>CM057456.1:1418967500-1424467500 GCA_016271365.2 Neoceratodus forsteri
TTTGCCTCATAGCGTCTCTCCTCTCTGTATGTTGTTAAGAACTTTGCACTAAACGCTGTCTTTATTTATTTTCTGGTTACAAGTTTTATTTTACCACAGTTACTGCTGCACTGTTGTCTGCCTGAATATTGCTGTGGATGATCAGCTGTTTAATACTGTATTGTGTATTTTGAATTCACTTATCTCCTTTTCTTCCCGCTCGCTTCCCCAAGCCCCTCTAACCTGGGTTGGCAACGTTCCCTGCCACAGCCTGAACTGCTGGTATCTTGCCCCCCAGCTCACTACCTCCTCTCATTTGTTTTCTTTTATTTCTCTCTTAATTCTGTTTTACTTCATTGGCTTGACTCCTCCGAGATCATGCCACCTCTACTCTCCCCCTAACTTTTAAGTCCCGTTCTGTGGGTTAATTGCTGCCTCTCATCTCCTTGTCTCGTCTTCCAACCCTTCCCATAGACACTCTAACTCCTCTTTGTAATTCATCTTCACCCACTCCCACCCGCTTAGGGTCTGCCGCCAGTGCCCCGGCCCTTTTAATCGGCTTCTCTCTCCTATTTTCACTCTAGGGAGCCTGCCTGCATGGACGGCACGACTGGCATTAGCGGCGCCCAAAGGCAGCAACTTTGGCTGCTGCGCCGGCCCCACCGCTACAAGTCCACCCTCCTGGAACCCAGTCTCAGATCCTTGCTCAAGTATGACCGCCCCTTAGTCAAGGAGCCTGGTTCTCTGCAGCTGGAGGATGATTGGTTTACTGCCACTGTTAGTGGCCTGTGATTACACGTGCGGCTTCAGGCAGCATGGCCACTGGTGCGCTTTCTGCCCTGTTGGTCTTTTTTTTTTTTTTTTAAATTTGCCCTGTTTCCTGGCAGGACCACCGGGGCCATCCGCCTAGTCACGGCCCCGGAGACCTCTACCTCCGTCAATTGCTGCTGGGGACCCACAGTCACCTCCGGCTTGCCCCCCGGAGGGTGGGGCCGCGGGCCACCATCGTGACCCTGGAACTGTAACTGGTCGGGGTCCCGCAGCGACGGAGGCAATGTGAGGCTCTCCAGGGAGGGCTTCATAGATCGGTGGTCCTGCCCGCCTTCTTTTTCCACCAGATTTTCTCCCGGAGGAGGTGGGGGCGTGCAATGGCGCATAGCGTCCGCCCAGCCTCCCCACGTCGGCGTCAGTTGCGTGGAACTCCCGGTCTCCACCAGGGTCCCTATCGCACGAGTGCTGCCCGCCCTCCCGGAGTAGGAGAGCTGCCCGCCGGACGCTCGATCCTACTCCCCAGCCGGCCCTCCGACGACCCGGATCCGTTCCCGAACCCGGGTCGCCGGCGTCACAAGCGGAAATCCCACCGCTGCGCCGACAGGCCGTTCCTGTTCTGTTGGTCTGCTGCTTTGCCTCATAGTGTCTCTCCTCTCTGTATATTTTGTCCCACCCCACCCACCCTTCTAGGCCTGCTTTAAATACACTTTTCACTCCTCCCACTCTGAATGCCCTTCTCTCACTGGGTCGGCTATTCCTGTCTTAACCACTCCTTCTTCTAGGCTGCACACTCTCTCTGCGACCAGCTTCACTGCCACTTTTGCCCATAATAGTGAACTCCCACTCCCATCTTTGATATGTCATGGAGGCAGATTTTCTCCTGACTTAATGATGCTTACTCAGTTGATTGTAGTGGTTATGTTTTACTTCTCTGTCCCATTCCCCTCGAGAGCAACCCATGCCAATCTCATCTACAGCATTCACCTCTCAATGCCCTGCACTATACCGTTGGTATGGCCACGGGACACATAGCACTGATAACCTGGACCTCTGCTCCCTCTATGGCACTTTGGTTACCTTCTCAAACTAAAGCACTCAGCCCCCGATGATCCTCAAGCTATGTTTGCTCTACAACATATACAATCGGCACCAGTGCTGTGGCACCAAAAGGCATAGGAACATAACAAACAAGCAAGTCTGCAACATGCTCAAATCCTTTCTTCTACGAATTCTGATAATGCTGCTTCTGCTCTCAGGAAATGTTCTCCCAAACCCAGGACCATCTGGGCAGTCCGAAGATACGTCAAAAAGGAGGAAAGAGACTCTCACCCTGGCATCTATCAATGCCTACAGCATCCTCAGCAAGCTTGATTCCCTTCAAACATGGATACAACAACACAACCCTGATGTCCGCTCTGTTGTTGAAACATGGCTAAACCCTAAGATCCCCGACACCTCAGTTTCAATCCCTGGCTACTCCATATTTAGGCAAGACAGGATTACTAAACGTGGTGGGGGCTGTGCTAATATATCTAAGGAGTACCTTTATGGGTCATGTCATTCCATCCCCTTACCAGGCCAACTCCTCTAAGGTCCTCGCCATCAAAGTCCTCCTTGGAGACCATAACAAGGAACTTACTGTTGTCTCAGTCTGCCTACCCCCAAAGGACCAGGCCACTGGCTTCAATAGCATCATGTAATATTTAAGGGTCCAGCATCATAACTCAGAAACCATAATTCTGGGTGATTTTAACATTAGCTGGCTCTCGCCTGAGGCCTCTACCTATAATGATGCAATCACGGTGCAGTACCTCACTCAGCTTGTCCTCGCCCCCACCAGATGTAACTATAGGACAGGTACTTTCACACTACTAGACTGGATTCTGTCTAACCGCCCTGAACATATCTCTAATGTTTCAGTACTCCCGGATACAATAAGTGATCACTCGTCTATCATCTACTCCTGGGCTAACATATTCCACAAGCCCTCCCAGGCTAATCTACACAAGGGTTATTAACAGGCACCTTCAGCTGCTAAAATCCCATCTAAACAGACTGGACTGGGCAGTGATTGACACATTCAGTGACACTAACAAAGCCTTGGACTTGTTCATCAACCGCTTTACTGAAGCCTGTGACATCTATGCGCCACTGAAAAAGATGAAGGTCAAAGGACAATCCAACCCTTGGATTACTACTGAGCTTGTAACACGACTCGAGCACAGGGACCACCTCTGGCACTGTGCTCACGCAACTCTGATGCAAGGAAACATACAAAAATACAAAGCAGCCAGAAATGATTGCACTCGACAGATACAGAATGCTAAAAGCAAATATTACAAGGAGGCACTGACCAACTCCTGGGGTGATGGGAAAAACTTCTGGAACAACCTGAAAGAACTCACAGGCAAGGATCCTAAGGCATCCCCCACTATGCTCAACATTCTTGGTACTCTAACGCTCGACCGTGGTACCATCACCAGTACCTTTAATAATGCATTCTCTAATCTGGACAGTGTCCTTCCTCCTAATTTCTCCGATGACTCTTCCTCCAATATCTCCCACGTGACCCCCCCAACATGATCACACAACTCCACAGTTCTTTTTCAGAGAGGTTCCACCACAAGTGGCCTGTAACTATATCCGAAAGGCCATCCACAAACATGGGTACAGTGGCGACTCCCTTGACCTAGAACTGCTGGCGCAAGTTCTGGATGAAATCCTTGAACCCCTGACAAACATCTTAAACCTTTCACTAAGACTGGGCCAATCCCCTCACTCTGGGAACAGGCAGCTGTCACACGGTGCACAAAAGTGGTGACAGGACTCTTCCACCAACTACAGACCTATCTCACTCCTCCCCCCCCGTTATCTAAGGCATTGGAACGAATAGTTTCGGACCAATTAGCCAAATTCCTGGATAAGTACGAAGTCCAATGCCCAGAACAGCATGGCTTCAGAAAAGGGCACAGCACCACCACGGCTCTTCTGGGATTTACAAGTTTCATCCACGCCATGCTCGATGAAGGAAACTGTGGGGGTTGGGGCAGTATTTATAGACCTGATGAAGGCCTTTGACACCGTTAATCACCCTCTACTACACGGGCAACTGTCATCCATCGGGGTCTCCAATGATGTCCTTCCATGGTTTGCTAGCTATCTGGGTAATCTGGTCTAACAGTTGTCTTGTCTAATGAAAAGCCAGTCCTCTCCGGAGTCCCCCAGAGGTCTATTTTGGACCCATTACTCTTCTCCCTCTTCCTCAACAGACTCTCTAGTGTCTGCCAGCAAGAAATACTAGTCTGCGTGGATGATGCAGTCCTGTTTGCTAGCCACCATGACTCTATAATCCTTGAAACCCAGCAGCAGCTCGACTCCAAGCGTGTTGAAGATTGGTTCAGCTCACAAAAACTCGTCCTGAACCACAGTAGGACCAAAGTCATGACCTTCTGCAATCCATGGAGCAGGCACAAATCTCTGTCCCTCACCATCAAGAACCACTCTGGGAGCTCACTTTAACATGTCCCGGAGTTCAAGTACCTTGGTGTCATGCTGGATAGTACCCTTTCCTACACTCGGCATATTGACACTGTTGCCAAGGCCACCAACATACGGATTGGTATGTTGCACAAGCACTGTTGTCTGTGGATGCCCTTAGACTGGCCATCTACAGCTCTGGCACCTCTGTCATTGACTACGGTCTTGCCATCTACAGCTCCACTTCTGCAACTGCCCTCCGCAGGATCTCAGTTTCACTCAGCAAAGCCTGCAGGCTTTTTATGGGCGCTGCCTGCCAAACATACACCTGTGACCTCTACGCATAGGCTGGCTGACTGCCACTCCTCAGCAGAATACAATACCAAACCTGCCTGCTAACCAAAAAGGTTGTCCTTGGGCTCATGCCCCCAGGTGTTGGTAAGCACCTTACTGCTTACAGTGGTAATCGGCATACTCGTAGTGCCCAATATCAAACCTTCCAGGTTCCCAGATGTCGTACCTCCATGGGTCAGCGGTCCTTCACCCATAGGGCTCCACAGTGGTTCAATACCCTCAATAAAGCACTTTCCTCTGCTACGCTTGGACACTTTAAACGGAATCTCTGACTTTACCTCACCTCTACCACTCTGTATGACTGCTTCTCCTAAAGGACTGCTCCAACCACCACCTAGTTGCTCAAGACCAGTGACCTGCCTCCAATCCTATCTGAGCATCACTCTCTGGCTCCTGCTTTTCTATGTGACCCTTTCCTGCTCCCTCCTCCACCCCACACCTCTACTCCACTTCTCAAACCTCACCATCAAATTCCTCAGTACTAGACACCCTCCCCTGACAGCGGCCCCTCAGCCTGCCTACTTCTTTCTGTCCCCCTTCTACCCAATCACATGCTTATAGTCTGATTGCTTCTTAATGTCTTACCCTGTTACCTCAGCTAACTGCTTATTTAAGTTGCTCTCTAGTAATGTCTTTTATTTCTAAAGTGTGTTATAACTGTAGTACACTGCCAACCTTTGTGTGTGTGTTCCCCCCCATCTTCTGACGTGGAACCTTTGTAAATGAGCAGTTCCTGCTCAAAGGTACTTGTAATCCTAAAGTTTAATAAAATAAAAAAAAATAAATAAAAAACTTATCTAGTGTAGGCATGCCCCCAGAAGTGTACAATTCCCATGAAAGTTGGCGGGGAGATGCTGTCAAACAAACCTGATCGACTTCTTTGGGTGGCAAGAACAGTAGACAAGGGCCAAGTGGTTGACATCCGTTACTTGGACTTTAGCAAGGTCTTTGACTTAGTGCCTCACAGGAGTTTGATCAGTAAATTGGAGGATCTGGGGGTAGGGGGGAAATTCACTGGTTGGGTGGCAAACTGGCTGAAGGATAGAACCCAGAGGGTGGTGGTGAGGAGATCTTAAGCTGAAGGGCAGTCACCAGCATGGTCCCACAGGGCTTGGTGCTTGGCCCGATGCTGTTCAATGTATTCATTAGTGACATTGGAGATAGCCTAAAGAGTAAGATCTGCCTGTTTGCAGATGACACCAAGCACTGTGGGAGGGTGAATACAGCAGTGGGGATACAGGATCTTAAGAGAGAGGGAGAGATCTGGCCAGGTTGAACAGTTGTTCAGGAATATTGCAACTTGGGTTCTGTGCCAAGAAGTGCAGTGTCATGCACATAGGAGGCAGGAACTCGAGGACGGAGTACAGCCTAAGTGGGTCATGGTATCCAAATCTGAGGAATAGAAAGATGTGGGAGTGACCGTCCTTAGTAATTTGAAGAACTCTTCACACTGCAGGATGGTGGAGTTGAAAGTCAATAAAATGCTGGACTACACTGCCAGGGGGATCTCTAGAAAGGGGGAGGAGGTCATATTGCCGCTATACAGATCACTGGTATGGCCGCACCTGGAGTATAGCGGACAGTACTGATGGCCCTACCTGAAAAAGGGCATTAACCTGCTAGAAGCAGTCCAGAGACAGACAACAAAAATGGTTTAAAGTCTGCAGGGCAGGACATAAGAAGAGAAGCTGTAGGACCTCAAGACATGCTCTCTGGAAGAGATGACGGAAAGGGGGGACATGATTGAGACTTACGAGTGTCTGAAGGGCATCAATAAGGTGAATACCGGGGGCCTCTTTGGCTTCAGTGAAAACAAAGCCACGAAGGGACACTGCCTCAAACTGGCAGGGGGATGGTTCAAGAGAGAGAGAGAGAGAGAGAGAGGCGCTTTCTCACGGAAAGAGTGGTTACAGGGTGGAATGAACTCCCTGAGGAAGTGGTCTTCCTGGAGGCAGCAGACAGATTCAGAAGAGCGTGGGGTGGGATAGGGTAGAGGGGAAGGTCAGTGTCAAAGCCAGGGTGGGAAAGAATGATAGATGGTAGTCAGGGAGGGGGGGAGCCCTTAGTATCCACTGATTACTTGACAGACCAGTAGGCCTTCATCTGCTGGCAATATTCATATGTTCGTATGAGACTATCCAAATTTAATTAATGGGAGCCTGGTAGGAAGAACAGGCGAAGCTTGGTGAAGCCCAAGGAGCCCTGCTAAGTTGGGGGTGCAGGGAGACTTCATGTGTCCATGACTGCTTGGCACTTGTATTTTTTAAGGCCCTCCTATTACTCCGCCATTAGAGGAGTAACCTGTGAAGATGGTCCAGCCTAACACCTGTCAGTGCTGCTGGACGAACAATGAGAACCCCCCTATAAATCCCCTACTAGCTTTGCTTTGAGTGCAAGGCCCTTTCATGTCATGTGCTAGGCTTGCGGGGGCATGATAGTGAAAGGCTGCCTCCAGAAGGAGGGCTTCATAATCCTTCCAGTATGACTCCACTTTTCCTGAGACACCAGGGCATAGCTGTGCAATGGAAGAAACAGCCCTTCCTGTCAGAGGGAGAAGGTGGCCAAGTCGTACACTCTCTCTGCCTCGATCGATTGGCTCCCGACAGTCCACGCTCTTGTGCAAATCGTGCTGATCAAACTGGCAAGCTGATGAACTGGTAAGCCAGCCTCACAGTTCTTCCCTTAACACTGAGAGATATTCATGTTTATCATTATTGGTGTCAGTGTTTGTAAGTGTGCTGTATTCCTAAGTAAGTTCATAAAAAGACATTTTTTCCTTTCAATGTGGATTTTTATCTCTCTTGTCTGTTGGCGCCCTGCATTAGGCTTACTCCTCAGGCAACCTCCCAGCCTTGTTACCCAGCACAAGCCACTCCAGGGACCCACACAACTTTTCCCCTGTGGCTGTTCTTTCAGTAAGGCTTCACTCCCTGCTGATAAGACAGTCTGACATGAGGTCAGCAGTGCAGACGTGGGGCCATCATGTAGATGGGCAGCATTTTTCCATATTTCTCCCTGATGACCAATAACCCTTCCACATACCCAGATGCCACAAACAGCTCTGTGGTGGCCTTCTACATGGGAACTACCCCCCCTGTAGCAGAAGAAGTTCCCTGGCCCTCCACTGGAAGTCATTTAAGTGCTGGATCATGGCACTGACCCTTCCCCAGACGAGGGCACGTTAGCTCCACAGCCTGCCACTTGATTGTCAGCTTTCTGAGTTTGCTGCTGAACCAGACTTGCCAGCACAGGAGCACATCTGGGCTATTGGGCAGCCTGCATAGACATTTTAAACAAAATCTGAAGGCAGGTTGGGGAGGTCTGGGGTCTTCCCCAGTATCAAATAAATAATCCTTTTATGCCCAAATCAGTACAAAGAACTTATTTATTTATTTAAAATTCTGTAACTGGAAAGGCACACTGAGCCGAGGCTCATTCCCAGAGTGTGCCCAAAGGAAGGGACCATAAAAATAAAGCCGTAGTACAAATCATGAAAGTATACAGTGACAAGTCCAGTACAGTAAGGTAAGGTAATTCAAAATACAAGATAAAATAAGCACAATACAAGTACAGTTGTTAGAACCAATTCAGTAGTGATGATTATGTTTGAAACTCGGACTAATATTAGAGGAGCAGGGCACTCTGCCCTACACCAGGAAGGGAGTCGAGAGAGATACACTAGGAAAACAGACTATTGAGGAGGGAGGTTGCTTGAGTAAGCGGGAGGATTTGAGAGCACTGTGGTGAGGGAGAAGTCTGAGGAGCCTTTGGCAGAGAAGGAGGAGGAGGAGGATAGGTGAGGATCAGAGGGAGTTTGTTCTAGAGAAGTTGGAGATGATAGGAGAAGGCAGATAGGCCAGCAGCAGAATGAGGTGGGGATAGAGAACATACAAGGGTCTCTGTGGTACAGGAGTACATTGGAGTGGTTGCCTGAGAAAATAAATCTTAATTCCTTGCAATATCCAAATTCTTGTCTTGTGTATGCATGAAATAAGTACAAGGGGATTTACATAAAACGGATTCTGACTTGGGTCACCAGTGACACCAGGCAACATCAGACTGTCGTACTACTGACTTGGGTTCATGCCTCGAGCCCAGGATCACAGAGTAAGACTGGCAAAAAATTAGGGAATCAGTATGAGGTGGGAAATTGAGGGTGGGGGTTCTGCCTAGGCACCAGTACATCAGATGTGATATGTTGGGTGCACTCACTCGACAGCACTGAGGGAGGGAAGAAAAGTGAAAAATGATCCCTAATGGGCAAATAAAGCTCCCTCCCATGTCTCTGTGTGCTGTACCCCGGTTTCTCCTCCACCAGCCCCATCATCCATCCCTGGTTGGATTTGGTCACCTAGTTGAAACTAGTGCTGCCAAAAGGGCTCACCGGGGGGGGGGGGGTAATCTGTGAGAACATGGAGCAGTGACTTTGGTTACACAGGTGGAGGAGCAGGGCAGGCGGTTAGTGGGAAGGGCAGTGGATTAGTAGGTGGAAAGGCCACCAGGTAAGGAGGGGGAATAACTTACAAAACAAATAGATTCTGGTTTTATGTTTTGTGGTTAAATTTTTTTTTTTTTTTTTTTTTAAATAGCAAGAGCTTACAGGTTACAGTTACAGACTGAATACACCAATATCTATGCAAACTCAGATTTAGCATGTCAGATTACATTAGAATGGAATGGTAATACCAGTTTTAAGAATGAATAAATGTATGCGTATCAAACATGTAGCCCCAGTTTTGTTGTGTTTTTTTTTTTTTTTTTGATAAAACCTCAACAACACGTACTTTTTGCCATAAAGCTTTTTTCTGCCTTGGGATCATACGGACATCTTATGAGCCCTATCCCTGCATCCTGCCACCAGCCATCTACCACTATGAGTATTTGGTAAGGGTCCCTCAGAATTTTCCCTCATGGTGGGGCTAGGAGAGGGAAGGCTGCCTTCCCAGACACATCCAGAGGTCACTGGTTCCATGGCCCTGTGGAGTGGGATACAGGAAGAAGGGCAGGGCTTCGTGGAGCCATCCTGCATTTTTCCATTTTCTTTGGTCCCTCCCTAACACTGGGGCACACATCGGGGTGTGTGTGCATGTGTGAAAAGGCATACACTTTCCTCAGAAGTCCCGCAGCTCCCACTCTTGTGTGCCGCTCTTGGATGTCCTCCTACCAGGCTGTCACCTGATGGTAGTCACACGGTGGAGATGGCAGCCACCCTGCCTTGGGAGAGGACAACAGTCTGTCAGACTCTCAGTCCTCCTCTGCCCTCACTACCCCTCTCCCCGACTACCCAAGTCCATTCCCAAACTCGTGTCACCAGCTGAAGGAAGCGGTAGGTGCATGTCTTCACCACTGAGCTGGCTGCAACACACGTGCTATTAACCTGTACTACAGAACACTAGGACAACCCTTGAGTGGCTTAGTATAAGCAAAGCACAGTCCAACCTAGCCATACTTTTTATTGCCTGAGATCCGTTTGTAGGCTATGGAGGCAAAAACTAGGGCACTATCGGACCTGAGTAAGGAAGCACTGAGCTTTGGGTGAATTCTACACAGAGGCCCCAGATTATCCTATATTGACTGTGCTTACCCTTAACAATGTGGCTGAGGAGCTCTTGATGGACCAGACCCTCAACCGACTGTTTCCATCTAGCAGTAGAGGGGACCGCAGTTTGTCTCCAAGACATAAGCAGCAGTAATTTGGCCTCTAGTGCTGTGGCTTCCACCTATTGTATCAGTCCAGGTGCTGATGGTCCTAGGTCCTGTCATGTGAACTCTGTTTTGCGTGGCCTGCATTGGCAGCTGGTTAGGTGGGGGATCTCCTTCAGCATGGGTCTGCTCACATACAAGGCCCTGTACGGTTCGGTTCCAGGCTATCTGCATTATCTCCTGACTCCTGCCTGCCCCTTGCAATCCCTCTGTTCTGCCAAGGAGGGCCTCTTAGTGGTTCCCAGGGCCTGGTTAAAAACATCCAGAGTTATGCTGACCTGGTGGTGCCGAGGGTTGAGGTGCTGGATGCCTTACCTCATGCTACACCGGTGACCCGGGGTTCGAGAATGCCCTTGGGTCACTGGGGTGCCTGCACAAAGGGGGTGAGAGGGTGGGAGCAGGATTGAGCGGTGGCTTTCCTCTCTCGGGATGGGTGGGTCACCTGTAGTCCCGCCATCACTGGATGGAGAGCCCGTGGCTGGTGCAGGCAGACAGCGGTGCAACTGGAAGGAAGGGGTGTCCCATAAGGCACGTGCGTGCCTCCACATGCATGCATCGCGTCAGGGACGCATGGGAATGGGACAGGAGAAAACCCGTAAGAAAACCACCAAAAAAAAACCAGATTGTGCCTTTGAACTGGCAGCACTGGTCCTGTGGAACTCGCTTCCCTGAGCGAGGCCCCCTTGGGAGGCGCACCTTTTTAGAGATGTCTTTGGGCCTTAGTACTCTGTCATATTAGAATGTTTTAATTAGTTATACCCGCGCTAATTATCTCTCATCTGCCTGCATTTTGCAGAACCTCAGGGAAAGGGGGCTTTAGAAATAAAACATTGCTTGCCAATAGGCAGTGAGACATAGTGTCTCCCAGTGTGTATAAATGTGGGGTGCAAGGAAAGGTGACCCCCCCCCAAACAGATTGGCATTCAGAATGTGGATTTCATTTTCAAAGGAGGCCAGGCAGTTAGCCAAGGTCAGTTCCTTTGACGAATATCAAGTTGGAAGATTTCTGTTAGCACTGCTCTTAACAGTGGTAGAATTAGCGGTACATTTTTCAGAGTGACTAGCACCTTCTAGTGGGAAAACATTGTTGTGTTCTGTTAAAGAATGTGTGGGTTAAGAAACCTGTTCAGATTTAAATGATGCTGCTGTAAATGACTGAAATAATTATGTTTTGTTCTACTGTGGGATGAGAATCTTAGTGTCACCTAATGATCTACTACAGCTCATTTTGAAGATCACAGTGGTATCCATGGGAATTAATCAAATCGTTTGAAAGCCTAAAATGTTTTAAAAGAAAATTAAAATATGCTGTCAGGGGAGGCTATTAATAGGTTTTATTTTATGATATTTTATTATACATGAGCAGGAATTCTGATATGCTGCCTGTACCATACTATCTGCAGTAAGACCGAGACTGGAAATAATTTCCAACTGCTTATGTGACTTGTATGTTGTTTGTTTAAATCTAGGATTACAAGTACCTTTGAGCCGAGGCTCTTTTACAAAGGTTCCACGTCAGGGTGTACAGTCTTGGAGTTACAATAATAGTACAAAGCAATCATTAACAAAGTAGGTTTTGACATGAATAATACAAGGTTTACAAGTGATCAAACGCAAAGATGGTAACGTAGAGGTCAGGAGAGGCATGGGGAAGGGTAACATTGAGAGCTGGAGGGACATAATGGGGGTGGGAGTGGGAGTGGGGGAGGTGAGAGGGGGTATGCAGCAGCCAGGGCAGCTTTGTCAAGAGGAGGATAGGATAAGAGCATAAGTTGGGCAGAGGAGGCGTAAGTACTAGGAGGTAGGGTAAATGGGAAGTCAGTTCAAGGAGCGCAGGCTGCAGCCAGAGACCAGAGATAAGTAATTTTCAGCAGGCCTCCAGTGGCATTAAGGTCATCTTCTGTCTGACTCTGTCTTCAAAGAAGTGGTGAAAGAATCAGGGCAAACCGCTATGGTGTGCTTACCGCAGTCTAAGACAAGAGAAAAGTCCAGATTAACAGGTCACCGGGAAAATATTTTGTGCCAGAATTACATCAAAGGGCAAAACAGAACTTCTCGGGCAAACAAATGGGGTTCTATCCCGAAACCAGTGTATCTTTAGAGGAGGAGGCAGTGTCGTTCAACAGGCCCAGGGGAGCTATAACATCAATGAAACACTTCAAACCCATCTTCGAGTAGGGCTCATCGCAGATGGGCTCCAGGCCAAGCCTTGCATGCTGCACAGTCTGGCCCCATTCTCACTATGGGGGCAGGCTTTCCAGTTTTCACGAGGAATGGGTCCATACCACAACAGACAGATGGGTTTAGACATCATGCACAAGGGCTATCTGATTGAGTTCAACTCGGAGCCACCATTACCTCATGTGGTACCATCACCCATTTTGGGCAACTCAGCATAAAATGTGTGCTGTTCAGCAATTACAAACCCTCTACCACCAGGGGCTATCAAGCAAGTTTTCCACATGAGAATTCAACCAGGGCCCTTCTGCTTTTCCTCGTTGTTCCCTAACGTAAGGGATTCAGACTAGTTTGGGACCTGAGATATCTAAACTGCTTTGTGTGCAACAGATCCTTCATATGGAGACCCGCCATCCATCATCAGGAGCTCCATCAGGTCGACTGTTTGGCATCTGTTGACTTGAAGGACGCCAATTTACACATTCCCATCCTAGAGGCACACAGGCAATCTCTCAGATTCAAAGTGGGGGAGATCTCTTCCCATTCAAGGCTGTTCCATTCGGGCATTCATCTGTCACAAGAGTCATCTCCAAGGTCCTAGTGACAGTTCTAGGTTGATCTGAGCCAGCAGTTACAGCTTTTCGGCACTCGAGTTGATCACAACTGGAAGAAGAGCTCTTTAATTCAAGCTGACCTTGAACCATCTGGGGCAGATTTCAAGACACAAATGAACTGGGTGTTCCCCACGGAAACAAAATTTGAGGACCTACAGAAGCTCATCAGGAGACTGCAGATGGCCCAACAGCTGCTGGCTCATGACTTCATGCAGATCATGTGGACTATGGTTTCTCTGGCCTATACAGTCCCCTGGGCACTAATTCACATGCGACCCATCCAGGCAAAGTTTCTCAGACTATGGTCCCAGTCCAGACACAACCAGGACCAAAAGATCCCAATTTCTTACCAGATGAGGACCTCCATTCATTGGAGGACTGAGGACCAATATCATGAGGCGTCATGAAGTTGGGGCTTCCGCCAACTGAGAATCGATAGGCATACATCAATTATCAGGGTGGCACAAGAAGCTCATGGGTGCTCAGGGAATCTCTTCTGCTGTTTCAATGGGCTGAACGTCACCTCGCAAGCCTGAGGGCGGTGTACATTCCAGGTCAGGAGAACATCACAGCATACTAACTTAGTCGCAAAGACGTCCTACTGGGGGAATGGGAGCTGAAGAACAGCACCTTCCAAGTCCTCACAGAATGATGGGGCTGTCTTCAGGTACATCTTTTCGCCTATCAGCAAAACTCCAAGGTCAAGCAATTCTGCTCCCTAGCCAAGGCCGAACTGGCGGTGGCTCAAGATGCCTTTTCCCTAAACTGGAGTCAGTACAGTCTCCTGGATGCCCTCCCCCCATACTGCTCCTATCCAGAGTTGTCCACAAAAGTAGCGCTTGATCGGGCAGAGCTGATATTAGTTTGCCTGCACTGGTCCCGTCGTCCATGGTTTCCCCCTTCTGATTCATCTGTCACGGCAACCCCCTCTAATTTTTCGAATTGGTCCAGACCTTCTTCATCAAGGCCCTGTGCAACACCCCAGTCTGCGCAACCGGTCCCTCTTGGCCTGGAGATTGAGCGTGAAACTCTCAAAGGGCTAAGATATACAGCTCCCGTGATTGAGATAATGGTTCACTCGTGTCGCACATCTTCCAAAGTGTAATAACATTGCACATCTTCCTCCACAGTGTACTACAGGATTTGACAGAGATTCCTGTTTGGGCTTCAGTCCCAACAAACACCAAACCAGCCAATATCATTAGCTATTCTACTCCAGTTCCTTCAAGAAGGATTTGTCAAAGGGCTGCAAACGGCCACTTTGTGAGTTCAGGTTTCCACACTGGGGGCAGTCTTATTAATAGATTCACAGAAGTCTATGGGTTCTCATCCCTATGTTAGAAGGTTCCTGTGGGCAGCAACTCTAAAACGTCCACCAATTAAACCAAGGTACCCCCTTGGAGACTCGATTTGGTCCTCCTAGCATTGACCAAGGCTCCCTTTGAACCTTTCAGGGAGGCATCCCTTATACATCTCACGAGGAAATTCGCCGTTTTCATAGCCATTATTTCAGCCAGAAGAATCAGCAAGCTGGGAGCTCTGTTGACTAGACTAAAGAACCTTATACTGGGTTTCATCAGGACTCTGTAGTCTTCCAAACAGATCCAGTTGTTTTGCCTAAAGCACTGCCTCCATTTCATTGCAACCAGGAGTTGATTCTGCCTTCCATCTGTCCTCACCAAAAAAAAAAAAATGACAAGGAGAGAATTTCACTTTCAAACAACATGAAGTCTTGCTATATTCTGACATATGCAGTGAGTCCCAACCTTGAACTGCCCTGGAGATGAAGAGTTAACTTTCCATGCCAGGCATGGAGCAGCTGAGCTCGAGCTCGGTTGAGACTCTGTCTGTTGTTCTTCAAACTCAAACCGTCAGATTCTTTACTCCGCCTCACTGAACAGTCGCTCCGGAAATTTCTCCTTCTGCTTGGTTCAATTTGTCGGTTAAAGTACCGCTTTTCTCGGTTTTCGACCGAATTTAAACCGTAACCTGTCGGTTCAGTCTCTGTCTGTGGTATTTGTGAATACTAGATAGGTTTTATTTTATTCTATTCTGTGTGGAACTTGTAAACGGTTTATCGGTTCGGTTTGAACCGATCAAGTTGTTTAAAAAATCTTACATTGTGCTTTTAGAGTGTGGTTACCGGTTCTTATGGGTTCTAAACAAAAAACAGATTTTATTACGGTTTTTTCCATGACCAGTGACACAGTTGGGAACCGATAAGAGGGTCTTGCCTGGCGGATTGCCATAAAAGGGCAAGTTTGGTTAGGACTGTCACTATGTCTGAGAAACCCAAAAGAAAAACCGGACCCACTGGGTTTCAACACTGCAGTGTGTGTGGGGAAGTCTTTGCCAAGGCTGACCCCCACACCACCTGTGTTTATTGTCTGGGGTTTGACCACCTCTATGCAGACTGCCAGATTTGCAAAAATTTCCCTGCAGCTACCCTAGAAAAGAGAGCTGGTAGGCTCAGGGAAAGGGAGGCCAAAAAGTCTGCTGAACTGGATGGCCAGCCCGGTTCAGTTCAAACCGAACCAGAAGGAGTGCCCTCTGACCAGGGCGAGACTTCTTCGGGCAAAAGGAGAACCGATTCTGAGGAGTCGGTTCCAGCTAAAAGAACTAGAAAAGAAAAATCAGCTGATGTGGAGCCAAAACTTTCCTCTCCAACCACTGAAGAAATAGCCAAAGCGATCAAAATTGTTCAGTCGCTTTCCCCGGTTCCGACCAAACGGCACCATCAGGCAGGTGCTCGGTTCGGCCGGTTCCACCGGTTCAAGAGTATGATTTAGAGGAATTTTATGAACCGGAGGAGGAGGAAGAGGAGTATGAGGAAAGTGAATGTGGATTTGAAAGTCTGGATGTGCCCATTGACCTGGACATCTCCCCAGACAGACCTTCAGGGGTGTCTCTTCCTAGGCTTTCTGAGTCCCCCTCCCATTTCATGTTTTATAAAAAAGTGGCTGAAACCCTCCAGCTTCCTATGGAAGAAGCTGTGGATGACCAGGAGGAGCCTGACTGTGTGGAAATGATATCCCAGAGTCTAGGAGGCTGTCTATTCCCTTGCACAAATCCTTTGGGAAACAGACATTTAAGATTTTAAAGACTCCTAACACTATACCTCCTGTGGATAAAAGAATGGACAAGAGGTATACATTGTCAGGCTCAGACACGGAGTTCCTTACACAACAATGCAGCCATGTTGGGGTAGTGCAGGCTGCAGCCTGTGATAAGGCAAACATTCCCTTGGCTTCACACCCCCCGGACAAGGACTCCAGGAGGATTGATGCCATGGCAAAGAAACAGTACATGGCAGCATCCTTGGGACTCAGACAGGCCAATTATATGGCCTATACTGCTAGGTATCAAAAATCCAGATGAGACACTGTTATGGCCCTAGCAAAACAGGGTCCTGGCCAGCTTGCCAAGAGCTGGAGCACGTGGCTGCTGATGGTATTGAGGCATCAAGGTGCAATTCCATGCTGCAGTAGACTCCAATGATGTGTCATCTAGAGTCATGGCTACATCTGTGGCACCTCGAAGAATGGCTTGGCTCAGATGTACTAGCCTGTCACAGGATACCCAGACTAAGGCCATGGATTTTCCTGTTGTGGGTAATTCTCTGTTTGGGAGCAAACAGAGAATTACATGAAAAAAATGGATGAGTATAGGACCACCTATAGGAGTGCACAGGCCAAGGAAAGGCAGGCCACTCCTCAAAGGCAGCTTCCAGGGCAGGCCTTTTCATGGCCTTTTACCAAGCCCAGGCCTCCTCTTCTGCTTATGCCCAGAGGGGTTCTTTAGAGGAGAGGCAGGCGGGTACAAGCAGACCTGCTTCCACCCTCAGCCCAAAGCCCCTGCCAAACAGGCACCCTGATGGGGTTGCCAGGGCCGATTCTCAGCTACCTGTAGGGGGCAGGCTGGCTTACTTTGTCCAGGACTGGGAGTCTCTGACATCAGACAAATGGGTCCTGGAAGTAGTAAGCCAGGGACTGGTTCTCGGCTTCAAAAAGTTTCCAAAGATGAGAACCAGATCCTTTCCACCTGCAAATCCATCAGAGGCACTTGCCTTAGAGGCAGAGGTCTCTTCCCTCCTAGCTCTCAGAGCTGTGGAAAGGGTTCCACCCCTACACCAGGGCAAAGGGTTGTACTCCAGGTACTTCCTTACCCCAAAAAAGACAGGAGAATGGCGGCCCATCCTGGATCTCAGATACTTAAACAAGCACCTTTTAAAACCAAAATTCAAAATGGTGACTCTGGAATTATTCTATCCTCCCTAAGGCCAGGGGACTGGCTAGTGTCCCTGGACCTCAAGGATGCCTACTTCCATATTCTCGTCAAAGCTCCCATCAAGAGTACCTCAGGTTCAAGCTGCCCTCAGGCCATTACCAGTTCAGAGCAATGCCTTTGGCCTCACCTCTGCTCCAAGGGTATTCACAAAATGCCTGGCAGTAGTAGTTGCTTCTCTAAGAAGGCAGAAGATTGCCATCTTCCCTTACCTGGACGACTGGCTCATAGTAGGCCAGTCCCCAGACCAAGTCAAGTTACACTTACAGATAACTCAGCAACTGCTCACTTCTTTGGGTTTCCTTCTAAATCTTCCAAAGTCAGTTCTAGAGTCTGTCCAGCTCCTCACCTTCATAGGTGCAGAGCTAGACACAGAGAAGGCCAGAGCCTTCGGACCCTGGTCTCTCTGGCCTCCTCATTCACCCTGCAGGTGTCTCGACCAGCAAGGCATTTTCTACAGCTCCTGGGGCACATGGCTGCTTCTACAGCAGTAGTGTGGGGAGCAAGATTTCAGATGAGGGACTTTCAGTTCCATTTGAGAGCCTTTTGGACTCAAAGGAAGGAAGGACCGTCTGACCAAAATTGATCCCAGTAACTCGAACCCTGATCCAGGCCCTACAGTGGTGGCAGGATCAGAACAATCTGAGACAAGGGGTCCCCTTTGTCACTCAGTCTCACTCTTTTTAATCCTTACTACATATGCCTCCCTCTTGGGGTGGGGGGCTCACATGGGCGACCTCACCACCCAGGGGTTGTTGGAACTCAGAGCAGTATTTCTAGCACTTCAAGCTTTTTCCAAATCTGTTCAGAACAAAGTTGTACAGGTCAGAACAGACAACACCACCACAATGTGGTACATCAACAAGCAAGGAGGTACTCTGTCTACGGCCTTGTGCACCAAAGCAATGAAGTTGTGGTCTCTGGCTTACTCCCCTGAACACCTCCCTCACGGCAGTTCACCTCCCAGGCAAGGACAATGTCCTGGCAGATGCTCTCAGCAGGATTTCCCAGGGCCATTACGAATGGTCACTGGACCCCCTGGTCTTGGAGGTGATATTTTCCAGATGGGGCACCCCGCAGATAGAACCTTTTGCAGCCCCAGACAATCACCAACTTCCCCTTTTTTGTTGCAGGCCCCCAGTGTTGGGCTCAGTCCCCCTGGATGCCTTAGTTCTCAATTGGGAAGGGAAGTTTCTCTATGCTTTCCCCGTCCCTCTCTTGTTCAAAGTGCTAGTCAAAATCAGATCTCAACCCTGCAAGATGATCCTGATTGCTCCAGACTGGGCCAGACAGCCCTGGTATCCACTCCTACTGTCCTTAGCAGTCCATCTTCCCCTGTGTCTTCCCAGGAATTACAACCTGTTAACCTGTGCTCAGGGGAGGGTTTGGTACCTGAACCTCAAATCTCTCAATCTCAAGGCCTGGCTCTTGAAGACTTAGAGTTTGCTGATTTACCTCTCCCAAGGTGTAATGGATATCCTGAAGGCTTCTAGAAAACCTTCCACCAGGGCTACTTATAATTCCAAATGGAAAAGATTTTCCATATGGTGCTCTGGAACATATTTCCCGGAATCTGCTGATCTGCCCACAGTCCTTGATTATATGGTCCACTTAAATAGCTTGGGGCTGAGACCAGCTACACTGAAAGTGCATCTGGCAGCTGTGTCTGTTTTTATTTCAGCAGGTAAGCCCTCTTCTCTTTCAGCTCACCCTGTATTCTCCAAGTTTTTCAAGGGATTGCTTCACACCAACCCTCCATTCAGGGACCCTGCCCCTGCCTGGGACCTCAATGTTTGCATTGCTCAGCTTATGCAACCCCCTTTTGAGCCTTTGTCTGCAGCAGAGCTTAAGTACTTGACTTGGAAGACTGTGTTTCTGGTAGCCATCACTTCTGCCAGACGCATAAGTGAATTACAGGCTTTGTCAGTGGAGCCTGATTTTATCTCCTTTCATAGAGATAAGGTGGTCCTCGGGACTAACAGGAAGTTCTTGCCTAAGGTGGTTTCAGATTTCCACCTTAATCAATCTATGTCTCTTCCAGTGTACTTCACTGACCATTCCTCCTCTGGCGAGAGGAGGCTGCACAGTTTAGTTGTGAAAAGAGCCCTTAGTTACTACATAGAGCGTACCAAGGGTCACAGGTTTGACTCCCTCCAACTGTTCCTCACTTATGGGCAGGTTGGTAAAGGGAGACCTGCCACTAAAAGATCCATTGCCAGGTGGATTGTCTCTTGTATCCAATTTTGCTATGAAAAACTGGGTAAGGTTCCTCCCTCAGGCCTGAGGGCTCACTCTACAGAGGTACAGCTGCTTCCTGGCTGCTGCCAGGGACATCCTATTCTAGAGATATGTCAAGCAGCTACCTGGAAAACATTTCACACTTTTACAAACATTACTGCCTGGACATCCAGGCTAGGGTGATATACTCAGTTTAGCACAGCTGTGCGTCAGACTCTTCCTAAGTAGGTTCTGTACCTCCTCCATGGAGGTACTGCTTTGTAGTCTGCATATGTCAGAATATAGCAGACTTCATGTTGTTTGAAGAAAATTACTCACCTTAGTAATGTTGTTTCTTCTAATGGAGTCTTGCTATATTCTGACCTCCCCCGCCTGCCCCTCTCAGAACCTTTGTTTTTGGGATGTGGGTGGGCAGTGCAGTGTTGGCACTTAGTAGGTGCCCACCTTTTTGTTTTCACCCTTCTTTTCTTGGGGTGAGTTGGTGTTGTGTTTTTTCATTTTTGGGTCTCCTGACTTGAGTCTTTGTTTTGGGACCAAAAATGTGTTTTATGTTTAGTAGCCAGTTGGCTAGTGTAGGTTTACAGCTTCCACACAGGACCTTAGTGAGTTTAGCTCATAAAGATCTGACGGTTTGAGTTTGAAGAACAACAGACAGAGTCTCAACCGAGCTAGAGCTCAGCGTTCCATGCCTGGCATGGAAAGTTAACTCTTTCATCTCCAGGGCAGTTCGAAGGTTGGGACTCACTGCATATGTCAGAATATAGCAAGACTCCATTAGAAGAAACAACATTACTAAGGTGAGTAATTTTTTCTTCTGTGCCCCAGATGAACTGCAGCTTTACATTAAAAGATTGGAGTCAATGCGCAAGCCTTCTAATTTGTTCATTCTCACTGTGGGTCAGAATATGGGCAAAAAAGCTTCTAAAGACTACATCCAGATGGATCCATTCGGCCATCACCACTGCCTGCAGTCAGGCTGGAGTGCCTTTGCCTGGGCCAGTGAAAGCCCACCCAACCCGGGCTGTGGCCACCTAGTGAGTGGATTTCAGAGAAGCTTCTCCAGCAGACTTGCGCAGGGCGACTACCTGGTCGTCTGGTCACATATTCGCCATGTTTTACAAACTGAATGTGACGGCCTCAGCTGAGGTGTCTTTTGGCCACCGAGTTCTCTAGGCAGTGGTGGACCCTTAAGGGCAATTACATTCTTCCCACCCGGGATGTTGGGGGATGTACCGCATTTATTATATCCCATCAATATGGAAGCCCAGAGGCCAGCGTAGGAGAGAGAAAATGAAATTTAAATACCTGTAAATTTTCTTTCTCCGATGGCTGGTCTCCGAGCTTCTTCTCTCCTCCCAGAATGTACAAATGAGGCCAGTTGGCCGAATGTTTGGATAATACTTCTCATTTTTGTTTCCAAGTTTATATAGTGCTACCAGATTTGGACTGCTTTAGGAAGAACTGGTGTGCACAAGAAGTGTGTGTGTGTGTGTGTGTGTGTGTGTGTGTGTGTGGGGGGTATCCAGGCTGCAGAGTTTTGGTTCCTGCCTGCATGATATCATCAGGAGGTACAGTCCATCAGTATGGAAGCCTGGAGACCAGTTGTCTGAGAAAGAAAATTTATAGGTATTTAAATTTTGTTTTTACATGCACCCTTGGTGCTGGATGCTTGTATAAATAAATCCCTGGAGCTGTGCTCTCAGGTTAATGTAGCATCCAACACCTCAGATATGTGAAATTCTTGTTATACACACTACCACATGTAATATTTTGTATTTAATATTTCAGATTATCCCCCTAGTATTGAGTTTTCCATGGCACCTAACCCATACTGTATCCCAGTACTGTACTGGAATCACTGAGTCGGTTCAATGTTTTAAGACACAAATCCTGATGAGTCTCTTGCTCCAGGAAATACCTCCACATGATTGGGCAAGACAAAGACAGGAATTGTTTCCGTTGTCGTACCTTAATAGTGTCCAAAGAAATCTTTCTTTTCTTGATCACCTTTATGAAAGGATCCAAAAATGAAGGATTGAGGGTATTCTTTGTAAGGCTGGACCTAGGTTTCAACCATTCCATTAGCAAAGGATCCCTCCACAGTGTTAGCCCATGTCATCCACGATTGAGTCCATTCATTAAAACCGAGGTCTGACTTTATACTGAAAGAACATACTCAGAACAGACCTAACCACAGCTATGAGTTGTTTTGTTTTGTTGTTGTTACATGTTGTATAATGAAAAATCTATCAATAAAAAGAATGTTTAAAAAAAGAACATAAACAGAAATAAGAAAATAGGATTCAACATATCAAAACCTCCTTTTCCTAAAGGAGGTACAAGACATCCCACTTTATGGGATTAAGTCTGCTACTCCAGGGCCGACTCGATGGCCCAGCAGCAGTACGATGGACTGACATTCACATGTCCTGGGATGGGAGCAAACCTGAGTGGTCAGGTGTGGAGGCAGCATGCCTCAGGGAGGGTTGATGGCAAGCTCCAGTGCTGCAGCAATGCCTGCAACATGGGCCAGGAAGCTTCGTGTACTGCAGTGGACATGCTGCGTTTGCACAAGGCCGACAAAGGCTGTGCTCATGTCAGGAGGTGGGAGGGACCAGAGAGGAGAAAAACCCACAGCCATCTGAATGACAGCCTAGGCTCCTGGCTCCTGGATCCTAGTGCCTGCTGGCACTGAATCCTAGTCCACATGGTGGACTGTCTCGGGGGGGCAAGAACAGCTCCCCCCCCCAAGACCAGGGCAGAGTCATGGGGGTAGCTGGTGGACTGTGGGAGGCCAGGAGATGCAGGCCTGAACAGGGTTCATCCCTGTGACCAGTGTACATCCCTGACTGACAGACGTAGTCAAGACAGAAAAGCCTCTGTGGGGAATAAAAAAATCTACTGCTCCAGACCATTTGCAAAAAAACAAAGCAAACTGAGTAGTTTGGGTTCTGGATGTTAAGGCTAAGGAAAGATTGCACTAACATACTTGAAAATTGAATCTAAAAAGGTTTTTACAATGTTGACTCTGTTCTTTTTTTTATTTTTTTATAACGGTTAACAATTTTTCCATGATGCTACTTTTGTAGCCTCTCCTCGAAGCATCTTTTCCCAGTCAAGAGTAGCCAAATTACCTGTCCCAAAACAGATCACAAAACAGATTCCCAACATCAGAAAATAGGCTACATGGATACCTCCTATATCTGAAGGAATTTTCGCATGACTTCCTATGAAGAGGGGGAGGTAACTAAAACGAACAATAGAAACACTCTGGATACAGAAGTTGATACCAGCCCATTTACAGAAGAAAGGGTTCTGAAAGAACTCTTAAAACTGAAGGTGGACAAAGCAATGGAGCCTGATGGGATTCATCCCAGAATTCTAAAAGAACGAAGGGTAGAACTAGTGACACCACTGAGTACCCTCTTTAACAAATCATGGGAGGATGGGGTGGTACCTGAGGACTGGAGGAGGGCAGATGTGATTCCCCTTCACAAAAGTGGGAGGAGGGCAGAAGCAGGAAACTACAGACCTGTTAGTTTAACCTCAGTGATAGGAAAATGATGGAATCACTTGAAGGAAAGAATTGTCGAAAGTACCTAGGAGGCCAGAGAAGCACAGGACCCAAGGCAGCATGGATTCACAACGGGAAGGTCGTGACAGACGAATCTGATAGATTTCTTTGGGTGACCAAAGCAGTAGATCAGGGAGGGGCTGTGGACATGGCCTACCTAGACTTCAGCAAAGCATTTGACTCAGTCCCACACAAAAGATTAATATACAAGTTAGCCAACCTGGGAGTGGGTCCCAAGATGATAGCCTGGGTAAAGAATTGGCTGGAGAATACGACACAAAGGTTAATAGTAAATGGAGTCCACTCTGAAGAAAGGGGGGTTACTAGTGGGGTACTGCAGGGTTCAGTATTAGGACCGGTCCTCTTCAATGTCTTTATAAGCAACATTGCAGAGGGACTCTAAGGGAAAGTATGTCTCTTTGCAGATGACACAAAGATCTGCAACAGAGTTGATGCACAAGGTGGGTGGGAAGGATGAGAAGGGACTTGGCAAGGTTGAGGAATGGTCAAATGTATTACAGCTTAGATTCAGTGCTAAGAAGTGCAAGGTAATGCACCTGGGAAACAAAAACCCAGGGAAGAGTACACAATGGGGTGAGATACTAACAACAACAAAAATGGAAAGGACTGGGGTAGTCATATCAGATGACTTAAAGGTGAGCAAGCAATATGAGAGGGCAGTAAGGAGGGCTGGGGGGATACTGGGATGCATAGGGAGAGGCATCACAAGTAGAAAACAGGAAGTTGTTATCCCTCTGTACAGACAGCTGGTGAGACCTCATTTGGAGTACTGTGTGCAGTTCTGGAGACCCAGTCTCCGCAAGGACATAGACAAGATGGAAGCTGTCCAGAGGAGGGCAACTAAAATGGTGCAGGGTCTGCACCAGAAGACATATGAAGAGAGACTAAAGGAGCTTAATATGTATAGCCTTGAGGAAAGGAGGGAGAGGGGGACATGATAGAAAGGTTCAAGTACCTCAAGGGAATCAACAAAGTCCAAGAGGGTAGCATCTTTCAAAAAAGGGTGTGCAAGAACAAGGGAACAATTTGAAGATGGGGGTGGCTCAGAGGTAATGTAAGAGTATTTTTTCACAGAGAGGGTTGTGGATGCATGGAACGGCTTTCCGGAGGAGGTTGTGGAGTCAAAAACAGTGGTTGAATTCAAGCATGCATGGGACAGTCATAAGGCAATTCTAGGGGGTTGGGGTAGAAAGAAGTAGGCTTCTGGTTAACTAGGATCTGTAGCTTATCCATTAGGTAGGGAAATGGTCAGACTGGGTGGGCCAAGCGGTCCTTATCTGCCGTCAAATTCTGTGTTTCTATGTTTTCTGTGTTAACCCATAACATTTGTTACTGTTAATTTGTGAACCTGACAGTTGGATAGTTAAATTAAAAATGAACAGCGTTGATACCAGAGGTAATGTCATTAATTTATTTATTTAGTTTTTGTTGACCGGGTAAGTGCACTAGACAAATCCTGCCTATTTTCAGGCATGACCCAGGGGAAGGGGATACAGATGAATGCCAACTGACTTTGAACCAGATCAAGCTGTTGGTGGTATTTTTAGTGAATGAGGGAAATTTGGCCAGGACACCGCGGAAATTCCCCTACTCTTTTCGATAAGTGCCATGGGATCTTTTAACATCCACCTTAACTACCACCAGTCCAGGCAGATGGGACCCCGGTTTAACGTCTCATCCGAAAGACGGTACCTCAGAAGTGCAGCACCCCTTTCATGCTGCACTACAGTGTCAGTACTAGGATATTAACTCAGGTGCCAGATGTGGGAACTGAACCCACACCCCTCTGATCTCCTGGCCTCAGAGGCGAGTATGCTACCTAAAAAGACCAGTATCGTCTGTGTAGCAGAAATCTTAACTTGAAGATTGGAATATGGATTCTGAATCTCTTAAATGGTTGGAATATTTTTTATAGTGCTTAAAAGTAGGTTCGGGGTGAGGATGTAAAGAATTGTGCTCAGGGGGCACCCTTGCTAGATACTCCTCTTAAGTACCATTTGAGAACCCAATCAACTATTAACATTCAGAATTTAAGAAATTGTTTCATACAAATGTTTGATCCAATGGATGAACTCAGCCGGAAATCTGTATTTCTTTAAAACTGAAAAGATAAAGGCATGTGGCACTTCTATTACATGCTTTCTCCTGGTGCAGGTTGAGAGTAAAGTGTGGTAATTGCTACCAAGTATAGAATTTCCATAAGTAGAAATGTGCGGCCTGGATAGAACAGATCTGTGATTGATTGTAGTAAATGTGATAAGACAGACATTAACCTTTGCCAAGAGCTTTTGGTAAGATTTTGTAAGTGCTTACAAGACAGGTGGAGCTCCAGTTTTTAATGTTCATGTGATTATCAATCTTGAAAAGAAAAAAAAAATAATTGCTTCACCAATAGAACCCATTAAAGAACTAGTTGCTATAGAGGATAATGGCTGGGGATCGGGTGATAACCACGCTGTAATCACCTCGAGTGGTTGCTAGTGCAACGTGGTAAACCTCAAGAGCGCAGCTCGAGAGGTTTACTGTAGCCCTAGCAACCACGAGAGGTGATTTCAGCATGGTTGTCACCTGGTCCCCAGCCATCATCTTTTATAGTGTATGCTCAAAAAAACACTTTTTGCATTCTATGTGTGAGAATTATGGAACTCTGGTGCATTCTTTTTTGTTATGCCACTGTTTGGAAGTTCTGAAGTGTGGTTAACAACTTTTAAAATTCTAAACAGTGCATAACAAAGCTGTGTGACTGCTGATTATGGTGGTTAATAGGTACTTACCATACATTTAAGCAATAAGCCATGAGGGTGTGGGTTATCGAGGGATTTACCGCGCTGGGGTGGCTTCGAGGGGTAAATCCATGCCAGCCATGGTAATCCCCACAACCCACACCCTCGAAGGGTGCAGTATTGCGATTATACAAGGGATTGAAGGAAAAGATTAAAAAGAGCAATAAATAGTTTATATTTATTTTTCAAATGTGTTTTCTTGACTCTTTAGTGTGGTAACCTTCCTGTGTTAGTTAAATAGTCCGTTATTGCGATCTAAAATGGGTGTCATCCGTTAGTAATCTCGTAACGAGAGAGATATATTTTGTTTTAAGGCTGCAGTCTTTTTTTGTTTAGGTCATGAGTGAATGTAGCACTATGTGAATGTTTATAAACTTTGTAGATGGTTGCGAAGAGGAGCTGTAATGGAGAAACGAGGGAGAGGTCAGGCGGGTGCAGGTCGAGAGCGAGAGAGAGACTGTGAAGTTTCATTTTGTTCGTCGAGGGAGAGAGCAGTGTGAAAATTAAATGTTAGTTGCTGCTCACGTAGAAAGAGAGGAGGCAAGGTTTAATTTTTTTTTTTTTTTTTTACAGTTTGTATTTTACATTTGGAACATGTTGCTAGCAGGTGTCGGGTTGCAATACACAGCGTGATATGTTCAAGCGCTTTACTGGGTGAGTGGAGCTTCAGATCGTGTTTTTGTTTTTTATTTTTATTTTTTGTTGAGTTTCCGGTGTGCAGCTAAAATGGTATTGAGGGAATTTATTAGAGGATTTTTCTGGCTGTTTAATTTTTTTTTTTTATGAATAACACAGGTTGTACAGGTAGAGGCTGGTTAGGTTACACCGAGTTAGCGAGTTAGTTAGCGAGGAAACCTAAGATGGCGGCTCGGAATGATTTTAATTTTTGTTGTTGTATTGAGATGCGCTGGCTGGCACCTTTTGCGGTGATTATCAGAGGATTTACAACAGAGGTAAGGTGCCAGCCTGTCGCTTTCATTGGTTGGTGTCCGAGGTCCATGGTATAATATACAATAAATAATGGTTGTAAACGGGCACAAGTATTGGGTCCAGATAATCAGTTTATGATTGATAAAATTCTGAGGTCAGATCATCAGTCAATCCTTGGGGATAGCTATTTGCTTAAAGATTTTATAGTAGAAACCATTTCTTCTCCAAGAATTGGGAGCCATTATAAATGTTATATCAGCCAAAGATAGTTGATGACATTCAAGTGACTTAAGAAATAGCTGACTTTCTGGACATATGCGGAAAGCAGTGCCTGCAGAATTTTCCAGATATTCTTAAACTTTTTGTATCACTTCATGTTGTCAGTGGGGAGTGAATACACATGGGTAATGGGTTCCTCCAGTGGGGTGGTGGTACAGCCCAATCTCTTAATCAGCATATTACCCTGGGCACATGAGGATTCTGAAGGCAGCAGTTACTCAGTGTTTACTGTATCACTGAAGGGTAGACTGCATAGATAGAGCTCCTTCAGGTGGACGCCTTGTCTCAACAGTGGGACTTCTACAGAGCTTACTTGTTTCCCTTGCTCCTGCTGGTACCCAAGGTCATTCAAAAGATAATGTAGTCAAGAGACAGCTTTCTCCTGATAGCTCCAGAGTGGCCAAGAAGGCTGTGGTTCTTAGACCAAGTTAACCTAGCCCGGCAGGTCCCATTTTGATTGCTACTTTGTAGGGACCTTATCAGCCAAGGTCACATCCTGCATCCAGATCCAGAGGCAATGCAGCTGGCAGCCTTGCTTCTGAAAGGACAAGACTACTAAAACAGGGTTTCTGCAAGCAAGTTGTAGACTCCCTAGTGGTCTCCAGAAAAGTCTGTATGTGAGCAGCTTACAACCAAGGGTGGAATACCTTCTTTGGTTGGGCCAGAGAGAGAATTATCAAACTGTCCAAGGTTACAGTGCCACAAATGTTTAGATTTTTTGCAGGCAGGGGTGGACAATTGTCTAATGTTGAGTATCCTGAGCAGGCAGGTGTCTGCTCTTGGGGCATCATGGGAACATCTATGGGTTCATCCTTGGCAGCCAGCTTGGATGTTGTACATTTCCTGAGGGTTATGAGCAGAAGTCGAGCCGTGATTTCGTCTCTGTGCCACCATGGGATATGAACTTGATGTTGAACGCTTTATGTAGGGCACCTTTCAAACTCGCTCATCAGTGTCTTTAGACATCTTATCTCACAAAATGTTTCTTGATTGCAGTTTGTTTAGCAAGAAGAGCTGGCGAACTTCAAGCTGTGTCCCATATGGAACCTTGCCTTATTATGCATAAGGAGAAAGTGATGTAGAGGATGGTTCCATCATTTGTGCCAAAGATTCCTATAGCCTTCCATGTAAATCAGGAAATTTGTCTGCTGTCTTTCTGTCCCAAACTGGCAAATCCAAAAGAAAAAGAATTCCATGAGCTGAATTTGTGCATAGCATTGAAAATGTATCTAAACAGGACAGAGGACTTCAGAAAATCTGAGTTTGTTTGTCCAGTTTGAAGTGGCAAAAAAGGGGTCAAAAGGCTTGTAAGTCAAGCTTACCCAGGTTGGTGAGAGCTTGCATCGCCAAGGCATATGGGACTGATCAGGTACACACACCTGCTGTGAACAGGGCTCATTCCTTGAGGATTCTAGCTATGTACTGGGTGGAGAGAGGAGAAGCCTTTGTATTGAAATCATGCAAAGCAGCAATGTGGTCCTCCATTCACCTGTTTACTAAGCATTACAGATTAGATAGCTAGAGCTCCTTTGATGCGGGCTTCGGGCACAGAGTTTTACCGGCAGTGTCTTTGAGGATATCTCCTCCATTAAGCCACATCTTTGGAACTGTGGCCGCCAGCATTAAGACCACACAGAAATGTTTGCCAGCCAGGGTCCACGTCATTACTTGTTGTGTCTGCATGTACATAAGCATTGGCGGCCCCATCACTCCTCAGTTCTTTTCCGCTGTCAATCATCCTTGTTGGACCTGCTGAAGGGAATGCCATCAACCTAGCCATTGCCATTTACTCTCTTATTTTACTAAGTGTTTATTTTGTCATCTCTGCATGCAGCCAAACTCGAAAGAGCCTTTATTTCGGTATTGTAAGTGAAGAGATAATCTCTACAAATGAGACACACACACAGTGTGTGTGCTGTCTGGGCCTGTCTCACAACATGAGGACTTGTGAGATTTGCCAGCGCTTCAGCCAGACTGCAAGGTGTCACCATAAGAAAGCTGTAGCAACTTTGAAAGTTAAGGAGAAGGAACAGGGGCCCAAAGTCTGTGTCTCTCTCACTGTCACCTGAGAAGCGGTCATCGAAGTTGAAGGATCAGGACAGGGAACATTCTTCATTGTGGCCCTCCTCGTTATCCGACCACAAGCATAGACAAAGAGAAAAAGAAAGATCTGCTTTGCTAGTGTGGTCCCAGTCACCACTGAGAGAAGATAAATCAGCGTCATTGCCTGCTCCAGCAGTGTTGACTACAGACCCCTGACCGTTGATGACACACCAAGATTGGGGCTTGGCTTATTCACTGCCATGGCTATTATGGATGGTAGGACACCATTGTCATCAGGCCAAGGCCTGTTGACACAACTAGTCCTGGTCCTTTACAGGGTGTCATTGACTTGCAGGCTGTGCTGGCATTGTTTTCATGATGACAAGATGAGACATAGTCTGCCAGGACTACCAATACGGACAGTTATTTCGTCAATGGGGCCTCCTGGTACTCATCCCCCATCCATGAGTTGTACTAGTATGCTGCAGATTATTTATTTCAGGTTTGGATTAGTACCTTTGAACCCACATGGCTCTTTTACAAAGGTTCCAAGTGATATAACACAAACATACATTACAGTACACATTTTACAAGGAACAAAATGTATCACAATTGGCAGAGTCATGCTCACACAAAGTAAAAGATTATTAGGCAGTTACAAGTGCAATAGGAGCGATTATCATGTCTCATTTATAAACTTAGATTGCTGTTTTGTTTCTAAGTGCTGGTAGTAAGGTGATAGCAGCCAGAGAAGGCTTTTGTCCTGTGGCGGGTTAGGAAAGGTAGAGTGACAATAAGCAGTTAGGTGAGACAGTCACAGTGGCTTGATTGGGCTAGGAATAATCGGAGCTCTCTTTTGAAAGGACCAATCTTTTCATGCTGTGAGAGAGAAGAAGGGAGGTCATTTACCCACTGGGGCCCATGGTAGGCAAGAGGAATGCTGAGCAATGGAAGTGCACTTGAAGGGGACCTGGAGCACACCTTTAGCTGATCTTCTAGTCTTTTCAGTGGTTATAATGCGCTGGAACAGAGTAGCCGTGGAACCGTGTGCTAGTCCCTAAAAGGCTTTTTTCCTAATTAGGCAGGCCTGATACCTAGCCCTAAGGCGCAGGGGGAACCACCCAGTGTCTGAGTAGACGCTACAAGTGTGAGTCAAGTGTCTGGCCCCTGATGTGAGCCTACAGGCCTTGTTTAGTAGTTACTTGACCCTTTTCAATGCTGATTCAGTGGCAGCACCGTAGATGACTAGCCTGCAGTCTATGGTTGAGAGTATTGAACTCTGGGTTACTAGGCTCAGAGTCTCTGGGGTAATGACCTGCCTGTGGAGATACAGGCATTTGCTGTTCTTTTTTTTTTTTGTTTTTAACTTAAATATTTTATTGGAGGCAATTTTCATACATATAGACAACCTGAGTAGCTTTGAACTAGTTACATTCCATATGAACTCTGTCTACAGTTCCAAAATGCATTTATTAATTGCAATTCTTTCTTTTACAGGCATCAGAAAGGAGTTATGATTATTCTCAGTATACCCTTTGGCTTAATCTTTGTTCATTCAACAGTTAATCTTTCTTGTGGTCCTGACTGGCGTCCATGTTCTTATATTTCTGTTGCCTGTGACAGCCTCAGTTTTTTTTTGTTTATAAATAAAAAGAAAAGAAAAAGAAAAATCCAACAAATAAAACCTTAAAAAGAATAAACAACGAACTTTGTGTCTGTATTATATGTTATGTCATATTTACCATTAAAACTTACTTGCTGTGAAGGTGTAGATAATCCCCATCGTCAGTGAGTCAATTTAATTATTGGGCTATCACTGACAGTCCTTCATTCTCTTCTAAATATGTAAAGAAAGGATGCCACCAAGAATTGTGTCTCTCACTTTTAATCGCAATTTAGCGGTGGTTGCCTCCATGTCTCGATTAGTTTAACATTGGTGAGCCACTGAGTGGTCGTCAGTTGACTATGTGAGAGCCAATTTTGTGTAATCACTTTGTTTGCTGCTACTGTCAATATTAGGAACAAATACTCCTCCTTTGGATCTGATTTCTGGAGGGTGTAGGCCAAGACCAAATGACAGAATTCTAGATTCTGAAAACCAGGTTCAACATTCTCTGGATCTCCCACCCCACCTGAGACCAAAAGGATTGAATCTTGGGACAGGCCTAAAAAATATGAAAGTGGTTGTCTAATTGCCCACATTTCTTCCAGCATTTGTCTGTAGGATTTTTAGAGTAATGCTGAGAGATTGTGGGAGTGATAAAAAACCATGTTGACACTTTCCAGCGAAACTCCCTCCAAACTATCGAATTTGTTGTTTTACACTGGGTGGCCCAAATCTTAGCCCACTCCTCATCTGAAATATCTTGCCCACACTCCTCTGCCCAACCATTTTGTATCCGCTAGATTGCCAACTCAGACAATCCATCGTCTAACAGGTCTCCTGCTTGGGCTCTCTTCCAGACCAGGGATATCCCCTCCTCTGGTTGTCCTCCCAAAGAATGGACACCCACAACCTGAGTGATATAATGTCTAAACTAAATCTTTATAAAAGTCGGTGTGGAGCAAGTTATGATCTTGCTGCAGGGTTTTAAAAGCCTTAATTTGGTCACCCACTACAAATTGTGATAAAAATTGTAAACGTTGTTCTTTCCATCGAAGCAAGACAGGATCCGTCTGGGCTGTCAGGAAGTTGGGCAAGTGGTGTAGTGGAATATATTGCCAAACATACGTTAGTCATTCCCAGACCCCTCTTATTTCCTCGATGCTCTCAATAATCATTTTGCCACTGCAGGGCTAGCCTTTGACTCCTCTCCCGTGAATATCTTCCGCCGACAACTTAGATTGGTTACACAAGAAAAACCCATCCCCAGTCCATCCTTCTTTCTGCAGCCTACCTCCCTGAAAGAAATCGAAAATCTTCTCGTTCAGCTGGATACTAGGAAAAGTGCTGGGGACGACCTCATTGACCTATACTTCTTAAAGGTCTGCTACTGTGTCCTTGCAGTCCCAGTTACTCATCTCTTCAACTTATCCTTGTCCCAAGGTGACCTACCGCCCATTTGGAAAAATGCACTTGTGGTCCCTTTGTTTAAGTCAGGAGATCCTAGTGACCTCAATAACTACAGGCCAATCTCCCTACTTCTAATCCTGTCAAAGATGCTGGAGAAAATAGTGAACTCCCAGCTCGGAAGTACCTGGAATCAGAAAAATTGCTCAGTCCGGTTTTAGAGCACAGCACGGTACAATCTCTGCTCTAGCCAAGGTGACTAACGACTGGCAGCTTGAATTAGACAAAAAAGACTTTGCGCAGTTTTCTTGGACCTAAGCAAGGTGTTCGATACCGTTGATCACAGACTGCTTCTGTCGTCCCTCCAGAACATTGGTTTGGATTCCGTATCCCTTAAATGGTTCTCCAACTACCTCTCAGGATGACTTCAACAAGTAAAAGCAGAAGGGGAAGTTTCTCCACCAAAACCCCTATTGAGGGGTGTACCGCAAGGTTCCATTCTTGGTCCCTTGCTCTTCACCATTTATATTAATAACGTAGATGCCCCCATCAAAGAAGCACAAATACACCTATTCGCGGATGATACGGTACTCTATGCTAGTAGCCCCACACCTGAAGCGGCCTGTAAAGCCCTTCAAAATGAATTTAATCTGCTGCAGCATCAGCTTATAAACCAGAAACTGCTCTTAAATGCAAAAAAAAACCAATGCAATGTTCCTCTTGCCCCTTCAAAATGCAATAAATCCTGCAGTTGCTGGGACACTTCCGAAGATCACTACCATTCTAGGTGAGCAGTTGGACTATGTACCAAAGTTCAAGTACCTGGGGGGTCTGGTTAGACCATAGACTTACTTTCACAGATCACTTAGAAGAACTGGCAAAGAAACTTAGACAAAGACTTGGTCTGTTCTTTAGGATTAATAATCTCCTCACAAGAGACGCTAAACTGAAACTGGTTCAAACTACCTTGCTTTCCCTGTTGGATTACGCAGACTTTTTATATAGTCAGGGACCTGCAGGTACCCTGGCCAAACTCGATACGCTTTTATCACAGAGCCATAAGATTTATCACAGGTCTTCCATACTCAACCCACCACTATGCATTGTACACAGCATTGGGATGGTCATCCCTTGCTTACAGACGGCAAAAAAATGCTGCAGTTTGGACGTACAAAGCTATCTCAAATAAACTGCTCCAGTATATCTCTGTCTGTTTACCTTTGTGCACTCTGGGGAAGTATGCCCTGAGAAGCGCCTCATATGCAGTATCTACTTTTATGTTTACAAAGCAAAATCTCGCACTGGCAGAGCAGCCATCAGCTTTGTGCTCCCTCAACTGTGGAACAAGCTGCAAAAAACTTTGAAATTAACTCACCCCATCAGCCTAGCAGCTTTTAAATCTCTATATCTGCACCACAATAAGGAGTCCTGTGCCTGTCTACCCTAAATAGTGACTCCTAAAGTCCAAGCACACTGTAATTACTACTGTTAAAAGACTGATCACATCTATAATCGACTCTTCCCTCTCCCCTTTTTCTGCCCCCCATATCTGTCCCTTCCACATTCCTTTGACCCTGGTTCCAGCTCTAAATTCACCATACCATATCACTATATATCTTTTTATATTAGGTTTTGTTTGTGTATGGTGCACCTGGTATGTATATTTCTTTACTTTTATGAAAAATTGTGTCCTACCCAAAACTAGCTGTATCTTCTGTTCCTAACATATGCTGCTGTCAATGCTACCTGCTGATACTTCGTATATACTGCATTATTGTATCTCACTTTATTTGTATTATTACTATTTTCTTGTGTGTTGCATCCCATGTATATTGTCCCTTGTTCCTTGTTAACAAACCTAGGTCCACCTCGAAAATGAGCTTGCTCAACGGTGATTGCCTGGTTAAATAAAGACTTTGATTGATTTTCAACCAAAATGATAGCGTGTGTCTGGTCCATTTTTTTTTTTTTTAATACTTTCTTTATTGAGAAGCAATTGGTTTGGTACATACGTATTATATACATGTATTGGCTGTTAAAACACACAGCCTTGAGATAAAATTCATATCTTGTTTAACAACTAGAATGAACTTAACAACACAAAAGAAGAATTAAAACTTTTTAAAAAACTATAAATAAATAATTAAATTAGTTACAGGGCTGTTTTATTATCTGATACATTTTAATAGGTTTATTTTAAAATTTCCTTCTTTTAGAAGCTCCTTAGAGCACCCAAATCTTATCAGTATAATAAGGGGAGTATTTAATCAGGTAGAATCCTGCTAATCATTAGATGATCTAAACCCCTCCCGGCTACAGCAGATATTGCCTGAGGGGAGACTATCCTACTTTTATGTACCATTATTTACAGTTACTGCACCTATAGAATTTGCTCTTGATTTAATTCCCACCTTTTCCATCTTAAAATATACAATTCCATCTTATCCTGGAGACCAAAAGACATCTGCTCATTGTGCTGTATATTGAGTATTATAGTTTTCCATTCTGACACCAGGAGTGGGGATTCTTGCATCCATCTTTTAGTAATAGATTTGTAAGCAGCTCCTAATAAGATGTACCACATGTACAGAGAAGCTTTATCTCTAATCTCTAAAGGGGGGATACTCAGTATTAAATTGATTCCAACAATGGAGGCTTGGATGTTGAATATTGTTTTAATGTAATGAGATACCTGGTTCCAAAACCAACACAGTTTCGGGTACTCAAAAAAAAAAAAAAAAAAAACATGCTTGTGCGGCGCCGCTAATTCCCCACACTCTCTCCAGCACTGAGCAGACGTCCCTGGGCTCCTAACTGCAACCATCGAGGGGACCAGGAAAAATTTCGTCCTAACTTTCCACATGAACTCCCTCCAAAGTGGGAAAGATGTGGTGGGCCACGTGCTCTGCCAAATTCTTAGCCAATCTTTGCTAGTCAGTGGTTGTGCAAAGTCCTTCTCCCACTTAGATTGTAAAGGTTCCATTACATATGCCAATTGCTGTATTAGGGGATTTGTATAATATTGAGATTGCTTTTTCCCCATGTAGTGAGGACCATATTTGGCAAAATGGAGTATTGTCTTCCCATATCTTGGAATTTCCCTCTCTAATTCTAATTTGTTTAAGTATATAATTTCTGATTTGGTAATAGTGTGGTCTAACCTTTTCCGTCCAGGAGTATCTCCTTTGGGCTTCTAAGAAGTCTACAACTCCATTCCCTTTTATCAATTGCCAGGGTGCCTCTAGTCCCTTCCTCAGCTGGGTCTTAAACCATGTGATCTGCATTGGTGAGCCAAATGGGGGTGTTGCTATGAACCACTTGTATTTCCAGGATTGTTGTTGGAAGGTTTTATTTTTTATTCCCAAGTGCCAACCCCGCAGGATTTTTTGCTGTGGCTTGTGGAACTCTAGTCAATGCTTTCTTTAAATGTAAGGGAGAAAATAAACATGCTGGAAGTGGGATATCTATTAGTCTGGCTAGATCTATTTGTTTCCAGGCTGCTTTATATGTTTTGGTACCCCATAACAATGCCAGTCTCATCTGTACTGAGATCCAGTAATTTTGAAGTGAGGGAAGAGCCACTCCGCCCATTAACTTTGGTAAGTATAATTTGGTCCTACCTATCTGTGGTTTCTTCTGATTCCACTGGTAAGTATTCAGGGTTTTCTGCCATGAGAGAATCTCCTTAATCGAGACAGTGCAAGGTACTCACTGGAATAGATATAAAAAGCGTGGTAGGGCATTCATTTTAATAGGGCCCGTGTGTAGAAAGAGGATGGCAGGAGATCCCACCTTCTTAGATCTTGTTTTATGTTTGTTAATAGGGGATGATAGTTATGAGTAAATAAAAGTGCTGAGTCCGTAGGAATCTGAATGCCTAAATATTTTATGGATGTCCTATCCCATTTAATTGGATATTGTGTTTTGAACATGGGTGGGGGGTTATAACCAAAAGAGAGGGCCTCTGATTTATTAATGTTTAAGGAGTAGCCAGACAATAAGGAAAATTCTTGTAGTTTTAAAAAAAGGGCTGCCAAAGATGAATCAGGTTCTGTTAAATAAACCAAAATGTCATTGGCAAAAAGGGCCAGCTTCTGTTCTGTTTCTGCTATCTTCACTCCCTGAATTGTTGGTGTAGCACGGAGGTATTGGGCCAAAGGTTCAGTATAAAAAGCAAAAAGAAGGGGGGACAGAGGGCATCCCTATCGGGTTCCTCTATATAGGGGAAAGCTCTCTGAGATATGTCCATTGGTTCTAATAAATCCGACAGGTTTACTATAAAATTTAAAGACAGCATCGATAAATTGTGTGGGGAAATTAAATTGGTTCAGGACTCCACGGAAAAACGAACATGAAACCATATCCAATGCTTTTTCTGCATCTAGGCCCAGTACCACTGCTGGGATGCCCTGAGATTTGATATGTTCAATAATATATATTGTACGTCTCACATTGTCTTGAGCATGACATCCTGGGATGAAGCCATACTGATCACCATGTATTTTAGCCGTGGCAAAGTGAACAAGTCTCTTAGCCATATAGAAGTAAAAATGTTATAGTCCATGTTCAATACAGATATGGGTCTTTATGGCTTCATCACAGGACGGAGGAACTACCCCTACCTTTGTTGTTATAAAGGTGTAAACCCTATTTAGTATTGGGGTAAGTGTTTTAGAGAGGGTTTTATAAAATTCTCCTGGGACGCCATCTGTTCCTGGGCATTTCCCTGTTTTTAAGTTGCCAATTGTTGCGTTTATCTCTACATTGGTAAAGGGGGCCGTCAGTTTGTCACCTTGGTCACGGGACAGTGTGGTGAAGTCTAGGGAAGTAAGGAATTCACTGATTTTTCTCATCTGAGGGCATAGCTGCCTTAGCATATAATGATGTATAAAAGTTTAGAAAGGCATCAGAGATCCCCTTCCTATGTTTTGCCAGTTCCCCAGAGGTAGGATGTCTTATTTTGAGAATAGTAGATTTAACCCTCTGAGCCCGTAACTGGCTGCTACCAATCTCATAAATCTGGGGCCCCCATCGTAGTATTTATGCCTTAGAAATATCAGTTTCTGCTCTATGGCATAGTCTAAGATATTATTTAATTCCTCTTTAATGATGTAAGCTCTCGTGTTCTGATTTTACACAATTTACTATACTGGAGGCTTTCCAGGACCCCATCTTCTCCTCCAGGGCTTTTCTATGGGCTTCCCTCTGCTTTTTCCTGTATGAAGAGATTCCTATTAATTTACCCCTTACTATCGCCTTAATGGTATCCCATACCACTGATATTGTGGTATCTGGGGTATCATTATCAAGCATGGCCTGTGTTATCGTCTCCCCAATCATCTCCTGCACCTCCTTGTCTCTGAGAAGGGACAAGTTCAGCCTCCAAAAAGTTCTTCCAGTCTATTTGTTTATTAAGTCTACAAAAAATTGGGGCATGGTCCGAGAGACAAAAATCTCCCTGACAGATATGCTGTATAGTATTTAACTGTTCTCTTAAGGTCACAAAGAAATCGAGACACGAATAGGTTTCATGGGCCTGGGGGAATAAAGTATGTCTTCGGGAGAGTCCGTGTATGAACTGCCATATATCCTTGTATCCCAATTCCTGGATTAGTTTCTAGACCTCTCTGGCAGTTTTACTTGTTTGACCTTGAGGAGCAGAGTTAGTCCCTCCCCCAGAAATATCTAGATTAAAATCCCCTCCACAGATTACTTGCCCCTCTGCCCATTCTGTTAATATGGAAAAAAAAGGTTTTGTAAACTATAAAGTTTGCTGCTGGAGGGATATAGACTGTTGCCAACGTGACCAGCTGGCCTTCCAACGTACCCTTCAAGAGGACGTATCTCCCTTCTTTATCAATAATTTTGTCTTTAGGCTCAAAAATTACCCCTTGCTTAATCATTATTGCAGTCCCTCTTCTTCTACCCCCCCCCCCCGATAAGAGGAGGCCACCACCTGTGAAAAACCCAGGCGTTCAAACTTTTATGTTCAGCCTCGAAAGGTGGGTTTCTTGCAGTAATATAATGTTAGCCCCCTTCCTTTTCATATATTGTAGAATTTTGCTTCTCTTAACAGGGTTAGTGATTCCATGCACATTGTATGTGCAAACAACTTGGGCTTGTACCATATTAAACAAGTTTTACTTCCCGTGGTTGAAAATGTATGTATAGGTTCAGATTCCTTATTAGGTACAGTGGCTCCCTTTCCCTAACATGTACCCATTTGTCTTTAAATTTATCACTGGTAGATTCCTTCTGCCCTGACAAACCAAAATCAGAATTAAGATTATTAGCCAACATGGCTTCAACTTTATATTATCGCTAAATTATTAACTTAGAACTATGAACTCAGTGCTTCAAGGTTGAGGGCTAATGTACCGTATTAGCCCTGTGTTCTCCTTTAAGGGAGAACAAGGAGGAATCGTGTGCCTCTGTTACCAGAGGACCTCCTCCTCTGACCTCGATTACACTTGGCTCCTACTTCAAATTAATACCTTTAGGTACTGGCGACACTAACTGACCAAGCATCATTATGCTCCCTATCCCCAATCAGCACCTTATGTAACAGTAGGATTCTAATATAGAGACAGAGGCATATTCATCCTATACAGCCATATTGCTTAACAAACATTCTTCAGTCCCTTCAGGTTTAAAAGTATGTTATCAGTTAATATGGCCTGTGTAATTATCTGTACATAGCCCTGAAGGTTTCCCTTAGGCTGATAGGACTTAACCAAATGTACAGATCTGTTGTCCTCAATCTAACCCGCCCCCAAACGCAGCTTTCATCTTTGTAAATAGAAAAACGATCAGACTGTTCGGTATAGTTATTGTACTTATCCGGCTGCTGCGCTGGAAGCTTCCCGCGGGTCCAGCAGATATGAGTAATCCCACATAGAGTAGAAATGTTAGTTTTTCAAGTATTTACTTCAGTTTGTCCTTGTTTCTTGCCGAACAGCGTTTAGATCCTGCACAGCGCCTTGTTGTGCTGTATTATTTTGGTTCCCCCACGCTTCCTGCTTGTAGTACGTTGCCAAACTGGTACCCTTCTCCCTTCACTTTGGTTCCAGTTATCTGCAATGGGGATTTTCCTTTCCTTCAAGGCCTCAGTCTCCTCCTCCACCGTGGAATAGATCTTCACCCCATCCTCCCAAAAGATTCGCAGCCCGGAGGGGTATGGAGTATGGAATCTGATGGACTTCTCATGCAAGGATTTCAGGATTGGAAAATATCTAAGCCTCTGCTGCTGTACTTCTTGGGGTAATCATGATTAAGGAACAGTCGACATGTTAAATATTTAAGCTCTTTTTACCCAAGCTCGTCTTAAGATCTGTTCCTTTGCACTGTATGAGTTGAGCTTAAAAACAATAGAGCGGGGTTGTGTTGTTGGATCAATGGCTTTCTCTGCAAGGATCTATGCGCCCTTTCTACTCGGAGCGTTAGAGTAGCTGGAAGATCCAATATATCTTTCAAAGATTTTCTATAAGCGGGGCCACTGGGCGGTTTCCATATCCTCTGGGAGTCCATATAGATGCAGATTATCATGTCGGAACGACCTTCCAAATCTAGGCACTTTGCTTGTAACTCCTCTGTTTGATAAAGTAAGGTCTGGACTATCTCCGTAATTTGCAGCGTTGTTTCTTCGGTTTCAGATACTCTCTCTCTTCCATCGCACCAATGCGAGTTTCTAGGGTGGTTAACTGCTTTTGAACCGCTCAAAACTCTTGCTTATTTTATTTTCTAGAGTCTTGTATTTCATTCAGGAGTGCCTCGAATCTTGTGTGAAGGCTGTTCATTTTCCCGTCTGCATCATTTTCAGATGCGTGTGAGCTGGCAGCGAGATGGATCTGCTGGGAGGCCTCCTTTCAATCTAATGGCATCTTTAGTTTTTTCTTTGCCATCGGAATGATTTCTGCCTCTGCTGTTCATTACAGATGTCCCTCCTGAGCTTCTAGACATTTTGACTGGAAAAAATGAGGTTTTATGGAGGGTTTGTAGATTGATTGGGTTGGGAGCTCTCTGTTTAGGCTTCCTTCAGCTCCGTGACGTCACCCGAGGTCTGGTCCATTTGTTTTAATGGTATTTAGAGATCCAGGTAGAATTATCCAAGGTAATAGCTTCAGGGGTACCTATATGCCCACTCTGTTATATGCCACACCATTGTGTGTGTGCCAGGGCTTTTCACTGTTTTGATCAGAGGACAATTTGTGCTGCCCAATAATACCATTGTATGTCTGGAAGAGTTAGGCCACCACTGTTTTAGTTTTCTGTAAGACCAAACTGTGTATTCTAGGCTTCGGTTCACCCAGATAAAGTTTGTGATCTTTTGCTGTATTTGATTTAAATCTAATTTGGGGCCATGTACAATTAATTATAAAAAGGAAGAGTAACCTTGGTAGCATTCATTTTATGTGGATTGAATTCTAATGGCTTATGGGGGCGGCTCATCGGCCTGGCGCTGAATTTCGCTTGCGGACGCCGGCGAACCGGGTTCTTGAGCGGACGCGGGTCATTGGAAAGCCAGCGGGGAGAAGGTTAGAGCGTCCGTAGACAGCTCGCCTTCTCCAGGGGGGAAGGTGGGGATGTGAGCCAGGCGCCTGCTGGCCCCTGGCAGAGGCCAGGAGCATGGCAGAGTGTCTGTCAGGGCTCTAATTTCCAGGGGAGTGACAGACATTGGCACTCACCTAGACGTCAGGTACGTCACTCTCCAAGGGAGAAAAACGGAAAATGGCTCCCTGGCTAGCCAGATGACGGCTCTCTGGTCTCCTCGCTGCCGTCACGGCCTCACGATCTCCCACCTCAGCAGCACCTGGAGCCGATGCCACAGTGTGCTGGACAACCCCCAACGGTGCCTTCCCTCTCGGAGGAGGGGGACCCACCTGGCGAAGGGTTACGCCAGGCTACTTCCCGGGGGCTGCGATCTGAGGTAAGGGTAGGTCGTGGGGATGGCAGACAGACGGGATAGGACCTTGAGGGCCCGAAGGAGGTGCTGGCTGGGAGGAGCAGAGGAGTATATAGAAGGAAAAAAAAAAAAAAAAAATAACGACATGGGCAGATTGTGCCATTTGCCTAGGTCTGTGTATGTATGTGTGTGTGTGTGTATATGTGTGTGTATATATATATATATATATATATATATATATATCTCTGTTGAAAAAGTGGGCCATAGTTATATTTGTACAGATTACTTGGGTGTTTTGGAATCCATATACCTAGGTAACTGACTGTGTCCTTCACCCACTAAAAGGGAAATTGGTTTTAATTGTCGGGGTTAAGCTCCCTTTTATCAATAATGCCTCTGATATTTCTAAATTGATTTTAAATCCTGAAATAGCCCCATAATCTTTAAACATCTGTAGCAGATTGGGGATGGTAAAGATGGGTTTCTCTGTGGAAAGCAGAGTATCGTCTGCATACATTGAAACTTTGCAGCAGCTGTGGCCCATCTGTATACCCTGTATGTCTGGGGACTGTCGCAAGGCAATAGCCAGCAGTTCTAGGTTTAACAGAAAAAGTAGGGGCGGCAGGGCAACCCTTTCGTGTCTGTCTTTCAAGTTTTATTTTCTTCGAAATAGTGACGTTTACCTGGACCCTAGCTGTAGGATTGTTTATAACACAGAAAAATCCATTGTATAAATTTGTCACCCAACCCCATTTTTTTCAAGGACTACCCGAAGGTAGTTCCAGTTAAGTCGATCGAGCAGCTTTTCAGCGCGTCAAGAAAAGGGCAAGTTGTGTAGTGGTCGTGGGGGACTATATGTAAAAACATTTAGCAATTTCGGATATTATCTACTAAATGTCTATTCGGTATAAAACCTGTTTGATCTGGGTGTATCAAAAGCTCAATGAATTGTTGTAAACTATTGGATAGAATTTTAAATCTTGATTTAATAATGATATAGGTCTATAGGCCTCACATTTATCTGTGGGTTTGCCAGGTTTAGGGGCGACACTAATTAAGACTGCTTTCCAGGAGTCAGGTGTCCGCTCTTCAATTAAGCAATCATTAAATACAGTGGTTAGGCTGGGGCTAGTACATTTTTAAACTGTTTATAAAATTCAGGAGGAAAGCCATCAGGGCCTGGTGATTTGCCAGTTGGAAGGGATGTAATCACTTCCCTGACTTCTCTTAAATTAATGGGGGCGTTCAGCGCTTCTCTTGCTGGGTCTGATAATTTAGGCACTGGCAGGTCCTGCAGGAATTGCTCAGTTTTAGTTTTAACTGCCAAGGTCCGGACCTCTTCCTGATATAGCTGCTGATAAAAGTGCTGAAATTGTACCGCTATGGCTGAGGGACTACACCAGGAATTTTGGAGATCCAGTGGGTTATGGATCATTGTAACCATTCTATCGGCCTAGTTTTTATGTAGCCTCAGTGTGAGGAACCTCACAGCCCTACCTCCTGTGTCATGGTACTTCTGATTTAAAATCTAAGTTGTCCCTCTATTTTTTGGATGTCTATTTTCTGGAGTTCTTCCCTTTCTGGATGCAATTTTGTCAATATTCATCTATTACTGGGGTTTCCCTTGTGCAGAACTTCTAATTCCTGTATTTTGTGTAGGACTTTATCCCATGCTAACCTTGCTAATCTTTCTCTTGCGGAGGCTATCCCTATAAATCCCCCCCCCCCGACACACTGCTTTCAGAGCTTCCCAGGTGGATAATGGTGAACAATGTTGTCCTAGGTTGATATCATAAATTTCTTTGATAGATTCCGACATTTTCTTAATGAGGCTTTTGGCGTTTAAGAGGGAAACATTTAACCTCCATAATTTACTATTGTCCCCTTTGAGGTCCCCCATTTAATGGACATAAGCATGGTCTGAGATAGTTATGATATGAATTTTGGAGGATAACACCCTATGCAAGTGGGGTTTGGCTGTTAAAAAAAAAAAAATGTATCCTAGAGTAAGATTGTTTAGCTTGAGAGAAAAAAGTATAATCCCGCTCACCATTGTGCTGATGTCTCCAGATTTCAACCAGGCCCATCTCCTCTATTAAGGAGTTAAGGACTTTGGCCGCCGTCTTGCCGTGTTTCACTGTCTGGGTTGATCTGTCTACCATAGTTGCTGATGGTGCAATGTTAAAATCCCCTCTAATTAACTGTCCAGCTGGCAAAAAGGCTAGCTTGTGAAATGTTTCCTTTATGAAATTTTGAGGGTATACGTTTGGAGCATATAAATTAACTAAATGGTAACCTCCCCATGCAATGTTCCCGTGACTCTCAGAAATCGACCTTCCCAGCCACTCTCCACTGACATTATCTGCAACGGACATCCCCTTCTAAAAAGTATGGTGACCCCTGCCCCCTTACCATTTGGGGAGTGGGCAGCTTTCACCCTGTCCACCCATGCCCTCCGCAACTTGGCATGTTCCTGTGACTGTAAGTGCGTCTCTTGCAGGAACGCAATGGAGCAATGTAGTTTAAGTTTGTTCAGTATTCTGGATCTTTTAATAGGCAAATGAATCCCCTTAACATTGTAAGTCACTATATTAATGTCATCCATTTTTATTAAAGAAAAGTCTAGTTACATTAAACTTGAATCCTCTACACCTTCTTCTCATAATATAATGGTCTTGTTCCCCCATTTTTAATATCTTGCCAACCAGCAGATCCTTACCAATATCAGACAGACACTGAACAAACATAGTGAATAACAGATTCCTCCAGTAAACTTTTGTGGAGGTTGTAAGCATTAAACTGTAAACATAGCCTTAGAACAGCAACTGTAACAAGTCAGGTTTAGATGGTATAGAAAAGTGTATTGCTTCATACATAAGCAATATTCCATACTACTTTTCTGGTCAATATATGACTTCTAGGTGTAAAATTTCCCTTTACAGTACAACACTGATGTTCTCTGTGGTGTTGCATGGAATACAGAGCCACCTAAGTAGCACAAGAATTGGCATCAGCACTTACCGCTAACGTGCTGGAATAGGTGGCAGGACTGGGCTACTGGATATGATCCATCCGCTCTCCCCAGCCCCCTCTATGGGTGTGATCACCCATCTTTAAGGATTAAAGATCCCCCCCAATGTTTGCCGAATAACAATTTGCATAATAACACCACAAACATGGCTGACCCTTAATGTTTTTTCCTTGATGGCCCCTGCTGTAATTCAGTGTAAATTCAAATCAAGAGTCAGCTTGAATACCAAAGTAATACTGTTCACTGACATAGCCCAGTCTCGATCTCCTTCAGGGTTGTGTCTGTATGAGGTCTTAATTCGAGTGTAAGCCAACGTTAAGCAGGGCCAAGTTCAGGATGGTGGTTGTGACACAGCAAAAATAATAATGTCTCTTCCCCAGCACTCTTGCTGATGAATGCTAGCGATGTAACATTTACATTTGCAGAAAGAAAAGGACAGAGATAGTCTCCTACACAGTCACCTGGGTTTGTCTGCATTAGATCCGTTGGAGCTGGAGGAAGGGATGTTTCGATCAGCCTTCTTCAAGATTTTCTGCACCTCGGATGCCGTTCTATGTGGCATCGGCAATGGAAGTGGCCTCTTGCACCCGCTGCTTTGGGTTCCCCACATCGAGGACTGCAATTGATGCTTAAGAGTCTGTAGTTTCTAGTCGGGGATGGTGATATTGTGTTCCACCATGAACAGGGCGGCCTCGGCGGTGAAGTAAAAATTTTGTTGACAGAATCCAGAAAGATTTTAAATTTTAGTGGGGAAGTTTAATTGAGCCAGAATGTTGTGCTTTTCCTTTAGCTCTTTAATGATCCCTCTGATCTGTGTCCTTTTGCTTGCAGTTCAGAGGAAATCATGCTCAAAATAAATGTTCTGCCCTTATGCTACAGATCTCTGTGTCTCCAAGCCTCCACTAGTATGTATTCTTTAGACTGATAGTGCAGCATGCACACTATCCAGGAGCGTGGTCTGACTCTCGGGGTCTGCGGGCTTCAGGCCTAGGGAACAGTGTGCCCTCTCTATGGTTAAGGGTAGATCGGAAGGCAGAGATAGATTCTTTTTAAGTAAATCTGTTATAAAGTCTGCTGGAGTCGGGTATCCTTCTTCGGCGCCCTCCAGTACTCCATGAATGCGGAAATTGTTCTGGCTCACTCGGTTCTCCGCATCCTCTAGTCTGGTGTGCGTCTGGTGGTCTCTCTGCAGGAGATATAGCAACACCTTGCCATGGCAGTCCTGAGTTTCCGTAAGTTCAATGATTCTCCCTTCATTCTGTTGGACTTTGACATTAACTGCTTTGAAATCCATGCGCAGATCAGCTATAGATGTTTCTGTTTTGTTAGCTGCCTTTAGGATTTTCTGGAGGCTTTTCAGTTTTGTTTTGGCTCTTCCTCCAAGTCGAGATTGGGTTCTCATGAGGATTCTGATGGGGAACAGGGGCCTTCTCGTGGCTGCAAAGCTTCCAATCTTCATTGCTTCATCGCTGGTTTCTGTCCTGATTTTTAATACCTTGCGGCTGTGGCATCCCCAGCAAGAGTTGCACAATTCAGAACATCGTTGGAAGGAAAGGTGCCTAAATTAGGGAGGATGGATTGCGATGGCTGAGTTGGCACTGGGAGCTAGTGGATCAAGTTGCCACCATTACAGCTACGTCACCCAGAAGTTGAGCAGGCATTTGCTGTTTCAGCAAATATAGACATGGTCTATCTGTGTGGTGAAGGAAAGGGTGTCGTCTAGGTGGATGCCAAGATATTTAAAGGAAGCCACTTGTTCAATGGCGTCTCCTTTTTGGCTAAGGATGGTTAATGGGTCATTGTTCTTCTTTGAGTGTGGCAGTGAGAAGGGCATGATTTTAGTTTTTTCATAGTTTAGGAGGAGACAGTTTTGAGAGAACCAGGACTCGAACTTCCTGAAACTTGTAGGTTAGTTGTTATTTCTGTCAGGTGGTTCCCTGACATGGAGATTACTTCATCTACTGCATAGAACAGCATCTTAGCTGGGAAAGCAGTAGCATGTTTATAAAGAGGCTGAAGAGTAGGGGTCCTAGAATTGAACCTTGTGGGACCCCAGAGTTCTCCTAGAATTAGATGTTACCTCTCATCCTCACATTGTGATCATTGTGACATACAGCTCTAAACCAGGAGACCATGTACAGGACAAACCTAGTGTTAAGAGGTTGTCTAATAGGATCTGATGATTCACAGTATCAAAAGCTTTAGTGAGGTCTGAAGATTAACCCCACTGTCTTTCCAGTGTCTAGGGCTTCATACAGGTGTGAAGTATAGTCTGTGAGTGCTGTGATTGTGCTGTGCTTTGCCAAACCCATGTTGTTGTTGTGGGCAGAGTAGATTATATTTATACAGGTATACAGCTGGGGGGGAGTCAAACAAAGGACACTGCAGAACAGGACACTGCGGCACAGGAGCTAGCACAACAAAACTCACCCAAAACAGGAACCAAAACAAAAAAAGCAAAAAGGAAATTCAAAAAACCTCTGATCATAGGAGATGCCATGATTCGGGGAGTTAATACGTATCTCCAGCCAGGGGTAATGGTCAGATGTCTCCCAGGTACATCAGCATTGAGAGGCACTGACCGCATTGCTAAAATTGTTCAGGAAGCAGGAGAAAATGTTGATGTCCTGGTACACATAGGGACTAATGATCTCACCAGCCGGTCAGTTGTGGAGACCAAGGAACACTTGACCAGGCTGGGTGACAAACTATCATCCATTTCATCCGGCATCTCCTTCTCTGTGCTCCTGCCAGTCTGGGAGAGGAGTACAGATGGATGGAAGGTCAGAGAGGGGGAGTTAGGGGAGCTAAACATGTGGCTCAAGGGTTAGTGCCAGGAAAAAGGACACAAATTTGTAGGGAACTGGCAACAGTTTTGGGAGCGAAAGTTCTTTAAATTTGATGGACTGCATCTGACTAAGGAGGGAGTCAGTGCATTGGGGCAGAAGTTTGATGTCTTTGCAAAATATTTAAACTAGCAAATGGGGAGAGGGGTGCAACACCCCATACGTCGAATGTGAAGAACACCCCTCCCCCCTCAGCTAGTAGTCAAACAGGAGTTCAGCATGTTTGTAGCTCATTTGCAACACCAGGTAAAGAAAAAGGTCTGGCTCCCCCATACGACGCATAGGGGAAATGCTGGACCTCGCCCAACAACTAACACACCGAAATCTGGCCAATGGGAAATCATGTACACAAAAGCTTGCAGTCTGGGAAACAAGATCTAGACCTGCAGGCAATAATGATAGAGGCTAAACTGGACGTAGTAGCCATTAGCAAGACATGGTTTACCGTAACTACACTTGGGAGACTTCAGTACCTAGCTATGTACTGTTCAGAAGAGATGAGGTTCAGAAAGGGGGGATGGAGTGGCCCTTTATGTCAATGAAAATATCAAAGCTACAGAAATTCAGAATACACATAAGGAGCCAGAAGAACTGTGGTTCACTCTGGAAACAGGAAATGGTACAGCCGTACGAACTGGGGTTGTGTACAGGCCTCCAGACCAGGGAGAGGACATAGACACGTTACTGTTAGAAGATATCCAAAACACGACAGCTAAAGGTGAAGTTCTGATAATGGGAGACTTCAACATGCCAGATACAGATTGGTCAATACCAGCAGGGACATCTGCCAGAACTAGACACATGGTGGATTCCCTGCAGGGGGAGGGCCTCAAACAACTGGTACAACAACCCACAAGAGACAGGGCTATCCTAGATCTAGTACAGACTAATAGGGAAAGGATCACAGATCTCCAGGTAGAAGGTCACTTGGGTGCCAGTGACCATCACATGGTATGGTTCAATTTGGCCACTAGAACAAAATCATCCCATTCCAAGGCAAAAATATGGGACTCTGACTTTGATAAGATGGCCAATAGAATTAAGCCAGCCCTGGCAAGAAGAAATACAGGTGAGGGGGTACAGGCAGAGTGGGCAGGCATTACAGATGCAATACTTGAAGCAACATCCCATTGTGTTAGTGAGAAAAGGAAGTGCAAAAGAAGGAGAAAAACTATTTGGTTCTCAAACACAGTAGCAGAAAAGGTCAGAGCCAAAAGGCTGGCCTTCAGGAACTATAAGGGAACACAGCAGGATGAAGATAGGGAAGTTTGGTATGCATCCCTAAGGGAAGCAGGGAAGGCAAGGCAGGCAAAGGCCCAAACCGAGGAAACACTAGCACGAACAGTAAAAGAAGGTGACAAGATTTTCTATAGATACATTAGTGACAGGAGAAAGTCCAGAAGGGAAATTGCTAAGTTGAGAGGGGATAAGGGGCGTGTGAGGAGGAGGAGGACCATGTAAAAGCATCTATCCTAAATAGATACTTCTGCTTAGTATTTACTGAAGAGAAGGTAGGGCAGGGTCCACAGCTCAGCACCATGGACACGGGGGAAGGGAGGTGTGCACTAGTCCCTTCACAAAAGAAAGGGTCCTACAAGAGCTCGATAAGCTCAGCGTGGACAAGACAATGGGACCTGATGGCATACATCCCAGGGTACTAAAGGAGCTAAGGGTGGAACTAGCTTAGCCATTATCAGAACTATTTAGTGAGTCTCTGAGCACAGGAGAGGTCCCAGAAGACTGGAGAAGGGCTCATGTAATCCCGCTCCACAAGAATGGTAGCAGGGAGGAGGCAGGGAACTACAGACGAGTCAGTTTTATCACAGTAGTGGGCAAGATTATGGAGACACTCCTTAAGAAAAAGAGAGTGCAACACCTGGAATCCATAGGAGCACAGGATCCAAGACATCAGGTTTACAAAGGAAGGTCCTGTCAAACTACTCTCATAGATTTCTTTGACTGGGTAACCAGAGTGGTGGACCAAGGAGCAATTGATGTTGCCTACCTTGACTTCAGCAAAGCTTTGATACTGTTCCACATACAAAGATTGATTAATAAGCCGGGTAGGCTCGGGGTGGGTCAGGCGTTGGTCAGCTGGGTGGAAAACTGGTTGATGAGCAGAAAGCGAGTGTGGTGGTAAATGGTATACAGTCACAAGAGATGCAGGTCCAAGTTGGGTACCTCAGGGATCAGTCCTGGGGCCAGTCCTCTTCAGTATCTTAATCAGTGACATTGCAGATGGACTGGAGGTGACTGGTTTGTCTGTTTGCAGATGACACCAAGATCTGCAACAGAGTAGATGAGTAGATGATCCAGATGGGGTGGGCAGAATGAGAAGAGATCTGGATAAACTAGCAAAATGGTCGGAAGAGTGGCAACTGGGGTTTAACACAAAGAAGTGCAAGATCATGCACATAGGAAAGAGAAACCCTGAAGCCACCTATAGGCTGGGAGGGGAGTTGCTGGCAGTCACAAGGGAAGAAAGAGACTTGGGCGTCATCATCACCACCGATGACCTGAAATCATCTAAGCAGACCACTAAAGCAGTAGGTAGCGCTAGAGGGATGTTTGGGTGTATTAGCAGGGGTATCACAAGTCAAAAGAGGGAAGTAATAATACCTCTTTACAAGACACTGGTTAGGCCCCATCTGGAGTACTGCATGCAGTACTGGAGGCCACACCTTCACAAGGACATTAACCAAATTAAGGCAGTCCAGAGAAGGGCAGCCAAAATGGTGCAGGGACTGATTCAGAAAACATATAAGAACAGATTAACTAAGCTCAATATGTATGCCCTAGAGCAAAGGAGGGAGAGAGGTGATATGACTGAAACATTCAAACACCTTAAGGGCATTAACAAGGTGAAAGAATCTAACATGTTTAAATATAAGAAAAATAGCAGGACAAGAGGACACCGTATGAGATTGGGGGAGGCCGATTAAGGGGTAATGTGAGGAAGTTCTTTTTCACAGAAAGGGTGGTGGATGCATGGAACGGCCTACCTCAGGAAGTGGTGGATATGAATACAGTGCAGGGCTTCAAACAGGCATGGGATAGGCATAAGGGAGCAATACAGGTGAGTATGAATAAATAGGCCATTGACAGAGCAAAAGCCAATGGCACATTCATAAGGTAGAAAAAGAAATGGGCAGACTGGTGGGCCTTGCGGTCCTTATCTGCCGTCAACTTCTATGTTTCTATGAGTGCAGCTAGCTGAGACAGAGGAGGAGAAGGATCTGGGGGATGCTCATTATGGGGTCAATGAACAACTCATTACAATGTAGGAAAGCAGCTGCAAGGCCAACAAAATGTTGGGTTGCATTGCAAGGGATATATCCTTGAGGAAGGGGAGGTGATTCTGCTACGTATAGATCATTAGTTAGACTGCACCTGGAGTACTACGTGCAGTAGTGGTGCCCATGTCGGAAGAGGGACATTAAGTTACTGAAGGGGTGCAGTGCAGGGCAACAAAGATGATCAAGGGGCTGGGGGACTTACCATACGAGAGGAGGCTGAGGGAGTTGAACATGTACTCACTGGAGGAGAGGAGGGACATGGAGGATATGATTGAAACCTTCCAAGTACATGAAAGGAATAAACAAGGCAGTGCAGAGGGCTGTTCAAAGTAAGGGAGGGAGGACACCTGGGGCCATGATATGAAACTGGAGGAGGAAGGTTCAGGAGGGAGATGAGGAGACACTATTTTATGGAGAGGGTGGTAGCTGGGTGGAATGAGTTACCGCAGAAGTGGTATCCAGTAGAACAGTGGACTGCTTAAAAGGGGCTGGGACAGGGTAAGGCGGAGGGTCAAGGGAGGGGAAGGGTGGGAGGAACGTAGCTGCAGAATAAGGGGTGCTACCTGCACATTCGAGCAGACTTGATAGACCACTAGGCCTTTATCTAGAGGCAAATTTCGTATGTTCGTATGTATTCGGTAAGTTTATCAGAAACATTTCTTTCAAGTGCTTTTGAAAGGGGGGATAATATGGATATAGGACGGTAATTACCCAGACTGGTTCTGTCATCATTTTTTTTTTTTACACTGAGTGACAAAAGCTGTCTTCCACTTGTCTGGGGACACTCCGGTTCTTGGAGATCTATTAAATAACATTGTGAGTGGGATGGCTAGTTTGTTCAGGGAGAGGGTGACTGTCTTCATATCTATGTTGTTACTACCGATTTTTGTTTTGCCCAGGATCCTCTTTAACATATTTAATAGTCTGAGTTGTTGAGACTTGCTTGAAGTAAAAAGGAGGCTGTCTGGTGATGCAGGTGGAGGGGAGGGTTGGTACTGGGGGACTTACAGGTGGGTTGTGTTTTTAGGTATTCCAGTGGAAGGACTGTGCTTAGGTCCATGAAGGCATCATTAAAGACATTTATTAGGTCTTTGGTTCCTGTAGTGGGCCAGAAGGGGTGACAGTTCATTAGGTTGGGAGGCGCTCTAGATTCCTTGCCAGTCAGAGCTTTAACGTTATTCCAAAACTCCCTCCCGTTTCCCTAATTTCTTTCCATTTGGTCTTTGTAATACGATGCCTTCGCCTTTCTCACCAGTCTGGTACACTTATTCCTGGCAGCTTTGTAGACAGTGTAATCAGCCTGACAACCAGTAGCTCTTGCTTTGTGGCAAAGGTGGTCCCAGTGGTTCATTTGCTCAGTGAGTTGGCCTGTGAGCCAGGAGCTTATGGTGCCTTAAAACTTTGGAGGTTCTGACCGGGTCATATAAGTTGCAGGCTTTGTTAAAGATTGTGATGAGGTAGTCAAGGGCCTGATTGGCATCATTACAATAAACCAGTCTGCACTAATTAGGTATTTTTTTAGGTGATTCAGGTTACCCTTTCTGAGGGATCGGTGTTTGACAAATTGGGGGGAATCTTTTGGACCCTTGTTTGTCCAGAAACAAACTACTGGAGAATGGTCACTTAGTGTGTCAGGTAGTATGGAAACATTTGAGATATGTTCAGGGGAGGAGGAGAAGCCAGTCAATGAGGGTGCTGGTGCCAGTGAGGTAGATCCTCCTGGTCACTTGGGGAATCATCTGAGTAAGGTAAAGGCTGTAGATTTTATCGCTAGTAGCCAAGGTATCTTGTGTCATGTGAAAGATGCCCCTCTGGTATCCTGTTGATCCCCTTTAGATACTTGAAGGTGTCTATCATGTCCCCCCGCCCTCTCTCTTCTTTCCTTCAGGGAGTACATAATGAGAGCTCTGAGTCTCTTTTTATACAACTTATGCTGCATCCTGGACACCATTTTTGTCACCCTCCTCTGTACCTCCTCCATCCTGTCTGTGTCTTTTTGGAGATGGGGCCTCCAGAACTGAACACAGTACTCCAAACTGTTTCAGGGACCATGTATTTCTGGTGGTTGTGGGATCCAAACCCATGACTAGGGGGTATTTTGTTCATGGCTCAGTGTTCTAACCTCTGTGCTGTATTGCAGACCCTCAGCATTAAAAATGCATCAAAATGATACATTTTCAGAAAACAAACACCTGAACACCGGTGTTATTTTTTTTGAAAGTATGTCTGGAAATATTGTTTCTAGGGACGTGGATATGATGTTTTATCCACACTTTCTGGCATTGTCCTTTCCCCTTTAAATCTTGCCAGAAGTCTTCAAGCTGGCTCCTGCCACCCACCTGGGTGGTATAACCCTTGGCTCCTCCCCATGACACCACATCTTCCTTTCCGCTGGAAGAAGCAGATTCCCTCCTTACTGCTCCCGCGTTGAGTAGGCCCTGGTGATCAGATCTTTGGATTTACTTCCAAAACTTAAACTCATCAGAGTTTTGTCTTCAGCTTGATCTTCGATCACGATAGAGGACCAGTCCTTGCCCAGATTTCGCCAGTGCCTGTGTGGGCAGAAGATGTGTACCAGCCCACATGCCACATGTGTTTACTGCCTAGGACACAAGCACAATCCCCAGGCTTGCGAGATCTGCTGGTCGTTTCACGTGTCGGTCGTCAAGGACCACCTTGCCCGCCTGATGTTGAGCCGTCCTGAAAAATGACATCTGATGGTTAAATCCAAGGATGCCTGTTGAGTGGGCTCTGCTTGCAGGGTCCTCCGAGCAGCTGGAGCAGCGTAAAGGCCTTGAGGAGGAAGGCGGCTCAGGCCGCTGCTCAGTCCTCCTCGGCTTCAGCTTTTGTTCCACTCAAGTTGGGCTCCACTTATTTGGGCTCCTTCAAAGAGTTGTGCCAGTCTCTCCAGACTTAGGGAGAGGGCCATTCGGGTTCGCATAGCTCATGATCCCACAAGAAGGAGTCCAGGAAAGAAAAGAAGTCACTCACTGTCGACGTTCTTGGGACCGGAAATGTTCTCTGTCTCAGGAATCCCAGGTTTTGACCACGGTCAAAACCATGGCCTTGGCCACTGGCTTCACAGTGCACCCATCAGGCCAGCCGGTTGAGGCGCTGACTGACAATGTGGCCAAGATTTTTCTCGACCCAGTTGACCGGTTGTCGTCTGAAGAGCCCAACAACTCTTTGTTCAGGACTTCGGTCCTGCAGATGAGCACCAAGGAGTCTGCTTAGCCTGCTGAGCTGGACCTGCTGGTCACCGACCTAAACAGGAGGAGCCTTGGCAATCCTCGGCTCCTTACAAGATCCCCCGTTGTCACCCCTGGTGGCTGAGGTCGAGATCTAGATCATCCTCATCCCCTGGGTTGAACAGATCCCGCCAGCATCGGCGGTGTCGCTCTCGGCACCATGGGAAGCGGCACCGCCGCTACTCATCTTCATCCTCCTTGGGTGAGGAGAGGCTTCAGCGCAAACTGCGTTGACGCTACGAAGACCTGATGTTGCAACAGTTGGTGTTGTCTGGTCCGAAGCTAACTCCAGCTCCCACACTGGCCATCACTTGGCTGTTGCCCAACAGGCCGACACTGATGCCCTCCGGTGGGGCCAGTCGACCGCTTCTCTGCCTGCAGAGCTGGTACAGACTGCCTCGGTTCAGCCGAAGTTGGCCTTTCCACCGATCATGGTGGAGCTGCCACCCCAACAGCCACCGACCAGCACTTCGACCAAGGAGTCTCTGCTGGCTCAGGTATTTCCCCATCAGCTGTTGATCACTCTTAAACCTGACCACCCATGGTGGGTCCAGAGTCGCTCAGATGGTAGGCTGCTCTGTGCAGACTCCTTGGAGTCTGGGGATTCCTCACTGCACTCCCCCATCTGATCGACATGGGTCGGTGGGGGACCTTTCGACAGAGGAAGGACCCATATTTCATGGGCATCCTCCATCTCATTTCTGAGCCCACAGGGATGAAATTGGAGATTGTCCAGAAGCTGGCTCGCTATCTCCTCACAGAGATTCTGGATAAAGGGGACTCTTCAGAGGCTTTCCCAGTGGCTGAGGCCATAGTCGGCCCTGCCCTGGAGCTCTGGCTGTGCCCCGCCTCCTGCCCTGTGCCCTCGGCCAGGTGGCCCGCAGATATGTGGTGCCCACTGGTATCCTCTCGGGGTTCATGGAGCACCCTTCGGCCGAAGGGTTGGTGGCCGACTCCATGTTTCGGCGCCAGGCAATTCAGGGGATGTCGATAGACCCGCTGGATAAAGAGTCCAAGAAATTGGACCACTCAGCTAAAAATATCTGTGCTGCCTCCTCACTCGGCCACCGCCAGGCGAGCTCAGCTGTCATGATGGCACACTTCTCCCATGCCCTTCTAGGCTCTCTGGATGAGGTGATTCCTCATCTTCCTGTGGACTCCATACTATAGTTACAGGTCTGGGACCAGGGTCGTCTGTGGCCAAACAGCAACTTCAGATGGCTCTGGATAATAGGGATTCCCTGTTCCTGCTCGGTGGCAGCTGCAGTTGCCAGTGTGTCGAGGGCTTTGTTGAGGATTTCAACCTTTATGGCAGACACTCAGCACAAGCTGGTGGACATCCCATTTTTGGGCACTGACCTGTTGGACCCGATGTGGAGGTCACCTCTAGTATGTCGAGAAGTCCAGTGCCACCTTGGACCTATAACATCCACCCAGAAGGATCCCAAGGGCTCCAGACAACAAAAGCATAAGCCCTTTCGTCCCTGCACTCCGTCGGCGAAACCAGCCCAGCATCAATCTGGCCAGTAGGCTCAGTCCTGGCGACCAAGTCCGAAGTCTTCCCTGGAGGGAAGGGACCCGGTGGCTCCTCAGCTGGATTCTCCTCCAAGCCTGCTCAGTGACGGGATGGAGGTTGCCACCCTCATGCCAGTCATGCCTCCCCGGGTCCTCCTGTGGGGACCAGCTCCACCACTTTCTTTCCACCTGGTCTGCTGTCACCACGGACAGGTGGGTTCTGGAAGTGGTCGGTCATGGTCTGCATCGAGTTTGAGCAGTACCTGCCAGCCGAGCCCGCGCCCATGGGAGGACTTGGTATCCGCAGACACTCAGGTGGCTCTCCGAGATGACATAGCACAACTTCTCCACAAGGAGGTTGTGGTCAGAGTTATGGATCCTCCAGAACACCCAGGGTTTGTCTCCAGGTACTTCCTGGTGCCAAAGCGATGGAGTTGGAGGGCTGGCTCATTCTAGATCTGCGGGACCTGAACAAATTCCTCCGATCCTGCACCTTCAGAATGGTAACTCTGTCTCAGATCATACCATTTCTGGATCTTCAGGATGTGTTCTTTCACATCCTGATCTGTCCATCCCACTGAAGTTTCCTCTTCTTCCAAGCCGAGGGAACAGTCTCACAGTTCTGGGCCATGCCTTAAGCCTTTCCTCGGCCCCCAGGGTCTTTACCAAATGCATAGCAGTGGTGGCTTGTTACCTGTGACAGCGAGGAGTCCAGGTGTACCGATACCCTGGATGACTGGCTGATGGCTGATCCTCAAGCAGGAGGTGGAAGGCGATCCAGGGACCTGACCCTCCAGATTCTGCATCGACCCTTGGCCTCCTGGTCATTAGGCAAGTCTGAACTCGTGCCCTCACAGGTGATCAGCTTCACTGGGGCAGAGCCTGTTCTACCAAGCCAGAGCATGGCTTCTGCGGTCAGGGTGTAGGTTCTTCCTCCTTTGGCCAATCATTTCTGGTTGGGCACTTGCACCCTGCCCGGACTTCCCACCTTCTGGGTTACATGGCTGCCTGCACCAGCATGGTCTGATGGGCCGCTGGCATATGCTCCTTGAAATGGAAGCTGGCCAGCCAGTGGTCTCAGCGCACAAGTCACTTCGACCAGCTGATCACTGTGACCCAGCAGATGTGGGACACCCTCCAGTGGTGGTTAGTCCCAGAGCATCTGCAGGAAGGGATTCCATTTGTCTGTTCCCAGGCGATGGTCATCCTGACGACTGATGCCTCTCTCACGGGCTCTGGACCCCTGAGGAGTCGCGATGCCACATCAACCTGCTGGAGCTCCAAGCAGTCTGTCTGGCACTGACTGCCTTTGCTCCGTTTGTTCATGGTCAAGTGGTCCAAGTCCAGATGGACAGTACCACAACCATGTACTACTCAACAAACAATGCAGAATGCATTCCCTGCCCCTGTCACAAGGAAGCCCTCTGCATTTGGACTCTCGTGCACAGCCTGGAGGCGGATCTCCTAGCCATGCATGTGGCAGGAGCCTCCAGTCAGCTGCCGGACACCCTCAGCCAGGTGGGTGAGGCATCTCACCAGTGGTCTCTCCATCCAAAGGTAGTTCACAGTCTGTTCTCCAAGTGGGGCACCCCTCAGATGGACCTGTTCACCTCCAGGGAGAATGTACAACTGAGGCTGTATTGTACCCACCCTTTAGCAGGGAAAGCTGCAAGGATGCCTTCTCGAGGCCTGGACCCCATGCCTCTTCATGCTCTTTCCTCCACTGCCCTTGATCCACAAGGTGCTGCTCAAGGTCAGGAAGGACAAGACACAGTGATCCTGGTGGCTCCGGACTGGCCCCACTAGTTTTGGTACCCCAGTCTCCTCATCCTCAGCAACAGGCTCCAGGCATCTTCCCATATGCCTGAACCTGCTCTCAGTCAGTCAGGGGAAGGTACTCCACCTGGACCTACAGTCCCTGCACCTGACAGGCTGGTTCCTGAGTGGCTAGAGTTCCAGGCTTTGGGTCTCTCTGAAGATGTCCTCACTGTTGCGGAGGCGTCTAGAAAGGAATCGACCAGAAAATGCTATGCCTTCAAATGGAAGAGGGTCTCCATTTGGTGTCAGAACAAGGGGTTGGTCCCTTCAACCTGTCCAATGGCTAGCATTTTGGATTACCTGTGGTCTCTGTCCCAAGGGGGATTTCAGTCGATGACCCTTAAGGTGCATCTGGCAGCCATCTGTGCTTTCTGGGCATGGGCTGGTCAGCAGTCTGTGGCACAGGAGAAGGTGGTCTGGTGCTTTTTCAAGGGCCTAGATCTCATTTCCCCTCTGGTACGTGAACCACCACCACCGTGGCACTTGTTGCTGGTTTTGGCAAAGGTCATGGCCAAACTATTCAAACCGATGCACAGGTGCAACATGTCTCACCTGTCGTGAATTATCACCTTCCTGGTGGCTATCACGTCTGCCAGAAGGATCGGTAAGCTCCAGGTGCTCTTGGTGGAGTCTTCTTACCTGGTTTTCCACAGGGACAAGGTTGTTCTGTTCCCCAACACAAAGTTCTTCCAAAGGTTGTGTCAGAGTTTCACCTGAACCAGGTGATGACTCTTCCGGTGTTCTTCCCGAATCACACCTTGGAGGCTGAATAGAGGCTCCATACTCTGGATCTGAGGTGAGTGCTCACTTACTACAAAGAGCACATGGCTTGAGTTCAGGAGAGGGTTCGTTGAAGCCACACCTGGCAGACCTGCAGCCAAGTGGGCGATTTGCAGGTAGATCACTTCCTGCATTGATCTCTGCTTTAGGTTCGCGGGTAGGGAGCTTTCTGGAGGGCTTTGGGCTCATTCCACCTGCCATACCACTGCATCGGTGGCTGCTTCTAGGGACATCCCTATCCAAGAAATCTGCAGGGCTGCTACCTAGAAGTCAGCACACACTTTCATTTCCCATCACAACATTGACTTAGAGTCACACCAGGATGCTGGTTTTGGGGCTTCAGTTCTCTAATCCTTATTTCCTAGGAAGGGGGTGTGCACCTTGCCTCCCTCCTCCCGGAGAACTGATAGGAGTCTGCCAGAAAGTGTGGATAGAACATCATATCCACGTCCCTAGAAACACAGGTTACTCACCAGTAACAGTAGTTCTAGGAGTGGTATATGATGTTCATCCACACGGACCCACCCGACCTCACCAGGCTCAGGCTTACAGCCTCTGCTTGCGGTGGGCAAGGATATGGTATTATGGGGTGGAGCCGAGGGTTATACCACCCGGGTGGGTTGGAGGATCCAGCTTGAAGACTTCCGGCAAGATTTAAAGGGGAAAGGACAATGCCAGAAAGTGTGGATGAACATCATATACCGCTCCTAGAACTACTGTTACAGGTGAGTAACCTGTGTTTCTAGGCACCCAAAAATCCTGGGTGTGCATTGTCACAAACTCAGTCCTGTGGTCAGGCCTCTCTACCTACAGTGCCTAACCTTTAAGTGCGATTCGTGGAACAGGGACAAATAGGACATCCTCCTGTTTGTTTTGGGTCCGAGCAACTATCAGTCTCGAATCTGGGGTCAATTATGAACCCTTTTTAGCTAGCACACCCAGGTAACAGATCCAAATATCCACACTCTTCGGGAAATGCAGCGCAATATGACCCAGCGGGTACAACCAACCTGGTTCACAACTCCCTTCCGACTCAATTGAGACGCTGATATTTTCTTACCTTGCTGGATCTTTACACGATCGTTGTTAGCATGGCTGCATAAGGTGACAATAAGCATTTGACAGCTGTATTAGAATATTAAGACTGTTCCACCATTCACACAAAATGAGCATGTCTCAGGCAGCGCTTAAGGAAAACAAAGTTTACTAAAATTAAAAATAGTAAATAAAATACAAAACACAGAACATATATGCATTAAGAGTACAGTCAGAAAATAAATGGACAATGATAAACAAACCGCCTTGTACTGAATAACTAATCCTACCCCAGTTTCAGTTGATAAATAGTGGTGCTGAAATTACCTATTTTGGCAGAAGTGCCTCTCTTTGAGTCCAGGAACAAAAGTGTCCCTTAGAACTACAGAACACAAGTGTCTCAGTCCCTTCAGCCAGCTTGGCAATATCAATTAAAGTCCCACCCTCCTTGTGATGTCACAGCACATGAGGGCACTCTTAATCCTGTAATTAATTTGTAACATGACCAGGTATAACCAAAATAGTTTCATCTTACTGTTTTTTTTTTTTAAATCTGCAAAGATAGCAATATCAAATTATAACAGACAGTCTCTCTTCATCAAAGCGTAAGTTGTGACAGCATTCACCTTTGATCTCTCAGCAGAACATTCTAAAAACACTTCTCTTAGCTGGGCGAATTTTCACAGGTATATATCAGAACTTGCTTCCCTCCTGATATGTCATAAAATGTAACCTTTTATGGCAGTCTTCCTAAGTTTCAAATCATTTACAAAGGCTCCTCGTCATAGTACAAAACATCAATTAGCATGCAGTATACAGTAATACTAAGTGGTAAAAGGAAACACAGGATATGAACAGCACATACAACAATGAGGGTGGAGGCCTATACAATTGGGTAGCTATACAAGTCCAGCTAAGGAGTTTGTAAGTGTCAGTGTACAGTACAGGTAATAAGGAGGGTGCAGTCTATACATTTAAGAAGCTGTACAGGCCCGGCTAAGGAGCTTGTAATTGCCATGATGCAAGCAGTCGAGCAACCGACTTTGTCATTAACAATCTAGTCAGTCTTGTGTTGAGAATTCACAGCAGTAGGGTACAGGGCACTTTATCCTAAACTTACTCCAAGTGGTGTAGGTGATACTGATGGTTTATGTGCACCTGCTGGCACCTGCATCCCAACTCTACTACTGAGACAGGACAGGCCAGGCCTAGCGAGTGTCCGGTAGCCAGGTGCTGGTGGTGCTGTGCAGCGGCCCATACTTAGCTGGTGCACTGGCAGCGGCGAGTGGAGAGTATGTGATCTTTGAGGGTTATTTTGAACAGGCCTAGTCTGGTGACAGAGGTAATGGCCAGGGGAAGCTCATTGTACCATAGTGGTGCTCTGTAGTAAAAGGACATTTGGGCTAGTGAGGTTGCAACCCTGGGGACAGCCCATATCAGTTTATTAGCCGAGCAAGTGTTAGCTGTGGCATGAGCAGAGCAGAGGGAGGCAGAAACTCCAATGGGGGTTAGACCTAGCTGAATTTTTTGGGTGAGAAGACTAGTTTGGAAGCGGACTCTTTCATCTGGAGTGAGGATATTTGTTAGGGCATACAGAGTGCAGCTGTGTGTACGCCTGTCTACCCCGCCGAGGAGTCTGCATGCTTTGTTGATGGCTAAGTGGATTTTATTTAGAGCCGTGTGGTCTGCGGCTGCGTATACGGTTAGTCCATAATGTACTAGAGAGAGAGAGAACAGAGGAGGAGGAGACAGCAGGGTTAAGGGCCTCTGGTGGTAGGCAGTCTCTGTGCCAAAACAGCAGCCCTGTGTCAATATTTATGGCTGACAAAAGGTTGTTGATATGTGGGTGGAATTCTGGAGACCCCATCTCCACAAAGACATAGACAGAGTGAAGGCTGTTCAGAGGAGGGCAACCAAAATTGTGCAAGGCCTGCACCAGAAGACATACGAGGAGAGACTAAAGCAGCTTAATATGTATACCATTCAGGAAAGGAGGGAGAGGGGGGACATGATAGAAACTTTCAAGTATCTCAAGGGAATTAACAAGGTGCAAGAGGGTAGTATCTTTCAGAGGAAGAGATGTGCAAGAACAAGGGGGCACAATTTGAAGATAGAGGGGAGACTGCTCAGAGGTAATGTTAGAAAGTATTTTTTCACAGAGAGAGTTGTGGATGCTTGGAACAGCCTTCATGAGGAGGTTGTGGAGTCAGGAGCAGTGGTAGAATTCAAGAATGCATGGGACAGGCATAAGGCAATTCTAGTGGGGGGCAGGAGGAAGTAAGCTGTTGATTAACTAGAATCTGCAGCTTATCCATCAGGTAGAGAAATGGGCAGACTAGGTGGGCCAAGCGGTCCTTATCTGCCGACAAATTCTATGTTTCTATGAGAGGCTGGGATCAAATGTAAGGCCCAAGTATTTATAGGTATGGACCTGTTCCACTGGGAGGAGGGCTTTGGAAAAGATTTTTAGTTGGGCATCAAAGTTCTTGCTCTGCCAGTGGGCAAAGAACATTGACATAGTCTTTTTTACATTGACCATCAGTCTGTAGTCAGTGAACCAGTTTTTGATGTCGTTGAAGGCAAGTTGCAGGGAGGACTGTAGGACTGTGGGATCTGAGTGGGTGGGTGGAAAACAGTACCACGTCATCTGTGTAGAACAGAACTTTACTTGGGCAGGCTTTTGGCAGGGTGTTCAGGAAGATGCTGAATAATAATGGACCGAGGGTGGAACCCTGGGGGACCCCAAGGCAGACAGGCAGAGTAGCTGAGAGAGTGTTGTTTATCTTCACACATTGGGACCTCTCTGAGAGGTAACTTGCAAACCACGTGATGGGTCCAGGGGACAGCCCAGTGAGGCGGAGAGTATTTAGGAGCAGGGTGTGTGAGACAGTATCAAAATGCTTTCGACAGGTCTATAAATACAGCTCCTGCTAGGTGTTTCTTATCTAGGGCATTGTGCAACGAGTTAGGAAACTCTGTGAGGATGGTTGTTGTGTTATGCCCTGTTCTAAAGCCATGTTGTTCTCTACATAGTATGTTGTGCGCAAGTAGGTATTTGGTGAATTGGGTGGCAGCAATTTTTTCCAGGGCTTTTGAGATGGGTGGAAGAATAGAGATGTGCCAGTAGTTATCGGGTGAGGTGGGGTCACCATTCTTCAGTATTGGTGTGATAATGGCAGTCTTCCAGTCGGTTGGAAACTGCCCTAGACATAGGGAGTGGTTAAGGAGATGAGTCAGTGGTGAGAGTACCGAGTCTAGCACCAAGTTAAGGATTTTCATATCAAAGGAGTCTTTGCAGTAGTTTGAACCCCAAGGGCATTTGCAAGAGATGGCCTTGCTTCACTCATTGTAATAACCCTGAGGCGGAAGGGGGGGGGTAGGCATTGTTTGGCTCAGGGGTCGTAGGGGTGGGATCGAAGAAGTTGTTTGGAAGGATTGCACTCAGATCAGAGAATGCTGCATTTAGGCAATTGGCAATGGTAAGTGGGTCCGAGGTATTATCATTGTTGACAGTTAGCTTGGAGAGGGGTGGCATCCTGGCTTTTCCATTCAGTTCTTTTAGGTTGTCCCAAAACAACCTTGCATTCTCCCAGGAGAAGGTGAGGGTAGTTTTATAGTAGTCTGATTTGGCCATCCTTGCAACCTGGTTATATAGCAGCTACACAGGCTCTGACAGATAGGTGTCAAAAAAGGAAGTTCTAACTAGTTTATCCTCTACGTCAGTGAGAGGGCAGACCATTTTTTCTTCTCTTTTAAAATCCAATGTCCCATGAGGCTGTGCTGCTTGACCTGTTTCCTAAGCAGGACTCAAAAACATGTATAGCAAAACTATAATACAAATAATAGCAAGCAGTTGGCTATTGTCACACGCAGTTTAGTGAGAGGATCATTCACCCATGTTCTCAGTATGAGAACAGCAGGACTTCCTTGAATTGTGAATCTGAGCAGGAGTAGTTGCTGGCTTGAGTGGAGCAGTCAGTTGGTGATTGCTGGATTCTCTCTTGTACACAGTTTCTATTTCATATGTACTGTGTATATGGTATAAATCAGAATCCTGTAGGACAGAGAGGCATGGGGATCCAAAATACCAGAGAGAGTTCTGAAATCAGATGTGTTTCCACTACATGTTCCAGTTCAGTTCATAAACCTGAACAGGGTGAGTCACAATAGCTACACCCGTAATCAGGATTACGAGGGAAACATCACTTAATCTTTTGGGAGAAAGTTTAAAATGATCAATGCATTACACTAGGCAGTAAAACTGTGCAGTGCACAATGGTTCATTTGCATCATGTATTGTCTAATTCAATCCAATTTGAATTCTAGGTAAGTAAGTTACCCAGTTGTCAGAAGCAAGCAGTAAGGCACTGGCTTGTAAATGTGCATAGCATAAAGGTTTCTAAGTAAGGGTCTTCGTTCAGATTCATTTCACCCATAGCGTAAGGATGAGTATTTCATTTTTCTACAGTATGCCCCATACACAAAACTGATTTTCTGGGCAGCATTACAAGATCACCCTATAAACGGAAACAACACAGTGTCTAGTCTACTTCTCACTGACGTCAAAATATTTTACAGAGCGGTGTGGCTTTTAATGGAAAGGAAATTAGAATCTTACTTTGAGAGGGCTCTTGCAGTAGGTAATCACCTTGGGGACTGCGCCCCCGGGCATCAGGACCACATACAAACTGTAGCAAGCGGTGTCTGATGGGGGACCACCCACATGATGTCACGTGATTCACGTCAGCTTGACATTATATAGTGGGTGGTCCCCACACCCGCCTTCCAGTTCTTTCCCGCCGTCAACCTGAGCACATTGGACCTCACGGAGATTGTCGCTGCAGTTCGAATGCCCTTGCCATGTTTTTCTTGTTTTCTGTTAAAAACCTTCTATTTGTGCATGTCTTCGCGGTCTTTGGCTGAGTTGCATAAAAGTAAGTGCAGTTCTTGTGCCGTGCAGTTACGGCACAAAGACTCTCATTCTCTCTGCATATTCTGTTTAGGCCTGGAGCACAAGGTCGAGGATTGTGAGGCCTGTTCCAGCTTCAGCCAGGCCACATGGAAGCGTCGCCAGCAGGCCTTCGAAGCCCATCTTCTGAAAAAGATGATGGCATTCATGGAGAAAGAGTTGCAAAAACTAAGGAGCGCTCCTCCTCACGACTGACTCCTTAAACATAAGAAGAAGAGGGACTAAGAGAAGCATCGGGACTAGGAATGGTCTCCCTCTCACCCATGGTCGCCCTCGGGCCCCCTCTGGTGAACAGCAGCCCTCTTCCTCCTGGAAGACCACCGCTACCTCCAAGTCTGCCCCACCTTCCCAGGAGCAGCCCTCGGTTCCCCTGCCACCACTGGTCACGGTGGTTGCGGGCACCTTGGTTGAGTCTGAGGCTTCTGCCTCCTTTAGACCCCTCTCCACCACCGGGTCTGAGCAGGCTGGCGAGGCCAATAAGCCAGACCTCCAACGAACGCCGGCCTGGGCCGATATGTCGAGCCCGGGGACTCAGGCACCCACTCAGCCAAGGTCGATAAGCCGTCATTTGACCTCTGACAAACACGCTCACGATGGGCTCTGGCGCAAGCCCCAACGATGTCCAGCTGGATGAGAACCAGCTTCTGGACTCTGGGCAGCACTCGCTGGTGGGTTCTGCCCATGGAAACACCCCCTCTTCTCCCGTGTCGTGGAGCCACCTTCGCCCTCTCCAGACCAGCGGTAGCTGGGGGATGGGGGTCGCCTGTCGGGTACTGTAGTTCCTGGTTCACCCCCAGACCTGACATCTGAGCTTCCATAGGCCCCCTTTCCAGTTTGTCCAGCAGGGCCGTCAGCACCATCACCAACCTTCCCTCCTGCTGTCCCCATGCCTGACTCTGCTCTTTCGGACCCTTCTGGTCCAAATTTTAGGCATCAGGGTCTTATGTCGGCCCCTGCAGCTCCTCCATCAGGGCCTCCGTTGGGCTACCCTCTGGCCAGTTACCCACCCTTTCATCAGGTTCCAGGGTATCCTCCAGCAGGCTACCAGAAGTCAGGCTTCTCGACATCGGGGGTACGCTCCTTCATACCCTTCACTGGGTTTCCCAACGCCCAGGTTTCATATGCCAGGATACCCGACAACGGGGTACCCTTCGGGGTTCCAGCAGGTTTACCAGCCACCTCTGCCCCCTCTGCCTCCTCCCAAACCCCAGGCGGATTTTAGGGCATATTCCAGTCCTGGTGGTCTGAGACCAAATCTCCGCTGGTCTCGGAGCTGGACAGCTGGCACCAGGTAAGAACTTTTCCCCCGGCTTGCCCGGATCAGCCTCCCAGACCTGTTTCCCATCGTAATCATGCCAGTCTGCATCGGGCCCGACAAAGCTCTCCATCGGCCCTGACATCTGGCAGTGTTCCTCCTAGGACTCCGGAGGACTCTCGCCTGGACGTCAGTCTATCAGACTCCTTGGACTCAGAATCTGAGTCCGGGTCTTCCTCCTTGGCTTCGGGGTTTGAGATTCCCCCTACGGAAGAACCTAAGCCAAATGAGTCCCCCAGATTGCCTCCAGAGGACCCTTCTTTCGCAGACCAACTGAAAAAAATCATGGAGGCCTATGGATGGAAATAAGATGCTCTGGACCCCAAACGTCAGAGATTGGCTGAGCACTTTGACATCCAGAAGACTGCTCCTGTCCTCACTCCTCTGTGGCTGGAGCCTCATGAGGATTTGGCCTCCACTATATGGGTGATGCCTTCCTCTATTCTGGCTGTGGTGAAGAAGGCTGATAGGACCTATAGGACATCTGAAGGAAATGATCACCTCAGTGTCCACCCTAAGGCTGACTCCATAGTAATTACGGTGGCCCACAACAGGCCCACCAAGCCCAGGCATATGAGCACCTCCCCTCTTGACAAGGAGTCGAGGCAGCTCGATCAGTTTGGGAGGAAGTTTTATTCTTCCTCCACTCTCACTATGTGTGCCCTGAACTATGTGGCACACATGCTGGTGTATCAGAATTCACTGTTCCACCACTTGGAGCTCGTCACTGAGGCCATGCTGGACTCGGAATCCAAGACACTATTGGCTGACTCTTATCTGGTCAGCCAAAGTTGCCTGTCGCCACTCTGAGGGCCGCCTATGATGCAGTGGACTCCACAGCCACGGGCACCGCTACGGCTGTCTGTCGCAGGAGATTTTCCTGGCTCAGGGTGTCAGGCTTGGCACCCGATGTCCAGGCGGCTAACCAGGATGCCCCTTCAGGGATCAAGGAGGATGCTGGGAACCTCCACAAAGGAGACCTAAAGGAGGGTGGCATGGGACCCCACAGGGGAAGGAAACAACTCCTGGTGGGGGACTCCATTGTTAGAAAGGTAGAACTGGGGAAGGGGAGAGGGAGGTAAGGTGCCTGCCTGGCGCCATGGCTTGGAGAGACAGGGAGCTAATCCTCAGGATCACAGGAGCAGCTGCACAGGGGAGGGAGCTGGATGTCATTGTCCACTTAGGGACAAATGACCTGGCTAAGAAAGGGGTGAGAGCAGTGCAAGAAGCATTTGTGGAGATGGGGAGAGGCCTTAGACAAATAGCACACATGGTAACCTTCTTGGAGGTGCTGCCTGTCTATGGCACGGGTGAGGCTAGGGTGCTCCACACCATGGGATTCAATCAGTGGTTGAAAAACTGGTGCGGCACTCAGGGATTTGGCTTCATTGGAGACTGGGGGTCCACCTGGAGGGATGTAGGCCTATACTGACATGATGGTCTGCATCTGTCCAGGAGTGGAACCAGGATCCTAGGTGATAGGTTTAAATACTTCATTGACAAGTATTTAAACCAGCCAAGGAGGGAGGCACTGAAAGGAGCAGGAAATCCTAGCCTCCCCAAAAATATCAGGGTACTATGAGGTAGACACCAACATAGAGATGTCAATAGGAGAAGCTAGGGCAAATGGAGAAAGTGATAAATGCAGTAAGGACAGGGATGGGGCAAAGGGTAAGGCCATCAAGAAATGGAGGGTAATGAGTACCAACACCGTAGTCTGGGCAACAAGCTCCTGAACTGGTGGCCTTGACAGAAGAGGGATGCCTGGATATTGTAACAGTCACAGAAACATGGTACACAGAGAACCATGACTGGGATGTTAACATACCAGGGTACACAACCTACAGGAGAGACAGGGAGGGCAGAAGGGGGGGTAGCTCAAAAGAAGGGATAAAAGCAACTGAACAAAAGAGTAAACAGGGAGGAGAGGAGGCACTATGGGTGACCTTAGAGACTGGAAATGGCACCACAATCCACACAGGGGTTGTATATAGACCCCCATGTCAGGGGGAAGGAATGGACAAGGATATGATAGAAGGCATACTTAGGATGGCAGAGAAAGGGGAGATACCGTTGATGGGGGACCTTAACATGCCAGATGTTAACTGGAGCACCTTTGCGGCAGTCACATCCAAAAGCAGGGCCATTCTTGATGCCCTTCAGGTGGCATGCCTCAAACAGCTAGTTTTGGAACCCACTTGTGAGGGAGCAATCTTAGACCTCATACTTAAATGGGGACAGTGACAGGATCTCAGATCTAGAAGTGGTAGACCGTTGGGAACAAGTGACCACCAAACAGTGTAGTTCACGATAAACTCTGCCACAGAGTCAAGCCATACAAAAGTGAGGGTTCTGGACTTCAGGAGGGCTGACTTTGGCAAGATGGGAGAGTGCCTTAGAAAAGCACTAGCAAGCAGGCTAGAAGGAGGGTGGAGCAACAATGGGCAAATATCAAACTGCCATCACAGAGGCAAAAGCCTTTGTGTGAAGCAAATAAATCAAATGAAAGAAAAGCCACTATGATTCTCAAAAGAGGTGGTGTGAAGGTTAGGGAGAAAAAGATAGCATTTAGGAAGTATAAGGAAACACAGAAGGAGCAGGACAGAGAACTGTACCAGTTAAGGCAGAAGGAAGCAGGAGGGTAGTCAGAATAGCAAAGGCCCAAACTGAGGAAAAGATAGCTAACTCGGTTAAGAAGGGATGAAACCTTTATAGGTATATCAGGAGCGAGAAAGACAAAGGGAGAGATAGTGAGGCTGAATAGAATGGATGGGTGGGCAGAGAGTGACAGTGATAAAGCAGGGATACTGAATGAATACTTCTGTTCAGTATTCACAAAAGAGGAAGTGGGGGAGGTGCCTAATCCAATTAACAGAAGCACTCTGGAGAGGGGGATTGATCCCAGTCCTTTCACAGAAGAAAGGGTTCTGAAAGAACTCCTAAAACTGAAGGTGGACAAAGCAATGGGGCCAGATGGAATTCACCCAGAATTCTAAAAGAATTAAGCAGAGAACTAGTGACACCACTCACTATGCTTTTTAACAAATCATGGGAGGATGGTGGCACCTGAGGACTGGAAGAAGGAGGATGTGATTCTCTCACAAAAGTGGGACCAAGACAGAGGCAGGAAACTACAGATCTGTCAGTTTGACCTGTGTGGTAGGGAAAGTGATGGAATCACTTCTGAAGGAAAGAATTGTTGAGTACCTAGAGGCCAGTGGGGCACAGGACCCAAGGCAACATGGGTTCACAGCGGAAGGTCATGTCAGACGAATCTAATTGATTTCTTTAACTGGGTGACCAAAGTAGTAGACCAGGGAGGGGCTGTGGACATGGCCTACCTAGACTTTAGCAAGGCATTTGACACAGTCCCACACAAAAGATTAGTAGTCAAATTAACCAGCCTGGGAGTGGGTCCCAAGGTGGTAGCCTGGGTAAAACATTGGCTGAACATCAGGACACAGAAGGTAATTGTAAATGGAGTCCACTCTGAAGAAAGAGGGGTTACTAGTGGGGTACCGCAGGGTTCAGTACTGGGTCCAGTCCTTTTTAATGTCTTTATAAGTGACATTGCAGAGGGACTGGAAGGAAAAGTATGCCTCTTTGCAGATGACACAAAGATCTGCAACAGGGTTGATACACAAGGAGGCGTGGAAAGGATGAGAAGGGACTTGGCAAGGTTGGAGGAATGGTCAGAAGTATGGCAGCTTGATTCTAATGCAAAGAAGTGCAAGTATTGCACCTGGGAAACAAAACCCAGGGGAAGATTACACAATGGGGGGGAGGTAGTAACAACAACAAAAATGGAAAGAGACCTAGGGGTAATCATATCAGATGACCTTAAGGTTGGCAAGCAATGCGAGAAGGTGGTAGGGAGGGCTGGGGGATACTGGGATGTATAGGGAGAGGTATCACCAGCAGAAAACAGGAAGTTGTTATCCCCCTGTACAGACAGTTGGTGAGACCCCATCTGGAGTACTGCGTCCAGTTCTGGAGACCCCATCTCTGCAAGGACATAGACAGGATGGAGGCAGTTCAGAGGAGGGCAACTAAAATGGTGCAGGGTCTGCAAGAGAAGCCATACGAGGAGAGACTAAAGGAGCTTAATATGTATACCCTTGAGGAAAGGAGGGAGAGGGGGGACATGATAGAAACATTTAAGTACCTCAGTGGAATCAACAAAGTCCAAGAGGGTAGCATCTTTCAGAAAAAGAGATGTGCAAGAACAAGGGGACACAATTTGAAGATAGAGGGGGGACGCCTCAGGGGCAATGTGAGGAAGTATTTTTTCACAGAGAGGGTGGTGGACGCATGGAACAGCCTTCCTGAGGAGGTTGTGGGGTCTAAAACTGTGGGAGAATTCAAGAATGCATGGGACAGACATAAGGCAATTTTTGTGGGGGGTAGGAAGAAATAGGCTGTTGGTTAAATAGGATCTGCAGCTTATCCTCTAGGTAGGGAAATGGGCAGACTAGGAGGGCCAAGCGGTCCTTATCTGCCATCAAAGTCTATGTTTCTTTGTTTTTATCCTGTTCGGGGGTGGGGGGGGGATGCCCAGGATATTATTACCAGTCTCCAGGATAAGGGCAAGGCCCTGAGGTCGGTTCATACTATGAACCACCCCAGATCCAAGGCCAAACAGCCATTTCGTTGCCAGAGCAAGTGGCATATAAAACAGCAGCATGCAGCCAGATGTCAGGCCAGGCATCGGGCACCTTCAGCTGCAGCCATCCCTCCAGCCAAAGCTCAGAAAGCCTCAGGGGCAGCTCTCCCCATCTCTCCCTTCATCTCTTGACTCGCAGCCTGCCTCCCCTTCCATTAGAGGAGCTGGTGGGCGGGAGGTTCGCCAGTCACCTGCCAGGGTGGGAGGCAGTCACCACAGACTCGTCGGTCCTTCAGTTGATCAGACAGGGCCACACTCTGGAGTTCCTCGAGATCCCCCAGACAAGCCTCCAAGGGTGTCTCATTATTCAAAGGAGCACATTCCCCTCTTAAGGGAAGAAATTGAGGCTCTTTTACAAAAGGAGGCAATAGAGCCCGATCCGTCAAACCAGGTAGAAAAGGGGTATTTCTCCCACTTCTTCCTGGTCCCAAAGAAGACGGGAGATCTGCATCCCATCGTGGACCTCAGCTTTCTAAACCATTACACAGAGTACAAATGGTTTCGAATGCTGACCCTGCCAGGTCTGTTGCCCCTCCTGCACAAGGGACTGTGGCTCTGTTCCCTGGATATGCAGAATGCCTACCTGCATATCCCAGTTTTTCAGGCCCATCCCCAATACTTCAGGTTTACTTTTCAGGGGGAGCATTACCAGTTCAAAGCCCTCACCTTCAGCCTGTCCTCAGCACCCCATGTTTTTACTAAGTGCCTTGCGGTAGTGGCGGCGGCCCTGAGGCACCAGGTCCACTATGTGGTCCCCTACCTTGACGACTGACTTATGTCAGCCCCATCGAGGACGCAGTTGGAACTTTCCCTTTCGGCTGTCCTGGCCCTTTTTGCACAAATGGGGACACTGTCAACCATCCCAAGTCCCAACTTTCCCCTTCCCAACACCTTCAGTTTATTGGAGTGGTGCTTTATATTGCCCAGGATATGGCTTTCCTCCCTTTGGACAGGATGGAAACATTGCAGAAACAGGCTCGTCTTGTAGCCTCCAGCAGGCAGATTACAGCCAGGTCGGTTCTCCTGACTTCTTGGCCTTATGGTAGCGGCCATCCCCCCTGTCCCTCTGGCCAGGCTCCACATGCAAATTTCTCAGTGGACACTCGGAACGCAGTGGGATCAGAGATCAGACTAGATCATGGTCTCCAGTTCAGTGCAGCAGGATCTTCTATGGCGGCAGGATCTCAAAAACCTCACCAAAGGGGTCCCTTTCCGATCCCCTCGTCCCACCCAGACCCTAACTACAGACACATCGGGGATGGGCTGGGGTGCTCACCTGGAGGACCACAGGTCTCAAGGGCTGTGGTCTTAGTCAGATCTCTCCCTGCACATAAATGTGCTGGAGATGAGGGCAGTACTGTATGCTCTTCAAGCCTTCCAGCATTTGCTTTGCCAGGGCCCACTATTAGTCCAGTCAGACAATGTGTGTGTAGTCTGGCACCTCAACAAGCAAGGGGGCACTCGCTCATATTCCCTATGCAGGGAGGCAATGCAGGTGTGGAATTGGGCAGTTCTGCATCAATTTCACCTCACAGCTGTTCACATTCCTAGCATGCAAAATGTCCTAGGGGACAGTCTCAGCTGCACCAGAGTCAGAGCCCACGAGTGGGAGCTTAAGCAAGAGGTGGTCAAACACATTCTGTACCTATGGGGTTGTCCAGACCTGGATCTGTTCGCCTCCCCATACAGTGCAAAACTACCCAGGTTTTGCTCGCTTGCTCGTAGGCATGGTGCTTTCTGTGAGGTGCACTATCTCTCTGCCGGACAGGGAGGCTTTTGTACTCCTTCTCCCCCTTTCCAGTTTTGCAGAGGGTGCTGCTCAAGCTTCCCAAGGGAGGGGGCTCGCATGATCCTGATCGCCCCATATCGGCCTCACCAAATATGGTTCCCGCTTCTTCAGCAGCTTGCAGTGGAGCCTCTGGTCCCCCTCCCTCTCTGCTATGATCTCCTGACTCAGGAGTAGGGCACGCTGGTCCATCCAGGGCTGAAGTCCCTTCACCTTCATGCGTGGCACCTCATGACATAGCTGCTTCACACTATGGAGTTTCCTCCAGAGTTGCACAGGTCCTTGTAGAGGCCAGAAAGCCTTCTACGAGGACGACATATGCCATGAAATGGAAGCGTTTCTCCATTTGGGCCACCTCAAAGGGTTGGAACCCCTTTTCATGCACCGTTCCTCAAGGCATGTGGTATCTTCTTCACCTCTCTGACCTGGGCCTGAGTTACTCTTTGCAGAAGGTTCACCTGTACTATTTCTGCCTACCACACCTTAGTGGAGGGCGAAGCTGTGGCTCAGTTGGAGGTTTCCAAAACCCTCTTAAAAGGGATCCTACACCCAAAACCCCCTGTGCGCAGTCCCGCGTCAGCTTGGGATCTCAATTTTATTTTGGAAAAACTGACCTTGCCTTCTTTTGAACTGGCTGGAAGTTGTGATATGCACCACTTATCGTGGAAAGCACTCTTGTTAGTTACAGTCACTTCTGCTCAAAGGATTTCCGAGCTTCAGGCCCTGATTTGTAAGGAGCATTATTTAATTATTCATACAGACCGGATGGCTCTGCATACCAGTTCCCAGTTCTTTCCGTAGGTGGTTTCTGAGTTCATGCTGAACCAGTCTATTCAACTTCCAGTGTATTATCCTGCCCATTCCAGTCAGGGGGAGGCTATTCTGCATACCATAGATGTTCACAGAATTTTGCATTATTACTCCAACAGAGCCAAGTCTGTTCGGAAAACAGACCAACTTTTTGTTTCTTTTGCACCCAAGAGACAGGGTGCAGCACTTTCCAAACAGTGTTTATCCAAATGGTTGGCAAACCGTATTTTTTTCTGTTACCAGAAGTATGGTAAGACCCTCCCAGGGGAGGTTAAGGGACATTCTACCAGAAACATGGCAGCTTCTGCTGCTTGCTTCAGGAATGTGTCAGTCACTGACATTTGTGCAGTGGCCACTTGCAGCTCTGTCCAGACTTTCACAAAACATTAGTCTGGACATTGCCTCTAGGCACAGAGCTGGCTTTGGACTAGCTGTCCTCCAGTGCTTCCTGTCCTAATTTCTCTGCCGTTTGTAATTTTTTCCTGCCTCCCATGTTTCAGTTCCCTCTGATTCATACTGCTGGGACTCCGTTCTCAAGGTGATTACCTACTGCAAGAGCCCTCTCAAAGTAAGGTGGTACAATTACATAAGAACTTACTGTAACGGTAGATCTTCAAGAGAGGCTCTTGCAGTAGGTAAACTTTTTCCCTTCCCCTAAGTTTCTTTGCTGCTCTTTCTCTATGAGCTCATTTTGGGCTCCAGGAGCCTCTTTTTCCATTCTCCTGTCGCTCCTTCTCGGAGGTCTTTGGTGGGAAAACTGGAAGGCGGGCGTGGGGACCGCCTACTGTATAGTGTCACGCTGACTTCAGTCATGTGACGTCGGGTGAGAGGTCCCTGTCAGACACTGCTAGCTAAAGTTTCCATGTGGTCCTGACGCCGGGGGGTGTAGTCCTCAAGGTGATTACCTACTGCAAGAGCCTCTCTCAAACATCTACTGTTACGTTAAGTTCTTACATAACTGTACTTTGGATCCCTGAGCTGCAGCAGCAGTCTGTTTATTTATAGTGACAAGGCAGTCTTAAGCTAAATAACATTACATGGAGGTATGCAAATCATTACTGGGGTGGTCTTGGGGAAAGGGATTGCAATGACAGAACAAAACCCAGACTGAGATCCTGTGGAAAATATCTTAATTTATTGAACTGATTGCAGTAAGAAATTTGGGTGCATGTAGAGAGGATAAAGAATAATATGCTACTAAATTTGAGATTGGAGCTGCCTTCTTGTTTGAAGACCACAGCTCCATTTTGCAGGCCTGTATTTTAAAAAATAGAGATGCACGTCAGTTTGATGTAATTCATTATTGGTTTACGAAATTATTTCTGTGGCATCACCTTCACCCCCAATCCTGTCATTTTTTTTTTAGTGACAGCTCAAATAATTTATTTGGAGGAAGGTGTACTAATAGTTGGGATATATTCTGTCCGCACTTTGAAAGATCCGCTCCTGCTTGTCGTATGATATATGCAAGGCTGCAATTTTGATGTATTGATATAGCTTCGGTAAATGGAGTAGCGTTTATAAAGGGGTCTCAGACTTTTTCCAAATTATGCTTTTTTTCTCCCCTCCTTATAGGAAATTTCTGAGATGCCAATATGGGCTTTATAGCCCATTACCTTATGTCGGCACTTGGCGGCAAAATTATGGTTTTATTTCTCATCCTGTCTGGGAGGGGAGGGATCTTAACTGCAGTCGCACCCACAGCCAGCTGATCCCTTCCTCTTCCCGGTCCCCCGGCCCAGTGCTCAGACATTTTGTGATGTCTAATTAGGGAGAGCGTGGGGGCAAAACCCATAGAAGTCTATGGTGAAGGATTTCAATACTTTTATGGTTGTGGTGGGGAGCCCTGTAGGCTTTTTGGGATCACTGTAACGGGGGGAGAGACAGTGATCAGAAATGGTCCCTGTCTTCTCCTGCAGTGCTGCGCTGTGTTTTACTTATTTAGGAAATCGGAATTGCAACCCTTTGAGTCATAGACTCGTTTCCAAAGGCTCCACGTCACAATAAAACATAGACATTCATACAGTACATACATAGAATAAATGTGAGTGAGCAATCACACAGAGTATAAGTACAATGAGTACTGGTTAATGCCTATACATTGGTAACTAAAAAATGGGCAGAGCTATCGACATATTTACATAATGAGCAGTTAAGACCTATACAACTGGTAGCTAAAGAAATGCATGATATGCGCTGGTAGTAAGCCGCCTCAGGGAGGCCTTGTCTTATACATAATACAATGCATTCATAGTCTAGTACAACTATATGGTAACCAAGGGAGGTGAGGAGCCTGTAGGCTAGAAATAGTGAGTTGTCCACACAGCTGACATCATTGGTGCTGTGTGGTGTCTTGTCCTCCCCTGCCCTCCTCGGAGCAGTTGACTGCCCCCCCCCCCCGTGCTCTATTTTTCTCTTTCATTTCCAGACTCTGTTGTGCGCATGTGCGTTTTTGCGCATGCGCGCAGAGCACAGTGTGGCAACTACCGCCATGCCCAAGATGGCTGCCATGCTTCAAGTTCACGCGTGAAGCACTGTGCATGCATGACTGTACAGCGGCCATCTTGAGCACGGCGTTATTTTGTGCCATGAGCTCAGTCTTTATGGAGCTCTTGTTTGGCTCCCAGAACTCCATGAGCGGCTGTATGCAGCCTTATTGGCTCTAACAAGAGTTTATTTCTGTGTGTGTAAGCAGCCTTGGAGAAAAATGAAAGCTACCGCTCTACCAATAGGGCCCCTATTAGTTGGAGCGATGGATTTCATTTTTCTCCAAGGCTGCTTATATACATATATGTACTGAAATCGTTCCCCATAGATTTCTGTGGGGTGTGTCCCCTGTGCTCTCCCTGATTAGATGTCACAAAACATCTGAGTGCAGAGACGGGGGCCGACAGACTGAGAAGTGGAAGGGATCAGCTGACTGTGGGTTTGGCTGCACTTGTGATCCCTTTCCTCCCGTACAGAACATGAAATGAAATCATAATTCTGCCACCAAAAGCCTTGTACTGACATAAGGTAATAGGCTATAAAGAACTCCTCCCCCCCAAATAAATTCTGCGATAAAACCCAGCAGGTATATTTTAGATGTGCACAATACTAGGGAATATGTCTAAACTAAAACAAAACATGTTAAAGCCAGACCAATGACTGTAAGCATCAAAGCATAATAGTTCTCACCCCAGGGATTCTTCACTATGCTTGACAATATGCTTGACAATGTGCAGAATGCCAGCTAAGTTCAGCTGCCATGGAGATGGAGTCAGTGTAAATGAGTTGTAGGAATTGACCAGTCAGCTTTCCGGAGGAGGATGTGCTGTCTGCAGTCAGCCCAGAGGGCACCAGAATTATCTCTCCGCTTGACTGAGCAATAGTGCCCTGGAGTATTCTCTTCCTCAATGCTTGAAGAACTTTATTTTCTTCATAAAATTTGTTCTTTTTGTGCTGCCTTCTTTTATTTTCAGGTAATTTTACCGCATTTGTGATATTTTTACATTTTTTTCTACTGTTTTAACGCAACCACAAACTTTTATTTCTTGTGCATTTCTGAGGTAAAAAAATAACGCGCCTGAGGTAAAAATATTGCACATAGGTTTTTTACCATGTTTTTGCACTTGTGATTCAAACAATATGAAGTCTTGCTGTATTCTGACATTTTGCAGTGATTCCCAACCTTTGAACTGCCCCGGAGAACAGAGTTAACTTTCTATGCAGGGTATAGAATGCTGAGCTCGAGCTCGATTGAAGTCTCTGTCTGGAGTGTTTCAAACTTAAACCGTCAGATTCTTTACTCCATCTCACTGAACGGTCGCTCCGGAGATTTCTCCTTCAGCTCGGTTCGAAAGTCGGTTAAAGTTTCAGTTTTCGTCGTTTATTTAAACCGAAAAAGTTATCCGCATAGTCGGTTCAGTCTCTATCTGTGGTGCCGTGAGTACTAGATAGGAATTGTTCTGTTTTTCTGTGTGAACTTAGAAGTGCGGCTCGTTCGCTGAACCGCCATTTGATAGTGAAATCTTGTGTTTTGTGTTTTCCTTAGTGTGTGTTACCGTTCTTATTGGTTCTAAAAAAAAAAAAAAAATGTGTTTTAGTACGTTTTTTTTCCAATACCCGTCACACGGTTAGGAACTGGTAAGGGAGTCTTGCCTGGCGGTTGCCATAAAAAGGGTAAGTTGGTTAGGTTGGCCATGTCTGAGAAACCCCAGAAAAAAAACCGGCCCACTGGGTTTCAACACTGCAGTAAGTGTAAGGAGGTCTTTGCTAAGGCCGATCCCCACACCACCTGTGTTTATTGCCTGGGGTTTCACCACCTCGATTCAGACTGCCAAATATGTAAAAACTTTCCCAAATCTACCCTTGAGAAGAGATTAGGTAGACTGAGGGAAAAGGAGGCCGAGAAGTCCGCTGACCCGGATGGCCAGCCCGGTTCGGTTCCGACCGAACCAGAAGTAGTGCCCTCTGACCAGGGTGATACTTCTTCGGGCCAAAGGAGAGCCGATTCCGAAGGATCGGTTCCAACAAAAAGAAAACGCAAAGACAAATCAGCCGGTTCGGACCCAGAGGTTCATGTTCCGACCGCCGAAGAGATAGCCAGAGCGATTTCAGATTGCGGAATCGCTCCGTCTGGTTCCTACCGATCCGGCTCCTTCTGGCAGGGGTTCGATTCGGTTGGTTCCCCCAGTTCAAGAGTATACCCTCGAAGATTTTTATGAACCGGAATTTGAAGAGGAAGGGGAATTTGAGGATGATGATGGTGAAAGTGAGGGTCTGGATGTGCCTGTGGAACCAGACATCTCCCCAGACAGACCTTCAGGTGTTACCCCTCTTAGGCTTTCTGGTACCCTTCTCACTTTATGTTCTACAGAAAGGTGGCTGAAACCCTCCAGCTTCCTATGGAGGAGGCTGTGGAAGATCAAGAGGAGCCTGATTATGTAGAAATAATGGACATCCCAGAGTCCAGGAGACTGTCTATTCCCCTCCACAAATCCTTTGGGAAACAGACACAAAAAATCCTAAAGTCTCCTAACACTATACCTCCTGTGGATAGAAGAATGGACAAGAGGTATACACTTTCAGGCTCTGACACGGAGTTCTTATATCAGCAATGCAGCCATGTTGGGGTAGTGCAGGCTGCTGCCTGTGACAAGGCAAATATTCCCTTGGCTTCACAGCCCCCAGACAAGGACTCCAGGAAGATTGATGCCATGGCGAAGAAACAGTACATGGCTTCTTCCTTGGGACTCAGGCAGGCGAATTACATGGCCTATACAGCTAGGTACCAGAAGTCCAGCTGGGATACTGTACTGGCACTAGCTAAACAGGCCTCCCCCCAGCTAGCCAAGGAGCTGGAGGCGGTGGCTGCAGATGGGATTGAGGCATCTAAGGTTCAGTTTCATGCTGCTGTGGACTCTAATGATGTGTCATCAAGAGTCATGGCTACATTTGTGGCTCTTGAGGATGGCTTAGCTCAGATATACTAGCCTCTCACAGGACACCATCCATCAGGTAAACGCTTTGTTTTTTTTCAGGGGCTCTGTCTCCACATAATTTATGATTATAAACTCTGAGTTGGTGTTGATTCAGGGAGGGTGCAAGACACGGAGAAAGCAGTGCCAAGGTCCCACAGGTACAGTACAGCTGTAACATCGAATTGCCACTGTAATGTCATTCACTGTCAAAATGTCACTGTTCAGTAGGCATACCCAGGTTCTTGTACAGGATCATTGCTACTTTCGTTCTTGGACAGTTTTGGAGGCATCAGTGTATCCTTTACTGGCACATTTTAGTAACTGAAAATTTGGCATTTCCCAATCACTGTACACATTCTTCTGTATTTGGTGCACACTCAAATGGACTCTAAATCATTTGATTTACATGATTTTAGGAAATGCGAGGAAGAATTTCTTCACAGAACGGGTGGTGGACAAGTGGAACACCCTGCCTGAGGAAGTGGTGGGGGCTGAAACAATCACGGGATTTAAGAATGCATGGGATAGACATAAAGGAATGCTGGAGGTCAGGGGTAAGGGGCAACAGAGTTCTAGGAAAACATAAACTGAAGTTACAAACTCAAATGGGCAGACTAGGTGGGCCACAGGCCCTTATCTGCCGACACTGTCTATGTATCTATGACACCCAGGCTAAGGCCATGGATTTTCCTGTAGTGGGTAATTCTCTGTTTGGGGAGCAGACAGAGAATTACATGAAGAAAATGGATGAGTACAGGACCACTTACAGGAGTGCTCAGGCCAGGGAGAGGCAGGCAACTCCTCAAAGGCAGCAGTCTAGGGGCAGGGACAGGCCTTTTCAAAGGCCTTTTTACCAAGCACAGGCCTCTTCTTCCTTTTCTCAGAGGGGGTTCTGCAGAGGGAGAGGCAGAAGGGGGATGAGCAGGGCTGCATCCACTCCTCAGCCTAAAGCCCCTGCCAAGCAGACACTCTGATGGGCCTACCCGGGTCGACTCTCCTATTTCAGTAGGGGGCAGGCTGGCTTACTTTGTCCAGGACTGGATGTCTGTTACATCAGGCAAGTGGGTCCTGGAAGTAGTAAGCCAGGGACTGGTTCTCAGCTTCAGAACATTTCCAAAGATGAGAGCCAGATCTTTTCCACCTGCAAATGTCTCAGAAACCCTTGCCCTAGAGGCAGAAGTTTCTTCTCTTCTAGCCTTAAGGGCCATAGAGAGAGTACCTACCCTACACTGGAGCAAAGAACTATACTCCAGGTACTTACTGACCCCAAAAAAGACAGGGGAGTGGTGACCCATCCTAGACCTATGATATCTAAACAAACATCTTTTAAAACCAAAGTTCAAGATGGTAACTCTGGGAATAATCCTTCCCTCTCTAAGGCCAGGGGACTGGCTAGCCTCCCTGGACCTCAAAGATGCCTACTTTCACATTCCCATCAGGTGTCCCACAGAAAGTACCTCAGGTTCGAGTTGCCGTCAGGCCACTATCAGTTCAGAGCAATGCCCTTTGGCCTAACCTCAGCCCCAAGGGTTTTCACAAAGTGCCTGGCAGTAGTAGTTGACTTTCTAAGAAGGTAAAAGATTTCCATTTTTCCATATATGGACGATTGACTAATAGTGAGTCAGTCTCCAGACCAAGTCAAGTCTCAAATGCAAGTGACCCAGCAAGTGCTCACTTCTCTAGGATTTCTTCTCAACCTTCCCAAGTCAGTTCTCGAACCAGTCCAGCTTCTTACCTTTATAGGGGCAGAACTGGACACACTCAGAGCAAGAGCCTTTCTTCCTCTAGAAAGAGCAAGGGTTCTTATGAAACTAGCCCCTTCTTTCAGCCTGCGGGTATCTCGACCAGCAAGGCATTTCCTCCAGCTCTTGGGCCACATGGCAGCTTCAACAGCAGTGGTCCAAGGGGCAAGATTCCAGATGAGGGATATTCAGTTCCACCTGAGAGCTTTTTGGTCTCAGAGGAAGGATTCCCTTACCAAACTGATCCCAGTGACTCTGACCTTGATCCAAGCCCTCCAATGGTGGCAGGATCAGGACAATTTAAGACAAAGTGTTCCTTTTGTTACTCAGCCTTGTTCAGTGGTCCTTACCATGGATGCTTCCCTTCTGGGCTGAGGAGCCCATCTGGGGTCCCTCACTGCCCAGGGGCTGTGGTCCCTCCAAGAATCCCTTCTCCATATCAATCTCCTAGAGCTCAGGACAGTTTTTCTGGCCCTAAAAGCTTTCTCTCGGTCAGTACAGAACAAGGTGGTTCAGGTCAGAATGGACAATACCACCACCACCATGTGGTACATCAACAAGCAGGGAGGCACTCGGTCCACGGCCTTATGCACAGAAGCCATGAAGTTGTGGTTCCTGGCTTATTCCCTCCAAACCTCCCTGGTAGCAGTTCACCTTCCAGGGAAGGACAATGTGCCAGCAGATGCACTGATCAGGATCTCTCAGGGCCGTCACGAATGGTACCTGGACCCTCAGGTGTTGAAAGTGATTTTTTCAAGGTGGGGCACTCCAGAGATAGATCTCTTTGCAGCCCCAGACAATCACCAACTCCCTTTCTTTTGTTGCAGACCTCCAGTCTTGGGCTCAGTCCCCCTGGATGCCCTGATTCTGAATTGGGAAGGGAAGTTTCTATATGCCTTCCCCTTCCCACTCCTGTTCAAAGTTTTAGTCAAAATAAGGTCTCAACCTTGCAAGGTGATTCTGATTGCTCCAGATTGGGCCAGACAGCCCTGGTACCCCCTGTTGCTGTCCCTAGCAGTCCATCTTCCCCTGTCTCTTCCCAGGAATTACAACCTGTTAACATCCTCTCAGGGGAGGATTTGGTACCCCAATCTTCAGTCTCTCAATCTCAAGGCATAGCTCTTGAAGAGTTAGAGTTTGCAGATCTGCATCTTTCCCAAGGGGTTCTGGATATCCTTAAGGCTTCTGGAAAGCCCTCCACCAGAAAGACTTGTAACTCCAAATGGAGGAGATTCAGCATTTGGTGTTCTAAGAAGCATATTTCTCCAGACACTGCTGGATTGCCTACGGTTCTGGATTATATGGTCCATCTTAATGGTCTAGGCCTCAGACCAGCTACTCTCAAGGTACACTTGTCAGCTGTTTCTGCGTTTTTGTCTGTGGGGAAGTCTTCCTCACTATCTTCTTATCCTGTGTTCTGTAAATTTTTTAAAGGATTGCTTCACACCAATCCTCCTTTTAGAGACCCTGCCCCTGTTTGGGATTTGAATGTTTGCATTGCTCAATTTATGCAACCCCCTTTTGAGCCTATGTCTTCAACAGAGCTTAAGTACTTGACTTGGAAAACTGTGTTCTTGGTAGCCATTACCTCTGCCAGGCGTATCAGTGAATTGCAAGCCCTGTCAGTGGAACCTGATTTTATCTCATTTCACAGGGATAAAGTGGTCCTTAGAACCAATAGAAGGTTCTTGCCCAAAGTGGTTTCAGACTTCCATTTAAACCAGTCTGTCTCTTCCTGTTTTCTTCACTGTTCATTCTTCCTCAGGAGAGAGGAGGCTACACAGTTTAGATGTTAAAAGAGCCCTTAGTTACTACATAGAGCGTACCAGGGGTCACAGGTTTGAGTCCCTCCAGTTGTTCCTCACTTATGGAGAAGTGGGAAAGGGCAAACCTGCCACCAAGAGATCTGTTGCCAGGTGGATTGTGTCTTGTATACAATTCTGCTATGAAAAACTGGGAAAAACTCCACCCTCAGGCCTGAGGGCTCATTCCACAAGAGATACAGCTGCTTCCTGGCTGCTGCCAGGATATCCTCTCTTAGAAATTTGTCAAGCAGCCACCTGGAAAACAGTCCATACCTTTACCAAGCATTAGTCTCTGGATATCCAGGCTAGGAGTGATGCTCGGTTTGGCACGCAGTACTTCAGAGCCTATTCCCAAAGTAGGTTCTGTCCCTCCTCCATGGAGGTACTGCTTGGTAGTCTGCAATATGTCAGAATACAGCAAGACTTCATGTTGTTTGAAGAAAAAATTACTCACCTTAGTAATTATGTTTCTTCTAATGGAGTCTTGCTGTATTCTGACCTCCCTCCCTCCCTGCCTCCCCTCTCAGAACCTGTTTTTGGGAGGTGGGTGGGCAGGTGCAGTGTTGCACCCCAAGGGTGTTTTTTGTTTACACCCCCCTCCTTTTTGTTTGGGTGCTGATTTATTACTGTTATTTGTATTATATTGGTTTTTGGGTTTCCTGACTTGAGTCTTCCTTGGGAATCCAAAACTTTTTTCTGCCAGTTGGCTAGTAGGAATTTTTACAATTTCTACATAGAATTTTTAGTTAGTTGGGCTCGTAAGAATCTGACGGTTTGAGTTTGAAACACTCCAGACAGAGACTTCAATCGAGCTCAGCATTCTATGCCCTGCATAGAAAGTTAACTCTTTGTTCTCCAGGGCAGTTCAAAGGTTGGGAATCACTGCAATATGTCAGAATACAGCAAGACTCCATTAGAAGAAACATAATTACTAAGGTGAGTATTTGTTTCTTCTTTTTCTGTGCAAGAATTCGCAGTTTTATACAGTTTGCTATATTTTTTTAACCCGGCTGTGATCTTCTTTCTCGCATCTTCCCTCAGCTTGGGGACATTTATTCTAGCTTTCCCCCATCTTGGGAAATGCTAGTTTTAGGCTTTTTCTGGCTTTTTGGTATGTCAGAGAAGCCGGTTATTAGGACTGGTTCCATTTGAGTCAGACAGCCATGACCCTTGTTAATAGTTTAAGTCCAGTCCATTCTTGCTAAATTTTCTTTAGATGTTCAAACAAAGTAAACTGCCCCCTCCTATAAAATCGCTGAGGAAGATGCTTTATCTCTCTCTCTCTATATATATAAATTTATGTCCTCTAGGACTGTAATAAAATTGTCTGGTATCAGTAAAATTCTGTCCAAGCCCCCAAAAAAAATTATATATATATATATATAATGTGTGTGTGTGTGCGTGTGTGTATATATATATATATATATATGTGTGTATATAATATGTATTTCACTGCCCCTCCCACTGAAAGGCAAGGGGAGATGCCAGTGACACAAAAAGACAAACACTCACCTAAAGAATTAGCAGAGGCTTGACATATATATCAGTCTTCACACTGTAATATGCCTCATATCCCAGGCCTATTTATACCAAAGGGTTCTGTTATGGGGTAGATGTAGAGGGATGTGTGTGTCCCCTGACCAAAAGCACTGTAAGGGTCAGGAGGATTTTTCATCTCTTTATATTTTAATATAGCACATGGCTCCCTGGGACTTTATACTCCAGGAGACCCTTCATCAAGATGAAGAGGAAGACTATTTACAAATGAGGAGTTTCCCCTGCCTCCAGAAAAACTTATCTTGCCCATACAAAATTCTTTAAGAAAGGCAACAATGAGGCTGCTCCAGACCCCAATTCAGTTCTTGGAGTAGATGAGAAAATGCAAAAGAAATATCAGCTGTCTAGAACAAATGTTGAGTTTCTTCACACGTATACAGATCACCAGGGAGGGGTGCAGGCGGCAGCCTGTAATAAAGCCTGTGCACCCCTCTTTTGTCAGCCCCTTAGAAGGAGCCTCAAAAACTAGACTCCATGGGCAAGAAGTCTTACACAGAAGGGACCTCTGGAATTCTGCCTTAGCCATAGTGCAGTAGGTAGAGACTCCATGGTCCAAAACATTGCAAAAACTGTAATGATGGCCTTAGAGGCTACCAAGTATCAGTTTTTTATAGCTGTAGACAATAATGACACTACCTCCATTGTTATGTCCCAGGTCCTCTCTGTCAGGAGGTTTGCTTTGCTGATGGCCACTATCCTTTCACAGGATACTCACTCTAAGCCTATGCACTTCCCCTGCGAGAATTTCTTTCTCTTTGGGAACAAAACAGAAGCTTACATGAAAAAGGTGGAGGAATACAAAACCACCTACCAAACAGGGGGTAGTGTTAAGGATTTGCTGTAGTATGATGTGCTCCTTTGAAGCAGAGCACACTTCAGTAAACTTGTGCCATGAAATGGGTGCTCCATTAGACCATGGGCATGCTCCTAACTACTTTTTTTATTTAATTATCATCAATGTCCTGATAGTAAATTATCAGCTTTTTGATAGTACTACAGGTTCTGAATGACCTAATAGTAATTTGTATTAAATAAATGTATTTACCTTTTTGTACTACCAGACTAAGGAGGAAGAATCTAAGAGACTTATTGAGTGATGTAATTTTAAGGCTCTTCATTTGTCTCTGCTGCTGCAGGTACTCTTGCAGTTCATAAAATTACTTGGAATCCTCTGCACATAAAAATACCACCTGCACCTGGCCAGATTTCTGTACTATCTGCCACAACCAAGTATGGATAAATTGTTGCCTGTGATGGAACAGAGCAACTCTTTCACAGTTGTGCACCCTCAGGGATTGAAATTAACTTTTGTGGCTACTAACCAGCCATACTGGTGATTGTGAAAATCCACTGGGTGAATAGTCTTTTCCATTGGGCAACTGGTGTACTCACTGAAATGTTCTGTTCTCCAATACAAGCCAGCAGAGTTAGCTAAAGGAAAATTTTTACTAGCTCAGTACAGAACCTGCCGGTATCTGGCCAGTGGGTCAGTGCCAGTTTCACCCCCTGACTTCTGGTCTCCCAGTACGGAGTCCAGTCATCATTTTCTCTGCTCCTGCCTGAGTTTCCAATCCCAACTAGCCAAATGGCCACCAGCACAGATACAGAGGTCATAAGGAGTTGGCCTTCAGACTTAAAGTCTCAGTCAGAGTGACGTGGCATGCACAGAGATACCCCAGGCCTGTGATGGCAGTTGTTTTCAGATTGCCAACTACCAAAGCTCAGTGCACCTCTTTTGCACGCGACTGTGGTCCACCAAATCCACTGCCCCACAAGTCTGAAGAAAGAGAAGCCCACACCAGGGTAGTTCACCTACATGACACCACAACCAAACTACCCCCCAATCCATCAAGGAATGGGTATATGGATATCTGTGCCTTTGGCCTGATCTTCACATGACATTCCCCCCCTTCCCAATCCCCATTGCAGTTAGTAACAGCAGTGTAGCAAACAAAGTCAGTCAGTCAGTCATGATGTGAAACGAACAAAGGACAAACTCAAGAACGTCTCTTACAGCACATCCTCTTCAGTTTCCATCTCTGTCACTCTCTCAAAACAGACGCAGTTCAACCTAAAAAGTTGCTTTTCCACACAGACTGCCCTGACTTCTGAATTAAAAAAAAAAAAAGTCCTTCACAGGCAAACACTTATCTTGACTGTCATCAGCAATGTCAGCTTTTTCTGGCAATAGGTGTGCAGTGCCTGCCTCATAAAGTCAGTTCTCACCCTGCCCACATCTGCACACCTTTTACTCCAGCAGAACCTCTATACCACTATCTTCTAGCATAGCAGAATCCTGCCTCTTTAAGGAGTTGGCTGAAAAAAAATATGACCCTGGCCACCCTGCACATGTCACACTACAAACATGACTTCAGGAAAAAGCTAGAGAAAAGGTACGATGATCATCTGTCTGGATGGGCTGAAAGAGTCTTACAAACCAAAAAGAAGGCAGGGCAGTCATTCCGGGACAAGTATTGTCCCAGTACAATGTACAATAAAACTAAATGGACCATGCTCCTAGTATGTTGCAGGAGCACAATGGCACTAAATTTAGATTTAAAAAATGTGCTCCTACTGTAATCAAATGTGCTTAGAGAATGGAGCACACCCTTAAAGCTTATCATGCTACCAAAATAATGCAGCTAAAGAAAAATCCCCTTTCCCCCCAAAAGTTATAGCGCAAGGGGGACAGGATATATTTTCCTGTGGCATTGTACTCTATGCCAATGCCTATGGATTTCTCCCAAGTGAGAGGATTCTTCAGAGGGAGAGGAAGGAGAGGCCAGAGGAGTGACAACTCCACACCTGCTCCTACTACACTATTAAAACAACAATCCTCCTGTTTCTTTCATGTTGCCCTCCCCTCCCCAGCATGGGGGCAGGCTTCCCAACTACATCCAACAGTGGCAACTCATCAGCACAGTCAAATGGGTACTAGAGGCAATGAGTCAGGGCCTATCTTTTCAGTTCAAAAAGTTTCCTTCAAGGAGTTTCTTAAAACCCCCAACTCCAACAGAAGAGTTGCTGTTGAAACAGGACATGAAAAGCCTCCCGAAGTTAAAGGCTATGGAAAGAGTACCCTTTCCCCAGTGGGGAAGAGGCCTCCACTCCAGGTATTTTCTCACTCTAAAGAAAATGGGGAATGGCAACCTATTCTGTACCTAGGGTACCTGAACAGGCACTTACTAAAACCAAAATAAAAAATGCTCCTCAAGTAAGGTGATACATCCTCTACAGTGAGGAGACTGGATAGTCTCCCCTAGATCTTGGGGCCGCCTACATTCATATTCCAGTAGGGCAGTCCCACAGGAAATTGTTAAGGTTCAGGCTACCATTAGGTCACTACCAGTTTGCAGCCCTGCCTTTTTGGACTTGCTACAGCTCCCAGGGTCTTCTCAAAGTGCCTAGTGTTGCAGTTCACTTAAGAAGACAACTAGTGTCTGTCTCTCCATACCCAGATGACTGGCTGATTGTAGCCAAGTTACCACAGGCAGCCAGGTAAGCCCTGACCCACACAAGAAACACTCTTGAGTCTCTGGGCTTCATAATCAACAGAGAGAAGTTCCACTTCGAGCCTGCTCAAATCCCTCTTCACCCTGCAAAGGAAGGCCTTTCTGCCTGTACACAGGGTGCAAAACTTTCTGAACCTGGTAAATTTCTTTGCCATAGGCCACCCTTGGCCTACTGGGCACTTTCTCAGTCTCCTAGGCCACATGGCTTCTGTGACAACAATGGTCCCAGGACTGAGATTCTGGATCAGGGACATTCATTATCACCTCAGAGCTCTCTGGTTCCAAAAGAAAGATTATTTCTCAAAGTTAGTACCACTAACCAAAGCTGTCCTCCAGGCTTTGGACTGGTGGAAGGAAACAGAAATTCTCAAAGGAGGAGTTGTTTTTCAGCTACCACACCCTTCCAGAGTACTGACAAACAGATGCCTCCCTCCTAGGTTTGGGAGCCCACCTGCAAGATCAATCAATAAGGGGGCACATGGACCCTCAAAGAATCAATCTGCCATATCAATCTGCTTGAACTCGGAGCTGTGTACCTGGCCATCAAGGTTTTAACACTGCAGCTCAAAGGCCATTCTGTTCAAATCAAAACAGACAGCACCACTGCCATATTCTACATCAACAAGCAGGGTGACATAAGGTCCACCAAACTCTGCACAGAGGCAGTAAGAGTTTAGTCCCTGGTCTGCCTCCTGGACATGGGCCTAATAGCCACTCATGGCCCAGACAAGGTCAGTTCTTTGACGGATACTCTAAGTAGCATCAGTCGGGGTCACCACGAGTGGACCCTGATCATGCTGTTATTAGCACTGTGATCAGAAGGCGGGGGTGTTCCAGAGGTGGATCTTTTCACATCTAGCCGCAACCACTACCACCAACAATATTGCTGCAGGCCCCCGGCCTTAGGGACCATTTCAGAAGATGCTCTACCTCTACACTGGACAGGGAGATTCTTGTATGCCCATCCATTCTGTTGGCCCCAGACTGGGCAAGACAGCCCTGGTACTCACTCCTCCTTGCCCTATCGGTCAGGAAGTCCATTCACCTGCTGGTGACCCACAGTCTCTTGATGCTTCCTCAGACAGGACTTCCATATCCTTAGAATGGCAAAAAAAAAAAGTACCACTAAGACCTATACTTTCAAGTGGAAGAGGTTTTCTCTATGGTGCAAGCATAAAGGGATTCACCCTCTTAAGGCTAATCCACCTACCTTTGTACTATAAGATACACCTTCATACAGCAGGCCTCAAGGTGCACTTAGCAGCCATCTAGGCTTACTTTTCCTCTGGGAGAAAAGAAATCCGTCATTTTCTCAGCCTATTTTCAGAAAATGTCTTTCAATGGCCTCCTACATCTTCAACCCCATGTAGGGAGCATGTGGAGCCACTCTGATAGCCCATAGCTACTATTGATCTGAAGTATGTTACCTGGAAGACTGTCTTCCTCTTTGCCCTCACCTCAGCCAGAAGCATTTCACAGCTGTAGGCTCTGTGTATTGAACTTAACTACATCATTGCCCACCTAAGATGGTCTCTGAATTCCACCTCAATCAGTCTGCCACACTTCCTGTCTTTCTTTACAGAAATATCCACACCAGATAAACGCAGGGCATCCTGGATGTGAAAAGGGCTCTGATTTATTACTTGGAGCATACCAAGCAGTTCAGAGGAGATCATACACAGCTCCTCCTCACCTATAGTGAGGTGGGCAGGTAAAGGCCAGCTATCAAGAGGACAATATCCCACTAGTTTGTCTCTTGCATTCAGTTCTGCTACAGTAAAGCTGGCAAACAGTCCCCTTGGGTCCTGAGAATCCATTCTACAAGTGGCGCCGATGCAACAGTGGCAGCCGCAAGGGATATTCCCTCACTTGATGTCTGCAAAGCAGCCACATAGAGGACTGTATACACATTCACAAACCATTCCTGCTCGGATATACAGTCCAGATCAGATGCCAAATTTGGCACAATGGTACTGCAGAGCCTCTTTCTAAAGTAGGAACTGTACCTGCCTCCCAACTGTACTGCTTTGTAGTCTGCACATTGTCAAGCATATTGAAGAATCCTTGGGGTGAGAAGAAAAAATTACTCACCATAATAATATTGTTTCTTCCAAGATATTATTCAGTATGCTTGATCTCACACCCATCCTCCCCACAAAACCTGACTGAAGATGACTCTGCATGTCTAATCTTGTCAAATTGTTCTTTATCTGTTCACCATAGCTGTTTCACAGTTGTTATGGTTTTTTCCTAGTTTTTATATTATACTTGTTGATTTCTATTCCTGTTGTTTCAGTTTATTTTTTACGGGCTCAGTTTTTTGCCCTCACAAGCTTCAAAATAATTCTGGTGCCTGCTGGGCTGACTGCAGGCAGCATACCCTCCTCCTGAAAGCTGAATGGTCAATTCCTATAATTCATTTACATTGACTCTACCTCCGGGGCAGCTGAACTCAGCTGGCATTCTGCACATTGTCACGCATACTGAAGAACGCCTTGGAAGAAACAATATTACTACGGTGAGTAATTTTTTCTAAGTATCCATAGTGGAACATCTGTGCAGTACATTTAGCTGTGCAGTTCTGTCAGTCCACGGATGCAGAGCTAGGAAACTGGGCACCATTTGGGGTGATGTCTGTGTAGTGCAGCACAGCACTGTATGTAGTATATTAGTAGTGTCAATGCTGGGTTGTTGTTGGGGTGATTAACTGTTTTGTTCTGTACATTCTCACAGCCCAGTGGGTTGTATATTGGGATCTTTATGAGCAGTGTCATTCATCCCATAGTTTGTAATGGCTAACAGTATGATAAACATTGAACACATTGCTGATCAGTTTATAAGTGTATCAGATTTCCAGTACTACTCAACTCTACAGTTCAGCTTAATAATAGGAATGTTGAACTGAGAGCTACAGTACCGTATGTTAAACACACTCTAGCCATTCAGCAATTGCATAATAATAAAAATAATTTTATTGTGAAACATATAGATGTTATATCAGAATTCACTGTTGTTGGTTTTTATGTGGGATTTCCTTAACCAGTGCCACTTATTTCCTACAGCACCAAAATGTTGTACAGTGGAAACTGAAGAGGATGCTCGTGTCATGCACTTTCATTATAAAGGTGATGCTGCTGTCCGGAGCCTAGCACATTTGGGTAACCTTGCTAATTGCTGCATCCCCTCCCAAGTGTTTACAACCAAATATACAGGGAAACATTGTAGGGATTGAAACTGTCAAGTGCCTGCAGTGACATGAATGGACTGTCTATTTCAGCCTAATCAGTTCTGCAACACTGCCTCCTGGAATAGAACCAAAGGGCTCTCATTTTTGCAGTTGCCATATGAAAAAAGCCTCTAGAGCAGATCGCTTTACCCCTCTTCCTAATCATTTTTACCCCACCCCCCAATATTCTGGGAATTCAAATAAAATAAATACCTAAACTTTACAAATGGTACCGAAATGCCCCCACCAACATACACAAACATATGGGTTCCATAGGCTGACTCAATGAAGCAGTGAAGCAGGCTGTTTATGGTGAACTCTGTGTGTGTGTGTGTGTGTGTGTGTGTGTGTGTGTGTGTTTGTGTTTATCTGGAGGTACTATAATCGACAATTTTGCAGCACAGTATTGCCATGTCTGTCCAGTTTGACAGACTCAGCTAATCAGTGGACACTGGTCTCCTGGATATGCAATGCTTGTTCATGCCAAAAATCTGTCAGGAGGCATACCTGCTCTACAGTGTATACTGTATATTGTACAGAAGCAAAAGAGAAGGGGAGGTGCCTGTCTGCCTTGCTGCACCCTTGCCCCCCCCCCCCACATTCTCTGACTCTCAATGTGTGGACCCTGCCATCCCTCCCTCCTGTCATACCTTCCCCCACTGATCCAATCCAGGATATGTTATTTTCCTGATACAAGCACCTTTGAAGGGTTAAGCTCAGTAAAAAAGTTCTTCCAAAAATGAGCAGCTTCAGCTTTTTGACTGTATCTGTGGTTTTACTCCTTGGAAGTCCCAATTGCTCTGCTGTGAACAGGGCACAGCAGCATACAGGCAGTGATTCTCTTTCTTTTTTTTTTTAAATCCACCCCCCCCAGCTGGCCCGGTGGCACTAAGGGTTGAGGCACTGGATGCCACCCCTCACACCACGCCGGCGACCGGGTTCGAGGCAGCTCAGGTCGCGGGGCTGGCGGGGAGGAGAGGGATTTAGTGTCCGAAGGACTGCTCTCCCTCTCCGGGGAGGGGGGGTCCACAACGGTCGGTGCCCGACTTCCACCTGGTGGAGGCTGGGAGGAGGAGGCACACGCCGTACTTAGGGGTTGAGTCGGGGGCAGATGCCTGGACATGGGCGCGTGCGCGCTCCCGACCACTGGCGTCATTGCACACCCACCGACTAAGGGAATCCTGGAACAGGGAAAAGTGGCACCTCCTACGGCTTGATGGCCATCTGCAAGTGTTCATCGGGACGCTGGCACCCTGAGCTGGATCCATCTGGGTGGGGAGTTGGGGGCTCCCTGCCACCCCGCTGTGGGGGGTAAGCCACAGGGGCTGTGGGGGGGTGCCAGCGGTCCCGGGTGAGACGAACGGTGGCCGGATCCCAGCTGACGGGCTGCGAGAAGTACAGCTGGGGTGTAGAGAGGCGGCCACAGGAGGATAAATAAAAATAAATAAATAAATAATAAAATCCACCCCCCAGCTCAGCCAACCCTCCCTATCATTCTTCCCTGATCTGTGTTAGCTTAACTAAAGTGGACCGGGGTGTCCACCCCCGGTACCGCTTGTCCACCCCCTTCAGGTCCCATGTCCTCCCCCTGTTCATAGGCCAGCACTGGGGTGCCCAATCCCCAATGTCGGATCCAGTAATAATAATTCTTGTAAAAACGAAAACAATGTCTTGTCTTTTTTTAACTCTTTAAAAAATAAACTGTTCCATCGCTGTTCTGAACACTCCACTTCAGCACCCTCCACCCAATACACCCTTACTCACCTGAACATGTCCATGGTGTAGATCCGTTCTTTTAGCGAAACATATCTTGCTACTAGAAGTGACTACTGTGATATTTGAAAATAAGGTATGTCCAATTTAATGTATTTCAGTGGGGTTTTTACTTTTACTCCTAACTTTGGCATTTTAAAATATTTTTACACAAAATTTTCAGCATGGCTTTCTTGGGACCTAGTCTCATGAACAAGGATGGTGGACATTTTCAAATCTGGCCTGAAAGTCAATTTCATGATCACTATGCAAAATCACCTTTCAAGTGGGATTTGAAAATGCTCACCTACCAAGCTCACGAGGTGGTGTCATAAGAAAGCTATGTTGAATATCTGGAATCAAGATATTAAAAAAAAAAAAAGTTACAACCTTAAGTTGAAATTTGTTTACACTCACTCATAATTGTTGTAATTTTCAATATTTTGACCCCAAATTTTCAAAATAGCCATGTTTTCACACTAGCTCAGGAACGTGACACCTGTCATTTTTCAGATCCTGGCTAAAATGTGTTTTTTTTGTGCCCGTGGTGTTAAATGACATTTCGGGCGGGATTTGAACATTTTCAAATACTGGGTTCAGGAGACAGGGTCATAAGAAGGCTATGTTGAACATGTGGTGCAAAAATATGGTAAAATTATCAAGTTAAGAATGAATGTTAAAATATTTCAACATTCACTCATAACTTCACTAATTGTCAATATTTTGACTCCAAACTTTCAGCATACCCATTTTTTCACAGCACCTCATAAATGGACTAGTGTTGTTTTTCAAATCCTGGACGAGACATGTTTTCGCACGTTTGCGAAATGATGTTTCAGCCGATGGCTAATATACTGTAAATGCCACATATCATGCTCATAGAGAGAGTCATAAAATGACTATCTTGACAATTTGAGGCAACATAAAAAAAAAAAATAAGAAATGAGGGTAGTACCAGACTTTACTCTTGTAGGCAATGCTTTGTGATCCTGTGCCAGTGAGCTGAGTTCAGGGACAAGTGAACCAACTGGATGGGGCAAGGGTTGGAGTGTAGTACAGTTATACAACACCCCCCCCCCCACACAGCCAGGGAAGGAAAGGTGCAGGGTTGCCTATAGAGGCTCGGATACCTATAGTGAAGACAACTCTTCTCTTGGCATAGTGCCCTGCACCTCTGCACCTGTGGGTGGCAGAGGGCCCTGTATTATTGGCTGAGGCATGGACTAAATGCCCTATGTGTCCATATCAGTGGACACATGACCTGCACTTATGCAGTCCACCAAACAGCCGCATGAACTGTTTACATCCATTGCTGCACAGAACTGCAGGGCCTAGAGGATCCTGCTCTTTTGTAAGTGGATGAAGTCTTCCTTTGGCACAGGGCCCAGAGTGCAGGTCGGAACCTGAGTGAATGAGGATAGGATTCCACTGTCTCAAAAAGAAAGGAAATTTGCAAAAAAACTGCTCTAATGCACCAGTTAGGTTCAACTTAAAGCAAAAAAGTAAGGCAGGGCTAGAAATTAATGTTGTTCTTCCGCCTTGTTTTGTGTACCAGTTTTCAAGGCAGAACACTATTTTCATCCTGCTGGTATTCCAGCTGGAATGCCACTTCTCCATGCCCCCACTCTGCAATTTAATTTGTAGAAAAGTTTGTTTGATAAGTGGAATATCAGATACTAAGATAAAATACTGAATTTGGGTTTTTGGTATTCCGGCTCCCACACCACATTATTTTCTTCTCTTCTACCCCTGTAGAGAAATGTGGCATTAGGGTTTCCAACGCTAACTTCCCAAACCCTCCCCAAAGCAGCAAAAGGACAGCATCAATAACAACAATACACAATCAACCACGGACAGCCATCAAGTCTGAAATACAACATATAGCTGTTCCCAAATAATACGAATGCAGTAGAACTGGCATGCTTCCTCTGTGGATTTGTATCTGTGGCTGCATGTTGTACTGCGTGCATGAGTATGTGTAACTGCAGAAGCACAGGCCCCATGGTGGCCTGCCTTTCTGTAGACTGATGACTCCACTGAGTTTACGCCTCTGCAGCCAGGGTTACAGCAGTGCCAGCCAGGATGCATTGCAGTAATGCTGCAGTATATCACAAAAATGCTGCTCTGTGCTGCAGTTAACAGTGTAATTCAGTGGCAGTTAATCCTTGTTTTTACTGCAGTATTTTCAAATCAAATCAAATGTTATTTCTAAAGCGCTTTTCCAAAACCAAAGTGCATATACAATATAAAAACAGACATTTAATCAAGCAAAAAATTAAAAGGCAGCAATGCTAAAACTAAACATTATCCCCAAATGCCAAGCTAAATAAATATGTTTTTAATGAGGATTTAAAAGTCTCAGTGGACAGGCACTCTAATCTGATGAGGTAGAGAGTTCCACAGGGTCAGGGCTATAAAAGCAAAAGCCCTAGCACCTGATGTCTGAAGACGGACGCTGGGAACCTCTAGCAATCCCTTGTCGGTGGAGCGGAGTGGACGGAGGGGGCAGTAAGGCCGAAGGAGGTCTTGCAAGTTACCCGGTCCCTGTCTGTGAAGGGTCTTATAGGTCAGCAACGTGACCTTGAAGGTGATCCTCCATTGCACCGGCAGCCAGTGCAGTTCGCGCAGCACAGGCGTGACATGGCAAGTTCTTGACAACCCTGTCAACAACCTGGCCGCAGTGTTCTGCACTAGCTGCAAGTGACGGAGATCCACCCCGGTAACCCTAGGTATACAGCATTGCAGTAATCAAGACGAGAGGACACAAAGGCGTGAATCAATGTAGGAAGATCATTGGGCAGAACAAGGTGCTTTATCTGGGTGATGTTCCTCAGATAGTAAAATGAGGACTTGACAACTGGTGACACCTGTGTTTTCAGCGTCAGTTTGGTATCAAGCACAACGCCCAGATTCCACACCCGTTCAGAAGGTCTCAACTGGTTACCCCCTAACACAAGGCCAGATGGTTGCCCAGGAGTCAACTTCTCTACACACTGAGCTGGATCCACCATCAACACCACAGTCTTGTCTGGATTCAGTCTCAACCAGTTAGCTCTCATCCAGTCTTGAATCTCAGCGAGGCAGTTGTTAAAGACCGAGATCGCGCTATTCTGTTCGGGTACAAAGGACATGTAGAACTGAGTGTCATCTGCACAGCAGTAAAAACTCAGCCCATACCGCCTTATAATGTCTCCCAACAGCAACATGTACACCGTGAACAGCATGGGGGATAGCACAGAACCCTGCAGCACCCCACAAGGGAGGGCGAAGGGGGCCGAGGAAAAAATTCCTGACACCGCCCTTTGAGTCCTGCCTGTGAGGAAAGAATGGAACCACCTGAGGACTGTCTCCAACAGTCCACAGAATAGCCGCAGGCGTTCCAGCAACACCCCATGATCCACGGTGCCGAATACTGCAGAGAGATCAAGTAGGACCAAGATCGAACGACTCCTCTGATCCCTCACTATTAGGAGATCATTAAGTACTCGAACTAATGCGGTCTCGGTACTATACCTCTTCCTGAAACCAGACTGCAGAGGATCATAGACTTCATGGGTGGTAAGATAGTTCTCGAGCTGCAATGCAACTACTTTCTCAATAACCTTGCCCAAAAAGGGCAGGTTAGAGACCGATCTGTAGTTTGCAAGACAGTCTGGGTCGCAGGAAGGTTTCTTTAAAAGGGGTATCACCACAGCCTCTTTCAGGAGGTCTGGAAACACCCCCTGGTCCAGCGAGCACTAGACTGTCTCAGCAAGGATCACTCCGATGACCTCCATACACCCCACAAGGAGGTGCGTTGGACCAGGATCCAAACTACAGTAAGTTGGTCGCAAGCCCCGAACAATCTTCATGATATCCACGATCGCTGGCTGGTCAAAATCTGTCCAGACAGATGGGGTGCCTGTGCCCCCTCATCGACCACCGCTGTACTCATTTGAACGAGTTAAGCAGATCTCCGACCTGATGGTAGACACCTTATCTGCAAAGAACTGAGCGAACTCATCACACTTAGATTGTGAAAAAGCTCTCCGACCCCAAAGGCAGGCTGGATTACACAACCTGTCCACGGTACGAAAGAGCTGAGCCTGTCGATTCCTTGCTGCAGCAATCTCCCTGGACAGGAACTATGCCTTCTTACGGGAGATTTCTGATTGATAGTCCGAATAATGGGCAATCAACCTAAGTCTGTCCTCCTCCAGGCCAGATTTCTGCCAACAACGTTCCAACTTTTGCCCCACTCTCCTCAACTCCCTCAAAATTCCATCGAACCAAGGAGACTGAGGGCGGAGAAGGAGGGGGCCAACTCAGACAGGAGCTATGGAATACAGGGCCCTAAGCACCATACTATTGTAGCACACTACTAGGTCTCCTGGATCCAAGCATTCCAATGGCCAACTCGATAGGTCCAGCTCCGCTAACATGCTTTCTGGGGTAACACCCCTCAAAGGGTGGTACCGGACCATCTCCAAAGGGGCTGGTCTCACAGGGGGAGCCGCGGAACTGAACCTTATAGAGTGATGTCCGACCATCCAACTGGTTCCACCACCAAATCAGCGGCCTTCATCCCCAGGAGGAACACCAGGTCCAGGAGTGACCCTGAGTATGGGTTGCAGCAATAACTACTTGTGTGAAGCCCAGTGAAATCATCAGTTGGAGGAAGTTTTGACCAAAATGCGAGAGTTCTTCATTGACCAAGGCATTTCATTTACTGCAAGTTACTGCGTTGCATTGTAACTGGCTTTGCTGTGCTCATGCTTGCTGTACAAGGGTCCTTGCTAGATAGCATGATGCGTTAGTGCATGCTTTTCTGTGTGCATCTACATAACTGAAAAACTTCTACTCTTTTAAAAAGTTTCTAGATCAGCTACTGAAACCATTTTTCATACGTTGCAACAGTACTTCCATCTGAATAACTGCTGGCCCCACAGGGGCCTGCCCTTCTGAAGCCAAATGCTGGTATGTATGCCTTACACCTGTGGCTGAAGAGGCACAGGCACCTCAGGGGCCTGCACATCTGCAGACAGAAGTAGTTTTGCAATTTTGGTATCCTGGATTTTATGGCACCTGCACTTCTGCAGTCAGAGGTCTGTGTGCTCGTCTTACACCTGTGGCTACAGAACCGCAAGCACATCAAGTGTATCATGGATTTGTATCTGTGTCTGCAGGGACCTGTGCTTCACAGAAGCGGTGTTGTGATTTGAGTATCATGGATTTGTATCTGCAGTAACAAGTGAGTGTGTATGTTTTTTTGTGCATGTGGCAGATACAGATCCACAAAGGTAGCACGTCAGTGCTACTACATTTGTGTCATCTGGAAACAGTTGTATGTTTGTCTTAGCTAAAGATGGCTGTCTGTGGTTGTTCATGTGGTGCTGTCCTTTTGCTACTTTGGGGGGTGGAAAGTTAAGGTTGGAACTCATAATGCTACATTTCCCTACTTTTGTTTGTTACTGGTACATTAACAAATTTTTTGCAAAATTATTTATTGCTGATGTTGTAATCATCCATCCTGAACAAGAAGAGAAGAAAGAGACATCTCAGTCAGCTTTGTCGAGCAACACAAAATCCAAATTGAAATGTCTGAGGCATAGCAGTTCCCAAAGGAGGTAGCTGTCAAAACAGCCAAGAAGAAAACGTGAGCCACAGAACAGCTCACCCAGTCAGCAGCTAAAAGTTAGAGAAAAAAGCCATCCCAGTGATTCAGAGACACCACACTATATTTATGCTGTAGCAAAAAGACCCCCCAATTTGGGAGTAGCCTATGATTCCTTGCTCCCTGGGCTGACAGAAAACAAGATCCATCAGAAATGAGTTTACACTGCAGGTGTGGGAGGTGACAGTAACTTGAGTGGTACTCCTAGAGGCTAATTTACCAAGAAGCATTTGGCATTGGTCCTGGAGGAGGCTGCTTGCTTGTTGCTTTGCAGTTGAAAGTTGGTGCTGGGTGACACAGTTGCAGTAGTATGGGGGGAAGGAGATAGGGAGAATAACCACAAGAACAACAACAACAACAAAAAATAAAATTAAACAGAAAAGTCACATGTTGACAGAAAAGGATTAGTAGCCCTGCAGTCAACTAGTTAGTGCCTGTGCAGTAAGCTGTGTTATAACTCGAGCACTGGCAGTAATGTTGAAACATAGAAACAAAGTTTATTCTCAGAAAAAGACCTGTTGGACCATTGTGTCAATCCATTCCTACCGAACATTTTTATTTCCCCTTCGCCTTCAGATAGAAAGTTGGGTCTTTCCATCAGCTGAAATTGAAAACAAAATCAGTTTAGATTCTTCAACATAACCCACCTACCTACTACCTACCTAAGGGTCCTAGACATTAATCTGTGCCTATCTGCTGTATACTGTACTAAAGATACTATTTTAATTTCCTTATGTTTAGTAGTTCTTATAGCATAGATGTTCTCCTTTTCTTACATAATCCCTTTTCGTATTAATGCATGGAATGGGGCCCATACTTTTTCAAACTCTTTGTCTTCATTTGCTTTTATATGCTATTCTTTCAAGTTTCATAGTATCTGTCATGAAATTTATCCAAATTTCAATGGCGGGAGGCACTGGGTCCTTCCATTTTAATAAAATACATTTTTTTGCCATGATAATGGCAATTGTAATGAGTTTTTTGATAGATGTCTAGCTGCTGAGTAGTCTCTGATATGGCTAGTAATGTTAATAATGGTGTGAATGTTATTTTTGACATTATTGTTTTTTCTAATGTTGTTAACATTTTAGACCAGAAGTTTGTAAGATACAGACAGTCATGTATTAAGTGGATTAATTTTTCAGTTGAATGTGTTAATCTGGGGCATCCTTCTGTTATTATGTTACTTATTTTTTGTTGTTTTGATGCAGTAAAATATGTTCTGTGTATAGTATTGAATTGGATCTGTTGCATTTATCTGGATTTTACTCTGGCTATTGGGGTATTCAGTATTTCCACCTATAGTTATTCCGTTATTTCTATTCCTAAATCTATTGCTCATTTTATTTTTAATTTTGATAGGCCTTTCATATTCAGATTACTAGTGTTTCCATAAAGTAATGCTATCATTTTTTTTCCTTTTTTTTTTTTGTAGTAGGGCTTCTAAAATTGGTGCATCTTTCAATATTAAAGCACCGTTTGTTTTTATGATATAGTTTTAATTTGTATGTATCTAAAGAAATGTGCTTTGGAATGTTATATTGCATTTTTAGTTGGTTGAAAGTTTTAAACTTTTCATTTGTAAATAATTGGCCAATGTCATATATTCCTAGCCGTTGCCATATTTTAAAGGTGGGTTTATTTATTGGTGGTATAAATGCATAGTTGTTACGTATGGGTGTATATGGAGTTATTCCTGTTTTATGTTTAATTTTTTGACGTATTTTGTACCAACATTCTTTTGTAATATAGATTGCTAAATTGCCTTTTTTATTTATTTTTCTTATAAAAATTTGAAAATAATAGGTGTTTTAAAGTTGGAGATGGATACGTGGTACTTTCCATGTTTGTTGTTATTAAAGATACATTTTCCTTAGAGAACCAGTACCAGATTGTGCTTACTTGTGTTGCTAAGTAATAGTTATGGAAATCGGGTAGAGCCAAAACTCGTTATTCTTTTGGGAGTATTAATTTTTCATAAGCCACTCTTGGTTTCTTATTTTTCCATATAAAGTTTACAATTTTTTTTCTTCTTTTTTTCTTCCATATTGCTTAGTTCCGTTGTTTTTCTGCCTGTACACCCCCTCCCCCTAGCGGCATAAATGTGCGTGTATGGATGCACACGCATGGCACTTCTCCGTGCTTCTGTGTCTCCCAGCCTCCAACTTTTACTAGAGGGCAGCCAAGGAGCGGGACGACAACCCTCACTTCCCTGGGAGAGGAGAGCAGTCCATCTGATGCTCAATCCTCTCCCTCCCCTGCCAACCCCCGGCAGCCCAAGGTCGCTCCCAAACCCCAGTGTGGTGAGAGGTGTGGCGTCCAGCGTTTCAACCCTCAGCATCACTGGGTCGGCTTTACAATTATTTTTTTTTAATTTGTTAAAATATGTTAATGGTACTTGAATAGGTAACGTTTGGAATGAGTATAATATTTTTGGTAAACTTTTCATTTTTATAACATCTACCTAACTAATGTTGAATGACAGAGCTCAAGAGGCTCTTCACTCTCCCCTTTCCCTGCTCCCTTTCTGGTGTGATGTTTACCAAGCTCTTCTGTCTGTCACACACTCGTTTGAATCCCCCCCACTGATTTTGCATGGACCACCTCCTCTGGCATCCTGTTCCACCCCAGCACCACACTTTCCATAAAAAGTACTTCCAGGTATCTTTTAAACCTGCCCCATGCCAGTTTCATGGAGTTGTCCCAGGTAGGTGTGTTCCACTCAGAATAATTCCTCACTATCCATTTTACTTACCCTGTGGAGATAATTGTATGGTTCAATCATGTCCCCTCTCCTTCTCGTCTTGCCTCAAGTGTGTACATGTTCAGCTCTGCCAGCCTCTCCTTGTACGTCCTTTCCTGCTGTCCCATGGAACACCTTGGTTACCTTCCTCTGCACTGCCTCCATACTGTCCCTGTCTTCCTTTAGACGCAGATTCCAAAACTGCACACAGTATTGCAGGTGAGGATGAACCAGTGACCTATACAGTTGTAGCAGTGCCTCCTTCCTCCTGCTGATGTTTTCCCCCTCTTTGTGCACCTCAACATCCTATTTGCCCTACCCACCACACTAAGGCATTGTGCCGATGCCCTGAGACTGTCTGAAACTGTTACTCCCAAGTCCATTTCCACTTTAGTGCTTTTCACCACTACCTCCCCATTCTGTTTTCTGTTAGGAATTTTTGCTCATATATTTGTGCATCACCTTGGGTTGTATTAACTGCAATGCTTTTGACCACCTTTCCAATATACCCAGGTCCTTTTTCATAATTTTGACATCCTCTTGATTATCTATCCAGCCAGAGAACTTAGTAGCATCTGCAAAAAGACATATCTCTCCCTGAATTCATATCATATGTCACAGACAAAGATTTTGAAGAGGACCGGTCCCCTAACCGATTCCTGTGGTACCCTGCTAGTGAGACCCCTGACTCCCAAGAACTCTCCATTTATTACCACACTCTGGGTCCAGTCACTTAACCAGTTTCCCTCCCACCTAGTCATTTTCTCCTAAAAGAGCAAGTGTCGCGCTCTTTATCAAATTTCCTCCCAAGAAACATAAAGAAGCCTTACCTGCCTTCAGGTCAAATGCTGCTAACTTTTCCTTCTGTAACTGTCCCTATTTAGGAAGGGAAAGGATTGTATTTTGGCTCCATGGAGCCATGCCATGCCAACCCCTTCCACTTCCTGGTACCTCTGCAAACTGCAGTCCATACTTGATCTGCCCCAGTGCTACCACGTTTTGTGAAGTCACTATATGGAGAACATGGGTGGGCACTCCATAGGCATAAATGGGTCCATGTTTGAAAGTCAAATATTCGTACTTAGCTGGCCATTTGGAACAAATCATGGCCACTATAGGGTATACCTACTTGAATGTGTGGGAAGGGGGTTGGAAGGACATATACCGCCCCCACATGTTTTCTCATGAATGAAAAAAAAAAAAAAACTAAAACATGAATGCTTTCTCTGTCTTTACTGCGAGTGAGTGTGTGTTTAGGTGAGAACTGACGGCTTACGGTGGCAGGAGGGCAGACACAATCATGAAAAAGTGAAGTGGGTAGGGCACAGTCATAACAGCAGCACTCTGGAAAAGTGGAGGGGGGCTGGACTCGATCACAACAGCAGCTCTTTTTTTTTTTTTTTGTTGGACATTTATCATACATTTAATAATTGTATCAAAATATTTATTTACTGTCAACTTAAGAAAAAACTTTGTAAATCTTTTTTTTTTGTTACGAACTGTCAGTTGTTTCTTAATTATGCACTCCTAGGTGCATGTAATTGTGGGATATACCCACTTGTTTTTGATTAAAGTCACTCAGCCTTTGGCCTCATAGCACCCTACTTGAGGCGTGGGTAAATCCTACACCACATGCCCTGTTGTGCATTGTTGGAGGGCTGCCTCTAGCCTTCATCCACATGGGGGAGGAGCTTAAAATTTAGCGTAATCCACAATCTCTGGAGGGGATGTTGCACTTACTCTGTAAAATGGATTTAGAGTGCTGGCCTGTCAGTGCAGCAGTAGGGCTGCCGCTTGTGATGTCAGTGACAAGTCAGGTCATCGGGGCCAACTTGGGGGGGAGGAGGAGGAGGACTGAACATCCTGGGGTACTGTCTCCTTCTAGGTAGGGAGAGTACTGTCTTGTGCTGTAGTACAGCCACCTTGATGACCACAGGTGGAAGAGCACCTGGGAGGGCCAGTGGTTGGGTAGTGGCAGTGTTGGCATTAGCACAATGACATACATTGTGTGCACATACACATTTATTTATTTGTTATTAATTTATTTCAGTCTTGGAATTAATACTTTTGAGCCAAAGGCTCGTTTACATATGCTCCACGTCATATCAAAGAACAGAAACAAACAGTATACAGTCAAACCTTGATTATCTGGACCTACCATAGATAGCAAATTTGTTTGGATAATTAGTCGTCCGGATAAACAAAATCACAGATCAATGCTACAGATAGGAGGATAACTTTTTCAGGACCAGGTCACTAGTCTGTATGAGTGAATGATCCCTAAATTCGATGTCTGGATAATCGAGGTTCGACTGTAGTGAGAAAATACATAGTTGTTACCCAGGGTTACTAGAATCCCAGTAAGACCTAGTGGTAGGCAGGGAAGGCAGCTTGTGAAACTCCAGTTAAATGGATTTCACACAGTCTCACTCTGTTCTCAGTCTCAGCTGAGACTGAGGGATGACATCACCATAGAACTATTGCAGCTGCATGAGCCACATTGGAATCTGCAGAAGGGAGTTAGATTAGAATGTTGGGAGTTTTGAACAGTCAGTGTGCAGTCTGTAGTTGGAGACTGGTGTGAGAGGAGCACAACAGTTCTGTGCACGGGCTCTTGGAGCCTCAGCTCTGAAATAGAGCTACATTTAGGGAAAGGTGTATGTTTCCGCCTAAAGAGGGACACAGTAAGCTGTCCTTTAAAGTGGTGGAGACTGCTGATTCGGGTCTCTGTGCCCCATCCCTGAGGGGATGGGGGTTGAAGGTTTGCCTGCTATTCCAGGGGCAACCCCCTGGCTACTGCTAGAGAAGAAGCTGCCTTATTTTCCCAAGTGTGTGGGGTATAAGAAGATTTCAAGAGTCGCCTGTGGGGCACCTGCAACCAAAGGGTGAGTTTTGCTCTTTTTAAAGGGCCCCATGTTCACCTGAACTGTGTTAAAGTGGGGATTGGACTGCTGAAGTAGTGCGAGGCCTAGAGTAATAGGCTTAGCCAAAAGTAAAAGTATGTTCAAGTCCAGCACAAGGGGAAAGTCAAAACGTGTAGAGGAGATGTGACATACGTCTATCCTGTAATCTACATTGCCAAGCTTTCAAAAGAGTTGTTTAGTGTCCAGAGAAATGGCCAGGTATGGATTGTGGGAGCTGGAGGTGGGAGACCCCCCACCTTTAGTAACCAGGTCCACCTCTACGGATTTGCTCTGTGGATTTCTACTTTGCCTCATGCACTTGGCCAGTGATGAGGGAAGTACCCAGACGTGGGATGGAAGGAAATTTCCCTTAAGCAGTCGAAGGCTCTAAGGTGGTTTGGGGAGCCACCAAAAGAAAACTGGTTCACTGCCATATGGACCGCGCTTGAGTGGCTGGCGGGGGAGCCAGGCCAAGGGAAAAAAACCCAAGTAGTGTACAAGTCGGGCTGTGTACCCAAAGCTGCGTGCAAGTCTGGGCGTGTGCCTGGTGGGTTCAGAGCCTGAGGGCTGAAATGTTGAAGAAGTGTTCTGTACTGTAATCTGCATTACCAGGAATGTAGCCCCGTGGGGGGTCCGTCTATGCTTTGTTTGTTCAGTTTGGATGTGAATAAAAGCCACACTTTAGAATCCCATTCCTGGTATTGGACATTACAGTTATTGCTTCCTGTGTTCGGATTTATTTGGGTGCCCCTGTGCAGAGTAGCCAAACCTAGGCCCCCTGTGCCGAGTAACCTAGTCCTCCCTGAACCCAGTCCCCACCAGGTACTGCTGTCAGCTTCAACAGCATACCACTTGTCGTTTTGCAAAAAGGCAGGGGTCCGGGGGTTACATAGTGATCCTAGCAGTAAAGGTAACAGAAAATAAGCACATATGGATTTAAATTACAAAAACAGGTATTTTACAGACATGCAGCAGTTAGGAGTAAGCTTAACTAGCAAGGAAGAGCATTAGTGTTGGGATCTGGCTACAGAAGGAAAAAGATGCAACCTAGTGGCATTGTCAGAGACAAAATGAGGGAAAGACAACAACTAGGGACATGGTCTTACAGGATAGACAGAAGTTAAGGGCTAGGGCCTAACATTATTTCAGAGTAGTGATGCAGCCAAAGGCATTGTCTGGGGGGGCGTTGCCAGGAGGGAAATATCAGCAGACAAATGTGGGCTGTGCCATTCAGTTTGAGTGTGCACTCCAGAGGGGGCAATCAGTGCAGGAACTGATGATGCCCTCTATGGAGCTGCAAGCATAGTTTTATGCTGGGATTAGTTAATGAGGACCTTAGGAAGGCAGGTAAGTTATAGAGTAGTAGCAAGGGTAGGGTGGTAGGGTGGACTTCGAGTTGTTTGTGATGTCCCCTGGAGGTGGGCAAAAAATGGAAAACCATGACCCTGGTACATGCAGGGATGAATTCTGGTACATCTGGGTATCCACAGCTCCACAGTGACACCTCCTGATTATCTGATCAGTTGGGGGTATGTCCCACACCCCTTCCCACACCTGGGGAGGAAGCCACAGCTCTGTGAAGGTCAGCAACCATAGATAGAAGATGCAGGTGGAATTGATGAGTATCTAGAGAGCTCCCAAGAGAGTCAGGTACTGATGACCGGAAGGAGGCGTAAACAAATGACACAACAAAAAAGTTTTGCTGAAAATTTGACTTTTGCTTTCTCTGCATGGAAGTGAATAAGGTGTGATGTCACACACCTTTGTGATTAGGTGTCAGCTACTCGACAAGCAGGATTTGTAGATTGCATTATATAAAACTGATTGCAGTACATGCCTGTGACAGACCACCGAGTGTCTGTCCCTTCCCTTTCTTGGCACTTGTAAGAGCAGCAGCAGCAGCAGCAGCAATAAGTCAGTGGAGTGGCGCCGTAGTGTGCAAGCAATAATTAAGCATTTTTGGGTTTGATAGACTAAAGGTGAAAATCTTCTGTAAATCTGAAAAAAAATGTGTTGAGCGACTGACTTCGGTTGGTTTGGGTGAACATGGCGGAGTAATTTGCATATTTTATAGCCCATAAAATCCCTCACATTTGTGAAGTTGGTAAAAAGTATTTCTAAATATGAGAATTGTGGATTTCCTCCTTAGCTTTTCTGGGACCAGCAGTTGTCTCAGTTTTGAATGTGAATGTGTCATCAGCTCTAAAGAACAGTGGCGTCTCGTCAGTATTAAAAATGTTCAAAGGTGTACGGATCCACTTCTCCAAGGCGGTAACCTCATTTTCTGCTTTCTCGCCATGGATACACCAATACCCAATATTGTTTTTCTCCTTCCACCTTGACAGCTACCCTGCTGTCAGTTCAAACTTGATACTCATGGATACAAAAGACTGTGGGACGTCTCCATTAAAAGGTTCCTTGATAATGGGACACCAATTTCTCCAGCTGCATGACACCGTCTTAATAGAGCCTCCTCTACAAGTGCATCCTTGCAGTCTCTCTTTTGTTTTCTGTGAGAGTTGCACCGCTACCCATCTCCTCATAAATTTCATCTTTCCGCTTCAGGATTCGCCCTACGCTCTAGATATTGATCTTGTATTTAGCTGCTAAATCTTTGCTGGGCATACCAGGTAGGGCTGCTTTGTCCAGCAGTTCTACGTTTTTTAAATGAAAGCACAGTCCATTTTGTTTTCTCCATCTTTAGCTGCTGCAAAACTGCTACAAACAGTCAACCCCCTACTTTAACTGCTCATCCACCACTGACTTTTAGCAGGTGATTGCCAGCTGATAGTCAACTCGTTTCAGGCTGACAGATTAGTTTGCATCTAATAAAGCATCACCTGTTAGTATGTAGAGGGTAGGTAACCCTTGCAGAGGAGAGGATAGCTAAGGAGGTAGAAAAAGGGGACAAGACCTTCTTTTGCTTTGTGGGGGGAAAAAGGAAGACAAGGGGAGGGATAGTGAGAATCAAAAAGGCAGGGGGGACTGCACAGATGAAGCTTAAATACTAAATGATTACTTCTGCTCAGTCTTCATGGTAGAGGGTGGGTGGGAAGGACCAGCATGCTGCAGTAAGCACAGGGAAGGGGGGAGTGGCACAAGACCATTCTCGGTGGGGAAGGTCCAGAAGGGATTGGACGCCTTAAAGGAGAGTAAGGCAAAGGAAATGGATGGAATTCATCCAACGGTCCTAAAGGAACTGAGCACGGTGCTGGCCACCCCTTTGGCAGTGATTTTTAGCACCTCTGTGGAGAGGAGAGAAGTTCCACAGGACTAGAGGAGGGATGATTTGGTCCCTCTGCACAGAAGTGGCCATAGGGAGGATGTTAGCAACTGCAGGTCAGGCAGTCTCATATCGGTGGTGGGGAAGTTAATAGAGGTACTACTGAAGGAGAGGCTAATGGAGCACCTGGAGGCGAAAGGGCTGCAGGACCACCAGTAGCATCAAACTAATCTCATAGATTTCTCTGACTGGGTTACTAGGGAGATGGATCAAGGAAAAACAGTGGGCATGGCCTGTCATGACTTCAGTAAGGTTTTTGATACTGTGCTGCACAGGAGACTAATTATTTCGAAAAATTTTTATTTTTATACTGAATGGTCTGTGAACATACATGCCCATTTTCACAGATGTCCAGTTACAAATAACATAAGCACAATAATACATACATAGACAAAACTACATCACATACAAAGAATGATGAGTAAAGATTAATTAAAACATTTGCAAGCAGAGTCAGACAGTAGCTTATTTTTGAGAAATCCTTTAAAGATAGAAATCTTGAAACAATTAACCATATTGCTTTGTAGTTGTTTATACCGTCTGATACCCTTAAACTGTAATGAATTTTGTGCAAAAGCTGTGCGAAAAAGAGGTATCTGAAACAAATTTCTACTACGTGATCTAGTGCCAGTAGAATTAGCCACTTTAGGAATAATAATAATAATTTTAATTTATAAGGTGCCTTTCAAGTGTCAAGGCGCCGTACATAATAACAATTAAAACAAGCATCATAAAAAATACAAGCAACGGCGGCCTCCTGCAGGGCTATCCTATATGCTGATGACCTTGTTATCCTCACTCATTCCAAGGATATTGGGGTCATTAACCACCAACTGACTGAGGGTTTCAGGAGTGTCCAATCCTGGATATCGTCCCACAAGCTGGTCCTAAATCTTAAAAAGACCCAGGCCATGCTGTTCGGTTCCCTGGCCAAGTTAAAGGCCTCCTCTGTTCCTATGTGCATCTCAGGTATTGATGGTACTCCTGTTCTCACCACCAATTCCGTCAAATACCTTGGGGTGACACTTGACCCTCGGCTCGATCTTGGTTACCACATCCAAAATGTGTGCAGAGCTGTTAACTGGAAATTGGGTCTGGCTTACAGGGCAAAGAATAACCTTACTCCGGCTGCTCGCCTAGCACTGGCTAGAGGGGTGTTTCTACCATCTCTCTGTTATGGGCTCCTTTTGTTTGCCCAAACCTCCAAGATCCACCTCTCTAGGTGGACCGCTGCCTACAATAACATCTGCCATTTTGCTCTTGGAGTCCCTCATCTAACTCACCACTGTGATCTGTACAGTAAGCTCAACTGGCTCTCCCTGCCCAATTATATGAATTTTGTTGTGTGCTGTTTCACGGGTAAGGTTCTGGGTACTGGCACCCCCCCTGGACTGGTGGAGTTCCTTGTGCCAGCGGCCCCTGCTACCTACCCCCTAAGGTCACTGGGCCCCGCTATCATTAAGGTCCCTGCTACATGTACCAAAGTGGGGGACAGGGACTTTGCCTCATGTGCCCCTAGATGTGGAACTCATTTCCTGTCCAGGTCCAGACCTCCCCTTCCCAGTCGGGCCTACGCACCTTCCTATGGAACCACTTAAAGCTCTCGTCAGTATGTGATTGTCTTAAACCTCCCTGATTAGCTTGGTCCTCTGCACAGTGTACTTGAGCGTATTCATTCCATGTATCTTGCAAATGTGTAAATTCTGTATATATCTGTATATATATATATATTGCTGGTGATGTTGTGTCAGTGACTCTGTACCTTATTACATTGACTATGCTTGCTGTCGTAACCTGAGATATCTTACTATGTTTGTTATGCTTCTCCCGACATCAGTGTATCTGCTCTACTTGCCTCAATTTGTACTCTGTATGTTCTTTGATTTCCTGTACTCTCCCGGGTCATACCTGAAAATAGGCATATGTTTGTCTAGTGTACTTACCTGATTAACAAAAGCTAAATAATAATAAATTAAAACAATCAATATTCGGAGATTGCTGTTTCCCATAAAAAAGGTCTTTAGACCCCTCTTAAAACCCTCCACAGAAGTGCACTCCCGCAACTGACGGGGTAGAGAGTTCCAAAGGGTGGGGGCAACGTACGAGAATGCCCGAGCACCAGAAGATTTTAAATTCACCCTTGGAACCTCTAGTAACCCCTCATTGGCCGAGCAGAGAGATCGATAAGGGCGATAGGGAACCAGAAGTTCTTTCAGATAGGCTGGGCCCAGATCATGTAGGGCTTTAAAAGTCAGCAAGGCAACTTCAAAGGTGATCCGCCACCGAATTGGTAGCCAGTGCAGTTCGCGCAGCACTGGGGTAATACGACAGGATCTTCTAGAACATGTCAAAAGCCGGGCTGCAGCATTCTGCACTAGCTGCAGATGGTGGATTTCAACCCCAGAAAGCCCTAGATAAAGGGAGTTGCAATAATCCAGACACGAGGACACGAAGGCATGGACTAAAGTAGGCAGGTCAGCAGACGGAACAAGATGTCGAATCCTGGCGATATTCCTAAGATGATAAAAGGAAGTCTTGATGACTGGTGACACCTGTGAATGCAGTGCCAACCTATCGTCAAGAACTACCCCCAGGTTCTGCACCCGTTCAGAGGTCAGGAAAGAAACGCCAACAAGAAAAATTCCAGAGAATGTAGCACTACCCGACCCCCCCATCTGTCGGCCCGGGTCCACAACCAGTGCCGAAGTCTTATCCAAGTTCAACCTCAGCCAGCTGGAATTCATCCACTCCTGGATTTCTCTTAGATGGCTATTAAAGACTGAGAGAGCTCCCTCCTGGTCGGGGGCCAAAGAAAGATAGAGCTGGGTATCATCTGCATAACAGTGAAACCTCAGCTCATACTTCCTTACAATGTCTCCGATGGGTAGCATATACACCACAAATAACATGGGTGACAGTACTGAACCCTGAGGCACCCCACATGACAAAGCCGTTGAATCTGAGGAAAAAAACCCGGACACAACCCTTTGTGATCTCCCAGTGAGGAATGAAGTGAACCATCTTAAGACAGTTCCAGATATTCCACAACGCAGCCTCAGGCATTATATCAACACCATGTGCTCTCCGGTGTCAAATGCTGAAGAAAGGTCGAGGAGAACCAAGATGGAATGGCTCTTGCAATCTCTAGCCATCAAGAGATCATTGAGCACCCGAACCAGCGCTGTCTCGGTACTATGTCTTTTACGAAATCCGGACTGGAGGGGTTCATAGATGTCGTGGATGGTCAAATGGTCCTCCAGTTGTGCAGCCGCTACTTTCTCAATCACCTTCCCAACAAAGGGAAGGTTAGAGATAGGTCTGTAGTTTTCGAAACAGTCAGGGTCCAAGGTAGCTTTCTTCAAGAAGGGTGTCATCACTGCCTCTTTCAGGGAGCTAGGAAACTCACCAGATTCCAAGGAGCACCTGACTATCTGCACAAGGACAGGACCGATGGTATCAATACAACCCAGAATTAGGGAGGCCGGTCCAGGATCCAGACTACAGCATGTAGGGCACATATGCTGGATGATCCTCATGACATCCTGAACTCCAGTTGGCTGAAAGAGCGCCAGGAAAACTGAGGCACCGTGATCTCACACCGGTCCATGGCCGCTCCCCTAGAGTGTGATGGCAACAGTTCCGCCCTAATGTCAACCACCTTATTTGCAAAGAACCAAGCAAGCTTGTCGCACTCCAATTGCGAAAAAGCTTTCCAAACTTGCAGACAGGCTGGGTTGCACAGTCTGTCCACAGTTTGAAACAGCTGAGCTGGTCGATTCCGAGCAACTGCGATCTCCCTGGACAGGAATTCTGCCTTCTTACGGGTGATAGCAGATTGATAGATCGAATAATGATCCATCAATCTAAGGTGGTTGGCATCAAGGGCGGACCTTCGCCAGCAACGCTCTAACCTTCACCCCTGTCTCTGCATCTCCCTCAACGTCCCATCAAACCAAGGGGACTTGGGGCAAAGGGAGAGGTGGCGAACACGAACTGGAGCAATAGAATCCGGAGCCCCCGCTATGGCTATATTATAAGCCGACACGAGGGTCTCTGCATCACTGCTTGCCAGCGTGGGAGATGAGAGGTCAAGCACCGCTGCAAGGCCTTGGGAATCTATATCCTGCAAAGGGCGGTACCTAACCAGCTTCACAGGGGCATGCCTTCTAGAGGGGGTGCAAAAACTAAACCCCATGGTGTAATTGTCTGACCACCCAGTGGGTTCCACCCCCACATTGGATGCCTCGACCCCGTGAGACTGGTAATACTAATAGGTAGTAAGCCCAAATGTATTTTGTACAAAAAATCATAAATCTGAAATTAGATAAAGCTGCCAGGGGTAAACAGCCAGATTTCTCATATGGGGTACAATGATGTGTCTTTCTGGGAAGCCCAGCTACAAACTGTAAAACACTGTGAGAAGTGGTTTTGAGCTTATTTAACATTTTCTCAGTAGCGAAAGAGTACACTATTGAACCATAGTCTAAAAGTGAAATAAGAAAACTATTTGCAAGAATAGTCCTGGTTTCTAAAGTCAAATGTTCTTAATATGATAGAATATACCCAAACGTTGATGCAGTTTACCAGTTAACTTGACTATATGCTACTCAAAGGTTAAATGATGGTCCAAAACTTAATCCCAAATATTTGAAATTGGTTACCCTTTCAACTGGGTTACCAACATTATCATGTAATGTAAAATCCAAATCGCAGCTCTTCCTAGGGCTAGAAAAAAATAGCAGTTTAGTCTTGGATGAATTTGTTATATTCGTCCAAGACTAAACTATTGGTTAATTATTTAACACTAAATTATGCCAATCAAGCCAGGAGTGTAATACACCAAAGACCCCCTGAAGATTTTTTTTGGAGCTGTTGTACATCAATGCCGCAGCAAAACAGAACAGCATTGTCTGCATAATATTATCTCTGTACAACTACAGATTTCAGGTAGAGAATTAACAAATAAGGAAAATAATAGGGGTCCAAGAAGAGACTCCTGTGGGACTCCACAGTTTAGAGGGTTTTCTTCCGAGAGAAAGCCATTAACCAAAGTTTTTTTGTGTCCTCTCTAGAAGGTAGTGCCCTATCCATCCGGTAACATCTGCAGAGAAATTGACCTTATGCAACAACCTCAACAACAACCTGTGGTCGACCAAATCAGATGCCTTGGTGAGGTTCACAAAAGCCAAGGCCACAAGTTTACCCTCATCGAGGGCCCTGTAGGCCTGGCTAGGGAATCGTTACAGAGCTTATACTTCTCAAGGTGTTCTGTGATCCGGTCTGATGAAATTTTCTCTAATATTTTAGATTGTGGTGCTAAGAGAGAAACAGGTTGATAATTATGAACACCTGTCCTGGCTCCTGATTTATGTATGGATCTGACTATGGCACATTTCCATTTAGTTGGAAAGACCCCATTACATAGAGAATAATTAAATAACTTTGTGAAAGGAAAAACAATTGAGTCACTGACTTTTTTAAGTATTCTAAAATCAATAGCATCAGGGCCTATATAGGGTCTTGGGTCCATTTTTTAAGATAATAAAGCACATCATTTGAGGATAATGCATGAAAATAACATTTAGGAATACTACTATCATTTTGGTCCCTCTCTATTCTATTCTATCCTAGTCTTCGATATCATCATCTTCATTTAAGATAGGGGAAGTGAAACGAGAGGTTCTATATTTATCCAAGCAAGAGATATGTGTAAATAGCTGAGCTACCTGCTTATGGTCACTTATCAGATTTCCATTAGATTCAACAGAAATAGAATCAACTTTATTAGATCTTCACAGTAATGTGTTTAAAATATTCCATGTAGCTTTTGAGTTCCCTTTTTCAGCATTCAATTTTGTTAAAAAAAAAAAAATAATAACTTTAGCTTTATGTACTTCAGATTTATATTTGTTACAAAGATTTTTATAGGCCTGAAGATTACAGCTAGTTTTGTTCGTTCTAGATTTAGCCCATTGTTTATTCCTGGGTCTGAATAATTTAAGCAAGTTGGTTGTGACCCATTCATTGGTTTCTCCCCTAATTCTAACCTTTTTAAAGTATAATAATTTATCACATACACTAATAAATTGTGCAAGAAGGAATCAAATGCCTCATTTATATTGCTGATTTCTTGTAGATAGGACCAATCACAAGAATCAGTCTTGGCCCCAAAAGCCTGTACATCAAGATCTTTTATTCTACGATAATTACTCTAGATTCCTTCTTAGTCAATTTAGCCGACCATCTGCAGAACACAGCACAGTGATCACTGAGGTTATCTGGTAACACCCCAACAGCAACAACCTGTGAAATATCATTAGTAATGACCCAGTCCAGGGTTGATTCATAACCTGTGTGGTAGTTGGTATGAGTTGTGTCTGTGATCATCTGAAAAAGACCTAATTCCTAACATCAATAGCTTGATTAGAATCCCAGTTCAAATTAAAGTCGCCTACTGACAACTTTTCTCTATTGGTAGGTAGGCAACCCGATTGTAAAAAAATTACACTAATCCCAGTTTAGAATTTCCTGGGGGAACATAAACATTGTTAATAGTAATTTATTTTGTCCATGTTCAGTATCAATAGTTAGTGACTCGTAATGTGGATTCTCTCTCCTAAGCTGGTCTCCGGGCTTCCTTACGCCTGGGCTGTACCTCCTGATGCTGGTGGCAGGCAGGGCCAAAGCTCTGCAGCAGGGGGAAAGGAAGCCCTCCACATCCTGTTGTCTCCAGTTTAGTTTCTGCCTTCAGTCTGGCAGGTACTCTGCAAGCAGAGCTCTGCCATGTGGCAGAGCTGAAGACAGCAGACTGTAAGTCAAGCAATTTGGATTCTTAGGGATATTAGAATTCGCAGATGTATTTTAGAAATCTAGTGTGGGTGCCAGTCTCAGCCTTGCAAGCTGTACAGTCTGGCCCCTTTTTTCACTGTGTTGCTTTTTCCCCCACACTTCTACACTCGGTCTGGAATGCTACCTCAGTGCAGTGTCAGTGTGCTTCATGGAATTCAAATCGGGCACCGGAGTGCTCAGAGAGGTGCAATGTTTATGTCAGGGAGTCAGAACGGCACCAGAGGGCTCATAAAGGATGCATGGCCCCATCTCATCATGGTGCTGTTCTCCCACGCTCTCTGCAGTATTGAGTCGGAATGGTGCCGTTTTCTCCTGTGTTTTTTCTGCACAGACTGCAATGCTCAGCCCTATTCCTCAGTCATTGGAGATGGAGGGGGAGCACAGGACTTAGGGAGAATAGTTCTCCCCTCAGAAGGTAGCCCCGGTTTCTTTCTTCCCTTCGGTGGCATTCAATTTTGAACAAACTCAGCTGCTCGTCTATGGGGACCGACAGCATATCAGTGGCAGCTCTGCAACAGGGAGCTCTCACCGACAAGCGCTGCAGGGTGTAAGGAGCCCTTTTCTAGAGAGACCTTCAACTGGCATGGTAAAGGTCCTATCCCAAATCTTAGACTTCCCGTCGACAGCTGGCATTCCATTACCTCAGCCGCTCGTCGACGGTGGACCGGCAGCGTGGCTTAGTGTCTCGTCCTGGTCTAGGGGGATTCCATTGTTGAGCGATACAGCGCAGGAGGAGGGCCATTCTGGACAAGCGCCGTTCTGGAGTCTTTGCTCAGCGTGCCCCCCCCCCCCCAAATCTTCAAGAAGTAAGCCCCAAGGGTTTTCTCAGAGGCTGGATCCCTGCATAGTTTTCGAACAGAAAAATAAAAGTCTTTTGGATTACAATTCTGGCCCTTACAGGACTAAGACAACTCTTAAAGGGCCAGCGCATCCTGCATAGTCTACTAGAAGTAAATTAACATGTTGGATCACACAAAAGCAGCTTAGCATGACCCTTACAGGTCTAACACAGTTCTTAAAGGGCCAGCACACTGATCTTCGCTTCAGCAGCATGACATCGGGGGGTGGGTGGGCTGGATTAATGGGAAGTAGGGCCTTTTGTGGTGTTATGGCCTCTCACAAACCTTCCAGGGGCATAGAAAGCCAGCGCTAATAGTCTCTCCCCCCCCCCCATAGCTGGGTCGCTGTGCCCATAATGTCCAGAGGACAGCGGCTGCGATGGGGTTAGACCTTAGGGAGGAAGACCCTCCTCATCCCAGTCTGATAGTTCACAGGTCAAAATAAGTGGCAGCCACCAGAGGGACCCAGCAGTCCGCAGCCCCCTCTGAGACAGACCTCATAAAATGGTTAATTAGAGCCTCACTCTGGATCCAGTAGATCACCTGGGATTACCAGATATGATACCTCCCTAGAGAGCATGAGAAACAGGACCCTCCATATTCCATACTCCATACTCTCGAGAGGCAGTTGTCCTAGGGGATCAACATTCCTCACATCACAGCAGAAAGATAAGATATAGATGGTAATCTTTAGCGTTGCAGGGGGCACGTCTTGGACTTCAAAGACTCCAGTTTATTTTCTTCTGGAGCAGAAGCGAGTGGGCAAATCTCTGACCAAGGGGTCACTGTTGAGATTTCCCTCTGTTCACACCCGGCGGCTCCCATCCAACACAAACAGGTTCTCACCTGACATCTACTTCCAAACGGGCAACAGCTTTCCATATTCCTCCTGCCATTAGGAAAATGGCTAAAGGAGGAGTGACAGCTCTCTAAGCTTTCTTATCCAGTGCCCCAGCAGATCCTAAGCATTCAGACTCTAAAAGAAGCAAATGGAAAAATGACTAAACTGCTGTGGAAGCTACCTTCTGGTTTCAAACCGAACCAATCAGAGAGTCATTGGACAGGAGTGTAGAAGCCTTGCTTACGCAGCAAACTTATCAGTCCTGGGCTCCTGGTCAGAACAGGCTGTCCGGGGCGATACTCAAACCTCAGCTGGCCACAACACATGGCTTGGAACCTAGCAGGCAGAGACCTCTTCCAGGAGAGGTCGGGCAATGTGTGTCACAGGCTTCAGCAAGGGCATTTCAGGGTCTCGAGACCCCAGATGCCAATTTTCATGCACAGGTTTATACCTAGGATCAATCTCAGCTGCTCGAGGACAAAGAGTATGGGTCTCCTTACGTAGCCAATATAACCCCAGATCAGCACAGGGGTCAACAACAAGTACTGTCAAGCTATCTGGGCCCATCCTCGAGTAGAGGGCAGACCTTCACTTGTTCTCGAGCAATGGGTCCTAACCAAGCCGGTCAGACGGGTCCTATACATCACCAGCACCCCCCGCTGCCTCGTGTCGTGCCCTCCCCTCTCTACAGTAGACCATCCAAAGGCACAATCTTCTACAGTCAGAGGATATTGAGTAAAGTGTACCCACAGAGATCAACTAAGGGGTTGCCCCCTGTTCTTCACGGTGCAGAAACACATAGGAGTTTTCAGGCCCCTCCTACATCTCAAAGTCCGGAACATTTTTATCCTCCACATACCCCTCAAGAGAAATCTGGTCATCAGACATCAGGGAGCTACAGAACGAGGCTCTTTCCAACATCCATCGATTTACAAGAGACCCATCGACAGGAGCCCTATTCAGGAACTACACAAGTACCAGCTCCAATTCAAGGTGGGGGAGCAGTTCTTCTATTCAAAGCTCTGCCATTTGAGTATCCCCCAGACCCACGGGCATTATTAAAGATGCCAGTAGTGGGCACAGTCCACATAAAGGCCCCACAGCTCAACCAAACAGTACATGCAGGGGCAGAGGTAGTCACGGGCCTTTTGACACATGGTTTTCTCATTTATCGGAGATAGAGTTCTCCAACTCCATGATGGACCTAAATCCTTCAGGATTTATCATTAAGCGGAGAAGGAGTATCCTAACCCCACACCAGGCCTAAATCCTCCTGGGGCCAGACATCAGGACACCAAAGAGTTTCTCCCCTGGTATCTAAGTGAAAGGATCGGCTAAAGCTCATCAAGGATTTCGCACAGCTCCTCGGCTGCCTGCTTATGTTTTCGTGCAGCTAACTGGGGCAGATTAAACCCTCCCTCCATGTCCATCTCAGAGGACAGTGGTTATGAGGGGTCGCAAGTTAGGCCATTCTCACCAACCTGAATCACTACCAATGCAAACCTCAGGAGCTGGGGAGCTTGCCGACATCTGCTGTCAGCACAGGGCAGGCGGTCGCTGTTAAATGCAAGGACAGTATAAACATCCTCATGGTGAACGCAGTAAGCCTTCCTCTGAGGTACTCTGAACAGCAGTTCCTCAATCAGGATAGACTGATTTCAACTGACAACAGGACAAGGTTGGCATACATCACCCATCAGGGGAGTACAAGAAGCGCATAAATACCATGGGACTCCCTCCTGCCTCTTCAATGGACAGAGCACTATGCAGTAATGGATATGCAAGAATGAGGAAACGCAATATCAGACTGGCTCAGTCGCAAGGTTGTTCTGCCAGGGGATTGGGAGATGAAGGTCAGCGCCTTCCACACCCAAACAGAGCAGTGGGGCAATCCTCAGATAGAGCTTTTCGCCTGCGGGTGGAACTACAGGGTACAGCAATTCTGCTCTCTGGCAAAGAATGAACCAGCGGCCGCTCAGGACACCATTTCCCGACTGGGGTGAGTTCAGTCTCCTGTGTGCCTTTTCTCCTATGCCGCTTCTATCAAGAGCCTTCCTCAAAGGGGCTCTGGTCAGGGCAGACATAAGTGTAGTCAGTCCCTTATGTTTTTTTTCCACCAGTGGTCCCTGCTTATTATTCATATGTCAAGGTGACCACATCTTAACATTCAAGTTCACTACAGACCTTGTCCATCAAGGCCTGGTTCGGCATCCCAATTTGGACAACATGTCGCTCTAGGATGGGGACGGACTGGGAAAACCCCTAGGAACTAGGCTACACAGCTCTCATTATGGGAATAATGGGGAACTCTTGTAGCCTTTCTTCATCTAAGGTGTATGGCGGAATCTGGAGAGGATTCCGGTTCTGGCCTCATTCCATTCTCCTACAGAACCATCCAGCATAATCACCTGTACTACTGCAGATCCTTTAAGATCCGTTGGAAAAAGGACTACAGTTGGCCACCTTATCAGTTCAGGTTTCGGAGTGAGGGGCACTCTTGTTATTGGTTGCAGAAAAAACGTTTGGCTTACGTCACCGTGTCTGGAGGTTTCTAGAGGAAGCAACATTAAAACACCCTCCAGTTAACTAACACTACCTCATTGGAGTAGTAGTTTACTTCCCAAGGCTGGGGTCAAAACTCCTTTACAGCCTTTCTAGCAGACATCAAGCTCCTTACTGCCTTTCCAGCAGATATCCCTCAGGCATCTCAGAAGGAAGGCTGCTCTTTTCTGACAGAGGGTTACTTCAGCCAGGAGTTTGTGACCTAGAGGCATTGATCACCCAAGAGATGTACACGTCTTTTATTATGCTCTGTTATACTCAGAACAGATCCAGATTTTTTCCTTTTGCCACAAGTTGGGTCTACCTTCCATTATAATTAAAGATTCATTTGTTCTTCCTTCTGCTCACTTCCAGGAAACTATACAGAATGGGAATTTTCAGTCTCTAGACCCGAGACGAGTGTTAAAAATGTATATTAGGAGGAAGGAGGCTCTCGCAAAACTTCAAATTGTCCATAGCCGCTACTGGCCAAAATTAAGAGTAACATGATTTCGAAAGCTCTTTAGCCAAACGGATTCTATCCATCACATCTCAAGGCTTATGATCATACTGGAATAGCCTTGCTGGACCTAGTGAGAGCCCATTACAGCTGAGCTATGACTCCTCCATGGGGATACTTCATATGAGCATCTCCAGCAGATTTATACAGAGCACTTTATATAGTATCTCCAGAACACTTACATAGAGCAGCCGAATGTTTATTCATTCCAATGATTACAAAATTTTATAAGCTGGAGGTGATGGCCTTAGTGGAGGCATCCTTGTGCTTCAGCCAGTGGCGGACACTTATGGCCACTCGACATTCTTTCTGCCTGAGACATTTGGGGATGCACTGCTCTTGGATATCCCAGGCATAAGGAAGCCCGGAGACCAGCTTAGGAGAGAAAAATCTAAATTTAAATACCTGTAAATTTTCATTCTCCGATGGCTGGTCTCCGGGCTTCGGATTCCCTCCCAGAATGTATATAGTTGGCTGGCCTAAGGGCCCATTATGCAGTAACTTTGTTGTGTTTTCTGTTTCCAGTTCTCGTAGTATTGCCTCAGGGGGACTGCATAGGAATGACTGGAGACAACAGGATGTGGAGGGCTTCCTATCCCCCTGCTGCAGAGCTTTGGCCCTGCCTGCCACCAGCATCAGGTGGTACAGCTCAGGCGTAAGGAAGCCCAGAGACCAGCCATCGAAGAAAGAAAATTTACAGAAATTTAAATTTATCAGATTCCGAGGGGTGCTCAAAAATACTAAGTGATGAGCCACATAAAACAGGCATTTCCTCCCTTCCCCCCTTTTGCCCACTCTGTCCTTTCTTAACAAAGACTATCCAGAAAGGCTAATTTCATCATTACTAATCTTATCTGAGAGCCAGGTTTCAGTCAATGCTGTAATGTCAAATTTATTTTCGGGAACCCAACCCTCAAACTGACTCATCTTAGATGGGATGCTCTGTATATTCAGGTGAACTATACAAATTAAGGAGGGGGGCAGTTGAAGCACTTTTAAACTCTGTACTCTTCAAACAGGGGCCTGGGTTAGGATGTACAGAACCAGATAATAGTAACAAGAGCAAGCAAATTCGTCTAACTCCAGTCCCATTTGAATGGCATTTCTTGGCTACAAGTAGTTCCTTTGAGTTTCTATTAAACACAGTGCATTGGGTAATAGAAGTATAACATCCTTGTAAATAGCCAAACTAGAAATTTCTCCTAGTCTCCCTTAACCCATCTTGAGAAAAAACTGTTGCAAACAGTGAAGCATGATTATTAAAGTAGGCTAACTGACAACAGATTACATAGGGTACCCACTTGCAAGTTGTTAAAGTAATGTCAATGTTCAGAGAAGCTTTGTTGTGATTGATTCCTATTGATTGCGCCTTGTTGACCCCTTAGCAAATTTAGGATTAAAATTAATAAAATAATTTTAAAATATCTAAATAATCCTACTTGCATTCAAATATTTTTGAAACAGCCTCCCTACAGCCGCTTGCTGTAGAGTCCTGCTGGTGACTCCCGCCACTCCAGCGGGAGCCACTCACATGGAGAACAGAACCATGGAGAGCCACTGGGAGTGGCTCTGCTATTATAGACTGGTGCCCCGCCTCCTAATGTCATCACCTCCCACGCCTCCAACCACTGGCTTCTGCCACTAGCCGGAATTAGGGGACACAAGATCGTTGAAATGGCAAAAATTCGGCAAGTTCTTTCATGGCAGGTGTCTTCACCCCAAAGGGCAGCAGGCAGTCCACAGACCAGGTAGAAAAGTGCAGGAACAGTTAAAAATGTCACCAGAGCAGCTGTGCTTTTATAGACTGGTGCCCCACCTCCTAATGCCATCATCTCCCATGCCCCCAACCACCGGCTCCTGCCTTGTTATGAAATTAAGCAGCCTGGGGGTGAGGGAGAAGGTGACAAGCTGAGTATCAAACTGGTTAAGGAATAGGAGGCAAAAGGTGGTGGTAAATAGTAGCTACAGTGGCAGAGGGTTCGGTGCTGCAACTGATCCTCTTCAATGTCTTAATAAGCAACACTGCGGAGGAGCTTGCGGGTAGGAGGAATCTCTTTGTGGATGATACAAAAATCTGCAACAGGGTTGACACTTAGGAAGTGGTGGAGAGAATGCAGAATGATCTGAGAAACTAAATAAATGGTCTAGGGGGTGGCAGTTGAATTACAGAGCCAAAAACTGCAAGGTTATGCATTTAGGGCTGTGGAACCCAGGGGCTGTGTATAAGATGGGGGAGTGGAACTTACAGTCACCAAGCAAGAAGATGACCTAGAGGTCATCATATCTGATGACCTTAAGGCAGCCAGGAAGAGTGACTGAGCAGTGGGAAAGGCTAGCAGGATGCTGGGGTGCATTGAGAGAGGGATTTCTAGCAGCAGAAGGGAGATGGTGCTGCTGTTGTATCACTCGCTGGTGAGGCCCCACCTGGAGTACTGTGTCCAGTTCCAGAGGCCATACCTCTGCAAGGACATTGAAAGGGTGGGCGTGGTACAGAGAAGGGCAACCAAAATGGTGTGGGACTTGCACAAGAAGCCACATGACAAAAGGCTGCAGGAACTCAACAGGTACTCCCTGGAAGAGAGATGAGCAAGAGGGGACATGATTGAAACCTACAAGTACATCGCAGGACTGAACAAGGTGCAAGTGGTGGGTCTGTTTCATAGAAAGGAAGACACTAGAATGAGTGGGCATGCAATGAAGTTAAAAGGGGAAGTTTAGGAGAGATGTATGGAAATACTTCTCCACAGAAAGGGTAGAGGATGACTGTAACAGCCTGCCAGAGGAGGTAGTGAAGGCAAAGACTGTGGGGAGCATCAAGCGTGCATGGGATAGGCACAGGAGCATATTAGGTAGAGGAACGGGGGGGGGGGGGACATCTGTAACCAGCTAGGGTCCATGGTGATGGAATAGGCAGGGACAAATAGGAGACTGGATAGGTCTAAAAGTCCTTTTCTGCTTACAAACGCTATATTTCCATGTTTCTAGGTAACAGAGGCTCTGTGAAACAACTGAAAATGGAGTTGCATACATATGAAATTTTTAACATTACTGGAATACAAATGGAATCGGGGGATGCTGTGTAGCCTGAGTAAGATGGCAGCTTGAACTCAGAACTCCAAATATAGAAGGCTGTGATTTGGATTTAATACACTTTACTCGACTGCAGTTGTAAGAACAAAAGCAGTGGAGAGCTATAGGAATTACCGCCAGAGATAATGGGCAGAAAAGAAAAGGTACAAAGCCCAAAACAGCAACAGAAGGTCCCACCATGAGATCAGCTCCGGAAAAGGGGCCTGAATTCCCAGAGGCGCCAGAGGTGGAAACCCTGCAATCGCTGGGGATTAAAATCAACCGATTAATCCAGTCAGTCTCAGGACTGGCAGAAACGTTTGACTCATTAACCAGTCATCCAGTGGTGGTCCTGGAGGCAACAACCACTACAATGCAGTCTGCAGTAGTGGAAGTGGGCAAGCGTTCTGATGCAGCAATGCGGACAACAGCTACTCTGGTGAAGGAGAACACCCACCTGCGCTGGCGGCTTGAAAACCTGGAAAATCAAGCCTGTTCGTTGAACATTAGGGTCATAGGGATGCCGAAAAACAGTGAAGGAGATCACTGCTCCTTTTTTCTTATGGACTGGCTGAAACAACAAATGGGAGAGGAACTAGAAGGGCACCCGATCCAGATGGCACACAGAGTGACACCACGTAGCAGGCCAGATAATCCGGAGGCACCGTGAGCTATCGTGATGATCGTAGACAACGTGGGCAGTAGGAATTTCCTTTTCTCTGCAGCGTGGCGAAAGGTACCTTTACTTCAGGAGGGCCAGACCGTTCAGGTGTGTCCGGACTTAAGTTATGCCACACGCCAGTGGAAAAAAAAGGTTAGACGGGGTCCGGGCATGGAATAGTATTCTCGGCCCGGATGAGGATCATTCATCGAGGGAAAGTATTTATCTTCACGGATCCAACGGAGGCCCTGAAAAGGGCACAGAAGAAAACATCTGCTCCAGTAGAAATGGCAGACCCAAGAGAATCATCAGATGAAGAAGACCCCAACTGATACTTAAAAAGTACTTTTATTCACCTGTTACTGAATAGAGTTTGGGAGCGTGTGGCAGGTAATAGGTTTTCCCCGAGATGAAGTACTCAAGTAAATAACGGAATAATATTTTCTTTGCGTATCAATTTTACATAATGTAGGGTACCTAAAAAAGAAAGGGTGGGGGGGAGCAACCTTCACATACAGAGCTCTGGCTAGGGAAAGTTAACGTTAAATTGTTCTGCTGCTGCTTGGATTTTCAGTTGCTTTGTTTTGATGATAGCCTTTAGATATGTGGTTCAGGATGCAAGTTTTAACTACACGGTAAGGTACTAAACAGTACTGCAGACTTAGAGGAAGTATGAGTATATATCTCCTGCCATCGTGGTAATGAGGGGAAGAAGGCTGGGACATTATAGTCTTACATTTAGTGGGAAAATGTCATGCAACTCATGGGCCACCTAACACAACTGTATAAGATATTAATTGTGTTTGCCTCCTTCATGATGTATTGTATCTATATTGTACTGAACTTATTTTTTATATTGCGTGTATTAAGAGGAGTGGCGTCCTCAATCTGCTGATGTATATATTGAATGCTCAGTGTTCAAAGCATTGTCTATATGTTTGCTTTTAAACCAACAAATATAAATAATAAAAAAAATGGAATCTGGACCAGGAAAAAATGTGCATATAAATGGAAGTGGCATAATTCGAATGGTATACAATGGAACAGACTATATATATCTACATCATTATTTTCCACCATTGCTTCTAGTTCAGGCATCTTGTTAAATAAACTTTTAGAATTCAGTAATATACAATTCCAGTGTTCTTCATTCTCTTCTTTTCAGTTGATCTGTTGTAACCTGGTTTTGTTATCCTAGTGCTCAGATCTGTTTTGTGCACCTCAGTTTTCCCCAAGCACCCCTTCTTTACCTAGCTTAAAAACTTACATTGATCAAAGTTTTTAATTTGGTTGCCAGTTCAAATGTACCTCTTCTATTTAGATGCAATTCATTGTGCCTAAATCAGTCGTGATTATTACTGAATGTTTTTCAGTTCCTCATAAAATAGAAGTTTTCATTTTTTGCCCAACTTCTTAACCATTGGTTCATTTTTTTTGCATTGCCTATGTTCTTCGTAGGTGTCAGCGTGGCTCAGTTGGTAGCACATTCAGCTCTGGACCAGAAGGTCATGGGTTCTCATCCCACACCGGGATTGGACTCGTACCTAATCACTGGCACCTGAGTGCGGTATTGGGGGAGGGGGGTGCTGTACTGTTGGGGTGTGCCATCCTTCAGATGAGACGTTAGGTTAAGGTCCCTTCTACCCATCCTGGTGGGTGTCCAGGTGAAAGTAAAAGAACCCAAGGCACTCTTCTAAAAAAGAGTAGGGGAGTTTTTTATTAAAGGAATCAAACCCATGTCCAACATACTTGAAAAACATCAATAAGGAAGAATAAACAAAAAATACTAACATAGTCCCAAAACACTAAATCCGGAAAAGAAACAGAAACAAAATCAAAAGGAAACAAAGAAAATAATTATTACAAAGCTATACTTCAACAATTTGTAATAAGGCAGTCAAAACAAATCATGAAATAAGAATCACCATTTTCGTTTGTCTAAGATGCTGAATGCCCCTTACCCCATATTAATCAATTAGCTTATTTAAATTTAATAAAAAAGGAGAAATCTTTCCACCAAGCATTAACCAGCTGTGTATCATGTATCGAACAGTCTGAAACATAAATGTTTCTTAAATACTGTATAAGGCATTCGTTGCTGCCTCAAAACCCATTGTACTCTGGCATTCCATAAGTAAAATTTTAATATTGCGAAAACCGTGGTCAGACTTCCCTTATGGTATCTCTTCAGCCAAGTAAAAGCTTCATAAGTAAGATTTTGCAGCCATGAATGATTCCATACGGCTGCCAAGAGCCCTCCACCAGTCTTGGGGAAAAAGGGCGCTGAAATAAGAAATGTTCCGTAGTCTGTTCAGTTGCAACACATCCCAAGAAGGGACATGATCGTTCCTTTTGAGGTTTGTGTTTATTGTTCCCTCTCACGTTCAATTTTCTGTATACACTGAGCCAAACAATTTCCCACATGTGTTCCGGTATCCGGGACTCATTTAAAAGTGAAAGCACTTGGTCTTGTTTATGGGGTCTACAGTACTTAAAGTCTGGCTGTGTGGGGCCTACCGTTCCTAGAATGTGTTGATACAGTTGTTTTCGAGATGAATGTTCTAAAAAGGATCTTTGAATATTCCATTTGTATATCTTTTGGGCCGCAGATTTCATTGAAAGAGGAATTAAAGATTTTGAATTTTGTGGTGGAGCTTACTCCCATTTAAGTAAATATGCTCGTCAATTGTTATGTAATCAAAGATTCACTAATGAATTTAACAGTTGACAAGGTGTTTTAATAGAATGAAAGAAAAACAGAGTGGGAAAAAAACAACGGGATCAATCATGCCCAAACCTCCCTTGCTACGTGGTAAGTATGTGTACCTCCATTTAACTGGGTTTAAGCGGCTCCCCCATTAACGTGCCAAAAAATACACTATACAACAGAGTTTCTAAGCAGATTGGCAGAGGGAAAATGATGCCACTGTATATTAAACTGGGGATTAAAAATTGTCTAATAATATGAATTCTTTCCCATTTAGATAGTTTCCACCCCTTCCATGTTCACCTTCACTTCGCTACCCTGAAGCGCCTTTTTGCTAATTTGTAAGGGCCATATTCTGTGTACCAAACATTATCCCTAGGATTCTGACCGCCCAGTACGACCGGAAAACTCCAGTTTTACTCTGTGTAGAACAAGGGCCTTGAATGTCCCCCATCAGAACAGCTTTACATTTATCCAAGTTTAGTTTGGCCGATGATACTGGGGATTGTATTCTTTGTAAGCTTCCAAAATCCTAATAGTATTCTTAAGGGTTAAACAGGTGTCATCAGCATATTCTAATACCTTTACTTCATCTCCTGCTATTCCCTGACAGTCCTTGAATTCAAGGGTTTTCTATAATCCATGTGATCAGGGAGTTGAGCGAGACTATATAAAGTTGCGGGCTAAGAGGGCACCCTTGACAAACCCCCTCCCAAATGTTATCTACCAGTCCCATTGTACCTTGTATAAGCGAACAGTATGAGGCCTGACTATATAACATCTTAATTTTAGAAATAAAATCCTCAGGACTCCCATATACTTTTAGAACCGAAAACAAAAAGTCGTATTTACTTTGTCAAAAGCTTTTTGCTGATCCAAGCAAATAATCCACCCTGATCCCTGTGTTTTCTGGTAAAATTCCCACAATTCCCAGAGAATAATGAGGGAATGAGATATCGACTTGTCTGGAAGGCCACAAAATTGTAAAGGATGGATTATCTGAGGAGCTATTGATCGTAGCCGGAGATGGAGTATTTGTGACTGAATTTTAAAATCTGCATTAAGGAGCCAGATTGGTCTCCAATTTTGAAACAAGGTCCTTTCATCAGATTTAAATAAATAGATCACCAAACTTTTTGAAAAATCATGTGGAACTAAATTTTGCTGAAAAAAAAACAAAACAACTGAAAACCCATTTCCAAACATAAAGAAAGTTCTATATGAAAGGTTTTATAAAATTCTAAGGGCAGCCTGTCCAACCCTGGGGCTGCTCCTAACTTCTTTGACATCTGATATTTCCTACCTAGAAATGAAAGTAGATAGCTAGGAAATATCATTTGTTGGAAATGTGTGGCCTTGCAATTTTGCTAAATATTGCATCCGAAATGTATTCTCCATTCCTTCCTGTGGATCTACTTGCTGTTGGAATTCTTGAATTATGTCAAAAAGGCCATTATAGGAAGACACTAGGGGCCAGATATTCAAACCTTTGCACCTAGAGCAAATCCATAGCACTGGATTTGCGCGAGGCTGCAATATTGAAAAGCCCTATTAGCGCCAGCTCTGTATGGTAGCGCCGACGCTAATAGGTAATAGTATGCAGGGGCGTGGACAGGAGAGAGCCCATACATGCCAGCAGCACGGCATGTTCAAATGCATAGTGCCGCGCTACAGGCATTAGTGCGACCTGTGGCGTGGCGGCTAGATCTCCTGAGACAAGCTGGGCGGTGTCTTGACAGTGCCCCCCATCAAACCCCCGTAACTGCAGTAGAAGCCCTGGTAGTCTAGTGGTCCCACCCCCAAGCATGTATTCTGACCCGTGCGTCCAATAAAAGTAAGCACATATCCCTGTAGTCTAGTGGTCCCCCACCCCCCAGCACGTATTCGACCCCAGTTATGGATAAAATTAAGCACTTATCCCTGGTAGTCTAGTGGTGCCTCCCCAGCTACGTATTCTGACCCCCATTATGAATAAAATTAAGCACTTATCCTGGTAGTCTGTGTAGCGCCCCAGCCTGTTTCACGACCCGTTATGAATATAACTAAGCTATATTCCCTAGTAGTATAATGGTACCCCCACCCCAGCATTTATTCCGACCCCGTTATGAATAAAATGAAGCACTTATCCTGGTAGTCTGGTGGCCCCCCAAGCGGTATTCAACCCCATTATGAATAAATTTAAGCACCTATCCCTGGTGATCTGAGTGGTCCTCCCCAGCATGTTTCCGGCCCCTGTTACCAGATACTGCAGGGATATGCGTGAATATATTCAAAACGAAGTCGGGAAACTTGCTGGGGGATCCTGAACTACCGAGAGATAAGCGCTTTATTTATTCAAAATGAGAGTCGGAGATATGCTGAGAATTACTGGCTTTCCTAAGGATAAGATTCATTTTATTCAAAAGCAGGAGGCTCGGGATACGTGCTGGGACCACTAGACTACTGTGAAAAAGTGCTTCATTTAATTCATAAAACAGGGGTTGGGATACATGCTGGGGGACCACTAGACTACTAGGAAATGTGCTTATTTTATTCAAAGCGGGGTCTGGAAATGTGCTGGGGGACCACTAGACTACCAGGGATATGTGTTTACTTTATTGGAAATGGGGTCAGGATACATATGCGGGGGCACTAGACTACCATGGAAATTAAGTATAAATATTGTGAACAGGTAGGGAGTCATGCAGGGAGTGGGGGACCACTAGACTACCAGGGACATTACCTTTATTGTCAGTACACAGGGGTTGGGATTCATGTAGGGGGGGTGGGGGGACCACTAGACTACCAGGAATATTATGTTTACATTCATTGTGACTGGGTCAGGAGCATACCTCTTAACTGTCCCTGATTGTCAGGGACGTCCCTGAATTTGCCTCAAAGGTATTAGTCTGTCCCTCCTCTCAGTTGTGGTTCCCTAGCTGAACAGTGGAAATTGTAAGCACATAACAATGGCAAGCATTAAAGGTACAGACTTGTTCTTCTTCAGAACATGCATTTTGCACTAAGCCCCATATTCTACCAGCTGTCTGGGTGGATAGCTCTACATTTGAGGATGTGTCCCTGATTTTGGTCCTTTGTGCCTGATTCAGGTGGCAAGGGGTTGTGAGATATGTATGCATCAACTGAGCCTGGCAGCACACAGCTCCTGCTGCTTCCGGCCTGTACTTCTATTCCGACCAACAGGGGATGCTGTGGGTCTGCCTTGGTCTGCAGCGTTCAGCCTGTACTTCCATTCCGACCAAAAGGGGGAGCTGTGTGCTTCATGCAGTAGTACCGGGCAAACTGCATGGTGCTGTATGCTAAGCAGCACATAATGAGATGCAAATGTGCCTGTTTGCCCACAGATTACCCAAGTAGGCTCATTTGAATATAGCTCCCGTTTGCACCAGGTTAATGTTTTAGCACTGCAATCAGGTTAGCCCCGGGCAAACAGCACACTAAGCACAGTTCTGCAGTGTGTGGCTTACATTGTTGTTTGCAGTCATACCTCTCAACTGTCCCTGATTTTACCTCAAACCTTTACTCTGTCCCTCCTACAAATTGTGTTTCCATGACCAAATAGTGGGGGTTGTAAGCATAACATAATGTCAGACATTATTGTTACAGACGTGTTCTTCATTAGAAAATGCATTTTACACTACACCACTTATCCTACCAGCTTCCTGAGTGGATATCACCATTTGTTAAGGTGTGTCCCTGATTTTAAACCTTTGTCCCTGATTTTTTTAAGTCTTGTCCCTGATTTATGAGGCAGGAGGTTGAGAGTTGTGTTTGCAGTAGATGTGAGACAACTCTGTGCAATCACACACAGTGTTCTCCACCTGCAAGTTTAACACTGGCTTGCTACAGGGTCTAATGAGCTGCACTTGCAGTTTGCACTTCCCTGTTGCTATATTCAGTGCTGTCTTATTCCCGGGCTGTTTTTGCCCTGCACTCCCAGACCAGTTTGCCCGGCTTCGTTAGACTGCTATATTCAGCAGGATTAGCACCAGGCTATTTCATTTTGAATATAGCTTGCTTTGTGCTCCGGGCCAAGTTTGCCTGCTGGGCAGTGCTAATTTAGTCCCAGGGCAAAGTTTTGAATATCTGGTCCTAGGTTTCCAGTCTTATTTTGTGAGGAAGAGAAAGAGGCTCCCTGACATTTGCATTTATAAGCTGCACAGGGATCAGAAAATGGAGATTTTTGGGTGCCATAAGTAAGCTCAGCTTGTAAGGAGGCTGCCCTATCGTACTGTAATTTTTTCATCTCTGATTGAACTGCCTGTATTTGTGATTCTAACTTATCCCCTGATGTGGGTGTAAGTAAAAATGGGTGCTGTAGTTGTCTTTGTACAGTAAGGTATTTAAAGTATTTGGTGCGAGATTTTTGTTTCCCTTGACGTTGAAAATACGTATAGATGTCAATTTTAGTTTGTTCCCACCAATCCCCTATGTCATCATATAAATCAATTACTGATGCATGTGCCGCTAACACCTGTCTTAACAGAGGATTGTACAAGTGGGTCAGAAAGGTGACAAGTATTCAAGTTTCCATCGAGATTTCGGAACAGGGAGTGTCGGATCTGTACCAATAGTGGTAGTAATCATTTGGTGATCTGAAAATTCAATAGGACATACTTTTGTCAGTCTAATATCAGGTGTTTAGATACTAAGCTATAGTCTATAATTGTGGTATACTGGGCCCTTTTATAGGTAAAATAGGAAGTATTTGTAATAAAGTCATTACAATTTATTAGATCAGCCAGATTAATACAACATCTAAATACTAATGAATCACAGTATAACTTGGGTGAAGACGTGTGCCGTTTCGGAACCCTTAAACTACAATTAAAATCCCCTCACACGCCCCGTAATCACCATTCTAGCTGTGGCTAAGTATGGTTGTACAGTATCCAGTAGTGTGACTCTGGCAGCCTTAGATTGAGGGCCATATACAGTAATAATGTGATATGGTGTTCCATCCCAGTATCCATCCAAGATTAATGTTCTCCCAGGCACTAGATCTAGAAGTCGGAACAGTGTAAACCTTGTTCCAAAAAAAAGAATCCCCACCCCATCAGCCTGATTCCCCCTGAAAGACTAAAAAGATGGTCTCCAGGGCCAATCTGACCTAAACAGGTTAGCTTGAGAGACAGGGCACATCCATTTCTCCTGTAACAGCAATATTAGGTGTCAAATCATGTAATAAATGAAAAATAACTTGTCTCTTTCTATCATTAATCAAGCTGTGGCAATTTAAAGATGTCACAACGTTACCCATATCAGCCAGAGGTTATCGAGTCATTTTCTTTTCCTTTCCCAAATAAATTGTCTCAGGGGGTTGTGCCTGAGCAGTGTCCACCTCCATTACCTCCTTTGGATCTTTCTCCATTTCTGCGTCTCCCCAGTTAGAGGGGGCTAATACCTCAAAAGGGTTGTTTGTCAAAATACTTGTTGGTACTTCTTCTTTCTTCTGCTGTCATAATGATCTTCTATTTGGGGGGGGGTAGGAAGAAGTTAAATCATCTGGTTGTCCTACAGATGGTAAATTTCCCGGCGTGTCCGCATAACGCACTGGAGTTAGGAAGGTGGGTGGGGTATCAATGTTTTTTCTTATTTCAATAGGGTGGGAGTCCAAAACAACAATCGTTTCCTGAGGAGGTTGAGATTATGTGTCCTTTGTGCCCTTCATTGATGGTTGTGGTTTAGTAGGGTGAATGTAATAGTTGGACTCTGATGCTCCATCCACCTGCGCTTTGTTGATTAAATCTTCGGGTCCAGGTTCTGAGTCTTATTCACTGAAGCCCATGGGCATTCCTGGTACAAGTGTCCTGCTTCCTTGCAAAGATTGCATCTTGAAAGATTTATACACTGATAACTAGTATGGCCCACTTCATTACACATGCCGCAATGTAATTTATCGCAGACACTTGAAAGGTGCGTCCGTGATCCACACTAATAGCAAGCCTTTGGCTGTCCAGGGTAGAAGCACACCCCCCATCTTGCCCCAGGAAAAAAACAATTAGGATTATGTACTATGCCATCTTCAGATTGTCGCAGTTTAACTTTAAATCGCCAACCCCTGGTCCAGAATTGCTCTCCATCCAAAACAGATTCTGGTGTACTCAGTACTTTGCATTTCTGCTGAAGACGATGATAAATGTTCTCCACCGGGACACTTTCATTTCTGAACATGATGATAACTGTCTTGATGAGGGGGATGGCCATGAAAGGGATCCACAATGGGGAAGTCTTAACTTGATCATATTTTGTCCCAAAAAGTTCTAACAGGTGAGCTGACCGAAAGCTGATGTCAAAAGTATCCTCCCCTGATATATGGATAAAAGCAAATACATCTGCTGGGTAGAAGCGCAATGAATCTTTAATAAGGCATTTCCTCACATATTGACGGTCCTGGCATGGATCCAGGCCTCCCTTATACTTCAGTCTGATCGCGTGTCTGAGGTAAAGGGTCCGTTTTATGTGATTTAAACAGGTCTGAGAGCAAAGGTTTTTGTGTTTTGCGCGATAGGAGGGTTTTGATCTGGAGGGGGGCCTTTAAACCCGTCAAACCAGTCTCTCCCACAAGTATTGATGTGGGCCCAGGGGTTTGTCCCTGGTCCAAAGTGGGAGTAGAAGACGATGTCACCATATTTTGATTAGGGGTAGTAGAATCGAGGGGTCTTGAGCTCTGTCCAGAGGTCAGCTGCCCCATAAGTATTGTTTGAGTATTTAAGGCTGCCTTCTCTGATGGAGCAGTAGGCAAGAAGTCCTTCCCAAACTCCTTTGTACCATGTGGGGGGCGCCATTGAGGTGTCCCCAGTTGCGAAAATAAAGAGGAATCCCTTGTTGGGTCAGGAATCATTCACCCCTTTGGTCCTGAATCCATCCAGCCCCTTTGAGGGCATAATCCATCCAGGGTTTATCCATCTCTGTTGGGGGTTGTAAGGCCAGAGGTCATTTGAATAACATTTGCCACTGTATCAGGTGGTTGAAAGTTAGCTCTCTGGGTCCACTGGTTCGGCGCCAGCAGGGATATTTCTGTGTGAAAGCATCACATTATCCCTTTTATGTTGCAGATCTTGGGACATCCATTTTAGACTGCATTTATCCCATGATAAAATTTTTAGGAGAGCAGTTTTCTGCTCAGAAATCTCCTTTTCCAAAGGTTCCGTCACTTCAGTAGCAATGGAAATAATTTTGTCTTGGGTGAGCCTTAGGCCAGGGGGTACCTCCCCATATGTGCCATTCCCGGCTCCAATTTCCCATTTCCAGCATTCTGTGTCTCGCTGTCGGCTACTACGGCCTACGTGTCACTTTTTGACAGTAGTGGTGACACTACATCACCCTGTACATCCTGAAATAATTTTGCAGCAGTGCTGCATGTCTCCAGAGTTCCCATTGGAATTCCCTCTACTGTTATTTGCGGTAAGCAAGCTGCTTCATTACTGTCCTCCTTGAATACTGCATTGCTGTTATTGATTACTATTGGCCAAGGTTTATTCCCAAATGTAACTCCCGGTAGACTAGCGGTTGTTCATTGGCACTGATATCAAAACCCTCAATGCATCTAGCAGAGAAAGTAAAAATTGTTGCGTTAGCTTGATTATTTGCATCCGACTTGATAAATAATATTAGGATAGCATACCTGCGATGTCAGATGTTGCAGTGGTAAAACAGTACTGTTATCACTGGTTTCGTTGTCAGGGAGGCCTGAAGCTGGATCTGGAATGTTCACTTGTAACCCATGAATTTCTTTCTCATTTTGAAGCACAGCGCATTTCTCTTGGAAGCGCCTTTCCTCTGTGCACAAAATGAAATTAGTTTCCTCCATCGTTTTATCCAGATAACCATTTTCCATGCTCTCAAAAGTACCCGTCCCTTCTTGCAATATCATAGGTGCAGTCTGGACATCCTGACCTTCCAGAGTGGCATCTGCATCAAAACATATCTCAGTCTCAGCCAGCCTAGAGACTGGGGGGAGGGGTGTACAAGACCCCCAGTCTCCTCTACGTCCTTCTTCCTCGGTTCATCGGCCAAACTGGCCATCGCAGCTTTCGGACAGCAGCTCAGTAAGGGAATTTCCTCAGTGTCCTGGCCAATATTCCCCTTCCCGTAAAACTGTTTCATGCAATTGTTCAGGCTGTGTATGGGTGTTGATGTGCGATATGGCCTCCCTACACATTCAGTCACTTCACGACCAGTCTAGCATTGCTTGTGAAGCACTTTGGGATACATTGTGTATGAAAAGTGCTGTATGAATGCTGATTCTTCTTCCCCAACCTGCCCTAGGTTTAGACAGGATCTCCAGTATGATCACATTACGTCCCCTTTTTTTAATTCAGTTCCAATATCAATAAAGTACTGCTGCATGTCATTATCCATCCTCCAACCTACTGTATATCATTTACCGCTACATGTATAGCAACTGTTGCCTTTTCTCCAACATTAGAAATTAGTTTATTTGCTCTTGTTTTCAGGTGTTGGCCCATCCTTTTCTCCTTCTCCGATCCCTTGACTGCATCTCTTGAAGTCTTACTTCAACAAGGCTTTCACAGTGTTCTGAGCTGGTTCTAGTTCAGCCAACCAGTGTCTTGTAAAGAGGGATTATTACCTCCCTCTTACAACTTGTGATACCCCTACTAATACACCCCAACATCACTCTAGCCTTACCTACTGCTTTAGTGGTCTGCTTGGATGATTTCAGGTCATCTGTGATGATGATGATGCCTAAGTCTCTTTCTTCCCATGTCAGTGGCTCAGTAGGTAGCACACTGTCCTCTGAGGCCGGGAGATCAGAGGGCTGTGGGTTCAGTTCCCACATCTGGCACTTGGGTTAATATCCCAATACTGACACTGTAGTGCAGCATGAGGGGGGTGCTGCACTTCTGAGGTGCCGTCTTTCGGATGAGACGTTAAACCGAGGTCCCATCTGCCTGGATTGGTGGTAGTGGATGTTAAAGATCCCATGGCACTTATCGAAAAAGAGAATTGGAATTTCCCCAGTGTCCTGGCCAAATTTCTCCCATTCACTAAAAATACCACCAACAGATTAATCTGGTTCAATTTCAGTTGCTTACCATCTGTATCCCCCTCCCCCCGGTCGCCCCTGAAAAAGGGACTTCTAGGCCCAGTGGGCTTACCAGGTCAACAAAATTCAATAAATAAATAAAACTTCAGGCCACACGCGCACACACACATACACACTCACTCTCAAACCTGTGTACTATGAACTTTGGTACCAGCCACAAGCTGTCCCGTCTCATCCCCCTCCTTGTTTTCTCCACACTGGATGACACACAACTTGATGTAGTCCCAACTTTCAAGTTCCTCAGTGTATTTTTTTTAATTTTTTTATTTAGTTGTTTAACCACATATAGCACAGTAAGCTGAAAGCTTTTTTACAGGAGCGACCTGGAAGCACAAGGAGGTTAAGTGACTTGCTCAGGGTCACACAGTATGCAAGTGGAAGCTGTGGGATTCAAACCCAGGTCTGGTCTGCTGGATGTCACCAGATTTGCAGCTCAGAGCCTTAGACCACTGAGCTATACTGCCTCCTAAGATAGTATTAGATAGCAGGCTTGACTTCTCTGTCCATATTGATGCCATCCATGCTAAACTCTGCCCCAAACTCTGTGCTCTGAACTGCAGTAAGGACTGCCTTTCTCCCCAGGTCTGCCGGGAGCTGGTCACCAAAATGGTTCTCCCGGTTTTCAACTATGCGAATGTGGTTTATGGCACTACTTCCTACACCTCTCTTGCCAGACTGGACACCCTTTGCAATGCTTTCTGCCACTTTACCAACTCACCCTCTCGTACGCATTACTACTGCCTTTACTCCTTCTTATCCAGCCTCCCTCCCCCATCATGCCCGCAGTCCCATTGTGCTTCCTTCATGTCTAAATACTGGTTTGGGTCACTTCCCTCATACCTATCCCATCTCCTTTCTGCATCCCCTCCTCCTATTTCCTGCACTCCAGGGACCAACACACCTGCTCCCTTTCACATCCACGCTTCTCACCCAGGAAATCTGCTTTCTCGTACTGCCTTCCCTCCATCTGGAACCATTGACCCTCCTCCATACGTCTCGTCCCCCTCCCTTCCCTCCATTAGATGCATGCTCAAACTCCTCTTCCCTCTCCCTACTCCTGCCAACCCTTTTCCTGAACTCTTCATTACCTCTGCCTGGATTTTGACCACCTCATACTTTTCCCTCCTTCCTAACCTCATAGTTCCGTCAACCTTGTTTAGTTTTTCAACCTGTTATGACTCCTCATTTCAGCACCAGCTCAGCCTCTTGTCACTCTGGCACTATGCACTTTTTGAGTTTACCTAATTTGTACAGATGATTTGTATGCTAATTTATTTGTCCTTCACAGAATTATAGACTTTGACAACAGATAGGGACCGCTCAGCCCACCTAGTCTGCCCATTTCCCTATGTATTGGATGAGCTGCAGATTCTAGTTAACCAACAGCCAACTTCTTCCTATCCTCACTATAATTGTCTTATGTCTGTCCTATGCATTCTTGAATTCCCCCACTGTCTTTGACCCCACAACCTCTTCAGGAAGGCGGTTCCATGCGTCCACTACCCTCTCTGTAAAAAAATACTTCCTGATGTTGCCCCTGAGCTGTCCCTCCTCTATCTTCAAATTGTACCCCCTTGTTCTTGCACATCTCTTTTTCTGAAAGATGCTTTCGTCTTGGACTTTGTTGATTCCCTTGAGGTACTTGAAAGTTTCTATCATGTCCCTCCTTTCCTCAAGGGTATACATAGAAACATAGAAGTTGATGGCAGATAGGGACCGCAAGGCCCATCCAGTCTGCCCATTATTTTTACCTTATGAATGTGCCATAGGCATGTACTCTGTTAATGGCCTATCTATTCATACTCCTCTTTATTGCTCCCTTATGCCTGTCCCATGCCTGTTTGAAGCCCTGCACTGTATTCATATCCACCACTTCCTGAGGCAGGCCGTTCCACGCATCCACCACCCCTTCTGTGAAAAAGAACTTCCTCACATTCCCCCTTAATTGGCCTCTCTCTAATCTCATGCTGTGTCCTCTTGTTCTGCTATTTTTCTTATATTGAAACATGTTAGACTTTTTCACCTTGTTAATGCCCTTAAGATGTTTGAATGTTTCAATCATATCACCTCTCTCCCTCCTTTGCTCTAGGGTATACATATTGAGCTCCGTTAATTGTCTTCATATGTTTTCTGATGCAGTACCTGCACCATTTTGGTTGCCCTTCTCTGGACTGCCTCCAATTTGTTAATGTGCTTGTGCAGGTGCGGCCTCCAGCACTGCACTCAGTACTCCAGATGGGGCCTAACCAGTGTCTTGTAAAGAGGGATTACTACTTCCCTCTTACAACTTGTGATACCCCTACTAATACACCCCAACATCCCTCTTGCTTTACCTACTGCTTTAGTGGTCTGCTTGGATGATTTCAGGTCATCTGTGATGATGATGCCCAAGTTTCTTTCTTCCCTTGTGATTGCCAGCAACTCCCCTCCCAACCTATAAGTGGCTTCAGGGTTTCTCTTCCCTATGTGCATGATCTTGTACTTCTTTGCATTAAACCCCAGTTGCCACTCTTCTGACAATTTTGCCAGTTTATCCAGATCTCTTCTCATTCTGCCCACCCCATCTGGGTCATCTACTCTGTTGCGGATCTTGGTGTCATCTGCAAACAGACAAACCTTACCCTCCAGTCCATCTGCAATGTCACTGATGAAGATATTGAAGAGGACGGGCCCCAGGACTGATCCCTGAGGTACCCCACTTGTGACTTGCATCTCTTCTGACTATATACCATTTACCACCACTCTGTTTCTTGCCCGCCAACCTGTTTGCCACCCAGTTGACCAACTTCTGACCCAGCCCGAGCCTACCCAGCTTATTAATCAGTCTTCTGTGTGGCACAGTATCCAAAGCTTTGCTGAAGTCAAGGTAGGTGACATCAACTGCTCCCCCTTGGTCCACAACTCTGGTTACGCAGTCAAAGAACTCTATGAGATTAGTTTGACAGGACCTTCCCGTTGTAAACCCATGCTGTCTTGGATCCTGTGCTCCTGTGGATTCCAGGTGTTGCACTATCCTTTCCTTAAGGAGTGCCTCCATAATCTTGCCCGCTACTGAGGTAAGACTGACTGATATGTAGTTCCCTGCCTCCTCCCTGCTACCACTCTTGTGGAGCGGGATCACATGAGCCCTTCTGCAGTCTTCTGGGACCTCTCTCCTGTGCTCAGAGACTCACTAAGCAATTCTGCTAATGGCTCTGTTAGTTCCACCCTTAGCTCCTTTAGCACTCTGGGATGTATGCCATCAGGTCCCATTGCCTTGTCCACCCTGAGCTTAGTGAGCTCTTGTAGGATCCTTTCTTTTGTGAAGGGACTAGTACACACCTCCCCCCCCCCCAATGTCCATGGTGCTGAGCTGTGGGTCTTGTCCTACCTTTTCCTCAGTAAATACTGAGCAGAAGTATGTATTTAGGATAGATGCTTTTCCTTGGTCCTCCTCCTCACTCCCCCTTATCCCCTTTGATCTTAGCAGTAACCCCTCTGGACTTTCTTCTTTCACTAATGTATCTATAGAAGGTCTTGTCACCTTCTTTTACCGTTCGTGCTAGTGTTTCCTCGGTTTGGGCCTTTGCCTGCTTACTGCCTTCCCTGCTTCCCTTAGGGACATTTGGTATGCCTCCCTATCTTCATCTCGCTGCGTTTCCTTATATTTCCTGAAGGTCAGCCTTTTGGCTCTAACCTTTTCTGCTACTGTTCTTGAGAACCAAAGTGTTTTCCTTCTTTTACTCTTGCTTTTCTCTCTAACACAATGGGATGTTGCTTCATGTAGTGCATCCTTAATGCTTGCCCACTTTCCCTGTACCCCATCACCTGTATTTCTTCTTGCCAGGGCTAGCTTAACTCTGTTGGCCATCTTATCAAAGTCAGCCCCTCTGAAGTCCCATAGTAAGCTCTTTAAGTCTCTTTTCATATGGCTTCTGTTGCAGACCCTGTACCATTTTAGTTGCCCTACTCTGGACTGCCTCCATCCTGTCTGTCCTTGCAGAGATGGGGTCTCCAGAACTGCACGTAGTACTTCAGATGGGGTCTCACCAACTGTCTGTACAGAGGGATAACAGCTCCCTGTTTTCTACTGGTGATGCCTCTCCCTATGCATCCCACTATCCCCCAGCCCTCCTTACTGCCTTCTCACATTGCTTGCCTACCTTAAGGTCATCTGATATGACTACCCCAGGTCCCTTTCCATTTTTGTTGTTGTTAGTACCATCCCCCAATTGTGTACTCTTCCCCTGGGGTTTTGTTTCCTAGGTGCATTACTTTGCACTTTTTTGCATTGAATCTAAGCTGCCATATTTTTGACCATTTCTCCAACCTTGCCAAGTCCCTTCTCATCCTTTCCACCCCACCTTGTGTATCAACCCTGTTGCAGATCTTTGTGTCGTCTGCAAAGAGGCATACTTTTCCTTCCAGTCCCTCTGCAATGTCTCCTATAAAGACATTAGAGGACCGGTCCCAGTACTGAATCCTGCGGTACCCCACTAGTAACCACTCTTTCTTCATCAGAGTGTACTCCATCTACTATTACCCTCTGTATCCTGTTGTTCAGCCAGTTTGTTACCCAGGCTACCACCCTGGGACCCACTCCCAGGCTGGCTAACTTGTTTATTAATCTTTTGTGTGGGACTGTGTCAAATGCCTTGTTAAAGTCTAGGTAGGCCATATCCACAGCCCCTACCTGGTCTACTACTTTGGTCACCCAGTCAAAGAAATCTATTAAATTCATCTGACATGACCTTCCCTCTGTGAATCCATGCTGCCTCGGGTCCTGTACTCAGCTGGCCTGTAGGTACTCAACAGTTCTTTCCTTCAGAAGTGATTCCATCATTTTCCTTACCACTGAGGTCAAACTAACTGGTCTGTAGTTTCCTGCCTCTGCCTTGCACCCACTTTTGTGAAGAGGAATCACATCTGCCCTCCTCCAGTCCTCGGGTACCACACCATCCTCCCATGAATTGTTAAAAGGGGTAGTCATTGGTGTCATTAGGTCTCTCCTTAGTTCTTTTAGAATTCTGGGGTGAATCCTGTCAGACCCCATTGCTTTGTCCACGTTAAGTTTTAGTGATATACAGGGTGGGATATTCAGATTGCGCTAGGCAGAGGCACAAGCCTGGGCGCGGCGCAACTGGGATGCGCCAGGGCATGGGCTGGGCGATATTCAACGGGGCTGCGCCATGGCCCAACACCATTGAAAATGGCACTGGGGGTGCCTGCACTCGCACAGTGCAGTGGCAGGTGAGGAGCAAGGGACTGCGCCAGCACAAGTGTAGTTGCGCTAGGTGCAGCAAGAGCAATATTCAGACGTGAGCATGCAAATGAGGCCATTATGTGTGCAAGGTGCAAATGGGGCCATTTGCATGTCATTATGGCCCCATTTGCATGCGATGCGCTTGATCCCTGCAGACCTGGCGCCACCCATCGGGGCAACACCTCAATTCCGATCGCGGGCTTTAGGTAGATTTAAATTCCGGTGGTCCAGTGGACTCTACCCTATTGCCCGATCGCAGGAGTAATATATTCATATCACTGGTAGTCCAGTGGACCCTACCTCATTGCCCGATCATGGGCTTTTGTGAAACGTAAATACCATGGTGGTCCAGTGGACCTGCTCCCCTTCCCGATCGCGGGCTGTAGTTATAATTACATTCCCTGGTTGTCCAGTGGACCTGATCCCCAGCCTGATCGTGGGCAAATTAATAACATAATTCCCTGGTGGTCCAATGGACTTGCTCCCATGCCCGATCGCTGGCTGTAGTTATAATTACATTCCCTGGTGGTCCAGTGGACCCAATCCCCAGCCCGATCACAGGCAAATTTAATAAAATAATTCCCTGGTGGTCCAGTGGACCCTATCCCCTGCCCAGTCACGGGCTGTAGTTATAATTACATTTCCTGGTAGTCCAGTGGACCCGATCCCCAGCCCAATCGTGGCTTTGAGTTGTAATGACATTCCCTGGTGGGCTAGCAGTAACCCCTCCCCACCACGCCACTCAGACCCGCCACGCTCCCTCCCGATCAGTGGCAGGCAGCAGCTCCCCACGCGCAAGCCACCAGGCCAGGAATATCATTTTAACTACCGCCAGCGATTGGGCAGGGGAGCAGATCCACTGGACCACCAGGGTTTTATTTATAATTCGCCTGCGATCGGGCGATGGAGTAGGGTCCAATGGACCACCAGGGATTTATTGCTATTATGCCCGTGATTGGGCGAGGGCATGACGCCCGTAGTGAGTCTCGAGAGTTCGATGTGGTCACCCACAACAGGTGGCTGCCATGTTGCACCCAGCAATGCGGCGGGCAGCCTGTGGGTGTCCCCCGACATGCTCCTGTTTCTACAGGCACATGTTTGTGCCCCCTTGTGGGGCACATGGCGAGTTTGTGCCTGCATATGTGCCGCACATCCCGGCTGAATACCTGGATGGCCAATATGCATGGGCCCGCCCCACTTGACACACATACATTACTGGTGCACCCGCGCATCGGGAATTGCACAGCGCAATATCCCCCTTTGAATATCACGCCGGGGCGCATCAGTGGCCCCTTTGAATATCCCACACTCAGTGTTTTGCCAGTTTGTCTGTACTACACTCTGCTTATGTTCTTTATATCTTCATCATCATTGTAACCACTTCACCAGACTGCTTGTATTTTGTTTGTAATTGTGCTTCTCCTCATCCCCTTTCCCGTGGGTTGCATCTGGAAACAAGCCTTGGCTCAGTGTCCCTCTCCCAGTTACCAGTTTTTAAATAAATCGATTTGTTTTGGCCCCAGGTAGACAGGTCACTGCCACATTTTCATTGTCCTCTTTGCAAAGTGTTGTGTCAGTGAATCTAATGATGGCATTCCCAATAACTCTTAGCTGTGTTTTAATTTCGACAGTTTCCTGCACTGCTGTTTCTGTGGGGGGTGGGGGAGATGCAGGTTGGGTTTTAAAGAGGTTCAATGGGAGCTAAACTGCACAGGCAAGACCATACAGCATTCAGCCTGTGTAGTTGCTCCTTTGCTTTCCCCACAACTCATCCTGGTTTCACCACAGTGTATGTTACAGAGACTTTTTGCTGGGACTCTACTGGTGGGTTTTGGATACTGAAGACATGTTAGGCTAAACACCAGGATTAAAGCAATGCAATGGCTACAACCTCATGGCTTCTGTCCCTACCATGATGAGAACAGTCTGCTGTGTCTGTTGATGCTCCGTGAGTCTTTACTTCATCATGAGTGTTGGCTGTTCCAAGCCCTTGGATCAGCAAAACAGAAAAGGTATGTCTTAAGGACGGGGCCCAGTTCCCCAGAGCTCAGCTTCATTGGCTTCCTCTTCACTCATGCAGGAGGCTCACCTCCAGCCCCAGGCTCCTGACTAGTTGGCCAGTATTGCTCTCCATCGTTGAACAAAGTTTGAGGAGGAGAAGAAGGAGGAGGTGCACCTTTGAACCCTTGTGACACAATGAGGGCAAGTTTCCCACTGAATTCGTCAATCTGTTGATCAACCTTGCAATTGACTATTGAGGTCCCAAGTCTGTTAGGCCTTCACAGCCTGTTGTCAAAGTCTGTGTGGTTCATTCCAGTCAAGGTTTCGCTCTCAATCCCACTCATCAGGGTGGTAGCCATTGGACAAAAGCCCTGTTGATCTACACTCTAGGGAGTCCCACTCATGGACCCCTTTGGGATTCAGGTTGGGAGAACAGTCCTACCTCAAGGAGTCTGAGACTGGCTCTTGGGGTGAGTACAGTTATTTGCAGGAGTTGAGGGACTTATCAAAGAGGCCTTCTCCTTTCTGGACTTCTCCAGTCTTTCCTCAGTTGAAGAAATGGCTGAGGTCTTGCTCCCAGTCCTCTACTTCATAACATCGACACTTTCCCTCATTCAGGAATTCCTCTCCCTCTTCTTATCAGTGGCCCAAGAAGGCAAGGAAGAGACCAAAGGGAAGGAGTGATAACATTGGGCCACAAGGACAGGCATCGATCCCATCCTCGGTCATCCGATCGCTGTGTGCACCGCAGATATCTATTACTTGTGAAGCGAAACAAAACTTTGGAGATAACTAATCTCCAGAAGGTAACGAAAGGTACAAGTACCAGGCCCTAACCATGACTCATGAGGTTCCTAAAATGGATCTTACCTCAGCACTGTCTCCAAATGCGATTCTGACCTTGGCTGGGCCTAGTTGCACTACCTCATGGGCATCACCACCCCTGATGAAGCTGGCGGTGCCTGGGCTGCACCAACTCAGTCCTTCCCCAACTTTTTGCATCTGCCCCTGACTGGCCCCTCAGTTTCTGTGGGTATCTTATTGCCGGATAATGGGGTGAGTAGCTTGCAGCCGGAAAGCAGGACTGGTTTTGAGTTGACCCCTGAAGGTGCCCTGACTTTCTCTCACTGGTTGACTCGAACCTGGCCTGTCTGGCCCAGATGATGATTTTTGAGGTAGTTTTGGGACAGTTCGGATGACAGGGACCTGACAGAAGACTTGTAGAGGGTCCTTCTCCCACCCCCTTTGGAGGATCTCATCTTCCCTTAGTGTTCCCCTCAAGGAGGTTGCAGCTTTGGAGAAGTATAGACACCTGGAGTTTCTTTTTGAAGGCATCCTCTTTGTTTGATGATATAGTACTTGATCCAGCAGGGCCAGTTTGGTCTCTTTCTGCCTCTGCTGGGTCAATACCTCAAAGCGAGGATCTTCGATATGTAGTGCCTTGGGAGGATTTCAGGTTCTTCATGGATCAGCTGGCAGCTTCCAGTTCCATGGTCAGCACTGTTAAGCATAAGACACCTGAGGCTTCTCTCACACAACTTTCAAGCAGGAGTCCAAGTGCATTGACCACTGAAGCTGCGGAAGGTACATTGCAGGTGCATTAGGTGTACGATAGACCAGCTACTCTGACTATTCTGCCTACTCCCATAATGCCTTGTAGACCACAGCAACAGAACTTAGACATTCTTCTCCCCTGATTATCAGGAGAAGACCTCTTGAGTTATGAAGTGTGGCATAGCAGTGGCTAAGCACCATTTGCAGCTTACATTGGACAAGGTGGATGTGGGCTCCAGGAGCGGTACCGTTGAGGCGCAGCTGGCTGCACTGCTCTCTATTTTAATCAGGGTATCCAGCACAGTGTTCTGGATCTCTCTTTTGATGAGTTTTTACTTTTGTTATTTTTATTGATTTTATATTAATTGCTCACTTTCTAAATTGTTGAACTTATTGAGAGGCACTCGGAGCCCCTGCAATTGGGCGCCATATAAATAAAATTGGCTGGTCTTGCCTTTTCTGTTCAGTCCAAGGTGGAGGGCATTCTGAAAGACATACAGAAATCCGAAAAGACTATGAAAGCAGTCTTGTCTGCAGTTACCCTGAACAACACCAAGCATCCTCAGCAGCAGGGATAAACCTCTTCATCTTTGTCCTTTTGCGGCAGATATTCAAGAACATTGGAAAAGAATCCGGTCCTGTGACAACTGCTACAACCAAGGTAAGGTGATCGTGGAGGTTTTAGCACTGATAAAGGTGCCATCAAACCCAGTTCTTATGCAAAATAAAATGGAGTGGGATGCCATTAGCCATCCCTCCCAGACTTTCCTTGCTTTACCAGTTAAAGACTTCCTGACACATTTTCACCCGAGTGGTCTGAAGCTGCAACCAACTGATGGGTGCTGCTTAAGATTATCATGCATGGTCTGTCACTCAGCTTTGTATTATGGCTGCCCCAGCCAGACTTCTGCACAGAGCGCACTCTCTGAAACACTTTCTGGTGCTCCAGGAGGAGATCTCTTTTTTTTTTTTTTCTTCTTCGACATCAAGTGATCAAGCACATCACGTAGGTGGAACTCATTAGGGAGTACAAGTCCAAATACTTTCTGGTCATGAAAAATATGGGTGGCTGGCACCTTATCGTAGACCTACATGTGTGAACTGCCATAGAAAGTGGCACAAGTTTAGGACAGTTACCATGGTGCAGGTGATCCCCTCTTTGGAAATGGGGGGAGTGGTAGCAACACCCTGGATCTGAAGGATACTTATTTTCGTATCTTGGTCAGGTGTTCCCACCGCAAGCTCCTGTGAATTTGGCTTGAGAATGTGCTATGCTTGTTCACCGTGATGCCATTCAGCCTCTCTTCTGCACTACAGGTGTTTACCAAGGTTCTGGCAGTGGTGGCACGAAGACTGGTTGAGTTGAGGCTAGTCGCCATAGGATAGTCAGTGAGCTCACCAATTGGCCTTGGACACTTTCTCCAATCTAGGGCTCATTTTAAACCTGGAGAAGGTGTAGCTTTCCCTTTCACAGTGTGTGGAGTTTATAGGGGCTTATGTGGACTCCAGAGAGGCCCAAACTCGGCAACTGCCTTAGTGGGCTCGGGAACTGATGGAGTGTGCCCACTCCTATCTGCAGGACAGATGTCAGGCTTGAGATTTCCTCCATCTTAGGATGAGGAAGGATAAGCAAGAGAGACAAGGAGGTTTTGACGTTTAATTTCAACAGTTTAGTCAACACTGACATCAAAATGAAAACATTAACAATGGATCTCACCAGAAATACCATATTCAAATTAGTAAAAGAAATGGTAATTTATGTCCCAAGTTTAAATAAAGAAATCAGTTGGTGGGCTGGATTAAATATAGAGAAATTCAGAATAAATGTTAAAAAAAATAAATAAATAAATAAAACTTGCTAAATTAAATTTGTTTTCAAGATCGTAGACTGCCAATATGAATAATCCTAGGTCATGCTGGAAAGCAGCCAATGATTTGTTAAACACTGACAAACATGATGTGTCTTCCTTGATATCTTGTCACAGTATGAAATATACTAATGTTCTTACAGTTGTTGATACTGGACCTTAATCTGTTTTTACTGGTCTAATGAATATTAACAATAAACTTGCCACACACAATTAAAACTTCTGTATCAGCATCATAATTTGTTTATTATCTAAGTAACTCCGCTCTTTACTTTCCATTTGTTCAGTAACTATGGAAGAACTATTAAGATAAGTGGTAAGCAAGCATATATTATGTTGCTTTGCCTCTGTGTTAAGAAATCTATAGGAGTTGTTGTCTCATGTCTGTGTTCATTTCGTTGTTATAACCACAACTGTACTTTCAGGAGTAGCCTGAATTTATTGAAATGTCCATTGATCTGTGTACTTTGGGGCCACTCTTATTTGCCTAATATACAGTAAATACAGTATAAATGTCACAATGTCTCATTTAAAAACATGTGCTTATGGGGGATGGTTCTACAGTACTAGCTGACTTCATCCCAGTCGAAGTGGAAGGGAAAAGAATCACTAACCCCTCATATGATTTTTCTTTGACCTGTACCACATTGTTTATTCTGTTTAACCTCTGGTCACTGGTGCTACCCACTTCTGCCTGGCAACCACACAGCCCCATCCTACTACATCTTTGGCACTTACCTGTCCTCATTGGGTCTACTGGGCATTTCCACCCATTGTGGATTCCATCAGGGGGCTTGTCGGGGGAAGTGCGCCCTCTGGTCCACAATGTGTGGAGGACAGAGGTCAGTCGGAGTGTTGAGGCGCAAATGTATGCTGGATTCATGTTGATGTGCTCCAGGGCTTTCCACCAAGTTTCTTCCTAGCCTCAAGGACTAGCTGTCAAGAACTCCATGTCGCCCCTAGTGTGCATAGAGACACACATACACACATGCACGTATACACACACACACACACTTGCATGGCTGCATTCTGGAGCCAGCCTGTGTCCTCCCTCCCTTACTACCTCAAGCTTCTTTGTCTGCACTGCCACCTATGATCAGTCAGATGGCTCTATTGTTGTGGAGAATACTGTCTGCTCTCCCGAGAGGAGGAGGAGGAGGGGAGTGTCATGTGAAACTTGTGAGCCTCCTCCCCCCAGCCAACCCTTGATGTCCCGAGCCCATTCCAGAACTCGGGTTACTGATGTTGCAAGTGGTAACCCTACTGCTGCACTGACTGGTCAGTCTGCATACCTTATATAAATGTAATGTTATTGATATCATCTGGTTCCTTCACTCTAACATTGCACGGTGCATTGTTGACAATGTAAAATGTTTCACCTAGCATCTGCCCTCTTTAGTCACTGAGAGTGAAAACATTAACTGGCTTAGCCTGGCCTCTGTTTACCTTTTACCACTGGGATGGTGAAACAAATATTTGCCCCACTCCCCCCTACACCCTACTTTCATACCCACTTGGCATAATCTAAAGGGGCATAAGATAGTGCACCATAAAGAGCTAATAGTGGCAAAAAGTAGCATTCAGAAACTTGTACTTTTTGTTTAAAACTAGTCCCTTATTACTTTTTAGTTCTGAAGTATTTTTCCTTTTCTATGTGCTCATTAGATGGTTTTCTACCTAATAGTACGTGGAGGCAGACATACCTATTTCAATTTGTCTCACTACATCATCATGTGACCTCATTGTTCCATCATAAGCCCTGCTGTCTGACTGGTAACGTGTCACAAGTTACCAATCAAACTGAAGGAGATTGTCTATTTCTTTTTTTTTTTTTTTTTGCGATGTCTCATTCAGTGAGATCATAATTCTGATGATGTATAGGGAGAATAGAAATTACTTGGTCAAGTTTTGGGTAGAGTGTTGCTGTCCCACATATCACACTTAGTACTGTCAGGTAGAAAATCTTCTCGATAGCAAAATGGAAAAAAAACTTTCCAATATAAGAAGTGGTAGCTGACTACTTCTGAACGTTCCTATGAATTCCAGGCAGTATACTAGCTCTTTAACATAAGAAATCACCTGGCAAATTAGATGGAGGTAGAATCCTGGCCCTCCTATTATAATTCTAACATGGTGGTCAGTGAGACATAGATAAAATCTTCTATCCCTGATGCAACATACTCCATCCCTGGATTCAGTTTTATCAGGAGAGACTGTCACCCCTCGAAAAAAGGGGTAGCATTTTGATATACATAACTGTAAGTCTCATCCTGGACCTTAGTGAAATGGAGCACTCTACCTTCCTTGACTCCCCTTTTGAATGGTGCCACTCAGTATTACTGCTGGAAAATGTGAAAAAAACTCCACTTAATCTGTGCATATTTATTTATTTGTTTGTTTTTTGGTAACTGGGTAGGTACGCTAGGCAACTAAGTGCCTATTTTCAAGAATGGCCTGGGACAGTACAATGCATAAAGTCAAAACATAGGTACAATTTGGACAAGCAGGATACAAGTACAGCAAACTGAGCACGATACAATCATGGGTAACTGCCAGTTTCAGGGTGGGAGCAAATACAGTTAGGAATGATCAGGGCAACTAATAATCAAAGCTCTTACTTCGAGAGGGTTCCTTCAGTAGGTCATCACATATAGGACTAACACCACCTGGCTTCTGGCCACATAGCAGACTTTTTCTAGCAATGCCTGACAGAGGACTGCCCATCTGATGTCACGTGACCGATGTCAGCATGCCGCTATATAGTGGACGGTTCCCACGCCTGCCTTCCAGTTCTTTCCTGCCGTCGCCTCGTATCAGTCGCATTGCAGACTTCCAAGCAATCATCATTGAAAGTGCTCTTTTCTTGTCAGTTTTCACTTCGTTTTTTCATCTATTTATCGAATTTTCTTCTATGTCTTTGCTGAAGAAGTGTTCCACCTGTAGCACGTAAATTCCACATGAAGATGGCCACGTGAAGTGTGTGATCTGCTTAGGCCCAGACCACCTAGTCTCTTGTTGCCCGGACTGCCAGCCATTTAAACAGGCCACGCGTAAAACAAGGCAGGAGGCTCTGGAAGCCCATCTTTTGAAGACCCAGCTGGCGTCTTTTGAAAAGCAGATGGAGTGGGTCCAATCTTCTTCTCATCTCCTTCCAAAAAAAAAAAAAACAGGAAAGAGAAACACAGGGAGTGGGAGTGCTCTGCAAGGTGTCCCAGCCCGAGGCTTGTTGGCCCTCGACAAGCAAGGCTTCTTCCCAGCCGCTGCCTAAGGCCAAACCAGCTTCAGAAGGTAAGTCCGACAAGTCCTCCTCTGTGGGTAAATTGGCCGCTGGCTGTTCTGATGGCCACACCACACCTGCTGTTAAGTAGACCCCTGGCTCCTCCGGGGATTGCCCGGCCGCTGTTAAGATGGCTTCCCAAGCCTAGGGGACCCGCACAGCACTAGCCGCTAAGTCGGCAGGGGGCCCGTCCCCTCCTGCCTGGCTCCATCTGGTCAGACGTCCGTCCCAGTGGGGGCGGCTCAAACCTGGCTCTTCTATCGGGACCCTAACAGCGTAACCGATATCCACAGAGCTCCGGGAGACTGCCCTCTCCCCTTCTTCTTTGCTGGTAGCTTCCCTGTTCAGGCCGCTACCTTGAGCGATGACAGTGCGGAACCCCCGGACGTTGTCCACTCCTCTGGGTCCATTCCACACTCCACCGACGGGGTCGCAGGGATGGAGGCTCCTCCACAGCCATCTGGCCCTACTCCAGAGGCCCCTCCTATCCCTTCTGGGGGGATCACTCCCGACCCGATGCCTGTCCCGGTCGAGATCCCTCTGCCGGATCCGGCAACATTTCCTCCAATGCCGGACCCCCCCCCTTCCCCCACGACGGTCTCCGAGCCTGGGCACAGTCGTCTGCCCTAGCCTTCGGCTCCGATGCCAGACATGGTCCCTCCGTCAAGATCCCTTTGCCCGGCTCCGACACCAGCCCCCATTTTGGTGCCGGATTGGGTGGTGCCGGTCCCGACAATGGTGGTCCTGACACAGGCTCCTCCAGCATCAGACCTGCCGCCGATCTATACGATGGTGGGCTCTACGTGGGTTCCCCTTCCATCAGACCTTGTGACGTTGGGTCTTTACTCAAGACCCCGGACTGTCACACATTATCCCTCGGGGTGTCCTGAGGACCATCTTCTGGCTGGTCCTCCTCCAGATTGAAGTGGCGCGGGGAATTATTTCCCTGGTTAAGATCGCTACCCGGGTTATGGCTACCCAGGTTACCAGGGCTATCACTACCCTCCTCCCCTGGTAATCCCTCCACCTCCTCTTCCTCCCCCCCTTCCTCAACCTCCTCCCCAGGATCCGGTCCAACCAGACTTCAAGACTCTTACTCAGTCTTGGTGGCGGGGGGGCGCACTCAGAGCTGGTATCTAACCTGGAGAGCAGACTTCCACCTCTGCGCTGTCCTAGGTCTCTGTCCCTGAGGAGCTCGTGCCCCTCTACGGTTCATGTCCTGGGGACTTCTCGCAAGGAGATCACTCTTCCAGATCTTGGAGACCATTCGGACGTGGGGGATGATGATGATGATGGTGATGAGTCGCCGGTCCCTAAGGGCAAGGTTTCCCCCAGATCCCCTCTGGAGGACCCTGCCTTTTCAGACCTCCTGGGGTCCATACAGAATGACTTCGAGTGGGAGTCGGAGGAACAGGACCCGATGCTGCAGAGACTTGCCGAACACCTGGACCTGGAGTCTCTGTCCCCGATCCTTGTTCCCCCATAGATAGGACCTCACCAGAACCTCACCTCTGCAGTCTGGGAGATGCCTCATTCCATCCCGGCTGTCCCCAAGAGGGCGGACAGGGTTTACCGGGTGCCCAAGGATGCTCCATTTCTTAATGCCCATCCGAAGGCAGACTCCGTCCTGATTTCAGCTGCTCATGATTGCTCTTCAGCACATGAGCACCTCTCCTCCAGACAAAGAGTCAAGGCAGATGGACCAGTTTGGTAAGAAGGTCTATTCTTCAGCCACATGTGTGCTTCGGTCCCTTAATTATGTGGCCTACATGGTGTCGCACCAAAAAGCTACCTTGGCCAGGCTCGAGGCACGAGTTCAATCTATGGAACCTTCGGATCTCAAGGAGGAGCTCGCCAAGGAACGCCGCCTGTCTTGTTTTTCTTGCAGGCATGCATTACGGGCTACTTACGATTCTGTCGATTCAGTAGCCCTTGTCTTGGTGACTGCCATTGCTTTAAGATGAATGGCCTGGCTTCGCATCTCTGGCCTTGCAAATGAGGTCCAGCCTGCGATTCAGGATGCACCCTTTCAGGGCTCTGTGCTCTTTGGCGGTGCCACCAAAGACATAATCACCAATCTCCGGGATAAAGGTCAGGCCCTGAGATTAGTGTGGTCCATGTACTGATCGGGTGGCCAACAACAGCAGCAGCCCTTTCAGAAAAGGACCTGGAGGCATGGGAAGCAAGCTCCGGCTCATCGCCAGGGCAAGCATAAGTCTACGGGTTCCGCCACCCCTCTCGCCTCCAAGAATCAGAGACATTCAGAGGCCCTCCCCTGACCGCGTCCTGCCACCTCCTGATCTCCCCACCCTCCTCAACCTCACAACGCGAGGAGCTGGTGGGGGGGGGGTCACCCGCCATGCACAGGAGTGACAGGGCATTACCTCCAATGCATGTGTCCTGCAGTTGGTGTCTGCTGGACACACCATAGAGTTTCTGGAGATTCCATCAGACTGTCCACCAATCCGGTCATCCTACTCTCGAGACCAGGCTCTTCTCATCAGAGAAGAAATCGCCTCTCTCTTGCTCAAGAAGGCTATAGAGAGCGTTCACCTCCGGCAAAGGAGAAGGGGGTTCTACTCCCACTACTTCCTTGTTCCAAAAAAATCAGGCGACATGAGACCCATTCTCGACCTGAGCAGCCTCAACCTGTTTGTCGAGTACAAAAAATTCAAAATACTGACCCTCCAAAGCCCTCCCCCTCTTCTGCTAGAGAACCAGTGGCTTTGTGCTCTAGATATATAGGATGCTTACCTGCACATTCCAGTTTTCCCCAGCCACTGCCAGTTCCTGCAGTTTTGTTTCCAGGGAGAGCATTTCCAGTTCCGGGCCTTCCCCTTTGGTCTGTCTTCGGCACCTCAGGTTTTCACAAAGTGCCTGGCGGTGGTGGTGGCAGCCTTTCTGCATCACCAGGGCATAGCAGTTTTCCCTTACCTAGATGACTGGCTGATTTCAGCCCCTTCCTGGGATGCTCTTTCGGAAGCTCTGCATTTCATTCTGGATCTGTTCTTCAAGTTGCGGATTACTGTCAATTTCCCCAAGTCGTCTCTTTCCCTGAATCAGAGACTTCAGTTCATTGGGCAAGTCTTGGACACGGTGCAGAGCAGGGTCTTCTTTCCTCTGGATAAGGTGGAAACTCTGGTCCGTCAAGCTTCGGTGGTGGCCTCATCCAGGGCCATTCCAGCAAGGGAGGTCCTTGGCCTTCTTGGCCTCATGGTGGCCTCCATCACTACCATTCCCCTGGCGAGGCTCCACATGAGAATCACTCAGTGGTCCTTGTGGGTGCAATGGGATCAACTCCTGGACGACCTGGACCATCCAGTCCTGGTATCGTTGGCAGTCCATAAAGGCTTGCGGTGGTGGAGGGATCCCTGCAACCTTTCCTTGGGTCTCCCATTCAGGAGCCCTGTCTCCTCGGCATCTCTGACTGCAGATGCATCGAATATGGCCTGGGAGCACATTTGGGACAACACCAAGCACAGGAACTTTGGTCCAGCACGGAGGCGTTGTTGCATATCACCGTCCTGGAGATGAGTGGTCTTGTACGTGCTTCAGGTGTTCGACATCTTCTCCCAAAGGGATCACTGCTTATCCAGACGGACAACATGTCAGTAGTCTGGTATCTCAAAAAACAAGGGGGAGCTCACTCGTACCCTCTCTGCAAGGAAGCAATGAGTGTGTGGAACTAGGCAGTCCAGCACAATCTATCCTTAGTGGTAGTGCACGTTCCAGGTGTCCAAAACGTCCTGGCAGACAGTCTCAGCAGATCTCAAACTCTCAGTCACGAATGGAACTAAGTCAGGAAGTGGCAGAGTCTCTCTTCCTAAGGTGGGGGCATCTGGATCTCTATCTTTTCGCATCCCCATTCAATGCAAAACTTCACAGTTTTTGCTCGCTCATTCCAGGGCATGGTGCTTTCTGGCATGACGTATTGTCTCTCTTTCTTGGACAGGAAAATCTTTGTACGCCTTCCCTCCGTTTCCCATTCTCCAGAGGGTTCTCCTCAAGCTTCAGGCAGAGAAGGCGGAGATGATCCTCATCGCCCCCCTCTGGCCAAGACAGATTTGGTTCCTGCTTCTGCAACAGTTAGCGGAGGAACCACCGGTTCCACTTACTGTGACTCACGACCTCTTGACACAGAATCAAGGCCAGCTCATCCATCCAGGGCTCAGGACCCTGCATCTTTATGCATGGCTTCTGCAGACATAGCGGTCTCCCGCTTTGGGGTCTCCTTTTCGGGTCACCCAGATAATTGTTGAGGCTAGAAAGTTGTCTACTCATTTCACCTATGCTATGAAGTGGAAATGTTTTTCCATTTGGGCGGCTTCCAAAGATTGGAACCCTTTCTCTTGTTCTGCCCCACAAGTCATGGAATACCTCCTTCATCTTTCAGATTCGGGCCTATCCTATTCCTCCTTGAAGGTCCATCTTTCGGCTGTTTCGGAGTACCACGAGCTGGTGGATGGTAAACCCGTGGCTCAGTTGGAAGTCTCGAAAACCTTTCTGAAAGGGATTCTCCATCTGAAATCCCCCATCTGCAGCCCCACACCACCTTGGGTTTAAACTTTATTTTGGAAAAGCTCACTCTCCTGCCTTTTGAACCAGCGATGAGCTGTGATTTATGCTTCCTGTCCTGGAAGACATTGTTTTTAGTTGCCATTACCACAGCTCAAAGAACTTTGGAGCTTCAGGCTCTAGTTGTAAGGAGCCCTATTTAATTTTTCATAGGGACTGGGCGGTCCTCAGGACAAATCCTAAGTTTTTGCCTAAGGTGGTTTCCGAGGTCACACTGAACCAATCGGTTGAGCTCCCTGTATATTTTCTGTCCCCTGCGAATAGAGGTGAGGCACTCCTGCACACTATGGATGTGCATCGCGCCCTCCGATGCTGTACTCACCGTACAAAAGAGTTTCGTAAGGATGATCGACTGTCTCTTTTGGCCCCAGATCTTTGGGCAAAGCTGTTTCTAAGCAGTGCCTGTCCAATTGGTTGGGCAACTGTATTCGCTTCTGCTACCAGAATTATGACAAGCCTATGCTGGGACCAGTTCGAGGTCACTCTACAAGGGGGATGGCTGTTTCCACGGCTTTCCTGTGCAATGTTTCAGCAGCCGATATCTGCGCAGCAGCAATGTGGAGTTCTGTCCATACTGTTACCAAACACTACAGTCTGGACATTGCTTCTAGGCGGAGGGCAGATTTTGGCCTAGCTGTTCTGCAGGGCCTTCTGTCCTAGGCTGGTTCCACTCTGTTTTTTCCTTAGTTGTTGGAGTTTTTCCCTCCGCTCTTGTTTCTCTCTGTCTCTCTGTGGAGAGACTGCTTGGAATTCAGTCCTGTATGTGATGACCTACTGAAGGAACCCTCTCGAAGTAAGATAGTACAGTTACATAGGAACTTACCGTAACAGTAGATCTTCGAGAGAGGTTCCTTCAGTAGGTCATATTTTTCCCACCCCCTTTCCCCCTTTATTATTTAGGGACTCCAGATTATGTTTCCTCCTGCTGTGAGGCCTATTCTAGGCTCCGGTAGGAGAACTGGAGGGCGGGGGTGGGGACTGTCCACCATATAATAATAATAAATAATACATTTAGTTTCACAAAAGCTCCTTTCAGGCCATCAAGGTGCTTTACAAAAAGATAAAAACAACCATATTAAAATTAGTAAGCATAATAGTTAAAAATAAATGACAGAGGATCCAAATTATTTGGTGCCACTAAAAGCTTGACACCATAAAAAGATTTTCAGCACCTGTTTAAACCCTCCCACAGTCATTCACTCCTGAAGCTGATGGGGTAGAGAATTCCAAAGGGCCCCGAAGATTTCAAAGACACCCTTGGAATCTCCAGCAACCCCTCGTCAGCCAAACGTAACTGTCACATTGGGCGGTGAGGCACAAGAAGCTCTTTCAAGTAGTCAGGGCCCTGTTCATGTAGGGCTTTATAAGTCAGTAAACCAACTTTAAAGGTGATATGCCACCTAACTGGCAGCCAGTGCAGATCGTGCAGCACAGGAGTAATATGGGAGGCTTGAGAAGCCCCCGTCAGCAATTGTGCTGCTGCATTCTGCACGAGCTGCAGGCAGCAGATATCAACCCCAGGTAGCCCTAAGTGCAGGGAGTTACAATAATCGAGTCGTGAGGTCACAAAAGCATGGACCAGCGTGGGTAAATCCTCGGATGGAACCAGGTACTTAATCCTGGAGATATTCCTAAGATTATAAAAGGAAGTCTTGGTGACCGCTGACTCTTGAGCTTGTAATGTCAGCCCGTCGTCAAGCACTACCTCCAGGTTTCGCACCCATTTAGAGGATAGGATCTGAGAGCCCCCAAGAAAAAGTCCAGAGGGCTGATCAGCCCACAGCCCTTCTATCTGGCGACCCAGGTCCACTACCATCACCTCTGTCTTTCCGGCATTCAACTTTAAACAGCTCAAATTCATCCAGTCCTAGATTTCAACAAAGCAGTTATTAAATACCAAGACAGCTCTATCCTGGTCGAGAGCAAAGACAGGTAGAGCTGGGTATCATCAGCATACCAGTGAAACCTCAGTCCATGCCATCTTACAATGTCTCCGAAGGGCAGCATATGCACTGCAAACAATATGGGGGACAGCACTGAACTCTGAGGTACCCCACATGGCAGGGAGAATGGGTCTGAGGATAAAATCCCAGACACCACTCTCTGACTCCTGCCGGTGAGGAAAGATGTCAACCACCTGTGGACTATACCTGTCAGGCCACAGATGGACCTCAGACATCCAAGCAATACCCCATCGTCTACAGTGTCAAAGGCTGAGGAGAGATCAAGGAGCACCAAGACAGAGCGGCTTCTCCGATCTCTCGCCATCAGATCATCATTGAGCACCGGAACCAGCGCAGTCACAGTACTGTGCCTCTTTCGGAAATCGGACTGGAGAGGTTTGTAGATGTTATGGATGGTCAGGTGGTCATCCAGCTGTACCACTACTACTTTCTCAATCATCTTCCCTATGAAGGGAAGGTTTGAGATTGGTCTGTAGTTGGCCAGATAATCCGGGTCCAAAGAAGCTTTCTTTAGGAGGGGAGTTACCACCACCTCCTTCAGGGAGCTTGGAACTCATCAGATTCCAAGGCGTACCAGACTGTCTGTGCCAGAACCGGGCCGATAATATCCCAACATCCCATAATTGGAAGTTGGGCCTGGATCCAAACTACAGAACATAGAGTGCATACCCTGGACAATCCGCATGATATCCACGAGCTCTGGCAAGGCAAAGGTACTCCAGGAAGTTCGAGGTGAGGTGATCGAACACCGTTCATTAGCAGCCCCATAAAGCGAGTCAAAAGAATTTCCGACCTGATGTCAGCCACCTTATCCGCAAAGAACCGAGCAAGTTCATCGCACTCCATTTGCGAAAAAGGTCTTTGGAGCTGCAGACAGGTTGGGTTGCACAACCTATCAACAGTTCAGAAGAGCTGAGCTGGTCGGTTCTGAGCAGCAGCAATCTCCCTGGACAGGAATTCTGCCTTCTTATGAGAGATCGCTGATTGGTAAGTCTGATAATGCTCAACCAATCTAAAGTGGTCAACTTCCAGGGTGGATTTCCACCAACACCGCTCTAGCCTACGTCCTACTCGCCGCAACTCCCTCAAAGACCCATCAATCTAATGGGCCCGAGGGCGAAGGGGGAGAGGACAAACACGAACAGGAGCAATTCAGTTCAGGGCTACAGAGGTGGTCTTATTATAGGCCATGACTAAAGTCTCTGGACTCGAGCTGGCCACGGGAAACTCCCAGAGGTCAGTCACCGCCACTAGGCCTTCAGGGCTCACTTCCTGTAAAGGGCGATAACTGACCATCTCCACAGGGGCAGGCCTTCGAAGGAGGGGGGCACAAAAGTTGAACCTCACGGTGTAATGATCAGACTAACAGACAGGTTCCACCTCCAAGTCAGAGGCCTCAGTTCCCAGGAGGAAGACCAAATCAAGAGTGACCATGTTTATGGGTGGCAGAGGTAACAACCTGTGTAAGGCCCAGAGATGTCATAAGCTGGAGGAAGTGTTGTCCAAACTGCGAGAGTTCGTTGTCGACCCAGGCATTGAAGTCACCCAGAACCATCACACAGACATCGGTCACATGATGTTGGGTGGGCGTTCCCCCATCTGGTATTGCTAGAAAAAGTCTGCTGTGCGGCCAGACGCCAGGTGGCGCTAGTCCTATATGTGATGACCTACTGAAGGAACCTCTCTCGAAGATCTACTGTTACGGTAAGTTCCCACGTAACTGTACTTTATGTACAATTAGAATAGAGCAAGTGCAATAACTTAATGTCAACAGCAATGTGTGATAGGTAGATAAGTTGAGTGGATAAAATATTTGACTGGAAAATAGTGATATACAGGATATGAGGAACAGGTTAAGCAATAATATTAGGCAGAGACCACGCAACTGTGGTCAAGGGGGTTGGAAGCATTGACAAACTGCAGCTTGGGTGAGGTAAGGCCTGAACATATGAAGAATTCAGCAGAAGAAGGCCATGTGGTCTATCAAGTCTGTTCGTATTGCAAGGTCCACAGCTTGAGCTAATGGCCCTGCCCTCCCTACCCATGATTCTTACCTTCCCCCTATGCTTATCCCAGCTTCTCTTAAAGCTGCCCACTGTCTTCAACGAGATGACCTCTTCCGGCAGTGCATTCCAAGTGTCCACCACCTTCTCTGTGAAGAGGTGCTTCCTGACCTCCCTCCTAAACCTCCCACCCTCCAGCTTAAGACTGTGCCCCCTCATGTTATGGTTGCCACTCAGCTTAAAGAGACTCTCCTTATCAACCTTATGTATCCCTTCAAGTCCTTGAAGGTCCCAATCATGTCCCCCTCTCTCTCTCTCTCTCTCTCTCTCTGTCTTCCAGGAGTACATGTTCAGTGCCCTCAACCTCTCCTCATATGCCTTACCCTGCAAACCCGCTATCATCTTTGTAGCCCTCCTCTGGACCTTCTCCAGCAGGTTAATGTCCTTTTTGAGGTGTGGGCACCAATACTGAACTCCATACTCTGGATGCGGCCTTACCAGTGACCTGTACAAGGGCAGTATAACCTTCTGTCTCCTACTACTGATTCCCTAGATGTGCAGCATCTTGTTTGCCTTTGTTGCTGCTTTCTTGCACTGCGTGGAGTGCTTCAGTTCACTAGTGATCATCACTCCTAGGTCGTTCTGCTCCTCTGATGCAGATACTTGGACTCCACCCAGGTAGTACTCTGTCCTGGGATTCTTGGCTCCAATATGCACAACTTTGCATTTCTTGGCATCTAGTCCAAGCTGCCAGATCCTGGACCACCTCCCAAGCTTTTCCAGATCTTCCTGTAGGTCCTGTATCCCTTCAGCTGTGTCCACTCTCTTGCAGAGCTTGGTGTCATCTGCAAATAGGCACATTTTGCCCTTAATGCCATCCCCAGTGTCACCGATGAAGACATTGAACAACACTGGCCCCAGCACCGAGGCCTGCAGGACTGAAGGCTGCATTGATAGAGTTAGTGGAGGTGGAGCAGCAGACAGATGGGGAAGGGAGTTCGGTACTTGGGGACAAAAGAGAAGAAAGACTGCTCACCCATCCTGGTCGAATGTTTGGGTATGGCAAGCGAGGTAGATTTTAGGGAGTAGGATGAGCGGGAGCTGGGAAGAATAGGGATGTGTATGGCCAGGTGGAGGGGAGTGAGCATGTAGCTGCTTGTGAATGAAACAGCTCAGGGCATAGATTTGGCTGGCAGAGGGGGATAGCCACTTTAAGGAGGCATAAAGAGCACAGAGCATGTGAGACAGGGAGGAGAGAGGGCAAATGAGCAGGTATTATTGTAGGTGATATCCCATTTGTGTAAGTAGGTCGATGGGGTGTTGGTCAGGAGGAGAGAGCCGTATTGTAGGCAGGGGAAGAGGACGCCCTGGGCAATGGCCAAGCGGGTTTTGGGAATGAGATGTTTGAAATGATAGGCTAGGCCGATGTGGGTATTTGTTGCCTTACATTGGTTTGATATGTGAATGTGAAAATCGAGACCAGGGTCGAGGGGGACTCCTAAATACTTAAACTCCTCGACAGTAGTAAGTGGGGAGCCATTTAGACAACAAATGTCCAGAGGGCAAGGACAGGCTGATCTATGTGCCCGAGAGCCAAATAATATTACTTGGATTTTGGATTCATTGAGTACCAGGTTGTTGGACTCCATCCAGTGTTAGAAGTGGGTGAAATTAATAGATAGATGGGAATTGAAGAGCTGAGAGCTATGGGCACTATAATAGAGGACAGTGTCATTGGTGTACGTAATGACTGAGCAAGAAGTGGAGACGGATGGAAAGTGGCTGATAAAGATGGAGAAGAGAAAAGGGCCTAGAACTGAGTCCTGTGGGACACCACGGGAGACAGGCAGCTGGCTGGAAAAGGCATGACCACATTTGACAAACTGGCGCTGATCAGACAGATAGTAGGAGAACCAAGTGTCTGTAAAGGGGGGAGAGGCACCTATAACCACCCTACTATTGGCAAAGCTAAACTTTCTTCTTTTATTGATCTAGCTGGCCGTCCATACAAAGTAATGAATTAGCCAGCCCAGTGACGTGGAGGGCTGAGGTATGTAACATCTTACCTCCTGCCGTGCCAGCGACCCATGTTTGGAAATGAGCTTGTGTTGGCGGGGGTCAGAGGCATGGGAGAGGATTGAGCATCCCTAGGGCTGCTTTCATCTCTAGGGGAAGAGGTGGCAGCCATATCAGCCTTTGGCTGCCACTGGGTTGAGGCCCGGTGGTAGTGCAGGCAATGAGTGGCTCAAGGGCGGGGCTGTGGATTTGCAGGACATGCACGCCTGCACGCGTGTGCATGTTTATGAAGTGAAGATGTGGCAGGGGAGTGGGAGGAAACAGAAAAGGGATCCCGAGGTGGGATGAAGCTCTGCGCTCCTCCCCAGATCCGAACTGGACATGAGCACTGGGGGGAGGGGACCCTCTCCCCCCTACCGTGGGAGAACAAGCTCCAATGTCAGTCTAGGAGTGGTGGGTGCCGATTGATGGGTGGGGTGGGAACAGGAACTGAAGAGCTCTCCAAGGGAGTAAAAAGCTATATGGGAGAAATAATTAATTATAGAGCACAAGAAACAATTTCTAATTGGCAGCTGTTTATATTTCTATTTTTAGAAATTATATTCACACTTCTAAATTATCAGTATTTAACTGTACCATAAAAATTGATGTTGGAAACAACAATGTCCATTGTTCTGTCTTTATGGGCAACACTGTGTTACAGTGCTCTTTGTATAACCAGTGTCTTGGAGTACAGAACTCTGCATTGTTCTAAAAGGCCTGTAGCTCATGTTAGCATTCTATACACAAACCATGACATAGAAAAACTCCAAACTGCTGGTGCCATGAAGAGAATCGTGCAGAATGTTGTACATAAAAACAAAAAGACAATTGAAAACAAGTTTCTTTACATCATTGTTTATTCAGGTATATTTAAATATGATTAATTTGGAAATATGAATTTCATGGTGGTTAATATGAACCATACTAACTGCAGCCAATTAGCTACAGATTTCCAGTCCCCTTTAATCATATTGGGGATGTTAATTTTGACTGGCTTGGTGGTAGAGCTAAAAGTCTTGAATCACTTTTAAGTAAGTTTAGTTTAGTATAGATTTTAACTGAACCCACAAGGTTATCTTTCAAAGGAACCTGATCCATACCCTAATAGAATAGAAAGGAAAGAATCATTGATGCAGCTACCTGCCCAGATGCAATTGGTGATCACTCTTATACAGTCTGGAGGACAGGAACTACTGTGGCACCTCCAAGAATACTACAATTTAGGCCCTGTATACACTGGTTGCTCGGCTTAGAAACTTTTAAAAAAAGTTTCACTTACCGAGTTTAAGCATGGAGATTTGAGTGTCCAGACTGCACTCTGACTCTGTGCTTGACTGAATGAGTTTCAGGCAGTAACTGTGTTGCTTTAAAACCATGCTATAGCCTACCTCCAAACAGGGTTTGAGCAAGGATTATAGCATGGTTTTTATCATGCTACAGTCTGGACACAAACCTTTTAAACCAAGTTAAAACGGTTTAAAAGTTCCAGTGTGGACAGGATACAGACTATCCAAAACTTACCCCAAATGCCTTTCTCTCCTTTTATTTTAATTTGTATTTTCTTCCTTAACCACTGAAGCTCAGCTCCTGGTGGGCACCCAGCTAAATTGCCTCTGACTGCGGTCCCAAACTTTCAACCCCTGGGCATACCACCCCCCAAACGAGGCAGGGTTGGGGAAAGGGGGACCCTTCCTGTGGAGACCTTGTGTGTGCTTAATTATATGGCTGGTTGAGCAGAAACCAAGTGTACCAGGAATCGTGGTGGTGTAAAGGAATTTTTCTCCTTTAAGCCTGCCTTGGGGATCGCTCCAATGCATGCACCCACATGCAGTTGTGTGATTATGCAGAGCCAGTGTGTGTCTTCACTCACAGTGGCTTCTGCAGTGCTGCACCAGTGCCTTTGGATGCCCAAGCAGCAGCAGTGCAAGCTTGGAGTAAGGCAGTCTCCATCCCCAGGGAGGGACATTGTCTGCTGGGATGCTCAGGCCCTCCCCCCGAACGGGTCTCTGACGGTTCATTCAGGCCGTTCCCGAACCTGGGGAATTCTAATAGATGCATCTTCTGGTGACCTACATAATTTCTGGAGATGAATTAAAGCGTTCATGAGATTGAATGAAAAATGTACCATGCGGGACATAGAACTAGATGGTATAAATTGCAACAACCTAGTCGCTGTTGCTAACACACATTTCTCAGACCTATCAGCTTTCACTGGCCACTACATCACATACTCTGTGTCCTTCTAGTGAACCTATGCAGCATAGTGTACTGCTGTCGCCATCTCTTCAGTCACGCTATTATTAGGGCTGTTCAAATTTAAACTTTTAGGACTTGCCGAACCATTACTGTAACTGAATTTGAACCCTATTAGTTAACCATGGCTTTCATTTTTATCAAACATTAGTTTAAAGTTTAGTAAAATCGTTTTAAAGATTGGCCCATAGACTTGTATGGGGCACATCCTCTTCCTGGAGCACCTCACAAATGGAGGAGCGCCGGAGCGTAGCAGTTAGACTCGGAAGTGGGAAGGGATTGACTGGCTCCCAGTTCAGATAACATTACAATCCCTTCCCAAACCTTATGGAATAAGTAAAAATTTTTAATTTTCACACAGAGGGGCTATCGCAGCCCCAGCATAGTGGGCTATGAAGCCCAAACTGTGTTGTTTTTTTTTTTTTAAATCACACATTTACTTTAACTAACTTGAGGGGCCTGGTCAACTCTAATGAAAGAGCCCAACCATGGGTTATAAGTCACAGGGGAAGATGGTGTAACTGCCAGAGAAGACTGATGTTGGGACAGCAGGGCACGGAGAAGGGGGCATAAACAAAAAGTTAAAAAGAAAAGATAACATACTGTAGGTTCAGTTCCAACTCCAGTTCTCATGACTCAGCCTCAAAGTCTCTAGTCCTGGATGTTGTAGCAGAGATGCTGTTGTTAACATCCCCTCCCTGTCATTTTCTGCAGTGGGGATGGACTCTGCTTCATTACCCTTGACTTCATTTTGGCTGATGCCTCTGTGTCCCCCACTTCCTCTGGGCGAAATCTTGGTGGACCAGTTTGGTAAGTAGACTACTGTTATGCACAATGGCCCCTCCGTATGTTTGCACCATTCGTAGGGCTGACCTTGGTAGCATTGCTGACTTTTATTGTTCCTCTAATGCCCGTTACACTGTTAGATAGTGAATTTAAATACCAGATCATATACAAAATCACACATGCCCCCACAATGCAAAGCATCATGGGCTGCATATGCAAATCACCACAGAATGTTATGCTGGTCCAACTTTAAGCAGAATTGTATGGTGCCGAAAGGCCTCACACACAGTTTGCAAAGGGTGCTAACAGAAGACATAGACACGTGCAAACTGTGTGTGAGGCCTTCGGCACCATGCAATTCTGCTTAAAGTTGGACCAGCGTAACATTCTGTGGTGATTTGCATATGCAGCCCATGATGCTTTGCATTGTGGGGGCATGTGATTTTGTATTTTCAAAACCTTGGCTTCCCAGCCAAATGCCCTTTGGGGTAACCCTTTCCTCAGTGTTTGCGCACAGAGGTTCTTTGTCTCTTATATATAAATATATATATATATACACACACACTTTGCAAAAAACTACATTAATACATCAGTTAGGGTTGATATTAAAGCATCAGAAGCTGGGAAATTCTGCATTAGGGTTTCAAACCCTAACTCTTCCCCCCCCCACAAGCAGCAAAAAGACAAGACCACACAAGCAACTGCAGACAGCCATCATCAGGTAAGACAAACATACAACTGTTTCCAGATGGCACAAATGCAGCATTAATATAGTTTTTGGCACTGAATTTCCTTACTTTTTGAGATAGTGGAATCGTAGCCTTATTTGCCTGTAGGAGTGCCTGGCCCTCCAGGCCCTGCTCACCGCCTGCCACCCATGTATAATTTTTGAGATAGAGTAATGATATCCTTATTTGCCTGAGGGAGCACAGGGCCCAGAGGGCCATGCACTCCCATCCCTCCATAAATGCATATATGTATGTACTGTAGCTGTGGATGTGCACGTTTGTAGTAGGCAATAAAAAGAACATTAAAGGTTTGAATGATTTCAAAGACATTTACTTCATTATGCTGTTTGACACATCAGCAGTGACTTAAACACTTATTTGTTATGATGATGTAACCCACGTGCCACCTCCCAACGGGCTGCTACTCCTGCCTGATTCTCTGACTGCAGGTTGAGGGGCCTGGATTTGGAATTAACAGTTACTGGGGGTTCTTTCCCAACAGTAGAACTACAGTTACGGTGCCTCCACCCAGAGTAATAGTTTAGTGGGTTAGGTCTTATGCTAGTACAACCTTCTGGGAAGTTGTACCTACCCACAACCCATGCTAGTGACCTTACACATAAGGTTTCACAAAACACTGTATCGGGCATTCACAGTACAAATATTGGTGAGCACTGATAATATGCTCATGGACACCACACTTACCATCGGGGTTCTGGCTTCTGAGGACACACCCTAAGTACCTGCAAGAACAGTTTTCCAGCAAAAACAGTATACTGTACCTTTTGGATGACACAATAACCTTGAAGCTGAATAATAATAATATGCTCATATCCAGATTAAGCTTCAGACAGTAAATCTGATTTATTTAGGGGAATTGAACATGGGAGGTGGCATGAATTTAGATAAACAATTAAGGCACTATACTTACATTTATAGCAGAATGCAAACATTACATTTGATCCTGTATGAGACAGTTCTTTTAGCTGATGGGTACCCAGTTTGGAATTAGGTGCAGGCCTTAGGCATTGCTGCGGGTAGGCTGGCATTGCAGCGGGTAGGCTGGCATTGCAGCTGGTTGGGGCCCTTTAAGAAATAAAACTTGCTCTTGGTTAGAAGAACTACTTTTAGACAATAAGGCAATTGTATTCCAAGGCTGTGTTGCCTGCAATCATAGTCAAGTACCAACGTGAGCTTAAGAAACAAATCAGATGACATAAAGCACTTTAGTGATTGTTGCAGAATAAAATCCTTGAGTTTACGGTACCAGAACAAGCAAGGCTGGTGGCTGCAGTAAGGCTGTTTTTTTTTTTCTTGCCACTCACCTCCGCTTCACGGCCTTTCCCACAAGGTGGCTGCAACCTGCGATTCTTCTCTTTACAGGGGCTGACTCCCCAAAGCTAGTCTTTTGCCAGGATGGCTTGTAGTATACAGCAACAATCTCTGGGGCTTTTTGTGATGGAGGCCCAGCACATACAGTTCAGTCTCTGGTGCAGTCCAAATGGCACACACAGCTTACTTGCTTTAGGAATTTCAGTCTCTTGGCTGTAAGCTGGAAACAGGACAAACAGGGCTTCCCCTTTTCTTGGAAATGTAGTATGATATAATTTTAGCATTAGCAGGCTCCGTTTAAACACAGGAGTCCCTAGAGCAACCTCTCACAGCAGTTTCTCACTCTCTGAGACAGTTCAGCAAATACACTTTCTCTTTGGCAAAGTGTTCTCCTTATCAACCTTGGTAGCTGAAAAGATATCCCTTTTTGCTTTAAGGCAGTCCAAACAGATGGCTTACAAGTCCTGCAGGTAAAACAGTTCTTTTTTCCTGCAACCCTCTCAGCTAGCCACACAGGCTTCCACCTGTACAAGAGCTCAAGCTCATCTGAACCCTGTTCAAAACAGTCCCAGACTGAGTCCAGGATTTCTGTATTCTGGTTTGCTGCCCAAACTGTCAATCACTGTCTTGGAGCTCTGATTGGTTAAAATAGGTGTCAAGCAGGCAAGTCCACAGTTTCTTCCATAAAGCACTGTATTGAGGACCTCTTGGTTCCGATTGGTCCAAAAGCAATGTCCAGGTCCAAACATGGTAGCTCCCATGCCGAAGAAGTAAACAGTCCACATTTACAGTTACGAACGTACGAAATTTGCCAGCAGATAAAGGCCTAGAGGTCTATCAAGTCTGCTCGAATGTGCAGCTAGCACCCCTTATTCTGCAGCTGCCCCTCCCTTCCACCCTTCCCCTTCATTAACCCTCCCCCTTGTCCTGTCCCATCCTCGTTTGAAGCAGTCCACTGTTCTACTGTATACCACTCACAGGTAATGCATTCCACCCAGCCACCACCCTCTCTGTAAAAAGTGTCTCCTCCTCTCTCCTGAACCTTCCTCACTCCAGTCTCATATCATGGCCCTGGTGGCCCTCCCTCTCTTACTTTGAACAGCCCCTCTGTACCCGTCTTGTTTATTCCTTTCATGTATTTAAGGTTTCAGTCATGTCACCCTGTCTCTCTCTCCTCCTGTGAGTACATGTTCAACTCCTTCAACCTCCTCTCGTATGATAAGTCCCCAGCCCCTGATCATCTTTGTTGCTCTGTGCTCACCCTCCAGTAACTTAATGTCCCTTTCCAGATACGGGACGCCAGTACTGCATGCAGTACTCCAGGTGTGGTCTAACTAATGACCTATACAGTGGCAGAATCACCTCCTCCTCCTCAAGGATATACCCTTGCAATACAACCCAGCATTTGTTGGCCTTTGCAGCTGCCTTCCTACATTGTGCTGAGTTGTTCATTGACCCTGTAATGAGCACACCCAGATCCTTCTCCTCCTCTGTCTGGGCTAGCTGCACCCCCAGCTGGTAACTCCTCCTTGGGTTCTTCATCCCAAAATGCAGCACCTTGCTTTTTGGCATTAAAGCCCAGTTGCCAGGTGTCTGACCAGGGTTTCAAGCTTTGCCAGATCATCCTGCAACCCTGCCATCCCCTGGGTCATCCACCACCGCTCTACCTTGGTATCATCAGCAAACAGACTGATCTTGCTCTTGATGTCCCATGATATGTCTACAATGAATATCCCAAACAACAGTGATCCCAACACTGAGCCCTGTGGAACACCGCTCGTCACTGCCCTTGGTTGTGAGAGCTCCCCACCCACCACCACCCTCTGTTGCCTTCCCTGCAGCCAGTTTCCTACCCATCTCACCAGCTTTGCACCCGCCCCTGTGCCTACTAACTTCCTTCCCAGCCTTCCATGTGGCACTGAGTCGAATGCCTTACTGAAGTCCAGATACAGGACATCCACTGCATGGCCCTGTCCAGTTGCCTAGTTACCCAGTCATAGAACTCGACCAGGTTGGTTTGGCAGGATCTGCCATGTGTGAAGCCATGCTGTCTGCTGTCCTGTAGTCCTTTGGCCTCTAGGAGGGCCACCAGCCTCTCCTTCAGGATAGTCTCCATTAGCTTACCCACGATGGATGTGAGGCTCACTGGTCTGTAATTTCCCGGTTCATCCTTGGGGCCACTCTTGTGGAGGGGCACCACATGAGCCATCCTCCAGTCCTGAGGTACACACCCTGAATGTAGTGAGGCATTAAATAGGTCTGCCAAAGTTCCTGCAAGGACCTCTGCCAGCTCCTTCAGTACCCTGGGGTGGATGCCATCTGGGTCTGGCGCCTTGTCCACCCTCAGTGCCTTCAAACCCTCTCGAACTCTGCTGTCCATGATTTCCCCATCTGTCACCACTTCCCCTGCTTCTGCCATTTCTCCCACCTTGGGTGTCACCCCTCTTCTCTTTAGTAAATACTGAGCAGAAGTACTCATTTAGTACTTCTGCCTTATAGCATCACTTCCACCAACCCCCTCCTTCCTAATCCTTACTATGTGGTCCTTACAGCTCCTTTTCTCCCTGATGTACTTAAAGAGTCCTTCTCCCCTTCTTAATGCCTTGTGCCAGCCTGAGTTCCGTAGATGCTTTGGCCCCCACTGCCCTTGTCACCTCCTTTGATTCTGTCAAGTACTCCTCCCTGTCCTCCCCTCCCTGTTTTCTTGTACTTCCTAAAGGCAGCTCTTTTCCTCCTTACCTTTTCCATGACCTCCTTGCTCAACCAGATCGGTTTCTTAGCCCTAGCCTTCTTGCTCTGGGCTTTGCAGCAGGTTTTGGTTGCCTCCACTATCCCCAGCTTTATGAGCTCCCACCTCTGGTTAGTGTCCATACTAGATTGAATTCTGGCCAGGTACCCTTTTACCACTTCCCCTATCCTCCCAAAGTCGGCCCTCCTGAAGTCCAGCACTATTGTGCCAGATTCCACTCCTTCCTTGCCCATATCCAATGTGAGCCATACTGAGCGGTGGTCACTCCCTGACAGCGGTTCCTCTACTGTAAGTTCTCTCACAAAGTCCCCATTTGCCAGCACATGGTCAAGGGTATTTCCTAACCTGGTTGGTTCACTGACCATTTGCAGCAGGAAGCTATCCTGGAAAGCATCCAGCAGTACCTGCTCCCTTCTATTCTGGTTGTTGGGGTGTTCCAGTCCACTCCTGGCATGTTGAAGTCCCCCACAATCACCACACTACCCTTCTCGCAGGTCCTCCTGATCTGTCCCGCTAGTTCCCTGTCTAACTCCTCCGTCTGAGATGGTGGCCTGTACACCACTCCCATTCTAAGAATCCTATTCTTGGAATCCTGGATTTGCATCCAAAGTGACTCTGTACTACCCTCCTCCCCTTCCTCCCTTACACACTTCGGTCCTTCCTTCACATATAGTGCCACCCCCCCTCCTTTCCCAATAACTCTGTCGCTACGAAATAATCTGTACCCTGGTACAGACAGGTCCCAGTTATTGTATTGGGTGGCCCATGTTTCTGTGATGACTGCAATGTCCACCTCTCCCTCTGCCATGAGAACCTGTAACTCTGCAGTTTTCCTCCCAAGGCTCCTAGCATTAGGGTAGTAACCATCTTCCACCCTCCCCCCCATCCTGCCCTCCTTTCCTAGCATCACCAACAGTACTTGCCATTTTGTCCTTTGTCACTGTTATGGGGTAGCTCATATGGTTTCTCAACCTGTGGTCTCTGCATATCTCTTCCCAACTGCCACCCCCACTCCTAGTTTAAATTCCCAACTTCCTCTATGTACTCCTCCATCCTCTGTTTCAACACTTTCTTTCCCTCCTCACTCAAGTGTAGTCTGTCCTTGGCATATAGACTACTGTCCTCCCAGGTCCTCCCCACCCTCCCAACAGCCCATACCCATTAGCACAGCACCAGGTTCTCAGCCATCCGTTAAATTCCTCTATTCTCAGCTTTCTTGTTGTGCTTGCCTTTGGCATAGGAAATATCTCTGTAAAAGTTACTGATCTTCCTGCCCCCTCACATAATTGTGCTAGTTCCTCAAACCTCCTCTGGACTGTATCTACTGTCTTGTCAGCCAGGTCGTTTGTCCCAAGATGTATTATTAAATGAGGCTTGTCCCTACCTCTTCTAGCATATTTCAGAACAGACTGTCCCACCCTTTCCGCTGTCATTCCTAACATGGCCTCCACCCAAATGCGACTATGCCTCTCCCGCTTGGTACCCCACCTAACTCCTCTTAGTATTGAGTCTCCCAGCACTAAGAGTCCACCCCTCTTACTCCCTGCTTGCTTCCATTCATCTCCCTTTCTCATTTCCAGCTCCTCTTCTTCCTCCTCCTGCACATTATTTCCCCCTTTTACCTCTGTTGCAATTCTCCCAGCAGAACTTCCCCCCGCTCCAGTTTGGGCTAGGCATTTATCAATTACTCCTCTAATTTCATCATTTCCCTCCTCCACCTTCTTCCTCTCCAGCAGTGCACAACTATTTTCTGAAGGCCCTTCACAAATGCCCGCTCCCTCTCTCTTCATAGTAACCTGTTCTCTCCTTCCCACTCCATGACTTTTGCCACTTCTTCGCCTCCCCTCACAAGTCCTTATCTCCTCCTTCCATTTGTATTTTGTCTCCTGACCTGGTTTCCCCAGCAATTGTTCTTCCTGGCCTGGACCCCTTTGTCTCTGCTTCCCTTCTTCTGACCCTCTCCTCACCACTGTTGTCTTAAATCGCCCTCCCTCATCTCCCCTTCTTCCTCTCTCCAGTATTGGGCTAAACCCACCCAATCTGCCTTGCCTGTCTTAGTTCCTCCTGCAGACCCTCAATTTCCTTTCTAAGTTTTTCTATGTGGTTGCACACTAAACATCCTCCCACACTCCAGGCAATTTTTAGAAAGATTGGTGCACCGCAGTTGTTGCAGCCTACCACCCTACCCATTGCTGTCATTGTCCACCAGCGACCCCCCCATCCTTCCAGATGCAGGATACCAAACACTCCCCCAAGTCTCCCCTCTCCCTCCTCTATCAGTGCAAAACATTTTCTTTATTTCCCTTTCCTCCTTTGTTGCGCACGTTTAGATATATTGAGCAACTGCTTTTTATATTCCTATCCTTCCTATCCACACTCAAAAACAGACTTTAAGTAGCCATTGCACAGCCTTCTTCAAACTCCTACTCCTCCTTTTCCCAATGCAATATCAATGCAAAGAAGTAATAATGAAAGCTCCTAGATTTGCATTTACTTCCCTTCCACTGAGAGAGCAGTCACCTCTTCACTTGCTGCTGTTCCTTTCCTGGATGTGTGCTTTTGTTATGACAGGTGCATATCCTTTGCCTGTTTGAGGAAGTGATGTCAGAACCCCTGGTATAAAGGAAATAATGGACCAAGGGTGGTACCAGCCCAAGTCTTCCAGAAACAATCAGGTAGCTGAGGCCTCTGGTCAGACCATTAGCACCTTCCCCCACTCTGCACTCAAACTTTGCAGCTAGTGAAGCCAGCAACAATGAATCACAATTCTACTCAAAGCCCCAAAATAAGTTTGCTACCCAAAAACAGGACTCCAATTCAAACAGCTTCACCAACAACACATCAAAATAGGCTTGGAATTAGAAGTATATGTCTCCAATTCAAAGAAACAGACCCAGTTAAATCACACCAATTATGTTTTAAAACAGAAGAAATAGGTCTCTACAAATGCAGCCTGCCACACAGTGAATCAAACAAATGAGCCCACTTATAGCTACCAAAACAGGTTTCAAAATCCCAACAGCCCCAAACAATACCCTGCTATCCCCTTAGTAGTAAGAAAGAAAATAAATAACTTTCTACGAAGTAGAATCCACAAGAAACCATGAAAAACAACAAGAAGCTACTGTACTGTAGATCTGATCTTGTCCCCCTTCTAGTTCCTTCTGAGAAGCCAAAGCACTGAGTTCCAAACTCTGTGATTTCCCTTGTGCTGCTTTCAAAATCGGACAGTTCCAAACTCTGTGATTTCCCTTGTTCTGCTTTCAAAATCAGAGTTCCAAACTCAGTTCATTTTAAATGCAGCAATACTGAGTTAGAAACGCAGTTATAAATTTCAGCAGAGCTCCTTCTGCTTTATTAATCGACTGCAGAGTGGAGACTCTAAAGGTTTTGCCTGGCTGGTCAAGAGCTTTATTTCACTTGGACCTAGCCCAGGCTATGTACACTATACACACAGGCTGAACTCTTAAAGAGACAGCATGGTGGCGTGGCAGTGCACACTCATGCAGGACACTATCACTGTGCATGGACTTACCTTCCTTTGCTGGATGTCAGTCAGGCAGTGGGCATTACTGGAGCCCAGGGAGACACTCAAGGTAAGCCCCCCAATTTTTTTTGGTGGGGTTACACTCACTTCTGCCCAGGAAACTTGGCATCTACGTCAAATCTATGATACAAATAACAATCATTATTAAACCCTTTTTACTGTATACAGGTGAACAAGCAGCAAAAGTTCATTGCTCAGCTCAGATACTCCTGCTGGGATTAAAAACAATTTACAGCAAACAGGAAATTCTAGCACTAAGTAAACAGTAAAAAATTCAAGCTTTAATAAAAGAGGCTTTAAAAAGACTTACAGTGTTACAAAAAGAAGGTGCCGCACAGTGCAGAGCTCACAGCAACTCAACCTTTTTCGTTGTCCCTGAGGTTGCATTATGCCAACTATCAGGGGGCAATCTCCTATAAGAAGGCAGAATATCTGTCTAGAGAGATTGCTGCGGCAAGGAACAGACCAGCTCAGCTTTTCCACACAGTGGATGGGCTATTACATCCTGCCTGTCTCTGTGTTGGGGGAGCAGGTTCGAGCACTAGCTGTGAGGAGCTGTCTGTATTCTTTGCCGACAAGGTGTCCTCTATCACAGATGAGGTCTCCTCAAGTATCTCTCGAAGGGGGTGCATGGACCGGCCTGGAGAGTGTCAAAACACTCCTACTGCCTGGGATGAGTTTAAGCTGGTTGGGGTGGAGGAGGTGGTGAAAATTATCTTGAAGCTGCGGCCAACCCAGTGCGAACTGGACCCAGGTCCGACCAGACTGTTGGTTGGATGTTTGGACCTGGTTGGGCCTGTGATTGCTGGAGTTGTCTGGAGTTCCCTGAGGAGTGGGGTCTTCCCAATGGCCTTGAAAGAGACCTTGTTAGACTCCTTTTGAAAAAACCCTCCTTGGACCCGGACTGCCTCAGCAATTACAGGTCGGTCTCAAACCTCCCATTTTTAGGGAAAGTTATTGAAAAAGTGGTGGCCATACAGCTTGAGAGACATCTTGCCTCTTCCTCCACCTATGAGCCTTACCAGTCTGGATTTTGTGTAGGGCATAGTACAGAGACCGCCCTGGTGAGGGTGCTTAATGATCTCCTGGTGGCGAGGGACAGGAGAGACCGGACTATCTTGGTCCTCCTGGACCTCTCTGCAGCGTTTGATACTGTGGACCATGAGGTGCTACTTGACCACCTGCGGTTTTGGTGTGGTTTGTCTGGTAATGTCATCAGCTGGTTCAGGTCATACCTGACAGGCAGAGTGCAGAGGATGACGATGGGGTTAGCCTCATCTAACCCAAAGTCTCTGTGTTTTGGGGTACCGCAAGATTCGGTCTTGTTGCCCTTGTTGTTCACGGTGTACATGTTGCCACTGGGAGACATTATCAGGCGGTATGGGTTTCACTGCTATGCAGATGACACCCAGCTGTACCTGTCCTGTACGCCCAATACCCGGGTGTCGGACTCTGTATTTAACAGCTCTCTCGATGAGATCCAGGCCTGGATGACTCAAAACTGGCTTAAGCTCAACACAGACAAGACAGAAGTACTTGCTGTGGATCCAGTTTGTCAGGGTGGAGGGCGTTGTGAGGGATTACCCGCTGACCTTGTGTTAGGGGGTGTTCCCATTACTCTGTCTAGACAGGTGAAGGATTTGGGCGTGATCCTAGATGACGGTTTGACGCTTGATGTTCAGGTGTTGGCCGTTGTCAGGAACGGATTTTATCATCTAAGGAACATTGCACGAATCTGAGACCTGATCCTGCCGGAGGATCCGACCACACTTGTACATGCTTTTGTCACTTCCAGGCTAGACTATTGTAATGCCCTGTACCTAGAGTTATCTGTGGTCAATCTCCACAGACTGCAGCTGGTGCAGAATGCGGTGGCAAGATTATTGACTGGGGCAAGACGGAGTGATCATATCACCCCGGTCCTCCGCAGACTGCACTGGCTGCCAGTCAGGTGGAGGACTGTCCTCAAGGTAGGGCTCCTGACCTATAAATCTCTACGCGAAGGGGAACCTGTCTACCTGCAAGATCTTCTTGCCCCCCTGCCTTCTGCCCAGGGCACTCTGTTCTGCCGGGGGAGGCCTCCTTGGAGTTCCCAGAGTGAGGTTGCGGCATTCTGGGGATAGGGTGTTTTTGGTGGCAGCACCCACTCTGTGGCACTCCCTTCCTGGTTATCTAAGGGAGGGCCCCCTCGGTAGAAGCCTTTAAGAAATTAATAAAAACATATCTGTTCCAGCTGGCTTTTAATGACTGATTTTGGTTTTAATGGGCTGGTTAGAATTTTAAGTTTGTGTTGAGCTGCTGCCTATACGTATTTTGTTATTGAATTGTTTTGTACAGTGCCCAGAGTCCATGGAAATGGGCGCTTTATCAATAAAATATCTATCTATGAGATGCAATTTATGTGAAGAACACTGACATACTTTCCGTACTTGTTCTTGGGCGTCACATAATAGTCTTGACCAGGCTATCAGGGAAGAGCAAGATGTATATGTGGCCACAGCCCAAAAAGAAAAAATGAGAGTCCTTGAGTTACTTCTGAACTTGACTCCATCTGCCCCGAAGCCTCAGAGAGAGAGGCTAAGCCTTGACGAGACGCTGTGGTGGTGGATGATGTGTTTGTGATACAGCCAGCCCCTATAGTTTCACCAAAGATACCGCTGGTGGATATCCCTGGCATTGAAATAAATGTGGAAATAACAGATCCAGAGGTGGTGGATGTACCCCTCCCAGTCTCCGCTACAGTATCGGGGTATGATGGTCCCATTTTAATAGAGGAGTCTTGCCCTGTGGATTTGGAAATGGCTGATTGTATGGCCCCCGAGATTGTAATGGACTCATCATTCCACCAAGTCACGAGATCCAGATCAGGGAAGTCAAAAGTGGATGTTTCACTAGTCCCTTTGAACTCGGATCCTGTCCCCTTGAAGAATTCATATGCTGCTCTACTGGATCAGAAGGGTGATGATGACGACTTGGACTCTGAAATCTCTTCTGTTGCCTCCTCTCAACCAGAGTTACCACAAGATAGTGGTGCTGGTGACGAGCATAAGCCAAAGAAACGGGGGAAAAAGGGAAAGTAATCTGCCTGGCGGAGACTTTGCATGGTTCTTACTTGTGTCATCCTTTTTTCCTCCATTTCAGTGGCTGAGAATATTTCTTTCCTTACTGCTAATGTGAATAGCATTAAAACCCAGGATAGGTGTAGGGTAACTTTTGCATCTTTGGTGGCTAGTGCAGGCCGGATGTTCTTTTTACAGGATACCAAGCTACATACTTTGGCAGATATCACAGCCGCTCAGAGGGATTGGAGGTGGGGTTCCTCCTTGTGGTCTCTGGGTGAAGAGCAATGCACTTTTTTTTTTTTTTAAGGGCCTGGTTGTCAGAATTCTACAAGTACTTGATGTATACCCTGGTAGGGCATTCATTTTGGATATGGTCCTTAGTAATATTGGGCACCGTCTGTTAAATATTTATGCCCCTCAGACGAAAGCTGCATGCTCGGCTCTTTTTTCACAAGATTGAACCTTACCTACATACCTCATTGTTGGTTCTATGGGGAGGTGATTTTAATTGTGGCCTTGCACATAGGGATTGGGAAAGAAAAACTCAAAAACCTTTTTGTGATACCAATGCTTTGAAATGTATCTTTGAAAGTAATCAGTTGCTGGATCTTTATGATTTATTACACAAGGTGTCCTCTCATACTTTCTTTAAAGGCTGTTTATCTTCGAAGGTAGATTTTTGTTTTTTATCAGCTAGGAGGACAAGCATTGATGTTTCTATTTTTCCACTTGAAACCTCTGATCATGTGCCGGTTCAGGTCTTGATTGGGAAATGGCAAAAGATTCCCATGGGGAGAGGGTATTGGAAATTGAATGGGGACATTTTACAGGAGGTAGCCCTGAGAGAGGCTGTTGGACTTTTTTTGACGCCTCGGGCAGATATTTGCTTTTTGTATTCTAGTCCCATTGATTGATGGGAAGATACAAAAAGAGATTTGAAATCTTGTTTTTTTAGACTACCAGTACTAGGGCCAAATCCAAATACATACAATATTTGGGCTGGAGGGCAAACTATTTAAAATTGCTGTCATTGATTTATGAGAATGGGAGCAATGTACAGGATCAGTTCCAGATAGTGAGGGAGAATATGTCATCTTTTCACTTGGAGAAGAATTCTCACTTGGCTAAACAACCAAAATTTCAAAACTAGGGAACAGCAACCCACATGATCTGGGGTTACATGGTGCCCAGAAATTAGTATTTACGGCAGTTCGAACTAATAGTGGGCACTTGGTAAAGGATAGGTGGGGAATTCAGCAAGTGGTTCAGGATTATGTATATGCTAAGTTTCAGAGGCCTAGCTTAGAGACACAGGGTTCCTTCTTACATTCTTTCGCAATTTCCTCCTTATTGTTAGAGGAAAAACAGGCAGTAGTGGCTCCCTTTTCAGAATTAGAAATTAGAACAGCAGTGGGTAGCTTAACTACTAGAACTACACCTGGTAATGAGGGACTGTCAAATGACTTTTATAAGACGTTTGCTGATATTCTAGTACCTTGGTTACAGGTGATTTATATTGCCATATGGGATGAAAATAGATTAGTGACCAGTGTGAAAGCTGGGGTAATGATTTTCTTATATAAAAAAGGGTACTCACATGATATAAATTACTGGCAACCCCTTAGTTTATTAACCTCTGTTTATAAAATTCTTACAAAGATTTTTACTGTCAGACTGGCAAAGGTTGCCCAGAAGGTGGTTCTTCCACTTCAGACATGTGCAGTCCCGGGTAGAAATATTATTCAGAACCTAATTTCTATTAGGGAAATTGTTGAGCAAGGTCTGCAAATGACTCTGGATGGCTATTTGCTGTCCATTGATCAGGAGACAGCTTTCAATGCAATCCGACAAGAGTATATCTGGGAAGCTTTGCTCTGTTACGGTGTACCTGTGAAGCTGATTAATCTAATCAAAACCTTATATGCGGATGCACAGGTAACCCCCTTGACTAATGGGTTTCTGGGTATTCCTAGTTTTATAAAAAATGGGATTAGACAGGGCTGCCCCTTGAGCCCTTTGTTGTATATGTTTGGTTTGGATCCTATTCTGAGAACTATAGATTTGAATGATGGGGTCATGCCTATTCAGAATTCTGCTGGAGTGGTATTTCCCAAGGTCTTGGCCTATGCTGATGACAGTGTCTTTTCAGTGGCAAACCTGGATTCTATGAGATGGGTATTGCAGATATTTGATCAGCGGTATGCTGAGACTGGTATACAGATTAATGTGAGCAAGAGTCTGATTTTGGCTCTAGGTACTGCTCCTGTGGTAGATCCCTTTCTTGTTCCAATAACAAAGGGGAATGTTAAACTGTTAGGGATTTATTTTTGTACGGTAGGGACAGCGAATATTAATTGGACTAATATATGATGTGGCCTTTCAGAAAGTCTCTTCTTGGCAAGCCTGGGAAATGACAAAAAGAAAAGAGTGCTGTTAATAAGGGCCTACATTGCCCCGGTTTTCCTGTATGTTTTGCATAGTTTTCCCTTACCTTTCTCTTTACATGCAAAAGTCATGAGTCTTTTTTTTTCTTTTATTATGGGTTGGCAGATTAAATTCTGTTAAGAGGGCTCATACGTATAGGCCCTGGAAGGACGGGGCTCTTAATATGATCCGTCCTTTAGTATATCTTTTTGGTAATTTTTATTTATAGTTCTATCAAACCGGTTTTAGCAGAAAATGCTATTGAGGGGGCTCTCAGTATGTCATTATGGGGTAACCTCTTTTTGACGGCCTGGGGTAGGGGCAAATGTCATGTCTCAGATGAAAGTCTTCCGGAGTTTGTTCAAATTAGTTTGAAATATATTTGATTGTGGAAAGTTGAGCTTTGTTAGTTCATGAATCAGGAGGAAAAAGCTTTTTACAAGCAAATTGTAGAGAAATGTTATGTGAACCAATGTTAGATTTCTGCTACTGTTGCAGTGGAACAGTTGGTAGCAAGCATAGTGGAACCTAGGATCCCTTTAAAAATGCAGGATGTCATTTGGTTATGTGGGCAACAAAACTTGAACGTTAAAGGGAATCAAATGCATAAACAGGAGATAGGGGTTGTGGAGAATTGCTATGTCAGGGACAGCTAAAAACAATAGATTTATATTTTGAATGTATACATGTTCAAGGTTTCTGGCATGCACTAGCTGCATTATGGGGGGGAGGTCTTGTTTCAAACATTAACATATGAGATGCTGATTCTGGGACAGCTGTCGACTGCCTGGTCGAAGTGGCGTACGAGTACGATCTACGTCATAGTTGCATGTCTTCAGTGGTCCTTATGGCAAGCTAGGTGCTTTCAAGTTCTCCAGAATAAGGAACATTCTGTACAAAATGTTTTGTTTACTATTCAGGCTGAATTGGATAAAATTTATGATTATGAATTACAGACATTAGGTCAGGAAGTATGTGATAGACTTTGGCAAAATGTTGAGTGGGTGGGCTGATAGCTCTGTAGAAGAATATGCTGAGGTCTGTTTTTACACTTTTTTTTATTTTTCTGTTACATGTATTCTGTTTAGAATATTATAAGTGATTTCTTTTTGTGATTGTATTTATTGGTGGTGGAATAGTCACATGGTTGATTTGTATAATGGGGTTTGTTTGTGGTTTCTGGTTTTTCTCTCTGTCAGTGGGTGTTTAGTTTCTATTAAGTGATTATTTTGAACTATGTAAGATGAACAGATATTATTGTGTTTTGTTATGTTGTTTTTGTTCTTTATTAAAAATTTCCCCTACTCTTTTCGAGAAGTGCCATGGGATCTTTAGCATCCACCTGAACTCCCACCAGAACAGGCAGATGGGACCTCGGTTTAACATCTCATTCGAAAGACAGCATCTCAGGAGTGCAGCAGCCCCCCCCCAATGCTGCACTACAGTGTCAGTATTGGGATTTAACCACAACATTTCCTTCTCTGAGACCAAGTCATCTAGGCTACCTCCTCTTTTATCCAATATTACTTTTTCTATCCCATAATATTTAAATTTATGTACAGTAGGACCTCGGAGTTACAAATGGCATGGGAATTAGGACGTTCATAACTTTGAAAAATTCGTAAGTCTGAAATATTACAGACATGTAGTAAAGACACAATAAATTAGTAACTTTTAGTCGAAAATGCTTTTTATTTATAAATATAAAATAGATTCTATGCTTTATTGCACTTTCTATCTGAATTTGGATAAAGTGACCCAAGACCAAAGTACTTTAAAAAAATAGGGGCAGTAATGTTAATCACACCAGAGGGAGCCTGAAATTACCGCTTTCATTGCTGTAGCCATAAGTGTAATACAGTCTTTTACATGACAACATTTTTAACCTGCTTTTATGAACCAACGGCAAGGGTTTTGTTTGTTAAGAGACGTCAGTACAACCCTGTCTCATCGAAATTTGACAACTGATCCCAGATAAGTCCATGTTGCTCAGTGAAGAACTGTAGCGTTGATTTAAATGTTTGAGGCGGAGGTGTCGGTGGACACTTTCTCGCTGTGCGTCCCCAAATGCCTTATGCTATCTCTGTTCTTAACAGCCACCCAGAGCTCAGTTTGAGTTATGCCTCCTCTCTATCTGGTAAGTCTGCCGATGAAGAATTGTGGTACTGTATTTGTCAGAAACACTGCTTATGCTCACAATCAAGAGAGTGACTCGCTTACATTCACATTATTGCCGCCATGTGATTCAAATGCTACAGATGGGAAGCTATTTAAATGGGACTCTGCTTTGTTATTAGCTGTCATTGGGGGCGGGGGGATGGTCAAGGGGTTTGGCTGACCAGTCAGTTCGGATGAGTGGGGTTCGTAACTCCGAGGTCGTACTGTATTTAGGGATTTTGCTGTGTGTGTGTGTGGATATGCAAAGCTAGTGCATTTGTTATTTCTTTGTTGTTGATGGCCCTTTGATGCTCTCCCACTCTTAATTTGAGGAGCCTGGTGGTTTTGCCCATGTAGAATGCTCCGCAGGCACATGTAGCCAAATAGACAACATCTGCAGAGTCACAGTTAATATGTTTACCGATGTCAAAATTTTTAGTAGCATTTGCACTAGTAAAATGTGTCTAGACCATAAATCATTATATACATCATAGCATGCTCTGTTTATAAATTATACCTTTCTAAGTATTGGCATTAACTTAGTCATCTAGCACATTGTCCCAGCACTTTACTATATAAACGTCACACGTTGTTACCTGCAGGCATTTAACCACATGAATTGACATTTGACTTTTTAGAACCCCTAAGTATTGAATCGTTGGTACAATAACCAGCAACATTTTCAACTAACCCCTTTGCCTCTGTGGGGGTGACCCCTCAGATACTGGGCGGTATGTTCGATTTTTATTTTAGAGGACACAGTGAACACTATTTTGGCCAGAAAGTTGGCTGTAACGTATACTGCCTTGTGAACAACATTCATGGGCAGGTCAGCAGGCTTTCCTGGTGTGTCATACTTGGACCGATCCACAGGTTTTAGAGTTCTTTCTGATCGTCGAGGCATTAGCACTGACATTTCAACATTAGCTTTCGGGTTAGCTACTCCCGACTCATTGTCCACCAGCAAGACAGCTTCTGATGAAAGGGGTACCACTGCACTCTCTTGAGGATCAGAACTTTCTGTAAGCTCATCACTCTGCGCACTACCATTATTCTCTGACTCTTGAGGCTCGTCTTCATCAAACAGAGGTATTTCCACAAAGTTAGTGTCATCCAAAACACAGCTGGCAGTTTCAGAGACAGCAATACTCTCTTTGGAATTAAAAAAGTTCATTCAGCCCACTTAGTTCAGTAGCACTTTCAGGTTCACTGGCAGGTTATTACTTGTTCCTTCTGATTCAGGCACACTGAGTTCATTTAACTCCACCATACAAAGGGAATTGGCACTTTCAGGGTTCACACAGTGGACATCACTGTCTGGGGGTTCAGGAACGATTGATAGATCAGAGTTGTCAGAAACCACAGGGTTATTAGAAGCATTACTAGAAGTAGAGGGGAAGGCTCCCTGGAACAATTGAGCAAATTCAAGTGACGGGTAGCAAGCAGCACCAAACTCACTGTCATCATCTTCAGAGTTAGTCATTTCCAGATGCAGCACTATTGGAGGGGGGGGCTCTGACTGGTGAACAGCAGGAGGCAGATTGAGTTGCTTGTGACGACGAGTAGCAGATCTGGTTACTGGGCCTGTTGGAACTGCATCTTGTGGCACTGTGTCCAAAACTATTTGTACGATTGGCAGATGGTGATTTCTGTGAATGGTTTTGATAGCACAAGGATCCCCTTCTGGACGCACTGTGTACACAGGTAAATCATCCAGCTTACTGATGACAATATAAGGAATGTGATCCAGTGGTCATCTATTTTATGCTTGCCTTGAAATTCTAAGTTGCGCATCAGCACATGATCTCCTGCTTTGAGTTCTAGGGCCTTGACATGTTTGTTGTGCTGAGCTTTGTTGGCCAAATTTCTTTTTGCAGCCATGGTGTTTGCAAGCTGGTATGTATGGTTCAGCTGTGCTTTTAACTTTTTAACATACTAAAGGTAGTTTTCTGACTGGGCACCATCAGGAGAGACACCTAAACGCACACCTACGGGGAGACGAGCGTCTCTACCAAACATGAGGTGGTACAGTGAAAAACCAGTAGCATTGCTCTTTGTACAATTGTAGGCATGTACTAAAGCACTTAGTTGTTGTCCCCACCTCGGCTTGTCTTTTGGATGCTGCATGCCAAGAATATCCAAAAAGGTGCGGTTAAAGCTCTCCAGTTGCACATCTCCTTGTAGGTGATAGGGGGTAGTTCTGGATTTTCTGGCACCCCAGATAGATAACAGTTCTTTCATGAGTCGGCTTTCAGAATCTCTGCCTTGATCCAGATGAATGCACTGAGGGGCGCCATAGTGCACAAAAAAGTTCTTCACAAAAAGTTTTGCCACTGTAGAGGCCTTCTGGTCCCGGGTAGGATAGGCTTGTGCATATCTCATGAAATGATCAGTTACCACCAGTACATTAGCAATGTTCTTTGAATCAGGCTCTAGACTAAGAAAATCAATGTACACAAGCTCCATTGGGTCACTTGTAGTCATACTTACTAGTGGTGCTGCTCTTTGAGGCTGGGCTTTCCTGCTGCAAGATTTACAGTATTGCTCAATGTCTATACCCATTTTAGGGCAATAAAAGCGTAATCGGGCCAGGTCTAAATTCTTTCACTCCCCAAATGTGCCATATTATCATGCAAAGCCTTTAGGACAGCATATCTGAACTTGGTTGGCAACACTAGCTGCTTTTTGAGAATTTCTCCTTGGCTGTCAGTCAGTTCTCAATACAATAACTGCTCCTGTAGTTTGAGTTTGGGCCCCTCTTGTAATAACAAAGCGGTGTTGGGGTCATTGGACTGCATTTTAGAGACATCTTCTCCACTCTTCAAGGCAGTGATGACGTTTCTCATCATTGGATCATAATTTTGTTCTGTTTGAAAGTCAGCTGTAGTTAGCTGGGGCAAGGAGCTTAAATCTAGAGCTGCGAAATTACAGCAAGCCACTGGTATGCAATTATCTGTGTGTCCCAAGCAATCTGCCAAGCAGTTAACAGTTTCTGAGGATGGAGACTTATCTCTATTAAATTTGTGGTGTAGAGCTTTTACTTTTTTTCCCGGAATATGCATACACTGCTGATTGGAGGCAGGTCTGGATGAAAGAGCATCGGCATGGACGGTACTCTACTGCATAATCATATGTCGAAAGAGCAGAAACCTATCTGTGTCCGGTAGCATCTAGTTTGGCAGAGGTCTGCACATTCGTCAAATGGTTGTTGTCGGTCTCAACCAGAATCTTTGCACCGTGTAGATATTTGTGAAACTGCTCCACTATTGCCCACTTGAGAGCAAGAAATTCCCATTTATGTACAGGATAATTTTTCTCTGAAGGTGTCAGACTCCTACTAGCAAAAGCTACCAGGCGTAATCCCATTGTGCACTCTTGATAAAGCACAACCCCTAGGTCACTTAGGCTGGCACCTGTATGTAACGCGTAAGGTTTGGATGGATCAGCATAAGTAAGTACAGGAGCGTGCGTCATAATTGATAAATTATTTCCTCAAAAGCAGTGTTGCAATCAGGAGTCCATCTCTGACCAAATGGCTAATGGGGCCCGAAATATGTCTTGACAGTCTCTATGTCAGTGCCCTTTTTGAACTTTTTATGAGTAGTTGGGTACAAATGATCCTAGGCCTAATATCAGGATATACAACATTGACTACTGGATCCTCCAACTGGTCTGTGAATCCATAGCCATTCCACTTACCAACATTCTTTACTCCCTCTGCTCTGGGTCTTTCCCTCTAAAATGAAAATGCGCAACCGTTAAACCTCTCCATAAATCCGAACTCAAAGATGACGCTACCAACTATAGACCCATCTCCCTCCTGGGTCCCCTTTCCAAAATTATTGAAAAAATCTTCCATAGGCAAACCATTGAATTCCCCGAGAAACACATCTTGCAGACTGAGGCACAGCATGGGTTCAGAGCTGGCCATAACACAGAGACTGCCCTTATAAAATTCTTCCACTTTGTTGATAGAGCCAACGATGAAGGCCTCTACATTGGTTTGGTGTTTGTGGAACTCACAAAAGTCTTTGACCTCATCGATTACAAGGTCCTACTCTCCACACTCTCATGTCTGCATTTCTCCCCCGATATTGTAAACTGGTTTCACAACTACCTGAGCCACAGGTCGCACCAAACAGTGATCAGTGGCGTCCTTTCTAACTCCTGCTCCATTAAATTCAGAGTACACCAAGAGTCCATTCTGGGTCCCCTTCTTTTCTCCCTTGTGGTAAACTCCCGTCCCAAAATTTGCAACCATACTGAGCTCTTCTGTATGCTGATGACACAGCCCTTTTCTGCAAGGACAAGGACCCTATTTCCCTACTCGGCAAACTTTAGCTTGACTTCCATAGCCTCCACTCCTGGTTCTCGGCTAAAGGGTTAGTACTAAATGCAAACAAAACCAAGGCCATGGTCTTCTCCAGCTCCCGGAAACACCTAGCCTTCGATTTCTCCCTGCAAGACTACAATGGCAACCCCATTGAAAGAGTTACAGAATTCAGATATCTAGGCCTACACTTTGATTGCCACCTCAACTTTGAATCCCACACCAATCTGATTAAGAAAGCCCACCAATGCCTTGGACTGTTATACTGGATAAAACCTTTCCTTACCCCTGAATCCGAGACCCTCCTAACTTCCAGTTTCTTGCTCCCCATTTTTGACTATGGTGCTCTAATCTATTATCCCTCCCTCTCCCAGAGGAATCTCAACAGGCCTTGGTGCACCTATCAGAATGTTATTCATTTTTTCTCTGGTCTCCCTAGACTCACCCACCACTGTGATCTATACAGACTCTCTAACTGGCCCCCCTTGAGGACAGGCTCAGTAGTAAAATCCTTACCTTTTTCCACAAACTTGCCCTGGGACTCCTTCCTAACAGCATCTCATCCCTCTTCCCTAAATCAGACCCCTCTCGGACCACCAATACAGTCCTCCTCCCTCTCCTTCTCCCTCCCTTTCTGTTGTACCTTCCAAGGCCAAAACACTCTCTCCTACAAGTGCACCAGACTTTTAAACAATCTCCCCCCTGCTTTAATCCAATGACCTGCTGCTTCGTTTAAGCATAACCTTAGGAAACACCTTTCCCACTCCTTTACTTGTAATTGCTCTCAGCACTGATTGTCCCACTCTTGCTGCTCAGCCTTTTCCACCTACTTAAACAACTACTTGTTGCCACTCCCCCCTCGTTAAGCTGGACTACCCCTTAGTCATCTAATCTGATGCATTATGTTTGCCTCGAGCCATATTGGCACTTATTTCAGTCTCTGCACTGGCACTTAATTTGTTCTTGTTTTTGTATTTTTGTCTTTGAAATTAATGTTTCTATATTGTCCTCCTGAATTGTATTTCCTTTGTATAATGTACTCCTAATTGTCATGTTTATCCTAAACTGGACACTTGTGAAAATGGTCAACTTTTGCTCACATGCCTTTCCAGTATAATAAAAAAAAAAAAATAACTGAAAACGGAAACTGAAACCCTTGAGTTAAATTTAAGGGTCTTCCCCAAAACAATAATATCAAGGTACACCAGGCATTCGGTAAGGTTCATGTTGCCCACAGCACGCTCCACAAGTCTCTGAAATGTCTCTGGTGCACCCGAAATTCCTTGTGGCATACTGAGAAATTCATAGAACCCGAGGGGACAAATAAATGCTGTTTTCTCCCTATCTTCTGGAGCCATTGGAATGTGGTAATATCTGCTGCGGTGATAAGAGGATGGAAAACTACTTACTCCCATTTAAACAGTCCAATGCATCCAGTATGCGTGGCATAGTGTATTGATTAGGTACAGTTCTTTTATTGAGAGTTCGGTAGTCTACACACATTCCGTTTTTCTTTCGCACTGCAACAGTCGAAGAGGCATATGGACTCCATGACTCTTGTATTCTTTTTTTTTTTTTAAACTTTATTTTTGTTGTTTTGACATAAACATATGTTTATATTCACTAACATTCGTTGTAATAGATGTCCCTATAATACAGCTGGGAAGGCGCCACTCCTCTTAATAAATTCAAAGATCCCAACAAATGTTATAAAATACAACATTGGGGAGCATATCCAGCATAAGAAAAAATCAATTGTGGTATTTTGAATAAAGGTTGTTTTATTAAGCCCATGAGCTGCATGTGGATAAGAAAAATATAGTCCAAGTCCAAAGTCCACAATGACTTCCCTCCTTTGAGGGGTCAAACCTATCCACCATGCCAAAATGAAGTAAATGCACAAACGTGCAAAAGTCTGTTAATAAGGCATACCAAATTCTACTTAGATAGATTCCCAGAGCACAGAGCAACTGTAAGAGTACAGAGATGTAGTGCTATAATTATAACAAGGTGCTTATAATTGGCTACCCCACCAAAGAAACGAAGTTTAAAGAAAAATGTTTTTAATTTCAAGTTTTAAGAGCCAGCCACAGGTGGACAAAAAACAACGTCATGTGTTATTTTACAGAACTCAGTAAGCGATAACTGGGGGAAGAATATACAGGTAGCCTAAATTAAATCAAGGGCTATATGTCCAACTGAAGAGGTAACTCCTCGTTTTAAAATTGGTAGGGCTTAACTGGTTCCCCCTTCCTGAGACTTATATAAACTGTACCTTTTGAACAAAAAGAAAAAGTTCAGCTGGCAGAAAAATCCTCCTCCGAATCCAATTCCTCTTGTTGTGACAATCGCTGGTGAGAAGGAGCATTCTTTTGGCACCACTTCGCGGCTTCGCCCGTATCAGAAAAGATGTATTCTCGACTCCGGTGGACTATTCGAAGGCGGGCTGGGAAAACCATCCCATGCAAGATTCCAGCTTCTCGCAGTAATGCTCTGGTTCCGTCAAACTTCTTTCTTTTCTGCCTTGTGGCATACCCCCAAATCTGGAAACATTTGCACTTGTTTGACCCTCTAATAAGAGGGTTTTCTTCAATCTGGCTTAGGCTAGTAGTCTCTGGAGCCTACGCCATCTGCAACTATCACCACTGTCCTGGGTGTCTCCGGGTCTTCTGTTCGGCCTCAGGGAGTTACTCTGTAGGCCTTTTGAAAACGTTGTACAACAGGTGCCATCTCCTCACCCAGTTGCTGCACCAGCCAGTCTTGGAGAAATAACATGAGATGGCCACCTTCACTCCCTTCCGTGATACCCAACAATGTTATATTCTGAGACCTTGCTTGATTTTCTAAGGTCTCTAAACGAGACTTAAGAAGACTATTTTCTTTTAGGACTGCTGTTACCGCTCCCATAGCGGCATCTGCTTTCTTTGAAGATTCCACGGATGCCAGAGTGATAGATTCGATTGTTGACTCCACCGTTACCACTCTATTTGTAAGAGTGTCGATCTTGTTTGACAGTCCATTGACTAAGGCTATCAGACGGTTCAGTTGGACTCCTAACGATTGTATGGTCTCACCAGGAGAGCCCTCGGAGGTTCCATCTTCCTGCTCATGTTCCCTGGCCTGAGTCGCCCTCATGTTCAGAGCACCAACTACATTTTTAGATCTAGCTCCTTCTCCCAAACCTTCCTTTTTTTTTAGGATTTCACATTTCTACCAGACAAGCTTCCTGCACAACTCTATAGCTCTGGAAGTAGAGTCTGCGAATAAAAAAACGCTCTAATTTCAAGTTTTTACAGCGAGATAATCAGAGCCGGATTAGTATGCGGTCATCTTACTCGGGCTAACCCCCTTGACTCTTTGTATTCTGCCAGCTGTTAGCATTTCTTGCAAATGACGCCTAATGTCATCGATGTGAGCAGGAGCTAGACATCTGGAACTTTCCCGGAAAGGTCGCTTATCATGCAGTCGCATATGATGTTCAGCACCAGTAACACAGCAACATCCAATTCCTTGAGGGAGAATACCTTGGTTCGCTGAACCAATTTTTTTACTGATTCTGTTCCTCCAGGTACTTGGGATAGGTGACTCTCTGAGGTAAAACATGTCAGGCAGCACTTCACATTCTTCTCTAGTCTGGCACTTGGATGCAGAACAGCAGTGTCAGCAGAACAGACTTATGCCAGAGTGCAGCCTTGGTTCACCTTGATATCTTGGTCTGTGACATTTTGAATCTGGACCACCACTCTTCGAATGTAAGCGTGATCACAAACAGGAAGTACACTGGGCTTGACCAGCAGTCCTTAAGGCAATTTTCCCTCTTCGGGGGCATCCAGCATCAGTATTTTGTTGGTCACATCTTTCCACAACCGCACTTCTCCACTGACACTGCACTCAGCATTCGGAGGGAGTATAATAGCAGAGGAATCCTTCTTCCAAACAATACCAACAGGCTCATCCTTGACATTCTCGTCAGGGTGCATTTGCATTTCGTATGCTCTTTTGATCATAGTACGAACATGCAGGGCTCTCCCAGTCTTCTTTTTCTACCTCTCTTGACATAACTGGGCAAGGCAGCCAAACATATACATGTTGGTACCAATTAGTACAGAAATACCATAGTATAGCCCAGAGGGAGAACAGACCAGGCTAGGGTCTCCACAGGGTGTCCCACATCTGCCACAGGGGATGGAAAAGAAAGACACACGCTCAAGTAACCAAGATAGGGATATGATTTATCACTCAACCTCCATACGTGCAGTCCTTCGAGAGTTTGTAGTGGATGGTCAGATAAATGCTGATCATACCAGTCTTTAAAGATTATTGTAACTTGAGACCTGCTATCTAAAACAGCTCAAGCAGGGATTACATCCACATGTGCAGTAGTTTCCATGGAAGGGCCCACCAATTTGGACCAGTCGGGAGGGGCATTTTTGGCAAGATGCGTGACAGCAGACTTGGCAACATAAGGCTTGTATAGAGGTTTAAAAGAAGACTTTATGTTGCTTTGCCTGACCTGGCTGAGCAGTTTTATTGTTACCCTTCGCAAATCTTCAGGGGACTGACCATCCTCACCACAATGGTAACAGAAAGTATTGGATCTGAGGTTGTGAGCTCAAGCAGGTTCTTCAACTGGTTTGTTGCCACTGTAAGGACCAGGTTTATAATCATCTTTGGGTCTGGGCTCATTTTCAGCCCCGCTAGACCTTCTCCAGGACAAAGGCTGATTAGACGACCATGAAAGATCACTCACTAAGGCTCTTAACTTTCTCATTTCTTTCAGCATATCACTGTTTGTTTCCCCACTGTGGACCTGAACGCTTACACTGTCTACAGTGGGCAGAGCTTCACTGACAGCTTCAGCAGCATGGGTGCGTCAAGTCTGACCTTTGACCAACTCCACAGAACTCTGGGCATTAGCCTCCAATTCCCTTAACTCTTTCAGCAAGTCTTTATGTTACTGTGCATCAAGAGCAGTCTCTTTTTTCAGTAGGCTTTTCAGGAGCTGGGACCACTCGGGCAGCACCTGCATAAGGACCCCAACACTCTTCCTCATTTTCAGCTTCTCTGATCTCCTTCATGAGCAAGAAAGTAAGCAGGGGGATCATCCCTTCGATCCTGAATCTTTGATTTAAATATTAGTACACTGTTAAACCTGGCAGATTTGAGAATATGATCTAGTCTTGCTCAATTCGGATCACTTGCCAATACCCCACCTTTTCTGTGAGCTCTCTGTAAAGCCCTTTCCAGTCTAATAACATAGGCAAATGTTCACCTTTCCATTGTTTGGTGGACTTGAATTTCTACATTAGGTCTTCTCCAGATTCACTGCTACCAAAAACACCTTCTAACTTAGACAAATATTCTTGGGCTGAAGCATCAGGATTAGTAGACCGTAAAAATCTAATGGCTCCAAGTGCAGGACCCTTTAAACTTTCCATAAGCCTTTTCCGTTTTTCTACTTCTGAACATTGCCACTCTTGGACCAGGGGGATGCAGTCCATTCAGGTCTCCTGATCATCTTCCCTCTGGGGTGTGGGAAGGGTGCCAGAGAACATTCTTAACCTGCGGTAAGAATCGGGGTCCACTGAGGGTACAGGTACTGGTAAAAGCACAGGTACAGTTGCAGGACAGGGTGCCAGTGAAGGAGCTGGTGAATGTACTGGTGAGGGGGTTAAAGGAGTGGTACCTCTGGGATTTTTAAAGCTCATTTTAAATCCTCAGAGATCTGTCCCTCAGCTAACAACAACCTCCCCAGTTTTTCTTTCAGTCCCTCTAAGCTTGGTGACCCCCGGATGTACATGCCACACTATGCATAGTGATATGCTTCCAAATGTCTCGGGTATTTCTGAACCGTAGTTCACAGGTCCATCCACTAATTCAGTCCCAAATTAGTTTTAATGGTCTTGACCTTCCAGCAGGCTGGTTTTGATATTTATTGTTCCTTGATGTACAGTTTCTGGTATCAAAAACCCTTATAATTCCTTCAGATGAGTCTCCAAAGTGGTCTTTATATCCATTTTTTAGAAATTGCAACCTAAACACGGGAGCAGTAGTAGGGAGGTAGCATAGCGCAGTGGTTTAAGGCTCTGAACTGCAAATCTGGTGACATCCAGCAGACCAGATCTGGCCTTGAATCCCACAGCTTCCACTTGCATACTGTGTGACCCTGAGCAAGTCACTTAACTTCCCTGTGCTCCCAGGTCGCACCTGTAAAAAAGCTTTCAGCTTAGTGTGCTACTCCTGGTTAAACAACTAAAAAAAATTAAAAAAAGTAGTCAAGTTATCGGTTATCTAGTCAAAACTCTCCTGGAGTCATTCCTGCTCATTGCTGCTCAGATTTGGAAATGGCGCTCATCGATATCCTTCAAACCCACCAGGGGTAATGATATTGGGTACTCTATCACTGTCCACAAGGGTACTGCATTGTACTAGGACCATTAAAGTTTGAGCAATCAGATCAGCCATTCGCCCTTTTATTGTAGCTTTACCCAGGCATCTGACTTTACTTAAGGCTCCCTCAATAATACTTTTTTCGGTGCCTAGTGGAATATCTAGCAGCAACAGAGCCTTTTGGGGGTCAACCTCCTCAGCTTACCACCACCCCAATAAATGATGTACAGCCATTTTATTAACAGGAAGCTCAAGATTAGAGCTAGAAGCTTTCTCCATTTTAATGCTAGCATCCATTTAAAACCCAAAGCAGTTTTGGGTTTTGGCCACTACGGGGCAGTAATCCCAGTGGTGCTTCCAAAAATGTAACCCAGGCACCACCTTCCAATGGGCTTCTACTCCTGCCTGCTTCTCTGACTGTAGTTTGAGGGGCCTGGGTTCCGATTAACAGTTACTGGGGTCCTTGCCCAACAGTAGAACTACAATTACAGTGACTCACCCAAAGTAATAGTTAAGTGGGTTAGATCTTAAAGCTAGTACAACCCTCTGGGAAGTTGTACCTACCCACAACCCCAGCTAGTGACCTTACACACAAGGTTTCACAAAACACTGTATCTGGCATTCACAGTACAATTATTGGTGAGCACTAACAATATGCTCATGGACACCACACTTACCATCAGGGTTCTGGCTTCTGAGGACTCACTCTGAGTACCTGCAAAGAACAGTTTCCAGCGAGAACAGTATACCTTTTGAATGACACATTAACCTTGAAGCTGAATAATAATATACTCATAAGCCAAATTAAACTTTAAACGGTAAATCTGATTTATTTAGGGGAATTGAACAAGGGAGGGGGTGTGAATTTAGATAAATGTTTAAGGCACTGTACTTAAATTTATAGCAGAATGCAAACATTACATTTGACCCTGTATAAGACGATTCTTTGAGCTGCTGGCTACCCAGTTTGGAATTAGGTGCAGGCCTGAGGCATTGCCGTGGGTAGGCTGGGATTGCAGCTGGTGGGGCCCTTTAAGAAATAAAACTTGCTCTTGGTTAGAAGAAATCAATCAATCAATCTTTAATTTACCAGGCAGATCACCATTGAGAGAACTCATTTACAAGGTGGACCCGGGCCAAGGAGAATATTAGTCAGCAATGCATTACAGCACAGGATAGAATCATATATAAAATTGGCAGAGCACAGTATAACAATGATATATAGTGCACCTAAGCACGAAATAAGATTACTGTTAAGTTGAGAGGCGGAAGCAGGTTAGCAAGTGCATAAGGGGTTGGATGGAAGAGGTAGATGGCAGGGAAGAGGAGGCGGTAACAGCAACAAGTCATATTAAATGAGAGCTGGGGTAGAGTGCAAGCATACAAAACTCCAGACATGAGGGTGGTTAGGGAAAGCAGTTATAAGTATCTTTAATAGAATGTGCGAGCAGAGTTTTAAAGGTGGCCATTTTAACAAAATTTTATAGTTTCACGTTTTTTTTGGATATTATTCCAAAGGACAGGAAGGGCATGGCTCATAGAAGATCTTCCAAATCGCGTTCTAATTCTAGGGGTATCGCGGGAGATGTAGGAGCAGCGTCTCAGGGAGCAACTTCCAGGGGTACTAGTTAGCAGGCAATTGGAAATGTATTGGCGGAGCTTGTTAGTAAGTGCTCTATAGGTCCAAGTAGCTGCATTGTTTAGTCTGCTGGATTTAAGTGACTTCCAACCAAGCTGGGAATAGAGGGGGCAATGATGGGTAGAGTACGGTGCTCTAGTAATAAATCTTAGCGCTCTATGATACAGGATGTCGAGCCTGATTTATGCAGTGCTGGATCCACGACTATAAAGAAAGTCGGCATAGTCCAGGAGAGGGAGGAAAGTAGTTTGCACCAGTCTTGTTTTGGCATCCTATGTTAGTAAGTGTTTAATTCGAAAAAAGAGACCTAGTCTTTGTTTTAACTTTTTTGCCAGTTCCTCAATATTGTCAGAGATGGAAAGTCTGTGGTCTATCCAAAAACCCAGGTATTTAACTCTTTGCCTGCCAACAGAATTAGAACATATAGGAATTCTGGACTATCAGTCCACAGCACAGCAAGGGTTAAATCTGTCCACTAACTACATTGGTTCCCCCAGGAGGGTTGTGCTCTGTGGTGTGACACCTAAGGAACAGTGGTTTATTGAGTTGTCGTGTGGGCAAAAGAACATGGCTTTTTTTTTTTTAAGCTTTTAACAGAAGTTTTAGGTGTAGGAGGTTTTGCTGTAACAAGTTAAATTCATGTTGCAGTTCCTTACAGGCAAGTTCAAGGGTGGGTCTGGCGACGTAGAGTATGGTATCAGCAAAAAGGTGGACGTTTGCAGAGTTGATACCAGAATTGATATTATTGATATTAATTGTGAATAGTAACAGACCTAATATAGACCCCTGTGGTACACCTCTGCTGCCGGCCTATAAGGTAACAAGGGAACCATCGCAAAACAGTGGAATTGAAACCAATGTTACGTAGTATGAGTAGTAGTAGGTCATGATCCACCGTGTGAAATTCCTTGCTCAGGTCAAGAAATAAGGCACCCACAATGTTTTTAGAGTCGAGTGCTAGTTGCCAGTTGTTGGTCACCTTGGCTAGGACAGTTACCGTGCTGTGATTCGGTCTAAATCCGGACTATACGGGATTAAGCATGTTAAATGATTCTAGGTGATTTCTTAGTTGTGAATTGACTGTTTTTTCGAGTAATTTAGATAGAATGGGTAGGAGAGATATAGGTCTGTAGTTATTAAGGTCACTTGGATCACCTGACTTAAATAGCAGGATTACATGTGCTATTTTCCACATCGATGGGAGAGCACCTTGAGCAAGTGACATGTTGAAGAGATGAGTGATGGGCTCAGTCAGAACACGATAACCTAGTTTTAGGAAGAATGGATCAAGCTGATCAGTGCCCGTGCTTTTTCTTGTATCAAGGCCCAGTAGAAGATCTTCCACTTGCTTGAAAGTGATAAGGCAGAATGAGAATTTTGCTTCTTGCATGGGGGTGCTTATGGTTGGACAAGCCAAGTCAGGGACAGTGATCTGGGAGCACAGTTTATTTGTAGGAGAGATATCGAAAGCTAACCCAGCTGTAGCTAAGTGATTGTTTGGAAGGTCTAAAATAGACTGTTTACTAGTAGTGGTAATAACCACCAGATGAGATTTTGGCGGGGAGAGAGTTAGCTGGACTGTGCCCTTTAATTTCCTTCAGTATTCTCGAGAATTTAGCAGGCAGTTAGATGAGGAGTCCAATTCTGACTGGAAGTGTTTGGATTTCTCAGCCCTTATAAGCTTTCTGCATTGGTTCCTTGCCATTCTGAATGCTGCCCAATCTGTTGGCTGTTTAGATTTGCATGCTCTTTTCCATAGGGCATCCCTGTTACGCAAGGCTGCTTTTAGATTTTTGGTGAACCAAGGGCACGACTTTTTCCTAGTTCTAATTTTAATTAACGGGGCACGTTTATCTATGATATTTGAGACTATATTTTGGAACAGGTCATAGGTCTCAGACACAGTAGTAGCTAGGTAGAAGTCTTACCATCTAGTATTCTTTAGGTCCGAGGGGAAGACATAGCAGTCGAAATTATATATATATATATATATATATATATATCTAGAGGTGGAGGTTTAGGAACAGATTTCACACAGGCTATGGAACTATGGTCACTTGTGTCATTGAAAAAGCGCCAGCGTGAGTTGTAATGTGGGGCTTATTTGCAAGAATTAGGTCCAACAGAGTACTCTTTGCAGGATTTTTATGATTTGGGCGGGTGGCCTCAGAGATAAGCTGGGTAAATACCTCTAGACAATAAGGCAATTGTAATCCAAGGCTGGGTAGCCAGCAATCCGTCAAATACCAACGTGACCTTAAGAAACAAATCAGTTTGCTCACGACACCAGCGACCCGGGTTCAGGAGCAGACTCTGGTCACTGGAGGGCCGGCTGGGGAGAAGGCTTGAGTGTCCCAGGACTGCTCACCTTCTCCGGGGGGAGGGAGAGGATCAAGGCCCGTAGCTTGTCTGACCCTGGGCAGAGGCCGAGTTACAGCAAGTCCTGCAGCTTGCCGGAGGGGGGGGCTGAGAGAAGTTGGCATTAGGCTGCAACACCACGCAGGAAGAAAAATGGAAAAACACCGCTGGAACAACAGGTAGACGGAGCACCAATGCTGACCCTGATTGCGGCTGCCTGCCTGACCACCGGGGGACCAGACAAAATTCAAGAGACATCAGGGTGTATGGGCCCCGCCCTGTACCTGCCTGGGGGATGTAACCATGGCTCCATGGGGGAACCTCTGGGAATTCAGGTAGGCAAGTTGCAGGGTAGTACCAGGTGTCTCCCGAAGAAGCGGAGCTCTGGCGCAGGGAGGAGGGCAAAAATACAACGTTAAAAAAAAAAAAAAAAGGAAAGAAACAAATCAGATGACATAAAGCACTTTAGTGATTATTGCAGGGTAAAATCCCTGAGGTTACTCATGGTACCAGAACAAACAGGGCTGGTGGCTGCAGTAAGGCTGATTTCTTTCTTGCCAGTGCTGCACATGGGGACCAGGGCAAACACAGCTCACTTCCACTTCACGGCCTTTCCCGCAAGGTGGCTGCAACCTTCGATTCTTCTCTCCGCAGGGGCTGACTCCCCAAAACTGGTCTTTTGCCACGATGGCTTGTAGTATACAGCAACAGTCTCTGGGGTCTTTTGTGATGCAGACTCAACGCATACAGTTCAGTCTCTGGCGCAGTCCAAATGGCACACACAGCTTGCTCATTTTAGGAATTTCAGTCTCTTGGCTTTACGCTGGAAACGGGACAAGTAGGTCTCCCCCTTTTCTTGAAAACATGGTACGAGACAATATTAGCATTGGCAGGCTCCCTTTAAACACTTGATGCCATGGATCAACCTCTCACAGCAGTTTCTCACTCTCTGAGACAGTTCAGCAAATATACTTTCTCTTTGGCAAAGCGTTCTCCTTATCAGCCTTGGTAGCTGAAAAGATATCCCTTTCTGCTGTGAGGCAGTCCAAACAGATCATATCGTAGGGATCATAGACTTGCGACAAGCCTTGACTGGCATATGCCCATTATACAGCTCACCTTTTTCTCAAAGGGTGTATCCTTTAATTGAATTTGTAGAACAGTAATTATCTAATTTGGATTTGAAACTAACCATACTGTCGCTGCCCACCACCTCCAATGGCAGTCGATTCCACATGCCCACCACTATCTAAAAAAACTTGCCCTTCTTTTGGAATTACAGATTTTTCCTCTTAATTGCATATCATGAGATCCTGTTGCAAGATTGTTCTCATTTAACCTTAATCCCGAGACATCCCAAAGATCATCATTTAAGAAGGCACTGAAGACAAAACACATATCTCCTCTAAGCCTCCTGTATTCCAAGGAATACATATTCAGCTTCCTGTGTCTAGCCTCGTAATTCAGATCTTTTACTGTTTTTATCATTTTTGATGGCTCACAAGTCCTGTAGGGAGGCAAAACAGGCTGTTTTCCCTGCGACTCTCTCAACTAGTCATACAGACTCCCACCTCTGCGAGAGCGCAAGCTGACCTGAACCCTGTTCAGAACAGTCCCAGACTGCTGGCCCGGTGGTGCTGAGGGTTGAGGCACTGAACACCACACCTTGTGCTGTGCCGGCGACCCGGACTTGGGAACGAGCCTGGGTTGTCGGGGAGGTCAGCCGGGTTGGAGGGTGAGGAGTGAGATCAAGCTGCAGCAAGGCAGCTCTTACCTCCTGGGAGGGACTTGGGGCTCCCCAGCCATTGGCCACCACCCGGTGGAGGATGGATGGCGGTGCTGACTGGAGGGAGCTCCAGCGCTAGCCATGGGGAGGGTGGAAGGGGGCTGAGCCGGCGTCATGGGGTGTGTGTGCGCCTCCCACACACTCATGGCCGGGTGCTGTGGTCCCGGGAACAGGGGAGAGAAAAAAGGGAAAATAAAGTACTAATTAAAAAAAAAAAGAAAGAAAAAACAGCCCCTGACTGAGTCCGGGATTCCTGTAGTCTAGTTGGCTGCCCAAACTGTCAGTCACTGTCCAGGAGCTCCGATTGGTTAAAATAGGCACCAAACAGGAAAGTCCACAGTTTCTCCCATAAAGCACTGTAATGAGGACCCCTTGGTTTCGAGTGGTCCAAAGAAGTAAACAGTCCATATTTACAGTTAATTTTAAATGCAGCAGTACTGAGTTAGAATTAGTTACAAATTTCGACAGAGTTCACTCTGCTTTATTAATCTACTGCAGAGTGGAGGCTCCCAGGGTTTTGCCTGGCTGGTCGCGAGCTTTGTTTCACTCAAACACAGCCTAGGCTATGTACACTATACACACAGGCTGAACTCTTAAAGGGACAGCGTGGCGGCATGGCAGTGTGCACTCATGCAGCACAGCATCACTGTACATGGATTTATCTTCCTTTGCTGGACGTCAGCCAGGCAGTGGGCATTACTGGAGCCCAGGGAGATACTCGAGGTAAAGCCCCCCAGTTTGGGGGGGGGTACAGTTTGTTTACTCATGGTATGGCTTTTGTTTCATATTTATCTATTTTTCTGTCTCTCTCTCTCTCTCTGTCTGTCTGCCTAGCTATCATGACCGTGTGTGTGTGTTTGTCCCACTATATCTGATGAAAAAAAGCTACTCTTATAGCCTGCTTCCAGGTCCAATATTTTAAGGTGCCAATCCACTGTATCCAAATAAACCATAAAACACTGTAAACACTTATCAGTTTTGATGCCAAAATATTCGTATTTAACAAAATTTATGCATAGGAAGGAGGAAAAAAATAAAGCCTTTTTTACCTGCACTTTGCTTTCAATAAAAGTAGAAAGTGTTGGGCTCAGTCCCCCTGGATGCTTTAGTTCTCAATTGGGAAGGGAAGTTTCTCTATGCTTTTCCCCCCTTCCCTCTCCTGTTCAAAGTGCTAGTCAAAATCAGATCTCAACCCTGCAAGATGATCCTGATTGCCCCAGACTGGGCCAGACAGCCCTGGTATCCACTCCTACTGTCCTTAGCAGTCCATCTTCCCCTGTGTGTTCCCAGGAATTACAACCTGTTAACCTGTGCTCAGGGGAGGGTTTGGTACCCGAACCTCAAATCTCTCAATCTCAAGGCCTGGCTCTTGAAGAGTTAGAGTTTGCTGATTTACACCTCTCCCAAGGTGTAATGGATATCCTGAAGGCTTCTTGAAAACCTTCTACCAGGGCTACTTATAATTCCAAATGGAAAAGATTTTCCATATGGTGCTCTGGGAAGCATATTTCCCCAGAATCTGCTGATCTGACCACAGTCCTTGATTATATGGTCCACTTAAATAGCTTGGGGCTGAGACCAGCTACACTGAAAGTGCATCTGGCAGCTGTGTCTGCTTTTATTTCAGCAGGTAAGCCCTCTTCTCTTTCAGCTCACCCTATATTCTCCAAGTTTTTCAAGGGATTGCTTCACACCAACCCTCCATTCAGGGAACCCTGCCCCTGCCTGGGACCTTAATGTTTGCATTGCTCAGCTTATGCAACCCCCTTTTGAGCCTTTGTCTTCAGCAGAGCTTAAGTACTTGACTTGGGAGACTGTGTTTCTGGTAGCCATCACTTCTGCCAGACGCATAAGTGAATTACAAGCTTTGTCAGTGGAGCCTGATTTTATCTCCTTTCATAGAGATAAGGTGGTCCTCAGGACTAACAGGAAGTTCTTGCCTAAGGTGGTTTCAGATTTCCACCTTAATCAATCTGTCTCTTCCAGTGTACTTCACTGATCATTCCTCCTCTGGCGAGAGGAGGCTGCACAGTTTAAATGTGAAAAGAGCCCTTAGTCACTACATAGAGCGGACCAAGGGCCACAGGTTTGACTCCCTCCAACTGTTCCTCACTTATGGTGAGGTTGGTAAAGGGAAACCTGCCACTAAAAGATCCATTGCCAGGTGGATTGTCTCTTGTATCCAATTTTGCTATGAAAAACTGGGTAAGGCTCCTCCTCAGGCCTGAGGGCTCACTCTACCAGAGGTACAGCTGCTTCCCTGGCTGCTGCCAGGGACATCCCTATTCTAGAGATATGTCAAGCAGCTACCTGGAAAACAGTTCACACTTTTACCAAGCATTACTCCCTGGACATCCAGGCTAGGAGTGATGCTTGGTTTGGCACAGCTGTGCTTCAGAGCTTATTTCCTAAGTAGGTTCTGTCCCTCCTCCATGGAGGTACTGCTTTGTAGTCTGCATATGTCAGAATATAGCAAGACTTCAGGTTGTTTGAAGAAAAAATTACTCACCTTAGTAATGTTGTTTCTTCTAATGGAGTCTTGCTATATTCTGATCTCCGCCTGCCCCTCTCAGAACCTCTGTTTTTGAGATGTGGGTGGGCAGTGCAGTGTTGGCACTTAGTAGGTGCCCACCTTGTTGTTTTCACCCCTTCTTTTCTTGGGGTGAGTTGGTGGTGTGTTTTTCATTTTTTGGGTCTCCTGACTTGAGTCTTTGTTTTGGGATCAAAAAAATGTGTTTTATGTTTGATAGCCAGTTGGTTAGTGTAGGTTTACAGCTTCCACACAGGACCTTAGTGAGTTTAGCTCGTAAGGATCTGGCGGTTTGAGTTTGAAGAACAGCTGACAGTCTCGGCCGAGCTTGAGCTCGGCGTTCCATGCCTGGCATGGAAAGTTTGGCTCTTTCGTCTCCGGGGCAGTTCGAAGGTTGGGACTCACTGCATGTGTCAGAGTATAGCAAGACTCTATTAGAAGAAACAACATTACTAAGGTGAGTAATTTTTTCTTGCGTACCAGAGCCCTGCAGTGCTGCTGCATCAGATCTGACCTGCACAGTACGCACCTTTAAATGCCGATTGCTGTTACTTTGCCCAAAAATGATTCACTGTTGTATTGAAATGTGACATCCCTAGGAGCCGGGAGCTGAGACATCTGAAAAACTCTCAGAATTAAAAAAAAATATGCAGCTTAGGCCTTCCTTTGAGTCGCACCTGGAAATGAGCCTCCGCATAGTGTGGCTTTCCCAGTTACCAGTTTTTAAATAAATAAATTTAAAATGTGGGGCAGATGGCCAGAATGCATAGCATAGCACATTTTTAGTTAAAAGACTAATAGGTTTAAGAATAGTTGGCACTATTATGTTTAGTATTAGGAACTGTTTCTGTCAAGTTAATGTAAATTTTTAATAGTTTGCATGTCCACAGATGGCTCTAACATTAAGAACATCAGTAAATCTTTGCTGAGCAAGGGTACATTTGAGTGTCAAATACATGGAGGTATGCAAAATGCGCAAAATGTGTAGGAGTTGAGAGGTATGCTGAGGGGATATTGGTTTCTATTTAAGCAGTATACTACGAGACGGTGTGGGTGATGGCAGGATTTGCCCACGCCAGGTCTGGTGGTTTGCTCACAAGGCCGCTAGCAGAGTGAGGAAACCATGCCTGGTGTGGGTAAGTCCTGCCATCACCCACACCCTCTCATGGTATATTGCGATTATACAATGTAATGAAGTAGGACAGAGAAGTTTTTATTTTGAGTTTTGCATGTTCCGGTTACCTGAGAAAACAGTATGGCAGCCGGTGGCTTTGAAGTTTGTTACCAGTGATTGGCTGGCACTTCTTCCCGTGGGGTGATGGCACGATTTACATGTTGTAAATTGTGCTAGCCAGCCAATCAGGATACGGTATGTTTGGAGCCATTGTATAATTATGTTTAAAGCAGTTTGCCTTTACTAACCCAATTCAGCAATAAGCTGTTAACTTTACTTGACTTCACTGATCTGATTCAGCGACCCCCATGTTGTTTATCACTGGTTGTAATACAACGACTGCTGTGTGTGTGTGGTGGGGGGGGGATTTGGTAAGTATCAGTAATACTAAAGTGCACAGGCGTGAGGTGCAGGGGCAAGGGTCAACATTTAGTACCAAACCTTTACTCAGATTTCCAAATAAGTGAAAAAAAGGGTAATTACAGTTTTAGTACCCAAACACTATAGGAGACCACCTGCAATACCTGGAAAAGTGTATGGGACTTCTTTTTGTCTCCATATTTGCCATGGGAATTGCTGCTGTAGAAGTGAGTGCTGCTGTAGAAGTGATGGCTTAATGCTTTTGTCTGGGCCCTCTGTTCCCTGCCCAGCCAGGTCACTTGTACTGGGGCCCAGATACACCCAGCTTGATTCTGCCTCTCTAGGTTTCATTTCACTAGGCTGTACCCTGTTGAGTAATTGCCATTTTAATGTCATAACAGAAGTCTCTGCCCAACCTGGTTATTTCCCTCAGGCTCTTTCAACCACAGAGTACAATTAGTGTAATAATTAGAATGAGAATGTGAAGTTCAGAAACTGAGCATGGTGTCCAGAGGGGTAAGGGAGGCCTTGAATGCCCCGCCCTGGGAGATAAGCCAGGAAGGTACACTGGGTGGAGGTTGGCCTCAGTGTCACTGCGACGCTGACTGTGTGCGTGAAGTGGAGGATGAATGGGAGCCTATACTGGTTCCAAAAGTGCAGTAAGTTTAACCAAAAAAAAACTGATGAAGAGCACTCACTGTTGCTGCAGACTCCTGGTGGCAGCAGCAAATACTATCACTTCAGGTCAGCTCTGCCTGTAACAGAATTAACAGCTATCAAAAATGAATAGGTTGGTGTGTTCATTAAAGGGACACTGTCGGATTTTGAAGCAGTTTTTATGCCCTCTCTACTGTTTGCACCTATGAACTGCACTCTGACAGCAGTGTCTGCCATAACTGTACAGTTGTACCTGTAAAGTGTGTGGTCATTAATCTTTACAAAAAAAGCATTTTGTTCGGACCGACCTCATACCTTCGGTGCCCTGCTCCTGCACATCCCCGTTGCTGAACTCGTGCATGAACAAGTTTGGCAATTTTTGTGGCTGGTAAACAAAATAGCTGGCAGCAAGAAGTAAAGTGCGCTGATTTTGACAATACTGGTGCCTTGAGAAACTGAGCGGTATTTCATGAAGAATGAGACTCAACCCCCCCAACCCTGCTGGTCCCCCCCCTCCCCAGGCCCGTCACCCTGACGATCACTGGGACTTACCTTGATGGCATGGAGGTACCCAGCTGACTGGGTGCAGAGCCTGCAGAGGACCGGTGTCGTCCTGTGGGTCGACACTGTTTTTCCACCAGTTTTCTCCCACCACTGTTGCGGCTGCTTGTAGAGGGATGTGTGCTGTGGTCCCCACAATGCCCTCCTTTCATGCCACTTCCCATCCTGCCCCCAGACCTCCACCTGAGGGCAGCCGTGTGGTGGGAGCAACCAGAGCCCTCCCTGGGAGAGGAGAGATGCTTGTCAGCTACTCAATCCGGCTCCTGCACTCCCCCCGGCCCCCAATCGAGCCCTGAAGACGCAGGCTCATTCCTGAACCTGGGTTGCTGGGCGTGTACAGTGGCATCTAGCGCCTCAACCCTCAGCACCACTGGGTCGGCTTGGGGCAGAGGTTTGACGTCTGTATCGGACATTTTAAACTGACTGTGGGGCATACTAGAAATAGGGGGAATCACTGTGGCAGCTGGTGAAAGGAAGGGGATCCTAGTTAGTACAACCCCACATCTGGGAGTTTGTAGCAGCATTGAACACAGAGAGAGTTGTGGTCCTAACTGGACTAAGTGAGGGGACATTAGAGAGGGGGAATGCAAAGTGTGCAAACACCAAGAAAAACATGAGGATGAGAGAACAAGGAAAGTTCAAGGGTTGTAGCAAAGTAAGATCAAGAGTCACATGGAAGCAGGTATGCCTTAATGCCAGGAGCCTTGGTAACAAAATTGGTGAGCTCCAGGCACTGATGGCAGACACTGAGGTGGACTTTGTGGCCAACACAGAAATGAGAGCTTTAGAAAATAATGACTGTGACGTGATGATCGCTACATACTCAATGTTCAGGAGGGATAGAGTAACAGGTAGAGGGGGAGGAGCACTCTTTGTCAAGGATGGCATTGAGGCCAGCCCGGTGGCACTGAGGGTTGAGGTGCTGGACGCCACACCAGCGACCTGGGGTCGGGAATGATCCCGGGCCGCCAGGGTCTGGCAGGGGAGAGGAAGGATTGAGCATCCCACGACTGCTCTCCTTCCTCTGGGGAGGGTGGGAAAGGTGAATCGCACTGCAGTGGCATGCCTAGTGGGGGGGAGGGGGAAGCACAGCGAGCCCCGGCACAAACGTGCTTGGACACCATTGCACATCCGGCTCCCGGGGGCTAGAAAAGCGGGACGACCTTGGCGGCTGATGGTCGTGCCCTATGCCCCCAGACACGGGAGGTGCCTTCGGGGTGTGGCCAACCCTGTACGATGAAGCGTGTGGTGTGTCAGACCAGGTCCAAGGGTGCGGGTGATGGCAGACGGAGGTTGTGGGGCCCGCTCCACTGTGGTAGAAAACGTGGGGGGGGGGGTGGCATTGAGGTAGCAAAAGATGGGGGCATCAGGGGTAGTAATAGGGAGACAGAGTGACTGTGGGTGCTGCACTTGGCAGCCTTGGGCAAGAAACTGTGCCTGGTGGTGATCTGCAGACCTCCAGCGCAAGGGGAAGAGAGGAACAGAGAGCTCAGGGAAGAACTTGAAAGAGGGGTGGTAGTGGAGGAAATACTGGTGGTGAAGGATCTGAACTTGCCAGACATCAGTTGGGATGTTCCAGTGGCCAGGAGTGCCAGAGGTCAGGCCTTGTTGGACACTTTCCAGGACTGTTTCTTGGTACAGGTAGTTAAGGAACCCACCAGACAGACTACAGTTCTCAATGTGGTGCTCAGCAACTCAGAAATGGTAGGAGCTGTGAGAATAAGGGAGCCACTGGGTAACAGCAACCATAACTCCATTTGGTTCAAACTGGCCCTAGCGTCTGGGGAAAACTCCAGTCGAGTTGAAATCCCTGATTTTAGAAGGGCTGACTTTAATAGGCTGAGGCAGCTGGTCAAGGGAAAATTAGCCAGGGTGAACAACATGGGGGGGGAGGTGGAAGAGAGAGACAGCAATTAAAGGAGCCATTCTCGAGGCATCTAAACTATGCATGAGAATGGTGACCAAAAAGAACCATTTCAAGAGACCGTTCTGGTTCTCAACAAGAGCCATGGAAGCAGTGAGGGTGAAGAAAGAGGCCTTCTACGCGTATAAAGAAAAGCAGGAGGTGGAAGAATGGGGAGAATACGTAGTAAAATAAATAGGAAGGCAGAGAGGGTGTTTAGAGAGGCAAACGTAGATACAGAGATGCATATTGAAGACGGGGTCAAAAGCGGAGAAAAACTGCTCTTTCGCCATATTAGTGAAAAAAAGGAAGAAAGGAGCTGGAATCGTAAGGCTTGCTGGGGGGGTAGTGTGATAGAGGAGGACAGCTTAAAGACTGCCATCCTTAATGATTACTTTTGCTCAAGTTTTCACTAGAGGGAATAGTAGGCCCTTGCCAGAGAGTGTAAGTAAGTAACATTTTATTTATGAAGCACCCTAAGGCATAAAATAGTGTCGGAGACTTGATTAGTGGCCTTCACCAGTCAAAATGAAAAATGATTAGCAATTGGCCAACGTTGATTAGCAACTACACAAAAATTATATTTTTGCTCAACACCCCATAAAATAAACTTACCTTGCTATAGTAAACATTGTACACATAGTTTGAGATGTTTACCTGTCTTATTAAGCCATTTGTGAAATACAGGAAGTGAAGCAGTACATTAAGAGCCAAGAGTTAGCGTGATGTCTGCTAAAGCAGACCGTGACATTCGTGACCGTGATAAAACATTGAAACACATTTTTACTTCCCCCTTAGATCTCTGCAAAGCAGGGCACGTTACTTCATCTTAATTCTGTTCCCAAATGTTCAAAGAGCAGGGTACAACACCAGCAGGGCACAAGTCTTTTTACTTCCCTCATGGATCTCTGCAAAGCAGGGCACATTATTTTGTCTTAATTCTGTTCTCAAACACTAGCAAGGCACAAGACTTTTTTTACTTCCCCTTGTGGATCTCTGCTAAGCTGCAGGGCTCATTACTAAGTCTTTTCTGTTCCCAAGTTCAAGAGAGCAGGGCATAACACTTGCAGGGCACATTCTTTTTGGTTCCCCTCATGGATCTCTGCAAAGCAGGGCATATAACTTTTGTCTTATTCTGTTCCCAAATGTTCACTGCAATGAGCAGGGCACACAACATAAGCAGGGCACATATTAAAGTGTTTTTTAACTACTAGTTCCTCTCGTCTCTGCAAAGCAAGGCACATTACTTAGTCTTTTTTCTGTTCCTAGAAATGTTCATTGCAAAGAGCAGGGCACACAACAAACTGTAGTAGGGCACAGAAGTTCTTAAGGTATCCCTCATGGATCTCTGCAAAGCACGGCCCATTAGTCTTTTCTGTTCCCAAATGTTCACTGCAATTACTTCACTGTTCTGTTCTCAAATTCACTGCAAAGCAGAGCACAAACGTAGTATTTTTAAAGGTTCAAGCAGGGCACCCTCTTACTTGCCCAGATCATGCCCTTCTCCCACCACCCACAGTCTAGAGTACAGTTCCAGGCCTTGCCGTTGCCGTATACACCATCCTCTCAGATCTGTGCCCTGAGGTCAATGTGCCCCCTTCCTTCCTCCAAACTCCGTGACCAAAAGGAAAATGTTTTACTTATTTTTTTTAGCTCCCCAATTCTCTGCTGCATTTTCTGCCCTCGGTCACAGAAATCTGCGTCACCGTGCCTCGCCCCACAATGCAGCCGCCTGCTTTCCGCTCCGCTCCATCCCAGTCCTGTGCCCTCTCATGGTCTCTGCCCTCTCTCTCCATCTCCTCCTTGGTACGGCCACTTCTGGTCACTCTTCTGTCTCCTGCAAAAGAACACAATAAAAATTAAAAACCAAAAGATGCCAACAACAACGAAGAGAAAAAAAAAAAGAAAATTAAAAAGAAAAAATAATACTTCACTGTTTGACTCTGCCTGGAGCTTCTGACTGCCTGCTTGCTCTTCTGGGTGCACTGCAAAAGGACTCCCTCACGTTTCTCCTGTGCAGAGACCGGGTTGGGGGCTAGAGGAGCCAGGAGCATTACTGGACCCATCAGGGTTTATTGGGCGGGGATTTAGGGGAGGAGGACAGAAAATGGATACCCAGACCAAAAAAAAAGCAAATGTAAGTTGTCAGTGCCCAGTAAGGCACTTTTATAGGACCCAGGACCAATTGGCAATTATTAGCAATGACTGCTAGTCATTGCCACACTTGACTCTCTTTTTCCCAATCTTGGGTCACAAATTGTGATGCGAACCTGCTTATTTTATGCCTTGCACCCTGTTCTTGCAGCTCAGTGTGCTTTACAATGTACAAAAATACCACTAAAAAAAACAAGACATCACATATCAAAATTAAACAATGACAATAACGAAAGAGTAAAATTGATCGGTTAGTTTCATCTACTGGTATAAGAGTTCCCAAAACTTCTTTAAAGAGATGTACTTTCAGACCCCACTTAAAGGCCTCCAACGAAGAGACCTCTCTCTCAAGGACCTAGGAAGTGAATTCCGCAGGGCTGGCGCAACCACTGCAAAAGTGTGGTCACCGGATGGTTTTAGCCGAGTCCTGGGAATTACTATAAGGTCATCCTCAGCAGAGTGGAAGGAGCTCTGCAGGTGGCATGGAATCAGATCATCAGTCAGATAACTTGGGCCCCCAGACTGCATAGAGCTTTATAGGTGAGAAGACCCACCTTGAAGGAGATTCTGCACTTCACCAGCAGCCAGTGCAGGTCAAGAAGTACCGGGGTCATATGACATTGCTAAGCGTGCTAAGCTCAGGGTGGATAAGGCAATGGGACATGATGGCATACATCCCAGGGTACTTAAGGAGCTAAAGATGGAACTAGCAGAGCCATTAGCAGAACTGTTTAGTGAGTCTCTGAGCACAGGAGAGGTCCCAGAAGACTGGAGAAGGGCTCATGTGATCCTGCTCCACAAGAGTGGTAGCAGGGAGGAGGCAGGGAACTACAGACGAGTCAGTCTTACCTCAGTAGTGGGCAAGATTATGGAGGCACTCCTTAAGGAAAGGATAGTGCAACACCTGGAATCCATAGGGCACAGGATCCAAGACAGCATGGGTTTACAAAAGGAAGGTCCTGTCAAACTAATCTCATAGATTTCTTTGACTGGGTAACCAGAGTGGTGGACCAAGGGGGAGCAGTTGATGTCGCCTACCTTGACTTCAGCAAAGCTTTTGACACTGTTCCACATAGAAGATTGATAAATAAGCTGGGTAGGCTCGGGGTGGGTCAGAAGTTGCTCAACTGGGTGGCAAACTGGTTGATGGGCAGAAAACAGAGAGTGGTGGTAAATGGTATACAGTCAGAAGAGATGAAAGTCACAGTGGGGTACCTCAGGGATCAGTCCTGGGGCCAGTCCTCTTCAACATCTTCATTAGTGACGTTGCAGATGGACTAGAGGTAAGGCTTGTCTGTTTGCAGATGACACCAAGATCTGCAACAGAGTAGATGATCCAGATGGGGTGGGCAGAATGAGAAGAGATCTGGATAAACTAGCAAAATGGTCAGAAGAGTGGCAACTGGGATTTAATGCAAAGAAGTGCAAGATCATGCACATAGGGAAGAGAAACCCTGAAGCCACCTATAGGCTGGGAGGGGAGTTGCTAGCAGTCACAAAGGAAGAAAGAGACTTGGGCATCATCATCACTGATGACCTGAAATCATCAAACAGACCTCTAAAGCAGTAGGTAGGCTAGGGGTGTTAGGAGTGATATAGTAGGGTATCACAAGTGTAAGAGGAGGTAATAATCCCTCTTACGAGACACTGGTTGAGGCCCCATCTGGAGTACTGCGTGCAGTATTGGAGCCACACCTTCACAGGACATTAACCAAATTGAGGCAGTCCAGAGAAGGGCAGCCAAAATGGTGCAGGGACTGCATCAGAAGACATCTGAGGACAGATTAACAGAGCTCAATATGTATACCCTTGAGCAAAGGAGGGAGAGAGGTGATATGATCAAGGCATTCAAACACCTTAAGGGCATTAACAAGGTGAAAGAGTCTAACATGTTTAAATACAAGAAAAATAGCAGGACAAGAGGACATAGCATGAGATTAGAGGGGGGCCGATTAAGGGGGAATGTGAGGAAATTCTTTTTCACAGAAAGGGTGGTGGATGCATGGAATGGCCTACCTCAAGAAGTGGTGGCTATGAATACAGTGCAGGGCTTCAAACAGGCATGGGATAGGCATAAGGGAGCAATACAAATGAGTATGAGTAGATAGGCCACTGACACAGCAAAGGCCGATGGCACATTTATAAGGTAGAAAAATAAATGGGCAGACTGGATGGGCCTTGCGGTCCTTATCTGCCGTCAACTTCTATGTTTCTATGAAATAACGATGCACAGTATGTGCGACCGAGAGAATGGACAGCAACAGAGCAATGGCTAAAAGCACAGAGAGCTGGACTGACACATTTTGGTGCTCCTTCTCTAATAAAGACAGGATGTGAAGACAGTTAGCTAATCATAGCATTTGTATCAGATTCTCCCTAATCTCTTTTTTGTCAATGAAATTCAAACCAAGGTTGCTGCTTTGTGCATTTTGATTTGTTCTCTAATTGACCTAAATAAAGCCTCTGATTAACACTGCTCTTCCAGGCCCCCAAGGCACACTACCAAACAGAAAAGAGACATCATTGCAAGTAATTCTCTTATTTTCTTGAGTAATCCCAATTTTTTATTGTGCTCATCCAATTGCAGAATACTCATTGCTTGTAAAACGTTTAACTTGCATGACATTTTTATTTCACCATTATCGTTTTTTCACACGTCCCGCGTCAAGGCTCTTTCGGTATCTATGGTTTATTTTAGGAAGTGTTTGCAGTGGTTGTTCAAAAAAGCAACCCAGCAAAAAGAATGTGACAATTTGATTGAATTTAAAGGCTGTCGTTGGGAAAGTACAGAGCATTCTTCCCAGTTCCCTCTCTCAGACTGGGAGCTGCTTGGACCACAATGCCGGGTAAAGCAACGGAGCATCAAAATTCTACCTTCAGAAGGGTCACTACCTTTTTTTTACCACCTGCCCCTGCCAGCCTGGCTGGTCTCTCCTTCAGGCGACCAGTTCCTGCTGCCATCATAATCCGCCATCTGCTGCCCTTCATCCTGCTGACCTGCCATATTTCTTTGGGGGGGTCTTCCCTACCCATGGGGGACTACTGGGAGGGGAGACTTCCAGTCCCCATAGGCAGTTTCTTTGATCCTTGCCAGGGTGGCAATGGAGCAGCATGGGGCTTTCCCAGGCTATCGCGGCACTGGGAGGATCAAGCTGGTGGCCATTTTCTGTTGTTCTTTCCCCCACCCACACAATGGATGCATGCTGTGGTGTCCTGGCTGCTCGCACATGCAGTGTGTGGTCACCCATGCCGCACTGCATGATGCCATACCTGGCTGCCAGGAGCTGCCAAGGGGCGATTCGTCCTTGAACCCCCCCCCCCAGGAGGAGCGTGACCAAAGGATGCTCTTGAGTCCTCCCTTCCGGCCTCCACTCCTGTCGCCCCAGCTCGGGACACGAACCCAGGTCACCAGCATGCCAGGCAATCCCGTCACCTGGCGCCACGGAGCCAGCTGTCACTTCCTTTTTAATCAAAAATTTGTTGCCATCAGAAGGAAGGAGAGCAAACAGCAGAAAGCTGCAAGAACTGCAGGGGATAAACCCAACAAGTCACCTTTACACAGCGCCTAGGCAGCAGTCATTGCACGGCACTCTGCTGCCAGGTCTCGGTTGTGGTGATTAGCACCACTCAGCTATATCCTCTCTGGGACGCTGTTGAACAAGGGCACCCCCGAGTTATATACTTTGCATCAGCCCATACAGTATGTGATTTGTATTCTATGTAAAAATTATGTTTATATCTAATAGGATTTCTTTATAGCTGATCAGACCTAGGGCCCTATAAAAGCATCAATAGGTTTGACCTGCAAGACTAGAATAATTATTTTCAGATGACGCATGGTTTATTGTGGCATGGAACGGAGTGTTTATTATGTGTTTAAGGGTTTGGATTTAGGCTACACAATTTTTTTTCCTGAGTCTGGCATGCACTAAGGGTTGTGTTAAGTGTGAACGTTACAGACAAGGAAGCTGCTTGTGACAAAGTTTGCAGATCTGAACTGGAATTACAATAACATGCGCCGTGTGTTTGGTATCAAAAATCCAGTTCTAAATGTTACAGTTGCTTAAAAACCAGTCTATATGCATCTAACAGTGTCCATTAGTTCATTTATTAATTTATAATTTAATGAATTAATTTTACTATTTTTGGCCAGTAAAGATACACTAAGCTGAGTGACAGCTATACTGCAATCCCAACATCAGCAATAAATAGTAAAATGTAATTTTTTGTATCAGATTCTGTGGTGAAATGCTGTGGAGCAGGCTGGCAGGTAGAAGAGATTACAATATAAAAAATGTAATACTGATGTACTGTGTAATGTTTTGCTTTGGAGAAGGAGAGAGACAGACTGTTAGCTGCAGGAGGCTGTAGCTAATCAGGATGCTACTCAGGCGAGTGCCGGGAGGGGGACTGGAGGGTGGGGGCGGACAGCACCTGGAGGGAGGAAGTGAGTGGGTTTCTTTTTTTTTTTTCCTTAAAGAGATTTACCAATCTCAGCATCAGCACTTGCTAGTTCAGTGCCTTACCCCTCTCTGATGTTACTGCTGCCGATATTTTGTCCGGTAATCCAACAATTAAGAAATGGAATCACTCATAAATTTAGCCCCACTGAGACCTGAGAACTTCCTGGTTTCTGGGGCCGCCTGCGATATGCCCCCACGCTCACTAAAGTTGTGGCGTGATGCCAGAGGCATGAGGGGCCGAATGCCATTATATGCTATGGGAAGTACCTTTCAGATCATTTTTTATATTGTAATGGGCAGTTGGTGAGAAGAAGCGTGGGCACTGGTGGAGCTAACAAGGGCCTTGTTAGTTGACTAGTGCCCGTTACTTCACCAGCTGCCCATTACAGTAAAAATTATCCGAAAAGTACTCTCCATAGAAATGATAGCACTCATCCAACCTTTCCCAGGCATCCCACACAACTGGTGAACAGAGTACGTACTGAAACAAGTCTCAGCCGTGAGGCTGGGTATGGTCACTGTAGTGTTGAATTGAACAAACATCGGCAATAACATCAGAAAATAAAGATAACGTGAAAATAAAACATATTTAACTTGGTAGATCTCTAGTATTTTAGGTATTTTCTGTTTTCTTCGATTCCTCCATCCCTGGGGTAGCGCGTGCATGTGGAGGCATGCATATGTCATGTAGTACGGGACGCCCCACCCTATCAGTCGCTCCGTTACCGCCTGCACCTGCCGCCAGGCCTCTATCTGGTGATAGCAGGACTGCAGATGGGCGACCCCCTGGGAGAGGAGAGCCAAGGCTCGATCCTGCTCCCACCCCCCGCCCCCGCGCTGGCTCCCCGACAACCCGAGGTCGTTCCTGAACCCAGGTCGTTGGTGTAGTGTGAGGTAAGGCATAGATGGCTCAGCCTTCAGTGCCACCGGACCGGTGGGAGGGTTAAAACGGAATGTGGATCTATGACAGCTCGAACTGTCATAGACCTTTACTGTTCAAAGTCTTTACTGTTCGAACTGTAAAGAACTTCGAATGGTCATTTTTCGATCAAACTGTTTTCATTTACCTGCCTATCTTGAGGCTGTCACAAACATCATTATGATTCAAAAATGGTCAAACATTTTTTCACCAAACCATCAAAAGGCACACCTTTGGGATCTCTGAAAATTTCAGAGGAAAATTGTATCAAGTTTGGGCTTAGATGATGGCAAAAAATCCCATGTTATCCAATAGGGAAAAAAAAATAGTTTTACTGTTTTTCACCACTTTATATTTCATGAAGCATACAAGATGCCATCATGAAACTGCCCAGATCGTGCAACACTGACACAATGACCGCACATGCCAAATCTTAGGCTATTTTGTCAAAAAATGCCAAAGTTATTAAGGGCATAAAAATTGAGATTTAACATTGAAGTACTGTACCCAACCCTAACTATAGGGGCTTGACTGCACCCCTATAATATGGAGACTGAGGATTATGAAGAAACTATTCTTCTGAGGAGTCAATACCTCCACAGGAACAGCAACCTGTGATTGCATTTCATGAGGATTTTATTTTACACTCCCAGTTCAAGGGATACAATAAGCGGGTTTGTATTTAAATTTTTATTTATTTATTTTTATTTTATTTATTAATTACTAGGATTACAAATGTCTTTGAATCAGGGGTTCTTTTACAAAGATTCCGCGTCAGCAATGGGTGCAAGCAAAACAGTGGTAAGATACAGTCAAGGTCAGGAGGTTTAAACATAGAAGCAAACAGAGGTAAGATACAATACAGGTCAGGAGGTTAACTTAGTAGCAAAAGACAGTACATTTGTATAGACTAGCACAGTAGCAAACAGTCAGTAGCAAATAACAATACGGGTGTATATATAGCAAGACACAAATACAAATGAAAACCATCCTAGGGGTGACATAAGTAGATCAAGGGGTGGGGATAAGGGGGTAGGGGTGGGTATAAGGGGTAGGCAGTCAAGGATTTGACATTGTTGTAAGTAAAGAACAGAAAGATAAGTGCTAGGTGGTCTGTGGTGGAGCAACAAGAGATAGGGTGATAGGGAGGTGGAGACAGGAGGAGAGGAGTGGGGGAGGGGTGGAATGGTAGGTGGGAGGTGAGAGGGGGTAGAATGGTAGGTAGGGGGTGGGAGAGAGATGGGGAACTTGGACCCAAGAATTGAGAAATGCAAGTCAATTGCCAGTTCGATTAGCAGTGATTGCTAATCATATAAGTTGGCCATCCACTGTGTTTTTTAAATTTTCCCTGGTGTCTAGTGGTGCTCCCCACCCTCCGATTGCCAGCCCTTGATGTGTCTAGTGCCCCCCTCCACCGATCGCCATAATGCCTTTTTTTTTTTATCCCTGGTTTCTAGTGGCAGCCCCCATCCTATTGCTGTCCCCGTTATTTTGTCGTTCCCTAGTGACACCCCCCCCCCACCATTCGATCGCTGTCCCTGTTACTCATTGGTGTCTAGTGGCAGTGGCATCCCCCCCCCACCACCTGATCACTATCCCCATTGTGTCCCTCAGTGATCTTTTAAACCTGCAAAACAAAAAACGGTCCATCGCCGATCACTCCCGCACCCCCACCTGACCACCCACTGTGCACCCACCTCCCCAAACAACCAGTACACCACCACAGACCATCACTCATCTTAACAGGTCCCAGGTTCAAGATCCGATCTCCCGATTGAAGACGCATCTCGCTGCTGGAACCGGCGACTGCAGTATAAGAAACTAAGGTAAATGCAGTCCTATGTATTTCAGTGGGGGTTTCAACTTTGGTACATATCTCAGTCATTGTTTGACATATTGACCCCAAATTTTCAACATGGCCTTTTGGAGAGCCCACCTCATGAACAATATAACTGTCACTACGCAACTGCAGCCTGAAAGGTGATTTCTTAGTCATTGGCAAATTCACCTTTCGGGCAGAATTTGTGTAATGACAGTCATTGTTCATGAAGTGGGGTCATAAGAAGGCTATGTTGCAAATCTGGGGTCACAATATGAAAAAGTGGCAAAGTTATGACCATTTGTTGCAATTTCGCTATGCACCGTCATAAATTTGGAATTTTTTTTAGATATTTTGACCACAGATTTTCAACATAGCCTTCTTATTATCCCACCTCATGTATGTTACAGCTGTCATTTTTCAGATCCTTCCCAAAATGTGTTTTCACAGCTATGTCATGGAATTGCGTTGCAGTTGCGCAGAATTACACGTTGGCAGGGACTGGAAAATTTTCTGCACCGGGTACATGAGATGGGGTAATAGGAAGGTTGTGCTGACAGTTTGGTCAAAATGGCAAATTCAGTCTCAAAACTATGCATACAATGTGGTTTATTAATATATACAATAAGAAGTAATTATATCGTTTAAAGTAAAAATACCAATTTTAGAAAACTGCTAATCAAAATCAGCTGATTGTGAATCATTTTTTATTTTGATTAGCAAAGGCCACTAATCAACTGTCCAACACTTATTTATGCCTTACAGTTACAAAACATGTATAAAACGCTATGGTTTGAGACAGTGGCTTTGGAAGAACCTAAAAAAGTCCAGTTGGACGGTTTAAATGCTCCAACTATGCCCACTTCTCTGGTGCCTCCTTTCCAGCATGCTTTAGAGATTGCTACTCTAGCAGCCAGAAGAAAAGGCTGATCTTACTTCGAGATAGAGCTCTTGCAGCAGGCTATAACAATTAGGACTATGCGGCAGGCACTAGGACCACACGGAAAAACTTCTGCCAGCAATACCAGCGAGGGACCGCCCCTGACGCCGGCCCCGCCCCGACGTCAGTCAGGGTACAAGAGGGAAAGGACCCAGCTCCACCTCAGTTCTTTCCCGATGCGTACGTGAATAGCTGCTGCCTGCGATTCACCAAGCCAGAAAAGGATCTTCAATCAAGTTTTTCGACGGTTTTACCATTTTTTCTTCATTACCGTGACCGATGCCTGCATGGTTACCGCTAGTGGCTCGGTTTTTCCGGTTAATTGTCGTACTTTGCCTCAGTGTTTTCCACCGTGGGTGCCGACGTCAGTAGCGAAGTTTCTTCCCGCGGGTTCGATGTCTTCCTGGTCGTCTGTTTCCCCAGATCACCTAAACTAGTGCGAATGCGGCCGGCAGATTCCCGCCAAAGACTGTCATCGGTGGTGCGTTTTCTGTTTGGGCCCGGATCACGACACCGCTAACTGTGCCGACTGCCAAGCTTTTACAAGCTGGACTCGCATCCGACGCCTGAAGGCCCTGAAGGCCTACCTGTTAGAGAAGAAAATGGACCTGCACTCGTCTGAGGGGAAGAAGAAGGAGAAAAAGCTCCATAGTAAAGAGCACAGTCGGTCCCGGCACTGGTCGGTCTCGGTCCCTCTGCGATCGCGACCTTCCCGAAGACCTGTCGCCCGGCTCGGGTGGTCACCAGCGTTCATCCCAGGCTAAAGGCCGGCCCATCGAGAGCAGCGGCCAAGCCTAAGGTGACTCGATCAAAGTCGCCATGAAAGTCCGTGGCAGTACCTGCTTCAGCCCTACCGTCTACGGCACGGTTCCGCCTGCTAAAGTGCGCCTCCAGAGCTTAAGGACTCTCCGGTGCCCTGTGCGTCACCCGTCGTCCGGTTGCGGTGCCGACACGGTTGAAAGGGCCAAGGACCAGGGGTGGAGTCGTTGTCCAACCGGCGTCCACAGCAAGTCCTCCTCCCCCGGGGCCATCAGAAGAGCTCGCTGTCACAACCTGCCGCTCAGGAGACTTCTTTCCTGCAGCGGGCGGCTGAAATATTCTCCCCGGACGAGCTTAAACAGCTTTTTTCGTTTTGGTGGGGCAGGTTCATAAGCATACCACCCCGTCACCGGCCCAGACACCGGTAGCGGATCCTGCGGGTGAACCACAGCCAGAGAGCGATACCTCTCCGTTGAGGTCCCCGGAGCGCCGTTTTTCACCCCCGTCTAGGGCTCGTCCCCGCTCCTGATCTGAGGACCACTGACGTTGCTCTATGGTTTCGACTGACCGACGTTGGTCCTGGTCTAGTTCCTGGAGCCCTTCTCTCGCTCAGTGGGACGGTTTCCGGCATCGGTCTCCTGACTGGCGTTGGTCATCACTCCGTCGTCGGTCCAGGGACCGGAGTCGGTCTTCGGACGAAGACCGACGTCGGTCCCCTGCATACCGAAGTCAGCGTAGGCATGGACATGAGGCAGAACCAGACTACTCTTAAGTCGGATAGTCGGTCCTCCTCTTCCTCGTCATCCTCTTCATCTTCCGTCAGCCTCAAATGCTCCCCTGAGGAGAAGGACATGCCTCGCTCGCCTCCGGATGATCCCACGTTCATGGACGTCATGAGGCATATCCAGGCTTCCAATGAGTGGGACACGGAAGACCTGGACCCGGAATGCGGAGATTGGCCAAATACCTGAGGCAGAAGGAGCCAAAGTCTTTGGTCATTCCTCCTCTGGTGGATACTTTTCAGGACCTAACTAGATCCACCTGGCTGCATCCAGCCTCCATCCCGGTGGTTCCCAAAAGGTCGGACAGGCTTTACAAGGCTCCGAAGGCGGAACCCTTCTTGGCGAAACACCCTCAGGCAGACTCCACTGTGATCACGGCTGCTCATGACAAGTCTCGACAGCCGCAACACCTTAGCTCCCAGCCTCCCGACTTGGAGTCCCGTTACCTGAATCAGGTGGGCAAGAAACTCTACGCTGCTTCCACCTGCTCCATTCGATCCCTGAACTTCCTCACGCATATGGTGCAGTTCCAGAATGCGTTGTGGGAACGGGGTCTTGAGCTGGCACAGGCCATGCCAGACTCTGATTAGAAGACGGAGCTCCTGGCCCTCTTACAGTCGGGCTCGGACGTAGGCACTCATGTTCTGAGGGCCTCGTACAATACTGCAGATACGGCAGCCAGGGCAGCCGCCTCTGGGGTTTGTCTCAGGCGCCATGCCTAGTTGAGGCTTTTGGGCTTCCACCAGGATCTGCAGTCCGGTATCCGGAACCTACTGTTTCAGGGTGCCGTTTTGTTTGGGCAGGAGATGGAGGCCTTGATCTCCCGTCTCCAGGAATCGGGTAAGTCGATCTGGTCGGTCCGCCAGATGTACCGTGGCGACCAGCGACGCTCCCATCACCGTCGGCTTTTTCAAAGTCCTCAGGCAATCAGACTTCAGCCCGAGGTTCTCAGCAGGGGCAGAGAGGTGGCTTCGCGCGAGATCCAGAAATCAGCAGTCTGGTGGACCTTCCGTCCGTGGGCCCAAGTCCTCCCAGGCCTCTCTCCCTACCCGGTTCATGGACTCCTTCGCCCCCTCTCTGTGGTCAGGCGTCCAGGGGCGGTTGGGAGCCGCTTCTCCCTTCATCTCGAAGGGTGGAGCTCTATTACCACAGATCAATGGGTCTTGGGCGTCATTCGGAGAGGACACACGTTGGAGTTCTGAGTTCCCTCACGTACTCCATCAAAGCTCTCCCATTATCCTCCTTCTCACATTCCACTCTTGGAAGGAGAAATTCAGGCCCTCCTGCAAAAGAGAGCAATAGAAAGAGTTCCCGTGGAGCAGTGGGGTCAGGGGTTTTACTCCCACTTTTTTCTGATCCCAAAAAAGATGGGGACCTTCGTCCCATTCTGGATCTCTGTCCTTTAAATCTCTTTATAGAGTACAAAAAGTTCAGGATGGTGACTCTTCAGGGTCTCCTCCCTCTGCTGCACCAAGGGGATTGGCTCTGTTCTCTCGACATGCAGGATGCGTACATGCATATCGGGGTCTTTCCTCCCCACAGGAAGTTTCTGAGGTTCCACTTCCTAGGGGCGCATTATCAATTCCGGGTGCTCCCATTCGGCTTTTCTTCCGCTCCGCGAGTCTTTAGCAAATGCCTAGCAGTGGTGGCTGCGGCTCTAAGGCAATCAGGCCATTATGTTTTCCCTTACCTCGACGACTGGCTTCTCACAGCCCTGTCAAGGGACGGCCTCCTACGCTCTCTCGGAGATGCCTATGCTCTATTCCGAGAGCTGGGGATCACCCTGAACTTGAGAAAGTCGTCCCCAGAGCCCAGCCAAACCCTCGCCTTCATTGGAGCGACTCTGGACTCTGTCCAGGGCATGGCTTTTCTCCCACAGGACAGGGGAATTCACCTGCAAAGTTTGGCAGAACGGATCTCCATTACACCTCGGGTTCTGGCCCGAAACTTTCTCAGTCTACTGGGGCATATGGCGGCGGCCATCCCAGTAACACCCTTGGCCTGCCTCCACATGAGAATCCCACAGTGGATGCTCAGGGTGCAGTGGGATCAATACTCCGATGACCTGGATGCCTTAGTCAGGATCTCGGAGCCGGTCAGAAGAACGTTGTTTTGGTGGCTGGACCCCAACAATCTGGAGCAAGGGGTCAGCTTTCGTCCGGAGCCTCCAGGTCAGACTCTAACGACGGATGCCTCAGACCTGGGTTGGGGGGCTCATCTCGGGGTTCGCCGGACGCAGTGGGTTTGGTCACCCGAGGACCAGTCCCTCCACATCAATGTCCTGGAAATGCAAGCGGTCCTCTACGCTCTTCAGGCGTTCCAAGAGGACCTGTTACCCAGCTCTCTTCTAGTTCAGACGGACAACAAGCAAGGAGGCACCCATTCATATTCTCTTTGCCGGGAGGCGATGAGAGTCTGGTACTGGGCGCTGGAACGGGGCATTCATCTGTCGGCTGTGCACATTCTAGGAGTCCTAAACACGCTGGCCGACAACCTCAGCAGGTCGTGGGCCAGGCGCCGCATGGGGTGCTTCAATCCGTAGCAGATCGGCTCTTGGGAAGTGGGGCCTTCGAGCTAGATCTCTTTGTGTCTACGCAATGCCAAACTGCCACGATTTTGCTCACGAGCACGTGCCTGGCATTTTTGGCCAGGCGTTGTCCTTTGTTGGGCTGGGAGGTTTTTAAGCCTTTCGCCTTCCTCTCATCCAGAGGGTTCTGCTCAAGCTACAGGCAGAGGGGGCACGCATGATCCTTGTGGCCCCCAATTGGCCCTGACAGATTTGGTTCCCACTCCTGCAGCGGTTGTCCCAGGAACCTCCAATCCCGCTGCCCATTTGCTCGCAACTGCTGTCCCAGGACCAGGGTTCTCTGGTTCATCCGGATCTCAGATCCCTGCACCTTCATGCTTGGCTCCTCCAGACGTAGCTAAAAACAGATACGGGGTTTCCCCGGAAGTGGCTGAGATCTTAGCGTCCGCAAGAAAGCCCTCTACTCGCTCCACTTACGCTATGAAGTGGAAACGTTTCTGTCTTTGGGCCTTGCCACGGCATTTGGTCCCGGTCACCTGCTCTGTGAACTCCGTTTTGCAGTATCTCCTCTCCTTATACGAGAAAGGCCTGAGCTATTCCTCTATCAAGGTGCACATGTGGGCGATCTCGGCCTATCGTGCTCTTGTGAGAGAGAGAGAGCATTGGCCCAGTTGGAAGTGGCCCGCACCTTCCTTAGGGGGGTTCTTCACATGAGACCTCCCATCAGGGACCCTGTCCCACCCTGGGACCTCCTTTTTGTGCTGGCTGGAGAAACTCCCCCTTCCCCCTTTTGAACCCGCAGTGAGTTGTGAGCTGCGATACTTGTCCTGGAAAGTTTGTTTTCTGGTCGCTGTTACTTCCGCTCAACGAGTTTCCGAGCTGCAGGCTCTGATGTGTAAAGAGTCCTATTTGGTTTTTCACAGGGAAAGGGTTTCCCTCAGGACTAATCCCAAGTTTCTTCCCAAAGTGAACTCGGAGTTGACCCTCAACCAGTCGGTTGATCTTCCAGTTTATTTTCCTTCCCCTTCCAATAGAGGGGAGGTTCTCCTCCACACATTGGATGTCCACAGGTCCCTGAGGTATTACCTCAATAGAATGGTTCAACACCGTAAATCAGAGCAACTCTTTGTGGCCTTTGTGCCACAATGCTTGGGTCAACTGGTGTCCAAGCAGACTATCTCCAAATGGATAGCCCATTGCGTCTCATTTTGCTATGAGCATCACAAGAAACCCTGCGGGTCAGTTAGGAGTCACTCCTGAGGAGTGTCAGCTTCTTTTGCCTTGATGTGGAATGCAGCCATTCAGGACATCTGTCGCGGATGCGACCTGGAATTCAGTGCATACCTTTGTCAAGCATTACAGCTTGGATATCGTCTCCAGACGCCGTGCTGGCTTCGGCCTAGCGGTTTTGCAAGGACTCTTGTCCTGAAGGTCTCTGGAGTCAGCATATTCCTCCTCCCGGGGTTGGCTACCTCTTTGCTAGGGAACTGCTTGGGACTCAGTCCTAATTGTTATAGCCTGCTACAAGAGCTCTACCTCGAAGTAAGATAGTACAGTTACGTAAGAACTTACCGTAACAGTAGATCTTCTAGAGGAGCTCTTGCAGCAGGTGCTGTTTTCCCTTCCACCTTCCCCCTCTGAGAGTGCAGGTACATTTTTCTTCTCTTATCGATGGTAGGCTTTGCCTCCTTCTCTTGTCAGGCCTTCTGCTGGGTACTGGCGGGAGAACTGAGGTGGAGCTGGGTCCACCCCCTCTTGTACCCTGACCGACGTCGGGGCGGGGGCGGCGTCGGGGGCAGTCTCTCGCTGGTATTGCTGGCAGAAGTTTTTCCGTGTGGTCCTAGTGCCTGCGGCATAGTCCTAATTGTTATAGCCTGCTGCAAGAGCTCCTCTCGAAGATCTACTGTTACGGTAAGTTCTTACGTAACTGTACTTTTCAGTGCCTGCAGTTCTCCATGTGATGGACTAAAACTGTTTGGTGCAGAAGCTCAAACTGGGCTGCTACACTCCGCCTATAGATGATGCTATAGTTATTGTGGCTGGAAATGATAAAACTGTTGCTCATAAAGACATACCCATGCAACCACCTGCTCAGGAGTTCCATAAGTATAGTGGAAAAGGCAGTATTCACTTCAGCCACAGTAGTCCCACATGGCTATGTGTGACTACTCACTCTGGCTCAAACTGAAGGCTATTACATAAAATTTACTGGAGTTAGGAGTTTTCGGTGTTTTTTAAAAAGGCTTTGAATCCCATAACCACCAGATTAAAGCTGCCCTAGATGTTTCTGATGCTGAGGCCGTGGTAGCAGCTGCACAGATGTGTATTGGAAGACATTCCTGGGTCAGACTCGCTGGTTTTTGCAAACCGTGTTCATCAGGAATTCCTGAAAGTGCCTTTCAATGGGTCATACCTCTTTGGCCAGAATATAGAAAAGGTCCTTAAAGAATCGACTGACAAAAAGCCAACCCCGAAAGACATGAACATCCATGCTGCTCCTCACAGGGGAAGTGGGTGTGGGTGCTTATGTCAGCATCAGCGGCCCTTTCAAGTCAGGTCCAACCAGAATCAAAGAACTTCTAATATGAAGGTAAATCCAGGCTTTTCCAATACTTGGACCAACCTAGGTTCCTTCCATCATGTTCAGTATAACAGTTAGAATTTTAACAATAAAATTAAACATTTTAACAAAAATAACATTTTAGTTTCATAATGGTATTAAGGTACTGTGCTCCAGTGGTTGGGCTACCTTTGTTAATCTAATCCTAGGGGCATAAAACCCTTGGTTTTACCTTGTCTCGTGACCTCTAGGGTTAGATTAATGGAAAGTAACCCAACCCCTTGTCTTGACTTGATGCTCAAGTATGGTGACATTTACTGGTGCTACAGGCCTGCTGTTGTCTCCTTGAAAAATACCACTTCCCATGATTATTGCTCAGTGAATTGAATGGTATGTTTGCAGAAATCAGAAATGTTATTGAGATGGCTAAGGATAGGTTAAGACTTGCTACATTTTGTTTTTAGGAGTGGTGTTTTTTAAGTGGATGAGTTTACTTCACTCAAATTATTGTATGGTTTCTGTTCATGCTGACTGTGTTGATGAGTTGGCACATCTTCAGTCTAGCACATATTTTAATGCCAGCATAATTTTGTCAGGCTGTGATGTAAACATTACAGCATAGTGGCCAAAACAGAGATTTAGATGCATCTTTAGATCATATGAATTCTGACTCTGTTGCCATTCAACTTCACTAGCTTGATTGAACACTGATAAAGGTAAGTGGAATGGATAAACTGTAGTACAATTTTTGCAGTTTACTCAGTTACATGGTTATTTGGGGGTCTTGTTTGGGAAGTACTTGATTTTTGTTTTTTATATTACAACAACTTCAGGTTATACTAAAAGGCAGCATCTGTTGAAGTGGACTCTTAGTGTTGTCATTTAATTTGCTAAAATGTTCATTTTTTTAATTTTTGTGACAGTACCCACATCAGAGTTTGAACCTGCTTTTGCCAAAAATTAAGATCTAAGAAGTGTGCACTCTTTAGAAGTGTGCACTCCAAAAAGCTGGTAAATTTTCACTAAATATTTTGTGTGTCTTACAGTACTGGCTTCGAAGTTTCTGACAGGTGACATGTAAATGTAAGATTAGTTGATACTGTTGAGAATGTCTTTATAGGACATCCTAAAACATTACATAATTTGGTTTGTTCAAGAAAAAAATCCAATAATTGTTGGGAGTCAAGTGATAGCTTACAGTGCCTTTTCCTGTCATGTATACTTTTTTGTGCAGATTTTAAAGATTATTGTTGCTTATAACGTGGTGTTGCATGTAGTGTGTGAGTTGACTGTGATGAATTCTGAGCAATAACATGGTCAACAGAATTAAGTGCCAGTTGAGATATTTCCTTTACAGCGCTCCTCCCCCCACAACATACACACACACACACACACACTCAAAAGGATTTTCATGCCTGTGATATTTTGCGTGCAGCTTTATGCTTTCAAATGTATGCATGTGCCTTGGAGAGGTTTACAAAAACCTAGTAGATTGCAAATTATGTCTTATATTGTTTATGACTTGTGTCCTTCTTTCAACCTGCCTTTGTGTTAGGCTGCTCATCAGGCATATTACGTTGGCTGTAATGGTGTCTCGTGCATTGATCTGCAGTGAACTAGAAGCTTTATTGAAGGAGTGTTTGTATTGTAAAGCATTGATTTGGTCATATGTGTGGCTGGCAGTGATTACACAAGTTAATTGTTCACTGTCATCCTCTGTTAGTAATCAAAAATTAACACTTACCAGGAAATGGAATGATGATATTTTTTAGTTAATAATTTGTTATTTCTGTTAAGGTCACACCTAAAGCACTGTTTGCAGTTTTGAAGCCCACATATTAAGAATGACAGCGATTGACTGGAAGCAGTTACAGAGAAGAGCCACAAAAATTATACATGGTGTGCAGGAAATCTTTACACAAAATGGTTGTAAGCTAAACTTGTAAGTCCAGAAGGGAAAGGAGAGATATAGAAACTTTTAAGTACCCCAGTTAGATACATAGAGTTGACTGTAAGCATTTGTTCAAGTGCAGTGAAGAGACCTGCACTAGAGGGGCATGGATACAATTGGTGGTGGTGGTGGGGGTAAATTCAAGAGGGATGTGAGGAAGAGGAAGTAGTCCCTCTTTATATGGAACACCTCCAGAGCCAGCCAATTTGTTCACTATAGCGAGGTGTTAATATGCCTAATTAGGTGACAGTGGGGGCCATCACAGGTGTTCACTATAACAGAAATTCCTTATAGAGGGGTTCACTATATTTAGCGAGGGAGCTGAATGGAATAGCTTACCAGGGAAGTAGTCAAAGCTAAGTCTGTGCAGGGATTCAGGTTGGGTGGAACATATGCTGCATAAGGGATTGCTATCATTGGATGTAGGACAGTATAGAGCTACCCAGTTGAGCTATGAATAGAGGGCTTAGACTAAAGCCCACCCAGTGATAAGCTGGGGAGGGAATGTAGGTAAGACCAGACCAGAGCAGACTGGATGGACCTTTTGTTTTTTTTCTGCTTGTAAACATTTCAGTGTTTTTGTGTAAAATGAAAGACAGCAGAGGAGATGGCAGAACCTGAGGCAAAATGAGAAATATTGCTTTTGCACTTCCCAGTACCTTTGGTATTTTGATTAATGGTAGTGCATGGACTGTAGAGTAGTATATAATTTACATTTTGTGAGAACTTCCAATTCAGCTTACTATAACCCTACATACCTGTGATGTCTTGAAGTGACTTTTAGGCTTTAAATGCATGTGTGCTAGTAGAGATTTATAAAACCAAGCAAACTGGAAGTTATTTGTTTTATTGCCTTTTACTCATTAACAGCCTCCCTGTCTTCAAGGTGGAACTAAGACATCACCTTGCCAAGGCTGAGGTATGTAGCTGCAGGTAACCTGTAGCGCTAACACGCAGTAGCTTGGAGTCAGCCTGCACCTGGGATGCATTCTCTGATTTGCTATCCTACTGCCCAGTAACCTTGAGATTAAACTCCTACTTCCTACTGCTACTTGCCAGCCTCGAACTTGAGCCTTCCATAGCCACAGCCTGTCGACGAGCCTTCTATCTATTCTAAGTCCCTCCCCTGCCATTGGCCCTTCACAAATGTGATTGTCCCCCCCCCCCAGCTTATTCTGTGTACGGTCCTCCCTCACATTGCTCTCCAGTATGTTTTCTACTAGGTCAGTCCTGCACAGAAAATCCCCCCCCTGGACTTGAATTAACGACACAGCCTCCTCTCAGCTGCATTAACATACTGGGTGTGAAAGCCTATTTTGAGTCTCTCCCGTCCTGACTTTATATGAAATAATGGCAATGCCTCCCCTGGCTGCTTTACCTCCTGCTAAATTAGTTCCTTAATCCCACAGCACTCACCATGTACCTTGGGCTATACTAACTGCAATATGTACCTCTGTGTGAGATAGCTTACAGTTGTAAATAGTAAGACCAATTGCTGTTATTTCTTGTATTTTTTTTTGTCTCTGTACTTGTGCACCCATACTCTGTAACTACCTTTCTGTGTTGTCCTCCTGTCAAGACGTGGAACCTTTGAAAAAGAGCATTTTGCTCAAAGGTTATGTCCGAATGAAGAAATGAATAAATAAATTATATCATTATGCATTCTATATACTGCCCTTCTTGCAAATGCCTTTCTGTTATGCTGCCTGCCCAGGCATGTTATGTCGACTGTAATGGGTATCTCACCCGTGGGTCTATAGCAGACTGGATGTGTCATAGCAGGAATTATTACATTCTAATATAAACTATTAGGGCACCCATGGGGTGGTTCTAGCTGCCCAAACCTCACAGGAGGAGTCTCTGTAAGAGACATCCCCACAAGACCCTATAAACTACATATAAATTATTTGTTTGCTAGAGTTATTTCTAATAAGCTGCAAGTCATAGTTTTTTGATACTTTAAATTTGATTCTAGCAGTTCTCCCCCAGCTTTCAAATGGAACACTCCACTCCTAATGTTCCTGCACGAGAGACCACTGTACATAGGATAAGCGGTACAGTGGCTCTGTGCGTTGACCGACATCACATAAGTGGCTTGTACTACATTGTACAAACTTATTTTTTGACCTGGCTTTTGGTAATTGAAGTGTTTATTTTGCTATGTGGTTTTATACTGTTTTGTTGGAATTTATAAAATGTATGTAATTATCTATTTTATTTTACGTATTTTATTGTACAGGCGCCTTGGTTTTGGAAAGGCGCCTTTTTAGAAATAAAAAATAGATTGAATTGATTGTCATGGTCAGATATGTTGCTGGCAGTGCTGTTTACACCAGTGAAGTGCACACTGTGGTCCTCTGTTGCTGATCAAGCTATCTGACTCACTATGGTTCTACAGTTCAGGAAATAAATGGCAGAAAAGCTTGAAAGAAACCATTGAGGAAATTGAAGAAATTAAGACAAAGGCTTAACACCTCTCAGCAGCATTGATACTGTGATCAAATACTAATGTGAATTGTAGAACAGTATAGAAGTTGCATCTACAGGCAGTTTATTTATTCCCTTTCTACCACACCCCCCACCCCCACCCAAGGAAATGTACTGCTGGCCAACCTGTTTTCTCATATTGTTTCCCTAAACTGGACCTCTCATCCTCTGTTCATCTGCTCTGCTTCTTCTGTCTTCTCCCTTACATCTTTTCTTTGTGATTTTACAACTTCCAGCTGCAACTGTCCCTGACCCCAGACCTTAGATGCCCCCACCCCTCCACTGATTGCCCCAGCTCAGTTTTGCTTTTGAGTCCCCCCCAGCGTTATGTCCTGATGGGGTTATTTCATCTACCATAAGCACTTGTTGCACTCTTTTCCCTGCACTGATTATTGTCTGTGCATTTCTAATGTGTTGTACCCTGCTCAAATTTGATGTACTATATTGCGTGCATCGACTATTGTTTATGTGTATCTATTAACATACCATTATTTTTTTCTCCTTATTGTACCATCCTACTCCCTCCTCACACCCAGGATGCATCTTGAAATGAGCTGTTATCCGCTCAATACGTCTTTCCTGGTTAAATGTTTTAGTCAAATAAACAAAATAAATTGATTTACACGGGATAGCTTAGCTGAGACGTCATGTCTCATATCCAGTGAGGGTCCTGCTGCTGCCTGGGACAGGTTCAATCTCAGTACCATTGGCATTTTGATAATATCTTGCTTTATAACAATGCAGCTGGAAAATTGGAATTGTCTGCTATATTTGCTATGTATAAAAATAAACATTAACAGTACTTTCTGTTTTCTCATTCACAGCTATGCAACAGGTGCTGGAAAACCTTTATGAGCTGCCCACATCTGCAGGAGCAAAGGAAATAGACCTAATTTTCCTCAAAGGACTAATGGAGAGCCCAGTTGTAAGATCTCTTGCCAAGGTAGCTTAGCTATTTTAGAAAATGTTTGTTAGTTAAGCAGTAATACAAGACTGAGTGTGGTATGTTCTGGGATATTGCCATACCTCAGTTGTGTTGAGGCACAAGGCTGAAGGCCAAGTGTCTCATGCACTTGAGAAGTGACAGTATCCTGTGACGCATCTCACTCTGGTGTTTATTACTGCTATTATTCAATGGATCAACTTTTTATGTATTAAAATATAAAAAAAAGTAGAAATATTTTTCAAACGTTTTGTACGTTGTACATATGCATTTTTAAAAGTTATTCTGTTTTTTATCACTTTTGGCCAGTAAGTGATGCTGTTCTGAAGGTTATTCAGGACTGTGTGGTAGAGGGATTTGAAGCAGCTAAAAAAAAACCTGTAGGCTGGACGACTTCTTACCAGTGCTGGGCTGGGATTTAATCACAAGTAAATCACAAGCCAATAAAGCTGCTGGATTCTTTCTATGTATTGTGTAATGAAGGAATAATGGAATATTGCCACCCCTTGGTTGTGTTGTGAGTCACAAGGTCGCATGTTGAGTAACTCATGCAGCTAGAAAGTGGCAGTATCTGATGATATACTACAGCCTGGCGTGTATTATTACTATTATCAAAGATTTCTTGTGTACATAACAGATTTAAAAAAAAAAAAAAATTTAATATATTTTAGTGATATTTACAGTGCAGGTGTACATTTAGGAAAATAGTTATATTACTTTGTTTATAAGGTCAGTAGGTGGCATGTTGTTGTAGGGTTCACAGGAGAGGAGAACAGGAAGTGGTATGGGAATGGTAGGAAGAGAGATAACGCTGAGTTTGGATGGTAAAGTAGATCTTCATCAAGGGTATCTCTTACATCAGGCCACACCTATGGAACTATAGCTGCCAGGCACTAGGAACACATGGAAACTTTTCTAGCTAGCAGTCTACTAGGGGCTGCCCATGACTATGATGTCAGCCAGCGACATCCTTCCTTTATAAACATGGGCGGCCCTGCTCTCTCCTTAGTTCTTTTCCCACCATCAACCATCACACGTTGGACTCCACAGAGACACCGGCGCTTCAGTCAACCGCCACATCTTAGATTTTAGCCTTTATTTTCTTTTCTCACCCTAGTTTGTTAATCACTTTATAAAGTGATTTTTCTACCTTCGTTTTTGTTGACTGACCCCAAGAAACTCTTCAGATACTGTAGCTGCGGCAAGAAGATTTACGATAAGGATGACCACTATGCCTGCGTTTGCTGTCTTGGCACTGACTATGACATTAAGGCCTGTGAAGTCTGCCATGGATTCAACCAGGCTACACGGCAGGTCTGTTGGAAGGCCTTAGTGTCCTTCCTCCGAGAACAAAAGGTTGCAGGAATGGAGGAGCACCAAGGAAGAAGCCCCTCCACCTTGCCAGCTCCATCCATGGGCTCCCAATCCTCCAAGGCCTAGGATAAATTGGCTGGTAAACATAAGCACTAGGACAAGGAGAGGCCTATGAAGAAGTCCTCCCTGGTATGCTGTTGGGCACCGCTTGGAGCGCCAGCCACTGCTGGATTGCCCACTGCCTCGTTGATGACCTCCCACTGCTGCCCACACACTCTCCTCCATGGAGTTGGCTCTGGCAGTATCGCCCGCTGGTCTTTCCTTGGGCAGTGCTAGCTCATTGATGTCGGGCCTCATGACACCCCTTTTGACGCTCTAATGCTTGTCATTCAGACCTCTTCTGGCTCAGGGGCAACAGGCAGGGAGTTCTGCCGGACCTGCTTCAGCTGGCAATGGCCTCTCGATGATGAGATTTCTCCCCCCCCGTCGATGCCTTTGACCATATAGTCGACGTAGGGGCTTTAACCTGTTCCATCAACACCTCAGGACATCATGTTGATGCTGGGGCTGCAGCCTTGCTCATTGATGCTGTGGGCCGTACTGCCATTGCTGAGGTCTCAGCCTTCCTCATCTGTGCTGCAGGCTGTACTGCTGATGGTGGGGATCCAGCCCGATCCAGCCCTCCCCGTTGGCGCCACAAGGTGCTTTGGCAATGCTGATTACCATTGACATCCAGACAGTGCTCTCCTCCTTTTGGGAGTTTATGCACTGCATTGCCCCTCCTCTGGGCTCCTCCACACCGGGGCCTACTAGGCCAGCTCCCGTGCCACCACCTTCTACGGTGATGTGGCCTTCATGCTGTCAGTTGCCACTGTCCTCTGCACCCTTTTCAGAGCCAGTTAGGGAGAATTAGTGCAATCCTGATGACCTCCCACATGACGAGGAGGATTTGGAGAATGAGGAAGAGGGAGCTAGGAGCCCCTTCAGGTCTACCTCCACTATCTCCTTAAGGGGAGAGGACTCCACCACATATACCCCGAGGTCCCCCATGACCCCTTCTTCATCTCAGTGATGAGGCAGCTATGGGGTTTTAAGTTGAGGAGCACGATATTACCAGGAGAAATCTGGCTGAATATTTGGAATTACTACATTCTCCCCCTTTGATCATTCCTCTTCTGATGGTTGCATATCAGGATGCCACTATGGCTACCTGGCACAGGCCAAATATGATCCCTGCAATGCTGAGAAAGGCAGATAGATTGTACCAGGCTCCCTCTGGGAAGCCTTTTCTTGCAGGGCAACCACAGGCAGATTCAGTGGCCATAAATGCGACCCGTGATAGGTCCAGTGGCCTCAGCACCTCAACTCTCTTTCCCGGAGGAGTCCAGAAAGCTGGATCTTATATGCTAAAGGGCCTATGCCTCTTCCATGCAGGCCCTCAGAATTATTAATTACAATTGCCCATATGGTCAAATTCCAGGACACACTCTGGAAAAAAGGCCAAAGCTGCTGCCCAGGCCCTTTCTGAGGGCTCCCAAAGGCAGGAGCTTCTTAAAGCTCTCCAATCCGGGGCAGATGTGGGTAAGCACCTTTTGAGGATGGCCTATGATGTCTCAGATGCCTCCACTAGAGTGGCTGCAGTTGGCATCTGCCTCAGAAGTCATTCTTGGCTCAGGGTGTCTGGCTTCATGTCAGACATCCAACAATCCATCCTGAATGACCCCTTTAGAGGCTACAAGCTTTTTGGGTTGGATGTACAGGACATCCTTTCGGACCTACAGGCCTCAGGGAGGACCCTATAGTTGGTTCATTCGCTGTACCATACCCAGCCAAGAAGCGGCTAGAAGGTGCCTTTTTGTCGGGCCTCCCACAGACCCAAGTCGGGTACCCGGCCACCTGGCAAGCAGAGCAGGAACAGCCTTGCCTACTCCTACCTGCACCACAGGGAAGGGTCCCAAAGGGGTAGAAGCAGCTCCATCCACTGGTTCTACCTCAGGCCAACTCCTTGCCCAGACCCCCACTCTCTAGTACTACAGGAGCTGGTTGTAGAGGGTGGCTTCTCCCTTCACCTGGACAGCTGGAGGGAGATCACCACAGATGCTTGGGTCCTGTAGCTCATAGGGCAAGGCCATACTTTGGAACTTCTGTGGTGGCCTCCAGATCTTCCTCTAATTCCTTCACGTTACCCTCCAAGTCACATTCCAGTGCTGCTGGAGGAAATGTGCATACTGCTGCAGAAAAGGACCATAGAGACAGTCCTAGAGGTTCAGAGGAACAGACGGTTCTATTCCAACTTCTTTCTGGTTCCCAGATCCACAGGGGATTTGTGACCCATCATGCACCTAAGGAACCTGAACTTCTACATCTAGTACAAGAAGCTCAGGATGGTAACACTACAAGGCCTGCTGCCTCTTCTGCACCAGAGAGACTGGATATGCTCCTTAGACATGCAGGATGCATGCTTACAGATAAAGGCTTATGCCTCCCGTAGGAGGTGCCTCAGGTTCCTGTCCCAGGGAAAGCACTTTCAATTCAGGGCATTGCCCTTTGGTTTATTTTCTGCATCACGGGTCTTTACCAAATGCTTAGCAGTGGTGGCAGCAGCCCTCAGGAGGGAGGGACTCTACATTGTCTCCATCTGGATTCTGGTTGCTCAAAACTCAGTCCAGGGAGTAACTCTCCTACACCCTAACGTGCACCAGACAACTGTTTCATGTACTAGGGATCATGGTCAAGCTGCCCAAGTTAATCGTCACTCCTTGTCAGCATTTCCAGTACATTGGAGCCATACTGATTACGGCTTAGGGCTTGGCCTTTCTGCCCCAAAGCAGAGTACAATGCCTTTATTGCTCAGGCCCACCTGCTTTGCAGCAACTGGTATGTCACAGCCAGGACATTTCTGTGGTTACTGGCCTTGATGGTAGCAGCCATTGTTACGGTTCCCCTGGCCAGGCTGCACATGCAGATTTCCCAATGGACATTGAGAATTCAGTGGGATCAGTGCACCGACAATCTAAAACAGAGGGTTCTAGTTACTTTGCCAGTGAAGAAGTTACTTTGGTGGTGGATGGACCCTTGCAATTTACTCAAGAGTGTTCCCTTTATGATCCCTTCCCCTTATCAGATCATCACCAAGGATGCTTTAGGAATGGGCTGGGAGGTGCATCTAGGGCCCCACCAGACCTAGGGTACCTGAACTGCAGTGAAGAGTTCCCTCTGCATAAACATCCTTAAGATGAGGGTTGTCCTGTATGGCCTGCAGGCCTTCCAATCTCACCTGTCCCTGGGGCCTCTGCTGGTACAGATGGACAACATCAGTGTAATCCACTACATAAACAAGCAGTGGGGGATGCATTCATACCCTCTGTGCAGAGAAGCGATGAGAGTTTGGTATTGGGTTCTAGAACTGTCAGCAGTACATGTTCCAGGTGTCCAAAATGCCCTGGCAGACAGGTTAAGCTGGTCGCAGTCCAGAATGCATGAGTGGGAGCTGCTGACCTCCGTGGTAGAAGATCTATTCGACAGGTGGGGTCGCCCAGAGTTGGACCATTTTGCGTCCCCACTCAGTGCAAAACTGCAGCATTTCTGCTCGCTTTTTGCAGGGCCTGGAGTTTTCTGGTGAGATGCATTATCCCTGTCCCAGAAAGGGAGGTTCCTCTACACCTTTCCTCCCTTCCTGCTGATTCAGTCGGTGCTGCTCAAGCTTCAAATGGTAGGTGCAAATCTGATACTTATTGCTCCATTCTGTTCTCACCAGATTTGGTTCCTCTTACTGCAGCAGTTGGCAGTGGAACTTCCAGTACCCCTGCCTCTGTGCAAAGGCTTGCTCTACCAGGAGGATGGCACCCTGGTCCATCTGGACCTCAAATCACTACATCTCCATGCCTGGTCCTTAAGATGTGGCTATGGCTAGATTTGGGGTATCCCAGAGGGTGGCTGATGTCCTGTTGACTGCTAGGAAGCCTTCTGCCAGGGCTACTTATTCCATGAAATTGAAGCGCTTTGCTGTGGGCGGCTTCCAAGCGGTTGGATCCTTTCAGTTGTCCAGTGAATCAGATTCTGAAGTATTTGCTGACTCTCTGATTCTGGCCTGCAATACTCCTCCATTAAACTGCACCTGGCTGCTATTTTGGCCTTCCATGTGCCTTGTGATGGCCGTATGGTGGCAGAATTGGTGTCCCATACATTTTTGAGAGGCATACTTCACCTGAAGCCACCCTTCCCCAGTCCAGTCCCGCCTTGGAACTTAAATGTCATGTTACAGAAACTTACTTTGGCTCCTTTTGAGCCAGCCGCGACATGCAAGCTATGCTTTCTGTCATGGAAAGTGTTATTTTTGGTTGCTATTACTTCTGCTCAAAGGATTTCCGAGTTTCATGCTCTAATGTGTGAGCCTCCTTATTTAGTTTTCCATGAAGTCGGGGTGTCTTTGTGTACCAACCTTAAGTTTTTACCAAAAGTGGTGTCTGAGTTAACCCTGAATCAAACTATCCACCTGCCTGTTTATTTTCCAGAGCATGGCAATCCAGGGAAAGCATTGCTCCATACTTTGGATGTACAGAGACTACTCTGATATTATGTTCATCCCACATGGGACTGCAAGAAGTCCTTGCAGCTGTTTGTTTCTTTCACCCTGGGGAAAGAGGGCATTCCAGTTTCTAAACAGTGCCTGTCCAAATGAATGGCCAGCTGCATTACTGTCTATTATAAGAAGTATGGTAGGGAACTTACTGGGGTTGTGGGTAGTCACTCCATGAGAGAAATGGCCACTTCTGTTGACAGCTTCAGAAATGTGTCAGCTACTGACATCTGTGCCGCTGCTACTTGGAATACTGTCCACACTTTCACTAAACACTACAGTCCATACATTGCCTCTAGAAGAGCGGGTTTTGGCATGGCTGTGCTTCAAGGCCTTCTGTCTTAGGCCTATAGTTTCCAGCCACCCAGACTGTCTCGTCAGCACTGCTTGGGACTCATTCCAGAGGTGTGGCCTGATACAAGAGATACTCTCAAAGATTGTACAGTTATGTAAGAACTTATCGTAACAGTAGATCTTCAAGAGAATCTCTTGCATCAGGCCATGCTTCCCCACCCTCCACCCCCCTCCTCGGCCCTAGGGCTTCTCTCACTTCCTGTCTCTCTCTCTCTCCAAGACAGTTTACCTTCTGTTTCACCATGCTTAGTGACGGGAACCTCTGGCTCTCCCTCGGTTTCTCATGAGAAGATCCTCTGTATATAGTCTCCGGTGGGGGAACTGAGAAGGGTGTGGTGCCTCCCACATTTATATGGGAAGGACATTGTCGGCTGACATCATCCTCATGGGCGGCCCCTGGTAGACTGCTATCTAGAAAAGTTTATGTGTACTTCTGGTGCCTGATGGCTATAGTTCATAGGTGTGACCTGATGCAAGAGATTCTCTTGAAGATCTACTGTTATAGTAAGTTCTTACGTAACTGTACTTTTTTCAGCCTTTATTGTTATGTGACAAGAACCCAGAGCCTGAGAGTGCAGCAGCAGGTAAGGTGTATTGGAACAGAGTACTAAGCAACACAGGTGCACTGTCAAGTTGGGATGAAACAAACATCCACCGCGCTATACATTAAATAAAAAATTAACAACAAAAGTAAAGTTTCCCATAGCTGCAAAATGTTGTTGTAAGTTTGGTGCTGCATACGTAACAACTCCACTGTTTTCAATGTGAAGTTGATCCAGTTAGCCTGTGGTACCTTGAGGCATGTTGCAGCAAGAGGGGACTTTTTTAGGGCCAGCACTATACCATGGAAATAAGTAATACAAATAAATACTGGTGCTATTTATAAAATAACTAGTCTGTCTCTGCTATATTTGGACCTGTGTGTTCACAGTAAACTGTGGATTTAATGTATAGCAAGCTGGATGTTTGTTCTATTCCAACCTGGGCGTGCACATGCATTGTTGAGTATTCTGTTGGAATTTTGTTGCACCAGTGGTGTTAGAAACCTGGGACTGGGAGAGATGTGCAGCAATAATTGTACTGGCAGAGTTGGGCCCTTTTAAAAAATGCAGTAGTGAAGCATTGACGTTAGGGCAGTGATATGTGTGGACAAAGAGTGGAGTATTATGAAGATAAGTGAAAAAGCTGCTGGCTGGCACTTTGTTTTGTTCTTTACCCTAGGTATGTGCAGTGATGTCCCCTTGGCTGTTAGCCAATGAAGTTTGAGTATTTGTTTTAGCAATTGAATAATAATTTGTGTCTCTTGTGCATTACTTCTCGGACTGTGACAGACAGACCCCTTTAGTAGTAGCAAACTTTATTTTTAAAGCGCCTTTCAAATTCCAAGGCACTGTATAATAGAACAATAAAACACATAGTTAAACAGATACATACATAGACATAGATATAAAGATAAAATTACAACAAATAAGTAAATCATAAATCATTAAATTCTAAGAGAATCGTCTAAAGACTATCAAAAAATTGCTTGATGAAAAAGATAGCTTTTTAGTTCAGTTTTAAAACTTTTGATGGTCAGGCATTCTCTTAACCAACAAAGTAGAGAATTCCACAGGGTAGGCACTGCATGCAAAAAGGCTCGGGCACCAGAGTTTTTCAGATGCACCCTGGGAATTTCTAGCAATCTCTCGGCGGATCAGAGTGGACGGAGGCGGCAGTAGGGAGTTAGAAGATCTTTCAGGTAGCTGGGTCCCTGTCTGTGTAGGGCTTTAAAGGTTAGCATTGCTATGGGATCGATCATGTGCCACCTGAAAAATATGGAAAGTATTTTAGGTCTCCCCATAGAAAAAAAACACCATACCATACTGTGCACAGTACACCAGGAATAAGGTGAATACCCTTGACTAATTGGTTGAGTTTATTTACCTGGCATTAGTGACGTTCAGTTTGCTCTGTCCCGTGACACAAAATGTACAAAACTCACAGTTTAATCAACTGGTAAAGAACATCGTTGCTGGAGCCTCCACTGAAACAGGTTGGGTCTCCCCTGGGAAGGTGGCCTTACCATTTGAGAAACATTGCTCTAGAGCTGTATGGTTTTTATTAAGCTGTAGAAAAACTTGCTCTTTCCCAGCTGTCCATCTGGCTTGACTCATCTTCTTTGCTTTACCTCTTTCCTCACCCCTTTTCAATCTGACATCCTCAAGAACCACTGCACCATCTTCTCCTTCCTGCAGTTCACAGACTTTTGCTGAAAGGCATGAACCAGTGCCTGTTCACTGCAGCAATTTTGATAGACCTAGCAAAGGACTTTGATACAGTGGCCCACACACCCTTTTCTTGGATATGATAGGTGCTGTGGTTCTATCTGACCTAGCAGTCTGATTCCACGCCTACCTCTTGCTTCTGTCAGTCCAAGTTGGTAATGTCCTTTCAACCCCTCCCTCCGCCCATAAAGTCCATGCCCCCCAGAGCTGCATCCTTGGCCCACCCTTTTCTCAGTTTTCTTAAATGACCTTCCCTCCCCTGTCTCTCTTCCCACATACACATGTATGCAGATGGCACAATTCTGTTTGCTTCGCGGGTGTCTCGATCCCTGAGCTGGAGTACTCACTCCAGTGTGACGTTGACGTTATCTAGTGTTGGCTCTCTTTAAAGCAGCTCTTACTAAATGCCTCCCAAAACCTGTCTCTCTTACTTTGGGCCCTAGTCAGATATTGGCAAGACTCCAACGTTCACCTGTCTTGCTAACTGTAGATGGGAACCTGCTTGAACAGGTACCCCACTTCAAGTATTTGCAGGTATAGCTAGATCAGCATTTCAGCTGTCCCACCAACATTAATGCCATGCGTAAGAAACTTGGTGTGCTCAACTGAAACAAATCATGCCTTCCTTTCCCAGTCTGCCATGAGATCATCCTTGAGATGATCTTGCTGGTATTGACTATGCAGTTAAAGTCTACATTTGCTAGGCTGGACCCCCTTTTTCATTTCTTCTGCCAGTTTGCCCTTAGTGCTCCATCTCTCACCCATCACTGCTCTCTGTATGCTAATCTCCTTCCCTCTCTCTTGAGGCTCAATGTCTCTCACACTGTTTCTCTTTTGTAGCCAAATACTGGCTTGTTAGTTCCTACTTATCGCCCCTCTCTCTTTAATGTTACTATCTTCTCCTACTACTCCCTTCATTCATCTGCTGCTCATTCCTTTCATATCCCTCAAGGTAAATCTGTAGCAGGCTAGTCTACTTTCTCTGTCCAACTTCCTACACTTTGGAACAGCCTCCCTATCCCCATCCATCTTTCTTCCTCCCTGTACTCTCTCAACCCTCTCTTATTGACACACTTCACTAAAGAATGCACCTGCAGCTAGGCTTGTTCCTCTTCTCTCCACACTACAACCACCCAGGTCTATCCATCTCCTCTGCTGTTGTTTTTTTTCCCGTGAAGCTTTTTGCTTTGGTGGAAGGGGAGGACTGTCCTTCCTCAACCTGGAGACGCACTTCCAGTATTGTGCTAGTGGTTCAGATGATGGTATGGGATGGAGGTAGGCGGGCAGGACTTCACGAAGCCTGCGCTGATCATTTTCCATTTTTCTCCCCTTGAGTCCCCCTGCTGCAGCGGCATGTAAGCATGTGCACATGGAAGTGCACACACTGTACAGAAAGGTGGCCTTTTCACTCGATGTCACTCAGGCTTCTGGTGCTATCCCATGCCTCCCTATCCTGGGAGAGGGGAGGCGTGGCGTGTGACCGACACTCAATCCTCTTCCCTGTTGACCCTCGGCAACCCGAGCTCATTCCAAAACTCGAGTCACCGGTATGGTGGGAGGTGAGGTGTGTAGTGCTTTAGCTTTCTTCACCACTGGGCTGGCCTCCCTCTGCTGTTTCACCTATTTTACCCATTTTTCCTACTCAACTGTACAGCCTACAACTCTGTATACTCTGTAGTCTGAATTTTGTGCCTCACTGATTCTGTATAAATGTCTAGCCTTACATCGGCAGCACGATCCCTTAGATCTCAATTTGGCTACCCCATAACCAATGTTCATGTACACTTTTTACATTGTCTTTCTCTGAAATTTACTAGTACTGTGATTTTATTGTACATGTTCATGCACTATTGTTGTCACTTTGTTATTGCTATTTCACTCCCTGTTGTGTCCCCTCCCCCGGCTTGCACTTGGAAACATGCCTAACCACACACCTCAGTGTGCCTAACCTGCTCACCAAATTTTAAATAAATAAATTCTGACCCCTAAGTGCTTGATAATATTATGGACAGCCCAGCTAAATGTGAATCCTTCTCTAAGTTGCGATGCCCTATTCCCTGAAACCCTACCTATTGTTATCACTTTCATTCCCTGATGTATCCCCTCTCTCAGGTCACATCTGGAAATGAGCCCCAACTCAGTGTGCCTGTCCTGATCACTGTATTTTAAATAAACAATTTATTATCTCCTACCTTTAGTCACCTTCTTTGTCCACCACCCCGATTACCCCTAGCTATGAGCGCACAGATCTCTTTTTTGCATCATTTCCAAACAAATGTATTTATAGTGCAAACATGCAGTAATGCAAAATGCAAATTAAAGTGTTAGGACTTCAATCTGTACTAAGTCACTTCCTTGAGATCTTTGTTTTTAGCAGACTTAGTTGTTTTAGCAGCATTTTTATTAATTTTTGTTGAGACTGGCCTGATCTGTGTGATTGGCAAAACAGTTCTTCTCAAATGCTGAAGCCTGTGCCTGAAGAAGGCAGTTTCAGTGCTGATACGTAAGCATGTACAACGTGTGGGAAGGCGAGCTGCATCACAGGCAGTAGAAGGACACCAGGAGAGAGTTTTGAAATAAAGGATCCCTGGAGCAAGCAGTCCACAAGCCAGCCAATGCAAAAAGCAACTGAAACTCCCCACCTGCAGCCAGCAACATTTGAGAACTTTTTTTTTGCTATCCACAGGGATCAGCTAGCTTCATCTAAAGTTATAACATACATACATAAGAACTGAAACTAGCAAAAGCTGATAAAAGTTCAGTCAGTGTCAGTGGCTCAGTAGGTAGCACACTCGCCTCTGAGGCCGGGAGATCAGAGGGCTGTGGGTTCAGTTCCCACATCTGGCACTTGGGTTAATATCCCAGTACTGACACTGCAGTGCAGCATGAGAGGGGTGCTGCACTGTTGAGGTGCCGTCTTTCGGATGAGACGTTAAACCGAGGTCCCATCTGCCTGGATTGGTGGTAGTTCAGGTGGATGTTAAAGATCCCATGGCACTTCTTGAAAAGAGTAGGGGAATTTCCCTGGTGTCCTGGCCAAATTTCCCTCATTCACCAAAAATACCACCAACAGCTTAATCTGGTTCAAGGTCAGTTGACATTCATCTGTATCCCCCCTTCCCCGGGTCGTGCCTGAAAATAGTCAGAAATTGTCTAGTGCACTTACCCAGTCAACAAAAGCTAAAAAAATAAATAAATAAAGGACTAAGTCTGCTAAAGCAAAGATCTCAAGGAAGTGACTGAGAATGGATTGAGGTTCTAGTACTTTAATTTGCTTTTTGTGTAATTGCGTGTTTGCATTACAAATACATTTGTTTGGAATGGTCACAAGAAAGAAGTCTGTGTGCCTGTATGTCTCCTCTGTGCAGGGAGAGGTTTGCACTCCTGTACAACTTGTTTCAGTGTAACTTTGGCCTTATAGGAGCAACACGCTAGGTCCAGCACAGAGCAACAATTGTTTTTAGGTACCCCTAGATATGTTGCAACTCCCAATCTTGGCTGCTAGGAGTGGCAGGCAGTCACGGTTTTCAAGACACTGCCAAGTCCCACTTGTTAATGGGCTGCAGCAGGTCCTGGTAAACAATTGCTGTAGCCTTCCCTCCTCTTAAAGCCATCATATCACCTCAACAACATACTCGCCCTCCACCATCAGCATGGCTCAGTTGGTAGCACATCTTCCTCTGGGCTGGTAGGGAAGGTCATGGGTTTTATTCCTATACCGGGACTTGGGCGCATACCACCAACGCTGGCACCAGAATACAGTGCTGGGTGGTACTGTACTGTTGAGGTGTGCAAACCTTTGGATGAGATGTTAAATCGAGGTCCTTTCTGTGGTGCTGCTCTAGTGGCTGTCCAGGTGGAAGTAGAAGGAGCCAAGGCATTTTTCTCAAGAGTAGAGGATTTTTCCTGTTGTTCTGACCAACATTCCCCTTTTCATAAAACTAGTTCAGGCAGTTATCCAAGGCTGTGCGTAAGTGTTGATGTGCGTGATGGCTGCCACTATACTTTACAGGCACTTTACTACTAGTCCCTCAATTCTTGTAAAGTGCTTTGGGATGCAGTGTGTTTGAAAGGGCTATATTAATAATAATTCTTCTTCACCAACCCAATGAGTAAGAGACCCTTACCTGGGTCTCCCACTAAGCAGTACAAGTCACTGTATGCACTGTCTATATTGTCTTGAAGGTGATAGGAAACCACATTAAATTTATGTACCATAAAAAAAATGCTCATTTCCTCTTTGTAATGAAGTTCGCAATTCTGATTTGATGTGTCTGTTTTTGTTTTGTTAATAAAATGATTTATATTACTTTTTATTGCCCTGGGTCAACCATTCTCCTGTTCATTGTTTACTACTGCCTGTTTCTGTGATTTCTGAACAGTTTATGATACCAGTTTGACACTGCAAAAAAAAACAAAGTGCATCAGAAAAGAATCTAGCAGAATGGTATAGCACATCATCACATTGCAACCTGAGAGAGTGGATGCAAGTATGAGCCATGGAATCCCATGCTGGGGCAGTGGGGAGCCAGGCACAGTGGAAGGACACCACTGATTCAGGACCTAGTCCACTGGTACTTCGTAAATGGGAAAATCAAAATGTTAGCAGTTCCTATGGAAAACACCAACAGAGTCATTTTGAACGAACCCTGCCATCGCTCCATAGATATATATGGGTTTTGTAGGGGAACATTTTATACTATAATTTCAAGAATAACTGGGAGTCAGCTATAATAAAAGCAAAATACAGTATATAACACAGCACAGTGAACTCATAGAAAATCAAATGTAACAGTTATGATAATTCTATTGGTTTCATCTGGCAACAGGCTTTGTTTAAAATGATATCTCAAGTTGTACTGTTTTAAATCAGTCACTTAATAACAGAGCAAGAAAAATGTGCTAGCTAGAAATGATTCAGTGTGCCTTTATTAGGATTTCAAGACCTCTCAAGTAACTTCAGTTACCTTCTGCCACACTTCGAGGCAACCTCCCAGCCCCCATCTGCACCTTTCCTGGCACTTACCTGGGATGCCGTCAAAAAATGTTTCCTCCCGGGGAAGAATTGGCAGGGGGAGGAGGTCAGACTACCCTCCCCCAAGCTACAGTTAAGATTCCTTTTATGCTGCTCTGTGTTTTTTTAATTTTTTGTCAGCTAAAATGAAGTTTTGCAAACGTTTATTAAAAAGTAATAGGTTTTGAAAGTTTCTGACCCTTCTTGGCACCTCTACTCATTTCTTGTGAACATAGTGTACATTACAGAGCACCAGTGTGCTTAAAAAATGCCCATGCTTACAGCCTACCTACTTAGAACTGGTATCGTCTTGGTTTCTGAATGTTTCTCTATATTTACAATTGGAGGGGATCATCATTTGACTCCAAGGAGCTGACCACCTGATCCTTCCCCTTTTCTGGTGTGGCAACTCACTACTTCCCTGCCCCCGCGCCGTCCCCTTGATCAACATTTTGCGGTGTCTTAGCGTGGAGAGCACAGAAGTCTATAGGGTAATTAAAATCAATAGGGTCACTGAAGTCAGTAGGGTCATTTAAATCAATAGGGGCATCTGTCTGAGTCAGTTTTTAGAGGGCTGAGGCATTGCAGTCCCTGTATTGTAATCACTGTGAATTTTTACACAAAAATGTGTGGAACTCTTGAACTATTTGATGTAAAATGTTAGTAAAAACTGCTACATATGTGTTGCCTTCCACTGCACCCATCAGAAGCTTCCATAGTGAAGTAGTTGGCTGGTGTGCAGTGATACCCTGTGTGTACTTCACCTGGACTGTCTGGGGGAAGGATGAGGAGCCTGCTGTTTGCCTTTTGATGTTAGTGGCAAGCAGAACAAGGATCCACTGAGTGGCCTCTTAGTATTTTATTTCAGCACCCAGGTTATGTGACCAGCCTTCATATAAAATATAAAATGACTGGCGTGTTGTATACCATTTCTAAAAAGTTTTTGTAATAAGAAATTATCAGTTTTCTAAGTGCAGTTTTAGTTTTGTTGCCCCTTTCAGAATTGGGTCCAGAGCCGTAGCTTTGCATAACAGTCAGTGGTCCTTGATTACAGCTTTCAGTTAGGTAAATTTGATCTTTACTGCATTTCAGAGCACTGTAAGTGAATTTGATATTTGTATTGTTGGGTCTGTGTCTTGTGTGTTTGAAATTTTATTCCTGGATGTTTTCAGTGGATTTTGCTTACCTCAGTGACAGTGCTCTAGATAACAGTGGCATTCAAAAATAATAATCTCACCATTTTTGACATTAGATGAGTAAAATATAATGTGGATAAGTAAAAGTGGTTTAAACTTGGAAAAATAGCTCCATGAAGTATTTTTTTGTTTCATTTCATTTATTTAAAATGAAGGCCAATGGACAAAATTGGCCTATTTTCATAGATGGCAGTACACAAGGGAAAGGGAACATTGTTTAACCATGAGCAGCACAACTAAGCTGAAGCTTATTTTCAGATGTGACCTGGGAGCACAAGGAAGTTAAGTGACTTGCTCAGGATCACACAGTATGCACCTCGGCGGCTGTGTGATTCAAAGCCAGGTCACCAGATCTGCAGCTCAGAGCCTTAATCCACTGTGCTATAGTGCCTCCCACACATGTACAAACACATTCACAAAAACTTATTCAGTCTAGTCATAACAAGTGCAAGAATACAGCATGTTCAAACATGACTTCAAGGTTTGTGCAAATTGCAGGTAGGAATCAATACTGGTGATTTCATGAGGTAACGAATTCCAGAGGCAGCCTACTCTATAATAGAAAGAATCTTAACCTATCTTTGTCCCTACAGCATGGTATTTTCAAAGCTAGCCTCCTAGATGCTCTAGTAACAATGGAACTTGTATAATTCTGGTTAACCAACTGACCCAAGTTATGCGATACACAACCATAGTTCACCTTCCAGGCTCAACATCCAAGTAAATAATCTGCCCAGTGACTAAGAGTTGGCCAATTTGCAGTGGAATAAACAGTACATGTGTGACAGTCTGTTGATAGATTATAAGCAAATCTCCATGCCCTATTAAAAAGTATTTCAGCTCTATGCAATGCAGTCTTACCAGCAGAAGAATATACCACTAACCCATACTAAATTATAGAAATAACAGTCAGGATAATTTGTTTGCAAGGCAAGCTTCTGTAATTAAATTAAATTTATTCTGAAAAAGAACTCCCAAGTTTCATATTTACATATCTAACCAGAGCATCTATGTGCTGTAAGTATGATAAATTGGAATCCATTGTAACTCCTACTAATCAATAAGACTGTACTTGTTCCAACAATTGACTGTTAAGGGTCTTGATTTGTAAAGACTGCTCCATTGAAATATTCCTTTAGTTGCAAAACGGCATGCATTTATTTTTTTCTCCCCATTTAGACATTCATTCCCTCAAACCATCTTTGAATATTGTCAAAGTCCTTTTGTAATATATCATTTGCAGTAACAACATTTTTATCCTTGGCAAACAATACAGTTTCATCTGCATACAGCAGAATTTGAATTGGTTCAGCAGTACCCAGGAGACCATTCAAAAATCAACTAGATAACAATGGAACTAAAATAGATCCTTGTGAGACACCCAGATCTACTGCAAGAACTTGATCCTGCTGCCAAACCAACTCACAAGTGATTTTGAAAAACCTAAGTACCTCAGTTTTCTCAGTAACAAATTGTGGTTTACTAAGTCGAATGCTTTCGACAAGTCCATGTAAGTTATTCCAAACCTGTCACCACTATCCAAGGCCTCATGAATTTTATTGGTAAATTCAGTGAGCACTGTAAATATTCAACAGTCTGATCATATATTATACTTTCTCACATCCCTCCTGAACCTTCCCCAGGTCAGTTATCAGCCGTGCCCCCATGTTGTCGAGCTGGTGTGCCTGTTAAACAGTCCCTCAGAGTCCGCCTTGTTTATTCCTTTCAAGAACTTGAATGTTTGTATCATATTCCCCTTCTTCCTTCTACCCTCCAATGAATACATATTCAGCACCCTAAGTCATTCCTCATAGGACTTTCCTTGTTGGCCCTGAATCATCTTCGTTACCCTGCATGGTACTGCCTCCAGCCTGTCCTTGTCTTTTCTAAGGTGAGGGCTACAAAACTAGACACAGTACTATGCATGTGGTCTCACCAGGGATCTATAGAGAGGGAGTATCACCTCCTTCCTTTTACTGTCAGTATCCCTCCCTGTACATCCCAGCATCCTGTATGCCTTTCTGCAAGCCTTGTCACATTGGCTAGCTTACTTGTGGGTGTCACTAATAATGACTCTGAGATCACGTCCCTCTGCTGTAGTATTGAGTTTTACCCCACCAATCCAGTATTCTGTCCTGAGGTTTCTTTTCCCTAGGTGCATTACCTTGCACTTTTTGGCATTGAAATTCAACTGCCAGACTCTTGACTATCTCTCTAGCTTCTGCAGGTCCTCTTGTAGTTTTCTAACTGCTTCAGCACTATCCACTCTAACACAGAGTTTTGTGTCACCTGTGAAGAGACCTAACTTACCCCAGATCCCTTCTCCAGTGTCACTGATGTATTTAAAACTCAATAAATTCATAGAAACATAGACTGTGTCGGCAGATAAGGGCCTCTGGAACCACCCAGTCTTCCATTTGTTTGTTAACCTTTTTTTTTTTTTTTGGCTGCAGACCCTACTTAATCTACGACACAATCTCTTCCCCTCCTTCTTGCCCCCGCAATTCCGTTGTGGCTGTCCCAGGCATTTTTGAATCTCACCACTGTTTTCACCCCCACCAGGAATCCACTACCCTCTCTGTGAAGAAGTACTTCCTCACATCCCTCCTGAATTTACCTCCCTTTAGCTTCATAGCATGCCTCCTTGTTCTAGAGCACCTTTTTCTCTGAAAAATATTCTCTTCCTGTATCTTATTAACCCCCGCAAGGTATTTAAAGGTCTCTGTCATATTCCCTCTCTCCCTTTTCTCCTCCAAGGTGTACATATTTAGTCCCTTTAGCCTCTCCTCAAAGGGCTTTTGATGCAGACCCTGCATCATTTTGGTAGCCCTCCTCTGGACTGCCTCCAGCCTGTCTGTGTCCTTTCTGAGATGTGGTCTCCAGAACTGGACACAGTACTCAAGGTGGGGTCTTACCAATGATCTATGCAGGGGCAGCACCACTTTCCTGTTCCTGCTGGTGCTACCCCTTCATATGCACCCCAGCATCCCACTAGCCCTTTCAACTACCTTGTCACACTATCTGGACACCTTTAGGTAATCTGATATGATTACCCCCAGGTCTCTTTCCTACTTGGTGTTTGTCAGTATCACTCCATCCATTTTGTACTCCACTCCTGTGTTTCTATGTCCCAAGTGCATTATTTTGCATTAAAACTCAGCTGTCATACCCTTGACCACTTTTTCTGTCTTTCAGATCCCTGGCCATTCTTTCCAGCCCCCATCCAGTGTCCACTCTGTTGCAGGCCTTGGTGTAATCTGCAAAGAGGCAGAGCTTCCCTTCCAGTCCCCTCGCTATGTCAATTATAAAGACATTGAAGGGGACCAATCCCAGCACTGATCCCAGAGGTACCCCGCTGGTCACCCTCCCTTCCTCGGAGTGAATTCTGTTTACCACTATCCTCTGTGTTCTATCTGCTTTCTTACCTTGTTTACCACCTTGTTACTTACCCTCAAGTTACCCAACTTGTTTACCATTCTCCTGTGTGGAACATGTTGAAAGCTTTGCTGAAATCCAGGTAGGCCACATCCACCGCTCCTCCCTGATCCTACTCCTTTGTCAACCAGTCAGAGAAATCTATCAGATTTGTTTGGTATGACCTTCTCCCTGTGAAACCATGCTGTTTTGGGTCCTGTAGTCCATTGGATACAAGATATTCCACAATCCTTTCCTTTAATAATGTTTCCATTAATGTACCCACCATCGATTTTAGGCTGACAGGCCTGTCTTTGCCTGTCTCCTCCTTGTTACCACTTTTGTGAAGTGGAAGTACATCTGCCCTTCTGCAGTCCTCTGGGACCATGCCGTTCTCCAGTGATCTGTTAAATCGGTCTGTCAGAGGTGCAGCTAGTACAGAGGAAAGCCACTTAATCAGAACGTGGTTAATCAGGACATCTACTTAATTGGGATGTCCCACTAGGAACCGATTTAAGTGGCAGTACATTTCTGTGGAGCCCCTTTCTGTTCAAATGGGATGGGGCCGACGGTATATTGGGACAATTGGTCCTGCTTCACTGCTACTTCTCTACTTGCTGCCGCTTGTTAATCATCCGGTGGCTCCACCTCAGATAAACTCAGAAGCCCAAATAGCCCAAACAGTCTCTTTTAGGCATTAGTAATTCAGCCCTCTTAAAACTATTTCTTAAAGAGATTCACAAGGATTCAGGTGTGCTTTACACCTCTTGGTGCCTTATGTCGGCAAAACACTGTCTGTTCACATTTTATAACATTTTCTGCTGTTATTTTAGAAATGGAAGGGATTGTATCTTTGCCCCCCGATCCTTCTACTTCCTGGTCGATTAGCCTGGCTTGATTCGCCTCTTAGTCAACCAGTGCCCTTGATTTGTCCCCAAATGACCAGAAAACATTGTTAAAACTGCCCCCATAGACTTTCATGGGGCTTACCCCCACGCTTTCCCTGGACAAATGTCATTCAAACAACATGAAGTCTTGCTGTATTCTGACATATTGCAATGATGTCCAATGTTTGAACTGCCCCGGAGATGAAAGAGTTAACTTTCCATGCCAGGCATGGAACGCTGAGCTCGAGCTCGGTTGAGACTCTGTCTGTTGCTGTTTGAAGTTAAACCGTCAGATTCTTTACTTCGCCTCACTGAACCGTCGCTCCGGAAATTTTTCCTTTGCTCAGTTCAAGTTTGTCGGTTAAAGTGCCGTTTTTCTCAGTTTTCGACCGAATTTAACCCGTTAACCTGTCGATTTCAGTCTCTGTCTGTGGTATCGTGAGTACTAGATAGGTTTATTTTCTTGTTCTTCTGTGTGGAACTTGTAAACGTGGGATCGGTTTGGTTTGAACCGATCAGGTTGTTCAAAAAAAGTTTATTCTACTTTTAGAGTGTGGTTACCGGTCCTTATCGGTTCTAAAAAAACAGATTTCATTACGTTTTTTTCCACGACCCGTAACACGGTCAGGAACCGATAAGGGTGTCTTGCCTGGTGGATTGCCGAAAAAAGGGTAAGTTTTTGTTAGGACTGGCCATGTCTGAGAAACCAAAGAAAAACCGGCCCACTGGGTTTCAACACTGTAGTGTGTGTGGGAAAGTCTTTGCTAAGGCTGATCCCCACACCACCTGTGTTTATTGTCTGGGGTTTGACCACCTCGATTCAGACTGCCAGATTTGCAAGAATTTTCCTGCAGCTACCCTGGAAAAGAGAGTTGGTAGGCTCAGGGAAAGGGAGGCCAAGAAGTCCGCTGACCCGATGGCCAGCCCGGTTCGGTTCCAACCGAACCAGGAGGAGTGCCTCTGACCAGGGTGAAACTTAGGCAAGGAGAACCGACTCTAAGGAGTCGGTTCCAAGTTAAAAGAAAAGAAGAGATAAATCAGCCGGTGCGGGTCCACAAATTCTTTCTCCGACCGCTGATGAAATAGCCAAAGCGATAAGGATTGTTCAGTCGCTAACCCCGGTTCCGACCGAACCGGCACCTCAGGAAGGGTCTCGGTTCGGTTGGTTCCCCCGGTTCCAGACTATAATTTAGAAGATTTTTATGAACCGGAGGAGGAGGAAGGAGAGTATGAGGATAGTGATGGTGACTACGAAAGTCTGGATGTGCCTATTGACCCGGACATCTCCCCAGACAGACCTTCAGGGGTTTCTCCTCCTAGGCTTTCTGAGTCCTCTTCCCATTTTATGTTCTACAGAAAAGTGGCTGAAACTCTTCAGCTTCCTATGGAAGAAGCTGTGACACCAGGAGGGAGCCTGACTACGTTGAAATGATGGATATCCCAGAGTCCAGGAGGCTGTCTGTTCCCTTCATAAGTCCTTTGGGAAACAGACAACAAAAATTTTAAAGACTCCTAATTCTATACCTCCTGTGGACAAGAGAATGGACAAGAGGTATACTCTCTCAGGCTCAGATACGGAGTTCCTTACCCAGCAATGCAGCCATGTTGGAGTAGTGCAGGCTGCTGCCTGTGATAAGGCAAATATACCCTTGGCTTCACACCCCCCAGATAAGGACTCCAGGAGGATTGATGCCATGGCAAAGAAACAGTACATGGCAGCATCCTTGGGACTCAGGCAGGCTAATTAGATGGCCTATACAGCTAGATATCAGAAATCTAGATCGGACACTGTAATGGCTTTAGCTAAACAGGTCCCTGGCCAGCTTGCCAAGGAGCTGGAGCAGGTGGCTGCGGATGGTATTGAGGCATCCAAGGTGCAATTCCATGCTGCAGTGGACTCCAATGATGTTTCATCTAGAGTCATGGCTACATCTGTGGCCCTTCGTAGGATGGCTTGGCTCAGATGTATTAGCCTGTCTCAGGATACCCAGACTAAGGCCATGGATTTTCCTGTTGTGGGTAATTCTCTGTTTGGGGAGCAAACAGAGAACTACATGAAGAAAATGGATGAATACAGGACCACCTATAGAAGTGCTCAGGCCAAGGAAAGGCAGGCCACTCCCCAGAGGCAGCATTCCAGGGGCAGGGGCAGGCCTTTTCATAGGCCTTTCTACCAAGCCCAGGCCTCCTCTTCTGCTTATTCTCATAGGGGGTTCTTCAGAGGGAGAGGCAGACGGGGTACAAGCAGGCCTACTTCCACCCCTCAGCCTAAAGCCCCTGCCAAACAGGCACCCTGATGGGGTTGCCAGGGCCGATTCTCCACCACCTGTAGGGGGAAGGCTAGCTTACTTTGTCCAGGACTGGATGCCTTTAACATCAGACAAATGGGTCCTGGAAGTAGTAAGCCAGGGACTGGTTCTCAGCTTCAAAAATTTTCCAAAGATGAGAACCAGATCCTTTCCACCTGCAAATTCTTCAGAGGCACTTGCCCTAGAGGCAGAGGTCTCTTCCCTCTTGGCTCTGAGAGCCATAGAGAGGGTTCCACCCCTACACAAAGGGAAAGGATTGTACTCCAGGTACTTCCTAACCCCCAAAAAGACAGGAGAATGGCGGCCCATCCTGGATCTCAGATATTTAAACAAGCACCTTTTAAAGCCAAAGTTCAAAATGGTGACTCTGGGAATAATTCTACCCTCTCTAAGGCCAGGGGACTGGCTAGTCTCCCTGAACCTCAAGGATGCCTATTTCCATATTCTCATCAGAAGCTCCCACCGAAAGTACCTCAGGTTCGAGCTGCCCTCAGGCCATTACCAATTCAGAGCAATGCCCTTCGGCCTAACCGCTGCTCCAAGGGTGTTCACAAAATGCCTGGCAGTAGTAGTTTCTTCCTAAGGAGAAAAGGATCTCCATCTTTCCATACCTGACGACTGGCTCATAGTAGGCCAGTCTCCAGACCAAGTCAAGTTACACCTACAGATAACTCAGCAACTGCTCACTTCTCTAGGTTTCCTTCTGAATCTTTCAAAGTCAGTTCTAGAGCCTGTACAGCTCCTCACCTTCATAGGGGCAGAGCTAGATACAGTAGGGGCAGAGCCTTCCTTCCCTGGACAGGGCAAGGACCCATATCTCACTGGCCTCTTCATTCACCCTCCAGGTGTCTCACCAGCAAGGCATTTTGTGCAGCTCCTGGGCACATGGCTGCTTCTACAGCAGTGGTGCAGGGAGCAAGATTTCAGATGAGGGACATTCAGTTCCACTTGAGAGCCTTCTGGTCTCAGAAAAGGACCTCTGACCAAACTGATTCCAGTGACTCAAACCCTGATCCAGGCGTTACAGTGGTGGCAGGATCAGGACACCCAAGACAGGGAGTTCCTTTTGTCACCAGTCTCATTCTCTAATCCTTACTACAGATGCCTCCCTCTGGGCTGGGAGCCCACTTGGGGACCTGACCACCCAAGGGTTGTGGTCTCCTCAGGAATCTCTGCTTCACATCAATCTATTAGAACTCAGAGCAGTGTTTCTAGCACTTCAAGCTTTTTCCAAGTCTGTTCAGAACAAAGTAGTTCAGATCAGGACAGACAATACCACCACAATGTGGTATATCAACAAGCAAGGGGGCACTCGGTCTACGGCCTTGTGCACAGAGGCAATGAAGTTATGGTCTCTGGCCTATTCCCTGAACACCTCTCTTACTGCAGTACACCTCCCAGGCAAAGACAATGTCCTGGCAGATGCTCTCAACAGGATATCTCAGGGCCATCACGAATGGTCCCTGGATTCCCTGGTTTTGAAGGTGATCTTCTCCAGATGGGGCACTCCACAGATAGATCTTTTGCAGCCCCAGACAATCACCAACTCTCTCTCTATTGCTGCAGGCCCCAGTGTTGGGCCCAGTCCCCTGGATGCCCTAGTTCTCACGAAGGAAGTTCCTGTAAGCTATTCCCCCCTTCCCTCTCCTGTTCAAGGTGTTAGTCAAAATTAGGTCTCAGCCCTGCAACGTGATTCTGATTGCTCCAGACTGGGCCAGACAGCCCTGGTACCCTTTCTTGTTGTCCTTAGCAGTCCACCTTCCCCTGTCTCTTCCCAGGAATTACAACCTGTTAACATGTGCTCAGGGGAGGGTTTGGTATCCGAATCTCAAATCTCTCAACCTCAAGGCCTGGCTCTTGAAGAGTGAGAGTTTGCTGATTTACACCTCTCTCAGGGTGTTCTGGATATCTTGAAGGCTTCTCGTGAGCCTTCCACCAGAAACACTTACAACTCTAAGTGGAAAAGATTTTCTATATGGTGCTCTGGCAAGCACATTTCTCCAGAGTCTGCTGGCCTGCCCACAGTCCTAGACTACATGGTTCATCTTAATAGCTTGGTACTCAGACCAGCTACACTAAGAGTGCATCTGGCAGCTGTCTCTGCCTTCCTTTCAGCAGGCAAATGCTCTTCCCTTTCAGCTCATCCTGTATTTTCTAAATTTTTCAAGGGATTACTTCATACCAGTCCTCCCTTCAGGGACCCTGCCCCTGCTTGGGACCTTAATGTTTGCATTGCTCAGCTTATGCAACCCCACTTTGAGCCTTTGTCCTCAGCAGAGCTTAAGTACTTGACTTGGAAAACTGTTTTCTTGGTGGCCGTCACTTCTGCCAGACGCATAAGTGAGTTACAGGCCCTGTCAGTGGAGCCTGATTTATCTCTTTCCATAGAGATAAGGTGGTCCTCAGGACTAATAGGAAGTTTTTGCCTAAGGTGGTTTCAGATTTCCACCTTAACCAGTCTATGTCCCTTCCTGTTTTCTTCACTGACCATTCCTCCTCTGGTGAGAGGAGGCTGCACAGTTTGGATGTGAAAAGGGCCCTTAGCTACTACACAGAGCGCACTCAAGAGTCACAGGTTTGACTCCTCCAACTGTTCCTCACTTATGGTGAGGTTGGTAAGGGAAAACCTGCCAGTAAGAGATCTATTGCCAGGTGGATTGTCTCTTGCATTCAATTTTGCTATGAAAAACTAGGTAGGATCCCCCTCAGGGCTGAGGGCTCACTCTACCAGAGGTACAGCTGCTTCCCTGGCTGCTGCCAGGGATATTCTTATCTTAGAGATTTGTCAAGCAGCCACCTGGAAAACAGTACACACTTTTACCAAGCATTACTCTCTGGATATCCAGGCTAGGAGTGATGCTCGGTTTGGCACAGCAGTGCTTCAGAGCCTATTTCCTAAGTAGGTTCTGTCCCTCCTCCATGGAGGTACTGCTTGGTAGTCTGAGTATGTCAGAATACAGCAAGACTTCATGTTGTTTGAAGAAAAAATTACTCACCTTAGTAATGTTGTTTCTTCTAATGGAGTCTTGCTGTATTCTGACCTCCCCCCCCGCCTCCCCTCTCAGAACCTTGGTTTTTGGGATGTGGGTGGGCAGTAGCAGTGTTGGCACTCAGGAGGTGCCCCCACCCCTTCTTTTCTCATCCCTTTAGTTTGGGTGTGTGGGTGTTGTGTTTTGTTTTATTTTCTAGATTTCCTGACTTGAGTCTTTGTTTTGGGACCAAAAAATCTTTTTATTATATTTAGTAGCCAGTTGGCTAGTGTAAGTTTACAGTTACCACACAGGGCACCCAGTGAGTTTAGCTCGTAAAGATCTGACGGTTTAACTTCAAACAGCAACAGACAGAGTCTCAACCGAGCTCGAGCTCAGCGTTCCATGCCTGGCATGGAAAGTTAACTCTTTTATCTCCGGGGCAGTTCAAAGGTTGGACATCACTGCAATATGTCAGAATACAGCAAGACTCCATTAGAAGAAACAACATTGCTAAGGTGAGTAATTTTTTCTTACATGCCTAAGCATGGGACCAGATCATGAGAGGATTAAACAACCAGGAAGTGGAGGGGTGTGGGCAAAGATACAATCCCTTCCACTTCTAAATATGAACAGACGGGGTTTTGCTGACATAAGGCACCACAATATGTGGTTCAAACCCAAGTGACAAAAGGTTGGTGAATCTCTTTAAGGCTTCTCCTTAATCTGTACCATACCAGATCTCCATGGTGATCCCAGATTCCTGGTTCCCTGTGTCGGTAGGGCAGGTTCTGGTTATCTATGTTGGGCATTTCCATGTGTTCCTGTTGGTGTGAACCTGTGAGCATGGCTAACAGAACTCTGTTCTGTACCATACAGTGCCTAAAATGTAAAACAAAACACATTTTAACTTTGCTTTGTTTTCTCTGGATGACTTTCGGGTTCTCGGTGACTCTGTGTCAGAGTGCTAGCCTGTTGGCATTGCTGATGATGCAATTTTGTGGGTTCAATACTTGGTGAATACTGTGCGATCATGTTAAACTTATTTATCTTACATTTTATAACATTTACTGTACTCATTAGCTTTAACTGATCTGTTCCTGCTAAGGACACAGTTATGCTGTACGTGTCCATGAAGAGACCATGTGGAGGTAGGATTGAGATAATACAATGGAAAATATGCACGTCTCTTTAATGGGACAGCCACTTAATCGAGACAAAAGGTCTGCCACTGGGTGTCCTGATTGAGCAGCTTCTATTGTACCTCCCTGAGCTCCCTCAGCACCCTTACATGTACCCCGTCTGGCCCTTTAGCTTTGTCCACCTTCAGGTTAGCGAGTGTTTTCTGGACTTCTTCCACAGAAAACAGACTAGTGTCCATTTCTTTCCCTATCAAAGCTTTTGGTGCCTTTTCATGGTCCCTTTCCTTCCCCTTCTACTGTGAACACTGAGCAGAAGTATTAGTTCAAAATATTTGCTTTTTCGTGATCCCCTCTTCGTATAGTTCCCTCTCCTTCTTTAATCGTACAATCCCTCCCTTTGTCTTCCTGTTTTTGCTAACATACCTAAAAAATATCTTGTCCCCTTTGATACTCCCTGAGCTATTCTTCCCTTGGTTTGTGCCTTTGTGCTCCTTATTGCTTTGCCTGTCTCCCTCCGTTTTCCCTAATACACTTCCCTATTCTCCTGCCTCTGGGTCTCCTTACACCTCCTGAACACCACTTTTATCCCCCTTTACCTTTTCTGTTACCTCATTTGAGAACCATAATGGTGTCTCCTCTTTCTTTTACTTTTGTTTTCCTTTTTTTTTTTTGTGAACTCTATTTTTGCTCTGGAGGTCCAGGGCATCCCTCCAGAGTACCCACTCGACTGGCTGCCACTACTTCCAGCTTGAAACCTCCTCTTTCGGTTTCCCTTCTGACCTCATGGTACATCCAGCCTCCCCCCCCCCCGTATCACCCCCATGAGAAGGCCTGCCCTCCCTTGGTGGCCTTTCTGAGATTAGAGGGACGACCATGAGATGGGGCTAGGCCACAGGAGATCCAATGAGGGCAGGTCTGGCAGTGGGATGTGGGCAGGTTCTCAGGGTCTCCTTCCTCTCCACTGGATCTCCAGGGTATTTCCTTGGTTTCTCCCTTTGGAGCGCTGATGTCTGCTGCTGCTCCATCCCACTTACGTCAGCACGGCTCGTGCTGGGTCCCCGATCTCCATCGGGGGCTGCTAGAGAGTGATGCGATCCCCGGTTCCCACCCAAGGATGGGAGAGCAGTCCTCCAGATGCTCAATTCCCTTCCTCCCCTGCCAACCTCTGACGACCTGAGTCCATTCCTGAACTCGAGTCGCCGGCATGGCATAAGGTGTGACGTCCAGTGCCTCAACCCTCAGAGCTACCGGGCCTTCTACTTTTGTTTACTTGCCTGTCACAGGGGTTTGTTGCCTTTACTATACTCTCTTTTAATTTGGCCCACTTTGCCTCCACCGCCCCCCCCCCGTCATCCTCCCTGCCAGGTCATTGCTGAAGAATTCTCCCATCTTAGTAAAATCAGCCCTTCTGAAATTCCAGGTTCCTCGCTATTCTGTGATTGGATTCCACAGCTATTCCTGTGTTGAACCACACTGTACACAAATCACTGGTCCCCAGATTGCTTCCCACTTTGATGTCTGCAACACTGTCCCTGTTTGTGAGCACCAGATCCAGTATTGCCCCATCGTGAGTGAGTTCACTGAATAGTTCCTGAGGAATGCCCCCTGCTGGGAGTCCAGGATATCCCTGCTTCTAGCTGATACTGCAGCAGGGAGGCTGCAATCCACATCTGACAGTTTGAAGTCTCCCACCAACAACTGGAACAAGTGGACCGTTGGCTCAAGATACAAGAAGACAAAGCTGAAAATAAATCCTTCAGTAAAGAGGCAAAAAACAGCTTCACGTCAAGAGACATAGATACACTCCACTGCTAGGAGCCGATTACAAATATTTAAGTACAAAGAACAACGCAGCCGCACCCCAAAAACCAACGTCAATGCTTTGTGTCACACTGATGCTTTTTAAAGACATTCAACTGAATTCTTTTACTGTTACAAAAAGTGGGGTCAGACGTTTTGCCCAGATTTGTTGATGTGCTGCTTTAAGAGGCAGAGTGGAAAAGATCAAGCTAAATACAGTGGATTCTGGATGTATGCACAACTTGGGACAAGCTGTTTTTGTGCATACATCTGAAACTGCATACAACTGAAATGCCATCGGTGACAATGGTTGCCACAAGAATCAATGTTAAATGGTGTTCCTAAATGCTGAAAATGACTAGATGTGGTATCTCGGTGTCACCACACAGTTTAGACTTTACACAGGCATCTTTGGTTAGTTAGCTAGCTAGTTAGTACAATGTGTCCTGCCTCTTATGCTGTAGCAGGGCAGATGCCGGAAATGCTGAATGCCTGACACCAAGCAGGGAGCCATGTAATTTAGGATAAATTGTTGCTGAAAAGCCGAATAGCTTAGTGTCTGTGTGTGTGACTGCTAGCATACTGTGTCTCTGACTGTGTACTATATAGGAGACATGCATTGGTGTAGCAGAAACACGGACTGCTGTGATGAGTGGTAAGCTCATGACAGAGACCTATAAGTACCTCACGGGCATGAACAAGATATAAGAGGGGAGTTTTTTTTTTTTTTAAGACAAGAAGATGCAGCAGGACAAGAGGGCATGCAGTGAAGCTGGTGGGGGCGGGGGAAGTTTAGGAGGGATGTGACTGAGGAAGTGCTTCTTCACTGAAAGAGATTGCCTGGAACAGTCTATCAGCAGAGGTGGTAGGAGCGAAAATAGAGGTGGGCTTTTAGCAGGCACATGATAGGCACAAAGGATACTTATTAGAAAAGTCGGGGGGCATAGCCAGAGATCAGGTAGGTTCTGCGGTGACAGTATATGCAGGGACAAAATGAGCAGACTAGGTGGGCCAAGTGGTCCTTTTCTGCTGTCAGATTCTATGTTTCTATGTAAATTACAGCATACAGTTCTAAAATTATACTCAACTCTAGTGCCTAACTCAGAAACACCCACAGTGCTTACTAAAAGGCATGTAAAGATGGAACAATAGCAGAACTACAACCCATATTTAATAAACAGCTCCTACGGTAAGAAAATTATTTTCAGGTTCAAAGCAGTTCTTCTTTAAGAATTCCTTTCCTATATTGCCTTTAACAAAACCACTATCTCAATTTATGCCCGGTAAATAAAAATCTACTTTAATTACTAGAAGACCCTTAGAGGCTACTATTCTGATTTCCCCTGGCTGATCTTCCAACATCTCTGTAATAAATACAGAGATGAACTAATCTTTTAGCCTTTTTCATCTGATGTTGTTCCCTCTCTAAATTATGTGCTTAGCGGTCCCTCTGTGCCCTTAACTATCCTCTTTTCTTAACTGTCCTCTTTCCTCCAAAGTACTGATTTTTTTATTATTAGCTTAAACATCTCTTGCCATACCACTCTCAAATTTCTTTTTAACCTGCCAGATACTGTTTTTACATTTGCTTACTGTTTGTCTATATCTGGCCCTATTCTCCATTGTCTGTTTCTGTCTGTGTGTCTTAAATGTCTTTTGTTTTCCTTCACCAGTCATTGTCCATTCAGATAAAATACTTCATTTTTATCATCTTACTCCTCACGGGTACACAGTAATCACTGCATGTAGCATCCCCCTTGAAGGAGTTCCACTTCATCTCCACCTGCTTCTCCATATCCATTTTCTTTAGGTTCTACACAACCACGTCCAACGTTATCAAAGTCTGACATTTTGAAATTCTAAGTTTTTGTATTAACGTACACCGTGCCCCTTATTTTGAATTTTACCATATTATGATAACTGGACCTCCAGATGCACATCCACCCCCTACTAAAGAAGCTTGACTGCCCCATTTCTCAGGACCAGATCCACTATATTTACACCTCTATGACCCTGTTCCACTATTGTGAAAAGCATCCCCCTATTACTTTTAACAACTGTGTCCTACCTTCATTTTGACAGTACCAGTAAATTGCAATCTTCCATTAATTATTCATCATCATCAATTGCTGTATGTGTACTAAAAATCAAGACATTATGTTAATACCATTGAGACGATTCTTATTTTCAGTGGTGTTCTTCATGACAGCTGAGTTATTTAAGTACAAAAGGTTACACAATACATACAGTATTTGGTTATACAATATCTACAATATATTTTGTAGTACAAGAATATTAATACAGTTCTATCATTAGATCAGAACATCCATTCTGGGGTTCCCCCAGTGCCATCGCCGTGCGTCCTTCTGTGTCATAAGAGTGCCAGCAGCAAGAGATTCAACTTGATCCTCCTGTAGTACAAGGGGGGACAGCAGAGCCTCAAGGCCCTCACTGAAGTGCGGGTACCACAGCTTAGCAGGCTATTCCATTCCCTCTCAGGCAGCCACCTCATTTGCCTCTGAAGTGGGAAGATAGAATTCCCCTGTTCCCTAGGCCTCCTGGGTCTCTTATGTGGGAGAAGAACCATATATGGTTTGGTACCACAGAATCATGGTACAGGGATTCTGATAGGAATCATGGTACAGGGATTCTGATAGGAATCAAGGTACAGGGATTCTGATAGGACCAAGTCCATGGTCTCTTCACCAGTGCCTAGTCCCAGGCAATTTCCATACCTCTTCTTCCTTGATGTCGTCTGAGGACAATGAGTCATCCTTGTATCTGCTAAAAAGACAAATAACCTCAGCACAAAAGCAGTGAGGCAAGGGTTACACAAAAAGGTAATTGGCAAGAAAGCCAGGTTTCAATAAAATACAAACTCAGACATACCTCCATAAGAGCGCAGCCCTGTTTTAGCTACCAAATGTATAGGCATTAACAAGTGCTCATTTTACTTATACTCTGTATGCTTGCTCACCTACATTTATTCTATATATGTACTGTGTGAATGTCTATGTTTTATTCTGACGTAGAGCCTTTGGAAATGAGTTTGAATCAAAGGGTTATAATTCCGATTTCCTAAATAAATAAAATGCAAAGCATCATGGGGCATATATGCAAATCATCATGGACATTTAGGTTGGTTCTGCTGTAAGCAGGAATGCATGGTGCCAAAGGGCCTCTAACACAATTGGCAAAGATTGAGAATAGAAGACACAGACGTGTGTTTCGTCCCACACAGGACTCATCGGTGTACTTGTCTGTATCACATGCCAGGAGAAAATGAGCCAGCCATAATGTGGTCTTATAGGCTGGGGTCATAATGGGCCCAGAATAGGAAAGCAAGCTCAAAAGCAAAGAACCTCAGCGAAAAAGCACTAAGGCAGGAGTTACCCAAAAAGGGCATTGGCAACAAAGCCAGGTTTCAAATCCCTGTATCTGGCCTCATCTGCTGAGTGTGTTCTGTACTAGCGATTAATGGGGAAGATGTTGTAGGCATTGGATCTCCCAATTTATACAAGTAGCGATCATATCTCCCTGCAGTTAGGACTCCTTAGGGTTCCCAATACTGACATTTGTGTCATTCCTACTGGGCCCAGAGTCATGGAGACATCTAGAACATTGTGGAGGTATCCCTGTTGCACACCTTCTACCGCAAGGGAACCTCATTATTTTTTTATTTTTTATTTATCAAGTCTAGGACTACAAATACCTTTGAGCCAAGGCTCTTTTACAAAGGTTCCATGTCAGAGAAATACAAATTATGGGGAACATCAAGACAGACATTACAACAATGTGGACATTGCAAACAGATTAATACAATTCAAGGGTAACATTGTAAGCAAGGCAGCCAGCGGCATTTGTCAGAGAAAACAGACAAGAGATAAGAAGTGCCAGAGTCATGGGGAGAGGGAAGGGGGGGGGAGAAGGAGTGTAGGTAGGGTGGGGAGAGCGTGAAAAGTGCAGCATTGGGTATGCCAAGATGTGAGGGTAGAATCCAGTGAGGAGGGAAGGGGGGGACCACTAGAGCAATCAGGGAAGTGGAGAAACAAGGTTAAGTTGGGCAGTCACAGGAGCTGTTGGTAGTGAGATAATCCCGGAGCCTAGTTTTAAACATACCAATTGTTGGGGCAGAGGAGATGGTGGGGCTGAGGCCATTGAACCAGAGTGGCACTCGATAAGCAAAAGAGCATTGTCCCTGTGAAGTGTGACAGTAGGGGACTTTCAGTAGCTGTAGTGTGGATCTCCGAAGGCACCGTTTGTTGGTTCGGTGTTGTAACAGAGTTGAGACCCCAGAAGGTGCAAGGCCAAGGTAGATTTTTTTGCCATGGAGCAGGTGAGAAACTTTATGCGGTTTGATAGTTGGAGCCAGACGGTCTGGGTGTACAGGTCACATGTGTGGGTGAGACGGTGAGCACCAGTGATGAGCCGACATGCCTTATTTAAGGCAGTTGAGAGGCGTCTAAGGATTGTGGTTGTGGCCAAGCCATAAATGATGAGACCATAGTCTATTACGGAGATCACAGAGCTCAGGACTGCAACCTTCAAAGCTTCTGGCATGAGGTGTTGTCTGTGTTTGTAGAGGAGACCAAGCCGTGTATTAGCAGCTCTCGCTATATTATCTACGTGAGGTCCATAGGAGAGATTAGGGTCAAGCTGTATCCCTAAGTATTTGAAGGACCACACCTGATTTAGAGTGTTCCCCTGGATGGTGGAGATAGCCAAGGTGGTGTAGCTTGTGTAGGTTATGAGAGCTGCAGAAGAGCGTAGATTTGGTCGTCTTGTCATTGAGACCAGTTTATGATTAAGAAACCATGTCTCTACAGAACTGAAACCAAGTTGAAGGTTGTGTTAAAGAGCTACAGGATCTTTGTGAGTGGAGAATACAACAGCATCATCGGCATATAGTATGATCTGCTCAGAACAGTGGTAAGGGAGGGAGTTTAAGAAAAGGCTAAAAAGGAGGGGCCCAATATGGATCCCTGTGGAACACCCGAGAGAACAGGCATGGTGTCAGAAAGAGCATCAGCAATTTTTACTCTCTGCGACCGGTTTTCTAAGTAGCTTTTAAACCAGAGAGAAGAGTTGGGTGATAGTCTGGCATTCAGTAGTTGGTCAATTAGTAGTCCGTGGTGTACTGTATTGAAGGCCTTGGAGAGGTCTATGAAAATGGCCCCTGTGAGAAGGCCGTTGTCAAGGGATTTGTGCAAAGCTCCAGTGAACTCAAGAAGGGCTGTGGTGGTGCTGTGACCTTTCCAGAAGCCATGTTGTTGTGGACAAGATATGTTGTATTTATCCAAGTGGTCGGTAAGTTGATCAGCCACAATGCGGTTGAGTGCCTTAGAGAGTGGGGTCAGTATGGAGATAGGGCGATAATCTGAGTGATTCGTCTTCTCCCCACTTTTATGGATAGGTGTCACGGTAGCTGTTTTCCATAAGTCCAGGAATTTTCCACAGCTGAGAGAGAGGTTTAGGATTTTTGTTAATGGATGAATTACCTCATCAAGGGTGAGCAACAGAAGCTTAAGGTCCAGGGTGTCGCTACTAGATCTAGATTTAGAGATAGCTGCAATAATATAGCAGCGAGCTTCATTCAGCCTTACCTCCCTGAAGTAGAAGAGGGGATGGTTAGACCGTGGGGCTGAGGTATTTGGGGAGTAGGCCCTGTTTTTGAAAAAATCATGGGGTAGGACAGCACTAAGGTCTGAAAAAGCCATGTTAAAGATGTTTGTGATCACCTTGGGGTCAAGGGTTGCGGATCCATCAACCATTAACATGACCAGAGAGTTTTTGGCTGTTTCCCCGTGACATCCTTGATATTGTCCCAGAAAGCATGACCATTTCCCCATGTATTGGTATCATGCCCCCACTGAGTCTGTACCCCCACTTTGGAGCTTCTGGTATTTCAGACCGAGACTGGGCCACTGCACCCAAGATGTGTCCAACCGCCCAGTCAAGATTTGGCTGAATTCAGTGCACTGGGCAGGAAGGTATTTTCTTTTGGCACATTTTATTCTAACAATTGTGTCACATCAGGCACACATGGCAGCCATCCAGTGCAATCTGTGGTTGTGGATGCACACTATGCTTACTGCAGTGCCTGTCTATGAAGTTGTTAGGCAGGCCATTGACATTTCTGTTTGGACATTGGAGGCAGCACAGTATCAATTGAGGGCATTGTAATGAAGTGGCCTCCAGGATGAGGGCATTGTGTGATGCTAAGGAGGTGGCCTCCAGGGTCATTGGATCAGCCATCTGCATTAGACAGATGTCATGGCTATGCCTCTTTTGACTACCACCTCTTGCCCCGTGAAAGGTGCTCAGTTATCTCTATCCCCCTTTGGGTCAAATGGTAGTTTTCGAGGGACCCCCCTGCTCCTGTTCCGAAGGAGCCACTGCCTCAGCCCAACAAGGTTTTGGTCCCTCCAGACCAAGAAGAGCCCTCTCCCTCAGATGTTCTCCCCCATGCAGAGGGCTGAAGCTGTTTTCTGTAGCTTCCGGGACAACAGGCTCCTCCTTTATCAAAGGGGCAGCTTGATACACTAGACCCAAGAGTGGGATTCCATTGTGAAGACTGATTCTAGAAAGCTAGAAAATTATTTGCTTTACCGTAACTGAAGGTCTTCTTGAATATATTCGCCTTGGATTACTATTCACCCATCCGCCACCCTCCTGTCTATAATGAGCCAGGGCTACTGGACAGATCACCTTCTCCTGTGTACAACCTGCTTGACCAGAACAGGGGTTTTGCTGCGCTCTCTTTCTCTCCCTTTCTGAGGCCTAAAAAAAGTTTTAGAAAAGCCAAAAAAAAAAAAAAAAAAGAAAAGTCAATTAGCACAATCCTACAAAATAAATATATAACAATATTTCACATTCCAGGAATTCCTCAATATGCTTAACTGATGCAGTCAGCCTCCTGTGTTGAAAACCAAAGATTTACCACACTCCAGGGCTGCGAGCCCATAAAGTTCACTGACATCCACAATTAAATGCAGGGAACAAGTAGTAAATTGCAAAACTTTCCGTTTATTGGAATGACATGCACTGCCTAGTGCAACACAGAGTGAGTATAACAGACCACCAAACAACGGTCTACAGTTTACCAATGCGCTTCGCTCAGTGGAGCTTCCTAAGGGGGCATCTTACTGAGCAACACACCACCTTTATATAACTGGTAATCAGTAAATCACACGATACCAGTGACATAATACCCATGATGCAGTGCCATAAATGACATCACAGTGGTCCACAATTTATAATTCTCTGAAATCAACTTATCTTTTTAAATCATCTCAGTATTATGGAATAAACCCAAAGTGAGTGCATAAAATAAATTCAGATTTTAACCACATGAACACATAAAAATAGGTTTAAATTCATAGCTGAAAAGAAACCATGATTGAACAATTAAACTGCTGTGTAAAGTTAAATTCACGTAAAACAGTATTCCAAAAATATGAAATTAAATCTGAGTATCTTTTTGTTGCTGTTTTTTTATTTATAATTTTGACATTTTTATAAAAAATCTTAACATCCAATGAGGTATATCTTAATGCAGCCTAAAGTAACATTATTACAGACACCCTGAATGATGCTAACACAAAGAAGGAACAATCAGAGTAGGGAGCTGTCACAAAATTATTGTAGTAGCTGGATCATCCTGCGCTCCACCATGCTTAAGTCTGTTATGGAGAGAAAAGAGACACATAATTAATAAAAATAAAATAACTTATCGAAACAGTTGCTCAATAATAGAACGTAATGCTTGTTTTCAGCAAAAAAAAAAAAGAGTAAATACAATTACAATGAATTAGACAGATAAAGGCAGAGGAGCAAGGAAAGTTGGGGTAGGGATGGGGGTATAGGTGTAAGGTGCAAGATATGGGGTGGGGGAGGACACCAAAAGGGGTAGTCGATGCACAATGTTGACGGGCTGACACAGGTACAGCATGTACCTGTGCTGTCTGCCGACTGTGCTCAACAGAAGGGTGTCTGTATCTTGATTTCTTGGCTGCTGGTGCTCCGTGAAGTCTCCCTGTTCTGTGAGGGAGTGAGGGCTTGAAATGGAGCTTGCAGCCTAGGAAAGAGAGAGTGGTAGGATTACAACACCTGAATTGGCATATGGGACAAAGACAGAGGCTTGGAGAGTGGGAATCGGAGAGCTTGGAGGCAGGGGGGGTGAAGCAAGTACTAGTTTTAAATATCTAGTTTAACTCGTGTACCTTGCCCCTATTTGTTAGTTTCAGGTTAGTTAGCTTAGTTTTTATTATTTTTTACTCATTTTATCAGTTCCTCAGCGGTTCCAGGGATCCGAGGGGAACCATCCCCTCATTAAATTTAAAAACGTTCCGGTTCCTATATCTGGGAATCATAGCATTTACTTTTGAAATATCTGAGTTTTATTGTGGTTCCTCATTTTGCTTGGAACCGAGCGCTTTTGCTGTTCCCTGTCTTTTATTCCTGTCAGAGGGCCAAGCATTTCTTTCCCCTTTTCAGCTTACTGTTTGCGATTTTGGGAACCGACCATAATCTTTGTTTTTTCTCCTTTTGGGCTCGATATTTACCAATTTTCTGAAACTTGTGTAACCCCCCCTACAAATGGGGGTTCCCGTAAAGTCTTCCTTGAACTTGCCTAAATGCACACTGCCAGGCTGGTGTCCTGCGTTTTAGCAGTTTAAATGTGATTGCCAGAGAGTGCCTGTATAGCCTCTGTGCACTGTCTCTTTAAGAGCTGCCTGGATTGCAGTCATAAGTAATCTGAGAGGGAGCTGAAAATCATTTAAAGTGATAATGTAATTTGTCTAACCTGCCTTCTTTGCAGCAAGGACTGTTTTGTTTATCTCCACTATCTTGGTCCTGGACTGCGAATTGGACCAATCAGTACTGGTGGAACTTAAAATGGAGCCAACTACAGGAGCTCTCTGGAGTCAGAATCTGTAGGAATTGTAGTTTTGGGCTTTTTGTGCCTTTTTGCACCTGAAGGGGGAGCCTTTGTTGTGACTGACAGGAGGATCAGCCAACCGAACCTTTTGGATCTTGGGGAATTTCCCAGGCTGCTGCATCTAGTTTCAGTTTTGAGCTGAGAAGTGAAGAAGTAATAGCTCAAGTGATTTTGAGCAGCAGTTCTGTATAGTTTGGCATGGGAGAACTATGAAAGGGCTGAGTTTTGGCCTGCCTGTCTGTTGTCCCTGAGAGGGAAAATAGAGTTTATTCCGACTGAATCCGAGTTGTGAAGACTATTTAAGCCACTGGACTGTGACCAGGCTTTAACCTGAAGAAGACCGAAGATTTGCTGAATGCAGTCAACCTGTCAGGATTTCCAGCTGCTTTTGAATCCCCGGTTTGTGCAGAGACTTTGCGATCGTGACCGGAGAGCGGTTTGCCTGGTACATTAGAATTTCCTTACATGTAAATGTGCTGTGTATTGAAAGTGGGTCGTGATTTGGTTCCCCACTGTGTGAACTGTGTTCTGCTTGCTGGAAGCTTTATCCAGCCTAATCAGACTGAATCCACGTTCATCTCCATTCGGCTTGGGCCATGCCGTCCTGGCCCTGCCAGACTACCCCACTGTACAGAGAAAGCCACCGACGAGAGACCTGTCCGGGGATCAGCTCCCTGCTCCACACTTGAACAGGAACGACGCCTCGGTGAATCGTGTGGGCCCTGCTTCTCCTGGCACTCCAGATTAACCACCTGCTGTCTCGATTTTCGTCCAGCTTGTGTCCAGTCTTGAGTATCGTGAGTAATCATCAGGGTAGCTCCCTGCAACAACAGCTTAATCTAAAAGTGTGTCATCTGATTGTCTTTTTTGTTTTCTTTTCACGAACTGAGCCCTCCGGCTCCGAATTACAAATAGTGTATCTTGTGCATGTTGTTTTCATCCATCACAGGGCCCCAACCAGCTGCAATGTTCCCGGCTAGCCCACCATTCTCCTTCTGGGTACCCAGAGTATGTGACTGTTCATGGACCCTGAAGTGCATGCATAGCTGTTTGATTGATAGAGCCTTTAAGCAAATTAACCTGATTACGCCCCTCCCTTGTTCAAGCCCCTTAAATAAATCAGATCTACTCTTTTTTGCATTTACCCGGACTGTGGTTCCAGTTTGTGCAAGGGTACTGTACTGCTGTTATTTGCTGTGTATAACCTTGTTTTACAGGGGGTCCCCAGGGCCAGGCCAGAGGAAAGCCCTGGTGGTAAGTGCAAACAGTATGGGTATTTGTGTGGTGTATCAGGGGTATTGTGAAAGTGATTATTGTGTATTGTTCTGGCCACTAGTAAGGAAAGAGGGGGGGTTACAGTGTCCTGGAGGGCTGTGCCCAGGTTAGCTTGACCACTGCCAACCCTGACCTCCGGGTGGAGGCATCCGTTTCAGAACTCAAGCCCCTTAACCTGCTACTAGCCAAGCAGGCAGGGGTAGTAGGCCTTGGGATAGCACCACCTAGGGGCTACATTTGACATGTCAGAGACTCCCAAAAAGAAAACAGGACTGACTGGTTTTAAAAATTTTATTAAGTGTGAGCAGATCGTTGCCAAGGCTGACGGGCATGATCTTTGTCTGGTGTGTCTCAGTCCTAACCATATTTTTGCAAACTATAAGATTTTTTAAAACCTTTTGCTCTGACGCTTAAAAAGAGAGCAAAAAGGCTTGAAGAGATGGTTTCCCCTACTACTTCTCCCTCTCCAAAGCTCATGGAAGAGGCTTCTTCCTCCCATCCTAAAAAGGATAAATCCAAGGAGTCTGTGTGGACCCCAAGACCACGATAAGGGTGAGGCTTCAAAATCCAAGAGGCCTATAGAACCGCTGTGGAACCAGTTCTTGCTAAATGAAAACAGAAAGAAAAACATGTCACTGCACCTCCTGCTGAAAAAATAAAGGAGCTCTCAGCTGACGGACCAGTTATGCCCTCTGTGGAGGATATTGTCAGGCCTCCAGGCTGCTTGTTCCATGTCCCTCCCTCCCCTGGTTCCTCCTAGCCAGGAACCATTATTCCTGTGTAACCCCCCTGCAAATGGGGGTTCCCAAAAGACTTCCAGGAGCTTGCTTGAATGCTCCAAGCCTGAATGGTGTTTGGCATTTAAGCCATTTATCAGTGAGTGTTTTTAGAGCCTCTGGTACTGTCTCTTTAAGAGCTGTCTGCTTGCAGACATAATTAGTTTGTATGGGGGGACTGTGTGCTTCTCTGAGTACCACTCGAGCTGCTGCCAATTCACTTATTTTGCAGTCACTAGAGTGCAAAGGAACCTATCTGAAAGATGTAACTGTTTGCCAGAAATTATTTAGAGTAATAATGAAATTACAGTTTGTCTAACCTGCTTTCTTTGCAGTCAGAACTGTGTCTGCTAGTTCCCATTCTAGTTTTGAACTGCTGAACTGGACCAATCAGTGTGGGGTAAGCTAGCTCTAAAATGGTGCCTTGACTAATCAGAACTTGGACTCATAATCTGAGCCAGCCACAAGAGGATTGTATGAGCAGTGACTTGGGAGATGTAGTTTAGACTTCAGCACCTTTTGGACCAACAGCAGCAGTCTATTGTGAGTGACAGCCAATCCAGTCAAGAACTGGGAGGAACTCAAAGGAAGTGCCCGTTTTGTCGGTTGGAGTTTCAGTTGAGCTTTGGCAGTGAAGAAGGAAGGAGCCCTGTGCTTTTCAGTGTGCAGTTTTAGTCAAAAACGTGTAAGGCCCAGAATTCGGTCTGCAGCTTGTGTAACAGCTTGTTAGGACTGAATCATTCCTGTGAAAAGAATCAAAGGATCTCTGAAGAGTAGAAACCAGGCTCACCCTGTAGAAGACTGGAGGAATTGCTGAAAATTGCACTCTGTCTGTCAGGAACTGAATCTGCTGTGTGTTCTCCCGGTATTGTGCAGTAATTGCGATCGGATACAGATGCAGCCTGCCTGGTATAGTGCTTTCTTTAATATGGATGTGTGAAGAGGTTTGTGTACCTCAAGTGAGCCCTGCTGACATTGAAGGACCCTATCTTATTTGGAGGTCGTGAGTACTAATTCAGGGTCGCCTCCTGTTGAATTGCCACATTAAATCCAAATGGAATTACTGTACTGCTGACTGTTTAATTCTCCTTTCTCTGTGTGAAAGGGCCCCCACCAGCTGCCACGGTTTGGACTAGCCACTAGGCTTGGGTACCCAGGGACAGTAACTGATAGGGATAGGCCTGTGCACAGAGCCATAGGTAGATTATTAGAGTGATAAGTTAATTAACCTGATTTCCCGTCCTTGTTATATCCCCTAAATAAATCAGAGCTGCTTGTTTCAGCAAGTTATACTGCCTGAGGTATTTGTCTATGTTAAAGTACTGTACTGTGATTGTTGCACTGTATCTCATTTCACAGGAGGTCCCAGTGCCGGAACCAGACCTGGGGGTAAGTGTATACTGTGAAGGTAATTCTGATATATTGTGTGGGCCACTAGTGGGAAGAAAGAGGGGTTGCAGTGTCCCAGAGGGCTGTGACCAAGTTAGTTTAACTATTGCAACCCTGACCTCTGGGTGGAGGCACCCGCCATTGGATCCAGGCCCTCAACCTGTTAGTGGCAAATCAGGCAGGGTAGTAGCCCTGAGATAGCGCCATCTAGGGTTACATCTTGAGGCTCACCGCTGGGATTGTGTGTCCTCTAGTGGCCATATTTACTAACCACTGTTAAGAAAAATGGGTACCCCGACAGAAGTGGCTGTGCACCGCTGGTGGAGTGGTGTACTGGGAGGAGATCGACCTCAAAATGCTATGCTTATCCTGGACATCCCCTGGGTATCAATACGACACTGTGCAAGGAGTACTTTCCAAGGTGGAAGGTTTACAAAATCCTGTGGTGGTGGGTCGGCATGCTAATCTGCTCACCCACACTTTCCTGGCCCTAGTAGAGTTTAAGGATCCATAGATAGCTCCAAAGTGCCACAGACCATTACCCCAGAGGAGCCCTCACTGCTTGGAGAGTGATAACTATGACAGTAAAGACCTGGGGAATCAGCCCCACCACTGTCTGAAACTTTTGAGGAGAAATTTGCTGAATGGTTGCTGGGAGAGGGAAAACTGTGGAGGACTTGAAGAAACTATTCTTGCCACCTGGGGTGTTCCTCCCCAACACCCTCTCCTGCTCCAGTGCCCGTAATGGTGGCTGAACCAATGCAGACTCCTATTTCTGCACCTGCCATTAGTCACGACTCCACCAAGGTTGAGGATCTTCTCTGGCACCTCCCCACCCCCAAGGGAGGATGACTGGGAGACCTGGATAGACTATGTTGCCCCCAAGTGCTAGAATGGCAATGCTCGAAGGCGAAAAGCTTAAAGAGGGTTAGTGAGAGCCTCCGAGGTCCTGCCCTGGCTACCATCCGTGCTAAACGGGCTAGTAACCCTGAAGCGACTGCACAGGCCTATCTTGAGGCCTTGGAGAATGTGTATGGGAGCCCAGATTCTGATGAGGACCTATGGTGGAGAGTAAGAAATGCACAACAGTACCAAGGGAGTTGTTGTCTGTGTATGTCTCTGCTGGAAAAATTGTTGCAAGAATGCCTCAGAAAGGGTAGTCTGCCAGCGATTGAACTGGACCGAACCAGACTGGACAGAATCCTTAAGTCTGCCCCTTCTCAGAACTGCTGTTGCTTCAGTTACCTTGGCAAATCGACTGGAATCCCCACCTCCTATGATGAGTTAATGAGAGAAATTCGAGGAGTTGAGAAAGGCGACCTCGGGAGGTACCTGCACCAACAGCTGTGCTACGACCCGAGTGACTGAGGGTGACCCATCAAGTGAAGTTCAGGGGCAGAGGTTGACAGTCAATGAGTGCTCTGACAAGGAAAAGATATGCCACAATGGGGCTAACTGTTGAGAGAGATCCGGAATTCAAAACAGTCCTTTATGAAGGCCACGCCTGCAAGTACGGGCCCTGACCTATATCTGACTGCATCTGCTATGGGTGGGGGTACCCACCCATGTATCTCCTGCTGATAACAGCTCCAAACTCAATTCCTTGACCATGGAAGTGGAGAACTGACAAGATGTCTCCAAATGCTTATCACACCGCAGACAGAGATGGCACCCAGGTTTCCAGTTAGTAATACCCCGCCCTGGCTCCCAGTGTGGCGCCTGGCCAGCTCAAACTCCAGAAAGTATGTTTTGCTATAATTGTGGGAAAGATGGGCACATGAAAAGGGAATGCCAGTCCCCAAAAGACACTGACAAAGTTGCATATAGCTACAAGGAGAGCTTCGGAGAAGAAATCAGTGGTTAAGAGGTGCACGACATGATCCCAGTGAGGCACCAAAATGCTAATTCACGCCCTTTGTGGCAAGGTCAGTTCCAGGCCCCCACCACCGCTCTCCAGACTGGTCCAGAATAGTGGGTCCTCCATGGAGACCACTGTAAAGGTGAATGGAGTGTCTACAAGAGCTGTATTAGACAGTGGCTCCCAAGTGACAATTATGTTCCAGGATTGGTATCAGAAGCATTTGTCAGACGTACCTTACAACCATTAGAAGGACTGCATGTATGGGGTTAAGGAGAAGGCCACCCTATTCCGGTATATCCGAATTTGGCTGTCTTTCCCACCTCCGTGGCTGGAGTGGTCAACAAGTAGAGACCCTAGCCTTAGTGTGTCCCCCTACTGGACTGTAAGGATGGTGTCCCTTTGTTGATTGGAACAAATGCTCATATGTTCGAAGGCTGGCACAGTTGTGTTATGAAAAACAGGGTCAAAGACTAGTAGAGCTTTAAGAGTTCCGCTTTAATTAAGAAGGCCTATGAGGCACAGAGAGATGCTGAAAAACAGAACCAGAGGAACCGGTCGGAATTGTATGGAAGAAGGATCCTGAGTCTCTGATCCTGGCGCCAAATGCCCAGTGTACCTTACAGGAGAGGTCCGTATCAGAAAGGATGTTAAGAATAAAATATTAATGTTGGATGCACCAGGCGATGGAAAATTGCCAGAGGGACTGCTGGTCAAGCCTAGTATTTTGCCCGCTAGAGCCCATGCTTATGCCAGAAGGGTAATGGTCCAAGTTCATAATGTGTCTGAAAGAGACATTCGAGTAAACAGAGGTTGCATCCTGGCTAATGTGCATTGTGCAGACACTGCAGTGCTACCCAGCAGCAAGAGTTCAAGGAAGAATGACAGAGTAACGCCTGACTTGTTTGATTTCGGCGACTCCCCGCTGCCAGCTGAATGGAAAGTGAGGATCAGTGAGAAGCTTGCCCAGAGAGACCAGGTGTTTTAAAGGAATGGGATGTAGGATGCGGCAAGGAGCTGAGCACAATATCCGCTGCATGACGAAAGACCATTTCGTGAGAGGTCTCGACGCCTGGCACCTGCTGACATAGATGATGTGAGACGGCATCTGCAAGAGATGTTAGCTGCTGGTGTAATACAAGAATCCAGAAGCCCTTATGCTTCCCCATTGTGGTAGTGAGGAAAAGAATGGAACAGTAAGGATGTGTGATTATCGCACCTTAAACCGGGCGGACTATCCTGATCAGTACACAATGCCCCGCATTCAGGATGCTTTGGACTGCCTAAACGGGAGCAAGTGGTTCTCTGTGCTGGATCTCCACAGTGGGTACTACCAGATCCCGATGGCCCCAGAGGACCGTGAGAAGACGGCCTTTATCTGTCCGCTGGTTTCTATGAATTCATGAGGATGCCTCAAGGATTTCAGGTGCCCCAGCCACTTTTCAACGATTGATGGAGCGTGCAGTGGGGACATGAACTTACTAGAGTGCCTGGTATACCTAGATGATGTTATTGTGTTTGGCAGCTCACTGGAGGAACATGAGAGCAGATTATTTAAGGTATTGGACCGACTGGAGGACTTTGGCCTTAAACTGTCCATTGATAAGTGTCAATTTTTCAAACATCAGTAAAGTATGTGGGACACATAGTATCCACCGAGGGAATAGAGACCACCCAAGTAAAGTTGAGGCCTTGACTCACCTGGCCACAGCCCAAAAATCTAAAAGAACTGCAAAGATTCCTGGATTCTGTGGTTATTATGCGCTTCATCAAGGACTATTCAAGAGTGATCCGCCTTTACTTAACCTTACTCAAGGGTATCCCCAACCCACAAAAATACCAAAAGTCAGCGCCCTCAAGACTGAAAGAGTGTATTTTCATCCGAGTGAAGTATTTGGAGCCCGCTGACTCCTGATTGTGAGACTGCTTTTCATGAGATCAATATCAACTTACCCATACTCCAGTGCTGGCCTATGCCGATCCAAGAAAACCTACGTCCTGCACACTGATGCTAGCTTGCAAGGGTTGGGGCTGTGTTGTACCAAGAGCACGAGAATGGCCTGAGACCAGTGGCCTTGCCAGTAGAAGCCTGACCCCATCCGAAAAGAACTATCCTGTCATAAGTTAGAGTTCCAGCTTTGAAGTGGCTATTGTTGACCAATTCCATGAGTACTTGTATGGGGCTAAAATACTAGTAAAACTGACAATAATCCTTTGACCTATGTGCAGACCTCAGCTGTTGGATGCCACTGGCCATAGGTGGCTTTCTGCATTATCTACATATGACTATGTCTCGTCACCGAGCAGGTCTGAACCACATAGATGCTGATGCTCTCTCCCGGAGGCCTGTTCCCCAGAATGATTGGGTCCGATTGGCAGAACCTGACATTCGGGCACTCTGTCGAAGTTTGACAGGGAGGAACAATGTCCACGGACGCAGTGGACTGCATGGTGGATTGCTTGGGACCTCTGAGAATTGCATACCTGTTGCTTATTGCCACTTTTCTGCATAGACATTGGTGCACTACCTCAGCTGGACAATGACAGTATTCGCGGGCTCAATCCCACGATCCCATGATCAAAGCAGCTTTAGAAGCCCTCTATGCAGGAAAAGACGGTCCAAATTACGCCCACTGATTTGAGAACTGCACTGTTATACAAAGAAGGTCCTAAGTTGAAACTGATCAATAAACTGTTATACAGAGAAACAGTAGACAGAGGGGACAAGTAGACAAACAACAACTAGTGCTGCCCACTGCCTTCGAGACTCAGTACTGAGGTCCTTGCACAACCACATGGGGCACCTTGGTATAGACAGAACACTTGACTTGGTGAGATCCAGATTCTATTGGCCTAAGATGGGGCTGATGTGAGCAACACATTCGAACTTGTAGTCGCTGCTTACAGAGGAAAGCTTTGCCCCAGAGGGCTGCCCTTGTTAACATCACCACCAGTGCACCCATGGAGCTGGTCTGTATTGATTTTCTGAGTTTGGAGTCAGATCAAAGAAATATCAGTAATGTGCTGGTGGTCACTGACCATTTCACGAGATATGCCCAAGCTTTCCCACCAAAGACCAGAAAGCATCCACTGTGGCCAAAGTACTTGTAGAAAACTTTTTGTTCACTATGGGGCTCCACAGTGAATCCATTCTGATCAAGGGAGAGACTTTGAGAGTCGCCTGATCAAAGAGATGCTTTTCTGTGGGGAGTGAGAAAGTCCAGAACCACTCTTACCACCCCAGGGGACCCACAGCCTGAACGCTTTCAACCGCACTTTGCTAGATATGCTAGGCACCCTGCACCCAAAGGAAAGCCTAGATGGAGCCAACAAATTAGCACCCTGGTACATGCTTATAACTGCACCAAAGTGATGCCACTGGATTCTCCCTCACCGCCTGATGTTTGGAAGAGAAGCTCGACTACCAGTAGATGTGTGTTTTGGGGTCTCCTGATGGGGTTCAAGCTGACAACTATTTACAGTATGTGCAAAAGTTAAAGGCCCAGCTAACTCATGCTACTCAACTGGCTCAAACCATGGCTGCCAAAAGAAATCTGGCCAACAAAGAAAGGTATGATAAAAAGGTGAAAGCACAGGAACTCCAGGAGGAGATCGGTATTGCTAAGAAATCTGGGACTGCATGGCAAGCACAAGATTGCTGACAGATGGCACCATCTCCCTCACATTGTAGTGGGCAAACTAGATGATCTGCCAGTGTACAAAGTAAGGCCTGAGAATAATTCAAAAGATGTAAAAACAATGCATAGAAATCATTTACTGCCCATTGGACAAATCTTAATTGAGTCTGAGCCCCTAGAAGATGCCCCTCTGGACCAGTGACTAGAGCTGCTGCTAAGAAAAGATCAAGAAAGTCTGCACCTACAGAAGCAAAGTTAAAGTGTCCTCCACAAGTCCCAGTTGAGCATGACTGTCAGTCCATATCGGAAGAAAGTGAGAGTGACTTTGAATACTATCCTTCTTACGAACTGAGTCAATTGTTTGGGCAATCCCCTAGTCAATACTGGAGACAAAGCTGGGCCTTCTGGACTGTCTAAGCCCCCAGCTTCATCCCTGGAGCCAATGCTCCCAGAAAGTGAAGTGCAAAGCATCAGATCAGATGAAATGGAATCATTGTGCATGGTTGAACTGTTTGAGCTTTCAGGTGAGGAAAATGATAGATTGGGGCAGACTGGTGATACACCAACAAGAAGAGTATTTTGAGTGCCCTGACAGTCCACTGCCAGTGTCCGAAAGCTCTCCATGCGAGCCAAATGTTGTGGACTCAGAAACTGTAACTCCTGGAGCTGAAAGTGCCCCAAGTTCTAGCTCTCTACCCCCATGGAGACTCCTGACAAGTGAGGACAATGCTGAAAATGAGGCTCAGAGTGCAGAGACTATAACAGTTCCCCTAGAAAGACTGGTCGAGCTGTAAAGCCTGTGGTGCACCTCAGTTATGATTCACTTGGGAGGCCTGTGGACTTGCCTCTCAATGTTGTCCATAAAGGAGTGTATGTGTCCCCGAGCTCATTGCCCAAACTGAGCATCAGTGCTAACCCAAGTTACTTGTGTTGCTCCTTCTATATGGTGCCCTTGCCCCATCCAGCCCCAAGGTAACTGATAGGAAGGGCCCCCTCTTCAGGTTTCATGTACAAGAGGTAATAACTTGAGTTATGGTACAATGTGTATGTAATACTGTGTAAAGAGTGACGCATCGCAATGTTTCAGAAATGTGTTCTTGGTAAAATGATATATTGACTGATGATTACATGGCAGCCTAATGCAAATGTATATGGTTGCAGTTGAAACTTATGGGTACTTGCTTGACGCTGACGCAAGCTTTCCCAGGCCAGGAAGGGTGTAACCCCTGCAAATGGGGGTTCCCAAAAGACTTCCAGGAGCTTGCTTGAATGCTCCAAGCCTGAATGGTGTTTGGCATTTAAGCCATTTATCAGTGAGTGTTTTAGAGCCTCTGGTACTGTCTCTTTAAGAGCTGTCTGCTTGCAGACATAATTAGTTTGTATGGGGACTGTGTGCTTCTCTGAGTACCACTGAGCTGCTGCCAATTCACTTCATTTTTGCAGTCACTAGGAGTGCAAAGGAACCTATCTGAAAGATGTAACTGTTTGCCAGAAATTATTTAGAGTAATAATGAAATTACAGTTTGTCTAACCTGCTTTCTTTGCAGTCAGAACTGTGTCTGCTAGTTCCCATTCTAGTTTTGAACTGCTGACCTGGACCAATCAGTGTGGGGTAAGCTAGCTCTAAAATGGTGCCTTGACGAATCAGAACTTGGACTCATAATCTGAGCCAGCCACAAGAGGATTGTATGAGCAGTGACTCTGGGAGATGTAGTTTAGACTTCAGCACCTTTTGGACCAACAGCAGCAGTCTATTGTGAGTGACAGCCAATCCAGTCAAGAACTGGGAGGAACTCAAAGGAAGTGCCCGTTTTGTCGGGTTGGAGTTTCAGTTGAGCTTTGGCAGTGAAGAAGGAAGGAGCCCTGTGCTTTTTCAGTGTGCAGTTTTAGTCAAAAAACGCGTGTAAGGCCCAGAATTCCGGTCTGCAGCTTGTGTAACAGCTTGTTAGGACTGAATCCGTCCTGTATAAAGAATCAAAGGATCTCTGAAGAGTAGAAACCAGGCTCACCCTGTAGAAGACTGGAGGAATTGCTGAAAATTGCACTCTGTCTGGCAGGAACTGAATCTGCTGTGTGTTCTCCCGGTATTGTGCAGTAATTGCGATCGGGATACAGATGCAGCCTGCCTGGTATAGTGCTTTTTAATATGGATGTGAAGAGGTTTGTGTACCTCAAGTGAGCCCTGCTGACATTGAAGGACCCTATCTTATTTGGAGGTCGTGAGTACTAATTCAGGGTCGCTCCTGTTGAATTGCCACATTAAATCCAAATGGAATTACTGTACTGCTAACTGTTTAATTCTCCTTTCTCTGTGGTGAAAGGGCCCCTACCAGCTGCCACGGGTTGGACTAGCCACTAGGGCTTGGGTACCCAGGACAGTAACTGATAGGATAGGCCTGTGCACAGAGCCATAGGTAGATTATTAGAGTGATAAGCTAATTAACCTGATTTCCCTGTCCTGTTATATCCCCTAAATAAATCAGAACTGCTTGTTTCAGCAAAGTTATACTGCCTGAGGTATTTGTTCATGTTAAAGTACTGTACTGTGATTGTTGCACTGTATCTCATTTCACAGGAGGTCCCAGTGCCGGAACCAGACCTGGGGGTAAGTGTATACTGTGAAGGTAATTCTGATATATTGTGTGGGCCACTAGTGGGAAGAAAGGGGGGTTGCAGTGTCCCAGAGGGCTGTGACCAAGTTAGTTTAACTATTGCAAACCCTGACCTCTGGGTGGAGGCACCCGCCATTGGATCCAGGCCCCTCAACCTGTTAGTGGCAAATCAGGCAGGGGTAGTAGCCCCTGGGATAGCGCCATCTAGGGGTTACACCTGTATGAAGAACTGGAGGAGGAGGAAGAAGAGGGAGAACCCATTGAACCTGAAGTCTCTCCAGAGCGGGACTTCGGTTCTCCACCACGTGGACCAGATGAATACTCCTCTCACTATACTTTTGTGAGATGGATGACAGACACCCTCAACCTTACCACACAGGAGACTCTGGAGAATGAGGAGGAAGCTAGGTTCCTAGATATGATGGGGCTAGCCCCCCACAAAACGACTTTTATTGCCTATCCACAAGTCTGTCAAAAAGGCTCAAGATCCTATAAACTCCCTCTTCCATTCCTGGAGAGGATAAAAAGGTGAACAAGAAATATAATTTGGACAGAACAAATGCTGATTTTCTTTTTGTCCATCGGGATCATGAAGGAGTGGTACAGGCAGCGGCCTGTGATAAGGTCAGGGTGCCCTTGGCCTCTCACCCACCGGACAATTACTCCAGGAAGCTGGACACTATGAGGAAAAAGGGGTACCTGGTGACTTCCCTGCTCCTTTGGCTAGCCACTTACATGGCCTATACAGCACAATACCAGAAGGCATTCTGGTCTGCTCTGGCCTTGACTGATAAACTCACTTGGGATGTGGCAATTATCTGGTGGAAACAGCCAGATCTGCCTTCGATGCCACCAAGTACCAGTTTCATATGGCAGTGGATGCCAGTGACACAGCTTCCAGGCTCATGCCATCTCCATGAGGAGATCTGCCTGGCTCAGGAGTACTAACCTATCCTAGGACACCCACTCTAAAGCCATGGATTTCCCCTGCAAGAATAATTCTCTCTTTGGGGATAAGACTGCAGCTTATATGGAAAAGGTGAAGGAATACAAGGTCACCTATAGGAGTAACTCATCTCGAGATAAGCCCTCCATGTCGTACAGGCCCCAGGGCAGGGAAGTCAGGGGTAGGAGCCCTTATACCAGACCCTTCTTCCAGGCTCAAGCAGTGCCAGACTACCAGCAACCTAGATGTTACTTTAGAGGTAAGGGTAGGAGGACTGCAAGGAGGACAGACCCAGCACCTCAAACCAAGTCCCAGCCCAAGTAGAACCCCTGACGTGCTTGCAGAGGTCGTCTCCCCCCGTAGGAGGCAGGCTGGCTCACTTCCTCCAAGTATGGCAAGCCATTACCACAGACAAGTGGGTCTTGGAGGTAGTGAGTCGGGGTCTGTCCCTAAGTTTCAATACATTTCCCAGGCTACAGGCCAGATACTTCAGTCCAGCAATCTCAGTAGAAAAGGCTCTGTTGGAGTCCGAAGTTGCCAACCTACTGTATATCAAGGCAGTAGAGCCTATTTCCCTGCCCCAAAGGGGAAAGGCTTCTACTCCAGATACTTCCTTACGCAAAAGAAAAATGGAGACTGACAACCCATTTTAAAACTCAGGCTTCTCAACAAACTCTTGACAAAGCCAAAGTTCAAGATGGTTGCCCTGACCAAAATGGTTACCTTTACCATAATTATTCCCACCCTGCAGCAAGGGAACTGGCTGCCATCCCTGGATCTCAAGGATGCCTATTTCCACATTCCCATCTGACACAGCCACAGAAAGTATCTGCGGTTCAGGCTGCTCTTGGGTCATTACCAGTTTGTAGCACTTCCCTTCGGTCTGACTTCTGCTTCCAGGGCGTTCACTAAGTGTCTAGCAGTGATTGTGGCACACCTCAGAAGGCTGGGAGTCACAGTGTTCCCTTACCTAGATGACTGGCTAGTCATAGGACAGTCTTCCCAGCACACCAGGGACTCTCAGACCCTCACTCGGGGCACCCTGGAGTCTCTTGGATTCCTGGTAAATGCCCAGAAGTCCCAGCTGGAACTCTTCCAGGTCCTAGAATTCATAGGAGCAGAACTGGACACCCTGCAAGGGAAGGCTTTCCTTCCACAGTACAGGGTGTACAACATTCTGGAACTAGCAGGCTCTTTCAGACTCAACAGACCCAGACCAGCAATACATTTCCTGCAGCTCTTGGGCCACATGGCAGCTGCCCCAGCCATAGGGCCCGACTTCAAATGAGGGGTTTGCAGTTCCACCTTAGGTCCCTTTGGTCCCAGAGGAGGGATCCTCTGTCCAGATTAGTACCCATCAAAAAGCCATTCCTGCAGGCCCTACAATGGTGGCAGGATAGAGACTGCCTCAGGAAGGGAATGCCATTTTGCCAAGAGGCTCCCTCGGCCATCCTCACCACAGATACCTCCATCCTAGGGTGGGGAGCACAGCCTGGGTGATTTGACATCGAGTGGCACCTGGTCCCCTCAGGAGTCACTTCTGCACATCAACCTGCTGGAGCTCAGGGAAGTTTTCTTAACCTTGCAGTCATTCGCCCCTCAGGTCAAGGGCAAGGTGGTACAGGTCAGGACAGACAACACTACCTCCATGTACTGCATCAACAAGCAAGGGGGCACCAGGTCGACTTTGCTGTGCACAGAAGCCATGAAGGTGTGGAACCTGGCCTATTCTCTGCTGGTGTCTCTGTCTGAAATCCACCTGCCAGGGAAGGACAATGTTCTGGCAGACTCTCTCAGTAGAATCTGACAGAGCCATCATGAGTGGTCCCTAAACAGACAGGTCCTAGGCTCAGTATTCAGAAAGTGGGGCACACCAGAGATGGCTCTCTTTGCCTCCACGACCAACCACCAGCTGCCACAGTTCTGTTGCAGACCTCCAGCTTGGGGGACAGTGCCATTAGATGCCCTAACACTGGACTAGTCAGGGAAGTTTCTTATGCTTTTCCTCCCTTCTCTCTGCTGCTCAGATGTCCTCATCAAGCTCAGAACCCAGCCAGCCACTATGATACTGATAGCACCAGACTGGGCAAGGCAGCCATGGTATTCCCTCCTGCTCGCCCTGTCGGTGTCTCAGCCTATTCATCTTCCTCAGAAGCACAATCTCCTGACCTTTTCACAGAGCAGGGTCCTGTACCCCAACCTCAGGTCTGTACGCCTCAAGGCCTGGCTCTTGAAGACTTCGAGCTGGCCACTTTACAGCTCACTGAAGAGGTGCTGGGAATACTCAGAGTTTCCAGGAAACCCTCAGCTAGGAAGACCTATGCTTCCAAATGGAAAAGGTTGTCCTTTTGGTACAATGACAGGAGTATCAATCCATCACAGGCAGGACTACCTGTCATTCTGGATTACTTAACCCACTTACACTCATTGAACCTCAGGTCCTCTACCTTAAAGATTCACCTGGCTGCCATTTCAGCATATCTGTCAGCTGGCGAAGGCAAGTCATTGGCTTCCCACTCTGTCTTTAGGAAGTTCTTTAAGGGTCTTCTTCATCTCCACCCTTCCCTTAGGGTGCCAGACCCTCCTTGGGACCTGAACATTTGCATAGCCAAGCTCATGGAACCTCCATTTGTGCCTATGGCAACAGCAGAGTTAAAGTATGTTACCTGGAAGACTGTATTTTTAGTGGTCATTATCTCGGTCAAGTGAGTCATGAAGTTGCAAACCCTATGTACAGATTTTAATTACATTTCCTTTCACAGAGACTGGATGGTACTTCAAACCAATAGAAAGTTCCTTCCTTTACCTTGGTACCTCAAACCCAGGTGAGCAAAAGTTACATAGCTTGGATGTCAAAAGGTTACTCGGGCACTATATTGACCATACAAGGGTGTTTAGGCCTGAGCACACACAATTGTTCTAGAGACATGGATATGATGATCTGCCCACACTTCTGGCAGTTGTCTTTTCCCCTTTAAATCTTGCCAGAAACGTCTTCAAACTGGCTTCTCCCACCCAGGTGGTAACTCCCTTGGCTCCACCTCCTGATGCCAGATCTTCCTTTCCGCTGGAAGAAGCAGGTTCCCTTCTTACCGCTCTCTCGCTTAAATCTCTGGATTTACTTCCAAATTTATAAAACAAAGAAGATTTTTTTTCTTCAGCTCGATCTTCGATTCTGACCGCAATGGACAAGAAGTCCACTCCTGAGTTCCGCTAGTGCCCCTGTGGGCAGAAGATATCACAAACCAACCTGCACTCCACGTACGTCTACTGCCTGGAACATGAGCACAATCATCAGGGTTGCAACTTTTGTCGCTCGTTCCACCCGACTGCTCTAGAGGAGCATCTTGCCTGACTTAAACTGTGCCGCCCAGGCCAATTGAACCCGCCGCTCAAATCCAAGGACGCATGTTGAGTGGTCTCCGAGGCTGCAGGTGTGCTGAACAGCTTATGTGTTTGAAGAGGAGGTGGCCCAGGCCGATCCCTCTCCTCTTCAGCTTCTGCCTTCGTGCCACTCCAGCTGGGCTCGACTTTTATGGGCTCCTTCAAGGAATTGTGCCAGTCTCTGCTGACCCCTGGCCAGGGACCCTCTGGGCACAAATTGAAATCCAAAAAAGAAAAAGAAAGGACTCACTGACGTTCATGGGATCAGGAGCACTCTAGATCGAGAGCTTCGGATTCCTGCGCCTCTCTGAATCTGACTTCGGTCAAATCCTCAGCCCAGGCTGCCGGCTGCACAGTAACCCCATCAGGCCAGTTGGCCAAGATTTTTCTTGAACTGACTGAGCAGTTGTCAACTGAAGAGGCTGACACTTCCTTGTCCAGGACTCCGGTCCTGACTCAGACTGTCGGAGGGACAGATCAGTCCACTGACCCGCTGCCTCTGGTCGATGATCTAGACTCTGAGGAGTCTCTGTGTTCGCCGACTCCCTCCAAGTCCTGCCGATGGTCCTCCCTGGTAGTCGAGGTCTCAGTCCCATTCCCGTGGGTCAAGCTGCTCCAGCTGACGTTGGTGCTTCTGCTCTCAACACCATGGGAAGTGGCACTGCCGCTACTCTTCGCCCTCATCCTCCTCGGGTGAGAAGAGGCTTCAGTGCAAATTGCGTCAACGCTATGAGGACCTCATGTGACAATAGCTGGTGTTCACCGGTATGAAACCAACCCCGGCTCCTACACTGACCAGCACCTGGCTTTCGTCCAACCGGCCAATGCCTTTTCCACCTAAGGAGCCGACCAAGACAGTCCTGGCTCGGCTGACCCCGGCATCTCCACTGATTCTGGTGGAGCCGCCACCTAAACAGCCGACCTCCAGCGCTCCGACTAAGGAGTCTCAGCCAATCAAGGGGCTTCCCCATTGGCTGTTAGTCACCGTCACCCCTGACTGTCCTTGGAGGGTCAGTGGGGACTCTGGTATTCGACTACTTTTTAATGACTCTTCAGAGTCTGAGGATTCCTCCCTGCACTCCCGTCCAGTCGACGAGGAGTCGGTGGGGGATCTCTCAACCAAAGAAGTTCCTACTTCTTTTCTGGGCCTTCTGCAACTGATCTCTGAGTCCACAGGGATGAAAATGGAACCTGTCCAGAAACGGGCCCGTTACCCGCTGACCGAGATCCTCAACTGGGGGGATTCTCTGACAGAGGCCTTCCCGGTGGCAGAGGCCATTCTTGGCCTGCCCTGGAGCTCTGGCAATGCCCAGCTTCCTGCCCTGTGCCCTCCTCCTGGATGGCCCGCAAGTATGTGGTACGTACCGGTTCCCTCTCTGGATTCACTGAACACCCTTCAGCTGAGGGTCTGGTGGCAGATTCATTGTTCAGGCACTTGAGCAATACTGGGGATGTTGATAAGTTGCCCGACAAAGAGTCCAAAAAAAATGAACCACGCAGCTAAGAAGGTCTACACTGTCTCCTCGCTTGGTCTTCGCCAGGCGAGCTTGTCCGTCCTTATGGTCCACTTCTCCCTTGCCCTGCTGGGCACCTTGGATGAGGTGCTTCCTCATCTGCCGGAGGACCTCCAGACCATGGTCAGACAGGTCCGGGACCAGGGCTGGGCTGTAGCAAAAACAACAGCTCCAGACAGCCATGGACATTGGGGACTCGCTCCTGTGCCCGCTCTGTGGCAGCTGCAGTGACCATGCACCACTGGGCTTCGCCGAGGATCTCGACCTTTATGGCAGACACTCAGCACAAGCTGGCAGATGTTCCTTTCCTGGGCACTGACTTGTTCGGGCCCTGGGTCGAGGGCCACCTCGCCTGCATTGAGAAGTTCAGTGCCACCTTGGACTCCGTGACATCTGCCCAAAAGGACCCCAAGGGCTCCAACCAACAGCAGAAATGGAAGCTCTTTCGGTCCACCTCTACTCCTGCAGCTAAACCAGTCCAGCCCCAGGCTGGTCAGCAGGCCCAGGCCTGGCGACCTCAGCCAAAGTCAGTGGCCTTGGTCATCCGTAAGCCTGGGAGGAGAGGTTCCAGTGGCTCCTCAGTTGGACCCTCCTCCTTCTCCTCTAAACCTGCCCAGTGATGGGATGAGGGGTGCCTCCCTCATGCCCATCACACCTCCCCTGGTTCCTCCCATGAGGGGCCAGCTCTGCCACTTCCTTTCTGCTTGGTCCACTGCTACCACAAACAGGTGGGTCCTCGAGGTAGTGGGTCAGGGTCTGCCTCTGGAATTCGAGCAGTACCCTCCTTGCCGAGCCTGTACCCCACTGGAGGACTTGGTATCTGCAGACATGCTATCAGCTTTCAGAGATGACATAGCTCAGCTCCTCCACAAAGAGGTCGTAGTTGCTGTCGTGGATCCTCCGAAACACCCAGGGTTTGTCTCCAGGTACTTCCTGGTGCCAAAACGGACGGGGGTCTGGCACCCCATTCTAGATATGCATGACCTGAACAAGTTTTTCAAGTCACACACCTTCAGGCTGGTAACTCTGTCTCAGATCATACCATCTCTAGAGCAGAACATGTGATTATGCTCCCTGTATCTTCAGAATGTGTTTTTCCACGTCCCAATCCGTCCGTCACAACAATGGTTCCTCTACTTCTGAGCCAAGGGAACCCTCTACGAGTTCCAGGCCATGCCATTCTGCCTCTTCTCAGACCCCAGGGTCTTCACCAAGTGCATTGCAGTGGTAGCAGCTTGCCTGAGGTGACTAGGGGTCTGAATTTATCCCTACCTGGATGATTGGCTGATCGCAGGTCCCTCCAGGCAGGGGGTGGAGTGGTCCAGGGACATGGCCCTCCAGACCTGCGTCAGCCTTGGCCTCCTTTTTGGTGAGGCCAAGTCAGAACTTGTGCCTTCGCAGGTGATCAGCTTCATCGGGGTGGAGCTCGACTCTTGCCGAGCCAGAGTCCTGCTCTCTGTGGACAGTTCAGAGGTTCTCTCTTCCTCTGCCCAATCATTTCGGGTTGGGCAATTGCACCTTGCCTGGGACTTCCTGTGTCTGCTGGGTTACATGGCAGCCTGCTCCAGCATGGTCCGATGGACCCACTGGAGAATGCACTCACTGCAGTGGGAGCAGGCCAGCCAGTGATCTCAGTACAAGGATCATTTTGAGCAGCTGGTCACTGTGACCGAGTGGATGCAAGTCCCAGAGCACTTGCAGGAAGGGATTCCATTTGTCTGTCCAGAGCCGATAGTCATGCTGATGACTGATGCCTCTCTCATGGGCTGGGGTGCCCACCTGGGGGAACACAGAGTCCACGGGTTCTGGACCCCCAAGGAGTCCCAGTGCCACATCAACCTGCTGGAGCTCCGATCAGTTCTGCTGGCGCTGACTGCCTTCGCTCCTCACATCTGGGGTCAAGTGGTTCAGGTCCAGACAGACAACACCATGACCATGTACTGCTTCAACAAATGGCGGGACACACTCCCTGCCTCTGTGCAAGGAAGCTCTCCATGTGTGAACCCTCGTGTGCAGCCTGGAGGCCGATCTCCTTGCCATCCATGTGGATGAAGCCTCCAACCAACTGGCGGACGCCCTCAGCCATGTGGGCAAGGCGTCTTGTTGAGTGGTCTCTCTCCTAGAGGTAGTACACAGTCTGTTCTCCCAGTGGGACACCCCTCAGGTGGATCTGTTCACTTCCAGGGAGAACACAAAACTGAGGCTGTTTTGTGCCCACCCCGCTCAGCAGGGAACACTTCAGGAGGATGCCTGCTTGAGGCCCTGGACCCCGGGCCTTTTCTATGCCTTCCCTCCACTTCCGTTGATCCACAAGGTGCCTCTCAAGGCCAGGAGGGACAAGGCTTAGGTGATTCTGGTGGCTCTGGACTGGCCATGCCAGTTTTTATACTCCAATCTCAGCCTCAGCATCTTCCTCTATGCCCGAACCTGCCCTCCATCAATTGGGAAGGTTCTCCATCCAGACCTTCAATCCCTGCACCTGACAACCTGGATCCTGAGCAGCTAGATGCCAGGCTTTGGGTCTCTCCAATGATGTCCTCCACTGTTGTGGAGACATCTCGGAAGGAGCTGACCAGGAAATGCTATGCCTTCAAGTGGATTCTCCATTTGGTATCAGAGCAACGGGTTGGACCCTTTGTCCTGTTAAGTGAGGCAGTATAGCGCAGTGGTCTAAGGCTCTGAGCTGCAAATCTGGTAACATCCAGCAGACCAGACCTGGGTTTGAATCCCACAGCTTCCACTTGTATACTGTGTGACCCTGAGCAAGTCACTTAACCTCCTTGTGCTCCCAGGTCGCTCCTGTAAAAAAAGCTTTCAGCTTAGTGTGCTATACCTGGTTAAACAACTAAATAATAATAAAAAAAAAAAGTGGCTAGCATCCATGATTACCTATGGTCCCCTCTAAGTCGGGCCTTTGGTCGACGACCCTTAAGGTGCACCTGGCAGTCATCTCTGCTTACTGGGCGTGGGCTGGTCAGCAGTCTGTGACACGGGAAAAGGTGGTCTGGAGCTTTTTTAAAGGATTATATTTCCCTTCCGGCTTGTGAACCACCACCACTTTGGTATTTGCTGCTGGTTTCGGCAAAGCTGATGGGCAAGCCATTTGAACCTGTGCACAGGTGTGAAATATCTCACCTGTCATGGAAGACCACCTTCTTGGTGGCTATCACATCAGTCAAAAGAATCAGCGAGCTCCAGGCACTTTCAGTGGAGTCTCCTTACCTGGTCTTCCGCAGGGACAAGGCTGTCTTGCGCCCCAACCCGAAGTTCCTTCCGAAGATTGTGTCAGATTTTCACATTAACCAGGTGATTAATCTGCAGGTGTATTTTACCAACCACACCTCGGAGGCCGAGCACAGGCTCCATACTCTGGACCTGAGGCAAGCGCTCGCTTATTACAAAGAGTGCACGACTGGAGTTCGGGGAGAGGTTCACCAGCTGTTTGTCATCTATGCTGAAGCCGCACCTTGCAGACATATAGCCAAGCAGACAATTGGCAGGTGGATTGTATCCTGCATTGATCTCTACTATAGGTTGGCGTGTAGGGAGCCTCCCATAGGGCTAAGGGCTCATTCCACCCATCATACCACTGCGTCAGTGGCTGCTTCCAGGGACATCCCTATCCAGGAAATCTGCAGGGCTGCTACCTGGAGGTCAGCACACACCTTAATTTCCCATTACCACATTGACCTTGAATGACGCCGGGATGCTGGTTTTGGGGCCTTAGTTCTCCAATCTCTGTTCCCTAAGTAGGGGGTGTGTGCCTTGCCTCCCTCCTCCCGGAGAACTGCTAGGAGTCTTCCAGAAGTGTGGATAGAACATCATATCCACGCCTCTAGAAGAACAGGTTACTCACCTGTAACAGTAGTTCTAGGAGTGGTATATGATGTTCATCCACACAGACCCACCCAATCTCCCTAGGCTTTGGTGCCCACTTCTGCTTCCAGCAGGCAAGATCTGGCATCAGGGTGGAGCCGAGGGAGTTACCATCCGACTGGGTGGGAAGAGCCAGCTTGAAGACGTTTCCGGCAAGATTTTAAAGGGTAAATGCAACTGCCAGAAGTGTAGATGAACATCATGTACCACTCCTAGAACTACTGTTACAGGTCAGTAACCTGTTTTTTCTGACCTATGGGGAAGTGAATAAAAGGTGTAAACCAGCCTCCAAAAGAACCATTGCAGGCTGGATAGTAGCCTGCATACAGTTTTGCTATGACAAAGCTGGCAAGCAGCCACCTCAAGGCAGAGATCGACAAATCCCATAGCCCGATGTACCGGGCTACAATTGTTTGCCATGGGACAACCAGTTTCACAGTACTTAGTTGTCCCATGGACAACCAAATCAATGCTGCCTTTTTTTTATTTTCGTTTAATTCATTCTGTCCACCCGATTCCACCGCTAGATGTCCCCAGTTCTCTTGTTCGGTTGTGGGAGAGGGGGCAGCAGAGCTCCCATCATGTGATGAAGCTTTAGTCATCACCTATTTAGTATCAGAGAGCGCCTCCACTGGAGTAGAAGCAAAGAGGAAGAGGGAGCACTGTGCGCCCGCTGCAGTGGGGGATCTCTTGTTACCCACCCAAGATCATCACAGCACTCACTGTACCACCAACAGGACTGCAAGGTAAGTCCACCAATGCTTTGGGACAGTCCTGCGGGGTGTGGGCACGACTGATGAGGGTAGGGTTGGTCAGATTAGCACGGTACTGCACCGCACCCCAACGCGTCATTTTCACTGAGACAAGTGCAGCGGATGGAGTAACTTTAGTTTTGCTGCAGGGGCCATTTCTTCAAGTGGCATGGGGGAGCTGGCTGCTCAAGAATGCACTTGTGGGGAGAACATTTTTTAAGAAGACTGAAACAGGGAAGGAAGGAGGTGGGAAGTTTCCTTGACAGTCGGGCAATGTCTGTGTTAGTTGTGAGGCATATGTGAGAATCGACAACAACAAACCAAGAGAAAGGGGGATAATTGTGAGAAAAAAATAAAGAACAGTTTGAATCAGGTCAGTCAGTAAGTGACTGAGAAAAGACCCCAACCTAAGCCACAGTGATGCATCAACCAGCAGGCAACTAGAAAGAAAAGTGTCTGCCAATGCTTTAGCTAAAAAAACAAACAAAAAAAACAAAAGGGAATATTTGTGTAAGCAGTTCAGCAGAAAAGTTTGGGGGCAATTGGAGTTGGGCAGTTTGGGTTAACTTGACACAGGAAGAATAGAGGAAACAGCACAAGTGTGAGATTAGACTTGTGTGGGAAAGGGAATCTTGCGCAGTTGGGGAAGAGGACTGAGGAGTGCTTTAAAGAAATAGAACTGATTAAAGAAAAGAAAAAAGAAAATTACACTACAACTAAAGTGTATTATTTGAAAAAAAAATTCTACCCTACCCTAGCTAACTGGCACCCAAAGGGGCCAGGTGAACATTAAAGTGCACTGTAGTGTTTGCTCTCTGTGCTGTGGGTACTGTTGTAAAAACCACAGCAAAAGAGTATGGGACAGGTTCAAGGAGGGCTGTTTTCAGGGCTTGCTGTGTGTGGCGCTTGGGCATGCAGTTGTAGGAGTAGACATATTCAGCCACAGCCACGCTGCTGGCTTGTACCCTACCTGACAGACACCCAGGTAGTTAAGTGTCTACCACCTGCTCCCACTGACCCGCCTCCATCCCAATCTGCTAGTACCACCACCCAATAAAAGACACACACTACACAGTGACTGGTAAAATAAATGTTATTAGCATTAAAAAATATACTGTATAATTTTACCTGCTTTCTGATGTTCTACATACTATTAACAGTACAACCCCCACACCATGTAGTTTGTTTCTGCATACGTTTTTTAAAAACATTTACATTGAAATTCACTGGACTACCACTTGAAACTCGGGGACTACCATTTTTGGCAAGGCCAGTTGTCCTGCACTAGCATGCCATTTTAAAATTTGTCGATCCCTGCCTCAAGGCTTCAGGGCCCACTCCCCACGTGGAACAGCTGCATCAGTGGCTGCAGCAAGAGACGTTCCTCCACTGGACATTTATAAAGCAGCTTCTTGGAAAACTGTACATACTTTCATAAAGTACTACTGTTTGGACATACAGTCCAGAAATGATGCCAGGGTAGGCACTTCAGTCCTGCAGAACCTTTTCCCTAAGTAAGTTCTGTACCCAACCTCCCAAGGTACTGCTTGGTAGTCTGCATCAATTAAGCATACTGAAGGATTCCTGGGGTTTGAAGAAAAAAATACCATAGTAATCTTGTTTCTTCCAGGGGATCCCTCAGTATGCTTAACTCTCCCACCCTGCCTTCCCTTCCAGAACCAGATGGGGGAGGTTCTGCTCCCTGCTGGTCACTTCTTTTTCCTGTTTGTTACGTCTCTTATATATTTGTTGTTAAGGTTGTAAACCAGCCTGTTCTGTTCCTTTCTTGCAGGGATGTTATTTTTTATGTACCCCTTGGGGGGGGGACTTTTTTATTAGGATAGCGTAGTTAGGGGGGGTCTTTATCCTTTAGACTCTGTAATGAATCTGAACATTTTAGAACGCAACAGCACCTAGGGGCAGTAGTTTGAATTGTGGCATGAGCCAATGAAAGTTCCATCATTTTCTTATGTTCCAGTCCTCTGAGGTAGTTCAACACAGGAGGCTGATTGCATCAGTTAAGCATACTGAGGGATCCTCTATAAGAAACAAGGTTACTATGGTAAGTATTTTTTTCATACATACACAATATAAATATGGGATACATGATGGGCAGGGGTAGAATATGGAATATATCTGAATGAGTGAAGTGACCTCGGGATACCTCACGAGTGGTGGAGCATTGCAGAGTCACAAGTGGTGGTATCTGAGGTCACTATTCACAAGTTCAGATATTTTCCATATTCCACCCCGCCCATCAGGTATTCCATTTATACAGTATGGCCCCCTATTGTTAGGGGTGAATAGCGCAAAAGTAACCATTTGCGCGGAATAGCACGGGTATTGTGTGCTCAGTGGTATTCGGTCACGCTATTATTTTGTGCTAACGATGTTTTGTGCGAGCCATTGAATAAATGTCATTTATTCCACTGCAGTGAGAAGAAAGGCCATTTATTCCGCTGCAGTGAGAATACATGTTTTTATGTAATGTTATTTGCTCACCCCATTGTATAAATGTATTTAATGAATATGCAATCTTTTTGTGTACCTCTCTTCACTTGTTAACCCGTCCCCCCACTGCTCAGGGTATATCCCTTTACCTTGGCTATATCCCTGTTAGTTGTTATGTGCAACACAGCACCCGTGGAGTGTCCTGACATCTGACCTAATTCCACTTGATAGAAGCCCTGTTTTTTTTTTTTGTATTTTTTTTTTTTGTAAGCCAATTTTATTGTGGTACAGAGAAACAGCATAATGCAATACAGTCGTACAGCTTGAGAAGCACAACAGGCTGCATATATCCAGTTTGTATTACAAATTCCCCTTTGATAACAGTACTCTCTGAGTTCAGTTGGTAATGGATGGGACATCATTATAAGTACATTGTGTAGTGGAGTCAAGACTGTAAGAGGATAACACCCTTATATAGCATTGTTCAGTACCATTGATTTCTTTCCCCTGCTAGTCCCTCCCATCAACAGAGGCCCCCCCCCCCGACATCCTGTTATTAGACCGGTGTCAGACCAATATACATATCGGCATCATCACTTTGCTGCCATGTACCAGGAGCATTGCCTCTAGTTATTAAATATAAAGGACTCTTTACATCACTGTTGAGTCGTTACTGATGGCCTGCATCGTGGGGTCCCAGGTGTTGAGAAACATCCCTTACATCCCATTAGCTGTGAGTTGGTACCCCTCCAACTTCATACAGAGCAGCAAATTATTCATCCATTGGGCAGTAGTTGGTGGGGATGTGCTAAACCAGTGTTGGGCCACTGTCTTCCGGGCGTTAACTAGCGTTGTGCTGCAAAGTGTATGTCTGGCTAATTTGTCCCTGCCTGCGAGCATGTCATTGTTCACTCCTTACATAAATACCATGGGAGTTTTTGGCAGGGTTCACTGTAGTATTGTCTCCGTGGTTCGGTGTACTTAATGCCAGAAAGGGGCAACCTTTGGGCTTGTGAGGGCCATATGATGGAAGTCACCCTCATCCGTACCACATTTAGGGCACATTGGATCTTGAGAAGGCCTGAACCTAAGGAGTTTCTTTGGTGTGTGGGTTCTATATAAAAAATAAGTTGAATTCACCTTAGTTTATTTGGTGAGGAACAATTGTGCACATACCCTATGGCCTTCTGCCATATCTCATCATCTATATTCTCTTCCAGGTCTATGACCCACTGCTCATGGGCCTTTATTCTAGGTTTTGGGATAGCACCAATAAACAGTTTATAAAGTGATGCAAGATGTTTAGACCCTGACTGTGGTTTGAACAACAGCTCCTCAATGGGGGAGGATGTAAATGTGATTTCAGAGAGAAAATGTCTTATTCTCAGATAGGCAAAGAAATCCCCCGTTTGTATACCGAATTCTAGTTTGATATCCTTAAAGGATTTCAGTTTACCTTCCTCATACAGATAAGATGCCCTATTCAACCCTTTTTTCCTCCAGCATAGCAGGACCTGGTGTAGGTGTACATTATATCCCTGTGAGCCTTTGACTGTCTCCAAAATCCCCACCCTGGGAGAGGCACCTGTTTTTTGCTGAATTAGTTTGTGTGCATCTATTCAAATTCTTGTTAGCTGAGTTACCCTTCTTTGGGAGGGAGAACAAATTTTGTGTTGGTAACAGTAGACCATTTAAAAGCCTGTCAACAGATATGTCTCTTTATAGTAACATCCGGTAAGGTGGTGTTTCCCCAGTGCCATCCACTAGTATAGCCAGCTAAGCAGCCCAGTAATAATATTTAAGATTTGGGAGTACTAATCCACCCTGTTTTAATGGTAGTTGGAGAATAGACCGGGAGATGCGAGCTGGTTTACCTCCCTCTCCCCAAAAAAATCTATGCAAAGTACTATTAATTGCTTTGAAAACATTTTCTGGAACTCTTATTGGAAGGTTTTGGAACATATATAAGCACTTAGGAAGGACATTTGTTTTTACCATATTGATTCTACCAGTTAGACTGAGGGGGAGACCCATCCACCTGTCACAGTTGTGCTTGATGGTAGTCAGGAGGTTATTATAATTGCCATGAAATATCTGAACCTGAGATCCCTTATTGCTGATGTTAATTTCTAAATATTTAAGGGTATGAACCACTCTCATATTTAGTGGGTTATTTAACAAAGCTCGGACTCGATCCACCACCCACTGACAGTATTTCACTTTTTGTCCAATTAATTTTATGGCTGGATATTTTGCTGTTTGTTTGTTTTTTATTTATTTATGACTTTGGTAACCGTAGGTGCACTGATCCCAGGGACTGTTTTCAGCACGACCCAGGCCAAATACAGTGGAACAGAGTAAAACACAAACAGTGCATAGAACAGTAGACAGTCTGACAAATAATAAAAGGTTACAATAGTACACAAGACACAAGGTAGCAAAATACATAAATCCACATGATACGAGGTGATATAGTACATAAATCCGATGTGCATATACTTAAAGAGAAATATATATATATATATATATATATATACACACACAAAATTGATATACAGCAAGTTGCATAGAAAATAATCAATGTTCCTCAGGAGTAGCATGAAAAGGATAAAGTGGGACTAGTAGAGGGAAGGAGAGGGAGGGGTATGAGAGGAAGGGGAATTGGAGGATTTACAAAGGGAGATGCATAGGCAAGAAACTCTTGTGGTAAGTGCAGGCGGGAAATGAAGAACTACTCAGGAAAGCAGTGGCAGCGGGAAGTTTCCAGGAGCCAATCTTTGAGGCAAGATGTGAACTAGCAGTGGGTGTGAATGGAGCGGAGCTCGGCAGGCAGTTTTTTCCACAGTATAGGGGCTGCCACTGACAAGACTCTAAACATAGAAACATAGATTTTGACAGCAGATAAGGACCACTTGGCCCACCCAGTCTGCCCATTTCCCTACCTAATGGATAAGCTGCAGATCCTAGTTAACCAGCAGCGTACTTCTTTCTACTCCCACCCCCTAGAATTGCCTTATGACTGTCCCAAGCATGCTTGAATTCCACCACTGTTTTTGACTCACAACCTCCTCCGGAGTGCTCCATGCATCCATAGCCTCTCAGAAAAATACTTCCTTAAATTACCTCTGAGCCGCCCCCCTTCTATCTTCAAATTGTGCCCCCTTGTTCTTGCACACCTCTTTTTTTGAAAGATGCTACCCTCTTGGACTTTGTTGATTCCCTTGAGGTACTTGAAAGTTTCTATCATGTCCCCCCTCTCCCTCCTTTCCTCGAGGCTATACATATTCAGCTCCTTAAGTCTCTCTTCATATGTCTTCCAGTGCAGACCCTGCACCATTTTAGTTGCCCTCCTCTGGACAGCCTCCATCCTGTCTATGTCTTTGCAGAGATTGGGTCTCCAGAACTGCACGCAGTACTCCAGATGGGGTCTCACCAACTGTCTGTACAGAGGGATAATAACTTCCTGTTTTCTACTGGTGATGCCTCTCCCTATGCATCCCAGTATCCCCCAGCCCTCCTTGCTGCCTCTCACATTGCTTGCCCACCTTTAGGTCATCTGATATGACTACCCCCAGGTCCCTTTTCATTTTTGTTGTTGTCAGTATCTCACCCCCCATTGTGTACTCTTCCCTGGGTTTTTGTTTCCCAGGTGCATTACCTTGCACTTCTTAGCATTGAATCTAAGCTGCCATACATTTGACCATTCCTCTAACCTTGCCAAGTCCCTTCTCATCCTTTCCACCCCACCTTGTGCATCAACTCTGTTGCAGATCTTTGTGCCATCTGCAAAGAGACATACTTTTCCTTCCAGTCCCTCTGCAATGTCGCTTATAAAGACATTGAGAGACACCAGTCTAATACTGAACCCTCACGGTACCCGCTAGTAACCCTCCTTTCTTCAGAGTGGACTCCATTTACTATTACTCTCTGTATCCTATTCTCCAGCCAATTTTTACCCAGGCTGTCATCTTGGGACTCACTCCCAGGCTGGCTAACTTGTATATTAATCTTTTGTGTGGGACTGTCAAATGCCTTGCTAAAGTCTAGGTAGGCCATGTCCACAGCCCTCCCTGATCTACTACTTGGTCACCCAGTCAAAGAAATCTATCAGATTTGTCTGGCATGACCTTCCGCTGTGAATCCATGCTGCCTTGGGTCCTGGAGCCCTCTGGCCTCTAGATTCTCAGCAGTTCTTTCCTTCAGAAGTGATTCCATCATTTTCCCTACCACTGAGGTTAAACTAACAGGTCTGTAGTTTTCTGCTTCTGCCTTGCTCCACTTTGTGAAGGGGAATCATCTACCCTTCTCTAGTCCTCGGTACCACCCCATCCTCCCATGATTTGTTAAACAGGGTAGTCAGTGGTGCACTAGTTCTACCCTTAGTTCTTTTAGAATTCTGGGATGAATCCATCAGGCCCATTGCTTTGTCCACCTTCAGTTTTAAGAGTTCTTTCAGAACCCTTTCTTCTGTAAATGGGCTGGTATCAACTTCTGTATCCAGAGTGTTTCTACTGTTTGTTTTAGGTACCTCCCCACTTCCTTTGTAAATACTGAGCAAAATATTTGTTTAGTATCTCTGCCTTTCACAGTCACCCTCTGCCCACCTCTCCTTCTCTTTATTAAGCCTCACTAACCTCCCTTGGTCTTCCTTCGCCTCCTGATGTACCTATAAAAGGTTTTATCCCCCTTCTTAACTGAGTTGGCTATCTTTTCCTTGGTTTGGGCCTTTGCTGTTCTGACTGCCTTCCCAGCTTCCTTTTGCTTTAACTGATACAGTTCTCTGTCCTGCTCCTTTTGTGATTCCTTGTACTTCCTGAATGCTTTCTTTTTCTCTTGAACCTTCACTGCCACTTCCTTTGAGAACCATAGTGGTTTCTTACATTGTTTTGTTTTGTTCATTTGCTTCACACAAAGGCTTGTTACCTCTGTGATGGCAGTTTTTATTTTTCCCCATTGTTCTTCCACCCCTCCTTCCTGCCCATTTGCTAGTGCATTCCTTAGGCACTCACCCATTTTGGCAAAGTCAGCCCTCCTAAAGTCCAGTATTGGTGGATACTCTGAGAACATTCAGAGGAGGAATGCTGTTTGAGTGGAGGCTGCAGTGTTAAGTTCGGACCTTGAGGAAGGCTCCAAGGGGAGATTCCTGGCCAGTACGGATGGCAGAATCCACCATGCAGCAAAGGGCAATGTCAAAGTGGCCTTGCAGCGGAAGCCATCCTAGCTAATTGTAAAGGACACAGTGGTGTGTAGTGAAAGGGGCCATCAAGGTGAAATGACAGGCACTGTTGTAGGTAGAAGAGAGCTTGGCCATACAGGTTGTGGATGTCCTAGCATAGATGGGGGAGCAGTAGTCCAAGATTGGGAGTAGATTCCCCTGGACGATGGCAAGTGGGGCCTCCAGGGCCTGGTATTGTCTGAATCTGTAGGCAGCACCTAATTTTTGGTGAAACCTTCAAACTAATGAGTTGATGTGCTCGGAGAAGAGAGGGATGGGTCGAGTAGAACACCTAGGTATCTGAAAATATTGATATCCTCAAGGGTTTGGCCATCAGGGGAGATGATGTTGAGAGGGGGGGTGAGTTTTGGATTTGGACAGAAAGGGCTTGGCTGTAGTCTACCAAAATTTAGTGCACCTTGGGAATTCCTACTGTTGGCTCTGCCAGGTATATTAACAAGTCATCAGCGAACAGTGACATTTTATAGCGACTCTCAGAAGTGCAGAATCCAATCACACTTGGGTCATTCCTAATTATCCCAGCCAACGATTTTAAGGCTAACACATATAGTAGATGGGAGAGGGGGACACCCCGTCTGGTTCCCCGAGTCAACGGGAAGGGTTGGGATAGCCTTCCGTTCACCAGGACCTGTGCTGTGGGTTGGTTATACAAAGTGGCAACCGATTTCATCATGATGGGGCCCAGATCAAAGCATCTGAGTGTACTGAACATGTAACCCCACTCCACACAGTCAAAAGGCCTTTTCGGCATCCAGTCCCAAGATTGCAGCTGCTACCTGTGTACCTCCTTTATTGCCCCATCTCATAAGAACATTTAGGGTCTTATGAACATTATACTTACCCTGCCGTCCTTGCACAAACCTCACTTGGTCAGGGTGTATTATAGTGGGTACTACAGTTTCCAGTCTCCCCGCTAAGATCGCTGCAATAATTTTGTAATCAATTAATGAAATAGGCCTGTAAGATCCACAGTGAGTAGGATCCTTGCCCACTTTGGGAAGGACTGTGATTGTGGCCGACCTTGCGGAGGTGGACAACATTCCAGACTGTAGGCTCTCTACTATCATGTCCCCCAGCAGTTCTCATAGGTCCTCCAGCAAAACCTTATAAAAGTCTACATGGAACCCATCTAACACCCCCTGGTATCTACAGTTTGAGACAGTCAGTGTCATTTTTACGTGAACCTGGGTGTTGTGTCTTGTCCATAATCAAACCTTACAGACCCAAAATCCAGTACACCCATATCCCAAGACAGACATGGTCCTACAGACTGAGATATTAGACCAGTTGTAGCTGACCTCAGTTCCTCCTGCTGCCTGCATAATGTTCCTGAAATTGTTCATTTCATTCTGCTCTCCCCCTCCGCCATTACCTGCAACCCTAGTTGCAGTCAGAGGGAAGGAGCACATTGTGGAGAGGAACTCTGGCAGCAGGAGAAATCATTAAAATTGCCAGTCAACATGTAAATACCTAAGGGCTAAAAGTTTGTTTGCAAGCAATTCCGATCTTACGAAGCAATATTTACATCAAGACCGACACATTGAAGATGCAGTCAATATGCGGGTTTCATAGCAGCCATGCAGACAGTGTATTTCCTACCTTCCACCATGACCTGTAACCCCAGCCACAGTTGGAAGGTCAGGAGCAGGAGTAGATGGCTGTCTCACATATTATCCCTGGTTCTTTGTGACTTGCACAGTATGGAATAATTGTTAAATCCACCACTTCTTGTAAACACCATGGCACTGACGCAAATAGGAGCCACATGTTGAAACAGCCATAAAGCAGGGTGCCATGCCACATGGTTCGAGTGATCGTCTGGAAGACTGCATGGCACTCTCCACAGGGTCTCCCACTCCTGAGTGCAGGGCACCGGCTCCTGAGACATATTCTCCTTCAACCATCAATCTGTCTGTACGGGGCAACGAAGATGTTGCACTGCCATCCCCAGAACAGAACACATTTTCCATCTGCACAAATCGATCAATCCGGTTGCCCTGCTCCACTGGAAGTCGTGATTTCAGACCAGCTGTGTCCACAATTTTATTTACAGTTATGCACGGACACTATATGATATCGTTCCAATATCCCACATCAGTCCTCAAACACCTATACCAGATTAGTACATTTTACCAGGTCTTAGCATTTCATTTGCCAGCTGGATCCCTTTCCCATACGGCTGAAGGTAGCCCCGGTGGTCCGCCAGCCCCACATTAAGTCATCAATTGCATCTCACTTCCATCTTTTCAGAGCATTATTTACATTTAAATGCCACAGCCGCTACCCTTAAATCAAAGTTTGGCCTGTTAGAAATGTTGTGTTCTGTCATTGTAAGATCAAGCAGGCCTATTTGCATGGGCCTGCGATCTGTCTTCCCTGATCGCCTCATGTTTGCAGACAAAATCTTCTGCCTCCATGGGGTTGGTGAACACTTTTGGAGGTCTTCCTGGGCACACGATGTGCAGTTTTTCCGGATACATGAGAGCAAACTCCCTGCCGAGGATATGAAGTTTTGATTTTGCTCCACTGAAATTTTGTTGTTGGAACTGAAGCTTGTGGCTAAAATCTTGGAACATGGAGGCCCTCGCCCCATTGATTTCAAAAGGACCATTTTTATGGGCAGCTCTAAGCATATTCTCCTTTTCAGGGTATCACAGATATTTTATTAGGTAGTGGTGAGGACAGTCCCCTTCTTTAGGCTTAGGACCCATCCTATGGGCCCTCTGTATTTCGAAGTTGGCAGGTGCTGGATCCATTTTCAGCTTCTCCACTAATAGTTTTGAATTGCTCTACCCCATCCTTACACTCCAGATTCTCTGGGAGGTGAACTAAATGAATGTTAGATCTCCTTCCTCTACTCTCCTGGTCATCGGCTCTCTCTGATAAAGTCTGTATTTTTTCTTTCAGATTATTCTGGTCTCGGCTTAGACCTATGATGGTGTCCTCCAACTCGCTAATTCTTTTTTCTGTTTCATCAAGCCGCTTGCCATGGGAGCTGGAGGTTTCTGCGAGTCCTGTCACCACTGACTGAAGATGGGTGATTTGGGGCAGTGATGTTAGCAGATCTTGCCCTAAGTTCTTGCTGCAAATTCTGCAATGTCACGGCCACAGATGAACTGCTCTCGGTTGCCGCCATTTGTTCACTCGACTGTGTTGTTATTGCTGCCAAGCTTTTGGCCCTGGTACATGAGTCAGCCGCCTAATTGGAAGATCTGTTTGCGGGCTCAAACAGGAGGACAGACTGTTTTTTCCCACTCCTGCCATTTGTCATCGGCTTGTTCCATTGAGTACTTGTCTGGTGTGCATATCTGGTGCAATTTACCAATATTAATTTGCCTTATTAGAAAACGACCGCCATGCTCTGCCAGGCCACGGCCCCCAATAGTAGCCCTATTGATAGTAGCCCTATCAATGATACTAATTTGTCCTGCTCTGTTGCAACTGGTAATGGGCTTTACAGTTTATGAGAAGAGCAAAGGTTACTGGCAACCCTCGGATTGGGTAAATTATAAACAAGCTAGGAACAATTATATAGTACATTGGACGTAAGGAAAAGTAAAATGAGTTTCTATACAAAAGAGTTGACTGCTAATTTAAAATCTAACTCTAGACAGTGTTTTGAAATTGATTAAAAAAAAAAAAGACAGTACACAGAATTTGAGTGTGCTTGACTCTTTTGTCATAGATGGTCAAGAGATCCCACGAGTGACATTGTTGCACATAAATTCCTTGAGTACTTTGTAACTATGGATAAAAAAGCTTAAGACCAATCCCCTGGTCATATAACCTTTAAACACAGGATGAACAGTCTCTGTATGATAGTTTTGTTTTTGAACTGATCACTACCAATAAAGTTCAAGATAAATTATTAAAAATTGACACCAGTAAATCTGACAGTTTAAACGACCTTCCAGGTATATTATTAAATATGCCACTCCTGTGATGATATATCCACTAGCTAACTTGTTTAATTTATCACTTCGTACTGCAGAATGCCCCCAGACATGCAAAAAATGCAAAGGTGGTGCCTATTCTGAAATCGGGCCAAAGAGACGTATTAGAGAATTAACTCCCATTTTCTCGTTTACTTATAATATCAAAGATTTTTGTAAAATTTGGGGGATCAATTAAAGGATTATCTAGAAAAAGGAAAAATTATAAGTAAACACCAATCTGGTTTCAGACCATTGCATTTGTACTACTTCGGCTTTGTTGAAAGTTGTTGGGGACATTCAGGAATTTCTGAACAGGGGAATGTTGGTAGGAGTTATTTCAGTGGATTTGTCAAAAGATATTTGACACCCTACCTTTACCAAGACATCCTCCTGTCCAGATTACATTGAAATGGAATATCAAAGGGAGTAGTGGATTGCTTCAGATCTAGGCACAGGGTTTTAAATAATTGATTAGCAGTTTTTTTCTTGGGACAATGCTAACTGTACAGAAAGTATTTATATAGGTTTTCTAGAAATATTATGTTTGTTAAACACAGTGAGGCAAGTGCTATGCATTTTCACAATGTTTTAACACTTTTGTGAGCAAAACGCTAATCGATTTTTGGAGTTAAATAAAACCCTGCGGTAGGCCAAAACTGGTAACAGTAAATGGATTTAGCTCAGAGTTGACCGCAATAGTTTCTGGAGTCCCGCAGTGATCCATTTTAGGCTCAGTTTTATTTAATATCTATTTGAATAACCATACTTTGACTAATACAGTTAGCAACTATCGCTTATATGCTGTTGACACCGTAATATACATATGGGGTACCTCAGTAATGCAGCTAGATCATATGTTACAGGATGTATTTGTTGATTTACAGAATTACTTTTCCCATTTACAGCTTGTAATTAATGCTAACAAACTGAAAATAATGTTCACAAGGCATAAAACTACAGTTCTACTGAACCATTCCCTACATATTGAAACAAGTGAACATGTACTATTGGAACAGGTTCATAGTTAGAGAGACCTTGGCCTTTAGAGCGATGATGGAATCAAGTGGGATACACACATTAACTGTTTGGTTAGAGAGGTGGGAAAGTGACTAGGAGCATTATACCGAGTGAGGCACTGTATGATTATGGAAGTTAGGAGTCATGTTGTTAATTCACTTATCTTACTGTTGTTCTGTTATGGTGATTTATTATTTGTAGGGGCCTTGGCAATGGAACTCTTGAAATTGGACACTGTATATAATAGATTAGCAAGGTTTGTTGTAGACGCACCCAGAAGAACGCACAGATGTACATTATATACCCAGAAGAATGTATAGATTTTAAGGTTTGGATGTTTTAAAGTTGCAAGTGGAAAGTCAAACTGACAAGTTTGGGTTAAGGGGAGGTAACTGCATATTTAAAGTTGAAAGTTTAAAGTTCAAACTGACAACGTCATATATATAAATGTGTTAACTAGAGTTACTGAGCTAGCACACAGGGACCAACAAGGTAAAGAAGGACTTGGAAACAAGCTAGTAGGGTCACATATGGTATCCAGCTATTGCTGTACAGACTCTGTGATAAGAAATTGAGGTTACGTTTAAGTTAAGGGTGAATAATGGACGGAAGGAAAATGGGGCATTATGGGGGGATCGCACTGGGGGGAAGGGCATGAATAAGGGTGGCTGGAGACATTGGAATAGTGGATGGAATGGGGGGCACCATGGAATGAGGGTGGCAGGCACAGGGAAGATAGTGGTGTGCAATGGTTGTGGGACGGCTGTCTGAATGAATATTCTATGGAAACTAGGGGATTATCCAATTTGTTGCAGGCTGAGCAGACTGGAAGAGGAGGTATGGGGCTCTGGAGGGAGCTGGAGAGGGTGAGGCTGGGGGACTGGGGCAGGAGGGACCCCGGAGTGGAGTAGCTGGGAGAAGCAGAGGAGGAACAGCAGGGCTAAATCCCATGAGGATGTAGGGAGGGAGGATGGGAGGAAGGAGAGCAGAGGGGCAGTAAGTGGAGGGAAGGCTCAGGGCAGGGGGCAGGAGGAGATGAGCACCACTGTGGGGGTAGCCAGTAATATGATTGCAGTGTTAGCATCGGAGGTGGTAGGGAAGGTGTCAGAGATTGGTTTGGGGTAGATGGTAGGGAGGTGTCGGAGATCACGGGGGAGAAGGGTAGTGAAGGCCCAGGAGTCAGGCTGGGAAAGAAAGAAGGGGGGGAGGGCAAGAGCAAGGTACAGGGAGAGGAAGAAACGGGTGGAAGATGGAGTCGTAAATGGTGCAGATAGAGGTAATAAGGAGCAGGGAAGTGTGGACTCTGGAAATGTGGACAGTGAAAACAGGAAGAGGGGGTACGGGGCAAGAAGATGGAGGGTACTAGTGCTGGGGAATTCTGTACTGAAAGGGGTCAGATGGGGTGGAAGGGGAGAAAGGTATAGTCATATCTGGGTTGAGGCTATTCCGGGGTTGACTGCGGGCAGGGCAGGACAGACGCTTCTCAAGTGCACACGGGATGGGAGGAAGAAACTTCACATAGTGATGTACATGGGTACAAACGACTTGGTGGAGATGGTAGAGGTGGGAAAGGGGAGGGTCAAGGATTTGGGAAGGCAGTGTGAGGAGGTGGGGGTGGTCAGAGGTATTCTCTGAGGTACTTCCGGTACCATGTGTGAGTACAGTGAGGGGAGAAAAAAGGAGAAAGGAATTCTGTGAGTGGCTGAGGGATTGGTGCTATATCAGGGAGTACAGATTAGTGTCATACTGGGGCAGGACCTGGGGCAATAGTGACTTATATGCAGAAGACCAGTTACATTTGAGCAGAGAGGGGAAGGGAGTACTAAAATGGGGAAAAGAAGGGTATATATCAACAGAGGCGGATCTAAACTAGAAGGGGTGGTGGTGAGGGGATCGCTGATGGGGAAAGGGGTCTGGAAAGAGGAGCCTAGTGAGCTCATCCCGCTAGTTATGGGTAAAGGCAGTTGGGAAGTGGCACAGGGAGGGATAAAGAGGGGGAAGAATAGGGGTAGGGAAAGGGAGGAGACAGGCTGGAGGGTGGTCTCACTGCATGCAAGAAGTCTAAAGAATAGAACAGCAGAGTTGCAGGCTCTCTTGGCAGTAGAGGGGGTGGACATTGCGGCCATCATGGAAACGTGGGCCACCCAGTACCAGGACTGGGATATGATGATCACGGGGTTCAGGTTATCAGAAAGGATAGGGCTAAAGGGAATGGGGGGGGGAGTGGCGATCTGTGTAAGGGAGGGGATAAAGTGTGTAAGGGAGGAAGGGGAAGAGGGGAGGACAGAAGCACTATTGATGCAGTTCCAAGATGCAGCGAATAGGACACAGAGGGTGGGGGTGGTGTACTGGCCACCAGCTGAGGGGAGTGACCTGGATAGGGAATTAGCTGAACAAATTAAGAAGGTCTGCAGGAAGGGGAGCACAGTGGTGGTGGAGGACGTCCAACCTACCAGGGGTGGAGTGAGGCACCCCATCCACCACGAGTGCAAGGGAGTGGGTCCTGTTAGAAGCATTTCAGGACAGCTTTCTGACACAGCTGGTCCAGGGGCTGACTCGATTAGAAGGACAATGGACCTTGAGCTGGATAACGGGGAAGCTGTAAGGAATCTGGAAATGGAGGAACCACTAGCTGGGAGTGACCCCTATTCGGTGTGGTTCAAGCTCAACATGGGGAGGGAAACTGGGGGGGCACGGGTACAAGGGTGATTGAGTTCAGGGGGGTGGAAGTTAAGAAGATGGGGAAATTTTAGACAGGCACCTGGTAGGTTTGCAACTACACATGGATGCAGACCAGAAATGGGACATCATAAAGGAAGGGCTGTCGGAAGCTAGAGTCTTGCACTAGGAAGAAAAGCAAGAAGGGAAGGGCAAAGCAACCCAGTTGGCTGACACAGGAGGTTATGGAAGGGATGAGGGTCAAGAGGGCTGCTATTAGAACTTTACTGGGACTATACTGCCCTCCATCCCACCCCCTCCACCCTTAGCCGGTTCTACTTTTATAGGCACAGGATTTGACGGACAACAGAAACTTCTTGTTTTGGAGCAGGAAGGTAGTGATCACAGAGGCACAAAAGACTCACCATCCTAGAAGGACAAGACTAGCTCTCCATTCCCTCCCCCCCAGCTGCTGGAGGTCTGACTCTGAGCAAGTAAGAAGGAGACTGCTGAGGAATATAGGAACTTCCTGTCCCAGAGCAGGAAGATCAGGAGCATGGAGAGGCTGTAGGAAAGTAGGGAGTGAAAAAAAATTATATTAAAAAAAATAAACAGCGAGGGAAGTGTAAGTATACAAAACAACAGTTAAGGGGCCACAAACAAGACATGATGGGAGTGGTGCAGTTCAGTGGCTGTGGAGCAGCAGTCTTCTGGGAGACATTCTGGAGGATGCAGTGTTGTTCCATCTGCAGGCACCTCTCTGGGCTGAGGGAGGAGGTTGCTCATCTCCAGGCTGAGTTGGCCAGGATTCAGGGGACCTCTTTTCCCACCCAAGGACCACCAGGGCCACCGCTGCTGCCTCAGAGGTTGCCAAGAAAGAGGAGCAATTGGACCCCAGTGGGCTCAGGGAGGGTGAGGGTGTTGGAACAGAGGCACATCCCTCCAGTTGTACCTCTCCACAATTCATATGCCATTCTGGCAGAGTGTGGTTCCTCTATGGAGGCACCCGCAGTGGAGACCAAGGAGGATGCTGGGATCCTCCACAAAGGAGACCCACAGGAGGGTGGCATGGGATCCCACAGGGGAAGGAAACAACTCCTGGTGGGGGACTCCATTGTTAGGAGGGTAGAATTGGGGGAGGGAGGGTAGAGGGGGAGGTAAGGTGCCTACCTGGTGCCATGACTTGGAGGGACAGGGAGCGAATCCTAAGGATCGTGGGAGCAACTGCACAGGGGAGGGAGCTGGATGTCATTGTCCACCTAGGGACAAATGACCTGGCTGGAAAAGGGATCAGAGCAGTGCAGGAGTAGTTTATGGAGTTGGGGAGGAGCCTTGAACAACTAGTACGCACGGTAACCTTCTCAGAGGTGCTGCCTGTCTATGATATGGGTGAGGCTAGGGTGCTCTGTACCATGGGATTCAGTCAGTGGTTGAAAAACTGGTGCAGAGCTCAGGGTTTTGGTTTCATTGGGGACTGGGGGTCCATCTGGAGGGATGCAGGCCTATACTGGCGAGATGGTCTGCATCTGTCCAGGAGGGGAACCAGGATCCTAGGTGATAGGTTTAAATGCTTCATTGGCAAGCATGTAAAACTAGCCAATGGGGAGGCACTGAAAAGGACAAGGGAAATCCTAGCCTCCCCCCCAAAAACAATCAGGGTAGTTAGTGAGGTAAACACCAAGCTAGAGAAGTCGATAAGGAGAAGTGCAGGGGTAAATGGAGAAAAGGACAAAGACAGTAAGGACAGGGGTGGGTCAAAAAGGGGTACGGCCATCAAAAAATGGAAGGTAATGAATACCAATGCCCATAGTTTAGATAACAAGCTCCCTGAACTGGTAGCCTTGATGGAAGAGGGATGCCTGGATATCGTGGCAGTCACAGAAACATGGTACACAGAGAACCATGACTGGGATGTCAACATAGCAGGGTACACAATCTAAAGGAGGGACAGGGAGGGTAGAAGAGGAGGAGGAGTAGCTCTCTATGTAAGGGAAAGGATCAAAGCAGTGTAACTAAAGAATAAACAGGGAGGAGAGGAGGCACTGTGTGTCACCCTGGAGACTGGAAATGGCACCATAATCCACACAGGGCTTGTATACAGAGCCCTGTCTCAGGGGGAGGAAATGGACAAGGAAATGATAGAAGGCATTCTTAGAATGGCAGAGAAAGGGAGATATTGCAGATGGAGGACCTGAATATGCCAGATGTTAGCTGGAGCACCTTTGTTGCAGCCACATCCAAGAGCAGGGCCATTCTCGACGCCCTACAGGGGGCATGCCTCAGACAGCTAGTGTTGGAACCCGCTTGGGAGAGAGCAATCTTAGACCTGGTACTCTCAAATGGGGATGGAGCGAGGATCTCAGATCTAGAAGTGGGTAGCCATCTGGGAACAAGTGACCACCAAACAGTGTGGTTCATGATAAACTCAGCTGTAAAGTCAAGCCATACAATAGTGAAGGTACTGGACTTCAGGAGGACTGATTTTTTCAAAATGGGAGAGTGCCTCAGAAAAGCACTAGCAAACAGGCAAGAAGGAGGGGTAGAACAGCAATGGGGAAACATCAAAACTGCCATCACAGAGGCAACAAGCCTTTATGTGAAGCAAATAAACAAATCAAAACAAAAGAAAAAAACACTATGGTTCTCAAAAGAGGTGTCTGGGAAGGTTAGGGAGAAAAAGATAGCATTCAGGAAGTATAAAGAAACACAGAAGGAGCAGAGCAGAGAACTGTATCAGTTAAAGCAGAAGGAAGTGGGGAAGGCAGTCAAAATAGCAAAGGCCCAAACCAAGGAAAAGATAGCCAACTCAGTTAACAAGGGGGATAACACCTTTTATAGGTACATTATAATAATAATACAATTTATTAAGCGCCTTTTAAATTTCAAAGCGCTGTACAGTATTCATAAAACAAAACACATGTACAAATACATGCAATATAAAATCAGAACAATACAGGAAATGCCTTCCCCCATAAAAAGTCTTTAAGTGTCTGCTTAAAACTCCCCACCGTCCTGCACTCCCGGAGCTGACGGGACAGAGAATTCCACAAGGTAGGTGCCGCAAACCCAAAGGCACGCGCACCAGATGACTTTAAATTAACCCTCGGAATCTCCAGCAACCCTTCATCAGCCGAGCAGAGTTGTTGCAAAGTGTTGTAAGGAATCGGGAGCTTTTTCAAATAATTGGGACCCAATCCATGTAGGGCTTTGTAAGTCAATAGACCTACTTTAAAGGTGAACCACCACTGTATTGTCAGCCAGTGCAGAGCGCGCAGCACAGGGGTAATATGTGATCTTCTAGATGCCCCAGTCAACAAATGTGCTGCCGCACTCTGCAGTAGCTGTAAACGGCGGATATCAACCCCAGGAAGCCCTAGGTAAAGGGAGTTGCAATAATCAAGGCGCGATGTCACAAAGGTATGGACCAAAACAGGCAGGTCGCTGGATGGAACAAGGTGCATAATCCTGGCAATGTTCCTAAGATGGAAAAAGGCCAGCTTGACGACTGCTGATACCTGATGTCGAAGAGTCAGACCATCGTCAAGCACCACTCCCAGGTTATGCACCCATTCAGAGGTGAGAATCTGGGCCTCCCCAGGACTAAACCGGAAGGGAGCTCAGTCCTAAACCCCTCTACACTACAACCCGGGCCCACAACCAAAACCTCATTAGGGAGCGAAGAAAGACAACGGGAGGGATACTGAAGCTAAATAAAGAGGAGGGTGGGTGGGCAGAGAGGGACAGTGAAAAAAAAAGCAGGGATACTGAATGAATACTTCTGCTCAGTATTCACAAAAGAAGAGGAGAGGGAGGTACCTAATCCAGTCAATAGAAGCACTCTGGATAGAGTGGTCAATATCAGTCATTTCACAGAAGAAAGGGTTCTGAAAAAAACCCTGAAACTGAAGGTGGACAAAGCCATGGGGCCTGATGGGATTCACCTCAGAGTTCTAAAAGAACTAATGGGAGAACTAGTAACACTACTGACTACCCTTTTTAACAAATCATGGGAGGATGGTGTGGTACCTGAGAACTGCAGGAGGGCGGATGTGATTTCCCCTTCACAAAAGTGGGAGCAAGACAGAGGCAGGAAACTACAGACCTGTCAGTTTGACCTCAGAGGTAGGGAAAATGATGGAATCACTTCTGAAGGAAAGAATTGTTGAGTACCTAGGGCTCAGTGGGGCACAGAACCCAAGGCAGCATGGATTCACAGCGGGAAGGTCATGTCAGACGAATCTAATCGATTTCTTTGACTGGGTGACCAAAGTAGTAGACCAGGGAGGGGCTGTGAGCATGGCCTACCTAGACTTTAGCGAAGTATTTGACGCAGTCCCACACAAAAGATTAATAAACAAATTAGCCAGCCTGGGAGTGGGTCCCAGGATGGTAGCCTGGTTAAAACATTGGCTGAACAACGGGACGCAGAGAGTAATAGTAAACTGAGTCCACAGTGAAGAAAGGGGGGTTACTGGTGGGGTACTGCAGGGTTCAGTACTGGGTCTGGTCCTTTTTAATGTCTTTATAAGTGACATTGCAGAGGGACTGGAAGGAAAAGCATGTCTCTTTGCAGACAACACAGAGATCTGCAACAGGGTTGATACACAAATTGGGGTGGAAAGGATGAGAAGGGACTTGGCAGGGTTGGAGGAATGGTCAAATGTATGGCAGCTTAGATTGAACGCAAAGAAGTGCAAAGTAATGCACCTGGGAAACAAACACCCAGGGGAAGAGTACTAGTGTTGTCAGAACTAGTTCGAGAAAGATTCAAACCCTCCTCGAATCCTGGTGTTCGAGTTCTAATTTAGAACTCGAACACTACGGGGTTTGCAAAGGGGTTTGAATCATCAAAACAAATCTTACGTTTGTGTGCTTTTTCTTTCTGCTGGCATCATCCGTGACCGCTCCCATTCCCAGTCTTGGCACCAGCTGAAGAATGCAGCTCAATTCCCTCCTCTCCATCCCCTCCTATCCTGCCTTGAGTGTTACTGTCGGGGGGGGGGGGGGAGGCAGCTGCTGTCAGCTTTCATGCTTGCGATCTCACTCTCACTCACAGTGTACCACCTGACGATCTGCTGTGTGATCAGATGGTGGTGGTTGAGAGGAGTTACTGAGTCTCGTGAGTTGAGGGATCAGACAAAGAAGTAATCTACGCAGCTGCGGCTCCATTTCATTGCCATTCAGTCTTAGTCTCACAGTGGAGAAGGAGCCACAGCCTGTGTGTGTGTGTGTGTGCTCTCAGTTGTGCGACTGTGTCCTCTGAACTTGTGGCCGCTTGGCTTTTTCTTAGAACCTTACTGCCTCTGAACAAAAAAAAAAGTTAACTGACAGGTGGGGGAAAAGGAAGGGGGGAGTCCGGGGAACTGAGGAAAGAAAGGGGGCGGGAAGGAGTGAAGAGCGTAACTTGTTGGGACTGAAGTGAAGTCGGTAGGGAGTGGGACTCTTTCGGGAGGAAAAACGAATTGAAATAGCTGGAGGAATTAGTTCATTTGCAGACTGCTGCTTGCCTGTTTATGTGTGTGACGTGCTTAGTCTGCACAGAACCACTCATCCTCTGGTTGCTTGCTGAGTTCTAATCTTCACAAATCTTATATCTAATGTGACTCGTGGCACTCGTGGGAGGAGGGAGATCATCCTGACTGGGGAGGGGTGAAAGAAAGAGATCATATTTGGGTTTTTTCTTTGTTTGAAGGGGGGAAAAAAAGAAGTTAAAACACTTTAATGATTGTGTAAAACTTTGTTACTTCTAAGCCCACAAAAAGGAAACAAGGAAAAACATAATTTCTAGTCCCAGTCCCACCCACAACAAAGTGAAAAATTGTCTGAAGGACAGGGGTCTCAGTCAGGAATGTGCTTGGGGGGGGGGCATTCACTAAACATTCACCCTAAGAAAAACCTCCTGTGGTGTTGTTTGTCTCCACTGCATCTTCTGTGAGGTGGCCAGCCAGTCACCTTGCTACTGCTGTGTGCCATTTGACTGCACTGTACCCTATTATTACCCAGTGTGTGTTACCATGAGAGAAGCCCAGTGGCCAGTTGTGTGGTAGCATTATCCTTAAATACATGACAGAAACCTAAAATATATTTCCCTGTTGGGAGGAGAGACAGAAAAATCTCTTTCTTCGGTTTGTGTGTGTAATTCCATCTCTTGTGGTCAGCCCATCACCCTGCTGCTGTGCGCTCCTTGACTGCACTGTACCGTACCCAGTGCGTGTTTACTGTGTGAAGCCCAGTGGCCAGTTGTGTGGTGGCATTATCCTTAAATACATGACAGAAGCCTAAAAATATATTTCCCCGTTTTAAGGAGAGACAGAAAAATATCTTTCCTCGGTTTGTGTGTGTAACTCCGTCTCTTGTGGTCAGCCCATCGCCCTGCTGCTGTGCGCCCCTTGACTGCTATGTGTATGCCTATGCCCAGCAGCCCAATCATTCTGTAAACCTTGAACCTGGGATCCTTTAGTTGCAGACCGTCATATTCTTCAATTACTTTCAGTCCACTGCATCACAGTGTCACACTACCAAAATAACATTTTGGAGTTGTAGCCAGCGATCACAGATCACATTGCTTTCTTACACAGGAATTGTGTGGGTGTGGGTGCGTTCACTGCAGTATACTGGTACTGTTATGGTTGACACCAACATAGATGAAGCATCTGGTGCTGGTGTTGGAGCAGGTGTTGGTGGTAGTGGTAATCCTGGGTGCTAGCAGAAATAACCAGAATGTTTCACGTGATAAAAATTTAACGAATGGCAAAAGAGCAACAGCGAAGTGTGGTAAAGGGGGACCTTTTAAGAAAACCTGTGCAGCTGCTGGGGTCACACGGGGAGGCACCATAAGGTATGCCGTTTATGCTGTTAAAATCCCTGTGACTAGCTGTAATAATGCAAGTGACAGTGAGTCCCTCTCTGACTCTGGCTCAGACTCAGACAGTAGCTCGTTGTCTCCGTCCGACACTGTTGTGTATTGTGACGTATCATTACTTCCTCAGCAAAGTGAAATGAGCAAGTCTGCTGACAATGAATCAGGTAGTGCACTTGCAAATACATCCATCACTGTTGGCAATGAAAAGGTCATATCCATTGAATCCACCACTTCTGTGTTGGCCAGCAATGAAAATCCATCATAGTCTTCTGCCCACTCTTCTAGCACCAAGGAGCATGTCCCGGGTTTTGGTAGGACAGGTGAAAAGACGCAAACAGTCTTTAGCTATCATCCCAGCACTCGAACAAAATCTGTCACATCTGAGGTGTGGAATTATTTCTCTGTCAGTAAAACTGATCCGTGCAGAGCAATTTGTTCCCTGTGTAAACAGAGTGTAAGCTGTGGTAAAATTGTGTCCTGCCTTGGCACTACAGCTCTTAAACGCCATCTGAAAAAGCATTCAGTTTTGCTTGATTATCCAAAACCCATGTCCTCCATCTTCCAGACCGCACATGAGAAGGGTCAGGAATCTGAAATGGATACTGAATTGTCTGAACTTGATGCGGACAAAACCACTGCCAGTCCTAGGATCACTGTTACCACCAATGCCATCACCATTAGTACCAGTTGCACATCCAGTGATGGCACTGAATGTACAAGTCCTAGTCCACCATCCCAGCGTCCATCTACCCATCGAAGCACGGTGTATAATAAACCAGCAGGGACATTTTGTAAACAGCTAACACTGTCTCAGGCATTTGAAAAAAAGAATACCTTTATTAAAAATCATCCAAAGACCCATCATCTTAATCACAGAATTGGTGAACTGTTAGCTGGAGTCCTTCTCCCATACTCTTTGGTAGATCATGAGGATTTTAGGGAGCTCTTGAAACTAGCAGAGCCTCATTACAGTGTTCCTCATTGAAGGTACTTTTCCTATCTTGAAATACCAAACTTTTATCAGGCTTTAAAAACGACAGTGATGCTTGCACTTAAAACTGCAGAGGGTGGGGTTAGTCATGTCACAACAGATATGTGGACCAGCACTCAAAACATAGATTACATGTCCCTTACCGCTCATTGGGTCACGTTTTCTTGTGGTTCTTCAAAAACAGACACCCCAGAAGATGGTGCTGCTGCATATAAAGAAGTTTGGGCAAAGTCATACAGCTGCAAACATTTTGCAGGAACTAAATAACCTCCTTGACGAATGGGTTTATTCTCCCAGTCTAAAATGTGGCTTCATAGTAAGTGACAATGGAGCCAACATCTTGAAAGTAGTACAGGATGGAGGATTTATGCATGCTTCTTGCTTTGCACATTGCTTACATTTAATTGTCACAGGATTTCTCAGCAATGAAACACAAATGGATGGTATGATTGCTGTTTGCAAAAAAATTGTGACTCACTTTTCACATTCAACCAAGGCTATACAGACATTGTCCGAACTACAAAAAAAAACACAAGCTGCCCCAGCAAAAGCTGATTCAAAATGTTTCCACTCGGAACTCAATGCTTTATATGCTGCAGCACCTCTTGGAGAAAAAGCAAGCTGTTCATGAGTATTGCTACAGTTACATTATTGGAGATGGCATTATGCTGTCTGTGCTGCAGTGGAAATTAATGGAGACAGTGTGATGCATCCTAGCTCCTTTTGAGACAGCTACAAGGGACATGTCTTCTGAAGGTGCATCTGTGAGTCAGGTTATCCCACTCATAATGCTGATTTCACATCATCATCTTAGTGTTCTAAATCTACAAATAGAAAAAAGACAGATCTGAAGCTCAGACAACATGTCTCCTGTATCATGGGAATCTTGTAAAGAGAATGAGCGAGCACTTCAAAACCAATGGCAAATTAGTTGCAGTGATGAAATCAAAACACTACATCCTTGCAACTCTCTTAGATCCCAGGTTCAAGGGTATACATCTTCCAAAAACAGGTGATATAGAGCAGTACAAATGCCTGTTGCTAGATGAGCTGCAGCAATCACAGGAGTCAAACACAGACACGCACAGTACTCTCAGGGTGTCATCACCACAACATGCAGGTTCTTCTTCACAGAGGGATACAGAACTGGAAAAGTCACCAAACATTAACAGTAGTTGTTCCACAACTGCCACTTCTTCAACCCTTAGTAGCAAGCTAAATCTCTGGCAAAACCTTTCCCAAATTGCTGCCATACCAGCTTATGCTGATTCCTCTTCCGAGTGATCTCTGTCCATCATGGTAGACAGTTACCTGCAAGAACTACCTATTCCTATTGATGCATGCCCTTTTGAATACTGGAGATCAAAAAAGTCAATTTGGACAGAGCTGTATGATGAAGCCTGTAAATATCTTGGTTGTCCTGCAACAAGTGTCTCTTCAGAATGCATGTTTAGTACAGCTGGCAATATTGTGACAGACACCAGAAATAGGTTGCTGCCAGAAAATGTACACACGTTAACTTTTATTAAAGTTAATAAGTCAAGATTTTCGTATCCCTACAAGAGTATACAAACTGATCCTGAAGTGACTGATGATGTGGATGTTGATGGTGATGAGTCTGACAACTCAGATGGTGGTGGCTGCTAAATACTGTGTGGGACAGTGTCTCTCTGCACCAAAAAGGAAACTCTTACAGACTGTGATGACTTTGGTTGTCTCTCTCCTTTCTCAATCTACTACCTTGGACTACATACCCCACAAAACTTTCACCATTCCATGGCAAACTGCTTTGTAGCTAGGGTCTAAAGTCAACAAATTTATATACAGGGCAATTTTAACATCAGTGGGAACAGGCCCAAATTTGGCATAAAAGGGACACTGTCATGCAGTCATTTCTGTATTATATTATTTATAGTTAAAGTGCAAACGTATATTTTTGTATTCACCTTCTGTGACTTTGTGGTGCATCAGTATGGGCTGGGACCTGGGGCAGTCTATTTTTCAATTTTAAAGAGGACAAAACAGTGAGTTCTAATTGGTAGCTGTTTATTATTTTTTCAATTACAAAATAAAGAAGATAAACCAAAATGATCCATATGTAACTTATCTTACTGAATAAAATTATGGGAAAAAATGTATTTTGTATTGTTATGTTTCTGTGGGCAGCATCCTGTTACAAGTGTCTTCTGGGAAACAGAGTCATCTGGAGTTTTACCTATGTCATGGTTGAGCACATATTCTGTAAGCATATGTCTCATACCACAATAGCTCGTGTTTAACATTCTGTTGTGCACAGACCATGGCATAATAGCAACAACTCTCAAATTACTGGTTCCATGAAGAGGACTGTACAGAATGTTGTCCATAAGAAGAAAGCAATTGAAAAGACAGTTTTTCACATAAGTGTTGTTTATTAAGGAAAAGTTAAGTATGTCTCATTTGGAGGCAAGAGTTTCATTTTTCTTGTGTAAGCATGTGATAGTTTTAGCATTTGGGGGGGAGGGTAGACTGGGTGCTGAAGGGTGGGAAAGGGCTGGAGGTTGGTTTAACATGGATGCAAGAGGGAGAAAGATGGCATAGTTGTTAGTACATGGGTGATGGTTGGGGGAGTGGGTTTTAACATGGGTGAGGGATGGAGAAGGGTGACATGAATGGTAGTTCATGACTAAGTGTGTGGGTAGTTTAAACATTTGGGTGAGGGAGGAGGGTGGAATACATGCTTGAGGGGGTGAGGGTTGTGGGTTGGTTTTTAACACATGGGTGTAAGGGTAGTATGGGTGCTACTGCATAGATGAGGGTGGTGGAAGAAAAGTGGAATGGGTCCTGGGGTGAAAGGTGGGTGTTGTTTTAGTCCTTTCATTTACAGATTCGTGATCGGCTGGGGATGGTGAGGAAAAAGATAATGACGGACTGATGGTATGGGAGGGTTACACTGTTTGCCCACTGTGGAACCTACTATAGATATATATAGATATAATATATATATATATATATATATATATATATATTTTATTATTAAACACATTGCAAACTGCTGTCACCTAGCACAAGTGTCCTGTCCCCTTTAAAAAAAAGAATAAAGGAATCAGAAATAAAAGAAAATCTGCATCAGCAGTTTTCACAGAATGTGACCTATCATAAAGAGTTTTTGCTTTACAAGTAGTGATAATTTGATACATAATGGGGGTGACAGACACTGTCCCTTAAACATCACATGCCAACTGCTGCAGCTACATTAAATGTTCCTTAAGTTAGTATGTAGTGAGGAAACCACTTCTTTTATTTATGTGACTGAAATACAGATTTTTATTGACGTATCAGCTGGAATAATGCATCATCTTAGAAAGTTGTATGTATTACTTCAATTTGCCAACAAGAATGTTGATATATCCATGCATTATCTTAGAAAATTGCATGCATTTTTTGCCAGCAACAATGACTGGCATATTTTATTTTTATTCAAATGTCTTGACTGACTACGTTATGACATAATATGTTTTGCAACAGTTCCATGTCCTGCGGCTGCAGTACCTTGGCTTGACTTTGTTATAAAAGTTTTCTTTTAAACATAGCAACTTTTGATTTACTCATTTAAAACACAAAGCAGCAAATAGCTGAAATTCGGTAATATCAGTTATATATTCTAATAATTCATGATGATGAGTATATATAACTGAGTACATAAATGGCTAATGTGCCTCTTTCTTTAACTAAGGAACTATGATGCAGCTGCAGCAGGAAAACTTTTAACATATGGGTAGGTGGGTGGGCCTGTTACATATTAAGTTGCTGGCTTTAGCAAACAGAAGAAACCATAGATAAACCTAGTTGTATTCCTATCAATGTCACACATGATCATTTCTCCCCCCCTTATATTAAACAGTTTTTCCTTTACATGTATTTCATTACTATCTTCATTACTGGCAGCACAATTAAAAAATAGGGTTCACGTTCTAAAAAGTTCTAAAAAAGATTAGAACCCTAGAGCTTTTTCAAAAGTTCTAGACTAGAACTAGAATCCAGAACTTCAGAGGGTTCTGACAACCCTAAAGAGTACACAATGGGGGGTGAGATACTGACAACAAAAGTGGAGAAGGACCTGGGGGTAGTTATATCAGATGACCTAAAGGTGGGCAAGCAATGTAAGAAGGCAGTAAGGAGGGCTTGGGGGATACTGGGATGCATAGGGAGAGGCATCACCAGTAGAAAACAGGAAGTTGTTATCCCTCTGTACAGACAGTTGGTGAGACCTCATCTGGAGTACTGTGTGCAGTCCTGGAGACCCCATTTCCGAAAAGACATAGACAGGGTGGAGGCTGTCCAGAGGAGGGCAACCAAAATGGTGCAGGGTCTGTACCAAAAGACATACGAAGAGAGACTAAAGGAGCTTAATATGTATACCCTCAAGGAAAGGAGGGAAAGGATAGAAACTTCCAAGTACCTCAAGGGAATCAACAAAGTCTAAGAGGGTAGCATCTTTCAGAAAAAGAAATGTGCAAGAAAAAGGGGGCACAATCTGAAGATAGAGGGGAGACGGCTCAGAGGTAATGTGAGGAAGTATTTTTTTCACGGATAGGGTTGTGAATGCATGGAACAGCCTTCCTGAGGAGGTCATGGAATCAAAAACAGTGGGGAAATTCAAGAATGCATGGGACAGACATAAGGCAATCCTAGTTAGGGGTAGGAGGAAGTAGGCTGTTGGTTAACTAGGATCTGCAGCTTATCCATTAGGTAAGGAAATGGTCAGACTAGGTGGGCCAAGCGGTCCTTATCTGCCATCAAATTCTATGTTTCTATTTCTAAAGTACAGGAAACCAGGGAGGGTGAAGATAAGGATACATACATGGAGAAGTCCAGGGAGGTTACCATACTGGTCAGGGCGGCCAAGGCATCCAGGGAGCTGAGACTGACGCAGGGAATCAAAGGTGGAGAGGAAGACCTCTTCCGCTACATCGGAGAGAGAAGGAGCAAGGATTAGTCAGCTGGTGAGGATTAAGAAGGATGGGGAGTGGAGGGGAAGGGGTGGAGCAGGCAGAGGCACTGAACGAATGTTTCTGCTCTGTATTCACGCAGGAGAAGGGGGGTAGATACCCAAGGTGAGGGTTTGGTGGTGGGGAGGAGACAACAGATGTAGCGATTACAGAGAGCAGGGTAGTAGATGGGTTGAGGGCATCAAGGGTTGACAAAGCACCTGGACCTAATGGCATTCAACCTAGAGTACTAAAGGAGTTGGTAGAGGTCCTCGCGGTGCAACTAGACGACCAGTTCACTACCTCCCTGGACATGGGATGTGTACCACAGGACTGGAGAATGGCCCATGTGGTGCCCATCCATAAGTATCCCAAAGGATGAACCAGGAAACTATAGGCCAGTGAGCATCACATTGATCATTGGAAAGCTCATGGAGACCATCCTAAAAGAGAGGCTAGTGAGCTTCTTAGAGGAAAATGGTCTTCAGGATGGTCAACAGCATGGGTCTGTAGTGGGTAGATCTGGCCAGACAAACCTTGTAGAGTGCTACAACTGGGTGACGTGGGAAATGGACAAGAGCCATGCAGTGGATGTCCTATATTTAGTTTTCAGCAAGGCCTTTGATTCAGTGCCGCATGGGAGGCTGTGGGGGGGGGACTGGAATACGTGGGGCGGGACTAAAATGGTGAAATGGATCACAGACTGGCTAAAGGGAAGGCAGGAAAGGGTGGTGGGGGGGGACCTCTCTTCACTGAGAGTGGTGACAAGTGGGGTACCACAGGGATCGGTGCTATTTAGGATTTTTATTGCAGATCTCTCACACGGGATCCGGAGCAGAATCAGTCTGTCTGCAGATAATACCAAGATGGGAGCTGTGGTTGATGATGCGGAGAGGTGGAAAGGGTTGCAGGAGGACCTGACTAAGCTGTAGGAGTGGGTGGAAACATGGCAGTTGGGGTTCAGTGCCAAGAAGTGCAAGGTTCTGCACTTTGGAACCAGGAACCGGGGAGGGATTATCACTTGAATGTGGTACAGTTGGGGAGCTCCACAGAGGAGAAGGACCTAGGAGTGATCATTACGGGGAGCATGAACAACTCTGCTCAGTGCAGGAAGGTGGCAGCAAAACCCAACAAAACGCTGGGGTGTATTGCAAGAGGGATCTTCTCCAGAAGGATGGAGGTTATCTTGCCCCTGTATAGGTCATTGGTCAGGCCTCCGCCTTGAGTACTGCGTGGAGTACTGGCACCTATTCCTGTAGAAGGACATCAGATTGTTGGAAGGGGTGCAGCGAAGAGCCACAAAGATGATCCCAGGATTAGAGAGCAAGCCCTATGAGGACAGGCTGGGAGAGTTGAATGTGTATTCGCTGGAGGACAGGAGGGATGGGGGGGGATATGATCGAGACCTTTAAGTATCTGAAGGGATGAACAAGACTAACACAGAAGGGATTTTCCAGATGAGAAGGGGGAGGGACATGAGAGGGCATGAACTGAGATTGGAGTGGGGGGAGATTCAGGAGGGAGATGAGACATTTTCACTGAAAGAGTGGTGCAAAAATGGAACACCTTACCAGATGAGATAGTGTCCTGTAAGACAATGGGCAGTTTCAAGAGGGGTTGGGACAGGGTAAGGGATACTGGGAAGAGGGGGCGAGAGGGGCAGCTGCAAGATGAGGTGCTAGCTGCACACCCGAGCAGAATCAATAGACCATGAGGCCTGTTTCTGCTAGCAGTTTTGTTTGTTTGTATATAAAATTCTCAACTGGCAACATCTTAATGATAGAAGAGCCCTCCACATATTAGCTTATATGTTTAAATGTCATAAAGCTAGGGTACCCGAATATACATTGGATAAAATTAAAGTTAGAAACATAAAAAAGTGTCTTGGGACGGTTGGAATATATATTACCAGTGTGTAAATTAGAAATAGAAAGATTGCATTTTTTTTTTTTTTTTTTTACATGAGGCCAAAGATATGGAATTATGTGCCCCTCATACTTAGGCTCTTACATTCCAACCTTTATTTTGTTGTTGTTCTTGTACAATGTCATGTTTTCACCTTGCCAGAGCCTAAGTGGGTGCCATCCTGGGTCTGCTGCCTTGACACCCCCTTGTTCTAATGTACTTAGTCAGGAAGACTGTTGTTGTAGTAAGTGGACAACTAACCTTTCAGTGTCTATAGCTCAGTTTGTATTACCTGACTACTACTAGTCCTCATCAGGGGCATATTTGTATATACATACATATACTGTATGTTTATTTTTATAGAGAATAAATTATGGCAAAGTGTGGTATATGAGGAAATAATACCATCGAGGGGTTGAACAAGTCATAAAGTCACAAGCCCGAAGAGAGGCCTTATGAGCTTGTCCAACCTCGTGCTTATTTCTGAGTATGCGGACTTTATATTATAGTTTATATAATACGTAAGGTTGGTAGGTTTTGCTTTAAGAGAAAAAGTGCTGTTTTTTTGTGTAGCTTGCTTAGTTAGAAAGTTCTTTAGTGTTCCCTCTAGTGTTTGTTGGCAGTATTGTTCCGTATTGTAAGGCACTTGAAGTTCTACATAGTTTTGTCCCTTTCAGGTTACCATAGGACAGTGGCTTTTATTTATTTATTTAGTTTTTGTTAACCGGGTAGGTGCACTAGCCATAAAATGACTATTTTCAGGCACGACCCGGGAGAGTACAACAAAAAGAGAACAGTGGAACAACAGCAACATGGGTACAGTAATACAAATAGAGGAACAGTACAGCAGTGCTACAAAAATACAATGGGTAGAAACAACAAAAAATAATGGCAAACATTATACAAATAATGGCAGTAAGATATATAATAAGTGCAGAAACCATGGACCCGACCTGTGGAGTGAAAGGGTTAATAAGAGAGTAAGGTTATATAGAGAGAAATGTGAGGAATGTTCAGACATAACAAGAAAGACTGACAGAAGGAAGGTCAGGGGTGGTAACTGGCAAAACAACAGTGGATGGTCAGCAACAAGGTTTGAGGAGGAGAGCTAGTAGTCAAGAAGTTGTTTACAAAGAGAAGGAAAAATATGGTGAGGAGAAGAGGAGACCATCTTGGAGCTGGATTAGAGCAGGGGTGACATTACTGGTAAGTCTCAGGAGCTTCAGGTTGGGCCAAAGCATGTACCAGCATCAGCTAAGGGTAGATAACGACAATATTCACTTTTAAATCTAAAGTGAGACTGAGACAGCCGGAGGTTGAGTGGAAGAGCATTCCATAGCCTGGGAGCAGAGAATTGGAAGGCCCCTGTGCCTTTAGTTGTCTGATATCTTGGAACATAGAGCAAGGATTTTTCAGCTGATCGCAGGCCATGGGAGGATGGTTGAGGGACCAGCAACGTCGCCAGCTGGGATGGGTTTTTTCCCCGGATGATCGAGTCCATTAGTGATCCACGGTAGTATTGTCTACTGGCAGAGGGTGAAAGCCAATTCAGATCCTTATAAAGAAGACAGTGATGTTTGAGTCAAGACAACGAAGAGGCAAATTGGCATATATTGTTATAAGTTATGTCCCATTTTAGTAGGGAGGTTTTAGGGCAGAGGTAAGAATAGAGGCACCATAAGTAAGGGTTGGGAGCAGAATACTTCGGGCAATTGCTAATTTTGCCGAGGGTGTAAGCATGTAGCTCATTTTGCAAGCTACTCCCAGTTTCGAGTTTACAGCTTTGCAAGAACACTGAATGTGAATATTAAAATCCAGGGACTGGTCCAGCAGGATCCAAAGGTACTTGAAGGAAGTAACATTTTCAAGTGGAATTCCTCCTGGGTGAAGAACCTCCAGCAAACTAGAACAGGCCTTAATCTTTGGTGCGGAACCTAGGAGCATGGCTTTCGTTTTCTTATCATTTAGTACAAGTTTATGGTCTAGTAGCCAGTCTAAGACCTTATTGAAGTCTGAGGTAAGCGGTGTGTGTATGCAGGCAATACTAGAAGAACTAGTATAGATGATCAGGTCATCAGTGTAGAGAATAGCTGAGCAGGATTTCAGGACCTCAGCTGCATTGTTGATAAAAATTGAGAACAGAAGGGGCCCAAGGATAGAGCCCTTGGGGACCCCAAGGTTGATAGTAGACATGTTGGACAGGGAGGAGTTAAATTTGACAGCTTGCGACCTGTTTGACAGGTAACTACAGAACCTGTCCACAACAGGGGTAGAGAAATGGAATTTATGGAGGGTGGAGAGAAGCAGGGGATGGTCTACAAGGTCGAAAGCCTCAGTGAGGTCAATGAAAATGGCACCTGTGAGTTTTCCAGAATCCATGTTGGACAGAATATCAGTAGTTAATTGAAGAGCCGTGGTGTCGCGAAGACCTTTTCTGAAACCATGCTGGATGTCTGAGAGGAGATTGTAGCGTGTAAGATGTTCAGTGGTCTGTGATGGAACTATTTTCTCTAGGATCTTGCTAAGGACAGAGAGAATTGCTATAGGTCTGTAATTGGCCATGTCCTTTGGGTCACCTTTTTTAAAGACAGGCGTTCCTCTTGCAGATTTCCATAAGTCCGGCACGGTGCTATGGATAAGGGACAAAGTGTAGATTCTTGCAATCGGAGAGGCAATGAGTGGAGCAGCCAGCTTAAGGAGATGAGGTTCCAATGAGTCAGAACCAGAGCTGGTATTGGCAGATATGGATCTCAGTAATTTCAGAACTGCTGCTCTTGATATAGCCTTGAAATAGAATGGTGGCACTGGAGGAGCATCATACGATAGGGCAGTATGGTTGTCTGATGGTAGCGTGTTAGGTAGATTGGAGTGCGATCCACTAGGTTGTAAAGCCAAACTATAGTGTGACAGATCAGAGAAAAGATTGTTAAAACTGTTTGAGATGGTCCTAGGGTCATTACAATGTGCCCCATTTATGATCATTTCATCAGGATTGACTGACTGCGAGGTACCCAGAAATGTTTTGACATGGGCCCTTAATTTCCCCGGGTTGCAGGCTGAGCTTTGTAGAAGGTCCTTGCAGTAGTTGCTTTTAGCAGCTGTAACTTGCCTGTTACATCTGTTCCTTAGTTCACTATAGACAGTAAGGTCTGACTGTAGGCCAGTTTGTTTGTAGGGAATCCAGAACTTGTCCCTCCAGCACAGATTAGCAAGGAGGTCTTTATGCAGCCACCTTGTCTGTTTTCCTCTGACCCTCCTAGTAATCTTGGGGGCATGTTTATATTGAATGGTAAGAAATTCATTTATGAATATCTGTAGAGCAACCTCCACATCCTTTGTTTGATAGATACCTGTCCAGTCAATATTGGAGACATCATAGAGAAATCCATCCTGGTCAATATGAGCTAGATTTGTAAACGTGATTAGTCTTGATGGAGGAGATGGAGGCGCAACCATAGATAGGATACAAAAAGTGGGTGAGTGGTCTGTTAGTGCATCCACAAGGATTCCTGCTTTCGACACATGTTCCATACGGTTAACCATCACCCAGTCTAGGAGTGTACCCGTTTGATGGGATGACGTGGCTCTAGTTGCTTCAGAGATCAACTGGTGAAAATTATAACTAAGCGTGAGTGATTGCAAGGATATTTGAGCTGACCCTAACCAACTGAGGTTAAGATCACCTAGGATGACAGCCTCATTATGATTTATAGTCTGAGAGGTAGCAGGGGGATTATAGGCACAGATAATATGAAGCTTCTTTTCCCCCAATACAATAGTTGCCTGTATGAATTCTCACACTGCGGGAGAGGCAGATGCTGGGACAATAGAGATGTTGAGGTGGTTTTTGAAGAATAGGCAACTCCACCTCCATGCTTGGATAAGGATCTATCCCGCTGGAACAGGGAATAGTTAGGCAAGGAGCATACGTCATCAGGTATACCGGGTTTTAGCCAAGTTTCTGTGAGACAGAGTACATCAGGTTTGTAGAGTTTCACCCAGGCCTCGAGTTCTGCATGGTGACAGGTTAGACTTCTGATACTGATATGGGCAATTAATAACCCTTTCTTGGACATGCCAGATAACTCATTTGGGGAAAAGAAACAGGTAGGTGGACCTGGATTTAGTTTGACATCCCCAGATAACAGAATAATGATCATGGCTAGGAACCAAAGCCTTGCACAGTGGCAGGTTAGGGTGAAAACACATCTCTGTGGCAACTTCCTCTTGGCATGTAGAGGATAATAGATGCTGCCTCTAACAAGGAGGGTAGGGTTAGGCTGAAGATCAGGCTATGTCTCTGCATTCAAGTTAGAGAAGCTATAGTTGCGGTAAGCCTCTGAGGAGACTTTTGACATTTGTTTACATGGGAGATCCCATGTGGCAGTATCCAGGCTGAGTAAAAGGACAAATGACAGGAGTGCCCATAGCAGACTATACTTCGCCATAGTGTCCCTATTTGACTTGGGTAGGAAGGCTAGTGGTATACTGAGACAGAGGATTAGCTCTTTGGGATAAAGAGATAGTGTGTGTAAAATTAAGACTGCCAAGGGTGACCGTGTTGCACTGTTTTAACCCTTGGCCGAAATTAGAGATAGAGCAAAAACAACGAAGTGTTTCCTGCTAGCGTAGCAATTATTTAGAAGAAGTGGATCAGAGAAGCAGAAAGTAAAGCCCCGCAAAGGTTAATTAGGAAAGCAGACCAGCCGGAGGCTCTACTTGTGGTAAAGATTACAGTGAGGAAATGAAGACCTTTTCAAGATATGTTAGAAGGCACCCTTAGTGGCGGAATTTTATAAGGAACCAATGGGAGACTGGACAGATAGCAGTACTGTTCAGCAAAAGTCAATGCAAAGCAAAGGTCGCCGAAGCTCAGAGACTGATAATCAGACAGAGAAAAGGCAGGGCAAAACAGTGGCCAAGCAGAGAGCAGCAGTCCAATTAGAGGAGGGTGGCAGCAGGTGGCCACCTATCAAACCCGCACAGTGCTACCCCGGAGCAGCCAGGACACTTAACCGGATTTGAAGATGTCCTGTTCATCAGGAGGATGGAGGTGCGGGCAGCTGGCAATATTAGGCGCGCCGCTCACTGGGAGCCCGATCAGGCGCAGTGGATATATTTTAAGATATAAAATGTAGGTTAAGATGGGGCGTTTTAGCTAGGGCAGGGGGTACCAAGGCAACTTGAAAATTATTCGGAGTAGCAGCAAGAGAGGAAGCTCAGGTGTGGAACTGCATAGTAGATAGCAGAGCAGGTGCTAAGCAAAGCTGATAAGCAAGCAGTTGGTGAAAGAGGGAAAATGTCTTTAAAGGGAAGACAGGACAAGTGTTAGACCTAATAGCTGCACTCTGTATCTTTAAGAGGAGTTGCAATATTAGTGAGAGGGGAGGATGAACATTGCTAGGGGTGGTGCCGAGGGGGGAAGGAGAGTATTTAATAAAGGCTGGAGGTGGGGGATGGGAGGGTGCACGCAAAAATTCAAGCAGCAAGGAGACAGGAGGACAGAAAGTGAAAGAGAAATTTAATTATTTGCAGGGCCAAGCTTACAACTGTGACCCAAATGGAATCTGGTCTAAACAGAAAAAACTGTATCACTTTAAACTTAGTTTCTGATCCAGGATAGCTTACCACTGGACCTTAAAACAAAGAGAGCTGTAATATTTTACAATCTACAAACCCGCAGCCTAAATGAACTTGCACTTCAAACTATCCTTGGAGTGCAAAATTGCTGTAAGCAGGCTTAGGCTCGCATTTAAGTTAGGATTAACAAGAAAATTTGGAGAGACTTAACGAGTACCACAATCAGAATATAACATTAGCTTAAGGTCCAGAGGAAACAGCAGTAGCAAAGAATTAAAGAACTGCAGCAGCCCGTCAGCAGGCAGAGTCGATGGTTCTGGACAGTCAAGTTTCTGCAGTGTACCTTTGGTCTGGTGATTGGCGGGCAGTACAGCGAGGAAGGCAGCCGGCGGACAGAAGGGGCCCGCCCGGTTGCTTGCAGCAGCAGAGGCACCCGTGTCAAGGGTGAAGCTGCGGTCTGGTGGTCGATGGGCAGTACAGCAAGGAAGGCAGCTGGTGGACAGAAGGGCCCTTGACTGCTTGCAGCAACAGAGCACCCGTGTCAAAGGTAATCGCCCGGTCCTGGCGATCGGCGGGCAGTACAGCGAGGAAGGCAGCCGGCGGACAGAAGGGGCCTGCCCAGCTGCTTGCAGCAGCAGAGGCACCCATGTCAAGGGTGACGCTTAATGAAAGGAGAGCTGGTTCAACCATTTTTTTCTTCAGTGTGATTGAAGACTATGGATGGAAGGAAGCATGTGAACTAATTGGTTAGTTTTTTCTTTAGTCCTGTTTTACACATTTAAGGAAATGTAGCACAGCATGTGAAATCTTTGGGAAGTTTTTCTGTAGGCCTGTTTTACACAGGGAAATGCAGCACAGCATGCTGAGTTTTTCTGTAGGCCTGTTTTACACATTTAGGGAAATCATATAATTTTGTCAGCACAACAGGACCCCATCGGCCCATCCAGTCTGCTCTTGTTCCCTCCCCATATGTAACCCTGGCTCTACTACCCTACACCTCATTTTCGTGGCCCCCACCCGAAGATTCCTGGCCCCATTTTCCCATCAGGGTATTTATCCCTCCCTCTCTTGTTTAAACCCATGTAGTTATCCCATACACTCTTGAATCCCCCCACTGTTGATACCTTAACCACCCCCTCTGGTAGTCCATTCAAAAGACCCATCACCCTCTCAGTGAAGTAGTGACCTCTCTTATTACCTATGAATTGACCACCCTCCAGCTTCAAGCTATGCCCGCTAGTTCTTGGATTGTCTTTCATCTTGAAGATACTCCCTTCCCGCACCTTGTTATTTCCCTTCGGGTATTTAAAAGTTTCAGTCCCATCCCCACCCTCCTGCTTTCCAGTGGATATAGGTCAAGCTCCTCTATCCTCTCCTCATAGGTCCTCAGATGCATACTATGCACCGTTATGGTCGCCCTCCTTTGGACTCTCTCCACCCTATCGATATCCCTCTGTAGGTGAGGTCTCCCGAACTGTATCCCATACTCTAGGTGGGGAAGGACCATTGACCTGTATAGGGGTATTATCACCTCCCTTCTCCTGCTTGTGATGCCCCTCCCAACGCATGCTAGCATACCACTTGCCTTTCCAGCCACTTTGTTGCATTAGTATGCCACCTTAAGGTTGTCCAAAATAATAATCCCCAGTTCCTCTCCTGTTCCGTTACCACAACATCCTCACCTCTTAGAGTGTATGTGGCTCTTGGGTTCTTGTGACCTTTGTGCATTATTCTACACTTTTTGGCATTAAATCTCAGCTGCCAACTCTCCAACCACCCCTCCAGTTTTATGAGGTCCTCTGTCATGCTCTCCACCCCGTTGTATCCACTCTATTGCAGATCTTTGTGCCGTCTGCAAACAGACATACCTTCCCATTAAATCCCTCTGCAGTATCCCCAGTGTAAATGTTAAAGAGTATCTGACCCCACTCTTTCCTCCCTGGAATTAACCCCATTTACATCCACCCTTTGACTCCTGTCATCAAGCCAGTTTTCTTCCCTACCGCTAGACTTCCCATCTTGCTCACCAGCCTCCTGTGCGGGACAGTGTCAAGGCCTTACTGAAGTTCAGGTAGGCCACATCCACTGTCCCTTCCTAATCACACTCCCTTGTCACCCAGTCGAAGAATTTGATGAGGTTCATCTAGCTTGACCCTCCCTCTGTGAACCCCTGTGCTGCCTGTTGTCCTGTAGCCCATTTTCTACAAGATATTCCACTATCCTGTTCTTTAGGAGTGCCTCCATAATCTTTCCCACCACTGATGTAAGACTGACTGGACGACAGTTACTCAGCTCCTCCTTTCCTCCGCTGTTGTGTAGTGGCACCATATCCGTCTTTCTTCAGTCCCCTGGTACCATCCCTGTGTCAAATGATAGGTTGAACAGCCTCGTTAGTGGTTCTACCAGCTCTTCCGTAAGCTCTTAAAGCACCCTGGGATGCAGGGCATCTGGACTCATTGTCTTGTCCACTCTTAAAGAGCACCTTTCCCAATCCTTTTGACTTTCATGCATCAATTATCCCATCTTGTATTGATTCTGGAATTGTATTTCAGTACTGTCCTCTGCAGTTCGTTTTTGCATTCTGAGCTGCTAAAAACTGCAGGGTGTACCAGAGCTTCTATAGCAAGCCTGGTGTTGCTGTGGACCCAAAGCTGTACTGCTGACATCACTATATGGTAGAGGAGTGACTCACACTGCAGTACAGTGAAGCCGCAGCAGTTTTGTAAGGGAAAACTACATTCTAGGATCGTGGATATGTTGTTCTAGCCATACTTCTTGGCGGGTGCTTTGCCATTTTAAGATGTGTTGGAAAGTCTTCAAGCTGGCTCCTCCCACCCACCCGGGTGGTATAACCCTCGACTCCGCCCCATGATGCCAGATCTTCCGTTCCGCTGGAAGGTTCAGGTTCCTTCCTTAGCACTCCCGCGTGTAGTAGGCCGTGGCTCTAGAATCTTTGGATTCGCTTCCAAAACTTATTTTAAAACTCTCTCGGGTTTTGTCTTTGCATTCTTCTCTCACTATCATGATGGAAGACAAATCGGTTCTTGGGTTTTGCCAGTGCCCCTGTGGGCAGAATATGTCTCATACCAATCCACATGCCACGTGCATCTTCTGTCTGGTACACGACCACGATCCGTAGGCTTGCGATCTCTGTCGGTCCTTTTCACCTTTGGTTCTGGAAGACCGTGCTGTCTGACTTCATCTGGGGTGACCGGAAAAGCATTACCTGCCAGTTAAATCTAAGGTTGCCCTTTGGGTGGTCTCTGCGGCTGCAGGGTCCGCTGAGCACCTGAAGCAGCTTAAGGCCTTTGAGAAGGAGGCGGCTCAGGCTGCGGCGAGCTCCTCTTCGGCCTTCATTCTACTACAAATGGGATCCTCCTATTCGGCTTCCTTCTTCTCTCTCCTCATGCTTTGTTACAGAGGCAGAAGTCGGTTTTACAAAAAAACATACTGACAAGGCATTTGGATTTTGGCATAATGCATTGCTAACCGGGTGTCTTGGGGAAGGGGGGGACACAGTATGTACACCTAGTACTGGTAGTTTTCCCTTGCAAAACTGCTACAACTGCACTGTACTACACAGTGTGAGTCACTCCTCAGTCTTATAATGATGTCAGAGGGAGCCAGTAGCTGAACAGCAAAGGCAAGTGCAACAGGGCTCAAAAACAAATGCAAAATATGGAAGGCAGAGTAAACCTTGGCCAAAAATAACAAATGCACATACCCTTTCAGGTCTAGTACTGCATATAATGACTATAAACTGTAACTTTTGGATCATCATGAAAGGTGCTCTTTAAGTTCCCCAATCCCTCCAATACCCTGCTCTCCTTGAATGGGCTAGTGTCCACCTCCCTACCCTCATTGCCTCTCTCCTTCAATACCGGTCCATTTCCCTTCCTTTCAAATGTAAACACTGAGCAGAAATATCTGTTTAGCAAGTTTGCTTTTTCCGAGTCCCTCTCTACCAGATTTCACCCTCCCCTTTAAGTCTCATTGCTTGCTTGCTTGTTTTTTCTTCTCTCACTGATGTATCTGAAGAACCTTTTGGCCTCTTGCTATCTTCCCCTCCTCAGTATCTGCCTTTGCCCTCCTGATTACCTGCCACCCTTAGCTTCTCCCTATGTACCTCCTTGTTCTCTTTTTCTTGTGTTCTTTTATATGTCCTGAAGGCCCTTTTTTCTCCTGTATTGCCCTTGCCACCTCTCTAGAATACCAAATTGGCCTGCTACCCCTTTTTCTTTTGCCTACCTTCCTAATGCACAGTGGTCTTCACAAGTCCTCCCTTAATTACTCCCCACAGTTCTTCCACGTCCCCCAACTTTTTTCTGTCTTCCATATTGACTATGAAAATCTCTTTCATTCAGTTGAAATCTGCCCTCCAGAAGTCCATTACCCTCATGGTGGTTTGACTCACTTCCTTCCCCATCCTAAACCTAACAGCTTTGTGGTCATTTGCCCCAGATTGTCCCTTACTGGGACCTCGGCCACACTGTCCCCATTTGTCAGTATTAAGTCTAGTGTTGCCTCATCCCTAATGGGTTCCCTTACCAGTTGTTGAAGGAGTGCTTCTTGTAGGGATTCCAGTATCTCCCTACTCCTAGCCGATTTAGCTGTTGGAATATCCCAGCTTACATCAGGGAGATTAAAATCCCCTACCAGTAGGAGTTCCACCTTACTTGCCACCCTTTGTACTGCCTGCAATAACTCGTTGTCCACTTCCTCACCCTGGTTTGGTGGCCTGTATACCACGCCCAGGCATATTGCCTCTCCATTCCTCTTGAGAAGACCCCAGCCGATCCCAGACTTACCTGTCCTGCTATCACCTTTATCCCATCTTTAGCATATAGTGCCACTCCTCCACCCTTTTTTCCCCATCCTGTCCTTTCTAAAAAGATTACGCCCCAGGATACCCACTTCCCATTTAAAGTTTTCCATCCACCATGTCTCTGTTATGGCTACCAGGTCTAGTCCCTCATCTACCATCATGGCATCTAAATCTGCCATGTTTTTCCCCATACTCCTGGCATTTGCTAGCATATCCCTCCACCAATTTCCCCCATAATCTGACTTTTTCCTCCCTGTATCCCCTGCCCCCCTCCTGAGGGGGAGTGCTAACTAGGCAAGAACTTCCATGCAAACTACAAGATGTCCTAATGTATTCTGACATATGCAGTAAGACCTTCCTGTTGTACTGCCCTGGAAATTAAATGGTTAAAGCCTACATTCTGAGTAGGCACGCACTCTGTTTCAAACCACTGTCCACTGGTACATTCTGTTCAACCATCAGATTCTTTATTCCGCCTTACTGTGAAGATGCCTCAGAGATTTTTCCTCAGCATCTTGTTGGTTTGGGTTGTTTTCATCACGGTTTTCGACTTCTGATTAAAAATTATTCAGTTTAAAATTGTTTCAAGCTACTGTCCTACAATATACAGGTAGAATTATCGGTAAAAATTTTTACTCAGACTGGGTAAGTTCTCAGTTCTTTAGCGGTTGCCGTGAACTGTGAGGGAACCGATTTCTTTTACTCCTTTTCAAGGTAAAGTAGTTTTTTCTGTGTATTAGTTTGGGTCCGGTTAGCCCTGGTTAATAAAAAAACCGAGTTTGTTTTTTTCCCCTGATTGCTAATACCAGTCTGTTAACCAGGAGTTACATATTAAATAAAACTTATCCGGCCTAACCACCACTAGAGATAAGTGTTCAGGGTTGACATGGAGTCACAGAAACCCAAAAAGAAAACTGGGCCTACTGGGGTTTCAGCAGTGCGTTGAATGTGGTGAGACTTTTGCCAAGGCTGATTCTCACACTGCTTGTGTTTTCTGCTTGGGGTTTGATCACTTACAAGTAGATTGTGAGATTTGTAAGAATTTCCCTCAGTTGACGCTGGACAGGTGACTTAACCAACTGAATGAGAAATTGGCCGAAAAATCCAGTAACACGGATGATCGGTCTGGTTCTGAAGAACCGGAGGGAGTGCCCTCTGACCAGGGTGATGTTCCCTCGACCAAGCGAACTGTGGAAATGGCCCTTGAAACGGCTGCTGCGAAATAGAAAGGAAAAAAGAAACATACTGAACTGGCCGCTAGACCTTGGTCGGTTGCAGTTCCAACCGCTGAAGAAATTGCTAATGTGATCTGCAGTATCCAGACTTTGCAAACTGGTCCAGCTGAACTGGTGCAGCATCCAGTTACTCCTCAACCAGGTCAAACTCCTGGAACTCAGTCACGTCCGGACTCTCTTGACTTTGATTATTCCTGGGAGCAGGAATGTGAGGAGGTTGAGGAGGACTTTTTTGGTCCAATTGAACCTGAAGTCTCCCCTGAGCATGAGGGAGGTAGTTCTCCACCTAAACAGCCAGAGGATGTCTCACCCACTTCTCCCTTATGAAGAAAGTGGCTGAAACTCCAGTTACCGGTTTATGAGTCCTTAGAAGAGGAAGAAGAGCCTTATTACATGGACATAATAGATGTATCTGCCACAAAGAGAATGGTGGTACCCATCCATAAGTCTCTGAATGGTCCGACCCTAAAATATTTAGGTATTCCTGTCCCTCCTATTGATAAGAGGACAGATAGAAAATACCCAGTTGTCAGGAATGGCACAGAATTCTTGTATGGTCATCCCAGCCATGAAGGTGAAGTTCAGGCCGCTGCCTGTGAAAAAGGCAGGTATACACTTGGCTTCCCATCTTCCTGAGAAGGACTCCAGCAGAACTGATTCCATGGCTAAAAAAGCGTACCTTGGGTCAACTCTGGTTGCCAGACAAGCTTCTTACATGGCTTATGTGGTAAGATACCAAAAGAAGCTATGGGAATCAGTATCCTCACTGGCTGCAAAGACACCAGCTGACTTGGCTGCAGATTTGGGGGAGATGGCTAGAAATGGAATAGAGGCTTCCAGGCAACAATTCCACATGGTTGTGGATGCCAGTGGTTCGGCATCCAGAGTTATGGCCACCTCTGTATCCTTGAGAAGATTCTCTTGGCTCAGAACCACTGATCTTTCTCAGGATACCCAGACCATGGCCCTGGATTTTCCTCTGGCACAAAATTCCCTTTTTGTGGACCAAACAGAAGCCTACATGAGGAAAATAGATGAGTATAGAACTTCTTATATGAGTGCTGCAGCTAAAGAGAAGGCTGCCACTCCTCAGAAACAACAAGGTAGGGGAGGCAGGGGCAGGCCCTGTTAGAGACCTTTCTATCAGGTCCAGGCCTTCCCTGCTTACCAGCAACAGTGTGGGTACTTTAGGGGAAGGGGCAGGAGAGGTGCCACTCATTCCTGCCCTTCTCCCCATCCCAGGACACTAGCTAAGCAGACTCCCTGAAGAGTCATGGCTTGCCTCCCCAGTCCCAGTAGGAGGCAGGCTGGCCTACTGCCTACAGAATTGGCAGTCCATAACCACGGACAAGTGGGTTCTGGAGGTAGTGGGCCAGGGCCTTGCTCTGAGCTTCAAGGTCTTTCCCAGACTCAAAGCAAGTCTGTTCAAGCCTGCCAATGAAGCAGAAACAATCCTACTGGAAACAGGTAACAACCCTTCTTCAGGACAGGGTAGTGGAACCTATCCCCCCTTCCCAAAATGGGAGAGTGTTGTACTCGAGGTACTTCCTGACCTTGAAGAAAAATGGGGACTGGTGGCCCATTCTAGATTTAAGATTTCTGAACAAACATCTAACAAAACCAAAGTTAAAGATGGTCACTCTGGCTATGATCTTACTCACTCTCAGGCAAAGGGACTGGTTGGCATCCATAGACCTCAAGGATGCCCATTTCCATATTCCCATCAGACAATCTCACAGGAAGTACCTAAGGTTCAGACTACATCAGGCCAGTATCAGTTCAGGGCCCTACCCTTTGGCCTGACCCAGCTCCCAGGGTGTTCATAAAGTGCCTGGCAGTTGTTGTGGCACAATTAAGACGCATGGGGGTCTCAGTGTTCCCTTACCTGGACGACTGGCTAGTCATAGGACAGTCTCAGCAGCAGGTAGCAGAGGCTTTAGTCCTCACTCAGAATACCCTACTCTTGCTAGGATTCTTAGTAAATATCAAAATGTCAGTCTTGGAGCCAGTCCAGTGCCTGGAGTTCATAGGGGCAGAACTGGACACAGTGATGGGAAGGGCAATGCTCCCACTAGACAGAGTAGACAGTCTGGTCCAGCTAGCAGACTCCTTCAAGCTCCACTCACCAAGACCAGCCAGACATTTCCTACAGCTATTAGAGCACATGGCAGCCTCAATAGATGTGATTTCAGGAGCAACGTTTCAGATGAGTGACATTCAGTACCACCTGAGGTCATTCTAGTCCCAGAGAAGAGATTCATTGTCAAAGATGGTGCCAGTAACTTCCACACTGCTACAGGTCTTGCAGTGGTGGCAGGACAAGGAAAACCTCAGGGTGGGTGTCCCATTCCTGCAGCAAAATCCCGCAGAGGTACTTAACACAGATGCATTCCTCCACCTAGGGGACGTACAGCACATGGTCCCCCCAGGAGTCCCTTTTGCACATAAACCTTTTGGAGCTCAGGGCAGTGTTACTGGCTCTTCAGTCATTCTCTGCCGTGGTTCGGGGGAAGGTGTTGCAAATTAGGACAGACACCACCACCACCATGTATTACATCAACAAGTAGGGGGGAACAAGGTCCACTCTACTTTGTACAGAGGCTATGAAGATTTGGAGCCTGGCTTACTCCCTCGAGGTATCCCTGTCAGCGGTTCACCTCCCAGGGAAGGACAATGTTCTAGCGGATGCTCTCAGCAGGATCAATCAGAACCACCACAAATGGTCACTGAACAGACAGGTTGTACAAGCTGTCTTCAGGAGGTGGGGCACCCCAGGGATAGACCTCTTTGCAGCCCCAGCCAATCATCAGTTGCCTTTGTTCTGTTGCAGGCTCCCAGCACTGGGCATAGTACCCTTGGATGCACTTCTTCTGGACTGCTCAGAGAAATCCCTGTATGTCTTCCCTCTATTCTCCTTGCTATTCAGAGTGCTGAACAAACTCAGGTGTCAGCCTGCAACAGTGATTCTGATGGCTCCAGACTGGGCCAGTCAACCATGGTACTCGATGATACTGGTCGTGTCATCGGCCAGCTCAATTTGCCTTCCCAGGAGGCACAACCTGCTGACCTCCTCCCAGAGGAGGAGGATCATGTACCCCAGCCTGGGGTCTCTCAGACTGAAGGCCTGGTTCTTGAGGAGTTGCTTGCTTGCAACTCTCTGATGGTGTTCTGGACTTTCTGAGGGTTTCCAGAAAACCATCTACCAGGAAAACCTACGCCTCCAAATGGAGGAGGTTCACGATATAGTGTTCTCATACAGAGATTGATCCACAAAGTGCGGGCATTTCAGTCCTGCTGAACTACTTGGCCCATTTACACTCCTTGGGCCTTTGACCCTCTACCCTGAGGGTACACTGGCAGCAGTTTCTGCTTATTTGTCAGCAGGGAAGGGCCCTTCCCTAACTTCTGAGCCTATATTCAAAAAGTTTTTCAAGGGGTTGCTGCATATGCATCCCTCTCATAGGGAACCTACCCCTTTTTGGGACCTGAACATTTATATAGCACAGCTGATGCAACCCCCCCCCCCGGGAGTCCATGTTCTCAGCCGAACTGAAGTATGTGACATGGAAGACTGTGTTTCTAGTGGCCATCACCTCAGCAAGACGGATCAGTGAGCTGCAGGCCTTATCAGTGGAACCAAATTATATATCATTCCATAATGACAAAGTGGTTCTTTGAACAAACAGAAAATTCCTTCCCACAGTGCTTTCTGATTTCCACCTTAACCAGTCTATGAACTTGCCTGTCTTCTTCACTGAACACTCTAGTTTGAGGGAACATAGGCTGCTTAGTCTAGATGTGAAAAGGGCTATCAGCTACTACTTGGATCATACCTGAGGCCGTAGGGGTGGAAACGAGCAGTTGTTTCTTACCTATGGAGAAGTGGGTAGGGATAAGCCTGCCACTAAGAGGACCATTGCAAGATGGATAGTGTCATGCATCCAGTTTTGTTATGGAAAGCTGGGGGAAGAACCCCCTGTGGGCCTGAGAGCTCATTCCACCAGGAGTACAGCTGCTACTATAGCAGCTGCAAGGGACATTCCCCTATTGGAGATCTGTAAAGCAGCTACGTGGAAAATTGTACACACATTTACCAAGCATTACAGTTTGGATGTGCAAGCCAGGAGCGATGCCAGGTTTGGAACAGCAGTATTGCAGAGCCTACTTCCTAAGTAGGTTCTATGCCCTCCTCCAAGGGAACTGCTTGGTAGTCTGCATATGTCAGAATACATTAGGACTTCTTGTAGTTTGAAGAAAGAATTACTTACCACAGTAATGTTGTTTCTTCTAAAAGAGTCCTAATGTATTCTGACCTCCCACCCTGCCTCCCCTGCCAGAACCTGGAGTCTCTGCACTCCAGCTGTTACATTTGTTGTTAACTCTTTAAGTTGGTTATCTATTGGGCATCAGTGACTTGAGTCTTTTAGCCCTCACTAGGGTTGGTGGGGTTTCACATGATTTAATATACATATTCATATTGATTCTCAATCAGATAGTTTAGAGCCTTTCTTTTAGTTGCTCGTAAGAATCTGACAGCTGAATAGACTGTACCAGTGGACAGTGGTTTGAAACCGAGTACGTGCCTACTTAGAATATAGGCTTTAACTATTTTATCTCCAGGGCAGTACAACAGGACTTACTGCACATGTCAGAATACAACAGGACTCCTTTAGAAGAAACAATATTACTATGGTGGTAATTCTTTCTTTTCTACCTTCATCCCCTCCCTAGTCTCGTACTCCCCTTCTTCTAGTTTAAATCCTTTCCCAGGACCCTAGCTATATAACTTTGCAACTTTTCCCTCAGTACCCTAGCACCCCCCCTCATTTATATGTAGCCTATCCTTCTTGTGTAGATTCTCCCCTGCTCAAGTGTACCCCCACTCCCCTAAGCAGGTGAATCCCTCCCCTTTGCAACAATCCCTGAGCCAATGATTGAAGTCTTTAATTCTCAGCTGCCACGCAGTGCTACCGCAGTGAACAGACAAGATCGCTGAGAAAGCCAGAGAGCTAATCTCCTCCCTACATCCTCTGGCAATCTCCTTGAACCTACTTTGAACCTCCCTATATCATTTCTTGTCAGGTCATTAGTCCCTTGGTGCAGGGCTAGGTGCGGCTCCCCCAGCAACATAATACCCTCTCTTATTTTAGTCATCATCCTTCCCACCTCCATCCCTGGTTCACAGAAGACTGCTCTCCTTTTTTATAGGCCACCCCCTTTCTTAGCCAGTGGATTCCCTTAATGATGGTGTCACCAAAGACCATGACCATGTCTGTACGCTCCATCCCTGCTAGAACCCCCGTGCCCCTGTCATGTTCCCCCTTCCTTGCATTTCTATTACACTTTTCCTGGACTCCTGTCCTTGTCCTTTCCCATACTCCTGACCTCGAACTGTCTACTTGCTCCCCCATTTTGTCACCCAGGAAATGCAGCACAGCATGTGAAATGTTTGGTAAGTTTTTCTGCAGCTTGTTTTACACATTTAGACACCTGCAGCACAGCGTGTGAAATGCTTGGTGAGTTCTTCAGGGGTTGAAAATCCCCAAATCCGAAGTCCGGGACACACAAAAAGCAGCTTGGGACTTGCACACTACAGCCCTTTCAAGTCTGATGGACTTGGCTGTATTTACTTTTGCCAGTGCATATGCGGACCTGAAACTCCACTCTCCCCTGCCCGGAGCATGACATTCCGACATAGTCAGCATATACTCCCAAAAGATTGTTCCAAAGCTAGCTGGTCTTTGACCAGCTTCTAATCTTTACAGCAGCTCCGCCTATCCTTTTCCGATCGGGTCCTTGTGCGAGATATCCATGCCTACCGTGGTAGGTCGAGTCTGTGTAGGCAGCCGGTTGTGGGAAAGGATAGGCGGAACTACTGTACAGCTTATTGTTAGCATGTAATGTAATTGACTGTGAACAGGCATGGAGGGGCTGAGCAGCAGTTGAGAAGGAAGGAACACGGTGGTTTCATTTTTGGCAAAGAACATTGTGCCGTGTGGATGCCAGGTTTGTTTTTCATTCATGTAGTAAGATGACTGCAGCCATGTGTATTTATTTAGGAAAAAAAACAGGAAAGCTGCAGGTGTAATCATATGCGGGTCAGCACAACTAAAAGAGCGACGGGAGTTGCTTGCTGAATGTGTGCAAGGCGGGGGCTAAGACTGTGAAAGAAAAACATAAGAAAAGCATTTAGCTTTACTCTGGTTTAGTCTGGCAGAGGTTTGAAGGCAGTGGTGGTGCAGCTAATTTGATATGGAGAGTGCAGGGTGAGGTGTAACAGGAAACAAATAGTATCAGTGTGAAAGGAAAGGTACTTTATAGGGGAAAATACTGAGCAAGATTTTTCTTTCTTTATTGACTGCTTCTCTCCGAGCACTTCAACTATGGTGTGGCCGATTTTGCTTCTACAGGAAACAACTGTGTGCAGCGCAAGTAGGAAACAGATTCTTTAACGGAGGCATTGGTTTCTGAAGGTGCAGGGGAAATGTGTCTTAGTGAGGTATTACCCCATATGAAGTACCAGTTTTCCAGAGATACTTTATATCCTGTGTATTGAGGGAGAGATTCCTAAAGCAGTAATAATTGTTCATTTGTAGTTTGTATGTGGAAAGGAATAGGTGAGATTTACGAAATTAACAGTGGTGTGCTTAAAAAAAATGGGAGACTGAGGCTTTTGAGTTAAAAAAACCAAAAAACAGATTTACATGCTGAAATACTGGAGTGGACCCCGAGACCATGTGTGTCTGCCTTACAGCACTGCTTCAGCGATCTTAATATAAAAAGAAAAGTAGGGGTTCACTAGTACGTCCTGGACTGTGAAACTTAATTTAGAGCCAAGCATATAGTCCATTTTGAATCCAGCCTGTGAGCTGTGAATAATTTGGCTTGTAGAGGGGTACCTGTTGCTTCCTATAAGAAATGAGGAAAAAGTGATTTGCTTTAGTAAAAATGTAGGTAAAAAAACTGTGACTTACCAATGCCTGCCACGGACTTATGAACCAAAAATACCATAAGTCCTGGACTTATGGCCTCACAAAAAATTTTTTAACCCCCGTTTTCTGTAGGCCTGTTTTATACATTTAGGGAAATGCAGCACAGCGTGTGAAGGAAGTGTAGCACATCATGTGAAATGTTTGGTGAGTTTTTCTGTAGGCCTGTTTTACACATTTAGGGAAATGCAGTACAGCATGTGAAGGAAGTGTAGCACGTCATGTGAAATGTTTGGTGAGTTTTTCTGTAGGCCTGTTTTACACATTTAGGGAAATGCAGCACAGCATGTGAAATGTTTGGCAAGTTTTTCTGTAGGCCTGTTTTACATATAAATGCAGCACAACATGTGTTGATTCTTTTTGGGGAGGCTGTTTTTTGCAGGGGCTGTAGTTGGAGAGGCTGTTAGGGCTGTAATGTGGGTGGTTAGGTTGTTGTTACGTGTTATTCAGGTGGTTGTTACACATAATAGTTCTATAAATATATGTTTTCCACACTTGTAATAAAGTGTTAATTACACTGCAATAGAATGTTGTAATTACTTAATATATATAATATTGTCCACACTTGTAATAGAGTGTTAATTACAATGTTACAGCATGTTGTAATAACTTAATGTTAGTTAATTATCATTATAACATGGGGTAGGGGAAGACAGATACCTGATTGGTAGACAGCCATCAGGTGACCGTTGATTAATTCACGATATAAGCACATATAGTGGTGAGGGGGCAATGAAGCGAGATCCCTGGGCTGACCTGCACTCCTTCTGTGTGGGAAATCAAATACAAACGGCAGTCATCTAAAAAATATCGCTTAGCGAGCAGTAGTATTCCCAAGTAGGACACAGCCGCTGTTTGCCATCCCCTAATTGTGCATTGACTATGCTGTCCCTTTCCTTCCCGTCCAGCAGCATTTGTGACTGAGTGCGTGTCTGTTTCTTTGTGCCTATTCACTTTGTAGCCCCTGCTTCCATCGCCACCATCAGTGTCCAAGAGAAACAGTGAGACAACATACAGTAAATAGAAAAGCTGCGGGAACCAGGAAGCACATCCTCTTCTGATCCAGACAGTGGGAGCAGAGAGAGAGAGAGAGAAAGCAAGAGTGGTAGAAGAGACCCGTCCTGTCCCTCATACTGTCAAGTATGGGAGAGCGAGAGAGAGAGAGAGAGAGCAATGTTGGGGCTTCCCTCCTAGTGTTCCCCACTACTGTCATAGCAGTTGTGTATTATAGCCCCCCCCCCCGGGCCCACGCCCGTACCTGGCCACACAGCGAGTAGTTGTTTCCCCTGTGCAGTGCAGTTCCTGATAATTCCCATCTCTCTCTCTCTCTCTCTCTCTCTCTCTCTCTCTTTTTCTCTCTCTCTCTCATTAGTCAGTGAAGGGGACCAGCGGCCGATACAGACAGCAGCCACCCTGAGCCCGACACTCTCTCCACAGTTATAATGTGTGCAGCACTTGTGCAGGTTCTGTGTTTGCTCCAGTGTGCTCCCTGTGGTCTGGAGGTTGTGTATTGTGGCAGCAGTATGTCCAAATGAGCAAGATGTTTATCCATCACGGTCCCCCACCCATGCTTGCTCAGCACCCACTCCATATGTGCGATCCTGCTTGATTGAGTCGCTCCACAGTTGTAAGCCTGAGCTGCACTGTCTTTGGCACTGTGTCCAACACATGGCAGCAAGAGAGAGAGAGCGAGACAAACTGGCTACTGAAGACACAGGGGGGAGAGAGAGAGAGAGAGGGTAAAACCCTCTGAGCCTGTCATCGCTATCAGGCTGCTGCCTCGCTAAGTAGTCGGCACAGAGACAGAGGGATGTGTACAGCATTAGGAGTGTGTGCTCAGATTCCCGCCCGCCACTACCCCATGGTCACCTAAGGCCCTGGTTGTGAGAGTGAGACACACAGCCAAGAGAAAAACAGAGTGGTGACATATCTGTCTCTCTCTTGTCTCAGTATCCCTGCTGCAATGATTGTGGGAATTGTTGTTTCTCCCACCCACCCACATTCAGCTCTTGAAATTGTTCTGTCTCTGTCCTCCACATTTCCTTCTTCTGCAAAAGAGAACCACATTGGGAGGCAGAGCTTGCTGGAGCAATCGGGAGCCACACGGGAGTGAGCGCAACGGCAGTGAGAAAGAGACAGAGCTCCGGTACATAGATTTCTGCTCTAAACTACAAACACATTACTGATCATCATAATCCTTTATGTGCAGCACAGAATACTCTCTCTCTCTCACTGCCTCAGCAGATGTGCAGCACTTTTGATTTGGTGCCCTGTTGAAGTTCCTAGATGTGCCTTCACTGAACTGTCAGTGTGATTCTTCCTTGGCATTCATTAGTGAGAGAGAGAGAGAGAGAGAGACAGAGAGACAGAGAGACAGAGAGAGAGAGAGAGAGACGGCCTGAATGTCCCTCACTTTCAAGACCAAACAACTCTCTCAGAACTCTTATGCACAACAAATGTCAGAAATAATAGCAGTACAGTATTTCTGACATTTGTATGTTCATTCACTTTCTGACACTCTGGACCTCAGCAGTTGCTCATTTCTTTTGGCTTTTAACTTAACCACCAGGTATCAACATTTTCAATTGAAATCAACTTTTAATGTACTTGTCTCTAAGGGCTATTCTATCCAACAACCAAAGCGGACCTTCTTCGTAAAACATCTAATACTGCTGCTACTACTTATGTCAGGAAATGTGCGCCCTAATCCTGGCCCTCCCCCACGAGTTGGTGCCAAAGAACAAGTCAAGGCTGGGACACTCTCCTTGGCAAGTATCAACATCTGTAGCCTCCGCAATAAACTCGACTCCCTCACAGCCTGGACGGCACACCACAATCCTGATATGTCCGTAATTGAGACATGGCTTTCCCCAAAGATCCCGGACTCAGCAATATCAATCCCAGGGTATACAGTCTTCGGGCAAGACAGGCTGTCCAAGAGAGGCAGAGGCTGTGCCCTTTACCTAAAAGAATTTCTTAAGGGTCATGTTTTCAGTGTGCCTCTCCCTGAGAATGACATCCAGGTCCTTGCCATGAAGATACTGCTTGGAGCACAAAACAAAAACCTAACTGTGACATCAATCTAATATCCCCCCAAGCTGACCAACCAAGGGCTAAACCCCATACTAGTCTTCATACACTCATTTAATCAAAACGCAGAAACAATCCTGCTTGGTGACTTCAATGTGAACTGATTCTCCCACAGTGCATACAAATATAGGGATGCACTGACTGCTTCTAACTTCGTGCAAATGGTCCAATCACCCACAAGGGTGAAGTACAGAACAGGTACTACCACCCTTCTGGACTGGGTTTTCACTAACTGCCTGGATCACATCACAAAAACAGTAGTTCTCTGTACAGTTTAAGTGACCACTCCCCAATCCTTTGTTCCTGGTCGAACAAATACACTAAGCCTCCTCCCAAAACTATTAACAGCAGGAGACTTATTCCTGGTCGTCTTGGGTCTCTAAAAATCCTCCTATAAGACCATGATTTGTCTCTGATGGACACAGCCTCCAACATTGACACTGCTCTTGAATATTTTATCCACAGCTTTAACAGCGCCTGTGATGTCCATGCCCCATTCAAAAAATGCAAGATTAAAGGAGTCCACAACCCTTGGATTAACTCTGATCTTCTGGAACAGTTGAGGTCCCGGGATCATCTTTGGCATCTGGCCAACTTGACTGACACCCAGGCTTACAAAGCAGCAAGAAATGCCTGTACTAGAGCAATTCGAAATGAAAAGGCAAGATACTACAGGAGCGCACTCGCTAACTCATGGAAAGATGTGAAGAAGTTTTGGTTGAATCTTTCTGAAGTTACAGGGCATATCCCCAAAGTACCACCCTCTATGCTCAACGTAGACGGCAGCCTCACTCTTGACCAGGTCACCATGGCTAACACTTTTAATGCGGCATTCACCGATCTTAGTCATGTGCTTCCGCCTTCCTCCAACCTTCTTTGGCCTCTCACTGGACTCTCCAGGCTTGGACAAAGCAAGAATAACACAGGGCCATCCACCTTTCTACTTTAAAATGATCTCGGAGGCCCTAGCCAAAAAACAACTGCTCAAAGTGCTTGGGAGGTCCAGATTCAGTGGCAGCTCCCTAGACCTGAAACTTCTTGCCCTCACCATTGACAAAGTCCTGACCCCACTCATCAAAATGCTCAACCGATCTCTAATGCTTTCTCAGTTCCCCCAAATATGGAAATCTGCTGTTGTGACGCCAATTCATAAAAGTGGGGATAAAACTCTAACCTCTAACTTCAGACCCATCTTCATTGTTCCCCCTCTCTCTCAAAAGCACTGGAAAGAATAGTTGCCGATCAACTTACAGAATACCTTGCTAACCAGAACCTGCAATATCAGGAGCAGCATAGTTTTCGAAAAGGACATAGTACCACCACAGCTCTCCTTGAATTCACCACTTACATCCATAATGCTCTGGATCAGGGACATCTTGTAAGTGCCACCTTCATCAATTTGACAAAGGCATTCGACACTGTCAACCACTCACTGCTATTTGAACAATTATCTTGCCTTGGCCTCTCAGATGACGCCACACGTTGGTTCCAAAGCTACCTTAGCGACCGAACCCATCAGGTCAGAGTTGGCGAGTCCCTCTTACCCTTCCATCTGATTCGTTCTGGAGTTCCCCAAGGGTCCATCTTGGGTCCCTTGCTTTTCAGTATTTTTCTGAACAATCTCCCTGCATCATGCCCTAATAGACTCCTGTTATATGCAGATGATGCAGTTATTTTCACCTCACACTCTGACCCCTCCCTCCTACAATTGCAACTGCAAACAAGCTTTACGCAAGTGGAGACATGGTTTAAATCTCAAAAACTCATACTAAATCACAAAAACTAAAACAATGATGTTTCATGGCATCCATAACAAACATAAAAACAAATGTTTATCTATCACAAACAGTGAAGGGATGTTGCTTGAACATGTTCAACTGTTTAAATACCTGGGGGTTATCCTCGACAGTGCCTTGTCTTACTCTGAACACATTGAGAGCATTGCCAAGATCGTGAACATCCGCATAGGACCTCTCTTTAGACATAGGAGCTGCCTCACCAATGATGCCCTAAGCATTGCCATTCAGAGCTCTGTTATATCAATAATTGACTATGGGCTTGTGATCTATGGCTCTGCCACTGACAACACACTTTGATGAATAGCCATTGCCCTTAACAAGGCACGTCATCTACTGACCTCTGCTCCATGCCTCTTGCATACCTGTGACATCTACAAGCAAGCAAACCGGCTCCAACTCCCCAGCAGACTCAAGTACCAGACCTGTATGCTAGCAAAAAAGATTTCCTTAAATCTCCTACCCTCAAGGGTTCAGTCCTTACTGGCCCCCGCCTAACCAGGAGCTCAGAATGTCTTACTTTTTCTGTTCCACGCTGCCACACTACCCAAGGACAGCGCTCCTTTACAAATAGAGCCTCATCCTGGTACAGCTCGCTTCTACCTGCTGTTACCAATGACACTACCCTGGGTACTTTCTAGTGCAATCTGCATCAGCACCTTGTCACAATGGCCTCCAGTGAATGTTTCTCCTAACTAAACTTACTCTCCTTCCCTCTAATTCCCCCCTCTAAGTCCCTCCCACCTTTACCCCCCACTATCTCCTATCTCCTCCCTTTTTATTCCCACTATTATCTACATTCTCTCCCCATAGCTTCCTCTACTTGTATCTACCATCTCTCCTAGCAGTCTCTAATTTATTCTAGTGAACCATATTACAACAGTTTTTTTTATTGTACATATGTTCTTGAATAATATACACAAATTACTGTAACTTAACATACATACTGTGAATCATTGTACATATTACAGTAATTCCATATGAAAGCTTTAATATACCCGACAAAGCCTATGGTTGCTTGAAACTACTGTACTTGTTATTGTCCTCACTATGTTCTGTATTGTTTCCCCGACGTGGAACCTTTGTAAAAGAGCCTTGGCTCAAAGGTGTCTTCCGAAACAATAATAAACTAAATAAACTAAATAAATAAAATTCCAGCAGTCATATTGCCATTATTTGTTGTGGACTATTTTCCCCGGGTGGCAGGATACAGTAATTTTTTTTTTTACTTTTAAACAGGGAGAAAACCACTTTATGTTGTTTTCTCCTTGTTTTGAGTGTACCCCATGTTATAAGTGCAATAACCCACTCCAGGGTGTGTGGTTATTGGGGATTAATCAACACCCCGGTGCTGTGAGGACACTCGGCCTGTGGCCTCATGCCTCACAACACACTCGGGGTGTTGATTAATCCCCAGTACCAGTATCGCACACCCTGTCATGGGTTATTGCTTACTTAGTTATAGATGGAATAGAGTGTTAATTACAATGTTGTAGCATGTTGTAATTACTTAATGTTAGTTAAATACCATCAGTTATGGATGGTGTTGGTGTCATATAAGCTAATTGGCTAATAAGCTACTATCATATATGGAAAAATAAATGATTGCTTTTTTCAGTGGGGACAAGGGCCCAACAATGTATTGTATAATACATACATATATATATGTGTGTGTGTGTGTGTGTGTGTGTGTGTGTTATATGTGTGTGTATATATACAGTGTGTGTGTATATATATATATATATATGTATGTATATAACCCCAACTAATGGGGGTTCCCGAAAAGTCTTCCTTGAGCTTGCCTAAATGCTCACTGCCAGGCTGGTGTCCTGCACTTTAGCAGTTTAAACGTTATTGCCAGAGAGTGCCTGTATAGCCTCTGTGTATTGTTTCCGTAAGAGCTGCCTATATCACAGTTATGATTAATCTGGGAGGAGGGCTGAGTGTTTCTGTGCTTGAGTCCCGCCCGGGCTGCCAGATAATAGCTCTGTTCTGCCATCGCTATTTGCGCAGAGGGAGCTCTGTTAGAAGATGTACTTATTTGCTGATTATCTATTAGAGTGGTAATGATATTGTAGTTTGTCTAACCTGCCCTCTTTGCAGCATGGACAGTTTCATTTATCTCCACCATCTTGGTCCTGGACTGCCAGAATGGGCCAGTCAGTAGCTTTGGGGGCTCTAAAATGGAGCCTGTCCCCAGGGGTCTTGTGGGAGCAAAATGCTGTAAGAATTATAGTTTTGGAACTTTGGCACCCAAATGGACCTGGAGGGGGAGCCCTTGTTCTGACTGACAGACAGATTAGCCAACCAAACTTTCTGGATCCTGGGAAACGTCCCAGGCTGCTTGCAGCTAGAGTCAGTCTGAGTTGGGAAGTGAAAGGGTGAACAGCTTGAGAAAGTCGAGCAGCAGTTCTGCATAGCTTCGCATGGGAGAACTGTGAGAGGGCTGAGTTTTGGCCTGCCTGCTGTCCTTGAGAGGGAACCTGCGATCTTATTGGACTAAATCTGAATTGTGAGAGTGAGGTAAGCCACTGAACTGTGACCAGACTGTCAACCTGAAGAAGACTGAAGATTTGCTGAATGCAGTCGGTCTGCCAGGATCTCCAGCCACCTCTGAACTCCTGGTTTGTGCAGAGGCTCTGTAATTGCGACCGGAGAGCCATCTGACTTGTACAGTGGAATTTCCTTACATGTAAATGTGTTGTGTGCTGTTAGTTGGTCGTGATTTAGTTCCCCAATGTGTGCTGAACTGTGTTCTGCTTGCTGGAGGCTGCATCCAGCTGCAACGGACTGAATCCATATTCATCTCCATTTGTCCTGGGCCTTGCCACACTGCCCCAGCTAGACTACCCGCTACACAGAGAAAGTCATCAACAAGAGACCTGCCTGGGGATCAGTACCCTGCTCAACGCTTTGAACAGGAACGATGCCTCGGTGATTCGTGTGGGCCCTGCTTTTCCTGGCACATCATCTCAACAACCTGCAGTCTTGATTTCGTCATGCCTGTGTCCTGTATTGGGTATCGTGAGTAAACATCAGGGTAGCTCCCTGCAACAACAGTTACATCCAAAGTGTTGTCATCAGATTGCCTTGTTGTCCTTTCTTTCATGAACTGAGCCCTCTGGCGCCGGATTACAAATAGTGTGTGTTGTGCATGTTGCTTTCTTCAATCACAGGGCCCCAACCAGCTGCGACACCGGCCTACCCCGGGCAGTGTTCCTGGTTAGTCCACCTTTTTCCTACCTGGGTACCCAGAGTGCATGACTATGTAAGGACTCTGAAGTGCATGCATGACTGATTGATTTAGCCTTTAAGCCAATCAACCTGATCACTCCTCCTCCTTGTTCAAGTCCCCTGAATAAATCCTATCTAACTCTTTTTGCATTTAACCTGACTGTGGTTCCAGTTTGTATTGAAAGCAGTGTACTGTTGTTGTTGTTTGCTGTGCCTAACCTTGTTTTACAGGAGGTCTCCGGGTCAAACTGGTGGAACCAGCCCTGGCGGTAAGTGCAAACAGTGTGGGTAGTTGCATGGTGAATAAGGGTCATTGCAAAAGTGATTACTGTATATTATTCTGGCCACTAGAAAGGACGGAGGGGGGGTTACGGTGTCCCAGAGGGCTGTGCCCAGGTTAGCTTGACCACTAACAACCCTGACCCCTTTGGGTGGAGGCACGCGTTTCAGTACCCAGGCCCCTCAACCTACAACTAGCCAAGCAGGCAGGGGTAGTAGCCCTTGGGATAGCACCACCTAGGGGTTACATATGTATATGAAATCTCCTGTCTTTCTCCCCTGTAGGTTGGTAATTGAGTTACACTCAGTTGTTTCTTTTCTCTTCCTATATTTTTGTTGCTATCCCTTTATTCTATCTATCCAGCAAGCATAGCTTTCCCCCCCACTTTACTCACTCTCCTGACACACAGAAGCGAGGGGGCCAGCAGTGGTTATTGTCACCGCATGCTGTCACCCAGGCACTGTGGGAAAATGGTCTTTGCTGCCTTATAACCAAAAAACTTACTCCCTCGGGGGTTCTAGCACTTCCAGCTTAGACCCAAAAGTGGTACTCCATGGAGAAGATATTCTGGAAAATCTTCAGTTATGGTAAGCATGTAACTTCTCGTTCTGCATTGATGTCTATCAGGTGATACAGGTATGACCTAAGCAAGCACCTCATTCCACCTTAAATTGACATAGGCACCATTTGTTCATAGACATTATATTTGTTATAGCAGGGGTCACGCTTAACTTTGTTTTGCGCTGGTCCACCCGAGAAAGTGATGGCCCAGCTACACTGGCCCCCTATGATTGCACTAGCCCCAAAATTAATTAGGCTTACTTGATTCCTGCTTGAATTTCTCAGTACACCCAGTGGACCACCTACAAATCACAGAAAATTGGCCTTCTATGAAGGCTCATAAATAGGTCTGTTAAAAACTGAATCTACAGTAGCCTAGCACTACTACTGATCTGTTCTGGATTACAGTACCTTTGTGTGTGATCAGACATTAGCACTCAAAACAGCAAACAAGTCCTTACAAATTTAATTGCTGTTTTTTTTAAACACTGGATTACACTGGGTCCATGACTGCCTTGTCTGTCCCCTGAATTTCTATAAAAACTTACTGTGCATCTCACATGATAAAACAAATGCGGGCTACTTAGTGGACCTGTGGGTAGCAGGAAGGAAATTCCAAAGCATAGCTGACTCAGCTACAGTCTTTAAACACAAACTAAAGGACTAGCTAATATATAACCCCTAACCATCTCACATTGATCAAAAATCACATGTACTGCAGACACAGTGTGAAGCTTGAGCTCACATCAATATTATTAACCCGCTAAATTCACCATCGGGACTTTTGGCTGCAGTCTGCATTTGGAATAACAGCTACCGACAACATGATGTAAGGGAGATCTAACGAGAATAAAAACTCCATACACATCCCCGCTCAGACTGACTTTGCCAGGTCACACAGAACTCACTTGAAGTCAGACAGTGCGGTGTCCTCTTCTCGCAGCGCTCTCTTGCTGGGTCCTCTACCCAACAACCGCCAGCTCACGGATCTGCTAGCCAAGTTTCTGTCTAAGGATGCCATACTACTCTCGGGCCTGGTTTCAGTCCAAGAGAGTCCTGTGGACTCGACCAAGTCAAGAAGTACTTCAGGAGAAGATGAAGGCAATCAGCAGTGTTTATTAGACCAGAAAATCCGGACTGCATTTCGATCAGGAGCTGGTCTTGACACGCAGGGAGCCCTGCAAGCGGTCCGCTAACTCCACTTCCGCCTGAGCCCACCCCACTGTCATTCTGCTTTCACTGTTTCTTGGCCTGCTGCAGAGCTGCTTTCGGTGGCAGCATACTTGTGGCTCACAGAAGACCTCCAATCAGTTAGGCGAATGTGTGCCTTCTAAATTTTTCAGCTGAAGTCAGAATTCAGATCCTGTTGTTTTTGATGTGATCACTGCAGCATGCGATGGTGACGTGAAGGAGCAAGGCGTTGTATCGGACTTTTCAGTCACCAGCATGGTAGCCCCTCTCCAGCTTGATGGTATTAATCTCCTGCTTCTGGCTCTTAGAAGCAGGAGATTAATGCCATCTAGGAGAGGCTATCATGCTGGTAAAAAAAGACTGACATGATGCTTTGCTCCTTCACATCATTGCCGCATGCTACACAGATCAAAAAACAGTAGGATCTGGAAGGCTGACTGCAGGGGAACAATTTAGAAGGTACTAAGATCTCGACAGCAGGAGAATTTGTATCCCTCTCATGCCTAGACAGCCACAGTGCACTCACACCACCCGCTTCAAACTTGCCAACTCTCCAGTTCGACCTGGCCAACACCGAGAATCCTCCTCAGCACACCCAAGCCTCTAGATTAGGCTGCATTCACCCTCACAAGAACTGCTGATAGTCTGAACACCCCAGCTGCTAAACCACTCCTGTGATGTATCCTATATTGACTTTCTTCATTTTTCTTTTGGTATGCAAGTCAGGAAATTGCATTAATAGGGTGGCCGTGCATTCTGCCTCGAGGGGTGCTGGATCATTGCACACACTGGCTGCTGTACACAGTATACCCACATATTTATTTCAGTTTTATATTACAAGCTTTGACTTACCAGAAATGGTAAAAGTTGGAGCACGGCTGCATGAAGTTCTGTTGTCTTGTCAAACTGCCACAAAATCATCGATATGACAAGACAATTTCCTCTGAGGCATCCCAACAGGTGCGAAATCTGTCTCTTCACCAATTGGAGGGCTCAGGAGGAGCTTCTGCGCTGCAGAAATGACTATTCAGACAACAACATCAAAAAAACGGAATGCCTTTCTCTTAAAGAGCCACTAACCAAATAATGACTAGATTGCACTAGCCAAGCTGGGAAAATCTGGGGATGATCACACTGGTCCAGGGTGGTTTGTACTATGCTCCGGACCACTAACATAACATTAAGATTTGACCCCGTACAGGGTTTTAAATAATTGATTAGCAGTTTTTTTTCCCTGGGACAATACTAACTGTACAGAAAGTATTTATATAGGTTTTCTAGAAGTGTTATGTTTGTTAAACACAGTGAGGCAAGTGCCATGCATTTTTACAGTGTTTTAGCACTTTTATGAGCAAAACGCTACTCAGATTTTTGAGTTAGATAAAACCCTGCCTGTATAAGAGCAGAGGATTGTTTGCACATGGCCTGTTGGGAGTTCCATATATGTGAACTAACATAGGTAAAAGCATTTTGACCCAGTTGGCTTGTGATTCTGATTGGCTTCCTTGCAGCCCTAAAGTCAGACATTATAGTATGGTTATGCAGAGGCTCTGTAATATATGCTAGAAATTTGTTGGCTGTGCATCTGAACATGAAATCAATCATGTGGTTGTTGTAAATACACTATGTACATAAAAATGTGGTTTAGTGTTACTTTTAAATGTTAACACATGACTGAAAATGGATAATTTTGATCCCAGTCCATCTTCCTGGTAAAACAGAACGGTGTACCGAGCGGAGAGTGAAACTGCCACCTCAAAGACCAGCACAGTGACGGATTTCGCCTGAAATTGTTGTTTCACTGTGCTGGTCCCTGCAGACACTGGCGGTGCATCTCCTGGTGTTGCACCCCCTCCCCGATACAGCTCCGACTCAGAGTTGTATATTTAGAGCCAGGGGGGTGGGGAATTTGGGAGTGCAGCCCCCCGATACAAACACAGTGACATCCCAACAGTGCAGTGCCGGCACTCAGCATTGTGGCTGTTGGCGAAGCAGTTGTCGTACCACTATAGGTAAACCAAACGGAACTAAATAAATAATGTAGGCCCTATGCCTGTTCTCCAGGGAGCTCCATCCCAACATATTCAGAAGACCACAATGGTGGGTCTCCCTTGGGGTATATAGAATAAACAAATACTTACTACTAGACCCATGGAGGCTGCCATTTTGATTTCATCCAATAATTTGTGATGGTCATCCTCTGCCTGGTCAGGGGTCTCCAGAATACTCCCAAGGATGTTTTGCATCTATTCCTACCCAGGGCTAGCTCTGCCACCATCATCAGAGCCAAAAAATATATTTTTTCTTGAATGTGATTTTAAAAAACCATTTGGTGCTATCAAATTTAGCTGAAAATAAGTCCTCCTTGCTGAGTGGCTCAAAAGAAAACATTTTGGCAAATAATAATGGACTTCTGCTCTGACTTGTGTTCACATCACAGAGCTCCTACTGTTTGGATTTAATTCAGGATTCTATTTAGAGAGTGTAGACTTCTGCTCTGACTTTGTGGTCTGATTTTTTTTTTCAGAGCAAAGGACCAGGTGGTTTGCCGTACCCTACCCACCCCCATCCCACCTACCCCCAGCTCAACTAGGTATAAATAGAGTTAGTACTAAGGGTATGTTTAGGTTGAAGAGGGAGAGGCTGACCAGAGGGTATAGTCTGAAACTAGAGGAGGGTAGGTTCAGGAGGGAGATGAGGAAGCACTACTTCACAGAGAGGGTGGTAGCAACTTGGAATGCCCTGCCAGAGGTGTTGATCTCTCTGAAATCAGAGAGAGTTTTAAAAAAAAAAGGTGGGTTAGGGTCCAAGGCAGAATACAAGTCGGGGGAGGGGGGAGTTGACCAGAGTGGGGAACTCAGTTTGGGGTAACAAATGGTGGGGGGGGGGTTGAGGGGTAGGTGGGGCAGCAGCAGTTGTCTGAACTGTCAGCTGCTCAACCGAGCAGACGTGATAGACCTTGAGGCCTGTATCTGCTGGCATTTTTGTATGTTTGTAATAATGGTGAAACAAAATAAAAAGCCAGAGCTAGCCCTGCTATCTGTTGAGTACCTTTAAGGATTCAGTTTCCTCGTCCATTATCTTAATCGATATGTTTTCCTTGTGCAATGTCATAATGTCCTGACGTAGAGCCTTTGTAAAGGAGTCTATGACTCAAAGGGTTGTAATTCTGATTCTTATCAATAAACAATAAACATAAACAATAATATCCTCTGTTACCTTATCCTCCAGTTCTTATTTATGTAGTGCTGTTCCTCCCCCATCTTTCCTTTTTGGTCTTTTCAGAATATTTAAATTTGGAGTTGTCAATCATTACACTGGGTTTCAGTGATGCCGATGATATCAGACCTCCCGACCCTGGCTATGGTGTCTAAGGCCCTGTCCACACTACACCACTTACAGTCTGTAATGGTTCCAAACTGTTACAGACTGGAACCGTTACAGTGTGTCCACACTGCCGGCAAACAGTCTCGATAACGGTTTGGAACCGTTACAGCCCGTCCACATTTGTGGGTGCTCTGTAACGTTCAGCTACCCTATCCCACAATGCAGTTAGGTGCTGCACTGGGGAATACTGGAGCTTCTGCGCTCGCGTCCACACTGCAGGCTGTAGCGTTACAGATCTGTAAACGTTACCATAACCGTTGTAGAAACCACATACAAGCAGGTTTCTATAACGGTTTTGAAAACGCCTTCTGTAACGTTACGGATGTAAACGCAAACCGTTACGATAACGGTTTGAGCCCTCTGTAACGTTACAGAGGCATAGTGTGGACAGGGCCTAACTCACGCATTGAATTGAAGGAACTCCCTACATTCATACAAGCACATTCCCACTTTAATTGACCTCCTTTTACTTGTTTGAATATTCTAACCAATTTGCCATCCTGCACTGCAATATACCTGGACTTTGGGATAGGTTGTCTCATGGGCAGGGTGATCAGAACTGGTATCCCATCGGGACTGGCCCAGCTTCTACCACCAGCAGACATTTCTCCTTACTCATTAAGGTCTCAAGTCCAGGGGACGCTCAAAGTTCCTGCCACAAGAACTCTCATGGGAGCCAGGGACTTTGTTGTGTGTGCGCCCAAACTCTGGAACTCCCTCTCTCCCAGAGTCGGTTCGCCTGGCCCCCTCCCATCAGCACCTCCGAAAATCCATGTGGGACTTCCTGAAACAAGCCTCAGCATGTGACTGCCCAGCCTCCCTAGGGATGCACTGTCTCTTACAGGGCCGCCTGGAAACTATTGCTGCCTTCCCCACCCCACTACCATTACCTGACCTGGATCTAACTGTTGGCTTGCAGACCCAGGTTTTAATCTTAATCTGGAATCCAAATTAATGTTATGGACTTGTCTTACTTGTAACTAAATGACTATGAGCTGTACTACTGCTGTCTACTCCTCTGTAAAATGTGCCTTTTGTATTCTCTTATCTTGCCTGTGTTGTCATTATGCTGCTTGTGCCCTCTGTATTTTTCTCATATGTTGCCCATGCTGTCCTGATTTATTGAAATGTGTCTCTGTACCATCATGTTGTATTCTCCCGGGTCGTTCCTGAAAATAGGCATAATACTTGTCTAGTGTACTTACCCGGTAAACAAAAGCTAAATAAATAGTGCATTTTCTTGTTATTTATATTTGTTTTTTCATCATGTGGGCACAGGTTCTTTGCTCCTCTGCCCCAGCATTACCCTCATGTAGTTCAAACAGTCCCACCCAACTCTGTCTGTTCTGCTTTCTAGATCCCCCCTCCACCCCAACGGTGTTGTTTAGGTGGAGTCTCACCGTCCTGTGTAAGCTGTCCCTGGTACAAAAGTCTCCCCAGCAGTTTGGGAAGATGAACCCATACTCTTTACGCTGTACTCTTAGTTACGCATTAGTCTTTCTGCTTGTGGTTTTTAAAGTACTTCGGGATACAGTGTGTTTGGAAGGCAAGCTGTACTGTAGAGCTAAATTCCTTTCCTTTTGTTCATATGGGTAGTTTATTTTAGTTGGCAAACTTTTCTTTCGTATTGAGCTTTTCTTAAGCACCCAATTATAATATGAAAAGAAAACCATTTAGGTTCTGAAATGTTATGCAAGTTTGAAATGCATTTTAGTGTAGGCAGCAAGTGTATGAAAAACATTGAGAGAGTTCATAGACTGAATCTGCTCTTGTAAAGAATAACATAACAAAAAAAGCTCTGTGCAGCTACAGACAATATATGACTTTGTGGGTATGTGTTTCCCTGTTGTTTTCCATGGGCAAAGAGGTGCATAGATAATTACAGTAAATAGGGCTCAGTACGTCTGCCAGAAATGAAGCCTAACAAAGTTGTGAGTACGATACTACAGTAAACAATTTGATATGTGTGCATCTTTTTTTTTTCTTTCCATATAGCTTTTTTTTGTATCATGTCAAAAGGCGAACTAAGAATGGCGAACTGTCGAGAAAGGAAAGATTCTTGGCGCCAACACTTTAGAGTGACCCTGGTTTGCCCCATCCTTGAGGTTGCACCCCAGTAGGAATCTAAAAGGGGCGGGAGCCTACAAGAAAATACTTTCTGAAAAGTGTTCGTCCTGTGGGTTCGGCACCGTTGTGACTGGTTGCTGTTATTCGTTCACCCTTTTGACATGGAACCCTTTTTCTCCCAGTATGGGGCTAGCAGGCAGGGCTTCCCCCCCTTCCCCTTGACAGGACCAGGGAAGGGAGGGCTACTCTCTCCACCCGGTGAATAATCCAGATAGCTTGGAGTGACGCCATAGTCGGGAGCATGGCCGGGGCTTCATGAAACCTGCTAGCACACCTTTTCAGTTTTCTCCCTTTCCCTTCTCTCCATTGCTGCGGCGCGTACTTCAGTGTGCACACGTGGAGGTGCGTGCATGCTGCAGAGTCCTGCAGCACCCTCTCATCATTGTCGTCCCAGACCCACACTACCACTAGGCCTCCACCTGGTAGCAATCGTTCGGTGGGAATGACAACCCACCCTCCCCAGGAGAGGAGAGCAGTCCTCCAGATGCTCAGTCCTTTACCTCCCCGGCCGACCACTGATGACTTGATCACCACCAAACATGGGTTGTTGGCATGGCAGGAGGTGAATCGTGCAGAGCGTCTGCCCTCCACACCACTGGGCCAGCATTTGTGCATCATTTGTTACATACCTACCATCAGGGTGTATGCCCTGCCATAGAGGTTGTCAGTGTAATCTGTTTTTCTGAGATACAGAGGATTATGACATTTCTAACTTAACTGTTGATAGGACTAGTATGCCTTAAGAAAGAACAGTTATGTACTTACCATAACAGTAGATTTTTGAGAGACTCTCTTCCCATAGGCCACACCTTTCGAACTATACTCATGTCAGCGCTAGGACCACATGGAAACTTCTGCTGGTGGGGTGCCACCCACAACGACATTTTGTGTCAGTGTTTACACAAACAAGGGTGGCCCAAGCTCTCATCAGTTCCCCACTGGAGATAGTGCTTGGTTGATCTCTCCTCTTGGGGAACCAGGAGATCATACCAGCTCCTCTCATAATAGGTTAGCGAAGGTGCTAATTAATGCAGCTATGGAAATTCCCAAGGCAGAATTGGATGCCATATTCACCTACAGCTTATAAAAAGGGGAAAGGAGGGAGGGCTGGCATGGCCTAAGGGAAGAGATTTTCTCGAAGATCTACTGTCATGGTATGTACGTAACTGTTCTGTCTTCTTTGAATATATCTCTTCCCTTAGGCCACACCTTTGGAATGAGTCCCAAGCAGTTCCAAAACTTAACTGGGAGGTTGGTGCAGTCTGTTCAGGACAGCAGGCCCTCTAAAACAGTATGGCCGAAACCTGCTCGTCTATGAGGAGCAATGTCCAGACTGTAATGTTTAATAAAAATATGGACAGCGCTTCATGTGGCTGCAGCACAAATGTCAGCTGCAGACACATTTCTGAAACAAGCAACAGAGGTGGCCATACCCCTTGTGGAATTGACCATGAAATGCACCAGGGAGTTCCTTACCGTACTTTCTATAATAGAATGTAATGCAATGTGCTGACTATTTGGAAAGCACTGTTTTGACACAGGGCACCCTCTTTCTCAGGAGTGAATGAAACAAAGAGCTGAGAGGACTTTCTGCAGTCCTTGTTGCGAGTCACATAGTATCTTAGTATTCTATGTATGCCCAAAGTATGGGAGCAGTGCCTCACCCTGTTTGGTATGCTCAGGATAATAAACAAGCTGAAGGTGCCCTCCCCCAAGCTGTAGCAGGAACCTCCGAACTCGAGCAAAGCAGACAGCTTCCCCTCCGAGGGTGGTCGCAAGGGCAAACAAGCTGAAAGTGCCCTCCCCGAGCTGTAGCAGGAACCCCCCTAACTTGAGCAAAGCAGACAGCTCCTCCTCTGAGGGTGGTCGTGAGGGTAAACAAGCTAAAGGTGTCCTCCCTGAGCTGTACCAGGAACTCCCGAACTCCAGCAAATGTACACAAGAAGCCAGTGGTGGGAGGCTCCAAGGACAGCAATGTTTTGGCGCCATTTTTCAAACTGATATTGGACTGTTCCAGACTGATTTAAAAGTCATTATACAGGGGCGTGGCCAAGCCGGCATCCAGAATGGCTGCTTAACTCTGGAGCTCTGAGCCTTCTCCACTGGATATTCTGTTCCCACGGACTCCCTGGGACCCATTTAATTGAATTAAAAGTAGACTTTGGTATAGAAATCTGGTATGCCACCAAAAATGTCAAAAAAACAAGGGCATCTAATATTTAAAAGCTCCAGCAGTGGATCGAAAGCCTCCATTGCAGAGGGCCTACAACTACGAGCCGAAGCGTTGGTTAATGCGGGAACTGTTGGCCCGGAAGAGCCTGCTACGAGTGCACCGTTATTAGCCTTAGAAAAGCTGTTCAATGAGCTCAAATACGATCTTACTTGTAAGATGAATGCTGGATTCGAAAATGTTTCAGCTCAACTGGCACATCTCCAAACTACTGTGAACTCTCTGGGAGAAACGGCGGAACAACACTCAACCAGATTAATGGAGGTGGAAGAGAGAGTAGGCGCTCAGGAAGATCAATATGCACAGATGAGCCCTCAACTGCAGTCAGCTTTGGATGAGATAGGAAAAACTGAAGGAAATCCTGGATGATCATGAAAATAGAGAGAGGCGCACCAATATCCGTATAGTGGGGATGGCCGAAGGGAAGGAAGGACTGTGACTGCATCGCATACTGTAAATCGTGGCTGAAAACTCACCTCAAGTTGCCCCCGGAGTGCACTTTAGAAATCCAATGAGCACATCGAACTCCTGGTCGTCGCCCTGGCCCAAGTAAAAGGCCACGACATAACATCGTGAAATTTCTTAGATACCAGGACATAGTATTGGTGCTAGAAGCCTCAAGAAAGCAGGCCCTCTCAGGGATGACTGTCACCCTATAAGTATTTTTCAGGACTTCTCTCGAATGGTGCAGTTGGAACGGAATGCTTTTATGCCAGTAAAGAGGCGACTACACCAACTTGATTGGCCTTTTGCGTTGCTTTACCTGGCTCGTTTAATTATAAAGAGAAAGGATGTGGCCTAGAAAGCTTTTACAAATCCTGATGCGGCGATGCAGTATGTTGATCAAGAATCCAAGGACAAAGCTGCTGACTGATCGGAGTCAATATTATTAAGCGATATGCTGATCTGAGAAACTTTAGGGCTTGGCTTATTGACTTACTTGTTTTATTTCTTTGTTTCTCTTGAAAAAGCGTCCGGAGCCAGTGCGGAGAGCTCGGGGGTGGGGGGGGATGAGCTTTGCTCGGTCTGACCTGTAACTTGGTAGAGCCCATTGAGGCTGGGTCGGGCCGCAACACCCGCTTTTTTCCCCTGATCTGGCTGCAAGTTACTCTTTTCTCAGGGTGTTTTTCCCTGTGAGCCTCCGCTTAACCAAGCCCTACATTTAGGTCTCTGATTAAAGACAGATAAGCTGGTGAATTTTAGTGTCTGATCTTTGTCAATAGTGAACCTATTATAATACTAAGTCTTACAAATCAATGGTTTCTAACCAGGTTGCATCAAAGAAAAAAGGAAAAAAAAATGTATTCTCTTATTGAATATGTTTCGAGGGAGAGGGGGTCGGGGGGGCAGTTTAATTCTTCTATTGTCTGCGGTGACATGAAAATGTAGACAATATTTAAACTATGTTTATTCATTTTTGATTTAGACTAGTAGGAATCAGTAAAAACAGGTTAAAGAAGGGGGCACTAGAGTAATTAAAGGACGTCTGAGCAGTTATGGGGACTGTAACAAGGATAATTGGACGGGGGCCGTTTCTGCTCCATGGGTTTCCCAATCTAGGGCTTCTCCATGGGCAGAATGGCCTTTGTAGTGCCTCTCCATAAACTTGAAAACTTTATAACTTTCCCTGAAATAGTCAGAAATCTTGATTTATAAAATTAAACAATTGAGAATATTTTCCGAATGGGACTTGAGCCACCGCGGGCCGGTATATGAATGGGACTAGGACGGAGAGGTCAGAAGACTAATTTCCACGAAACTAAAGGGGGTAGAAGTAAAAAAAAAAAAAAGAGTACAAGGTGGGAAGCGGGATTTGGGGGGCGAGTGACGCTAAGTTAGCGGTCTCGCTTGGTGTGATTGTTTGTTTGGAGGGGACTAATTTTTCCTCAACTTTGTTAAGCGCCTGTTGCGCAGGTTTTCTTTTTCATTTAAAAAAAAAAAAAAGGTTTGGGGGCTTAAATGCCTCAGAAGGAAAATAGAGAGTTTTTAGGGATTATTCAGTGGAGGGAGGGATATGAGAAAGGTTTTGTTAGAGGACTAAAAAATAGAAAAAAATAAGCTGTGTGGATGGGAAATGGTGAAAGAAAAACATGTGCAATGTGGAGAGAGAGTTTTGGGACAAAGTAATATTTTGATAAGCTTGAATGGCTAGTTTAAAACTGTTATCTTGAAATGTTAATGGTATTAAAAAAACAGTGACGCAGAAACGGGTATGGGCATATATTAAGAAAAGTAGGGCAGATGTAGTAATGTTACAAGAGTTGCATCTCACATGCTAGGAGACCCAACAGATGCAGAACAAATGGGAGGGTATCTTGATAGCGTCCCACTTTACATCTAAGGCCAGGGGAACTTGTATAAGGTTCTGACCAGGGCTCAGGTTTCAAATAATTTCCTCCCAAGTGGATGGTCAGGGAAGATGCGTGGTAGTTCACGCTGTAGTGGGAGAGGAATCTATAGTTGTGGGATCTATTTATGGCCCAGCTTTTGACTGTCCAGAATTTTTCGAACACCTAGCCATTACACTGATGACTTTCCCAGATAGGTTGCTATTAGGGGGTGATTTTAATCCCTACTGGGATCCCCTATTAGATCATTCTAAACCACACTTCCGGAGCTATCCTAGAAGTGTATTGGCATTAAGAAAATTGGCGGAAGAGAGAGTTATGCAAGAGGTATGGCGCTTTAAGCATCCAGGCATAGCAGAATTTTCTTTTTATTCTCATGTCCATAAAATTTATACTAGGATGGACTATTTTTTGTCCTCCCTGGTATTTTTGAACTATATAGAAGTAATTCGGTATGGACCTATATTAATATCGGCTCATGCGCCTTTATACTGTGAACTGAAAATCGAAACAGAGATCTGTGATATGTGACAATAGAAGCTTGATCCTACCTTATTGAATGACCCTCTCTTTATTCAGCAGATGTCCAAAAGTATCAGGGAATATGTAGCGACCAGTAAGATAGAAGATACATCAGCCAAGGTTACATGGGAGGCTCTTAAAGCTTTTGCTAGGGGAGAAATCATCTCTTATGCAACCTTTATAGGCAAACAGGAGAAGCGACGAGAAAGTGAATTAGAATCTCATATAATGATGCTGGAAAAACAACTTATGAACACTCCGTCTCCCAGAGACAAGGCGCTATTGAAGAGTATGAAAGGGGAATATAACCAACTTAGCTCTAAACATATAGAAAGAGATATGATGGTGTCAAGGGCAGGACAATATTTTGAGGGGGATAAATCTGGGAGATGCATGGCCTGGCTAATTAAAAAACAAAGAGCAGAGAGGCCCATTATTTGTATAGAGAATGAAGCTGGGGAAGGTACTTAATCGGCCAGTGAGATTAATACAGTCTTTAAATCTTTTTATGAGAAATTATATACTTCCGAGATCCCTCTGGGGACAAATCCAGAGACCTTCCTAGATAATGTTTCTTTACCTGCAGTTTCAATGGCAAACAATGAGGTGTTCGGCTGAGCTGTCACTTTACAGTAGGTTAAAGAGGCGGTATGGGCTTCTAGATCGGGCAGGGCTCCTGGCCCAGACGGTCTGCCCTTAGAGTTTTATAAGAAATTCTGGGGAGAACTGTCACCCTTGTTTATGGATATGCTTCAGGAGGTGTTGGGGGGGGGGGTGAGGGATTAACACCATCTCAGCAGTTGGCCACTATAACAATTCTCCCTAAACCAGGTAAAGACCCCAAAAAATGCGGCTCATACCGGCCTATCTTGCTACTCAACGCAGATTATAAAATAATAACAAAGGTACTGGCAAGGAGGCTAAAAGCTGTCCTGCCGGGGATAATCCACCCTGATCAGGGGGGTTTTGTTCAGGGCAGACAGGTCAGACATAATATATGAAGGGTCTTGAACATTATGTGGCAAGGGTCAAGAGGTAGAGGTGGACCGGGAGGCCTTCTTGCCTTTGATGCGGAGAAGGCCTTTGATAGGGTCGAATGGCCTTTTATGTTTGCAGAGTTGAAAAAATTTGGCCTGCATGGGGTTTTTCGAAAATGGGTGGAGTGTATATATCAATCTCCCTGGGCCCAAATACTCACTAATAATAATATGTCAAGCCCCTTTCCGCTTTTTAGAGGAACTAGACAGGGCTTCCCCCTTTCGACCTTAATTTATGTACTCATTATTGAAGTGTTGGCAGCAGCTATTAGAGATCATCAAGGGGTACAAGGCTATATGATAAATGGGAAGAAACATGTTATTTCTCTTTTCGCAGATGATGTTCTTTTGTTCTTGGCAGATCCTGTGACTGCTATGCCTACCTTGACATCTCTTTTTGGAGAATATGGCCCTCTCTCTGGCCACAAGATTAACTGGAATAAAAGTGAGTGGCTTCCAATGAGAGATATGGGAGTACCACTCCAAATTGACAGGGTGGACATTCCCCCAAAATCAGTGGTAAAATACTTGGGAATATTGCTCCTTGAAAATTGAGTGAAATAGGTGATATAAATTACAAATCCTTGGCTATAAAAATCAAGGAACAATGTAATAGATGGAAATCACTCCCGTTGTCTCTTTTGGGAAGGGTGAATTTGGTAAGGATGCAAGTATTGCCTCAGTGTCTCTTTTTTTCAAACACTACCTGTTACGATCCCGTCAACCTGTTTAAGGTCACTTGAAGGCTCAATAACTTCCCTCTTATGGGTGAATCATAGATCTAGAATATGGAAGGAGGTTTTATGGTTGCCAATCCGCGGAGGGGGACTGGCGCTCCCCAATTTGAGACTCTATGCCCTTGCAGCACAGTTAACATATATTATGGATTGTTGGAAGGGGGGGGGGAATAGGTCGCGGGCATGGGTTTCTTTGGAGTCGAGCTCCCCTGAGGTTTCCCCTTTTGCTCAATATATTTTGCTTATGAGTACGAGGCGATGGAAAGGGGTGAAGCCATGAAATCCATATACTGTCACCATGCTTAAGATGTGGAGAACAGCTATTTGGGCGAGAGTGTGGGCTTATGCCTGGATGGTTCAGTATTACACAGCTTATGGGAAAATGGTGAAGCCCCCCCCCCCCCCAAAGTAAGGAGAGCTTTGGAGACGTGGAGAAAAAAGGGAGTTTTACTCCTATGTCACTTATTCCATAAAGAGTCTTTTTTTAAGTTTTTCTGATCTAATACAACACTATAATATTCAGCCTACACATTATTTTATATATCTCCAAGTAAAATCTAGGTTAACCAAATTGGGAAAGCCAGGGAGAGAAGGTCCCTCTGTATGGAGAGTGGGCTTGGAGGAGATATATCAACATTGTAGGAACTATTCCAATAAAAACCTCTGAGTGCACTCTATAGAGCATTACTGGGGGCCCGGCCAGATCAATTACAGAAATTAAGGGACAGATGGAAAGAGGATCTGGGTGGAGATTCTCTGTCGGGGGGAGACTGGATTTCAGTTATGAAGAATTGTAAGACCATTTCAGTAAACAATAGGCTAGAAATATTCATTACAATATTCTTCATAGAGCGTACTTTAATCAATCAATCAAATCTTTATTCAGGCGAACATCATTGAGCACAGCTCATTTGCAAGATGGACCTGATAAGGTCAAGGTTCAATAATTGGTACATGTATAGGAAGATTTAAAACACGTATATACTTATATACAGTAATCAAGGTTCAATAATTGGTATATGTACATGAATAATTAAAACACTTATATACAGAAATCAAGAACAGAAATTGTTTAAACATAACAGGATATGGTAGGAACATATGAGATGCACTCTAGGTAAACCAGTATATACATATCAACATTGGCAGTAAACATGGCATACATTCAACATGATATACCCAAGATTCCAAAGATCCAAGGGGAAGTCAATGTGGACAAAGAGAAATAGTGATTGGATGACTGAAAGAGGTGGTCATAGACTGAGACAAGTGACATGGTAGGAAGGGGTATGCATGACTAGAGCAGGGGCTCCAGCCATAGCCCACAGGATAAACCCCCAAGTTCCTAATCAATGCCCAAAATGTCTTATACAAAAGAGGGGTCATTCTTTCACTTGATATGGGCCTGCCCTAGAATAAAGGCATATTGGAACAAGATCAATTATTTAATAAATAAGGTTTTAGAATGTGATATTCCATTGGATCCAGTAGATATTCTGCTGGGAGTAAGTAAGAATGGGACAGGTCAAGCAGAAGCTTCTCACCCTCTGAGGAGATTGGTCCTGGTATTGGGTAAACAAGTCCTGGCCCAAAATTGGATGGCTCAGGCTACGCCGACTATTGCCCAATGGGCAAAAACCCTGCTGAAGAACATGAAACTGGAACATATTCAGTATAAAGTACGGGGACAGATTGATAAATATAATCAGATATGGTCCCCGCTTGCGAGGGCAATGAGTGAAACCTGGTTTCTCTTTTTCTGAGTAATCAAGATTGGAATGGGATACTGTTTCCACTCTGATATGCTTAACTCTGAACCGGATATAATTTGAACTTGTTTTAAAGCAATTAAGTCATGGATATTAAAATGTGAAGCATATATGCTCAGGCTGTTTCCTCTCATACACCTGTCCATGAAAGTATATGTATTATCTAGTGATGTAATTAATTTGTACTTCCCTATTCACCAATTCTTTATTAAATAAAGTTAAATAAAAAAAGTCATCATACAAATGCTGATAGTCCCCCCCCCCCAGGTTTCTGGCTACATTACCAGTTTGCTTATTGTTTTAGCAGGGTACTTTTGATTAATTTAGAAACGTTTTAGCAGAGTACTTGGTAATGTAGGTAAACGTTGCAACATACCAGCTGCTTTCGCTGTTCCTAGTTAGGGTCCTTTAATTAATCTTTCTGGCTACATTACCAGTTGCCTTACTGTTTCAGCAGTATGCTTTAATTAATTTAGAAACTTTTTAGCAGGGTACTAGGAATTGTAGTTAAATTTTGCAAAATACCAAGAAGGGTGCCTCTGTAGGTTGCTGCGGAATTTAGAACTTCTCCAAACTAGAACTGAGCAAGGGTTTCAGGCTGGATTCCCAGCTGTGTACACATTTTAGCAAGCTTAAGAATTTAATGTGAACCCTGCAAGTGCTAGCTGGCCTCCGGTTTCATTTAAAACCACTGGGGGCAAAAAAACCTTCTCCATTTGGCTAAAGCAGAAGTAAGCAATAAAACCATCTGCAAACGTTGAGACTGTAGCCTGTTTGTAACTTCTTCTGGCTGAGTAATATCCCCTGCATTAGCGAGTTGCAGCTCAGCGCCAATTTTAATTTGAAATTCTTCTGGCCGTGTTGCCCTCACTGCAGGCTACATCCACACCTCCCCCCCACTGCCACTCCTCCAGTATGTACCTTTTTAATTCCGTATCTCTCTTTTTTTCTCCCCATAGCATACGGCTCCCCCTCTGAGGGTGGTCGCGAGAGCAAACAAGCTGAAGGTGCCCTCCCCCGAGCTGTAGCAGGAACCCCCGAACTCCCTGAACTTGAGCAAAGGTATGCAAGAAGCCAGTGGTGGAGGCTCCAAGGAGAGGCCCCACCAATGCTTTGTGTCGGCAGCCCCACCGCTCCCACCACCAACCTTGGTGAGTGTGGCCTTAAATAGCTGTAGCAGTCACCACGTGATGGGCACAAAACCTGTCAGTCTACTTTTACATTAACAGAATATCTGCTAACACCACTAGAGGCCGCTACACTTCAAAGCTGTGTTTCTAAACTCTAAGCAGTGTCACTATGCTGCATTTCCTCACTGTTTCCTCGATTCTTGCACCACCGGTATCTGAACTCCATCCACCTTACCTAAATCTCAGGCATACCTGCTGCCATCCAGTACTCTGACTATACCTGTCACCCCCACCACCTCCTTCCACGCAAACATACTACCACATAAGGTTCACCTTCAATACTTTGTTGCAGGCTCAGCCATTCTCCCACCGTCATTCTATGCAGGTCTATTAGCTCTAAAATTCCCCTCGACGGTGTCATCAGTGACCATAAACTGATCACTGGCATCCTCGCATTAACTCCTGTGGGCACGTTCCTACACTAAACTTATGATACACCTCCTGCTCTTCCTATTGGAAATTGTCTAGCCTAACTCCGGTCCAAACCCTGCCCCTGGTCCGAACCCCCTAAAACTCCCCAAAGGCCTAAAACTTTCACACTTAAATATCTGCAGTCTTTTAAACAAAATAACCCTCCTGCAGCCACTTGCCCCATCCATGTGTCTGGACATTTTGATTATCTCCAAAACCTTGTTGAAACCTCACATCAAGGATGCAGAAATTGCTATTCCTGTCTACACAATGATTCACCACGATTGACATGGATGGAAACGAGGAGGTGGCATTGCCATGTATGTTTCATCCTCATTTCAATTTACCCAAGTCTCAGTATCTGAGCCCTCACAGTCCATCGACACCTTATTGCTGACGCTTTTCCTCCCCAACACTATACCTATGTTCGTAGCTGGTTCCTGCTGTTCACCTGATGCCACCATGCCCGAGATCCTGGAACACCTCGGAAATCTAAATTAACTGGCATCGGGGGGTGAGCTTTATATCCTTGGGGACTTCAGTTGGAACTGGCTCTCCAGTACTAGCTCCAAGCTGCACAGCCAGGTGTTCACTCTCAATCTGTCACACATGATCAATGAGCCAACATGCGTGAACCACAAATTACTAAACCACTCTCTCCTGGATTGGTCCCTTACCTCCCACCCCCACCGCTTAATAGCCTCGGGCATCTTACCAGACTCACTAAGTGATCATCATATGATCTACTCAGTACAAAAAATATTCAGGCCAAAGGCACCTCCTCCCAAAACCCTTCTGACCAGGTCCTACAAATCCTTGGACCTCGACTTGCTTCTAATCTACCTGGCCAACACAGACTGATCAGGCATCACACGAGCTTCCTCCATCGACTCCGCCCTGGATTATTTCAAGTCCAGGTTCATTGCTGTCCGGGACTACTATGCCCATCTCAGGTGATCTCAGGTGAGGGGTGACCACCTGCCTTGGATCACAGCTGACATCCTGACACATCTCGGAGGCAGAGATATGGCATGGAACACCTACAAGACATCCGGTCTACTTGTGGATCACCTCTGGTATCGAGCCTTATGCAATGCCTGCACGAGATTAATCCGGCAGGCAAAGCTGCTTATTTAAGTCTGCTTTCTTCACAAACCTAAACCACTCAGCTAAATTTTGGAAGGTAATCAAATCGCTTTTCTCTCCTCCATCACAGCCGCAAACCCCTACCTTAATCATAGGTGGCTCCGGTGTAACTGACCCTATCGCAGTGGCCTCCAAATTTAACACTTTTTTCACAAACTGTACATCGTCACAGAGGTCCTCCATCCCACCTCCCACAAATTCTCCATCACCCCCTCCCACCCCAGCCCAAGACACCACCCACACACACCATTTTACCTTCCATCAGGTTACCCCACAGGAAGTACTAAAGGAGCTGCTTGCCCTAAATCCAACCAAAGGCAAATGCCCCACTGGCCTGGACTCGAGAATGCTCCGCCTGTCTGCTCCTGCACTTGCCTATCCACTGGCAGCACTCTTCAACCTCTCCTTCTCTCAAGCTTCTATGGCATCTGAGTGGAAGCACACCTTGGTCATCCCACTCCCAAAAGGTGGTGACCGAACAGTCCCTGGTAACTACCACCAAATCTCCCTCCTCCCCATACTGGCTAAGTGTCAGGAACACCTGGTACTCTCTCAACTCTCCTCCTTCCTTGACTCCTCATCTTATTTCACACCCTACCAGTCTGGCTTCAGGAAGACCCACTCTACCACCACCTCCCTCATAAGGCTTACCAATTCCATCCACACTGCTATAGACCTAGGCCATATCACCTCAGCTATTTTTGTTGACCTGGCAAAAGCATTCAGCACTGTCTTCCACTCTCTCCTTCTGTCCAAGCTCTGTCATGCTGGACTCTCAAGTGTGGCAACAAACTGGTTCCACTCCTACGTGGTCGGTAGAACCCAATCGGTCCGCATTAGAAATACCACCTCTGCCCCCCCTCCCCATCACCACTGGGGTACCACAAGGCTCCATACTTGGACCACTCCTGTTTTCTGTCTTCCTTAAGTATCTGCTCTCTGCTTGCCTTCACACATCCATTCATATGTATGTGGCCGAAAATGTGCTGTATACCTCCGGACCAACGGCCATTGATGTGGCGACCAGACTACAGATGGACTTCAGTAATGTTTAGCTATGGTTTTGCGCAAATCAGCTTTCACTAAATGCCAAGAAAAGTCTCCATGACCTTTGGCACTAGACAGAGACTCTCATGGCTCCCATCCTCCCAAAATTTCCACACTCTGGATGGGACTTTCCTGGAGGCCTGTACCTCCTTCAGATATCTCGGTGTCTGCTTCAACCAGCACCTAGATTTTTCTGTGCATATCGATGCCATCCACAAGAAGCTCCACCCCAGGCTGGGTGCTTTATACTGTAACTGGAGTTGCATCCCGCTGCCAGCTCGCCGCGCTATTATACAGAAAATGATCCTCCCAATCTTTGACTACGAGGACATAGTCTACAGTGCTGCTCCCAAGTCCACTCTAGCCAGACTGGACCCACTGCAGGGATTGACAAATTTTTAAATTACATGCTAGTCCAGGACAACTGACCTAGCCAAAAATGGTAGTCCCAGTGTTCTGAGTGGTAATCCATGGTTGGAAGGCTATATTTTAAGGAAACTTAAAAAAAAAAAAAAAAAAATTACATAGCAGCAAAGTAAATGGTGTTGGAGGTTGTGTTATTAATACTACGTAGATGTAGGCTATTGGAAAAACAGGAAAAATCACACTCCTTTTATACACAAATAAAATTTACTTTGCAATATCTCACTGTGTGTCTATCTCCTTGACTGGGGGAGGATGTGATGGGGCATTAATTGGGGATGGGGACTGGGGAGACAGAGGTCAAACAACACTAGTGCAAACAATTCGATTGAAGCTTTAGGCTGAAAGCTTTAATGACTGCAGGCTACAGCCACTAGCCAGGGTCAGGTCGGTGTCAGGGAAGCAGTAGAAAGGGAATCTTTCTCTTAGTCTGTACAACATTTCTAGAACTGCTCAAGTGTCTCCACAGATCCACACAACACAAGACAAGTGCCACTGCACACACCCTTTTTGCTGAACTTTCATTGTTGTGTTGGTACAGTTAATGACCGCCTGGGTGTCTGTTAGTCAGGGTAGAGTACAAGGCAGCGTGGCTGAATTAATGTTTTTGTAAATTTTTATTGGGGACAGTTACACACACTTGCACTTTAATTCAGTACAGACAATTTCCTATTTTTTTTCTTTTGTAGTCTGTACAACATTAGTCTCCTCTGCCTCACCCCAAACTTCCTGAGTGTCCCACAAAAGACCGCCACACACGAGGCAAGTCCAGTCCCAGTGCACCCTTTTCACCAAACTGTCACACTGCTGTGTTGTGGTACACGTATCCTCCGTGTACTTACACAGCACTCCTCTCACCCTTACAACTTCCCAGGTGCCCCACAGACACACCAAGACCTGGCAATTAGTCCCACTTCCTGACCCAGTCCCACATCCTTGGTCACTGTGCTGTTTATATCCGCTCTTATTTATAGCACTCCTGTCACCCCAGGCAGCTCAGCCAACTGTCCCACACTACCCACACCAAGACAAAACCCCCCTTCCTGCTAAACTGTATGTACACTACACTACTCGTAGTACTTTTATTTTATTCAATATTCCCTTTTTCGTTTTTCCCGTTTGTTTTGGTTAAATTACAAGGAGACAGTTTTACTGTCTTTCTGGTGCTTGGTTGTTGGGTCTCACTGACTCGGGGTCCTCCAATTTTGTCAGTGACAGTGTACTGTAATGTATTTTCTTTTTTTTTTTTTTTTTGCTTTCTCTGAATCATCCCCTTTTTTACTTCAGAGGTAACACTTCACTTTTTTTTGTCTGTGATTGCGACGTCGATCCTTTGTGCCTAGGACAGACCATCATCTCAACCAGCCCAAGCCTCCCACCTCCTCCCCTCTCCATTTCACAGTCTTCAGTGTTTTCTTTTTTTCATTTGTCCCAAAAGTTTGTTGTTTTTTTGAGCAGCTCTCCAAAAATGCTGTACAGTAGGAATTGGGACTAACTCAGACTATTAAGCCCTGCACTGGAAGACATACCCTAAGCTGCCTCCACTGAACTAAGTCAGAGTAACTCTGGCTCTGAGTCTGAACAGACTGCGTCTGCACCTCTCTCAAGTGGTAGTTACATGGCTGCTTGTCTCAATGCATTAACGTCCTCATGCCACCCCCCCCCCATTGTGCCAGAACTGACAAGCATATCTAAAACACATCAATCATTGACTCACCTCTCTGTCCTGTTGGCGTCACTGGGTGCTGATGACCTGATGTCTGGGTGAGTGGAGTGGGTCGGGTGGAAGTCCTCATTGCCGCAGGTGCGCTTGCAGTCCCATTGGCGCACGCCATTGGCTTCTGCTTTGCCAGCGGCGCTCCCATCTGGTGCTACACAGCAAACAGGTGAACCAATCCGGATAGACCGTCATGTGATTGGTGCTCCGCTGCTCCTCTACAGCTGAAAGAGGGACATCTAGCAGCAGAAACAGCAAATAGCTGCAAAAAATTAAAAAAAAGGCAGCACTAATCTGGTTGTCTGTCAGACAACCTAGTGCTGTGAAATTGCTTGTCCAGCAGTATAAAATTGTAGCCTGAGACGTCAGGCTATGGGATTTGTCGCTCCCTGACCCACTGTTCCACTCCTTCTGTCATTTTGCTCTCGACTGTCCTCCCACCCACCCACCACGGCATCCTCTATAAGTCCCTGGGACTCCCCTCCTTACCGGACAGAAAGCTGTCACACTGTGCACGGTTCACGGCCAAGTTCTGGACAGAGTCTTTACCCACTTATCTCACTCCGAAATTATCTACTCCTGCCCGTCCTGCGTACGCGCTAAGGAACAATGATGCCAGGCTCCTATCTGTACCACACATGTCCACAGCTGCATGCCAGCCAGCTTTCTGTTATCGAATGCCTAAACTATGGAACTCCCCCCTTACTGCCATTTGGTATGCAACCACCACCCAGCACCTTAACTTCCTCCTCAAGCTACATTACTCCTTCAGCTGCTCATGTGACTAAATAATCTTGTCCACCCTAGGGCCAGTATCCTCCTATTGTGTATGTATGAGTTAAACCCGAAGGGTTCTGTAAGAGGTGTATATTGCAGTTTATGTCTGTTTCTACATGCCTTGCACTACTAATTGCTGATGCACTGTATTTAAGTAATGTTCTGTTCTTCTGCGCCTGGTATTTTATGTATCATGCTTGCATACCGTATTCTCTCAATCATTTGTGTACCTTGTATTCTAACTTATTGCACTCTCCATTACCCCTCCTCCAAGATGCATCTGAAATCGTGTAGTAGCCTGCTCAGTATGCCTTCCTGGTAAAACTTTTAAATAAATAAGGTCAAATAAGGAGGCCCACACATCAGAGCCTGTGGCTGTGCAGGGTTTTATTTAACTCTAAAAATTGATTAGCGTTTTGCTCATAAAAGTTCTAAAACATTGTGAAAATGCATAGCACTTCCCTCACTGTGCTTAACAAACATAACACTTCTAGAAAATCTATATAAATGCTTTCTGTACGGTTAGTATTGTCTCAAGAAAAGAACTGCTAATCAATTATTTAAAACCCTGCTGTGAAATCCTTCGAGTCAAAGTGATGGCAGCTAAAAATAATGCTTTTCATGGTAGAAAGCATAAGCCACAACTCGTGGCTGGCTGAAAAGGAGACAAATACGGTTTTCAGGAACATAATTCAAATCCTAAGGCAGGACCGGATTAAGAATTGGAAGTTTCATGTGCAGAATATGTACGGGAGACCTTCTGTTTGGCAACTGTATGCCCATCCATAGGGGCATTGAAAGCTGATACAGCTGCCAGATGCATCTTTAATGAGGAATAGAAACACATAAACTGTCAGCAGACAAGGACTGCCAGGCCCATCCAGTCTGCCCGTAAGCCCTATTCTTGTTTGCGGCCTCTGACCCTATCTGGTCAGTGGCTGTTCATCACTCCTTCTCACCTCTTACTGCATACCAGAATCTGACAGTGACAGCAAATATTCCAACACTGTAGTTACCAGACAGGTGAATGGGTCTGCATGTCTGGAAATGGCCCCCAAAGTGTAACTGTTCCACTTCAAAGAGTATGCATGTCTGGTGGAAGGCTTTCTGGCTGCAACCAGCACATCAGCTAGTTTAGGTGACACACCAAACTGTGCAGTGGCTATGTCTTCAGGAATAAGGCATGCAGATGCAGGGTCTTCAGGTCCAGATGGACCAGAGATCCCTTGTCCTCTGACAGCAGGCCCCTGCACCGCCGGAGCAGAGGTACTGAGGCTTCACTGCTAGTTGTTGGAGCAGCGGGTACCATATTTGCTGAGACCATAGAGGTGCAGTGAGGACTGTGGTCGCACTATCCATCTGCAGTTTCAGTAATAACTCTCTGTATTAATGGAATGGGTATGAATGCTTAGAGAAACCTCCCTTTCCAAGAGAGGGACAGTGCATCCCACCAAAAAACTCCAGGCCATGGAGCAAGCAAATATGTGGCAGTTTTGCATTGTGTGGGGGCACGAAAAGGTCCAACTGTGGACGACCCCTCCTTGCGAAGAGGTCATCTACCACTGAGGTCAGCAGTTCCCACTCATGCATCTTGGACTGTGACCTGCTTAACTTGTCTGCTAAGATGCTTTGGACACCTGGGAGATGAATGGCAGACAGCTCTAGGCCATGTTTCAGCACACAGTACCACACACTGATTGCTTCCAGACACAGAGGATAGGAACAAGTCCCCCCTTGTTTATGTAATGCGTGGCACTGACATTGTCCATCTGTATTAGGAGAGGACCAGGACTCTGATGCTTCTGAAAAACCTGGAGACTGTATAAGACAGCTTTCATATCCAAGACATTTGTTTCCACCTGCGTCCAAGAAGCTTGAGTTTGATAAGGACCCAGGTGTGCCCCCCCCCACCCCAATATCCAGATGCATCCGAAGTGAGAATCTGAGTTGGAGTTGGTATTGGAAATAAAACACCCCTTAAGAGGTTGCGGCGGTCCATCCACCACATCAGTGTTTTGCATAATGGGGTCGTGACGACGAACACCTTCTGGTCCATATCATCCGTCAGTTGGTCCCATTGTACTCTTAATGTCCATTGCAGTATCCACATTTGTAAATGGGGCAGTGGTACAGTAACAGTAGCTGCTGCCATGAATCCCAGGAGACACAGAATTGTTCTGGCTAAGACATGACTGCTGTATGCCAGTTGTGCTTGAGTAGTGAGTCATGCTGCCCTGTGTAGGGACACGAATGCACAGCCCTGCTCAGTGTCTGAGACAGCACCTGTGTACTGCCGCTTTTGGCAAAGGGTCAGTACTGAGTTTGGCACATTCACTGTAACCCCCAAGTCTTTGAACAGTTACCTTGTGTGGGATAGAGTGTGCAAGAGTTGGTTCCTGGAGCTGACTTTCAAGAACCAGTTGTCTAGGTACGGGAAGACATGCAGGCCTTTCCTGCAAAGGGCTGCTGCCACCACTGCCAACTATTTGGTGAAGACCTGTGGTGCAGAAGACAAGCCAAAGGGCGATACTCTGAACTGGTAGTGCTCCCATTCCAGTACAAATCTCAGATATTGCCTGTGATGATGCCTAATCTTGATATGAAGATGTGCACCCTTCATATCCTGGGAGCAAATTCATTCCCCTGTTTGCAACAGGGGAAACGAAGCTTGCAGGGAGACCATGCAAAATGTCTTCCACATAGAATACAAGTTTAGGTCTGTCAGATCTAACACAGACCTGTGATGGTCTGTCCATTTGGGGACCAAGAAGTATCTGGAAAAGAACCCTTTGCTTTTCTGATGAGAAGGCACAAGTTCTATGGCACATTTGTTCAACAAACCTTGTATTTCTTCTTTCAGCAAGGCCAAATGTCCCAGAGGATAAGTGGAAACAGATGGAGGATGCGGGGCTCTAAGAGCTCCAGAGCATGTCCCTTTGTAGTTATCTCTACCACCCATTTGTCTGTGATGATCTCCCTCCATTGGGTCAGATGAAGGGAGAAGCAACCCTCTATAACCACGTCTGGAGGCAGCAGTGGTGTGGGGGAGTCCTATTGAGTCATTCTGAGCCAGTGGGGGAAGAACCACCAGCTTCAGCAGCATTTGATGCTTTGGAATTGGTCCCTTGGTGGAGCTGGCAAGGCTCCACCATCCAGACACTGGCCATGCTGACAGTAGGCTTGATGGCCACTTCTGGCAGCAGGCTGATGAAAGGATCCCTTGCCATGACCCCTACCAGATGTGGGATAGGATTTGATTGAAAAAGTCATTTTAGAGATTTGAAGGCCCTTAATGCCTCTTCCACATGATATCAAACAGTTTGGTGCCTTTAAAAGGGACATTCAGAACCGTTCGCTGCATAGCAGTTGAAAACCCAGCAACCCTGAGCTAAGAATATCATCTCTTGAAAATACCAGTGACAGCTGCCCTAGCAGATGCATCACAAACATCATATGATGAGTGTAGCAAATGTTTGCCTACCTCAGCACCAGAATTAAGATATTTTTTTTTTTAATTTCTATTTATTCACCTCCCTGCCTGCCGTCCCCGACCCTTCAGGAGCCTCAAAGCAGACATCCCTCTACCTTCTACCCTGCCCGTATGACCCTCTGGAACCCCATGTAGCTTCGGTTTACCCCCCGGGCGGGGATGGGGCAGAGCCCCCTTACCCCATCAATCAACTTGCATCGGTCCAAGGGACATCGGGCGGGCGAAGGTACATCGAGGGCACGTCTCTGGAGGCTCCATCTTCCCGGCGACGGCAGGCATTTTCCACTTTTTCTCCCACCCCTTACAGCGTAGGACCCCTGACGTCAAGGCGCAAGGCGCCGATGTCACGCTGTATCAAGGCAGCCCTTCCCCTAACATTAGGGGCTTGCAGTACTCGAGCCTCCGCTCGAGTCGAACAATAAGACTATTGCCTTAACCCTCCCGGGTAAGCGAGCTGTCGTGGGACGCTCAAGCCTAACTCCCCCCGGCCGGCCCACCAGCGACCCGAGTCCGCTCCCGAACCCGGGTCGCCGGCGTGGAGCGAGGTGTAGCGTGCAGCACCTCAACCCTCAGTGCCACCGGGCCGGCCTGAATTAAGATTTTTAATTAACTCATTCTTGGCATTTTCTTTTGCAAGAACCTGAGCTGTGGCTTCGACAGCCTTCCACTGGCTATTCTGATACTTGATCATGTGGGTCTTCTAGTTTGCAATACAAAGGCCTAGTGAGGCCGCAGCATATTTGTGCTTGCTCATCGTGTCTAGCCTCCTGGATTCTTATTGGGGGCAGAGTACTCATTTGTTTTTGTTCCCTGGATCTATCATGGGCAGCATTATAACCACGGAGTTTGTTTCAGGCTGGCTGGCATAATAAGGCTTGGCAGCAGGAGCAGGGTACTGTTTGTCAGCTTTTCTAGGTACAGCTGGTATTGAATTTGGCCTGCACCATGCAGCAAATGTTGCATCCTCCAGTGCAGGGTAATCTGGAGGAACACTGATGGAGGAGGAACATGGTACCTCCAAGAAATCCATCAGGTTCTTTTTGGTGGAATCCTCATCTTCCACAGCAAAGCCCATTGCATTGTGCATTTGCTCCATCATAATTTGGAAAGTAAGGTCTTCAGGAGGAGATCTGGCAGTGTACATCAGAGAATTCTCACTACTGGAAGATGTAGTGGAGCTGGAACGTGCTACATATTGTGTTTCTCCATAGCTCTTCTCCTCCTCCTCCTCTTCATAATCCTCCTCCATTATGAGGTCTGGATTATACTCCTCCTCCTTATCGATGTCCCTGTCTGTGACTGGAATTGACGACTTCGCTGGTGATGCCAGAGATCACTGTTCAGGTGGGATCTGCTGTGAACCAGCCAGTGATGTCTATGGGGCCTGCGATGCTGAAGCACCTGTCAACGGCAGTACAGGCTGCATATGTAAGCCTGTACGTATGCACTGTATTATATCTGAAATCAACGCCAGTACTGCCTGCACGTTGATGATGCCCAGGCCAGGAACTGTGACTGCTACTGTTCGTAGTGAGTATGGTAGTGCCTGAACCAAGCCCCGACCTTGGTGGCTGGTTGACAGTTGTGGGTGGGAGGGGGCAGGCTGGTGATGATAACAAAGAAGATAAAGTACCTGCAGGCCGCAGCGATGACCTAGACCTTGCGGGGGAAGCAGGCTTGTCTTTATCCTTATGTTTATGCTTGTATCCCAATGACAGCTGGTCTTTTTTGCAGTCTTTCGATTTCGATGACTGCAGGTCAGTTGATGGGGCTTATACTTATACTTGCACTTATAGTAGTAGTGGGAGCGACGTCACTAAATGGGTGTCATACCCATGAACACTTGCGCCTGCTCAGTCGGGTTCCCGCTGCACTTCCGCGTTAGGCCGAAAGTTTTGGCACTCTGTTAAAATTAAACCTGCAGATGAAAAATAATGGCGATTGCAGCCCCGGACTCTCGGAGCAGTCTTGCAAGGCATGTGAGGACGGGAGGGAGCTGCATCGCTAGTTTGCAGGTCACCTTTAAAAAAACCCTGTCATCGGCTCTAATGCATCACATGGTATATGATTATTTTTTTACAACCATGTGCATCAATTATGTTGCTATTTTTTTTTTCTGTAGTGTCTCCTTATTGTTAATGATGACTGGCAATGGTTACTAGATTCCGGCTGCCACTGTCATATACCTTTGAAGTGCACTCCAGATCAGCTGTTGACATAATTTTCCTTGTACAATAGAAGTTTGGTGAACAAAGAAGTAAGCATTTCTCATGATAGAGCATCAGTTAGTGCACTACCCATGTAATTGTTTCAACAGCGGTATTAATCTTACAAATAATGGTGCAGCATTTTAGGTTATTGGGTTTAAACATTGTTGTAAGCATTAATTTAAACATTAATTAATACCCCCTGTTGAAACAATAAGGTAAAGTAAGGTATGTGACAGTGACAGCCAGATTCTTGTAATCATTGCCGATCACTTTTAAAAGTTTAAGGCATCAGGCTGACCCAGTGACAGTGCATTGTCTGCACGGAAGCCCAATCTGGTTTTGGGAGCAGACTCTGTACATTGCATGGGGGTCAGACAGGGATCGTACTGGGTCCTGCCCTCTTCAATGTCTTCATAGGTGACATTGCTGAGGAGCTAGTGGGAAGCTATGATTCTTTGCAGATGACACAAAAATGTGCAGCGGGGTGGACACTCAGGAGGCGGGTAGAGAGGAAGTAGAGGAGCAGTTTGGGAGTGGCAGCTGGGATTCAGTGCCAAAAATTGCAAAGTCGCGCACCTTGGGCAGGAAACTAATGGGCTGTGTATAATATGTGGGGAGGTACTTACAGTTTTCAAGCAAGAGAGTGATTTTGGGGTTCTCATATCTTTAACTTCAAGGTATTTTATTGTTCAAACAATGTATCATCGTTTATATATTGGTTACAGTTGAACTTGATAGCCTAAGTTAATACAATCTTCAATTCTTAATGATGAAGTAGTAATTATATTGAAGAGGCACCAGAAAATTGTCCCAAGCAAATGCCAGTGAACCTATTAGGCTCTATATGTCCCTGCATATATCTCAAAGAAGTCCGTAAATGTCCCCGGAGACCAAGCAGTCCCATCAGTCGACAACCATCAAATTCGCCAGTGAGTTATAGGGACAAAACTTTGTGTGCAAACGGCATGTGCAGGTCAAAGTAAAAATAATAATCAGAAACTCTTATAGATTCAGGTCATTGTATAAAGTTAAAAAGAAATAACAAGTAACAAGAAACAAGAAGACACATTGGTGCGTGGTCCCCTCCCCCTGGTGGCACTGAGCCATTAACTAACAGTCACACTGTATAGAATCATTGTGACGTAATGACTGTGTTTTGATGCCAGGGCACCATATCTCTAAGAAGTTTTCATATTGCAACTGAACTCGGCTGGTTATTCCCTTCATTAACTCTACTACTTTAGATTTCCAAAGTTCCACGGTGGATGGGAAGGGGGGGACAGCCATCTGGTCATGATACATTTGAGGGCTGCCACTCAAAATATGTGGCCAAGGTGTCTTGACATTACTAGGGCATTTTAACAGGGTAGGGAAGCCTAATACCGATGTGATGAATGAAAGTAAAGGGAAGGGTGAGCCCCATGAGGTCCTGAATTGCAGAATGTACTGCCTGCCAAAATCTAAGTTCAGGGCATGTCCAAAATATATGATGGTGTGTCCCCTAGCACCACATCCTCACCAAGAAGAGTCTGTATGAATAGGATTAAAATGCCTAGGTGTGCTCATATCTGATGATCCTTTTTTTTTTTTTTTTTTTTTATATAGCTGTTTCTCACAGGGCTGGCAGATAGTTCTGGCACCCCTCTTAGAGGGCTCAGTTCTCTTTCTGGCCTGCCTCATGATATAGCCCTCCCCTGGGTGACTTACCAATGGATTCCACCCCATAGTGGGGCCAGAGGGAGGAGGCTGACTTCCCCTCCTCCCCCCCCAAAGCACAATCCAGAACCCCAGGGGTGCTAGAGTCGGGGGCTGCAGTCACGGAGGTCATGGAGCCTGCCAGCCCTATTTTTCCATGTTTTCCCCTTCCACTTGTTGCAGGCACACAGACGCTGGGATCTCAAATCATCCTCCTTTCATGCCGCCCTCCACCTTGCACTGAACTGCACTGCCCTCGGGCCTCTACCCAGTGGCAGTCGTGCGGTAGGAGCAACAGCATCCCTTCTGTGGGAGAGGAGAGCAGCCTTATGGCAGCTTAGTCCAGCTTCTGCCCTCCCCCTCCCCCCAGGTGATCCCTGATGACTCAGGACCATTCTCGAACCCGGGTTGCCAGCGTGGTGTGAGGTGTGGTGTCCAGCGCCTTAACCTTCAGCACCACCAGGCCATATCTGATGATCTTAAGGTGGCTGAGCAGTATGACAGTGCAGAAGGCAAAGCGAGGCGGATTCAGGGGTGCATAGGGAGCGGGATCTCTTGCAAGAAAAGGGAGGTAGTGTTGCCTTTGTATCGCTCACTTGTAAGACCACCTGGAGTACTGTGTCCAGTTCTGGAAGCTGCACCTCCACAAGGACATCAACAGGGTAGAAGTGGTCCAGAGGAGAGCTACTAAAATAGTGCGGGAGTTGCACGAGTAACTGTATGAGGAGAGACTTCAGAAGCACAACATGTACTCCTTGGAGGAAAGGAGAATGAGAGAGGACATAATTGAGACCTATAAGTACTTCATGGGGGGGTGAACAGTATGCAGGAGTGGAGTCTCTTTTGCAGGAGGAGGAGAACCAGAACATGGGCATGATATGAGCTTAGTGGGGGGGGGGGTTAAGAGGGATGTGAGGAAATACTTCTTCACAGAAAGGGTGGTGGACACCTAGAATAGCCTGTCAGAAGAGTGGTAGAGGCCAAGACAGTGGGGAGCTTCAAACATGCATGTTGGCATATGGGCATAATAAATAAAGGTAAGGGAGGAGGGAGGAACACCATTGACCAAACAGAGTCCAGGGTGTAGTGATAGCAGGGAAGATGGGGCAGATTAGATGGGACTACTGGTCCTTTTCTGCCAACACATTCTACATTTCTAGATCCCTGCAAGACAGGCAGCCAACTAGGACATCAAAAACAATATGGAAAAAGAACTTCATGCTTTAAGGTCATTTTGTAAATGTGATAGCACACTTCAGGGAATGAAGACATAAAGGCAAAACAGTTTTAATGACACCCTGTCCCTAAGGCTCAGGGCACTTTAGAGTTACAACAGACAGTAGAAATAGCAGAGCTAGAGTCAGCTAAAAGAAATACGATATGATAAGTGTAATGACTTGGCAATCATTCATTAATAAAGAACTATATATACTTCTGGGGGGATGAAGGCACTTGGCTTCACCTCATGCACGAACATCCAGAATGCCTGTGTCTTTCTTTACAACTGCATGCCTCGTTGTGTGTCACTTAAACATACTGTACTGTATAGTAAAGTGGCACATTTGCACCACTACAATTAGGGTCGCTCTTAACCTGTATATCAAATCCTGGATCTTCCAGGAATCAAACTTCAAATCAGAAGATATTTACATCTATCTTCATGCATTGACTACAGGGCTGTGTGGGGTCGATAGTCCACACGGGTCAAACTGGTTTCATAAATGGCTGACTGATTCATGACATCAGGCACCTTCTTAAGCTAATCTACCGGCATCGCCAGTTTCCTGAACTAGCACTGGCCATATTCATGGATGCGGAAGAGGCATTTGATTGGGTGGACTGGAGAGTCTTATGCAGAATCTTGAGAGAGATGGGACTGAGGGAAACATTCCCGACTGGTGTCCAGACTATGTGTACAGCCCTACAGGCTGTTGTGTGAGTAAATGAGATCCAATCAGATTGATTCCACCTAACAAAAGGCACCAGGCAGGGATGCCCCCTTCCCCCCTCCTGTTTGACCTTTGCATTGAACCTCTGGTGATAGCGATCCAAGCGAATCTGCACATCGAGGGCATTAGGGCAGGGAACAGTTTGCATAAGATTTCACTATATGTGGATGATGCTGTCATTTTTATCAAATCCCTGGAGACCTTCATCCTAGCACTCCTTGGGGAATTGTGGCTGTACAGTGAGATCTTGAGTTATAAGATTAATTTGGACAAATCAGAGGCCATAAAACTAAGTGGCTTCTGCTATGCAGCCTTAAGGGACTCCTTCCCCTTTAAATGGGCGCCGAATAATATTGTTCAGTTATATTTAGGAGTTGGGGTCTCCTCTGATTTGTCCTCCCTTTTTCATTTAAACTATGAGAAAATTCTCTGAGAACTTAAAGCAGGCTTAGCTAGATGGGACTCTGCCAGAACAGTGGCATCCATAAAGATAAATATACTCCTGCAGCTGTTGTTCCTTTTCCAGGTGTTGCCCATTGGAGTTCCAGAACACTATTGGAACTGGGTACGGAGAATAATACTGTCTTTTATTTGGGTGAAAGGAAAGCACAGGATCAGTAAGAAATCCCTAACTCTCCCTAGGGAGTGGGGTGGCCTGACTCTTCCACACCTAAAGCTTTATTATGTGTCGGCCCAGATAGCCTCACTGGTTTCCTGGGTCAGACAACACAGTAGCACAGGGTGGTATGAAATCTAGGTAGCTGGTTCCCCTATAATCTCCCCTTTTGCACTTCCACATGCCACATTGTCCTCAAGGATCTGAGGGGAGCTCACCTATCCTTGGACCAAGCAAACTCTGAGAATGCTGATCTTAGCTCTTATTAGTACTCTGAATGAAGTAGGCCCACTCACCACAATTATTGGACACCCAAATTTCCTACTCCCAAGAACTGACCTGGGCTATCTCAGCTGAAATAGGAGCACGTTGACCCTTTATACTTCGCTAATATATAATAAATTGTAAAATTATTTTTGGAGAGTTACAGGAGAAGTTCAGTCTGCCAAGGAAGGACTTCTACAGATACCTCCAAGTGTGCCAATACCTCACCTCTAACAACCTAATTCCACTGATAAATAGGCCACTTATGCCAAGTGAAGAATTCTGTCACTGGGTAGCAGTTCTGGTGAGAAGAGTGTGGACAGTTTCATGGGTCTATAAAACCTGACTGGGTAGTTAACATCCAGAGTTTAAAGTAATATTCTCCCAGGTGGGGAAAAGAGATGGGAGAGACTATCACTGAAGACAAATGGAGCTGGGTATGGGAGAAGGGGTGGAGGGTAATGGTATTCCCTTCCTGAAGGGAATTTTGCTGGCAGTACATCTCAAGGTTTCCACACATACACAATCACACAGCATTTCAAAGTCCAGTCCTCTAACCTATACTGAAGGTGCTGTGGGGCTATTGAAACGCATTTCCATATCTTCTAGGATTGCCCCATCATCCTGCCCTTTTGTTTGGTGGTTCTTGCCATGCTTGGAAGAATCTGGGGAGAGGCCATTCCCTTTAAATTCAGAAACTTGCTGCTAGGCACAAAAACCACAGGGGTGGGTAACCTTAAGCAAAATCATTTACTGAGAATTATTTGAAAGGCAGCCCAGAAATGCACAACTTCCTGTTGACTACAGAAAAGGTCCCCAATGCTGGGGGCATTGGTAGCTAGGTTCAGTGCAATCCACCAGATGTTAGGGATAATGACCTCTCTTCGGTTGATTTCAGAAAAACATCTGGAGTTGTGGTCAAGGTGGGAGGCATATAGACTTATTATCTCATAGTGGCAGATGAGAGAGAGAGAGAGAGCAAGGTAAGGGCTGGGTGAGGACAAATGTGACCAACCTCAGGCACATGAAATGTTCTCACCCGGGAGACCCAACACCATGAGCCACCCTGGTGACAGCAAGAAAGTTAAAGGACTCTGATTAAGAAATGATGAACTGAAGTCCTAAATAGATAAAAAAAAAAAAAAAAAAAATGAACTATTATATCCACTACTGGATGACAGTCACTGTTAATCAAGTTATAGACCCAGCCAGATGGTTTGTATTTGACATAGCTGGTCTTGCTTTATGTGTTGTTATTTTTGTTAAAATAATGCCACATTGCAAGCAACAAAGAGACAATGTTCTATTATATCAAATATGGAAGACTGTACTGCTAATACCAAGCTACATGCCAAACTCTGTATGTATTACCATAAGGTTATGACTTGGTGATGGAGGTGGGTGGGTGGGTTTTGTTCCTTCATCCACCCTGGTACACTGCAGTTGTGATGTATGTTGGCATTTATCTTTTATAAAGCTGAGTTTAAAAAAAACACTCACCCTCTCTGATGTTGTAGCTTTATCCATGTTACCACAAAATTTGAGTTTATTAATCTTCTTCCATTTCAGAGTTTCATCCACGGTTGTTACATAGACTGAGGGTCTTCATCAGTTTTGTTAGATGTAAATGTACTCATTGCCTGAATAGTTCTCTGCTCCACCCTGTAGTCAGCTTGTGTCTCATTAAGCACTGTCCAGTGAGGACTGCCAGGACTTGGGTCCACAACACTGGGTTATACCCGACACCTGGGTCGCAATACCAGTGGCCCAAGCTGAAACCCAACCAAGTCCGTATACGTTCACCATTGCAGGACCCCAGTGTAGGTTAAAGGGTGGCTAATCCCAGTCTAGCCCTGTCATCATGGTCACATCCTATTCACGCTTGTCTTCGCATCATAATCAACAAAGATCATCTGAAGAACAGAGATCTGTACTGGGAAAGAGAGCGTTTCCATTTCTAAACCGTGCTTGGCCAAACGGTTGGCCAACTGTATTATTTTTTTTATTACAGGAAGTACAGTAAGGAACTTCCTGGGGCTGTTAAAGAGATCTGCCAAGCTGTGGAACTGCACACATATAGTGGTGCCTTAGCTCCAGGGAACGCCGCCGTCTGTGCAGATCTTTATACAGTAAATGTTCATTGATATTTTAAAAGTGGAAGGGATAGTAAATTTGCAACCCTCGGATCCCTTCCACTTCCTGGTATCCGGAGCTGCCCAAGATCTGCCCCTTCTCTCAGGCACATAATTCATGTGCCCATGGAGAGTTCGGGGACATGCTCCATTAAAGTCTATGGGGCAACTTTTCAACATTTTATATATCTAACAGTCGCTTATGGATATTCATATAATCGGTGACTAACAAGACCCTTGTTAGTCACCCGGTACCCTTGATTAATCAAAAACTGCAATTATGATATACAGTATAATAATCTGCTTATACATTGAGATCATCTAGTCTGTGTAAATGTATTATCCCGAGAAATAAAACTAAATACGGCTCCTTTATGCTGGCTATCTCTGTTCCCCGAACCTGGGAACTGTTAAAAAAAAACGATGCAAATTCAACACTTTATCTGTTTCTTAATTTAAAATTATAATTACTCAAGCATTTTTTGATTGTTGTAACTGTTTTGGGTGAATTCTTGTTTATTCATGAACTACTATATTAATATTGTAACCAAATGTTTATTGTATTGTCTTTTGTATTTTTTGTATTGTTTTTATATGTTTTGGACGCAGTTGTAAAAGAGCATTATGCTCTCAATCTTGCCTTCTAATAAAATGATTGAAATGTGGCCTGATGAAAGGGATATCGTCGAAGAAGATACAACAGTTATCTAGTCACCGTAACAGTAGATCTTTGAGAGAATCTCTTTCATCAGGCCATGTCTTTGCACCTGCCCTCCCTCTATCGGATCCTGAGACTCTGGAAAATGCTCTCTCCTTCTCCATGAGGGTCTGTCTGCTGCTGTCTGCCTCACCTGGTCGGCAGAGCCTTGGTTCACTCCGTGCTCCCTACAGGGAGGTCCTCTGAGCATGATCTCTGGCAGGGAATTGAGGTGGGAAAGGGACCACCCACATTTATATGGGAGAGCTGACGTCATCATGGGCGGCCCCTAGTGAACTGCTTACAAAAGTTCCTGTGTGATCCTTGTGCCTGATGTCTTAAAGTTCCATAGGTGTGGCCTGATGAGAGATTCTCTCAGAGATCTACTATTATGGTGAGTACGTAACTATTCATTCCTTGAGTACCCTCGGATGCATCCTATTGGGCCCAGGGACCTTATCTATTTGTAGGGCTGCTAGCCCTTTTTAGACCAATTAGCTGGTAAATGTTGGCTGCCTCCTCTCCTGGACCCCCTTCGTAGCTGTCTTGATGTCACTCTGGCAGGGGCCTGCTGTCTTCCCTTGTTAAGACAGAGTAAAAGTAATCATTAAGGATGAGTGCCTTTTGCATGGCTTTCTCTATTACCCTATTTCCCTCAACTAGCCTAGCAATTCTCCCGCTAGCCTTTTTTTCTGTTTTCTTGAGTATAACTGAAGAACAGCTTTTTCCGCATTTCACCCCTTTGCAATACGTAGCTCAGTGTCTGCTTTTGCCTCTCTAACCACCCTCTTTACTTCCTTGGTTCTCAGTTGGTGTTCTCCCTATTCTTCGTCACCATGCATTTCTGTGTATCTAGTGAAAGCTTTTTTTTGGGTCGTCACTGCTTCCCTGACCCTTTCTGAGAACCAGATTGGTCTCTTGCAACTTCTTCTTTTGTTTACTGTTCTTATGCCTGACTTGGATGACTCAGGTGACCCCCTTAATTGCCAGATCTCTCCGCCACATCCAATGCAGTCTGTATCAGAAATGGTGTAGGAAATATTTAATGGATTTTATTTACAGCTGTGATGGTGCACTTCAGGACTATATGGAAATTAAGCAATAATGCCCAACAGGGTGTGTGTCGTGCTGGGATAACGTCACACCCCAGGTGGTTGGGCATGAGGCCGCAGGCCGAGTGCATCCAATAACTGAGGCGTGACGTTATCCCAAACGACACACGCCCTGGAGGGCATTATTGATATTATACAATGGCTCATTGTTATACAGAATAAAAAAATCATTTTTAAAGATGTTTTTGTTGGAAAAATATTTTTGTTTTTCAAAAGAAGATGAAACAATCAAGCACATCATCAAGCAGCATATAATAAAAGCAAAAGTTCATCTACAGGTTCACAGTGAGGCTGAGACTAGACCCTTGATGTTGTACTGGGATAACATCACGGGTCCAGCCCAAGACTGACCAATCAGAGACCAGGATTTTTTCTTGCCATTGTTTAAAATTACTTAAATCAGTTCATATAAATGAAGGGGAACCGTATGTTCAGTTTATACAGGCTGTTTTGAGACTTAAATAGAAGATTGCTGCTCTGTAACGATACTACTATGTATAGTGTGCAGATGAACAATTGTATATATTTTAATGTAATGTGAAATATTTTCTGTAATGTTTTGTAATGGGCACTGGCCGATCAAAGAAAGATTTGATACTGATGCTATCTACCCAGACTAGCTTGTCCCAGACCAACTCCCTCATCCCATTGAAGTCTGTCCTTCTGAAATCAAGGCCCTCAGCCCTCGATTGGGGCTTTCTGGTCCCAAGGACCTACCCAAACCAAATAGAGTTATGGTTGCTAGATTCTAGAGACTCCCCTACCTCCTACCAGCTCTGAGCTGGTGAATATCGCATCGAGAATGGCAGCCTGCTTGGTAGTTTCCTTATCCTTCTGAATCTTGTAACCAGTTTTTGCTTTTTGCCATTTTGACCTATGTGTATTTTTTTTACAGTATTATTTTTTTACAGTACTGTTTGACTTTTTGTCCCATTTCCTCTGTAACTCCCTCCCCCCAGGTCATACCAGCAAACAAGCCTTGGCTCAGAGTGCCTCTTCCAGTCAGTAATTTACAAATCATTTGTAAATTGTAGGTTACCGTGAGGTGGTACAGCCTATGAAGCTGACAACCCATGTTTGAGTCCCAGAACCAGCCTGTCCCACATCAGGCAGCAGAGGCAATGCTGTAGGAATATTTTGATATTTCCTTCTATGCTGACTATAGTTGTTGTTCTTATTTTGTACTGCCTGCTATTTTCCTTTGTAACTCTCCCACAGGTCACAACTGGAAATAAGTCTATTGTTGGTCTCTGCCTGCATCTATATATGTTTTAAATAAATGTGTTCGGTCCTTCACCAGTGAGCATTAGAGCATGGTGGGTGGGCCTGGGCATGCATAGTACTAATCTCTAGCTAATCTCTAGCTCCATACATACAGACTGCTGGTTTTACTGTATTACATTTTTTCCCAGCTATCGTGGACTGCTAATCTAGGTAAAAACACAGGAACGTATTTAAATGTAGTGTTTTTTTATAAAGAAATTGATAGTGCTTTTTATAGGAATTGCTATCATGCAACATTTTTCTGGTATAAAATGGAAATGCAGAAGTAAAACATAATGGAGCTTATTAGACGGTAACACTGTAGATAACATTTTTATTCAAGAGAAATTTATGTGGACTGTACCAGACAGATGTGTCGGGTTCCAGAGTCTCAGAAATATAAGGATCATGTCATGTGTAGGAACAGTGCTAAAACCGGCTTCCTCTACAGGCAGAAATATTGTATTCCTCTTTCCATCTGTCAGTATATATTGCAAATGCCATGATTATTCCCTACCTGGACTATGGGGATTTCATATATGGAGTGGACACAAAATGCTTGTGGGACTACTGGATCTTGCAAGTTTAGTGGGGGTTGCTCTCCCCATGACAGCCACCATTGCCTCCTGTACCAGGGACTAGGAGGATGGCTCTGATCACATGATCATAGAAAAGCTACATCTGCTGTAGTTCGTGTACAAGTATGCTATCCAAAATGTCCTGGACTGCTTTACTGCACTTTTCAACCCACGGCTGGTTAGGAAGGGATCACAGTTTGCTGCTGGACTTGAGGTCACTTTTTTTGCACTGTGTGTGTTTTCCTGTTAATGGATTTTCAAACAACAGGAATCCGTCAGTGATACCTTATAAAAGTGCATCAGTCCGCAGGAGTGTGCTGCCCCAGAGACACAAACTTAATGTAAATTTGAGAATTCAGAATACAATTTCAAACTCTGCATTGTGGTCACACTCCCACTACTGGCTTAACGCCAGATTTGTTAGCACTTTAAGAGAGCAGTCTCCCTGAAGTTGTCTCCATCCTTCTGGTCATCTTTTTTATATCTATATTACAAGCTGCTGTTGCTTTATTTTTAAAGTTTATCAAATACTCTGTGTTAGGGTGATTGAATTATAATTTTACAAATTTTGTCAGCTTCTGAGTTTCCAGATCAGTTCCCAGGAACTGGAGATGGCCACTTTACATTACTCCTTAGTGAATCAAACATTTTTGGACTAAAAAAACTTTTAATCACTTTTGTTTAGTTTAAAGCTGTTAATATATTTTGCATTTACAATACTATATGTTTTACCACTTTTGTACTTCAGAAATGAGTATTATGTATATAAGGTCTTTTGAGTGTTTGGCATAACTGATGGGCCTAAAAAGAGTACAGGGCCCACAGGTTTTAAAAACTGTGTTTCTTGTTTTCAGCCCCTGGCAAGGGCAGAGTGCTGTGAGCTTTGTTTAAAGTGCCTCAGGCCAGATCCCAATTTTATTCATTGTGAACTTTGTAAAAAGTTTTCCACTAAAACCCAAAAGAAAAGGGCTTGAAGAATTTATAGTTTCTCTGTGTGTCTCTATGTCACCAAAGCAAAATTAAGGCCCAGAGGGAGCTTCCAATGGTGGTGGAAAGCATGCATCAGTGGCTTCTTGTTCTCGTAAGCATCAGTCCCTTTCAGAAGTGACAGACATGACACATACATTTGCTTAGTCATCTGAAAGGTGCAGAAAGGATAGTAAAGATATTGGGATGTCCGAGCAGGTGCTGGAATCTGTACCTGCTAAGAAAAAAAGAAAAGAAAGCATATCCCTGCTATTCCTTCTGTGAAGGAAAAGAAGGCAGTGGAACAGAATCAAATGTCCCCAACAGAGGACATGACAAAGGTTTTCTTTTTGTAACATTTATGTTGGTCCAGTAAAAGGTATCAAATCATCTTTTTTCTTCTGGATCTTTTGTCACAAGGACCAATATGGCAACCAAACTGATTTTCTATGGTGAAGCTATGGCAGTTTCTCCAGGCCTTCCATGCTGTTGGAAACTTGCTCAGTGTGCCTGCCTCCCCTCCCCAGGCTCCTGTTCTAGACCAGCAGCCTGTATAGGAGGGGGATATCTACTGTGAAGTGGAAGAGGAAGGTGAACCCACATAAACTGATGGTTCCCCTGCTAGGGCTTCTGCAGATTATATCTCCTACTCTTCATTTCATCAGACAAGTGGTGGACACCCTTAACATCCCCTCTGATGAAACCTCTGAGGAGGAAGAGAATGAGAAGGAAGTGGAGTTCATGGACATCATGGGTTTAGCCCTGCAAGGAGACAACTGGTTCCCATCCACAAATCCCTTAAAAAAGCCACATCTAAAATCACAGCAAAAAATGAAGAGTTCTGTATAGCTCACACCAATGACAATGGCAAATCATTCTATGCCTACGTCAACAACAAGACAACTGATAGATCTGTGGGGCCATTAACCACAGGGACAAAAGAAATGACAGAGCCAACACACCTGGCTGAAGAATTCAGTAAGTATTTCTGGTCTGCTTTTAATAAATCAGATAACATACAGCAGGAAGCAGAGAAACTTGAAGACAACAGAAAGATGGGCAAAACACAAACTGAGCTTAGACAAATTAGTAAAAATGAAGTCACTGAACAAATGGAAAAAATAAAGGTTAATAAATCCATTGGACCAGATAATCTTAATCCCAAATTGTTAAAAGAGATCAGAAATTGGCTTATAGATCCTCTCATGACACTTTTCAACCTGTCCTTGACTACAGGGGAGGTTCCATATGATTGGCGAACTGCAATGGTGATGCCGATCCACGAAAAATGGGATAAATCAAAGCCCAGTCATTATAGACAGATTAGTCTGACTTCTATTGTTGGAAAAATAATGGAATCAATGATAAAAAAAAAAAAAAAAAAAAGATTAGAAGATTAAATAAATAGTAAGAGACTAATAGATAGAAGTCAACATGGTTTTAAACAAAACAGATCATGTGCAACAAAAAAATTGACCTTTTATGAAAACGGCCAGACATTAAGCAAAAATCAGCCTGTGGATATTATATACCTGGACCTACAAAAAGCATTCGACAAATTCCCACGTGGTATCCTACTAAAGAAACTGTATAATAAGGGACTGAATGACAAACTGATATCCTGGATTTCTAGATGGTTGGAAGATGGAACACAGAGGGTGTGGGTCAGAAGGCACTTATCAAAACCAAATAGCATGACTAGTGGCATGCTGCAGGGCTCAGTTTTGGGCCCTGTACTGTTTGGACTTTTCATCTCAAATATGAATGACAATTAAGTTTGCAGATGATTCGAAACTAGGGGCTGAAGTACATACTGAAGAACAGAAGTATAATCTAGTGCAAGATCTTGGGACACTAGAACAGTGTAGGTAAGCGAAATGCAGTTCAACCAAGAAAAATATGTGGTGTACATTTTGGGCGTAACAACATGTGTCAGGATTACTAAACATTAAGAAATGTAGACCGTGAGAAGGACCTAGGGCTGCTCACCCAAAAAGATGTTAATTTTAGTAGTCCGTGCAGTAGAGTTGTAAGAACAGCAAACAGAATCCTGGGATGCATTAAAAAAGCATTCATGTCCAGGGACAAAGCCTGTGTGATGCCCCTTTATAAAATGTATGTTAGGCTACACCTGGATTATTGCTCCTCAGTATGGAGTCCATATCTGAAAAGAGACATTAGTAATATGGTATCAGTATAGGCAGTTGAGGCAGTATAGTGCAGTGGTCTAAGGCTCTGAGCTGCAAATTTGGTGACATCCAGCAGACCAGACCTAGGTTTGAATCCCACAGCTTCCACCTGCATACTATGTGACCCTGAGCAAGTCACTTAACCTCCTTGTGCTCCCAGGTCGCTCCTGTAAAAAAAGCTTTCAGCTTAGTGTGCTATGTATGCAATAATACCCGACAGGGTGGGCATTATTGGGAAATACTGGACCACCCAGGGGCGTAATGAGGGCCGACGCCGCAGGCGGAGGGCCTTATAGCCCCTGGAAGGGCCGGTATTTCCATAATGCCCACCCTGGAGGGTATTATTGCGCTTATAAAATGGCCATGTAACTACATCTTTGTGATAAATGTGAAAATAAAGAGGAAATGAGTGTGAAAACTGTTAAAAACAGTGTTCATTGACAAAGTAGTGCACCAGCTGTTCTAGGTGCTGTTACTACTCCCTGCAGTGCTGTTCTGGTTTCCTGAACCCCCCCCCACCCACACACACACACACGCAGGCAGATTTTGGACTTCTTAAGGAACGAGTAATGGAAAGGGAATGGAGAGCGGCAGTGGGAGGAGCTTTGACTGAAGGAACGAGTAATGAAAGGGAATGTAGAGCGGCAGCGGGAGGAGCTTTGACTGAAGCGGTAATGTGTGTGTTGTTTTTTTTTTAAAAGTGCACAGGCTGAATGAAGCTGACACGAATGTCTGCTTCGGAGTAATGGATTATGAGAACGGTGGGTCAGGAGACTGGTGTCGGTTTCCAGTCTTCTGACCGCAAAATTACAGGACTCCAGTCTTCCTTTTTATTTATTTATGGTCTGCCGTTGAGGGAAAGTGGGGGGTGGGGGGATGCTTGTCTCTCGCTAAGCGAGAGGAAAACATGGCGGCGATTTTAAATTTCTTAGCTGCCTTCAGCCAATGAGGAAGTAGGCTGGGCAGCAGGGTACATTGTAAAGTGGATTTTGGTGGCACTTGTTTTTAGCTGGGCATCTATTGAGAAATAAATGCCCAGCTTGGAGGCAGTGTCAGCCAATCAGATGTGAGAATTCCTTCTTGCCATTTTATAAACCTGGTTAAACAACTAAATAAATAATAAAAAAAAAAATATAGAATGAGTGCAGCACAGGGCTACAAAGATGATTAAGTCATTACAGGATAAATTGTACGAACAAAGATTAGATGAGTTCAGACTGTACACTCCAAAGAGGAGAAGAGAGAGGCGACATGTTGATGTTGTTTAAGACCATGGGGGATGACGATTTGATGGCTGATGTGGGTTTAAGCTTTAATATAAGAGAGATTAATTTGAGAAGCCATAATCAACAGCTCCATAGTGAACCTACAAGAAAGAACAGTAGGAGAGGCTATTTTACATATAGAGCCACAAACATATGGAATAATCTGCCAAATGAGGTAGCTGCTGCAAGCACCTTGAATACATTCAAAGCTAAATTGGACAATTTCTTACTCTATTAAGGCTAGTAATGTGACTCCACTATGGTGGGAGACAGGCTAGATGAGCACCTGCCTTTTGTCTGACAACTGAATATTGAACCGAGTATGTCAGCACCTTATTCACCTGCTGGCATTGATAAAAAATCTGAAAAGTATCAGGCAGACAGGCATGGGGTTAGAATACCTATATACCCAGTCTGATCACAGAGGAGGAGTAGTAGTAGTATGGGTGGCTGCCTGCGAAGTGGTCAAGGAAAATCCTCTCACTACAGCCCCCGAAAAGGAGTCCAGGAAACTGGATACTGTGACAGAGAAAGTGTACACAACAAGCTTCTCTGCTTCTAAGCCAGGTAGCTTACTTAGTCTACACAGCTCATTATCAGGAAGCAAAGAGGACTATACAGTACTGGCTCTGAGTGATAAAGTAGGTGGTGACGTGGCACAGGACTTGGCTGCCACAGCAGGGTCAGCCCTGGATGCCACTAAATATGAGTTTCACACAGTGATACACGCCAGTGAGTCTGCATCAAGAATCTTGGCTCATGCAGTGGCACTGCAGAGGTTTGCTTGACTAAGGGCTACCATCCTTACACAGACACTTAAACAAAAGTCATTGATTTCTGCTTTGAGGGAAATTCCCCATTTGTTGACAAAACGAGGCATACATGAAAAAAGCGGATCTGTATAGGTCCACTTTTAAGAATTCTACTGAGAAATAGAAGGCTTTCACTTCCTACAGGCCTTGTGGAAGGAGAGGCAGGTACTGAGGTTACTACTTCAGACGCTACACTGGCTATGAGTACCAGACACAGAGAGGGTACTAAAGAGGTAGAGGCAGAAGGGACTCTGTGTATGCTGCAGCACCAGCCCCAAAGCCGCAGCCAAAATATAAAACCCCTGACAATTTAGCCCAGGTCATCAGTCAACCATTGCTAGTGGAAGGAATGCTGACTCACTACACTCCAATGTTGAGAAACAATTAGCACAGACAAGTGGATCTTGGAAGTAGTGGCCCAGGGGTTGTATCTGCAGTTCCAAAGGCTTCCCAAACTGCAGAGACAAGAAAACTTCATAGCTCGCTCAGTAACAGAAAGATTTCTGCTGGAACTGGAAGTAAAGAAATTACTACAAGCAAAAGCAGTAGAAAAGGTCTCTGCTTCACAGTGGGGCAAGGGCCTCTTTACAGGATACTTCCTGACCCACAAAAAAATGGGATATGGTGACCCATGCTGGATTTAAGCTACCTGAACAGGAATATTAAGAAAGAAAAATTCAAGATGGTCACACTGGGCACAGTAATACCACCTCTTCGGTCTGGAGATTGGTTGGGGTCACTGGATCTGAAAGATGTCTGCTTCCACATTCCAGTCAGACCCAGTCACCAAAAATACAAAACTGCCAGTCCCAATTTGCAGGCCTACCCTTTGGTCTCACCTAAGCACCAAGGGTATTCACAAAGTACTTTGCTGTGGTGGCAGCTCACCTTAGAAGGCAGAGTGTTGGTTTTTCCTTATCTGGAATACTGACTAGTCTCAGGAAAAACAAGGGAGGAAGCAGTATGCTCCATACACTTGGTAATAAGCACCTTGAAGTACCTGGGATTTCTAATAAATCTGCAGAAATCCCAAACAGAACCAGTACAAGTCCTGGACTTCATAGGAGCAGAACTAGATACTCTGCAGGGAAAAGTTTTTCCTCCACAGGACAGGTTATCAAATCTGATTGCCAGCGCATAATTTATTCACCCTAGGCTGGCCAAAACCTGCAAGGAGTTTTCTACAGCTGTTAGGCTGCATGGCTTCATCCACAGCCCTGCTGCCATGGGCCAGATTCTAGATGAGGGACATACATTACCACAGAAAAGGTTACTGGTCCCAATGGCCGTACTCCCTTTCTCAACTAGTGCCAGTCACAAAAAGCTTTGTACAAACACTGAAGTGGTGGAAGGAAGAAAGCAACCTCAGAAAGGGCATTCCGTTCCTCCAGCAATCTCCCACAAAGATCCTCACAACAGATGCTTCAGTCCTGCCCTAGGTTGGGGTGCCCACTTCGAGGACCTCCACAGTAAATGGCACCTGGAGCTCTGAGAAGACTCAGAAGTACATAAACCTCCTGGATGAACTCAGGTTAGTACTGGAGACAGTGCGGTCATTCTCGTTCCAGTGACCGGTTCAGTCCGTCCAAATCTGGGTAGACAATACAACAGCAATGTGCTACATAAGCAAACAGGTAGGAACAAGATCCTCAAAACTGTGCACTGAAGTTAAGAGAATCTGGGATCTAGCTTACTCCATAAATGCAAAGATTTCTGCTGCACATCTGCCAAGCTTGGACAGTGTGCTGAGAGACTCCCTAAGCAGAAATGGCCAGGGAAACCACGAGTGGGCCTTGAACTAGCAAGTGCTGGCTTTGGAAGATGGCGTGCCCCAGAAATAGATCTGTTTGCTTCTTGGGAGAACAGCCAGCTCGCAAAGTTTTGTTGCAGGCCACCAGCCAAGGGCACAGTCCCAGAGGATGCACTAGCCCAAGGCTGGACAGAGAAGTACTTGTATGCCTTCTCAACATTCCCATTCGTACATAGAGTGCTCGTGAAGCTCAGGAGAGAGACAGCAGTAGTCATCTTGGTAGTTCCAGGCTGGGCCAGGCAAGGATACTACTCAATGCTATTGACCCTGGCAGGCAGGATTTCTGTCAACCTGCCACTGAGATGCAACTTGTTGACTCTGTCCCAGTGCAGGATAACCTTCCCAGACTTCATAACACTGCACCTGAGGGTTTGGTTCTTGAAGAGCTACAATATTCTGGCTTGAATCTGTCAGAGGAAGTGCTGCGAGTTTAGAAGGTTTACAAGAAACCAGCAACAAGAAAATCCTATTCCTCGAAATGGAAGAGATTCTTATAGTGGTGTGCCCCCAGAAAGATCATCCCAATGTAGGTGGGGCTGTCTGCAGTTCTGGACTACCTGGAACACCTACAGTCACTAGGTCTGAGGCCTTCAGCCCTCAAAGTACACCTATCAGCTGTGTCAGCCTACACATCAACAGGCAAGGATAGGCTCACAACCAGTTTCTAAAGGGTTTTTCAAAGGCCTCAACCATGTACAACCCCATGAAATGGAACCAGTTTCTCCACGGGACTTGAAAATTTGGCTTGCCCGGTTGATGCCAGGGCTCCAGATAAGGTGTCTATTTTACTCACCTCATTTTAGGAAATACTCTTCAGAAATTTTTTTTAATGAGTACCAGTACTATTTATTATTTATTTATTTAGTTTTTGTTTACCGGGTAGGTGCGCTAGCCAGCAGGTGACTATTTTCAGGCACGACCCGGGAGAGTACAATACATCATAACACATGGAAGCAACAATACAATTGAGGCAATAACCATACAAGTACATTCCAGACATATAGAGGCGGTTCCAGCTAGTCTAACATGATTTAGGCTATACTAAGCAGTGACCAGCAGGCCAAGAGCAAGGAGGTGTTTACAGGGGAGTGTTGGTATAGGTAAGGGGTAAGGAAGGGAGTATAGGGCCAAAAGGACTGCTTATGGCTTTACCGGGGAATGCGTATGGAGACTGCCGGGTTTGTGGTTCCCCAGCCAGGCAGGATGATGTGGAGTGACAGGGAAGGGTGCAGGCAACAGGAATAGCGGGAGAAGTAGTCGGCCAGTGCATATCAGGAGGGGGGGGCATATATGGGAAACATATAGAGCACCCAGCAGCGAGAAAAGTCAGGAGGAGGGGTAGAAGGAGCCGTAACCTGGCGGCCGGCAACAGCCAGCCTGAGCAGCAGCAGGGGACCCAAGGAAGTAAGGGAGGATGCCAGAGACATCCTGGCGGTAGAGCTAGAGGGATGCCAGGTTCATGGCCCCACAGTCAGGGATGAAAGAATATGGGAGGGTGGACGGGAGGAAAGGGTGGCATGAAATACGGCTTTGGCGGTGGGAGACGGTAGGTGTGGCAGGGTCGGTTCGAGGCTGGGCATGAGGGCGGTGGCAGTCTCTCTGGCCTTGGACATCCTGCGGCAAATGGTAGACAAGAGAAGGGAGGGAGGAGATGAGGCCTTATTTTACCAACATCCACCTGTGGCAAGTTTGGGCAGTGCTGAGGTAGACGCAGAGGATAAGAGACTGGAGGAAGGGTGGAAGGAGCCGTCATCTGTCGGCCGACAGCAGCCAGCCAGAGCAGCAGCAGGGTGCCCAGGAAAGTAAGAGAGGATGACGGGTAGGTGCAGCCGGGCTCGTGGTTCCGAGGCTGGGCATAAGGGCTGGTGGCAGTCGCTGGCCATGGACATCTTGCAGTAATGGAGGACAAGTGAAGGGGAGGGAGGAGGTGAGGCCTTACAGTACCAACATCCACCTCTGGCAAGTTTGGGCAGTGCCTAGGTAGCGTAGAGGATAAAAACAGTACAAGATACAACAGTAATGTAGGTAGTAGTAAGTAAGTGCATACATTCATAAAACCTATACATAATTATAATTTAAGATAACGATAGGTGAGTTTGAGGAGAGGGGTTGGATTTAGGGGAGAGAGAACAAAAGGAGGGTAGTATGGAAACCAGTAGCAGGGCGGGGAGTAGGGGCAGGAAGATTCAGGGATCAGGTGGGATCAAAGCAGGTGCATGAATCTGAAATGGCCAGGTGTAATCTCAGCCCACGTTTGAAAAGAGGGATGCGAGGTGCTTGCCTGAGGTCCAGAGGGAGCTGGTTCCATAACATAGGGGCTGCGTGTTGGAAGGAGCCCGTTCCTTTATTGGTGCGGCAGCGAGGAATTTCCAGCAGGTCTTTATCAGCAGATCTGAGCCTGCGGTTTGGAATCGCAGGAAGAAGGAGCTTCGCCAGTGCAGCAGGCTGACTTTGTCTCAGTATAGAATCATTTAGGCAGGCCAGGAAGTAGCTCCTGATGGCCGAGGGGGAGAGCCACCCAAGGTCCTCATATATCTGGCAGTGATGAAGAAGTCGTGGGGATTGTGAGGCATATCGGCATATGTTATTGTATGTAACATCCCATTTGTGCAGCGCAGATTTGTGGGCAGAGGTAAGTATAGGCGCACAGTAGGTAAGTGTTGGTAGCAGGATCCCACTGGCTATGGCAAGTTTAGCGGAGGAGGTAAGCATATAGCTAGTTCTGTAGGCTGCCCCTAACTTGCAGTTTACGTTTTTGCAAGTGGCTTGGATATGAAGGTTTAAGTCAAGCGATTGATCTAGTAGGATGCCCAAGTAACGAAAGGAGGCAACTATCTGCAGAGGATTTCCATTTAAATCAAGGATGCTCAGGGGAGTGGAACACCTTCGGATCTTTTGAGTGGTGCCGAGTAGCATGGCATTGGTTTTGGAGGAATTCAGAATGAGGCGGTGGGAGTTTAACCAATTCTGGACACTGGAGTAGGCTTTATTGAGCGAGGTGTTAATTTGCTCTACATTGGGTGAGCTGGCATAGATAACTAAGTCATCTCGTGAGGAGCGAGAACAGGCAGGTATTTCGCCTGGGAGGTTATTGATGAATAGAGTGAATAGAAGAGGACCCAGAATGGAGCCTTGGGGCACTCAATGTTCGTTACCACAGTGGAGGAGATGGCTGAGTTGAATTTAACAGCCTGGGACCTGTTGGTCAGGTAGCTCCTGAACCATTCAAGTACAGGGAGGAGCAGCCTATTTTCCTTAGGGAGGATAGGAGCAGGGGTGGTCAACTAGGTCAGATGCCTTGGTTAGGTCTATAAAGACAGCCCCTGTGAGCTTTCCTTGATCCATACCAGTGAGGATGTCGGTGGTGATTTTGGCTAGAGCCGTCGCAGTACTGTGGTTTTTTCTGAACCCATGTTGTGCATCATTGAGCTGCTTGGTAGTTTCGAGGAATTCCTGGATCTGTATGGCAACCAGTTTTTCAAGGATTTTGCTGAGTGGGGATAGTATTGCAATAGGCCTGTAATTAGAGATATTTTTTTTGTTCCCTTTTTTTGAAGATAGGGGAGATCCTGGCCATTTTCCATAGTTCTGGGACTGCACCGCTGGCGAGGGACAAGGTGAAAATTCTTGCTAGTGGTTTAGAGATAAAGTGCACAGCTAGTTTTAAAAGGCGAGGTTCAAGTTGGTCAGAGCCAGGACTGGTGTATTCGATAATTTTTTAGATGGTTCAGAACCTGAGAGCTGGCAATAGCTTTGAAATAGAGGAGGTGTGATATAGGTTTTGAGTCGCTTCCGAAGGTGGCAGAGTCAGTAAGAGGCACAGTGTCAGCAGTGGAGGCAGCTGGTGGCAGAGCGCTGGTATAGAGGGAGAGGTCAGAGAACATGCTATTGAAAGCGTTTGCTATGGTGATGGGGTTATTGCAATGGGAGCCACCTATTTCCATGTCAGATGGTGTAACCGATTGAGGTGTCCCCAGGAATGTTTTTATGTGGCCCCAAAATTTACGGGGGTCATAGGCTGAGTTCTTTAGCAGGTTCTGATAGTACGCACTTTTGCCAGCTTTATGTTCTTCCTGCAAGAATTTCTTTCTTGCCTGTAGTTTCATGTAGTCCCTTGTCAATTGAGAGCTTTTGTAGGTTTTCCAGAGCTTGTCCCTGTATCTTAGTTGTTTTAGAAGATCTTTATGTAGCCATCTAGTTTGTTTTCCCCTGACTCTACGCGTGGTTTTTGGAGCATGCTTGTTTTGTACAGGGAGAAAATGCTGTAGAAATGTGTTCAGGGCAGCCTCTACATTCCCCAACACTTGTAAATACTCTACACACCAAAGAATGGTGCTTGATAACATAACTGGTGATTAAAAAGGAGCATTTTTTTGCTAGATTTACAGCACTTGCATGCATCCCACTTTTGTTTTTACTCACTATGTTTTAAAACTGGTGAGTAAATTCCTACCTGCCAACATCATTTGGAGCATTGTTGGCACCTGAAATTCTTATCTAGAAAAAAACTAACGTTTTTTAAATAAATGTACTCCTCAGTTCATTCTAGCAAGACATTTGTACACATCTGAATTTCGTTTTACTCACCTCACTTACATAATGGGAACTACAGGTACTCATCCCAAAAAATCTTATCTAGAGCCCTGGCTGATGGAATCTCCTTTTCAGTGTATGGCTACAGCAAACTTAATTCAAACAACATGAAGTCTTGCTGTATTCTGACAAATGCAGTTAGGTTCTGCCTTTCAAGTGCCCCGGAGAACATAGGCTTAACTTTTCTATGCATGGCATAGAATGTTCATCTCAAGCTTGGTTGAAGCCTCTGCCTGTTGTTATTCGAACTGCAACCGTCAGATTCTTTACTGTGCCTCACTGAACAGTCGCTCCGGAGATTTCTCCTGCTGCTCGGTTCAAAGTCAGCTGAGGTTCGGTTTTTGGTTGGTTTTCTTCCAAAATTGTTGTTTCCGCATAGTCAGTTCAAGTCTCTGTCTGTGGTACTGTGAGTACTAGATAGGTTTTGTTCTGTTGGTAAAATTTGTACTTTACTTTAGTGTGTGGTTACCGGTCTGTAGCGGTTCTTAAAAAAAAAGGGTTTTAGCACGTTTTTTTCCAAGACCCGTGACACGGTCAGAAACCAATAGGGGAGTCTTGCCTGGTGGATTGCCGAAAAAAGGGTAAGTTTGGTTAGGTTGGTCATGTCTGAGAAACCCAAGAAAAAAACCGGGCCCACTGGTTTCAACACTGCAGTGTGTGTGTGGGAAGGTCTTTGCTAAGGCTGATCCCCACACCACCTGTGTTTATTGTCTGGGGTTTGACCACCTCGATTCAGACTGCCAAATTTGCAAACATTTTCCCAAATCTACCCTGGAAAAGAGATTAGGTAGACTGAGGGAAAGGAAGGCGGAGAAGTCCGTTGACCCAGATGGCCAGCCCGGTTCGGTTCCGACCGAACCAGAAGGAGTGCCCTCTGACCAGGGTGATACTTCTTTGGGCAAAAGGAGAGCCAATTCTGAGGAATCGGTTCTGACAAAAAAAAAAAAAAGACAAGTCGACCAATTCGGAGCCAGAATCTCATACTCCGACTGCCGATGAAATAGCCAAAGCGATTAGGATTGTGGAATCGCTTCGATCGGTTCCGACTGAACCGGCACCTTTTGGCAGGGGCTCATTTCGGTCGGTTCCCCTGGTTCTGGATTATACCCTGGAAGAATTTTATGAACTGGAGTTTGAGGAGGAAGGAGAGTTTGAAAATGATTATGGTGATGGTGAAAGTCTGGATGTGCCTATTGACCCGGACATCTCCCCAGACAGACCTTCAGGTGTTTGTCCTCCTAGGCTTTCTAAATCCTCTTCACACTACATGTTTTACAGAAAGGTGGCTGACACCCTCCAGCTTCCTGTGGAGGAGGCAGTGGAGGGTCAGGAAGAGCATGACTATGTAGAGTTGATGGACATCCCAGAGTCTAGGAGGCTGTCTGGTCCCCTCCACAAATCTTTTGAGAAACAGACACAAAAATTTTTTAAGTCTCCCAGTTCCATACCTCCTGTGGACAGAAGAATGGACAAGAGGTATACTCTTTCAGACTCGGATACGGAGTTCCTTTATCAGCAATGCAGCCATGTTGGGGTTGTACAGGCTGCTGCTTGTGATGAGGCAAGCATTCCCTTGGCATCACACCCCCCCAGACAAGGACTCCAGGAAGATTGGTGCCATGGCAAAGAAGCAGTACATGGCATCATCCTTAGGACTCAGGCAGGTTAATTATATGGCCTATGCAAGCAGGTAGCAGAAGTCCAGGTAGGACACTGTACTAGCACTGGCTAAACAGGCTCCTCCCCAGCTTGCCAAGGAGCTGGAGCAGGTGGCTGCAGATGGGATTGAGGCATCAAAAGTTCAGTTTCGTGCTGCTGTGGACTCCAATGATCTATCATCAAGAGTCATGGCTACATCTGTGGCTCTTCGGAGAATGGCTATGCTCAGATGTACTAGCCTCTCACAGGATACCCAGGCTAAGGCTATGGATTTTCCTGTAGTGGGTGATTCTCTGATGGGTAGCAGACAGAGAATTACATGAAGAAAATGGATGAATATAGGACCACTTACAAGAGTGCTCAGGCCAAGGAAAGGCAAGAAACTCCTCAAAGGCAGCAGTCCAGGGGCAGGGGCAGGCCTTTCCAAAGGCCTTTTTACCAAGCACAGGCCTCTTCTTCTTTTTCGCAGAGGGGGTTCTTCAGAGGGAGAAGCAGAAGGGGGATGAGCAGGCTTGCATCCACCACTCAGCCTAAAGCCCTTGCCAAGCAGACACTCTGATGGGTCTGCCCGGGTCAATTCTCCTGTCCCAGTAGAGGGCAGGCTGGCTTACTTTGTCCAGGACTGGATGTCTCTTACATCAGACAAGTGGGTCCTGGAAGTAGTAAGCCAGGGTCTGGTTCTCCGCTTCAAAAAATTTCCCAAGCTGAGAGCCAGATCTTTTCCACCTGCAAATCTCTGAGACCTTTGCCCTAGAGGCAGAGGTTTCTTCTCTCCTAGCTCTCAGAGCTGTAGAGTACCTACCCTACACTGGGGCAAAGGATTGTACTCCAGTTACTTCGTAACCCCCAAAAAGACAGGAGAGTGGTGACCCATCCTGGACCTAAGATACCTGAACAAACATCTTTTAAAGCCAAAGTTCAAAATGATAACTCTGGGAATTATCCTTCCCTCTCTAAGGCCAGGGGACTGGCTAGCCTCCCTGGACCTCAAAAATGCCTACTTTCACATTCCCATCAGGTGCTCCCACAGAAAGTACCTCAGGTTCAAGTTGCCCTCAGGCCACTATCAGTTCAGAGCAATGCCCTGTGGCCTAACGTCAGCTCCAAGGGTCTTCACAAAGTGCCTGGCAGTAATTTTTGCCTTCCTAAGAAGACAAAAGATTTCCATTTTCCCATACTTGGACGACTGGCTCATAGTAGGCCAGTCTCCAGACCAAGTCAAGTCACACCTGCAAGTGACCCAGCAAATGCTCACTTCTTTAGGATTTCTTCTCAACCTACCAAAGTCAGTTCTCAAACCAGTGCAGCTCCTCACCTTCATAGGGGCAGAGCTAGATACGGTAAAAGCAAGAGCCTTCCTTCCCCTGGAAAAGGCAAGGACCCTCATGGAACTGGCCTCTTCATTCAGCCTTCAGGTGTCTCGACCAGCAAGGCATTTCCTTCAGCTACTGGGCCACATGGCAGCTTCTACAGCAGTGGTCCAGGGCACAAAATTCCAAATGAGGGACATTCAGTTCCACTTAAGAGCTTTTTGGTCCCAAAGAAAGGATTTCCTTACCAAACTAATTCCAGTGACTCGAACTCTGATCCAAGCACTGCGATGGTGGCAGGATCAGAACAATTTGAGGCAAGGGGTTCCATTTGACACTCAGTCTCATTCAGTGGTCCTCACCACAGATGCTTCCCTACTGGGCTGGGGAACCCATTTGGGGGAACTTACCATCTAGGGGCTGTGGTCACCTCAGGAATCTCTGCTTCACATCAATCTCTTGGAACTCAGAGCAGTGTTTCTGGCACTGCAAGCTTTTTCCAAATCTGTACAGAACAAGGTGGTTCAGGTCAGAACAGACACCACCACCACCATGTGGTACATCAACAAGCAAGGAGGCACTCGGTCTACGGCCTTGTGCACAGAAGCGATGAAGTTGTGGTCCCTGGCCTATTCCCTGCAAACCTCTCTGATAGCAGTTCACCTCCCAGGGAAGGACCATGTCCTAGCAGATGCACTGAGCAGAATATCCCAGGGCCATCACAAATGGGCCCTAGATCCTCTGGTGTTGAAAGTGATTTTCTCAAGGTGGGGCATTCCAGAGATAGATCTCTTTGCAGCCCCAGGCAATCACCAACTTACTCTCTTTTGTTGCAGACCCCCAGTCTTAGGCTCAGTCCCCCGGATGCTCTGATCCTGAACTGGGAAGGGAAATTTCTGTATGCTTTTTCCCCCTTCCCTCTCCTGTTCTAAGTGCTTGTCAAGATAAGGTCACAACCGTGCAAAGTGATTCTGATTGCTCCAGACTGGGCCAGGCAGCCATGGTATCCCTTGTTGCTGTCCCTAGCAGTCCATCTACCCCTGTCTCTTCCCAGGAATTACAACCTGTTAACATCCTCTCAGGGGAGAATTTGGTACCCGAATCTTCAGTCTCTCAATCTCAAGGCTTGGCTCTTAAAGAGTTAGAGTTTGCAGATCTGAATCTTTCCCCAGGGGTTCTGGATATCTCTGAGGCTTCTTAAAAGCCTTCCACCAGAAAGACATACAACTCCAAATGGAAAAGATTCAGCATTTGGTGTTCTAAGAAAAATATTTCGCCAGACTCTGCTGAATTGCCTACGGTTCTGGATTATATGGTCCATCTTAATGGCCTAGGTCTCAGACCAGCTACTCTCAAGGTACACTTGGCAGCTGTTTCTGCTTTCCTGTCTGTAGGCAAGTCTTCCTCTCTGTCATCCCATCCTGTATTCTGTAAGTTTTCAAGGATTGCTTCACCAATCCCCCTTAGGGATCCTGCTCCTGCTTGGGATCTTAATGTTTGCATTGCTCAGCTTATGCAACCCCTTTTGAGCCTTTGTCCTCACTGGAGCTTAAGTACTTGACTTGGAAAACTGTGTTTTTGGTAGCCATTACTTCTGCCAGGCGTATCAGTGAATTGCAAGCCTTGTCAGAGGAATCTGATTTCATCTCTTTTCACAGTGATAAAGTGGTCCTTAGAACTAACAGAAAGTTCTTGCCTAAAGTGATTTCAAATTCCCACCTCAATCAGTCTATATCTCTCCCCGTTTTCTTCACTTATCATTCTTCCTCGGGAGAGAGGAGGCTTCATAGTTTGGATGTTAAAAGGACCCTTAGCTACTACATAGAGTGTACCAAAGGTCACAGGTTTGAATCCCTCCAGTTGTTCCTCACCTATGGAAAAGTTGGGAAGGGAAAACCTGCCACTGAGAGATTTATTGCCAGGTGGATTGTTTCTTGTGTATAATTCTGCTATGAAAAACTGGGTAGAATTCCACCCTCAGGCCTGAGGGCTCATTACACAAGAGGTACAGCTGTTTCCCTGGCTGCTGCCAGGAATATCCCTCTCTTAGAAATTTGTCAAGCAGCCACCTGGAAAACAGTCCATACTTTTACCAAGCATTACTCTCTGGATATCCAGGCTAGGAGTGATGCTCGGTTTGGCACAGCAGTACTTCAGAGCCTGTTTCCAAAGTAGGTTCTGTCCCTCCTCCATGGAGGTACTGTTTGGTAGTCTGCATTTGTCAGAATACAGCAAGACTTCATGTTGTTTGAAGAAAAAATTACTTACCTTAGTAATTGTTTCTTCTAGTGGAGTCTTGCTGTATTCTGACCTCTCCCGCCTCCCCTCTCAGAACCTAGATTTTTGGGATGTGTGGGTAGGCAGGTGGGCACTCTAGAGGTGCCCTCTTACACCCTTTGTCTCTTTGGGTAGAATATTATTCATTTGATTGGTTTTTGTTTTTGGGTTTTCTGACTTGAGTCTTCCTTTGAGAACCAAAAACATTATATTTCTGCCACTTGGCTAGTTAAAATTTTACAGGGTGCAGGAAAACACTATTTTTAAGCGAAAAAGATGTTTCAGGACTAGAGGGCATGGGATGAAGTTGGAGGGAGGACGATTCAGAGGAAACATGAGAAAGAATTTCTTCACAGAACGGGTGGTGGACAAGTGGAACACCCTGCCAGAGGAAGTGGTGGGGGCTGAAACAATCACGGGATTTAAGAATGCATGGAATAGACATAAAGGAATTCTAGAGGTCAGGGGTAAGGGGAAATAGACTTCTAGGAAAACAAACTGAACTTACAAGCTCAAATGGGCAGACTAGGTGGGCCATAGGCCCTTATCTGCCGACACTGTCTATGTATCTATGTATCTATGTACAGTTTCCACACGGAACACCTAGTGAGATTTTGCTCTGATCTGATGGTTGCAGTTCGAATAACAGGCAGAGGCTTCAACTGAGCTCGAGATGAACATTCTAAGCCATGCATAGAAAAGTTAACCCTATGTTCTCCGGGGCAGTTGAAATGCAGGACCTAACTGCATTTGTCAGAATACAGCAAGACTCCACTAGAAGAAACATAATTACTAAGGTGAGTAGTTTTTTCTTTCTCACCCCAGGGGTCCTTTTAGCATGCTTCACAGGTGCAGTATTTGTTTATTTATTGTACAGTATCAGAATTATAAACCTTTGAGTCAGAGACTCATTTACAAAGGCTCCACGTCAAGGGGAGACCGATTACAAAGAACATACAAACAAGGGTATAATAGTTTACAGGCAAGGTTACAATAGTTTACAAAGTAGTATTGAAGGTTTAGGAAATTCAGTTCACAACTATGCAGCTTTACAACGTATGCCAGCTGGGTTCAGCTGCCCCGGAGGTGGAGACAATGTAAATGAAGTTAGCACATTGAGAAAGAGAGAGAGAGGGTGTGTGCTGCCTACAGTCAACCTAGAGGGCTTCCGAATTTTTACTCCGCTGACTGAGCAACACTACCTCATAGGGGTTTATGTGATAACAGCGAACGCGTAAAGGCGATTACTGTTATTCAGAGTGCCGAAAAGATTTTCGGCACTCTGACAACAGTGCCTCAGGATGTGGTGCCAGGACTTTATTTTACTGCTTTCTCTGGGCGCCTGTGCCCCGCCACACCCCCTCATATGGGGGCTTCGCTTCGCACTAGCAAGGATTCTTAACTTCTCGAGCGGGCGATGTTTGGGGGTGAAAGCAAGAAAAAGGTTCGGCCGGCATAAAATCGCACCAGCTTGAACCCGGTACCTCCCACCTTACCCACTGCCAGCCCCTCCAACGCCAGACACAGCTCAGCCAGCCACTGCAGTACCACCCCATACAGCCTCTCCACCCACTCCCAGCCCACGCTCGCCCCCACCCCCCACTGTGCGCAAACACATAGCGCCATCCTGTCGCCCAGTTTGACCACAGCCTCATCTGGTTACCCTACCCTCCCCATCACCATGAGGGATTGCACCGGGAAGGAGTTACCGTTATGGACGGCGCCCTTTCTCATGTGCCCGCCTCACGGGTTGCCACCTCATTTCCTACGGGCTCTATTTTGTGCTGCCTTCTGGTTTTAAGGTATTTTTTAGCATTTATTCTGTTTTTTTCTGCAAATCTCGACTGGTTCCCAGGATCTGCAGATTTTGTCTTTTCCCACGTTTTTTTCCTGAGGTAAAACATTCACGTTGGAGATAAAAAAAAAAAAAAAAATCAGCCAATTTATTTTAAAGTACTTGGGTTTTCTTCTTTTTGTAGAAGCTGCATGTAACCCCTACGCCCCTACCTGTTTGCAAACGACAGGTGGTATGCTATTGAAGCTGACAGCAGTACCAGGTGGGGGACTGGGTTTGGGGAGGACTAGGTTACTCGGCACAAGGGCTAGGTTTGGCTACTCTGCACAGGGGCACCCAAGTAAATCCGAACGCAGGAAGCAGTAACTGTAATGTCCAATACCAGAAATGGGATTCTAAAGTGTGGCTTTATTCACATCCAAAGTGAAAAAACAAAGCATAAATGGACCCCCACGGGGCTACATTCCTGGTAGTGCAGATCAGAGAAACAGAACACTTCCTCAACACTTCAGCCCTCAGGCTTTGGACCCACCAGGCACACAGCCTGGACTTGCATGCTACTTTGGGTACACAGCCTGACTTGTACATTATTGGGGTTTTCCCTGGCTCAGCTCCCCTGCCGGCCACTCGAACACCTTCCACGTGACATGGACACATTTTCCTGTGGCTCCCTAAACCATCTTAGAGCCTTCGACTCCATAAGGGAAATTTCCTTTCAATCCCACATCTGGGTACTTCCCTCAGCACTGGCCAAGTGTCTGAGGCAAAGTAAAAGGGCCACAGAGCAAATCCGTAGAGGTGAACTTGGTTACTAATGATGGGGGGTTTCCCACCTCTAGCTTCCACAATCCATACCTGGCCATTTCTCTGGACATTAAACATCTCTTTCTGAAAAGCTTGGCAATGTAGATTAAACGGTAAACGCATAGCACATTTCCTCCACATGTCTTGACTTTCCACTTGTACTAGACTCAAACATACTTAAACATCTCTTTCTGAAAAGTTTGGCAGTGTAGATTAAAGGGTAAATGCATAGCACATTTCCTCTACATGTCTTGGCTTTCCGCTTGTGTTGGACTTGAACATACTTTTACTTTGGCTTTGCCTATTCCTCTAGGCCTCCCACTGATTAAGCAGTCTAATCCCCACTTTACAACAGTTCAGGTGAAACATAGGCCCCATGTAAGAGCAGAACTCACCCTTTGCTTGCAGGTGCCCCACAGGCGATTCTTGACAGCTTCTGGTGCCGCAGCACAACTTAGAAAAAACAAGGCAGCTTCTTCCCTAGCCGGAACCAGGAGGTTGCCCCAGAATAACTGGCAAACCTTTTAACCCCATCCCCTCAGGGATGGGGCACAGAGACCCATAACAGCTGTCTCCACCACTTCATGAACAGCTTACTGTGTTCCTCTTTTGAGGAAACGCACACCTCTCCCTCAAAAGTAGCCTCTATATCAGAGCTTTAGGCTCCAAGAGCCTGTGCACAGGCTGCTGTGCTCTCTCTTCAAGACTGCTCACACACAACTGCTGCTGCTCACTGTTCAAAACTCCCAACATTCTAACTTAACTCCCAACTGCAGATTCCAATGTGGCTCATGCAGCTGTGATAGTTCTATGGTGATGTCATCCCTCAGTCTCAGCTGAGACTGAGAACAGAATGAGACAGTGTGAAATCCATTTAACTGGAGTTTCACAAGCTGCCTTCTCTGCCTACCACTAGGTCTTACTGGGATTCTAGTAACCCCGGGTAACAGTGGGGTTACATGCATTTTCTTTCCTTTTGGAGCACAATTTCATCATGTCTGAGACCTGTTTTCCTGTGGTTGCCCCCAACTAGCAACCTGTTCTTTTCCCTCTGGGAACATTAAGAAAGTTGGTCTTTTCTGACTTTTCTTGGCATGTCAGAAAATCCAAATAAAAGAACTGGACCAGCAGGAATTAAAACTTGTATCGAATGTGTTACGATTCTGGCTAATGCAGACAGCCACAATCTTTGTTTTAATTGTTTAGGTCCAGACCACTCTTGTGAATCCTGTTATAAATTCTCAAAAAAAGCAGCCCTCAGAGGTGCCTAAGATTTGAAATCCATGGCTTCTCAGTCTGCCTCCTCCTCCTCCTCTAAAATTGCTGAAGAGGGGTTGTCTTCTCACAAAAATAACAATAAGTCCACTAAGGAAACTAATGATGTTAAGTCTGACAAGAATAAAAGTTCTGACCAAGCCTTAAAAAGTCATAGTGACCAGGGTTCTGATTCCGTCCCTACCAAAAAGAATAGAAAATAAAAGCATACCATTGCTCCTCCTGCTTAAAGCAAGGGGAGATGCCAGTGGCACAAAAAAAATATGCCCTCTGCTACAGAAATGGCTAAGGCTTGGCAAATTTATCAGATATTATAATCGATAGGAGACATTTTTAATGCCCTTACAGACTCTGGTGTTCCTCTTTCAGTTCCTGATTATGATCAGGGCTTTTATTATGAAAGAGAAGGAGGTAATAATGCAGAGGATGATTTTTCAGAGCCAGATGTTGATACCTCCTATAAAGGACAGGAGGATTCCACATCTCATTTTGCATTTCTGAAAAATATGGTGGACACCTTGGGTTTTGTTATCCAGGATGATACCATTGAGGAGGAGGATGAAGACTATATTGAAATGATGGGTCTTCCTCCTTCTAGAAAGCTAGGTTTGTCCATTCACAATACTCTTAAAAAGGCAACCCTGAAAATGCTCCAAGATCCTACTTCTGTTTATGGAGTAGATAGAAATCAACTAGATAAAACAAATACTGATTTTCTGTATGAGCATCCAGACCACCAGAGAGTGGTACAGGCTGCAGCTTGTGATAAGGCTAATGTAACCTTTTCCTCTCAACCCCCAGAAAAGGAGTCTTAAGAGGCTAGATTCCATGGGAAAGAAAACATACACGACTGCTTCACTGCTGCTCCACCTGTCTTCATACATGGCATATGCAGCCCGTTACAAAAGAGCTCTTTGGAATTCCATCCTGACCATGGTTCAGCAAGGAAGGGACACCATGGTCCAGGATATTACTGAGACTGTGCACATAGCCATAGAACTAACAAGTACCAGTTCCATTTGATTGTAGATAATAATGACACAGCATCGAGGGTCATGGCAAAGGCCATTTCTTTCAGGCACTTTTTGGTTAAGGACCACTAATCTCGCACAGGACACCCAGTCCAAGGCTATGGCTATCCCATGTAAAAACAATTCCTTCTTTGGGGATAAAACTGAGACCTATATGAAAAAGGTAGATGAGTATAATACTACCTACAAAAGTAATGCAACTGAAGAAAAACTCTCTACTCCTCAGAAGGCCCATAGCAGAGGGAATAGAGGCAGGAGTACTTCCCCAGGCCTTTCTACCCCATGCCAGTGCCCATGGATTTTTCACATATTGGAGGATATTTTAGAGGAAGGGGAAGAAGAGGCCAGAGAAGAACCTCTCTCACTACTCAAGCGAAACAGCAGTCCACCTGACTGTCTCCAGGTCACCTCCCCATCCTCAGTAGGGGGCAGGCTGTCCCATTACCTCCACCAATGGCAACTCGTAATCACAGATGAGTGGGTGCTGGAAGTTGTGGGCCAGGACCTCTCCTTACAATTAAAAAAATTCCCTTGCCATCAAGAGCCCAATATTTCAAAACCCTTCTTTCCAGCAGAAAAACTGCTGCTAGAATTGGAGATGACAAACCTGTTAAAGGCTCAAGCTGTGGAAAGAGTCCCCTTCCCCCAGTGGGGATAAGGCCCCTATTCCAGATAGGGAGTGCAACCTATCCTCGACCTAAGGTACCTGAACAGGCACTTGCTGAAGCCAAATTCCGAATGGTCACCCCGGCCCAGATGATGCATTCTTTGCAGCAGGGAGGCTAGCTAGTCTCCCTGGATCTCAAGGATGCCTACTTTCATATCTCCATAAGGCCATCCCACAGAAAGTTTCACAGATTCAGGCTGCCATCAGGCCACTACCAGTCTGCAGCCTTCCCCTTCAGACTCCCCTCAGCTCCCAGAATGTTCACAAAATGCCTGGCAGTTGTGGCAGCTCATTTAAGAAGACAAAAGATCACTGTCTTACCATACTTGGACAACTGGCTGATAGTGGGCAAGTAACCTCAGCAAGTAACAGAAGCCCTGAACTTCACAAGAAGTACCCTGCACGCTCTGGGCTTCATCATAAACAAAGAGAAGTCCCACTTTGAGCCAGTACAGGTACTGGACTTCACTGGGGCAGAACTTAACACTCCACAAGTGAAGGTTTTCTTCCCTTTAGACATGACGCAATCTTTTCTGAACTTTGTAAACTCCTTTTGTCACTGGTCAGCCAAGCCAGCCAGACATTTCCTCAGGCTCCTATGCCACTTGCCATCTACACTATATAATTGAAACTTTTAAATGCAGCCCCATACAATCCAATGGACACTCGCCCCCGCGCTCCTCATACACTTATGTCACAAAACGTAGTAGCACAGGGGCGGAGTGCACTGTTCAGAGGTACAAGGAAGTGGAAGGGATCAGCGAGATGGAGCTCCATGGAGCAAAATTACGATCCCTTCCTTTCCTAAATTGGGGCACTTCATTAAAAGAAATTAAAATCAAATTCTATTTAGGTACAGGTAAGGGTTATTTGGGCTTCTTGGTGGGACTGGGTCAAAAGCTGCTCTTTAACTGTTCAGTGTGTCAGCTTAATACTCTACAGCTCACTTGCAAAATGAGGCAGTGATTTACTTTTAAAAGAGGAAACAGAAAGATATAATTTTGCTTACAGTCAAAGTTCCTACCTGTTTTATTTTTTATTTTTTTGAAGTGCAAGTTAGAATAGCCGTAGTTAGGGAAAAAGATGGCTTCCAACTACAGTGAGCACACTGCAGATTACCTGAAGCAGTTGTGCAAGGAGAGAGGAGTCCTGCATGAGGGGAGAGCCACCAAGCAGAACCTTGTGGACACCCTGAAGGCAGCAGATGCCCAGAGTATCGAGTCACAGACTGTTACTGTAAAGGACCAAACCTTGGGTGTGGAGGGGCCAGTAGCTAGTGCAGTGTCCAGATCCAGTGAGGAGGACAGCAGGGCCAGTACAAGCCAAGTGCCTCAGCAGCAGGGGAAGGTCACCAGCATTCTGGAGCCAGAAGCAATCAGACTGCAGATTGAGTTACACAGAATGGAGCTGGAGTTCCAGAGGGAGGCTGAATGAGAGTGGCGAGAGACTGAGCAAGAACGTCGAGAAGCAGAGCGTGAACAGTGAGAAGCGGAGCATGAAGAACATGAGCGCCAGAGGCAACATGAACTGGAGAAGTTACGACTCCAGCCACCAGCAGCAGAGCAGGTAAGTGGCTTGGGTTTAACTGGAACTACAGGAGTGGGTTACAAATTAAATTCCAAACTGATACCTGAATTTAAAGAGGGGGAGGATATGGATGCCTTTTTAAATTTTTTTGAAAAAGTTTGCATTCAGGCAAAAATTCCTAGAGGGTCCTGGAGCTCCCAGCTATCCCCGCTACTTACCGGGAAAGCTCGGGATGCTTTGTGTCAAATGGACAACGAGGACAGTAATGATTACAGCAAACTTAAAGCCGCACTTTTAAAAAAAGTTTGATTTAACTACAGAAGCATACAGAGCTAAATTTTGTAAGCTCAGAAGAAGCCCTGACATGAGCTGTGAGGAGCTAGCCACGAAACAGCGTCAGTTTTTAAAATGGTGGGAAGGAATTGAAGCAAACTGTAGATAAAATTGAAAATGCTATGTTGTTAGAGCAGTTTTTTTGGGCATGCCCAGCACAGCTGAAAACCTGGCTGGGGAACTGAGATCCCTGAACAGTGCAAGAGGCTGTTGAACACTCGGACCACTATGCCAAGAGCAGACCTGCTTTGAGAGCAAATGGGGTGGGCATGGCAGTGCAGAAAGGGAAAAGCGCACCTTCAGGGCAGCTAAAACCCTCACTGCCTCCACCGAAAGCAGTTAGCCCCAGGTTTCAAAGAAAAGATTTTTCTGAGAAAAGAAATGAATGTTGGGTTTCTAAAGAAACTGGGCATATTGCCAGACAGTGTCCCAAAAGGATGAGCAATATGCAGAATGAGGCTAGGAAAGAAGTGGGTTGTTTGTGTGTCCCTGGAAGCATGCCTGTGAACATGAGGGAACATATGCACCCAGTCACAGTGAGTGGTGTACAGACACAAGGGTTAAGGGACACAGAGGCATCCCTGATGCTGGTAAAAGGGGATCTGGTAGAGCCTGGTCAGCTTATACCCAATAAATTTGTAACTACAAGGGTTCACTGGAGAGGAGAAAACATTGCCACTCACTAGTGTTCTCCTAGACTAGGGTGAAACGGGAACCATGCAACAGGTGGCTGTAGCCAAAACTTTAGCAGTTGACAGCATCCTGGGCAACAGTCTCAAATGGCATGGTGTGTGCAGTTACCCGTAGCCAAGCGGCAAGGGAAAATTTTAGTTCCCTGGACCCCATAGGAGCTATTGTGGAACCCACTGGGAGGCTGGTTCCCCAGCTTGTGTCTCCTGATATGGAGACTAATGAAAGGGGGGTAGAAATTTCTCCAGTAGCAGTCAACCAAACCGCTATCGAGGGTTACTCTGAAGAAGGAGGGGTGACCCATTGTCAGAGGATTAAGGATGACTTTGAGCCTGAGTGCCCTGCTGCTAGTGCTAGGGACCCTTGTTTAGAGACTGAAGGGGACCTGTCCCATGCCTTGGGAACGTGTAAGGAGTTTGCAGCTGCTCAAAAAGGTGACCCTAGTCTAGGGAAGCTGAGAGCTTGGGCAGACTCTGATGGAGCACAGGGAGGTGACAGAAAACATAAAGTTTATTGGGAAAATGGACTGATGTATACTCTGGATGCTAAGACAGAGGGAGGGGTGATAGGCAGGCAGCTTGTCATTTTCCAGGGGTACCGTGAGCAGTTGCTCAAGATTGCACATGATATTCCCTTGTCTGGTCATCTGGGAATCGCACATACTACATAGCGGTTGGCCCAGAATTTCTATTGGCCCAACTTCACCCAGCAGGTGAAGGAGTATTGCAGGTCTTGTCACAGGTGCCCAGAAATAGGGAAGGTGGGTACGAAAACCCAAGCCACCCTAATTCCATTGCCCATAGTGGAGGAGCCATTCCAGAGGGTGGGAATGGATATTGTGGGGCCTTTAAATACCCCCAGCTCCTCTGGGAAGAGGTTCATCTAGACTGTGGTGGATTACGCCACTCAGTATCCAGAGGCAGTCACTCTATCCTCACTAAGGACAGACAAAGTGGCAGATGCCTTACTTTGGATTTTCTCCCGTTTTGGATTTTCGCAGGAGGTTGTCACAGATCGAGGGGGTTCCTTCATGTCGGACCTGATGAAATGTTTGTGGGAGAAGTGTGGGGTGGTGCAGAGGCATACGACACCTTATCACCCGCAAGCCAGTGGGTTTGTGGAAAGATTTAATGGTACCCTGAAGTCAGTGCTCCAAGCATTTGCTGAACAGTATGGGAGGGACTGGGAGAAATACCTTCCCCACCTGTTGTTTGCGTACAAGGAGGTGCCCCAAGAGTTGACCAGGTTTTCCCCCTTCGAGCTCTTATATGGACGCCGGGTACGTGGGCCCCTAGACTTGATCCGGGAGGACTGAGAAGGCAAGCACACCACCCAGGGAACTCCCATAGTGGATTACGTCCTTAGGTTTAGGAAAAGGCTGAAGAAGCTTTTGGGGACAACCCAGAGCAACCTGACAGCTGCCCAACAGATAGTGTGGTATGACCACAGAGCCGCAGCTCACTCGTGCATGGTGGGTCAGGAAATCCTCATCCTTATTCTGGTCCAGAAAGACAAAGCTGCAGGCTGAGTGGGCAGGACCGTACAAAGTAGTTAGAAAGGTAAATGACGTGAACTATATCATAGAGTTACCTGACAGAAGACATACAGAAAGAATGTACCATGTCAACATGATGAAGCCATATGCAAGTAGGGCTGACATGGTGTTTGCAGTATGTAGTCCTGGGGAGGGGACAGACAAAGGAGACCCCCCTTCTGGACTTGCTGGAAGAGAGCAAGCAGGAGTCCTCTGTGGAGGTAGTTAAATTGTCACCCCAGCTGGCCCCGGACAAGATCCATGAAGTAAGGGAGGTTTTAGGAGACTTTGCCCCCCTGTTTAGCGCCAAGCCTGGACTAACCCCCTTAGCGATGCATGATGTAGAGACAGCGACACAGATGCTCATATGGCGGACAGCATAACAGGTGTCAGGGGCTGTCCAAAAGGACATTAGGAGGGAGGTGCAGGAAATGCTGGATTTAGGGGTAATCCAGAGATCCCACAGCCCCTGGGCCTCACCCATAGTCCTTGTGCCCAAGCCAGATGGCTCTACTCATTTCTGTGTAGACTATCATGGACTGAATGCAGTCACGCAGTCAGACGCCCAACTGATGCCCCAGATGGATGAACTCCTGGACAAGTTGGGAGGGACGACCTACCTTATGACTATTGACCTGACAAAGGTATATTCGCAGGTAGAGTTAACTGACAGAGCTAGGGAGAGGTCAGCCTTCATCGCTCCAATAAGTTTATTTGAATTTAAGTAATGCCTCTCAGAATGAAGAACGCCCCGGCCACTTTCCAAAGGTTGGTGAACCAGATGTTACATGGTGCTGAGGAGTATGCCGTGACATACCTGGATGACACTGCCTTCTTTAGTGCCAACTGGGAGGAACACCAGTCCCACCTTAGGGAAATGCTGGGCAGGATACAGAGGGATATGCTCACTGTCAAAACTGAGAAGTGCCAGGTGTCCATGGCTGAAATGGCATACCTCAGGCATGTTGTAGGCCGGGGACAGCTCTGTCCCAACCAAGTAAAAATAGAGGTGATCAAGGCATGGCCCAGACCAGAGACGCAGAAGCAGGTCAGGAGTTTTCTAGGGACAGCAGGGTACTATGGGAAATTTGTACCCAATTATAGTGCCCTGGCTGCTCCCTCATCTGACCTGGTAAAGAAAATGATGCCTAAGAAAATTACCTGGGAACCAGCCTGTGAAAAAGCCTTTACCAGACTGAAGGAGGCACTGTGCAGTGCTCCTGCATTGACAAGTCCTGACTATAGCTGACCCTTTATAGTCCAGACTGATGCCTCAGATGTGGGTATTGGGGCAGTACTGTGTCAGACATCCAACCAAGGGAAAGATCACCCTGTAGTTTACCTGAGTAAAAAGTTACTTCCCAGGGAGCAGGCTTACTCTAATGTGGAAAAGAGTGTTTTGCTATAGTGTGGGCCCTAAAGAAGTTACAGCCATACTTATATGGGCAGCATTTTTAAGTACAAACTGACCACAACCCCCTGGTTTGGCTGACACAAATGGAAAAAGCTAATGGTATACTATTAAGATGGAGTCTTGCCTTGCAAGGGTATGACATGATGATCTTACATAGGGCTGGAGCAACCAATCAGAATGCCAATGGCTTTTGTCGCGTCTATATGAGGAGTGAACTGACTTAGGGAGCTTATCCCATGCAGGGGATAGAGCTCCCAAATTCAGTCTAGGTGGGGAGGAGTGTGACGCTTGGCCAGCTGGTTATGATTACTGTATGATATTTGTAAAATAGAAATATATATGTGATTGTCTCACGTAAGACAGCCTGTGCTTCCATGGATCCCCCCTATTTTTCAGTGAAGCTACAGGATATGTAAACTGACCAGGAACCAGTTAATTAATTACCTTCCTTCCATAGGGCATTTTTATTATCTTTTACGGCCTGTTGCTGCTTTGAAATTGAAAACCAAGTGTAACTTTATGAGTCTGCCAGTGGAGGAGCCTAATAAACTTTTATGATGTTTTAAGAGGAACAGGCTGTTGATACCAACATGGTGTTAAAAGTTGTAAAACCCTTTGATCTGCCTTGGGAACAGGAACCACACAAGATCAAAGAGAAAGTGTTTAATTAAGGAGTCCTATTTAGGAAGTGCTTTTCCTTCTGATGTGACATTATTTAACATACCTCCTGCTAGAAAATCATGTTTGGAATTTTTAATTCTAAAAAAGGAGGAGCTAGATAACTCACCAAGGGGGTTGGGAGATGGGGTTGAAATGTATCCTTGTAACTGGGGAATATGTCATGTTTGTTGGACTCCGAGTTCTCTGATCTAACTTGAGCACTTCTAGAGGTAATACCTTAGATAGCAAAGGTCTAAAGGTATTGTAGTAGGAGTTTTTATTTTGTACTTTTCCTGTGTTCTTTTATGTGATTGTGAGCTCTTTGATATATTGTTCTGTGTTTACATTTTTATCATCTTTTAGTAAATTACTTTTTCATGGAAAGACTGCCTGGGTGTCTGTGAGTTCTTCGTTTGCATGTAACATATAGATGGTTAAGTCTGACAATTGTTCAGCAGCAGAGGGTGTTACTGAGCTTGAGTAAAAAGTTAAGAATATACCTAAGGTTTCTTACAGCGTTAAAAGGGTTAATTTTGGATACCTGGTTAAGTGCCCTTAGGCGAAAGATATATTGCATCCCCCCTGAAGAGAATATTATCTGAGCCTGTACATTTGGGTTCGCTAGCATAAGGTTCACAGTTAGAATCCCCCAGAACTTGAGACTAAAGGTGATTCATACCTAAAAGCAGACAGGAGCGTTTCCCTGTCAGTTACCTGTTCACTATTGTGCTCTGAGGTTGGCACTGTGGGAGTAGAGGGCTGACCTCCGGAGTGCATTTGTGACGCAGAGTACTCCTTGCCCTGTTGGGCAGGAAACTCATTCACCTACCGGTGACCCACAGTCTCCTAACTCTTCCTCAACCAGGGGTAGCATACCCTAATCTACAGTCTCTTCACCTCAAGGCCTGGTACTTGAGGAGTTAGAGTTCCTTGCTTCTCAGTACTCTGAACAGGTCCTGAAGATCCCTAAGTTCAAATAGCCAAAAAAACCTAACACTAAGAAGACTTATGCCTCTAGGTTGAAAATGTTCTCCATATGGTATAAGGGTAGGGGACTAAGCCTCTCAGGTCTGATCCCCCTACCCTTTTGGATGATTTGGTACATCTTCAGTCAGCAGGTCATAAGGCCTCATCCCTTAAAGTATACCTTGCAACAATTTAGGCTTACCTGTCTACTGGGAAAGACAAATCTGTCATCTCTTAGACTATCTTTAAAAGGTTTTTCAGAGGTCTGCTGCATCTTCAACTCCCACTAAGGGAACCTAGCCCTCCCTGGGATTTGAACCTCTGTATAGCCAAGCTCATGGAACCACAATTCAAACCCATGGCTACTGCTAATCTGAAGTACGTCACTTGGAAAACTGTCTTTCTAGTTGCCATCACTTCTGCCAGGAGGATTTCAGAACTGCAGGCCCTGTGTACTGAACCAAATTACATTATTTCACACAGGGACAAAGTAGTCCTTCAGACAAACAGGAAGTTTCTGCCTAAGGTGGTCTCTGAGTTCCACCTTAATCCATCACGCTTCCTGTCAGACCACATCAGGTGAATTCAGACTACATAGTTTGGATATCAAGAGGGCTCTGACCTACTATTTGGAGCATACCAAGCAGTTCAGAAAGGCTCATACTCTGCTTTTCCTCACTTATGGTGAGGTGAGTAGGGGAAGACCAGCTATCAAGAGAACCATATCCCATTGGATTGTATATTGTATCCAGTTTTGCTACAGTAAGGCTAGCAAACAGCTCCCACTCTGCTAGGGGCACTGCTGCCTCAGTGGCAGCTGCAAGACATATCCCCTTACTAGATGTTTGCAAAGCAGCCACATGAAAGACTGTAAACACATTCACTAAGCACTACTGTCTTGATGTACAGCCAGATCAGATGTCAAATTTGGCACGACGGTGCTGCAGAGCCTTTTTCCTAAGTAGATTTTGTACCCGCCTCCCCACTGCACTGCTTTGTAGTCTGCACCTGTGAAGCATACTAAAGGACCCCTGGGGTGAGAAGAAAAAATTACTCACCGTAGTAATGTTGTTTCTTCCAAGGTGTCCTTTAGTATGCTTCACCTCCTACCCATCCTCCCCTACATAACCTACTGGACAGGGCTCTGGTTTTCTGTCTTTAGCAAACTCTTTTGGTGGTTTTCTTTACTTTAAATAGTTGTTTCCAATTGTTTGTCTGGTTTGTTTATTTTACTAGGGTAAAGTTTATGCTAGTATTTCATTCTTGTTGTAACTGTCTTATCATGGGGCACATTTTTTGCCCTTTTGTCAGCATCAAAATAAGTCTGAAGCTAACTAGGCTGACTGCAGGCAGCACATCTCTCCTCCCCCCCTTCTGATTGGCCAGTGTGCCAACTTTATTTACATTGTCTTCACCTCCGGGGCAGCTGAACCCAGCTGGCATACTGCACCTGTGAAACATACTAAAGGACACCTTGGAGAAACAACATTACTACAGTGAGTAATTTTTTCATACATCACATGGAAAACAGCTTTCCTAATAGCCATGACATCTGCCAGGAGGGTAACGAAATGCAATCCCTTTGTGCAGATCCAAACTACGTAATAGTCCGCAGAGCTTAAGTAGTCCTTAGAGCCAGTAGAAAATTCCTGCATAAGTTGGTTTTAGAATTACACACAGACCAGTCCCTTCCTGTTCTCTATCCTGACCCCTCCAATACGGGCGAGTGTGACAGGGTTGGGAAAGACCCTGTCCTATTTGTTATTCAGAGAGAATTAAAAGCAACGCTCTATTCTCTCCTCTCCTATTCTGTCACTTGTCTGTCTCTTGCCTGTCTGATCACACTATCAAATTTTCCTCATGGCACCTACAAATTGGCCACTTTGGTCCCACAACCCCCCCCCCGCTCCCGTTTTCTCCCTTCCTTCACTTACTGTTTCTAGTCTTTCCCTTGCCACTCTGTGGTTAAAAATATATGTATATATAGTATGAATCTGTATGTGAAGCTGAGATACCTTGCAAATATATATATATATATATATATATATATATATATATATATTCCAGTACATAATAGTTTTGATCCATTGTCTGTCGTTTCTGCGGATTCTAATGACACCCTTGCTGACTCCACTAATGCAGGTTTTATTTCTACAGATATATCTGTAGTTGGGGACAAGCTGCCAAATGTTTCTAACTCATTGCTCAACCTTACGTTTAACTCACCTTTGATAGACTTTTTTACTAATCATACTGACAAAGAAGCATTCCCCATGAATGGTCCAGATTGTGATGTTCTTAATAGGAGGCAGTTATTTGTTCTGGGTGACTCGTTAGTAAAGCATTTAGATCAAGCTCTTTGTGAGCCTGATAAATACAACAGAACTTGTTCTAGTTTGAGTGGAGCTAGGATCACGGATCTTACATTAATGGCTGACAATATTATAGAACCTTACAAATCAAACTCATTGTGTTTTATTCGTGTCAGTGCAAATAATATTTGCAGGGATTATGTTCAAAACATTAAACAGGCCTTTGTGTCTATGACTAATAAATTGGTTGACCTAGGGTGTGACATTGTTTTTTCTGAAATATTACCTATCCCACAATACCATAAAATTAAAATTTTTAATAACTGGCTTAGGCTATGGTGTCTTCAACAAAATTTACAGTGTTTAACCCACTGGGAGGAATTAACTGACAGAAATGAGCTTTATTGTCCTGATGGCTTACATTTGAGTAAGTTAGGGAATGCACTACTAAGTCAGCAATTTTTACATTCAATTAATTCTAACCTAAATTTAAACTGACTTACGGGGGGAGGGGAAAATTCAAAAAACAAAATCCATCATCCTTTTCTCCTAAAGTGTCTAGTAACTTATTGCACTTTTTAAGTTTTAATGCAAGGAGCCTGACACATAAATTTGATAAGTTATTAACAGTTATTTCTAATAAAGAATAGTTACAGTTGTTGAAACATGGGGAGATCAGGATTCACCTTGGATTAAGCAAATACCAGGATATAATTCCTTTCATTTAATCGTAATGAAAAAAAGGGGGGTGGTATTGCCACCTTCATTATTAACAAATTCAATACCATTAATATATCTTGTCTTATTAAAAATCACAACTTTCCTACTGAGACTCTTTGGCTTAACATTTTTCTATCTGAATTAGATTTTATAATTCTTGGGACATGTTACTTCCCCCCCACCTCATCAAGTTCACTTATGGATGCTATTCTTTCAGAATTTGAACTAGCTTCCCAATTGGGACATGTTGTTATTACTGGTGATTTTAATCTTCCAGAAATTAATTGGCAGTCACTAACTACATCTAGTAGTGTTAGCAACAAATTCATGCCTACATGCTTAGGATTGGATTTACATAAATGGGTCAACACTGCTACAAGGGGTAATAGGAGGCAGTATAGCATAGTGGTTTAAGGCTCTGAGCTGCAAATCTGGAGACCTGGGTTTGAATCCCACAGCCTCCACTTGCATACTGTGTGACCCTGAACAAGTCACTTGACTTCCCTGTGCTCCCAGGTTGCACCTGTAAACAAGCTTTCAGCTTAGTGTGTCTCACCTGGTTAAACAATTGGAAAATAAAATAAAAATAAATAATATTCTCGACCTAGTTCTTAGTAGCTCTATCCTTGACATCAGGGATGTGTGCATCTCTACTACTATTGGTAACAGTGATCATAACTCTATCTCATTCAATTTACATCGACATGTTGTCTTTAATAATAATTCTTCGATAATCTATCTGTACGACAAAGCTGATATACATAGCATCAATCATTATCTAAATAAAGTTAATTGGTTATCCTTGTTTAAGGATCAAACTCCATTACAGTGCTGGATTATTTTTTAAAACCATTATTTTGACCCTACGTGATACCCACATTCCTTTTAAACATAAAAACCCCAATGGGAAGCAGTCTCCTAGATGGTTAAATAAAAACATCAAACATCTGATAAATTTAAAGAATAAAAAACATAGTACCTATTTAAAAAATAGGACAGTTCCAAATTGGGAATCCTTCTTGACAAGTAGGCAATGTAAAGCTGCTATTAGTAAAGCCAAATCTAAGTGGGAACTTTATTTAGCATCATCAGTGGATAAATCCAACTCTAAACAATTTTATGCTTATATTAACTCCGTTAGAAAAAATCCCAGTGTGGTTGGACCCTTAACATCTGACAATATATTAATTCATGAGCCAAAAGCTATGGCAGATGTTTTTAATAATGAATTCTGTAAAGTTTTTCTGCATCAAAAGCACAATTGTTTATTTATAGTATAGAACCTACAGATTCTCCTGTTCTTTTTTCAGTTGAGTCTATCCTTAATAAATTATTATTATTAAAAGGTAAATTTTGTCCTGGTCCTGATCTGATTGCAGGTCACTTACTTTATTTGGTGTTTGCATATATTGCCTTTCCATTAAAAATACTATTTGAGCTCTTTTTATTACACAATTTCATCCCTGGTTAATGGAAAGAGGCATTTGTAGTTCCTGTTCATAAAAAGGGTCCTAAACATTCATGGGAAAATTATTGTCTTATTAGTTTGACGTCAGTCATTTGTAAACTTCTAGAAAGTTTACTTAAGGATATTGTGTCTCCAAAAATTGACAAATCTGACCAGGAACAACATGGTTTTAAGAAGGGCAGAAGCTGTCTTACTAATTTGCTATGCTTCTATGAGTATTTCAGCTCCTTGTTGGACAATAGGATAGCATGTGATGTCATCTTTATTGATTTTAGCAAAGCCTTCGATTCTATACCACATTGGGCTCTGGTTCAAAAACTTACTATTCTTGGTATTAATAGCTTTGTAATTAAATGGATTCAGAACTGACTTTTGGATAGGACTCAAAGAGTGATGATTAATGGATCATTTTCTGAAATTGGTAAGTTACTTAGTGGTGTACCTCAGGGATCGGTTCTTGGTCCCTGTCTTTTTCAAGCTTTCATTTTTGATTTGACCAATTCTTGCCTCTCCTACACAGTTAAGTATGCAGCTGATGTTAAGATGGGAGGTCCCAGTTCCAACTTTGATCAAATATCTTGTATTCAGCATGATGTTGATGTAATTAGTACTTGGGTTACACAATGGGGAATGAAGTTAAACACAGCTAAATGTAAGGTTATGCATATGGGTACCAATAATTTAAAATTCCTGTATATTTTGGATGATCACCCATTATGTACTGTACCACTGTTGATGAAAAAGACTTGGGTATAACAATATCTGACAATTTAACTTATTCTAAACATATGCATTCTGTTATTGGTACATCTAACAAAATTATGTGGTCTATTCTATGCAATATTCGATCCCAAGATAAGAAAGTGATGTTACCACTTTTTAGATCTTATGTTCGACCCCGTCTCGAATACGCCTCACAATTATGGTGTCCCTTTAAGAAATCTGAAAACTAGTCTCTCGAAAGGGTCCAACGTAAATACACAAAAAAAAATTCTGGGATGGAATTGTTATATGAATCTAGGTTGGATATATTAAAATTAATGCCTCTAACTATTAGGCGTATTCGTGGAGATCTTCTTCTCTTATATGACTTTATTCAGGATCCATACATTATGTTTGAATTAGGTCTTTCTTTAAAAAAATCTGTACATAACACGAGAGGTCATATTTTCCAGTTAACTGGTAAATCCTTTAAGCATCTCAGCTGTAAGTATTTTTTCACCGTCAGGATTATTGGGCCTTGGAATCGGCTACCATCCGATGTGGTCACTAGTAATACTAAAGTGACTTTTAAACATCGTCTTGATAATTTAATTCTGTCAGGGTATGATTTATCTTATTATTCTATGGCATAGTATAGGAGCATTACGGGCCTTGGCCTACTAGCTCCTTCATCTTACCTTAGTATGAACCTTAGTGTGTGTGTGTGTGTGTGTGTTATATATGTGTATGTATGTGTGTGTGTGTGTGTGTGTGTGTGTATATATATATATATATATACACACATACTACCACTACTATATATATATATATATATATATACTGTTGAAATGAATGCAGAACATTATTTGGGTTTATCTGGAACATGGGGTTAACCTTGAGGTGCATTTGAACCTCAACAGTCTTATTTGCAGAGGTATCAGCAGGAAATCAGTCCTGGAATAGGGTATCTTCATTAGTTGCACCTCTTAAGAAGTCTGGTGTACTTTGCAGGCTGCTCACGGGAAAGAAACTGACAGAATCTTAATATGTTTTGTGGAACACTGGTGGTGTGATTTACAAGAACAGGATGTAGAATTTAATTGCCAGGAAAATACATCTTATAAAGAGAGTAATGTTTTGTTTAGATAGAGAGAGCTGGAGATTTTAAAGAGACTTTTACATGAAGGTTTTCTGTTTGTTTGAACTGCCTGTATCAAAAGCTATCCTGTACAGTTTATTTTTCATTTTATTGATAATAAAATGCTACTTGTGAATTTTACAGCTTCTCTTGGTTTGTCTATGCTACCTGACCTATGCCTCTACGACAGTGAGCAAAAACTGCATTGTCTGGATATAAAAAGAGCACTGGGCCATTACATGGACTGGACGAGGGATGTCTGGTCTCATAGCACACAGCTCTTTGTTACCTGTAGAGAAGTTGGCAAATGTAAGTCGGCAGCTAGGAAGACTGTCCCTCATTTCATAGCCTCTTGCATGTAGTTCTGTTATGAAAAAGCTGGCTAGTTACCTCCCAGAGGCCTACGAGCACACTCCACAAAAGGCACCTCTGCATCTGTGGCAGCTACAGGGAGCATCAGCCTTCAAGAAATTCCTAAAGCAGCTACCCGGAAAACTCTGTACACCTTCACAAAGCACTACTGTCTGAACATACAGCCTTGGAGGGATTCCAGTTTTGGAACTGCTGTCTTGCAAAACTTTCCTAAATAGATTCTAGACCCATTTTCCCAAGGTATTGCTAGTGAGTCTGTACTTTTGTAAGGTATCATTGATGGATTCCTGTTGTTTGAAGAAAATGTTACTCACCATAGTACAGTAATGTTGTTTTTTCTCATGGCTCTGTCAACGAGCCTTACAAATCCTAACTGTGCCTCCTTTTCTAGAACCTGAATATATGTTAACACAAGAACTGGTTTATATCTTATGGTTGCTTAAGCATTACTTGTTGCAATTTCTCAACAGTTTTAAAGTTGTGATCACTTCATGTCAATTGTAACAGTTTATTTGGGTTTTAAACATTTTTAAGAAATGATTTTTTAAAATATTTTAGTAGCCACTGCTCCCTTGGCTGTAGAAACAAATCTGACATTAAGACAGTAGGGGAAATGTGACCCGCAGCAGACTGATGCACTTTTGTAAGGCTCATTGATGGATCCCTGAGAAGATACAACATTACTATGGTTAGTATTTATTTTTCTGCTAGAGGTGTAGATATGCTACACTATCCAGACTCTAGCAGTTCCACTGCAAGGCAATGACTGGCCAGAACGTTTGTCAAGCTAAGCTCATCCCACCACCTGGGAGAATATAACCCTCAATTCCACCCTGTGACGTCAGATTTTTCTTTCCTTTTTTTTTTTCCTATGTCTTTATGGCATTTTATTCAGATCAACATTATCCAGATCACACAATTTATAGTGAGTGGATCATCCAATTAACATGTACATTCAAATTTCTCTTATTGTTCTTATTACATTTGCTTGATCAACTTCTCTGTGTATTTCAGTATGTACATTTGTCTGTTTAAAGATTTTCTAAAGTCTGTATTCCATTTTTAGCTTAAATAATAGATAAACTATTAAGTGTAAAATATATACAAGCAGGCATATAGAATCTAACAGTTTAGCCTTAAAAATTAATTTTTTAAGTTATTCTTTAGTCCTGGGTTTCATACAAAAAAAAGGTGTTCTAGTTCCCTTTATGTCAATAAGCATGTTGTTTGTTATCATTTTCATTCTTAGAGAGAGTCATCTTCAGATTATTCACTCCTCGTATAATCTTCAAGTGATCTCGCCCTACCGGGGAATGTCCAACAGAGGTCACTGTCTGGCTTTGTCTGTCTCTTAACCTCTCTTTACCATAGGTTCCTTATCCACAAGGACTCCCATTACTAATATCTTTCAGATTCATGTAAGGCTAAGGGACAAAGTCTGGATAGTTATCCAATTGCTGTCTTATCCACTTCTGCCACCTAGACCCAAATGTTTTCATGCGGTTTAGCATTCTTGCTGAGATTCTTTCCAAGGCATAGATTTCCCTGGCTAGAGAGTTCCAGGCCTCTTTAGTAGGGGTGGTTTTGGTGTACCACAGGCGGGTCACCACCTTCAGAGCTGCCAAGGTCAAGAGAGTAACCTCCCTATACGTAGTCTTGTCAGTCCTCACTCCCTCGGGGTGGGGGTGGGGTAAATATGAGGAGATATACAGGAGTAAGCAGGTCAACACAGTCATAAATGTTGATAAGTTCTTGTGTTACTTCTTCCCAGTATGGGGTTAGTAGATCACAGGCTCACAGAATATGGGTCTGGCCCCCCTGAGTGCATCCACAGCCTCTCCAGCAATCCCCCAACCACTCCCCTTTGAATTTCACTACCATGGCCGGTGTGCAGAAGAAGCGCACCCACAGCTTCCACGCAAATTCCTTCCAATATAGGGAGCTGGAGGTTTTGCATGATTGGAAGGCTGAGATCTGCCATTACTGCAAAGCTATGCTAGCCTGCAGCTCCCATTCCCATTTGACCTGTATTTCTTCTATGGAATCTCTAGGATGCTGCCTCAGCGCCTTACATGCTTGGCTTATTAGGTGCTCTGTATGCCCTCTAATGTGTGTCTGAATTAACGTAATCAGTAGGGGTGGTTTTTCAGCTATGGTAGCTAGGTTCTCCTCATATGGTTGTAGATTTTTTTTTTTTACTTTATTGCATTTTGCAAAAACAATAAGATACAATACAGTCTGTAAGGCATCAAATATTATAAAAATATTACAGATACATCCAGTGTACCTCAGGATTTAAAGCCGATATAGAACTGAATCAGGTAGTGGGAGGAAAGATAAAAATGGGTATTACATATTAAAATAACAGGATAGCTATAGCAATCTAAGGCTTTTGGGGCACTAATCCAAAATGTGTCACATTGACATAATATAAACTCAGTATCCAGTGTTGATATTTCCCCAAATCCAGATTGAGAACCTTAACATAAGTGCCTACTTAAACTGCCCACACATCCCTAAAATCTGTAATCTCCAACAATACATCAGAGAGACAAATATGGGCATCTAAATGCCTATTCCTATGTCAGTAGTTGGATTTTTAGAACTAGTAGTTTCTACAAAAGTAGAAGTCTCTGTTTAGGTAATTGTCACTCAAATTAAATCAATCAACTCTGAGGTCCGACTGTTACTATTCATTCGACTAGAAGTGAAAACAAATCAAACAATGTATACTTAAGTTCAGACAGGATATAAAGTCCTCATCAGGTCTCCTCATCTGAATCTTCGGGTCGTTGTCCTTCTGAAGCCTGGAACTCCCAGGCTATGACCTCCACCTTTTTCCCAGGCTCCGCTGGGTCACTGAATTGAAATGTGTGCCTGCCGTAATGGATACGAAGCCTGGCAGGCATCAAAAGAGAGTGGGGAAACCCCCAGGGCTCTAAGCCGGGCCCGAACTGAATCAAATTTTTTCTGTCTCGCACGGGTAGCAAACGACAGGTCTGGAAACAAGTGCATTGTCGTCCCTTCAAAACATAGTCCATCCACTGATCTTGTATCCTGTAACATCATGTCCTGAATCGTTGAGCTAGCTGTGATCAAAAGGATCACTTATGGTGAGTCTCCACGTTGACCGGCTGATCAGGGTGTAATTCGGAAAGCTTTCCAGAGATAGCTAACATATCTGTAGGAGATTTAACACCTCAGGAAGCCAAGATTTAAGAAAGATAATGACCTCTGCTCCTTCAGTCCCCTCAGGAAGACCTACAATACGGATATGAGAGGCACGATTGGATTTCTCCAATGCTTCAAGCCTGTAGCGCAGCTGCGCATTCTCCTGGACCAGTTTAGAGGTTGTGGCTAAAGCCTGCAATGCTGCTTTCTCTGCGGATGTGGCGGTATTGATCGCTGAGTCGATTTCAGCATCTTGCTCAACAAATCATTGGAGTATCGACTCCACTTTTATGTTGATGGCTTGCATGACTGATTGTAGTGCTTTCTATGGAGGTTCTGATCCCGTAGACATCAAGGCGGTTGCGGCCTGTTCTGGTGCAGTAGATAGAGTTTTTGTTCCACTTCCAGTCATTTTCTGAGTTCTTCCCATGGTTTAAGTTTAGTATCTCTGGACTTAGAGTACTGACGTCTGTTCAGATCTCCAGCTTTTATTTACTTTCTCTGATTTGTTAGTGTTTTTTTTTTTTTTTAAGTTTATTTCTTCAGATGTGAAGAGCTGTTCCCAGGCACGTCTTGCCAGATAGCTGCTTTACAGCGACCCCGTAGATGGGTTTTTAGTTGTAAGTGGCTGTAGAAGTATTTCTGTGGTAGACCATAGGTCGTTTGCAGAGTAACAAAGGAATGTAAACCCGTGGGGCCTAGTAGTTGTGAAATGAACTTTAGTCCGTATTGCTGCATTGGTGTAGAGTCTTACCTCTGTCCGGTTGGGGGGGAGTTTAGGGTCACACGTGAGTGCCACCATGTAGAGCTCTTCCTGGGGGGATAAATATTTTTGTCTCATTTGGAGCCATCCCCGATATGTTTCCCTGGTGTAGTGAGGGAACTTATTTAATGGATTACTTTGGGGGGGGTTACCAAACAGACCACCTGTCAAGTCGTGGGTATCATTTATAGACAGTTCTGTCTGTTTCCAGTGTGCTATATACCTTGGGTTTAGCCAGTTTATTACTGTTCTAATCTGGGTGGCCAGTGCGTATTGTTTAAAGTCAGGGAGATTTAAGCCCCCGCCCTTCCGTGTCAGCTGAAGTATTATATGTCTGATCCGGGGTGGATGCCCCTTCCATATGAACTGAGATGTCAACTTGTCCCACATCTGAAAGTAACTTTTATCTGGGGGTACCGTAAGAGTCTGTATCAGGAATAGAATATGTGGTAGCACATTCTGTTGTATGACCTCCAACCTACTTGGAAAGCTCAGAGGCAGTCTAGACAATTTAGAGAGATCTTCTGTTAGTTGCTGGGTTAGAGGTTCATAGTTCAGCAGATCTAGCACTGATAATTTCTTAGCCAGTTTTATCCCCAGGTATCTAATTGTAAACTTGCCCCATTTAAAGGAAATGCTGCTTTCAGACGGGGCATAGTTATAGGTTAGAACCTCTGTCTTCTGTTTATTTATTTTGTATCCTGCCAGCTGTCCAGATTGTTTAATTTGGTCCCAGACTGCTGGGATAGAATTTTCTGGTGAGAACAGTGTCCAAAGGATATCATCTGCGAACAGAGACAGTATGCTGTCTTTCCTCAATTTGTATCCCCTATATCTTTGGTTGTATCCTTATAACTTTCGCAAGGGGTTCCAAATATAGGGCAAGCTGGAGGGGGGATAGAGGCAGCCCTAATGGGTCCCCATGGAAAGTTTGATGGGGTCCAATATGGCTCCATCTAGTCTCAAATATGCTATGGGTTGCTTATAAATATTTCTCAATTGTGTGATAAGTACCTCCGGTATATCAAATTTCAACAGGGTTGCCCACAGAAAAGACCAGGCGACCCTGTCGAACACCTTCTCTGCATCCAGTCCCAAGAGTACCATGGGGGTTTTGTGCATGGAAGCATGGTCCACCAACAGGAAGGTGCGCCGCACTGCATCTTGTGCCTGTCTTAATGAATCCAGCTTGATCCAGGTTTATCAGTATGGGAAGTAGGTTTTCAAACAACATGAAGTCTTGCTGTATTCTGACAATTTGCAGTGAGTCCTAACCTTCGAACTGCCCCAGAGATGAGAGAGTTAACTTTCCATGCCAGGCATGGAACGCTGAGCTCGAGCTCGGTTGAGACTCTGTCTGTTGCTGTTTGAACTCAAATCGTCAGATTCTTTACTCCGCCTCACTAAACAGTCGCTCCGGAGATTTCTCCTTCTGCTCGGTTCAATTTGTCGGTTAAAGTACCATTTTTCTCGGTTTTCGACCGAATTTAAACCGCAACCTGTTGGTTCAGTCTCTGTCTGTGGTATTAGTGAGTACTAGATAGGTTTATATTGTTTCTATTCTGTGTGGAACTTGTAAACGGTTCATCGGTTCGGTTTGAACCGATCAAGTTGCTAAAAAATCTTTATTTGAATTTCTAGAGTGTGGTTACCGGTTCTTATCGGTTCTAAAAAAAAAACGGATTTGATTACGTTTTTTTCCACGACCCGTGACACGGTCAGGAACCAATAAGAGGGTCTTGCCTGGTGGATTGCCATTAAAAGGGTAAGTTTTGTTAGGACTGGCACAATGTCTGAGAAACCCAAAAGAAAAACTGGGCCCACTGGGTTTCAACACTGCAGTGTGTATGGGGAAGTCTTTGCAAGGCTGATCCCACACCACCTGTGTTTGTTGTCTGGGTTTGACCACCTCAGTGCAGACTGCCAGATTTGTAAACATTTTCCTGCAGCTACCCTAGAAAAACGAGTTGGTAGGCTTAGGGAGCGGGAGGCCAGAAAGTCAGCTGAACCGGATGGCCAGCCCGGTTCGGTTCAAACCGAACCAGAAGGAGTGCCCTCTGACCAGGGCGAGACTTCTTCGGGCAAAAGGAGATCCAATTCTGAGGAGTCGGTTCCAGCTAAGAGAACAAGAAAGAAAAAATCAGGTGGTGTGGATCCAAAACGTTCTTCTCCAACCGCTGAAGAAATAGCCAAAGCGATAAAAATTGTGCAGTCGCTTTCCTCGGTTCCGACCGAACCGGCACCATCAGGGAGGCGCTCGGTTCGGCCGGTTCCACTGGTTCAAGAGTATGATTTAGAGGAATTTATGAACCGGAGGAGGAGGAAGAGGAGTATGAGGAAAGTGAATGTGGTTTTGAAAGTCTGGATGTGCCCATTGACCCGGACATCTCCCCAGACAGACCTTCAGGAGTGTCTCCTCCTAGGCTTTCTGAGTCCCCCTCCCATTTCATGTTTTATAAAAAAGTGGCTGAAACCCTCCAGCTTCCTATGGAAGAAGCTGTGGATGACCAGGAGGAGCCTGACTATGTGGAAATGATGGATATCCCAGAGTCTAGGAGGCTGTCTATTCCCTTACACAAATCTTTTGGGAAACAGACATTTAAGATTTTAAAGACTCCCAACACTATACCTCCTGTGGATAAAAGAATGGACAAGAGGTATACATTGTCAGGCTCGATACTGGAGTTCCTACACACAATGCAGCCATGTTGGGTAGTGCAGGCTGCAGCCTGTGACAAGGCAAATATTCCTTGGCTTCACACCCCCCAGACAAGGACTCCAGGAGGATTGATGCCATGGCAAAGAAACAGTACATAGCAGCATCCTTGGGACTCAGACAGGCCAATTATATGGCTTATACTGCTAGGTATCAGAAATCTAGATGGGAGACTGTCATGGCTTTAGCAAAACAGGTCCCTGGCCAGCTTGGCAAGGAGCTGGAGCAGGTGGCTGCTGATGGTATTGAGGCATCCAAGGTGCAGTTCCATGCTGCAGTGGACTCCAATGATGTGTCATCTAGAGTCATGGCTACATCTGTGGCACTTTGCAGAATGGCTTGGCTCAGTTGTACTAGCCTGTCACAGGATACCCAGACTAAGGCCATGGATTTTCCTGTTGTGGGTAATTCTCTGTTTGGGGAGCAAACAGAGAATTACATGAAGAAAATGGACGAATATAGGACCACCTGTAGGAGTGCCCAGGCCACTCCTCAAAGGCAGCATCCCAGGGGCAGGCCTTTTCACAGGCCGTTCTACCAAGCGCAGGCCTTTTCACAGGCCGTTCTACCAAGCGCAGGCCTCCTCTTCTGCCTATGCTCAGAGGGGGTTCTTTAGAGGAAGAGGCAGAAGGGGTACAAGCAGACCTGCTTCCATCCCTCAGCCAAAACCCCCTGCCAAGCAAGCACCCTGATGGGTTTGCCAGGGCCGATTCTCCACCACCTGTAGGGGGCAGGCTGGCTTACTTTGTCCAGGACTGGAAGTCTCTAACATCAGACAAGTGGGTCCTGGAAGTAGTAAGCCAGGGACTGGTTCTCAGCTTCAAAAAATTTCCAAAGCTGAGAACCAGATCTTTTCCACCTGCAAATCCCTCAGAGGCACTTGCCTTAGAGGCAGAGGTCTCTTCCCTTCTGGCTCTCAGAGCTGTGGAACGGGTTCCACCCCTACACCAGGGCAAATGATTGTATTCCAGGTACTTCCTTACCCCAAAAAAGACAGGAGAATGGTGGCCCATCCTTAATCTCAGATATTTAAACAAGCACCTTTTAAAGCCAAAATTCAAAATGATGACTCTGGGAGTAATTCTACCCTCTCTAAGGCCAGGGGACTGGCTAGTGTCCCTGGACCTCAAGGATGCCTACTTCCATATTCTTATCAGAAGCTCCCATCGAAAGTACCTCAGGTTCGAGCTGCCCTCAGGCCATTACCAGTTCAGAGCAATGCCCTTCAGACTAACCTCTGCTTCAAGGGTGTTCACAAAATGCCTGGCAGTAGTAGTTGCTTCTCTGAGAAGGCAAAGGATTGCCATCTTCCCATACCTAGACGACTGGCTCGTAGTAGGCCAGTCCCCAGAACAGGTCAAGTTACACTTACAGATAACTCAGCAACTGCTCACTTCTCTAAGATTTCCTTCTGAATCTGTCAAAGTCAGTTCTAGAGCCTGTTCAGCTCCTCACCTTCATAGGTGCAGAGCTAGATACAGAAAGGGCCAGAGCCTTCCTCCCCCTGGACAGGGCAAGGACCCTTATCACTCTGGCCTCCTCTTTCACCCTTCAGGTGTCTCGACCAGCAAGGCATTTTCTGCAGCTCCTGGGGCACATGGCTGCTTCTACAGCAGTAGTGCAGGGAGCAAGATTTCAGATGAGGGACATTCAGTTCCATTTGAGAGCCTTCTGGTCTCAGAAAAAGGACCCTCTGACCAAACTGATCCCAGTGACTCGAACCCTGATCCAGGCCTTGCACTGGTAGCAGGATCTGAACAATCTGAGACAAGGAGTTCCCTTTGTCACTCAGTCTCACTCTCTAATCCTTACTACAGATGCCTTCCTCTTGGGGTTGGGGGCTCACTTGGGCGACCTGACCACCCAGGGGTTGTGGTCCCCTCAGGAATCTCTGCTCCACATCAATCTGTTGGAGCTCAGAGTAGTATTTCTAGCACTTCAAGTTTTTTCCAAGTCTGTTCAGAACAAAGTTATTCACATCAGAACAGACAATACCACCACAATGTGGTACATCAACAAACAAGGAGGCACTCGGTCTATGACCTTGTGCACAGAAGCAATGAAGTTGTGGTCCTTGGCTTATTGTCTGAACACCTCCCTCTCAGCAGTACACCTCTCAGGCAAGGACAATGTCCTGGCAGATGCTCTCAGCAGGATATCTTAGGGCCATCACGAATGGTCCCTGGATCCCTTGGTCCTGGAGGTGATATTCTCCAGATGGGGCACCCCACAGATAGATCTTTTTGCAGCCCCAGACAATCACCAACTTCCCCTTTTTTTGCTTCAGGCCCCCAGTGTTTGGCTCAGTCCCCCTGGATGCCTTAGTTTTCAATTGGGAAGGGAAGTTCCTGTATGCTTTCCCCCCCTTCCCTCTCCTGTTCAAAGTGCTAGTCAAAATTGGGTCTCAATCCTGCAAAGTGATCCTGATTGCTCCAGACTGGGCCAGACAACCCTGGTATCCTCTCCTATTGTCCTTATCAGTCCATCTTCCCCTGGCTCTTCCCAGGAATTACAACCTGTTAACTTGTGCTCAGGGGAGGGTTTGGTACCCGAATCTCAAATCTCTCAATCTCGAGGCCTGGCTCTTGAAGAGTTAGAGTTTGCTGATTTACACCTCTCCCAAGGGGTTATGGATATTCTGAAGGCTTCGAGAAGCCTTCCACCAAACTACTTATAATTCCAAGTGGAAAAGATTTTCCATATGGTGGTCTGGGAAGCATATTTCCCCAGAGTCTGCTGATCTGCCCACAGTACTTGACTACATGGTTCATCTCAATAGCTTGGTCTCAGACCAGCTACACTAAGGGTGCACCTGGCAGCGGTTTCTGCTTTCATTTCAGCAGGTAAGCCCTCTTTTCTTTCAGCTCACCCTGTTTTCTCCAAGTTTTTCAAGGGATTGCTTCATACCAATCCTCCATTCAGGGATCCTGCCCCTGCTTGGGATCTTAATGTTTGCATTGCTCAGCTTATGCAACCCCCTTTTGAGACTTTGTCCTCAGCAGAGCTTAAGTACTTGACTTGGAAAACGGTGTTTCTTGTGGCTATCACTTCTGCCAGGTGCATAAGTGAGCTGCAAGCCCTGTCAGTGGAGCCTGACTTTATTTCCTTCCATAGGGATAAGGTGATCCTAAGGACTAACAGGAAGTTTTTGCCTAAGGTGGTTTCAGACTTCCACCTTAACCTATCTATGTCTCTTCCTGTGTACTTCACTGACCATTCCTTCTCTGGTGAGAGGAGGCTGCACAGCCTAGATGTGAAAAGAGCCCTTAGCTACTATATAGAATGCACCAAGGGTCTTAGGTTTGACTCCCTCCAACTGTTCTTCACTTATGGTGAGGTAGGCAAAGGAAAACCTGCCACTAAAAGATCGATTGCCAGGTGGATTGTCTCTTGCATACAATTTTGCTATGGAAAATTAGGTAGGTTCCACCCTCAGGCCTGAGGGCTCACTCTACCAGAGGTATAGCTGCTTCCCTGGCTGCTGCCAGGATATCCCTATTCTAGAAATATGTCAAGCAGCTACCTGGAAAACAGTTCACACTTTCACCAAGCATTACTCCCTGGATATCCAGGCTAGAGTGATGCTCGGTTTGGCGCTATATGTGCTTCAGAGCCTATTTCTAAGTAGGTTCTGTCCCTCCTCCATGGAGGTACTGCGTTAGTAGTGCAAATTGTCAGAATACAGCAAGACTTCATGTTGTTTGAAGAAAAAATTACTCACCTTAGTAATGTTGTTTCTTCTAATGGAGCCTTGCTGTATTCTGACCTCTCCCTCACCTTCCCCTCTCAGAACCTCTGTTTTTTGGGATGTGGGCAGTGGCAGTGTTGGCACTCAGGAGGTGCCCCACCTTTTTTTATCATCACCCTTTCTTTGGGTGAGTGGGGGGAGTGTTATTTCATTTTTGCGTCTCCTGACTTGAGTCTTTGTTTTTGGGACCAAAAATCTGTTATTATGTTAGTAGCCAGTTGGCTAGTGTAGGTTTACAGCTTCCACACAGGACCTCAGTGAGTTTAGCTCATAAAGATCTGACGGTTTGAGTTCAAACAGCAACAGACAGAGTCTCAACCGAGCTCGAGCTCAGCTTTCCACGCCTGGCATGGAAAGTTAACTTTTTCATCTCCGGGGCAGTTCGAAGGTTGGGACTCACTGCAAATTGTCAGAATACAGCAAGACTCCATTAGAAGAAACAACATTACTAAGGTGAGTAATTTTTTCTTCTAATCTATGGACCAAGATAGACACATACATTTTGTAATCATAGTTTAACATCAAGATAGGTCTGTAGGAGGCCGGATATCGGGTGTAGTTTTGCGGCTTGGGTATGACAGCTATAACTGCTCAACGCCAAGCTTGGCGGGGGTGAATCTCGCTCCTAGACTGCTCAGTATGCTGAGAGGAGAGGTGGGACCAATAGATTTTTAAACTGCCTGAAAAATTCAGCTGGATATCCATCCATTCTGGGGCTTTGGCTTTGGTAAGGGTATGAATAATTTCCTCTCTTGTAATTGAGGTTAATAGTATTTCTGCTTGCTCCTCTGTTAATCTGGGAAGAGTGAGTTTCTGTAAATAGGAGTTTATTTGTTCCAGATCAGGGGTATTACTCTCTGTGTAGAGTTGCTTATAATATGATGCTAATATCTCTCTAATTTCTTGTGGTTGTGTATGGTGTTTCCCTGTATTTGGGTCTGTCATGTTAGTTATACACGTTTTCATTTTGCGTTCCCTCAATTTTCCCGCTAAGTTTCTTGCTCCCCATGGTCCCCCTTCATGGTGCAGATGCTTTAAATAGAGTAACTGCTGTTCTATACTCTGATCTATTATCTTTTGAATTTGTTGTTTGAGTATTCTTATTTGGTTCTGAACATTGCTGTCCACCTGGTTTACCCATGTCTGTTGCTTTTTTAAGTCTTCCTGTAGTTCCCCCCACCGTCTCTCTTTTTTTTTTTTTTCTTTTTGTATGAGAATTTTATTATTTCTCCTCTTAGTACATTTTTTTACCATATCCCAGAATATCTGAGCTGTTATGTCTGGCTGTGAGTTTTCTGCAGTTATTCTGGGTATCAAATCTTTCATCAATTGTTTGAATTCTGGGTTTCTTAAGTGCAATAAGTTAAGCCGCCAATGTGTTATTCTTTTTTCTCCACTCAGATTAAAGTGCACACAAACCAGCACATGGTCTGACAGTTTTTTGATGCCATGCTATATATCTGACAGGGCCTCTTCTAAGTGCTCCACGGTTGTGAACACATAGTCTAGTCTGGAGGCAGTGTTTGTGTGTGCAGAAACGTGTGTACTCCTTTGCTGTAGGGAAACAGTGTCTCCACTCATCGACCAGGCCTAAACTTGCCATATTCTACCGAATACACATTTGGAGGGAGTTGGCATGGTGCGGCAGGGGTCTTGATGCGTCTAAACCTGGGTGTAGGGTGACGCTGAGGTCTACTCTTGATATCAATTGCCCCTGAAGCTTCGTAACCAATTGCAAAAAAAGGTTCTGTGCTGTTTGTGTTGTGGTCCCCGGTGGCAGGTAAACTGAGGTCAGGGTAACCCTGCATACATGTAACATCCCCACTACTATGACGTAGCGACCTTCTGTGTTTACCACCTGATCAGTAGCCTCGAATGGTGTCTCCCTGGAAATCAACACCGCCACCCCTCTGCATTTTACCCGATGGGTGAGCAGATTCTGCCACCAGTCTGTATCCCGAATTCTGGAGTTTGCTATGTTCTGCAGAGGATAAGTGTGTCTCCTGTAAAAGCAGTATCTCCATCCTCTCTCTCTCTCTCTCTCTCTCTCTCTCTCTTGATATATTGAAACAGGTAAGAGTGTTTAATAGGGTTGTATATCCCATTTATATTTAGGGATATTACTAGTGATTGCTTAGCCATTTAAAACATCTTGTGGTATCTTTTGCCTGACCGTGACCTCTGTTTTTGCTCCTGTTACTCTGAGATGTATCCTAGGACCTTGCCTGCATGTTCCAATATTTTCAATGCCTGCATTTAATAAATCTGAAACAGTGTTGCTCAAAAGAGCTTAACAGATGAAGTATCTGCCAACATGGCAGAACGTTAATAAACTGCATCAACAGCCATTTCATATTTAACATAAACCATTTATACAGTGAACTGCACCTTTGATAATAGGTGCCTAGATCGCTTAGCTGAGACTTCCAGGGTGGGGAGAAAAATGTATTTCCTCCTATTGGGGGGTGGATGTAAACTCCCTGGGGATATATCCTCGGATGTTGTGGGGGCCCCTGTGCCACACCTATAACCAGTGTCAGCAAGTGAAAGATGGATCACCACCAGGAACAGGTCCACCGTCAGGGCAAGGCTTAAAACACCCATTATCCCTCTGATCAGTCCTTCGCTTCCCCTGTGGCCAACGCTGAACAAGGGCCATTTACTTAATTGGGCTGTGTTTCAGAACTATTAGGGGGACAAGCCTGGGGGGGGGGGTCTAGTCAAAGGAGGTTTTCCATTTCTGCTGAGGGTTCCAATGTGCCTCCCTCCTAATTAATATTCTCATGCCCTCAGCTGTCCCACACCCCTTCTGTATTGTTGCCGCCTTTGGATTTGGTGACTGAGCAGAAACCTTACTTCCCCAGTGTGCCTCACCACCATGATCACCTGCAGCCTTCCAACACAAGACACCATTCTTCCTGTCTAGACTCAGTCGCTTTTGTTGGATTTCTTCCCTTTAGCGTGTTTTATTTAATGGATCAGTCCATACGAGGAGCAAGGACCACATCACTGACCAAGGCTGCAGCCCTTGGGGGTAGCACCTAGTGTGCTGGACAATGAGCCCAGCGTTTTTATTATTTTTCCCCTTCATGGATTTGTGTCTATGATCCCCCTCACAGTCCCTTCCCTGTCCGGTTGTGTGATAATTCGCCCTCTTTCCCAAGGTGGAGTCATTTTTTACAGTACCTTGATCTCGAAATTGTCCTTGCCTATTCAGGCGGGGGCCTCCCAACCCGATTTTTTTTTTCAACAGTTCCTTGGCATCTTGAAGAGCTAAAAGTCCCTGCTGCTTACAAGACTGTTGAGATTGTGTTCTTTCCCAGTCTGTCTTCCGTAAGTCTTGCTGTTCTTTTTCTCCCATCTGTTTGCTTGGCTTAGGCACAGTGATCCCTTTACTGTTTAGTGCTTTGATGGCTTCTTCTGGTGTGTCATAGCTTTTGGGGCCCTCTGGGAACATGATCATGAGGCGAGATGGGTAGGGTGTGGTAAATCGGAGCTCCTGCGCCTTTAAGGTCCTCAGGATGGGAGTGTAGGCCCTTCGTTTTGCCAAGACCAGGGGGGAATAGAGGTTGTCAAAATAAATTCTGTTTCCTTTATACTTCCGCTCTTTCATTCTCCATATTCTGGTAAGAATTTTTTGTTTAATTGTATAGCTCAGCAGCCTAAACACAATTGATCTGGGCCATTGGTCGTTTGCTGAGGTTTCGTCAGGAGTGCATGGTGGGCTCATTCTGTGTCAAGGGGGAAGGCTGGGTCTAGCTGTAGTAAATCCCTTAAGAATGCATCTAGGAATGCTGACATATCTCACCCCTCTTCATCCTCCAATACACCAGATGTTCGGATGTTGCATCTGCGAGATGGTTTTTCCAGATCGTCACATTTGGCCGCAAGTTCTTGGTTCCCTTCCATTAAGTGTAAAATTAGGCGCTCCAGCCGATCCGTTCTGGTATCCATCTCCGTATGGTGGGAATCTAGTTTGGTTACTCTTTGTCCCACATGGGTTAGCTCTGCTGACAGTTCTCCTTCCTGAAGTCCTGTAACTCATTGAGAATTTCTGCATTGCTCGTTTGTGTTGGCGCCGTTTGCGAGGCTGCCATAATGGACGTGGTATCTGGGTGGATTATGTCTGATTTTGCCACTGTATCAGCATCTAATATTTGTTTGCTTTTGGCCTTTCTCCTCTGACCACCCATGAAGTTTGTGATGCTCCTCCTCCTATATTTGGGTGATCTTCCTGGACTAAGTCTCCATCACTCATTCACACTAGTGGGATAGCGCCGGAGGTTCTAGGACCAAGCGGGAGCCAAAAATTTTCTGAAGGGTCAGCGCCGAGGTAGGACTGCACATGCGCGGCACTGCGAGACTGACTCGCGCCTATGTAGGCTATCTCAGCGTCGACCCTCCAATCGCCTCAGTTCCTTTTCTCCCTCCGTCGAGTACGCTTGGAAGTCGACGTCACTTGTCTGCCGGAGTCAAAGTTTTCATCTATACAACAACAGCTTTTAGTGTTTAACTGTTTAATTTAACTATTTAGTAGTAATTTCTTATTTTACGAACAAGAAAAGAAAATTATGAAGCAAAAGAAATTTCTTTCCTGCCGTCAACAGAGTCGTCCTTAGACGGTAACGGTGACGGTAGGAAGACTCTCGCTTGAAAGTTGTTATGGCAGAGTGGCTGTGCCCTGTCCGCCACCCTTAAGTAACGGTGGAGGGTCTGACTACGGACAGTCCTGTGCTTGGGAGGAGGACAGTCAACCGAAGCACAAGTCTGGCAGTGCCGGGGATCCAGCTCCGCTTAGCCTCAAGCTCTTCTTCCTCGTTTGGGGAAGAAGAATCGATAGCGCTTGAGGTTGCCCGTTGGTACGTCTGCACGAGGATTGTTCGTTGGAAGAGGCGATAGGCCTGAACTGACTTTCTTGGGTTCCCCTTGGCCCTGCTCCTAACGGCCGCATTCTTGACTCCGGACTCCATCTCTGTCCTCGTTGGAGTTCCGGTGAGCAGTTTCACTTCAAACAACATGAAGTCTTGCTATATTATGACATATGCAGTATAACCCCAGGTTAGAACTGCTCCGGAGGTGAAAGAGTTAACTTCCATGCAGGGCATGGAATCTTGAGCGTGAGCTCGGTTGAACACTCTGTCTGTTGGAGCTCAAACTTAAACTGTCAGATTCTTTACTCCGCCTCACTGAACAGTCGCTCCGGAGATTCCTCCTGCTGCTCGGTTTGTTTGTCGGTTTTAAAGTGTAATTCTCGGTTTATTTTACCGAAATTTAACATAATCGTCGGTTCAAGCTCTGTCTGTGGTATTGTAAGTAATAGATAGACACTTATTTTTTTTCTTCTGTGTGGAACTTGTAAGCGTCTTTTTCGGTTCAGTTTGAACCCATCAGAGGGTTTAAAATTACTTTCTAGCCCTTTAGAGTGCGGTTCCTGGTTCTTATCGGTTCTAAAGAAGTTTTATTACGTTTTTCCACGACCCGTGAACGGTTGGGAACCGATAAGAGAGTCTTGTTGGTGGAGTGCCGTTAACGGGCAAGTTTTAGGTTAGGCTGGCACTATGTCTGAGAAACCAAAAGAAAAACCGGACCCACTGGGTTTCAGCACTGTTGGCCTCTGTGGGAAGCCTTTGCCAAGGCTGACCCACACCATTTGTGTATATTGTCTGGGGTTTGACCACCTCAATGCAGACTGCCAGATTTGTAAGAATTTTCCTGCTGCCACCGTGGAAAAAGAGTTGGTAGGCTTAGGAAAGGAGGCCAAAAGTCTGCTGATTCGGATGGCCAGCCGGTTCGGTTCAACCGAACCTGAGGGTGCCCTCTGACCAGGCGATGCTTCCTCGGGCAAGCGAAGAGCCAGCTCTGAGGCCGGTTCCAACTAAAGGGCTAGAAGGTCAGCTAGTTTGGGGCCAAAGTTTTTCTCCAACCACTGAGGAAATAGCCAAGCTATTCAAATTGTCCAGTCTTCTTTCCCCAGTTCCGTCGAACACGCACCATTGGTAGCGCCCGGTTCTGGTCGGTTCTCGTTCAAGATTATGATTTTGAAGATTTTTATGAACCAGGGGAAGGGGAGGAGGGGTACGAGGAGAGTGAGTGTCATTTTGACAGTCTGGATGTGCCCATTGAACCGGACATCTCTCCAGACACCCTCAGGAGTATCCCCTCCCAGGCTATCTGAGTCCCCTTCTCATTTTTTGTTTTACAAGAAAGTTGCTGACACTCTGCAACTCCCTGTTGAGGAAGCTGTTGATCAAGAAGAGCCTGATTTTGTGGAAATGATGGATATTCCAGAGTCTAGGAGACTGTCTATTCCCTTGCATAAATCTTTTAGGAAACAGACAGTAAAAATTCTGAAAACTCCTTTCTATCCTCCCTGTGGATAAAAGGATTGACAAGAGGTATGCTTTATCAGGCTCTGATACCGAATTCCTCTCCCAGCAATGCAGCCATGTGGGGGTAGTGCAGGCTGCAGCCTGTGACAAGGCTAATATTCCTCTAGCCTCTCACCCTCCTGAAAAGGATTCCAGGAGGATGGATGCCATGGCAAAAAAGCAGTACATGGCAGCATCTTTGGGACTCAGACAGGCAAATTATATGGCTTACGCAGCTAGGTACCAGAAATCCAGGTGGGATACTGTCCTGGCCCTAGCAAAACAGGCCCCTGAACAGCTTGCCAGGGAGCTGGAGCAGGTGGCTGCAGATGGTATTGAGGCATCCAAGGTGCAATTTCATGCTACTGTAGACTCTAACAATGTTTTCTCAAGAGTTATGGCTACATCTGTGTCTCTTCGCAGAATGGCCTGGCTCAGATGCACTGCCCTGTCACAGGATACCCAGTCTAAGGCTATGGATTTTCCTGTTGTGGGAAATTCTCTGTTTGGGGAGCAGACAGAGAATTATATGAAGAAAATGGATGAGTATAGGACCACCTATAGGAGTGCACAGGCCAAAGAAAGGCAAGTCACTCTCAAAAGCAGCATGTCAGGGGCAGGGGCAGGCCTTTCATAGGCCTTTTACCAAGCCCAGGCCTCCTCTTCTGCTTATGCCCAGAGGGTTCTTTAGAGGAAGGGCAGAAGGGCTCTAGTAAGCCTGCTTCTCCCCTCAACCCAAAACCCCTGTAAAACAGGCTCCTGATGGGGTAGCCAGGGCCAATTCTCCACTGCCGGTAGAGGCAGGCTGGCTTACTTTGTCCAGGACTGGAAGTCTTTAACATCAGACAAGTGGGTCCTGGAAGTAGTAAGCCAGGGACTGGTTCTCAGCTTCAAAAATTTCCGAAGATGAGGCCAGGTCTTTCCACCCTGCAAACCCATCAGAGGCACTTGCCCTGGAAGCAGAAGTTTCTCCCTCCTGGCTCTCAGAGCCGTGGAAAGGTTCTATCCATACACCAGGGCAAGGTTGTACTCCAGGTACTTCCTTACCCCAAAACGACAGGAGAATGGCGGCCCATTCTGGATCTCAGGTATCTAAACAAGCACCTTTTAAAACCAAAGTTCAAAATGGTGACCTTGGGGATTATTTTACCCTCTCTAAGGCCAGGGGACTGGCTAGCCTCCCTGGACCTCAAGGATGCCTACTTCCATGTTCTCATCAGAAGCTCCCATCGAAAGTACCTCAGATTCGAACTGCCCTCAGGCCATTACCAGTTCAGAGCAATGCCCTTCGGCCTCACCTCGGCCCCAAGGGTGTTCACAAAATGCCTGGCAGTAGCAGTTGCTCATTTAAGAAGGCAAAAGATTGCCATCTTTCCTTATCTGGACGACTGGCTCATTGTAGGCCAGTCTCCAGAACAGGTCAAACTACATTTACAAGTAACCCAGCAGCTGCTTACATCTCTAGGTTTCCTTCTCAATCTTCCAAAGTCAGTTCTGGAGCCTGTCCAGCTTCTCACCTTTATAGGCGCAGAACTGAACACAAAAAGCAAGAGCCTTCCTTCCTCTGGAAAGAGCAAGGACCCTGGTGTCTCTGGCCTCCTCTTTCACCCTGCAGGTCTCAACCAGCAGGCATTTTCTACAGCTCCTGGGGCACATGGCTGCTTCTACAGCAGTAGTGCAGGGGCGAGATTTCAGATGAGGACATTCAGTTCCATTTGAGAGCCTTTTGGTCTCAAGGACAGATCCCTAACCAAATTGATCCCAGTGACTCGACCCTGATCCAGACCCTTCAGTGGTGGCAGGATCAGAACAATCTGAGACAGGGGTTCCTTCACTCCCCAGTCTCATTCCTTGACCCTTACTACAGATGCATCCCTTTTGGGGTGGGGAGCTCACATGGGCGACCTTTCCACCCAAGGGCTGTGGTCCCCCCAGGAATCTCTGCTCCACATCAATTTGCTGGAGCTCAGAGCAGTTTTTCTAGCACTCCAGGTTTTTTCCCACATCTATCCAGAACAAGGTGGTTCAGGTCAGAACAAACAATACCACTACAATGTGGTACATCAACAAGCAAGGGGGCATTCGGTCTACGGCCTTGTGCACTGAAGCAATGAAGTTGTGGTCTCTGGCTTATTCTCTGAATGCCTCCCTTACGGCAGTCCACCTCCCAGGCAAGGACAATGTCCTAGCGGATGCTCTCAGCAGGATTTCCCAGGGCCATCACGAATGGGCACTGGATCCCCTAGTGCTGGAGGTAATATTTGCCAGATGGGGCACCCCGCAAATAGATCTCTTTGCAGCCCCAATCACCAACTTCCCCTTTTTTGCTGCAGGCCCCCAGTGTTGGGCTCAGTCCCTCTGGATGCCTTCCTCCTCCTCAGTTGGGAAGGGAAGTTTCTCTATGCTTTTCCCCCCTTCCCTCTTCTTTTCAAAGTGCTAGTCAGAATCAGATCTCAATCCTGCAAGATGATCTTGATTGCTCCAGATTGGGACAGGCAGCCCTGGTACCCACTCCTCATGTCCTTAGCAGTCCACCCTCCCCTATGCCTTCCCAGGAATCACAACCTGTTAACCTGTGCCCAGGGGAGAGTTTGGTATCCGAACCTCAAATCTCAAGGCTTGGCTCTTGAAGAGTTAGAGTTTGCTGACCTACACCTTTCTCAAGGTGTATTGGATATCTTGAAGGCCTCTAGGAAGCCTTCCACCAGGGCTACCTATAATTCAAAATGGAAGATATTTTCCATCTGGTGTGCTGGTAAACATATTTCCCCAGAATCTGCTGATGTGCCCACGATCCTGGATTATTTGGTGCATTTGAATTCCTTGGGGCTGAGACCAGCTACCCTAAAAGTGCACTTGGCAGCTGTGTCTGTCTTCTTGTCTGCAGGTAAGCCCTCTTCTTTATCAGCTCACCCTGTGTTCTCTAAGTTTTTTAAAGGGTTGCTTCACACCAACCCCCCGTTCAGGGACCCTGCCCCTGCTTGGGATCTTAATATTTGCATTGCTCAGCTTATGCAACCCCCTTTTGAGCCATTGTCTTCAGCAGAGCTTAAGTACTTGACTTGGAAAACTGTGTTTCTGGTAGCCATCACCTCTGCCAGGCGCATAGTGAGCTACAAGCCTTGTCAGTGGAGCCTGATTTTATCTCCTTTCATAGAGATAAGGTGGTCCTCAGGACTAACAGGAAGTTTTGCCTAAGGTGGTTTCAGACTTTCACCTTAATCAATCCATGTCTCTTCCTGTGTACTTCACTGACCATTCTCCTCTGGTGAGAGGAGATTGCACAGTTTAGATGTCAAAAGAGCCCTTAGTTACTATATAGAACGTCTCAAGGGTCACAGGTTCGAATCCTCCAATTGTTCCTCACTTATGGTGAGGTTGGTAAAGGAAACCTGCCACTAAAGATCCATTGCCAGGTGGATTGTCTCTTGTATCCAATTCTGTTCTGAAAAACTGGGTAGGTTCCTCCTCAGGCCTGAGGGCTCACTCTACCAGAGGTACATTCAGCGTCTCTGGCTGCTGCCAGGGACATTCCTATCCTAGAGATATGTCAAGCAGCTACCTGGAAAACAGTTCACACTTTTACTAAGCATTACTCCTTGGATATCCAGGCTAGGAGTGATGCTCGATTCTGGCACTGTGCTTCAGAGCCTATTTCAAGTAGGTTCTGTCCCTCCTCCATGGAGGTACTGCTGTGTAGTCTGCATATGTCATAATATAGCAAGACTTCATGTTGTTTGAAGAAAAAATTACTCACCTTAGTAATGTTGTTTCTTCTAATGGAGTCTTGCTATATTATGACCTCCCCAGCCTGTCCCTCTCAGAACCTCTGTTTTTGGAGCAGGGTGGGCAGTGCAATGTTGGCACTTCTTTGATGCCCACTTTATTTCACCCTTCTAGGGTGCTTAGGTGTTATGCTTAAATTTTCCTTCTTGAATCCCCCGACTTGAGTCTTTGTTTTGGGATCAAGAACAAAAAGGTGTTTTTGTAGTTAGTAGCCAGTGGCTAGTGTAGGTTTACGGCTTCCACACAGAACCTTAGTGAGTTTTTGCTCGTAAAGATCTGACAGTTTCAGTTTGAGCTCCAACAGACAGAGTGTTCAACCGAGGTCACGCTCAAGATTCCATGCTCTGCATGGAAGTTAACTCTTTCACCTCCGGAGCAGTTCTAACCTGGGGTTATACTGCATATGTCATAATATAGCAAGACTCCATTAGAAGAAACAACATTACTAAGGTGAGTAATTTTTTCTTCTGGGCCGCTCTTGCGGAGCAGGAGGTTTGACTGCTTTTTTCCTGGCTGTGTTCCTGTTTTTGGGGCCTCCAGGCCTTGGAGCCATTGGACCAGAGCCGGGTCAATTGGATCAGAATGAGCACGGTGCCCTCTTGGTGTCTTCGCCATCATGTCGACCCCTCGTGCCTACCCCCCTCTTCCTTTTCCATGCTGGGGCCGGCACGGGCACCACCTTTCTCCTTTTCCCCTTCTTCTCCATTGGCTTTTCCATGGTGTTTTTCCTGGCGCTGTGCCTGACACCTTGGTGGCACCGCAGGTCTGGTGCCATGGCCACTGGTTTAGCATTGGTGTCATAGGTGGTACTGCTGGTGTTTGGGTTGGTGCTGGGAGTTGGCACCATGGCTCAGCACCACACTCGGTGCGTGCTCGGCACCATGGGCTCTGTGCGAGCACACACGTGGGTCCCTGTCATTTTGTGCCTTTATTTGCTGGCAGTGCTGTGGGTGTCTCCAGGTGCCACAGATGCCCATGGGTGCTGGGTGTTGCAGGCACCGCGGTACCCGCCAGTGGCGGCTGGGCACTCGCGGGTGGCGCCTGGCACCTCCGGCGGTGTCATGGGGTGCCAAGATTCCATTGGTGTCATGGTGCCATGGTGCCCTTTGGGTGCCATTGCTGCCATGGGTTGCTTAGGTGCCGTGGTACCAAGGGTGCCATGGGCCGGAGGTACCTGCGTGGCGCTTGCTGCTGAGGATACCTATGGTTCTGCTGTGGTGCCCCTGGTGTCTCCCAGGTTGGCATAGGGTACTGCTCGGTGCCCTCTTGTGCCACGAGTAACGCTGGTGCTGCAGGGGAACCAGTTGGTGCTGTCCTACAGAACTAGGGAAAGATCTCCATTTGCAGACCTCTTCTTCCGCGGGACTTGTGGCGGGATGTTTCCACAGAATGAAGTCCTGTTCTGCAGATTATTTTTTCCACACATCTTAGTGGGTGGCAGTCTGCATCATGTTTTGTGTCATCCAGTGGTTTTCCGCTGATGGGACTCTTCTGTGCTGTTCTGCCAGTGGAATCTCTCATTCCGATCAGCACTTTCTCAGCTTCCTATGTGGTGCCAAGTTCCTCGACACCCTTCCTGTGGCGGAGTCTCTAGTGGCTCTGACCTAGACCTCTTTTCGGGGTCCTTCTGCGGTAGAAGAGCATCTAGATGTCTCTCTCCCTGTCCTTCTGGTCAGTGATACAGCGGATGACTCATTTTATATACTGAAGGACACACCCTTTCTATCACCAGAGTCTGTGATGGAAGCTCTTTTCAGTAGTTCCTCATTAATGGGGTCCACCATAGTGTTCAGACCGGATCTGTGGACCATACACCTCTGCGTCTAGACTCTTTCAGTCATCAAGACAATTACACTCTGTGGAACATTCGAATTCAATGGTCGGGAGCCACACAGACTGTTCCGCTCCTTTGATAGGGGTATACAACCCTCTTTTGATGCTGCCCTTCTGGTGGCTGCTTCGGCATAGGTGGTTAACATCTGTCTAGCTATTATTATTAGTCCAGTCAAGAGTTCAGATCTTACTTCGGGATAGAGCTCTTGCAGCAGGCTATCACAATTCGGACTATGCCGCAGGCACTAGGACCACACGGAAAAACTTCTGCCAGCAATACCAGCTGGGGACCGCCCCCGACACCGGCCTCGCCCCAACGTCAGTCAGGGTACAAGAGGGGGCGGACCCAGCTCCACCTCAGTTCTTTCCCGCCGCGTACCACACACGTGAATAGCTGCTGCCTGCGATTCACCAGCAAGAACAGAGCTACAATCAAGATATTTTCTACGGTTTTCCGTTTTTTCATTATCACCGCGACCGACGCCTGCACAGTCACCATTAGTGGCTCGGTCTTTTCGGCTTCTTCTTGTCTTTCCCTCAGTGTTTCAGTCGCTGTTAGCGCCGACGTCAGTACCGCGGTTGGTCCACGCGGGTTTGATGTCTTCGGGCGTCCCTCTCACCAGAACCGTCCAGTAAGTGCGAATCACGGATGACAAATTCCAGCCAAAGGCGGTTACCCGGTTAGTGTTTTCTGCTTGGGCCGGACCCGACACGCTAACTGCGCCGACTGCCAAGCATTCGCGAGCGGACTCTCATCCGGCGCCTGAAGGCCTGTCTACTAGAAGAAGATGGACCTGCCGCTCACTGAGGAGAAGAAGAAGGAAAAAAGTGCCATAGTAAGGCGCCCGAGTCGGTCCGGCACGGTCCCAGTCTCTGTCCGCTCGTGACCTTCCCGGTACCTGTCCTTCAGGCTGGGTCAGTGCGCCGTCGTCCCAGGCTAAGGCCGGCCCGTCGGGGAGCAGGCGGCCAAGCCTAAGGTGACTCCAATTAAGGTCATTGCTAAGTCCGTGGTGGTTTCTGCTTCAGCCCTACCGTCCACGCCACCGGCGCCGCCTGCTAAAGGTGCGCCTTCGGAGCATAAGGACTCTCCGGCGCCCCCTGTCATCACCCGTTGTCAGTTGCGACACGGCGCTGAGTGAAGGGCAAGGACCCAGGAGTCGGTCTGGTTGTCTGCCGATGTCCCGTCGCCAAGTCCTCCTCCCCTGGGCCTCCAGGAAAACTTAGCTGTCGCGTCTCCCCGCCTATAGCTTCTTTCCGCATGCGGGCGGCAGAGTATTCTCCCTGGACGAGCTGAAACAACTTTTTTCGTTTTGGTCGGGGCAGGTTCACAAAGTACCACCCCGTCGCCGGCCCAGACACCGGTACCAGATCCTGCGGGTGAACCACAGCCGGAGAGCGAGGCCTCCCCATTGAGGTCCCCAGAGCGCCGGTTTTCGCCCCCTTCTAGAGCTTGTTCCCGCGCCCGATCTGAAGACCGCCGACGTCGCTCCTTAGGTTCCACTGACCGATGTCGGACCCGGTCTCGTTCTCAGAGCCCTTCCCGCGCTCGGCGGGACGGTTCCCGATGTCAGTCCCCTGACTGATGTCGGTCATCGCTCCGTTGTCGGTCCAGGGAACGAAGTCGGTCTTCGGACCGTCGTCGGTCCCCTGCTTACTGACGTCAGCGAAGGCATGGACAGGAGGCAGAACCTGACCACTCTAAATCGGATAGTCGGTCCTCCTCTTCATCATCATCCTCTTCCTCTTCCTCTTCCCTCAGCCTCAAGCGCTCCCCTGAGGAGAAGGACATGCCTCGCTCGCCTCTGGATGATCCCACTTTCATGGACGTCGTGAGGCATATCCAGGCTTCTAATGAGTGGGACACAGAAGACCTGGATCCAGAACGTCGGAGATTGGCCAAGTACCTGAGGCAGAAGGAGCCAAAGTCTTTGGTCATTCCTCCTCTGGTGGATACCTTTCAGGACCTGACTAGATCCACCTGGCTGCACCCAGCCTCCATCCCGGCGGTTCCCAAGAAGTCGGACAGGCTTTACAAGGCTCCGAGGACTGAACCCTTTTTGGCTGAACACCCTCAGGCAGACTCCACCGTGATCACAGCTGCTCATGACAAGTCTCGACAGCCGCGACACCTCAGCTCCCAGCCTCCTGACTTAGAGTCCCGTTACCCGGATCAGGTGGGCAAAAAGGTTTACTCTGCCTCCACCTGCTCCATTAGATCCTTAAACTTCCTCATGCATATGGTGCAGTTCCAGAATGCGCTGTGGGAACGGGGTCTTGAGCTGGCACAGGCCATGCCAGACTCCAATAAAAAGACGGAGCTCCTGGCCCTCTTGCAGTCGGGCTCGGATGTAGGCACTCATGTTCTGAGGGCCTCGTACGATACTGCAGATACGGCGGCCAGAGCAGCTGCCTCTGGAGTTCGTCTCCGGCGCCATGCCTGGTTATGGCTTTCGGGCTTCCACCAGGATCTGCAGTCCGGTATCCGGGACCTGCCGTTTCAGGGTACCATCTTATTTGGGCAGGAGACAGAGAATATGATCTCACGTCTCCAGGAATCGGGTAAGTCTATCTGGTCGGTCTGCCAGTTGTACCATGGCGACCAGCGACGCCCTCATCGCCGTCGGCTTTTTCCAAAGTCCTCAGGCAGTCAGACTTCAGCCCATGGTTCCCAGCAAGGGCAGAGGTGGCTTCCGCGGAGATCGGAAACCAGCAGTCTGGTGGACCGTCTGACCGTGGGCCCAAGTCCTCCCAGGCCTCTCTCCTACCCGGTTCGCCTATGCTCCTTCCCCCCCCCACCTCTGTGGTCAGGCCAGGGGAGCCGGTCAGGGCAGCTTCTCCCTTCATCTCGAAGGGTGGAGCTCTATTACCACAGATCAATGGGTCTTGGACGTCATTCAGAGCGGACACACGTTGGAGTTCACAGAGTTTCCTCCACGTACTCCACCAAAGCTCTCCCGTTATCCTCCTCCTCACATTCCACTCTTGGAAGGAGAATTCAGGCCCTCCTGCAGAAGACAGCAAAGAGCAGGTTCCCGGAGCAGTGGGGTCAAGGTTTTATTCCACTTCTTTCTGATCCAAAAAAGGCGGGACCTCATTCCATTCTGGACCTCCATCCTTTAAATCTCTTTATAGAGTACAAAAAGTTCAGGATGGTGACTCTTCAAAGTCTCCTCCCTCTGCTGCACCAAGGGGATTAGCTCTGTTCTCTCGACATGCAGGATGTGTACATGCATATCGGGGTCTTTCCTCCCCACAGGAAGTATCTGAGGTTCCACTTCCTGGGAGAGCATTAACAATTCCGGGTGCTCCCGTTCGGCCTCTCTTCCGCTCCGCAAGTCTTTAGCAAATGCCTAGCAGTGGTGGCTGTGGCTCTCAGGCGCTCAGGCCATTATTTTTTCCCTTACCTCAACGACTGGCTGCTGACAGTCCCGTCAAGGGATGGCCTCTTGCGTTTTCTCGGAGATGCCTATACTCTCTTCTGAGAGCTGGGGATCACCCTGAACTTAGAGAAGTCATCCCCGGAGCCCAGCCAAAACCTCGCCTTCATTGGAGCGACTCTGGACTCCGTCCAGGGCAGGGCTTACCTCCCTCAAGACAGGGGTCTTCGCCTGCGAAGTTTGGCAGAATGGATTTCCATAGCACCTCGAGTTCCAGCTCGGAACTTCCTCAGTCTACTAGGGCACATGGCGGCCATCCCAGTAATATCCTTAGCCCGCCTCCACATGAGAATCCCACAGTGGATGCTCAGGGTGCAGTGGGATCAATACTCCGACGACCTGGACGCCTTAGTCATGATCTCGGAGCCAGTCCGGAGAACGTTGCTTTGGTGGATGGACCCCAGCAATTTCGACAAGGGGGTCAGCTTTTGTCCGGAGCCTCCTGGTCAGACTCTGACAACAGACACCTCAGACTTGGGTTGGAGAGCTCATCTCGGTGGTCACTGCACGCAAGGGGTTTGGTCGACCGAGGAAAGGTCCCTCCATATCAATGTCCTGGAAATGCGAGCGGTCCTCTACGCCCTTCAGGCGTTTCAGCAGGACCTGGTTCCCGGCTCTCTTCTCATTCAGACGGACAACATGGCGGTTGTCTTTTATATCAACAAGCAAGGAGGCACTCATTCCTATCCTCTTTGCCGGGAGGCGATGAGAGTCTGGTACTGGGCGCTAGAACGGGACATTCGTCTGTCAGCGGTGCACGTTCCAGGAGTCCTAAACAGTCTGACTGATGATCTCAGCAGGTCGTGGGCCAGGGCGCATGAGTGGGAATTGCTTCAGTCTGTAGCAGATCAGCTCTTCGGATTGGGTCCTTCCGAGCTGAATCTCTTTCGTCCTGTAGCATGGCTATACTTTTGGCTCGCGAGCCTGCGCCTGGCGTTTTTGGCCAGGCAGCGTTGCATCCCTGTTGGGCGGGAGGTTTCTTTATGCCTTTCAGCCTTCCCTCTCATCAGGGGTACTGCTCAAGTTACAGGCAGAAGAGGCCGCAGATCCTTGTGGCTCCAACTGGCCCGACAGATTTGGTTCCCACTTCTGCAGCGGTTGTCCCAGGAACCTCCCATCCCGCTGCCCCTATGCTCCAACTGCTGTCCCAGGACCAGGGTTTTCTGGTCCACCTGGATCTCCGATCCCTGCACCTTCATGCTTGGCTCCTCCAGACATAGCTATGAATCGATACAGGGTTTCCCCGGAAGTGGCTGAGGTCTTAGCGTCCGCACTCAAGCCCTCTACTCGCTCTGCTTATGCCATGAAGTGGAAGCACTTTTGTCTTTGGGCCTTGCCTCAGCATTTGGACCCAGTCACGTGCTCTGTGAACTCCGTTTTGCAGTATCTCCTCTCCTTGTATGTATAAGGTGCACATGTGGGTGATCTCTGCCTACCATGCTCTGGTGGGGGGCAGAGCCTTAGCCCAGCTTGACGTGGCCCACACCTTCCTTAGGGGGGTCCTCCACATGAGACCTCCCGTCAGGGACCCTGTCCCACCCTGGGACCTCCTTTTTGTGTTGGAGAAACTCATCCTTCCCCCTTTTGAACCCGCAGTGACATGTGAGCTGCAATACTTATCTTGGAAAGTTTGTTTTTTGGTTGCTGTTACTTCCGCTCGAAGAGTTTCCGAGCTGCAGGCTCTGATGTGTAAAGAGCCCTATTTGGTTTTTCATAGGGAAAGGGTTTCCCTACGAATGAATCCTAAGTTTCTTCCGAAAGTGGTCTCGGAATTGACCCTCAACCAGTCGGTTGATCTTCCTGTTTATTTTCCTTCTCCCTCCAATAGAGGGGAGGTTCTCCTCCACACATTGGATGTCCACAGGTCCCTGAGATATTACCTCAGTAGAACAGTTCAACACCGTAAATCGGAGCAACTCTTTGTGGCCTTTGCGCCACAGTGCTTGGGTCAGCCGGTGTCCAAGCAGACTATCTCCAAATCGATAGTCCATTGCGTTTCATTCTGTTACGAGCATCACCACAAACCCCTACCGGGTCCGGTAAGGGGTCACTCCACCAGGGGTGTTTCAGCTTCTTTTGCCGCGATGCAGAATGTCGCCATTCAAAACATCTGTGCGGCTGCGACCTGGAATTCGGTGCATACCTTTGTCAAGCATTACAGCTTGGATATCGTCTCCAGACGCCGTGCTGGCTTTGGCCTGGCAGTTCTACAAGGACTCTTGTCCTAACGGTCTCTGGAGTCAGCATATTCCTCCTCCCGGGGGCGACTGTCTCTTCACTAGGGAACTGCTTGGGACTCTGTCCTAATTGGTGATAGCCTGCTGCAGAGCTCTATCTAAAGTAAGATAGTACAGTTACGTAAGAACTTACCGTAACAGTAGATCTTCGAGAGGAGCTCTTGCAGCAGGCGCTGTTTTCCCTCCCACCTTCCCCCTCGGAGTGTGCAGGTTTCTTCTCTTCTATAGAATGGGCTTCATCTCCTTCTCTTGTCATGCCATCTGCTGGGTACTGGCGGGAGAACTGAGGAGGAGCTGAGTCTGCCCCCTCTTGTACCCTGACCGACGTCGGGGCGGGGCCGGCGTTGGGGGCGGTCCCCAGCTGTTAGTGCTGGCAGAAGTTTTTCCGTGTGGTCCTAGTGCCTGCGGCATAGTCCTAATTGTGATAGCCGGTTGCAAGAGCCCCTCTCAAAGATCTACTGTTACGGTAAGTTCTTACGTAACTGTACTTTATAGATCCTCGGCTGCTATTCGGTCACTTCAACGAATGGGTTAGCCCTAACTTGGTCCTGCTGTGTCCCTCCTCGACGCACATCTGCCTCTATTTGTCTTACAAATCCAGCCCGTTTTTTTTTTCTGTCGAAATGTTTTTTTTTCCACAGTGGATATGTTCTCCTGTACACTTTTTTTCCTTTCTTCCCTGAGTTCAGAGACTGCTACTACAGTTATACACACAGGGGCAGGATGATTCCTTTTGGAATATGCAGTGACTAGGATTTAATTCTACTAGACCACCACAAGAGGCTTCTTAGTTGTGCTTCGCCTTCCAACAGGAAGGTTTCAGTGACTAAGTGAAAACCATTCTCCTTGATGGGCTAACCCCACCTGGACCTTCTTTTGCTCACCAAGTAAGGGGTTCAAGTGCTCCTGGACCTGTTGTTTGCAGGTCAGCCATACTTGGTAGTGGCGGTTCAGTCTCTGCTTCTTGGTCTACCCTGAACCTGCAGACTTTACCTCCGGCTCTTGCAGTTCCTGAGTCCTTTACATTAGATTAGTAAATGTCTTTGACACTATTAGTTTTGGTCCTATACCAAATTGTGAGTCCGGGTTTTCGCCACTCTCTGAGTGGTTGCGACTTCCTGGCAGAGTTTCATTTTGTACCCATTGCAGTCGTCTGCAAAGTGGTGAGTTACAACTCGAACGCTTATCTTGTGAGCATCATGTTCTGGATGCTCTTTACAAGACGGCTCTTTTTATTAGCAGGACAGTCTTTGGCCGTCCTTTCTGGGTGAACCCCATCTCCTACCACCCTACTCAGGGTTGTGGGTTTTAGCCTGGTACTCTCCCACTAGTGTGAATGAGTGATGGAGACTTAGTCCAGGAAAATATGGAAATTATGTACTTACCGTAATTATTGATCTTCTTGGACAGTCTCCATCACTCAGTCACACGCCCACCCACCATCCCCTTGGTTCACTCGTTTTTCTTTCCTGGTCTTCATGGCCTGTGGTTCGGACTGTGAAGACATTGTTCTTTGACCTTTTCTACAAAGGCCATCTGGGCCCTCTGAGGCCCAGAAACTCAGAATGAGTTATTCTCATTAGTTATGCTGTACCTCCTTGGTCAAAAAGGTACTGAGGCGGTTGGAGGGTCGACGCAGAGATAGCCTACACAGGTGCGAGTCAGTCTCACAGTGCCGTGCATGCATGGTCCTACCTTGGCGCCGACCCTTCAGAAAATTTTTGGCTCCCGCTTGGTACTAGTGCCTCCGGCGCTATCCCACTAGTGTGAATGAGTGATGGAGACTGTCCAAGAAGATCAATAATTATGGTAAGTACATAATTTCCATTCTAGGGACATGGATATGTTGTTCATCCACACTGTCTGGCAGGTATCCTTGCCGCTTTAAATCTTGCCGGAAGGTCTTCAAGCTGGCTCCTCCCACCCACCCGGGTGGTAAAACTCTCGGCTCCGCCCCATGACGCCAGATCTTCCTTACCGCTTGGAAGCTCAGGTTCCCTCCTTAACGCTCTGCATATAAGACTGGTTCCTAATTCTTCGGTTTTCCGAATTTAAAGTTTTGCATTATAGACTTGAGTCTTCTATCCCTCGTGGCTCGCGATGGACAAATCGACTCCTGGTTTCGGCGGTGCCCTTGTTGGGCAGAAGATGTCTCGTCACGGATCCGCACTCACGTGTGTCTACTGTTTAGGCCTTGAGCACGACCCGGAGCTTGCGACCTGTGCTCTTCCTTCTCAACCTATGTCCTCGAAGACCGTGCTGCCCGTTTACAACTGGGGCACCCGAAGCGTTTCCTCCAGTAAAGTCTAAAGAGGCCCGGTCAGGCGGTTTCATGGCGGCGGGCTCGGCAGCGGATCAGCTAGAGCAGATGATCGCCTCAAGAGGAAGCGGCGGCCGCATCTTCCTCGACCGTGGCATTTATCCTGCTCTCCCTGGGTTCCTCTTACACAGCTTCCTTTAAGGAGCTTTGTCTGTCTCTCTCCACTAGAGGAGAGGGACCAACGTCTGCTGGACCTTCTTCTCAGTCTAAGAAGAAAGACAAGGGTAAGTCCCTCCATCGACGCTCTTGGGAGCAGGAAAGGTCCCTCTCCCCGAGTTGTCGGCCATCGACTTCGGTCGATCCTCGGCTTCGACCACTGGTCTCACGGTGTCCCTGTCAGGTCAGTTGACCGAGATTCCGTCGACACAGTCGAGATCTTTCTGACCCGTTGGGCGGGTTGTCGACTAGGTGAAGCCGACAACCCCCTCTCCCAGTTCCCCGGTGGAGTTGAGATCAGCGGGCTTGCCAGCTCCTCGGTTCGGAGCCCTCGGGTGTACCCTCCGAGCCAAGGAGGGCCGGTTCCACCGTCCCTCCTCACCGTCCTCGGAAGGCCGAGGTTCTCGGTCTCGGACTTCTTCATGGTCCAGCCGATCCCGCCGTCATAGGCGGTCTCGGTCTCGGCACCGCGGTAAGCGTCACCGCCACTCATCCTCGTCCTCCTCCTCGGATGAGGGGAGGATTCGACGTAAGTTACGTCGGCGATACGGGGACCTCATGTGGCAACAGCTCCTTCTGACCAGGAACAAGCCGACACCGTCGCCTTCCCCGGCCATTAAGTGGCTGTCACCGGAGCGGCCGAAACAACCCCTCGTTTTACCCGAGGAGCCTGTTCCCAGGCCGGTTTTTCATCCAAAAGCAGCTGCCCCACCGATTCCGGTGGAACCTCCGCCTCCACAGCCGCTGTTTGGGGCTCTGACCAAGAACTCTCGGTCGGCTCAGGGTCTGCCCCATAGGCTGTCGGTCACCCTCACTCCCGATCGCCCTCGGCAGGTGGAGGGTGGCTCAGGCCCGAGGCAGCTCTTTGCGGACTCTTCTGAGTCCGATGACGATTCCTCCCTTTTCTCCAAGCGAGTGGACTTGGAGTCCTCTGGAGGTCAGTCGCTGGACGACAGCCCTTCGTCCTTCCTGGGTTTACTCAGGCTCATCTCGGAGTCCACCGGGATGCAGCTCGAGCCCGTGTCCAAGCGGGCCAAGTATCCCTTCACGGAGATATTGGACCGAGGGGATTCCCCTACGGAGGCCTTTCCTGTGGCTGAGGCCACTGTGGGCCCGGCCTTGGAGCTCTGGCAGTGCCCCGCTTCCTGCCGTGCGCCTTCGGCCAGGATGGCCAGGAAGTATGCGGTCCCTACCGGTTCCCTGGCCGGTTTTGGAACATCCCTCAGCCGAGGGGGTTAGTTACTGACATAGTTTTCCGGCATGCCGGAAACGCTAGGGACGTGGACAAACCTCCCGACAAGGAGTCCAAGAAATTGGACTATGCCGGGGGAAAAGTCTACGCTGCGTCCTCCGTTGGCCTTCATCAGGCCAGCTCGGCTGTGCTGATGGCACATTTCTCCCATGCCCTGTTGGGCTCCCTGGACGAGGTAGTCCCTCATCTCCCGGCTGACCTGCAGACCACGATTAGGCAGGTGCAGGACCAGGGCAGGGCAGTGGCCAAGCAGCAACTTCAGACTGCTCTGGACATTGGAGACTCATCGCCAGGTCAGTTCTTGACGCCAGTGGCTGTCTCGCCCGTCGGGCATGGCTGAGGATATCCACTTTTACAGCGGATACCCAGCACAAATTGGCGGATGTCCCCTTCCTGGGGACCGACCTCTTCGGACCTGGAGTGGAAGGCCACCTCCAGAGGATCGAAAAGTCCAATGCCACCTTGGACTCGGTCTCATCCGCTCAGAGGGACAAGGGCCGCAGACCACAACCCAAGCCCTTTCGTCCGTCTACGGCCCCGGCATGTCTGGCCCAGCAACACCAGGGCCAGCAGGCTCGCTCTTGGCGTCCCAAACCCAAGCCCGCAGCTTCCTCCTCCAGGAAGCAGGGAGGTAAAGCCCAGGTGGTCCCTCGGCCGGTCCCTCCTCCAAGCCTGCACAGTGACGGGTTGAGGGGTGTCGCCCAACCTCGTCCACCACCCCAGGTTCCCCGTGGAGACGGCTCCAGTTCTTCCTTTCTGCCTGGTCTGCTATTACCACAGACCGGGGTGTGGAAGTGGTAGGAAAGGGCCTGCCTCTGGAGTTCGAGCAGGCCCCACCCTTCAGAGCCGTCGCACCTCAGGGGCCTCGGGGTCCGACCTCGCTGTCAGCTCGCCGAGCCGACATTGCTCTCCTCCTCGAGAAGGAGGTGATAAGAGAGGTGGCAGACCCTCCCTCAAACCCGAGGTTCGTGTCCAGGTACTTCCTGGTTCCGAAACGGACGGGGGGCTGGCGTCCCATTCTCGACCTACACAACCTAAACAAGTTCCTAAGGTCTCGTCAGGATCATGCCGGATGAGGAGCCCTGAAACGTTTGTGGCAATGTGTGGCTAAAGGTCATTTTTGAGGAGTCCTCAGTCAACTTTGACTGGTCCATGGCCTGCCCTGGGGCTTTGCTCTTTGACTGGGATACGGTCGATGAACCGTCTAGGAGTCGGTGTTGTTCAGGGCATTGCTTCACTTCTTCTTCGAGTTCACTGGCATCCATTTGGGATCCATCCAAAAGAGGGCCACCTGCCCTCTTACGGACATTTTGGACTGAGACGCATTCCTGTGGGGTTGCCTTCTCGCTGGCGGAGGCCATCATGGGACCTGCTCTGGAGCTCTGGCAGCATCCAGCATTCTGCCTGGCATCCTTGGCCTGTATGGTCTGCAAGTATGTGTTCCTTTCTGGTTCCCTTTTATGGTTCTTACCCTTCTGCGGATGGGCTGGCTTCGGACTCAGTGTACCGTAAGTTGGGACACCAGGAGAACATGGACAAGGCCCCGGACAAAGGGTCCCATGAGGTTGACCATGCCGCTAAAAAGGTGTAAACAGTAGCTGCCTTGGGTCTCAAGCAGGCTAGCTATGCCATCATGATGGCCAACTATGGCCACCCCGTAATGAGTATGTTTGACAGGAAGTCTGTAGGTCTGCTACCTGGAAGTCAGCACGCACCTTAATTTCCCACTACCACATCAACCTTGAGTCACGCCGGCATGCATGTTTTGGAACCTTGGTTCTCCAGTTGCTGTTCACCAAGTAGGGGTGTGTGCCTTGCCCCCTCCTCCCGCAAAACTGCTCAGAGTCTGCCACAGTGTGGATAGTGTACCATAATCACGCTTCTAGAAGAATAGGTTACTTACCTGTAACAGTAATTCTAGGAGTGGTATATGGTACACATCGACACGCTGGATGTTCCACTCGAATACAATGACTGGTTGGAATGTTTGTTAAACTAAGCTCTTCCCACCACCCAGACAGGTATAACCCCTGACTCCACCTCATGCTGTCAGATCTGGCATACATGGAATCAGGATCTTGTGCTACTTTCCAAGGGAGGTAGGTTGGTTGTGTGGATGTGAACCATATACCACTCCTAGAACTATGGTTACAGATGAATAACCTGTTGTTCTCTCTGGACTCACATCAATCCCAAAGGCTGTCAGTAGCAACCACCCAGCCCCATTGGACACTAACCCTTCCCCTCATGGCTTTCCCTTCATGCCGGGGGTCCAAGTTACAGCCACATCCCCGTATCCTTCACCGGCTCAGCAGTGGATCCAGTAAGTGGACAACAGGGCTGCATGGTGAGGGGCTTTAATGTACCAGCAACCACCAGCCTGACGGAATTTTCTCCCAAGCGCCTCTCCTCCCCATCGAAGGCATGTAACGTGTAGGCTGACAGGCATGCACACATTATAGTCTCTACAGAAGAGCGAGCTCCATGGCCTGCTGAAGAGGTTGCTGCAGCACTGGAGCCCACCACCAGCCCTCCCCGACTGAGGCGAGCTACCAAGTTGTAGCTGCCCCAGCTTGGCCTGCCTCTTGACGTGGTGTCCCAAGCTCATTCCCAAAGCTGGGTCACCCTCATGCTGAGCTGTCTGTTTCATTAATTTGAAAGCTGTTTGGAAGTTATTGTTTATTAGTTTTAATTGAATGCAACAGGTTTGTGTGTGTGTTTTTTTTTTAATTGTTATCTTTGTATGCACCTCTTTCTCTAGGATGCCATTGTAAATGAGCCTTGATTCAGTGCTGTTTCCTGTGAATTTCAATAAATGTATTACTGTTTTACAGTTTTGTTTGATCTGTTGAGCTTCAAGGAGTGTGCACTGAGCAGGTACCTGAAATACCATCCTTTGTCATTGCAGGCTCATGAACGACTTGAAGATTCTAAACTAGAAGCTGTAAGAGACAACAACCTGGAACTGGTAAATGAAATTCTTGAAGACATCAGTCCGTTATCAGTTAAAGATGATAATGTTGCAGAGCTGGCCAAAATTCTTAGTGAGCCTCACTTCCAGGTATTGGCTGTAGTTCTCCTTCTGACTTAAAAACTTCAGTGTAGTAAGTGATGCAAAAATATGTTTAGTAAGTGATGAAAAAATATAAAAGAAATTCAGATAGTCAAAACTTAAAAAGGACTAAAATTGATAAAATATCCAAAGTAAAAAGAAGGAATGGCATTGAATACTTATTAATTAATTTGTACAAGTAGTTGAAAACAGACTGGCAAAAAAAGATTTCTTTTTTTTGCATTGATGAAAAAATCTCTCTAGACGGATACCAGTAAAGCTCATGTACATAGTAAGTGATTTGGTCATGGCTTTTTGTTTTAATCGGACGAGTAGACTGTCTAATTCCCTGAACCAGACTTCAGCTAAGAATCAGATGATCTAGAAAGGCTCAAAAAGCATTATAACCTTATTCCATTATAAACACACTTAGTTCCCATCAGTTATCTACCCAAATGTTATCTGATTTGCATTTTCTAAATGCATATACTGTAGCATAAAAGATGTATAACAGTGGATTACATAAAGAATAAAGCATGGCGGGGGGGATTATACAATGTGAATATACCAAGTAGTGGGTTGAGTGAGGGACGTCAGCCACCACGAGGTACATGGCATAGCATAATCAACCCCCCCAACGGAACTGACTTTATTACATTTATAAAATGTTTAGCAATGTTAGTTTTTTAGCAGTGTAGTAGTGTAATTTGGTGCTGTATCTTTAAATGGTTGCCTTTAGAACATTAGCATAAATTAGATATGCAGCAGGGATTAGGTTGCAAGTGGTAAACTGCAGTGCAAGGGCTGGGTTATGATTCCATGGTTATAGTTGGTCCTGATACATAACTTCCTATGTGATCTGTGAGGCTAAGCTGGAAGTCTGGACTGTGCTTCCTGTACTTTCCATGTGATCCAAGTCAGACCTAGAAGCCTAGGCTGTTGATTAAATGTCAGGTGACCCCAGGTGCACTGGAAGGCAGTTGAGGAGATTAAAGCAGGGAGTTAGAGCTGTCCTTTGTTTCTGCATCAGGGATGGCACTAAGGGTGTGCTTCGTACTCTGAGCACAGTCAGTGATCACAGGAGCATGTTTTCTTTGTAGAAAATTAGGTAATATGTGCTCCTCTTGGTTTTCTGGAGTACAGGTAAGTGCAGGATTTCCTGGCGGTGGGAGGAGTCCAGAAGGCGCATTGGGTTGCAACTTAGGCTTTTCTATTTGTTGAGTTCAAAGCTAGATCTGCAAGAAATTGCGAGAGCAGGGTATTGCCAAGCTAGTAGATGGGTAGGCAGGGATCAGGTTAGTGTGTGCTTGGACAGGCAGGGAATGAGCATAAGAGCATCTGGCAGACTATGGACACATGGGCAGAGAGGCAGGGAATGAGTGAGTGAGGGTATGGGCAGTCAGGAAATAAGTGTGTGGACAAGTGGTGCAATGGTTGGCAGGGAACAGGTGCACTGTGTGGCTATGAGAGTGTGGGCGGGCAAGTGGGAAGCAAGCATGTGGAAGGATTTCAGGAAGGAAATGGGCACACTGACCACAGGCTAACAGGTGAATAAGAAATGGGTGACCAAGCAAATGAGCGTATGGAAGGAGGCAGGTAGGTGAAACAAACAGACTGGAGGGTAAAGGATTATGCGGGTAAGCAGGAGGGGAAACAAGCGTGCAGAAGTGAAGCTGGAGTAAACACTTCAGGTCGTGTGTTTTATTTTTTTGTTGTTGGTTTTCTTGCCAGCTGACTTCTGTTCGGTCCACCCCCTCCCCCCCCATCCCATTCCCTGGGACTTACCTACTGCCTCCCGGAATGACCCTGCATTGCCCCCAAGGGCGGTGCCATCGGGGAGAACCCTCCTAACTCCCTGGACAGTGCCTCGTAGTGATCTTGGGGCAGAGTGCCTTGACCTGCTGCGTGGGGCTTGGAGGGAGGACGGACATCCTTCTGTTTCAGCTTGACACTTTTTCTCCCACTTTTTTTGTTGGGAGGTGTGACATGCAGTGACGTAAGGGTGCGTATGTGTTGACGTCCGGCACACCTCCCCTGAAACCTCTGAGCTTCAGTTGCGATGCCTGGGTTAATTGAGCACCGAATGCTTCCCCACCCTCCCCCTGGAGGAGGAGGCGAGCAGTCCATTGGACACTCGATCCTCTTTCCCGCACCCAGCCCTCCAACTCCCTGGGCTCACATCCAAACCCAGGTTGTCAGCGTCACACACAGAAATCCAACTGCTGCACCGGTGGGCTGGCACTTCAGATTGTGTCGACTGCATTGTTTTTCTTTTGCTTCTCACAGAGCCTGAAACACAGTAAAAAATAACAGAAAAAGGAGAGAGTGAGAAAAAGAGAGAAAATTCAAGTAGAAATAAAAAGGACTAGCGAGTAAAAGGAAAGAATGTATAGTTTAGTAAGTGAACAGAAGGATAAAAAAAAACAGACAAGACGGGAACAGAGGGAACTGAGGCCAGTGAACGATAAAAGAATAAGAGCAAAGATGGGAGAAAAGATCAGAACAAGAGGCAAAACAGGAAAGAAAGAACAAACATTACATAAAGGAAAAAACAAAACAAAAAGACAGATCATAGACAAGTAAGCCAGAAGTAGAACGTGAGATTGACATTAATGATATCCTGTATGTATCGAGTGAAGCCTGTTAGGTAATTCCATTTCGCTTATGAAGTTGCATGTTGTCTTCAACAGGTTGTCCTTGGAATATAAAAAAAAATGTAAATACTTTTCTAGGGACATGGATATGTTGTTCATCCACACTGTCTGGCAGGTTTCTTGCCGCTTTAAATCTTGCCTGAGGGTCTTCAGGCTGGCTCCTCCCACCCATCCGGGTGGTAAAACTCTCGGCTCCGCCCCATGACGCCTGATCGTTCTTACCGCTTGGAAGCTCAGGTTCTCTCCTTAATGCTCTGCATATAGACTGGATCCTAACTCTTTGGTTCACCCGAAAATAATTTTAAAGTTTTCAAGACTTCGGTCAGATTCTTCCCTCGCGGCTGCGATGGACAAATCGACTCCCGGTGTTCGGCGGTGCCCATGCGGGCAGAAGATGTCCAGGATGGATCCACTCTCCACGTGTGTCTACTGCCTCGGCCTTGAACACGACCCGCAGGCCTGCGAGTTGTGCAGGTCTTTTTTGGTCAACATCCTTGAAGACCGCACTGCCTGGCTACAACTTGGGCACCCCGAGAAATGTTATCCGCCGGTGAAGTCCAAGGATGCCCGTTGGGTGGTGTCCAGTGGCTGGCTCAGCTGAGCAACTCAAGCAGATGATCGCCCTCGAGGAGGAGGCGGCCCAGGCCACATCCTCGTCTTCCTCGGTCGCGGCATTTATCCCGCTCTCACTGGGATCCTCCTACACAGCTTCTTTTAAGGAGCTTTGCCAATCCCTCTCCACGAAGGGTGAGGGGCCATCAGGACACTCTTCTCGGTCAAAAAAGAAGGACTCGAAGGGTAAGTCCCACTGTCGACGTTCGTGGGAGCAGGAGAGGTCCCCTTCCCCAGACAGTCGACACTCGACTTCGGTCGAGGTTGCGGCTAAGGCTGCTGGCTTCACGGTGTCCCCGTCAGGTCAGCCGGCCGAGACACCCATTGACGCGGTTGAGATCTTTCTTGACCCATCAGACGGGCTGTTGACTGGTGAAGCCGACAACCCTTCATCACTGGTTCCCCCGGTGGAAACCGAGGACTTGCCTGCGCCTCCTGTGCCGGAGTCCCCGGTCAAGGCTCCCGAGCCGAGGGAGGAGCAGGTGTCCCCCGCTCCCTCCAAGACCCACCCTCGGAAACACTGAGGTTCTCGGTCTCAGACCTTGTCTCGGACCAGCCGATCCCGCCGACATCGGCGGTCTTGGTCTCGGTACCGAGTAAAGCCGTGGCACCGTCCTCGTCTTCCTTCTTGTATGAGGAGAGGCTTTGGCGCAAATTGTGTTGATGCTATGAGGACTTAATGTGGCAGCAGCTCCTTTTGTCCAGGAACAAGCAGACGCCGTCGCCTTCCCTGGCCATTAAGTGGCTGTCACCTGAAAGGCCGAAACAACCCCTCACTGTGGTCGAGGTGCCCAAGCCTGGGCCAGTTGTTCGTCCGAAATCAGCTGCCCCACCGATTGTGGTGGACCCACCGCCTCCACAACTGAAATCAGGGGCTCTGACCAAGGACTCTTGGTCGGGTCAGGGTCTGCCCCACCGGTTGTCGGTCACCCTCACTCCTGACTGTCCTCGGCAGGTGGAGGGTGGCTCAGGCCCCAGGCAGCTCTTTGCAGACTCCTCGGAGTCTGACAACGACTCCTCTCTGTTTTCCAGGCCTCTTGAGCTGGAGTCCTCTGGGGGCAGTCGATGGGTCTGCTTCGGCTCATCTCGGAGTCCACTGGGATGCAGCTTGAGCCCGTATCCAAGCGGGCCAAGTATCCCCTCACAGAGATACTGGACTGAGGGGATTCTCCCACGGAGGCCTTTCCGGTGGCTGAAGCCATTGTTGGCCCAGCCTTGGAGCTTTGGCAGTGGCTGGCTTCCTGTCCTGCGCCTTCGGCCAGGATGGCCAGGAAGTATGCGGTCCATACCGGTTCTTTGTCTGATTTTGAACACCCTCTGCGGAGGGTTGGTCACCGATAGCATTTTCCGCGCTCTGGGAACGCTTAGGGATGTGGATAAGCCCCGACAAGGAGTCCAAAGCTGACCTATGCGGGTGCAAGGTGTACTCTGCGCCCTCCTCGGCCTCCATCAGGCCAGCTCGGCTGTACTGATGGCGCACTTCTCCCATGCCCTCATGGGCTCCATGGATGAGGTGATCCCTCATCTCCCGGCCGACCTGCAGACTACGGTCAAGCAGGTACAGGATCAGGGAAGGGCAGTGGTGAAACAGCAACTCTGGACATCGGAGACTCCTGTGCCCAATCAGTAGCGGCCGCAGTGGCCATGCACCGCAGAGCCTGGCTGAGGATATCCACCTTTACGGCGGATACCCAGCACAAATTGGCAGATGTCCCCTTCTTGGGGACTGACCTGTTTGGCCCTGCAGTGGAAGGGCCACCTCCAGAGGATCAAAAAGTCCAACGCTACCCTGGACTCTGTCACATCCACTCAGAAGGACAAGGGCCGTTGTCGGCAACATAAGTCCTTTCGACCTTCTGACCCTGCGGCACGTCCGGCCCAGCAACACCAGCATCAGGGCCAGTAGGCTCGCACTTGACACCCCAAAGCCAAGCCTGCGGCTTCCTCCAACAGGAAGCAGGGAGGAAAAGGTCCAGGAGGTCCCTCGGCTGGTCCTTCCTCCAAGCCTGCCCAGTGACGAGTTGACGGTGTCGCCCCCAGCCTCTTCGCTCTCCCCGGGTTCCCCCCACGGGGGGCGGCTCCGCCACTTTCCTTTCCACCTGGTCCGTTATCACCACAGACCACTGGGTGTTTGAGGTGGTAGGAAAGGGTCTGCCTCTGGAGTTCGAGCAGGCCCTGCCCTTTTGAGCTGTCGCCCCACAGGGGGGCTACGGGGTCCGCAGCCTCCCTGTCGGCTCATGGAGCCGACATTGCCCTGCTCCTCGCAAAGGAGTTGATCAAGAAAGTGGCGGATCCTCCACCAGACCCAGGGTTTGTGTCCAGGTACTTCCGGGTCCTGAAACGGACGGGGGGCTGGCGCCCCATTCTAGACCTGCACGACCTGAACAGGTTCCTAAGGTCTCGAACCTTCAGGATGGTCACTCTGGCTCAGACCATTCCATCCTTGGAACGAGGCGTGTGGTTCTGTTGTCTGGACCTCCAGGACATGTTCTTTCATGTCCCAGTCCATCCGTCCCACCAGAGATTCCTCTGCTTCAGGGTAGAGGGGTCCCTCTACGAGTTCTGGGCCATGCCCTTCGGCCTTTCTCTAGCTCCCAGGGTCTTCACCAAATGCATGGCAGTGGTGACAGCATTCCTGCGGTGCCGAAGGGTCCGGGTGTACCCCTACCTGGACGACTGGCTGATTGTGGCCTCCTCCAGAATGGAGGTGGAGCGGTCCAGGGAACTGGCCCTCAAGGTGTGCTCTCAAGTTGGCCTCCTTATCAACGAGATTAAGTCGGAACTCGTGCCAAAGCAGGTGATCCAGTTCATCGGGGCAGAGCTCGATTCTCTGCGAGCCAGAGCACGGCTCCTGGCGGACAGGGCCGAGGTTCTTTCCTCCTTTGCCCAATCATTTCAGGTTGGGCAATTGCGCCCTGCCCGATACTTCCTGCGCCTCCTGGCGGCCTGCACTAGCGTGGTCCGTTGGGCCTGTTGGCACATGCATCCCCTACAATGGGGACTGGCCAGCCAGTGGTCACAGCACTCCGATCCTTTGGATCAGCCAGTGACAGTGACCCAGGAGATGTGTAATGCTCTCCAGTGGTGGACCGTTCCAGCTTATCTGCAGGAGGGCATCCCGTTTGTCTGCCCTGAGCCGACAGTCTCTCTATCGACCGATGCCTCTCTGATGGGTTGGGATGCCCATCTGGGGGAGCACAGAGCGCATGGCCTCTGGTCCCCTCAGGAGTCCCGATGCCACATCAACCTGCTGGAACTTCGAGTGGTTTATCTAGCCCTCACCGGCTTCGCTCTTTTTGTATGGGGTCAAGTGGTCCAGGTCCAGACGGACAATTCCATGACCATGTACTACCTAATCTGCCAGGGCGGGACATGCTCCATGCCTCTGTTCAGGGAAGCTCTCCGCATTTGGTCCCTCGTATGCAGCCTGGAGGCGGATCTCCTTGCCATCCATGTGGCAGGAGCCTCCAACATTCTGGCCGATGCCCTAAACCCGGATAGGAGCTGCGTCCCATGAGTGGTCTCTCCTGCCGGAGGTAGTACAAGATCTGTTCTCCCACTGGGGCATGCCTCAGGTGGACCTGTTTGCCTCCAGGGAGAATGCGGTTGAGGCTGTTTCATGCCCGCCCCCCTCAACAGGGCTCGCTGCAGGGGGATGCCTTCTCAAGGCTGTGGACCCCAGGCCTCTTCTACGCCTTTCCCCCATTGCCCTTGATCCACAAGGTGCTTCTCAAGGTGAGGAGGGACAAGGCGCAGGTGATTCTGGTAGCCCCAGACTGGCCCCGCCAGGTCTGGTATCCAGATCTCCTCAGCCTCGGCTCCAGGCTCCTGATGTGGCTTCCAGCCCACCCAGACCTGATCTCAGTCAATCAGGGGAAGGTATTCCATCCGGACCTTCAATCTCTGCACCTGACGGCCTGGTTCCTGAGCGGCTAGAGTTCCAGGCCTTGGGTCTTTCCGATGAGGTCCTCAACGTTGTTGAAGCTTCCCGTAAGGAGTCGACCAGAAAATGCTACGCCTTTAAATGGAAGAGATTCTCCATTTGGTGTCAGGGCAAGGGCCTGGACCCTTCCTCCTGCTCCTTGGCAAGCATTCTGGATTACCTGTGGCCCCTTTCTCGGTAAGGGCTTCGGTCGACGACCCTTAAGGTGCACCTGGCAGCCATCTCTGCTTACCGGGCACGGGCCAGTAAGCAGTCGGTGGAGCAGAAGAAGGTGGTCGGGTGATTTTTCAAAGGCCTTGATCACATATCTCCTCCAGTGCGAGAACCTCCCCCTCCGTGGGATCTGCTGCTGGTATTGGCTTAGCTCATGGGCAAGCCATTCGAACTGATGCACAGGTGTGACATCTCCCACCTGTCATGGAAGACTGCCTTCTTGGTGGATATCACGTCAGCCAGAAGGATGGGAGAGCTCCAGGTGCTTTCCATCGAGTCTCCTTATCTGGTCTTCCACAGGGACAAAGTTGTCTTGTGCCCCCAACCGAAATTCTTTCCGAAGGTGGTGTCAGAGTTTCACCTTAACCAGGTGTTGACTCTGCCAGTGTTCTACCCCAATCACACCTCGGAGGCTGAATATAGGCTTCATACTCTGGACCCTAGAAGAACGCTTGCTTATTATAAGGAGTGGACGGCTGAAGTTCAGGGAGAGGTTCACCAGCTGTTTGTCACCTATGCTGAAGCCGCATCTGGCACACCTGCAGCCAAGCAGACAGTAGGCAGGTGGGTCACCTCCTACATAGATCTCTGCTACAGGTTGGTGGGCATGGAGCCTCCCAGAGGGATAAGAGCTCATTCTACCCGCCATACCACTGCATTGGTGGCTGCTTCCAGGGACGTCCCTATCCAGGAAATCTGCTGGGCTGCTACCTGGAAGTCAGCACACACCTTCATTACCCACTACCACATCGACCTTGAGTCACGCCGGGATGCTGGTTTTGGGGACTCGGTTCTCCAGTCATTATTCCCTAAGTAGGAGGAATGCGCTTTGCCTCCCTCCTCCCAGAAAACTGCTAGGAGTCTGCCAGACAGTGTGGATGAACAACATATCCATGTCCCTAGAAATACAGGTTACTCACCTGTAACAGGAGTTCTAGGAATGGTATATGTTGTTCATCCACACGACCCACCCGGCCTCCTTGGCTTCGATGCACAACCTGGCTTCCAGCGGGCTAGATCTGGTGTCATGGGGCGGAGCTGAGAGTTTTACCACCCAAGTGGTTGGGAGGAGCCAGCTTGAAGACCTTCCAGCAAGATTTAAAGCGGCAAGGAACCTGCCAGACAGTGTGGATGAACAACATATACCATTCCTAGAACTCCTGTTACAGGTGAGTAACCTGTATTTTTGTTTTATAATTTGATCTCTAGACAATCATAAGTATCAATGATCTGTAATTTATGTTTTATGCTTTTACTGAAAAGTTTTATATGGTGTAACTGAAAGATTAGTCAAGGAAACAGAAGCGTAATTGCTCAGTTTACCTCTCTGTACACAACATAAGCCTATAGACACTATTTTCTTGTAGACTGCTTCTCCTTTTCCCTCAAAAACACAGCTATCCATGTAGATGTGGGAGCACTTCTGAATGTACTGTAGCTGGTTAGTCCACGGCACATTGAATGGTGCAGGGCTCCAAGATTTACCGGGATCTCTGTATTATACAAGCATATGTTGCAGTCTTCAGGAATTTGTTCCTAGACTTATATTGGTTACATGGGAAAACAAAGTAATTAAAGAACGTTTACCCTCATTGTGTGGGTGCATTTTCTTTTTCTGCACTTGAACATAAGTATGTGCACTCCCACACTCAGATGTCACACTGTCATGCACTTGGATCTCAAGAACACCTAGGAGACAGACAAAAAATTATTCTCACCCCAGGAATTCTTCAGCATGTATTGACAGGTACAGTATGCCAGCTGGGTTAAGCTGCCGTGGAGAGGTGGAGTCAATGCAAATGAGGAAGGCATTGGCCAGTCGAGAGAGAGAGGGAGAGGAGAGTGCTGCCTGAAGGACCTCAGAACTTTTTCTCCGCTGAACTGGCAACACTGCCCCAGAGCTCTCCCTCTTCAGACATTTGACACTGTGACATTTTCTTTCTTTTGAGTGCTGCCTTAGAGGTATTTTGAGGTATTTACTTCATTTCTACCAATTTTATCGCAACTGTGGTTGGTTCCACACAGTCACAAGGTTTTTACCAGTTTTCCCACTTCGTTTTTTTTCTGAGGTAAAAGTTTGCTGCGTGCATAACAAATTGCGTTGTTTTTATTTTACTCTATAGTATTTAGTCTGTAAGTTTGTATTTTTACCGCATTTGCGCTAATAATCAATATTTTGTGCTTGAGCAGTAAATTTTTAACGCATTAGTGCTGTTTTATGGAACCTTTTTTCTGTATATTTTTTATAAGTTAACAATGTTTAAAGGTAATTCCCCTCTCTTCTCTGGGGCAAAACCTTCTTTTGCTGTGCAGTGGGCTACTGCTGGCAAGAGGTGTGGAAGTGGTTACTGTTTTCCTTTCCACTATTGTAAACAAACAATAAAAAAAACTTCTATCAAAAGTAGAAATTCTAGCCAAGCCTCTAAAAGACAAAATGAGTGGGGTTCTGACCCAATCTCTGCTAAAAAGAATAAGAAAGATAACACTTCTGTCCCTCCCCCCAAAAGGTCTAGGGAGACAACAGTGGTTGATAAAGATATGCCTGCTGCAAATGAACTAGCTAAGCTTGGCATTTATATCAGACTTTACAATCTATAGGCAAAATTTTCGTGGCTCCTGCGGGGCCTAGTACTCCCCTCCATGACACTAGTCATGCCCAAGCTTTTTATTATGATGGAGAGGATGATGTTGATGGACTGCACACCAGGACCCACTAGACCCAGATGGTCACCCTGAGGCTGACTTAAATGATGACAATGATGAAATGTTTTCCTTTTTCACATTTCTTAAGCAGATGGTAGACACCCTGGAACTTCCCCTCCAGGACAACACCAATCGAGAGATGGAGGGCAACTACGTAGAAATTATGGGTAACATTCCTTCAAAGAAACATATCTTACCAATCCACAATACATTGAAGAAAGCAATTTTAAAGGTTCTGGAAACCCCTTCAACTTCCTCCGGGGTGGACAGAAAGATTGAGAGAAAATACCAGCTCGGTAAGTGTACTGCTGATTTTCTCTGTACACATTCAGATCACAAAGGGGTAGTGTAGGCGGCGGCCTGTGACAAAGCCAATGTGCCACTGTCTGCTCTCCCCCAGAGAAAGACTCAAGAAAACTAAATTCTGTGGGTAAGAAATCCTATAGTACTGCTTCTTTGCTGTTACGCTTGTCTGCTTACATGGCATACACAGCTAGATATCGGAGAGCTTTACTGAAATCTGTCCTTGCCATAGTGCATCACGGGGGAGACACTATGCTCAGGGATGTCACTGAAACTGTCAAGCGGGCCATGGAAGCCACCAAGTATCAGTTTCACATGGCCGTAGATAATGACAGCCTCAAGGGTCATGGTACAGGCCATTTCTCTCAGGTGGTTTGCTTGGTCAAGAACTACAAGTCTCAATCAGGATGTCCAGTTGCAAGCTATGGATTGTCCTTGTAGGAACAACTCCCTTTTCCGGGTTCAGACTGAAGCTTACATGAAAACAATGGACAAGTTCAAAACTACTTACAAGAGTAACTCAGCTAAAGAAACGCCCTTCTCCTCCTACAAGTCTCAGAGCAGTGGAGGCAGGGACAGAGATTATTTTCCTAGGACTTTATGTCCTACGCCAATGCCTATGGATTTTTCCCAAAAGAGAATTTTTTCAGCGGTAGAGGTAGGAAAGGTCAGAGGAGAGCCAACCCTACTCCTGTTGCTTCTATACAGTCCAGACGGCAGTCTTCCTGACTCCTTTTTGGTCACCTCCCCTCTCCCTGTGGGCAGGCAGGCTTTCCCACTACCTCCATCACTGGCGTCTAATCACCTTAAACAAGTGGGTGTTGGAGGTAGTGGAACAGGGCCTGTCCCTTCAGTTCAGAAAATTTCCCCTTCTCCATGGCCCCAAACTCTCAAATCCTCTCACCCCAACAGAAAAACAGCTGTTGGAGTTAGAGATCAGGAACCTCTTGGAGGCCAAAGTCATAGAAAGAGTACCTCTTCTGTAGTGGGGAAGGGGTCTCTATTCCAGGTATTTCCTAACCCTAAAGAAAAATTGGGAGTGCCAACCTATTCTGTACCTAAGGTACCTGAACAAGCACCTGGTGAAACCAAAGTTCAAGATGGTAACCTTGACTCAGGCCATTCATTCTCTAAAGCTAGGAGACGGGCTAGTCTCCCTGGATCTAAGGGATGCCTACTTTCATGTTTCAATAAGGCAATCCCACAGAAAATTCCTCTGATTCAGGCTGCTCAAAGGCAATTACCAGTTTGCAGCCATGCCTTTCCGGCTAACATCCGCTCACAGGGTGTTCACCAAGTACCTGACAATGGTGGTAGCTCATCTCAGAAGACAAGGAGTCTCAGTTTTTCCCTACCTGGACGATTGGCTAATCATGGCCAGTTCTCCTCAGGCTGTCTTAGAAGCTCTAAGCCTGACGAGTCACACTCTACAGTCTCAGGGCTTCATTATCAACAAGGAAAAATCCCAGTTCCAACCTGCCCAAATCCTGCAATTCATAGGGGCAGAGCTCAACATGCTGCAAGGGAAGGTTTTCCTTTCCGCAGATAGAATTCAGAATTTTCTCACTCTGCTAAACTCGTTCAGTCTAGGCCAACTGAAAACAGCCAGACTCCTCCTCGGATTACTCGGCCACATGACCTCAATGACCGCAGTAGTCCCTAGGGCCAGATTCCAGATGGGGACATTCAGTACCCCCTAAGGGCTTATTGGTCCCAGAAAAAAGACTCATTCGCAAAGCTTTTACCAGTCACAGAGACCTTCCTACGGGCCCTGTATTGGTGGAAGGAAACAGAAAATCTTAGGGTAGGGGTTCCCTTTCAAATTCTGCAACCCTCTGAGATTCTGACAACAGATGCGTCCCTTCTAGGTTGGGGTGCCCACCAAGGGGACCTATCCATAAGCGGCACTTGGACACCCAAAGAGTCCACACTCCACATCAATCTTTTGGAACTCAGAGCAGTGTTCCTGGCCATCAAGGCTTTTGTCTCACAGCTCAGAGAACAATCTCTCCAGATAAGGACAGACAATACGACTGCCATGTTCTACATCAACAGGCAAGGGGGCACAAGGTCTACCAAACTCTGAACAGAGGCGATAAGGATTTGGTCCCTGGCCTACTCCCTGGACATGTCCCTGTCGGCTATTCATCTGCCGGGCAAGGATAACTCTCTAGCGGATGCTCTAAGTCGTATCAGTCGGGGCTACCATGAGTGGACCCTCGGCAAGCAGGTCCTCGCCACACTTTTCAGAAGGTGGGGGGTTCCAGATCTGGACCTATTTGCGTCAAGCCTCAAGCACCAGTTACTTCAGTACTGCTGTAGAACCCCAGCTTTGGGGACCATTCTGGTGGATGTTCTGATCCTGGACTGGACAGGGAGGTGCCTTTATGCTTTTCCTCCCTTTCCTCTGATTTACAGGGTTCTTCTCAAACACTGGGCCCCACCAGCCGCCATGATTCTGGTGGCCCTGGATTGGGGAGACAACCTTGGTTCTCCCTGCTTCTTGCCCTCTGTCAGGAAGCCCATCAGATTGACATTGTCTCACGGTCTCATGACCCTTCCTCAGACAGGTGTAGTGTTCCCCAACATCCAGTCCTTTCACCTCAAAGCTTGGTTCTTGAGGAGCTAGAGTTTTCCAAATCCCAGTACTCTGAGCAAGTTCTTAAGATTCTTCGGATGACTAAGAAGCCTAGCACTAGGAAAACTTATGCTTCCAAGTGGAAGAGGTTCTCTCTGGGGTGCAAGGATAAGGACGTAGAGCCCTTGCAGGCTTCTTCTCCTGTCTTACTGGATTACCTAGTACACCTTCAGACGGAAGGACTGAAAGCTTCATCCTTAAGAGTAATCTGGCGGCCATTTTGGCCTACCTTTCCACTGGAGAAGAGAAGACTGTCATCTCACAGCCCATTTTCAAAAAGTTTTTCAAAGGGCTGCTGCACCTTCAACCCCCTCTGAGGGAACCAGTTCCCCCTTGGGACTTAAGCCTTTGTATAGCCAAGCTCATGAAACCTCAGTTTGAGCCCATGGCTACTGCCAATCTCAAGTTTGTAACTTGGAAGACAGTCTTTCTAGTGGCCATCTTGGAGTTGCAGGCCCTTTGTACAAACCCTAATTACATCATTCCCCACAAGGACAAAGTAGTCCTTAGGACGAATAGGACATTTTTGCCCAAGGCGGTCTCTGAATTACACGTTAACCAGTCTATTTCTTTGCCGGGTTCTTTTCACAGACAAGTCCACTCCAGGCGAATGCAAGCTGCATAGCCTGGCTGTCAAGAGAGCCCTATCGTACTACTTAGACCATACTTATCAGTTCAGAGACTCACGAACTCGGCTCTTTCTCACCTGTACTGAAATGGGCAGAGGGAAACCAGTGACCAAGAGATCCATTTCCTGCTAGATTGTCTCTTGTATCCAGTTCTGTTCCAGTAAAGCTGGTAAACAACCCCGTCTCGGGCTCAGAGCCCATTCAACTAGGGGAACTGCTGCCTCTGTGGCAGCCTCAAGAAACATTCCTTTGCTAGAAGTTTGCAAAGCAGCTATTAGAAAACGGTTCACACATTCACAAGACATTACTGCTTGGACATGCAGTCCAGATATGATGCCAAATCTGGCAGGACAGTGCTACAGAGCCTCTTTCCTAAGTAGGTTTCTGTGCCCTCCTTCCAACTGTACTGCTTTGTAGCCTGTACCTGTCAATACATGCTGAAGAATTCCTGGGGTGAGAAGAAAAAAATTACTCACCGTAGTAATGTTTTCTTGCAGGGAATTCTTCAGCATTATTGTCACTCCCACCAGTCCTCCCCTACGAAACTTGTCTGGGAACAGCTCTGCTATGGGGTTTAGCTAGTTTGCTGAGATTTCTGATTTCTTGTTGATTTGTTTTCACAATAGTGGTTTGGAATTTATTTCTTTTTGCTGACCATGTTTGCCCCTGTCCGGTACAGTTATTGCTCTTTTTCAGCTTTGAAACAGTTCTGAGGTCCTTCAGGCTGACTGCAGGCAGCACACTCTTCTCTTTCTCTATCCTGATTGGCCAATGCATTCCTCATTTGCATTTGCTCTTCCTCTCTGGGGTAGCTTAATCCAGCTGGCATACTGCACCTGTCAATTATGCTGAAGAATCCCCTGGAGGAAAGAACATTACTACGGTGAGTAATTTTTTTTTATTGAACATAAACTTCTAAGAACCTTCAGTACTAACATGGCATTGCCAACTAAGAAGTAGGTAGGAGCATAGTTAGGATCTGAAGGAGCAGATATTTTAGGGTACAATTTTGGTTTTCTGTGCCCTTCTGTCTTGGAGGAGCACACTGTTCTAAATGCTTAACGCCATCATTGTTCTGCATGCCAGATAGGTAAGTGAATGTTTTATTAGCTTTTAGAGCAATGCTTGTAGAAATTTTGCTGATGGTTTAGTGTCCTATGTATACATGTTTCTGTTGTGTTGAACCGTGGTCTTGAAATATATTTTGAGGTTTTCATTTTTCATTTCATTTTATTTTAATGAAGGTCTTTGGACAAATATTGCCCATTTTCAAAGGTGCCCGTGGTCATGGTCAGAAGCAGAGACAAGACATTAAATTTATACAATTGAGATATACAGTTGCACAACAATAACAGTGTTTCAGAAGAATGAACATACTTCTCAAGTTTTTATTTATTTAAAAATTTGGTAACCAGGAAAGACACACTGAGATGAGGCTTGTTTCTAAGTGCGATCCGGGGGGAGATTGGGAAAATAGAAAACATGTACAGAACGACAAAACGAGGTAAACATTACAGCAAGTTTCAGAGCACACAGTGCAGTTATACAAGTAGTCTAGGAACGCAACAATAGTAAATATATAAATAGATGGCCTGTGCACCAGATGAGCCAGAACTATAATGAGGATGCAGTCTGGGGCAGTGGCAGGGAGCAGTAGGAGTACGTCTGAGCAGGTGTGTGAAAACTGGGAAATAGGTGGCTTGATGCAGGGAAGATGACAGTTGGTTCCAGAGGAAAAGTATACTGGAGGAGAAGGCAGACTGTCCAGAAGTATAGTGAGGGTAGAGGATGGAGAAGGAACGGGACTCCCTTGAGCTGAGTGGGTAGAAGGAAGGACTGGCAGGGGACAGGTGGGAAGTGAGATAGGAGGGGAGAAGTCTAAACGAGTATTTGGCAAAGTTAAGAAGTGTGGACTTGACTTCTATGAGAGAGGAGAGGGATAGATAGAGAGGAGTAGAGGGTGCAATGGTGAGTGTGGAAAGGGGAGTTCTAATCCCAGTAATACTCAGGTATTCATAACTTTCTGCAGTAAGCCTTCTAGGTAGGACTGCAAGGAGAGAATAGAACACATGCAAATGATGGAATTCTTTGCACGTGAGAACTTTTCAAATGCTGCCTCTACTAACTGCCAGTGTTCTAAACCTCCTCAGATTTTCTCTCTGCCTGAAAAGTCTGGTCGCTTGGAGTACCGTTTGTCTAACTTGCTCCTGCATGAAGAAAACTTCAGATAAACTGTATAACAGAAAATATTGGCGCCCGTTAATATTGGCACTCTGCCTTGCATAAACTTATTAGCACCCGATAAATTCGCGATCGGACTGTGCAAGCAATTAGTGCATCTAGTAGTATGCTGCTGCATCTGTTAACTGTAGGTCTGTCTAACTAGCTTGCTGTTGCCATAGTTGTTAATTGCAGCAATCAGCTAGCATACATGACCTACAGTAACTTGCACATACTGCACAGCACAGCTCGCAGGTCCAGCTTCGATCTCCTACTCCATATAGGAGTCATACCTGCCAGTGTACATTTTTAGAGAAAGCCCCAAACTTAGTGATAAATTCTGTTATCTATCTGGGGCTGTTATCAAGTGAATTTTGCTTGGCTTAAAACAGTGCATAAAAAAATCTGCCCAATAGCATTACCCCACCAGATCAACATTTAGTACTAGTTTCTTCTCCCCCGGCCCCTTTCACAGCCACTAACATACCCATGAGCTAGCTCCCGATGCCACCAACCGCTCCTCCTCTCAGCATTTTACAGTCTCCTTCTTCCAAACACCAGCTGTCTGGAAAAAAATGTATTTCTTAAAATATAACATGGAGCCACTAAGTACAAGTGATAGTCCAGGAAGCACGCACAACGCATATGCTATCACTCGCTCCATCCATGACCACAGCCACAATGTACTATGACTGACATAAAAAGCTACAGTCAACTTGATACACATCAGAAATATTCGCGATCCATAAATATTGGTGCATTCACTATAAATAGCGAATATAGCTAATATTAACGGATCACGAATATTTCCTGTTATACAGTAATCATTTAAATATATTTTGTTTCCATTTGCTGCCTTCTACTAATTGTATTTCATTGTTAAATCTTTAGCTTAATTTAGTTGTTTTTCCCGGTTCCTCTCAGTTCGGTGTAACCATGGAGGAACCGGGTTAGTTTTGTTGTTAGTCAGGGTTTTCTGATTAAAAAAAAAAATGCAGGGTTTTAAATATTTGATTAGCAGTTTTTTCCCTGGGATAATACTAACTGTACAGAAAGTATTTGTATAGGCTTTCTAGAAGTGTTTTGTTAAACACAATGAGGCAGGTGCTATGCATTTTTACAATGTTTTAGCACTTTTATGAGCAAAACGTTAATCAGTTTGTAGAGTTAAATAAAACCCAGAAATCCTTAGTTTTTTAATTTCAATTGCTTTAAATCGTTATTTTGTAGTCGATAACTTCAGTTACCGAACCGCTAATCCCGGTTCCTTTTTTCGTGTCAGTTCAGTTTCCCCGGTACCTTCTCAATTCCGGATCTGACCGCAACTGCTTGCTTTATTTGAAAAAAAAAAAAAAAGGGGGGGGGTTATTTTGTGGTTGCTATTTTTTGTCTTTTTTTGGACATTTATGTCGTAGAAAACTTAAAAGAGAACTGGTGAGCCCAGTCTCAAAAACTGTGTACAGTGTGGGGAAGTGTTTGCAAAGGCAGACAAGCACAGTTTGTTTTTGGCCTGTCTTGGTCACGACCATTTAAATGAGGAATGTGATATTTGTAAGACATTCCCAGAAAAAAACTATTGAAAAACACCTTGAAAGGCTTAAAAAGAAGCTTCCTCAGCCTAAGGGTCCCTCTGGCTCTGACCAGCCGATACCCTCTATTACTGTGGTTGAAACCACGTCTGTAGTTGCCTCTGCCCCAGAGATGGGTGAAAAGGGCACAAAGAGGATCAATGAACCGGCTGACTCTCCAGTTCCCTCAAAAAAGACCACAAAATTAAAGAACACTGAACCCCCACCTTCAAAACCGGGGACTTCTGCATCTGGCCTGACTGTGCCTTCGGCTTAGGAGATTACCCAGGCTTTCAAAATTATCCAGGCCTTGCAAACCATTATTCCTCCTCAGCAACCTCCTGCCCCTTCTCTGGGTCCCTAGGCTGGCAGTACTGCAAAATCTTCTTTCCCTGAGGAAGAAGACTATGGTGATTTTTAAGGAAGAAGATTGAGAACCTACAGAACCGAAGGTGTCCCCTGAGCAGGACTTTGGTTCTCCCCCAAGGGCTTCTGAGGACTACTCCTCTCATTTTACATTTGTTCAGAAGATGGCTGATGCACTGGACATCACCACTACTGACCACGTTGAGGATGAGGAAGAGGTGGAATATATGGAGATGATGGGGTTGACCCCCACAAAAACTCTCCTTCTCCCTGTAAGCAAATTTTTCAAGAAGTATGCTTTAAAACTTCTTTAGACACCTAACTCCATTCCTCCCCTTGATAAGAGGATGGATAAAAAATATCAGATGGACGGGGAAGGAGCAGACTTCCTCTTCTCCCATCCTGACCACCAGAGGGCTGTGCAGCAAGCTGCCTGCGACAAGGCTAGGGTCTCTCTGTCCTCCCATCCTCCAGACATGGACTCTAGAAAAATTGAGAGCATGGCCAAAAAGGGGTACCTGTCGGCCTCTCTGGCTATCCGCCAAGCCAATTTTCAGGCCTATGCTGCCAAGTACCAAAAATCACTGTGGCAGTCAATTTTGGCCATGGCCCAGAAAATCCCCTCGCCCTTGTCAGATGACCTGGCTGAAACTGCCAGGTTTGGATTAGAGGCGGCTAAATATTCATTCCAGATAGCTGCTGATACAAATGATAGTGAAGCCAGATGGATGGCTAATACGGCAGCACAGAGGAGATTTGCTTGGCTCAGGGCCACAAATATTACTCAGGACACTCTGTCTGAGGCACTGGATTTCCCCTTAGAAGGTAATTCTCTTTTTGGGGAATCCATGGTGGTTTACATGAAAAAGGTGAATGAGTACAAGGCCACTTATAGAAGCAACTCTGCAAAAGAGAGAGAGAGCTTCTTCATCCACCAGGCCTTATGGAAGGGGAGGCCGGGGCAGGTCCTTTTACACCAGGCCCTTCTTTCAGTCAGTGGCAGTACCCCAGTACCAGCAGTATCCACAACATGGATAATTCAGGGGCAAGGGTAGAAGGGGCTCTAGATGAGGGTCCCAGGCCCAGCCTCAGCCCCAAACAAAGCAGACCCCCTGAGAAACAGGCTGCCTTCTTCCTCCCTGCTCAAGGCAGACTGTCCCACTTCCTCCAGGATTGGCTGAACATCACCACAGACAGGAGGGTCCTGGAGTTGGTGGGTCAGGGTCTGTCTCTGGACATCAAGTACCTTCCTTTTTAAAACACCCGGGTCTTCATCTCACCCTCCCTAGCAGAAAAGACGTTGCTAGAGACAGAGATTCAAAACCTGTTACTGCTAAAGGCAGCAGAGCCTGTTCCAACCCCACTGAGAGGAAAGTGTTTCTATTCCAGATACTTCCTTACTACAAAGAAAAGTGGGGAGTCGCAGCCTATACTGGATCTCAGAGCTTTAAACAAGCATCTAAGGAAACCAAAGTTCAAAATGGTAACTTTGGCATTGATTCTGCCAACATTCCAAAAGGGAGATTGGTTGGCATCACTGGATTTAAAAGACGCCTATTTCCACATCCCCATAAGGGAGTCCTATAGAAAATATCTCAGGTTCAGACTCCCTTCAGGCCATTACCAGTTTTCAACCTTGCCTTTTGGCCTTTCTTCAGCCCCAAGGGTGTTCATAAAGTGCCTATCAGCATTAGTGGCACACCTTCGAAGGGAGTGAGTCACAGTTTTCCTGTATCTGGATGGACTGGCTGGTGGTAGGAAAATCACCAGACCAAGTCAGACAGTTTCTACAGATCACCAAAGAGCTTTTGGAGTCCCTGGGATTCCTAATCAATCACAAGAAATCGGTCATCATTCCTACACAAATCCTGCAGTTCATAGGAGCAGAGATCAGTACCCTGCAGGGCAGGCCCTATCTGCCTCTAGACAAGGTCAGAAGTCTCCAGCTGATTGCAAATTCGTTCAGCTTGCACAAACCCAAGACTGCAAGGCAGTTTCTGCAGCTACTGGGCCATATGACTGTGTCCACAGGCACAGTGCTCAGTTCCAGGTTCCAAATGAGAGACATCCAGTTTCACCTCAGGGTCATTGGAGTCAAAGAAAAGACCCTTTCTCAAAGCCCATTCCAGTAACAAGGACCTTGTTACAAGCTCTTCAGTGGTGGAAAGAGGAATCCAACCTAAGAGAGGGGGTTCCTTTTCAGAGTCTCCCTTAGTAGTTCTCACAACAGATGCATCCCTCCTGGGCTGGGGTGCCCATCTAGGGGATCACACAACCCAGGGCACTTGGTCAGCTGTAGAGTCCCTTCAGCACATAAATTTGCTAGAACTCATAGCTGTGTTGCTGGCTCTAAAGGCGTTTTCAGCAATGGTGCAAGCGAAGGTGGTACAAGTCAGAACAGACAATACCACCACAATGTACTACATAAACAGGCAGGGAGGCACCAGGTCAGGCCTCCTCTGAACAGAAGCCATGAAAATTTGGACCTTGGCTTACTCCTTGGGAGTATCCCTTCAGGCAATCCATCTGCCAGGAAAGGACAGTACCCTGGCAGATGCCTTAAGTCGAATCAGTCAGGCCCATCATGAATGGACCCTGGACAGGCAAGTAGTGCAAGTGGGTTTCAGGAGGCGGGGCACTTCGGAGATCAACTTGTTCGCATCCCACCAGAACCACCACCTGCCACAGTACTGTTACAGACCACCAGATTAGGGTACACTTCCTCTGGATGCCCTGGCTCTGGATTGGTCAGGAAGGTACCTGTTTGCCTTCCCTCCCTTTCCCTTGGTGTTCAGGGTATTGCTCAAGCTCAGATCCTACTCAGCATCTCTAATCATGATAACTCCAGATTGGCCCACTCTGCTGCTCTCCGTGTCTGTAGCCAAACCAATATACTTCCCTTAGAGGCACAACTTGGTGACCTCCAATCAGGGAACCCTGCTGTACCCGAACCTGAAGTCTCAGTCTCAAGGCCTTGCTCTTGAGGAACTAGAATATGCTAATCTACACCACTCTGAAGCAGTGTTAAACATCCTGAGTGGTTACAAGAAACCCTCCACTAAGCAAACCTACTCTTCAAAATGGAAAAGGTTTTTGATCTGGTGTTCAGCTAGGTTTGGTACCAGGACAAGCTGGAGTACCAGCTGTGCTCGACTACCTCTCTCACTTACAGTACCTGGGACTACAGCCCAGTTCTTTAAAAGTCCACCTTGCAGCAGTGTCTGCTTATATTTCTGCTGGAGCAATGGTAACAATAGTCTCAGAGCCTATTTTTAGGAAGTTCTTTAAGGGACTGGTCCATTTGCATCCCCCTCACTGGGAACTGATGCCAGCATGGGATCTCAGTGTGTGTGTAGCTAAGCTCATGGACTAAGCCGCCGGGCATCAGGACCCCATGGAAAAATCTCTAGCTTGCAGTCTCTGGCAGGGGACCGCCCCCCACATCAGGTGACCAGCGTCATCTGACGTCAGTATAGAGGGGTAGTCCCCCACGCCCACCTTCCTGTTCTTTCCTGCCGTTGACTTGCGAAAGTACCTCACGGAAGAACAGCGCTCTTTCATCTTGCCATTTTGGATGAGTATTACTCTTTTCGACTTTAAATTTGTGATTTTCTTCTCAAATACAGTTTTTGAATATCTCGCTGTGTATGTCATCCCCGACGCTCTCTGAATCGCATAAGAATAAGTGCAGCTCGTGCGGTTCCCAGCTCCCTCGCAAGGACGGCCTCTCTGTGCCTTTTCTGCTTAGGCCTGGACCACCGCATGGAGGAGTGCCAGAACTGCTGAAAATTCAGTTCCGCTACCGGCAAACAGAGGCAGCACTCCCTTGAAGCTCACTTGCTGAAAAAGAAAATGGTGTCCATGGAAAAGGAATTGAAGAAATTGAGGCAGGCGTCCACTTGTCCTGAAGGCCACAAGAAAAAGAGGGACAAGGAGAAGCACCGGGACTGGGACTCATCGGCCACAGCTGCTGTGACTTTGGCTGGAGTTGAGGCCCTTAAGGTATCATCCCCCTTCAGGGGATCGATCCTCGATGGCCACCTTGGTGGTTACCAAGCCATCGCACCCCCCCCCCCCAATAGGCTTGTGCTCGGGCCCACCGGGAGCCTCTGGGACAAAGGAGGCCTCCACTCCCGCTCCGGCTGCTCAACCCTCTCGGTCTACTGGTAAGAGTGGGTCTGGTAAGTCAGGTGCCGGCTCCACCGATGTCCGCCCAGACAAGGCTGATAAGCTGGTTGTCAGCCCCTCTGACAACCGCCCAACCTGCGACCCCATGTCAGCCTCTGAAACCATGCCTGACGTCTGGGATTTGCCGCAACGTTCTCCTGCTGCGTTGCCCTCTGAGGCCCCTCCATCCCCTCAGACTCCCTCCAGGGATTCTGCTCCCTCTTCCCCGGCTGGGGTCGAGGACACAGGGACGCTGCCATCAGGGGTGCCCCCCCCGACACCGGATCCTCAGATGCCAGACCCAATGCCAGTAAACCCGACGTCACCCTCCAGTATACTGTTACCTGATGACAGACCCATTGTGCCGGCAGGGCTCCTGGACCCTGCCGTGAGTCCGCCTACTCCGGGCCCTCTGCCCTCTGGGCCGACGCCTGAACCGTCCGGCCTGCTTGCTGGGCCGATGCTAGGACCTTCTGCTTCATCAGAGCCCCTGGCACCTGGATACCCGACGCCGCAGTAACCAGCTCTATAGTACCTAATGCTACAGTATCAGACACCGCAGTACCCGGTGTCTCAGTATCTGGCACTGGGCCTCCCTCTGTCGGGTTACGGGTACCATTTCTACGGGTTTCCCAGTTACCCGTATGCAAGTCCTTCTTCTCCTCCTCCTCCTCCTCTTCCTCCTCCACTACCACCCCTGCAGCCTCAGGTGGACTTGAAGGAGGTTTTGGCCCCCTGGTGGGCTGGGGCTAAGAGCCAACTCACCAGGGAGGTCAAGAGCCATTTACCAATGCTGGTCCCTACACTGGACCCCTTACGTCGGTGACAGGAAACTCCTCCCCCCCCTTGCCCGACACCAGAGCTGAACCGTCTGGATCCTGGATCAGGGAGGACATGCATCCCCAGGGTACCCCCAGAGGTGTCGACCACCCAACAGGGAGGATTCTTCCTCTTCATCATCAGAGCCATCAGATTCAGACACTGATTTTGATCACTTTGACCCTGGGGACAAGCCACACACTCCAGACACTAGGCCTAAGGACTCTCCAAATTTTCCTCCAGAGGATCCTTCTTTTCTGGAACTGCTAAGGAAAATCCAGGCAGCTTGTGAGTGGCAATCAGTGCAGCCAGATCCACATCGCAAAAAACTTGCTGCCCACCTGGATCTCCTGTAAACCGTTCCTACACTGATTCCACCCTGGATCGAGCCTCATGCGGATCTTATATCCACTATTTGGAAACAACCTTCCTCGCTAGCCCCTCTTCCTAGAAAGGCAGATAGGCTATATCAGGCTCTGGAGGGTAAAGACTTTCTCAGTCTTCACCCCAAGGTGGATTCAGTGGTGGTTAGTGCCACTCACGATCGATCCTCTAACCCAAAGCATCTCAGCTCATCCCTGCCTGATAAGGAATCTCGACTTCTGAACCAGTACGGGAAGAAGATCTACACATCTTCTACCCTGGGTATGAGGGACCTAAACTATGTTGGACACATGGGGGACTACCAGAAGTCTATTCTTAGTCAGGTTGATGCCAGTCTGGACTGTCTCCCTGATTCCAAGCCCAAACAGGAACTGGGAGACCTGGTCCATTCTGCACGTTCGACATGTAGGCACATGTTGCATACTATGGCTGTATGGTGGACACTGCAAGTAGGAGGTCGGCTTCCCTTGCAGACTTGCGGCATCATGCCTGGCTCCATGTGTCAGGTTTGGTCCCTGAAGTGCAGACTGCTATCCAGGATGCTTCCTTCAGGGGCTCCGTACTATTAGGAGGTGATGTCAAGGACATCATAACCAAATTGCAGGAGAAGGGTTCGGCACTTAAGTCTGTTCAGACTACACTATGTACAAATCCTCTCAGGGGCAGAAACGTCCCTTTCGGAGCCAAAATTGCCAAAAAACAAAACAAACACAGGTCCAACGTCCAAATAAATGTAGAGCCGCGTCATCAGTCAAAACACCCCCCCCCCCCAAGCAAGAAAGCGTCTGGAGCTCTGGCTGCTGCTCTGCCCCCTGCCTCCTGACTCTGTGCCTCTCCCTCTTCCAGAGGAACCAGTAGGGAGGAGATTCTCCTCCCATCTGACAGTTTGGGAGAGGGTAACGGCAGATGTTTGGGTGCTTCAGCTGCTCTCAGTGAGGCACTCAATAGGGTTCACTGAAAGGCCTCCTCACAGACCTTCCCCTCCATCCTCATAGTCCCCTATTCATCTTCCCTTGGTACTAGAGGAGATTTGCTCTCTTCTTCAGAAGGCAGCACTAGAACCCGTCCCCTCCCCATTTTGGGGGATGGGTTACTATTCTCACTTCTTCCTAGTACCAAAGAAGACTGGAGACCTGAAACCCACCTTAGATCTCAGCCCTCTGAATCAGTACGTGGAATACAAGCAGTTCAGAATGCTCCCTCTACAGAGCCTTCTTCCCATACTTCGGCTGGGACAGTGGCTGTACACTTTGGATATGCAGGATGCATACCTCCATATCCCCATATGCCCTTCCCACTGCAGATGCTTCCGTTTTTGTTTCAAGGGGTGCACTACCAGTTCAGAGCCCTCCCATCTGGTCTTTCCTCTGCTCCACAAGTATTTACCAAATGCCTGGCAGTGGTGGTGGCCTTTCTGCATACCCAGGGAGTGCAGGTCTTCCCCTACCTGGATGACTGGCTTCTGGCAGCTCCATCCAGGGAGGAACTCTTTCACTCCCTTTCTCTTGCCCTACTGGTCTTTTCCAGCATGGGTGTCACTGTCAGCCAGGCCAAGTTCCATCTGGTCCCTTGCCAATGGCTGTAGTTTATAGGTTTATAGGGGCAGTATTGGATACAACCCTAGGCAAAGCTTCTTTGTCCCCGGACAGAGTTGAGACTCTCTTAAACCAGACTCGACTCTTGTCTGGCTTTAGATGGGTCAGGGCCGGGAAGGTACTTCGGCTTCTGAGGCTCATGGCGGCTGCCATTCTGACTATCCCTCTAGCGAGGCTCCACATGAAAGTCTCCCAGTAGACTCTCCGGTCTCAATGGGACCAATCTCAGGATGACCTGGACCATGAGGTCCTAGTGTTGGACCCAATGATCATGGACTTGCAGTGGTGGACGGTTCAGGAGAACCTCACCCGGGGGATCCCGTTCTGCACTGATCCTCCCAACCAGACCCTGACGACAGATGCATCAGATGCAGCCTGGGGTGCCCACCTATGGTCTGACAGGACTAGGGGCAGCTGGTCTCACCTCGAGCAGCAATTACACATCAATGTTCTCGAGCTAAGGGCAGTTCTTTATGCTCTATAGTCTCTCCTTCCCTTCGTTCTCCCTGGTCATCTTTTGATTCAGTCAGACAACATGTGTGTAGTCTGGCACCTCAACAAACGGAGAGGGACTCATTCCTACCCCCCCTGTGCAGGGAAGCAGTGAGAGGCTGGTACTGAGCATCTCAGCACAACCTGCAGCTGACGGCAGTCCATGTTCCGGGAGTGGAGAACACCCTGGCCGACGCCCTCAGCTGCTGGTCGGTCAGGTCTCACGAGTAGGAACTAGATCAAAATGTCATAAAGGACATCTTTCGGCAGTGGGGGACTCCTCAGGTGGCTCTCTTCACCTCCCCCGACAATGCCAAGCTTCTCGTCTTTTGCTCGCTCGCTCCAGGGCGAGACGTTTTCTGGCGGGACATGCTGTCTCTCTGTTGGAAGGGCAGATTTGTTTATGCCTTCCCTCCCATTCCTTTTATTACGAGGATGCTGAACCAAGCTTTGGGCAGAGGGGGTGTGAATGATCCTCATTGCTCCCTTCTGGCCCGAGGCAAGTCTGGTTCTCTCTTCTGCAACATTTTTCCGAGGAACCTCCTCTCCCTCTGCCTCTGCCGCAACATTTGCTGACCCAGGATTGGGGGACCCTAGTCCATCCAGGACTCAAATCACTTTACCTTCATGCATGGCTCCTACAGAAGTAGCCAAGGCATGCTTTGGTGTATCACCTTTAGTAGTGGATATTTTGGTGGAGGCCAGAAAACCTTCCACCAGATCCACATATGCTATGAAGTGGAAGCGATTCACCATTTGGGCTGGTTCTAGGGAGTTAGAACCTTTCTCCTGCCCTGATAATAAAGTCCTGGACTACCTGAGGTATCTCTATGATCTGGGCCTTAGCTACCCTTCTTTGAAGGTACATATAGCAGCCATTTCGGCCTACCACATTCCCTTTGGGGACAGGACTTTCGCTCAACTGGAAGTCTCCAAGACCTTCCTAAAAGGGGTTCTCCACCTGAGATCCCCTCTCCGCAATCCTGCTGCTCCTTGGGACTTGAACTTTATTTTAGATAAGCTCACGCTGCCTCCTTTTGAACCAGCAGCGGATATGGAATTGAAGTTTCTTTCTTGGAAGATGCTCTTTCTCATGGCCATCACCTCTGCTCGGAGGATTTCCGAGCTTCAAGCCCTGATGTGTAAGATCCCATACTTGATTTTCCACAATGATTGGGTGCCCATGTGCACTAACCATAAGTTCCTTCCAAAGGTGGTTGGCTGAATCCATGCTGAATCAGTCCATTGAGCTCCCGGCCTTTTTCATGGAGCAGTCCAATCATGGAGAGTACCTTCTGCATATGCTGGATGTACACATAATTCTGAAATACTACACTAACAGGACTGAGGATATCAGAAAACAGATCAGCTCTTTGTTTCTTTCGCTCACAAAGGAGAAGACAATGCTGTTTCCAAACAATGCCTCTCTAAGTGGTTAGCAAATTGTATCACTTTCTGTTATGACAAGTATCACAAAACCCTGTCGGGTCAAGTCAGAGGTCATTCCACTAAAGGAGTGGCTGCCTCTGCTGCCTGTTTCAGGAATGTGTCAGTGGCAGAAATCTGTGCAGTCGCAACTTGGATTTCCGTCCATACCTTTACGAAACATTACAGTTTGGATATTGCCTCTCGCCGCAGAGCAGGCTTCAGGTTGGCTGTTCTGCAGGGACTTCTTTCTTCAACTCTGCTTAGCCTTTTTTCAGTCATTTGTGGATGACGACGACTCCTCCCGCTTTTCTGTTTGTCTCAGACTGCTTGGGACTCAGTCCTATATGTGAATACCTACTCCAAGAGCCCTCTCGAGGTAACATAGTACAGTTACGTAAGAACTCCGCATAACAGTAGATTTTCGAGAGAGGCTCTTGCAGTAGGTATTACCTTCCCTCCGTCCCCGAGTTTCTTCTTTTCCTTATATGGGGCATATCCTCTTCTGTCTTTTCTTGCCTCTTTTGGCCTCTAATGGGAAAGAACTGGAAGGTGGGTGTGGGGGACCGCCCCTTTATACTGATGTCAGATGACACGGGTCACCTGATGTGGGGGCTGTCCCCTGCCAGAGACTGCTAGCTAGAGATTTTTCCGTGGGGTCCTGACTCCTGGCAGCTTAGTCCTATACATGAATACCTACTGCAAGAGCCTCTCTTGAAGATATACTATTATGGTGAGTTCTTACATAACTGTACTTTGCTGACTTATGGGGTGTGGGAAAAAGTAATGCAGCATCAGAAAGGTCAATTTCTCGATGGATAGTTCAGTGTATCCAATTCTATTACACTAAGGCTGGTAGGGAGCCCCCAACAGGGTTGATGGCTCACTCCACGAGAGGGACAACTGCTACCTTAGCAGCTGCCAGAGATGTTCCACAAGTGGATATCTGTAAACAGCTACCTGGAAAATAGTACACACCTTAACAAAGCACTACAACCTAGATATTCTGTCTAGGAGTAATGCTATGTTTGGCACAGCAGTCCTGCAGTCTGTTTCCAAAATAAGTTCTGTGTCCACCTCCAGTAGTACTGCTTTGTAGTCTGCATAAAGTTATGAATACCTGAGTATTACTGGGGTTAGAATAAAAAATTACTTACCATAGTAATCTTGTTTCTTCCCAGTGATACTCATGTATTCATAACTTCCCACCCTACCTCCCCTTCAAGAACTTCAGCCTCTGCACTACATATGCTGGTGCCACCAGAACACAGTATACCCTTTTGAATGCATATTCTCTGCATCTCGTTATGGTTTTAGTAAACAAGGTTCATTTGTACCTCTTTTTGGGTATTTCTGGCATTTTTTCCTGGCGTTTCTTAATTCTGTTGTTTCCTCTAGTTGGAGATTTGTGGTTTACCAGTTTTGGGATTTTTGAAATCCTAATCATATTAATCATTATAATTATAGTATTATACCCTCTTGGACCTGCCTTTCCAGGCTCCTACAAAATTGGAGGAGGTTTAGAACACTGGCAGTTAGTAGAGGCAGTGTTTGAAAAGTTCTGTGCAAAGAATTCCATCATTTGCAAGTATTCTATTCTCTCCAGGCAGTCCTACTTAGAAGGCTTACTGCAGAAAGTTATGAATACCTGAATATCACTTGGAAGAAACCAAATTACTATGGTAAGTACTTTTTTCTTGGTGGCGAAGCGGCACAAGGCATTTAGGAGGGTGTCTAGCGTGGCAAGGGAAGCGGCAGGGGCTGTTCCATAGACAAGGTCCATGTAATTGAGCACAGGGAGGATTGTTTTGGTAATCTGCTCTCGTTGAACAGAAAGGGAGAGGCATTCTTGGTTTTGGTACATTACTCTGAGTTTCAGGCAGAGTTTGGAGTGCATGATGTCAATATGAGTTGAGAAATCAAGCTTGTTGTCTAGCCAGACCCCAAGGTATTTAAAAGCTGAGACAATTTCAAGAGGGGAGCCATCTGGGGTGGTGAAAACTTGGGTGACAGGAGTGTTGCAAGTTTTTGTCTCTCCCAAAGGTCATAGAGATCATTTTCTTAGTATTTACCCGTAGTTGGTTAGCATGGAACCAATGTAGTATGTTGTTAAAATCTTACTGGAGAGGGGCCAGCATTTTGGGGGTTGAGGGGCCAGAGGTGTAGATGACTGTGTCATCCGCCTACATGTGGATTTGGGCATGTGAGCAAACTGAGGAGAGGTCATTGATGAAAAGGGAGAAAAGGATAGGGCCCAGGATGTACCCTTGGTGGACCCCAGCAAGGATTGGGAGAGGAGATGATGGGGCAGAGCCCACCAGAACTGACTGACGCCTGTTTGTGAGGTATGAGCTGAACCAGTTCACTGTTGGTGCTGCTAGGCCAATTGAGTGTAATTTGCCTAGAAGAATTGAGTGAGACACTAAATCAAAAGCTTTTGCCAGAACGATGAACATTGCAAAAGTGATGTGACCCAGATCCATGCTTGAGAGGATGGAGTCTGTGACCCGCAATAGGGAGAATGTAGTAGAATGGTGCTTTCTAAAGCCAGCTTGCACTGGGGAGAGGGTGTTTGTGGCAGTAAGGAAATCAGGAATCCTAGTGTAGACTAGCGACTCCTGAAGTTTGGCTAGGGATGGGAGGAGATAAATAGGGTGGTAGTTCCCAGGGGAGGAAAAGTCACTGCCTTTATAGAGAGGCAGGACCTTAGCCACTTTCCAGGCCAAAGGGACCATGCTTGTGGAGAGTGAAAGGTTCAACAGGAGTGTGAGGGGGAGGACAGTGGTGGCTGCAGAGATATGCAGGAGCTTTGGGTCAGTGCCATCTGGGCTATTTTTAGCTGGGTTAAAGGACATGATTGCACAGTAGACTTCCTGTTGGGAGATTGGGGGGAAAATGGTAGCTGCTTGTGTAGAGCAGGGTGGGGGGGGTCACAGGAGGCCGATGTAGGGTGTTGGGAAGTGCACATGTGCTAAAGAATTTGTTTACAGTGTCTGCGACTCTGGTAGGGTCTGAGACAAGGGAGCCGTCCACTGAGAGAACGGGGTAGTTGAGATACACATGGGGAAAAACGTTTTAATGCCCCTTAGGTGTTTTGGTATGGAATTCCAGAATGAGGCAATACAGTAATAAAAAGACAATTGTCTCATACTTTTTGTTTTTGTTACATTTAGGCAACCTGAGAAGTGAGTTGACTGAGAATCTAGTAAAGATTCTAGTATGAATAGGTGCCATAACTAGTGAAACTAGTTTAGGGGGAACATCATTATTCTTCATTTGCAAAGTCCAGCATCCAAATTGATAATGTATACATTGGTTCAAATTTAACCAGGATAAAATGTCGTATAACTCATGACTGTTTATCCATTGGAATGCTAAAAGCAAATCTGCAGGCTCTATTTAGCAATATTTCAACACCATGTAGTAATGACTGACAGGCAGAAGAATAAGTAACCAGTTCATAATTTATTATGGTGAAGATATATGACAATATTAAGAGTTAAATGGTTTCGTGAGTTAGATCAGAACAATTTTGAAAAAGCATGCTAAATGTTTGGTTAATGCCCTTTACCAGATTCTTAACATGTTCAGGGTGTTTAAAATGTTTTTTGTTGGTGAGCAGCACTGAAACTTTTTGGGTTTGGATTTTTGAGTAGGATGAATATTTTTCCAAAGTTATATGGATTTCCTTTTTGCAGTTTATGATTCTTGAGCAGTGTAGTTGGGGGGGGGGGCCTATGTGTTTTTTTTTTAATTTGCATGATTTATTTTTGATGTTGCTGGGTTGTTTCATTTGCATTGTGACCTTTTTTTTACTCTGTGGATATGTAATTAGAATATTAACCTATTTGACCTTCACTGGTTGTGCTGTCGATTTAATGCACCCCTGTCATGTCTTCTGAGCATTGGTATACGCAAGGTTAACATTGTACCATGTGATGGTCCTAACCAGTGAGGAGTCAGAACTGACCAGACCCCATTTGATAATGGGCTGTACTATATAGTCCACTGCTGCATGCTTATAAACTGAATTTTAAACCCTTATAATTGGTGAGCAGTGATATAGTCCTTGATTATTGGCTAGTTAAGATGTCAGAAATGGATGAATGTAAAGGAGCACATCACTACTCACCGATTATAAAGGTGTGTCTGTGACCTTTAACTTCACTGCTAGTCTCACAAAATTATGTATTAACAAATAACACATCTGTAAAACTCCTCTTCTGCCAGTACAGGGTGGGATTGGTTACTAGAACGCTGGCTGTGGAGCATGCCAATTGATAGTGCCTCTGATTAGAGAGTACTATACAGCGGGAGGAGGTTAGAATGCAAGAGTGGGGACTTCAGTGACATCACGGCAATGGTGGGAGCTACCTCTAGAACTCTCATCTCTTCCATCAGCAGTCTTAAATAGTCTGGTACCTAAATAGCTTTTTTTGCCAGCAACCCGCATCAATAAACTCAATGGAGATGGCAGCCCACTCTGCAAAACCAAAATCAGCAACTCCAGTGGTGGAATTACTATCCTTGGTTGAGGATGCCCAAGAAGATGAGGCCTCACAATGTGGGTGCTCTCCCAGCCGCTCCCAAGCATCAGTATCTTCCATTGATTTGCAGATGAAAGCCAAGGAACTGCTTACCCCTTCTGAGCAAGTGATAGGAAAATCCTGAAGTCAGTGAACAGGATAAAGTCATCATATGAAGACTTAAAAGCTGAGTTCAGACTAATAAATAAAAGGCAAGTTCAGCTGGAACAGAAAATTGCCAAGGTGGCAGAACAGGTAGAGGGACATGAACGACTGCTTTTACACCTTCTGGACAGAAACAGATCCAAGAGCGCCTTGAAGAACCTGAAAACAAATTGGGGTGAAACAATTTCCATGTCCACAGAATTCGAGCAGGGGCAAAAGATGGGTTTGCCTCACCAAACAACTTCATCCTGAATGTGCTTAAGACTGGCCTCACTATCCCCCTGACTTCCCGCTCATAATTGAACACACACACACATATCCCAAGGACCGAAACCCTCAGACCCTACAACTTGTCCCAGATCCTGGATAGTAAAAATGCTACACTACCCATCAAAAGAAGCCATCCTGTCAGCAGCCTGGATGGCCAAAGTAGTACATTTTGAAAAACAAATGGATCTTCTTCTATCGGGATTTTTCATTGGTCTTTCAGTCAAAATGCAAGATGTGAGACAGATCATTAAAACATTACAGGACAACCAAAACATGAAAACGCAGCTTTTATACCTGGCAGTTAAAACTGCACTTGGACTCTGCGATAAAGGTATTTCCCTCTCTCCTAGAAGCCCTGCCACTTTAAACATAGAATGCCCCTATCAACACTTCTCCTACTGTTATCCTTCCTGGTACCTAGTGGCCAAAGGCGGTACTACGCCCATAACTACTTAGTGTTCTATTTACTGGCTACTCTTTATACCTTCTCTGCCAGCTGTCCACATATCAAGCTGCATTCTCCTATTCCTTACATCAATCCCAGATATGCCACACGCTTCCCCCCACTGCAATATTTATGTAATCCCTGTGTCTACCTATGAGAACTCTCTATATTTAACACTACTGCTTTTTGTCCTCATCATTCCTCACAGACTCTGCACATACCATTCCATCATGATTCTAACTGCATTCTGCCTGCTCCCTATGTTCCTCTCTATCACCTCCCTCCCCCCCTTCTACTGTTCCCTTGGATTCTAGCTCTCTGTCTTTACATTATTCTAACTTCACACGTGCCTTACTACATTCACCCTACCGCCTCCCTGTAGTGAACTCTGCCAAATACCTGGGGGTCACCCTTGACCCCCAACTTGACATGGGCAGTCACATCCAAAACATCTGCAGGGCAGTGAACTGCAAGCTGGGCCTGGCGTACAGGGCCAAGTACAACCTTACACCAGCGGCTAGACTAGCCCTTGCGAGAGGTGTACTTCTTCCCTCTCTCAGCTATGGGCTGCACCTATTCGCTCGCTCTTCCAAGACTCATCTCACTCGGTGGCACACGACATATAATAACATCTGTCGCTTTGCCCTGGCTGTCCCCCGTCTCACCCATCGCTTTGAGCTATACGATAAACTTTGCTGGCTCTCCCCAGCCAGGTACCTGGACTTCGGGGTGGGCTGTCTCACGGGCAAAGTGATCAGAACCGGCACCCCCCCCGTAGCTGGCCCTGCTTCTGCCGTAAATTGACACTACTACCTACCACCTTAGGTCCCAGGCCCCAGGGATGCTCAAAGTCCCCTCCACCCGTACCCTCATGGGGCAGGGGACTTTGCCGTATGTGCGCAGACTCTGGAACTCCCTTCCTGTGTATATTCGTTCAGCCTCCTCCCATCAGTGCTTTCGCAATTCCCTCTGGGGGTTCCTGAAACAAGCCTCAGCGTGTGACTGCCCTAAGCCTCCCTAGAGTAATTATCAACGGTTGTCTTTCCAGTCCAGAGTTACCTCTCATAGATGCTGCCCGAAACTCCTGTTTTCCACGATTCTTCCAATTACCTGGGTACCTGACCTAGGGCAAACTGTCTATGCCAAGGTTCCCTGGTCATGCCTTACTTAATTGTCTCTAATGTGTTTATGGTCTTGTTAGAATTTGTAGGTGACCTACTCACCCTGGGGGTGCATTAACCTTAAAGTTATAAGTTATATTATGACCTTCCATTCCCCTGGACAATGTTACTATTCCTATATGTTGTCATGATGTACTTACATTCTTCTGTAAAAATGTCTGTATCCCTATGTTGTACTCTCCCGGGTCGTTCCTGAAAATAGGCATAATACTTGTCTAGTGTACTTACCCGGTCAACAAAAGCTAAAATAAAAAAAACCTGGTCCCATTTTCCTCTCACTCCCTCTGTATTTCTCCTGTCAATACCTACCTCCTATGCCATGCTGCGGCTACGAAACACACACTACACTTTCTCTCAACCACTCCCCTCTTATCCTAGCTCTCGCAAATCTCAGCCTTGGTGCAGGGAGACCAGACTAAACTATTTCATCTTAACAACGCTACTTTTATCTTCTGGCGACATAAAGCCCAACCTAGGCCCTCCTCCCTCAGTCTCTTCAGATCGTCCTAGGGGGCTAAAACTGCTCCACCTCAATATTAGAAGCCTCCTACCCAAAACTGACCTGCTCCGACCCCTCACTGTATCTCTCTCTCCTGACATACTTATCCTTACAGAATCCTGGCTCATCCCTAAAATACCAGACAGTACAGTCTCCATTCCTGGCTTCTCACTGTCATAAGACCACATTGGTAGAGGAGGAGGAGGAGTGGCTATGTACATCACCTCGTCAGTCCAATATACTATCGTAATAGCAGCATCTGTTCCAGTAGCCTACGAAGCACTCGTAGTATGGTTGTCCCTACCATTCACAGTCCCTGTCTTTGTGGCTGGTGTTTACTGCCGCTCAGGCCTTCCATTATCCAGTGTCTGTGATTTCATAATCACTATCGTGTCACACAGCACCTCAGGTGAACTTTACCTAATGAGTGATTTCAACCTAAATTGGCTGTCCAGTTCCTTAAATAAAGTCTGAAAAGATATAGCCGCTCAAAACTTAACACAATTGATCCAGGGACCTACCCGATTAAATCCTAAAACACTAAATCATTCTCTCATTGATTAGGCTCTCACTTCCCATCCACACCGTATTATCTCTGCTGGCATCCTCCCTGGTGCCTTAAGTGACCACCATATGATTTTCATGGTTAGATAAGTGCACAGGCCCAGGGCTCCTCACAAAATCCTGCTAACTAGGTCCTATAAAACACTGGACCTCACCCCCCCTCCACCATGAACTGGCCTCCACTGACTGGTCGCCCATCTCTTCAGCAGTCTCCACTGACGAAGCTCTGGATTACTTTCAAGAAAAATTCCTCCAGTCTTGAAACAAACGTGCCCCACTTAGGTGTTCCAAAGATGATGGTTACTCCTCCCCTGGATCATACCTGAATTATTGGCTTACCAACATGCTTGTCACCTAGCCTAGAAGGTTGATAAGGCCGCCAAGCAACCCAGTGACCTCCAGATCTACCGGACTCTCTGAAACTCTTGTACCAAGGCCACTAGGCTTGCTAAGGCTGAATATTTCAAATCAACCTTTCATTCAAACATAAATTACCCCTCCAAATTCTGGAAGGTGGTACTCACTTTTTTTTTCTCACCCCCTACTCGTCTTCCAGTCCCTCTCCTGAATTTAAACAACTCCATTATTTCCGATATCCCTGCAGTCGCCTCTGAATTAAATTCCTACTTTACCCCGTGTACCTCTGCTGTCCTATCTGCGCTCCCTTCTCCTCCTCCAATATCCACTAACTCTAATCCTAATGCCTCCTCTAAACAAGCCTCCTTCTTGTTCTCCCCAGTATCCCCCTCTGCCATATTGGAAGCTCTCTTCACCCTAAACCCCTCCAAAGGTAGTTCACCTGATGGGCTTGATCCCAAACTACTCTACCTATCTGCCCATGCTATAGCCTCCCCTCCCCTCTATCTGCCCTCCTAAATTTCTCCTTGTCCTTAGCTTCTGTCCTGACTGCTCGGAAGCATGCTATTGCTCTTCCTCTCCCAAAGGGTGGTGACCTCTCCTCTCCCAACAACTATAGACCTGTATCTGTTCTCCTTACCCTTGCTAAGGTATAGGAGTATATTGTACTCTCTCAGCTCTCTTCTTACCTCTCTAATTCCTGCTTCTTCACCCCTTTCCAGTCTGGTTTCTGAAAGTACCACTCAGCCACTACCTCCTTACTTAGGCTCACTGACTCCATCCTCTCAGGAATGGATCGTGGCATAATCACATCTGCTATTTTTATCGACTTTGTTGAGGCTTTCGATACAGTATCCCACCCCCTCCTCCTAAACAATCTACAGTATCTTCAACTGGGGTAGTGGACTCAGCCACAATCTAGTTTGGGGCCCACCTTGTAGGTATGTCTCAGTCAGTTAGTATTGCCGACTCTATATCCTCTCCCCTCCTCATTAACACTGGTGTGCCCCAGGGCTCAGTGTTAGGACCTCTCCTAGTCTCCATTTTTCTGAATGACCTTCCTTCAGTCTGCCCCAAAACGTGCATCCACATGTATGCAGATGACACCATCCTGTATACCTCCGGCCATTCTCTCGTGAATGTGGCAACCAGACTCCAGCTTGACTTTGACAAAGTTCAGCACTGGCTACGCTCACATCAGCTCTTTCTAAATGCCAAGAAGACTGTCTTCATGTCCTTTGGCACAAGGCAGAGACTTCTCTCTTGGCTCCCCTCCCTTCCATACCTTTGACGGGACAATCCTGGAGGACACCCCTTCCTTTAGATACCTTGGGGTTTGGCTTGACCAACACCTCAACTTTTCTGGACATGTGGACGCCATCCTGAAAAAACTGCGCTCCAAGCTAGGTGCTCTGTTCGGGAACCATAGTTGCATACCACTATCGGTCAGGCATGTACTTGTCCAGAAAATGATATTCCCAATTTTTGACTATGGTGGTGTAGTCTACTGTGCTGCTCCCAAGACTTCCCTAACCAGATTGGACACTCTCTTCCACTCCTTCTGCCACTTTGCCTTGGACGCCCCCCCCCCCCACTCATCACCGTGATTTATATAAATCTCTCGCATTTCCCTCACTTGAAAACAGACGACTTTCCCATTGTGCTAAGCTTCTCTCCAAATTCTGGTTTGGTTCTCTCCCCTCTTACTTTTCCTTCTCCTTATCCCTCCCTCCTTCCTCCTCCCCGAGATCCCGAGACACCAAGAACTTGGTAGTCTTGCTGCTCAACCTTAGTTGGACAGGTAGCTTTTTGCACCACTTCCCCAAACTATGGATCTCCCTCTCCCAACAAATTAGACACTCTTCTTCCCTTTCGTCCATCTCAACAGCTCTCCATAACTTTGTTTTGCATACTTGCAGTTGTGTCTAATAACTTAATAACTACCCCTGCTCTCCCCCATGCTTGTCTACACTCTTTTTCCATATTATTTCCTCTGACTCTCTGTTTGAGCTCACATTCCCTTATGCAGCTGAGTCATCTACTCATGTAAATGTAAAAACTTTAGTACTGCTCTGTAGTCATTTGATGTTATACTTATTGTGTATATATCCCAGGTTTGTCAGTCAAGTAAGTTGTTATTCCCACTCATTTTCCCTGTTCAGACTGTTCTCTGGAATTAGTTTGATGTTCTTAAGCACTGTAAGTGTTACCTCTATGTATGCTATGTATCTATATCTAAATACACATGTCAAGTAGTTGTAAGTATGTTAGTTGCTTCAATCCCCCTTTCCCCAAGAACGCACCTGGAAATGAGCAAATGTGTTGCTCAGTGTGCCTTTCCTGGTGAAACTTTTCAATAAATAAACAGATGGAGGCACTAGCAGCTCGACTCAGAAGGACAGCGTGAACAGTGAACAGACAGGAGAATTCCTTCACATTTATCTAAAGACCTCATAAAACTGCTGAAAACCATGCAGAGTAAAGTGAAGGAAAACTCTTACCGTGCCCAGTAAACTTCCTGAACAGCGTGAGCGGGAACCAACCAGTATCCTTTTCACTACAGGACTTTGCTGGACTGGTAAAACTATTCAGATATGAGACTTTAAGTTTTAAGACATGCTGGTGGGTTTTATTTTTAATAATATTTACAATTGCTAAGGTAACTCCGATTTTTTCATATTAGGAGATTTCGGGGGGAGGGGGTAGCCACAAACATATAGCAGTGGGCATGGGGAATGTTCTTAGCAGTCCAAGTGGGGCCCGGGGGATAAACTGGCACGGCGTGATTATAATACAGGAGGAACTCTCCCATCCTGAGTCTAATAAGGAGTAGAGTACAGAGAGTTGGTGAGACCCCACCTGGAGTACTACGTCTAGTTCTGGAAACCCCATCTCCGCAAGGACATAGATAGGATGGAGGAGGAACATCTGGATATCGTGGCAGTCACAGAAACATGGTACACACACAAAACCATGACTGGGACGTAAACATACCAGGATACACTATCTACAGGAGGGACAGGGAGGGTAAAAGAGGAGGAGGAGTAGCTCTTTACGTAAGGGAAGGAATCAAAGCAACAGAACAAAAGGGTAAACGGGGAGGAGAAGAAGCACTGTGGGTAAATTTGGAGACGGGCAATGGCACCACAATCCACACAGGGGTTGTATATAGACCCTCTTCTCAGGGGGAGGAAATGGATAAGGAAATGATAGAAAGTATACTTAGAATGGCAGAAAAAGGGGAGATATTGCTGATGGGTGATCTGAATATGCCAGATGTTAATTGGAGTGCAGTTGCAGCAGCCACTTTGAAGAGTGGGGTTATTCTAGATACCCTACAGGGGGCATGCCTTAGACAACTAGTATTGGAGCCCACTCGCGAGGGAGCAATCTTAGACCTGGTTCTCTCAAATGGAGATGAGAGGATCACAGATGTAGAAGTGGGTAGCCATAGAAACATAGACTTTGACGGCAGATAAGGACCGCTTGGCCCATCTAGTCTGCCCATTTCCCTACCTACGGGATAGGCCGCAGATCCTAGTTAACCAACAGCCTATTTCTTCCTACCCCCCCACAAGAATTGCCTTATGTCTGTCCCATGCATTCTTGAATTCTCCCACAGTTTTAGACCCCACAACCTCCTCAGGAAGGCTGTTCCATGCATCCACTACCCTCTTTGTGAAATAATACTTCCACATTGCCCCTGAACTGCCCCTTCTATCTTTAAATTGTGTCCCTTGTTCTTGCACGCCTTTTTCTGAAAGATGCTACCCTCTTGGACTTTGTTGATTCCACTGAGGTACTTAAATGTTTCTGTCATGTCCCCCCTCTCCCTTCTTTCCTCAAGGGTATACATATTAAGCTCCTTTAGTCTCTCCTCATACGGCTTCTCTTGCAGATCCTGCACCATTTTAGTTGCCCTCCTCTGGACTGACTCTATCCTGTCTATGTCCTTGCTGAGATGGGGTCTCCAGAACTGGACGCAGTACTCCAGATGGGGTCTCACCAACTGTCTGTACAGAGGGATAACAACTTCCTGTTTTCTGCTGATGTCTCTCCTATGCATCCCAGTATAGCCCAGCCCTCCCTACTGCCTTCTCACATTGCTTGCTAACCTTAAGGTCATCTGATATGATTACCCCCAGGTCCCTTTCCTTTTTTGTTGTTGTTACTACCTCCTCCCCCATTGTGTATTCTTCCCCTGGGTTCTTGTTTCCTAGGTGCATTATTTTGCACTTCTTTGCATTGAATCCTAGCTGCCATACTTCTGACCATTCCTCCAACCTTGCCAAGTCCCTTCTCGTCCTTTCCACGCCTCCTTGTGTTTCAAATCTGGGAACTAGCGACCATCGAACAGTATGGTTCACAATAAACACAGCAATAGAGTCAAGCCATACAAAGGCAAAAGTACTGGACTTTAGGAAGGCTGATTTTGCCAAAATGGGTGAGTGCCTAAGGAATGCACTAGCAAATGGGCAGGAAGGAGGGGTGGAAGAACAATGGGGAATAATAAAAACTGCCGTCACAGAGGTAACAAGCCTTTGTGTGAAGCAAATAAAACGAAATGATGTAAGAGACCACTATGGTTCTCAAAGGAAGTGGCAGTGAAGGTTCAAGAGAAAAGAAAGCATTCAGGAAGTACAAGGAATCACAGAAGGAGCAGGACAGAGAACTGTATCAGTTAAAGCAAAGGAAGCTGGAAGGCAGTCAGAACAGCAAAGGCCCAAACCGAGGAAAGATAGCCAACTCAGTTAAGAAGGGGATAAAACCTTTATAGGTACATCAGGAGCCGAAGGAAGACCAAGGGAGGGATAGTGAGGCTTAATAAAGGGAGGAGGGTGGGCAGAGGGAGACTGTGAAAAGGCAGAGATACTAAACAAATATTTTGCTCAGTATTTACAAAGGAAAGGAGAAGTACCTAAAACAAAGAGTAGAAACACTCTGGATACAGAAGTTGATACCGCCCATTTACAGAAGAAAGGGTTCTGAAAGAACTCTTAAAACTGAAGGTGGACAAAGCAATGGGGCCTGATGGGATTCATCCCAGAATTCTAAAAGAACTATGGGTAGAACTAGTGACACCACTGACTACCCTCTTTAATAAATCATGGGAGGATGGGGTGGTACCCGAGGACTGGAGGAGGGCAGATGTGATTCCCCTTCACAAAAGTGGGAGCAAGGCAGAAGCAGGAAACTACAGACCTGTTAGTTTAACCTCAGTGGTAGGGAAAATGATGGAATCACTTCTGAAGAAAAGAATTATCAAGTATCTAGAGGCCAGAGGAGCACAGGACCCAAGGCAGCATGGATTCACAGCGGGACGGTCATGCCAGACAAATCTGATAGATTTCTTTGACTGGGTGACCAAAGTAGTAGATCAGGGAGGGGCTGTGGACATGGCCTACCTAGACTTTAGCAAGGCATTTGACACAGTCCCACACAAAAGATTAATATACAAGTTAGCCAGCCTGGGAGTGGGTCCCAAGATGACAGCCTGGGTAAAGAATTGGCTGGAGAATAGGACACAGAGAGTAATAGTAAGGAGTCCACTCTGAAGAAAAGGAGGTTACTAGTGGGGTACCGCAGGGGTCGGAGTTAGATTCAGTCCTCTTCAATGTCTTTATAAGTGACATTGCAGAGGGACTGGAAGAAAAGTATGTCTCTTTGCAGATGACACAAAGATCTGCAACAGAGTTGATGCACAAGGTGGGGTGGAAAGGATGAGAAGGGACTTGGCAAGGTTAGAGGAATGGTCAAATGTATGGCAGCTTAGATTCAGTGCTAGAAGTGCAAGGTAATGCACCTGGGAAACAAAAACCCAGGGGAAGAGTACACAATGGGGGGTGAGATACTAACAACAACAAAAATGGAAAGGGACCTGGGGGTAGTCATATCAGATGACCTAAAGGTGGGCAAGCAATGTGAGAGGGCAGCAAGGAGGGCTGGGGGGATACTGGGATGCATAGGGAGAGGCATCACCAGTAGAAAACAGGAAGTTATTATCCCTCTGTACAGACAGCTGGTGAGACCCCATCTGGAGTACTGTGTGCAGTTCTGGAGACCCAATCTCCACAAAGACATAGACAGGATGGAAGCTGTCCAGAGGAGGGCAACTAAAATGGTGCAGGGTCTGCACCAGAAGACACATGAAGAGAGACTTAAGGAGCTTAATATGTATAGCCTCGAGGAAAGGAGGAGGGGGGGACATGATAGAAACTTTCAAGTACCTCAAGGAATCAACAAAGTCCAAGAGGGTGGCATCTTTCAAAAAAGAGGTGTGCAAGAAACAAGGGGCACAATTTGAAGATAGAGGTGGGGCGCGCTCAGAGGTAATTTAAGGAAGTATTTTTTCACAGAGAGGGTTGTGGATGCATGGAACGGCCTTCCGGAGGAGGTTGTGGGGTCAAAAACAGTGGTGGAATTCAAGCATGCATGGGACAGTCATAAGGCAATTCGGGGGGGGGGTTGGAAGAAGTAGGCTGCTGGTTAACTAGGATCTGCAGCTTATCCATTAGGTAGGGAAATGGGCAGACTGGGTGGGCCAAGCGGTCCTTATCTGCCGTCAAATTCTATGTTTCTGTGCTGTCCAGAGGAGGGCAACTAACAACACAGCACTCACCAACCTCTTGGATAACATCGCCTCACATTTAAATGAGAGTAGGTCGGTGGGCGCGGTGTTTGTGGATCTCTCCAAGGCCTTCGACACCATGGACCACAGTATATTGCTATATAGGATGGCTGAGATGGGTATGGATGGAGAAACCCTACCATGGTTTCAATCCTACTTGACATCTAGGACACAAATACAGGTGGGGAGTTCCCTGTCCACCCCAATGCCTCTCTTGAGAGGAGTGCCACGGGGCTCTATTTTGGGGCCATTAATGTTTATTATGATATAAACAGCCTGGCCAATATAGCAGAACGCTGTAGTTTAAGAATGTATGCAGATGACACAGTTTTGATAGCTCATGGGGAAACTATACAAGAAATGAAAATGCATCTTCAGACTGATTTTAGGAGATTAGAACATTGGTTAGTAAATTCAAAACTGGTGCTTAACAGTAAAAAAAACAGAACAATGTTTTTTTCACACAAGAGGAAAAACAATAATGTCCCAAAGATATACCGATTAAAACTGTTACTAACAAAATTCTAATGCAAGACACTTCATACAAGTACCTGGAAGTAATCATAGATGAACACTTGAAATTTAATTTACATATAGATACATTAGTTAGTAAAACAAATACAAAATTAGGGGCTTTTACGAGGTCTAAACACTGTATGGCTCAAAATATGAGAAAAAAATAGTTGCACAATTGATAATCCCATTTATAGATTATGGAAGTCATATATATATATATATATATATATGGAATGAGAGGTAAAAAAAAGTCTTCAGAAACTAAACGTTACTTATAATAATTTGACTAGATCTGTTTTGAAGTGCGACTATTTTGCTCACCATTGTGACTTGTTAGCCTCTTTACAGTGGATTTAATTGGAACGAAAACGAAGCTTAAAATGGTTAAATCAGATTTTTCAGGTTGTTCACCTAGAAACTCCCAGGTACTTGACGGATAAGTTGCAGAAAATTTATTATAAACATAATCATAATCTGAGGGATATAAGGAGTAAATATCAACAAACAAGGACAAAAAACAGATTTGGGACCCTGACATTTATGGCCAATGTTTGGCGGGTTTTATTTTTTATGAGACCCACTAAAAGAAAGCCTGAAACAGATACAGGGTATTAAAAACTTCATGCATGCTGCTAAACATGAATTAAATAAGCAATGTATGTGTAACAATTGAGCTTGATGATTGTTGGATTGTTGATACGACCATGATTGCTTGGTGAAAATGGATGATATAATAAGAAATATTGTTATATTATAGAATGTCTTTTTCTTTTTTATCTTTTAAATGTAAATTTTTTCTATAAACAGGACCATCCTGAAAATGGGTCATTCACTTACTGATGTGTATATAAGATATATCCTGTATAAAAATAAAGTTTACTACTACTACTACCAAAATGGTGCAGGGTCTGCACCAGAAGACGGAAGCAAGATTAAAGGAGCTTAATATGTATACCTTCGAGGAAAGGGGGGGGGGACATGATAGAAACTTTCAACTACCTCAAGGGAATCTACAAAGTCCAAGGGGGTAGCATCTTTAAGAAAAAGAGATGTGCAAGAACAAGGGGACACAATTTGAAGATTATGAGGGGGACGGCTCAGAGGTAATGTGAGGAAGTATTTTTTTCATGGAGAGGGTTGTGGATACATGGAATGGCCTTCCTGAGGAGGTAGTGGAGTCAAAAACAGTGGGGGAATTCAAGAATGCATGGGACAGACATAAGGCCATTCTAGTGGGGGGTAGGAGGAAGTAGGCTGTTGGTTAGCTAGGATCTGCAGCTTATCCATTAGGTAGGGAAATGGTCAGACTAGGTGGGCCAAGCGGTCCTTATCTGCCATCAAATTCTGTGTTTCTATGTAGAGGAGAACAGTTTTAACTTGATTGCCATGCAGCCTGGGTTCGGGGTGGAGGGCATCTCAAAGCCACCTCAAAGATGTGGAATACTGGCTTGGAGTTGGCCCTGGGCTGGTTTGGCACACCTCAGGGTGGAGCACATGAGTAAAGGTCTTGGCTGAGATATGGTGGCTAGGGGTGTGGGTGTGTGGGGGGGGGGGCGAGAGAGACATATGGCAAGATGTTGTTCCGATAAGAGCTGTGCAGTACATCCCTGTTGTGCCTGTCCTTCTGAAGTAACCTCCTTTTTAGCCAAATTTACTACCTGAAATGAATGTGTGCAGAAAGATACCGTGAAAAACCCATCAGGAGGCTTTAGCATAGCGGAGACTGCGCACACCCTGACTCCCCAAGAGAGGGGAGGAAGGATGTGACCAATACTCAACTTGCATAATCTAAACAATGCCTGGCTTTTAACCCTTGCTGTGCTGTGGACTGGTATATCAGTCCGGAATTGCTGTGCCTTCTAATTCTATTGGCAGCCTAAGGGTTAAGCTTCCTGCCCCAGACCAGCACATTCGGTGGTACTAAGCATGGCAGGAGAAGGGAGATTTACAATCCATAGAAAAGGAGGAGGCATGTAATCTCTCGGTCTCACATAACTCGCCTATTAAGGCTGTGTGGAAAACCAATGGGTGATGTGGTCTGCTGCGGGAGAAAGGCCTTGCAAAGCTGGGGGCATGGTTGCACAGGTCCATGAACTAATATAATATTAGTGGGGTGTACTTGGACAGTTGGAGGGTTGCCCCTCCCCCTTGAATGGGTTCTGATCAAAACCTTTGTTCACATGGTGCCATGGCTGGCTGTTCTCCTGGGTCTGTCCTTCGTGCTGCAGTGGTAGGCTGATACTAGAACTTAGTGGTTACTGCACACTTTTTGCCAACCCCCAGATGCTCTAGCAGCAAAAAGACAGGAGGGAAGGGGGATAATGAACTCTTGTCACCTCATACCCCTGTCTCACCTTCTGTCCCTACCAGCCATGACAGGGAATCTGATCCATCCTCACATCACTGTGAGCATGTGTGGAGCTTTGTAGCTTTCACTCTTCGCCCAGTTCATTTGGGCTTGAGTTTTCTCCTCTTCATCTGGAAAGCACAACTCAACTGTATGTACATGTTTTTGCAGTTCAATTCACAAGGGGGCTCAGGAAAGTTGGTAACCTCAAGCAACTTGTTTGAATGTTTCTTTCTTGTAAACAACTGTTCAAACAACATGAAGTCTTGCTATATTATGACATATGCAGTGAGTCCCAACCTTCGAACTGCTCTGGAGGTGAAAGAGTTAACTTTCCATGCCAGGCATGGAACTTTGAGCACGAGCTCGGTTGAAAACTCTGTCTGTTGTTCTTCAAACTCAAACTGTCAGATTCTTTACTCCGCCTCACTGAACAGTCGCTCCGGAGATTTCTCCTTCTGCTCAGTTCATTTTGTAATTCAAAAGTATTAATTTTCAGTTTTTAGCAATTTAAACTCAAACAGTCGGTTCAAGCTCTGTCTGTGGTATTGTAAGTACTAAGATAGGTTTCTGTGTGGAACTTGTAGCGGTATTATCGGATTCGGTTTGAACCCGATCAGATTATTAATAATTACATTAATCTGTCTTTTTAGAGTGCGGTTCGGTTCTTATCGGTTCTAAAAAAGCAGATTTCATTCGTTTTTTCCACGACCCGTGACACGGTTAGGAACCGATAAGAGAGTCTTGCTTGGCGGATTGCCATAAACGGGCAAGTTTTGGTTAGGGCTGGCACTATGTCTGAGAAACCCAAAAGAAAAACCGGGCCCACTGGTTTCAACACTGCAGTGTTTGTGAGGAAGCCTTTGGCAAGGCTGACCCCCACACCACTGTGTTTATTGTCTGGGGTTTGACCACCTCAATGCAGACTGCCAGATTTGCAAAAATTTTCCTGCAGCTACCCTGGATAAGAGAGTTGGTAGGCTCAGGGAAAGGGAGGCCAAGAAGTCCGCTGACCGGATGGCCAGCCCGGTTCGGTTGTAACCGAACCTGAGGAGTGCCTCTGACCCAGGCTAGACTCCTTCGGGCAAAAGAGAAGGAGAGTCGACCGGAGGAGTCGGTTCCAGCAAAAGGACTAGAAAATCAGCAGGTTTGAGCCAAAATTTCCTCTCCAACCGCTGAAGAAATAACAAAGCGATTAAAATTGTCCAGTCGCTTTCCCGGTTCCGACGAACCGGCACCATCAAGGTAAGCGTGCGGTTGTCCGGTTCCACTGGTTCAAGAATATGATTTTAGAGGAATTTTATGAACCGGAGGAGGGGGAAGAGGAGTATGAGGAGAGTGAATGTGGATTTGAAAGTCTGGATGTGCCCATTGAACGGACATCTCCCAGACAGACCTTCAGGAGTGTCTCCCCTAGGCTTTCTGAGTCCCTCTCATTTTATGTTTTATAAAAAGTGGTTGAAACCCTCCAGCTCTCTATGGAGGAAGCTGTGGATAATCAAGAGGAGCCTGACTATGTAGAAATGATGGATATCCCAGAGTCTAGAGACTGTCTATTCTTTGCATAAATCTTTGGGAAACAGACAGTAAAAATTCTAAAAACTCCTCACACTATACCTCCTGTGGATAAAAGAATGGACAAGAGGTACACATTGTCAGGCTCTAATACGGAGTTCCTTACACAACAATGCAGCTATGTTGGGGTAGTGTAGGCTGCAGCCTGTGACAAGGCAAATATTCCCTTGGCTTCACACCCCGCTGACAAGGACTCCAGGAGGATTGATGCCATGGCAAAGAAACAGTACATGGCATCATCCTTGGGACTCAGACAAGCAAATTATATGGCTTATGTTGCTAGATACCAGAAATCCAGATGGGATACTGTTATGGCTCTAGCAAAACAGGTCCCTGGCCAGCTTGCCAAGGAGCTGGAGCAGGTGGCTGCTGATGGTATTGAGGCATCTAAGGTGCAATTCCATGCTGCAGTGGACTTTAATGATGTGTCTTCAAGAGTCATGGCTACATCTGTGGCATTTCGCAGAATGGCTTGGCTCAGATGTACTAGCCTGTCAACAGGATACCCAGACTAAGGCCATGGATTTTCCTGTTGTGGGCAATTCTCTGTTTGGGGAGCAGACAGAGAATTACATGAAGAAAATGGATGAGTACAGGACCACCTATAGGAGTGCACAGGCCAAGGAAAGGCAGGCCACTCCTCAAAGGCAGCCTTCCAGGGGCAGGGGCAGGCCTTTTCATAGGCCTTTTTACTAAAGCCCGGCCTCCTCTTCAGTTTACGCCCAGAGGGGGTTCTTTAGAGGGAGAGGCAGAAGGGTACAAGCAGACCTGCTTCTACCCCTCAGCCTAAAGCTCCTGCCAAGCAGGCACCCTGATGGGGTGGCCAGGGCCGATTCTCCACTACCTGTAGGGGGCAGGCTGGCTTACTTGGTCCAGGACTGGATGTCTTTAACATCAGACAAGTGGGTCCTGGAAGTAGTAAGCCAGGGACTGGTTCTCAGCTTCAAAAAATTTCCAAAGATGAGAGCCAGGTCCTTTCCACCTGCAAATCCATCAGATGCACTTGCCCTAGAGACAGAAGTTTCTACCCTCCTGGCTCTCAGAGCTGTGGAGAGGGTTCTACCCCTACACCAGGGCAAAGGGTTGTACTCCAGGTACTTCCTTACCCCAAAAAAGGCAGGAGAATGGCAGCCCATCCTGGATTTCAGATACCTAAACAAGCACCTTTTAAAACCAAAATTCAAAATGGTGACTCTGGGAATTATTTTACCCTCTCTAAGGCCAGGGGACTGGCTAGCGTCCCTGGACCTCAAGGATGCCTACTTCCATGTTCTTATCAGAAGCTCCCATCAAAAGTACCTCAGATTCGAACTGCCCTCAGGCCATTACCAGTTCAGAGCAATGCCCTTCGGCCTCACTTCTGCCCCGAGGGTATTCACAAAATGCCTGGCAGTAGCAGTTGCCCACTTAAGAAGGCAAATGATTGCCATCTTTCCTTACCTGGACGACTGGCTCATAGTAGGCCAGTCTCCAGACCAAGTCAAATTACATCTTCAGGTAACTCAGCAACTGCTCACATCTCTAGGTTTCCTTCTCAACCAGGTTCTCACCTTCATAGGTGCAGAACTGAACACAAAAGAGGCAAGAGCCTTCCTTCCTTCCTCTGGAAAGAGCAAGGACCCTGGTCTCTCTGGCCTCCTCTTTCACCCTGCGGGTTTCTCGACCAGCAAGGCATTTTCTGCAGCTCCTGGGGCACATGGCTGCTTCTACAGCAGTGGTGCAGGGAGCAAGATTTCAGATGAGGGACATCCAGTTCCATTTGAGAGCCTTTTGGTCTCAAAGGAGAGACCCTCTATCCAAATTGATCCCAATGACTCGAACCCTGATCCAAGCCCTTCAGCGGTGGCAGGACCAGAGCAATCTGAGACAGGGGGTTCCCTTCGCCCCTCAGTCTCACTCCTTAATCCTTACTACAGATGCATCCGTCTTGGGGTGGGGAGCTCACATGGGCGACCTCACTACCCAGGGATTGTGGTCCCTCCAGGAATCTCTGCTCCACATCAATCTGTTGGAACTCAGAGCAGTTTTTCTAGCACTTCAAGTTTTTTCCAAATCTGTTCAGAACAAAGTTGTTCAGGTCAGAACAGACAATACCACCACAGTGTGGTACATCAACAGCAAGGAGGCACTCGGTCTACGGCCTTGTGCACCGAAGCAATGAAGTTGTGGTCTCTGGCTTACTCTCTGAACACCTTCCTTATTGCAGTTCACCTCCCAGGCAAGGACAATGTCCTGGCAGATGCTCTCAGCAGTATTTCCCAGGGTCATCACGAATGGTCACTGGATCCCCTAGTACTGGAGGTAGTATTTGCCAGATGGGGCACCCTGCAGATAGATCTTTTTGCAGCCCCAGACAATCACCAACTTCCCCTTTTTTGCTGCAGGCCCCCAGTGTTGGGATCAGTCCTCTGGATGCCTTCCTTCTAGTTGGGAAGGGAAGTTTCTCTATGCTTTTCCCCCCCTTCCCTCTTTTGTTCAAGGTGCTAGTCAAAATCAGATCTCAACCCTGCAAGATGATCCTGATTGCTCCAGATTGGGCCAAACAGCCCTGGTACCCACTCCTTATGTCCTTAGCAGTCCACCTTCCCCTGTGTCTTCCCAGGAATCACAACCTGTTGACCTGTGCTCAGGGGAGAGTTTGGTACCCGAACCTCAATTCTCTCAATCTCAGGGCCTGGCTCTTGAAGAGTTAGAGTTTGCTGACCTACACCTCTCCCAAGGTGTATTGGCTATCTTGAAGGCTTCTAGGAAGCCTTCCACCAGGGCTACTTATAATTCCAAATGGAAGAGATTTTCCATATGGTGCTCTGACAAGCATATCTCCCCAGAATCTGCTGACTTACCCACAGTCCTGGATTATATGGTGCATTTGAATATCCTGGGGCTGAGACCAGCTACCCTAAAAGTGCACCTGGCAGCCGTGTCTGCCTTCTTATCAGCAGGTAAACCCTCTTATCTTTCAGCTCATCCTGTATTCTCCAAGTTTTTCCAGGGGTTGCTTCACACCAACCCCCCACTCAGGGACCCTGCCCTTGCCTGGGATCTTAATATTTGCATTGCCCAGCTTATGCAACCCCCTTTTGAGCCCTTGTCTTCAGCAGAGCTTAAGTACTTGACTTGGAAAACTGTGTTTTTGGTAGCCATCACTTCTGCCAGGCACATATGAATTACAAGCATTGTCAGTGGAGCCTGATTTTATCTCCTTTCATAGAGATAAGGTGGTCCTCAGGACTAACAGAAAGTTCTTGCCTAAGGTGGTTTCAGATTTCCACCTTAATCAATCTGTGTCTCTCCCTGTGTACTTCACTGACCATTCCTCCTTTGGCAGAGACTGCACAGTTTAGATGTGAAAAGAGCCCTTAGTTACTACATAGAACGTACTCAAGGGTCACAGGTTTGACTTCCTCCAACTGTTCCTCACTTATGGTGAGGTTGGTAAAGGAAACCTGCCACTAAAAGATCCATTGCCAGGTGGATTGTCTCTTGTATCCAATTTTGCTGTGAAAAACTGGTAAGGTTCCTCCCTCAGGCCTGAGGGCTCACTCTACCAGAGGTACAGCTGCCTCTCTGGCTGCTGCCAGGGACATCCCTATCCTAGAGATATGTCAAGCAGCTACCTGGAAAACAGTTCACACTTTTACCAAGCATTACTCCCTGGACATCCAGGCTAGGCGTAATGCTCGGTTTGGCACAGCTGTGCTTCAGAGGCTATTCCCTAAGTAGGTTCTGTCCCTCCTCCATGGAGGTACTGCTGTGTAGTCTGCATATGTCATAATATAGCAAGACTTCATGTTGTTTGAAGAAAAAATTACTCACCTTAGTAATGTTGTTTCTTCTAATGGAGTCTTGCTGTATTATGACCTCCCCCTGCCTGCCCCTCTCAGAACCTCTGCTTTTGGGATGTGGGTGGGCAGTGCAGTGTTGGCACTTAGTAGATGCCTACCTTGTTTTTCACCCTCCTTTTGGGGTGATTGGTGTTGTTTTTCATTTTTGGATCCCTGACTTGAGTCTTTGTTTTGGGACCAAAAATGTGTTCATATTTTAGTAGCCAGTTGGCTAGGTAGGTTTACAGCTTCCACACAGAACCTTAGTGAGTTTTGCTCGCAGAAGATCTGACAGTTTGAGTTTGAAGAACAACAGACAGAGTTTTCAACTGAGCTCGTGCTCAAAGTTCCATGCCCGGCATGGAAAGTTAACTCTTTCACCTCCGGAGCAGTTCGAAGGTTGGGACTCACTGCATATGTCATAATATAGCAAGACTCCATTAGAAGAAACAACATTACTAAGGTGAGTATTTTTTTCTTATGGCTTACCTGTATATCATGTAACACCAATTGATACAGAGGGAAGGAGGTACTCTAATTCTAACGCAAGGTGGCCCCAAGGGTGCACAAACCTTAGGCAACCCTGACACGATTGTGAACATCCATGGTTAACATAAAAATGACTACATAGAATGTTAAGGGCATTAACTCTCCAATTTAGAGAAGCAGAGTATTGACAGAATTGAAGTGGCTAGATACAGATATAGCCTTTATCCAGGAGTCGTATCTTCCAGATAAGAAACACCTTAAGTTGAAAAGCAGCTTGGTGGGCAAGAAGAAGGCAGCCTCCCACCCCAGCAGTAAAAAAGCAGGCACAGACATTTTTATTAATAGGTGCCTCCCATTTACAGTAATGCATACAGAAATATTGTACGGAGGGGAGGCTTACTATAATACAAAGGGAAATCCAGCAGGAGCCAATTATACTAGCTAACATTTATGCACCAATCGTGCAGACAAATGTTTCAGAGAAGTTTCAGCCAAATTCACTTACTCCCTAGACATTTGTTAATAATGGGAGGTGATTTTAATTGCATTATGGCACCAAGACTACCTGCTCGAATATCATGTGACATGAATCAATACCCTACCAAAGCACTGAAAGCCCTCACAGAAGAAATTGGGTTTATAGACGTATGGAGGCAGTTGCAAAGGGGTGAGAGGGATTATACTTTCTTCTCACTTCCAAACCTCCTGTACTCTCAAATAGACCTTTTCTTTATGCCTAAGGGAATGACATATGATCAGGTCTCAGAATGTGTGATCCACTCAATCATAGAGTTCACGACCCAGTCCAGATTATCTATGTCCAGATGACTTTAGCAATAGGTAAAGACCAAACGCAAGACATTGTGGAGGATGCACACATCACTCCTGAATGTAAACAACATTGGAGAAGCTATCGCATAGAAAATTGAGGAGGCCTACACCCTGAACAATACCACAGACACTTCAGTTCCCACAATGTGGGATGCTGTAAAAGCTATGGTCGGGGGCAAGATCTCATCTCAGTGCCTAGTCGCCTGGTAGCCTCCAGGGACAGGCTTATGACAGCAGTAGAGATTACAGGGCTCTGGAATTTGAGGGCATTAGGTGTAGATCATTTGTAATTCCTGGGAATATGTAAGGGAGACACCAAGAGGGGTGTGGGGACCCTGAGGGGTTTCTTAAGGGAATGGTAGCCTTATGGCACAGGGGAGGTCCCAGTGAAGAGGGCAACTCACCTCCGGGGGCATTGGCAGTCTGTGCTTGAGAAATGCTGCCTCCTGAGCTGCTGATAGAGAGAGCTCCAGTGTCGGAGACTGAGTTGTGGACTAAGATAGGAGATACAGCTACATCGCGTACAGGAGAGCCTGAGGTGGAATGGGTAGTGGAGACACTGCCTCTGGCAGAGTAGTTGGGGCAATTACCAACTGCTGCCTGAGAGCAGGTTGGAGTATGCATTGTCACATTGTACCCAGCACACCTGCTGGTGAGTGACACTAGGCTGATGTGAGGTGCCCAGCACTTGGGTGGCTTCTGGGCTTCACTGTGGGAGATTGGCCTAGACAGAGCTACAGCCCTCAGAGCCAGGGTACCCCCTGGGTGCCATCAGCAGAGAGAAGTGTGGAAGCAAAAGTTCCTACAGCTGTGATGCCTCCAGTGCCACTTGCTGACAAGACACTGTGATGTCACTGAGTGTGTGTAAAAATATATGCTGGAAGGGGTACAGTTGGAAAGCACCAAGGAGGAAAGGGATCTAGCGGTGCTTATAACAGGAAGTATGAACAACTCAGCTCAGTGCAGGAAGGCAGCAGCAAAAGCCAACAAGATGCTGGGGTGTATAGTGAAGGGAATGTCCTCCAGAAATATGGAGGTGATCCTTCCCCTGTACAGGTCACTGGTCACAAGACCTGGAATACTGCGTGCAGTACTGGCGGCCATTCCCGAAGAAGGATGTCAGATTGTTGGAGGGGTGCAGTGTAGGGTGACGAAGATGCTCCAGGGATTGGAGGGAAAGTCCTGCAAGGATAGGCTGGGCGAGCTGAACATGTACTGCCTGGAGGAGAGAAGAGATAGGGGGGATATGATTGAAACCTTTAAATACTTAAAGGGGATAAATAAGACTAATACACAAGGGATTTTCCAGATCAGAAGAGGGAGGCATACGAGAGGGCACCAGCTGAGATTGGAAGGGGGAAGATTCAGGAGGGAAATCGGGAGACATTTTTTCACAAAATGGGTGGTAGACAGATGGAATGCTTTGCCCGAGGAGGTGGTATCCTGTAGAACAGTGGGTGGTTTTAAGAGGGGATAGGACAGAGTGAGGGGGGATAATGATGAAGAGGGTTTGGGCAGCTGCAAGTTGAGGGGCTAGCTGCACAATTGGGCAGATTCTATAGACCGTGAAGCCTGTTTCTGCTGGTGTTTTCATATGTTCGTATGTGAAACCCAAAATGTACAGCAAGGGGGACAAATCTGATAAAACACTGTGGAATAGTATAGGCTGTGAGCTGATATATACCCTCACCCGCTGGTTATTAAGCTTATTAACAAACTGAGAAATGCAGGTGTAGGAGAGAAAATTGTTAATTGGGTGAGAAACTGGCTTCAGGGGAGGACCCAGAATGTTGCAGTGAATGGCACCCTGTTGAGAGAGGGGATGGTGACCAGCAGGGTTCCGCAAGGTTCGGTACTTGGACCAGTCCTCTTCAACATATTCATCAGCGACATCGCAGATTGATTGGAGGGGAAAGTGTGCCTGTTTGCAGATAACATCAAGCTCTGCAACAGAGTGAACACACAGGAAGGGGCCATAGCGATGGAATCGGACCTAACAAAACTGGAAGAATGGTTCAGAACTTGGCAGTTGAAGTTCAGTGCCAAGAAGTGTAAGGCCATGCACCTAGGGAAAAGAAACCCAGGAAAAAATTACTATCTAGGGGGTGAACAAGTAGCCATCACGAACCTAGAATGGGACCTAGGGGTCATGGTATCCAACGACCTAAAGGTAGGGAGACAATGTGAGAAGGCGGCGCAGAAAGCCAGTAACATCCTTGGTTGCACTGGAAGAGGGATCACAAGCAGAAAGCACAAGGTGATATTCCCACTTTACCAATCCTTGGTGAGGCTACACCTGGAATACTGTGTCCAGTTCTGGAAACCCCACCTTAAAAAGGATGTAGACTGTCTGGAAACTGTGCAAAAAAGAGTTACAAAGATGGTTCAGGACCTCCACCACGAACTGTATGAGACAAGACTTGGAGACTTAAATGTGTACTCCCTGGAACAGAGGAGAAATAGAGGTGACAAGATATAAACCTTTAAATACCTAAAGAATATTAACTCAGTGCAAAATCACAACCTCTTCCAAGAAAATAACAGACGGAAGGGAGATATCGGAGCACCATTAGAAAGTTTTTCTTCACCAAAAGGGTGGTGGAGCTGTGGAACAGGCTGCCACAGGAGGTCGTGGATGCCAGGACAGTTAAGGAGTTCAGAATATCTTGGGATAGACATAACGCAGTATTGAAATGAGGGAATATACTTAGGGGTAGTAGGTCAAATAACGGGCAGACTATATGGATCACATGGTCCCCAATGGCTGTCATGTTCTTACTGGTGTTGAAAAAGGGAATAGGATGGGTTGTTTGGCTTCTGAAGTGTGTGTGGAGGGTACAACCTATATAAAGGAACCCTAAGGTCTTGACTCAAGTCCAAGGTCAGGATTGAACCTGTTTGTACAGTGCTAACCAGAAGAGTTATAACAGGAAGAACAGGGAGGACTTGGAACGCAGGAAAATGGGGGGAGCGGGGGATCAGAGCAGGAGGAGGAGGGGGTAGAGGGAGGAAAGCACAAGGAGAAGGACCGGTTGGGAGGAAAGGGCAAGGAGAGGGACAAGAAGTACAAGGAGGATACAGTAAAGGGAGCTGAGGGTTTAGGCCAGGGGAGCATGACAGGCAAGGAGGGGCTGAACAGAGACGGGAAGGAAGGAAGGGAGGGAGGACGAGCCAGGCAAGTTTAGCAGATGGGGGGGACCAGTCATGAGCAGTGGCGGGTGGAGGGGTACAGAAGGATACTCAGGAGGAGGAGGGCATAGGATCGGAGGGAGGGTGGCCAGGAGTGGTAAATATGAGGGGCTGTATGTAAATTCCAGATGGGGAGCAGGAGCCGCCGGGTTGAGGGGAGGGGCCGGCAGAAAGGATGAGGGATGGAATGGGTGGAATGGAGGAAAAGGGCTGGTCAGAGTGCTCCTGTTGGGTGATTCCATGATCAGGGGTATCAGATGGGATAGGGAGGGGGAAGCCTGCCCGGTTAGAACAAAATGCTTCCCTGGACTAACTGTGCACAGGGCCAAGCATGAGGTATATCAGCTGGCAAAGTATTGTGGAGGTTCCCCGGACATACTGGTCCACCTGGGTACCAATGACATGGAGGGAAATAGTGAGCTAGAGATACAGGCAAGGTTCAGAGAGTTTGTCAGGGTCTACCATGACATAGGATGCACAGTTTCCTTCTCGGAAATCCTGCCGGTGCCAAGGGCTAGTGGGGAACACAAGAGGAAGATTAGGGAGATAAACCAGTGGCTCAGGGAGTGGTGTGGGGCCAGAGGGTATGGGTTGATGAGGATTGGGGGGGAGACCTGGGAGGATAAGGGCTATATGCAGAGATAGGCTCCATCTCAATTCTGGAAGGGAGGAAACTTGTTGAAAAGGTTAGAGGGGTTCATGGTGAAAGGTGGGGGTTTAAAACTTGTGAAGGGGGGAGGGATAGGAGAAAAGTCTGTCGAGGGGTTCTGATAAAGGAGGTCCTGCTCTCCCGGGCTCAGAGGAATGCAGGAAAGGCCGACTGGTAAGGTGCTGACTGGGAAGCGGAATCCCCATGGGAATGCGAGAGCAGAGGGAAATGGAAGTATACGGAAGGGTGGAAGGTAGTCCTCCTAAATGCCAGGAGCTTGGGCAGTAAAATGCCTGAGCTCCAGGCGATGCTAACTGAGGGAGAGGTGGATGTGGCAGTGGTCACTGAGACCTGGACCACCGCAGAGCAAGACTGGGACCTGAACCTGGAGGGTTACACCATGTTCAGGAAGGACGGGGAAAGGAAAGGGGAGGAGGGGTAGCAACAATAGTCAAATACTGCATTGCATAGGAGGAGTGGAGGGAACTGTGGAGGCGATTTGGGTCACCTTGATAATGAGGGGGGCAAGAGAGTAAAAATAGGAGCGGTGTATAAACCACCCACATTGGCGGAGGAGCTGGAGGAGCGTTTGGTGGCAGATGTTGGGAGACACTGCAGTTTGGGCAGGGGAAGGGTGGTGGTGATGGTGGACTTAAACATGCTAGGAATGGACTGGGAGACTGACATCCTCGGTGGCCAGGGAACAGAGGTTGTTGGATGTCTTTCAGGACGCGTTTCTAACTCAGCAGGTGGGGGAACCGACCAGGGAGGCGCAGATACTGGATATGGTCCTGGCAGACAGTGACCAGATTGGGGGCCTGGAAGTAAGGGACCCGTTGGAGGGGAGCAACCATGCCACGGTCTGGTTCTGCTTGGACCTAGAAGGGGTAGAAGGCTGCACAAAGACAGAGGTAACTGACTTCAGGGGGGCGGATTTCAAGGAAATGGGAAGGATCCTTAAGAATCATTTGGATGGGATTGGGCCAGATATGGACGCTGACAGTAGGTGGGAAATCATCCGGAGGGGGGTGCAGGATGCTATCAGCACCTGTACAAGAGTAAGATCGAAAATGGGCCGTAAACCCTGCTGGTGGGACGAGTGATGTCAGAGGGTGGTGAGGGAAAGAGGCGGCTTATAGGCATTTTAAGTGCTCAAGGAGTGAAAGGAATCGAGGGAGTACAAGCTGATGGCCAGAAGGGCCACTAGGGTGGTGAGGGCGGCTAAGGCAAGGAAGGAGCAGAACCTGGCCAGGGAAATTAGGAGAGGAACAAGAGGTTCTTTTAGATACATTATGGAAAACCAAGGGTGAAGGGGCAGGATTAGCAGGATTAAACAGGGGAGGGATGCAACAAGACCCAGGAAGAGGCTGAGGTACTAAATGAGTACTTTACTCAGTTTCTACAAAGGAAAATGGGGGCCGCATCTACATGGGAGAGATGGTGAAATTGGGGCCCTTACTGAATGGGTGGATCTGGGGCCATCACTGGCAGGAGGGGGGAGGCAAAGCAGGGGGACAAGGTAGCGGAGGTGGAAATCACGGCAGAGAGAGTGAGGGAAGCCCTCAGGTCCCTTAAGACCAAGAAAGCACTGGGGCCAGATAAATTACATCCCAGAGTGCTGAAGGAGCTGGCGGATGTCCTGCCAAAACCCCTGGAGAAGTTTTTCAGCATCTCTCTGAGGACAGGGTGGGTGCCCCAGGACTGGAAGGTGACGCATATAGTACCTATCCACAAGGGGGATCAAGGGAGGTGGCAGGGATCTACAGGCCCGTCAGTCTGACATCGGTGGTGGGCAAGATGATGGAGGGCATCGTCAAGGAGAGGCTGGGGGACCTGGAATAGTCGGGTGCCTGGATGATGGGCAGCATGGATTCGTCCTGCGGAAATTGTGTCAGACAGTTCTATGACTGGGTGGCAAGTGCCTTGGACCTGGGTAGACCAGTGGACGTCCTCTTTCTTGACCTCAGCAAGGCGTTTGACTCTGTTCCTCACAGGGCCTATTGGATAAGCTGGGAGAAATGGGGTGGGGAACCACATGATCAGATGGATAGGAAATTGGCTCCAGGACTGGACCCAAAGGGTCGTGGGTTGGCGGGATAGTCTCATCCCAAGGAGGGTCGTGGTGGGTCCCTCAGGGATCGTCCTTGGGCCCCTCCTGTTCTACGCCTACGTTTCTGACATAAGGAAGGGTATCAGGAGTGAGATGCATCTCTTTGCGGATGACTCAAAACTGGGGGCGGTGGTGGTAGATGGGGAGGAGAGGAGGGTGGCCCTACAGGGGGACCTGGAGGCTCTGGAAAGGTGGTCTAGAAAGTGGAAGCTGAGGTTCAGTACAGGGAAATGCAAGGTACTGCACCTGGGAGCCAGAAACCTGGGCCAAGTGTACACCCTGGGGGGGAAATGCTACAAGTCTCAATGGCTGAGAGTGACATTGGGGTGGTGGTGGATGTCAAGGTAAACAACTCTGAGACTTGTAGGAGGGCAGCGGCCAAGGCCAGCAGGATGCTGGGATGCATCGCTAAGGGGATCACCTCCAGAAGGAGGGAAGTGATACTCCCTCTGTATAACTGCTTGGTGAGGCCGCACCTCGAGTACTGCATGCAGTTTTGGAGGCCACACTTAAAGAGGGACTTTGAACTCCTGGACAGGGTCCAGAATAGGGCAACCAAAATGATCTGGGGCTTGGGGGACAGGACCTATGGGGAGCGGCTCGAAGAGCTAAATATGTACACATTGGGAGAAAGAAGGGACCGGGGGGACATGATAGAGGTCTTCAGGTACATGAGTCAGGGTGCTCCGAAGGAAGGGGGCAACTAGAGGGCATGGGTGGAAGCTGGGGGGAGATTCAGGGGAGAAAGGAGGAGGTGCTACTTCACTGAGAGGGTGGTGGAGCCATGGAATGCACTGCCCATGGGGCTGGTGGAGGCAGAGACAGTGGAGGGGTTCAAGAGGGGGTGGGACAGGTACAGGGGAAGGGTTCTGGAAGCAAAGTCCTGTGCAATGAGAATATCTAGGACTGGGAAGGGAGAAGCCAGAGAGGGCGAGGGGGACGGCAAGGTCAGCTCCCAGGGTGGGGGCTGACCAAATGAGCAGATACGAAAGACCGTTGGGCCTACTCTGCAGGCATTTTAGTATGTTAGTTGTCTGGGACTGTGTTGATGTTTGTGTGTAAACTGTGATATGTTCAGTAAAGAGTGTACCCATGCAATGTGATGATTTCTGTCAGGACAGAGGTCTGAGTTATGTTCATCCCTCTGTTGGGCACATGTGTAGAGATGGAATGGGCAGGGAACCCTCTGGCAAGCTTACCCCTAAACTCAGAGGGTCCCGCTGGGCCATATCTGGCCCCTGCTGACCCCAAGAGAGGGTTATCATATGGTGCCAGCCTCAGCCGAGAGATAGTACAGCAGCAGCAGAGTGGGCTGCGTGTTATGTAAGCCAAGAAGAGGTTGCACATCTACGCTATAAATTTTAAGGTGCGATTTATCTCAGGGTTTATGATGACAAATATAAATCACTGGAACTCTATCATGATTTATAAATGTGTCCATAAACCCCTTGTTAAGTTACAGCCTTGTAATGTACAGTTGAGTATACATTATTATGTAGTTCTATTTTGGGGTTCTGGTTACATCGTAAACCACAGGAATACAGCTGGAATGATTTATAATGTCACCAGGCCCTTGAGGTAGAATTACCAGTTGTACTCACAGTTTTATTTCATGACCAAGGGTTAGGTTACTATGAGCTGAACACCTCCCAGGGTGATGACTGCCCCAGAAGCGGGATTTATGGCAGCAGCCTAACCCCACTGGTGCCTTATTGCTATTAAATACAGTAAGGACAGAGTTGATGGACCTTCAGTCCCCTTCTGCCATCAAATTATTCAAATCCTGAAAAAAGTTAACTTTTTCTTCTATCTGAATGCACTAACCTTTTATTTATGTTCCATCATATTTGACAGTATCCCAGTGGTAATTGCAATCCTCTAAGAAATTGCCCAGAACATCAGGGTACTTGACCTCTATTGTTTCTAATGCTTAGATCCAAAGCACTCAAATGTAAAAAGAATATTTTTTAATTAGAATAGAATTAATTAAAGTAAAATTGTCATAACTGAAAATTGAAAATATTTCCAAAACTATAGAGATTTCTGAAGTCTACTTGTAAAGTTAGTCAGACATTCCTAATTTACATCTTTTAAACTCTTTTAGAATAAAATGTTTTTATATTTTATTTTCTGATGTCAGATTTGAATAATGTCACTCTGATGAGCTAATAAATACAAGTAGGTAGGCAAAACAGTCCTCTTAAACGAAACAGAAAAATGTATGCTGCTGCTTTTTAGAACAGCACTAATATGTTTGGACTGACGTCACATCTTTGCAGTTCAGCTAAGGCATGCAGCAAGAGCATTTCTACCGCACAGCATGTCTTGGTTTATTTCAGACCTGTTCAAGTCCAAGCATACCACTACTTACATGTGTTTTTTTTTTTTTTTTGGGGGGGGTCTTACAAGATACTAAACTTGTTCGAAACAGAGGCACTATATTTTCTATTAGCTGTTACAGTGTTTAGGTGATTTACGCTACCGGAGAAAATGATTGATTAAGTTAAAACATGTCAACAGCGTCAATATATATTTATAAAAACATGTTGCCATTCTTTAGATATAGATGTTTATCTTCTTGTCCATATGCTGCACATCAGGCTTCTTCCTTTGGCAATTTCCCGACCCCATCGCCCCTCACTTACCACTGCATAGTCCCCCATGACATTCCCCCTTGCCTTGGTATTCATGGAGGCGCCTCTTCTTCCTGAAGTTACAGTTGGACATGGGAACAGCAGTTGAAGTTGAGGGTTCAACAGTTACCCAAAGCTGTCACACAGGCAGCTGCCATTTTCCTATTTCTCCCAGAATCTTTTTTTTTTTTTTTAACCTTATATTTATTTCTCCTTACCGCACCGTCCCTCCACTCAGACACCCTCAATTCGCCTTCCACACGTCCCATGGTACCCCCAGGAGTCTGCTCCTAGAGTGGTCGCCTGCTCAGTGGTTCCTTAGGTATCCCAGTACACCCCCCCCGGGCAGGGCGGGGAATGAACCCCCCGATCCTCCCCCTAATAATGGTGGAGCTGGCGATTCACATTGCAGTCTGCCCTGGTGAGCGCCGGTGATGTGGACTGGCATCGGAGTCGTCACCTAGGAGTGACGGGCTCCGTTTTCTCCTGTTCTGCCCTATCCCCTGCAGTTGCCGGCACACTGAGAGAGCCAATGAGGAGGCACGCATATATACGCTGCTCCTCCCCGGGCTCTCGGCTAGCACTGCCCCTCCCGTTGTGCGTCCCGACCCGCATCGCCATTCCTGGGTTCACCTAGGAGGTGACAATATAGCAGCGGGACAGACTGGTAACCCTTCCCAGAGAGGGAGAGCCGCCATTGGGCGCTCAATCCCTCTCTTCCCATGCCGACCCCCGACAGCCCGGGTTTGTTCCCGAACCCAGGTCGCCAGCGTGGAGCGAGGTGTGGTGTCCAGTGCCTCAACCCTCAGCGCCACAGGTCGTCTCCCAGAACCTTTGATTGTTCCTTCCACCTCCACTGGGCCAATCCAGCCCCACTTGTTCATGTTTTTGCACTTGCATAGTGTGCCCCTCGCATGGTGAAACAAGATCCCAGGCTCTCTAGCAGAGATTGCTATGGTGGCGGAGTGTGGTTCTGTTACTCATAGTAGGATACTCTACCAGAGGAAACACTCCCTCCTAGCTTGTCACCTCATTGTCAGCATCCCCGGTGTGCTTCTGAACCAGAGTCACCAGCTTTGGAACACAATGCACCACCATGAAATAACCTGTCATTTGAAAACTATGTTGACATGATCAGCATTGTTTTAAAATAACATCGGGGTGGGGGGCCTCGACAGTTCTTTGAAAAAGCAAACAATAGTTAAATCGACTTATTTTATTTGTAATTCTGCTAGGACCCAATGGTATATGTAGTTGCCTGTCTGGGTATTCAGCAAGCTAGCTACATGGTTTGATGGCTAGATTTGTCCATGAGTTTTTTGATAAGATCATCAACATGGTTCCTCTGCTTCCAGCAGATAGCCAGCCTGAGGTTTGTGCTGTTTGTGACCTGGATTTGTCCCTCTGAGTGCACCAGCTGCAGGTGGCATTGGATTCAGCTAACATTTTGACTGCACAGTTGCAGTAACAGTGACTGTGCAATGGTGGGCCTGGCTGCAAGTCTGTCTGCAGCACAGGTTGGCAGACTTGCCCTACTTTGGCATCAACCTCTGCAGCCTGAGGGTGGAGGATCATCTCACCCACATTGAGAAATCCAGTGTATCCTTGTACTCTGATGTCAGGACAAGAGTCCAAGCCGCTGTCCAAGCTGAAGAAGCAAGGCTCCTTTCAGAGTGCCTTTCATGGGCCTGGATATCGGCAGCAGCCCCAGCAGTAGCGGAGGCAGCAGTTCCAGCAGTATCAGCTAGTCAAGTCCTCCAAGTCCGGTACGGTCAGGGTCACAAAAAAGGGGGAACTCTGATGGGGGATGCCATCTCCTGGCCCTGTACACTGGTCCTTCCATAGAAACATAGAATTTGACGGCAGATAAGGACCGCTTGGCCCACCCAGTCTGCCCATTTCCCTACCTACTGGATAAGCTGCAGATCCTAGTTAACCAGCAGCCTACTTCTTCCTACCCCCAACCCCCAGAACTGCCTTATGACTATCCCATGCATGCTTGAATTCCACCACTGATTTTGACTCCACAACCTCCTCCGGAAGGCCGTTCCATGCATCCACAACCCTCTCTGTGAAAAAATACTTCCTAAATTACCTCTGATCCGCCCCCTCTATCTTCAAATTGTGCCCTCTTGTTCTTGCACACCTCTTTTTTGAAGATGCTACCCTCTTGGTCTTTGTTGATTCCCTTGAGGGTATGAAGTTTCTATCATGTCCCCCTCTCCCTCCTTTCCTCGAGGGCTATACATATTAGCTCCTTAAGTCTCTCTTCATATGTCTTCCGGTGCAGACCCTGCACCATTTTAGTTGCCCTCCTCTGGACAGCTTCCATCCTGTCTATGTCTTTCTTGGAGATTGGGTCTCCAGAACTGCACACAGTACTCCAGATGGGGTCTCACCAGCTGTCTGTACAGAGGGATAATAACTTCCTGTTTTCTACTGGTGATGCTCTCCTATGCATCCCAGTATCCCCCAGCCTCCTTGCTGCCTCTCTCACTTGCTTGCCCATCTTTAGGTCATCTGATATGACTACCCCCAGGTCCCTCTCCATTTTGTTGTTGTTAGTATCTCACCCCCCATTGTGTACTCTTCCCTGGGTTTTTGTTTCAGGTGCATTACCTTGCACTTCTTAGCATTGAATCTAAGCTGCCATACATTTGACCATTTCCTCTAACCTTGCCAAGTCCCTTCTCATCCTTTCCACCCCACCTTGTGCATCAACTCTGTTGCAGATCTTTGTGTCATCTGCAAAGAGACATACTTTTCCTTCCAGTCCTTCTGCAATGTCGCTTATAAAGACATTGAAGAGGACCAGTCTAATACTGAACCCTCGGTGCCCCCACTAGTAACCCTCCTTTCTTCTGTGTGGACTCCATTTACTATTACTCTCTGTGTCCTATTCTCCAGCCAATTCTTTACCCAGGCTGTCATCTTGGGACCCACTCCCAGGCTGGCTAACTTGTATATTAATCTTTTGTGTGGGACTGTGTCAAATGCCTTGCTAAAGTCTAGGTAGGCCATGTCCACAGCCCCTCCCTGATCTACTACTTTGGTCACCCAGTCAAAGAAATCTATCAGATTCGTCTGGCATGACCTTCCCGCTGTGAATCCATGCTGCCCTGGGTCCTGTGCCCCTCTGGCCTCTAGATACTCGACAATTCTTTCCTTTAGAAGTGATTCCATCATTTTCCTATCACTGAGGTTAAACTAATAGGTCTATAGTTTTTCTGCTTCTGCCTTCTCCCACTTTTGTGAAGGGGAATCACATCTGCTCTCCTCCAGTCCTCGGGTACCACCCCATCCTCCCATGATTTGTTAAAAGCGTAGTCAGTGGTGTCACTAGTTCTACCCTTAGTTCTTTTAGAATTCTGGGATGGATCCCATCAGGCCCCATTGCTTTGTCCACCTTCAGTTTTAAGAGTTCTTTCAGAACCCTTTCTTCTGTAAATGGGCTGGTATCCAACTTCTGTATCCAAGCGTGTTACTACTGTGTTTCATGTACCTCCCCTCTTCCTTTGTAAATACTGAAGCAAAAATATTTGTTTAGTATCTCTGCCTTTCACAGTCTCCCTCTGCCCACCTCCCTCCCTCCCCTTTATTAGCCTCACTATCCCTCCCTTGGTCTTCCTTCGCTCCCTGATGTACCTATAAAAGGTTTTATCCCCTTCTTAACTGAGTTGGCTATCTTTTCCTCGGTTTGGGCCTTTGCTGTTCTGACTGCCTTCCCAGCCTCCTTTGCTTTAACTGATACAGTTCTCTGTCCTGCTCCTTCTGGAATTCCTTGTACTTCCTGAATGCTTTCTTTTTCTCTTGAACCTTCACTGCCACTTCCTTTGAGAACCATAGTGGTTTCTTACATCGACTTTGTTTTGTTTATTTGCTTCACACAAGGCTCGTTACCTCTGTGATGGCAGTTTTATTATTCCCATTGTTCTTCCACCCTCCTTCCTGCCCATTTGCTAGTGCATTCCTTAGGCACTCACCCATTTTGGCAAAGTCAGCCCTCCTAAAGTCAGTGACTTTTGTCTTTGTATGACTTGACTCTATTGCTGTGTTTATTGTGAACCATCTGTTCGATGGTGGCTGGTTCCCCAGATGGCTACACTTCTACATCTGTAATCCTCTCCATCTCCATTTGAGAGAATCAAGTCTAACATTGCTCCTTCTCGGTGGGCTCCAGTACTAGTTGTCTAAGGCATGCCCCTGTAGGGCATCTAGAATAACTGCACTCTTGAGTGGCAGCTGCAACTGCACTCCAGTTAACATCTGGCATATTCAGATCACCCATCAGCAATATCTCCCCTTTTTCTGCCATTCTAAGTATACTTTCTATCATTTCCCTGTCCATTTCCTCCCCCTGAGAAGGGGGTCTGTATACAACCCCTGTGAGTATTGTGGTGCCATTGCCTGTTTCCAAATTTACCCACAGTGCTTCTTCTCCTCCCTGTTTACCCTTTGCCATATGCCTTCCCTCCATTTCCCTTGATCCACAAGGTGGTTCGCAAGGCCTGCAGGGACAAGGCAAACTTGATTCTGATAGTTACAGACTGGCCACAGCAATTTTGGTACCAGCAGAGCCTCGACCTCAGTAGGGCCTCATTGCAGATTTGAGACTGCATAGCAGAAGCAGCTTATGAAAAACTTGCTGGAAGTAAGCATCTTCACCACAGAGAAAAGAGCAACTCAAGATACTATAGATTTGCTTAGTTCATAATGCCTGATTTATTTGTGAAACGACAGAGAATCCCCAGGACTAGTACCCCCGACTCTTCACATCACTCTGAGGCTTCTTTTGGGGGGGGGGACCTCAAACAGTGCAGCCCTGAAAGAATGTCCACTTTAAAGTGAAATACAAAAAAAGAAAATAAGGCTAAAATGACTGATCTAAGTTAGTGCCACAGCACATAATGCCTTCACTATTTAGAAAAGGAGGCAGTAGAAATGGGAAAATTACATAAACACAACTATCCCTTGGTTGACCAAGACACTACACCAGCAAGGTACAGTTTCATGTTTTACCTACATTTTTTCTGTGTGATTTATTTATTTTTCATATGGTCTCAGACCTTGTCCAACTGTCAAACTTTTTACTTGGTAAGTACCATTAAATTATTTCTTAAACAAAGGCAGAGAGGATGGGCTAGAAGACTAGATGGATAGATACTGTTAAAGTGCTAAAGATGCAGATTAGTGGCTAATTTCAAAGTGCAGATATCCTTAATGTTGATAACATAATCCTGCTACAACACATAAGTACACACATAAGTAGCCTCTGAGCACAAAGGATTCTCAGCCATGGAACAAGAGTCCGTCATAAATCCTTCATACAGATACAAAAAAAAAATCATTGATTCACCTAGAAAACAGATTCCTCTGCTTCAGGTGGGATGATCAAGCATCCAGACCTGCAGTCTCTGCACCTGACTGCCTGCATCCTGAGTGGTTAGAGTTCCAGACTCTAGGCCTTTCAAAAGACATCCTCCACATGTTGGAGGCATTCCAGAAGGAGTCGACGTGTAAGACCTTCAAATGGACAATGTTTTCCCACTGATGTCCAGGGCAGAAGACTACTCCCCTCACCTGCTCTGTGGTGTGCATTCTCAGCTACCTCTGGCTTTTGTCTCAATCGAGGTTGCAAGCCACGACCCTCAAAGTCCATCTGGCCACCATCTCAGTATACCAAGTGCTGGCTGGTGTGCCGACAGTGGCGTAGGAGAAAGTGGTCAGGCATTTTTTCAGTGTCCTGGATCACTTGTCCCCTCTGGTGTGAAAACCTCTGCCACCATGGGTCTTACCGTTGATGCTGTCACAGCTGGTGGGTAAACCATTCGAGCCTACAGACAAGTGTGAAATGTCAAATTTGTTGTGAAAAACAACATTTTTGGTCACTGTCTCTTTGCCAGATGGGTGAGTGAGCGCCATACACTTTCTGTGGAGTCTGTATATCTGGTTTTTCGCAAGGACAGGCAAGGCTGGGCAACAAATATATGAAAGCTCTGGAATATACTTTAAACTAATAGGTAAGGGGATACAGGGGGATGCAAAGGGTCATTCAGGGAACATAAATGGGCAACCTCACTGTTCTGCGTTTAACCCACAAAATAATGTATATAATGAGATACAACCAAGCACTGGTACAGTATAAGGAAAAAACGTACTGAATTAACAATATATCATTGGGATCCTAATAAATGCTTAGAACCTAATGAATAAAAAAGATGAACTAGAGGCAGTCATTAACTTCAAATGCCCAGACATAATAGGAATCACCAAAACTTGGTGGGATGATAATACTAAGTAGAATACATCAGTTGACGGCGTCAACTTACTGTAGTTAGACACAACAGGATGCATAGAACAGGAGGGGGAATAGCTAAAACAAATGGTATTGATGCTATTGACATATACCAAATATAAAGTCTGAAACTCTGGAACTCCCTCCCTGGTCCTATTTGTTCTGCTGCCTCCATCCGCTCCTTCTCCAGTCTTATACATGATTACTCCAACCCCTCCTGTAACTGCTACTGACTCCCACTGTGTTACCGCCCCATACCTTCCTCTTCCTTGCTCTCTACCCCTTTTTCTCTCCCACCCCCTGACTCTCATACCACAGATCTCCCCCTTCCCCCATTCCTCTACCGTCTCTACCTACCGACTCACCCTAATTCTGGACCTCCCTTGTCTCCTTCCTATGCTATACCTTCTCCTTTGTCCCCCTCTCTGCTCTTTGCCCTTTGCTATACTACCCTTAGCCACTTGCACTAACCTGGTTCATTCCCTATTCTTGTAGGCAAATGTTACTTACTGCTGATGCTGCATTTTCTGTAAATAATTACTATGTACATGCTTTTGTACATTCAGTGTATATTACTCGATGTTTAACTTATGATATATTGTATAAAAGTGTGTCTTAATATGAGTGTACGTTACACTGTATGGATATGTATTTCTCCCTTCTCCCCCAGGACGCCTCTGGAAACGAGTTGTTTATGGTTCAGTATGTCTCTTCTGGTGAAACTTTTGAAATAAATAAATAATAAAGTTGCAGTAAGGATACTTGAACCATCTGAATCAAAACATTGTTTGTAATAGGGGAGTCAATTGTGACAGGCTTGTTCTACAGACCTCTTCTTGATCTGGCAGAAAACGTATCCCTACCAGTCTTAGAAGAAATCAACAATGCCTGCAAAATCAATAACACACTGGCTATGGGAGACTTTAACCTTCCAGATATAAAGTGGCCAGATTTAGTAGGAAAGTCAAACTACTCAAAAAGCCCTATAGATAACATAGTTCAGTGTAATCTCCAGCAAAATGTCTTAAACCCACTAGAGGGGAACACACATTAAATCTAAGTGTTTGGCTCTTTTGGCGCTCCCCTGTTGAACTGTGATGTAATTTAACCTCTAGCTAATAGTGGCCACTGTATGGTTATGTTCAGTATGGCATGGAATACCCAAAGAAATAATAGTACCACAGAAATATATTTGTACCATAAGGCTGATATCAACCAAATATTGAAAGAACTGGAAAAACGTGACTAGCCTAAGATCCTGTGTAATAAGCCTGCAGTAGAGGCTTGGACCAACTTTAAAGAAATTGCTCTGGGAATCTGCAACCATTTCATTCCAAAAATTAAGAAGTATAGTAGTAAGGGTAGAAAACCAAAATGGCTTACTAAGAAAGTTAAACAGGCTATAAAGTCAAATTGTAAAGCCTCCAAAAGATATAAACACTTGGGTACTACAGAAACTTGGGAGGAATATACCCTTAAATTAAAGAAAGCCAAGACCCTAATGAGGAAAGGAAAAAAGGGAAATTAAACTTAACTTGGCTACTGAGGCAAATTAACTCTTAATAATAATGATTTGGGTACATCAATTCCATTAAAAATCAAGTAACACTATAGGGCCCTTACACACTGGGGACAAATCAACTCATTCCCCTGAGGAAATGTCAGACACATTTAACCAGTATTTTAACTTGGTCTTCTCTATAACTAAAGCTATATCCCTGATGAGTAATGTCACAGTAAACAAATCCCTTATCCTAAATTTTTGTTCTAACATACTGTACCTATCACCAATGATCAAAGCAAGAGCAAGATTAAGCTACTGAAACCCCATTCCTCCCTTGTCCTCAGTAAAGTCTCAGGACACATTTTAACTGATGTGTAGCCAAATTCTTCTGTCTTTGGGAATCATATTTAATAGATCACTGAAAATTCCATCCCAGAGCACTAGAAAACTACTTATGTAGTCCCAACCTTTAAGAAATGTTGTAGGTTGGTTATGTCAAATTACAGACCCACCAGTCTAACTTCAGTCCAAGAAAAATCATGGTTGACATAATGAGTCAAATTATAGACCCATCAGTTTAACTTCAATCCCCAGAAAAATCATCGAGGGCATAATTTGACTTTTATATCTGAAAAGTCAGAATATTGCTGATCTTCAGCAGCATGGTTCTGTAGCTGGAAGAGCATGCTTGTCAGATCTCTGGTGTTTTTATGAACGAGTGAGCAGGGAACTAGACAGAAGAACTCCAATTGATGTTATTTTATTGGACTACTCAGCAAACTGGTATAATTCAATCTGATTTAAATAAAGTAGGAGTGTGGGCAACTAAATGGGGGATGCTTTTCAACCACGACAGATGTGCAGTGATGCACATAGGTGCACAAAATCTGAGACATGGATGCGCCCTCCATAGATATCTACTAAAAGCCACGGACTACGAGAAAGATTTAAGGATTATGGTTGCCACCAAATTTGACTCGAATAAACAATGTTCAGAAGTGGTAGAGCTAATCATGTTTTGTGGTCCATTAAAAAAACAAAAAAGCATTCAAAGTCGTGATTCAAAAGGTATTGGTCTCCAATACTGAACGTATGTTCGCCCAGTATTGGATTATGGCACTCATTTGTGGCACCTTACAAGCAGGGTGAGACTGATAAACTGAACAGAGTGCAGAGGTGTGCAACAAAGGTGATCTATGGGCTTACTAACAGGCCATATGAGGATAGGCTTGAATACCTTAGGCAGATATCCTTACACAAATGCAGAACAAGAGGAGAATTGTTATGATTGTACAATATTATTAATGATACTATTCTGTTGTACAAATTGAACATAAAACACAAACCAAACATAAATGGCACAAGAGGTCATCCACTATAGATTAAAAGATGTGCATTTAAAACAGAGAAAATAAAGTACTTTTTCAACCAGCAGGTGATATGGAACGATCTCCCGATAAAATTGAAAATCAGTAAAAATTTAATTGGAATTTAAGCAAGAATTGAATGCACATGTGACTAGATTCCCCAAAACTGATTATTATCACTGAAATAGTGGGAGAGCAGCCTCATGATCCAACCAGCCTTTCTTGCCCTTATCTGCCTTAGTAAGTAGTCTTTGCCGACACGCAAAGTTCCTGCCGAAGGTATTCTTAGAGTTTACTGTAACCCAGTGCTTATCCTTGTGCTCTGTTTGTTGGATGGACACTGTGCACCACTGTAACACAGGGAGTGCATGGCAGGTGTTTGTGGTGAGATTTGCCAACTGTTCCTCATATGTGTTGAAGCTGCTCAGGGCAGACCGGCAGCTAAGCAGATGATTGGCCGATGGATAACATCCTGCATCGATCGGTGCTATAAGTTGCTGGGCAGGAGCCACCCAAGACGTGGAAGGCTCACCACCAGATATACTGCTGACTATGTTGCTGCTGCTGCCAAGTGCGTCTTGATGGAGGAGATCTCCAGGGCTGCTACCTGATCCAATGTGTCGAGTTCATATCCCACTGCAACATCAATGTGCTCAGTCATCGCAGTGCTGCATTTTGGTCCTCAGTCCTACAAGCCATTTTTCCCTAATCGGGATGTGTGCTTTTACCTCTCCTCCCAGAGGACTGCTGAGAGTGTGCCTAAGTATGGATAGTGAACTGCATTTAAGTAGTTAGAAATAGAGGTTGCTTACCTGTACCCATATTTCTGCTACTAATATTTAGTTCACATCCGCACAACCCACAGGACCTACCTTGGCAAGACTTGCTTCAGATTCTTGTTCCAACATGCAGAGCTGATGTCAGTCGGGGCGGAGCCAGAGGATGAGACCATGGGTAGTGGGAGGAGTTAAACTTCAAGAGTCCGGTGACTTTCCAGGATCAGTGGATACTCAGTGTGGATATAACTGAATATTAGTGACAGAACTGTTTACAGGTGAGTGACCTCTATTTCTTGCCCTACCTAATATGTGGCTTTCTTTTTTTAGTACTGTTTCTGTTCTTTGCTACTTTCTGTATAAAAAAAACCTTAGTAAATAAAGAGAACAGTATGTTTAAATCATTTGCAATAAAAAGTGGATGTCTGTCACCACAATGTGCACTCAATTTGTCAACTCCACCATTGTGCCTCACTTGCTTTTAAACGGCTCCTGACCAATCCCTTGCTGAGCAGTAACCTGAATTTATAGTTTGTCCTGGGTACTTTAAACGTTCTCTTTTTCCTTTCTTGAGGGTTTCTTTTTTTTTTTTTTTTTTTGAAATTATATTTTATTGCTTTAATAATTAAAACGATTACATATAATTGTCTCCTACAAGAGATCGTCTCTATTCAACAGACAATACATTCAATGTATTAAGAATATGTAGTCTGTGCAATCTGAATCACGGATATAGGGGTATTCCATGAATTCAAGTCCAAAGAAGAATGTCCATAATATGCTGCACCCTACAGAGCTTTGGGTGGTCATTCCAATCATTATGTTTATACAAAAAAATAAACTCTACTTCCAGTGTTGATATGACCCCCTTTCAATGAAAAAATTATTTAAATCCTGTGTGCTATGGAAGAGAAAAATGCAACATGCTAAGAAAGCCACTTACAAGGTTTTAAAACCTTGACCCCGATATAGGGAGCCAGTGCCATAAGGGCCTAAAATGAACCATGCAGCAACTGCTACGTAGCAATAAACCCTGCCTCTGCATAACTAAGATCAGCTTGTTATTCCCACACAAAACTTTCACTTGAAAAGTATTTTAGAAAAAAGTGTGACTGCATTCAATATGTAGTTTAAACGCTCGGCAGTGATTAGACAACTTAACTACATGTGTAGCAAACATTGCCATAGAATACTTGCATTAAAAGTCCTATTCAGGTGTCTCTTTCCGAGTCTGAGTCGTCTGTTGCAGCTTGATTAATCTCTGCTGATTCCCTCCACTTTTTTCCCCCACTTCTTCAGGATCCGAAAATTGGTATTGTCCCTCGTAGAAGATTCTCAGCCGAGCCGGCATCAACAAAGAATGTGCGATGGCCAGGCTCCTGAGTCTCGCTCTGATTTCATCGAAACGTTTTCTCCAGGCTCGAGTGGCAAATGAGAGATCGGGGAAGAGGTGGATGGTCTTGATACGGTAATTCAAGTTTTGTAATCCTCTGGCAGCTTGTAGCATGAGATCCCTCACGGCAGTGCTACTCATAACCAACAGAGTTGTTCTGGGAGCATCTCCCTGACTTCCAGCAGCCCTTGGTGAAATACGGTACACCTTCACAAGACTAGATTGAGGGAGATCTGCAGTTAATTGTAGGGTAGTCGGTAACCAGGAACGTAAGAATTCTAGTAAACTATCTCCCTCACAGTGCTCTGGCAGTCCCACTATACGGTCATTTTGGGATCTTTGTGCATTCTCCAATGCCTCTAACTGGTACCTCTATTGAGAATTTTCTTGGGCCATTTTAGCAGTCGATGCTAGTGCTTTTGTCTCCATTGATTCTGCGACTCCTGCTGACTTTGCTGCTCCTTCAATTTTGGCATCCTGATAGGCCATATGGGTCAATGCAAGCTCTATTTGGTTATCTATGGCTTGCATAGATTTCTGGAGGGGCCTTCCACGGGGGGATCAGCCCCTGGTTAAGTTTGAGGTTCTGCCACCGGCGCCATCTCTGCAAGTGGTGGGTTTTTTGCTCCGGCTCCGGCTCCTGCTGCCTTATTAATGCAACCCATGCTGCAATTTTTATGCAGTTTGATTCTGCAGGGTGAATAGAATCCGATTCTGGAAGGCAAATTCCAATTTTATTTTATAAAAATTTAGTTTTCTAGCTTTTAAGTTGCAGTTAAATGGAGTTCTCCCGTGCATGTCCTGCTGGTAGGTGTTCTCCACAGCGCCCCCCCTTGGGGGTTTCTGAAAGACAAGAATTGACTTAATTCGTCAAACACATAATTCTGTGCTTCAGAAGCTTTTAGAGGTTAAAACATGAAGTTCCGCGTGGGGGTTGGAAAAAACTCTTACCTGTTGTCTCAAAGAGTGAAGACTAGACTGCACAGCAAGTATGCTGACCAAGGCTGTGCCTCTTATGCTTGTGACTGGTTGATCAACTCACACTGCTAGAAACATAAAAACGTGGACAATGATGGTAGAAAAAGACCAATGGTTCATTCAGTCTGTCCATGGTTGCCTGAGACCTAGCATCTGTCTGGGGACCTATCTCCCCCCAACCTCATTCATCTCATCCTTCCCCATCCCCACACACGCTTGCAGAGCTTTCTGTTATTTTCTTTACTGTGTCCCACCCATACCTGAAGCCTTCCACAGTTTGGGTACTCACCATTTCAGTGGGCAGGCTGTTCCCTGACATAAAGGGCTATGCCCTCCCACCTTCCCTTTAATCCCTCCAGAATAGTGAGTATCCTGGCATTGTGAGGTCCTGGTCATTGTTGTCCATGACCCATGTTTCAGTGATGGCAACAAGGTCCATCTTAGTATCTGTTACCATTGCCTGTAGTTCGCTAATTTTGTTGCAAATTTTTGATGTGCGTGGTGTTAGCGCATGCAAGTTCAGGTTTCTTGATGTGCTGAGTGTTGGGTTGGCATGGCAACCCACTGTACGCCTCCATAAAACAGTTCCTAAGTCGGGGCATTTCAGAGGTTTTTGTTAATGATGTGTGGCCGACCAGTGGTGCTGGTTGGGATGGATATTTGCTTATTAAAATTGTTTTACAAGGTAAACATACAGAGATTACGAATTACAGATGCGATTGGGGGGGGATATGGGACAACCAGGAAATATGCACGATAAATAATTAAACATAATATAGCAATTATCCTGTTAAAGTAATAGAGGGTGTACAAACAGTGATTTAACTTAGCATGGTATGATTCAAAATCTGATTTCCAGGTGAATACCAGGATAAAACAATGCTAGGCAGTATTAAACAAGGCCCAGTACAGATCTAGTATACTCACAATGAGCTATAAGAACAGTAACCATTTAGCAGATAGGACACTGGTACTGTAGGTGAGGAAGGACCCTGCTGTAAATTATTCTAAAGTTGAGAGAAGCCTGTAATGGAAGGCAAGATTCCCAGAATTCCTATTTGGTCTGGGCATCTGGAATCTGTTTCCAACATGTGAACATAGATTGTGCCCTGAGTTAGAGATGGAGTAAGAAGCATAGCCTGATAAATGGGGAGTTTCTTTGAACCCCAAGCAAACCACGGTGCTGTGAATACCTGTAACTAAGTGATGGCCAATGCAACTGGTCATAGCAGGAACATTGGTGGGTACAAAAAGGGCAGCAGAGGTAGTTACACAGAGCATGTAGCCCAGAAAGATGACGCTTGGGGGTAGTGGCATAGATAACATTTTCATACAGTAATCAGTAATGGGAAGGATAGTTTGCTGAAAGGTGACTGGTAAAGAAATACTGCTGCCCGCTCCCATTCCCACATATCTTAAAATGCTGCTGCGGGAATCTGGGGCTGCAGTGAGCTTCATTTTTACATACTAACATACCAGTCGCCAGCAGATTAGGCCTTATCGTCTATTGAGCCTGCTCGAACCTCAGATCCCTAGTTGGGTACCGAGGCTCTCCACCCCCCTTATGTTCCAGAAACCCCTATCATCCATCCCCACCCCCGGCCAGGCCATCCTCTGATACATCCACTTTCTGTGCCTGTCCCACCCTCTCTTGAAGCCCTCCACTGTGGATCTCTGAACCAGCTTGCCAGGCAGCATGTTCCAAGAATCCACCACCTTCTCAGTGAAAAACATCCTCCTCTTTTCCCCCTCCACCCTTCAACTTCAAACCATGCCCTCTGGTGATACCTCCCTGCTTTAGTCTAAAGATCCCCTCCATGTTTACCCTATTTATTCCCTTGAGGTACTTGAAGACCTTGATCATGTCCCCCTGTCGCTCCTCTCCTCCAATGAAAACAGGCAGAGCTCCTCAAGTCTGTCCTCATATGTCAAATCTCCTAGTCCTCATATCATCTTAGTTGCACTCCTTTGTACCCTCTCCAAGAGCTGTATATCCCTATTCAAGTGTGGTCTCCAGTACTGTACACAGTACTCAGGGTGTGGTCTAACCAATCCATTGTACAGCGGCAGAATCACTTCCCTGCTCCTAGAGGTGATCCCCCTTATAATGCATCCCAACATCCTGTTTGCTTTGCTAGCCGCTCTCCTGCACTGCTCAGAGTTATTCATACAAGCATCCACCATGAGCCCTAGGTCTTTTTCCCCGTTGAGGCTTCCAGCTCCTCCCCTCCCAGGGTGTACCTGTGTTTAGGGTTTCCCACTCAAGATGTAACACCTTGCACTTGGTGATCTTGAAATTTAATTTCCATGTGTGAGCCCACCTTTCCATGGTGTCCAGGTCCCATTGCAGGGCCAACCTCCCTTCTTCCCCCTCAACTACTGCTCCCATCTTGGAGTCGTCAGCAAAGATACTCATTTCACACCCTATACCCTCCCTGATGTCCGAAATGTATGCATTAAACAGGATTGGACCCAGGACCGAGCCCTGCGATACCCTACTACCGACCTCTCTAGGGTTCGAGAGCTCCCCACTGACCACTGCTCTCTGAGTGCGTCCAGCTAGTGTTTTCAATCCATCTGACCATCAAAGGGCCTTCTCCCAACCCCATCAGTTTCTCCACCAGACCATTGTGGGGGACAGAGTCAAACGCCTTGCTTAAGTCCAAGAATAATACATCCATAGGCTTTCCCCTGTCCAGTTCTGATGTTACCCATTCATAGAACTCCACAAGATTAGTTTGACACGATCTACCTGGCACAAACCCATGTTGCTGACTATCCAGACCTCCCACCTTCTCCAAGTACACCCCCAATCATTCCTTTAGTATACTCTCCATTAATTGTCCCACCACCGAGGTCAAACTGATGGGTCTATAGTTACCTGGTACTTCCCTTGACCCCACCTTTATGGATTGGCACCACATGTGCCTCTCGCCAATCCCTAGGCACCCTCCCTGTCTCAAGTGACCTGTTTAAGAGCTGTGCCAGGGGTGCAGCCAGTATGTCCGCCAATTCCCATAGTACTCTCGGATGAATGCCATCCGGCCCAGGAGATTTATCTTTCTTTAGGCCCTTAAGGGCTAACCATACCCTTTCAGTGGAGATAGCATCATCCATCCCCTCCACCTTACTGGCCTTTTTATCCTTATCCTGATGTGATACCTCTGGGGTACCTCTCCCTCCCTCTTGCTCCATTTCTGCTGCTCCCCTGATCCCACTCACTACCGCTTCTATCCCATCGTGCCTTGCTTTGTAGATATCCCATCCCTCTCCCTAGAGAACACCGAGGCGAAATATTCGTTTAATACCTCTGCCTGGTCCCCATATTTTAATCCAGCGTGTTTTTTGTAATAAAATGGCGAAATGTTTGGCGAACATGGAGCGCTGCGTGGTTTCCTATCTCGTGAAGCAAAAGAGTCATGAGTATTACACCCATTTAGTGAGCGTCGCTACGCACCACTGCTCTTATTATAGTAGCAGTGGCGGGGTGCTATTATGTTTAATATATGGCTTATGAAGCATATAACATGTCCAGGTGTTGCTGTAAGTAACATTACATGTATGAACACCCGTATAAGCACATATTGGCTATGAAAAATACTACCACTACTACTATAACAAGCTGAAGTAGTATTGTAACGTCTATAGTGTATTTCCATATTCTTTCCCTTCGTATAAACTTTATCAACAAAGTTGAGCATTCTCATTACAAAAAAACATGAATCATCAAACTCACATATTGAATGGCAGCAGCATTTTAAGGTATGTGGGAATGCAGGTGGGCTGCAGTATTTATTGCCGGTGCAACTTTAATGATATGCTTTCTCGTCTCTTGTGAGAGGCACTCTGTTACCATACAGAAGGTTCCAAGATATTTAAAACATTTGGAGACCAGGAACTGTATATGTAAAGGGAAGTCGGGGATTAATCAAAAGTGACACCTACAATAGATACTGTACTTAAATTGCGAGACAGCAGTGAGGGAGTTCCCATTCACAGTAGTGATATGTAGATTTAGGGTAGCAAGCAGGCACTGACAAGTACCAAACAACACTGAGAATTTTTTAATTAGTGCCCTTTTTCTTTTATGACGACGGGTCCCCATTGGTCCAACCCCTGCGCCTAGCCCCATCATCCACTTTCCGGGACTTACCTCTGACTCCCCTGGCACACTGGCTTACCCCCTGGGCGAGATCACTGGAGACTCCCCCTTACCCCGGCAGAGACTCGTAGGTACAGTTGGGAGAGAGTTCTACGGTCGGCAGTGCAGGGCCTGTGATGTGGAGCGGACATCCTCCTGCTGTGGTTGGACTTTTTCCAGTCCCCCCCCCCGCCCGAACCGAGGTCGCCAGCGTCGGGAGGGAGGGTAGCACTACCGGTGGGCTGGCTTATAATCTGCTGTTTATTACGATGCCCAGATCTTGTTCAGTTTCTACACTATGCAGCACTTTATCCTGGAATTTGTATGTATGGCCACTGTCTAGTCTGCCAAAGTGCATGACTGCACATTTGTTCAGGTTGAACCTCATGACCCATTTCACCACCCATTCTCCGATTTTGTCTAAGTCTGATTAGGTGGTCTCAACTTGTTTTGCAGTCTCACATATGCCACCAAGCTTGGTATCATCAGCATATTTTTCACACCAACTGATAATGTTTTTATCTAAATCTGAAATAAATATTTTGAACAAAATTGGGCTGAAACCTGAGGTACCCCACTGGTCACCATTCCCTCTGTAGATAACAATTCTTAACTTTTGGGTTCTGTCAGTCAACCAGGCTGCAATCCAGTCTAATAGTTGTTACACTCTGAGCCTTCAGTTTTGCTGTTATCACCTAGTGTGGTACAAGGTCGAATGTCTTTTTTAAATTCCAAGATGATGACATCTACAGGTTTGCCATTATCCATTTCTCTGCTTAACACTGTCAAAAAAGTTGAACAGACTTGTCAACCAAGACCTGCCATTGCAGAACCCATGCTGGTTACTGTCTTTGTGTGGTAATTTTTCTTTGTTGGCTAAAATTTCCTCTCTAATGATACTTTCTAATACTTTTTCTGAAATAGAAGTCAGACTGATTGGTCTGTAGTTAGTCATTTCATCTCTGGGTCCCTTTTTTGAAAATGGGGGTGATACGGGCATTTTTCTAGTCCTGCTGCAGTTCCCCTTCTCTTAGTGATTTTGGACAGAGTTTTTCCAGTGGCTCTATTACTGATCAATCAGTATGTTAAGCAGTTTACTCGTTATGTTGGGCCCTGATGCACAGTTTTTCATAAGATTACATTAAAGGAATAATGCCTGACATGGAGTGGGTGTTATGCTGGGATAACATTATCCTTAATTAATTATCCTTTCCTTTGTGACACAGTTAACTTCTGGTGAATTAACTGTACCCTTTTCCCTTGGCATAGATGCTGTTAAGGATTTCTTAGTGTAATCTGAAGTATGCACTGAACTCATGTGTCATCCCTTTTGGGGCACTTACTGTTCTGCTTCTTACATGTAATGGGCCCACAGTGGAGTTAATCCTTTTTTAGAGAGTTAGTGTTCCCATAGAATGCGTTACTGTTTGTTTTGGTAGCAGTTTATGCCAAGTTATGCTTCATTTGGCGCTTTTCTTGTTTAACTAGATTCCTGTATTTCTTTAATGATTTCTTCTAGACTATCCAGTTATCCTGAATATTGCTGGCCTGTAGTTTTTATATGCTTTTGATTCATTGCTTATTTCCTTCTTTCTGGTTAGCCATCTGAGTTTTCTCCCTTTATTATTATGTTTTTTGATCTTGGGTATATGGTAATTGCAGACTTCCATTATTTTTGTTTTTACTAAGTACTTCACCTTCCTACACCTTGGTTTATCAGCACTCAAAATGTAAAAATAAAAACAAGGTGCTGCGTCAGCATGTGGTCTGAAAGCAAAACAAAATGATAATATTAAATGCACACTGAAAATAGAAAATAGAGTTAACCCTTGCTGTGCCACCAGCGTGTATACGCGTCCTAAAAACCTATACATTCTTAATCTTCTGGCAGCCTAAGGGTTAAAAATCGACATTTCGACCTTAGGTCTTCTTCAGGAAGTATCTAAAAGAGAAAAAAGCAAAGTTAGTGCACTGTCTTCTTTCCAGTTGGCGTTGCTCATTTCTTTTCTAATTTCACCCACATTAGCCTTTCGGGATTGGAATAGCTCTGTATACTGAGGGCCAGATATTCAGAACTTTGCCCCGGGGCTAAATTAACACTGCCCAGCGGGCAAACTTAACCCGGAACACAAAGCAAGCTACATTCAAAAGGAATAGCCCAGAGCAAACAGCTTCTGAATATAGCATGGGAATGAGGACGGGCAAACTGGGCTGGGAGTGCAGGGCAAACTTAGCCCTGGAATAAGACCGTTCTGAATACAGCAACCAGGAAGTGCAAACCACAACAGCAACACAGTGCACAGCGATGTGAAGGTAGGTAGAGGTGAATTATGTGGCCAATGTGTGTGCCAGCAAATGTGTGGACCCCGTACAGCTGAAGGCAGCAGTGCATGTGAAAGTACAGTGTTCAAAACTGTATAATATTCCCCAAACTGTTTGCGCAGTGCTAACACATTTGCATGGGTTTAGCGCAGGGCTAAACACGTTTGCCCAGTGCTAAACTTTGCCATATTCAAAAGTGACATGCAAATGAGCCGACTTAGGTAGTCTCTGGGCAAACATCCAGATTAGCATCTCATTATGCCCTGATTTGCATGCAGTTTGCGCAGTGTTACTGCAGGGTCCGACAGCTCCATCTGAAGGTCAGTTTGGAAGTACAGGGGCTGGCCAGATCTGACCGCAGCACCACCTGTAGGTCAGTCTGGCAGTGCATGATGATAGCTGTAGGAGACATGTAAACAGTACAGCATAGCATAGAATATTGTACCCCAGGGGACAACACAGCATAGGCACAGATGGTGGTGGTGCTGCATGCAACTGTTCCACTGTAGGTCATGCCACAATACACAGCAGACACTACAGTAGCAAGGGGGCCAGTAGTGTGTGGACACAGCACTGCCTATGGTGTGTAGGTAGTGCTGATGACTGCACTATATACAGTGACAGGCCCAACATGCAGGTGTTTACTGACAGTGGACATTACTGTTATGCTGTTGTGTGACCCACAGATGCTGCACCTCTGGCATGGGATGCTCACAGTGCCATATACATGTCCGGCTTTGTGTGCTGTGGCAGTTGTACAGCTGTGCGGTATGTGGCCGGGGGGGGCATATATTATCAGAAAGGCACACTGGTGTTGGGATATTCCCAGTACTGGCCCTAGTGCACTGCGTGATGTGTCCCAGCCTTGTGGCCACACCTGGTCTGTGGCACAGCCTGGCCACCCGTACACTCTCCCCTCAACATCCTCCATGCCCACAGTGCTGCATGTGTGTGCTGGCATCTGTTGGTGTCCACAGAAGAATGGTCCACAGGTGTGTGCTGTATGGCTACACTGCCATACTGTCCACTGGTGGCAGGGTCACCACTTACTGCCTGGCATGGCTGGGACTGGTAGCAGATGATGGTATCATTGTGATGCCATCAGTGAGCAGCATGTTTCCTCTATGTCTGGCTTTGTCTATGTGTCATATTTATTTGTTATGGTCACGCAAAGCCACGCAAAAGTCGTGCAAACACCGCACAAAGCCAAACTGTCATGCAAAGCTGATTGCCTAGGGTTAAGACTACCTTTTCCTGGGCCGTAATGTGCACCGCGCTAAGTGTCACGCTAAGTTGCGCACAACCACTTTGCAGGGTGCTAGTCACTGAATATAGCATTGAGCCTGTATTCATATACACACACCCTCAGTTTGCCCCTTGCATGCATTATGATTTTGCTCGGTGCTAATGCAGTTTGCGTGCACTATTTGGCCTTTTGAATATAGCAAACGCGAGCTAATCCCGTGCTAAACCTGCGCAAATGTTTTTTGCCTGGCGAAAACTTTTGAATATCTGGCCCTCAGTGTTTTAAGTTTGCCTAGGGTGATTTTGAATTTAACCACAGAATGGTCACTGTTATCAAGTAGTTCTCACTGCACAATTTTAAACTGGGATTCCTGTAAATTCTAGGGCAAGATCTAGGATGTCATCCCCTCTGGTGGGTTGGCCCACATACTGATGCAGATCACATTGTGTAACAGTTTCACTGAATAATTTTGAAAATCCTGATTTCCCCTACATATTGTCCCTGAAAATCTGTGGTAGATTCAGATCACCAAGCAGCATAATCTTTCCAATATCACAAGCCACGTGAATTTCTTCAAGAGTGGCCAAATATTCAGATTCTGAAGAGTTTGGAGGCCTGTAGCATAAGCAAGTTAGGCTGTTACTGCTATTCCATGTATTTATGTTTAACCAGAATGATTCAACTCCATTTCTATCCTGTTTTATTGTGTTACTTAATGTTTAACTGCTTGATGTTCTTATTAATATACATGGCAATAGCCCCCTCCCCCACCAAGGTTATGGTTGTGGTCCTTTCTAAATAGATTGTAGCTGTCAATTGCAGTTTCGAATGTTATATTTGTTTTCCACCATGTTATTTATTTCATTTATTTATTGAAATTTCAGATAACCCCTTTGAGAACAAGGTCATTTCATAGGTTCCACGTCAGACGAACAATACGTATTGGAAAAATATGAGATGGAGAACAAACAAAACAAGAAATTATAGAAGACATTACAACAGTATATACAGATTATTTCTGGCTTGTCTTAATTATTGCCTCCAACTCTTTCCTTTTATTATTTAGGCTGTGGGCATTTCTAAGAACGTAATTCCACTCTTTAGTTCTGTTGTTGTTAGGTTTCCCCTATACTTGATAAACACCTGCAGAGGGTGGTTCACATACCTTCTCCTTGGTCTCCTTATTCGTTAAGTCCTTACTAGTCCTTCCACTGACCCTTTCCCTCATCCATATGTGTTTAAATCACTCCTAACTGAATTTTATATTTTGCTTCCCAGAACACCAGCACTCTTCTTATATAGATGAAGACCATTCTTTGTAAAGGGGTCCCCTCTGCCTGAAAAGCTGCTCCAGTCTCTTATAAATTCAAACTTCTGGCCATGGCACCATTCCTTTAAACACTTGTTTATTTTCCCTGTTTGTCATTGTTTGTGGTTTGAAACCCTGGGGACCAGTAAAATTTCTGAGAAGATGTATTTCCCCCTTTCTCTTTTAGAGTCCATGGTTTCAAATCCTTACTTTCAAACAACATGAAGTCTTGCTGTATTATGACTGTTGCAGTTAGGTCCTGCCTTTCAACTGCCCTGGAGAACGAAGAGTTAACTTTCCATGGCCAGCATGGAATGGTCAGCACGAGCTCGGTTGAAGCCCCTGTCTGCTGTTGTTTAAACTCCAACAGTCAGATTCTTTACTCCGCCTCACTGAACAGTCGCTCTGGAGATTTCTCCTTTGCTCGGTTCAAAAAAGTCGGTTAAAGTGTCGTTTTTCACTCGGTTTCTACCGAATTTCTGCTACCGAATCTGTCGGTTTAAGTCTCTGTCTGTGGTACCGTGAGTACTAGATAGGTTTTACATTTAGTTTCTGTGTGGAACTTGTAAATTTCGGATCGGTTCGGCTGAACCGATCAGTTTAGTTTAAAAGTTTGTGAATTTACTTAGAGTGTGGTAACGGTCTGTATTGGTTCTAAGCAGTTTTATTACGTTTTTCCAAGACCAATAACACAGTCAGGAACCGATAGAGTCTTGCCTGGTGGATTGCCGAAAAAAGGGTAAGTTTTGGATAGGATTGGCCATGTCTGAGAAACCCAAGAAAAAAACCGGGCCCACTGGGTTTCAACACTGCAGTGTGTGTGTGGGGAAACCTTTGCTAAGGCTGATCCCCACACCACCTGTGTTTATTGTCTGGGGTTTGACCACCTCGATTCAGACTGCCAAATTTGTAAGAATTTTCCCAAAGCTACCCTGGATAAGAGAGTAGGTAGACTGAGGGAAAGGGAGGCAGAGAAGTCCGCTGACCTGGATGGCCAGCCCGGTCCGGTTCCGACCGAACCAGAAGGAGTGCCCTCTGACCGGGGCGAAACTTCTTCGGGCAAAAGGAGAACTGATTCTGAGGAGTCGGTTCCAGTTGAGAGGAAGAGAAGAGATAAATCATCCGGTTCGGATCAAGAAATTCATACTCCAACCGCTGATGAGATAGCCAAAGCGATAAGAATAGTGCAATCGCTAACTTCGGTTCCGGCCGAACCGGCACCATCTGGCAGGGGCTCGGTTCGGTCGGTTGCCCCGGTTCCGGATTACACTTCAGAAGAATTTTATGAACCGGAGGAGGAGGAGGGAGAGTATGAGGATGATGATGGTGATTATGAAAGTCTGGATGTGCCTATTGACCCGGACATCTCCCCAGACAGACCTTCAGGTGTTTCTCCTCCTAGGCTTTCTGAGTCCCCTTCCCACTTTGTTTTACAAAAAAGTGGCTGACACCCTCCAGCTTCCAATGGAAGAAGCAGTAGAGGATCAGGAGGAGCCTGATTTTGTTGACATGATGGACATCCCATAGTCCAGGAGACTGTCTGTTCCCCTCCATAAATCTTTTGGGAAACAGACAATTAAAATTTTAAAGACTTCTAACTCCATACCTTCTGTGGACAGACGAATGGACAAGAGGTACACCCTTTCAGGCTCGGACACGGAGTTCCTTTCTCAGCAATGCAGCCATGTTGGGGTAGTGCAGGCTGCTGTCTGTGATCAGGCAAATATTCCCTTGGCATCACACCCCCAGATAAGGACTCCAGGAGGACTGATGCCATGGCAAAGAAGCAGTACATGGCAGCATCTTTGGGACTCAGGCAGACTAACTATATGGCCTACACAGCTAGATACCAGAAGTCCAGATGGGACACTGTGCTGGCTCTGGCTAAACAGGCCCCTGACCAACTTGCCAAGGAGCTGGGGCAGGTGGCTGCAGATGGGATTGAGGCATCCAAGGTGCAATTTCATGCTGCTGTGGACTCCAATGATGTTTCATCTAGAGTCATGGCTGCATCTGTGGCCCTTCGTAGGATGGCTTGGCTCAGATGTACTAGCCTATCACAGGATACCCAGGCTAAGGCCATGGATTTCCCTGTCATTGGTAATTCTCTGTTTGGGGAGCAGACAGAGAACTACATGAAAAAGATGGGCAGTACAGGACCACCTACAGGAGTGCTCAGGCCAAAGAAAGGCAAGCCACTCCTCAAAGACAGCAGTCCAGGGGCAGGCCTTTTCAAAGGCCTTTTTACCAAGCCCTGGCCTCCTCTTCTTCCTATGCTCAGAGGGGGTTCTTCAAAGGGAGAGACAGACGGGGAATGAGCAGGCCTGCTTCCACCCCTCAGCCTAAAGCCCCTGCCAAGCAGACACCCTGATGGGCCTGCCCGAGCCGATTCTCCAATACCTGTAGGGGGCAGGCTGGCTTACTTTGTCCAGGACTGGAAGTCTCTGATATCAGACAAGTGGGTCCTGGAAGTAGTAAGCCAGGGACTGGTTCTCAGCTTCAAAAAATATCCCCAGATGAGAACCTGATCCTTTCCACCTGCAAATCCATCAGAGACCCTTGCCCTAGAGGCAGAGGTTTCTTCCCTCCTGGCTCTCAGAGCCATAGAGAGAGTTCCTACTCTACACAAGGGCAAAGGATTGTACTCCAGGTACTTCCTAACCACCCCAAAAACAGGAGAATGGCAGCCCATCCTCGGGTCAATGTCAACTCGCTCCCATCTCTTAGCTCAGCGTCAACTCTCGCCCGAATCAATTCGTTCCTGCACTATCCGCTCCTTGCAGTTTACGCTCCCAGCTGCCCCCCCACCGGGATGAACAATTGAATTTTTCTTCAAAACTTAAAAGATCTTGCTCCTGTGTTCTTTGCCTCCCGTACTATCGCTCCTTGTATTTTAGTGTTAAAGAGTGGGTCTGTATTTAGTGACAGCTTTAATTTTCAGCTGACAGCAAACTTTTCAGACTTCGTATCCCAGCCATTGCTACAGATCATTGCTAGTGTATCTCAGTGTAGGTTTCTGTGCTGAAGAAATAAGCTATAATAATTACCTCTGATAGTGTAAATCTGTGTAGGTTTCTTTTCAATTCAATTTAATTTGTGATAGCTCACTGAACATCTTGCCCCAGTGTTCTTTGCCTCCCTCTCGCTTCTGTAACCATGGTTGCTGTTAATTACTGCTATCAGTCACTGTCAATTTGTAATCAAGTTTATTTAAAAACAATGGTTTCAGAAGAGAACTCAATGCTAACACTTGAAAATGGAAGGGAGGTTCATCTTGTCAGAACGCAACAAGCAAAAGTTTGTAGATGGACAGAATTATATTTACACACACCACAAACGTGGGCACAATGGAAAATCGATTTGGCAGTGTGAACTTGCAGTGAAAAAGGCAAAGTGTTACCAGCATAAGGTGCACACTGTAAGTTATGACAATCCTAGTATTATTGCTACTTTCAGCCAGCACTACGCATCTCCTGACCCTACAGCTGTAGAACAAGCAGAAGCAGTAAATCTCACAAAAAAGCGAGCTGCAACAACTCAAGATACTACTCATAAGTATTACTCCTCAAAACAAAGTATTTCACTGGCAGCACAGGGGTGCATGGTAGATAAAAACATGAAATGCACTGTTCAGCGAGTAAGGGTGCATGGTGCACCTCCAAATCCATGAAATTTATGTGAGCTATCATTGCCTGACTACTATACCACATTCACAACTTCTCAAGGCATCCAAGTTAATTTTTTGTTGCTCGATAGTGGCCCTGGGGCAGATCGGATACTAGTCTTTGGAACGGAGGCAAACTTACAGTACCTAGAGCACTGTAGCAATTGGTTTGCTGACGGGACATTTAGCATTGCTCCACCACTGTTTTACCAAATATTTATCATATTCGGGGAGCAATTTGGAAATGTGCAACCAGCAGTGTACGCTCTATTGCCAGGTAAAAAAAGGGAGCATTATGAGCGAGTGCTAACTGCTATAATAAAAATAAATTCACATCTGGATCCATTAGTAATTATGACTGACTTCGAGAAAGCCACCATTCAAGCATTTAAAAATGTTTTCCCACAAGCACGTCAAGTGGGGTGCTTTTTTCACTTTGCACAGTGTAATTATCGGAAAATACAGTCAGAGGGACTGGGAATTAGGTACTCACAGGACACAGAATTCAGCCTAAAATGCAGATATCTACCCGCTCTTGCTTTTTAACCCCCAGACCAGGTTGTCGTCAGATTTGAGGACATCACCGACGAAGGTCTCAATATTTTTCCTCCTGAACTTGAGTCCATTATTGACTACTTCGAGGACACTTGGATTGGGCGTAGAAACAGACGTGGCACAGGTAGAAGGCAACGCGGTATGCCATCACTCTGTGGAACCATAGTGACAGTGTGGCAGAAAAGCGGTCAAAACAAATAATGCAGTGGAAGCTTTCCATAGAGGATGCAGTCTATTCTGTCATGTCTCATCCCTCAATATGGAAATTCATAGATGGATTAAGGGCATTCAACGAAAGAGGGAGGCAGAAATAGAGCAGCTGATTGCTGGCAATTCCAGAAATGCTCCAAAAAAACAGTACAAGGACAGTGCTGTCAGATTGGAAAAGGTCCTTGAAAAATTTGAAGAGCGGTCTACCGAAGAGTTCCTCAGAGGCGTAGCACACTGCTTCCAATATTAAAACTGAAATAAATAATTTTTAACTTCGTCACATTAAAGATGTTTTTTAAAACTTATAAAATGCTGGATATACTGGAAGGCTCTCAATATCCCTGAAAAACAAAGTGATCTACTGCAGCGATGAGATAGAGGTAGGAATCAGCTTTTTCTTTATTTATTCATTTGCTGCAAATGATTCTGGGGGGGTGCAGTGTTTCTAATTATTCTTGTTGTACAGCCAGAGTACATCAGAGCAAATTGTGGGGGTGGGGGTCAGTTTAGATTTGTGATTTGATTTGTGAATGCTTGTTATGTTATTATGTACAGCCAGTTTACATCTGAGCAAATCGTACCTCCGTGTAAGCGAATATGCAAGGTTTGCGAATATCGGGAGCTAATTGACATGGGAGTGAGTTTATATTGGGAGCTAATTGACATCGGGGGTGAGTTGTCGGGAGCCTATTGTCGGGAGCGAGTTGTCGCAGCACAAGTTGTCGGGAGCGAATTGACGCGCTCCCCCCATCCTCGATCTAAGATATCTGAACTAGCACCTTTTAAAACCAAAGTTCAAAATGGTGACTCTGGGAATAATTCTGCCCCCTCTAAGGCCAGGGGACTGGCTAACCTCCCCGGACCTCAAAGATGCCTATTTTCACATTCCCATCAGGTGCTCCCACAGAAAGTACCTCAGGTTCGAGTTGCCCTCAGGTCACTATCAGTTCAGAGTAATGCCGTTTGGCCTAACATCAGCCCCAAGGGTGTTCACAAAGTGCCTGGCAGTAGTGGTTGCTTTCCTAAGGAGAAAAAAGATCTCCATCTTTCCATACTTGGACGACTGGCTCGGAGTGGGTCAGTCTCCAGACCAAGTCAAGTCACATCTGCAAATAACTCAGCAAGTGCTCACTTCCTTAGGATTCCTCCTCAACCTTCCAAAGTCAGTTCTCGAGCCAGTACAGCTCCTCACTTTCATAGGGGCGGAGCTGGATACAATAAGGGCAATAGCCTTCCTTCCCCTGGACAGGGTAAGGACCCTTATGGAACTGTCCTCTTCATTCTCCCTTCAGGTGTCTCGACCAGCAAGGCATTTCCTGCAGCTTCTGGGCCACATGGCAGCCTCTACAACAGTGGTCCAGGGAGCAAGATTGCAGATGAGGGACATTCAGTTCCATTTAAGAGCCTTCTGGTCCCAAAGAAAGGATTCCCTTACCAAACTAGTCCCAGTGACTCGAACCCTGATCCAGGCTTTGCAATGGTGGCAGGATCAGGACAATTTGAGACAAGGGGTTCCTTTTGTCACTCGGTCTCATTCAGTGATGCTCACCACAGATGCCTCCCTGCTGGGCTGGGGAGCCCACCTGGGCGATCTTACCACCCAAGGGCTGTGGTCACCTCAAGAATCTCTGCTTCACATCAATCTCTTGGAACTCAGAGCAGTGTTTCTGGCACTGCAAGCCTTTTCCAAATCTGTACAGAACAAGGTGGTCCAGATCAGAACAGACAATACCACCACAATGTGGTACATCAACAAGCAAGGAGGCACTCTGTCTACGGCCTTGTACACAGAAGCAATGAAGTTGTGGTCCCTGGCCTATTCCCTGCAAACCTCTCTCATAGCAGTTCACCTCCCAGGGAAGGACAATGTCCTAGCAGATGCTCTCAGTAGGATATCCCAGGACCATCACGAATGGACCCTAGTTCCCTAGTTTTGAAAGTGATTTTCTCGAGATGGGGCACTCCACAGATAGATCTTTTTGCAGCCCCAGACAATCACCAACTTCCTCTCTTTTGTTGCAGACCCCCAGTCTTGAGCTCAGTCCCCCTGGATGCTCTGATTCTGAATTGGGAAGGGAAATTTCTGTATGCTTTTCCCCCTTCCTCTCCTGTTCAAAGTGTTAGTCAAGATCAGGTCACAGCCATGCAAGGTGATTCTGATTGCTCCAGACTGGGCCAGACAGCCCTGGTACCCCCTGTTGCTGTCCTTAGCAATCCACCTTCCCCTGTCTCTTCCCAGGAATTACAACCTGTTGACATCCTCCCAGGGAGGATTTGGTATCGAACCTCAAGTCTCTCAATCTCAAGGCGATGGCTCTTGAAGAGCTAGAGTTTGCTGATCTGCACCTTTCAAGGGTTCTGGATATCCTTAAGGCTTCTGAAGCCTTCCACCAGAAAGACTTACAACTCCAAATGGAAAAGGTTCACTATTTGGTGCTTTAATAAGCATATTTCTCCAGAATCTGCTGGGTTGCCTACAATTCTGGACTATATGGTCCATCTTAATGGCTTAGGACTTAGGCCAGCTACACTTAAAGTGCATTTGGCAGCTGTTTCTGCCTTCTTGTCAGTAGGCAAGCCCTATCCTCTGTCAGCCCATCCTGTGTTTTGTAAGTTCTTCAAGGGATTGCTGCACACCAATCCCCCCTTTAGGGACCCTGCTCCTGCTTAGGACCTTAATGTTTGCATTGCTCCGCTTATGCAACCCCGCTTTGAGCCTTTGTCCTCTGCAGAGCTTAAGTACTTGACTTGGAAAACTGTGTTTTTGGTAGCCATTACCTCTGCCAGGCATATCAGTGAATTGCAAGCCCTGTCAGTGGAGCCTGATTTCATCTCTTTCCATAGAGATAAAGTGGTCCTAAGAACTAACAGGACGTTTTTGCCTAAGGTGGTTTCAGATTTCCACCTTAATCAGTCTATGTCTCTCCCTGTTTTCTTCACTGACCATTCCTCCTCTGGAGAGGAGGCTGCACAGCTTGGATGTTAAGAGGGCCCTCAGCTACTACATAGAGCGCACCAAGGGTCACAGGTTTGAGTCCCTCCAGTTGTTCCTCACATATGGAGAGGTGGGTATGGGCAAACCTGCCACTAAGAGATCTGTTGCCAGGTGGATTGTCTCTTGTATACAGTTCTGCTATGAAAAACTGGGTAGAACCCCACCTCAGGCCTGAGGGCTCACTCTACTAAGGTACAGCTGCTTCCCTGGCTGCTGCCAGGGATATTCCTATCTTAGAAATTTGTCAAACAGCCACCTGGAAAACAGTCCATACATTCACCAAGCATTACTCTCTGGATATCCAGGTTAGGAGTGATGCTCGGTTTGGCACAGCAGTACTTCAGAGCCTATTCCCAAAGTAGGTTCTGTCCCTCCTCCATGGAGGTACTGCTTGGTAGTCTGCATTAGTCAGAATACAGCAAGACTTCATGTTGTTTGAAGAAAAAATTACTCACCTTAGTAATGTTGTTTCTTCTAATGGAGTCTTGCTGTATTCTGACCTCCCGCCTCCCCTCTCAGAACCTGTTTTTGGGATGTGGGTGGGCAGGAGCAGTGTTGGAACCTAGGGTGCCCCTTTACTGGGTATGTGTTGTGTTTTGGGTTTCCTGACTTGAGTCTTTGCTTTGAAACAAAAAAAACCCTTTTTAATAAATTTAGTTGCCAGTTGACTAGTGTGAGTTTTACAGTTTCCACACAGAACTTCTAGTGAGTATTGCTCGTAAAGATCTGACGGTTGGAGTTTAAACAGCAGCAGACAGGGGCTTCAACTGAGCTCACGTTGAACGTTCCATGCTGGCCATGGAAAGTTAACTCTTTGTTCTCCGAGGCAGTTGAAAGGCAGGACCTAACTGCAATAGTCAGAATACAGCAAGACTCCATTAGAAGAAACAACATTACTAAGGTGAGTAATTTTTAATTCTGTCATTCTACCTATGTTGTTTGTCCCTATATGGACAGCTATTGTTGTATTAGTTCCTACTTTTTTTTTTCAAGATGTTATTGATTCTTGCTGTCGGGTCTTTAATTTTTGATCCCAGGATGCATGGGAGTATGGTATTTGCCTTGTCGTTTTTACAGATACTGTCTGTATAATGAATGATCAAATCACCAGTCACTATTTTTTTTCTTTACTGTCAGTTATTGATCTTCCAATTATCAGTCTTCTCCATTGATTCCCACTTATCGGTCTGGTTCCGAAATAGTAGGACCCCGTGGGAGTAAAACATTTGCTCCGGGTATGGTTCCTGCACACCCTCTATGTGGTGCCATGCACCAGCCAATAACTGGTGCTGGCTCCCTCTAATCTAAGGTCTGTTCTTCCTATCACTGAGTGCACACCATGGGAGTGCAGTGCCTCAGTTCGACTTATCGCCACTTATTCTATCTGCGTCATGGCTGTTTTCCCTTATTTACACTATCGCTTGTGTTTGTTATTTTACTAACGATGTGGATGCCCAATAAGAAAGGGGCAAAATCACTGAAAAAAGTTATACAACTACCCATTATGCATCATTGCCACTGTGGGAAACTGATGGCTGTTCTGGACTGACACGAGACCTGTGTGGCCTGTCTTCAGTTCGAGCACGACATGGATGCATGTGACATCTGCCTCTCCATTGACTGCCATACCCTTGAAAACTGTGCGTTGAAGAGGATTTGCTAGATTTCCACCTTTGGAGGCAGGCATCACATGCCAGAAACCAAGATCAGGTTGTTAGACCTTTCCCCAGGCCTCCTCCTGGACCTTTGGTTCTGTGGAAGGACGGAGTTCTCCTCAACTTCCCTGTGCTGAGGTGACAGAGACTCCGGTGGATTGGTATGGTGGACAGTCTACTCCCTTTGGGCAGTCGACTGTGAACCCTCCACAGTCTGCCTTCCCTGAGCAACAGATGTCCCTGGTGACAAGGCTGCAGCTATATGCTCGGTCTACACCAGTGGACACCTTGATGTTGTCCATGCTGTTGTCACCGTTCATGGTGGTGATCGGCAGGTGGCACCAGAGATGACGCCGGTGTCCTCCTGATGCTGTGTGTGGTGTCATCGGGGACTAGCACCAAGGCTGTTGTCTACACTGTTGCCAGTTCGGATGTTGTCACCATTCATGGTGTTGTAAGTGAGACAGAGGAGGGTGGCGACTCCAGTCCAGACATGTTGCGGAGGCGACAATGGCCATGTTGTCGGTCTTGGTCTGACTCTGGGGAGATGCTGATGATGATGTCATCCTAGATGTCCCCAATTCTGGTGTCATTTGCGACATCTAGGAGGTGATGGCTCTGGGCATGATATAAAGTTGGCACCGAGGGCGGTGTTGAGGCGGTACCAGCCATGATGATGCGGGTGACCCTGTCTTTAGGACTGTCACTGAGCCCAGTGCTGGAGATGGCACCGACTCATGGTGGCCAGAGATCAGATCAAATCAAATCAGATCAAACTTTATTTTTATAGTGCCTTTCAAAAACCAAGGCGCTGCACATAAAACCAAATACAAATATAATATTAAAACAGGAAGATAAAATACATTAATCATTAGGAAGGCCAAGTTAAATAAATCGTTTTAACTCGGTCTTAAATCTGTCAACGGTCAGGCATTCTCTTAAGCGGCGAGGTGGAGAATTCACAGGGTTGGAGCCCAAAAGCAGAAGCACCGCGCCTGATGTTTTCAGTCATACCTGGGAATCTCTATCAATCCCTCATCGGTGGATCGGAGGAGGAGGGAGGGCAGTAGGGTATCAAGAGGTCTTGCAGGAAACTGGGCCCCTGATCATGTAGGGCTTTGAAGGTTAGCAAACCAACCTTAAAGGTGATCCGCCACTAAATAGGCAGCGGTGCAGTTTGCGGAGCACAGGGTAATATGACTGGACCTAGAAGTCCCAGTCAAAAGCCTGGCTGCCGCGTTCTGCACTAGCTGCAAGCAGTGGATATCAACCCCTGGCAACCCTAGGTAGGGAGAATTGCAGTAATCAAGGCGGGTAGTGATGAAGGCGTGGACCAGTGTTGGAAGATCATCCGGAGGAACCAAGTGTTTCACCCGGGCGATATTCCCCAGATGGTAGAAAGAGGATTTGACAACAGCCGACACCTGAGATCTTAGTGTCAGGCCATCGTCAAAAATAACGCCGAGGTTATGCACTTGGTCTGAGGTAGTGAGCTGTATGTCATCAATCAAAACACCTGATGCCTGGCCAGCTCCCATACCCACCCCCGGACGACCAGGGTCCACAACCAGCACTTCAGTCTTATCCGGATTCAGTCTCAGCCAACTAGTACTCATCCAGGTTCTGATCTCAGTAAGGCAGTTGTTTAGCGCAGAGAGTGCAACATCCTGTCCAGGCAGAAAGGACATACACAGTTGAGTATCATCTGCATAGCAGTGAAAACTCAAACTGTGTCGCCTGATGATATCTCCCAGTGGCAGCATATATACTGCAAACAACATGGGGCCAAAATGGAGCCCTGTGGCACCCGCAAGACAGGAAATAAGTGCCAGAGGATAAATTCTGGTGGTAACTCTCTGAAGCCTGTCTGCGAAGAAAGAATGGAACCATTTGAGGACTGTACCAGACAGACCACAAAGCAGCCGCAGGTGCTCCAACAGCACACCATGGTCTACAGTATCAAATGCTGCGGCGTGATCAAGAAGGACCAGAATGGTATATGCCTTTCAATCTCTAGCCATCAGGAGGTCATTCAGTACTCGGACAAGTGCAGTCTCTGTGCTATGCTTCTTCCTAAATCCGGACTGGAGAGTATCATAGATCTTGTGAGTTGTAAGGTGATCATCCAGTTGCAACGCAACCACCTTTTCAATAACCTTACCAATAAATGGCAGGTTAGCGATAGGTCGGTAGTTAACTGGACAGTCCGGGTCCAAGGAGGATTTCTTAAGGAGAGGTCAAATGACCACCTCCTTTAGGGGTTCTGGAAAGATCTCTGCCTCCAAGGACCTCCAGACAATTTCAGCAAGGATCGGGCAGATTACATCAACAGATCCCAATAAAAGGGGTGTCATGCCCGGATCCAAACTACAACTGGTTGGGCGCATTGACTGGATGATCGTCACAATATCTATGAATTCTGGCTGGCAGAAATCTGACCAGAGAAACCGAGTACACACCACATCCCGCCAATCACCACAACTCCTCATAGGAGAGGCTATGCCGATGCTAGATCTGATGTTGGCAACCTTATCCGTGAAGAATCGAGCAAACTCCTCGCATTTCAGCTGAGGAAAAGCTTCTCTGTTTTGAAGACAGATTGTGCAATCCAATCCGTCAACGGTCTGGAAAAGCTGAGTTGGTCGATTCTGCATGGCAGAAATCTCCCTGGACAGGAACTCTGCCTTCTTACGGGAGATTTCTAGCTGATAGCCATCATAATGTGCCATCAGCTTAAGCATGTCAGCATCAAGGACAAACAGATGGAGTTTGTTTCAGAGCAGTTGGATGTCGCTGCAACCGATGAGGACCGGGGTCACCCTGTGGGACCTTACGGCTTTGCTCTCATCATCTGGCCCCCCCCCATGGCCAATAATCCATTTACTCCTCAGTTGTAGTAGGACAATCTTTAGGCAAATCTGGTAGGCCCTCTCGGGTGAGGGCAGGCCCCCCACACAGTTAAGCAGCCAGGCCAAGGCCGTTGAGACCAGGTGTGTCAACCCCCTCTAGCAGTGCCTCACTGTTTCCTGGAGAATTTGCCCTTGTTCATAGGCCCTGAGGGACTGTTAACTTTGGAACAATACAGGGATTTTGTTGGTGCCTTGGAGTGGGCATAGGGAGTCTGACAGGGCCCAGTACAGGCCCTTCTCCCTTGTACCAGTGGTTCCTGGAGTCGGTGCCTTGTCTCAATTGATGTCCTCCTCAGAGAACAGTGAATCATCTGTCCGTCTTAATCAGCTGCTGAGTACACTTTGTACCTGAGATTCTTGGTGGAGATTCTCAGGTGCTCGATTTGTCTTTTACAAACTGTGATCCACAGTCCTGCCATTAGGACTCCTTGGGTTCCCAGTCTTGATACTTCTATCATTCCTCCGTGGCCTAGAGCCTTTGAGTAGGCATCCAGGGCAGTATGAAGGTGTCCCTTCTCCAGTCCAGCCACACAGCCTATAAAAGCACTCTCAGCTAGGAACCAGGTATTTGGCAAACAACAGAAATCCAGGAAAGCACACAAGGCAAGCACTTCTGCTGAATTGAAATTAATTTATTTGTAACAGTCAAAGGTCACAGTGCAGAATACAGAAATAAAGTGCTATAACTTGACCATCAACCTACAGGCCCCGGTGCTTCGAGGTACAAAACCTGTTCCTCAGTGGACCCAATGAAGAAGTCTTCTACCTATATGTGCTGGGGCTTGTTGGTTGATAGTTGAGCTATAGCACTTTATTTTTGTGTTACGCACTCTACACTTAGTTACAAATAAATTAATTCTGATTTAGCAGGAGTGCTTACCTAGTGTGCTGTCCTGGATTCCAATACAGCCATCACCAGGGACCTCCTCACACAGTGTTGCACACCCTCTGGATCCACTGGTGATTTACCTCACCCTTCTTTGGAGCTTAAAGTACTGGAGATCCCATCGGGGCCACAATGTCTCATGAATGACCGACCTCCATAGGCAAATTCTGCTGTGACAGATGCCTTTGGTAGGAAGCCTTTTTCCTCGGTATGCACCCTGACGTGCATTTCTACACACCAGGCACATCTAGTGACGTATAACTGTCACCTGTGGTTGCAGCTAAGCAGTCTTAGCTACACTGCTGCAGAATGAGATAGGTCATTGACGTTTCTGCCCTGTGCCTGGAGGGAGTTCTGCACAAGTCGAGGGCGTCTTACAGCGTCAACAAGGTGGCCATCCTGGTTAACAGGAACTGCAGTCTGCATCAAGCAGATGGCGTGGCCTTGGCTCTCCTGACTGGCACTTTTGGCTCGGAGTAAGGTGTTTAACTCACACTTCCAGGGGGCTCATTTCTTCTCACCTAGGGTCGGTGGGGGTGAGCTGTTGAGGAACCCTCCTGCTCCAGTGCCACAGGAGTGGCCACCTGGCCCTGACCAGTCTCAGGTCTCGCCAGACCTGTAAGGAGCCCCTTCCCTTAGGTGTTCTTCCCCAGGCAGAGAGCTGAGGGTATCTGTTACCCTCAGGGTGAGCCAGGCCCTCCCTCAGAAAAGAAGGGAAGGCTTGGTACTCGGATCCGTATGTGAAAATCAGTGGTGAAGAGTGATTCTTGAAAGATATGAAAGTAACATACTTACTGTAACTGTTGATCTTTCAGAATATGTTCACTGTCGATTACCATACTTTCTCACCATCCCCTGCTGTAGCAATGCCAAAGCCTCTGATGGGCAACTTAACCTGATAGTGCTGGCCGGCGCCATCTAGTGACATGACATCTTCCCAGTTGTATTCCCTGTGAAGGAGTTTTTTTTTTTTTTAAAGGGGTTTGGGACCCATTGCTGGGTTTCCACTCTCACCAAAAATAAATGTAAAAACTGGGATAAGAGTCACTTTTAGGGCCCTCATACTGTACCAACCCCCCTCCCCCAAACAAAAAAGAAGTGAAAGAAGGCAACTCTCTTCCTTCTTTTTTATGTTTGCTGGCATTGTATGCATGGCAAACATTTTGTTACAAACAACCACATTTCAGAGATGTGTCACTATCTGGACCAATGCAGCTCAAGCTGTAGTGGACTCGACAGTGGCAAGCCAATGATAAGCCAGGCTGATCATGACACTGGTCACTACTTGTGGGGCAGAAACTTTTTGTAATTGAAAGGAATGAAGTGCTCCTATGAGAAGAGTGCCTTAATGCTTTCATCTGCATGAAGTCGCTCAGCAAGCAGCTGAGTGGCTTTACAATCAGCTCCAAGCTCCCCCGCCCCCACTCCCACTGCTAATGGAGATGCACAAAACAACTCCCTCCCACTGCGAAGTATCCTGCCCACCTCTTGAATTTTCCCCGTACTCCATCCATAGAAAAGCAACTCCCTCCCACTGCCAAGTATCTCGTCCACCTCCCAATTGTCTTGCTGTGCCCTGTCCATGAAAAGCAACTCCCACTGCCATGTATCCTCACCACCTCTTGATTGTTCCCTGGTGCCCGATCCATGAAAAGCAACTTCCTCCCACTGCCAAGTATCCACCCACCTCTCGATTGTCCCCCCCCACTGCCTTGTCCATGAATACCAACTCCTTTCCCTTACAGGGTATCCCACCCATCTTCCAGTTGACCACTGGTGCCCTCTCCATGAAAAGTTGCTCCCACCTACTGCCAGATGTCCCACCCACCTCCTGATTTGGTGCCCTGTCCATGAAAAGCAACTCTCTCCCACCTCCCTGTCACTTTCCATGTCCCTTTCAAACACCTGAAATAAAGAAAACTATCCCTCTCAGTCTTTTTTCCTTTTCTTTTTTACATCCTCTAAAAAAAACAAAAAAAACCCACTGCCACCCCCGCTGCTGTTACCCGCCCCCCACTTAGCACCCACCACCCACACCCTCACTACTCTTACCTACCGGAGGGGGGTCCAAGACTGTAATCCTTTCTGGACTGGAGACATGTCTTCACTCTTCACCACCGGCCCAGGAACTGAGGAAATCCGGTAGTGTGCAGTCAAAATGTTTCAATACGTTTTGAACTTGTACTCTTAACTTGGTCATTTCTTTTTACATTTTCTCCCAAATTTTCAACATGGTCTTTTTGGGACCCCATGGGACCCCACCTCATCAACAAGGTAGGTGAAATTTTTCAAATCCATCCCGAAAGGTAATTTTGCAGAGCTTTCAGTCGGGATTTGAACATTCTCACATACTAGATTAATGAGGTGGTTTTAAAAGCAGACTATTTTGAGAATTTGGGGTCAAAATATTAAAAAATAACAAAGTTATGAAGGTACCTTGACATTTTTCAACGCTGACTCATAACTCATTTTCAATATTTTGACCCAAAATTTTCACCATGGCCATTTTTTCATACCACCTCATGAACATGACAGATGTTGTTTTTCAAATCTTGGCCTGTTTTCGACGTTGTGGCGTGAAGTGACATTTCAAACACTATTTTATAAATGACATTTGTCATGTTCAGAAGGAGGGATCATAAAAATACTAAGGTGAAAGTTTGGTATCAAAATGTCACAAAACAATGAAGTTATGAAGGAATGTTGATTTTCTTTTTTTTTTTTATTATTATTTTTGTTTTTTAAACGTTTACTCGTAACATTGCGATTTGTGTAGATTTTGGCCCCCGTTTTCAACATAGCCTTCTTGTTACCCCACCTCATGAACCTGACAAGTATCATTTTCAAATCTTCTCCAAAACATGTTTTCACATTTGCTCCCTGAAGTCACCTTTGGAATGTGATTTAACAAATTCCACCTGCCATGATCATAAGGTGGGATCATAAAAAGATATGTTGAAAGTGTGGGGTGAAAATGTCAAAAAACAAAGTTATAAGGAAACATTGAATGTCTTTTCAACATGTACTTTGTGAACTTTGTGATTTGTGAAGATTTTGGCCACAAATGTCACATTAGCTCTGTTGTTACCCACCTGATGAACATGAGAGGTCGCATTTTTCAAATCCCCTTTGAAACCTGTTTTCTTAGTCCCTCTGTGAAATAACCTTTTGGACAGGATTTAAAACAGTAGTCCACCTGTCTTGATCATAACATGGAGTCATAAAAAAACTGTTGAAACTGTGGTGTCAAAATGTGAAAAAACAACTAAGCCATGATGAAACACTGAATTGTTCCAACATGTACTCATAACTTTATTTTTTGCAGATTTTGGCCCCTAATGTTCAGCATATCCCGTGTGTTACCCCACCTCATGAATGCGACAGGTGTAATTTTTCCAGTCCCCTCAGAAATATGTTTTTTCACAGTCACACTGTGAGATCACCTTTTGGATGGGATTTTAAAAAATTCAACCAGTCTTGATCATAGTGTCAGTTCATAGAAAGATTGTGTTAGAAATTTAGGATCAAAATGTAGGAGCCCACTAAAAATTAGATATTGCTTCCTGGCTGGCCTGTCCTGGGTAATTCTAACCCCAGTAATACTCAGGTATTCCTAACTTTTTGCAGTGTGCCTTTAAGCCACAACTGCCCGGAGAGAATAGAACACATGCAAATGATGGAACTCTTTGCACGTGACAACTATTCAAATACTACCTGGAAATAACTGCTTTAGTTCTAAAACCCCTCAGATTTCACTCTCCACCTGTAAAGTCTAGTCGCTTGGAGTCTTGCTCTTCAACTTGTTCGTGTGACGTGAAGAAACTTACAAAAAACATGTAAGTATCTTTTCTTCTTTCATTTGCTGCCTTTTTCTATTTATTATTGGTAATTAAACCTAGTTTAGTGTTTTTTTTAATACTTTTCATCGGTTCCTCCCGGTTCAGTATAACCGGTGGGGAACTGATTTAATTTAGTTATTTTTGGGGTTTTCTGACAAACAAAAACCCATTAGTTTACTTTAAAAGTTATTTTAAATATTTATTTTTGTAACTGCTTTATTGGTTACTGAACCACTAGTCTCGGTTCACTTTCTTCATCGGTTCCAGTTCCCATCAGTTAATTATTGGTTCGGGAACCGACCACAACCGCTACATTTTTTTGTAAAAACATTTAAATTACTTAGCGGTTAACATTTTTATCGGTTACCGATAAAATATCAGAGAAACCTAAAAAGAAAACTGGTGAACCTGGTTTTAAAAAATTGTTCTGATTGTGGGGAAGTTATTGCTAAGGCAGACAAACATAGTCTGTATGTGGCTTGCCTTGGATATGATCACCTTAATGAAGAATGTGATATTTGTAAAACCTTCCCAGAAAAAATAGTGGAGAAACGCCTGGAGTGGCTTATGGAAAAACTTCCTCCACCTGAGGGTCCCTCTGGTTCTGACCAGCCGATACCCTCTCCTGCTGTGGGTAAAACCACTTTAATAATTGCTTCAACTCCTGAGATGGGTGACAAGGGCACTAAGAGGCTTGCTGAACTGGTTGACTCCCCGGTTCCCTCAAAAAAGACAAAGAAAACAAATCACACAGAACCTCCAACTGAGAAAAAGGGGACTTCTGTTGGTGCTCTAGTACTGTCTTCTCATGAAATTGCTGAGGCCTTTAAAGTGGTCCAGGCCTTACAAGGTCTTTTTCCCACTGGCCAGCAGTCATCTGTCCCAGTCCCAGCTGGACAGACTGGCAGCACTGGTAAATCCTCTTTTATTGAGGAAGAAGATTATGATGAAAGGGAACCATTGAGCCTGAGGTCTCCCCTGAACAAGATGCTGGTTCACCTCCTAGAACCATTGAGTATTATTCCTCACATTTTACTTTTGTGAGGAAAATGGCTGATGCCTTGGTCATCACCACAAGAGAACAAATAGAGGATGAAGAAGAGGTGGAATACCTCAAAATGATGCAGCTAACACCCACAAAGACACTCCTCTTGCCTGTTAATAAATTCTTCAAGAAGGATACCTTGAAGATTTTACAGACCCCTAATTCTGTCCCCCCCTCTTGATAAGAGGCTGGATAAGAAGTACCAGTTGGAAAGGGAAGGGGCAGAGCTTCTGTTTTCCCACCCTGACCACCAGGGTGTGGTGTAGGCAGCTGCCTGTGTCAAAGCTAAGGTGCCTTTGGCTTCTCATCCACCAGATAAGGAGTCCAGGAAGATTGACAGTATGGGCAAAAAAGAATACTTGTCAGCTTCTTTGGCTATTAGACAGGCAAATTTCCAGACCTACGCTGCCCTGTACCAGAAGTTCTTATGGCAGTCTGTATTGGCAATGGTACAAAAAGCCCCTTCACCCTTGTCTGATGACCTGGCAGAAACTACCAGATTTGACTTAGAGGCAGCCAAGTATCCGTTCCATCTGGCTGCTGATACCAATGAGCAGCCAGATGGATGGCAAACACTGTTGCTCAAAGAAGGTTTGCCTGGCTAAGAGCTACAAATCTTACCCAGGATGCCCAAACAAAGGCTCTAGACTTCCGCTTGGAGGGAAATTCACTTTTCGGTGAATCAGCAATGGCTTATATGAAGATGGATGAATACAAAGCCACCTTCAAGAGTAACTCTGCTAAGGAGAAAGCCTCTCCTTCCACCAGACCCTATGGAAGGGGAGGCAGGGGCAGGGGCAGGTCCTTTCATACTAGGCCCTTTTTCTAGCCAATAGCTGCACCCCAATACCAACAGCACGCCCAGCAAGGGTTCTTCAGAGGTAGTGGCAGAAGGGGTTCCAGGCAGGGATCTCAAACCCAGCCTCAACCCCAAAGCAAGCAAATACCTTGACGTGTCTTCACAGGCCACCTCCCCTCTACCTGTCTGAGGCAGACTGCCTTGCTACCTCCAGGCTTGGCAAAAGATCACCACGGACAAGTGGGTCCTGGAGGTAGTGAGTCAGGGACTGTCTCTGAATTTCAAATCCCTTCCTCTTCTCAGAACCAGGGTATTCAGTTCACCCTCCCTCATAGAAAAGAAGCTGCTGGAGGCAGAGGTTTGAAACCTGCTGATGTCAAAGGCAATGGAACCTGTCCCAGGTCAGCAGAAAGGAAAGATTTCTATTCCAGATACTTCCTTACCACAAAGAAAAATGGGGAGTGGCAGCCTATCCTGAACCTTGGGGTACTAAACAAGCATTTAAAAAAAACAAAGTTCAAAACAGTAACTTTGGCACCGATTCTGCCAACACTCCAAAAAGGAGACTGGTTGGCATCACTGGACCTAAAAGATGCCTATTTCCACCTCCCCATAAGGGAGTTTCACAGAAAATATCTCTGGTTCAGACTCCCATTAGATCACTATCAGTTTTCAGCCCTGTCATTTAACCTAACTTCGGACCCAAGGGTATTCACAAAATGCATGGTAGTGGTTGTGGCACACCTTCGAAGACAGGGTGTCACAGTGTTCCAATATTTGGATGACTGGCTGGTGGTAGGAAAATCACCTGACTAGGTCAGACAGCATCTGCAGACCATCTAGGAGCTTCTAGAGTCCCTGGGGTTCCTGATAAATCACAAAAAATCAGTCCTTCTACCTGCACAGGACTTACAGTTCATAGGAGCAGAGATCAACACCCTGCAAGGCAGGGCCTACCTGCCTCTGGACAGGATAAGAAGTATCCAGCTGATTGCAAACTCATTCAGCCTGCACGAGAAAAAAACTGCAAGTCAGTTCCTACAATTCCTGGGCCATATGGCTGTAGCCACAGGCACAGTCCTAGGATCCAGGTTCCAAATGAGAGACATCCAGTTCCACCTAGGGCACACTGGTGCCAGAGAAGAGATTCCCTCTCAAAACTAATTACAGTAACAAAAACTTTGTTACAAATACTTCAGTGGTGGAAAGAGGAATCCAACCTGAGGGAAGGGGTTCCTTTCCAATGAGTGTCTCCATCAGTTGTTCTCACAACAGATGCATTTCTACTGGGGTGGGGTGCCCATCTAGGGGACCACACAACCCAGGGCACTTGGTCAAGTGCAGAGCCACTCCAGCACATAAACGTGCTGGAACTCAGAGTAGTGTTTTTGGCAATAAACGCCTTCTCAACATTGGTACAAGGGAAGGTGGTAAAGATCAGAACAGACAATACCACCACAATATATTACATAAACAAGCAGGGAGGCACCAGGTCGGGTCCTCTCTGCACAGAGACCAGGAAAATTTGGAGCCTGGCTTACTCCTTGGGAGTTTCCTTGCAGGCAATCCATCTGCCAGGAAAGGACAACACCCTAGCAGATGCTCTGAGTCGAATCAACCAGGCCTATCACAAATGGGCTCTGAACAGGCAAGTGGTGGAAATAATCTTCAGGAGGTGGGGCATTACAGAGATAGACTTGTTGACATCCCACCAGAACCACCACCTGCCACAGTACTGTTGCAGACCACCAGATCAGGGCACACTACCCCTCGAGGCGCTGGCTTTGGACTGGTCAGGGAAACACCTATATGCTTTCCCTCCCTTCCCTCTGGTGTACAGGATATTGCTCAAGCTCAGGTCCCAGTCAGCATGAATGATCTTGACAGCCCCAGACTGGCCCAGGCAGCCATGGTACTCTCTTCTGCTCTCCATGTCTGTAGCCAAGCCAATACATCTCCCTCGAAGGCACAACCTGTTAACCTCCAACCAGGGGAGATTTCTGTATCTATATCTGAATCTCAGGTCTCAGTCTCAAAGCCTGGCTCTTGAAGACCTAGAATATGCGGGTCTACACCCCTCTGAAGCTGTTTTAGACATCCTGAGAGGTTACAGGAAGCCTTGCACTAAGAAAACCTATGCCTCAAAATGGAAAAGGTTCTCTATCTGATGCTCAGCCAGGGAGCTGGTACCAGCACAGGCTGGGGTCCCAGCTGTTCTTGATTGCCTCTCTTATTTACATTCCCTGGGGCTGCAGCCCAACATCCATAAGGTCCACCTGGCTGCAGCATCTGCTTACATTTCTGCTAGAAGAAATGTGACAATAGCTTCAGACCTTATCTTCAGGAGGTTCTTCAAGGGCTTGACCCATCTGCATCCCCCTCATAGGGAACCAGTGCCAGCATGGGACCTCATTTTGAGCCCATGTCCTCTGCTCATGTGAAATACGTCACTTGGAAAACAGTTTTCCTAGTGGCAATTACTTCTGCAAGAAGAATCAGTGAGCGTCAGACTCTCTGCATTGAACAGGACTACATTTCATTCCACAAGGATAAAGTGGTCCTGAGGACAAACAAGAAATTTCTCCCTGAAGTGGTTTCTGATTTCCATCAGGACCAGACCATTACCCTACCTGTCTTTTTCACTGAGCATTCTACTGCTGGTGAAAGAAGGCTTCACAGTTTGGATGTCAAGAGAGCTCTCAGCCACTACATGACAGCCACTAAGGACCATAGGCAGGACAGAAAACAGCTGTTCCTGACTTATGGGGATGTGGGAAAGGGTAAACCAGCACCAAAAAGATCCATTTCTCGATGGATAGTCCAGTGTATCCAGTTCTGTTACACTAAAGCTGGAAGGGCGCCTCCAACTGGTTTAAGGGTCCATTCCACAAGAGGGACAGCTGCTACCTTAGTAGCTGCCAGGGATGTTCCACCAGTTGATATCTGTAAAGCAGCTACCTGGAAAACAGTACACACCTTTACAAAGCACTACAACGTAGATATTCTGTCTAGGAGTAATGCTAGGCTTGGCACAGCAGTCCTGCAAAGTCAGTTTCTTAAATAAGGATCTTCCCATGTCAGTCTTCACCATTCATTACTGCTGGGTGTAAGCCAGAGGCGCGCACCCGCCACGGGAGTTTTTTTTAGAGGAGTCGGCGCCGTCCCTGAGAGTGACACACTGCGTGATATGTGAGGGGCGGCTGTTAGGCGCTGCAGACTCCTCCTCATCCCAGTTCTGTTTCTCCCACCATCGAGGCTGCACCTGCTGCATGGAGTTGTTCATAGTACTGCGTCATAGGCCGCATTTTTCTCGAAGTCGCCAAGCTCCTTCATCCCAGTTTTTCTTGACGCCGTCAACCAGTAAGACCTTTCTGTTTCTATTATATTTCGATGACGCCAAGAACTGTACTGTTTTTTTCCTTAATTGTTTCACATCATGTCAGATTCAGGGGCAAAATGCAAGTCTAAGACGGGCCATGCCCCTATGCTTCGGTGCCCTTGTGGCTGGCAGTTTTCGGTCATGATGTTTGTCTTCGGTGCCTGGGACCCTACCATGATATGGATCATTGGCGACGCCTGCTTCTCCATGGATCGCCGTGTGTTAGAAGTCCACTCATTTAAAGTCAGCAGAGCTCCGCCGACTTTCGGAGGACGGCGTCGCCCAAGGGCCTCTCAGGCCAGATACCTTGACCCTTCCTCCGGGTCCCCTCCCAGGTCTATATGGCCTGGTGAGGAGGGAACCTCCTCCACTTCCAGCCTTGCCGAGGAGGAGGTTTCTTCTTGATGCAGAAGAAATGGTGTGATCCTCCCGGGTTATGCCGTTGGCGCCATCCGGCAGTCACCTCGTCGGAGTGCAGGCTCCCCGTGTCGCGGCCCCCAGTTGTGGGGCCCGGCTCTGGTAGATCCTCGTTCTCACCGGCCTTGTCACCTTGGAGTCTGGTGCAGCACACGGTGCCGGTGACTCAGGTGGGGCTGTAGGCAGTGCCGTTCTGGGTCTTTGCGCCATTCGCGGTGCCAGAGACTCAGGCGGTGCCATTGGCAGTGCCACTCTAGTTCTCGGTGCCATCCGTGGCGCCGGGGACTCGGGCGGCACCGTTGGTGCCACTCTGGTTCTCTGCGCCATCCGTGGCGTTGGGGACTCGGGCGGCTCCGTCGGCAGTGCCGCCGGCAGTGCTGTTCTGGGTCTCAGCGCCATCCGCGGTGCCGGGGATTTGGGTGGCACCATCAGCGGTGCCGTTCGTGGCACTGAGGATTCGGGCGGCGCCGTTTGCGGTGCGGCCTGGGTTCCTGGCACCAACAGAGGTGCGGCTGACTCCGTAGGTGTCATTGGTGTCACAGCCTTCGGGGGTACCAGTCCTGGTGCTGCCTCTGAGGAGGTTCCTGCAGTTGTTGCTTTCCCTTGTCATTCCCTCCTCGGAGGATGACAATTCAGGGGAGGGCCCAGACCAGCGACTGGAGTCTTCTGACTCGGAGCCTCCTGTAGGTTGCAGGGCTAGACATTCCAGTGTTCCTCTCCCTGAGTCCCCGGAGTTGGATAACCCGGATGATTCCATGGCTGGGGGTGGCTTGGAGTCTCCTGCAGTGGACCCTTCGGGAGTTCCGGAGAGGATGCTCTCTTCTCGGGGGTCCCAAGCAGCTTCTGTCTCCGGTGCTGCTGGGGTCCTTCAGCAGAGGAAAGAGGACTCTGCATCAGCGAGTTCCCTGGGGTCTCGGCTCAGCTGGGACCTCCACCACTGGTTCACGAGGAAGGGCTGCTTGAGTCCCAAGAATTGAGGGGTAGAGGTCTGCAGCGGCAGCGATCCCCCACCGCCCTGCGGGGTGTGGGGAGGAGTCACAGCACTGATCATTGCCTTTCTCTTAAGGTCTCTACAGCACCTTCTGGTGGCGGTTCCGAGGGTTGCCCTTCTGTACTCATGCAATCCCAGGCGTGAAACAGGGGAGATTCCCCTTCAGGGTTCTTCCTGAAGTTTCCTCTTTCCCTCTCTACTACGCAACCCGGCATGGTCTCAGGGTCCCCAGTCTTGGCGGCATTGCTACCTGGATCCCAGAGCCCTGGCAGAGGCCAGGCACATACCATTAGGTGCCCATCGCCCATCCCTCTGCAACCACCTCCCTCTCTCCCAGGCCATGTAGGGCCCACTGGGCCATTAACTTGGGAGACATTCAGAGCTACTGCGACGGCCTTCCTGTCCTATGTCAGGGCCATATACGAACAGGTTTTTCGCCTGTCCCCCCTGCTGCAGGAGTCTTCTGAGCATTCGAGCTCCACTTCCTCCTCATCTTCCTCCTCTGAGGAAGAGGAACTTTCTGTCCACCTTTCCTCTGACGTTGATTTCACTGACTATCAGCGTTTACTTTCGAGGATGGTTTCGGAGCTTCGTATCTCCTACATCCGTAGAGACAATACCAGTGGCAGACGCATGCTTTCCTTAGTGAATTCAGCGCTCGCCATCTGGCGGTGCCTTCCTGTCCGATCCCCTTCCAGGAGGCATCTATCCGCACCTGGCAGTCTCCAGCCACTCCTTCTCCAGCCCCAGGAGACTGCAGGAGACGGTATTGTGTCCCCCACGAGTCTCTAGGTTCTCTGCCTCACCCACCTTCAGGTTTGACATCCCTAGACACTCCTTCCGGGCCTCGGCGCCTGGTACACGACAGGCCTTCGGATTCAGATTCTGCTGAATTTGACCGGTGGGGACGAAGAGTTTTCTCTTCCAGTCGTGCGTTGTTATGCATCTCATCTCATCTCATCAGGCTCACCACACTGCTTACAACAGGCATCTGTAGTCGATGCTGGCTCAGGTCTTCATCTCTTTGCCTGACTCAGAGCAGTCAAGACAAGCCATTGCTCTCTCTGTGCAGGGTCTGTAGCTTGCAGGGCACTAAGCGAGGGCATCTTACGATGCCAACGAGGTGGCATCCAGATTAGTAGGGACAGCTATCTGCATTAGGCGGATGGCATGGCTTCATCTCTCCAGACTGTCACCCATTGCCCAGCGTAGGGTGGCTAACTCTGCCTTCCGAGGGACCCGCCTTTTTCCCCGCAGGGTGAGGAGGCTTCTTCAGGAGCGACCTCCCTCCCACAGCCCATGGGGGAACACCTCCTCCTCTTCACCCACCTTAGACTTCCTAGTCTATTGGTTAGGGTCTCCCCCTTTCTACTTCTCACCAGTAGGCGGCTGAGGGATTTGTTCCCTCAGGGTCTATCCACACCCCCTTCAGGGGAGCTTGGTACTCACCCAGCAGTAATGAATGGTGAAGATTGACAAGGCAAGATATGAAAATTACGTACCTACCGTAATTCTTGATCTTCTCTTGTATCTTCACCATTCATTACTGATTCTCGCCCACCTTCCCCTCATGGGCCTTCTTCTTCGGCATCTCCCCCTTCCAGCTCGTTCCTCCTCCTCCTCCTCCTTCGTTGGCCTTTAAGCCAAAAAAAAAAAACTATCTTGATTTTCCGTTCTTCTGAACGGATCTGATTTCTTCAAGGTTAAAGGGGGAACGAGTGGAATTTATTCTATCCTGAGGGAACTCTTTCTGATTGCCCATAGGGGTGACCTCTTGGTTTTCTTAACCATGTTGTTCAATTCACAGTTAAAGGACCATCCCTCTATGGCTCGGTCCTTTTTGTCCTGGTCCCTCTGGCAGGTCTTAATCTTCTTTTGTATCAGTTTCTTCTGGTTGGTGCTTTCCTGGCACTTCAATTACCTTGAGCTGATACTATTGTCTTGCCCTCAGGGAGTCCGATTGAGTTCCCACTCTATCCTTTTTCGTAAAGGGGTGCCCTCTGTAAAGCTCACCCCCTCCCCACACACATCTGTGTTAGTACTTAACAAGGTGCTAGAGGACCTCTTCCTCTTCCTCTTCCTAGTTGGGCGCTCTCTTTCTGGAACAGAATTCTGCCTCGGCAGTCTGTGAGCTCTCGGCTAGGGTTTAAGGGGTTGGGATGATGGGAGGATAGAGAATTTGCCCTTTGTGTCCAATCTATGCAGCCAGTTCGGTTGAGCCTTCTTTTCAGTCCTATCATGCGAGATCCTTGCTCCCTTGTTTTGGTTTCGAGCTTATAAGCCTTAACCCGATATGTCAGTGGGCAGTGTCTCCCCCCCCCCCAACATCCCTTGTTCTCTCCCTCTCCTCTTCTTCTTCCTTTTTCTCCTTTTCTTCATCTGTTCCTCCCCTGGAACCGCCCCAAAAGTGAGGCCCTTCGGTCCCTTAGGGTAGGCATTTTCTCCTTTTTCTGTCCTCTTCCGGCTTATGCCTTTTTCAGTTTATATCCTTTCCTTTTTCTATCCCTCGGCTCTCTTGCCTCGCTCTTTTTTTCTTATCCTTATTTCACCTCTCTGGCTAACAGAACTGGGATGGAGGACGAGTCTGCGGCGCCTAAAGGCCGCCCCTCACGCAGTGCGTCACTAACGGCGCCGAGTCCTCTTTAAAAAAAAAAACCTGCGGTGCACCTCTGGCTTACACCCAGCAGTAATGAATGGTGAAGATACAAGAAAGATCAAAATTACGGTAGGTACATAATTTTCATTTCTGTGCCCACCTCCAAAGGTACTACTTCGTAGTCTGCAGAAAGTTAGGAATACCTGAGTACTACTGGGGTTCAAAGAAAAAATTGCCATAGTAATCTTGTTTCTTCCCAGTGATACTCTGGTATTCATAACTCTGCATTCAAACAACATGAATTCCTGCTGTATTCTGACATATTGCAGTGATGTCCAACCTTTGAACTGCCCCAGAGATGAAAGAGTTAACTTTCCATGCCAGGCATGGAACGCTGAGCTCGAGCTCGGTTGAGACTCTGTCTGCTGCTGTTTGAAATTAAACCGTCAGATTCTTTACTCCGCCTCACTGAACAGTCGCTCTGGAGATTTCTCCTTTGCTCGGTTCAAGTTGTTGGTTAAAGTACCGTTTTTCTCGGTTTTCGACTGAATTTTACCGTTTACGTGTCGGTTCAGACTCTGTTTGTGGTATCGTGCATACTAGATAGGTTTATTTTCCTTGTTCTTCTGTGTGGAACTAGTAAACGTGGGATCGGTTCGGTTTGAACCGATCAGGTTGTTCAAAAAAAGTTTATTCTACTTTTAGAGTGTGGTAACCGGTCCTTATCGGTTCTAAAAAAAATAGATTTCATTACGGTTTTTTCCACGACCCGTAACACGGTCAGGAACCGATAAGAGTGTCTTGCCTGGCGGATTGCTGAAAAAAGGGTAAGTTTTTGTTAGGACTGGCCATGTCTGAGAAACCCAAAAGAAAACCCGGGCCCACTGGGTTTCAACACTGTAGTGTGTGTGGGGAAGTCTTTGCTAAGGCTGATCCCCACACCACCTGTGTTTAGTGTCTGGGGTTTGACCACCTTGATTCAGACTGCCAGATTTGCAAGAATTTTCCTGCAGCTACCCTAGAAAAAGAGTTGGTAGGCTCAGGAAAGAGAGGCCAAGAAGTCCGCTGACCCGGATGGCCAGCCCAGTTCGGTTCCAACCGAACCAGAAGGAGTGCCCTCTGACCAGGGTGAAACTTCTTTGGGCAAAAGGAAAACCGACTCCGGGGAGTCGGTTCCGGTTAAAAGAAAAAGAAGGGATAAATCAGCCAGTGTGGATCCACAAATTCTTTCTCCGACCGCTGATGAAATGGCCAAGGAGATAAGGATTGTTCAATCGTTAACCCCGGTTCCTACCGAACCGGCACCATTGGGAAGGGGCTCAGTTCGGTCGGTTCCCCCGGTTCCAGATTATAATTTAGAAGATTTCTATGAACCGGAGGAGGAGGAAGGAGAGTATGAGGATAGTGATGGTGATTACAAAAGTCTGGATGTGCCTATTGACCCGGACTTCTCCCCAGACAAACGTTCAGGGGTTTCTCCTCCTAGGCTTTCTGAGTCCCCTTCCCATTTTATGTTCTACAAAAAAGTGGCTGAAACTCTGCAGCTTCCTATGGAAGAAGCTGTGGACAACCAGGAGGAGCCTGACTATGTTGAAATGATGGATATCCCAGAGTCCAGGAGGCTGTCTGTTCCCCTTCATAAGTCCTTTGGGAAACAGACAATAAAAATTTTAGACTCCTGATTCTATACCTCCTGTGGACAAGAGAATGGACAAGAGGTATACTCTCTCAGGCTCAGATACGGAGTTCCTTACCCAGCAATGCAGCCATGTTGGGGTAGTGCAGGCTGCTGCCTGTGATAAGGCAAATATACCCTTGGCTTCACACCCCCCAGATAAGGACTCCAGGAGGATTGATGCCATGGCAAAAAAGCAGTACATGGCAGCATCCTTGGGACTCAGGCAGGCTAATTATATGGCCTATACAGCTAGATATCAGAAATCTAGATGGAATACTGTAATGGCTTTAGCTAAACAGGTCCCTGGACAGCTTGCCAAGGAGCTGGAGCAGGTGGCTATGGATGGCATTGAGGCATCCAAGGTGCATACTGCAGTGGACTCCAGTGATGTTTCATCTAGAGTCATGGCTACATCTGTGGCCCTTCATAGGATGGCTTGGCTCAGATGTACTAGCCTGCCTCAGGATACCCAGACTAAGGCCATGGATTTTTCTGTTGTAGGTAATTCTCTGTTTGGGGAGCAAATAGAGAACTACATGAAGAAAATGGATGAATACAGGACCACCTATAGGAGTGCTCAGGCCAAGGAAAGGCAAGCCACTCCCCAGAGGCAGCATCCCAGGGGCAGGGGCAGGCCTTTTCATAGGCCTTTCTACCAAGCCCAGGCCTCCTCTTCTGCTTATGCTCATAGGGGGTTCTTCAGAGGGAGAGGCAGACGGGGTACAAGCAGGCCTGCTTCCACCCCCAGCCTAAAGCCCCTGCCAAACAAGCACCCTGATGGGATTGCCAGGGCCGATTCTCCACCACCTGTAGGGGGCAGGCTGGCTTACTTTGTCCAGGACTGGATGTCTTTAACATCAGACAAATGGGTCCTGGAAGTAGTAAGCCAGGGACTGTTCTCAGCTCAAAAATTTCCAGAGATGAGAACCAGATCCTTCCCACCTGCAAATTCCTCAGAGGCACTGGCCCTAGAGGCAGAGGTTTCTTCCCTCTTGGCTCTGAGAGCCATAGAGAGGGTTCCACCCCTACACAAAGGGAAAGGATTGTACTCCAGGTACTTCCTAACCCCCGGAAAGACAGGAGAATGGCGGCCCATCCTGGACCTCAGATATTTAAACAAGCACTTTTAAAGCCAAAGTTCAAAATGGTGACTCTGGGAATAATTCTACCCTCTCTAAGGCCAGGGGACTGGCTAGTCTCCCTGGACCTCAAGGATGCCTATTTCCATATTCTCATCAGAAGCTCCCACCGAAAATACCTCAGGTTCGAGCTGCCCTCAGGCCATTACCAATTCAGAGCAATGCCCTTCGGCCTAACCTCTGCTCCAAGGGTGTTCACAAAATGCCTGGCAGTAGTAGTTGCCTTCCTAAGAAGAAAAAGGATCTCCATCTTTCCATACCTGGACGACTGGCTCATAGTAGGCCAGTCTCCAGACCAAGTCAAGTTACACCTACAGATAACTCAGCAACTGCTCACTTCTCTAGGTTTCCTTCTGAATCTTTCAAAGTCAGTTCTAGAGCCTGTACAGCTCCTCACCTTCATAGGCACAGAGCTAGATACAGTAAGGGTAAGAGCCTTCCTTCCCCTGGACAGGGCAAGGACCCTTATTTCACTGGCCTCTTCATTCACCCTCCAGGTGTCTCGACCAGCAAGACATTTTCTGCAGCTCCTGGGGCACATGGCTGCTTCTACAGCAGTGGTGCAGGGAGCAAGATTTCAGATGAGGGACATTCAGTTCCACTTGAGAGCCTTTTGGTCTCAAGAGAAAGGACCTCTGACCAAACTGATTCCAGTGATTGAACCTGATCCAGGCATTACAGAGGTGGCAGGATCAGGACAATATAGACAGGGAGTTCCTTTGTCACTCAGTCTCATTCTCTAATCCTTACTACAGATGCCTCCTCTTGGGCTGGGAGCCCACTTGGGGACCTGACCACCAAGGGTTGTGGTCTCCTCAGGAATCTCTGCTTCACATCAATCTATTAGAACTCAGAGCAGTGTTTCTAGCACTTCAAGCTTTTCCAAGTCTGTTCAGAACAAAGTAGTTCAGATCAGGACAGACAATACCACCACAATGTGGTATATCAACAAGCAAGGGGGCACTCTGTCTACGGCCTTGTGCACAGAGGCAATGAAGTTATGATCCCTGGCCTATTCCCTGAACACCTCTCTTACAGCAGTACACCTCCCAGGCAAAGTTAATGTCCTGGCAGATGCTCTCAGCAGGATATCTCAAGGCCATCACGAATGGTCCCTGGATCCCCTAGTTTTGAAGGTGATTTTCTCCAGATGGGGCACTCCACAGATAGATCTTTTTGCAGCCCCAGACAATCACCAACTCCGTCTCTATTGCTGCAGGCCCCCAGTGTTGGGCTCAGTCCCCCTGGATGCCCTAGTTCTCAATTGGGAGGGGAAGTTCCTGTATTCTTTCCCCTTCCCCTCCTGTTCAAGGTGTTAGTCAAAATCAGGTCTCAACCCTGGAGGTGATTCTGATTGCTCCAGACTGGGCCAGACAGCCCTGGTACCCTCTCTTGTTGTCCTTAGCAGTCCACCTTCCCTGTCTCTTCCCAGGAATTACAACCTGTTAACATGTGCTCAGGGGAAGGTTTGGTATCCGAATCTCAAATCTCTCAACCTCAAGGCCTGGCTCTTGAAGAATTAGAGTTTGCTGATTTACACCTCTCTCAAGGTGTTCTGGATATCTTGAAGGCTTCTTGTAAACCTTCCACCAGAAACACTTGCAACTCTAAGTGGCAAAGATTTTCTATATGGTGCTCTGGCAAGCACATTTCTCCAGAGTCTACTGGCCTTCCCACAGTCCTTGACTACATGGTTCATCTTAATAGCTTGGGACTCAGACCAGCTACACTAAGAGTGCATCTGGCAGCTGTCTCTGCCTTCCTTTCAGCAGGCAAACACTCTTCCCTTTCAGCTCATCCTGTATTTTCTAAATTTTTCAAGGGATTACTTCATACCAATCCTCCCTTCAGGGACCCTGCCCCTGCTTGGGACCTTAATGTTTGCATTGCTCAGCTTATGCAACCCCCTTTGAGCCTTTGTCCTCAGCAGAGCTTAAGTACTTGACTTGGAAAACTGTTTTCTTGGTGGCCATCACTTCTGCCAGACGCATAAGTGAGTTACAGGCCCTGTCAGTGGAGCCTGATTTTATCTCTTTCCATAGAGATCGGTGGTCCTCAGGACTAATAGGAAGTTTTTGCCTAAGGTGGTTTCAGATTTCCACCTTAACCAGTCTATGTCCCTTCCTGTTTTCTTCACTGACCATTTCTCTGCTGGGGAGAGGAGACTGCACAGTTTGGATGTGAAAAGGGTCGTTAGCTACTACATAGAGCGCACCAAGGGTCACAGGTTTGACTCCCTCCAACTGTTACTTACTTATGGTGAGGTTGGTAAGGGAAAACCTGCCACTAAGAGATCTATTGCCAGGTGGATTGTCTCTTGCATTCAATTTTGCTATGAAAAACTAGGTAGGATCCCACCCTCAGGCCTGAGGGCTCACTCTACCAGAGGTACAGCTGCTTCCCTGGCTGCTCCCAGGGATATTCCTATCTTAGAGATTTATCAAGCAGCCACCTGGAAAACAGTACACACTTTTACCAAGCATTACTCTCTGGACATCCAGGCTAGGAGTGATGCTAGGTTTGGCACAGCAGTGCTTCAGAGCCTATTTCCTAAGTAGGTTCTGTCCCTCCTCCATGGAGGTACTGCTTGGTAGTCTGCAATATGTCAGAACACAGCAAGACTTAATGTTGTTTGAAGAAAAAATTACTCACCTTAGTAATGTTGTTTCTTCTAATGGAGTCTTGTTGTATTCTGACCTCCCCCCCCCCACCGTCTCCCCTCTCAGAACCTGTTTTTTAAGATGTGGGTGGGCAGGTGCAGTGTTGGCACCCTAGAGGTGTCCCACCTTCTTTCTCATCCCTTTGGTTTGGGTGTGTGGGTGTTGTGTTTTGTTCTATTTTTGGGGTTTCCTGACTTGGGTCTTTGCTTTGGGACCAAAAATCACTTTATTATATTTAGTAGCCAGTTGGCTAGTGCAAGTTTACAGTTTCCACACAGGGCACCCAGTGAGTTTAGCTCTTAAAGATCTGACGGTTTAATTTCAAACAGCAGCAGACAGAGTCTCAACCGAGCTCGAGCTCAGCGTTCCATGCCTGGCATGGAAAATTAACTCTTTCATCTCCGGGGCAGTTCAAAGGTTGGACATCACTGCAATATGTCAGAATACAGCAAGACTCCATTAGAAGAAACAACATTACTAAGGTGAGTAATTTTTTCCTTCTGCATACTGTGCTCTCAGGGATACAAATGCCACTTTCTGGCACAATTTAAATAATCAAGGTTCATGTTGTGTCCCCCCCCCCCCCCAGGTGACTGACATTTTTTGAGGTCTCTGTTCTGTTTTTTCCCTCCAGTTGGAGAGTTTATTTATGGGATTATGGGTTTAACTGTTGTTAAATTTGATTATTATTGATTACTAATACTGTTCAATATTCATAGTTTTTTGGTGTGCCTTTCCAGGTGTCCAGGAAATCTGAGGGGTTTTAGAACTAAGGCAGTTAGTTCAAGGCAGTGAATAGTTGTTATGTGCAGATTTCCATCATTTGCATGTGTTCCATCCTCTCCGGGCAGTTCTGGCTTAAAGGCACACTGCAGAAAGTTATGAATACCCGAGTATCACTAGGAAGAAACAAGATTACTATGGTAAGTAATTTTTTCATACAGTCTAAAAATGTGCAAAAGCAGAATATCACTGAGAATGAGATACTGCATCTCATCTGGTCTATCCTGGGTGACTGTATAGTAAAAAATAAATAGCAGGACCCCAGTACAACAGAGCCCCCACAGAACTGTGCAGCTATGCTGCTCTATCCTGGGAAATATACATTGTAAAAGCTGGAACTCACTAAAATTAACTTTCCTTTAGTTGGGCTACTCTGGGTAAATGTCTTAAAATGAGTAAAAGCAGGGCCTCATCAAGCGAGATACTGCATCTCCGCTGTGCTATCCTGGGTAAATGCAGTGTAAAAACTGCGAAAAGCAGGTTAGGTGCATAGGTGATGTTTTCAGGTCAATTAGCTACTAGAGCCAAAAACAGGACCTGCCACTACAGTGGTGAAATATCCCAGTTTTTGGGCCCATGATGCGAGTCCAGTAGTTTTTAAAACAGGCCATGCTGCCTGCATTGACCACATCCAGTGGAGTACATTCCATACATTTACAACCCGTTGGTTAAACCACCTTGTTCTCCTTGTGGTGTTGTACCTGTCTCCCAATAGTTGCTTTGTGTGTGATCTTGTTTCATGTGCTGTTTTCTTTCCTGTTAAGTAGCCCTGTCTCCCATATGACTGCATCCTTTAAAGCTTTGTAGGCAAAATACAGATCCCACCTTGATCTACAGTAGGCCATTGAGTAAAGACTAACCTTTTCAACCTGTCCATAACTGAGATGCTGTATATTTTAATTTTTCTTGTAAATCTCCTTTGTACCTGTTCCACTCTATTTGATATACCTACTGTCTGTGGCGTTGAAAATGGGGCTCGATATTTGAGTATGGGTCTAACCAAGGCCGTATATAATGGCACCAGTACTTCTTCCCTTCTACTTTGTATATTCCTGAGTATATTCCACACAACCTTATTACTTTTATTTACTGCCTCCGCATTGTGTTTGTTAAAACTGAGGGTGTTGGATATGTATACTCCCAGATCTAGTTAATTGTCCGTTTCTTGTACAGGTTTATCATTTAAACTATATTGGTGCATTATGTTGTTCCTGCCAAAGTGCATCACTCTGCATTTCAGTTCACTAAATTTTGGTTTGTGTGTCCTAGCCCACAATTTCAGCGACAGTAGCTGACTCTGCAATGTCTTAGCTGACTACATCATTTACCACCATCCCTATTTTTGTATAGTTTGCATATTTACATATCCAGGCACTGTCTGCCACCTGCATTGAGTGAACCAGTATATTAAACAATAGGGACCCCAGGACTGGCCCCTTGGGGACCCCACTTGTTACACTACCCCAGTCTGACAAGTAACCCCTTATCTGGAGACTCTGTACCCTGTTTTCCAACCAGGAACCTAGCCAATTACATGGTTCTGGTTTATTCCATGTTCATGCAGAACCTGCATCATCGTCTCATGGGAAACAGAATCGAAGGCCTTGGCATAGTCAAGATAGACCACGTCCACAGGAAGACCCTGGTCCAAGGCCAAGCTCACTGGTTCAAAAAAGTGCATTGAATTACTAGTGCATGATCTCCCTCCAGCAAAACCATGTTGGGTTATGACTATCAAGTCTAGTTGCTTTAGATTGTCCTCTAGGTGCATCTTGACATAACCTTCTAATAACTTCCCCATAATGGATGTAATGCTAATGGGCCTATAGTTCTCGACTAAAGAGCTGTCTCCTTATTTATAAATTGGTGGGATGTAAACTACTTCCACTCTTTTATCACTATACCCTCCTTCAATGACCTATTAAACAGGGTCGCTATAGGTTCTGCTAGTTCTTCTGCTGTGGTTATCAAGAACTGTGGGCTAATATTGTCTGGCCCTACTTATTTATATTTATTTAGCTTTATGAGACTGTCGTATACCTGTTTTGTTGTTATAGTGGGAATTTCAGAGGCATTTCCTCCCTTTCTCACATTTAATAGATTTACCATATCCTTACTTTGATAAACACTAGTAAAGTAACTATTGAAACTATTTGCCATTCCAACTTCACCATCCACTACTTCGTTTCCAACCTTAATGTTTGTTATTGAACTGTTTGATTTTCTTAAACTTCCTACATAGTTGTAGAAATGTGTACAGTTTGCGGTTTTGTTTGTTGCTAACTGAAGTTCAGCACAAGCCCTTGCTTTCCTTATGGCCTTTATACTCAAACTTGATAACTTCTTATGCCTTATCATTCTCTCTCTTGAGTTGGGTGGCTCTTTAACTTCCTGTATGCCTTATTTTTCTTTCTGATTAGCACCTTAATATGCCTATTAAACCACTTGGGTATTCTGTCTCTGTAAGTGTAGAGCCTTAGTATATCTGCCCGAAAACTGTAAAACCTGCTAAAAGTTCCCTCTGTTTTTCAATCTCCTCCCCTCTTCTCACTTCCCGCCCTTTTTCTTTGTCTGCTAAGCCTTACCTCACTGCACCTTTACCTACTTAAAGCCTCTCCCTTGCTGTCCTCCTTAGGTCCTTTCCAAGCCCATCGGGGCTTCGGATCGCTCCTCCTCGCACCCCAGCGCTGTCGTGGACCCACCGCTGTAGCCCAAGGAACCCACCTCTGGACCCGCTTGCCCAGCGGTACCCGCCAAGATTGCGCCTACCCTCCAGGGAAGCCTGTTGTCAGTCACTGGCCAAGCGCCCAGAAGGAACCAGGAGCCCAGCCGCTTTGCTGGTACCTTGTGCCGCTAAAGCCGTATGTTTTCTCTGCTTCAGCTGCCAGCACTCTGCAGTAAAGTCTGTGGCACTGCCTGGATTGTACCTGCTCAGTAAAAGCGCTGTTTACACAGCTAACTTGACTGTTGGACTGCCTACTGTGCTCCGGGACTGTGAGCGCCGCGCGCGCTGTGAGCAGCCCACTGTCCCGCTTGAGGAGAGCCTTTTCCCGGACACAAGCAGCAAGTGGTATCAGCTCCTCCTGTGACCATTTGTCCCGCCCACCCTCATCTCACCCACCCTGGTCAACCCTCTAGCTATATAGGACTCTGTCTAGCTATATAGGACTCTGTTGGTCATATGACTAAGTGTCCACTTTCCCATTGGTTCCTTATACTCTTTCACCACTGGGGTGATCGACCTACACAATGCCTTCTAACAAATTAGGTTACTCACCACGCAGAACCGCTTCTGCCCTGAAACTGCCTCAGTTCTCTGAGCAATATCACGGTCTAAATCCCACTTTTTCTTCCTCTAAACTCCCACCTCCCACCCTCTCTCTTGTGTGCCCCTCCTACTCTAAATCTCAAACCTTGCTCTAGCTGTGTTACCCTAGCAAACCTCTCCTGCAAATCCTTGCTTCTCAGCAAACTTAGCTCCTATCTCATAAGCACTGTCATGTCATTCCTCCCTGCAGGCTCGCCACCCCAAGTGGCAGACAAATGGTACTAATTATACTAATCTGCCTCTTTCTTCTTTGGAGCCTGAATGTAATCTCTCTGACTCTACCAGTCTACCACACCATTACCCCCCCTCAATCACTGATTTCAGTTTTTCCAACCTACTAGCAGCCAAGCACTACCCTAAACCCACTTGGCAATACCTTCTCCTCAATAAAGGATGCACTTATCACATACTGCTTACCCTCAACAAACGGGGGTGGAAACATCAACCAAGAGGATTTGCTAGATTTCCACCTTTGGAGGCAGGCATCACATGCCAGAAACCAAGATCAGGTTGTTAGACCTTTCCCCAGGCCTCCTCCTGGACCTTTGGTTCTGTGGAAGGACGGAGTTCTCCTCAACTTCCTGTGCTGAGGTGACAGAGACTCCGTGGATTGGTATGGTGGACAGTCTACTCCCTTTGGGCAGTCGACTGTGAACCCTCCACAGTCTGCCTTCCCTGAGCAACAGATGTCCCTGGTGACAAGGCTGCAGCTATATGCTCGGTCTACACCAGTGGACACCTTGATGTTGTCCATGCTGTTGTCACCGTTCATGGTGGTGATGCGGCAGGTGGCACCAGAGATGACGCCGGTGTCCCTCCTGATGCTGTGTGTGGTGTCATGCGAGGGACTAGCACCAAGGCTGTTGTCTACACTGTTGCCAGTTCGGATGTTGTCACCATTCATGGTGTTGTAAGTGAGACAGAGGAGGGTGACGACTCCAGTCCAGACATGTTGACGGAGGCGACAATGGCCATGTTGTCGGTCTTGGTCTGACTCTGGGGGAGATGCTGATGATGATGTCATCCTAGATGTCCCCAATTCTGGTGTCATTTGCGACATCTAGGAGGGTGATGGCTCTGGGCATGATATAAAAGTTGGCACCGAGGACGGTGTTGAGGGCGGTACCAGCCATGATGATGCGGGTGACCCTGTCTTTAGGACTGTCACTGAGCCCAGTGCTGGAGATGGCACCGACTCATGGTGGCCCAGAGATCAGATCAAATCAAATCAGATCAAACTTTATTTTTATAGTGCCTTTCAAAAACCAAGGCGCTGCACATAAAACCAAATACAAATATAATATTAAAACAGGAAGATAAAATACATTAATCATTAGGGAAGGCCAAGTTAAATAAATACATTTTTAACTCGGTCTTAAATCTGTCAACGGTCAGGCATTCTCTTAAGCGGCGAGGTGGAGAATTCCACAGGGTTGGAGCCCAAAAAGCAGAAGCACCGGCGCCTGATGTTTTCAGTCATACCCTGGGAATCTCTATCAATCCCTCATCGGTGGATCGGAGAGGACGGGAGGGGCAGTAGGGTATCAAGAGGTCTTGCAGGAAACTGGGCCCCTGATCATGTAGGGCTTTGAAGGTTAGCAAACCAACCTTAAAGGTGATCCGCCACTAAATAGGCAGCGGTGCAGTTTATGGAGCATAGGTAATATGACTGACCTAGAAGTCCCAGTCAAAAGCCTGGCTGCGCGTCTGCACTAGCTGCAAGCAGTGGATATCAACCCCTGGCAACCTAGGTAGGGAGAATTGCAGTAATCAAGGCGGTAGTGATGAAGGCGTGGACCAGTGTTGGAAGATCATCCGAGGAACCAAGTGTTTCACCAGGCGATATTCCCCAGATGGTAGAAAGAGGATTTGACAACAGCGACACCTGAGATCTTAGTGTCAGGCCATCGACCAAAATAACGCCGAGGTTATGCACTTGGTCTGAGGTAGTGAGCTGTATGTCATCAATCAAACACCTGATGCCTGGCCAGCTCCCATACCCACCCCGGACGACCAGGGTCCACAACCAGCACTTCAGTCTTATCCGGATTCAGTCTCAGCCAACTAGTACTCATCCAGGTTCTGATCTCAGTAAGGCAGTTGTTTAGCAGAGAGTGCAACATCCTGTCCAGGCAGAAAGGACATACACAGTTGAGTATCATCTGCATAGCAGTGAAAACTCAAACTGTGTAGCCTGATGATATCTCCCAGTGGCAGCATATATACTGCCAAACAACATAGGGGGCCAAAATGGAGCCTGTGGCACCCGCAAGACAGGAAATAAGTGCCAGAGGAGTAAATTCTGGTGGTAACTCTCTGAAGCCTGTCTGCGAAGAAAGAATGGAACCATTTGAGGACTGTACCAGACAGACCACAAAGCGCCGAGGTGCTCCAACAGCACACCATGGTCTACAGTATCAAATGCTGCGGCGTGATCAAGAAGGACCAGAATGGTATATGCCTTTCAATCTCTAGCCATCAGGAGGTCATTCAGTACTGGACAAGTGCAGTCTCTGTGCTATGCTTCTTCCTAAATCCGGACTGGAGAGTATCATAGATCTTGTGAGTTGTAAGGTGATCATCCAGTTGCAACGCAACCACCTTTTCAATAACCTTACCAATAAATGGCAGGTTAGCGATAGGTCGGTAGTTAACTGGACAGTCCGGGTCCAAGGAGGATTTCTTAAGGAGAGGTCAAATGACCACCTCCTTTAGGGGTTCTGGAAAGATCTCTGCCTCCAAGGACCTCCAGACAATTTCAGCAAGGATCGGGCAGATTACATCAACAGATCCCAATAAAAGGGGTGTCATGCCCGGATCCAAACTACAACTGGTTGGGCGCATTGACTGGATGATCGTCACAATATCTATGAATTCTGGCTGGCAGAAATCTGACCAGAGAAACCGAGTACACACCACATCCCGCCAATCACCACAACTCCTCATAGGAGAGGCTATGCTGATGCTAGATCTGATGTTGGCAACCTTATCCGTGAAGAATCGAGCAAACTCCTCGCATTTCAGCTGAGGAAAGCTTCTCTGTTTTGAAGACAGATTGTGCAATCCAACCGACAACGGTCTGAAAAGCTGAGTTGGTCGATTCTGCATGGCAGAAATCTCCTGGACAGGAACTCTGCCTTCTTACGGAGATTTCTAGCTGATAGCCATCATAATGTGCCATCAGCTTAAGCATGTCAGCATCAAGGACAAACAGATGGAGTTTGTTTCAGAGCAGTTGGATGTCGCTGCAACCGATGAGGACCGGGTCACCCTGTGGACCTTACGCTTTGCTTCTCATCTGGCCCCCCATGGCCAATAATCCATTTACTCCTCAGTTGTAGTAGGACAATCTTTAGGCAAATCTGGTAGGCCCTCTCGGGTGAGGGCAGGCCCCCCACACAGTTAAGCAGCCAGGCCAAGGCCGTTGAGACCAGGTGTGTCAACCCCCTCTAGCAGTGCCTCACTGTTTCCTGGAGAATTTGCCCTTGTTCATAGGCCCTGAGGGACTGTTAACTTTGGAACAATACAGGGATTTTGTTGGTGCCTTGGAGTGGGCATAGGGAGTCTGACAGGGCCCAGTACAGGCCCTTCTCCCTTGTACCAGTGGTTCCTGGAGTCGGTGCCTTGTCTCAATTGATGTCCTCCTCAGAGAACAGTGAATCATCTGTCCGTCTTAATCAGCTGCTGAGTACACTTTGTACCTGAGATTCTTGGTGGAGATTCTCCAGGTGCTCGATTTACATGCTTTTACAAACTGTGATCCACAGTCCTGCCATTAGGACTCCTTGGAGTTCCCAGTCTTGATACTTCTATCATTCCTCCGTGGCCTAGAGCCTTTGAGTAGGCATCCAGGGCAGTATGAAGGTGTCCCTTCTCCAGTCCAGCCACACAGCCTATAAAAGCACTCTCAGCTAGGAACCAGGTATTTGGCAAACAACAGAAATCCAGGAAAGCACACAAGGCAAGCACTTCTGCTGAATTGAAATTAATTTATTTGTAACAGTCAAAGGTCACAGTGCAGAATACAGAAATAAAGTGCTATAACTCTGACCATCAACCCACAGGCCCCGTGCTTCGAGGTACAAAACCTGTTCCTCAGTGGACCCAATGAAGAAGTCTTCTACCTATATGTGCTGGGCTTGTTGGTTGATAGTTGAGCTATAGCACTTTATTTTGTGTTACGACTCTACACTTTGTTACAAATAAATTAATTCTGATTTAGCGAGTGCTTACCTAGTGTGCTGTCCTGATTCCAATACAGCCATCACCAGGGACCTCCTCACACAGTGTTGCACACCCTCTGGATCCACTGGTGATTTACCTCACCCTTCTTTGGAGCTTAAAGTACTGGAGATCCCCCAGTGGCCACAATGTCTCATGAATGACCGACCTCCATAGGCAAATTCTGCTGTGACAGATGCCTTGGTAGGAAGCTTTTTCCTCGGTATGACCCTGACGTGCATTTCTACACACACCAGGCACATCTAGTGACGATAACTGTCACCTGTGGTTGCAGCTACAGTCTTAGCTACACTGCTGCAGAATGAGATAGGTCATTGACGCTTCTGCCCTGTGCCTGGAGGAGTTCTGCACAAGTCGAGGGCGTCTTACAGCGTCAACAAGGTGGCCATCCTGGTTAACAGGAACTGCAGTCTGCATCAAGCAGATGGCGTGGCCTTGGCCTCCTGACTGGCACTTTGGCTTGTGGTAAGGTGTTTAACTCACACTCCAGGGGCTCATTTCTTCTCACCTAGGGTCGGTGGGGGTGAGCTGTTGAGGAACCCTCCTGCTCCAGTGCCACAGGAGTGGCCACCTGGCCCTGACCAGTCTCAGGTCCGCCAGACCTGTAAGGAGCCCCTCCTCAGGTGTTCTTCCCAGGCAGAGAGCTGAGGGTATCTGTTACCCCTCAGGGTGAGCCAGGCCTCCTCCAGAAAAGAAGGGAAGGCTTGGTACTGGATCCAGATGTGAAAATCAGTGGTGAAGAGTGATTCTTGAAAGATATAAAGTAACATACTTACTGTAACTGTTGATCTTTCAGAATATGTTCACTGTCGATTAATATACTTTCTCACCATCCCCTCTGTAGCAATGCCAAAGCCTCTGATGGGCAACACCCTGATAGTGCTGGCGACGCCATCTAGTGACATGACATCTTCCCAGTTGTATTCCCTGTGAAGGAGTTTTTTTTTTTTAAGGGGTTTGGGACCCATTGCTGGTTTCCACTCCACCAAAAATAAAATGTAAAACTGGGATAAGAGTCACTTTAGGGCCCTCATACTGTACCAACCCCCCCCCAAACAAAAAAGAAGAGAAAGAAGGCAACTCTTCCTTCTTTTTATGTTTGCTGGCATTGTATGCATGGCAAACATTTTGTTACAAACAACCACATTTCAGAGATGTGTCACTATCTGGACCAATGCAGCTCAAGCTGTAGTGGACTGACAGTAGCAGAAGCCAATGATAAGCCAGGCTGATCATGACACTGGTCACTACTTGTGGGGCAGAAACTTTTGTAATTGAAAGGAAATGAAGTGCTCCTATGAGAAGAGTGCTTAATGCTTTCATCTGCATGAAGTCGCTCAGCAAGCAGCTGAGTGGCTTTACAATCAAGCTCCAAGCTCCCCGCCCCACTCCCACTGCTAATGGAGATGCAACAAACAACTCCTCCCACTGCGGCATCCTGCCCACCTCTTTGAATTTTCCCCTGACTCCATCCATAGAAAAGCAACTCCCTCCCACTGCCAAGTATCTCGTCCCACCTCCCAATTGTCTTGCTGTGCCCTGTCCATGAAAAGCAACTCCCACTGCCATGTATCCTCACCACCTCTTGATTGTTCCTGGTGCCCATCCAGAGCAACTTCCTCCCACTGCCAAGTATCCACCCACCTCCTCGATTCCCCCCACTGCCTTGTCCATGAATACCAACTCCTTTCCTACAGGATATCCCACCCATCTTCCAGTTGACCACTGGTGCCCTCTCCATGAAAAGTTGCTCCCACCTACTGCCAGATGTCCCACCCACCTCCTGATTTGGTGCCCTGTCCATGAAAAGCAACTCTCCCACCTCCTGTCACTTTCCATGTCCCTTTCAAACACCTGAAATAAAGAAACTATCCTCTCAGTCTTTTTCCTTTTCTTTTACATCCTCTAAAAAAAAAAAAAACCCTGCCACCCCGCTGCTGTTCGACTTCATAACCACCACCCACACCCTCACTACTCTTACCTACCGGAGGGGTCCAAGACTGTAATCCTTTCTGGACTGGAGACATGTCTTCACTCTTCACCACCGCCCAGGAACTGAGAAACCGTATTGTGCAGTCAAAATGTTTCAATACGCTTTGAACTTGTACTCTAACTTGGTCATTTCTTTTACATTTTCTCCCAAATTTTCAACATGGTCTTTTTGGGACCCATGGGACCACCTCATCAACAAGGTAGGTGAAATTTTCAAATCCATCCCGAAGGTAATTTTGCAGAGCTTTCAGTCAGGATTGAACGTTCTCACATACTAGATTAATAAGGGTGGTTTTAAACAGACTATTTTGAGAATTTGGGGTCAAAATAAAAATAACAAAGTTATGAAGGTACCTTGACATTTTTCAACGCTGACTCATAACTCATTTTCAATATTTTGACCTAAAATTTTCACCATAGCCATTTTTTCATACCACCTCATGAACATGACAGATGTTGTTTTCAAATCTTGGCCTGTTTTGACGTGTGGCGTGAAGTGACATTTCAAACACTATTTTATAAATGACATTTGTCATGTTCGAAGGAGGGATCATAAAAATACTAAGGTGAAAGTTTGGTATCAAAATGTCACAAAACAATGAAGTTATGAAGGAATGTTGATTTTCTTTTTTTTATTATTATTTTGTTTTTAAACGTTTACTCGTAACATTGCGATTTGTGTAGATTTTGGCCCCGTTTTCAACATGCTCCTTGTTACCCCACCTCATGAACCTGACAAGTATCATTTTCAAATCTTCTCAAAACATGTTTTCACATTTGCTCCTTGAAGTCACCTTTGAATGTGATTTAACAAATTCCACCTGCCATGATCATAAGGTGGGACTAAAAAGATATGTTGAAAGTGTAGGTGAAATGTCAAAAACAAAGTTATAGGAAACATTGAATGTCTTTTCAACATGTACTTGTGAACTTTGTGATTTGTGAAGATTTTGGCCACAAATGTGCACATTAGCTCTGTTGTTACCCCACCTGATGAACATAGAGGTCGATTTTTCAAATCCTTTGAAACCTGTTTTCTTAGTCCTCTGTGAAATAACCTTTGGACAGGATTTAAAACAGTAGTCCACCTGTCTTGATCATAACATGGAGTCATAAAAAAACTGTTGAAACTGTGGTGTCAAAATGTGAAAAAACAACTAAGCCATGATGAAACACTGAATTGTTCCAACATGTACTCATAACTTTATTTTTTGCAGATTTTGGCCCCTAATGTTCAGCATATCCCGTGTGTTACCCCACCTCATGAATGCGACAGGTGTAATTTTTCCAGTCCCCTCAGAAATATGTTTTTTCACAGTCACACTGTGAGATCACCTTTTGGATGGGATTTTAAAAAATTCAACCAGTCTTGATCATAGTGTCAGTTCATAGAAAGATTGTGTTAGAAATTTAGGATCAAAATGTAGGAGCCCACTAAAAATTAGATATTGCTTCTTGGCTGGCCTGTCCTGGGTAATTCTAACCCCAGTAATACTCAGGTATTCCTAACTTTTTGCAGTGTGCCTTTAAGCCACAACTGCCCTGAGAGAATAGAACACATGCAAATGATGGAACCTTTGCACGTGACAACATTCAAATACTACCTGGAAATAACTGCTTTAGTTCTAAAACCTCAGATTTCACTCCACCTGTAAAGTCTAGTCGCTGAGTCTTGCTCTTCAACTTGTTCGTGACGTTGAAGAAACTTACAAAAACATGTAAGTATCTTTTCTTCTTTCATTTGCTGCCTTTTTCTATTTATTATTGGTAATTAAACCTAGTTTAGTGTTTTTTTTAATACTTTTCATCGGTTCCTCCCGGTTCAGTATAACCGGTGGGGAACTGATTTAATTTAGTTATTTTTGGGGTTTTCTGACAAACAAAAACCCATTAGTTTACTTTAAAAGTTATTTTAAATATTTATTTTTGTAACTGCTTTATTGGTTACTGGAACCACTAGTCTCGGTTCACTTTCTTCATCGGTTCCAGTTCCATCAGTTAATTATTGGTTGGGAACCCGACCACAACCGCTTACATTTTTGTAAAACATTTAAATTACTTAGCGGTTAACATTTTATGGTTATCGATAAAATATCAGAGAAACCTAAAAGAAAACTGGTGAACCTGGTTTTAAAATTGTTCTGATTGTGGGGAAGTTATTACAAGGCAGACAAACATAGTCTGTATGTGGCTTGCCTTGGATATGATCACCTTAATGAAGAATGTGATATTTGTAAACCTTCCCAGAAAAAAATAGTGGAGAAACCCTGGAGTGGCTTATGGAAAAACTTCCTCCACCTGAGGGTCCTCTGGTTCTGACCAGCCGATACCCTCTCCTGCTGTGGGTAAAACCACTTTAATAATTGCTTCTAACTCCTGAGATGGGTGACAAAGGCACTAAGAGGCTTGCTGGAACTGGTTGACTCCTGGTTCCCTCAAAAAGACAAAGAAACAAATCACACAGAACCTCCAACTGAGAAAAGGGACTTCTGTTGGTGCTCTAGTACTGTCTTCTCATGAAATTGCTGGGGCCTTTAAAGTGGTCCAGGCCTACAAGGTCTTTTTCCCACTGGCCAGCAGTCATCTGTCCCAGTCCCAGCTGGACAGACTGGCAGCACTGGTAAATCCTCTTTTATTGAGGAAGAAGATTATGATGAAAGGGAACCATTGAGCCTGAGGTCTCCCCTGAACAAGATGCTGGTTCACCTCCTAGAACCATTGAGTATTATTCCTCACATTTTACTTTTGTGAGGAAAATGGCTGATGCCTTGGTCATCACCACAAGAGAACAAATAGAGGATGAAGAAGAGGTGGAATACTCAAATGATGCAAGCTAACACCCACAAAGACACTCCTCTTGCCTGTTAATAAATTCTTCAAGAAGGATACCTTGAAGATTTTACAGACCCCTAATTCTGTCCCCCCCTCTTGATAAGAGGCTGGATAAGAAGTACCAGTTGGAAAGGGAAGGGGCAGAGCTTCTGTTTTCCCACCCTGACCACCAGGGTGTGGTGTAGGCAGCTGCCTGTGTCAAAGCTAAGGTGCCTTTGGCTTCTCATCCACCAGATAAGGAGTCCAGGAAGATTGACAGTATGGGCAAAAAGAATACTTGCAGCTTCATCAATTAAACCGTCAGATTCTTTACTCCGCCTCACTGAACAGTCGCTCTGGAATTTCTCCTTTACTCGGTTCAAGTTGTTGGTTAAAGTACCATTTTCTCGGTTTTCGACTGAATTTTACCGTTTACGTGTCGGTTCAGACTCTGTTTGTGGTATCGTGCATACTAGATAGGTTTATTTTCCTTGTTCTTCTGTGTGGAACTAGTAAGCGTGGGATCGGTTCGGTTTGAACCGATCAGGTTATTCAAAAAAGTTTATTCTACTTTTAGATGTAGTAACCGGTCCTTATCGGTTCTAAAAAAATAGATCTCATTACGGTTTTTCACGACCCGTAACGGTCAGGAACCGATAAGGTGTCTTACCTGGTAGATTGCTGAAAAAGGGTAAGTTTTTGTTAGGACTGGCCATGTCTGAAACCCAAAAGAAAACCGGGCCCACTGGGTTTCAACACTGTAGTGTGTGTGGGAAGTCTTTGCTAAGGCTGATCCCCACACACCACCTGTGTTGTGTCTGGGGTTTGACCACCTTGATTCAGACTGCCAGATTTGCAAGAATTTTCCTGCAGCTACCCTAGAAAAAAGAGTTGGTAGGCTCAGGGAAAGAGAGGCCAAGAAGTCCGCTGACCCGGATGGCCAGCCCAGTTCGGTTCCAACCGAACCAGAAGGAGTGCCCTCTGACCAGGGTGAAACTTCTTTGGGCAAAAGGAAAACCGACTCCGAGGAGTCGGTTCCGGTTAAAAGAAAAAGAAGGGATAAATCAGCCAGTGTGGATCCACAAATTCTTTCTCCGACCGCTGATGAAATGGCCAAGGAGATAAGGATTGTTCAATCGTTAACCCCGGTTCCTACCGAACCGGCACCATTGGGAAGGGGCTCAGTTCGGTCGGTTCCCCCGGTTCCAGATTATAATTTAGAAGATTTCTATGAACCGGAGGAGGAGGAAGGAGAGTATGAGGATAGTGATGGTGATTACAAAAAGTCTGGATGTGCCTATTGACCGGACTTCTCCCCAGACAAGCATTCAGGGGTTTCTCCTCCTAGGCTTTCTGAGTCCCTTCCATTTATGTTCTACAAAAAGTGGCGCAAACTCTGCAGCTTCCTATGGAAGAAGCTGTGGACAACCAGGAGGCCTGACTATGTTGAAATGATGGATATCCCAGAGTCCAGGAGGCTGTCTGTTCCCTTCATAAGTCCTTTGAAACAGACAATAAAATTTTAGACTCCTGATTCTATACACTCCTGTGGACAGAGAATGGACAAGGGTATACTCTCTCCAGGCTCAGATACGGAGTTCCTTACCCAAATGCAGCCATGTTGGGGTAGTGCAGGCTGCTGCCTGTGATAAGGCAAATATACCCTTGGCTTCCACCCCAGATAAGGACTCCAGGAGGATTGATGCCATGGCAAAGCAGTACATGGCAGCATCCTTGCAGGACTCAGGCAGGCTAATTATATGGCCTATACAGCTAGATATCAGAAATCTAGATGGAATACTGTAATGACTTAGCTAAACAGGTCCCTGGACAGCTTGCCAAGGAGCTGGAGCAGGTGGCTATGGATAGCATTGGGCATCAAGGTGCATACTGCAGTGGACTCCAGTGATGTTTCATCTAGAGTCATGGCTACATCTGTGGCCTTCATGGGATAGCTTGGCTCAGATGTACTAGCCTGCCTCAGGATACCCAGACTAAGGCCATGGATTTTTCTGTTGTAGGTAATTCTCTGTTTGGGGAGCAAATGAGAGACTACATGAAAAATGGATGAATACAGGACCACCCTATAGGAGTGCTCAGGCCAGGAAGACAGCAAGCCACTCCCCAGAGCCAACATCCCAGGGGCAGGGCAGGCCTTTTCATGAGCCTTTCTACCAACCCAGGCCTCCTCTTCTGCTTATGCTCATAGGGGGTTCTTCAGAGGAGAGGCAGACGAGGTGCAAGCAGGCCTGCTTCACCCCAAGCTAAAACCCTGCCAAACAAGCACCCTGATGGGATTGCCGGGCGATTCTCCACCACCCCTGTAGGGGCAGGCTGGCTTACTTTGTCAGGACTGGATGTCTTTAACATCAGACAAATGGGTCCTGGAGTAGTAAGCCAGGGACTGATTCTCAACTTCAAAAATTTCAGAGATGAGAACAGATCCTTCCACTACAAATTCCTCAGAGGCACTGGCCTAGAGGCAGAGGTTTCTTCCTCTTGGCTCTGAGAGCCATAGAGGTTCCACCCTACACAAAGGGAAGGATTGTACTCAAGGTACTTCTTCGAAAGGACAGGAGAATGGCGGCCCATCCTGGACCTCAGATATTTAAACAAGCACTTTAAAAGCCAAAGTTCAAAATGGTGACTCTAGAATAATTCTACCCTCTCTAAGGCCAGGGGACTGGCTAGTCTCCCTGGACCTCAAGAATACCTATTTCCATATTCTCATCAGACTCCCACGAAAATACCTCAGGTTCGAGGCTGCCTCAGGCCATTACCAATTCAGAGCAATGCCCTTGGCTAACCTCTGCTCAAGGTGTTCACAAAATGCCTGGCAGTAGTAGTTGCCTTCCTGAAGAAAAGGATCTCCATCTTTCCATACCTGGACGACACTGGCTCATAGTAGGCCAGTCTCCAGACCAGAATCAAGTTACACCTACAGATAACTCAGCAACTGCTCCTTCTCTAGGTTTCCTTCTGAATCTTTCAAAGTCAGTTCTAGAGCCTGTACAGCTCCTCACCTTCATAGGCACAGAGCTAGATACAGTAAGGGTAGAGCCTTCCTTCCCCTGGACAGAGGCAGGGACCCTTATTTCTGAACTCTTCATTTCACCCTCAGGTGTCTCGACCAACAAGACATTTTCTGCAGCTCCTGGGGCACATAAGCTGCTTCAGACAGTGGTGCAGGAGCAAGAATTTCAGATGAGGACATTCAGTTCCACTTGAGATTTTGGTCTCAGAAAAGGACCCTCTGACCAGAACAGTTCAGTGATTGAACCCTGAGTCCAGGCATTACAGAGGTGGCAGGATCAGGACAATGTAACAGAGAGTTCCTTTTGTCACTCAGTCTCATTCCCTAATCCTTACACAGATGCCTCCTCTTGGGCTGGGGAGCCACTTGGGGACCTGACCACCCAGGGTTGTGGTCTCCTCAGGAATCTCTGCTTCATCAATCTATTAGAACTCAGGCAGTGTTTCTAGCACTGACTTTCAAGTCTGTTCAGAACAAAGTAGTTCAGATCGGGACAGACACATGCCACAATGTGGTATATCAACAAGCAAGGGCACTCTGTCTGGCCTTGTGCACAGAGGCAATGAAGTTATGATCCCTGGCCTATTCCCTGAACACCTCTCTTACAGCAGTACACCTCCCAGGCAAAGTTAATGTCCTGGCAGATGCTCTCAGCAGGATATCTCAAGGCCATCACGAATGGTCCCTGGATCCCCTAGTTTTGAAGGTGATTTTCTCCAGATGGGGCACTCCACAGATAGATCTTTTTGCAGCCCCAGACAATCACCAACTCCGTCTCTATTGCTGCAGGCCCCCAGTGTTGGGCTCAGTCCCCCTGGATGCCCTAGTTCTCAATTGGGAGGGGAAGTTCCTGTATTCTTTTTCCCCCCTTCCCTCTCCTGTTCAAGGTGTTAGTCAAAATCAGGTCTCAACCCTGCGAGGTGATTCTGATTGCTCCAGACTGGGCCAGACAGCCCTGGTACCCTCTCTTGTTGTCCTTAGCAGTCCACCTTCCCCTGTCTCTTCCCAGGAATTACAACCTGTTAACATGTGCTCAGGGGAGGGTTTGGTATCCGAATCTCAAATCTCTCAACCTCAAGGCCTGGCTCTTGAAGAATTAGAGTTTGCTGATTTACACCTCTCTCAAGGTGTTCTGGATATCTTGAAGGCTTCTTGTAAACCTTCCACCAGAAACACTTGCAACTCTAAGTGGCAAAGATTTTCTATATGGTGCTCTGGCAAGCACATTTCTCCAGAGTCTACTGGCCTTCCCACAGTCCTTGACTACATGGTTCATCTTAATAGCTTGGGACTCAGACCAGCTACACTAAGAGTGCATCTGGCAGCTGTCTCTGCCTTCCTTTCAGCAGGCAAACACTCTTCCCTTTCAGCTCATCCTGTATTTTCTAAATTTTTCAAGGGATTACTTCATACCAATCCTCCCTTCAGGGACCCTGCCCCTGCTTGGGACCTTAATGTTTGCATTGCTCAGCTTATGCAACCCCCCTTTGAGCCTTTGTCCTCAGCAGAGCTTAAGTACTTGACTTGGAAAACTGTTTTCTTGGTGGCCATCACTTCTGCCAGACGCATAAGTGAGTTACAGGCCCTGTCAGTGGAGCCTGATTTTATCTCTTTCCATAGAGATGCGGTGGTCCTCAGGACTAATAGGAAGTTTTTGCCTAAGGTGGTTTCAGATTTCCACCTTAACCAGTCTATGTCCCTTCCTGTTTTCTTCACTGACCATTTCTCTGCTGGGGAGAGGAGACTGCACAGTTTGGATGTGAAAAGGGTCGTTAGCTACTACATAGAGCGCACCAAGGGTCACAGGTTTGACTCCCTCCAACTGTTACTTACTTATGGTGAGGTTGGTAAGGGAAAACCTGCCACTAAGAGATCTATTGCCAGGTGGATTGTCTCTTGCATTCAATTTTGCTATGAAAAACTAGGTAGGATCCACCCTCAGGCCTGAGGCTCACTCTACCAGAGGTCAGCTGCTTCCCTAGCTGCTCCCAGGGATATTCCTATCTTAGAGATTTATCAAGCAGCCACCTGGAAAACAGTACACTTTTACCAAGCATTACTCTCTGGACATCCAGGCTGGGAGTGATGCTAGGTTTGGCACAGCAGTGCTTCAGAGCCTATTTCCTAAGTAGGTTCTGTCCCTCCTCCATGGAGGTACTGCTTGGTAGTCTGCAATATGTCAGAACACAGCAAGACTTAATGTTGTTTGAAGAAAAAATTACTCACCTTAGTAATGTTGTTTCTTCTAATGGAGTCTTGTTGTATTCTGACCTCCCCCCCCCCACCGTCTCCCCTCTCAGAACCTGTTTTTTAAGATGTGGGTGGGCAGGTGCAGTGTTGGCACCCTAGAGGTGTCCCCACCCTTCTTTCTCATCCCTTTGGTTTGGGTGTGTGGGTGTTGTGTTTTGTTCTATTTTTGGGGTTTCCTGACTTGGGTCTTTGCTTTGGGACCAAAAAATCACTTTATTATATTTAGTAGCCAGTTGGCTAGTGCAAGTTTACAGTTTCCACACAGGGCACCCAGTGAGTTTAGCTCTTAAAGATCTGACGGTTTAATTTCAAACAGCAGCAGACAGAGTCTCAACCGAGCTCGAGCTCAGCGTTCCATGCCTGGCATGGAAAATTAACTCTTTCATCTCCGGGGCAGTTCAAAGGTTGGACATCACTGCAATATGTCAGAATACAGCAAGACTCCATTAGAAGAAACAACATTACTAAGGTGAGTAATTTTTTCCTTCTGCATACTGTGCTCTCAGGGATACAAATGCCACTTTCTGGCACAATTTAAATAATCAAGGTTCATGTTGTGTCCCCCCAGGTGACTGACATTTTTGAGGTCTCTGTTCTGTTTTTTCCTCCAGTTGGAGAGTTTATTTATGGGATTATGGGTTTAACTGTTGTTAAATTTGATTATTATTGATTACTAATACTGTTCAATATTCATAGTTTTGGTGTGCCTTTCCAGGTGTCCAGGAAATCTGAGGGGTTTTAGAACTAAGGCAGTTAGTTCAAGGCAGTGAATAGTTGTTATGTGCAGATTTCCATCATTTGCATGTGTTCCATCCTCTCCGGGCAGTTCTGGCTTAAGGCACACTGCAGAAAGTTATGAATACCCAGTATCACTAGGAAGAAACAAGATTACTATGGTAAGTAATTTTTTCATACAGTCTAAAAATGTGCAAAAGCAGAATATCACTGAGAATGAGATACTGCATCTCATCTGGTCTATCCTGGGTGACTGTATAGTAAAAAATAAATAGCAGGACCCCAGTACAACAGAGCCCCCACAGAACTGTGCAGCTATGCTGCTCTATCCTGGGAAATATACATTGTAAAAGCTGGAACTCACTAAAAATTTAACTTTCCTTTTAGTTGGGCTACTCTGGGTAAATGCTCTTAAAATGAGTAAAAGCAGGGCCTCATCAGAAACGAGATACTGCATCTCCGCTGTGCTATCCTGGGTAAATGCAGTGTAAAAACTGCGAAAAGCAGGTTAGGTGCATAGGTGATGTTTTCAGGTCCAATTAGCTACTAGAGCCAAAAACAGGACCTGCCACTACAGTGGTGAAATATCCCAGTTTTTTGGGCCCATGTACGAGTCCAGTAGTTTTTTAAAACAGGCCATGCTGCCTGCATTGACCACATCCAGTGGGAGTACATTCCATACATTTACAACCCGTTGGTTAAACCACCTTGTTCTCCTTGTGGTGTTGTACCTGTCTCCCAATAGTTGCTTTGTGTGTGATCTTGTTTCATGTGCTGTTTTTTCTTTCCTGTTAAGTAGCCCTGTCTCCCATATGACTGCATCCTTTAAAGCTTTGTAGGCAAAATACAGATCCCACCTTGATCTACAGTAGGCCATTGAGTAAAGACTAACCCTTTTCAACCTGTCCTTATAACTGAGATGCTGTATATTTTTAATTTTTCTTGTAAATCTCCTTTGTACCTGTTCCACTCTATTTGATATACCTACTGTCTGTGGCGTTGAAAATGGGGCTCGATATTTGAGTATGGGTCTAACCAAGGCCGTATATAATGGCACCAGTACTTCTTCCCTTCTACTTTGTATATTCCTGAGTATATTCCACACAACCTTATTACTTTTATTTACTGCCTCCGCATTGTGTTTGTTAAAACTGAGGGTGTTGGATATGTATACTCCCAGATCTAGTTAATTGTCCGTTTCTTGTACAGGTTTATCATTTAAACTATATTGGTGCATTATGTTGTTCCTGCCAAAGTGCATCACTCTGCATTTCAGTTCACTAAATTTTGGTTTGTGTGTCCTAGCCCACAATTTCAGCGACAGTAGCTGACTCTGCAATGTCTTAGCTGACTACATCATTTACCACCATCCCTATTTTTGTATAGTTTGCATATTTACATATCCAGGCACTGTCTGCCACCTGCATTAGTGAACCAGTATATTAAACAATAGGGACCCCAGGACTGGCCTAGGGACCCACTGTTACACTACCCCAGTCTGACAAGTAACCCCTTATCTGGAGACTCTGTACCTGTTTTCCAACCAGGAACCTAGCCAATTACATGGTTCTGGTTTATTCCATGTTCATGCAGAACCTGCATCATCGTCTCATGGGAAACAGAATCGAAGGCCTTGGCATAGTCAAGATAGACCACGTCCACAGGAAGACCCTGGTCCAAGGCCAAGCTCACTGGTTCAAAAAAGTGCATTGAATTACTAGTGCATGATCTCCCTCCAGCAAAACCATGTTGGGTTATGACTATCAAGTCTAGTTGCTTTAGATTGTCCTCTAGGTGCATCTTGACATAACCTTCTAATAACTTCCCCATAATGGATGTAATGCTAATGGGCCTATAGTTCTCGACTAAAGAGCTGTCTCCTTATTTATAAATTGGTGGGATGTAAACTACTTCACTCTTTTATCACTATACCTCCTTCAATGACCTATTAAACAGGGTCGCTATAGGTTCTGCTAGTTCTTCTGCTGTGGTTATCAAGAACTGTGGGCTAATATTGTCTGGCCCTACTTATTTATATTTATTTAGCTTTATGAGACTGTCGTATACCTGTTTTGTTGTTATAGTGGGAATTTCAGAGGCATTTCCTCCCTTTCTCACATTTAATAGATTTACCATATCCTTACTTTGATAAACACTAGTAAAGTAACTATTGAAACTATTTGCCATTCCAACTTCACCATCCACTACTTCGTTTCCAACCTTAATGTTTGTTATTGAACTGTTTGATTTTCTTAAACTTCCTACATAGTTGTAGAAATGTGTACAGTTTGCGGTTTTGTTTGTTGCTAACTGAAGTTCAGCACAAGCCCTTGCTTTCCTTATGGCCTTTATACTCAAACTTGATAACTTCTTATGCCTTATCATTCTCTCTCTTGAGTTGGGTGGCTCTTTAACTTCCTGTATGCCTTATTTTTCTTTCTGATTAGCACCTTAATATGCCTATTAAACCACTTGGGTATTCTGTCTCTGTAAGTGTAGAGCCTTAGTATATCTTCGAAAACTGTAAAACCTGCTAAAAGTTCCTCTGTTTTTCAATCTCCTCCTCTTCTCACTTCCGCCCTTTTCTTTGTCTGCTAAGCCTTACCTCACTGCACCTTTACCTACTAAAGCCTCTCCTTGCTGTCCTCCTTAGGTCCTTTCCAAGCCCATCAGGACTTGGGATCGCTCCCTCGCACCCCAAGCGCTGTCGTGGACCCACCCTGTAGCCCAAGGAACCCACCTCTGGACCCGCTTGCCCAGCGGTACCAGCAAGATTGCGCCTCACTCCTCCAGGGAAGCCTGTTGTCAGGGGCCGCCCGCTGCGCTCTCGCCCAGAAGCGGAACCAGGAGCCCAGCCGCTTGCTGGTACCTTGTGCCGCTAAAGCCGTAAGGTATGTTTTTCTCTGCTTCAGCTGCCAGCACTCTGCAGTAAAGTCTGTGGCACTGCCTGGATTGTACCTGCTCAGTAAAAGCGGCTGTTTACACAGCTAACTTTGACTGTTGGACTGCCTACTGTGCTCCGGGACTGTGAGCGCCGCACGCCGCTGTGAGCAGCCCACTGTCCCCGCTTGAGGAGAGCCTTTTCCCGGACACAAGCAGCAAGTGGTACAGCTCCTCCTGTGACCATTTGTCCCGCCCACCCCCCATCTCACCCACCCTGGTCAACCCTCTAGCTATATAGGACTCTGTCTAGCTATATAGGACTCTGTTGGTCATATGACTAAGTGTCCACTTTCCCATTGGTTCCTTATACTCTTTCACCACTGGGGGTGATCGACCTACACAATGCCTTCTAACAAATAGGTTACTCACCACGCAGAACCGCCTGCCCTGAAACTGCCTCAGTTCTCTGGAGCTAACATTACGGTCTAAATCCCCACTTTTTTCTTCCTCTAAACTCCCACCTCCCACACCTCTCTCTCTTGTGTGCCCCCCTCCTACTCTAAATCTCAAACCTTGCTCTAGCTGTGTTACCCTAGCAAACCTCTCCTGCAAATCCTTGCTTCTCAGCAAACTTAGCTCCTATCTCATAAGCACTGTCATGTCATTCCTCCCTGCGGGCTCGCCACCCCCAAGTGGCAGACAAATGGTACTAATTATACTAATCTGCCTCTTTCTTCTTTGGAGCCTGAATGTAATCTCTCTGACTCTACCAGTCTACCACACCATTACCCCCTCAATCACTGATTTCAGTTTTTCCAACCTACTAGCAGCCAAGCACTACCCTAAACCCACTTGGCAATACCTTCTCCTCAATAAAGGATGCACTTATCACATACTGCTTACCCTCAACAAACGGGGGTGGAAACATCAACCAAGAGGATTTGCTAGATTTCCACCTTTGGAGGCAGGCATCACATGCCAGAAACCAAGATCAGGTTGTTAGACCTTTCCCCAGGCCTCCTCCTGGACCTTTGGTTCTGTGGAAGGACGGAGTTCTCCTCAACTTCCCTGTGCTGAGGTGACAGAGACTCCGGTGGATTGGTATGGTGGACAGTCTACTCCCTTTGGGCAGTCGACTGTGAACCCTCCACAGTCTGCCTTCCCTGAGCAACAGATGTCCCTGGTGACAAGGCTGCAGCTATATGCTCGGTCTACACCAGTGGACACCTTGATGTTGTCCATGCTGTTGTCACCGTTCATGGTGGTGATGCGGCAGGTGGCACCAGAGATGACGCCGGTGTCCCTCCTGATGCTGTGTGTGGTGTCATGCGAGGGACTAGCACCAAGGCTGTTGTCTACACTGTTGCCAGTTCGGATGTTGTCACCATTCATGGTGTTGTAAGTGAGACAGAGGAGGGTGATGACTCCAGTCCAGACATGTTGACGGAGGCGACAATGGCCATGTTGTCGGTCTTGGTCTGACTCTGGGGGAGATGCTGATGATGATGTCATCCTAGATGTCCCCAATTCTGGTGTCATTTGCGACATCTAGGAGGGTGATGGCTCTGGGCATGATATAAAAGTTGGCACCGAGGACGGTGTTGAGGGCGGTACCAGCCATGATGATGCGGGTGACCCTGTCTTTAGGACTGTCACTGAGCCCAGTGCTGGAGATGGCACCGACTCATGGTGGCCCAGAGATCAGATCAAATCAAATCAGATCAAACTTTATTTTTATAGTGCCTTTCAAAAACCAAGGCGCTGCACATAAAACCAAATACAAATATAATATTAAAACAGGAAGATAAAATACATTAATCATTAGGGAAGGCCAAGTTAAATAAATACATTTTTAACTCGGTCTTAAATCTGTCAACGGTCAGGCATTCTCTTAAGCGGCGAGGTGGAGAATTCCACAGGGTTGGAGCCCAAAAAGCAGAAGCACCGGCGCCTGATGTTTTCAGTCATACCCTGGGAATCTCTATCAATCCCTCATCGGTGGATCGGAGAGGACGGGAGGGGCAGTAGGGTATCAAGAGGTCTTGCAGGAAACTGGGCCCCTGATCATGTAGGGCTTTGAAGGTTAGCAAACCAACCTTAAAGGTGATCCGCCACTAAATAGGCAGCCGGTGCAGTTTGCGGAGCACAGGGGTAATATGACTGGACCTAGAAGTCCCAGTCAAAAGCCTGGCTGCCGCGTTCTGCACTAGCTGCAAGCAGTGGATATCAACCCCTGGCAACCCTAGGTAGGGAGAATTGCAGTAATCAAGGCGGGTAGTGATGAAGGCGTGGACCAGTGTTGGAAGATCATCCGGAGGAACCAAGTGTTTCACCCGGGCGATATTCCCCAGATGGTAGAAAGAGGATTTGACAACAGCCGACACCTGAGATCTTAGTGTCAGGCCATCGTCAAAAATTACGCCGAGGTTATGCACTTGGTCTGAGGTAGTGAGCTGTATGTCATCAATCAAAACACCTGATGCCTGGCCAGCTCCCATACCCACCCCCGGACGACCAGGGTCCACAACCAGCACTTCAGTCTTATCCGGATTCAGTCTCAGCCAACTAGTACTCATCCAGGTTCTGATCTCAGTAAGGCAGTTGTTTAGCGCAGAGAGTGCAACATCCTGTCCAGGCAGAAAGGACATACACAGTTGAGTATCATCTGCATAGCAGTGAAAACTCAAACTGTGTCGCCTGATGATATCTCCCAGTGGCAGCATATATACTGCAAACAACATGGGGGCCAAAATGGAGCCCTGTGGCACCCCGCAAGACAGGAAATAAGTGCCAGAGGAGTAAATTCTGGTGGTAACTCTCTGAAGCCTGTCTGCGAAGAAAGAATGGAACCATTTGAGGACTGTACCAGACAGACCACAAAGCAGCCGCAGGTGCTCCAACAGCACACCATGGTCTACAGTATCAAATGCTGCGGCGTGATCAAGAAGGACCAGAATGGTATATGCCTTTCAATCTCTAGCCATCAGGAGGTCATTCAGTACTCGGACAAGTGCAGTCTCTGTGCTATGCTTCTTCCTAAATCCGGACTGGAGTATCATAGATCTTGTGAGTTGTAAGGTGATCATCCAGTTGCACGCAACCACCTTTTCAATAACCTTACCAATAAATGGCAGGTTAGCGATGGGTCGTAGTTAACTGGACAGTCCGGGTCCAGGAGGATTTCTTAAGAGAGGTCAAATGACCACCTCCTTTAGGGGTTCTGGAAGATCTCTGCCTCCAAGGACCTCCAGACAATTTCAGCAAGGATCGGGCAGATTACATCAACAGATCCCAATAAAAGGGGTGTCATGCTCGGATCCAAACTACAACTGGTTGGGCGCATTGACTGGATGATCGTCACAATATCTATGAATTCTGGCTGGCAGAAATCTGACCAGAGAAACCGAGTACACACCACATCCCGCCAATCACCACAACTCCTCATAGGAGAGGCTATGCCGATGCTAGATCTGATGTTGGCAACCTTATCCGTGAAGAATCGAGCAAACTCCTCGCATTTCAGCTGAGGAAAAGCTTCTCTGTTTTGAAGACAGATTGTGCAATCCAATCCGTCAACGGTCTGGAAAAGCTGAGTTGGTCGATTCTGCATGGCAGAAATCTCCCTGGACAGGAACTCTGCCTTCTTACGGGAGATTTCTAGCTGATAGCCATCATAATGTGCCATCAGCTTAAGCATGTCAGCATCAAGGACAAACAGATGGAGTTTGTTTCAGAGCAGTTGGATGTCGCTGCAACCGATGAGGACGGGAGTCACCCTGTGGGACCTTACGACTTTGCTCTCATCATCTGCCCCCCCATGGCCAATAATCCATTTACTCCTCAGTTGTAGTAGGACAATCTTTAGGCAAATCTGGTAGGCCCTCTCGGGTGAGGGCAGGCCCCCCACACAGTTAAGCAGCCAGGCCAAGGCCGTTGAGACCAGGTGTGTCAACCCCCTCTAGCAGTGCCTCACTGTTTCCTGGAGAATTTGCCCTTGTTCATAGGCCCTGAGGGACTGTTAACTTTGGAACAATACAGGGATTTTGTTGGTGCCTTGGAGTGGGCATAGGGAGTCTGACAGGGCCCAGTACAGGCCCTTCTCCCTTGTACCAGTGGTTCCTGGAGTCGGTGCCTTGTCTCAATTGATGTCCTCCTCAGAGAACAGTGAATCATCTGTCCGTCTTAATCAGCTGCTGAGTACACTTTGTACCTGAGATTCTTGGTGGAGATTCTCCAGGTGCTCGATTTACATGCTTTTACAAACTGTGATCCACAGTCCTGCCATTAGGACTCCTTGGAGTTCCCAGTCTTGATACTTCTATCATTCCTCCGTGGCCTAGAGCCTTTGAGTAGGCATCCAGGGCAGTATGAAGGTGTCCCTTCTCCAGTCCAGCCACACAGCCTATAAAAGCACTCTCAGCTAGGAACCAGGTATTTGGCAAACAACAGAAATCAGGAAAGCACACAAGGCCAAGCACTTCTGCTGAATTGAAATTAATTTATTTGTAACAGTCAAAGGTCACAGTGCAGAATACAGAAATAAAGTGCTATAACTTGACCATCAACCTACAGGCCCCGGTGCTTCGAGGTACAAAACCTGTTCCTCAGTGGACCCAATGAAGAAGTCTTCTACCTATATGTGCTGGGGCTTGTTGGTTGATAGTTGAGCTATAGCACTTTATTTTTGTGTTACGCACTCTACACTTTGTTACAAATAAATTAATTCTGATTTAGCAGGAGTGCTTACCTAGTGTGCTGTCCTGGATTCAATACAGCCATCACCAGGACCTCCTCACACAGTGTTGCACACCCTCTGGATCACTGGTGATTTACCTCACCCTTCTTTGGAGCTTAAAGTACTGGAGATCCCAGCCAGTGCTCACAATGTCTCATGAATGACCGACCTCCATAGGCAAATTCTGCTGTGACAGATGCCTTTGGTAGGAAGCCTTTTTCCTCGGTATGCACCCTGACGTGCATTTCTACACACCAGGCACATCTAGTAGACTATAACTGTCACCTGTGGTTGCAGCTAAGCAGTCTTAGCTACACTGCTGCAGAATGAGATAGGTCATTGGCGTTTCTGCCCTGTGCCTGGAGGGAGTTCTGCACAAGTCGAGGGCGTCTTACAGACGTCAACAAGGTGGCCATCCTGGTTAACAGGAACTGCAGTCTGCATCAAGCAGATGGCGTGGCCTTGGCTCTCCTGACTGGCACTTTTGGCTCGAGAAGGTGTTTAACTCACACTTCCAGGGGCTCATTTCTTCTCACCTAGGGTCGGTGGGGTGAGCTGTGAGAACCCTCCTGCTCCAGTGCCACAGGAGTGGCCACCTGGCCCTGACCAGTCTCAGGTCTCGCCAGACCTGTAAGGAGCCCTTCCCTTAGGTGTTCTTCCCAGGCAGAGAGCTGAGGGTATCTGTTACCCTCAGGGTGAGCCAGGCCCCCTCAGAAAAGAAGGAAGGCTTGGTACTCGGATCCATGTGAAAATCAGTGGGAAGAGTGATTCTTGAAAGATATAAGTAATATACTTACTGTAACTGTTGATCTTCCAGAATATGTTCACTGTCGAATACCATACTTTCTCACCATCCTGCTGTAGCAATGCCAAAGCCTCTGATGGGCAACTTACCCTGATAGTGCTGGCGGCGCCATCTAGTGACATGACATCTTCCCAGTTGTATTCCTGTGAAGGAGTTTTTTTTTAAAGGGTTTGGGACCCATTGCTGGGTTCCACTCTCACCAAAAATAAATGTAAAACTGGGATAAGAGTCACTTTTAGGGCCCTCATACTGTACCAACCCCCCTCCCCCAAACAAAAAAGAAGTGAAAGAAGGCAACTCTCTTCCTTCTTTTTTATGTTTGCTGGCATTGTATGCATGGCAAACATTTTGTTACAAACAACCACATTTCAGAGATGTGTCACTATCTGGACCAATGCAGCTCAAGCTGTAGTGGACTCGACAGTGGCAAGCCAATGATAAGCCAGGCTGATCATGACACTGGTCACTACTTGTGGGGCAGAAACTTTTTGTAATTGAAAGGAATGAAGTGCTCCTATGAAGAATTGCCTTAATGCTTTCATCTGCATGAAATCGCTCAGCAAGCAGCTGAGTGGCTTTACAATCAACTCCAGCTCCCCCCCCACTCCCACTGCTAATGGAGATGCAAAACAACTCCTCCCACTGCAAGCATCCTGCCCACCTCTTGAATTTTTCCCTTACTCCATCCATAGAAAGCAACTCCCTCCCACTGCCAAGTATCTGTCCACCTCCCAATTGTCTTGCTGTGCCCTGTCCATGAAAAGCAACTCCCACTGCCATGTATCCTCACCACCTCTTGATTGTTCCCTGGTGCCCGATCCATGAAAAGCAACTTCCTCCCACTGCCAAGTATCCACCCACCTCGATTGTCCCCACTGCCTTGTCCATGAATACCAACTCCTTTCCTTACAGGGTATCCCACCCATCTTCCAGTTGACCACTGGTGCCCTCTCCATGAAAAGTTGCTCCCACCTACTGCCAGATGTCCCACCACCTCCTGATTTGGTGCCCTGTCCATGAAAAGCAACTCTCTCCCACCTCCCTGTCACTTTCCATGTCCCTTTCAAACACCTGAAATAAAGAAAACTATCCCTCTCAGTCTTTTTTCCTTTTCTTTTTTACATCCTCTAAAAAAAACAAAAAAAACCCACTGCCACCCCCGCTGCTGTTACGCGTCCCCCACTTAGCACCCACCACCCACACCCTCACTACTCTTACCTACCGGAGGGGGGTCCAAGACTGTAATCCTTTCTGGACTGGAGACATGTCTTCACTCTTCACCACCGCCCAGGAACTGAGAAATCGCGTGTGTGCAGTCAAAATGTTTCAATACGCTTTGAACTTGTACTCTTAACTTGGTCATTTCTTTTACATTTTCTCCCAAATTTTCAACATGGTCTTTTGGGACCCCATGGGACCCACCTCATCAACAAGGTGGGTGAAATTTTCAAATCCATCCCGAAGGTAATTTTGCAGAGCTTTCAGTCGGAGGATTTGAACATCTCACATACTAGATTAATGAGGTGGTTTTAAAGCAGACTATTTTGAGAATTTGGGGTCAAAATATTAAAAAATAACAAAGTTATGAAGGTACCTTGACATTTTTCAACGCTGACTCATAACTCATTTTCAATATTTTGACCCAAAATTTTCACCATGGCCATTTTTTCATACCACCTCATGAACATGACAGATGTTGTTTTTCAAATCTTGGCCTGTTTTCGACGTTGTGGCGTGAAGTGACATTTCAAACACTATTTTATAAATGACATTTGTCATGTTCAGAAGGAGGATCATAAAAATACTAAGTGAAAGTTTGGTATCAAAATGTCACAAAACAATGAAGTTATGAAGAATGTTGATTTTCTTTTTTTTTATTATTATTTTTGTTTTTAAGCGTTTACTCGTAACATTACGATTTGTGTAGATTTTGGCCCCGTTTTCAACATAGCCTTCTTGTTACCCCACCTCATGAACCTGACAAGTATCATTTTCAAATCTTCTCCAAAACATGTTTTCACATTTGCTCCCTGAAGTCACCTTTGGAATGTGATTTAACAAATTCCACCTGCCATGATCATAAGGTGGGATCATAAAAAGATATGTTGAAAGTGTGGGGTGAAAATGTCAAAAAACAAAGTTATAAGGAAACATTGAATGTCTTTTCAACATGTACTTTGTGAACTTTGTGATTTGTGAAGATTTTGGCCACAAATGTGCACATTAGCTCTGTTGTTACCCCACCTGATGAACATGAGAGGTCGCATTTTTCAAATCCCCTTTGAAACCTGTTTTCTTAGTCCCTCTGTGAAATAACCTTTTGGACAGGATTTAAAACAGTAGTCCACCTGTCTTGATCATAACATGGAGTCATAAAAAAACTGTTGAAACTGTGGTGTCAAAATGTGAAAAAACAACTAAGCCATGATGAAACACTGAATTGTTCCAACATGTACTCATAACTTTATTTTTTGCAGATTTTGGCCCTAATGTTCAGCATATCCGTGTGTTACCCACCTCATGAATCGCGACAGGTGTAATTTTTCCAGTCCCTCAAAATATGTTTTTCACAGTCACACTGTGAGATCCACCTTAGATGGGATTTTAAAAAATTCAACCAGTCTTGATCATAGTGTCAGTTCATAGAAAGATTGTGTTAGAAATTTAGGATCAAAATGTAGGAGCCCACTAAAAATTAGATATTGCTTCTTGGCTGGCCTGTCCTGGGTAATTCTAACCCCAGTAATACTCAGGTATTCCTAACTTTTTGCAGTGTGCCTTTAAGCCACAACTGCCCGGAGAGAATAGAACACATGCAAATGATGGAACTCTTTGCAGTGACAACTATTCAAATACTACCTGGAAATAACTGCTTTAGTTCTAAAACCCTCAGATTTCCTCTCCACCTGTAAAGTCTAGTCGCTTGGAGTCTTGCTCTTCAACTTGTTAGTGTGGCGTGAAAACTTACAAAAACATGTAAGTATCTTTTCTTCTTTCATTTGCTGCCTTTTTCTATTTATTATTGGTAATTAAACCTAGTTTAGTGTTTTTAATACTTTTCATCGGTTCCTCCCGGTTCAGTATAACCGGTGGGGAACTGATTTAATTTAGTTATTTTTGGGGTTTTCTGACAAACAAAAACCCATTAGTTTACTTTAAAAGTTATTTTAAATATTTATTTTTGTAACTGCTTTATTGGTTACTGAACCACTAGTCTCGGTTCACTTTCTTCATCGGTTCCAGTTCCCATCAGTTAATTATTGGTTCGGGAACCGACCACAACCGCTACATTTTTTTGTAAAAACATTTAAATTACTTAGCGGTTAACATTTTTATCGGTTACCGATAAAATATCAGAGAAACCTAAAAAGAAAACTGGTGAACCTGGTTTTAAAAATTGTTCTGATTGTGGGGAAGTTATTGCTAAGGCAGACAAACATAGTCTGTATGTGCTTGCTTGGATATGATCACCTTAATGAAGAATGTGATATTTGTAAAACCTTCCCAGAAAAAATAGTGGAGAAACGCCTGGGTGGCTTATGGAAAACTTCCTCCACCTGAGGGTCCCTCTGGTTGACCAGCCGATACCCTCTCCTGCTGTGGGTAAAACCACTTTAATTGCTTCAACTCCTGAGATGGGTGACAAGGGCACTAAGAGGCTTGCTGAACTGGTTGACTCCCGGTTCCCTCAAAAGACAAAGAAAACAAATCACACAGAACCTCCAACTGAGAAAAAGGGACTTCTGTTGGTGCTCTAGTACTGTCTTCTCATGAAATTGCTGAGGCCTTTAAAGTGGTCCAGGCCTTACAGGTCTTTTCCCACTGGCCAGCAGTCATCTGTCCCAGTCCCAGCTGGACAGACTGGCAGCACTGGTAAATCCTCTTTATTGAGGGAAGAAGATTATGATGAAAGGGAACCATTGAGCCTGAGGTCTCCTGAACAAGATGCTGGTTCACCTCCTAGAACCATTGAGTATTATTCCTCACATTTTACTTTTGTGAGAAAATGGCTGATGCCTTGGTCATCACCACAAGAGAACAAATAGAGGATGAAGAAGGTGGAATACCTCAAAATGATGCAGCTAACACCCACAAAGACACTCCTCTTGCCTGTTAATAAATTCTTCAAGAAGGATACCTTGAAGATTTTACAGACCCCTAATTCTGTCCCCCCCTCTTGATAAGAGGCTGGATAAGAAGTACCAGTTGGAAAGGGAAGGGGCAGAGCTTCTGTTTTCCCACCCTGACCACCAGGGTGTGGTGTAGGCAGCTGCCTGTGTCAAAGCTAAGGTGCCTTTGGCTTCTCATCCACCAGATAAGGAGTCCAGGAAGATTGACAGTATGGGCAAAAAAGAATACTTGTCAGCTTCTTTGGCTATTAGACAGGCAAATTTCCAGACCTACGCTGCCCTGTACCAGAAGTTCTTATGGCAGTCTGTATTGGCAATGGTACAAAAAGGCCCTTCACCCTTGTCTGATGACCTGGCAGAAACTACCAGATTTGACTTAGAGGCAGCCAAGTATCCGTTCCATCTGGCTGCTGATACCAATGAGCAGCCAGATGGATGGCAAACACTGTTGCTCAAAGAAGGTTTGCCTGACAAGAGCTACAAATCTTACCCAGGATGCCCAAACAAGGCTCTAGACTTCCGCTTGGAGGAAATTCACACTTGGTGAATCAGCAATGGCTTATATGAAGATGGATGAATACAAAGCCACCTTCAGAGTAACTCTGCTAAGGAGAAAGCCTCTCCTTCCACCAGACCCTATGGAAGGAGGCAGGGCAGAGGCAGGTCCTTTCACTAGGCCTTTTTCTAGCCAATAGCTGCACCCAATACCAACAGCACGCCCAGCAAGGGTTCTTCAGAGGTAGTGGCAGAAGGGGTTCCAGGCAGGGATCTCAAACCCAGCCTCAACCCCAAAGCAAGCAAATACCTTGACGTGTCTTCACAGGCCACCTCCCCTCTACCTGTCTGAGGCAGACTGCCTTGCTACCTCCAGGCTTGGCAAAAGATCACCACGGACAAGTGGGTCCTGGAGGTAGTGAGTCAGGGACTGTCTCTGAATTTCAAATCCTTCCTTCTCAGAACCAGGGTATTCAGTTCACCCTCCTCATAGAAAAAGCTGCTGGAGGCAGGGTTTGAAACCTGCTGATGTCAAAGGCAATGGAACCTGTCCCAGGTCAGCAGAAAGGAAAGATTTCTATTCCAGATACTTCCTTACCACAAAGAAAAATGGGAGTGGCAGCCTATCCTGAACCTTGGGGTACTAAACAAGCATTTAAAAAAAACAAAGTTCAAAACAGTAACTTTGGCACCGATTCTGCCAACACTCCAAAAAGGAGACTGGTTGGCATCACTGGACCTAAAAGATGCCTATTTCCACCTCCCCATAAGGGAGTTTCACAGAAAATATCTCTGGTTCAGACTCCCATTAGATCACTATCAGTTTTCAGCCCTGTCATTTAACCTAACTTCGGCCCCAAGGGTATTCACAAAATGCATGGTAGTGGTTGTGGCACACCTTCGAAGACAGGGTGTCACAGTGTTCCAATATTTGGATGACTGGCTGGTGGTAGGAAAATCACCTGACTAGGTCAGACAGCATCTGCAGACCATCTAGGAGCTTCTAGAGTCCCTGGGGTTCCTGATAAATCACAAAAAATCAGTCCTTCTACCTGCACAGGACTTACAGTTCATAGGAGCAGAGATCAACACCCTGCAAGGCAGGGCCTACCTGCCTCTGGACAGGATAAGAAGTATCCAGCTGATTGCAAACTCATTCAGCCTGCACGAGAAAAAAACTGCAAGTCAGTTCCTACAATTCCTGGGCCATATGGCTGTAGCCACAGGCACAGTCCTAGGATCCAGGTTCCAAATGAGAGACATCCAGTTCCACCTAGGCACACTGGGTGCCAGAGAGAATTCCCTCTCAAAACTAATTACAGTAACAAAAACTTTGTTACAAATACTTCAGTGGTGGAAGAGGAATCAACCTGAGGAAGAGGTTCCTTTCCAATGAGTGTCTCCATCAGTTGTTCTCACAACAGATGCATTTCTACTGGGGTGGGTGCCCATCTAGGGACCACACAACCCAGGGCATGGTCAAGTGCAGAGCCACTCCAGCACATAAACGTGCTGGAACTCAGAGTAGTGTTTTTGGCAATAAACGCCTTCTCAACATTGGTACAAGGGAAGGTGGTAAAGATCAGAACAGACAATACCACCACAATATATTACATAAACAAGCAGGAGGCACCAGGTCGGTCCTCTCTGCAGAGACAGGAAAATTTGGAGCCTGGCTTACTCCTGGGAGTTTCCTTGCAGGCAATCCATCTGCCAGGAAAGGACAACACCCTAGCAGATGCTCTGAGTCGAATCAACCAGGCCTATCACAAATGGGCTCTGAACAGGCAAGTGGTGGAAATAATCTTCAGGAGGTGGGGCATTACAGAGATAGACTTGTTGACATCCCACCAGAACCACCACCTGCCACAGTACTGTTGCAGACCACCAGATCAGGGCACACTACCCCTCGAGGCGCTGGCTTTGGACTGGTCAGGGAAACACCTATATGCTTTCCCTCCCTTCCCTCTGGTGTACAGGATATTGCTCAAGCTCAGGTCCCAGTCAGCATGAATGATCTTGACAGCCCCAGACTGGCCCAGGCAGCCATGGTACTCTCTTCTGCTCTCCATGTCTGTAGCCAAGCCAATACATCTCCCTCGAAGGCATAACCTGTTAACCTCCAACCAGGGGAGATTTCTGTATCTATATCTGAATCTCAGGTCTCAGTCTCAAAGCCTGGCTCTTGAAGACCTAGAATATGCGGGTCTACACCCCTCTGAAGCTGTTTTAGACATCCTGAGAGGTTACAGGAAGCCTTGCACTAAGAAAACCTATGCCTCAAAATGGAAAAGGTTCTCTATCTGATGCTCAGCCAGGGAGCTGGTACCAGCACAGGCTGGGGTCCCAGCTGTTCTTGATTGCCTCTCTTATTTACATTCCCTGGGGCTGCAGCCCAACATCCATAAGGTCCACCTGGCTGCAGCATCTGCTTACATTTCTGCTAGAAGAAATGTGACAATAGCTTCAGACCTTATCTTCAGGAGGTTCTTCAAGGGCTTGACCCATCTGCATCCCCCTCATAGGGAACCAGTGCCAGCATGGGACCTCATTTTGAGCCCATGTCCTCTGCTCACGTGAAATACGTCACTTGGAAAACAGTTTTCCTAGTGGCAATTACTTCTGCAAGAAGAATCAGTGAGCGTCAGACTCTCTGCATTGAACAGGACTACATTTCATTCCACAAGGATAAAGTGGTCCTGAGGACAAACAAGAAATTTCTCCCTGAAGTGGTTTCTGATTTCCATCAGGACCAGACCATTACCCTACCTGTCTTTTTCACTGAGCATTCTACTGCTGGTGAAAGAAGCTTCACAGTTTGGATGTCAAGAGGCTCTCAGCCACTACATGACAGCACTAAGGACCATAGGCAGGACAGAAAACAGCTGTTCCTGACTTATGGGGATAATGAGAAGGTAAACCAGCACCAAAAGATCCATTTCTCGATGGATAGTCCAGTGTATCCAGTTCTGTTACACTAAAGCTGGAAGGCGCCTCCAACTGGTTTAAGGGTCCATTCCACAAGAGGACAGCTGCTACCTTAGTAGCTGCCAGGGATGTTCACCAGTTGATATCTGTAAAGCAGCTACCTGGAAAACAGTACACACCTTTACAAAGCACTACAGCGTAGATATTCTGTCTAGGAGTAATGCTAGGCTTGCACAGCAGTCCTGCAAAGTCAGTTTCTTAAATAAGGATCTTCCCATGTCAGTCTTCACCATTCATTACTGCTGGGTGTAAGCGAAGGCGCGTCCCGCCACAGGAGTTTTTTAGAGAGTCAGCGCCGTCCCTGAGAGTGACACACTGCGTGATATGTGAGGGCGGCTGTTAAGCGCTGCAGACTCCTCCTCATCCCAGTTCTGTTTCTCCCACCATCGAGGCTGCACCTGCTGCATGGAGTTGTTCATAGTACTGCGTCATAGGCCGCATTTTTCTCGAAGTCGCCAAGCTCCTTCATCCCAGTTTTCTTGACGCCGTCAACCAGTAAGACCTTTCTGTTTCTATTATATTTCGATGACGCCAAGAACTGTACTGTTTTTCCTTAATTGTTTCACATCATGTCAGATTCAGGGGCAAATGCAAGTCTAAAGGGCCATGCCCCTATGCTGATATGCCTTGTGGCTGGCAGTTTCGGTCATGATGTTTGTCTTCGAGTGCCTGGGACCCTACCATGATATGGATCATTGCGACGCCTGCTTCTCCATGGATCGCCGTGTGTTAGAAGTCCACTCATTTAAAGTCAGCAGAGCTCCGCCGACTTTCGGAGGACGGCGTCGCCCAAGGGCCTCTCAGGCCAGATACCTTGACCCTTCCTCCGGGTCCCCTCCCAGGTCTATATGGCCTGGTGAGGAGGGAACCTCCTCCACTTCCAGCCTTGCCGAGGAGGAGGTTTCTTCTTCGGTGCAGAAGAAATGGTGTGATCCCTCCCGGGGTTATGCCGTTGGCGCCATCCCGGCAGTCACCTCGTCGGAGGTGCAGGCTCCCCCGGTGTCGCGGCCCCCAGTTGTGGGGCCCGGCTCTGGTAGATCCTCGTTCTCACCGGCCTTGTCACCTTGGAGTCTGGTGCAGCACACGGTGCCGGTGACTCAGGTGGGGCTGTAGGCAGTGCCGTTCTGGGTCTTTGCGCCATTCGCGGTGCCAGAGACTCAGGCGGTGCCATTGGCAGTGCCACTCTAGTTCTCGGTGCCATCCGTGGCGCCGGGGACTCGGGCGGCACCGTTGGTGCCACTCTGGTTCTCTGCGCCATCCGTGGCGTTGGGGACTCGAGGCGGCTCCGTCGGCAGTGCCGCCGGCAGTGCTGTTCTGGGTCTCAGCGCCATCCGCGGTGCCGGGGATTTGGGTGGCACCATCAGCGGTGCCGTTAGTAGCACTGAGGATCGGGGCGCCCGTTTGCGGTGCGGCCTGGGTTCCTAGCACCAACAGAGGTGCGGCTGACTCAGTAGGTGTCATTGGTGTCACAGCCGTGTACCAGTCCTGGTGCTGCCTCTGAGGAGTTCCTGCAGTTAGTTGCTTTCCTTGTCATTCCTCCTCGGAGGATGACAATTCAGGGAGGGCCCAGACCAGCGACTGGAGTCTTCTGACTCGAGCCTCCTGTAGGTTGCAGGGCTAGACATTCCAGTGTTCCTCTCCCTGAGTCCCCGGAGTTGGATAACCCGGATGATTCCATGGCTGGGGGTGGCTTGGAGTCTCCTGCAGTGGACCCTTCGGGAGTTCCGGAGAGGATGCTCTCTTCTCGGGGGTCCCAAGCAGCTTCTGTCTCCGGTGCTGCTGGGGTCCTTCAGCAGAGGAAAGAGGACTCTGCATCAGCGAGTTCCCTTCGGGGTCTCGCTCAGCTGGGACCTCCACCACTGGTTACGAGGAAGAGGGCTGCTTCGGAGTCCGAAGAATTGAGGGGTAGAGGTCTGCAGCGGCAGCGATCCCCCACCGCCCTGCGGGGTGTGGGGAGGAGTCACAGCACTGATCATTGCCTTTCTCTTAAGGTCTCTACAGCACCTTCTGGTGGCGGTTCCGAGGGTTGCCCTTCTGTACTCATGCAATCCCAGGCGTGAAACAGGGGAGATTCCCCTTCAGGGTTCTTCCTGAAGTTTCCTCTTTCCCTCTCTACTCGCAACCCGGCATGGTCTCGGGTCCCCAGTCTTGGCGGCATTGCTACCTGGATCCCAGAGCCCTGGCAGAGGCCAGGCACATACCATTAGGTGCCCATCGCCCATCCCTCTGCAACCACCTCCCTCTCCCAGGCCATGTAGGGCCCACTGGGCCATTAGCAGGAGACATTCAGAGCTACTGCGGCGGCCTTCCTGTCCTATGTCAGGGCCATATCGAACAGGTTTTCGCCTGTCCCCCCTGCTGCAGGAGTCTTCTGAGCATTCGAGCTCCACTTCCTCCTCATCTTCCTCCTCTGAGGAAGAGGAACTTTCTGTCCACCTTTCCTCTGACGTTGATTTCACTGACTATCAGCGTTTACTTTCGAGGATGGTTTCGGAGCTTCGTATCTCCTACATCCGTAGAGACAATACCGAGTGGCAGACGCATGCTTTCCTTAGTGAATTCAGCGCTCGCCATCTGGCGGTGCCTTCCTGTCCGATCCCCTTCCAGGAGGCATCTATCCGCACCTGGCAGTCTCCAGCCACTCCTTCTCCAGCCCCAGGAGACTGCAGGAGACGGTATTGTGTCCCCCACGAGTCTCTAGGTTCTCTGCCTCACCCACCTTCAGGTTTGACATCCCTAGACACTCCTTCCGGGCCTCGGCGCCTGGTACACGACAGGCCTTCGGATTCAGATTCTGCTGAATTTGACCGGTGGGGACGAAGAGTTTTCTCTTCCAGTCGTGCGTTGTTATGCATCTCATCTCATCTCATCAGGCTCACCACACTGCTTACAACAGGCATCTGTAGTCGATGCTGGCTCAGGTCTTCATCTCTTTGCCTGACTCAGAGCAGTCAAGACAAGCCATTGCTCTCTGTGCAGGGTCTGTAGCTTGCAGGGCACTAAGCGAGGGCATCTTCACGATGCCAACGAGGTGGCATCAGATTAATAGGGACAGCTATCTGCATTAGGCGGATGGCATGGCTTCATCTCTCAGACTGTCACCCATTGCCCAGCGTGGGGTGGCTAACTCTGCCTTCGAGGGACCCCTTTTTCCCCGCAGGTGGGAAGCTTCTTCGAGGCGACCTCCCTCCCACAGCCCATGGGGAACACCTCCTCCTCTTCACCCACCTTAGACTTCCTAGTCTATTGGTTAGGGTCTCCCCCTCTACTTCTCACCAGTGGCGGCTGAGGATTTTGTTCCCTCAGGGTCTATCACCCCCTTAAGGGAGCTTAGTACTCACAGCAGTAATGAATGGTGAAGATTGACAAGGCAAGATATGAAAATTGCGTTACCTACCGTAATTCTTGATCTTCTCTTGTATCTTCACCATTCATCTGATCTCATCCCACCTTCCCTCATGGGCCTTCTTCTTGGCATCTCCCCTCAGCTCGTTCCTCCTCCTCCTCCTCCTTCGCTGGCCTAAAAAAAAAAAACTATCTTGATTTTCCGTTCTTCTGAACGGATCTGATTTCTTCAAGGTTAAAGGGGGAACCAGTGGAATTTATTCTATCCTGAGGGAACTCTTTCTGATTGCCCATAGGGGTGACCTCTTGGTTTTCTTAACCATGTTGTTCAATTCACAGTTAAAGGACCATCCCTCTATGGCTCGGTCCTTTTTGTCCTGGTCCCTCTGGCAGGTCTTAATCTTCTTTTGTATCAGTTTCTTCTGGTTGGTGCTTTCCTGGCACTTCAATTACCTTGAGCTGATACTATTGTCTTGCCCTCAGGGAGTCCGATTGAGTTCCCACTCTATCCTTTTTCGTAAAGGGGTGCCCTCTGTAAAGCTCACCCCCTCCCCACACACATCTGTGTTAGTACTTAACAAGGTGCTAGAGGACCTCTTCCTCTTCCTCTTCCTAGTTGGGCGCTCTCTTTCTGGAACAGAATTCTGCCTCGGCAGTCTGTGAGCTCTCGGCTAGGGTTTAAGGGGTTGGGATGATGGGAGGATAGAGAATTTGCCCTTTGTGTCCAATCTATGCAGCCAGTTCGGTTGAGCCTTCTTTTCAGTCCTATCATGCGAGATCCTTGCTCCCTTGTTTTGGTTTCGAGCTTATAAGCCTTAACCCGATATGTCAGTGGGCAGTGTCTCCCCCCCCCCCAACATCCCTTGTTCTCTCCCTCTTCTCTTCTTCTTCCTTTTTCTCCTTTTCTTCATCTGTTCCTCCCCTGGAACCGCCCCAAAAGTGAGGCCCTGCGGTCCCTTAGGGTAGGCATTTTCTCCTTTTTCTGTCCTCTTCCGGCTTATGCCTTTTTCAGTTTATATCCTTTCCTTTTTCTATCCCTCGGCTCTCTTGCCTCGCTCTTTTTTTCTTATCCTTATTTCACCTCTCTGGCTAACAGAACTGGGATGGAGGACGAGTCTGCGGCGCCTAAAGGCCGCCCCTCACGCAGTGCGTCACTAACGGCGCCGAGTCCTCTTTAAAAAAAAAAAAAAAACTCCCGTGGCAGGTGCGCACCTCTGGCTTACACCCAGCAGTAATGAATGGTGAAGATACAAGAAAAGATCAAGAATTACGGTAGGTACATAATTTTCATTTCTGTGCCCACCTCCAAAGGTACTACTTCGTAGTCTGCAGAAAGTTAGGAATACCTGAGTACTACTGGGGTTCAAAGAAAAAATTGCCATAGTAATCTTGTTTCTTCCCAGTGATACTCTGGTATTCATAACTCTGCATTCAAACAACATGAATTCCTGCTGTATTCTGACATATTGCAGTGATGTCCAACCTTTGAACTGCCCCAGAGATGAAGAGTTAACTTTCCATGCCAGGCATGGACGCTGAGCTCGAGCTCGGTTGAGACTCTGTCTGCTGCTGTTTGAAATTAAACCGTCAGATTCTTTACTCGCCTCACTGAACAGTGCTCTGGAGATTTCTCCTTTGCTCGGTTCAAGTTGTTGGTTAAAGTACCGTTTTCTCGGTTTCGACTGAATTTTACCGTTTACGTGTCGGTTCAGACTCTGTTTGTGGTATCGTGCATACTAGATAGGTTTATTTTCCTTGTTCTTCTGTGTGGAACTAGTAAGCGTGGGATCGGTTCGGTTTGAACCGATCAGGTTATTCAAAAAGTTTATTCTACTTTTAGAGTGTGGTAACCGGTCCTTATCGGTTCTAAAAAAATAGATTTCATTACGGTTTTTCACGACCCGTAACTACGGTCAGGAACGATAAGTGTCTTGCCTGGCGGATTGCTGAAAAAAGGTAAGTTTTTGTTAGGACTGGCCATGTCTGAAAGCAAAAAAAACCGGGCCACTGGGTTTCAACACTGTAGTGTGTGTGGGAAGTCTTTGCTAAGGCTGATCCCCACACCACCTGTGTTGTGTCTGGGGTTTGACCACCTTGATTCAGACTGCCAGATTTGCAAGAAATTTTCCTGCAGCTACCCTAGAAAAAGAGTTGGTAGGCTCAGGAAAGAGAGGCCAAGAAGTCCGCTGACCGGATGGCCAGCCCAGTTCGGTTCCAACCGAACCAGAAGGAGTGCCCTCTGACCAGGGTGAAACTTCTTTGGGCAAAGGAAAACCGACTCAGGTCGGTTCGTAAAAGAAAAGAAGGGATAAATCAGCCAGTGTGGATCCACAAATTCTTTCTCCGACCGCTGATGAAATGGCCAAGAGATAAGGATTGTTCAATCGTTAACCCCGGTTCCTACCGAACCGGCACCATTGGGAAGGGGCTCAGTTCGGTCGGTTCCCCCGGTTCCAGATTATAATTTAGAAGATTTCTATGAACCGGAGGAGGAGGAAGGAGAGTATGAGGATAGTGATGGTGATTACAAAAGTCTGGATGTGCCTATTGACCCGGACTTCTCCCCAGACAAACGTTCAGGGTTTCTCCTCCTAGGCTTTCTGAGTCCCTTCCCATTTATGTTCTACAAAAAGTGGCTGAAACTCTGCAGCTTCCTATGGAAGAAGCTGTGGACAACCAGGAGGAGCCTGACTATGTTGAAATGATGGATATCCCAGAGTCAGGAGGCTGTCTGTTCCCTTCATAAGTCCTTTGGAAACAGACAATAAAAATTTTAGACTCCTGATTCTATACCTCCTGTGGACAAGAGAATGGACAAGAGGTATACTCTCTCAGGCTCAGATACGGAGTTCCTTACCAGCAATGCAGCCATGTTGGGAGTAGTGCAGGCTGCTGCCTGTGATAAGGCAAATATACCCTTGGCCACACCCCCAGATAAGGACTCCAGGAGGATTGATGCCATGAAAAAGCAGTACATGGCAGCATCCTTGGGACTCAGGCAGGCTAATTATATGGCCTATACAGCTAGATATCAGAAATCTAGATGGAATACTGTAATGGCTTTAGCTAAACAGGTCCCTGGACAGCTTGCCAAGGAGCTGGAGCAGGTGGCTATGGATGGCATTGAGGCATCCAAGGTGCATACTGCAGTGGACTCCAGTGATGTTTCATCTAGAGTCATGGCTACATCTGTGGCCCTTCATGGGATGGCTTGGCTCAGATGTACTAGCCTGCCTCAGGATACCCAGACTAAGGCCATGGATTTTTCTGTTGTAGGTAATTCTCTGTTTGGGGAGCAAATGAGGAACTACATGAAAAATGGATGAATACAGGACCACCTATAGGAGTGCTCAGGCCAAGGAAAGGCAAGCCACTCCCCAGAGGCAGCATCCCAGGGGCAGGGCAGGCCTTTCATGGCCTTTCTACCAAGCCCAGGCCTCCTCTTCTGCTTATGCTCATAGGGGGTTCTTCAGAGGGAGAGGCAGACGGGGTACAAGCAGGCCTGCTTCCACCCCCAGCCTAAAGCCCCTGCCAAACAAGCACCCTGATGGGATTGCCAGGGCCGATTCTCCACCACCTGTAGGGGGCAGGCTGGCTTACTTTGTCCAGGACTGGATGTCTTTAACATCAGACAAATGGGTCCTGGAAGTAGTAAGCCAGGGACTGGTTCTCAGCTTCAAAAAATTTCCAGAGATGAGAACCAGATCCTTCCCACCTGCAAATTCCTCAGAGGCACTGGCCCTAGAGGCAGAGGTTTCTTCCCTCTTGGCTCTGAGAGCCATAGAGAGGGTTCCACCCCTACACAAAGGGAAAGGATTGTACTCCAGGTACTTCCACTCGAAAAGACAGGAGAATGGCGCCCATCCTGGACCTCAGATATTTAAACAAGCACTTTTAAAGCCAAAGTTCAAAATGGTGACTCTGGGAATAATTCTACCCTCTCTAAGGCCAGGGACTGGCTAGTCTCCCTGGACCTCAAGGATACCTATTTCCATATTCTCATCAGAGCTCCCACCGAAAATACCTCAGGTTCGAGCTGCCCTCAGGCCATTACCAATTCAGAGCAATGCCCTTCGGCCTAACCTCTGCTGCATGGGTGTTCACAAAATGCCTGGCAGTAGTAGTTGCCTTCCTAAGAAGAAAAAGGATCTCCATCTTTCCATACCTGGACGACTGGCTCATAGTAGGCCAGTCTCCAGACAAATCAAGTTACACCTACAGATAACTCAGCAACTGCTCACTTCTCTAGGTTTCCTTCTGAATCTTTCAAAGTCAGTTCTAGAGCCTGTACAGCTCCTCACCTTCATAGGCACAGAGCTAGATACAGTAAGGGTAAGAGCCTTCCTTCCCCTGGACAGGGCAAGGACCCTTATTTCACTGGCCTCTTCATTCACCCTCCAGGTGTCTCGACCAGCAAGACATTTTCTGCAGCTCCTGGGGCACATGGCTGCTTCTACAGCAGTGGTGCAGGGAGCAAGATTTCAGATGAGGGACATTCAGTTCCACTTGAGAGCCTTTTGGTCTCAAGAGAAAGGACCCTCTGACCAAACTGATTCCAGTGATTCGAACCCTGATCCAGGCATTACAGAGGTGGCAGGATCAGGACAATGTAAGACAGGGAGTTCCTTTTGTCACTCAGTCTCATTCTCTAATCCTTACTACAGATGCCTCCCTCTTGGGCTGGGGAGCCCACTTGGGGGACCTGACCACCCAAGGGTTGTGGTCTCCTCAGGAATCTCTGCTTCACATCAATCTATTAGAACTCAGAGCAGTGTTTCTAGCACTTCAAGCTTTTTCCAAGTCTGTTCAGAACAAAGTAGTTCAGATCAGGACAGACAATACCACCACAATGTGGTATATCAACAAGCAAGGGGGCACTCTGTCTACGGCCTTGTGCACAGAGGCAATGAAGTTATGATCCCTGGCCTATTCCCTGAACACCTCTCTTACAGCAGTACACCTCCCAGGCAAAGTTAATGTCCTGGCAGATGCTCTCAGCAGGATATCTCAAGGCCATCACGATGGTCCCTGGATCCCTAGTTTTGAAGGTGATTTTCTCCAGATGGGGCACTCCACAGATAGATCTTTTTGCAGCCCCAGACAATCACCAACTCCGTCTCTATTGCTGCAGGCCCCCAGTGTTGGGCTCAGTCCCCTGGATGCCCTAGTTCTCAATTGGGAGGGAAGTTCCTGTATGCTTTTCCCCTTCCCTCTCCTGTTCAAGGTGTTAGTCAAAATCAGGTCTCAACCCTGCGAGGTGATTCTGATTGCTCCAGACTGGGCCAGACAGCCCTGGTACCCTCTCTTGTTGTCCTTAGCAGTCCACCTTCCCTGTCTCTTCCCAGGAATTACAACCTGTTAACATGTGCTCAGGAGGTTTGGTATCGAATCTCAAATCTCTCAACCTCAAGGCCTGGCTCTTGAAGAATTGAGGTTTGCTGATTTACACCTCTCTCAAGGTGTTCTGGATATCTTGAAGGCTTCTTGTAAACCTTCCACCAGAAACACTTGCAACTCTAAGTGGCAAGATTTTCTATATGGTGCTCTGGCAAGCACATTTCTCCAGAGTCTACTGGCCTTCCCACAGTCCTTGACTACATGGTTCATCTTAATAGCTTGGGACTCAGACCAGCTACACTAAGAGTGCATCTGGCAGCTGTCTCTGCCTTCCTTTCAGCAGGCAAACACTCTTCCCTTTCAGCTCATCCTGTATTTTCTAAATTTTTCAAGGGATTACTTCATACCAATCCTCCCTTCAGGGACCCTGCCCCTGCTTGGGACCTTAATGTTTGCATTGCTCAGCTTATGCAACCCCCTTTTGAGCCTTTGTCCTCAGCAGAGCTTAAGTACTTGACTTGGAAAACTGTTTTCTTGGTGGCCATCACTTCTGCCAGGCGATAAGTGAGTTACAGGCCCTGTCAGTGGAGCCTGATTTATCTCTTTCCATAGAGATGCGGTGGTCCTCAGGACTAATAGGAAGTTTTTGCCTAAGGTGGTTTCAGATTTCCACCTTAACCAGTCTATGTCCCTTCCTGTTTTCTTCACTGACCATTTCTCTGCTGGGAGAGGAGACTGCACAGTTTGGATGTGAAAAGAGTCGTTAGCTACTACATAGGCGCACCAAGGGTCTGGGTTTGACTCCTCCAACTGTTGCTTACTTATGGTGAGGTTGGTAAGGAAAACCTGCCACTAAGAGATCTATTGCCAGGTGGATTGTCTCTTGCATTCAATTTTGCTATGAAAAACTAGGTAGGATCACCCTCAGGCCTGAGGCTCACTCTACCAGAGGTACAGCTGCTTCCCTGGCTGCTCCCAGGGATATTCCTATCTTAGAGATTTATCAAGCAGCCACCTGGAAAACAGTACACACTTTTACCAAGCATTACTCTCTGGACATCCAGGCTAGGAGTGATGCTAGGTTTGGCACAGCAGTGCTTCAGAGCCTATTTCCTAAGTAGGTTCTGTCCCTCCTCCATGGAGGTACTGCTTGGTAGTCTGCAATATGTCAGAACACAGCAAGACTTAATGTTGTTTGAAGAAAAAATTACTCACCTTAGTAATGTTGTTTCTTCTAATGGAGTCTTGTTGTATTCTGACCTCCCCCACCGTCTCCCTCTCAGAACCTGTTTTTAAGATGTGGGTGGGCAGGTGCAGTGTTGGCACCTAGGGTGTCCCCACCCTTCTTTCTCATCCCTTTGGTTTGGGTGTGTGGGTGTTGTGTTTTGTTCTATTTTGGGGTTTCTGACTTGGGTCTTTGCTTTGGGACCAAAAATCACTTTATTATATTTAGTAGCCAGTTGGCTGAGTGCAAGTTTACAGTTTCCACACAGGGCACCCAGTGAGTTTAGCTCTTAAAGATCTGACGGTTTAATTTCAAACAGCAGCAGACAGAGTCTCAACCGAGCTCGAGCTCAGCGTTCCATGCCTGGCATGGAAAGTTAACTCTTTCATCTCCGGGGCAGTTCAAAGGTTGGACATCACTGCAATATGTCAGAATACAGCAAGACTCCATTAGAAGAAACAACATTACTAAGGTGAGTAATTTTTCCTTCTGCATACTGTGCTCTCAGGGATACAAATGCCACTTTCTGGCACAATTTAAATAATCAAGGTTCATGTTGTGTCCCCAGGTGACTGACATTTTTGAGGTCTCTGTTCTGTTTTTCCTCCAGTTGGAGAGTTTATTTATGGGATTATGGGTTTAACTGTTGTTAAATTTGATTATTATTGATTACTAATACTGTTCAATATTCATAGTTTTGGTGTGCCTTTCCAGGTGTCCAGGAAATCTGAGGGGTTTTAGAACTAAGGCAGTTAGTTCAAGGCAGTGAATAGTTGTTATGTGCAGATTTCCATCATTTGCATGTGTTCCATCCTCTCCGGGCAGTTCTGGCTTAAAGGCACACTGCAGAAAGTTATGAATACCGAGTATCACTAGGAAGAAACAAGATTACTATGGTAAGTAATTTTTCATACAGTCTAAAATGTGCAAAGCAGAATATCACTGAGAATGAGATACTGCATCTCATCTGTCTATCCTGGGTGACTGTATAGTAAAAAATAAATAGCAGGACCCCAGTACAACAGAGCCCCCACAGAACTGTGCAGCTATGCTGCTCTATCCTGGGAAATATACATTGTAAAAGCTGGAACTCACTAAAAATTTAACTTTCCTTTTAGTTGGGCTACTCTGGGTAAATGCTCTTAAAATGAGTAAAAGCAGGGCCTCATCAGAAACGAGATACTGCATCTCCGCTGTGCTATCCTGGGTAAATGCAGTGTAAAAACTGCGAAAAGCAGGTTAGGTGCATAGGTGATGTTTTCAGGTCCAATTAGCTACTAGAGCCAAAAACAGGACCTGCCACTACAGTGGTGAAATATCCCAGTTTTTGGGCCCATGTCGCAGTCAGTAGTTTTTAAAACAGGCCATGCTGCCTGCATTGACCACATCCAGTGGGAGTACATTCCATACATTTACAACCCGTTGGTTAAACCACCTTGTTCTCCTTGTGGTGTTGTACCTGTCTCCCAATAGTTGCTTTGTGTGTGATCTTGTTTCATGTGCTGTTTTTCTTTCCTGTTAAGTAGCCCTGTCTCCCATATGACTGCATCCTTTAAAAGCTTTGTAGGCAAAATACAGATCCCACCTTGATCTACAGTGAGGCCATTGAGTAAAGACTAACCCTTTTCAACCTGTCCTTATAACTGAGATGCTGTATATTTTAATTTTTCTTGAAATCTCCTTTGTACCTGTTCCACTCTATTTGATATACCTACTGTCTGTGGCGTTGAAAATGGGGCTCGATATTTAGTATGGGTCTAACCAAAGGCCGTATATAATGGCACCAGTACTTCTTCCCTTCTACTTTGTATATTCCTGAGTATATTCCACACAACCTTATTACTTTTATTTACTGCCTCCGCATTGTGTTTGTTAAAACTGAGGGTGTTGGATATGTATACTCCCAGATCTAATTAATTGTCCGTTTCTTGTGACAGGTTTATCATTTAAACTATATTGGTGCATTATGTTGTTCCTGCCAAAGTGCATCACTCTGCATTTCAGTTCACTAAATTTTGGTTTGTGTGTCCTAGCCCACAATTTCAGCGACAGTAGCTGACTCTGCAATGTCTTAGCTGACTACATCATTTACCACCATCCCTATTTTTGTATAGTTTGCATATTTACATATCCAGGCACTGTCTGCCACCTGCATTGAGTGAACCAGTATATTAAACAATAGGGACCCCAGGACTGGCCCTGGGGACCCTTCATACACTACCCCAGTCTGACAAGTAACCCTTATCTGGAGACTCTGTACCTGTTTTCCAACCAGGAACCTAGCCAATTACATGGTTCTGGTTTATTCCATGTTCATGCAGAACCTGCATCATCGTCTCATGGGAAACAGAATCGAAGGCCTTGGCATAGTCAAGATAGACCACGTCCACAGGAAGACCCTGGTCCAAGGCCAAGCTCACTGGTTCAAAAAGTGCATTGAATTACTAGTGCATGATCTCCTCCAGCAAAACCATGTTGAGTTATGACTATCAAGTCTAGTTGCTTTAGATTGTCCTCTAGGTGCATCTTGACATAACCTTCTAATAACTTCCCATAATGGATGTAATGCTAATGGGCCTATAGTTCTCGACTAAAGCTGTCTCCTTATTTATAAATTGGTGGGATGTAAACTACTTCCACTCTTTTATCACTATACCCTCCTTCAATGACCTATTAAACAGGGTCGCTATAGGTTCTGCTAGTTCTTCTGCTGTGTTTATCAAGAACTGTGGGCTAATATTGTCTGGCCCTACTTATTTATATTTATTTAGCTTTATGAGACTGTCGTATACCTGTTTTGTTGTTATAGTGGGAATTTCAGAGGCATTTCCTTCCTTTCTCACATTTAATAGATTTACCATATCCTTACTTTGATAAACACTAGTAAAGTAACTATTGAAACTATTTGCCATTCCAACTTCACCATCCACTACTTCGTTTCCAACCTTAATGTTTGTTATTGAACTGTTTGATTTTCTTAAACTTCCTACATAGTTGTAGAAATGTGTACAGTTTGCGGTTTTGTTTGTTGCTAACTGAAGTTCAGCACAAGCCCTTGCTTTCCTTATGGCCTTTATACTCAAACTTGATAACTTCTTATGCCTTATCATTCTCTCTCTTGAGTTGGGTGGCTCTTTAACTTCCTGTATGCCTTATTTTTCTTTCTGATTAGCACCTTAATATGCCTATTAAACCACTTGGGTATTCTGTCTCTGTAAGTGTAGAGCCTTAGTATATCTGCCCGAAAACTGTAAAACCTGCTAAAAGTTCCCTCTGTTTTTCAATCTCCTCCCCTCTTCTCACTTCCCGCCCTTTTTCTTTGTCTGCTAAGCCTTACCTCACTGCACCTTTACCTACTTAAAGCCTCTCCCTTGCTGTCCTCCTTAGGTCCTTTCCAAGCCCATCGGGGCTTCGGATCGCTCCTCCTCGCACCCCAGCGCTGTCGTGGACCCACCGCTGTAGCCCAAGGAACCCACCTCTGGACCCGCTTGCCCAGCGGTACCCGCCGAAGATTGCGCCTCACTCCTCCAGGGAAGCCTGTTGTCAGGGGCCGCCCGCTGCGCTCTCGCCCAGAAGCGGAACCAGGAGCCCAGCCGCTTGCTGGTACCTTGTGCCGCTAAAGCCGTAAGGTATGTTTTTCTCTGCTTCAGCTGCCAGCACTCTGCAGTAAAGTCTGTGGCACTGCCTGGATTGTACCTGCTCAGTAAAAGCGGCTGTTTACACAGCTAACTTTGACTGTTGGACTGCCTACTGTGCTCCGGGACTGTAGCGCCCGCGCCGCTGTGAGCAGCCCACTGTCCCCGCTTGAGGAGAGCCTTTTCCCGGACACAAGCAGCAAGTGGTACAGCTCCTCCTGTGACCATTTGTCCCGCCCACCCATCTCACCCACCCTGGTCAACCTCTAGCTATAGGACTCTGTCTAGCTATATGAGGACTCTGTTGGTCATATGACTAAGTGTCCACTTTCCCATTGGTTCCTTATACTCTTTCACCACTGGGGTGATCGACCTACACAATGCCTTCCTAACAAATAGGTTACTCACCACGCAAGAACCGCCTGCCTGAAACTGCCTCAGTTCTCTGGAGCTAACATTACGGTCTAAATCCCCACTTTTTTCTTCCTCTAAACTCCCACCTCCCACACCTCTCTCTCTTGTGTGCCCCCCTCCTACTCTAAATCTCAAACCTTGCTCTAGCTGTGTTACCCTAGCAAACCTCTCCTGCAAATCCTTGCTTCTCAGCAAACTTAGCTCCTATCTCATAAGCACTGTCATGTCATTCCTCCCTGCGGGCTCGCCACCCCCAAGTGGCAGACAAATGGTACTAATTATACTAATCTGCCTCTTTCTTCTTTGGAGCCTGAATGTAATCTCTCTGACTCTACCAGTCTACCACACCATTACCCCCCCTCAATCACTGATTTCAGTTTTTCCAACCTACTAGCAGCCAAGCACTACCCTAAACCCACTTGGCAATACCTTCTCCTCAATAAAGGATGCACTTATCACATACTGCTTACCCTCAACAAACGGGGGTGGAAACATCAACCAATAAGTCACTACAGGTTAAGGCTGCAGTTCCTGGCATCTCTCCTGCTCAGGCTAGCTGACGATGAACCGAATCCAGCCCCGCCCTGCAACGGCGCTCCCATTAACTCAAATGGAAAGTCAAATAAACGACTTTTGGTAGCCCATATGAACATCAGAAGCTTACAGAGCCATCTGCCTGAACTGGAAGCCTGGTTCAAAATCTATGAACCTGACATCCTGTGCCTCTCGGAAACCTGGCTAAAACCACGAATCCTTGATGCCCTGTGTGACATACCTGGATACTCTATTATACGGCAGGACAGGCCTGGGTCTAAACGGGGTGGGGGCATTGCCATCTACCACAAGTCTCACCTCAGCATCAGCACAGCCCCTGTCCAAGACCCTCCACAAACCTGTGAGTCAATACATGCGATTTTGTCCCTTAGTACTAAGAAACTCCACATAATTTGCCTCTACAATCCACCCTCTGGAGGAGTGGATGGTTTTCCGGAAATCCTCAAACTAACATCACAAACCATCAACATGAATGAAGCCACCATCCTCGGCGATGTGAACCTAAACTGTCTGGGTCCCTCTCACAGTGCCCTTGCATCACTAGTCCATGGTTTTAACTTCCACCAGCTTATAACAGAGAACACTAGTACGGTTACCGTGCAGTCTGGTACACTGATTGACTGGATTCTCACGAATAGACCTGAACATGCTACCAAGGCAGGAGTCCTGGCCGATACAATCACCGACCACTCTCTCATTTTTTGTCAATGGCGCTCCCCGCCCCCCCCAAACTGGTCACTTTCACAAACTTTGCCCATTATTGATATCAACGCCTTCCTTCTTGACATATCTAACATTGACTGGTCTGAAATCCACCATGCAGAAAAAGTTGAAGATGCCCTAAAAGTGTTCCTGACAAGGTTCAGTGCAGTGCAGAATAGGCATGCACCAAAAGTTAAAAGAAGAGTCAGGGGGGAAGCAAACTAGATGGCTCCATAAAGATCTACTCCTGCAACTACGGCACAGGGATAAACTATGGAAGCACTACAAAAGCACTGGCCTGCCCAGTGACCACTCCATATACAGGCAACACAGAAATTCCTGTAAAAAGCAAATAAGGCTTGCAAAAAGTAGGTACTGCCAGAACCTACTAACTAGCTCAGCCCATGACACCCGAAAATTCTGGGGCCATATTAAGTCCTTCCTTGGTACACCACAATCAGTTACCCACTCTGAGATGGTCCTTAGCGGTACCCACTGCAATGACTCCTTCACCATAGCAAATGCTTTCAACAGTATGTTCTCAGACCTCTCACCCTATACCTCTACACTACCAATGGCTCCCATCTCATCTCTGCCCACAGCTGACAATGAACTAGCAGACCTCTCAGCCACTCAAACAGGCACTCAAACAGGGGCTCAAAAAACCCAGTCTTTTTACTTCAAAGCTATAACAAGCTCTCAGGTTTTTAATCTCCTAATAACTATATCAGACAGCTCCAGCCCTGGATCTGACTCTCTGGAACCCCGCCTATTAAAAACTGCTGCACATCTCATCTCCGAACCTCTGGCTAAAATTTTCACACTGTCCCTCTCCTGTGGTACAGTCCCTGATCTCTGGAAAACTGCCAGGATTACTCCTATTTTTAAGAAAGGGAACAAAAATGAAATCTCTAACTACAGGCCAATAGCTATTTTCTCAGTATTAAGTAAAATCTTAGAAAAACTTGTAGCCAACCAGACCCTTGACTACCTAGAATCTACAAAACAGCTATGTGATGCTCAACATGGCTTCAGGAAGAACCACAGCACTACGACTGCCCTAGCCAAATTCACCTCGGACACTCTCTCTAACATGGATGATGGTCGGCTAACAGGAGCTGTTTTCATTGATCTTACCAAGGCTTTTGACCTCGTGGATCACTCCTTGCTCCTGTCCACCCTTCAATCAATAGGCTTCTCCTCCCCCGTATTAAACTGGTTCAGGAGCTATTTAATCGATAGAACACAGGCTGTAAAATTCAACTCTGCAATCTCTGACAGCACCACAATCAACATTGGTGTCCCTCAAGGTTCAATACTGGGCTCTCTTCTCTTTACCCTATTCATAAACAACTTACCAAGCAATATTCCAGCCTGCTCCTCTCTTCTGTACGCTGATGACCTGGTCATCTATGCCAGCTCGCAAAATATTGACCACCTAAACCTGTCTCTAACCACAGCCTACAACAGCATACAAAACTGGCTAAACTCTCATCGCCTTATCCTCAACTCCAGCAAAACTAAAGCTATGCTCCTGGGCACCACTCAAAAACTTCGATCCTGCACCTCCTCATTGAAAATACTTGACCTTAATGGGACCTCTCTTGAGGTCATCACCACATTCTATCTTGGCATCTTACTAGACCAATCTCTGGACCTTAATCTCCACATTCAAACAACCTGTAAAACCGTAAATTGTAAGCTGGGGGCTGCCTACAGAACCAGCTATATGCTACTGACATCAGCCAAGTTGGCCCGCCAGAGGGATCCTTTTACCAACCCTAACCTACTGTGCTCCCATCCTGACTACTGCCCATAAAACAGCCTTGCAAAAATGGGACGTCACTTACAACAACGTATGTCTGTATGCTTCTAAGGCTCCACGACTCCAACATCATTGTCAACTGTATAGTGACCTCGGTTGGCTCTCCCCCACTGCCACCAGGCTATATTATCTTGGCTGTCTATGTGACTCTATCATCAGACTAGGCCAGCCCTCATCACTTGCTGAGCTACTTCATCCCGCTACCTCAAGCCGTGAATTGAGATCGTCGGACAAATCTCTATTGAGAGTCCCCCGTTGTCACACCTCCAAAGGAACTGGAGCTTTCAGGCATGCTGCCCCCCAGATGTGGAACATGCTGCCACAGGATCTTAGGCATACCTCATCGCACTACCTATTCAAACGGGGGCTATGACACTACCTGGCCACCTCTGACCAATGTGCCTGTTTTGACCCTACCTGACAGCCTGGCCTACTCCCTCCCCCCTTCCCTCCAGCTCACCCACTTTCCTCATGCCTTCTCTCTCCGATCTGTTTCCACACTTTATCTACCTGCTGCTCTTTAATTACCCCAGCTACAACTGCTCAGTTTGTAGCATACTGTTCTATACAAACCATATTAATGATTTGCACAGTACCATCTTCTACGGAATAAGCCCTTACTGTTATATGTTAATGCCTTTCTACATGCTGTTATGCTGACTGAACTAAGCTTTTTTACTCTACCCATTGTTATCTTTAACTGTTACATGCCCTCACTGTCCTCTACAACAGGTCTGATTGTGATAAGATATGTACTGGTACAACCAGGGTCCTCGACTCTCTCCTGCCCTCCTAGCGTATTACTCCCGGGATGCCCGTGGACCGGGACTGTTCGCCGCTCTCATGCCCGGCGACGGAACCAGAATCCGGCTGCATGTCCCTACTTTCAACCGCTAAAGCCGTAAGATTGCGAATTTCCCACAAAACCCCGACCGTACGCCACTCTCATGCCCGCCAACGGAACCATGAGCCCGGTTACTTGTCCCTACACCTAGCCGCTAAAGCCGTAAGATTGCCTTTACACCCTCCAAACCCCAGCTGCTTGCTGCTCTCATGCCCAGCAACAGAACCATGAGTCCGGCTGCCTGTCCCTACTTATAGCCGCTAAAGCCGTAAATTGATGTAATTCCTGCGAAATTTTCTTCCAAACTCTCCTTTGTAGACTTTTGTTTCACTCCTCCCTTGCCTCAGAGCTGCCAAGGTTCCACCGCACCCACAAGGACCGGAATTCATATTGTTTTGCCCCTACGACCAACAGTAATGGATCTCGCCTTATGCCCCGGGCTAGTCTGCTATCAGGGGATGCCTGCCGTAGTCGTACCCAGGGAGCAGTGCCATGAGCCCGGCCGCTTGTTAGTACCCCTAGCCGCCAATGCCGTATTTGTGCAACTGAGCAGCATAGCCGTATTCAAGATGTGGTCCTTACACTTTTTCATCTAACCCCTCTCCACTATTTCTACCCTCCATCTCCCGCCTCTTGAACTATGTCTACCAGGGAAACAAAGAATTACTCTGTCCTTGTACCAGTACCCGCTCTGCCTGTATATGCTATACAAAACAATGTTTTGCTTAGATTAGTGGACACTATGTTATTTTAGCCTCTTAGCTTCTCTGTTTTTACATTGTACTGCCTCTCTAATTGTATTGTGTATGTTATACATCCTCAGTATGTATCTTGTCCTGTACTCTCCCGGGTCGTGCCTGAAAATAGTCACCTGCTGGCTAGTGCACTTACCCGGTTAACAAAAACTAAGTAAATAAATTTATTCCTTTCAGGCACATATTTGGAAATGCAGTGTTGGATGGTATCATTTAGCCTATTCCAAGACTCCTTTGGGGATAACCCCTCCAACTCCTTCTTTCAATCAATGGAGGATAAAAGTAGTTTTATATTTAGGTAATCAGCCCTGCCAAATATTTTTATTTTAGGTTTATCTTTACAGCTAGTTTTAATCCCTGTGATAAAGAATGTCACCATATTGTGGTCACTTGTTCCCAGGGGCTGAATAACCTGAACACCCTTAACCAACTCTTCCTTGTTTGTTTGCAACAGGTCTAAGATTCGTTCTGCTCGACTACCTGTGGTTACTAATTGGTCTAAATCCCTGTTCATACATATATCCAGGAACATGTTTTCTATTTGGTTCCCACTGATAACAATATAGCATCTGAGCTGGGTAAACACAGTACAAAAATGTGTCAAAGCAGGACCTGATTGAAAATGAGTTATTGTATCTCAGCTGGTTTATCCTAGGTAGATATATTGCAAAATTGTTTAAACAGGACCCTACAGTAGAACCCCACTGAAAAGGAGATGTCGCATCTAAGATGATCTGTCCTGGAAAAATACATTTTCTGTATCACTCCACATTGTCAATGGGTAGTCGTTACATATTGGTAAAAGTCACCCCTTTTAGGGGAAATGGCACAACCCAAGGATGCAAACCATCATAGAATCTTGGGCACATGAACATTCTGGACAAAGCAACTCTCCGGTTTTTGTAGTGCCATTGAAGGGGAAGCAGCACAGAAGATTTGTTTGAAGAAAAAAATGATTTTTGGTGTTTAATCATTAGGGCTGTGATTCTGCTGAGCAGGTTGGGGCTACCTGGTGACAGGGAGCACCCCTAAATTTAAAATCATGCCTGTTAAGCTGCTGCTTTCAAATTGGTTAACCTGACTTTTTTCACCATTTCCACTGCGTGTCTATTCTTAGATTGGGGGCCACGTTCTTCTACACTGTTCCAAGGATTGTTTATGTTCTTTATCAAGTCTCTGATTCCCTCTGTTTATGGTGCCTCAGGTAAGTATCTTTCTCTTTTGGGAGTGATTGTTAGGGTCTAGTACTTAGCCTTTCCTGTTTTCTTCCTAGTGTCTATATTGGTGGCGTCGTCCCCATAAGAGACTGTTACAGGTGTCTGTTATTAGTTTTGTTTTTAGCAGTAGGTGCCATGACTGTCTGCTGAGGTACTGGTATTTTTTCTTGTTTGGGGACTGTGTTTTCTGTCTTTGGCTGAGAACAGGAAGTTTTTCTCTGAAGACAGGATATATATGAGAGAGAGAAAAAAAATTGTAGCCTTTCAGTCAGGCTTTTCACTTTGGTGGTGGGGGGGGGAGCAGATCTTACAGAGCACTGCTTGTCTTTTCTAATGGTTCATCTGAGCCAAGTGGACTGTTATTTTACAGAGCCTTTCAGTTAGGCTTGCGTTCTTTTTTCTCTCAGGCGGCCATCAGCGCTTTCAGTTTTGCGCCTCTTGACTTTGGCTCATACCTCCCCATGTGGTGATGTCACCATGGCGGTGTGATGTCGCCCATTCATGCACCAGAAGTGCGCACGCCAGTACTTTCTCACTTCCCATGCGGCAGCTGTGTTTCCTAGCTTGGATCTCATTTGTTTTGGCCGTTTATTCCTTCTACATCCTGTTGGTCCTGTAGACTGGTAGGAATGGTACTATCTGTCACCTGTACCTGTTTTTCTTGCCATGGTCTGTTATTTAGTGCAGATTTGCTTGTATTTTTCTCAGCAGCAGGGGTGAGAGGATCAGAGCCGTGTTTCTTCCAATATATTAACAGGAAATAAAAATAAAAAGACGGTTTCTTTAGAATTTTCTGGGCTATACCTTTTGTTATAATGATATTGGCACCATGGCTTATTGGAGACCTCTAGTTTTTAAAAGATGTAAGACCTGCAGCCCTCTCTGCTGAGTTCCTGTTGTCCCCACTGTGTTACTCAAGCTGATATGTCTCTCATAGTCCCCCCCCCCCAAGTCAGAACCCTGAGCTGGGGGTGTGTGCATGCACCTGGTGTACTAGCTGGCAGTGGCAAAGCAGAATTGCGTAAATCTTTGTCGTTGCCCTTGGATGAGCTTTTGAACCCTGATATTCTGCAGAATATCCCTTTCCACTCACCAAACCCCAAGCCAAGACCTTCAGGTCAGGGGGCCCACAATGGCACATCCAAGTGTGCCAAAGCACGACAAGTCTGCTAATCTTGATCTGCAGGCAGACCCTGACCTTGACCATATAGAGGGTCAGGAGGAGGATACTGGGGATCTTGGGGAAAATCCTGACCCAAAAGTGTTACTTGATGATGAGGATGACCCCTCTGATGAGGAGGAAGGGGAGTGGACGGAGCCTAAGAGGAGGATTCCTATCCCTTCCCTGTTTGATACCAAATCTCTGTCCAGTCTGATAACCAAGGCTTGTAGAACATTGCAGCTGAAGGAGGTATAAACCATGGAGACCTTAGACGTGAATCCTATCCAGTATGCATCCTCGACCTCCTCTGCTCCAAAGTGTTTTCCAAACGTTATTCACTATAACTAGGTTATTGAACAAGAATGGGCAGGCACAGACCAGAGGAACTATCTGCCAAAACCCAGGGTATGGTGTCTTCCTTTTATGGAAGAAAATACCCACAAGTCGGAAACTCCACCCCTGGCTGATAAGGCTGTACATAACTCCATAAGGCACACAGCTATTCCAGTTGAGAGATCTCGGGCCTTAGTGGATATGCATGATAAGTGAGTGGATGCTTCATGCAGAAGAATATTTTTCCCCCAGTGGAGCAAACCTCTGCACCTCGTATGTGTTCTGTTTTGTTGCCAGAGCACTAAACTCATGGGTTATAATGCTGGGTAGTTTTAATTCCCCAGATTCTGAGGGGGTGAGCATTTTGCAGCTGGTATCCATGGCCTCCACCTTTCTAGGGGATGCCATGGTAGAGAACTTACGAAAGTCAGCTTGCTCCCCAAATAACATTGTATCCGCTATGCGAGGTGTATGGCTATGGCATTGGGTCGCGGACCAGGGGTTGATGGCCAGGATGTTTACTTTAGCCTTTGAGGGAGGCTTGTAATTTGGATCAGGCCTGGACAACATTTTAAAAGATATCCAGGATAAAAAGGGACATCTTTCAGTATCAAAACAATAGCAAAAGGCCAACTCAACTTCAAAAGGCCATGGAGGTGTCCGACAGAGGCAGTATCGAGGGGTTTTTCATCCCTTTCGGAACTTCAGAAACCAGAGGAGTAAAGAATCCTACTCTGGGTTTAAGGGCAGTAGTGGCAGAGAAGCCTTTGACCAAAAGCATAATGGAGGTCCAGGGCAAAGATGTGGTACATCTCAATGATGGTACGCAGGCCCATCTCTGCCCCTCCTCCCTTGGTGGAAGACTGTAGAATTTTTACACAAGATGGTCCCAGATAACGGCATTTGCTTGGATCCCAGAGATTCTGACCTTAGGCTACACAATAGAGTTTACAACCATTCCCTCAAAGGGATGTTTTCTACCATCTACCGTACCAAATGACCCAATGAAGAGACAAGCAATGTCTCAAATGTTAGATCACCTAAGAAAGGTCAGGGTGATTGTTCTGGTGCCTCCCGATGAACAAGGCCAGGGATTCTACTTGATTTATTTTGTGGTTCCCAAGAAGTCGGGGGTCAGACCTATTCTGGACCTGAAGTTTCTAGGGATGTGGATATGATGTTCTATCCACACTTCTGACAGTTGCCTTTCCCTTTAAGACTTGGCCAGAAACATCTTCAAGCTGGCTGTACCTGGGTGGTAAATCCCTCAGCTCTGCCCCATAACGCCAGATCTTCTTTTCCGCTGGAAGAAGCAGGTTCCCTCATTACCACTTTTGCGCTGAGTAGGCCCTTTGCTGTAAAATCTTCAGATTTACTTCCAAATTTCAATTTAAAGTTTGCCTTCAACTTGATCCTTGATCGTGACCGCGATGGACGGCAAGTCCACTCCCGGGTTTAGCCGGTGCCCTTGTGGGCAGAAGATGTCCCGAACGGATCCGCACTCCACGTGCATCTACTGCCTTGGGCATGTGCATGATCCCCAGGCCTGCAACTTCTGTCGCACATTTCACCAGTCCGTTCACGAGGACAGCCTCACCCAACTCAAGTTAGGCCACCCTGGCCAATGGAACCCTCTGTTCAAGTTGAAGGATGCCCATTGGGTGGTCTCCATGGCTGCGGGGTCCGCTGAACAGCTTGCAGAGTTTGAGGAGCTCTCTCTTCCTCTGCTTCTGCCTTCATGCCGCTTCAGCTGGGCTCATAGGTTCATAGATTTGGATACAAGTCAAATGGCTACAAGAACCATAAGAGACTCGCCACTGATTCAGTGGTAGAAACTGATAGCCCTGTCACCCATGTGTATATCCAACCTTGGCTTAAATGTACCAAGTGTGAGAGCATTTACCACCTCCTCTGGTAACGCATTCCATACATTCACCCCTCTGATTGAACCTTGACCCTCTTCTTGAGGTTCTGAAAAACTCTCCCTGAAGTTGCATACAATGTCCTCTATTAGACCTTTCTGTCTGTATTTTTCTACACAACCCAGTGGATTCCAACAGGTTATCATCCTTAAGTACCCATAAAACAAAAACTAGGTCACGTCTCAACCTCCTGTAAGTCATAGAGTATAGGTCAAGGTTTTGTAACACCTCAGTATAATCTTTATTTCTAACTGTAAACATTTTTTTAGTGCATCTCCTCTGAACTCGTTCATATGATTTATTAATACCAATACTCTGTGATGTAGAGAACAGAGCGCCATACTCCAGAATAAGTCTTACCAGTGTTCTATACAAAGGCAACAGAACCTCCCTCTTCCTACTGTGTATATTTCTGAATATATTGCCCATATCCCAGTTAGCTCATTTTATGGACTCTGTTATGAAGTTCAAAATTTAGGTTATTAGAAATAAATACCCCGAGATCCTTTTCACTGGATGTAGCACTTAAAACCTTTTTGTTTAAGGTATATTCAGCTCTAGAGTTGTTGTGTCCAAAATAAATGACCTTGCACTTATTTTCGTTAAAGGATAATCTGTGTTGTATTGCCCACTCTTCCAGGGAGTACAGATAATGCTGTAATTGTTGAACAGACTCAAAGTTGTTGACTACACAACTCCCACCTTTGTATCGTCTGCATATTTACATATCCAAACTCCATCTAAACCCTGCATGCCGGGGGTGAAAGTAAAAAGAATTGGGCCCAAGATTGATCCCTGTGGCACACTACTAATCACAGCACCCCAGTCACAATAAAACCCTCTTATTCCTACTCTTTGAAGTCCATTTGAAAACCATGATGGAATCCATTTCATAAGACCTGAATCCACCCCCATGTCTTTTAGTACTTCCAACAGCCTTAAATGGGATACAGAGTCATAAGCTCTGCTGTAATCCAAGTACACCACATCCACAGGAAACCCCTCATCCAGTACCTTGCTGACAGGCTCAAAAAAGTCCAGGAGGTTTGTGACACATGACCTTCCCTGGGAGAAACTATGCTGGGTTACATCTAAAATATCAAAGTTTCATAGGTCATTAATCAAAGACTGTCTAATACACCCCTCAAGCAGTTTGCCAACCTAGGACGTTATGCTTATAGGATTGTAGTTCTCTACAAGCGACTTTTTCCCTTTTTTAAATATGGGAGTAACGTGTGTGATTTTTGAATCTTGTATTACTTCTCCCAAGGCTAGAGATTTATTGAACAACAGGGTAAGTGGACCAGTTAGTTCTGCTGCCATTTTACTCAGGAGCGTTGGGTGAATTTTATCAGGCCCACAAGACTTGCCAACATCTAAATTTATCAATTTCTCATAAATATCCACCTTTTTGATTACAAACTCTCTGCATTCCTTACAGTTGTTACTGTTAAACATACCAAGTCCCTCCTGTTTTTGATACACTGACAAAAAATAGGTGTTGAATTTATTTGCCATATCCACCTCATTGTCAATGGTGACCTCACCATGGGTTATATTGGTTATATGTTTATTTCCAGTGTAACCCCCCTGCAAATGGGGGTTCCCAAAAGACTTCCAGGAGCTTGCTTGAATGCTCCAAGCCTGAATGGTGTTTGGCATTTAAGCCATTTATCAGTGAGTGTTTTTAGAACCTCTGGTACTGTCTCTTTAAGAGCTGTCTGCTTGCAGACATAATTAGTTTGGATGGTGGGACTGTGTTCTCTGAGTACCACTCAAGCTGCTGCCAATTTACTCCATTTTGCAGTCACTAGAGTGCAAAGGAACCTATCTGAAAGATGTAACTGTTTGCCAGAAATCATTTACAGTAATAATGAAATTACAGTTTGTCTAACCTGCTTTCTTTGCAGTCAGAACTGTGTCTGTCTAGTTCCCATTCTGGTTTTGAACTGCTGAACTGGACCAATCAGTGTGGGTAGCTAGCTCTAAAATGGTGCCTTGACGAATCAGAACTTGGACTCATAATCTGAGCCAGCCACAAGAGGATTGTATGGGCAGTGACTCTGGGAGATGTGGTTTAGACTTCAGCACCTTTTGGACCAACACAGCAGTCTATTGTGAGTGACAGCAATCCAGTCAAGAACTGGGAGGAACTCAAAGGAAGTGCCGGTTTTGTCAGTTGGAGTTTCAGTTGAGCTTTGGCAGTGAAGAAGGAAGGAGCCCTGTGCTTTTCAGGGTGCAGTTTAGTCAAAAAGCATGTAAAGCTGAGTTCCGGTCTGCAGCTTGTGTAACAGCTTGTTAGGATTGAATCAATCCTGTGAAAAGAATCAAAGGATCTCTGAAGAGTAGAAACCAGGCTCACCCTGTAGAAGACTGGAGGAATTGCTGAAATTGCATTCGGTCTGTCGGGAACTGAATCTGCTGTGTGTTCTCCCGGTATTGTGCAGTAATTGCGATCAGGATACAGATGCAGCCTGCCTGGTATAGTGCTTTCTTTTATATGGATGTGTGAAGAGGTTTGTGTACCTCAAGTGAGCCCTGCTGACATTGAAGGACCCTATCTTATTTGGAGGTCGTGAGTACTAATTCAGGGTCGCTCCCTGTTGAATTGCCACATTAAATCCAAATGGAATTACTGTACTGCTGACTGTTTAATTCTCCTTTTCTCTGTGTGAAAGGGCCCTACAAGCTGCCACGGTTTGGACTAGCCACTAGGGCTTGGGTACCCAGGGACAGTAACTGATAGGGATAGGCCTGTGCACAGAGCCATAGAGTAGATATTATTAGAGTGATAAGCTAATTAACCTGATTTCCCCTGTCCTTGTTATATCCCTAAATAAATCAGAGCTGCTTGTTTCAGCAAAGTTATACTGCCTGGGGTATTTGTCTATGTTAAAGTACTGTGCTGTGATTTGCACTGTATCTCATTTCACAGGAGGTCCCAGTGCGGAACCAGACCTGGGGAGTAAGTGTATACTGTGAAGGTAATTCTGATATATTGTGGGCCACTAGGTGGGAAGAAAGGGGTTGCAGTGTCCCAGAGGGCTGTGACCAAGTTAGTTTAACTATTGCAAACCCTGACCTCTGGGTGGAGGCACCCGCCAATGGATCCAAGCCCCTCAACCTGTTAGTGGCAAATCAGGCAGGGGTAGTAGCCCCTGGGATAGCGCCATCTAGGGGTTACATCCAGTCCTAAGGCTCCCAATATAATTGTAAAACTGCTTCCCATTATCTTTAGCACATGCTACTGCTTGTTCTGCCCTTGATTTAGCCCTTTTTATAGCTACCTTACATGTTTTGACGAAACTAGCGTGTTTTTCAGCTCTTGCAACACTGGGACATTGCTTAAGGTTATTGTACGCTTTATTCCTTTTATTAATTAATTTCTTAATTTTATACAAGAGCCACCTAGGCATTCTCCCTTGTTTGTCGTACTTATTGACTACAGGGACATAGTTATCCATGCAAAAATGAATTTTATTCTTGAAAATGTTCCAGGCTTCCTTCTTATCTGTAACTTGCAAGTCCTTTTCCCAGTCCCATTCTCCCAGGAATTGTTTCATACTGATAACATCCATCTTATTGTAATACCTGATTTTTGTGCACCCAGATGCAATTTCAGTCAACTCATTGATGGAAAACATAATCATATTATGGCCACTACCCCCCAAATGGGGGTGTATTTCTAAATTTCCTATGCACCCTTCCTTATTACTCAAAACAAGGTCAAGTATATTCTTATCCCTTGTTTTATCAAGGACAAATTGCTCTAAATTAGTACTTATGCAGAAATCAGTAAACCAGTTCTCAATTTTCCTATGTCCATGCCACAGTTTCCAGTCTACCCTGGGTAAATTAAAATCCCTTAACAAGATACAGTTGTCGGTTGTATTACTGGCTTCCAAGGCCTCCATAAACTCTGAATTCTCAGTCTCACTCAGTCATGGTGCTCTATAGCACACTCTTGATATCTTTCATAGATGTCCTTATTTTGACCCATATTTGTTCCACATTATTGCAGACTGTATTTGATTTAACTATCTGAGGTTTGAGATGTGTGGATATGAAAGTACCAACACCACCACCAGTTTTATTGGCCCTGTCTCTGTGAAAAAACTCATAGCCTTTGATATGTGGTTCCCAGTCATTTGGCTTTAACCAAGTCTCTGTTACAGCACATATGTCTATACCCCTAGAAGACATAACATATGTTAGTTTGGATATTTGATTTCTCAGACTTCTTGCATTCAGTAGTGAGACTTTTATATTATTGCATACTGCATCTTTTTTTGCCCCTTTGCTTTGGTGGTACAAATTATAGGAGGGAGATCTGTTACAACATTCAGTAGGTTACATATACCACTATGAGGGGTAGCTGATGCCATTACTTTCATGTGTGTACTTGCCCCTACCCCCCACTAGATTTTCACGGGATCCTTCAAGGAATTGCTTCAGTCCCTGCCAACCCTTTGGGCAAAAATCTAAATCCAAGAAAGTGTCTAAAAAGGAAAAAGAATGGACTCACTGTCATTCGTGGGATCAGGAGCGCTCTCAGTCGAGAGCTTCTGATTCCCGTGCTTCTCCAGGTACGACTTCAGTTGAATCCTCAGCTCAGGCCAGTTGGCTGAGCTGCTGGTTAAAATTCCAGCCGAGATTTTTCTCGAACCGACCAGTTGTTGACTGAAGAGGTCGACAGTTCCTTGTCCAGGACTCCGGTCCTGACTCAGACCTTTGGAGGGACGGATCAGTCCACTGATCCGCCACCTCTGGTCTCCGACCAAGACCTGGAGGAGCCTTGGCATTTGCGAACTCCCTCCGAGACCTGCCGCCAGTTCCCCTGGTGATCAAGGTCGAGGTCTCGATCCTATTCCAATGGGTCAAGCGGCTTCCACCAACAGTGCTCCAGCTCTCAACACCATGGGAAGTGGTGCCACTGTTACTCTTCATCCTCCTCTTGTGAGGAGAAGCTTCTGCGCAAATTGCGTCAACGCTACAAGGACCTCATGTGGCAACAGCTGATGTTCACTGGTATGAAGCCGGCTCTGGTTTCTACACCGACCATCACTTGGCTTTCGCCGGACAGGCTGACTCCTTTTCCACCTAAGAAGCTGACCATGATAGTCCTGGCTCGGCTGACACCAGCGTCTCCACCAATTCCCGTGGAGCCGCCACCTAAATAACCAGCAGCCAGTGCTCTGACTAATGGTACTTACAGCGGCCAAGGGCCTCCCATCGGCTGTTGGTCACCATCATCCTGACCATCCTCGGAGGGTCAGTGGGGGCTCTGGTGGCCGACCACGGGAGGACTTGGTATCCACAGACATTCTGTCAGCACTCAGAGATGACATAGCCCAGCTCCTCTTCAAGGAGGTCCTGGTTCCTGACGCGGATCCTCCGGAACACCCAGGGTTTGTCTCCAGGTACTTCCTGGTGCCAAAACAGATGGGAGGGGGGCTGGCACCCCATTCTAAATCTGCACGACCAGAACATGTTTCTCAAGTCGCGCACCTTCAGGATGGTAACTCTGTCTCAGATCATACCATCTCTAGAGCAGAACATGTGGTTTTGCTCTCCGGATCTTCAAGATGTGTTCTTCCACATCCCAATCCATCTGTTACACTGAAGGTTCCTATGTTTCCGAGCCAAGGGAACCCTCTACAAGTTCCAGACCATGCCATTCGGCCTCTCCTCGGCCCCCAGGGTCTTCACCAAGTGCATTACAGTGGTGGCAGCTTACCTGAGGTGCTGAGGTGTCTGGGTTTTACCCCTACCTGGACAACTGGCTGATCGCAGGTCCCTCCAAGCAGGAGGTGGAGCAGTCCAGGGACCTGGTCCCCCAAACCTGCATCAACCTTGGCCTCCTGGTCAGTGAGGCCAAGTCAGAACTTGTGCCTTTGCAGGTGATCAGCTTCAATGGGGCGGAGCTCGACTCTTGCAGAGCCAGAGCCTGGCACATAGGGTGGAGGCGCTCTCTTCCTTTGCCCAGTCATTTTGGGTTGGGCAATTGCATTCTGTCCAGGACTTCCCGCGCCTGCTGAGTTACATGGCAGCCTGCACCAGTGTGATCCGATGGGCTCACTGGAGAATGCGCACTCTGCAGTGGGGAGCTGGCCAGCCAGTGGTCTCAGTGCAAGGATCACTTTGACCAGCTGGTCACTGTGACCCAGCGGATGTGGGACACCCTCCAGTGGTGGTTAGTCCCAGAGCATCTACAGGAAGGGATCCCGTTTGACCGCCCAGAGCCGTCATCCTGATGATCAGTGTCTCTCTTATGGGCTGGGGTGCCCACCTGGGGGAACACGGAGTCCACGGGCTCAGGAACCTCGAGGAGTCTTGATGCCACATCAGTCTGCTGGAGCTCCGAGCAGTTCAGCTGGCACTGACTGCATTCGCTCCTAACATCCGGGGTCAGGTGGTTGAGGTCCAGACGGACAACACCACAAACATGTACTACCTCAACAAACAGGGTGGGATACACTCCCTGCCTCTGTGCAAGGAAGCTCTCCATGTGTGGACCCTCGTGTGCAGCCTGGAGGCCGACCTTTTTGCCATCCATGTGGCAGGAGCCTCCAACTAGGTGGCAGACACCCTCAGCCATGTGGGCAGGGTGTCTCACGAGTGATCTCTCCACCCAGAGGTAGTACACAGTCTGTTCTCCCAGTGGGGCACCCCTCAGGTAGGCCTGTTAATTTCCAGGGAGAACGCAAAGCTGAGGCTGTTTTGTACCCCCCCCCCAAGCAGGGAATGCTGCAGGGGGATGCCTTCTCAAAGCCCTGGAAACAAGGCCTCTTCTATGCCTTCCCTCCACTTCCCTTGATTCACAAGGTGCTCCTCAAGGCCAAGAGGAACAAGGCACAGGTGAGTCTGGTGGCTCTGGACTGACTGTGCCAGTTTTGGCACCCCAATCTCCTCATCCTCAGTAGCAGGTTCCTGAGGTGTCTTCCTCTACACCTGGACCTGCTCTCCATCAATCAGGGGAAGCTTCTCCATCCAGACCTTCAATCCCTGCACCTGACAGCCTGGTTCGTGAGTGGCTAGGGTTCCAGGTTTTGGGTCTCTCCGAAGATGTCCTCACTGTCATGGAGGCATCTCGAACAGAGTCAACCAGGAAATGCTATGCCTTCAAGTGGAAGAGATTCTCCATTTGGTGTCAGGGCAAGGGGTTGGACCCTTTCCTGTACAGTGGCTAGTATCCTTGATTACCTATAGTCCCTATCTAAGTCGGGCCTTCAGTCAGTGACCCTTAAGGTGCACCTGGCAGCCATCTCTGCTTACCAGGCAGCACTCGGTGGCAAAGGAGAAAGGTGGTCTGGTGCTTTTTTAAAGGCCTTGACCATATTTCCCCTCTGGTGCATGAACCACCACCACCTTGGGATTTGCTGCTGGTTTTGGCAAAGCTCATGGGCAAGCCCCATTTGAACCCATGCACAGGTGTGACATGTCTCGCCTGTCATGGAAGACCACCTTCTTGGTGGCCGTCATGTCCGCCAGAAGGATCAAGTTAGCTCCAGGCACTTTTGATGGAGTCTCCTTACCTGGTCTTCCACAGGGACAAAGTTGTCCTGCACCCCAACCCGAAGTTCCTTCCGAAGGTTGTGTCAGATTATCACCTTAACCAGGTGATTAATCTGCCGGTGTATTTTACCAGCCACACCGGCTCCATACTCTGGACCTGAGGTGAGCGTTTGCCTATTACAAAGAGCGCATTGCTGGCATTTGGGGAGAGGTTCGCCTGCTGTTTGCCACCTATGTTGAAGCCGCACCTGGCAGACCTGCAGCCAAGCAGATGATTGGCAGGTGGATTGTATCCTGCATTGATCTCTGCTATAGGTTGGTGGGTCGGGAGCCTTCCATAGGGCTAAGGGCTCACTCCACCCATCATACTGCTGCATCGGTGGCTGCTTCCAGGGACATCCCTATACAGGAAGTCTGCAGGCCTGCTACCTGGAAGTCAGCACACACCTTCATTTCCCATTACCACATCAACCTCGTGTCACTCCGGGATGCTGGTTTTGGGGCCTCAGTTCTCCGATCTCTGTTTCCTAAGTAGGGGTGTTCGCCTTGCTTCCCTCCTCCTGGAGAACTGCTAGGAGTTTGCCAGAAGTGTGGCTAGAACATCATATCCATGTCCCTAGAAAAACAGGTTACTCACCTGTTATAGTAATTCTAGGAGTGGTATATGATGTTCATCCGAATGACTCACCCGACCTCCCCTGGCTTTGGGGCACAACACTGCATGCAGCAGGCAAGATTTAGCGTCATGGGGTGGAGCAGAGGGAGTTACCACCTGGGTGGGTGGGAGGTGCCAGCTTGAAGATGTTTCCGGCTAAGTGTTAAAAGGGAAAGGCAACTGCCAGAAGTGTGGATGAACATCATATACCACTCCTAGAACTACTGTTACAGGTGCATAACCTGTTTTTATTCACCGCACGTCCTTTAAGATGGAGTAATTACGGTCAATCATCCAGGCTGTCCAACCTGGGGATTATTTAGCATCCATAAATCTGAGGGATGCATATCTCCACATTAACACGCAGCAGTCTTATCAAAAGTTCCCCAGGTTCTCGGTCATGGGGCAACACTTCCAGTACAGGGCAATTCCCTTTGGGCTGGCAACAGCCCCCAGAGAGTTCTTGAAAGTGCTTATAGTTTTGGTAGCACAACTTTGGCAGGAAGGACATCATATCTACCCTTACCTGGATAACTTGCTCATTCAAACGCCTTCTACCACACTGACAAGGGAATCAGTGACCAGGACCATGGAGGTTTTGGAGTCCCACGGTTGGATAGTCAGTCGGGAGAAAAGTTCTCTGAACCCATCTCAGACCCCAGACCGCCTGCGAGTGGTGTTCAGGACGGAGGAGGGGAAGGTCTCCCTCTCAGCCAGAAAGGAGACCTTTATACGGGAGGTTCAGTGGCTGAGGAGCCAGTCATTGACTTCAGCTCACAGTCTACTGCAGATTCTGGATCTCATGACTGCAACAATAGAACTAATCCAATGGGCTCGCTTACACATGCAACACACCTTATCACACCCTTCAGACCGAGTTTCTGGAAGTCTAGGACCCAGCCCCTGAGGACTGTCAAGCCGTGATTCCAGTTTCTCCACCCCTTCAACAGTCATTGAATTGGTGGGTGAGTTTAGAGAACCTAAGCAAGGAGTCTCCCTTAGAAGTCCCCCCAGAGTTGATCCTGACAACCAGTGCCAGCTTGTTGGGCTGGGGTGCAGTTCTGGATCATCATCCCATTCAGGTGTCTTGGTCTGCATAGCAACGGCACCTGCACATCAACGTCCTGGAGATCAGGGCTGTACGCCTCTCTTGTTTTAATTTTTGCAAGCTGGTACAGTCAAGAGCTGGGAAAATAGGGTCAGACAATGCTGTCACAGTGGCGTACATAAACAATCAAGGCAGCATAAAGAGCAGAGAGATACTAAGATAGGCAACCAGTCTTCTACTGTGGGCAGAGGAGAACCCTATCTCTCTGTTGGCAGTTCACTTGGTGGGGGAATTGAACATTCAGGCCAATTGGCTAAGCACAGTAATGTCCACCCAGAAAAGTGGATGCTGAGCCTGGAGGTGCTCGACCTTCTGTGCAGAAAGTTTGGTCGTCCACAGATTGGCCTGTTCACCTCCGGGCAGAATGCTAAAGTGCAGCGGTTCTTCAGCTGATACCAGTGTCCACAGATGGAGACAGTGGATGCTCTGTCACAAACTTGGAATTTCTGCAGAGTGTATGCCTTCCCTCCTCTGCTGCTTCTCCCCAAAGTCATATGCAAAATCAGATGCTCAAAAGGAAGTTTTCTTCTGATAGCTCCAGAATGGCTCAGAAGGCCGTGTTTCTCTGACCTAGTAAATGTAGCTTAACACACTCTGTTTCATCTCCCAGTTCAGAGAGATCTTCTCTCCCAAGGGCCCATTCTACATCCATACCTGGAGATGATGCAATTTGCAGCCTGGCTCCTGAGAGGAGGAGACTCCTGAAACAGGATTTTTCCAGAAAGGCAGTGGATACCCTGATGGCCGCTAGGAAGAATTCCACATTTGCAGCTTATTTTGATGTATGGACCACCTTATCAGCCTGGGCCAGAGGAAAACATTTGTGACCTTCCAAAGTAACAGTTTCTCTGATTTTGAATTTTATACAGGTGGAAGTGGACAAAGGTTTGGCCATGACCACCTTGAGAGGTCAGATGTCAGCACTTAGAGCATCCTTGGGTTCATCTTTAGGGACTAATGAGGAGGTTATCCAATTCCTATGAGCTGTTAGCAGAAGTCAACCCCTGTTCTGAACCCCTGTCTCTCCAGGGGATCTGAATCCGGTTTTGAATGATCTTTGTAAAGAACCCTTCAAATCTCTTTCGTTGGTACTGCTAGATGTTCTGTCCTACCAAGTGTGGATTTTAGTTGCTGTGTGCTCAGCCTGGACCATTGGGAGCTCCAGGCCTTGTCCCACAAAGAACCATACCTTGTCATTCATGAGGACAAGATGGTTCTGAGAATGGTTCAGTCTTTTATTCCGAAGATTCCTATATCTTTTCACGTGAATCAGGAAATCTGTCTTCTTTCCTTCCTTCTGTCTGCAGCCAACTCTTCCAAGAGAGAAAGTGCTGCACAAGTTATATTTGTGCAGGGCAGTTAGGACATGTCTTAGATGGACTGTAGAGTTCATGAAATCAGTTAGGTTGTTCATACTTTACAGAGCAGCCAAAAAAGGACAAAAAGCCTTCAAGGCCACCGTGGCAAGGTGGGTGATGGCATGTATTGCCAAAGCTTATGTTGCAGTAAAGAAGAGGGCTCCAGCTCTCATGAAGGCTCGTTCCACTAGAGCTATGGCCACCTCCTGGGCGGAGAAAGGTGAGGCATCTGTCTTAGAGTTGTGCAAGGCAGCACAATGGACCTCCATCCACACAGTCACCAAGCACTAGAGATTGGATGTTCAAAGTTCAACCAATGCGGCCTTTGGTCGCAGAGTTATGCAGGTGATGGTTAGCAGGTAAATTCCTTTTCCCTTTTCCTTTTTGCAGTTTGCGTAGGGACAGTATTCTCTCCCACCTGGTTGGATAATACGTACTGCTTATTAGAATCCATATGTAATGACTACCCATTGACAATGTAGAGTGCTACAGAAAGAAGAAATTTCTTCATACTTACCATAATTTCCTTTTCTATTAGCGCCAGCATTGTCCGGTATGCCAGAACTGGGATGTCCAGTGTGTTCTGAGAAAACTTTTGATTGTAAATGTGTTTGGACATCCTTCTATGATTTACCTGCTGATGATTATACTAAAAAAAAGAAAAACAAGAGTTCCGCATCTAGATATTGGTTACAGGCACGTAGATTAGCAGGTTTGAATTTTTCTGGACAATGAGGATGCCTTTTTGTTACAGGTTAATGCTTATACGGTTTGCAGTTCCTTTCCAGTGTTACCTTTTTTATTAATTCCTTTTACAAGTCTCTTTCTATTTGGTTCAGAAGTTTAAAGAAGCTCTACCACAAGACAGAAGCAGAAGGAAAACCTTTTTTCTATTTTCCCACTCTCCAGACGAGGCAGTGAATTGTTTACTGCGTCTTCTTTTTAGGAAAAGATATGAGTATGCAAACAATTTGTATGTACTGGTTTGTTGCAAGAGGAGCAGTATAACCTATACTCATATAATTAGGGGCATTGCGAGGACAAAGGTGACTGGAGAGTTACTGCTGTCTGGAATGTTCATGTGCCCAAGATTCTATGCTGGTTTTGCAAGCTTTAGCTATGCCATTTCCCCCCCTATTAGGGATGCACATTACCCATATGTACTGACTACCCATTGACAATGTTGGAGCTAACAGAAAAGGAAATTATGAAGAAATTACTTGTATAAAAGCAGGACCACACTACAAATGAGATCTCACATCTCACCTCTACTATCCTGGGCAAATGTAGTATAAAAAACTGTAAAATCAGGACCCCATTGTAAATGACATATCTAATCTGGTCTATCTTGGGTATAATATATAATAAAACTGAGTACAAGCAGGACCCAGTACAACAGCATGCAAGAAACATTCAGCATTGACAAATACTTGTCTTTCTTGTTCTCCTTCTCCCTGCATATCCTTTTCCCTGAGATATGTCCCTGTTAGTTGCTAAATGCACTCTGTACCTCTAGGCACTATCCAGACTAATTCTACTTGACAGTTGCACTGTCTGTGGAACAGTGCTATGCACTAGATTAGAAACAGGAATTTGATGGCAGATGAGGACCACTAGGCCCACCTAGTCTGCCCATTTGATTGACTGAATCAAGTACACTAACTCTTAGACAGCGTACGTCCCTGTTGTTGCAAGAGAAGCAGGGCTCTTTCTCTGATTTTTTGGTTTTCTTCTGGGTATGTGAGACCATCCTTTCAGTTGTTATACCCTCCTCCTTCTTCTTCTCCTTCTCTCATACCAACTGGGCTGGTGTTAGACCACTACCCAAAGGGGTGCCTGGGGAGATGAATATAGCTCAACTCCTTTGAGCTGTTTGGCCCTACAACTCCATGTGCCCTTGAGATTCCTTCCTTTTTCCCTGATTGGAAAAGGGGACTATTTAGTCAATCATCCATCAGCTAGCATTTGTTTTGTTGTTGTTAGTAAGCTACATGATTCATTCCTATTTATTACATTGTGCCATCTCAGTTGCAAGGGGTCCCAGTTCTGGCATTCCCTCTTGCTTTTCTGCTAGAGCCACATGTTTCAGAGCAGTTGTCTTTTAAGATCACTATTCATCTCCTGTTTGGCTAGTGATACAAGGCTTAGGTTACATACCTAACTACCCCTGTAGGCCACCTAGTGTGCCCTTTTTCCTTTATTCAGAGGTTGGTAGTCAGGTTTTATTTTGTTGTTTATGTATATTTCTTAGATCTTTTCACTGCCCCTTTGGGCTAGGAAAATTCTTAGGCTTCCCTTATGTAACCCCTAGGTGGTGCTATCCCACAGGCTAGTACCCCTGCCTGCTTGGCTAGTAGCAGGCTAAGGGGCCTAGGTTCAGCAACGGGTGCCTCCACCCAGAGGTCAGTGTTGGTAGTGGTCAAACTAACCTGAGCACAGCCCTCCGGGACACTGTAACCCCACTCTTTCCCTTCTAGTGGCCTGAGCAATATACGATAATCACTTTCACAGTACCCCTTGTACACCATACAAGTACCCACACTGTTTGCACTTACTACCAGGGCTGGTTCCTCAGGCTCAACCCTGGGGACCCAATGTAAAATAAGGTTATGCACAGCAAATAGCAACAGTACAGTACTCTTGGCACAAACTGGAACCACAGTCAGGTTAGATTTATTCAGGGGACTTGAACAAGGAAGGGGCGTAATCAGGTTGATTGGCTTAAAGGCTATATTAATCAAACAGTTATGCATGCGCTTCAAGTCCCTACACAGTCATACCTCTGGGTTAGGGAGACGATGGGCTAGCCAGGAACGTTGCAGCTGGTTGGGGCCCTGTGATAGAAGAAAGCAACATGCACAACACACACTATTTGTAATCCAGAGCCGGAGAGCTCAGTTCGTGAAAGAAAAAGCAACCAGACAATCAGATGACAACACTTTAGATGTAGCTGTTGTTGCAGGGAACTACGATGATGTTTACTCACGATACCCAATACTGGACACAGGCAGGATGAAATCGAGACTGCAGGTTGTTGAGCTGGAGTGCCCGGAGAAGCGGGGCCCACACGAATCACTGAGGCGTTGTTCCTGTTCAAGTGTTGAGCAGGGGGCTGATCCCCAGGCAGGTCTCTCATCGATGGCTTTCTCTGTGCAGCGGGTAGTCAGGCTGCACCAGTGTGACAAGGCCCAGGTTCAATGGAGATGATTTTGGATTCAGTCCGTGGGGCTGGATGCAGCTTCCAGCAAACAGAATACAGTTCAAACCACAGTGGGGAACCAAATCACGATCCACTATAAGCACCCAACACATTCACATGTAAGGAAATTCTAATGCAGCTTCCAGCAAGCAGAACACCATTCAAACCACAGTGGGGAACCAAATCACGACCCACTATAAGCACACAACACATTCACATGTAAGGGAAATTCCACTGTACCAGGCAAAAAGCTCTCTGGTCGCAAATACAGAGTCTCTGCACAATCCAGGAGTTCAGAGGTGGCTGAAGGTCCAGACAGGACGCTCACATTCAGCAAATCTTCAGCCTTCTTCAGGTAGGAGCCTGGTCACAATTCAGTGGCTTACTTCGCTCTCCAAATTCGGATTCAGTCTGAAAAAGGCACAAGTTCCCTCTCAGGGACAGCAGGCAGGCATGCACTCCAAAACTCAGGCCTTTCCACAGTTCTTCCGTGCGAATCTATGCTGGGGCTGCTACTTGAATCATTCAAGCTGTTATCTCTTTACTTCCCAACTTAGAACTGAAACTAGCTGCAAGCAGCTTGGGGGAATTTCCCCGAGATCCAAAAGGTTCGGTTGGCTGATCTGTCTGTCAGTCACAACAAGGGCTCCCCCTCCAGGTTATTTTAGGCGCCAAAATGCAAAAACTACAATTCCTACAAGTTTTGACCCCCACCAAGCCCCTGTAGGCAAGCTCCATTTTAGAGTCCCAAATGTACTGATTGGCCCATTTCAGCAGTCCAGGACCAAGATGATGGAAACAAACAGAACTGTCCATGCTACAAAGAAGGCAGATTAGAACAAACTGCAATATTATTACTACTCTAACAAATGATCAGCAAACAAGCACATCTTCTAACAGTGCTCCCTTTTAGATTAATTATGACTGTAATCAAGGCAGCTCTTAAAGAGAAGTACACAGAGGCTATATAGGCACTCTCTGGCAATCACATTTAAACTGCAAAATTGCAGGACACCAGCGTGGCAGTGAGCATTTAGACAAGCTTAAGGAAGACTTTTCGGGAACCCCCATTTGTAGGGGGGGGTTACACTTACTTTTTCCCACTTTTTCTCTCTCTCTTTGCAAACAGAACTGAGGCTAGTGAGTGAGCTAACAGTGGTTATTGGCTGGCACACGACACCATGTGGGGATGCACTGGTGCCATGCCCAATAGCTGTTGCCAGTCCCTAGCAGTAGCTTTGCTCTCTCAGGGTCTTAGTGCCTCTGGTCCATCCAGACTCAGAAGTGATAATCAGTGGTGAAGGTATTCTTGAAGATTAACAGTTAAAGTAAGTATGTAACTTTCATTTTTTTGGTCTTTTTTTTTTTTTCTAGTTCTGTTTATTCTGCAGGCTCAGGTGGGTATGTACCCCATATCAGACCCCTCTAGTCTCACCACCCAGCTACCCTGACTGGAGGTCCCGTAGCTTACCCCCACCCCCGCATGAAGGGGCTTTCCGAGAGGAGTGACCGAGATCCGCTTTGATTCTAGTAGGGACTCGGGCTGTGGTTTCATTTGGGGGAGAGGGGGGGAAGCTTCATGCATTGCTGATCCTGGGGGCTTTCTTCTTAGGTTCCCCCTCAGATTGGAAACATGCAGTGGTGTCAGCACAAGGGCATGTATGCTCCCACGTATGCCTTGTAGACCTTCACCGTTGTCTCCTGCCCTATACCTTGGTCCCGGTTGGTATCCCCCAGCCTCCACTGGTGTCAGTCATGTGCTGGTGCCTGCAACTCTGCAATTCCCCCTTCGCCCTCGGAGGAGGAGAGCAATCCATGGGATGCTCATCCTGCCTCCTCCTGGCTGGCCCTCTGATGCTTGGGGCTCGTTCTTGAACCTGCGTTCTCAGCGTCGCAGGTGGTAGCAATACTGCTTCGCCGGCAGGCCAGCTATTTTTCTGTGGTCTTAACTCCAATAAATGATTTCTACTGTCCTGTATTGGGACTGGGATGGTAATTCCTCACTCAAAGCATCACGCTCATTCTGTGTAGGGATTTGCTGGGACTCAAACCTGTCTGCACACCTCCTTTTTTAGATCTGTGCAAGCTTTGTATAGTGCACCATTCTGTATCTTTTGTATAGTAATTTGCAATATGCTCCTTTGCCTCCATATTTTTCTGTTTGGAGTCTCATTGTCTTGTGTGCTGGTGAAACTGTCCTCCAGCCCTGGTTCTCTTTTTTCATTTCTTTACTCCATTCCCTCCTTAGCGGTTTCTTCCAGGATGTTTTACTTTTCTACTTCTAAAGCTTTTATTTTACTATTGTAAACAGTTGTGTTTGTCTCTGTCAGTTTTATGTTATTTTTGTGTATTACCACCCTCTCTCTAGGCACCTGTACCTTTCTTTGTTTTTATGTTTGCTTTCTTGCATGCGCAAGGTGAACATATTGCTACTGCAGTGTAAGGGGCTATGTAGGTGTGTACTGTTAAGCCAGTGGATGTAGAAATGCAGGAAGCCTGCTTCTGAAAACCAATGCAGAAAAGACTGAAGATGACCGTGTTCAGCTAGTTGATGGGCGTAAACTTGTAGTTCAAAGGATATACCCCCAACAGTAGCTCTAGTTTTCTGCCCATTAGCAAACTAGCAGACATCGCCAGGCTTTGAAGATAAACATCAGGCCTCACACGTGTGTATTTTCCCTGTAATTACCGACAAGAAGCACCTATTTGAAAGCACTAAACAGAGTTGGGGACAAAATAGCATGCAGAATGCAAATATAATAGCTTCAGGTATGTGAACAGCATGTCAATAATGAACAGAAAACACCAGCAATAGTTGATTTAAACTACATATTGTCCATGTTCATTTTAAAGAGCCTCAGATACAAGTTGGATACTGTAACTTTGAAAAATGTGGTAGTTCGACACCATTCAAGTTTATCGTTCAAATATTTTTGCTATCTTTTTTTAAAAATGTGGACTTTATCCTGCTGCCCCTCCCCATTGGTGCGTTTCTGCAGTCGAACCCCAGCCCCTTCATTCCCACCTCCAGAAGTCACCCTTTCTACTTCTTGTCTCATTGTGTGAGTGGCACCATGGATGGTGGTGGTGCGATACCTTCAGGGTCGCAGCATCATTCTGCAGGTAGGGTTCTTTTCTTCCCGTTACTCCCCTTGAGTCGGAGCCAGTGGCGTGCTGGTGCATACATAGACCATGAAGACGGTTCACGCTTTCAACGCCCGAGTTCAATTTTCAATTTTGGGGACTGCTGCTGTGCCACCTACCCTGCACTAGGTGGCAGTCAAGCAGCAGTACACACTGTCTCCCCCCCCCCCCACCACCATGAAGGAGGAGCTCTGTTGAGCGTTAAATTCTCCTTTCCAGCTATGGCAGTGGCCTCAACAGAACACCAGTGGAGAACTCTCAACTAGTAACCATGGAGCAAGAAATTTATAAAGCTAGAACAATGGAAAGGGGTTTGATAGGGAGGGCTGCCAAACAGGGTAGGGCACTCATATTAGATTCCTCAGGGAACACTAAGTTTAAGTGGAAAAATGACTTGGACATGACCGTATCGGAGGAGAATTGGCAAATAATACTTACTTCCCACATGGGACTGTTGCTGTGTAATAGATTTAAAGAAACACGGTATAAATTAATTCACAGATTATTCTACCCTCCTAGTATGGTTCATAAGTTTTATCCAGGAGTATTGGACGTACAGTATGTGGTAGATGTGCAACAGTGAGAGGCACAATACTTTCATTATTTCTGGGTATACCTGACTCCACAAGCATATTGGAAGGCTATAGCGACAGAAACCTCTCGATTCTGGGGAAGGGGTGTGGAGTTTTTGCATCTGTCCCTATTGTTTGGGATAGAGAGAAATATGGAGAGAGAATGGGAACTCTATCCCAGATGGGTGCGAGAGATGTTGGTGATGGATCGACAAATTATAGTCAACAGTTGGTCTCATGTGCATCACCTACGCACCTAATGTGGAAAAGTTTACTATTGGCAACGCTAGCCACGGATAGACTCACACATGCACTTAAAGGCAAAGAAGAGCAATTTCTAGAATGGAAAAACATGTTTATTTCTCTCTTCCCCACCTCCCCCCCAAAGGAGTGATGGACTAGAGTGAAGATGATGCCCCATGTATGCACTTATGGGAGGTATATCCACTTCAGGAGATTATGCACAGAATTTAGTTTGCAGTTCTGGAGAGTTATACCAATGCATTATCAGGATTAGGACCAGCAAGTACTAATTTAAAATAGGATTCTGACTTTTAACACAGCAGAATGAGCTTCTTTGTCTATCTTCTAAATTTACTGTTTCTATAATATAGTTGCTGCTCTACTCTGTACTCTATTTCCAGCTTCGCATAATGATATAGATACAAGGTGGAGATTTACGATATAATATCCTGGTAGAGTTAACTGAATTGAATGTTTTGGACTAGAGAATATTTATTTTTACCTGGTGTTACACTCATGTAATGGTTAATGCAAATATCTAGATGTGTCACATGCGAGCAATCTGTATCTTGTTCTTCTGAGTACAAAAACTTAGTAAAAACATAATACAAAAAAAAAAACCCTCCTTCCCCCTGCTGACCCCCAAACGACCTTGGTCCATTCCTGAGCCCAGGTCGTCGGTGTGGCAGGGGCACGGGGTCATTATGTTGTAAGACATAAGAGTGCAGCAATGTACCGTGTTGACAATTCAGCGGATACATTGCTGCCATTTGAATACATTGCTGAAACACATTTTGGTGAAACAAACGGTTGCTGTCTTTGTCCACACCCCCTATTACAGGGGGGCTGTGCCCTCCAAACCAACCCCTATTAATATAATCAACTCGGTGGCGGGGGGGTTCAACACGGGGACAGGGAAAAACACAGTGGGGGAGAAAAAAAAAAGCAACTGCACAATGTGGTTTAGCAAAAGTCTGGGACCGGGATTCAAGCCCTGGTCCACAGACGCACAGTGACCCCCTGCACTCGTGGCTCATCCCACTGAACCACGGCGGCAGCTTGGTGGACCAACTCCTGAGCGGAGGTCTTCACCTCCACGTAACTCCTCCTCCCCACCCATGCGCAATAGGGTACAAAACCACAGATGCAGCATACGAGATGTGTCTTACGGGGTTCTGTACCCTATCGCGCAAGTGCACTTCATGATATGTTCCACGCGGTATTCCATGTGCAGTTATGTCTACAAGATATTGACCCAGTAGGTGTGGCAGGAGCTGAGGCATCCAGCACCTCAGCCCTCCATGTCCACTGGCCCGACTACAAGTTTACTGTAGCTCAGATTTCCTCAGAAATTATTGTTTGTGGCCCTGAGAGGGACTGAACCTGCAACCCATTGATTTACAGTTTTGTGCTTTTACCCTTTGTACCACTCAGAACTATATTTTTGCAATTCTTTCCCCTTTTTCTTTGTTGTTTGGACATTATTAGCTTTGGCTGCTTGTCTACACATGACATCATAATGCCCTGTTTATGAAATCATAAGTATCTCCACAGCAGCAGACTGGGATGTCATAAACAAAATTGTCTTTAGTAATTAACAAATGAAGGCAACAGTTACAAAGAAAGGGTGAAATAGAAGCTAAGTTGTGTCTAGATGTTATGTTTTTCAGAGTTGTCCCAACATCATCAGGGGCTCTTCAGAGCCCTGTTACACTGCAAGCAAACATTCGGAATTGACAGATGCTTGTTACTGTTTGTTGTACAGTGATCATTATTGTTTCAGCTGATTTGTTGGACCAAGCCTCGAAATATAGCCTTTCTGGATTTCCGTGGAAAGGCAGTTCTAACCCTGGAAATGAAATCTCACAGCTATCATTTCCATCTGGAAATGCATTTACTCAGTGTTCTGATTTGGCTGCAGTTGCAGTAGTGAGCCTCTGAAGCTTGTGTGCATCAAACCTAAAGCAGGAGGAATGGTGGTTAAAAAAAAAAAAACCTGAAGATAGTGAGTTGTACGCTGAAGCAAGCAGTGGGAGCTGCAAGCTGGCAGTCAGTGTATCATGCGCTGAAGTGGGGAGGAGAGGCTGCCAGCGAGGGAGAAGTGTGTGCAAGCGCTTAATGTGCTGAAGTGAGGGGCTGGGGCAAGAGAGAACCTGACAACTGGTGAGTTGGTGCATGTCATGCGCTGAAGCAGGTAGGGTGGCAATGCAGGTTGCTGGGATAAGGTGGGGGGGTATGAATCATGGGCTTAAAAGGCGGATACAGGAAATAAAAATAATAAATGTTATTGTGCCAGTGAATATATCACAAAATCTCTTGCATCAGCCCACGAGCCTATACCATAACCTGGAACAGGCAGGAAAACTAACTATTGACCAAGACCACAAAGAGTGCTGCAAATTCTGATATGGAAACACTAGCAAAAGAAGGCTAATCCCTTAACACAGCTTCAGATTCTGAAACTGCTACAAGCCTGAGGACAATTCTGATAGAGAGTAAAATCCTGATTGAAAATAATGAACCTTGAGTTGCAGCAGATGAGCTAAACTTTAAGGGTTTAGTGCAAATCAAATACCTGCTAAAAATAGTGACTGTAACTCTGAAATGGGCACAGGGGCAGAATTTAACAGAAGTAAAGAACATGGGAGAGGAAGCAGCTGAATGTTTTGAAAACAGACCAAGTAAATTGTATTCAAAAACTAGAAAATCAAAGCACAGAGGACGGATCAGGCTTGGAGATGAGGAAAAAATACCCAAACGAAAACAAATGGCAAAGAGAAGAGCAGAATGGATAAGGAAAATAAAACTATCAGTGAAAAGTAAGAAAGAATAAAAGCCATCATTGTACGATAAGGGATGAGTTAAACAAGCAAGATAAGAAATAAATGTACTATAGTGGAAAAGGAAAAAAAATTACAAATATAGTAGTAAAGACACACAAAAGCAGTGCTTAAATCCATTTTATTTTACAAAGTTTTAGTTATAAATCGTTCAACTGTTCGGCACCGTTGTTGCAGTCATAATGTGTTGTGGGTTTTGCTTGCTAGTAGATGTTAATACTTCCTAGTTGGGAAATGTGAAAGTTCCCCAGGAAATGTAAGTTGCTAGGTTCACATTTCCAGAGGAAATGTAGCAGTCCATTCATGATTTCTAGCCCTGTTTGTATTGCACATGTGAAAAACCTCAATAAAATGTAAGTAAAAAATAAACAAAAATGATTCCTTACTAACCTCCTTCCATGCTTCCTTGGACCTTCTATTAGATGGCAGGATCTACCGCTTCAAGCCCAACTGCCTCTCCAGCACCACAGATAAGTGAGTGCCAGAGATTGTCAGGGAAGGTCTGACTCTGGATCTTTATCCTCAGACACGCATTAGCTTAGGAACCAGCACATGCACTGGAATCCCAGTAATGGTTCCAGTTCAAATCATCCTTGCGGCCACTCTACTCGCCATGAGCCTAATAATTACCCCTAGATTTAAACCAAAAGCTAACCCCAGTCAAACCATCTTACTTTCTGCCAGAAACTAGCCAAAAACGATTTCAAGAGATTCGCACAAGGGCAAATGTGGGCGAGAGGTCCTAGTCTAGATTTGGGCCCAAACTTCTGAATTGTTTACCAACAAGCATATTGCTCTTGGACAAAAAATAGAACTCCAAAGAAAATCTCTTAGCATATCTAAATGATATATCCAGGTGTAAATGTGGTACCTAAGTGACTTTGCCTGTGTTAGAGATGTCGTACTTCGTTATAGTACCTGTAATCCTTACATCGCAGCAGATAACGGTGCCTCTGTAAGAAGCATAAGATTCAGTGGATCATCAGGCTCATAATATAGGAATACTTAGGGGACACAAGGAAGGATTGGTACTGTAGGAATTAGGATTGGAATGAAGGAAGGAGGTGAATGATTTGATTGAGGATACTGAGGTAGTCCAGTAGATGTATGTGGAATGCTTGTGCAAACTGACTGTAACCTTAGTGACCATTGTTTCGGCCCCTGCTACAGTCACTGCCACCCTTGGTGCTTTATGAAACAACACGCACTTCGGAGAAGCGGTTTCATCCCCGAGCGCCATGGGAATGATGTCCTGTTAGACCAAAGATACTTAAGGGAAGATGATTTGCATCCAGAGGAAGCAAAAGTGCCACTGGAGGAGGAGGAGGGGTGGATGTTGGCAGCAACAAACTGAGCATTCAGAGGATGCTTGGGCATGTGTCCTTTAAGTAGCGCTTTGTGAGAATGTGGCAGAGTTGCCTGCTGCCCCACCAAACCACAGAGAAAGCCCTCTAATTCAGTGGACATTTAGGCATCTGTAGGAATGCTTAGGGGATGCAGAGAAGGATTTGTGCTGTAGGGTTTAGGATTGGAATGATGGAGGGTGGTGAATGATTTGATTGATGACACTGTTGTTGACAGACAGAGGTATGTGAAATGTTTGCAACATGACTGTAACCTTAGCTTGCACAGCAGTCTGTCATCCTGCAGAGACTGCCACCCTGTTGGTGTGCCACAGAGACACAGCCAAACCTCTTGAGGAAGGTTACAGCCCTAGAGGTGCTTCAGGGATGAGGTCCCCTTAGAGCAAAGGTAACTTAGGGATAAAGGCCCAAAGGAACAAACGAATAAACAGATGAGCCCTTACTTTCCAAGGATTGAAGAGATGCAGCTGTAATGGGGGTACCAATATTCAGGAAAGGAATGCCAGGTTCGTAAATGGGCCACTATCTGGCTCCAACTCTCAGTGGAATCAATATTAAGTTATGACCTTTGGCATTGAGGAGTGAACCCCCACCCCAAGCCTTGTGGAGGAAACCTTAGCCTTGGTTGCCATCCCTCTTGGCTTGAGCTATTTTTTATAATGACTTTGGACACTAATAAATTTTGAAACAAATTTGAAAAAAGTGTTTAGATGGGAAGGATTTTACTCTATCCCTCTGACAGAATAACACAGTGAGGTCGTGTCGGGTGGGTCTGCACAGCCAGAGGGACCCTCTTCACTGGCAAAGAGGGCCAACACTCTCACAGTATAAGGTGACGAGAGAAGCCACTGCTGGTCAGCTGTCACCTAGCCTTGGTCCAGAGGAGGCCTAACCTCCAGCTAAAAATGATAGGGCACTAAAGGAAAGGGGATACGGGGCAAGACCAAGCAGGCCTTAGAGAGACACAGGAAAGATTGCCTTAAAAGGTGCTGCCAATTCGATCTGCATGGACAGAGGAATCCCTAGGGATGAGACGGTTCCACCCTCCAGAAGCAAGAAGTCATAAATGCTAAACCATGAAGTGCCCTCAAGTCAAACGGCACGGCTAAAGGGACCCCCTTGTTAAGAGTACTACCTGGTAAAAAGACCCCCACTTGGAGAGGGCCCCATTCTTAAGATGTGGACTTCAGGGAGTAGAGCAAACACACTGACCTTTTGGGCTATAAGCCCAGCACGGCCTATGTACACCAGCTAGGAATTTTCCTTTGAGGGACAGGAGATGGATAGGGTCTGAAGCTGAGTAGGAAGGAAAGACAAGGGCAGAGTTGTAGGATGATGAAGAGGGGAAGTCTGTGTAGGTTGGAGAAATTGAGGAGGGTGGCTGCCTGAGTAGGTAGTAGGATAGGGACCCAAAAACACAGCAAAGAAACAGATGCAGATGGAGGGACAGGTAGGGAATTGAGCAAAGGACATGTGAGTGAGGGTGCATGAGACTGAAGCGGGCAGGGAACAGGAAACCAAATGGGAGAGGAAGGCAGCATGGTGAAACAGCAAGGCAGCAGGGCTAAGCAGCAGGAGGAGGTGGAGGGGGTGAGGACAAGCTACAGGAGGGGGGCAGGAGAGGGAGAGGGAGAGGGAATAGACCACAGAAGGGGTGAGTGGGCCAAGCAGATGAGCTGCAAAAGGCAGAGCTATGTCTGGCAGAGGCAGGGCAGAGCAGCAGGCAGGAACCAAAGCAGGGAGGCCAGTGGGGGACCTAAAAGGTGACAGGAAGGAGCAGTAGTGATAGCAGTGCTGGGGCTGAAAAAAAGCCATCTACACACCGCCTGACCCAGGAGAAGATCAGAAAGGGAAAGGAGCTGAAGGCAGGAGGAATACAGAAAGGGCAGCAGTGATCGGCCGCATAGGAGAGAGATACAGTGAGCAGCAATGGATAGGAGCAGGATGATCACTGCAGAAGCAGAGAGGGAGAGAGAGCAGGGACACACCAAGCTATAAGTGCACGGTGACTACAGATAAGATGAGCAGTCAAGGGAGCCAGCAGCTGCACTGCTGCAGCAACAACCCAAGTGTACTGTAATTGTATTGTATTACCTTTTTTATGTTTGCTTGCACGCATGTGCAAGAAACATCTTGTGGTAGCAGCACATGTCAGAGGTGTGTCAGTGTTGTGGACAATGCAGGGAACGATTTAGTGTGTGCGTCCCTCAGCCACCAGTCAGTGAACATGCTGGTGATGACAGCAAACTTCAAAGAGAGCCGAAGAGTTGAAACAAATCTGCCGCTGCAGTCAGGTGCAATTTCATCATTGCAGCGGCAGATAAGAAGACTATGGCCATGCACATTACAGTGCACAGTAATGTGCATGGCCGGAGTTACGAGCAGTTGCTCAGTGTGCCGTTCCTGGTGAAACATTTCAATAAATAAAACAGCCACAGTGCACCTTTCCACAACGGTGACTCCTGCCGCCGGACACACACTCCTGCAGAGCCAATTTCGGGGGTGCCCAATCCCCATGTCGGCATGTATTCTCCCCCAACAGCCACATTGTGGCACACTGGGAGCCCACCCCAGTGTGCTCAGACATTTTCTTTATTTTCCCGACACCGGGATGCCCACTCTGTGTCCAGTGACCTCCAAGCTAAATTTCTTTGCCAATGGGGGTGCCCAATCCCTGTCGGCATCATGCCCCCCCCAAACTCATGTGGCACACTGGGAGCCCATCCCAGTATGCCCTGAAGTTTTTTTTTATTATTTTTTTTAACCTATAAATAAAGAAAACAGTGCCCCGCAGTCTTTTTGTTTGTTTAACTGTAAAAAAAAACCATCCAGTGTGGTCTTCCCAATCCCCTCCCTACCCCAACCCTCCTCTCGCATCCACCTCGCACCCCCTCACTCATACTTACCCTCTGGAGGTCGGGGAGGCGGTGATCTTCTGTGGGCCGGGGACACGTCTGCACTCTTCAAGCGAACTAAGAACTGAGGAATCGGTAAGCACTGTATAATGTGACTCAATTAGAGGGGGTCCAGCAGGTTGATATCCCAGCCATTTTGAATTTTCACCCCAAATTTTCAACATGGGGTCCTTGGGACCCCACCTTGTGAACATGTCACTGTCGTTTCGTTTCTTGGTCCCGAAAGGTGATTTCGCGGTCACTGCACAGAATGACCTTTCGGGACTGATGAACAGTGGCACTGTCGTTTTGTTAATGAGGTGGGGTCCCAAAAAGCCCATGTTGAAAATTTGAACAAATTCCAAAAAATGACTTGCGTTGCGCATTTTCTACGCATGCTCGTACCTTCACCAAAGTCTTGCAAAATGGGACACCACCTACAACAATGTGTGTTGCTTTGCGCTCTCTGCTCCCTGCCTCACGTACCACTGCGAGTTGTACGCCAGGCTCGAGTGGTTTCCCCCAGAAAAACATCGCACCTTTGTCCTCGGAAGCTTCATCGACGACATCATCAGAACTGCCTCACCTCCTGCTCTCGCTGTGTCCCTCAAACCTGCTACCCCCTCCTACCACCTAAGATCCTGTGGCTCTCATGTCCTCCAGGTTCCCAAAACCCGTACTCAAATGGGTGACCGGGCTTTTGATGTCTTTGCACCTAGATTGTGGAATTCCCTCGCAGTAAACGCTCGCTCCTCCTCCCCCTTCCACTCCTGTTTCAAATCCTCCCTATGGGGTTTCCTCAAATTGGCATCCTCCTGTCTCTGCACCTAAGGGGCCCTCGCAACTCCAAACTGACCAGCTGAGACGACTCTAACCCGGCCACTACTGTGTGAGGAGATGAGTCTCCTGGTACTGAATGCGCTTAATCTGCTGGCTATATCAGATGTACTGTCTGGAAATATGTTCCTTTCTTGCCTTTCTGTACATATTTTTTGTGAATATTCTGTACTATCTCTGAGCTTTTGTACTCCAGCCCATTAATATGCACTTGTGATGTTCTGTATGTTGACTGCTGTCAAACACCTGTACCATGCTGTTTTTCATGTGATGTGATGCAGACTGTCTTATATGTGAAGTGATGTATACTGCCAAATTGTTCTCGTCTGTACCTTGTAACCTCCCAGGTCGCTCCTGAAAATAGACACTTGGCTGTCTAGTGTGCTTACCTGGTAAACAAAAGCAAATAAATAAAATAAATAATATTTTCATGCCAGATTTTCAACATTGCCATTTTTTAACACCTCTTTGTGAACAGTACAATTGTCATTTTTTCACATCCTGCCTGAAATGTGTTTTCGCATCTGTAGCACAGAATGGCGCTTTCGCTGTGCAAAATCAACTATCGGGATGGATTTACAAAGTCACAGTGCCACTGTTCATGATGGGAGGTCCCAAAAAGCCCATGTTAAAAATCTGGTGAAAAAATTCCAAAGAATGACCACATTGTGCAGTTTATACGCATGCTCGAAACTTCGTGAATTTCTCCTATTTTCACTACAGATTTTCAGCATTGCCATTTTTTCACACCTCCTCATGAATAGTACAGCTGTTATTTTTCACATCCTGCCCGAAATGTGTTTCCGCACCTGTGGCACTGAATGGCATAGTTGATGTGCAAAATCACCTTTCAGGATTGAGTAACAAAATGATAATGCCACTGTTCATGAGGTGGGGTCCCAGAAAGCCCATTTGGAAAATCTGGAGCGAAAATACCAACAAACGCCCAAGGGCATTAAGGTTTCCAACCATAACGCCCACCCAGTAGAGACTGACAAGCGTTGGGAGTGTGACTTGGGTTTGTCGGTCATAATGCTTATGGCATTCTACCCCCAACCTACAGCCGCTGACAGGCATCAAGGTGTGCCTTGGGGTCTTCGGCCCCAGAGTTCACCCCATTCTAATATACTGCACCCACCTCAGCTTATTTCCTTATGAAATGGGTTGAGCATAAGGGCTGAAGACACCAAAGCACACCGTGACACCTGTCAGTGTCTGCAGGGTGGGGTGAGGTGGAATGGTATAATCATTTTGGCTGTCGACTCAAAGGCATACCCCCAATGCCTTTCAGTCTCTGCAGGGTGGCGGAGGGGGCTGGCGTTAGTTCAGTACTTCACTGCTATTCCTGTTGCGCATCTCTTTAATCCCTGCACTACCAATGCCAGCAAGCAAACATTCGGCATTGACAAATGATTGTTGTATATATAATTGATCAACCCTAGCTGTTGCCTGTAATTTGTGTACTGTGATTGTATTTTGTACCCTTTTTGCCTCTGTATGACATGGAACCTTTGTAAACGAGCTCTTAACTTAAAAGTTGTAATCCGAGAATTCAATAAATAAAAATAAATAAAAACACTTGGGCATATGCGGTTTAAGTACTACTTGCTGGGGATAGTATACACACACCAGATGGGGTGGATAACATGAGGAGGACCTAGAAAAACTGGAAGAGTGGTCCAAAGTGTGGCAACTGAAGTTCAATGCAAAAAGTACAAAATCATGCACTTGGGGTATAAAAACCCTGCAGAGAGCTACAGGATGGGGGGGGGGTTTGCTAGCAGCCACCAGGGAAGAAAGAGACTTGGGGATTATCATCACAAATGACCTTAAAGTAGCCAGACAATGTACAAGGGCTGTAGAGAAAGCCAATGGCATGTTGAGGTGCATAAGTAGGGACAGCACGAGCAGGAGAAGGGAGGTGGTGATGCCACTGTACAGAACGCTGGTGTGGCCTCGTCTGGAGTATGGCGTACAGTTCTGGAGGTCGCATCTTCTTAAGGACATGACAGAGTGGAAGCAGTCCAAAGAAGGGCAACTAAGATGGTACAGGGCATGCAACAGAAGACATTTGAGGAGAGATTGCAGAACCTTAACATGTATACACTGGAAGAGAGGAGAGAAGGCAGTGACCTGATTGAGACCTTCAAGTATCTTAAAGGCATAAATAAGATGCAGGTGGGGGACATGTTTCAGTATAGAAGAAGGGCAAGAACAAGAGGACATGACGTGAGATTGGAAGGGGGAAGATTGAAGGGAAACATGAGGAAGTTCTTCTTCACTGAAAGGGTGGTGGACACCTGGAATAGCCTGCCACAGGAGGTGGTGGAAGCAAGCACAGTGAGGGGATTCAAACATGCATGGGATAGGCATAAAGAATCACTAGATGTTATTTCTTTATTTAGCTTTTATTAACCAGATAAGCACACTAGACAAAAACAGATGCCTATTTTCAGGTGCGACCTGGGAGGTTACAGGAAATAAGGAAGCAATTTACAGACAGGATAAGGTTGTACAGAGTTCAGGTAAACAATACGCATTGCAAGATGAGACAGAGAGACTGTTCAAAATGATACAAAATACATACCCAAGAAACACTGTGAGAAGGTGTGGTTAGGAGGGCGACCAAAGCAGAGCTCAGGAAAGTGCCCTGCTTGGAGGACCAAGGTATCAAGTTGTGATACTTGTTAGAAGGGCCACTAGTATCTTAGGTGCAATTACATGTCGAGGAGAGCAGCAAGTGATCCCAGAGGGAGTTTCGGAAATGTGTGAGAGGGGTTAGTATGAACATGGGTAGGAAGGGAATTCCATAGTCTAGGAGCACAGGTAGCAAATGCTATATGGGAGGGGGGGCTAGACTGATGACCACACAGGGTCAACATCAGCTATGCTGGTAGGGAAAATGGGAAGACTGGATGGGCCTAGCTGTCCTTATCTGCCGGCAATCTTCTATGTGTGGTGAGTCACCTCCTGGCCCACCAAACCTTTGGCAAGTCCTAACCATTACGTAATTCAAAATGCTTCATGTAATTCTGAAATGGTGTTCCACAGGGGTCTATTCTCAGTCCTCTCTTCTTCTCCCTATTCCTAAATGATATCCCCAACCCTTCCCGCCACAGTTGCATTCTCATGTACGCCGACGACCTGGTTCTTTACTCTGCATCTAGATCAATTGATGACATCAACCTCACAGTCTCACGCGACTTTCAATCCCTTCATTTATGGCTCTCGAACAGACATCAAAAACTAAACCTAGATAAAACACGAGCCATCATTTGGATCCTCAAAAAAACTGCCCTCTATGGCTCCTAAGCTATTGGTTCACTGCAGGGACGGAACATCGGTCACCAACACATCCTCTTTCAAATACCTAGAGGTCACACTTGATCCCTCCCTTGATTTTTTCAACTCATGTCAACACAGTTTGTCATGCTGTTAACATTGACGGTGCCTACCGAGTTTGCCACTCCCTCACACCATCTGCCAGACTATCTGTAGCAAGAGGAGTGCTTCTCCCTCAGCTCCAATATGCCCTCCCAGTTCTTTACTCTGCCAATGTCAGTGTGCTCAGCAAATGGGACACTTCCTACAATAATATCTGCAGATTTGCCTTAACAGCCCCTCGCTGTACTCATCATTGCCTCCTCTACTCCTGCTTAAACTGGCTGTCATCCAAAGATCTCGGAGCCTACTCCCTTGGGTGCCTTATCGACTCCCTAACCAACTTGCTTGTTCCAGTTTGCCAATCCCGAACCCTCAGGTCTTCCTCAGTCCCAATGCTCTCTACTAGACCTTGTGCCGAAAAAATGGGTGAACAGGCATTCTCCAACTTTGCTCCTAAGTTCTGGAACTCACTCCCCCTCCATGTTAAAAATTCTGCCTCCCATCGGGTCTTTAAAAGCCTCGCTGTTCTCCTACCTCTACACCCATGGTCACTGCAAATGCTCCTAAACCTAACTCCACTAGGCCTCCTGGTTGTGGTTGGACCTATTGATATTTTTGTTACTTTACTGCTTTTTCAATGTGTTGTTGTCATGTACTTACAAGCTGGACTTGTATTACTAGGTTGTTGATCTTTCCTAGCATGTATTCTAAATAATATCGGTTGAACTCTTACTGTTGTTTTGCACTACTGTGATTATCTGTACTTTTGTCTTGTACTCACCCGGGTCGTGCCTGAAAATAGGCAGGATTGTTGCCTAGTGCACTTACCCGGTCACCAAAAGCTAATAAATAAATAAATAACCCCAGGCATGGCTGACACTGGACCCATGTGACCCCACCTGTCTCCTGGTCAAACAATAAATAAAATAAAAAAACTATCACCAGCCATCGGCTCTTCTTTTAATGAAGGGTGCTTCCTGTTTCCCTCCAGGAATTCAGGTGCTATTTTTGTCCATTTTAGTGCTGTTTTAAAAGTTATTGTTTTTTCACTGTTGCGGTACTGGGCTCAGTGCCTTTGTCAGGGTTCCCCACTGTCTGAAAATATAGGGCGGTGGCAGTGGTAATCAGGTTCAAAGGTGTATTATTTTTCTGGACCTCCTGTATGCGCTGTACATGTGCATAAGTAGATTTTAAGTAAAATATAGTGAACTGGTATCAAAACAGAGTTAGTGCAATAAAGGATGACAATACAAGATAATTTTTGAGGATTTTATAAAAAACAAGCAGTAATGGATAAAAAAATTAGGGTGGTTAAAAAAAAATATATAGGGTGGTGGCCTACCGCGCTAAAACAATGAATGGGGGACAAAATGTTGTGTATCTACTTGTTGGTGTTGTCAAAGGAGATGCTATTGTGGGTGGTGGGTTTCAGCCCTGTGTCTCCTCCCACAAGTCCAGTTCATGCCAGTGGCAAAAACAAGGAACGCCAGGATTGTATATGTTCTGACCATCTTTTCCAGGGTTGTAAGGGCTACAAAAAGCTCCTTTAGCGGCCAGACCGGTGGTGTTGAAGGTTGAGGCGCTGGATGCCTATACGCTATGCTGGCAACCCGGATTCAGGAACAAGCCCAGATCATCGGGGTCGGGTGGGGGGCAGGAGATGGATTGAGCAGCCATGAGGTGGCTCTCCACTCCTGGGCTGCAAGGCCGCCCCCGACTGAAACCAGAGGTACTGCAGACAGGAGGCGACTAGGCTAGGGAGGAATAGTGCCTCCTCCGTGCGCCTGGCACCGCAGCAGGGAGGGAGAAAAACAAGGGAAAACAGAGCCAGCAAGCTCCAGGATGGCTCCCCAGCACCCATACCTGCCTCCAGGATCTGGATGTCTGTCTTGGGGGGGGGGGGGGGACAAATTTTATGTATATAGCGCCACATATCCAGGGGCTCAGAGTGCTTAACAAAATAACAGTAAAATGCAATAACAGCACTCCAAAATACAGTAAGTTATTCAAAGAAGATTAAAAACCTTATCAAATGAATAAGTTTTAAAGCAGATAGGAAATTGTTTTTACATAGTTAACTGCCCTTCCATCTTTCTTTCCATACCAGTCATGCATTCTGATGTTTTTATAATTTTTTGTTAAATAAATAATCTAGCTTTGGGGTGCCCTCAGATCTACATAGTGTTCCACTCTTCTCACCAGCTACTGCTCTTGATTTTCATATTTCCAAGACATTCTAGGACATTAGTAACTTCCATTCTGTGCTGTTCATCTGAGTGGCATGGAAAGGAGTTTGTGATGTCATAGAATGTTGAGACAGTATGAAAACAGAGAGCAGCATCTACTGAGGAGAGATGGATCCAGGGTAGTTAAAAAGGCAACAAAATTAGATTATTAGTTTAACAGAAAAGGTCAAAAACTGATCAGAATACTGGGTAGCCAATAAAGGATAACTGGAGAGTTTATTGAGAGGTTTAAAAACTGTTTCCTATCACCTTTAAAAGAGATTTTAAAGGCCTCCACCGTGCTGGCTGTCTTAATGTATGGTGAAGGAGAATTTCACAGGAGTGGAGCAGCCACCCCAAAGGCCCTGTCTCCCGATCTTTTTAAGTGGGAGGATGGTACAACTAATAAGCCAGCCTCTGTGGAGTGTAGGGGGCAGATAGGAGAGTATGGAATCAGGAGCTGTTTTAGGTAGTCAGGTCCCAGACCGCATAGAGCCATGTATGTTTACAAGCCTATCTTGAAGGTGATGCCTGCACTCACAAGCAGCCAGTGCAGACAGCGCAGGACAGGAGTGACATGGACCTCACAGAAGTGCACGTCAGCATCCTGGCTGCAGCATTCTGCACGAGCTGCAGGCGATGCCGCAAACCTCCAGACAGCCCTAGGTACAGGGCGTTACAGTAATCAAGTCGGCTAGTAACAAAGGCAGGGATAACCGTAGCCAGGTCAGTGGGAATCAGGAATGGACGGATCCTGGCCAATATTCCATAGATAGAAAAAGCCAGCCCTAATGACCAGAGAGATCTGTTTTTCAAGGTCAAGTCGATCGTCAAAAATAACGCCAAGATCATTGACCACCTTTATCACGGAAAGGGGACGACCATCAACCACAAGGGTGGGCATTCTCCCATCAGCAAAAATACCCCCAAGACCCGGCTCAATCACCATAATCTCTGTCTTGCCGGGATTGAGACAAAGCCAGATAACGGACATCCAGTCGTTTATCTCGGGTAAACACTGATTCGGCATATCTGGGGCGGAAAGATCATCGAGGCACAAGACAGGTACAACTGGGTATCATCTGAATAGCAGTGAAACCCCAGACTGTACCACCTAATGATCTCTCCCTGTGGCAGCATATATGCAGAGAACAGCAGGGGCACCAAGATGGAACCCTGTGGAACACCACAAGACAGCGCAAAAGAACCTGAGAAAAAAATTTCCTAGGACAATGTGCTGCGATCTTCTGGTTAAATATGAGTGAAACCAGTGCAAAACTGTGCCAGTAGTGCCCACATAGTTCCAAAGTCGGCACCCTTCACCCACAGCCCTATCATGGGGGATCACTGGGTGGGTCGGGTGCAGGGAAGTTGGGGCTGGAGACGGAGCCCCTCCAAAGGAGGGGCTGGAGCTGCCTGCCAGGCTCCACCAGGAGGGGGATAAAATGTAAATGAAAGAAAAAAAAAACTCTTCAAGTGAACTTTCCTGTCCAGGTATGACAAATGGAAAAAAGGTTCTGTTTAACCTTCTTACCAGGTCTTCATCCCTGATGATCCCTTAACCGGTACTGGGCATAACTCCTTTAGAGGGGACTATAGGCACCTCTATGGTACTGCAACCATAAGGGGCTCTGGTACCATGGCAGTTAGTAGGTCTTCTGATAGTCCTCCAGTGGAATCATGCGCAGGCTCCACCAGTACTGACATGCACAGGACTGGTATGTCAGGTACTACTAAACCTGATACTATACAATGTCACTATTGATCATCCCAGTACCAAGAGGTGCCATCTGCTGGGCCAGTCTTGTACAGACCCAACACCCCCCCCCCCAAAAAAAAAAAATACGTACCAGTAGGCCTGGCACCAACCATGCCAATAACATTGAGGATGATGATGTTGTCAGTGGCACCTAAAAACCACAGCTTCCCAAGCCATACTCTTCTTCCTCTTACTCAGAAGTGGCTGGTGGCTTTTAGTTTGCAGGCCTGGATGTTTGTCAGAGGCCCCATCTGCATCCTGTTCTAACTTTTCTACAGGTGCTGGGGAAGCTAGGTTCAGTGTGCCTCTCCTCACATGGTTGGGACTGATGTGTACTTCCTCTGTGGACTCCCAGTACTTCCTCCTGATGTATTCCAATATTTCCAGTGTTGATCATACTGTGTAAAAAAAAAAAAAAAGGAGTTTTTGAGAGAACTTTGAAAACAATAATACTTAGCCACACTTCAGTTTAAATTTTATATGCTGTCTGCAGTTTTCTTCCCTTTGCTTTTCATTACTGGTTGATTTGCCACTTATCCCTTGCTGAAGTCATAATCATGGGTGACAATGAATCTTGTTGCTGTGGAAATGATTAAGATGTCACAGAGTACTGTGACTTCAGCATGGGTTAAATAGCAGCAGTATATTAACTCTAGGGGTCAAGGATTCTGTTCATACTGTATGTAAATGAACCTAGTAATGAACAATAAAAGGATCAGAAATACAAAAACAAAACAATGGAATATGAGCTGAACTTAGGTGTAAATATCTATTTTCCCAGAAGTAACAGTTGCGTTAAGAATTCAAAGTTAATCAATAAACTGCACTTCATTAAGGATATTACAAAACAGTTTAGTTTTTCTGTCCTCTGCACCGAGCCTATGTACTTGCCTCATTTGGCAGGGAGACCTCACAGCCCCTACTGTACTGGTATCCTGACAGTCCCTGGCACAGAGTCTGAGAGTCATAGTGGGATAAATCATTTTGTGAGCTGTTGATCAGTTTGATCACTAGTTTTCAAAGTGTGGTAGCCAAATGTCCAGCTTCTATGGCCATGGCAACCCCTGAAGTGAACCGCAGAAGATCTGCTTTCCTCCACAGGGGAAGCTGTGTGCTCTGCAAGGCCAACATGTCTCTGGTGTGGCATTATGAGGGAGGCACGTGAGTGGAGGGGGGACAGGACAAAAAAATGGGCAAAAAAAACATCCAGACATCTTTTTTATTTATTTTTTTTTTCCATCTCTTTTTACCTTCTCTCTGTCGGAGCCCCAGACTCTCTCCGGTAGGATCCCTGACAGACTTGTTCCCGCCCACCTTCCGGATGGAGGCGCCCTCCCCCTGCTCATCCCAGACCACCAACCCTCTGGATCTAAGTCCTCCCCAGGGCAGGACCGCCAATCCTTACCGGTGACCTTTCTGGAATCAAGTGGGTGGCCAGGATTCTTGTGTGAGGGAGCATCCGGAGGTAGGCCACGGGATCCGGCATTGGGCGTGGTGGTCTGCCCCTCAACCCACCATCGCCTACCAGGACTCCAGGGTGTTTTCCCTTGTTTCGAGGCCCTCCCCCCAGAGCACGGACATGCAGTGATACCCTGCATTCGCTAGGCACGTTCCCACGCCCGTACATAAGGTCCGCTGCTACTCTACCCTTACTGGCTTGCTGCAGGTTGCGACATCCCCCAGCCATGGCCAGGAGCCGCTCGAACTGCGGCAAGCGAATTTACCCTCCCCCAGGAAAGGGGAGCAGTCCTCTGGTCGGTAAATCCTTTCCTGCCCCTGCCAGCCCCTGACAACCCAAGTCCATTCCCGAACCTGGGTCACCGCCGTGGCATGAGGTGTGACATCCAGCGCCTCAACCCTCAGTGCCGCCGGGCCAGCTGCCCACCAGACATCTTAATTACAGTCAGTACTCTTGGCAAGGTGGGACAAATCAGGTAGCCAGGTGATCAATGGCTATAAAAAACAAAACAAAATTGGTTTGGCTACCAGACTTTAGGTTATCGGCCGCCTGGCTACATGTCCACAAATTGATTTTTGAGCCCTTAAAAATAAATGGAACTAAAATATTGTCCACTCCCCAGCTGGGGAAGTACTGCCACTGGCAGCACGCCTACCTACAGTTGCCCAGTCACTGATAACCAAGACTTGCTCCCGAATATTGGGCCCTCAGACAGTCCCCACAAACCATTTTTATGTTTGTTTGCGCAAGGAACGTCTTGTTACAAGAAACATCATTTTGGAGGTGTGTCACTGCCAAGCCAATTGCAGGTACAGCTCCAAGGTGCTCGGCAGTGCATACCAATGAGCAGTTACCCTGGTCATGATACTAGTCAGTACTTGTTCGGCGGAAGCTTTGTGTGCTTGAAATCAGCCGCTCCTATCAAACAGCGGTTGTCTCCTTTCATTTACATGACATCACCCTGCAAACAGCTGAATGGAGTCGTGCCAAACTTTGCATTGATTAAGCCGTGGTGCAGCTTTCACCATGCGGCACTCACCACTCTTGCTACTACCTCCTCGCTCCTCTGAAATCACTCTCCAGGCTTTTTACATTAGTCTCGGTGTGGCTTTACTTACTGGCGACTTCTGCCACCCAGTGCACTCTCTCTCTCTCCATGGTCCACTAAAGCACAGGAGCGGCTTCACCGAACATCAGCTTCTTGCTGCATTTATGGCTCATGTTCTTCTCCTGGCTGTCTCTTGAGCCCCTGCCATTTAAATCATTTGCCTGCAGAACTTACCAGCCACTGAAGAGACCTCACCATGTCTTAGGGTATCATCCTTGCAGTGGTGTTCACGTGTCCTAGGAATATTTTCATGGGGCCGGGCAGGCTCACTGACCGTGCCGCCAAGACATGGCCGGTCCTGTTCTCTTTGTGAACCATTTCCGGGGCTGGTGCTGAGTGGCAGCCATTTTGCTCATATTGTAAACAGTTACGGGCGGAGTGCCGCTAATGCCATCAGTAATGGACGCTGAGCGGCACCATGTTAGAGTGGGAAGAAGCGTGGCGCTGTTGCTAGGTAACAGCCCTGGAACTCAGAGGACAACATTCTTTGCGTGAAGCAGGGTATGTGTGCGGTAACAGTCTGCTCAGGTGGAAATAAAGTAACAACTTTCTCAGGAAGAGAAATCCACAATTGTTTTATTGGCTACAGCAACTAGAAGTGCCATTATGAAACTCTGGGTGTACCAAAGGGGTCCTGTTTTTAAGGAATAGAGGAAGGGAATTATGGAAGCACTTAAACTTGAAAAACTTACACATGGTTTTAAAGGTAACATTAAGAGCTTCAGGAAAGTTGACCTAGTGATGTCATGGTGGTGGTAGTAGTTTGAAGTTTTAGACTGATTATGTTGTCAGTGCAGAAGTCCTGGTTTTGCAGTAGAAAAGTCACTGTTTCATGTTATTCAGAGTAAACAATGACTTTTCTGCAGAATTCTCCCAATTTGTTTTGAATTTTTGCCCAAAACGTATTATTTGCAGACCGGACCACCACCGACAGCCAGGCAGTCACTGACTCAGTGTACACTGTATTGTCTGTCGCTAGGCAACGGGGTGGTGGTGGTCTTGGACGGCAGGGCTGGGCTCCTGGCTGCATGTCTGCTGCGATGCGTTACTATGCTCTCCTCTTCTGCTCTGACCAAGACTACTACTCCTAGTGCCGTGAAGGGATCTGTGACTGTGTGCACGGCCAGCGCGTGTGACAATTTCCATGACATCCAGACGGAGTTCCTTCTTTACTTGGCTCAGCTGCCCGGCCCGAACCGAAGAGAAGTTAGTTACCCCAAGAGGGCCGACATAAAAAATACCTCTCCCTGCCTGCCACAGAGTTCTCCTTTGTGCTCACTGGCGCCTCTCTCCACTGGACAGGAGCCTGCTACTGCCGCTTGACACGGTGCTCCCTCATTGCAGAGTGCAGACTGTGCAGCAGAGACATCTGGGGCAGCCGCAGGGAGAGCACTCAGTCAGACAACAAAGTCTCTCCTTGGTTGGTGCTCAGATGATCGCATTGGGACAAGGCGGTCCTCAGCATCAGCAGTCGGTCACTGAATGGCATGGCAAATCTTTACTTTTAGGCAAGTGTAATTTAATTTACTAAAGTACTTTCTGTGATAATGAATGACTGAGTCAATGATCTGAATAATTTTTTTTGAATGAATGGTTTGGGGCTGGGGGCCTCCAGGCTGAGCTGAGGAGGAAGGATTGGAAGGAATGAATGGATTTTTTCTTCGGGGGGGGGGTGAGTGAGTAGTCATTGTCTTCACTAAAAAAGTGGGTGATGCTTGGAACAGTATTCCAGTGCCTCCATGATTGGAGTGAAGCTTCAGGTATGCATGGGATAGGCAAAGGAAATTTTATGGGAAGCAAGGGGGGCTCAAGATTAATGGTTATAGTACAGCCAGGATGAGAAAAGGGCACTGGTGGGCGGTCCTGTGATCTGCCACCAAACTCCATATTTCTTTGTTTCTGTGGCGGGGGGGGAGGGGCAGGGTCATGAGTTAGAAGCCAGGAAGGGGAGCTTGAAACTAGGGATGGGGCGAATGCTGCCATAGTGAGGACATGGCTGGTGAAAGTCTCAGGGAGAATGCTGCAGTGACGGAAATGCTGGAGGCCAAGATGGAGCCTCAAGAGTCTGTAACCCAGTCTTAGTACTGGGTGAGTGCTTGTTTGCCAGAAGCTGTGACAGATACGGAGGGACGGAGTGAGCATTTGAGCATATAGTATGAACATATGAAAATGCCAGCAGAAATAGGCCTCACAGTCTGTCGGGTCTGCTCAATTGTGCAGCTAGCCCCTCATCTCACAGCTGCCCCTCCCACTCCGCCCCTCCTTAGATTTACCCTCCCTCTCACCTTGCCCCATCCCCTCTTGAAACTGCCCACCATCTTAAAGGCCACCACCTCCTGTGGTAGAATGTTCCACTTGCCCACCACCCTTTCCGTGAAGAACTGTCTCCTTACCTTCCTCCTGAATCTTCCCCCCTCCAGTCTGAGACTATACCCTCTAGTGTCCCTTCCTCTTCTTAATTGGAAGATCCCCTCTGTTCGAGTCTTGTTTATCCCTTTCAAGTACTTAAAGGTCTCAATCATGCCCCCCCCATATCTCTCCTCTCTTCCAAGCAATACATATCTAGCTCGTTCAGCCTTTCTTCTTAGGGCTTGCCCTCCAGTCCCTGGATCATCTTTGCATCTTTGTCGCTGTACACTGCACCCCCTCCAACAATCTGATATCCTTCTTCAGGTACGGTTGTCAGAACTGCATGCAGTACTCCAGGTGTGGCCTGACTAGTGACCTGTACAGGAGAAGGACTACCTCCCTAGTTCTGGAGGAGGTTCCCATTGCTGTGCACCCCAGTATCTTGTTGGCCTTCTCTGCCGCCTTCCTACACTGAGGAGAGTTGTTCTTGCTCCCTATTATAAGTACCCTAGGTCCTTTTCCTCCATGGTGCTACCCAGCTGTACCCCTCTCAGCTGACAATCCCTCCCCTGGTTCTTTGCTCTGAAGTGCATTACCTTGCACTTCTTGGCATTGAATCCCAGTTGCCATGTTTCTGACCATTCCTGCAGTTTAGTTAGGTCATCCTGTAGCCCCTTCCATCCTTCAATGTCATCAACCACCGCCCCCAATTTGGTGTCTTCTGCAAACAGACTGATCTTACTTCGGATCCCATGTGAGCTATCAGCTGTGAACAACCCGAACAACACCGGCACCAGCACTGATCCCTGTGACACCCTTCTTGTCACTGCCCTCAGTGCTGAGAGTTCTCCTTCCACTATTACCTTCTGCTGCCTACCCCTTAGCCAATTCATTATCCGTTTCACCATCTTTGTTCTCGTCCCCACAACTTCCAGCTTTCCCCTCAGCCTCCCGTGCGACACAGAGTCAAAGGCCTTGCTGAAATCCAAATACAGGACATCCACTGCATGGCCATTGTCTAGTTCTCTTGTCACCCAGTCGTAGTACTCAATGAGGCTGGTCTGGCAGGATCTGCCCGAGACAAACCGGTGCTGATGCCCATCCTGGAGTTCATTGTTCATTGATCAAAGGAGGTACGGTGAGTATAGGATCAAGGGCCAGGCTTGACATGGGAGAGACCTGCAAAAGAACAGTCTACCCTTCATTGTGGCCACCGACAAGTGCTGAGCTGGCCCACATACTTCAGACTCCTGAGATGACAGACGAGACAGTGGAGCTATGCCTCGAGGAGCCAGCACAGAAGATGATCACAGTTCCACCCAGGCAGGCAGCACTGGGTACTCCCAGACCCCAGCTGAGACATTTACAAGGTTTAGAAAAACAAACAGAGCCACCTTCTGAGCAACCCACCGGCCCAAACACAGCTAGAGGAGAAAAATGTAGGAATGGTATAATTCTGTTTGGCCCCTGTCATAGCAAGCTACCTAGAGGTTGTGGAAACATAATAAGGGCATCTGTGGGATAGTGAAGTAAAATGTGGAGAAGCATTTCCAGTACAAGAATCCTATGTGCTTTGGTTGGTATGGGAAAAACTAAACAGGAGAGGGAGAGCTAACTTGTGACAGAAGCCAGTGTCACCAGGTGAGAAAATGGGACAAGCAGAGGCCCCGGAGGAGATAGGCCACAAGATCCAGCCCCTGATTCAAAACTGGCACATAGGGCAAATCCGAGAACTGGAAGGGACTCTGTCAATCCCCATAGGCCTCAAAGTGTCCCTAGTTTAAAAAAAAAACATGTTTTAAGATTGTCCACATTTTGTAGAGACTATTGATGTAGCTGAGCATTTGATTCCTAGTTCTTTTTTCTTTTAAAAAGTGAAAAACAGACTGACAACTGTACTGGTATTACCACACAAAAATGTTTGTTTACATTCCTTTATCAACTCCCACTACATCTTTTCTTGACTTAGCAAGCTCCCATCACAGTCTAGCCACTCATTATGCAGGAGGAGGAGAGCATACAATGCATCATGAGTGACTGCACTGTTTGGGGGTGTTCCTAATTTTCAAGAAGTATGCAATAAGAGTAGATCAAGGATCTGAAACAAAACAAGGCTGGGTACAACTATAGCATTTGCATGCATTTCAGTTCTACTAAGAAACCAGGAAGATAAAACAACCAGCATCATCAATGAATTTTAGAGAAGGTAAGCAATAATAAAATATGGGTTTTTAACTAGAAATAATACGATGCAAAAAAGGTTGATAGTGTCCCTTTAAGGGACTTGATCAAGTTGAAAAGAAAAAAAAAAAAAGATAATGTATTGCTAAACAAGAGGGTGGGCTCACCTTTGCATTATCAGTACCAAACATCTGCACAACAAATACCTGCATGTGAACGTTCGGCACCACACTCGCTGTGGTAGCCCTGCTGCTAAAAAAGTGGGAGCCCAGGAATGTTAGATGATTGTATTTTACTGTATTCAACATAGTACAGTATTCATTTAGTTCAGTTTAGACTGCGAAGCAGCTGTTAATCCATAATGCTTAACTAAGGCTTACTTGTGCCTCAGTATGTGATTTGCACAGTTTAGTCTTCCCTTTTTAAAAAGCTGAATTTCCACTTGGAATGGGGCCCTCAATCCAGGCAGTTTTGTAATTGTTTTTGAGTACTACAGTTCACAACATCGTCTAAAACAATCTCCTAGAGCTTATCCTACTACCTCTGTGTTGTAGTACAAAGATATCAAGCAGTGGGTTTGAACATGGGACTAACAGTATTTCTTTTTTGTATCTTAATCCTGTGTTTATAAATGAGAATGTAGTCAGTGGATTTTACCCTAGGATTGTCAGCCTGCATTAATTTAATGTAATCTGATTATCCCAGAGTTAAGAAAATGATGAGGGAAAGATAAGGGCACCTCTTTTAATTTGGTTGTCTTAGTAGATGTAGACATGTAAAAGTAAAAATGCATTTTAAAATTCACTACTTATGCTTAATAAGAATACCAGCAGATGTGCTTATTGATTTTTAGATAATAGGCCCACAAGACGGGATGCATGGTTAATGACGTGTGTGTGTGTGTGACTGGCAGAGAGACAGATATCCATATAATCCCCTTCTATGTCTCTCTGACAGCAAAACAAAAAGGGTTTAGTTGAGCAGTATTAGAATTATAACCCTGGTCCTCTTGGTTTCCAGTTTGTGTTTATGCACTATATGTAAACATACGTAAAAATGTGTTATTTTCAGTTTAAATTTAATTATATATATGATACAGGCACAGTAGCACCTGTTAAGCAGTAGTTTCAGTGCACTCAGCAAGGCAGACATGAAGAGAGACTCAGGAAGACCCCTGGTCAAAGCACTGGGGTTCTAGCCTGAGCCTGGTATTTATTTGTTGTCACTTGTCGAGTGCTGTTTGGCTGAATAAAGTTTATTTTGCAGCTTGCTTGAAAGTCATGTCGAAGCCTTGCTGAATGCCTAAACCACTGTTTTTCGTTGGTTCTGTGAGGGAACAGCACATCCCGGTCAGTTGCACTACTTCACTGTCGGTATGGAGCATTGTCCCTTGTTTTTTTGTTTTTGTTTTCTTTTTCTTCCTTCAGGGGTGAGCTGCTCCTTCCACTGACCCCCCCCCCCGTCTCATCACCCAGTGTCCCAGGGACTTAACCTTGATTCTGATCTTCTCAAACAGTTTGCCAACCCCCCCCCCAATGGCAGGGGTTGGCGGCTCCCGCCTGCCAATGGAACGGGTCCAGTTTCCCAGAAGAGGGCCCTGTAGCCTGGGTGTGGGTGGAGCCCATGAGGGATTGGTCGGTTTCGTCCTGCCCTGCCGCCAGACATTTTTTCACTTTTTCCTCCCATTGGAGGAGAGGACATGCAGTGCCGTCCAGACGTGCCTATGCATGCTCCCGTGCATAGGAGATTGATGGCCGCCACTTCCCTGTTCCCCACATTGCAGTCCCAGCTGCCTGTACCCCCAGCCACTGCTCGTGGTCAGGCAAATGCTGGGGCCAGTGTTTCCCCCTCCCCAGAGAAGGAGAGCTGTCCTCCAGACACTTGATCCTCCTCTCCCCAGCCAATCCCCAACATCCTGTTAATTGCTCCCAACCCTAGGTCACCGACGTGGTGGCAGCTGAGGCTTGGTGCCTCAGCCCTCTGTGCCACCTGGCCAGCTCGTGGTCCCTTGTTGAGAGCAGTAGTGCCTGTATATTTGGGTTGAGTAAGCATATATATGTTAACCCCCTATGTTTGCCCCTTAAAATGTGGCCATTGTTCAACCGATGAACCTGAAATTTGGCATGAGCTGAGTCGGTGCCAGGATCTCTGGATCCTGTAAAATTTGTACCGATCAGTGCAGTAGGAGCAAAGGTCTACAAGGTTGAAAACACATAATTTCACCACAGTGCTTTTTATTTGTTCATCAATAACTCAAAAATGATCAGGTTTGATAGAGTTTGGCCCAAGGTGTGTGTTTTTGTATTTTTTAATTTTCCTAATGTATACCCTTTTTGAGATATTAGCAAAAATGTGCTCAGATTTCATGCACCAGTACCGAAAATGAACATTTTAAGGTAACTGTATTTTTGTAAAACCATTTAATCACAAATCCATAATGAAAAAATGCTCTAGTTTCATTGTGGTTTCGTATGAAAAAATGTGTTTTAATACCATATTTAAATTGTAAAATTGAATGTAATGATTGTGTTATTGATTGTGATGGGGGGGCTCATGTTTGGGAGCAATCGTTATATACGTTCAGTATTCTGCCCTATAGTGGGTGATCTTATCTGCCTGCCTACAGTCTTCTCGATAATGTCCTCAGGACTGTGAATCCCTGTCCCTCCAGTTACCACTCAGGTCACGGTCAGACACAACTGCTCACGATGTCCCCAGGACTGTTAAGCCCCTCATCACTACTTCTGATTTCCCTCTGGTCACACGGTTGCCTTACCTATTGAGTGTATAGGATTATGATAGCAGCTCGTGTAATGTTGCAGTGTCATTACAACCTGTCTTGCAAACACTCTGTACTGCATAGGCCAACGATTCGTCACTGGTGTATCTGTTGCCTGTCTTGCAAACACTGTACTGCATAAGCCAATGATTCATCACTGGTATATCTATTGCCTACTCAATCTGCCTCTGTAACCTTGCTAGATGTAACTATGTGTCTGCCTCTGCAAACTTGCTGCGAGGTAACCATGCAACAACGTATGCACTGTATCATGTAACCATGTTTTAGTGCATGGAATCTCTAACTGTTATTGTCTCTGTATTGCCTGACGAGGAGCCTTTGGAAATGAGTCTCTGACTCAAAGGATTGTAATTCCGATATGAGCAAATGAAAAAATAAATAAATGTGCCGAGGTTCTTTTTCAGGAACTTCAGGACTTTCATGAACTTACCATCACTTAAGTGTGTTGTGATTAGTGCATTTGCACTTCACATTTCGGATTTTATAATCAACATTAGTCCATGGTTATTGTTACAATGGCTTATTTAGTTCAATTTTAGAAACTATATGAAATGTGGTCACTGGAGTCCCATGTGCCACAGCAATGGAAGACAAGTAAAAGTAGTCAAAATGTTGTTAAGTGTTACCTTGGAAGCAGCTAATTTCATATGTACTTCATATATTTGAAATTCAGTAAAAGTGAAAAAAAGAAAAAATGCTTTTATGAGGTGCTTTCATGTGAGGTCTTGACAAAAAAGCATAAAAAAACACAAATTACTGCTCTCTGAAAACAGAAAATGTAGGTGGAGGGGTGATTTTTGTGTTCCACATATTAGTTCTAAACGAAGACTGCAACCAAATGGTCTGTTACCTTGGCACATGGCCTGGAGGGCCCTGCCCTGCGCATTCTTGCATGAAGGAGGTTGGTGATGCAAGGCTCAAAATATACATTCTGGCTGTTCTATTTTTCTCAAATCCCAAAGGGACTTGTGTGAAGAGGATAGGATTCTGCTATCACAAAAAGAAAGGAAATTTGTTGAAAAAAAACCGATGCTAATACAGACATAAGGGTTGAATATGAAGTGCATAGTGCAAGGAAATGAAACAAAAAATGGTGTTTGAAGTCTCCAGGATCTTAACAAATGTGTGGTGCGTGTTTCTTGGGGTTTTCAACTCTAATACCCTCTCTCCCCCCCCCCCGGCCCCTATCCTCATTACCCAAGCACAAGCTACACATTTGGAGCATGCATTTACTGTGTGATTGAAAGTGATGAATGATCTCCTGTTTCACACAGGGCCCTGTAAGAAGTAAGTTATTCGTGACCTCCTGCTTTGCAGAGGGCCCACAGGGCCCTGTGCAAAAAAGTTATACATGATCTTGAGCTTCTGACTAATTCTGCAGGCTCCATGTTGAGAGCCATAGTTGTCTAGCTCTAAGCAGTTGACCTATGGGGCACAGGTGTCCACCTGCAGCTTGTGGCTGAGTCACAAGTCAAGGGGCTGGTGGAGATGGTGGGTATTAGGGTTAAGAACCCCAATGAAGAGCACATCTCTGATTTGCCAAGACTCCTGAAACTTCAAACCCTAGTTTTCTTTATACACTTTACATTCTTCAACTTTAATGTGGGCATTAGTGTAGTTTTTGCTGTGAATATGTATGCATATATGTGTGTATATACGTGTATGTGAGAGCATTAAGATCACAATATACAGTAACCGTAATAATACCCAAGTGTAAAATTACAAAAAACAGAGTATTCAAGCAAATTGCAGTCAAAATATGGAATGATTTACCAGATCATTTGTGTAATTTGCAGAATGGTTATGATTTTAAGATCTCTTTAAAGGAGTTACTCACAAGTGAAACACAGTGTAAATGTACCTGAACTCATTGTAGACAGGGATTTTAGCAATTGATAGAATTTTTGATTTATTGTTGTCTGTACTGTTTTGTATTGTTATTATTTGTTATATTAGAGATGCATTTTATGTTCATTGTAATGTATGTTTTGTTCTTTTAAACCGGGTCAAGCCTGTGATAGGGCCATGTGGCCTAGTGCTTTTCACTCAGTCAATAAATCTTAAATAAAATATGTTATATATATATACTGTATGTATATATATGTATGTGTGTGTATATATATATATATATTCTTTGCAAAAAAAACCTACTTTAATACAGACATTAAGGTTGTAGAACGCAAAACGCACAAAGACGGGAAATGAAAAACATTAGGGATTTGGGTCTCCGGAGTATTGGCAAATCAGTGGTGGGGTCTTACTTGGAGTTGTCAACCCTAATGCCCACCCCTTCCCTCAGACCGTAGCCTCCTGTCCGAAGCACAAGATACAGCTCCAAACTAGTGCCTCATAGTGGTACAGTATGGCCAACATAATCTGTCGGAGCTTTCTTTGCTCAGGGCCCTATGGGCCCAGTGTGAAAATATCACATTTGACCTTGTCTGATCAGGGGAGGGGGTGGGCATTAGGGTTGACCACTCCAAGTAAGACCCCACCACTGATTCAGCAATTCTCCAGAGACCCAAATCCCTGTTTTTCATTTCCTGTCTTTGTACACTTTGCGTTCTACAACCCTAATATCTGCATTAATGTAGTATTTTGCAAAGAATATCCCTTCTTTCTTACTCCAGGAATTCTTTAGCATCTATTAACAGATGCAGTATGCCTGCTGGGTTCAGCTGCCCCAGAGAGGAAGAGTCAATGCAAATGAGGAAGGCATTGGCCAATCAGGATACAGTTAGAGTGCTGCCAAGAGTCAGCCTGAGGGACCTCAGAACTTTTTCTCCGCTGAACTGGCACCACTGCCCCAAGCGCTCCTCTTCAGAGATCTTCCTGTGCTATTTTCTTTCTTTTTGAGTGCTGCTTTTAAGGTATTTTGTATATTTTCTTCATTTTATCTATTTTTACCGCATCTGCGCTGGGTTTCGTGCAGTCATGGGATTTGTTCATGTTTTTCCCACTTCAGCAGTTTTTCTGAAGTAAAATTCACCAATGTGTGCGATAAATTGCATCGTTTTTATTTAATTTGTTAGTTTTTAGTATTCATCGGTAGTTTTTAATGCTTTTGCTCCAAAATCATTGATTTGGTTTTTTGCGCCCATGCGCAGTTTTTCCGTTGCGCACCAGAGCAAATTCTTGGAACCTTTTTTCTCTATTTAAATTCAAAATGACTAATATTTGAAGGGTAATCCCCTCTCTTTTATAGGTTCATAGAGATACACAAGTACTGTAGGCAGAATTTGCCCATTATTGTACTCGCCACCCATATATCCTATAGGTGGAATTCAAATTTTTTTCCATCCATATAATCATCTAATCTATGTTTGAATGTTGTTTTATTATTACTATTGATCACTGTAGCTGGTAGAGTATTCCACATTCCCACAACTCTTTGTGTAAAAACGACTACGTTTATTTGATACACATTTCTCGCCAATAAGTTTATAATTATGACTCCTGGTTGATTTAATATTAGACGCAACTGTTAGGCCTACTGTAGTTTTTAAGTAGTCATCTTTTATTATTTTGTATACAAAACATAAATCTCCCCTAATTTGTCTGTACTTAACAGAAAAAAGTTTGAGTTCTCTAAGCTTGATAGCATAACTTTTATATTGTAATGATGTTACTTTCTTGGTAAATCTACGCTGTACACCCTCAGTTAATTTCAGACCTCTAACAGATGTCGGAGCACAGAATTGAGTACAGTACTCCAGATGTGGACGTACCAAGCTATTAAAGAGTGGTATAATAACTTCTACTTTTATTATTACCCAAAATTGAACCTACAATTTTATTGCATTTCTTAACTTGTATTGTAGTGTTTCTATCAAAGGTTAAATTATTAGAAACCATAACTCCCAAGTCTTTTTCCTCAATAGTGTTATTCAATAATACATTGTCTAAGTAATAATCGAGGCACATATTATTCTTGCCCAAGTTCAATACTTTGCATTTGTCTATATTAAAAAACATACCTTATGAACTGACCCAAGAGGATAGATCATTTAAGTATTTTTGCATGTAGGTTATATCTGATGATGAGCTCACCAGTCTGCCAATCTTGCAGTCATCCACGTACTTTGGTACCCATATTTTATCAGTAGTAGGCATTGTAGAAATCAGGATATTAAAAAGTATTGGTCCCAAAACGGAACCCTGGGGGTACTCCACTAGTCACCTCGGCGATTTCAGACAGATAGTCTTTAACTGACACTCTCTGTGTTCTTTTTTCTAGCCAAGATTGTATCCAGTTTATAATATTAGGTTGGATGTCAATTTTAACTAACTCTTGTAGCAGAATTTTATGTGAAACTTTGTCAAAAGCCTTAGCAAAGTCTAATATCATCACATCAACAGGAACACCCCTGTCTAAGGCTGCACTGACTGGTTCAAAGAACTGCAAGAGATTGGTTAGTACAGAGCTAGTTGTTACAAAACCATGTTTAAAAATGTCCACTTTGTTATTTCTATTTATGTGGTTGATAATATGATCCTTAAGTAGTCTTTCCGTGATTTTTCCAGTTGTAGAGGTTAAGCTGATTGGTTGGTAGTTGTTTGGGTCATGTTTATTACCTCCCTTATATATGGGAATGGCAACAGCTTCTTTCCAAGCTTGAACAACTTTACCTTCTTGAATAGATTTATTAAAGAGTATAGTTAGTGGTCCAGTTATTGTATGACATATACTCTGTAAAAATTTTGGTGGAATACCATCAGGTCCCGCTGAACTATTAGGTGTCAAATGTTTTATTATTTTAGCAACCTCACCTCTTAGAAAAACAGGATGGTCATTATTATTTTTGGGGTGAGACTCTCTTGTTTGCTGTGCAGTGGGCTTTGTTGACAAGAGGTGTGGTGGTGGTGTTTTTTCCCCTATGTGAAAATAAATAAATAAATCTCTTAAAGTTGATTTTGATTTGTTTAAGTTTTGGCCTAACTATTATTATCTGGCCTTTTCAGTCTACCTCCCTCTCCTCTAAAAGCGCTGAGGAGGGCACTTCAGGTTAACACAAAAGAAATGACAATTCCCCTTGGGACTTCTATTATTACAAGTCTGGTTCTGTAGTAGTTGTTTCTCTGTACAAGCCTTTAATTTGAAATATAGGCAGGGTGTCCTCTTCCCTGCACAAAGATAGAGATTAATCTCCTCTGACCCTCCCTTCTGAAGGATTTAGGGAGACATCAGGGGATGATACAATTATGCCCTCTGCCATTGAATTTCTGAGAGCTTGGCAATTATTCCAGACTTTATATTTCTGGGCGTGTTCTTGGCTCCTTCCGGTCCGAGTAATCCTCTCCATGTTAATCCTTGCGCCCAAGGATATTATTGTTATCATTATTATTATTAATTTAGGAGAAGATTTTCCTTCATGAACTCCTCTCGGTACCCACTAATTCCAGTCGGTCGCCCTGGGGTTGATTCAGGTTATGGTATAATGAGGCATTTATATTCAACCGCTAGACTCCCTGGACTTTCCCCTCCAGGACGACACCGATAAAGAGGTAGAGGACGACGACTTCGTAGAGCTGGTGGTTGCTCTCCTCCAAAGAAGTTGACAACTCTGTGAAGACACCGTAGGTAGGTTCTGGAAACCCCTCCTTCTCTTTCAGGGTTGACAGAAGCATTTAGAGGAAATACCAGCTCGGTAAGTGTTCTGCTGTTTTTCTCTGTACACTTTCAGATTAAAGAGAGCTAGGGCAAACAGTGGCCTGCTTCTCAGCCTTGTGCCACTGTCTGCTTTCCCTCCAGAGATAGACTCTAGATGATCAGATAACCATGTGCAAAAAAAATTTTTTGTAATGCTTCCTACCTTTGTAGCATATGCTATTAGATATTAAGAGTTTTTTGATGTATCCTATCCTTGTCATAGTACGACAGCTCTGGAACACTATTCACAGGGAGCTTCGCTGAAATTCCCAAGTGGCATATAGTAGCACTGTGCTCTCATAGCCTTAAGTCATAACGTTACAGCTTCTAGAGTCTTGGCGTAGGTCATTTCCCTCAGGCTTGCCTGTCTGAAAAGTTCCAGCCTTTTGGGTTATGCTTTGGTGCAAATTTTGGTTTGTCTTTATGGCAAACTAAAGCTGACAGGCATGAATGGATGAGTTTAACTCTCCTAGTACTCAGTTAAAGATAAGCGTTCCTTCCTCAGAAGTCTCAGGATAGGGGGGCTTCGGGTAGGAATTTTTCTCCCTTTAGCCATTTTTCCCTATGCCAACACGTTCAGAATTTTCCAAATGTGAAGTTTTCCAGTGGTATAGGCAGGAATGCTCTTTTCATTCCTGGTAATCCCTTTTTGTCATTTACTTTTCTTCTTGGTTTAATTTTTACCCCTTCTTTGGTTGGTGTAAAAATAAATAAATAAAAGGAGATAGAGGTATGCAGATATAGACATCTCTCTCTCTCTCTCTCTATATATATATATACAGTATATATATAGTAAGTAAATAGATAACTAAAGTTTACCTCCAAGTGCTGCATTCTCTGTTTTCTCCACTAGGATGTCAGCAGTGGGAACTAGAGGACTAGAACCTCGCGAGGCTCAAAGTTGTGAAAGGGTTCCCTTCTCCTTGGGAGTTGGACCTTTTTCCAGCTATTACCTGAATTTTAAAGGAGAATAGGGAACAGCGAATCATTACTAACTTTCACAACCAGGGGTCAGGATGCTTCCTTGACTCAGGTCTTTCTTTTGCAAACGCAGGGGATTTTCTTGTCTCCCTCGATACAATCTATATTCTCAGTTCCTTAGCCCTGTGTTTTTCTCAGGCGGCTACCAGTTTTCTTCCATGCCATTTAGACTGCCTCCAGAGTGTTCTCAGATACTGAGTAAAAATCAGGCTGTTCTCCAGGTATCTGGGTAGGTTGGCGGTTCTCACCTAAAGACAGGGAATCTCTGGTTTCCCTCCTCAGAGGCCTGGCTGTCCTTAGCCAATTCTCCTTGACTTTGGTTTTCAAGCCCTAAGTCTAACATGTTATTTCCTACAGTCTTGTTTTTTTTGTACCTACTAGAAAAAAGTTCCCTAACTATCTAAATCTCTGCAATTCTTGGGGGGCAATGCTCATCTCTTGTCAGGGGAAGTTCGTTCCCTGTATATGGTGCCTGATTTTGTCACTAGAGTCCCAGGGGCTAGGCCTCTAGGTTGGATTCCAAATGAGAGAATTTTTCGTGAAGCCTGAACTCTGTTACAAGCTGGACTGGTGTAAGGAAACAGTGAATTTCGCACCTCTCCCCTTCAAATCTTCTATACAGAGCCTTCCTTCAGGTCGGTGCTTCCCTTCGGGGGGTTCCATCATTGGGTCTTGGTTTCTGAGAGACTCCTCCTTCCATCAGTCCCTGTAATCTCAGAGCATCTCTATCAGGCCTGCATTTTTTCAGTCCAAAGGTCAGTTAGTACAGAGAAGATCGGATGATACTCCTGCCCTGTATCACACCAACGAGCATTTGGAACACAAGGCTTCCAATCTCTCCGCAATAGCTATGAGATTTTATCTCTAGCCTGCTTCTTTGGAGGTGTCTTAGTCACTCATCCATCTGTCGGGCAAGGACAACACTTTGGTTTAAGCAGGGTCACCGTAAGTGGGCCCTTTGGCAGATCCTCGAAGCCGCATCAGTCAGGGCCTCCGTAAGTGAGCCCTTAGCACACAAGTCCTAGCCACATCATTCAGGGGTAAGGTTAGGTCCAGATCTGAATTTTCGCCTCCAGCCCGAATCACCAGCTTTTTCCTTTTTCCGGTTGCAGGCCCCATCTCGAGGTTCCTTCCAATGGACTTTCTTATCTGAAGATTGGTCGGAGAACTTTTCTCTCTTCCCCCTTGTTTCCTAAGTACCTCTCTAGTTAAGGAATCAGCCACCATGATCCCGATGGCTCTGGACAACCTTGGTACTTTCTGATAAAAAAGAAATGTTTCAGTTAAACAGCCTTCTGGCTGTTTTCGTTTCCATAAGCTACTTCCTTTCTCGCACAGGAGTAGCATTTCTCAACTCCCAGTCTTTTCTCCTCAAAGCCTAGTTCATGGAAGCCTAGATCTCCTAAAGTCCCTGTATCCAAACAAGGCCTGGAATGTCGATGGAAAAAAAAAAAAAAGTTTTAATACCAAGAAAACCTCAGTTTCCTAGTGGAAGCAGTTTTTCCCCTTGTTACAAGGACAAGAGCCTAGAGTTTTTCAATCCTCTTTCCTCTCGTGACTGGATTATTTAGTTCCTATCCAGGCATTACTGTATTGTGCATAGAACTAGTTTGATCCTTGTGCCTTGTTTCAAACAACATGAAGTCTTGCTGTATTCTGACATATGCAGTGAGTCCCAACCTTCGAACTGCCCTGGAGATGAAAGAGTTAAACTTTCCATGCCAGGCATGGAACGCTGAGCTCGAGCTTGGTTGAGACTCTCTGTTGTTCTTCAAACTCAAACCGTCAGATTCTTTACTCCGCCTCACTGAACAGTCGCTCCGGAGATTTCTCCTTCTGCTCGGTTCATTTTGTCGGTTAAAGTGCCGTTTTCTCGGTTTTCGACCAAAATTAAACCGTAACCTGTCAGTTCAGTCTCTGTCTGTGGTATTTGTGAGTGCTAGATAGGTTATATTTTACTCTGTTCTGTGTGGAACTTGTAAACGGTTCATCGGTTCGGTTTGAACCGATCAAGTTGTTAAAAAATTCTTAAATTGTACTTTCAGAGTGTGGTTACCGGTTCTTATCGGTTCTAAAAAAAAACGGATTTTATTAGGTTTTTTTCCACGACCTGTGACATGGTTAGGAACCGATAAGAGGGTCTTGCCTGGCGGATTGTCATAAAAGGATAAGTTTGGATAGGACTGGCACTATGTCTGAGAAACCCCAAAGAAAAACCGGGCCCACTGGGTTTCAACACTGTAGTGTGTGTGGGGAGGTCTTTGCCAAGGCTGATCCCCACACCACCTGTGTTTATTGTCTGGGGTTTGACCACCTCAATGCAGACTGCCAGATTTGTAAAAATGTTCCTGCAGCTACCCTGGAAAAGAGAGTTGGTAGGCTCAGGAAAGGGAGGCCAAAAGTCCGCTGAACCGGATGGCCAGCCTGGTTCGTTCAAACTGAACCAGAAGGTGCCTTCTGACCAGGTGAGACTTCTTGGGGCAAAGGAGATCCGACTCTGAGGAGTGGTTCCAAAAAAGGACTAGAAAATCAGCTGGTGTGGAGCCAAAACTTTCCTCTCCAACCACTGAAGAAATAGCCAAAGTGATCAAAATTGTCCAGTCGCTTTCCCCGGTTCCGACCAAACCGGCACCGTCAGGTAGGCGCTCGGTTCATCCGGTTCCACCGGTTCAAGAGTATGATTTAGAGGAATATTATGAAGAGGAGTATGAGGAGAGTGAATGTGGATTTGAAAGTCTGGATGTGCCCATTGACCTGGACATCTCCCCAGACAGACCTTCAGGAGTGTTTCCTCCTAGGTTTTCTGAGTCCCCTTCTCATTTTATGTTTTATAAAAAAGTGGCTGAAACCCTCCAGCTCCCTATGGAGGAAGCTGTGGATGATCAAGAGGAGCCTGGCTTTGTAGAAATGATGGATATCCCAGAGTCTAGGAGGATGTCTATTCCCTTGCATAAATCTTTTGGGAAACAGAGATTTAAAATTCTAAAAACTCCTAACACTATACCTCCTGTGGATAAGAGAATGGACAAGAGGTACACATTTTCAGGCTCTGATACAGAGTTCCTTACACAACAATGCAGCCATGTTGGGGTAGTGCAGGCTGCAGCCTGTGACAAGACAAATATTCCCTTGGCTTCACACCCCCCAGACAAGGACTCCAGGAGGATTGATGCCATGGCAAAGAAACAGTACATGGCAGCATCCTTGGGACTCAGACAGGCGAATTATATGGCTTTTGGCTAGATATCAGAAATCCAGATGGGACACTGTCATGGCTTTAGCAAAACAGGTCCTAGCCAGCTGCCAAGGAGCTGGAGCAGGTGGCTGCTGATGGTATTGAGGCATCCAAGGTGCAATTCCATGCTGCAGTGGACTCAAATGATGTGTCATCAAGAGTCATGGCTACATCTGTGGCACTTGAAGAATGGCAGCTCAGATATACTAGCCTGTCACGGGATACCCAGACTAAGGCCATGGATTTTCTTGTTGTGGGTAATTCTCTGTTTGGGGAGCAGACAGAGAATTACATGAAGAAAATGGATGAGTATAGGACCACCTATAGGAGTGCACAGGCCAAGAAAAGGCAGGCCACTCCTCAAAGGCAGCTTCCCAGGGGCAGGGGCAGGCCTTTTCATAGGCCTTTTTACCAAGCCCAGGCCTCCTCTTCTGCTTATGCCCAGAGGGGGGTCTTCAGAGGGAGAGGCAGACGGGGTACAAGCAGGCCTGCTTCCACCCCTCAGCCCAAAGCCCCTACCAAGCAGGCACCCTGATGGGGTTGCCAGGGCCGATTCTCAGCTACCTGTAGGGGGCAGACTGGCTTACTTTGTCCAGGACTGGGAGTCTTTGACATCAGACAAATGGGTCCTGGAAGTAGTAAGCCAGGGACTGGTTCTCAGCTTCAAAAAGTTTCCAAAGATGAGAACCAGATCCTTTCCACCTACAAATCCATCAGAGGCACTAGCCTTAGAGGCAGAGGTCTCTTCCCCCCTAGCTCTCAGAGCTGTGGAAGGTTCCACCCTACACCAGGGCAAGGTTGTATTCCAGGTACTTCCTTACCCCAAAAGACAGGAGAATGGCGGCCCATCCTGGATCTCAGATACTTAAACAAGCACCTTTTAAAACCAAAATTCAAAATGGCGACTCTGGGAATTATTCTACCCTCTCTAAGGCCAGGGGACTGGCTAGTGTCCCTGGACCTCAAGGATGCCTACTTCCATATTCTCATCAGAAGCTCCCATGAAAGTACCTCAGGTTTGAGCTGCCCTCAGGCCATTACCAGTTCAGAGCAATGCCCTTTGGCCTCACCTCTGCTCAAGAGTATTCACAAAATGCCTGGCAGTAGTAGTTGCTTCTCTAAGAAGGCAGAAAATTGCCATCTTCCCTTACCTGGATGACTGGCTCATAGTAGGCCAGTCCCCAGACCAAGTCAAGTTACACTTACAGATAACTCAGCAACTGCTCACTTCTTTGGGTTTCCTTCTAAATCTTCCAAAGTCAGTTCTAGAGCCTGTCTAGCTCCTCACCTTCATAGGCACAGAGCTAGACACAGAGAAGGCCAGAGCCTTCCTTCCCCTGGACAGGGCAAAGACCCTGGTCTCTCTGGCCTCCTCATTCACCCTGCAGGTGTTTCGACCAGCAAGGCATTTTCTACTGCTCCTGGGGCACATGGCTGCTTCTACAGCAGTAGTGCAGGGAGCAAGATTTCAGATGAGGGACATTCAGTTCCATTTGAGAGCCTTTTGGTCTCAAAGAAAGGACCCTCTGACCAAACTGATCCCAGTAACTCGAACCCTGATCCAGGCCCTACAGTGGTGGCAGGATCAGAACAACCTGAGACAAGGGGTTCCCTTTGTCACTCAGTCTCACTCTTTAATCCTTACTACAGATACCTCCCTCTTGGGGTGGGGGGCTCACATGGGCGACCTCACCACCCAGGGATTGTGGTCCCCTCAGGAATCCCTGCTCCACGTCAATCTGTTGGAACTCAGAGCAGTATTTCTAGCACTTCAAGCTTTTTCCAAATCTGTTCAGAACAAAGTTGTACAGGTCAGAACAGACAACACCACCACAATATGGTACATCAACTTGCAAGGAGGCACTTGGTCTACGGCCTTGTGCACCGAAGCAATGAAGTTGTGGTCTCTGGCTTACTCCCTTAACACCTCCCTCACGGCAGTTCACCTCCCAGGCAAGGACGATGTCCTGGCAGATGCTCTCAGCAGGATTTTCCAGGGCCATCATGAATGGTCACTGGACTCCCTGGTCTTGGAGGTGATATTTTCCAGATGGGGCACCCCACAGATAGATCTTTTTGCAGCCCCAGACAATCACCAACTTCCCCTTTTTTGCTGCAGGCCCCCGGTGTTGGGCTCAGTCCCCCTGGATGCTTTAGTTCTCAATTGGGAAGGGAAGTTTCTCTATGCTTTCCACCCTTCCCTCTCCTGTTCAAAGTGCTAGTCAAAATCAGATCTCAACCCTGCAAGATGATCCTGATTGCTCCAGACTGGGCCAGACAGCCCTGGTATCCCTCCTGCTGTCCTTAGCAGTCCATCTTCCCTGTGTCTTCCAGAATTACAACCTGTTAACCTGTGCTTGGGGAGGTCTGGTGCCGAACCTCAGATCTCTCAATCTCAAGGCCTGGCTCTTGAAGAGTTAGAGTTGCTGATTTACACCTCTCCCAAGGGGTAATGGATACCCTGAAGGGCTTCTAGAAAACCTTCCACCAGGGCTACTTATAATTCCAAATGGAAAAGATTTTCCATATGGTGCTCTGGGAAGCATATGTCCCCAGAATCTGCTGATCTGCCCACAGTCCTTGATTATATGGTCCACTTAAATAGCTTGGGGCTGAGACCAGCTACACTGAAAGTGCATCTGGCAGCTGTGTCTGCTTTTATTTCAGCAGGTAAGCCTTCTTCTCTTTCAGCTCACCCTATATTCTCCAAGTTTTTCAAGGGATTGCTTCACACCAACCCTCCATTCAGGGACCCTGCCCCTGCCTGGGACCTTAATGTTTGCATTGCTCAGCTTATGCAACCTCCTTTTGAGCCTTTGTCTTCAGCAGAGCTTAAGTACTTGACTTGGAAGACTGTGCTTCTGGTAGCCATCACTTCTGCCAGACGCATAAGTGAATTACAAGCTTTGTCAGTGCAGCCTGATTTTATCTCCTTTCATAGAGATAAGGTGGTCCTCAGGACTAACAGGAAGTTCTTGCCTAAGGTGGTTTCAGATTTCCACCTTAATTAATCTATGTCTCTTCCAGTGTACTTCACTGACCATTCCTCCTCTGGCGGAGGAGGCTGCACAGATTAGATGTGAAAAGAGCCCTTAGTTACTACACAGAGGCGTACCAAGGGTCACAGGTTTGACTCCTCCAACTGTTCCTCACTTATGGGAAGTTGGTGAAGGAACCTGCCACTAAAAGATCCATTGCCAGGTGGATTGTCTCTTGTATCCAATTTTGCTATGAAAAACTGGGTAAGGTTCCTCCCTCAGGCCTGAGGCTCACTCTAGAAGGTACAGCTGCTTCCTGGCTGCTGCCAGGGACATCCTATTCTGGAGATATGTCAAGCAGCTACCTGGAAAACAGTTCACACTTTTACTAAGCATTACTCCCTGGACATTCAGGCTAGGAGTGATGCTCGTTCTTGCACAGCTGTGCTTCAGAGCCTATTTCCTAAGTAGGTTCTGTCCCTCCTCCATGGAGGTACTGCTTTTAGAATTCTGACATATGTCAGAATATAGCAAGACTTCATGTTGTTTGAAGAAAAATTACTCACCTTAGTAATGTTGTTTCTTCTAATGGAGTCTTGCTATATTCTGACCTCCCGCCTGCCCCTCTCAGAACCTCTTTTTTGGGATGTGGGTGGGCAGTGCAGTTCAGCACTTAGTAGGTACCCACCTTGTTGTTTTCACCCCTTCTTTTCTTGGGGTGAGTTGGTGTGTGTGTTTCATTTTTGGGTCTCTGACCTGAGTCTTTGTTTGTGACCAAAAATGTGTTTTATGTTTGATAGCCAGTTGGCTAGTGTAGGTTTACAGCTTCCACACAGGACCTTAGTGAGTTTAGCTCATAAAGATCTGACGGTTTGAGTTTGAAGAACAACAGAGAGAGTCTCAACGGAGCTTGAGCTCAGCGTTCCATGCCTGGCATGGAAAGTTTAACTCTTTCATTTCCGGGGCAGTTCAAAGGTTGGGACTCACTGCATATGTCAGAATATAGCAAGACTCCATTAGAAGAAACAACATTACTAAGGTGAGTAATTTTTTCTTCTGGTATAAATATAAAAGCTTTTATTTTCTTTCTTAAAGTAGGACAGTAGGCCTTTTTCCTTGGGAGTACACCTAGCGGTTACTCGGATTCTTTTTCTGTCAGGCAAGAGAAATCTGTCATTTCTCACACCATTTCAAAGAATTCCACAAGGGGCCGTTTCACTTCCAGACCCTTCTAGGGACCGGAATTTTTTCCCATGGAACACAAACCTCTGTATATTCAAGTTCATGGGGTGTCCCTTTGAACCTGTGGCAATTCTGTCCTGAAGCGAGTAACATCGAAGACGACCTTTCTGCTGGTCTTTTCCTCTGTTGGATGGGTTTCAGAGTTTCAGGACTTTGATTTAGGCCTTATCCTGTCAGTGCCTTTAAGAACAATTTAGTCTTCTGGACGGATAGCTAATCCTCTTCCCAAGTGTTCTACCAATTCCACCTTTATCAATCTTTTTCTCTGCCTGTTCTGCTTTCAGGCAAGTCCTGTCTAGGCTATCTCAAGCTGCTCGGATGGGGCATGAATTAGTCCTGCTGGTCTGTGTCAGCGGTCCTAGCAGTTCAGGTACTGTCGTTATCATCCCTTCCTTTCCTGCTTTTTCGCAGAAAAGGAGAAACCAGTGACCTAGAGTATTTTGCCATGGGACTGTTTTCCCATATTTTGGGTCTGTTACAGCAAGGCTGACATTCAGCCCTTCTCGTGCTTAGGGCCTACGTCCCGGAGAACAGCTGCCTCCTGGGCAGCGTTCAAGGCGATATCCTTACTAGAAGTGTGCAGACCACTTATTTGAAATTTGCTTCTCATGTTCATTAAGATCTTTTCTTGGATGTGTAGTCCGATAGAATGCCAAATTTGTCAAGACGGTACTTCAGAGCCTCTTCTTAAAAATAGGTTTCTGCGCCCTCCTCCCAACTACACTGCTTTGAAGTCTGCATCTGTCAATAAATGCTAAAGAATCCCTGGGGTGAGAAGAAACAATTACTCATCGAAGTAATATTACTTCTTCCAGGTGATTCTTTAGCATTATTGACACTCTCACCCTTCCTCCCCTGGAAACCTTGTCTAAGGCTTTGTTAAGGGATTTAGCCAAATTTGAGGACTGTCAATGAATGCCCTTCATTCATGTGATTTAAAAAAAAAAAGAAAAATGAAAAAAGAAAATTTCATAATAGTGGGTTAGAATATATGGTGGATTATTAATAACAGTTTTATTTGCCCCTAGTGGGCACAGTTTTTGCTCTTTTTCATCTCTGAAATGCGTTCTGAGGTCCCTCAGGCTGACTGCAGGCAGCACGCTACTCTAACTGTATCCTGATGGGCCAATACCTTCCTCATTTGCATTGACTCCTCCTCTCCGGGGCAGCTGAACCCAGCTGGCATACTGCATCTGTCAATAATGCTAAGGAATCCCCTGGAAGAAGTAATATTACTTCAGTGAGTAATTGTTTCTTTTGTTACAGTGGAATTGTTTCCTTATTTCCACAGGTCCCGCAAAATAAGATTAATATAATGTTGGAGACAATCCTGACCCGGTGCATGGGTCCAGCAGGCCCCGGCACACATGTCGATACCTTGTGGGTGAGGTTCCCCAACCCACCATAGGGTATGGCATCTGCGCTAACACACTGCTGTTTCCCCTACTCAGGCTGGGGCTGGTGCTGGTGCTGAATGCTGCAGCACCTTCCCCATCAACCTTGTCCCAGTAAACTAGCTCCTGAGTTCTACACCTGAACTCGGCGGCTCACTGTATGACAAGGCAGTGTGTTCCCCAGTGATGCTGCGGACATCCCTGCAAACAATGTTACTTAATACATTTTTAGTTTTTTTAATATTGTGACCCCAAATTTCCAACATAGTATTCTTATGGCCCCACCTCATAAGCCCTGTAGGTGAAAATTTTCAAATTCGTGCCTAAACGTCATTCTGTACCACAAGTGTGAAAACACGTTTCAGATAGGATCTGAAAAATGATAGCTGTACTGTTCATGAGGTGGTGTTAAAAAATGGCTATGTTGAAAATTTGGAGTCAAAATATTGAAAATTACCAAAGTTATGCACGTGTTTAGAAAAATTTCAATGAATGCGTGTAATTCTGCCATTTTTAGGATTTTTTTTTTCACCAGATTTTCAACATGGCCTTTTTGGGAACCCACCTCATGAACACTGGTGGTGAAATTTCATTATTCAGTCCCGAAAGGTGATTTTGTGCAGCGACCGCGTCATCACCTTCCTGGTCCTATTAACAAAATGACAGTGACCGTGTTTATGAGGTGGGACACCAAAAAGGCCATGTTGAAATTTGGTGCAAAAATTCTTAAAAATTGCATAGTTATGAACATAAGTTCAAAACGCCATTGAAATACATTATACGGCACACCTGTATTCCTCAGTTTGCGGTTCGGCTTTGAAGAGTGCAGGCGTGTCCTAGTCCACAGAAGATGATGGCCTAGGACCTCCAAGTAGTAAGTATAGGGTATGGGGGTGTGGGGTGGTGGGTGCTCTGTGGGAGGGTGGAATGGGGAAGAGGCGGCAGGGACAACGAGGGACCGTTTTCTTTTTAAGTAAAAAAAAAGACATCGAGGACTTTTTTTTTCTTCAGAGGATTGGCACCCGATGTTGGCATCTATAATTAAAGCAATGGGCTTTGGGGAGCATCCAGCACCAGGGGTGGGCATTCAGTGTTGGATTATATAAAAGGCAGTAATTGAACTATTTAGGGATACTGGGGGTGGGCTTCCAAGTTTCTTACACTGCTGAGGGGGGACTTGTAAATGCCAACATGGGGATTGGGCCCCCTGATGTCAGCAAGTATATAACAATGGGCTGCCGACACCAGGGATGGGCATCCCAGTGTCGGAGTATACAAATAAATAAAAAAATAAAGACAAACAGGTACACTGCCACAGGGGATTGGGGCCCTTGGTGTGCAGATAACAGTGTAAGGCACAGGATGGTGGGTCTACAATGGCAGTAGCCCTGTCACTGAGACACCACTCGACACAGCAGAGGTTGCACTATATGACACAGCTGTCGTTTTTTAAATGACAGCTGTGAACATCTCTTCTAACCAACTCTATTTCACCAAATACATTATACAGCACTAAGCTTTATTCCTCAGTTCAGTGGTCCGGCTTTGAAGGTGCAAACATGTCCCGGTCCACAGGAGATGACAGCATATGACCTCCGGAGGTAAGTATAGGGTAAGGAGGGTGGTGGGCGCTCAGTGGGAGGGTTGGAAAGGGGAGGAGGCTGATGACAGGGACCATTTTCTTTATTTTAGGTTTAAATTAAAAATAGATGTCGGGGGCGGTTTTCTCTTGTGCAGGTATACATATAAAATTAATCTATTTAGGGACACTGGGGTGGGCTCCCCAGTGTCCCATTCTACTAGAGGGGTGAATTAGATGAAACAACTGGCTGCAGGGGTATCTGACACTGGGGGTGGGCATCCCAGTGTCGGATTGTACAAATTAATAAATAAAATATACATTGCCACCGGGGATTGGGGTCCCTGGTGTGTAGATACAGTTGAAGGCACATCACAGTCAGGATGGCGGGGCTACAATGACAGTAGCCGTGTCCCTTACCTACGAGTCACAACAGCAGCAGGGGTTGCACTATACGACACAGCTGTTGTTTATTAAGGACAGCTGTGTCGTATAGTGCAAGCTGCTGCTTTCACAAAAATTCAGTTACGAAAAGAACGTTGATTTATTTGTTTTTTTTTAACTGTGTATGCTCAGAAACGAAACATTTTTATTGAATATTTTAAAAGCTACTTAACTGAGGGACCTAAAAACCAGAAAAGCACACACCTTGTACCAACCTCTATAAAACCTGAGAGTTTCAGGTTTCAAAACCTCCTATTTTTTTAGTTATCGAGTGGCAAAAAAGTCTTAAACTTTTCAAAAACGGAGACTTTTATGTTGTTTTGAACCTTTGTGACTTTGCCCTCACTGAACTGATCTACATGAAATTTGCAGGATCAAGAAATCCTGGAACAAGGCTGGCCCGGTGGCGCTGAGGCGACCCGTGTTCGGCAAGGGAGAAGGATTGAGCATCCAACAGACTGCTCTCCTTCTCCGGGGAAGGGGTCCTCAGTAGTCAGCGCCTCTTCGCCACCGGTGGAGGCTGAGGGACAGCGCGCTGCCCTGCAGTAAGGGGAGGGGGTTGGGGCAGACGCTTGGAGGGAGCACGTACGTGCACACTTTCTTCCGCCAGCATCATTGCATGCCCCAGCTCCAGGGAGAACACCAGAAAAAGGAGTTGCCACAGCACAGTGGTGGAGGGCGCCTTGCAGGCTCCGATCCCGGCCAGCCATGGCTCTGGCCCACTGGATCCAGACTTCGATGGGGGTTGAAGAACCCCGCGCGGGGAGGGAGGGGGAGCCCTGGGAGTTTAGGGTCAGCCCCGAAAGGTGGACGCCGGCAGACGGGGCTGGAGGTGCCCTCCAGAGAATAGCCAGCACAGGAGGAGCAAAGAGTAATAAAAAAAAAAGAAAGAGATCCTGGGTCAGAGGCTGTGCTTTCCAAATTTCATGTAAATCAGTTGAAAGGGGGCAAAGATATTAAGGTACAGTAATGAGTTTAATATAAGAGTGCTTACTCAATCCTAATATACAGGCACAACTGTGCTTGTATAATATATATGTGTATATGTATATACATATATATGTATATATGTGTGTGTGTGTGTGTGTGTGTATATATATATGTATATATATGTATACATATGTACATACATTGCTCCAGATAAGGTGTGTACAGGGCCAGTTCACAAATTAAAAATTGCCAAACATGCTGACCATGATGTTTGAAAAGTGTACCACATATGCTGAGATTGGCGTCTGAGCATAAAGAATAAGAGGGAGGGCAGCAGGACCAAGTGTAATCCTGCCTGTAGTCAGCAATGCTTGTAGGACCCGGAAGATGTTTAGCTTAAGAATGTGGTAGCTTCAGGGCCCGATCCTGAGAACTGTAATCTGAAGAGCCTAAACAGAAAGAAATGGCACAGCAGGAATGAAGCTGAGCCAAGGACGTCATGTGTGTGCGTAGTTAGTTCTTTGAGTACAGTACAGTGGGGCGGGGGTTAGGAGGAGTGGCCACTGTGAGTGACAGTACGAAGCAGGAGCAGGCAATAGGAAGACCACAGTGTGTTCTACACTGTGAGAGCAAGAAAAGCAAAAAGAAGATGTGGACACATAGGAAGTTTGGTGCTCTAGCAGGCTGCCAGCAAAAACAAATTATAGGTAAACAGCAACATTTGCTCAATAAATTTATTGTGGGAATACCAAATGGTAGTGCAAATGTGGCAGTGGGGCTGGTGGGATGAGGAAGTTGAGTCTGAAAAAGACATTTTGTGTACTGTGTAAGGAGGGAAGGGGGAATGCAATGGACCAGACTTTTCTTTGTGCTAGCAGAGTGGCAGGAAAATGGAATAAGCATAGCTGGAATGGTGGGGGCAGGGGGGTGATCGAATTCCTGTTTTCTACAAAGGTGTAGTTGCCAGTTTTGTAGATTAGATTTTGCCTGACCAGAAGCATTATGTGAAAGGTGAGTGGACACATACTGCTTCCTTCCTAGGTGATAGTAATTCATATAGGGTCATTTCTCTGTAGTCCCTGTCTGAAGCAAGGTTGCGAGCCACATCCCTTAAGATGCGTCTGGCTGCTATTTTTGAAATACTTTGCCAAGGCAGGGTTGCCAGTGGTGGCATGGGACAGAGTGGTCAAACGTTATTTGAAATGGTGGACTACCTGTCCCCTCCGGTGCATGAAGCACCTCCACCATGGGAACTAATGCTTGTGCTGTCATGGCAAATGGGAAAACCAATTGAGCCTATGGATAAATGTGATTATCTGTCACATTTATTTATTTATTTAGCTTTTGTTAACCAGGTAAACACACTAGACAATCATATGCCTATTTTCAGGTGCAACCCGGAAGGTTACAAGGAAAGTTACAAGCAGGAACAGGTATTACAGATATTCAGAGAAAAACAAAAGTCAGGCACAGCTTTTGACAGTCAGGTGTGGAACATCACATAACAAGGTAACATTTGACAGCCATGAATATAAACTCATAAACACACCGATCACATGGAGATGACCTGATAGAACAGTAAAGTGCAGCACAGTGCAAAAAGGGAACATAATACCTTAGGTACAGTGACAGTTCGAGGCAAGTTTCAGGAGGTCCCAAAAGGAGCTTTTGAAGCAGGCATGGGAGGAGGATGTATGAACATAGGCAGGGAGGGAGTTCCGTAGCCTGGGTGCACAGACGGCGAATGCCTGATCACCCATTAGGGTATCGGTTTTTGGAACTCTGAATACATGGGAGCCACTGGACCTTAATAGATAAGTAGGGTTTGCAGGCTTGAAAAGCTGAGCTAGTACTGAGGGAGTGGCTGTTCTGACGACATTGTCAATGAAGTTACCCATTACAAAAGTTTGATGGTTATCAGGGGAGAGACATTCAAGTCTAATATACAGCACACAGTGGTGAGTGAGACGGGGGGCAGAGAGAGCAAAATGACATATATTATTATATGCAACATCCCATTTTGTTAGAGTGGATTTTGTGGCATGAGCAAAGGACACAAGCCCATAGCAGAGCATTGGGAGAACAACACCCTTAGCCAAAGCAAGACACGCTGTGCTGGAGTAAGACTGTTTTTGGCTCTGTATGCCAGGCCCACCTTACTGTTTGCAGCCTTGCATACATTGCGTATGTGCCGGGAGAAGTCAAGTTGAGGATCAAGGGTAACACCCAAGTATTTAAGGGAGTCAGCAACCCTCACAAGGGAACCATCAGCTCCAGTGACTTTCAGGGGTACAGGACAAGCTTTGGATTTGGCCAGGGATCCAAACATTCATAGCCTGGATTTTTTTCAGATTGATGGCAATCTTATGGGCCTTTAGCCAAGATTGCAAGTGATCAAAGTCAGCATTAAGTTGAGATTTGATGACACTGGTGTCTTGGTAGTGGGTTAGGATTACAAGGTCATTTGCATATAGCATAGCACTATCATGGACTGGGACCAAGGGCAGATCATTCACAAAAGGGAGAATAGAATGGGCCCTAGGACTGACCCCTTAGGAACCCTAGTTTTAACAGAGGTGGGCTCCAAGTAAACCTTATTGAATTGTATGAGTTGTCGCTTCCCTTGCAGGTAATTAGTGAACCAGGCTAGGACAGGGGGAGACAGACCAAGGGACTGGAGTACAGAACACAGGAGAGTGTGATCAACCAGATCAAAGGCTTTGGAGAGATCAACGAAGATTGCTCCAGTCAAATTGTCTTCATCAATAGCAACCCTGTTCTCAGAGGTAACCTTGACCAGGGCAGTGGAGGTACAGTACTATGACCTTTTCAAAAACCATGTTATGCTGGGCTAAGCAGGTCATAGTTTTGGATATAGTCTGTGAGCTAAGTAGCTACCACTTTTTAGAGCAACTTGCTGATAGGATAGCTATTTGGCAGTAATTCTCAAGGTTTTTTGGATCACCTTGTTTGAATACTGGGACAATCCTAGCCATCTTCCATATGTCAGGGTTGGATCCAGTAATAAGAGATGTGTTGAAGATATGGGTAATAGGTTGGGCAAGGAAAGGGGCCCCAAGGCTGATAAGTTTGGGCTCCATGTTGTCATGACGAGTGCTGGTGTGGGGTGTGAGGCCAGCTAGGAGCCTCTTAATTTCATTGGCTAAGACAGCCTTGAAATAAAAAGGGGTTGGAAGGTCGACCCAGGCTGGGGACCACAGGATAGACATGGTTCATTATGGTCAGAGAACTGGGAGGTGTAGGCAGACAGGTTGGAGAACTGAGAGTTAAAAGCCTTTGCAATTGTCAATGGGTTGTTGCAGTTTACACCACCAGCAAGCATATCAGTAGCATAGGCTTTGGAGGAGCCACTAACAATACTCCTAATGTTTCGTAAGAAGCTCCTCAGTTCTCTGGCTGAGGATAGCATGGCGGATTTCTGAACTTTGCTCTTCATAGAATGGATAGCTTTTTTGCCAGCGTTTCTGAGTTGTCTGTATTCTTGGAAGGCAGACATATCATATCATGGGAGATCTTAAATTTAGCCCAGCATTTATCCCTAGCCTTCATGAGGGAAAATAAGTTTCCTTGGAGCCATTTGGTAACTGTGCCCCTCACTCTCCTTTTTGTAAGGGGGGCATATTTATCTTGCAGGGATGAAAATATAGCAAGAAAGTTGTCAAGGGCAACAGAGGTGTTGTTTGCAGCTAGGACAGGGGACCAGTCTGTATGTTTCAAATCAGCATGGTAAGATTCAATATTAAGCTTGGAGAAAGCTCTCATTTGGATGACCTTGCAGGTAATTTTGGGTGGGGAGACTCTCTAGGTACAAAAGGTATGGCTGTGATCAGAGATTAAATGATCCGCTTAGGCCTATTGGTTAGAATCCAATCAAGGAGGGTGCCTTTCCCCCCAGTGGGAGAAAGCCTGGTTGGTTCAGCAGTGAGCTGGGATATAGCGAAGCCTGCCAACAGGGGTTCATATTGTTCTGACATTGCAGCCTGTTCAGTTCAGGTCAAAGTCACCAAAAACTAGCAATTCATTGGAACACACTTTAGGACTTGCACTGTCAAAAAGGTAGGAAAGCCCTTGCAAGCCCCCTTTAGGAGGGTTATACGTACAGACTAGGTGCAACTTTTTTGTTTTACCCAATAGGAGGAGGGCATGGAGGAATTCATCAGTAGGGGATGGTGGGAGCAGATGAGGTATGGTAGACACATTGAGGTGACTCTTGTAGTAGAGCAACATCCCCCCCACCCCCATTTTTTCCCACCACAATCCTGCCTCACCATTTTATACCCCAAAAGGGCACACACAAAATCCGGGGTGACAGACTTTAGCCATGTTTCTGTGACCCCCAGTATGTGTGGGTTATAGTGAGCAACCAAGGCCGAGAGCTCGACAAGGTTGGGCAGGAGGCTATGGACATTTAAGTGGGCAAGTTTTGTGCCTTTTGAAGTAAGCCATGCGGGATGGGAAATGGGCTGAAAGGTAGTAAAGGAAGTAGCAGGCCCAGGGTTAAGTTCAATATTTCCAGCCAGGATAATAAGCAGAAGTAGAATTAAAACAAGGCAAGTCAGCACATTTAATTTCTTATTGGACTTGGGTTTAAGAGTGGAGCATTTGATCAAGCTGGTAGTATAGGAGTCAGGGCTCCAGATAAGATTTTTGGAGATGAGTACTGTACTCCTCGTTTTCAAAGTGAGGTGAGTAAAACCAAATTCAGATGAGTACAAATGTCTTGACAGATTGGAGTGAGGAGTACATTTTTAAAAACAATGTAGTTTTTCTTTTTTTTTTTTTTTTTTAGATAATAATTGATCAGATGCCAACAATGCTCCAGATAATGTTGGCTGGTAGGAGTAATTTACTCACCAGTTTTAAAATATAGTGAGTAAAACAAAACTGGGATGCATACAAGTGCTGTAAATCTGTAATAAAATTCTCCTTTTGAATCAGCTGTGTTATGAAGCACTATTCCATGGAGTGTGGAGCGTGGAGCATTTAAAGATATGTTGGGTGGGTAATGGTACTCATTAAAAAAAAATTCTGAAGAGTATTTCTAAAATGAGGTGAGTAAAATAGGCCGGAGCACACCTTATCTGGAGCCCTGATAGGAGTAGAATACCACGTTTTTGGTGACTGTTGCCTTGGCCAGATGGGTAAGTGAGCACCAGGCTCTGTCTATGGAGTCTCCATATCTGGTCTTCCATGAGGGTAAGGTTATTCTATGCCCCATGTGAAATTTCTGCTAAAGGTAGTCTGTGATTTTCACCTAAATCTTTTTGTCACCTGTTGCCCCCCCCCCCCCGGTCAAAGGTACATCCCTTATCTCGGGTATATACCTATTAGTTGCTAGATGCAATTTTACACCCAAATGGTGCCCTGACTTCCACCCGACAGCAGCCCTATCAGAGAGAGCAAATTAGTACCTTGCTCTGCTCTTTCTGAACAGTCTAGTTTATGTCAGGTCACCGGGTGTTTATCTTCTCTAGTGGGGTAAGTCTTATTTCTCTTACTCTGCAAAGGGGTTAGCTATAACCAGCCCTACAAACTAGCACACAAGTGCAGGTGGTGACCGTCAATACAGTTTTGATTACTATTTATCCATTCTTCAAGTTTTACTCATCCTTGGCTGTTCAGGTGAAAGACTCCTGAAGTACACAAGTGCGATCTGTTCGTGCCCCCGCCCCCCCAATCTGGTGTCCGCTGCTTGCTGATTCTTCTCCTCTCCTGCGGTGCATAACCCTGATTTTTTTTCTTGTTCTCCAGTTCCTTGGCATCTGCTTTTTTGCCTAGTCTCTACATGCCCCATTACCGTGCTGCCCTGTCCTGCTGGTCTCATTAACTGGAATGTGCTTAGCGCAGGAGTTTTTCTGGTCAGTGTTCAAATTATTCTGCTAGTTCTGGCAAATGTTCCACTTCTTCTGTTAGTACTGATGGAGGCCAGTCTAGCACATGGTCAGGGGTAACTAAGTAATTTACTAGTGCTTCCTTCAGCAGGCCATGGTACACTGTACTAAAATTGTACACTGAACTAAAATTACTGTCTTAAGCCAAGTATTCGAAGGTACAAGGTACCGTGCTAGTTGTCAAACATCAGAATCTACCTGTTTTCTCTTCCATTTAGCCTACTCTCTCTAGGGTAGGTCAATATTGTATACTGTTGTTGGTTCTCTGTTCACAATTCTGTCCTCTGACTACTGTACTACTGCTTCCTTATTTTTAACTGTAATTCTTGCCTTACATCAGAATTGGTCTATTTCCTCCTCCTTTTTAGCCAAAGCCCTATCCAGGGTAGGCCAGCTTTGTATCCTAATACTGTTGCTGGTACTCTGATTGCACTTCTTTCTTCTGATTACTACCACTGCCTTATTTTGTCTGTAGCCTGAACCTCTACGCTTGAAACACCAACTTGCTAATTCTCTTAGGATTTAACTATTTTACCCTATCTAAGAGTTAACTAATTTTGCCTTTCCCACCTCTGACTACTATTGCTTCCTTCTGTTGGTTCTCTAACCTGATAGTTTACAACTCCAGCCTCCCTCACTTAGTCTTTCTCACTTTATTCTCCTCTTCTGCTCTCCTGTGAGTTATGCTAGGTGGTGTATTACTGTAGTCCAGATGCATCTACCCTATTACTTCCTGGCCTGTCTCGCTTTCTGTATGTTCTATGGTTGCCTTTGACCTCCTAGTTCCTACTGCTCACCTGTCTCCTACCCCCTCTGAAACACATGACTCAGATTTCACATTCTCTGATTTGCTGGGTACCACTGTTTCCTTGTACCCCAGGTGGATACCTCTGTCCCAGATATCTAGGTCACATAGCTATGTACCTCACAAAGACTAAACATTACCCCCCCCCCTTAAAACCTTGCTGTTACTCTGGTCCCTATCTGGCTCACCACCCTCTCTCTTTATCTATCGGGACATTGAAATTAACCCTGGCCCACAGACCATACGCATTAAGTCCAATCCGATTAGCCCCTACTATGGTCACAGGCCAAGAGTCTGAAGATAGTTTACCTCAACCTAAGAAGTCTCATGGCAAATCACATGGAGCTTGAAGCCTGGGTCTCTTAGTATGACCCAGATATCCTGTGGCTCTTGGAAACTTGGTTAAAACCCCTCTATTCCTGATGCTGTGTGCTGCCTTATGGGGTACTATATGCTCCAAGTGGATCGCCCTTTGACGAGAAAAAAGAGAGGTGTCCTGGTTATCTTCTTTAAGCTTCACCTAAATCTTACTCTCCTGCCTACCCCGTCCCTAAAATCCTGTGTAGTACTTCACTCCCTCCTGGTTCTGGGGGAGAGGTCTAAAAAACTCTATGTCATCCGTATATATATTCCTTCTAGAAACTGCAAATCTGGTTTAGACAAACTGATTGAATACTTGCCCTCTGTGGTCCTTGGCATTGAGTTCATTCTGATGGGTGACTTTAACTTAGACTGGCTGGGTGCCAGCTCCAAATCTTTTGAATCCATTCTAAGTAAGGCCCACCTCTCCCAATTAATAACTGACCCACCTCAATACTCTAATAATGGGACTCATTCCTCACTAACAGGAGGGATAGGATTATGGCTGCTGGTATGCTTGCTGACTCGATCAGCGATCACTTACCTGTCTATTGCGTGTGGAAAATAAGTTCCCCTTCCTGCCCTCTAAGGTTCTAACCATTAGAAATTTCTCAGCTCTAAACCCTAATGCCTTCTTAAAATGACCTTAGTTGTGTTGACTGGTCCCCTCTCTGCACCACCTGTGACGTCGACACTGCAGTTAAATATTTCACTAACACTCTCACCGCTTTACAGGAAAAGTGCATCACAGTCACTCGTCATTGGGTTAGAGGGACCCACCCCCCACCAGATAGCTCCACAGCTCCTTTCTATCTCTGTTAAAAGCCAGAGACAGATGCTGGGCTAAATTTTAATCTTCCTTCACTCTGACTGGGTTACTTATCGTGCTGTGAGGAACTCTTTGTGACAGGGTTGAATAAGGCCCTGCCCATTTGTTATGCAGAAAGAGTTTAAATGCAAGGATCTGTTCTATCTTCTTCATTTCCGTCTCTGGTCTGTCGGGTTGCACAAGCAAATTTTCTTGTGAGACCTAGGAATTGATCACTCCAACGGTTTTGCAGTTCTCCGCTTCTCGCTGTCTCTCTGCCTTCCCTTGCTATTTCTGTCTTTTTCCTCCCTTGCATACCTGCAGTTATAAAAATATATGTGAATCTTTATTTGGAAATGTTACTGATACTGAGAGCCATTTGTTTAAAACTATATATAGTTAGACTGTTGAAATGATTGCAAAAAGCTTTTTGGAACTCAAGGGTTAGCCCGAGATGCAATTTTTCAGAACTGTAAACAAGAGGTCAGTTCTGGGTCACTATGTTCTTTTTGCTGCATCTGCATCGAAATTGACAAGAATATTCTGTAAACTTACAAGAACATTCTGTGAGAAGCAGACTCTTTTAACAAGTTCCCAGACAAAGACTTATAAAAAGAGCAGCAATGCTTCTACTGGAGAGACAAGGAGTGTGAGAGACTGAGAGACTGAAACTTGGAATTAAGACATACCCTCAGAAAGACTTAGTTTTCTCTGTACTGCCTTTGTAAATAGTTTACTGAATAATTTTTAATTTTTATTTTGCTGTTATTGAGAAAAATAAAATGCTGTTTGAGAATTTTGAAACTGCTCCTGGTTTTCCTATGCTTCCTGACCTGTGCCTCAACGACACTCTTGCACAGTAGAAATCAGGTCGGCCAAAAATAAATACCACAGGGATCTTCTCCTTGCCTTGGCCAGAGACTCCAAGAGTTTTGGTCACAAATTAAAGGGTTTCTAGGTAATACAAAAGCCCCCCCCCCCGATATGGTCATTGGTGTTGTAAACTGCACCAATCATACTACTATTGCAAACGCTTTTAATTCATTTTTTTTTCATTTCCAGTGTCTTTGGTTCTGCGCTTCACAAGCCCTCCCCCCTCTCTAACTGCCCTCTAGCCCCTACTGCATCTTTGGAGAGTCTCACAAAATGAAGTCTTGCATCTTCTCACTTCTGGTTCTCCCTTCAGTAGCACTGGTCTAGATGGACTTGAACCAAGATTATGTAAGTTGGCTGCCCCTCTCCTCATCTCCCCCATCTCTTGACTTTTTACCATCTCTCCTCTCTCATTATCTCCACTGTCCCTCGCAAATGGAAAATGGCCAATATAATGCCCATCTTTAAGAAAGATGATCCTGTTTCTATCAGTAACTACTGCCTCATTGCCATCTTACCCACCCTCAGTAAGCTCTTGGAAAAGATTGTCTACTCCCAGGTCTGTGACCACTTATGCAATTATAATTAGCAATCTCCTGCCCAGCATGGCTGTAGGCCTACTCATAGTACCACCACCGCCCTTGCCCACTTCTCTAGTGACATTAAATCTAACATGGACAAGGGTATGCTTGCTGGGGCAATTTTAATTGACCTTGCCACAGATTTCAACCTGGTAAAATCATCCCCTCCTGTTACCTGTACTAGAATGTCTCGGTGCCTCAACCCCTGCCTTAACGTGGTTCTCCGGCTACCTCCATAACCATCAACAATTAGTCTCTTTTAACAAGGCCATCTCCTCCCCTGCTTCCATCAATGTTGGCATTCCCCAGCGTTCCATTCTCAGCCCCCTGCTGTTCTCTATTTTCATAAATGATTTGGATAATGATATTTGTACATGTACATGTTAATAACTGATTGTTAAATGTTTTTTGTATCTTGTATTGTTCTTAAATGTTTGTTTACTTAGTACGTTAAGTCTGTGTAACTTGTCGCTGGTGAAAGTGGGCAGTTTTGCTCATCCTGCTTACAACTATAAAAAATAAAAAATGAAAATGAAATTAAATTTGCCTAACACCCCTTCCCACTGCCATACTTTGCTATACGTTGATGACCTAGTTCTTTACTGTGGTTCTAAGTCCCTGACCAAAGTCATTTCCTAGCTCACCTTGAACTTACATAAAGTACAAACGTGGCTCTCCCGGGACTGCTTTGTCCTAAACATTGTCAAGACCCAGCTATGCTCTTTGGGTCCCCAAAAAGGGTTTGTGCAAATGCCTCAGGCCTAGACATGGTGTCTTGATGGCTCCCTCATCTCTGTTACCGACAACTTCAAATATCTAGATATTACACTCGACCCTGCCTTGGAATTCTCAGCATATCTCCCATATCTGCAAATCTGTAAACACCAAACTTGGACTAGCTCCCAGAATCCGTTATGCCCTCAGTCCCGCTTCCAGAGTTGCTATTGCCCGGGGAGTCTTACTTCCTAACTTGTGCTATGCAATCCCTGTTTTCTATCAAGCCGTCAGTTGCTTCGAAAAATGGAACTGCTGTGACTATCACACTTAACACTTATGATCCACAGCACATAACTTTACAGTCCTCCACTGACAAGGCCCCCATGGGCCATTGCTTTGTGTAACCACAGAACCTCCGGTCACCCTCATCTTTCCCATACTATTCTGGTAATTGCTACCACCTTTTCCTCTATTTAGGGCGCCTCCGCTCCTGTTTAACTACTCTCTCCTACCTCCTTCTCTTGCCTACTAACCTCCTCTCTCTTTTCTGCTACTAATTTACTATTATCAGGCCTCTTCTGCCTCTAGACCTGCCTACTAACTTCTGAATTCTCTTGTATGTATAGCACTTGATATCATTTGTTAAAGTTAGCACAATAGTTTGTTGTTCAATTTATCCCTTCTTGTTGTATCTCACCATGACTGTTTATCTGTACCCATTGTATCTGTGTCTGTTAATCCATCCTCTGTATAGTTCATTTTTGGACGTGGAGTATTTGTAAATGAGCCCATGGCACAAAGATCTTAATTCCGAGATTCAATAAATGGAACATCTCATATAATAATTTAATGCAGATTTTGCTCTGTCTGCCCCTCAACCTACTCACCACTCTTCGCTCTATTCTAACCCAGAGTGGCTCCCCTCACCCTCTGCTGGGGCTGTTGCCCATGTTGTCCCCTTTTTCTCCCTGCTGGGCCAGCGGGGCTATCCTTGCTGAGAGTAAGTAGAAACATTTCATGTACTGGAAAATGAGGTGGTGTAGGAGTGTGACAGCCAGCCCAAAGCTTCAAAACGTGGGTAGAATGGCTCTGTACTCTCGGACCCAAAGAAATCAATGCCCAAAGAAATGAAGTATTAAAGTATTCAATGTGGCAAAAGTAGAGGTGCATCTGACTAGGACCTCTTCCCCAGCACTTCAGCCCTCTCTGGGTCGTCGTCAGGAGGTGGGTCTCTACCCTGATGAAGACCCAGAGAGTGTTTAAGCACTGGGGCAGAGGGTCCTTGTCAGATGTACCTCTACTTTTTGCCACATTAAATACCTCAATACTTCATTTCTGCCTGGGTATTTATTTCTGTGGGTGAGAGAGTACAGAGCCATTCTACCTCTGTTGTTGCAGAGAGGAGGGTGATTGAGTGTAACTGTAGCTATGGCTCAGTATTTCCTCCATTTGACTACCACTAGCCCCCAGAAGGGTATGTTTCCTTTCTTTATCTCTGTCTTCCTCTAGAAGTTGGTAGTCAAGTTATATATTCGGTTGTTTCTCTTCTCTTCTCTTCCTATATCATTTTTCTATCCCGTTAATTTTACCTAACCTACAGGCATGGCTTGCCCCCACTTTTCTCACTGTCTTGGCAAACAGAACTGAGGTAGGTTAGGGGGCCAGCAACAGTTATTGGCAGATGCATGTCTCCATGCTGTGTAATGCAGGTGTCCTGAACTAGTAGCCATTGCTGACCCCATGGCCAAAATATTTTGTCCTGCGGTATCCTCCTAGTGCCTCCAGCTTGGGTCCAAGAGTGGTATTCTATGGAGAAGATAGTCAGGGAGACCTTTAACTACAGTAAGTTCATAAATTTTCTTTATAAACTGTTGAACAAAGGGAATTTAGACATAACTTTTTTAAACATGGTAATAAACATATAGAATATGTTGTTATTGAGGTCATTAAAGCAGCAAATAAGTCTTTTCGAGAGAGAACTAAATGTGTGTCTTTTGACAGCAGTAGATAGGGGGCATGAACTGAAAGCCAGAGCGTGGTAATGAAAATTGTCTCAGAAGAGACAAGCTTGTTGGGGGGCAATTGTTTAACTGGAAAGGCACACTAAGCTGAAGCTTGTTCCCAAGTGTGACCTGGGAGCACAAAGAAGTTATGTGACTTGCTCAGGGTCACACAGTATGCAAGTAGGGGCTGTGGGATTCACACCCAGGTTTGCAGCTCAGACCCCTAAATCACAGCACCATACTGCCTCCTACAGCATTTGCCCATTTATGTAATTTTTTTTATTTCTTAAGGATTCATACTGTATATATCCTTAAAGATAAGCTACTTGAAGACCCAGCTGTGTAAGTAGCATATGAAATATATAATTTATAACTGTAGGTCTACTTTATTAGCAAATGAGTGCGAGATAAGTATCTTATCTACTTTTGCAGTCTCTTTTTTTAAAATATATTTTTATTGAGTTTTCAAGTTTGTGAAGAAATACAAAACTGCATATCAGGAAAGACACTATACAGTTAACTAAAAAATTAAAAGACTATTCTATTGTAATTAATAAGGGATACAGGAGCTACATTTCTGTTTGGTACCACATTGGAGGCTTCCACTAATTTTATCCAGGAATTGTTATACACGACTGTAGCTATTCATGAGACATAATCTCTTAATTTTATACTTAGGATGTTTTAACCAAGCCATGGAACAATTCAAACTATGCTTGATATGCACACAGTGATGATCATGTTACAGTAGAAACCTGGGCATGTGCAGTAAAACGTTAGCTGCACTCTTATTAGTGATGGTAGTACCATGGATAGTGAGGCCTTGAACTCAGGCACTTCAGTGTGACTGGGACTAAGTCCCAACTAATGCTAATTAAACAGTTGTTTCAACTTTTAAAGAATTAACTTCATAACATGTTATAATTAAAAATCACTAAAAATACCACCAACAGCTTAATCTGGTTCAGGGTCAGTTGGCATTCATCTGTTTTCCCCTCCCCCGGGTCGTGCCTGAAAATAGGCAGGATTTGTCTTCTGCACCTACCCAGTTAACAAAAACAAAATAAATAAATAAAAGACAAAACTTACACTGTACTGGTATTGAACCACTGTGGGAGGTCTTGACACAGCGGGCAAGCGAAGGGGGTCATTATGTGCGCCATAACTGAAAAGGTATAGTGTGCAGTGAATCTCTCAGAATGACCAAGTTCCCCCAGGCTTCTGAGATTACAGCTTTGCACCACAGATGCTAGAAGTCTCTCTGCTTCATGCCAGAAAGTGAGAAGACACACTGCAACTACCATGGACAATTGCAGTGTTTTTGGTGCATCACAACTTCCAAGCCCAAGCTGCCACGCCCCCCCTCCCCTGGCACAAAGCAATGAGATTATATGGTTCCTGCTGAACATATTCATTTTGTTAATTCAAACTATACTCGCTATGCAAACAGTTACAGTTGTGTTAGAAACCTGGACATGTACAGTAAAACATGAACCGCCAGAAACATTTGATGAAGTTCAGGCACTGATCTTTGGCCGGTAAGATTTTACAAAAATTCTGTGTAACGTCACAGTTCTTGCCAGCAAGTATCTTTTTAAGTTTGCAATCAGTCTAGGAACTGTTTGTTTTTCTACTGGAAAATAATTATTTAGCCCTCCTCCTTAGCAGAGGAATGCTTTGTTGGATCCTGATCTCCGGAGCAGTTAACCAGTCTCTCCTTGCATGTCCCAGCAGCTTTAGGGTCCACAAAAGAGTACATTTGTCCCTGGTGGAGAACTACAACTGTGCTGGAAAGCTAAATCTAACTTCCAGTTCTTTAAGTTTCTTGGTTACCCCTTCGGATTCCTTTCTTCGGGTTCGTGTTGCGAAGGAGTAATTAAGAAAGAATAGGATACAATCATCTAAATGCACAGAGCCATTTTCAGTAGTGGCCCATAGGATTTTGTCTTTGACCCCTGATAACTCCAGTACCATCAAAGATCTTCTTTGAGGATATCTGTTTCATCAGGCCACACGTATGGAAGCATAGCAGCCAGGCACTAGGAACACATGTTAACTTTTTTGCTGGCAGTATTCTAGGGGTTGCCCATGATCATGTCATATGTCAGTGTCCTCACCATATAAATGTAGGCAGCCCTGTGCCCTCCTCGGTTCTTTTCCTGCCATCAGCCATTCACATCAGACTCCACGGAGCAGAGGCATGGCCACTTCTGTTGACAGTTTCAGGAATGTGTGAGCTGCAGAAATTAATGCTGCTGCAACTTGGAGTACTGTCCACACTTTCACTAAACACTACAGTTTGGGCATTGCCTCTGGAGGAAGGGCAGGCTTTGGCCTGGCTGTGCTTCAGGGCCTTCTTTCTTAGGCCTATAGCTTCTAGCCACCCAGACTGTCTCTCTGTCGGTATTGCTTGGGACCCATTCCATAGGTGTAGCCTGATGAAAGATATTCTCGAAGAAGATAGTGCAGTTATGTTATACCATACCGTAACGGATCTGTGAGAGAATCTTATTCATCAGGCCATGCCATCCCACCCCACCCTCCATCCTCCTTGGCCTTGAGGCTTCTCAGTTCCTGTCTCGGTCTCTCTTTCTCTGTCTCTCCAGAATGGACTACCTTCTGTTTCACCTTGCATAGTGGTGGGAACCTCTAGCTCTCCCTCAGTTCCCAAGAGGAGGTCCTTTGTGTATGGTCTCTGGTGGGGTAACTGAGGAGGGCGCAGAGCTGCCTGCATTTATATTGTGAGGACATCGATATGTATTGTTTAAGTGGGTGGCCTCTAGAAGACTGCTAGCAAAAAAGTTTCCGTGTGGTCCTAGTGCCTGGGGGCTATAGCGCCATAGGTATGGCCTGATGAGAGATTCTCTTGAAGATCTTCTGTTACAGTAAGTTTTCACATAACTATACTTTTGTGGGCCTTCTTCAGAAGACCATGCTCTTCTAGGCATTATCTTGGATGCTCTGACATGAGCAGAGGCAAACCCCAAACCCAAGGCCTCTGGTAAGTACTAATGTATGTTGCAGCATCCTCGCCGTCTGGCACTCAAAAATGCATATATCTGAAGCTTGAACAGTATTTTCTAATTGTTCAGTCCTTGCTCTAAAGGAGGCTGCTGCTGCCACCATGATTGCTTTACCTGACACTGTCTTGGCCTCCGCCATGTTCCCACCAGGTTGTCCACTTTATTCTCTACTTGAACCAGCTGTTCAATATAGGAGTACATTTTTTATGCATATGTCTCACTATTTGGATGAGGGTGTTTTCTGCAAGTTGTAGGGATTCCATTGTAGCTGGTTTGTCTCCTGGTAGGTATGGTGGCCTTGTCATTGTTTGCTTCAGACATCCTGGGTTTGGAGGATCCATCTTAGCGGTTCTGTCTTCCCATCACGTTAGCAACCCATCTTAAAGTTTTCAAATGGCAAAGTGCACTTAAAAATTATTTTTTAATACAAAATTAACCTGTGCTGGTAGAGCTTAGTGTAAGTGCATCTTGTCAGCCAGGCTGCTAGACACGTCCCTCCACTTTTGCAGTTTCTTGATGAGAACTGTTAGTGTCTGTCAACTGAGATTTCAGGTCAGAGATATTGTAGTTATACCAAAGTCCACACAGTCTGTGTGAAAAAGGGCATTCTTATACTGTGCACACTCACAAGGAGGTTCATGTTGAGGGCAAGCAGACAGGGAGTGATTGGCATGATTTAATGTGCATCAAGCTTGGTCAGGAGTTTTTGATGTATAGATTGAAAGTGGGTGGAGAAATCAAGATTAATGTCCAGCCACACACCAAGGTACTGAAATAGAGAACTTCTTCAAGGGGGGAAACCACCCAGAGCTGTGAAGACTGGGGTTAAGGGTGCAGCTGAGCTAGTCTCTGCTTACTGCCAAAGGTCATTGAGTTTGTTTTTATGGCATTAAAAGAGAGCTGATTCAGGCGGACCCAGCACTGGACATTTTCAGAATCATGCTGTCATGACACTTTGAGCTCGGGGGCTGAGGCATCTGAGGTATAAAGTACTGTGTCATCTGCATACATATGAATGTGCATGTAGAGACAAATGTGTGAGGAGAGAGACACTAAGGAGAGGTTACTTAAGAAGATGGAAAATAGAAGTGGATCCAGTATACAGCCCTAGTGAACACCCTAACTGGATTGGGGGGGGGGTAGAGAAGAGGGGTATTACCTCCCTTGACCGACTGGAGCCTGTCCAACAGGTTGGAGTGGAACCAGCTGACTGAGTGGTCAGATCGGCCTGCCACCTCAAATTTTTCTAGTAGAAAGCAGGTCAGTCACTACTACAAAAGCCTTGGCCATGTTGATAAAGATGGTGGAGTTAACTGTCCCTGATCGATCCCCAAAATACGATGGAGTGGGATTTACTAGGAATTGGATTACTGTATGTATCGTACAGCTAGACAAGTACAGCTATTAGAACCACAAAACTTGCATAAGAATATATGTGGGGACCATACTTTGTGTGTTGCATTTTTACTGTTTGGGGGCGACATAGAAATAAATCCAGGTCCAAATATTGATACAATGACAAATTTAAAAATCATACATGATAATGCAAGTCTAGCACCTAAAATGGATATGGTAGTGGTATTGTTCAAGGAACAAAAAACAGATATAGCAGGTTTCTCAGAAACCTGGCTTTCAAATACAGTCGTGGCCAAAAATATTAGCGCCCTTGCAGTTTTTTCTAATAATGCACCATTCCTTCCAGAAAATTTTGAAATTAAAAAATAATTTGGTATCCACATATGTATTTCTTTAGTTTGCAGTGGAATAAAACACAAAAAGCAGAATAATTTACTAAGTCTTAGCTTATTCCACACAGAAATCCTTAAATGGCCCAGACAAAATTACTGGCACCTTTTAGAAGTAGTTAGAAATAATTAGATTTCAAGCAGGTGATTCTCCTTCACTTTGGAATTGAACTCACCTGTGATGAGTTGCAGATGCCTGCAATATAAAAATCACTCATTCAACCAGTGTGAATAGAGAAAAGGACTCATTCTCCTGTTTTGTGTCACTGTGTGTACCGCAATGAGCATGGAGAAAAGAAAGACAGCCAGAGAATTGTCTGAGGAGGTCAGACAGAAGATTGTAGCCAAGCATGGACAATCTCAAGGCTACAAATCAATCTCCAGAGACCTTGATGTTCCTTTTTCCACCGTACGTAATGTTATCAGGATGTTTAAGGCCCATGGCACTGTAGCCAACCTCCCTGGACATGGCCACAAGAGAAAACTTGATCGAAGATTGCAGCACAGGATTGTTCAAGTGGTGGAGAAAGCACCTTGATCAACTGCCAAACAGATTCATGCTGACCTTCAGACACAAGGTACGACAGGTTCAACTTGCACCATCCGTCGTCAACTCAATGAAAGGGGGTTATATGGTAGGAGGCCCAGGAGGACCCCACTGCTGAGAGAGAGAGAGAGAGAGACATAAGAAAGCCCGACTGGGGTTTGCCAAAACACACCTGAACAAGCCAAAATCCTTCTGGGAGAATGTTCTGTGGACAGATGAGACCAAATTAGAGCTTTTTGGTAAAGCACATCATCTGTATGTTTACAGAAAACAAAATGAAGCCTTCAAAGAAAAGAACACCTTCACTACAGTCAAACATGGAGGAGGTTCAGTGATGTTTTGGGGTTGCTGTGCTGCCTCTGGCACTGGGTGCCTTGAACATGTGCATGGCATCATGAAATCTGGAGATTACCGGTCATTTTGGAGCGCAATGTTGAACCCAGTGTCAGAAAGCTGGGTCTCCGTCGAAGGTCATGGGTCTTCCAGCAGGACGATGACCCCAAACACACTTCAAAAAGTACCCAGGAATGGTTCAAGACAAGACGCTGGACTGTTCTGAAGTGGCCAGCACTGAGTCCAGATCTAAATCCCATTGAAAACCTGTGGGGAGATCTGAAAACAGCAGTTGGGAGAAGATACCCTTAAAATCTGGGAGAACTGGAGCAGTTTGCACAAGAAGAGTGGGCCAAACTGCCAGTGGAGAAGTGCAGAAAGCTCATCCATGGCTATAGGAAGCGGGTGATTGCAGTTATTTTGACCAAAGGCTGTGCTACCAAATATTAAATCTAGGGTGTCAATAATTTTGTCAGTGCCATTTCTTTTCATTTTCTGATTTAAAAGGATATATTAAATTCTGAATCAAAAACAAAGGTTCTGTAATATTAACAGAGAAATGAAGAATTGTGGAGACCAAATACTGTACTGTACTGTTAATTTCAACTTATGTTTAGAGGAATTGTGAGTTATTTGAAAAAGTGCAAGGGCGCCAATATTTTTGGCCATGACTGTAAGGTACAGGATAGTGAGATAGGAATAACAGGGTGCCAAATGTTTCGTTCAGATAGGATGGAAAGAAGGGGTGGGGAGTAATTTTGTACCTAAACATTCTTTGGGTCCAGCAGTAATTTTAACAAAAGGTAACTTAGGAAATATAGATTACATAGTAACTTATTTGCAGAATTTGAAAATGGCTATTGGAATTATTTATTCTCCACCAAATACAAAGTTGGCTAACCTAGAGCAGATAGTTAACACTATCCAAGCTAATGTAAAGGACACGTTCGTGATTTTGTTAGGAGACTTAAATTCAGATTGGTACAAACCTAGAGGCAGGAAGTTGAAAGAAATGCTAGCTCCCCAGGATTTAATACAACACATAAAAAAACCCCACTAGAATCACAAATAGTTCATCAAATGGGACTGTTTTGGACCTATTACTAGCTTCCCCGTAAATAAATGTACTATTAACTGGGGTTTTGCCACCATATCTTTGGGATCATAATTTAATCTGAGCAACAATAAACTGTACACTGCAGTACCAGAAACAACCAAACAAAGGATGGGTTAGGGATATGAGATATTTTTCTACTGACAAATTCAATTTGGAAGTATCAACTGAAAATTGGGAGAGATATAAATTAATCCCAGAATTTGAACTAACAGTCAAGTATTTTACAGATAGATTTTTGGAAATTTGCAATAGACATGCACCTAAGAAAAAACATAATAAGAGGACTGCTAGGGTACCATGGATAAGTGATAAACTGTTAAAAAATATTAAGATCAAAAATAGATTATGAAAACTGGCCAGAAAAACAAAGCAGGATGATGACTGGCTAGATTTAAGGTTAATAGAAACCAGATTAAAAAAGCAAAATCTAATTATTTTAAAAATAAAGTGGATGGGAGGTCACGTGATACTGGGCGCCTGAAACCAGCACTATTCTGGAGCTCCCGCTTATCGACCGCTTATAACCTTCTTTTTGCCCTTTGTTCACCAAAGGGTACAAGCTAGGCATCAATTTTAAGCCTTTTTATCATTTGATATCTCCGTGGCAGAGTTTTGGCGGATTTGTAACAACGTAACCGGCTTTACAGCCGAAATGGAAGCGGAGATGAAGCAGGCCGGTATCCGACATACCCCACCACCCACACCAGAAAAATCATCTAAGAAATCGAAACATCAAAGCAGGGATTTATTTAACTCTAAAAATTGATTAGCGTTTTGCTCATAAAAGTGCTAAATCTTTGTGAAAATGCATAGCTCTTGCCTCACTGTGTTTAACAAACACAGCACTTCTAGAAAATCTATATAAATACTTTCTGCTCAGTTAGTATAGTCCCAAGAAAAAAACTGCTAATCTATTATTTAAAACCCTGCAAAGTTCTGGGAACGCTCCCAAGTCTGCTACTTCTGGCACATTAGCGATTCCTCTTTCTGAGGACCGTTTTCTTCAGGAGTTCAAAGAAACTTTAGAGGATATCTCGGCAGAGCTGAAATCTATTCGTGAAGATCTAAGTTCCCTATCTACAAGAATGGGTGACTCAGAAGCAAGAACCTCTTCGCTGGAGAATTGGAGAGAGAAATCAGAAGCAGAAATTGTACATCTGAAAGAGGCAAATTAGCAAACTCCAACTGAAAACCAAAGCTTTAGAGGGGAGAAGTAGAAGGAATAATCTGCTGATCCTGGGTCTGCCTGAATCGGAGGAAGGTTCTGACACCATAGCCTTCCTACAGAAATTCTTTCTTAAGGTTGTTGGCCCTTCTCCCCTCAACCCACAGCATTAGATTGAGCGAGCCCACCATTCCCTGAGGCCAAAACCCCCACCTGTTGCATCCCCAAGGCCTTTAATTGTGAAATTCCTAAGTTTTCTGGAGAAACAACATGTGCTTTCTAAAGCAAAGGAGCTCCAGGCTATATTGTGGGGCAGCTCCAAGCTGAGGATCACCCAAGATCTCCCTTATGAAACTCGACAAAGAAGATCTGTCTTTCATCCTACGGTCAACAAGCTAATCGCGGCAGGAATAAGATTTAAGATGCTCTACCCTGCTAAACTACAAGTGGCAGTTGATGGAGTGTGGTATGCGTATGATTCCCCGGAGCAAGCGGCCAAGGACCTTCCCAGCAGACTACCTAATTTGTTTAAAGCAGGATGAGCTTTTCACTGCAGTTGCCTGAGGACAATCATTATTTTTGCTGTGGAGCTGTGTTTTTATTTATTTTTTTTACCTCTTAATGTTTTCCTGTCCGCTTTCCTTTGGTTCCTCGGGGAGTGGATGGGCGGGCAGGGAAGGTTGCAGTGAGGCCTAGAGGGCCTGGATCTGGCTCAGCGGAGTGTTCGTGTACTCTGGTGTGAGGGCGGGTAGGAACTTTGTTTCAGGGGGTGTTTCCGTAAGCTGTTATTACGGACGGACTGGTAGGTCCCACTGGTTCATTTCCCCCTTATATCCTCGCATTGCTCGGTGCTGTGTTCACCTCAAGGGAGTTTAACAGTCCAGCAAGTTTACTGGGAACCCTGGGGTTTTCCATCTCCTGAGCGATGGTCTTTTGGGAAGTCTGGTCTAAAAAACACTAGCAGGAGACATGTGCTTACTCGGGGGAAGGATAGTCTGGTAGGGTTTGCGAGTGAGCAAATTGACAGGCGGTTTTCAGGACTCCCTCTATTATTCTGGCATGCCAATTGTAACCCTTTGAAGTACTATAATGTTGGTCAGGGCTCTCGTTGGCCAGTTCTCCAGAGGGTCAACGGGCGGGGAGGCTTCAGGGTGGAGGTAACTTCGGGAGCGATGCATAACACACCTAGGAAGGGGGCTAAGGGTGCACCTCCTGTGGGATGTGAGGTTCAGAGAGCGCTTCAATTTAGTACGTTTTCTTCTCCAGATCCAGTCCATGGCGCTATAAATCAGTTTTGGTTCTTGAATGTAGTGTACCCTTCTCATGGGAGGGCAACCTATTGGGTCTGGTTCTCGTTACATGTAGTACGGTTCCTGGAATCTTCCCTAGTACACAGGTGGGGACCTTTTGTATATAGGTTGAGGGGTTTTGGGGGTTGTTATTGTCTTGATTTCTTCTCTACTGATTTCATAGTCTGGGTTCACTATTGAGGGTTAAGATTTTCTATTCTCTCAATGTCTCGACCATTTCACGTATTTCCCTGGGAAGAGAACCTTTTCCTTATCTTTCCTTTTCCACAGGGGTTGTGGGGGATGGGGGCGGACTGAGTGTGTCTTTTGGGATTGCCTGGTCAGTTAATGGCGCTTGCTTCCTTTATCTTCATTAAAATGCTACATGACCTTGGTGCCAATTAAGATTGCAATGCGGAATGTCAGAGGTATTGGGGAACTGCCCAAAAGATATCAGTTTCTCAAAAACTGTGCCTTCCTAAATATTGACATCCTTTTGATGCAGGAAACCCACCTCACAGCCTCGGAAACAAATAGGTTACGTCGACAGGGGTTTTCTCAAATTTTCACGTCCTGTGGGCCGTCTTCTAGTAGAGGGGTGGCAATTTTGGTTAAAAGATGCATATCATTTGTGGCAGAAGAAAGTCTGACAGATCAAGAGGGCAGATTTATTTTTGTTAAGGGTACATTAAACAATGTCAGAGTGGTGTTAGGGGCAATATATGGTCCAGTTGGAGAGGATGCAGACCTTCTTATGAGTCTGGCCGACAAACTGAGTGCATTCTTGCCCTCCCTGCTTATTCTAGGGGGAGTCTAGAATATTGTTCCGTCACAAGACCTAGACAGAACTTATAGACCATTAAGACCCCTTACCCCTCCACAAATTGCCTTGAGGGATTTTATGGGCTTATTGGGTCTATGTGACCCATGGCGTCTGTTTAACCCCTCTAGCCAGCTCTTCTCCTTTTACTCCCAGGTCCACTGGTCATGGTCCAAACTTGATTACGTCTTAATAAGCACCACTCTTCTGGCTGGTGTTCACCAGACAGGAATTGAACCAATTGTTATATCTGATCATTCTGTGGCATGGATTCTAATTTCCCCCGATCCGAACTTTCAAAAGGACACCACATGGAAGTTAAACGCACAACTCCTGAAAGAGGAATGAATAATATCCCACATTAAGTCACAAATCTCTTCCTTTATAGATTTCAATATGGGTTCCACATGTAGAGAGGACCTGATCTGGTGTTCCTTTAAATGTTACGTTGGGAGAATTTATCAAGCTAGCTTCCAAAAGGAAAAAACAGAGAGAGAGGCTAAAGTTACTTCGTTGTTAAATCAAATAAGGATGGCTGAAAATAGCTATCCTCTTCATCTTCCCAATCCAATCTGGAATCCCTATTGAAGTTTAGGAATGAATATGCCGATTTGCTAAGAGAAAAAGCAGAATATGCCATCCTTAAAACCAAAGCTCGTTATTTAGATCAAGGTGAGAAGCCAGGTAGAATGTTAGCCCTTCGATTGAGGGAAGTAGAAAGCTCAAGACTGATTCCTGCACTATATTCTCCAGATGGCTCTATTAAAACCTCCCCTCGAGATATTTCCCAGGTTTTTAAAGCCTTTTATAGGGACCTATACAGTAAAGACAGTAAAGGTATCTCTCCAGCTTCCCATTATCGTATTGAACATTTTCTGGATGGCCTTAATCTCCCCTTCCTACAGGCCCAGCAGTGTGCGATCCTGACCTCTCCCATTACTCTGGTTTAAGTAGAGGAAGCAATCAAGGGGCTAGCTTCTGACAAATCCCCTGGTCCCGATGGTTTCCCCTCTAACTTCCTACAAGATCTTTTGTAAGGAGGTAGCTCCTCTTCTCTTGAAACTTTTTGATTATATGTTCATCTCAGATCCCCTGGACCCCACTCTTCTGGAAGCCACGATAGTCCTGATCCTGAAACCAGACAAACCCCAGAATGAGCTGGCCAGTTACCGTCCGATTACATTATTAAATTATGATATACAAATCTTAACTAAAATCCTATCTCTTAGAATTAAACAGGTTTAGTCTCATTTGCTGAGTCCTAACCAGGTGGGGTTTGTGCAAGGCAGATCTTCTGCTGACCACTTGAGAACCTTCTCACATATTTTCCAGGTTGCCCAAGACTCCCAGATCCCCATGGCTTTAGTCTCATTAGACACAGAAAAAGCTTTTGACAGGGTAAACTGGGATTTTCTTTGGGCTACTCTCAAAAAAATGTTTCTTTCGGAAACCTTCATTCAATGGATTCGAATGGTATATAAGGCGCCCATGGCTAGAATTTACAGCAGTGTTTTTTTTCCTCTTGATTCCCCCTGTTTACAGGCACTAGGCAAGGTTGCCCCTTGTCTCCTTTTTTGTTTAACTTATATTTGGAACCCCTTTTAATTAGTATTAAGAATTCATCTCAGGTCGCAGGTTGCTTAGTATACCAGCAATCTCTAACCCTCTCAGTCTATGCAGACGATATTCTTTTACATTTGGCCAATCCAGAAAGCTCATTAACACATGCGTTACAAATTATTGAACAGTTTGAACAAGTAGCTAACTATAAGTTAAACCCATCCAAATCAGTTATATTTCCATTAAATGTTCTCACGCACCAAGGTAACTTCTCTCATTTCGGTATGAAATGGTCCTCTTCCTCAATCAAATATTTAGGCATTCATCTCACTAGAGACCCAGAGGTTCTCAGGAGGTTCAATCTGGACGATTAGGTGCTGAATATCCAGCAAGATCTCCAAAGATGGGTCAAACTCCCTTTGTCGTTATGGGGTTGTATTAGTATTATAAAAATGAATGTTCTACCCCGTCTCTTCTACCCTTTAAACTTATTGAATATTTGGCTCCCTTTATGTTACTTCCAACAGCTCCACTTTGCTCTTTCTAAATTTATCTGGCAGGGTAAACACCCTAGACGGGCCTTCCTTAAACTCAATTTACCAAAGGAGAGAGGTGGACTCCGCCTCCCCAATTTTGTTTTTTTACTATTAGGTGAGTCATCTGTCCAAAATAGGGAGATGGTTTGAGCCCATACCCGGTAAACATTTGGTTACAGTTGGAGAAGAGGCTCCTGGATATGCATAATCTTAATTCACCCAGAGTTTTTTATTACGCTTTTTTTGACGTTACCCCCCTCCATACAAAATTCGACGGTTGGGATTGCCATAAAGGTTTTGACCCAGTGTTGGAACTTCTTTAACATCTCATCCAAAAAAGATATGGCTCAACCCCTCACTTTAAACCCTAATATCAAAATAGGAGGTTCTCCGCTTTCAGTAGACTGGCTTCCTCAGTTACAAGACATTCTTGTGGAAAGCCTGTTTTGCCAGGATTCCCTCTCTCCTCAACTGACATAATCGCCAAACTGAATATTCCTCAGAAACATATTTTTAAGGTATTTCAGTTGAGGCATCTTATAGTCTCCCTTTTTGGGAACACATTCATGTTGTCTCAAGTCAGGCCTTTCTTAGAGCAGATTCAGGAATGCGCAAATAAGGCCCATGGAATCTCCAGGATTTATTCCTTTTTACTGGATATCAAATACCCTAACACCCTTACAGGTTCTAAAATGTGGACTTCTCTTCTGCTAGACTCCTCCATGATTTGGAGTCAGATTTGGGTGGACATGCATAGATATCTTACTCAAGATAGGCACAGACTCATACAGTACCATATCTTTACAGTACCATATCTTAAATAATCTATACTATACTCCGGTTAAATTGGCCAAGCTAGGCAGATTACCTCTGGCTAACTGTACACGGTGTGGCACGGCTGAAGGGAACCTGATACACATTTTCTGGCACTGTGATAAGGTGGCTCCTTTATGGAATACAATCCAGACTAATCTAGATCCCCTTCTGGGATTGGGTGATTTGTTTACCATGGAAATATGTATTCTAGGGGTGTTCTCCAATATTAGAGTTCGAGAGCGTAGATTTTACATGGCTCTAATCTCCATAGCAGTCAAAAGACTGGTTCTCAAGCACTGGATGGACCAACTTGCCATATCGTATGCTGAATGGCTGAAAGAAATGTCGCTTTGTTTTAACACCGAAAGGCTAATAGCAAGCTCCCGGAATTGTATAGCTTCTTTTAATCAGAAATGGGGTAAATTGTATGCTTTATATTTGAAGTAGACTTATGTAACACATGCCTCTGACTGTTCTAACTTGTTTTACCTTCCTTTTGATGCTTGTCTTTGCTGGATTATTATTTGCCCACTTGTATCATTTGATCTTGCTGTTTGTAATAAGGCACACCGGGGAAGGTATTGGGAGGGGGAGGAGGGAGGGAGGGCATTTAAATTTTATTTTATCGGGTTATATTGGATCCTATGACATTCTGGTGTCATGTTACCTTTAAGCTATTTTGGTTGTTATTAATGTGCGGCACATTTGTCCTGGTTGTATACTCTGTACTAAGACATAATATCAATAAAGATGTTGAATGTCAAAAATAAAGTGGATGGGAATAGAGACCCCAAAAAATTCTGGTGGACAGTAAATGATATAATTAGTCCAGGACAAAACAATAGGCAGCAAATAAATCGATTGACCCATGAGGGGAAAATGGAAGAGACAGCCCAGGGAATTGCTGATATGTTAAATGATTTCTTTGTAAGTTTACCAGGTATAAAGGAAGAAAATTATTGGGTTACGGATTTACAGGAAGATTTAAAATTTAAGGGAAAACATCCACCTTTTCGGTTTAGAATATTAACTATACCAGAGGTTAAAAAATGTTTAAAGCAAATAAAAATACATATGTATTGGAGGGAAAATTTGTGCAAATGGCAGCAGACTACATTGTGCCATTAGTAACATACATATTCAGTTGGAGCTTATGTACTGGGATTTTTCCATCAGCATGGAAATAAAGTAAAGTAATTCCCATCCACAAAGGGGGAGCTGTCCAAGAGCCTGGCAATTATTGACCAATAGCGGTGTTCTCAATTTTATCAAAATGTCTAGAAAAACAAGTACATCTACAAATAATGGAATATTTAGAAAAATATGACATACTAACACCGTACCAGGCAGGTTTCAGAAAGGGCTTTCCTACTAGCTCAGTTTTAATTGAATTTAATGACTTGGTGGCAACATCTTTGGATGCTGGGTTGGAGACTGCAGTCCTCTTCGTGGACCTGTTGAAGGTGTTCAATCTGGTGGACCACTCCCTGCTGTTGAAGAAACTTTGGTTTATGGGTATTACCGATGCACCCTGAGATTGGTTCAAATCATATTTGACAGGGAGATCATAGAGGGTATCAGTGTCCCAGACCTTGTCAGGGATAAAACAGGTTGGTCGAGGGGTCCCACAGGGGTCAATATTGGGGCTCCTGTTGTTCTTGATGTTTAACAACCAGCTGCTCCAAGTAGTGCAAACCTCTAACATCAGGTTGTATGCTGACGATATGGCACTGGTTGCAACTGGGGTAGACATGGAGAACCTCAAGGCTAAGCTGCAGAAGGACTTTGACAGCATCAGGGAGTGGTTCACCAGATCGGGACTCATCATGAATACGAAGAAGACCAAGGTCCTATATTTTATAGAGAAAAACCTATGTTAAATATAGTAGCATTAAATAATACACTGATAGAACAGGTGATGGAATATCGATATTTAGGAATGGTTTCTGATTTAGAATTACATTTTTCTGTACACATCAAGGAGGTTCTTAACAATGCTGGTTAAAAACTGGGTGCCCTTGGATGTACTTCAAGATGTTTAAACCAAAAAGCAAGGAAAGTAATTGTTGAACAGATGATATTGCCTCCAACAGAATATGGAAGCATCGTTTATAGAGTTGCACCTAAGCAAATGCAAAATAAACTGGATAAACTCCAGTATAGACTTGCAAGATACATATTGGGATGTAATTTTAAGACACATCATTGTGTAATGTTAAATAATCTAGGGTGGTTAACCTTAGAATCCAGAAATAGTATAACGTGGGTAAGGCTTTTGCATACATTTTTCACAAAATACCCAGCACACTACTTATCAGTTGTGGCACTAACAAAAACAGTAAAACCTACCCAGATATTAACAAGAACAGTACATGAAAATAAGATAATAGTTAATTATAGCAAAACAAAGTACAGAGAGAAAACTTTAAAACACCAAGCTGCTAGATACTGGAATATGCTCACTCATTCAACGAGAATTACAACATCTCAAGTACAATTTAGTTGGGAAGTAAAGATCATTTTTTCTTTAGTATGTAATTGTTAAGCTGGTTTTATGGTGTTCATGGAGTTTATGTATGTCAACTGATAGACTTGTCTTATGGAGCTTATGTTCTCAAATTTCATAGTGTTTATGGTGTATGTCTATCGATATATCTAGTCATTAGCTAGTTTTACATAAATCTATGGTGTTTAAATGTTTTGACATATGTTTGTATATAAACTAATTTGAAACATTTGTTTTTTTATGCTGTAATGTCATAAACAGGACTGCCTTGCAAACAGGGATTTGTATATCTTATGTCATGCATTTATCCTGTATTAAAATACAGTTTTTATCTAATTTATCTTTTGCTTCATTTTACGTATTATCTGTGTATCATATACCTCTGTTGTTGCTGTTCATACCCACTAGAACCTGCTCGCACACAATGTGCTACACATAAGTGAGAACCTGGACATATCACAGAGAATGAAGAAGTAATGATCACTTGGAACCACCCAGTACCAACTGTAAAACAAAAAGATGCTAGTAGCAGTGTCAAGATTCTCTATCACAATAATTTTTTACAAAAATTATTGTGATAATACAGTTATCAAGATAGTTTTCAGCATGTTTGAAACCAATGTATTTTTTGCATACAAATCTACTTTAAACCAATTAAATTTACTATTTTCCCTTAATAAAAAGAAATGTATTTGATGTTTATTTTCCACTTACTGTATTTCATTCCTTTTCTTTTACTTTAATTACAAAAAAATTAGATGTGCTCTCTAATGATTATGCATCAATAATTGCAATGCATATCATGAAGGTACACCATACAATATGATACAATAATCAGTATCTTCTGATCTGAAGTGCTGTTGCATAAAAGCAAAAAACTTCCACTAACTAGAATCTGCAGCTTATCCATCAGGTAGGGAAATGGGCAGACTGGGTGGGCCAAGCGGTCCTTATCTGCCGTCAAATTCTATGTTTCTATGTTTGAGCAGGAGGGAAAGAATCAAGTGTTATCTGAATGCAAATTTGAAATTCAAATAATACTTGATACCCTATATCTCTTCCACACCAATGCGATGCCATGGTATGATTGCCTCACTTTCCCCTTCTACATAGACTATGAGGTGGGCAGGCAGATGAACATTGCCAACTGACTGACATACCCCACACAGCAAGGTCAGCCAGCCACCATGGAGTTCAAGAAGAGACATCGGATGAGTCAGGCAAGAAAGGTGCAGGCTAAGCAGTGCACTGCAGGGTGCAGCAACAGCTATGGGTAAAGCAGCCCCAAACAATTTCTTCTGACAGAAAAGTAGCTGAACAGCACATCAGGCTAACTCCAGAAGAGATTACATCAAGGCAGATATGGATAATATGGATGGAATGGATGTGTCAGTGTGGTACAGGCAGCTAGGTGGAGTTGATTACTATAATGTCTATGATTCTCTCCAGTCAGGATTTAGGAAGGGACATAGTACCGAGACTGCTCTTGTTCGGGTACTAAATGACCTCCTAATAGCAAGAGATCGAAAGACCCATTCCATCTTGGTCCTTCTTGATCTCTCTCTCTCTACGGCATTTGATACCGTTGACCATGGAGTGCTTTTGGAACGCCTGCGGTTTATCTGTGGACTATCAGGCTCGGTCCTCAGTTAGTTTCGATTATTCCTTGAGGGTAGGACTCAGAGGGTGGTGTCTAGGATTTTTTCCTCAGCATCACTCCCCCTATCCTCTGGGGTGCCGCAGGGCTCCATTTTGGCGCCCATGTTGTTTGCGGTATATGTGCTGCCATTGAGAGTGATTATTAGGCGGTACGGCTTGAGTTTTCACTGCTATGTAGATGATACTCAGCTGTACATGTCCTTTGTGCCCGATCAGGGTGATGCTGTCTCGGTGTTTAATATCTGTCTCACCGAGATTCAGGACTGGATGACTGTGAGCTGGTTGCGGTTAAACCCTGAAAAAACTGAGGTGTTGGTCGTGAACCCAGGTCGCCGGTGGGGGGGGGGGTCGGTTTGCTGATGGGATCACCTTCGGGTCTTTGGCTTGGGGGGGGCCAGTTAGATACCTCAGATCGGGTACGGAATCTGGGCATTATATTTGATGACTGCCTGACCCTTCAACATCAAGTGTCGGCCATTGTCAAAACCTCTTTCTACCATCTGAGGAATATAGCCCGGGTGAAGCACCTGGTTCCTGCTGATGACCTTCCAGTGTTGGTCCACGCCATCGTTACTTCCTGCCTGGACTACTGCAATGCCCTGTACCTAGGGTTACCGGGGGTGGATATCCGCCACTTGCATTTAGTGCAGAATGTGGCAGCCAGGCTTTTGACTGGTACGTCTAGGACCAGTCATATAACGCCTGTCCTCTGCGGACTGCATTGGCTGCCAGTACTGTGGTGGATTACCTTCAAGGTCGGTTTGCTGACCTATAAGGCCCTACACGATCAGGGACCTAGTTACCTGCAAGATCATCTTCATCCCTACTGTCCCTCCTGTCCACTCCGATCCACCGATGAGGGATTGCTAGAGATTCCCAGGGTTTGTTTAAAGACATCTGGGGCCAGATCATTTAGTTTTATGGCCCCAACCCTGTGGAATTCTCTGCCTCATCAGGTGCGAAATTGCCTGACTGTCCAAAGTTTTAAATTAGCATTAAAAACATATTTATTTAGCCTGGCATATCTTGATTTTTAAGTATATTTTATTGACTGATTTTAGGATGTTTTAATTTTATGTATTTGATTTATTTATTGTAAAAGCGCTTTGGTTTTGGAAAGGCGCTTTTTAAAAATTAAAGAATTGCTTGCTTGAATATAAAAAATAAATGCAATATTGAATTGATTTTTATGCAGCAGTAAACTCCGTCTAACCACACACAGCCATGCCATGTCTGCTTTGATTTTGTGGTTCTTTCCAATTAAAGGCCAGGCCTCATGGTGTATTATGTGATGCCATGGGAGGGACATTTCACTAGTAGACGACTGGTACATCGTTATGGCCCCCCCCCAATTATAACGCTATTCTCTATAGTCTGCTGCAGACAGTGAATGATCAAATTACGTGATGGCTACTATGCAATGTTATTTGTTCATATACCATTTAAAATTTTGTTATACACCAGATATCTGTCCCACTCTTCCCTTTATGCCCCTCGCAGTATGCGAACACACGTGTGTACACACACACACACACACACACACACACACACACACACCCCAGCCTGGTACACTCTGTTGAACTGATTATGCAGTGCACTTGATTGCTCCCTTACTTCCACATAAATATTGATTTTGTATTCACTAATGACATCTGTCCCTCCACATACCAATTAAGTTGTATGCATGCCAGTTTTGACAATGAGACTCATGCTCCTGCTAATCCACTCATTTTTGACTCATCATATAACCTGCCCTATATACTGGTTCATTCCCTGGCCATCTATCTGATCAGTATGAAGGACTCTGGAATATTTATCAAAATGTTATTCAAAAAGACTTGCAGCAACATGAAAGACCTACAAGCCTGGGCTAGTGTATTTTTTTATGTTACACACATTTTCTCATATTGGTGCTGCCGATGACTAGACATTACTGTCTAGTCTGCAGTGCACCTGCAGCACTGAGCAAAGAAAAAGTGTGTAACAAAAAATAAATATACTAGGCCAGGCTTGTAGGTTCTCTATGTGGTTGTAAGTTGTTTTGAATAACATTTTGATAAAGTTCACAGATATTGTACTCAATTCTATTCTTATCACCAGCCACTACGATTCAGGAGCACTGTGACAGAGACAGTAGTGGTGGCATGTGTCATCACATGCACTCGGTGTGATCATGGCATGGATAGAGGAGAGTGCTAGGCTGATATTCCTAGGATCGAGCAGAATGCCATGCAGTCCCCGCCACCACCAGGCCTAGACTTGCTTTGCCCAGCCCAGACTTCTTTAGTCACCTTGTCAACACAACAGTCCAGTAGTTCACGTGACTAAATCTCAAAGAAATAACTGATGCATCAGTGAACACATACCTCCCCACACACACACAATGCGACGCATGAATCAATGAATTTTTTTTTTTTTTAAGTGGTGACATCAGCAGTGAGCATGCACACACAAGGAGAATTATTTAAAATCACCAGCGTGATTAAAGAACACAGCAGGCCTAGTTGGAGTCAATAGGCTAGAGACCACCCAAGTGACAAATGGGAATTTTTATTTAATGTCACACAGTAAGCATCATTTGTCTACCGCAGCAGGCCCACCCATCCCCAATCTGACCAATGGCAGCTAGCACAGTATTTATATTTTTTAAATGACCGTTTTTCGTTTCTACTGTGGCAGAAACTGGAAGTGGAGCTTGGTGTGGGCCGGGGATGATGAGAGCATCAGAGTCAATCTTGTCTGGACCCATCAAAATTCAGATGATTTGTATGACCACTGCTGACTCCGAGAAAGCCTGTGGTCTTGGAGGGAAAGCAGCAACTTTCAGGGTGCGGGGGTACCTTTCAGGCCTAGACAGAGGCACAAAATAAACCTGCAAGCATGCAAATTTATTCAAGTAACAACAAAAAAAATCACCCCTGCCAGGCGCCAGGTACTCATCAGAAGGACTCAGTCACAGTTAGACTCACAAACTACTTAGAGACTAAGATTATATCGTAAAAGCAAACTGAAAACATTTGACATGCTGAGCTGCTCTTCTGAACACTTCACAAGAAGGCAGGGAAAGACAGCACACCTTCACAGTTTCTAGAATAAGCCCACTGCTGTTACGCTTGATTGACCAGAAGTATCACAGTTCAAGGGACTCATTGGCCTACAGTGCTGTCTGTCATTGTCAGGATGACCATTAGGTAAGAGGATCTCCCCAGGAGATGTGCAAAGACAGCTCTTCTAAGGAGAAGAAGACGTTTTATTAATCACACTGACATGGTTTAACTTGTTGAGCGGTAATCGCAGTTTTCAAAATAGGTCACGGTTTCAAAACTGCACGGTGTGTGAACCATGGTATACCTTCATACTGGTATATAGTAACATTCCTAGATGCCAGAAAATCAGATATTATAATGGAAGAAAAACGAACAGAGGTAACCCAGCTTATTGTAATTCTCATTCCTGAGTCACATGATCAAGAGCAACGGATGAAAGCAGAGTGTGGGAGTTCCAGCTGTGGAATTTTATAATAGATTTTAAAACTATCAAAAACTGGGCAAAAAACCTTTACTTGATTTCTGTCAACATAAAGGCTTAATCTGTGATTGGGTTTCAACTTTATCTTGATAGACCGAAAATAACAACGGAAACAATGAGTGCAGCTACGCATGCCTTGTATCACATGCACTCTGGCATGTAAGCAAGGAAAACCTTCACCATCGCCTGACACCTCCACAACTCAACCTCACGACCCTGTGGGTTGGATCGCTTTTAGAAGAAATTAGCAGGCATCAAAAGTACCATCCTGGACTTGACAGGCGAATTCAAGACAATAAAGCCAGCCTTCAGCTCCCTAATGCTATGTGTAGGAGCCAGAGAGAGCCACATTAGTTCACCCAAGGACTGCACAGAAAGGAAACACAGGGACATGGTGCTATTATAAAGTAAAGTCTTTTATTTGGAAGAAAGAATAGAAGATGAAGGGTGCAATAGGTGCAGTAATTCAGTAATACTCGAATTACCACAAAAAGTGGAGGGGGGCCACACATGATCTTGTTCATGCAGAGACTGTGCGAAAAACTGGCTAGGCCCTCACTCACTGGCCCATGGTACATTATCGAATGTGACCACAGAGATATCCAGCTGCCACCTAAAGAGGGTAAGAGACTCAAACCAGCCAATTTCAAGATATTGAATTTCCTGAATGAAATGCACATCCAGGCAAAACTGAGAGAAATACAATAGGTTGAACGGGAAAGAAGGAAACTACTGATCTGCAGGTCTGTGAATTTTACACTTTTTCCGTAGTACAAAAGACTTATAGGTAACATAGGTATATACAGAGCTGAAAAAAGGCTTGAGTCCATTATGCTTGCCACATCTAATTTATAAAACCCCTAGTTTGTATAGGTTGTCCAATTTAACTTTAAAACTTCCCAGTGATGTACTACATGCTACTTCCTTGGGCAGTGAGTTCCACACCGAGACTACCCTTTGATTAAACCATCTTTTATGCCGCAGTGTTTTGCAGTTTTCTTCACTAAGCTGCAGTGAATGTGCTCTGGTGAAATAAGTTTGATCTCGGAATATCAATCCTAGCTGCTTCCAAAGGTCGTGATCTGTCAGTGCTTTAAACAGCATACACAGATCTCCTCTTAGCCTTCTAAACTCCAGAGAAAACAGGTTTAATTCCCCCAACCTAGCGTTGTAATCCTTATCTTCCATACCTCTCACAGAGCGTGTTGCTCTCCTCTGAATCCTGTCCAGTCTATCTATCTCATTCCTATGATGTGGTGACCATACCTGTACTCTGTACTCAAGTATGGGCCTCACCAGTGATCTGTAGAGAGGGACCATGACTTCTCTGTCTTTGCTGGCTATGTTTTTTAAGATACAGTTTAAAGCTCCATTTGCTTTTTTACACACGTTAATGCAGTGGGTCTTAATGTCAGATCTTTCGTAATGGTGAATCCCAGATCTTTTTCTTCTGTCGCTGATCTAAGAGTGGTGTTGCAAATATAGCACCATGCAGTTCTGCTTAAGGTTGAACCAGCATAATATTTTGTGGTGATTTGCATATATAGCCCATGATGCTTTGCATTATGGGGGTACGTGTGATTTTGTATTTCTTTGAAACTTGGCTTCCCGGCCAGTGCCCTTTGGGGTAACCCTTGCCTCAGTGCTTGCGCACCAAGGTTCTTTGTCTTCTAACTTGTTTTTTGTTTTTATTGGGCTCACCACAACCCAGTCCTGATAGACCAACTTAGGGTAGCTGGTTCATTCCACTGGGGTTTCATACAGATGAGGCATACTGATGAGTCCTGGAAGGACAAAACTTGTGCCTGTGTCTTCTGTTGGCACCCTTTGAATATTGTGTGAGAGGCCTTCTGGCACCATTCAGTTCTGCTTAAAGTTGAACCAGCATAATATTTTGTGGCAATTTGCATATATAGCCCATGATGCTTTGCATTATGGGGTATGACTGATTTTGTATTTCGTTTGCCAATATGGTATGAGTGATTGGGATTGTTTCTGCCCAAATGCATGACTGTGCATTTGTCAGGGTTTAAGGCAAGTTTAGATGTATTACACCATTCTTCTATGTGGTTAAGGACCTCCTATAAAGATGCATGGTCTCCTTGGTCCAACAACTCAACCCCCAACCGGCAGTCATCTGCGAACTTGGTCATCCACATGCTACCGTGCTCATATTGGAGTGTGGTTATGTGAATATTAAAAAGGCATGGGCCCAATACTGAGCCCTGTGGCACTCCACTCGTTATCTGGGTCCAGTCTGAAAGCACCCCCGTAATACTGATCCGTTGTTTTCTGTCTTCCAGCCATGAGTGAATCCATGATGCTATGTTGTCATGGATGCCCATTGTTTTTATTTCCTGTACAAGCTCCTGATGTGGTAGCTTATTGAAAGCCTGTGTGAAATCCAAAAATACCACATCAGCTGACCTACCCCATCCAAACTTTTGCTTATCCTGTTGTAAAACTCTTAACATATTTGTTACATACGATCTCCCTTTTATAAAGCCATGCTGCGACGCATCCCCCAAGTGTTCTTTTTGTATAAAGTTGATAAATATATTCTTTGATTATACCAACCAAGATTTTACAGAGGGAACTTATCAAGCTAACTGGTCTGTAATTTGAATGTTTTTTTTAATTGCCTTTTTTAAATAATGGAATTGCAATTGCTTCCCTCCATGAGTCAACTCCTTCACCTTTGTCAAGGGAACATTGAAAAATATGGTTTATTGGGGGGTACCAATACGTCCGCAAATTCCTTTAGTAGTCTGGGGTGAAGCTTGTCGGGTCCAGGGAGTTTAATCTGTTCATTATATCCGTTAGCTCAATACGGATTGGGCACTGCGAAATGCTGAAATGTTGGCCTCTATTGCCCTGATCGCTTGTATTACTGAATACCGCTGCAAAATATTTATTTTGTATATCTGCCATCTCCCTGTTGGTATTTGCCATTAATCCATCTGGGCTTAGCAGTGGGACTATGGAATCCCCTTTTTTTGATTTATGTAAGCATAGAAGGATTTATAGTTATCCTTAGTTCTGGCTGCCAATTTAACTTAATAATCTGCTTTAGCTTTTCTCATTTCTTTCTTCGCCTTTTTTTGGAGGTTTCTAAATCTTAACCTATATGCCTCACTCTTGGTTCCCCTTAATGATTTGAATATTTTTTGTTTCTTTTTGATCATCATTTTTATTTTAAAGTTTAGCCAGCATGGTGTTTTGGCTCTATTATGGTACTTCCTTTTAATGGGTACATGTTCTCTTACGCAATTATTTAATTTTCCTACTAATGAGTTCTACATGCTGACTTGATGTTTGGTTAAGCCTATGTGCCTGTTTCTGACTTCTCTATTAAAGCGACTGCCCAAATTGGACCACCATGGGACCTGTGAACTTATCCCTCCTCATATTGAATTTTTCATGTCTGTTGTTGAGGTTCGTCTCTTTAAAATTTCCAGCTCTCTCTGTCACTAAACAAATCAGTACTCTCTTTGTAAGATGTTTTTCCTTGGCAATTAAATTCTGTATCCTGTTATTGTAAATTATACCACCTGTGTTCCACAAAATGTATTAAGACTTTTTCACTTTCTATCCAGTGACCAGCCTGAAGAGTGATTTAGCCTTCTTAACAGGTGCAACCAATTAAGACATCCTGTCCTAGGGCTGATTTCCTGCTGATAATTCTGCTTGTGGAGATCAAAATGCACCTCAGGGTTAACCCCCTGGGTTCCAGATAAACCCAAATAGCTTTCTGAATTCATTTCAACAGTATAACTATATACATTTGCAAACCAAGGGATCTCAGTTTCACATAAAGATTCACATATATTTTTTTAACCATAGTGAAGCAAGGGAAAAAAGAAAGACTAGAAACAGCAAATGAAGGAAGGGGAGAAAATGGGAAAATTCTGGGACTGTCTGAGTGGCCAGTTTTTGGGTGCCACAAGACAATTTGATTGCGCAGTCAAACAGGAAGAGACAATTGACAGACTAGCAGAATATAGAATAGATCCTTGCGTTTAACTCTCTACATAGCAAATGGGACAGGGTCTTACCCATCCCTGTCAAACTACCGCCCATTTAATATGGGGAGGGGATTATATCTTTCCAGATTTTCCGGGCACGCTGCAAGACAACTAATAAGAGTGTATTCCATTTCATGAAACCAACTTATGCCATAACACACCACCTGGTACCCCCACTATGAGCTACTATCCACAGGGAAAAGATGACATCCCTCAAGCATTTGGATAATAGTCCCAGCACCATCTCTTAGTTATATTTCTAGTCTGACCTGTATGGAGGAAAACAAAGTGGGACACTGCTGGGCTCAGGCTGTACCAGAGGGAAGTGGGTTCAGTTCTGGGAGAATGTCTATAAATATGTAAAAACTAAAAATCTTGGGTGTCTTAGGGCAGACAAGTTAGACCATTAGGCCTAATCTGCTGGCAACTATGTATGTATGTATGTATGTATGAGTTGATTATAAAATGTTACACAACCTTTATTACACCCCCTAGGTTGGTTGGTAGGAAAAATTGAACACAAATCAATGCACCAGATATGCGGAGCATGAAGGCAGCCTACTGCACATCCTGTGTGAGTGTCAGAAAGCTAAACTACTGTGGTCTGCTGTACAGGACAGACTGGACCTTCTGTTGGGGCTTGAAGCTGCTTAATTGTTGGCCAGGAAGAACGTACTAAGCTATGGCTTGGTTCTAAGTGTGTCCTGTGAGCACAGGGAAGTTAATTGACTTGCTCATTGTCACACACTATGCAGGTGGTGGCTGTGGGATTCAGACCCAGTTATCCAAGTTTGCAGCTCAGTGCTGTTAACCACAATCATATCCCATTGATAGCTTGGGTGACCAGAAAGATTGTCCTATGGCATGGCTTGTCTAAGACATACCTACCTATAAATAATGGCATACTGAGATATTAAAGGTACTTAAAATCGAAAAGATTATAGCAAATACAGATAATAGAATTAAATGGGACTGGAAACGTCAGGAGAAGCTATTCACATTGCTTTCCATAGTAGATGGTGATTAGTGGGTATAGCTGCGACCCTAAATTCCAGGTCCTGATAAAGGGGCCCTTAACATCAATAAGTGGCTGTGCATCAATCTATAAAATTCCCTGTGGGTATCTGAAGATATCTACTAACTAAATAATTGTTTTATTATATCACTTGTGTAGCACCTAGGGGGATATGTCTGTATAAGGTCTTGTACTTGTTGTCTGTATATGTTGTATATTTAAACTGAAACATTTAATAAGGTACATTTAATTGGAAAAAAAAAAAAAAATGTCCTTCCCTAGTGACTACAGTATCTTATGCATGGAGAGACCTAAGATCATCAAATACCTGGATATGCAATCAAAACAGAAACAAATGTGGCTAGCCCGGTGGCGCTGAGGGTTGAGGCGTTGGACACCACACCGACGACCCGGGTTCGGGAATGCGCCTGGGCTGTCGGGGGGTTGGCTGGGGAAGGAAAGTATTGAGCATCCGATGGACTGCTCTCCTTTCCCGGCGGAGGGTTCCGGGTTTCCATCGCTGTGTGGCGGCACCCGATGGAAATCAGGGGTGAGGTGAGTCTGACATTGGCATGCAGTGCCTGGACGTCATTGCACGTCTGTACCTCAAGGGAAGAAAATCAGAGGATAATGGCAGTTGACCAAGCAGCTTGATAGCCAGGCCTGTCGTGGAATCGCACTCCAGTATTAGATCCCTGCCGGCAAGAGGGAGTGGAGACCCCTCCGCAGGTACATAGTGTGCTAGCCGGATGCGAGTGAGCCTGTGGGCTAGAAGGGGAGAGGATGGCGGCTGGATGTAGGCAGGCCGAGCTGCGAGGAGCAAGAAATAAAGATATGAAAAAAACAAAAAAATGTGGATCAGAAATAGCCTCATTTGTCCTTGGAACTACAGGAATAATTGAAATTAACTTTCAAGCACACCTGAATTTGCTACCAATATCTATGACACCATACAAACTACAGAAGTAAGCCATCCAAGGAACAGTGCATGTATTAAGTAAAGCACTCTAATACAGTACTGATTTCCTGATTTCTTTGAACATGCCCTGACCTGGCTTAGGAATGAGGTCCATTCTTCTCATGGTATTAGAAAACCCTGAACATTGGAGACACTGCCAGGGTGAGGCTATCCAGGTGTGGAAAATTTCAGATAAATAAGTGGTAGATGGCAAAAGACCAGTGCGCCATCATGTCAGCTACTGCCAGCACAACAGTTGCATTGTACATTTTAAGGTCTGTGTAAATGGTTGCATTCATTAGTTTTATAGACGGAATTAAGTGGAGGAGAAAGTGCCATTACACAAGATGACCTTCCTTTCCTCCCAGGCACCCAACTACAGTCCCTCACTGTTTTATTGCATATTCAATTGAGCTTTGAAAACTGGAGAGCTGCCAGCAGCTACAGCCTCTTGTGGGGGTCTGCTCCAAAGATTTACAGTTCTTTGTGAGAAAAAGTGTTTTCTTACATTCTCCTGCCTCCTTTAGCTCCTAACCTATCGTATATTCTGTTGTTTTACTGTCCTGCCCTAGCTCAAATAACTCCACCTTGGTGTACAGTACATTGTCGAGTCTGCTAAAGAAGGAAAGGTTAGCAGCAGTGGATTAACATAGTTGACATCAGCAGAGCTCAATTTGACAAAATTCCAAACAAATTTTGCATTTCATGCCATTTGATTTTTTTTTTTTTTAGTATGGTAGTCATTTGTATGAATGCAGGAGTTTTACTCATTAGTGTTCCGCTACTTATGTGTGCATTTTTTCTGTCCTTTATCTCCTTTGCTACAGAGTGACTTCAGTCTTGCCAGTTCCCCCACCCCAGCCCTGTCACTCACATTCTCTTGGTACTTACGTTACCCAGCCTCATTGTGCACCCCCCCCCCCAACCATATGCATCACTGTACTGTGTACAATGAATTAGGCTGAATCTGTTTCCACGCAGGACAGGTGATGCACACTGTCCTCATGCAAGCAAACTACTGGTCTGGCATACTACCCAAATATCTATCAGACCTAGTCTTCTAGGAATCAATCTTCACCACTGATTTAACATTAGTTGGTCTTAACCGGAAGTGCTAGGATCCTGCAGGAGCCAGAACTTTTCAGGAGGGCTGGCGCAGAGGTAAGCTGTGCACATGTGCAGCACCACAAGACTGTCTCACGCTGCATGGTTTAACTCAGCACCAGCACTCAACCACCTCAGTTCCTTTTTCCCTACTGTCGAGTGTGCATCAGTGACGATGTTGCTCACCCACCGGGAGTCAGAGCTTCACATCTATATGACAACAGCATTCAGTTCTTTCAGTTTTAGTGTTTAAAGTTACAGTTTATTTTTGAAGCAGTTGAAGGATTTTATAAAATTATTTCTATCCTTCTCTCACAGCTATACAGAGTCAATGGTCAATTGCCATGGACGATGACAGTTGCTCCGGCAGCTGGGCCATGTCCAGTCCACTTTCCTCATCAGGGAAGAGTTCTGACAATGGGCAGTCCTGTGTTCGAGAGGAAGGACAGTCCTCCCAGAAGCACAAAGAGCAGCAGGCCCAGTCCAGGTCAGGTTCTCACGTGGCCTCAAGTTCTTCCTCTTCCTCTTCCTGTCAGATAGGGAAGAAGCGGTACCACTTGAGGTCGCCCTCCGCAAGGTCTTCCAGAAGACCCCCAGTCTCCCAGAGCCGGAGGCCCTCACTAATGTCTTCAGTGTCACCTGGGGCCTCTGGTACTAGGAAGTTGAGGTCTTGGGTCCAGAGCCCTCTCTCTAAGTGGGGATTCCAATGTGCAGTTCCAACACTGGGCAGCTCTTATGGAGCAGTGGATGCAGTGTGTGGCTCGTTTGCCACTGCCAGCGGAGTTGGTTCCTGGTCCTGCAGGGCTGGTGGAACTGGAGCCACTGACAGTGCCCTCAGGCTGGGCAGAGTGTTAGGCTCAAGGAATAACCCATGGGCCCTTGCCATTGACCACGTTACTGACTCCTGCCCCACTGGCCACTTGCTCATTCAGTGTCACTGTGATGGGAGTGGCTGCGATACCTTTGCCAGTCATGTTGGTGCTGACTAGGTTGTCAGCAACAGGGTCGTCATGCTGTTGGTGCCCAGTTTAGGCCTTTCTGGGCCTGGCCCAATGTTGGCTTCAGTTCTCGTCCTACTGTTGGTGCCGGGGGATATCTCCAATGCTGGATTCAGTTCCAGTTACGGCATCGCCCCCTCATCCCTTGGAGCCAGTGTCATCAAGGCGAGGTTCTGGATTGGAGGGCTTATGATCCAGCTCCCTCTATGACCTTCCTTCTGGGGAGGATGTGGAGGGGGAGACAAGTCTGACCCACACTTCTTCATTTCTGAGGGTGGCAACGGAGACAGTTTCTTTAGCCTGGACTCTTCAGACCCAGGCCCTACTGTTCCACAGGAGGATTTAACTTTCCTGGCTTTGCTCAGGAATATGCATTCTGCACTTGATTTTGAGCCTTCAGCCATTGACCCAGGTAAACATCTCCATCTGCAGTGGTCAAACTTTTCTACCATGCCAGTCAACTTAGTTCCTCCTATTCCACCTGCATTTAAGATCTTGTCAGATGCAGTCTGGAGTACACCTGCCTCTATCCCTTCTGTCTGCAAGCAGATATACAGGAGATACACTGCCCCTAAGGCTAGACCAAAATATGTTTCTCAACCTATAGATGATGCCATTGTTAATCTCGCTGACAAAGACATTCTTCCCCAAGAGGGCACTGCACACCCTATTAACAAGGAGTCACATAAGATGGACATTACGGGCAAGTGGGCTTTCGCAGCAGCTACCCTTAGCATGCAGCCAGCTAGCTACCTAGGACATTTTTCCAAATATGAGTACCCTTTGGAACTAGCTTAAGTTTCTGGCAGAGTCCCTGCCAGATTCTGAAACTAAACAAAATACTTTTTTTTTTTTTTTTTTTTAAATCAATCTGTTTTTCCTCCCTGCTGCAGTGCAGCTTAGCCCTCCCCTGACCCCCACAGCCCCATCATCTAGCACTGGCACCCCAGGGACTTACTGCATCCCGAGTTTCCCCCACGGCTTACTCCCCATGGCAGGGTTTGATGGTAGGTGCCATACCATTGACGAGATGGATACAGTGTGGGAAAGGGCCCTACATCCTGGTGCGGAGCCTACGAGGAGTCTGTGTCATCCGTGCTGCACCCGGCCAGTTTCCCTGTTCCAGTGCGGAGGGACAGGCATGGAATGCTCTCTAGACATACCACGCACGCTACTGTGTGTAAGGTGTAGACGGCTGTCATCCCTCCATCCCCAAGTTGCACTGACACCCTGGGGCTCCAAGCCTCTGCTAGGGGTCAGGCCAGTGCAGAGAACCCACAACCCTCCCTCCCCGAAGGAGGAGAGCTGTCCTTCAAACACTCAGTCTTCCTCTCCCTGGCCAGCCCCCAGCAAACCAAGTCTGTCACCGAACCCGAGTCACCGGCGTGGCAGCAGGTGAAGCATGGATGTCTTTGCCCTCCGTGCCACTGAGCTGACCTAAAAAGATTTTCTAGACTGCCACACATGGAATTGAGTCTAACAGTCAGCTCAAAGCCACTATGGATGCGTTTAATTCTGTCTCCTGCTCTGCTGCGGCAGGCATCTGTATCAAAACACATTCTTGGCTTCATACTGTTGGCTTTTCTTAGGATGTCCAGCAACAAGTAATGTACAGTATGTTCCCTTTGATGGTACTTACCTGTTTGGATAGCAGGTAGAGAAGTTTCTTGAGGCATCTCAAAAATCTAGAATGACCCTTAAGACTTTCAGGTCAATGCCTGCTAACCCTCAGAAGAGCAAAGAACATGGTTTCTTTCAGAACTGGCAGTCCTTCTGCAGGGAAGCCCACAACAAATCTCACCCTCCTCAGCCTCTCAAGAAGGTTCGGTTGAAGGCACAGATGCTGAAAGCTCCTAGTGCCACCATCTGAAGCTCCGGCCCCAGACCTCCCTCATCTGCCCCATGCAGACCTCTCCTCCCCATCAAGGGGGCACCTGACCCAGTTATACCATTAATGGGAGTCATTTACAGTGGACAAGTGGGTCCTCAGATCATCCAGGAGGGATACTCCCTGGACTTTACAGAAATCCCTCTGGCCTGTCCACCCAGAAGGCAACCCTTCTTATCAGCCTGTATGTCAGAGTTTGTGATGCAAGAAATTGTGGGCCTTCTGAGCAACAGGGCAGTGGAAATAGTGCCAGAGTCAAAAAGAAACACAGGCTTCTACTCCCACTACTTCCTAGTACCAAAGAAATCAGGGGCATGTGCTCTATTCTCGGCCTAAGAAACCTGAACAGGTTCATAGATAGAGAAAAATTCTAAATGATTTCTCTGGGGTCTCTGCTTCCCTTTCTGAAACCTCAGGATTGGTTAGCTTCCCTGGATATGCAGGATGCATACTGGTACATATTGGTGCACCCCTGACCAGATACCTTTGATTGTCCTGAACGGGCATGCAGCTCCAAGTCGGTGGCTTATTCTTGAGCTGCTGCCCGCCTACTCCCAAGAACAAAGACTCCTGCCCTAAAAGGGCACGCACCTCCGAATTGGCAGCTTGTTCTTCAGCCGCTGCCCACCCACTTCCAAGAACAAAGGCTCCTGCCCTGAATGGGCATGCAGCTCTGAGTCGGCAGCTTGTTCTTCAGTCACTGCCCACCCACTCCCAAGAACAAAGGCTCCTTGTTCTTCAGCCGCAGCCGACCCACTTCCAAGAACAAAGGCTCCTGCCCAGAATGGGCATGTGGCTCCGAGTTGGCAACTTTTTCTTCAGCTGCTGCCTGCCTGCCCATTCCCAAGAACAAAGGCTCCTGCCCTGAATGGGTGCACAGCTCAGAGTTGGCAGCTTGTTCTTAAGCTGCTGCTGCCCACCTGCCCACTCCCAAGAACAAATGTATGAGCGCAACTCGAGTCATCTGTTTTGAAATCTGGCACTATTTCTGATGCCACGCTCCATTGGACCTACAGCTTTGCTCAGCCATTTCTGTCCATGTTGATATTGTTGGAGATTTATTTATTGTTACAGATATCTAGTTAATGGTAATACTACAATGTAATACTGCCTTTAATCTGGTTTACTTGTAAAAGCTAATTATGAAATCCTGCATTTAATTATGGCTGCACTGCTCTGACTCTCTCTCTGCTCCTGCTTTTTTCTGACTCGAGCCTACCCCATACACTTCTGCTTGCATTCACTCTCTGCTCTGCTTTAGCTTTTACTCCGAGAACTGCATTACTCCGGGTGGGCTTTGTTAAGCCACTGGAGACCTTATTTTTTCAAACTCATTTCCTATCTCTTTTGTTATAGCCTACGCTCCTCCCCCTACCTCCTTACAATCCTCCCCCCAATTTGGCACTGCTTAAATTATGTATGTATGTATGTATTTATTTAGTTGTTTATTTCAGTTTTGGAATTACAACTTTGAGCCAAACTGGCTCTTTTACAAAGGCTCCAAGTCGGTAGAAGAATAGACAAAACAGTACAGTTTACATCATATGACGAGAACATACAATAGCCAAGTGACAAGACTATTTTACAAGCAAGATAAATGTGAAGTATAACCTCAAATACAAATACTTTTATTACAGAAATATCTCTAGTCTATAGGTCTAGTTACTAAGTGCAGGTTGCTTGTAGTTGGCAGCCAAAATCAACTTTGTTAAAGAAAAGGGGAGGAGGGAGGAGGTATGGAGAGTATTGGCATGGGTACAGAGGAGGCATATTGTATAATTTTATTAGGGGATAGGAGAAGGGGGTATGGTGATGAGGGAGAACAAGATAGGTGCTGTATGCACGGGGGCAGCCTAGGGGAAGTGTAAACCGAGGGGAGGGGTGAGGACTCGTGTGGCGAGAGGGGTAAGAAGGTGGTGGGGTAAGGGTTAGAAGTCTACTGCAGGGGATGGAACTCCTATCATTGTGCACAGCAGTTGCACTCTTGAGATTCTACCAGGAGGCGGTGGAGTTCTTTTTTGAATTGTCCGAGTTTCTTAAGGTGAAAAAGAGAGGGGGGTAGGTCGTTCATCCAGAGAGGGCCTCGATAGGAGAGGGACCTCTGGGCGAAGGAGGTTTGTTTGTAAGATACATGTAGAACCCCTCTAGCAGAGCTTTGGGTTGTTTTAGTGTTGGGGTTATGCTGGAAAAGCTTTGAAGTTGATCCTGGGACCAGTCCTAGGAGGGCTTTTTTCCTATGATACATGCCTGGTACTGGAACCTTAGAGGTAATGGGAGCCAGCCAGTTGCAGAGTAAAGACTGCAAGAGTGGGAATACGAATTGTCTCCTAGAACAAGTTGGCAGGCTTTGTTGAGCAGGAGTTTAACCCTTTTGAAAGCAGTTTCAGTGGCCACACTATAGATAGGCCATAGTCAACAATGGACAGTATTGAGCTTTTGGTGACAAGGCTGAGGGCCTCAGTGGTCATAGCATTTCTGTGTCAGTAAAGGAGTCAGAGGCTGATGTTGGCTGTTTTCACGACATGGTCGATATGGGTGTTGAAAGGGTGTTGTCTAGGAATAATCCCAGGTATTTAAAGCTAGTAACCTGTTTGATTACATTGCATTTGTTACTCAGCATGGTAAGTAGGCCACCCTGCTTTTTTGAGCTTTGTAGGGTAAAGTGCATTGCTTTTGTTTTTCTGTAGTTCGAGACGTTTGTTGTGAGCAAACCATGACTCCAGTTTGGTAAAGCTACTTTGAAGGGTAGCTGTTATTTCGTGGAGGTGTGTTCCTGGTACGGAGATCACTGCATTGTCTGCGTAAAGCAGCATCTTAGCTGGGCATATGGTTGGCAGGGAATTGATAAAGCGGCTGAATAGTAAGGGCCCTAAAATTGATCCTTGTGGGACACCCAAAGTAACATTCCGGGGTTCAGAGGATACACCTTTTATCCTAACACACTGGGACCTGTGTGAGAGGTAGCTTGAAAACCAGGACAATGTATTGGTGGAGAGGCCAAGGGCTTCGAGGGTGTTGAGCAGGATGTGATGATTGACGGTGTCAAACGCTTTGATTAGGTCAATAAAGGTTGATCCAGCCATTTTTTTCAACTTTCCAGGGAGTCATATAGTTGTGAAGTAAAGTCGGTGAGTGCAGTAGTAGTGCTATGGAATTTACGGAACACATGCTGCTGAGGGCAGAGTAGGTTATATAATTAAACTACTTTTCCCTTCCTCCCCCCTCCAGTCTCCTTCCCTGAACGGGTGCGTAGCTCCGAGTCAGCAGCGTGTTCTTCAGCCACTGCCTGCCCGCCCACTCCCAAGAACAAAGGTATGAGTTCAACTCAAGTCATCTGTTTTGAAATCTGGCACCATTTCTGAAGCCAGTCTCCATTGGACCTACAGCTTAGCTCAGCCATTTCTGTCCATGTTGATATTGTTCCCGACAGCGCTTTGTGCCGGCTCCCCCCTGCCCTATCTATCGTATCATATATATAGGCAGTTGGCAGTCATGTGACTGCTTCCTATTGGCCTACAATTCTAAGTGTCTAGTTCCCCGTTAGCACCCTATACCTTGTATCCACTAGAGGGCCTCAGCTCCTATCTCTACTGAGTTAGTACCTTGGTGGATTCTCCATTCTTTTTCGTTTTTGCTATTAAGCCATTGAAATTATTCCTTGACAACCTTATCCATACTCTTTTGTGGACTTTCTTCCCTTTACCATCATTCCTTAAATTACCCATCCAATACACTCTACCACGGCATTTTTTTTAATCGTGTAATGTGGATAACAAGTAGTAATATAACCCCTTCTCCACAAAATACCCCATTCTTTCATGCCTTATTTTACTTAGTGTTATAGATCTCAGTATGGGTCCCACCACCCAATGGAAACCCTCTGGTGTATACTTAGGCAAGATAATGCCTCCTCAGCTCTGCTGCTTTCACACCCTCCCTAGGACAGACATGCTTATATTCTTGCAATACCCACACTCTTGTGGCACTGCATCTCAAGGGTATTCTGAATTTTTTCAGCACGTCATGCCCTTACCCTTGCATTTAAACATATCTGCTTGTGTGACTTTCTTTGTGCAGTCACTTTTCTGCCACCTTTCCACCCCTCCTCTTCTACACCTAGGAACAACCTTCCTAAATGGGGTCGGCTACTGCACATAAAAACTCTGATAAATGGTCTTAAGAAGCACCTCCTACTACTGTTACTCTGCTCTGGAAGTGTGGAGCTAAATCCTGGACCTCCTTCGCCTACTACAGCTCCCGAAGACTTATCCCAGCTGAAAGGCATTAGCTTCCTTCACATTAATGCCTGCAGCTTATTGAAAAAGCTGGAAATGATTACCTTCAGCAGAGGTGTCATTAGCCCTGGAAATGGGGGTTGTGGCCCTTCCCAGTTTAGGCCAGTGCCCCCCCCCAGTCCTTTTTCCTGCCCTTACATTAAATTGCACAGGCTTTAAAACCCAGCAGCAACATGCCAGCAGTAGCTTCCCCAGTGAGTCACCCCACCAGAGTCTCCCTTAATCCTGGACCATACAGTAGTGTCTCACAAGAGTGTACCACATGCAAGTTCCGCAATGCATGCAGCCAGTTGAGCCACAGAAACCAACTCTAACCACCACCATTTCACGCCGGGTACTTTGTCAAGGTGCACACCCAGTACTGGCATGAAAGAAAGCACTTGGTAGTGGAGTCAGTGTTTGGGTTTGCCGTCAGTTAGTGGTACACCACCTTTAAATACAGTACAGGTCCGACCAAGTCTCGGAATAGGGTTCGGACTCCCCCAACCCCACAACCGCAAGATTGATCGAGTTCCGCTTTGGCCAGAAATAGATTTTTTTTTTTTTTTGGTAAAGTGAAGAATTCGGGGCACTGACTCTTTACTAGGGCACTCTTTACGGGAATTTGCTGGGGCACTCGGGGGCAGTTACAGGGATGGACAGCGTTGTCTCGCTCATGTGCACTGGCATGGAGATGCACTGCTGGGCTTCATGTTTGCCACCTGTTAGATTGCACCTGAAGAGAAGACTGATTGATATTATAGTCTGCCCACCCCAGGTTGCGCCACACTTGCACATCGGTCTTTGATGGGATTGAGTCTCGATACTACCTGTAGTGCCGAAAATTAATGTTTAAGACCAGGAGTCCAAAAAGGTAGGTACTTTGTAAGTGTAAAAAAAAAAAAAAACGAAGACAGTCCTTGCGCTACACTGACCACTAGTGATACTGTATATTTGCAGTTAGACTTTGGCTGTGGCTCATAGTGCGTCTTATTTTCACTAATTGTCATAGAAGTAAAAACAAATTCTGGTCAGATCCACTATGGCTGCATAATGAAGTTAGTGAAGTTGTGTGGAATTGTTAAGGAGGTATGGAGAAACAACACAATGATTTGTAAGGAGTAAGATTTGTTTTAGTTTCTGTTCTAAGGAAGGCATACACATTACTAGGAAAATACATGGAGATGTACATTTTGATGGAAAGAATAGGAAGCAATATAGGTTTATAAAAGAACCCCAGAGCAAATGTCGCTGATGTATGTGTTGTCCCAGATGATATTGGCTGGACAGCCACATTTTAAAGAAAACACAATTGCACATACCCCAATAATGCAAATCATCATGGGAAACATATGCAAATCCCCATGATGGTACAGAAGGTGGCAGTACATAAAAAACTAATGACTGGCATATGTTCAGCCTTGGGATTATTTACACAGTTTTTTTTTATTTATTTTTATTTTTTTTTGAGAAACAGGGTTTTTGGCCATGAGGTGATGTAAGTTTTATTTAAGCAATGTGTTAATGTCAGGAAGTCAGGTGTAATGATGGACTGTTAGCAGAGAAAATGTGATAGTAACTTTCAGAGAGGGTGGCGTCTGATAAGGGCAAGGTAGTTATGCTTGTGATAATGGGAATGTTAGGAAAGTATGAGGTCTATGCAGAAGTGGAGTACAGATATGCACAGTTTCATAAGTATGTGCTCAGCGTGCAGGCAAATGTGATATGCAGGTTTGTTTTTAGAAATAGGTAAAAATAGCAATACATGCAATTGATAAAAAGATAGATAATTACATAGACAGGCAGGCCCTGTCCACAGTACACTCAAAAGCTGTAATGGATTCAAACCGTTACAGACTGTAAACATTACAGTGTGTCCACACTGCCAGTGAACAGTGCGGATAATGGTTTGAAAATATTACAGCCTGTCAACACTGAGTGTGATAGTGTGTGTGGTCTCAACCCTGTAGTAGCAGTGCACATCCCATGGTGCACTCGGTGATGACAGCTGCATTTTGAGACGCCCTCCTACATGTCCTATGGAGTACTGTGTATATGGCACAGTCATATTATGTAAATAACCATATTTCACTGTTATTGGACACACTTATGTTGTGGAGGTGACAGAGAGAGGTTGGAGGGAGGGGGAGATCTGTATGTTGGAATCGGGGGCTACATCAGTGGGAGGGAAGGGGGGGGGGGACATGGCATCAGTTCTGCCAGTATTAGGGCACCTGGGCACAACAGACGTTCATGTACTGCTGCTATATGGCTGAAGGCAGACCCTCTACTACTGCCTTCAGTGTTCCCCACTGCTCCACTGTACACAGTGCCACACGTCTATTGTCCACCGCAGCAGTGCTCCACGATGCACTCAGGAGCTCCACTAATGTATGTGTTCACTACTGGCACTGCTGTGCAGGTAGTATTGCTGTAATATCACACATGGGCAGGCAGGGTACTCCCAACACTCGGCACAGTGAGAAGAGTAATCAAGGACAGTACACAGATACCATCAGGAGGTGGCCCTCGGGGAGGCAAGTGCAGACAGAGAGGTAGGTTAGGTAGGAACATGGGGTTACACCTGTGGGGTGCACATGCAGCTGTCGGGTTACTGTGGTATGGAGGCATCCCAGTATTGCAGCCTACACCCATGCTGCACACTGCCGTGTGCATATGTTCTGGTAGCCTCCGACCTCCCAGCATGCAATGAAACAGTGCTGCAATGCATGCAGGTATAGTGGGAGACTGGAGGCTACACGGTAGAACGTTTAGACACAATTGCAATTAAAAATTAGACTCTCTGACTGTGGCTCAGACTTTTTTTCCCCAATAATGTGGCTCAATATCATGGGTGTCAGTCATCACAGGAAAAGTATCAGTGCATAGTTTGTGACACCTGACTGATTAGGGCATTTTTTTCATCAATGGATTATAAGCTCAGCTATATGCAGTGAACAGTGAAAAACAACATGGTGCTAAATGCTGAAAACTCAGGGAAAATCCCCAACATGAAAAATAAAAAAATCACATTTATAATGGTACTCATCCACTGACAGTGAAACATTGCTCTTTTTTGATGTCTTAAGGGGGGGGCGCGAGGATCCCCATATGTCCAAGAGTTAGACAGCCTGGGCACTTTGGGTTGCTTCTTCTGGGTGCTGTGCTCCTTCTAAACAAAATGGATTTGGCTTGTTACCCTACACACTTACATACAAGATGTAATTTCATAACAGTGCATGTTGTGATACACAACTCTGCACTGTATGCTGGAGATAAAGCAGCACCCGAACCACAGATATCTCTACATCCTTGGTCTTGGTGGTTTAATTGTCTCAGTTTCCAACTCTCATTTTCTTCACACACTGCATTTTTTTTTGTAAAAAATTGCTGGGCTCCTCTCAGTGTTTGTTTCTCCTACCACCGAAAAAAAATAACAGCAGTGTTTGCTGGTATAGTGCATGATGTTTTATTGCCTCCAGGGTATTTCTCCTAGCCCAGAAATAAATAAAAGTATTGTCTGCTGGCAGTGACTATTATGCAGTCTGAAGTGCTTTTCTGCCCACATTTTATATCTCCAACTCCTACCCCAAAAGATAAATAACACCAGTTTTTGCTGGCAGTGCCTGTCACGCATTCCATAGTGCTTTTCATTTGTGTGATGTTTGGGTATGAGGACCTGATTAAAAGATTGCGGCAATAAAGCAGTTCTAGAATACATATGTTCCCTCATTCCCTGGCACAAGTTTCCTGCTGTATTTCATGGTTTCAAATAGTAAATTCCTATGCTTGTTTTGCTGGAAGCTTCCTAGAATTTGCTTCTAAAATGCACCATTTGCCAGCAAATTATTAAAAATGTCTTCCTGGGGCAAATCCCCCCGGACCCCTTTCTGGAAAAAATCACTGATAGGGCATGTCCCCCAACACACTTTTTATAATCCTGCTGACGCCCCTGTCCTTCATACATCTCCTGATTTGCTGGTGATCACGAAATCCTGGCTTCACGAAAAACACCTCAGACCACAGCATCAATATCCCTTCCTATAATGTGTTTAGGGCAGACAGGCCCTCTGGGGGAATGGGGGTTACAGTTTATATCTCGAACAAGTTTACAGTCTCAGTCTTCCACTCAACTTCAGCACCTAAAGAGTTTGAAAGCTTCATCTTAAAGATCTCCTTATCCTCAGATGACACTATCTATTTAACAGGTTGCTATAGACCCCAATTGGGGGGACTTGAGATACTCCCCCATCTATGCAGAATATTGAAAGCCACTGAATCAGAATGCATACTTATGGTGGACCTTAATTTAGACTGGAATTCTCAGTGTTCAAAACCCTTAGAGGATTTATGTGACACTTATGGTCTTGCACAACTGATCTGTGAGGCCACCTACCCCAATGCCAAAAACCGAGCACACAGCTCTCTCTTGGACCTGATCCTTGCCAACAAACCCCACAAAATTGCCCACACAGGGGTAATTCATAATGACATTATGACAGTGACCTTAGGGCCATAGCTTGCATAAGGCTTTCACCAAAACCTATTTCTTCCTCCCACTTCATACTCAAAAGGAGTCACCACAATTTTAATAGCACCGATTTCCTGGCTGATCTAAACATGATTAGATGGCAAGACTTCTGTCTTGCCCCAACAGTCTCTGATGCCTGCACCCTATTTCAGAAGCTTGTTTTGGAAATTATCAACAAGCATGCCCCATTTGTAAAAATTAGAACAAGGAAAAGATCATGTCCTTTGTTCACCAGTGTGTTGAAATCAGTCTTTCGTTCCAAAGACTGTCTCTGGAAGAGCAAACTTGAATCTGTTTGGGTAGCTTTCAGAGCTGCAAGAAACCACTGCACCAAACTCACAAGGGCCGAAAAGGCTAAATATATTTACAAACAGCACTGGACTCATCTAAAAATAATGCAGCCAAATTCTGGCAAATCTTTAGGGAAATTGGAGGGCATAGCCCTTCATCATCCCTTCCAGCCAAAATAGCCGTAGGGGCTGTCACCTACACAAATAAATAGGAGATATTAGAACAATTAAACAATCACTTTGCTACTGCTGGACTAGCTTTTGATACCTCCCCAGCTAGCAAGTTGCTCCTGCAGCCCAGTTGTAGCAACTCACTTCCCCCACCCTCAAGGCCCTCAATCTTCCTACCAAATTCAGCTTTAGCCCAGTTACCCTCAAACAGGTCAAAGATCAACTGGGACTGGCAGTTCTGTATTTTCTGTGACTGGGTCCGACTGGAATGTGGAAGCAGGTGTAACCCCTAGGTGATGCTATCCCAAGGGCTACTACCCCTGCCTGCTTGGCTAGTAGCAGGTTAAGGGGCCTGAGTTCTGAAACGGGTGCCTCCACCTGGAGGTCAGGGTTGGTAGTGTTCATGTTAACCTGGGCACAGCCCTCCTGGACACTGTAACCCCGCTCTTTCCTTACTAGTGGCCAGAACAATACACAATCACTTTCACAATACCCCTGATACACCACACAAGTACCCACACTGTTTGCACTTACCACCAGGGCTTTCCTCTGGCCCGGCCCTGGGGACCCCCTGTAAAACAAGGTTATACACAGCAAATAACAGCAGTACAGTACTCTTGCACAAACTGGAACCACAGTCAGGGTAAGTGCAAAAAAGAGTTATATCTGATTTATTTAAGGAACTTAACAAGGGAGGGGCATAATCAGGTTAATTTGCTTAAAGGCTGTATCAGTCAAACAGTTACACATGCACTTCAGGGTCCATAAACAGTCACACACTCTGGGTACCCAGATAGAGAACGGTGGCCTAGCCAGGAATGTTGCAGCTGGTTGGGGGCCCTGTGATGGAAGAAAACAACATGCACAACACACACTATTTGTAATCCGGAGCCGGAGGGCTCAGTTCGTGAAAAGGAAACAACAAGACAAACAGATGACACACGTTTAGATTAGGCTGTTGTTGCAGGGAGCTACCCTGATGATTACTCATGATACCCAAGACTGGACACAGGCTGGATGAAAATCGAGACAGTGGGTGGTTAATCTGGAGTGCCAAGAGAAGCAGGGCCCACACGAATCACTGAGGCGTCATTCCTGTTCAAGCATGGAGCAGGGGGCTGATCCCCAGGCAGGTCTCTCGTCGATGGCTTTCTCTGTGCAGCGGATAGTCTGGCTGGGCCTGTGTGGCAAGGCCCCGGCCAAATGGAGACAAATTTGGATACAGTTTGTTTTGGGCTGGATACTGCTTACAGCAAGCAGAACACAGTTCACACAGTGGGGAAACAAATCACGACCCACTAACAACTCACAGCACATTTACATGTAAGGAAATTCTACTGTACCAGGCAAACTGCTCTCCGGTCACGATCGTAAAGTCTCAGCACAAACTGGGGATTCAAAAGCCACTGGAAATCCTGACAGGCTGATCACATTCAGCAAAATCTTCGGTCTTCTTCAGGTATGAGCCTGGTAAAAAATAAGTGGCTTATTTCGTTCTCACTAACTTGGATTTAGTCCGAAATAATTTTCTTCTCTCCCTCTCAAGGGCAGCAGACAGACATTCAGGCCACAACTCAGGCCATAGTTCTCCCATGTGAAACTACTCAGACGACTGCTTGACTGTCTTAAGCTGTTGCTTCTTCAGCTCCCAACTTTGATCTGACTCAGCTGCCAGCAAGTCTGGGACTTTCCCCAGAATCCAAAAGGTTCGGTTGGCTGATCTGTCTGTCAGTCACAACAAAGGCTCCCCCTTCAGGTGCAAAAAGGCGCCAAAACCTACAATTCCTACAGATGTTGACTCCAGACAGCTGCTGTAGTCTGGCTCCATTTTAGGTCCCACCAGTACTGATCGGTCCAATTCAGCAGTCCAGGACCAAGATAGTGAAGATAAACAAAATAGTCCTTGCTGCAAAGAAGGCAGGTTAAACAAACTACATTATCATTATCACTCTAAATGATTTTCAGCAAATAGTTACATCTTTCAACAGAGCTCCCTCTCAGATTACTTATGACTGCAATCCAGGCAGCTCCTAAAGAGACAGTGCACAGAGACTATTACAGGCACTCTCTGGCAATCACATTTAAACTGCTAAAACGCAGGATACGAGCCTGGCAGTGAGCATTTAGGCAAGCTCAAGGAAGACTTTTTGGGAACCCCCATTTGTAGGGGGGGGTTACACTTGCCTTGAGCTTCAGCGGGAATTCGACAATTAACAACAAAACCTGCTCCAATTGAAATTATTGTTAACGCCTCTAAAAATCATGATCCTTTACCAACAAGCGAAAGCAGTAACCGCCAACCCCTCTTATACCAAAGTCAGGATTGTTACCCTACTGGGGGAACCTCTCAAAATTGTGGACAATTTCAAATATCTAGATTTCTGGATCAACTGTAACCTTAACTATGCCAGGCATATCGAAGAAGTAGCAAAAAAATTACATGAAAGACTCTGTCTCTTTTACCACATCAAGCATCTGCTTACTTCTGAGGCTAAAATAAGATTAGGTCAGATGACATTTCTCACCTTAATTGACTATGTTAACTTCCTCTACAGTCATAGCACCAAAGCAACTTTACCCAAACTGGACACGCTATACCACAGAGATTTAGGATTAATCACCAATGCACCTTTTAACACCCACCATTGCTGTCTTTACTCACAGCTTGGGCGGACTTCCCTCAGCACTAGGAGGTGCCGAAATGCCTCACTCTGGGATTACAGAGTCATTACCAGGAAACTTCCCCCTTTACATTGCTGTCCTTTTCAAGTGTTTCCCCTGTACGTATGCACTCAGAAAATATTTGTGCACCATAATCAACATTCCTATAATAAGATCCTGTTTTGATTCCTCATCCATAAGCCATGCTATACCTATCTTATGGAACACCCTACAAAGGACAAATTGTCGGGTTGTTCACCTTCAAGTCCGCTGCTTAGGCGTTTATTGAAAAACGGTTGTAATTGTTACTTCTAATCTTGTCCATAGCCTTAGGTTCACCTTCCTGCCCTGTACCTGTAGCATTTACCATCTATTCTAGATGGCTGTACCTTCTGAAAGCTCCCTCCTTCTACCTCTCTACGATAAGGAACCCTAGGCCAGCCCATTAGCTCGCCTGACTAGGCTGCAGGCCTGCTTTCTTGTAGCTGTCTCCTCTCGTGAGACCCCCCTATCTCATTTACTTGCACTCCTCCTGTTCTTCTCTTGTACCTCCTTTCTATACCCTTCCTTGTCTTCCCTGAGTATTAACTCCTGTTAGCACCTGTTTTACTTGCAGTTCTAGCTGTTAACCACTGCACTTCCTTGTAATTTTGTGTTAATAACTTATGTTCCTTTTTCACTTTCTAGTGTTCTAGAATCCATTGTTAGGTGTCCCATTAGTATCATGTACTATACTTCATTTGTTCAGAGTCTCCTGCCTGTATTTGTATTATTGGTTGTATTGTAATTGTGTCCTTCCAGGACCACTTTGAAAATGAGTTGTCTCATGGTGCTATCCTGGTTAAATAAAAATTAATTGATTGATTGATTGAAGATGACAGATGACTGACTTCTTTGGGGGGGGGGGGGGGGGTCACACAGACAGTATGCAAGAAGTGGCACTAGTGCACTGACGACTGGCTGGCAGATTTTATACACACAACACTCTAGTTCTCACAAGTTGCCCACAGTCTCTCTCTCCAAGTTCCATCCTGGCTCATCTTTCAGTGTTCATGTTCATGAAGATATGAAGATCCCCTGTCCAAGTCTCCTCTCCTATACATTGTACTTCCCAGTCCCCAGTCCAGTCCCCACCTCAATCCCCAACTCCCTCCTGAGTCCCATGCCCAGTCTTTGCTGGTAGTCCCCTCCCGAGTCCCCGACTCCCCACCCCCAACATCCGCAAGTTCCCAATCCCATCCTCCCTTAAGTTCTTCTTTTAATAAAAAAGAAAATTCTGCTTCTGTCTTTTTTTTTCTTTTTAGGAGTGGCAGACTGGCAGTTGACTTCTTCGCTTGCCCAAGGGGCAAAAAAAAACATAAGCAGCACAAGCACAGAAGAAAACAATCGATTTGGCGATCCGCAACACAAGGAATAGCCAAGATAAGCTGCTGCTCCTTCTCCGTCCTCCTGATTCCTCTGCATAGCTCTAAGGTAGACCACATGGGTTGCTAGAGTAGCCACCTTAGAGAGAGATGGACAGCTCGTCCATCCAATGAGGGACCAGAGTCTTCCTCCTGCTGTGGTACTTATCACATTGCAGTTCCCGCGATAGGAGCCGTCGAACCGATCCGAACAACAGAAAGTGTTCTGAAGCTGTTTGTTTCCGAACATTTTGGCATGTTTGGATTGGTTCATATTTTCGATGAACTGCTGTGACCATCCCTAATTTTCTTATATCCTCTTGTTCCATTGATTTGTACCATTATTAGGTCACCCCTTAGCCCTTTTTTTTTTTTTTTAATTCTTTGGTAACCAGGTAAAGACAGGCACAAGTGCCTGCTTTCAGGGGCAATATGCGAGCATTGAGGTAGATAAGTGACTTGCTCAGAGTCACAATATGCAAGTGGGAGTTGTGGGAATCAAACCCCTATCTGCTGGATGTACCAAGCTCATTTCAATGAGTATAACCACAGACTGCTTAACCTTTGTTCGTATGATACATTTTCCAAACCCCCTGTCCACTTTGTTCTTCTTTGAACCCTCTCTTTATTTTTATTTTTTTCCTCACTTCAAGCTTTTTACCCCACACACCTCCCCCAGTCGGCACACACCTACCCAGACCTGCCTGCAGCCAGTCTCCCACAGATAGCTCCCCCCCCCCGTTGCAGGGTTGAAGAGGAAGGATCATCCTCCCACCCCCTCCCTCAGTAGTCCACATCGAGAGTCTGGGTGGTGGCGCGGACCCGGAGATGCGCAGAATGGTGTTCTGCTGTTGGGTCCCTCTTTCCATTTTTTCCCTGGTTCTCCTGCCATGACAGCACATCAGGACTTGCACAAGAAGGCACACATTCTCTGTGGGATCATGGCCCATCCCTTCAAGTCACTAGTGTCTGTACCACCATGGGGCCTCCACCTGGTGGCAGTCAAGGGGCCGAGTCGGCTGGCCACCCCTTCCTAGGAGAGGAGAGCAGTCCCTGTGACGCTCAGTTCTGTCCCATCCTGCAGTCCCCAGCAATCCATGCTTCTTCCCGAACATGGGTCACCGGCATGGCAAGAGGTAAGGCAATCAATGCCTCGGCCCTCCACACCATTGAGGTGGCTCCTCTCTATCTTTCTGATGTCATTTATGTTACGATTCACCCAGAGCCACCCACAATACTCCATATGGGGCCTTACCAGTTTCCTACACATTGGCACTATAACCCCACTCCTTTTACTAGTGATATTTTTCTTTATGCACCCTAACATTTTGCATTTGACCATGGTATCATCACACTGTCTTGTGTGTTTTAGATTATTGGTCACTGATACACCTATATCCCACTCTGTCACCCTGAGTACGGCATTATTCAATCTGTAAACTGCCATAGGATTTCTAGTCCTGAAGTACATTACCACGCATTTATCGAGGTTGAAACCCATTTTATTATCAATTGACCAGTTGAGGAGATCATCTAATTCAACTTGTAGTAATCTCCCTGCTCTGTAGTATCACAGCAATGTGGCCAGTTTTATGTATATATATATATATATATATACACACACATACACACATATATGTGCAGGGATTTATATAACTCTAAAAAATTGATTAGCGTTTTGCTCATAAAAGTGTTAAATCTTCGTGAAAATGCATATATATATATATATATATATATATATAACAGGGTTGGACCCAGTACAGAGCCCTGCAGAACTCCAGTAGTAAACCCAATACTTTCTGAATCCTGTCCATTAATTCTCTCTCTCTGCGTGACCCATTACCTAGCCAAGATTTTATCCATCCTGTAATTTTGCTTGTTTATCTTGGCTCTTCTAAGTTCAGCATAAGGCACAGTGTCAAAAGCCTTTTTGAAATCCAGGCTAGACCGCATCCAATGAGTTACCCTTATCCAAAGGCACCACTTACATTTTCAAATAAATCAATTAAGTTTGTTAATCATGAATGACCCTTTCTAAAACCATGCTGTGTTTCATCCCATAAGTTGTTCTTGATTAGATGGTTGTCAATTAGATTTCTTAGAATAGCCTCCATGATCTTGCCCACCACAGATGTGAGACTATAGCTCCCCTTATCCTCCCTGTTCCCCTTTTTTTGTGAACTGGGACTACTATGGTAGATCTCCATGCCTCAGGTGTTACTCCTTTATCCAAGTATTTATTGAAAATCCAGCAGATTGGTCCTCTTAGCATGTATGCTAGCTCTTTTAGTATCCTTGGATGCAACCCATCTGGCCAGTGTGATATATTTGTGTTCAGATTCATTAGTGTCTGATCTGCTGTTTCTTCTGAGATATCAGGAGCAATGTCTAGATCTACTATGATGACATTGTGTAACTCAGACAGTTGGTAAACTGACCCAAAGAACTAGTTTAAAAGATTGCTGTATCTATTGTAGGTAGTTACTTATTCTAATGTGGTTCTCACTCAGTGGATTTAACGCCTTAAAACCTCTTTTCTTTGACTTACCATAAGCCCAGATCATTTTTGGATTTTTTCTGGCATTATATACACTAGATCTTACTTTGAGAGAGCTCTTGCAGTAGGTAATAACCATTAGGACTAGAGTCATCAGGCACTAGGACCACACGTAAAACTACAGCTAGCAGTGTCTGGCGGGGGATCACCCACCCGACGTCACATGACAGACATAAGCGTGCCACTATATAGTGGGTGGTCCCCACACCTGCCCTCCAGTTCTTTCCCGCTGTTGACCTGCGCACGTTGGACCTCACGGAGAACACTGCTTCAGTCGACCATTTTCGGATAAGTATTTCACCATTTTCTATCTTTTTCCACTTATTTTAAGAAAAGTTTCTTTTTTGTCCACGTCTTCTCCAACGCCTTCCAAGTCGCATAAGAACCAGTGTGATTCCTGTGGCACACAGCTCCCCCACAAGGATTGCCATACCCTCTGTCTTTTTTGCCTGGGACCAGAACACGAGACCGAGGACTGTGAGGCCTGCCAGACCTTCAATCATGCCACATGGAAACACCGCCAACAGGCACTGGAAGCCCACTTTCTCAAGCTGAAGATGGCTTCCATGGAGAAGGAACTGCGGAAGCTTCTGGGATTGTCCTCCTCCTCAGGGGGTTCTTCTGACTCCCATAAGAAGAAGGAGGACAAGGAAAAGCACCAGGACCAGAATAGGTCTCCTTCCCACCCACAGCTTCCTTCAGGGGCCAAGGATGCCGGGCGGCCTCCCGCTACCATGGGTACCGCTCCACCGGCCAAGCCTGCTTCCTGTTCCGTGGAGTAGTCCTTGGTTCCTCCACCTGAGCTGGTTTCAGTTTAGGCGGGCGTCTCCGGAGTCCTGGAGAACTCCACCACCCTTAGGCCTCTCAGAACCCCAAGGTCTAAGTCAGGTGGCACGGCCAATAAGTCGGTCGTCAGCTTCTCTGATGACCGCCCCTGGCCCAGGCTGATAAGCTGTATGCCAGCTCCACTGGCATATGCCCAGCCACTGCGTTTTCGTGGGGCCCCAATAACAGGCCTGACATCGATCCCCCAGATCAGCGCACGCTGTCACTTCTGCTGCAGCCCTTGCTGATAATTCTCCCTCTTGGGATCCTCTTTTCCTACCTCCTCTGGTGGAGACTCCTGGCTCACCTGTCCAAAGTGAGCTGGAGTTGGAGGTGCGTCTGCCCGACACGACCCTGGCGTCCGTGCTGGAACGCCTGGCCCCGGACCTCCCTTTGGGAGCCGGCGTCTCCTGCAATGCAGGTTCCTCCACCTGGGTCAGTTCCCCCACCCGACCCTCCGCCCCTTCGCCCCTTCAGGGCTCATGCTGGATCGCCCTCTGGCGGGTCCGGTGCCAGACCTGACTTTACTGGGCCCTTCACACACACTGTCAGGGCCCCATCAGGTCCCTCAGCCCCTCCTTCTGGGCCCCTGTCTGGTTACCTGCCATCGGAGCCTCCATCTGGACCCTCGGCTCCACCATTGGGGTCTTCCCCGGGCCTTCCAATGCCAGGCTTCCCTGCGCCTCACTACCCTTCTTCAGTGTATCAGACACCAGGATACCCCTTGCTGGGGTACCTGATACAAGGCTATTCTACGTATGGTACACTGGAATATCACTACCCGACACCGGGCTATATGATGCCGGGATATTCCTATCAAGGTTTCCCACCCATCTATTGGCCCCCTCCACCCCCTCTTCCACCTCCTCAGCCTCAGGTGTATTTTCGGGTGGCTCTTCAGTCTTGGTGGAGTGAGAACAAGACACAACTGGTTTTGAAGTTGGACTGGCGCCAGCAAGCCGCGACTTCCATGCTGGCCCACACTGACCCTGCGCCGAGATCCCTTTCACCAGTGGAATCTCGCCCTTCTACCTTGGGACAGGCTTTGTGCCCTACCGCGGGTAGCAGATATCAACAGGGGCCTCGCGGTCTCCTTGATGGAGATACCACTCCCATGGGCTTTGTCCCTGGACAGAAGCCTGTCATCGGACTCGGACTCTGACTCTTCCACCTCCTCTGCTTCGGGCTTTGAGACCTCTCTTTCAGAGGATCCCAAGCCCAAGGGCTCTCCCATGTCCCCTCCAGAGAACCCTCGTTTCACAGAGATCCTCTGGAAGATTCAGGAGGTGAATGGGTGGAAGTCTGAGGATCAGGACCCCCAGTGTAAGAGGTTGGCAGAACACCTAGATATGCCCGAGCTGTCCCTGTTGCTCATCCCTCCATGGACTGGACCACATGAGGACCTGGCCTCAACAGTTTGGCAGCAGCCTTTGTCGGTGGCTGCGGTCGCCAAGAACTCTGACAGACGTTATTGAGCCCCTGAGGGCAAAGACCACCTCAGTTCCCATCCTAAAGCAGACTCTGTGGTCATTAATGTGACCCATGACCATACTGCTAAGCCTAAGCATATGAGGACCTCCCCTCTGGACAAGGAGTCGAGGTAAATAGATCAGTTTGGGCACAAAGTTTATCGTCCTCCACACTGGCCATCAGAGTCCTGAATTACCTGTCACACATGATTGTGTACCAGAAATCCATCCTGGGCCAGCTGAAATCAGAATTCGAGGCTTTGTCTGATTCCGAGGCTAAAACTAGTATTGCCCGGATGGTCAAGACAGCAGAAATCTCCTGCCGCCATTCCCTAAGGGCGACATACAGTGTGGTAGACGCCTCTACCCAGAGTACCATCACGGCTGCCCGCATGTGTAGGTACTCCTGGATGCAGGTATCTGGATTGGCCCAAGATGTCCAGACTGCCATCCAGGATGCCCCATTTCAATGACCTGTCCTTTCTGAGGTTGATGTCAAAAACATCATAACTGAGCTACAGGACAGTGGCAAGGCACTGCACTCTGTTGAGTCTATATATCACTCTAATACCAAGCCCAAACAGCCATTTTATCGCCAGCAAAGGCATCAGAGTAGGCAACAGCACGCCAGACGTCAGAACAAATGTCAGGCCCCTTCGGCAGAAGCCACCTCTCCATCCAAGTCTCAGTGCGCTGCTGGGGTGACACTCCCCTCTGCCTCCTGACTTGTGGCAGGGTCTCCAGCCTCCTCCACCAGCTCCGGAGGAACCGGTAGGGGGCAGATTCTCCAACCACCTGGCCGGCTGTGAGACGATCACTACAGACTCGTGGGTCCTTCAACTAGTCGCTCAAGGCCACACCGTTGAATTCACAGAGACACCTACAGGAAACCCTCCAGGTCTCTCTTACTACCCAAAAGGCCACATTCCTCTCATAAGGGAGGAAATACAGCCTCTGCTGAAAAAATCAGCCATAGAGCACATTCCTTAGACCCAGGAAGGAAAAGGATATTAATCCTACTTCTTCCTGGTCCCCAAAATGACAGGTGACCTCCGTCCGATTCTGAACTCCAGCACACTAAATCTGTATGTAGAGTACAAGAGATTTTGCATGCTGACCTTGCCAGGTCTGTTGCCACTGCTTCACCAGGGACATTGGCTTTGTGCACTGGGCATGCAGGATGCATACCTGCATATACCAATCTTTCCCTTCCACTGCCGCTTCCTCCTTTTTACCTTCCAGGGAGAACACTTCCAGTTCAAAGCGCTCCCCTTGTGCCTTTCCTTGGAACCCAGGGTGTTCCTCAAATGCCTAGCGGTGTTGGCAGCTGCTTTACACCACCAGGGGATATATGTGTTCTCGTACTTTGATGACTGGCTCCTGTCTGCTCCATCGAGGGATGGCTTTGTGGCCTCTCTGACCGCTACCCTGGACCTTTCCCAGCAAGTGGGAATTACTGTGAATTACCCCAAATCCCACCTAGTACCATCCAAATGCCTCCAATTTATTGGGCATTGTTGGATACTGTTCGGGGTCAGACCTTCCTCCCATTGGACCGGGCGGAAACCTTGCATTAGCAGGCCATCCAAAGTGGCAACTAGCCAATGGACCTTGGCCCGTTCTGCCTTATGCCTTCTGGGTCTTATGGCAGTGGCTAATCCCACCATCCCCTTGGCCAGGCTCCACATGCAGATTACACAGTGGACCCTAAGGGTCCAGTGAGATCAGAAGTCAGACGACCTGGATCACAGGATCCTGGTGTCCAGCCCCAATGCATTGGGACCTCCTTTGGTGGCAGAATCGGTCCAATCTCACCAGAAGGGGCCTTTTTCAGGCACCTTCTCCAATTCAAACCCTGACTACCAGTGCTTCCGGTCAGGGCTGGGGCGCTCACTTGGGCGACCACAGGAAAAAGGGACCCTAGTTTCAGCAGGAGCTATCTCTACACATCAATGTGCAAGAGATGCAGGCCATACTATATGCCTTTCAGACATTCCAGCCTCCTCTTCTTCCTGTGTCACTCCTGGTACAGGCAATATAATATGTGTGTGGTCTGGTACCTAAACAAACAGGGAGGCACGCGATCGTACCCATTGTGCAGGGAGACGATGCGCATGTGGCACTGGGCAATTCAGCACAGCCTACAGCTCACGGCAGTGCACATCCCATGGGTTCAGAACATCCTGGCAGACACTCTCAGCCACACTCAGGCAAGGGCACACGAGTGGGAACTGAGGCAGTCCATAGTCAGAGACCTCTTCGATCTGTGGGGTCGACCAGACCTCGATCTGTTCATCTCCCCATCCAACGCAAAACTACCGTTCCTGCTAACTCGTTCCCGGGCGTGGTGTTTTCTGGCGAGACATGCTGTCTCTCTGCTGGACAGGGAGGTTCTTGTGCACCTTGCCTCCCTTCCCACTATTGCAGAGGGTGCTTCTGAAACTACAGCAAGAAGGGACTCACATGATTCTTATAGCCCCTCATTGGCCTTGCCAAATGTGGTTTCCTCTGCTCCAACAGTTGAGAGTGGAACCTCCAGTTCCTCTTCCCCTCTGCCAGAACCTGCTGACTCAGGACCAGGGTAAGCTGATTCATCCAGATCTCAAGACCCTTTACCTTCATGCATGGCATCTTCTGACATAGCTGTTGCATGCTTTGGAGTCTCTGCTAGAGAGGCACAAGTCCTTGTGGAGGCCCGAAAGTCATCCACAAGAACCACATATGCTATGAAATGGAAGAGGTTCTCCATTTGGGCATCTTCCAAGGGTTGGGACCCTTTCTCTTGCCCTGTCCCACAGGTCGCGGAATACCTGTTGCACCTCTCTGACCTTGGCCTTAGTTATTCTTTTCTAAAGGTCCACTTGTCTGCCTTTTCTGCCTACCACACTCCTGTGGAGGGCAAAACATTGGCTCAGTTGGAGGTTTCCAAAACCTTTCTGAAAGGAATTTTCCATCTGAAACTCCCAGTCAGGAACCCTGTTCCACCGTGGGATCTAAATTTTATTCTTGAAAAGCTCACTTTGCCTCCCTTTGAACCAGCCGCGAGCTATGATCTGCAGTACCTTTCCTTGAAAGCGCTCTTTTTAGTTGCCATTACTTCTGCTCAAAGGATTTCTGAGCTTCAGGCCCTGATGTGTAAGGAGCCGTGTCTGATTTTCCACAGAGACCAGGAGGATCTGCGTACAAATTCTAAGTTTCTACCAAAGGTGGTTTCTGAGCTTACTTTGAAACAGACCATTCACCTGCCAGTGTATTATCGTGAGCATTCTAATCAAGGGGTGGTCATTCTGTACACACTCCATGTGTACAGAACTTTGTGTTACTATACGAACAACACGAAATCAGTCCGAAAAACAGATCAGCTTTTTTGTTTCATTTGTGCCCGAGAGAGGGCGCTGCAGTTTCAAAACAGTGTTTGTCCAAATGGTTAGCAAATTGTATTTTATTTTATCGGAAGCATAACAAGCCCTTTCTGGGGGAAGTTGTGGGGCATTCAATCAGAGGCATGGCTGCATCTACTGCTTGTTTCAGGAATGTTTCTGCCATAGACATTTGTGCGGCAGCCACTTGGAGCTCTGTCCACACCTTTACCAAGCATTACAGTCTGGACATTGCCTCTAGGTGCAGGGCAGGCTTTGGACTAGCCATCCTTCAGGGCCTCCTGTCTTAATTTGGTACCTACTGCAGATCTTTCCTGCCTCCCATGCTTCAGCCTTTGCCTGAATTACACTGCTTGGGACTCAACCCTAATGGTTATTACCTACTGCAAGAGTCCTCTCAAAGTAAGATGGTATAGTTGGGTAAGAACTTACCGTAACAGTAGATCTTTAAGAGAGGCTCTTGCAGTAGGTGGTATTTTCCCTCCCACCTTCCCCCTGATTCTGAGGCTACTTCTTTCTAGCCTTTCTTTTGGCTCCAGGAACCCACTCTTTTCTCCTGTTGCACCTTCTAAGGTCTCCGGCGGGAGAACTGGAGGGCGGGCGTGAGGACCTCCCACTATATAGTGTCATGCTGACGTCTGTCATGTGATGGGTAGGTGGTCCCCCACCAGACACTGCTATCTGCAGTTTTCCATGTGGTCCTAGTGCCTGACTGCTCTAGTCCTAATGGTTATTACCTAGGCAAGAGCCTTTCTCGAAGATCTACTGTTACGGTAAGTTCTTATGTAACTATACTTTCCTGTCCTTTTTCCTTCTTAACTTTTTTGAGTAATGCCATGCATTCCTTGGCCTTTTTTAAATAAAGCTCCCATGGAACCATATTTTCTGTTTCCTCGACCCTCCTGAATATTCTCTTTTTGTGTTCGCTGTGTGCACAAGCATAAGCGAACATGTTGGTATAAGAGTGCCCTTTGAGGGGTGTGGCACTGTCCGCCCAATGCAGAGCAGCGCTGCAGGGGCACGACAGTGCCAGACCAATCAACACCCAGGCTGACAATGATGGAGTTTCTGTCTTGCTGGGCGGGGATGGCACCAACTTCAAAAGAAGTTGCCATCCCTTTGATCCGCGCCACCCAGCAAGCCAGGCTGATCTGTCATGGTCAGCCTGGAATGTGTGCCTGCAACAAAGAAAAACATCCATCGATGTCTGTTGCTGGCGACCCTAATTGTCCCCAATCTGACCCTCCCTGTCAGCACCCCTTCCCCCCCACATACACACAATAGTGACACTGGGGGTGCTCAATCCCCAGTGTCTAAAACCATCCCTCATCGTTTTTTTCCCCTGAAAAGAAAAAGACCGTCCATTGAGGTCTCCCCCCAAACACAAATCAGTGACACTTGGGGTGCCCAATCCCCAATGTCCTGTCCTTAAAATAAAGAAAACTGTCCCTACGTTGGTTTTGGGTTTTTAGCCTGAAAAAAGAAAATGATCCATCGTTTCTGCTGTGCCATTACTTACCCCCATAAAGGCCCCCAGTCAGAACCACCTCCCCACCCCATACTTACCCACTGGAGTCCGTCCCGTAATCTTCCTTGGACCGCAGACATGTCTTCACTCTTCAAAGCCCAACTGTGAACTGAGGTAAGCGCTTCAATGTATTTCAATGGGGTTTTCAGCTACAATGCATTTCAGTGGAGTTTTCAACTTAGTGGCATAACTTGGCCATTTTTCAATATTTTTGCCCCAAATTTTTAACATACCTTTTTTAGGACCCTACCTCTTGAACAATGCAAGTGGTGTTAGGTAAATCTGTCCCAAAAGGTGATTTTGTGGTCACTTTGCGAAATCACCTTCACCCTGCTTCTCCAAAACTGCTCTGAGACCAGGGGCGTGCACCACCAAATCCCTTAATTACCTATCTCGATGTTTCCTGTCTTCCCTTTCTCCATCTGGGTCTTTGTTCCCACCAGGATGTCCAGGCCTGGAATTGCAGATGGAGCTTGCTCCAGGGGGGTGCGGTCACAATGGTGATACTGTTTGAATGTTCGGTTTGTGCCTTGGAGGTGGACTTGGCGCTGCATGCTGCAACCAGCGCACCTACAAGGCTTATTGAGAGACTGCCATAGAAAATGGCATGATTTGGAGAGGGGGCCCTGCCCTGGTGTGATGGGTGGGATCCGCTTTGTTTCATATGCCCCAGTGTTTTAGATCAGGATGAGTGAGGCCCATCTCGGCCTGGTCCCTGATGTTTTGTTGCACTAGTTTAGTCTAGGCTTTGGAATACAGGCCTTTCACTCCAAATTGATAGAGCTTGGAGCAGCGAGGCACCTCTGTCTCTCAGTTTCCCACCTCTACTCTTCTCTTTCTCTGGACTACTCTGAACTCCGGCCGGGGGAGGGGGGATGACGAATTTAGTCACAGGCGTGCTGTTGCGTACGCTGTGCTGCCCTCAATAGGCTGAGTTACATGCACCCATCCCAATCTCAGCAAGGACAGTAAATTAAGGGGCGGGCGTGTGCACCACCGAGTGCATTAAACCACTTATTTGGATGTCTCTTGTTTCTTCCTCCCTCCTGTGGGGCCTTTGCCTCCACGTAGATGTCCGAGCCTGGAGACTGCGGTGGGGTGTGTCCTCTCCGGGTGGCGGGGGGTGCGGGGCACAAGTATGTGCTGCCTGGTTGCCGGCAGGCTTGATGCTGCATGTTACACCCCCCAAGTTGGCTAGACCTATGGAGGGGCAGGCGTGGAGAGCAGAGCTCAGCGGGGAAAGGGCCTCTTCCTGAGAGATGAGGCGGGATCCATGCCGTTGGGTATATCCCTGCGTTTTGTGATTGGGGTGCAGGAGGCCTGCCGTGCCCTGACGCCTAAGGTGTCCGTGACGCTGGTCTTGTGAGTGAACCGGGAAGTGGGCTTTCCACTTTAGGGAGAGAGTGCTGGGAACAGCGAGACATCTCCTGTTGTCAGGGACTCCCCTCACACTTCTCTCCCTCGGGATTGCTTTGGGCCCAGCTGGGGGTGGGGGCAAATGATGAATCTAGCCACTGACATGATACTGCGCACACAGTACCGCCTCCCCTTGGTTGCACTATGAAGTTGCATCCCAATATCAGAGTGGACAATTAATATGCTGCGTATTGCTGGGTGTTCCTGGCAGCCATCTACCGAGATCTGGGCTGGGTTGCTGGGTCTTCAGGGGGAGGGAACTAGATGGCTGATCCATTGCTGTCCGACAACCGACCTGGCCACTGGACTGGGTGCCTAATTGCATGTTTTGCAAACCTGTGCTGATAATGGACATCTACAAGCTACGGTAATGGGAATGACCGATGAATATGGTCTCCCCACGGCTGGACCCCCTAGTAGATTGGACCATGGGGGTCAGTGCGATTAGGCTTGAGCTAAATGGATTGGCCGATTCTCTGGCTAAGACTCCCTTACTCACCCTCCTCTGCCCCACCCCCCCATGGGGACTGCCTCGCCTGTGATGATGGGGAACCACTTAATTGTATGGGTTGAATACACTTCACTCCCTGCCGAAGTGGAACTATTAGACCAGACTGGGCAGGATAACGACTGTGGAGGGCTCTGCTCTACCTCTGCTCACTACATTAAACTGAGGCTTTGGGAACACTGGTGGTTCTGGCCTTCCTCCTCCTAGCTGGTAGCCCCTATATGGATCCTTGCTCAAGACTAACCTTTTCTTATCACATCCCCTCAGTGGTTGATCACCGCCTCTCTTTATGGCGTCCTGTATATTTATTTCTCCCCTCTCATTTTTTTTTTCCCCCTTCTCTTCCTATACCCTGTTTAGATACCGTAGGTGTCCGGAGGAGCCCCATCACGGGAAGATTCCTCCTTGGAAGGAGATTTTTCTCTTCAGGGCCTAGAAATGACCCTGCCCCATGGAAGTACTAGTTACTGTTATTCCGACGGTGTAGCCCAGTTGGCCGCTTGTTGGAACCTGTTATGTGTTAGGTTTTTAATGTTAGTAAATGTTGAGTCCCTGTTACAGTAAGTGAACTTCTTTCAAGAAGTACCTGTTGTGAATCGACTGTATGAATGTCAGATTTGTTATTGTTTTAATAACCTAGTCAACTATCACTATGTAATTAGATCAAGAAAACCTCGGACGGACGACCCCTGAGATATCCTGATTGCTCTGGGGGAGGGGTGGGGACCCTTTGGCAGCGTCTTACCCCAGCTCAGCTCATGACCTCTCTGCATTTAAAACTTTTATCCCATAACATAAATGGCTTAACCTCCCCAGTCAAAAGATCCAGAGTCCTAGCATACCTGAGGAAAAGCAGAGCTGATTTGATCTACCTACAAGAAACTCACCTCAGCTCTACAGAGCATGCTAAGTTAGCACAGCTAAGTCGTGGTGAAGTTTTTTATTCCTCTAGTGGTACTGGCAGACATAGAGGAGTGGTAATTATAATACCCTCACATACCTCCTTTAATCTGGGACTGCAATGGGCTGACTCTGATGGTAGGCTTGTTATTGTGCAGGGCATGATTGGAACTAGGCAGGTAACTCTGGCGAATGTGTATTTTCCCATGGGACTTCCTGTCCCCCAACTAAAGACACTACTGGATAAAATAGTCCAAATGACCAGAGGGATACTCCTTCTGGCAGGAGACTTTAATCTCCTTCTGGACGTTGTTCTAGACTCCTCCAACCCACGCGCCTCCCTATGCAAACAGCTAACCAAAAGCTCTTTAAGAGATTTGTACAAGAAGTGGGCTGGTGTGATGTCTGGCACCGCACACACCCCCAAACATTGAATTATACCCACTGTTCTTCAGTACATCGTACCTATTGCCGCATAGACCAAACATATACCCAAATTGAGAACCTAAGTATATTACAGGAAGCAAGGATGGGTGACATAGCCCTTTCCGATCACGCCCCCTTGGTTACCACTTGGGACATGGGACTACAGCTCAAAAATACCCAATGGAAACTTAACCCTTATTATCTCCACTCCAAACAATTCCAAGAATACCTCCTAGACAAGATTAAGGAAATCTTAGTGAACAACCCCCAAGAAGAATCAACCCCTGCAATACACTGGGAGACAGTGAAATCTGTCCTTCATGGACATATAGTTCAGCACACAGCGGAACTAAATAAACAAAGAAGGGAGCAGAAGACTAAATTAGAGGACATGCTACACTTTTTGCAAATGGCTCACAAACAAGGGGATACCTCAGTGTTCCCCCAACTACAACAAACTAAGTCAGACCTTGACCGTTTGGTCCTACAACAAACAGAGATTGCTCTAACTTATCTGAGACAGAGATATTATGAGGTAGGACACAGAGCAACACGGTTATTAGCCTACCAAATCCGAAAGCAGAAGTCCTCAGTTATATCCTCTATCAGAAACCCCTCCCATGGCCAGCTGCTAACCAAGTTGCATGATGTTACGGGGCATTCACTTCCTATTACACCACATTATACACTCCAGAACAATCTCCTACAGCCCACAAATACATCATTATCTCCACCCTATTACTATGCCTACACTCTCAGATCAGCAGAGAGAATCCCTGAGTAATCCGATCTCAGACATAGAGTTGTCTGCTGCTTTAGCTACAGCGAAAACTTTAAAGGCCCCGGGGCTGGATATGGAATAGAGTTCTACATGGGTGACTAAGTCCCAGGTCCACCATAAACTTTTGAGACTATTCAACTCAATCCTGGAAGGAGACTTACCCCCACCCTCTTGGTCATATGCGACCATTTTAGTTATCCCTAAACCAGGAAAAAAAAAAAACTCTGTAGCTCCTACAGACCAATTTCGGTTTTAAATGCTGATTAAAATTATTTATGTCTATCCTGGCACATCGTCTAGATTCCTTTCTTCCACAGCTCATAGACAGAGATCAAACTGGTTTTGTGAGTACCTGAACCACCACTGATAATATTAAGCACACCCTCCATTTAACCCATGAGATGCATTCTTCTAACACCCCCTCAGTCTTAATCAGCTTTGATGCTGAAAAGGCATTCAATAGGGTGGCATGGCCATTCCTATATCAGGTCCTCCACAAAATTGGGATCCATCCAACCCTGGTTAAGGTTATACAAAACATTTATGCTACCCCCCAGGCCTGTGTAAAAAATCGATGGGCATCACTCTGGGTATTTTGGGCTGGATAGAGGAACTAGACAGGGCTGTCCCCTTTCCCACTCTTATTTGCTTTATTCATAGAACCTCTCGCACAGTATATTCGGGAATCGCAGAATCTCACCAGAGTTGCGTTGGGAGGCACGGAGCACCGTTTAGCATTGTATGCTGATGACTTGCTACTTTACCTCCAGAACCCGGAAAAATTACTCCCAGCAATAAGGCAGCTCTTAGATGTGTTTGGACAGGCGTCAGGATATAAGCTCAACCTTTCCAAAACTGAGATCCTCACATTTCACTACTCCCCGTACTCCAACATACAAAACTTATTCCTCTGCAACTGGACCTTGATTAAATTGAAATACCTGGGTATTCAACTTTCCCAATCTCCAACAGACTACTATAAAAACAACTATACCCCCTTCACCTCTCAACTTAAAACCGATCTGGCCACTTGGAACACACGGCCACTGAGCTTCACCAGAAGAATAGAGCTAATTAGAATGGTAATACTCCCTAGGGCCTTTTACTTATTCCATAACATCTCCATTCCTTTTATGGATAAAACATTCCAGATATGGAACTGCTTCATTTCTAGATTCATTTGGGCAGGGCAGAGATCCAGAGTCCGCTTCAAGGTGCTCACTCTCCCAAGATCGGTGGGGGGCTCGCACTTCCCGACCTCCAACTTTACCATAATGCCACACTGTTTTCGCACCTAATGGTGAGGCAAAATGGCATAACCACCCCACACTGGGCAGAAATTGAAATGTCTCTTATTAGCAATAGGGACTACTTTAGGATTATATATGGGCAACATAATGAATCACCTTCTCCCAACCTTACGAATCCGTGGATAATTCACTACCTAAACGCCTGAAGAACCATAAGGAGCTCACAACATCGAGTTTTTCTTGCCCCTTGTATGTCCCATAGCAAGCATAGACCAGTTCTTTCCCAACAGAATGGATCATGGGTTCCTAATGTGGGAAAAATTGGGCCTGATATACTTCCCACAGATCACAACTCTGGGGAGTGTGCAACCCTTTACTGAAATTCAAGCCCAATACAATCTACCGCGCAGGGATTTTTACAGATTTTTACAACTCCACCATTACTATGAATCCCTGCTGACTCCTGCCCAAACGCCTGCTCAAATACCACCCTGATTAACCTTCAAATTCGACTGAACAATTCCCATGAACAAAGACACCTACTCTCAGTTTACTATCGCTCCCAAAAATCTCACCAACTAACCATTACTGATAATGTTCGACTCCAACTGCAAACGGAGGTGGAGCACCCCATTACCCCTGAGGAATGGCAGAAAGCATGCCAATATGTTACTAAGGTAACTAGCTCTCATCAGTGGCGTGAATACGCTTGGAAGAACCTTGTCAGATATTTCAGGACCCCTATAATCACCAGTCACTATGCTCAATCTGGATCTACAGTTTGCTGGTGTCAGTGCGGAGAGGTCAGAGCGACTCACTTACACATTATGTGGTCCTGCCCTAAACTTCAACCCTTTATATTAGCTCTCCAGGCTAACCTATGAGAACTCTTTGGCCCACAGTTTCAATTAACTGGGAAAGTATATCTCTTACTATTAATTTCTAGAGAACTAAGGAAACCGTCTATCAGATACCTCCTCTTCCTTCTTCTCACAGCGGCCAAGAAGGCCATTACAAAAGTATGGTTAACCACAAAAATCCCAACCATACAAGATTGGTGGCAGATCACTAAGCAGATATACTATATGGAACGGATAACTCATAACCTAAATGACCAAGGAGACCAATTTAATTCTAGATGGTCTCGATGGCAGTTGTATTACATGATACAGGACGACTCCTTTGTCCCTTGAATTGCACTACTGAGAAGAAGAATCTCTTTAAATGGTTAAAGTCACTCAGAGTCTTCCTAGAATCTCATGATTGACTGCCCACCTGCTATCCCGTTCCTTACCCTTCCCCTATTACAAGCCCCCGTGGAGCTGGGTTGAGATGCTGCTGAATCATTCACTGGATGTCCTCCCCTCCCCTCCTATACCACCCCTCCCCTCATCCAGTGGGTTGCTCCATGGGACATGATTTCTGTCCACAAGTAAATATGTAAAACGGGTCATGAATCCACAAGAATTTTCTGTTTAACCTGTAGTTCTGTTATTTTCTCTACCTAATATTAAGTGGCAGTGATAGACCTCCTATAAGGAATATTGAATGTTCAGGTCATCAACTCTTCTTTTTTATTTAACTTATCAAAGCTAATGTAATAGTGACCTTTGTTATAAGCTATAATCTTATTGTATTAATTAAGCAATAAGGCACAACAGGGTGTGGGTTATTGAGGGATTTACCCACGCCTTGTGTGGTGTGTCACGGGCGCAGCTGGTGACTTAACTCCACAAAGAGTGGAAGTAACTCTCCACCCTGGAAATGCTATTATGTTATCTACAATGGTCCCATATGTAAAATAAATTTTAAATGTGTTAAGAATGTTTTTTATAAATGCCATTTCTCAGCCGTGGTTTATTACAGGATATACCATGGTCACGTGATGTGTTTTGAACAATGAGATTACAGGATTTTCATACCCCATTGTATAATGCTTTTTAGACTTGATTCCATGTCCATATGTAAAAATTGAATGTTGTAAACAGTCTGATATGTCAACTGTGTATGCTAAAAGCATAATAAAAATGAACTTATAAAAAAAAAAAATATGAAAATTACATACCTACCGTAATTCTGATCTTTCTGTGTATTTTCACCATTCATCATAGTCCCACCCTCCATCCCCCTTGGGCCTCAGTCTCTGGGTCCCCCTTCCTCTCTGTGCCCTGCCCCCCCCCCATCCTTTCCATTGGTCAGGAGCGGGGTGACCTTGGCCACATAGGGGGATGTTTTAGATTCTGAGGGGGAGAGTGGTTAAGATAGGGGGTACTTCCTCCTCAGTGCCTTGGCTCCACCCCGTGGGGTGGTGGTTGGTGGTTGCCCTCTCTTCCGTTCTCTCTCCCCGTCAGCGTTCTCCCTTGTTTTTGTCCTTAAGGACTCAACCCTCAAATTAGTTTAAGAAATTAGTTTTCTTACACCAAAACTTGTTTCGGGTGGGGAGTATTGCAATGTATCGTGTCTTTTCTTCCAGAATAGCCACTTCTGCTTAGGTTGGAGTTATTGCCAGTGATTCTGTACCTTAAATTCTGACAGTATAGCTTTCCTATACAATCTGGAGACAGGTCAAGGTTCCAGGGTATGTTTCCTCCCCCACCGACATCCTTACTTCTAAATTCTTCCCTCCCTCCTTCCCTCCTTCCTTCCTTCCTCTTCTAGTTCCAGAGATTGGGGCCCCTTCCCAATCCCCTTAGATTTTCAACTTTCATCTGTCCTCTCAGTTGTTTATTTCTCCTTTTAGTTTGTATATCTTTTCCTTTATCTGTCCTTGGACTCCTTGTCCCCCAACCTTTCTTACTCTCTGGCGGAAGCTCAGCTGGCAGGAGGGTGCGAGTTGATGACACCTAATAGCCCAGCCCGTGAGGCCAGCAGAGCGTCGGCCTTGGGGGAATTGGCACCAGTGGTGCGTCAATCCCACCCATCCAAAAAAAAACAGAAAAGGAGCTCCCGCGGGGTCGTGACCTCTGACCACTTAACCCAGAGGTGATGAATGGTGAAGATGCACAGAAAGATCAGAATTACAGTAGGTACATAATTTTCATTTATCATGCCCCCTCCCCTTTTACCGACACATGCATACACAAGTTTTAAAAATTAAGTACTATTGAGAGCTTCCATTGCTAGTGTTTAGAGAAAACTCTGTTCCTTACCGCACAACAGATGAAATTGAGGTTCTGGCTCCACATGAGACCTGTGTGTGTATGCCAGTGGAATAATGAAGAGTTTTGAATTCATGTAATCTATGTTACCATTGTGTGTGTGTGTGTGTGTGTGATCATTCTACTACTGGAATAATGCAGAGTTTTGAATTCTTGTATTCCATGGTAAACAATCACATAATGTATTGAATGCGTAGAAAGACAGATGACTAAAAACATCTGTGGAGGGAATATTTTACATTTTTCAGCAATATTTTTGTGGCTTTTAAAACTTTTTGAGTGCTTGTTTTTTAAAAGTTTTCTATGGACCCATTTTATAAGTGCAATAAGACAAGTAGCTTCTGAGTAAATGCTACTTGTCAAGATGGCGGTCACGCTGGGCTAGCCTCTGCATGGTTTTTCGATGCTGGTTTTCTCCGTTTTTGAGCTCCTTAATGCTGTTTAGAGCCCTTCCGGGCATCTTTTTTATTTATTGTTGATTTTAATTTGCCGATTCACTGACTGTGGAGACTGCTTCCGCTGTTGCCATTGCAGTTTCTGTGCACTGGATTTTTCCGACAAGTCTCCTCGACAGTCCTAGTGTGACGTCTGGATGTATGGACCTTATTTGCAGTCTTTACGTTGTGTCTTATTTTTGCGTCTGAAGTTGCTTGGACTGTGTCCTGCCTCTGCAGTAGAAGCGGACTCGCTGGCTGTACGAGTGGTGTGTAAACCACTCAGATTAGTGCTGTATTCATTTTGGACCACAGTTCTCGCCTGGCTGAACGTTTGTTTGGATTGAGGAGAGCTGTTGTTTCCTGGTTGAACTGTCATAGGGAGACCCGATGGAACGTCCAGGATTTGGAGTTTGACTGCTGCGAGAAGGGTTTGGTGGAGTGTTGGGATCTACAGTTTTGGCTGTCTGGCGTGGTGTAGTTGGCCTGAATCTGTGGGAAGTTTACATACAGTGGATTTTTGCCTACATTTATATTGACTAGGTTTTCACTGCATCTCAGCTGTGCTAATTATAACTCCGGTAACTGTGGATGCGACTAACAGGGTGAGCTTCTTGGGGTATTCATTGCTCTGGCTGTGTTGGATGGGTGATGCTGGCTCTAGGCCTACTGAAGGGTGGGCACAAGTAATCAGTGCCTCCTAGGCCTACCAGGGGGATCTGCTGGTGGGTGGTTTTACTGCTGGGGGCCGCTGTCCTGACCCCGGCTGGGGGTGGCAATTTCCAGCACGGTAGTCATTTTCTCTTGCAAACCTGACACATGATTACTATCTTTATAGGCCTGAAAAAACTACTATATTGAATCGGCCATGAATTAATGGTATTCCTAAAATCTCTGGTGAGAGCAGAGCTTCAGAAGAAAACCTGGTGTGGCTGGGGAAGTGAGAGTTCCTTCAGCCCACAATAATAAGAACATCTAAATGGCCATTCTTTTTTAGTGCTGCTTACTGTCATGATTTGCACTAAGTAATTTGGACAAAAAGGGAATGGTTTCCTTACATGACCTGTGGGACTAAATCAGACTATAAGTCTAAATAATTTGGTTATTGTTTTTTTTTTTATTTTTTTTTTTGTGTGGAAATAATTGTCAATTTAAATTTTTGTTGCAGTGTGCATATTTGATTGATCATATATTTGTGTGGGTGTATGGTTGTGCCTGTTGGATGTTGATATATGTATATAAGTGATAGTTATATTGTGGCAATGAGATAGTATAGTTTGGTTATTCTAATTGGTTATTGTTTGTTTGCTTAAGGTGTGTTGGGAAGGTTTTAAGACGGTCAGGCGTTCTCCCACTCTGCTTCGGTATCTCCGCCTTTCACTGTCCCCCTTTATTGGCTGATGTCTATAGAAGATTTTGTGCAATGGGGATAGTGAGGAGACGTCTGAGGGGTAGATGGTCTGGGCAGAGTGGGAGAATGGAGAGGGGTGGGCAGATAGAGACAGTGGAGACTAGGAGATGCCCTGGGGCGAAATGGGATCAGGAGAGAGATCCGTCTTGCCTGATTCCCATACCCAAGGGCTCCGTAAATTGTGGGCAGATATTGTGTTCCTCCTTGAAAACCCATCCAGCCCGGGCGGTGTTACGTAATGCCAGGTCAATAAGGAATAAGATCGCTATTATAGCTGATCTTGTTGTAGCATCTGACCTGGCATGTATCACCAAGACCTGGCTAAATGAAAATGCAGGCCCTACGCTAGCATCTGCTACTCCAGCTGGGTTCTCGGTGATGCACCACCCGAGGTTGGATTGTAGGGGCAGGGGTGTAGCCATCTTTTTTAAAACGGAGCTGGGTCTTGTGGATGTACCAGTGGGTTGCACTCGATCCTTTGAGTGTTATCCTGGGTGCAGGTGTAGGGTTCAGGATTCTTCTCATCTACCGTCCACCCGGTGATGGTGGAGAATTCCTGAAGAAATTTGCAGACTTCATTGTCGACGTGGCATTGGAGTCGCCCAGGTGGTTAATACTGGGTGACTTCAATGCCTGGGTCGACGATGAACTCTTGCACTTTGGGGAAAAATCTCCTCCAACTTATGAATATGTTGGTCCTTACACAGGTGGTTACCTCTGCTATCCATATAGGGGGTCACTCATTGGACCTAGTGTTTCTCCTAGAGATGGGGACCATGCATTTTGAGGTGGAACCAAATGCCTGGACGGACCATCACACCATAAGATTCAGCTTCAGGGCACCCCCAAATAGGCCTGCCCCAACGGAGATGGTCCAATACCGCCCTTTGAGGGGAGTTACCCCAGAGGGTCTATTGGCAGTGCTGAACCTATCTGGTATTTCAAGTGAATGCATGAGTCCAGGGATCTTGTACGTGTTTGGCACATGTGGATTCAATTGCTCTGTTTGTGTTTGTTTCCACCTATTTCAGCCAAGAACCCCTTGGTTTGATGGGTTCTTGAAGGAGCTGAGGAGAGTCAGGCGAAGGCTAGAGAGGGCTTGGCAGAAATCCAGCCTGGATGTTGACAGGCTTAGATTGATGGACCATTATGGTGTCTGTCAATTAGCAGTCACCTGTAAGAAGGCAGAGTTCCTGTCCGGGGAGATTGCTGCTGCGCGGAACCAACCAGCTCAACTCTTTCAGACTGTTGACAGATTGTACAATCCACTCTGATACTGTGGACCATGGTGTGCTTTTGGAGCACCTGTGGCTTCTTTGTGGACTGTCTTGTACAGTTCTACATTGGTTTCGATATTTTCTCACAGGCCAGGCACAGAGGGTTGTCACCGGAAATCTATTCCTCTGACACCGTCTCTCTGTCCTGCGGGGTACCGCAGAGCTCCATTTTGGCGCCCATGTTGTTTGCAGTTTATATGCTGTCATTAGGAGACATCATTAGGCAATACAGTCTGGGTTTTCACTGCTATGCAGATGATACCCAGCTGTATCTGTCCTTTACTCCTGGACAGGATGATGCAATCTCTGTGCTTAACAGCTGTCTATCTGAAATCAAAGACTGGATGAGTGCTAGCTGGCTGAGGTTAAATCTGGATAAGACCAAGGTGTTGGTTGTGGACCCGGGTCGCCTTAAGGCGGGTTGTAGGGCTGGGGTTCCTTTGGGCTTATGGCTTGATGTTGTCCAGCTCTCAACCTCAGACCAGGTGCGTAATCTGGGCATTATTCTTGACGACGGTTTGACCCTGAAATCGCAGGTGTCTGCCACTGTCTATTCTTCCTTTTACCACCTTAGGAATATTGCCCGGGTGAAACATCTGGTTCCTCTGGCTGACCTTCCTACTCTGGTCCATGCCTTTGTGACCACTTGCCTTGATTACTGCAATGCCCTGTACCTAGGGCTACTGGGGGTTGACATCCGCCACTTTCAGCTAGTGCAGAACGCGGTGGCCAGGCTTTTGACGGGGACATCTAGAACTAGTCATATTACGCCTGTGCTGCGCAGACTGCACTGGCTGCTGGTTCAATGGCGGATTACCTTTAAGGTCGGTTTACTGACCTATAATGCCCTACACGAACAGGGACCGCAATATCTGCAAGATCTCCTTACTCCCTACTGCCCCTCTCTCTCTCACTTCGATCCACCGATGAGGGATTGCTAGAGATTCCCAGGGTTCATTTGAAGACATCTGGGGCACGTGCATTTTCTTATGCTGCCCCCACCCTGTGTAATTCTGTACCTCATCGGTTACGAAAATGCCTGATCATCGAGAGTTTTAAATCGGAGCTCAAAACATTCTTGTTTTATAAAGCATTTGGAGAATGATTTTATTATTGTTGTTTTCAAAGTGTTGTTTTAAATCCTGTACAGCGCTTTGGTTTTGAAAAGCGATTAAAAAATAAAATTTACTTACTTACTACTTACTTACTTCGGGGCCTTGGTTGTGCCATTTTTACCACACTTTCAGGGGCCGAAGACACTCAGTCTGCAGCCTCATGCCTCACTATGCCCTTGGGCATGCAGTAAAACCAGCACAACCAATGCCCCGTCATGTCTTATTGCTTACCTAAAGTTGCCTGAGAATGTCTTGCTTAGTCTACTGTGGGAAGCGAAATAAGATCCCTGATCGGTGGAGGTAATTGAGGTTGTGCTGTAGTATTTGCTTTATTGTAGTTTGCTCTAGGTCTGGGTGGAGGTGTTGAAAGAAGTGGGACAAGACCCCTACGTTCAAGGTCTGTTTAGCCTCCACTAGTGTATGACAAGTAATCTTGCCATCAGTATATAGTACTTTTCAGGGTTTTAAATAATTGATTAGCAGTTTTTTTCTTGGGACAAAACTAACTCTACTGAAAGCATTTATATAGGTTTTCTAGAAGTGTTGTGTTTGTTAACCACAGTGAGGCAAGTGGCATGCATTTTCACAATGTTTTAGAACGTTTATGAGCAAAACGCTAATCAATTTTTAGAGTTAAATAAAACCCTGCTTTTAATTTTGCTAGATAAGGCACCTGAAAACAAAGCCTGCTTGAGAGCTTTTAAGTATGGTGCATATACCCACTTCTTTTGCTGGATGGTGGGCGCATAGTCATTATCAAAGTAGATTTGTTGGTCCTGGAAAACAACTGTCTGTTGCTTCCATGCTTGTTCAAAAACTTGTTCTTTTGTTGCTTACCAGAAGAGTTTAATAATAATAGAATGAGGACATAATATCCTGCAACTGGTTTTGGCCAGAGTTCCGGATGCACATGTTGTACCTCGAGATCTAGGTCAGGAGGAGCGGCAGACTTTTTTTTAAGCAGCTGCGTGACAGAATCTGAGATTTGCAGTCCTTCCATCCCCTCCGGGACTCCATAAATATGAAGGTTTTTTTTTTTCCTGTGTGTCCCACATTCCATGTCTTTCATTTTAAAGTCCATCTGCACCTGACACTGGTGCGGATTGAGCAGGAGATCTGCCATGTGGTCCGATCTGTTGGACATGGAAAGAGTAGCTGCCTGAAGATCCTTCTGATCAGACTCAATAGTGTTCATCTCTTTCTTGTCTGTGGTCTGCTAAGGAGTCATAGATCTCGGGGATGCTAGAAAGCCACCTTCCAGGCAGGACACACTCTATATGGGCTCTCTGTGGACATCCTTCAAACTACAGAATTTTATCTTAAAAATTCACTTTGGACTTTTCTGCTTGACAGAACCTGTAATCTGGTAGATGATGCCTAAGACCAAAAATTGGCAATCGGGAGGTGCTAACAATTCAGCCGTGCAGCATGACAAGGTTCTGGGTACCTCCAATGCAACCGGACCCTCAACAGCTGAACAACCACCATGGCAGACACTTCTTGAATCTATGCGAGCCATGGATTCTAAAATAAAGCGTACACTCGCCCAACAGGAATCACAGAATGCCAAAATAAAGGACTTGCCTGGTATAGTTGAGAAAACAGACAAATGGTCCACCTCAGCTTTGGCGACTGTTGCAACCCTCACACAAGAAAATGGGCACATCCGGAGCCGCATGGAAGCGCTTGAGAACGAGGTCCGGGCTAGGACTCTTAGACTGGTAAGGATCCTGGAGGGTGCTGAGGACCCTAATCTGCTGGGTCTTATAGCAGAATAGATTCTGGAACATTTGGAACTACCTGAGGGCTTTCTAACTAATCAGTTTCAGAGAGCCTAGCGGGTTACCTCCAGATCTGCCACTCAAAGCCCAGCTTCAGTTAGAACTGTGTTTCTTAAGACGGCAGCGGTGTAAGTTTGGAACTTGTTATTAGGAACCGCTCGTGCAGCCTATCCCTTGCTTATTAATGGAGCCGACATCAAATTCTTCCCAGACTTGTCCTACACTACCCGAGCCAGATGCAAGAAATTTGATGGTCTGTCAGTGGCTGTGTGCATTGGGGATCAAACATTCCTTCCTTTTGCTGGCTCGAATTTGGATAGTTTATGGAGGCAAGACATGGCTATATATGGATCTTGGTGATACTGGCTAGTGGGTGACCAAAATGGAGGCAGAATTTGCAGCATGCCAAACATCCAGTTCATAGCGGGAAGACGCCGAAGAGGCATTCAGGAACACTTGAGCAAGTACGTGGACTAAATATTACCTTGGGACATTAATGCTCAATGTTCAGGTGTTACGTTGAGCTGTAGCAGTATATGTATTCCCCGGTCTGGGTCTTTTATCTTTTTAGTCCTAGAATGTAAGGTTTTTGGTTTTGGGAGAAGGTTAGTGGGGGGATTGCACGCTTTCATTTCAGTTTTAAAATGGCATCGACCACACGGTTGTCTAGTTTCTTTAACTGAATGTGCATATTCTCCCTTCCCGACTGATACAGACAGATACATGTTTGATTAATGAATAATCCATTTTGTTGGTATGTTTATATAATAATTCTATGCTAATATGGTTCTGTACTGTTGAGAAGTTCAATTGTTATTAATAGTTTGGTGACAGAGATGATTCAATGTTTATCGGTAGTTTGGGGACAGAGGAGTAGTCTGATATAGAGTTATAAACTCCCCATGTAGAACATATCCTATATAAGGTTTAAATAGCAATTAAGGTTAACTGTAGTAGGCCAGACTGGTGGCGCTGAGGATTGAGGTGCTGGACGTCACACCTCGTGCCACACCGGTGACCCGAGTTCGGGAACGAGATAGGGCGCCGGGGGTAGGCAGGAGAGGGAGAGGATGGAGCATCCAGAGGACTGCTCTCCTCTCCTCTCCTCTCCCTGAGGAGGGATCCAGGGCATGCCCGGCGCAGTAGTGGCCCGCTCAGGCTGACGAGTGGGAGGAGTGTGGCAGATGTCTGCGGCGTCATGCTGCACTGATGTCATTGCACCATCACTCTCCTGGGGAAACCCTACTAAGAAAATCCACATCCTTGGGGATAGGCGAAGGCATCTCTGCCCCGCTGAGCCACACTCCATGCACTGGGCTTCTCTCCTCTCTGGGCCGACCACCCAGCTGGCACTTTAGATTTGAGATAGTGTCCTGGGGCGGATAGGGTAGCCCCACCTCGGGGGTGCAGAGCTGGGGGGGTCTATCGGGCTGGCATGGGGAGAGGAGACAGCTTCAGGTGGGAGGTTGCCAGAGAGTGTTCTCTGGTGGTACAGAGCAGAAATAAAGTCTACAAAAAAAAAAAGGTTAACTGTAGTAAATGTATCTAATAGATCTCCCTTACAGGATAACACCTACAGCCACTGAAGGGGCTAGCATTTACTGTGCTTTGGAATATCTCATGATTTATTTCCTTTCCCCCACCTCCTGTTGTACCAGAATGCATAATAATCAGGATGTATGTCAGAAGTTTGACTTGGGAGGCTTAATTGTACCTGCCTACCTTTCATATATTATGTATGAGTGTAAAATGTATGTTTTCTTTTTATGAAAATAATAAACATAAATTTAAAAAAAAGAAGTTGCAGACCTCTGTTCTAAACATCATTAATGTGTTCAGTAGGTGTTCATTTGTGATATTCATCAGAGAGGTGCTGGCTTGAGATCAGGGCGATGAATCTGAGCTGTTTCACGCTGTGGAGGAAGAGCTCTGTGCCAGCGAAGCTGAGGAAGCTTGATTAGCTGTTGCTTTAGGTTTTTTCAAACTCCTCATCATTATCTGCACCTGGTGAATCCAGACTGCGCTGATAAAAATGCACGGGTTAATAGTGTTGGTGCTTGTAAAACTAAAGTGGAACGGAACCACTAATTCAGTCTGCCATTCCATAGCACGACATCACTAGAAGACTAAATAAAAATGTATTTTTTAATTTTATTTATTTATTTTATTTTAGTCTTTGGTAACCGGGTAAGGCCCACTAGGCACAAGTGCCTTTTTTCAGGGGCGATCTGGGAGCACTGGGCGGTTAAGTGAGTTGCACAGTATGCAAATGGAGGTTGTGAGAATCAAACTCGGGTCTGGTCTGCTGGATGTACCAAGCTCGTTCACACCTCGTTCCTCTAACCTCTAGGCTATACAGCCAGCCAAAATGTTCTAATTGCTGTATTAAGGAAGGGAAGGGATTATATTTTGGCTCCATAGAGCCGAGAGCCCGAGCACTTCCATTTTCTTATTCTGAGCACTGAGGGAGGCCCTTCTTTGTTAAATGGTGGCCTTGGTTTGTTCATGTTGGGCCTTTAAAGTAACAAAATTCATCTTTAAAAAAGCACCACTATTGAGGTCTACGGAGCACCCCCACACACACACACACACTGTCTCCAGACTATTGCATCACAAAACGGGCTAGCACAGGGGTATTGTTCAGAATAGGGAAGTGGAACAGATCGGGCTCTCTGCTCCACTGAGCCAAAATATGATCCATTCCCTTTTAAAGTGCAGCAGTTATTTTGCAACCTGCAACTTGGACAGGTTAAAGATCTTTGTGGGGTTCTTCGGGGCAATTTGAGAGAGGGCATGGAAGGTGCACTTTAAGTATTTCCAAAACTATAGTTATATTTTTCCTTTTTGTCTGGGTAAACATAACAAGCATGACCAGTCTCTCATCCTAGATGAGGCCCTCCTTGCCTTTGATCAGTTTGATTGCCTTCTGTAGCACCCTCACCACAAATGTGGCCTCATTAGAATTCTTTGTCAGAGTATGCTAATATCACTATTTGTACTAAATAGTCCTCCTTTTGCAGCCTATTTTGTGCATGTGGCTGGATTTGCCTACTGACTCTACACAGTGTTGTGCAAGTTTTACTTTACAGTATATCCAGGCTAAGCCCCAGATAGGTCTCTTGCTCTGCTGTAATTATACTGTTGAGTGCATACCGATGCCCATTATTCTTTGGACCCAAGTGCAATGCTTTGGACTTGTTCACAGTAAATGTCATTTGCCATCTCTGCTGTTGCATTGCAGGCTTGTATTGGAGGAGTTATCTATTGAATAGATAGAGTGCTTTGGCCAGTGGATTTCCTCTGGTATTAACCCTGCTGGCTAATGGCTGCAAAACATAATTTTCGATCTCTGTCGTGATTTGCCTGGCCTGCTGTAAAGCCTGGGTAAATAATTTTACAGGGGCTAGAAAGGTGATGCAAATATTAAACTGAGCAATAAAGACTCAACTTTAACCTCTACAGGAGAGTACCATATATGCGAACCCCACCATTACAAATAAATATATTGAGATACATTTGCATGCGCAGATAACTCAGTAGTTATGTCAAGATATATGCAAAAGATTTTGAAAACATTATTGCAAAATCTACTTTAAAACATAAAGATGCACTAATATTGAAATCATACTTTTTTCTGATAGTATTGTAGCAATCAGATGCTGTTGAAGTTTGTCGTACAATATTTTAAAAATGTGTTACTATAAATCAGTCAGTGTTTTTATTTTGCTATTATTTGTTTGCCATTTTTATTTTGCTTTATTACGCTATCTAAAAATTAGAATCTCAGATGACTTCCTTGGCTTTAGTTTTTTTCTTCTGATAATTGCATGATGTATTTACTTGCTAAATGTATCTAATGCCAAACATCCATGTTATCAGTTGTAAAACAATGTGCTAGGGAATTTATTTCTGAATCCTGTGGCGTGAGGGAGCTTGCTGTGGATATTGAAGCAAATTATGTGCTTAATGTTATACTTGGAAAAACCCCAGCTGTAGCATACATTTGTATAATTATTATTAAAAGAAAAAAGTTCCAGTCATATGTCTTTGTTCAAATGCTGCATTCAACAGCTGGGTCTCCCACAACCAGTGGTATTACTGTAAGTGCAGATTTTATTGAAGGCAGAATGTACTGTAGTTTGTGTATTTGTGAGGCGACAAGATTTTCCCAAGCCAAAGCAAGGTGTTGGGGGCGTGGGGGATAGCTAAGATTGTGAGTAACCTCCAAGGCAATCCGAAACTCAAATTGAGGGACCCCATCTGATCACTGCAAATAAAATGTGTCTGTCAGTGACTGAGAGGCAGAGAGGAGTAGAGCAAAGGCACTGGGATACTCATTGTCTGTTATGGAACAGAACAAGGAAAGTAGATAGTACTGAAGCTAGAAACCACTGGTAAGCCACATTGAGTAAGAGAAATAACACCAGAATCCAAATAAGTAAAACTCTCTTTTTCTAATTGCCAAAAAAAGAGACGGCACTGTTAGACTGGCATTTTGGAGCTGAAGCAAGACTCTTAGGGGCACCAGTGGTTTCCTGTATACCGAAGCTAGCACCAACAGACTTGCTACACGAGTGTGTGGCTCCCTGCATTCACTAGTGCTGAAGCTGTAATGTTAGATTATATGTGGGGTGGGGTGGGGGTTGGTGATGGGGGTGAGAGAGGGAGGGAATAAGTGGGGTGGGGCAGGGGTTGATGATAGGGAGAGAGAGAGAGAGAGAATATGTATCTTTTGCATTAGGCATGGTCACCTATTTCCTGTTTGCTATTGTAACATTTCTACTAAGTTTTAGCACAAATCAGTCTGCTTGTATATACTTGTGTTTGTTTACTATTTAAAACCTTTCTATTCATATGTTTTTCCGAATGCAAAACAAGACCACAGTCCACCTGAGGTTCGAACAGTCAGCCTTGGCTTGATCCAAAGGGACTGGTGACTTGGCTCATGGGCACAAATGTCTTGGGCATGCTAAGGGGCGAGTGTGGGTGCAGGACACAGTACGGTGTGAACTAAGGTGGTGATCTGTGATAAGCGGGTATGAGAGGGCACTGGCAGGCTTGCAGGCGCACAGTCTGTGACAAAAGCCATTGCACAGAGATTTTTTGGGCACCATAAAGCTCCAGACTGGTGCCAGTGTTAATTGAAATTTTGGGTTTTAATAGGCATTTGCTACATTGCCGTACTATCCATCTGTATAGGTTTAAAGGCAGTTTTATTTACTTATTAGGTGTCTATAAACAGGCTGAATATAGCAATGCAAAAAAAAGGGGTTCAAGGCATCAAGACAGAAATAATATTCTTGTGACAAGAGTAATAAATGCAAGTCATAATACTCTGCTTGTAAAAATTAAATTGTAACAACATGGATTCAGTTTACAGTCCTCACTGTGACAGTTCACTTGGCTTTACTCAGTCACCGAAATGGTCTTCAAGCTTATCTTCTCCCTGCACATGGTGTTGGTCACTGGCTCCACCCATATGACATCAGATCTTTCTTTTTGCTGGAAGGGATTGGTCTCCTCTTTCACAGCTCCTGCTGCATGAGGGGGTTCTTTTTTTTTTTTTTTTTTTTAAACTTTATTTTTAAAATTATACACCGAACAAGCCAGTATGTCAGACAGTTAATGACATAAGAGATATTAGCACCATTACAATAATAGTTGCTCAAAACATGTTAGCAGCAGGTTGCTATAAATCATTATAAAGTGATACATCATGTGAGATGCCACCTAGTTACTTCCTACGTTTCAAAAAGAAACGCTCCAAATGAGCATAGGATGCCAGCTATGCCATGACTGTGGAATACCTGAGAAAAAAGAATGCATAAAATAACAGCATGTACAAATATGACTTTACACAAGTCATTATTCCCACAATTACTGCAGTTTAACTAGGGAGAAAAACAAGTGCTGCAAAACACTCCCAATACACAGCTCAGTCAATTACCCAAGCGTTGGGACTAAAAAAGTAACACTAACATCCACTAGGAAGTCACCCTTCATTATAACTATTAAGGCACGTAAGTTTAATGTGACCCAGCCTAAAACTCACTCTCTATATATGTATTTATAAAATGAGTGGGAAAAATAATCTCTGCTAGTTGGTTGAAACACATCACATGACCGTGCATATATCAGAGCGTGACCACACACCTGCACTTTCACCACCCCTCCAAAACAATTTTGTCATTTTATAAGTTAGATAACCCACTCTAGGATGAGCAGTTGCGCGCTGATATACGTACACCTTGGGTGGTTGACACACTTGGCCATATCAACGCACACCAAGGCGTACGTATACCGGAGCGCAACCGCACACCTTAGAGTGAGTTATTTATTACATATATATTTATTTGTTTTCCCTCTAGGACTCCCCTGACCAGAGATCGTAACAGTAAAAAGTTCAAGATTGCATTATTTAAAAGACTAAACTTCTGGAGAGGTAAAGAGTCCAGGGCTGCCTCATTGTTTAGCGCCATGCAGTCGGGGCCATTTTGGAACCATACTGTGCCTAACCAGAAGGTTATAAAAAAAGTTATTAGAAGGGGAGGAAAAAAGGCTCTAGTGTCAATGAACCAGGTCAAATTGAGAAGCCCTTCAAACCACTTTGTCTGATTCCTCCTGCCATGTTGCCTCCATCACCTCTCCACTCCGAAACTCCTGAACAATCCAGTCCACACATTTTTGTCCTCCACTGGATCATTGAATTGAAAAGTTTTATTTCCATATGTGATGCGGAGTCTCGCCGGCATGAGGAGGGTGTGCCCCACCCTAAGTCCCCGCAACTGCTAACGGAGTGGATCATAAAGTTTGCATCAGGTTCTGGTGGCATATGACCAATCAGGGAAACAATTTAACATCCATCCCTTTAAGCTGAATAGGAAAATGTGCCTGGGCCCAAGCCATGATCATGCCCTGCACTTCCATACCAGCAGTGACGATCATCGAAGTGTGTGGATTGTCTCTAGATCCCTGGGCTTGACAGAAATTGGCCCTGTAGACCTTCCGGATAGAGAGGGGGTCAAAGGAGCACACCTCTGGCAAAGTAGTGGACAGCCAGGACCAAACAAAAGAAAGAGCATCGTCCCCCTTCAAGCCCCCCAGTAATCCAACCATCACCCACTGGGCATTCTCCTTATTTCCAGGTGGGCTCTTAGATGGGCTGTCTCCAATGTCATCTTGCTGAAAGCCACTTGGATCCAAAGTGAACGATCTTACTCTTCTTTCGCCATTGTCACCGCTTCCCTGATTCTAACGTCCTGAGCCCCCATGTGGTCCAGGATTTTCACAATCTTTTGGTTCATTAGGCGCACCGCTTATAGTACGAAATCCCAAGGTGGGGCCTCTTCCACCCCGCTTGTGTTGGTAGAGCCATCCGGCATAGTTTTCAGGGCCTGATGTGCAGGCATCATCTGCTTTTGTCCCTGGTCACCTGTCACTCCTTTGGGTCATCCAATTGTCCAATTTGGTATAGCTGTGATCAGGAAAGGACAATCTTTTTAGTAGTACCAGTGAAAATACGAAACTTGTAGTTTCAATAAGTTAAAACAGGACTTTAACTTGAGTTGTGCTGGAACTGTGTAAAGCACGTCCTGTCTGGGCATAGCTGTCTAGGCCCCCCATGAGAGGGTTCTGAAGTGTTCAAGTGCTATTTCTTGCTTTTCTTCAATTTCAAGTTTTAGTTTTGAGGCTAATGTGTATGTGTGTGCCACTTCTTGTGGTTACCTCTCAATTGACAACTGCAAGATAGAACTTAAGAAACCAGGTTTCAAATGGTGCATTCAGAAAATGTCTGCCATAGATGAGCACAGTACATGCATCTATTGCCTGAGCCTGCCCATGGCATGGGTAACTGTCCATGTTGTCAAGCAGTGCATCCTTCATGTATCAATAAACCTCCCCCATGTTCCTGACAACCCTCTTCCTGAACCCTTTCTTACCTCTCCCAACTCCACCTCTCAGCACTGGTTTCGGCAGCCCATTATCCAAGTTCCCTACACTTTTTGAATTTGCTATATTTGCATCATTGTTTTTGATTTTGCATGTTATTTATTTGGCACCCAGTTGCAGTCTTTGATATTACTGTGTACTGCACTCAACCTAAGCGCTTTATGTTATTGTCCTTGTAATTTCATTATTAGCCTGGTTTGTATTTCTTTATAACCGTACTCGTCCCTCTCCAGATGAGCTTTGGCTCACTGTGCCTATCCTAGTCACTAATTTTCAAATAAAACATTAATAAACAAAATAAAATTAACACAGGGCAAGTTTCCTTCAAAGTAGGCCTCAAAAAAGGAAGGCCTTCATTGATGCAGGTTTGGAAGCCCAGCTACAGGCCATCGAAGAAGCAGAAGTGGCAGGGGCCTTGTCAGCCCTGGCTGTCATCCTGGTGGGGCTGGTCATGGAATACGTACCATTCCAGTATCACCCAGATTTCTAGGGTTATTTTAAATGATGCAGACTTTTGGTGAAAGCCTGCTATAACAAGAGAAGTTCCATCGCCATTGATTGTAGGAGTGGGAATGTGCCTGCTCTTCATAACCTTTAAGCTTCCCCGACCATTCAACTCTGGTTGAGTTGTTCCCAATCAAGGGAGCAGTGGACACCCCAATAGTGCCTTCAATGAATCAGTCAACTTCGTCACTCAGAGTTGTCTATCCGGTTGACATTATTCTCTAGCAGGTCGGCCGGGAGTCAGAAGAGGAGAGGTCTTGTTGTTGTACCAGACTCAGGTGCTGGACGGGCCTTCTCTGGTCGATGAGATGGGTCTGACCAAGACTCTGGTTGACCCCTAGCCTCATGCAGCCTCCACTGGCAGCCCACCCACTGATGTCGACTCCAGTACCACCCAGAGTGATAAAGGGGCAGGGGCCCCAGAGGATGGTGTACACCGCTCCACCACTGTTGGGATCCCGTTAACCTAAGGATCAATGGTTGAGACCGAGGCCATGGAGGAGGTCTCTATCTTGTTCAGGTCAGTGCATTCTTGAAGGTGTCGGCTGTACCTCAAAGATTTCTTGTGGCAACAGTGGTCCCCGGGGGGGGGGGGGGGAATTTCTTGTGGCAGCAGTGGGCCTTATGGTCTTTGGGCCAGGGATGAGGTCAGCCTATACTGCAGACCATATCAGCTCCTTTCTGGTTGACTACGCCAGCTTAGCCCATATAGCAGCATTCGGTATCTCTCTGTTGGTGGTTCTTACAGAAACACAGAAATTGTTGGCAGATAAGGACCACCAGGCCCAACCAGTCTGCCCGAAAGCCCTACGTTAGTTTGTGGCCTCAGACCCTAACTAATAAATGGCTTTTCACCCCACCTTCCCACTTCTAAGGTACCCCTATACCTGTCCCATGCATGTTTAAAACCCTCCACTGTGCTCGCCCCCACCACTTCCTCTGGCAGTCTATTCCATGTGTCCACCACCCTTGCCTTGAAGAAAAACTTCCTCACATTTCCCCTAAGCCTGCCACCCTCCAATTTCATATCATGCTTCCTCATTCTTGTACATCTCTTATATTGGGAGATGTTTTCACCCCTGCACCTTGTTTTTGTCCTTAAGGTACTTGAATGTTTCTATCATGTTCCCGTGATCCCTCCTCTCCTTCAGCAAGTGTATATTGAGATCCTTTAGTCTCTCCTCATATGTTTTCTGGTGTAAGCCCTGTACCATCTTAGTCGCCCTTCTTTGGACCGCCTCCACCCTGTTAATGTCCTTATGAAGGTGTGGCCTCCAGAACTGCACAGAGTTCTCTAGGTGAGGCCTCACTATTGTTTTGTACAATTACATCACTACCTCCCACCTTCTGCTAGTGATACCTCTGCCTATGCACCCCAGCATGCCACTGGCCCTCCCTGCAGTCTTTGTACTCTGCTTAGACACTTTTAGGTAATCAGAAATGATAACCCCCGTGTCCCTTTCTTCCTTGGTGATTGTCAGCAACTTCCCTGCCCCCCCCCCAATCCTGTAGCTCTCACAAGGGTTCCCTCTTCCCAGGTGCATTATTTTGCCCTTTTTGGAATTAAATCTCAGCTGCCACACCTTAGACCATTTTTCAAGCTTCCCCAGGTCCCACCTCATTCTCTCCACTCTGTCTGGGGTATCCACCCTGTTGCAGATCTTGGTGTCATTTGCAAACAGGCAGACCTTTCCCTTCAGTCCTACCACAGTGTCACTAATGAAGACATTAAACAGGACTGGCCCAAGGACTGATCCCTGCGATACCCCGCTGGTTACCCCTCTCTCCCCTGATTGGATCCCATTTACCACCACCCTCTGCTTCCTGTCTGTTAGCCAGTTCCTAACCCAGTTTACCGCCGTGAGCCCCATGCTCAGAATACTCATTTTGTTGAGCAGCCTTGTATGTGGGATGATGTTGAAGGCTTTGCTGAAATTGAGGTAGGCAACATCTATTGCGCCCCCCCCCCCCAATTTACCTCCCTTGTCACCCAGCCAAAAAAAAATCTATCAGATTCATCTGACACGACCTTCCTGCTGTGAATCCATGTTGCCTCGGATCCTAGGCACAGCTGGATTCCAAGTATGCCACTATTCTTTCTTTAAGCAGTGCCCCCATGATCTTATCCACTACTGAGGTGAGGCTGACCGGCAGTGCTGCTGATTCTTGTGGAGTCACACCCTCATCAGTCATGGGTTGGGCTCCTAAAAAGACCTCTAGGCCTGTCTGGACTATTTAGGCTTTTGTCGATGGTAGTCAACTCCAACTAAGTGGGTGGTCCACACCCCTGAACGTTGGCCCTATCTTTTGTTTGGGCGCTTCAACTGTGACTTAGAGAATTTTTCCATGGCTTCTTCCCAGTGTCAGATGGAGCACGACTCATTTAATAGCTGGTCCACCTCCAGCGTTTCGACCTTCTTTGCATCTGTTCTGCAGCACGTCTGCATCTCTGGGTGTTATCTTTGGAGGTAGTCCAGAAGTGGGACACCTTCCCACTGACAGATATGCTGGAACAGGATACCTTACTTTGTGTGGCGTTCCCAGTTGCTCATACCATTCTGGGCCCAGCGTAAAGTATCTGGAGGCCCCAGCATCTCCCTGTAATATGAACCATATAAGTATGCAGTCCCCATTGAGGGGTTTTCTTGGTTCTCAGGCATCTGTCTTTTGGAAGGTCTGGTGGCACATTCACCTTTACGTAAGCTGAAGGTTCAGGGCAATGCAGACAAGCTTCCAGACAAGGAGTCCAAAACGCAGGGCTTCTTTGGTCACAGATAGTGTAGGTTGGGAGAAATGGGCAGACTGGATGGGTCAAGTGGTCCTTATCTGCCATCATATTCTGTGTTTCTGTGTTACGTCTATGGGATCTGTCTTGCGAGGAACATTATGTGAGCCTGATGGTCCATTTTGGTCACAAGCTCACCGATAAGATCCATCTGCCTACTGCTGGTGGATAGCCAAACTGAGGCCTGGGAACTTCAGAACTTGGATCGTTCATTGTCTTAGCAACAGTTTCTGGTGATTCTTGCACCCATGTAGTGGCAGTGAGGGTGACTGTGTGCAGGAGGGCCTTGCTTTGTCTCTTGACCTTTACTCCGGAGACTAAGCATTAAGTGGCTCGGGGGTGGAAAAGCATCCCGTCCTTGTTGAAGAGTCCAGTGTCACCCTGGATTTCTGTGTCGTCATCCCAGCAGGCTAAGCAGCCACCTAAACCCAGGCAGGATTCCTTTTGTAGCAGCTGTTATGTTTCAGAATGTTTCTGGCACCCACTCCAAGGGTAAAAAGTGATGGATTAGGGGAAGCCATTACCCCTCCCACAGTCTCTGCTGCAACTCCTTGTTGGGTTGGCTCTCCTACTTTGGTCCAAAGTGGTCTGCCATTAACCTCAGATAAGTCGGTTCTGGAGGTGGTGATATCAGGTCTGTCTCTGGAGTTCGACACTCTCCCTTCTTGTCAGCCCTGAGCATTGGGAGTCTGTGGTACCCGTGAATACTCAGGCCACACTGCAGAGCAACATTGCTCAACTGTTAGAGTGCAGTGCTATTGAGATGTTCCCAGATGCCCTAGCCTTGCAGGTATTTGCATCTCATTACCTTTTAGTACTGAAATGGATGAGTGGCTGGCACCCCATTCTCTACCTGCACATGCCATCATGCTATCTCTGAAGCCAGGGGCTTGGTTTTGGTCCCTGGCTCCCCAGGATCCATTCTTTCATGTTCCAATCCTTCCGTCCCACAGACTATTCTTTTGGAATGGTTCTATACTAGTTCAAGGTAATACCATTCAGCCAGCATCACTACAAGAACCCGACACTCGTTTCTCTGACACCCTGTACCCCGACACAAAATCCTGACAGTGGGACCCCCCCGGAGTTTGTCATATTAATTATGGGGGGGGCAGAGCCCCCCAAAACATGAAAAATGAGCAAAATCCCACTGTCAGAATTTGCGTTTCAGGATTCTGTTGTCAGGTGACAGGGTGTCTAGGAAACGAGTGTTGGGATATCATAGTATATCCCATTCAGCCTGTTAATGGCACCCACTGTGTTCACCAGGCACCCTTCTGACATGGCAGCCTTCATCAAGTGTTGAGGCCCCAACATCCTTCCATACCTGGGTGACTGGCTCATCATAAGTGGATATAGGGATGCTGTGGAACTGTCCAGGGATCTGACCCTTCAGACGTTCTGGAATTTGGGCCTTCTGGTCAGTTTGGCCAAATCCCCAAGCAGGTGATCCTGTTCATTGGAGTGGAACTGTGTTCTCTCCAACCCAGGCTCACTTGCCATTGGATGGGCAGAGGATCTTACTTGCTCAGTCATTTGGGGTTTGGCAGTCTTTCCTGGCCTAGCAATTCCTCTGACTGTTGAGGCTCATGGCAGCTTCAACAAACGTAGTCCATTGGGCCCACACTCAAATGCTCCCACTTGAATGAGAACTGGAGTTCCAGTGGTCCCGGTAACATTGCCACCTGAATGTGCCAGTTCGGGTGACACAGCCAGTGACTGATGCCAATGAGTGGTAGCTGTGCCCTTAGAACCTCTCTGAGGGAATTATCTTTGTTTGAGCTGAGCCATCTGTCATGATAATGACTGATGTGTGAGTGGGGTTGGGTGCTCACCTGTCAGTCCGTAGAGCCCCACAGGTTCTGGTCACCAAATGAGACCTGCCAGCATAGAGCTCCAGGCAGTGTGCTTGGCACTGATGGAGGTTCTCTACTGATTCAGGGTCATGAGATGCAGTTCATCACTAACACAACCTCCAATTCCTACCTGCAAAAGCAAGGCAGGACACTTTCCTTTACAATGTGTCTTGTCACAAGGTGCCCTGCATCTGGTCCCTGGTACACAGCCTGCAAGCAGATCTCCTTGCAGTATATGTGGCAGGGGATGTCAGTCAGTTGGTGGACACTCTCAGCAGAGTGGAGAGATGTCACATAAGTAAGTGGTCCTTACACCAGTATGTGGTGACTCAGCTATTTGCCCAGTAGAGCACACATCTGATGGACCTGTTTGCTTCCTGGGAGAATAAAAAACAGATTATTCTGTGCCTGCCCCCCTCAGAAAGAAATGCTGATGGGGAGTGCATTCTGCAGGCCCTGGACCCCAGGCTTTCTGTATGCCTTCCTTTCTTTCCATTGATACACAAGGGAGGTGCTCAAAGCACACAGGGAAAATGGGAACCTTATCCTGATAGCTACAGACTGACTCAGGGGGTTCTCGTTCCAGGATCGCATAAACCTCATCAGCAGGGCCCTGTTGCTTGTCCAAACCTGCTGACATATAAACATTGAAAACTGTAAGCAGAAAATATCTACTAGATTCTCCTATTCTACCCCAGGGTTCCCTACCTATTGTACTCCCGCACACCCTGACTGATTTCCGGGGACCCTCCAGCTCCCTAAAAGGCAAGACAGGACCTCAGTTAAACATTTCCTGAAGGACAGCAGACCTTGACAGTACAGCATCCCCTTAGTACTGCAATCAAGTGCTGCCATTTATAGTATGAGCCCGATCCTGGTGTGGGACTGGAACCCACAGCCTTTGTGGCCCAGAGGCAGATGTGCTGAGCCACACTGACACTTAACAAGATCAGGAGGGATGGTCTGGCTCCTGGACCTGCAATGTCTGCGCCTGTCTGCCTGGTACCTGAGTGGTTAGAGTGCCAGTCTCTGGACCTTTTGGAAGATATCTATGTTCTGAGGTGTCTTGTAAAGAGTTAACTTACACAGCTTACTTCTCTAAGTGGACGAGGTTTTCAAACTTTTGTGTGCAGAACGGGAGGCAGACTCCACTATTGTCCTGTGGCATGCATCCTCGACTACCACTGGACCCTATCTCAATCATGGTTACAAGTCATATCCCTTATAATGTACCTGGCAGCCATCTTTGCATACCGTGCATGGGCTGGCATGCTGATGGTGGCTCAGAAGAAAGTGATTGTGTGTTTTTTGCAATGGCTTGGATCAGCTGTTCCCTTTAGTGCCAGAGCCTCCACCAGTGTTGAACCTACTGCTAGTGATTGCAAACCTGATGGGGGAAAAAACAAGTTTTGGGTCACTATCACATTAGCCACTTCGATAAGTAAGCTCCAGGTGCTTTCTGTGAAGTGTCCATATCTGGTTTTGTGCAAGAACAAGGTTGTTTTTCTCCCCCACGTGACGTTGTGATGACGTCAGTTTTTGAGTTTCACCTTAAGCAGGTGTTGTATCTTCCTATTTCCCGAAGCCACATGCTTTGGCATCCAAGCATGTGCTCCATATTTTTGCTGTGCGCCAGGCACTCCTTTACTACACAGTTTGCATGGCAAGGTTTCGCGAAGATGCTTGCCTGCTTGCTATTCGTTACTTACACTGAAGCAACTTCTGGCAGACTGGCATCTCAGATTCAGTGCGAAGAAGTGCAAGGTAATGGACCTGGGAAATAAAAACTCAGGGGAAGAGCACACAATGGGGGGGTGAGATACTAACAACAGCAAAAATCGAAAGGAACCTGGGAGTAACTATATCAGATTACCTAAAAGTGGGCAAGCAATGTGAGAAGGCAGTAAAGAGGGCTGGGGGGGATACTGGGATGCATAGGGAGAGGTATCAACAGTAGAAAACAGGAAGTTGTTAATCCCTCTGTACGGACAGTTGGTGAGACCCCATCTGGAGTACTGCGTGCAGTTCTGGAGACCCCATCTCAGCAAAACATAGACAGAGTGGAAGCTGTTCAGAGGAGGGCAACCAAAATGGTGCAGGGTCTGCACCAGAAGACATATGAAGAGAGACTAAAGCTGCTTAATATGTATATCCTTGAGGAAAGGAGGGAGAGGGGGGACATGATAGAAACTTTCAAGTACCTCAAGGGAATTAACAAACTCCAAGAGGGTAGCGTCTTTCAGAAAATGAGATGTGCAAGAACAAGGGGCACAATTTGAAGATAGAGGGGGACGGCTCAGAAGTAATATTAGAACGTATTTTTTCACTGAGAGGGTTGTGGATGCATGGAACAGCCTATAAGGAATAGGAAAATAAAAACTGTTTTAAGTATAAGATGAATTGTCAGTGCTATGTTGTTCGAAATTTATAAGATGCATGAATTACCCCTTAAAGGGACACTGTCAGCCATTTAGGAAACTTTCTGGTCAGGTGTGACCGGTTTCCCTATAACAGATATAGGAAAAGAATAGTTACATAAGAACTTACCATAACAGTAGATCATGAGAGAATCTCCTCCATTAGGCCATACCTTTTGAACTATAGCCATCAGTGCTAGAACCATGTGGAAGCTTTTGCTAGCTGGGGATGCCCACAATGGCATGCTATGTCTGTGTGAATATAAACATGGATGGCCGTATCACTCCTCAGTTCCCTGCCAGAGATTAGCCTCTGAGGGCCTCCAACCATGAGTAACCAGGAGGTGAGACTAGCACCAGGCATACAAGAAGAGGCATGGGGCTGGATTCAGGATGCATGGAGTCGGAGTTAGACACAGCATCTGATAGAACGTCACTGAAGGCAAAATTGGGAAGAAGGGAGAGATGGCATGGCCTAGTGGAGGAGATTCTCAAAAGATCTATTGTTATGGTTAAGTTTTTGCATAACTGTTCTATCTTCTTCGAGGATATCGCCTCCATTAGGCCACACCTTTGGAATGATTCCCAAGCAGTACAAAGTAAACTGGGTGGATGGTACAGTCTGATATATATTCAGAACAGATGGTCTTGCAGTAAAGCAAGCCCAAAGCCAACATGTCTGCGAAAGACGATGCTCAGACTGTAATGGTTAGTGAAAGTGTGGACAGTGCACATGTGGCTGCAGCACATATGCCAGGATCAGGGACATTTTTGAAACAGGCAACAGAAGTGGTCATTCTCCATGTGGAATGACCACGAACAGTACCAGGAGGTTCCTTCTCATACGTCCTATAACAGAACATAATACAGTACAATGTGCCAGCCATTTGGATAGGCCTTGTTTAGACACAGGAGTGCCCTCTTTCCCAGGTGCAAATGAAAGAAAAAGCTGAGAGGACTTTCTGCAATCCTTAGTGTGAATAATATTGTATCGCAGTATTCTATGTACATCCAAAGTATGGAGCAGTGGCTCACCCTAGTTGGCATGCTCAGGATAATATACAGGAAGGTGTATAACTTGATTCAGTGTAAACTCAGATACCACCTTCAACAGAAATGTAGGATTTGTATGCAAAGGGGCTCTGTCTTTATGAAAAATCAAATAAGGCAAGGGGGCTCACTCATCACAGCCCGAAGCGTGGAAATCTTTAGAGCAGAAGTCATTGCAACTAAAAGCAAAGTTTTCCATGAAAGGAAACATAAGCTACAACTCACGGCAGGCTCAAAAGGAGCCAACATCAATTTCTCAAGCACGAAGTTTAAGTCCCAAGATGGGACTGGATTACAGGTAGAAGGTTTCATATGCAGAATACCACTCTGAAACGTACCAAACACCTCTAATTTGGCAACCTTATGACCATCAAAAGGGGCACAGAAAGCTGATATAGCAGCCAAATGCACCGTAAGTTGGGAATACTGCAGGCCAGAATCAGACAAGGAAAGCAAGTATTTTAACACAGCATTTACAGGACATGTAAAAGGGTCCAGATTCCTGGAAGCAGCCCACAGCGTGAACCACTTTCATTTCAAAGAATAAGTATGTACGATAGAAAGCTTTCTAGCCACAATAAGGACACCAGCAGCCTTAGGAAATACCCCAAACCGTGCATTGGCTATGTCTTCAGGAGCCATCCATGCAGATGTAGGAACCTGAGGTCCAGGTGGATCAGGGACTCCTTGTCCTGTGACAGCAGACCTCGACACAGAGGTAGAGGGACAGGAGGCTTCACTGCCACATGCTGAAAGAGTGAAAACCATATCTGGCGAGGCCATCATGGAGCAATTAGGATGAGAGTGGCACTCTTCATCTGCAGTTTGAGCAGAACTCTCTATCAGCGGAATGGGGATAAATGCATACAGGAATTTTCCTTTCCAAGGGAGAGACAGTAGATATAGCCAAAAAACTCCAGGCCCAGGAGCGAGCAAGTGGAAAAGCGGCAGTTTTGCATTGTGTGGGAACGCAAAAAGGTCCAACTCTGGATGACCCCATCTTGCGAAGAGGTCATTTAGCTCATTTACCATCAAGGTCAGCAGTTCCCATTCATGAAACATCAATTGGGATCTACTTAGCCTGTCTGAAAAGACATTTTGGAGATCTGGGAGATGCACGGCTGATAACTGAAGGCTGTGAGACAGAGCTCAGTACCATACTCTCATTATTTCCCTGCTTAAGGGATAGGAGTGAGTGCCCTCTTGTTTGTTGATGTAATGCATCACACTGACATTATCCATCTGGATTAGCGGTGGACTGGAACAGAGAGGATTCTGAAATGCCTGGAAGCTGTACAGGGCAGCTCTCATTTTCACTATATTTCTATGCAGCTAGGTCTCCACCTTGGTCCATGACTCCTGTGTCTGCTAAGGGCCAAGATGGGCACCCCAGCCAGAGTCCAAGGTATCTGTGGTGAGGATCTGTACAGGAGCTGGTGCAAGGAATGGAACACCCTTCAGTAGGTTTTCATGGGCCAACCATCATAACAGTATTTTGCAGAGTTGGTCCAGCTCATCTGTGAACTGTTCCCACTGGACCCTGAGTGTCCACTGGGGGGATCCACATATGAAAACGTGCCAGTGGCACAGTCGCTATGGCCGCAGTCATGAGACTCAAGAGACACAACATTGTTCTCGCAGAGGCATAATGGTGTATACATTATGTGCCTGTGCAGACTGTCTGCCCTGACCCGTAACAGGAGACCATGTCCCCTTCTCTGTGTCCAAGACTGTCCCTATGTATTGCAGTCTTTGGCAGGAAATCATCACAGACTTTGGCACTTTCAATGTGACTCCCAAGTCATCAAACAACTGATGTGTCTAAGACAGAGTATGTAACAGAGCTTCCCTGGAGCTGGCCTTCAGGAGCCAGTTGTCCAGATAGGGGAACACATATAGGTCTTCTCTCTGAAAGGCTGCTGCCACTACTGCCAAGCATTTGGTAGAGTTCCGTGGCACAGAAGATGGGTCCATGACGCCGGTTCGACAACAAAGTTGTCGACCGACGTTACAGTGACAGAGTTATGTAATCACGGTTGGCATAAATCCATCCAAAAAACTTTGTTTCTTTTGGGGTCTTTGCCCCAAACTCCCCATGCATGAGGCTCTGCCCCGCACCCCACTAGTTATATAATCAACTCCAAGTAGACCCTGAGAAAGCAGTGCCAGGGTCCCGCAGTGACAGTACAGCGACCCGTCGCTCTACTGTTGTTTGCGGTACAGGTGTCGCTATTTGTTCTGTATACAACGGAAGTCAAGCCAAAGGACAGTACTCTGAACTGATAATGTTCGCCCTCCAGCATAAAGCAGAGGTGTTGCCAGTGAGATTTTCCAGATCTTTGCATGAAGGTGTGCGTCCTTCATGTCTCGAGAACAGAACGAGTTCCCTTTTTGCAGAAGGGGGATCAGAGCTTGCTGGGATATCGTTCAAAACTTTTTATATTTGATGGACAGGTTGAGATCCCTGAGATCCAACACAGGATGCAGATCCTCTTGTCCACTGTGGGACTAGGAAGTATCTGGAATAGAACCATTCGTTTCTCCGTTGAGAAGGAATCTGTTCTATAGCACATTTTTGGAATAAAGACTTCCTTCAGAAAGGACAAAGGGCCTGGAGGATAAAAGGAAGAAGACGAATGATGATCTGGAGGTATTTGTAACGGCTCGAGAGCATGTCCTCTTGCAGTTATCTCCAGAACCCACTCACCCGTTGTGATCTCCTGTCATTGTTTCAGATGCAGGGAGATCCTGTGCACACACACACACACACACACACACACACACACACACACACTCACCCCTGGAGGTAATGGTTGAGGTGGGTAGAGATTTGGAAGAGAGTCAGGCAGTATTGATGGTAGCAGAGCCACCTTGTGTGTACACCAGTGGGGAGGGGATCTGGAAGGGGGCCACTTCCTCTGCCATGGCCTTTGCTGTCGGTAGGCACAATTACCTCACGAGCAGGCTGACGAAAGAAGCCCCAACCATAACCCCTAGAAGGAGTGGGATACAGGGATTTTAAAGACCTTAGAGTCATTTTTTAAGTTTGACAGCCACGTGCGGCCTCTTCAACATCATATCCAAACAGTTTTGTATTTTAATAATATTAGACAGATAGCATTGTTTATACTAAGAGGAGTGGCGCCCTCATCGATTGCTCTGATGTATGCTCTATGTTCGATTACCTTGCTGTATGTTATTGTTTAAAACAATAAACATTAAGTACAAAAAAGGGCAGGCATTCAAAACTGCCTGATGCACATCATGGAGATCATACTTAAGGAAAGGTTGGTAGAATATCTAGAGGAGCATGGACTCCAGAATTCGAGGCAGCACGAGTTCATGGGGGGGGGGGGGAGCGTGTCAAACAAATCTGATTGACTTCTTTGACTTGGTCACTAAGACGTAGACAGGGGCTAAGCGGTAGACATCCTCTATCTGGATTTCAGTAAGGCCTTTCACTCGGTGCCCCACAAAAGGTTGATCAGGAAGTAGGCGGATCTCGGGGTTGGGGATAAGATATCCACATGGGTGGAAAACTGCCTGAGGGACAGAACCCAGAGAGTGATTGTGGGGGTAGAGTTATCTGGCACCAGACAGGTCACCAGTGGGGTCCCGTAGATCTTGGTGCTGGAGCCGGTGTTGTTCAGTGTCTTCATCAGTGACATTGGGGATGGCATTAAGGGCAAAATGTGCCTATTCGCGGACGACACCAAGCTCTGCGGTAGAGTGGCCACAGCTGAAGGGATACAGGACCTACAGGATGATCTGGAATAGCTGGGGAGGTGGTCTGGGATCTGGCAGCTTGGCTTCGGCGCCAAGAAATGCAAAGTCATGCACATTGGAGCCAGAAATCCCAGGACGGAATAATACATCAGAGGAGGAGAAGGACCTGGGAGTGATGATCACTAGTGACCTGAAGCACTCCATGCCATGCAAGAAAGCAGCAGCAAGGGCAAACAAGATACTAGGATGCATAGCTAGAGGGATCAGTAGTAGGAGAGAGGAGGTTATACTACCCTTATACAGGTCACTGGTGAGGCCACATCTAGAATATGGGGTTCAGTACTCAAAAAGAACATTGACCTGCTGGAGAAGGTCCAGAGGAGGGTTACAGAGATGATAGTGGGTCAGCAGGGTAAGGCATATGAGGAGAGGTTGAGGGCACTGAACATGTACTCCCTGGAGGAAAGGAGAGAGCGAGGAAACATGACTGGGACCTTCAAGTACTTGAAAGGAATACGTAAGGTGGATAAGGAGGGTACCTTTAAGCTGAATGGCAACCATAACACGAAGGGGCAGTCTTAAACTGGAAGGGGGGGAAGTTTAGGAGGGAGGACAGGAAGCACTTCTTCACAGAGAGGGTGGTGGACACTTGGAATGCGCTGCCAGAAGAGGTGGTCTGATTGAAGACTGTGGGCAGTTTCAAGAGAGAGGCTGGGATAGGCATAGGAGGACGGTAAGGATCATGGGTAGGGAAGATGGGAGGAGTACAAACAGCTTTCCATAGGCTGTTCTGACATTTTATCAAGTGAGCCTGGTAGTTTGCAGTCCTGAGGTTCAGCCTTGCAGAGGCATAAGTACGCTTGCCCATCACATCCATCCTCCTAGATTCTTTATCAGGTGGCAACGTACACATGTGTCTAGGGGCCCTGTAACAATCATGAGCAGACATGATGACCACAGAGTCAGTTTCTGGCTGGTAAGCATAATAAGGCTTAGCAGATGGTGAAGGATACTGCTTATCAACCTTTTTAGGAACTGTAGACAGTGTGGTCTGTACCACACAGAAAAGGTAACATTCTCTAATGCAGGATATATAGGTGGAATTATAATGGAGGGAAAGTGGGGCACCTCCACAATTTCCATGAGATTCCCTTTAGTGGAATCTCCCTCTTGCACAGCAAAAACCATGAGAGACTGCAGTTGTTCCATTATGGCTTGGAAAGTTGGATGCTCAGAACAAGATCTTGGGGTATAAATTGAGACTTCACTGCAGGATGAGAGGGTAGAACTAGAGTATGGTGCTAGAAGTTGTTCTCCCTCATACTGTATTCCTCCCCTTGATCCTCCTCTAAATCCATGAGGTCAGGATCTTATTCCGCTCAGCCATCAGCATGATCGACGACTGGAGCTGAAGAATGAGCCGGTGATGTTGGTATCTGCTGAGAGGGAGGAATCTGTGGCATGCTAATGAAACCCATCAACAGGGCTGCCCTGTTGGTGGAATAACTGTCTGCTTTGTGAAATGACAGCAGCAAAGCCTCAGAGTCAATAGCACCCTGTAAAGGGGCTGGGACTGCTTGCATCAGCTGGCCTTGGCTCGACAATGATGGCATCCTACCGTCCATAGTAGGTATGGCAGTGCCTAAGCTAAGCCTCGAACTTGGCGTCCCGTCGATTGTCAGGGGAGCTAAAGTCGGCACCACTGGAGCGGATGATGACACAGGTTTACCTTGTCTCAACGGTGATTGGGACCTCGCCAGTGAAGCAGATTTTTCTTTTGGTCTGTATTTGTGCTTATGGCCAGATGACGAGGAGGGACACTATGATGTCCTTTCCTTGTCCCAATCCTCAGACTTTGGCGACCAGCTACTTTTCATCCAGCCGTGAGGGAGAGGCAGACTTTTGGCCCTATTCCTTACCCATGGCTTTCAATATCTTAAGAAGAAGAACATTGTCTAGAGCTTTCTTACGGCACCACCTTGTAGCTTGGTTGAAGCTCTGGCAAATCTCACAAGTCCTCACGTAGTGAGATAGGCCCAGACAACGCATACAAACCACATGTCATCTTTGTAAATTTTATCTCCACACTTACAAATTCTGAAACAAAGGCTCTTTCAACTTTGGCGGCATTCAGAGATGGCAAGATAAAACTCTAAGTAAAATAAATGAATAAATGATGACAGCTAGGTTGGTGGCTTTTCTTTCAGCACGTCTGACAAGGATGATCGACGATGGGAAAAGAACTGAGGTGTGATGGGGCCTCCCACAATTATATACACGTAAAGGTGGCATGTAACTGTGGGCAGCCCCCAGCTAGCAGAAGTTTCCATGTGGTCCTAGTGCTGATGGCCATAGTTCCAAAGGTGTGGTCTAATGGAGGAGATATCCTCGAAGAAGATCTAACTGCTGCAAATGCCGCCATATGTAAGATAATATATTTGTTTATACCTTTTAAGCCATTTTTATTATTCACTTTGGGACAAACACGGTCTGCCAAACTTCAGGCACTGAAAGCATCTCTACTACAAGAAAGCATGTCTATAACGGTGCCATTCTGAATCCTAAACTCATGCATGGCTCTATTTTTTTTTTTCATGTTTCTGGGCGATATAAAGTAAGGTTAAATTCTTAAAGACTGTTTGATTTTGAACACATAGATGTCTCCATTAAGTGAAAACAAGCACTAGAAAGGCATTAAAAGCATGTTTGAAAAGCTCTGCCAAGATCCTAAGCATGGGCATCAACGCTCATTGCTGATGGACGTGCTTAGGATCTTGGCTGAGTTTTTCAGACATGCTTTTAATGCCCTTGCATTGCTTAATTTTCCAAGAATCAATCTTCACCAGTTATTCCCACTAATGGATCTGTGTTGGAGGCACTGAGACCCCGCGGGAGCAACGTCTTTCTGCAGCTTGCCACCTAGGGGGCCAACTTTGGTGCCGGTGCCTCTCATGAGGCTGTCATAGTGACATGGTGCTTGTGAACTGGGTAGCAACTGACACCAGCCCCCTACCTTCCTCAGTTCTGTTCCCCGCCCCCCACTATTCATCGGTGCTTGGAGGTCACGTCGCTGTCCGCGAATGTCACAGTGCTTGTTGGACCTGCTTCAGCGCCGAACATGATATGGACCAGAGCAGTGCCTGTTTCTCCATGGACTACCGCACCCTCCATATCCGCACACTTATGTGGGGTCACTAGCCCTCCACTTTTGGAGGCAGGCATTGCATCAGGGGTGCCAAGGTAAGGTCCCTTGACTCTTCCCCGAGCCTCTCCTCACGATTGCCCAGCCAAGACATTGGAGAGCCTATGGTAGGGGTCTGGTGGCCGGGTTGCACCCCCCCCGCGCCGGGTGACTGGCTGAGCATCCCTCCAATTCTGTCAGCCCTTTGGGGCAATGGATGCCCCCGGTGATGTGGTTGAAGTTATATGCCAGGAGTCCACTGCCGGACACCTTGGCATTGTGGCCCCATGCTGCCTGGGCTCCTGGTACAGAGGCCAGTACCAGTGAGTGGGGGCAGTGCTTACCGAAAAGCTGGGTCGCCTCCCTTCTGGGAGAGGGAAGGTCTCTGGAGACAGTCTTTCCTGAGCCTGTGAGGTACTTGGGATAGCGTTCCCCAAGTCATCAGATGACCCGAGGAGGATGTCGTGGAGGACTCCGGGCCTGTTGAGAACTTTGGTGATGAAGGGGTCCTTCCTCTGGGACTCCTCAGGTTGTGGAGCCTGTGGGCAACACCAGGATCCCTGTTGGCACCACTTGCAGTGGCAGTTCGTGTCCTGGTGCTGTTCCCAGTTCTACTGCTAGCTCTGGTGCCATTCACAATGCTGGGGAGGGAGCGGATGGTACTTGCAGTGCCATTTTCAGCACATCTACCCCTGGGAGCTCTGGCCTGGAGTTTGGGCTGGCCCAAGGTGCAGGCCCAGTTCTGGTGAATAGAGGACTTTGGAGTCTAGGTCGGTGGCTCACTCCTTGCCTGGAGTAGGTGGGTAGCTCTGGTAGGAGTCACTGTGCCAGTTTGGACCTTTCCTTCTGTTCTGAACTGATATGCTGTGTCATTGTTGGGGATTGGGGATGCCCCGTGGAACCTGCATGGCTCTGCTTTCCCCACCTGGGGGCTTCCCTCAAAAGCACCGTCCTGATGGGTCCACAGCTGTTGGCTGTTCGTTGACAGGCAAGCTTTCCAGGCCCTTTCCTGGGGAGAGGTCACCTGAGCATTCCTGCAGCCCTGGCCGAGGACCTGACTTGATCTGTCATAACCCTTCTCCTCCCCCTCCATCTGCCCTTCCTTCTCCTTCGTCTTGGCCTAGTCTTCCATGATCCTCCTCCTCCTCCTCCCTCCCTCGTCTGTCCCCTCTTCCTCCTCTCCCAGGCATTCTGGGTCCTCTTTGGCCCCTGTCCTGGGAACAGTTCTGGATGACGGCAAGTACTTTTTCCCAGTACCACTGTAGGGTAGACCTGGCCATTTTCTGACCTGAACTCCCTACATCTTTGCCTCCTGACTCCAAGCTCCTCATCTTCTCCCTTTTCTTCCTCTAAGGAAGAGGACACCTCTGTTCATCTTTCCTGTGATTACATTGGGTACCAGCAGTTCCTTGGGGAGATGCTGCAAGAGCTCGGCCTGCAACATTTTTCTGGTTACAGTCCTGCTAACCTGGCACTGTCATTCCTTCATGAATACAGCAGAGACTACTGCCATCCCTCCGTGGCCTCAGCTTTTCACAGAGGCATCCAGGAATATCTGGCTCTGTCCCTTCTCCAGCCCAGAGGGACGTACAACAAAGGTATTGCACTCCTGTGAGGTCTCCAGGTGCCATGCCACATCTCTCTTCTGGTTTTCTTGTCCTGGACACCCACTTTGGGCATAGGTGCCTGGTGCACGACCACCCCCCGACTCTTCCTCAGCAGAGCTTGTTGTCTGGGGCAGATGAGATTTTTCGGTGGCACGCACTATGATGTGCATCTCTGCACATCAAGCCCATTAGGTGGCTTATGGCAGGTGCCTGTGCACAACACTAGGTCAGCTCCTAGCACCAGTGCCAGACTGTGAGGCAACCAGACAGGCCATTCACCTTTCCACCAAGGACCTAGAGCTGGTGAGGCAATAAGTGAGGGCATCCTATGATACCAAAAAGGTAGCTTCCAGGATGGTGGGAATCACAGTCTGTATGCGGCGGATGGCATGGCTTAACCTTTCAAGGCTGGCACCCCTGGCCCGGCGTAGGGTGCTTAGCTTGCGTTTCCAGGGGACTTAGCATGAGCTGTTGGGCACCTTCCTGCTCCCAGGCCACAGGAGCCTCCACCTGCCCCTGACCAGTCTTGGGTCCCACCCATATTCCAGAATATCTTCACCATTTGCTCAGTTGGGAGCCAGGGCCTCTGAGCAGCTCATCCTATCTCTTCTCTTACTTTCTGTCTCCTTGCCACTCCCTTGTGGCCTTCTCTGCCAGACTGGAACTCTCCCCGTCACCTTTTTTTTTTTTTAAAAATAGGATTAGGGAGAAGGAGCCCATTTTGAGTTTCTATCGCACCAAAAATAAAAGGGGGGGCAAGAATGCTTTTCCTGAGGGAGTGTTTTCCTCTTCCTCCTTCTGTTCTCCCCTCCTTTTAGCCTTTTCCTTAGGCTTGTTGCTACTTTATCTAGACTCTTGCAGCTGCCACTTTCCAGCCCTTGGAGCATAGATGCATCCTGGTTAGCCTCCTCTGAGCCGCTGCCAGGGGTAGCCAACCCTCTTGGGTCCCAGAAGCCTTGCCTAGGAGGGCAAGACATACCAAGCTGTTGTTTTTGTGCCTTTTCTTTCCCATTTCTTTTACACAGAAGTGGCAAGGGGGGTATCCCTATGTCCATGCTATCTTCCTTCTTTCCTCTCATACTGTTGTCCATGCTCCTTTTTCTGCTTTCTTTTCCAAAATGGGATTCCTTTGGTCTCTCCTGCCTAGCCAGAGCCACTTCCCATGGCTGCTGCCCTTTCCACTTTTGCTGTCCAGGTGGCCTTTAGGCTCTGGCTCCCCTCAACCCGCTACCTTTAGGCCTAGTTTTAGCCTGTTTCTCTAAGTTGGTAGTCAGATTCTATTGCTTTTATGATTTTATGTCCTAGATCCTTTTCCTATCCCTTTGGGCTAGTTTTCCTAGACCCTGTCTCTCTTTCTCTTTTCCTGTCCCACTTGTTTCTTTCCTGGAAAAGATAACAGAGGAAGGTAGGGGTCTGGCTTCGGTTGTTGGCCAGTCCAGGAGTGTCACTTCAGTACGTCAGCCTCGTGGGCAGTGCCAGCACCAACATCAGCCCCTAGGCTGTAGGCTGCAAAAAGACTTTGCTCCATGGGGTCCTAGTGCCTCCAGCACAGATGCATTAGTGGTAGTAAGTAGGGAAGATATTCTGGAAGATCAAGAATTATGGTATGTAATTTTCATTTTTTATTTGATAGAGACATCTATGTGTTCAGAATCAGACAATCTTTCAGAATTTAGCCCTACTTTATATTGCCCAGAAACACAGAAAAACAGCCATGCATGAGTTTAGGATTCAGGAATGCACCAGTAAAGACGTGTTCCTGTAGTAGAGATACTTCTGGCACCTGATGTTTGGCAGCTTCCGCTCATTCCGAAGTGAGTAATAAAAATAGCTTAAAAAGTATTAAAAGCATATTAAACATACAAACAGATTTTGTCAGCAGGAAAGGACCTTTAGACCCATCCAGCCTGCCCCTTATCCCTGCTTATTCCGTCAGCACTGACCCTAGCTGGTCATAGGTGTCACTTCCTATTTACATATTATTTTACATATTGGGGCATTCACTACAGCTAGTTTTCTAACCCTGTTGCTATAGGGAAAACTGGTCACACATGACTAGAAACTTTATCAAAAATCTCATACTGTGTCTTTAAGGCAGATCACTCTGAAATAATCAGTAACCAATACCACAAGACCAAAAGTGAAAGGATAGACTTGTATTCTGTTCTTACTTTGCCTGTATGACCACAGTTTAAGTTTAGAACCTAGATCCCACCAGCCGTCCCCAAAGAAGTTGAATATCACTCTAAACCTCTGCGTCTGTTCAGATTTCACATATTCACGCAGCTAGACAGGCAGACAGATTGTTCTGAATAAGCTGATGCTTGTTTTGCTCTCTTGTGATCAGTTCTGAGAGAGAGAGTTTCACAGGGTTATTGCCTGTCTCTTTATTTGGCCAGCAGCTATATGTGCAGTAATGGCAAGCTTGAATACAGCAATAATGATTTGTCTGTGTATTTAAGGATGTAAATAATGAGTTCATAAAACTGTTGATTATTTTCAGTCCCTTTTGGAAGCACATGATATTGTGGCATCAAAGTGTTACGAAACGCCTCCTTCTAGCCCAGAAGCAAATGATGTTGCTGCAAACAATCAAACTGTGCCAGTAGATGCAGTTCGCATGGTCGGTATCCATAAGAGAGCAGGTGAACCTTTGGTAAGTAATACTTTTGAAGCAGTTATTAATGAGTTATATAGCTTCTTGGCAAGCCTTTCTCCCAAGATTTTGGTTAGAAACATTAAAATGCAGGTTTCCTTAAAAGTAAGTGCATTAGCTTTCCATGCAGGTTATGCCTTCTGGTTTATGAACAAAATATTTTTTATTTGCAGAAATTGTTTAAATCATAAGATTTATTACAAATTCATGAACATTTAATGACCTTTGAGTTTTCAACTTTGGCAGGTTATTGAACTTTTAAATATTTTACATAAACTATGGTACATTCCACAGTGTGTCAAAAATACCTGATCACCAGCCTTCATAAGTACAGCACCAACATAATTTCTAGCTACCATTCAGTTCACTATCCACACTTAGGCAGATTTCCACTGAGCATACTCTGTCCCCTGATATGGTCTTCAAACTTGACTACCCTACTACTCAATTCTGTGATCTTGTGCTCCACCCTCACTGCTCTCAAATATTCTACTGGACAGAATAGATCTCCTCTTAGTGCCTGCATGTGAATAAGGATTCTAAACAGTTTTCAGGGTTTTTTTAGAATATTCTTCAGAGTTTTGGGTTCCCTTGTTGACTCTGTATGTGCACCACGACTGGCTAACTGCGCCATCCGAGGTGACCTTGTAGCAGCAGTGAAGCCAGATTTTAAGAGGTGTCTGACTTGTTGGTTTACCATGATTGTTACCAGTGACCATCTTACCTTTGTTAACTGTCAGCATAGCCCCATGACATTGACAGCTGCCAGTGGTGTCAGTCCAGGCACCCACAGATGATCAAAAATTCTCGGACCCAGATCCATATAGGGAGGCCCGCGCCTGCATGAGGGTTACCCACTGCAATGGGCTAAATTGGGCAGTTGGCGGCCCTGCTGGATGAGGATGTGTTGCAGGCCTTCAAGGGAGAAGCACCAGTGTTGCACCTGCCATATGAGGATTCCAAATTGTTTTCAGGCTTTTTATTTTAATACTGCCTGTGGTGTCAGGCCATGTACTTCCAGGTGATCAAGGATTGTCAGTTGCAGGTTCTTACAGTGTGTCCAGGGACAGCACAAGGATCAGCAACTGCAGTTGATTTGACCTTGTAGTTGACAGTGCTGGAGGACAACAACTTTTCACAGGCCTTTGAGGATGATGCCCAGATATTGGACCTCTGACCAGTTTTTTTTTTTTTTTTTGCTGGTTTCACTGTACTTCCAGGGCAATGTACAGTGACAGAGGACTATTCATAGCCCTAGGAAAACAGAGGGACTGGCAAACATCTGATCTGAACTTACAAAATCTCTAAAATGCAATGCAAGCTATCGAATCTCCCACTGGTGCAGCCCTCCTCTGATACCAGCTGCAGCGGATTCTGACATTTGAAATTACAGGAAATGTCAGCATAGAAGTCATCAGAAAAAGTCTGATACAATCTACTGTACTGCAGTAAACACTGGGGGTGGGATATTCAGACTGCACCAGACAGAGGCGCAAGCCTGGGCACAGCACAACTGGCCTGCGCCAGGGCATGGACCAGGTGATATTCAACAGTGCTGTGCCATCTGCAAGTGGCAGAAGGGGAGCAGGGGGATGTGCCAGCGCAAGTGCGGTTGCGCTAGGCACATCAACTGCGATATTCAGCACTGGGCATGCAGATGAGGCCATTATGCATGCAAGGCACAAATGGGGCCATTTGCATGTCATTATGGCTCCATTTGCATGCAGTGCGCCGATCCCTGGCGACTTGCGCCTGGCGCCCTGCCGGGCTGCAGCCATCGGGGACTGATGCCCTGCAGTCCCTTGGCGAACCCCGCTCCCGTTTGCCCGATGGCGGGCATGTGTTTACAATATCCCTGGTGGTTCAGTGGACCACTCTCCATCGCCCGATCGTGGGCATATGTATGTAATATCCCTGGTGGTCCAGTGGACTGCTCTCCATCACCCGATCACGGGCATATGTATGTAATATCCCTGGTGGTCCAGTGGACTGCTGTCTATCACCCAATCGCAGGCAGATATAGCAAATGTAATCCTGGTGGTCCAGTGGTACCCACCCGCCCACTGAGGTCCTCTGCCACCCAGCACCTCCTAAGTCAGCGGCGGGTGGTGGCACCCCCCACATGCCGCCCGCCATCTGACAGCGTACAGTACTGTCTGTACGCCTGTTGGTCCACTGTGTGGGCGAATGGGTGTGCAGACCATACTGTACTACACAGGCCCGATATGTGAATGACTGCATTGTATTAAATATCCCTGGTGGTCCAGTGGAAACCCCCTCCCCCCCAAGCGCCTGATCGCGGGCGGATATAGTAAAAGTAATCCTGGTGGTCCAGTGGTACCCCCCTCCCGCCCAATGAGGTCCCCTGCCACCCAGCACCTCACCAGTCAGCGGTGGGTGGCGGTCACCCGCCTGCATGCCGCCCGGCTGCCCAACTGACAGTGTACAGTACTGTTCAGAAGATTTATCGGGTTCGATTAGAGTTAATGGTGTGCAAACTATATTATACTACATAGGCCTCGATGTGAATGAACATGTTCATTCATATTATCAGGCCTGTGTAGTACAGTATGGTGTGCACACCCATTGACTCGCACAGTGGATCAAAAAGACGATAGACAGTACTGTACGCTGTCAGTCGGTGGGCGGCCGAGCGGGTGCCGCCTGACTGGGGCCGGTGGCAGGGGATCTCAGTGAGTGGAAGGGGGTACCACTGGACCGCCAGGGATTACTTTTGCAATATCCACCCTCAATCGGGCACTGGGGGGGGGTTCCACTGGACCACCAGGGATATTTAATACATATGCCCGCAATTGGGCGTTGGAAAGTGGTCTACTGGACCGCCAGGGATATTTCAAACATATGCCTGCGATCAGACGATGGAGGGTAGTCCACTGGACCACCAGGGATTTCATGTACCTATGCCCACGATTTTGGGGTGGGGGGGGCTGTTGCTCCTGGGGCATCGAGCTTGTGGATAGTGTTCTGAGTGAGCTGCTGGCTGCTATGTTACGCCTGCAATACGGCAGCTCACCTGTGGGTGGCCAGGATTTGTTCCTGGTTTTACCAGGCACAACTTTGCGCCCCCCTGAGCGGTGCAAGGCGGAGTTGTGCCAGCATATGCGCCGCACATCCCGGGCTGAATATCGTGATGTACCGCATATGCATGGGCATGCCCCCCCCGCAATTGCACCACATACAATACCGATGTGCCCCGGTGTATCAGTAGTTGTGCAGCACAACTTGCCCCTTTTGAATATCACACCGGGGTGCATTGGTGGGTTGGCCATGTGCAACCCTTTTGAATATCCGACCCTAAGTAAATTAAAAAAGTTTTTGCACACAATGTGCAAATTTGGGCCAGACACACAAGTGGTTGGAAGTCTGTTTATGTTGACTGTCCTCCTTTAACAATACATTGAGAGACCTGAAAGACACACCAGCCGTTTCTAGGGTTGCTCTGATTCTAAAACCAAATACAAATACTGTGCCTACATTATTGCCAAAGGTGGAGGCATTCTCACTGCCTGTAACAAAACAAAACAAAAACTTATTAGTTTCAATTAGAACATTACAACAAAGTCCATACAGAGACTGGGAATGTAAAGAATTAAAGAGCTAGTGTACTGCCTAAAGCTAGTATTAGTTTTTGAAAGCAGTCAACTATGAACTTTAATATTTGAGGTACTTTTACTTTTCCCTTTTTATGTTTGCTTGCATGTATGCGTAAGAAACATTATGTGGTAGCTTAGGAGAGAAGCTGGTTATGGAGGCGCAGCAGTGTGTCAGCCAACGGAGGCACTGCATTTGGAGGCTTGGCACTGGTGAACTAATGTAGGCACAGTTTGCTGATAACACTGGCTTCCAAAAGTGCCACCAAGTTGTAACTTTTTCGCCCCAGCAATCAGGGGCCACCTCGTCATTGCAGCGTCAGCCATTCCACTGTAACGAGGGAGCGACCCGTCATTGCAGGGTGGAACGTTGTGTACTGTAATATTGTTTGTGAACCAGGATGGGACAAATCAGTGTGTGAGCTGGTGGTCAGTTTGGCCATTAGCTTTCAAAATGTGTTAGCCAGGCAGTATAGCGCAGTGGTCTAAGGCTCTGAGCTGCAAATCTGGTGACATCCAGCAGACCAGACCTGGGTTTGAATCCCACAGCTTCCACTTGCATACTGTGTGACCCTGAGCAAGTCACTTAACTTCCTTGTGCTCCTAGGTCACTCCTGTAAAAAAAAAGCTTTCTGCTTAGTGTGCTGTTCCTGGTTAAACAACTAAAAAAAAAAAACAATATTTGTGATGGCCATCCTTTTTAAAGGCTCAAAAGTCACTTTGTAGGCAGGTAGTCAGGTTGGCTAGTAACTTTAAAAATCTGGTAGCCAGACCATGTTTTTAAGTAGCCATTGGCCACCTGGTTACCTGATTTGTCCCACCCTGTTGTGAACACGGTGGCAAACCACCGCCATGTTCACAAAGAATGTTACAGAGTCCCCACTGCCGGGTGGGTGCCCAGTCCCCCTCGGCATCATGCGCCCCCCCCCCAAAAACAGTGTTTGCCGATGGAGGGCCCAATCCCCGTCGACTTCAGTCCCCCCCTTCCTAGTTTAATTTGCCGGCGGGAGCCCACTCCCCGTCAGCTAATGTCACCCCCAAAAAATGCTGGTTTGTGCTGCCAGGGGTGCTCAATCTCGGCTCTTGCCCCCAGTATATGCCAGCGAATTGCCAACCCCGCGTCGGCAGCCCCCAATAAAACATTGGTGGCACGCTGGGAGCCCACCCCAGTGCCAGATGTCCCTGTTTAAAAAAAAAAAAAAAAGGCTTTTTTTGTTTTCCTGTAAATCAGAAAACAGTCCCTCGTTGAGTTAAGTGACCCCGCCTCCCAACCCACCCTCTGCGCATCCTGCCTCCCTGCACTACCCCTCACCCCATACTTACCTCTGGAGCCCAGCGCAACCATCTTCGGTGGACTGGGAACACGTCTGCCCTCTTCAAAGCTGACCGTGAACTGAAGAAATGCCAATAATCTGTATAATGGCATAAAAAGGGTTTTTTCAACTTTGGTGCATATCTCAGGCATTTTGGGGAATTTTGGCACCACATTTTCAACACAGGGTTATTGGGACCCCTCCTCATGAATTCAGCCACTGTCATGGTGTCATTTGGTCCTGAAAGGTGATTTTTGCGGTCACTGTGCGGAATCACCTTTTGGGACCGATTAACGAAACGACAGTGCCAGTGTTCATGAGGTGGGCTCTCAAAAAGTCTGTTGCAAATTTGGTGGAAAAATTCCAAGAAATGACTGTTTCACAGTGTGTGTTCATGATTGCTATGCAGCTCGTAACCATAATTGTCACTCCAGATTTTCAACATTGCCATTTTTCCGCACCTCCTTATGAACAGTACAGCTGTTATTTTTCACATCCTGGCCAAAATGTGTTTTCGCACTTCCGGCGCAGAATAGCGCGGTTGCTGTGGGAAATCAGTATTTGGGACATGTTAAGAAAATCACAGTGACACTGTTCATGAGCAGAGGTCCTAAAATGCCTATGTTGAAAATTTTGTGACGAAAGTCCATAAAATGATTGTGTTATGAGCATGCGTTGCGCAGTTTCCACGCACGCTCGTAATGTCGCAAATTTGTAATATTTTCACTCCAGATTTTCAACATTGCCATTTTCTGCACCTCCTTATGAACAGTACAGCTGTCATTTTTCACATCCTGGCCGAAATGTGTTTTTGCACTTCCGGCACAGAATAGCGTGGTCGCTATGGGAAATCAGTGTTCGGGACACATTAAGAAAATCACAATGACACTGTTCATGAGCAGAGGTCCTAAAAATGCCTATGTTGAAACTTTGGTGATGAAAGTCCATAAAATGACTGTTTGACATGCATGCATTGCACAGTTTTACGTATGCTCGGAATTGCGAGCATTTTTAATATTCCCACTACCGATTTTCTGCATTGCCATCTCTTCACACCTCCCTATGGATGGTACAGCTGTCATTCTTCACATCCTGCCCGATCTGTGTTTTCGTACATGTGGTGCAGAATGGCATGGTTGCTGTTGGAACTCAAAGTTCGGGACACATTGACAAAATCACACTGCCACTCTTCATGAGAAGAGGTCTCACATGCTTTCATGAGGTGGGGTCACAAAAAGGCCATGTTGAAAATCTGTAGTGCAAATACCAACAAACGCCCAGGGCGTTAGGGTTTCTAACCATAACATCCCACCCTGTACAGACTGACAGGCATCGGGGTGTCCTTTGGGTTGCCGACTGTACTGCTCATGCCATCCCACCCCCACCCCCCATCCACTGACAGGCATCGAGGTGTACCTTGGACTCTGTGACCCCGGACTTCACCCCATTCTTCTATGCTGCACCCATTTCAGCATATGTCCTTATGGAATGGGGTGACTGTAAAGCCAAACACCCCAAGGCACACCTCAACATGTGTCAGTGTCTGCAGAATAGTGTGAGGTGACATGGCATGACCGTCATGGGCAATGACCCAAACACTTACCCCAATGCCTGTCTGTCTCTACAGGATGGAGGTGGGGTTGGCGTGAAGTTCAGTACTTCACTGCCATTCCTATTCTGCATCTGTCTCACTCCTGAATTTCCACTGCTAATACCAGCAAGCAAACATTCGGCATTGACAAATGCTTGTTTAATTAGAAGATTGTTTACGTGATGTGAGCAGGTGTCATGTGTGGCACAGCACTCTGTCTGTGGCTGACATATCGATTTCTGTCTCCCCCCCACTACATCATCAACATTGTGACCTTACTGTGACATCACCGCTGCTTAGGAACAGTCTCTTGGTGGCTGCTAGGTCACTCATCTGTGATGTCACTGTCAGTGAGATCACAGTGCTGATGATGTAGTGGGGGGTGATAGAGCTAGATATGTCAGCTACCAAGCTAAGAACTGTTTCACATATCCAGCACAATATTATCACGTAGAAGATCTTCTAATGAGCAAAAGGAAAGAGAAAAATACTTCCAAAATAAAAAGTTACAACTAACTCCCTCTTAAAATGTGTATTCTAGGGACATGGATATGTTGTTCAATCCACACTTACTGTCAGGTTCCTTGCCGCTTTAAATCTTGCCGGAAGGTCTTCAAGCTGGCTCCTTCCACTCACCCGGGTGGTAAAACTCTCGGCTCCACCCCATGACGCCAGATCTTCCTTACTGCTTGGAAGCTCAGGTTCCCTCCTTTGCGCTCTGTGTTTTAGGCCTGGATCCAAACTCTTCTGTTAACCCGAAACTAATTTTAAAATTCACAAGACTTGGTCTTTATCTTCCCTTATTTCGATGACCAAATTGACTCCCGGTTCGTCAGTGCCCCTGTGAATCAAGAAGATGTCCCGGACCAATCCGCACTCCACTTGCGTTTACTGCTTGGGGCTTGGCCACAACTCGCAGGCCTGCGACTTGTGCAAGTCCTGCTCTGCTATGGTCTTAGAGGATCGCGCTGCCAGATTGCAACTTGGGCACCCAGAGAAACATTATCCTCCGGTCAAGTCGAGGGAGGACTATTGGGTGGTGTCCACGGCTGCAGGCTCAGCTGAACAGCTCAAACAGCTGATCGCCCTCAAGGAGGAAGTGGCCCAGGCCGCAGCATCATCATCCTCAGTCGCAGCATTTATCCCGCTCTCATTGGGCTCCTCCTACACGGCTTCATTTAAGGAGCTTTGCCAATCCCTCTCCACCAAGGGAGAAGGGCCTTCGGGACATTCCTCTCGGTCCAAAAAGGAGGACTCCAAAGGTAAGTCCCACCGTCGACATTCATGGGAGCGGGAGAGGTCCCCTTCCCTGTATAATCGACACTCTACTTCGGTCGAGGTTGCGGCTAAGGCCACTGGCTTCATGGTGTCCCTGTCAGGTCAGCCGGCTGAGACACCCATCAACACGGTCGAGATTTTTCTCGATCTGTCAGACAGTCTGTCAACTGGAGAAGCTGACAGCCCATCTTCACCGGTTCCCCTGGTGGAAACAGAGGACTTGCCTGCGCCTCTTATGCCGGAGTCCCCGGTTAAGGTCCCTGAACCGAGGGAGGAGCGGTTTTCCCCTGCCCCCTCTCAGACCCAACCCTCAGAAACAACGAAGGTCTTGGTCTCGGACCTCTTCCAGGTCCAGTCAATCCCGCCGACATCGGCAGTCTTGGTCTCGGCACTGTGGAAAGTGGTGGCGTCGCTCATCCTCGTCATTGTCCTCTTTGGAGGATAGGCTCCGGCGCAAATTGCGTCGACGCTACTAAGATCTAATGTAGCAGCAGCTCCTTTTGACTGGGAATAAGCCAACTCTGTCACCTTCCCCAGCCATTAAGTGGCTGTCACCGGAGCGGCCGAAACAACCCCTCGTTGTAGTAGAGGAGCTGAAGACGGCACTGGTTTTTCGGCTGAAACCAGCTGCGCCACCCATTGTGCTGGTACCCCCGCCTCCACAACCTAAATCTGGGGCCCCAACCAAGGATTCTCGGTCAGGTCAGGGCTTGCCCCGTCGGTTGTCGGTCAACCTCACTCCCGATTGACCTCGACAGGTGGAGGGTGGCTCAGGTGCTCGGCAGCTGTTCTCTGACTCCTCGGAGTCTAATGACACCTCCTTGTTCTCCAGGCCGCTTGACCTGGAGTCCAGTGGGGGTCAGTCGGTGGATGAGAGCACATCCCCGTTCCTTGGAATGCTTCGACTCATCTCAGAGTCCACTGGGATGAAGCTCAAACCCATTTCAAAACGGGCCAAGTATCTCCTCACGGAGATACTGGACCAAGGAGATTCCCCTACGGAGGCCTTCCCGGTAGCCGAAGCCATTGTTGGCCTGGCCCTGGAGCTGTGGCAACAGCCAGATTCTTGTCCAGCACCTTCGGCCAGGATGGCTCGGAAGTATGCTGTTCCCAACGGTTCATTCTCCGGTTTCTCAGAGCACCCCTCTGTGGAGTGGCTCGTGACCGGCAGCGTTTCCCGGTGTTCCAGGAATGCTCGGGATGTGGACAAGCCTCCCGACAAGGAGTCCAAGAAGTTGGACTACTCCGGGCGGAAAGTTTATGCTGCTTCCTCCCTAGGCCTCCGTCAGGCCAGCTCGGCCATCCTGATGGCACACTTTTCATACGCCCTTTTGGGCTCCCTGGATGAGGTGATTCCTCATCTCCCGGCTGACCTCCGAACTATGGTCAAGCAGGTGCAGGATCAGGGAAGAGCGGTGGCCAAACAGCAGCTGCAGACTTCCCTTGACATCGCTAACTCATGTGCCTGGTCAGTAGCGGCCGCAGTGGCCATGAGCCGCAGAGCTTGGCTGCGGATCTCCACCTTCACGGCAGATACCCAGCACAAGCTGGCAGACGTTCCCTTCCTGGGTACTAACTTGTTCGGTCCCAGGGTGGAGGGGCATCTTCAGCGGATCAAGAAGTCCAACGCCACCTTGGACTCTGTCACATCTGCCCAGAAGGACAAAGGCCGCCAGCAGCAGCGTAAGTCCTTTCATCCCTCAGCAGCTGTGGCACATCCGGCTCAGCAACACCAGCATCAGGGCCAGCAGGCTCGCACCCCAAAGCCAAGCCAAGCCTGCTGCTTTCTCCAGCAGGAAGCCGAGAGGGAAAGGTCCAGGAGGCTCCTCGGCCGGTTCTTCCTCCAAGCCTGCCCAGTGACGGGTTGAGGGGTGTCGCCCCCAACCTCGTCACTCCTCCCCGGGTTCCCCCAGTGGGGGGACGGCTCCGCCACTTCCTTTCCACCTGGTCCGATATCACCATGGACTGCTGGATGCTAGAAGTGGTAGGAAAGGGTCTGCCTTTGGAATTTGAGCAGTCCCCACCCTTTTGAGCCGTCGCCCTACGGGGGGGGCTCCGGGCACCGCAGCCTTTCTGTCGGCTCGTCGAGCCGACATTGCCCTGCTCCTCCAGAAGGAGGTGATCAGGGATCTGGCAGATCCTCCACCAGACCCAGGGTTTGTGTCCAGGTACTTCCTGGTCCCAAAACAGACAGGGGGCTGGCGGCCCATTCTAGACCTACACGACCTGAACAAGTTCCTAAGGTCTTGAACCTTCAGGTTGGTCACTCTGGCTCAGATCATTCCATCCTTGGAATGAGGCATGTGGTTCTGTTCTCTGGACCTCCAGGATGTGTTTTTTTACATCCAATCCGTCCATCTCACCAGCGATTCCTTCACTTCAGGGCAGAGGGATCCCTTTATGAGTTCCGGGCCATGCCCCTCGGCCTCTCTCCAGCTCCCAGAGTCTTCACCAAATGCATGGCAGTGGTGACAGCATTCCTACGGCACTGAAGGGTCCAGGTGTACCCTTACCTGGATGACTGGTTGATTGCAGCCCCCTCCAGGTTGGAGGTGGAGCAGTCCAGAGATCTGGTCCTCCAGGTCTGCTCTCAGATTGGCCTCCTCATCAACGAGGCCAAATCGGAACTCGTGCCAACGCAGGTGATTCATTCATCGGGACAGAGCTCCACTCTCTTCGAGTCAGAGCCTGGCTCCCGGCGGACAGGGCCGAGGTTCTTTCCTCCTTTGCCCAATCATTTCTGGTTGGACAATTGCGCCCTGCCCAGGACTTCCTGTGCCTCCTGGACCTCATGGCAGCCTGCACCAGTGTGGTCCATTGGGCCCGCTGGCACATGCGTCCCCTTCAATGGGGGCTGGCCTGCCAGTGGTCACTGTGCTCCGGTCCTCTGGACCAGCCAGTGATAGTGACCCAGGAGATGTGGAACGCTGTCCAGTGATGGCTCGTTCCAGCTCATCTACAGGAGGGTATCCCATTTGTCCACCCAGTGCCGACGGTCACTCTAATGACCGACGCCTCTGATGGGTTGGGGTGCCCATCTGGGGGAGCTTAGAGCACACGACCTCTGGTCCCCTCAGGAGTCTCGATGTCACATCAACCTGCTGGAGCTTCGAGCGGTCCGACTAGCCCTCACCGCCTTCGCTCCGTTTGTATGGGGTCAGATGGTCCAGGTCCAGATGGACAACACCTCGACCATGTACTACCTAAACCGCCAGGGTGGGATGCGCTCCTTGCCTCTGTGCAAGGAGGCTCTCCACACTTGGTCCCTTGTGAGAAGTCTGGAGGCGGATCTCCTTGCCATCCACGTGGCAGGAGCTTCCAACACTGGCCGATGCCCTCAGCCAGATAGGTGCTGCATCTCACGAGTGGTCTCTCCTGCTGGAGGTAGTACAAGATCTATTCTCCCACTGGGGCACTCCTCAGGTGGACCTGTTTGCCTCCAGGGAGAATGTGAAGCTGAGGCTGTTTCATGCCCGCCCCCCTCAGCAGGGCGCGCTGCAGAGGGATGCCTTCTCGAGGCTGTGGATCCCAGGTCTCTTCTACACTTCCCCCCCCATTTCCCTTGATCCACAAGTTGCTTCTCAGGGCGAGGAGGGACAAGGTGCAGGTGATTCTGGTAGCCCCAGACTGGCCCCACCAGTTCTGGTATCCAGAGCTCCTCAGCCTCAGTTCCAGGCTCCCGAGGTGGCTTCCAGCCCACCTGGACCTGATCTCAGTCAACAAGGGGAAAGTACTCCACCCGGACCTTCAATCCCTATGCTTGACGGCCTGGTTCCTGAGCGGCTAGAGTTCCAGGCCTTGGGTCTTTCCGACGAGGTCCTCAACATTGTTGAGGCATCCCGTAAGGAGTCGACCAGAAAATGCTATGCCTTCAAATGGAAGAGATTCTTCATTTGGTGTTAGGATAAGGGGTTGGACCCTTCCTCCTGTTCCTTGACCAGCATTCTGGACTACCTATGGTCCCTTTCTCAGCTAGGGCTTCGGTCAATGACCCTTAAGGTGCACCTGTCAGCCATCTCTGCTTACTGGGTGCGGGTCAGCAAGCAGTCGGTGGCACAAGAGAAGGTAGTTGGGTGCTTTTTCAAAAGCCTTGATCACATATCCCCTCCGGTGCAAGAACCTCCACCTCCATGGGATCTACTGCTGGCATTGGCTAAGCTCATGGGCAAGCCATTCGAACCGATGCACAGCTGTGACATCTCTCACCTGTCATGGAAGGCCGCCTTCCTGGTGGCTATCATGTCAGCCAGAAGGATGGGAGAGCTCTAGGCACTTTCCATCGAGTCTCCTTATCTGGTCTTCCACAGGGACAAGGTTGCCCTGCGCCCCCAACCGAAATTCCTTCCGAAGGTGGTGTCGGAGTTTCACCTTAACAGGTGTTGACTCTGCCGGTGTTCTACCACAATCACACCTTGGAGGCCGAATATAGGTTCCATACTTTGGACCCTAGAAGAGCGCTCTCTTATTACAAGGAGCAGATGGCTGAAGTTTGGGGAGAGGTTCGCCAGCTGTTTGTCACCTACGCTGAAGCCGCACCTGGCAGACCTGCAGCCAAGTGGACGATAGGCAGGTGGGTCACCTCCTGCATAGATCTCTGCTACAGGTTGGTGGACTTGGAGCCTCTCAAAGGGATAAGAGCTCATTCTACCCGCCATACTGCTGCATCGGTGGCTGCTTCCAGGGACGTCTCTATCCAGGAAATCTGCAGGGCTGCTACCTGGAAGTCAGCACACACCTTCATCACCCACTACCACATTGACCTTGAGTCACGCCGGGATGCTGGTTTTGGGACCTCGGTTCTCCAGTCCTTATTTCCCAAGTGGGCGCATGCTTCGCCTCCTCCCGGAGAACTGCTAGGAGTGCTGCCAGTAAGTGTAGATTGAACAACATATCCATGTCCCTAGGAATGCAGGTTACTCACCTGTAACAGGATTTCTAGGAATGGTATTTGTTGTTCATCCACACAACCCACCCGACCTCCCCAGCTTCAACGCACAACCTGGCTTCCAGCGGGCTAGATCTGGCGTTATGGAGCAGAGCCGAGAGTTTTACCACCCGGGTAGGTGGGAGGAGCCAGCTTGAAGACCTTCCAGCAAGATTTAAAGCAGCAAGGAACCTGCCAGTAAGTGTGGGTGAACAACATATACCATTCCTAGAACTCCTGTTACAGGTGAGTAACCTGTATTTATTTTCCTGTCTGCCTGTTTTGGCTCCACGAGCTCTTTAAACCCTAGGTGCACGGGATTCCCTTTCCTTCACTTGCCTTTCCCAAACAGAGTAGCAATTCCATATACACATACTCAAAGATGCCACTTTAGCAGTTTGGTGTCAACCTCTCTCCTCCCCACAGCAGCCCCAGGGGCGTTACATGCAGATATCTTGTTCCTGCTGGGAACCCTAACTTCCCTTCTCAGCCAAAGGTAGAGATTACCAGGCCGCATGCCCCATTTGTAATTGTTTCCCTGCCACTGTGCAGGGTTATGCTGCTTCCCTAGAATCCAGGAGACTTGATACTCTAAGGCAGAAGATGTGTGCACGAGTCACAGCATCACTACAGATCGCAAGCTACGACACTCATATTGCTGACTTTCAACTTTCTATGTGCGTCTGCATGCTCAGATACTCCAGTTACCTCCAAGAGAGTTGAGACAAGACATGCTGACTTTTGCTGTGTCCAAAGTGGGGAGTAGAAACTGAGAAGAAAGTGTAAGCTGCAGAAAATGTTGATCCCTGTTAAAACAAACAGAAAAAGTTTATTTATGGTGATATTATGTACTTACAGTATATACATTTAATCATTGAGGGACCTTATTGTAAGTTGGTACAGAAAAAGAATTTTGTTAGAAGGATTTTATTTCTATTCATTTTTTTGTTTTAATTGTGGCTACTACTGCCATCCCTGCTGAAGTGGTGGCAGGCTACAAACATAGATATCTAAACGGAGAAAGTGCCAACAGGTAAAGGCCAACGCAGACCATCCAGTCTGCCTGAGCCTGTCTAACTTTAGGGCTGTGCTCGTCTCAGTCCTCACTGTCTCCCCTCTTTGAAACCTTGGTCCGTACATTGGTGGAATAAGAAACAAGATTACAGTTTATATAATTTGGAGTGAAGCCATCTGATTCTCATTTGTTTCTACACTGGTGGTTTTTTATAGAAAAGTGCTCCTCCGAACTACCTTTTTCTCAGTCATAGAAGTTTGCAGGTAATCTAGAACACCCCCTTTCTAGTATACCACTGATTAATGCTGCCTTTCCCTGCCAAATATTCTTTTTTTTTTTTTTTTTTTAAACTAGTATTGGATCCTGTTGACATCTGTTGAGTGGAAGGCCGGATTGAATATTTTCCTGTGGGGCTTCTGCTTAACTGATGTCAACAGGTTCCAGAATGGGTACGTAATTGATAAATGAATATTTAAGCGAGGAAAAAAAGGCAACATTCAAAATCGTCCTATAAAAAAGGAGACTATGGGAACAGTTGGGACTAAGAACCCCATATCCAAGTGTAGGGCTGGTCCCAATTTGCAGTTTATGTGCAAACACAATTTCTAGGATCGTGGATGTGTTGTTCATCCACACTCTTTGGCATGTCCCCTTCCACTTTATGATCTTCAAGCTGGCTCCTCCCACCTACCCGGGTGGTATGTACCTCAGCTCCGCCCCATGACACCAGATCTTCCTTTTCGCTGGAAGATTCAGGTTGCCTCCCTCGTGCTCACGCATTTCGTAGGCCCTGGCTTTCAAACTTTCGGTTTTAGCGAAACTTCACATTGTTCGCATTAGCGATTGCAAATTTGCAGCTTCGATCATAGAAGATTTGCCTTCCCCCAGATTTCATTTGTGCCTGTGCAGCCAGAAGATGTTGCATACCGATCCCTACACCGCATGCGTCTATTGCCTCGGTGTCGACCAGGACGCCTCGAAATGCAATCTATGTCTTGCTTCAAACAACATGAAGTCTTGCTGTATTCTGACATTATACAGTTAGCCCCAGCACTTGAACTGCTCCAGAGAGGAAAGAGTTAACTCTATGCCAGCGCATAGAACGTTGAGCTCATGCTTGGTTCAGACCTCTGTCTGCTGCACTTTGAATCGTAACCGTCAGATTCTTTACTCCGCCTAACTGAACCGTCGCTCCCAAGATTTCTCCTTTGCTAATGGTTCGGTCCGGTTAAAAATGTTGGTTTATACCGCTATTTTTTTCTTTATTTTGCTTCAGATCCCTGTCTGCGGTACAGTAAGTACCTAGGTAGTGGACTAGTGCTGAATTTTTTTGTGGAAATTGTAAAAACTGTATTTCAACCAGTTCGGCTGTACTGGTTGTCTGTTTCCTGTCTGTGTATTTTTCTTTAGCTGAATTTAGTGTGAGGTACCGTTCCTTATTGGTTCTTAAAAGAAAAAATGTTTTATCATTTTTGTCCAACACCTGTAACATGGTTAGGAACCGATAAGGGGTCTTGCCTGGCCATTGCCATAAAAAGGGTTAGTTTTAGGATGGCTTTGTCTGAGAAACCCAAGAGAAAAACCAGGTCTACTGGGTTTCAACACTGCGGTGAGTGTGGGGAGGCCTTTGCTAAGGCCAATCCCCACGCCATCTGTGTTTACTGTCTAGGTTTTGACCACTTGGAGTCAGACTACCAAATTTGTAAAAATTTCCCTAAAGCCACCCTGGATAAAAGATTGGGCATGCTTAAGGAAAAGGAGGCCAATAAGTCTGATGACCCGGATGGCCAGCCAGGTTCAGTTCAGACTGAACCTAAGGGTGTGCCCACTGACCTGGGCAAGACTCCCTCAGGCAAACAGAGCACTGATCCTGAGGGGTCAGTTCCGGCAAAAAGGAAAAGAAATCAGCCAGTTCGGATTCAGAACCGCATCATCCAACCGCCGAAGAAATTGCCAGGGCGATTAGTATAGTTGAATCGCTCCGTTTAGTTTCGACTGATTAGACACCTCCCAGTAGGCGTTCAGTTCGGTCGGTTCCTCCGGTTCAAGATTATTCCCCTGAAGACTATTATGAACCAGACTTGGAGGGGGATAAAGATTATGATGATGATGATGGCATGGAAGGTCTGGATGAGCCCATAGAATCAGACATCCCCCCAGACAGGCCTTCTGGTGTTTCCCCTCCTAGGCTTTCTGAATCTCCTTTCCCACTTTATGTTCTACAAAAAAGTGGCAGAACCCCTTCAGCTCCCTCTGGATGAAGCTGTCGAGGAGCAGGAGGAGCCTGACTATGTGGAGATGATGGACATCCCAGAGTCCAAGAGACTGTCTGTTCCCATTCACAAATCTTTTGGGAAACGGACACTGAAGTTACTTAAGATGCCAAATTCTTTACCTCCTGTGAGCTGGTGAATTGATAAGAGGTATATGTTGTCGGGCCCTGGTACGGAGTACTTGTACCAGCAGTGCAGCCATGTTGGGGTTGTGCAGGCTGCAGCCTGTGATAAGGCTAACATACCCTTGGCTTCACACCCCCAGATAAAGACTCCAGGAAGTTGGATACCATGGCAAAGAAACAGTACATGGCATCTTCCTTTGGATTTAGGCAGGCTAACTATATGGCCTACACAGCCAGAAGTCCAGATGGGATACTGTTCTGGAACTGGCTAAACAGGCTTCCCCCCAGCTTGCCAAGGAGCTGGAGGAGGTGGCTGCTGATGAGATTGAGACATCAGAAATCCAGTTTCATGCTGCTGTGGACTCCAGTGATGTGTCACCAAGAGTCATGGCTACATCTGTGGCTCTTCAGAGACTAGCTTGGCTCAGATGTACTAGCCTATCACAGGACACCCAGGCTAAGGCCATAGATTTCCCTGTTGTCGAGAATTCTCTGTTTGGGGAGCAGACAGAGAATTATATGAAAAAGATGGATGAATGCAGGACTGTCTACAGGAGTGCACAGGCCAAGGAAAGGCAGGCAACTCCTCAGAAGCAGCAGGCCTTTTCACAGGCCTTTCTACTAGGCACAGACCTCCTCTCCTTTTTCCCAGAGGGCGTTCTTCAGAGGGAGAGACAGAAGGGGGATAAGCAAGGCTGCATCCTCTTCTCAGTCTAAGGCTCCTGCCAAGCAGACACCCTAATGTGTCAGCCCGGGTCGACTCCCCAATTCCTGTAGGAGGCAGGCTGGCTTACTACTTCTATGACTGGAAGTCTGTTACCTCAGACAAATGGGTCCTGGAGATACTAAGCCGGGGATTGGCCCTCAGCTTCAAAAAATTTCCAAAGCTGAGGGTCAGGTCCTTTCCACCTACAAACATCTCCGAAACCATTTCCCTAGAGGCAGAGGTTTCATCTCTGCTGGATCTCAGAGCCATAGAGAGAGTTCCTACACTTCACAGGGCAAAGGTCTGTATTCTAGATACTTCCTTACCCCCAAAAAAACAGGGGAGTGGCGGCCCATCCTAGACTTAAGATACCTAAACAAGCACCTACTAAAGTCAAAATTCAAAATGGTGACTCTGGGAATAATTCTTCCCTCTCTAAGGCCAGGGGACTGGCTAGCCTCCCTGGACCTAAAGGATGCCTATTTTCACATTCCCATCAGGTGCTCCAACAGAAAGTACCTCAGGTTCGAACTGCCTTCATTCCATTACCAGTTGAAAGCAATGCCCTTTGGCCTAACATCAGCTCCAAGGGTGTTTACAAAATGTCTAGCAGTAGTAGTGGCCTTTCTAAGGAGACAAAACATCTCCATATTCCCATACCTGGATGACTGGCTCATTGTGGGTCAGTCTCCAGACCAAGTCAGATCATATTTACAGGTGACTCAACAAGTGCTCACTTCTCTGGGATTCCGCCTCAGTCTTCCCAAATCAGTTCTTGAACTAGTGCAACTCTTAACCTTCGTAGGGGTAAAGTTGGATACTATCAAAGCAAGAGCCTTTCTCCCTCTGGCAAGGGTAAAGGCCATTACAGAGCTGGTTTCCTCTTTCCATCTTCTGGTGTCTCAGCGAGCAAGGCATTTCCTTTGACTCCTGAGCCACCTGGCAGCTTCCACTGCAGTGGTCCAAGGGGCTAGATTTCAGATGAGGGACATCCAGTTCCATTTGAGGGCTTTTTGGTCACAAAGAAAAGATCCTCTAACCAAGCTTATTCCAGTGACTCAGACCCTGATCCAGGCTCTCCAGTGGTGGTTGGATCAGGACAACCTCAAGCAAGGAGTTCCATTCATCACTCAGTCTTATTCTGTGGTTCTAACCATGGGTGCTTCTCATATGGGGTGGGGAGCTCACCTGGGAGCTCTCCGAGCTCAGGGACTGTGGTCCCCTCAGGAGTCTCTTCTCCACATTAATCTTCTGGAGCTCAGGGCAGTGTACCTGGCTCTGCAAGCCTTCTCAGAATCAGTACAGAACAAGGTGGTTCAGGTCAGGACAGACAACACCACCACCATGTGGTACATCACTAAGTAGGGAGGCACTTGGTCTATGGCCTTGTGCACGGAAGCCATGAAATTATGGTCCCTGGCTTATTCTCTACAGCAGATGCATTGAGCAGGATTTCCCAGGGCCATCACATAGAAACGTAGACTTTGACGTCGGATAAGGACCGCTTGGCCCACCTAGTCTGCCCATTTCCCTACCTAGAGGATAAGCTACAGATCCTATTTAACCAACAGCCTATTTCTTCCTACCCCCTACAAAAATTGCCTTATGTCTGTCCCATGCATTCTTGAATTCTCCCACAGTTTTAGACCCCACAACCTGCTCAGGAAGGCTGTTCCATGCGTCCACCACCCCCTCTGTGAAAATACTTCCTCACATTGCCCCTGAGCCGTCCCCCCTCTATCTTCAAATTGTGTCCCCTTATTCTTGCACATCTCTTTTTCTGAAAGATGCTACCCTCTTGGACTTTGTTGATTCCACTGAGGTACTTAAATGTTTCTATCATGTCCCCCCTCTCCCTCCTTTCCTCAAGGGTATACATATTAAGCTCCTTTAGTCTTTCCTCATATGGCTTCTCTTGCAGACCCTGCACCATTTTAGTTGCCCTCCTCTGAACTGCCTCCATCCTGTCTATGTCCTTGCGGAGATGGGGTCACCAGAACCGGATGCAGTACTCCAGATGGGGTCTCACCAACTGTCTGTACAGGGGGATAACAACTTCCTGTTTTCTGCTGGTGATGCCTCTCCCTCTACATCCCAGTATACCCCCAGCCCTCCCTACTGCCTTCTCGCATTGCTTGTCACGAGTGGTCCCTGGACCCCCTAGTGTTAAAAGTGATCTTTTCAAGGTGGGACACTCCAGAGATATACATGTATCTCTTTGCAGCCCCAGCCCCAGACAATCAGCAACTTCCTCTCTTCTGTTGCAGACCCCCAGTCCTGGGTTCAATCCCTCTGGATACTCTAATTCTGGATTGGGAAGGGAAATTTCTGTATGCCTTCCCTCCTTTACCTCTACTGCTCAAAATCCTGGTCAAGATAAGATCACAGTCTTGCAAAGTAATCCTGATTGCTCCACACTGGGCCAGATAGCCTTGGTATACCCTGTTGCTGTCCGTAGCAGTCCATCTTCCCCTATCTCTTCTCAGGATTCACAACCTGTTAACCTCCTCTCAGGGGAGAATCTGGTACCCCAACCTTCGGTCTCTCAATCTCAAGGCATGGCTCTTGAAGAGCTAGAATATGCAAATTTTTATCTGTCTCAAGGGGTTCTGGACATTCTCATAGCCCCTCAAATCCTTCCACCAGAAAAACTTATAACTCCAAATGGAAAAGATTCAGTATTTGGTGTTCCAAGAAGCGTATATCCCCAGATACTGCTGACTTGTCTACAGTTCTGGATTAAGGGGTTCATCTTAATGGCCTAGGCCTCAGACCAGCTACCCTCAAAGTACACTTGTCAGCTGTTTCTGCTCTTCTGTCAGTGGGAAAGCCCTCCTCATTGGCATTTCATCCTCTTTTCTATACATTTTTCAAAGGATTGCTTCATACCAATCCCCCCCCCTTTAGGGATCCTACTCCTGCTTGGGATCTTAATGCGTGCATTGCTCAGCTTATGCAACCCCCTTTGAGCCTTTGCCCTCAGCAGAGCTTAAGTACTTGACTTGGAAAACTGTGTTCCTGGTAGGTATTACCTCTGCCAGGCATATCAGTGAACTGCAAGCTCTGTCAGTGGAGCCTGATTTTATCTCATTCCATAGAGATAAGGTGGTCCTTAGAACCAACAGGAGGTTCTTACCCAAAGTGGTCTCAGATTTTCATCTGAACCAATCCATGTCTCTTCCTGTATTCTTCACTGGTCATTCTTCTTCTTCAGGAGAGAGAAGATTATACAGTTTGGATGATAAAAGGGCCCTTAGCTACTACAGTGAACATACTGAGGCTCTTAGGTTTGACTCCCTCCAGTTGTTCCTCACTTATGGTGAAGTGGGGAAGGACAAACCTGCTACAAAGAGAACTATTGCCAGGTGGATTGTTTCTTGCATACAATTCTACTATGAAAAGCTAGGCAAAGTACTCCCCTCCGGCCTGAGGGCTCATTTGACTAGAGGTACAGTTGCTTCTCTGGCTGCTGCCAGAGATATACCCTTATTAGAGATATGCAAAGTAGCCACCTGAAAAACAGTCCATACATTCACCAAGCATTACTCTCTGGATATCCAGGCTAGGAGTGATGCTAGGTTTGGTACAGCAGTACTGCAGAGCCTATTGCCAAAATAGGTTCGATACCCACCTCCATGGAGGTACTGCTTAGTAGTCTGCATCATGTCAGAATACAGCAAGACTTCATGTTGTTTGAAGAAAAAATTACTCACCTTAGTAATTGTGTTTCTTCTAATGGAGTCTTGCTGTATTCTGACCTCCCTCCCTCCCCTCCCTCTCAGAACCTGGTTTTGGGAAGTGGGCTGGTAGGTGCAGTGTTGCACCTCAGGGGTTTACTTGGCACTCTCCCCTCTTTAGACAGGGGGAGTGGGTTATTTATATGTTTTGGTAATTATTTTGTTCACTACCTGGTTTTTGTTTTGGATTTCTCAACTTGAGTCTTTTGGGGATCCAAAATATTTGTTTGCTTTTTTGGCTAGTAAATTTTACAATTTCCACATAGTGGGGATAGTTAGTTAGTATTAGCTTGTAACAATCTGACGGTTACACTTCAAAGTGCAGCAGACTGAGGTCTGAACTGAGCTTGAGTTCAACGTTCTATGCTCTGGCATAGAGTTAACACTTTCCTCTCCAGAGCAGTTCAAGTGCTAGGGCTAACTGCATAATGTCAGAATACAGCAAGACTCCATTAGTAGAAACACAATTACTAGGGTGAGTAATTTTTTCCTTTCATACCAGCGTCCTCGACGACCGTCTCGCACGCCTGAAACTGGGGAGGCCGGAGAAGAGGAACCCTCCAGTGAAATCCAAGGAGGCTCTGTTGGCAGTTTCCGCGGCTGCGGGATCCACTGAGAAATTGGAACACATGCAAGCGTTCGAGAAGGAAGCGGCTTGTGCTGCAGATTCCTCTCAGAGCTTCTTTGTTCCGCTCAACCTGGGCTCCACCTTCTCGGGTTCCTTCCGAGAGTTGTGCCGGTCTCTCCCGACGAAGGGAGAGGCTCCTGCTGGCTCGCTCTCCTCTCGATCCCTTAAGCGGGAGAAGGATCCGGGTGGATCTTCGTCTCGACGGAGACGTTCTTGAAAGCGGGAGAGTTCTCAGTCCCAGGAGCATGCGATCTCGACTTCGGTTGAGATTGCTTCCTCAGCCGCTGGCTTTTCGGCTGTGCCTTCTGGTCAGTTGACCGAATTATCTATCGATGAGGAAGAAATCGGGATCGATCCCATCAATCCGATATTGCCAACTCCGGTCGACGATTCCCTCAATTGAACCCCTAATCTGGTCTTTTCAGATGAGGAGACCCGGCCTGCTTGGGACTCCAATCAATGAAGTGGTCCCTGATCCCGAGAATCACCGGTCCTGCCGGTGTCTCATGAGCGACCGAGTCTGCACACCTGCTCTCAATTGAGGTCTTGGACCCCCTCATCTGACAGGTCGAGGAAGAGCCATAAGTACTCTAAAAAGAGGCAACGCCATCAGTCGTCCTCGTCCTCCTCGGATGAGGAGAGGCTTCGGCGGAAACTCCGTCACCGCTATGAGGACCTCGTGGCAACAGCTAATTTTGACCAGGAACAAGCCAACTCCAGCTTCCACATTGGCCGTTACCTGGCTTTCGCCTCCTAGGCCAAAAGCCAACTCCTTTGGGGCCAAGTAAATCAGTTCCTCAGCCCTCGGAGTCAGCAAAACCACCAGCTCGGTCCAAAATGGTCTCTCCCCCAATTGTGGTGGAACCACCGCCCAAACAGCCTGTGGGAGGGGCTCCGTCCAAGGAAGACATACCAGACACTGGGCTGCTCCGGCGATTGTAGGTCACGATCACCCCGGACCGCCCCCTGTGAGCCGAAGGTGACATGGGTGGTAGGCTGTTGTATCCGGATTCCTCGGATTCGGACGTCACCGGCTTGCATTTACATACAGGTAATGATGAATCGATTGTTGGCCTAGAGACGGAAGAAGATCCCTCATCTTTTCAAGGGATCCTTCGCCTCATCTCTGAATCTACAGGGATGCCCCTGGAGCCTATCCAGAAAAAAGGCAGAGTACCCTCTTACAGACATCCTTAAGAGAGGGGATACCCCGATGGATGCCTTTCTTGTGGCTGAGGATATTGTCGGCTCGGCCCTCGAACTTTGGCAGCATCCTGCCTCTTGTTCAGCTCCGTCTGCCCGCATGGCCCACAAGTATGCAGTGCCCATGGGGTCTCTAGTGGGGTTCACAGAGCACCCTTCGGCCAAGAGCCTGGTGACGGCCTCTGTGTTCAGGCATACTGGCAGTTCTGCCAATACAGACCGACCTCCTGATAGAGTCCAAGCTTCAAACAACATGAAGTCTTGCTATACTCTGACATATGCAGTGAGTCCCAACCTTCGAACTGCTCCGGAGGTGAAAGAGTTAACTTTCTATGCCAGGCATGGAACGCTGAGCTCGAGCTCGGTTGAAACTCTGTTGTTCTTCAAACTCAAACCGTCAGATTCTTTACTCCGCCTCACTGAACAGTCGTCCCGGAGATTTCTCCTTCTGCTCGGTTCATTTTGTCGGTTAAAGTATTGTTTTTCTCGGTTTTCGACCGAATTTAAACCACAACCGGTCGGTTCAGGCTCTGTCTGTGGTATTTGTAAGTACTAGATAGGTTTACATTAATTCTATTCTGTGTGGAACTTGTAAACGGTTTATCGGTTCGGTTTGAACCGATCAGGTTGCTTAAAATGTCTTAGTCTGTGATTTAGAGTGTGGTTACCGGGTTCTTATTGGTTCTAAAAAAAACAGATTTTATTACGGTTTTTTCCACTACCCATGACACGGTTGGGAACCGATAAGAGTCTTACCTGGCGGATTGCCATAAATGGGTAAGTTTGGATAGGACTGGCACTATGTCTGAGAAACCCAAAAGAAAAACTGGGCCCACTGGGTTTCAACACTGCAGTGTGTGTGGGGAAGTCTTTGCTAAGGCTGACCCCCACACCACCTGTGTTTATTGTCTGGGGTTTGACCACCTCAATGCAGACTACCAGATTTGTAAAAATGTTCCTGCAGCTACCCTGGAAAAGAGAGTTGGTAGGCTCAGGGAAAGGGAGGCCAAAAAGTCCGCTGAACTGGATGGCCAGCCCGGTTCGGTTCCAACCGAACCAGAGGGAGTGCCCTCTGACCAGGGCGAGACTTCTTTGGGCAAAAGGAGATCCGACTCTGAGGAGTCTGTTCCAGCAAAAAGGACTAGGAAATCAGCTGGTGTGGAGCCAAAACTTTCCTCTCCAACCGCTGAAGAAATAGCCAAAGCGATTAAAATTGTCCAGTCGCTTTCCCAGTTCCGACCGAACCGGCACCATCAAGGTAAGTGCCGGTTGACCGGGTTCCACCAGTTCAAGAGTATGATTTAGAGGAATATTATGAACCGGAGGGAGGGGAAGAGGAGTATGAGGGAGTGAATGTGGATTTGAAAGTCTGGATGTGCCCATTGACCCGGACATCTCCCCAGACAGACCTTCAGGAGTGTCCCCTCCTAGGCTTTCTGAGTCCCCTTCTCATTTTATGTTTTATAAAAAAGTGGCTGAAACCCTCTGGCTCCCTATGGAGGAAGCTGTGGATGATCAAGAGGAGCCTGACTATGTGGAAATGATGGATATCCCAGAGTCTAGGAGACTGTCTATTCCCTTGCATAAATCCTTTGGGAAACAGACATTTAAAATTCTAAAAAAAACTTCTCACACTATACCACCTGTGGATAAGAGAATGGACAAGAGGTACACATTGTCAGGCTCTGATATGGAGTTCCTTACACAACAATGCAGCCATGTTGGGGTAGTGCAGGCTGCAGCCTGTGAAAAGGCAAATATTCCCTTGGCTTCACTCCCCCCCCCGGACAGGGACTCCAGGAGGATTGATGCCATGGCAAAGAAACAGTACATGGCAGCATCCTTGGGATTCAGACAGGCACATTATATGGCTTATGTTGCTAGATATCAGAAATCCAGATGGGACACTGTTATGGCTCTAGCAAAACAGGTCCCTGACCAGCTTGCCAAGGAGCTGGAGCAGGTGGCCGCTGATGGTATTGAGGCATCCAACATGCAATTCCATGCTTCAGTGGACTCAAATGATGTGTCATCAAGAGTCATGGCTACATCTGTGGCACTTCGCAGAATGGCTTGGCTCAGATGTACTAGCCTGTCACAGGATACCCAGACTAAGGCCATGGATTTTCCTGTTGTGGGTAATTCCTGTTTGGGGAGCAGACAGAGAATTACATGAAGAAAATGGATGAGTATAGGACCACCTATAGAGTGCACAGGCCAAGGAAAGGCAGGCCACTCCTCAAAGGCAGCTTCCCAGGGCAGGCCTTTTCATAGGCCTTTTGCAAGCCCAGGCCTCCTCTTCTGCTTATGCCCAGAGGGGTTCTTTAGAGGCAGAGGCAGGCGGGTACAAGCAGGCCTGCTTCCACCCTCAGCCCAAAGCCCCTGCCAAGCAGGCACCCTGATGGGGTTGCCAGGGCGATTCTCAGCTACCTGTAGGGGGCAGGCTGGCTTACTTTGTCCAGGACTGGGAGTCTCTGACATCAGACAAATGGGTCCTGGAGGTAGTAAGCCAGGGACTGGTTCTCAGCTTCAAAAAGTTTCCAAAGATGAGAACCAGATCCTTTCCACCTGCAAATCCATCAGAGGCACTTGCCTTAGAGGCAGAGGTCTCTTCCCTCCTTGCTGTCAGAGCTGTGGAAAGGGTTCCACCCCTACACCACGGCAAAGGATTGTATCCCAGGTACTTCCTTACCCCAAAAAAGACAGGAGAATGGCTGCCCATCCTGGATCTCAGATACTTAAACAAGCACCTTTTAAAACCAAAATTCAAAATGGTGACTCTGGGAATTATTCTACCCTCTCTAAGGCCAGGGGATTGGCTAGTGTCCCTGGACCTCAAGGATGCCTACTTCCATATTCTCATCAGAAGCTCCCACCAAAAGTACCTCAGGTTTGAGTTGCCCTCAGGCCATTACCAGTTCAGAGCAATGCCCTTTGGCCTCACCTCTGCTCCAAGGGTATTCACAAAATACCTGGCAGTAGCAGTTGCTTCTCTGAGAAGGCAAAAAATTGCCATCTTCCCTTACCTGGACGACTGGCTCATAGTAGGCCAGTCCCCAGACCAAGTCAAGTTACACTTACAGATAACTCAGCAACTGCTCACCTCTCTAGGTTTCCTTCTGAATCTTTCAAAGTCAGTTCTAGAGCCTGTCCAGCTCCTCACCTTCATAGGCGCAGAGCTGAACACAGAGAAAGCCAGAGCCTTCCTCCCTTTGGACAGGGCAAGGACCCTGGTCTCTCTGGCCTCCTCATTCACCCTGCAGGTGTCTCTACCAGCAAGGCATTTTCTACAGCTCCTGGGGCATATGGCTGCTTCTACAGCAGTAGTGCAGGGAGCAAGATTTCAGATGAGGGACATTCAGTTCCATTTGAGAGCCTTTTGGTCTCAAAAGAAAGACCCTCTAACCAAATTGATCCAGTGACTCGAACCCTGATCCAGGCCCTACAGTGGTGGCAGGATCAGAGCAATCTGAGACACAGGGTTCCTTTGTCACTCAGTCTCCTCCTTAATCCTTACTACAGATGCATCCCTCTTGGGGTGGGAGCTCACATGGGGCGACCTCACCACCCAGGGGTTGTGGTCCCTCAGAAATCTCTGCTCCACATCAACCTGTTGGAACTCAGAGCAGTTTTTCTAGCACTTCAAGCTTTTTCCAAATCTGTTCAGAACAAAGTTGTACAGGTCAGAACAGACACCACCACAATGTGGTACATCAGCAAGCAAGGAGGCACTCGGTCTACAGCCTTGTGCACCGAAGCAGTGAAGTTGTGGTCTCTGGCTTACTCCCTGAATACCTGCCTTACGGCAGTTCACCTCCCAGGCAAGGACAATGTCCTGGCAGATGCTCTCAGCAGGATTTCCCAGGGCCATAATGAATGGTCACTGGACCCCCTAGTCTCGGAGGTGATATTTTCCAGATGGGGCACCCCGCTGATAGATCTTTTTGCAGCCCCAGACAATCACCAACTTCCCCTTTTTTGCTGCAGGCCCCCAGTGTTGGGCTCAGACCCTCTGGATGCCTTAGTTCTCAGTTGGGAAGGGAAGTTTCTCTATGCTTTTCCCCCCTTCCCTCTCCTGTTCAAAGTGCTAGTCAAAATCAGATCTCAACCCTGCAAGATGATCCTGATTGCTCCAGATTGGGCCAGACAACCCTGGCATCCACTCCTACTGTCCTTAGCAGTCCATCTTCCTCTGTGTCTCCCCAGGAATTACATCCTGTTAACCTGCGCTCAGGGGAGGGTTTAGTACCCGAACCTCAAATCTCTCAATCTCAAGGCCTGGCTCTTGAAGAGTTAGAGTTTGCTGATTTACACCTCTCCCAAGGTGTAATGGATATCCTGAAGGCTTCTAGAAAACATTCCACCAGGGCTACTTGTAATTCCAAATGGAAAAGGTTTTCCATATGGTGCTCTGAAAAGCATATTTCCCCAGAATCTGCTGATTTACCCACAGTCCTGGATTATATGGTCCACTTAAATACCTTGGGGCTGAGGCCAGCTACCCTAAAAGTGCATCCGGCAGCTGTGTCTGCTTTTATTTCAGCAGGTAAGCCCTCTTTTCTTTGAGCTCACCCTGTATTCTCCAAGTTTTTCAAGGGATTGCTTCTCACCAACCCTCCATTCAGGGATCCTGCCCCCGCCTGGGATCTTAATTCTGCTGGGAGAACTGCAACAGGGGTAAAAGGGCATAATAATGTGCAGGAGGAAGAAGAGGAGCTGGAAATGAGGGAGGGAGATGAAAGGAAGCAAGCAGGGAGTAAGAGGGGTGGAATCTTAGTGCTGGGAGACTCAATACTAAGAGGAGTTAGGTGGGGTAGCAAGGCGGAGAGGCATAGTCGCATTTGGGTGGAGGCCTTGCCAGGAATGACAGCGGAAAGGGTGGGACAGTCTGTTCTGAAATATGCTAGAAGGGGTAGGGACAAGCCTCATTTAATTATACATCTTGGGACACAGCGACCTGGCTGACAAGACAGTGGATATAGTCAGAGGAGGTTTGAGGAACTAGCACAATTATGTGAGGGGCAGGAAGATCAGTAACTTTTCCGAGATACTCCGTGCCAAAGGCAAGCACAACAAGAAAGCTGAGAATAGAGGAATTTAACAGATGGCTAAGAACCTGGTGTTGTGCTAAAGGGTATGGGCTGTTGGGGGGTGGGAGGGACCTGGGAGGACAGTAGTCTCTATGCCAAGGACAGACTACACTTGAGTGAGGGAGGAAAAGAAAGTGTTGAAGCAGAGGATGGAAGAATATATAGAGGAAGTTTGGAGTTTAAACTAGGAGTGGGGGGTGGCAGTTGGGGAAGAGATATGCAGGGACCACAGGTTGGGAAACCATATGAGCTTACCCCCCATAACAGTGACAAAAGGACAAATGGCAAGTACTATTGGTGATGCTAGGAAAGGAGGGCAGGATGGGGGGAGGGGAAAAGGGTGGAAGGTGGTTACCCTTAATGCTAGGAGCCTTGGGAGGAAAACTGCAGAGTTGCAGGTTCTCATGGCAGAGGGAGAGGTGGACATTGCAGCCATCACGGAGCATGGGCCACCCAATATAATGACTGGGACCCGTCTGTGCAGGGGTACAGGTTATTCGTGGGGACAGGGTGACTGGGAAAGGAGGGGGTGGCACTATGTGAAGGAAGGACTGAAGTGTAAGGAGGGAGGGAGGAGGGCAGTACAGAGTCACTTTGGGTGCAAATCCAGGATTCCAAGAATAGGAGTCTTAGAATGGGAGTGGTGTACAGGCCACCATCCTCAGATGGTGGAGTTAGACAGGAACTAGCGGGACAGATCAGGAGGACCTCAAGAGAAGGTAGTGTGGTGATTGTGGGGACTTCAACATGCCAGAAGTGGACTGGAGCACCCCAACAACCAGGAACAGAAGGGAGCAGGTACTGCTGGATGCCTTCAGGACAGCTTCCTGCTGCAAATGGTCAGTGAACCAACCAGGTTAGGGAATACCCTTGACCTTGTGCTGGCAAATGAGGGACTTTGTGAGAGAACTTACAGTGGAGGGAACCGCTGTCAGGGAGTGACCACCACTCAGTATGGCTCACATTGGATATGGGCAAGGAAGGATGGAATCTGGCACAAGAGTGCTGGACTTCAGGAGGCTGACTTTGGGAGGATGGGGAAGTGGTAAAAGGGTACCTGGCAAGAATTCAATCTAGTATGGATACTAACAGAGATGGGAGCCTCATAAAGTTGGGGATAGTGAGGCAACCAAACCTGCTGCAAAGCCCAGAGCAAGAAGGCTAGAGCTAAGAAACCGAGCTGGTTGAGCAAGGAGGTCATGGAAAAGGTAAGGAGGAAAAGAGCTGCCTTTAGAAATACAAGAAACAGAGAGGGGGAGGACAGAGAGAGTACTTGACAGAATCGAAGGAGGTGACAAGGGCAGTAAGGGAGCCAAAGCATCTAGGAACTCAGGCTGGCACAAGGCATTAAGAAGGGGAGAAGGACTTCTTTAAGTACATCAGGAGAAAAGGAGCTGTAAGGACCACATAGTAAGGATTAGGAAGGAGGGGTTGGGTGGAAGCAGGGTATGATAAGGCGGAAGCACTAAATGAGTACTTCGCTCAGTATTTACTAAAGAGAGAGGGGGTGACACCCAAGATGGGGTGAAATGGCAGACGAGGGGAAGTGGTGACAGATGGGGAAATCATGGAGGACAGAGTTCGAGAGGGTTTGAAGGCACTGAGGGTGGACAAGGCACCAGGCCGGTGGCATCCACCCAGGGTACTGAAGGAGCTGCTGGCAGAGGTCCCTTGCAGGACCTTGGCAGACCTATTTAATGCCTCACTACACTGGGGTGTGTACCTCAGGACTGGAGGATGGCTCAAGTGGTGCCCCTCCACAAGAGTGGCCCCAAGGATGAACCGAAACTACAGACCAGTGAGCCTCACATCCACGGGGTAAGCTAATGGAGACTATCCTGAAGGAGAGGTTGGTGGCCCTCTTAGAGGCAAAGGACTACAGGACAGCAGACAGCATGGCTTCATACGTGGCTGATCCTGCCAAACCAACCTGGTCGGGTTCTATGACTGGGTAACTAGGCAGCTGGACGGGGACATGCAGTGGATGTCCTGTATCTGGTTTTCAGTAAGGCGTCGACTCAGTGCCACATGGAGGCTGGGAAGGAGATTAGTAGGCACAGGGGCAGGTGCAATGCTGGTGAGATGGGTAGGAAACTGGCTGCAGGGAAGGCAACAGAGGGTGGTGGTGGGTGGGGAGCCTCACACCAAGCGGCAGTGACGAGTGGTGTCCCCAGGGCTCGTGTTGGGACCAGTGTTGTTTGGGATATTCATTGCAGACATATCATGGGACATCAAGAGCAAGATCAGTCTGTTTGCTGATGATACCAAGGTTGAGCGCGGTGGTGGATGACCTAGGGATGATGGGGTTGCAGGATGATCTGGCAAAGCTTGAAACCTGGTCAGACACCTGGCAACTGGGCTTTATGCCAAAAGTGCAAGGTGATGCATTTTGGGATGAAGAACCCAAGGAGGACTTACCAGCTAGGGGAGTGCAGCTAGCCCAGACAGAGGAGGAGAAGGATCTGGGTGTGCTCATCACAGGGTCAATGAACAACTCGGCACAGTGTAGGAAGGCAGCTGCAAAGGCCAACAAAATGCTGGGTTGTGGATTCAAGGGGTATATCCTCAAGGAGGGAGGAGGTGATTCTGCCACTGTATAGGTCATTGGTTAGACCACACCTGGGTACTCGTGCAGTTCTGGCGTCCGTATCTGAAAGGGACATTAAGTTACTGGAGGGAGTGCAGCGCAGGGCGACAAAGATGATCAAGGGTCTGGGGGACTTATCATATGAGAGGAGGTTGAAGGAGTTGAACATGTACTCACTGGGAGGAGAGGAGAGACAGGGGGACATGATTGAAACCTTAAATACATGAAAGGAATAAACAAGACAGGTACAGAGGGCTGTTCAAAGTAAGGAGGGAGGGCCACCAGGGCCATGATATGAGACTGGAGCGAGGGAAGGTTCAGGAGGGAGATGAGAGACACTTTTTACAGAGAGGGTGGGTGGCTGGTGGAATCGTTACCTGCAGAAGTGGTATGCAGTAGAACAGTGGACTGCTTCAAACGAGGATGGGACAGGACAAGGGGGAGGGTTAATGAAGGGGAAGGGTGGAAGGGAAGGGCAGCTGCAGAATAAGGGGTGCTAGCTGCACATTCGAGCAGACTTGATAGACCTCTAGGCCTTTATCTGCTGGCAAATTTCGTATGTTCGTATGTTCGTATGTTCGTAATGTTTGCATTGCTCAGCTTATGCAACCCCCCTTTGAGCCTTTTTCTTCAGCAGAGCTTAAGTACATGACTTGGAAGACTGTGTTTCTGGTAGCCATCACTTCTGCCAGACGCATAAGTGAATTACAAGCTTTGTCAGTGGAGCCTGATTTTATCTCCTTTCATAGAGATAAGGTGGTCCTCAGGACTAACAGGAAGTTCTTGCCTGAGGTGGTTTCAGATTTCCACCTTAATCAATCTATATCTCTTCCAGTTTACTTCACTGACCATTCCTCCTCTGACGAGAGGAGGCTGCACAGCTTAGATGTAAAGAGAGCCCTTAGTTACTACATAGAGCGTACCAAGGGTCACAGGTTTGACTCCCTCCAACTGTTCCTCACTTATGGTGAGGTCAGTAAAGGGAAACCTGCCACTAAAAGATCCATTGCCAGGTGGATTGTCTCTTGTATCCAATTTTGCTATGGAATACTGGGTAAGGTTCCTCCCTCAGGCCTGAGGGCTCACTCTACCAGAGGTACAGCTGCTTCCCTAGCAGCTGCCAGGGACATCTCTATTCTAGAGATATGTCAAGCAGCTACCTGGAAAACAGTTCACACTTTTACCAAGCATTACTCCCTGGACATCCAAGCTAGGAGTGATGCTCGGTTTGGCACAGCTGTGCTTCAGAGCCTATTTCCTAAGTAGGTTCTGTCCCTCCTCCATGGAGGTACTGCTTTGTAGTCTGCATATGTCAGAATATAGCAAGACTTCATGATGTTTGAAGAAAAAATTACTCACCTTAGTAATGTTGTTTCTTCTAATGGAGTCTTGCTATATTCTGACCTCCCCCCTGCCTGCCCCTCTCAGAACCTCTGTTTTGGGATGTGGGTGGGCAGTGCAGTATTGGCACTTAGTAGGTGCCCACCTTGCTGTTTTTCACCCCTCCTTTCTTGGGGTGACTTAGTGTTGTGTTTTTCATTTTTTGAGTCTCCTGACTTGAGTCTTTGTTTTGGGATCAAAAAAATGTGTTCTTATGTTTAGTAGCCAGTTGGCTAGTGTAGGTTTACAGCTTCCACACAGGACGTCAGTGAGTTTAGCTCGTAAAGATCTGACGGTTTGAGTTTGAAGAACAACATACAGAGTTTCAGCCGAGCTCGAGCTCAGCGTTCCATGCCTGGCATGGAAAGTTAACTCTTTCACCTCCGGAACAGTTCGAAGGTTGGGACTCACTGCATATGTCAGAATATAGCAAGACTCCATTAGAAGAAACAACATTACTAAGGTGAGTAATTTTTTCTTCTGGACCATTCAGCGAGGAAGGTCTATGCGGCTTCCTCCTTGGGGCTTCATCAGGCAAGTTCGGCCATCATCATGGCACACTTCTATCACGCCCTTCTAGGGTCGCTAGATGAAGTCCTCCCAAATCCCCCCCACGGACATGTAGACCACGGTCAAGCAGGTCCGGGATCAGGGCTGAACTGTTGCCAAACAGCAGCTTCAGATGGCCTTGGACATTGGGAATTCTTGTGCCCGCTTGATGGCTGCCACGATTGCCTCTTGTTGCATGGCTTTGCTGAGGCTCTCCTCCTTTCTGGTGGATACCCAGCACAAACTAGCTGACATGCCCTTCCTCTGGACTGACTTTTTCGGCCCAAGAGTGGCCGGTCACCTTCAGTGCATTGAGCAGTCCAGTGCCACTTTGGATGCTACTTCTGCCAAGAGTTCTTCAGGCAACAACCAGCAGAAGAAAAATAAGCCTTTTCGGCATTATTCCCCTGCGGCTTAGCAGTCTTCCTTTCAAGGTGGACAGCAGCACCAGCATCAGCAGCAGGCTGAAGCTTGGCACCCTCGGCCCAAGCCTGGACCCAAACAGGCCGGTAAAGGAGGCCGAGGTTCAAGTCCTGGAGCCTCCTCCTCCTCCAAGCCTGCTCAGTGATAGGATGGGGGCTGTCAACCCCTCTCCCGTCACCTCAGCTCTGGGTCCTGCCGTGGGGGGCCGGCTGCACCACTTCCTTTCCGCCTTGTCCATTGTCACTTTGGACAGGTGGGTTCTCAAAGTGGTTGGTCGGGAACTGCTTCTGAAATTCGAACAGTACTCTCCTGGCTGAGCCCGCGCCCCTCGAGAGGAAAGAGTATCCGCTGAGACCCAGTCATCTCTCAGAGACAACATCGCTGAGCTCCTTCTCAAGGAGGCAGTAGCTCCAGTGGTGGATCCTCCAGCAGACTCGGGCTTTGTCTGCAGGTACTTCTGGTGCCCAAGCAGATGGGGGGCTGGTGCCCCATTCTAGATCTGTATGACCTGAATCAATATCTCGGGTCACGCACCTTTCAGATGGTCACTCTGTCCCAGATCATACCATCCTTGGAGCGAAACATGTGGTTCTCTTCACTGGATCTGTAGAATGCATTCTTTCACGTCCCAATCCATCCGTCCCATCAGTGGTTCCTCCACTTCTGGGTTGAAGGGACCCTATACGAGTTCTGGGCCATGCCGTTCGGCCTGTCATCAGCCCCCCAGGTCTTCACCAGATGCATTGCAGTGGTGGTGGCCTATCTCCAGCGTTGGGGGGGGGGGGCAGGATTTATCCTTACCTCAACGATTGGCTCCTAGCAGTTTCCACCCAACAGGAGGTGGAGAAGTTCGGAGATCTGGCCCTCCAGACCTGCTCTCAACTCGGCCTCCGATCAATGAGGCCAAGTTGGAACTTATACCTTCTCAGGTGATGGGCTTCATCGGGGCAGAGCTCAGCTCTTGTCAAGCCATAGCTCAGCTTCTGGTGGACAGGGTGGAGGTTCTTTCCTCCTTTGCCCAGTCATTTCTGGTTGGGCATTTGCGCCCTGCCCGGGAGTTTCTGCGCCTTCTGGGTTACATGGCAGTGTGCACCTCAGTGGTCCATTGAGCCCAGTTGCACATGCTCCCCTGCCAGTGGGAGCTGGCCACCGAGTGGACTCAGCGCCATGGTCATTTTGACCAACTGATCACTGTAACCCAGAAGATGTGGGACGCTCTCTAATGGTGGACCGCCTCAGACTGGTTGCAGGAAGGGATCCCGTTTGTCCGCCTCGAGCCGACGGTCTTTCTCATGACCGATGCCTCTCTCATGGGCTGGGGAGCCCACATGGGGGATGAAAGGGCCCACGGACTCTGGACCCCCGAGGACTCCCAATGCCTCATCAACCTGTTGGAGCTCAGAGCAGTCAGACTGGCATTGTCAGCTTGCACTCCTTAGCTCTGGGGTCAAGTGGTTCAAGTCCAGACAGACAGTACCACAACCATGTACTACATCAGCAAACAGGGCAGCATGCACTCCTGTCTGCTGTGCAGGGAGGCGCTCCGCATCTGGACCCTCGTGAGCCGATTAGAGGCAGATGATCTAGCCATCCATGTGGCAGGAGCCTCGTACCATCTGGCTGATGCTCTCAGCTGCTTAGGTCAGACATTCCACGAGTGGTCTATCCATCCAGAGGTAGTTTACAGCCTGTTCTCCCTCTGGGGCAAACCAATGGTGGACCTCTTTGCCTCCAGGGAAAACACTAAGCTGAGGCTGCTTCATGCCCACCCCCCTCGGCAGGGCTTGCTGCAGGAGATGCATTCTTGAGGTTGTGGACCGCAGGCCTCTCTTACGCCTTCCCTCCATTTCCCTTGATCCACAAGGTGCTTCTCAAGGCGAGGAGGGAAAAAGGTGATCCTGGTAGCCCCAGACTGGTTGTGTCAGTTCTGGTATCCAGATCTCCTCAGCCTTAGCTGCAGACACCAGGGCAGCTTCCAGCACACCCGGACCTGATATCACTCAACCAGGGGAAGGTATTCCATCTGGACCTTAAATCCCTGCACCTCACAGCCTGGTACCTGAGCGGCAAGAGTTCCAGGCTTTGGGTCTTTCCGAAGATGTCTACACCGTGGTGGAGGCATCCAGAAAGGAATCGACCAGGAGATGTTATGCCTTCAAATGGAAAAGGTTTTCCATTTGGTGTCAGGGCAAGGGCCTTGACCTTTTGTCCTGTTCAGTGGCTAACATTCTTAACTACCTTTGGTCTCTCTCCAAAAGGGATCTTCGGTCATCGACCCTTAAGCTGCACCTGGCAGTCATCTCTGCTTACCGGGCGCAGTCCGGTCAGCCAACGGTGGTGCAGGAGACAGTGGTTGGGCACTTTTTCAAAGGCCTGGATCGCATATTCCCTCCAGTGCGTGAACCTCCACCTCCGTGGGATCTACTGCTGGTACTGGCAAAGCTCATGGGCAAGTCATTCAAACCAATGCACAAGTGTGCCTTGTCATATTTATCATGGAAGACGGCCTTTCTGGAGGCTATCATGTCTGCCAGAGGGACAGGGGAGCTCCAGGTGCTTTCGGTGGACTCCCCTTATGTGGTTTTCCACAGGGACAAGGTTGTCCTACACCCCCACCTGAAATTTCTTCCGAAGGTGGTGTCAGAGTTTCACCTTAACCAGGTGTTGACTCTGCCGGTATACTACCCTAATTACACCTCACTGGCCGAGTACAGGCTCCATACTTTGGACCTGAGACGTGCTCTCTCCTGTTATAAGGAGAGGATGGTGGAAATTCGGGGAGAGGTTCGCCAGCTGTTTGTCATCTACGCTAAAGCCGCTTCTGGCAGACCTGCAGCTAAATGGACCATTGCAAGGTGGATTACATCATGCATAGGTCTGTGCTATGAGTTGGCGGGCAAGGAGCCCACCAGAGGGATAAGAGCTCATACTACCCACCATACTGCTGCATCGGTGGCTGCTTGCAGGGACATCCTTATCCAGGAAATCTGCCGGGCTGCTGCCTGGAAGTCAGCAAACACCTTCATCACCCACTACCACATCGATTTTAAGTTATGTCGGGGTGTTGGTTTTGGGGCTTCAGTTCTCCAGTCTCTATTCCCTAAGTAGGGGGTGTGCTCCTTGCCTCCCTCCCTCCTTCCGGAGGACTGCTAGGAGTCTGCCAAAGAGTGTGGATGAACAACATATCCACAATCCTAGAAAAACAGGTTACTCACATGTAACAGTAGTTCTAGGAGTGGTATATGTTGTTGATCCACACTGACCCACCTGACCTCCCTGGCTGCGGACGCACAACACCTGGCTTCCAGCGGGCTAAGATCTGGCATGATGGGATACAGCCGAGGTATATACCACCCAAGTGGGTGGGAGGAGCCAGCTTGAAGACTTCCGGTGGATCTAAAAGTGGAAAGAGACATGCCAAAGAGTTTGGATGAACAACATATACCACTCCTAGAACTACTGTTCAAACAACATGAAGTCTTGCTGTATTCTGACTATTGCAGTTAGGTCCTGCCTTTCAACTGCCCTGGAGAACAAAGAGTTAACTTTCCATGGCCAGCATGGAACATTCAGCGCAAGCTCAGTTTTGAAGCCCCTGTCTGCTGTTGTTTAAACTCCAACCGTCAGATTCTTTACTCTGCCTCACTGAACAGTTGCTCCGGAGATTTCTCCTTTGCTCGGTTCAAAAAACAGTTGGTTAAAGTGTAGTTTTTTCGCTTGGTTTCTACCAAATTTCTACTACTGAACCTGTCGGTTTAAGTCTCTGTCTGTGGTACCGTGAGGATCAGGAGGAGCCTGATTTTGTTGAGATGACGGACATCCCAGAGTCCAGGAGATTGTCTATTCCCCTCCATAAATCTTTTGGGAAACAGACATTTAAAATTCTAAAGACTCCTAATTCCATACCTCCTGTGGACAGACAAATGGACAAGAGGTGTACCCTTTCGGGCTCGGACACGGAGTTCCTTTCCCAGCAATGCAGCCATGTTGGGGTAATGCAGGCTGCTGCCTGTGATGAGGCAAATATTCCCTTGGCATCACACCCCCCAGATAAGGACTTCAGGAGGATTGATGTCATGGCAAAGAAGCAGTACATGGCAGCATCTTTGGGACTCAGGCAGGCTAACTATATGGCCTACACAGCTAAATACCAGAAGTCCAGGTGGAACACTGTGCTGGCTCTGGCTAAACAGGCCCCTGACCAGCTTGCCAAGGAGCTGGAGCAGGTGGCTGCAGATGGGATTGAGGCATCCAAGGTGCAATTTCATGCTGCTGTGGACTCCAGTGATGTTTCATCTAGAGTCCTGGCTACATCTGTGGCCCTTTGGAGGATGGCTTGGCTCAGCTGTACTAGCCTGTCACAGGATACCCAGGCTAAGGCCATGGATTTCCCTGTCATTGGTAATTATCTGTTTGGGGAGCAGACAGAGAACTATATGAAAAAGATGGACGAGTACAGGACCACCTACAGGAGTGCTCAGGCCAAAGAAAGGCAAGCCACGCCTCAGAGACAGCATTTCCGGGGCAGGGGCAGGCCCTTTCAAAGGCCTTTTTACCAAGCCCAGGCCTCCTCGTCTGCTTATGCTCAGAGGGGGTTCTTCAGAGGGAGAGGCAGACGGGGAATCAGCAGGCCTGCTTCCACCCCTCAGCCTAAAGCCCCTGCCAAGCAGACACCCTGATGGGTCTGCCTGGGCCGATTCTGCAGTACCTGTAGGGGGCAGGCTGGCTTAATTTGTCCAGGACTGAAAGTCTCTGACATCAGACAAGTGGATCCTGGAAGTAGTAAGCCAGGGACTGGTTCTCAGCTTCAACAAATTTCCCAAGATGAGAACCAGATCCTTTCCACCTGAAAATCCATCAGAGACCCTTGCCCTAGAGGCAGAAGTTTCTTCCCTCCTGGCTCTCGGAGCCGTAGAAAGGGTTCCTACCCTACACAGGGGCAAAGGATTGTACACCAGGTACTTCCTAACTCCCCAAAAAACAGGAGAATGGCGGACCATCCTGGATCTAAGATATCTGAACAAGCACCTTTTAAAATTCTGCCCTCTCTAAGGTCAGAGGACTGGCTAGCCTCCCTGGACCTCAAAGATGCCTATTTTCACATTCCCATCAGGTGCTCCCACAGAAAGTACCTCAGGTTCGAGTTGCCCTCAGGCCATTATCAATTCAGAGCAATGCCCTTTGGCCTAACATCAGCCCCAAAGGTGTTCACAAAGTGCCTGGCAGTAGTGGTTGCTTTCCTAAGGAGAAAAAAGATCTCCATCTTTCCATACTTGGACGACTGGCTCATGGTGGGTCAGTCTCCAGACCAAGTCAAGTCACATCTGCAAATAACTCAGCAGAGCTGGATACAATAAGGGCAAGAGCCTTCCTTCCCCTGGACAGGGCAAGGACCCTTATGGAACTGGCCTCTTTATTCACCCTTCAGGTGTCTCGACCAGCAAGGCATTTCCTGCAGCTCCTGGGCCACATGGCAGCCTCTACAGCAGTGGTCCAGGGAGCAAGATTTCAGATGAGGGGCATTCAGTTCTACTTAAGAGCCTTCTGGTCCCAAAGAAAGGATTCCCTTACCAAACTAGTCCCAGTGACTCAAACCCTGATCCAGGCTTTGCAATGGTGGAAGGACCAGGACAATTTGAGACAGGGGGAGTTCCTTTTGTCGCTCAGTCTCATTCAGTGATACTCACCACAGATGCCTCCCTGCTGGGCTGGGGAGCCCACTTGGGGGATCTTACCACCCAAGGGCTGTGGTCACCTCAAGAATCTCTGCTTCACATCAGTCTCTTGGAACTCAGAGCAGTGTTTCTGGCACTGCAAGCTTTTTCCAAATCTGTACAGAACAAGGTGGTCCAGATCAGAACAGACAATACCACCACAATGTGGTACATCAGCAAGCAAGGAGGCACTCAGTCTACAGCCTTGTGCACAGAAGCAATGAAGTTGTGGTCTCTGGCCTATTCCCTGCAGACCTCTCTGATAGCAGTTCACCTCCCAGGGAAGGACAATGCCCTAACAGATGCTGTCAGCAGGCTATCACAGGGCTATCACGAATGGACCCTAGATCCCCTAGTTTTGAAAGTGATTTTCTCGAGATGGGGCACTCCACAGATGGATCTTTTTGCAGCCCCAGACAATCACCAACTTCCTCTCTTTTGTTGTAGACCCCCAGTCTTTGGCTCGGTCCCCCTGGATGCTCTGATTCTGAATTGGGAAGGGAAATTCCTGTATGCTTCCCCTCCTTCCCTCTCCTGTTCAAAGTGTTAGTCAAGATCAGGTCTCAACCATGCAAAGTGATTCTGATTGCTTCAGACTGGGCCAGACAGTCCTGGTACCCACTGTTGCTGTCCTTAGCAGTCCACCTTCCCCTGTCCCTTCCCAGGAATTACAACCTGTTGACATCCTCTCAGGGGAGGATTTGTTATCCGACCTCAAATCTCTCAATCTCAAGGCATGGCTCTTGAAGAGTTAGAGTTTGCTGATCTGCACCTTTCTCAAGGGGTTCTGGATATCCTTAAGACTTCTCGAAAGCCTTCCACCAGAAAGACTTACAATTCCAAATGGAAAAAGTTCAGTATTTGGTGCTCTAATAAGCATATTTCTCTAGAATCTGCTGGGTTGCCTACAGTCCTGGACCATATGGTTCATCTTAATGGCTTAGGACTTAGGCGAGCTACATTTAAAGGGCATCTGGCAGCTGTTTCTGCCTTCTTGTCAGTAGGCAAGTCCTCTCCTCTGTCTGCCCATCCTGTGTTTTGCAAGTTCTTCAAGGAATTGCTGCACACCAATCCCCCCCTTAGGGACCCTGCTCCTGCTTGGGACCTTAATGTTTGCGTTGCTCAGCTTATGCAACCACCCTTTGAGCCTTTGTCCTCTGCAGAGCTTAAGTACTTGACTTGGAAAACTGTGTTTTTGGTAGCCATTACCTCTGCCAGGCATATCAGTGAATTGCAAGCCCTGTCAGTGGAGCCTGATTTCATCTCTTTCCATAGAGATAAAGTGGTCCTAAGAACTAACAGGAAGTTTTTGCCTAAGGTGGTTTCAGATTTCCACCTTAATCAGTCTGTGTCTCTCCCTGTTTTCTTCACTGACCATTCCTCCTCTGGAGAGAGGAGGCTGCACAGCTTGGATGTTAAGAGGGCCCTCAGCTACTACATAGAGCGCACCAAGGGTCACAGGTTTGAGTCCTCCAGTTGTTCCTCACATATGGAGAGGGTCAGTGAGGGCAAACCTGCCACTAAAGATCTATTGCCAGGTGGATTGTCTCTTGTATACAATTCTGCTATGAAAAACTAGGTAGAACCCCACCCTCAGGCCTGAGGGCTCACTCTACTAGAGGTACAGCTGCTTCCCTGGCTGCTGCCAGGGATATTCCTATCTTAGAAATTTGTCAAGCAGCCACCTGGAAAACAGTCCATACATCCACCAAGTATTACTCTCTGGATATACAGGCTAGGAGTGATGCTCGGTTTGGCACAGCAGTACCTCAGAGCCTATTCCCCAAGTAGATTCTCTCCCTTCTCCATGGAGGTACTACTTGGTAGTCTGCAGTAGTCAGAATACAGCAAGACTTCATGTTGTTTGAAGAAAAAATTACTCACCTTAGTAATGTTGTTTCTTATAATGAAGTCTTGCTGTATTCTGACCTCCCCCCACCTCCCCTCTCAGAACCTGTTTTTTGGGATGTGGGTCCCAGTGTATGTACTCCGTGACATCATCAGTTGCAGTGAGTCCGTGGTTCCAGATGTTGCCCTTTTTCACCCTCCTTTATTTTGGGGGGGTGTTGTGTTTTGTTTTTTTGGGTTTCCTGTCTTGAGTCTTTGCTTTGAAACCAAAAAAACCCTTTTTTAATAAATTTAGTTGCCAGTTTGCTAGTTTGAGTTTTACAGTTTCCACACATAACTTCTAGTGAGTATTGCTCGTAAAGATCTGACGGTTGGAGTTTAAACAACAGCAGACAGGGGCTTCAACCAAGCTCGCGCTGAACGTTCCATGCTGGCCATGGAAAGTTAACTCTTTGTTCTCTGGGGCAGTTGAAAGGTAGGACCTGACTGCAATAGTCAGAATACAGCAAGACTCCATTAGAAGAAACAACATTATTAAGGTGAGTAATTTTTTCTTACAGGTGAGTAACCTGTTTTTTTCTTACATACTGTTTACTGCAGTATATTAGATTGTATCAGACTGATTTTGCTGACTTGCAAGCTTACATTTCCTTTAACCAGAAATCCCAGCATCTCCTGCAGCTGAAATCAGAGCAGGGCTGCAGCAGTGGGAAATGCAAGCACTTGCAGTGCATGTTAAAGCTGTTAAAAGCTCTTTTGTTTGCTGGTCCCACTGTCACCCTGGAGCCAAGTACAGTTGCAGAGAATTTACCCTAGTCCTGGGAGAACAGCAGGACCAGCAAACATCTGATCTGAACTTGTAAAATCAGTACAATTCTGCAGTAAACAATAAGTGAAAAAAAAAGTGTTTTTACACACAAAGTACAAATTGGGACCAGCCCACACTTAGTGCTCACTGTTCCCCTTTAAAACAAACACATGAAACACCAACTTAAACTGACTACATTCCCATTTATATTGTAACATAATTAAAAAAAGGTTTATGTTTCCTTTAACAATCTTTTTATTACCATGAAGATAGCACTTTTTTTACTTTTTTACTTTTTATCCTAAACCGGAGTATGGCATTTAACACAGATGAACATCTTATCCTCCTTGACCTTCTCGAGTACTGAGCTGGTATCTCTAGATCTTGCTTCGAGGGGGCTCTTGCAGCGGGCAACACCGGTAGGACTGAAGCCGTCAGGTGCCAGGACCACATGGAAAAAATTTAGCTAGCAGTCTACGGTGGGGGACCACCACCATTGATGTCAGCACGCTGACGTCTGCCTATCCTATAAAAGGGGCGGTCCCCCAGACCTTCCTCAGTTCTTTTCCTGCCATCGACCCATGCACATTGGACCTCCACAGATGCTTACTTCAGTTGACTGCCATTTTTCTCCGCGTTTTACCCACAGTGTATTTATTTCTTTCAGTATCTGTAACATCGAATTTCTGTGTTTTTCTCCTTCTCTTTTTTGGCTTCTTCTCTAGCTTCGTCTTCAGCTGGCCTACGAAGTGTGCCTGTGCACGGAGATACCTGCCAAGGATGGCCACTCTTCTTGCATCCTCTTGCTTAAGCTCTAAACACGACATTAAGGCCTGCAAGCACTGCCAGGACTTCACCCAAGCCACATGGATGCCGCTTCAAGACCTCTCCACCCCACCTGTCTTCACTGCACGACACCAGAGAGCACACACTACCCAATGTACTATACTATATATCATCTGTATACCGGTGCCAGTGCATCATCTGATCAGAATATTGATTCACTGCATCATTATACACAAACATTTGTTCCCACCAGCCTAAATAGCAGTTGGCAAAAGACTGTGCCATGGTAGCACCTATGGCAGTTCCGCATATTTGTAAATCCATACTACTGTTAAAGGTGAAAAAATTCTTGCTGAAAATAAAATGAATAGCTTCTAACAAGAAACTGGTTGGTGGTGCATTGGCACTGGAATTCTTCGTAGAAAGTACTCTGCAGTTCTTAGGCATAGGGGAGGAGGGAGGGAGAAAGCCGACAGAGGGAGAACAAAGAAGGTGGATGCCTTGAGTGGGGTATGCAAGTGTACAAGGATGTAATGTCCAAGCCTACCCAATAAAATTTAGGTTGCCAAACCGCATCCTTTAGTTTTGCTATCTGGCGTGTGGCATCTCGGGTGCATGACTTGAGATTCTAGGGATGTGGCTATGGTGTACAATCCACACTTCTGTCAGGATCCTTTTCCTTTAAGAGCTGGCCAGAAGGTCTTCAAGCTGGCTTCGCCCACCCACATGGGTGGTATCTTCCTCGACACCGCTTCATGATGTCAGATCTTCCTTTCCGCTGGAAGCTTCGGGATCTTCCTGAACTAAAGTCTTTACCATTCATTCACACTATTGGGACTATACCGGAAGTGCTTGGACCCAGCGGGAGCCAAAATTCTTCAGGATGATCAGCGCTGAGGCAGGACTGCACATGTGCTGCACCGTGAGACTGGCTCAAGCCTGTATATGCTATCTCTGCATCAGCCCTCCAAGTGCTTCAGTTCCTTTTTCCCCGCTGTCAAGTGCGCTTCAGTGAACAACGTTGCTCCCCCCCAGGAGTCAAAACTTCACGTCTATATGACAGCAGCATTTAGTCACTCAGTTTCGCTTAGTTTTGTTTAGTAGTATTTATTTTATTATTTATTTTAAAAAAAAAAAGTTATTTTCTGAAGAAGCTCTCAGCTTGCCATTAATGGAGTTGACCATGGACAGTATCGATGGCAGTAGGGAGACTTCGCTGGAAAGTTGTTCTGGCAGTGGGGCTGTGTCTGGTCCACTGCCCTTTTCAGAGAGGGGGTCCATCCATGGCAGTCCGGTGCTTAGGAGGGAGGACTGTCCTCTCGAAAGCACAGAGAGAAGTGAGCCCGATCCGAACCGGGCACCGCTTGGCCTCGAGCTCTTCTCCTTCCCTTCGGAAGAAGAAGAGACAGTACTACTGGTAGGCCTGCCAAGGGATCTTCAGTAGTGAGGAATGGTAATCCTACCCTGACCCCTCCGAGGTCTCCAGGGATTTCTGTTTTTAATGGTCGGGATTCCCGGCATTGGAGCCACTGTCTGTCCTCTGACGGGGTTTTCCCGTGGGCAGTTTCACCACTGGGCCACTTTTATGGAGCAGTGGGTACAGAGTCTGTCTCATCTGCCCTTGTCTGTGGACCCGGTTCCTGGGCCTTCGGGTATTGGGACTGCTAGGCCAGGGCCGGGACAGTTGGGGCAAGATGCACATTTGGTGCCAGCAACAGAGTTTTCTTCCTCTCCAGTACCAGCGCCTCCGATGTCAGTGCCATGTGCCTTCCCCCCTCACCAAGTTTCCATGAAAGAGCCGGGACAGGTACCATTTTCCTCCCCATTTTCTTCTAGGTCTGACAGGTCCAGTTTCATCAGTGACGCGACCAGTGCAGGGTTCGGTGCCATACGTGACGTTGGGTGCTTCGACACTACACGTGGCATCAAACTCGGTGCCGTGTGCGATGTCCTTCTCGGTGCGAGGTCCGGTGTCGACCATTTTGGTGCCGCACGCAGTGCCAAGTGCTTCAGTGCTGCACATGGTACCGAGTTCCTCAACGCCGATCCGCATTCTGGTGTCTCCTGTGTACCCTTCGCCTGGACCAGACTTCGGTCTGACAGGATTGGTCCCTGATTTCTCAGGGGTGGAGGTAGAACATGATGAGTCTGATCCTAACCTAATTTTGTCTGATGGCACCCGAAGATGACTCAGTTTGTGACCATGAAAGCAAGTCTTCTGTCTTAGTGGAATCCTTAGTCGAAGACCTTACTTTCCAGACCCTTCTTAGGAATATAGGATCAACCCTGGCTCTCCAGACCTCCACTGTGGACCCAGGGAGGCTCTTGTGCCTCAAGTTCCTTCATGTTCCTAACATTCCTATGAACTTTACACCCCCTGTGCCCCCCTCCTTTGAGACCTTGTCAGAAGCAGTGTGGACTAGGCCAGCGCTTATCCCTTCTGTGGCCAAGGCCACAGATAAGAAGTACACCCCTGCTAATGAAAGACCCTTCCTGGCATCACAGCCCTTTTACAGATGCTTTAGTGGTGCTTGCAGAGAAGTGATAAGGTTGTCCTTCCCTAGGAGACCTCAGCACAGCTTATCAGTAAGGAGTCTCATAAGGTTGACACCTTAGGGAAGTGAGTTTTCACAGCTGCACCTCTAGGGATGTGTATTTTCAGTTATCAGGGCCATTACTCTCAGTACGAGTACACCCTGTGTTAAATCAATGGTTGAGAGTTTCCCAGAGTCTGATGTTAACATGGAGCTTCTTCAGACTATTACCAGGGGCAAAGAGTCTAACAATCATGAGCTAAAAGCTTCTATGGATGCCTGTGACACTGCCTCTATGGCAGCTGCTGCTGGGATCTGTATCAGGTGGCACTCGAGGCTCAGAATATGAGGCTTCTCACCCGAGGCTCAGAGGCAGGTGATGAATGTCCCCTTTGATGGTGCTTATCTGTTTGGCCCTCAAGTTGAACAAGCACTAGAGGCCGCTCAAAAAACTAGGACTACCATTAAGACAGCCAGGCCAACTCCTGTGGCCCCTCAAAGGGGCAGGAACCATTGGCAATTTCATAACAGGCAGGCCTTTGAAGGTAAAGGCTGATGACCTTTTAATAGAAACCAAACTCCTCAGCTGCAAAAGAAAATGCAGCAAAAGGCACGGGGCCCGAAAGCACCCAGCACCAACTTCTAAAGGTCTGGCCCAGTTCCCACCTCAACTGCCCGAGGTGGACACCTCTACGGCAGTAGGGAGGGTGTCTCACTCAGTTTTACAACCAATGGAAGACCATTACACTGGACAAATGGGTCCTCAGGGTTGTCCAAGAGGGATACTCCCAATTTCATTGAGATTCACCCAGGTCTTTCACCCAGGCAATAACACAGCCTGTCCACTCCTCAGTCAGACATTCTTACTTCCGAGATACAGGGCCTCCTAAAGAACAGGGCAGTAGAAGTTGTTCCACAGGCAAACTGGAACACAAGTTTCTGATATTACTTTCAGGTTCCAAAGAAAACAGGCAGTATGCGCCCAGTTCTCTACCTCAGAAAGTTAAACAAGTACCTGTTCAGGGAGAAATTCAAGATGATCTCCCTAGGAACGCTACTGCCGCCGATTCATCAGTATGACTGGCTGGCATCCCTGGATCTGCAGGACGCCTACCAACACGTCCCAATGCACCCAAGTCACCACAGGTATCTCCACTTTGTGGCCCTGGGTCAACACTACCAGTTCAGAGTCCTGCGCTTTGCACTCTTCTCGTCACCTCAAGTCTTTACAAAGTGCTTTGCAGTTCTCACGGCGCATCTCAGAAAACTAGGTGTTCCAAGTCTTCTCTTACCTGATTGATTGGCTCCTGGCAAGACCATCCAGGCAGGAGATACAGGAAGCAGTCACCCCTGCTTCACAGTTCATCACATCCATGGGGGTTCTGTTGAATATGGAAAAATCCCAGTTTTAACCCTCCTGGCAACTGGTCTTCATAGGAGCCCTCCTGGACAACTCCAGGGCAAGAGCTTTCCTTCCAGAGGACAGGAGGAATGACATTGTCCAGATGGCATGCTACATCAAAGAGAAGAACTCTATTCAAACTCTTTAAGTGTAGCAGATGTTGGGCCTCATGGCATCATCCATATTCACGGTGCCTCTAGCCCGTCTACACATGAGGACCACACAGTGAATGCTCAGCACTCAATGGTCACTGACCATGCACCCACAGTCCTTCCACATAAAAGTGGCAGAGCCTCTGATGAGGTCACTTGCATGGTGGATTCAGGAAGACAAGTTTATCCAAGGTCTACCCTTTGCCCCACCAGAATCTCAGATCACCATCACTACGGATGCATCTCTGATCAGTTGGGTAGCTCACTGCCAAGATCTCCACACTCAGGGGGTGTGGAGTCAGGAGGAGTCCTATCTGCACATAAATATTCTAGAGATGAGAGCTGTCCTGTATGCTGCTCGAGCTCTGAAGGATGTCTTCTGTCACAAGGTAATTCTTCAGATGGACAACAAGGCTGTAATGTATTACACCAACAAACAGGATGGAGCGTACTCCTACCCTCTGTGCAGGGAGGCCATGAGGGTATGGGAGTGGTGTTTCGAGCATGATGCTCGGATTCAGGCAGACTACCTGCTGGTAATTCAAAACATCCTGACGGATTGCCTCAGCAGGACAGAGGCAGATCTCCCTGAATGATCACTCGCACCAGACATTGTACAATCACTATTCGACAAATGTGGCAGTCCAGACTTGGACCTTTTTGCGTCACCACTCAATGCAAAACTGCCTCTGTTCTGCTCCAGAAATCCAGAACTTGGTGTTTTCTGTCAGGATGCATTCAGACTGTGGTGGACAAGACACTTTCTGTGCACATTTCCTCCTCTTCTATTTGTTCAGAGGGTGCTACTCAAATTGGAGGCAGAAGGGGGCAGAATGATTCTAATTCCCCCTTACTGGCCTTGACAGAAATGGTTCCCATTGATCAATAAGTTGTCAGAGATTCTCCCGAGGCAACTCCCTCTGCGAACTGACCTAATGCAGGGACCTCTGGTCCATCCCAGCCTTCGCTCCCTTCATCTCCATACCTGGCTCCTGAGGAGATAGAAGTGGGTAGGTTTCGGGTTTCTCAGAGTATCTCGGACATCCTCTTGGCAGCATGTAAGCCCTCCACTAGGAAGACTTACACAGCTAAATGGAAACACTTCTCAATTTGGTGTGTGAAATCCCTTCTGGACCCTTTTTGTTGCCCACCAAGTAAGGTGTTGGAGTACCTACCTCTTAGACCTGTCAAATGCAGGACTGCATAACTCGACCGTAAAGGTGCATCTCTGTGCAATTTCTGTCTACCATGAGCTGGTACAGAACATGACATTGGCTCAGTTACCACTAGTCAAGAGATTCCTTAAAGGTATTCTACACACTAGACCCCCAGTCAGGAAGTCGGTGGCCACGTGGGATATTAACCTCGTGCTAGATATGCTCACCCATAAACCTTTTGAGCCTCTAGCCATGTGTGACTTAAAGTTTCTGACCTGAAAGACTGCCTTCTTGGTGGCTATTACTTCTGCTTGCAGGGTTTCTGAAATCCATGCCTTGATCACAGACCTTCCATATACTGTCTTTCACAAGGACAGGGTGGTACTTCATACTCACCCTAAATTCCTACTCAACATGGTCTCGGAATTTCACCTTAATCAGCTCTTGGTTCTTCCTTCTTCTTTTGCCAACTTCCAGAATGAAGGGTAATGTATCCTTCACTCCCTGGACATCAAGAGGGCTTTGCATTTCTACATTGACAGAACGAAAGAGATTCACAAAGCCAAGCAACTCTCGTATCATTCAGCATGAGCCGACTTGGTCAGTCTGTTGCCATTAGATGCATTTCTGCATGGTTAGTGGCATGCCTTCACCATTGCTACTCGATGGTGCAGGTTAAGTTGGAAGGCTGGGTTTATGCCCACTCTGCCAGAGTGGTCGCAGCATCCCTGGCAGAGATTCATAATGTGCCCATAGCAGATATTTGCAAGGTGGCTACTTGGAGCTTGGTGCATACCTTTGTGAAGCACTACGCTCTGGATGTCCACACCAGACAATATACTTCCTTTGGCAGGACAGTCCTTAATGGACTGCTATCCTGAGTGAGCTCTGTCTCCTGCCGCCCTGCTCGGAAAATTGGTTCTTAGCTTGGTACTCTCCCAATAGTGTGAATGAATGGTGAAGACTAGTCCAGGAAGATATGGAAATTACATAACTACCCCAATTCTTAATCTTCTTGGACGAAGTCTTCACCATTCACAGGCTCACCCACCATCCCCCGAGCTCATTCATCCTGTTTCTGGTCTTCACTCCCTTGGTGGTCTGGGCTGTAAAAAAAAATAAAAAATTGAGTTTACCTTTCTTACACTGATCATCCAGGCTATCTTATGCTGGGATTAGGTTAGGTTTTCCTAGGTTTAGTTATGTTGCACCTCCTTAGTCAAAAAGATACTGAGGCGGTTGGAGGGTCGACGCTGAGATAGCCTATACAGACGTGAGCCAGTCTCATTGTGCCGCATATGAGCGGTCCTACCTCGGTGCCGACTCTCCTGAAGATTTTTGGCTCCCACTGGGTACTAGCACCTCCAGTGTAGTCCCAATAGTGTGAATGAATGGTGAAGACTTTGTCCAAGAAGCTCAAGAATTATGGTAGGTACGTAATTTCCATTTCCTTCCATCGCAGCTTCACGCTAGGTGTAGGCCCTACTTTTTTGAACTTCGTTTTTGGTCTTAGAGTATTTTGAAATTCGACCTTCTTCTCTACAACATGGAACGCAAAGATACCAAAGCCGTTCCCGGCTCCAAGAGGTGCTCGGTCTGTAATCAGATGATGTCATGCACTGACCCGTACTCCATGTACATTTACTGCCTAGGGCTTGAGCACGACCCGCAGGCTTGCAGTCTGTGCCAAACCCTTGAGCTCTCCACTTTGGATGACTGTTATGCCCGCTTTCTGTTAGGTCACCCAGATGAACGTGACACCCCAGTCAGATCCAAAGAGGTGCATAAGACGGTCTCGGTGACTGCAGGTTCTGCCGCTCAGTTAGCTGCTTTCAAAGAGGAGGTGGTGGCCCAGGCCTCTTCGGCTTTGTTGTCTGCCTTGGCCTTGTCTGGCTTGGGCACCTCTTTCTTGGGGGCATTTCAGGACTTGTCTCAGTCCCTTCCTATTCTTAGAGTCCAAGTAGGCTAAGTCTAAAAAAATCCTGCCACAGGTCGTGGGATCAAGAGTGGTCCGTTCCTTTCATTCCCGCACTTCTGTGGGCTCAACAACGCCGAGCCCTTGGCTTTGGCCAACGCTTCTTCTGTAGTCCAGGCCAGTGGCCCCACGGTAACCTCGGTGGGCTTGTTGGTCAAGACACAGGTTGACCAGCCAGTCGAAATTCTTCTCGACCCGGTTGACCTGTTGTTGCAGGACAAAGCAGATGATTCCTTATCCAGGACCCCAGTTCTGGCTGCTCTCACTCAAGAGGGGCTGGTTCATTTCACTAAACAGATAGTCTCCTCCTGGGAGCCTAATCCCTCTGGGGCTCCAAAGCATCCTACGCCTGCCCCTGCTTCACCTTCTCGTCGACCAAATTGTCAACAGTCAAGGTCAAGGTCCTGATCTTTCTCCAGATTGAGATCTCGGGACTCTCGGTGGTTCCACTCTCGGCCTTCAGCCGATAGGTGCCACAGATACTCTTCGTCTTCTTCCTCATCTTCAGGTGAGAACAGCTCTGCCATAAAATACAGCACAGGTATGAAGAGCTCATGTGGCTGCAGTGGCTCCTCGGCCAGTGCCGTGGTCCACAGCCTGCTCCGGTGCTCCCCTGGTCACTGATCCCTTGACCCATGCTGGTCCACCCCAACATCATCGACGCGACCTCTCCTTCCATTAGGGTGGAGCCACCACCCTAGCAGCCCAAGGAGGGCGCCCCGACAAAGTTGGCATGCCCTGCCACGGGTCTTCCAGGGAGGATCTCTGTGCAGATTTCCTGCACTGATGAGCCTCGTATTGTCAGTAGGAACACACAGTTGGCAGTATTCAAGGAACCCTTGGATTCAGAGGGCTTCTCCATGTACTCTTCCCATACTCCAGGGTTCGATCGGGAGTCCGGTGGGGAAGTTTCCTCAGAGCCTGGCCCCTCTTTCTTTGGAGCTTCACTCCTCCTGATCTCCGAATCTACAGGGATCCCACTAGAACCAGTTCAGAGGAGAGCAAAATATCCCCTCACGGAGGTCTTGGAATGGGCGAGACCCCTGGGGTTGCTTTTCCCATTGCAGAGGCCATCCTGTGTCCGGCTTTGAAGCTGTGGCAGCACCCGGCTTCTTTCCCCTCATCCTCTGCACGTATGGTCTGCAAGTATGCGGTACCTACTTGCTCTTTGTCTGGATTCACTGGTCATCCTTTGGACGAAGACTTGATCAGATACTTAGTCTTCAGGTGCTTAGGCAACATCTGGGATGTCGACAAGTCCCCCGACAAAGAGTCTAAGAAGGTTGACCACAGAGCGAAGAAAGTCTGTGCTGCATCATCTTTGGGTCTTCAGCAGGCCAGTGCCATGGTTATGGTGACCAACTTCTCCCATGCCCTTCAAACCCCAGGAATCCCTCAGCATGCTTAAACTAATGCAGTCAGCCTCCTGTGCTGAACTGCCCGGAGAGAATGGAATGTAAGTAAATGATGGAACTCTCATTGGCTCGTGCCAGGGTCAAACTGCTGCCCCTAGTAACTGCTGTGTTCTGATAATACTCAGATTAATTTCTCCGCCTGCTAGTTTGGATGCCTCGGAGAGCTCTCCTCAGCTTTCTTCTAACGTTGTTTTTCATGTAGTAACATTTTAATTACTTTGTCAATTGCTGCCCCTATTCAGGTTAGTTAGCTTAGTTTTAGTTGGTCTTTGGTATTTTTAGCAGTTCTACAGCGGTTCCGGGGAACTGAGGGGATTCGCTGTTCCCAGTGTTTTGTTTTTTTTTTAACCACAAAATTTATTATTTACTTGCTAGCATTCCAGATCTTTGCCAGGAAGTGTAGCGCTATATTTATTTTTTTTACTTTTTGGGTTAGTTAGCGGTTCCTTTCCTATCAGGAGCAGAGCATTTTCATCGGTTCCCTGCATCGAAATTCTGTTAGAGAACCGATTGCTTTTTGGTATGTATTAACATTGTGTTGTATTTGGTCGAGGAACCGACCTTTTTTTTTTTCTCCTGGTATATTTTTTCTGTTGTGGCTGACACTCATGTCAGAGACACTTAAGCAGAAAAAGAAGACAGGATCTACTGGGTTTAAAGATTGTATTAACTATGGACAAATTGTGGCCAAAGCTGACAAACACGATTTGTGCATTTTGTGTTTGGGAACTAGCCGCATGTTGCTAAGTGTGACATTTGTAAGACTTTTTGCCCTAAAACTTGGAAAAAGGGGGCCAAAAAGCTGGAAGAAATAGCCACTCCTTCCTCTCTGTCTAAGCCCACTGAAGAGGCTTCCTCCTCAAGAAGAGATAAAACAAAAGAGCCAGTGGACCCTAAATCCACTGAAAAACCTGACTCTTCAAAATCCAAGAGACTGGTGGAACTGGCTTCTGAACTGGTTCCTGTAAAAAGGAATCACAAAGAAAAACCTGTTGCCGCACCTCCTGCTAAAAAAGCGAAGGAGCTGTCAGCTGACAGACCGATGATGCCCTTCCCTGAGGGCATTGCCAAGGCCTTACAAATCCTACAGGACCTCCAGGTTTTCGGTCCCCTGGTTCCCTCCTCGGTTCCATCGGTTTCTGCTTCAGCTCCCCCCACGCAGGAACTGGCATACCTATATGAGGAACCAGAGAAGGAAGAGGAGGGGGAACTCATTAAGGCTGAAGTCTCTTCAGAGCAGGACTTTGGTCCCCCCCCCAACCCGGTGACCAGAGGATTATTCATCTCACAATTCTTTTGTGAGACAAATGGTTGATACCCTTAATCTCTCCATCCAGGAAATGGTGGAGGATGAGGAAGAAGCAGACTTCTTGGATATGATGTGTCTCACCCCCACTAAGAGACTTTTATTGCCAGTCCATAAGTCCCTAAAGAAAGCTATGTTAACAATTCTGCATAACCTCACTTCTGTTCCAGCGGTAGACAGAAAAATAGATAAGTATCAGCTAGATAGAGCGAATGCTGATTTTCTATTTACACACCCAGACCTTGAGGGGGTGGTACAAGCTGCTGCATGTGATAAGCTAGGGTGCATTTGGCTTCCCACCCTCCTGATAAGAATTCCAGGAAGATTGATGCCATGGGAAAAAAAGGGGTACCTGACAGCTTCCCTTCCTGTCCGACAGGCCAGTTATATGGCCTATGCTGCCCAGTACCAGAAAGCCCTTTGGTCTACCATACTAGCCATGACGGATAAAATCACTGGGGAGGTGGCAGTGGACCCAGCTGAAACAGCAAGAACAGCCCTGGATACTTCAAACTACCAGTTTCATAGGGCTGTGGATGCCAGTGATACTGCTGCCAGGCCTATGGTCCTCACTGTATCTATGAGGTGGTTTGCATGGCTTAGGGCTACAAACCTGTCCCAAGATACACAGACTAAGGCCATGGATTTCCCCTATGAGAACAACTGTCTTTTGTGGGACAAGACAGAGGCCTACATAAAAAAGTGGAAGAGCGCAGATCCCAAGTTAGGGGAGGTAGGGGTAGGGGATCCTACTCCAGGGCTTTTATCCAGGCCCAAGCATTGCCAGACTACCAGCAGACCAGAGGGTACTTTAGAGGTAGAGGCTGAAGGACTGTGAGAAGGTCGAAACCAGCACGTCAGGCCAAGGCTCAGCTGAAGCAGAACACCTGACATGCTTGCACAGGTCACCTCCCCCTTACTTCCTCCAAGCATGGCATGCCATCACCACAAACAAGTGAGTCTTGGAGGTAGTGAGCCAGGGCCTGTCCCTAAGTTTCAAAACACTCCCGAAGATGAGAAGCAGAATTTTCACTCCAGCAATCCCAGCAGAAAGGGCTCTACTGGACTCAGAAGTTGCCAGCCTTCTGCTCATTAGAGCAGTAGAGCCTGTCCCTCTATCTCAGAAGGCAAAGGCTTCTATTCCAGGTATTTCTTTGCCCAAAAGAAAAATGGGGACTGGCAACCCACCCTGGATCTCAGACTCCTGAACGAGCATTTGACAAAACCAAAGTTCAAAATGGTCACTCTGGCTATGATAATCCTGACTCTCCTGTAGGGGGAACTGGCTGGCATCCCTGGATCTCAAGGATGCTGTCTTCACATCCCAACCAAACCCAGCCACAGAAAGTACCTAAGGTTCAGCCTTCCCTCAGGCCACTACGAGTTTGCAGCCATGTCCTTTGGCCTAACCTCCGCCCCCAGGGCATTCACAAAGTGTCTAGTAATAGCGGTAGCTCACTTGAGAAGGCAAGGGGTCACAGTATTCCCTTACCTAGATGACTGGCTAGTCATAGGACAGTCCCAGCACACCAGAGACTCCCTTGCTCTCACTCGGAGCACCTTGGAGTCTCTAGGATTCCTGATAAATACCTAGAAGTCTCAAGTGGAACCTGTAGGGTTCCTGGGCTTCATAAGGGCAGAGCTGGACACCCTGCAAGGAAGCAAATTCCTTCCCCAGGACAGGGTAAACAGTATCCTGGAGCTGGCAGTATCCTTCAAGCTAAACAGACCCAGGCCAGCAAGACACTGCCTACAGCTATTGGGCAACATGGCACCAGCCACAACCGTAGTACAAGGCTCAAGGTTCCAAATGAGAGACATCCAGTTCCACTTAAGAGCTCACTGGTCTCAAAGGACTGATCCTCTGGCCAAATTATTGCCTGTCACAAAAACCCTATTACAGGCCCTGCAATGCTGGTTAGACAGAGAACCTCAGAGAGGGAACTCCCTTTCGGAAGGAAAATCCATCAGTGGTGCTTGTGACGCTTGGCCAGCTGGTTATGATTGTTGGATGATAATTGTAATATAAAAATATAGTGTGTGATTGTCTTAGTGTTCCATGGGTGCCACCCCCCTAGGGTTTCAGTGAAAATGACAGGAGATCTCTGTAATGTAATTAACTTTCTTGAGACATTGCATTTTATGACATGTTGCTTCTTTGAAGTGGAAACAAAATGGGACTTTGAGTCTGCCAGAGGATGGAGATCATAAACTTTTATGACGTCTTGAGGAAGAACATTTAAAATCAACTGGTGTTAAAAAGCTATAAAACCCCTTTGAAATGCCTGGGGAGAAGGAACTGGGAAATCAGACTTATAATTTCTGAGATGAGATTTTGCTGATGTCACGTTATTTAAAATACCTTCTGATATTTAAAATACCTTCTGATGGCTCACATTGGATATGGGCAAGGAAGGAGTGGAATCTGGCACAATAGTGCTGGACTTCAGGAGGGCCGACTTTGCAGGATGGGGGAAGTGGTAAAAGGGTACCTGGCCAGAATTCAGTCTAGTATGGACACTAACCAGAGGTGGGAGCTTATAAAGCTTGGGATAGTGAAGGCAACCAAAACCTGCTGCAAAGCCCAGAGCAAGAAGTCTAGGGCTAAGAAACTGATCTGGTTGAGCAAGGAGGTCATGGAAAAGGTAAGAAGAAAAAGAGCTGCCTTTAGGAAGTACAAGAAAACAGGGAGGGGGGAGGACAGGGAGGAGTACTTGACAGAATCGAAGGAGGTGACAAGGGCAGTAAGGGGAGCCAAAGCATCTATGGAACTCAGGCTGGCACAAGGCATTAAGGAGGGAGAAGGACTTCTTTAAGTACATCAGGGAAAAGGAGCTGTAAGGACTACATAGTAAGGATTAGGAAGGAGGGTTGGGCGGAAGCACTAAATGAGTACTTCTGCTCAGTATTTACTAAAGAGAAGAGGGGGTGACACCCAAGGTGGGAGAAATGGCAGAAGCGGGGGGGGGGGTGACAGATGGGGAAATCATGGAGAGCAGAGTTTGAGAGGGTTTGAAGGCACTGAGGGTGGACAAGGCGCCAGGCCCAGATGGCATCCACCCCAGGGTACTGAAAGAGCTGGCAGAGGTCCTTGCAGGACCTTTGGCAGACCTATGTAATGCCTCACTGCATTCGGGATGTGTACCTCAGGACTGGAGGGTGGCTCATGTGGTGCCCCTCCACAAGAGTGGCCCCAAGGATGAACCGGGAAACTACAGACCAGTGAGCCTCACATCCATTGTGGGTAAGCTAATGGAGACTATCCTGAAGGAGAGGCTGGTGGCCTTCCTAGAGGCCAAAGGACTACAGGACAGCAGACGGCATGGCTTCAAACGTGGCAGATCCTGCCAAACCAACCTGGTCGAGTTCTATGACTGGGTAACTAGGCAACTGGACAGGGGCCATGCAGTGGATGTCCTGTATCTGGACTTCAGTAAGGCATTTGACTCAGTGCCACATGGAAGGCTGGGAAGGAAGTGAGTAGGCATGACGGTTGCAAAGCTGGTGAGATGGGTAGGAAACTGGCTGCAGGGAAGGCAACAGAGGGTGGTGGTGGGTGGGGAGCTCTCACTCCCAAGGGCAGTGATGAGCGGTGTTCCACAGGGCTCAGTGTTGGAACCAGTGTTGTTTGGGATATTCATTGCAGACATATCGTGGGACATCAAGAGCAAGATCAGTCTGTTTGCTGATGATACCAAGGTAGGCGCGGTTGGGGATGGCAGGGGTTGCAGGATGACTTGGCAAAGCTTGAAACCTGGTCAGACACCTGGCAACTGGGCTTTAATGTCAAAAAGTGCAAGGTGCTGCATTTTGGGATGAAGAACCCAAGGAGGAGTTACCAACTAGGGGGGGGAGTGCAGCTAGACCAGACAGAGGAGGAGAAGGATCTGGGTGTGCTCATTACATGGTCAATGAACAATTCGGCACAATGTAGGAAGGCAGCTGCAAAGGCCAACAAAATGCTGGGTTGTATTGCAAGGGGTATATCCTCGAGGAGGGAGGAGGTGATTCTGACACTGTATAGGTCATTAGTTAGACCACACCTGGAGTACTGCGTGCAGTACTGGCGTCCCGTATCTGAAGAGGGACATTAAGTTACTGGAGGGGGTGCAGCACAGAGCGACAAAGATGATCAAGGGGCTGGGGGACTTATCATACGAGAGGAGGTTGAAGGAGTTGAACATGTAGTCACTGGAGGAGAGGAGAGACAGGGGTGACATGATTGAAACCTTTAAGTACATGAAAGGAATAAACAAGACGGGTACAGAGGGGCTGTTCACAGTAAGGGAGGGGAGGGCCACCAGGGGCCAAGATATGAGACTGGAGCGAGGAAGGTTCAGGAGGGAGATGAGGAGACACTTTTACAGAGGGTGGTGGCTGGGTGGAATCGTTACCTGCTGAAGTGGTATGCAGTAGAACAGTGGACTGCTTCAAATGAGGATGGGACAGGACAAGGGGAGGGTTAATGAAGGGGAAGGATGGAAGGGAGGGGCAGCTGCAGAATAAGGGGTGCTAGCTGCACATTCGAGCAGACTTGATAGACCTCTATGCCTTCATCTGCTGGCAAATTTCGTATGTTCGTATGATAGGACATCATGTTTGTATTTTTTTTTTTATATTCTAAAAGGAGGAGCTAGAAGACTCATAGAAAGGGGTGTGGGGAGACACAGTTTAAACTATACTGTCTCTGAGCTGTTGGGAGATATCGAGAGGGTCTGACCTGCTGAGTGTGTTTGTGACAGATTTGGTTGGCAGCGGTGTGGATAAAATTGGTAACACAAGCTTTAACTGTTCAGTGTGTCAGCTTAGTGCTGTACAGCTCCCTTGCAAAATAAGGCAGTAATTTATTTTTAAAAAGGAAACAACTATATCATTTTGCTTACAGTCAAGTTCCTGTTTTATTTTTTTTTCTCAAGTGCAAGTTAGAGTAGCTGTATTTAGGGAAGAAGATGGCTTACAACTACAGCTTGCACACTGTAGACTACTTGAGGCAGTTGTGCCAGGACAGAAGAGTCCTGCACGAGGCGAGAGCCACCAAGCAGAACCTCGTGGATGCCCTGATGGCAGCAGATGCCCAGAGCATCAAGTCAGAGACTGTGACTATAAAGTACCAAACCTTGGGCATGGAGGGACTAGCGGCCAGTGCAGTGTCCAGATCCGGTGAGGATGACAGCAAGGCCAGTGCCAGCAAAGGGCCACAGCAGCAGGGGAAGGTCACCAGCATTCTGGAGCCAGAAGCAATCAAGCTGCAGATTGAGTTGTGCAGAATGGAGCTGGAGTTTCAGAGAGAAGAGAAGCGTGAACAGCGAGAGTTAGACTGTGAAGAGTATGAGCGCCAGAGGTGACATGAACTGGAGAAGTTATGACTCCAACCACCACATCAGAGCAGGTAAGTGGCTTGGGTTTAACTGGAACTACAGGACTGGGTTACAAATTGAATTCCAAATTGATAGCTGAATTTAAAGAGGGGGAGAATATGGATGCCTTTTTAAATTCCTTTGCAAAAGTTTGTATTCAGGCACAAATTTCTAGAGGGTCCTAGAGCTTCCAGCTATCCCCGCTACTTACCGGGAAAGCTCAGGATGCATTGGGTCAAATGGACAATAAGGACAGTAATGATTACAGCAAACTTAAAGCTGCACTTTTTTTTTTTTTCCCTATTTCTTTATCCTCCACGGGCCACCAGTCTGCCTTACCTTTTTCCACATCTGGCATCTCCCCAGGTTCATCGACGCCATCTCCTCGGGCTACCTCCGGCGTCCATTCGAGGCCTCTGGCGGCCACGGCTTGCCCCAGCGGGCGGGGTGGTGAGAGCACTCCCTCGGAGCTCAACCCACCCCAATCAGGATCCGGTACTGCGCGCACCCTCGGGCACTGAGAGAGTCCTCTCAGGAGGCGACCATCATGCGCCACGACTAGTGCCCAGTTTTCGCTTTTCTTCCCCTGAGCCAGCAGGCGTGCAGTGACACCAATGGCCCTGGCGCTGAGCGTCTGCCTGCGTGCCTGGCGTCAGCCTCCGGCTCTGTGCTTTGTGCTCCCAGCAGCAGTAGTACCTCCGGTCTCCACGGGTCCCCACTTCACTGGGATGCCCTGGATCCCCAGGGAGAGGAGAGCTGTCCTTCGGGATGTGATCCTACTCCCTCCCTGCCGACCCCAGCAGCGGGCTCGTTCCCAAAACCGGGTCGCGGACGTGGCGCGAGGTGTGGCGTCCAGCACCTCAACCCTCAGCACCACTGGGCCGGCCTAAAGCTGCACTTTTAAAAAAAAGTTTGATTTAACTGCAGAAGCATACAGAGCTAAATTCCGTAAGCTCAGGAGAAGCCCTGATATGAGCTATGAGGAGCTAGCCATGAAATAACGTCAATGTTTAAAACATTGGTGGGAGGGAATTTAAGCAAACTCTGTAGATAAAATTGAAAAAGCTATTTTGTTAGAACAGTTTTTCTGGGCATGCCCAGCAGAACTGAAAACCTGACTGGGGGACCGAGATCCCAACAAAGTGCAAGAGGCTGCTGAACTCTCGGACCGCTATGCCAAGAACAGACCCGCTTTGAGAGCGGATGGGGTGGGTGTGGCAGCGCAGAAAGGGAAAAGCGAGCCTTTGGGGCAGCTAAAACCCTCACTGCCTCCACCAAAACCAGTTAGCCTCAGGTTTCAAAGAAAAGAGTTCTCTGAGAAAAGAAACGAATGTTGAGTTTGTTTAAAAAACTGGGCATATTGCCAGACAGTGTCCCAAAAGGATGAGCAATATGCAGCATGGGGCTAGGAAAGAAGTGGATTGTTTGTGTGTCCCTGGAAGCATGCCTGTGAACATGAGGGAACACATGCACCCAGTCATGGTGAATGGTGTACAGACACAAGGGTTAAGGGACACAGGGGGCATTCCTAACATTGGTAAAAGGGGATCTGGTAGAGCCTAGTCAGCTTATACTCAACAAATTTGTAACCGTAAAAGAGTTCACTGGGGGGGAAAAAACATTGCCACTCGCTAGAGTTCTCCTAGACTGGGGTGAAACAGGGGGAACTGCGCAACAGGTGGCTGTAGCCAAACCTTTAGCAGTTGATGTCAACCTTGGCAACAAACTCAAACAGGATGGTGTGTGCAGTTACCCGTAGCCAAGCAGCAAGGGGAACATTTTAGTTCCCTGGACCCCACAGAAGCCATTGTGGAAACCACTGGGAGGCTGGTTCCCCAGCCTGTGTCTCCTGATATGGAGACTAAGGAAAAGGGGGTAGAAATGTCCCCAGTAGCAGTTAACCACACAGCTACGGAAGGTTACTCCGAAGAGGGAGGGATGGCCCATTGCCAGAGGGTTAGGGTTGACCGTGATCCAGAGTGCCCTGACGCTAGTGCTAGGGACCCTAGTTTAGAGACTGAAGGGGACCTGTGCCGTGCCTTGGGAACGTGTAAGGAGTTTGCAGCTGCTCAGAAAAGTGACCGTAGTCTAGAGAAACTGACAGTTTGGGCAGACTCTGACAGAGCACAGGGGAGGTGATGGTAAACATAAGGTTTATTGGGAAAATGGACTGGTGTATACTCAGGAGGTGAAGACAGAGGGAGAGGTGATAGGCAGGCAACTTGTCATTTCCCCGGGGTACTGTAAGCAGTTGTTTAAAAATTGCACATGATATTCATTTGTCTGGTCATCTGAGAATTGCGCGCATTACACAGCGGTTGGCCAGGAATTTCTATTGGCTCAACTTCACCCAGCATGTGAAGGAGTGTTGCAGGTCTTGCCACTGGTGCCAAGAAATAGGGAAGACGGGCAAAAAAAACCAAGCTGCCCTAATTCCATTGCCTATAGTGGAGGAGCCATTCCAGAGGGTAGGAATGGATATTGTGGCGCCTTTAAATACCCTCAGCTCCTCCGGGAAGAGCTTCATCCTGACTCTGGTGGATTATGCCACCCGGTACCCCGAGGTAGTCACCCTATCCTCACTGAGGACAGACAGAGTGGCAGATGCCTTATTTGGGATTTTCTCCTGTGTTGGGTTTCTGCAGGAGGTTATTACCAATCGAGGAGGTTCCTTCATGTCGGACCTGATGAAATGTTTGTGGGAGAAGTGTGGAGTGGTACAAAGGCACACAATACCTTATCACCCGTATGCCAATGGGCTTGTGGAAAAATTTAATGGTACCCTGAAATCAGTGCTCCTAGCGTTTGCTGAACAGCATGGGAGGGACTGGGAGAAATACCTTCCCCACCTGTTGTTTGCATACAGGAAGGTGCCCCAAGAGTCAACAAGATTTTCCCCCTTCAAGCTCTTTTATGGACGCCGGGTACATGGGCTCCTAGACTTGATCCGGGAGGACTGGGTAGGTAAGCACGCCACCCAGGGCACTCCCATAGTGGATTACATCCTTAGGTTTAGGGAAAGGCTGAAGGAGCTTATGGGGACAGCCCAGAGCAACCTGGCAGCTGCCCAACAGAAACAAAAATTGTGGTACGACCGAAGAGCCAGAGCTCGCTTGTACACGGTGGGTCAGGAAGTCATGGTCCTTATTCCAGTCTGGAAAGACAAGCTGCAGGCTGAGTGGGCAAGACTGTACAAAGTAGTGAGAAAGGTAAATGACGTGAACTATATCATAGAGTTACCTGACAGAAGACAGACAGAATGTACCATGTCACCATGATGAAGCCATGTGCTAATAGGGCTGACATGGTGTTTGCAATATGTAGTCTTGGGGAGGGGGTGGACAAAAGAGACCCCCTTCTGGACTTGCTGGAAGAAAGCAAGCGGGAGTCCTCTGTGGAGGCAGTTAAATTGTGTCCCCAGCTGGCCCTGAACAAGATCCAGAAAGTAAGGGAGGTTTTAGCAAACTTTGCCCCACTGTTTAGTGCCAAGCCTGGACTAACCCCTTAGTGACGTACGATGTAGAGATGGACACAGATGCCCATGCAGCGGACAGCATGTCGGGTATCAGAGGCTGTCCAAAAAGACATTAGGAGGGAGGTGGAGGAAATGCTGGTTTTAGGGGTTATCCAGAGATCCCACATCCCCTGGGCCTCACCCATAGTCCTTGTGCCCAAGCCAGATGGCTCTACTCATTTCTGTGTGGACTGCCATGGACTGAATGCAGTCCGGAAGTCAGACGCCCACTCGATGCCCCAGACAGGCGAACTCCTGGACAAGTTGGGAGGGGCGGCATACCTTATGACTGTTGACCTGACAAAGGGGTATTGGCAAGTAGAGTGAACTGACAGAGCTAGGGAGAGGTAGGTCTTCGGCACTCCAGTAGGCTTATTTGAATTTAGAGTAACGCCTTTCGGAATGAAGAACGCCCCAGCCACTTTCCAAAGGTTGGTGAACCGGGTGTTAAATGGTACTAAGGAGTACGCCGTGGTGTACCTGGATGAACTGCCATCTTTAGTGCCAGCTGGGAGGAACACCTGTCCCACCTTAGGGAAGTGCTGGGCAGGATACAGAGAGGTGGGCTCACTGTCAAAGCTCAGAAGTGCCAGGTGGCCATGGCTGAAGTGGCATACCTCGGGCATGTTGTAGGCCGGGGACAGCTCCATCCTAACCAAGTAAAAATAGAGGTGATCAAGGTGTGGCCCAGACCAGAAATGCAGAAGCAGGTCAGGAGTTTTCTAGGGACAGCAGGGTACTATAGGAAATTTGTACCCAATTACAGTGTTCTGCTGCTCCCCTATCTGACCTGGTAAAGAAAAAGATGCCTAAGAAAATTACCTGGGAACCAGCCTGTGAAAAAGCCTTTACCAGATTGAAGGAGGCACTGTGCAGTGCTCCTGTATTGACAAGTCCTGACTATAGCAGACCCTTTATAGTCCAGACTGATGCCTCAGACGTGGGTATTGGGCAGTACTGAGTCAGACATCCAACCAAGGGAAAGATCACCCTGTAGTGTACCTGAGTAAAAAGTTACTTCCCAGGGAAGGGAGCAGGCTTACTCTACTGTGTCTTGCCATAGTGTGGGCCCTAAAGAAATTTTTTTATTTATTTATTGGAATCTCTGATAACATCTTTGAGCTAAAAGCTTGTTTACAAAGATTCCATGTCGTAAGGCAATAGACAAGTGTAAGGCCCCGGACCCCTGCCTTTTTGCAAAACGACAGGTGATATGCTGTTGAAGCTGACAGCAGTACCAGGTGGGGACAGGGTTCGGGGAGGACTAGGTTACTCGGCACAAGGGGCCTAGGTTTGGCTACTCTGCACAGGGGCACCGAAGTAAATCCGAACACAGGAAGCAATAACTGTAATGTCCAATACCAGGAATGAGATTCTAAAGTGTGGCTTTTATTCACATCCAAACTGAACAAACAAAGTATAGATGGACCCCCATGGGGCTACATTCCTGGTAATGCAGATACAGAACACTTCTTCAACACTTCAGCCCTCAGGCTCTGAACCCACCAGGCATATAGCCCAGACTTGCATGCTACTTTGGGTACACAGCCCAACTTGTACACTACTTGGGTTTTTCCTGGCCCGGCTCCCCTGCCGGCCCCTCGATCCTGGTCTATATGGCAGTGGACCACATTTTCGGTTAGTGGCTCCCCAAACCACCTTAGAGCCTTCGACTCCTTAAGGGAAATTTCCTTTCAGTCCCACGTCTGGGTATTTCCCTCAGCACTGGCCAAGTGCCTGAGGCAAAGTAGAAATCCACAGAGCAAATCCATAGAGGTGGACCTGGTTATTAAAGATGGGGGGTCTCCCACCTCCAGCTCCCACAATCCATACCCGGCCATTTCTCTGGACATTAAACAACTCTTTAGAAAGCTTGGCAATGTAGATTAAAGGGTAGACGTATAGCACATCTCCTCATCATGTCTTGACTTTCCTCTTGTGCTGGACTTGAACATACTTTTACTTTGGCTAAGCTTATTCCTCTAGGCCTCCCACTAATTCAGCTCCCACAGTCCAATCCCCACTTTAACACAGTTCAGGTGAAACATAGGCCCTTTGACAAGAGCAGAATTCACCCTTTGGTTGTAGGTGCCCCACAGGCGCATCTTGACTGTTTCATGTGCCACAACACAATTCTGAAAATAAGGCAGCTTCTTCCCTAGCCAGAACCAGGGGGTTGCCCCTGGAATAAAAGGCAAACCTTCCACCCCATCCCCTCAGGGATGGGGCACAGAAACCAGTATCAGCGGTCTTCACCACTTCAAGAACAGCTTACTGTGTTCCTCTTTAGGTGGAAATGCACACCTTTCCCTAGAAGTAGCTCTATATCAGAGCTTAGACTCCAAGAGCCTGTGCACAGACTGCTATGCTCCTCTCTTCTTCACTGCTCACACACAACTGCTGCTGCTTTCTGTTCAAAAACTCCCAACATTCTAACCTAACTCCCATCTGCCGATTCCATTGTGGCTCATGCAGCTGCGATAGTTCTATGGTGATGTCATCCCTCAGTGTCAGCTGAGACTGAGAACAGAGCGAGACAGTGTGAAATCCATTTAGCTGGAGTTTCACAAGCTGCCTTCTCTGCCTACCACTAGGTCTTACTGGGATTCTAGTAACCCCGGGTAACAGGGGGGTTACACTTGCCCTGGGCCAGGAAAGTGACTGTCCACAGTCATTATTTACCTGGCTTAGGCCATACCACCCTATATGCTACCTGTGGAGGGGGGTGATCAGGCCCCCTCCTACCATGTGCGAGCACAGGCAGGCAACACTAAGGGCCTAGAGACCTGTGGCCGACATATCAGCCTCTACTCTACCCACTTACTATGGGTGCCTAGTGGCTCTGGTAGAACTATCCAGAGCATAGCCCTAATAGCTCAGCACTGCAGTCCCTATGGCTGTTCAGGACCACAGCCTGTCTATCCCCATGCCCTCTAGGGAAAATCTGTCTGCCTCTAACTTAACACCCCAAAAATAAAAACAACCCGGGGACCTCCCCGACCTTGGGCACCCTGCAGCCACACACCAAGAAACTAATACCATCTATTACATTACATTACTGCCTCCCTACTCCCACAACCACACCTGTGGAAGGAAAGGGTTACTATAGTAACAACAACAGTACTTTAAATACTACATACTAAAGTACTAGTGAGGAACTCCGATGAGCCCCTCCTCCTTCTCTTGTCTTCTCTTCTGTCTTCCTCAGGACCTCCTGCAAGAAAAAGAAAGACAACACACACTCCTAATCTGCATACACAGTCTATCTAAACCCCTACCATCATAACACTGGAGAATCCCAAAAAGACATTTTTTTTTTTTTTTTAGAAAAGGTAGAAAAACAGTATATACACTAGAAAACAGTAGAAAAACAATGACATTATTTACAATACACATTTGTGGGATGGAGTGCCCTAAAAGTCCCATCTAGTGACCACAGTGCCTGAAGGCTAGTCAATTAAAGAGTCTCTCCTGGGCCGGAGCCCGGTGAAGCACAGTTCTAACAGGCCAAAAGTCCCAAAGGGGAGAGTCTTTGAGGACAGTTCACACATTCTGGAGTCTGCTAGTGTAGGGTGTGTACTGCAATGTCATAAGGATAGAAAAGTTTGGACTTAACAGCCCCTTGTAGAACGAAAAATCGGCACCGACCTGCTCCTCAGCCGAAGACTCTCCCTGGCAGCATTCTTCCGATATAGCTGGGAGGACATCTTCTGGGAACTATAGGAGGGCACATCTGGGAACTGCTGGGTTGATGTCATCTCTGGAGATGGAACCTTAGAACAGGAACAAAGAGGAAAACAGCTGGTCTGATGTCATCCGATTACCAGGCGATGGATCAGGATACAGCTGGGCTGGTGTCCTCTCTGGATCTGAAGTCATCTGGTGGGCCAGTCGATGGATTCTGGAAAGGCCAGTACACTGTAGAACTGATGAATGTGGGGCACCTGAGTCCTGGATGTCCATACTGTCGGAACAACAAAGGCGCTGCAATGGCTGGTGTGGCAGTATTGACTACCACTGCTCTGCTTTCCATCTGTGAGGCATGGGCACATTTGCAGAGAGGTCTTGCACTGAGGCCAATAGTACATGGGGTCAGGAGCTTGAATTATTACCCCGTCTGAGCATATAATTCACACTGTGAAAGGTTTCACGTCCCTCTCTATCCACTGTTTGAACAGTGTCCATAAACAGTGTCCTGCCTCTTTTCCACTAGGTGTATTTTTCATGAAACAGTCTGTTTCTGACATGCTTGTTTGCACCAGGATGCACACATTTCATTGCTTCGGCCCAGATCCAGGATTTTCTGCTGTTCTCAATCTCCTCCCAGACTCTCTGAGGAAAGGTAGGAAAGGACATTCCATAGATTTCATTCACCTTCCTACAAACCAGTCTCTCCTCTTTACTAGCTTTGGTCAACCTGAGACCGCTGGCCTGGCTTGGGGGCGGCCAGTCTTGGTTCTGCCAGCTACGCATTCTCAACGAGATGAAAAACGGATCCCTGACTACTACTACTTGCACAGCCAGGGCAGTGGCATCACCACTCTCTTCCATGCATTCTTCTGATGCAGGAGCTTGAGGCTATGTACCCATTCTTTTTCACAAGGCCACATAGGTTCCCCCTCATATTCTTCCTCACTTAGAATCTGTGCCCAGGAGTGAGCAGTCGTCCTCACTCCTGAGACTATCCACTCATCACTAGGCATGGAGGTTGACACCTCCCATTCAAAGGCCTTCTTCATCTCATCTTCTCCTATGAGACTTGGGCTAGGGCCCCCCCCAAGGGTCTACTGATGCTCTGTCTGAATTATCCTTCTGCGATCCAGTATCCGAAACATCAGCATACTGTTCTGTCTCTAAATCTGCACCCTCTAGCTTTGTGCCACACTCCCCAGAGGAGCCTTCCTCAACAGGCTTTGCCTAGTGCTGTGTGCTGCCAACTACAGATTCCTGAACCTTTGTCCATGTGGGAGCCAAACGAATCTGGGGCGCTTTATACAAGCCATATTTCTCTAGGCACCCAGAACAGTGAGGTACCATGAAGACATCCCTTCCAGCATTTAAGCATATTTGACACACTTGCACTGGATATCCAGGAATCGCCACATGAGAAGGCAGCTGTCCTCCATAATAACACCTTTCAATGTCCCTTAACCCATTTACTTCTACTGTTACTGCATCACGGGCATGATCTGGGTAGCGGGCTTGTCCTGAGGCCATAACTGCAGGGAAAACAAACAAATGCTCACTGTTACTGAAAGTCCCACTTCACTGAACACTTTCTTTTACTTTTAAAATGTCTCCTCTGCTGCTGTGTTTACTTTACTACCCCACCCTGTAATGGCGGCGGCAGCATTCCTGTGCATCAACATTCAGAAATTGGGTCAAGCCACTGCGCATCTGATTTACACACACTACTGATAACTTTGCTCAAAACTGCACAAACTTGCACTATTCTTTTTATAACACATTTATATGATTTGCCACGGACTTTTCACTTGCTGAAAACATTTCTTTAGCTCACAGTCCCTTAAAGTCTCAGGATTTCAAGCACAGGATTGCCTGTAACTAGTGCTGCACATTTTGCTACAACTCACAGTCTCTCTACTGGCTTTGAAACTTTATGCTGACTCTGAACTCATAATTTATGCTCACAGTCAATGGCTTAACAGACTTGCTCTTGCTAGTGAAACTTGACACAGTCTTTACTTGCAAAGCGACTACACTGCTGCACACATATTCAGCTGGCATTTGACAAAAATCACCGTTTTGAGCAATTATTACTGTTGGCACTCACTGTTATCAGTAGCTGTTTGCTGCGATGGCAAAACGGCCTGCAGCCAGTCTTGGAGGCCTCAGAAAGGAAGCAGGTGGGCAGTCCTACCGATTGTCTCTCCGATCACCACACTCACAATCCAGTCGATCAAGATGCAGGCTGAGCCCGATTTTAAACAGCAAGGTCTATTTTTAAAAGTTTTACAGCGCTTTTTAATCACCGCGACGCTCCTCCACCAAGCCAGTACATGCACTCCACTCACACTCCCTGTCGAATGCTGGGCAGTCACTGTAGAGCTGGCTGGGGGGCGGGACTGATTGCAGCCTCACCAATCACATGATGCCATGCAAATGAGCCTCTTTTCCCTAGCGAGTTTTTTTTTTCTTCTAACTGACTCCATGGCGGGAGCCCACTTCAGCCATTTAGCATGGCCATTCACACAACAAGTCTCTCAATTTACTCAAAAGCATTTCCAACTTCCAGGGCACAATTTTCCTGTTGCTATCCCTAGTCTTCCGCACTTTTCTTTATCACACACAGTTCTTTAAAAAGCATTTCCAATGTCCAGGGCACAATTTTCCTGTTGCTACCCCCAGTCTTCCACACTTTTCTTTATCACAACAGTTCTTTAAAAAGCAGGCAAAAACGCTGTAAATATTTGATGCAGGACAAGGGCATACTCTTTCAGCTTTACTGCTCCTTGGTAAATAGTTGGCATGTGAACCACAGCACACAGCAACACACTAGTTAAACTTGATTCAGCTTTTTGGGCTACCCACTGCCAGATAACCAAAACACTAGCCCCCTGTCTGAGCAGCTTTCCTCCCAAAATTAAAATCCAAAGCGGTGCCTCCATTTTGTAAGGCCCCGGACCCCTGCCTTTTTGTAAAACAACAGGTGGTATGCTGTTGAAGCTGACAGCAGTACCAGGTGGGGACTGGGTTCAGGGAGGACTAGGTTACTCGGCACAAGGGGCCTAGGTTTGGCTACTCTGCACAGGGGCACCCAAGTAAATCCGAACACAGGAATCAACTGTAATGTCCAATACCAGGAATGGGATTCTAAAGTGTGGCTTTTATTCACATCCAAACTGAACAAACAAAGCATAGACGGTCCCCCACGGGGCTACATTCCTGGTAATGCAGATAAGAGATACAGAACACTTCTTCAACACTTCAGCCCTCAGGCTCTGAGCCCACCAGGCACGCTGCTTTGGGTACACAGCCCGACTTGTACACTACTTGGGTTTTTCTTGGCCCGGCTCCCCTGCCAGCCCCTCAATCCCAGTCCATATGACAGTGGACCACATTTTCGGTTAGTGGCTCCCCAAACCACCTTAGAGCCTTCAACTCCTTAAGGGAAATTTTCTTTCAGTCCCACGTTTGGGTACTTCCCTCAGCACTGGCCAAGTGCCTGAGGCAAAGTAGAGGTGGACCTGGTTACTAAAGATGGGGGGGGGGCTCCCACCTCCAGCTCCCACAATCCATACCCGGCCATTTCTCTGGACATTAAACAACTCTTTAGAAAGCTTGACAATGTAGATTAAAGGGTAGACGTATAGCACATCTCCTCTACATGTCTTGACTTTCCCCTTGTGCTGGACTTGAACATACTTTTACTTTGGCTAAGTCTATTCCTCTAGGCCTCCCACTAATTCAGCAGTCCAATCCCCACTTTAACACAGTTCAGGTGAAACATAGGCCCTTTGACAAGAGCAGAATTCACCCTTTGGTTGCAGGTGCCCCACAGGCGAATCTTGACTGTTTCGTGTGCCACAACACAGTTCCGAAAATAAGGCAGCTTCTTCCCTAGCCAGAACCAGGGGTTGCCCCTGGAACAAAAGGCAAACCTTCCACCCCATCCCCTCAGGGATGGGGCACAGAGACCAGTATCAGCGGTCTCCACCACTTCAAGAACAGCTTACTGTGTTCCTCTTTAGGCGGAAACACACACCTTTCCCTAGAAGTAGCTCTATATCAGAGCTTAGGCTCCAAGAACCTGTGCACAGACTGCTGTGCTCCTCTCTTCTTCACTGCTCACACACAACTGCTGCTGCTTTCTGTTCAAAAACTCCCAACATTCTAACCTAACTCCCATCTGCAGATTCCAATGTGGCTCATGCAGCTGCGATAGTTCTATGGTGATGTCATCCCTCAGTGTCAGCTGAGACTGAGAACAGAGTGAGACAGTGTGAAATCCATTTAACTGGAGTTTCTCAAGCTGCCTTCCCTGCCTGCCACTAGGTCTTACTGGGATTCTAGTAACCCCGGGTAACGGGGGGGTTACACAAGGTACGTAGACATTACAAAACAGATGGGGGCAAGTTAGAGTCAAACTTATATGGACAGCATTTTGAGGTACAAACTGACCACAACCCCCTGGTTTGGCTGACCCAAATGGGAAAAACTAATGGTAGACTATTAAGATGGAGTCTTGCCTTGCAAGACATGCATGACAATCTTACATAGGGCTAGAGTGACCAATCAGAAGCTGATGGCCTATTGAGTCTCTATGGGGAGTGAACTGACTTGTGGAGCTCATCCCATGCAGGGGATAGAGCCCCCAAATTCAGTCTAGGTGGGGAGGAGTGTGATGCTTGGCCAACTGGTTATGATTGTGGGATGATATTTGTAATATAAAAATATAGTGTGTGATTGTCACAGTGTTCCATGGGTGCCCCCCAGGTTTCAGTGAAAATGACAGGATATATATTAATCCAGGAGATCTCTGTAATGTAATTAACTTCCTTGAGACATTGCATTTTATGGCCTTTTTTTTATGACCTGTTGCTTCTTTGAAGTGGAAACGAAATGAGACTTTGAGTCTGCCAGCTGATGGAGATCATAAACTTTTATGACGTCTTAAGAGGAAGAACATTGAAAATCAGCTGGTGTTAAAAAGCTATAGAACCCCTTTGAAATGCCTGGGGAGAAGGAAGTGGGAAATCACAGACTTATAATTTGAGAAATGAGTTTTGTTGATGTCATCTTATTTAAAATACCTTCTTATAGACATCATGTTTGTATTTTTTTATATTCTAAAAGGAGGAGCTAGATAACTCATAGAAACGGGTGTGGGGAGATGCAGTTTAAACTATACTGTGTCTGAGCTGTTGGGAGATGTATTCCATCTTGGGAGAGAGACATAACTCTCTGATAAGCACTTAGAGGTAATACATCAGATAGAAAAGTATCTAATTGTATGTTGGTAGGAGTTCATAGTTTTCTTTGTTTTCTTGTAAGTGATTGTATGCTTTGTGATATAGTGTTCTGTGTTTACATTTTTCATATTTTTATCATCTTAGTAAAATCTTTATTTTGAAAAGACTGACTGGGTCTGCCAGTTCTTTTTTTCATGTGACATATAGAGGGTTAAAGCAGCAGTACTACAAAAAAAAAACCTACGCTTTTGTGACTGTTTATTCCCTGTGCCCTGCTAATCATATACCTGGTGATCTTTCTCGCTGGCGTTGTACTATCCCCGAGTAATTTGCTCAGTTATTCTCTGCTTTTGTTTACATTTTTGCCACTGAGCATGTTGCACTGGAACCCATATGCTGCCAACTGCACATGTGAATAACTTGCAGAGACATCGGGAATGGTCAGCAGAGGGTCCCTCTGCTGTTGTCAAAAGACGTGATATGACCTGTAGAAAAAGCGCATGGAAAATTAGTCAGCCGCCATATTTGTTATAGCGCTATAACACTTCAAATAAATTGCAAATATCTAAAAAACTAAAAATGACTGGAAAAAAACATTTACAGGTATGGAAACTGGAACTTTCCCTGCATGCTTACAGCCAAAAAACAGAATTTTGATAGATCACTTCCTGATTTCGTAGTACTGCTGCTTTAAGACTGACAAAAACTGTTCAGAAGCTTGATGGTGTTACTAAACTGGGAAAAGGTAAGAATATACCTAAGGTCTTTTATAAAGTTTTAAGGATTCATTTTGGAAGCCTGGCTGGGTGCCCCCTGGAATAAGACGGTACTGTAATCCCCGAAGAGGGTACGAATTTGCACCGGTACATTGGGTACGCTAGCATAAGGTTCACAGTTTGAATCCCCCCAGAACTTGAGACTAAAGATGATTTGGACACACAAGCAGACAGGAGGGTTACCCTGTCTGTTACCTGTTCACACTCTTGTGCTCTGAGGTTGGCACTGTGGGAGCAGAGGGCCTGACCTGCTGAGTACGTTTGTGACAGTGCTTACCACAGATGCCTCCCTGTTAGGATGGGGGGCACACATGCTCGATGTTACTGCCAGCAGTGCATGATCCATGCAGGAATCACTTCTGCTTATCAACCTGTAAGAGCTCAGGGCAGTTTACCTGGCTCTTCAGTCATTTGCACCTCAGCTCAAGGTTAAGGTAGTGCAGGTCAGAACAGACAGCACTACCACCATGTATTACATCAACAAACAAGGAGTCACCAAGTCAACCTTACTGTGTGCAGAGGCCGTGAAGATCAGGAACCTGGCCTACTCCCTGCAGGTGTCTCTGTCTGCCATCCACTGCCATCCACCCTACCAGGAAAGGACAACATTCTGGCAGACTCCCTCAGCAGAATCAACCAGAACCACCATGGGTGGTCCTTGAACACACAGATGCTGCAGTCAGTGTTCAGAAGGTGAGGCATGCCAAAGATGGATCTCTTTTTCTCCACAGACAATCACCAGCTGCCACAGTTCTGTTGCAGACCTCCAGCCTGTCGGACTACACCAGTGGATGCCCTAGCATTGGACTGGTCAGGCAGATTCCTTTATGCTGTTCCTCCTTTTACCCTGTTGCTCAAGAGTTCTGATAAAACTCTGGTCACAATCGGCAACAATGATCCTGGTGGCACAGGATTGGGCAATACAGCTTTGGTACTCCCTCCTGTTAGCCCTATCAGTGTCACAGCCAATTTGCCTTCCTCAGGGGCACAATCTACTGACATCCTTACAGGGCAAGATTCTGTACCCCAATCTCAAGTCTCTCTGCCTGAAGGCTTGGCTCTTGAAGACTTAGAAATTTCCAGTCTGCACCTCTCTGAAGAGGCCCTGAATGTCCTTAGGGGTTCACAGAAACCCTCTACCAGGAAAACGTATGCTTCAAAATGGAAGAGATTTTCTGTCTGGTGCGGACACAGTAGTATCAATCCCTTTATGGATGGGTTATCTCTCCTGTTGGACTACCCCACCCATTTGTACTCTCTGGGACTTAGGCCTTCTACCCTGAAGGTGCACCTAGCTGCAATCTCAGCATACATTTCAGCTGGTAAAGACTGGTCTATGGCATTTAACCCTGTCTTCAGGAAGTTTTTTAAAGGTCTCCTTCACATTCAGCCTTCCCTTAGGGAGCCAGTCCCATCTTGAGACCAGAACATTTGTATTGCCAGGCTCATGGAACCTCCCTTTTGAGCCTATGGCAGCTGCAGACATGAAGTATGTGACCTGGAGGACTGTTTTCTTGGTAGCCATTACTTTGGCTAGGCAAGTAAGTAAGTAAGTTACAGGCCCTGTGCACAGATCTGAACTACATTTCCTTCCACATGGATAAGGTGGTGCTCAGGACTAATAGTAAATTCCTTCCTAAGGTGGTTTCAGATTTTCATCCTAGTCAATCCATCATACTGCCAGTCTTTTTCACTGCCAACTCCCGCTCGGGTGAGCAGAAACTACATAGCCTGGATGTCGAAATGGCACTCAGCCACTACCTTGACAGTACCAAAGCCTCTAGGCCAGAGTATAGCCAGTTGATCTTCGGGGGTATGTCAGTCATCGGGTAACACCGTAGGAACTTCACCATCAGTGAAGGGGAATGTACACGAAAGATTTTCAGCAGTACAACTAGGGCTGCCTACGCTGCCAACGTCCGTCGATGTCATCAACCCTATATAGGCGTGAGCTGCCCTGCTTCCTTCTTAGTTCTTTCCCGCCATCGACTTGCTCACATGGGTCTCCGCAAAAGCTCCGTCACGGTATTTGCACCTTTTTTCGCCTACGGCTTTTTTTATTTTGCTTACCTTTTAGAAAAATATTTTTCAGAGAGATTCCTCCTTTTTATTTATTTCGAGAGTTAATACTTCCTCTTCTCTCTTCTGTCACTGCTGCTGTAGAAAGAAGATTGCCTCCACAGATGAACACTTTATCTGTGTCTGCTGTCTTGGGCCTGACCACGAAGTTTCTGTGTGCTGTGCTAGAAGTTTAATCAAACAACCCTTCAGCAATGCAAAAAGGCTCATAAAAAATTCCTGATGGATCAGCTGGTTGCCAGTTCCAGGCAGGGGTCCTCTGGGGCCCCAGCCTCCCAGTTGCAGACCAGATCTACGAGCTCCCAGGCCTTCAAGGCCCAAGAAAAGTCCTTGGGGGGGGGGGGTCATAAAAAAAGACAGAGACTGCGACCGCTTCCTCGTGGTGACAATCTTCCTCCCCGCCTGCCTTTCCTTCTTCTGGAGGATTTTCATCAGCTGTGGCCACACTGGCAAAGAGAACTGCTGTCCAGGTCTCTGTGCCCACCAGAACCATACCTACAGCACTGTCACCCGATTCTCTGGGTCGTCGGACCCCCCCATCATTGCTGACAGGTTTGTCGTTGACTCTCCCATCAAGGCCTTATCCTTCTCCCTCCAGGGCAATAGGCTTTTGAGGTACTCAGGACCAGGCAGGTGGATGTCAACACCTATGCCGTCAAACCCCTCTCTGTCGATGACCACCGTCGACCTGAATGAAGTCCTGATCAAGTTCACTGATGGCTTGTGCAGCAGCTGGGTGCCTTAAACAGGCCCCTGGCGATGACAGCTTCGTCGTTGACACCTATTCGTTAGCCGCAGGAAACTCCCTGTGAGCCGCCGCCGACGCCATCCGATGCCAGACCCAGTATTGAGAAGGTCGATGTCGAGGAGGAGTATCATTCAGACCTCATGCTTCCTGATATTGTGGAGGAAGAAGAGCAAGAGATCCTGCTCTCTGACAAATCTACAGCCTCTTCTGTCAGTGAGGAGTCTGTGAAACATACTCCTGGTCTCCTCCTGAGGACCCCACATTTTTCAATGTGATGAAGCAGCTGTCCTCATTCATGGGCTTTAACACTGAGGAACAGGATGCTACCAGAAAAGATCTGGTGGATTTCCTGGAGATTCCAGAACCTCATCCCAAAGATCATTCCTCCAGTGCTCCCTGCCTTGAAGAATGCAGCCACGGCATCCTGGCACAGACCAGACATGGTGCCAGCTATGCCCCGTAGGGCAGACAAACTTTATCATGCCCCCCAGGGTCTTCCCTGCTATGCTTCCCAGCCCAAGACTGACTCATTGGTCATTCAGGCAGCTCATGACAGATCTAAGGCACCTAATCACCTTAATTTCCTACCCCCAGACAAAGAGTCTCAGAGAACTGACCTCTGGAATAAAAGGGTTTATGCCATCTCTACTCTAGGTTTGAGGATTGCAAACTATCTGTCACATACGGTAGAATACCAGAATGCAAGTTGGAAGAAGGGTAAGGCCGCCGCCCAGGCTCTTCCGGAGGGCACTTGGAATCAGGAGCTGCTACAGTGCCTCCAAGTGGCTGAGGATGTTAGTAAACACCTCCACAGAGCTTTGTATGACATGGCTGACACAGTTGCCAGGGCAGCTGCCACGGGCATATTCCTCCGAAGACACTCCTGGCTCAGAGTTTCTGAGTTCGCAGCTGATGTGCAGTAAAAAGTGCTTAATGCCCCCTTCAGTGGCAGCCAGCTGTTTGTCCCTGATGTCCAGGACATCATAAATGACCTGAAGGTCTTGGGAAGAGCCCTCAAATCTGTCCATGCCCTCTACCATACCAAACCAAAGGATAGAGGACAGCCTCCTCTTCGTAAATAGAACATTAGGCTGGGGACAGCTCCCAGTCCCCAGGGAAAACAGAGAGACCAGGCTGCCTTGCATGCCCCCTCCAGTTCCAGAGCAGCGGCCAAGTGCCCCAGAAGTGAGGAACCAGCCACTGTGGCTGGCTCCACCTCCGCTTGACTTCTTGACAGACCCCCCTTCCCTCCACCAGACCTGGACCAGGAGGTGGTGGTTGGAGGCCGGTTCTCCCTCCGTCTGAATCAATGCAGAACTATAACTCAGATGCATGGATTCTACAGATCATAGAAAAGTGTCACACCTTGGAGCTCATCGAGCAGCCTCCAGAAACCCCGCCTCCACCCTCCTGTTATCCCCCGGCTCACCTGTCTGTTCTCCGGGAGGAGGTGCAGTCTCTTCTGTGCAAGAAAGCCATCGAGCTAGTGCCCAGGTGTCAGAGAAACAGGGTTTTTTATTTCAGGTTCTTTCTGGTCCCCAAAAAGATTGACGATGTGAAGCCAATTCTAGATCTAAAGGACTTCAGTCTGTATGTCCAATACAAGAAGTTCTGAATGGTAACTTTTATCAGGCCTGATGCCCCTCCTCAAGACAGGAGACTGGCTCTGTTCAGTGGACATGCAGGATGCTTACCTGCACGTTTTGGTCTTCCTTCTTCACAGGACGTTTCTCTTTTTCACCTTTCAGGGCGAGCATTATCGGTTCAAAGTGCTGCCCTTTGGCTTGTCCTCTGCGCCATGAGTCTTTACCAAGTGCTAAGCAGCTGTTGCAGCCGCTCTCCAAAGGGAGAGGCTGTATGTCTTCCCTTATCTGGACGATTGGCTCCTGAAGGCCCCATCCACAGAACAGCTCTTGCTGACTCTGGATTAAACTCTCCAGCTCTTCCACTCCCTGAGCATTGCCATCAACCTGCCCAATTCAGTTATGATACTGTCCCACGGTTGCATTATATCGGGGTGGTTCTGAACTCTTGCAGGAAAATGCCTTCCTGCCCCAAGACAGGGCAGAGTGTTTCATAACCCAAGCTCAGTAAGTTGCCCAGAGTCAGTACATTCCTACCAAATTATACCTCAGATTGTTGGGCCTGATGGCAGCTGCCATACCCACCATTCCACACATTTACGCTTGACAGCAGCTTGAATGCCGACCTTCTGGCAGTTCATGTTGCCAGCATGTCTAACCAGCTGATAGATGCCCTTAACTGAGTGGGCAAGGCATTGCACGAGTAGTCTCTTCAGCAGGAGGTGGTCGATCACCTGTTCTCCCTCTTTGCCTCCAGGGAGAATGAGAAACTGAGGCTGTTTTGAGCACACACCCCTCAGTGTGGGACCCTGGTCTCAAGGTCTCTTGTATGCCTTCCCTCCCTTTCCCTTGAGCCACAAGTTGTTGCTCAAGATGCAGAAAGACAAGGCCCAGATGATTCTGGTAGCCCCAGACTGGCCTTTCCAGTTCTGGTACCCCGATCTCCTCAGCCCCAGCAGCACGCCTCCACGGAGATTTCCTTTCTGCCCGGACCTGCTCTCTTGCTCACAGACGAAGGTACTTTACCCGAACCTTCAGTTCCTGCACCTGGCAGCTTGGTTCCTGAGCAGCTAGAGTTCCAGGCTTTGAGTGTCGATGACAAGGTTCGCCATGTCATGGAGGCTTCTAGAAAGCAGTCGACTCACCAGTGCTATGCGTTCAAATGGAAGAGATTTTGCATTTGGTGTCAGGAGCTAGACCCCTTGTCCTGCCTGTTAGTGAGCATTTTGGAATATCTGTGGTCCCTGTCCCAGTTGGCCGTCCGGTTGACAACCCTCAGGGTGCACCTAGTAGCCATCTCGACAAACCGGTGCCAAGGCGGTATACACCGACGGTGGTGCAGGAAATGGTGATCGGGTGCTTTTTCAAAGGCCTTTACCACAACCACCACAACCTTGGGACTTGTTGCTGGTTTTGGCAGTGCTCATTGGCAAACTATTCTAACCCATGCACAAGTGTCACATCTCCCATCTGTCATGGAAGACCGCCTTCTTGGTGGCCATCACATCTGCCAGAAGGACCAGTGAGCTCCAGGCAGTCTCAGCGTAGCCTTCCTACCGGGTCTTCCACAAGGACAAAGTTGTCCTCCACCCCAACCCAAAGTTCCTCCTGAAGGTTGTTTCAGAGTTTCACTTTAACCAGGTGATGTATCTCCCAGTGTACCCCACCACTCATGGCATCGGGCCGAGCACAGGCTCCATCGTTGGACCTGAGAGTTTCTGTAGCGTATTATAAGGAGTTTACAGCTGGAGTTGGGAAGAAGTTCGTCAGTTTTTGTCACCTACGCTAAAGCCGCATCTGGCAGACCGGCAGCTAGGTGGACGGTTTAGCAGGTTGATAATCTCCTGTGTCATCTGCTACAGGTTGGCTGGTAGGGAGGCTTCCATTGGTTTTAGGGCTCATTTCACCAGACATACCACTGCCTTGGTGGCTGCTTCCAGGGATGTCCCTATCCAGGAGATCTGCAGGGCTTCTACCTGGAAGTCAGCACATACCTTCATGTTCCATTACCACATCAACCTTGAGTCATGTCGGGATGCTGGTTTTTGGACCTCAGTTCTGCAATCGCCGTTTCCTAAGTAGAGGTTGTGCACCTTGCCCCCTCCTCCCAGAAGAACTGCAGGAGTCTGCCAGAAGTGTGGATAGGCCTCATATCCGTGTCCCCAGGAAAAACAGGTTACTCACCTGTATTGACAACTGGTTGCAGAAACAATCCACAGATTGATTCAGGTTTTCTGTCAGATTCACCACCCAAAACGGTCGGAATCTCTGGTAGTCCAGTGATGTTCTTGTGGGTCTTGAGAAGATAATAAAATGCAACAATTGCAGGATTTTTTGTTTTTAAAAGTTCAAACTGCTGCTGTCTGATGGCCCCCTCGGCCAGGTCCCTTTCAAGTAAGTTAATGCAGCTTGAGCCTGAATTTGCCTAGTGGAATCTTATTTAAAGTCTCATTATGTTAGTGTTACTGTCACTGAGTAACCTGTTTGCTTCAGTGACATAGTCTTCCCTGTCAAAGATGACAACATTCCCACCTTTGTCCTCTTGACACGCAACCACATCCTGTGTTTTTTTTTTAACTCCATGAGTGTAGTTTTTTCATACAGAGTTAAATTATTCTGTTCTCTGTTTCCCAGTGGAGCCAAGTATTTTTCTAAACTTTCTAAGGTGACCTTTCTTTAAAACATGATAATGATAGGATCATATGTACTCTGGGAAAATGCCTCAATGTGCCTGGTCAGCTTGGCTAGTTTCATACACCAATGGAATCATTTATTAAAATGCGACACTTCTGGCATCTTGGTGTGCACTGAATTGTTTGTACTCCTATGTTTACCTGCCTTTTCGTGCAGCACACTATGCTCTTTTGAGCATGCCACATTTGATAGTAGTTTAGTTTCTGAACTAGCCTCCTCTGCGACACAGTGTCGAAGGCCTTACTGAAGACCAGATAGGCCACATCCACTGCCCTCTCCTGACCCATATCCCTAATCTTCCAGTCAAGGAAAGCTATATGATATGTGTGTGGCATGACCTTCCCCATGTGAAATCTGCAGCCCATTTGCTTCTGGGTACTCCATCAGCTTCTCCTTCAGCAGGGTCTCCATTCATTTCTGCACCACTCACGTGAGACTGACTGTCCTGTAGTTGCTAGCCTCCTCCCTGCTGCTCCTGTTGTGCAGGGGGACCACATCAGCCCTCCTCCAGTCCTCTGGAAGTACCCCCATCTCCAGTAACGTGCTGAACAGAGTTGCCAGAGGGGCAGCTAGCACCATGCTCAGTTCTTTTACAACCCTTAGGTAAATCCCATCCGGTCCAATTACCTTGTCCTCCTTTAGGGCTTCCAATCTCTTTTGTACTCTTTCCTCCAAAAATGGACTTGCGTCCATTCATCCCCAGCGTCTGCTGATATATGTTGGTCTGCCCCCCACCACCACAACCACCACCGTGAAGACTGAGCAGAAGTACGCATTTAAAATTTTAGCTTTTTCCTGATCATATTCTGCACAGTCCCCTCCCCCACCCTCCTGATTCTCACTATTCCACCCTTGCTTTCCTCTTTTCACTCACATATCTGAAAAAGTCTTATCCCATTTTTTGACCTGCTTGGTGATCCTCTCCTCTGTTTGTGCCTTAGCTGTCCTAACCCTCCTTCCTACCTCCCTTTGTTTTTCCAGATGTACCTCCCTGTTCACTTCCATCTGGGTCTCCTTGTACTTCCTAAGTTATTTTTTTCTTCATTAGCGCCTTAGCCACCTCCTTTGAGAATCATAGCAGCCTCTTCCTACTCCTTCCCTTGCTTAGTTCCTTCAAAAAGCGTGCCACTGCCTTAGCTATTTTCTCTTTGCTCTTATTCCATTGGGTCTACACTCCCCCCAGTCACCCTCCACCTCAAGGTGTTTACTGAGGCAGTCTCCCATCTCTTTAAAGTCTTCCCTCCTGAAGCTCAGGACCCTCATTTTAGTGTGTGTTTTTTTTTTTTTTTCTCTTGCCCTGTCTATATGCCAGACCACACAGTACAATGATCACTTGTACCCAGGAACTACCCACTGTGACATTGGCAGTGCTTTCCTTTTTGTAATTACCAGGTCCATCACTGCCCCATCTCTAGTAGTTTCCATAAACAGCTGCCTGAGAAATGCCCCTTGTAGGGAATCAAGGATGGTTCTGCTGCTTCTTGTAGTTGCAGCAAGAATGCTCCAGTCTACATCTGGCAGATTAAAGTCCCCCATATCAGTACCTCCCCTTGCTTGCCACTCTGCCAGTGACCTCCCCCAAAACCTTGCCTTACCGAGTTTTCCCAGTGTCTAGTCCTCCTTCTTGGCTAATTGCGTGCTATACAGTTTGAAGATTAGCCCCTGGGCATCATAGCAAAAAGCAGTTTCAACACAGCGGGGGCAGCAGGCACAGATGTGCCCCATTCCCCATAAATCTTTAGGTACAAGAACAATTTATCTTACTTTGAGAGGGCTCTTGCAGTAGGTATTCACAAAAAGGACTAAGCCGTTAGGCGACAGGACCCCATGAAAAAATTTTCTAGCTAGCAGTCTCTTGCGGTGACCGCCCCTGATGTCGGCTGACCAACGCCACCGTACGTCAGTATAAAGGGAGGGGTCCCACGCCAGCCCTCCAGTTCTTTCCCGCTGTTGGCTCCATACAGTCACCTCACGGAAGAATAGCGCAGCTAGCGTCACCATTTTCAAATAAGTATTTTCCCTTTCTTCGAAATTTAACTGAATTTTTCCGTAATTTGTCAATCCTACGGCTGTGCATGTCATCCCCGTTGCCCTCTGAATCGCATAAAAACAAGTGTGACTCAGCTCCCGCACAAGGACGGCCATTCCTTGTGCTTCTTCTGTCTAGGCCCTGACAACCGTGTGGAAGAGTGCGAGCATTGCTGAAAATTCAGTTCAGCCACCCTCAAGAGGTGGCAGCAGTCTCTGAAAACCCACCTCCTCAAGAAAAAGATGGCCTCCATGAAGAAAGAATTGAAGAAACTCCTGCAGGCGTCGGACCCTCCCGAGGTTCACCACAAGAAGAAGCGGGACAAACAGAAACACAGGGACCAAGACTCATCTGCCACAGCCCCGCTAACTCCAGCCGGAGTCGTGGGCCTTCAGGCATCTTCCCCTTCAGGGGACCGCTCTCCTGCCGCCTTGGTGGTGTCCAGGCATGTGTCGCTCCCCCCCGTCGGGAGCCTCCGGGGTAAAGGAGGCCTCTGCCCCGCTACGGCTACCTCTGATTCCTGGACTAGCGGTGAGGACACGTCCAATAAGTCGGGCTCCGGCCCTGCCATCACCCACCCGGTCAAGGTTGCTAAGCCGCCTGTCGGTTCGTCCAATGCCACACAGCCTGTGATCCCTCGTTGGGCCCTGACACCACACCCAACATTCGGGGATCACTGCAGCTGACATCTGATCAGCTGCCATCGGAGGTACCGCCATCTCTGATTCCTCCAAGGGAGTCGGCTCCTCCATCCCCTGCCGGAGGTGATGACCAGGAGGCACCACTGCTGTCATAAGGTCCTCCCCTCGGGCGCCGCAACCTCCACGGCGGACCTGGCGACAGTCCCGACGCCGATGCCTTCCAGCTTGCCGAGGCCCGATGGCCCACCAATTCTGCCAGCAGGGCCCGTGCGAGGGGACCCTCCTTCTGGGTCTTCTGACCCACCCGTTGGGCCGATGCCAGATCTGTCAGCCCCTCCGGCTGGGCCTCTCTTGAGTCCTTTAGGCTACTCGACGCCAGGCTACCCAACACCACATACTCCTCTGGGGTACCCGATGCCACAGTACCAGATGCCACAGTACCCAACGCCGGGCTTCCTTGGTCCAGGCTACCTGCCGTCCGGTTTTGGCTACCTGTGTTACGGGTATCCGGGTTACTCTCTTCCACCTCCTCCTCCTTCTCCACAGGTGGATTTGAAGTCAATCCTGGTCTCTTGGTGGGCTGAAGCCAAATCTCAACTGACGTCAGAATTGGAGAGACATCAGCCGATGCCGGCCTGGGCTCCGGTTGTCTGCTGACTGACACTCCTTTGCTGGACCCAGTCGACAGACCAGGACTATCTACTGGCACTCATCCCTTGGAATTCACCCTCCCTGTGGTCGTTTGCAGACCAGTGAATTTGCCTCTCCCTTCTATGGTTACTTCCAGTTCACAGGCGTCATCCAACTCAGATGGAGATTTTGAGCCAACAGACTCTGGAGAGGAACCTCACACTCCAGAACATCCTCAAGGTGGATTCGGTGGTTATCAGTGCTGTTCACGACAGAACCATGAATTCCCAACATCTCAGCTCCACCCCTCCAGACAAAGATTCCAAGATTCTGGATCAGTATGGCAAAAAGATTTTTGCATCCTCTACTTTGGGCATCAGGGCACTGAATTACGTTGCCCACGTGGGGGATTTCCAGAAGTCCCTCTTAAGCCAGGTGTCTTCTAAGCTGGACTCTCTCCCCCTAACTCTACTGTAAAACAAGAGCTTGGGGACCTTGTCCACTCTGCTAGATCTGCCTGCTGGCATATGTTCCGAGCAACCTATGATGCTGTGGATACGGCGGCCGTAGTTCAGCCTTTGCTGTCGGTCTACGCAGACACGCCTGGCTCCAAATTTCAGGTCTGGCTTCCAAAGTTCAGTCGGCCAAATAGGACGCGCCCTTCCAAGGGTCAGTCCTTTTCAGAGGAGAAGTTAAGGACATCCTCACCAACTTCCAGGCCAAGGGTTAAGCCCTACGGTTGGTACATCTCATGTACAAGTCTCTCCAGGGCTAGAAACACTTTTCGACATCAGAACCACCATCAGTCGAAGCAGACACCAGTCCGCCGACAAAATAAGCATAGGGCCATGTCAGCAGCCAAAGCCCGTAGAGCCGTGGGAGCCATGACTGCAGTCCTCCCTTCTGCCTCTTGACTCACCCCCTCCTTCTGGATTCCGGTCCAGAGGAGCCAGTAGGTGGCAGATTTTCTTGCCACCTGCCGGAATGGGAGAGGATAATGTCAGACTCTTGGGTGTTCCAACTGGTGTCCCAGGGCACTCAATCGAGTTTATTCAAAAAAAAATCCCACGGACCTCCTCCTCAATAATCTTACCCCCCCCCCCATCTCTTCTCCCCCTAGTAAGCAAGGAGATAAGAACTCTTCTTTCAAAGGACGCAATAGAACCCGTTCCCCTTCTGTATCAGGGAACAGGCTACTATTCCCACTTTTTTCTAGTGCCCAAGAAAAAGGGCGACCTGAGGACCATCCTGGATCTCAGCTCCCTCAATCAGTTTATGGAGTACAAGAGGTTCAGAATGCTCTTCCTTCAGGGCCTTCTTCCTCTACTGAGATTGGCTATGCGGTTATGTGTCTTGGACATGCAGGACGCCTACCTGTATATTCCCATACATCTGTCCCATCACAAGTTCCTCCACTTTTGCTTCCAGGAGGAACATTTTCAGTTCAAGAACCTCCCTTTTGGCCTTTCCTCGGCTCCCCGGGCGTTCACCAAATGTCATTCAGTGGTGGCAGCTTCCCTGCGCACCCGGGAGGTCCAGATGTTCCCTTACATGGATCACTGGCTGATTGCAGCCTCATCCAGGGAGGCTCTGCTGCGCTCCCTCCTTATCACCCTACAGCTTTTCTACAATTTGGGAATCACTATCAATCAGGCCAAATCACATCTGGTCCTGTGCCAATGCCTTCAGTTTATTGGGGTGGTGTTGGATACTTGTCTGGGCAAAGCCTTTCTTCCGCCGGACAGGACCAAGACTTTGCAACAGCAGATATGCATTCTGTTGGATCAGAAACGTGTACCAGCTCAGAAGGTCCTTCACCTTCTGGGCCTCATGGCAGCTGCCAATACCGACAGTTCCTCTGGCCCGCCTGCATATGAGGATCTCGCAGTGGACCCTCAAAGTCCAGTGAGACCAGTCCACAGATGAATTGGATCATGATATTCTTATCTCGGACCCCATGGCCAGAGATCTCAGATGGTGGTTAATCCCGGAGAACCTCTCCTGGGGGGTTCCCTTCAGCCTTGCGGCTCCCTCCCAGACCCTGACCACGGATGCTTCGGGGGGTCAGCTGGGGGGCTCATCTCAGGTCCCACAGGACCCAAGGTAGCTGGTCCCAAAGAGAGTCACAGTTGCACATCAACGTGCTAGAGTTAAGGACTGTCCTCTGTGCTCTCCAGGCTCTCCATCCCCTCATCCTTCCTGGTCATCTTCAGATCCAGTCAGACAAGATGTGTGTCGTCTGGTATCTCAACAAATGGGGGGACTCGTTCTTACCCCCTGTGCCGGGAGGTGATGAGGATATGATTTGGGGCCTCACGACACAACCTTCGCCTGACAGTGCTCCATGTGCCGGGGGTTCAAAAATCTCTTGCAGACGCTCACAGTCAAACTCCGGTGAGTGCTCACAAGTGAGAATTAGAGCAGGAGGTATTGGATGGTGTGTTCACCCAGTGTGGCATGCCGCAGATACAGTAGATCTGTTTGCCTCCCCCAGCAATGCAAAGTTTCCCACCTTCTGTTCGCTTGCTTCCGGGTGAGACGTTTTTTGGGAGGATGCGCTGTCTCTGTCTTGGAAGGGCAGATTTGTGTATGTCTTCCCTCCGATTCCTTTGATCCCGAGAGTTCTGAACAAACTTAGGGCGGAAGGGGCGCGCATGATTCTCATCGCTCCCTTCTGGCCAAGGAAAGTCTAGTTCTCTCTACTGCAGCTGTGGTTGGAAGAGCCCTCTCTTTCTCTTCCACTCTCCCAGGATTTGCTGACCCAGGATCAGGGGACCCTAGTACATCCAGGGCTCAGATCCCTCCACCTTCATGGTTAGCTAATTCAGACGTAGCTGCCCCTCGCTTTGGCCTTTCCCCAGAGGTAGCCAATACTATTTGGGCAGCTTTCAAAGAATTGTAACCCTTTTCCTGCCCGGTGGCCAGGATCCTGGACTACTTAAGGCACCTCTTTGACCTGCATCTCAGCTACTCCTCACTCAAAGTACACTTGTCAGCCATTTCAGCCTACCCATCTCCCTGTGGGAGATAGGTCGGTGGCTCAACAGGAAGTCTCAAGACCTTCCTCAAAATGGTTCTTCATCTGAAGCTCCCTATCCACAATCCCCACCCGGACCTTGATTTCGTTTTGGAAAAACTCACGCTGCCTCCCTTCGAGCCGGCAGTGCAGGCAGACATGCATTTTCTGTCCTGGAAAACTCTCTTCCTCGTGGTCATTACCTCGGCTCAGAGGATTTCTGAGCTTCAGGCACTTATGTGCCGGGTCCCTTATCTGATTTTCCACAGAGACAGGGTGGCGATGAGGACCAACCCTAAGTTTGTCCCCAAAGTCATGGCGGAATCAATGCTCAATCAATCCATTGATCTTCTGGTCTTCTTTCTGGGGCACTCCAATCAAGGGGAACATCTCCTTCACACCCTTGATGTCCATCGGATCTTGTGGTATTATACCAACAGAACTAAGGACTCCAGGAAGACGGACCAGTTGTTAGTCTCCTTTGCTCCTAAGAAGGAGGGCCTTGCTGTCTCCAAACAATGCCTCTCCAAATGGCTGGCAAACTGTATCACGTACTGTTATAATAAGTATGATGAACCCCTTCCGCGTCTGGTGAAAGGTCATTCTACCAGGGGCATGGCGACTTCTGCCACATGCTTTAAGAATGTCTCAGCCATAGAAATCTGTGCCACAGCCACCTGGACATTGGTTCATACCTTTACCAAGCATTACAACTTGAATGTTGCTTCTTGCCGCAGAGCAGGATTTGGCCTGGCGATCTTACAAGGGCTCCTTTCTTGAGCTCGGGATCTGCCAGATGTCTTTTTTGTGTGGACTGATTGTTCTCGTTCCTCCTCCCTGATTTCTGTTGTTTCACACTGCTTGGGACTCAGTCCTGTTTGTGAATACCTACTGCAAGAGCCCTCTCGAAGTAAGATAGTACAGTTACGTAAGAACTTACCATAAGAGTAGATCTTCGAGAGAGGCTCTTGCAGTAAGTATTGCTTTCCCTCCCTCCTTCCCCCTGGGTTTCCTTCTCTTTCCTCTTTAGGAGGCGAGCCTTTCTCCTGTCAACCTCCGGCGGGAGAACTGGAGGGTGCGTGTTGGACTGCCCCTTTATACTAACGTATGCTGGTGTCGCCAGCTGACGCGGGGCGGTCCCTGCCAGCGACTGCTAGCTAGAAGATTTTTCCGTGGGGTCCTGATGCCTGATGGCTTAGTCCTGTTTGTGAATACTTACTGCAAGAGCCTCTCTCGAAGATCTACTGTTATGGTAAGTTCTTACGTAACTACTTTAATGTGATGTGTCCAGGGCCTGCTAAGGGAAACAAATTGAGTTCCTGCCACAAGATGTGCCACTCTGAGGACATCCCTTTCTCGCTAGAGTGAGAATCTTGATCCCTCAGGAAAAGGGGAAGAGACGAATTGCCTCAGGATGGTAAGTGCCGATCATGGTTTGTATGTGGTGAGGGTTACAGTAAGAGAGATACAGACTAGGCTAGTGCATTTTCTTTCTTCAAGAGGGAAGTCCCTGAGTAGGGGACCATCAGCAGAGGAAATTGGGGACATACCTGAGCCTGTATCCACTGCAGGATGGGTAGTTTTGACCTCAAGAGAGTAAGTGATGAATAAATGTTAGCTGATCTTTTTTGAAGATATCTCCTTCATAAGGCCACACCTTTGGAACTTATTGGCGCCAGGCACAAGGACCACATGGAAACTTTTTTTTTTTATTTAGTTGTTTAACCAGGTATAGCACACTAAGCTGAAAGCTTTTTTACAGGAGCGACCTGGGAGCACTTTTGAAAGCAGTCTGCCAGGGTCCGCCCATGACATCAGGCATCAGCATGTGCAAAACCTTGGACAGCCTCTCTTCTCCTCAGTTCTTTTCCTGCAAAACTTGTTAAACCATTAAGGAAACGTCACTGCTGTTGTTACTGTTTTATTTCTTTTATTCCTACTTTGAGTGATATTCGATATGTACTGTATGTTGTCGAAAGAACCATCTAAACTTGTCGTTGAAAGACAATCTGAACTTTTCTGGTAGAGTGAGTTTGGAGAGAAAATCTACACTGGTGACTCCCATGACATCTGTCTTTGCTGCCTAGGCCTAAGCTACAATGTGAAAGCCTGCAAAATCTGCCAGAGGTTTTACTGTGCAGCCAGGTGACACCACAAAGGGGCATTGGAGAAATTTTTCTTCCAAAACACTATAGAGAGAATGGTGAAGGAGCTTCAGGAGTAATCCACGTTACCAGCTCTGTCGACTGAATCGCGATTGTTGAAATCCCAGGAGAAAACATCAGGGAGTCACAAGCAGAAGCACTGGAACAAGGAAAAGGCCTCCCTGACGTGTTCCAGGTTGCACCTGTTCCCTAAAAGTACAACCTCCACTTCAACCACCCTTCCAACCATTGACAAAACACTAACATCAGGGCTTGGTGTAGGCACTACCGGGCCCACTATGGCTGGTACTTGCCGACTCACTCTCCCTCATCAAGTCTTCTAGTCGCCCATGTCGACCAGAGAGGCGCCGATGCTCAGGCAGTCCTCTTGTCTTTTTCAGACATAAGATGTTTACTGCCTGGCCTCTGTGTGCTGGGGGCCCACTGATGGGGACTTCTTTCAATCCCCCATCAATGCTGCAAGGAGCTCCTTTGCCACAACCACCTCTTATGCCACCTTCTATGTAACCGGCATGGTCTCTCCTTCCTGTTAATCTGGTCAACAACGAATATGAGTACAATCCTGATCTAATGATGAAGGAAGAGGAGAATGAAGCTGAAGATTATGCTGAGAGCCACTATGGACATGGCAACAGCTCTGCAGTCTCCACCTGCAGTGAGGACTCTGTGGTGCATACACCACGGTCCCATCCAAGGGATCCTACATTTTTCACCATGATGCAGTAAATGCAGGCTGTCATGGGATTTGCATTAGAAGAGTAGGATACCACTAAAAAGAACCTGCTGGAGTTCCTGGAGCTTGCAGAGTCTCCTACCATTGTGATGCCTCCTCTGCTGCCTGTCTTAGAGGATGCCACCTATGCAGTTTGGTTCAGACCAGACAATACCAGCTGTACCCAGAAAGGCAGATAAAATGAATTCTGCCTCTAATGGGAAACTTTTTTATGCCACACAACCTAAGACTGACTCAGTGGTGAATAATGCTGCCCATGATAGATCTAGGGTACCTAAACATCTGAGCTCTGTTCCTTCTGATAAGGAATCTAGGAGGCCGAATGTCATAGGTAAGAGGACGTATGCCTATGCATCATTGGGCCATTGTATTGATAATTACCAAGGCAGCTTCACAGATCTTGTCTGAGGGCACCCCAAAGCAAGAGCTATTGAAAGCTTTGACAGCTGGGGCTGATGTGGGCAAACATTTACTCCACACAGCCTATGATGTTTCTGATGCTCCTGCTAGGGCTGCAGCCTCTGGCATTTGTCTCAGGTGATATTCTTGGCTCAGAGTAGCAGGCTTTGCCACAGATGTGCAACAGACTGTTGTTAATGCCCTATTCAGAGGGCAAAGCAGTTTGGTCATGAGGTACAAGAGATCTTCAAAGATCTCCAAGCCTTGGGCAGGACTTTGAAGTCTGTGCACTCCCTCTACCATACCCAACCAAGGGTCTCTTTCACCCAAATGGTTTTAGGGGACAGTGCCCAGCCCTCAGACAGCAGGGCTGGGGCAAAGGAGCAGGGGCCTTGCCAGCCCTCGCCATTACCCCTGGTGTCCATTCAAAAGCACTAAAGGGTAGTGGAACTGGTGGAGCCACCCCCACCACTCAGCCTAACTCCTTGTACAGCCTCCAACCACCTTTACCTCCAGGGGTGGTCATAGGGGGTTGCCTTTCCATCCACTGAGAACAACAGTGGAAGGTGACTGCAGATGCATGGGTTCTGGAAATCACAGAAATGGGGCATGCTCTGAAACTTCAGACAACATATCCTCCAGGGTTTCTGGACAACCGTCCAGATCGTCCCTCATTTGTGACAGCATATCAAGGGCACGTGCCCCTGTTGCTAGAGGATATACGCTGTGATCATACTACCTTCCGATGTGGTGGGGTATACTCCTGTACTACCTTAACTCTTTTACTGCCACACTTTTTGGCCAGTCCACTAATGACCTCCCTATTGAATGGCTTGCAGCAGAACTAACAGTTGCCACCAATAAGAAGCTGCTCATTGGGTGCTGCTATAACCCCCCCCCAAAGAGTGGCGTCTCAGGTCTCCCGTCACTCCTGAACATCCTTGCCCCGCTCTCCCTCTCAAGGGACTCCTTTCTATTAGGTGACTTTAATATCAACTGGGACACTAACCCTCTCTCTGACTGCAACTCCATTATACAGAAACATAGTCTTACCCAACTAATTACCTCCCACAGACACCTCAACAATCGAACCAATAAACACACTACTCTTAACTGGATCCTGATGGCTCCAGTTGACAAAGTTGCCCATGCTGGCACACTGTCGGATGCCATTAGTGACCACTCCTCCATTTACTGTGTCTGGCACACCAAACCCACTCGCCCACCCACCTATCTGTCTTTCCGCAGCTTTTCTAGTTACGACTCCTTCAGGCTCCAGGATGACCTCAGAGTCCTTGATTGGACTACCCTCTATAATGCCACTGATGCTGCCCTAGCTCTGGACATGTTTGTCTCCACCCTCTTACTTGTCTAAAATAAACACTTCCTGCTCACTACCTGTCAAGTGCATGGGGGTAACACTCGGTGGTTCTCATCTGACCTCTTCAGGCTGACGAAGGACCGAGATGCCACTTGTGCCGCTTATAAAGCTGTGCCATCCCCTCCCTATTGGAACGACTACCATCGCCTATGGAATCTTTGCAGCCACCTCATGCACTCGAGAAAGCTGGCCTATTTCCAATCACTCCAGTCCAAGCACCTAGGAAACCCCAGGCGTTTCTGGTCGTCCATTCATACCTTGCTCTCCCCCTCTACCAAGCAGTCCCCTTCCCCCCCTTAACACCCAACATGTCTCCCTGACAGACCCTATTGATATTGCAAATGCTCTCAATGCCCATTTCTCCAGTCTTAGGAACTATCTGGCTAAAAGTCCCCCCTTCACTGCCTTGCCCACGCCCCCTTCTACCACTTCCAGCAGCTCCATTTTTTACTTCAAGACCATTTCCCCTGCTGGGACACTTAAACTCCTCCTCAGTCTTCCGTCAAGAGGGAGTGCTGGTAGTGATGGCTTATCCCCCTGCTTTTTAAAATTAGTGGCCCATGACATTGCCTATCCATGCACCTTTATCTTTAATCTCTCCCTTACTCGGCCTCTGCCCCCACACCCCCACCTGGAAGCAGGACAAAATTGTCCCCATTCTCAAATCGGGAGACACTAGTATTATGGATAACTACTGACCCAGCTCCATACTGCCCTATGTTGGGAAACTCCTTGAGAAGGCTGTCAACTACCAAATCACTGACCATGTCACCAAATACAACCTCCCATGCCCTCAGCAATATGGTTTCAAGGAAGAGGCACAGCACAACCACTGCCCTGGACCTCTTCACCGACTATGTGCTTAGGAACATGGATGAAGGGAAGTTGACTGGTGTGGTGTTTGTTGATTAATCCAAGGCATTTGACCTAGTCAGTCATAGCATCCTAATAACTAAACTTGGAGGCCTTGGCTTCTCCTCTGCCTCCACAGCCTAGCTCACAAACTATCTCGCTGGTAGAGAAATGGTCTGCCTTGGTGGTGCCACCTCTTCCCCTTTGCCTGTCTCAGTGGGGGTCCCCCAGAGCTTGGTACTTGGGCCCTCCTCTTTTCCCTTTTCATTAACTCCCTCCCATTGGAGGGCCTGTTATGTCACTCCCTTCTCCACGCCGACGCCCTGATACTCTTCCAAAGCAACCCCTCCCCCTTCACTGTCCTCTACCCTCACCACTGATTTTTGTGAGGCCCACTAGTGGTTCTCCTCTAACAAACTACTGGTCACTGTTTCCAAAATGAAAGCTATGCTATTCGGCCCCAAACCTAAACTGTCTGCTCTTGGCCACTTTGGCTGCCTTCTCAGTGTCCACTCTGGATGGATCTCTCCTCGACACTGTTCCCTCATTCAGGTATCTGGGGGTAATCTTAGACCCGTCCCTTACCTACTCTGACCACATTGCTTCTCTGATCCTTCGCATTAACCAGAAACTGGGGCTCAGCTACCGCCTAATAGACCCATCTCTTGCTAGAAGCTCGCCTTGCTGTAGCCCCCGGCAACCTCCTCCCCCTCCTCGATTATGGGTGTCCAGTGTACTCCTTTACCTCCTCTGCCAACCAGCACTGGCTGGATACAACCTACAACCGGATTTGCCTCTTTGTCCTTCATACCCCTCATTCCATGCACCACTGCTTTTTCTACCAGTCCCTAAACTGGCTCCCCCCCTCAAGCCCGATGCTCCTACCTGTTGGCCCAAACCATCGGGGATGCCATCCATAGCCACTCTTACTCCCCTCTATCTCTTCTGATCTGGCCCAGAACTTACAGCTGCAGTCTTCGCTAGTCCCTTCTCCAACTCATCCATCCAAATATAACTAGGATGGGACAAAAAACCTTCTCCACCACTGGATCCTCTCTATGGAAGGACCCCCCCACACACACTGCATTCCTCCGACCCATCTCTAAATCTAAATACCCTACTAAGGACCTACTTCCTGTCCTCCTCCCCTCACCTGTGACTGTCCTCTGGCCACAAGCACTGTGCCTCCTACATACCCCCCGACACTCGGCTAGTTGCCTTTTCCTCCCACCTTGAAACTGGCTCACTGGTCACCATCTTATCCTGATGCCAGCTGTGTTCTATCTGTTAACTTATATTTTGTACTGTGTTATTTGATGCTGCTGGCTCTGCCGATGTATTTTAGACCTGTTGTTAGAGAACGTTGTTACCTAAGCACTGTATGTATGTATTTATATATATTATAATATGTACTCCTTGATGTGTTGTATCTGGCACGGTTACCTGTCTGATGATTACCTCACCATTGTATGTTGCCTAACTTGCATCAGATTCTAGATATTGTTTATGTATGCTCACTGCTGTTTGTTCTCACGTATCTCCCATTGTTTGCACCAGTTTCTGGCCTGAGCTGTGCCTGAAAAAGGTCCTTGAACCAGTGCACCAACCTGGTTAAAAATAAATAAAAAAAATATATATATATATGTATATACAGAGACTGCTCCAAAAATAGGCCATAGAACCTATACCTCTAGAAGGGAGGAACACAGGTTTTTACTCCTGGTACTTTCTTGTCCCAAAATGGACAGGAGACCTGAAGCCTATCCTAGATCTAAGCTATCTAAACTTCTTCATAGAATATAAGAAGTTTGGAGTGGTCACTTGCAGGGTTTCCTTCCATTACTGCAAACAGAATTGGATATGTTCCCTGGATATAAAGGATGCATACCACCATATAAAGATTCAGAAACCTCACAGAAAGTACTTGAGGTTCCTGTTTCAAGGGGAACATTACCATTTCAGAGTGTTGCACTTTGGCTTGTCTTTTGTGCCATGGGCCTTTACCAAATGCTTGGCAGTGGTGGCAGCAGCGCTTCTCAGGGAAGGCTTGTGTGTTTTCACATACCTGGATGATTGGCTATTGAAAACCCACTCACGGACCAGCTCTTGCAGACATTAACTCAAACCAGACAGTTGTTCGATGCTGTGGGGGTACAGCATACTAAAATCAGTGTTGACACCTTGCCAGCAACTGCATTACCTAAGGGCAGTCCTGGACACAGCCTATGGGTCTGCCTTTCTGCCTCTGGACAGGGCAGACTGCCTGATTGACCAAGCACAATCCGTGCATGACAGTCGTCGTGTCTCGGCAAAGAAGTTCCTATGCCTTCCAAGACTCACAGCAGTGGCAGTTGTCACAGTACCACTGGCCAGGTTGTACACGTAGATTCCCCAGTGGGCCTTTCTGCCATTTTGCCTTGGCTTGCCCTCCTCCTACTTATCACTGTTCTCTATACTCTTCTGTTTCCCTCCCCCACCCACGGTGAGTGCCATCTAACCAACTGCACACGCCTTCATTTCTAAATTCTGACTGGCTACTCCCCTTATCTCAGTTCTCTTCTCTCCCCAGTGCCTCTTTCCTTTTACTCTCTCCGTAACTCAGGCTATTTCTCCTTTCTCACAAATCCCTTGCTGGACAGAATGCTTTCTCTTTCCACTTTCCTAGTACCTGGAACACTCCCTAACAATTCGCTCTGCCTCCTCCAGATGCTCTCTTTCCTCTCTACTCCAAGCCCACACCTCTCCTTCCTGAAAATGCCCGTAGCCCAATGTCCTGCTTCCCCTTTCCTCTTTTCCTACATTCTACCTGTCTCCCTGGCTCCTACACCTCTCTGAACATCCCATGTCCCACTACATTAATGTATTCCAACCTCTATACTCATCCTCTCCCCCGTCTCAACCCTCTTTTCCTCTCCCACTTCTATACCTAAAATCCCTCTCTACCTTCAACCTCTCCCTCTCTTATCTCCTCCCCCTCCACTACTACATCAACCCGTTCCCAGTCATCCTGCTTCCAGTTCCTCCTCCCCCTCTACCTTCTCCACTCTCCTCCCCTTATTCTGTCCCCATCAGTTTTCCCCCTCCATACCTCTATACTTGCTATTCCCAACCTTAATCCATCTCCCTCTTCTCCTCTTTCCCTTCACCTGTCTCCTCCCTGTGGCCCCCTACTGTTTAATTGGCTTCCTCCTAACCTGTCCTGTTCCTGGCGTTACAGCCTGTGAGTGCCTGGTACCTCACACTCCTGATGTAATCAGTTTGTATTGCTATTAATTAGGGGATGGGTAAGGAGAGAGGTAGGAAGGGGAAGACAGCTCAGGGAGCATTGTCAAAGGGGGAAAAATAAGGGAAGTGATAGTGTAGGAGAGGAAAGGGTGGGAGTAGAAGTTAAAGGAGGGAGGTAGGAAGAAGGGTGAGGGTAGAGTACAGGAGGCATAGGAGGGCAGGAGATATGGGTTAAGGGGGAGAGGGTAAGGGTGGGAGTGAGGGGAAGTGGGGGATGGAGAGAAATTGAGGGAGGGTGGAGGTGCAGGTGCAGCATGCTAGGGTAGGAGCAGTAGGGTTGGGAGGGCACAGTGTGTAGACCAAGGAGGGAGAGAGACAAGCAATACATGAAACTCATGGGAAGGAGGGAGTAGCGCTAGGTGGGATAAAGCAAATTTGGAATATGCTAGGAGAAGCAATTGCAGGATGCACTGACTACAAGGTGTTGGTGAAGGGAGCGCTTAAAATCTCCTAGCGAGAGAATGTTGGAAATTTCTGACGGTAGAGAGTTAAACCAGTAGGAGGCTCTGACTGTGTAAGAGCACTGACCTTGTGTGGTCCAGGACTGGGGAACAGTAAACGTTTGACATGGGGTCAATAAAGACTGCACCCCAGAAGGCATGAGACCCATTGCAGTCTTCTTTGCTAAGATACAGATCTGGTACTTATGCCTGCCTGTTAGCTGGAGCCATTCTGCCTGTTTGTAAATATTGCAAGTGTGGGCGAGGCGGGCAGAGGCAGTGAGGAGATGATGTCCCTTGTTAAGGGCTACGGTTATGCGTGGAGGGCAGTGTTAGTAGCTGATCCATAGACGATAAGTCCGTAGTCAATGATGGAGATCACTGAGCTCTAAAAAGCAAGATTTAGGGCTTCAGCCGTAAAGCAGTGTCTATGTTTATATAATAGCCCTAGGAAGGTATTCACGGTTTTGGCAACGTGATCAATATGTTTGGTGTCAGTAAGAGTGCAGTCAAGGGTCACACCCAAATATTTAAACTGAGGCACCAGCTCCAGAGTAGTGCCTGTGCTGTTATTTACTGTTAGTTATTGTCTTTTGTGCTTGCTGCGAGTTCTATGAAACATTGCTTTTTTTTTTTAGGTAATTAAGGATGTGTTTACGTGATTTAAACCAGGATTCAACTTCTGCAAAACTATTCTGTAGCTGAGACTGTAGAAAGGATGGGTCTGGATGGCAGGTGTAGATCACTGCATCATCTGCATGCAGTAGAATTCTGTCCTGGCAGGAGTCTGGGAGAGTGTTTAGAAATATGCTGAAAAGCAAGGGTCCCAAAATGGATCCTTGAGGAACTCCAGATCGGACCAGGAGAGAGAGAGATATAGAGAGAGCTTCACCCATCCTGATCTGTTGGGAGCAGTCACTGAGATGGCCTTGAAACCATTGGGTGGTATCTGAAGAGAGATTGAAAAGAGATAGTTGCTTAATCAGCAAGGTGGGGTTTACAGTGTCAAGCCTTTGTCAGATCAATAAAAGTAGCGCTGACCAATTGACCAAGATCATGGGCATTGTGGATGTATGAGGTAAATTCAAGTAGGGCAGTTGTGATACTGTGCCCTTTCCGAAAGCCATGCTGCTGCTGGGGACATTGCAGGTTATATTTTTCCAGGTACTCAACAAGCTGCTTCACACCTATCCTTTACAAGGCTTTGGAGAGTGGAGCAAGAATGGAGATTGGCCTATAATTGCTGGGTAAGGCCATGTCACAGCTTTTGTGAATTGGGGTTACCACAGCAGCATTCCATTTTAGGGGGAACTGGGAAAGCATAAGAGAGCGGTTTAGGATTTTGGTGAGTGGAGTCAGGACTTTGTCAGTGATGAGGGTGAGAAGTTTCAGATCATGTGTATCGGCACCGTGTCTGGACCTACCGAGAACTTTAAGTTGGTGTTTTTTTTGCTATACTCTCAGGGATTGCTTTGAAGTAGAATGATGGATGCCTCTGCATCCTTTCTGTTTTGTCCTGGGAAGTAGTGTCAGGGGTGGGAGCAAAAATGTTTTAGGGTAGCACGCGACTAAGTCTGTGAAGGTCGAGTTAAAAGCATTGCCTGTGGTTACATGGTCCAGGGTGGAGGAGCTGTCAATGTTAAGCATTATGGGTGCCCCTTTTGTGTGTTTCCCTGTAATTTCAGAGAGGTTGTTCCAGAATTTCTTCCCAGGGTTAGGGCGAATATTTCCAGAAATAAGTTGCAACAATAAAATTAGACGTTTTAGGAAGGCTGTGAGGAGCTTCCTTTTAGGCAACGAGATCATATTTTTTGAAGGACAATTCACAATATGTTGTTGGGAAGAACAGAATTTGGTTAATAAAAGTGAGTTGATAAGCAAGGGAGTAGGAGTGGTGTGTGGATGAAGAAACCAGAAGTGGAGGGGTCTGGGAGAGAGCTGACAAGAATCAGGGTGTTGTGGCTTGTAGAGTCCCATTAGAGGACCGTGGAAATTCTTTTCTAAGGACTGGAGATGGGTTATGTATGGGTTGGTCATCCCAGCCAGAGTGGGAGGGTGGGGTGGGCAAGATAAGCAAATAAAACAGGATACAGATTGGTCCCATAATGGATCTTTAGCGAGACGCCAAAGGAGTAAAGCACAGGAGTGCTGTGGAGGTCCTTTAAGAGAGCGGAAGGGACTGAATCACTTTGCAAGCAATGTATTTATCCTCTTCCCCCCCCTTCCCCCAGGACACATCTGGAAACGAGCTTTACGGCTCAGTATGTCTTTCCTGGTAAATCTCTTTTAAATAAATAAATAAACCCCTAAGAGTCCAGTGGGACCAACTCATGCGATAGCTATGGGGCAGCGGTCTCTCAAGGGGTGTTGTGGAGTAAAGGGGGATGTCCTGTGTGTAAGAGCCTGGAGCAGTTAAGGGCTGAAATAAGGCTGCTCAGATGGGAGCTGGGGAGGAGGGTGTGGGACGTCAGAGGAGCAGAGCAGTGGAGGGAAAGGCAAAGGGGTGATGTCCAGGAGAGTTGGGGCATCAGGCAGGGGATGGGAGTGGGGAGGAGCACCCAGTATACAGGAGTATCTCTTCCTCAGAGGACTAGGGAGCCCAGGGTGGAGGAATGGCAAGTGGTAAGAGAAAGGGGTGCGAATGTGAGAGTAGCATGAGGGGTGGGAAATTCTAAAGGGGTGCCTTTATTGAATAGATTTGCACCACTGTCTGGAAGGAGGGAGGGGGCAGCAGGAGGTGATGTAGGAGGTCAGGTTGAGCTAGGGCTGAGAGTAGGAGTACAGGAGAGGGAACTAATCGGGATGGGCAGGGAAGAGGAGGCAGGCAAAACATAGTGGAGAATGGGGGGAGGGAGAGAAAAGGAAAGGAAGAGGGGAGGGAAAGCTGAAAGCAGCTACATATAGTCAGAAGGAGAGGGGTAGAGTGGGAGATGGAAAAACAGATAAGGGTATAAATTGTGGATGTGGAGATAAGTTCACCAATGTACAGAGACAGCAGTTAGGTGGGAAGCAGCTAGTACTGAAGGTAAGAAAGGAAGGACTGGGAGCATGGGTGTAGGGGATGGAAGGGTAGCAGATAGGGGACTCCATAATTAGGGGTATTCAGTGGGGAAGGAAAGGGGACCCAAATGCAAGCAGTATGGTGGTTTGTATGCCAGGGATGACAGCAGGGAAGGTGGGCCCAAGAACAAGGGAAATAGTAAGGGAGGTTGGAGGAAACCTAATTTATACATTTGGGAACCAACGACCTAGCTGGGGAGGAGGTTGAGGTAGCGCAAAGAAGGTTAAGGGAGTTGGGGAAGATCTGCAGGAAGGAAGTTCACTGGCCTTCTTAGAGGTGATACCAGTACTAATGGCCAGCACAGCCAGGAAAAGAAGAATAGAGGATTTTAATGACTGGCTGAGGAAATGGTGCAGGGAGGAGATGTTTAGCTGTATTGGGGACTGGGAGGAGACCTGGTCAAACAAAGCACTCTTTTCACCAGACAGGCTACACCTCAGTAGGGAGGGTTTGAGGGTACTGCAGGACAAACTGTGGGAATACGTAATCACTACACATAATTTTAAAAACTACGGGGGCAGACGGTGCAAGCCACAGACTCCCGAGAGGAGGAGCTCAGTGAACCTCCTCACGGTGATGGAAGTGGTCTGGAGGGAGGAGGTGGTAGGGATGAGAACACAGTTAGCAAAGGGTGGAGGGGGAGAAGAGTACATAACCCGGGTGTGTGGAGGGGTGCACACAGAGGGAATAAATGTGAATAGAAGAATAGAGGGATGAGAAGGAAAGTCAGATTCTAGGTGGAGGGTGGTGTCTCTGAATGCGCGGAGTCTTGGAAACAAGATGGATGACCTGCAGGCACTATTAGCAGAGAGGAGGGTGGACATAGCTGCGGTAACAGAGACTTGGGCAACATCAGACCATGACTGGGACCTTGCGATCCCTTGATATAGACTATACAGGAGGGACAGGGTAGTCGGGAAGGGGGAGAGGTGGCAGCTTATATCAGGGAGGGAATAACTTGCACAGGAGAGGAGTCAGAGGAAGGGGAGGTGGAGGCATTTTGGGTTCAGTTAAGGCCCAACTGAGGGAGAAAGGTGAGGTTGGGGTGGTTTACAGACCACCCGATCAGGATGAGGAGACGGAACTGAGCTCACAAATAATGGAAGCTGCAGGGAAAGGAGAGATGGTAATTGTAGGGGACTTCAGCCTGCCCAAGGTGGACTGGAGTATATCCTCCACAGCATGTACTAGAAGTCAGATGATCTTGGAAGGACTGCAGAGTGGGTTCCTGTCTCAGGGCGTCACTAAAAAAAACAAGAGCTGAGGCAGTTCTTGATCTGGTGCACACAAATTGGGAGCATGTACAGGAAATAATGGTCAGCGAGCCACTGGGTGGAAGTGACCATTGCACAGTGTGGTTCCAGTTAGATATGGGCAGAGAAAGCATCCCGACTAAGACCAAAATCTTGGATTTGAGGAGGGCGGACTTCAAGAAAATGGGCAAAGTGCTCAGGAGCCATCTGGCGGGCATCAAAGCAGATATGGGGGTGGACCAAAGATGGTCCATCATTAAAAATGGAATACTGGTTGCCACAGATGTGTGTGTTAGGCTCAGGGGTAAAAACACAAGGGCCAAAGCACCCAGCTGGTTCAGTTCTGGGGTTGCCCAGGCAGTAAGGGAAAATAGGCTGGCCTATAGAAAATTCAGGAAGACCAAAAGAAAAGTGGATAGGGAAAATTACCTAAGGTTGGCTAGTGAGGCAAGTAAGGAAGTCTGCCGAGCAAAGGCACAGAAGGAGCTGCAGATAGCTGAAGGAATTAAGAAGGGGGAGAAGGCTTTCTTTCACTATATAAGTGAGAAAAGGGACAAGAAGGAAGGGATTGTTAGGCTTAATAAAGGGGTGGAGTGGGTGGAGGATAATGGGGGGAAAAGCAGAGATACTAAATGAATAGTTCTGTTCAGTCTTCACCAGGGAGAAGGACGGACCAGTGACTTCAGGAGGGAAGAGAGGAGTAGGAAGGGAAGGGAACACAGGTGTAGTGATAGAGAAGGAAAGAGTGAGGGAGGGACTGCTGGCATTGAAGGTGGACAAATCACTAGGCCCGGCCAGAGTACATCCAAGGGTACTAAAGGAACTGGCTGAGGAGCTGGCAGGGTCACTGGCAGACCTATTTATTAATTCACTAGAGTCAGACGTGGTACTGCAGGACTGGAGAACAGCACATGTAGTGCCCCTCCACAAAAGCAGTCCTAAGGATGACCCTGGGAATTACAGACCAGTCACTCTGACCTTCATGTGGACACGCTTATGGAGACCATACTAAAGGAAAGGTTGGTGGAATATCTAGAGGAGCATGGTCTCCAGGATGCAAGGCAGCATGGGTTCATGGAGGGGGAGATTGTGTCAAATGAATCTGATTGACTTATTTGACTGTGTCACTAAGACAGTAGACATCCTCTATCTTGATTTCAGCAAGGTCTTTGACTCTGTGCGTCTTGTGTTGTTCCAGTCCAGCCAACCTCGGTTTAAACAAAAATTAATAGTTTAAAGGGAGTAGCCCAATTCCAATCATGGCATAGCTAAACAATCTTGAGCAGATCGGAACATAATGAGCCCACTCACCAAGTATATAAAAAATTATTTCTTTTTCATTTAATATTTACAAAGTTCAAAACAGTGTAGTTGCTGTCATACGTTTCGGATTATCATTCATCAGTGGTACATTTGTTTTGTTACTACATGTGACCCCTTTCAATTCATCTGTTTCTTTTTTAGATACATTTTCAAAAATACTGCATTTTCCTTATGTTCAGTATGTTTTTTTTTCTTGTCAGTTATAGAAACATAGACTTTGACAGCAGATAAGGACCGCTTGGCTCATCTAGTCTGCCCATTTCCCAACCTACAAGATAGGCCGAAGATCCTAGTTAACCAACAGCCTATTTCTTCCTACCCCCCCCCCCCCAAGAATTGTCCCCCTCTCCCTTCTTTCCTCAAGGGTGTACATATTAAGCTCCTTTAGTCTCTTCTCGTTTTGGTGCTTGCATTTCTCCTTTCGTTTTATGTGTATTATCTCTGTTCAAGCAGAGCATGACTTCCTGCTTTCTCTGTCATGGACCTCCATGATGAAGGATAATAATCCAAAACGTATGACAGCAACTACCCTGTTTTGAACTGCATAAATATTAAATAAAAAAGAAATAATTTTTTGATATACTTGGTAAGTGGGCTCATTATGTTCCAATCTGCTCAAGATTCTTTGCCTCTGTGCTACACAAAAGGTTGATCAGGAAGTTGGTGGATCTTGGGGTTGGGGAAAAGATGGCCAGATGGGTGGAAAGCTGGCTGAGGGACAGAACCCAGAGGGTGGTTGTGGGGGGATAGTTATCTGGGGTACCAGAGAGGTAACCAGTAGGGTCCTGCAGCACTCTGAGCTGGGGCTGGTGTTGTTCAGTGTCTTCATCAGTGGCATTGGGATAGCATTAAGGGCAAAATGTGCCTATTCGCAGATGACACCAAGCTCTGCGGGAGAGTGGACACAGCCGAAGGGATACAGGACCTACAAGAAGATCTGGAAAAGCTGGGGAGGTGGTCCAGGATCTGACAGCTTGGCTTCAATGCCAAGAACTGCAAAGCTATGCATATTGGAACCAAGAATCCCAGGACAAAGTACTACCTGGGTGGAGTCAGAGTATTTGCATCAGTGGAGGAGGAGAAGGACTTGGGAGTGATGATCACTAGTGACCTGAAGAACTCCACGCAGTGCAAGAAATTTAACAGCAAAGGGAAACAAGATGCAGGGATGCATATCTAGGGGGATCAGTAGTAGGAGAGAGGAGGTTAGACTGCCCTTGTACAGGTCATTGGTAAGGCCGCATCTAGAGTATGGAGTTCAGTACTGGTGCCTACACCTCAAAAAGGACATTAACCTGCTGGAGAAGGTCCAGAGGAGGGCTACAAAGATGATAGTGGGTCAGTAGGGTAAGGCATACGAGGAGAGGTTGAGGGCACTGAACATGTACTCCCTGGAAGACAGGAGAGAGGGGACATAATTGGGACCTTCAGGTACTTGAAAGGGATAAATAAGGTTGATAAGTAGAGTCTCTTTAAGCTGAGTGGCAACCATTACACTGAGGGGCACAGTCTTAAACTGGAGGGTGGGAGGTTTAGGAGGGAGATCAGGGAGCACTTCCGTTTTTTTTTTTTTGGCACTTTATTTATCTTCCTATCACCGGACCACCAGACTCTCTCTGGTGGGGATGCTTGACTTACCCGTCTCCCGCCCGCCTGAAGGCTCAGTCCTACCTGTCGAGTGGGGCTGCTCCACTCTGTTGTCCTGGTGCCCATTCCCCTGGGTAAGCCCCCCGGGGCGGGGATGCCAACCTCCTCAGGCATCCTTTCCTTAAGTCTATGCCGGCATCCCAGAAGCGGAGGAGCCCCAACGGTAGCCAACACACTCGGCTTGGGCGTGGTGGGTAGTCCCTGATCCTCACCATCGCCTACTGATGGCCAGGGCTTTCCACCTTATTGGTTGCCCCACAGGCGCGGTGTGCAATGCTTCCTGCGTGCCACCACGCTCTCCTGCCACTGGAAGCTGCCGACACCCCTTCCTGTCTTATCTCCCACTGTGCCAGCACTACCACCAGCTGCCGCTAGTGGCCATTGCTGCACCGGGACCCCCAAAAGCCCAACCCGGGGAGAGGAGAGCAGTCCAATGGACGCTCAATCCTCTCTCATCCCCGCCGACCCCCAACGGCCCAGGCTTGCTCCCGAACTCAGGTTGCTGGCGTGGTGCGAGCTGTGGTGTCCAGCTCTTCAACCCTCAGTGCCACCAGGCCGGCAGGGAGTACTTCTTCATAGAGAGGGTGGAGGACGCTTGGAATGCACTGCCGGAAGAGGTCATCTTGTTGAAGACAGTGGGCAACTTTGAGAGGCTGGACTAGGCATAGGGGGAAAGTAAGGATCATGGGCAGGGACGAAGGGAGGAGGGAGGGTGGGGACATTAGCTTAAGCTGTGGACCCTGCAGTACGAGCAGACTTGATAGACCAAATGGCCTTCTTCTGCTGGCTTCTTCGTATGTTTGTATGTATGTTCATATGGATGATTTAGAACAGATGATTCTAGTCATTTCCCCTGTGCGCAAAGTGCTCAAGCGGTGGATGGAATGCAGCAATCTGTTTAAGGGGGTTCCATTCCTGATCCTCTCTCCTCTTCAGATCCTCACCATGGATGCCTCAGGGCTGGGATATGGGACTCACTTAGGCCCTCATCAAACACAGTGCACATGGACCCCAGTGGAGCACACTTTGCACATCTATGTTCTGGAAATGAGGGCTGTTCTGTATGAACTCCATGCCTTCCAGAACCACTTATCCCTAGGTCCCCTGCTCATACAGATGGACAATGTCAGTGTGATGCATTACATTAACAAACAAGGGGGGGGCACATTCCTATCTGCTGTGCAGGGAAGCAATTAGAGTTTGATAGTGGGCTATAGAACACGGTCTAGAACGATCAGTAGTACATGTTCCAGGCATCCAAAACATCTTGGCAGACAAGCTTAGCTGGTCACAGTCCAGGATGCACAAGTTGCAGCTGCTGACCTCAGTGGTCGATGACCTGTTCCAAAGGGGGGGATCATCCAGGTTTTGACCTTTTTGCATCCCCACTAATGCAGAACTGCTGCCTTTCAGCTTGCTCACCACTCCAGGGCCTGGAATTTTCTGGCGAGAAGTGTTGTACCTCTCTTGGAAAGGGAGGTTTCTGTATGCCTTCCCTCTAATTCAAATGGAGGTGCTAACTCTGATTTTCATTGCTACCCTACGGCTTCGACAGACCAGGTTCCACCTGCTGCAACAGCTGGCAGTGGAACCCCCAGTACCTTTGGCCCTGTGCAGTGGTCTGCTGTCACAGGAACAGGGAACCCTGGTCCATCTGGACCTGAAGTCTCTTCATCTACACACATGGCTCCTGAAGACATAGCCTGTTTTGGGGTTTCCCAAAAAGTGGTGGATGTTCTGGTGGCTGCTGGAAAAATGGCCACCAGATCCACTTACTCCGTGAAGTGGAAGTGGTTTACTTTATGGGCCACTTCTCACCACCTGGATCCATTCACCTGTCCAGTTAATCAGGTTCTGACCTGAAAATTGTTCTTGTCAGATTTAAGCCTGCAGTATTCCTCTATCAAAGTGCACCTGGCTGCCTTGTAAGCTTTCCATGTGTGTCATCAAGCCATAGGTCAAGAAGCATAGGCAGACCAGGAGAAGTTATAAAATTCACAAATAGCATTTAATTATTATCAGTAACAATAACATTAAAAAATGTACAGGATAGCTCTTCTACAGGCAGTTCAAACAAAACAAAGTCCTTCCTCTGAGGGTTATCACTAAATCACCTCCCTCCCTCTCTCTCTCTGTCTCTCTAACAAAAGATTGCTGTCTTCATATACGTCTTTTCCTAGAAAATTAACTTCTGCATCCTGAGCTCCTTAAAATACATCTCCTGTTTCTCACAGAATGTATCAGAACTTTGTCAGTTTCTTTCCTGAAGGTGCAGCAAAATAGAACGTTGTGTTAGTTAAACCTGTACAACGGACTTGCAAGGGTGCGGACCCTCCCCAGGTGACCAGCCATAGGACTACTGTGCTGTCTGTAACAACTCAGTTTTATACTTCTATGGTATGACCAGTTGTTCAATCTGTTCTGCATCTGAGGATTAACCCAAAGTCTGTACAGTAGCCCATTACATTTTTTAAACATTGGTGCACACTGTTTTTGTTTCACCCCCAGCTGCTTAAAATAACCTTGGCGAGAAACATTGTTAGTTTGTTTAGAAACAAAATCACAATCCGTTATCCGTTTAGTTTCAGCATTATCATATATCAACCCCTTATGTCCATCAATCTTATGTTGCCACTGTTTTTTCAGGTGCCTTCTTTCTTTCCTGGATTTCCAGATCTTGGAGCTGGGCTCAAACAAGTCCAAATCAAAGTCACAAAAAGGAAGAGAGTTCCCAACATCTGAGTTTTTCTTTGCCTGTGCTCTTTTCATCACAGCTGCTGAAACTGCAGGTTTTGCTCCCTCTGTGATTAACTTAGCAAATCCTGGAAAGTCATTTCCAATAATCACAGGTACAGGTAGATTTGATACTACCCCCACTTTGATTTGGTATGACGCCCCATTAATGTTCAGAGTCGCTTGGATGGTGGGATAGTATTGAGTATCCCCACGGATGCAGATGACCCCAGTACCTGGTCCTTTTGCAGTCTTTTCCCAGAACTACAACATGCTAGAGGGTCTGTCTGCTTCCCGAATCTACAAGTCCCTTCACAGTCTTATATCCCACTTTGACATCTGTTAAACACTTGCCCTAATTTGCTAAAAGCACATTTGCTCCAGTGTTACCCTTCTTATTTTTATGGCAGTTTCTTGCAGTATGACCTGGCTTATTACAGTTATAGCAAATAAAGTCTTTAGGTGCAGATTTGTTGCACCAATGAGGGTCTTACGGTTCCTTGTCTGTTACTTCACTGCTGCAGTGTCTGTCTGGTCATCTAATAGCCCAAGAAACAGTCTTTCCCTCACTTTCTGGTTGGTGTTCCTTTACCCAGAGCAGCAAGTCTGTGGAAAGGATATTAATGAACTGCTCCATTACAGATATGTCCATGATCTGTGGAACCATTATTCCCTCTGGTTGGAGTCATTTAATGAGGAGTTCTCTGAGTCGGGTGAAGGCTTCTCGAGGATTGTCAACGTGAGTAGTACTTCAGGGACTGGAATCTCAGCCTGTAGGTCTCTCCTGAGATGTCATATCTTTTAAGGATTTCTTTTTTTACAATGTCATAGTTTTCTGACTGTGCAGTGTCCATAGTAGGTAAGTTGGGATTTTAGCCGTCAGATAAGGTAACCAGCCTGATTGTCCATTGCTGTTTTGGCCGTTGGCAGCCTCCAGTAAGCCTTTCAAAAGTTGTCAGGTATACTTCAGTATCATCCAAGGGACACAACTTTGTAAGTTTGTTTTAAGTTCTTTGTGTTTTGTTGATCAGCTGGACCTGTACCAGATCCTCCAGCTTTGATAGCTTGCAAGGCATTCAGCCATCGCTGCATCAATTCTTTTCTGTGCTTCTCTTTCTTTCACTGTTGTACAGCCCACCATTTAAAGAAGGCAGACATGCTTTCAGGTTCTGGCCCTGCTTGTTTTTCTTCCATCACTGGTTCTGGCTGCACAGTCTCAGTTTGGACTTTTGTTTCTGCTTCTAGTTTGGCTGCCATTCTTCTGGTAACCACTCCTGGGCTTGCTGTTGCAGGATCCATACTTTTCTTCTGTGCTTCCTTGGTACCAAGACTAGTGCCCACACACAAAGCTCCTAGCTTAGAGTATGCATGGCGTACATCCCACTCTGCCACCAACTGTCATCGAAGCATAGGTCAGGAAGCACAGGCAGACCAGGAGAAGTTATAACATTTGCAAGTAGTGTTTTATTATCAGTAACAATAAAATAAATAAAATTGTGCAGGATAGCTCTTATTCAGGCAGTTCAAACAAAACAAAGTCATTCCTCTGAGGGTATCTCTAAATCATCTCTCTCTCCCTCTCTTAACAAATGATTGCTATCTTTATATGTAATGTATTTTCCTGGCAATTAACTTCTGCATCCTGAGCTCCTTAAGATGCGTTTCCTGTTTCTCACAAAACGAATCAAAACTTTGTCAGTTTCTTTCCGGCCGGTGAAACAAAACAAAACATTGTGTCCGATCTCCTGTTGACAGCTATGTAAATAAGCTTGTAGAGGTCAAACTACGTCTTAAGGTTAACCCCCTGACTTCTAAATAGCTTTTTGTAATTATTTTAAAAATAGAATTACATAAATCTGCAAACTGAGAGATCCCAGTTTCATATACAGATTCATATATATTTTTTAACTGCAGAGAAGCAAGGCCAGAAAGAAAGAACAGAAATAGGAAGGGAGATAACAGAGGGAATTGTAGGACCACGGGAGTGGGCAGTTCTAATGTTCTGCAAGGAAAATTTTATTGCACAGTCAGACAGGAAGAGATAAGTGACAGAAAAGGAGAGGAAAAAATAGATCCTTGCTTTTAATACTCTGTATAACAAATGGGACAGGGTCTTGTACAACCCTGTCGCAATGTGGCTATAGATGGCCTCACGGTAGCTCAGCTAGAGGTAGCACATACATTCTTGAGGGGTATTCTGTATCTAAAGCCCTCTATTTGTAATCCAGTTTCAGCTTGGTACCTGAATTTTATTTTGGAAAAGCTCTCTTTGGCTCCTTTTGAGCCAAACTTGTGGTTTACGCTTTCTGTCTTGGAAAGCGTTATTGTTAGTTGTGATCACTTCTGCTCAGATGATCTCAGAGCTGCAGGTTCTAATGTGTGAGCCTCCTTTTTTGATTTTCCACAAAGACAGGGCGTTTTTGCATACTAATCGTAAATTTCTCCCCAAGGTAGTTCTGAGTTTACTTTAAATCAAACCATGCACCTGCTAGTGCATTATCTAGAGCATGCCAGTCTAGGGAAAACATTGCTCCCTACTTTGGATGTGCATAGAATACTTAGGTACTATACGCACCGTACAACAGACTGCAGGAAGTCCTTGCATCTTTTCATTTCATTCTCCCCGGGTCAGAGGGCACACCAGTTTCTAAAGAGTGCTTATCCAAATAGTTAGCAAATTGTGTTGCTTTTTGTTACAGGAAGTACGATAAGGAACGGCCTGGTGTGAGTCGTGGTCATTCCACAAGCGGCATGGCCACTTCTGTTTCTTGTTTTCGCAGTGTCTCCGCTGCAGAGAGCTGTGCAGCTGCTACCTGGAGTACTGTCCACACTTTCACTAAGCACTACAGTCTGGACATTGTTTCTCGCAGACAGGCTGGCTTGGGCCTAGCTGCACTACAAGGCCTATTGTCATAAGTCTGCCCTCACTGGTTTTCTGTGCTACTGTCTCCATTGTTCCATTTTCCAGCCCTCTGTCTCGACTAGTTTGCGTAGGTCTGGGTTCTCTCATTGCTTCCTAGAGGAGGTCCTCCAAGCAGATCTCTGGCAAGGAGCTGAGGAGAGCAGGGGCCTGCTCATGCTAATGTTACACTCATGCCTGACATCGTCGTGGGAAGCCACTAGCAGACTGCTTGCAAAAGTTTCCGTGTGGTCTTAGCACCTGGCAGCAACAAGTTCCAAAGGTGTGGACTGATGAAAGAGATTCTCTCAAAGATTTAATGTTATGGTAAGTACGGAACTGTTCTTTCTACTGTGTAATGAAGAGTTATATGTGAAAGACCCAATCACTCTCAGTCATAGGTCAGTTCAGCACTGTTTGCCATATCCTGTGTGCTTTACCTGCCTACAGAAAGGAAGTGAATTATGAGTGCATGAACCTCAACCAGTCACAGGCATCCTAAAGTTGATGGCCTGGAACAGGAAGGAGAGATGGGGAGAAAATTGACTTAAATGGTGTTCAGTTTACCCAGTAAAGATTGAGGAGGTACATGCAACTTTGTAAAGTTTGCCACAGTGGCTCTTCTTATTGGCTGGTAGTTCAGTTTGTACCTCTGTGGAAGGGCTGGTGATAACTTGATGATAACTCATGACATCATTCCTAGCGAATCAAGATTTTTTTTTTTAACCATTCCAGATATTCTTATAATCTTCAGTGGTTGACTTGTATAAACTGTTCCAAAATTCTGAAGTTCAAAGATTAGTTGGCATAGTCCATTTTTCACAATGGAGGTTCTCTAATTCTAGGGGCGTGGATATGGTTCACTTATCCAGACTCTGACAGTTTCACAGAAATATGTTATTGGCTGGAACATCTTTAAGCTAAGCTCCTTCCACCACCCAGGTGATATAACCCCTGACTCTGCACCATGACATCAGATCTTTCTTTCCACTGGAAGAACAAATCACTTCCTTCGTGCTCTACTTAGGATTTTTCTGCACCATAGGCGAACCTTTCCTTTCAAAGTTTTCAGTCATTTGCTTGTAGTTTTGCAGTTCTTTTGACTTCGTCTCTGGACCAGCGATGGAACACAAGAAACCAGTATTCAAATTCTGTGTTCACTGCTGGCAGTAAATGTCAGTCACCAATCCGCACAACACATGCCTCTACTGCCTGGGCAGGCAGCATAACATGGCCAAGTGTGGCCTGTGTTTATCCATGCTTCCTGAGTCAATTGAGGACAGGAAACTTCAGCTCTCGCTGGGTCGACCTTTATAAAGAGATCCAACGGATCGCCCTATGGGCAACAAAAGAGGCCTCGGCTGCAGCTGCTGTTGCAATGGGTACCTCTTCAGTTTCGGCACTGTTCCCCACTGGGGCCAGCATCGGAGGGTCTTACACGGATCACTTCTGTGACGTGTCGGACCCTCCTTGTGTTGGGGGAGAGCCTTGCCCTCTTTAGTTCAAAATCTAAGCACTGCTAGCACCAGTCATGGGACAGGGAAGGATCGAGGTTCTCCCAGTCCCTTGACTCACAGAACCACTTGACTGTGGTCGAGTGCCTCTCATCCGATGGGCAGGTTGAGGGCTCTTGGGCTCCACCATTGCCTGTCAACGTCGGCTCCAGTTGACCAGGCCATTCAGATTTTTTCCTGATCTGGTCGACCGGTTGTGGGGCAGGGTCAAAGAGTCAGCCTCATAGACGTCTGTGCTCCTGGTCCTAACTCAGGAGGACATGGACCAGTCGGTGACCCTGGTTGATCCTTCCAGGGACCAGTCTCCACCTGGGGTCGGGTTTTTGACACCCATGTTGCTCAACATCGGCAGGCGTGTTATCTATGGCCAACTGCAAGAAGACCCCTCTTGCCATCGGCTGGGCGATCAGTGATCAAGGTCATGGTTGAGGCATTCTTGCTCTCAGTCCTGCTTGACTGAGAAACACTGCTGTCAATGTTTCTTGTCCTCCTTATCATCGGGTAAGTTAGGCTTTACAGTGTTGGTTCTTTCAGTCTCGGCTTCCCCGGCAGCATCACCAGCAGGTGCAGTTTCAGGCCTGGCACCTCATGCAGAAGTCCGGGGCCTGAGGTTCAAAAAAGAGGAGGTCACGGGCAATGGCGCCTCTTTGGCAGCAGATGCCAGTGCTCCCACAGAAGCTGCCCAGTGACGAGTTGAGAACATCATTCTCTCCACTTGTCCCCGACTGCTGTCCCTGTTAGAGGCCAGCTACATCACTTCTTGTCACATTGGTCTGCTGTCACAACGGACAAGTAGATGTTGGACATAGTTTGCAGAGGAATGTCTCCAGACTTCGTGGCTCTTCTACCCTACTGCCTCCATGCGCCTTGAGAGTCTAGGGTGTCTCAGGACATGCTGTCCACCCTCAGGGTGACATCGTTCAGCTCCTTGTGAAAGGGGCATTAGTCCTCATCCTGGATGCCCTTGCCAGTGAGTGTTATGTGTCCAGGTACTTCCTAGTCCCGAAATGGACGTGGGGGGGGTGGAGGCTGGCACCCCATACTGGATCTAAATGATCTCAAACAGTACGTGTGGAAGTGCAAGTTCCAGATGGTCACTCTGAGTCAGATTAACCCATCCCTGGAGCAGAACATGTGGTTTTAATTACTTGGATAGGTTGTTCTAGCCAAACTTGTTGGCATGTCCTTTCCCCTTTAAGAATTGCTGGAAAGTCTTTAAGCTGGCTCCTCCCATCCACCCAGATGGTATATCCCTTGGCTCCGCCCCTGACACCAGATCTTCCTTTCCACTGGAAGAAGCAGGTTCCCTCCTTAGCGCTCCCGCACTGAGTAGGCCCTGTCGTTCAAATCTTCGGATTTACTTCCTAAACTAAAACTCGTGTAAGAGTTTTTTCTGCACCACGATCTTCGATTACGACTGTGATGGAGGGCAAGTCTTTGCCCGGGTTCCACCGCTGCCCCTGCAAGCGGAATATGTCATGCACCGACCCGCACGCCACATGTGTTTTGTGCCTGAGTGACGATTACAATACCCAGGCCTGTGATATGCATTGCTCATTTCATCTGAATGTGCTCGATGGCCATCTTGCCTGTTTGCACCTGTGCCACCTGGAAAAACAGAACCTACTGGTAAAATCTAAAGAAGCCCGTTGGGTGGTGTCCGCGGCCACGGGGTCTGATGAGCAGTTGGAGCAGATGAAGGCCTTTGAGGAGGAGGCCGCTCGGGCCACCCAGCAGTCCTCTTCGGCATCTGTTTTTTTTCCACTTAAACTGGACTCTACCTTTTCAGGCTCTTTCAAGGAGTTGTGCTAGTCTCTCCTGACTAAGGGAGAGGGTCCTTCGGGCTCGCACTCCCGCAGCAGGACGAAGTAGTCGAGAGAGAAGGAGAAGACTCACAGTCACCGTTCTTGGGACAGAGAGTGGTCTTGGTCCTAGGAAACTTCGGTTTCGACCAAGGTCGAAACTGCGACTTTAGCCACTGTCTTCATGGTGCCCCTGTCAGGCCAGCCTGCCAATACATGAGTCGATGATCCAGACAAGATTTTTCTCGACCCAGTTGACCCGCTATCTCTCAATGAGGCCGACAGTTCTCTTTTTAGAACTCTGGTCCTACCGGCCGACAGTAAGGCTCCAGACTACCAGGAGAAGCCACGGCACTCCCCAGCTCCCTTCAAATGACCCCGTAGGTCCCCCCGACAATCTCGGTCATGGTCTCGATCTTGATCATCTTCCTCTAGTGGGTCACACAGATCCCACCAATGCCATTCTCGGCATCGCAAGATGTGGTGCTGCTGCTATGCTTTCTCCTCGGCTGAGGGGAGGCTTCAGCGCAAGTTGTGTTGGCGCTACAAGGACCTTATGTGGCAACAGTTGGTTCTGGCCAGTCAGGGGCTGGCACCGTCTCTCACCCCGGCAATCACATGGCTGTCACCATCTTGGCCGTCAGCTACTCCTCTGGAGTTTCCGGATCCAGTTGACACCACCCCTCCACCCGCAGAGCCAGTGAAGACCATTCCATTTCGGCCTAAACTGGCCTCTCCACCGATCATGGTGGAGCCGCAACCTCATCAGCCAGTGTCCGGGGCCTCGTCTAAGGAATCTCGGCTGGCTAAGGGACTTCCCCATCGGCTGTCGGTCACTCTCATGCCCAACTGTCTGCAGCGGGTCGAAGGTGACTTGGGTGGTCAGCCACTGTACAGGGACTTTTCGGAGTCCGATGATAACTCTTTGCTACACTCCCATCCAATTGACACAGAGTCAGTTGGGGATGTCTCCATGGAGGGAGGGGCTCTTCGACTCATCTCCGAATCCACAGGGATGCAGTTGGAGCCCATTCAGAAGCGGGCCCATTACTCCCTTACTGATATCCTAGATAAGGAGGATTCACCAACTGAGGCCTTCCCAGTGGTTGAGGCTATTGTCGGTCCAGCCCTGGAGCTCTGGCAGCACCCTGCTTCCTGCCCCACACCATCAGCCCATATGGCCTGCAAATGTGCGGTGCCCATCAGTTCCCTTTTGGGGTTCACAGAACACCCCTCGGCCAAGGGGATAGTGACCAATTCTGTGTTTCAGTGCTTGGGTCATAAGGACGTCGATAAACCTCCAGACAAGGAGTCCGAGAAATTGGACTACTCAGCAAAGAAGGTTTATGCTGCCTCCTCGCTCAGTCTCTGCCAGGCGAGCTCAGCCATCATCATGGCACATTTCTCCCACATTTCTCCCTTTCCCTCTGGGGTCCCTGGATGAGGTGCGCTTCCTCATCTCCCTGCAGACCTCCAGACCACGGTCAAACAGGTCCAGGATCAGGGTCGTGCTGTGGCCAAATAGCAGCTCCAGATGGCTCTGGATATTGGGGACTCTTGTGCCCACTCAGTGGCAGCCGCCATCGCCATGTGCTGTAGGGCTTGGCTGAGGATCTTGACCTTCATGGCAGATACTCATCATAAATTGATGGACATACCCTTTCTGGGCACTGACTTGTTCATGCCTAGAGTCGACGGTCACCTTCAGCGCATAGAGAAGTCCAGTGCCACCTTGGACTCTGTACAGTCCTTCCAGAAGGATGGACTATAAGGGCTCCAAGCAGCAGAAGTGCAAGCCCTTTCGGCCTTCCACCCCTGTGGCCAAACTAGCCCAGTATCATTCTAAGCAGCAGGCTCAGTCTTGGCACCCCCGGCCCAAGTTGGTGGCTTCGGTGCCCCATAAGCCTGGAGGCAAAGGTCCTGGCTGTCCCTCAGCCGGGCCCTCCTCCTCCACCAAGCCCGCACAGTGATGGGGTTTGTCACCCCCAGACCTGTCACACCTCCCCTGGGTCCTCCTGTGGGGGGCCGGCTCCACCACTTCCTTTCTGCCTGGTCCGCTGTTACCATGGACAGGTGGGTCCTGGAAGTAGTTGGTCAGGGTTTGCCTCTGGAAGTCGAGCAGTACCTTCCAAGCCGAGCCCGTGCCCCATGGGAGGGCTTGGTATCTGCAGGCACTTGGTCGGCTCTCTGAGCTGACATAGCTCAACTCCTCCACAAGGATGTGGTGGTCAGAGTAGCGGATTCTCCTGCACACCCAGGGTTTGTCTCCAGGTACTTCCTGGTGCCAGAGCGGACAGGGGGCTAGTGCCCCATGCTAGATTTGCATGACCTGAAAAGTTCACCAGGTCCCGCACCTTCAGGATGGTAACTCTGTCCCAGATCATACCATCTCTCAAGCAGGACATGTGGTTCTGTTATATGGATCTTCACGACACATTTTTTCATGTCCCGATCCGTACATCCCACCCAAGGTTCCTCTACTTCTAGGCAGACGGAGACCTATACAAGTTCCAGGCCATGCCATTCGGCCTCTTCTCAGCCCCCATGGTCTTCACCAAATGCACAACAGTGGTGGCAGCCCACCTGAGACATTGGGTCCAGATGTAACCCTACCTGTATGACTGGTTGACTGCAAGGCCCGCCAGGCAGGAGATGTGGAGCGGTCAAGGGATCTGGCCCTTCAGACCTGCATTGATCTGGGCCTCCTTATCAACGAGGCCAGGTCGGAACTCACACCCATGCAGGTGATCAATTTCATCAGGGCAGAACTCGACTCTTGCCAAGCCAGAGCCGGGCTCCCAGCAGACAGGGTGGAGGTTCTCTCCTCCTGCTGTGCCCAGTCACTTCTGGTTGGGCACTTGTGCTCTGCCCGGGACTTCCTGTGCCTCCTGGGTTACATGGCGATCTGCACCACCATGGTCCATTGAGCCCAGTGGCATATGCGCTCCCTGCAGTGGGAGCTGGCCAGCCAGTGGTCCCAAAGTCACTTCAACCAGCTGGTCACAGTGACCCAGAGGATGTGGGATGCTTTCCAGTGGTGGACCATCCTGGAACATCTGCAGGAAGGGATTGCGTTTGTCCGCCCCAAGCTGATGGGCACCCTGATGACCGACACCTCTGTCTTGGGCTGGGGTGCCCATCTAGGGGAACACAGAGTCCACAGACTCTGGACCCCTGAGGAGTCTTGATGCCACATCAACCTGCTGGAGCTCTGAGCAGTTCAGCTGGCAGTGACTGCGTACGTTCAGTTTGTTTGGGTCAAGTGGTTCAAGTCCAGACAGACAACACCATGACCATGTACTACCTCAACAAGCGGGGAGGGACGCATTCCCTGCCATTGTGCAGGGAAGCACTCCACACTTGGACCCTAGTGTAAAGCCTGGAGGCAGAGCTCCTAGCCATCCATGTGGCAGGGAAGCCTCCAATCAGTTGGCGGATGCCCTCAGCTGGGTGAGCGAGTGGTCCCTCCACCCAGAGGTATTTCAGTCTGTTCTGCCAGTGGGGCACCCCTCAGGTGGACCGGTTTGCCTGTCAGTGTCAGTGGCTCAGTAGGTGGCATACTCGCCTCTGAGGCCAGGAGATCAGAGGGCTGTGGGTTCAGTTCCCATGTCTGGCACTTGGGTTAATATCCCAGTACTGACACTGTAGTGCAGCATGAGAGGGGTGCTGCACTTCTGAGGTGCCGTCTTTCGGATGAGACATTAAACCGAGGTCCCATCTGCCTGGATTGGTGGTAGTTCAGGTGGATGTTAAAGATCCCATGGCACTTATCGAAAAGAGTAGGAATTTCCCCAGTGTCCTGGCCAAATTTCCCTCATTCACTCAAAATACTACCAACAGCTTAATCTGGTTTAAGGTCAGTTGGCATTCATCTGTATCCCCCTCCCCCGGGTCGTGCCTGAAAATAGGCAGGATTTGTCTAGTGCACTTACCCGGTCAACAAAAATGAAATAAAATAAATAAAGGAGAATGCAAAGCTGAGGTGGTATTGTGCCCACTCCTCTCAGCAAGGCTGTCTTCAGGGAGATGCCTTCTAGAGGCCGTGGACCCCAGGCCTTTTCTATGCCTTCCCTCCACTTCCCTTGATCCACAAAGTGTTGCTGAAGGTCTGGAGGGACAAGGCACAGGTGATCCTGGAGGCTCTGCACTGGTCCCGCCAGTTTTGGTACCCAGATCTCCTCAACCTCAGCAACAGGCTCCCACGGCATCTTCCAGCATGCCTGGACCTGCTTTCTATCATCCAGGAGAAGGTACTCCATCCAGACCTTCAATCCCTGCACCTGACAGCCTGGTTTCTGAGCGGCTAGAGTTCCAGGCTTTGGGTTTCTCCAAAGATGTCTTCACTGTTGTGGACGCCTCTCGGAAGGAGTCAACAAGAAAATGCTGTGCCTTAAAATGGGAGAGATTCTCCATTTGGTGTCACGGCAAGGGGTTAGACCCTTAGACCTGTCCAGTGGCCAGCATTTTGGACTATCTGTGGTCTCTCTCCAGAGGGGGACTTTGGTTGGCGACCCTTAAGATGTACCTGGCATCCATCTCCGCTTGCTAGGCACGGACCTGTCAGCAGTCGGTGGTGCAGAAGACAGTGGTCTGGTACTTTTTCAAGGGCTTAGATCACATATCCCCTTCAGTGCGTGGCCCTCCACCTCCATGGGATCTGTTGCTGGTACTGGCAAAGCTCATGGGCAAGCCATTTGAACCGATGCACAAATGTGAGATGTCACAATGGTCGTGGAAGACCACTTTCTTGGTATCTACTACATCAGCTAGAAGGACTGGGGAGCTCCAAGCACTTTCAGTGGAGTCTCCTTACCTGGTCTTCCACAGGGACAAGGTTGTCCTGCGCCCCAACCTAAAGTTCCTCTCGAAGGTTGTGTCGGCGTTTCACCTGAATCAGGTGATAACTCGTCCAGTGTTCTACCCAGATCACACCTCTGATGCCAAATACAGGCTCCATACTTTGGACCTGAGGCGAGTGCTCACCTATTACAAAGAGCATACGGCTGGAGTTCGGGGAGAGGTTCACCAGCTGTTTGTCACCAGCGCTGAAGCAGTATCTGGCAAACCTGCAGCCAAGTGAACAATTGGCAGGTGGATCACATCCTGCATTGATCTCTACTATAGGTTTGTGGGTAGGAAGCCTCATGTAGGGCTTAGGGCTCATTCCACTTGCCGTATTGCTGCGTCGGTAGCTACTTCTAGGGACGTCTCTATCCTGGAAATCTGCAGGGCTGCTGTAGCGTTGTGAAAAAATTACAGTTAGTAAATTATCAATTACAGATACTCGGAAAGGAGACGAACGGAGATGAGGCTGATGGCGGAAGAATTTAATGATTATAACAATAATCACAGCGAGAGATTACAAGTGGTACATTCTTCATTCTTCAAAATAACAGTGTGTGCTGGCTTGCTTATATAGTGGAAGACAGCATCATCATTTCCTATGGTTTTCTATGATTGGTTCAAACAAGTACAAACATCAACTTACAAGGCAACACTCCTTTGGTATATGTATGAGTTCATCCTTGGTCAGCACAAGTATAGATAGTGTACATTATGTTGTTATATATGGCTAGTAACAGTTGTCACTACCAGTTACCAAGGTCTAGGAGGAAAAAATAGGTTTGGACTTAGGAATGTGCATACAAGCATTTTGGCCTGTCCTGATAAGAATAAACACTAGAGATAGTCAGAAGGGTAATTTGGACTCTATCCTATGTTCTTGTTTTGCAGACACGTAAAACAACTGTTTGCTAGTACTCACATGGTCAGCACAAATGTCAAAAGGCACTTTAATATTGCAGCTTGTGGCTTAGTTTGTCTTGTGGCTTCACAAGTTTTATATGATTCAATTATATAGGTCAACATTTGTTACACAAACACATTATGTTGTAGACCAAAATGAAGTTTAGGCTGAAATATGGGGACAAACTTCTTTATCCCTTGTTACAAGCCCCCCTTGGCCCTATATTTCCTAATTATTATTTGTGCAACAATGCAGCTCCTCGGAGCACGTACATCTCATTACGTACTTTACGAATAGTAAGTCTTAAGTGACACAGGCCTATATTACCAAGAACACTAAGACCACTTGCAACACAAGTAAAACTTTAAAAGACAGGACTCGTAAGGGTCCTCCTGCATAGCTATAAATCAAGTGCTCATTATCACTCTCACTGAGCAATTCATTTACAACTGCTTGTGCCTTATGGGCAGTATTTTGGATTTGTATCAAATGAGTATATTTTCGATTTAAAAGTGACTGCACAACTACTGTTAACATTTATATTCCAACCAGAGAAATCTAAGTTTATATGCACTCTACTGTACTTTACATTATTTACAAGCATTTGATCACTAGGTGTTGATGTAAGTCCACTCTCTGGCCCTTTTGTCACATTTGGGCATTCGGTTGGTGTTACAGTTAAGTATATGGCATCTGAGACTGCAAAACATAATGAGTTGTTTACACCAGCATAGTTACAAACACTGTTATCACCCCAAAGACAGTAGGACAGAGTTAACACATAAACACCATTGTCCTTTGGTGTGGCTCTGTTTATAACAAGAGACCCATTTTTCTGTTCCCAGTCCATGTAGCTTTGCGGTGATCCAGTCATGAGCTCTGAGGCACAGCCGAACCAGCTATTAAAAATGTCCACACACCAATTTGTAGATATGAAAGTACGGTTGTTTTTAGTCCAGGTGGCTTTCCATGCTCGTGTCGTGTAGGCGTTTGTATCAACAGGGTCCCAGTTCCAACTGACTAACAGAGTAATGGACTGTTCATACTCACACGTAACATTGGTCTGTTCCACATTAATGTATAGAAAGTTTTATGGCTGCCACCAAGCCGATGATAATGATGCCTTGTGTCTTCATGGCTATAAACATCAAGTGTAATATTTTAATTTTTAACCAGCTTTGTTTGACGCTTTTTTACACTGATCAACATGTACCCAGAATTCTTGTTTCCTGTACCTCTCAGCTTCTTCTGTATGCCCAGTTTTTTTGGCATATTCCCTTTTTAATCTGTGTTTTAGCCATTTGGAGTCTAACATTAGTAGATACTGCTCTTGTTGATGTCGGGTTGCAGCTGACATGGCTCCCCCAGCTGCGGTCATTCCCTGTGTGCTTACATGTACCATTTGAATGGTTACTGTCCTACCTGTTTTTCCAGTAAGAAGCTCATCTACCTCATCTTGTTTTTTCTGTAACTCCTGGATCTTACTTGCAGCATCCTGGAGTTCAGTGTACAGGCACCTAGTCTCACTAGCACGCTCTTGTGACAGTTGGTCTAACTTAATTTGTAGGAGGGCATTATTTCTGTCTAACAGACACAAATCCCCCTGTGCTTTTATTAACTGTGTTCTAAAGTCAACACACTGTTGTTCTAACTCTTGGTGTTGATCTATTGGGATGCTGTCTTTATACTTTGATGTTAATTCTTCTAGTTGTTTAGCATTTTGATCCCTTTCATCCCTCAACTGAGCTACTTCTTTATTCTGGCAACACTCAATAGTCTGATTATACTGCCACAGTCCTTTGCAATGCATTTGCAAAGATTTCCTTTTTGGTTTTTACTCCCTCATTACGAAGAGACACTTGCTGGGTAAAATACAATTGTGCCTGTTGATCATCAGGCACTGGTTCATATGCTTCCCCCTTTAGGTGTTTTCCTAGAAAACGGCCTATTAGTGTTTCCATACTCATTTTTTCTTATCTTTTTGCCTGCCTAGTCCTTACAGCCAGGTGCACCCGTGCACTGGTGCCCTGGTCTGTCTGGCTACGTCTTACGGCTCCCTTGTGAGGTCCGGCTTGCAAGTCCCAGCACCTTCACTTACCTACTCTGCCCCATGAGTTCCTACAGAGTTATGCATTACTTTATGGTGTTGCATGTGAAGAGGCCACCTAACTACTGGTTGGTTAGTCTGCGGGCCCCAATAAGAAGGTGTGACGGCACCGAGCACGATGAGTGCTGCTGGCTTAAAGCGAGAGACGAAAGTACACACAGACAGCCACAACCACTTGACAATCAGGTGATGTATGCTTTGTATGCTTCTCAAATTGTTTAAATATAAAGTAATGCTTAACTCTGTAGGAACTCATGGGGCAGAGTAGGTAAGTGAAGGTGCTGGGACTTGCAAGCCGGACCTCACAAGGGACCCGTAAGACGTAGCCAGACAGACCAGGGCACCAGTGCACGGGTGCATCCAGCTGTAAGGACTAGGCAGGCAAAAAGATAAGAAAAAATGAGTATGGAAACAATAATATGCAGCACCAGCGATCCGAGTCTTTAAGGCACCAATTGTAGCGTTGTGAAAAAATTACAGTTAGTAAATTATCAATTACAGATACTCAGAAAGGAGACAAACGGAGATGAGGCTGATGGCGGAAGAATTTAATGATTATAACAATAATCACAGCGAGAGATTACAAGTGGTACATTCTTCATTCTTCAAAATAACAGTGTGTGCTGGCTTGCTTATATAGTGGAAGACAGCATCATCATTTCCTATGGTTTTCTATGATTGGTTCAAACAAGTACAAACATCAACTTACAAGGCAACACTCCTTTGGTATATGTATGAGCTCATCCTTGGTCAGCACAAGTATAGATAGTGTACATTCTATTATTATATATGGCTAGTAACAGTTGTCACTACCAGTTACCAAGGTCTAGGAGGGAAAAATAGGTTTGGACTTAGGAATGTGCATATAAGCATTTTGGCCTGTCCTGATAAGAATAAACACTAGAGATAGTCAGAAGGGTAATTTGGACTCTATCCTATGTTCTTGTTTTGCAGACGCATAAAACAACTGTTTGCTAGTACTCACATGGTCAGCACAATGTCAAAAGGCACTTTAATATTGCAGCTTGTGGCTTAGTTTGTCTTGTGGCTTCACAAGTTTTATATGATTCAATTATATAGGTCAACATTTGTTACACAAACACATTATGTTTTAGACCAAAATGAGGTTTAGGCTGAAATATGGGGACAAACTTCTTTATCCCTTGTTACAGCTGCTACCTGGAAGTCAGCACGCACCTTCATTTCCCATTACCACATTGACCTTGAGTCACGCTGGGATGCTGGTTTTGGGGCCTCAGTTCTCCAGTCCTTGTTTCCTAAATAGGGGGTATGCGCCTTGCCTCCCTCCTCCCGGAGAACTGCTAGGAGTCTGCCAACAAGTGTTGGTAGAACAACATATGTACGTTCCTAGAAAAACAGGTTACTCACCTGCAACAGTAGTTCTAGGAGTGGTATATGTTGTTCATCCACACGGACCCACTCTACTTTCCAGTGGGCAAGATCTGGCGTCAGAGGTTGGAGCTGAGGGATATACCACCCGGGTGTGTTGGAGGAGCCAGCTTAAAGACTTTCCAGCAATTTTTAGAGGGGGAAAGGACATGCCAACAAATGTGGATGAACAACATATTCCACTGCCAGAAATATTGTTATGGGTGAATAACCTGTTTTTTTTTTTTGCTCCCTGAACCTTTAGGATGCGTTCATCCACATTCCTGTCAGTGGGTCCCACCAACGGTACCTGCAGTTCCGAGCAGAGGGGTCCTGTACCAGTTCTAGATCATACTCTTTGGCCTTTCCTTTGAAAAAAAAAAAAAGAGAATGAAAAATAAGATTTCTCCATGAATAACAAATCACTTAAAAAAACTAATAATGGACAAAGACAGAGCTTGGCATAAAGCTAAACGCACTAAATAAGATTGTGATAAAATAGCTTATAAGATTATTAGAAACTAATGTACAAGGGAGATAAGAAAAATTAAATCTGATTTTATTACAAGGATCAAGTCTCAACATTTTCCAAAAACCCAAGGAAAATACGGAGTGGAGTAAAATTACTTCAAGGGAAAAATGCTGCGCATATATTAGCTAATGCTCTAACATGGAGGAAAAACATCGCAAGATTCAAAAGAACAAGTTGATATGTTTAATAATTTATTTCATGAAGCAAGTCAGTCATTTGATAGAGAATACCCAAATATGCCACCAGTTGATTGGGAAACTGATTTTTTATTTTATTTTTTTTTTAATAGAGACCGTTGTTTAATTTTAAAAAGATAAGAGTAGAAGAGGTACTTGGAGAATTATCTAAAACTGATACTAAAAAAAAGGGAGGTCATGACAACATTGACCCAATTTTCTTTAAAATTTCAGCTACAATTTTAGCCCCACACATTACGCACTTGTGTAATTTGTCTTTGCAGAACTCTGAAATTCCAGTTGATTGGAAAACATCTTGTATAGTCCCCATACATAAGGGGGTTGATATTACAGATCTTGGCTGTTACAGGCAGGATATTACAGATCCTGTCTTTTACAGACCAGTATCGATACTAACACCTATAATCAAGATGTTTGAAAAGATAGTAGTTAAGCAATTAAACCAGTACCTAATTAAACATGATGTTTTCTCAGATTACCAATCAGGTTTTCGTAAATGGTTTATTACCACTCGTGTAGGGTCTAAAATAACTGATGACATCTTAAATTCCTTTATGAAAAATCAGTGTACACCAGCAGTTTACCTGGATTTATCCTTTGCTTTTGATACAGTTCACCATATTATATTACTGAATACACTTAAGAAAATTGGGTTGGGTTTTTTTCAGCATTGCAATGGTTTGTCATATTTATCATCACAATTACAGTACGTAAAGGCAGGTAACCTCCGTTCTAGCATGATTGTTTCAACACAGGGTGTCCCGCAAGGCTCAGTCCTTGGATCCCTACTATTTATATTGTTTGTTAGTGATTTACCGCTATATTGTTCATCTTTATCAAAAATATATTTATATGCAGATGATACCATGTTATATACGAGTTACATCTATTTGGACACAGCAATAAGTAATGTTCAACAAGATTTTCATAAGGTACAGTCTGCTTTGCTGGAACTGAGATTACTCTTAAATGTCAGAAAAACTCAATGGATGATTTTTTCAAGAAAACCATTAGATCTTTCCAAATATAAACTTCATTTTATTAATGGGACTGACGTTTTTCAAACACTTACATACAGATATCTGGAAATGGTATTAGAGTTCCAGTTGACATACAGACATGTAAGCATTAATCCCTGGCAGAGGAGGGCTCTACCGGTGGATTAATGCCTGGGTTGGGGGAGGTTGGTGCGCGAGGCCGCAGGCCGGGTGCTTCCAGCCACCCACTGGGCATTAATCCACCGGTAGAGCCCAACTCTGGAAGGAATTAATGCGCTTGTAACATGGCAAGTTCAAGGGGAATATTGAGTGACTGCTGTTACACATCAAAGAACACAACACTTTCCGAAAGAAATTATCCTGTTGCAAAACTATGGACAACTTGCTCCGTTTTAATACAGTGATATGAGCTGACAGTGTGTGCATTCACGAGCAACGCAGCACAGTCATTTATATAGTGTGTGGTATTTCTCAAGACAGAGGAGGAGAGCTGTAATCTGTACAACAGACAAATTACGGTATTAATCTGTTATTGCTACCGACCATTTCTATGCTGTGTGCTTTGGCGTTCTATCCCGGTCTTCTACAACAGCACTGCAGTCTGAGTCATTTCTGTGGAGAATCACTCACATTGATACATGTACACACACTGATTTGTGGTGCTCTGTCTCTCTGCCCGTTTCTCCTCTGCCGCAATATGGTCATACTTTCCTGCACTGTTAACTGTTCCACAGTGTCTTCTTCTCTTGCTTACCCCATCCGTGGAATGTATTTTATTTGCAGCAGGATTTGCATGGCCCCTGTGGTCAGTGCGAACAATCCCGTTGCTATCGGTCGGCATCATATCCACCAGCTGACGAGTACTGTATTCGCTTAGCTTACTACCGCCATCTACAGGCTCAGACAGTGACATACACAAAGAGACGTTAGACCACACACTGATTGTTTTAGTTCTTATGTTTCTTTTGCACGCTCCCGATACCGAGCGGGCTCTACTGCTGGATTAATACCCGCTCGGTTTTGGTCAGCTGATGCCTTTCCACCAATCCTGTTGCTCCATTTCACCATGATATTTCGTGCCATGTTACAAATAGAGTTCATCTCTAATAAACTGAAATGGTTATTAGTATTTTTTTTTTTTTTTTATAAGAACAAATCCCTTTTTAGTTTATCTTTAAGGAAATTGCTTGTTAACTCATTGTTTCTCTCATTTGTAAATTATGGGGATTGCATCTACTAAAATACTACCAGATCTATATTGGGCACTCTTTACATGTTGTATCACTCAGCTTTGGATTTATAACTGGTCTGTCATGGTCAATGCATTACTGTGTTTTGTATACTGCTGTGGGGTGGGAATCCTTAAATGGCAAAAGGTTATAACATTGGCATTTATTTACATATAGTTTTGTCACTGGTAAACTGCCTAAATTTCTTTTGAACCAGCTAGAATTTAAGCAGGAAAGTAGGTATAGCTTAAGATCTAGAACACTTCCAAGCTTTAGGATACCCAGAAAAACAGTTGAAATTAGGAGATTATACCCTATCAGTCTCAGTTGCCCAGTCATGAGAAGTATTGAAAACCAAACTCAAATTGGAGGTAATAGTATATATTTCACATTTCAAAACCTTAATTAAGAAGCACTTTAACAAACCATGTGAGTGTTATGGTTAGCCCCTAGATTTTTTAGACTGATATAACATGATGCTTGAATATATGTGTAACGTGTATTTAATGTATTGTATGTTCTTAACTATGTGTATTTATATACTATGTATTTGTGTATTGTTGTTCAACTTTTTGTCGCACTTGTAAAAGAGAGTTTCTCTCAATTTGCTTACCAATAAACATCTGATGATGATGATGATGCTGATGATGACGACCAGGGGTCTTCATCAAATGCACGTCAGTGGTAGCGGCCTACCTGTGGTGCCTAGGGGTCAGAGTGTACCTCTGCCTGGACAACTGGCTGGTAGCCCGTCCATCCTGAGAGACCACGGAGAGATCCACAGACCTGGCCCTCCAGACCTGCCAATATGTGGGCCTGTTTGTCAGTCCGGACAAGTCCAATCAGGTAACAAAGCCAGTGCTCAAGTTCATCATTGCAGAACTAGACTCCCTGAATGCCAAGGCCTGCCTTCAGGTGGACAGGGTGCAGGATCTGGTTCTGTGTGATAACGGCAATCACGGACAAGCGATTGCTGTTAGGGTAAATGTACATCGGCAAAACTCCATTTTGCGATGTACACTCATGCACAACAAAATGGTTCAGGGCATGCATTTTTTATGTTTATATGGGGGCTTGCCCCACCCCACTAAAGTTCTCAACTCAAGGGGGGGTGCATGTCGGGGAATAAGTACATTCCTCGGACAGGCGCAAAATCCTAACGGGCTCCCTGCAATCAACCTGGCACCCTCCCAACCATAGCCAGCCACTTAACCCACCACACCACACGGCTAGCCTAGCAACCCACCGCTGCACTACACCTCACATACCCTCCCTCCCCTTCCGTCCATCGCATGGCGTGCAGGCGTCTTCCAATTCCCCACACGCTGTGAGCACATATAGCAACAGATCCCTCTATCATCCACTAGCTCTGAGAAAAGGCACCGCTATTGAGTTGCCCTTTCGGGAATTGCTGAATAGCGGACACCCTTCTCATTGGATACCCAGGATCTTACCTCAACTGCCTGATCATTTCAGATTGGGCTCTTGTGCCCTGCCCAGGATTTCCTACAGCTGCTGGGGTTCATGTCATCCTGCACTAGCGTGGTCTGCTGGGCCTGCTGGCAGGTGCTCCACTTTCAGTGGGCTCTGGGTCATCAGTGGTCCCAGTGTCTAGGGCCATTGGACCAGCCAATCATAGTGACCCAGCCGATGTGGGACACCATCCAGTTGTGGCTTGTCCTAGAACATCTGAAGGAAGGAATCCCATTTGTCTGCCCAGAACCAACCCTAGCATTGATGATGGATGTATCAATAGTAGGGTGGGGAGCACACCTGGGAGACCACATGGCCCACGGGTTCTGGTTGCCCAGGAACTCCCCTCACCACATAAACCTGCTAGAACTCTCTGCGGTGCACTTGGCTCTGATGGAATTTGCTTCACCATTCACAGGTCAGGTCATTCAAGTCCAGATGGACAACACCATGACCATGTTTTATTTGAACAGATACGGCAGCACCCACTCTCTTCCTTTGTGTCAGGAGGCATTCCACACCTGGACCCTCATGCACAACTTGGGCACCCATGATCTGGTGATTCATGTGGCGGGAAGAACAGTCAGCTGGCAGAAACTCTCAGCCAGGTAAGAGAGACGTTGCATGAGTGGTCTCTGAATCAGGAGGTGGTGAACCACCTGTTCTCCTTGTGGGGCTTACCGTCAGTGGCCCTTTATGCCTCCTTGGATAACGCCAAACTGAGGCTGTTTTGTGCCTGCCCCATACTGTCCAGAACACTGATGGGGGATGCCTTCACAAGGCCCTATGTCCAGATCTCATGTACACCTTTTCTCCCTTCCCCTGATCCAGAGAGTACCGGTCATTGTCAACAAGGACAAGACATGGATGATCCTGATAGCTTCAGACTGGCCCCGGCAGTTCTGGTACCTGGGTCTCTTTAGTCTCAGCAGCATGTCTCCAGGGTGGCTGCCTCTTTGCCCAGACCTGCTGAGCAGACTTCAGGGGATCATCATGCACCTGGACCTTAAGTCCCTTCACCTCATGGCCTGGTTCCTGAGCGGCTAGAATTCCAGGCCTTGGGTCTTCCCAGAGATGTGTCACACATGATGGAGGCCTCCAGGAAAGTGTCAGCTCATAGGTGCTATGCCTTTAAAAGGAAGAGATTTTCTATTTGTTGTCAGGGCAAGGAACTTGATCCTCTTGCCTGCCCAGTGGACTACCTCTGATCCCTTTTCCAGCTGGTACTGCAAACAGTGACCCTAAAGGTACCACTGGCAGCTATCTCTGCTTACTAGGCACAAGCTGGTATGCCAGCAGTGGCCCAGGAGGTGATTGGGTGCTTTTTCAAGGGTCTTTACCACTTGTCCCCTCTGGTGCATGAACCACCTTCAAGGGGGAAAGGGGAAATTGTTCAACCAGGAAAGGCACACTAAGCTGAAGCTTGTTTCCAGGTGTGACCTGGTAGCACAAGAAAGTTAAGTGTCTTGCTCAGTGTCACACAGTATACAAGTGGGGGCTGTGAGATTCAAACTCAGGTCTCCAGGTTGGCAGCTCAGAACCCTAGACCACTGCGCTATACTACCTCACTATGGAACTTACTGCTGGTCCTGGCTGTGCTCATGGGCAAGCCTTTCGAGCCATTGCACAGGTGTGAGTTGTCACACCTGTCAGGGAAGACTGCCTTCCTAGTGGCAGTTATGTCTGCTAGAAAGATTGGGGAGTTCCAAACATTCTCGGTGGGCTCTCCCTATCTGGTCTTCCACAGAGACAGGGTTCCTTCTCTTTAAATCGGAGTTCCTCCAGAAGGTGGTATCAGAATTTTACCATGACCAGGTAATTAACTTACCGGTATTATTTACCAACTCATCTTTGGAGGCCCACTGCAGGCTCCATACCCTGGACCAGTGTAGAGCAGTTTCCTACTATGTGAATTGTACGGCTGGTGTTTGGGGACAGGCTCACCAACTGTTTGTCACCTATGCTGAAGCTCCGCCTGGCAGACTGCCAGCAAAGCAGACGATTACAAGGTGAATCACATCTTGCATTGACATCTGCTATTGATTGGCTGGTCAGGAGCCTCCTGTAAGGATTAGGGCTCATTCCACCAGACATACCACTACCTTGGTAGCTGCTTCCAGGGGTGTTTTCATACAGGAGATGTGTAGGGCTGCTACATCAAAGTCAGCAAACACCTTAATTTTCCAATACTGCATTGACCTTGATTCACACTGGGATGTGCATTTTGGGACCTCTGTTCTCCAGTCTCTGTTCACCAACTAGGGGTGCACACCTTGCCCCCCCCCCCGAAGAACTGCTAGGAGTCTGCCAGAGTGTGGATAAGTGAACCATATCCACGATCCTAGAAGAATAGGTTACTCACCTGTAACTGTAGTTCTAGGAGTGGTACATGGTTAACATCCCCATAAACCACTCAGCCTCCCATGACAAGTGGCACCTGATCCTGCTTCCAGCATTCAAGATTTGACATCACAGAGCGACTTGGGGGGGTTATACCATACAAGTGGTGGGAGGAGCTGAGCTTAAAGACATTCTGGCCATGGATGTGAACCATCTACCACTCCTAGAACTACAGATCTTACTTCGAGTGGGAGCTCTTGCAGCACGCTATTACATTTAGGACTATGCCGCAGGCACTCAGGACCACATGGTGCTTCTGGCAGCAATACCAGCGGAGCCTCTGGCCTTGACCCCCCGACATCGGTCAGGGTACAAGAGGGGGCGGACCCAGCTCCACCTCAGTTCTTTCCCGCCGTGTACCCGCATGTGAAGCTTGCTTCTGTCTGCAACTCTGTGAGAATTGAGAGATTTTCTAGCAAGATTTTACCGTTTTTCAACGGTTTTTGTTTGTTTTCACCGTCACTGACGTCAGTATCGCTGCCGTTGTTTCGTACAGTTTTTCCTACGTTTCGGTGGTGTTTTCTGCTCGGTGTTTGCCGCCTTTAGTACCGACATTAGCTCTCTTCCCCCTGACCGGGTTCGATGTCTTCCCAGGCTTCGGTGTCCCCTGAACACCTCAACAAGTGCGACTGCGGGCGGCAGATTCCCGCTAAGGATGGGCATCGGCGGTGCGTCTTCTGCCTCGGCCCCGACCATGACACTGCTAATTGTGCTGACTGTCAGGCCTTTACCAGCCGGACCTGCATCCGCTGCCTGAAAGCCCTTAAGGCCTACCTTCTAGAGCAGAAAATGGATCTGCACTCGTCGAAGGGGAAGAAAAAGGAGAAGAAGCGGCACAGTAAGGAGCGTAGTCTGTCCCGACACCGGTCCCGTTCTCGGTCCAGATCGCGTTCGCGGCCTTCTCCAAAAAAGGCCTGTCCTTTGGGGTCTGGAGAATCGCCGAAGTCTTCCCAGGCTAAGGCCGGCCCGTCGGGGGAGAAGCCAGCCAAGCTGAAGGTGACTCCACTAAGGGTCATCGCCAAGTCCTTGGAGGTATCTGCTTCGGCCCTACCTACCAAGGCACCGGCGCCACCTGCTAAAGGCGCGCCTCCGGAGGTTAAGGACTCTCCGGCACCCCCTGGCCATCACCCCATCGTTGGTCCCTACACCAGCACCGGTCGAAGTGGCTAAGGACCTGGGATCGATCATGGAAATACCGATGTCCCCGTCGCCCAAGTCCTCCTCCTCAGGAGAGCTCTCCTTTGCGTCCCGCCGTTCCGGAGGCTTCTTTTCCACAGCGTGCGGCTGAGATCTTCTCCAAGAATGAGCTCAAGCAGCTTTTCTCTTTTTGGTGGGGGCAGGTTAACAATCGAACCTCCCCGTCGCAGGCCCAGACATCGGTGCCGGATCCTGTGGGAGAACCACAGCTGGAAGGTGAGACTTCTCCGTTGAGGTCACTGGAGCGCCGTCCTTTGCCCCCTTCCAGGGCTTGTTCCCGCTCTAGATCTGAAGACTACCAATGTCGCTCTAGGGTTTCTAGTGACCGACGTCGGTCTCGGTCTCGTTCCAGGAGCCCTTCTCGCGCTAAGCGGGACCGCTCCCGGCGCTGGTCTCCTGACCAACGTTGGTCATTGCTCCGTCGCTGGTCCAGGGACCGGAGTCTGTCTTCAGACCGTTGTCGGTCCTCTAGCCACCGACGTCAGCGCAGGCATGGTCATGAGGTAGAATCAGACTATTCCATTAGTTCTCACACTTTGTGATAGTAAGCCTCCCCCAAGCCATGAAAAAGATGTCGAGCCTCCCTCAAATTTGGAAACAATCTTGGCCCTTCCCACAGAAAAAAATAAATCCTACTTTGAACAGCACACCAGTAATAAAATGAAACTAATCAAGTTAGCTGAGTATATTCTCTTTTTATTCAACTTATTGCTCTCTACCCTGACCAGCACCCCAGGTTATACTTGTCACTCCACTTTTCTGACTCTTGGGCCCTTTTTACTCTGTTTCCTTTCTCTCTGGAACAACTAACCTAGCCACTTCATCTCTCCCCCACTTACCCTGCAGTTAGGTAACTTCCTGTACCCTTACCTCAGGTCACATCTGAAAACATGTATCGGATCACTGTGCCTTTACAAGTCGTTAATTTACATTTGTAACATGGCATCAATCAGACACTCAAAATGGGCAGCAGCAATAGGCGGAATGGCATCACGGGACCCGAATCGGAGTGGGTATTAATCCAGGGTAAGTGCCGTGCCCACCAAGGTAGTACTGAAACCAGCCAGACCCCAGGTTAGCAGCACTGGGTAGTGGTGGCGGCGGCGCCAACAGCGGTAAGAGGCGAGCAGGAGCCTGACTAGCCACCGAGCTTGGAACGGGGAGGGGACCAGAACCCACGGCGGACAGTGGCAAGAGGTAGCAGATCGCCAGGCAGAGACAGTCTGACCAGTCAGCGGGAGGCAGCAGGAAGTGAGCACCCGATATGCAAATCACGAGCCAATCCCTCCTTGCAGCCATTGAGAACTGCACGGAGACCTCCAATGGCGATTATGATGGCAATACCGCGAGAACTTGAAATGAGCGGGACACTGATATCGGCTGCAGTCAGCTATGCGGTTACAGGTAGAACGGCAAGTGACCGCATCAGTATGTAAATAATGTTGTACGCCGTTGTGTGAAAGTGCAGTAAAAGTTGTAAATCATGGCAGCGCCTCCATGTTTTCTTTTCGGTCTCGCACAGTGGGCAGTCTCCCGATGCCGCCACCGACCCGCGGCCCATGTTACAAGCGCATTAAGCCACTCCGTCTGTGGCATCTAATGCGATTGATGCATGGTGGGGCGGCTGTTGGCCCTCGGCCTTTGGTCTTGGGCCACAACCCTCCCCAACACGTCGTGGCTTAATGCTTACATAAAAACTTACTGTAGAAATAAGCCTTGGCTCAGCATGCCTCCCCCAGGCATTCATTTACATATAAATACATACCTATAAACAAGCTTTGGCTCAATGGGAACTTCCTGGTCACAAATGTGTGCATAAGTAAAGTATCTCACCTGCAATTATCCATATTTAATTTGTTTTATCCTTTCACACAAAACAGCCACAACTTAAAATTTAAATACTGTACATTCTCAGACTTGACTGGGCCTCCCCTGGAACAAGCTGGAGCCTCCCTTGGGAGGCTGGCCTCATCATTTGAGAACCACTGGACTATTCCAAATCGAGTAGCCGATCCTCCTCTTCTTCATCGACCTCTTCCTCTTCTCTCAGTCTCAAGCGCTCCCCTGAAGAGAAGGACCTGCCTCGCTGGCCTCCGGACAATCCTACCTTTATGGATGTCATGAGGCACATCCAGGCTTCCAACGAGTGGGACACGGAAGACCTGGATCAAGAACGCCGGAGATTGGCCAAATACCTGAGGCAGAAGGAGCCGAAGCCCCTGGTTATTCCTCCTTTGGTGGATACTTTCCAGGATCTTACTAGATCCACCTGGATGCATCCAGCCTCCATCCCGGCATTTCCGAAAAAGTCGGATAGGCTCTATAAGGCCCTGAGGGCGGAACCCTTCCTGGCAGAACACCCTCAGGCCGATTCATCGGTGATTACGGCTGCCCATGATAAATCTTGACAGCCGAGGCACCTCAGCTCCCAGCCTCCTGACCTGGAGTCCCGATACCTGGATCAGGTGGGGAAAAAAAAGTTTACGCTGTCTCCACCTGTTCCATTCGCTCCCTGAATTTCCTCACGCATATGGTGCAGTACCAGAATACGTTATGGGAACGGGGACTTGAGCTGACACAGGCCATGCCAGACTCTGATAAGAAGACAGAGCTCCTGGCCCTTTTGCAGTCTGGCTCAGACGTAGGCTCTCATGAGCTGAGAGCCTCGTATGACATTGCGGACACGGCAGCCAGGGCGGCCGCCTCTGGAGTATGCCTTTCGGCACCATGCCTGGTTGAGAGTCTCTGGCTTTCACCAGGATCTGCAGTCCGGTATCTGGGATTTGCCCTTCTAGGGTGCCGTCTTATTTGGGCAGGAGATGGAGGCTTTGATCTCCCGTCTCCAGGAATCAGGTAAGTCGATCTGGTCGGTCCGCCAGATGTACCGTGGCGACCAGCGACGCCCCCACCGCCGTCGGCCTTTTCATAAGTCCTCAGGCAACCAGGCTTCAGCCCGCGGAAACCAGCAGGGGCAGAGAGGTGGCTTTTGCAGAAGATCTGGAAACCAGCAGTCTGGTGGACCTTCCACCCGTGGGCCCAAGTCCTCCCAGGCGTCTCTCCCAACCCCTGATTCTGCCCAATGACTCCCTTCCGCGCCCTCCCCCTTCTGACAGAAGCTCACGGGGAGCCGGTTGGGGGCCGCTTCTCCCTTCATCTCGAAGGGTGGAAGTCTGTTACCACGGATCAATGGGTCTTGGACTTTGTACGGCGAGGACACACCTTGGAGTTCACAGAGTTTCCTCCACACACTCCACCAAAGCTCTCCCTTTATCCTTCTTTTCACATCCCACTATTAGAAGGAGAAATTCAGGCCCTCCTGCAAAAGAGAGCTATAGAGAGAGAGTCCCCTGGGGCAGCGAGACCAGGGGTTCTACTCCCACTTCTTTCTGGTCCCAAAAAAGACTGGGGATCTTCATCCCATTCTGGACCACAGTCCACTAAATCTCTTTATAGAGTACAAAAAGTGCAGGATGGTGACTCTTCAGGGTCTCCTTCCCCTGCTGCGCCAAGGGGACTGGCTCTGTTCTCTCGACATGCAGGATGCTTACATGCATATAGGGGTCTTTCCTCCTCACAGCAAGTTCTTGAGGTTCCACTTCCAAGGGGAGCATTTTCAGTTTTGGGTGCTCCCATTCGGCCTCTCTTCCGCTTCGTGAGTCTTCATTAAATGCCTTGCAGTGGTGGCTGTGGCTCTGAGGCGGATGGGACATTATGCGTTTCCTTACCTCGACGATTGGCTTCTTATGGCCCCATCAAGGGACAGCCTCTTACACTCTCTTGGAGACACTTATACTCTATTCCGAGAGCTGGGGATCACCCTGAATTTAAAAAAGTCATCCCCAGAGCCCAGCCAAAAGCTCGCCTTCATAGGAGCGATCCTGGATTCTGTCCAGGGCATGGCCTTTCTCCCACAGGACAGGGGGATTCACTTGCGAACATTGGCGGAACGGATCTCTATAGCACCTTGGATTCCAGCCCGGAACTTCCTCAGCTTATTGGGGCATATGGCGGCAGCCATCCCAGTCACGCCCTTGGCCCGTCTCCACATGAGAGTCCCACAATGGATGCTCAGGGTGCAGTGGACCAATGCTACGACAACCTGGACGCTTTAGTCAGGATCTCGGAGCCGGTCAGGAGAACATTGCTTTGGTGGTTGGACCCCAGCAATCTGGAGAAAGGGGTCAGTTTTTGTCCGGAGCCTCTAGGTCAGACTCTAACAGCGGATGCATCGGACCTGCGCTGGGGGGCACACCTGGGTGTTCATCAAACACAGAGGGTTTGGTCACCCGAGGAACGGTCCCTCCACATCAATGTGTTGGAAATGCGAGCGGTCCTCTACACCCTTCAGGCATTTAGGGAGGATCTGGTACCGGGCTCTCTTCTAATTCAGACGGACAACATGGCGGTCGTCTTTTACATCAACAAGCAAGGAGGCACTCATTCCTATCCTCTTTGCAGGGAGGCAATGAGAGTCTGGTACTGGGCACTGGAATGGGGCATTCTACTGTCTGCCATGCGCGTTCCAGGCGTCCTAGACTATCTGGCCGACAACCTCAGCAGGTTGCGGGCCAGAGCACACGAATGAGAGTTGCTACAATCCGTAGAGGACCAGCTCTTCGACAGGTGGGGTCTTCCCGAGCTGGACCTCTTTGCGTCTCACATAGCCAAACTACCAAATGTTTTTGTTTCATGAGGCGATGTAGCCTGGGTTTTTGGCCAGACGCATTATCCCTTTGCTGGGCAGGGAGGTTTCTTTATGCCTTTCCGCCCTTTCCTCTCATTCAGAGGGTTCTGCTCAAATTGCAGGCCGAAGGGGCCCGGATGATCCTTGTAGCCCCCAACTGGCCTTGACAGATTTGGTTCCCACTCCTGCAGCGGCTGTCTCAGGAACCTCCAATTCCGCTGCCCGTATGCTTGCAATTGCTGTCCCAGGACCAGGGGTTTCTAGTCCATCCGGATCTCAGGTCCCTGCACCTTCATGCTTGTCTCCTTCAGACGTAGCTAGAAACAGATACGGGTTTCCCGGAAGTGGCAGAGGTCTTAGTACGAAAGCCCTCTACTCGCTCACTCGCCCATGAAGTGGGCGTTTCTGTCTTTGGGCCTTGCCACAACATTTGGATCCCGTCACCTGCCCTGTGAACTCCACTTTGCAATATCTCCTCTCCTTGTACGAGAAAGGCCTGAGTTATTCCTCTGTCAAGGTGTACATGTGGGCAATTTCCGCCTATCATGCTCTCGTGGGAGAGAGAGCATTGGCACAGCTAGATGTAGCCCGCGCCTTCCTTAGGGGGATTCTACACATGAGACCTCCCATTAGAGACCCTGTCCCACCCTGGGACCTCCTTTTTGTGTTGGAGAAACTCACCCTCCCTCCTTTTGAACCCGCAGCAAGTTGTGAGCTGCATTACCTTTCTTGGAAAGTTTGTTTTTTGATTGCTGTTACTTAAGCTCGAAGGGTTTCCGAGCTTCAGGCTCTGATGTGTAAAGTGCCCTATTTGGTTTTTCATAGGGAAAGGGTTTCCCTCAGAACTAATCCTAAGTTTCTTCCCAAAGTGGTCTCAGAGTTGACCCTCAACCAGTCGGTTGATCTTCCGGTTTATTTTCCTTCCCCTTCCAATAGAGGGGAGGCTCTCCTCCACACATTGGATGTCCACAGGTCCCCGAAGTATTACCTCAGCAGAACGGTTCAGCACCGTAAATCAGAGCAGCTCTTTGTGGCTTTTGCACCACATCGCTTGGGTCAACTGGTGTCCAAGCAGACTATCTCTAAATGGATAGTCCGTTGTGTCTCGTTTTGCTACGAGCATCACAATAAATGCCTGCCGGGCCCAGTTAGGGGCCACTCCACTAGAGGAGTGTCAGCTTCTTTTGCTGCCATGCGGAATGTCGCTATCCAGGACATTTGTGCGGCCGTGACCTGGAACTCGGTGCATACTTTTATCAAGCATTACAGCTTGGATATCGTCTCCAGATGCTGTGCAGGCTTCGGCCTTGCAGTTTTACAAGGACTTTTGTCCTAGGGCCTCTGGAGTCAGCATATTCCTCCTCCTGGGGTTGGCTACCTCCTTTCTGTGGGACTGCTTGGGATTCAGTCCTAAATGTAATAGCCTGCTGCAAGAGCTCCTCTCGAAGATCTACTGTTACGGTAAGTTCTTACGTAACTGTACTTTACAGGTTAGTAACCTGTTCTTTCTGTATAGTAAAACAGTTTGATTTTCAATAAAAGTTCCTTTTTTTTTAGGTTTATATCATGATTTAACGTATGTTTGCATGTGCAGTTACTATGTTTCTTATGGTTCTAAGTGTCTTATCAAGTCTTGTGTGCAAGAACTGCTCAACGTCACTTTACAGTCCACTCACACAAAGAACTCAATTGTGCACTCTTAAAACCATGAGACAGTAACTGCATGAAGGGGAGAAGGCTGCAGGTTTGGGGAAAAAGGAGATGGGCATGGCCTCCACTCTGCGTGGGTTTGTATAAAACCCTGAGAGGAGTTGAGAAATGATCCAGGAGATTGAGAAGGGACCATGTTGACAGTTCCAGGTTATTAAGGGTAAGAAAGACTTTGTCCACGTAGAGGGAGATCATGTATTCACTGCCACTGATGTAGAAACATAGAATTTGTTAACAGAAAAGGATCGCTTGACCTATCCAGTCTGTCCAGATGATCCCTGCCTAGTCCATCTCCGAAGAGCCTAACTGGTCTCTGGTGTCCCTCCCTCCTCTCTGCCTATTTAATGATATTCCCGTGTGTCTAGCCCACACATGATTAAAGTCACCTACTGCTTTTGCCTTCACCACTCCTGCTGGCAGTCTTGTCCAGGCATCTACAACTCATTCAGTGAAGTAGTACTTCCTCACATCCCTTTTAAACTCCCCAGATTTATTGCATGCCCTCTGGTCCTGGTGTTCTTTCTCATTTAAAAGAGATTCCCCTTCTGCACCTTGTTTACCCTTGTGAGGTACTTTTAGGTCTCTACCATGTTGCTTCTCACTGGTCTGTCTTGCAGGGTGTTCATGTTGAGATCCCTCAGTCTCTCCTGGAAGGCTTTTGGTGCAACCTTTGAACCATTTTAGTTGCTCTCCTCTGGATTGTGTCCACCCTGACTATGTCCTTTTTGAGGTGTGGCCTCCAGAACTGGACACAGTACTCTAGGTGGTGTCTCACCAGTGAGCAACAAGGTGGCAACACCACCTTTCTCCTCCTGCTGGAGATACCCCTCCCTATATATCCTAGCATCCCACTGGCCCTGTCTGCTACTATGTCACTCTGCCTTGCCACTTAGAGTTAATTAGCTACGATAATGCCAGCATCCCTTTCTTGCTTAGTGACTGTCAGTATCTCCCCCTCCATCTTGTACTCAGCTGCTGGGTTCCTGTACCCTAAGTGCATGATTTTCCACTTTTTGGCATTGAACCCCAACTGCCATGCTGTTGACCACTCTTCGAGTTTCCCAAGATGCCTACACATTCTCGCCAACCCCCTCCTAAGTGTCTTGAGTGTTCATGCTATTACAGATTTTAGTCTCATCTGCAAAAAGGCATGTCTTCCCTTTCAGTTCTTCTGCAATATTGCCTATGAAGACATTGAAGAGGACCTGTCCCAGTACTGAATCTTACAGCAGCTCCCTAGTCATTCTGCCATCGTTAGTGAGTGCCATTAACCACTATCATCTGTCTCCTATCTATTAACAAGTTTCTAACTCAGTTCTTCTCTTTGGATCCTACCCTGGGCTGCTTTTATTTTTAATCAGTCTCCTGCGCAGCACAGTATTGAAGGCCATGCTAAAGTCCAGATAGGTCAGATCCACTGCCCACCTGCATTCTATTTTCCTGGTCACCCAATGAAAGAAATCAATTAGATTTGTCTGTCATGACCCCCGCCCCCCCGCAAATAAATCCTTGCTGCCTGTGGTATTGATCGCCACTGGATTCAAGATATTAGCTGATAGTCTTAGCCACTAACGCTATGCTGCTGTTTGAATTTTATTTTGGACAAATGTTTTAACTGGATTTTATGGAATGTTAATGTTGCATTTTATGTGTTTTAATCTGTACAGCGCCTTGGTCTTGAAAGGTGCTTTGTAAATAAAGTTATTATTCTACCAACCTTTCATTTAACAGGGTTTCCATTAATTTCCCCACCACTGAGGTGAGATTAACCATCCTATGATTGCTAGGGTTCTCCATGCTGCTGCTGTTATCTAGAAGGACTACGTCTGCTCTCCTCCAGGCCTCCAGAACCACGACTGTTTCCACAAAGCTGTTGAACAAGGTCTTTGCACCTTCCTGAGTTCCTTTACTATCTTTGGTTGTGTCCCATCCAGTCCCATAGCCTTTCCCACTTTCAGAGCTTCAAATCCCTTCAAGACTCTTTCCTCTGAAAATGGACTTGTGTCCACTTCTCCCTCCCCTTTGTTCCTGATGGTCCATCCCTGCCTCCCTGCACTGTGAAGACTGAGGAGAAGCACCTGTTCAGGATGTCTGCTTTTTCCTTGTCCTCTTATGTGCAGTCTCCACCTACTACCCTCATCCTCACTATCCCTCCCCTTGCCTTCCTCTTCTCACTTATGTACTTGAAGAAAGTCTTATCCCCTTGTTCTAACCCCTTGGCTAGCCTTTTCTTTATTTGTACCTTTGCTGTCCTTACTGCCATTCCTGCTTCTCTCTCTTTTACTTGGTATACTTCCCTGTCTTTCTCCCTCTGTGTTTTCTTAAATCTCCTGAATGCCACCTTTTTTTCCTTCACCACTTTGGCCACTTCCCTAGAGAACCATAACAGTCTCTTTTTCCTTATGCTTTTACTCACTTTCATCATGCAGAGGCTGGTTGCCTTAATTATGCCCTTCCTTTTTAACCCTCACTGTACCTCTACTCCTCCATGACAGTCCCCCTCTATGAGGCAACCATGGAAGAAGGCAGATGGCTCCGGCAACAGGGCTGAGTCTGACCACCACCTCTCTCTCTCTCTCTCTCTCTCTCTCTGGGCTGGTGCTTTGTCATCGGATAGTCTGGCACCAGGGAGGATGGACAGTCTTTCTGGAGTTACAAAAAGCAACAGTCCAGATCCCACACACATGCTGCATCGGGGTCTTTTCACCGTTCGGCCTCAACCTCTTCTCTCAAGTATAAGGGGAGAAAATGCCACCGGACAAGGTCATCTTCTGGGCATTCTGCTGTGAGATACTCAACGTCTGTGGGCCTGGGTTCCCCACCATTGTCACTGATGACACTGGGGATGCTTGGACTTATGAGATCAATGTCTCCATCCCGGAGCCCCTCTCTGTCCAATAGAAGTGACTTTGATGGGCAGTTTGGCCACTGGGCAGTTCTTGTGGAGCTGTAAATGAAGCCTATAAATCCAGCAGCACCATTGTTGGTGCTGGTTTCTGACCCCTCTGGGTCAGTTGAGCTGGCATAATTTTCAGTGCCACTTTACTTGGGCACGTGGCTAACTCTGACTCCAGCCTTTGACTCCAGAGGGGTCCGGGGCAAGATGATCCTGATGGTCCCCCTGCTACACATCTCCTCCAGACAGATAACAAGTCTGTCATGTACTAGATCAACAAGCAAGGAGCAGCTCACACTTACCTTCCTGCAGGGAGACAATGAGATTATGAGAATTGCGCCTGTAGCAGAGGATCTTGCTCCAAGCAATGTATCTGCCAGGAATATATCTTCCAGGAGTCCAGAACACTGGTAGACAGGTTAAGACAAACAGAAGCAGATCCTCACAAGTAGTCACCGGTAGCAGATATCATGAGTTCACTATTCAATGAGTAGGGTATCCCAGATGTGGACCTTTTTGCATTCCCACTTAATACTAAACTGCCTTGATTCTACTCCAGAAATCCAGGACATGGCATTTTCTGTCTGGATGCATTCAGGCTGCCATGAGAAGATCTGTTTCTGTATGCATTCTCTCCAATCCTTCATATCCAGAAAGTATTGTTCAGATTGGAGGCACACAGAGGAAAGATGATCTTAGTGGCCCCCTGCTTGCCTCGGTGATACAGTTTTCTTTATTGAATCAACTTTCAGTCAGCAAACCAAGAGTTCTGCTTCCCTGGGTGGAAATATTGAGTCAGAGTAAACTAGTCCCTCCCAACCTGTGCTCCCTTGACCTTCGGGCCTGGCTCCTGAAGAGATTGAAGTGAATAGATTCAGGGTATCTGAGAGGTCTCTGAAATACTTTTGACTTCGTGTAAACCTTCCATCAGGAAGACATACACAGCCAAGTGAAAAAGATTATCCATCTGCTGCTCCAAGACCCCTGTGGACCCTTTCAGGTGTCTGCTTGAAAAGGGTTGGACGACTTACTGGACCTTTCTGGTGATGAATGGCAGTATTCTACAGTTAAGGTACACCTATGTGCTATATCATTGATATTGTTATAGTTTGTATTGCGTATCTGACATCCTGTGCTGTTTTGTTATGTTTCCATGTAAATAATTCTGAGTCACCCCCTGAAAAAAGGACTTTTAGTCTCAGTGGGCCCACCCAGTTAACAAAATTCAATAAATAAATAAATGAAAATGTCAGCATACCACAAACCTGTAGATATTAGCACAGCTGCCACTGTTTAAGAGGTTCCTAAGCGATATTCTGCACACATGGCCTCCCTTCAGGATGCTGGTGACTCCCTGGGATTTCAGCCTTGTGCTGGATATGCTCATACGCACAAGCCCTTCAAACCTGTTGCGACATGTGGCTTGAACAGGTTATAATCCTACCTGCCTACTTTGCCAACCTCAAGAATGAGGGCGAAAGGACTTTCCACTTACTGGATGTCAAGATGGTGCTTAGGTTTTAGCTGGATAGGACTAAGGACTTCAGACAGTCTAAAAAAAGCTCTTTTGTGGGGGGGTTTTCTGACCCTAATCCAAAAGGACAACCTGTTACAGTCAAGTGCATTTTAGCCTGGATTGTATACTGTCTTCACCACTGCTGTGCTGTGCCGCAGGTTAAACTGGAGGGCAAGGTACATGCCCACTTCACCAGACCAGTCGCCACTTCCCTGGCACAAATACGCTCTGTGCCTGTTGGAGAAATTTTCTTAGCTGCAGCTTGCAGCACAGTGCATGTCTTTACCAAGCACTGTGGTCTGCTGGATGTCCATGCCAGGCAGCATGCCACCTTTGACAGGATAGTTCTGAATAGAATACCATCCTGAGTGAGCCCTGAGCTCCAGCTCTTTTTGGTCCTGGGGCTTTTGCTGAACTTGATAATCTGACTTATTAGTGGGAAACTATGGAGAAGATAGATTCTTGGAAGATATGAAAGTATTGTACTTACCATAACTGTTGACCTTCCTAAATATCTTCACCATTAATTTCCATTCCCATCCACCATCCCCCTGACTCACTCCGGTATTGTGTTGGTGGTCACTCCTTTGTACTTGGTTTGGGCTGTGAAGACACTGTGTTAATGGGTTTGGTGGCCTTTCTTACACAGGCCACCAGGACTATCTTATGCCCTTGGATTAAGTGATTAGGTTACTCGTTAGGTTTATGTTGCTCCCATAGTCCGTAAAAATGGCATTGAGGTGGTTAGGGGCTGGCGCCAATATGCATCAGTGGATGCATACAGTGATGCAGGCGCAAGGCCTACTCATGCTGCCAGCCCTCTAAAAAAAAGTTTTGGCTCCCGTGGGATCCTAGTGCCTTCACCACAGACCCAAAAGTGGTAATCAGTGGTGAAGATATACAGCAAGATCAGCAGTTATGGTAAGTACGTAATTTTCATTTCTTACCCCAGGGGTCCTTTAGCATCAGTAACTCTTGCAGATAGCTGGATAGCTATCACTGTCCTGGAGGTGGAATGAATAGTAATGAGATTTATGAAGTAGCCAATCAGAAAGAAGCTGTGGAATGTGCTGAGCAGAGAGAGTGAAGGAAGCTTCAGAGTTTTTTCTCCGCTGGATTGAGCAACACTGACTCTGAGGTGCTCTCTTTCCTGACTAGAGAAAGTTGTTTCCTTCAAGACTGGTAACATTTAACTAGTTTCTTTACTTTTTAGAGTGTGCTGAATAGTTTTATTTGATTTCTGCGGTTCCCTTCAGTTCCCAGGAACCACGTTTCTTAATCGGTTCCTTGTGGCTCCCTTTTTTCTGTATTTTTTTTAATAAGTTAGTTCCGCGTTTGTTTGGTGTTTTCGCAGTTCTGTTAGTGTAGTTTTGTTATATTTTATCACGGTTCCCTTTTTCTTTGGGGAACCGATGATTTTCATTTGATTTTACCTCAGGAAAGTCACGGTTCTAACCGCAAGGGAACCGACCATTGGTCCTCACTTTTAAATGGTTCAGCATTCGATTTAGGGGTTTTCTGTTAATTGGGCATATCAGAAATCCCTAAGGAAAGGACTGGACCCACAGGTTTTAAAAATTGTTTGAACTGCCAAATAATTTTAGCTAAAGCTGATACTCATGACTTGTGTTTGAAGTGTTTAGGTCCAGATCATTACTGTGTTCTTTGCTCCAAATTCTGTTCAAAAACATCAAGAAATAGAGCCAAAAGGCTTTGAGAAATGGCAGAAGAAGGGTCTTCATCTGGCCCTAAGCATAGACCCAAGGCCACCAATGAGGGGCCTAATAAAAATAATACAGGTGCTGATGAGGCATCTTTAAAATCTAAGCCTAGTACAGGTGCTGATGAAGTGTCTTTTAAGACAACGAACACTAAGCCTGGCACTGATGAAGTGTCTTCAAAAACTAAGGCTAAAGGGGCTGATGAAGTTCCTGCTCACATGGGACATTATAAATGATCAACACTTATTTGTGGAATGTGGTCTGGATTTTAAACAAATTAGGGTCAATACCAGAGGTCACCCACTTCAACTTGCTGAGAACAAAAGTAAAACCAAAAAAGGTCTTACTTCTTTTCACAAAGGATCGTAAGGCCCTGGAATATGCTTCCCTTGGAAGTCATTATTAGTGACAGTAAGGTTACTTTTAAGAACAGACTTGACAACTATATGAAATCCAATAAACTATTACAACACTATATGTAGGCCTTGAAGCATTATGGGCATTTTAGCCTTCTGCGTCATAAAGCATCTTAGTATAACTTACAAAATCACACATGCCCACACAATGCAAAGCATCATGGGCTGCATATGCACATCACCACAGAATGTTATGCTGGTTCAATTTTAAGCAGAATTGCATGGTGCCGAAAGGCCTGTCACACAGTTTGCAAAGGGTGCTAACAGATGACATAGACACGTGTTTCGTCCTACTAGGACTCATCAGTATGCCTCGTCTGTTTGACACCCCAGTGGAATGAACCAGCTACTCTAAGACTGTCTGTCTGGGTTATGTTGTGGTGAACCTATTAAAACAAAAAACTATTTAAAAGACAAAGAACCTCTGTGCACAAACACTGAGGCAAGGGTTACCCCAAAGGGCATTTGGCTTGGAAGCCAAGTTTCAAGAAAATACAAAATCACACATGCCCACACAATGCTCAAAAAATTCAAAGGACACTGATGAAGTGTCTAGTTACAAGAGAAAACCTGAACAAGTCACTGATGAAATGGCATGTAAAAAGATATGTAAAAAGAAAAATCCTCGCTGACCCAGTGGTGCTGAGGGTTGAGGTGCTGGACCCCACACCTCGTGCCACGCTGGCGACCTGGGTTCGGGAATGAGCCCGGGCCATTGGGGGTTGGCAGGGGAGAGAGAGAGAGAGAGGATTGAGCATCCAGAGGACTGCTCTCCTCTCCTCTCTCTGGGGAGGGTTTTGGGGCCAGCTCAGCTGCCTACTGGCTCCTGGTGGAGACCGGGGGTACTACAGGCAAGCTAGCCATGCGTAAGAGAGGAGGGTGTGCGGCAGACGTCAGCAGGGCAACCATGCACAGACGTCATTGCACGTTGCACTCCCTGGGGAAACTACAAAGGAAAAAACCCTTCCTGTGTTCGTGGAGATGATGGGGGCTCCAGGGGCAGGATGCACATCCCAACGCCAGCCCACTTCCTCCGGTGTTCTCCTGGCCAACCCGTTGATCCAGGTAAGACTCTCTCTAATTTCAGACAGGCCTCTAGGGGGTGATCCGAGGTGCTAAGGTCTGTCTGGTTGACGGAAGAGTTCACCGGGGTCTAGGGTTCAGGGTGGGAATAGTAGTCCTAGCCGCGTGAGCACCCCGGAAGAGTGCCTGACATGGGGGGAGTATAAACAGAGCCAAAAAAAAAGAGAAAAATCCTGCTGCTCTTCCAGACGGTGCCAAAGGTGGGGATGCAGGGGGAAAAAAGTGTAAAGATAAAACAAAAAATGCTGAACCCCAGGAGGGTGGGCCCCAAGATTTTCAAGGGGACCTCCCCTCCATGGAGAATATGGCAAAAGCTTGACATCTTTATCAGACTATTCAAGGTATGGGTTCTAATTTTGGTGCCTCTGGCTTTTCCTAGACACCCTTCTTACACGCCCTCTGCTGTAGGGGCGGACGAGGGGGATAACGATGATTTTGATGAATCCAGGGATGACATTTTGGAGGGTAAGTTGCTGGAACCCGACGTGTCTCCTGATCCTAATTTTGGGGCATCCCCGGACCAGGAGGATAATTTTTCTCTGTTCTCTTTTTTGCAGCATATGGCAGACACTCTTGATCTTCCCTCTCAAGAGTCCAGCCAGGATGAGGAGGAAGACAAGAACTATAGAGAGATGAAGGGTCTTCCTCCCCTAAGAAACTAGTTCTCCTCTTTTATAAACCTTTCAGGAAGAACACTATGAAGATTCTTTAAACCCCTACCTCTCCCTCAGGGGTCGAAAAAAGAGCTGACAAGAAATAGCAGTTTTCTAAAACTGATACAAATTTTCTGTTTGTTCACCCAAGTCATGAAGGAGTGGTGCAACAAGCAGCTTGTGGTAAGGCTTGGGTTCCTATTTCCTTCCAGCCTCCAGAAAAAGATTCTAAGAGGCTGGATTTTATGACCAGAAAAACATACACTTCAGCCTCCTTCCTGATTCACCTGGCCTCTTATATGGCTTATACAGCTAAATATCAAAAGGCCCTGTGGAACTCTGTGTTAGCCATTGTCAAATGTAGGTTAGATTCCATGGCTAAGGATTTAATGGAGACAGCTAAAACAGCTTTGGAAGCTACTAAATACCAGTTAAACATGGTGGATGACAGCAGTGGTGCAGCCTCAAGGGTTATGGCTCAGGCTGTTTTTCTGAGGTGCTTTGCCTGGCTTAGATCAACAAACCTGTCACAGGACATGCAGTCTAAAGCAACGGATTTTCTCTGTGACAGGAATCTCCTTTTTGATTCCAAGACTGAGGAGTACATGAAAAAGGTTGATGAGTACAAATCAACCTATCAGAGTAACACAGCTAAGACTAGGGCTCTAGGGTCCCACAAGCCTCAACACAGGGGTAACAGAGGCAGGGGCTATTATCTCAAACCATTTTACTCTCTTCCTCCTCAGTTTGGCTTATCAGTTTGGGGGTTATTATAGAGGAAGAGGCAGGAGGGGTCTAAGGAAATCTTCTTCCTCCCCTGCTCCTGCCACTTGGCAGAAGCCCTGACTACTCAGCCCATGTTGCATACCCTTGCCTGTAGGGGGCAGGCTCTCCTGCTACCTTCAATCCTGGTCCCTTATTACCACAGACAAGTGGGTCCTGGAGGTAGTGGAAAAGGGCCTGTCTCTTCAGTTCAAAATGATGCCAGCCCAAAAAAGAACTCAGATTTTCAAACCTCTGACTCCAACATAAAAAATCCTGTTGGAACTGGAGGTAAAGCATCTTTTGGAAGCAAAAGTGGTGGAGAGAGTGTCTGTCCATCAAAGGGACAAAGGTCTCTACTCTAGGTACTTCCTTACTCAAAAGGAAACAGGGGAATGGCAGCCTGTTTTAGACCTCTGGTACTTAAACAGGCCCCTTTTAAAACCAAAATTCAAGATGATTACTCTGAATCTGGTAATTTAGGCATTACAGCAGGGAGAGTGGCTAGTCTCCCTAGATCTCAAAGACACTTACCTATCAGGCAGGCCCACTGGAAGTTCCTCAGGTTCAGGCTTCCCTCAGGGCACTACCAATTCGCAGCCATGCCCTTCAGCCTGACATCTGCTCCAAGGGTATTCACCAAGTGTCTAGCCGTAGTGGCAGCTCACTCAAGAAAAAAGTGGATAGCATTATATCTGTACGTGGAAGACTGGCTGATTGTAGCAAAGTCTTCCTATCTTCTAGAACTGGCTCTCTTCTTAACAAGAGACACCCTGCATAGGGGTTGGGGTTCATCATAATCCTCAAGAAATCGCACATAACACCAGCTCAACTTCTCACATTCATAGGAGCTCAGCTGGACACTGTACACAGCAGGACCTTTCTCCCAGGAGAAAGAATAGAGAATTTTCTAACTGTGGCAAATTTCCTTTGTCAGCCCAGGCCAGCCAGACATTTTCTACAGCTCCTGGGTCACATGGCATCCATATCAGCAGTGGTCCCAGGAGTCAGGTTCGGAATGAGAGACATTCAGCACTGTCTGAGATCTCGCTGGTCTCAAAGAAAAGAGTCTCTGTCCAAGCTGATCCCAGTCACAAAAAACCTACTTCAGTTTTTGGATTGGTGGAAGGACTCCAAAAACCTGTCAGTGGGGATACCCTTCCAGGTTTCCGCCCCCTCAAAAATCATTACTACAGATGCTTCTCTGCTTGTATGGGGGACTCACATTGACAACTGTTCTATCAGTGGTTCCTGGACTCCACAGGAATCACAGGCTCACATCAATTTACTGGAGCTCAGAGCCATATTCTTGGCTCTCAAAGCTTTTGCTCCCAGAATAAAAGGGCAAGAGGTCCAGATCAGAACAGACACCACCACTGCTATGTGTGACGTGATAACCATCTACTAGTTATGTGCATGTGGTTTTGATATAAATATATGTTTTAGACTTCTGCTTAGGAAAACAAGCCAAGCAGCAAAGCATCATGGAACATAGGATTTGAACAGAGAGAAAAGAAGCATCTGCCCCATCCCTGACCCAGTGGAAAAACTAATTGAGAGCTTCCTTTTGACACCAGGTTGTAAATATTTTTTACGACATCAGGAGGTAAGCCAACTCTGACAGATACATGTGAAAATCTTCACATAGCAAAGAGAAGTGTCTTTCAGGATGTTCTTCTGAAGATCAAAGGGGTAATTCTGACCTGTCATAATTCATGCTCTGTAACTCACTGCTGATTAGGAAGATATATATTTTTAAGTGGAATGTGTAGCAATCTGCAGATGCATGTGACTAATTCAGTATACAGGAATGAAAGTGACCTCACAGCCAGCATCACCACAGAGCTGTGACCTCACAAGCTGGGTGCCCCCCCCCCCGATATTGTCAAGCTGCAGAAGGAACAATGCATACTTGTGTTTGGTCTTTCAAGAGACACTTATGTTCTGGACTCTTAAAAGCACTTCTACCAAAATTAGGTAATTTCAGCACCACTATTTACCAACTACAACTGGGGTAGGATTAGCTGTTCAGTATAAGGTGGTTTGTGTACAATTGTCCATTTATTTTTATGACTGCACCTTTAATGTTATATGTTCTGTGTTTTGTATTTTATTTACTATTTTTAATTCTAGTCAACTTGGTTTTCCTGGAAATCCTGCCTGAACCACTTTCTCATTTTGAGTGTGAATGCTGGGACATTCTTATTTGATTTATGTGTTGATAATTCTGACAAAACTGTTAAATTGCTTATAGTGTGCCACATATGCACCAAGGTAAGGAAATACCTAGATCTCAGTTGACTCAGAAGGGGGATTGTGAACCAGGTTGTGTGCCCATTGGGTTAAGTATTACACTACTTTCCCCAAAGAGGGTGTGATATTTGGACCTGTTACCTGGGCATGCTAGCGAAAAAGGGTTCATATATGACCCCAGGACTCGAGACTGGTAGTTGCTCAGACGCAAAACAGACAGGAGTGTTACCCTGTTTGTCTCCTGTTCACATATTGCACTTTGAGGTTGGGCACTGTGGGAGCAGAGGGCCTGACCCCCAGAGTACATTTGTGACACTATGTTCTACACAAACAAGCAGGGGAACACAAAGTCTGTTGTCCTGTGCCTAGAGGCCATGAGGATTTGGAGCATGGCCTACTCCCTGGGAGTCAGTCTGTCAGCCATTCACCTTCCAGGAAAGGACAACACCCTGGTAGATGCCCTCAGTCGCATCAACCAGGGGCACAGTGAATAGTGCCTGAACAAAGAAGTGTTAGCCATAGTGTTCTGGAGGTGGGTTACACCAGATCTGGATCTGTTTGCCTCCCCTCAAACCATCAACTTCCTCTGTTTTGTTGCAGACCCCCAGTTCTGGGAACCTTTCCAAAAGATGCCTTAATTCTGGAATGGACAGAAAAGTATCTGTATGCCTTTCCTCCATTCTCTCTGATTTTCAGAACTTTGTTAAAGCTCAGAAATCAGTCTGCAACAATAATCATGATGGCACCAGATTGGTCGAGACAGACATGATCTCCTCTTCTGATGTTCGTGTCCTGCAACAAGCCTATTCGTCTCCCTCTCAGCCATTCCCTTCTGACTCTTCTCCAGACAATGGTGGCTTATCCAGATCTGAAACCCCTTCACCTCAGTGCCTGGCTCTTGAGGGGATAGAGTTTCCAGACTCTCAGTATTCAGAGCAGGTTCTGAAGACACTAAGGATGTCCCAAAAGCCTAGTACAAAAAAGACTCATGCGGCCAAGTGGAAAAGATTTTCTATTTGGTGCAAGCTGAAGCAACTCAACCCTTTCAGTGCACCTATTCCTGGCATTCTAGATTATTTGGTTTACCTACAGGAATCGTGCCTAAGGCCTTCCTCCTTGAAACTTCATTTGGCTGCTATATCAGCGTCTCTCTGTGGGAAAAGAAAAATCGATTTTCTCACAGCCAGTATTCAAGCAGTTTTTCAGAGGTGGTCTTCACGTTCAGCCCCACTCAGGGAGCTTGTTCCCCCTTGGAGCCTGAACCTCTGCATTGCCAAGCTTATGGAACCTCCTTTTAAGCCCATGGCTACAGCTCATATTAAGTATATGACTTGGAAAACTGTGTTCTTAGTGGCCATTACCTCTGCTAGGAGGATTTCAGAGCTGCAGGCCTTCTGCACTGAGCCCAGCTACTTCATCCCACACAGGGACAAGGTTGAGCTCTAAACTAACAGAAAGTTCTTGCCCAAGGTGGTTTCTGAGTTCCACCTTAATCAATCAGTCACCTTACCTGTGTTCTTAACAGAGAAGTCCACTCCAAGGGAGCAGAAGCTCCTTTGCCTGCGTGTCAGAAGGGCCCTGCTGTACTACTTGGAGCACACCAAGCATGCTAGGGGCTCTTCCACATAGCTGTTCCTCACCTATAGGAAAGTGGGTAGAGGAAGATTAGCCACTAAGAGAACTGTCTCTCTCATTGAATAGTCTCCTGTATTTGATTCTGTTACGATAAGGCTGGCAAACAACCCCCTGAAAGACTTAGAGCCCACTTGACAAGGGGCAGTGCTGCGCCAATGGCAGCTGCGAGGGACATTCCACTGTTGGAAGTATGCAGAGCAGCAGCTTGGAAGGCTGTGCATACTTCCACTAAGCATTACTGCTTAGGTGTGCAGTCCAGATCTGATGCCAGTTTTGGTAGGGCAGTGTAATTGGGAAGTACGTGTTAAGAAGTTACTCAGCTATTACACTTAAAGTAACCAAAGCAAAATCCCGCTTCGGCAGGGCAGCCATAAGCTTCGTGCTACCTACCTAATAGAACGATCTACAAAAAACCCTCAAATTAAGTACCCTAATCGGTATAAATTCCTTCCAAGACGCTTTATTTCCGTACAATCAGAGAAGTATGTAACTGCTTCACCCACTCAGACCCAGTACCGGTGTCTGCACTGGTATATAGACACGCCTAGACCCAATCTTAAGTACTGACCCCCCAGCTTGCTCCTCACAAGCCTAATTGTTCTCTCCCTTATCCCCCTGTCTTATCAACACTAGTGCTGAATTTGCCCAGGGACTCCAAGGCCTAGGTATATACAGGTTCAGTTATATAGAATTGCTGATAGCCACCTCTATATATACAGTTGACTATGGCAAGGTGTAAAAGGCTTGCAGAAAATACAAATGGCCAATAGATGACTGAATGAGGCTCACATACCAGTTAATATGGCTAGCTAGCCAATGACTGCTATTGGCTAAGCAAATGAATGATACCACCATATCAATGCATGTATATGGAGGCTTTAAATGGTTAATGGTTAAACTGAAGAAAAATAAAGCATAGTCAGGGTCTGATTTAGAGTTGTCTTATTCAGCAATGCTGTATCCCAAAACATGCCTTTTTAAAAGGTTACAGCCGAGATAAGAGTGCAGCTGCTAGTAACCACAACTGACCTTGAAGATTAAGTTCCCCAATTTGGCCACTGTCTGGTTTCATCTATAGGCCAATTATTTTTGAAACAGTCACATCCCCTCGCATCTTTTCTGTATCCTAAGGGAAGTATTTTTAACAAATAAAAATCCCCTGATTACTTGTTTTTCCATTTAAGAATGACTGCATGTCTCAGCAAAGTATCAAAAAAGTATCTTGTGACCGAGGTATCTAATGGCCAGTGTATTTTTGAACCCGAGTCTTATGACTTATTGAATGACATTGTCTGTGTTTAAAACTGCTGAGGTAGTTTTTGGGAAATTCCAGCCTTGCATTTTTTTCTAAGCTTGCTGCACATAAATATGGGTCCTATGGTTATGTCCAGCGTCCCTTCGAGAAGACGCAGCCTCGGACAAGATGCAGTCTGAGACTATCCATAGATTGCTCGGGGGATCCAGAGACATATGGTTCCATGTGTCTCTGAAATGCTGTAGCTCTGTAATACAAATATTACAGGCTGTCTAGATTGCATGGCAGAAACACCCCATTGGGATTGCCCTGTGGCTGTTTTACAACTAAATTGTAACAGAAACACCTAGGGTAGTGGTGGGCTACCTGATGTTTAAAAATAATGTTAGCATGTATTCCCTTTTGTAAACTAGCACAATAGGATTTTTCTGGCTAATCTTATTAATACTATCATAATAAAGTACCACTAATTTGGCAAAGATATAGCGTGTTGGCTTTATTGAATTACTGAGAATTACCAACCAGGAACCTGTATAAACTGTTTAATTGGATCCAATTAACACTAGGCGCGTCCATCCCTTTATCCTTCCTTTCCCAACCTCGAATAGGAGCTCACTACCCCTGGGTTGTGACATCCTACCATGCCCCGTACTTTATAGCATTCAGTCCCAGGGCTCACACATACTCCTTTTCTCCATCCACCTTCTCTACATTCCGTTTTACCAACTCCTCTCTGTGCACCATGCCCTCCTAGTCTTTCTCCCACTACCTCCCTCCTGTCCCCCTAACTTTGCCTATACCTGGTGTATATTTTTTTTTCTTCCGCTACTTCCTCCTGCAACCTTAGATAACCTGCTTTATCTTCCTATAGACACTTCTATGTATGTAAATACCCTGTAATCTGTACAACATCTGTATAGTTCTATGTACATATGAACTTATTTTTTTTCCTCTCTGTAAACAGTATTATCTGTATTGCCTTGTAAATACCTGTGTTGACCTGTGTATACAATTGTTCATGCTCCACCCAGGTCCATCTTGCAAATGAGCTTCTGCTCAACGATGAACGCCTGGTTAAATAAAGACTTGATTGATTAATTGATTGATTGAGTGTTACAGATCCTTTTTCCTAAATAGGTTATCTACCCACCTCCCATTATACTGCTTTGTAGTCTGCAAGAGTTACTGATGCTAAAGGACCCCTGGGGTAAGGAGAAAAAAATTACTCACTGCAGTAATCTTCTTTCTTCCAAGGTGTCCTTTAGCATCAGTAAGCTCCCACCCATCCTCCCCAGATAACCTTCAGAAGAAAGCTCTGTCTTTTGCCTTAAAAAAAAATTCAGTAGGTTAAACTTTGGATTGCATTTTGAACAAAGTTGTTCTGGTTAAGATTCTGGTTATTATAAATGTTTTTATTCTTCTTGGTTCTTTCCTGTGGGCATTTGCCTATCCTATCTTAAAACAAATTCTGAAGCATTCTTCCCTCTCTCTGCTCAGCACATTCCACAGCTTCTTTCTGATTGGTTAATTCATAAATCTCATTGCCACACATTCCACCTCCGGGGCAGTGATAGCTATCCAGCTGACTGCAAGAGTTACTGATGCTAAAGGACACATTGGAAGTAAGAAGATTATTACAGTGAGTCATTTTTTTCTTTTATACCATGGGTTGTGTAAATAATCTATAGAGAAGATATTCAGGAAGGTCAACAGTTATGGTAAGTACGTAACTTTCATTTACTCAGCAATATCAGTAAAGCAGGGAGTGGGGGGGGTGGAGGAGACAAGGGCAAAAACCCATTCTGGACAATACGGTTGTAGTTGTACAAAAGTTTACCAGTATTGTGGTAAAACGTGGTGTTTGCAGCAGCAAATACATGGTACTGAAGTGCTAATGCAGTACCACACTGCACCACATGTGGGACTGCAAATATGGTGCATTATACTGCAGTACCAGTGAACTTTTGTATAACTGCCACCGTAGGTCACGAGGTATAGTAGGGTAAGGCTGGACGGACCAATGGTCTTCTTCTGCCAACATATTATGTATGTAAGTATGTTTCTTTTTCCTTGCATGTAAGTCCTGAGCTTCCATTCCGTTTCCTCTAATTTGTCTGTTCCAGAGTTCCTTGAAGTACTGACAATAGCACTGTCAAATGATTTTTTATTTATTCATTCTCCCAGTTACCTTGTATCACAATTTGTAGCATTTATAGTATTGTTCCTTAGGATTTGACTCTCTTCACTCACTGTTTTCCTTTTACTGCTAGTATATCACACAATTCTATATTTTCTTTCAGATTTTATTGCAACATTTCATAATGTAAAGCATTTTGTGATACCTTTGTACGAAAGATGTTGTATAACTACCAATTGTTCATTGTATTTTGGCCACCCGATTGCCTTATGGTGAGTGGAGCATGTGACATAACATGCTGACAACCTAGTTTGTTACACATCTGGAGAGCCAGTGCTGAGTGGGCATCTTATGTGCCTCCTACTTCAGAGAATGTGGATGACTTCTGTTGTTGCACAACCCCCTCCCCGACTTGGGAGGGAGTCATGTGGGCAGGGAGACACCACCTCATATGGGGGTGAAATTATGCCACTGGCATAAGGCAAGAATCACATATGGCATGGTCTGTGCCAGCCAGTGGGCCAGATCCCAGCAGTCTTCTAACTGGTTTATTTTCTTGGCTAGTGAGGATGGGAGGGTGGATATGTGGGGGATGAAAAATAGTTGGAAACAACAGTGGCACTTGTGCAGATGACGCTACGCTGTTCCCCACCAGTTGTATCACCCAGATCTCCAGGTCTTTTGCCTCTTCTCTGGTCAGGAAGGGACAGGCAGAGCATATCTGGAGGTCAGTGGCAACTGCTTGTGTAGACATGGGATGAAGGGATTGTGGATGGGCTAAAAGAGAGCTTGACCCACTGGATAAGGAGGGGAAAATAGCAAATATAAAAAATTAATAAAATACTAACTTTGTATTGTATTCTCTGGGTTCTTTTAGGGTGTTACATTTAGAGTGGAGAATAATGACCTGGTAATAGCTAGAATTCTGCATGGAGGAATGATAGATCGCCAGGGTCTTCTACATGTTGGAGACATCATTAAAGAGGTCAATGGACATGAAGTTGGAAACAATCCAAAAGAACTGCAAGAGCTATTGAAAAGCATCAGTGGTAGTGTCACGCTGAAAATCCTTCCCAGCTACAAAGACACCGCTGCACCACAGCAGGTCACAATGTTCTTCTTTTCACTTCCATGTTTGGTGCTTTGTTTTGAGGTGAAATTCAAGTTGCTCCTCAGGGTACCTCTTAGCAAGGAAAGATCAAAGGCAGCTTTTGGGTGAAATCTTTTCTTAATATGACACTCAATAGCAGAAACGTAAGAAAGGATTTTTCTGAGATGTCTGTTAATTTAGATGGCATTTTACTTGTGTAATATACTTTCAAGTTCCAATGTTTTTTGGCATACTCTGTATTGTCTGGAAAAAAATAGGAAGCTAGCCTACTGGCTGCATAGCAGCTTCTGACATTAGCACCTGGAGCCAGCAAGAGGAGGATTGAGTTCTCCTGTGGTGGGGTATAGGCTTTTTTATTTTTTTAATTTGGTTTATCCTCCTGGTCACAAGCAGGACCCCCTTCAACCTACCACCATATGGCTGGTTCTTGTCCAGCTGAGACTTCACTACCTATCCTTCCAGGATCGTCAGCCCACCTACAACACACCACTGTGTTGCCCACCTGGCTCCCCCCCCTCCCTGGGCTGGGCCGGGTACACCCTCAGCTCTATGGCCTTTCTTCCCTGCATCAATCTGCCCACCCACAGAGGAGGTGAAGACTAATGGTGTCCATGGGGGATGGTGGAGTGAGTCCAGTGTGAGACATGGTGGGCCAGCAGAGGTTTCGTCCTCCCAGTCCTGCACCATTTTCTGCTGTTCTCCCCACCCCCCACCAGAAGTGTGCGTCAGGACTGGCTGCTGGTGATGCCTGATGTAGTCAGCCCATGGATGCATTCCAACAGTCCCCTTCTACAAGTTGCTTATCCTCTGCACCACCACTTGGGTTCATTTAGGTCGCAGTAAAACAGCAGAATGCAATACCCTTACTCCCTGGAGGAAGAGAGCATCCTGTGGGATGTTCAGTCCTCCTTCTCCTCCTAGTCGGCCCTCCGATGGCCTAGGCTGATTCCCGAACCTGGGTCATTGGTGTCACAAGCAGTAGCACTACCACTGTGCCAGCAGGCCAGAATCTAGTCTTGTTTCTGTCCAATGTGAACTGCAGTGTACATTGCCTGAGCAGCCCAGTCGCTCACTAGTAACTCCCACTGATATACATGAAGAACCAGTGCTTGAGGAGCCTGCTAACATAACTTTTTTTTTTTAAATGCTACCTTTCACAAATGGCAAACTCTTGCTTTTGTAGTCCACGTAGGTGAAGTGGAATAGAGTTGCCATTTGTTAAGAATTAGCTCAGTTTTAACCTAACTCGCACTAGATACGAGCTTTTGTTGAGTGTTCAGTCCCATAATACCCGTGTTGTTAGAATGATTGTATAATGAAAAAGATGATGTCATAACGATAGTACTGTGGTATGGGATTTTGCACTGTTTCCCTACAGGTAAAAATGGCCGTCCATATATTGCAATACAGTGACTGTCTTTTATCTTGATGTAAGAGTCAATATCCTCCATGGAGCACCATTCTTTGGTCTTGGAGCTGGAGCCATAACAGCCCCCCAGAAACTAGAACTTTTGGGTCTGGCAGCATCAGTACACAGCACCAGTATACTGTGCCAGTTGTGTGCCATCAACATGCAAAGTGGTGCTGGCCCCCGCCTCCTCCGTTCCTTTTTTTCTTGCTCACGGAGCTACTGTACTATCTTACTGGAGACCTGGACATCTCATTCTTTGAATATATTTCCTGTCTTTTTCTTGTAGCTTTCGTTGTTCACTTATATTGAGCTGCATTTAGTAGTTGGCTCCATTTTTTGGTGATTTAAATCAGCTGTCACGGTGCTAGGCTTCCACTCAATTTTGTCACTGCAGCCATTACACTGCAGTTTTTCTTTTTAGTTGACATTATTGTTGACAACTTCTTGGTACCACACTGACCTCCTGTATGCCCCAAAACTCAGGTTGTGACTGTTTTGAGCCACTCAGCATCAAACATTTTTCTGGTTGTCAGGCAATGGCTGGAGAACAGAATACAGCAGGTTCTAGGATGGGGGCTTTTTCACACCTTGCCTTAGCAGAGAGGACTCTATCAAGGTCTTGTTGAGATCCACTGAGTACAGAAACCCTGTCTGTCTCCATGTACATTTCGTGACATAACATTAATGACGCCGATGGTACCAGAATTGGTGCTCGTCAGTGCCAAGCATGGTACTATCATTAATGCCATAATGATGCATGTGCTAAGCAACATTTTCCCACAACTTTGTGTTATTTTCATGCAGCTTGCATTATGTCTACACTATCTTGTGTGATTTTTATGCAGTTTGGTGTTACACTTCACACAGATTCATGCTATTTTCATGCAATTTCGTCTGAGTTTTCTTTTCTGCTTGACACATCCCACCTGTCCTTGTTGCCAGGTCCTCTAACAAAGCCCTGTTTAGGGAAAGCACTGGGGTGTTGGGCAGCTCTGGTAAGGGGCCACTAGTTTGTTGCTTTTGTTACAATTTGCACTTGGTTTACTATCACACTTTTATGGGGTCTTGAACTGACTCTATCATGCATCTTTGCACCATGAAATATTTTCACAGATTAAAAGAATTTGAAAATGTGTCCTTTTGAGTGATGTTTTAAAATGTTGTTTTTTTTAAACGACAGTCCCCCAAGAGGGCACCTCCTTTGTAGTTTGTTAGACATCTTCCTAAGAAGGTAGTGTTGCAGAACTTCCCTTACCCAAATGATTTGCCCAAAGAACATGTCCCAAAAGTAGATGCATAGTGCATATGGAGCCTTGTGCTGACAACAACTTATTTTAAATGTTCTGGCAAACTTACACAGATGTGCTTCATAATGACTTTTCAGCCACCATTGTACTCAGATGTGCAGCCTTGACTTAGCCCATGTTCGCCAGTACGAATGCATTCTGTTTGGTGGCTATATGGCTATGTTTTGTAGACCCAGTGACTTGGGCCAGTCAGTGTGTAACCAATAAATTAGCAGTGGACACAAAAGAAATTTAGTTAAAGTGCATCAAATTTTTATTTTGCTGGTGAACACAAAGCAACCTCAGCGCTTTGGAACATGCTGCTCCCTTGTCAGGGAGGCCAGTCAGTGCCTAGGCCAGCCATCAGGTAGACATGTGTTCCAGATGGGATTCACCCAAGAATTCTAAAAGAACTAAGGGTAGAACTAGTGACACCGCTGACTACTCTCTTTAACAAATCATAGGAGGATAGGGCGGATGTGATTCCTCTTCAAAAAAGTGAGAGCAGGACAGAGGCAGGAAACTGTAGACCAGTTAATTTGACCTCAGTGGTAGGGAAAATGATGGAATCACTTCTGAAGGAAAGAATTGTTGAGCACCTAGAGGCCAGTGGGGCACAAGACCCAAGGCAGCATGGATTCACGATGGGAAGGTCGTGTCAGACGAGTCTAATAGATTTCTTTGACTGGGTGACCAAAGTAGTAGACCACGGAGGGCTGTGGACATGGCCTACCTAGATTTTAGCAAGGCATTTGATACAGTCCCACACAAAGATTAATACACAAGTTAGCCAGCCTTGGAGTGGGTCCCAAGGTGGTAGCCTGGATAATAAATTGGCTAGACAACTGGGACTTAAAGGGTAATAGTAAATGGGTCCACAGTGAAGAAAGGAGGGGTTACTAGCGGGGGTACCCATGAGGTTCAGTACTGGGACTGGTCCTTTTTAATGCCTTTATAAGTGACATTGCAGAGGAACTGGAAGGAAAAGTATGTCTCTTTGCAGACGACACAAAGATCTGCAACAGGGTTGATGCACAAGATGGAGTGGAAAGGATGAGAAGGGACTTGGCAAGGTTGGAGGAATGGTCAAATGTATGGTAGCTCAGATTCATTGCAAAGAAGTGCAAGGTAATGCCCCTGAAAAACAAAAACCCAGGGGAAGAGTACACAATGGGGGGTGAGATACTGACAACAGTAAAAATGGAAAGGGATCTGGAGGTAATTATAGGTGGGCAAGCAATGTGAGAAGGCAGTAAGGAAGGCTGGGGGGATACTGGGATGCATAGGGAGAGGCATCACCAGTAGAAAACAGGAAGTTGTTATCCCTCTGTACAGACAGTTGGTGAGACCCCATCTGGAGTACTGTGTGCAGTTCTGGAGACCCCATCTCCGCAAAGACATAGACAGAGTGGAGGCTGTCCAGAGGAAGGCAACCAAAATGGTGCAGGGTCTGCACCAGAAGACATACGAAGAAAGACTAAAGGAGCTTAGTATGTATACCCTTGAGGAAAGAAGGGAGAGAGGGGATATGGTAGAAACTTTCAAGTACCTTAAGGGAATCAACAAAGCCCAAGAGGGTAGCATCTTTCAGAAAAAGAGATGTGCATGAACAAAGGAGCAGAATTTGAAGATAGATGGGGGATGGCTCAGAGGTAATGTGAGGAAGTATTTTTTCACGTTGAGGGTTGTGGATGCATGAAACAGCCTCCCTGAGGAGGTCGTGGAGTCAAGAAGAGTGGGGGAATTCAAGAATGCATGGGACAGACCTAAGGCAGTCCTAGTGGGGTGTAGGAGGAAGTAAGCTGTTGGTTAACTAGGATCTGCAGCTTATCTGTTAGGTAGGAAAATGGGCAAACTAGGTGGGCCAAGCAGTCCTTATCTGCCGTCAAATTCTATGTTTCCACAGACAGTAGTTCCCCAGGGTGAATGACAAGGTGCCAGTTTTTTTTTTTTTTTTATATCTAGTCACTTGCCTCACAAGAGTGTATCTTGCCACCTTAGTGAAAACAGGAATCCGTTCACTCACTCCCAATTTTGGCAAATCTAACAAATAGACAATATTTTTTTCTGCCTGAATTGGCCACTTGCTTATTTGATTTCCAGTAGGAATGGGAGTTCCTTAGTATTTACTTCAGGTCCCTGCTGTGAAGTCACCCAGCTACCAACTGCAAGGTAGACCACCCATCAGCTGGGTTCTTTTTCCAAAATGCATCTGCCTGAAATGGTTTCCTTTAGATAGGGTGCATTCACCAGAACTTGGCTTAATTAAGGTACGGTCCCCAACCAATGTGCAGGTGACTAGGGAGCTAGCTAATGAGAGAGCTATACTTCTCACAGAAAAATTGAGCTGTTCACCCTTGCTCATTCACATACTTTAAATGGGCTTTTCCATTAGTGGTGCTACTGCATATGGCATACAACATATCAGTAAAAACAGGAATTGCTGCCCCCCGCGCGCCCCCCCCACCACCTCCACAAATTTTGGCAAGTCTAACAAATAGATCTTGCCATTGGCTTAGGTCAGTTGGGAGAATTCGCACCAGTGGTTTCTGGCATACTTCTCAGCATTAAAATGCAAAGCACTGGCCTTCAAAGATCTGGGCAAATGGACCGAATGTGTAGCACTTTCTTTTTTTAAAGAATTATATGTCTACAAATGGTGGCACCATATATTTAGTTTAGGAATGTTTCTGTCAAGTTAGTTCAGTGATTGCATATTTCATGTGTCCAGAAATAAGCTTAACATTATTAAGAACATCAGTAAACCTTTGCAGAGCAAGGATAAATTTGAGTGTCAGAAATTATAGCACTATGCGAAATTCATAGCAGCTGAGAGGTATGGTTTCTGGCAAGCAGGGATTTTTGTCCTTATGTACATGAGGAATAGAACTGCCTAGTCTATGAGCATCAGGATGTGTACTAGGACGTACTATTCCAGCCAAGCTATCAGAGGTGCCTTAAGCTCTGCTTTGGCCTACAATGCTTTATCTGTTGATGTAGTTTTATTTCCTGGTAATTGCATTAGGCAATCGATTGCTTATTAGGTGCTGCTCATTGGGCTAGCTTCAGTGCCACATCTCTACAGAGTACTTCGCTGTTCTAGGGACACATCTCAGAGAACTGTACTCTCAAATGGAGAGAGGATCACAAATTTAGAAGTCAGTAGACATCTGGGAACAAGCAACCACTGCACAGTGTGCTTCACAATAAGCACAACCATAGAGACAAGCCATACAAAAACAAGCATACTGGACTTTAGAAGGGCTGACTTTGGCTAAAGGGGTGAATACCTGAGGAATACACTAGCAAATGGCCAAAAAGGAGGGGTGGAAGAACAATGGAGAAAAATCAAAACTGCCATCATAGAGGCAACAAGCCTTTGTGTGAAACAGATAAAGAAAACAAAGCGGAGTAAAAAACCACTATGGTTCTCAAAAGAGGTGGCAGGGAAGGTTAAGGAGAAAAAGGCTGCATTCAAAAAGTATAAGGTATCACAGAAGGAGCACGACAGGGAACTGTATCAATTAAAGCAGAAAGAAGTGGGGAAGGCAGTCAGAATAGCAAAAGCCCAAACTGAGGAAAAAATAGCCAATTCAGTTAAGAAGGGGGATAAAACCTTTTATAGGTACATTAGGGAGCATAGAAAGGTTAAGGGAGGAATAGTGAAGATTAATAAGGAGAGGGAGGTGGGCAGAGGAGACAGTGAAAAGGCAGAGATACTGAATGAATACGTTTGCTCAGTATGCACAAAAAGAAGATGAGGAGGAGTTACCTAAACTAGACAATAGAAGCACTCTGGGTAGGGAGTTTGACACCAGTCCATTTACAGAAGAAAGAGTCCTGAAGAACTCTAAAACTCAAGGTGGACAAAGCAATGGGGCCTGATGGGATTCACCCCAGAATCCTAAAAGAACTAAGGGAGGACCTAGTGACACCACTGACCACACTTTTAACAAATCATGGGAGGATGGGGTGGTACCTGAGGACTAGAGGAGGCAGATGTGAGTTCCCTTCACAAAGTGGGAGCAAGGCAGAAGCAGGAAAGTACAGACCTGTAAGTTTGACCTCAGTAGTAGGAAAATGATGGAATCACTTCTGAAAGAAAGAATTGTTGAGTACCTAGAGGCCAGTGGGGCATGGGACCCAAAGCAGCATGGATTTACAGCAGGAAGGTCATGTCAGGCAGATCTAATAGATTTCTTTGACTGGGTGACCAAGTAATAGACCAGGGAGGGGCTGTGGATATGGCCTGCCAAGACTTTAGCAAGGCATTTGACACAGTCCCACACAAAAGATTAATAATCAAGTTAGCCAGCCTGGGAGTGGGTCCCAGGGTGGTAGCCTGGGTTGCAAACTGGCTGCACAACAGGACACAGAAGGTAATAGTGGAACACATTCCGAAGAAAGGGGGGTCACTAGTGGAGTACCTCAGGGCTCAGTACTGGGTCCAGTCCTTTTTAACATCTTTATAGGTGACATTGCAGAGGGTCTGGAAGGAAAGGTATGCCTCTTTGCAGATGATACAAAGATCTGTAACAGAGTTGATACACAAGGGGGGTAGAAAGGATGAGAAGGGACTTGGCAAGGCTGGAGGAATGGTCAGACATATGGCAACTTAGATTCAATGCAAAGAAGTGCAAAGTAATGCACCTGGGAAACAAAAACCCAGAAGAAGAGTACATCATAGCAGGGGAGGTACTAACAACAACAAAAATGGAACGAGACTTGAGGGTAGTCATATCAGATGATCTAAAGGTTGGTAAGCAACGTGAGAAGTCAGTAAGGAGAGCCAGGGGGATACTGGGATGCATAGGAAGGGGCATCACAAGTAGAAAAGGGAAGTGGTTATCCCTCTGTACAGACAGTTGGTGAGACCCCATCTGGGGTACTGTGTGCAGTTTGGAGACCTCATCTACGCATGGACATAGACAGGATGGAAGCAGTCAGAGGAGGGCAACTAAAATGGTGCAGGGTCTGCATCAGAAACCATATGAAGAGAGACAGAGGAAGCTTAATATGCTTATACCCTTGATGAAAGGAGGAGGCGATGGGACATGATAGAAGCGTTCAAGTACCTCAAGAGAATCAACAAAGTCCAAGAGGTAGCATCTTTCAGAAAAAGAGATGTGTAAGAACAAGGGGACACAATTTAAAGATAGAGGGGGGACAGCTCAGGGGTAATGTGAGGAAATTTATTTTCATGGAGAGAGTGGTGGATGCGTGGAACTGCCTTCCTGGGGAGGTTGTTGGGGCTAAAGCAGTGGGGGAATTCAAACATACATGGGACAGACACAAGGCAATTGTAGTGGGGGGTGGCAGGAAGTAGGCTGTTGGTTAACTAGAATCTGCAGCTTATCCAGTAGGTAGGGAAATGGGCAGACTGGGTGGGCCAAGTGGTCCTTATCTGCCGTCAAAGTCTATGTTTCTACATAGTCCCTTATTTTCATAGCATTTAATTCTGATCCCATCCAGAACTCTAATGAAGGGAGCTGTTCAGGTAGTTTACTGCTTCTTGGAAACCAGAAGAATACTTCTGGGTCTCTCAAGCTGTAGCTAGTCTCATTTTAAAGACTACCATATTATAGAGCCTCAGGACAACTTTCCAGTTCCTCTTGTGGGGCTTCACAAGAGGACTTCTTGTGAATGCTGAGTGATAATCGCTCACAAGCATCACAATTGCTGAATCACTTCATATGGGTGGCAGCCAGTCACTGTTGTGATAGAAGCAGCATCTCTGTATAGGTATCCCCCCCCCCCTTTCCATTCCATGCCCGCAAGTGTCAGTGACAAACCTGCTCGTTATGTGAGCAGCACTGTTCACCTGTCAAATCCTAGAGGATGTGATTTTTTTTTTTTTAATAATGGTCTTTATCCTCTCATTCAGTTGCCTAGACTCAGGGTTTGACCATCACCCAGCTCCATTTACTGGCCCTGCTGGTGCCACTGTCTTCCATGGCTTCTCCCCTTGGTGGACCTGCTGGGGGGCATTCCCCTCCAGGCAAGGATCTGGTATTGAGGCTCAGCTGGGGTTGCAGGGACCAAGTGTGTTGGCACCATCATTCTTGACAGACTGCATTACCACCTTGGTTTTCTCTCCTCTCTGTGCCTGGTGGATGTCATCAGCCAGGCCCTCCAAGCATGTGTGAATGACAGAAACGTTCCAGCATGGAGATGATGCCTCTGACTCAGTATGTGGATGCCCCTGCTTTTATGGTTCTTGCTTGGGGAGTGGTAGTGGTGCACATATCCCTCGCTGGGGGCGGGGCAGACCTTACCAGTCACCTGACAGCCCATTTCAATGACCCAGGCTCAGGGCGCGAACCTGGGTTACTGGCATGGCAAGCAGTTCCCCAACGGCTGCACTGTCAGGCCAGCCCAAGGATGCAGTTTGAAGCTAATTTGCTCTGCCACAACTGGACCATGATGTTTGTTTAGCTCCAGGCCACTCACATTTAGGAGTAAACAGTATGCTAATTGATAGCTTCGGCGGCAGCACATCAGGCCCTCATGAGTGGTCTGTAGTAGACAGTGTCATACAGTCCCTGTTCAGCAATGTATGAGCTGAATATGGACCAGTTTTTCTTAGCTCTATACAACCTCATGTTAGCAGAAACATATCTTATAACCACTGCTTCAGCAGAGGGTGACCCAGGGCCCAGTAGTCTTCCCCTGTGGCCTCCTTTGCTGCCTTGGTTCTACGGCCAGCTGTTATATTGTATTATGTTGTGCTGTGTTATATATTAAATTAATTATACTTATTTTTCTCTGTCGCTTCATGGTGTCAATGGAGAGTTAGTACAAATGGGTAACGAACATTCCTACTGGGATAGTGGCACAGCCCAAAGCTGTCATTCAGCATAGAATTCTGGGCATATGAACATTTCTGAGAGCTGATATCTTCTACAGGGGTATCTCAGTCATTGGGTCATACCGTTGGAACTTCACCGTTGGAGAAGCAGGATCCACACGGAAGATTTTCAGCAGTACAGCTGGGGCCGCCCATGCCACTGAGGTCTGTCGACATCATCAACCCTATAAAGGCGTGAGCGGCCACGCTCCCTCCTCAGGTCTTTCATACTGTTTTCTTAATTGCAAGGGTCTCCGCGGAAGTTCCGATGCAGTTTCGCACCATTTTGTCGCCTACAACTTTTTAAAACAACATGAAGTCTTGCTGTATTCTGACATTATGCAGTTAACCCCAGCACTTGAACTGCTCCAGAGAGGAAAGCATTAACTCTATGCCTGAGCATAGAAAGTTGATCTTGACCTCAGTTCAAACCTCTGCCTGCTGCACTTCCAAGTGTAACCGACAGATTCTTTACTCCACCTAACTGAACAGTCACTCCAGAGATCTCTCCTACGCTTTTGGGTTCGATACAAGTAAAATCGTCTGTTTAATACGTTTTCTTCTGTTATTCTTTCGGTTCAGATCCCTGTCTGTGGTACAGTAAGTGTATAGGTAGTGGACTGATTGTTTAAAGTGTGTGTTTTTGTGTGGAAATTGTTAAAAAAAAAATAAATAAATAAAAAAATGTATTTTATCAGTTCGGCTGAACCGAGTGTCTGGGTTCTTTTTTTTTTTTTAACTTTAGTTTTCATTCTTTATACAAGCTCTACAGAATAAATATTTACAACTTTGAGAATCAGGATACAAACTTAATACTTTATGCAGTAGTACCTTCCATTTCATTGTTGTACCGAAGGAAACAAGGATCTAGAGAATAACTAGTAAATAAATTCACAACTACGAATCGCCTTAACCCAAGAGGAGGAAGCGTGGTATGTCTTAATTTCCTGACGTGGGAGCTCCATCTGAATGGAGCCAGACAGCCCACCTCGACCATCTCTGAACATAAAGAGTGGTCTTGTGATGTATTTTAAAGGTGAGTTCCTCCAGATCAGCCAGACCTTTAATAGTTAGGATCCATTCTTGCTTTTGGGGTACATTAGGACTCAGCCAGGTCCTGGTTATCACCTTATGGGCTGCAGTCGTTAAGATTGCCCAAAGGTACAACGAATCAGGTCCCCTAACCTCAGGTGGAGGGATTCCCAGGATCACTTCTTCCCATTTCATCGGCTGGGTGATGTCCAATATGCTCTTTATTGCAGGTGTAATATCAGCCCAAAATCTGTTTAGTTTAGGGCAGTCTGAAAAGATATGCAGGTAGTTTGCCTTATCTTCCACACCCCCACCAGCAGCCAGCCGCGAGATTTGGGTTCCTTTTATTTAGTACCTCAGGTGTAAGGGAAAAACGGATCCTTACCTTCCAGGCAAATTCTTGCCAAAGAGGTGATCTAGTTGCCAATTTAGCAGTCTGGAAGACGGAATTCCAGTTGATAGGAGCAAGATCCCGACCAGCTTCCTCCTGCCATTTGTTTTTAATTTTGACTAGGGGTCAGGTCTTATCATTCTTAGGGCCTTGTAGAGAATAGAAATTTGACCCTTTTGGGCCATTAGTGATTTTATCTGTCGGATGGCTGCTAGTAGGGGGGCCACCCCATCCAGGCCCACTGTTTTCCTTTGAAGCGAGGTGATGTATGTTCTAACCTGGAGGCACCTAAAGCGGTCTGCATTCTTAAGCACAAATCTATTCTTGAGTGAGTTAAAATCCAAGATTAGCTCCCCCCTGGATAAACTGCCCGAGAAATGTCAGGCCCATCTTACTCCATAGCTTATATGTAGGGTCCAGTCGGTTCGGGGGGAAGTCTTCAGTCCAGGCTAGCTCCTGAGGGACCATAGTGAAGGTAACAATGATTGTCTGGGTTCTTTAATTGAATTTGTGTTAGTGTGAGGTACCGGTCCTTATCGGTTCTAAAAAAAAAAAAAAAAAGTGTGTGTGTTAACGTTTTTTTCCAATACCTGTAACACGATTAGGAACCGATAAGGGAGTCTTGCCTGGCTGAAGCCAAGTAAAGGGTAAGTTTTTGTTAGGATGGCTATGTCTGAGAAACCCAAAAGAAAAACTGGGCCCACTGGGTTTCAACACTGCAGTATGTGTGGGAGGCCTTTGCTAAGGCTGATCCCCACATCACCTGTGTTTACTGTCTGGGGTTTGACCACCTCGATTCAGACTGCCAAATCTGAAAAAATTTCCTAAAGGCCACCCTGGATAAAAGACTAGGCAGGCTTAAGAAAACCAGAAGTCCATGACCGGATGGCCAGCATGATTCAGTTCCGACTGAACCTGAGGGAGTGCCCTCTGACCAGAGCGATACTCCTTCAGGCAAAAGGAGAGCCGATTCCGAGGGATCGGTTCCATCAAAAAGAAAGAAGAAAGACAAATTGTCTGGTTTGGATCCAGAACCGCATCGTCCAACCGCTGAAAAAATTACCCAGGCGATTAGTATAGTGGAATCGCTCCATCCGGTTCCGATTGATCTGGCGCCATCAGGTAGGCGTTCGGTTTGGTCGACTCCTCTGGTTCCAGATTTTTCACCTGAAGGGTATTATGAACTGGACGTGGAGGGGTTTGAAGATTATGATGACAACAATGATGACAATGGTATAGAAGGTCTGGATGAGCCCATAGAACCGGACATCTCCCCAGACAGACCTTCTGGTGTTTCCCCTCCTAGGCTTTCTGAGTCCCATTCCCATTTTATCTTTTACAAAAAAGTGGCAGAAACCCTCCAGCTTCCTTTGGTCGAAGCTGTTGAGGAACAAGAGGAGCCTGACTATGTGGAGATGATAGACATCCCAGAGTCCAAGAGACTCTCTATTCCCCTCCATAAATCTTTTGGGAAGCAGACACATCGACTGCTTAAGACTCCAAATTCTATACCTCCTGTGGATAAATGAATGGACAAGAGGTATATGCTGTCAGGCTCAGGTACGGATTTCTTGTACCAGCAGTGCAGCCATGTTGGGGTGATGCAGGCTGCAACCTGTGCTAAGGCTAACATAACCTTGGCTTCACACTCCCCAGATAAGGATTCCAGGAAGATAGATGCCATGGCTAAAAACAGTATTTGGCATCTTCTTTGGGACTTAGGCAGGCTAACTACATGGCCTATACAGCCCGATACCAGAAGTCCAGATGGGATACTATTCTGGAATTGGGTAAAAAGGCTTCCCCCAGCTAGCCAAGGAGCTGGAGGAGGTGGCTGCTGATGGGATAGAGGCATCAAAGATCCAATTTCATGCTGCTGTGGACTCCAATGATGTGTCATCACGAGTCATGGCTACATCTGTGGCTCTTCGGAGAATGGCTTGGCTCAGATGTGCTAGCTATTCACAGGATACCAAGGCTAAGGCCATGGATTTCCCTGTGGTGAATTATTCTCTGTTTGGGGAGCAGACAGAGAATTATATGAAGAAAATGAACGAATATAGGACCACCTACAGGAGTGCACAGGCCAAAGAAAGGCAGGCAACTCCTCAGAAGCAGCATTCTAGGGGCAGGGGTAGGCCTTTCTACCAGGCACAGGCCTCCTCTCCTTTTCCTCAGAGGGGGATCTTAAGAGGGAGAGGCAGAAGGGGGATGAGCAGGGCTACATCCTCCTCTCAGTCCAAGACTCCTGCCAAGCAGACATCCCGATGTGTCAGCCCGAGTCGACTCCCTCCCCACCCAGTAGGAGTCAGGCTGGCTTACTACTTCCAGGCCTGGAAGTCTGTTACCTCAGACAAGTGGGTTCTGGAAGTAGTAAGCCAGGGACTGGCTCTCAGCTTCAAAAGATTTCCAAGGCTGAGGGTCAGGTCTTTTCCGCCTGCAAACATTTCCGAAACCATTGCCCTAGAGGCAGAGGTTTTCTCTCTGCTGGCCCTCAGAGTTATAGAGAGAGTTCCTACAGTGCTCAGGGGCCAAGGTCTGTATTCCAGATACTTCCTTACCTCGAAAAAGACAGGGGAGTGGCGACCCATCCTAGATCTAAGATACCTAAGCAAGCATCTACTAAAACCAAAATTCAAAATGGTGACTCTTGGAATAATTCTTCCTTCTCTGAGGCCAGGGGATTGGCTAGCCTTCCTGGAGCTCAAGGATGCCTACTTTCACATTCCCATCAGGTGCTCCCACAGAAAGTACCTCAGGTTCAAGTTGCCTTCAGGCCATTATCAGTTCAGAGCAATGCCCTTTGGCCTAACATCAGCACCAAGGGTATTCACAAAATGCCTAGCAGTAGTAGTGGCCTTTCTAAGGAGACAAAACATCTCCATATTTCCGTACCTGGACGACTGGCTCATTGTGGGGCAGCCTCCAGACCAAGTCAAGTCAGACCTTCGAGTGATTCAGCAATTGCTCACTTCTCTAAGATTCCTCCTTAATCTTCCAAAGTCAGTTCTCGAACCAGTGCAACTCCTGACCTTCATAGGGGTATAGTTGGACACTGTACAAGCAAGAGCCTTTCTTCCTGTAGCAAGCGTAAAGGCCCTCACAGATCTGGCTTCTTCCTTTCGCCTTATGGTGTGTTAGCCAGCAAGGCATTTTCTTCAACTACTGGGCCACATGGCACCCTCCCCTGCATTGGTACAAGGTGCCAGAGTTCAGATGAGGGACATTCAGTTCCATCTGAGGGCCTTTTGGTCCCAGAAAAAAGACCCACTCACCAAACTGATTCCAGTGACTCAGACTCTGATCCAAGCTCTCCAGTGGTGGTTGGATCAGAACAGTCTCACTCAAGGAGTCCTATTCATCACCTAGTCTCATTCTGTGGTTCTCACCACAGATGCCTCTCTCCTAGGATGGGATGCTCACTTGGAGGCACTTACAACACCGGCAGTGTGGTCTCCTCAGGAGTCTCTTTTTCATATCAATCTCTTAGAGCCCAGGGCAGTGTGCCTGACTCTACAGGCCTTCTCAGAATCAGTTCAGAACAAGGTGGGTCAGGTCAGAATGGACACCACATCCACCATGTGGTACATCAACAAGCAGGGAGGCACTCGTTCTATGGCATTGTGCACAGAAACTATGAAAATTTGGTCCCTGGCTTATTCTCTACAGACTTCTCTGATAGCAGTCCACCTTCCAGGGAAGGACAATGTGCTAGCAGATGCTTTAAGCAGGATTTCCCAGTGCTATCACTAGTGGTCCCTGGATCCCTTAGTGTTGAAGGTGATTTTTTTTCAAGGTGGGGCATTCCGTAGATAGACCTCTTTGCAGCCCCAGACAATTACCAACTTCCTCTCTTTTGTTGCAGAGCCCCAGTATTGGGCTCATTCCCTCTGGATTGGCAGGGGAAAGTTCTGTATGCCTCCCCCCCCCCTTCCTTTATTGTTTAAAGTTCTGGTCAAGATAAGGTCACAATCTTGCAAAGTAATCCTGATTGCTCCAGACTGGGCCAGACAGCCTTGGTATCCTCTCTTACTGTCCATGGCAGTCCATCTTCCCTTAGCTGTTCCCAAGAATCACAATCTGCTAACCTCCTCTCAGGGCAGAATATGATACCCCAACCTTCGGTCTCTCAACCTCGAGGCTTGGCTTTTGAAGAGCTAGAATATGCCAGTCTAAATTTGTCTCAAGGGGTTCTGGACATTGTCAAGGCCTCTTGAAAACCTGCCACCAGAAAAACTTTTAATTCCAAATGGAAAAGGTTCAACATTTGGTGTTCTAATAAGCACATATCCCCAGATTCTGCTGACTTGGCTACAGTCCTGGATTATATGGTTCACCTTAATGGCTTAGGCCTCAGACCAGCTACCATCAAAGAACACTTATCAGCTGTTTTTGCATTTTTGTCGGTAGAGAAGTCTCCCTCACTGGCATCTCACCCTGTTTTCTGTAAATTCTTCAAAGGATTGCTTCATACCAATACCCCCTTTAGGGACCCTGCTCCTGCTTGGGATCTCAATGTTTGCATTGCTCAGCTCATGCAACCCCCCCTTTTGAGCCTTTGGCCTCAGTAGAACTTAAGTACTTGACTTGGAAAACTGTTCCTGGTAGCTATTACCTCTGCCAGGTGTATCAGTGAATTACAAGCTCTGTCAGTAGAGCCTGACTTTATCTCATTCCATAGAGTTAAGGTGGTCCTTAGAACCAATAGGAGGTTCTTACCCAAAGTAGTTTCAGACTTCCAGCTGAACCTATCCATGTCTCTTCCCGTATTCTTCACTAATCATTCTTCAGGAGAGAGAAGATTACACAGTTTGGATGTTAAAAGGGCTCTTAGCTACTACACTGAGCGTACTAAGGCACTTAGGTTTGACTCCCTTCAGTTGTTCCTCACTTATGGTGAAGTAGGGAAGGGTAAACCTGCTACTGAAAGAACTATTGCCAGGTGGATTGTCTCCTGTATACAATTCTACTATGAAAAGCTAGGCAAAGTACCCCCTCCGGCCTGAGGGCTCATTCGACTAGAGGTACAGCTGCTTTTCTGGCTGCTGCCAGAGATATACCCTAATTAGAGATATGCAAAGCAGCCACCTGGAAAACAGTCCATACATTCACCGAGCATTACTCTCTGGATATTCAGGTTAGGAGTGATGCTAGATTTGGTACAGCAGTACTGCAGAGCCTATTCCCAAAATAGGTTCAATACCCTCCTCCATGGAGGTACTGCTTGGTAGTCTGCATAATGTCAGAATACAGCAAGACTTCATGTTGTTTGAAGAAAAAATTACTCACCTTAGTAATTGTGTTTCTTCTAGTGGAGTCTTGCTGTATTCTGACCTCCCTCCCTTCCTCCCCTCTCAGAACCTGTTTTTTTGGGGGAAGTGTGCTGGGCAGGTGCAGTATTGCACCTCAGGGGTACAATTGGCACTGCTCCTTTGTTAGAGAGGGGGGAGTTTGGTTTATGTTATGTTGGTTGTTACTTATGGTTATTCACTACCTAGTTTTTCTTTTGGATTTCTCGACTTGAGTCTTTTAGGATCCAAAATATTTGGTTGCCCTTTGGGCTAGTAACTTTGCAATTTCCACACAGTAGGTGTAGCTAGTTAGTATTAGCTCGTAAGAATCTGATGGTTACACTTGGAAGTGCAGCAGAGGTTTGAACCGAGCTCAAGCTCATCGTTCTATGCTCAGGCATAGAGTTAACTCTTTCCTCTCCGGAGCAGTTCAAGTGCTGGGGCTAACTGCATAATGTCAGAATACAGCAAGACTCCATTAGAAGAAACACAATTACTAAGGTGAGTATTTTTTTCTTCTCTGCTATATTTCAGAATTTCTTTTATTAGCGAGATCCCTTTATTTTGTTCGTTGAGAGTTAATCCTTCGACCTCTCTTCCGTTGCTGCCGCTGCAGAAAGGAGATTGCCTCCACAGATGAACACTCACTCTGTCTCTGCTGTCTTGGGCCGGACCATGCAGTTTCTGACTGTGAGCTCTGGCAGAAGTTTAACCAAACAATCCTCCAGTGACGCAAAAAGGCACTTAAAAATTTTCTGGTGGATCAACAGGTAGCAAGTTCCAAATTCACTTTGGTGATTGTCCAACAGTTGGGCACTTACAGGCCCACATCATCAGGGCCATCAGTGGCGGCTTTATCATTGACGCCTACTCGCCAGCCACAGCAGGCTCCCCACAGGCCATCATCAGCTCATCTGGTGTTGGACCCGGATTTGGAAGAGGTCAACGTTGAGGAGTACCATCCTGGCCTCATTCTTCCTGATGATGATGATGAGGAAGAGGAAGAGATGCTGGTCTCTGACAGGTCCAAAGCTTCCTCAGTCAGCAAGGATTCTGTTAAGCATGCTCCTAGGTCTCCCCTTGAGGACCCCACATTTTTCAATGTGATGAAGCAGTCATCCCCCGCCATGGGCTTCCACACTGAGTAGGAGGATGTCACCAGGAAAGGACTGGTGGACTTCCTGACGATCCCAGGGCCTCCTCCCAAAATCATTCCTCCACTCCTGCCTGCCTTGAGGAATGCAGCTACGGCAGCCTGGCATAGGCCACACATGGTGCCAGCCACGCCCGGAGGGCAGATAAACTTTTCCATGTCCCCCCCCCCAAGAGTTTCCCTGCTATGCTGCCTAGCCCGAAACAGACTCAGTGGTCATTAAGGCAGCTCAAGACAGGTCTAAGGTTGCTAAGCACCTTAGCTCCCTACCCCCAGACAAAGAGTCCTGCAGAATTGATCTCTGGGGTAAGAGGGTTTATGTCTCCTCCACCCTTGGGCTGATGATTGCAAACTATCGGTCTCATATGGTGAAATACCAGAATTCCAGCTGGAAGAAGGGCAAGGCTGCCGCCCAGTCCCTCCCAGATGGCACACAGAAGCAGGGACTTTGTATGTGTCTACAGATGGCTGAGAACATTAGGAAGCAGCTCCTCAGGATCCTGTATGACACTATTGACAGGGCTGCTGCCACAGGCATATGCCTGCGTAGGCACTCTTGGTTGAGGGTTTCTGGCTTTGCTGCTGATGTTCAGCAGAAGGTGATTAATGCCCCTTTCAGTGGCACTAAGCTTTTTGGTCCTGACTTCTAGGATATTATCAACGATCTGCAGGGCTATCAAGTCTGTCCACTTTCAAACAACATGAAGTCTTGCTGTATTCTGACAGTAGCAGTGAGTCCTAGCCTTCGAACTGCCCCGGAGATGAGTTAACTTTCTATGCCAGGCATGGAATGCTGAGCTCAAGCTCGGTTGAGACTCTGTCTGTTGCTGTTTAAACTCAAACTGTCAGATTCTTTACTCCGCCTCACTGAACAGTCGCTCCGGAGATTTCTCCTTCTGCTCGGTTCAATTTGTTGGTTAAAGTACCGTTTTTCTCGGTTTTCGACCGAATTTAAACCGTAACCTGTCGGTTCAGTCTCTGTCTGTGGTATTTGTGAGTACTAGATAGGTTATATATTAATTCTGTTCTGTGTGGAACTTGTAAATGGTTCATCGGTTCGGTTTGAACCGATTAAGTTGTTAGAAAATCTTAAATTGTACTTTTAGAGTGTGGTTACCAGTTATTGGTTCTAAAAAAAAAAACAGATTTTATTATGTTTTTTTCTACGATCCATGACACGGTCAGGAACCGATAAGAGGGTCTTGCCTGGCGGATTGCCATTAAAAGGGTAAGTTTGGTTAGGACTGGCACAAAGTCTGAGAAACCCAAAAGAAAAACCGGGCCCACTGGGTTTCAACACTGTAGTGTGTGTGGAGAAGTCTTTGCTAAGGCTGATCCCCACACCACCTGTGTTTATTGTCTGGGGTTTGACCACCTCAATGCAGACTGCCAGATTTGTAAAAATTTTCCTGCAGCTACCCTAGAAAAGAGAGTTGGTAGGCTCAGGGAAAGGGAGGCCAAAAAGTCCGCTGAACCAGATGGCCAGCCCGGTTCGGTTCAAACCGAACCAGAAGGAGTGCCCTCTGACCAGGGCGAGACTTCTTCTGGCAAAAGGAGATCCGATTCTGAGGAGTCGGTTCCAGCTAAGAGAACTAGAAAGGAAAAATCAGCTGTTGTGGAGCCAAAACTTTCCTCTCCAACCGCTAAAGAAATAGCCAAAGCGATCAAAATTGTCCAGTTGCTTTCCCCGGTTCCGACCGAACTGGCACCATCAGGGAGGCACTCGGTTTGGCCAGTTCAAGATTATGATTTAGAGGAGTATTATGAACCGGAGGAGCAGGAAGAGGAGTATGAGGAAAGTGAATGTGGATTTGAAAGTCAGTTCCGTTTGAGAGCCTTTTGGTCTCAAAAGAAGGACCCTCTGACAAAATTGATCCCAGTAACTCAAACCCTGATCCCGGCCCTACAGTGGTGGCAGGATCAGAACAATCTGAGACAAGGAGTCCCCTTTGTCACTCAGTCTCACTCTTTAATCCTTACTACAGATGCCTCCCTCTTGGGGTGGGGGGCTCATTTGGGCGACCTGACCACCCAGGGGTTGTGGTCCATTCAGGAATCTCTGCTTCACATCAATCTGTTGGAACTCAAGGCAGTATTTCTAGCACTTCAAGCTTTTTCCAAATCTGTTCAGAACAAAGTTATCCAGGTCAGAACAGACAATACCACCACAATGTGGTACATCAACAAGCAAGGAGGCACTCGGTCTACGGCCTTGTGCACAGAAGCAATGAAGTTGTGGTCTCTGGCTTATTCCCTGAACACCTCCCTCACAGCAGTTCACCTTCCAGGCAAGGACAATGTCCTGGCAGATGCTCTCAGCAGGATATCCCAGGGCCATCACGAATGGTCACTGGATCCCCTGGTCTTGGAGGTGACATTTTCCAGATGGGGCACCCCTCAGATAGATCTTTTTGCAGCCCCAGACAATCACCAACTCCCCTTTTTGCTGCAGGCCCCCAGTGTTGGGCTCAGTCTCCCTGGATGCCTTAGTTCTCAGTTGGGAAGGGAAGTTTCTGTATGCTTCCCCCCCTTCCCTCTCCTGTTCAAAGTGCTGGTCAAAATCAGATCTCAACCCTGCAAGATGATCGTGATTGCTCCAGACTGGGCCAGACAGCCTTGGTATCCTCTCCTACTGTCCTTAGCAGTCCATCTTCCCTGTGTCTTCCCAGGAATCACAACCTGTTAACCTGTGCTCAGGGGAGGGTTTGGTACCCAAATCTCAAATCTCTCAATCTCAAGGCCTGGCTCTTGAAGAGTTAGAGTTTGCTGATTTACACCTCTCCCAAGGCGTAATGGATATTCTGAAGGCTTCCAGGAAACCTTCCACCAGGGCTACTTATAATTCCAAGTGGAAAAGATTTTCCATATGGTGCTCTGGAAAGCATATTTCCCCAGAGTCTGCTGATCTGCCCTCAGTCCTTGATTATATGGTCCATTTGAAGCTTGGGGCTTAGACCAGCTACACTGAAGGTGCATCTGGCAGCTGTTTCTGCTTTTATTTCAGCAGGTAAGCCCTCTTCTCTTTCAGCTCACCCTGTATTCTCCAAGATTTTCAAGGGATTGCTTCACACCAACCCTCCTTTCAGGGACCCTGCCCCTGCTTGGGACCTTAATGTTTGCATTGCTCGGCTTATGCAACCCTCTTTTGAGCCTCTGTCTTCAGCAGAGCTTAAGTACTTGACTTGGAAAACTGTTTTTCTGGTAGCCATCACCTCTGCCAGACGCATAAGTAAGTTACAAGCTTTGTCAGTGGAGCCTGATTTTATCTCCTTTCATAGAGATAAGGTGGTCCTCAGGACTAACAGGAAATTTTTGCCTAAGGCGATTTCAGATTTCTACCTTAATCAATCTATGTCTCTTCCTGTGTACTTCACTGACCATTCCTCCAATGGTGAGAGGAGGCTCCACAGTTTAGATGTGAAAAGAGCCCTTAGCTACTACGTAGAACGTACCAAGGGTCATAAGTTTGACTCCCTCCAACTGTTCCTCACTTATGGTGAGGTTGGTAAAGGGAAACCTCCCACTAAATGATCCATTGCCAGGTGGATTGTCTCTTGTATCCAATTTTGTCATGGAACACTGGGTAAGGTTCCACCCTCAGGCCTGAGGGCTCACTCACCAGAGGTACAGCTGCTTCCCTAGCTGCTGCCAGGGATATTCCTATCTTAGAGATATGTCAAGCAGCTACCTGGAAAACAGTTCACACTTTACCAAGCATTACTCCTTGGATATTCAGGCTAGGAGTGATGCTCGGTTTTAACACAGCTGTGCTCAGAGCCTATTTCCTAAGTAGGTTCTGTCCCTCCTCCATGGAGGTACTGTTTGGTAGAAATGTTACTGTCAGAATACAGCAAGACTTCATGTTGTTTTAAGAAAAAATTACTTACCTTAGTAATGTTGTTTCTTCTAATGGAGTCTTGCTGTATTCTGACCTCCCCCCGCCTGCCCCTCTCAGAACCTCTGTTTTGGGATGTGGGTGGGCAGTGGCAGTGTTGGCACTCAGTAGATGCCCACCTTGTTGTTTCACCCCCTTTTCTTGGGTGATTTGGTGTTGTGTTTTTCATTGTTTTGGGTCTCCTGACTTGAGTCTTTGTTTTGGGACCAAAATATGTGTTTTTATGTTTAGTAGCCAGTTGGCTAGTGTAGGTTTACAGCTTCCACACAGGACTTTAGTGAGTGTGCTTGTAAAGATCTGACGGTTTGAGTTTAAACAGCAACAGACAGAGTCTCAACCGAGCTCGAGCTCAGCGTTCCATGCCTGGCATGGAAAGTTAACTCTTTCATCTCCCGGGGCAGTTCGAAGATTGGGACTCACTGCTACTGTCAGAATACAGCAAGACTCCATTAGAAGAAATAACATTACTAAGGTGAGTAATTTTTTCTTCTCTACCATACTCAATGAAGAGGTAGACAGTGCCCTCCTTTTTGCAAGGCATCCAGTAGACCCGGTGCAGCCTCTCATCCCCAAGGGAAGCACAGAGTCCCCACTGCCTTGCCTGCCCCCTCCAATGCTGGAACTACAGCCAAGTGTCTCAGAAGTGAGGGACTAGCCCCTGTGGCTGAATCTGCCTCAACTTGACTCCTTGCCAGACCCCACTCTGGTTCAGTTCTCCCTCTATCTAAATCAGTGGAGAACCATAACTTCAGATGCCTGGATTCTGCAGATCATAGAAAAGGGTCTCACAATGCAGCTCACCGAGCAATCTCCAGAGACCCCTACCCTGCCATCCAGTCCCCCCCCCCCCGAGATCACTCTTGTCTGTTCTCCGGGAGGAGGTACAGTCCCTTCTGCGCAAGCAGGCCATTGAGCCAGTCCCCAGGCACCAGAGAAACAAGAGGTTTTATTCCAGGTTTTTCCTGGTTCCCAAAAAGACCGTAGATTTGAGGCCCATTCTGGATCTAAAGGACCTCAGTCTGTATGACCAGTACAAGAAGTTCTGAATGGTAACTTTGCCAGGCCTGATGCCTCTCCTCAGGACAGGCAATTGGTTATGTTCACTGGACATGCAGGATGCTTATCTGCACATATCAGTCTTTCTTCCTCACAGGAGGTTTCACCACTTTGTGTTCCAGGGCAGGCATTACCAATTCGAAGTGCTGCCCTTTGGCTTGTCTCTCTGCGCCGCAGGTCTTTACCAAGCACTTAGCAGCATTCACAGCAGCTCTCAGAAGGGAGGGAATGTACATTTTCCCTAATCTGGATGATTGGCTCCTAAAGGTCCCATCCAGGGAACAGCTCCTGCTGACTCTGGAGAGAAGCCTCCAGCTATGCCTCTCCCTGGGCATCACTGTCAGTCTGCCCAAGTCTGTTGTAGTGCCATCCCAAAGGCTGCAATATATAGGGGTGGTTCTAGACTTGGCACAGGGGAAGGCCTTCCTGCGTCAGAACAGGGCAGAGTGCCTTATACTCCAAGTTCAGGAAGTTGCTTAAAGTCGCTATATTCCTGCCAAGGTGTACCTGAGACTGCTGGGTCTGATAGCGGCTGCCATTCCATCCGTTCCACTGGCCAGGCTCCATATGTGAATCCTCCAGTGGACCCTTGAAGTATAGTGGGACCAGCGTACGGGTGAGTTGGATCACCTACTCCTGGTCTCTTCCCTAGTCCACAAGGTGTTGCAGTGGTGGATGGACCCCTTGCATCTGCTGCAAAGCGTCCCATTCCAGATCTCCTTCCCACAGCAGATTCTCATCATGGATGCTTCCAGTCTGGGTTGGGCAGTGCACCTGGGCCCTTTTGAAACCCTTGGTCTCCGGTAGAAACTTCCCTAATATCAATGTTCAGCAGAGGCAGGCAATTCTTTATGCCATGTAGGCCTTTCAGAACCACCTTATTCCAGGTCAGTTGCTGATTCAGTCAGACAACCTCAGTGTAGTGTACTACATCAACAAGCAGGAGGGAGCACATTTGTACCACCTATGTAGAGAGGCCATAAGAGTATGGTATTGGGCGTTAGATCAGTGACTCTCTCAGCTGTCCACGTCCACGGTGTGCTAAACACTCCAGTGGATAGTCTCAATCGAACTCAGTCCAGCATGCACAAGTAGGAACTCCTGTCATCCGTCGCAGAAGATCTATTTGACAGATGGGGGCATCCAGAGTTGGACCTTTTTGCGTCCCCACTCAACACAAAACTGCACAATTTTTGCTTGCTCGATCCAGGGCCTGGAGTTTTCTGTCGAGAAACATCCATCTCCTGGAGTAGAAGGTTCCGTTAAGCATTTCCTCCATTCCATGTAATTCAGAGGATCCTCATCAAGCTGCAGATGGGGTTGGGGGGTGGACAGTAATTCTGATAGCTCCATTCTGGCCCTGCCAGATATGGTTCCCCCTGCTACAGCAGCTGGTGGAGCAACCTCTGGTTCCACTCCCCCTTTGCAGGAACCTGGTGACCCAGGCTCAGGGGACTCTGGTCCATCCCATCCTCAGGTCCCTTCATCTGCATGCTTGGCTCCTGAGGACATAGCTATCACCTAGTTTGGGGTCTACACTAGCACAGCGGATGTCCTGATGGCTGTCTGTAAGCCTTCCTCTCGAGCCATGTGTACCATGAAGTAGAACGGTTTGCCATCTGGGCTGCCAGACATAATCTGGACCCTTTCACCTGTCCAGTGAACCAGACCCTGGACTACCTGATCTCTCTGTCTGACTCTGGTCTCCAGTACTGTTCCCTTAAGGTGCACCTTTCAGCTATTTCGGCATTTCATGAGCCTGTGGGTGACCGCACGATATCTCAGCTGGATGTCTCCTGTACCTTTTTAAGGGGCATCCTGCATCTGAAACCCCCAATCCATTCTCCTGTCCCAGCTTGGGATTTAAATTTTGTTTAGGAGAAGTTGACCCTGTCTCCTTTGAGCCAGTCACAACTTGTGAGTTATGCTTTCTCTCTTGGAAAGTGTTCTTTTTAGTTGCCATTACTTCTGCTTGGCACCAAGGGAATGTTGAAGCAGTTGTTTGTTTCTTTCATCCCAGGTAGAGAGGATGCTTCAGTTTCTAAGCAATGTTTATCCAAGTGGTTGGCAAATTGCACTGTGTTCTGCTAACAAATACAACACAGAATTGTCTGGAGTGGTTAAAGCTTGTTCCACAAGAGGTATTTCTACCTCTGTGGCTTGTTTCCGATGGATCTCAGCTACTGACATCTGTGCGGCCGCTATCTGAAGTACCGTCCACACTTTCGCCAAGCACTGCAGTCTGGACATTGCATCAAGAGCCCATGCAGGTTTTGGCAGGGCTGTGCTTCAGGGCCTCCTGTCTTAAGTTTATGGTTGGCCTTCCTCCCAGACTGTCTGTTTGCACCTGTAACTACTTGGGATTCGTTCATATGGTGTTATCTGATGACTGAGATACCCCCAAAGAAGAACTTACCTAACAGTAGATTTTCACAGGTATTGAAGTAATCAGGTCTGCTTTCCCTACCACCATCCCCCTTCTGGGGGCTGCTGTTCTGGAACAAACCATCTGGTGTATCCAGCCTTTCATGTAGGCCTGGGCACCTCTCTCTCTCTCTCCCCTCAGTCCCCCATGGCACAAGCTTTGCTCCCTTTGTGTCTGAGGGGAAGAACTGAGGAAAGAACAGGGCTGCTCATGCCTTTATAAGGTTGATGACATCGACAGACGTCAGTGGCATGGGTGGCCCCAGTTGTATTGCTGAAAATTGTCCATGTGGTTCCTGCTTTACCGATGGTGAAGTTCCTGCGGCGTGACCTGATGACTAAGAGGCCCTCAAAGATCTACTGTTGCGGTAAGATCTTCCTGGACATAAAGTCTCCACCACTCATTCACACTAATGGGAGTACGCCGGAGGTGATAGGACCCAGCAGAAGCCAAACTTTTTCAGGAGGGTCAGCATCAAGATGGAGCAGCAAGGAGCAGCACCGCGAGCCAGGCTCATGCGGTATAGACTATCTTGGCGTCGACCTTCCAACCACCTCAGTTCTTTTTTTCCCACCGTCGAATGCGCTTCAGTGACAGCGCCCACCCGCTGGGAGTCAAACTTCAAACTAGCAGCTTAGTTTTCAGTTTTATTATTTTGTATTTTATCACAAAAGTACCAATTACATTTTAATAAACTACTTACTGTACAAGAAAGAAGTCTTCAGCCCTCCATTGACGGAGTCGTCCATGAGTGGGGCAGGTGATGGTAGGGAGACTTCATATGAAAGCTGTTCAGTCAGCCTGGCCGGGTCTGGTCCACCGCCCTCTCCGGGGGAGTTGCGTCTTACAACAGGCGGTGCAGTGCTTTTGGGGGATGGCGTTCCCTCAGACATAAAAGAAATGGTCCCATTCATGGCACCATTTGAAGCAAAGCTATTCTTCGGCCCACCAGTTGAAGAAGAAACTGCATCACTTGAGGTCACCCTCTGGTATGTCAGCGCATAGACAGTCAGTTGTTAGGGTCAGGAACCGGTCTCCGCTTCTTTTGGAATCACTGGTTTCTGTCTCTGGTAGCTGGCCTTTTCGACACCAGAGCTCCTCTCCACCCTTTGGAGGGGCTTCTGATGAGCAATTTCAGCATTGGGCCGCTCTTATGGAGCAGTGGGCTTGGAGGTTTTCCCGACTGCCCGAACCGGCCAGTCCGTCACCGGGGCTTTCGGGCCTGTCGGTTTTGGATCGGCAGGTGGGGCGGGTAGGACTTCCTAGTTGTGTGGCACCTTTCCAGTGCCGTCGACTCCATGCTCCGGTGTCTATCCCTCTCACATGGCTGCAGCACAGGGGTCCACACCAATGCCTTTATCTCCTGCCATTTTTCATCCTTTACCTCCAAATCGCAGTTCTCTGACTTCTGTGATGTTGCCGTCACCTGCGTGCCGGCTTCCCTGGTGCCGAGGTCCTTTTCAGCACCGTGGGTGGTGTCAGTGCCATCTGCAGTGCCGCATGCTCTGTCAACACCATCCTCGGCACTGGAGTTGGTGTTGGCACCGTGTGCAGTGCTGTGCTACCCGTCGGTGCCAGAGGTGGCATTGGCACTGTGTGCAATGCTGCGCTCCTATCAGTGCCATGCGCAGTGCCATTTTCTGTGTTGGTGCTGTCTCTGTACTTGGCGCCATTCTCCTCGATGGCACCGAGGATGTGTACGATGTGGCATAGTTTCCAGAGGTTTTTGACTCCGATTCTTTCTCCTCCTCCTCTTCTTTCTCCTGGTTTTCATTCCTTTCCTGTCTATACAGTCCCCCTGGTCTGTCAGGAGATGATTTTGAGCCTGATCCGGATCTTCAGCTGGGTGATGATGTTGATGCAGATTCTGCCCTGGGAGCAGGGATGAATCCTCCTGCAGAGCCTGTTGTTGAAGACCTTTCCTTTAAGTCTCTGCTCAAGAATTTAAATTCTACTCTTTCTCTCCAGACCACGGAAATCGATCCATGGAAGCTTCTGCATCTCCAATATCTAAATGTTCTAGAAATCCCTATCGATTTAACCCCTCAGATGGTGTGGAAGAATCCAGCTCTTATTCCTTCTTTTACCAAGTCCACACATAGGAAATATGCCCCTCCCAAGGATTGCCCCATCTTGTCCTCACAAGCCTTTGCTGATGCCATAGTGGTCCTGGCAGAGAATGATAAGGCTGTACTCCCTCAGGAATCTACAGCCCATCCTATGAACAAAGAATCTCGCAAGATAGACACTTTGGGTAAGAGAGTCTTTGCTGCCCCAACCCTGGGCATGTGTACTGCCAAGTACCAGGGCTATTTTTCTCAGTATGAGTATGTTCTTTGGCATTTACTCAAAGCAACGGTAGAAGCTCTGCCCTAGTCAGAGGTTAACTCAGAGCTACTACAGACCATAACTAGAGGTATCGAGTCCAGTAATCAACAAATTAAAGCTGCAATGGACACTTTCGATACTGCTTCCCGGGCGGCGGCGGCTAGCGTTTGCATCTGTCGCCATTCCTGGCTGCATACTTCAAGCTTTACAAATGATGCCCAACAAAAAGTCATGGCCTTACCTTTTGACGTTATGTATCTGTTTGGGCCTCAGGTGGAACAAGCACTAGAGGCCACACAGAAGACTAGGCGTGCCATTAAGTCAGCTAGACCTCTGCCCGCTCCCTCTCGAGGAGGTGGGAACAAGCATCAATTTCACAACCGGCAGAGGAGGCTTTAACAGAAACCAAACCCCCTCAGCCACAAACGAAAACACAGCAGAAAGCATAAGGCCCAAAAGCACCCAGTGCCACCTTCTGAGTTTCCGGCCCAGGTTCCACCTCAGCTGCCCCAGGGTACTCTGCCACGACAGTGAGAGGATGTCTGACTCAGTTCTGCAGCCAGTGGAAATGTATAACATCAGACAAATGGGTCCTTAGGATAATCCGTGAGGGGTACTGTCTCAATCTGTCGGAAACCCCTCCGGATCATCCTCCCAAGCGACAGCCCAGGCTGTCTGCGGCACAGTCAGACCTTCTTGCTTCCAAGGTACAAGGCCTTGAACAACAGGGCAATAGAAGTAGTTCCACTGGGTCAACGAAACACAGGTTTCTACTCCCATTACTTTCTAGTTCCAAAGAAAACTGGCGGCATGCGCCCTATTCTGTATCTCAGAAAGTTAAACATAGAATTAGATGTCTAGTTGCAGCCTGGGACATTAACCTTGTGCTGGACATGCTCACTCGTAAACCTTTCGAGCCTCTATCTACTTGTGAGTTGAAATTCCTCACTTGAAAGACAGCCTTCCTGGTGGCCAATACTTCTGCTCGTAGGGTATCAGAAATACACACTTTGGTCACAAACTCCCCCGTATACTACATTTCATGAGGACAAAGTAGTTCTTAGGACTCATCCTAAGTTCCTTCCTAAGCTTGTCTCAGAATTTCATTTGAATCAACCATTAGTCCTTCCTACCTACTTTGCAAACTTCCAGAATGAAGAAGAGCATACCCTTCATTCCCTAGACGTAAAAAGAGCCTCGCTGTTTTATCTGGATAGAACGAAGGAAATTTGCAAGGCCCAACAACTGTTTGTTTCCTTCAGCATGACCCGGCTGGGTCAACCTATTGCTATCAGGTGCATTTCAGCATGGCTGGTAGCATGCCTTCGACATTGCTATTCCATGGCACAGGTTAAGCTGGAAGAAAGAGTGTACGCTCACTCTACCAGAGCAGTCGCAGCATCTCTGGCGGAAATTCGTAATGTCTCCATTGCAGACATTTGCAGTGCAGCTACCTGGAGCTCTGTGCATACTTTTGTTAAGCATTACACCTTTGATGTCCATGCCAGACGACATCGGTCATTTGGCAGGACAATTCTTAACGGACTTCTGTCCTAAAAAGTGAGCTCCTCTCTCTCCTGCCGCCTGTCTCGGGGAAGGATTATTTAGCTCTGTGCTCTCCCATTAGTGTGAATGAGTGGTGGAGACTTTATGTCCAGGAAGATATGGAAATGATGTACCTACCGTAATTCTTGATCATCTTGGACAAAGTTTCCACCACTCATTCACACGCCCATCCACCTTCCAGGGAGCTCACTTCTCTGTTTCTGGTCTTCACTCCCTCAATGGTTGGACTGTAAAGACTTTGTTTTGATCCTTCTTACACGGGTCATTCGGACTATCTCATGTCCATTTTTTAGGTTAGTCCTTTCTAGGTTAGTTACGCTGCACCTCCTCGAAAAAAAAATATGCCGAGGCGGTTGGAGGTTCGACGCCGAGATAATCTATACTGCACGATCCTGGCTTGCAGTGCTGCTCCTCTCGGCTCTGACCCTCCTGAAAAGTTTAGCTCCCGTTATGTCCTAGCACCTCCGGTGTACTCCCATTAGTGTGAATGAGTGGTGGAGACTTCATCCAAGAAGATCAAGAATTACGGTAGGTACGTAATTGCCATTTCTTACACAACTGTTCTAGTCTCCAGTCTTTGCTGTGCCGCTGAAGAGTAGACGGCATTGAAGAGCTCTCTTGGAATTTCTTTGAGCTACAATTTGTCTATTTTTCTAGACCAGATCTGTGCAACTGTGAAGCAGGCTGGGGCTACCTACCTGTCTTCAGGGAGCACTCTCAGATTTAGAAATCATGCCTGTTAAGCTGTGGCTTTCAAATTGACTAACCTGCTATACCTTTTATCCCATTTTCATTGCTTACTGTGCATGAACTGGGGACCACGTGCCAATACTGTTAATTAGGGTGTTCTACATGTCTCCTTTTGTTTTCCTTTTATAGCCTAGTGCTCTTTTGGTGTGGTGGGGGGACACAGTTAGTTCGTACAGTGCTCTTTCCTAACTTATTTTTCTTTTAACCAGTGTTCCCATTAAGGCTGCAGATCTGGGGGTGCACTGCACCCTCTCCAAAAATTTTCAGGGATACAAATTAAATTATAAGGGTTTATTCTACCATTTGTACAACATTTTTATGGGGTACATATACTTCTAACAGAATTATGGGGGTACAGTGTACCGTCTTCACACAAAAATGTACTTGAATTTCATAATTTGTACTTGAATCACGTACAGATGGGGGTAAATGGGAACACTGCTTTTAACCTCTCCCTTCCTCCCTCCCTCATCATCTTCTGGATGTCAAGATCCCCTCCCTTTTTTTCCTGTGCCTTTAGGTTTTGAGGCTTATTTACTTGTTGTTTGACTCATCAGTGTGGAGCTCGTACTGCTTAGTGGCTGACTGAAGTTGCAGGGGCTCTTGTTTTTTTTTATTACAGAGTTCCTTGCCTTATAGAGCAGTGTCTGTGCTCTGCTGCTTGTCTTGGGCGGTTTTTGGGACTCCTTGAGCCTGACAGTGGAGAGCACCTTGGGTATTTATTTTAGTAGTCAGTGCCCACTTTATCAGTTTCCTTGAGCCGTGTGAACCTCTGCCGTTGCTGGCATCTTGCCAGGGAGTGGAACACTCTCTTGCTTGCTTCAGTGTGAATTCCGTGCTTTTGGCAGTTGGGTGCATGCATGATCAATGCAGTGACATTACGCATACTGGCTTGATGTCATCGACCTGTTGCACACCTGTGCACTTGCCTAGCAGTCCGTCCAGCACATTTTGGTGCAAACAGCAATTTCAGTATTTTTTTTGCAACTTGTGGCTTCTTTTTCTCTCTCAAGCAGCAATTCTGTTCAGTTGCGCTAGTATGGCCTCGGCCTGCACTTTACTCAGCGTTGTGCCTTGTTTTGATTGTCACATTACCTCTCCAATTGGGGTCATATTGTTCTAACTGTGTAACACAATCTAACATGTCTATTTCGGTCTCCCCTAGTCGAACCCCTAAGCTGGGGGAGTGCACCTGGGGTACTGGCTGGCAGTGACAGGATTTAGTTGTGCAAATCCTTTTAGCTGCTCTTAAAAGGGCTACTAAGTTCTGATGTTCTACAACACATCCTCACCAACACGCTCAAACCGAAGGCAGGCCTCTCAGGTCAGGGGGGCCCATCCAGGCACGTCCAGGTGCACCTGAGCAAAATGATAATGCTCACCTGGATCTGCAGGCAGCCCCTGAGCTTGACAGTGTTTAGGGTCAAGAGGAAGATTCTGGTGGCCAAGGGAAAAATCCTGATCCATCCATGCTATTTGATGAAGAGGAGGAGAAGGAGTGCACAGACCCTAAGAAAAAGATTATTTGATACATAGAAACATAGAATTTGACTGCAGATAAGGACCGCTTGGCCCACCCACTCTGCCCATTTCCCTACCTAATGGATGCTGCAGATCCTAGTTAACCAGCAGCCTACTTCTTTCTACCCCCACCCCCTAGAATTGCCTTATGACTGTCCCATGCATGCTTGAGTTCAACCACTGTTTTTGGCTCAACAGTCTCCTCCGGAAGGCCATTCCATGCATCCACAACCCTCTCTGTGAAAAAATACTTCCTTACATTACCTCTGAGCCACCCCCCCATCTTCAAATTGTGCCCTCTTGTTCTTGCACACCTTTTTTTTTTGAAAGATGCTACCCTCTTGGACTTTGTTGATTCCCTTGAGGTACTTGAAAGTTTCTATCATGTCCCCCTCTCCCTCCTTTCCTCGAGGCTATACATATTAAGCTCCTTTAGTCTCTCTCTTCATATGTCTTCCACTGCAGACCCTGCACCATTTTAGTTGCCCTCCTCTGGACAGCTTCCATCCTGTCTGTGTCCTTGCAGAGATTGGGTCTCCAGAACCGCAGGCAGTACTCTAGATGGGGTCTCACCAGCTGTCTGTACAGAGGTTTAACAACTTCCTGTTTTCTACTGGTGATGCCTCTCCCTATGCATCCCATTATCCCCCCAGCCCTCCTTACTGCCCTCTCACATTGCTTGCCCACCTTTAAGTCATCTGATATGACTACCCGTAGGTCCCTTTCCATTTTGTTGTTGTTAGTATCTCACCCCCATTGTGTACTCTTCCCTGGGTTTTGTTTCCTAGGTGCATTACTTTTGCACTTCTTAGCGTGCATCTAAGCTGCCATACATTTGACCATTACTCGAACCTTGCCAAGTCCTTCTCATCCTTTCCACTCCACCTTGTGCATCAACTCTGTTGCAGATCTTTGTGTCATCTGCAGAGAGACATCTTTTTCCTTCAGTCCCTCTGCGTGTAAGCTTATAAAGACATTGAGAGGACCCGGTCCTAATACTGAACCCTCAGTGCCCACTAGTAACCCCCTTTCTTCCAAGTGGACTCCATTTTACTATTACCCTCTGTGTCCTATTCTCCAGCCAATTCTTTACCCAGGCTATCATCTTGGGACCCACTCCCAGGCTGGCTAACTTGTATATTAATCTTTTGTGTGGGACTGTGTCAAATGCCTTGCTAAAGTCTAGGTAGGCCATGTCCACAGCCCCTCCCTGATCTACTGCTTTGGTCACCCAGTCAAAAAATCTATTAGATTCATCTGGTATGACCTTCCCGCTGTGAATCCATGCTGCCTTGGGTCCTGTGCCCCTCTGGTCTCTAGGTACTCGACAGTTCTTTCCTTCAGAAGTGATTCCATCATGTTCCCTATAACTGAGGTTAAACTAACAGGTCTGTAGTTTCCTGTTTCTGCCCTGCTCCCACTTTTGTGAAGGGGAATCACATCTGCCCTCCTCCAGTCCTCAGGTACCACCCCATCCTCCCATGATTTCTTAAAGAGAGTAGTCCAGCGGTGTCACTAGTTCTACCCTTAGTTCTTTTAGAATTCTGGAATAGATTCCATTATGCCCCATTGCTTTGTCCACCTTCAGTTTTAAGAGTTCTTTCAGAACCCTTTCTTCTGTAAATGGGCTGGTATCAACTTCTGTATCCAGAGTGTTTCTATGGTTTGTTTTAGGTACCTCCCCTCTTCATTTGTAAATACTGAGCAAAAATATTTGTTTAGTATCTCTGTCTTTCACCGTCACCCTCTGCCCACCCCTTCCCTTTATTAAACCTCTATCCCTCCCTTGGTCTTCCTTAAGCTCCTGATGTACCTAAAAGATTTTATCCCCCTTCTTAACTGAGTTTGCTATCTTTTCCTCGGTTCGGACCTTTGTTGTTCTGACTGCCTTCCCAGCTTCTTTTGCTTTAACTGTTACAATTCTCTGTCCTGCTCCTTCTGTGATTCCTTGTACTTTCTAGATGCTTTCTTTCTCTTGAACCTTCACTGCCACCTCCTTTGAGAACCATAGTGGTTTCTTACATCGTTTTGTTTTGTTTATTTGCTTCACACAAAGGCTTGTTACCTCTATGATGGCAGTTTTTATTATTCCCCATATTCTTCCACCCCTCCTTCCTGCCCATTTGCTAGTGCATTCCTTAGATACTCACCCATTTTGGCAAAGTCAGCCGTCCTGAAGTCCAGTACTTTTGCCTTTGTATAGGCCTTGACTATTGCTGTGTTTATTGTGAACCATACTGTTCGATGGTCGCTAGTTCCTAGATGGCTGCCCACTTCTACATCTGTGATCCTCTCTCCTTCTCCATTTGAGAGAACCAGGTCTAAGATTGCTCCCTCTCGAGCGGGTTCCAATACTAGTTGTCTAAGGCATGCCTCCTGTAGGGCATCTAGAATAACCCCACTCTTAGAAGTGGCTGCTGCAACTGCACTCCAGTTAACATCTGGCATATTCAGATCACCCATCAGCAATATCTCCCCTTTTTCTGCCAGTCTAAGTATACTTTCTATCATTTCCTTGTCCATTTCCTCCCCTGAGAGGAGGTCTGTACTCCTAACCCTGTACGGATTGTGGTGCCATTGCCTGTCTCCAAATTGACCCACAGTGCTTCTTCTCCTCCTTGTTTACCCTTTTGTTCCTGTTGCTTTGATTCCTTCCCTTATGTAGAGAGCTACTCCTCCTCTTTTACCCTCCCTGTCCCTCCGGTAGATAGTGTATCCTGGTATGTTTACGTCCCAGTCATGGTTCTGTGTGTACTATGTTTCTGTGACTGCCACGATATCCAGATGTTCCTCCTCCATCAAGGCCACTAATTCAGGAAGCTTGTTACCTAGACTACGGGCATTGGTACTCATTACAACAGGTGGATGTGGTACAGGATAATTCCAGTACAGTGGCAAAAGACAAACGCCCTTTCTTACCTCATAGCAGAGGCTTGTCAGATGTTGCAGCTGAAGGAGTTGAAAGGCAAGGAGTTCTTGGATGTGAATCCAGTTCTTCCGCCACCTCTGTGCTGAAGAGCTTTCCAGACTTTGTGAACTGCGACCAGATCATTAAACAGGAATGGGCAGGCTCAGATTTGGTCCTGCTTCTAGAGTGCCTGTCCCTGGTTTCGGTCTTACCCGAGCCTCAGACTAGCTGACACTCACTGGACTGCGCTGCATGCACATTCCAGTCATAAATACTTCTCTACAACAACTACTGTACTGTATGCCCCTGTAGTTACTGTATTTATTGTATTTTGCCACTGTACTGCATTGTCTTTGATTGTTGAAATTATCCTATATCATATCCACCTGTTGTAATTTACCATGTATCATTCATAAGGTGTGATATTTCCCACAGTGCTATTTATACTGTGATGTCTGTACACTGTATGCTCTGTATTGTTTTCTATGATGTGGAGCCTTTGTAAAGGAGTCTCTGACTCAAACGTATTAATTCCGATTGTATTCAATAAATAAATAAAAATAGATTAATAAGCACAAGCATCTTCCTAGAATGAGGGTGAGATGTTATCCCTTTTAAGAGGAGAGCTTCCAGAAGTAGAAGGTCCCCCCTTGGCAGATAAGGTCATGCATAATTCTGTTAAGTACACAACCATCCCTACTGAGGGTTTATTGGCCCTGGCCAACACCCATGCTAAGAGGGTGAACGCCTTGTGCAGAAGAGCATTCACTTTAAATGGAGTAAATCTGCACACCTCATATGCATCCTTTATTGTTTCCAGTGCCTTGAACTCATGGGTCATGGCCCTGGGTAGTTTCATTCCCCCAGATTCGGAAGGGGCATACATCTTGCAGCTGGTATCTGTGGCAGCCATCTTTCTGGGAGATACCACAGTGGACAGTTTACAGATGTCAGTATGCTCTGCTTAACACATTGTAGCAGCTATGCGGGGTGTTTGGCTCAGGTATTGGGTCGCAGATCAGGCGTCAAAGGGAAGGCTTTCTAACCTGGCTTTAGAAGGTGGATTATTATTCGGCTCTGGATTGGATAACATCCTGAAGGACATCCAGACTAAGAAGGAACAACTTCTGGTGACAAAATAGCAACAAAATGCAAACTCAACATCAAGAGGTCAAGGAGGTGCACAGCAGCAACAGTCCCAATGCATTTTCCCTTCCTTTCGGAATTTCGGAAACCCTCAAAAAAATAGGGGAGCCTATTCTGGATTAAAGAATGGTAGTAACAAAGGGTCCTTCACCCACAGGCATAATGGAGGTGCAGAGCAACAAGGTGGTAACTCCCTGAAGATATGCGGGCCCATCTCTACCCTACTTCCCTTGGTGGAAGACTGCAGAGGTTTTACCATAGATGGGCCCAAATCACATCAGACATGTGGATACTTGAAATCCTGGCTCTAGGATATGCTGTAGAATTCACAGCAGTACCCACAAGAGGTCGTTTTCTGCAATCCCCTGTGCCCCAAAACCCAGGGAAGAGGCAGGTAGTAGCCGAGACCTTGGATCACTAGTACCAATTGGGTCAGTTGGCAGTGCTCTACAGCTTAGAATCAAGTTTGCTGACTTAACAGCAATATTTCGACAGCGGTTACATTATTGCGCCTAATTTGATGTTGCCGCTGTAATGTACCCACGGGACCCCGCACTGCTTCTCCAGGTCTTGCACCCCTCCCTGTATCAACTCCGATTCAGAGTTGATTATATTAAAATATGGAGGGTGCGGGGAGGGGCAGTGCCCCCACATAGAGGATCGCGGTACAAAGCCCCGGGAAAAAAACAGACATTTTACTTGACAGCTTTATGTCATTCACAATTGCGGTCGACATAAAGCCGTCACTGTAACACCGGTCTACAACATTTTTGTCGAACTGGCATCATAGATTCATGAGAATGGGCTGAGGTTCTACTCAATTTACTTTGTGGTTCCCAAGAAGTTGGGGGGCTTCCAATTCTGGACCTGAACCACCTAAACAAGTTTGTTTGCCACACAGCCTTCAAGATGGGAGTCTTTGCGGTCAGTCATCCAGGCCATCCAACTAGGGTACTGTCTGGTTTCTATATAGCTGAAAGATGCCTATCTTCACGTCCCCATTTTACAGTCGCACCAGACATTTGTGAGGTTCACGATTCAGGGACAGCATTTCCAGTACTGGACGCTTCCCCTTGGGCTGGCGACAGCATCCTGGGTATTCTCGAGGGTCCTGATTGTACTTGGTGCAGCTGAGACAGGAGGGACATCAATGTATTCCTACCTGGATGACCTTCTCATCCAAGCGTCATCGGCTCAGATGGCGAGGACGTATGAGTCAAGGACCCTGAAGGTACTGGAGACACATGACTGGGCTGTCAGCAGGAAGAAGAGCTCCCTCATTCACTCTCTGAGTTTGGAACACTTGGGAGCAGTGTTCAGGATAGGTGAGGGGAAAGTCTTCCTCTCTTCATCCAGGAAGGAGACCTGAGGTGAGAGGTTCAGTGGTTGAGTAGCCAGCCATCAGTCTGTGCTCATAGGCTTCTCCGGATTCTGGGGCTGATGACTGCAGTAACAGAATTAGTTACGTGGGCCCGCTTGCATATGCAGCCCCTCCAGAACGGGATGCTGGAGATCTGGTATCCAGCCTCAGAAGATTACTAAGCCCTGATTACATTTCCTCAGTCTAGCAATCACTGGCTTGGTGGGTAAATCCTGAGCACCTCAGCAGGGGGTCTGTCCTGGAAAACACAACAGAACTAATGTTGATGACCAATGCCAGTCTGTCGGGCTGGAGCACAGTTCTGAACCTGTTCTGGTCCAGAGCATTTGGACCTCTCAGGATCAGCGGCTACTGATAAACGTACTGGAAATGAGGGCAGGTCGACTTGCTCTTCTTCATTTCTACACTCAAGTGCGGTCCAAGGCAGTGAAGGTAAGGTCAGACAATGCCACCACTGTGGCATACATAACCAAGGAGGCACAAGAAGCAAGAAAATGCTGACAGAAGCCACCAAACTCCTGCTATGGGCAGAGAGACATTTTCTGATTCTCTGGGCTATTCATCTGGCAGGAGAACTGAACATCCTGCTGTTGCTAGCCTTGCTTGTAGAGCAGAAAGCAGCTAACTAAAAGAAGCTACGTTTTCTTATTAATTTAACACTTATATCTCAGCAGGAGTCAGTGCCTGTTGAGATTAAGCAGACAGATACTTTATTAGAAGTAGAAGGGGTCTTATTTAGGGTTAAAAGAAAAGAAAGTCAGTGTGTGTTCTGTGCTGTGAAGGGTACTGTATCAACTTACTTTGCTGAACCAGTAGGAGGAGAGAGAGATTAATCGGGGGTGTGGCTTAGACACTATAAAAGCAGGTGACTCAAATTACAACTTCCTGTTGCTAGCCTTTTTTCTTGCTAATTGCCTCCATCCCACCCACCTAAGCCAGTTCTACTTTTATAGCCACTGGATTTGACTGTCACAGGAACTTCCTGTTTGGCAGTAGGAAGGAAGGATCATAGAAACATTGGTTTTGTCAACCTAAAGGAAAAAGTAGCTCACTCTCCCCCAGCTGGTGGTGGTCTGACAGTGAGCAAGGAAGAAGGAGGCTACTGAAGAATATAGGAAGTTGCTGTCCCAGAACAGGAAGGGTGAGAGTTGTATGGAGAGGAGAGAGTAAGCATAGAGAGAAACAGGAGAGGGGACACACAATAAGATATGATAGGAGTGGTGCAGTGCAATGGCTGTGGAGCAGCAGTGTTCCAGGAGACATTCTGGAGGCTACGATGCTGCCCTATTTGCAGGCACCTCTCTGGTCTGAGGGAGGAGGTTGCCATCTCCAGGCTGACCTGGCTAGGATTCGTGAAACCTTCTCCCCCACCCACGGACCACCAGGGCCAATGCCACTACCTCAGAGGTTGCCAAGAAAGAGTAGAGGCTGGAACAGGGTGGGTTCGGGGAGGGGAGAGAGTGGTGGAATAGAGTTGCATCCCTCCAGCTGTACCTCTCCAAAATTCATTCTCTCTTCTGGTGGATAGTGATTCCTCTATGGAGGCACCTGCAGTGGTGACCAAGGAGGATGCTGGGAACCTTTACAAAGGAGACCCACAGGAGGGTGGCATGGGATCCCACAGGGGAAAGAATTGACTCCTGGTGGGGGACTCAATCATTAGGGGGGTAGAAGTGGGGGAGGAAGGAGAGAGGGAGGTAAGGTGCCTGCCTGGCGCCACGGCTTGGAGGGACAGGAAGCGAATCCTCAGGATCTTGGGAGCAGCTGCATGAGGGAGGGAGGGAGATGGATGTCATTGTCCACCTAGGGACAAATGACCTGGCTAGAAATAGGATCAGAGCAGTGCAAGACGAGTTTGTAGAGTTGGGGAGGGGCCTTAGACAAGTAGCGCATAAGGTAACCTTCTCGGAGGTGCTGCCTGTCTATGGCAAGGGTGATGCTAGGGTACTCCTTACCAGGGAAATCAACAAATGGTTGAAAAACTGGTGTGGAGCTCAGGGTTTTGGCTTCACTGGGGACTGGGGAGCCACCTGGAGGAATGCAGACCTATACTGGTGCTATGGTCTGCATCTGTCTGGGGAGGAACCAGGATCCTAGGTGAGAGGTTTAAATGCTTCATTGGCAAGCATTTAAACTAGCCAAGGGGGGAGGCACTGAAAAGGAGCTGGGAAATCCCAGCCTCCCCCAACAAAACACAGTAATTAGTGAGGTAAACACCAAGGTAGAGAAGTCATTAGAGAGAAGGACAGAGGTAAATGTAAAAAAAAGGCAAAGGCAGTAAGGACAGGAATGGGACTAAAAGGGGTAAGGCCATCAAAAAGTGGAGGGTGATGAATACTGATGCCCGTAGTGTATGTAACAAGCTCCCTGGACTAGTGGCCTTGATGGAAGAGGGTTGCCTGGATATGGTGGCAGTCACAGAAACATGGTAGACAGAGAACCATGACTGGGATGTCAACATACCATGATACACAATCCACAGGAGGGACAGGGAGGGTAAAAGAGGAGGAGGAGTAGCTCTCTATGTAAAGGAAGGGATCAAAGCAACAGAACTAAAGAGCAAACAGGGAGCAGATGAGGCACTCTGGGTCACCCTGGAGACAGGAAATGGCACCACAATCTGCATGGGGGTTGCATACAGACCCCCATCTCAGGGGGACGGAATGGACAAGGAAATGATAGGCTTCCTTAGAATGGCAGAAAAAGGGGAGATATTGTTGATGGGGGACCTGAATGTGCCAGATGTTAACTGGAGCACCTTTGCTGCAGGCACATCCAAGAGCATGGTCATTCTTGATGCCCTACAGGGGGCATGCCTCAGACAGCTAGTACTGGAACCCACTCGGGAAGGAGCAATCTTAGAACTGGTACACTCAAATGGGGATGGAAAAAGAATCTCAGATTTAGAATTGGGTAGCCATCTGGGAACAAGCAACCACCAAACAGTGTGGTTCACGATAAACACAGCCATACAATCAAGCCATACAAAAGCAAGAGTATTGGAGTTTAGGAGGGCTGACTTTGGGAAAATGAGAGAGTGCCTCAGAAAAGCACTAGCAAACAGGCAAGAAAGAGGGGCGGAGGAACAATGGGGAGTAATCATAACCGCCATCACAGAGGCCACTAGCCTTTGTATAAAGCAAATCAACAAAATACAATGAAGGAAAAAAACGCTATGGTTCTCAAAAGAGGTAGCAGGGAAGATTAAGGAGAAAAGGATATCATTCAGGAAATATAAGGCAACACAGAAGGAGCAGGACAGAGAACTTTATCGGTTAAAGCAGAAAGAGGCTGGGAAGGCAGTCAGTATAGCAAAGGCTCAAACCGAGGAAAGGATAGCCAACTCTGTTAAGAAGGGGGATAAGACCTTTTATAGGTACATTAGGGAGCGAAGAAAGACCAAAGGAGGGATACTGAGACTTAATAAAGGGGAGGGAATGTGGGTAGAGGGTGACAGTGAAATAGCAGGGATACTTAACTAATATTTCTGCTCAGTATTCACAAAGGAAGAGGAGTGGGAGGTACCTAAACCAAACAAGAGAAACACTCTGAAGACGGGGGGTCGATACCAGTCCATTTACAGAAGAAAGGGTTCTGAAAGAACTGTTGAAATTGAAGGTGGACAAAGCAATGGGGCCTGATGGGATTCACCCAAGAATTCTAAAGGAACTAAGGGTAGAACTAGTGACACCGCTGACTACTCTCTTTAACAAATCTTGGGAGGATGGGGTGGTACCTGAGGACTGGAGGGTGGATGTGATTCTTCTTCACAAAAGTGGGAGCAGTACACAGGCAGGAAACTACAGACCAGTTAGTTTGCCCTCAGTGGTAGGGAAAATGATGGAATCACTTCTGAAGGAAAGAATTGTCGAGTTCCTAGAGACCAGTGGGGCACAGGACCCAAGACAGCATGGATTCACGATGGGAAGGTCGTGTCAGACAAATCTAATAGATTTCTTTGACTGGGTGACCAAAGTAGTAGACCAGGGAGGGGCTGTGGACATGGCCTACTTAGAGTTTAGCAAGGGATTTGATACCGTCCCACACTAAAGATTAATACACAAGTTAGCCAGCCTTGGAGTGGGTCCCAAGGTGGTAGCCTGGATAAAAAATTGGCTAGACAACAGGACGTGAAGAGTAGTAGTAAATGGAGTCCACAGTGAAGAAAGGAGGGTTACTAACAGGGTACCGCAGGGTTCAGTACTAGCACCGGTCCTTTTTAATGTCTTTGTAAGTGACATTGCAGAGGAACTGGAAGGAAAGTATGTCTCTCTGCAGACGACACAAAGATCAGCAACAGGGCTGATACACAAGGTGGAGTGGAAAGGATGAGAAGGACTTGGCAAGGTTGGAGGAATGGTCAGATGTATGGCAGCTCATATTCAATGCAAAGGCGTGCAAGGTAATGCAGGAAACAAAACCCAGGGGAAGACTACACAATGGGGGGGTGAGATACTGACAACAGTAAAAATGGAAAGGGACCTAGGGGTAATTATATCAGATGACCTAAAGGTGGGCAAGCAATGTGAGAAGGTAGTAAGGAAGGCTGGGGGGATACTGGGATGCATAGGGAGAAGCATCAATAGTAGAAAACAGGAAGTTGTTATCCCTCTGTACAGACAGTTGGTGAGACCCCATCTGGAGTACTGTGTGCAGTTCTGGAGACCCCATCTCTGCAAAGACATAGAGTGTTGGCTGTCCAGAGGAGGGCAACCAAAATGGTGCAGGGTCTGCACCAGATGACATACAAAGAAATACTAAAGGAGCTTAATATGTATACCCTTAAGGAAAGAAGGGAGAGAGGGGACATGATAGAAACTTTCAAGTACCTCAAGGGAATCAACAAAGTCCAAGAGGGTAGCATCTTTCAGAAAAAGAGATGTGCAAGTACGAGGGGGCACAATTTGAAGATAGAGGGGGGACGGCTCAGAGGTAATGTGAGGAAGTATTTTGTCACAGAGAGGGTTGTGGACGCATGGAACAGCCTCCCTGAGGAGGTCGTGGAGTCAAGAACAGTGGGGGAATTCAAGAATGCATGGGACAGACATAAGGCAGTCCTAGTGGGGGGTAGGAGGAAGTAAGCTGTTGGTTAACTAGGATCTGCAGCTTATCTGTTAGGTAGGAAAATGGGCAGACTAGGTGGGCCAAGCGGTCCTTATCTGCCGTCACATTCTATGTTTCTGTGTTTCTATCCAGGTCGATTGGCTGTGTCGAGAGACAGTCCATCCAAGGGAATGGATGTTGAACCTGGAGGTATTTGTACTCGTGTACAGAAGGTTCGGTCGCCCTCATGTTGACCTGTTCACCTCCAAGGAAAAAACTTGGTACCAAGGTTTTTCATTTGGTGTCCCCAGGAAGAGGCAGTGGATGCTCTGTCCCAGACGTGGGAATTCTTTCGAGTGTACCTGTTCCCTCTGCTACTGTTCTTTTCCGAGGTTCTTCACAAGATAAGGCACTCAAAACGAGGTTTCCTTTTGGTAGCCACAGAATGGCCAAGACGGCCATGGTTCTCAGACCTTTTGACTCTAGCTCAGCAAATACCATTCCGACTCCCGCACGGTGGGACCTTCTCCTTCAAGAGCCCATTCTGCATCCAGATCCAGAGGTAATGCAGCTGGTGGCTTGACTCTTAAGAGAGGGAGATTGTTAAGACAAGGTTTTTCCAAACCAGTGGTGGATACCCTAATGGCTGCCAGGAAGATGTCTATGTCCGCAAGCTATGACTGTGTTTGGAATACCTTTGACTTGGGGGAGAGGGGGGGGAGGTATCAGACCCTCCAAAGCTATGATCCCGCAGATTTTGGATTTTTAGTAGATGGGATAGACAAAGGCCTTGCACTGAGCTGTCTTAGAGGTCAGGTGTGGTCTTTAGGAGCAGCCCTGGGAAGTTCCACGGTTGCGTCCCATGTGGAGGTTATATGTTTTCTAAGGCAGTTAGCAAAAACAGACCATTGTCGCAGTCTCTGGTTCCCCAATGAGATCTGAAATTGGTGCTCTTTATAAGGAACCTTTCGAACCTCTTTCCTCAGTGCCATTGGATATCCTGTCACACAAGTTGTGTTTCCTAATTGCAATCTACTGTACCAGAAGGATTGGTGAACTTCAAGTACTGTCCCACAAAGAACCTTACCTTACCTTATCATTCATAAGGAGAAGGTGGTATTGAGAACAGGTCTGTCCTTTGTTCTTAAGATACTTGCAGCTTTTCATGTTTCTAGGGATGTGGATGTGATCTATCCTCACTGTCTGGCATTGTAATTTCACCTTTAAGTCTTGCTGGAAGTCTTCAAGTTGACTCCTCCACTCACCCGTGTGTATAACCTTCTGCTGCGCTCCATGATGCTGGATCTTCCTTAGCGGTGGAAGAAGCAGGTTCCCTCCTTACCGCTCCTGCGTTGAGTAAGCCCTGGCGCTCAAATCTTTAGATTTGCTTCCAAAACTTAAACTCGTTAAGAGTTCCATCTTCAGCATGATCTTCAATCGCGGCCACGATGGAGGACCAGTCCTCACCCGGATTTCACCAGTGCCCATGCGAGCAGAAGATGTCGCACACTAACCCTCACACCATGTGCGTTGACTTCCTGGGGCATGAGCATGATCCCCAGTCTTGCGAGATATGTCAGTCGTTTCATGTGTCGGTCGTTAAGTACCACCTTGCCCGCCTGAAGTTGGACCGCCAGGAAAAATAGCATCCGTCGGTCAAATCTAAGGATGCCCATTATATGGTCTCCATGGTTGCGGGGTCCACCAAGCAATTGGAATGGCTTAAGGCCTTCGAGGAGGAGGTGGGCCAGGCTGCTGCGCAGTCCTCCTTAGCTCCGGCCTTCGTTCTGCTTAAGTTGGATTCCAGTTATTTGGACTCCTTCAAAGAGCTGTACCGGTCTCTCCCTACTATGGGAGAGGGTCCTTTGGGTTCACGCAGCTCTAGGTCTCACAAGAAAGAGTCCAGAAAAGAGAAGAAGGCTCACCATTGACATTCTTGGGACCAAGAATGTTCTTGATCGCTGGACTCTCAGGTTTTGACCATGGTTGAAACTGCAGCCTTGACCGCTGGCTTCACGGTGCATCCATCAGGCCAGCTGACTGAGATGCCAGCCGATGATGTGGCCAAGAATTTTCCCGACCCTGTCGACCGGTTGTCATCCAAAGAGGCCAGCAACTCCTTGTTCAGGACACCAGTCCTGCTGGTGACCACTGAAGTGTTGGCTCAGCCCACTGAGCTGGGCACTCCGGTCACCGACCTAGACCAGGAGGAGCAGCAGCACTCCCAGGCTCCCTCTGAGATCCCCCGTCTGCACCCCTGGTGGCCGAGGTCGAGGTTTAGGTCATGGTTATCCTCATCCTCTGGGTCGAGCAGGTCCTGCCGGCATTGGCGGTCTCACTCTCGACACCATGGGAAGCGGCAACGCCACTATTCATCTTCGTCCTCCTCGGGTGAGGAGAGGCTTCGGCGCAAACTGCGTTGACGCTACGAAGACTTGATGTGGCAATAGTTGGTGTTGTCCGGTCCAAAGCCAAACCCAGCTCACACACCGGCCATCACTTGACTGTCGCCCGACAGGCCAACACCGATGCCACTGGCAGGGCTGTTCAACACCATTACTCCACCCGCGGAGCTGGTACGGACCACTTCAGTTTGGCCGAAGATGGCCTTTCCACCGATCGTGGTGAGCCACCTCCTCAAAAGCCACCAACCGGTGCTCGGACCAAGGAGTCTCGGTCGGCTCAGGGACTTCTCCATTGTCCAGAATCTCTGTTAGGGGATAGTGATGTCCCTCCTGTAGATAGTGTATCCTGGTATGTTTATGTCCCAGTTGTGGTTCTGTGTGTGTGTGCCATGTTTCTGTGACTGCCACAATATCCAGATGTTCCTCCTCCATCAAGGCCACTAATACAGGGAGCTTGTTGCCCAGACTATGGCATTAGTACTCATTGCTCTCCATGTTTCTGTGTTTTGGTCACTCTTACACCTGACTGCCAGCGGTGGGTCTGAAGTGACTCGGGTGGTCGGCCATGCTATGCGGACTCCTTGGAGTCTGAGGATTCCTCACTGCACTCCCTTCCAATCTACATGAAGTTGGTGGGGGACCTTTCGATGGAAGAATGTACCACCTCCTTCATGGGCATCCTCCATCTTATCTCCAAGTCCACGGGGATGAATTTGGAGCCCGTTCAGAAGCGACTCACTATCCCCTCACAGAGATTCTGGAAAAGGGGACTCTCCGATGAAGGCTTTCCCAGTGGTCTAGGCCATAGTCGGCCCTGCCCTGGAGCTCTGGCAGTGTCCCACCTCTTGCCCTGCGCCCTTGGCCTTGATGTCCCGCAGGTATGCGGTGACCACCGGCACCCTCTCTGGGTTCACAGAACACCCTTCAGCCGAAGGGTTGGTGGCTGACTCCTTTTTTCAGTGTGCGGGCAATTCAGGGGATGTCAATAGACTGCTGGACCAGGAGTTCAAGAAATTGGACCACTCGGCCAAAAAGGTCTATGCTGCCTCCTCTCTTGGCTTCTGCCAGACGAGCTTAGCCGTCATGATGGCACACTTCTCTGATGCCCTTCTGGGCTCTCTGGATGAGGTAATTCCTCATCGTCCTGCAGATCTCCAGACTACGATCAAGTAGGTCTGGGAACAGGGGCCATGCTGTGGCCAAACAGCAACTTCAGACAGCTCTGGACATTGGAGAGTCCTGTGCCCACTCAATGGCGGCCACAGTCTCCATGCGCTGTAGGACTTGGCTGAGGATCTCGACCTTCATGGCAGACACTCAGCACAAGCTGGCAGATGTCTCTTTCCTTGGCACTGACCTGTTCGGGCATGGTGTGGAGGGTCACCTCCAGCATATCGAGAAGTCCAGTGCCACCTTGGACTCCATGATATCCACCCAGAAGGATCCCAAGGGCTCCAGACAGCAGAAGCTTAAGCCCTTTTAGCCCTCCACTCCTTCGGTGAAACCAGCCCAGCATCAGTCTGGCCAGCAGGCTCAGTCCTGGCGACCAAGGCCCAAATCTGTGGCCTCAGTGGTCCAAAAGCCCAGAGGGAAAGGACCCGGTGGCTCCTTAGCCAGATTCTCCTCCTCCAAGCCTGCTCAATGACGGAATGGGGGTTGCCACATTTATGCCCGCCACGCCTCCCTTGGGTCCTTCTGTGGGGGGCCAGCTCTGCCACTTTCTTTCTACCTGGTCTGCTGTCACCACGGACAGGTGGGCTCTGGAAGTGGTCGGTCAGGGTCTGCTTCTAGAGTTCGAACAGTGCCTTCCCAACCGAGCCTGCATCCCGTGGGAGGACTTGGTATCCGCAGAGACTCGGTTGATCTCCGAGATGACATAGCCCAACTCCTCTGCAAGAAGGTTGTGATCAGAGTTGTGAATCTTCTAGAACACCCAGGGTTTGTCTCCAGGTACTTCCTGGTGCCAAAGCAGATGGGGACTGGCATCTCATTCTAGATCTGCACGACCTGAACCAATTCTTCAGGTCCCCCACCTTCCAAATGGTAACTCTGTCCCAGATCATACCATCTCTGGAGCAAAACATGTGGTTTTTGCTCTCTGGATCTTCAGGATGTGTTTTTTCATGTCCTAATCCTCCCGTCCGACTGAAGGTTCCCCCACTTTCGAGCCAAGGGAGCCCTTTACAAGTTCCAAGCCATGTATTTCGACCTCTGCTCTGCCCCCAGGGTCTTCACCAAATGCATAGCAGTGGTGGCAGCTTACCTGAGATGCCAAGGGTTCCATGTGTAACCCTGTCTGGATGACTGGCTGATTGCAGGTCCCTCCAAGCAGGCGGTGGAGCAGTCCAGGGACCTGGCCCTCCAGACCTGCATCGACCTTGGCCTCCTGGTCAGTAAGGACAAGTTGGAACTCATACCCTCACACATGATCAGCTTCATTGGGGCAGAGCTCGACTCTTGCCGAGCCAGAGCTCAGCTCCCAGCAGACAGGGCAGAAGTTCTTTCATCCTTTGCCCACTCATTTCTGGTTGGGCGCTTGCGCCCTGCCCGGGACTTCCTGCACCTTCTGGGTTACATGGTGGCCTGCACCAGCGTGGTCTGATGGGCCTGTTGGCAAATGCGGAGTGCAATGGGAGCTGGCCAGCCGGTGGTCTCAGCGCACAGGTCACTTTGACCAGCTGGTCACTGACCCAGAGGATGTGGGACGCACTCCAGTGGTGGTTAGTCCCAGAGCATCTGCAGGAAGGAATTCTGTTTGTCCTCCCTGAGCCAATGGTCATCCTGATGACTGATTCCTCTCTCATGGGCTGGGGTGCCAATCTGGGGGAACACAGAGTCCATGGGCTCTAGACCCCCGAGGAGTCCCGATGCCAAATTAACCTGCTACAGCTGCCAGCAATCCGGCTAGCACGAACTGCCTTCACTCAGCTTGTTCAGGGTCAAGTGGTCCAAGTCCAGACGGACAATGTTACGACCATGTACTACGTCAACAAACAAGGCGGAACACACTCCCTACCCCTGTGCAAGGAAGCTCTCCGCATTTGGACTGTCGTGCGCAGCCTTGAGACGGATCTCCTAGCCATACATATGTTAGGAGCCTCCAATCAGCTGGCGGATGCCCTCAGCCGGGTGGACAAGGCATCACACCAGTGGTCTCTCTATCCAGAGGTAGTTCACAGTCTGTTCTCCCAGTGGGGCACCCCTCAGGTGGACCTGTTCAGCTCCAAGGAAAACTCAAAACTGAGGCTGTATTGCGCCTGCCACCCTCAGCAGGGAATGCTGCAGGGGAATGCCTTCTTGAGACCTTGGACCCCAGGCCTCATCTGTGCCTTCCTTCCACTTCTCTTGATCCACAAAGTGTTGCTCAAGGTCAGGAGGGACAAGGCACAGGTGATCCTGTTGGCTCTGGACTGGCCCCACCAGTTTTGGTACCCAGATCTCCTCAGCCTCAGCAGTAGGCTCCTGTGGTGTCTTCCCATACATCTGGACCTGCTCTCAGTCCATCAGGGGAAGGTACTCCACCCAGACCTTCAGTCCCTGCACTTGACAGCCTGGTTCCTGAGCGGCTAGAGTTCCAGGTTTTGGGTCTCTCCAAAGATGTCCTCATTGTCATGGAGGCATCTGGAAAGGAATCGACCAGAAAATGCTATGCCTTCAAATGGAAGAGATTCTTCATTTGGTGTCAGGGCAAGGGGTTGGACCCTTTGATCTGCCCCGTGGCTAGCATTTTGGACTATCTGTGGTCTGTCTCCAAAGGGGGACTTCAGTCGACGACCCTTAAGGTGCACCTGGCAACCATCTCTGCTTACCGGGCATGGGCTGGTCAGCAGTTGGTGGCACAGGAGAAGGTGTTCTGGCACTTTTTCAAAGGCATAGATCACATTTCTCCTCCGGTGCATGAACCACCTCCACCGTGGGACTTGGTGCTGATTTTGGCAAAGCTCATGGGCAAGTCATTTGAACTAATGCGCAGATGTGACATGTCTTACCTTTCGTGGAAGGCCGCCTTCCTGGTGGCTATCACGTCAGCCAGAAGGATCAGTGAGCTCCAGGCGCTCTCGGTGGAGTCTCCTTACCTGGTCTTCTACAGGGACAAAGTTGTCCTGCGCCCCAACCCAAAGTTCCTCCTGAAGGTTCTGATGGAGTTTCACTTGAACCAGGTGATGACTCTTCCAGTGTTCTTCCCGAATCACACCTCTGAGGCTGAACACAGGCTCCATACTCTGGACCTGAGGCGAGTGCTCGCTTACTACAAACAGCGCACTGCTGGAGTTCGGTGAGAAGTTCGCCAGCTGTTTGTCACCTACTTTGAAGCCGCACCTGGCAGACCTGCAGCCAAGCAGACAGTTTGCAAATGGATCACCTCCTGCATTGATTTCTGCTATAGGTTGGTGGGTAGGGAGCCTCCCAGAGGGCTTAGGGCTCATTCCACCCACCATACCACTGCATCAGTGGCTGCTTCTAAGGAGGTCCCTATCCAGGAAATCTGCAGGGCTGCTACCTGTAAATCAGCACACACCTTCATTTCCCATTACCACATTCACCTAAAGACACACCGGGGTGCTGGTTTTGGGGCCTCAGCTCTCCAATCTCTGATCCCTAAGTAAGGGTGTGCGCCTTGCCTCCCTCCTCCTGGAGACCTGCTAGGAGTCTACCAGACAGTGTGGATAGAACATCATATCCATGTCCCTAGAAACACAGGTTACTCACCTGTAACAGTAGTTCTAGGAGTGGTATATGATGCTCATCCAAACAGACACACCCGACCCCCCCAGGCTCAGGTGCACAACCTCTGCTTCCAGTGGGCAAAGATCTGGCGTCATGGGGCAGAGCCGAAGGGTATACCACCCTGCTGGGTGGGAGGAGCCAGCTCGGGACTTCTGGCGAGATTTAAAGGAGAAAGGACAATGCCAGACAGTGTGGATGAACATCATGTACCACTCCTAGAACTACCGTTACCGGCTGTGAGTAACCTGTGTTTACCGTCCTTTTGTCCTAAACCAGCAAATCCAACGGAGTATAATCTACACAAGTTTGATTTGTGCAGGGCAGTGAGGATGTACCTTAACAGGACAACAGAATTCAGAAAGTCCGAAACTCTGTTCTTTTTGGAGCAGCAAAAAAGGGCCAGAAAACTTCCAAAGCCACCTTGGCTAGGTAGATGAGGGCTTGCATCACCAAGGCCTATGCGGCAAAGAAGAATGCTCCAGTCCCCATCAAAGCTCACTTCACCAGGGCTCTGGCTACTTCCTGGGTGAAGAGAGGGGAGATGTCTGTGTTAGAACTGTGCAAAGCGGTAACTTGGTCCTCCATTCGTTCAGTCACTAAGCACTGTAGATTGGGTGTTCATAGTTCTGCTGATGCAACCTTCAGTCACAATTGTACAGGTGATAGTTAACAGATAATTATTATTTTTCACCCGTATGGGTTATACGTATATGGGACAGTATTCTCCCTAACCCAGCTGAGAAATGGGTACTGCTTCTTAGAAAACCTATATGTATTACCTCCCCATTGACAACGTGGAGCTATTCAGAAAGGAAACATTCTTTCATACTTGCCTTATTTTCCATTTTTGTTAGCTTCAGAATTGTCCATGGGGCCTCTCCTGGGAGTCCATAGCTCCTATTGGAAAATATTGTCCAATATATTTAAGGATTTTGCTTTTTAGCACAGATGGTAACTTTTGGATGTTTGTCCAGACTTATCTGCTAATAAAGAAAGTAATTGTAGTTTATTGAATTACAGGCACATAGGTTAACAGGTGGAGATTTCTGAATGTTGCGTGGTGTTTTCCCTGTTACAGGTTAGTGCTTACCCTTGTGTTGCAATCATGTTTACTGTTGTTACTGTTTATACATCTTTATGTTGCAAGTGTTAGCAACAGAAGGTAAAGCTTGTTAAGGAACCAGTGGTTGGATGCCTTAAGGGAAGCACAGGACTTCTCCAGAGTAAGGTAGGGCATCATTTTATCCTTCCTATAATGTCAGATCATTTTACGTGTGCACTGTTGGTGTTGGGTTAAGGAGAGAGCTTGCTGGCCTGGATGTTTTGCAGATTATTGGCTACGTAGGAGTGTACAGGTACTGCGTAGGCAAGAGGTGACTGGGGAATCTCCGCTCTCAAAATGTCCATATGCCTAGCATTGTGTGCGGATTGGCAGCTTTGAGCTGTGCCACTGTCCCAATAGGGGTGTTCATTACCCAAGTTGTATTAACTCACAATTGACAACACTGGAGCTAACAGAAAAGAAAATGATGGAAAGTATGAAGGAATGTGTCCTATTTATTTTATTACAAAGAATTTCACCAAGAAGAGCATACTGAGCTAGCAGCTGGTTTCCAGATGTGCCCTGGGGGAAGGGGAGGTAGGGAGTAACTGTGTATAAGGACAGCAATACGTAGGGAGCATAGCAGTGATATCCAAATCTTCAGCCTCTGCGTTGGCAAGCAGACTCTGGAAGAGGTAGAAGTCCCCAGGCTCAGAGTATCTGATAGTGTAATAAAATCCACAAGGAACTCTCCTACCAGAAAGAGCCTTCAGGCACTCTTCACAGCAGTGTTTTCTTTATGATGTGACAGCACATCATTTGACCTGTACACTTGTCCTTTGAACAAATCCTGGAGTACTTACTGTATTTGTCAGAATCTGGCCTGCAGAGCTTAACGGTGAAAGTTCATCTGCCAGACGTTTGTGTTTTCCATGAGATGTTTAATACAATCCCTTTCACACCAGTTTTCTCTCTTCATAAAATGTATTGCAGGAATTCTCAATGTCTTGCACTGATTACAAATGCAATGAGTTGGGTTCTTAATCTGATCCGAAGCAATGTTCCCCATTCATTGAAAGTGCAAGGCGGGCCACCTCGCTATGTAAAACCACTGCCTCTCATTTTGCGTGGCCGCCACTCACTTGTTTGGCCATTACTAACTCTTACTTTCTTGCCATTCCATTTTTGACCCTGTCGCTTTAAGTACCAGTACTCGCACTTTGAGTCTGCGTGAGCACAAGTAAAGGGAGCTGCAGTCTTGCAGTATTCGTGCATGCACAAGAAACAGCAGCAGACCCTTGTCCAGTGTGTCCACACAGCAGTTAAGCTCACGCAAGGTCAGTTCTATGTGCGAAGGCAGTCGGGGGTCTGGGTCAGATCATGGGACCAACTTTAGCGGAGTCAGCAGACCTTGAGAGCACGAATGGTGGAGCCAATGAAGAGGATGCCAGGGGACTGACAGCTCAGAAGCCCTATCAGTGGAGCAGCTATAACGTTGGGTAAGTCTGCCCAATTCAGTAAGTCTGCCGCCACTTCAGGGTTTTGAGTCAGTTGCTCTCAGTCATTCCGGCGATAGGAAGGAGTCACTGTGTGTGAGAGAATTTAACTAAGTCGGCAGTTGCATCAGTCTCAGGAGGCAGCCTATCTTTACAGCTGCAGCTATAATACATTTTATACAAATCACTGTAACTTTTTTATAGTGGAGTTTTGGTTACTGCGAATAAGCAGGAAGGGAGTGGTGGTGATAGGGGAGAGATTGATTAGTCTCTGATGGCAGCTCTGCCTACTGTAATTTATGTTGAGAGGCTGCTACCAGGAAAAACAGTAGAAATAAAAGAAAACTGATAAAAATGTAGCTGGCTACAAAAAAACTGCACAGATAAACTTGGTGCACAAGAGAGCCAGGAAGACTAGTGAGGAGTCACTAAGATCTAGCCTGTGGTAACCCCCCCCCCCCAAAAAAAAAAACTGAGAAAAAACTCAACACCAGTCATTATGAGGTTTTGTACCACAGCTACAGATTTCTTCCTTCCCATGTAACATCACTACGTGTTAACTAATTAAGTTTTTGTGACCACCCTTTTCTACTATTAGTTTTCCTTCCACAAATTCTGTTAAGCATCACAGACTCACTCACTCTCTCTCTCTCTCTCTCTCTCTCTAATACATTATAAAATTGTATATGTGACTAACTGTCCTCTCCAGTCATCTGATTTTTTTTCTCCTTGCATACAATTCTAAGAGTGTAAATTAAAAAAAAAAAGGAGGGTGCTCCAAGAGGTGCCACCAGTGTGTCCTGTCAGTAGATGCACCTTTCTGCATCAGTCTTAAGCTTATTTGTTCTGCCTACAGTCAGTAAAATAATTTGTGTGAGGAAAAAAAGAAAAATCAGGGCTCCAAATGGTGCCGCTAGTGGGTCTGCCAGTCCCTGTCCTGCCAGTCTTGTGCATTCCTTGCTTCGTCAGTGTGTATGGTCACTTGTTTCTAAGTCAGTAGTAAAGGAAAAAAAAATATTTGTGTGAGGAAAAGAAAAATCAGGGCTCCAAACGATGCCTTCAGTGGGTACGCTAGTCCCTGTCCTGCCAGCATCACACACTCATTCTGTTGTAGTGACATTAAACAAACACACGACAACACACATAAAAAAAAAAAAAAAACTTTATTGAAATATTCCACAATGCAGAAACTAACTTTGGTTTCAGAGTAACTAAAAAATGGAAGCATCCTGATCAAGATGACAATCCTGAGATCACAGTGCCAGTTGGTCCAGTCGATATCGATGTCCAAGAGTCTCCCTGCACCTCCTAATGCAGAAAAAACACCTCTAAGCATAGAGCAACAGGTTTTTTACACTGGTTGGCTTAAATACTGTTGATTACACTATAAAGAAAATGATGGCATGTTTTGTGCATTTTGCATAAAACATAAACAGATGCCCAAATCAGGAAGAGTTTTGGTAATGAGTGGGTGTAAGACATTCAGAGAAGATGCTATAAAAGGGCATCAGAACAGTTCTGTTCACATTGTTGTTTCTGAACTGGAAGCTAACTACAGGATTTCAGCTGCAAAAGGTGGAATATGGCAGGCAATGCAGCAAGTCCTGACCCCGGAACAAGAAGCTTTTGTGGCATCCCTTCGTTGCATGTACTGGCTAATAAAAATGAGTTGCCTCACACAGCGAAATATGGCTCACTGCTGGATCTTGAAATCATTGGGATGCAAATACCTAGACAATATACATTATGCAGTTGCTTTTAGATATCGTTCTGATCGAACTGTCAGAGAAATGGTTCTCTCTCTGGGTGAGGTGGTCAGGAGATCAGTACTTACAGATTTGAAGTCTGCCAATTTTTTTTCTTATTTGGTGGACTAAACAATGGATATTGCCGTTATAAAGCAGTTCATTTTGTATGGTATGTACTACAAAGAGTGAAAACCCAGAGTTTCTTTCCTGGGAGTTGAGGAACTAATTGATGGAAAGGCAGACACAATTTTTAAAAAAATTGCTGGAGTTTTCTGATAACAACAGAATCTCGATTGATCACCTTGCAGGGTTGGGTAGTGATGAAGCAGCCATTATGCTGGGCAAGCAAAACTGAGTGGCTAAAAAACTGAAAGAAATCAGCCCAGTACTTGTTGAAAATTGCTGTATTGCTCATCGGGAGGCCTTGGCTGTAAAGTCAGCAGCAAATGAAGTGAACGTCATTAAAAAGTTTAATCAAACACTAGATCACTTATACAGATATTACGAAAATTCTGCTGTTCGCACGTATGCCCTGAAAGAAATTCAGCAGGCAATGGAGAACTCTGTTTTAAAGCCTAAACAGGCAAAAGCAGTTAGGTGGCTGTCCCATGATGCAGCATGTGACACACTAAGGAAGATTTTTCCATCCGTCGTTACGTCTTGCATAGAGAGGCCTCTGAACGGCTGCTCCCCAAGCAATGGGCCTAGTAAAAATGGTGGAAAACTGGGATTTTTTTTCTATTTTATGCATGATGTGTGACATACTTCTACACCTTAGCATCTTATCTAAATGCTTTCAAACATCAGCTCTGAATTTTATTTATATAAAAAAGGCATTTAAATTCCACTTTAGAGATTCTTAGGGCATGCCTACTGGTACCTGGTCAGTACTTCTCCTCAGTATCGACTGAACTAGTACTCCTAAATGATAATGGCCTGAACTTGCCATTTAGTGAAGCACGGTTAAATCATTTTAGAACCTCTGTGCGTGACAACTTCATTAGGGCCCTAGTTGCTCAAACTGAGCAAAGGTTTCCAGGCACAGAACTTTTGGATGTATTCAGTATCTTTGACCCCAGCATGATATCGGGAGGTGATATTGAAAAGTTGGAAGGCTATAGTAGTGACAGCCTTGACATTATTCTTGGTCACTATGCTACTATTGTGGATGTAGATGCTTTAACACTGAAATGGGCTTCTCTGCGTAGTCTCATGTTCACAGAAAGGATGGCCTTTAAGACTATTTCAGATGTGCTGCACTCTCTAACTACTAAATGTATAGACCTGTTTCAAACAACATGAAGTCTTGCTATATTATGACATATGCAGTATAACCCCAGGTTAGAACTGCTCCGGAGGTGAAAGAATTAACTTCCATGCAGAGCATGGAATCTTGAGCGCGAACTCGGATGAACACTCTGTCTGTTGAAGCTCAAACTTAAACTGTCAGATTCTTTACTCCGCCTCACTGAACAGTCGCTCCGGAGATTCCTCCTGCTGCTCGGTTTGTTTGTCGGTTTTAAAGTGTAATTCTCGGTTTATTTTACCGAAATTTAACTGCAGTCGTCGGTTCAAGCTCTGTCTGTGGTATTGTAAGTAATAGATAGGCTTATTTATTATTTTTCCTTCTGTGTGGAACTTGTAAACGTCTTTTTCAGTTCGGTTTGAACCGAACAGAGGGGTTTAAAAATGACTTTCTAGCCCTTTAGAGTGCGGTTCCCGGTTCTTATCGGTTCTAAAAAAAACGGATTTTATTACAGTTTTTTCCACGACCTGTGACACGGTTGGGAACCGATGAGAGTCTTGCTTGGTGGATTGCCATTAACGGGCAAGTTTTGGTTAGGCTGGCACTATGTCTGAGAAACCCAAAAGAAAAAACGGACCCACTGGGTTTCAGCACTGTGGCCTCTGTGGGGAAGCCTTTGCCAAGGCTGACCCACGCTATTATTATATTGTCTGGGGTTTGACCACCTCAATGCAGACTGCCAGATTTGTAAGAATTTTCCTGCTGCCACCGTGGAAAAAGAGTTGGTAGGCTCAGGGAAGGGAGGCCAAAAGTCCACTGACCGGATGGCTAGTCGGTTCGGTTCCAACCGAACCTGAGAGTGCCCTCTGACTAGGCGATGCTTCCTCAGGCAAGCGAAGAAGCCAGCTCTGAGGCGGTTCCAACTAAAGGGCTAGAAGGTCAGCTAGTTTGGGGCCAAAGTTCTTTCTCCAACCACTGAGGAAATAGCCAAAGCTATCCAAATTGTCCAGTCTTTCCCCAGTTCCGTCCAAACCGGCACCATTGGGCAAGCACCGGTTCAGTCGGGTTCCCCGGTTCAAGATTATGTTTTGAAGATTTTTATGAACCAGGGAAGGGAGGCGGGTCGAGGAGAGTGAGTGTGATTTTGACAGTCTGGATGTGCCCATTGAACCGGACATCTCTCCAGACAGACCCTCAGGAGTATCCCCTCCCAGGCTATCTGAGTCCCCTTCTCATTTTTTGTTTTACAAGAAAGTTGCTGACACTCTGCAACTCCCTGTTGAGGAAACTGTTGATGATCAAGAAGAGCCTGATTTTGTGGAAATGGTTTTGTGGAAATGATTTTGTGGAAACAGAGTCTAGGAGACTGTCTATTCCCTTGCATAAATCTTTTAGGAAACAGACAGTAAAAATTCTGAAAACTCCTCATTCTATCCTCCCTGTGGATAAAAGGATGGACAAGAGGTATGCTTTATCAGGCTCTGATACAGAGTTCCTATCTCAGCAGTGCAGCCATGTGGGGGTAGTGCAGGCTGCAGCCTGTGACAAGGCTAATATTCCTCTAGCCTCTCACCCTCCTGAAAAGGATTCCAGGAGGATGGATGCCATGGCAAAAAAGCAGTACATGGCAGCATCTTTGGGACTCAGACAGGCAAATTATAGGCTTACGCGGCTAGGTACCAGAAATCCAGGTGGGATACTGTCCTGGCCCTAGCAAAACAGGCCCCTGAACAGCTTGCCAGGGAGCTGGAGCAGGTGCTGTGGGACGGTATTGAGGCATCAAGGTGCAGTTTCATGCTGCTGTAGACTCTAATGATGTTTCATCTAGAGTTATGGCTACATCTGTGTCTTTTGCAGAATGGCCTGGCTCAGATGTACTGCCCTGTCTGAGGATACCCAGTCTAAGGCTATGGATTTTCCTGTTGTGGGAAATTCTCTGTTTGAGAGCAGACAGAGAATTATATGAAAAATGGATGAGTATAGGACCACCTATAAGGTGCACAGGCCAAAGAAGGCAAGTCACTCCTCAAGGCAGCATATCAGGGGCAGGGGCAGGCCTTTTCATGAGCCATTTACCAAGCCCAGGCCTCCTCTTCTGCTTATGCCCAGAGGGGTTCTTTAGAGGAAGGGCAGAAGGGGCTACAGTAAGCCTGCTTCTACCCCTCAACCCAAAGCCCCTGCAAAACAGGCTCCCTGATGGGGTAGCCAGGGCCGATTCTCCACTATCGGTAGGGGGCAGGCTGGCTTACTTTGTCCAGGACTGGAAGTCTTTAACATCAGACAAGTGGGTCCTGGAAGTAGTAAGCCAGGGACTGGTTCTCAGCTTCAAAAAATTTCTGAAGACGAGAGCCAGATCTTTTCCACCTGCAAACCCATCAGAGGCACTTGCCCTGGAAGCAGAAGTTTCTGCCCTCCTGGCTCTCAGAGCCACTGGAAAGGGTTCTACCCATACACCAGGGCAAAGGGTTGTACTCCAGGTACTTCCTTACCCCAAAAAAGACAGGAGAATGGTGGCCCATTCTGGATCTCAGGTATCTAAACAAGCACCTTTTAAAACCAAAGTTCAAAATGGTGACCCTGGGGATTATTTTACCCTCTCTAAGGCCAGAGGACTGGCTAGCCTCCCTGGACCTCAAGGATGCCTACTTCCATGTTCTCATCAGAAGCTCCCATCAAAAGTACCTCAGATTCGAACTGCTCTCAGGCCATTACCAGTTCAGAGCAATGCCCTTCGGCCTCTCCTCGGCTCCAAGGGTGTTCACAAAATGCCTGGCAGTAGCAGTTGCTCATTTAAGAGGCAAAAGATTGCTATCTTTCCTTATCTGGACAAGTGGCTCATTGTAGGCCAGTTTCCAGAACAGGTCAAACTTCATTTACAAGTAACCCAGCACCTGCTTACATCTCTAGGTTTCCCTCTCAATCTTCCAAAGTCAGTTCTGGAGCCTGTCCAGCTTCTCACCTTTGTAGGCGCAGAACTGAACACAAAAGAAGCCAGAGCCTTCCTTCCTCTGGAGAGAGCAAGGACCCTGGTGTCTCTGGCCTCCTCGTTCATCCTGCAGGTCTCTCGACCAGCAAGGCATTTTCTACAGCTCCTGGGGCACATGGCTGCTTCTACAGCAGTAGTGCAGGGAGCGAATTTCAGATGAGGGACATTCAGTTCCATTTGAGAGCCTTTTGATCTCAAAGGGCGGATCCCCTAACCAAATTGATTCCAGTGACTCGAACCTGATCCAGGCCCTCCAGTGGTGGCAGGATCAGAACAATCTGAGACAGGGGTTCCCTTCACTCCCCAGTCTCATTCCTTGATCCCTTACAGATGCATCCCTCTTGGGGTGGGAGCTCACATGGGCGACCTTTCACCCAAGGGCTGTGGTCCCCTCAGGAATCTGTCGCCACATCAATTTGCTGGAGCTCAGAGCAGTTTTCTAGCACTTCATGTTTTCTCCAGAGCTGTCCAGAACAAGGTAGTTCAGGTCAGAACAGACAATACCACTACAGCTGGTACATCAACAAACAAGGGCACTTTCGGTCTGACCTTGTGCACGGAAGCAATGAAGTTGTGGTCTCTGGCATATTCTCTGAACGCCTCCCTTACGGGAGTTCACCTCCCAGGCAAGGACAATGTCCTAGCGGATGCTCTCAGCTGGATTTCCCAGGGCCATCACGAATGGGCACTGGATCCCCTAGTACTGGAGGTAATATTTGCCAGATGGGGCACTCCGCAAATAGATCTCTTTGCAGCCTCAGACAATCACCAACTTCCCCTTTTTTGTTGCAGGCCCCCAGTGTTGGGCTCAGTCCCTCTGGATGCTTTCCTTCTCAGTTGGGAAGGGAAGTTTCTCTATCTTTTCCCCTTCCCCTTCTTTTCAAAGTGCTAGTCAGAATCAGATCTCAATCCTGCAAGATGATCCTGATCGCTCCAGATTGGGCCAGGCAGCCCTGGTACCCTCCTCATGTCCTTAGCAGTCCACCCTCCCCTATGCCTTCCCAGGAATCACAACCTGTTAACCTGTGCCCAGGGGAGAGTTTGGTATCCGAACCTCAAATCTCTCAATCTCAAGGCTTGGCTCTTGAAGAGTTAGTTTGTTGACCTACACCTTTCTCAAGGTATATTGGATATCTTGAAGGCCTCTAGGAAGCCTTCCACCAAGGCTACCTATAATTCAAAATGGAAGAGATTTTCCATATGGTGTGCTGGTAAACATATTTCCCCAGAACCTGCTGGTGTGCCCACGATCCTGGATTATTTGGTGCATTTGAATTCCTTGGGGCTAAGGCCAGCTATCCTAAAGGTGCATTTGGCAGCTGTGTCTGTCTTCTTGTCAGCAGGTAAGCACTCTTCTTTATCAGCTCACCCTGTGTTCTCCAAGTTTTTTAAAGGGTTGCTTCACACCAATCCCCCGTTCAGGGATCCTGCCCCTGCTTGGGATCTTAATATTTGCATCGCTCAGCTTATACAACCCCTTTTGAGCCATTGTCTTCAGCAGAGCTGAAGTACTTGACTTGGAAAACTGTATTTCTGGTAGCCATCACCTCTGCCAGGCGCATAAGTGAGATACAAGCCTTGTCAGTGGAGCCTGATTTTATCTCCTTTCATAGAGATAAGGTAGTCCTCCGGACTAACAGGAAGTTTTTGCCTAAGGTGGTTTCAGACTTTCACCTTAACCAATCCATGTCTCTTCCTGTGTACTTCACTGACCATTCCTCCTCTGGTGAGAGGAGATTGCACAATTTAGATGTCAAAGAGCCCTAGTTACTATATAGAGCGTACCAAGGGTCAGGTTCGAATCCCTCAGTTGTTCCTCACTTATGGTGAGGTTGGTAAAGAAACCTGCCACTAAAAGATCCATTGCCAGGTGGATTGTCTCTTGTATCCAATTCTGTTGAAAAACTGGGTAAGGTTCCTCCCTCAGGCCTGAGGCTCACTCTACCAGAGGTACAGCTGCGTCTCTGGCTGCTGCCAGGGACATTCCTATCCTAGAGATATGTCAAACAGCTACCTGGAAAACAGTTCACACTTTTACTAAGCATTACTCCTTGGATATCCAGGCTAGGAGTGATGCTCGATTCTTACAACTGTGCTTCAGAGCCTATTTCCCAAGTAGGTTCTGTCCCTCCTCCATGGAGGTACTGCTGTGTAGTCTGCATATGTCATAATATAGCAAGACTTCATGTTGTTTGAAGAAAAAATTACTCATCTTAGTAATGTTGTTTCTTCTAATGGAGTCTTGCTATATTATGACCTCCCCCCCCAGCCTGCCCCTCTCAGAACCTCTGTTTTTGGGAGGTGGGTAGGCAATGCAGTGTTGGCACTTCTTTGATGCCCACTTTATTTCACCCTCCTTGGGTGCTTAGGTGTTATGCTTAAGTTCTTCTTGAATCCCCTGACTTGAGTCTTTGTTTTGGGATCAAGATCAAAAAGGTGTTTTTGTAGTTAGTAGCCAATGGCTAGTGTAGGTTTACGGCTTCCACACAGAACCTTAGTGAGTTTTTGCTCGTAAAGATCTGACAGTTTAAGTTTGAGCTTCAACAGACAGAGTGTTCATCCGAGCTCGCGCTCAAGATTCCATGCTCTGCATGGAAGTTAACTCTTTCACCTCCGGAGCAGTTCTAACCTGGGGTTATACTGCACATGTCATAATATAGCAAGACTCCATTAGAAGAAACAACATTACTAAGGTGAGTAATTTTTTCATTCAGACATATCTACTTTGGCAGAACTGACAATGATAATACCAATGTCGACAGTAGATTGCGAGAGGGGTTTCTTTGCACTAAATCGAATAAAAATGCAGGAATGAAATAGATTAGGTGCCAGTGTGCTAAACGCACTAATGATTATCTCAATTGGGGGCCTTGATGTTGACAATTTCCCTTATTTGGAAGCTGCAGCTCATTGGGCAGGACTGCAAAACTGTAGATTAGGTCTTGGCCTTGCAGGCACTAGTAAAGAGATGTAGTAATATGCACCAAGAATAATGTCAAGACTCTCACAAACTGTCGCCTGGCCTGCAAGTAGAATGCAGAGGTTCTCCAGTATGTCACGCAACTTGCCACACTTCTTTTGCTACTGCACACTAGCCAAGCAGCCTCCAAATTAGTCATATTACTCCTATTTTTTACTCCTTTTGCATTATATGCATCCCATTACTGAATCCACCCATCTGTGGCTCTGCACCCCCCCCCCTTCCCGTGGCACTGCTCCTTTACCACCGCTCTGTATTTTCTGGCAATGTGGAAAAATGCATAGTATGCGTAGAGGCCCTCCATTTTAACAGGCAGCCACATGTAACTAAAGCTCTTCACCTGGGAACCCTTTTTTTAACATCAAAGTATCTTGCAGCCCTTTTTTGGGAATCCTATGGTTAGTTGCCCAATAAGCATATCTGATCATAATGTGGTCTGTTGGAACCCTTTACCTGCATATATGTAAGTCCTCCTCCAAGGTCTAGGGGTGACATGATGGCACAGCTCATTTTCAAGATGGGGACCTACACAAACCCTTACTTGACCTCCAGGATATGAGGTGGCCTTCCACAGATAAGACACTCTTCTGGAAAGGGCTACAAAGCAAGGGGGTTAACAGCAACAGGAACACCACAAAATTATTTAATGTCCAAACAGTGTATAACTTCAAAACAGGTTTTTTTTTTTTTTTTTTAACTAGAAGCTCATGAGCAGTTTAGTTACCCAGGGGACAAGCTACATTTTCCCTTATTCTCTAAACACTCAAGTGTCCATAAACAGTCATTGAACCCCTGGCACCCAGGGGTGATAGTTTTAAAGCACTGTCATAAGTAGACTTTTCTTTCCTTCAACTTTCAGGGGTTCTGACAACAACCCAGCAGAGCAGACATGTACTGGTTTTAAATATCTCCATGCACATTCTGACACACAGCTGATCTCTATTATCTCTTCACATTCTGACACAGTTGGTCTCTACTATCTCTCTTCACATCCTGACACACAATTGACCTCTACTGTCTCTCTTCACATTCTGACATACAGTTGATCTCTATGATCTCTTTTCACATTCTGACATACAGTTGATCTCTATTATCTTTCTTCACATTCTGACACACAGTCAGGGGTTCAGTTAATTTATTTTTAATGGCAGTATAAAACATCCATTAGTCAAATTCTGGAAGTCGTTCCAATTTTTGGGAACAAAATACTTCCAGGATCCCACTTGTGGAAGTCAATATTCTTGGAAGGACTAGTTTATGGATGTTAATTCAATATATTAGTGGTAAAATGCAATTTCTTTCAAAAAAATCCATCATTTTTGACTTGCATCCCTACAATTTTGGAAGTCATCACATATTTGTTTTACATCTGGAAGTCAATGATTTCCTCCCCCTTTATTTTGGAAGTTTTTGCCTTATTTTTGGAAGCCAAATACTCCAAAAATGGAGTTAACTGAACCCTTGCACATAGTTGATCTGTATTATCTCTCTTCACATTCTGACACACAGTTGATATCTATTATCTCTCTTCACATTCTGACACATAGTTGATTTTTTTATAGATACTAAACCAGGACTGCATTGAACTATAAGGGCCCCTATAGCCGGGATCCAATATTCATGCTGCTTTACTTCATCGCACTCTACACCAGGTGCAGCTTACTTTTCTGAACTACAACAAGCATCAGGCTTCATCCTGTGTAGTCTGGCTTCCCCAGAAACTAAGTATTCAAACAACATGAAGTCTTGCTGTATTCTGACATACACAGTGATATCCAACCTTTGAACTGCCCCAGAGAGGAAAGAGTTAACTTTCCATGCAAGGCATGGAACACTGAGCTCGAGCTCGGTTGAGACTCTGTCTGTTGTTGTTTGAACCCAAACTGCCAGATTCTTTACTCCACCTCACTGAACAGTCACTCCGGAGATTTCTCCTTCACTCGGTTCAATTTAGTCGGTTAAAGTGTCGTATTTTCCTCAGTTTCAACTGAATTTCTTCCATCTAACCTATGGTTCAGTCTCTGTCTGTGGTACCGTGAGTACTAGATAGGTTTATTATTATTAGCTTCTGTGTGGAACTTGTAGCGTCCGGATTGGTTGGTTTGAATCGATCAGGTTTGTAAAAAAAATTTGTTCTACTTTTTAGAGTGTGGTAACGGTCCTTATTGGTTCTAAAAAAAAAACGGTTTCATTCGTTTTTCCATGATATAACTACGGTCAGGAACCGATAAGGGTGTCTTGCCTGACGGATTGCCGAAAAAAGGGTAAGTTTGGTTAGGACTGGCCATGTCTGAGAAACCCAAAAGAAAAACTGGGCCCACTGGGTTTCAACACTGTAGTGTGTGTGGGGAAGCCTTTGCTAAGGCTGACCCCCACACCACCTGTGTTTATTGTCTGGGGTTTGACCACCTCGATTCAGACTGCCAGATTTGCAAAGGTTTTCCTACAGCTACCCTGGAAAAGAGAGTAGGTAGGCTGAGGGAAAGGGAGGCCAAAAAGTCCGCTGACCCGGATGGCCAGCCCGGTTCGGTTTCAACCGAATCAGAAGGAGTGCCCTCTGACCAGGGCGAAACTTCTTTGGGCAAAAGGAGAACCGACTCTGAGGAGTCAGTTCCGGTTAAAAGAAAAAGAAGGGATAAGTCAGCTGGATCCACAAGTTCCTTCTCCGACCACTGATGAAATAGCCAAAGCGATAAGGATTGTTCGATCGCTAACTCTGGTTCTGACCGAACCGGCACCATCGGTTAGGGGCTCAGTACGGTCGGCTCACGGGTTCCGGATTATAATTTAGAGGATTTTTATGAACTGGAGGAGGAGGAGGGAGAGGTATGAACATAGTGATGGTGATGGTGATTATGAAAGTCTGGATGTGCTCATTGACCCGGACATCTCCCCAGACAGACCTTCAGGTGTTTCTCCTCCTAGGCTTTCTGAGTCCCCTTTCCACTTTATGTTTTACAAAAAAGTGGCTGAAACTTCCAGCTCCCTTTGGAGGAAGCAGTAGAGGATCAGGAGGAGCCTGATTATGTTGAGATGATGGACATCCCAGAGTCTAGGAGGCTGTCTATTCCTCTCCATTAGTCTTTTGGGAAATGGACATTTAAAATTTTAAAGACTCCTAATTCTATACCACCTGTGGACAAAAGAATGGACAAGAGGTATACTCTTTCAGGCTCAGATACGGAGTTCCTTTCCCAGCAACGCAGCCATGTTGGGGTAGTGCAAGCTGCTGCCTGTGATAAGGCAAATATACCCTTGGCTTCACACCCCGCAGATAAGGACTCCAGGAGGATTAATGTCATGGCAGAGAAACAGTACATGGCAGCATCTTTGGAACTCAGGCAGACTAATTATATGGCCTACACAGCTAGATACCAGAAATCTAGATGGGACACGGTGATGGCTTTAGCTAAACAGGTCCCTGGCCAGCTTGCCAAGGAGCTGGAGCAGGTGGCTGCAGCTGGTATTGAGGCATCCAAGGTGCAGTTTCATGCTGCAGTGGACTCCAATGATGTTTCATCTAGAGTCATGGCTACATATGTGGCCCTTCGTAGGATGGCTTGGCTCAGATGTACTAGCCTATCACAGGATACCCAGACTAAGGCCATGGATTTTTCTGTTGTTGGTAATTCTCTGTTTGGGGAGCAGACAGAGAACTACATGAAGAAAATGGATAAGTACAGGACCACCTATAGGAGTGCTCAGGCCAAGGAGAGGCAGGCCACTCCCCAGAGGCAGCATTCCAGGGGCAGCGGCAGGCCTTTTCATAGGCCTTTCTACCAAGCCCAGGCCTCTTCTTCCGCCTTTGCCCAGAGGAGGTTCTTCAGAGGGAGAGGCAGACGGGGTACAAGCAGGCCTGCTACCACCCCTCAGCCTAAAGCCCCAGCCAAGCAGGCACCCTGTTGGGTTTGCCCGGGCCGATTCTCCACTACCAGTAGGGGGCAGGCTGGCTTACTTTGTCCAGAACTGGAGGTCTTTAACATCAGACAAATGGGTCCTGGAAGTAGTAAGCCAGGGACTGGTTCTCAGCTTCAAACAATTTCCCAAGATGAGAACCAGATCCTTTCCACCTGCAAATCCTTCAGTGGCCCTTGCCCTAGAGGCAGAGGTCTCTTTCCTCTTGGCTCTGAGAGCCATAGAAAGGGTTCAACCCTACACAAGGGAAAAGGATTGTACTCCAGGTACTTCCTAACCCCCAAAAAGACAGGAGAATGGCGGTCCATCCTGGATCTCAGATATTTAAACAAACACCTTTTAAAGCCAAAGTTCAAAATGGTGACTCTGGGAATAATTCTACCCTCTCTAAGGCCAGGGGACTGGCTAGTCTCCCTGGACCCAAGGTTGCCTATTTCCACATTCTCATCAGGTGCCTCCACAGAAAGTACCTCAGGTTCGAGTTGCTCTCAGGCCATTATCAATTCAGAGCAATGCCCTTTGGCCTAACATCAGCTCCAAGGGTGTTCACAAAATGCCTGGCAGTAGTGGTTGCTTTCCTAAGGAGAAAAAAGATCTCCATCTTTCCATACCTGGACGACTGGCTCATAGTGGGTCAGTCTCCAGACCAGAATCAAGTCACACCTACAGATAACTCAGCAACTGCTCACTTCTCTAGGATTCCTCCTGAATCTTTCAAAGTCAGTTCTAGAGCCAGTGCAGCTCCTCACCTTCATAGGGGCGGAGCTGGATACAATAAGGGCAAGAGCCTTCCTTCCCCTGGACAGGGCAAGGACTCTTGTTACACTGGCCTCTTCATTCACCCTTCAGGTGTCTCGACCAGCAAGGCTTTTTCTGCAGCTCCTGGGCCACATGGCTGCCTCTACAGCAGTGGTCCAAGGAGCAAGATTTCAAATGAGGGACATTCAGTTCCACTTAAGAGCCTTCTGGTCCCAGAGGAAGGATTCTCTGACTAAGCTAATCCCAGTGACTCAAACCCTGTTCCAGGCCCTGCACTGGTGGCAGGATCAGGACAACCTAAGGCATGGAGTCCCCTTTGTCACTCAATCTCATTCTCTAATCCTTACCACAGATGCCTCCCTCTTGGGCTGGGGAGCCCACTTGGAGGATTTGACCACCCAAGGGCTGTGGTCACCTCAAGAATCTCTGCTTCACATCAGTCTCTTAGAACTTAGAGCAGTGTTTCCAAATCTGTTCAGAACAAAGTAGTTCAGATCAGGACAGACAATACCACCACAATGTGGTATATCACCAAGCAAGGGGGCACTCGGTCTACGGCCTTGTGCACAGAAGCAATGAAGTTGTGGTCTCTGGCCTATGCCCTGAATACCTCTCTGATAGCAGTGCATCTCCCAGGGAAGGACAACGTCCTGGCAGATGCTCTCAGCAGGATATCTCAGGGCCATCACGAATGGTCCCTAGATGCCCTGATTTTGAAGGTGATCTTCTCCAGATGGGGCACCCCACAGATAGGTCTTTTTGCAGCCCCAGACAATCACCAACTTCCTCTATTTTGCTGCAGACCCCCAGTGTTGGGTTCAGTCCCCCTGGATGCTCTACCTCTCAATTGAGAAGGGAAGTTCCTGTATACTTTTCCCCCCTTCCCTCTCCTGTTCAAGGTACTAGTCAAAATCAGGTCTCAACCCTACAAAGTGATTCTGATTGCTCCAGACTGGGCCAGATAGCCCTGGTACCCTCTCTTGCTGTCCTTAGCAGTCCACCTTCCCCTGTCTCTTCACAGGAATTACAACCTGTTAACATGTTCTCAGGGGAGGGTTTGGTATCCGAATCTCAAATCTCTTACTCTCAAGGCCTGGCTCTTGAAGAGTTAGAGTTTGCTGATTTGCATCTCTCTCAAGCTGTTCTGGATATTTTAAAGGCTTCTCAAAAGCCTTCCACCAGAAAGACTTACAACTCCAAATGGAAAGGTTTACTATCTGGTGCTCTGGGAAGCATATTTCTCCAGAGTCTGCTGGGTTGCCTACAATCTTGGACTATATGGTTCATCTCAGTAGCTTGGGACTCAAACCAGCTACACTTAGAGTGCATCTGGCAGCTGTCTCTGCCTTCTTGTCAGTAGGCAAGCACTCTTCCCTTTCAGCTCTTCCTGTATTCTGTAAATTCTTCAAGGGGTTACTGCATACCAGTCCTCCCTTCAGGGACCCTGCGCCTGCTTGGACCTTAATGTTTGCATTGCTCAGCTTATGCAACCCCCTTTTGAGCCTTTGTCCTCAGCAGAGCTAAAGTACTTGACTTGGAAAACTGTGTTCTTGGTAGCCATTACTTCTGCCAGACGCATAAGTGAGTTACCGGCCCTGTCAGTGGAGCCTGATTTTTATCTCTTTCCATAGAGATAAGGTGATCCTCAGGACTAATAGGAAGTTTTTGCCTAAGGTGGTTTCAGATTTCCACCTTAATCAGTCTGTGTCTCTTCCTGTTTTCTTCACTGACCATTCCTCCTGGGGAAAGAGACTGCACAACCTTGATGTGAAAAGGCCCTTAGCTACTACATAGAGCGCACCGAGGGTCCAGGTTTGACTCCCTCCAATTGTTCCTCACTTATGGTGAGGTTGGCAAGGGAAAACCTGCCACTAAGAGTTCTGTTGCCAGGTGGATTGTCTCTTGTATACAATTCTGCTATGACAAATTAGGTAGGATTCCACCCTCAGGCCTGAGGGCTCACTCTACTAGAGGTACAGCTGCTTCCCTGGCTGCTGCCAGGGATATTCCTATCTTGGAGATTTGTCAAGCAGCCACCTGGAAAACAGTACATACTTTCACCAAGCATTACTCTCTGGATATCCAGGCTAGGAGTGATACTCGGTTTGGCAGAGCAGTGCTTCAGAGCCTGTTTCCAAAGTGGGTTCTGTCCCTCCTCCATGGAGGTACTGCTTGGTAGTCTGCATATGTCAGAATACAGCAAGACTTCATGTTGTTTGAAGAAAAAATTACTCACCTTAGTAATGTTGTTTCTTCTAATGGAGTCTTGCTGTATTCTGACCTCCCCTTCTGCCTCCCCTCTCAGAACCTGGGTTTTTGGGATGTGGGTGGGCAGGAACAGTGTTGGCACCATAGAGTTGCCCCCCCCCTCCCTCCTTTTTTCTCACCCTTTTATTTTTGGGTGTGAGTTGTGTTTTTGGTTTTTGGGTTTTCTAACTTGAGTCTTTGCCTTGGAACCAAAAAACCTTTTTATTAAATTTAGTTGCCAGTTGGCTAGTGTGAGTTTACCGTTTCCACACAGGACGCCCAGTGAGTATAGCTCGTAAAGATCTGGCGGTTTGGATTCAAACAACAACAGACAGAGTCTCAACCGAGCTCGAGATCAGCGTTCCATGCCTTGCATGGAGAGTTAACTCTTTCCTCTCCAGGGCAGTTCAAAGGTTGGATATCACTGCATATGTCAGAATACAGCAAGACTCCATTAGAAAACAACATTACTAAGGTGAGTAATTTTTTCTTTAGCTCCTTAGAGACTCCAGCCCCAGGCAGTGGACTTTTGTGGCAGGAACCCCAGTCCCTGAGATTCACATGTACTACACAAGCTTTCAGCACAGTTTCAATATTAGTACCCATGGGGACTGTTTCCCGCAAAACTTACATGGCAAGGAGAGGCCATCACTCCCTGCGTGTCTGAGGATGCCACAGGGGCCACCTCTCACCTTCTCCCAAGAACCGACCCCCATAGGTAGAGGTCCAGGCTTAATTAATAATCTGACTCCATCCCCACTTACAGGGATCTATATATGTGGCTTCCAGCCCAGTCTTAAAGGACAGTGAGAGGCAGACTCCGTCTGGGGTCTGAGGCTACCACAGGTGCTGCCTCCCACCCTGTCCTAAATTATATACTACTGGGACATACTCTAACTCTTCTGCCTGCTTGGTAGTCAAAAGTCATTTTGTTTCTCATTGCAGGAATTTTGCATCATAGATTGTGATGCAGACACGCTTATTTTTATGCCTTGAAACAATCAGGAACACACGTTGCTTTCTCTGCCCAATGTGATCAAGTTGAATTTTGTTGATCTTTTTAATGATTTGGTATCAATTTCAAAGAACGAGTCAGTTCCTGTTCGTGTTCCAGACTGACGTTCGGTCACCTGTGATCAAGTGCGGAAAGAATTGTCCGATACAAATATTTTAAAAGCCCTTGGTCTGGATTTTTCACAGGGTGGATCTTAACATTTTGTTCTGAGATCCTGTTCCTTAAGATTTGTACACTTATAAATCAAACTGTTGGAAGAAGCAGAAACAAGCTGATATTGTTCCTGTCCCTGTCCCTGTCACTATACCTAAAACAAACCCAGTGAAATATATAAAGCAGCTGTACTAGTTAACAAAAATGTAAATAATTTGGCTGACAGTTAGAACAAACCAAAATATCCGTGTATCTGGTTTTCTTTTTGCTTTATTTCATTCCTGAGGCAAGATTGAGGATTCTGAACGTCTTAAAAGTTACTGTTACTTTGCCTAGTCCACCATCACAGATGCAAGCAGAGTAGGGTGGTATTGTGCTGTTGGCCATGAGAAACATGTTCTGAAAACACCCTGACATATCTGTATTGTAAATACAGTGGGTGCACGAGAAATGGGGCAAGCTTTATGCCCTCTACCTTAATTAAGGCTCCCTTTTGGGCTCTCTCTGACTCTACACTTTATAAGTGGCCATCTTGGGGTCTTGTTATATGTAGTCTTGTGTTTCCTGTTTTCTGCTTTTGCTAAGTCACTATTTTTGGCGCACTTCATGGGGGGGTGGAGGGAGGTGGGGGTTACTGGAGGGAGGAGGGATGGGGAGGGGTTTTATTGAGCATGTATCAATGCACTGAATATCTACATACTTGTTGGTTGTATGTTTTAAATCTTAAAGTTGATTTAATTAAAAAAAAAAAAATACAGTGGTTGCAGTTAGTGTGTGATCGCCCTACTGGATAAGTATCTTGCACGCTCTGCTGTGCACGCCATAACTGCGCAACACGAACAGCGCTGTCGGGAAGAGTGAGATTGTGCAAAACCGCAAAAGGGTGTATGCACTGTAGTGCATCCTCTCACTGTTCTCAGGCAGAGGATAAGATCTCTGCTGGGCGGAGGAGCCGGCGAGCAGCTGCTGTGGCTCAATGGGATGAGCCACAGGCAGCAAGGGAGGCAGTGCGTCTGTGGACTGGGTTTTGATTCCCAGTCCCAGACGCATTCTGCGATTTTAAGATCTTACTTCGAGAGGGCTCTTGCAGTAGGTACTAACCAGTAGGACTAGCCGGTAGGCATCAGGACCCCACGGACAATCTTCTAAGTAGCAGTTACTGGCAGGGACCGCCCCCTGGCATCAGCTGACCGACATCAGCGGACGTCAGATAAAAGGAGCAGTCCCATGCCCACCCTCCATTCTTTTACCACCGTCAGCTCCAATGCAGTTGCCTTGTGGAAGATCAGCGCTTCTAGCAGTCGCTTTGGATGAGTATTTGTTGTCTTTTTTCTAAAAAATATTGTTTTATTTTTTTCACAACTCTCCTCGTTGGTACCGGCCTCTGTGCCAGGAGCTAGGACCGTGGCCCCAAGGGACCCACCAGTGCAGGTCCAGCATACAGCTGCAACTCCGTCACTGGAGGTGTCTGGACCCCCAAGTCGGTACCTGACTGGAAGGGATGCACAATCAGCACCATGGGGTGGGGGCAGCTATCTCACAGACACCACCCCAGGCCTCCCGTCTTGGCAATATGAGGACTAGTGGAGGCCTAGTCTCCCTTGGTACGTACAGTACACGGGAGGGGCTCTGGGGGAAGAGCCCAAGGACCTTACCTTCGAGTCCCAGGTGTGACGCCTGCCTCTGTAAGTGGGGAAGGGTCCCATCACCACCTCATCATGTGGCTTTCCAGGGTGCAAAGGTCCATCAACAAGTAGGCATCGCAAAGAACCTTGTCATGGCCCGATTCAAGGCAGGTCCAACACCAATCATGGTGATACGAAATGGACATATTTCTCCCACATGGGCATCAACGCATGGGAGGAGAATCCATTTTCTTGCTAGTTTTTTTTTCAGTTTCTTAGGCCCCTAGGAACCGGACATGATTGATTTCACAGAAAATAATAACATTTTGCAAAAAAAAGAACTTAGTGCTGCACAAAGGGGAAAGAGAGAAAAGGGCAGTGATGGGATGTCGAAAAAACTATACAGCATTGAGATGGGGCAACAAACAACTAAAGGTTTTTGACGTAGTTGAAAATGGCAGAACACTCCCATGGAGTACCTTCCTCGGCAGTGGAAACAGAACAGAACTGAGGAGGCAGAGGGGCAGGCATCGGTTACAGGGCCAGTCACCTGAGAGTCACGTCATGCATCTGCCTCGTGGGCAGGGCAGTCTCTGACATCTGCCCCCTTTCTCCAAAGCTTTTAAAGGCATATGCTCCCTAGGGGTCCTGCTGCCTCTGGCACAGACCCACCAGTGATGAATGGTGAAGACTGATTCTTGGAAGATATACTGTACTGAGCATTATTCTCACTACCCTTCTCTGTCCACTCTTGATGGCTTTGCTCATTTCAGCTGTAAGGCCTGAGTGCCAAACAGGTGTACAGCATTCCATTGTAGGATGCTTTTAGGATTCATAAATGGACACTTTTTCTTTTTCTGTTGAATCTACTCTTTTCAGATCATTTAAAAACTAGACCATTTTATTTGCATGACTAAAAAATTGTTTCTACATGCAACCCTCATTTTAAATTAGACAAGATAACACCACCTAACTTTGCTTGCTGTACTCGTTCAATCTGAGCTCCACTAATACTCAGTTATTGACTACATAGTATTATATTTCACAAAGGAAACAGAAGAAATGTTTTGGAATTGTTCATGCCTATACCAATTACTGAAGCCCATGATGCTGCACTATCAAAATCAACTTGCAGGCGACCCACTTCATTTTTCAAATGTGAACAACAGAGAGTGGTGTTGTCAACATAGACAAGGGATTCTATTTGCAAAAGATTTTTGCCATAGGCACAGAGTGGGAGAAATCCTTTTAAAAATAGGGTCCGATCAGCTTATCATTTGTTTTTAAGTCATTTGTCATCAAAAGAAATAATAATGGACCAAGTCTGGTAACCTGTTGGACTCTGCCTCTTGCCACTATTGATTCTTCCTCTAGAGTTCTCCCACTGAGAAAGGAAGAAACACACAGAATTAAAGATGAATGTGTATCAAGAGCTTGCATTTTTGAAACCAGAATTTTGTGATCAATATGATCAAGGACTTTGACAAAGTCAAGCGGAGCCACATCTGTAACTTTTCCTTTTTCCGTTGCAACATACAAATCGTGTAACATTTTTATCAAAAGTTAAGAGGTAGAGCAACCCAGTTAGATACCAAATTGATTTTCTGACATCCTGTTCTCTCTTTCAACCATTAGGTAACCATAAATAAACTGTTCAGCAATTTTTGTCAGAGTGACACGTCTTAATTCTGGCTTAAAGCAGCAGTACTAGTCAGCCAGCAAAAAAAAATGTATCCTACTTATTTTAGCAGTAATGTATTCCTGATACTCCTAGATTCTACATTCATTTCATGTTTTTATTATTTGTTTTGCCAGGAAAAGCTCCGTTGAGCAAAGCTCATTCGCAAGGAGGTCCTGGCTAGGACAGTACAGAAAAAAATGACAGCGGTGGTTAAGTGTACAAATTGAGGAATAGTATAAATTACAATAGCAGATAGTCTGCTAGGTAATAGCAAAAATAACATGTACCGAACAAAGACAAAGACATATAATCTCAGGCATAAAATAAAAAAATAGAGCAGCACACCAAAAGTAAAATCAATAGCAATAGCGGCATACTAGGGAGCAGGTACAATTATCAGAGCTGTAGAGACCAATCAGAGATTGAAGGTACTTAAACTCAAGATTGAGTTCAGCTTGAGGCAAGCCTGAAGTTATTCCAGTCAGTTGCGGAAAGCCATGTAAAGGCCATTTTTCCCATATTTAGAAGCAATTCTTGGCTTCTAGCAAAATAGAAGTGCATGCGTTCAGGTTGTAAATGCTATAGACTTTACAGAGCATGTCTGAGATATACTGGGTACAACATGCCTAAGGGATTGTAGGTTCACAGGTAAGGATGTTTGAGATGCCTGGGGTGGAGATGAAAGGCCAGCCAACAGTTGCAGAGGGTGCAGCGATGGGTTCTTGCAGACAGCCCTGTAATGAATCTAGGTGCCCTATGATATAGGACATCCAGTTTGGTGAGTTGACCAGCAGCACCTGTAAATAAAATCACCAGTCAAGAATGGGTAAGAATGTAGCCCTGACTAGGGTTCTGAGAGCATCTAAGGGTAAACTGAATTTGTTTCTGTAGTAGAAACCCAGCCTAGGCTGAAGTTTCATACATAAATTATCTACATGGTTGCTGAAAGAAAGTTTGTCTAGCCATATTCCTAAGTATTTGAAGGTCTCTACCAGTTCCAGCCTATCACCTAGTAGGGTAAGAATGTCAGGTATTTTAAATTCAATCAGCTACTTTTAAGACAGTGTTTTAATTACAACGTTGTGTAATTTTCTTGGATGTACAATGAAGATGGCAGCCCAATGCAACTTTCAAAAACCTTCTTCCCAGAGATCACAGACATGGGGTTATAATATTGCAAGACATTACAGCACAGCAATATACTGTGCTACTAATACAGCACGGTATATTGCCAACTGGATTACTGCATGTCTTACTCCCCCCAACTTAAATAACCAACTCCTGGGGGGGTTAAAAAGTACAGTTACGTAAGAACTGACCATAACAGTAAATCTTCGAGAGAGCCTGTTGCAGTAGGTACTAACCAGTAGGACTAAGCCAGCAGGCATCAGGACCCCACAGAAAATCTTCTAGCTAGCAGTTCCTGGCAGGGACCGCCCCCGGCATCACCTGACCAATGTCGGTGGATATCAGATAAAAGGGACAGTCCCATGCCAGCCCTCCAGTTCTCCCGCTGGAGGCAAAAGGTGTGATAGGAGACAGGAGACAGGAAACAAAGCCCCTAAGAAAAGGAGAAAAGAAACTCAGGGTGATGGAGGGAGGGAAAGCAGTACCTACTGCAAGAGCCTCTCTCGAAGATCTACTGTTATTTAAGTTTTTACATAACTGTACTATCTTACTTCAAGAGGGCTCTTGCAAAAGCAAAACTGTCCACAGAAGACCTGGCAGGGGGCGTCTCAAGACAGGATACCCTGCAGGACCGCCAGACATCTGGGGGCAACATCCAAGCTGTAGTGTTTGGTAAAGGTGTGGACAGAGGTCCAAGTAGCAGCAGCACAAATCTCTGCTGCTGAGACCCCTCTGAAACATGCAGCCGAGGCAGTCAAGCCTTTAGCAGAGTGCCCCTTCACAAGGCCTGGAAGGGGCTTGTTGTATTTGTTGTAACAGAAGGAAATACAATTGGCCAACCATTTGGAGAGTCACTGTTTGGAAACAGGGTGACCCTCCTTCTTTGGAGCGAAGGAAATGAACAACTGGTCCGTCTTCCTGAGATCCTTAGTTCGGTTGGTGTAATACCTCAAGATTCTATGCACATCCAAGGAATGGAGGAGATGCTCTCTCCTGTTGGAATATTCTAGGAAAAAGACTGGAAGTTCAGTTGACTGACTGAGTGTGGAATCTGCTACCACCTTGGGGAGGAACTTAGGGTTAGTCCACATGGCCACTCGGTCCCTATGAGAAACCATATAGGGAATTCGGCACATCAAGGCCTGGAGCTCAGAAATCCTCCAAGCGGAAGTGATAGCCACAAGGAACAAGGTCTTCCAAGACAAAAATCACAAATCTGCTTCCACGGCTGACTCGAAGGGAGGCAGCATGAGTTTATCCAGGATAAAGTTAAGATCCCATTGGGAGGGGGGTGCCAGATTGCGAATGGGAGGCTTCAAATGAAGGAATCCCTCAAGGAAAGTCCTAGGAGACCTGAAGTTGGGCCACTGACTTGTCTCTCAGAGGGAGGTGATGGGCTGAAATGGCCGAAAGGTGGACTTTGAGGGAGGAGTAACTGAGACCCAGGTCAAACAGGTACCTGAGGTAGTCCAGAATCCTAGCCACAGGGCAGGAAAAGGGCTCCAGACTGGGATTCAGCCCAGATTGAGAAGCGCTTTCCCTTCATGGCATAGGTAGATCTGGTAGAAGGTTTCCTAGCCTCCACTAAGATGTGGGCTACCTCTGGAGAAACCCCATAGTGGGAGGCCACTAGGTCTGCAGGAGCCAGGCATGCAGATGAAGGGACTTGAGACCTGGGTGCACCAGGGTCCCTTGAACTGGGTCAACAGATCCTGAAACAGAGGGAGGGGAAGAGCTGGCTGCTTGGAAAGCTGGTGCAGAAAAGAAAACTAGGCTTGTCTCGGCCAAGAGGTGGCGATGGGGATCATTCTCGCACCCTCCGCTCTGAGTTTGTGAAGAACTCTGGGGATCAACGGAATTGGAGGGATGGCATAAATTAACCTACCTTTCCAGGACAGAGACAGCGCATCCTCCCAAAAGACGCCTCGCCCTCGAGCGAGCAAAAGATGGGAAGCTTGGCATTGGACAGGGATGTGAACAGATTTACCTGAGGAATTTCCCAGTGGGAGAACAGATCGTTTGTGACGTCTTGTTTTAACTCCCACTCATGAGCACTCGCTGATGAACGGCTGAGGGCATCCGCCCAGGAATTATGAGTTCCAGGAACATGGAGAGCGCTGTTAGATGAAGACCGAGAAGAACCACTCTTCCCAAAACCTGCATGGCTTCCCAACAAAGCGGATAAGACTGAATTCCCCCCCATTTGTTGAAGTACCAGACAACACACATGTTGTCTGAATGTACCACCAGGGGCCCAGAGGAATGAGGGACTTAAAGGGCTGAACAGCATACAGACCCACCCTTATCTCGAGGACACGGATGTGTAGATGAGCCTCCTCCTGAGACCAGTTCCCCTGGGTCCTGTGGGACCCGAAATGGGCCCCCCCACCTGGTCCCCAACACATCTGTTGTCAGGTTCTGAGAGAGGAGCTCGGGGCAAAAGGGCATTCCATGAGACAGGTTCTCCAGTAGTAACCACCACTGGAGATTCCTGATAATGGGATCCAAAATGAGGACCTATTGATGTAGAATAGATCATCCACTGCCTTGTCCCACTAAGCTTTGAGGGTCCATTGGTGGATCCTCGTATGCAGTCTGGCTAAGGGGACCATTGGAATGGCTGCCATCATGAGTCCAAGGAGCCAAAGGGCCATCCGGGCAGGGACGTATCTCTGAGATGCCAGGGAGCGAGCCTGCAGGAGCAATCTCTCGATTTGGTCTAGGGGAAGGAAAGTTTTGCCCAACTGGGTCTCCAACACTGCCCCAATAAATTGCAAACGTTGGGTGGGAACCAAATGAGATTTGGTCAGGTTGACTGTGATGCCCAACCTGGAGAAAGTCTCCAAGGTGAGGGCAAGGGAATGGCTCAGGTCCTCCTGGGAGGTAGCCACAATTAGCTGGTCATCCAGGTAAGGATAAACCTGGACACCCTGGGTGTGCATGTGGGCTACCACTACTGCTAAACATTTGGTGAACATCTGGGGATCCGAAGGACAGTCTGAAAGGCAGGACCCCGGAACTGAAAATGCTCCACCTGAAAGCAGAACTGGAGGAACCTACAATGGGCAGGGTGGATAAGGATATGGAGATAAGCGTCCTGCATGTCCAGGGTGCACAACCACAGACCCGCTCTTAGGAGAGGTAGAAGACTCGGAAAGCAGAGCATTCTGAACCTCTTGTAGGCAACCAGAAGGTTGAGAGAACTGAGGTCCAGAATGAGCCTCAGATAGCCCGTTTTCTTGGGCACGAAGAAGAAGTGGGAATAACAGCCTGTCCCGCTGAACTGAGGAGGGATGGATTCCAGAGCTTTCTTCAGCAGGAGGGTATTTATCTCCTCCCGAACCAGAGGGATGTGGTTTGGGGGTAAGAAGAATAGGGAGGAGGTGTGTGTGGGGGGTCTGAAAGAACTCTATGGAGTACCTTTGAGCAATCAGCTGGAGCACCCAAGAGTCCATCATTATCCTCTCCCATTCTGGAAGGTGGCAAGAAAATAGACTGCCCACCAGCTCCACTGGAATGGGTTCCAGATGGAGAGGGAGAAGCAATGAGTCATGAAGTAGAAGGCAAGGTGCTGCAGCTGGAGCTCCAGCAGCTCTATGCACTTTGGCGGGGGGGAGATTTAGCTGCGGAAGTAGCCCCTCATTTGTTCTGGTGACAGGGCTGCCCTGTCTGTGTTGCCTTTTAGCTTGCCTATGAAAAGGCCGCTTTTGGCCCTGAGGTTTGTGGTACATAGACTGGACAGACCTCAGAGCTTGACCTTTGTCCTGTAAGTCGGTGATAATGTCTTTTGTATCCCCGTCAAACAGGACCGACCCTCTAAAGGGGGTGTCCATAATGGCTGACTGGACTTCAGGAGCCAAGCCTGAGAACCAAAGCCAAAAGTGCCTGCGAAGGCCAACAGCAAAGGCAAAGGTACGTCCTGCCGAATCCACGCGTCATGGGTGGCGCGGAGCATGTGGCGACATGTGGATCTGGCCAAACAAATCAACTCGTCCAGATCCTTCTTGACAAAGAAGTCTGGGAAAGAATCTATTTTGGAGGAGAGCTGTCCCAAGATAGATTTTTGATAGCCACCATGTGGCCCACATAATTAAGAGCTTGCATCCCCAAGGTGGAGGAAGAAAAAAACCTTCCTACCATACTGATCCATGGTTGAGCCGGTAGGTTCCACGTGACAGCTATTTCCCTGGACAGGAATTCTGCCTTCTTACAGGAAATTTCTGTTTGATAGTTTATAATGCTCTAACAAAATAAGGTAGTTGGCATCTAAGGCTGTCCTCCGCCAACGATGCTCCAACGTACGCCCCTGTTTCCGCAACTCCCTTAGAGTCCCATCAGACCAAGGGGCCCCAGGGTGACGTGGAAGGGACCGAACATGAACAGGAGCAATCAGATCAAGAGCCGAAGAAACGGCCCTATTATAGGCCGAAACTAACCACTCAGGATCTGTGCTAGTCTCGCCCAATAATGACAATAAGGTCTTCAGGGACCACATCCCGCAAAGGGCAATAACTGACCATCTCCACAGGGCCAACCTACCCGGAAGGCTGAAAAATTGAACCCAACAGAGTAGTGGTCGGACCAACCGACTGGTTCCACCACCAAGTCAGAGGCCACGATCCCCAGGAGGAAGACCAAATCAAGAGAGTGACCACCGTTGTGAGTAGCTGAGGAAATAACCTGTGTGAAGCCCAGAGATGTCATTAGCTGGAGGAAGTGTTGACCAAAAAGCGAGAATTCATCGTCTACGCAGGCACTGAGATCGCCCAGAGCCATCAATCTGGGTGACTCCAATGCCATGTCGGCGACGAAGTCTGCTACTTCCTGCAGGAACAGCTTCTCATTAATTCATGGACGGTAGATGAGAGCTATCCTGCACCCCACACCGGCTACCACAGTACACTCAAATGACCCAGCCTCCTCAACTGGTACAGTAGTTAGGCCCAGTTCAGTCTTGGGCCGTCCAATCTCAGGCGATGTGGGCAGCATTCCCCTCTAACCAGGTCTCGGTAATGCAAACCAAATCTGCCCTTCCAACAAAGTCTGCAGTAAGGCCAGTCTTGTTGCGGACAGATCTGGCATTGCATAATAGCGCCCGAGTTGGACAAGGTTGGCGAGCTGTCCCAACTACTTGCCCTCCCAAAATGGAGGTGCCCTCGGGTGTGAGAATCAGAACTGAATCACCATGTTTCAGGTACCATTTCGTCCCAGGACGTCTTGTGGTCCTAACCACCCCCATGGGAGAGCACCACTCATTCAGGCCCCACTGTCCGCAACCCCCCACCCACCCCTGACTCCCTCCCTGCAGCAATCCCAGTGCTCAACAACGCTGATAAATAGAAGCAGGCGGAGGGGGAAAAATGGGCAGAGGGCGCTGGAGACACCAGTAGCACAGGACCGAAGCAGCAGACACATTCCACTAATAATTATAGTAAAATAGTAGGAAAGCACATAAAACACCAAATTCCCAGATCTGCAGACAATTAAAAAGCCCCAAAAACAATAATAACTCGTACAGTAATCCTTGCCCTAGTAAAACATAGTAAACTACCCTCCTCCAACTATAGGATGACTTTTAACCACAGAATAAAATAATAATAAAAAATAAAACAATAATACAGACCCCTCTCACAGGATATCAAATAAATACACAGATATAAATTCTCCTTCTTCCATAGCCCTTTCACAGCCGAGGGAGAGAAAAAATTAAAATCATACAATAACACAATCCCCTCTCACAGGATTGAAAAAACATACACAAATATAAATCCCCCCCCACACACACACACAGCCCTCTCACAGCTGAGGAAGAAAGGAAAATAATCAAGCAGCAACTAAAATAAACATAAACATCAAAATAATATAGAAAATAAAATATAGGCACTCTGGACCTCTCACCACCAGGAGACCATAAAACAAATTAAAAAGTCCAGGAGAAATGTCATCAAGCAGTAGGAAGAGCCATAGGAAAAATTCAAAGCAGTATAAATCCAAGTCCTAATGAAAGTTTCAAATAATCCAACATAGGTAAAGTCCAAAAAACAAATAAGAGGCCGAGCAGCAGAAATTCCGTCAGTTTCAGATTAGGGCTTCCCGAATGTGGCAACACACTAACTCAGTATAGATTCAGAGAAGAACCACAAAGTCTCCATAAAGAGCCAGAAAAATAAAACGGGCCAAGTCACTGAGAGCGGGGGCCCCCCCACACCCTCAAACAGCCTAATCAGGTTTAGTTATACCACCAGTACCTGCAGCTACAGATATCTCAAGGCCAGACGACTCGGACCAACCCCCGAGGTAACTTATTGGCCCCCTGCTATTCCCTAACTCTCTAGGGAAAAGTGAGGTAGCTCCTGCTCGGTCCCAAGTGGCACACAGGGTTACCCAGGCACAAAGAGGGGGGCAGAGCCTCCCACCACCAGACCACTGCTATGGCCCTGCTTCTGGACTCAGAACTCAGGAGACAGTTAAAAAATAAAGTTGCAAGAAGAAAAGGGGCTCTGATCAATGAATCAGACCCCCTCACTCACAGTACTCCAAGAAAGCCCACAGCAGTCCCTCTGGCCAATATCCAAAACGATTGCACTGCAGAAAATCCTAGTCCCAGTTCTTCCTTATCCAGCGCTGCGAAATACATCGCAGATCAGCAAGTTTAGAGCAGAGATGTCCAGAGGCTCAAACACCAGGGACAAACCCGGAATACATTCACCAATTTCAAGTTCCAATTTGAAAAGGCAGCTCCCGGAAAGATAATTCACTCTCCGACTCTCCAGCTCCTGATTATAAGTTGGCTGCTTGCTCAAACGCTCAAAACACACTTTTCATGAGCGCAAGCACTGGAGATACCGACCGATGCCACGACCAATGCCATGGCCAAACACTTAATTTTTGGTTTTTTAATACTTCCTTTATTAGGTAATGAATTAATATATAATTTTTCTGTTATAACATTCCATAGTTTCACCTTTACATACAGAGTTTACAATTCATAGTTATCTATAACTATAGCTATTAGTCTGGTCTTGCTAATACACACTTCTCAAAGTTAATCAAAAATTAAAACGTAAAAGTAGAATACAATCAAATTAAAACAGTAACAACCTTTGGGTTGAGAACAGACATAAATTAAATAATTACATTTAGTTAAGTCTATTATTCAGTGGAGATATTCTACCTGTTCACTCCATATTTAATTTACTTTTTAATAATTACTTGTGGAGAGATCGTTTCTTGAAGGATAATACTCAAGGAAAGGTAATATCCTAATAGCTGTAAAAGTTTCCTTTCTTTGTAGTTCCCCCTCTGCTATCTTATTGAATATGTCCTGGTTTAACTCCCATCTAGTCCAGTATGTAGTGTATGTTCCCATCTTGTTACTTAGAGCATATGACATTTGCTTATTATGTTGTATATTAAGGATTATTGCTTTCCATTCAACTATTGTAGGTGGAATATTCTGAAGCCTTTTTTTGTGATGGACTTATATGCTGCACCTAAGAAAATATCCCATAAATCTAGAGTAGCTTTATCTTTAATTCCTTCAGGTGGGATACCCAACAGTAGGTTTATCCCTGTGAGTGGTTGCTGACAGCCCAATATATTAACTATGTGGTGTGAAATCGTGCACCAGAAAGTGCTTATTTTTGGGCATTCATTAAAAATGTGTTTGGGTGAAGTCCTGCTTTCCCCACACTGTCGCTAACAACCCGCTGATGTCTCTGGGTTTCTCCGGGCTGGTGTAGTAGGTACCAGAAAAAATCTCACCCTAACTCTCCATACAAACTCCCTCCAGGATGGGGAGGAGGTAGTGGACCAGGTATTCCTCTATATTTTGAACCAATCCTTGTAGCTTATTACCTGGTTAAATTCCTTTTCCTAGCTAGCTTTAACTGGGTCCATGGAGTGTTCATTTTGCTGGATCAGGAATTTAGATATTCTTGAAATGGCTTTTTCACTCTGTGATGAGGACCAAATTTGAGTAAATGGGGTTTGGTCTTCCCACATCTGGGACCTCTTTCTTCGTCTAAATTGTTTAACTACATAATCTCTTATTTGGTAGGGGTAAAGCCTATCTTTCTCAATCCACACAAATCTGTCCTGACCCTCTTCAAAAGTTATAACTGTATTTCCTTTAATGAGCTGCCAGGGGGCTACCATACCCCTTTTGGCTTTGGTAATATACCAGGGTTTTAGTATGGGGGAGTCAAATTGCGAATTCACCAAGAACCACTGGTATTTCCAGTAATGATGTAGTATTTGTTTATTTTTGGTTCCTCTCTTCCAGCCCTCTAATATTGTAGAGGTAGCTTTTGGTATAGCTTGCTGAGTCCGTTTTAGTGGGGGGGGGGGAAAGAATAAGACCGCTGGCAGAGGGGGAAATATTCCCCTTGCTATATCTATTTGCTTCCAGGCTGCTTGATATGTTTTTGTATCCCAGAGTAATGCTAGATGCATCTGAGCTGCCGTCCAATAATCAGTAAGGGAAGGGAGACATATCCCCCTCATAGACTTTGGAAGAGAAAGTTTTTTAAGGTTGAGCCGGGGTTTCTTATGATTCCATTGAAAGACATTAAATGCTTTCTGCCATGAGAGAAGTTCTTTGGGGGAAATGGTATAGGGCACACATTGAAAAATATATAGAAGGCGGAGAAGTGCATTCATCTTGAGGGACATGGTGTGAGTGTAAAACGAAGTTGGGAGAAGATCCCATCTTCTCATGTCATTCTGCAAAGTTTCAACTAGGGGAATATAGTTTTGTTTATACAATTGAGAAAGGTCTGTTGGGATCTGTATTCCTAAATGTTTAAGGGAGGTGCCATCCCATCTAATGAGATATCTGGAATGGAGTGAGTGTGAGGGTTCATATTTTACTAAAAGGATTTCTGTTTTGTTGATATTGAGGGAGTATCCAGATAAATGTGAAAAGTCTTGTATTTTCTGAAGGACAGTGGGCATTGAGGATTCTGGGTTGGTTGGGTACAGTAAAAGATTGTCTGCAAAAGAGCTCATTTATGTTCTGTTGCTGAGATTTTAATGCCTTGAATCTCAGGGGACTGTCTTAGGTATTGCGCTAGAGGTTCTATATAGTATGCAAAAAGGAATGGGGAAGAGGGCAACCTTGTCTGGTTCCCCTATATAGGGAAAAACGTTCTGATATATGTTCATTTGCTCTGATATATCCAGAAGGTTTTTTTATAAAATTGAAATAGGGTTTCTATAAACTGATTTGGAAAACCAAAGCAGGCAAGGACCCTCCTTAAAAATTCCCATGAGACCATGACGAATGTTTTTTCTGCATCTAGTCCAAGGAGGAGTGTAGGTATGTTCTGGGATTGGGTATGTTCCAATAAGTATATAGTTCATCTTACATTGTCTTGAGCCTGGTGACCAGGAATAAACCCACACTGGTCCATGTGAATTTTATTGGGGGTGAATTGGATGAGCCTTCTGGACATAATAGAGGTTAAAATGTTATAGTCTGTATTCAATATGGATATGGGTCTGTAGGATGCACATTGGGTGAGATGCTTGCCTGGCTTCGGTATAACTGAGATTATGGCCTCATTCTATGATGGGGAGATGATTCCTTCTTTTGTAGTAACATGGGAAAACACTCTACTAAGTAATGGGGTTAGAGATTTGGAGAATAACTTGTAGAATTCCCCTGGGAGTCCACCCAACCCTGGGCATTTCTCTGTTTTTAGATTGCCTATTACTGCTTCTATTTTTTTTATTGCTATTGGGGTGGTCAGTTGATGGCACTGCTTTGTGGACAAAGCAGGGAGGTTTAGGGATTTGAGGAATTTCTGCATTTCTTGTTCTGAGGGGGTATCTGCTGCTTTATAGAGTGATGAGTAATAGTTAAAGAATGCTTCTGTTATCCCTTTGACAGTATTTTGTGTTTTACCTGTTTGTGGATGCCTGATTTTCATAATAATTGGATTTTATTTTTTGTGCTCTAAGTTGATGTGCTATTAGTCTTAGTGAACGAGGACCTCCATCGTAGTACTTATGTCTTAGGAACATTAATTTTTGTTCTATAGTATAATCTAATATGTTATTAAGTTCCTTCCTTAAGATAACTAAATCTTTATTTTTGTCTTTGTTCACTTTAATGCTTTGTAAGTCTTCTAACTCTTTTATTTTTTGTTCTAGGGATAGGCGCTGAGCTTCTTAGTTTCTTTTTATTTGCTGAGATACATATTAATTTCCCCCTAATGATTGCTTTAACAGTATCCCAGAGAATAGATGCTGTAGCGTCTGCAGTATCATTCTCCTTTAGGGACTGGGCAATTGTGTCTTCTATAGACTCTTGAACTTGTTTGTCCCTTATCGAAGAGAGATTCAACCTCCAAAAAGTTGTTTTCCTGCTTATCTGTGGGCAAAATTGGCAGAAAATCGGGGCATGGTCTGATAGTACATAGTCTGCAGACCAGATCTTTAATATCTCTCTCAATTGTTCCTTAGGGGTTATGAGAAAGTCCAAACATAAGTATCGTGATCTTGAGAATAAAAGGTGTGTCTGGGAGCTGTACTGTGTATATGTTTCCAAACATCTTGATAGCCTAGTTCTTGAAGTAATTTCCTAACCTGACTTGTACATTTCTTCCCCCTACCTTGGGTCTGCTGATTTGAGTTCCCTTCTGTTATATTTAAATTAAGGCCACCACCACATATGGTTTGCCCCTCTGACCATTCTGCTAATTTTGAAAAAAAGGCTCTATATACTTCATATCCCGGGGGGGATATATATAGATGCAAAAGTTATCTGTCCATCTAAATATTGCTTTACCATAGCATATTCCCCCTCTTTGTCTGTTACCCTGTCTTTTATTTCAAACTGGGTACCTTGTCTAATCAGTACTACTGTTAGTCTTCTCCTCCCTCCGTTGTAAGAAGAGGCCACCACGTGGGAAAAACCCAACCGCTCAAATTGTGTGTGTTCAGCTGGAGAGAGATGTGTCTCCTGCATTAAAACAATGTTTGCCCCTGCCATTTTCATGCTCTGGAAGATTTTACTCCTCTCAGTGAGATTTGTAATTCCATGCACATTATATGTGCTTATAGTATATGGCAGTGTCTTATTCATAATTAAACCCCATTTCCTTTCTTGGTATCCATCCCTCAGATTTGATTTCTAAGACGCAGTGGCCTCCCCCCACACCATGATCTATACAACTTGGTACGTCAGAATCTCCATTTGTCTGTTTCTCAAACCTGATGAAAAGATGACTCTTTAAATGAGCCAACATGGCTTTAACATGAACTATGTCAACTAAGTTAACAATAACTGGTTGCTTCCAAGGTGGGGGCTAATATAGTAAATTAGCCCTTGTGTTCTATCTCTAATAAGAGAAGAACGAGGAGGATTACTAGAGCTTCCATTTCCGGAAGACCTCCTTCTGAGCCACAGGTGATATTGGGCTCTTGTAATGAATACAAAAAAAGAAAATAAAAATTTGATGAAAAACCAGATACTGAAGGTACCTAGGTCACGGGCTGCACAAGGTTAATTGTGTCCTTGTATCCAGTCCACTGACCCTGGAATCACATTAAAACAAATTGTAACAGCAAACTCAGAAGTCACCGAAGGACATCACCCCCCTCTTCCCCTGGATTTCTCCCCATCACTTCATTATCTATACTTCATCACATTTCGCTGTTTATTTAATATACAGTATGTGGACCATATTAACTTTCATTCTTTTGGTGCCCTTGCCAAATACTTCCTATAGGTGGGGGTGTTCATTTGACTAGGGATGTTAGTGATCATGAACATAGGTCCTTATCACAATTTGACAAAAAAGGTAGGCACTGCGGGCGGGGGGGTACTTTCAGGTTCAGCTTATTATGTTAAAACACCTTTGGCAAGTAGTGGTGTTTTGTAGTTCAGTCTCTTGCTGCCCGACAGCACATTCCCCTCCTCTTATGCTTTAGATTAGGTTCCCCTCCCTATTATTAAAAGCTAATCCCTTAATGGAAAGTTGGGAGCCCAGGCGGCCACCTGTATCTTTCCAAACTTAATTAGTACACATGTAACCTCAGGGGCATCATAATTCTTTTATCCCCCCAATCTCATTTTAATTCCTGTCCTGGTCCCTCCCCCACCCATTAGTCGTGGTCGATCAGCTTATATAGCTTGCAGGTCTTAACCTCATTAAGTAATGCTTTGACTTTGCCTAGAGAGTAAATAACAGGATCATTGCTTAATGAAGATGACAAAGTAAACAGTTGGGGGGGGGTGAGGGAGGTAAGTGTTCTCCAACAAGTTCAAAACATTTGTAGTCCAAATAATGCAAGCTCTACTCCTTGTTAGAGTCCAGCTTCTGACATTAATCCAAACTGCCAAAACAGTATTTGTAAGTAGATCATTATTGTTGTGGACATTTGAATCTCTAGTTCATTTGGTGACCAGCATAAGTCTCCCCCGCCCCCAGTCAGCTTCCCCAATGGACTACAGTTTGTGATGCTAAATATAAAGAGGAGAACTTATCTGTTGCTAGTCTTCTGGTTATAGGAGAGAGTTCCAGGTGGATTTTGCCTTGGTCTTCGGATACTTATAGATCCATCTGGAGAGTTTAGAACGATTCCGCTTCACCGTGTTGCAATAGTTTGGTGCCCATCATCTTCCTGTTCAGGTTGCTCTGCCAAATCTGTCCGCTCCTCCCGATAGTTTGGTTCCGGTTCTCTGCTACCTATATTTTTCTTTCCTTTAAGGCCTCTATTGCTTCTTCAACTGTGGAATACATTTTCACCCCATCCTCCCAGAAAATCCAAAGTCTAGCTGGGTAAGGAGTATGGAAATGGATCGCCTTTTCTCAGAGGGACTTCAGGATTGGAAGGTACCGGAGCCTCTGTTGCTGCACTTCTTGCGGGTAGTCGTGATCCAAAAATTATCTATGGGTCAGGTACTTTATTTCTTTTTTCACCCAGGCTCGACGCAGGATGTCTTCTTTGTCATTAAATGAGCTCAGTTTAAAAACGATAGAGCGAGGTCGGGCTGAAGGATCCAAAGGTTTTGCTTGTAAGGATCTGTGTGCTCCCTCTATATGAAATGCATAGGAGTTAGGCAAGTCTAATATATCCTTTAATAAATTCTCTATGAAGGGAGCTATAGGGGTGGTTTCCATACCTTTGAGGAGGCCGTGTAGGTGGAGATTATCTTGGCGGGATCGACCTTCTAAATCTAGGCAGTTTGACTGTAGCTCTTCAGATTATTGTACCAGGGCCTGCAGTATTTCATTGAGCTGAGTAGTTGACTCTTCATTTTCGGTGACTCGCTCTTCAGTTGTACCTATGCGTGTCTCAAGGGTAGTTAGTTGTTTTCTAACAGCTTTGAATTCCTGTTTATTTTCAGATCTGGATTCGCGGATCTCATTTAGAAGAGTTTTGAATCTAGCATGAGACAATTGCTCCAATTCTCCGTCAGTGTCATATCCAGCCGCGTAGGAGCTCGCCGGGGAGAGAGACCTACTGGGGGGCTCTGCCAGCAATCGGGTGTCATCCATGCTCTTTTCTTTCCCTCTGGTTCGATTTCTGCCTCTGTAGCCTTCCATTTGATTCCCTCCTGAGTTCCTCAACATTTTTTGTTGGATTTTTAGGATTTAGGAGGTTAGATCAGTAGATTGGATAGGGAGCTCTAATCACTAAGCTCCTTGTGGTTCCGTGACATCACCGTAAGTCCAAACACTAATTTAAAAGTAATTGTAAGCAGAAACTATGGCTTCGACGAACAATCCAACTTGGATTCTACCACCAAGGCGATACAAAAACACAGGGAAAATGCCAAAACACTGACCAGCAGCAGAAATAGCGGCCGCTAAAACCAAAGCTGGTAAGCACTTTACCAGGGAACGCCTTTAAACTAAGAAATAAAAAATAAGAGGAAAAAATAAAACGAAATAAAATGAAATAAAACAAAATCAAACAGGCAGAAAAACAGGTAGTAAGGGCTAGTCCAGCACGACCGCCATCTTGAAAAACTAATGACATCACAAAACAAATAAGCACAGGGACGGTGTCAGAGATCAGGAAGAGGAAGTGATCGAGCAACTAGCCCCTTCAGGGCCAAAATATGATCCCTTCCTTTCCTTAGGGGGTAAACATAAAATTTTACAAGTGCTATGGAGGGTGTTCTCACCCAGTTCCTTACCTTAGCTTTCCCTTTATAGTAAAAAAAAAAAAAAAAGACGAAAACAAATGGGTTTTTAGAAGGACCCTTTCTGGTTCTTGTCTTTCCCCTTTTCAAAAAGAAAAAAAGACAGAGAGTTAAGAGAAAGGTAGAACTCTTATTTAGTTCTGGCCTTTGTTCCTCCCCACTCTTCACCCTTGTGGGAGGGGATCTATAGTTTTTGCTCTTGGACTAACTTTTCTAGTCCATCTTGGAACAAGACCTTTGTAGGAGGAGTTGGTGCTCTGGGCGCTAGGAATTTTTGGATTTGTAGCCCATTTCCGTTACCAGTTCCGCTTCTCCCATTGCAGCCCACCTCCTTTTTTTCTTCAGTGGCCTGTTACACCTCTCTTTCTCCCCTATTTTGGGATGATTTTCTCCAGAGACAATGAGTTATAAGGAAGGGAATTCTTTTTCTTTTCTGGAGGATCCCTTTCCTGTTTTTTGTCTTAAACCATGACACCTTTTCTCCATCAGTTTTCCATCTCAGAAGTTGCTTTGTCTCTCGAAGTTTCTTTTATTTTTTGGTTTAAGAAACTGAGCCTTTTAGGGCATTTCTGAACCATGGGTCAGCCTTTCAGACTTTCAAAATCGTAAGCTTTCCTTCTCTTGTATTACAGTTTGGTCATATGGGACTCATAATCCTAACCCTTTATGGTCCTTGTTTCCTTGGATGGGCAGCTAGGGATGGCTGTGTTTTTTTTCTGATGGATCACAAGCTCTTCTTGTGTTTCCCAGCTCAGAGAGGTACTTCTTTCCTTGCAACTCACTTCTTAGCTGATCCATGACATTTCGTTGGCCATGCTCCCTGTTGGGAGTCAGCTAGCATCAGAAGACATCAGACATCTCTTTGTTAAAGAGCCTTGTTACTTGAATACTGGCTCCAATTTGTACTAAAAGTCGGGTTAAAATCGTAAAAATAACTTTTAAAATGATGCTTCGTTAACTTGCATGGGGTACGTCCCCTGTGCTAGTCCTATAATGGCATCACAAAACAAGTAAGCACGGGGACGGTGTCGGAGATCAGGAAGTGGAAGTGATTGAGCAGCTAGCCCCCTCAGGGCCAAAATATGACCCCTTCCTTTCCTTAGGGGTAAACATAAAATTTTACAAGTGCTATGGAGGAACTCCCATTCAGGTAAGGGAGCCTTCTGCTGAGTTTGCCATACACCAAGAAAGGTGCTCTTTAAGGCTGAGAGCAAGCCAGCTCTTCTGACACTCTTGTTTTTCAACAGAGAATTTTGGGTCCTCTCTCTTTCTTTCTGCTGCCCAGTTGTCCTGGTCATCCTTGGCCACTTCTAAGACCCTAAGCCCAGAATCATTATCTTTTTCTCGGGTCAGTTTGTATTCATTTGTTCCTTTTATATCCTGTATCCTTTTCTCTGTGCCTTTGGTGTCATTGCCCCAATCCTTCTATTTCCTTACCCTTTCTTCCTCTCCTAGCTCATTGCCTCCTAGAAACGTCTGTAGGCGTCAGCAAATCTAACTACAGTGTGTCCCAGAACACCTACAGAAATCACCTACAGACTTCCTGTGTGCCCTAGAAATGTCTGGAGAAATCACTTACATATTTTAATATTACTTGCCAGCCAGAATTGATTAGAATTGACTGCATAGTACCATTAGAAAGGTAAAGTTGTGCTGAACAACCTTGCCACTGACACATTCTGTGTATCATGTTCACTTTAGGAGTTATTCACATTTGTTTGACATTTTGTCAATCTGGAACCACCTAAGCACTTTGAAGAAAACAAACATTCTGGGTATCTTAGCCAGTATAAAACAAAAACCAAATTGAGTACAGTTGCTTGCATAGAACAGTTGGGAAGGCAATTTTGTATGGAACAACTTTGCCACTGATACGTTGTGTGTGTCATGTATACTTTAGGAGTTATATGCATTTGTTTATGGTATGGTGTGTATGGTTCAGATTTGTCCCTCAAACCTCGCTAATACACCTTGATTCAAATGGGGAAAAATTATGTTTAATACTACAGAAATAGCTGTTTATTTTGCAAATTATTAAAATTGCATCTAATGTCTGGTTGCTTAATTTGGTGTTGATATGTTACATATTTCCCAACAAAAAAAGGTTTATGGTGCATTTTTAGTGGAAAAAATATTTTGTTTTGCTGTTTCGACTAGCACAGAAATAAAACTAAATTACTTGCTATTCCTTGCAACCCACTGTTGGGAAGGTAATTTTATGCTGAACAATTTTGCCACTCATACTTTGTGTCTAGCACTTATGGTTTTTTTGCTATTAGCATTTGTTTGCGGCATGCCAATTATGGCTTGATTTTGCTTAGAAGGGCCCAGGATTAACTATTAACAGTATATAGGAGACAAGTGCTGCAACTTCAGAGAGCTCCTGTGGAGGCAATGAGCTAGGTGAACAAAATTGAGGAGGTGGGGGGCCAGCGTTGGTTACAGGCCAGACCACCATCGCCATGTCCTGCATCTGCCTCGTGGATGGCGCCATCTCCTACATCGGCTCCCTTCCTCCAAAGCTTTTAAAGGCATACTCTCCTGTGGGGTCTGATGCAGACCCAGCAGTGATAAATGGTGAAGATGTTCTGGAAGATCAAGAATTACGGTGAGTAATTTTCATTCTGTAGTGCTTCAGATTGTCAGTGGGTAATCATAACAACTGGGTATAGTACACCCCCACCTGGGGAAATGGCACAGCCCAAGCTTTAGAATGTTGGGCTCATGAGTATTCCAAGTAGCAGCAACTCCCCAGTTATGCTGTGCCATTAGAAGGGGAAGCAACTACTTCTGTTTTCTCTCAAGACTCTTCAAGATTTCATTTCTGTTGAGATTGCAATTCTGCACGGGTTGGAGCTGTCTGGTTCCAGAGAGCACCCCTTAATTAAAATCTTGCCTGTTAAGGTGTGACTTTCAAACTGACAAACCTGCCTTCTTCCCATTTCCTTGTGAGGACTGTGAGCCATTTTTGGCTTGTTAAGGTGTTTTTTAATGGTCTCCTTTTAACAATAACAACAACAAAAAAAAGTGCCACAGGTTGGTAAGTTTTATTTGTTCCTGGGAGTGAAGGGTCTCTGTGGGGGTCCTTCGACTCCAGCATCAGTTTCCCTTCCCCCTACCCATTAGCTTCAGGTTTATGTGTATTTTTGTATTTTCTTCAACTTATTTTTTTTTTTTTTGTGTGTGTAGCTCGGAGGATTTTGTGGTTCTAGGGATGTGGATATGTTGTTCTTAACCACACACGTCTTGCCAGTTGCCTTTCCCTTTAAGATCAACCAGAAGTCTTTAAGCTGGCTCCTCCCACCCAACCGGATGGTATAGCCCTCAGCCCTGCCCCTTGACGCCAGATTTTCCTTTCCTCTTGGAAGAATCAGGTTCCCCCTTACCGCTACCGCGTTGAGTAGACCCTGGCGCATAAATATTCAGATTTTCTGCCTTAACTTAAACTCCTAAGAGTTTTTCTGTTATGATCTTCGATCATGACCGCGATGAAGGACAGGTCCTCACCTGGGTTCCACCGGTGCCCTTGTGGGCAGAAGGTGTCCTGCACTGACCTGCATGCCACGTGCGTTTATTGCCTGGGTCATGATCATGATTCCCAGGCTTGCGATTTTTATCACTCCTTCCAGCCGAACATGCTAGACGATCGTCTCGCCCGACTGCAGCTTGGCCGTCTGGAAAAGTGCAACCCACCGGTCAAATCTAAAGAAGCCCATTGGAAGGTCTCTGTGGCTGTGGGGTCCACCAAGCAACTAGAACAGATGAGGGCCTTTGAGAAGGAGGCAGCTCGGGCCACTGATCAGTCCTCTTCAGCTTCGGTCTTTGTCCAAATAAAACTGGACTCCACCTTTACAGGCTCCTCCAAGGAGTTGTGCCAGTTTCTCCAGACCAAGGGAGAGGGCCCATCGGCTTCGCATAGCTCTCATTCCTGTCAAAGAGAAAAGGATTTGAAGGAGTCCAGAGAGAAGGAGAACACTCAACAGTGTTGTTCTTGGGATTGAGAGCATTCTCGTTCCCAGGAATAGCCTACTGGGAACCTCTTGACTGTCCCTGACCATGACCTGGAGGAACCACGGGTTTCCCCAGTTCCTTCTAAGCGACAACTGCAAAGACAACGTCTTGGTCATCTTTGTCTGACAGGTCGAAGAAAACCCATAGATGCTATTCTGGGTGTTCCAAAAAGCAGTGCACCACTATTCATTCTTGTCCTCCTTTGAAGAGGAGAGGCTTTGGTGCAAGTTGCACCGATGCTACGAGGATCTTGTGTGGCAACAGTTGGTGTTGGCTGGTCCGAAGTTGACCCCAGCTTCCACACCAGCCATTACATGGCTGCCGCTCTCTAGACCAACGCCAACACACCCAGAGCTGGTCGATACCTGGTGAAGGCCCTCCTGACTTAGTTGAAACCGACCTCTCTGCTGATAATGGTGGAGCTGCCACCTAAACAGCCTCCCTTGGAGGCTTCTGTCAAGGAGTCTCAGCCTGCTAAGGGCCTCCAGCACAGGCTGTCAGTCACTCTTACTCCCGACTGTCTGCAGCAGATTGAAGGTGACACTGGTGGTCGGCCAATCTATCTGGACTCCTTGGAGTCAGAGGACTCTTCACTGCAGTCCCGTCTGCTTGACAAGGAATCACTCAGGGGTCTTTCCATGGAGGGTCCCACGTCCTTCATGGGCATCCTCCATCTCATCTCTAAATCCACGTGGATGCCTTTGGAGCTTGTTCAAAAATGGGCTTGATTTTCCCTGACAGATATTCTGGATGAAGGGGATTCTCTGACAGAGGCCTTCCCAGTGGCCAAAGTCAATCTTCCCTTGTCAATCTTCACCATTCATTACTTCTTGGGTGTAAGCCGGAGGCGCGCACCCTCCACGGGAGCTTTTTTTTTTTTAAAGCTAGCTCTAACGGGCGCCCGCCTCGAGACCGGACGCTCTGCGTCATGCGCGAGGCGGCCGTTAGCTACTGAACTCCTCCTCCATCTCAGTTCTGTTTCTCCCGCCGAGGATGCACCTGCTACTACGTGAGAGCTCGATCTGTGAAGTGCGAATAGTTTTGGCGACCCTCTTTCTCGATTCACACTACGCCCATACCACGGTAAGACTGTTCTTTTTCTATCTGTAAGGCTCGGTGTTTTCCTACTGTTTTTACCTTAATTGTTTCGCGTTATGTCCGGTTCTGGCGAAGCGTTTAAGACGGGCAGGCCTCGGCTGCGCCGGTGCTCCTGTGGCCAGCATTTTTCCGTCTCGGACTGGCATGACGTGTGTCTTCGATGCCTGGGACCCAACCATGACATGGATTCGTGCGATGCCTGCTTCTCCATGGACCATCGTGTCCTCGAGGTCCGCGCGTTCAAGCTCGGCAAGGCCCCGCCGACTTTCGGGGGATGGCGTCGTTCACGGGACTCCCAGGTAAGGTCTTTAGGCCCTTCCCCCGGGTCCCCTTCCGGGCCTATACGGTCCGCGGAGGAGGGGGCTTCCTCATCTTATCTTGCCAAAGAGGAAGCTCCTTCTGTGGTGTCGGGGGAGCGTAGCGGTCCCTCCCGGGGCCGCGACGTCGACACCGCCTCGGCAGTCACCTCCTCGAAGGTGCAGGCTCCCCCAGTGTCGAGGCCCATGATTTCTGGGCCGGACACCGGCGGACCCTCGATGCCGCCTTTCGGCGCCGTTTCATATCCCAGCGCCCGTCATGTGCCGGTGATCGAGGCGGCGCTCCTTCGCGGCGCCTGCTTCGATCCCGCACTGTTCAGCGGTGCCGGTGATCGAGGGCGCCGCTCGCAGCACCGTGCTTTGATCCGGTGCCGCTCGCGCACCGTGATCGGACGGCACTGCTGGCGGCGCCGTTTGGCCCCCGGCACCATTTGCGGCGCCGTAGGCCTGGTTTCTCCTCCTCGCGGTGCCGGGTTGGTTTCCGACGCCGGGAGCGGTGCCGTTGGCCTCGCTGGTGCCGCGGGGGAGCTGGGACCGGGCCTGGCTGTTGCTGATGCTCAGTGGTCAGCCCGCGCCGCCTCTGGTGCCGGTGCCGTTCCCGGCGCCATTGCCACGGGGAACCCCGGGGTGGCCAGTATTGAGCTCCTGCTGATCTCGTCCTCCTCGGAGGCCGACGATTCAGACGTGGACCCATCCTGGCACCCCCACTCTTCGGGGTCGGGGTCTCCTGTGGCACGAGGTACCAGGCGGCGCAGCGGGCTCTCCTCTGTCCCTCTTCCGCCCTCCCTGAGGGCCTCCCGCTGGGGTGGCCTTGAGTCCCGGGGACGTGGGGCGATAAGGGGAGGCTTCCCTCCGGGGACCGTGACAGCAGCCCTCCTGGGTGCTGTTGCTCCCTCTGGGGGGTGGGAGCGCTGCGGTCGAGGGGAGGCGCTCGAGTCCGAGGTTGAGGGGCAGGGGACAGGACCTCGGTCTTCTCTGGCCACCTCAGGGGTGGCCAGGAGCCGTGGTGCTGAACCCGCCCTTCCCTCGGGGCTCTAGGGTGCCCTCCGGTGGCGTGTGTTGGACTGCCCTTCTGGATCCATGCAGTCCCGACGTCACAGGGGAGGTTCTCCCCCTGGGCTCTTCCAGGCTCCGCTTCCTCAGGGTTCCGTTTTGCGGCCTGGTTTGTTGTCCGGGACCCCGCCAGCTCGGGCTCCGTTCCCCGGATTCCAGAGCCCTGGCAGAGATCTACTGCCTCCTCGTAGGTGCCCCTCTCCCATATCTCTGCCTCCACCACTCCCGCTTCCGGGTCATGTCGGTCCTACGGGTCCATTATCCTGGGAGCAGTTCAGAGGTTCTGCAGCGGCCTTCCCCACATACGTTAGATGTATGCATGAGCGGGTCTTTCGACTCTCCCCACCGCCGCAGGAGTCCTCTGAGTACTCCAGCTCTCCATCATCCTCGTCTCCCTCCTCTGAGGGAGAGGAACCCCCTGCTCATCTCTCCTCCGATGCTGATTTCACTGAATATCAGCGATTCCTTTCGAGGATGGTGAGGGACCTTCGGATCTCTTACATACGGAGAGACAATACCGAACGGGAGACGCGTGAATTCCTTGGAGAATTCAGTGCCCAACACTTGGTGGTACCTTCCTGGCCTATTCCCTTCCAGGAGGCGTCTATCCATTCCTGGCAGTCGCCAGCCGCCTCTTCTCCAGCCCCGGCTGATTGTCAGCGTAGGTATTGTGCCCCCTCGGAGTCTCTAGGTACTCTCCCCAACCCCCCTTCTGGCTTGGTCTACCTAGAGACTCCCTCCGGGTGCCGCTGCCTGGCGCACGACCGCCCACCGGACCCGGACTCTCTTCAGTTCGACCGGTGGGGGCGAAGGGTGTTCTCTTCTTCTCGTGCGGTTGCTTGTTTAGCATCACATCAGGCTCACCACGCTGCCTACAATCGGCACCTGTGGTCGATGCTCTCTCAACTTCTAGCATCGATGCCTGATATGGAGCAAACCAGACAAGCTGTTGCCCTCTCCGCTATAGGCCTGGAGCTGGCAAGACACCAGGCAAGGGCATCTTACGACGCCAATGAGGTGGCTTCCAGGCTTGCGGGGACAGCGATCTGCATTAGGCGGACGGCATGGCTTCGTCTTTCAAGGTTGTCACCCCTGGCCCGGCGTAGGGTGATGCGCTCCGCCTTCCGGGGGACCCGTCTCTTTTCCTCCAGAGCTAGGAGACTTTTGCAGGGGCTAACTCCGTCTCCACGTCCTCGGGAGGCACCTCCTAGCTCTTCTCCCACTTAGGCTTTTCTCTGAACTAGCCAGGGTCTTCCCCTTCTGTTTCTCACCAACAGGAGGCTGGGGGTCTTGTTCCCTCAGGGTTTTTACCCCTTCCCCCTTCTGGGGGAAGAGGGGCTTGGTACTCACCCAAGAAGTAATGAATGGTGAAGATTGACAAGGGAAGATATGAAAATTACGTACCTACCGTAATTCTTGATCTTCTCTTGTATCTTCACCATTCATTACTGATCCCTCCCTCCTTCCCCTCAGTGGCCTCCTTCTGTGGCGTCTCCCCCTCCCGTCTCGTTCCTCCCTCTTATTGGCCCTTATGCAAAAAAAAAACATTTTTTTTTTTAAATTAAAAAAAAAAAATCTCTGTCCTTGCCATTTTCTTAATGGTTTCCAGGAAATTATTTACTCTAAGATTCGTTGGCATTTATTGCAGGAGTGCTGGGTCGTGAGGGAGCTGCACGACTATCTCACCGCCATGTTTTCAGGCGAGGCACTCCTAGGGACTTTGCCTGACTCTGTCTGTGCAGTGTTTGGTCCCGGAATCTTCTGCTAATCAATAGACTAAGCCCTGAAACCAACCCTTTTTACAGAGTAAGAGCAGATGCAGGTTATACAATTCTCTCTTAAAGCTGAGGGAACTTTCTCCGACTGCTTTGAAGGCAATCCCTTGCTTCTCAGGTCATGTTTTTCCTCATAAGCCTGTGAGTCATGCTCTGTCTTGACCCCCTTTTTTTCAAGGGTCCTTCTGCGAGCAGTGCTGCAGGAAAAGCAGTGCCAACTACGGGCAGATCTTGCCAGTTTCAAGTCTCTACCTGCCTTGACATAGCAAGTCCGATTGAGTTCCGCTATATTTCTTACAAACCGCCTTTACAAGGCTAAGTTTCTTTCTATACCCTTTTGAGCAGCTCTTACATGCTGCCTGGGAATCAACCCTTTCCTAGCTGGGCCCTCTTCCGGAACAAAGGTCTGCTCAATCAGGTCAGGAGCCCTCAACTAGGATAAAGGACCATGGCATGTTGAGGTCAAAGACTATGCCCTCCTTAGTCTGTCTAGCAGGTTCGGTGAACCTTCTCTTCAGCACTACCAACGGGGATTCTTGCTCCCTTGTTAAGTCAAGCCTTGAGCCTCTCAGTTAACAATGCTCGTTGGGCATTATTGTCTCCTCAACATCCCATTTTCTTCTTCTTCTCTCTGCTTCTTTCTTTCTCCTTCCCTTTTCTCTCTATCTGTTCCTCCTAGAGTCGCCCCGGTAAGGATGCCCTGCGATCTCTTAGGGCAGGAATCCTCTCTCCTCTGTCTATTCTCCATCGGCTTATTCCATTTTCAGTTTATTTTCCTTCCTTTGCTATCCCTTGGCTATCTTGCCTCGCTTTCTCTTTTTTCCACAATATAATTTTTTGCCTCTCCGGCTCACAGAACTGAGATGGAGGAGGAGTCGGTAGCTACTAACGGCCGCCCCTTGCGCATGACGCAAGGCGTCGGTCTTGAGGGCGGCGCCGTTAGAGCTAGCTTTTTTAAAAAAAAAAAAAGCTCCCGTGGCGGGTGCGCGCCTCCGGCTTGCACCCAAGAAGTAATGAATGGTGAAGATACAAAAGAAGATCAAGAATTACGGTAGGTACGTAATTTTCATTTCTTGTCCTGGCTCTGGAGCTTTGGCAGTACCCTGTCTCCTGCTCTGCACCATCAGTTCGGATGGCCCGCAAATATGCAGTGCCCATCAACTGTCTTTCAGATTTCATGGAGCACCCCCGGTTGGTGACTGACTCCATGTTTTGGTGTTCAAGCAATAAAGGAGATTCTGATAGACCTCCAGACAAAGAGTGAAAAAAAACTGGACCATTCTGCCAGGAAGGTCTGTGCTGCCTCTTTGCTTGGTCTCCGTCAGGTGAGCTCGGCTGTCATCATGGCACACGTCTCCCACGCCCTTTTGGGCTCTTTAGATAAGGTGCTTCCTCATCTCCCCACAGATCTCCAGACTACGGTCAAGCAGGTCCAGGATAAGGTTTGGGTTGTGGCGAAACAACCACTCCAGATAGCTCTGGACATTAGGGATCCCTGTGCCCATTCAGTGGCAGCCGCAGGGCCTAGCTTGAGGATCTAGACCTTTACGGCAGACACCCAGCACAAACTGGCGGACATGCCCCTCCTGGGTACCGACTTGTTTGGTCCTGGGGTTGATGGTCATCTTCAACGCATTGAGAAGTCCAGTGCCACATTGGACTCTGTTGCTTCCACCCAGAAGAATCTCAGGGTTCCAATAAGCAGAAGCACAAGCCCTTTCAGTCTTCTGCCCCTGCAGCCAAGCAGACCCAGTACCAATCTGGGCAGCAGCAGCAGCGGGCTCAGTCTTGGCAGCCTCGGCCCAAGTCAGGGGCTTCGGCAGCCCATAGGCCCGCAGGGAGGGATCCCAGCAGTCCCCTGGCTGGATCCTCCTCCTCCAAGCCTGCACAGTGAAGGGATGGAGTGACCACCCCATGCCCATCACGATTCCTCTGGGTCCTCCCATGGGGGGCCGGCTCACCACTTCCTTTCCACCTGGTCTGCTGTTATAATGGACAGGTGGGTTCTAGAAGTGGTCGGTCAGGGTCTGCCTCTGGAATTTGAGCAATACCCACCAAGCCAAGCCCACACCCCACGGGAGGAGGAGAAGATATCCGTGGACACTTGGTCGGCTGTCTGAGATGACATCACCCAGCTCCTCCACAAGGAGGTGCTGGTCAGAGTCGCGGATCCTCTTGTCAACCCAGGGTTTGTTTCCAGGTACTTCCTGGTCCCGAAACAGACGGGGATGCTGGCACCCCATTCCAGATCTGCATAACCTGAACAAGTTTTTCAGGTCTCGCATCTTCAGTATGGTGACTCCATTTCTGATCATACCATCTCTCAAGCAGAACATGTAGTTTTGCTCCCTTGATCTGCAGGACGCGTTCTTTCACATCCCAACCCGTCCGTCACAGCAAAGGTTCATCTGCTTCCAAGCAGAAGGAGTCCTATACGAGTTTCAAGCCATGCCGTTCGGCGTAATATCAGCCCCTAGGGTCTTCACTAAATGCATTGCAGTGGTGGGGGCCCATCTTTGGCATCGAGGGGTCAGGGTGTACCCCTACCTGGATGATTGGCCTATAGCGGGTCCCTCCAGGCAAAAGGTGGAGCAGTCCAGGGATCTGGCCCTCCAGACCTGCAACAGCCTTGGTCTCCTGATCAACAAGGCCAAGTTGGAATTCGTGCCTTCGCAGGTGATCTGCTTCATTGGGGCAGAGCTCAGCTCTTGCCGAGCCAGAGCCAGGCTCTCGGTGGAGAAAGTGGAGGTTCTCTCCTCCTTTGCCCGATCATTTCTGGTTGGGCACTTGCGCCCTTTGTGGGACTTCCTGTGACTTCTGGGCTACATGGTGGCCTGCACCTCTGTGGTCCGATGGGTCTGGTGGCATATGCGCCCCCTTCAGTGGGAGCTGGCCAGCCAGTGGACTCGGCGACTAGGTCATTTCAACCAGCTGGTCACTGTGACCCAGAAAATGTAGGATGCTCTCCAGTGGTGGACTGTCCTGGAGTATCTGCAGGAAGGGATCCCATTTGTCCATCCTGAGCAGACGGTCCTCCAGACGACCGATGCTTCTCTCTCACGGGCAAGGGTGCCCACATGGGGAATCATGGAGTCCATGGACTCTGCACCCCCTGAAGAATCCCCGTGTCACATCAACCTGCTGTAGCTCTGAGCAGTACGGCTGGCGCTGACTGCCTTCACTTTATTCTTTTGGGGTCAAGTGGTTCAAGTCCAGATGGACAACACCACGACCATGTACTATCTCAACAAACAGGGTGGCATGTACTCCTGGCCTCTGTGCAGGAAAGCTATTTCCATCTGGACCCTCGTGAGATGACCGGAGGTGGATCTCCTAGCCTATCATGCGGCAGGAGCCTCAAATCAACAGGCGGACACCCTCAGCTGAGTGGGCGAGGCGTCCCATGTGCTGTCTCTCCATGCAGAGGTAGTACACAGCTTGTTCTCTCAGTTGGGCACCCCGCAGGTGGACCTATTCACCTCCTGGGAGAATGCAAAGCTGAGGCTGTTTTGTGCCCGCCCCCCTCAGCAGGGCTCGGTGCAGGGGGATGCCTTCTTTAGGCCGTGGACCCCAGGCCTCTTTTATGCCTTCTTTCCACTTGCCTTGATCCACAAGGTGCTCCTCAAGGTCAGGAGGGACAAGCCATAGGTGATCCTGGTGGCACCGGACTGGCTTTGCCAGTTTTGGTACCCCAATCTCCTTAGCCTCAGCATCAGCTCCCGAGGCATCTTCCAGCACTCCCGGATCTGCTCTCCACCAATCAAGGGAAGGTCCTCCACCTAGACCTTCGATCCCTGCACCTGACTGCCTGGTTTCTGAGTGGCTAGAGTTCCAGGCTTTGGGTCTCTCCGAAGATGGTACTCACTGTAGTTGAGGCATCTAGGAGGGAATCAAGCAGGAAGTGCTATGCCTTCAAGTGGAAGAGATTATCCATTTGGTGTCAGGGCAAGGGGTTGGACCCTTTGTCCTGTCCAGTGGCTAGCATCCTAGACTACGTATGGTTTCTCTCCAAAGGGAGACATTGGTTGGCGACCCTTAAGGTGCACCTGGCAGCCATCTCTGCTTACCGGGCATGGGCCGGTCAGCAGACAGTGGCACAGGAGAAGGTTGTCTGGTGCTTTTTCAAAGGCCTAGATCACATTTTCCCTCTGGTGCGAGAACCACCACCACCATGGGATCTACTGCTGGTACTGGCAAAGCTCATGGGCAAGCCATTTGAACCAGTGCACAAGTGCGAGATATTGCACTTGTGAAAGACCGCCTTCCTGGTGGCTATTTCGTCAGTCAGAAGCTTTGAGGAGCTCCAGGCGCGCTCTGTTGAGTCTCCTTATCTGGTCTTCCACAGGATTTTTGGTTGTCCTGTGCCCCAACTCGAAGTTCCTTCCGAAGGTCGTGTCGGAGTTCCACCTGAATCAGGTGATGATTCTACTGGTGTTCTACCCCAGTCGCACATCTGATGCCGAATAAAGGCACCATACTTGGGACCTGAGGTGAGCGCTTGCTTACTATAAGGAGCGTGTGGCTGAAGTTCGGAGAGAGGTTTGCCAGCTGTTTGTCACCTACGCTGAAGCTGCACCTGGCAGACCTGCAGCCAAGCGGATGCTTGGCAGATGGATTACATCCTGCATTGATTTCTGCTACAGATTGGTGGGTAGGGAGCCTCCCAGAGGGCAAAGGTCTCATTCCACCCACCACACTGCTGTGTTGGTGGCTGCTTCTAGGGGCATCCCTATCCAGGAAATCTGCAGGGCTGCTACGTGGAAGTCGGCAAACACCTTCATTTCCCGCTACCATATCAACCTAGAGTCACGCTGGGATACTAGTTTTGGGGCCTCAGTTCTCCAAGCTCTTTTTTTTCTACATAGGGGGTGTGCATTGTGCCTCCCTTCTCCCGAAGAACTGCTAGGAGTGTGCCATCAAGTGTGGCTAGAACAACATATCCACATCCCAAGAAAAAAAGGTTACTCACCTGTAACAGTAGATCTTACTTCGAGAGGGCTCTTGCAGTAGGTAATTACATATAGGACTGACACCGGCGGGTGTCAGGACCCCACGGAAAAATTTCTAGGCAGCAGTCACTGCCGGGGGACCGCCCCCACGTCAGGTGACTGATGTCATGTGACATCAGTATAACAGGGCAGTCCCCTATGCCTGTCTTCCAGTTCTTTCTCACCATTAGCTCATCTCAGCGCCTCGTGGTAAAGTTCAATGCTCGTCAGCTCTGTCGTCGATAGTTTTTACCATTGTTGTTTGGATTTATTCGACCAATTGTCAGGTTTTCGTTGGTGTATGTCGTCCCCTACACCCTCCGAGCACAAAAATAAGTGCGACTCATGCGGTGCCCAACTCCCGCACAAGGACGGCCATTCCCAGTGCATCTTCTGTCTCGGCCCCGACCATCCAGTGGAGAAGTGTCAGCACTGCCTTAAGTTCAAAGCCGCCACCCTCAGACAGAGGTAGCAGTCCCTGGAGGCCCACATCCTCAAGAAGAAAATGTCCTCCATGGAGAAGAAGTTGAAAAAGCTCCAGCAGGCGTCCTCTTCCCCCGAAGGTCATCATAAGAAGGAGAAGCACCGGGACCAGGGCTTCTCACCCACTGCAACTTCAGCTGGAGTTGCCGTGCTCCAGGTAACATCCCCTCCGGGGGACCGCTCCATGACAGCCGTCTTGGAGGCTTCCAAGCGGCCCACCCATCTGGCTCATGCTTGGCCCCTCGAGCGCCTCCAAGCTATTGGAGGCCTCCGCTCCCGGCGACCTACTGGTTTGAGCAGCTGCAGTAAGCCGGATGTCAGCTCCTCTGATGCCCGCACGGAGACTGTTGATAAGTCACTCGACCCTTTGGGGTGGCGCCCGGTCATTCTTCCGTCCGACCAGGCCACTCTCCCTTTGCGACCTGCCTCGGGCGATGGGTCTGCTAAGTCGGACATCGGCTCCTCTGACATCCGCTCAGACTCCACTGATAAGTTAGACGTTGGCTTGCCCGACGCCCACGCGGTGGCTGAGCCGACGCCGGACCCTCTTACGTCCGCCATTCCCAGCTCCCCACAGCCTTTGCTGTCCTCCAGGGACTCTGGGTCTCCTCAGCCTGATGCCGGGGATTTTTCCCCTCCCTCCCCGGGCAATGCCGAGGTTTCTGCTGCTCCCCCGTCAGGCCTTCCTGCCGCTGGGACAGACGGCCTGACATCGGTTCCCCGGACGCCAGCCCCGATGCCGGTCATGCCGACTTTGGGCAACATCCCTCTCCCAGATGCCGCTCCAATGCCGGGCACTCCACCCACCGGGCCTTCTGCTCCAGGCTTGCCCATTGGGCTTCCAGCCGGGCCGTCTGCTCTGTCAGACCCCCCCCTCGGGTTCCCGGGTATCCAACCTCATCGTATCCAACGCAGTCTTACCCAGGTCCGTAGTACCCGATCCCGGCCCATCCGACGCCACAGTACACGGTGCCTCACTACCCGATGCCAGGTTACTTGCCATCAGGGTATGGATACGAGCCTTATGGGTACACTCAGTATCCGTATCCCCCTCCTCCTCCTCCTCCTTCACTGCCCCCTCAGCCGCTGGTGGATTTGAAGGAGACTTTGGCCTCCTGGTGGGCTGAGGCCAAGGCTCAGCTCACCAGAAAGGTGGAGAGTCTTCTCCCAGTGATGGTGCTGGTTCCAGTTCCCATACATCTGAGACGACAGACTCCCTCCCCACCTCTGGATAGCGGGGCGAGCCCTCTGGTTCCAGGGCGGGGCAGGACACGCTTCCCCGGAGGCTTCCCAAGGGGTCTGTTCCCCCCCCCCCCATGTTGGGAGAGGGAGTCTTCCTCTTCTTCCTCCTCAGACACCTTGGACGACTCCGACAGTTGCTCTGACCCAGACGACAAGCCACGCTCTCCGACTAAGCGTAGGCCTAGGACTCCTCCGAAGTCTCCTCCGGAGGATCCTTCATTCACGGAGTTGCTGCACAAAATCCAGGAGGTTCATAAGTGGCGTTCCTTGGAGCTGGATCCACAGTGTAAAAAGCTCGCTGAGCACCTGGATCTGCCCAAGACCACTCCGACATTGGTGCCACCCTGGATTGAGCCTCATGCCGATCTTGTTTTCACTATTTGGAAACAGCCATCGGCTTTAGCCCCTCTTCCTCGGAAGTCAAACAGGCTATATCAGGCTCCCGAGGGTGTTGCCTTTCTTGATTCTCACCCTCAAGCTGACTCGGTTGTGATTAGCGCCGCTCGCGGCCGGTCAGCTAACCTGAAGCATCTGAGCTAGTCTCCACCTGACAAAGAATCCCGTCTTCTGGACCAGTATGGCAAGAAGATCTTTGCTTCTTCCACTCTGGGTATTAGGGCCCTGAACTATGTCGGTCACATGGGGGATTACCAGAAGGCGATTCTTAGTGAGGTGGAATCTAAACTGGACTCCCTTCCTGACTCTCGGGTTAAACAGGAAGTGGCTGACCTCGTTCGCTCTGTACGTTCGGCCAGTTGGCACATGCTTTGTGCCACTTACGATGCAGTGGACGCTGCTGGCAGGAGCTCGGCTTTTGCCGTAGGTTTACGGCATCATGCCTGGCTCCGTATGTCAGGGTTGGTCCCGGAAGTGCAGTCCGCTATTCAGAAAGTGCCCTTCCGGGGTTCGGGGGTGATGTCAATGACATTATCACCGATCTGCAGGAGGAGGGGACTGCACTAAAGTCTGTGGACTCCATGTACAATCCCCTCAAACACAGCATCGTCCCTTTCGCAGGCAGAATCTGCAAAAAGCGAAACCCCAAGGAAAGCGGGCCAATAAACGCCAGGCCCCTCTGGCTGCCAAGCCCCCACCGCCCAAAAAAGCAGCTGGGACTTCAGCCGGGGTGCTGCCCCACACCACCTGACTCCTTTCCTCTCCCACAGACTCTGGGGTCTCCAGAGGAACCGTTAGGAGGGAGGTTTTCCTTCAACCTCCCGGGTTGGGAAGAGGATAACTTCAGATGCCTGGGTGCTCCAGCTGATTGCAGAAGGACACTCAATAGAGTTTCTTTGGAAACACCCTCGAAACCCCCCCTCCCCCAAGGTCGTCGTACTCTTGGGAGCATCTTCTTCTGGTTCTGGGAGTAATTTTGGCACTTCTGCTGGAGGAGGCGATAGAGCCTGATCTTTCTTTGAGAGGGCTCTTGCAGTAGGTAATTACACATAGGACTGACGCTGGCAGGGGGCAGGACCCCACGGAAAAATTTCTAGCTAGCAGTCCCTGGCGAAGGTCCGCCCCCACGTCAGGTGACCGGTGTCAGGAGACGTCGGTATAAAGGAGCGGTCCCTGACGCCCGCCTTCCAGTTCTTTCCTGCCATTAGCTCGTGCCAGCGCCTCGCGGAAAAGTTCTTTGCTCGTCAGACTCCCTTCGTTGGTGTCTTACCGAGTATTTTTCACTTTTCTTGATAAATCGTCAGTCATCCGTCGGTGTATATCGTCCCCTACACCCTCCGAGCACAAAAACAAGTGCGACTCATGTGGTGCTCAACTACCACACAAGGACAGCCATTCCCTGTGCCTTTTTTGTCTAGGCCCCGATCATCCGATAGAGAAGTGCCAGCACTGCCTCAGTTTTAACTCAGCCACCCGGAAAAGGCGTCAGCAGTCCCTGGAAGCCCACATTCTCAAGAAAAAGATGAGCTCCATGGAGAAGGAACTTAAAAAACTGCGGCAGGCGTCCACTTCCCCCAAAGGCCATTGGAAGAAAAAAGACAAAAAGAAGCACCGGGACAAGGGCTCCTCCACCACAACTTCCTCAGGAGTAGCCGTGTTACAGGTAACGTCCCCTCAGGGGGACCGCTCTTTGACGGCCACCTTAGAGGCTTTTAAGGTGGTGTCGGCCCGCCTGTCTGGCTTGCGCTCGGGCCCTTCGGGCGCCTCCGGGCTATTGGAGGCCTCCGCCCCCAGTATGGCCGTAGCTCCGTGACCTACTGGCGCGGGCGGCTCTGATAAGCCGGACATTGACTCCTCCGACACCCGCACAGAGAAAGCCAGTAAGTCGCACGACCCTTCGGGGCAGCGCACGGCCCCTCTTCCGTTGGACCAGGATGCTCCTCCATTGCAGTCCGCCTCCAGCGATGGGTCTGGTAAGTCAGACGCTGGCTCCTCCGGTGCCCACCCGGATCCCACTGATAAATCGCACGTCGGTTCACCCGACGTCCGTACAGCGGAAGAGCCAATGCCGGACCCTCCCACATCCATTGTCCCCGGCTCCCTGCAGCCTTCGCTGCCCTCCAGGGACCCTGAATCTCCCCAGCCCAACCCCGGGGATTTCTCCCCCCCCATCCCCAGGCAACACTGGGGTTCTGCCTCCGTCAGACCGCCCACCTGCGGGTCCACTGGATCTGGCGTCGGTTCCCCAGATGCGGCTCTGGCGCGGTACTCCCGGCGTAACCGGCGCTGGTTTTACCGACTCTGGCAGACATCCTGCCTCAGGATGTCATCCCGACGCCGGGTCCTCCGGGCCTTCCAATCCAGACCCACCCATGGGGCCTATGGCCGGGCCGTCTGCTACGGCAGCTCCTCCGGCTCCCGGGTACCCTCCGTCATATCCGCCGGCATACCCGGGACCACAGTATCCAGTTCCACAGTACCCGCCACCACAGTACTCGGCGCCACAATACCTGACGCCTGGTTTTCCGCCACCGGGTTTCGGATACTCTCCTTATGGATATAGTCCATACCTATATCCCCCTCCTCCTCCTCCTCCACCGCCCCCTCAGCTGCCGGTGGATTTGTAGGAGACTCTGGCCTCCTGGTGGGCTGAGGCCAAGGCTCAGCTCACCAGAGAGGTGGAGAGTCGTCTTCCGACGACTGTGCCTGATCCGGTTCCCATACGTCCACAATGAGACACTCCCTCACCACCTCCGGATGCCAGGGCTAATCCCTCTGGGTCCAGAGAGGAGCAGGACACACTTCCCCAAGGGCTCCCCAAGGGGTCCGTTCCTTCCCCGGGACAGGAAAGGGAGTCGCTTTCTTCTTCATCTTCCTCTTCCCCCTCGGACTTTTCCGATGGCTGCTCCGAAAGGGACGACGAGCCACGTTCTTCATCAAAACCCAGGCCAAGGACTCCTCCGAAGTCGCCTCTGGAAGATCCTTCCTTTACGGAGCTGCTATGCAAAACCCAGGAGGTACATAAGTGGCAGTCATTGGAACCAGACCCACAGTGGGTGAAACTCGCCGAGCACCTGGATCTGCCTGTGACAGCTGTAGCCTTGATGCCACCCTGGATCGAGCCTCATGCCGACCTTGTTACCACCATTTGTAAACAGCCATCGGCTCTAGCCCCTCTTCCTCGGAAGTCGAACAGGCTATACCAGGCTCCCGAGGGTGTTGACTTTTTAGATTCTCACCCTCATGCTGACTTGGTAGTAATTAGCGCCGCTCACGGCCGGTTGGCTAACCCAAAACACCTTAGCTCGTCACCACCTGATAAAGAATCTTGCCTGCTGGATCAGTATGGTAAGAAGATTTTTGCTTCTTCCACGCTGGGGATCAGGGCCCTGAACAATGTCTGCCATATGGGGGATTACCAGAAGGCAATTCTTACTCAGGTGGAAGCCAAATTGGACTCCCTGCCTGACTCTCAAGTCAAGCAGGAGTTGGCTGACCTTGTCCGCTCTACACGTTCAGCCAGTTGATACATGCCTTGTGCGACCTACGATGCAGTGGACACTGCTGGACGGAGCTCAGCTTTCGCTGTAGGCTTACGGCATCACGCTTAGCTCCGTGTGTCAGGGTTGGTCCCGGAAGTGCAGTCTGCTGTACAGGAAGCGCCCTTCCGGGGGTCGGTGCTCTTCAGTGGCGATGTCAAGGACATCATCACCGATTTGCAGGAGAAGGGGACGGCACTAAAGTCCGTCGACTCTATGTACCATCCCCTCCAGTCACAGCGCTGTCCCTTTCGCAGACGGAATCGGCCAAAGGCGAAAGCGGGCCACTAAACGCCGGGCCCCCACAGCTGCTAAGCTCCCCCACCCAAAAAAGCAGCGGGTGCTTCAGCTGCAGTGCTACCCCACACCACCTGACTCCTTTCCTCTCCCACAGCCTCCGGACTCCCTGGAGGAACTGGTAGGAGGGAGGTTTTCCCTCCACCTTCCAGGATGGGAGAGGATAACATCAGATTCTTGGGTGCTCCCGCTGATCGAAGAAGGACACTCAATAGAGTTTCTACAGAAACCACCTCACCACCCCCCCGCCCAAAAAAGTCATCATGTTCTTGGGAACATCTTCTTTTGGTCCAGGAAGAAATTTCAGCACTGTTGTTGAAAGACGTGATAGAACCCATCCCTCTTCATCTTCAGGGGACGAGTTACTATTCCCACTTCTTCCTGGTCCCGAAGAAGACAGGAGATGTAAGACCCATTCTAGATCTCAGTTCCTTGAATCTTATTGTGGAGTACAAAAGGTTTAGAATGCTCTCCTTGCAGAGCCTTCTGCCCCTCCTCCACTCAGGCCAATGGCTGTGCACTCTGGATGTGCAGGATGCTTACCTGCACATTTCCATTCACCCGTCTCACCACAAATATCACCGTTTTGCGTTCCAGAGGGACCACTACCAGTTCAAGGCACTTCCCTTTGGCCTATCTTCGGCTCCCTGAGTATTTACCAAATGTCTTGCAGTGGTGGTGGCCTACCCGAGGGGTGCAGATTTTCCCATACCTGGACGATTGGCTCCTGGCGGCTTCATCCAGGGAGGAACTCCTGCACTGCCTCGCCTTTACCCAGCAGGTTTTTGGCTGCCTGGGTATTACCATCAACCATTCCAAGTCTCACTTGATCCCATCTCAGAGACTACAGTTTATCGAGGCGATTTTAGACACGACCATTGGCAGGGCCTTTCTGCCACTGGACAGGGCATCCACTCTCCAGACTCAAGTAAGACTGTTGTCTGGCCGCAGGTCGGTCAGTGCAAGATCAGTCATTCGCCTCCTTGGGCTCAAGGTGGCTGCTATCCCAACAGTCCCTCGCGCTCTGCTCCACATGAGGGTTTCCCAGTGGACACCTCGCTCCTAATGGGTCCAGTTGGTGGACGACTTGGATCACTTGGTTCTAGTCTCCTCACCGATGCTTTGAGACTTGCAGTGGTGGATGGTTCGAGAGGACCTGCTTCAGGGAGTCCTTTTTTCCTTCCTCGCACCTCCCAGACTCTAACCACAGATGCCTCGGGCGAAGGTTGGGGTGCCCATCTTGGTCCCCATCGGACCCAGGGCTCTTGGTCCAAGCTTGAACAAACACTCCACATCAATGTGCTCGAGCTTCAGGTGGTTCTGTATGCTCTCCAAGCCCTTCACCTGTTCATTCTTCCCGGCCACCTAGCCATCCAGACGGACAGTATGTGTGTGGTTTGGTATATCAACAAACGGGGAGACCCGGTCCTACCCTCTTTGCAGGGAAGCAATGAGGGTTTGGGATTGGGCAGCACAACACGACCTTCACCTCACGGCAATTCATGTTCCGGGAGTTGACAACATCTTGGCAGACAAGCTAAGTCACTCGTCTCCTCTGGCTCACGAGTGGGAACTGGATCAAGGGGTTCTAGACGATATCTTCAGACACTGGGGAACACCACAGGTCAACCTGTTTGCTTCCCCTCAAAACTTCCCAACTTCTGCTCGCTCGTTCAAGAGCAAGGTGTTTTCTGGAGAGACGCTCTGTCTCTAAATTGGAAGGACAGATTTGTCTGTGCTTTTCCCCCAGTTCCTCTGATCTCACAAGTCTTGCAGAAACTAGGTTCAGAAGGAGCACGAATGTTTCTAATCGCTCCTTTCTTGCCCAGGCAAGTTCGGTTCTCTCTTCTACAACAACACTCAGAGGAGCCTCCTCTTCCTCTTCCTCTATCTCGAGGTTTGCTGACCCAGGATCAGGGGACTCTGGTCCATCCAGATCTCAAGTCCTTTCAGCTTCATGCATGGCTCCTGCAGACATAGCTCAAAGTCAATTTGGGGTTTCTCCCCAAGTGGCGGAGATTTTGGTGGAGGCTAGAAAACACTCCACTAGATCTACATATGCTATGAAGTGGAAAAGGTTCACAATCTGGGCTGCTTCGGAAGACGTGGAACCTTTTTCCTGTTTGTCTGGGCTACCTGCGCCATCTTTTTGACCTGGGTCTTAGTCACTCTTCTCTGAAGGTTCACATGGCGGCCATCTCGGCCTATCATGTTCCCTTTGCAGACAGAACATTCGCTCAGCTGGAGGTCTCTAAGACTTTCCTCGGAGGGGTTCTCCATCTGAGACCTCCTATCCATGTTCCCGCCCTTCCTTGGGATTTAAACTTCGTTCTTGAGAAACTTACCCTGCCTCCTTTTGAACTGGCAGCTTCCGCGGACTTGAAGTTCCTTTCATGGAAAACTCTCTTTCTTGTGGCCACTACTTCCGCTCGGAGAATTTCCGAGCTCCAGGCCCTGATGTGTAAAATTCCATACTTGATTTTTCACAAGGAACGTGTAGCTCTATGCACTAATCCTAAGTTTCTTCCCAAGGTGGTAGCGGAGTCTACTCTGAACCAGTCCATAGAGTTACCCACCTTTTTTATGCAGTACTCAAATCAGGGGGAGTATTTACCACATACTATGGACGTTCACCGGATTCTGACACTCTACACTAACAGGACAAAGGATCTCAGGAAGACTGATCAACTCTTTGTCTCTTTTGCGCCCAAAAGAGAAGGCAATGCTGTTTCTAAGCAATGCCTATCTAAATGGTTGGCTCATTGTATCACTTTCTGTTATGACAAGTACAACAAGACCCTCCCGGGTCAAGTAAGAGGCCACTCCACCAGGGGAGTCGCTGCCTCAGCGGCTTGTTTCAAGAATGTGTCAGCAACAGACATCTGTGCTACCGACACGTGGACTTCTGTCTATACCTTTACAAAACATTACAGTTTGCATATTGCCTCTCGCCGTAGAGCTGGCTTCGGGTTGGCTGTCCTGCAAGGCCTGCTTTCTTAGGGCCTTCACAGCTAAAGGATCTACTCTGAGTAGCTTTCCTCCTCCTGTGTGCTGCTTCTTGTTCCAGGCTGCTTGGGACTCAGTCCTATATGTAATTACCTACTGCAAGAGCCCTCTCGAAGTAAGATTGTATAGTTATGTAAGAACTTACCATAGCAGTAGATCTTCGAGAGAGGCTGTGGTGGTAGGTAATACCTTCCCGCCCTCCATCCCCCTAAGCTTTTATAGCTCCTTTTCCATTGAGGGAAACTTCCGCTCCTCTCTCATCCGACCTCCTTTGGCGGGAAAGAACTGGAAGGCGGGCATCAGGGACCGCCCCTTTATACCGATGTCTCCTGACGCCGGTCACCTGACTTGGAGGCGGTCCCTCACCAGGACTGCTAGCTAGAAATTTTTCCGTGGGGTCCTGCCGCCTGCCGGCGTCAGTCCTATTTGTAATTACCTACTGCAAGAGCCTCTCTCAAAGATCTACTGTTATGGTAAGTTCTTACGTAACTGTATTTTCCTGTTCCTCTTCAAGGAATGGGTTACTATTCATACTTCTTCCTGGTCCCGAAGAAGTCGGGGGATGTAAGGCTGATTCTCGGCCTCAGTTCCCTGAACTTGTTCGTGGAGTACAAGAGGTTCAGGATGCTCTCCCTTCAGGGCCTCCTGCCTCTTCTTCAGCTGGGACAGTGGCTGTGCGCTTTGGATATGCAGGATGCTTACCTGCACATCCCCTATCCACCCTCCCCACCGCAAATACCTGCGTTTTGCGTTCCGGGGGGACCACTACCAGTTCAAGGCCCTCCCATTTGGTCTTTCCTCTGCACCCCGAGTGTTCACCAAATGCCTTTTAATGGTAGTGGCCTACCTGCATACCCAGGGGGTGCAGGTTTTCCCGTACCTGGATGATTGGCTCCTGGTGGCCCTGTCCAGGGAGGAACTCCTGCACTTCCTTTCCCTTACCAAGGGGGTTTTTACCCACCTGGGTATTACCATCAACCACTCCAAGTCATACCTGATCCCGTCCCGGAGGCTCCAGTTCCTGGAAATGACCTCTGGCGAGGCGTTCCTGCAACCGGACAGGGCGGCCACAACTGCAGGCACAGGTCAGCCTGTTGTCCGGCCACAGGTGGACCAGCACCAGGTCAGTCCTTCGCTTCCTCGGGCTCATGGCAGCTGTGATTCTGACAATCCCTCGCGCTCGGCTCCACATGAGGATCTCTTAGTGGATGCTTCGGTTTCAGTGGGATCAGTTGGCGGATGACCTAGATCAGCTCATTCTGGTCTCCACTCCTATGGCTCGGGACCTGCAGTGGTGGATGGTTCAGGAGAACCTTTGCCGGGGAGTTCCCTTCTGACTTTCTCCTCCCCTCCCAGACGCCGACTACGGATGCCTTGGGCGGGGTTGGGAGCCATCTCTCGGGCCTCACAGGACCCAGGGCTCCTGGTCCAAGCTCGAGAAATCTCTTCACATCAATGTGCTTGAGCTTTGGGCAGTGCTGTGCGCTCTTCAGGCTCTGCATCTGCTTCCTGGTCACTTGGCTGTACAAACAGACAATATGTGTGTAGTCTGGTACATCAACAAGCAAGGAGGAACTCGTTCCTACCCTCTTTGCAGGGAGGCGATGCGAGTTTGGGATTGGGCAGTGCAGCACAACCTTCACCTCACAGCAGTTCACGTCTCAGGGTTCGAGAACATCTTTGCAGACAGACTCAGTTGGTCGTCTGCTCAAGCTCATAAGTGGGGACTGAATCAGGGGGTCGCGGACGATATCTACTTATGTTGGGGAACACCACAGGTAGACCTGTTCGCATCCCCTCAAAACGCAAAACTTCCCGACTTCTGCTCGCCCGCTCCAGGGATTGGCATTTTTTGGAGCAACGCTTTGTCTCTCAATTGGAAGGGCAGATTTGTCTATGCTTCTCCTCCCGATTCCATTGATTTCAAGGGTCTTACAGAAACTTAGTTCAGAAGGAGCTCGAATGATTCTGATCGCTCCTTTCTGGCCCAGGCAAGTTTGGTTCTCTCTTCTGCAACAGTAGTCAGAGGAGCTCCTCTTCCTCTGTCACGACTTTTGCTAACCCAGGATCAGGGGACCCTGGTCCATCCAGGCCTCAAGTCCCTTCAGTTGCACGCGTGGCTCCTGCAGACGTAGTTCAGGCCCAATTCGGGGTACCCCCCGAGTAGCTGAGATCCTGGTGGAGGCCAGGAAACCCTCCACCAGATTGACTTATGCTATGAAATGGAAACGGTTCACTATTTGGGCCTCCTCCAAAGATTTCGAGCCTTTCTCGTGGTCTGTTGGGCAGCTTCTGGATTACCTTCAACACCTCTTTGATCTGGGTCTCAGTCATTCATCCTTAAAGGTGCACATGGCAGCCATTTCGACCTAGCATGTCCCTTTTGCAGACAGGGCATTTGCTCAGCTGGAGGTCTCAAAGACCTTTCTTAAAGGAGTCCTCCACTTGCGACCCCCTATCTGGGTCCCTGCCCTGTCTTGGAATCTGAATTTTATTCTGGAGAAGCTTACTCTGCCCCCTTTCGAGTCGGCAGCTTCAGCAGACCTAAAGTTCCTCTCGTGGAAGACTCTTGTCCTAGTGGCCATTACTTTCACCCGAAGGATTTCCGAGCTCCAGGCCCTGGTGTGTAAAATACATATCTGATTTTTCACAAGGAACGTGTGGCTCTGCATACCAACCAAGTTTCTCCCTAAGGTGGTAGCGGAATCTATGCTGAATCAATCCATAGAGTTGCTTGCCTTTTTTACGCAGCACTGTAATCATGGAGAGTACCTCCTGCATACTTTGGATGTCCACCGAGTTCTGAGATACTACACCAACAGGACGATCTCAGAAAGACTGATCAACTGTTTGTCTGTTTTGCTCTTAAAAGAGCAGGCAATGCCGTTTCCAAGCAATGCCTATCTAAATGGTTGGTTCACTATATCACTTTCTGTTATGACAAGTACAACAAGACCCTGCTGGGTCAGGTCAGAGGCCACTCCACTAGAGGGGTTGCTGCCTCTGCGGCTTGTTTCAAGAATGTGTCAGCAACAGACATCTGTGCAGCCGCCACCTGGACTTCTATCCATACCTTTACAAAGCATTACAGTTTGGACGTTGCCCCTCACCGTAGAACAGGCTTCAGGTTGGCTGTTCTGCAAGGTCTCCTTTCCTAGGACCTTCACAGCCAGAAGGTCTACTCCTGAGTAACTTTCCTCCTCCCATTTGCTTTTCTTTGTTCCAGACTGCTTGGGACTCAGTCCTATATGTAATTACCTACTGCAAGAGCCCTCTCGAAGTAAGATAGTACAGTTACGTAAGAACTTACGTAACAATAGATCTTCAAGAGGTTGTTGCGTAGAGTATCTAACCCGCCCCTCCATCCCCTAAACTTTTTCAGCTCCTTTTCCAGGTTGGAAATATCGCTTATCTCTCGTCTGCGCCTTTGGCGGAAAGAACTGTAAGTGTGGGCATGGGGGACCTCCCCTTTATATTGACGTCGGGGTGGTCCCCCGCCAGTGACTGCTGGCTAGAAATGTTTCCGTGGGGTCCTGCCACCTGCCAACGTCAGTTCTATATGTAATTACCTACTGCAAGAGCCTCTCTCGAAGATCTACTGTTGCGGTAAGTTCTTACGTAACTGTACTTTCTAGGAGTGGTATTTTTTGTTCATACACATGGACCCATCTGACCTCCCCAGCTTCAACGCACAACCACTGCTTCCAGCGAGCAAGATCTGGCGTCAAGGAGCAGAGCGGAGGGATATACCACCCGGGTGAGTGGGAGGAGCCAGCTTAAAGACTTCCGGCTGATCTTAAAGGGAAAGGCAACTGCCAAGAAGTGTGGATAAACAGCATATACCATTCCTAGAACTACTGTTACAGGTGAGTAACCTGGCATCTTACTTCGAGAGGGCTTTTGCCATAGGTATTCATAAATAGGACTAAGCTGCCAGGCGTCAGGGCCCCACGGAAAAATCTCTAGCTAGCAGTCTGTGGTGATCCCCCATGTCAGGTGACCGGCGTCAGCTGACATCAGTATAAAGGGGTGGTACCAATGCATGCCCTCCAGTTCTTTCCCGCCAAAGGCTTGCGATAACACCTTATGGAAGAACAGCGGGACCAGGACACACCATCCACAGCAGCTGCAACTCCGGCTGGAGTTGTGGCCCTTCAGGTAACTTCCCCTCCAGGGGATCATGCTTCGACGGCCATGTTAGTGGTCTCTATGCCGGTATCGACCTCCCCGTCGAGCTTGTGTTCGGGCCCGATCGGAGTCTCCGGGGTAAAGGAGTCCCACACTCCTGCTACAGCCCCTAAACCGAGGCCTACCAGTTAGAGTGTGTACGATAAGTCTGGCATCGATCACACTGACGTCTGCCTGGACACGGCTTATAAGCTGGTCGTCAGTCCTCCCAACGTCCGCCCAGCTGGCGACCCATCGTCAGGTTCACCCTCTATACCTGACACCAGAGAGTTGCCGCAACACACTCCTGTTGTGTTGCCCCCTTAGGCCTCTCGCATCTCCTCCCGAGGAGCTCTCTCTCCTCGGCTGGAGAGGTCTGAACGCAGCCATCGGAGTTGCCCCCCACAACGGACCCTCAGGCAGCGGACCTGACATCAGACTACCAGACATTACCCTCCTGTTTTCTGCTCCCTGACGATAACCCGTCAGAGCCATCCGGGATCCTGGACCCTCCTACGGGCCCGCTGCCCTCCAGACCAATGCCTGACCCATCTGGTCCACCCACAGGGCCAACCCCGGGACCTTCGACTCTGTCAGAGCTCCCAACTAGCCAGGATACCCGAAGCTGGCTTACCTGATGCCGCAGTATCTGACTCGACAGTACCCGGTGCCGCAGTACCTGACGCTTCAGTACCTGACACCGGACTTCCTGCCATCAGGTTATGGGTACCCCATTACAGGTTTCCAGCTTACCCATATCCAAGCCCCCCTCTGCCCCTCCTCCTCCTCCTGCTCCTACCCCGCAGCCGCAGGTGGACTTGAGGGAGGTCTTGGCCTCTTGGTGGGCTGGGCTAAAACTCAGATTTCCCAGGAGGTCGAAAAATGTCTACTGATGCCAGACCCCTTACGTCGGCGAGAAGAGCCTCCCCTGCCTCTGCCTGATACCAGTGCTGAACCATCTGGTTCTAGGCCTCAGGAGGACACACTTCCCTGGGGAACCCCCAGAGATGGCAATCCCGTTGTCAGGTTATGGGTACCCCTATTATGGGTTTCCAGCTTACCTGTATCCAAGCCCCCTCTGCCCCTTCCCCTGCTCCTACCCTGCAGCCACAGGTGAACTTGAGGGAGGTCTTGGCATCTTGGTGGGCTGAAGCTAAAACTCGGATCTCCCAGGAGGTCGAAAAATGTCTACCGACGCCGGACCCCTTACGTCAGTGAGAAGAGACTCCCCTACCTCTGCCTGACACCAGAGCTGAACCATCTGGTTCTAGGCCTCAGGAGGACATGCTTCCCTGGGGAACCCCCAGAGAGGGTGACCCTCCTCCTAGGGAAGACTCTTCCTCCTCGTTTTCATCGGAGTCTTCAGAGTCCAGTCTGGACTCCGGATGCTCTGACCCAGAGGACGAGCCCCACACTCCAGATATGCCCAGGCCGCAAGGATCTCCGAAGTCATCTCTGAAAGACCCTTCCTTTCTGGAGTTGCTGAAGAAAATCCAGGCAGCATGCAAGTGGCAATCAGTGGAGCCAGATCCCCAGTGCAAGAAGCTCGTGGCTCATCTGGACCTCCTGGAGACTTCTCCTACCCTGATTCCACCCTGGAGTGAGCCTCACGAGGACCTTGTCTCCACCATTTGGAAACGACCTGCCTCACTAGCCCCCTTTCCTCGTAAGGCTGACAGGATATAGCAGGCTCCTGAGGGGAAGGATTTTCTCGTCCTTCACCCCAAGGCCGATTCGGTTATGATTAGCACCGCACATGACCAGTCAGCCAATCCTAGACACTTCAGCTCGTCCTCTCCTGACAAGGAGTCCCGTCTTCTGAACCAGTACGGGAGGAAGGTCTATGCTTCTTCCACGCTTGGCATGAGGGCCCTCAATTACATCGGCCACATGGGGGACTACCACAAGGCTGTCCTTAGTCAGATGGAATCTAAGCTAGACTCCCTCCCTCCCAGATTCGCAGACAAAGCACAAACTGGAAGATCTTGTCTGCTCCGCATGCTTGGCATGTAAACACATGCTTCGTGCTACAGTATATATGATGCGGTGGACACTGCAGGCAGGAGCTCTGCCTTTTCCGTCTCCTTACAACAACATGCCTGGCTCAGAGTGTCAGGTTTGGCCCATGAAGTGCAGTCAGCAATCCAGGATGCCCCCTTCACAGGGTCGGTGCTGTTTGCTGAATCACAGGAGAAGGGTTTGGCATTAAGGTCTGTCCAGATGATGTACAAACCCCTCTCAGAGGCAAAAACTGTCCTTTCGGCACCCTAACCGCCAAAGGCCCAAGCAGCCCATAAACCGTCACCCATCGCCCCATCAAACGAAAAGCCGTGTCAGCAACCAAAGCCCCCGCCCCCAGCAAAAAAGCTCCCGGGGCCTCGGCCGCTTCCATGCCTCCCACCTCCTGACTCTTTGCTTCTCCCACTGCCTCTGCCCAGTTCAGAGGAACCGGGGGGGGGGAGATTTTCCTCCCATCTACTGGGATGGGAGAGGATAACAGAAGAGGCCTGGGTGCTCCAGCTGATAGCAGCAAGACGCCTAATCGAGTTCACTCACACACCCCCTCGCAGACCACCCCCTTCCTGTTTGTACTCCCACACTCATCTGCTTTGGTCCAGGAAGAAATCCACTCTCTCCTTCTGAAAGAGGCAATAGAATCTACCCCCCCCCCACACACACACCTTCAGGGAACAGGTTACTACTCTCATTTCTTCCTAGTACCAAAGAAAACCAGGGACCTGAGACCTATTCTTGACCTCAGCTCCCTCGACCGGTTCGTGGAGTACAAAATGTTCAGAATGCTCTCCCTTCAGAGCCTTCTCCCCTTGCTTTGGCCAGGATTGTGGGTATGTGCCTTGGATATGCAGGTTGCCTACCTCCATATCCCCATCCGCCACTCCCACCGCAAATTCCTCCACTTTTGTTTTCAGGGGTCCCACTACCAATTCAAAGCCCTTCCTTTTGGCCTACCCTTGGCTCCCTGAGTATTCACCAAATCCCTGGTGGTGGTAGCGGCTTTCCTGCATACAACCTTGTACGTATTCTATGTAACCTTTGCAAAAAAATTTTGTTTTTGCTGTCCGAAAAGTTTCTGTAAGATGACTTGTATGTACTATCCCATTTTCCCCCTACCCCCAGGACGCATCTGGAATCGATCGGTAGTCTGCTCAGTATGTCCTTCCTGGTAAAACTTTTAAATAAATAAATAAATGAAAGGGGTCCAAGTTTTCCCTTACCTGGACAACTGGCTTTTAGCAGCTCCAACCAGGGAGGAACTTTTGGGCTCCCTTGCCCTCACCCTTCAAGTTTTCTCCAACCTGGGGATCACAATCAACCCTGCCGAGTCCCACCTTCTTCCTTGTCAACGACTGCAGTTCATCGGGGCAGTGTTGGACACGACTCTGGGCAAGGCCTTCGTACCTGTGGACAGAGCCAAGAAGCTGTCAAACCAAGCCCGGCTTCTTGGCCTGATGGCGGCTGCCATCCCTACTGCCCCACTAGCTCGCCTCCACATGAGAATCTCTCAGTGGACAGTGCGGTCTCAATGGGTCCAGTCTCGGGACAGCCTGGATCGCGAGATCCTGGTGTCAGACCCTATGATCCAGGACTTGCAATGGTGAATGGGCCCAGAACATCTCAATCTGGGGACCCCGTTCTATGTCGCTTCTCCCTCTCAGACCCTGATGACAAATGCATCAGGGGCAGGGTGAGGTGCCCACCTCGGGTCCCACTGGACTCAGGGCAGCTAGTCTCAGTCTGAACAAAGACTCCATATAAATCTCCTCGAGCTGAGGGTAGTACTTTATGCCCTCCAGGCCCTACTCCCACTTCTTCTTCCCGGTCATCTTCTCATACAGTCAGACAACATGTGTGTTGTCTGGTACTTCAACAAACAAGGGGGAACTCATTCTTATCCCCTTTGCCGGGAAGCCATGAGAGTCTGGCACTGGGTGCCCCAGCACAGCCTTCATTTAATGGCCGTTCACTTACTGGGAACACAGAACACTCTCATGGATGCCTTAAGCCACTTGTCAGCCAAGTCTCAACTCCTCAAATAGACCTTTTTGCCTCCCAGACAATAACAAACTTCCCAACTTCTGCTCGCTCACTCCAAGGCGAGACGGTTCTTATCAGGAAGCTCTGTCTCTGTGCTGGATGGACACATTCATATATGCCTTCCCCTCCAATACCCTTGATCCCGAGGGTACTCATCAAACTCTGGTCGAAAGGAGCCCTTTTTGGCTGAGGCAAGCCTGGTTCTCTCTTCTGTAACAGTTTTCTGAGGAACCTCCTCCTCCTCCTCTCCCACTGTTGCAATACCAATTGACTCAGGAGAAGGGAACCCTGGTCCATCCAAGCCTCAAGTCTCTTCACCTTCATGCGTGGCACCTTCAGATGTAGCTAAAGCCCACTTCTGCATTTCCCCTGTGGTTGCTTATATCCTGGTGGAGGCCAGAAAGCCTTCCACTAAGTCCACTTACACCATGAAGTGGAAGCGCGCGTTACCAGTTGGGCAGGTTCTAAGAATTTAGAACCTTTTTCTTGTTCAGCGAATAAGATCTTGGACTACCTTAGACATCTATATGACTTGGGCCTTAGTTACTCATCAGTGAAGGTTCATATGGTGGCAATTTCCGCTTATCATATGCCCTTTGGGAGCAAGACGTTTGCTAAACTAAAAGTCTCGAAGACTTTTCTGCGGGGGATTGTACACCTAAGACCCCTGATCCGCAACCCTGCTCCTCCCTGGGACTTAAACTTCACTCTCAAGAAGATTTCTCTACCTCTGTTCGAACCTGCAGTGGAGGCAGAGCTGAAATTTCTGTCTTGGAAGACACTGTTTCTAGTGGCCATCACCTAAGCTTAGAGGATTTCTGAGCTGCAGGCCTTGATGTGTAAATCCCTTATTTGATTTTCCACAAGGATAGGGTGGCCATGTGTACTAATCCTAAATTTCTTCCAAAAGTGGTGGATGAATCTACTCTGAATCAGTCTATCAAGCTCCCAGCCTTCTTCACGGAGCACTCCAATCAGGGGGAATATCTCCTCCATACCCTGGACGTTCATATAATCCTGAGATGCTATCCCCACAGGACTAAGAATCTCAGGAAAACGGACCAACTCTTTGTGTACTTTGCTCTCAAGACAGAAGGCAATCCTGTTTCTAAGCAGTGCCTCTCTAAATGGTTGGCCAGTTGTATCACTTTCTATTATGAGAACTATCACAAGACCCTTCTGTGACACGAAGACAGCCAGTTCTGAGTGCTCTATTATTTTTTTATTTTTTTAAATGTAAAAGAAATGTGTTATTGAAGTGCCTGCTGGAAATACCAGTGCACTTGGAGTGACCTCACTCACCCCCGCCCCGATCTCAGTATGTGAGATGACCACACACACACAGGAACTTAAATAAAGATCCAACTCCTGCAAGGCCAGATAATTACAGGGCTAGAATTTAGGTACCTAAATCAGGGACATCCCGTTTATCTAAATTATAGTGGACTTAGTAGCAGGAAAGAAAATATCCATTTTACAACGTTTACAGGAAAATTAAAGCATGTCGTAACACCTTGGTGTGAAATCTTAAAACTCTGAGGTCTGTGAAGATCAGAAAGACCCTTTTACGTCAAAGAGTTATTGAGAAATTGAGTTATGCTGAGGTCACAGGATCTTACTGCCTTATAAGATATCCTGTTTCCTATAGAGATAATTTTTTTAGTATATCCTGACAGGGAGGAGTAAAGTGACCTCATCCTAAAGGGTCTGGAGAATCCAGCTTTTAATCTATGATTCTGTTTTCATAGAGTGACATCTTTATCTGCCTCTGAAGAAGCAACATCAGACACTGATAGGAGATTTAGTTTGCACGTTTAAACCTGTTTTGTTTAATGACTTGTATGTTTTTGGGATATTTTGTTCTGTAATTTTACTGTTTTCCTATTTACCTATTTTAAAGTAAAGATATATATTTTAAAAACAGAAACTGCCTGGTGTGCCTTGCAATTTCTTTTTTTTTTATATATAAGTGAAGCTTTGGAAGGTTATAGTTGACGCTGTGAGTGAGTTTATTGTAATACCAAACTGGGAAACAGATGGAGTTCTCTAAGGTCTTGCACAGAGTTCTAAGGGTTCATTTTGTAATACCTGGTTAGGTGCCCGTAGGCAAAGATATCTGGTCCCCCAAAGACAGAATTATCGGAGCCTGACAATTGAGTATGCTAACAAGAGGTTAACAAGTTTGAAACCCTCCAGAACTTGGGACTAAGGTGACTCAAACCCACAAAACAGACAAGAGGGTTACTGTGCCTTGTACTGTTCGCTGTCCACAGATCCTATGCTCAGGGGTTGGCACTTTGGGAGTAGAGGGCTGACCGAATCTGTGACAGATTGGTTGGCATCGGTGACATAAAAAGTTTGGTGGTATAAGCTTTATTGTTCAGTGTGTCAGCTTGAGACCATTCAGCTCACTTGGAAAAAAGAAAGGCAGTGTTTTATTTCAAAAGGAAACAGAACTATATCCCTTGGCTTACAGTCAAGTTCTTACCCATTTTATTTTTGTTTCTAAGTGCCAGTCAGAATAGTAGTAGTTAGGAAAGATGACTTCCAACTACAGCAGACACACTGTAGATTACTTGAAGCAGTTGTGCGGGGACAGAGGAGTCCCGTTCGAGGTGGCAGCCAAAAAGCAGAACCTCATAGAGGCCCTGATGGTAGCAGATACCCAGAGTAGCGAGTCACAGACCGTGACTGAAAAGGACAGCAGGGCCACTGTCCGTGAAGGGCCACAGCAGCAGGGGAAGGTCACCAGTATCCTGAATCCAGAGGTATTCAGGCTGCAAATTGAGTTGCGCAGGATGGAACTAGAGGCAGAGCGAGAACAGAGGAAGGTGGACCGTGAGGCAGAGCGACAACAGAGGGAGGCAGATCGTGAGGAGCGTGAGCACCAGTGAGCTGCAGAGGAGAAGAGGAAGTGAGAGAGCCAAGAGTCAGAGCGAGAACACAGAGCTACAGAGGAGCGCCAGTGGCAATACGAACTGGAGAAGCTATGACTCCGACCAGCAGCACCAGAGCAGGTAAGTGGCTTGGGTTTAACTGGAACTGCAGGACTGGGTTACAAATTGAACTCCAAATTAATAGCCGAGTTTAAAAAAGGGGATGACATGGATGCCTTTTTAAATTCTTTTGAAAAAGTTTGTATTCTAAAATTCCTAGAGAGTCCTGAAGCTTCCAGCTATACCCGCTACTTACTGGGAAAGCTTGGAATGCATTGGGTCAAATGGACAATGAGGACAGCAATGACTACAGCAAGCTAAAAGCTGCACTGTTAAAAAAAAGTTTTAATTAACTGCTGAATCGTACTGAGCTAAATTCTGTAAGCTCAGGAGAAGCCCTGATGTGAGCTACGAGGAGCTAAAAACCTGGCTAGAGGACCGAGATCCAAAAACAGTGCAAGAGGCTGCTGAACTCTCGGACCGCTATGCCAAGAGCAGATCTGCTCTGAGAGTGAATGGGGAGGGCGTGGCAGCACAGAAAGGGAAAAGTGCACCTTCAGGGCAGCTAAAGCCCTCACTGCCTCCACCGAAACCAGTTAGCCCCAGGTTTCAAAGAAGATATTTCTCTGAAGTAAGAAATGCATGTTGGCTGTGTAAAGAGACTGGGCATATTGCCAGACAGTATCCCAAAAAGGCGACCAATAATGCACAGTAGGGTGCTAGAAAAGAAGTGGGTTGTTTGTGTGTCCCTGGGAGCATGCCAGTGAACATGAGGAAACCACATGCACCCAGTCATGGTAAATGGTGTGCAGACGCAAGGGTTAAGGGACACAGGGGCATCCCTGACGTTAGTAAAGGGGGATCTGGTACAGCCTGGTCAGCTTATACCAAATAAATACGTCACTGTACAAGGATTTACTGGTGAAGCGAAAACATTGCCACTGGCTAGTGTTCTTCTAGACTGGGGTGAGACGGGAAACTGTACAACAGGTGGCTGTAGCCAAAACATTAGCAGTGGATGTGATCCTGGGTAACAATCACCAACAGGATATGGTATGTGCAGTTACATGTAGCCAAGCAGCAAGGGAAAATTGTAGTTCCCTGTACCCTACAGAAGCCATTGTAGAAACCACTGAGAGGCTGGTTCCCCAGCCTTTGTCTCCTGATGTGGAGATTGATAAAAAAGGGGTAGAAATTTCCCCGGTAGCAAGTGATCACACAGCTACGGAAGGTTACTCCGAAGAGGGAGGGGTGACCCATTGTCAGAGGGTTGAGATTGACAGTGATCCTGAGGGCCCTGATGCTAGTGCTAGGGACCCTAGTTTAGCGACTGAAGAGGACCTGTCCCATGCCTTGGGAATGTGTGAGGGGTTTGCAGCTGCTCAGAGGGGTAACCCTAGTTTAGAGAAGCCGAGGGCTTGGGCAGACTCTGATGGAGCACAGGGAGGTGATGGCCGACATAAGGTTTATTGGGAAAATGGACTTATGTATACTCAGGCAGTATAGACAGAGGGAGAGATGCTAGGCAGGCAGCTTGTCATTCCCCAGGGGTATCGTGAGCAGTTGCTCAAAATTGCACATGATATTCCCTTGTCTGGTCATCTGGTAATCGTGCGCACTACGCAGCAGTTAGCCCAGAATTTCTACTGGCCTAATTTCACTCAGCAGGTGAAGGAGTATTGCAGGTCTTTTTTTTTTTTTTAAACTTAGATTTTATTAGTTTTCCATTTTCAATTCCAAGTTACATTATACTTCATTACGGAAATGAATAGGAAAGACATACAAATATATCAGTATTAATATACAAGGCATTGTATAAGATCATCTTACTCTGCTTATGAAACTTGTTCCTATTCCTATTTTCTTTTTTTAATTTTCTTTGCAGGCTAGACCAAATAATTATACCTCTTCGGATGGAGCATTCAGTCAACAACTCTCACTCTCCTTACCATCAGAGGACGAGTAACTCCATTTCAATCCCCTTCAATCTAGCCGCTCTTCACCTTCATAGCGCCAATATCATTTTAATAAACTGTTACATAAATAGAAAATAAACCATGGTCCTGTGTCTTTCCTACTTCCAATCCTTGTTTTCTATATATATTGTTAGTATATTTTATAATGCAAGGATGTCCTATCTTTTTATAAATCACAAAAACAACTAATCTCAGAATATTAACAAAATATAAAAGGGATGACATCCAGACAAAAACCAAACAATAATACAAAAAAAAAAGGGGGAGATATTACTGGATTTGATTAGGTGAAACTTTACTCAAATCATTTATGTCAATAAGCTAGGAATGGGTCCTGCAGGCAAGGGGCAAGGGCCACCTGGGTTCTCTTCTGTCATCAAAGCTGACGAGCCTCCCACATTTTATTTCAACAGAAGTTGATCTAATATTGGGATGCCCTTTTTAGTTTCAACATATTTATAGAAAGGTAGCCATCTTGAATTGAATTGGTCTGTTTGAAGTCTAAGTTGAGCTGTTAGGGTCTCCATGGTCTTAATGTTAGTCAGATTTGTCCACCACGCAGAATATGTGACCCCATCCGGAGTAAGCTATCGCTGAGTAATGGACTTGGAAGCTGCTGCTATTAATATAAAAAATAAGTATCTTTGGGCCTTAGTTTTAACGCCGGTGGGAGAGAGCCCTAAAACCATGTGAGGGAACTCTGATAGGTTTTCTAGTTGTAGAATTTCTTTAGTAGCTGTAGTTATCTCAACTCAAAAATCTCTAACCTTAGGGCAGCTCCAGAAAATATGGAACTGAGAGCCTTTATCTGGGCATCCCCTCCAACATTTATTAGTTTGGGAGGTTCCATATCTCAAGGAGATATCCAGAGTTATAAAGTACCTAGTTGAAACTTTCCACCTGAACTCTCTCCACACCGGTGAGTTTGTTGTTTTATGTATTCCCTGCCAGATGAGAGACCACTCTTTATCTAGTATTTGTCTTTTATATTCAGTTTGCCATTTGCTTTCCACCGCTTGAATATGTAAGGCACCTGAGCCTTCTTGCAAGGTTTGTTGAATATACGAAATGAATTTTTTAGTATTCCCCATGTGACTTCTCTGATATATGTACACCAGTGGGGGGGCAGGATTACTTTGTATAGCACACATCCCCACTGTATTAGTTATGAAATGTCTACACTGGAGGTATCTAAAAAAGTCTTTATGAGGAAGCCCAAACTCCTGTTGAAGTAATGTAAATGTTTTTTTTTTGTTTTTTTTAGTTGTTTAACCAGGTATAGCACACTAAGCTGAAAGCTTTTTTACAGGAGCAACCTGGGAGCACAAGGAGGTTAAGTGACTTGCTCAAGGTCACACAGTATGCAAGTGGAAGCTGTGGGATTCAAACCCAGGTCTGGTCTGCTGGATGTCACCAGATTTGCAGCTCAGAGCCTTAGACCACTGCGCTATACTGCCTCTAAGGGGTTTTGACCCCTTCATTATTAACCATTTGATGCAAATATTTGTGCCCCTTGTCTGACCATCTACTCCAGCAGAGGTCCTTGTGCGTGGCTGGAAATTGTGGCAAATACTTCAGTGGGATGTACTTCCAGGTGGGGGGAGTATTGCAGGTCTTGTCACTGGTGCCAAGAAATAGGGAAAGTGGGCAAGAAAACCCAAGCAGTCCTGATTCCATTGCCCATAGTGGAGGAGCCATTCCAGAGGGTGGAAATGGATATTGTGGTGCCTTTAAATACCCCCAGCTCCTCAGGGAAGAGATTCATCCTAACTGTGGTGGATTATGCCACTCGGTACCCAGAGGCAATTGCCCTATCCTCATTGAGGACGGACAAAGTGGCAGATGCCTTACTTGATATTTTCTCCCATGTTGGGTTTCCACAGGAGGTTATCACTGATCAAGGGGGTTCCTTCATGTTGGACCTGATGAAATGTTTATGGGAGAAGTGTGGCGTGGTGCAGAGATGCACGACACCGTATCACCCACAAGCCAATGGACTTGTGGAATGATTCAATGGTACCCTAAAGGCAATGCTCCAGGCATTTGCTGAACAGCATGGGAGGGACTGGGAGAAATACCTTCTCCACCTGTTGTTTGCATACAGGGAGGTGCCCCAAGAGTCTACAGGATTTTCCCCCTTCAAACTCTTATATGGACGCTGGGTACGTTGGCCCCTAGACTTGGTCCGGGAGGACTGGGAAGGCAAGCATGACACCCAGGGAACTCTATTGTGGATTATGTCCTTAGGTTTAGGGAAAGGATGAAGGAGCTTATGGGGACACCCCAGAGCAACCTGGCAGCTGCCCAACAGAAACAAAAAGTGTGGTACGACCGCAGAGAAAGAGCTTGCTCGTACATGGTGGGTCAGGAAGTCATGATCCTTATTCCGGTCTGGAAAGACAAGCTGCAAGCTTAGTGGGCAGGGCCATACAAAGTGGTTAGGAAGGTAAATGATGTGAACTACATTGTGGAGTTACCTGACAGAAGACTGACTGAAAGGATGTACCATGTCAACATGATGAAGCTGTATGCAAATAGGGCTGACATGGTGTTTGCAGTGTGTAGTCATGGGGAGGGGATGGACGAAGGAGACCCCCTTCTGGACTTGCTGGAAGAGAGTCAGCAGGAGTCCTTATCTGCCATCAAAGTCTTTGTTTCTATGTCCTCTGTGGAGGCAGCAAAACTGTCTCCCCAGCTGACCCCGGACCAGATCCAGAAAGTAAGGGAGGTTTTGGCAGACTTTGCCCCCTTGCTTAGCACCAAGCCTGGACTAACCCCCTTAGTGACACACAGTGTGGAGACAGGAACACAGACACCCTCATGGCGGACAGGATATCGGGTGTTGGAGACTCTCCAAAAGGACATTAGGAGGGAAGTAGAGGAGATGCTGGATTTAGGGGTAATCCAGAGATCCCACAGCCCCCTGGGCCTCACCCATAGTCCTTGTGCCCAAGCCAGATGGCTCTACTCATTTCTGTGTGGACTGTCGTGGACTGAATGCAGTCATGAAGTCCAACGCCCACGCAGTGCCCTGGATGGACGAACTCCTGGACAAGTTGGGAGGGGTGACCAACCTTACGACCATTGACCTGACAAAGGGGTATTGGCAGGTAGAATTGACAGACAGAGCTAGGGAGAGTTTGGCCTTCATCACTCCGATAGGCTTATTTGAGTTTAATGTCTTTTGGAATTTAGAACACCCCAGCCACTTTCCAAAGGTTGGTGAACCAGATGTTGAATGGTGCTGAGGAGTATGCCATGGTGTACCTGGATGACATTGCCATCTTTAGCACCAGCTGGGAGGAACACCTTTCCCAGCAGGACACAGAGAGTCAGGCTCACTGTCAAAGCCGAGAAGTGCCAGGTGGCCATGTGATAACTGGCATACCTCGGGCATGTGGTAGGCCGGGGGCAGCTCTGTCCTAGCCAAATAAAGATAGAGGTGATCCAGGCGTGGCCCAGACCAGAAACCCAGAAGCAGGTCAGGAGCTGTCTAGGGACAGCAGGGTACTACAGGAAATGTGTACCCAATTACAGTGCTCTGGCTGCTCCCCTATCTGACCTGAGAAAGAAAAAGATGCCAAAGAAAATTACCTAGGGCCCAGCCTGTGAGGAAGAAGCGTTTACCAGACTGAAGGAGGCACTGTGCAGTGCTCCTGTTTTGACAAGTCCTGACTATAGCAAAACCTTTATAGTTCAGACTGATTCCTCAGACGTGGATGTTGGGGCAGTACTGAGCCAGACATCCAGCCAAGAGAGGGATCACCCAGTCGCATACTGAGACGGAAGTTGCTCTTCAGGGAGCAAGCATACTCCACTGTGGAGAAAGAATGTCTTGCCATAGTGTGGGCCCTAAAGAAACTAGAGTCATACTTGTATGGGCAGCATTTTGTGGTGCAGACTGACCACAACCCCCTGGTTTGGCTGACACAGTTGGGGAAAAGCAATGGTAGATTGCTAAGGTGGAGTTTTGCTTTACAAGGGTATAATCTGACAATCGTACATAGGGCTGGCATTAAGAACCAGAACTCAGATGGCCTGTGTTGAGTCTACGAGGAGTGAACTGATTTGGGAAGCTCATCCCATGCAGGGAATAGCGCCCCCAAATTCAGTCTGGGTAGGGAGGATTGTGACACGAAGACAGCCAGTTCTGAGTGCTCTATCATTTTTTTTATTTTTTTAAATATAAAAGAAATGTGGTATTGAAGTGCCTGCTGGAAATGCTAGTGCACTTGGAGCGACCTCGTGCACTCTTCTCCACCCCCACCCCCACCCCGATTTCAGTATGTGAGATGGCCACACACACACAGGAACTTAAAGATCTAACACCTGCAAGGCCAGACAATTACAGGGCTAGAAGGTACCTAAATCAGGGACATCCTGTTTATCTAGCTTAATTATAGTGGACCTAGTGGCAGGAAAAAAAATTTCCATTTTACAACGTTTACAGGAAAAGAAAAGCATGTCGTAACACCTTGGTGTGAAATCCTAAAGCTTTGAGGTCTGTGAAGATCAGAAAGACCCTTTTACATCAAAGAGTTATTGAGAAATTGAGTTATGCTGAGGTCACAGGATCTTACTGCCTTATAAAGGATATCCTGTTTCCTATAGAGATAATTTTTTTTAAATATATCCTGATAGGGAAGAGTAAAGTGACCTCATCCAAAAGGGTCTGGAGCATCCAGCTTTTAAACTATGAGTCTGTTTTCATAGAGTGACATTTTTATCTGACTCTGAAGAAGCAACATCAAGCACAGTTAGGAGATTTAGTTTGCACGTTTAAACCTGTTTTGTTTAATGACTTGTATGCTTTTGGGATATTTTGTTCAGTATTTTTACTGTTTTCCTGTTTACCTATTTTGAAGTAAAGATACATAGTTTAAAAACAGAAACTGCCTGGTGTACCTTGCAACTTCTTTTTTTCATATAAGTGAAGCTTTGAAAGGTTATAGTTGACACTGTGTATGAGTTTATTGTAATACCAAACTGGGAAATGGATAGAGTTCTCTAAGGTCTTGCATAGAATTCTAAGGGTTCATTTTGTAATACCTGGTTAGGTGCCCGTAGGCAAAGATATCTGGCCCCCCCGAAAACAGAATTATCTAAGTCTGACAATTGTGTACGCTAACAAGAGGTTAACAAGTTTGAAACCCTCCAGAACTTGGGACTAAGGTGACTCAAACCCACAAAACAGACAAGAGGGTTACCTTGTACTGTTCACTTTCCACAGATCCTACGCTCAGAGGTTGGCACTTTGGGAGCAGAGGGCTGACCAGCTGAGCAAATCTGTGAAATTTCTTCCAAAAGTGGTGGATGAATCTACTCTGAATCAGTCTATTGAGCTCCCAGCCTTCTTCATGGAGCACTCCAATCAGAAGGAGTATCTCCTCCATACCCTGGACATTCAGAGTCCTGAGATACTATACCCACAGGACTAAGGATCTCAGGAAAACATACCAACTATTTGTGTCCTTTGCTCGCAAGAGAGAAGGCAATCTTGTTTCTAAGCAGTGCCTCTCTAAATGGTTGGCCAGTTGTATCACTTTCTATTATGAGAAGTATCACAAGACCCTTCCAGGTCAGGTCAAAGTCCACTCTGCTAGAGGGGTAACAGCCTCCGCTGCCTTTTTCAAGAATGTGTCAGTGGCTTAGATATGTGCAGCCACAAAATGGACGTATGTCCATTCCTTCACGAAACATTACAGTTTGGACATCTCTTGCTGCAGAGCAGGCTTCGGGCTAGCTGTTCTTCAGGGAATCCTCTCATAATCCCGGTTTAGAAACACAGCTTTTGTGGATGGTTTGTTCCTCCTCCTCCCGCTTTCCTTTTGTTCTAGACTGCTTGGGACTTGGTCCTATTTGAGAGTACCTACTGCAAGAGCCCTCTCGAAGTAAGCTAGTACAGTTATGTAAGAACTTACCGTAACAGTAGATCTTCGAGAGAGGCTCTTGCAGTAGGTATTACCCTCCCTCCCTCCGTCCCCTCTTTTTCTTCTTTTCAGATATGGGGCCATATCCTCTTCCATCCTGTCAGCCCTTTGGCTCATGGCTGGAAAGAACTGAAGGGTGGGTGTTGGGACCGCCCCTTTATACTGATGTCGGCTGACGCCGGTCTGCCCGTGGGGTGGTCCCACCAGAGACTGCTAATAGAGATTTTTCCGTGGGGTCCTGACGCCTGGCGGCTTAGTCCTATTTGTGAAGATCTACTGTTATGGTAGGTTCTTACGTCACTACTTTTGTTTCCCTCCACAGCCCTCTGTTTTCTATTTTGCGTGACCGCCATTCCGATGTGGTACTGACTGGGCATGTACTCCTCCTTCAGACCATTTTCCTGTGCTTGTTTTCACGCATCGCCCATGGTACGCGCATTTGCACAGCACACAGCACATTACCACAGCGCTATCGCCTATTGTTTTGTATTGTGCTAACATGCTTCCGTGATTGCCAATGTGCCACATCCGTGCTAACATCACACGGGTACCATCACCAGTATACAGCAGCACCACCCCACCAACCACCTCAGTTCCTTTTTCCACACCATCGAGTGCATATCAGTAGTGTCATCACTCTCGTCTTTGGGGCTAGAACTTCATCGGACGACAGTGTTCAGTTCTTCGGCTTTAGTTTTAGAAATACACTAGAGTTTATTTTTGTGTAAGTTTGGTTAGTTTAACACACACAAAGTTTACAGTTTTTCTCAGTGCTACCTCATGCAAATGGTCGATGGCCATGGAAGAAGTTAAGCAACCTGAAAAGGCTGCTTGCTTCAGCAGGGGGGATGTGCCTGGCCACCACCTCTTTCTTCGTGGGTGTATTGACAGCGAGCAGTTCGGTGCCTGGGAGTATAGACAGTCCTACACTTCTGTGTTCTAGCCGGGGGCGCTAGGACTCTGCGGGTGCCAAAAATCTTCAGGAGAGCTAGCGTTGTAGTAGGACCATGCATGTGCAGCACTGCAAGATCAGCTCGCTCCTGTATAGGCTACCTAGGCATCGACCCTCCAACTGCCTCAGTTCCTTTTGTCCCAGCCTTTGAGTGTGCTTCAGTGATGATGTCACTTGCCCACCGCGAGTCAGTTCTTCACTTCTATATGACCGCAGCTTTTAGTCATTCAGTTCATTTTAGTATTTGTTAATCTTTGCTATTTTAAAAAAAAATAATAATTTTTTTCACTCAGCCATACCATCGATGGAGTGGACCATGGACGGTCTCGGTGATGGTAGGGGGACTTCGCTGGAAAGCTGTTCTGGCAGTGGGACTGTGTCCAGTCTGCCGCCCTTTCAGGAGGGGGAGGTCTGACCCAAGCAGTCCAGTGCTTGAGAGGGAGGGCAGTCCTCTCATAAGCACAAAAAGAAGTGGGCCTGTTCCCAATTTAGGTCGTGGACCCGGCAGCATACTCCCTCGAGTGCTTCTATCCGACTGAGGAAGAAGAGAGTGTACTGCTCAAGGTCACCCCCTGGTACATCTGTGATGGCATCTTCGGTAGTGGGGAGCGGCAGGCCGACCTCTCTTGGGTCCCCGGTGGCCTCCGCTCTTAACAGCCGTTACTCTTGACACCAGAGCCCCTCTCTGTCCACATGCTGGGTTTCCAGTAAGCAGCTTCATCACTGGGCTGTTCTTATGGAGCAATGGGTATAGCTTCTGTCTTGTGTGCCTCTTCCTTGTGGACCTGGTTCCGGGGCCTAGGTGCCACTAGGCCACGGTCGGAACATTCGGGGTGACACGCGTGTTCTGTGTCGGCAGCGGGCATTTCCACCTAGCCAGTACCAACTCAATTGATGCCCATTCCACGTGTCTTCCACCCTCACTTTCACTTTTCTCAGGGGCTGACACAGGTACTGCTTCCCTCCTCCTCTTTTTCTAGGTCTGGTGGTGGTTCTTGGACTCCAGTTCCGTGTCCAGCTGTGCCTCAAGTGCCATGCATGGTGCCAGGTCCTCTGGTGCTGCGAGCTCCTCCAGTGCCACGTGTGGCTCTGAGGTCATCAACGCTGTTGCCAGTTACAGTGTCTACGATTTACTCCTTGCCCAGGCCTGGCTTTGGCCTCTCAGGGTCTGATTTCTGTGGGGTCGAGGTAGAGAACGATGAGTTTGACCCTGCCATGATCTTGTCTGATGACGGTGAGGATGTCTCCTACCTTGGTGAGAAGCCGAAGATCTTTCTTTCCAGTCTCTTCTCAAGAATGTGGGGACAATCATGGCCCTATATACTTCTGCTCTGGATCCAGGTAGGTTTTTGTGCATGGAGTTCCTTCATATTCCTAATGTCACTATTAGTCTTACGCCTCCTGTCCCCCCTTCCTTTGAGACCTTGTCTGAGGTGGTGTGGGACAGGCTGGCTCTGATTCCTTCTGTGGCCAAGCCCATAGACAAGAAATATACCCCCCTACCACACACACACACACACACACATGGACAGACCTTTCTTGGCATGACAACCCATTGCAGACGCTTAGGTGGTCTTTGCAGAGAACGACAAAGCTGTTCTCCCTCAGGAGGCATCAACATGCCTTATCAGTAAGGAATCCCACAAAATTGACACCTTGGGGAAATGGGCTTTCCCAGCCGCTACTCAGGGCATGCGTATTGCCAGTTATGAGGGCCACATCTCCCAATATGAATATGTGCTTTGGAAGTCTCTTAAATCAGTGGTTGAGAATCTTACAGAGTCTGACTCTATCATGAAGCTTCTGCAGACTATTACAAGGGGCATAGAATCCAACAGTCATCAGCTGAAAGCTTCTGTGGATGCCTGTGACACTGACGCTAGGGCTGCCACCACTGGGATTTGTATCAGGTGACACTCCTGGCTCAGTACATCAGGACTTTCTTCTGATGCTCAACAACAGGTCACGAATGTCCCGTTTGATGGTGCTTATCTGTTTGAGCCTCAAGTTGAGCAAGCACTGGAGGTCACTCAGATGACCAGGACTGCTATTAAAGCATCCAGACTGGCTCCTTCTGTTCTGCAAAGGTGCGGAAACCATCGACAATTTCATAACGGGCATACCTTTTGAGGTAGAGACTGAGAAGCCTTTAACAAAAACCAGACTCCTCAGCCACAAAAGAAAACACAGCACAAGGCATAGGGCTCGAAAGCGCCCAATGCAACCCTCTGAAAATCTGGCACTGGTCCCACATCAGCTGCCCGAGGTGGACATCTCAAGGGCAGTGGGAGATCATCTGGCTCAGTTCTACAATCAGCGGAAGTCAATCACCTGAGACAAATGGGCCCTCAGGATTGTTCCGGAGGGTTACTCTCTGAATTTTGTGGAGATCCCTCCAGATCTTTCACCCAAATGACAGAACAGTCTGTCTGCCACTCAGTCAGGCCTTCTCACTTCCAAGATACAGGGCCTTCTCAGAAACAGGGAAGTAGAAGTTGTTCCCTGAGCAATAAGGAAACACAGGTCTCTACTCCCATTACTTTCTGGTTCTAAAGAAAATAGGTGGTGTGCGCCCAGTTCCTGATCTCAGAAAGTTTTTGTTCAGGGAGAAGTTCAAGGTGATCTCCCTAGGAACTCTGCTACCACTCTTTCATCATTATGACTGGCTGGCATCCCTGGATAAGCAAGATGCCTACCAGCAAATTCCAGTGCACCCAAGTCACTGCAGGTACCTCCACTTTGTGACCTTGGGTCAACTTTACCAATTCAGCTTTACCAATTCAGGACTCTGAACTGGTAAAGCTGAACTGGTCAGCTTTACCAACTCAGAGTCCTGCCCTTTGGGCTCTCCTCGGCTTCTCAAGTCTTTACAGTGTTTCACAGTTCTCACTGCACAACTCCGAAAGCTCAGTGTTACAAGTCTTTCCATAACTGGACGATTGGCCTTTGGCAAGCTTGTCAAGGTAGAAAATGCAGGAGGCAGTCTCCACGTCATCTCAGTTCCTTACCTCGATGGGGGTGCTGCTGAACCTGGAAAAAGTCGCAGCTTCAGGCCTCCCAACAGCTACTCTTCATAGAGGCGCTCCTTGACTCTTCCAAGGCGAGGGTCTTTTTCCTGCAGAACAGGAGAAACAACATTCTCCAGATGATTCACTTTATCGGAGAGAACAACCCTGTAGGAGCTCATGCTATACAACGGATGTTGGGTCACATGGCCTCCTCCGGTTTCATTGTGCCTCTGGCTTAATTGCACATGAGGACCACTCAGTGGATGCCAGGCACACAGTGGTTCCCGGCGACACATCCACAGTCTTACCCTATCAAGATGATAGAAAATCTGTGGAGATCGCTTGCGTGGTGGATCCAGGACAACCTTCGACAAGATATGCCATTTGTTCCTCCAGAGTCTCAGGTTACCGTCACCACAGATGCATCTCTGATCAACTGTGGTCCTCACTGCCAGGAGTTCCACACTCAGGGAGTATGGACACGGGAGGAGTCTCATCTGCACATCAGTGTGCTGGAGATAGCGGTCCTGGGTGCAGTTCGAGCCCTGAAGGATGTCCTCTGTCACCAAGTAATCCTTCTTCAGATGGACAACAAGGCGGTGATGTATTTCATCAACAAACAAGGGAGAGCCTACTCCTACCCTTTGTACAGAGAGGCCATGAGGGTATGGGAATGGTGCCTTGAACACAGCGCTCTGATTCAGGCAGTCTTATCTGCCAAGGATTCAGAACAATCTGGCAGAACAACTCGGAAGAATAGAGGTGGAGCCTCATGAGTGGTCACTTGCACTGGGCATCATTCAATCGCTCTTTGACGAGTCGGGCAGTCCAGATGAGGACCTTTTTGCATCCCCACTCAATGCAAAACTGCCTCTACTCTGCTCCAGAAATTCAGAAACTGGCACTTTCTGTCAGGATGCATTCAGACTGTGGTGGACAAGATGCTTCCGTCGCATTTCCCTACTACCCCTAGTTCAGAGGGTGCTACTCAGACTAGAGGCACAGGGGGTGGTGCAAGTTATTCTAATTGCACCATACTGGCCTCGACAGATCTGGTTTCCATTAATCAACAAGTTGCTGGAGGCCCCTCAAAAGCAACTGCCTCTAGGGACAGACCTCCTCACACAGGGATCCTGGTTCATCTCAGTCTGTACTCCCTTCATCTCCATGCCTGGCTCCTCAGGAGATAGAAGTGGTGGAGGGTCAAGGTTTCCCAGAGAATCTTAAAGATTCTCTTGGCAGCGTGTAAGCCCTCCACCAGGAAGACTTATACTGCTAAATGGAAGCGTTTCTCACTATAGTGTGCTAAGGTCCCTCTGGATCCATTCCGATGACCACTGAATAGCGTGTTGGAGTACCTGTTAGACCTTTCAGATGCAGGACTGCAGTATTCTACAGTCAAGGTACACCTATGCGTGCTTTCTGCCTATCATAAGCCAGTCCAGAATAGGTCTCTTGACTCAACTGCCTTTGTACAAGGGATTCCTCAAAGGCATTCTACACACAAGGCCTCCTGTTAGGAAGGTGGTGGCCACCTGGGATATTAACCTTGTGCTGAATATGCTCACTCGTAAACCTTTTAAGCCTCTAGCCATGTGTAGATTGAACTTCCTGACCTGGAAGATTGCCTTCCTGGTGACCATCACTTCTACTCGCAGGGTCTCTGAAATACATGCCCTGGTTACAAACCCTCCATACACCATCTTTCACAAAGACAAGGTAAAACTCTGTACTCGCCCTTCATTCACTGGATGTCAAGAGAGCCCTATGGTTCTACATAGATAGGACTGGTGAACTCTATAAAGCAAAGCAACTCTTTGTGTCTTTCAATGCGGCCCGGCTGGGTCAGCTGGTATCCATCAGATGCATTTCTTCATGGGTAGTGGCATGCCTTCGCCATTGTTATCCTATGGCGCAGGTGAAGTTGGAAGGCCATGTACGCACTCACTCAGCTAGAGCAGTTCCTGTGTTTCTGGTGGAGGTACACTCGGTTCCCCATACTGAGATTTGCAAAGCTGCTACTTGGAGTTCAGTGCACACCTTTGTGAAGCACTACGCTCTAGATGTCCATGCCAGTCAGCATGCTTCCTTTAGCAGGACAATCCTTAATGGAATTCAGTCCTGAGTGAGCTCTGTCTCCTGCTGCTGTGCTTGGGGGATTGGTTTAGCTCAGTGCTCTAACCCAGAAATGTGAATAAATGGTGAAGACTTAAGTCCAGGAAGATATGGAAATTATGTACCTACTGTAATTCTTGATTTTCTTGGACAAGTTTTCACCGTTTATTCACATGCCCACCCACTATCTCCCAGTCTCACTCATTCTGATCTTGTCTGTGTCAATCTTCACCATTCCTCACTACTTGGGTTACCAGCCGGAGCCTGGGACCCCGCGGGAGCCCTTTTTTTTTTTCTGGAGGCAGAGTTAACGAAGAGATGGCACCGCCCTCGAGACCGACATGATACGTGGCACTCGTGGGTTGGTCGTTAACTGTTGTTGACTCCGCCCTAGCTCCAGTTCTGCTACTCCCGCCGTCGAGAAAGGACCTTGTGTGGAAGCTTGAATTATAACTGCGTTTTTGCAGCCTAGTCCATCAGTTTACAGTTCTGCTTGACTCCTCTGTACTCTGCGCCACTCCCTGATTCCCCGGTAAGATGTTTCTTGTTTACTTGTTTTGACGTCGAGTACCTTTATTTTGTTTATTGTGTTTTTGACACAGTCATGTCTCATTCTGGAGACAAGAAGAAATCTTCGAAGGTCATCCCCCAATGCGTCGGTGTCCCTGTGGCTGACTTTTTTCTGCTATGGGCCAGCATGACCGCTGTTTATCTTACTTAAGCCATGACCATGACATGGATCATTGCAACACCTGTTTTTCAATGGACTGCTGAGTGCTGGAAATGTGTGCGTTTAAAGTTGTACATGCACCACCGACTTTTGGAGGACAGAATTGCACTCGGAAGGCCAAGGTAAGGTTTCTCAGCCCTTTATCCGGGTCCCTTATGGCTCGCGGCAGAGGGGGCCTCTGCCACTTTTATCCTTGCCATGGCAGGGGCTTCTTCCATGGTGCAGGAGGCTGTCTGGCCTCCTCAGGGGCTGGGCTGGAGGCACCATTTTGGCAGTCACTTCTTTGGAATGGAAGGCTCCCCTGGCATCATGTTCTGGGACCCATGGGTCCAAGCTGGCACCGTCTGTCTGTGCCGCCCCTGATTCCGGTGTCACTTGAGGCACTGCGGGTTCAGACTGTGCCAGGCCAGCCCACGGCACCGTTTCTGACTCTGGCATCATTCACAGGGATGGGAAGCGTCAGCGTGAGACCTGTTTGCAGTGCCACGTCTGTCTCCAGTGCCGTTCGCAGCACCGAGGATGGAGTGGGCACCGTGGGCAGTGCCACCTCTGTCTCCGGTGCTGTTTGCGGTGCCGGGGATGAGGGCAGGCACCGTGGGTGGTGCTGCCTTTGTTCCTGGCGCTGTTCACGGTGCCGGGGGGGAGCGCGGCACTGCTCATGGTCCTGGGATCGGCAGGGATTGGAGGGGTCATCTGGATTCGGACTTTGCCGTCCTCCTTAGAGGAGGACATGGAGGCTGACCCAAATTGACTCCCAGATTCCGCTGGTTCCTCGGAGTCCAGCGCCTCAGCTCCCACTCAGTCCCCCACTGGGGAGCGGCCGGACTCTTCTGGTTCTGGGGTCAGTGGTATTGACCAGCCTTTGGGTGTCCAGGCAGACACCACAGGGCAATCCGGATATGAGGACCCATCTGCTCCTCCTGTGGGCAGTCCCCCTCCCGTGGTTGTCCTAACTAGCTCGACTTCTGGGTCGGCTGGGGTGTCCCAGGCAGGGGAGGATGCTCCACCTCCAGTTGTCTCCCAGGAGGCTATCTCTTGGGCTCCCTCACCCCACCACTCCATCCCTTCCTATTCTTCTCGCTGGTGTGCAGAACTGGAGCTAGGGTGGAGTCGACAGCAGTTAACGGCCAGCCTGCAAGCACCACATATCATGTTGGCCTCTAGGGCAGCGCCATCTCTGATTCGACTCCTCCTCCAGAAAAAAAAAATAAATGCTTCCACGGGGTCGCGGCCGGTAACCCAAGTAATGATGAATGGTGCAGATACACGGACAGATCAAAAATTATGGTAGGTACATGATTTTCATTTTCTGGTCTTCACTCCTGCATTGGTTTGGACTGTGAACACATAGTTATTCGACCCTTCTTATACAGGTCAAGCAGGGCTATCTTATGCCCTGCTTAGGTCAGTTGTTTATCTAGTGCTTACTTTCAGTGAGAGCTCTTGCAGCAGGCAATAACCATAAGCACCACGCTGTCGGGTGCCAGGACCCCACGGAAGCCTTCTAGCTAGCAGTCTTCAGTGGAGGACCGCCTCCAACATCTGCTTTGCCATGGCATCAGCTAGTGGTATAAGGGGGCGGTCCCTAGACCCACCTCAGTTCTTTTGCCACCATCGACCTGTTCGCATCGGCTCCTCAGACGCCTTCTCACAGCAGTTCGACCACTTTTGTGCCTTCAGTATTTTTCCTTGCTTATTGATGAAAATGTTTTCGTATTTCATCCCTGTCTGCATTTCTTCATTTCTTCATCTCTGGAATCATCCATTTCATCTATGGAATGAAGAAACTCCAAGTGTGCCTATGGCAAACAGCTGCCATCGAAGTATGGCCAAGAGGTCTGCCTTTTTTGCCTGGGCCTGAACCACGACACCTCGGCCTGCGAGCACTGCAGGCGGTTTAATTCCTGGACTCGAATCCACCACCAGACGGCCCTTAAAGCTCACCTCCTTGAGAAGCAGCTTGCCACCCTGCAGAATCAGCCAGCGAGGAAGAGTCCTTCTTCATCTTCTTTGGTTTCTGCCTCCTCCACTTCGAAGCCACACAAGGAGAAAAGGAAGGACTCAGGGAAACAGAAGTCCCAGGACAAGCACTGGGAAAAGTGCTGGGGACGCTCCCGTTCCAGGTCCCTGCTCCACAAGAAGTCTTCATGCAGCTCCTCATCCCACAGGGGATCAGACCATTCCTCCCAGCCTACCGACGACTCCTCTGGGCAGCCAGCAGCAAAGCCTCCTGCTGTCATCCTGGCATCAGGCAGGGGCAAGTTGGGGTCAGGGGCTCCGGTCTGTACCCTGATGCCTCTCAAGGTGAAGGCCACACCAGCAGAGGCACTCTCCACCTTAGGGGCTGGGACCGGTCAAAAACAGGGCAGTGATGCTTCGGTTCCTGCCCGCCTGGTTCCAACAACCGTCTCGTTCAAGGCCTTGGACAAGACACCCCATCATCAGGTGCAGGCATCAGGCTCACACGAGCACCCAACGCCTCTGCCCCCACAGTCTGGTGCCTTCGCCTAAGGCCTTGGCCAAGTCGATGGCTGCACCCCCCTTGACTCCGCCAAGCAGCTGCCTGCTAAGGGTACACCTTCCCGGGCATCGGATCGGGCTTCGCCCACCTCCTTGCCAGCCTGTTCTCTGTCGCTGGTTGAGGTAGACTTCTCACCCTCCAATGGAGGCTCCCGGATGATTAACGTTAGGCCAGATGAGGCTTCTAACCACCCTGTCTCACCTCCTATTCTGCCGTCACCTTGGACACTGGATCCCTGGACCCTAGATGCTCCAACACCGGGCAAGCTAATGCCAGCTCTTCAGTCACCAGTCAGACCATCTGATCCACGGTTCTCCATGGACCAAATCCAGGAACTCTTCTCCTTCTGGTGGAACCAGGTCAAAGGAGATGTGCTCCCCTACGAGGAGCCCGTGACCGTGGAGCCAGAGCCGGACAAAGACAAGGAACAGGAGCCTAAATAACCCTCTCCTTCTCCTAAGGGCCATACCCCAAATCCAGACAACTGCCGCGGTAGGCCCCCACACAGAGGGCAGCATCACCACAAGTAGTCACGCTCATCCAGGCATCACCGTCACTGGTCTCACAGCCAACATTGGTCCCACAGTGGACACTGGTCCCATAGCGAACATCGGTCCCATAGCCAACATCGCTCTGGCTCTTCGTCCTCCTCCTTGGCGGATACCAGCCACAGTTCTTCATCCTCGGGCTTGGACCATTCTGAACCTAGGAGTTGCTCTTCCACTCTGGATAATAAGGACACCCCCAGGTCACCTCCTGAGGACCCGGAGTTCATGGACATCATGAGGCACATCCAGACCTCAAACAGATAGGAGACCGAGGACCTGGTTCCGGGAGGCGGAGGTTGGCAAAGTACATGAGGCAGAAGGAGCCCAAGACTCGAGTAGTGCCTCATTTGGTAGGTACCTTTCAGGACCTCACAAGGTTAACCTAGAAGCACCTATCCACCACCTTTGCTGTCTCCAAGAAGTCAGACAGGCTGTATGGAGCCTCTAGGGAAGAGCCTTTCCTGGCGAAACACCCGACGGCAGTCTCTGTGGTGATTATGGCAGCTCACAATAGATTGAAGAAGCCTTAACACCTGAGTACTTAGCCTCCCGACCAGGGGTCCAGATATATCAACCAGATGGGCAAAAATGTTTACTCATCCTTCACTTGCTCTATCAGGTCCCTTAACTTTCTCACACACATGGTGCAATGCCAGAATGCCCTGTGGGAGAAAGGTATGATTATAGCTCAAGCCCTTCCAGACTCAAGACAAAAAAAACTGAGCTGCTGGACCTCCTCAAAGTGGGGTCAGAAGTAAGCACCCATGTTCTGCATGCCTCATATGATACTGCAGATACAACTGCAAGAGCGGCGGCTTCAATCATCTGCCTCAGGTGCCATGCCTGGCTTAGAGTCTCAGGATTCCCCCAGGATCTGTAGTTGGACATTTTGGACCTCCTCTTCAATGGCTCGGTCCTCTTTGGAGACAAGATAGGGAAACTGATCACCCATCTCCAAGACTCCAGGAAGTCCATTTGTTCTGTCCAAGAAATGTATAAGGTTGACCAAAGACCCTTTAAGAAGTGGCCGTTTTGGAAGCCCTCAGGTCAGCAGCCCCAAAACTAGCCTCAGCAGAGGGGAAGCTACAAAAGGAAGGCCACCTCCCAGACTCCTGGAAGCTCTGCCTCTCGGGCTCCAAAGTCCTCCCAGGTCCCTCTGCCTACTCCCAGAGCAAAACAGTGACTCCTTGCCGGACCCCCCATCTCCAGCGGAGTCAGCGGGGAAAGTTGTAGGGGGTCACTTCTCCCTCCATCTCAAGGGTTGGAGCAAAATAACAACAGACTTCTGGTGTTTTACAGCTCATAGAGGTCATACTCTGGAGTTCGAACAAATGCATCCGGAAACTCCACCAGTGTCTTCCCACTATCCTCCTTCTCATATCCTTATTGATCGAAGGAGAAAGTCGGGCCCTCCTGAAACAGCAGGCTATAGAGCCAGTGCTCCTGCCTCAAAGGGGAAAGGGATTTTATTCCCACTTTTTTCCTAGTTCCCAGAAAGACCGAGGACCTTCGGCTCATCCTGGATCTCAGTTCCCTGAACAAATTCATTGAGTAAAAGAGGTTCAGTATGGTCACGCTGCCAGGTCTGATCCCCCTCCTGCATCAAAGGGACTGGCTCTACTCTCTAGATATGCAGAATGTGTACCTGCACATCCTAATGTTCCAGTCTCACAGGAGGTTTCTGCGCTTCCTCTCCATGGCCAACATTGTCAGTTTCGAGTCTTGCCATTCAGCCTATCTTCCACTCCCAGAGTCTTCACCAAGTGCCTAGCGGTAGTGGCTTCAGCTGTATATTGCTGGGGCCATTACATCTTTCCCAACCTAGACAACTGGCTTGTGGCAGCTCCCATGAGGAAACAGCTGGTTCGCACTCTGAGACATCATCTTCCTTGTCAATCTTCAACATTCATTACTGCTTGGGTTAGTGCCGGAGGAGTGCACCTGCTACGGGAGTTGTTTTTTTTTTGTTTTTTTTTTTTGGAGTTGGCTCCAACGGCACCGCTCTCGAGCGCGTGTACTGCGTCATGCTGGGCGGCGTTAAGTGCCGCAGACTCCTCCTCTATCTCAGTTCTGTTTCTCCCGCCGTTGAGGCTGCACCTGCTACGCGTAGTTAGCAATAGTTAATGGTTGATCGTCAAGACTCCTCGTTTCTTCTTCAGTGACTCGCTCGACGCCGTCTCCCGGTAAGACCGTTCTTTTATTTTCTATCGACGGTGCCGAGTGCTTTATTGCTGTTTTTTGCCTTGTTTAGTTCGCATTTTGTCAGGTTTGGGGGCAAAGTGTAAATCGAAGGTGGGCCGTGCCCCTATGCGTCAGTGCTCCTGTGGCTGGCATTTCTCAGTCTCGGACCGGCATGATGTCTGTCTCCGTTGCCTGGGAACCAACCACGATATGGACGCGTGCGACGCCAGTTTCTCCATGGACCATCGTGTCCTCTAAGTCCGAGCATTCAAGATCGACAAGGCCCCACCAACCTTCGGGGGACAGCGTCGCTCCAGGGATTCCCAGGTAAGGTCTCTAGGCCCTTCCTCCGGCTCTCCTCTCGGGCCTATACAGTCCGTGGAGGAGGAGGCTTCCTCCTCTTCTCTTGCCGAAGAGGAAGCTTCTTTCGCGGTGTCGGAGGAACGTCGTGGTCCCTTCCGGGGCCGTGATGGGGACACCGCCTCGGCAGTCACCTCCTCGAAGGTGCAGGCTCCCCCAGTGTCGAGGCCCGCGCCTGCTAGGCCCGGCACCAGTGGACCCTCGACGCCGCCCTCAGGCCCGGTTCGCTCTTTTGGCAGTGCTGTGGGCCTAGCTGATGCCGCGGGGGAGCGGGGCCAGGGCCTAGCAGGTGAGCCAGGTCGTTCAGGCGCCATCTCTGGCACCGGCGCCGTCCGCAGTGCCCGTTTCTCCAGGGACCCCGGGGTTGCTAGCATCATGGTTCAGCTGGTCTCTTCCTCTTGAGGTCAATGACTCAGGCGTGGACCCATCCTGGCAACCTGACTCTTAGTCAGGGTCCCCGGCTGCGGCTGGTCTTCAAGCGGCTGGCAGGCCTCTCCTGCTGTCCCGCTACTGTCCTCCCTGAGGACCCTTGGGCTAGGGTGGTCCTGGGTCAGGGGGCGATGGAGTAGGGGCGGAGGAAGGGGCTCTCCCTTCTGGGGGGCTCATGACAGCTACCCTTCCGGGTGCTGTTACCGCCACTCTGGGTGGGAGAACGCTGGGGTCGAGGAGGAGGGTGCTCTCGGAGTCCGAGGGGTCGAGGGGCAGGGTGCAGTCGTCGCGGTCTCTGCCGGCCACCCCTGGGGGGGTTGGCTCGGAGCCGTAGCGCTGCACTCCGCCTTTCCCTGTTGGACCCCGGGGTCCCCTCCGGACTGCCCTTCTGGAACCATACAGTCCCAGGCTCGTCACAGGGGAGGATCCCCTTCTGGGCTCTAACAGGGTTCGCATCCCAAGGGTTCCGTTTTGCGACCTGGTCTGTTGTCCAGAATCCTGCCAGCTCGGGCTCCGTTCTCCGGATTTCAGAGCCCTAGCAGAGGTCAGTTGCCTCTTTGTAGGTGCCCATCTCCAGTGCCTCTGCAGCCACCCCCCGCTCTTCCAGGCCATGTCGGTCCTATGGGCCTGTTATCCTGGGAGCAGTTCAGAGGTTCTGTGGTGGCCTTCCCCTCATATGTCAGGTATATGCATGAGCGGGTCTTTCGCCTCTCCCCACCGCCGCAGGAATCTTCTGGACACTCGAGCTCTCCATCATCCTCGTCTCCCTCCTCTGAGGGAGAGGAACCCTCTGCTTATATCTCCTCCGATGCTGATTTCACTGAATATCGGCGTTTCCTTTGAGGATGGTGAGGGATCTTCGAATCTCCTACATTAGGCGTGACAATACCGAACAGGAGACGTGTGAATTCCTTGGAGAATTCAGTGCCCAGCACCTGGTGGTACCTTCCTAGCCTATCCCCTTCCAGGAGGTGTCTATCCGTTCCTGGCGGTAGCCAGCCGCCCCTTCTCCAGCCCCAGCAGACTGTCGGCAAGAAGATGTTATTGCCCCCTTACACAGGATCCTAGAATTACGCTTCAGCCATCCCTCGAATTTGGTATACCTAGAGACTCCTTCCAGGCGCCGCCGCCTGGCGTACGACCATCCACCAGATTCGGATTCCCTACAATTCGACCGGTGGGGGCGAAGAGTGTTCTCTTCCTCTCGTGCGATGGCTTGCATTGCGTCACATCAGGCTCATCACGCTGCCTACAGTAGGTATCTGTGGTCGATGCTCTCTCAGCTCTTAGCATCAATGCCTGATACGGAGCAAACCAGACAGGCTATTGCCCTCTCCGCTATAGGCCTGGAGCTGGCAAGACACCAAGCAAGGGCATCTTATGACGCCAATGAGGTGGCTTCCAGGCTTGCGAGGACAGCGATCTGCATTAGGCGAACGGCATGGCTTTGTCTATCAAGGTTGTCACCCCTGGCCCGGCGTAGGGTGATTCGCTCCACTTTCCAGGGGACCCGTCTCTTTTCCTACAGAGCTAGGAGATTACTGCAGGGGCTTCCTCCGTCTCCCCGTCCTCGGGCGGCACCTCCTAGCTCTTCTCCCCCATAGGCTTCTCTCTAGATTAGCCCGGGGTCTTCCCCTTCTGTTTCTCACCAGCAGGAGGCTGGGGGTCTTGTTCCCTCAGGTTTCTACCCCCCCCATTTTTAAGGGGAGCTTGGTACTCACCCAAGCAGTAATGAGTGGTGAAGATTGACAAGGAAGATATGAAAATTCAAACAACATGAAGTCTTACTATATTATGACATATGCAGTGAGTCCCAACCCTTGAACTGCTCCGGAGGTGAAAGAGTTAACTTTCCATGCCAGGCATGGAACGCTGAGCTCGAGCTCGGTTGAAAACTCTTGTCTGTTGTTCTTCAAACTCAAACTGTCAGATTCTTTACTCCGCTTCACTGAACTGTCGCTCCGGAGATTTTCTCCTTCTGCTCGAGTTCATTTGTGGTTAAGTATTGTTTCTCGTTTTTTTTGACCGAATTTAAACCATAACCGGTCGGTTCAGGCTCTGTCTGTGGTATTGTAAGTACTAGATAGGTTTTACATTTATTTCTTCTGTGTGGAACTTGTAAACGGTTATCGGTTCGGTTTGAACCGATCAGGTTGATTTAAAATACATTAATTTGTCTTTTAGAGTGTGGTTACTGGTTCTTAATCGATTCTAAAAAAACGGATTTTATTACGTTTTTTTCCACGATCCGTGATACGGTTGGGAACCGATAAGAGGGTCTTGCTTGGCGAATTGCCATAAACGGGCAAGTTTGTTTAGAACTGGCACTGTGTCTGAAACCCAAAAAAAACCGGGCCCACTGGGTTTCAGCACTGCAGTGTGTGTGGGGAAGCCTTTGCCAAGGCTGAACCCCACACCACCTGTGTTTATTGTCTGGGGTTTGACCACCTCAATGCAGACTGCCAGATTTGTCAAGATTTTCCTGCAGCTACCCTGGATAAGAGAGTTGGTAGGCTCAGGGAAAGGGAGGCCAAGAAGTCTGCTGACCCGGATGGCCAGCCCAGTTCGGTTCCAACCGAACCAGAGGGAGTGCCCTCTGACCAGGGCGAGACTTCCTCGGGCAAAAGGAGAGCCGACTCTGAGGGGTCGGTTCCAGCAAAAAGGACTAGAAAATCAGCTGGTGTGGAGCCAAAACTTTCCTCTCCAACTGCTGAAGAAATAAGCCAGCGATTAAAATTGTCCAGTCGCTTTCCCGGTTCTAATCGAACCGCACCGTCAAGGTAGCGTATGGTTTGGCGGTTCCACGGTTCAAGAGTATGATTTAGAGAATTTTATGAACGGAGGAAGGGAGGAGTATGAGGAGAGTGAATGTGGATTTGAAAGTCTGGATGTGCCCATTGAACGGACATCTCCCAGACAGACCTTCAAGTGTCTCCATCCTAGGCTTTCTGAGTCCCTTTCTCATATTATGTTTTATTAAGTGGCTGAAACCCTCCAGCTCCCACAGGAAGGCTGTGGATGATCAAGAGGAGCCTGGCGATATGGAAATGATGGATATCCCAGAGTCTAGGAGACTGTCTATTCCTTTGCATAAATCTTTTGGGAAACAGACAGTAAAAATTCTAAAAACTCCTCACACTATACCTCCTGTTGATAAGAGAATGGACAAGAGGTACACATTGTCAGGCTTTGGTATGGAGTTCCTTACACAACAATGCAGCCATGTTGGGGTAGTGCAGGCTGCAGCCTGTGGCAAGGCAAATGTTCCCTTGGCTTCACACCCCCCTGACAAGGACTCCGGGAGGATTGATGCCATGGCAAAGAAGCAGTACCTGGCAGCATCCTTGGGACTCAGACAGGCAAATTATATGGCTTATGTTGCTAGATACCAGAAATCCAGATGGGATACTGTTATGACTCTAGCAAAACAGGTCCCTGGTTAGCTTGCCAAGGAGCTGGAGCAGGTGGCTGCTAATGGTATTGAGGCATCTAAGGTGCAATTCCATGCTGCAGTGGACTCTAATGATGTGTCATGGCTACATCTGTGGCACTTCGCAGAATGGCTTGGCTCAGATGTACTAGCCTGTCACAGGATACCCAGACTAAGGCCATGGATTTTCCTGTTGTGGGTAATTCTCTGTTTGGGGAGCAGACAGACAATTACATGAAGAAAATGGATGAGTATAGGACCACCTATAGGAGTGCACAGGCCAAGGAAGGCAGGCCACTCTCAAGGCAACCTTCCAGGGCAGGGCAGGCCTTTCATAGGCCTTTACCAGCCCAGGCCTCCTCTTCAGCTTATGCCCAGAGGGGTTCTTTAGAGGAGGAGGCAGCAGGGGTACAAGCAGGCCTGCTTCCACCCCTCCAGCCTGAAGCCCCTGCCAAACAGGCAACCTGATGGGGTGTGCCAGGCCCGATTCTCAACTACCTGTAGGGCAGGCTGGCTTACTTTGTCCAGGACTGGAAGTCTCTGACATCAGACAAGTGGGTCCTGGGTAGTAAGCCAGGGACTGGTTCTCGCTTCAAAATTTCCAAAGATGAGAAACAGATCCTTTCCACCTGCAAATCCATCAGAGGCACTTGCCCTAGAGGCAGAAGTCTCTACCCTCCTGGCTCTCAGAGCCGTGAAAAGGTTTCACCCTCACACCAGGGCAAAGGATTGTACTCCAGGTACTTCCTTACCCCAAAAGACAGGAGAATGGTGGCCCATCCTGGATCTCAGATACTTAAACAAGCACCTTTAAAGCCAAAATTCAAAATGGTAACTCTGGGAATTATTCTACCCTCTTCTAAGGCCAGGGGACTGGCTAGCGTCCCTGGACCTCAAGGATGCCTACTTCCATATTCTCATCAGAGCTCCCTTCAGCAGTACCTCAGGTTTGAGCTGCCCTCAGGCCATTACCAGTTCAAACAATGCCCTTTGGCCTCACCTCTGCTCCAAGGGTATTCACAAAATGCCTGGCAATAGCAGTTGCCTACCTAAGAAGGCAAAAACTGCCATCTTCCCTTACCTGGACGACTGGCTCATAGTAGGCCAGTCTCCAGATCAGAATCAAGTTACATCTTCAGATAACTCAGCAACTGCTTACCTCTCTGGGTTTCCTTCTGAATCTTTCAAAGTCAGTTCTAGAGCCTCTCAGCTCCCTCACCTTCATAGGCGCATAGAACTGAACACAGAGAAGCCAGAGCCTTCCTTCACTGGACAGGCAAGGACCCTGGTCTCTCTGGCCTCCTCATTCACCCTGCAGGTCTCTCTCGACCAGCAAGGCATTTCTACAGCTCCTGGGGCACATGGCGCTTCTACAGCAGTAGTGCAAGGGGCAATTTCAGATGAGGGCCATCCAGTTCCATTTGAGAGCCTTTTGGTCTCTCAAAAAAGGACCCTCTAACCAGCTGATCCCAGTGACTGAACCCTGATCCAGACCTACAGTGGTGGCAGGATCAGAGCAATCTGAGACAAGGGGTTCCCTTGTCACTCAGTCTCACTCTTTAATCCTTACTACAGATGCATCCCTCTTGGGCGTCCTCACTACAGGGACTGTGGTCCCCTCAGGAATCTCTGCTCCACATCAACCTGTTGGAGCTCAGAGCAGTTTTTCTAGCACTTCAAGCTTTTTCCAAATCTGTTCAGAACAAAGTTGTACAGGTCAGAACAGACAACACCACTTCAATGTGGTACATCAACAAGCAGGGAGGCACTCAGTCTATGGCCTTGTGCACGAAAGCAATGACGTTGTGGTCTCGGAGCTACTCCTGAACACCTCCCTTACGGCAGTTCACCTCCCAGGCAAGGACAATGTCCTGGCAGATGCTCTCAGCAGGATTTCCTGGGCCATCACAATGGTCACTGGATCCTCTGGTCCTGGAGGTAATATTTGCCAGATGGGGCACCCCGCAGATAGATCTTTTGCAGCCCCAGACAATCACCAACTTCCTCTTTTTTGTTGCCGGACCCCAGTGTTGGGCTCTAGTCCCTCGGATGTCAGAGTTCTCAAATGGGAAGGAAGTTCTCTATGCTTTTCCCCCTTCCTCTCCTGTTCAAAGTGTTAGTCAAATCAGATCTCAATCCTGCAGAGTGATTCTGATTGCTCCAGATTGGGCCAGACAACCCTGGTATTCATTCCTACTGTCCTTAGCAGTCCATCTTCCCCTGTGTCTTCCCAGGAATCACGATCTGTTAACCTGTGCCCAGGGAAGGGTTTGGTACCCGAACCTCAAATCTCTCAATCTCAAGGCCTGGCTCTTGAAGAGTTAGAGTTTGCTGATCTACACCTCTCCCAAGGTGTAATGGATATATTGAAGGCTTCTAGGAAGCCTTCCACCAGGGCTACTTACAATCCCAAATTGAAGAGGTTTTCCATATGATGCTCTGGGAAGCTGATTTACCCACAGTCCTCGATTATATGGTCCATTTAAACACTTTGGGGCTCAGACCAGCTACCCTAAAGGTGCATTTGGCAGCTGTGTCTGCTTTTATTTCAGCAGGTAAACCCTCTTCTCTTTTAACTCATCCTGTATTCTCTAAGTTTTTTAAGGGATTGCTTCACACCAACCCTCCATTCAGGGACCCTACCCCTGCCTGGGATCTTAATGTTTGCATTGCTCAGCTTATGCAACCTCCTTTGAGCCTTGTCTTCAACAGAGCTTAAGAATTTGACTTGGAAGACTGTTTCTGGTAGCCATCACTTCTGCCAGGCGCACAAGTGAATTACAAGCCTTGTCAGTGAAGCCTGATTTTATCTCCTTTCAAGAGATAATGGTCCTCAGGACTAACAGGAAGTTTTGCCCTAAGGTGGTTTCAGATTTCCACCTTAATCAATCTATTCTCTTCCAGTGTACTTCACTGACCATTCCTCCTCTGGCGAGAGGAGGTTGCACAGCTAGATGTGAAGAGAGCCCTTAGTTACTACATTGAGCGACTAAGGGTCACAGGTTTGACTCCCTCCAACTGTTCCTCACTTATGGTGGAGGTTGGTAAAGAAACCTGCCACTAAAAGATCCATTGCCAGGTAGATTGTCTCTTGTATCCAATTTGTTATGAAAGCTGGGTAAGGTTCCTCCCTCAGGCCTGAGGGCTCACTCTACCAGAGGTACAGCTGCTTCCCTGGCTGCTGCCAGGGACATCCACATTCTAGAGATTTGTCAAGCAGCTACCTGGAAAACAGTTCACACTTTTACCAAGCATTACTCTGTGGACATCCAGGCTAGGAATGATGCTCGGTTTGGCACAGCTGTGCTTCAGAGCCTATTTCCTAAGTAGGTTCTGTCCCTCCTCCATGGAGGTACTGCTGTGTAGTCTGCATATGTCATAATATAGCAAGACTTCATGTTTGAAGAAAAAATTACTCATCTTAGTAATGTTGTTTCTTCTAATGGAGTCTTGCTATATTATGACCTCCTACCTGTCCCTCTCAGAACCTCTGTTTTTGGGATGTGGGTGGGCAGTGTAGTGTTGGCACTTAGTAGATGCCCACCTTGTTTTCACCCCTCCTTTTTGGGGTGATTTGGTGTTGTGTTTTTCATTTTTTGGGTCTCCTGACTTGAGTCTTTGTTTTGGGACCAAAAAATGTGTTCTTATATTTTAGTAGCCAGTTGGCTAGTGTAGGTTTACAGCTTCCACACAGGACCTTAGTGAGTTTAGCTCGTAAAGATCTGACAGTTTGAGTTTGAAGAACAACAGACAGTTTTTTCAACCGAGCTTGAGCTCAGCATTCCATGCCTGGCATGGAAAGTTAACTCTTTCACCTCCGGAGCAGTTCGAGGTTGGGACTCACTGCATATGTCATAATATAGCAAGACTCCATTAGAAGAAACAACATTTCTAAGGTGAGTAATTTTTTCTTATGTACCTACCGTAATTCTTGATCTTCTCTTGTGTCTTCACCATTCATTACTGATACCCTCCCACCTTCCCCTCAGTGGCCTCCTTCTGTGGCGTCTCCCCCTTCCGTCTCGTTCCTCTTCCTTCCTTTGGCCTTTATGCAAAAAAAAAAAAAAATACTTCTGTTTTTCCATTCTCAATGAATGGTTCTTTTTTTCCTCAAGTAAGGAGGGAGCAAACACTGATTTTCTGTTATTCTGGGGGAACTCTTTCTGACCGCCCTTAGGGTGCGACTTCTAAATACCTTCTTCAGGTTATGCAGTTTCACAGCTTAAGAGACCGTGTTCTAACTCGGCCTCAGCAACATTTAGAATCCACCTGGCAGGTGTTATCTTTGAGCTCATTCTAACTGCTGCTTGAACTTGTCAGCCTTGAGCGTCTGCTTGCCTTGCCTAGGGAGTCTGATTGAGTTCCCACTCTATCCTTCATACAAAGCTGCCTTCAGAAAGGTATAATCTTTCCCATACACGGCTGTGTTAGCACTTAACAGAGTGCTAAGGGACTTAGTCCCCTTCCTGGGTGGGCGCTCTTCCCGGAACAGGTTCTGCCCGGGCAGTCCATGAGCCGTCAGCTAGGATGTAGGGACTTGGCATGTTGAGAGTTCAGAGATGTTGCCCTCATTCGGATCTGTCCAGGTGGTTCGATTGAACCTCCCCTCAGTCCTAGCAACTGGGATTCTTGCTCCCTTGTTGAGTCTCGAGCCTATAAGCCTCTCAGCCAATGCTCCGATGGGCACTATTCTCCCTCTCAACATGCCTCCTTCTCTTCTTCTCCTTCTTCTTCTTTCTCTTTCCCTCTCTCTGTTCCTCCCTTAGAGCCGCCCCGGAAAGGAGGCCCTGCGGTCCCTTAGGGTAGGAATATTCTCTCCTCTGTCTATTCTCTACTGGCTTATTCCTTTTTCAGTTTATATCCTTTCCTTTTTCTGTCCCTCGGCTCTCTTGCCTCACTTTCCTTTTTTCTTCCCTTTATTTTCGCCTCTCGGCTACCAGAACTGAGATGAGAGAGGTGCGACACCTAACGGCGCCTCGCGCAGCCATGGCGCAGTACGTCGCGCTTGAGAGCGGCACCATTGGAGCCGACTCCAAAAAAAAAAAAAACTCCCGTAGCGGCTGCGCGCCTCCGGCACTAACCCATGCAGTAATGAATGGTGAAGATACAAGAGAAGATCAAGAATTACGGTAGGTACGTAATTTTCATTTTTCTCTCTTCTGAGAGGGGATCACCCTGAATATCCCAAAGTCATCCCCATGGCCCAGCCAGAGACTCCAGTTCATAGGGGCAGTCCTGGACACAGTTCAGGGCATGGCCTTCCTCCCCCCAGACAGGGAGGATTGCCTTCGGAATCAGGCCCAAATGGTATCCTCAGCTTCTCATGTCCCAGCCCATGTCTGTCTGAGACTCCTCGGTCACATGGCAATGACCATCCCTACGGTTCCCATGGCTTACCTCCAAATGAGGGTCCCTCGATGTACACTCAGGGTGCAATGGGACCAGAGATCCAATGACCTAGATCAGCCAGTCTTCGTCTCCAGCCCAGTCTGCAGGACACTAACCTAGTGGCTGAATCCACTCAATCTGTCAACAGGGGTCGTCTTCCAACAGCAGCCCCGAGATAAATTCTGACCACAGATGCCTGAGGTCTCGGTTGGGGCGCTCACCTGGAGACCAAGCAGACTCGGGGGACATGTCACCAGATGAGCAGTCGCTCCACATCAGCGCTCTAGGGAATACAAGCAGTCCTGAATGCCTTGCAGGCATTTCAAGCAGACTTATCTCCAGACCCTCTTCTCATTCAGATGGACAACATTTTCATCATCTTTTACAACAGCACTCGGGGGGAGGGGACTTACTCCTACCCCCTCTGCAGAGAGGCAGTGAGGGGTCTGGTATTGGGCACCGGAACACCACCTCAAGCTCACCGCTGTTCATGTTCCAGGTGTCCAAAATGTCTTGGTCAACAGCCTAAGCAGGTCTCGGTCCAAGGCTTTTGAATGGGAGCTTCTTCAGTCGGTGTGCAGACCGGCTATTCATCAGATGGGACCGTCCAAAATTGGACCTTTTTGCGTCCCCTCTCAATGCCAGACTGATCAGTTTTTGCTCACTAGATCCAGGGCCTGGAGTTTTCTGGTGAGACGCATTGACCTGCTGTTGGACATGGAGGTTCCTCTATGCCTTTCCTCTCTTTCTTATTCTTCGTAGGGTGCTTCTGAAGTTACAGGCAGAAGGCGCAGAGACGATTCTCATAGCTCCCTTTTGGCCTCGGCAGATTTGGTTCTGAACCTCCAGTTCCCCTGCTTTTGAGCTCACTCTTGCTCTCCCTGGATCAGGGCACCTTAGTTCATCCGGACCTCAAGTCCCTGCATCTTCATGCGTGACTCCTGCAGACCTAGATAGGGCTAGATATGGGGTTCCCCCAAGGTAGCGGATGTCCTAGTGGCAGCCAGAAAACTGTCTATTAGATCCACTTATGCCATGAAGTGGAAAAGGTTTTGCCTGTGGCCCACTGTATGCCAGCTTAATCCCTTTTCCTGCTCTCCGAACTCAGTGTTTAAGTATCTCCTCTATCTTTTTGGGCGGGCTCTAAGCTACTCTTCCATCAAGGTGCACCTTTCTGCCGTCTCGGTGTACCATGCACCAGTGGAGAGTTAAGACTCACCCAACTGGACGTGTCCCATAACTTTTTTCAGGGCATTTTGCACCTAAAGCCTCACATCCGAGATCCTGTCCCACCGTGGGATCTCCTTTTTTATGTTGGAGAAGCTCACGCTCCCCCCATTTGAACCAGCTGCAGATTGCGAGCTATGCTTTCTGTCGTGGAAAGTGTTATTTCTGGTTGCAGTTACTTCTGCTCGAAGAATTTCAGAGCTTCAGGGTCTGATTTGTAAAGAGCCTTATTTAGTTTTTCATAAGGACAGGGTAGCCTTACATACAAATCCTAAGTTTTTGCCTAAGGAGGTGTTGGAATTTGCCTTAAATCAAGATATCCACCTGACTGTTTACTACCCTGAGCATTCTAACAGGGGGAAGCGCTGTTGCATACTCTAGACGTCCATCGGAGACTGTTTTTACCTAAACCGCACTGCTCCCTTCTGCAAAATGGATCAGTTGTTTGTTTCATTTGCTCCCAAGACTGAGGGTGTGCCAGTTACCAGACAAACCTTGTCTAAGTGGCTAGTTAACTGCATTATTTTTTGCTACGACAAGTACAGTAAGCCCTTACCGGGTTTGGTAAGAGGCCATTCTACCAGGGGTGTGGCAACTTCTTTTGCCTCTTTGAAGAATGTTTCCACAGCAGACATTTGTGCAGCGGTTACCTGGAGCTCTGTTCACGCCTTCGTCAAGCATTACAGCTTGAACGTAGCTTCCAGACATAGAGCTGGGTTTGGCCTTGCAGTTCTGCAAGGCCTCCTTTCTTGAACCTCTGGCTGGTTCTTTTCAGCCTCCTCCTGGACTTTCCTGTTCCTTATCCCTTGACTGCTTGGGACTCAGTCCTTATGATTAGTGCCTGCTGCAAGAACTCTCACTCAAAATAAGATAGTACAGTTACGTTACAACTTACCGTAACAGCAGATCTTCAAGAAGATCTTTTGCAGCAGGTTTTGCTTTTCCTCTCCCCCTGGCTTTCTCTCTGCCATTTAAATTTTTAGACAAGAACCTGCCCAGTTCTCCTTCCATCCTAGATTCCGGGTCTCTGGTGAGAGAACTGAGGTGGGGATGGGGACCGTCCCTCCCCCTTTATACCACTGGCTGATGTCAAGGCGGAGCCGACATAGGGGGGGACAGTCCCCCTGCTGAAGACTGCTAGCTAGAAGGTTTCCATGAGGTCCTGGCACCTGGCGGATTAATCCTTATGGTAATTGCCTGCTGCAAGAGCTCTTCTCGAAGATCTACTGTTACAGTAAGTTTATGCATAACTTTACTTTTTATATTATGGCTGTGGGTGTAGCCCAGCAGACGTTTTGCATTCAGAAAAGGGCTGGTGTCATTTTTTGCTACCAAACAACATGATACAGTGTTAAAAATAGATTCCTCCGCTGAAGCCTCATTACTACGCTGCCTATGTGTGTAGGAAGCTGCAGAGCACTATTTTTCCTCTGGCTTGATGAGTTATTTAAGCTCACAGAAAGTTAACTCATTATCTTGTGGCAGTCATTCTATGTCAGATTACTAATGGATAGTACAGACATCGTAGAAAGCTATTGGAAGTAGAATGGGTTAAACACTTCCTGGAGCTTTCTACATAACAAATAAACTGTGCTGTGCAGTCAACCCCTATGAACACCTCATTAAGCCATTTGACACCACCATCCTAAGAGCAGTCATTCGGCTACTTTGCAGGACATTCCATAGCAAAGAGTCAGTGTGATGCATGTTTCCAAATAATACCTCAACTTCATTTTCTCAGGCAGGCAGTTCTGGGCTACTGTTTATATTCTTTTATTTATTTATTTAATTAAAATTTTCATTTTCAATACAAGCCAGAGATATGAACATTCTTAAAACAAGAATGATACTGAAAGATCAAATGGCACATCATTGAGAATTTCACAAGTGTATTACTCCCACTGAGAAATTAGCTCTCACGAAGGTATACACATTCAAAGACAATAATTATGGGAGTAATGCCCACCTTGAAGGAGCTGGGGAAACAGTTGGGAAAATCCCCTGAACAACAAATATAATTGCTAAAGTGATATGTAATAGCTTACATGTTTTACAGAAATCTAATGTGAATGCCCCATAATCAAACTACCAGGGTTGCCAGAAATGAAGTTATATATTACTCTGTATAACTCAACCATGAAGAAGAACTCTATTGCAAAAAATATTAATATAATTCATTTGAACCATGAAATAAAGGCATGCAGCAAGAGGAGGCTAAAATATAATATAGGATAGACAGAATCCAGCTCAGAGGATATACATTTACAATATACCCCCTCCACATTAGAATGCACTAACAAATTTAAACTAGCCAGTGATATTTGAAACAAAGCTCAATATTAAGGCAACACCCTATGTGTACCCCTCTTAAGTCTTTAACCACTGTCCCCAAAACAGCAATGTCACAGACCACAGCAGGGTTTTAAATAATTGATTAGCAGTTTTTTTCTTGGGACTATGCTAACTGTACAGAAAGCATTTATATAGATTTTCTAGAAGTGCCATGTTTGTTAAACACAATGAGGCAAGAGTTATGCATTTTCACAAAGATTTAGCACTTTTATTAGCAAAACGCTAATCAATTTTTAGAGTTAAATAAATCCCTGCACAGTTATTTAAATCATTCATGGGCCATTAAACTGTTCATCATCAGAGACCAGATCTCCCTGAGGTAGAAGACTGTCCAGGAACCAAACGATTGCCTCAGCCTCTGAAAATATATAGGGCTTGCCCTTATATGTGAATCTAAGGCGAGTGGGGAAAAATAAATTGGTTGAAATACCATGAACAGCCAAGCGCTGACGCAGCTGTAATAGCTCCTTTCTCCTCATCTGCGTGCGTGCAGCCACATTGGGAAAGATTGAAATCTTCAGCCCCTGGTATTGCAGGACTCTCTTATCCCTCGCAGCAGCCAGGATCAACAAGTGTTCTTCCACAGAATCCAGAGTGGCCAGCATGGTCGAAGACTGCACTGCACCCACAGGAGATCTCCTGCGATTAGGCAACCGGAATATACACTTAATGCGGACCACCTCCTCTGAGAGTCCCAGAGAATCCAAAAATAAGGTCAGCACTTCAGTTTTTAAGTCCTGAGGCATGATGGTAACCGGGAGCCCCACAATTCGAATATTGGCTGCATGCAGTTGATTTTCAAGGGTCTCTACTTTATTAAGAAGGAATTTAGAGTCACGAACTTGTACCACAGCGTGTTGCTCCTGCTGATTAGTGATTTCTTCTATGGACTAGAAGCTCTCTTCTCTACTTTCCTCCAATTTTGTAACCCTCTGATCCATCGCCGTTAAGGATGTGTTTGTCTGATTCACCTTCTCCTCAATCTTTTGTAGTATAGTAAAGATCTGTTCAATAGTAGGCTCCTACTGCGATACAGGCTGCATTACAGCCATTAGGCCCAGCTTAGGAAGCATATATTCTTCCACGGATTTCAATTGGGAAGTCACATTTTTCTCTGCTTTTTTCGTTCCCATATTCGCTACAGAGCCGATCTAGGCACACCAATGTAGTTTGAGCACTAAATAGACAAAAGTAGTAAATTAAAGGATAGCAAACAAGAGCCCAAAAAACGGAGCTAATCTGAGACACGTCTGCTCAAGTTACTGGCTAGCTCCACCCCCCCCACACTGTTTATATTCTACTGAATGTTCCTAACCTGCAATTTGTGACTATTGGTGTTTGCAACTGAATGATAGTAACTACATTTGCTTCACTTGCAAATAGGTAGGCATGTGTGTGTCTAATTTCTGGTTGACTTAGGTTACACACAGAATCTGATCAGTTCATAACATGCTGTATTATGATTAAATGAACTGATAAATGGGGGCTTTGGTTTCTTTTTACAAATTCATATTTCCTGACCATGGATATACAAAAACAAAAATTTCTCAACAAAATGTTAAGTAATTTAGTTGATGTGCTGTAAAGAGCTGCTCCCTGGAAAATTACCTGTTTTTTTTTTTGGGGGGGGGGGCTGACTGCCACAAGCAGAATGGGACTTCATGGATGGGGGAGCTCATGGCAGCAGAAGAGGCATGATGGCATTAAAAGCTTAATAGTGTGGATGTAGAAGCACCAATATTTAAGCATGACTTTGGTAGAGGACTAAGTGTGACTTGGGGGTTGGGGATCGTCAGGAATCGAATGAGTCCTCATATTTTTAGCATAATAGTTTTCTGAAACTTCAACCTTCAATGGGTTAGACTCTGCATCCATCTATACAGTGTGTCACTAAGCCACATGCAGTGGGGTATGGGTAAAAACCTGATCACCAAACCCGGATCAGAGCTGTAAAATCTGGACTGGCCACAGCTTGTGCAAATATTGCTGATCCACTCACTCCAGATGATCTGGTCTGGCTTTTACCTATCTGGTCTGGTCCTGATGGTTCTCTTTTCAACAATGCCAAGGAAGAGTTGAAAAATGGACTTCCAGAAGCGGACCATATATGTAGAAGTCGGACTGAACAGTGCAGCCAGAGTGACTGGACCAGCAGTATTTGTGCAAGTTACACCCAGTATGGCCAGTTTGGATTTTTACAGAACTGCTGTGGTTCAAGTCTGTCAGTCCAGTTTTTAATCAGTCATTCTTTATTTTATACCGAAAGGTATGTGAGCAAAAGTGCACGTTTACACAAACGTCCAGCTGAGCATAAAAAGAGAACAGAACACCAGTTCAATTACATAGTAAAATACAGTATAAACAGGTTTAACATAAACAGGTCTAATACATAGATCTAGAGGGGTATACAGAAGAAAGGGGAAGCAAATAAATAACAATGATACATTTACAGCATGGTATATAGGTGGAGGTACAATTCCAGAATATGAACAGTTGGGTGATGCGTCGAAAAGAAGTGCAGGTCCTGTGGCACCCAGATCCTGCATGTAGATGAGCATTCCCGCTGCTTGATCTGCATAGGCCCTGAACACTGGGTCATAGACTGTGTGCCCTGCCAGTCCTTCAACCAGGCCACATGGATTAGGCACCAGAAAAAGCTCGAAGCCCACATGCTGGAGAAGTGCCTAGCTTTGATGGAACAGAAGTTGCAGAATCTGCGGAAAAAATCTTCTTCTCCAACGCCAGAACCCAAAAAGAAGAAAACGAACAAGGAGAGGCACCAAGACCGGGATAGCTCTTCATTCACTTGGCAGCACTGACACCGGAGAGGCATCCACTTCGGTAAGTACCCCTACTGCCAGGTCTCCTACCACTCCAGCGGATCAGACTATGGCTTCCCTGCCTGCTTTACTCATGGTGTAGTCGGGGCTCTTCTTGGATGACGGAACCCCTATTGTGCTCCTTAGGCCCATATCTTCTTCAGAATCTATCGCCAGCAGCCAGGTCAATGTTGCTCACCAGCCCCACCGAGCAGTGCATGGTCACAGCCGGTAAGCTGGACTCCAGCTCTGCTGTTGTGTGCATGGCCCAGGCTGATGAGTTGGACATTAGCTCTTCTGACATCTGCATGGCCACGGCTGACAAGTTGCTCCCTGGTTCCTCTGGGGACTGCACAGCTGAGGCTTTCCTGTTGGGGTCACAGGATATCACCGATGAGCTGAGCCAGCTGCCGGACATGCAACAGTCGTTAGAGGGTTCCTCGCTCCCACTGACCCAACCAGATCCTCCGGCCTTCCTGAAGATCAAGAGTCGGAAGTGGGCATTAATCTGGAGGTTCCCCCTCCTTCCCCCGGTCAGTCTGCTCCTGGTTCGCCCACTGGGTGTATTGTTAATCCCTTCCGGGACCTTCCATCAGGACCTCCTCAACCCAAGCCCCCTTGGACAACCAGGTTCTATCATCTTGGACTCTGGCTACCCAGATGACGGCAGGTCTTCCGTCGGGTTCTACTTATACCCCAGTACCAAATGACCCTTCACCCGATAACACTTTGCTGGGTCAGGGTATGTCTGGCACTCTGGCCATTCCTCAAATGCTGGATGGCATTCCATCAGGCCCCAGGCGCCGAATCTTCCAGTGATGGACATTCCTGTGCCTGATCCAGTGCCAGCCCCATCGAATATCCCTACAGAGCCGACACTTGGTCCTTTTGGACCTCATGCCAGGCCTTCTGCCCCAACTCCTTCTGAGCCTTCAGCTCCACCTCTGGCTGGACCTGTGGGCAATGTTCTAGGCTTTCAAACAACAGGAAGTCTTGCTGTATTCTGATAGTAGCAGTGAGTCCCAACCTTCGAACTGCCCTGGAGATGAAAGAGTTAACTTTCCATGCCAGGCATGGAACGCTGAGCTCGAGCTCGGTTGAGACTCTGTCTGTTGCTGTTTAAACTCAAACCATCAGATTCTTTACTCCACTTCACTGAACAGTCGCTCCGGAGATTTCTCCTTCTGCTCGGTTCAATTTGTCGGTTAAAGTACCGTTTTTCTCGGTTTTCGACCGAATTTAAACCGCAACCTGTCAGTTCAGTCTCTGTCTGTGGTATTCGTGAGTACTAGATAGGTTATATATTAATTCTATTCTGTATGGAACTTGTAAACGGTTTATCGGTTCGGTTTGAACCGATCAAGTTGTTTAAAAATCTTGAATTGTGCTTTTAGAGTGTGGTTACCGGTTCTTATCGGTTCTAAAAAAAACGGATTTTATAACGGTTTTTGCATGACCTGTGACACAGTCAGGAACCGATAGGAGGGTCTTGCCTGGCGGATTGCCATTAAAAGGGTCAGTTTGGTTAGGACTGGCACAATGTCTGAGAAACCCAAAAGAAAAACCGGGCCCACTGGGTTTCAACACTGTAGTGTGTGTGTGGGGAAGTCTTTGCCAAGGCTGATCCCCACACCACCTGTGTTTAATGTCTGGGGTTTGACCACCTCAATACAGACTGCCAGATTTGTAAAAATTTTCCTGCAGCTGCCCTAGAAAAGAGAGTTGGTAGGCTCAGGGAAAGGGAGGCCAAAAAGTCCGCTGAACTGGATGGCCAGCCCGGTTCGGTTCAAACCGAACCAGAAGGATAGTTGACTATTATTCCAAGTCTGGAGACTTCTTCGAGCAAAAGGAGATCCGACTCTGAGGAGTCGGTTCCAGCAAAAAGGACTAGAAAATCAGCTGGTGTGGAGCCAAAACTTTCCTCTTCAACCGCTGAAGAAATAGCCAAAGCGATAAAAATTGTCCAGTCACTTTTCCCAGTTCCAACCGAACCGGCAGCATCAGGGAGGCGCTCGGTTCGTCCGGTTCCACCGGTTCAAGAGTATGATTTAGAGGAGTATTATGAACCGGAGGAGGGGGAAGAGGAGTATGAGGAGAGTGAATGTGGATTTGAAAGTCTGGATGTGCCCAGTGACCCAGACATCTCCCCAGACAGACCTTCAGGAGTGTCTCCTCCTAGGCTTTCCGAGTCCCCTTCTCATTTTATGTTTTATAAAAAAGTGGCTGAAACCCTCCAGCTTCCTGTGGAGGAAGCTGTGGATGACCAAGAGGAGCCTGACTTTGTGGAAATGATGTATATCCCAGAGTCTAGGAGGCTGTCTATTCCCTTGCATAAATCTTTTGGGAAACAGACATTTAAAATTTTAAAAACTCCTAACACTATCCCTCCTGTGGATAAGAGAATGGACAAGAGGTATGCATTGTCAGGCTCTGATATGGAGTTCCTTACACAACAATACAGCCATGTTGGGGTAGTGCAGGCTGCAGCCTGTGACAAGGCAAATATTCCCTTGGCTTCACACCCCCCCAGACAAGGACTCCAGGAGGACTGATGCCATGGCAAAGAAACAGTACATGGCAGCATCCTTGGGACTCAGGCAGGCAAATTATATGGCTTATGTTGCTAGATATCAGAAATCCAGATGGGACACTGTCATGACTTTAGCAAAACAGGTCCCTGGCCAGCTTGCTAAGGAGCTGGAGCAGGTGGCTGCTGATGGTATTGAGGCATCCAAGGTGCAATTCCATGCTGCAGTGGACTCAAATGTTGTGTCTTCAAGAGTCATGGCTACATCTGTGGCACTTTGTAGAATGGCTTGGCTCAGATGTACTAGCCTGTCACAGGATACCCAGACTAAGGCCATGGATTTCCTGTTGTTGGTAATTCTTTGTTTGGGGAGCAAACAGAGAATTACGAAGAAAATGTACGAGGTATAGGACCACCTACAGGAGTGCACAGGCCAAGGAAAGGCAGGCCACTCCTCAGAGGCAGCTTCCCAGGGGCAGGGGCAGGCCTTTTCACAGGCCTTTCTACCAAGCCCAGGCCTCCTCTTCTGCGTATGCTCAGAGGGGGTTCTTTAGAGGGAGAGGCAGAAGGGGTACCAGCAGACCTGCTTCCACCCCTCAGCCAAAACCCCCTGCCAAGCAGGCACCCTAATGGGTTTGCCAGGGCCGATTCTCCACCACCTGTAGGGGGCAGGCTGGCTTACTTTGTCCAGGACTGGAAGTCTGTAACATCAGACAAGTAGGTCCTGGAAGTAGTAAGCCAGGGACTGGTTCTCAGCTTCCAAAGATTTCCAAAGCTAAGAGCCAGATCCTTTCCACCTGCAAATCCCTCGGAGGCACTTGCCCTAGAGGCAGAGGTCTCTTCCCTCCTAGCTCTCAGAGCTGTGGAAAGGGTTCCACCCCTACACCAGGGCAAAGGGTTGTACTCCAGGTACTTCTTTACCCCAGAAAAGACAGGAGAATGGTGGCCCATCCTGGATCTCAGATACTTAAACAAGCACCTGTTAAAACCAAAATTCAAAATGGTGACTCTGGGAATAATTCTACCCTCTCTAAGGCCAGGGGACTGGCTAGTATCCCTGGACCTCAAGGATGCCTACTTCCATATTCTCATCAGAAGCTCCCATCGAAAGTACCTCAGGTTTGAGCTGCCTTCAGGCCATTACCAGTTCAGAGCAGTGCCCTTCGGACTAACCTCTGTTCCAAGGGTGTTCACAAAATGCCTGGCAGTAGTAGTTGCTTCTCTAAGAAGTCAAAGGATTGCCGTCTTCCCTTACCTGGACGACTGGCTTATAGTAGGCCAGTCCCCAGACCAAGTCAAGTCACACTTACAGGTAACTCAGCAACTGCTCACCTCTTTAGGTTTCCTCCTGAACCTTTCAAAGTCAAGTCTAGAGCCTGTCCAGCTCCTCACCTTCATAGGTGCAAAGCTAGACACAGGAAAGGCCAGAGCTTTCCTTCCCCTGGACAGGGCAAGGACCCTTATCTCTCTGGCCTCCTCATTCACTCTGCAGGTATCCTGACCAGCAAGACATTTGCTACAGCTCCTGGGGCACATGGCTGCTTCCACAGCAGTGGTGCAGGGAGCAAGATTTCAGATGAGAGACATTCAGTTCCATTCGAGAGCCTTCTGGTCTCAAAAGAAGGACCCTCTTACCAAATTGATCCCAGTAACTCGAACCCTGATCCAGGCCCTACAGTGGTGGCAGGATCAGAGCAATCTGAGACAAGGAGTCCCCTTTGTCAATCAGTCCCACTCCTTAATCCTTACTACAGATGCCTCCCTCTTGGGGTGGGGGGCTCACTTAGGCGACCTGACCACCCAGGGGTTGTGGTCCCCTCAGGAGTCTCTGCTCCACATCAACCTGTTGGAGCTCAGAGCAGAATTTCTAGCACTTCAAGTTTTTTCCAAGTCTGTTCAGAACAAAATTATTCTGATCAGAACAGACAATACCACCACAATGTGGTACATCAACAAGCAAGGGGGCACTTGGTCTACGGCCTTGTGCACAGAAGCAATGAAGTTGTGGTCCCTGGCTTATTCTCTGAACACCTCCCTCACAGCAGTACACCTCCCAGTCAAGGACAATGTCCTGGCAGATGCTCTCAGCAGGATATCTCAGGGCCATCACGAATGGTCCCTGGATCCCTTGGTCTTGGAGGTGATATTCTCCAGAAGGGGCACCCCACAGATAGATCTTTTTGCAGCCCCAGACAATCACCAACTTCCTCTTTTTTGTTGCAGGTCCCCAGTCTTGGGCACAGTCCCCCAGTCTTGGGCACAGTCCCCCTGGATGCCTTAGTTCTCAATTGGGAAGGGAAGTTCCTGTATGCCTTCCCCCCTTCCCTCTCCTGTTCAAAGTGCTAGTCAAAATCAGATCTCAACCCTGCAAGATGATCCTGATTGCTCCAGACTGGGCCAGTCAGCATTGGTATCCACTCCTTCTGTCCTTAGCAGTCCATCTTCCTCTGTGTCTTCCCAGGAATCACAACCTGTTAACCTGTGCTCAGGGGAGGGTTTGGTACCCGAATCTCAAATCTCTCAATCTCAAGGCCTGGCTCTTGAAGAGTTAGAGTTTGCTGATTTACACCTCTCCCAAGGCATAATGGACATTCTGAAGGCTTCTAGGAAACCTTCCACCAGGGCTACTTATAATTCCAAGTGGAAAAGATTTTCCATATGGTGCTCTGGAAAGCATACTTCCCCAGAGTCTGCTGATCTGCCCACAGTCCTTGATTATATGGTCCATTTAAATGGCTTAGGGCTCAGACCAGCTACACTGAAGGTGCATCTGGCAGCTGTCTCTGCTTTTATCTCAGCAGGTAAGCCCTCTTCTCTTTCAGCTCACCCTGTATTCTCCAAGTTTTTCAAGGGATTGCTTCACACCAACCCTCCTTTCAGGGACCCTGTCCCTACTTGGGACCTTAATGTTTGCATTGCTCAGTTTATGCAACCCTCTTTTGAGCCTTTGTCTTCAGCAGAGCTTAAGTACTTGACTTGGAAAACTGTTTTTCTGGTAGCCATCACCTCTGCCAGACGCATAAGTGAGTTACAAGCTTTGTCAGTGGAGCCTGATTTTATCTCCTTTCATAGAGATAAGGTGGTCCTCAGGACTAACAGGAAATATTTGCCTAAGGTGATTTCAGATTTCTACCTTAATCAATCTATGTCTCTTCCTGTGTACTTCACTGACCATTCCTCCTCTGGCGAGAGGAGGCTCCACAGTTTAGATGTGAAAAGAGCCCTTAACTACTACATAGAACGTACCAAGGGTCACAAGTTTGACTCCCTCCAACTGTTCCTCACTTATGGTGAGGTTGGTAAAGGGAAACCTCCCACTAAATGATCCATTGCCAGGTGGATTGTCTCTTGTATCCAATTTTGTCATGGAACACTGGGTAAGGTTCCACCCTCAGGCCTGAGGGCTCACTTCACCAGAGGTACAGCTGCTTCCCTAGCTGCTGCCAGGGATATTCCTATCTTAGAGATATGTCAAGCAGCTACCTGGAAAACAGTTCACACTTTTACCAAGCATTACTCCTTGGATATTCAGGCTAGGAGTGATGCTTGGTTTGGCACAGCTGTGCTTCAGAGCCTATTTCCTAAGTAGGTTCTGTCCCTCCTCCATGGAGGTACTGCTTGGTAGTCTGCTACTGTCAGAATACAGCAAGACTTCATGTTGTTTTAAGAAAAAATTACTCACCTTAGTAATGTTGTTTCTTCTAATGGAGTCTTGCTGTATTCTGACCTCCCCCCGCCTGCCCCTCTCAGAACCTCTGTTTTGGGATGTGGGTGGGCAGTGGCAGTGTTGGCACTCAGTAGATACCCACCTTGTTGTTTCACCCCCTTTTCTTGGGTGATTTGGTGTTGTGTTTTTCATTTTTTTGGGTCTCCTGACTTGAGTCTTTGTTTTGGGACCAAAACATTTTTTTTTTATGCTTAGTAGCCAGTTGGCTAGTGTAGGTTTACAGCTTCCACACAGGGCCTTAGTGAGTTTGCTTGTAAAAATCTGATGTTTTGAGTTTAAACAGCAACAGACAGAGTCTCAACCGAGCTCGAGCTCAGCGTTCCATGCCTGGCATGGAAAGTTAACTCTTTCATCTCCGGGGCAGTTCAAAGGTTGGGACTCACTGCTACTGTCAGAATACAGCAAGACTCCATTAGAAGAAACAACATTACTAAGGTGAGTAATTTTTTCATCTGTCCCCACAATACGCAATGTACCCTTCACTGGGTTATCCAATGCCTTGTCATCAACCCCATTATATATTGGGGTATCAAATGGTGCTATGTCTAATCAAGGGTATGCTCCTTCTGTCCTTCCCTACTTCTGTCAGGCTCATGGATGCCCTCAATATCAGACGCTGGGCTATCCATTATACCAGCCTCCTCCACCACCTCCTCCTCTTCAGCCTCTGCCTCCACAGCAGCCTCAGGCTGATATCTAGCAATGTTTCAGACTGTGATTCAGGAGGCCAGGGCTCAACTAGCCTTGGAGCTTCATTGGAAACCAGTGGTGGCCTCTACTCCTACCTCCTTTCTGACCCCAAGATCAGCCTCTTGTGGATGCCCACCTTTCCAGAGAAGGCTCCTCCAGACACCAGTTCAGGGATAAAACCCAGGACTCACCTCTAAAAAGGGTTCAGACCCCCAGCAGGCACTCTTTGGATTCTGACTCCTCCTCATCCTGCAGCTCTGGTACGCATACACCTATAGAGCCTCAGCATAAGGAGTCCCCGAAGTCCCCCTGGAGAACCCTTCCTTTTCAGAACTTCTCATAGCTGTACAAAATGCCTGTGCCTGGGCTATCCAGGAAAAGGATCCAAAGTGGAAAAGGATTGCGGAGCATCTAGACATGACTGACACAGCTCCTGTGCCCATACTGCTTTGGACCGGGCCTCATGAAGACCTGACGTCCACTATCTGGCAACAGCCTTCCCCCATTCCGGCTGTTTCAAAAAAGGCAGACAGGATGTACCACCCCCCAGAAGGGTCACACACCTTAGTAGCTGGCCACAACCGGTCCTCCAAACCTAAACATTTGAGCATGGCTCCTCCTGATAAGGAGTCTAAGCAGCTGGACAATTTTGGTCGCAAGATCCATTCCTCCTCAGGTCTTTAATTATGTGGCTAATATGGTTTCCTACCAGAAATCTTCCCTGGCCTCACTCGGGTCCAAGTTCGAAGCTATCCAGGAACAGAAGCTTAAGGCTGAGATTACCAAGACTGTGAGAATGTCTAAAATCTCCTGTTGTCATGCCCTGCGAGCCACTTATGACACAGTAGACTCAGTTGCTTGCACCACAGCCACTGCTGTCTGCATTAGGTGACATTTGTGGCTCGGGATTGCTAGCGTGGCACAAGACATCCAGACCTCCATCCTGGATGCCCCTTTCATGGGATCCGTGTTATTCAGAGGAGGCGCCAAGGATAGTATCACTGAATTGCAGGACCATGGTAAATCCATTTGCGACGTCCACTTCATGTACCGAAGGGATTACAAAGGCAAACAGCCTTTTTATCATCAACAGAGATGCCAGACCAAAGAGGCCTCTGCCAAACGACAGGCCAATTTCTGGTATCCAGCATCAGAAACCCCTACTCTTCCTGCCAAGCCCCAGAAGCCTCCTCCGGAAGAGCTGCCGGCTCCCTCCCCGAGGCCTCCTGACTCGTGGGGAACCCCCCCACACACACCTCCTCCAGATCCTCTAGGGGAACCAGTGGAGGGAAAGATTTGCCCTCCACCTTCCAGCGTTGCAGGCCATAACCACAGACACTTGGGTCCTTCAGTTGATAGCAAGAGGTAACATCATAGAGTTCCTAGACAGACCTCCAGACAACCCCCCCCCCGGCCTCTCTCATTATCCTCTAAAGCACCTGTCTCTGATAGGGGATGAGATACAGGCTCTTCTGCAAAAGTCAGCCATAGAGCCCTTGGCTCTGGCACCAATAGGAAGAGAGTACTACTTCCACTTTCTTCCTAATGCCCCAAAACATAAGCGACCTAAGACGCATCTTGGACCTCAACATGCTCAACCTGTACATCGAGTACAAGAGGTTCTGCATGCTCACCATCCAGGGACTTCTACCCCAGCTCCACAAGCACCATTGGCTTTGTGCGCTGAACATGCAGGATGTTTACCTGCACATCCCTGTCTGCCAGGCCCACCGCCACTTTCTCCAGTTTGCCTTCCAGGGGGGAACATTACCAGTTCATGGCTCTCCCTTTTGGCCTATCCTCAGCACCTCGGGTTTTTACCAAGTGCCTAGCAGTGGTGGCTGGGCCGTATGCCACAGAGGGATCTAATTGTGCCTGTATCTGGATGACTGGCTTCGGTCATCCCCATCACAGAGCAGTCTGAGGGAGTCCATCTCCTTCACCCTGGACCTCTTTTCCAGACTTGGAATAATAGTCAACTATCCCAAGCCCCACCTCTCCCCATCCAGTGCCTACAATTTATTTGGGGCGGTACTGGATATGGTCCAGGGCAGGGCCTTCTTCCCATCGGACAGAGTGGATACCCTGCAGGAACAGGCCAGATTAGTGGCCAACTCGTGCTGGACCACAGCCCGGTGATCCTCCTCCTTCTGGGCTGATGGCAGCTACAATCCCTATAGTTCCTCTAGCCAGACTGCATATGAAAGGTGACCCAATGGACTCTTCATGTCCAATGGGATCAGCAACTGGACAACCTGGACCACAGGGTCCTAGTGTCCAGATACATGAAGAAGGATCTTCTTTGGTGGCAGGAGTTGCCCAGTCTCTCCATAGGGGTTCTCTTTTCAACTTCCTGCTCCTGCTATGATCCTTACAACAGATGCTTCATGTCAAGGTTGGGAAGCTGACCTAGGAGACCATCAGACCTAGAGAATATGGTCTCAGCGGGAAGTGTCTCTACACATCAGTGTATTAGAAATGAAGACAGTGCTGTACGCCCTTCAGGCCTGACAGCCTCTTCTATGTCTGGGGACACTCCTGGTTCAGACCAACAATATGTCTGTAGTCTGTTACCTGAACAAACGAGGCACTTGCTCATACCTTCTATGCTGGGAGGCGATGTGAATGTGGTACTGGGCAGCCCAGCACGACCTCTGCCTGACTGCTTTCCATTTGCCGGGCATCAGCAACGTCCTGGCAGACAGTCTCAGGCACACCACTGTCAGGGCTCATGAGTGGGAGCTAAATCAAGAGGTGGTCAAAAGCTTATTCGACCTGTGGGGTCGGCCAGAGATAGACCTCTTTGTCTGCCCATCCAATGCAAAATTACCCAATTTTTGCTCGTTCATTCACGGGCATGGTGTTTTCTGGTGAGATGCGCTGTCTCTTTGCTGGACAGGGAAGTTCTTGTACGCCTTTCCTCCCTTCCCAGTGCTTCAGAGGGTTTTCCTGAAGCTACAGGTGGAAGGGGCTCACATGATTCTAATAGCCCCTCTTTGACCTCATCAGATTTGGTTCCCTCTGCGTTAACAGCTATTGATGGAACCCCCAGTACCTCTACCTCTCCGCCGTGATCTTCTGACTCAGGAGCAGGGCAGACTGGTGCATCCAGGCCTCAGATCCCTCCACCTGCATGCATGACACCTGTGGACATATGTGGAATAACTCCCATTGTTATATTTTTACAAAAATTGTCAACTGTGCAGATGCATTTGTAAAAAATGAATTATAATAGTGAAACTTGTTGAAATGTTATTTGACTTACCATACTCATGCTTCTCTGCCCACTTACTCAGTCTCCTACTTGTTTCTGTCCTTGTACTAATTCCTGTTGCTTCATATCAAGGGGTTGTTGATTTTCATATTGTGTGTGCCTGGGGTGGAGCAGCAATAACAGATAAACTATGCAATACCTTCAATAACACACGTACCCCAGTTTACTTTTACCTAATGCTCATTTTTAGGCCTTGTACAGTAAGATCTTTCTTCAAGAGAACAACTTGTAATGAAATGTGTGAGATTTACTTTGACATTTGGGTGTATGTACTTTTATATTATACTAATTATATGTGTGTGTGTGTGTGTACTGCGTAGTAATCTCTAAAAGAAAAAAAATCAAGTAAACACATCAAATGTCTTCCTAAACATGTCTCAACATTGTGTTTATCTTCCACCTTGTCACAACATATAGTTGTCTCAGCAGTGTTTGCAATTAAGGTACAGTACCTTCATGTGTTTGATGGCCCGGTTCTGTTGAGCTGATTGCTATAACAGTGCATAGAATAAAATGTGAAACATACAAGTAATTGTAATACAAATGGTGGCATTATTTTTATCTCTGCCCTTTCTCAATGTACTGTATTTGATTCAGTTAGAGTATGCAGTGGCAAGTCACATTTATGTTTAAGCCCATGAAACACCCTTGTCTAGTTAATGCATTTACAGCCATAGCGGCTCTGCCAGATCTTGTTATTTACGCTGTACCTCCTAAGTAAAAAAGGTACTGAGGTGGTTAGATGGTCGAAGCGGAGGTATCCTATACAGGTGCGAGCTCATCTTGCAGTGCCATGCATGCACAGTCCTGCCATGGCGCTGGCCCTGCTGAAGATTTTTGGCTCCTGCAGGGTCTCTAGTGCCTCTGGTTAGAACCCAGAAGTGTGAATAAATGGTGAAGACTTGTCCAAGAAGATCAAGAATTACGGTAGATACATAATTTCCATATCCCACCCACACTTGACATCTTTACACTGTTCGGCCTCAGACTCTTCCCACAAAAGGGGGGAAAATGGAACCAGTCAACACTGATGACATGGGGGATACCTGGGCCTAGGAGATTCCTGGGAGATCAGTGTCTCCATCCTGGAGCCTCTCTCTGTCCATTAGAGGGGACTCCAGTGGGCAGCTTGGCAATTGGGCAACTCTTATGGAGCATTGGGTGCACCTTATTAGTCAAGCAAAGTCCTGTCTGGTACTGGCTTCTGACCCCTTGGGGTCAGCTGGCAGGTGCCGACTGCAGTGCTACTTTACTTAGGCACTCAACTGACTGTGGCTTCAGCCTCCAGGCTGGTGCTGCTATCAGCCCCATTGGCATCTGCCGCTCTTGTGTTGTCACCACTGTCCCTTTTAGGGACAGACGCAGCCACGGTGCCACCACCAGTTACTTCAGTACCGGCGGGGTTGCCGATTCTGTGGGCAGTGTAGCACCAAGATTGGGTGTCTTGGAGCCTGCCCTGGTGCCGCACAAGCCTTTGGTGTCAGGATCATTCCCTGAGAGGATGGTCTTATCCTCTGCACTGCCACTTTTACCCAGGCCCCATCCAAGGATAGGTACAGTGTCACTAGTGTTGCTGAGGCCACAATTTGCACTGTTGGATCTTTGACACCCTCCTCTCTACTATTCTGTATTATATTTTGTCATCAAGGCACAGGTCAGGAAGCATAGGAATTTGGTTATGTAAACATTTGATGACTGGGAAAGGCACACTGAGCCAGGGCTCGTTTCCAGGTGCGGCTCAGGGGAGGGGTACAAGGAGATACAGGTTTAAGTAAGGCAGAACATCACAAGAGTTAAATTAACAATTTAGGCAAAGTACCAGAAGAACCAGGAGCAGTTGTACAATTCACAAGAGTATTTATTTGTAGTAGCAGCAACATAAAAAAATAAAATTGTTCAGTAAACTATTTACAAAGGCCAAATAAACAATAAAAGTCCATCTGAGTTTTCCTTCAATCTCTGTGTCCCTTTTCTCTTCCAAAGTGTTCTTGTATGTTTTAGGCAGGTGCTGGCAGGAACACAGTGCTCCTGAGCTGAGGCCCCTTTTTCACAGCTCTTTCTGCAAAAGGCTTACAACTTGAACTCGGGTAACATCTTCAGTTTCCAATAGCTTTTTTTTTTGCAATCCTCTCAAGCCACAATTATATACATTTCAAAAATTAACACTATATAATTTCTAAATAAAAGGGATCCCAATATCAGTTACATTTCCACATAATGATTTGCATATATTTTTATACGAGCAGATATGCAAGGGAGGAAAAAGAACAGCAAATGAAAATTGACAGACAGTGAGAGGCAAATGACTGATGGACATAAAGGGTTAAAATATGAAAATGCTTAAGTTAAACTGATAACTGATTGTGATTTTCCTTCAGAACACGCTAACGTTGTTTCTCTCCAGGGTTATTTTAAGCAGTTGGGGGTGAAACCAAAACAGGGTGGACCAATGTCTAAAAAATGTAATGGGTTACTGTACAGAGTTTGGGTTAAACCTTAGTCACAGGAACAAACAGAACAATTGGTTGTACCACAGAAGTATAGAACAGAGTTGTTACAGATAACACATGATAGTCCTATGGCTGGTCACTCAGGGAGGGATCACATCCTTGCCAGATTGCTGTGTAGATTTTACTGGCCTGAAATTCATGAAGATTTTGATACCTATTGTAATTCCTGTGCTGAGTGTGAGAAAGTAGCCCCAGTCACTAGTAAAGACAAAGGTGCCCCTACCCTTGATAGAGGTGCCTTTTGAGAGAATTGCAGTGGATGTGGTTGGTCTTTTAGACAAAAGTAAAAAGGGTAATACATTTATCTCGGTGGTATGCAACTATGCCACTCAATACCCAGAAGCAGTTCTAATGCATACTGTCACAGCTTCAAAAGTGGCAGCAGAGCTTGCAAAAATTTTCAGTAGAATGGGCATACCTAAATAAATGATAACTGATCAAGGTAGTAATTTTGGTGCTGCATTACTTAAGGATCTGTACAGACTACTAGATATCACTGCCGTACGAACCTCCCCCTATCACCCTCAGGCAGTCGGTCTTGTTGAGCGTTTTAACCAAACACTAAAATGCATGTTAAAAAGGTTTGTAAAAGGAGAAAGGGAAAGACTGGGACCAGTACTTGCCTTACCTGCTTTTTGCTTACAGAGAAGTGCCACAGGCATCAACAGGGTTTTCACCATTTGAAATGCTGTATGGTAGGCAGCCAAGAGGGCCTCTGGATGTGATAAAAGAAACGTGAGAAGATAACCCCACTCAGAAACAATTTGTCGGCTTATATGTGTCCCCTAAGAAAGAAGCTGGCAAAATATGTTGAAATTTCCCCATAGTAATAAGGGAGAGGCCCAAAACCAGCAGAAGTTATATTGTGACTGTGGGGTAAAAGAAAAAGTTTTCGAGCCAGGTGAAAAGGTTTTGCTATTGATACCCACAACAGAAAAAAAAAACTGTTAATGAAGTGGCAAGGGCCTTACAGAGTGCTTAGATGTACTGGCACGGTTAAACAAGATTGAGACCCCTGACAGGAAGAATCCTACTAAGATATACCATGCTAACCTCCTCAAGAAATTGGTTGAAAGAAATGCCAAAAGCTGCTTTGCTAGTTTCATCAGAAGCTGATAAAGAAGATATTGATGCAGCTTGTGATAGCCTGGAACAAACTGTAAATGCTTCCTGACCTGTGCCTCAATGACACATTTCAGAAAACTTGGAACCAGTTCCTGTGAGTGTATCACAGTAGGATCTCTCTTTCCAGGGTCTGCTTAGAAATGCATTCTTTATTGAAGTTTGAGCCAGCAGCCGTATGACAAGCTAGGTGCCTCCAACTGGAATTGCTAAATGTGTCTAATATCCTAGAGTCCTTAGTTCCCTCCCATCCAGCCAGCCCTAGAGGCACTCTCAGAGGCAGCTTGGAGAAGTCCTGCTACTGTGGCTGCTGTCCCCAAACAGCCAGACAAAATATATGTGGAACCTTCACCTAGCCCATATATTTCCCTCAGCTAGTACAGGATGCCTTCGTTATTCTGGCTGAGAATGACAAAGCTATGATGCGCAAAGGAGGTCCACTAACAAGGAGTTGTGCAAGGTAGACACCATGGGCAAGCAGATCTATGCCTTGGCTACCCTTGGAGGGTTCTACTTCTGCTGTTTCCTAACACCAAAGTAGTCACAGGGCATGTACCTCATTCTTTTTTTTTTACTTGTATTTTATACCCTCTCCCCAACTCTCCAAACCCCGTACCTTTGGGCGATGCCTATGGTGTCTACCCCTGTTTCCTACACCTACCTGGAACCCTGTTGGTACCCCCATGTAGCTGTGTCCCTACCCCCCAGGCGGCGGCAAGTTGGGGACCCAAACACCCTGAACAACTTGTCTTCATCGGGTCCAGTGATTGGGACAGGCAGGTAGGAACTGTGGGGTCTGCACTGGGCGCGCAGTCTACCCAGCACCTGGAGAGCCATTTTCAGCTTTTCTTGTGTGGGTGTGCCATGCGCCCGGATGTCAGGGCATTACTACTAGCGTCCGACACACCCTTCCCCCATGTAGTATGGCTGGGTGCTTGCTGTACCCCAGGCCTTCGCCTGGGGCCAGTCAAGCACTGAGCCCCAACCCCTCTCCCTCCCCTAGAAGGCGAGCTGTCCCCAGGATGCTCAGCCTCCTCCCCCAGCTGGCCCTCCAACTCTCCAGGCTTGTTCCCAAATCTGGGTTGATGGCATAGTGAGCGGTAGCACTACCGCTACGCAGGTAGGCTGGCCTTGCACCCCCTTCTTGACTTCAGAAATCTGAACAAATACATGGACTGAGAACGATTCAAGATCATTTCTCTAGGATCTTTGTTACCATACCTGAAACATTAGGATTGGCTAGCATCACTGGATATGCAGGATGCATACCAGTACATATTGGGTCCCCAAGCCATGATGTGTACTTCTAGTTCTACATGGAAGGGCAGTTCTGCCAGTTCAGAGTCCTACTCTTTGGGCTTTTTTGGGCGCTGCAGGTCTTTACAAGGCGCTTTTCAATACTCGCAAATCACCTCAGAAAGCTAGAACTCTAAGTCATCCAGCATCTGGACAACTGGCTAATCTTAATTCCATCCAGACATGAGAGAGAGAGAGAGCTGGCAGTGGCCACTGTCTCTCACTTCCTAACATCTGTGAGAGTCCTGCTGAACCCTTGAAGTCTCACCTGAAATCCTCCCAGGAACTACAGTTCATAGAGCTGTCCCAGACATGACCCGGGCTTGGACCTTCCTCCCACACAACAGGCTATGGGCAATCTTGCACATGGTATGCTACATCATGAAACGCAAGACTGTGCCAACCCATTCCATGAAACATGTGTTGGGCCTAATAGTATCCTCAGTGTTCACAGTGCCTCTGGGAAGGTTGCACGTGAGGACAGATCACTGGGTGCTCGGCACCCAGTAGTTGCAGGCACACCCTCAAAACTACCCCATTCAGGTGCCCAAACCCCTGGTGAGGTCCATGATGTAGTCAGTGCAGGACAGTCTCCTCCAGAGCTTCCCCTTCTCCCTACTGGAGCCAGAGGGGACCCTCATGACAGATGCTTCCCTCCTGTGGTGGGGAGCTCACTGCCAGGGTCTTAAGACTCAAGGTATCTGGGACCCATCAGAAGTACATCTCCACAACAGTGTTCTGGAGATGCATGCAGTTCTGTACGGTCTGAAAGCTCTAATGAACTTGGTCAGCTGAAAGACAGTTCTCCAGACAGACAAGAAGTCTGTTACACTATATCAATAAGCAGGGAGGAGCACACTCTTACCCTCTTTGCAGGAAGGCGATGAGAGTGTGGGAATGGTGCCTGGAACAGGGGATCTTGCTGCAAGCAGTCTACCTGCCAGAGTCCAGAATACTCTGGCAGACGCGTTAAGTTGAACAGAGCTAGATCCTCATGAGTGGTCACTAGCACCAGACGTTGCGAGATCACTATTTGAGAAATAGGGCATCCCAGATGTGGACCTTTTTTTGTGAACCCATTCAGTGACAAATTGCCTTGAATCTGCTGCAGAAAACCAGAACATGATGTTTTCTATCAGGCTGCATGGGGACTGCATGGCAAAATCATTCCTGTATACCTTTCCTCTAGTCCCTGTTATCTAGAAGGTGTTGCTCAAACTGGAGGCATACGGGGGCAAGATGATCTAGTGGTCCTCTGCTGGCCTTGTCAGATATGGTTTCCTCTGTTGAATTGATTTCCAGTCAGCAAACCAAGGGCTGTGCCACTCCAGACGAACATGTTGACTCAAAAGTCAGCCGGTCCATCCCAAACTGTGCTCCCGTCACCTCCAGGTCTGGCTGCTGAAGAGACAGAAGTGAATACGGACAGTGTATCTTGGGGGGTCTCTGAAATGCTTTTGGCTGCGTGTAAACCTTCCACCAGGAAGACATACATAGCCAAGTGGAAAAGATATTCTGTTTGGTACTCCAGAACCCTAGTGGATCCTTTCAGGTGTCCATCTGAAAAGGATCTGGAGTACTTACTGGACCTTTCTGATGCTAACTAGCAATATTCCGCAGTTAATGTCTGTCGCTGTGCTATCTCAGTGTAACCCCTAGATGGCGCTATCCCAGGGGCTACTACCCCTGCCTGATTTGCCACTAACAGGTTGAGGGGCCTGGATCCAATGGCGGGTGCCTCCACCCAGAGGTCAGGGTTTGCAATAGTTAAACTTACTTGGTCACAGTCCTCTGGGACACTGCAACCCCCCTTTCTTCCCACTAGTGGCCCACACAATATATCAGAATTACCTTCACAGTATACACTTACCCCCAGGGCTGGTTCAGGCACTGGGACCTCCTGTAAAATAAGATACAGTGCAACAATCACAGTACAATACTTTAACATAGACAAATACCTCAGGCAGTATAACTTTGCTGAAACAAGCAGCTCTGATTTATTTAGGGGAATATAACAAGGACAGGGGAAATCAGGTTAATTAGCTTATCACTTTCACCATTCATTTATGGCTCTGTGAGCTCATCCCTACCAGTTACTGTCCCTGGGCACCCAAGCCCTAGTGGCTAGTCCAAACCGCGGGCAGCTGGTAGGGCCCTTTCCCACAGAGAAAGAAAAAATTAGTTTAAACAGTCAGCAGTACAGTGATTCCATTTGGATTCAATGTGGCAATTCAACGAGGGCGACCCTGAATTAGTACTCCACGACCTCCAAACAAGATAGGGTCCTTCAATGTCAGCAGGGCTACTCTTGAGCTCCACGAGACTCCTCACACATTTATATGGCAAACTGCAACAGGCAAAAGTCCTTTAATGGCAGCAGGATTCACCTGAGCTAACCAAGCTTCCTCACACATTTATATGGTGAACAGTAACAGGCAAAAGTCCTTTAATGGCAGCAGGATTCACTTGAGGTACACAAGCCTCTTCACACATTTATATGGTAAACAGAAAGTACTATACCAGGCAGGCTGCTTCTCTATCACGATCGCAATTACTGCACAATACCCGGGAGAACACACAGCAGATTCAGTTCCTGACAGACCGAGTGCAATTCAGCAATTTCTCCAGTCTTCTACAGGGTGAGCCTGGTTTCTACTCTTCAGATATCCTTTGATTCTCTTCACAGGGCCAGATTCAGTCCTAACAAGCAGTTACACAATCTGCAGACCGAACTCTGGGCCTTACACACATTTCTCGACTAAAACTGCACACTGAAAAAGCACAGGGCTCCTTCCCTCTTCACTGCCAGAGCTAAAACTGAAACTCCAACAGACAAAACCGGGCACTTCCTTTGAGTTCCTCCCAGTTCTTGACTGGATTGGCTGTCACTCACAATAGACTGCTCCTGTTGGTCCAAAAAGGCGCCACGTCTAAACTACATCTCCCAGAGTCACTGCCCATACAATCCTCTTGTGGCTGGCTCAGATTATGAGTCCAAGTTCTGATTCGTCCAAGGCACCATTTAGAGCTAGCTTACCCCACACTGATTGGTCCAGTTCAGCAGTTCAAAACCAGAATGGGGAACTAGGCAGACACAGTTCTGACTGCAAAGAAAGCAGGTTAGACAAACTGTAATTTCATTATTACTCTAAATGATTTCTGGCAAACAGTTACATCTTTCAGATAGGTTCCCTTTGCACTCCTAGTGACTGCAAAAATGGAGTGAATTGGCAGCAGCTCGAGTGGTACTCAGACAGAGAAGCACACAGTCCCCCCACAAACTAATTATGTCTGCAAGCAGACAGCTCTTAAAGAGACAGTACCAGAGGCTCTAAAAACACTCACTGATAAATGGCTTAAATGCCAAACACCATTCAGGCTTGGAGCATTCAAGCAAGCTCCTGGAAGTCTTTTGGGAACCCCCATTTGCAGGGGGGTTACATCAGCATACCATGAACCTGTAGGTATTTTCTGCCTGGCACAGCTGCCACTGTTTAAGAGCTTCCTTAAGGGTATTCTGCCTCCCATCAGGAAGCCGGTAGCTTTCTAGGATATCAGCATTGTGCTGGATGTGCTCACTTACAAACCCTCTGAGCCTATTGTGACTTACAACTTGAAGTTTCTCACTTGGATAACAGCATTTCTGGTGGCTATCACCTTTGCACACAGAGTATCTGAAGTCCATGCTTTAGTCAGCGATCCTCTGTGCACTGTTTTCCATAATCAGGCTGTAATCCTGCCTGCCTACTTTACCTGCTTCCAGAATGAGGAAGAAAGGACTGTTTACTCACTGGACATTATTAAGAGGTTCCTTAGGTTTTATCTGGATGAGACTAAGCACTTATGACAGTCTAAAGAGCTCTCTGCCTCTTTCGACCCTGATCAAAAGGAACAGCCTGTCTCAGGCAAGTGCATTTCTGCCTGGATTGTAAATTTCCTTCACCACTGCTATGCTGTGGCTCAGGTTAAACTGGAGGCAAGGTATATGCTCACTCCACCAGAGTGGTTGCCACTTCCCTGGCAGAGATACGATGTGTGCCTGCTGGAGAGATTTGCAGAGCTGCAATTTGGAGCACAGTGCATGCCTTTGTTAAGCACTATGCCATAGATGTCCTTGCCAGGCAACTTGCCACCCGTGGCAGGACAATTCTGAATAAATGACTATTCTGTGCGAGCCCTGAGCTCTAGCCTCTCTAGTCCAGGGGGCTGTTTCTGAGCTTGGTACACTGACCCACAAGTGGGAATCAGTGGTGAAGATTGATTCTTGGAAGATATAAAAGATTGTCGAGGATCTCTCTTTCATCAGGCCACACCTATGGAACTATAAGCTGCCAGGCGCTGGGACCACATGAAATGTTTTTGCAAACAGTCCACCAGGGGCTGACCATTATGATGTCAGACGTTGGCTGTCCCATATAAGCATGGTCTGCCCCTTCCCTCCTCAGTTCTTTTCCTGCTGTCGACCATTCTCGTTGGACCGTGCACGGAAAAGAAGCTGTTATAGTCGCCGATTTCTTACATTTCTTACTGTAGTCACGCTGCACTTTAAGTGTTCTTTGATGGCATGTATGTCGACTAAAGAGCCTCCAAAGTTGTTCCGTTATTGTGAGTGTGGTGAGAAAATATATTCTGGAGACTCTCACAATGTCTGCGTGTCCTGCCTAGAACCAGGCCACAATATTCAGGCATGCCAGATCTGCAAGGGATGCAGCACAGAAAAGACACTGTAGAAAAGCACATATTAAAGCAGCAGATAGTCTGAATGGAGAAGGAGCTCCAGCAAAAGAGTTCTGCCACATTTCCATCGCATTCCTCGGGATCCAAATACTTAAAATCCTGGGAAAAATCAACTCATCACATAAGCACAAGCAGCAGGAGAGGGAGAGAAAGTACTCAAAACCTCCCCGGTTCACTCTTGGTTGCCCCACCATGTGGTGCCAACGAGAATGCCAAACTGTTGAAAGTTTTAAAAAACAATTAAAAACTTTCCTTTTTGCCTTAGCATTTGTTGGAACATAATGAGTAAGTGTATTGTATGGTTGTTTGATTTATTGTTTGAAATTTGATTTTACTTGTTTTATTGTAAAAGCGCCCTGAGCTTGGGAAGGGCGCTTAATATAAATAAAATTTTACTTACTTACTTACTTACCGCTGTACCATTGACCGCTTCAGTGATGCCACCAGCCACCCAGACTGTCGACATAACTTCCAGGGCAGGACAGGCTACAGGCGCCACCAGATCTAGTACAGCAGGTGTGTCACCATCAATGCAGGGAACCTTACCTCACCTGTCAACCTCCTCCTCCCATCAAATACACGGGTGCTGATGTACATCCTGTCGTGTCCTTTATGGGCACCCTCAAATGGCTGGTTATTCCCTCTCAAGTGTCAACGGCTTCACCAGCACACTCCCTTCGTCCTGTCGACCAGACGGACGACAACATTGAATGCAGCCCTGACCTTATGGTACTGGATGATGAGGGAAACATAGACTTTGTCGGCAGATAAAGACCACTTGGCCTGCCCAGTCTGCCCATTTCCCTACCTATTGGATAAGCTGCAGATCCTAGTTTTACCAACAGCCTACTTCCTCCTACCTCCAACTAGAATTGCCTTATGTCTGTCCCATGCATTCTTAAATTCCCCCACTATTTTTGACCCCATGACCTCCTCAGAAAGGCCATTCCATACGTCCACTACCCTCTCTATGAAAAAATACTTCCTCACATTACCCCTGAGATGTCCCCCCCTCTATCTTCAGATTGTGCCCCTTGTTCTTGCACATCTCTTTTTCTGAAAGATGCTACCCTCTTGGACTTTGTTGATTTCCTTGAGGTACTTGAATGCTTCTATCATGTCCCCTGTTTTCCTCGAGGTATACATATTAAGCTCTTTTAGTCTCTCTTCGTATGGCTTCTGGTACAGACCCTGCACCATTTTAGTTGCCCTCCTCTGGACTGCCTCCATCCTGTCTATGTCCATGTGGAGATGAGGTCTCCAGAACTGCACACAGTACTCCAGTTGGGGTCTCACCAACTGTCTGTACAGAGGGATAGCAACTTCCTGTTTTCTACTGGTGATGCCTCTTCCTATGCATCCCAATATCCCCCCAACCCTCCTTACTGCCTTCTCACATTACTTGCCTACCTTTAGGTCATCAGATAAGACCACCTCAGGTCCCTTTCCATTTTGTTGTTGTTAACCCCCAAAAAAATTGTGTACTCTTCCCTTGGGCTTTTGTTTCCCAGGTGCATTACTTTGCACTTCTTTGCATTGAATCTAAGCTGCCATACTTTTGACCATTCCTCCAACCTTGCCAAGTCCCTTCTCATCCTTTGCACGCCCCTCCTTGTGTATCAATCTGGTTGCAGATCTTTGTGTCATCTGCAAAAAGGCACACTTTTCCTTCCAGTCCCTCTGCAATGTCACCTATAAAGACATTGAAGAGGGCTGTTCCCAGTACTGAACCCTGCAATACCCTGCCAGTAACCCCCTTTCTTCAGAGTGGACTCCGTTTACTATTACCCTCTCCCTGCTGTTGTCCAGCCAATTTTTTTATCCAGGTTACCACCCTGGGACCCACTCCCAGGCTGGCTAACTTGTTTATTAGTCTTTTGTGTGGGACTGTGTCAAATGCCTTGCTAAGGTCTAGGTAGGCCACGTCCACAGCCCCTCCCTGGTCTACTACTTTGTTCACCCAGTCAAATAAATCTATTAGAGTCATCTGACATGACCTTCCCACTGTGAATCCATGCTGCCTTGGATCCTGTGCCCCGCTGGCCTCTAGGTACTCAACGGTTCTTTCTTTCAGAAGTGATTCCATCATTTTCCATACCACTGAGGTCAAACTAGCAGGTTTATAGTTTCCTGCCTCTGCCTTGCTCCCACTTTTGAGAATGGGAATCGCTTCCACCCTCCTCCAGTCCTCAGGTACCACACCATCCTCCCACGATTTGTCAAAAAGGGTAGTCAGTGGTGCCACTAGTTCTTCCCTTAGTTCATTTAGAATTCTGGGGTGAATCCCGTCAGGCCACATTGCTTTGTCCACCTTGAGTTTTAGGGTTCTTTTGGGATCCTTTCTTCTGTGAATGGACTGGTATCAACCCCCATTGAGTATGCTTCTGTTATTTGGTTTAGGTACCTCCCTTCCACTTCTTTTGTGAATACTGAGCAGAAGTATTCATTCAGTATCTCTGCTTTGTCACTGTCACCCTCTGCCAACCCCCCTCCCTTTTATTAAGCCTCACTTTCCCTCTCTGGTCATTCTTCGCTCTCTAATGTACCTATTAAAGGTTTTATCCCCCTTCTTAACTGAGTTGGCTATATTTTGCTTGGTTTGGGCCTTTGCTATTCTGACTACCTTCCCCGCTCCTTCTGCTTTAACTAGTACAGTTCTCGGTCCTTATCATTCTTTGTTTCCTTATACTTCCTGAATGCTATATTTTTCTCCCTAACCTTCCCTGACACCTCTTTTGAGTACCATAGTGCTTTTTTTCCCTTCGTTTTGTTTTATTTGCTTCACACAAAGGCTTGTTGCCTCTGTGATGGCAGCTTTGATTTTTTCCCCATTGTTGCTCCACCCCACCTTCTTGCCCATTTGCTAGTGCTTTTCTGAGGCACTCCCCCATTTTGCCAAAGTCGGCCCTCCTAAAGTACAATACCCTCACCTTTGTGTGACTCTACAGCTGTGTTTACCATGAACCACACTGTTTTGTGGTCGCTTGATCCCAGATGGCTACCCACTTCTAAATCCAAGATACTCTCTCTGTTCCCGTTTGAGAATACCAGGTCTTATATTGCTCCCTCCCGAGTGGGTTCTAACATTAGCTGTCTGAGGCATACCTCCTGTAGGGCATTGAGAATGACCCTACTCATTGATGTGGCTGCAGTAAAGGTGCTCCAGTTAACATCTGGCATATTCAGGTCCCCCATCAAAAATATCTCCCCCTTTTCTGCCATTCTAAGGATGCCTTCTATCATTTTCTTGTCCATTTCCTCTCCCTGAGATGGTGGTCTGTATACAACCCCCGTACGGATTGTGGTGCCATTTTCTGTCTGCAGGGTGACCCACAGTGCCACCTCTCCTCCCTGTTTACCCTTTATGTTGCATACATGTGATATCTCCCTCTTTTCGCTAGAGACTCCTTTTTTTTAATTTTTGACTGAACTCCCTCCTTCTCTTCCTCCTGGGAAACAAAATCTCCTGCTTAAGCAAAATTATGTCCAAAATATCCATTCATGCTTTTTGGGCAGATAAAGACACACAAAAATTAAATCAGTGATGAACAATGTATCTGATAACTTAGTATAACCAGTTGTTTATTCTTTTTACTGCTCATTCTTGACAAAATGAAATATGTTAAAATTTTGTAATTACTTTTTTCTTATTTTTTGACGCCATTTAAGGACAAACTCATGATTTTACGGCATTTCCCTACTAATTTGACCCAAATCTCCCTCTTAAGCAAATTGGATATATCACATGTATGATGTTGACATCCCAGTCATGGTTCTCTGTGTACCATCTTTCTGTGACTGCCACAATATCCAGGTGTCCCTCTTCCAGCAAGGCCACTAGAGTAGGGAACTTGTTACCCAGACTACGTGCATTGGTACTCATCGCCCTTCATTTTTTGATAGCCTTACCCCTTTGAGCCCCATCCCTGTCCTTACTGTCTTTTTCTCCATTGACCCTTGTCTGCTCCCTATCGACTTCTCTGCTTTAGTGTTTACCTCACTAACTACCCTGTTTTGTGTGTGTGTGGGGGGGGGGATTTCCATGGAGGAGGCCAAAGATTATGTGGAAAGGCCCTATGAGAGGACTAGTTCTACAGTTCTCTAGATCCCCTCCTGAGGACCCCTCTTTTATAACCATGATGCAGCAACTGTAAGCTGCCATGGGATTTGATTTAGAGGAGCAGAACACAACCGAGAAGAACCTGCCAGACGTCTTAGAACTACTTGACTCTCCTCCCCCATTGTAATTCCACCCCTCTTCCTTGCCCTGGAGAATGCCACCTTTGCTGCCTGACGTAGGCCTAATGTAATTTCTGCCATACCTAGAAAGGCAGATAATACGTATGTGGCCCCCTCAGATAAGCCTTTCTTTGCTGGTCAACCCAAAGCTGACTCTGTGGTCATCAGTGCTGCCCACGACAAGGAATCCAAGAGACTAGATGCCATGGGCAAAAGGACCTATGCCTCTACCTCGTTGGGCATAAGAATTGCAAATTGCCATGCCCTTATGGGAAAATACTAAAACACAATCTGGAGGAAAGCTAAAGTAGCTGTCCAAGCTTTTCCAGAAGGTGCACTTAAGCAAGAGCTCTTAAGGCCTTAACAGCTGTGGCTGACGTAGGCAAACACCTCCTGTATACAACCTATGACATTTCAGATGCCTTAGCTAGGGCATTGGCCTCAGGAATATGGTTGAGAAGATATTCCTGGCTAAAGGTGGTGGGCTTTGCAAATTATGTCCAGCAGTGAATTCTAAATGCCCCTTACAGAGGATATAAATTATTTGGTGCAGATGTGCAAGATATCCTCTCCAATTTACAGGCCTCAGGCAGAAGCCTCAGATCAGTCCATTCCCTCTATCACACCCAGCCAAGGAGCAGACAGAGAGTGCCTTTTCACCTGGCTGGTATGAGGCACCGAATCATAATCTGACAAGCAAGGTTAATGGAGCAGGAGCCCTGCCTACTCCAGCAGCCACTCTAGGTGCCCACTCAAAAGCCCCTAGAGGTGGCAGTGCAGCAGGAGCCATAACTGACTCAGCCTGGCTCCATTCACACAACCCAGCCACCATTGCCTCCAGGGGTGGTTGTCGGGGGTCGTCTCCCTTCCACCTGGACCAGTGGAAGAAACTGACCTCAGATGCCTGGATCCTGGAAATAATAGCACAAGTACATGCTCTGGAGCTTCTAGAGCTACCTCCAGACCATCCAGCAGTGTCTACTCTTTATTCTTGAGCACATTCCCCTGCTTCTAGAGGAAATCCACACCTTGCTCCCTACCCCATGGAACAGAGAAACTCAGGGTTCTAGTCTCATTACTTCAATGTTCCAAAATGAACAGGGGATCCAAGGCCTATTTTTGATCTCAGGGACCTGAACTTTTTTCATAGAATACAAAAAGTTCCAGAAGGTGACACTGTATGGTCTGTTACAACTACTGCAAGCAGGGGATTGGATATGTTCCCTCAACATGAAGGATACCTACCTTCATATCAAAATCCTAACAGGAAATATTTAAGATTCCTGTTTCAGGGGAACACTTCCAGTTCAGTGTATTGCCCTTTGGCTTGTCATCTGTGCCATAGGTCTTTACCAGGAGCTTGGCTGTGGTGGCAGCAGTCTTTCACAAGGAAGGCCTTTATGTAGTCCCTTACCTGATGTATCCCTCTAAAGACGTATCAAAAGAATAGGATGTATTATTAAGAGGAGTGGCACCCTCAGTGCTCTAACATGATTTAAGTAATGTCCTACTCTCACAATATAAACTGCATCTTGTTTTCTCTAAAGCAATAAACATTGTTTTCAAAAAAATGTAGTCCCTTACCTGGATGATTGGCTTCTGAAAGCTAATTCCAGGGAACAACTCACGCATGCACTCTAGCTCAAACCAGGCAACTATTCGATGCTCTGGAGATCACTGTCCATGTGCCAAAATCTATTCCGAGTACTTGCCAGGACCTACAGTACATAGGAACTGTCTTGGATATGGCCAGGGGCTCAACATTTCTGCTTCTGGACAGGGCCGAGCATCTGATGGCACAGGCCCAACTAGTTTACAACAGCCAATATGCCATAGCCAAAATGTTTCTTTGGCTTCGGGGCCTAATGGCAACAGCCATAGTAACAGTACCTCTGGCCAGGCTCTATATGAGGATCCCTCAGTGGGCCTTGAGAGTCGGTGTGATCAGCTCACACAATCTGGAACAGAAAGTTCTAGTAACCTCTCTGGTACACAGGGTGCTCAAGTGGTGGCTGGAACCCAGCAACCTGCTGAAGGGGGTTCCTTTTCTGATTCCATCCCCTCGTCAGATTTTAACAGATGCTTCTGGGACGGGCTGGGGTCACTTTTAGGGCCCCTTCAGATGCAGGGTGTATGGACCAAAGTAGAGAGCACCCTACCTATAAATGTACTAGAGATGAGAGCTGTTCTGTATGGCCTGCAAACCTTCCAAGCTCACCTTTCCCCAGGTTCTCTGTTAGTACAGATGGGCAACAGCAGAGTGGTGCATTACATTAACAAGCAAAGGGGAATGCACTCTTATCCCCTATGCAGGGAGGCAATAAGAGTATGGCATTGAGCCCTAGAACTGTCCATAGTACATGTTCCAGGTACCCAAACGTCTTGGCGTACAGACTAAGCCGATCACAGTCAAAATGCATGAGTGGGAACTACTGACCTTAGCAGTGGATGACAAGGTGGCACTTATTCCTGTCCCCAATGCAGGGAAGCAGTGATATTATGGTACTGGGCTGTGTCCCATGGCCTACAGCTAACAGCTGTGTAGCAGACAGGTTAAGCAAGTTACGGGAACAGTTACATAAGAACTTAACAGTAGATCTTTAAGAGAATCTCCTCCATGAGGCCATCCTCCCTGCTTCCCTCTTCTACTTCAGTGGGGGTTATATCAGATGCTGTACCTAAAACCTACTTCATGCATCTTGTATCCACCACCGTGTCTCCCCTTGTCTGCCTGGTGCTGGTCTTATCTCCTGGTTCCCTACTATTGGCGGTCCTCTGAGTCTACTCTTCAGCGGGGAACTGAGGAGTGATGGGGCCGCCCACACTTAGATAGACACAGACATGGTACATCATCATAGGCGGCCTCAACCAGCAAAAGTTGCTGTGTGGTTGTAGCACTGACTGCTGTAGTTTCAAAGGCGTAGCCTAATGGAGGAGATTCTCTCAAAGATCTTTAGTTATGACAAGTTCTTATGTAACTTCTTTTAGGAGGGGTTTGAACAGTTACACCTGTCATGTTGATTGGGGGGGGGACGACACAAGGGATATGATGAACATTATGGGCCCAAATCTGCAAAAATAAACTGACGAGTAAACAGTGCAACAATTCAATGTTTCTTTGTAACGTAGTTGTTTTTTAACCCCACATTTTTATAACCCTATGTTTTGATCATGACAGGTGGATTTTTTAAAATCCTGTCCAAAAGGTGGTTTTGCAGAGGGGCTACGAAAACATGTTTCAAAGTGGTTTTGAAAAAGTATACCTATAATGTTCATCAAGTGGGGTAACAAAAGGGCTGCATGCAAATCTGGGGCCAAAACCTGCAAAAAATTGCAAAGATATGAGTAAATGTTGAAATATTTTACATTTCCTCATAACTTGGTTGTTTTTTGAGATTTTGACCTCAAATTTTCAACAGTCTTTTTCTGATCCCACCTTATGATCACAATGGGTGGGATTTTTAAGGTCCTGTTCTAAAGGTGACTTTGCAGAGCAAATGCAGAAACATGTTTTGGAGGAGATTTGAAAAAGTACACCTGTCATGATCATGCTGTGGGGTAACGAAGGATATATTGAAAATTGGGGGCCAAACTCTGCACACATCGCAATGTTATGAATAAATATTGAAAAAAATGGTTTCTTCATAACTTCATTGTTTTGTGACATTTTGTCCCCACATTTTCAACATTGTCTTTTTATGATCCCTCTTTCTTAACATGACATGTATCATGTCTGCAGTACTGGCTGAAACATCATTTTGTGCTGCAAGTGCGAAAACACATTTTGGCCTGTATTTGAAAAATTACACTTGCCATGATTGTGAAGTGGTGTGAAAAATTGGCTATGCTGAAAATTTGGGATCAAAATATTGAAAATTACCAAAGTTATGAGTGAGCATTGAAAAATGTCAATGTACAGTACCTTCATAACTGTTGTTTTTCAATATTTTGATCTCACATTTTCAACGTAGTCTTCTTATGACTCCAGCTCATGAACCAGGTAGGTGAAATTTTCTAATACCACCCGAAAGGTGACTTTGCAAAGCAGCTGCAAAATCACCTTTCAGGCCAGCTTAGAAAGATGTCACCTATCTTGTTCATGAGGTGGGGTCCCAAAAAAGACATGTTGAGAATTTGAGGGGAAATATTAAAAAAAAAAAAAAGACCAAATTACGAGTACAGTTTTAAAACTCATCGAAATACCTTGACCGCAGCTTACCTTTCCATAATTCTTGGTCTGAAGTTGAAGAGTGAAGACACGTCTTCAGTGTAGCATTGGACCCCCATTACATAAGTAAGAGGTGGGGGGGAGGGTAACAGCGGTCGGTGGTGGCAGCAGCAGACATCGATGGACCATTTTGTTTTTTTACAGGGTGTAAAAAAAAAATAGATAAAAAAAAAACTGCCCCTAGATTTCTTCAGGTACTGATACTAGGGATTTGGCACCCCAGTGTCAGGTTCCTATTTGTGGGGCACAGGAAGCAAATGGGATTGTGGGAGGGATACTTGGCAGAGGGTGGGCTTGTTTAAAAGGGGCACGGGGAGGCCCAACGGCACCGGGTACCCATCTGCAATGCTGATGACCTGGTTCGGGAACAGACTCGGGATGTCAGATTGCCGGCCAGCCGGGAGAGAAGGATTGAGCGTCCCAGCATAGAAACATAGACTTTGATGGCAGATAAGGACCACTTGGCCCCCCAGTCTGCCCATTTCCCTTCCTATTGGATAAGCTGCAGATTCTAGTTAACCAACAGCCTACTTCCTGCAACCCCCCAATACAACTGCCTTATATCTGTCCCATGCATGTTTGAATTCCCCCACTGTTTTAGACCCAACAACCTCCCCAGGAAGGTGGTTCCATGCATCCATTCCTCCATGAAAAAACATTTCCTCACATTACCCCTGAGCCGTCTCCCCTCTATCTTTAAATTGTGCCCCCTTGTTCTTACACATCTCTTTTTCTGAAAGATGCTACCCTCCTAGACTTTGTTGATTCCCTTGAGGTACTTGAAAGTTTCTATCATGTCACCCTGTCTCTCTTTTCATCAAGGGTATACATATTAAGCTCTCTCAGTCTCTCTTCATATGGTTTCTGATGCAGACCCTGCACCATTTTAGTTGCCCTCCTCTGGACTACTTCCATCCTGTCTATGTCCTTGCGTAGATGGGGTCTCCAAAACTGCACGCAGTATTCCAGATGGGGTGTCACCAACTGTCTGTACAGAGGGATAAACACTTCCCTTTTTCTACTTGTGATGCCCCTTCCTATGCATCCCAGTATCCCCTTGGCTCTCCTTACTGACTTTTCACATTGCTTACCCACCTTTAGGTCATCTGATGTGACTACCCCAAAGTCCCTTTCCATTTTTGTTGTTGTTAGTACCTCTCCTGCTATTGTGTACTCTTCTCCTGGGCTTTTGTTTCCCAGGTGCATTACTTTGCACTTCTTTGGGTTGAACCTAAGTTGCCACATGTCTGAGCATTCCTCCAACCTTGCCAAGTCCCTTCTCATCCTTTCTACCCCCCCCTCTTTGTGTATCAACTCTGTTACAGATCTTTGTGTCATGTGCAAAGAGGCATACCTTTCCGTCCAGACCCTCTGCAATGTCACCTATAAAGATGTTAGAGGACTGGACCCAATACTGAGCCCTGAGGTACTCCACTAGTAACCCCTCTTTCTTCGGAATGTGTTTCATTCACTATTACCTTCTATGTCCTGTTGTGCAGCCAGTTTGCTACCCAGGCTACCACCCTAGAACCCACTTGCAGGCAGGCTAACTTAATTATTAGTCTTTTGTGCAGAACTGTGTCAAATGCCTTGCTAAAGTCTAGGTAGGCCATATCCACAGCCCCTTCCTGGTCTATTACTTTGGTCACTCAGTCAAAAAAATCAATTAGATTCATCTGACATGAGCTTCCTGCTGTAAATCCATGCTGCTTTGGGTCCTGTGCCCCGCTGGCTTCTAGGTACTCAACAGTTCTTTCTTTCAGAAATGATTCCATCATTCTTCCTACCACTGGGGTCAAACTTACAGGTCTGTAGTTTCCTGCTTCTGCCTTGCTCCCACTTTTGTGAAGGGGAATCACATCTGCCCTCCTCCAGTTTTCAGATACCACCCCATCCTCCCATAATTTGTTAAAAAAGTGTGGTCAATGGTGTCACTAGGTCCTCCCTTAGTTCTTTTAGGATTCTGTGGTGAGTCCCATCAAGCCCCATTGCTTTGTCCACCTTGAGTTTTAGAAGTTCTTTAGGAGTCTTTCTTCTGTAAATTGTCTGCTGTCAACCCCCCTACCCAGAGTGCTTCTATTGCCTAGTTTAGGTAACTCCTCCTCATCTTCTTTTGTGAATACTGAGCAAAAGTATTCATTCAGTATCTCTGCCTTTTCACTGTCTCCCTCTGCCCACCTCCCCTCTCTTTTATTAATCTACACTATTCTTCCCTTAACCTTTCTATGCTCCCTAATGTACCTATAAAAGGTTTTATCCCACTTCTTAACTGAGCTGGCTATTTTTTCCTTGGTATGGGCCTTTGCTGTTCTGACTGCCTTCCAAACTTCTTTCTGCTTTAATTGGTACAGTTCCCTGTCATGCTCCTTCTGTGATTCCTTATACTTTTTGAATGCAGCCTTTTTCTCCTTAACCTTCCCTGCCACTTCTTTTGAAAACCATAGTGGTTTTTTACTCCGCTTTATTTTCTTTATTTGTTTCACACAAAGGCTTGTTGCCTCTATGATAGCAGTTTTGATTTTTCTCCATTGTTCTTCCACCCCTCCTTTTTGGCCATTTGCTAGTGCATGCCTCAGGTATTCACCCATTTTTGCCAAAGTCAGCCCTTCTAAAGTCCAGTATACTTGTTCTTGTATGGCTTGTCTCCATGGTTGTGCTTATTGTGAAGCACACCTTGCAGTGGTCACTTGTTTCCAGATGTCTACTGACTTCTAAATTTGTGATCCTCTCTCCATTTGAGAGTACTAGGTGTAGTATTGCTCCCTCCTGAGTGGGTTCCAACACTAGCTGTCTAAGGCCTGCCCCCTGCAGGGCATCGAGAATGACCCTGCTCTTGGATGTGGCTGCAGTACATGTCATCCAGTTAACATCTGGCATATTCAGGTCCCCCAACAACAGTATCTCCCCGGTTTCAGCCATTTTGAGAATGCCCTCTATCATTTTCTTGTCCATTTCCTCCCCTTGAGATGGGGGTCTGTCTACAACCCCTGTGCGGACTGTGATGCCATTTCCTGTCTCCAAGGTGACCCAGAGTGCCTCTTGTCCTCCCCCTTTACTTTTTAGTTCTGTAGCTTTTATTCCTTCCCTTATGCATAGAGCTACGCCACCTCCTCTTTTACCCTCCCTGTCCCTTCTGTAGACTGTGTACCCCGGTATGTTGACATCCCAGTCATGGTTCTCCGTGTACCATGTTTCCTTAACTGCCACAATATCCAATTATTCATTTTCCATCAAGGCTACTGGCTCAGGAAGCTTGTTTCCCAGACTATGGGCATTTGTACTCATTGCTCCATTTAATATTGGCTTTATCCTTTTTTCCCCCATCCCTGCTCTTATTGTCCTTGTCTATTTTTCCATTTACCCTTGTCCTGCCCTCTGCTGAGCTCTGTACCTCAGTGTTTACCTTATTAGCTGCCATGTTTTGTGGGGGGAGGCTTGAAATTTCCTGCCTCTTATCAGCACCTCCCCCCTTGGCTAGTTTAAAAGCTTACCAAGGAGCCATTTAAACCTGTCACTTAGGAGCCAGGGACTGCTTTGATTCTCTGGGGGGAAGGGGTAGAGTGTTTGACACAACATGGACCCCAGGCAGAGGCTGGGGGTACCTCCGTGCCAACGCCGTCACCTGTGTGGGGTTGGGCGGATGCAGGATGTCATTGCATGTCCTTGCACCCAGGGAAAAAGACAACAAAATCACAGGCCACCCACAGTGATGCCTGCCGCTGGACCTTATCGGTCCCTCTGGCTCTCCCTCCGCCTACCAGTTCCGGTGTCTGCGGCTCCAGCCAGCCTTCAACCCTGCCCTGCGGGGAAAGCAAGGTAGGTAATGTCGGTGGGTGCCCCCCACTGACACCTTGACCCGTCTCTGACAGATCCGCCTGGTGCCATGACCCCGCCCTGAGGGCTAAGCCAGGGGGTATCTGCAGGGGAAGGTAAGTCCAGGAGAGAGGGGTAGGGGTTGTGAGCTCGGACGGAGGAGGGGGTGGCTTGCAAAACAAAAAAGGGGCACAGGGAGCAACAGGGAAGTGGGAGAGATACAGAGGTTGAGCAGGAGTTATGTGCAGTCAGTGGCGTTGTGGGGGCAGGACCAGGCATGGGCTGATCATGACACTGATCAGCTGTTTGCTGGGCGGCATCATGCAGATCAAAGCAAAGATCCACCCCATAACATGGACTTCAGTTTTCTTTGAAGTTCACAAAGTTTCTGTCCAGCAGGCACGGAAGAGTGTTACGATCAGCCTGGCTGATGATTGTTCTGACACCTTCAGGCCCACTGCAGACTACCCTGCGTTGGACCAACAGTGACACACTTCTCAAATCTACCATCATAGCAATATGTGCACTTTGAGGATGTGGAAACATAAAAAGTAGAGCATCTAAGAGATAGAAAAGTGCCTGGGTGAACGTTAAAGAAGGCCAAAGTAGCCAGTGGCCAGGGCTCAAAATATTGCCTTTCCAAATTTCTGGGGAAACGCAGGTAGTATGTTGGAAATGTGTTTTTAAATCCTGTATTTCCACCTGGAAAAGCATTTGTTGTGTTTGACCAGGGGGCCAGTAGTGAGTGGCAGTGCAGTCTGGCGCACATCATGCACAGAGATGGGAGAGGGCAGTGTGTCATGCATTGAAGCAAGGGGGCTAGCAGGGAGAAAAATGTTCAGACGTTTTACAGTCAAGCTCAGTGTAACCTGCTCAGGGGTTCTGACATCAGGGACAGCTTCGTGGACAGCTTTTCGCGCTGTAAGTAGAAACAGTGATTGGCTGCATCTGTAAATCTCCTGTTCTTTTTTCCTTGATTGGTCAACCTTATGCTAGTGCTGCAGTCTTCGTGCAGATCTCATGGCAGTTTTGAGCTGAGAGCAGCACAGAGAGGATTGTCCATTTGCGCTCACATCATCGACCTCTGCAGTCAGTAAAAAAAAAAAAGCAATTAAAATCACACACACGTTACTGATCTCAGTGGCTAATTTAATAAATCTCATTAAGAAAGCTGAACTGGCTATGTGTAATCCAGCCATTTTGCTTGATAGAGGTCATATAAGAGACACTTAGATTAGGAAGACAGTGTCTGAATTTGCAAGACAAATTTTTTCTTTTAACAAAGTAGCATTATTTATTTTAGCTATTAAACTGGATTAGGTCACAACAGACAGTGTCAGTAGTTTAAACCACAGCACAATTATTTTTTCTGTGTTGCCTATGTAATTGCTAATCTGCTCCACAGACAGTAAGAGAGTGACTGTTTCACTGATCTCAGTGAGGTGAAAATCTGCCATGTTTGTAAAACAAACTTTTCAATCCTGTTTTCTATGACCAAAAAAACAGTTGCTGGCTGCTGTTAAGTAGGTGGTTATAAGCTTGTTTTATAAAAACATACTAAGCCTACTTGAGTTTTCATTCAGCAGCTGGTTCACATAACTCTCTAAATGTTGTATTGTGGTTCAGTGAGGAGGGCATATTGACAAATGCCCTTAAAGCCAGCAGTCATTGAGGGGGCAGTGAGGAGGAGTGTAAACTGTGTTCCTGGACCACTCTAAGTATATTTTTATTTATTTAGAAAAAAAATTCTAAGAGGAAAGGTAACATTTGCCCTGGAAATGTATGCGGCACCACCCACATTTCTGGAAGAAATGTTCCACCACACCTAGGTCATTAATTCTAGCCCTGGTGGCTAATGAAATTTCAATGTGGCTAATAAACATGGCCCTGAAACTGGTGTTATCTTGGATTCTAAGCTGAGAACAGGTGTTACATTAGATTCTAAGTGGAGATGCATGATTTTCTCCGCATCCGTTTATTACCATGTTCACTGTGTAGGGTGTCTGTGCTAGTTTATGCCTCTTATGTCAGAAAACATTCCCTGCGGTTGACATATTACTTACATATACAGTAAGGACAAAATAAAACGTGTAATAGATCTGAAACATAACACACCATTGGGGATCAGTAATAGCCATGAGCCAGTTTCCAAACAGCAGTAAGCCACTTTTCACCATCAACAGAAACCTCATTGTTAAAATTCAAAGCTGCAGTACTCATATTGCAGCACTTATAGTACCATCGCTAAGCACTAATAGGAACTGTGAACGACTTTAGCTGGTTGTCAAGTGGTACAAATAATCATGCTCAAAAATCGGTTGCTGAGAACTAATAGAATAATGAATCAGAGAAACGGCATTTCCCAAATGAAGATTTTTTTTTTTTTTTTACTTTACCTATAGAGGTAGCTAGTCCGTTCATTCACTGGGACTGGGGGCTTCACAGGATGCAACATCATTGCTGCTCAGTAGATCAATCTTTCCAACTTACTCTTGAAATTTCTCCAGCTGCTTAGGGAGGTTAAATGGCTCACTCTAGAATTTATCTTCTAGCTATTTTATTTGTTGGTTTGTTTTTAGAAAACAGACGGTTGGAGGGGGGGGGGTTATTTATTACTGCCAAGTTATGGCAGAGCCGCCAAAGGCTGTGAAAGAAAAGAGCCTGCTTGCCTCAGTGGGCATCAAAGGAGCTACTGTGGGTGGCAACACTACAGAGCCGCTAATGGAAAATGGGGGGGTGAGACAGAAAGAGCCTGCTTGGCTCACTGGACTCTGCCGGAGGAGCCGCCATGACTGGTGGCAATATTGGAATCTGTTTATGGAAACTGGGGAGGGAGGACAGTGAAGCATACAGAGGGAAGGAGCATTAGGGCAGGGAGGTGGCAGCACCTGGCAGCTCCCGCTTCCGTTCCTCTGCTGCTAGCAACGCGCTGCTCTCCTAGAGACTCGCAGTTAGCTGATTGTCATTGAGCACGGCTAGGACTCGCAGACAGGGCTTCTCAAATGCAGTGAGAGAGCTGAGCTCCAGCAGTCTGCTCTTGAGTGCCCTGGTGCTGGCCACCATCTTCCAGCACATTCATCAGATAGTCTGGCTGCCATGTGGTTGGCTGCTACAGGGCGGAGAAGAGAAGATGGGGTGGTGGGGAGAGGAAGCACACTGGTTGATGCATAGTCATTATGTGCTTCAACTCCACTGGGCAGAGCGTGGGAAAAACATTATGTGATGCGTTCAGTATCCAGTCACGCCCTTCCTGACCCCCTTTTTCTGTCCTGCTTCTCAGTTGCAATATGCCAGCATAGCCCTCACGATGCACCCATAATAATTTATTTATAAGGTTGAACTCAAACATACGTTGTATAAACTGCACTTCTGCGTAGTGCTTATAATTAATGCATTTGTTGATAAATGTGCACGTATACTGTGCCTGAATTGTACTCTCACATTGCATTTTTATGTATATCCCATGCCCCCCCTCCCTTCCCCTAGGTCATGCATGTAAATTAGCCTTGTATCAGTGCGCATCTCCTGGTCAACATGTCTAAATAAATAAAACATTAATGATGGCAGTAAGCTCCTTTTGTGGTGGAGCTATGTGGTAAATTTTTATCTTAAGGGGTTACTAAATACCGGAGTTTCACTTTTCCTGTAGCAATAAGTATTGTACCAAACCTGCTAGAACTGGGCTCATTACAGAAGTTTCCTGCAAATAGAATATAGTTAAGATCAGAAGGACTCAAATCTCAGGAATTTCAGGCTTTTCCATTCTTTATTATTAAAGACATCTGCATGAGAATTGGCTGCCCCTTTGATTTCTTCTGTCTCTGCTGCTTTCCTGCCCTGAAGTCATAACCCTCTGCTTGTGGCATCAAAATAATTTCCATGGCAGCAGCTTGTGATGTCATAACCAGAGGATTATGACTTTATCAAGCATAAGCAACATGAACAGTAAAACTCTTAGCGAAAAGGATCCTGTTTTAATGAAAATATCTTCAGTACTAAAGAAAAAAATACCCAGAAATTCTGATTTTTTGGGGGGTGAGTTTTACAAAATAGTTTTTCTGATGCCAACTGTAAATTTTTTGTTGGAAACTGGAACATCCTGTTCAGTTGGCATATCTTGTTGTAATTACCCGTTGTTTGAAGAAAACATAGTAATACTTGGGCTTGGAATTTATTTTATTTTTCTGATCTCTTCAGGTGTTTGTCAAATGCCATTTCGATTACAACCCAGACCATGACAACCTGATCCCTTGTAAAGAGGCAGGACTTAAGTTTTCAAGGGGTGAAATCCTGCAGATTGTGAATGGGGAAGACTCTAATTGGTGGCAGGTTAGTATCATGTTGAGACTTGGTGACCCTCTTTTTGATTCAAGACCTTACTGCCTTGTTGATCCCAAGTACCTCAGGAGGACATGTTTCACAGGAGACTATCCCTGCACTATTGAGCGAGGTTCATGTGAGTGACGTGCAGTAGATCCTGTCCAAGAAAACCAAGCTCAGCAAGGATCCATGTCTCAGTATTGTGTGGTGCCCAAATAGAGGGGTGTGCGGTGGAGGGCTGGTGTCACATTCTGGACCTGCGAATCCTGAATAAGTTCATGCATAGGAATTTTGCATGGTGGCATTACACCAAATCATTCCATTCCTGGAGCCAGGAACTGTTTTGCTCTCTGGACTTCTAGGATGCATGTCTCTGTTTTCCCATCCATTCGCTTTTGGGTGGATGGAGCCTTGTATCAATTCAGAGCCACAACATTTGTCCTGTCCTTGGCACCAGGGGTTTTCACAAAGTGCTTTTCAATTGTGGTGACTTTTCTTAGGTGCTGAGGTTTCAAGGTCTTTCTGTACTTTCATGACTGGCTCAACACAGGCAGCTTCTTGCAGGACCAGTAGTGATCCAGAGATCTGTCTGTCCAGTTGTTCCAGGACCTAGGTCTGTTAGTCAAGTTAGCCAAGACCAAACTCACCCGAGGCAGGTGATTCTGTAAATTGGAGTGGAGCTGGGACACCCTCTAAGCCAGAGCTTGACTACCTCTTCACAGGGTGGAGGATATGTCCTCCTTGGTCCGATCATTTTGTGTTGGGCAATTGTGCATGGTCCAACATTTCCTCCAGTTTCTGAACATCATGGTTGTGGTATGTTGGACCTGCTAGTACATGTAACCCACTTAGTGGGAACTGGGAACCAGTGGTCCTAATCGCACATAGCCCTGAACCAGCCAGTCCAGGTGACACAGCAGAGGGTGGATGCCATCCACTGGTGGCTGTCTCCTGCAAGGTTCTCGGAGGGCTTCCTGTTAGTTTGGATGGAACCTTTGGTTACTCTGGCAGGGGTGCGCCATCAACTGGGCCACAGAGTACATAGGTTTTGATTAACGAATGAGACTCAACTTCACATCAACCTCCTGGAACTATGCATAATTCACGTAGCGCTGGTGGATTTCGCACCACTCAGTCAAGGTTTAGTTCCACTATATTCTACCTGAACAAACAGTGCAGCACACATTCCTTTCTGTCGTGAGATGTTGTGACAGAAGCAAACAACCAGCTTGTGGATGCTGTCAGTCATGTCAGATGTGTCGCATGAGTGGTCGTTACAACTGTAGTTGGTGTCCCAGGTGGTGCTGGGCTAGCAAACACTGTTAGTGGGTCTGTTTGCTTCCTGGTAAAACAGGAAGCTGATACTGTTCATTGCTCATCCCCTTCAGTAGAACACTCCGATGAGGGATGTGTTTCTTGGTCCTGAACTCAGATCTTCCTCTATGTCTTTCTTCCATTTCCAGTGGTCCACAGGGTGGTCCTCAAGTCTGGAGATACAGGGCGTACGTGATTCTGATTGCACAAGACTGGCACCTACAATTTTGGTATCACAGTCTTCTCAGTCCCAGAAGCAGACCACCGAGCCTGCTTCCCCTCCTTCCAGATCCACTGTTGAGGTCCTAGGGGATAGTCCGGTATCTAGACATGCAGTCCCTGTGCCTGACTGCCCGTTTCCTGAGTGGCTAGAGTTCCCGGCCCTAGGCCTTTCAGAGGATGTTCACCAGGTCCTGGAGGTATCTTGGAAGGAGTTGATTCATAAAACGGATACTTGCAAACTGACGCGGTTCGTCATGCTGGTTTGAAGAGCAGAGATTGCTGCCTCTTTTCTGTTCTGTGTTGCACAGTCTTCCAGAAATCAATCTTCACCATTGATTCATACTTTATGGGTCTAGGGCCCAGAGGCACTAGGACCCCATGGGAGCTTTTTTCACGGTGGGAGGGGTGACATCAGCCACTGACGCTGCAAACACACTCCAAGCAGTGCCACGCATGCTAGCCAGTAACTGGCACTGGCCCTCTCGTGCACCTCATTTCTGTTTGTCCCAAGTCCACACCATGGAAGTGACAGCGCCCCTGACTATCGTCAACAGTTTTTCTTCTGCATCACCACCAAAAACACACTGTTCATGGTGCCACCTGCCTTTTGTTATTTTGTGAAGATATCAGATTTTGAGGAAGGAAAAAGAGGAGCTAAAAAAGTCTTGGCTCCCTCATATGTCATTTCCCCTGTGGGAAACCAATCATGGTGATGAACCAACATCAGGTCTGCTGGACCTGCCTTGGCCTGACTCACAACATGGATTCATGTGATGCCTGCTTTTCCATGGACTGCCACACTCTTGAAATTTTCACGCTGAAGTTGCATCATCTGATTCCCACCTTCAGAGGCAAGCAGTGCGTACATGAGGCCAAGGACAGGTTGCTGGGCCCTTCCCCTGGGTCCCTTCCCAGTGCCTTTGGTACTGTTGAAGCACAGGGTCTTCCTTGGCGAGGCATCAGTGGTCCAGAGGGGTGAGTGGGTGGGTCTGGTGAACAGCTGGCTCCTTCTGGATGGTCAGCTGCACCCCCACCAACCAATCTGTGTGCCCTGAGCACAAGGTATCCCGAATGGTGAGACAGAAGCTTATACACATGGTGTACACTGGTGTCATGGTCTGGTTCCACCCCAGCTCCTGACACTGACTACATTTTCAGTGAGCGGAATGGTGTTGGCTGGGATGTTGGGCTCCCTCCTGGTACTATTTGTGATACAAGGCGAGTGACCAGCACCAGGGCCATGCAGCATCTGGTTGCTGATGTGGTGGTGGAGCTCTCTCCCTCGAGCGGCCCTCATAGCTTTGGGGAGGAGGTCGATGCCACCCCATGCAATGGACGAGGCTGTGGTCCTGGTATCGGTTCTGGGTCCAACACTAGGCTTGTTGCCGATGATGGTGTAACCTGTAGGTCTGTCCCCAGTGCCAGTGCTGTTTGTAGCACCTGGCTGGCTCTCGACACTACTCATGGTGTCAATGATGAAGAGAAGCCCAGAGACAGCATCGAAACCGGCACCAGGCTCAACACCAAAGGCTGTGCCAGCCTTGGGGCTGGAAGGGAACCCGTGTCTAGGTCTGTTTCTGGTCATGGGTCTGGTGCTGGAGGCGGCACTGTGACAGGGCTGGGGAGGAAGGCCAGGGCATGGACTTCTATTTGGATTGGCAGGCTGAGCTGGCAACTGGTGAGGACCAGAGCTGCCCCAAAGGGACTGAATGGCTCCTCTCTCCTGTCCTGGGGGGCTTCTCGCATGGGTACTGACCTGGTTGTTCCTCTTCAGTAGATCGACCTTCATTTGGTTTCACCAGGCCCTCCTCTCGGGTGAGGTCCACTAAGCATTCCAGCAGCCCTTGTATCGGCCCTAGAGCCTCTGGTTCCCAATTCCGTCTTGGGCCTATACCACCCTTCTCTGAGCTTCCAGGGATCATGGTTTCTTTGGGGCCAATCACCAGGAGTCAGCACAGAAGTACGGCTGCTGCCTTGTTCCAGTACCGCAGACATGCCAAGTGGGTACAGTTCCAACCCAGCCTCCTAGCACAAACCACTTCTGTCTCCAGCGCCTCCTCTCTGTCAGTATCCTCCTCAGAGGGCAAGGAATCCTCCCTCCACATGTCCTCTGCCTCTGAGCACATTCTGTACCAGAGATTTCTGATGGACATGCTGCAGGTGCTAGACTGTAGCCCATGTGCCTCTTGTAGTACCCTGTCCTCACAGCTGGAACTCCTATGACCTTTCAGTGATGCTCACTATGTCATCCCTCCTTGGCCCAGAGTCTTTGAGTAATGTTCTAAGACAGCATGGAGACATCTCGTTGCTCTTCGTCCAGCACCAAGGGATGTCCTACAAAGGTATTGCACACCTGTGGACTGTGCAGGAGTGGCACCTCACCCCACATCAGGAATTAGCAGTGCAGCCTAGAGGTTAGAGTAAAGAGCTGGGAAAGATCTTGGTAAATCCAGTAGACTTGGATTTGATTCCCACAGCATCCACCTGCATACTGTGTGACTCTGAGCAAGTCACTTAACCTCTCCAGTGCTTGCTTGCCCCTGAAAATGGGCACTTGTGCCTAGTAGGCCTTATGTGGTTACCAAAGAATAAATAATAGTCCCAGACTTCCTGGGGTTTCTCACCAGGGGTGATCCTCACTGACAACTGACCTGGAAAGCCGGGAGGCTGAACAGCCAGCCTCTTTGGATGGAACACCAGTCAGCGGCTGTCGGGGTATCGGCTCTACTGTGATTGCTGGAGAAATGGGTGTTGGCAGCACCCATGGGATCTCTGCTGGTGGTACTACTGGCTCTTCGTAGCACTAGTACCTTTTGAGGTGGTGCCTCTCCTCACCCTAGGATGAGGAGGATGAGGTGCGCCAACAGTGGCACCTACCTGGTCGAGCAGGATCGAGAGTGAGAACATCTCGACTGCGACCTCTATCATCGATGACCTAGTCAACACTTGGCAGGGTTATCCTGAGCTGGCCGTAAATCATGTGTCGGCCCACATTCAGCAGCATGAGCACGGAAGGCCTGACCTCGGCTGGATGCTTGTCCCAAACAGGGTCAGCTGGGGACATTGATCAAGCCACATCTTCCTGGATGAGGATCGGGAGCACTGAGGTCTGCAAGACTGATTTCTTGTGCTGTCAGACAACAGCTTAACTGGGTTGAGACATTTTTTTTTTATTTGAAGGCCAGCCATGGGCTACATACCCTGGACTTGCACAGAACTCTCACCTGTTATGTGGAGAGTACAGCTGGGATTCAGGGTCAGGCTTACCAGCTGTTTGTCACCAGCACTGAAGCCACACCTGGCAGACAGGCAGCAAAGTGGATGTGCAAGGTAGATCACATCTTGCATCAAACTTTGCTATAGGTTGACTGGTTGGAAACCTTAGGTTGGGATTAGTGCTCATTCCACCAGACATACCGCTGCCTCGATGGCTGCTTCTTGGGATATTCCTATACAGGAAGGCTGTAGACTGCTACCTGGAAGTCAGCATACACCTTCATTTCCCAGTTCCACATCAACCTTTCATCACGTGGGATGTGTGTTGTGGGACCTCGGTTCTCCAGCCTCTGTTCTCCAAGTAGGGGTGTGCACCTTGCCCCCTCCTCCTAGAGAACTGCTTGGAGTCTGCCAGAGTGTGGATAGTGTTCCATATCCACACCCCTAGAAGAAAAGATTGCTCACCTGTAACCGTAGTTTTGGGATTGGTACTGTATATAGTACACATCCACACAACCCACCCAGCTTCCCCTGGTAATTGGTATCTGATCCTGCTTCCAGCGTGTGAGATCTGAGATCACAGGGCAGAGTCAGGTGATATGTCTGCCCAGGTAGTGGGAGGAGCTTAGCTTAAAGATGTCTAGCCAATCATCATCTTCCAATGGAACTGCCAGAGTATGGATGTGTACTGTATACCACTTAAGTATGGTTATAGGTGAGTAACCTTTTCTTATGGGTTCACGCTCGCGTTTACTCAAGCTGTTATCTGGTGGCATGGAGATATTCTTTTTGTAAGTCCAGATTCCATTTTCTGTTTTTGTCATTTCATTTGCAAGGAGGTCCCAATTGAGACTTCCCCTTCTGCTACTCTGCCATAGCCATTTGCTCAGGGCTGCTACCTTGTCTTTTTACATATTACTATCCATGCTCTGTCTGGCTAGTGATAAGAGGCTGTGACTCCTTTTAGACCCTCTACCCTTTTGCCACCTAGTAGGCCCAACCTTTAGTCTCTAAGTCGGTAGTGGGTTCTTATTTGTTGTTTATTTCATTTACTGTATCCTTTTACTATCCCCTTGGGCTAGAAAGTATCTAGTCCTCTTTTTTATTTTCTCTCCTGGTAAACAAAAACTGAGGTGCATGAGGTCTGACGACGGTTATTGGCTAGCTCACACAACACTGCATAGTGTAAGTGCAACATCAGAGGCTGACGTTGTCTCCCTCCCTGTAGAAAAAAGCTCCCATGGGATCCTAGTGCCTCCAACCCTAGACCCATAAGTATGGCTCAATGATGAAGATGTTCTGAAAGATCACCAGTTACGGTAAATACTTAATACACTCGCCTCTGAGGCCGGGAGATCAGAGGGCTGTGGGTTCAGTTCCCACATCTGGCACTTGGGTTAATATCCCAGTACTGACACTGTAGTGCAGCATGAGAGGGGTGCTGCACTTCTGAGGTGCCGTCTTTCGGATGAGACGTTAAACCGAGGTCCCATCTGCCTGGATTGGTGGTAGTTCAGGTGGATGTTAAAGATCCCATGGCACTTAACGAAAAGAGCAGGGGAATTTCCCCGGTGTCGTGGCCAAATTTCCCTCATTCACTAAAAATACCACCAACAGCTTAATCTGGTTCAAGGTCAGTTGGCATTCATCTGTATCCCCCTCCCCCGGGTCGTGCCTAAAAATAGGCAGGATTTGTCTAGTGCACTTACCCGGTCAACCAAAACTAAATAAAATAAACAAATAATTTTCATTTCTAGGGCCATGGATATAGTTCACTATCCACACATTGGCATTTCCACTGGAAAGTGCTGATTCGCCACCACCTGGGTGGTAGATCCCTCAGCTCTGCCCCGTAATGTGAGATCTTACTTCGAGACACAGCTCTTGCAGCAGGTTACACCATTAGGACTGAAGCCGGCAGGCGTCAGGACCCCACGGAAAAATTCTAGCTAGCTATCTTCAGCGGGGACCGCCCCCGACATCGGTCCCGCCCCCGTCAGGCGTGGTACATAAGGGGGCGGTCCCGACAGATTCCCCAGTTCTTTCCTGCCGTCGACTTGCATGTCTCGACCCTTTGTTTATAGTCTAGCGCGCGACGTGTGGTTAAGTGCTTTCCTCCGGGAAATTTGGGTTTCTTCTAGCAAGACTTTTGCTGATGTCCTCTCCGACCTCCGGTCACTCCTCCAAGTGTGCTTGCGGGAAACAGATCCCCTTCAAGGACCCCCACACGGCCTATGTTCGGTGCCTGGGCCCAGACCACGATACCCGGGCCTGCTCCTTCTGCCAGGGGTTCAATAGTCGTACCCGGATCCGACGTCAGAAGGCCCTTCAGGCATTTTTATTGGAAGAGAAGCTAAAGACCATGTCTTCCAAGGGGGAATCTTCTCAAAAGACCCACAAGCACGTGGAGAAACGAAGGGAGAAGGCCCCTTCCAGGTCCCCTTCCAGGGCTTCGGACTCGCGCAGCTTCGGTTCCAGGTCCGACCGCTCTCCCTCCAGGGCCAGCTCTCAGCCTCCCTCGGCTGCGGTAAGGAAGCCTTCTTCTCAGGCCAAGTCCACCAGGCCGTCCTCATCTTCGTCTTCCAGGGCCTTGGTGAAGTCCGGGGATCGCCACCATCACCATCATAAGTTGGGTACCCGACATCAGGTCTTCTTCTTTGCCTCCTCGCAAGACGTTGGAGCTCACTCCCTTAAAGAGACCTTTGGACCCGGCCCGAGATGCTGACCGTCGTCGGCTCCGTCATACATCCCTGGAGCCGCCGTCGGCCAGACAACCGTCGACGGCTAAGCCTCAGCGGACGCCGGTAGGGGGACCGGCGCCCGCTCCCCCTGAGAAGAGGGCCCTGATGTCGGTCAGGAGACCTTGACCGAGGAGGATCTCACGCAGCCTGAGGACCAGACGGGCGACCCCGGTCTCGTCGAGACTCCCAGGGAACCCTCGCTGTTACCCGAGCCCCCTGTGGAGCCGACGCTGACCAGACGACCGCCCACCGGCGCCCGGACCGTCGTTGGGCCTCTCCTTAGCAGATGTGAAGGACCTCTTCACTTACTGGTGGGACACCATAAAGAAGGACATGGTTCCCACTCTTCCTCCTCCTCCTCCCGTTCCTGCACCCCCCTCGCCATCGGGGTCGGCAGGCCGCCTACCTCCTCCCCGGCAGTCCGGATCCGCTCCCAGGGGAGACCAGAAAAACGGAGACCTCCGCTCAAATCCTCATCTAGGTCACCCAGCCCCAAGAGACCCAGGAGACACCGACGATCGCTCGACGGAGGACACGGATCAGAGTACTCTTCTTCTAGATCCCCATCTCCTCTCCATCCCTTCTCCGGACCCACGTGAGATGCCGAATCTCCTCCGGACGGACCCTTCATTCTTGGATATTATGAGACACATCCAAGAGAACATGGGATGGGATGCAGAAGAGCTAGACCCGAAAGGATACGCCTCCAAATATCTTCGGCAGAAAGACCCCAAAGCCTGTGGTGGTGCCACCTTGGTTGACACTTTGTGGACATCACCAAGGCAGCGTAGGCGTCCACATTCGCTCCCGGTGATGTCAGGAAAGCTGGATCGCTGTACAAGGCTCCTAAAGAAGACCAGTACTTGACTCAGCAGCCTCAGGCCGACTCTCTGGTCATCACAGCCTCACATGACCGGTCACAGAGGCCGCAACATCTGAGCACCCTGCCACCGGACCCAGAGTCCAAGCAGTTGGATGCGTTGGGCAGGCGCACATATGCTTCCTCTACCTGCGCCATCAGATCCTTGAACTATTTGACCCACATGGTTCAGTTCCAGAACGCTTTGTGGGAACAGGGTCTGGAAGCGGCTGAAAAACTGCCGGAAGGTGAGCAGAAGGAGGAGATGCTTCAGCTCCTCCGTACGGGTTCAGATGTGGGAACCCAAGTGCTACGAGCCGCGTACGACTCCGCGGACTCATCGGCCCGAGCAGCAGCTTCTGGCGTATGCCTCCGGAGGCACTCTTGGTTACGGCTCGGTTTTACCCCGACGTCCAGAAGAATATCATGGACGCCCATTCGAGGAGAAGTCTTGTTTGGTAATCCTTCGGAGAAGATTATTACCAGACTTCAAGAGCGGAAGGCGTAAGGTCGGTTCAGGCCATGTACTCACCCAGGCTTAGTTCCTTCGTGAGGAACCAAAGCCGATTTCGGGCGGATGCAGAGGCAACAGTCCCGCCCGCTACACATCAGAGGGGCTCGCTTCCGAGAGCCCAGGGAAAACAGCCCGCCAGCCGGGCAGCGCATTCCTAAGCCGGCTCAGCCAGCGGGCCCATCTGCCGCCACAGCCTGACTCCTTTCCGGCCCCCACCCCTCAGGATCAACGGGAAATCATGGTCGGGGGTCGCAATGCAAACTTCCTGCCGGGATGGCAGGCTATAACCACTGACAGGTGGGTTCTTCAGTTGGTCAGACGAGGCCACTATATAGAATTCGAGAAAAGCCACCTCGAGGCCTCCTTGCTCTCCCGGTATCCGGTCAGCACAAATCTCTGATCTGGCAAGAAGTACTCAGCTTCTACAAAGGGAGCGAGAGTACGCCCCGGAGAACCAGAGAGGACAAGGATATTATTCCCACTTCTTCCTGGTTCCGAAGAAAACAGGGGACCTCCGTCCGATTCTGGACCTCAGCGACCTCAACGTGTCGGTCGCCTACAAGAGATTCTGCATGGTGACTCTTCCGGGTCTTATTCCCATGCTGAAGCAGTACGCCTTTTTAGCGTCTCTAGACGTGCAGGACGCATACCTGCATATCCCTATAGCTCAGGCGCACAAGAGGTTCCTGCGCTTCGAGTTCCTCAACCACCACCTTCAATTCCCGAGCTCTTCCATTCGGACTGTCATCCGCACTCAAGGGTCTTTACCAGTGCATGGCAGTCGTGGCAGCGCTTCTGAGGAGACAGGGCCATTATGTGTTCCTGTACCTGGACGATTGACTTCTCATGGCCGCCTCCAGAGAGGCGAGCGAGTTACTTGCGGTCCAGAGCACCCAGGACCTGTTCCGATCTCTGAACATCCTAATAAACTACGAGAAGTCTCTCCTGGTACCTTCGCAGAAACTGCAGTTTATAGGTGCAGTACTGGACACTGTTCAGGGAAGAGCTTTTCTTCCAGGCGACAGAGCGGAACGCATCAGATCCCTCATCAGGGAGTTATCGTCGAACAAGACTGTTTCTGCCAGGTCGGTCCTTCGCTTGCTCGGACACATGGCTGCGGCCATTCCTACCATCCCTTTCGCAAGGCTCCACACGCGGGTAACTCAGTGGATGCTCAAAGTGCAATGGGACCAAAGGCAAGACCACTTGCAGCATCCGGTCAGGATCACGAACACCGTGATTCGAGACTGGCAGTGGTGGCTAGTCCCAGGGTCGCTCTCTATGGGCGTCCCATTCGTAGCGCCGTCCCCGGAGGTAACCCTCACCACAGACGCCTCAGGCCTAGGGTGGGGGGACACCTGGACGGGGTAAAGTCCCAGGGTATGTGGACCCCGATGGAAGCTCATCTCCATATCAACGTTCTAGAGATGAGGGCGGTTCTCTATGCCCTGCAGGCCTTTCAGTCAGTAATCCCACCGTGTACTCTTCTGCTTCAGACAGACAACACAGCGGTGATGTATTACCTCAACAAACAAGGAGGCGCACACTCTTACCCCCTTTGCAGGGAGGCCATGAGGGTGTGGGATTGGGTAATCGGACACGGTGCGAATCTGATCACTGTGCATGTTCCCGGGGTGGACAACACGATTGCAGATGGTCTGAGTCGCTCCCAGGCCAGAGTCCACGAATGGGAACTTCTTCAAGAGGTAGCAGAGGATCTGTTTCTTTGATGGGGAACTCCAGAACTAGACTTGTTCGCATCCCCATCCAACGCAAAACTGCCCAATTTTTGCTCGCTAGATCCAGGGCCTGGTGTTTTCTGGCGAGACGCGTTGTCCCTCTCCTGGGCGAACAGATTCCTCTATGCTTTCTCTCCTTTCCCGTTGATCCAGAGAGTTCTTCTCAAACTGCGCAGGGAGCACGCAATCATGATCCTGGTGGCCCCGTTCTGGCCCAGACAGATTTGGTTCCCTTTGCTGATGCAGCTATCCCGGGACCCCCCGCTCCCGTTGCCATTCAGCTCCCATCTCCTGTCTCAGGAGAAAGGTTCACTAGTCCACCCGGACTTACGTTCACTGAACCTGCATGCATGGCTCCTAGAGACATAGCCATCTTGTGTCACGGGGTCTCGCAAGAGGTTGCGGAAGTTCTTTCTGCAGCCAGAAAGCCGGCAACGCATGCGACGTACGCCATGAAATGGTGCCGTTTTTGTTTATGGTCGCAAGAACGCGATTTTTCCCCTTTAGGTTGTCCAATGGGAGTGGTGTTGGACTACCTGCTCTCCCTCTTTCATTCGGGTCTAGCCTACTCCTCTATCAAGGTGCACCTTTGTGCCATTTCTGCCTACCACCTTCCGGTGGGACATCGTACAGTGGCTCAATTAGACGCTTCTCGGGAATTTCTGAGAGGGGTGTTACACCTTAGGCCTCCAATTAGGGACCCTGTGCCTCCATGGGATTTGCTCTTTGTCCTGGAACAGCTCACTCCCCCTTCGAACCTGCCGCGGATTGCGAGCTACGTTTTCTGTCGTGGAAAACGTTATTTTTGGTTGCTGTTACTTCAGCGAGAAGAATTTCTGAGCTTCACGCTCTCATGTGCAAAGAGCCTTATTTAGTTTTCCACCGGGACAGAGTATCCCTGAGGACGAACCCTTAATTTTTGCCTAAGGTGGTCTCTTCACTCACTCTAAATCAGGACATTGACCGACCAGTCTACTTCCCGAGTTTCTCGAATAGAGGAGAGGCTCTGCTACACACCCTGGATGTTCACCGCAGCCTGAGGTATTACCTCAACAGAACTAAACCTTTTCGTAGTTCTGAGCAACTTTTCGTTTCCTTCTCTGAGAGGATAATGGGCCAATCTGTATCCAAACAGTCCCTGTCTCGCTGGCTTGTCCAGTGTATTTCATACTGTTATGATATTAAACAAAAGCCCCTCCCGGGAACAGTCAGGGGTCATTCTACTAGGGTGTGGCTACCTCCTTGCAGCACCTGGAACGCCTCCACCTCTGCTATGCATATGTGCTGCAGCCACTTGGAGCTCTGTGCATACCTTTATTAGGCATTATAGCCTGGACATCGCCTCTGCGAAGAGCCGGTTTCGGCTTTGCGAGCTACAGGGTCTCCTGTCCTAGGTTCAGGACCTGGAATGTATTTCCTATTTTCCTCCTCCAAATTTCTGGCAGCGTTACTGCTTGGGAATCAGTCCTAATGGTGTAACCTGCTGCAAGAGCTGTGTCTCAGTAAGATAGTACAGTTACGTAAGAACTTACCGTGACAGTAGATCTTCGAGAACAGCTCTTGCAGCAGGTACCTCCCGCCTCCTTCCCCTTGGAGGAGGCATGGCTTTGCCTTTTCTTTTTAGGATTTCTTCCCTTATTGTCTTCTGACCCGGTGGATCTCGGTCTCCCATTTCTGATGTCATTCTAGGCCGGGGTCTCCGGCGGAGAACTGGGGAATTTGGCGGACCGCCTCTGATGTACCACGCCTGACGTCAGGGGCGGGACCGACGTCGGGGGCGGTCCCCGCTGAAGATAGCTAGCTAGAATTTTTCCGTGAGGTCCTGACGCCTGCCGGCCTCAGTCCTAATGGTGTAACCTGCTGCAAGAGCTGTTCCTGAAGATCTACTGTTACGGTAAGTTCTTGCGTAACTGTACTGTCTTCCTTTCCGTTGGAAGAGTGCAGGCTCCTCCTTCACAGCTCTGCGCATTGTAGGGCCTATTATATGCACCACTGGCAATTTCCAGATTTTCTAAGCTTCTTTGATATTTCAGATTCCTTGATTAAGCTGCTGCCTCATTGACTGAAGCTGGAACACAAGGAAGCGAAGCCTGCTGCCAGCTTCAGATTCTGCATCATGTGCCACCAGAAAATGTTGCAGAAAAACCCACACGTCTTGCCTCTACTGTTTAGGAGCTGTACACGATGTTTCAAGCTGCAGCCAGTGCCAGACAATGCTCCCTTTCCGTCTGGAGGATTGCGTGGCCCACCTTCTTCTCAGCCAACTGGGGCCCAAAACCTCTGCAGAAGAACCAAAAGAAGGTCTCCGCTGTGGTGGTGTCTGCGACCCAGCTTGTGGCCATAGAAGAAGCAGCAGCTACTGCTGCGATGGGCACCTCGTCAGCCTCGATGCTACTGTTGGCTGGGACTAGTGTTGGAGCATCGTTCACTGGTGAATTCCTGGAAATGTGTCAGGCGGTCCAGGCCTTTGGGGAGAGTCCTACCTACTTACCATGATAAGAAACATAAATGCCGCTGGTGCCAGTCATGGGTCCAGGAAAGTTTGTGGTCCTCCCACTCCTTGACTCCCCTGACTGCTCAACTTGGGTTGAACATTCTGTGGTTGAGGGCCAGCCCAAAATCTCCATGGTGCCACCATTAGGCTTGTCAACCTCAACACTGGGCAGTCGGGTGGTTGAAAATTTTTCTCGACCCCATCAACCAGTTGTCAGAGGTGATCAACAAGGAATAGATCTCCAAGACCCCAATTTTCCTGGTCCTCATTCAAGAGGATGTGGACAGGTCCGTGTCTCCATCTGGCTGCACTCAAGCAGCCTCCAGTGGCAGTCTTTCCACCAAAGCCAGTGCTTCCCCATGTGCCCTGCCACGTGGTCTATAATGTATCACTGATGGCTTCTCCTCAGTGTTGACCTTCAAGTTGACTGTCAAGGTCAAGCTCTTGGTCGAGGTGCCGCTCTCATTTTTTTTGACTGGGAGACGTCACCATCGACGTTCCTTGACCACTTTGCCTTTGAACAAGGAGAGGTCTGCCGCTGGATGCAGCGGCGCTACGAGAAACGTCTGTGGCAACAGTGGACCATTGTGGAGCGGGTTAGGGCTATACTTCTGATGCTTGTGGTCGACTAGTAAATGCCAGTCATTGCCATGCCAGTCCATCCTTGACAGATGTCCCCAGCACCTGTTGTACTAGCCTTGTGGGTGAAGCCGCTTCCATTGCAGCCCTTGGTTGATGCTCTCCGGCAAAGGACTCTGTGCTTGGGCTGGCTTGCCAGGCCAACTGTCAGTTGAAATCCCCCAGTCGGTTGACTCTCAGATGATCTACAGTGGAAAACGGTTGAGGGCCATTTTTGAGGACTGCTCAGACAATTCAGATGGCTCATCCATGCTGTTGTCGAAGACGCATACCTTAGACACGTGTTCATTGACAAACTTACTACTGACCATGGGCCACTGTCTATGGGAGCTCTACTCTGACACAATTCAGACTCTACATCTGTCCCTCTGTAGCCTGTTCAGCAAAGGGCCAAGTACCCTTTTGCAGACATCCTTGATGGTGACAAATCCGCAAGAGTTGCCTGTTCCCATGGCTGAGGCCGTATTGGGACCGCCCTGAAGCTTTGGCAGCATCCAGCATGATATGCAGCACCCTCCATCCATATGGTCTGGAAATGCATGTTTTTTTATTTTATTTTATTTATTTATTTAGTTTTTGTTGACCGGGTAAGTGCACTAGACAAATTCTGCCTATTTTCAGGAACGGCCCGGGGGAGGAGGATAGGGATGAATGCCAACTGACTTTGAACCAAATTAAGCTGCTGGTGGTATTTTTAGTGAATGGGGGAAATTTGGCCAGGGCACCGGGGAAATTCCCCTACTCTTTTCAAGAAGTGCCACGGGATCTTTAACATCCACCTGAACTACCACCAGAACCGCAGATGGGACCTCGTTAACGCCTCATCCAAAGATGGCACCTCAGAGTGCAGCACACCCCCCATGCTGCACTGCAGTGTCAGTTTTGGGATATTAACCCAAGTGGGTCCCTACTGGGTCCCTTTCCAGGTTCTCTGACTATCCCTCAGCTGATGGTCTGGTCTCAGATTCGGCCTTCTGGATGTCAAGAAACCAAAGGGACGTGGACAAGCCCCCAGACAAACAGTCAAAGAAGCTTGATCACATGGTCAAGAAGGTCTATACCACCTCCTCTCTTGATCTCCATCAGGCAAGCTGTGCCGTGATAGAAACATATAGAATTTGATGGCAGATAAAGACTGCTTGGCCCACGTAGTCTGCCCATTTCCCTACCTAATGGATAAGCTACAGATCCTAGTTAATCAACAGCCTACTCCCTCCTACCCCCACTAGAATTGTTTTATTTCTAGGGACATGGATATGTTGTTCATCCACACTGTCTGGCAGGTTCCTTGCCGTTTTAAATCTTGCCGGAAGGTCTTCAAGCTGGCTCCTCCCACACACCTGGGTGGTAAAACTCTCGGCTCCACCCCATGACGCCAGATCTTCCTTACCGCTTAGAAGCTCAGGTTCCCTCCTTAACGCTCTGCATATAGACTGGATCCTAGTTTGCCCGAAACTAATTCTTAAGTTTTCAAGACATTGGTTAAATTATTCCCTCACATCTGCGATGGACAAACCGACTCCCGGTTGTCGGCGGTGCCCATGTGGGCAGAAAACGTCCAGGACGGATCCGCACTCCACGTGCGTCTACTGCCTCGGCCTAGATCATGACCCGCAGGCCTGCAAGTTATGCCGTTCGTTTTTGGCCAGCGTTCTGGAAGACCGTGCTGCCCAGTTACAGCTTGGGTGCCCTGAGAAGCACTACCCGTCGGTGGAGTCAAGGAGGCCCATTGGGCGGTGTCCACGGCGGCTGGCTCGGCTGAGCAACTCAAGCAGATGATCGCCTTCGAGGAGGAGGCGGCCCAGGCTGCATCTTCTTCTTCCTCGGTCGCAGCATTTATCCCGCTCTCTCTGGGATCCTTCTACACAGCGTCTTTTAAGGAGCTTTGTCAGTCCCTCTCCACGAAGGGAGAGGGGCCATCGGGACATTCTTCTCAGTCCAAAAAGAAGGACTCGAAAGGTAAGTCCCACCATCGGCATTCGAGGGAGCGGGAGAGGTCCCCTTCCCCGGACAGTCGACACTCAACTTCGGCCGAGGTTGCGGCTAAGGCCGCTGGCTTCACGGTGTCCCCGTCAGGTCAGCTGGCCAAGACACCTGTTGGCGGTCGAGATTTTCTCGACCGCCGGACGGGCTATCGAACTGATGGAAGCCGACAACCCTTCTTCACCGGTTCCCGGTGGAGACCGAGACTTGCCTCGCCTCCCGTGCCAGAGTCCTGGTGAAGGCTCAGAGCGAGGGAAGAGCGGGTGTCCCCACCCCTTCCCAGACCCTCGGAGAAACACTGAGGGTCTCGGTCTGGACCTCGTCTTGGTCCAGCCAATCCCGCTGACATCGGGCGGGTCTCAGTCTCGCACCGGCAGCAACACCGCCGTCTCGCTCTCTCTCCTTGGAAGAGGAGAGGCTTCAGTGCAAATTGCGTCGACGCTACGAGGACCCAATGTGGCAGCAGTTACTTCTGTCCAGGAACAAGCCGACGCCATCGCCTTCCCCAGCCATCTAATGGCTGTCACCCGAATGGCCAAAATAACCCCTCGCTGTGGTCGAGGTGCCCAAACCTGGGCCAGTTGTTCGGCCGAAATCAGCTGCCCTATCGATTGTGGTGGAACCTCTGCCTCCACAACCGAAATCGGGGGTGCCAACCAAGGACTCTCAGTCAGGTCAGGGTCTGCCCCACAGGTTGTCGGTCACCCTCACTCCCGACCATCCTCGGCAGGTGGAGGGTGGCTCAGGCCCCAGGCAGCTCTTCGAGGACTCCTCAGAGTCCGACGACGACTCCTCCCTGTTTTCCAGGCCCCTTGACCTGGAGTCCTCCGGGGGGCAGTCAATGGATGAGAGCCCATCGTCCTTTATGGGTCTGCTTCGGCTCATCTCTGATTCCACCGGGATGCAGCTCAAGCCCGTATCCAAGCGGGCCAAGTATCCCCTGATGGAGATACTGGACCGAGGGGAATCGCCCACGGAGGCCTTTCCAGTGGCTGAAGCCATTGTTGGTCCAGCCTTGGAGCTCTGGCTGGCTTCCTGTCCTGCACCTTTGGCCAGGATGGCCAGGAAGTATGCGGTCCCTACCGGCTCTTTGTCCGGTTTTTCGGAGCACCCCTCCGCGGAGGGGTTAGTCACCGATAGCGTATTCCGGCGTTCCGGGAACGCTAGGGATGTGGATAAGCCCCCCGACAAGGAGTCCAAAAAGCTGGACTGTGCGGGGTGCAAGGTGTACGCTGCATCCTCCGTTGGCCTCCGCCAGGCCAGCTCGGCCGTGCTTATTGCACACTTCTCCCATACCCTCATTGGCTCCCTGGATGAGGTGATCCCTCATCTCCCGGCCGACCTGCAGACCACAGTCAAGCAGGTACGGGACCAGGAAAGGGCAGTGTCAAAACAGTAGCTCCAAACAGCTCTAGACATTGGAGACTCCTGTGCCAGATCAGTTGCGGCCGCAGTGGTCATGCGCCGCAGAACATGGCTGAGGATATCCACCTTCACGGCGGACACCCAGCATAAACTGGCGGATGTCCCCTTCCTGGGGACTGACCTGTTCGGCCCTGGAATGGAAGGCCACCTCCAGTAGATCAAAAAGTCCAATGATACTATGGACTCGGTCACCTCTGTCCAGAAGGACAAGGGCCATCGCCAAAAACATAAGTCCTTTTGCCCTTCTGTGCCTGCAAAACGTCCGGCCCAACAGCACCAGCATCAGGGCCAGCAGGCTCATGCTTGGCACCCCAAAGCCAAGCCTGTGGCTTCCTCTAACAGGAAGCAGGGAGGAAAAGGCCCAGGAGGTCCCTCTGCCGGTCCCTCCTCCAAGCCTGCAAAGTGACGGGTTGAGGGGTGTCGGCCCCAGCCTCGTCACTCCCCCCTGGGTTCCCCCCATAGGGGGACGGCTCCACCGTTCCCTTTCTGCCTGGTCCACTATCACCATGGACCGCTGGGTGTTGGAGGTGGTAGGAAAGAGCTTGCCCCCGGAGTTCGAGCAGGCCCTGCCATTCTGAGCCGTCGCCCCTCGGGGGGCTACGGGGTCCAAGAGTCTTCTCTGTTGGCTCGGCCGGAGCCGACATCACTCCTGCTCCTGGAAAAAGAGGTGATCAGGAAGGTGGCAGATCCTCCACCAGACCTGGGGTTTGTGACAGGTACTTCCTGGTCCCGAACAGGCAGGGCTGGTGCCCCATTCTAGACCTGCACGACCTGAACAGGTTCCTAAGGTCTCGGACCTTCAGGATGGTCACTCTGGCTCAGATAATCCCATCCCTGGAACAAGGCGTGTGGTTCTGTTCTCTGGACCTCCAGGATGCATTCTTTCACGTCCCAATCCGTCCGTCCCACTAGAGATTCCTCCGCTTCAGGGCAGAGGGATCCTGCTACGAGTTCTGGGCCATGCCCTTCGGCCTTTCCCTAGCTCCCAGGATCTTCACCAAATGCATGACAGTGGTGACAGCATTCCTACAGTGCCAAAGGGTCTGGGTGTACCCCTACCTGCACGACTGGCTGATTGCAGCCTCCTCTAGAATGGAGGTGGAGCGGTCCAGAGATCTGGCCCTCCAGGTTTGCTCTCAGGTTGGCCTCCTCATCAACGAGGCCAAGTCGGAACTCATGCCAAAGCAGGCGATACAATTCATTGGGACAGAGTTTGACTGTCTACGAGCCAGAGCACGGCTCCCAGCGGACAGGGCCGAGGTTCTTTCCTCTTTTGCCCATTCATTTCAGGTTGGGCAATTGCGCCCTGCCCAGGACTTCTTGTGCCTCCTGAGCCTCATGGTGGCCTGCACCAGCGTGATCTGTTGGGCCTGTTGGTACATGCGTCCCCTTCAATGGGGGCTGGCCGGCCAATGATCACAGCACTTTGATCCTCTGGATCAGCTAGTGACAGTGACCCAGGGGATGTGGAACGCTGTCCAGTGGTGGACCGTTCCAGCACATCTGCAGGAGGGCATCCTGTTTGTCCACCCCAAGCCGGCGGTCTCTCTCTATCGACCGATACCTCTCTGATGGGTTGGGGTGCCCATCTGTGGAAGCACAGAGCGTACGGCCTCTGGTCCCCTCGGGAGTCCTGATGCCACATCAACCTGCTGGAGCTTCGAGCGGTTTGTGTGGCCCTCACTGCCTTCATTCCATTCTACGGGGTCAAGTGGTTCAGGTCCAGACGGACAATACCATGACCATGTACTATCTAAGCCGCCAGGGCGGGACGTGCTCCATGCCTCTGTGCAGGGAAGCTCTCCGCATTTGGTCACTCGTGCTCAGCCTGGAGGCGGATCTCCTTGCCATCCATGTGGCAGGAGCCTCCAACATTCTGGACAATGCCCAAATCCAGATAGAGGCTGCGTCCCACGAGTGGTCTCTCCTGCCGGAGGTAGTACAAGATCTGTTCTCCCACTGGGGCATGCTTCAGGTGGACCTGTTTGCCTCCAGGGAGAATGCGAAGCTGAGACTGTTTCATGCCCGCCCCCCTCAGTAGGGCTCGCTGCAGGGGGATGCCTTCTCGAGGCCATGGACCCCAGGCCTTTTCTACACCATTCCCCTATTTCCCTTGATCCACAAGGTGCTTCTCAAGGTGAGAAGGGACAAGGCACAGGTGATTCTGGTAGCCTCGGACTGGCCCTTCCAGTTCTGGTATCCAGATCTCCTCAGTCTCAGCTCCAGGCTCCCGAGGCGGCTTCCAGCCCTCCCAGACCTGATCTCAGTCAATCAGGGGAAGGTATTCCATCTGGACCTTCAATCCCTGCACCTGACGGCCTGGGTCCTGAGCGGCTAGAGTTCCAGGCCTTGGGTCTTTCCGACGAGGTCCTCAACGTTGTTGAGGTGTCCCGTTAAGGAGTCGACCAGAAAATGCTATGCCTTTAAATGGAAGAGATTCTCCATTTGGTGTCAGGGCAAGGGCCTGGACCCTTCCTCCTGTTCCTTGGCAAGCATTCTGGACTACCTGTGGTCCCTTTCTCAGCAAGGAGCTGGTGGCGTGCCAGGTGCACCTGCCAGCCTCTCTCTGCTTGCAGGCGTGGGCGGGAAGCAGTCGATGGCAGGAGAGGTGGTCGGGCATCTTTTCAAAGGCCTTGATCACATATCCCCTCCGGTGCGAGAACCTCCACCTCCATGGGATCTACTGTTGGTATTGGCTAAGCTCATGGGCAAGCCATTCAAACCGATGCACAGGTGCAACATCTCTCACCTGTCGTGGAAGACCGCCTTCTTGGTGGCTGTCACGTCAGCCAGAAGGATGGGAGAGCTCCAGGTGCTTTCCATCAAGTCTCCTTATCTGGTCTTCCACAGGGACAAGGTTGTCCTGTGCCCCCACCTGAAATTCCTTCCGAAGGTGGTGTCGGAGTTTCACCTTAACCAGGTGTTGACTCTGCCGGTGTTCTACCCCAATCACACCTCGGAGGCCGAATATAGGACCCTAGAAGTGCGCTCGCTTACTATAAAGAGCAGACGGCTGAAGTTCGGGGAGTGGTTCGCCAGCTGTTTGTCACCTACGCTGAAGCCACACCTGGCAGACCTGCAGCCAAGTGTACGATAGGCAGGGGGTCACCTCCTGCATAGATCTCTGCTATAGGTTGGCGGGCATGGAGCCTCCCAGAGGGATAAGAGCTCATTCTACCTGCCATACCGCTGCATCGGTGGCTGCTTCCAGGGTCGTCCCTATCCAGGAAATCTGCAGGGCTGCTACCTGGAAGTCAGCACACACCTTCATCACCCACTACCACATCAACCTTGAGTCATGCCGGGATGCTGGTTTTGGGGCCTCGGTTCTCCAGTCTTTATTTCCTAAGTAGAGGGTATGCGCCTTGCCTCCCTTCTCCCAGAGAACTGCTAGGAGTCTGCCAGACAGTGTGGATGAACAACATAGCCATGTCCCTAGAAATACAGATTACTCACCTGTAACAAGAGTTCTAGGAACGGTATATGTTGTTCATCCACACGACCCTCCTGGCCTCCCCGGCTTCGACGCACAACCTGGCTTCCAGCGGGCTAGATCTGGCATCATGGGGTGAAGCCAAGAGTTTTACCACCCAGGTGGGTGGGAGGAGCCAGCTTGAAGACCTTCCGGCAAGATTTAGAGCGGCAGGGAACCTACCAGACAGTGTGGATGAACAACATGTACCATTACTAGAACTCCTGTTACAGGTGAGTAACCTGTATGTCTGTCCCATGCATTCTTGAATTCCCCAAATGTTTTTGACTCACAACTGCCTCAGGAAGGATGTTCCATGTATCTACAACCCTCTCTGTGAAGAAATACTTCCTCACATTACCTCTGAGCTGTTCCCCCTCTATCTTCAAATTGTGCCCCCTTGTTCTTGCTCATCTCTTTTTCTGAAAGATGCTACCCTCTTGGACTTTGTTGATTACTTTGAGGCATTTGAAAGTTTCTATCATGCCCCCCTTTCCCTCGAGGCTATTCATCTTAAGCTCTTTTAGTCTTTCTTCATATGTCTTCTGGTGCAGACCCTGCACTATTTTGGTTGCCCTCCTCTGGACAACCTCCACCCTATGTCTTTGCAGAGATGGGGTCTCCAGAACTGTACACAGTACTCCAGATGTGGTCTTACCAACTGTCTGTACTGATGATGGCCAAATCTGGTCACTCCCTGCTTGAAAGTACTGGATGACATCCTCACTCACCTACCTACTGACAAGCAGCTGCCAGTGAAGTTGGTCAGAGACCAGGGTCAAGTGCCGGTTAAACACCAGCTCCAGACAGGCTTAGACATAGGTGACTCCTGTGCCCATGCTGTGACAGCAGCCATCGCAGTGCATCACAGGGCCTGGCTGAAGCTCTCCACCTTCACAGTGGACACTCAGCACAGGCTGGCTGATGTCCCTTTCTTGAGCACTGATCTGTTTGGTCCTCAAGTGGAAGGTCATCTTACAAAGACTGAGAAGTTCAGCACCACCCTGGACTTTGTTGCTTCATCCTAGAAGGGCCTAAAAGCCCAGAAACCAAAAAAGAGGCCCTTCAATTTCAGTCCTTTCCGCTACAGCAGCCTCAGCAGCAACCCCAGCAGGGACAGTTTTAAGCCTGGTGCCCCAAGCCAAGTTCTCCATCCAGGGGACAGAAAGAGGCGAGGGTAGAGGAAGTGGTGCTCCTCCAAAGCTTACCTAGTGACGGGTCAGGGGGTGTCTATCTCCTGCCTGTCCAGTCCCTGACCCAGCTTGTTGTGGGGGGTTAGCTTCACCACTTCTGGCCACACTGGTCTGTCATTACTGTGGACGAGCGGGTTCTCGAGGTGGTAGGCAGAGGGCTGCTTCTAGATTCTGAGGCTCTCCCACCTTATCGATCCCATGCTTCAGGGGAGTTCTCTGTGTTGTATGACATGCTGGCCACTTTCAGGGAGGAAGACACTCGGTTCCTTGCGAAAGGGACTATAACCTGTATTTCAGACACCCCTGCAAATCAGAAGTGTGTGTTCAGGCACTTCCTAGGCCTGAAACAGATGGGAGGTTGGTGCCCCATACTGGATCTGCATGATCTTAATCAGTACATGAGGAAACACAAGTTCTGACCCCAGGAGTCCTTTAGCATCAGTAACTTAAAGCAGCTAGCTGATTAGATAGTACTGCCCCGTAGGTGTGGTTTATGCCAATTAATTAGCATTAGCCAATCAGAGGAAACTTTGGCGGGCATGCTGAGGAGAGACAGCCTGAGAAAGCACCAGAATTTTTTCTTCGCTGACTGAACAACACTGCCTCGCAGGTGTTCTGCTCATTTAGCCAAGAAAAACAAGTTTTCTTGAATCTCTGTGGTAAAATCTTTTCAGTTTATTTTTCTTTTACTGTGCTGAGTGTATTTTACTAGTTATACTGCGGTTCCCCTCTGTTTCCAGGAACCGCATTTATCGGTCAGTTCCGCGGGTCCTCTGCGGTTCCCTCCAATATTTTTATTTTTATCACTTCTGTGGTTTTTCGACGATTCCTTTTAAAACTTATATCGTGGTTCCCCTTTTTTATTGGGAACCATGATTTTAGGCACTTTTTACCTAAGAAATAGTGGTTCAAACAACATGAAGTCTTGCTGTATTCTGACTATTGCAGTTAGGTCCTGCCTTTCAACTGCCCCGGAGAACAAAGGGTTAACTTTTCTATGCCTTGCATAGAACGTTCATCATGAGCTCGGTTGAAGCCCTGTCTGTTGTTATTCAAACTGCAACCCGTCAGATTCTTTACTCCGCCTCACTGAACAGTCGCTCTGGAGATTTCTTCTGCTGCTCGGTTCAAAAGTCGGTTGAACGGTCAGTTTCTACCAAATTGTTTTAGCATAGTCGGTTCAAGTCTCTGTGTGTGGTACCGTGAGTACTAGATAGGTTTTTGTTCTGTTTTCTGTGTGGAACTTGTAAACTGTGGATCGGTTCGGCTGAACCGATAATTCTGAGGTAAAACTTGTGCTTTACTTTAGTGTGTGGTTACCGGTCTGTATCAGTTCTAAAAAAAAAAAAAAAATGGGTTTTAAGTACATTTTTTTTTCCAAGACCCGTGACACAGTCAGGAACCGATAGAGTCTTGCCTGGTGGATTGCCAAAAAGGAGAGGTTTTGGTTAGGTTGGCCATGTCTGAGAAACGCAAGAAAAAAAACCGGCCCACTGGGTTTCAACACTGCAGTGTGTATGGGGAGGTCTTTGCTAAGGCTGATCCCCACACCACCTGTGTTTATTGCCTGAGGTTTGACCACCTCAATTTAGACTGCCAAATATGCAAGAATTTTCCCAAATCTACCCTGGAAAAGAGATTAGGTAGACTGAGGGAAAGGGAGGCCGAGAAGTCTGCTGACCTGGATGGCCAGCCCGGTTTGGTTCCGACCGAACCAGAAGGAGTGCCCTCTGACCAGGGCGATACTTCTTCGGGCAAAAGGAGAGCCTATTCTGAGGAATCGGTTCCGACAAAAAGAAAAAGAAAAGGCAAATCGACCAGTTCAGACCCAGAATCTCATACTCCGACCACCAATGAGATAGCCAAAGTGATTAGGATTATGGAATCGCTTCGATCAGTTTCGACCGAACCGGCACCATCAGGCAGGGGCTCAGTTTGGTCAGTTTCCCTGGTTCCGGATTATACCTTGGAAGAATTTTATGAACCGGAGTTTGAGGAGGAGGGAAAAGTATGAGGATGATTATGGTGATGGTGAAAGTCTGGATGTGCCTGTTGACCCGGACATCTCCCCAGACAGACCTTCAAGTGTTTCTCCTCCTAGGCTTTCTGAGTCCCCTTCACACTACATGTTCTACAGAAAGGTGGCTGATACCCTCCAGCTTCCTGTGGAGGAGGCAGTAGAGGATCAGGAAGAGCCTGATTATGTTGAGATGATGGGCATCCCAGAGTCCAGGAGACTGGCTATTCCCCTCCACAAATATTTTGGGAAACAGACACAAAAAATTCTTAAGTCTCCTAATTCTATACCTCCTGTTGACAGAAGAATGGACAAGAGGTATACTCTCTCAGGCTCAGACAAAGAGTTCCTTTTTCAGCAATGCAGCCATGTTGGGGTTGTACAGGCTGCTGCCTGTGATAAGGCAAACATTCCCTTGGCATCACACCCCCCAGACAAGGAGTCCAGGAAGATTGATGCCATGGCAAAGAAACAATACATGGCAGCATCTTTGGGACTCAGGCAGGCTAATTATATGGGCTCTGCAGCCAGGTACCAGAAGTCCAGGTGGGATACTGTACTGGCGCTGGCTAAACAGGCTCCGGCCCAGCTTGCCAAGGAGCTGGAGCAGGTGGCTGCAGATAGGATTGAGGCATCGAAAGTACAGTTTCATGCTGCTGTGGACTTCAATGATGTATCATCAAGAGTCATGGCTACATCTGTGGCTCTTCAGAGAATAGCTTGGCTCAGATGTACTAGCCTCTCACAGGATACCCAGGCTAAGGCCATGGATTTTCCTGTAGTTAGTAATTCTCTGTTTGGGGAGCAGACAGAGAATTACATGAAGAAAATGGATGAATACAGGATCACTTACAGGAGTGCTCAGGCCAAGAAAGGCAAGCAACTCCTCAAAGGCAGCAGTCCAGGGGCAGGGGCAGGCCTTTCCAAAGGCCTTTTTACTAAGCCCAGGCCTCCTCTTCTTCGTTTTCGCAGAGCGGGTTCTTTAGAGGGAGAGGCAGAAGGGGGATGAGCAGGCCTGCATCCACCCCTCAGCCTGAAGCCCCTGCCAAGCAAACACCCTGATGAGTCTGCCCAGGTCGATTCTCCTATACCAGTAGGGGGAAGGCTGGCTTACTTTGTCCAGGACTGGATGTCTATTACATCAGACAAGTGGATCCTGGAAGTAGTAAGCCAGGGACTGGTTCTCAGCTTCAAATAATTTTCCAAGATGAGAGGCAGATCTTTTCCACGTGCAAATATCTCAGAGACCCTTGCCCTAGAGGCAGAGGTTTCTTCTTTCCTAGCTCTCAGAGCTATAGAGAGAGTTATCACCCTACATAGAGGCAAAGGATTGTACTCCAGGTACTTCCTAACCTCCACAAGGACAGGAGAGTGGCGACCCATCCTGGACCTAAGATATCTGAACAAACATCTTTTAAAGCCAAAGTTCAAAATGGTAACTCTAGGAATTATCCTTCCCTCTCTAAGGCCAGGGGACTGGCTAACCTCTCTGGACCTCAAAGATGCCTACTTTCACATTCCCATCAGGTGCTCTCACAGAAAGTACCTCAGGTTCGAGTTGCCCTCAGGCCACTATCAGTTCAGAGCAATGCCCTTTGGCCTAACATCAGCCCCAAGGGTTTTCACAAAGTGCCTGGCAGCAGTTGTTGCCTTCCTAAGAAGACAAAAGACTTCCATTTTCCCATACTTGGACGACTGGATCATAGTAGGTCAGTCTCCAGACTAAGTCAAGTCACATCTGCAAGTGACCCAGCAAGTGCTCACTTCTTTAGGATTCCTTCTCAACTTACCAAAGTCAGTTCTCGAAACAGTGCAGCTCCTCAGCTTCATAGGTGCAGAACTAGATACGGTAAAGGCAAGATCCTTCCTTCCCCTGGAATGGGCAAGGACCCTTATGGAACTGGCCTCTTCATTCAGCCTTCAGGTGTCTCGACCAGCAAGGCATTTCCTTCAGCTACTGGGCTGCATGGCAGCTTCCACAGCAGTGGTCCAGGGGGCAAGATTCCAAATGAGGGACATTCAGTTCCAGTTAAGAGCTTTTTGGTCCCAAAGAAAGGATTCCCTTACCAAACTAATTCCAGTGACTCGAACCCTGATTCAAGCCTTGCAATGGTGGCAAGATCAGGACAGTTTGAGACAAGGGGTTCCATTTGTCACTCAGTCTCATTCAGTGATCCTCACCACAGATGCTTCCCTGCTGGGCTGGGGTGCCCATTTGGGGGACCTTACCACCCAGGGACTGTGGTCACCTCGGGAATCTCTGCTTCACATCAATCTCTTGGAACTCAGAGCAGTATTTCTGACACTGCAAGCTTTTTCCAAATCTGTACAGAACAAGGTGGTTCAGGTCAGAACAGACAACACCACCACCATGTGGTACATCAACAAGCAAGAGGCACTCTGTATACGGCCTTGTGCAGAGAAGCAATGAAGTTGTGGTCCCTGGCCTATCCCCTGCAAACCTCTCTGATAGCAGTTCACCTCCCAGGGAAGTACAATGTCCTAGCAGATGCACTGAGCAGAATATCCCAGGGCCATCACGAATGGGCCCTAGATCCTCTGGTGTTGAAAGTGATTTTCTCAAGATGAGGCACTCGAGAGAGAGATCTTTTTGCAGCCCCAGACAATCACCAACTTCCTCTCTTTTGTTGTAGACCCTCAGTCTTGGGCTCAGTCCCCCTGGATGCTCTGATTCTGAACTGGGAAGGGAAATTTCTGTATGCTTCTCCCCCCTTCCCTCTCCTGTTCAGAGTGTTAGTAATGATAAGGTCACAAGCATGCAAAGTGATTCTGATTGCTCCAGACTGGGCCAGACAGCCATGGTATCCCTTGTTGCTGTCGTATGTCATGTGATGGGTTATAGTTTAATTTAAGGACCTCCGTTTTTTTCTTATTTAGTGTGTAACCAGAATATTGGCTAAATTTGTCTATAAGATACCAAATCTCAGGTATGGATGTGTCCGGGTTAGTGATGTATAAGAGGACATCATCCGCATATAAAGATATTCTATGTTCCTCTCCCTCCACCTCCACCTCCCGTACCCCCTCTGCCTCCTGTATCGCCTGCGCTAGACGTTCTATGTATAAGTCAAATAGAAGAGGTGATAGCGGGCATCCCTGCCTTTTAACCCTCCCAAGGGCGAACCTCTGTGAAATTCCTCCGACCTAACCCAAGAGCCTCAGAGCAACGTGTATCACTTTAATCGCCTCTCTAAACATCAGGGGGAAACCCATTCTTTCAAGAACCAAGAAAAGGAAATTCCAGCTTACTTTATCAAACGCTTTTTCAGCGTCCAGACTCATAAGACAGGCTGGGAAGCGTTTTTTATTGATGATGTCTATTATGTTGATGGTTCTTCTAACCCCCTCGTGAGCTTGCCTGCCCTTCACAAAGCCTGTTTGGTCCGGATGAATTAAATCAGTGAGAAAGGTTTGCAGCCTTTTGGCTATTACTGCCGTGAAGATTTTATAATCAACATTAAGGAGGGCGATCGGTCTATACGAGCTACACTCTTTTGGGTCTTTGCCCTCTTTTGGAAGCACTGTTATGGTGGTGTAATTCCATGATGGGAGAACTGCGTCTCCCTCTAGCAGCACCCAGTTGTATACCGGACCCAGCAAGGGAACCAGTTCTATCATAAATGTTTTATATATTTCACCTCCAATTCCATTGGGTCCCGGACACTTACCTGTCTTAAGCTCCCTTATCGTGCTCATGATTTCCTGGTCAATAATTGGCTTTTCTAAACTTTGTCTTTGGGCATCAGAGAGTTCCGGTAGTGTCAGGGTCCTAAGAAACTGTTGTGCCTCATTCGGTCGTACATCCAGCTGAGGGTGATATAGTCGTTTATAATATGTGTCAAATGTTCCCGCTATCTGCTCCCATCTATATAAGATTTTCCCACTATTTAAATCCCTGACACCCGTGACATTGGCTTTGGCTGATTGTTGTTTTAGGCGATAAGCCAGGAAGCGCGTGGCCCTCGGATCCCCTTCATAATAGTTTTGCTTCACAAACATGAGTGTCTTTTCAGTCTCCATAAGTTGCAGTCTCTGTAGTTTTCGCTTAAGTTCCTATATTTCCTCCCCCCTATCTCTGGAGTATTTTACTTTCTGATGTGTTTCCAGTTCCCTAAGTTCCTGAATTAATCTCTCCCTCTGTTTAGCCCTCTCTCTTTTCCTGTATGTAGCAATTGAGATCAGTCTTCCCCTAATCATTGTCTTAACAGTGTCCCAGAGAATTTGTGGTGTGATATCTGAACTCTCATTCATCCGTATAGTCTGTTGTATTATTATTAGGATTTCCTCCCACACCCTTTCATCTCTGAGCAAACTAACATTTAGTCTCCATTGTGTTGTTTTTTTTAGGAGTTATAAGTCAACCCGTGCAAACACCGGTTTGTGGTCAGATATACTCTCTGTTCCCACCCATAATGAATCGAAAATACTCATATCTTTCCCATATGTGAAAAACATATCTAATCTTGAAAATATTCGATATCTTGGGGAGTAATAAGTATAATCTCGTGCAAGGGGATATCTCTCCCTTCAAACATCCACAAGTCCCGTGTCCGTCAAGAGCCTCTTAAGTTGTCTAGAGATCCTTTCAGAAGGGGCAGGGATGCTCGAGGTCGTGTCCAGGGAGCGGTTCATGACAACATTCCAGTCCCCTCCTGCTATCACTATCCCTTTGGCTTTTTCTGCCAGAAGTTTAAAGAGGTCAGCAAAAAAGATGGTGTGTGTTCCCGGAGGGGCATACACATTTAATAACGTGACCTGTAAGTCTTGAACTCTTCCCACCACCATGACGTATCTAGCCCTGGGATCTGTTATTACTTCTTCCTCCTCAAAGGGAAGGGATGCCGACAACATTATCATTACTCCCCTCTTTTTTCCCTTCTCTAGGGATGCATGGTAGATGGTCGGAAAGTCCCTATTTTTAAGCTTTTGGTCTTCCATTGGAGACAAATGTGTCTCCTGTATAAATTGTATTTTGCGTTTTTGTCTCTTCAGGAATTTTTGAAGCATTTTTCTTTTAATGGGGTGGTTTATACCATTAACATTTAGGGATATTATTTGAGATCTGACTTTATCCATATCCAGAGTTTATTGTTCCTTGTAGTGCTACTAATTCCTGTTTATCAGTCCACCCCCACCCTCCCTCCCTCCCTAGTTTTCCATTCTTTAGCCACTCCCAAACCACTCTCCGATCCATCTTCTCTCTGTAAAGTATTATTTGTACTCGTTCGTCCTTAACTTTGTGCCAAATATAATGTCCAAATATTGTACAAATTTGCTGGTTTTGAACCACCAGCCCAACCATGAACAAGTGAAAACCTTGTGGTTTCCATCTCCCCCTAGTGGGGATATGTATGTCTTAACAGTAGAAACCATTAACAGCTTAGACTTTAAACTTCGGAACTTCGAAAATCTGCATCTAAGCATTTTGAGCCTTTCAAAAAGGTTCCACTTCATTGATTGCTTCCCCCCCCACCGAGTGTTCCTCTGTTACCAGGTGTACATCCACAGAAGGGTTCAGCAGTCTCAATCTGGGTGTCATAACTTCCAAGGCCTGTCCAGCCCCATATGGTAGGACAGGTTCGTGCCCTCTTAGGGACAGTCAGCCCTATATGGTGATCAGGGCTCAGCCTCATATGAGCACTATTAAAGGGTCTAGGCCCATTGCCCAGAGGCAATATTAACGTCAGCAGGATCAATACCTGTCTGTTCTTCATTTTAGTTCAGCCGTTTCACCCCTCCCGCCCTTCAACTATAATTAACTAGGGGGTGAACTCCCCACCCCAGTTTATTGGTATGGTAGGCAACCACTTCCAGAGCAACCTCTGCCCCCCCCCCCCCGGCAATGCTCGGAGGTTGGGAGGAAAAAGGGATAAGCATGCATGCAACCATCAGCTTTCATTTTGTCAAGTAGTAAGATGAATGAGCCTGTTTTTCTCAGACTCGCATATTTTCCCCACAGCCTGCGAGATCAATTTCTCATACATCAGTTACTGTTCCCTCCCCCACATTACCCAATCAATCATTCATTTCACCCCTTCTTCCTCGTCTGCCTATCTATATAGACCAGTCAATTCAATATAAGGTGTAATTGTGTGCATGCCAAGTCCCTGCCGAGCTAATGAAACACCAAAATTCCTTTCCCCTTATCACAATTATGATGGAGATCCTCTGGTCTTAACATCTGTTATTCTACTTTGGCAGCAGTGAAACCCACGCTTCCCCCCACCCCCTGCCCCCACATCCCCTCATTTTCAGAGCTTCTGCTTAAAATCAGCTTATCATATTCCAAATTACTGTGTCATGCCCTTCATTTCCTCCCCTCATGCCCCGTTCTCCCCTCTGCTTTATCCCGCGCCCCCCCAGGAGTCGAGTACGCTCTCCTCGGGATCTTAATGCCTTTGTTTTAATTTCCAGAATCCCTTCATATTTCCTACCCCCTTTTTTCCCCCTTGAGCAGGCCAGCATTCAGTTATTCCTGCTCTCTTTACCAGTTCAGTCTGCATGTTATAGCTCTTTCGGCATCTTCGACAGTCTATGTTCCGGTTTCAGGCCTACCGCTTGCCTCTCAGCCCACCGAGGTCCCATCCGATACGGACACTTGTTCCCCATCTTGAACTTCACAGTCTGAGGTGTCTTGTCGGGATAACCCTATTAGCTGGACCGGCAAGGCATACGGCTTGAGTAGTGCTGTGATATCTGCCCTCAGGTTCGTTTGATGGGGGTTGGAATGATGAGTCAGCCCTTTTCTTGCCACCGACCAGGCTGAACGCTTCAGTTCCCTCTCCAGTCTCTCCTTTTCCAGTCCTGGGACTGGGATACCTATCTCCTCCAGAAAGGCTTTCGCGTCTAATAGATCTTCATAAATTTTAACACCTTGTCTAGTTTCCACCCCAAGGCGCGCTGGGAATAGCATCTGCGCCTTTAAATTTCTGGCTCTGAGCAGTTTCAGGATGGGCCACATGGCGCGGCGGGCTTCCTGGACTCCTGTGGTATAATCATTGTCTATTGTGATGCGACTGATTCCCAGCATTATTTTCTTCAGTTTCCAAACTCTCTTTAATACCTCCTCCTTCGTTGTGTAGCTGAACATCCGTACCATAAAAGAACGGGGTCGGGAGCCCGGGCTCGTGGGGCATGGAACTAATGATTTATGGGCCCGATCCATCGATACATCCATCTCGGGAGGTAGCTTTATTAAGTCGCGTAATAATTTCTGAATAAATGCTGTAGTGTCAGGCGCATCATCTTCAGCCCCTTCTGGTATGCCATAGATCCGGATATTTTTTCGTCTGGTCCGCCCCTCGATGTCCTCTACCTTTGCTGTCAGCTCCCTCTCCCTCGCCATCAAAAACAACAGAAGACGGTCGTGTCGGTCTGCTTGCTGTAAGACCGTGGTGAGCCCCAGCTCCAGCTTGTCTGCTCTGTGTTCGATTTTCCCGATGTCTGTCCGTAGCTCTGTCAGTGATTTATCTATTTTTTTAACGGTTTTAGCCGTTTGCAGAATTGATGTGATTACTTGAGGAAACTCCTCTTCCATCCCAGTGTCTCCGACTGCGTTGTCATCTTCCTCAGTAGGCCCCGAGTTCCTAGTCATTTTTTCTTCCTGTAGCAGCAACTGTAGTTTCTGAACCGGGGTCGGGGTATTCTTAATTGACCCAGCTTTTGATCTTGTAAGTTTTGCCAGTGATTGCATAGTTTGTTCTTTTGGATGCCGATTGATTTAATTCGAGCGAGAAGGCTCCACGAACTAAGCTGCCATTCAGGCTGCTGACGTCACCGGAAGTCCGCCTTGGATGCCTTGACTGCAGATGCGCTGTCCTCTTTGCTGCCCTCGCCAGCCTCGGCGCAGGTTGCCCATTTGTTGGCTGGCCTGCCCTCCCTTGCTCATCACCTTCTCCAGGCGAGCTATGATGCAGTTGATACGGCAGCTTGCCTCTCTGCCACTGGCGTCGTGTTACGGCGCCATGCTTGGCTTCAGGTGTTGGATTTGGCCCCCAATGTTCAGTTGTTGGTGGCCGACACCCGTTCTGCAGGGCCCGTCTCTTTGGTGCCGGTACCCAGTCCATTCTAGATTCTGTGCATGCTTCCCACCCGGTCTATCCGGGACCTGTATTGTGAGTACGCTCGCAGACCCCGTCTCCCTCCTGCAGGCCCGGACTCAGCGTTCCCGGGCCTTGTTCAGAGGGCATCTCGTGGCTGCAGTCAGGCTTCCTGGGGCTCTGCTCCTAAGCCCCGTGCCCTTTCCCCTCCTGGGCCTGGGCCCACGCCTGCACCTTAGCCTCTCCATAGGGTTTCCCCGTCCTCCTCCTCTTGCAGGCCTCTGAGGCATTGTGGACTCCATCTGCCTATTGTGGAGACCTGCTTCTATTGCCAGACTTGACGCTTCACGCGGATTTCTTGGGGACCTCTGCTACTCTCCCTTCAGTGTCCCCTTGCTTTCATGTTATCTACTACCTCCTGTGCTTTCCGCACCTTTGGGAGCTCTTCTGGATTGTCTACATGCCATGTCCTCTTGACCCCTGCCTCGTCAGGATGCATCATTGTGCTTGGCCTCCTGCAGCTTTCTGTTCCGCCTCATCAGGCTCCCCACCTGTCTCTCCAGTGCCTTGGATGCCCTGGGGTGCTTGCTGCAAGCCATTGCCTTTCACACCCCTGCATGGCAGGTTGTATCAGTGGCATGTCCCTCTTCATTCTATCCCTTCGGGGATCACTGTTTTACTCACCACCTGCGGGAGTGGTATGTATTTACTTGACTCTGGCTCTGTGATGCCATCCCTTGTCCGGGCTTACACGGCTATCCATTGCATGGGTCTGCAGCTCCTCCATGGCTTTTGCCTGGACTGTGTTCGTCTTTTCTTTCCCATTCTTTCTTGAACGGTCCTCTTTGCTTTCTTGTGCCACACCCTTGTACTTGGCTTCAAGCTTTCCTGATCCTCCCTTATGGATCTTACTGCTTGGCAATCTCCCACAAGTAATGACTTACTGCAAGAGACCAGTTCATGGAAGGTAGTGCGGTTGTGTAAGAACTTACCGTAACAGTAGATCTTCCAGGACATGTCTCTTGCAGTAAGTGCCCCACCCTCTGTCCCACTGCCTTTGTTGTTTCTAGGGTTTTTCTCGGAGTCCTTGCAACTCTGGATGTTGGGTTGGGACTCCTTCGTCCCGCGGCTTGCCTCGGTCCTCGCCGTGTTTACTGAAGCCAACAGTGAACAAAGGGTACTAGGAGCCGCCCCCTCTTATACTTCATCTACGGAAGTGATGTTGTGTGGGCGGCCTGTATACAGGACTGCTGAAGAAGCTGCTGTGAGACAGCTACACCTGGTGGCGACTCCCATAAGTAATGACTTACTGCAAGAGACATGTCCTGTAAGATCTACTGTTATGATAAGTTCTTACATAACTGCACTTTCTATAGGTAGTACATAGTTCACATCCACACCACCCAACTAGCCTCCCCTGACAAGTGGCACATGGATCACTGCTTCCAGCGTGCAAGGTCTGACATCTCGGGGCTGGGCCATGAGATATACTGCCCACGTGGTGGGAGGAGCTTAGCTTGAAGATGCTGTGGTGAATCAACACTCTCTGGTGGAACCTGGCTCACTCCAAAAATACCCGACAGTGCAATTACCCTACCAAGATATAACGTATTCAGAATTGATAGAACCACTAAAAGAGGCGGATGTGCTGTTTACCTCAAAGACTCTCATCTGGGGCACCGTGTTCAACCCCCCGCCTCGGTCTCCACCGCCCAGATACTACCCTTCAGAATTCTACTCGGGGCTCACAGCAAGACACTGACTATTGCTGCTGTCTACATCCCTCCCAACGATCAAGGTGAAGGTATCGATTCCATCCTTGACCTTGTCCGTTCCCAACTACCAGGCACTGAGATAATCCTAATGGGTGATTTTAACATAAATTGGCTTGGATCAGATACAGATGGCTACAGGGATGCTATCTCAGCTGCCAACCTCACCCAGCTGGTCGTCTCCCCCACTAGACTCAACTATAAGACTGGGACATGCACCCTCCTAGACTGGATACTGACCAGCCACCCATCCTGCATCTCAGAAGTCTCCGTTCTCCCAGATACGCTAAGTGACTACTCCCCAGTCACCTGTGAATGGTCCAACAAATTCAGCCCGCCACCACCCAAACTGATAAACAGCAGAATCCTTCCACGTGGTCAATTGAAGCACCTCAAATCACACCTTAGACAACAAGACTGGTCACCTATCTTCCATGCATTGGATGTCAACTCTGCACTTGACTTCTTCATCAGCTCCTTTAATGCTGCCTGTGACGTCTACGCCCCCTTCAAAAAGAGGAAGGTAAAAGGTCTTAGCAATCCATGGCTCACAGCTGATCTCCTAACATTGCTGAAAGCTAGGGACCACCTCTGGTTTCAGGCTCAGGCCACTGGTAGGCAAGAAGATATACAAAACTACCCGAAATGACTGCACCAGAGAAATATTCCTGAAGAAAAGTTAACTATTACAAATATGCCCTCACAAACACCTGGGGAAAGGGGAAATCCTTCTGGAATAATCTTAAGGAAGTTGCAGGGAAACTGCCCAAAACATCACCTTCAATGTTGGACATGGATGGGACTATAACTCTTGACCCTTCTGCTATAGCTAACACATTCAATAATGCGTTCACTGACCTCAGTAGTGTTCTTCCTCTAGACTTCTTCAATGAAGACCTCCCTCCTTGTACCCTTCTCCACCCTCCCACCCCCCTTTATCAAATCGCCCCCCTTTTTACTTCAGAGCAGTCAGGACACATGAAGTCCATAGATACGTCAGTAAAGCAATTGCTGGATCTAGAATAAGTGGTGACTCACTCAACCTCAAACTGCTGTCCCTTACTCTTGATGAAGTGCTATCTCCTCTAACTTGGATTTTCAACCTCTCCCTAACCCTAGGCCAGTTCCCAGACAGATGGGAATCTGTCACCGTTACACCAGTCCAGAAGATTGGGGACAAGGCCCTTCATGGAAACTATAGGCCTGTATCCATACTACCTCCCTCTCTAAGGCCATTGAAAGTCTGGTATCTGACCAGCTAATGGAATATCTGGACAAGTACAACATCCTTTGTAAACAACAGCATGGTTTCAGAAAGGCCACAGCACCACATCTGCCCTCCTTGAACAGGAGCAATTCACAACTCCCTGGACAGTAATTACCTCACTGGTTCGGTCTTCATAGATCTGACCAAGGTTTCTGACATCGTCCATCATCGAATACTCCTCACAGAACTGCCAAAAGCTGGACTCTCCCCATAGTCTACAACTTGGTTTAAGAGCTACAGTACCTGGAAAACTGTTACCAAAGAGTGAAAATTGCTGATGTCTCTCAGATGCTAGACCCGTACGCTCAGGAGTCTCCCAGGGATCCATTCTTGGGCCATTCCTCTTCAACTTGTTTTTGAACAATCTTCCACAAGCCTGTCCGCAACAAATCCTACTCTATGCTGACGATGCTGTCATTCACACCACCCAACAGGACCCCCACCTACTCCAAAACAAGCTTCAGAAGGGTTTCACCTCCATCGAAACATGGTTTAGTAGTCAAAAGCTGGTTCTCAACTGTAAGAAAACCAAGTCAATGCTTTTCCGCGGCTCCCACAACAAACATAGGCTTCACCCCCTTAATATTACAAACTGCCTTGGTGCTGTCCTCGAACAGGTTCACTCCTTTAAATATCTGGGAATCACCACAGACAGCAACCTATCCTACGGCATCCACATAGATAGCGTCGCCATAGCTGCAGGCACAGGCAATGCCTTACCTCGGATGCCTTAGGGATAGCAGTTAAGAGCTCGGTGGTCTCGCTAATCGACTATGGTATGATTATTTATGGCTCTGCAACTGATACAGCCCTCAGGCGCTTATCCTTGGCCCTAAACAAAGCCTGCTGACTCATCACAGGATCCCACCGTCTCACCCATACGTGTGACCTCTATGCCCAAACAGGGTGGCTCCAGTTATCAAACTGCATCAAGTACCAAACTTGTCTAATGGCTAAGAAAATTTTGCTACATCTTGCTCCCCCCGAGGAGCCCAAACTCTCCTCTATATAGCATGCAACCCCTGCCTCACCTGGGCTTCAGAAAATCAAATGCTGCACATTCCTTGGTGTTGCATCACACTGGGCCAAAGATCCTTTGCACACCAAGCTCCTAGCTAGGTTAATGGACTCAACAAAGACATCTCTCTGCAAAAGCTAGGCCCTTTCAAAACCAACCTTCGCCTCTGCCTAGCTGCCTCTAGCTCCTGCAACTGTCCCTCATAATCTGATCTCCCCCCCCAGCACTTCTACTCCTACCTCCTCTCTCCTTCATCCTACAGCCTACCCTCCCGTTTTTGCCCCTTGCTGTCCCAAGCACTTTTTTGAGGCCTGACAAATGCCCACGGCTGCACCACTCTTTTTGTATCCATTCCAAGCCTCAGCTACTTCTGTCTACCCTGCCCCCTCTGGTATCCACTTTCCTTAAATGTGATGTATTTCAGCTGCTAAAAAAGGTCTGTATACCATTTCTGCATTGTTACTCAACTCTATGTAATGTTTGTATTGTACCTCAGTTGACATGGAACGTTTGTAAAAGAGCCTTGGCTCAAAGGTATTTGTAATCCTAGACTCTAAATAAATAAAACAAAAACTGCCAGTGTGTGGATGTTAACAATATACCACTCCTAGAACTGCAGATACAGGTGAGTAACCTATTTTTCTTGACTACTTCTGGTCCATGTCTCAGGCATGGTTGTGAGCCCAGTCCCTTAAGGTGCATCTAGTTGCCATTTCAGCGTACTGTGCCAAGACGGGTATGCAAATAGTGGCTTAGAACATAGTGGTTGGCCATTTCTTTGAAGGGCTGGACCACCTGTGTGCTGTGGTGCATGAACCACCCCACCCAGCGTGATACTGTGCCTGCCTCTGGTACTGTCACAGCTGATAGGTAAACCATTTAAACCTAGGGACATATGTAATCTCTCACACATCTTGTGGAAAGCCATGCTTTCAGTTGCAGTCACCTCGGTCAGATGGTTGAGTAATCTCCAAGTTTTATCTGTGGAGTCACCTTATCTGGCTTTCCACAAGGACAAGGTTGTCCTACGCTCCCATGTGAAATTCCTGGCAAAGGTAGTTTCTGAGTTTCATCTAAATCAGGTACTCATCTTAATACTGACCTTCATCTGCTTCATAGTCCAAGTGAACTCTTTACACACTTGATATGCACAGTGCCTTGCTTTTCAGCTGGGAGCAAATGGCAGAATTTCTTGGTGAGGCTCGTCAGCTGTTCCTAGCTGATGCCACCTTAGGCAAGCTGGCAGCCAAATGGATAATTGGCAGATAGATCATCTCCTGCATTCCTCTGTACTGCAGTTTGGCTGGAGAGGAATCATCTATGGAGTTGAAAGTTCTTTCTGTCATGAATCCACTCATGAGAGTCAGATCACTCCCTACCCCAGGGCGCATCTGGAATCGAGCGGTACTCTGCTCAGCATGCTTTCCTGGTAAATCTCTTAGATAAATAAATAAGATCACTGAGCTCACAGTGCCCACACCTAAGTGCAATCTGTGGCGGGGGTCAGGGATACCCTCCTCATGTACGCCCAGAGTGCTTGCTGGATTTACAACTGAACACTTGCCACAAGGTCCCAGAGTATCCTTCTATACTTTGGATCAGGGCACAATACCAGGCTTGAGTACTGTATTGTGGCTAAATATGAACCCTTTTCGTGGCTATTACACAGAGGAGGAAGGTCCAAGCATTACACCCTCTTCGGGTAGCAGCGCAACACCTGACTTGGTCTTCACTCTACAGGACATGAAATAGCCCAGTTCACAATCCTTGCAGACTCGTATTAGACTCTGGTATTCTCAAAAAAAATCCATCTGGATGTTCCCACTGGCCCTTTTCAGTTTGGTTGCTATTTGGTGACCCTTCTAAGCATGAACAGTTGTCACAGATTTGTAATAAAACTTCTATAGTCACACATACAAATATAAGGAATCTCACACAGGCAGAATTCTTTAGAAAAACAAAAGTCTATACTAAAATAATTTACTAAATGCAGTTACAAGAAAAAGAGAACATATATTAATTAGGTTACAGTCAGAAAATGAAATGGACAAGTATACAGGAAAACACCTTGAAACTGGTTAACTAAAGTTCTGCCTTACAAGCATGAAGTTTGTTCAGACTGCAGTTGTGCCTGGTTGATTCTTAGGAGTCCAAAACAGGCGTGTGTGTCTTAGAAGACCAAACACAGAAGTATCTAATGTTTCCCCAGCAACTTGACAATATCAGAGAGAAAAGTGTCCCACCCAGCTTATGAGGTCACAGCTCTTTGATGATGCTGACTGTGAGGTCACTCTCATTCCTGCATACTTAGTAACATGCAATTGCACAAGGCCAAATGTTTCAGCTTACTACCCTTATGAAATCTGCAGTTTTCAACAATATTCCAATAAAAAAAAGTCAGTGTTCTCACTAGGGAACTATAGAGCATGGTTTATGGCAGGTTAGAATTAACCCATTTGACGTTTAAGAAAAACATCCTGATGAGCTATTTCACAACATTCTGGGATATTTCACATAGGCTTTTCAAAATCAGTTTCCCTCTTGATGCCCCATAAAATGCAACTTTTTTATAGCAGCCATCCTGGGTTCAAAACAGTGGTTTCTGAGAACTTGATTTTTATAACAACAACAACAGCACAAGGTATGGCAGGTATGTGTTAAAACAGAAAAAGGAAACTCTAGCAAGCCATGGGCCTTCAGTCAGAGGTCAAAACCCTTTAAACAGTTACATTTCTCCCATGGGCTTTGCTGTCAATGCCATGTTTCATAAGCAGAAATTCCATAAAACAATATATAACAGAAATATATATTGCAAATAATGGTTGGCAGATGGCAAGCATGCGACACTCTCCACCAGACTTACTGCCATCTCTTTTGCTGCTACTAGGTACATTCCCATTTCTAAACTGTGTAGGGCTGTTACCTGGTCATGTCCCACTACAACCCTGACTTTCTCAGTCGTCAAGATGCTGCTTTTGGGTCATCAGTCTTTCAGCCTCTGCTTAAATTGGAGCACACCTTGCCCCCTCCTCCTAAGGAATGCTAGGAGTCTACATAAGTGTGGAATCTGAACTGAATCTAGGTTGCTAGAAATAGGGGTTACTTACTTGTAAGCAGAGATCTTGCTCGAGGGCTCTTGCAGTAGGTAATTATAGGACTGGCGCGGCGGCGGCAGGACTGAAAAAAAATTTATAGCTAGCGGTCCCTGGCGGACCGCCCATGTCAGGTGACCGGCGTCATACGACATCGGTATAAAGGGGCGGTCCCGGACGCCTGCCTTGCAGTTCTTTCCCGGCGTCAGCTCATGCAGCGCCTCGCGGTTAAGTTCATATCGTTCAGTCCTGTTACTTTGTCGTTTTTTTCTGAATAGTTTTCAGTAGAAAATTTTTATTCTTCTTTCGTCAGGTGAACGTCAGTATATGTCGTCCCCTTCTAAGAATAAGTGCGACTTGTGCAGCACCCAACTGCCTCACAAAGACGGTCACTCCCTCTGCCTTTTCTGCCTAGGCCCTGACCACGCGGTCGACAAGTGTCTGCACTGCCTCTGGTTCAACGCAGCCACCCGCAGACGATGCCAGCAGTCCCTCGAAGCCCATCTCCTCAAAAAGAAGGTGTCTGCGATGGAGAAAGAGTTGAGAAAACTTCCGCAGGCGTCGACCTCCCCTGAAGGGCATAAGAACGGGACAAGAAGGCACTGGGAGAAAGTCTCCTTCCACGACTCTGGCGAGTCGCGGGCAAATAACATCTCCTCCAGGGTCGCCATCGGCAACCTCAAGGCTTTGGAGGGGCGTCGCCCGCCCGATGGGTTCGAGTCCAACCGCCCGGGTGTCTCGGGCAAAGGAACTCAGACCCCAGTACTGCCGCAGGGCCTCGGCCCCAGATCTTGAGGCACCTCCCTTAAGCCGGACGTCGGCTCCTCCAACATACGCCAGGAGAAGGCCTCTAAAACCCTCGACCCTTCGGGGCGGCGCTCGGCAGTGTCTACCTCGGAGCGGGCCTCCTCTCATCCTCGGCCCGCCTCCGAAGACAGACCCCCGAAGCTGGACGCCGGCTCCTCTGGCATCCAGGGATTCAGCCCATAAGCCACACATTGGCTCCTCCGACATGCGCCGGGCCTCTGAGCTTACGGCAGAACCTGCAGTATCTGTCGTACCAGGCTCCCCACAGCCTTCGCTGCCGTCAGAGAAGCCCCAGTCCCCCCGCCTGACCCCGGGGATTTTTTCCTTCCATCCCTGGCCGAGACTCGGGACCCTGGGCTACCGTCCGATCCTCTTCCTGAAGAACCGGATTTGACGCCGGTTCCCCTGATGCCGGCTCCGATGCTAGCCCTGCCGACACCGGCGGGGGATTTTCCTCTTCTTTCGGGCCCTCCACCCCACGGGCCTATCCCGGCTGATCTACCCGTGGAGTACCCGGCTGGGCCGTCTGCTACAGCAGCTCCTCCAGTGCCTGGGTATCCGCCGTCATATCTGACGCCGGCCTTCCCAGGTCCGCAGTATCCTGCGCTGCCGTACCCAGTGCCGACTCCTTCAACGCCGCAGTACCCAACGCCACAGTACCCGACTCCGGGATAATCGCAGCCGAGTTACGGATACTCCCCCTTCGGTTTCCTCCGTGCAACTATCCCCTCCACCGCCCTCTAGGCGCGGTGGATCTTGAGAACTCTTGCCTCCTGGTGGGCTGGGCCAAGGCTCAGCTCACCAAGGAAGTCAAGAGCCGTCTTACGGCGACGGTGCCACCCCCGGCTCCCGTATGCCCTAGATGGCACGCTTTCTCTTCTCCTCCGAATTCCCGGGTTTTGCCCTCAGGATCCAGAGAGGGGCAGGACACGCATTCTGGGATCCCTCACAAGGAACCCATTCCTCCCCCTAGATGAGTTAGGGAGTCTTACTCTGCTTCAGATTCTTCCTCCCCTTTTCTCTCGGACTCCTCGGACGCTTCCGATGGATGTTCCGAGAAAGACGATGAGCCACGCTCTCCATCCAAGTCCCGGCCGAGGACTCCTCCGAAGTCTTCTCCGGAGGATCCTTCCTTCACGGAGTTGCTCAGGAAGATCCAGGAAGTCCATCAGTGGCATTCCTTAGAACCAGATCCTCAGCGAGTAAAACTCACCGAATATCTGGACTTGCCCCTTACGGCTCCTACCTTAGTGCCACCCTGGATCGAGCCTCACGCCCACCTTGTTTCCACTATTTGGAAGCAACCGTCGGCTTTAGCCCCACTTCCCAGGAAGTCAAACAGGCTATACCAGGCTCCGGAGGTGTAGACTTTTGGAGCTCTCCCTCTGGCAGACTCGGTTGTGATTAGCGCCGCTCACGGCCAGTCAGCACACCCGAAACACTTGAGCTCGTCTCCCCCGGATAAGGAATCTCGCCTTCTGGATCAGTATGGAAGGAAGATCTACGCTTCTTCCACACTGGGGATTAGGGCCCTGAACTATGTAGTACATATGGGGGATTACCAGAAGGCTGTCCTTACCCAGGCGGAATCCAAGATCGACTCTTTGCCTGACTCTCAAGTCATGCAGGAGCTGGCCGACCTGGTCCATTCTGCTTGTTCGGCCAGTCGTCACATTCTGAGGATGACCTACGATGCAGTGGACACCGCAGGATGGAGCTCTGCGTTCACCGTAAGCCTTCTGCGTCACGCATGACTCCGTGTGTCAGGTCTGGTCCCGGAGGTGCAGTCAGCCATCCAAGAAGCACCTTTCAGGGGTTCTGTGCTTTTCGGTGGTGATGTCAAGGACATCATCACTGATTTGCAGGAGAAGGGGACGGCCCTTAAATCCGTTGATTCAATGTACCGTCCCCATCCCCCACAGTGCAGAAGCAGCTGGCCTCAAGCGAAACCTCAGGGAAGGCGGGCCACTAAACGTCGGGCTCCCACAGCTGCCAGGCCCCCGCCGCCCAAAAAAGCAACGGGTGCCCCAGCTGCGGCGCTGCCTCACACCACCTGACTCCTTTCCTCTCCCACCGCCTCCGGACGCCCCGGAGGAACTGGTAGGAGGGAGGTTCTCCCTCCACCTTCCGGGTTGGGAGAGGATAACTTCAGATTCATGGGCACTCCAGATCATAGCAGAGGGGCACTCCATAGAGTTTGTACAGAAACCTCCACGTCACCCCCCTCTGAACTCCACTTACTCAAGGGACCATCTTCCTTTGCTCAGGGAAGAAATCTCAGCGCTCCTTGTGAAACAGGCTATAGAGTCCGTCCCTCTTCATCTCTACGGGACGGGGTACTATTCCCACTTCTTCCTTGTACCAAAGAAGACTGGAGATCTCAGACCTATTCTTGATCTCAGCTCCCTGAACGTGTATGTGGAATACAAGAGGTTCAGGATGCTCTTCCTCCAATCCCTTTTGGCCCTGCTTCGGCCGAGCCAATGGCTTTGTGCACTAGATATGCAGGATGCGTACCTGCACATCCCCATTTGTCCTTTGCACCGAAAGTACCTCAGGTTTGCATTTCAGGGGGTCCACTACCAATTCCGGGCGCTCCCATTTGGTCTTTCCTTGGCCCCCCGAGTCTTTACCAAATGCCTGGCGGTGGTATCGGCCCACCTGCGTTCTTTGGGAGCTCAGGTTTTTCCCTACCTGGACAACTGGCTCCTGGCGTCCCAGTCCAGGGAGGAACTCCTGCATTTTCTCTCCCTCACCCAGCAGGTTTTCACTGGCCTGGGTATTACCATCAATCATTCCAAGTCTCACCTGGATCCTTCACAGAGACTCCAGTTCATCGGGGCAATTCTCGACACAACTTTGTGCAAGGCCTTTCTGCCTCTGGACAGGGGGGCCTCCCTCCAGTCACAGATTTCCCTCCTATCGGAACACAGGAGGGTCCTGGCGAGGTCAGTGCTTCATCTACTGGGGCTTATGGCGTCGGCCATCCCGACGGTTCGTCGCACTCCTCCACATGAGAATCTCTCAGTGGACTCTTCGATCTCAGTGGGATCAATGAGTAGACGACCTAGATCATCTGATTCTGATCTCCTCGCCGATGGTAAGAGACTTGCAGTGGTGGATGGTTCGAGAGAACCTCTTCCAGGGGGTCCCCTTTTTTCATCCTCTCCCCGTTCAGATTCTGACCACGGACGCTTCAGGCGAAGGTTGGGGAGCCCATCTGGGTCCTCACCGAACCCAAGGCCTTTGGTCAAAGTTGGAGTTACTTCTCCACATCAATGTGCTCGAGCTTCGAGCAGTGCTGTATGCGTTCCAGGCCCTTCACCAATACATCCTTCCCGGTCACCTAGCTGTCCAAATGGACAACATGTGGCGTGGTATGGTACATCAACAAGCAGGGAGGAACTCAGTCCTACCCGCTATGCAGGGAAGTGATGAGGGTTTGGGATTGGGCAACTCTCCACAACCTTCACCTCACGGCGATCCATGTTCCGGGAGTCGACAATGTCCTGGCAGACAGACTAAGTCGCTCGTCGGCTCTTCCACACGAGTGGGAATTGGACGAAAAAGTTCTAAAAAACATCTTCCAGCTTTGGGGGACTCCTCAGATAGACCTGTTCACTTCCTTCCAAAACACAAAGCTTCCAATCTTTTGCTCGCTTACTCCAGAGCGAGGTGCTTTCTGTAGTGACACTCTATCTCTAAACTGGTAGGACAGATTTGTCTATGCTTTTCCCCCCAATTCCTCTGGTCCCTCGTGTTCTTCAGAAGCTTGCTTTAGAAGGAGTGAGAATGATTTTGATCGCTCCTTTCTGGCCCAGGCAAATTCGGTTCTCTCTTCTACAACAATACTCAGAGGTTCCTCCTCTTCCTCTTCCTTTATCTCCAGGATTGCTGACCCAGGATCAGGGGACCCTGGTCCATCCGGGACTCAAGTCCCTTCAACTTCACGCATGGCTTCTGCAGACCTAGCTCAAGCTTGTTTTGGCATTTCTCTTAAGGTGGCCGAGATTCTGGTGGAGGCTAGAAAGCCCTCCACTAGGTCCACCTATGCCATGAAATGGAAAAGATTTTCTATCTGGGCTGCGTCCAGAAACGTGGAGCCCTTTTCCTGCTCTGTGACCATTCTGCTTGAGTACATGCGTCATCTTTTCGACCTGGGTCTCGGTCATTCCTCTTTGAAAGTCCATATGGCGGCTATTTCAGCCTACCGTGTCCCTTTCAATGATAAGGTGTTTGCCCAGCTGGAGGTATCCAAAACTTTCCTCAGTGGGGTCCTTCATCTCAGGCCCCCTGTCCGGGCTCCAGCTCCGCCTTGGGACTTAAACTTTGTCTTCGAGAAACTTACCCTTCCTCCCTTTGAGCCTGCGGCTTCCGCAGACTTGAAGTTTTTATCATGGAAGATGCTCTTCTTGGTGGCCATTACTTCTCGCAGAATTTCCGAGCTTCAGGCCCTCATGTGCAAAATCCCTTATTTGATTTTTCACAAAGAATGAGTAGCTCTTTGCACGAATCCTAAGTTTCTTCCGAAGGTGGTAGCGAAATCTACCTTGAATCAGTCTATTGAATTACCTGCTTTCTTCACACAGTACTCCAATCAAGGAGAATACTTGCTCCATACCATGGATGTTCACAGGATTCTGAGACACTACACCGATAGGACAAAGGATCTCAGAAAGACTGATCAGTTGTTCGTCTCTTTCGCTCACAAAAGAGAAGGCAATGCTGTCTCTAAGCAATGCCTATTAAAATGGTTGGCCCATTGCATCACTTTCTGTTATGACAAGTACAACAAGACCCTCCCGGGTCAAGTCAGAGGTCACTCCACTCATGGAGTTGCTGCCTCTGTGGCTTGTTTTAAGAACGTGTCTGCAGCAGACATCTGTGCTGCCGCCACTTGGACTTCTGTCCATACATTTACTAAACATTACAGTTTGGACATTGCCTCTCGCCGTAGAGCAGTCTTCGGGTTAGCGGTCTTGCAGGGCCTCCTTTCTTGCGGTTTACAAGCTTTCTTACTACTTATTGGAGTAGTTCCTCCTCCTGGTGCCTTTTCATTTGTTCCAGACTGCTTGGGATTCTGTCCTATATGTAATTACCTACTGCAAGAGCCCTCTCGAAGTAGGATAGTACAGTTACGTAAGAACTTACCGTAACAGTAGATCTTCGAGAGAGGCTGTTGCAGTAGGTAATACCTTGCCACCCTCCATCCCCCTAGGCTTTTTCAGCTCCTTTTCCATTGAGGGAAATATCTGCTTCTGTCTCGTCCGGGCCTTCCGGGCCTGTGGGGGGAAAGAACTGGAAGGCGGGCGTCTGGGACCGCCCCTTCTCTACTGTGCCAAAGGCGCCGGTCACCTGACGGGGCGGCCCGCCAGGGACTGCTAGCTAGAAATCTTTTCCATGGGGTCCTGCCACCGGCCGGCGTCAGTCCTATATGTAATTACCTACTGTAAGAGCCTCTCTCGAAGATCTACTGTTACGGTAAGTTCTTACGTAACTGTACTTTCTGTTACTAGTAGTTTGTTCACATCTACACAACTTACCTGACCTCCCCAGGTAGGTTTCTTCAAATTCCTAATTTGTCATGTCAGTTTGAGTGCATGTGGGGTGGAGCTCGAGGACAACATTGTTGGGTGATAGGAGTCAAGCTTGAAGACTGTTCTGTGTTTGAGTATGCACAGTGAAAGACTGCTTAAGTGTGGCTGTTAATGCAGAACTAGTACTAGAGCTAAGGTTATAAGTAAGTAATCCCTGCTTCCGTATAGCGCAAAACTATAAGAACATCTGGATAAGAGTTACTGCACCTCATTAATTGTGGCAATCGAGTACAGCAGGCCAGGAACAAATGTTATTACAGGTGGAATTTGTGAAAAAAGTGTTCAACTTTGTTGTGGGTATTTTGGCTCATTTTAGGCCCGCCATGTCAAAGAAGGAGGCAGTGCAGGACTGATTCCTAGCCAGTTTCTGGAAGAGAAAAGGAAAGCATTTGTGAGAAGAGACTGGGAGAATTCAGGTAGGCATTAATTAACTAATTAGAATGTGATTCTTTTCAGTGATTAACTAATGAAATGTGAAACCTTGTATCAAGGGAATCAAGATGTCTACCAGGACTAGAATTTAGCCCTTCAAAGGTTATATTTTCTGAATTATGACTAGTAGAGTGACATAAACTAAACGTGCTATGGTTTTTTAAATTGTGTTGCACTCTCAGTGGTTCATTATGGGACCTTGACCCAGTTCCTAGTTGTTTCATAATGCATTTCTTTCTTTATGTATTTCTGATTGCCATGTGCAGCAGTACATGTTCTAGTAAACATTTTGACCTGTACTTTTTATTCTATTTAAGACTGCCCCTTACTTCCTTATTTAGCACTTTTATTACATTTGAAATAATAAAAGGAGTGCACCTTTAATGTGACTCAGACCAGGTTTTCATTAGTATTCTGAACTGTTTTAGTACACACATTATCTATCCCATAATGTCACTGTCTGCTGCATGCTACAGAGGTACCCCATCATTATCTTCCACTTTACCATAGAAATGTTTACCATATTAAGGTACTACTGTACAGCATTTCCTCCTTACAGCAATATCATTCGAAGTACAACATTGACTGAAGTGTTACCATGTGACTAAGTACAGTAGGCTACTTCTTCAGCTTATCTGATACCTTGAATTCTACTGCTGTAAGGGAAGGTGCTGTATTGCAGTACCTTAATGTGGTAAATTTTTTTGTGATAAAGCAGAAGATTAGGATGGCTACCCCATAGTTAATTTTAGTCACAAGGTAGAGTTATTAAACTACAGGGGCAGGATTCAAAGCTTTTGCCCATGGCAAACTGGGCTTTATGAATAGCTGCCATTCACAAAGCCCAGTTTGCCCCGGACAAAGTGGTGGTGGGGGGCACAGTGCCAATGAGTGGGAAGGGACCCACATAGCCCGCAATCCCATTCATTAGTCTTATCTGGCTATGCAATGGCTGCAGTGCTGGCCATTGCATGGAGCAAATTACCGCCAGAAAAACCTGGTGGTACTTTCCTGCAAGAAACCCTAGAGGGTTGCAGAGGTACTGCAGCCCCACCCCATTACCCGATTGTCGGTATCAGTAAGCAGATTCCTCGTTTCTGTAGTATAGGTTCCTCCCTGTTCCTCGATCTCCATTAGTATAAAATAAAATTACCCTTTTAAGTAGGAAAGTGTCCCACCCCATTACCCGATTCCTGTTATGATAAAAACAATCCCTTTGCCTTAGTATAGTGGGCCCTCTCAGTCAGTGATCCCCATTGTTATAAAATGAAAATCTCCCTTTTCTTAGCATAGTGTCTCTCCCCCTCCATGATTCCCATTATTATAATAATATAATGTCCCTTCTCTGTAGTATAGTAGCCTACCCCATCACGGTCCTGATCTCCTACACTTATAGTACAACCTTATTTTTCCATAGTGTAGTGGTCCCCCCACCTCCCACCCACTCCAGTAATTGTAACCCACCCTTCTCCTCCCGCACTGATCGGCATGCTGAGTGACAAGCAGCACAGCCCTCTACACACCTCCACAGCTGCTGGCCGACTAAATTGTGAATGACAGCTACAGTACACACTGCAAGCCCGTTGGTGTCTACCAGTGAGCTTGTACTGTGTATTGTAAGCTGTCATTCACAATTCAGTCAGCGGGCAGCCGTGGAGGTGTGTGGAGGGCTGTGCTGCTTTCTGATCGGCGGTCCATGCCGGGCAGGGGGAGCGGGGTGGGTTGCAGTTACTGGAGTGGGTGGGGGTTGGGGACAACTATACTGTGGAAAATAAGGTTGTACTGCACGTGTGGGAGATCGGGACTAGGGATGGGGGTGGGGCCATGATACTGCAGAAAAGGGACATTATATTATTGTTATTATAATGGGGATCGGGGGGGGAGAGACACTATCCTACGAAAAGGGAGATTTTCATTTTTTAACAATGGGGATCGTGGACCAGGGAGGGAGAGGGACAAGTATACAACAGCAAAGGGATTGTTTTTATCATAATGACAGGAACTGGGGAAGGGGTGGGACACTGTTGTACAAAAAGGGTAATTTTAGTTTTATACTAACGGGAACCGAGGACTGGGGTGGGACCACTATGTTACAGAAAAGGTGCATTTTTATTATACTACTAGAGATCGGGGACCGGGGAGGGCACCACTACGCTGTGGGGACTGCGGCAGCATGGGGCTTGGGCTAGTGGGGTGGGCACACACTACTGCCATGCAAATGAGCCCATAATGGGCATGCTAATGGCCTCTAGTGCTTTGCTTGCCCAATGGGTTCATTTGCATTGCTATCTTTGTGAATCGCACTTTAGCACCTGAGCGCTGTCGGCTGCTGGGCCATTTACTGGCTGGCTGTGGGGCAATGCTGCATTGTCTTCCGCTGCTTTTATTGGGATAGCGTTGCCCCCACTGGTCCTCTATTCACAGTCAGATAGCCAACTGGGCTGTCCGACTGTGAATAGCTCTGTTGCCCACCAGTGCAAGCAGGGAGTGCAGCGCAAACTTTTGCGCTCCCTTTGTGAATCCAGTCCCAGATGTTTAAAAAAGAACTGAAAATGCTGATGAAACCCTGAACTGAGCCATGTTAAAAGGAGCATTACTTTTCTTATTTCTAATGTTAAAAAAAAAAAAAAAAAAAAGCAGACTCAAAATTGGGGGGAAGGGTATCAGTATCAAATAAGATGGGTGATATAGAGCAACCTAAAACAGAATAATAAGTGATTACCATAAACACAGCAATACATATTATCATGTAAATCAAGACAAAGCAGGAAGTCCCAGCACTAGTTAAAAAGCAGCAACCCCATCATGGAACAGCTAAGGAGTGGAACAGGTGTAAGAGTGGCATCAGCAGAAGGAAGCAGGGGACTCTGCCAGTCGACCACCTCTTGTTGCAGTCACTGCTGGGAAGGACAAAAGGTAAAAGGTAGGCCTAAACTGTGAATAGGAGCAAGACCCTATCTAGGGTGGCTGTATAAGGGGATTTTAAACCAGGTACAGTGGAACACAAGTAGCAACAAATAAAAAAAGGGAAAGCTAGAAACAGCCTACCAGGGGTAAGGGTACGTAAGTATTTCCAGTTAACACAGGGAGAATAGAAGTTGGGAATTCTAAGAGTGATGTAGTGCAGTCGCTGTGGAGCGGCAGTTTTCAGAGAGACGTTCTGAAGACTGTGGTGCTGCTTCATCTGCACACGCCTCTCTGGGTTGAGGGAAGAGGTCACCAGACTAAAGGCTGAGTTGGCTAAGATTCAGGGAACCTCTTCCCCCACTCAGGGGCCACCAAGTCTGCCTCTGTTACCTCAGAGGATGCCAGGGAGGAGGAACAGCTAGACTGTGGTGGGCTCTAGAAGAGTGTGAGTGGTGGGTCAGAGGCACATTCCTCAACCAGTACCACTGTGCAATTACTGCACAGTTCTGGCAAGGCAGGACTGCCAGAAGGAGGCACTCATGGCCGTGGCCAGGGAGGATGCAGGGGTCCTCCATAGCAGAGATCCCAAGGAGGGTGGAAAGGACCCCAGAGGGTGAGGAAGCAACTTCTGGTGGGGGACTTGATTGTGAGGGGGATATATGTGGGGATAGGAAGGGGGGAGGGGTGATAGGTGTCTACACAGTGCCACAGCCCAGAGGGATGGAAAACGGATCCTGAGAATCACTAGGGCTGCATGACTGGAGGCAGAGCTGGATGTCATCGTCCACCTGGGGACTAATGACCTGGCTAGGGATGAGGCTGGGATAGTGCAAAGGGGGTTTAGGGAGCTGGGATGGGGTCTTAAGACAGGTGTCCCACTCAGCGACTTTCACTGAGGTGCTGCCTGTCTATGATAAGGGGGAGGAGGCACCAGGACCTTCAGCTCATGGTTGAAGGAATGGTGCAGAGAGGAGGGGTTAGACTACATTGGGGACTGGGGATCCACCTTGAGGAGTAAGGGCCTATACAGGGGTGGTGGCTTGCGTCCATCCGGGATGGGAGCTGCAGTCCTTAGTGGACACTTTAGATGTTACTTTGCTGAACAATTAAAGTACCAGAGGAGGGTAGCGTAAGAAATCAGGGAGGCAGAAACTGCCCCCCCACCAACAACAGGTTGAAGTAGATAGTAGGGAGAACCCAAGGCAAGTGTAATCCCCCAGGGTGCAACTTAATAAAGGAAATAGGATGGTGAAAATGATGGAGATGGGAATGGAAGCTTTAAAAAGAGAGGGGGGAAGGAGGGAAGGCAGAAAGGAAAGAAATGAGGTAAGAAACAGAGTGGTAACACAATCTGGAAGGCCATGTGTGTGAATGGCAGAAATCTAGGTAATAAGATTCCAGACCGAGAGGCCATCATGGCAGAGAACGACCTGGATATTGTGGCCATTTCCAAGTCATGGTGCACTAAAAAGAATGACTGGGAGGTGGTCATACCAGGCTGTACTCTTCAGGAAGGACAGGGTGGGGAAGAAAGGAGAAGGAGTGATGTGTTATGTGAGGGAAGGCAGAAAAGTGGTAGAGCTACAGGGAATATGGGGGGAGGGGCAGAGGTACTGTGGGTCACCCTAGAGATGGGGAATGTAGCCTGTATTCGAACCGGTATGGTCTACAGACCTCCAGCACAGGGGGAGGAGTTAGATCCTCCCAGCCGCGGCTTCATCTAGAAGCAGGGACATCCTGAACTCCCTGCAGGGGGCATTCTTCAGGCAACTAGTCGGTGAACTAATCTGTGATGGAGCAGTGGTTGACATGGTACTCACAGGGACAGTGTTGCAGACGTCTAGATGGGAGGCTACTGGGGGACCAGCGATCACCATACGGTATGGTTGAGTGTAAGAATGGCTGTGGAATCCAACCACACAAGGGCAGGGGTCCTGAACTTTAGGAGGGCAGATGTTATATGATGGGTGAATGTCTCGGGGATGACCTGACAGGGGGGATGACCTGGGTGAGTTGGAGGAACAGTGGGCAAAGCTAAAAAGGACCATAGTGAAGGCAGCAAGCCTCTGCAGCAAGCAAATGAGCAAAAGCAAGAGGAAAAAGGAAGAATTATGCTTCTTGAAAGAGGTGGTGGAAAAGGTAAAAGCTAAAAGGGTAGCATTCAGAAGGTATGAGGAGATGCAAAGAGGATAAGGAAGTGCATCAAGGGAAACGGAGGAAGGCATGGAGAGCAGTAAGGAGCACGAAGGCATAAACTGAAGAGAGAATATCTGATGATGATGACCTCCATGCAGCTGGTCAGTGTGACAAAGCAGTGGGAAGGGCTAGCAGGATGGTGGGATGCATTGGGAGAGGGCTTTCTTGCAGGAGGAGGGAGATGGTGCTGCCGTTGTATCACTCACTGGTGAGGTCCCAGCTGGAGTACTGGGTCAGGTTCTGGGGGCTGCACCTCTGCAAGGAAATTGAAAGAGTGGAAGTGGTATAGAGGAGGGCAACTGTAATGGTGTGGGGGTTGCTCAAGTAGTCATATGAGGAGAGGCTGCAGCAACTCAACATGTACTGCCTGGAAGAGAGATGAGCGAGACGGGACATGATTGAAACCTGCAAGTACCTCACAGAGTACAAGTGGAGGTTCTATTTCAGAGAAAGGAAGGTACTAGGACAAGGGGGCATACAGTTTACCTTAAGAGGGGGAAGATTAGGAGAGATGTGCAGAAATACTTCTTCACAGAAAGGGTGGTAGATGACTGGAACAGCCTGCCAAATGAGGTAATGGGGGTAAAGACTGTAGGGTGCTTCAAGCATGCGTGGGATGGGTACAGGGGCATATTATGTAGAGGAATAGGGGGAGGGAGTGACACCTATGACCAACTAGGGTCAGAAGTGCAGGGACAAGAGGCAGACTGAATGGGCCTAAAGGTCCTTTCCTGCTGACAAAATCTGTATAGACTAGCCCAGGTGGTAAAGAAAAGGAGAAAATATATTTTTTAGATATTTAAACAAAAAGAGGAAAAACAGGGGTGGGATTATAGGGTTAAAAAGGGAAGGGGGACTGTGCTGAGGGGGACCAGGAAAAGACAAACATTCAGAACAAATACTTTTGTTCAGTATTCACAGAGGAAGAAGGGAAGGGGCCACAAAAAAGAAACAGGAGCATTGAAGGGAGGTGGACACTAGTCCATTTTCGGAGGAGAGAGTCCTGAAGGGACTCGCTAATCTGAAAGTGGGCAAAGCAGTGAGGCCAGACAGAATGCATCCAAAGGTACTGAGGAAGTTTGTTTAACAGCTCATTGGAAAAAGGAGTGGTTCCAGAGGACTAGAGGAGAGCAGATGTAGTCCCACTTCACAAAAGTGATAGCAGAGAAGAGGCTGGCAATTACAGGCCAGTCAGCCTGACATTGGTGGTGGGAAAGTTAATGGAATCACTGCTGAAGGAAAGGATTGTAGAATGTCTTGAATTAAATCGGTTACAAGACCTGAGGCAACATGAATTTACGGGGAGTGGGGGGAGGTCATGTCAAATGAATCTGTTAGATTTCTTTGACTGGGTTACTAAGATACTAGATCAGTGTTGAGTGGTGAACATAGCTTATCTAGGTTTCAGTAAGGCTTTGACACCGGTCCATATAAGAGACTATTAAGCAAGCTGAGTAGCTTAGGGAAATGGAGTTCACTCTGAGGAAGGGAGATTGACCAGTGGGGGTGCCTCAAGGATCAGTGCTAGGACCAGTCCTTTTTAATGTCTTTATAAGTGACATTGCAAAGGAACTGGAAAGGAAGGTCTGCCTCTTTGCAGATGACACCAAAATGTGCAATAGGGTGGACACTCCAGGGGGTGGGTGGAAAGAATGAGCAATGACTTGAGTGGTCAAGGATGTGGCAGCTGGGTTTTAATGTGAAAAAGTGTAGAATAATGCACTTGGGGCACAGAAACCCAGGGGTGGAGTGCAAAATGGGTGTGTTGACCTAAAGGTGGCCAGGCACTGCAACAAGGCAGTTGGGAGGGCTAGTGGGATATTGGGGTGCATAGAGTGGAGTATCACCAGCAGGAAGGGGGGGGGGTTGGGTTACTGTTGCATAGAATGTTGGTAGGACTCCAGCTGTAGTACTTAGTTCAGTTCTGGAGAATACATCTCTGAAAGGTCATAGAGTGAAGGCAGTCCCAGAGGAGGGCAACTAAAATGGTGCAGTGTCTGCATCAGAAACCCTACGAGGACCTAAATATGTACACCTTGGAAGAGATGATGAAAAGAAGGGATGTGATACAGACCTTTTAATACCTCATGGGGTAAATAAGGTACAGGAGGGAAATATTTTTCAGAAAAAAAAGTGTCCTGGGGACATGGATATGGTGCACTACCAACACTCTGGCAGTCTTCCTTTTCCTTTAAATCCAGCTGTAACATCTTCAAGTTAAGCTTCTCCCACCCACTCGGTTGGTATACTCCTTGGCTCCACCCCATGATGTCAGATCTTCCTTTCTGCTGTAAGAGTCAGGGCTCCTCCTTCTCAGCTCCGTGTGCAGTGTAGGCCCTATAGTAGTTTTGCCCCACTTCATCTTTGAATTGCTTCGATTTTTCTAATTCTTCGATTTCTTCACCCACCACGGATCGAGAAGAAGCCCGGTCTGGTCCCAGATTTAAATGTTGAGTCGTTTGAAACCAGAAGACATCTGGGACAGACCCACACTCATCGTGTATTTACAGCTTCAGGGCAGAGCATGACACCCAAGCCTGTAACCTGTGCAAATCACTTTTACCCTCGTCGCTCAAGGACCATTACAGCTGCCTCCTCCTCAGTCGGCCAGATGATCGGGACCCTCTGGTCTGCTCGAAGGACACATGTAAGACAGTGTTGGCAGCTCTGGGCTTAGCCACTTAGCATGCAACCATGGAAGAGGCGGCAGAGTGGGCTTCCCCGGGTTCTTGTTTAGCGTCCATGCTGCTCCCGGTTAGGGCCAGCATCAGGGCATCCTTCATGAGCATGTTCTGTGAAATGTGCCAGTCTACAAACTCTCAGAGAGAGCCCTTCCTGTACGGATAAAAAGAAAGTAAAAAAATTCCACTGACTATCATGGGACAGGGAACTGAGCATGCTATTCCCACTCCTGTGATTCCTTCGACCACTTGACAGTTGTCAAACTCTCAGCCTCGGCTGAGCCAGTATTCGTCGAGGGTCGGGCTGCCAGCTCCACAGTACCCCCATCAGGCTTGTTGGCCATGATGCAGGCCAACCAGCGGGTTGAGATTTTCCTTGACCTGGTCGATCTGCTGTGTGAAGGATCACGGTTAAGTCTTGAGGACTCCAGTCCTTTCTTCCTTCTCCCAGGAGGGTTGAGAGCCATCTCAACCAGACTGTCTCCACCTAGAGGTTAACTCTTTCTATGGTCCCACTGCAGGAGCTGATGCATGTCCTGAATATGGCCCCTCCTCCCACTTCTCCTCACCGTCGATGCTCTTGTCATCAGTCAAGATCTAGGTCTCGGTCAAGATCATGGTCGAGTGACTCCTCATGTTCCTGTGCTCAACCCTTGGCCCAGAAGCACCATCAGTGCTCCTAGTCTTCGTCTTTGGACAGTGAGAGGCACTGTTGCAAATTGTGTCAGTGCTACGAAAAGCTCATGTGGCAGCAGTGGGTCCTCTGCCAAGGTAGGCCCCTTCCTCCTACATTGTCCTGGTCACCCCAGTCCGGCCCGCCCCAATCCAGCCAAGCCAGGTGTTTCTAGCCCCTGCCTTTCCACTGATTAGGGTGGATCCACTGCCCAAGCAGCCCTTACAGGGAGCTCCTACCAAGGCCTTCCACCCAGATATTGGTCTTCCCAGTCGGCTGTCAGTTAAGATTACCCACTCTGAGGAGTCTAGGGTCATTCATGGGGAAAAATGGCTGAGGGTGGTCCTTTGAGAGTCTTCAGACTCCAATGGGTCCCCTATGCAGTCCTTCAGGACCTCAGGTTTTGACCATGAATTGGCCAAAGACCCAACCACTGAACATGAGCCGGTGTTCTTCAAGGCTTTGCTCTAGTTGATCTCTGAGTCAATGGAGATCCCCCTGGGGCCAGTGCAGAAGTAGTCCAAATGCCCCCTCACAGAGATCCTGGATTGGGATGATTCTCTAGAAGTCACCTTCCTCATGTCAGAGGCTAATCTGGGACCTGTGCTTGAGCTCTGGCAATTCCCGTCTTCCTGCGACACATGGTCCGCAAGTATGCAGTCGCGACCAGCTCACTGTCCAGTTTCTCTGACCATCCCTCAGCTCAGGCCTTGGTGGCAGAGTCCGTCTTCTGTAGTTTCTGGGCTGTAGACAGACCCCCCTGACAAGGAGTCCAAGAAACTGGACCACGTGGCCAAGAAAGCCTATGCTGCGTCCTCCCTGGGTCTCCATCAGGTGAATTACACCTTGGTGATGGCCAACTTTGGTCATGCCCTGATGGGTGTCCTTGACCATGTCCTCCTCAACTTTCTGTAGATTTGTAGTCAACAGCTAAGCTGGTTAGAGTCTAGGATTGAGCGCTGACCAAACACCAGCTTCAGTCAACTTTGGACATCTGCGACTTAATGCGCCCTATCCGTGGCTGCTGCAGCCATGATGCATCACAGGGCCTTATCTGCCAGCAAATTCTGTGTTTCTAAATAGGTGTACATCAGAAGTTTTTGCCACGAGCATGTACTGCTGCTTTAAGTACAGTAATTTAGATGTAGATGAAACTCAATGTAGACAAGTGTAAAGTGTTGCATGTACTCTATGTGTAAGAAATACAAGAGCAGAAATGTACCTTAAATGATAAAAAAAAGTAGCAGACACACTACATAGAAACATAGAAACATAGAAGTTGACGGCAGATAAGGACCGCAACGCCCATCCAGTCTGCCCATTTCTTTTTCTACCTTATAAATGTGCCATCGGCCTTTGCTCTGTCAGTGACCTATCTATTCATAGTCATTTGTATTGCTCCCTTATGCCTATCCCATGCCTGTTTGAAGCCCTGCACTGTATTCATAGCCACCACTTCTTGTGGTAAGCCATTCCATGCATCTACCACCCTTTCTGTGAAAAAGAATTTCCTCACATTCCCCCTTAATCGGCCTCCCTCTAATCTCATGCTGTGTCCTCTTGTCCTGCTATTTTTCTTATATTTAAACATGTTAGACTCTTTCACCTTGTTTATGCCCTTAAGATGTTTAAATGTCTAGATCATATCACCTCTCTCCCTCCTTTGCTCAAGGGTATACATATTGAGCTCCGTTAATCTGTCCTCATATGTCTTCTGATGCAGTCCCTGCACCATTTTGGTTGCCCTTCTCTGGACTGCCTCAATTTGGTTAATGTCCTTGTGAAGGTGTGGCCTCCAATACTGCGCAGTACTCAGATGGGGCCTAACCAATGTCTTGTACAGAGGATTATTACCTCCCTCTTCGACTTGTGATACCCCTACTAATACACCCTAACACCCCTCTAGCCTTACCTACTGCTTTGGGGTCTGCTTGGATGATTTTGGGTCATCAGTGATGATGATGCCAAGTCTCTTTCTTCCTTTGTGACTGCTGCAACTCCTCCCAGCCTATAAGTGGCTTCAGGGTTTCTCTTCCCTATGTGCATGATTTTGCACTTCTTTGCATTAAATCCAGTTGCCACTCTTCTGACCATTTTGCTAGTTTATCCAGATCTCTTCTCATTCTGCCCACCCCATCTGGATCATCTACTCTGTTGCAGATCTTGGTGTCATCTGCAAACAGACAAGCCTTACCCTCTAGTCCATCTGCAGGTCACTAATGAAGATGTTGAATAGGACTGGCCCCAGGACTGATCCCTGAGGTACCCACTTGTGACTTGCATCTCTTCTGACTGTATACCATTTACCACCACTCTCTGTTTTCTGCCAGTCAACCAGTTTGCCACCCAGTTGACCAACTTCTGACCACCCGAGCCTACCTAGCTTATTTATCAATCTTCTATGTGGAACAGTGTCAAAAGCTTTGCTGAAGTCAAGGTGGCGACATCAACTGCTCCCCTTGGTCCACCACTCTGGTTACCCAGTCAAAGAAATCTATGAGATTAGTTTGACAGGACCTTCCTTTAGCAAACCCATGCTGTCTTGGATCCTGTGCCCCTATGGTTCCAGGTGCTGCACTATCCTTTCCTTAAGGGTGCCTCCATAATCTTGCCCACTACTGAGGTAAGACTGACTGGTCTGTAGTTCCCGCCTCCTCCCTGCTACCACTCTTGTGGGCGGGATCCACATGAGCCCTTCTCCAGTCTTCTGGGACCTCTCCTGTGCTCAGAGACTCACTAAACAATTCTGCTAATGGCTCTGCTAGTTCCTCCTTTAGCTCCTTAAGTACCCTGGGATGTATGCCATCAGGTCCCATTGCCTTATCCACCTGAGCTTAGCAAGCTCTTGTAGGACCCTTTCTTTTGTGAAGGAGTAGTGCTCACCTCCCTCCCCTGTGTCCATGATGCTGAGCTGTGGGCCCTGCCCTACCTTCTCTTCAGTAAATACTGAGCAAAGTATCTATTTAGGATAGATGCCTTTACAGGGTCCTCCTCCTCACATGCTCCTTTTCTCCATTAACAGCAATACCCCTCTGGACTTTCTCCTTTCACTAATGTATCTATAGAAGTCTTGTCACCTTCTTTACTGTTAGTGCTAGTGTTTCCTCAGTTTGGGACTTTGCCTGCCTTCTGCCTTACCTGCTTCCCTTAGGGCAGTTTGGTATGCCTCCCTATCTTCATCCCGCTGTGTTCCCTTATATTTCCTGAAGGCCAGCCTTTTGGCTCTGACCTTTTCTGCTACTGTATTTGAGAACCAAAGTGGTTTCCTTCTTCTTTTGCACTTCCTTTCTGTCTAACACAATGGGATGTTGCTTCAAGTATTGTATCCTTAATGCTTGCCCACTTTGCCTGTACCTCCTCACCTGTGTTTCTTTTTGCCAGGGCTAGCTTAACTCTGTTGGCCATCTTATCAAAGTCAGCTCCTCTGAAGTCCCATATTTTTGCCTTGGAATGGGATGATTTAGATGTAGTAGCCAAATTGAACCATACCATGTGATGGTCACTGGCCCCAGGTGACCTTCTACCTGGAGATCTGTGATCCCTTCTTTGTTAGTCAGTACTAGATCTAGGATAGCCCTGTCTCTTGTGGGTTGCTGTACCAGTTGTTTGAGGCCCTCCTGCAGGGAATCCACTATGAGTCTAGTTCTGGCAGATGTTCCTGCTGGTATTGACCAATCTGTATCTGGCATGTTGAAGTCTCCCATTATCAGAACCTCCCTTTAGCTGTCATGTTTTGTATATCTTCTAACAGTAATGTGTCTATGTCCTCCCTCTGGTCTGGGGGCCTGTAGACAACCCCAGTTCTTATGGCTGTCCCATTTCCTGTTTCAGGGTGACCCACAGTTCTTCTGGCTCCTTATGTGTATTCTGAATTTCTGTAGCTTTGATATTTTCATTAACATACAGGGCCACTCCTTCCCCCACTTTTTGCACCTCGGTCTCTTCTGAACAATACATAGCCAGGTACTGAAGTCTCCCAAGTGTGGTTACTGGTAAACTAGGAAAGAAAGAGACCTTGTGGATATTATGCAGTACACAAGAAAACTGAGGCTCTCTCAGTTGTGTGCTGTAGTGGGGAGTAAAGATAAGCAGATGTTGGGGTGCACTAAAAGGGGAATAGCAAACAGGTTCCAAGAAGTATTGTTGCTCTTTTATTGGGTTTTGGTGAGGCTACCTTTGGAATACTGTGTACACAGTTCTGGTCACCACAGTACAAGAGTATTGTAAAGACAGAAGCAGCTTACTTAGCATAACGAAAATGATTAGGGAACTAGAGCTATGAGGGGAGAGGTGAAGTAGCTGGGCATATTTACTACAGAAAAGCAAAGAATGAAAGAATAATGGGCTTCAATAGCAGTGTTTAACATTTTAAAAAGCTATAGTAGATAGTGTAGAATAAAGTAAGCTGTTTCACTTAGTACAGGATAGCAAGACATGGGGTCATAGCTCAGCATTGAAAGGGTAGGATATGGGGGGCGTATCCTGACTACAAGCTAAGTAACAGCACACTGGAGGAGATCTGTCCAAGATATTGTTAAAACTCTTACAAATGACAATTAAAAAGAGAGCATTCTTATTTTTTTTTTCTCCCTAACTATATTTATCCTCCTATGGCAGGTGTCCCAGTTGTCCGCCAACCTACTGGGGCTCTGGATCTTTCAGGGGCTTGTAGTGCCATTGCAGGCCCCAACGGAACCCCAGAGCCCAGCCCGGAGGCTTCATCCTTGGGTGGCCCCCGTGATATCCTCCGTTTTCTGCCCTGACTGTGCCTTAGTCCCAAGACCCCGGAAGTGGTGATGCACGTGCGTAGAGGTGCACATGCGCACCACAGCTACAGTGTCAGTCTGTTGCGCCCTCCCTCGGCCTAGTGCTGGTACTTCTCGAAGCAATTCCTCCACTCTGGCTTCCACCAGGGGGCGGCTATGCTCGGAGGAGACGTGATACTCCTCCCCAGGCTGAGAGCTGCCAGCCAGCAGTCTTTCACATCCTCTTCCCCTTCCCTCTCTGACCTCTGCTGACTCAGACTCGTTCCCGAACCCGGGTTGCTGGTGTGGCACGAGATGTGGCGTCTAGCGCCTCAACCCTCTGTGCCATAGGGCCAGCTTTGTTCTTATTTCTTGAGCAGAACTAGTAGTTACATACATCTTTTGCCAAAGTCGGTTAATTACCGACATGGGAAACAAAACAAAAAAAAAAACACAAGTGAAATTGAAGAGCACTTTTCTCCATGCCTTGAACCTCCAGAGGAAAGACACTGAGCTTGCTTTTGGCTGCTGTCCAGAAGCTCGACCACAAGATGGAGGATTTTAATTTCCAGGAGCCCTACTGGAGAAAAAGGCTGAAATAGCACAGAAAGATGCTAATCAGGCAGGGGAGACAGCAGAGGAGGCCTGTCACCAGTATTGCTCTAGCGAAGGAAAACAGCATGCTCTGTGTCAGACGGGAACAACCTGACAATCACTCAAGAGCGGCCAGCATATGGATTCTGGGACTCCCTGAGCAGACCGTGAGACTAGATTTAAAAGCATTCCTTAATAGATGGATCCATGAAACCTTTCACTTACAGGATACAGTTACAGTGAGAAAGGCCTATTGAGTTAACTAACAGAGACAACAGGAGGGGGAAGACAATGTCTGGTCAGTCCTGGTTCTATTGGGCAGTAGTGTGGAGCGAGACAACCTGCTTCTTAAGAAGCAACATGGTGGATTAAACACATTGGGCTCCAATGGCATGCTGCTTCCCAGGTCTTAGCTGCAGTACCAGACAGCAGAAGAAGGGGTTTGATGGAATGCACATCCTTCTCCACAAGCTGGGACTGAACCACTACATGTTGCTTCCAGCTCTTCTTAAACCCCAACACTGAGGGTAAACCCTCTAATGCCAGAAAGTTTGCGGACAAAATTCATAAGTTGTTCTCAAGGAGGGAATTGAATGACTAAGACTCAAAGACTGATGGCTGTAGGACAGAACGTATGACATCAGCAGAGCTTGTGGAGTCATTCTTTTGACCAGTTGCATTCAATTGTAAACAGTTTTCTATTACCATATCTCACCTGATGATGTACTGTAATATGCTAATCTTATCTGTGTCAATCTTCACCATTCATCACAGATGGGGTACTGGCCGGAGATCAGGACCCCGCAGGAGGCTTTTTTTTTTTTAAAAGGATAGGCGGCGCCGCCTTCGAGGCCGATGTACTACGTGGCGCTCGAGGATTAGCCGTTAAGCTGTGTCGACTCCGCCTGCCTACCAGTTCTTCGTCTCCCGCCTCGAGGTCGCCTTGTGGGAAGCCTTGAAGAAGTGTTTTTGAAGAAAATTTAGGCCTTAGCCTTCTATCGTCGATAGTTCGTCAGTCTACTAGTTCTAGTCTGCCCTACTCGACGTCGCTGGTAAGATCTTTCCATTATTTATAGTTTTGGCGACGTCGAGTCTATTTTTGGTGTTTTTTTCCACAGGTCATATCGCGGTCGGAGGGCAAGAAATCACCTAAGGTGGGGCGGCCCCCTATGCGTCAGTGCCTGTGTGGCCGCAATTTCTCCGTGACCGACCAGCATGACGGTGTCTCTACGTGTCTTGGCTCGCTTCACGACATGGATTCGTCTGACGCCTGCTTCTCTATGGACCGCCCGTGTTCTCGAACAGCTTGTGATGGAAGAGATGAGCGAGCTCGCCGACTTTCGGGTAGGATCCGCTTTCGTCCGGGCCAAGCCGCGTTCTCTCGGCCTTTCCTCCGGGTCCCCTCCGGTGCTACTCTGGACCATGGAGGAGAGTCTCAAACCCCGTAGCCTAGCCTTGGTTGAGACTCCTCCGCGGTCCGGAGGCCCATCCGCTTCCTTCCGGGACGGGCGGGAGGCGCCGCTATGGCTGATCACCCCTTAGGTGAAGGCCCCCAGTGTCGCTCCCGCGGTTCGGAAGGCCCGGGTCGACGCCGTCGGTCGGTGCTGTCGAGGCCTCTGGTGCCATTCGCGGTGCTGAGGGCCTTGTCGGCGCTAGCGTCGGCGCGCCTCATCTCTTAGCGCCCGTGGATTCTGTCAGCGCCCGCTTGCGGCGCCAGTACTGCTTCATTGGGCGCGTGATCGCCGATCCAGCGATAGCCTTTTGCTGTGTCACCGCCTTGAAACGGCTCTCGCGCGCCGAGGTTGAGCCATGCACGCCCCGCGAGGTGCGTTAGTCAGCGCACAGTCTTGGCGCCACCTCTGCTCCAGTGCGCTCGCGGCACCAGGGAGCTTCCCAAAGTGCCGCCTCGGTGCCGGGTCCATTTCAAGAGCCATCATGCGCTTGATGCGGCCTTCGCGGCGCCGAGGCAAGCGATGTCGTCAGCGTCGAGCCTGCTCTCGGTGCCACGTCATCGCTGGCCTCGGTGGCTTGCGAGGGGGCCTGGCGTGTCTGCGACTCCGGGGCCGCCGCTGGGGCTGCCGCGGCGCTGTCTCTGTCCCCGGTGCCGCTCCCGGTGCCGCTGGACTTGACGGCGCCGCGGCTGGCCCTAGCCTCGGACCTCTGGTCCTGGCCATCCTGCCACCTTCTGCTAGCCCCACCCCCGGGGCCATGGAGGGTGCGGGTGCTGCCTCGACCACTGCCACGACTTCTGGGCCCTTCGTGAAGGTCGCTTTTCCTCGCCCTCCTGCCGTCTGGCTTAGGGCTTCAGATTCCACCTCTTCGAGGTCAGAGTCGGGCTCAGAGTCGGACGAGCAGTCACACCCTTCGTGGTTGCCTGCACAGGAGGGTGAACCAGTGGTCTCTTCGACGAGTCGGAGTCAGCCCCCTCTTGAGGAGCATCGGGTTCCCCTCCAGGGTGGGGTCAGTGGCACTGACCAGCAGGCTATGGTGCGTGCCACTATAACCATGCAACCTTGGCCTGGGGGTTCCTGGACCCCTCAGCAGGTGTACCCCCTCCCGTGGTGTGTCTTGATCGCCCAACTTTGGGGCCCATCGAGAAGCCTATGGGTGGGGAGGGTGCTGCGCCCTGGATTTCCCCCTCGGGGACATCCCAGGGCTGCCAGCTACCTAGGCTGACCCTCCCGAGGACCAGGACTCTCTCGGACTCTGAGGGGTCGAGGGGTGTGGGGTCCCCGTGTAGGCCTTTCTCTGGGGTCCACCCGGGTCCTGGAAGAAGCCGGAGTGCGGACTTCCGTCCTTCCCCTTCCGGGTCCTTGAGAGGGTCCCATTCTTTGGAGGCAGGGGACCATCCTTCTGGACCCATACGGCCCCGGTCACCTCACCAGAGGATTCTTCTGGGCGCAGCTTAGGCAGTACCAACGTGGCTGTACAGCTGTTGGGTGCGGAGTCTTCCGGGACACCTTTCCCGGGTGTCCATGGTCCGCTCCCTAGCCCTGGCAGAGGCCAGCCGATTCCTTCCCTCGGCTCTGCCCTTAACCCTCTGCTGCATTCTCCAGCGCTCCCAGGCATTCCTGGTCCTACCGGGCCTCTCACCTGGGAGCAGTTCAGAGTGGTGGCTTCTCGGTTCCCTGCCTATGTTAGGGCCTTGGACAGTCAGGTTTTTCAACCTTCCCCTGAGCAGCCACCCTCGGAGCATATGGTGACCTCCAGCTCCTCACCCCCCTCTTCTGGGGGAGAGGAACCATCTGTCCACATCTCTCCTGCCACTGATCTCTCCGAGTATCAGCATTTCCTTGAGGATGTTGGAGGACCTTCACCTTTCCCCCTATCTGCGAGCAATCCAGAGCATGCGGCGCACGCCTTTCTAGGCAATTTCGGGGCGGCCACCCTTGTGGTGCCCCCCTGGCCTGCTCCCTTTCGGGAGGTATCCATGCGTTTCTGGCAGAGGCCCTTCTCCGGAGTTCCTGCCCCTAGCCAGAGGTATTGGGCTCCTCCAGAGTCTCCAGGTTCTATGCCTCATCCACAGTCTGGATTGATGCACCTGGACACTCCTGATGGACTTCGCGCCCTCCACCGTGACCGGCCCCCAGATCAGGACTCTTCGGATTTTGATTTCTGTGGGAGGAGGACTTTCTACTCGGCACGGTTGCTTCTCTTCATCTCCGCTCATCAGGCCCACTATGCAGCCTACAAGAAGTTCTTGTGGTCAGCGCTGGGTCAATTCCTAGCTGCTTTGCCTGACTCGGAGCAAACCATGCAAGCCATCGCACTCTCTGCACGTGGCCTGGAGCTAGCAAGGCACCAAGCAAGGGCATCTTACGACGCCAGTGAGGTAGCTACCAGGGTAGTAGGGACAGCGATCTGCACCAGAAGATCGGCGTGGCTTCGCCTTTCCCGGTTGTCACCCTTGGCCCGGCATAGGGTGATCTGCTCTGCTCACCAGGGAACCTATCTCTTTTCCCATAGGGCGAGATGACGTCTGTCGGGGCAAATTCCTTCCCCCTCCGGGGGGACCCCGTCTCGCTCTCCCAACTCTCGGGCCTCCTCAGGCCCAGAAGGTTCCCAACAGTGTGTGCCCACTGAGGGCTAAGGGACACTGTCCTCAGGGTGCAATTAGAATAGCCTTCGGGGGCTGGTATCGGTCTGTGATGAATGGTGAAGATTGACACAGATAAGATATAGAATTACGTTCTTACCATAATTATGATCTTTCTGTGTATCTTCATCATTCATCACAATCCCTCCCCATCCCCTGGGGCTCCAGTCTCTGGATCCTCCTCCCTCTGTGCCTACCCCTCTTTTGAGCAGGGTAAAGTTGGGACACACAGGGGGGTAATTTTCTTCCCAAGGGGTACAGTTCGAGTGGCACTTCCTCTCTACTATTTATCCTCACCCCTACCAGGTGAGAACTGGTGGTTGCCCTCCTTCTGTTATCCTTGTATTTAAAAAAAAAAAAAAAAAACAACCCTTTTTTTCACCAAAAATCTTTACAGAGAGAGTACTGAGTCCCTGTACCCTGCCCTTCTCCAGAATAGCCGACTCTGCTTCTGGGAGTTTTTGCCAGTTATTCTGTGCCTTGAATTCTGGTAGATGAGCTTTGCCACTCCTTGCAGTTCCTATACAGTCTGGTGACGGACAAGGGTCTTGGATCCTTGTTACCTCTCACTCTCTCCTAAATTCTCTCTCCCCCCCCACCTTCCTTCTTCTTTTCCAGAGATTGGGGCCCCTACCCAATCCCCTTAGTTTTACTTCTTCTATGCTGTCCTCTCAGTCATTATTTCTCCTTTTAGTTCAGTTTCCTCTTCCTTTTTCTGTCCCTTGGACTCTCTTGTCCCACCCTCCATCCCTTCCTCTTACCTCTCCAGCGACTCAGAACTGGTAGGCAGGCAGAGTCGACACAGCTTAACGGCTAATCCTTGAGCGCCACGTAGTACGTCGGCCTCGAGGGCGACCCCGATGCTGGGTCGGCTCCGCCTATCCTTTTTTTAAAAAAAAAAAAAGGCTCCAGCAGGGTCCTGATCTCCGGCCAGTACCCCATCTGTGTTGAATGGTGAAGATACACAGAAAGATCATAATTACGGTAAGAACGTAATTTCTATTTTTGACATGTTTTGATACTGAATATTTAGCCTGCATTTTAACCAAAGATAGGGGGACATTCAGGCTTCATGGACTGGGTTTAGGGGTCATTGGAATAATTAGTGAGACAGGTAGATCACTGCACAGTCATTCACAAAGGGCCTTTTTCTGAACCGCATCCTGTGGTTGAATCTAAGATGCCACAACAGCATGGTTTTGATCGGACCTGACTCCCCCCACTGTGGAGTGGGATATCTAACTCCCAAAGCCATACTGCAAGCAAGGAAACTGCATGCTCTGGTTTGAGAGTGAGGTTAGGGCTTCTAAGTATGTGCTACATTTTTGCAAATCTCGTTCGTTTACATCTACTTTTCTCTTGTCTACAAAATTCTTGAATTAAATTACAGGTTATTGCATTTCTATAGTTATAATTTGCATAAAGCAATTGTTGTATGCTTGTGATCTCCACCATTTTGGGGAGTACTATTCTTGAAACCCATTTTTCTAGGGACATGGATATGATTCACTTATCCTCACAACAGCATCTCTACCTTAAGAGCTTATTCAATGGAATGTCTTTAAACAAAGTTCCTCCCACCATTTGGGTGGTATATATCCCTAGATTCCACCTCATTATATCAGATCTTCCTTTCCGCTGTAAGAGTTCGGTCTCCTTCATAGCTCCATGCGTTATAGGGCATATTAAGTGCACCATTGGCAAACTTAGTTATTTTTTTTCTAATTTTTGAACATTTTGTATATTCCTTGGTCCTGCTCTTGGCATCTGATAGAAAACAGAACATGAGGAAGTAAAGCCCACTCCTGGCTTCAAACAGTGTGTCGTGCTGGTATAAGATGTCACAGATGGACCCACACGTTTTGCGCCTGTACTGCCAGGGAATGTCACATGACATTGCTGGATCTTACCTGTATCAGTCTTCACCATTCATCACTGTTGGGTACAAGCCAGAGGCGCTAGGACCTCACGGGAAGCTTTCTAGCTAAAAGCTTTTCTATGGAGGAGGGGCCAGTGCCGGGGATGGTGCTGTCCTCAAGGCCAGTGTAATACATGGCGCTCGCATGTTGGCTAGTAACAGCCGTTGGCCCCTCCACCACCTCAGTTCTTTTCCCGCCGTCAAGGTGCATCACCCTGTGGGAGCGGAGCTGCCATTTTGCTACACATCAAAATTCAAATCCTACCAAAGTTCTACTACCGCCGCTGATTCTCAACGCCGTAGAAGTCTTCAAATTGGTAAAACCGTTCTTTTATTTTCTTACTGTTTAATTATTTTCTACAGCGCCGAGTCTATTCTGTGTTATTTTTTGAGTTTGTCCAAGTGATCATGTCCAGTTCGTGGCCTACTTCAGAATCCACGGTGGGGTGTGTCCCTATGCGTCGGTGCCCCTGTGGTTAGCTGATGACTGTGTCAGAACATCTTGATCGCTGTCTCTCCTGCCTGGGTCCCTGTCACAGCATGTGCAACTGTGATGCATGCTTCTCCATGGACCACCAGGCCCTTGAAGTACATGCAGTGAAGGTGGGTCAGGATCATCCCACCTTTGGAGGATGGCGTCGGTCCCGGGACACCAAGGCCAGGACTTTGGGCCCTTTCCCCCAGGTCTCCCTCCAGTACTGTACGTAGCGAGGGACAGCAAGCCTCTGCTAGTTCCAGTCTCGCTGTGACAGGAGGCCTGCGTGAGAGGTCGGGTGGACAGTTGGCCTCCTCCTAGGGGTTGGCTGAGCAACCCTCATAGTCCGCTACCTCCTCAGAGGTGCAGACACCCCCGGTGTTGCAGTCACAGCTATACGCTGGGTCTGATCCGGTGGAGTCTTCAGTGCCACCTGTTAGCGCCACTTCAGCTTCCGTCTCCTCCCTTGGGGCCAGTGAACGAGGCGGTGCCACTGTTAGTGTAGGCCCCTTTCCGGTGCCACCAAAGGGACCAGGAGAGGGAGGGTTTCAGGGATGGCTTCTCTGCCGGTCTCCCTGATCTCCTCAGAGGAGAATGATCGGGATGACCCTGAGTGGCTGCCTGACTCTCAGGAGTCTCATAGCTCTTCTACGCCTAGCCATGCAGTCTCTGGTGTAATGGGTTCAGTCACCTCTTTAGCTGGCCCTGCCCTTGAGGCCTACTCCTCCGTGTTCTCTGGTGCCACTTGCACAGTTGAGGATGCCTCCAGCTCTGATTCTGGCACCAGGGAGGGGGTTGGCACATGGGCAGCACCGTATTAGAGTCCAGCTCCAACCCCGTCACTGAGTCTGGAGTTGGATTCTGGTGCTGGGTCAGGTTTCTCCGTCATGCGAGGTGCCGGGTTGGATTCCGGAGCCAGTGGGGGTTATGCGATAGGCTCTGGCACCTCCTCTGGTGCAGGGGTTATTTCAGAGCCCTAATCTCAGGAACTGGGGGCCAGCTGAGGAGCAGATCCATGTCTGAGAATGTGGGCCTAGGGAGGTCAAGGTTGGCACACAGGCTCTCATCCAGAGCTGCTGATGGCTCTGGGAGGAGTCGCAGTGTGGACCCTTCAGTCCCCTGCTCACCTGACCAGGTAGGGTCTGCAACAGGTGGGGTTAGGGGCCGCCCGCAAGAAACAGACCAGCTCCAGTCTCCCCATAGTGGGGTCCTTTCCCATGGGCACCACTTTAGCTGCCACTGTCTGATTGGGCAATCTGCAGTGGGTGAGTCGTCCCCCCCCTTTGGGAGGGGTCTCCTGCGCATTCTCGTAGCCCTAGAAGAGGTCCTATTCTGGCTCGTCAGACTTCTCTTCTGCCATCAGATCCTCTGCCTCCTCTCTCTTCTCTACCAGGCCTTCGGGCCCTTCAGGGCCGGATACCTGGGAGCAGTTCAGGTCATTGATAACTGCTTTCCCCTCGTACCTCAAAGCCCTGGATGAGATCATTTTTAGACATGAGCCTCCAGCCACCCCTGACTCTGAGCCGGGCTCCTCTGCCTCCTCATCTTCCTCCCCCAAGGAAGAGGATCCCTCTGTCCACTGTCCCGACACTCATATCACCAGCTATCAGCGATTCCTGCTAGGGGTGCTCCACATCTCCCACTTTGCAAACCACAATACTGACCATGCGACGCAAGCTTTCCTTGGGGAGTTCAGCACTGAGAACATTGTTATCCCTCTGTGGCCTGTCCCTTTCATGGAGGCATCGCATCGGGTCTGGCAGTGTCCCTCTGCCCCATCTCCAGCCCCGAGGGACTGTCAGCGCAGGTACTGCACACCCCTGGGGTCTACAGGTAATATTCCCCAACCCCTCTTCAGCAGTGGAGCTCCTGGATACCCTTTCTGGGCATCATTGCCCAAGGCATGACTGCCCCGCAGGCTCGGACTTGGCTGAGTTTGACTGCTGGGGTAGGAGAGTTTTCTCCATGGCGTGCTTCTTTGTGTGCATCTCGGTGCACTGGGAACACCAGGCTGTCTATGCTAGGCACCGGTGGACAGTGCTGGGACAGCTCCTGGCAACCTTGCCTGACACAGAGGCGACCAGGCAAGCCATTTGCCTTTCTGCATGAAGTCTGGAGCTAGCAAGACACCAGGCAAGGGCCTCTTATGATGCCAGTGAAGTAGCGTCCAGGCTGGCAGGAACTGCAGTGTGCATTAGGCGGATGGCATGGCTTCGCCATTACAGATTATCACCCCTGGCCTGGCATAGGGTGATTGCATCTCCCTTCCAAGGGGCCCACTTTTTCTCCCCCAGGGTGAGGCAAGAATTGTCAGGGCACCTTCTTTCTCCCAGGCAATGGGAGTCTCGGCCTCACCCTGACCAGTCTTAGGCCTCACCAGGCCTGTAAGGGACCCTTTCCTCGCTGTGTTTTCCCCCCACAGGAGGCCGAGGGAAGGAAGTTTCAGCCCTCAGGGAGGTGCCAGCACCACATTTGTGGTGCTTGGTACTCACCCACCAGCGATGAATGGTGAAGATTGATACAGATAAGATATGAAAATTACATACGTACTGTAATTCTTGATCTTCCTGTATATCTTCACCAGTCATCACTGCTTCCCACCCACCAACCCTTCTTGGGCCCCAGTCTCCAGGGCAGTGCCTCCACCCTGCTTGCCTTCCTAACCATTGAGACCAATTGCAGGTGCAATCAGGCTGGCACCTCAGGGTTTCCTGACCCTTCATCAGAAGCACCCAGGACCCACCTCTGGGGGGAGGGCAAGCAGGAGCTCTTGCCTTCTGTGTACTAGGGGCTCCTCGGCCCCTTACAACCTTGATGGGGATTCTGCGTGGAGGGCCCTGTTTTTTCAGGGGTGCCCTAATTTTTCTTAGGGGGACTCTTGGCTCTTCTGCCTATGCAGGGCCTTCGAGTTTCATTTTACTGGATCCCCGTCTTGGTTGCTGGTGCTCGGGGGACCTCCGATTCTTTTATTGGAGTCTTAGTTGCTCCACTTCACTTCTCCTTGGTAACCACTTCTGGTGCCCATGGGGCAGACCTTTTTACAATCTCTGGCCTCTTCTAGAGACTCAAGGTCTCCCCCTTCACCACTCTTAGCAGTTTTAGGCGTGAGGGAATCAACATCATTCTCTAGTTTTGGGGTCTTCTGAGGGGGATCCTGTCCCGAGGTGGGTCCTGTCCCCACCTCTGTTGGAAATAGGGATGAGAGAGTGAGAGATTCTTGGCCCCTTCCTTCTCTGGTGGACCAGGAGGACAATTCCTTGTGTGGCTTGACACTGGCATTATGTGAGGCTCCTCACACTTGTAAGGTTTGGTACCTAGCTGTACCTCGGCATCCTGTGGTTCTTCTAGCTTCAAAGTCTCTTGAGCCTGATATACTTATCCTGTGACCTCTCTTTCTAGCCTTGGAGGGGGGGCCCCCAAAAGAAAAAGGGGGGAAGGCAGTTGGGTCCCTCCTTGGTCTACAAGGCCTTTCTTCTTGGGGTACAACTCTCTCTCTCTGTCTCTCCCTCTCCCCCTCTCTCTCTCCCCTCCCTCCCTCTCTCTCTCTCCCTCTCCTCCCTCCCCTCTCTTTTCTCCATACTTTTCTCCTTCCCTCCAATCTTCCCAACCCCCATTGGTGTGCCCAGTGACTGGGATCCCCTCCTCACTCCTAGACCTCCTGGAGTTCTACCCCTCCTCTTGTGGCTGGTGTATTCCTTTTCAGTTTATATCCTCTCCTTTTTCTATCCCTTGGGCTCTCTTGCCCCACCCTCCAACCCTTTTTTCTGACACACTTTTCCTGTCCAGCAAGCAAAACTGAGGTGGTGGAGGGGCAGACAGCCATTACTGTCAGGGCCCCTGATGTTCTGCTGCACTTTGTCCTCATTTCTGCGGCAGAGCTCCTTGGCTTCTGCGGCAGCATTTTCGGATTTCTACAGAATGATTTATGTGGCAGAATACAGTCCTGCCATTGGTAAAAATATGATATATCATCAATGGCACCACATGCTGAGCATGGAGGAGGAGCTTCAGGATAAATAGGATGTGATAGGGAGTTGGGCACTATGGAAAAACTGAATATTTTAGTGACAATTTGCCAAGAACAATGAATTCTGCAACATTATACATATTCTTTAGCATGATGCAAATTCTGTGCAAAATTCCACAGCCACAGAATCACAGAATTCCAGGAGCCCTGGTTACTGGCCAACCCACAAGCGCCACATATTACATTGGCCTCAAGGGTGGCATTGGCCCCGGCACCAGCCCCTCCTCCACAGAAAAGCTTTTAGCTAGAAAGCTTCCCACGAGGTCTTAGCACCTCCTGCTCATACCCACCAGTGATGAATGGTGAAGATATAGAGGAAGATCAAGACTTACTATAGCTATGTAATTTTCATTTGCAGCTTCAGCCAGACGATGCTCCCCTCCTCGCTCAAAGATAGAAAGGCTCACCTTCCCCTTGGCTGGCCAGCCAATCATGACCCTAAACTGTGGCCAAGGGTGTTTGCAAGGTGGCTTCCGCTGCAGTGTAGTTCGCGGCCATCTAGCAGCTATGGAAGAAGTGGCAGCGAAGGCTGTGGTGGGCACTTTGTTGGCCTTGGTGCTGCTGCCAGCTAGGGCCAGCATCAGCGCGTCCTTCATGGGGACACTCCATGAAATGTGTTAGGGCCCTCAGGACCTTCATGGAGGGCCCTGCCTGCTACAGTAAGAAACAAAAAAGCAAGAAACACTACTGTCATTGTGGAATCGGGAGAGATCACGCTCCTACCACTCCCTCATTTCCTCTGACCTCTCAATGTTTGTCGAGCACTCGACTTTGGCTGAGCCACAGTTGGTCAAGGCGCAGGTCACTAGCTCCACTGTACCCCCGTCAGGCTTGCCGACCTCAGCACTAGTCGATCAAACAGTCAATATTTTTCTCGACCCCACTGACCCATTGTCAGAGGAGGCCGATGATGTGTCAGTCCCCAGGACCCCAGTTATCCTGGTCCTCCCTCAGGAGGAAGAGTGGCCGGTATCCCCAGCCACCTGTGCTCAGGATCAGCCTCCCTCAAAGGTCATGCAGTCATAACATGTGCAAGTGATTTACACTGCACCTTTGTCTGCATCTCCTGGACATCATCCCTCTGGTCAGTGGTCGAGGTTCCAGTTGGGGCTGAGGAGCTCCTCGAGTTCTTAATCTCGCTCAGCTGGGAGACATTACCATCAATGCTTCTCCTCTTCATCTTTGAATAAGGAGAGACTCATACTGCTCAACTGTACCACATTATGAGGAACGTTCCTCATTTTACTTCACAAAAGCTCCCTGTTCCACATTGTGAGGACTTGTCCCACATTCAGTGTTAACATTTTAAAGCAAAAATCTGTAGTAAATGATGCAAAAAATATATTATTCAATTAATAACAGGCTTTCTGAAGATAAATGCAAACATTTTAACAGTGTTCTGAGCCAATAGTTCTTAGACTTTGTCACAGTGAGCCTCCCCAAATCCATGGAAAAGATTTTGAGCCTCCCCCAAAATCTGAAATAATCTTGGGACTCCCCCAAAGAAAAATAACATATTGTACTTTGTGCAATACACCATGAATAAACTGAAACCCCTTTGAATACTTGGCTCACATTCAGTTCTTTGTCTTACACTAACGTGGAACCTTTGAAAAAGAGCTCCTGTACTCAAAGGTGTTATCTGATTAACAAATAAATAAACAAATATTATTATTCAGCTTATTGTAACCCCCCCCCCCCTCCGCCACAGGCCATTTTCATTCTTGAACCATTGTTACCGCTTGTTGCAGTACCTTCATGGATCAGACTACTTTCACAGTTTCCTCTGTATATGAAATAACCTTCCTACATACTTTGCCTCTCCCCCTTCTTCCCTGCCCCTAAGCAACTTATCTGGGATTACTTTGCTCCTTCTTGCTATTGCTCATAGTACTTCTAAGCTCAACCCCTGTATTTGGCTGTTCTACCATCAGTCTACAAATTGATCTATTACCACCACTCTTTGTTAGTTTATCGTTCATAGTGGTTTTCACTATTGTTCATTGTGTATTTCTTGATTGTTTTGCAGTTACCTTTTGAAATGTATTCACTCCCAACCCTTCCCTGGGTATACCTGAAATGAGCCTTGGCTCATTCACCTTTCCTTGTCACCTATTAGTAAATAAATACATAAAATTCACCTACTATTTTCCCCTTTCGGTTTGTTTCATCTCTTCAAACAAAATATATAAAACTCAAAATTTAAATGCAGTACTTTTTCAGACTTGCTTGGGCCTCCCCAAGGAGGCTGGCTTCACCATTTGAGAACCCCTGAGCTTCTTAGGTAAATATTTGATTAAGTGTTCCACATTTTGCTCATTTGCTCCACATTTTGAGAAGCAATGTTCCACATCTGGGGGACAAAAGATTGAGAGGTATGGAGAGACTCCACTAGCAGATGCAGCTGCACTGTGAGGAGCTGCTGTGGCAGCAGTAGGCCTTGGCAGAGTGGGGTAGGGCTTTGTGAGTGGTGAGGAGGACCTAGAAGGAGCCAGCTTTGCTAGCTGAATCACTGGAAAGTAGTGGACCAGAGAAACAACAACAGGGAAGTGCTGATTTCTTTTCACTTTGAGGGTAAAAGGTGGTGGTGAAATTAGTTAGTGCTGTGGGTTGGAGCTGTTATTGAGAGTAATTTTGTGCTGGAATATTTAATTAGTTCTGTTTGGAATATTGGGAACTGTTACTGTTTGAAATTATGTGCTGTGTAGTTGAGTCAGGAAACTACAGATCCGTTGACTTTGTGAGTGAGAAGGAGGAACTAGCAGGAGCCAGCTTTGCTAGCTGAATCACTGGGAAACAGTGGAACAGAGGAGTGTGGGGTGGTGGGTCAGAGCTGTGGCTGATTGTTTCTGGAGGGCACAAGCTTGGTCCCACCACCCCACCCACAACCCTCGCCCCATCCCATGCATATCACTTCCTTTATACCAAGGGTTCTGACATCACTTCCCAAAAAGGGCAATGGACATACACCTGTCATAACTTTATTGGACTAGCACATTGCGTGGGGGGTAAACGCATGCATACATAACACAAATTTGGATTTCTTCAGCCTGTGTTTATTTAAATTAGAATTGTTGTGAGAGTCACAGAGAGAACTGCTTTAGATTTCTGCAGCCTGTGTTTATTTATATTAGAACTGCTAATTTGGCCTCTGTTTTAAAGGGACAGCTTTATTTCTGTTCTTTTATAGTTCTGTTTGTTGGAGGGTACATTTATAACAGCGAGTCAATGGGGAAACTTGGTGTAGGTGGATGTTGGGGAAGAGCTGGTGGCAAGGGACAGGGGGATGGTACAGGAAGCAGAGGTGGAGTTGGCGGCAGGGATTGGGGGACTGGTACAGGAGGACAGCAGACATACCAGGGAAGACAGGATAGTTAACTGCTATGGTTGTGGGGCAGCTATCTGGATGGGCATATTGTGGAAGCTAGGGGAGTGTCCCATTTGCCTTAGGCTGAGGGTTCTCAAGGCAGAGGTCCAGTGGCTAGGGAGGAAATTAACAAAGATTATAGGAGGAAGAGCACTGGAGCAGGGTGGTCACCTCCTCAGGGGACCTGGGGTACTGAGCCAGTGGTAAAATGGAGGATAGGGGATGGGGTGAAATATTTTAGAAGCAATAAGGGGGAACCTCAGGGTAGCACTAGGGGAGATACATTCAGTAGTTGCTCAGAAAATAGGTTTGCTGTACTGGCTTCAGTGGTGGATGATGATGGAAGGGCTCTCTGGGAAGGTGCAGGAGGGAAAGAAGGTAGAGAAAACATAGGGGTCAACTGTCTGGCAAAGGAGGGGGCAGGGGGAGAAAGGTGAAAATGGACTGGGATAGATGGGAGGGCATGAGGCAGGGCAGAGGAGTCAAAAGGGAAGAGGGGATCTAGAGAGGATTGGAAGGAGGTTTATGAGGCAGAGAGAGTCATAGGGGTGAGATGGACAATGAGGGAGGGGCGGTGAGTATAGCAGGAGGGTCAGTTCAGTGGGATAGGGCGGGGGGCTTGGATTTGGGGGTAGATCAAGTCACAGGTGTGCAGGACAGGGTGAATGTTCAAGGTGGGGGTAGGGATAGTTGGACAGTACAGGTAAACAGTGGGGAGAAGGGGGGCGGTGTCTTAGTGCTAGGGGACTCAATCCTAAAAGGGGTCAGATGGGGAGGGAAGGGAGAACGACATAGTCGGATATGGATGGAATCAGTACCTGGATTGACAGCAGGTGGGGCAGGACAGTCGTTGCTCAAGTGTGTTAGGAGGGGAAGAACTAAACCACATGTGGTGGTGCACATAGGCACAAATGACTTGGGGAACAGTACGGTTGAACTGGTAAGGGAGAAGTTCGAGGAACTGGGGAGGTTGTGTTTGGAGGCAGGGAGTTCAGTGGCCTTCTCGGAAGTGCTCCCAGTACTCCGGGGAAGCATGGCGAGGAAAGAAAGGATAGAGGAATTTAACTCTTGGCTGAGAGAGTGGTGTCAAACCCAAGGATATGGGCTGATGGGAGGGTGGAGAAACACCTGGGACAACAGTGATCTGTTTGAGAAGGACAGATTGCATTTGAGTAAGGTGGGTCAGAGAGTCTTGAAACAAAGGCTGGGGAGTACATAGCATCCAGGGTGGATTTAAACTAGGCATGGGGGAGGTGAAGGTGCAGCAGGTATGCAGGCTGCCAGATAGGGTAGCCCCACCGCTAACAGGGATGGTACCAGGGTAGGGCCATTGGGGGGGGGATCAGGATGAGGGAGGATGGGTTAAGGTAGAGAAGGGAACTGGGTGGAGTGTGGTCTCCCTGAATGCAAGGAGCCTGGGGAACAAAACAGCTGAGTTACAGGCTCTCTTGGCCATCGGGATGGTGGACATTGCTGCCATCATGGAGACTTGGGCCACACAATACCAGGACTGGAATCTGATGATCCCGGGGTATAGGATATATAGAAAAGACAGAGAAATGGGGAGAGGGGGAGGGGTGGTAATTTACGTTAGAGAAGGCATAAGGTGTACAAGGGATGAGGGCGAGGAGGGTGAAACAGAGGCATTATGGATGCAGTTCCTTGATTATAAAAGTAGGATACTGCAGATGGGGGTGATGTATAGACCACCAGCTCAGACAGATGACTTGTGCAAGGAGTTAGTGGAGCAGATTAGAAGGGTATGCAGGAAGGGAACACATTGATCATTGGGGACTTCAGTCTACCAGGAGTGGATTGGGGAACCCCAACCACTTCAAGCACAAGGGAGCAGGTGCTACTGGATGCATTCCAGGATAGCTTCCAGGTGCAGATGGTCAGTGGACCAACTTAGTTGGAAAACGCTCTGGACCTAGTGCTAACGGGGAGGCTGTGAGGGATCTGAGGGTGGAGGACCCACTGGGAGTGACCGTTAGTCGATGTGGTTCATGCTCAGAATGGGCAGGGAGACTGTGGGTACAGGAACCAAGGTGGCTGACTTCAGGCAGGCAGACTTTATCAAGATGGGGGAAATTCTGGAACGGCACCTGGTAGGAATTGGGCCTGATATGGTTACAAATCAGAAGTGGGATATTATCAAACTTGGGCTGATTGAGGCTACTGGGTCATGTACCAAGACACTGAGTAAGAAGAGTAGGGCTAAGAGAAGCCAAGTTGGCTGAACAAGGAGGTTTTGGAAGGGGTAGAGGCAAAAAAAGCAGCTCTTCAGAGGTTCAAGAAGTCCAGGAGGGGGAGAACAGGGAACTGTATGTGAAGAAGTCCAAGGAGGTAACCAGATTGGTCAGGGCAGCCAAGGCTTCCAGGGATCTGAGGCTGGTACAGGGCATCAGGGAAGGGGAGAAAGACTTTTACAGATACATGAGAGAGAAGGAGCTGCAGGGACCAGATAATGAGGATTAGGAAGAACGGGGAGTGGGTGGAGAAGGGGGCAGAACAGACAGAAGCACTAAATGAGTACTTCTGTTCTGTGTTCACAAAGGAGAGGGGGTGGACAGCTGCTTCAAGGAATGGAGAAGGTGGGCAAGGGGTGGAAGGGGTGACAGATGAGATAATTACGGAGGGCAGGGTACTGGAGAGTCTGAAGGCACTGAGGGTGGATAAGGCACCAGGTCCGGATGGCATTCATCCCAGGGTGCTGAAAGAACTGGCGGGAGTATTGGCAGGGCCGTTGGCAAACCTGTTCAGTACCTCCCTGGACACAGGTTGCATACCACAGGATTGAAGGATGGCTCACATGGTGCCCCTCCACAAGAGTGGCCCAAAGGATGAACCAGGCAGTTACAGGCCTGTATGCCTCACATCCATTGTAGGAAAACTTATGGAAGCAATCCTGAAAGAGAGGTTGGTGACCTTTGTGGAGGAAAATGGACTCCAGGACAGCCAGCAGCATGGATTCGTCTCTGGAAGATCCTGCCAGACCAATCTAATTGAATACTACGACTGGGTGATGAGGGAACTGGATAAAGGCCATGCATTGGATGTGCTGTATTTTGACTTCAGCAGGGCCTTTGATTCAGTCCCTCATTAGAGGGTAGGGGTAAGTTGCAATATGTAGGGGCAGGAACAAAGATGGTAAACTGGATTGTGAACTAGCTGAAGGGGAGGCAGCAACAGGTGGTGGTGGTGGTGGTGGTGGGGCGGCACTCTCTTTCCCAGGGGTGGTGGCTAGCGGGATGCCGCAGAGCTCAGTCCTGGATCTGGCATTGTTTGGGTTATTCATATCGGATATCTCAGTTGGCATTAGGAGTAAAATCAGTCTGTTCACAGATGATACTAAGATAGGGGCGGTAGTGGATGACATGGAGGGGTGGCAAGGGCTACAGGAAGACCTAATCAAACTGGGGTGGTCGGAAAAGTGGCAATTGAGCTTCAATACGAAGAAGTGCAAGGTTATGCACTTCGGAGCAAGGAACCCGAGGAGGAGCTACCAGTTGGGAGGGGTTTAGATAGAGGTCACAAAGAAGGAGATGGACCTAGGGGTGATTATAATGGGTAACATGAACAATTCAGCTCAGTGCAGGAAGGTGGCAGCTAAGGCCAACAAGATGCTGGGGTGTATTGCGAGAGGAATCTCATCCAGAAATAGGAATGTGACCCTGCCACTGTACAGGCCACTAGTCAAGCCACATTAGGAGTACAGTGTGCAGTTCTGGCGTCCCTTTCTGAAGAAGGATATCAGATTGCTGGAGGGGGTGCAGTGTAGAGAAACTGAGATGATCCAGGGACAGGAGGGAAAAACCTAAGAGGACAAGCTGAGTTGAATATGTAGACCCTGGAGGGAGGAGAGGAGGGATCGGGGGATATGATTGAGACCTTCAGATACTTGAAGAGGATTAACAAAACAAGTAGAGAAGGGATATTTAAGCTGAGGAGAGGACGAACACCAGAGGGCATGGTCTCAGGTTGGAGGGTAGAAGATATCAGAGAGAGATGAGAAGGCATTTTTTCACAGAGAGGGTGGTGGAGAAATGGAACACTACCTGAGGAGATGGTATACTGTAGCACAGTGGGCAGCTTTAAAAGGGCATGGGACAGGGTACGAGGGGGTTAAAGGTGAGGGAGGAGAGAGAGGAGGGTGGGGTCGCTCCAGTATAAGGGTGCTAGCTGCGCATTCGAGCAGACTAACTTGATAGACCATAAGGCTTGTTTCTGCTGGCAGATTCTTATGTTCATTCCTCCAAACCCTATGGTCAATTGGCTAGTGCCAGACAAGCCCACGCTGGGTCACCTGAGACAGTTGTCCCTGACATATGTCTCTCCACCTTTGCTGGTGGAACCACCTCCACAGCAGCCCATGTTGGGGCCTTCTCCAAAGGACTTCTGTCCAAGAACTGGCTTACCAGGCCCAGTTATCAGTGGAAGTTACCAACTCTGATGAGTTCAGGGTGGTCCATGGCGATAAACAGCCGAGGGCCATCTTTCAAAAATCCTCAGACAAATCCGATGGGTCCTCCATGCAGTCTTCGAGGATGCATATGTGTGACCAGGAATCTGTCGAGAAACTGACCACCGACCACAGGCTGGTGTCTTTTGGGGTGCTGCTCTAACTTATGTCAGAGTTCATGAATGTTTCTTTGGAGCCAGTTCAAAAGAAGGCTAAATACCCTTTCACTGACACCCTGGATAAGGAAAAATCACCAGGGGTTGCCTGTCCCATGGCCAAGGCCATTCTGTGACCGACTGTGGATCTTTGGCAGCATCCAGCCTCCTGCCTGGCACACTCGGCCCGTATGGTCTACCAATACGTGGTCCCTACCGGCTCTTTGTTTGGATTCTCCAGTGACCCCTCAGCTGAGGGCCTAGTCTCCAGTTCCATTTTCTGGAAGTCCAGCAATACTTGGGACATGGACAACCCCCCTCACCCCCCAACAAGGAGTTGAATAAACTTGATCAGGTGGCTAAGAAATTCTACGCTGTGTCCTTCCTTGGTTTCCACCAGGCAAGCTATACCTTGATGTTGGCCCACTTCGGTCACTTCCTTCTGGGAGTGCTCAACACCATCCTCCTTTATCTGCCTGCTGAAAAGCAGCTTCTGGTAAAGGTTAACTGACACCAAGGTCAAGTGCTGGCTAACACCAGCTCCAGATGACCTTGAACATTGGAGACTCTAGCGCCTGTGAAATGGCTGCGACCATCGCAATGCATCACAAGGCCTGGCTGAGGATCACCACCTTCAAGGCAGACACTCAACAAAACTCAGTTAATATCCCTTTCCTGGGCACCGACTCTCTTTAGCTCGGGGATGGGCATCACATGAGAATCGAGAAACCCATTGTCACTCTGGATTCTTTGGCTTTATCCCAGAAAGGCCAAAAGAAAAAGAAGGCCTTTCAATTTTAGCCCTCTCAGCCACGGCAGTCTTGGCAGCAATAGCCCCAGCCGGGGAAATTCCAAGTTTGATGTCCCAAGGTCAAGGTCTAAGGCCAGGAGCCCAAAACAGGCAGGGGTAGGGGAAGTGATGCCCCTCCGGCCTCAGTGGGCAGTGCTCCCTCCAAAGCGGTGCAGTGATGAGTTGGGGTGCTCACCTCCCGCCAGTCCAGTCTCTCACTCGGTTCCCAGTGGGGGTCGGCTTTGCCATTTCTGGCTTCACTGGTCTATCATTACTTTGGACAAGTGGGTTCTTTAAGTTGCCGACAGCAAGTTGTCTCTCGATTATGAGACCCTTCTGCCTTATCGATTCTCACACTCCAAGGGAGTCCTCAATGTTGCAGGACATACTGTCTGCCCTCAGGGAGGGTGCAGCTCAGCTCCTTGCGAAAGGAGCCATAGCCCATGTTCCAGAGGATATGTTAGGAAAGGCTGAAACTTGGTTCCCCGGGTTTCATTTGCCCGAAACACAGTTTCCCAACAGTCTGAAATGTCCTGCAGGGGAGTTTCGGGGGGATTCTCCCACCTGCACCCCCCCTTTCTTTATGTAACAAACTCCGCCACACACAATTTCCAACTGTCGGGCAGCTGTGTTTTGGGCAACCGGGGTCGGGCTAATGAAACTCTGGGAAGCCAAGTTTCAGTCTTTCAAAATACTACCGTTTCAGTCACCCTGGCAAGTCAGGTGTACATGTCTGGGTACTTCCTGGTCCCAAAACAGGAAGAAGGGGGGCTAGTGCCCCCTTCTGGATCGTCACAATCTGAATCTGTTCCTAAGGAAGCGCAAGTTCAGGATGGTCACGCTGAACCAGATTATACCATCTCTGGAGCAGGGCATGTGTTTCTGCTCCCTGGACCTCCAGGCCACGTTCATCCACATCTGTCCATCTATCACACTGGTGGTACGTCCAGTTCTGTGCAGAAGGGGTGCTCTATCAGTTCCAGGTCATGCCATTCAGTGCCCAGGGTCTTGACCACATGCATTGCTGTGGTGGCAACCTTTCTACAGCACCAGGTGTCAGGGTTTATCCCTACCTGGATGACTGGCTGATAGTCGGGCTGTTTAGTGAGGCGATGGAGCGGTCCAGAGACTTGGGCCTCTTGGTGAACCCAGCCAAGTCCGACTGATTTCTTCGCAGGTAATCAGTTTCATCAGGGCAGAGCTAGACTCCCAATGGACCAAGGCCTGCCTCCCTGCGGACCAGGCTTTGAATCCTATATTCTTCACCCAGTTATTTCAGGTTGGGTTCTCGTGCCCTGCACAGGACTTCCTGAGGTTGCTGGGGTAAATGGTATCTTGCTGCAGCATGGTCTGGTGGGCTCACTGGCAAATTTGGCAACTGCAGTGGGAGGTGGGCCATCAGTGGTCCCAATGCCTAGGACCCCAGCCAATATGGGATGCCATCCAGTGGTGGCTGATCCCAGCACATCTGGAGGAAGGAGTTCCGTTTGTCCACCCAGAACCAACTGTCACTCTCATGACAGATGCACCTCTAGTGATATGGGGAGCACCCCTTGGAGACCACAGGACCCATGGGTTCTGGTTGCCCAGGGAGTCCTGTCAGCACATTAACCTGCTGGAGTCGATTGAGGGTTTGGTGGCCAACTCCGTTTTCAGGAAAACCAGCAATGCTGGTAACATGGAGAAGCTGCCTGACATGGAGTCCAGAAAGCTTGACCATGCAGCAAAAAAAGGGGTGTGCTGCATCCTTTCTGGGTCTCCGTCAGGCAAGCTACATCCTGATAATGGCAACTTCAGTCACTCCCTAATGGGAGTTCTAGAACTTGTCCTCCCTCGCCTACCTACTGTCTTGCAGACAGTGATAAAGATGGTCAGAGACCAGGGTCAAGCACTAGCTAAACATCAGCTCCAGATGGCTTTGGATATTGGTGACTCTTGGACCTGTTCCATGGCAATGCGCAGTGGCCGTAGTGATACACCGCAGTGCCTGACTGCAGATCTCTACCTTCACAGTAGACACCCAGCACAAATTGGCCGATATTCCATTCTTGGGTAATGAACTTTTTAGCCCAGGGGTGGAGGGGCGTCTCACAAGGACTGAGAAGACCAGAGCCACCTTACATTCTCTGACTTCCTCACAGAAGGCCCAGAAATGTCAGAAGCCAAAAAAGAAGCCTTTTCAGTTTCAGCAGCCAAAGCAGCACCAGCCCCCAGCAAGGGCAGTCTGAGGCCTGGCACCCCAAGACAAGTTTACTGATCAGAGCACCAAAAAGAGCTTGGGTAGGGGTAGTGATGCCCCTCTGACAGAAGTTACAGGTGCCCTCTCTAAAGCTGACCAGTGACAGGTCAGGGGTGTCTACCTCCTGCCCATCCAATCCCTGCCCCAGCTCGGGGGGCGCACGTTGCCATTTCAAACAACATGAAGTCTTGCTATATTATGACTGTTGCAGTTTGTCCCACCATTAGAACTGCTCCGGAGGTGAAAGAGTTAACTTCCATGCCAGGCATGGAACTTGGAGCGCGAGCTCGGTTATTGAAGCTCTGTCTGGAAGATTTCAAACTAAAACTGTCAGATTCTTTACTCCGCCTCACTGAACAGTCGCTCCGGAGATTCCTCCTACTGCTTGGTTCATTTCTCGGTTTAAACAGTATTTTCTCAGTTAAATTCAACCGCGATTATTATTATTTTAACCGTAAACCGATCGGTTCAAGCTCTGTCTGTGGTATTGTAAGTAATAGACAGGTTTATTTCTGTGTGGAACTTGTAAATGTTTATCGGTTCGGTTCGAACCAATCAGGTTGTTTTAAAACTTTATTCTAAAGCTTTTAGAGTGCGGTTCCCGGTTCTTATCGGTTCTAAAAAAAAACAGATTTCATTACGTTTTTTTCCACGACCCGTGACACGGTTGGTAACCGATAAGGGTGTTATGCCTGGCACTGCCGATAAAAGGGCAAGTTTTTGGTTAGGCTGGCATTATGTCTGAGAAACCCAAAAGAAAAACCGGGCCCACTGGGTTTCAGCACTGTAGTGTCTGTGGGGAAGCCTTTGCCAAGGCTGACCCACACACCACATGTGTATATTGTCTGGGGTTTGACCACCTCAATTCAGACTGCCAGATTTGTAAGAACTTCCCTGCAGCTACCCTAGATAAGAGAGTTGGTAGGCTCAGGGAACGAGAGGCCAAAAAGTCCGCTGACCCGGATGGCCAGCCCGGTTCGGTGCCAACCGAACCGGTGGGAGTGCCCTCTGACCAGGGCGAGACTTCCTCGGGCCAACGTAAAGCTGACTCTGAGGAGCCAGTTCCAGGAAAGAAAACTAGAAAATCAGCAGGTGTGGAGTCAAAAATTCCTTCTCCAACTGCTGCAGAGATAGCTAAAGCAATACAAATTGTCCAGTCACTTTCTCCGGTTCCGTCCGAACCGCCACTATCTGGCAAAAGGTCGGTTCAGCCGGTTCCACCAGTTCAAGAATATGATATAGAAGAGTTTTATGAACCAGAGGAGGGGGAGGATGATTATGAACAGTGTGAATGTGACTTTGAGAGTCTGGATGTGCCCATTGAACGGACATCTCCCAGACAGACCTTTAGAATCTCCCCACGCTTTCTGAGTCCCTTCTCATTTTCTGTTTATAAAAGGTTGCTGAAACCCTCCAGCTCCCATTGGAGGAAGCTGTGGATGAGCAAGAGGAACCTGACTTTGTGGAAATGATGGATATCCCAGAGTCCAGGAGATTGTCTATTCCTTTACATAAATCATTTAGGAAACAAACAATAAAAATTTTAAAAGCTCCTAATTCTGTGCCTCCTGTGGACAAAAGATGGACAGGAGGTACACTTGTCAGGTCCTGATACAGAATTTCTTTTCACAGCAATGCAGTCATGTTGGGGTAGTACAGGCTGCAGCCTGTGATAAGGCTAATATTCCCTTGGCTTCACATCCTCCTGACAAGGACTCCAGGAAGATTGATGCCATGGCTAAAAAACAATACATGGCAGCGTCTTTGGGACTCAGACAAGCAAATTACATGGCTTATGTGGCAAGATACCAAAAATCTAGATGGGACACTGTCATGGCTTTTAGCCAAACAGGCCCCTGGCCAGCTTACCAAGGAGCTGGAGCAGGTGGCTGCTGATGGTATTGAGGCATCCAAGGTGCAATTCCATGCTGCTGTGGATTCTAATGATGTATCCTCTAGAGTCATGGCTACATCTGTGGCCTTTCGAGATTGGCTTGGCTCAGGTGTACTAGTTTGTCACAGGATACCCAGACTAAGGCTATGGATTTCCTGTGGTGGGAAATTCTCTGTTTGGGGAGCAGACAGAGAATTATATGAAGAAAATGGATGAATATAGAACCACTTATAGGAGTGCACAAGCCAAGGAGTGGCAAGCCACTCCTCAGAGACAGACCCCAGGGGTAGAGGCAGGCCTTTTCACAGGCCTTTTTACCAAACCCAGGCCTCCTCTTCGGCTTATGCTCAGAGGGGGTTCTTCAGAGGGAGAGGCAGATGGGGTGCAAGCAGGTCTGCTCCCACCCCTCAGCCTAAAGCCCTTGTCAAACAGGCACCCTGATGGGGTGCCCAGGGCCGGTTCTCCATTACCTGTAGGGGGCAGGCTGGCTTACTTCGTTCAGGACTGGGAGTCTTTAACATCAGACAAGTGGGTCCTGGAAGTAGTAAGCCAGGGTCTGGTTCTCAGCTTCAAAAAATTTCCAAAGATGAGAATCAGATCTTTCCACCTGCAAATCCTCTAGAGACTTTTGCCTTGGAAACAGAAGTCTCAACCCTCCTGGCTCTCAGAGCTGTAGAAAGGGTTTCTCCCCTACACCAGGGCAAGGGTCTGTACTCCAGGTACTTCCTTACCCCAAAAAAGACAGGAGGATGGCGGCCCATTCTGGACCTAAGATATCTGAACAAGCACCTTTTAAAACCAAAATTCAAAATGGTGACTCTGGCAATGATTTTACCTTCTCTAAGGCGAGGGACTGGCTAGCTTCCCTGGACCTCAAGGATGCCTACTTCCATGTTCTTATCGAAGCTCCCACCGAAAGTACCTCAGATTCGAACTGCCCTCAGGCCATTACCAGTTCAGAGCAATGCCCTTCAGCCTTACCTCTGCCCCAAGGGTATTCACAAAATGCCTGGCAGTAGCAGTGGCTCATTTAAGAAGGCAAAAGATTGCCATCTTTCCCTACCTAGACGACTGGCTCATTGTAGGTCAGTCTCCAGACCAGGTCAAATCACACCTGCAAGTTACCCAGCAGCTGCTCACCTCTCTGGGCTTTCTTCTCAGTCTTCCAAAATCAGTTCTGGAACCTGTCCAGGTACTCACCTTTATAGGTGCAGAATTGAACACAAAGCAGGCCAGAGCCTTCCTTCCCCTTGAAAGGGTAAGGAACCTAGTGATCCTGGCCTCCTCCTTCATTCTGCAGGTCTCTCGACCAGAAAGACATTTCCTACAGCTCCTAGGACACATGGCTGCTTCCACAGCTGTAGTGCAAGGAGCAAGATTTCAGATGAGGGACATTCAGTTCCACTTGAGAGCCTTTTGGTCTCAAAGAAAAGATCCCCTATCCAAGTTGATCCCAGTGACTCGAACCCTGATCCAGGCCCTTCACTGGTGGCAGGATCAGAGCAATCTGAGACAAGGGGTCCCCTTCATCCCTCTATCTCACTCCTTGACCCTTACTACAGATGCGTCCCTTCTGGGATGGGGAGCTCACATGGGTGACCTCTCCACCCAGGGAGTGTGGTCCCCACAGGAATCACTGCTCCACATCAATCTGTTGGAACTCAGAGCTGTTTTTCTAGCACTTCAGGTTTTTTCTGCATCTGTTCAGAACAAAGTGGTACAGGTCAGAACAGACAACACCACTACAATGTGGTACATCAACAAACAAGGGGGCACTCGGTCTTCGGCCTTGTGCACCGAGGCAATGAAGTTGTGGTCTCTGGCTTATTCCCTGAACACTTCCCTCATAGCAGTTCACCTCCCAGGCAAGGACAATGTCCTGGCAGATGCTCTCAGCAGGATTTCCCAGGGCCATCACGAATGGTCACTGGATCCCGAGTACTGGGGATAGTTTTGCCAGATGGGGCACCCTCAGATAGATCTTTTGCAGCCCCAGACAATCATCAACTTCCACTGTTTTGTTGCAGGCCCCCAGTGATGGGCTCAGTCCCCCTGGATGCCTTTCTCCTCGATTGGGAAGGGAAGTTTCTATATGCCTTTCCCCCCTTCCCTCTCCTGTTCAAGGTGCTAGTCAAAATCAGATCTCAGCCCTGCAAGATGATTTTGATTGCTCCAGATTGGGCCAGGCAGCCCTGGTACCCACTCCTTCTGTCCTTAGTAGTCCATCTTCCCCTGTGTCTCCCCAGGAACCACAACCTGTTAACTTGTGCCCAGGAGAGAGTTTGGTATCCGAATCTCAAATCCCTCAACCTCAAAGCCTGGCTCTTGAGGAGTTAGAATTTGCTGACCTACACCTTTCTCAAGGTGTTCTCAAAATCCTGAAAGCTTCTAGGAAGCCTTCCACTAGGGCTACTTATAACTCTAAATGGAAAAGGTTTTCCATATGGTGTTCTGGGAAGCATATTTCCCCGGAATCTGCTGATTTGCCCATTGTTTTGGACTATATGGTCCATCTTAATTCTTTGGGACTGAGACCAGCTACCCTGAAAGTGCATTTGGCAGCTGTCTCTGCTTTTATTTCAGCAGGAAAGCCCTCTTCTCTTTCCACTCACCCTGTATTTCCAAGTTTTCAAAGATTACTTCATACTAATCCACCTTTCAGGGACCCTGCTCCTGCCTGGGATCTTAATGTTTGCATTGCTCAGTTGATGCAACCCCCTTTGAACCTCTGTCTTGACAGAGCTTAAGTACTTGACTTGGAAAACTGTTTTCTAGTAGCCATCACTTCTGCCAGGAGCATAAGTGAGTTACAAGCTTTGTCAGTGGAGACTGACTTTATTCCTTTCACAGGATAAGGTAGTCCTCAGGACTAACAGGAAGTTTTTGCCTAAGGTGGTTTCAGATTTCCACCTTAATCAATCTATCTCCTTCCAGTGTTCTTCACTGATCATTCCTCCTCTGGTGAGAGGAGGTTACACAGCAGATGTTAAGAGGGCCCTAAGTTACTACATAGAGCCTGCCAAAGTGCAGAGGTTCGAATCCTCAACTATTTCTCACTTATGGTGAGGTTGGAAAGGAAACCTGCCACTAAGAGATCCATTGCCAGGTGGATTGTCTCTTGTATCAATTTTGCTATCAAAAACTGGGAAAGGTTCCCCGTCAGGTCTGAGGGCTCACTCTACCAGAGGTACAGCTGCATCTCTAGCTGCTGCCAGAAACATCCCTATCTTAGAGATGTCAAGCAGCTACTTGAAAGCAGTACACACTTTCACAAGCATTACTCCCTGGATATCAGGCCAGGAGGGATGCTCGGTTTAGCACAACCGTGCTTCAGAGCCTATTCCCTAAGTAGGTTCTGTCCTCCTCCATGGAGGTACTGCTGTGTATTCTGCAATAGTCATAATATAGCAAGACTTCATGTTGTTTGAAAAAAAAAAATTACTCACCTTAGTAATGTTGTTTCTTCTAATGGAGTCTTGCTATTATGACCTCCCCCAGCCTGCCCCTCCTCAGAACTTCTACTTGGGGTATGGGGTGGGCATTCCAGTGTTGGCACTTTTTGATGCCCATTTTTGTTTTCCACCCCTTCTTTTGGGGTGTTTGGGTGTTGTTTTTATATTATCTTATCTCATATTATTTTATTTTTCTGGTCCCCTGACTTGAGTCTTAGTGTTGGGACCAGGAAAATGTGTTAATATTTAAGTAGCCAGTTGGCTAGTGTAGGTTACAGCTTCCACACAGAACCTTAGTGAGTTTTGCTCGTAAAGATCTGACAGTTTTAGTTTGAAATCTTCCAGACAGAGCTTCTCTAACCGAGCTCACGCTCCAAGTTCCATGCCTGGCATGGAAGTTAACTCTTTCACCTCAGGAGCAGTTCTAATGGTGGGAAAAACTGCAATAGTCATAATATAGCAAGACTCCATTAGAAGAAACAACATTACTAAGGTGAGTAATTTTTTCTTCTGGTACAACTGGGTTCCTTATTACTTCACACAAATGGGTGCTAGAAGTGGTGGTTAGAGGGATGCCTCACAGTTTCGAGGCTCTTTCGTCATACTGACCCCACACACCAAGGGAGTCCATGATGTCACAGGACACGCTGTCCACCCTCAGGGAAGATGTTGCCCAGCTGCTCAAGAAAGGAGCTATAGCCATGTCCCAGACTCCATAGCAGGTTATGGTTTCATGTCTGGGTACTTTGGTTCTGAAACAGATGGGGAACTGACACTCCATATTGGATCTTCATGATCTGAACCAGTTTCTGTGAAAGTGCAAGTTCAGGGTGGTCACTCTGAACCTAATAATACCATCTGTGGAGCAGGGCTTGTGGTTCTGCTCTCTGACCTTCAGGACGCCTTCTTCCACATTCCAGTTCATCCATCCCACTCGCAGTACCTCGGGTTCCACACAGTAGAAGGTCTGTATGAGTTCCAGGTCATGCCTTTTGGCCTCTCATCGGCTATAAGGGTCTTCACTAAGTGCATGGCAGGGATGGCCACATTCTTGGGGCACCAAGGGGGTCAGATTCTAGCCCTAGTTGGACAGCTGGCCGTTAGCCGGGCCATCAGAGGAGGCTGTGGAGCAGTCCAGAGACCTGGAGAATATGCAGAGACTTAGACATTCTGGTCAGCTTGGCCAAGTCTGAACTCAGTCCCTCACAGGGGATTCACTTTAATCGGGTCAGAGCTAGACTCCCTTTGGAACAAGGGCTGACTCCCCACAGACAGATCATGAATCTTACCTCCTTCGCCCGATCATTTCAGGTTGGGTACTTATGACCTGCTTGGGACTTCTGCGGCTGCTGGGTACATGGCATCCTACACCAGTATTGTCAGAAGGGCCTGCTGATGGATGCACCACCTATAGTTAGAACTGGGATGCCAGTTATCTCAGCGCCTAGGTCACCTGGACACAGTGACCAGCTGATGTGGGATGCCATCCAGAGATGGCTCATCCCAGAACATCTGGAGGAAGAAGCCCCATTTGTCTGCCTAGAACCGTCAGTCACCCAGACAACTGATGCAACTTTAGGGTGCGGAATACACCTGGGGACCACCGGACCCACAGGTTCTGGTCACCCAGGGGGTCCTGCCACCACATCAACCTGCTGGAGTTCCATGTAGTGTGGCTAGCTCTGATGGAATGTGCTACTCTAGTCAGGGGTCAGGTCGTGCAAGTTCAGACAGACAATGCCATGACCATGTTCCACCCGAACAGGAAGGGCAGACCGCACTACCTTCTGTTGTGTCAGAAGGCCCTCTGCACCTGGACCCTCATGCGCAGCCTGGGTGCAGATCTCCTGCCGGTTCATGGTGCAGTGACAGATAGTCAGTTGGCAGACGCTCTCAGCCAGCTGGGTGAGACATTGTGCAAATGGTCCCTGTCTCAGGATGTGGCAAGTCATACCTGTGTAGCACCCCTCTGGTGGAACTGTTTGCCTCCTGGGAGAATGCAAAACTGAGGCTGTTCTGTCCCCGTCTCCCACAGTCCAGGACACCGGGGGGGGGGAATGCATTTGCAAGGCCCTGGACCCCAGACCTCCTTTATGTCTTCCCTCTCTTTCCCCTGATCCACAAGGTGGTGGTCAAGGTATAGTGAAACAAGGCACGGATGATCCTTATAGCTCCAGACTGGCCTCTCCAGTTCTGGTACTCGGATCTCTTCAGTCTCAGCAGCAGACCCCCGTGGTGATTGCCTTTTCACCTGGATTTGCTGACCTAACAAGGGAATGTCCTGCACCCAGACCTTCAGTCCCTATACCTCACAGTCTGGTTCCTGAGTGGCTAGAGTACCTGGCTCTAGGTCTCTCAGAGAATGTTCTTCACGTGGAAGCCTCTCAGAAAGAGTGGACTTGCCTGTGTTATGCCATCAAATGGAAGTGATGTGGCTAGCATCTTGGAATACTCTGGCAGTTGTCCCAGCTGGGACTGTGATCGAAGACCCTTAAGGTGCACCTGGCAGCCAACTCTGCATACCAGGTGTGGGCTGGCATGCCAGCAGTGGTGCAGGAGAAGGTGGTCAGGCATGTCTTTAAAGGCCTTGAGCACTTGTTCCCACCGGTCCATGAGCTGCCACCACCTTGGGACTTACTGCTGGCACTGGCAATGCTCATAGGCAAGCCTTTTGAGCCTTTGCACAGGTGTGGGATGTCACACCTGTCATGGAAGACAACCTTCTTGGCGGCCATCATGTCAGGAGGATTAGTGAACTCCAGGCACTCTCAATGGAGGCTTATCTGGTCTTCCACAAGTACAGGGTTGTCCTTCACCCCCTACCCAAAGTTCCTTCTGAAGGTTGTCTAGGAGTTCCAGCTTGACCAGGTGATGAACCTTCCAGTATACTTTTTCAGTCCATCTTTGGAGGTCGAGTGCAGGTTCCATTCCTTGGACCTGTGACAGGCACTCTCATGTTACGTGGAGTGCACAGCTGGAGTTCAGGCTGAGGCTTGCCACCTTTTTGTAACGTACGCTGAAGCTGCACGTGGAAGACCGGCAGCTAAGAGGATGATAGGCAGATGGATCTTTTTCCTGCATTGACCTCTGCTATAGGTTGGCTGGTAGGGAGTCTCTCGTAGGGCTCAGGGCTAATTCCACCAGACATACTGCTGCCTCAGTGGTTACTTTTGAGGGCATTCCTGTTCAGGAGATATGCAAGGGTGCCACCTGGAAGTCGGCACACACCTTCATCTCCCATTACAGCATCGACCTAGAATCTTGATGGGATGCTGCATTTGGGGCCTCAGTTCTCCAGTCTCTGTTTGTCAAATAGGGGTGCGCGCCTTGCCCCCACCTCCTGGAGAACTGCTGGAAGTCTGCTGTCATGTGGATAAATGAGTCATAGCCACGTCCCTAAAAAAATACTGTAGGTTGCTCACCTGTAACCATAGTTCTAAGGGTGGTATATAGCTCACAACCACACCACCCTCCAGGCCTCCCCTGGCAAGTGGCACACAGATGCCTGCTTCCATTGTGCAAGTTCTGACGTCATGGGGCATAGCCGAGGGATATACCACCCAGGTGGTGGGAGGAGCTTTGCTTAAAGGCATTCTGGTGATTCAGCTCTTAAGGAAGAACTGCCATCGTGTGGATGTGAACCATATACCATTCTTAGAACTATGGTTAGATGTGAGTAACCTATTTTATGCAATTTGAGCATTCCAGCATGCTCTATCATATGAAATATTTCTCTTTTATTTGGATGTCTGGACACCACGCCATGTAAAACTGGCAGGAACTTCAGACCTTTGGTACAAAGTGTCCGCAGTGCTGAGCAGTCAAAGGTTTCTTATAGCCTAGTGTTGAATTTAAGCTTTTGTAATAGTAAGTAATCCCCGTGATGTAACAAACCTAGACAAGTGCTGTAATACTATGAATATGATCTTGTGTGTAATTAATACCATCTTCTAACATGGCATATCTTGCCTAGGTGTGAGGGAGGAACTGGATAGGCTGGCGGCTGTCACGGGACGGCATCCGAAGTGGGTATTAACCCAGCATATGTGCCGTGCCCGCCTCGGCAGTACTGTTGGTAGCCAGACCCCCTGCCTAGCAGCACTGGTGCGATGTTGCACTGAGACGAACCGCTGCAGGAGCGGCTCCTGCCAGGTGCAGTATCGGTCGATAGCTCGACGGCATCCGGGGGAAAGGGGGGGGTCGTGGTGTGGGCAGAGAGCTGAGCTTCAGGCGCTCATGGGAGCATTCCACTCTGCGCAGCGAGTGGCGATGTACCGTGGCGCACCGTGCTTTGATCTGTGCGGGTCTCTAACAATGGACGACTGGGTGAGCGAGCAGTGGTGGGCGGAAGGCGGCGTGGGCTCTGCGTCGAGGGAGACTGCGATTGGGAATCTAGCAAGTGTGGAACAGTGCAGCATTGTCGGTGACGGGGATACCGGAGGAGGGGGAGAGGGGTGCGCTAATCACACAATGCAGCCAGCAGAGGACCATGGTCACAGGCCAGCATCTCAGGTGGCATGAGTAGAGGCATTCTGCAGCCAGCCACAGGCACAGAGAGTGAGCAGGATGTTAGATAGCACAGAGAGGTGCAGTAGCAGTACCTGGCAGACGCCTCCTGGAAAGACTGGTCGCAGAGGCACTGAATGTGACAGCCAGAAATGGAGGCATCAAGAGGTGACACCCAGGGGGCTGGATGCTCTGGAGCGGAGCAGGGTTGAGCAAAATACCCAAAAGACAACAGCCTGGGCATGTAATGTCTTTTCTGACTGGCTAGAGGAGAACGGGATGCGGCTTGACATTGCTACTGTCCCAGTCCCACAGCTGGCAGAGACACTCCGAAAGTTCTATGCCACAGTAAGGGCAGAGGGAGGAGAGGAATACAGTGTCAGCTCTCTTGTTGGTATCCGGGCAGGCTTGAACCGGTATATCACTGGAATGGAGGTGAGGCGGCAGATTAACATTATGACTGAGCCAGCTTTCAGAACTGCTAACGATGTCTTTTTAGCAGTTCTGAAAATGTACCGGCGTGCGGGCAAAGATGTAGCATCACATTTCCCTAGCATCAGCCCAGAGGACCTGTACCGCATCAGGCACTGCCAAACCCTTGATCCTGAAACAGCATATGGGCTGGTACGCCGTGTGTGGTTTGAGCTGCAGTTGGGGCTGGCACGGAGGGGGCGTGAGGGCCTGCGCCAGCTGACACAGGCGTCCTTTGTCATAGAGACAGATGCAGCAGGGCACGAGTTCTTGTCACTAGCGTTCAATGAACCCACTAAAAATCATGCAAGGGCAACAGAGTCCAACAAGCAGACACTTCGTGGTGTCCTCTATGCCCAGCCTGACAGCATGTCCTGCCCTGTTGCTCTGTTTAAGAACTACGTGGAGAGATGTCCAGAAGATGCTCCTGCTTTCTATCTCCACCCATTGCGGGTGCCACAACAGTACCTGGACAACCAGCAAGTGTGGTATTCACGGCAGCCCATGGGGAGAAATTACCTGGGTGACATGATGTCCCAAATATCAGACGACGCAGAGCTGTCACGGAGGTACACAAATCACAGCGTGAGAAGCACTGCTGTTCAGATGCTGACGGGGTGCTGGGTTGGCATCTCGCGAAATCATGTCCGTGACAGGACACAAGTGCGAGTCCAGCCTTCATCACTATTGGTCACCAGGTGCTTCTGACCGCCACAGATGGTCACACATCCTGTCTGGGACGCCTCTCCTCCCAGCTCCACAGTCATCCAGAGCAGCAAGAGGGACGAAGGCACCAGACCACTGCCTGACCAGTTGCACACTCCATCGTTCACCTCAGATCGCCATGGGGGTGAGCAGACCACCGAGAGGGAGCCAAGAGAGCCAGCCCCAGAGCCAAGCACCTCAAACACAGCCCCGGAGGTGGCAGAGCACCGTTCCCTGCTGAGCACACCGCACCACCCGATCCCCAGTAGCAGCAGCCAGTATCGGGCAGCCGAGGAGCACCCCTGTAATCCTGCACAGCGGGACATACTTACCTTTCCGGAGCAGACCCAGCAGTGGCCTGGAATTACATGCCAGACGTTCACGGTGCACGGAACAGTCAACTTTTTCTATGCTGCACCGTCGGAAACGCCTCCACCGAGTACTCCTGCACATCAGCAAAGCGGAAATCAGTGTGGTCTCGGTACCAGAGACAGCAGTGGCGAGAGGAGCCACCCGGGCAGGAATGGTTGCGGGACCCGGAAGTAGCGATGAACGACATGCCCCGTGCGCTGGACGGCGCGAGCAGACTCCGGGACCTGATCGTTGGAGACCTCCGAGGACGGATACCGGCTCACCAGCCGCATCGAACACTGGAGCATATCACTGAACTGTTGTGTGCCTGTTTTAGCTGCAGTACAGGACGAGGCATACTGCAGCACACTAGTATGTATCTAAGGTGTTTTACACCATGTTGTGTTGTACAAATAAAGTGCTTCAAACGTTGCTCCCGTCTCCGTCGTCTTGTCTTCCTCTCAGAGTATATGGGTTCCAAGTTGTGGCGCTATTTTGCCCATTACAGCGCATTAAGCCACTCGATGGTGTGCTCTGCTGGTTGATGCATGGGGGCGGGTGGTAGCCCTCGGCCCTGGGCCTCGGGCACGCACTGCGCCCCATGCATCACTCCAGCATTAGAGCACACCTCCGTAGTGGCTTAATGCTTACTTGATACCACTGGTCTTTTGCACTTTACATTGTTGTATTTTATTACCTGAAATGCAATAAAAAAGGGAAGGGTACGAGGATGTGTCTGAAAATATTGATTCATTGACCAAGGCTTATTTCAAGATGCGACAAGTAGTGGGGTTACAATCTGTGCAGGGAATAAACAACAGCAGTGAAACCACATTACATTAGAGGAAGTACAATTAATAATGCAACTGATTTGAGATCAGGGATTAGACACGGAAAGAATAGAAAGCTAGAATGCAGGTAAACATGAAAAATTCTACTACATAGACAGCTCAGGGAGGGTTGCATGCAGTATATGAGAATATCATAGCAAGTAAACCAAGGGAGGCTAGAGATATGAGTAGACTGGAGTATAGTGAGTTCTGAGGAGTTAAGAGAGGGTTAGAAGGAGAAGTGGCGGATGTCAGGTGGAAGGGAGTTCTAAAGGGAGGTCAGTCTCACAGAAAAGGCTGCTTGACCAGTAAAGATGTTGTAGCACGGAACACTGAAAGAGCATGGGTCCGAGTGGTGGAGTGAATAGGAAGAAGGGATATACGGTAAGAGTAAGCCAATAAGGTAGGAAGGGAGTAAAACAAGCAAGTATTTTGAAATGAAAGCATATCAGTAAGAGAAGCGTTGAGAGGCAGGAGAGGTTCTTTGAGTATGTGCAGTGCTAAGTGCATAGGGGTGAGCCTGTAACAAAGTGACAGAAGGAATGAAAGTGGGGATTCAGCTTGGCCAATATGGATTTGGGGGAACACAACAGTCGCATGTTGATTGGATTATTCTAAGGAGGGGAGCATCTTACAGTGGACCGGGAGAGGAAGGCAGGACCAGTTCCTGCAAAAGGCACTTAACTTCAGGTGAAGTTTTTGTGTGTGACATTAGTTTGAGTGGAAAGACCCAGGTTTCTATCCAACCACAAGCCAAAGTACTTTAAGTGGGTGACCTCTTCAAGTGGAGCACCATCCAGCTTTTGAATGACAGGAGAGTGACTGAGCTTTGTGAGGTGTTGCCTTGAGCTAAAAAACATGTAAGGTTTTGGGGAGTTCAAGGTGATGTGGCTTGAGCGGAACTAGTGTTGGATGCAATCAAAGTCATACTGTAGTGACATTTCCAACTCGGGGAGCAAGGCTTCTTAGACAAAGACTACTGTGTCATTCGCGTGCATGCAGATGATAGCCGAGTCACAGGTAGTAGGCAGATTGTTGAAGAACATAGAAAAAGAATGTGAGGCAAGATGGAGCCTTGTGACGTGGCAGATGTGGTGAGGAGGGGTATGAATAGGGCTTTGCCTGCCTGGACCAACTGATGTGCTGCAATCTGTACTCCCTCCTAGACATTACTCCGCTGTCCTTCCGGCACTACATCCACTCTCGCAACCTCATAGTTAAATTCTGGTTTAACATGCTACCCTCCTACTTGGTGGACAGTCTCTCCTTGGCCCCGGACACTCCTTATGTACTGAGACACAGAAGCGAAAGATCCTTTCTTATACCTTGCCCATCCTCTTCATCTGGCAAAGCTGCTTTTTCCTATTGGCTCCCCAGCTTATGGAACAAGCTTACCCCATCCATTAGGGAGTGCATCCTCTTACATCGCTTGCTGGACTCAACTGTGTCTCTTACCATCCCCCCCTCTGCTGCTGTCCCAGGTGATCTAGAACTAAACCACAGCACTTACAAGTCCTAGCCTGAGCTGGTGCACTTAAGTTCATGGCTCTTAGTTTCATATCTCATGTCCTGGAAATGTTATCAAGTTTGCCATTTTCTCTGTTTAATTCTGACCTTACTGCTGTATCTGAGGTCTTTTTGTCTCTAAGACCTGTAATGTTGTCATACTCTACTGAATCTTGTTGCAGTACTGCCTGTAACTGTAGTTTTTGTATTACCTTGTATGTACCACAGTTTTTGTATTATTTGTATGTACTCCTGCACCCCGCCTCTCCCGGGTCGCACCTGGAAACGAGCCACGTCTCAGTGTGCCTATCCCGGTCAACAAATGTTTAAATAAAAATAAATACAATAAAAAAAAAATGTGCTAGTGAAATAGAAGTATATGGAACAAGCAGCCAGAGAGTACTATGGGATCAAGTATTATACACATTTAAAATTAGTTTTGATAACTTCATTAAATAACCCGTGACACCTCAGGGGAAACATTGAAAGAAAGTCATCTGTAGACACATTTCTGCTGATGCTTCACGTATTTTCTGTATTTAGCTCCCCCTTTTTTGTATAACTGTGGATATTAAAATGAAAATAGGATCACCTTCCTTTAGCTGCTTCTATACACCTGACATCGCAATCCTCTGTTTCAAATATTGCAGTCTTTTTCTGAGGAAACGATTCTGATGTCACAAGCAGACAATTGTGAAGCCAGGTATAGACAAGTAGCCAGATCTGATGGAGCCTATGGGACAATGGTGTGGTTTTCTTGTCAATATATAGCGTTCTAATGACAAAGAATATTCTGAATACAGAAAATAAACACAGTATAAGCTGAATGTGCCTTAACAATTACCAGTAGGTTTTTCCAGAGTTTGCTGAAAGACATCAGTGGCTCTTTAAAGAGGATAACTTTTCAGGTTAAAAGAAGTGGGTTAACTACTGCAAGAGATGAACACAGCAAGCAATAGTGTGCTAAGCTGTGGAGGAACAAGGAGAGAATCCCTGAGGGTTCCTCGTGGGATCCAGGGTCCTAATGAAAGTGCAAATATTCCTGTGTACACCAACACATTAGCTGCAGCTAATCACATGATGGGTGTACCTGCTGAGTTGGCAGAGGGACAGACTAGACAGACCATTTGTTCTGTTGAATCAGTGACCTGATAATCCTCTCTTCCCAATACTTTGGTGCCACCTGGTGGCATAAGCTGGAATTTAACTGTAAAAAAAAAAAAAAAAGTAGCACCAGATATACTGCTAATTTTGTGTGTCTGTATATCTAGTATGTTCACATATGAATTATGCAACACCAGTGGAGATATTGATGGCAAGACAAGTGGGCAATAACACTCAACATGCTGTTCGTTCACTGGTAGATTTAGACACTCCTGTGGTGTGGCTGAGTGCTCCTCACACACACACACCGGAGGAGTGCTTAAGTATCTCACAGCAAATGTTGCAACCTGGAGTGTTTTATTGCTCTTTTAAGATGTCTCTAGTATTATAAATTGTGGCATAGAAATACAGAGGAATGTGTTTGTGAGTGTGTATAGGCATGGCAGCTGGTTAGTAAAATCAGAGAGCAATATTTGTGGTGGCCATCTTGACCCGCAGCAAGGAAACTAGCAGTTGAATTTTAAAAGAGGAATAAAAGCTTCACACAAACAGAAGATTTAAAAGTTGCAACTAGTAGACTGATGTTGAGTAAATTAAATATGCATGGTCTGACTTGTATGCAGTTTATCATTTCTTGTAAGGGACTGGATTTTCATATCTCACTCATGGCAGGACATCTTGTGAGTATATGAACATACAAATGAGCTAGCAGAAAAAGGCCTTGCAGTCTGTCTTGTCTGCTTGAGTTTGCAGACCCCTCAGCACCTACTGAGGGATCTGCCTCCCTCCATGTTATCCTCTCCCCCCCCCCCACTGATGCTCCCTCCAGCCCTCCCTCTCTGTGCAATTTTCCCTTTTATGCTGTCCCGTCCTGTCTTGAAGCTGTCCACATTTCTTAGGGAGATGGCTTTCTCTGGCAACTCATATGTGCCCTGCTCCTCACACTTCGATGTAGCCCCCTCACACTTCAATATAAATTACGGATTCTAGGGACAGGGATATGGTGCACTTATCCATTCTTCTGGCAGTCTTCAAGGGTTAACTTGCCAGACGTCTTTAAGCTAAGTTCCACCCAGGTGATATACTTCTCGGCTCTGCCTCATGACATCAGAGCTTCCTTTCTGCTTAAGTGTCAGTTCTCCTTCTTCGCAACTCCGTGCGTGGTGTAGGCCTTTCTGAGTGAGCCATTGGCAAACATAGAATTTGCTGGCAAATAAGGACCACTTGGCCCACCCAGTCTGCCCATTTCCCTACCTAATGGATAAGCTGTAGATCCTAGTTAACCAACAGCCTACTTCCTCCTACCCCCACCCCCTAGAATTGCCTTATGACTGTCCCATGCATTCTTGAATTCCACCACTGTTTGTGACTCCACAACTTCCTCAGGAAGGCCGTCCCATGCATCCACAACCCTCTCTGTGAAAAAATACTTCCTCACATTACCTCTGAGCTGTTCACCCCTCCATCTTCAAATTGTGCCCCCTTATTCAAACAACATGAAGTCTTTCTGTATTCTGATTGTTGCAGTTAACCCCAGCCTTTAAACTGCCCGGGAGAACAAAGGGTTAGCTTTCTATGCAGAGCATAGAATGCTGAGCTGGAGCTCAGTTGAGGTCTCTGTCTGGAGCCCTTTGAAATCTAACCGTCAGATTCTTTACTCCGCCTCACTGGACAGTCGCTCTGGAAATTTCTCCTTCAGCTCGGTTCGAAAGTTGGTTAAAGTCTCAGTTAAGTTGTCTGCTTTTACCGAATTTATTTCCGCATAGCTGGTTCAGTCTCTGTCTGTGGTACCGTGAGTACTAGATAAGTTTTGTTCTGATTTTCTTTGTGGAAATTGTAAAGTGTAAGATTGGTTCGGCTGAACTGATCGTTTGTATTGAATCCTTGTGTTTACTTTAGAGTGTGGTTACGGGTCCTTATCGGTTCTAAAAAAAAACATGTTTTGAACGTTTTTTTCCAACACCCATGACACAGTTAGGAACCGATAAGGGAGTCTTGCCTGGCAGTTACCATAAAAAGGGTAAGTTTGGTTAGGTTGGCCATGTCTGAGAAACCCAAGAAAAATACCAGACCCACTGGGTTTCAACACTGTAGTGAGTGTAGGGAGGTCTTTACTAAGGCCGACCCCCACACCACCTGTGGTTATTGTCTGGGGTTTGAACACCTCGATACAGACAGCCAAATTTGTAAAAATTTTCCTAAATCTACCCTTGAAAAGAGATTAGGTAGACTGAGGGAAAAGGAGGCAGAGAAGTCTAGTTCCAACCGAACCAGAAGGAGTGCCCCTCTGACCAGGGCGATACTTCTTCGAGCAAAAGGAGAGCAGATCCTGAGTGGTCGGTTCCTACAAAAAGGAAACACAAAGAAAAATCCACCGGTTCAGATCTAGAGGTTCATGTTCTGATCACCGAGGAAATAGCCAGAGCAATTCAAATTGTGGAATTGCTTCACCCGTTTCCAACCGATCTGGCACCTTTTCGCAGGGGTTCGGTTCAGTCGGTTCCCCCGGTTCAAGATTATACCTCTGAAGATTTTAATGAACTGGAGTTTGAAGATGATGGTGATGATGGTAAAAGTCTGGATGTGCCTGTGGAACCAGAAATCTCTCCAGACAGACCTTCTGGTGTATCCCCTCCTAGGCTTTCTGAGAGCCCCCTTCCCATTTTCTGTTTTACAGAAAAGTGACTGAAACCCTCCAGCTTCCTGTGGAGGAGGCAATGGAGGATCAGGAGGAGCTTGATTATGTGGAAATGATGGACATCCCAGAGTCCAGGAGACTGTCTATTCCCCTTCACAAATCCTTTTAGAAACAGACATACAAAATCCTGAAGTCTCCCAATTCTGTACCCCCTGTTGACAGAAGAATGGACACGAGGTACACACTATCAGGCTCAGATACAGCATTTTTATACCAGCAGTGCAGCCATGTTGGGGTAGTGCAGGCTGCTGCTTGTGACAAGGCAAACATTCCCGTGGCTTCACACCTCCCAGACAAAGACTCCAGGAAGATTGATGCCATGGCAAAAAAACAGTACATGGCATCTTCCTTGGGACTCAGGCAGGCGATTTATATGACCTATACAGCCAGGTAGCAGAAGTCCAGGTGGGACACTGTACTGGCACTGGCTAAACAGGCCTCCCCCCAGCTAGCCAAGGAGCTGGAGGAGGTGTCTGGAGATGGGATTGAGGCATCAAAAGTACAGTTTCATGCTGCTGCTGTGGACTCCAGTGATGTGTCATCAAGAGTCATGGCTACATCTGTGGCTCTTTGGAGAATGGCTTGGCTCAGATGTACTAGCCTCTCACAGGACACCCAGGCTAAGGCCATGAATTTTCCTGTAGTGGGTAATTCTCTGTTTGGGGAGCAGACGGAGAATTACATGAAGAAAATGGACAAGTACAGGACCATATAGCGCAGTGGTCTAAGGCTCTGAGCTGCAAATCTGGTGACATCCAGCAGACCAGACCTGGGTTTGAAGCCCACAGCTTCCACTTGCATACTGTGTGACCCTGAGCAAGTCACTTAATCTCCTTGTGCTCCCAGGTCGCTCCTGTAAAAAAGCTTCCAGCTTAGCGTGCTATACCTGGTTAAACAACTAAAAACAAAACAATATAGGAGTGCTCAGGCCAAGGAGAGGCAAGCAACTCCTCAAAGGCAGCAATCTAGGGGCATGGGGCAGACCTTTTCATAGGCCTTTTTACCAAGCACAGGCCTCTTCTTCCTTTTCACAGAGGGGTTCTTCAGAGGGAGAGGCAGAAGGGGGATGAGCAGGGCTGCATCCACTCTTCAGCCTAAGGCCCCTGCCAAGCAGACACCCTAATGGGTCTGCCCGGGTCGACTCTCCTATTCCAGCAGGGGGGCAGACTGGCTTACTTTGTCCAGGACTGGATGTCTGTTACCTCAGATAAGTGGATCCTGGAAGTAGTAAGCCAGGGACTGGTTCTCAGCTTCAAAAAATTTCCGAAGATGAGAGCCAGATCTTTTCCACCTGCAGGTCTGTCAGAAACCCTTGCCCTAGAGGCAGAGGTTTCATCTTTTCTGGCCTTAGGAGCCATAGAGAGAGTTCCTGCCCTACACAGGGTCAAAGGTCTGTACTCCAGGTACTTTCTTACCCCAAAACAGACAGGGAAGTGGCGACCCATCCTAGACCTAAGATACCTGAACAGACATCTTTTAAAACCAAAGTTCAAGATGGTAACTCTGGGAATAATTCTTCCCTCTCTAAGGCCAGAGGACTGGATAGCCTCCCTGGACCTAAAGGATGCCTATTTTCACATTCCCATCAGGTGCTCCCACAGAAAGTACTTCAGGTTCAAGTTACCCTCAGGCCACTATCAGTTCAAAGTAATGCCTTTTGGTCTAACATCAGCCCCAAGAGTTTTCTCAAAGTGCTTGACAGTAGTCGTTGCCTTTCTAAGAAGGCAAAAGATTTCCATTTTTCCATATCTGGACGACTGGCTCATAATGGGCCAGTTCTCAAACCAAGTCAAGTCAGACCTGCAAGTGACCCAGCAAGTGCTCAGTTCTCTAGGATTTCTTCTCAACCTTCCCAAGTCAGTTCTCGAGCCAGTGCATCTCCTTACCTTTATTAGGGCAGAGCTGGATACTGTCAAAGCAAGAGCCTTTCTTCCCCTGGAAAGGGCAAGAGTTCTTATAGAACTGTCTTCTTGCTTCAGCCTTCAGGTGTCTTGACCAGCAAGGCATTTCGTCCAGCTCTTGGGCCACATGGCAGCTTCTACAGCAGTGGTCCAAGGTCCAAGATTCCAGATGAGGGACATTCAATGCCATCTGAGGGCCTTTTGGTCCCAAAGGAAGGATTCCCTTACCAAACTGATCCCAGTGACTCGGATCCTGATCCAAGCCCTTCAATGGTGGCAGGATCAGGACAATTTAAGACAAGGGGTCCCATTTGCCACTCAGTCTCATTCAGTGGTCTTTACCACGGATGCTTCTCTCCTGGGCTGGGGAGCCCATCTAGGGGCCCTCACTGCCCAGGGACTGTAGTCTCCTCAGGAATCACTTCTCCATATCAATCTCCTAGAACTCAGGGCAGTTTTTCTGGCCCTGCAAGCTTTCTCTCAGTCTGTGCGAAACAAGGCGGCTCAAGTCAGAACAGACACCACCACCACCATGTGGTACATCAACAAGCAGGGAGGCACGCGGTCTGCGGCCTTGTGCACAGAAGCCATGAAGTTGTGGTCCCTGGCTTATTCCCTGCAAACCTCTCTGATAGCAGTCCACCTTCCAGGGAAGGACAATGTGCTAGCAGATGCACTGAGCAGGATCTCACAGGGCCATCACGAATGGTACCTGGACCCTCTGGTCTTGAAGGTGATTTTTTTCAAGGTGGGGCACTCCAGAGATAGATCTCTTTGCAGCCCCAGACAATCACCAACTTCCTCTCTTTTGTTGCAGACCCCCAGTATTGGGCTCAGTCCATCTGGATGCTCTGATTCTGAACTGGGAAGGGAAATTTCTGTATGCCTTCCCTTCCTTTCCTCTGCTGTTCAAAGGTTTAGTCAAGATAAGGTCACAACCTTGCAAAGTGATTCTGATTGCTCCAGATTGGGCCAGGCAGCCTTGGTACCCCCTGTTGCTGTCCCTAGCAGTCCATCGTCCCCTGTCTCTTCCCAGGAATTTTTTATTTATTTACCAATTATTTTACCAGGTGAGGCACTCTAAGCTGAACGCTTGTTTGCAGGTGCAACCTGGGAGCACAAGGAAGTTAAGTGACTTGCTCAGGGTCACACAGTATGCACCTAGGGGGCTGTGGGATTCAAACACAGGTCTCCAGATTTGCAGCTCTGAGCCTTAACCCGCTGCACCATACTGCCTCCTATAATTACATAATTATAGAATTATAACTTGGTAACCTCCTCTCAGGGGAGGATTTGGTACCCCAATCTTCAGTCTCTCAATCTCAAGGCATGGCTCTTGAAGAGTTAGAGTATGCAGATTTGCATCTGTGTCAGGGGGTTCTGGATATCCTCAAAGCCTCTCAAAAGCCCGCCGCTAGAAAGACCTATAACTCCAACTGGAAGAGATTCAGCATTTGGTGTTCCAAGCAGCATATTTCCCCAGACACTGCTGAATTGCCTGCAGTTCTGGATTATATGGTCCATCTTAATGGCCTAGGCCTCAGACCAGCTACTCTCAAGGTACACTTGTCAGCTGTCTCTGCTTTTCTGTCAGTGGGGAAGTCTTTCTCACTATTATCTCATCCTGTGTTCTGTAAATTTTTCAAGGGATTGCTTCATACCAATCCTCCATTTAGAGACCCTGTCCCTGCCTGGGATTTAAATGTTTGCATTGCTCAATTGATGCAACCTCCCTTTGAGCCTATGTCCTCAGTAGAGCTTAAGTACTTGACTTGGAAAACTGTTTTTAGTAGCCATTACCTCTGCCAGACGTATCAGTGAACTCCAAGACCTGTCAGTGGAACCTGATTTTACCTCCTTTCATAGGGATAAAGTGGTCCTTAAAACCAAAAGAAGGTTCTTGCCCAAAGTGGTTTCAGATTTCCACCTGAATCAGTCAATGTCTCTTCCTGTTTTCATAACTGATCATTCTTCTTCAGGAGAGAGGAGGCTACACAGTTTAGATGTTATTCTCTCTTCAAGGGTAGATTTAGGAAAATTTTTACAAATTTGGCTGTCTGTATCGAGGTGTTCAAACCCCAGACAATAACCACAGGTGGTGTGGGGGTCGGCCTGAGTTAACTACTATATAGAGCGTACCAAGGGTCACAGGTTTGATTCCCTCCAGTTGTTCCTCACTTATGGAGAAGTGGGAAAGGGCAACCTGCCACCAAGGGAACTATTGCCAGGTGGATTGTGTCTTGTATACAATTCTGCTATGAGAAACTAGGAAAAATTCCACCCTCAGGCCTGAGGGCTCTCTCCACCAGAGGTACAGCTGTTTCCCTGGCTGCTGCCAGGGATACTTCTCTCTTAGAAATTTGTCAAGCAGCCACCGGAAAACAATCCTTTACCAAGCATTGCTCTCTGGATATCCAGTCTAGGAGTGATGCACGGTTTGGCACAGCAGTACATCAGAGTCCATTCCCAAAGTAGGTTCTGTCCCTCTTCCATGGAGGTACTGCTTGGTAGTCTGCAATAGTCAGAATACAGCAAGACTTCATGTTGTTTAAAGAAAAAATTACTAACCTTAATAATGATGTTTCTTCTAATGGACTCTTGCTGTATTCTGATCTCCGTCCCTGCCTACCCCCTCAGAACCTGCTTTTGGGATGTGGGTGGGCAGGTGCAGTGTTGTATCTCAGTGGTGCTCCTTTTACACCCTCTTTTTGTTTGGGTGTTTGTTTTATTATTATTATTATTTGGATTGGTTTGGGTTTCCTGACTTGAGTCTTCCTTTGGGAATCCAAAACTTTTTGTTGCCAGTTGGCTAGTAAAAAATTTACAATTTCCACATAGGATAGTTAGTGAGTTTTTGCTCGTTAGAATCTGACGGTTGGATTTCAAAGGACTCCAGACAGAGACCTCAACCAAGCTCGAGCTCAGCATTCTGTGCTCTGCATATGAAGTTAACCCTTTGTTCTCTGGGGCAGTTTAAAGGCTGGGGCTAACTGCAATAGTCAAAATACAGCAAGAGACTGTTAGAAGAAACATAATGGCTAAGGTGAGTAATTTTTTCTTCTTGCACACCTCTTTTTCTGAAAGATGCTACGCTCTTGGACTTTGTTGATTTTCCTTGAGGTATTCGAAAGTTTCTGTCATGTCTCCCGCCCCCCCACTTCCTTGAGGCTATACATATTAAGCTCCTTAAGTCTCTCTTCATACGTCTTCTGGTGCAGACCCTGCAGCATTTTAGTTGCCCTCTTCTGGACTGCCTCCATCCTGTCTATATCTTTGAGGAGACTGGGTCTCCAGAACTGCATGCAGTACTCCAGATGGGGTCTCACCAGCTGTCTGTACAGAGAGGTAACAGCTTCCTGTTTCTTATTGGTGATGCCTCTCTCTATGCATCCCAGTATCCCCTAGCCCTCCTTACTGCCCTCTCACATTGCTTGCCCAACTTTAGGTCATCTGATATGACTACCCCCAGGTTCCTTTCCATTTTTGTTGTTGTTACTATTTCATCCCCCATTGTGTACTCTTCCCCTGGGTTTTTGTTTCCCAGGTGCATTACTTTGTGCTTCTTAGCACTGAACCTAAGCTGCCATACATTTGACCATTCCTCCAACCTTGCCAAGTCCCTTCTCATCCTTTCCACCCCACCTTGTGTATCAATTCTGTTGCAGATCTCTGTGTCGTCTACAAAGAGACATACTTTTCCTTCCATTCCCTCTGCAATGTCACTTGTAAAGACATTGAAGAGGACCAGTCCTAGAACTGAACCCTGCGGCACCCCACTAGTAACCCCCTTTTCTTCAGAGTGGACTCCATTTACTATTACCCTCTGTGTCCTGTTCTCCAGCCAGTTCTTTACCCAGGCTACCATCTTGGGACCCACTCCAAGGCTGGCTAACTTGCATAATTTTTTTTTACAGGAGTGTGTCAGGTGCCTTGCGAAAGTCTAGGTAGGCCATGTCCACAGCCCCTCCCTGATCTACTACTTTGGTCACCCAGTCAAAGAAATCTATTAGATTCATCTGACATGACCTTCCCGCTGTGAATCCATACCCTCTTGGGTCCTGTGCCCCTCTGGCCTCTAGGTACTGAACAGTTCTTTCCTTCACAAGTGATTTCATAATTTTCCCTATCACTGAGGTTAAACTAACGGGTCTGTAGTTTCTTGCTTCTGCCCTGCTCCCAAGTTAACTTTGTTTTTCAGGCAGAACTGGAGACAAATTTCCCACTCACAGGTAAATTCTGTAAGTATTTCTTTTTAATATAACTATTCATTCCACCACAGTTTGATCAACGTGTCATAGTGATCCCACTATTTCACCAGGATCTGGTAATGAATGGACCTTAATGTTTTAACATTTATCATACGTACATGTTTTACACTGAAATAACTCAAAGATCGAGGAAGGCTTGATCGCTTGCACCTCTATCCCTTCGGTCCTCAATCAGGAGGGTCAGGAGCAGTTGGTGGACCCAGCTGTCTCCTCCCAGCTACTGCATCCTTCCAGAATCACACACAGGAACCAATCTGTGTAATCTACATGACTCCTCCGCCTGCCTCTTCTCACCATTGATGGTCATGTTGTTGGTTGAGGTCCAGGTCACAGACTGCAGTCGAGGAATTCCTTGTACTTCTGCTCTCAGTCATCTGGGAGGCGCTGCCGCAGGCATTCTCATCTTCTTTGTTGTCCAGTGAAGAGAGGTTCCATCACAGAATGAGGCGGCACTACGAGAACATGCTGTGGCAGTAGTAGGCCTTGGTTGTACAGTGTAGGGCTTTACCCTTGACCACAGTAATCCCCTGGTCACCACCGGTCCAGCCCTGGTTCTGCCAAAACAAGTGTCATTGATGCCCATCTCTCCCCTGATCCAGGTGGAACTGCTGCCGTGATAGCTGATGCAGGGAGCCCCTACCAAGGACTCCTGTCTGCTACCAGCTTGCCTGGCCAGATTTCTGTTGTGATTACTCACTAAGAGAAACCTTGAGTGTTGCACAGCAAAAAAAAGGTCATGGGCCATATTTGAGGAATCCTTGTACAACTCTGATGGATCCTTCATGCAGTTGTCGAGGACCTATGAGTCCTACCATGAGTCAACAAAGGAACTGACTATGGACCGTGGGCTGGAATCTTCCGGGGCTCTTCTCAGATTAATATCCAAATCCATGGAGGTCCCTCTGGAACCAGTTCCGAAAAAGGCTAAGTAGCCCTTCTCTGAAATTTTGGACAGGGATGAATCCATGTTGGTCCCCTTCACGGTGGCCAAGACCATCCTGGGACCAGCTCTGGAGCTTTGGCAGCATCCTGTATAGCACCCTTGGTCCATATGATCTGCAAGTGTGTGGTCTCTACCGGCACCTTGTCCAGTTTCGTGGACCAACCCTCGGCTGAGGGTTTGGTGGCTGACTACATTTTCAGGAAAACCAGCAATGTTGGGGACATGGAGAATCCCCCTGACAAGGAGTCCAAAACTGTTGATGATGTAGCAAAAAAGGTATATGCTGCATCCTCACTGGATCACCATCAGGCAAACTGTGCCCTAGTGATAGCCAACTTCGGTCACTTTCTGATGAGACTGTTAGACCATGTCCTCCCTCACATACCTGTTGCCTTGCAAATGGTGGTAAAGATAGTCAGAGACCAGGGACAAGCACTGACTAAACACCAACTCCAGGTAGCCTTGGACATCTGTGACTCTTGCACTCATTCCATGGCAGCAGCTGTTGCGATGCATCGCAGGGCCTATCTGCAGATCTCCACCTTCACAGTGGTCACCCAGTACAAATTGGTTGATGTTCCCTTTTTGGGCAGCAACCTTTTCAACCCGGGGTGGAAGGACATCTCACAAGGATTGAGAAGTCCAGAGCCACCTTTAATTCTCATACTTCCTCACACAAGGACCAGAAAGGGCAGAAGCCCGAAAAGAAGCCCTTTCAGTTTCGTCCCTTTCAGTCACAGAAGCCAAAGCAGCACCAGCCCTACTAGGGGCAGTCTCAGACTTGGTGCCCCACGACAAGTTTACAGGTCAGGGCACCAAAAAGAGCATGGGTAGGGGTAATAGTGCCCCTCCGACAGAAGGTGCAGTTGCCCCCCTCCAAAGCTGCCCAGTGATGAGTCAGTGGGTGTCTACCTCCTGCCCATCCTGTCCCTGCCTCAGCTTCCTGTGGGGAGTCCACTTCACCATTTCAGGCACAACTGGTTCGGTATTACTTCACAGAAATGGGTGCTAGAAGTGGTGGACAGAGAGTTGCCTCTCAACTTAGAGGCTCTTCCATCATACTGACCCCACCCATCAAGGGAGTCCATGATGTCGCAGGACAACGCTATCTGCCCTCAGGGAGGATGTTGCTCAGTTCCTCGTGAAAGGAGCTATAGTCATGTCCCAGATTCCATGGCAGGTCAGGGTTTTGTGTCTGGATACTTCATGGTTCTGAAACAGATTGGGAACTGGCACCAAAAAGAGCAGGGGTAGGGTTACTGGGGCCCCTCTGGCAACAGGTGCTGGCATCCCTCCAACATTGCTCAGTGACAGGTTGGGTGTGTTTACCTCCTTGCTTGTCCAGTCCCTGCCTTAATTCCCCACTGGGGGTCCGCTTCACCATTTCTGGCACAATTGGTCTGTCATTTCTTTGGACAAATGGGTGCTAGAAGTAGTGAGTAGAGGGTTGCCTCTCAGCTTTGAGGCTTTCATGCCGTACTGACCCCACGCACCAAGGGAGTATGTGGTGCCGCAGGACATGCAGTCTGCCCTCAGGGAGGACATTGCTTAGCTCCTTGAGAAAGGAGTCATAGCCCATGTCCCAGACTCCATGGCAGGTCAGGGTTTTGTGTCTGGGTACTTTCTGATTCTGAAATAGATGGCTGACTAGTGCCCTGTACTGGATCTTCATGATCTTAACCAGTTTCTGAGGAAGCGCAAGTTCAGGATGGTCACTCTGAACCTAATAATACCATCAATGGAGCAGTGCATGTGGTTCTGCTCCCTAACCTCCAGGACACCTTCTTCCAGATTCCAGTCCATCCATCCCACTGGTAGTACCTCCGGTTCCATGCAGAGTGAGTTCTACACAAGTTCCAGGTCATGCTTTTCAGCCTCTCATCAGCTCCCATGGTCTTCACCAAGAGCATAGCAGTGGTGGCCACATTCCTGAGGTGCTGAGGGGTCACAGTCTGCCCCTACCTGGACAACTGACTGATAGCCAGGCCATCCAAGGAGACTGTGGAGTGGGACAGGGACCTGGCCCTCCAGACCTTCAGAGACTTGGGCCTTCTGAACAAGCGGGCCAAGTCCAAAGTCAGCCCCTCGCAGGTGATTTACTTCATTAGGATAGAGCTAGACTCCCTTCAGGCCAAGGTCTGACTCCCTGCAGACAGGGCACTGGATCTTACCTCCTTTGCCTGACCATTTCAGGTTGGGTGCTCGCACCCTGCCCAGAACTTCATGCAGCTGCTGGGATACATGGCATCCTGCATAAGCATGGTCAGATGGGCCTGCCGGCAGATGCACCACCTGCAGTGGGAGCTGGGCCACCAGTAGTCCCAGCACCTAGATCACATGGACCAGTTGGTCACAGTGACCTAGCCAGTGTAGGGAGCCATCCAGTGATGGCTTATTCAAGAACATCTGGAGGAAGGAGTACCATTTGTCTGCCTAGAGTTGTCAGTCACCCTGACAACCAATGCATCTCTGATGGGATGGGGAGGGCAGCTGGGGAACCACAGGACCCACAGATTCTAACTCCCCAGGGAGTCCCATCACCATATCAACCTTCTGGAGCTGTTTGTAGTGCACTTTGCTCTGACAGAGTTCACTCCATTTGTCTGGAGTCAGGTTGTGCAGGTCCTGATGGTCAATATCACAACCATGTATTACCTGATCAAGCAGGACAGCATGTACTCCCTTCATCTGTGTCGGGAGGCTGTCTGCACCTAGACCCTCATGCGCAGCTTGGATGCAGATCTCCTGGCTATCCATATAGCAGGAGCCTCTAACCAGCTAGCTGATGCCCTCAGCTGGGTGGGGGAGGTGTGACATGAGTGGTCTCTGCGTCGGGAGGTAGTGAACCACCTGTTCTCAATGTGGGACACTCCTCTGGTCGATGTCTTTGCCTCTTGAGAGAACACAAAGCTGAGGCAGTTCTGTGCCTGCCTGCCACAGGGCGGGACACTGATGGGGGATGCCTTTGCAAGGCCCAGAACCTCAGGCCTCCTTTACACCTTCCCTGCTTTCCCCCTGATTCATAAGGTGTTGGTCAAAATGCAGAGGGACAAGGCACAGATAATCCAGGTAGCCCCAGGTTGGCCCCGCCAGTATTGGTACATGGATCTCCTCAGCAGGACTCTGTGGTTATTGCCTCTGCACCTGGAGCTACTCTCTTGTCACAAGGGGAAGATCATACACCCAGATAGTCAATCCCTGCACCACACAGCCTAGTTCCTGAGTGGTTAGAGTTCCAGACTTTGGGTCTCTCGGAAGATGTGCTCCACACTGTGGAAGACTCCCATAAAGGGTCGACCCGCCAGTGCTGTACCTTTTAAATGGAAGAGGTTTTCCATTTGGTGGCAGGGCAGGGAGCTTGACCCCCCTGGCCTGCTCTTTGGCTAGCACTTTGGACTACTTGTGGTCCTTCTCCCAGTCAGAACTGCAGTCATTGACCCACAGGATGCGCCTGGCAGCTATCTCTGCATACAGGTGTGAACTGGTATGCTGGTGGTATAGGAGAAGATGGTAGAGCACTTTTTCAAAGGCCTGGACACCTGTCAACACCAGTGTGTGAATCACCACCACGGTGGAACTTGGTGCTGGCAGTGCTCATGGGCAAGTCATTTGAGCTGATGCACAGATGTGAGATGTCACACCTGTTATGGAAGACTGCTTTCTTGGTGACTGTCACCTACGCCAAAAGGATCAGTGAGCTCCAGTCACTCTCAGCGGAATCTCCATACTTGGTCTTCCACAGGGACAAGGTAGTCCTCCACCCCCACCCAAAGTTCCTTCCAAAGGTTGTCTGTGAGTTCCACCTTAATCATGTGATGACTCTCCTGGTGTACGTCATCATTCCAACCTCGGAGGTCGAGCACAGGCTCCACTCATTGAACCTGAGTTGAGCACTCGCTTGTTACAAGAAGCATATGGCTGGAGTTCAGGGAGAGGTTAGCCAGCTCTTTGTGACACATACTGAAGCAACACCTGGCAGACCATCAGCTAAGTAGACGATTGGCAGATGGATAGTCTCCTGCATCGACCTCTACTATTGCTTGGCTGGTAGGGAGCTTCCAGTAGGGCTAAGGGCTCATTGCACCAGATATACCGCTGCCTCATTGGCTGCTTCCAGAGACATCCCTATCCAGGAGATCTGCAGGGCTATATAATGGGGCTGCTAGAGGCATTTTGGGAAGGCTTGATGCTATTTACAATAGATATGCGGCGTTGTCTTGGATGTACCCCGGAATATACATCATTGCACTCTTTACAGGGACTTAAATTGGATATCCCTGATATAACGGCGAAACATGCATGTGCAGTGTTTGATTCATCGATGTTATTTTAAAAAAGCACCAGGATATCTAATAGAGTTCCTGAAGGAATGGAACGTTAAGGAGGGATTGCGATCTGCAGGGGAAATAAAATTTAGGGTACCATTTATGAGAACATTAGGGCCAACACTGCTGTATATGGGGGCCCAAAATTGTGGAATTCATTGCCAGGGCATTTGAGGTTATGTACTAACAAAACATCTTGGAATGTATGAAGATCTTGGCTTGTAAGGGAGGCAGTGTCTCCAAAAAGTTGTTGTACTTGAGAGATTTGCACATATTGTTAATTGTTGTTTTTTTGTTTATGTATGTATTTTGTTGTATGTACGTATGTATAGTAGTTTAGAATGAAACATGACATTTTTGTACAGTAGGACCCAATTGTAAAAATTGGCTGCTGCTAAATTGGGTTATCCTGTTTCTGATATCAGAAATAAACTTTTTACTGACTTACTACTTGCCTGGAAGTCCGCTCACACCTTCATCTCCCATTACAGCATCAAGCTTGAATGATGCCGAGATGCTGCTTTTGGAACATGGTTCTCCAATCTCTGTTTGCCAAGTAAGGGTGTGCGCCTTGCCCCCCAGAGAACTGTTAGAATCTGCCAGAAGTGTGGATAAGTGCACCATATCCATGTCCCTAGAAATGAGGGTTACTCACCTGTAATCATAGTTCTGGGAGTGGTATATGGTGCAAATCCACACATCCCACCCAACCTCCCTGGCAAGTGACGCAAGGATCCCTGCTTCTAGCATGCAAGATCTGATGTCACAGGGCAAACCAAGAAGTATACCTCCCAGATGGGTGGGAGGAGCTTCGATTAAAGATGTCCAGCAAGTTTACCCTTGAAAGGAAAACTGCCAGAAGTTTGGATGTGCACCATATACCACTCCTAGAACTACAGTTACAGGTGAGTAACCCTCATTTTTGAGTCAGTTCGCTGCATATTCCCTATGTAGAGATGCCTGAAGTTCAGCTGTTGTGTGTTTAGCTATGCACATGTGTGGCTGCCCCCAGTTAAGAAATTTAAAGCATTTAAAATGCTTTTGTTGTTTTATCTGTGTGAAGTTACATCCTGTGAATTTTTTTTCCTGACTAAACTTTCTTAGAATAGGACCTTCACCTGCTTCCAAAATAACAAAAAAAAGAATGTAAAGTAGGACATCGGCTTAAGAAGAGGAAGGGGCATTCATTATCTGGAGAAGCAGGGCCAGTAGCATGCTTTCTGTCCTGTGGAAGCCCCGGCCCAGGAGAAAAGGAAGTAGTGGTGGTATGCTTCCAACCTAATGGCAAAAGTTCAACTTGAATCACCACCTAAAGTCACTGTGGAGTCTTGACCAAAGTTGCAAAGCATGCTAGAGATTGAGAATACTAACTCGAAGTTATACAAGCTCTGTGTGACGTTGGACAAAAAAACGGACAAATAAATAGAGTGGATTTGTTAGAGCAAACTCTTGAAGAAACAAAAATTGATTTACAGGAAATTAAAGGTACTGTTGCTGATTTAAAAAGTAATGATGAGCCGACTGAAACAAAGGTACAAATACAAACCAGTGAAGCATTAGCGGCAGTAAACACCCGTGACTTCATAGGTAGTCATAGAAAACTTGAAACAGTGGAGAATGCATTACAATTCAGGAATTTGTGATTTGTAGGAATTACGGAACTTATTAACACTTTATTCATCCCTTCTTAGGATTTGCCTTTTGTAACTAAAGCTTTCCAGATACAAATTAAAATAAAAAACTAAATATTCCAAATTCTGACCATCAGCAAGAAACTTTAATAAAGAAAACTTCAATAATTTTGTGTTTGAATTGGGCTGAAAAAAGTTAATAAAGCTAGTCCCCTCCACAGTCCTTTTCCCTACTGTGACATAAAATCTAAAATATTTTCAAATAACTGTTACGTGTCTCAGTCCCATAAATTAAGATGTTTAGCAGTAAAAAACCAAGGTTCTAGAGTGGGAAGGGAGGCTTTCAATGTTGGAACTAGCTAAAAAAAATGTTGTAACTGGCTAGTTAGGGGTTGTTTGGACAGAAAAACGTATACATTTTTTACGGCTGTGGGTGGAGCCTACAGCTATTCTTCATCCGCTCTAAAAAAAAATGAGCAGACCATGGCATGCTGCCGTTGGAGTTTTTAAGTATCCTTCCGAACCTCCAGACCACCAACAGAGCGTAAAACACTTCGCCATGGTCGCTCGCTGCAGGACTCAGTGGCACTATTTAGTCCGCTAGTTCTGTGTTTTGGAGCAGAACTGCACAAGTGCAGTTCCGCCACGCCACCATCTTGGAAATGGCATTATGCCATTCAGTGCAACTGTGTGTGCACGAGTGCTGTGCATGCGCAGTTGTGTCGGCAGAGGCAGTTACTCAACGCATTTTAAGGTCGCCACAGCCGTATCGGCTCTGGCTAGAGTTTGTTTATTACAGGGAAGACCTTGCTTCTCTCATCAGAACAGCTGAAAATAATTTGAATATAGGAAACATTCCATCAAGGGGCAATGCGATACCACCTTTGGAGTCATAACTTAGGGAAAACAACTGAAACGTTGTTGGCCCTATTTTTTCTGAAAGATTTCCTTAAAAACATTTAAGTAAAATGATTTTGATTTCATATATTTAGCCACATATAAATTGATGCCCAGTTTGTTTCTTGACATTGGACAATTGCTGATTTAATTCCAATGAGTGATGTAATTGGAGGCAAAGTATAAAACATGTGCGGGATCCTGAAAGTTTTTAACTAATCTAATTGAACACCTATTGGTTTATCCCTTTTTGCTTGAGTATTGGGGATTTAAAATAGAAGAAATCTCATCTCTCTTCTGATTACAATTATATTTTTCTAAAGTTGGGGTTGGGAAGTGGAGTTATAGTGTGGAAGCACACTTCAACCTGTGGAAGCCCTAATTTGTATTTTTATTTTAGGAAACCTAGGCGGCAATACTGGCTGTTGGGAGTGTGAGCTAGTGTTGCGGTGAGGATTCCTATTAGAGTGCCTTCTGTTAATCCCGATTATCCTTTTTTTCCTGTATGGTCTACTCCCCATAAGCTTCAAGGTTGAATATTACCTGGATTGTTTGATTTAACACTTGCCTCACAAAGCCTGGAGTACTGTTGGTTCTAATTTTCTGAAGTGTCATCTATTACTAGAATGCACACAATTATTTACCCTGAAACTGACCTGTTTTTGATCTTAACAGAATCAGTAATTTGTTCTGTTTCTGTCAAGGACCTGAGTATATCGTATATGTATGTATTTTAAATGATTTTTTTGTATTATATCACAATTTATTATCTTCTAAACAATTTATTTTTAAAATAACTCAATAAATAGAAAGATAAATATTTTTATTTGGATATCCTAAAGTGGCTGTTTTATCTGGTTAATCTTGCTGTCCCCCTACCCGACATTGTCACATTACATGCCATTCAGGACACATCTCAGAATTCCCGTGGTTGGCTTTAGCCCGTGCTGCAGGAGATTCATTACCCGTATTGTGTGTAGGAGTCAGTTGCAGCTCCAGTTAGCTGTCTGCCAGTCGCATTCTACTCCTGAGTTGAAAGGGGAACATCCACCTAAAAAGCTCCACACTTACTGTGTGGGGTGAGCTGCCCCTGGTTACTACTTTAGTGCTAAAAATATTTTTTTTACTGATGGCGTAGAATGTAGACAGAGCTGCGGAGCAGCATCACACAGCCACCTTGTGAACAGCCACATAGGATCCAGTGTCCTATTATGAACATATGACAAAGTCAGCAGAATAAGGCTATTAGGGCTATTTAGTCTGCTCATATTGCAGGGTCTTCAACATCAGCTACTGACCCTACCCCTCTCATCTGTGTTTTCCTCTGCCCACCCCCTTTTAACCTCATATTTTTCCCTTAACTCTACCTCAGGGTCCCTTGAAGCTGCCTGCTGTTTTCAACAAAACCACCTTATCAGGAAGCACATTCCAACCCACCACCACTCTCTCCGTGAAGAAGGGCCTCTTAGACTGTCTCCTAAACTCTCCCCAAACTTGGGACTATGTCCCCTCGTGTTTAGGTTCCCTCTAAGCTTGAAGAGATCTTCCTTGTCCACCCTATTTATTACTTTCAAATATTTGAAAGTCTCAGTCTTGTCCCCTTTCTCTCTCTCTCTCTCTCCCTCCCCCTCCCCTCTCCTCCAGGGAGTACTTTTTCAGGGCCTCCAACCTCTCCTCATACGTTCTACCCTGCTGGCTCATGATCATCTTTGTTTCCCTCCTTTGGACTGTCACCAACAGGTTTATGTCCTTTTTTAAGGTGTGGACACCAGTACATTACACTGTACTCCAGATGCAGACTCACTAATCTGTACAAGGGCAGTATTACCTTCTCTCGCCTGCTGCTGATTCCCCTGGCAATGCAGCCCAACACTTTATTTGCTTTTGCTGTTTCTTTCCTACATTGCATGGAGTGTTGCTGGTCACTAGTGATCATCACTCCCAGATGTATCTCCTGTGATGCAGATACCCAGACCCCCCTCCCAGGGTGTACTCAATCCTGGGGTTCTTTGCTCCAGTGTGCATAACATTGCATTTCTTTGTATTGAAACCAAGTTACCTAATCCCGGACCATCTCCCTAGCTTGTCCAGATCTTCCTTTAGGTTTTGTATCCCTTCTGCTGTATCCACCCTACCACAGAGCTTGGTGTCATCTGCAAACAAGCAAATCTTGCCCATAACACCATCCCTAGTATCGTTGATGAAAACACTGAACAGCTCCAGTCCAAGCAGCGAGCTCTGTGGGACCCCACTGGTGACTTCCCCTGTACCGGAAAGCTCATCTCCCACCACCATGCTTGATAACTTTTGAGCTATGAATGGCTCTGGTTTGCTGCTTGCTGGTCCTGCTTCTCTCCCAATACTAATTATAGGTTGTGTGATCTATTGTTAGTATCAGGAGTGGAGCGTGACTGCCAAGAAGCAAGCCAGAACTCTTCATAGCCAAGAGGCTGATAATAATATATTGAATCTCCCGCATATGCTCCCTGCCACCAAGGCGCAGGTCAGGAAGCATAGGCAAACTAGGAGAAGTCATAAAATTTGCAAGTAGCATTTTATTATCATCAATAACATTATGCAGGATAGCTCTTATACAGACAGTTCAAACAAAACTGAGGATATCTCTCATTCTAAATTTCAGTCTCTCTCTCCAACAAGATTGCTCTCTTTATATATTCTTTTATATTCAACGTCCAACACAGGGAACTCTATAGTACACCTCCTCAACCCCACCACCACCAGTAAGAGCATATCAGTCAGAGGACAGGACTCAAGGGAGGGCTCAGAGACTGGCAGGTGGTAAGAAAAAAAAGAGTCATCATAAAAGGCCCAGGAAGGAAGCCAAAAACCAGGAGCATTTCCTGGCCATCCAAATGAAAAACAGGTTCTCTCCACTGCTGCTAACTACATACAAAGTAATACCAGGTAAAGAAATCAAACCACAAAAAAAGGATAACACGTCAATTAAAATCAATACAAACTATGATAAAAACAAAAATACTAATACTCAAAATATAACCAACAGCAATACCAAAACTAAATGCAATAACAACAAAAATACTATAACTCAAAAATAAAAACGACACAAATATAAATAAAAGCAAAATTCTCATAATCGGGGATTCCATGATCCGAGGAGTGGAACACCACCTAAAACAAAATGTTAAAATCGACATGGTGGCAAAGTGTCTACCAGAAGCCTCTGCAAGCAGAGACACTAACCGCATAAAGACAATTGTGCAGGAATCAGGGGATGTTATACATATAACAATTCACCTTGGTACCAGTGACTTGGGAAATCACACAGTTCAGTAGACCAAGAAACACTTTGAGGACCTGGCCGACAAACTTTCTTCCCTTCCGTCCAAATTAGCCTTTTCAGAAGTGCTGCCAGTGTGAGAAAAAGGAAGAAGCGCCAAGCGAGTCAGAGAGATTGAAATAGGCAAATTCAACTCATGGCTGCATGATTGGTGTCAAGACAAGGGATACCACTACATAGGGAACTGGCACAACTTTTGGGAAAGAGCTTTTTTTAATACGATGTACTGCACCTAAACAGAGAAGGTGTGTGAGCACTCGGACAAAAATTAGATGTCTATACAGGTAGTTTAAACTAAATAAAGGGGAGTATGACGCAGCTCACACCCTCGCCGTCAGTGGGCTGGTCATCACTCCCCAAAACACCAAATGCACACATACATCCTCAGAAAACAAATCAGAGCCAGTTTATATCCCATCCTCCCCTTAGGTGAACAGGTGGGAAGAACAATGGAGACTTTGTAATGGGGTGTTGAGGTTTTGCAGACTGCCTAAGAATAGTCTGGGGAATCCCTGAGGGCCAACTAGAGAATCCTAGAATGTTAGGTGTGTGCAAGAAATAAAGTTAATAGTATTAAACTGTCATATGCTGCTATTAACACTCTGTATCATCTCATAGTCTGTGATCAAATGTGCACTATGTATTATGGTGCCTCTTTAATAAAAAATGAAATAAAAAAAAAAAAGAAAAATCAGAGCCAACATCCTCCCGACCCAGCAACCTCCATAATCTCTTGGCCGGAAACAGCAAACTGGAACAGTCCAGGAAAAGGATATAACCTCGCACCAAAGAGGATGTACATTCCTGGAAGGCAGTGGTTGCAAATATTGGGAGCCTAACCAACAAACTTCCCGAACTAACAGCCATCTTGGAAACCGAAAGATTGGACTGGGTGACTGTAATAGAAATGTGGTCACGGAAAACCACGGATGGGATACAGCCATTCCTGGTTACAGGCTGTTCAGGAAAGATAGGGCAAAAAAAGATAGGGGGCTTAGCCATTTACATTCAGGAGGAAATAAAAGCCACAGAAGTAAAAGGGCAACCTGGGGACTTCGAGTTACTGTGGTTAACAATAGACATGGGCAAGGGAAAACCCTTCAGAATTGGCATCGTGTACAGGCCCCCAAATCAAGGAGATACAGGAGACAAAGACCTAATAGAGGAAATCCAAACAAATTCTGATAAAGGTGAAGCAATACTGGTGAGGGACTTCAACCTACCAGATATTAACTGGAGCACACTAACAGCAGCAGCAACAAGAAGTAGTAGGGGCTTCTTATTGTCACTACAAGGCACTGGACTGTGCCAGCTTGTTAAAACCCCAACAGGGGGAGATGCCATTCTCAATCTTGTCCTAACAAACTCGGAAAGGATCAGGGACATCGAAGTGGGATGTCATATGGGCAACAGCGACCATTACATGGTAAGCTTTAAGGTAAACATAACACAGGACACCAGCCACTCAAAGATAAAGGTGCTAGATTTCAGAAAGGCTGACTTCCAAAAAATGAGGAACAATATAAGTAGCCAGTTAATGGAAATAGAGGTTGAGGAGGTGGAGGTCATGTGGGTGAGACTCAAGAGAGCAATAAAGACTGCCACAGATCAATGTGCCAGATGTTTCAGAAAAGCAAAAAGGAAAAGAAATCCTCAATGGTTTTCCAAGGAAGTGGCTACCACAGTCAAAGAAAAAAAGAAGACATACAGCATATACCAGGAAACCAAAACGGTGAAAGACTGGGAGTCGTACAAGGAAAAAAGTGAGCGAGTCAAACAAACAAATTAGAAAGGCAAAAGCCCAGACAGAGGAAAAGATAGCAGAAGGGGCAAAGAGATGAGACAAGTCATTTTTTTAGATACATTAGGGAACATAAGAAGACAAAAGGGGGATAGTAAAGATTGCTACTGAAGAAGGGAAATGCACCAAACATGACCCAGAGAAAGCGGAAATCCTCAACAAAGAGGACCCAGGGGATGGCCCAGCCCTGAAAAAATACAACACCCCAGGACCTGGGGTAGACACAAGTAGCCTTACACTGTAAGTGTTTAGGTAAACCTTCCCCTTAAGGTATTGATTGCACAACTTATGCTTAGCCTCAGGAGTAGAACAAAACCAGCAGACAGCTCCCACAGCTTGATTCCATAGCTGATAGCAGCAGTATGGGATGCTGGGTTACGCCCTGAGCAGCACTTATTGTGAATTATAAAATGGGCATCCAGAATAAAGAAGTCTGTGGCCAAAATATATCACGTGCCCATGTATAAAATCTGTTTCATGCACCGTCATCCTGGTCCTAAACCACATCACACATTGAGCAAATCAGTACTCCTACAACCAGACCATCTTCCATCAGTCCCCATACAATTAGTATTGATCTTCAATCACAAACATGGCTGCTGCCTTTATACTGTATAAAAAAAAAAAAACTTCATCTGAGCCCTAAAAATAAAACTACCTTAAATAATAAATAAAACTAATTAAATGTTGTTTCCGTGATCATCACACTTTCCTTACACATATAAACAAATTAGACACATTAAGTATTGTTTATAGTTTTCACTACAACTGTTTCTTTGCTGACAATGAAAAATCCCCCTTCTGTCTTTACCTGCTCATCAGGGAAATCTCTTCTGCTTGTCCTGACAGTAAGATAATTGAGTCTCTGGCTGTAACAGATGCCTTTGTTTGTGTGTGTGTACAGTATGTTAGGAGAGAAACATTCTGCCAGTGGAACTGAACAGAATTTTGAATCCATATATTCCATGGGAAACATTCCATAGCTTAAATCTTGATGCCAGCAAAGGACAAACTTTGTCCAAGAATAATACAATGGCATTATGTATGACATCATTTGCAGTGGGCGGAAGGACTATTTTATCATAAAGTACACTAGTAAATCTATTGTTTCTACATATGAATATGCTTTTCCCAACTGTAAAAAGTTTTTTGTTTTTTTTTTAAAAGGAGCCCATTTTATAAGTGCAGTAAATCTCTCCAGGTGTGTACGAAACATATTTTACCATACTGTGTTTCATACACACCCCATCATGTCTTATTACTTACATGTTGGGTCACGGGGACATCAGGATCAATCAGATAAACTGTTTTACCACCATCCAAGTAACAAAAATGTTAAATCTCTTAAGCCTTCTAATCTGGGTTAGCCCCACATGTAGATTTGGGGCGTAACACATGGGTGATGTTTAAGTGTAAAAAGGCTGTTTTTCTTGTTGAAGAGCTGTTGACGCTTCTGGGAAAACAGTGAAAAACATAGTATTTAGACACAGATCTACTTATGCTTCATATACTTTCTAAATTACTTTGCTATTGTCTTTTTTATTACTGAGGACTTGCATTGAGGATGTGCACTGAATCTTTGTCTTGAAAGAGTTTATCTGGTCCCTCTGCCCATTGCTGTCTAGAAGTCATAATCATCTTCTTGTGACATTACAGTGTTTTGCTGTGAAAATTACTGTGAGATCACAAGCAGGGAATTATGACCTCTGGTAAGAGCAGGCAGTTGAAGCAGATTGATTCAAGACAACTGTCCTGGTTTTATACAGATACCCTCAGTGAAAAAAATAGGGTAGGAAAAATATTATGGTGAGCTGTTAGAGACATATTCAGTCAACATAAAGTCTTGCTGTATTCTGACAATATGCAGTTAGCCCTAGCACTTGAACTGCCCTGGACAGGAAAGAGTTAACTCTATGCAAAAGCATAGAATGTTGAGCTCGAGCTCGGTTTTCAAACCTCTGTCTCTGGTACATCTCAGTCTGACCATCAGATTCTTTACTCCACCTAACTAGGAAGTTGCTCCGGAGAGCTCTCCTTCACTTCGGTTCAGTGCAAGTAAATATCGTCGGTTTATTCAACCGTTTCATTATTTTTTTGGTGTTGAATCTCTGTCTATGGTACAGGTAGTGTAAGTAGGTAGATAGTGAATTAAAATTGTGAAGAAATTGTTTTTGTTCAGTTTTCTATCAGTCAGTCCGGTTGGGAATCAAAATGTTTCTGTGAATTAGTCTTGTTTGAATTTCTCTTGTAGGTTCCAGTTCATATCAGTTTCAAAAAAACAAATTTTTGTTCATTTTTTTTCCACAGCCCGTGACACGGTTGGTAACCTATAGGGCAGTGTTACCTGGCTTGAAAGCTATTCAGGGTAACTTTTTCAAGAGAAAGGCCATGTCTGAGAAGCCCAAGAAGAAAACCGGTCCCACTGGGTTTCAACACTGTACCGAGTGTGGGGAAGCTTTTGCTAAAGCTGATCCCCACCTCATATGTGTGTATTGTCTGTGATTTGACCACTCAAAACAGGCTGCCAAATTTGTAAAAACTTTCCTAAAGCCACTTTAGAAAAAAGGTTAAGTAGACTGAAGGAAAGGGAGTCCGAGAAGTCCTCTGATCCAGATGGCCAGCCCGGTTCGAGTTTGGCCAAACCTGAGGAGGTGCCTGCTGACACGGCAATACCCCCTCGGGCAAGAGGAGATCCAATTCCGAGAGATCTGTTCCACCGAAGAAGAGAAAGAAGTCAGCCGGTTTGGATCAGGCGCTGCATGTTCCAACCACTGGAGAAATAGCTAAAACGATAAGCATAGTCCAGTCGCTTCACCCGGTTCCATCTGAACCGACACCTTCAGGAAAGTGATCAGTTCGGATGGTTCCAACTCCACTGGAATTTGATCCGGAGGCTTTTTATGAAGAATGGGAGGGAGACAAAGATTACCCAGAGGAAGACGAAGATGAGCCTGTTGAACCGGACGTCTCCTCAGACAGGCCTACTGGTGTCTCACCTCCCAAACTTTGAGTCCCCTTCCCACTTCATGTTTTACAGGAAAGTGGCTGACACTGTCCAGCTACTGGTTGTGGAAGCTGCTGAGGAATCAGAAGAACCTGATTATGTAGCAATGATGGATGTCCAAGAGGCTGGCTATCCCCTTCACAAATCTTTGGGGAGACAGACTCAAAAGCTGTTACAAATGCCCTCTTCCATACCCTCTGTGGACAAAAGGATGGATAGGAGGTATGTGCTATCAGGTTCAGGTACGGAATTTCTCTACAATCATTGCAGCCATGTTGGGGTAGTGCAGGCTGCAGCCTATGACAAGGCAAACATTCCTTTGGCTTCACACCCCCAAGACAAGGATTCCAGGAAGGTGGATGCCATGGCCAAGAAACAGTACTTGGCATCTTCCTTGGGACTCAAACAAGCCAATTATATGGGCGACACAGTCAGGTACCAGAAGTCCATGTGGGATACAGTGCTGGAACTGGCTAAGAAGGCATCCCCCCAGCTAGCCAAAGAGCTGGAGGAAGTGGTTGCTGATGGAATTGAGGCATCCAAGGTACAGTTCCATGCTGCTGTGGACTCTAATGATATGGCATCAAGAGTCATGGCTACATCTGTTTCTCTATGGATGATTTGCTTGGCTCAGATGTACTAGCCTCTCACAGGATACCCAGGCTAAGGCTATGGATTTCCCTGTGGTTGGTAATTCTCTGTCTGGGGAGCAGACTGAGTCTTGCATGAAAAAGATGGATGAGTATAGGATGGCTTACTGAAGTGCTGTGACCAAAGAGAGGCAGGCCACTCCTCAGAAGTAGCAGTCTAGGGCTGGCAGGGGCAGGCCATTTCAAAGGTCTTTTTACCAAGCCCAGGCCTCCTTGTCCCCTTTTCAGCAGAGGGGGTTCTTTAGAGGGAGAGGCAGAAGGGGGATGACTAGAGCTGCATCCTCCTCCTCCTTGCCTAAGGCTTCTGCCAGACAGACACCCTGATGTGTCAGCTCGGGTCACCTCCCCTGTTCCTGTAGGGGGCAGGCTGGCTTACCACTTCTAGCCCTGGAAATCTGTCACCTCAAACAGTTGGGTCTTGGAAGTGGTAAGCCAGGGACTGGATCTCAGTTTCTCAAAATTCCCCAAAATGAGGGCCAGGGCTTTTCCTCCTGCATCAACCTCAGAAACACTTGCCCTAGAGGCTGAAGTGTCCTCCCTTCTAACCCTCAAAGCTATAGAGAGGGTTGCTCCACATCACGGGCAAAGGACTGTATTCCAGGTACTTCCTTACCTCAAAAAAGACAGGGGAGTGGCGACCCATCCTAGACCCAAGATATCTAAACAAACATATCACGAAGCCAAAGTTCAAAATGGTGACTCTGGGAATAATTCTTCCTTCAAACAACATGAAGTCTTGCTATATTATAGACATTAGCAGTTTGTTCCAGCTCTAGAACTGCCCCGGAGTGAAATGGTCAAAACCATTCCAAAATAGAATTTTGGCACGAGAGCAGCTCTATCTGTGTCATTTCAAACTTGAACTGTCAGATTCTTTACTCCGCCTCAGTGAACAGTCGCTCCGGAGATTTCTCCTTCTGCTCGGTTCATTTCTCGGTTTAAAAAGTGTTTTCTCGGTTGGATTTAACCGAGAATAGTTTATTTTAACCGCAAAACCGTTCGGTTCAAGCTCTTATCTGTGGTAACCGTAAGTAAATGAAGGTTTTGTCTGTGTGGAACTTGTAAGTTATCGGTTCGGTTTTGAACCGATCAGTGGGTTTAAAACTCATTAAAACTAAAAGTTACTATTTTAAGTCGGTTCCCGTTCTTATCGGTTCTAAAAAACGGATTTATTACGCTTTTTCCAATACCGTGACACGGTTAGGAACCGATATGGGTGTCTTGCCCGGCACTGCTGCTAAAAGGGCAAGTTTGGTTAGGCTGGCATTATGTCTGGAGAAACCCAAAGAAAACCGGCCCACTGATTTCAATACTGTGATGTTTGTGGGAAGTCTTTGCCAAGGCTGACCCACACACCACATGTGTTTATTGTCTGGGGTTTGACCACCTCCAGTCAGACTGCCAGGTATAAGAATTTCCTGCAGCCACCCTGGAAAAAGATTGGGCAGGCTCAGGGAACTAGAGGCCAAAAGTCCGCTTGACCCGATACAGCCCGGTTCGGGTGCCAACCGAACCAGAGGGAGTGCCCTCTGACCAGGGCCAGACTTCCTCGGAAAGAAAAGCTGGTTCTGAGGAACCAATTCCAGTAAAGAAAACAAGAAAATCAGCAGTTCTGGAGTCCAAAATTCCTTCTCCAACTGCTGCAGAGATAGCAAAAGCCATACAAATTGTCCAGTCACTGTCTCAGGGTCCGTCCGAACCACCACTATCTGGTAAAAGGTTGGTTCGTCCGGTCCCAGTGGTTCAGGATTATGATATTGAGGAATTTTATGAACCAGAGGAGGGGGAGGAGGATTATGAACAGTATGAATGTGGCTGGGAAGGTCTGGGTGTGCCCATTGAACCGGACATCTCCCCCAATGCTGTCTGAGTCCCCATCTCATTTTATGTTTTATAAAAAAGTTGCTGAAACCCTCCAGCTTCCTTTAGAAGAGGCTGTGGATGAGCAAGAGGAGCCTGATTTTGTAGAAATGATGGATATTCCAGAGTCTAGGAGATTGTCTATTCCTTTACATAAGTCTTTTAGGAAACAAACAAAATTTTAAAAGCTCCTAATTCTGTGCCTCCTGTAGATAAAAGATGGACAGAAGGTATACATTGTCAGGCCCTGATACAGAATTCCTTTCAGCAATGCAATCATGTTAGTAGTTCAGGCTGCTGCCTGTGATAAAGCTAATATTCCTTTGGCTTCACATCCTCCTGACAAGGATTCCAGGAAGACTGATGCCATGGCAAAAACAGTATATGGCAGCCTCTGGGACTCAGGCAAGCAAATTATATGGCTTATGTAGCTAGGTATCAGAAATCTAGATGGGATACTGTTATGCATTGGCTAGCAGGCCCATGGCCAGCTGGCTAGTGAACTAGAACAGGTGGCTGCTGATGGCATTAGGCCTCTAAGGTTCAGTTTCATGCTGCTGTGGATGTTGATGTTTCCTCTAGGGTCATGGCCACATCTGTAGCTTTTCGTAGGTTGGCCTGGCTCAGGTGTACTACTTTGTCACAGGATACCCAGACTAAGGCTATGGATTTTCCTGTGGGAAATTCTCTGTTTGGAGAGCAGACAGAGAATTACATGAAGAAGATGGATGAATATAGGACTACTTACAAGAGTGCCAGGCTAAGGAGCGGCAAGCCACTCCTCAAAGACATGCCCCAGGGTAGGGGTAGGCCTTTCACAGGCCTTTCTACCAGACTCAGGCCTCCTCTGCCTATGCTCAGAGGGGCTTCTTCAGAGGCAGGGGCAGACGAGGGGTGGGCAGACCTGCTCCTACCCCCAGCCTAAAGCTCCTAGAAACAGGCACCTGATGGGGTGCCCAGGGCCGATCTCTCCTGTACCAGTGGGGGCAGGCTGGCTTACTTCAGTCAGAATTGGGCTTCTTTAACCTCAGACAGGTAGGTTCTGGAAGTAGTAGTCAGGGTCTGGTTCTCAGCTTCCAAAAAGTTTCCCAAGTTGAGAAGCAGACTTTTTCACCTGCAAGTGCTTCAGAGACCGCTCTGGAAACAGAGGTCTCATCCTGTTAGCTCTCAGAGCAGTAGAAAGGGTTCCTCCCTGCATCAGGGCAGGGTCTGTATTCCAAATACTTCCTTACCCCAAAAAGACAGGAGAATGGCGCCCATTTTAGATCTCAGATATCTGAACAAGCATCTTTTGAAACCAAAGTTCAAAATGGTAACTCTGGCAATGATTTTACTTCCCTAAGGCCAGGGGACTGGCTAGCCTCCCTGACCCTCAAGGATGCCTATTTCCATGTCCTAATCAGAAGATCCCATCGAAAGTACCTCAGATTCGAACTGCCCTCAGGTCATTACCAGTTCAGAGCAATGCCCTTCGGTCTTACCTCTGCTCCAAGGGTATTCACAAAGTGTCTAGCAGTGGCAGTGGCCCACTTAAGAAGGCAGAGGATTGCTGTTTTTCCCTATCTAGACGACTGGCTCATTGTAGGCCAGTCCCCAGAACAGGTAAAATCTCACCTGCAGGTCACCCAGCAGCTTCTCACCTCCTGGGTTTTCTGCTAAACCTACCAAAGTCGGTTCTGGAACCAGTCCAGGTACTCATCTTATAGGCAGAATTGGATACAAGCTAGCCAGAGCCTTTCTTCCCAGAAAGGGTAAGGAATTTAGTGGCTCTGGCCTCTTCCTTCACTCTGCAGGTCTCTCGACCAGCAAGACACTTTCTGCAGCTCCTGGGGCACATGGCTGCATCCACAGCTGTTGTGCAGGGAGCCAGATTTCAGATGAGAGACATTCAGTTTCACTTGAGAACCTTTTGGTCTGAGAGAAGAGACCCCCTTTCCAAGTTGGTCCCAGTGATTCGAACCTTGATCCTAGCTCTCCAGTGGTGGCAGGATCAGAGCAATTTAAGAGCGGGGTCCCCTTCATTTCCCCTTCTCACGACTTGACTCTCACTACAGATGCTTCCCTTCTGGGTTGGGGAGCCCACATGGGCGACCTTTCCACTCAGGGAGTCTGGTCCCCCCAGGAATCTCTGCTCCACATCAATTTGCTGGAACTCAGAGCTGTCTTTTTAGCTCTTCAAGCTTTTTCTGCATCTGTCCACGACAAGGTGATACAAGTCAGAACAGACAACACCACAACAATGTGGTACATCAACAAGCAGGGGCACTCGGTCTTGACCTTGTGCACCGAGGCAATGAAGTTGTGGTCTCTGGCCTATTCCTGAACACTTCCCTCATAGCAGTTCATCTTCCAGGGAAGGACAATGTCCTAGCGGATGCCCTCAGCAGGATTTCCCAGGGCCATCACAATGGTCCCTGGATCCTCAAGTGCTGGGGATAGTTTTGCCAGGTGGGCATCCTCGGATAGATCTTTTGCAGCCCCAGACAATCACAAACTTCTCTGTTCTGTTGCAGGCCTCCAGTGCTAGGCTCAGTTCCGTGGATGCCCTTCTCTCTGGATTGGGAGGAAGTTCCTCTATGCTTCCCTTTCCTCTCCTATTCAAAGTACTAGTCAAAATCAGATCTCAGCCTTGCAGGGGTGATTCTGATTGCCCCGGATTGGGCCAGGCAGCCCTGGTACCCACTTCTTCTGTCTCTGACAGTCCATCTTCCCCTGTGCCTCCCAGGAATCACAATCTGTTGACTTGTGCCCAGGGAAGGGTTTGGTATCCGACCTCAACTCCTCAACCTCAAGGCCTGGCTCTTGAGGAGTTAGAGTTTGCTGATTTACACCTCTCTCAGGGTGTTCTTGAGATCCTAAAGGCCTCCAGAAAGCCTTCCACTAGGGGTTACTATAGTTCTAAATGGAAAAGGTTTTCCATTTGGTGTCTGGGAAAAATATTTCCCCAGAATCTGCTGAATTGCCCATTTGTTAGATTACATGGTACATCTTAATTCTTGGTCTCAGACCAGCTACCCTGAGAGTTCATTTGGCAGCTGTGTCTGCTTTTTGTGTCAGCAGGAAAGTCATCCCTCTTTCCTCTCATCCTGTGTTTTCCAAGTTTTTTAAGGATTACTCCATATTAATCCTCCTTTCGGGAACCGGCCCTGCTTGGGACCTTAATGTTTGCATTGCCCAGTTAATGCAACCCCTTTGAACCTCTGTCTTCTGCAGAGCTTAAGTTCCTAACTTGGAAAACTGTTTTCTAGTGGCTATCACTTCTGCCAGACGATAAGTGAATTGCAAGTCTTGTCAGTGGAGACTGACTTATTTCTTTCCACAGGGATAAGGTAGTCCTTAGGACTAATAGAAGTTTTTGCCTAAGGTGGTTTCAGATTTCCATCTTAATCATTCTATCTCCTTCCAGTATTTTTTCACTGATCACTCTCTTCGGGTGAGAGGAGGTTGCACAGCCTGGATGTTAAGAGAGCTCTTAGTTATTATATAGAGCGTACCAAGGTCACAGGTTCGAATCCTCCAACTTTTCCTTACCTATGGTGAAGTTGGGAAAGGCAAACCTGCCACTAAGAGATCAATAGCCAGGTGGATTGTCTCTTATGTCAATTTTGTTATCAGAAAGTGGGCAGAGCCCCCTCCCCACCGGTTTGAGGCTCATTCAACCAGGGTACAGCTGCGTCTCTAGCCTGCCAGAGATATCCCTTTATTAGAGATTTGCCAGGCTGCTACTTGGAAAGCGGTACACACTTTTACCAAGCATTACTCCTGGATGTCCAGGCCAGGAGAGAAGCTCGGTTTGGCACAGCTGTTCTTCAGAGCCTATTCCTAAGTAGGTTCTGCCCTCCATGGAGGTACTGCTGTGTATTCTGTTAATGTCTATAATATAGCAAGACTTCATGTTGTTTGAAGAAAAATTACTCACCTTAGTAATGTTGTTTCTTCTAATGGAGTCTTGCTATATTATAGACCTCCCCAACCTGCCCCTCTCAGAACCTCTACTTGGTGGGGTGCGGCAACTTAGTGTGGGCACTACTTATGTCCTGTTAGCATTTTGTCCCTTTGGGACTTTGGGGTGTGTATGTACGCGGTGTGTGTTTTATTATACTTATGTTCCATTTTCATATTATTAGAATGGTGTTAGTATTTCTGGTCCCCTGACTTGAGTCTTGGGTGTTGGGACCATCAATGGTTGTTATTATTTAGGTAGCCATTTGGCTAGTGTAGGTTACAGCTTCCACACAGACCTTAGTGAGTTTGGCTCAGAAGATCTGACAGTTCAAGTTTGAAATGACACAGATAGAGCTGCTGTCGTGCAAAATTCTATTTTGGAATGGTTTTAACCATTTCACTCCGGGGCAGTTCTAGAGCTGGAACAAACTGCTAATGTCTATAATATAGCAAGACTCCATTAGAAGAAACGACATTACTAAGGTGAGTAATTTTTTCCTCTCTGAGATCAGGGGACTGGCTAACCTCCCTGGATCTCAAGGATGCCTATTTCCATATACCTATTCGTTGCTCCCACAGAAAATTCCTCAGGTTGAGTTGCCATCAGGCCATTATCTGTTCAGAACTATGCCATTCATCCTTACTTCAGCTCCAAGGGTGTTCACAAAGTGCCTTGCAGTGGTGATAGCCTTCCTCAGAAGGCAGGGCACCTCTGTCTTCCCATATCTGGACAACTGGTTAATTGTAGGCCAGTCGTTAGACCAAGTCAAGTCGGCTCTGCAGGTTATGCAGAGTCTTCTCAACTCTTTGGGGTTCCTTTTAAATCTTTCCAAGTCAGTCCTCGAACCAGCACAGCTCCTCACCTTCATAGGGGTAGAGCTGGATACTATTCAGGCAAAGAAAGCATTCTGAAGGGTAAAGGCACTGATAGAACTGGCTTCCTCTTTTCGACCACTAGTGTCTCGTCCAGCCAGGCATTTTCTTCAACTCCTAGGCCATATGGCAGCTTCCATTAAAGTGGTTCAGGGAGCAAGATTCCAAATGAGGGACATTCAATTCCATTTAAGAGCTTTTTGGTCCCAGAAAAGTGACTCTCTCATAAAACTGATTCCAGTGACTCAGACTTTCCTCCAGGCTCTCCAGTGGTGGTTAGATCAGCACAGTCTCAGGCAAGGTGTCCCTTTCCTCAGTCAGACACCATCACTGGTACTGACCACAGATGCCTCTCTCCTGGGATGGGGAGCCCATCTAGGAGCCCTAACTGAACAGGGCAATTTATCTCAGCAGGAGTCCTTCCTTCAAATCAATCTTCTAGAACTCAGGGCAGTGTTTCTGGCTCTTCAGGCCTTCTCAGAAACAGTAAAAGGCAAGGTGGTAAAAGTCAGGACAGACAACACCACCACAATGTGGTACATAAACAAACAAGGGAGCACTCGGTCCATGGCCTTGTGCACAGAGGCCATGAAGATGTGGTCTCTAGCTTACTCTCGTCAGGCTGCTGTGATAGCAATGCATCTTCCAGGGAAGGACAATGTGTGGTGGATGCCTTAAGCAATATTTCTCAAGGTCACCACGAATGAACCCTGAATACCCAAGTACTTAAACTAATCTTCAGGAGATGGGGCTTTCCAGAGATAGATCTCTTTGCAGCCCCAGAGAATCATCAATTTCCCCTATATTGCTGCAGACCCCCAGTTTTGGGGACTGTTCCCCTGGATGCTCTCCTGTTAGATTGGACAGGCAGATTTCTCTATGCCTTTCACCCTTTCCTCTGATCTTCAGAGTTCTGGTCAAGATCAGGTCCCAACCCTGCACAGTGATCCTGGTGGAACCGGATTGGGCCAGGCAACCGTGGCACCCTCTGCTTGTGTCTCTAGCTGCATTTCTTCCCTTGATCCTACCCAGGAGGCACGACCTACTGATCTCTCTGGGGAGGATCTGGTATCCCAACCTTCACTCCTTCAAGCTCAAGGCTTGGCTGTTGAACAGCTAGAGTACGCAGGGTTGCATCTCTCCCAGAGGGTATTGGATATCCTTAAGGTTTCTAGAAAATCTTCTACCAGAAAAACTTAAGTTCCAGATGAAGGAGGTTCAGCATTTGGTGCTCTCTCAAAGACATACAGCCAGGTGTGGCAAGCATTGCCACAGTTCTGGACTATCTGGTCCGCCTCAGTAGCTTAGGCCTTCGGCCTGCCACCCTGAAAGTCCATTTGGCAGCGGTTTCTGCTTTTCTTTCAGCAGGGAAGGGTTCTTCCCTAGCATCTCATCCTGTTTTCAGTAAGTGCTTTAAAGGCTTGGTTTACCTAAACCCTCCCTTTAGGGAGCCTACTCCATCCTGGGACTTGAATATCAGTATTGCACAGCTTATGCAACCTCCCTTTGAACCTTTATCTTCTGCTGAGCTTAAATACTTGACTTGGAAAACTGTGTTCCTAGTGGCTATCACTTCTGCTAGGAGAATCAGTGAATTGCAGGCCTTGTCAGTGGAACCTGATTTCATCTCCTTTCATAGGGACAATGTAGTCCTCCTGTCAAACAGGAGGTTTCTATCTAAGGTGGTTTCAGATTTTCATCTGAGCCAGTCTGTGTCTCTGCCTGTCTTTTTCACTGATCATTCTTCATCGGGGGAGAGAAGATTACACCATTTAAATGTAAAAAGGGGACTTAGTTACTACATAGACCATACAAAGGCCCACAGGAATGATACCACCCAACTTTTTCTTACCTATGGTGAAGTGGGGAAGGGTAGATCTGCCACTAAGAGATCTATTGCCAGGCGGATTGTCTCCTGTATCCAGTTCTGTTTCTCAAAACTAGGAAAAGAGCTACCCTCAGGTCTGAGGGCACACTCGACACAAGGTACAGCCACTTCCTTGGCAGCCGCCAGGGATATTCCTAGTGGAAATCTGTAAGGTAGCCACCTGGAAAGCAGTTCATACACTTGCCAAGCATTAATCTCTGGATATCCAGGCTGGGGATTATGCTAGGTTTGGCACAGCAGTACTGCAGAGCCCGTTCGCAAAGTAAGGTTCTCTTTCCCCTCCTCCAAAAGGGGTACTGTTTGGTAGTCTGCATATTATCAGAATACAGCAAGACTTCATGTTGTTTAAAGAAAAAATTACTCACCAAAGTAATGTTGTTTCTTCTAATGGAGTCTTGCTGTATTCTGACCTCCCTCCCTGCCTCCCTTCTCAGAACCACTTTTTGGGATGTGGGTTGGCAGGGACAGTGCTGCATCCCAGAGGTGTACATTGTCCCCTGCTTGCCAGGTGGAGTGTTTTTCTTTAATTTCTCTTTAATATGTGGTTTGTTTTCACTATCAACATGGTTTTATTCTTGGGTTCCTTACTTGAGTATTGTGGACCCAAGTTTGGTTGCCTATGGCTTAAAATTTAAAACAAGTTCTTAATCAGTTAGTTAGTTGGTATTGCTCGTAAGAATCTGATGGTTACACTGAGATGTACCAGAGACAGAGGTTTGAAAACCGAGCTTGAGCTCAACGTTCTATGCGTTTGCATAAAGTTAACTCTTTCCTCTCTGGGGCACTTCAAGTGCTGGGGCTAACTGCATATTGTCAGAATACAAGAAGACTCCATTAGAAGAAACAACATTACTATGGTGAGTAATATTTTCTTCCATAATCTCTGGCTGTATAGTAAAACACATACACTACATAGTGAAATACATATATCATATAGTGAACCCCATACACTATCTACTGAAATATATACATCATATAGTGAAATACATCTATCATATAGTGAAACACACACACTATATAGTGAAATGCCTTACATTATATAGCGAAATACATACACTATCTACTGAAATCCACATACTGAGTACTGAAAATCCACATGCACTATATACTGAAACAAATGTACTATGTGCTGAAACATATACACTACCTATTGAGATACATACACTACAAACTGAAAAATCTACATAAACTATCTACTAAAACAAATACTCTATACAGTGTAACACATACACTATGTATTGAAAAAAACTGCACACGCTGTATACTGAAACAAATACACTATTTACTGAAATACATGCACTATCTATTGAAATGCATACACTACACATTGAAAAAAAGCACATAAGTACACTGTCTAGTGAAACAAATACACTATATATTGAAACATCTACACTTTATAGTGAAATACATACACTATCTATTGAAATAAATACACTATGGATTGCAAAATCTGCATACACTATATATTGAAACAAATACACTATATATTAACAACACTTACCCTCTCTATTAAAATTTTGCATACTCTATATACTGAGATAAATATATTACATACTGAAATACATACACAGTATATTTTAAAAAAATGCATACATTGTATACTGAAATACACTACATGATGAAACACATACACCATGTATTGAAATACATACACTGTAAACTGAAAAATTCACATACACTATATACTGAAACAAGCTATACTGTACGCTGAAATGGACTACAGTCTGAAACTACCCATCCCCCAGCTCCTCCCCCTTGAATGGCCTGCCACTGCACTCCTTGCCTGTTGCATTCAGTTAGCTGCTGGCTTGATGAGAGGATGTCTAAAACTGCCGAGCAGGAAGTAAACAAAACAGGGCTATCTCTTATTCTACTTCTTTATGGGGTTTTACTTCTTGTTTTGCATGCACACCTTTAATCAAATATTAGAGCACTGTGATGTGACAAGAAACTTTTAGGACTAATTTAAAATGCTGTAGTTTATTCTTTTAAATAAGTGCTGCCTTCATTTACTGTTAGACACATTTGTATAGGAAGCTAATACTTAGGATAGTCCTAACATACCACTCTCATACCATATAAACATAGGGGACTGCATGCATTTTTCTAAGTTAAAGTTTTGATCAGATTTATGTGTAATTAATTACTGTGTTGGTCCAGCAACTTATCTGAGCTGAATGCTTGGGAAGTGTACTGCAGGAGCTGTGAAAATGTAAGCCAAATCCTTTCCTAGTTTATTTATTTATTGAATACAATTGGAATTAATATCTTTGAGTCAGAGACTCCTTTACAAAGGCTCCACGTCATAGAAAACAATACAGAGCATACAGTGTACAGACATCACAGTATAAATAGCACTGTGGGAAATATCACACCTTATGAATGATACATGATAAATTACAACAGGTGGATGTGTTACAGGATAATTTCAACAATCAAAGACAGTGCAGTGGCTAAATACAATAAATACAATAACTACAAGGGCAAATCGTACAGTACAGTAGTTGCTGTAGAGAAGTATTTATGACTGGAATGTGCAAGCAGCGCAGTCCAATGAGTGTCAGCTAGTCTGAGGCTCGGGTAAGACCGAAACCAGGGACAAATGGGTCCATTATCATGGCAGTTATAGGTCGTGAGTTTGTACTCCACTGAGTTAGTTTTGATTTCGTTTTTGTTTTTATTTGAATGTTTTGTTTAATAAAGGCTCTTGGTTAAGAAAAAATATATAAATTTTGCAGCAGTCGCTCAGGTCCCAGTTTTCGTAAGGAGCTCACCTGGCATATGCATAATTTGCACTTTGTTTTCTGAATAACTTCACTGTGATACCTCACTGGTAGCTCTCACAGCTCCTGACCTCCGCATTACATATCTGCGGAGCATTGCAAGGTGGACAGAACTTTGCCAGGCAATTGGTCTCCACTAATGAACCTGCCCTGGTCTAGCCTCATAGTGCATAGTTATGCAGTTTATATGGTGTGATCGTGTTATTGAGTTTGAGATTCCCAAACTGTGTTTTATTTCTTTTTCCATTGAGATGTTTATCTTCTAGGTCACCCACTGACTCCCTTGCGCACTGGCCTGTCCGTCCACATCACCCAAAATCATCAGGACTTACCTGCTCTGAGATCTCTCATGCCCCCCCCCCCATGGTGGAGCCAAGAGGGAGAGGGCCATTCACAAGGAGACACATATTCAAACAAGAGCAGAGCCTGGTTAGTATTGCAAGGTCTGTGGCAGGTTGGAGGATTAGTTTGCCATTGGAGGTTTTCTACCTTTGGTTTATCCCCTGGACAGTCAAACATGCAATGATGCCAATCCAATTAAAGGCAAGTACTGCTTTGTGCCTGCCTGAGCCCTGCCCATTATGCCACTCTGATGCCCTGCCAGCGTTCCTCACCTATGTGGCTGTTAAAGAGCGGGGTGGTCAGACTCCCCCTCCCTGAGAGGAGAGCAGTCCCCAAGTTGCTCAGTCATCTCTCCCACCAGCTAACCCCTGTTTGACCTAGGTCCTCCCCTGAAACCAGGCCACTGGCATGGGAGGCAGTACAGCTACCACCAAGCCGCTAAGCCAGCCCACCAGACTATATTTGTATAAGTAAATCAAAACAACACTCGGATGAAAGAAGAAATTATATTTTAGCTACAGTTGCCATAAGTATTTAATACACATCATAATGTTTTGAAATTGGATAAATGTTTTCCAAGGAAATAACATAAAATAATACATAAAGATGCAGAATAAGATAATCCATTTTTGTTTACTTTCTGCATCTTAAGAGGCATCGGCAGGGGATTTTTAGACAATTGGGACCCCATTTTCAGAAGGTTAGCGGAGTGCTAAACATCTAAGCACTGTGCCATGTAGGAGAACAGCATGGTTGAACAGGTGCCATATATTTAGCAGCCCCCGATGCTAACCTGATCATATGCATGTGCATATGTACTACTAAAGCCTTGCAAATGAGGAATCCCCTCCTGCATACAGAGCACAGTGCTATATAAAAGGTTTTGAAAGTGCTTAACAACTGAAATTGCAATACTGTTTACTGCTTCCAAAAATCCTGCCCTCATTTGAGCACACAGTGGTGCATATTGTCACTCCTACCCTGGTCACCATTCTGATGCTCCAAGTAGTATACCAAAATGATCCTTGGCATATAAAGGTTCTACACCCTGATTGCAATTTAAATGGCTCCAGTTATTATAGTAAATGATCCTTGGTGTCTAGTCCCCCGGTATAGTAAACTGGGAGCTCGTTTCCAGATGCATCCTAGGGGAAGGGGAACTTGAACAAGTGGGACTTAGGTAGCACAAAAGTTCAAAATACATAACATACATGGAGCAGAGTGGTACACAACTGCAAATTAGATTGGAAATAATACATGCAAGATGCGAGAACTTGAGTGACAAGCAGACAATCGACAATGCATATACAGCACAGTCAGGAGCCACAAACATATGCTGGCAATCAAATACAGAGCAGTTTAAATCAACACTAGCTGGAAGCATTTGTGCATAATGCCTAGAGTAGGAGCATAAATGCCAAATTATAGCTGTGCCTAAACTGGAAACAAGTCATAGGAGAGCAATTAAAGCAAGTGCAGGAGGGAGAGGTGAGACCTCTGAAGTGGTTTGAAAGAATACATGGGAGGGAGATTGGTGAATGGCTGGGGCGAGGGAGTTCCAGATTTTAGGGAAGTGGTGGCTGAATGTGGCTTTGCCAATGGTTGTAGAAACTGAAGGGACTGCTAGGGTTCGAATATTTCAGCTTCTGATGGTATAGCTGTGGGGGGGGGTGGAGAGCTAGGAGGGTAGGGAAACAAGCCAGGTTTGTCCACAAAGCTTTCACAGTGGGCATGGTGTCTGTCCGCAAGAGAGAAAAAAAGGAGAGCTATTTATATATAGAATAGTGATGAGTCCTAGGAGGACAGTCGAGAGGTAATGGCAGAAATAGTTGAAGAGTGTGTCCAGTCTGGCAAGGGTAGTGACTGGGGCTGCGATATAGACCACATCACCATAGTCAGAGACTGGGAGGATCATTCTCTTGATAATAGCTTGGTGTGCTGGAGGTGGGATATAGTCACAGTTCCTGTAAAGTGCACCAAATTGGGGTGCAGCTTTTTGACTATAGCATCCACTTGTTCAGAAAAGTTTAGGTGCTGGTCTAGCCAGATACCAAGATAACTAAAGGTGGTAACATCCTCCACAGGGGAGCCATCCAGGGTATGGATAGTAGGAAAAGGAGGGAGCCTAGAGAGTCTGTGCCTTGTGCCAAAGGACATGGAGACAGCCTTCTTGGCATTGAGGAAAAGCTGATTTGTTAGGGCTGAGCTTGATCAAAGTCCATCTGGAATCTGTGGGCCTGCTGTGAAGAGGACTGTGTCATCCGTGTATATGTGAATGGATGCAGACAAGTGTATGGAGGGGAGATCATTAAGGAAAATGGAGAAAAGTAGAGGGCCCAACACAGATCCTTGTGGGACCCAAGTGGATATAGGCAGGGAGGAGAGAGGGGGTCACCAATTTTGACTGTTTGGAATGGAACAGTCAATGACTGAGTTGGAGAGGCCTGCAGCCTGGAGTTTGGCCAATAATTGGGGTGGGAGACAGGGCTGAATGCTTTGGCTAAATCAACAAAGATAGCAGAGGTGAATAGGCTGTGATCCATGTCACTATGGATAGATTTGGTGAGCCTGAGCAGGGAGATGATGGTAGAGTGATTTTTGCGGAAGCCAGACTTGTATTGGGTGAAGAAGGAAGAGGAGTCCAGAAAGGGAGAGAGTTGTGGCAAGATAATATTTTCATGTATTTTGGAGGGAGGAGAGAAGTGGGTCGTTAGCTTTTAGTACCAGATAGGTCACCACCTTTTGGAGGAGGAGGAGTAACAGTGGCAATCTTCCAGTCAGCAGTGATGGAGGAACAGCAGAAAGAGTGGTTAGGGAGGTCAGCCAATGGGGAGGAGATTGCAGAAGCAGACAGATGGAGGAGCTTGCTATCCAGGCCATCTGGGCTCCTACCATTGGAAGGATTAAGGGCGGGAAGGGTGTTGGTGATGGAGGATGGAGTTACTGGAGAGAGAAAGCAAAATAATAGGGGGAAGGAAGGAGATGACAATAATGCAGGTTGGCAGGGGTGAGAGGGAGGTGAGGAAGGGGAGAGGGAGGAGAGAGGAAGTGCAGGTGATGAAAAGGAATTACACCTCTATGGTGATGAAGGAGGGGTTAGAGATAGGGGTGTCACCCACTTTGAGGACAGGCAAAGGAGATTGAGTGGGAAGGGAGAAGAGATTGTGGCAGCCTTCCAAAATTTAGATAGATAACCAATGTTGGTACTGAAGGTAGATGTAAAATACTCACCTTTGGCAAGCCTTATTGCCCTGGTACGGGTGTTGCGGCAGTGATGATACCTCTGAAAGCCATGAGGGATGGGTTACGTTTATTTTCTGACCAGGCCAAATCTTGGACTTGCAAGCAAGCTATGAGCTCAACCATGATCTAGGGAAGGCGGGGTACCTTTTTTCATGTTCTGCTCTTGGGGGGAAGGGGGGCATGACAATCCCATATTTCAAGGAATTTTGTTTTGAAATACGTTAGCATGGAGTCAGTGGAGCAGACCAATGAGATAGGGGACCAGTCAGAGCGGCTTAAGTCATGGCGTAAGGGGGTGAAGTTCAGGGATTTGAAGAAAAATATAAGCAGTGTTTTGGTGGGCGTGAGGGGACTTTAGTTGAATGAAAGGCAGCAGAGGGTTGTGGTTATGGTCTCAAATCAGAAGAGTGGGAAGTCAAAAGTGGAATGCCACAGGGATCCATCCCGACTCTTGTTGTCTTCAATATGCTCATTAACAACGTTTGAGAATTAATCTGGGTCTGTCTCTCTTTGAAGATGACACTAAGCTCATGGGAGGGTAGATAGTGACAGGGGAAGTAGGAAACTGCAGTGACATGTAAAGATTAGAGAGGTGGCCTAAGGTTTGGCAGTTGAAATTCAATGCCAAAAAGTGCAAGGTGATTCACTTCGGGGTCAAGAACCCCAGGACAGAGTACTGGATAGGAAGGGTAGAGCTGAGCACTACAGCTGAGGAAAGGGACCTAGTATTCATCATTAGTGACTACCTTAAACAATGAAGCTAGTACAGTGAGGCATCTAGTAAGGCACATAGGATACTAGGATGTGCCAGAAGGGGTTCTGATAGTAGAAGAAAAGAGGTTTACTGCCTCTTTATTGATCGTTGGTGAGGCTGCGCCTGGTATACTGTTCAGAGTTCTGAACTTCTGAAGACCTCACCTCAGAAAAGATAAGGACAAAGGGTGATCAGGATGATTCAGAGCTGATAGGACAGGTTGTATGAGGATCTGCTCAAGGCACTGAACATGTCTTCACTGAAGACCAGAGAAGAGAGGAATGATATGATAGAGACCTTCAGGTTCCTGTAAGGAATAAACAAGGTGACTGGAGAAGAACTACTTAGCATGAGTAACAGTTCAAGGGCTTGGGGGCACAAGTAGAAACTCATGGGAGGGAGGTTCAAGAGGAATATAGGAAAGTTTTATTTTCCAGAAATGGTGGTGGAAATCAAGGGTGTAGACAGACATACTCACTGTACACATTTGTGTACAGTTTTGTTGAGTGCCTGTCACAAACCATAAGCCACACTGTTAATATTATCATTCTAATCTGTAGTATTTGGGTTAGTGTAGGCCACTGAGGAGTGTCCAATATATGTATAACCTCTTTAGAGAGTAGAGGAATCATCTGACAACAGTCTGACTTGTTTGGAAGGGGGTGCCATTTGGAAAGGATGTGTACATTTTTTAATTGGGGGGGGTGTAACTGTTGGATATTGTGTACAAAATGGAAATTTCTGGCTACACTCCTGGTGGAAATGTGGAATAGTCTGCCAACTGAGATGGAAGTCATCAAAACCATAAATGGTTTCAAGCATGGCTGTGACAAAGTGAAGGGTATAATGGTTGCTCAGGCTGATAGTAGTAGGGAAGGGAACAGGGGAGTGGATAGTGAAGGCTAGTACCCTGTACGAACAGTATGTTCCGAGGTTTAATAGGGGAAATGGGGGCAGATAGGATGTACCATTTTTTTTTTTCTGCCATCATTGTCTATGATCTTCCTGGTCTAAGTCTCCATCACTCATTCACACTAGTGTGATAGCACCGGAGGCAATAGGACCAAGCGGGAGCCTAAAATTTTCAGAAGGGCCGACGCCGAGACAGGACCATGCATGCGCTGCACCACGAGACTAGATCGCGCCTGTGTAGGCTATCTCAGCATCAACCCTCCAACCACCTCAGTTCCTTTTCTCCCGCCGTCGAGTGCGCTTGGATGTCGACGTCGCTCATCTGCCGGAGTCTAAGTTTTCGTCTATACAACAGCTTTTAGCATTTAATTTAGTATTTTAAGTAGTAATTTCTTATTTTACAAGCAAGAAAAGCAGATTACGAAGAAGAAAAAGAAATTCTTTCCTGCCATCAACGGAGTCGTCCTTGGAGAGTAACGGTGATGGTAGGAGGACTTCGTTTGAAGGTTTTTATGGCAGAGGGTCTGTGTCTGCTCTGCCGCCCTTAATTAACGGGGGGGGGGTCTGACTACAGACAGTCCTGTGCTCTGGGGGCAGGACAGTCCACTGAACCACAAATCTAGCGGTTCTGGGTATTCAGCCCGCTTTACCTCGAGCTCTTCTTCCTCAGGGAAGAAGAATTTGTGCCGCCGTCATGCCACGCTTGCACGAGGATTGTTCAGGAGGGGCGATGGGCCTGAACAGACTTTGGTGGGTTCCCCTTGGCCCCGCTCCTAACGACTGCATTCTTGACTCCAAACTCCATCTCTGTTCTCGTTGGAGCTCTGGTGGGCAGTTTCACCTCTGGGCCGCTCCTGTGGAGCAGGGGGTTTGACTTTTCCAGTTTTCCTGGCTCTATTCCTGATTTCGGGGCCTTCGGGCCTTGGAGCTGTTGGTCCGGAGCCAGGTCGATTGGTTCACGATGGGCTAGGTTGCCTCTGGTGCCTTTTGCCATCGCATGACCCCCTCGTACACCCCTCCTTTTTCCATGCAGGGGCTGGCATGGGCACCACCTTTTTCCTTCTCCCCTTCTTCTCAGGATTTCCATTGGCATTTTCCTTTGGTGCCGTAGGTTCGGCGCAGTGGCTTGGTGCCTTGGTCGGAGCTGTGGCTCTGTGCCTTGGTCGGCGCCATGCTTTAATCGGCGCTCTGGGTCAATGCCATCGTCGGTGCCGTGGGTCTGCGCCATCACTCTGTGTGGTGCCGTGGGTGCTTTTGTTGCTGCCGTTGATTGTCGGCACCACCAGTGGTGCCGCGGGTGTCTAGATGGCGCAAGCACCTGTGGGCGGTGCCGAGCAACCGCAGGTGGCGCCGAGCAACCGAGGCAGTGCTGTGCGCCCGGGTTGCCATGGTTGCCATGAGTACTGGTGGAGGTGCTGGGGCACCCATGGGTGCCGAGGTGGCATTGCAGGTCCCCAGTGATGCTGCAGGCACCATGGGTGCCACTGGTGCCCTTGGGTGCCATTCTTGCCATGGGTGTCGGGGGTGCCCTCGGGTGCCATTGCTGCATGGGTGCCAGGAGTGCCTGTGGGTACTGCCATGGATGCCCTCGGGTATTATCCAGGTTGGCGTAGGCACTGCTTGGTGCCCTCCTGTGCCACAAGTGATGTTCCATCTGAGGGCCTTTTGGTCCCAGAGGAAGGATTCCCTTACCAAACTGATTCCAGTGACTCGGACCCTGATCCATGCCCTTCAGTGGTGGCAAAATCAGGATAATTTAAGGCAAGGGGTCCCATTTGTCATTCAGTCCCATTCAGTGGTCCTTATCACAGATGCTTCCCTTCTGGGCTGGGGAGCCCATCTGGGGGCCCTCACTGCCCAGGGACTGTGGTCCCCTCAGGAATCCCTTCTCCATATCAATCTCCTGGAACTCAGGGCAGTTTTTCTGGCCCTACAAGCTTTCTCTCAGTTAGTGCAGAACAAGGTGGTTCAGGTCAGAACAGACAACACCACCACCATGTGGTACATCAACTAGCAGGGAGGCACTCGGTCTATGGCCTTGTGCACAGAAGCCATGAAGTTGTGGTCCCTGGCTTATTCCCTGCAAACCTCTCTGATAGCAGTCCACCTTCCAGGGAAGGACAATGTGCTAGCAGATGCACTGAGCAGAATCTCACAGGGCCATCATGAATGGTCCCTGGACCCTCTGGTGTTGAAGGTGATTTTTTTCAAGGTGGGGCACTCCAGAGATAGATCTTTTTGCAGCCCCAGAAAATCACTAACTTCTTCTGTTTTGTTGCAGACCCCCAGTCTTGGGCTCAGTCCCTCTGGATGCACTGATTCTGAACTGGGAAGGGAAATTTCTGTATGCCTTCCCTCCGTTTCCTCTACTGTTCAAAGTTTTAGTCAAGATAAGGTCACAACCTTGCAAAGTGATTCTGATTGCTCCAGACTGGGCCAGACAGCCCTGGTACCCCCTGTTGCTGCCCCTAACAGTCCATCTTCCCCTGTCTCTTCCCAGGAAGTACAACCTGTTAACCTCCTCTCAGGGGAGGATTTGGTACTCCAATCTTCAGTATCTCAATCTCAAGGTATGGCTCTTGAAGAGCTACAGTATGCAGATTTGCATCTGTCTCAGGGGGTTCTGAATATTCTCAAAGCCTCTCGAAAGCCCGCCAGTAGAAAAACCTATAACTCCAAATGGAAGAGATTCAGCATTTGGTGTTCCAATAAACATATTTCCCCTGACACTGCTGAATTGCCTACAGTTCTGGATTATATGGTCCATTTGAATGGCTTGTGCCTCAGACCAGCTACTCTCAAGGTGCACTTGTCAGCTGTTTCTGCTTTTCTGTCAGTGGGGAAGTCTTCCTCACTATCATCTCATCCTGTGTTCTGTAAATTTTTAAGGGATTGCTTCATACCAATCCTCCCTTTAGAGACCCTGCCTGGGATTTAAATGTTTGCATTGCTCAACTTATGCAACCTCCCTTTGAACCTATGTCCTTAGCAGAGCTTAAGTACTTGACTTGGAAAACTATGTTTTTAGTAGCCATTACCTCTGACAGACGTATCAGTGAATTGCAAGCCCTGTCAGTGGAACCCGATTTTATCTCCTTTCAGAAGGATAAAGTGGTCCTTAGAACCAATAGAAGGTTCTTGCCCAAAGTGGTTTCAGATTTCCACTTGAATCAGTCTATGTGTCTCCCTGTTTTCTTCACTGATCATTCTTCTTCAGGAGAGAGAGAAGGCTACACAGTTTAGATGTTAAAAGGGCCCTTAGCTACTACATAGAGCATAGCAAGGGTCACAGGTTTGATTCCCTCCAGTTGTTCCTCACGTATGGAGAAGTGGGAAAGGGCAAACCTGCTACCAAGAGAACTATTGCCAGGTGGATTGTGTCTTGTATATAATTCTGCTATGAGAAACTAGGGAAGATTCCACCCTCAGGCCTGAGGGCTCACTCCACCAGAGGTACAGCTGCCTCCCTGGCTGCTGCCGGGGATGTTCCTCTATTAGAAATTTGTGAAGCAGCCACCTGGAAAACAGCCCATACCTTTACCAAGCATTACTCTCTGGATATCCAGGCTAGGAGTGATACCCGGTTTGGCACAGCAGTACTTCAGAGCCTATTCCCAAAGTAGGTTCTGTCCCTCCTCCATGGAGGTACTGCTTGGTAGTCTGCAATAGTCGGAATACAGCAAGATTTCATGTTGTTTGAAGAAAAAATTACTCCCCTTAGTAATTATGTTTCTTTTAATGGAGTCTTGCTGTATTCTGACCTCCCTTCCTGCCTCCCCTCTCAGAGCCTGTTTTTGGGAAGTGGGTGGGCAGGTGCAATGTTGCACCTCAGGGGTACTTCTTTTACACCCTCCTCTTTTTGTTTGGGTGTTTGTTTTATTATTGTTATTATTTGAATTGGTTTTTGGTTTCCTGATTTGAGTCTTCCTTGGGAATTCAAAACTTTTGTTGCCAGTTGGCTAGTAAAAATTTTACAATTTCCACATAGGATAGTTAGTGAGTTTTTGCTTGTAAGAATCTGACGGATGGATTTCAAAGGGCTCCAGACAGAGACCTCAGCCGAGCTCGAGCTCAGCATTCTATGCTCTGCACTGAAAGTTAACCCTTTGTTCTCCGGGGCAGTTTAAAGGCTGGGGATAACTGCACTAGTCAGAATACAGCAAGACTCCATTAGAAGAAACATAATTACTAAGGTGAGTAATTTTTTCTTTTCAGTCGTCAAGACAATTAAACTGTGTGGAACATTCTAATTTAATGGCTGGGGGCCGCTCAGGCTCTTCTGCCCCTTTGATAGGGGTATATGGCCCCCTTGTGATATTGCCGCTTCGGTGGCTTCTTCGGCACAGGTGGTTAACATCTCTCCAGTTGTGATTATTAGTCCGGGTCATGATTTCAGTATGGATGCTCAGGTTCTTCTGCACTCAGATGGAGAACATCTTCGCATTTTGTATTAAGACAATCCTTGAGAAATAGCAGCCTGAAAGCCTTGTTAGGCCCAGTCTATTAAAAAAAAAAAATAAAATATATATATATATATATATACAACAGCATAGTTTAAATTACCCGATACTTCCCTTTTTGGATCTGGTCAGGTTCCGCCTCAGCCCCTGAGGCACCCGTCTCCAGAGAACAGTAAAGAGTACCTGACTTCTTCTTCCCCAAGGGGGAGTCCGATCCAGCAGTGGTATGGGTCATCTCTTTGTCCAAGAGAGATTTCTCTCATTCAGAGACATTTCCTAGACCTAGGCAACTGCCTAGTCTGTTAATTACCTTTTCTTTTTTTCAGGCTTTCTTCTCCTGAGCAGAGCCTTGCAGCAACAGAAGCGACTCTCCTCCGAGTCGCAACTCAGGTTCCTACTTCCTTGTTTGCCTTAACTTAACAGGCGATATACTCCTTCAAACAACATGAAGTCTTGCTATATTCTGACATATGCAGTGAGTCCCAACCTTCGAACTGCTCCGGAGGTGAAAGAGTTAACTTTCCATGCCAGGCATGGAACGCTGAGCTCGAGCTCGGTTGAAACTCTGTTGTTCTTCAAACTCAAACCGTCAGATTCTTTACTCCGCCTCACTGAACAGTCGCTCCAGAGATTTCTCCTTCTGCTTGATTCATTTTGTCGGTTAAAGTATTGTTTTTCTCTGTTTTCGACCGAATTTAAACCGCAACCGGTCGGTTCAGGCTCTGTCTGTGGTATTTGTGAGTACTAGATAGGTTTTACATTAATTCTCTTCTGTGTGGAACTTGTAAACAGTTTATCGGTTCGGTTTGAACCGATCAGGTTGTTTAAAATATCTTAATCTGTGATTTAGAGTGTGGTTACTGGTTCTTGTCGGTTCTAAAAAAAACGGATTTTATTACTGTTTTTTCCACGACCCGTGACGGGGTACAAGAGGGTCTTACCTGGAGGATTGCCATAAATGGATAAGTTTGGTTAGGACTGGCACTATGTCTGAGAAACCCAAAAGAAAAACTGGGCCCACTGGGTTTCAACACTGCAGTGTGTGTGGGGAAGTCTTTGCCAAGGCTGACCCCCACACCACCTGTGTTTATTGTCTGGGGTTTGACCACCTCAATGCAGACTGCCAGATTTGTAAAAATTTTCCTGCAGCTACCCTGGAAAAGAGAGTTGGTAGGCTCAAGGAAAGGGAGGACAAAAAGTCCGCTGAACCGGATGGCCAGCCCGGTTCGGTTCCAACTGAACCAGAGGGAGTGCCCTCTGACCAGGGCAAGACTTCTTCGGGCCAAAGGAGATCCGACTCTGAGGAGTCAGTTCCAGCAAAAAGGACTAGGAAATCAGCTGGTGTAGAGCCAACACTTTCCTCTCCAACCGCTGAAGAAATAGCCAAAGCGATTAAAACTGTCCAGTCGCTTTCCCCGGTTCCGACCGAACCGGCACCATCAGGTAAGCGCCCGGTTCGGCCGGTTCCACCAGTTCAAGAGTATGATTTAGAGGAATATTATGAACCAGAGGAGGGGGAAGAGGAGTATGAGGAGAGTGAATGTGGATTTGAAAGTCTGGATGTGCCCATTGACCCAGACATCTCCCCAGACAGACCTTCAGGAGTGTCTCCTCCTAGGCTTTCTGAGTTCCCCTTCTCATTTTACGTTTTATAAAAAAAAAAAAAAGTGGCTGAAACCCTCCAGCTCCCTATGGAGGAAGCTGTGGATGATCAAGAGGAGCCTGACTATGTGGAAATGATGGATATCCCAGAGTCTAGGAGACTGTCTATTCCCTTGCATAAATCTTTTGGGAAACAGACATTTAAAATTCTAAAACTCCTCACACTATACCTCCTGTGGATAAAAGAATGGACAAGAGGTACACATTGTCAGGCTCTGACACGAAGTTCCTTACACAACAATGCAGCCATGTTGGGTAGTGCAGGCTGCAGCCTGTGACAAGGCAAATATTCCCTTGGCTTCACACCCCTCTGACAAGGACTCCAGGAGGATTGATGCTATGGCAAAGAAACAGTACATGGCAGCATCCTTGGGACTCAGACAGGCAAATTATATGGCTTATGTTGCTAGATATCAGAAATCCAGATGGGATACTGTTATGCCTCTAGCAAAACAGGTCCCTGGCCAGCTTGCCAAGGAGCTGGAGCAGGTGGCTGCTGATGGTATTGAGGCATCCAAGGTGCAATTCCATGCTGCAGTGGACTCAATGATGTGTCATCAAGAGTCATGGCTACATCTGTGGCACTTCGCAGGAATGGCTTGGCTCAGATGTACTAGCCTGTCTGGGATACCCAGACTAAGGCCATGGATTTTCCTGTTGTGGGTAATTCCCTGTTTGGGGAGCAGACAGAGAATTACATGAAGAAAATGGATGAGTATAGGACCACCTATAGGAGTGCACAGGCCAAGGAAAGGCAGGCCACTCCTCAAAGGCAGCTTCCCAGGGGCAGAGGCAGGCCTTTTTACCAAGCCCAGGCCTCCTCTTCTGCTTATGCCCAGAGGGGGTTCTTTAGATGGAGAGGCAGAGTAGGTACAAGCAGGCCTGCTTCCAGCCCTCAGCCCAAAGCCCCTGCCAAGCAGGCACCCTGATGGGGTTGCCAGGGCCGATTCTCAGCTACCTGTAGGGGGCAGGCTGGCTTACTTTGTCCAGGACTGGGAGTCTCTGACATCAGACAAGTGGGTCCTGGAAGTAGTAAGCCAGGGACTGGTTCTCAGCTTCAAAAAGTTTCCAAAGATGAGAACCAGATCCTTTCCACCTGCAAATCCACCAGAGGCACTTGCCCTACAGGCAGAGGTCTCTTCCCTCCTGGCTCTCAGAACTGTGGAAAGGGTTTCACCCTTACACCAGGGCAAAGGGTTGTACTCCAGGTACTTCCTTACCCCAAAAAAGATAGGAGAATGGCGGCCCATCCTGGATCTCAGATACTTAAACAAGCACCTTTCAAAACCAAAATTCAAAATGGTGACTCTGGGAATTATTCTACCCTCTCTAAGGGCAGGGGACTGGCTAGCGTCCCTGAATCTCAAGGATGCCTACTTCCATATTCTTATCAGAAGCTCCCATCGAAAGTATCTCAGGTTCGAGCTGCCCTCAGGCCATTACCAGTTCAGAGCAATTCTCTTTGGCCTCACCTCTGCTCTCAGAGTATTCACAAAATGCCTGGCAGTAGCAGTTGCTTCTCTAAGAAGGCAAAAAATTGCCATCTTCCCTTATCTGGATGACTGGCTCATAGTAGGCCAGTCCCCAGACCAAGTCAAGTTACACCTACAGTTAACTCAGCAACTGCTTACCTCTCTAGGTTTCCTTCTGAGTCTTTCAAAGTCAGTTCTAGAGCCTGTCGAGCTCCTCACCTTCATAGGCGCAGAGCTGAACACAGAGAAAGCCAGAGCCTTCCTTCCTTTGGACAGGGCAAGGACCCTGGTCTCTCTGGCCTCCTCATTCACCCTGCAGGTGTCTCGACCAGCAAGGCATTTTCTACAGCTCCTGGGGCACATGGCTGCTTCTACAGCAGTAGTGCAGGGAGCAAGATTTCAGATGAGGGACATTCAGTTCCTTTGAGAGCCTTTGGTCTCAAAGGAAAGACCCTCTAACCAAATTGATTCCAGTGACTCAACCCTGATCCAGGCCCTCCAGTGGTGGCAGGATCAGAGCAATCTGAGACAAGGGTTCCATTTGTCACCAGTCTCACTCCTTAATCCTTACTACAGATGCATCCCTCTTGGGGTGGGAGCTCACATGGGCGACCTCACTACCCAGGGGTTGTGGTCCCCTCAGGAATCTCTGCTCCACATCAATCTGTTGGAACTCAGAGCAGTTTTCTAGCACTTCAAGCTTTTTCCAAATCTGTTCAGAACAAAGTTGTACAGGTCAGAACAGACAACACCACCACAATGTGGTACATCAACAAGCAAGGGGGCACTCGGTCTACGGCCTTGTGCACCGAAGCAATGAAGTTGTGGTCTCTGGCTTACTCCCTGAACACCTCCCTTATGGCAGTTCACCTCCCAGGCAAGGACAATGTCCTGGCAGATGCTCTCAGCAGGATTTCCCAGGGCCATCACGAATGGTCACTGGACCCCCTGGTCTCGGAGGTGATATTTGCCAGATGGGGCACCCCGCAGATAGATCTTTTTGCAGCCTCAGACAATCACCAACTTCCCCTTTTTTGCTGCAGGCCCCCAATGTTGGGCTCAGTCCCTCTGGATGCCTTAGTTCTCAATTGGGAAGGGAAGTTTCTCTATGCTTTTCCCCCTTCCCTCTCCTGTTCAAAGTGCTAGTCAAAATCAGATCTCAACCCTGCAAGATGATCTTGATTGCTCCAGATTGGGACAGACAACCCTGGTATCCACTCCTACTGTACTTTGCAGTCCATCTCCCCAGGAATCACAACCTGTTAACTTGTGCTCAGGGGAGGGTTTGGTACCCGAACCTCAAATCTCTCAATCTCAAGGCCTGGCTTTTTGAAGAGTTAGAGTTTGCTGATTTACACCTCTCCCAAGGTGTAATGGATATCCTGAAGGCTTCTAGAAAACCTTCCACCAGGGCTACTTACTGTTCCAAATGGAAGAGGTTTTCCATATGGTGCTCTGGAAAGCATATTTCCCCAGAATCTGCTGATTTACCCACAGTCCTGGATTATATGGTCCACTTAAATACCTTTAGCTGAGACCAGCTACCCTAAAAGTGCATCTGGCAGCTGTGTCTGCTTTTATTTCAGCAGGTAAGCCCTCTTCTTTCAGCTCACCCTGTATTCTCCAAGTTTTTCAAGGGATTGCTTCACACCAACCCTCCATTCAGGGACCCTGCCCCCGCCTGGGATCTTAATGTTTGCATTGCTCAGCTTATGCAACCCCCCTTTGAGCCTTTGGCTTCAGCAGAGCTTAAGTACTTGACTTGGAAGACTGTGTTTCTGGTAGCCATCACTTCTGCCAGACGCATAAGTGAATTACAAGCTTTGTCAGTGGAGCCTGATTTTATCTCCTTTCATAGAGATAAGGTGGGCCTCAGGACTAACAGGAAGTTCTTGCCTAAGGTGGTTTCAGATTTCCACCTTAATCCATCTATATCTCTTCCAGTGTACTTCACTGACCATTCCTCCTCTGGCGAGAGGGGGCTGCACAGCTTAGATGTGAAGAGAGCCCTTAGTTACTACATAGAGCGTACCAAGGGTCACAGGTTTGACTCCCTCCAACTTTTCCTCACTTATGGTGAGGTTGGTAAAGGTAAACGTGCCACTAAAAGATCCATTGCCAGGTGGATTGTCTCTTGTATCCAATTTTGCTATGAAAAACTGGGTAAGGTTCCTCCCTCACGCCTGAGGGCTCACTCTACCAGAGGTACAGCTGCTTCCCTGGCTGCTGCTAGGGACATCCCTATTCTAGAGAAATGTCAAGCAGCTACCAAGAAAACAGTTCACACTTTTACTAAAACATTATTCCTTGGACATCCAGGCTAGGAGTGATGCTCGGTTTGGCACAGCTGTGCTTCAGGGCCTATTTCCTAAGTAGGTTCTGTCCCTCCTCCATGGAGGTACTGCTTTGTAGTCTGCATATGTCAGAATATAGCAAGACTTCATGTTGTTTGAAGAAAAAATTACTCACCTTAGTAATGTTGTTTCTTCTAATGGAGTCTTGCTATATTCTGACCTCACCTCCCTGCCTGCCCCTCTCAGAACCTCTGTTTTTGGGATGTGGGTGGGCAGTGCAGTGTTGGCACTTGGTAGGTGCCCACCTTGTTGTTTTTCACCCCTCCTTTCTTGGGGTGACTTGGTGTTGTGTTTTTCATTTTTTGGGTCTCCTGACTTGAGTCTTTCTTTTGGGACCAAAAAATGTGTTCTTATGTTTAGTAGCCAGTTGGCTAGTGTAGGTTTACAGCTTCCACAGGACCTCAGTGAGTTTAGCTTATAAAGATCTGATGGTTTGAGTTTGAAGAACAACAGACAGAGTTTCAACCGAGCTCGAGCTTAGCGTTCCATGCCTGGCATGGAAAGTTAACTCTTTCACCTCCGGAGCAGTTCGAAGGTTGGAACTCACTGCATATGTCAGAATATAGCAAGACTCCATTAGAAGAAACAACATTACTAAGGTGAGTAATTTTTTCTTCTTGACCGAAGGCCAAGTAGGTCTTTTTTCTGAGGTAGCTTCTAAAATATTCACACCTTCGGTTCTGGCGCACTGGTTCCATGCCAGTCACTCACGAAGGTATCCTCTCCAAGAGTGTGATGGAGTTGTGATGTTTGTTTTTCAGCAAACAAACTATAACCCTTTCCTACTCCCTTCAGGGAGGCCAGAATGAGTAGTGCCTCACTGCATTGAGTCATTGCCACTCCCACTCACTTTCAGCGAATGGGTTGGCCCTAACTTGGTCCTGCTGTGCCCCTCCTCCTCGATGCGCATCTGCCTCTGTTTGTCTTAGAAATCCAGCCCGTTTTTCTATTTCAGAATTTTTTTTCTGCAGTAGACATATCCTCCTGTACACGTTTTCTTTCTTTCCTGAGTTCAGAGACTGCTACTACAGTTGTACATACAGGGGCAGGATGGTTCCTTTTTGGAATGTGCAGTGGGTAGGATCTGGTTCTACTAGACCACCTCAAGAGGCTTCTAAGTCATGCTTGGCCTTCCATCAGGAGGGTTCCAATGACTAAGTGGAGGCTGTTCTCCTTGATGGGCTAACCCCACCTGGACCCCCTTTGCTCACTAAGTAAGGGGTTCAAGTGTTCCTGGACCTGTTGTTCAAAGGTCAACCGTATTTGATAGTGAGGGTTTCCATCTGCACTTTCTGGTCTACCCTGGACCAATAGACTTTACCTCCAACTCTTTCAGTTCCTGAGGTCCCTTTATATTACATTAGTACATGTCTTTGACACTATTACTTTTGGTCCTAGACCAAATTGTGAGGCCAGGTTCTTGCCACTCTCCTAGAGTGGTTGCGGCTTCCTGGTAGACTTTCATTTTGTGCCCCTTGCAGTCGTCTGCAAAGTGGTGAGTTACAACTTGAGCGCTTATCTTGTAAGCACTATGTTCTAGATTCCCTTTACAAGACAGCTCTTTTTATTAGCAAGACAGTCCTTGGCCGTCCTTTCTGAGTGAATCCTATCTTCTACCACTCTGCTCAGGGTTGTTGGTTTTAGCTTGGTACTCTCTCACTAGTGTGAATGATTGATGGAGACTTAGTCCAGAAAGATATGGAAATTACCTACTTACCGTAATTATTGATCTTCTTGGACAGTCTCCATCACTCATTCACACGCCCACCCACCATCCGCTGGGTTCACTCATTTTCTTTCCTGGTCTTAATGGTCCTGTGGTTCAGACTGTGAAGACATTGTTCTTTGACCTTTCTTGCAGAGGCCATCTGGGACCTCTTAGGCCTAGAAACTCAAGATGAGTTATTCTCATTAGTTACGCTGCACCTCCTCGGTCGAAAAGGTACTGAGGCGGTTGGAGGGTCGACACCGAGATAGCCTACACAAGCGCAAGCTAGTATCGTGGTGCCGCGCATGCGTGGTCCTGTCTTGGAACCGACCCTTCTGAAAATTTTAGGCTACCGCTTGGCCCTAGCGCTTCTGGCGCTATCCCACTAGTATAAATGAGTGATGGAGACTGTCCAAGAAGATCAATAGTTATGGTAAGTACGTAATTTCCATTTTCTGTATTTCTATTTTTGAGTGATCCCTGATATCTAGTAGCCCACCCGCCAGACACAAATCTGAGCCCCCTCGCAAAGGCATCCAGCCAGATCCCTCCGCCTCTTCCCCATTGGTCCCCCATTTACCCAAGACTGCAGCCACTTCCCTGTGACTGTGATCGGTACAGCATCTTAGCTCATTACCTTGGCTGATCACTGTCTGAATGAAAGGGAGTGAGTGCGCACCTACTGTAGAACATCTGTTTCTGTATGTAGTAGGTGTGTGCTCACTCCCTGTTACTCAGAAAGTGGCCAGCTGAGGTGGCGAGCAGAGGGGCTGGACCTGTCACTGTCTCAGTGGGAGGGACTGGCAGCTGGGGTAATTTATGAGCCATCATGGGGAGAGGGGTGGAATTGGGAGGGGGTTCAGACTTGCAGTCAGGGTGATCTAGATGCCAGGGATCCTCTTAATATACTAATCAGAAGTACCTGAATGGTGATTGGGGGTGGGGAAATTCTAGATGCCAGGGATCATTTTACTAATTGGAATTATCTGAATGTGACTGAGGGGAACTACTAGATGCCAGGGATCATTTTATTATAATATCGGGGCATCTGAATTGCGATGAGGAGGTGAGGGCTGACACTGCTGTGTGTAATTCCTCCATGAAGTCATGCACAGAGGCATTGTACAGAGATGTTAGTTAGCCCATATGGGCTGGCAAATGTCCCACTAGCACCTTTCCAGCCCTATGAACTTAGCATGCTGAGAATTGAGAATGACTCATGGGGTAAAGATGCTAGCCTATCTGGGACATTCTTTTTCCTTTTGTTCCTCTGAATCCCTGTCCTACTGGAGGCTGTGATAGTGCCTAGTCGTGTCACAGTGGGCTTTCCAATGGAAACCAGTAATCACTATACAGTGTGGTTCAATATTACGATGGATGCAGAGGCAAGCCACAAAAAGACGATGGTCCTGGACTTTAGTAGGCTGGATTTTAAAGAAATAGGAGACTTCTTCAGAAGCAGCCTAGCAGGGGAGGATTGTCAGAGCGAGGTAGAGGAACAGTGAAGAAAATTAAGTAAAAGCATAGGGAGGGCAACCAGCATCTGAATGAAGGAAGTAAGCAAAAGCAGGAGGAAACAAGCATCCATCGATGCCGAATGTTGTCTTGCTGGCATTGGCATTGGCATTAGTAGTGCAAGAGTTAGAGTGACGCATGATAGGAATGGCAGTGAAGTATGAAAGTGACGCCAACCCCACACCACCCTGCAGAGACTGACAGGCACTGAGGTGTTCCTTTGGGTTGTTAGCCATAACGCTCATGCCGTTTGACCTCACCCTACCCTGCATACTCGGATAAGTGTCACGTTGTGCCTTGGGGTCATTGGGACTTACGCTCACCCCATTCCATAAGGAAATACGTTGGGATGGGTACAGTATAGGAGAATGGGGTGAACTTTGGGGCCAAAGAGTTCAAGGCACACCTCGATGCATGTCACAGGCTGGAGGGTGGTGGTGGGGTGGAATGGTGTAACCACTACAGCCGACAATCCAAAGTCACCCCCCCCCCCCAATACCAGTCAGTCTCTACAGGATGGGATATTCTGGTTAGAAACCTTAATGCCCCAAACGTTTGTTGGTATTTGCACTCCACAAATTTTCAACATGGGCTTTTTGTGACCTCACCTCATGAAAGCATTTGGGACCTCCGCTCATGAACAGTGGCACTGTGATTTTGTTAATGTGTCCTGAACGTTCATTTCCCATAGCAACTGTGACATTCTGCGCCAGATGTGCGGAAACACATTTTGGGTAAGATGTGAAAAATGACAGCTCAATTGTTCATAAGCACATGTGAAGAAATGGCAATGTTGGAAATCTGGAGTGAAAATATTAAAAATTCTCGAAGTTACAAGCGTGCATGGAAACTCCGCAATGCATTCTCTAACACAGTCATTTTGTGGAATTTGTTCACCAGATTTTCAACATAGGCACTTTGGGAGCCCATCTTATGAACAGTGACACTGTCATTTCATTAATCGGTCCCAAAAGGTGATTCTGTGCAGTGACCGTGAAATCACCTTTTGGGATCGAATAATGAAATGACCGTGACTGATTTCATGAGGTGGGGTCCCAAGAACCCCATGTTGAAAATTTGGAGCCAAAAGTCACACAAATGGATGAGCTATCCACCTAAGTTTAGCCCCCACCCCATTGATGCCATTATACAACTTACCAGCACTTCTTCAGTTTGTGGTTGGCTTTGAAGAGTGCAGACGTGTTCCCGCTGCACCAAAGATCACAGCGCTGGACTCCAAAAGTAAGTATGGTGTGAGAGTGTGTGTGGGGAGGTGGTGTGCGCAGAGGGTGGGTGCAGGTTGGGGGAAGGGACCCAACAGCATAGGACTGTTTTTCTTTGTTTCAGGTTATAATAAAAGAAAGAACACCACAGACCATTTTCTTTTTTTTTTTTTTTTTACAGGTGTAAGGAAAATGTTGGGCACACTGGGATGGGTTCCCAGTGTGTCCCATGAGTTTGTGGTGTGATGTTAGCCACACTGCAGTGGGCAGGGGCAGGAAAATGCCGATGTGATTGGCTTTTGAACATGGAAGCACACTGGGGTGGGCTCCCAGTGTGCCACACAATCTTGGGGGGTTAACTATGCCAACAGGGGGATTGGACACCCCCGGAGCCGGCTTGCTGAGGATTGTGAGAAGCAGATGGCGAGAGCTGCAACCACGTTTATTGAAATGTTGCACCAGGCAAGGCACGCCCTGCAATGATGAGGAGCACCCTCATTGCAGTGGTGAAATTGTTTCAAGTTGATGGCATGCTTTTGCAGTGCTATCATAGACAGCGTCCTATTTCAGTCGTGACACAGAGCCCAGCCCGAAAAAGCAGTGGCACCATTGGCCACAACACGACCACACCTCCAAAACCTGCTGCCACAATATGTTGTCTGCGCTGTGCACACAAGACAGCATAAAAAGGACCATTGTGGTGCTGTAGGGAAGTTGCCATGAAGGTGTCTGAAGCACATCCCCCAACCAGTCTAACATACTAATATACTAGACGCCAGCAGAGTAGGCCTATTGGTCTATCAAGTCTGCTTGTGCTTCAGCACCCAGATTGGGTACTGTAGCCCTCTGTCTGTCTCCTTCCACTGTTTCTGCATCCCCCAGTCCTGCCTCCCCGGGCAAATCAGCCTCTGCTTCACCCCTTGCCTATACCTTAATCCTACCACCCTCAATCTTCCAAGTGTCTGGTTAAGCAATTCCTACACTGTTTTGGAAGAGTGGGATAGCCCCACAATGGCACCTACAGCCGAGACTGAGGTGGATGGGCAGATCCCCAGGGATGCAGCACCAGAAAAGGGGGAAAGAAAACCCCAGAGGAGGAGGAAGAAGCTTCTCCTGGTGGGGGACTCAGTTGTCCAAGGAGTGAAGTTAAGGGAACCTAGCAGGAAGAACATGGAGTGAAAGTGCATTTCAGAAGGCTCTGCATGGTGGGATGAGAAGTGGCTCAATAGGATCACAAGGGTAATGGCAAGGAGGGAGGAACTGGATGTTATTGTCCACGTGGGGATGAATGACCTGGCAGGAGATAAAGTGAAAGTAGCTAGAATCCAAAAGGATTTCAGAAAGTTGGGGGGAGCCTGAAGCAAGTAGATCACTTCAAGGAGGAAGTAGAGTGCAGTGGTTAAGGCTCTGAGCTGCAAACCTGGAGACCTGGGTTTGAATCCCACAGCCCCTGCTTTCATACTGTGTGACCCTGAGTAAGTCACTTAACTTCTTTGTGCTCCCAGGTCACACCTGTGAGTAAGTCACTTAACTTTCTTGTGCTCCCAGGTCACACCTGTAAACAAGCTTCAGCTTAGTTTGTCTCTCTTGGTAAAAAAAAAACAAAACACTCCGTCTCCTTCTTGGAGGTGCCACCTGTCCATGGCAGGGGAAAGGCTAGGGCACTCCACATCCAGTAATTCAACGCCTGGTTGAAGGAATGGTGTGGAAGGGTGGGTTATGACTTCATGGGGGACTGGGGCCCCACCTGGATGGATGCAAGCCTGTATTAAGATAATGGCCTGCATCCATCAGGGAAGGTGACCAGAGTAAGAAGTGTGAATGCTTCAGTGACACACATATTTAAAATGGCCTGGGGGGGTGGCTAGGTGGTGCAGAGGGCTAAGGTGTTGGCACCTTACCTCGACCCACACTGGCGACCCCGGTTCGGAGGTCGGCACTGAGGGGGGGCGGAATTGGATGGAGCTGTTGACAGGCAAGCTTTTCTCTCCATGGAGGGAGTACAGTCTCCCTCGGCTGATGGGCGACCCCCAGTGGAGGCTAGAGGAAGCTCAGGCCAAGGTGGCCTAGGCACTAAGCCTGGGGTGGGGGAAGGAGGCCATGACCAGGGCTGTTCTGCACATGCATGCCTCCACGTGCATGCACGCTGACTCCTGGGGCCTCTGGGAGAAAACACTCGGAGGAAAAAATGCTAGTCGGCAGGGTGAAGACCAACCCCCTGCAGGTGCTGCTCTGGGCCGGGCAGGTAGGCTGAGTGATTCGGGGGCCAGGCTGGGGGTCAATCGAATGGGGACTGACTGGCAGGAGAAGCATTAGAAATATTAAAAAAAAAAAAATAATATGGGAGGGGAGTGGGGAGTCAGAAAGGCCAGGTGACATAGTATCATCCCCCGGCGCATGCAGGAAAATGAGTTGAAGTCTGGGACACTGACAGCAGAAGGAGAATGGGAAGCAGTGAATTCTAGGCCACATAAGAAAGACAACTGGGGAGTGGGGACAAAGCAGAGGAGGGGAAGGGGTGTGAGGTGTGGGATTTGGAAGGAGGAGTCTCACCAGACATTGAAGCCAATCAAAGTAATAATTTATTGTAGCAGGATACTTTCTCTGCGGACTCGTACAAAAAACAATAAATAACAGAATAACAAAAGCAAATAAAGTCCTTGTAAAATGAACACTAGAAGGTGCTAGTGTACCTTCCTTCTGAGGTCAGAATACATCTGCACCTCACCAAGCTATCTGTCTAAATGAGAAGGAGCATGCCTTATATACCTGCAGTATCATGTGACAAGCATAAGTCCTCCCCTTTTACTTTAATTCTCAATCTTTTGATATAAATATATTATACTTTATACAGTATATTTAGAAATCCTTTTGAACAACATTCAAATACATTATACACTTCGATTAGGAAGTAATAATGCAGGAAAACCAAACATTTGCAAGAACTACAGAATTAGCTCCGCCCCCTCTAGGCTGTCCCTTTAAATACAGAAGAGAAATGGCCGGCCAGCTCTATAGCAACAGCACAGAGAAACAGGAGCCAAGCTGCAGCTCAGACAAAGTAATACAAACAGGTATGGCCACCTTGAAAGGTCCTTTGATATTATCTCCAATATTTTTAATTATGTATCCTATTTTTATTTAAGGACAGAAAGCCAAAAGAAGAAGAAGAAACATTGGTCTGGCTTGCTGAATATTCAGGGCGTTGCCCTGTACCATGCTTAACTTGGCATTTTTTATATTTTAGCGACATTACATAGCTTGTGTTATAAATGGAAACGCTAAAGCAGAACAATTAACAGTGTATATACTGTTTAGCCAAGTGAGTGCTATACAAAGGTGTGGTTGTTTTAAAACTCGGAACACTAATTGCTCGCTCTGTTAAACACTCAGAATACATCCTTAAGATTTGGGAAAAGGGAGGACCTATGCTTATTAGTGCTATGAATGTGCTGCTCACAGGTGCTTTTATCCATTTATTTATATTTCTTCCCTATTTCTAGGTACAGGGGGTTAAAAGCATTTTGAGGAGACTATAATTCTTTATAATACGAAGTATAAGTTGGGCGAAAACACAAACCCGGAAGTGTTCGGTCATTTTGAAGACCTTCAGCTGCACAGGCGGCTTGCACAATCGAGGTGCTTGTTTTAAAGTTTAGCCGAGCAGTCGGCTTACATTACCGAGGCAGTAGCTGCAAAATCTAGCCGTACAGATGGCTGGTGCTGTCGGGGGGAGGGGGGGTGAGAAAGCTGCTTGCCTTGTGTTTCAATAACTCAGCCCATAAGAACAGTATGCCAAGATATTACAGCAACATACTAGTGCAAAACAAGTGCTTTTATAACTACTCAAATGTAAGGACAACAGCACGGAAGACTTCTAGAAACCATCCCTCTCTCACAAAAGGCTTTTAATAACTGGAACTAAATACATTTTCTTTTATGGAGTACAATGGGGGGAGGGAAAAGGAACATAAAGATGACCACTTAAACAAACGAACGCATGAATAAGTTTATATACCAGACAGAGAATAATGTAGGGATAGTAAGAACATTATATAGGTGGCCTGCCTATATACGTTTAGATGTACAGGAGGAAAAGAAGGAGAATAAGCTAAACAAGGGCTGTTGCAACAGGCTTATAATAAAAAAAAAAAAAAAAAGCATCGTGTCTGGCATAATATGCCATCCATCACAGGGGGAAGGAAGCAGGAGAGCAGCAGCAGCAAGAGAAGGAGGGGGATTGGAAATCATGGTAACAAATGCACGCTGCCTGGGAAATAAAATCCCAGACCTTGAGGCATTCATAGTAGAGGCAGACTTGGACATAGTAGCAATAAATGAGATGTGGTACACTGTTAATCATGGGACATTGATGTTCCAGGTTATGCTCTGTTCGGGAGGGATGGGGGATAAAAAAGGAGAGAGTGTGGCCCTGTACGTCAGAGAGGCTATAAAGGTAACAGAGGTGCAGGGTAGACAGGGGCAGGCTGAGGCACTGTGGGTCACCCTTGAACCTGGCAGAGGCTCAGCAATATGAACAGGGGTGATCTTCAGGCCTTCAGCACAGGGGGAAGAAGTAGATAGGGAGCTTGTGGATGGAATACACAATATGGCAACAAAAGGTGAAGTCCTGCTGCTGGGGGATTTCAGTATGCCCGACATGGATTGGTCCACCCAGGCAGCTGCTTCAGCCAGAAGCAGAAGCATCTTGGATTCCTTACGGGGGGTAGGTCTAAGGCAGCTTGTGCTTGATCCAGAGAAAAGGCCATTCTTGACCTGATACTGACCAATGGGGACAGAATGCAGATGTTTGTGTGGAGGGGCAACTGGGATCCAGTGACCACCACATATTGTGGTTTAGCATGGGACCCGGGACCCAGTCCAGTCATATGAGGGCAAATGTTTTGGATTTCAAGAAGGCAGACATAGAAACTAGAGGTTGATGGCAGATAAGGACCACAAGGCCCATCCAGTCTTTGCTGACATGGGGAGATGCATCTGAATAGCCTTCTTTAGAAGCTTGTAAAAGGGTGGTATTCAGAAGGTATGAAGAAACACAGAAGAATGAGGATAGAGAAGTGTATCAGGTAAAACAGAGGGAAGCAGGTAAGGTAATGAAGGGATCAACGGCTCAGACAGAAGAAAGCATAGCCAAAGGGTATAAAAAGAAGACCAGACTTTCTTCAGGTACATAAGCAACGAGAGGAAGGTAAGGGGAAGGATTCTAAGGATAAGGAGGATGACAAAGGGAGACTGCACAGAGGGGATCAGAAAAAAGTGTACATCCTGAACAGGTACTTCTGCTGTTTTCACAGTGAAGAGAGAGACAGGGACAGTTCACCAAGGAGCAGCATGAACACTGGAGAGGGAAGTGGACACAAGTCCATTTTCAAAGGAAAGTGCATTATTGAAGAGACTTCAAATTTTAGGCTGGACAAGGCCGTAGGACCGGATGGCTACACCCAAGGGTATTAAGGGAACTAGGAAGGGAGGTGCTTGCTGTACTACTCATGGTCTTATTCAACAACCCACTGGAGACAGGAGTTGTTCCAGAGGACTAGATGAGAGCAGACATAGTTCCATTTTGTAAGAGCTTCAGCAGGGAGCAGGCTAGCAAATATAGTCTGGTCTGTCTTACTTGAGTCATGGGGAAATTAATGGAATCCATACTAAAAGAGAGAGACTGATAGAGTATCTTGAATCCAGTGGGCTGCAAAACCATAGGCAGCACAAATTAACAGGGGAAAGGTCATGCCAAATGAATCTGGTAGATTTCTTTGACTGGATAACCAGGGAAATAGATAAGGGGAGAGCAGGGGACATGATTGATCTAGAGTTTAGCTAGGCCTTCAGCACTGTGCCACACAGGAGGCTGATAAAGAAACTGAATGGCCTAGGGGTGGGATCCAAAATGGTTAATTGAGTTCAGTGTGCCTGTGCAACTGGTTTTGTGCTTGTGTAACATAGATAATCTTTGACTGTTCATCTCTCTGTCAGTGGGATATACCACCCTGTATGGGTATGAAGGGAAGGAACCCTAGAGGAGGGTTCCACCCGTTGTGGTGCTGCGGGAGTGATTCCCTTGGCTAATGGTACCTGAGGAAGAAGCCCATGGAAAAGAAAGGCGTGCCGCTGGAGGAGGAGGGGTGGATGGAGGGGCAAGGGAAAAATGCCTGTGTGTGGAGTGAGGAGAGCAACCCTTAAATGGGCTGAATGGGAGTGTGTCTTGTTGCACCACCTCCTTGAACTACAGACTGTAGCCTTCCAGTTAGTACAGTAGCTAGTTAATGGATAAGAGACAGAGGGTGGTGGTTAACAGCACTCACTCCAATGATGGGAGAGTGACCAGTGGGGTACCACGGGGCTCAGTACTGGGACCAGTCCTTCTGAACGTAGGGGACACTGCAGAAGAACTGATGGGAAGGTATGCTTTTTTGCAGATATCATCAGCATTTGCAATAGGGTGGACACCCAGGAGTGGTGGAGAGAATGAGCAGGGATCTTGTGAATTTTGAGGAGTGGTAAAAAACATGGCAGTTGGATTCAATGCCAAAAAGTGCAAAATCATGCACCTAGGGCATAGGAACCCAAGAGTTGAGTATAGGATGGGGGGTGGTTATTGACAGTCAATAAACAGGAAAGGGATCTTGTGGTTGTTATGTCTGAGGACCTCAAGGTGGCACTGCGACAAAGCAATGAGTAGGGCTAGTGGGATGCTGGGGTGTGTAGGGAGGGTATCTCCATCAGGAGGATGGAGGTGGTATTGCCAGACCCCACCTGGAGTGTGATGTAATTTTGGAGAACAAACCTCAGAAAGAACATAGACAGGGTGGAGGAAGTCCACAGGAGGGCAACTAAAATGGTGCAGGATTTACATGAGAAGCCCTAAGAGGAGAAACAGAGGGATCTCAGCACGTACACCCTAGAAAGAGAAGAAAGAGAAAAGTGACATGTTACAGGCCTACAAGTATCTTACAGGAGTGAACAGGGTCCATGGAAGTTGCTTTCAAATGTGAAAGAGCACATGGACCGGGGGGGAATGCAGTGAAGCTCGGGGGGGTCAAGAGAGATGTGAGAAAATATTGGTAGATGCCTGGAACAGATTGCCAGCTGAAGTGGTGAAGCGTAAAACGGTAGAGGGCTTCAAGCATGTGTGGAGTAGACATAGTAGAGAAGAGGTAGGGAGGTGGGAGGATGGATGGCGATCAGACAGCATGTGAGGAGGAAGATGAGGCAGGAAACATCTAGGCAGACTAGGTAGGCCAAGTAGTCCTTTCCTGATAACAAATTCAGTGATTCTATGTTTATGACTGAACGCCTGCTATAGAAACAGCTTTTACTACAGTAGGCATCTGATTGTGAACTACCATTCAGTTGGTGGCTGCTGTGGATATGAGTGGATGGTCTGTGCTGGTCGCCATACACCATAGATTGGGGGCAAGTGGGGGCAGTTGTAGTGGTACTGGGTGGGCTGGTTGGAGGGTTAGATATTATACTTATGCAGCAGGGGAATCACTCAACAACAAGGATATGGTATGGAAGAATTACAGCTCTTGCCAGACTACTAATTGGGACACATGGGGAACCCCGGTCTGGGTATCAGACAAATGATACAGAGATACTGATCTTATTAAGTGTCTGATGGGGGCCCAGTTGATCAGTGGTGGGGGGGGTCTGCTGTCTGCTAGACACCTGGAACAGATGTTCTATTACACAGGCATGCAATTTGGGGGGTGGGGCACTGGATACCTGGACAGGTATGCCACATACCAGTGGAGGGACCAGGGTTAGTGGTAGCCTGACATGGCCAGGTGTTGGGAGTGTAGGAACACACAGTCCATAAGACCTGGTTTGGGGAACCAGTAACTAGTGTTGCACTAATGGATAGCTACACCTCCCCAGACCTCCCAGCATGCTGATGTGCCTATGTGCAAGGTGCTGTCAGGTGCTTTACATAGGTGCACGAGGATAGATTAGGACCACATGCAAATGGGCTAGTGACTTGGTAACCAAGCAGTCATATGACCTATGCAGTATTATCCTGCTTTAGAGGTGCAAATTGGGATTAGCAAGTTGATAACCTAACACTCACAAAAAGCTTGAATATTTTGCCTTAGGGCTTTTTAAAACCATTGTAACTCTGTTAAATGAACAAGGAAATGCCCCAGAGTTATGGTTGGTGAGGGTGCACCTTGGCCCCTGAACACTGCTGGACCCCGCTCACCTGGGTCCCAATCCTCTGTGTGCCTCCTCTGCCTGGATGATACTGGATGTCTTGGGCGCCAGAAGGAGTGGCAGCTCTGCCCTATGGGTAAGCCAGGGAGGTCTCTCACCAGGTGGAGGTAGGCAATAGTGGAGCCTCAGGAGGGGCCGGGTTGGGTGGGAGAGAACTGTGGATGACGCCTAAGATAGGCCACATCTCCGGTGATCAGAGGAAAGAGAGTCTGTAAAAAAAGAAATAAATTTTCCCAAACAGCATTTCCCCTTTTGATTTTAACCCAAATCACCTTTTGATAATGCAGCCACCAAACTACCTGACTGTCTAACTGCTGCAGGTTTTACCAAACCCAAACCCACTGGTATCAGTTCAGAAAGACGCCCTGAATTTTGTCCCTGGGTACCTAAATGCCAAGCTGCAGGCCTGAGGTGCAGCTGGCCAGCCGGTACTGGCACACCCACCTGAACCAAACAACCCCCCACATGTTCCCCTTGATTGCTTTAAATCTTGAACTGGCTTTCAGTGCCAGTGGACTTGAACATAGATAAAAATATATATTCCCAAGGTGCAGTGCAGTTTCTGCCCTCACTCACAGCTCTGCTGTATTAGTCCTAGGATGGCACACATGAGTGAAGTCCTGGGGAAGATGGATCAGCAGACGCAGAATCAGGCCTGATGCTTAACACTTGAAGGTGTAGAAGCTGCAGCTTGGATTTTCAGTGTGACCCAAGGTCTTGCAGCCCATCCACACACCCCGGCCCACAGAGGCCCACTGCAGGGCATCATACAAGACCCACCAGCCACAAGGGAGCGTCCCCACAGGTCAGAGCACCCCAGCACCTGAGCACAAATCCATAATCCCTTACTGCCAGCAGTCCCACTTAATGGGGGTCAGCGTGCTCTACACCTGGTACGTTTAGGATGGATTCTTCAGATCATTTCCATTCTTTCCTCAATTACCTGCTGCTCTGTGTAGTCAAGCAGTCTCAGCTACCTTCTCGAATAACAGGCTCTGGGGGGACTGTGCAGAGTCTGAAAATCCAGGGATTTAACACAACAGTCTCCTGTCTTGTTACATCTCAGCAGCAGACAGCAGGCACCCACCCAGACAGCACCCGCTCATCCCACTGCCCCCACAGTCTTTCAACTCCAACACAGTGGCCACTCTTGTGCTGTGACTCATGCACAAGTTCAGCAACTCTTTTTCAGAAATACATCAAGAAAGTCCGTTTTCTCACCGTGCAGATGCTAGTCTACTCCAGACAGAAGAGGCTCTCCTGTCAGCTTCTCAAAACCTGGGTTCAAATCCAGTTTTCATGTCCATTTTCTACAGTCCAGTTTTCTTTGCCAAAAACAGTCCTTTAACCTTGTCTTTCCCTTTTCCTGTTGACATCTTGTCATTTCCAGGGTCAGACAGAACCTTTTACACTTGTTCTTACTTTTTTTTATACTCATCTTTTATTTAGGTCAGAGACGATTTTCTTTTTCCACATGAACATTGGATTATATATTACAGCATTCAGTCCTGTTCATTTTATACATCTCAAATATTCTGTATTTGACACATTGTTGGTCATAGGTTTTTACAGTACACAGGTGTTTGTTTCATACATACATACACCATATTTTCTCCTATCAGTTCCACTATAGCCACTGATACTAACACAAAACTACTGAAGTTCTCTATCAATTTATAATAAAGTTTGGTCACTTTCAAGAAATGTGTCTGTCTATTGTGCATATATCTTCTAGATTTTAACTATCTTCTTCTCCTAGTCAATGGTTTCCATACTAGGTCTTAATCCCCTCCTTCTCCGTCTCTACCCATCTTTTCAGCTGCCTAGTCAGGTTGTTCCTACTTAGGCTTCGTATAGCCGCCATCTTGTCCACTGGTTTTGGAATTTGGGTGTTTGTTTTCTAAGTCCTATTGTAATTCTCTCCATTCTCTGGATGTTCTCCACTATCTCTCTCTCCACTCCCCTACTGTCGGTGGTTCAGGTCTCAACCATCTCCTTGTTACTACTTTAAGTGCGGCAACAACTGAAGTACCCCAAAGTTGTCTTTCCTCCTTCCCTTTCATGTCCACTGGGTGTATTCCCAGAACTAGATGTTCTGGTTCCGGCAGTGTAGGCGTCATAAATATCTTAGAAATATGTCCACCCACCTGTCTCCAATACTCGTGTAACTCTGGACACAGCTAGAAGACATGAGCCTTTGAGGCCCTGACTTCCCCGCCAACATGCGCTAAACCCCCCTCCAGGCCCATGTGCAGCCTGTGCTGGAATCATGAAGTATCTTGTACGAATTTTCCAGCCAAATTCCCTCCACATTGGAGAGGTCGTTGTACTCCATGTGTTTACCCACACTGTTTCCCACTGTTTATCATTAAGTGGCACCCTCAAGTCTCTTTCCCAGTTATCTTTTATGTATGTTGAAGTAAACTGAGTGTCTGCTATGTAGCTTGTATAAAGAATAGAAATAGCCCTTCCCCCATTAGCCGAGTCCCATATTTTATTGAATACTGCCTCCTCCCCCATCTCCAATCCCTCTTTACCCAGCTTCCTTCTCATATCTTGTATATAGTTCCTAATTTAATAGTACCATATTTGGTCTTTGTCTTCCCATTTAAATTTTTGTTTAGCAGCCTCAAAGGATATAATAGTAGACCCTGTAAATAATTGTCCTGGGCAAACCATTCCTCTTTGTACTTGTCTTTTGTACCAATCATCTTGTGCTGCTGGTGTAAATTGTGTATTGTACGCAAACCACCTGTGTTTCCACATCTGCTTCTTTGTATTTCCCTTTTTAGTACCTCTTTTCCACCCTTCTAGTACCGCTTTAGTTCCAGTAAAATTTAATTTAAGATATTTGTCCCCTTCTCCCCTAAACAAGGCTGCACACACTGGAATGTCTGAATGTTCCTGTATGTCTATCCTTTTCCAAAGTGCATCATTTTGAGAGTTTCCCCACAACAAAGTCACCCTCATCTGAGCTGCACACCAATAAGCAAGTAGATTTGGTAATGCCAGTCCCCCTTCAACCTTCGGGAGGTATAGCAAGTTTCTCCTAATCCTGGGATATCCTCCCCCCCCCCACACACACAAAGTCTAGGAACATCCTTTGCCATTTATCTATTTCTCTGTCTGGTACGATACATGGTACACACTGAAACAAGTATAACAAACATAGCAAAGCTTTCCTCTTCAAAGATTGTACCATGGCATGAAGTGACAATGGTAACAGGGCCCATCTCCCAAAATCTTTCTTTAGTTGAGCTATCAGAGGAGTATAGTTCAGTTCAAATAGTTGTGTGTTCACTATACCCAAACTTACACCTATGTATTTGATACTTTCCCTATCCCAATTCATTGGGTATTTATCTCTGATATTTACTGAACTGACATAATTAAAATGGAGGACTTCAGTTTTTGTTTTGTTCAGGGTGTAGCCAAATATAGTTGAATAAAATTAAATTATTTTGAACACTTTGTGTATATTTGTTTCTGGGTTACATACGGAAGTATGTCATCAGCATACAATGCCAATTTATGCTCTACCCCTCCCACTTTTATGCCTGTTACTTCTTCACTTTGTCTTATGGCCTGAGCCAAGGGTTCAATATATAAGGCGAATAATAATGGTGACATGGGGCACCCTTGTCTATTGCCCAACTTGAGATTGGAAGAGATATGACTGTTAGCTCCTTCATGTAGCTGAGAGATCCCTCTCTGGAACTCCTCCGGCAGCCCAAACCAGGAAAGGACCTCCCTCATAAAACTCCATGACACCTTGTCGAATGCTTTTTCTGTGTCCAGGCTCAACAGGGCCGAAGGTGTTTTTGTCTTTATAATCTGGTCTATGATGTGGACTGTTCTTCTTAGATTGTCCTGTGCCTGTCTGACTGGTACGAACCCCATTTGATCCAATTGTATGAGTTGCAGGAGAACTTGTTGGAGTCTCCCAGACCATATGACTGTTAATATTTTATAATCAGAATTCAGTAGTGAAATCGGGCGATATTAGGAGCAACTGGCTGGGTCCTTTCCCGGCTTAGGCAGTACCGAAATGATTGCCCTGTTCCAGGACGGTGGTGCACATCCCTGCTCTCCCATCACCCCTTTATAAACTCTCATTAGTAGAGGTTGTACCAATTCCCTAAAGGTTTTATAAAATTCTGGAGGTAACCCATCCATCCGTTCCTGGACATTTTCCTGTTTTTAAATTCCCTATGACTTCCTTAATTTCCTCTACTCCTACAGGTGCAATTAATGTTTCCCTGATCTTTACTTAATTTTGGTAACCTGAGCTCAATCAAGAAATGTGTCACCTTCTCTCTATCTGGTACCGGGTCTGGTTTATATAATTTAGCATAAAAGTCTCTAAAGACTTCTGCTATTTCTGGTATCTGGGTCTCAAATTTTGCAGTGTTAGGATTTTTTATAGAGTTTATGCAAGCTCTTGCCCTTTGCCCCCTTAGATGCCCTGCCAATAACTGTAAGGCCCTATGTCCTCCCTCGTAGTATTTCTGTCTCATGAATAGCAACTGCTGCTCTACTTGATAATCCATAATGCTCTGCAATTCCGCCTTAAGATGTTTTAACTCATTCGTCCTTTCTTTACTTATTTTTTCTTATTGCGTATCCTCCAAGACTCTTATTTGTGTTGTTATTTCATCCCTTCTAGCCTCCCATTCTTTCTTCTTCTTTGAGGATATTTCCACAAATTTGCCCCTCAATACTGCTTTCGCAGCATCCCATAGAATAGCCAGGGGATATTTCTTCCACATCATTTTCTCTCATATACTGCTTATATATGTCTGTGATAGTCTCCTTTACTTCCTTGTCTCCCAAAAATGAAGCATTTAGCCTCCAAAAGGTATTTTTCCTTATGTTGTTGATTTTTAGTTTCATATAAATGGGAGCATGATCAGACATAGAAAAGTCCCCTGGCCAACTATCACTGATCCTATACATATCTTCCTTGGGGATTATGAAGTAATCTAATCTAGAGTACATTTGATATTGGATTGAGTGATATGTGTAGTCCCTCTGTCTCCCATTCATTACCCACCAAACATCCACCATACCCAGTTTCATTAATAGTTTGGCCACCTTTCTAGCTGTTTTATGTTCCTTTCTAGGGATTCTGGATGTGGTATCCACCTGTGAGTACAGGGTCAGATTTAGGTCTCCTCCTCCCATCAGCAGCCCTCTCCCCATTCCTGACATTTTAATAAAAAGTTCTATATTCTTCATATCTTGACCTGGGGAATACACCAATGCCACTGTAACTTTTGTGCCCATTAACTGACATTTCACTAGAACATACTTACCCTCTTTATCTCTTAATACACCTTCTTGTTTAAATTGTACCCCATTGGGTAATAATACAGCTACTCCCCTTCTACGACCTTTCTTGTAAGATGCAGCAGCCACCTCCTGGAACCCACATTTAGCTAATTTAGCGTGCTCTGATGCTGACATATGAGTTTCTTGGAGAAAAACAATGTCAGGCTTTGCTCTTTTAACCAGACCTATTACTTTGCTTCTTTTAACTGGGTTTGTAAGACCTCTATAAGAACATATACAAATACTGGACAAGCCATTATGTTTCATCTAACAATGTCAATGGTATGGAATCTCTCACCTCTCCTTGGTTTCCAAGTCTTTTCCCATATTTCCTCTTCGCACATTTCTGACAGACCTTGTGACCTCTAAACATGTTAACTAAATTATTATTAAATCATACCAACTGTAACCTGTAAATCAACATTACTTATTGCGTTTTATGACTTCCAAAGTTGGAAATCCAAATTTCTGGATTCCTGTTCCTTTCCTTTCTTCAGATGATATTCGGAAGAGAAAAGAGAGGATGTTATCTTGTTCCTTCTATTAGGAACTCCTCTCTTTGACCAGTTGTTTTTATGTCTGGTACCTGCGTAAGCTCCCCCCCCCCCGCCGAGTTTTCAGCTCCGCTCTATTAAACAAATTATACTCCACCTTTCCACCTCATATCATTTATTACTTACTGTTTCAAGATAGAAAAAAATCATGTTTCCCTATGTTTGTATTTTCTATTATACCTTCCCTCTCCTTAACTTCCAACCTTTGTTTCTGTGAAGCCTGTGTGGCATAGGGAGGTGATTCCCGAGGTGGTCCAAAGGCCAGCCCTGAACCTCTGTCCCCACCCTCCCAGGCCCCATGACCCATACAATATACTGTGTGCCAACTGTGAGACAAGTTACTTCAGTTGTATTGTGTTCCCAATTATGATTGTCCCCTGATAGTCTCTCAGCATGAGGGGGTGGCCACCAACCATTTATTTTCCTTTCGACAAGCTGAAGCCCATCAATATATATATATATATATATATATATACACACACATATATATACACTTTGTTTTCACTTCAAAAGCTCAGGAGATAATCGAGGCCCTGCCCCTGGATTCCCCTAGGGTGAATCCTCCGTGGCCCCCACGAGACAAAAACTGCCCCTCTCCCACTCCATGAAGTACCTTGTACTTTTTTGAGAGGACTAGTGACCTTCCCCCTCCCACCAGGACCCTTCTGCCAATATATGTCTCACCACCTTTCTCCTCTTCTTTGTGCAGATCCCTAGGGCTCCACGAGTGAGCTAGGAGACCAGCTCAAGGCCTATCTCCAGACACCCAGGTCCCCCCCCCCCCAAACCCAGGCTCCAGTTTCCAAAAAAGAAAACATGGCAGCAAATATCCACAGCTTCTTGTTTTGTCTATTTCCCTGTATCTATACATTGATTTATATTTTCAAATCTGTCTGTTTCAGTACAGTAATTAGTCTCTCATTACAGTTCCTTTCCCCTTGTACTTTTCTTTCCTTGGCACCCCAGCCTTTTCGGGCAACAGCTTTTTAAAATGTAAGTTTTGCCAAAGTTCTTCTACCACGTTGACATTTCAAGTGTTCTCCTCCTCCGAGTTTTCTTCTAGTCCTTGGTTTCCCCTTGCTTCTCCATCTCGATCAGTTATGGGTTCCCTTACTTCTCGGCATTTCTCAGAAAGCTTGCGCCACATGCCTCATAGCCCTTTCTCCCTTTGAGTCCCATGTCTTTTGGTTCCTCCAGGAACCAAAGCTTTGTTTTTAAGTTCCTCTAACTTCTCTAGGACCTCCTCTTTCTGCAACTAAACTCCTAATGATTCCAGCATTTCCTCAGCATCCGTCAGTTCTTGAAATCGCCTAGGACCCTTCTCCGTTATTATTTGAATTCTTGCTGGGTATTCCAGGAAAGCTTTCACTCCCTTCTGTTGGAGCTGTCTGATTATTACTAGTGCTTGCCTTTGTTTCGGTCAGCCATAGGCGCCGAGTTGTATGGGCCTGTGGGGCATGGGCCCCATCAATATTCTGTGACCTGGGCTGAGCCCCAGCAATAATGGCAGCATGGCAAATGAACAATTTTAAATTTTTTTTTTTTTATGGTACTTCTGTGCACTGTCTGCCACTGATGTGACATGATATAATGCGGTTGCCAGCCGACCCCTGCTCGAGTTGCCCCCAACTTGAACCCCCCCCCAGGCTGGTGCAGCACCAGGCTATTATTATTTAAAGTTGACATTGCGCCTTCCGAAATTGGTGGTTTAGTGGAATTTTTCAAATTCGCCACATTGTGATTGGCCAGGAGGCAGGCTTCTATTGGGCGTGAGTGTGAGATGCATACTTTGGGCCATCGAGGTGGAGGAAGGTGATTGTGGTGTGGTGCGGAGCGAGGACGGTCCCGTCTGAGGAGGAGGAGGAGGTGACTGAATTTTGCACTGTTCAGCAAAAGACAGCGTGAGCCACAAGTTAGAGTGGAGTCAGTGACTAGGGCCTCTGGGAGGAGCAGAGGGAGATGACTAGTCAGGAAAGGTGAGAGACTGCTGGGTGGTGTGATCAGCGGCGGTCAGTAGTTCACCAGCAGCAGAGCAGGCTGCAAAACAGGTGGCGGGCATGCGGCGGGTCAGGCACGGCTTTAAAGTTGCAGGTGGAGCAGCAGGGTAAAACAGTTGGTGTCTGTGTGGAGGAGGAGGTCCGAGGACAGCCAGCCCAAACTCAGGAGCCAGAGCCAGGACATGAACTACCATCACTGACTGCCACCTCCAGCAGCAGCTCAAGGGGACGCTTGGGGATTCCAGCTGAGAAGGAGCGGGTCTGGGATCGTGTGAGGCGGCAGGCAAAGCTGCGGCATTAGTGCTACTGGGTGGGTCCCTAGTGGAAGCAGAAGAGGAGCCGAGCAGCAGCGGTCCAAGTGGCAGTCACACACGGCGTGCACCAGGGCAGCTCAGAAGAGAAGAGACAACAGAAAGACAAACAGCCAAGCCAGCCCAGCCCAGACAGCAGACCGCACTACAGGTCAGCAGCACCAGCATCAGAGCCTGAGGAGAGGGAGAGGGAAAGAAGTTCAGAGAAGCAGCATCACCTGGGTGGTAACGTACCCCCTCCTCCCTTGCCTTAGCCAATAGCCATATGTGTCCAGGCCCACCCCAGGCAGCAGTAGTGAGCACACTACTAACCAGGTAAGGTGTGGTGGGGATGGGGAGGGATGCAGGCTGCTGATGAGTGACAGTCCAGCCAGGACCACCACTCTTTGACTAGTGAGTCAGTGAAAAAGTCAAAGTTTAAGTGACTATATATATATATATATATGACTGAGTGTACTACTGTCTGACTACTGACTTTCTGTCTGTCTGTCTGTCTGTACTGAGTGAGTTGAGTTTCAATGAAGTGTGGGGGGCTTGTTGGATGTAGAAATATAACAAGTAATAAGCCACAAGCAGATTGAAGATAGGGTGGCAGCCAGGGCAGTCTATTGTGCCTACCTACAGACAGTGCCATAATGACCATTGGGGCCACCACTGAGTTTAGTAACTGTTATTGTCTGTTGTCTACCCCCATACTGGTGTGATAATAAATAATAATGGTACTATGCTCTATTTCACATAAAGATAAATACAGAGACAGTGCGTACTGAGGTACTTTGTGCTCCTATTATACAGTTACTGTCCCTGAAGTATACTGTTGCAGCGAAGCATGAAAAAACAAATGAGCAAGTTTAGCAACAGCTGGGTGGGTTAGGTTCTTAACTCTTGTAATGTGGCTACTTAAAATATTATATTGTGTATGGCTCTTTGATTGCAAGGACAGCACAGGTATTGTTGTTTGTGTGATGTGGATTTATGGTGAGCAGAACTTCTCTTAAGGTCATAATGTGCTGCTACATCACGGATTTTACAGTGCATCTTCCGGGGTGTCAACTGGCACCGTGCCTCTAGCTAAACCCAGTGGCACTATCAGTCTAACCCCACTGAGGAAGATCCAATTGATAGGGTCAGTATGTAGGGATGTTAACCCAGGTGTCTGCTATGCTTTTGCATTTTGCTAAATAGAATACCTTCTAATTTCTCCAGGTCGGTGTGTGCACAGGTTCATTTTTTATATTTACCATTAGGGTTTTCGGCTATAATAAAAACAACTTCTCCCATCAGAAATTAAGTTATTACTTTAGTTTGTATTTTGTAAAAGTCTGCACTCTTCAAACATGGGAGATGCTGCTTAGAATCTGGATCCATTTCCAGTGAAACTGCTATGCTGCAGCAGCACCACTCACCTCGCCTCCTGCACTTTCATAGGAAATGGAACCTTTACCGCGATGCGTCTGCCATGTTTTGAGATTGCAGATTTTTGCAAAAGAAAGTAAAGTAAGTTCTGGTGGGAGACTTTTTTTTTATTACAGATGAAAAGTGTAATTTGGTGCTGGGTGGTTAAGGTTTGTGGGGTGGGGGTTTCTACATAAGGTCTATACTGGAGAAGGCAATACTTCTTTTAAGTATGTACACCAACTGGGCCAGTGGAAATATCTGTCGGGCTGGTGTTTTTCTGGCAGTCACTTGTGCATGTGTTGTGGGTACCTAACACTTGTTTTATTGTACAAGATGACATGGTGGCAGCAGCAGATGTGGGTAGTTTCTTCGTGGAGGAGGTTGTGTTTCATATCACATCACCCTCCCACGGCATTTGCTGCTTGATTGTTCAACACTAGGGTGTTAGAGATGGGACTTTGGCTTACATGCATGCATCCAGTCTTGCTGCTTGAATGCTGCCTTGCTTTAAAGGATAACTGCTGAATATGCAGCTCATCTCTCCTAGAGGCGGTTTTCAAATACTTGTTAAAATTCTGTTATTGCTTCAGCTAGCCAGGATTTTTAGTTGTCCTTCCAAGTAATTATGAATGTTACGAAGAACCATTTTAGAACAGTATGATGTAGAAATATGGTCCCTGTTCTACTCTTCTATTCTTGGCATGATGCTCTTATGTTGTTTTGTGCAACTCCGTGGCTGACAGGGAGATCAATTACAACATACAGTTTTTCAGTGGCAGCGGCGCTTAACACCATGTAAAGCAAGAACACCCACTGAGGTTACTGAAAGGCATGCAAAGATGGAATAATAATAGAGTTTTGACTAGTACCCCAAAAACAGCTTCTATTGGGGAAAAAGACTTACAGGTTAAGCGCAGTTCTCATTTTTAGTGTCATGAAATGTATAGGAGGTGTGGTGATGGAAGTTGGGAACTGAGTTCCACTGTGCTCCTGGCTGTTTAACGCCTCACCACTGTGTTGATGATGAGCACTAACCTCCAGGGTTGGACTGAGGTAGTAGTGGTGGGGGTCTGGAAAGTTGACATGGGGGCAGGGGCCCATGGTCCCACCCACTCTGGATCTCTGGTAAATCAGGGGAGGTCCCAGGGTGACAAGACTGCCAGCCTTGCACTGGCACATGATTTACACACACATGTTGTACCAGACTCTTGGGTGTGGCTCCCAGCTCTGGTCTCGGTGCAAGTGCCACGGGCCCGTGGCTGAGAAGAGGGGACTACTGTTATACTAACCACCACTGAGGGACAGGTTGGGGTGGTTGGATATAAGGCAGTGAAGAAGGTTCAAGAGGGTACCATATTTCAGAAAAAAAGACAAAGTTCAATGACAAGAACAAAAGGTTGTAATGAAGCTGGAGGGTAATGTGAGGAAGTATATTTTCCCAGAAAGGGTGGGTGCTAGATCAGGGCTTTAAAAAGAGGCCAAAAAAACTGATTAGCATGTTTCATGCATAAAAGTGCTAATCAGTTGTGGGAATGCATAGCAATTGGCACAGAATGGTTGGCAAAATAAAAAAAAAAAATGTAATTCTATTAATTTTATCCACTGTTGCATGGACCCCCATTGAAAATGGATAGCCATTTACTGCTACCCATTTGTAGAAATGGGTAGCATTACCCTTACCCCTTGTTTTGTGTACCATTTTGCTATGCTATACCAGGTAGCTATTTAATACCCTGGATGCATGGAATAGCCTCTCTGTGGAGGTGGGTGATGGGGACAAAAATGGTAGGGGAATTCAAGATTGCATGGGACATTGCATGGTCATGTTCCCCAGTCCCCATCTCCTGAAGCCTGATTACCTGGAGATTAGGCTTTTTGTATGAAAACACCTGCAAGTGCCTGCACTTACTGACTGTTGCAGTTCCCCTCATAAACTCTGCTGCTAAGCAACTTGACAGTTGTAGTGTGGTGAGGTGCCCTCTCATGTTAGTGTGTGACACTGCAGTGCTTGCTGATGAAGCATGCGAGAGTAGTGCTTCAGCGTACACCAGTATGAGATGACATCATGCCGAAGGGTCTGGTATGCTGCCAGCTGGTGGAGTTTGAGGATAACCATCACCGTGAGTAAGTGTATGGGCACTTAATGTTTTATTTTTTCGAGAAGTCTAATTGGGTCAGGTGGTCAGGCTTCGGATGGGAGAAGTGGCAATGGGGGGTGTCGGCTAACTACCATACTAAGTTCATCAGTTGTTACAAAGCTAGAAGACCTATTTGGTCCATACTGCTTGCCATATTTTTTTTATTTTGCCTGTATCCCAAGATATCTTTACCTAAAAGATATGTATCTAGGTTCTTTTTAAAAACCTGCAATGAGGAACTGGAGACTACCTCCTTGGGCAGTTTGTTCCAGATTGGCATGACCCTAATACTAAACCAATGTTTTCTTTTAGTGGTTTTGTACTTATCCGTCTGCAACTGGAAGGGTTGTGCCTTTGTTTGATACAGCTGATTTTTTAGCTCTGTTAATTCCCTCATCTTAGTGTCTGAGAGTTTTGTAAACCAAACGCATGTCTCCACGCATTCTCCTGTATTCCAAGATATATAATCTATATTTGTTTAAATGAGTTTGGTAATCGCACACTTGAGTTCCCTCAGTCATACGTGTAGCTCTTTTCTGAACCCTCTCCAATGCTGCAATCTGGTTTTTATTGCCTGGTGACCAAAACTGGGCACAGTACTCCAGGTGAGGCCGCACCAGTGAGCCATAAAGTGGTAAAATAATGTCGCTCCTCCTGGACCCAATATGTCTGCTTATGCAGCTCAGGATATTCCCTGCCTTTTTCACAATTAGACTATAATGCTGGTTACATTTCAGATAATTTTGGATCCTAAGTCTCTTTCATCGGTGACCTCTCTTAGTGTTTGCTCATTTAACCTATTTGTGGCCCTTAGATTATTCCTACCAAAGTGCATTACTGTGCATTTATCTATATTAAATGCTAGTTCTGAAATGTGTGCCCAATTTTGTAGTTTTTTTTTTTAATGAATCCTGAATTTTATCAATGTCCAGGCTATTTTTAACAATAGAGCCGATTATTGTATCATCAGCAAACTTTGCTTCCCAGGTAACCCCTCCAGTTGTCATAGAGGTGTGTGTGTGTGTGTGTGTGTGTGTGTATATATATATGTATGTGTATATGTGTGTGTATATATATATATTTATATATATATATATATATATGTATATGTATATATATATATGGAAAAGACAGGGTCCCAGGACAGACCCCTACGGAACACCACTCGTCACATCCACCCACCCTGAGTTACTTCCTCTTATTCTTACTCTTTGTCTTCTGTTTGAAAGCCAAGAGCTGATCCATGTAGTCATTTTACTGTGGATGCCATGCTCAATTAAAGAGTCCACCAGTTCTCCATGGGGCACTTTATCAAATGCTTTGGAGAAATCCAGGAATATGACATCCACTGGGTAGCCCTCATCCAGGGCTCTGCTGACATTTTTGTTAAATCCCAGAAGATTAGTCTGGGAAGATCTTCCCTAACTGAAACCATGCTGTGATGTATCTATAGCTCCCCTAGTTTGCATAGCCTCCACTATACGTTCTTTTATAATCTCTTCCAGCACCTTTCCTAATATTGAGGTGAGGCTTATTGGACAATAATTACCTACTGTACCTCAGATCTAGAACCTTTTTTAACAATAGGGGTGACATTTGCCTCCTTCCATGCATCAACCACTTCTCCTTGGTTTAATGAGGCCTGGAATACACAGGCTAATGGTTCCGCCAGTAGATCAGCCAGCTCTTTGATCAATCTAGGATGAATCTCGTCTAGGCTCATGAATTTATTTGGGTTTAAACTAAGTAGTCTGTATTCAACATTTTTTTTGTCCGATATGAGCCGACCTGCAGATTTTAGATGTTGTTTGGTATTCCTGGTGCTAGGATTGTATACTGAGGAGAAATACACGTTGAACTCCTTAGTCATTTGAACATTATCCTGAATCAAATTACCATCAACCTGTTTAAGTGGCCCTATCCCTTTTAAACCCCCCTTTTTACAGCCAATATAGCTATAGAAGGATTTATAGTTATCCTTAACTTTGCTAGCCAATTTCTGTTCGTAATTTCTCTTTGCTCTTAAAATACATTTCTTTGTCCTTTTAATCAGGTATTTGTATTTTTTCCAATTTAACTCTTGACCATGTATTTTGGATATAGCATAGGCCATATTTTTTTTTTTATTAATCAGATTCTTAATTTTCCTTGTCATCCAGACAGGTATTCTCCCTGATCTATTGTATTTCTTAATTATTGGAACATGCGTATCTATGATTTGTTTGAGCTTCTTGATAAGAGTGTACCACATTGAAGAGACTGATTTATTTTGTAAATGTGTCTTCCAATCCCAGATGCCAAAATCTTCCCTTATTTTATTATGATCAGCTATATTATAATTTCTAGTTAAGATTTCTCCAAGAATACTATTAGCCTGTACCTCGATGATAAATTCGACCATGTCATGATCACTGGAACCCAATGGTGGAATTACTTTACACTGCTCAATATATTCCCATATATTACTTAACACTAGGTCCAGTATATTATAATTTCTGGTAGGTTGAAATACATATTGCTGCAAACCCATGAAGCTAAAGGTATCCAGTTTCCAAGTTGGTCCCAGCTATATGATGTTCCCAGTCTATACCTGGTAAATTTAAATCCCCCCAAATAATCAGGTTTCTAGGTACTTTCATTTTTTCTAGTTTATTAACTGTGAACCAGTATGTGATGGGATAGCAGGAGGTCTATGTATCACACCTATGGTGATGCCAGCATGTTCAGCAGAGGAGGCCCTAATCCATAGTTGGGCAATGCCTTCAAGTTTCTGGACTTCTAATTATTCAGTTATAATATAATTTGAAATATAAATGGCAACCCCACCTCCCTTTTTCCCTGGCCTGTCAGAGCAGTATAGTTGGTATCTTGGAATCTGTCGGTCCCATTGATTGTCTGTATCCCATCATGTTTCCGTAATGGCACATATCTTTATTTTGTCTTTTGTAATTTTATATGTCAATTCATCCATCTTTTGTACTATGCTTCTTGCATTTATATTTAGGCATTTCCAATTGAGGTCTTTTTGATTTCCAGTTTTATTATGTAGGTGATTTAACTTATGCCCAGCATCGCCACCCGACCCCCAGTTTTTAGTTTAAATGTACAGGTTTGACTAGTACTACCTTAAGAATGTTCTGTGCTAATATTCTGGATCCCTGTCTATTTATATGTAGGCCATCATTTCCAAAGAGTCCATAATCTGAGAAGATCTTCCAGTGCTCGATTAAAGTATATCCCTCCCCCAGACACCACCTTCTAAACTAGCCATTTAGGTATCCAATTTCCTTGGCCTTTTTTGGGCCAGCTCTGGGAACAAGGAGTACCTCGGAAATGTAGACTTTACACCCCCTTTCTTTGAAGGATTTACCCACAGCCTCAAAATCACTCTGGATGTCAACCATATTTTGTTTACAAACATCATTTACCCTTATATGTAGAACAGTGGAAGGTTTATGACAATTTTGAAGGAGCCCTGGTAACAGATTTTTAACATCTCCTATTCCAACCCCAGGTAGGGTACTAACGGTGATGTACTCGTTTCTACCTTTACAAAGTGTACGATCGGTATTTCTCAACATCGAGTCCCCGACTACAAGTATATCACCGGGTATTTAAAGGCGCCCCTTCACCCAGTGTTTATAATTGATGTATGGAGTTTATCTCAGGACTGCTTTCTTCCTCTAATATTCCAAAGGAATTTTGTAAATTTAGAGAAAAATTTCCTCCTAGACTACGTCTTCCCTTTTTTGTACTTTTTTGTACCAGGCACCAATCATCTTCGGCATGTGCTAATACCCCCTTTTGATCTAAATCATATTTTTCTACTCCCTGCAATGTAACCCCTGATTGGCCACCCAGAGATCTAGGGCCCTCACTTGTTATGCATGTTTCTCTAATTCTTGTATTTTGAAAAACTCCCAAGAGTCTCAACTGCAGGAGTCAAAGTTGCTACCTCGGCAGACTCAATACAATTTTCCAGTTTGGCGATATCCTGTTGAATTTGTACCCTGTTTTGTAAGGATATGATTTCTTTTTGTAAAATTCCAATAAAAATACACTTTCCACAGATGAACCCATCCTGTGTTTCACCTTTAGTGAACATATAACACTCAGTACATGCCATCATTGTCTCCATGTTTGTTTACACGGAACTAAACGGGACCTGTGTTTGACTCTGTTATTATTTTAGTAAGGCCTACCTTGGTTGTATACTTCACTCTAGTATTAGCAGACTTTGCTAATAGATATGCACCCAGTATCCCCAGTCGTCCACAGCGGACACAGTTTCGCGCGTGTCTCTGCGCATGCAACTACGCTTGCCCTGCTCGCCACAGTCAGGCAGATATAGGGGGTAACCCAGAAGTGTGGATTTGGGGGCGTAAACCTCACCGGACAATGAATTTAAAATTTTAAAACAAAATTTAAACTAAAATATCCCAGGATCACTGTAACACGTCTGGTTTAAAATCTGTAAACTGAATATGTTGACATCCCTAATCAGTCTCTTAGTTGCATACTGTGTGTGTCTCTGAGTCTCCCCAGATTTATGGTCTATCTTGTTTGTAACAGCTGCTTGACCAATAATTGTTAATATTCCTTCATAGGCAGTCAGTTGTCAGCTGAGTTCCTATTACATCATATAACCTAAATTTAGAGTTACCAAAACTCAGTGTGGCAGTATGTGTGCACTGACAAAGAAATCATTATATGGTCTTTCAGCAGCAATATGTTTCTGATTCTGAAATTTTATGATCCTGCTTTGTATATTTCTGCTTTTCTCAGACATTTTGCAGGTCCATTAGTAATTAATGACTCGCGTCATTAAAGATGACCTCCACTGGCCACATGCAAATGCAGTTATTACAGATTTCTGGTCACTGAAGTTACCTGTGAAATTTATATGCTACATTCATACTGTGGATGTATCAGGATGGCATTGACAACTTGACACATGTTCCTGATGGTAAACATGATTCAGTTTGCAATTGTAGCACTTTGTGGAGGGAGTGTGCCAGACACCCACATTATGCTACAAGGTGCTCTGCTCCCATAGACCTCTGGTGGTGGGTTGACCTCTGACCCCAGCCCATGGGGAGGGGCTTTGACCCCTAGAAGACCGATGTTTAATCTCTGACCCCTAAGACAGGGGGACAGGGCCTTGACCTCTAGGCCAGGGGGTGGGGCTTTGACCCCTAGAAGACCGATGGTTAATCTCTGACCCCTGAGACAGGGGGACAGGGCCTTGACCCCTAGGCCAGGGGGTGGGGCTTTGACCCCGATCCCTGGACCCCACCAAAAATTTTACAAACCCGGCTTCTATGTCGTCAGCAACTGTGGGGTATAATCTTGATCGAAAAAAAGTCTCACATCCCCAAAGTTAATGATTTTTCTTGACTAAGCCAAACTCAAAATCTCTTCCTTAATTCTGAAATCAAGAAATGCTATAACTATTGACCTCGGGCATGCTTTTGGATCTCTAGGTTTTGCTGTTAAAGATTTATGTGCCCTGATGATACCTAACTCTTTTTCTTTGGGCAAGTCCAGCATCTCCTTCAGGAAAGAGTCGATAAAAGCCAACATACTGACTGCTTCTGTCTCCTCTGGTATGCCATGTATTCTGATATTTTCTATTGTTTCTATTCTCCAGTTCCTCCATTTTTGTTCTAGGTATAACAATCGCTTATGCAGCTCCAAAAGTACAGAGTTATGGGAATCAGTGACGTTGTTGTATTCAGTAATATTTTTCTCTATCTCATCCGTTTTCTGGCTTAAAATGTTTATTACATTTCTATCCTCCAATGCTCTAGCCTCCAGCCTTTGCAATGATGCGTTCATCTGTTGTAATGTTTCGCATAGCTGAGTAGAGGTAATTGTGCATTCCTTTTCTGGTTGTTGGTTCAGTATTTCCCCTTGAGAAGGCCACGGGGTTTCTTTGCCAACCATTTTCATAGGCCCCTCTCCTGGCTGATTTTTAACTCCTTTTTCAACCATTCCCGACGAACAATCTTTATGTCGCGGCCTCGCCAGCATCCAGTAGTCAGTGATTCTCACTTTAGCGGACAGTTTGCACTTGAGAATAGAGCTGATTACTGTGGATTGTTAGTAGTGCCAGGTGGAGATATCACTTCAGACTGCCATTCGAGCTGACTGCTAAACCGGAAGTCCACTTTTTCTCACTTCTCATCAACAATCTTTGATCATCCATGTCTCACCGATGTGGCACAGATAAAACTGAAGTGGCTTTCTCCCCATCCTCTTGACACAAATCAATTTTCTCAGTCTATTTAACCTGTACTCTGAACAATTTCACCACTGTGGTGCAATTTCTCTGGCAGCAACAGAATACTACAGATCTCCCTCTCTACAGAGCTGCCCTCAAAATCCTCTCTTTTCTCTCTAGATGGGGAAAGGCACAACCAGCTCTGGGGGACAGATGTCTGGCAGCCCCCCTCACAGCCCCACAACCCCACCTTCTCCCTAGGGGCTGGAGACCCCCTCCCTGTGGAGAAGCTCCCACCAAACTGAACTTAGAAACCAAAGTTCTTTCTCCTTGGGAGCTTTCTGGCAGCTCCCCATTGGCAGGAGCGACTGTCAACAAAAATCAACATGTACGAGGTTCCCGAAACACCTCACTGGTTGTTGAAAAAGGTGCCCAGATTGTCCTCAGTATTTTTCCCCAAGAGTCTTCACTGAAGTTCTACTCTTTAGCAGCCTCTTCCCTCTGATGGCCCAACACAAAATTTAGCATTTTTAGTTATTTTCCAGCCAGTTGTTAACGCTGAAACTTGTCTTCCCCAGCACCAGACAGGCTGCGAAATATGTGCAGTATAACAGCAGCAGGCATGAGGAATACATTTTCTGGCTCTGCCTGGATTAGGTGAATGGGGGAGCACCAGACTACCAAAGAGTTATTTTTTATTGTGTCCAGGACTGAGAGAGAGTGTGTGTGTGTGTGTGGTTGGGTTGCTGGCAGGTTGTGTATGTTCAGTTAAAACATGATTCCCAGAATCATTAACTAGCACTAACCACACAGAAAGCATTTAATATACCTGTATAACTTATATGCATTAGAGTAACCCCCAGTTGTATGGGCACCTGGTTGCAATTGGTAATCCTGTGGAAAAAAAATAGTGCCACGTTAACAGGTCAGCACTGCACAGAAGAAGTACCAGCCATTCTTATCACAATGCAGGGCTAATTCTGTTACAGTGGTATGTGGGCCCCCATTTTCAGATTAGTGTTGTGCACTCCTAAGTGCTGCACCTGAGATAGTGCACAGCCACAGAAGGTGGTGATAAATGGCACTCACTCCAATGAGGAGAGAGTGACCAGTAGGGTGCCAGAGGGCTCAGTAATGGGACAAGTCCTCTTCAGTGTCTTTATAAGTGGCATAACAGAAGAACTGGAAGGGGAAGATGTGCCTTTTTGCAGATGACACCACAATCTGTAATAGCGTTGATAGGTGCAGACGGAGAGAATGAGTAGGGACCTTAGAAAACTTGGAGTGGTATGGGATGTGGCAGCTCAGGTTCAAAGCCCAAAAGTGCAAAATCAAGCATCTAGGGACTAAAAGCCTAGAGGCCGAGTATAAAATGTAGGGGGAGGTACTTACGGTCACTAAGGAAATCTTTTATACAGCACTGTGCTCTGTATGCAGGAGAGGATTACTCATTTGCATGGCCATAGTAGTATATATGCACATGCACATGATCAGGATAGTATCAGGTGATGCTGAATATGACACTGATCCAACCATGCTGTTCCCACATATTGTAATGTTTAGCTCTGCATGCTAACCTTCTGAAAATGGGGCCCTAATTGACTAAAAATCCTGGCCGATGCCTCTTAAGATGCAGAAGGTAAATATAAAAGGGTTATCTTATCTATCGCTTTATATATTGTTGTATCGTATTTTGCTTGCAACACCTTTATCTGCTTTCAAAACATTGTGATATGACTTAAAATGTTTAGAACAAACTAGTTAAAATACAGGTTTTTTTCTTCTTTTATCTAAATGCTGTCTTTATTTACTTATAAAAACATGGTCTGGTGGGCTGGCCTAGCAGCTTGGTGGTGATTGCACTGCCTCCCATGCCAGTGGCCCAGTTTTGGGTGTGGACCTGGGTTGCACAGGGGTTAGCTAGAGGAGATATGATTGAGCATCTCAGGGAATGCTCTCCAGACAACTGCTGTTGAGAAAAAAAAAAAAACAGCATGTAAAATGACAGAAATTTGGGATATGCAAGTTTTATAAAATTTATTTGGGAGACCATCCAGTCCCGGAGAAGTGCCTGTATTAAGGCTATGAATTGCCTCTTCAACCTCCAGTACAGTAATCTGTTTCAACAGTAGCAAGGCCTCTTGTGAAACTACTGGAACTTCAAAATTATCTAAATATTCTGAAATCTTCTCTCTAGAGGAAATTTCCATGGGTTCTAGGGATTGATAATGTAGTTTAATAAGGTTTTCCAAATCTAAAACCGAATTAACTAAATTTCCATCTGCATCCAGTAAAGAGTCCAAAGACATATCAGAGAGAATCTTTTTACAGGCTTCATAGGGATCCCCAACAGGTGATTTCTGGGTTCCACTAGAAAGCATAGTGGTTATAATTGTAGCTCTATCATATTGATACATCAACATATCTTTTTTAATGTTATTAATTTGGAGAGAATAATCAAATTTTGTAAGATAAGAAATGGAATATAAGTGCTGCAATTGAGTCCGAAGAGAGAGATATTTTAAGAACCATTTGTTTTCCAAAGATTTGCTATAGCTAATAAAAAATTTTTGTATATCTTTTTTGGAATCTAACCACCATTCTCCTATATCATCATATAAACAATAGACCGAGAGTCTAAGAGACAGCAAAGTAGTAAGCTGCTTCTGAAGTTCCAAAGATGTCAGCAAAGATGAATTTAATTTCCATCTGCTTCTAAGCTTAGTTTTATGGCTAAACTTCCCAATAATAAATTTTAACAATAAATGGTCAGAAAATTCAGAGGGAATGATGGAGAACTGCCCTTTAGGAAAGTTTTGGGAGAGAAATAGATGATCAATAGTAATTCGAAAACTACCTCTAAAATATGTAAACCTGGGACCTTTATTGTAAATACTACAATCTATTAAATTTGCTGTGCTAATTAAAGTAGTTAACATATTAGAATCACAATATACTTTCTTTTGTTTTTCACCTTTCACAGGGACCCTAACAATATCACAGTTAAAGTCACCTCCTAACACTATCAAATAGGAGGAAACTAAGTATGGTTGAACCATTTTAAGAAGACCCACTCTGTCGGCTTTGATTTGAGGCCCATAAACATTGATGAAATGAAAAGCAGAAAGTTTCCATGTGCCATCCAGTATCAACAAACTACCTGTAACTAATTTAATCAAAGAAAAATCATAGGAACCAAACAAAATACCCAACCCATCTGCACAATCTGGGCCAAAAGACCAATAAGAGGGGCCCCAAATCCAGTGTTTTTTAAATGACAAAAGCTGTTCCCTTGAACACATCCATGTTTCCTGTAAAAAAAAAAAAAAACAGATCAAAACCAGAATCATGAATGAAAGAAAAAACTGCTTGTCGTTTAACTGGATTTAAAATACTGTGGATGTTTAGCGACCCAAATGAAAAACCAACCATAAGGAATTTTAGTTAGAAAAACCCAAAAAAAATATCAGCAGAGAAAAAAAAAAAACTCTTATTTTTTCCTTTTTTTCTTCTTTTTATTTTTATAGTCCCTTGACTCACCCCCATGGAAGGCTGGTTACTCCCTACTGATTGAGAATCCATCTCCCCATGATCTATATCAGAACCTTCATCTGGCAAAAACAAAGCAGCATAAGTGTTATCATGCTCACTCAACACCGAAGAGCATAAAGAAACAGGAGGTTTGTTGTTCCTAGAAGAACGCCTTCTTGTTGCTGGCCGAAAAACCTTGCTATCTACTACCTCACTCCCAAGGACAGCAGGTTCCTTATAACAGACTGTGGTTAAAAGGGAACTAATAGGGTCTTCTATCCCCAGAGAAGAAGCAGCAAGTTTGTCAACTGGAACCACCTCCGGTTGGGGAGGGCTGAATCAGGATATCAACCAGAGGAGGGATTGGCTTAGAACCAGAGGTTTCATTTTGAATCACCTTTTCTCAGCAGTTGAGTCTTGTGCTTGTTGTATCAATAACTCAGGACTAGCACAAGAGGCCTTGTTCTTAGCAGCCCAAGGGCATCTACTAAAGACGCACATCATCCTCACATAAGTCACATTTTGTCAGGTTAGCACACTGCATGGCTATGTGACCACAATTTCCACAATTATCGCAGAACGGGCCTTATCACAAGTACTAGACAGATGAGTCTGTGCCTGCATTTGTAGCAGGCCCTAGGCTATCCTGCATAAAACAAACTCCCTATCTCTGCCTAATAAAAGGAGAGTTAGGGACATGTTCCATTCCAGTACCTGTCCTTTAATTTGACTTTATATTGCGCCTCATCCAGAAAAACTCTGAATCTAATAGGACTTCTGGGTACTCAGAATCTCACACTTGGAGACAACCAAAAGTAATGTCATCAACATGAACCCCTCATTTCTGAACATGACTGTCACATATTTAATTAAAGGCTTAGTTAATGGTATGACTAAAAAAGGGGCCCAAATGGGAGAAAATTTAACATTTGCATATCGTTCCCAGAAAAGGTCTAGAGCATGTGCTGTATGAAAGCTGATGATATAGTTATCCTCCCCAGAAATATTAATTAGAGCAAAAACATCTTTGGGAGAGAAAAATAAAGATTCTTTTAATAAAGTCCGACCAACATAAGTCCGGTCTGGTCTGGTCTGTTCTCCAAACCACCTTTATATCGTATCCGGACAGCATTCCGCCTAGGAGCGGCTTCTTTTCTTGTTCTAGAGAATAAGTCTGATAATAAGGGAGGGCGATCCAAACCAGGGTCAGGAAGCTTCGGACTCTGTTTAGTTGGAATTTTTCCTTCCATGGGAGGTTTAACTGTGTCCAACACCTGAGGAGCTTTACCAGCCTCAACCTCAAAGGGTTTCCACTCGGGAGGATTGAAGAAAAGTTAAGGAAGAATCCCAGCTAGGGTCTGGACGCCAGATTCCCTTGCTCATTTTGCAACCATCCTGCCCCCTGCAAGGCTTGTTGAGGAGTCCAGTTTACATCAGAGGTAGTTATTAATGAAGAATCAGTCGGCAGATCGGGGGAGGCAAAGGGATGGTTATTTGCTGGCCCAGGGGTGTAGAAGAACCCTCCCTGGAGGCACAGCTTTGCTGGGCAATTTTGTTTTTTTTCTGTTGAAAGGAAAAAATGGTAGCCCCCGTCTGAATATTTGGTTGGGTCTGATAAATAATGTTACCTTCTTTTTCCTGTTGCCCATCTTTTTCACTGAGTGTTTTAGGCAAACGAAAAACAAATCCTGCTTCAGTCAGTAAAACGGCTCCATAGTGGCTACTGCAGAGTTTTTCAGTCCTGAAGGGAGCGCAAACCCTTTCAGAGCGCTGCCTCTGTGTGTAGTCGAAAATTCACTCGCCATGGAGTGTGACTCGCTTGCTTTGGGCTTTTGGCACACACCTGCCTCGGTGTTAGCACTGCCAGCCTGAAAAGAAGAGAGAGAGCCATTTCCAGGAAAGGAAAACATTGGCTGTCGGCACACACTAGCATCGCTAGGACTGCCAGCCGGAGAGAGGGGTAACATAGCATCACAAAATTCATTAGCCAACTCACTGCATTCCGGAATGGAAAATGAACCTTTCGACTGTTTTCCAAGAAAGGCATCCTGCTCAAGTACGATGGTGATTGTAGTCATGGAAGATAAAGGCAATTTATCGTCTGTCTGCCAAATATTCGTCTCCGATTCACTCGGTAAATGAGAGGTAGAAAGGGATGTAGAAGCATGTAAGGGGGTACTCCGTTTCAAGCCATCTGTAGTTAAGTCTTCAGTGGAAACAAAAATCTCAGTACCTTCGCCATCTAAATCAGTATCCAAATGAGCATTTAGGAGAGCCTCTTGCTGAACAGGAGAAGGAGAGGAGGCTCGCTCTCCCAACTCCGCTGCAACCTGTCGGTCCAACAACTCACTCCGAATGGCCATCGCAATGGCCCATAGCCCTCTACTGGCCACAGAGCAACAGCGTTGGAGTAGGGGAATTTCCCTCATTCACTAAGAATACCACCAACAGCTTAATCTGGTTCAAGGTCAGTTGCCATTCATCTGTATCCTCCTCCCCCGGATCGTGCCTGAAAATAGGCAGGATTTGTCTAGTGCACTTACCCGGTCAACAAAAACTAAATAAATAAATAAATAAAATACTGAATTATGTCCCCAACGGCTTGCCATAAGATACAGCAGTATGAGATATAAGCTGAATTCTGTTTAAACATTATGTATTTCAAAGTTCATCCTAAGGTGTCCGCTACTGTTCAGAGGTTTTCTAAAATGACATTTTTTTCTCTTGCATCAGGACCCTTTTGTGGAACAATAACAGGCAAAAAGAAGAAAAAGATGATGTATTTAACAACAAGAAATGCAGGTAAACATTTTTTTTTTCAACTTGCCACATAACATTTGGTTTGATGTAACAGCTTTCCTTTATTTCAGTCTGAAAGTAATTATTCTACAGCTATGGTAAAAATCTGGACTTTCCTAATTAAAATATGTTGTGGCGGCAGAGCCTGACCCTGGTTTGTTACTGTATGCAGGGGTTTAGGCAGGCATACTCACTGTGCACATTTGTGTACAGTTTTTTTCAGTACCTCTCCCAATCATACACCTTTTTATACCATCATCATTCCAGTCTGGAGTATTTGAATAAGTGTAAGCCACTGAATAGTGTCTGTATCTGACTGAACTTAGATTGTTTGCAACATAGATCTGTACACAACCCATTTAGAGATTGAATGAGTCATCTGACAACAATCTGATTTTTTTTTTTAATGGGGCAGCAGCTGAAGAGATGTGTACATTTCCTGAATGGGTGGGGGGGCAGTTGGAAAAGATGTGTACATTTTTAAATGGGGAGGCAGCAATAGAAGAGTATGTGTACAAAATGGAAATTTCTGGCTACACCCCCATATGTCTCCTGTTACCGAGCTCATCCAGCCTCCAGTTAGCCTGGATTCAGGATTCTTAGCCACAGCACCGGTGTTACTGACTGGCGTAGTGCTGCTACACTACTTTCAGGTACATGTACAAGACTCCCAGCAGTAGGGTGCAACACTAGGTCAGACATACATTGGACTGTGTCCTGGTTCATGAATATTCATGAGTCCATCCACAACCTCGCTTGTCCCTGTTTAACGATGCAGCTGGTCTGGTGTATACTGGGCATTGGGTTTGCGCCATCATGGATAGGCAGCAGTAGTATGCAGCAACAGCAGTACTGATGGCAGGCCTTAACAGCACAGGTGCTCAAAACCTGCTAAACCTGCCAACTCTTGTGCTCTTTGTTCCATACCACAGGCATTGCTGTGATCGGGCTCATGCCTGCTGTTCTGTGGAGTTGAGGGTGGTTAGTGGTTGTTACGTGCTGGCATTCATCTAAGAAGTAGTTCCTTTTTACATGCCAACTATACCTCCACTGTCCAACCTTGTCCTGAATGCTGCACGCCAGTGCAGAGCATATGCTGATTAGCCCAGCAATCCTGGACTCTGTGCTCATGACCATAACAGCTTCCATAGCAGTAGGCAGCACTCGACTGGGACCTCCATCCTATGGGGATTTGCTGCCAGCAGTGAGACAAACACTGCTGGAAATGAAGTCCTGTGTCTGTTATGCACAACAGCACTTTTTTTTTTCAATTAATTTTCTGTTTTACCAATGACTCCTAGCCCAGCTGAGATGCAATGAGCCTGTTTTTTAAAGAGCCCTTAGAGCAGCACAAATTGCGTTGCTCCAGGGCTGCAGCAAACTCTGGGTGCACTAGGGACCCTGTGCCTGATTTTACAAAATCAGGGTCCCGGCACCAATCTCCCTGGGTTTGCCTCAAGCCGACAGCTGTGCCAAACAGTTGGTGCACCTGCAGAAATTGCTGCAGGGATCGCGCCCCCCCCCCGCAACACTAAAGGGTCCAGAATGGGTGGCAGTGGTGGTGGCTGTGCTCTGACAGGAGGGGGCCGGGGCAGGACGGGCACAGGAGGTGGCATAGGGAAAGTCTGGGAGACAGCTGGGCATTAATAGGGTGCGTTTGCTTTTGTACGTATCTGCATATTGTACTGTACCTATGAATTATACTGTATGGGGGGGCAGGGACATAATGTGCAGCTGCCGGGTCTGTCCCCTCCTAGAGCTATGTCATGTTCTGTCTCTGGACACCACCCCCCCCCCAGTATGATTCATAGGGTACAGTACAATATGCAGATACATACAAAAGCAAACGCACCCCACCAGGTGCCACAGCACTCCCATTTAAGCCCAGCTGTCTCACAAACTTCCCCTGCGCTACCCCCTGTGCCCCTTAGGCCCCCAGCAGCCAGTAGTCAGACCCAGTCCCACTGGCGCAAGCACTTAGACCATCTCTTGGCTGGTCTAAGTGGTGCCCCTTGCTGCGTCCATAGCGGGGCTTGCAAAATCCCAAAAAGGGGGATGTTGCAGCCCCGCTCTGGTGCAAGCCCCCTTGCGACCTGGCATACTGGATTGTTTGATGAAACCTTGGTGCAAGAGGGCTTTGGCGCAGCTGTATCTGGATTTGATGCAGACTGCATTAGAAAATTCGCAACTGATGCAGGTTGTGATGCAAGCCACCCCTTGCATCAAAATCTTTTGACACAAGTCTCTTTTATTCTAGCCCTTTTGAAAATCGGGCCCAATATCTTGTTTTCAGTGGGGTCCAGCTTTTACCCAGTTTTACAACCAAGTAGAGTGAAGCACTGAGGTTAACTGACTTGCTCAAGATCACGTAGTGATTTATGCGCCTTACTGTGTGACCCAGATCAAGACACAATGTACAAAGTTAAACACAAGAATCATTGAAAATCAGGGTTGAGAATGATGAGAGTATTCTAGGTTTGCAGGCTTCCTCACAGCAGGGCATTGCCATTGCTGACTCAGGTACAGCACTGTATGCACCAGTTCACTGGTGGTTTTGCTTCTAAATCATGAACCTTTTTTTTCCCATGCTCTTTATACTGTATGTGGACAGACCCACACTTGCTATGATGGAAATTTACAAATGCAGTACCATTTCAGTTTGTATATTTCAGTTTTACAGATTACTTACAGTAACAGTACAGGGCTACAATGTCCACAGGCTGGACCGGATATCCAAAAAAGGCGATGGTTGCGCAATCTGTATCAAAGAAGCCCTGTCATGGCACCCTGTAGCAACTCCATCACTTTCTGCCTCAGCTCAGATTCTGCCAATAAAAATCGTCCTAGGTCCCAACCATAAAGCCCTGACTTCAGCGACGTCTTAAACTTTATCAACTCTCATCCTCCTGAAGTTGAACTTATTCTACTAGGGATTTCAACATAAACTGGTTAGCATCGGGTGCCAGTGCCTATAAAGACTCCATCTCAGCTGCTAACCTCACGCAAATGGTAAACTCCCCTACTAGGATTAACTGCAAGACTGGCACCAGTACCCTCCTGGATTGGGTCCTCATCTCTCACTCCACAAGGATTTCTCGTAGGACTGTTCTCCCAGACTCTCTCAATGACCACTCTCCAGTCATATGTGCATGGTCTAACAAATTCCTCAAGCCCCCTCGCAAAATTATTGCTAGCAGAGTCCTTCCTCGTGGAAAACTTTCACATCTCAAACAGTACCTGCTTCTACAAGACTGGCTACCCATCTACAAAGCAACAGATGTTAACTTGGCTCTTGATCACTTCATCTCAGTTGTCAACAAAGCCTGTGACCTCTTTGCCCCTGCTAAAAGGCGAAAAACAAAATCTCTCTCTAACCCATGGCTCACCGCGGCTCTTCTCTCACAGCTGAAACTAAGGGACCACCTCTGGGTAGTTGCCAGGGCCACTGGCAAACAACTGGACATCCAAAATTACAAACAGGCATGAAATGCCTGCACAAAAGCCATCCAGCTCACAAAATCCACCTATTACAGAGACGCTGTCACCAATACATGGGGAAATGAAGTGATCAAGAGCCAAGTTAACATCTGTTGCTTTGTAGATGGGCTCCAACTATCAAACCGCATAAAGTTTCTCACCTGCTCCATGGCGAAAAAAATCTACCTTGTCCTTGCACCTTCTGGGGTCTCAACTGTGTTACAACACCGAACCAACAAACTGTGCCTTCGGAGATCCACGCTACAGCTACTGAAAGTCCCCTACTGTCCCACTTCACAGGGACAATGCTCTTTTGCTTATCGAGCGCCACTCTGGTTCGATGGCCTCAGCCCCACCATCTCCTCTGTCCCGACAACTGGTATGTTTAAAACTAGGCTCCGGGACTATCTCACTACCAACAGCTCCTGTGACTGCCCAATTTAACCTTGTTTCCCCACTTCCCTGCCTGCTCTAGTGGTCTCCCCCTTCCCTCCTCACTGGATTCTACCCTCACATCTTGGTATACCCAGTGCTGCACTTTTTCACCTTCTCCCCACCCTACCTATATTCCTTCTCCCCCCGCCCCTTTCCCTCTTCCTATGACTCTGGGACTTCTTATCTCTTGTCTGTTTTCTCTGACAAATGCCACTGGATGCCGTGCTTACAATGTTACCCTTGAATTGTATTAATCTGTAATCTGTTTGCAATGTCCACATTGTTGTAATTTGTATTTCTCTGACATGGAACCTTTGTAAAACAGCCTTGGCTCAAAGGTATTTGTAATCCTAGACTTGATAAATAAATAACTTAGTTTGCATACTTACCTGCAGTTCACATGATGGCTGAACAGGAGGTGTGCTGTATCCCTTATGGGGCCTGCTCACTCTGTAACCTGTAAGCCTGTATGTTTTTGTAGAAACTGCTTTTCAAATATTGGTTTGTAGTCTTTTATTGTTCCATCTTTACTGGCTTTTCAGGATATGCAAAGGGAGTTTCTGATTTAAAAACTGTTGGTAAGAACCATTTTTAGAATGGTATAGTGTATATTATAAGATGGGCACGGAAAGGTAGCCTGTGACATTGGCGCTTGAATGAAGACGCTGTCCAAAATGGCGACGCGATGTGGGCGAAATCCCGAATGGCGAGGGGGGGTAGGGCGTCCGATGTGGTGGGGTGGGCGACTGTAGCGACGGGATGATGCTATATGTACACACGCGGTGGGGAACGAGCACAGTGAACGTGGTCTGGGAGAGGGCAGAGGAGATGTAGGGGTGGTGCTGTGGTCGGCTACCACGCTGTGTCATGGTATTGGGGGTTGGCCTCCACTTGTGGTGTGTGGGGTTCTGGGTTCGGGTCTGGGCTCGGGCGCTACTGCAGTTTTGTTGTGCCCAGCCCGAAACATGTTTGTTTTTTTTGCTTTCGCGCCCCCCCCCGGCATGCACCCCCCCCCGGAGTTGAGAATCCTTAAGTGGGGGGTGGGGGGCACAAGTGATTTTAGTCCCCAGCACTGTCCATCCGTGTGCCAAGGATGTCGGGTGAGAAATTGTTTTCGCCGCCCTGACGTCGCGATGATGGGCGTCGCCTTTCGGCACTCGCCATTATCACATAGAACCCAGGGAAATTGCTGCATCCTAATTGGTTAGCAGATGTGAACTGTGAGACCACTACCGCTGGCTAAAAAAAAGCTGGCAGTCATGACATTGTGTACCAACATATCAATGCCTTTTGTAAAACATTCCTGACTTTCATTACAAATGTGGCTGCCACCTTTACTCTCACTAAAAAGTCAGCTAGACCCTAAAAAATAAACTCCCTCATAATTTGAAAAAAACAGAGAATAATATGTGGGACTCGGTGAACAAGAACGCTGTGTTCACTTCGGGTGGATGTCATGACAACCTAGTAAACCTTGAGAGCGCAGTTCTAGAGGTTTACCATTGTCATGACATCCACGAGAAGTGAACACAGCGTTGTTGTTCACCAAGTCCCATACATTGTCTTTCATAGTGTATGGGCCCCAGTGAAGAGCACTGTAGTACTCCCTAAGAATTAAAAAAAGAACCTGCTAACAAATTTCTGTAGTAAACTGTCACCCTGCCTGTTAGCCATGTTCATTACACTACCCTCTGAAAGATGGCCAGGATAGCAAATGCCTGCTCCCTTAAAGCTGTCAGGCGTTCTGCTTCTTGCCATCACCCTAGGATCACTGTAGCCTGAAGAGGGCAGGGACAACGCTGAGCTCCTCAGCCAGGAGAAACTGTTAATGTGCCCCAATCAACCTCCCTGCTGTCCCCACGCATGCCCACCCACCCGCCGGCACTGCAGATTAGCAGCGGCTCTCTAGACCACCCTGTGTGGTAATGGACTGGATTGCAGCCATGCTGTTTGAGGAGCTGCCAGTCCATGAGGAGAAACAGTTTTACTGTTGGAGCAGATGTGAGGTTCAGAGGTTGCATGGTTATCCACTGGCTACTCTGGGTCAAGGCAAGTTTAAAAAAAAAAAAAAGAAAGCAATCGGCACAGCCTTTTAAAAGACAGTGTTTTGCTATTCATTTACCCTGGTCTATTTTCAAGTGGTATACAGGGGAAGCCATCACTGAGCGCTCTTTTTTCAGCTGAAACTAATAAAGGGAAACAAAAGAATGATCATTGTGGCTGTCATGGTTACATAGAAACATAGAAGTTGACGGCAGATAAGGACTGCAAGGCCCATCCAGTCTGCCCATTTTTTATACCTTATGAATGTGCCGTAGGCCTTTACTCTGTCAATGGCCTATCTATTCATACTCTTCCGTATTGCTCCGTTATGCCTATCCCATGCCTGTTTGAAGCCCTGCACTGTAGTCATATCCACCACTTTCTGAGGTAGGCCATTCCATGCAACCACCACCCTTTCTGTGAAAAAGAATTTCCTCACATTACCTCTCAGTCGGCCTCCCTCTAATCTCATGCTTTGTCCTCTTGTCCAGCTGTTTTTCTTATACTTAAACATGTTAGACTCTTTCACCTTATTAATGCCCTTAAGATGTTTGAATGTTTCGATCATATCACCTCTCTCCCTCCTTTACTCTAGGGTATACATATTGAGCTCCGTTAATCTGTCCTCATATGTTTTCTGATGCAGTCCCAGCACCCTTTCGGTTGCCCTTCTCTGGACTGCCTCCATTTTGTTAATGTCCTTGTGCAGGTGTGGCCTCCAGTACTGCATGTTGTACTCCAGATGGGGTCTAACCAGTGTCTTGTAAAGAGGGATTATTACCTCCCTCTTACGACTTGTGATACCCCTATTAATACACCCCAACACCCCCCTAGCCTTACCTACTGCCTTAGTGATGCTGCAGAGGTCGTAAGGGCAAGCTAGTTTTCCAGTCCTCCCCAGAGCCCACGAGCCCTGCGGATTGCAGAATTGGGAAAATATCAAGCTGCAGAGGTCGTGAGGGCAAGCAGGTTGTCCAGCCCTCCCTAGAGCCCCCAAGCCCCGCAGATCACCAAATTGGGAAAAAATCAAGCTGCAGAGGTCATGAGGGTTAGCAGGTTGTCCAGCCCTCTCCAGAGCCCCCGAGCCCCATGGATCGCCGAATCGAGGGAAAAATCAAGCTGCAGAGGTCGTGAGAGCAAGCAGGTTGTCCAGCCCTCCCCAGAGCCCCTTGCCCTGTGGATCGCCGAATCGGGGAAAAAATCAAGGTAGTTATCCCACGCCCAAGGCAAAGCTCCAGCTGACTGTGTGAGAGGGATTTGAAATTGGCGCCTCTTTGAGCAAGGATGCTTGCTTGCTTTTTACAGTTGGTAGAGCACTGTAGATAGTTTTTTTCCTGCCTGTTCCACATGCCACCTTACTATATTTGACTCCAGGCAGAAAGGAACTTTAAGGAAACTAATTTACACTTACTCTGCCTAAAGGGGACTTAAAGGGATCTCTCTGTATAATATCGTAGGCTTCAATATACCGGAGCTAAAATGGGTGTCTGTGCAGGGGTTGCTAGTTCATTCTGCCATTTCATCAGTTAAAACTTAAAACAAGCAACTAAACTGTAATACTAATTTCTTAAATACCTGCATGTAATTTGAATCCTAGGCAACATATGTCAGGGAACCTCCTACTGCAAAGCAAAGTCATTGTACCTGTAATTTCAGCTCCTCCTCCCCTACCTGTTTATGTAAACCCTGTTTCTCTTCCATTCCATAGCTGCAGAAGTCGTGAGGGCAAGCAGGTTGTCCAGCCCTCCCCAGAGCCTCCGAGCCCTGCGGATCGCCGAATCGGGAAAAAATCATGGTAGTGATCCCACGCCCAAGGCAGAGCTCCAGCCAACTGCATGAGAGGGATCCCTGCCGGCGCTCTGCGCCGGCTGCCCCACCACCACCCTTGGTGAGCTCTTACCTATATAAGCTTTACCGCTTGACTGTCTGAACCAATCAGCCCTCTTTTCCATTTGCTTATTATACTTTCCTAACACTAGTGGCCACCCCTGAACAGTGTTCCAAACTCACATTAAAATGTTCCCTCTCTCTCTAGCTCTGGTTGCTGTGCTCATAACCATAGTGTCCCTCCCACCCTCTTCCTACCCTAATCAATAATTCTCTCTGCCCCTCATCTCTGAGACTGTGAAGCAACCTCCCCACTCTTCTTCTACCCTAGTGCACCACCCTCTGCACTGCTGGCAAAACTGGGTACTGGGAGCTACCATCCTCCCTCCCTCCCTCCTTTCATGCTGGGTTGTCTGCTTTAAATGTCTCCTACACTTTCGACCCTATGTCCACCTCACATACACTGCACCATCTCCCTATCCGCTGTAAGTCACAAAGGAACATGCGCCTATTAAAACAACTCCTGTCACCCCTGCTCATTATAGCCGGTGATGTAAAATGAAACCCTGGTCCTACCTCCCCAAAAAACGGATGCCTGTCCACCCCGGCAAATCACCTTCCAAGAGGGTTCAAAATAGTACATCTAAATATATGCAGCATTCTGAACAAAATAACGGCCCTACAAACAAGTGTCTTATCACTGTGCCCTGATATCTTAATCATTACAGAATCCTGGCTGAAGACCTACAACCTCGATGCTGAGTTCTCAATACCTAGCTACTCCCTCATTCGGCAGGACCGTCAGGGTAAAAAGAAGGGTGGTGGCACTGCCATGTACATCTCCTCCAAACTCCAGTTTACCACAATCAGACCTACCTTACCCATGTTGTCAATAGACTCCCCTACTAATGAAAATCTCTCGTCCTCACTCAATCCCTATATACGTAGTAGGGTCTTGCTGCCCCCTGGACACATCGCTGCCTATCATCCTTGACCACCTAGGCACCCTGAGGTCCCTCGCAGCTGGAGGCGAGTTACATATCCTTTGGGATTTCAACCAGAACTGGCTAGCCAGTAGAGCCTCCAAAGCACGTTGTCAAGTAAATGCGCTAAACCTGTCCCAACAAATAACTGAACCCACTTGCCTAAACCACAAATCCAAGAAGCATACTCTATTGGATTGGGCCCTAACCACTCAGTCCCATCATATAATTGATGCTGGCCTACTACTGGACTCTCTCAGCGATCACCACATGATTTGGTGCGGAAAATATTCAGACCTAAGGCCCTCCCCCCCCCTCCGCCACCTGCACACTGTACAATAGCTCTTACAAATCCCTGGATCTGACCATGCTCCTAAATGACCTCACCAACATCAATTGGTCCTACATCCCTAGGGCTCCCTCCATGGACAAGGCCCTCAATTTCTTCACAACCAGATTCCTGGCTATCTGGGACTCCCATGTGCCTCTTAGAAGATCCAGAGTAAGGGGCTCCCACCTACCCTGGGTAACCGCCAACCTCTTCGAGCAACTACCAGTCAGGGACCGATCCTGGAAAATCTATAAGGCAACAGGTACTCAAATGGCTCTGCAGTACTACCGCTCGCTAAGGAATGCCTGCACAAGACTCATCTGGCAGGCCAAATCAAATTATTTCAAGTCTGCTTTCCACAATAACTTTACTCATCCAGCACAATTCTGGAAATCAATTAAATCCCTCCTCGCCCCGCCGGCCCAACCCCCTACTGTAACCCTCAATATAGCAGGAAGTATTATCACTGCACTGAGCGCTGTAGCCACAGAGCTTAACTCCTATTTCACAAACTGTACGTCCTCTCTACTCTCCTCTTACCCTCGGCTCCCCCTGATCCCCCAGTTTTCTCCTCACCTGCCAATTTCTCTTTTCGCCTTGTTACACCTACTGAGGTATTAAAAATACTTTGGTCACTAAATCCCGCCAAAGGAAAATGCCCCTCGGGTCTTGACTCCAAAAGGCTCCATCTTGCTGCCCCAGCCATGGCCAACCCTCTAGCCGCTCTCTATAACCAGTCATTCAGGCTTGGTACCATCCCTACAAAATGGAAACATTCCGCAGGTATAACCCCTCACCAAAGGAGGTGACCCTTCCTCCCCGAGCAACTACCGTCCTATCTCGCTGCTCCCCAACCTAGCCAAAATCCAGGAGCGCCTTGTACTTGCCCAGCTCTCCCACTTCCTTGACTCCATCTCCTTCTTCGCTCCTTACCAGGTTGGGTTTAGAAAAAATCATTCCACCATCACCTCTCTCCTCCGTCTCACCGACACCATCCTCATGGGCATCAATAAAGGAGAGATAACGGTGGCTATCTTCGTCAACCTGGCTAAGGCTTTCGACACGGTTTCTCATGCTCTGTTACTGTCCAAACTTGCCCAAGCTGGACTGACTGAGCCTGCCCCCAATTGGTTCCAGTCGTACTTGGCAGGCAGGTCCCAGTCAGTCCGTATTGGCTCTGCCATCTCCACCTTACTCCCTGTTACCACCGGGGTCCCCCAAGGCTCTGTCCTAGGCCCTTTGATGTTTTCTGTCTTCCTCAGTGTTCAGCCTGCCCTCATACGTCTATCCACATGTATGCAGACGACACAGTGCTGTATGCCTCTGGGTCATCCCCCTCCACCATGGCAGTCTGCCTACAGTAGGATTTTGACTCTGTCCAACGCTGGTTCAGTTCAGATCAACTATTTCTAAACCCCAAAACAACTGTCTAACTAACATTCGGAACTCTGGCCTAACTTTCCCATCTCCCCGCCTCCCCAACTTATCAACCAATTTGATGGCTCCCCCCTGGAGGTTTCCACTTCCTTCAGATACCTCGGGGTCCGTTTAGACTAGCATCTTGACTTCACTGCGCATATTGATGCTATACATAAAAAGCTACACCCCATGTTAAGTGCATTATATCGTAATAAAAGTTGCATCCCCCTGCTCACATGCCTGGCAATCGTTCAAAAGATGATCCTCCCAATAATGGACTATGGGGATGTAGTCTATTGTGTAGCCCCTAAATCCTCCCTGACCAGACTAGACCCTCTCTTCCATTCATTCTGCCGTTTCGCCCTGGTCTGCCCTCCCCGTACACATCATTGAGACCTCTACCATTCCTTAGATCTCCCTTCACTCCACAATCGGAGATTGGTACACTGTGCAAGAACCGCTGTGAAATTCTGGTCGCAGTCCCTCCCCACTTACCTTGCGACCACCCTTAATGTTCTTCCCCCTCCAGCCTACTGGCTCAGGAACATTGATTCTTGGCTACTTCACATCCCCCACAGGTCCACCGGGTCTGGACAGGCTGCTTTCAGCTTCCGGATGCTTAAGTTATGGAACTCCCTGTCGGCTGATATTAGACATGCCACCAGCACTCCTCACCGCAATGCTCAACTCAAGACACAGTTCTCCACTACTTGCTCATGCATTCTGCTCCGCTGAAGCCCATGCAGTCTTGATGGCAGCTGTTTATTTTCTTTGCTTATTTTAATCCTGCTGTTGACTACCCTGCTTATTGTTATGATGTTGGACGCTGTGTAATTATGTAATTATGTGCGAAATGCTACCTAGCCTATGCTACCCTGTCTGTATATTGATATATATATATATATATATAATATATATGGATTTGCCTACTCTGTTATGACTGTATTAAATTAATTACTTTTGCAATTTCTATTGACATTGTAGTCTACCTGTCCCCCAAACACCCAGGACGCATCTGGAATAGAGTGGTACCCTGCTCAGTATGCCTTCCTGGTAAAACTCTTAAATAAATAAAATCTGCTTGGATGATTTCAGGTCATCTGTGATGATGATGCCCAAGTTTCTTTCTTCCCTTGTGATTGCCAGCAACTCCCCTCCTAAGCTGTAAGTGGCTTCAGGGTTTCCCTTCCTTATGTACATGATCTTGCACTTCTTTGCGTTAAACCCCAGTTGCCACTCTTCCAACCATTTTGCCAGTTTATGCAGATCTCTTCTCATTCTGCCCACCACATCTGGATCATCTACTGTGTTGCAGATCTTGGTGTCATCTGCAAACAGACAAACCTTAACCTCCAGTCCATCTGCAATGTCACTGATGAAGATATTGAAGAGGACTGGCCCCAGGACTGATCCCTGAGGTACCCCACTTGTGATTTTCATCTCTTCTGACTGTATACCGTCTACCACCACCCTCTGTGTTCTGCCCGCCAACCAGTTTGCCACCCAGTTGACAAACTTCTGACCCACTCCGAGCCTACCCAGCTTATTAATCAATCTTCTGTGTGGAACAGTATCGAAAGCTTTGCTGAAGTCAAGGTAGGCGACATCAATTGCAGCCCCTTGGTCCACCACTCTGCTTATCCAATCAAAGAAATCTAAGAGATTAGTTTGACAGGACCTTCCTGTTGTAAACCTATGCTGTCTTGGATCCTGTGCTCCTATGGATTCCAGGTGTTGCACTGTCCTTTCCTTAAGGAGTGCCTCCATAAGCTTGCCCACTACTGAGGTAAGACTGACTGGTCTGCAGTTCCCTGCCTCCTCCCTGCTACCACACTTGTGGAGCAGGATCACATGAGCCGTTCTCCAGTCTTCTGGGACCTTTCCTGTGCTCAGTGACTCACTAAACAGTTCTGATAATGGCTCTGCTAGTTCCACCCTTGGCTGCTTTAGTCCCCTGGGATGTATGCCATCCAGTCCCAATGCCTTTTCCACCCTGAGCTTAGCGAGCTGTTGTAGAACCCTTTCTTTTGTGAAGGGACTTGTGCACACCTTCCTTCCCACTGTGTCCTTGGTGCTGAGCTGTGGGCCCTGCCCTACCTTCTCCTCAGTAAATACTGAGCAGAAGTATGTATTTAGGATAGATGCTTTTCCTTGGTCCTCCTCCACACACTTCCCCTTATCCGCATGACTGTGAGGGCATTCTATGTTGTACCGTCCATGTGATGTACTCAAGATGGTGCAGCAACATTTTGACGTCACGTCAATGGTACAAGCCTAGGACTTCATCGAATTCCATACATAATAAGGCTCGACCATACATTATAAAAAAAAATTAAATGTTCTTTCCCTTTATAATCCCCTTCTTATACATGTACTGTACACTAATTAAAAAAAACTTGAAGTACTACTGATAGCTTTTCTTTCTTGTGCTTCTTTCTTGACCATCAAAATCCCCTCCCTGTCCCTACCTGCCTACCAGGGGAATCTTTGCTGCTTCACCCTGCACTGATAAAACTGAATCCCTGGCTTTACTGAGGGCTTTTGTGGAGTGTGTTTGTGTGGGTAGAGGTGAACGTTCTGCCAACAGACTTCTGCAGAAGTTTGAATTCCTGCATTCCATCTACTGATTGTGTGGACAGACAGATAATAGACAGGCGGGATGGATTACTGAAGCATAAGTTATGACAGGCAGTGTGCTATGATGGGATAATGGCCCACCTTAGGTGGGTTGAAGCACGAGGCGAAGCCAAGTGCTTCCACCACCCGAGAATGACCATTAGCCCACTATAACACACTCCCTGGAGTGCCTAATTGCAATTATGAAATAGGTTCTTTTTAGTCACTTGGATGTATTTTTTTTAAACATTTTTGCGCTGAGCTACTTTCAGCCAGGCTGTTTTGCTGGGATAGCGGCCCTGCTGAAAGTACCTCTTGGCCAGTCTGGAGCCAGCATTCTTTCTACCATGTTTCATCATTTTTACTGGTTACTTTTAACCGAAGAATATGCTTTTTTTTGTTCGTTTTTAAAGCTGGTATTTTTTTCAGTTTTTTTTTAAGATACATTAGTTTACCCATTTTGTAAGGGCAGTTTAGACATGTCAGGGTGTGGGTAATTTTTTATTTATTTTTATTCACTTTTGTAATGCATAATGCATACAAATGTTCCTGGTGCAGAGGACAAAAAAGGAACATATCTTTTCACAATAGGAGAAAAACACTCTTTCTTTGACACCACATATTGGATCTGTCTTAATTACATACAAGAACAGTAGAAAATTGATGTAGAATAAGCTGTTGCAGCAACACTTTGGGCTCTGCCCAAAAATATTTAAGTCCAGTAATGTCCAACATAGTGCAGCACACTATCATAATGTCACTTTACTGTGGTGGTAAGCAATACTGTGATAACAGGTGTGAAACCAAACCCAGTAATTTGTAGATGAGCTTGGCTGGGCTCACACATTTCAACACATCCATAGAGCCATAACACATGGGCTGAAACAGACATCCCCAGTAATAACAAAACCTTATAATTAAGTAACCATTTTTAATTTCTTTTGTATGAAAGATAACGGTATTTCAATCAGTTACAACCAGTCTTACAGTTTGCCAATCGGTCAGGAATCGTGTCTCTTATTTTAAAAAAGGGACCTCTTTCTGCAGAGTTATGATGTATTTGCTACCCTTTGTATAGAAAGATGCAGTATATCATCAAGAACGCGGACTGTGTTCATACCAAAACGATCAAAGTAAAGGGGGAACAATAACATTAGGAATACTCTCCAACCCTTCGAGGTGACTTTCATCGTTGTTTCATCATCTGAGGAATATCGCCTGGATTAAACACCTTGTTCCGCCCGATGATCTTCCTACACTGGTCCACACCTTTGCGGCCTCTCACCTTGACTTCTGTAACTCCTTGTACCTACGGTTGCCAGGGGTGGATATCCACCGCTTGCAGCTGGTGCAGAATGCGGCTACCAGGTTGCTGACTGGCTTGCCATGTTCATGCCATGTCATGCCTGTGCTCTGCGGCCTGCACTGGCTGCCTATTCAGTGGCGGATCACCTTTAAGGTCAGTTTATTCACCTATAAGGTCCTACACGGACAGGAACCATGTTACCTGCAAGATCTTCTTCATTCCTTCCGCCCCTTGCGCCCACTCTGCTCTGCTGACGAGGAATTGCAAGAGGTTCCCAGGGTCCATTTGAAGATCTCGGGTGCGCAAACATTTGCGTTTGTGGCCCCTACCCTGTGGAACTCTCTACCTCATTGGATAAGAGAGTGCCTGACCATGGAGAGTTTTAAATCCACTTTAAAAACGCAACTGTCCAGTCTTGCTTTCCCCGAGTATTGATTTTTGGGATTTTATATTTGTATTTTATGGTTGCAGATTTTATCTCTGATTTCATTGAGCTGTATTTGTGCAGGCTCTTTGATACCCTGTGAAAAGCGCCTTGTTATAAATAAATTATGATTAATTGATTGACTAGGGTTGCACATGGGACCTCCGCTGTTTGCGCATATAGCGCACACGAGGCCACCGCATGACAAGTGTTATCTTGTTGTCTTCAGCTCCTCTTGACAACAGGTGTTCTCACACACTGAAACCTAGTCACAGACTAATATAAAAATGTTGTTGAACAAGGGGAGCACCATATCTGTGACAGCAGCACATTATTTTAAAGAACAGCTGACGCCTCTAGGAGGACTTTAAGAAAACCTATTATCTAGACTTAGTTTTACAAATTATTTCTGACATCCTCCCCATTATTTATTACTGAGGTCATCTGCACGAAAACAGGATCTTTGCTCCTGAAGAGTTTAATCTATTCCTGTTGCTTTCTCCCTACCTGAGGTCATAATGCACTGCTTGTGACATCGCAGTTACTTCCATGGCAACAGATTTTTATGTCACAATACGGGATTATAACTTGAAATAAGCCGTAAGCTACAGAGCCAGATGGACTCTAAAGGATAAAGATTGTGTATTTATGCCAACTTCCTCAGTAATAACTAATGGGGAGGAGAAATCTATGCAAGACATAAAATACAAGTTGAGTTGTACCTTAATATTATGCTTTCCAAAGTGTTCCACGAGGCATCAGCAGCTCTTTAAGTAAATACCTGCTCACCTGAGGTGTCAAGCAAGTCCCCTTCTCTTTACTAACAGAGTTATTAAATGTAACTTTTGCAATACAAACTTTCTAACATTTCAATTGATTTGATTTTAATGGTTAAAATTTAACCAGTAGAACACAAGTCCTGCTAGAGTGACTAGTTCAATCCTCAGTATCTGAGTCAGGCAGTTCTTGGCGGGTAGCAAAGTCCAATTTGATAACTCCTAGCTTTTTGCCCACTTCTTCAGGATCATTGATTAAGAAAACGTTTCCTTCGTATGTCAGTCTGAGTTTCATTGGAAGCTGCAGGGCATAAGTGATTTCTAACGACCTTAACCTTGCACAGACAAAGTCGAAGGGTGTTCGACAAGGCGTGTCAAAAAGCTTCAGTCTGGGGGAAAAAGTAAATCAGTCTCTCATCTGGTAATGAAAGCCGACTCCTGTTTTTTGCAGTATTTTTTTTTTTTAAACACTCCATACCTAACGTGGGGCATGGTGATGAGTAGCAGGGTTTGTGGCTGGTTGTCTGCAGCTCTACACTTTGGAGTAATTCTATAGACTTTATATGCACAATTATCTATGTCCATGTCCAAGATGGATTTTATTAATTGGGGGGAAGGGGGAATCTGGCAGTATAGCCTGGAGGTTAGAGTAATGAGGTTGGTACATCCCGCAGACCTGGGTTTGATTCCCACAGCCTCCATTTGTATACTGTGACTCTGAGCGTCACTTAACCTCCCTAGTGCCCCCAGGTCACCCATAAAAACAGCCACTTGTGCCTAGTGGGCCTTATCTGGTTATCAAAAAAGAATTCATTATTAAGTCTGTAGTATATCTGTACCTTCTGAGGCTTCAGGTACACAGAGTATGTGTATGCTGGCCATTCAAACTGTTCTAGGCAGCTTTGCAGAACTTTATTTTCTTTAGTGAGGCCGGCAACCGCTGCAGTTTTTATTCATGAATCTTGTGCAACCTTCATCTTGGATGAAACCAGGCCCATGTTTTAGTGGTTGTTAATGAATTCAGCCTTGCGATTGAGATCCCTTATGACCTGCAGGAGAGCCTCATTCATTCACTCTGTCACAGCATGAGCGCCAGATACCTCTCCACTGTTTTGTCTGGCATCTCTGCCGGTTCCTGCACTGATGTTTTGCTGCTCGGCTGTGCGGCCTCATTCCAAAGATGTTCCATTGCAAAAGTTCAGTATTTTTATAGTGTTCAGTAAAATGTGTAGAATGCACTAAACGTTGAGCCAGATTTTTAACTTTAGTCTACTGAAAACTGATGAAATGCAGCAACCCAAAGAGGAGCCTGCTAAAGGTGCATATTTCCGCGTGGCTGCAAGCTCTGCCCCCAGGGTTTGGGTAGATCTTCCAGGAATCAATCTTAACCATTGATTCCCACTTATGGGTCTGGGGCTGGAGGTACTGGAACCCCACAGAAGCAAATGTTTTTGCAGGGTGGGAGCCAACGTCGGGTGTTGAAGGTGCCTGTGCACTTCACGTGGCGCCACACACATTCGTTGTAAGCTTCCACAGCACCTCAATTCTGTTCTTGCTGCCATGGAAGCAACAATGTGGGAGCAGGAGAAGCAGCAGCACCTTTTGCCTTTCAGTGTCACCATTTTAAAGTTCACAACACCGTTTCTTTCTTTCTCAGTTTATTATTTTTTCGACAATGCCAAAACCAGATGAGGAGGTGGCTTAGAAGAAACACCATCTGCCTCCATTATGCTATGGTGCCCCTGTGGGAAACAGATGGCAACGATGGACCAACATAATTTCTGCATGGCCTGCCTTTGGCTAGCTTACAGCATGGATGAATGCGATGCCTGCATCTCCATGGACTGCCCCACACTGGAAATCCACCCGATGAAGTGGGATTGGCCAGCCACAACTTTTGGAGGCAGGTGTCAGACTTGTGAGGCAAGGTAAGGTCTCTGGGCCTTTCCCAGGACCTCTGGTTCTGTGGAAACACAGGATCCTCCTCAACCTCAGGTATCTGAGGCCCTAGGGGGTGGGCCTGGTGGACAGTCATCTCTTTCTGGGCAGCAGACTGCAAACCCACCGCAGTCTGTCTGCTTTGGGCAGCAGACGTCCTCAGTGGTGAGGCTAAAGCTATACATGCGATCTCCCTTGGTGTCGCTGCCTGCTTCTGTCCCAGCGCCTGGCACTATTTGCGGTGTCGGTGAGCAGGGTGGCGCCGGCCATGACATCAGGTTCCCTTCCAACACCATTTACGATATCAGGAGAAGGAATGACATCTGGGCCATGCTGCATCCTGTTGCAGAGGTGGAGGTAGTTCTTTCCCCTGATGTCGCTAGCAGTGCCAAGGGATTGGACCACCACACCCCTGGCGTCGCATGCAGTGCTGGCCATGGTGTTGGTCCTGGACCCAACATCAAGCATGATGCCAGCAACAGGGTCATCCCAGGGGGTGTCAGAGCAGCGCTGGGGACAGGCTCTGGTGTAGCTCACTGCGTCGGGATTAGGGAGGACTCCAAAGTTGATGCAGTGCCTGACATCAGGCCCAATGCTCATTACGGCACTGACCACAATGAAGGGGGTGAACCCGTCTCCAGGCTGCTTGTTGACCCTGAGTCTGGCACCATAGGTGGTGCTGGCTCAGATTCTGACCACTGCTGGGAGGCAGTTTCGTCCCCATAGCCATTGGCTGACACAGTCACCAGTGGGGACCAAGGCTACCCTATGGGTATTGAATGGCTCCTCTCCCCGCCACGGGCACTGACCTAGTCATTTCTGTGATGTATGATGACCCCATTTGGACAGTCCTACCAGGCCTTCCCCTTAGGTGAGGTCCCCTGTGCACTCCTACAGCCCAGATAGTGGCCCTAGAGATCTTGCATCTCTGCCCCCCCCGCCTCCTCCACAACTACAGCAGTTACCCAGTTACCTGGGAATAGTACAGACACATCGCTGGTACCTTAGAGCAACACCGTAGGGATTCTGACATGGCCCAGTTTTGGCCTGTCCTCTGGGTTCAGTGCCTCCTCTCTATCAACGTCCTTCTCAGAGGACAATGAATCTTCAGTCCATTTGTCCTTGGCTTCTGAGTACACTCTGTACAGAGATTCCTGGTGATGTGCTTGAAGCCCTGGATGTTGATTCCTTTACAAGCCACGATCCAGTATCCTTGCCATAGGGACACCTCTGAGTTCTCAACGATGGCTCTGCAGTCATCCCTCCCTAGCCTAGAGCCTTCGAGGACTTCTCTAATCAAGGATACCATGGAGACATCCTTTCTCTTTTCCTTCGGTACCAAGGGATCTCATGCTCTGGTACTCAGGATCTTCAGGTGTAGTACCTCGTTCCTCTTCAGGGCTGGAAGTTTGTAGACCTTGTCGGAGCTGAGACACCCCATGCATGACCAACCTCCTGAGGCTGACTGCTCAGACAGATATCTTGGGCAGGAAGGTTTTCCCATTTGCATGCAATACTATGTGCATCGCAGCACACCATGCACATTAGGCAGCCTTCTTTCTGCACCTGTGTTTGCAGATAGGTCAGCTCCTAGCTGAAGTGCCTAAGAACGAATTAATCGGGAAAGTCATTTGCCTTTCTGCACAAGTCCTGGAGGTGGCAAGGCATTAGTCAGGAGCATCCCATGATGCAAGTGAGATGGCCTCCAGGCTTGTGGGAACTGTAGTCTGTCTCAGGTGAATGGTGTGGCTTCTCCTTTCCAGGCTGGCACCTTTGACCTGGCATAAGGTGCTAAATTCACATTTCCACGGGGCTCATTTTGTCTCCCGCAGGGTCAGGTGAGAGTTGTTGGGGCACTCTCCTCCTTCTGTGCTACAGAAGCCTGCCCTCCACCTGACTCTAACCGTATAAAAAATAGGCATTTTTTTTTTTTTAAAGGTATACTGTTTTTTTTGTACCTCTTAAGGTTCTGTCATTATTCACTAGATTAATAAATTCTCAAGGAATAGGGTCTCAGAGCAGACATATTTACATGATACTCTTTTGTTCAAAAGGGCAATAGGCCAGCAATCTCTATCTTATAGGGTTACATCTTTTTTTTTTTATTCTATTCCTGACAATGTTACCTGCTATAAAACAGTCAGATCATTTGAAATCTAAGCTAGTGCAATGGCTTGAATCTTCCACTGAATGTACGTGTTATTGATACTGAATTGTTTGTTCTTGTATTTGTTTTTTGTACTATTGTATTTAATAACCTTGTATGTACAGTAGATGTCTTTTTTATTTATACTGAATGTATCTACACTTGTCGCTTGAGAAAACGGGCAGATTTGCTCATCTTGCTAACAAGTATAAAAAAAATGAAATGAATGAAGTGAAACCAGTCTCTGGTCCTGCAAAACCCATAAGGAGACCCTGCCTTTAGGTGTTCTGCCACACACAGGTGGCTGAGGGTCTTATTCCCTCAGGGTGAGACAGCTCCTCCCTCATGGAAAAGGGAAGCTTGGTACTCTGACCCATAAGTGGGAATTAGTGGTGAACACTGATTTGTGAAAGATATGAAAATTACGTACCGTACTGACTGTAATTATTGATCTTCCAGAATATCTTCACTATTGATTACCATGCCCCACCCACCATCCCCCACTCAGATAGAGCCAGGTCCTTTGGGCAGTTCACCCTGCTGGTGATGGCAGCACCACACTATGTACTGGGCATCTCCCCAGTCACACCCTTCTAGGGTGTCTCTGACCTTGTGTTTTTTTTTCTGTTTTTCAGAAAGGGTCAGGCAGTCCTCTGGGAACCCCCTTAAAAACATAAAAACATGCACAAAACTGGGCCAAGGGTCTTTAGGGCCTCATACCACCAAAAAAAGAAGAAAGGGGGGATGGTTGGGTTTATGGGAGGAAGTTCCTTCCTCACTTTTCCTTTCTTGATCTCCGCCCCTACCAGGGTTATATTCCCTTGTGGGTATATCCATATTAGTTGCCAAATGCAGCCTGTGCTCCTGAGCACTATCCAGTCTAACTCCACTTGGCAGTTCACTGCATGTGAGTGATGCTAGGTATCTTACTGGATCAACTAATTCTAGCTCTTACACCGAGAACATCCCTGTGGTCACAGGAGAAGTGTGAATTTTCTTTTATTCTATAGTTTTCTGACTATGTCAGACTGATCTTCACTGTATCAGTCTTCACCATTCATCACTGGTGAATACTACGGCTGAAGCGCTAGGACCCCGCAGGAAGCTTCTTTAGCTTAAAAAGCTTTTCTTCTCTAGGAGGAGGGACGGCGCCGGCCTCAAGGCCGACACATTGCATGGTGCTCTCGGGTTGTCCCCTCCACTACCTAAGGTCTGCTTTTCCTGCCATCAAGGCTGTATGGACTACATGGGAAAGCAAAAAATCAACTACAGCACTCCTCATTTCACCATTCTTTTGCTCATTGGACTGAATAACTTGACGCTGCACTAGTTGACACCACGTTCAATGTTGTTTTATTATTTTCTAAAGAAGTTTCAGTCCAGCGTAGAGTTCTTTTTTCTTTGTTTTTCATTTAGTTGGTGAGGTCAGATCATGTCGAGTTCGGGGCATAAAGGTTCCAAGGCGGGAACTTCTCAGATGCATAGGTGTCCCTGTGGAAGTCTGTTCTCTGTAACGGACCTGCATGACTGATGCTTCTTCTGCCTAGAGCCAAACTACGATATGGATTGTTGCGATGCCTGCTTTACTATTGACTAGTGCAACTTAGAGATCCATGCATTGAAGTTTGGTTGCGACACCCCCAACTTTCAGTGTCTGGCATCGCACGAGGGCTGCTAAGACTAGGACCTTAGACCAGTCCCTCAGATTTCCCCCCGCTGCTATACACATCGTGGGAGGGCAGTCCTCCACTGGCTCATGTCTCGCTGAACCCAGATGCCTGGTTGAGCAGTCAGGGGAATGGTCGGCCTCCTCCAGGGGGGCCAGCTGTGGATCACTCAAGGCCCGGTGTTGAGGCCTCAGCTACACACGAGGCCTACATCAGCGGTCCCTTCAAGGGCTTCTGAGGGGTGCGCCCTCAGTGCCTCATGCCCATTCCAGTGTCAGTGAGCGAGGTCAGCCCTCCGGTGCCGCAGAGTCCCCTCCCGACACTGCTCTCAGTACCGGGACGGGTAGAGTGACTGGGGCTGCTTCACTTGGGGTCTCCGTAGCCTCCTTCACAGATTCGGAGGATGACCAGGAGGATCCTGATTGGTAGTATAGTCTAGAGGTTAGAGTAAGGAGCTGTGAATGAGCTTGGTATATCCAGTAGATAGACCTGGGTTTCCTTCCCACAACCTCTACTTGCATACTATGTGATTCTGAGCAAGTCACTTAACCTTCCCAGTGCTCCCGGTCACCCCTGAAAACAGGCACCTGTGCCTAGTAGGCCTTATCTGGTTACCAGAGAATAAAATACAATAAGAAAAAAAAACCTAGCTCTCCAGAGCCCCAGAATCCACTCAAAGTCGTCGTCTGTGCTTTCCAGTCTTAGGACTAACACCATACGCGATGCCGCCCTTTCTTCCATCGGTAGCAGTATAGGGCCATGGCGAGTGCATTCCCCATCTTTTACAGGGCCATGGATAAGATGGTGTTCGCATCACCTTTTCCTACACCATCGTTCCCTATGCAGAGCCTCTCCATTTTGTCAGCTTCCTCCTCCAAGTATTAGCGGTTCCTGGTGATGATGATGGAGGAGCTCAGTCTTACCCCAGTGATTCAATGCAATTCTGCGTGTATGACTATGGTGTCCCTTGGGGAGTACAGCCAGGAATCTTTTGTGATCCCTCCATGACCTCGGCCCTTTATGGAGGAGTCGCACAGCACCTGGCAGTGGCCCACTTCTGCTCTGCCAGTGCAAGTATTGTGCTCCCTCGGGGTCTCCTGGGTCTTTACCCCACATCAGGCTCGGAGTGGCTAGACATCCCTTCTGGGCATCAGAGCCAATAGATTGTCCCCCGGTTTCAGACTTTGTCGAGCTTGACAGCTGGGGCAGGAGAGTTTTCACCTCAGCACATCTCCTGTTATCCATTGCTGCACATTAGGCACACACAGTGGCCTATGAGAGGCACCTATGGGCCTCGTTAGGGAAATTCTAGTGGCCTTGCCTGATTGTGAGGCAACCAGGCAAGTCATTGCTATTTCCACGAGGGGCCTGGAGATAGCGAGACACCAGGCGCGGGCATCTTATCACGCCAATGCAGTAACCTCCAGGATTGTGGGATCTGCGGTCTGCATTAGGCAGACAGCATGGCTTTCTCCTCTCCTGGTTGTCACCTTTGGCCCAGCATAGGGTGACTGCCTCGCCATTCCAGGGGCTTGGTTCTTCTCCTGCAGAGTTATGCAAAAACTGTAGGGTGCCCTCCCTCTCCTGCAGGTCAGAAGCCCCGTCCTGGGTTTGGCCAGACCTGTGATGGGCCCTCTCCCTTTGTGAATTCCCAATGAGGGGCTGAAGGCTGTCCAGCCTTCAGTGAAGTACCGGTCCATTTTGTGGGCTTGGTACTTACCTATCAGTGATGAATAGTGAAGATTGATACAGTGAAGATATAAAAAGTATGTACCTACCGTAATTCTTGATCTTGCTGTATACAGTATCTTCACCATTGATCACTGCTTCCTACCCACCTTCCCCTCTTAGGCCTTAGCTTCTAGGCAGTGCCTCCTCTATGCTTGCCTCCCCCCAGTTGAGGCCAGTTTTGGGCGAAGTCCCACTGGCTTCCTGACACTTCTTGAAGCACCAGGGGCCCACTTGGGGAGGGGGAAGAGGGCAAGCAGGGGCTCTTGCCCTCTTTTCTTTAGCTCCCTGGTGCCCTTTTGTCAGTAGATGGGGTCTTCAGGTCTCCTGTCTGAGAGTCCTGCTTCAGGCTCCCCCTAGCAGGGCCCTGCCTTCCACTTAGAACCCTTCTGCTGGGAACCCTCTCTGTTTTGATCTTTTTCTCCATTACAAGAGACCCACTCCTGGGTCCCTAGTTCACTCACAGTCCTTTTAGACTTTCAAGGCTTAGGAACCTCCTTGAGGTCTCCTTTTCCTGTTGAAATCACTTCCCCAGTGGTGCTAAATATAGGGTCTTACCCTCTTACACCCCAGGATTTCCCCTTAGGTGCTGAGGTGAACTCTGACTTCAAACCATGTTCTCTCCCATCTCCCGGACTTAGGAGGAGGGGGAGAAGGAGCATTTTAGCACCAGATGTTCCTTCTCTGGTGGACTGGGGGCTAGCTTTGACCTGGCAGGCAATGTCTCCTGTCAGATCTCTCTTTAGTTTATTGTAGGAAAACTCCATTGAGCAGGCTTATTCACAGGGAGGTCCTATACACATGACAGCAGTTTACATAAGGACATGTACAAGTAAGGAGTATGTATAATCAATAGTAGGACAGAGAACATCATAATTACTTATATTGAGATACACATTAAAATGAGAGAACAGTATTGCCAGATTGTATACATATCATGTACAGAAGAGCATAAAGAAAAAAAAAATTCTGGCATATAGCCTGCCCAGTGGCGCTGGAGGTTGAGGCACTGGTCGCTACACCTCGCACCACGCTGGTGACCCGGGTTTGGGAACGAGCCCAGGCCGTTGGGGGTCGGCAGGGTGAGGGAGAGGATTGAGTGCCCGGAGGACTGTTCTCCTCTCTTGGGGGGAGGGCACATGCTGTCCTGTTCGCTGATTTCCCTGTGGTGGTGACTGGAGGGCAATACAGGTCAGGAGGTGCACTCCGACCTGGTTACTTCAGTGGGGAGGGTGTGGGGAGAAAAGCAGGAGGAAAAGAGCCTGGCAGGGCTCCATGATGGTCTGCCATGCCGTGGCCAACCCTGGGATTCTGGATTGAGTCTCTGGGGTGGGGTGGGTGGGGCAATCCACGGGTGAAGTACCGGGGCAGTTGATTATGACACAGTAGGACCCGAGAGAGAGTTCCTCCTTCGGGAGGACCAAATCCACTGCCAGGGCTAAGGAGGGAAAAATGTATATGGAAAAAAAAATCCTGGAATATGCAAGCAGTATGGCAGACTTGGAATTTCACGTGATGCAAGCATGTATTGATCCTGGCAAACTAAAATGTGTAGATAAACACAGTGACTTGGATAAGGGTAGAAGATGAGGAGGGAAAGTAGATAGGATGGAGGCCATTCATAAGGAAGGCAGATATTCTCCATAAGGATGGATGAAGCTGAGAGGGAAGAGAAGCGAGGGGGTGGGTGGAATACGCTGTTGCTGGTGAGGGTTTAATTTTTCCCTCTTCTCTTGGAAAGGTCCAATTCTCTGGACTATCGCCTCGTCTCAGGCTCTTCCAAAAAAAAAATTAAAAATCTCCTTTCGCAAGAGGGTGTAGACAGTGGAATTAAGTTCCCTTTTGGGCCATAGGGACTTTGTGGAACATGGAGGTATGGAAACTCATCCTCCCACCTTGTCTCCTTCCCCTCCTACCTCTCCTTTCTCTCCTCCTTCCCTCTCCTGCCTAGAGGTTGGGGTCCACCTCCCAGAACGAACCAGGCTCCAACCTCTATGCCTCTATTTCTCTGGTTGGCTTTTTCCTTTTTTCAGTTTATATCCTTTCCTTTTGTTGTCCCTTGGGCTCTCTTGCCCAACTCTCCTCTCTCATGTTTCTCTGTACCTGTTTTCCTCTCCGATGAGCAGACCTGAGGTAGTGGAGGGGACAACATCAGCTACTGGCCAACCCGGGAGTGCCACGCAGTATGTCGGCCTTGAGAGTGGCACTGTCCCCGTCATCACCCCCTCCTCTTAGAGGAGAAAAGCTTTTTAAGCTAAAAAAGCTTCCTGCGGGGTCCTAGCGCCTCTGGCGTAGTACCCACTAGTGATGAATGGTGAAGATATACAGTAAGATCAAGAATTATGGTAGGTACATCATTTTCATTTTTGGTTGGTATCCTTGTTCCTTTTTTGTGTTTAGGCCTTAGCCCACTACCTTTAGTGGTATCTGGGGAGATAAGCATATCTCGACTCTTAGGCTATCCAGCCTGGCAACCCCAGATGCAGCTGAGTTCCTGCTTTCTTCATCCCTGATGTAAGGAAGCAAGACATTACCTAAATACGAGTTTTACGAGTTTGGTGGCAGTACAGCACAGTGGATTAAGGCTCTGAGCTGCAGATCTGGAGACCTGGGTTTGAATCCTACTGCTGCCTAGGTGCATACTGTGTGACCCTGAGCAAGTCACTTAACTTCCTTGTGCTCCCAGTTCGCATCTGGAAACAAGCTTCAACTTAGTGTGCTACTCCTGGTTAAACAGTGTTCCCCTTTTAGTTGTCTTCCAGAGCTTGAAGTTGCTCTTTTTTTGCAGGAGTCTGTTTTTTTTCCTTAGGCACTCTGTGCCATCTCATTTACAAGGGGGTCCAGTTCCAGGCAAGCCATCTCATTTCCAAGGGGTCCAATTCTGGACATCACCCTTGTGTTTTTTGCCAGAGCCACATGCTGAGGGCTACTGCCCTGTTCTTATGCTGCTGTGCACCTCCTGTCTGGCAAGTAGTATGAGGCTCTTGCTCTATGACCGTTCTACCCTTGTGCCACCTAGTGTGCCCTGCCCTTATTGGTCTAAGATTGGGAGTCGGGTTTTACTGTATTGTTTATTTTATTCCTATATCCTTTTCCCATCTCATCGGGCTAGACAAGATCTAGCTCTCTCTTTTCAAACAACATGAAGTCTTGCTATATTATGACAATTGCAGTTTGTCCCACCATTAGAACTGCCCCGGAGGTGAAATAGTTAACTTCCATGCCAGGCATGGAACTTGGAGCGTAAGCTCGGTTAGAGAAGCTCTGTCTGTGTAATTTCAAACTGAAACTGTCAGATTATTTACTCCGCCTCACTGAACAGTCGCTCCGGAGATTTCTTCTAATGCTCGGTTCATTTCTCGGTTTAAACAGTGTTTTCTCGGTTAAATTCAACCGCAAGTATTATTATTTTAACCGCAAACCGATCGGTTCAAGCTCTGTCTGTGGTATTGTAAGTAATAGACAGGTTTATTTCTGTGTGGAACTTGTAAATGTTTATCGGTTCGGTTTGAACCGATCAGGTTGTTTTAAAACTTTAAAAATCAAGCATTTAAAAGCTTTTAGAGTGCGGTTCCCGGTTCTTATCGGTTCTAAAAAAACCGGATTTCATTACGTTTTTTTCCACGACCCGTGACACGGTTGGGAACCGATAAGGGTGTCTTGCCTGGCACTGCCGTTAAAAGGGCAAGTTTTTGGTTAGGCTGGCATTATGTCTGAGAAACCCAAAAGAAAAACCGGGCCCACTGGGTTTCAACACTGTGGTGTCTGTGGGGAAGCCTTTGCCAAGGCTGACCCACACACCACATGTGTATATTGTCTGGGGTTTGACCACCTCAATTCAGACTGCCAGATTTGTAAGAATTTCCCTGCAGCCACCCTGGATAAGAGAGTTGGCAGGCTCAGGGAACGAGAGGCCAAAAAGTCCGCTGACCCAGATGGCCAGCCCGGTTCGGTGCCAACCGAACCGGAGGGAGTGCCCTCTGACCAGGCCGAGACTTCCTCGGGCCAACGTAAAGCTGACTCTGAGGAGCCAGTTCCAGCAAAGAAAACTAGAAAATCAGCAGGTGTGGAATCTAAAATTCCTTCTCCAACTGCTGCAGAGATAGCAAGAGCTATACAAATTGTCCAGTCACTTTCTCGGTTCCGTCCAACCGCCACTGTCTGGTAAAAGGTCGGTTCGCGTCTCATCGGGTTCAAGAATATGATTTAGAAGAGTTTTTATGAACCAGAGGAGGGGAGGATGATTATGAACTGTATGAATGTGACTTTGAGAGTCTGGGTGTGCCCATTGAACGACATCTCCCCAGACAGACCTTTAGAATCTCCCCACGCCTTCTGAGTCCCTTTCACTTTATGTTTTATAAAAGGTTGTTGAAACCTCCAGCTCCCATTGGAGGAAGCTGTGGATGAGCAAGAGGAACCTGATTTTGTAGAAATGATGGATATCCCAGAGTCTAGGAGATTGTCTATCCCCTTACATAAGTCATTTAGGAAACAAACAATAAAAATTTTAAAAGCTCCTAATTCTGTGCCTCCTGTGGACAAGAAGATGGACAGGAGGTACACTTTGTCAGGTCCTGATACAGAATTCCTTTCACAGCAATGCAGTCATGTTGGAGTAGTTTAGGCTGCAGCCTGTGATAAAGCTAATATTCCCTTGGCTTCACATCCTCCTGACAAGGACTCCAGGAAGATTGATGCCATGGCTAAAAAACAATACATGGCAGCGTCCTTGGGACTCAGGCAAGCAAATTACATGGCTTATGTGGCAAGATACCAAAAATCTAGATGGGACACTGTCATGGCTTTGGCCAAACAGGCCCCTGACCAGCTTGCTAAGGAGCTGGAACAGGTGGCTGCTGATGGTATTGAGGCATCCAAGGTGCAGTTCCATGCTGCTGTGGATTTTAATGATGTATCCTCTAGAGTCATGGCTACATCTGTGGCTTTTCATAGGTTGGCTTGGCTCAGGTGTACTAGCTTGTCACAGGATACCCAGACTAAGGCTATGGATTTTCCTGTGGTAGGAAATTCTCTGTTTGGGGAGCAGACAGAGAATTATATGAAGAAAATGGATGAATATAGGACAACCTATAAGAGTGCTCAGGCCAAGGAGTGGCAAGCCACTCCTCAGAGGCAGACCCCCAAGGGTAGAGGTAGGCCTTTTCACAGGCCTTTTTACCAAACCCAGGCCTCCTCTGCTTATGCTCAGAGGGGGTTCTTCAGAGGGAGAGGCAGACGGGGTGCAAGCAGGCCTGCTCCCACCCCTCAGCCTAAAGCCCCTGCCAAACAGGCACCCTGATGGGGTGCCCAGGGCCGATTCTCCATTACCTGTATGGGGCAGGTTGGCTTACTTCGTTCAGAACTGGGAGTCTCTAACATCAGACAAGTGGGTCCTGGATAGTAAGCGGGGTCGTCTGGTTCTCAGCTTCAAAAATTTCCAAAGATGAGAATCAGATCTTTTCCACTGCAAACCCTCTAGAGACCTTTGCCTTAGAAACAGAAGTCTCAACCCTCCTGGCTCTCAGAGCTGTAGAAAGGGTTTCTTCCCTACACCAGGGCAAGGGTCTGTACTCCAGGTACTTCCTTACCCCAAAAAAGACAGGAGAATGGCGGCCCATCTTGGACCTAAGATATCAAAACAAGCACCTTTTGAAACCAAAATTCAAAATGGTGACTCTGGCAATGATTTTACCTTTTCTAAGGCCAGGGGACTGGCTAGCTTCCCTGGACCTCAAGGAGGCCTATTTCCATGTTCTCATCAGAAGCTCCCACCGAAAGTACCTCAGATTCGAACTGCCCTCAGGCCATTACCAGTTCAGAGCAATGCCCTTCGGCCTTACCTCTGCCCCAAGGGTATTAACAAAATGTCTAGCAGTTGCTCATTTAAGAAGGCAAAAGATTGCCATCTTTCCCTACCTAGACGACTGGCTCATTGTAGGTCAGTCTCCAGACCAGGTCAAATCACACCTGCAAGTTACCCAGCAGCTGCTCACCTCTCTGGGTTTTCTTCTCAACCTTCCAAAGTCAGTTCTGGAACCTGTCCAGGTACTCACCTTTATAGGTGCAGAATTGGATACAAAGCAGGCCAGAGCCTTCCTGCCCCTAGAAAGGGTAAGGAACCTAGTGGCCCTGGCCTCCTCCTTCACTCTGCAGGTCTCTCGACCAGCAAGGCACTTCTTACAGCTACTAGGACACATGGCTGCTTCCACAGCTGTAGTGCAAGGAGCAAGGTTTCAGATGAGGGACATTCAGTTTCATTTGAGAGCCTTCTGGTCCCAAAGGAAAGATCCCCTTCCAAGTTGATCCCAGTGACTGAACCCTGATCCAGGCCCTTCAGTGGTGGCAGGATCAGAGCAATTTGAGACTAGGGTCCCCTTCATCCCCATCTCACTCCTTGACCCTTACTACAGATGCGTCCCTTCTGGGTTGGGGAGCTCACGTGGGCGACCTCTCCACCCAGGGAGTGTGGTCCCCTCAGGAATCTCTGCTCCACATCAATTTGCTGGAACTCAGAGCTGTTTTTCTAGCACTTCAGGTGTTTTCTGCATCTGTTCAGAACAAAGTGGTACAAGTCAGAACAGACAACACCACTACAATGTGGTACATCAACAAACAAGGGGGCACTCGGTCTTCGGCCTTGTGCACCGAGGCAATGAAGTTGTGGTCTCTGGCTTATTCCCTGAACACTTCCCTCATAGCAGTTCACCTCCCAGGAAAGGACAATGTCCTGGCAGATGCTCTCAGCAGGATTTCCCAGGGCCATCACGAATGGTCTCTGGATCCCCAAGTACTGGGGATAGTTTTTGCCAGATGGGGCACCCCTCAGATAGATCTTTTCGCAGCCCCAGACAATCACCAACTTCCACTGTTTTGTTGCAGGCCCCCAGTGATGGGCTCAGTCCCCCTGGATGCCTTTCTCCTAGATTGGGAAGGGAAGTTTCTATACGCCTTTCCCCCCTTCCCTCTCCTATTCAAGGTGCTAGTCAAAATCAGATCCCAGCCTTGCAGGATGATTCTGATTGCTCCAGATTGGGCCAGGCAGCCCTGGTGCCCACTCCTTCTGTCTTTAGCAGTCCATCTTCCCCTGTGTCTCCCCAGGAATCACAACCTGTTAACCTGTGCCCAGGGGAGAGTTTGGTATCCGAATCTCAAATCCCTCAACCTCAATTCCTGGCTCTTGAGGAGTTAGAATTTGCTGACCTACACCGTTCTCAAGGTGTTCTTGAAATCCTGAAGGCTTCTAGGAAGCCTTCCACTAGGGCTACTTATAACTCTAAATGGAAAAGGTTTTCCATCTGGTGTTCTAGAAATATATTTCCTCGGAATCTGCTGACTTGCCCATTGTTTTGGACTATATGGTCCATCTTAATTCTTTGGGTCTGAGACCAGCTACCCTGAAAGTACATTTGGCAGCTGTCTCTGCCTTTATTTCAGCAGGAAAGCCCTCCTCTCTTTCCGCTCACCCTGTATTTTCCAAGTTTTTTAAAGGATTACTTCATACTAATCCACCTTTCAGGGACCCGGCCCCTGCCTGGGATCTTAATGTTTGCATTGCTCAGTTGATGCAACCCCCCTTTGAACCTCTGTCTTCTGCAGAGCTTAAGTACTTGACTTGGAAAACTGTTTTCCTAGTAGCTATCACTTCTGCCAGGCGCATAAGCGAGTTACAAGCTTTGTCAGTAGTGACTGACTTTATTTCCTTCCACAGGGATAAGGTAGTCCTTAGGACTAACAGGAAGTTTTTGCCTAAGGTGGTTTCAGATTTCCATCTTAATCAATCTATCTCCCTTCCAGTGTTCTTCACTGACCATTCCTCCTCTGGTGAGAGGAGGTTGCACAGTTTAGATGTTAAGAGGGCCCTAAGTTACTATATAGAGCGTACTAAGGGTCACAGGTTCAATCCTCCAACTTTTTCTCACTTATGGTGAGGTTGGGAAAGGAAACCTGCCACTAGAGATCCATTGCCAGGTGGATTGTCTCTTGTATCCAATTTTGTTATCAAAACTGGGGAAAGTACCCCTTCAGGCCTGAGGGCTCACTCTACCAGAGGTACAGCTGCGTCTCTAGCTGCTGCCAGAGACATCCCTATCTTAGAGATATGTCAAGCAGCTACTTGGAAAGCAGTACACACTTTCACCAAGCATTACTCCCTGGATGTCCAGGCCAGGAGGGATGCTTCGCTTTGGCACAGCCGCGATTTCAGAGCCTGCTCCCTACGTAGGTTCTGTCCCTCCATGGAGGTACTGCTGTGTAGTTCGTAATTGTCATAATATAGCAATATTCATGTTGTTTGAAGAAAAATTACTCACCTTAATAATGTTGTTTCTTCTAATGGAGTCTTGCTATATTATGACCTCCCCCCCAGCCTGCCCCTCTCAGAACTTCTACTTGGGTATGGGGTGGGCAGTCCAGTGTGGGCACTTGTTTATGCCTATTTTATGTTTTTTCCACCCCCTTTTTTCTAGGGGTTTTTGGGGTGTTGTGTTTTGTTTTATCTTTTCTTATCTTATCTTATTTTCTGGCCCCTGACTTGAGTCTTTGTGTTGGGACCAGGAATATGTGTTAATATTTAGGTAGCCAGTTGGCTAGTGTAGGTTACAGCTTCCACACAGAACCTTAGTGAGTTTTGCTCGTAAAGATCTGACAGTTTCAGTTTGAAATTACACAGACAGAGCTTCTCTAACCGAGCTCGAGCTCCAAGTTCCATGCCTGGCATGGAAGTTAACTATTTCACCTCCGGGGCAGTTCTAATGGTGGGACAAACTGCAATTGTCATAATATAGCAAGACTCCATTAGAAGAAACAACATTACTAAGGTGAGTAATTTTTTCTTTCTGTCCACTTTGTTTTTCTCCTGGCGAGCAGAACTGAGTTGTTGAGGGAGCTGTTGACAGTTATTGGTGTCACGCACAGCACCATGTGCGGTGCCCAAACGCCATCAGTACCTGACATTGGCTCCCTCCCTGCAAACAGATTTGCTCCTGCAGTGTCCTAGTGCCTACAGCCCAGACCCATAAGTAGTAATTCTTTTTCAGTGAGAGAGTGGTCGACCCATGGGATTTCCTGCCCCAGGAAGTGGCGGATGCCAAAGTGGTAAACGGGTTCAAAAACGCCTGGGACAGGCACAAAGGTATAATTTCACAGAAAGGATGGGGGGGGGGTAGTTAACCATATTGGGCAAATTATCTGGATCTTGCGGTCCCGTTCTGCTATCAGTTTCTGTGTTTCTAATCAATGGTGAAGCTATTCCGGAAGATCAACAATTACGGCAAGTACCTCATTTTCATTTATGTGATAACCACACTTGCAGGTGCAGCGCACCTGGGCATGCGTTTATCACAGACTTACCTACACCCTGCTGTGTCTTATTGCTTACTTATGTCCATAGAGATCTTAAGAGGGAGGCAGGATAGTGCAGTAGTTTAAGGCTCTGAGCTGCAAATCTGGAGACCTGGGTTTGAATCTCACAGCCCCCACTTGCATACTGTGTGACCATGAGCAAGTCACTCAACTTCATTGTGCTCCCAGGTTGCACCTGTAAACAAGCTTTCAGCTTAGTGTGTCTCACCTGGTTAAACAATTGGGTGGGGGGACACTAGAGTGCTAACCAAATGACTTTTTCATCAGACCTAATGTAAGAACCATGGCCATGTTTGATTAGGAAAATAGTTATATTTCCTTGTGGGTATGTTCATATTAGTTCCCAAATGCAGCCTGTGCTCCTGAGCACTATCCAGTCTAACTCTGCTTGGCAGTTCACTGCATAGGGGCGATGCTATGCACCCTACTGGATCAATTACACTGCTCTTACACAGAGAACATCCCTGTGGTCGCAGGAGAAGTGTGGATTTTCTTTTATTCTGTGGTTTTCTGACTATATCAGACTGTTTTGGTTGGTATCCCAGTTCTTCTTTTGTGTTTGGGCCCTAGCCCTTTACCTTTCGTGGTATCTGGGGAGATGAGTATATTTTGACTCCCTAGGCTATCCAGCCTGGCAACTCCATATGCATCTGAGTTCCCAGTGTCTTCATCCCTGATGTAAGGAAGAGAGAAATTACCTAAATACAAGTTTTAATTATCTTTCTGAGCATGGAGTTGCTCTTTTTTCCAGGAGTCTGTTCTTTCCTTAGGTACTTTGTGCCATCTCATTTGCAAGGGAGTCCAATTCCAGGCACGCCATTTCATTTACAAGGGGGTCCAATTCAGGATATCACCCTTATGTTTTTTTTGCCAGAGCCACACGCTCAGGGCTGCTACCCACTTCTTATGCTGCTGTGCACCTCCTGTCTGGCTAGTAGTGTGAGGCTGTGGCTCTTTGACCCTTCTACCTTTGTGCCACCTAGTGTGCCCTGTCCTTATTAGTCTAAGGTAGGGAGTCGGGTTTTACTGCATTGTTTGTTTTATTCCTATATCCTTTTCCTATCTCTTTGGGCTAGACAAGATATAGCTCTCTCTCTTTTTCTCTCCACTTTTCTTCCTGGCGAGCAGAACTGAGGTGTTGAGGGAGTTGTTGATAGTTATTGGTGGCACACACGGCACTGTGTGTGGTGCCCATATACCATCAGTTCCTGACGTTGGATCCCTCCCTGCAAACAGATTTGCTCTTGCGTGGTCCTAGTGCCTCCAGCCCAGACCCATAAGTGGTAATCAATGGTGAAGCTATTCTAGAAGATCAAAAATTACGGTAAGTACATCATTTTCACAGTGGTTTAGTGTGATAAATTATGCAAGCAATAAGACATGGCAGGGTGTAGGTTAGGCTGAGATAACTCACCCATGGGCGTAAGGAGGCCTGATGCTGCAGGCAGGAGGGCCTTTTAGCACCTGGAGGGCCTGTTACCTCAGCCTAACGCACATCCTGGAGTGTCTGATTGTGTTTATAAAATGTGAAAACTGAGAAAAAAAGTAAATTAAAAAAAGCCAACTTTTTAAAAATTATAAATGGGTACAGTAATTTATTTTCTTAAAACGTCCCTCTCTACGTCTGTCATCTGTCTTTTTACACGTTCAGTAGATAAAATGTACGTTTGCTATGGAATACAGAAATTTAAACTTCAGCAGAATTCCTCTGGCTGAATTTTTTTTTCACCCTCTAACATGTAACAGAAAGCCTTATGTGCATTAGGAGGGGATCATGATAGGAAAGAATATTTATTGAAATTTCAGGAAGTTTCACTTTTTAGTGTGGTCGTCGAGGCACAGATCAGGAAGCATAGGAAAAACCAAGAGCAGTTGTAGAATTCGCTAAAAGTGTTTATTATTACTAGCAGTAACATAAAAAAAATAGCATTGTTCAGAATAACTATTTACAAAGGCATAATAAACAGAGAAGATCATCTGAGTTTTCCTTCAATTTCTGTGTGTCTCTCAAAACATTGAAGCGCTCTCTCTTATAAGTGTTTGCAACCCCCCCTCCTCAACAAGCATCCTGTTTTTTTCTAAAATGTTCTTGTATGTTTCAGGCAGGTGCTGCAAGAACACAATGTCCCAGAACTGAGGCCCCTTCTTCACAGTTTCTGAAAAAGGGCTTAAACACTACTCTCGGGTTAACCCCTTGAGTACTCAATAGCTTTTTGCAATCATTTCAAACTATCATTATATACATTTTAACAATAACACTATATAATTTCTTAATAAAGGGATCCCAATATCAATTACATTTCCACAAAATGATTTGCATATATGTTTATACCAGCAGATATGCAAGGGAGGAAAAGACAGAAACAGCAAGGGAAGACTGAGAGACAGTGAGTGGCAAAGAATTGCGAGGCTGTTGGGGTGATCAAATCCTAGGCCTCACAGGAAAATTTGGTTGCGCAACCTGACAGACACGAGACAGGAAAGGAAAGAACAGAACAGATCCCTGCATTCAACCTCTCCAAAACAACTGGGACAGGGTCCTATTCAACCCTGTCACAAGGGCCTTGTTAAAGGATTTCAGTAAAAGTAAAGGTGGCAGCTGTGTTTGTGATGGCAATCAGAAATGAGTGAAATAGGTCATGAATTGTATATGTGATTTGCCCAAATCCCACTGGAACTTTGTCATACCTAGGCATTAGGCTGAGGTAAATGTATGGGTGCCAGGCAGTCAGATGGCAGGATTTTTCTTGCCTATTTTATAAGCTCTCTTAAGCGCTAAGGCATGACCAGTGGTTATATTAACAGTCTGTTAATCATGCCCTGGGGTATAATGTGGCACAAGGCACAGCCAAGTGCCATATTGCCCATAGAGAGTGATTAACTCACTGTTAGTTTAACTCTTTGGAGTGTATTATTGTTGTTGTAAAAATCATTCCAAAGGAAAGGTGTTAGAAATGTACCTTTTGAATGTTTTCCTCATTGAGAAGGAGATTTTTAATAAAATAGTTCATCCACTAACTGTTTAGGAATTCTGATTCAGAATACATAATTGAGCAATAAGGCATGACAGGGTGTGCATTAATTGTGGGATAATGGCACATCTGGGGAAACGAAGCCTGAGGTGAAGCTGAGGGCTTTACGCACCCAAGTAGTGCCGTTATCCCTCAATTAGGCACACCCTGGAATGCCTTATTGCGATTATAAAATGGCTTCCCTGATTTTTTTTTTTTATTTTTAGGGTCAAGTAATGAGGTTCAAAAAGTTAAGCATTTCTGACCTGTGCTGTTGAGCTGGGATAAAAGCATGGTCATGTGACTGGATTCCATCAATCACAGTATCATATTTCTCTTTCCCATTTTATAATTCCAGTTATTCAGCAGTGCAAGAGGATGGAATGCTGACAGGAAGAATTAATGCACAGTGGTGATCAGGCTATGCATGACAGTGTAATAGAGATTAATGCAAGACTCTTCCGAATGCTGACAGCCAATCAGATTGCAGCATTTCTGAGACCCTTATATAATAATTATGTATTTAAGTTCTTATACTGTTATCACAATTAAGCTTGCACAGAATAGCTATATCTAATTCCAGTCATTTTGAGTATTCGAAATTTTAGTATTCTAGACCAAAGCACAGCATTTTTTTTTTCCAAAAAACCCTTTATAGATGCAGGATCAGATTCTGATTCTGCATCTGAATGAAGTGCAATGTCTCCCTCCCCTTAACACATCTACAGCTGCTGCAGGCTTGAGTCCCCTGGCTGTCACAACGTAGATTTCAGGTCATGGCTGTACTATTCTTGTAGTAGTGACTAGGTGGTGATTGTCCAAATGTTTCTGTTTAAAATAATGTTTTTTATTGTCCAAAATAAGAAATAAATGACTGACCTCTCCCTAAGTCCTCAGCAAGATTTCATGAGTGAAGAAGTTAGCACCCCACCCCAGTTTAACCCTAGTACTCCCCCTGCACCCCTGTTCGATTCCCCACGGCCCCTAGTTCAGCTCTGAGTAGCAGACTGCTGCAGTCTGTGATGTGTGTTCTCCCGAGTCCCTTACCCTGCTATCCAAGTAGCCCTTGGTTCTCAGTGACTGGGGAGGATGTGGCCAACGAAAAGGAAGCTCTGGGAGTAGGCTGCTATGAGAACAGCAGGGTAAAGGGACTCAGTCAGCAGAATGAGCAACATGGACTGCAGCAGTCTTTTGCTCTTACTAGTGTGTTTAATGTGCGGAAAGGTTATGGTCTGACTAGTAGGGCCAGGAGAATTGGCCTAGGGGCTGGGGTGAGTCGGACTAAGGGTGTCGGGCGGGGGTGAGTATTAGGGTTATATGGGGGGTGCTTGCTTCTTCACTCATGAAAACTTGCTGATCTTCACTCATGGAGGCTTGCTGGGGACTCAGAGAGGGGTCTGTTTATTTCATAGTCAACATTATTTTAAGTGGAACTGTTTGGGCAACTACCACCCAGCCACTGCTATGAGATGAGTATAGCTGTGGCCTGACATCTACATTGTGACAGTCAGGGGACCCCTGTATACAGCAGCTAGAGATACGATAAGAGAAGGGGAAAAGAGGGAGTTGGAGTGGCATGGGAGTCTGATGCAGAAATGGAACTTCTGATTTCCTTCTCCAACTCTATTCCTAATGCCTTAGTTGGATGCAGAACAGAATCAGACTTGGAACTGGAATCTCTGATATTGCATCTCCATAGTGTCAGAACCCCTGGTTACAATGCATCTTTGTTCTGCTATAGAATTCTGTAAATGAAATGGTCATAAACTACATCATGCAGTTCTAAAATAGTACTTACCATCAGTGTGTAAATCAGAATTACCAACCGAGTTAACAAAAAGGCTAGTAAAGATGGAACAAATACACTATTCTAAAAACAGTTTCTACAGGAAAACAAAATAACTTACAGGTATATGCAGTTCTAGTTTAAACCCCTTTCACTAATCCCCTCATGTTACTTTTGATTTAGGACACTCATTAATAAGCAGTAGTTAATAATTTTTTCATAAAAGGCAAATAATATGTCTAACTTTTATATAATGCTCCTTTTTGTCTTCTCTTTGTGCAGAGTTTGATCGACATGAAATCCAAATCTACGAGGAAGTAGCCAGAATGCCTCCCTTTCAAAGGAAGACGTTAGTGTTAATAGGAGCCCAGGGAGTAGGTCGAAGAAGCTTGAAAAACAGACTTATCGTACTGAATCCCACAAGATTTGGAACAACAGTACCATGTAGGTTTGCTTATTGCATACTTATAATCAGATGAACTGAATAACCAAAGCAATATACATTTTCCTAATACAAATGAAACATGTAAAACAAGAGTACAAATGGGTGAAGTAAGTTAGAAACTGTCTTTTTTGGGCAAATAATAAAACAAATTAGCCCCCTACTGTATATACGTTGTTCGAAAGCATCTTAAAGAACTCAGTAACTGGCCAGCCTGGTGGTGCTGAGGGTTGAGGCACTGGACTTCATACCTCACGCCACGCCGGCAGCCTCGGTTCTGGAACGGACTTAGGTCGCTTGGGGGTCAGCCAGGCCGAGGAAGGATCAAGTGTCCACTGACAGCTCTCCTTCATCAGGGGAGGGAGGACAGTGCAGTGCCCTGTAGACTGACTCCCAGCGGTGGCTGGGTGTCAGCACAGGCATGCTGCCCAGAATGGGGAGGGCCCACATCCAGGGCATTAGACTGCCTCCACAGAGATAGAGATAGTCATCCTCCCTTTGCACGTTTGTGGGCCCTGGGGCATAAACTGGAGGAAAAGTCAGAGATGGCAGGCTCCATGGTGGCTGGCTGCACCCTTGCTGACCCCCAGCAATCTGGATGTTGGCTTCCAGGGGTGGGGGGAGGTGGCACCCTTCACCACCGGCCCTGTCACGGGGGGGGGGTAACCCATAGGGAATGGCCCGGTGGGATGGGTGCGGAGAAGCCTGGCTAGAGAGACGACTCCACTTCAAGGGAGGAGCCGGAGCCACCTGCTCGCTCCAAGGAGGAGCAGAAAGTGTAAACAGAAACAAAAAAAAGACCTCAATATTTAAAAGCAAGTGTAATTCACCTTTGATTTTTGTCACAAATTGGTTCTCTTCAAGAACTTAGTATGCAATGCTACCAGTTTTCATAGCCCTCCAGTTTCCTGAAAGGGTTAACATAGTATGCTGTAGGTCCGAATCCCACTAGAGCCACTGCTCACACAGTACAGTGCTCTTCACAGAGGGCAAACAACCCACTCTTTTTTTTTCACAGCTAAGAACAAACCTGTCTCTTTAGAAACAGATCACAGACTTGCCAACTTACCCCTGGGTATCTATACATGAAATAATTCAGTCACTGAAAGCATGAAGTATATAAAAATAACATTTAATACTCCAGGATATTTACACATGCTACAGGATAATACACACTAAAGACTAAGGGAATACAGTATTTCTACAGAGATAAAATTGAACTCATTTGAAAAAGATAGACGTCACACAGGAAAACCTAGCTCAACACTGTCTGGATTCTGTGTAGAGTAGGAGAAGCTTACCCTGAACTGGGAACTGGTGAGTTATGACAGACTCGAACCTGTGATGTTGCTAGTTCAAAATCCCAAGCATAACTGCCTTTTCATTGTAAATATACAACAGAATTACTTTCGGCTGGCAAACCCACTACACCTGCATCAGCATACATGCATCTTTGACATCACATCCTGGACCTGCCTTTTCATCTCTTGGTACCACCCTTTTCCCCAGACTGGTCCAATTGGATTTGTTTATTAGAGCTTGGTTCTTGTGTTATCCTGGCTGGATAAAACAGCAGGGTGCCATCTGGGTGTCCCAGCCATTTGTTTATGGACAAAACGTAGCCTCTTTAGATGGAAAAGGGCTCAGCCCTTTGATGTTTTTGTAAGAACAAGAGCTTTTACAGGACAGGATGCTGTTCCCACCCAACCTTTGTGAGAACTCTGGAATACTCACACAAAAGGCCTCTACTTGCCAAGTGCCACAAGACATGGGATATAGGAGTGTAATTTTCAGTTTCCACCAGACCTCCCACCTCAGGTGAAATACTTTATAGAGACATAGATGATGATAAAAAACACTCACAAAAAGTACATTGCAAGTTGTCGCAGTTTCATTTTCAATATTTTCCTTCCTGTTATTTCAGAACATGAAAGATATTTGTGTGTAAACAACTGCATTATCCTACACAAATCAAATGCCAGGGCTTCTAGACTAGCTTTTTTTTGTGTAACTTCATGGCAATTTTCCTGTAAATACAATTAAAATTTGGGGAACTACTCTGCCTGTAGACTGCTCCATCACTCCATAAAATGCAGGAATCACTGTATGTCTGAGGGACACAAAACTCATGTATGGTACATCCTGGAAAGGGGGAGGCTGGAGATTCCTTGAGTGCCAGGCAGGTGGAATAGCAGAGGCACTAAATATTTGCTTTGTGTCAGTATTCAGCCAGGAAATTTGGAGGTGTGGCCATGGGGGGAAGGGGCAGAGTTATGAGAGAGATGTAGGAAAAACAGGAGGCAGTGCTGATCATAGCAGAATTAGTAGATAAGTATCTGGAGGGTGTGAATCTAGGAAAATCACAGGGTCTAGGTGCTATCCCCCCCAAGGGTAATGGAGTTAAAAGCATTTCTGGCTGGGCCACTCTGATATCTTTCAGAGCTTCTTACAGAAAGGGATAGCATCAGAAGACTAATAAATAGTTAATTTCTTCACCTAGTCTTTTTTTTTAATGAATTACTGTTTTTCCACCACTTCAGCCACAGTTTCCATCTGCCTTTGTCGGTCACCACCCAGCCTTGTTAACCTTCTGAACCCTGGAAGGTTCCCTTGGCTGCCCCATGGTTTACTCTCCATGGTGGGGCCTTCAAGGAATACCCCCTTCCCACAGGGCACAAATTTTGTGGAACAGCACCTTCATGCTAGGTGGACAGGTGGTACGGAGCACAGGCATGTCAGGGCATCATATTGCAGGGCTGAGGGAACATTTTTCCACCTTCTCCCTCCCTCTGGAGATGCAGGCCAAACACATTATCTCAGTCACACAGCGGGCATGCGCAGCGCATGGGTACATGTTTCCACATCCATGGCTGTTCCACATTACCTGCAGCACCCATAAACTTTCAGGTGGCACTGGCCCAACCTAGAATGGACACCTTCCCACCCAAAGGAGGCAGATATTCTAAGGGATGCTGATTCCTCCTCCCCCTGTCAACCGTAAAGTGATACAGGATCAATCTCAAACCCAGGTCACTGGTGTTGTGGGGGACAATGCTTCTACTGTTTACACAGGCCAGCCCTATCATTCCACTATTCAAGAAGGGGGAAAGGTCAGCCCCAGCTAACTACAGACCCTTAATACGTAAGTACATCAGTGCTTGGCATAGCTTAATGTGCCTTTCCTGGTCAAAAATTACAAATAAATAAAAAGTAGTGGTTCAGTTATGAAAGATGTAGTAGTTCAGCACATGGATTAGAATGGGCTGTTCTCTAGCACACACTATGGGTACACAAAAGGTAGACAAAAAACTCAATTGGTACAGAGGGCCCACTCACCAAAAAACTAATTTCATAAAACTTGTTTTTATTGTCAAGATACAATCTCAGAAACAAACGTTTCGGAAATAATCCTTCATCAGTGTTCAGACTGCATCTACATCCATAATAATATCAAATTATAATAATATAATAATTTCAATTTCAAAAAATTAAGGGAATTCACAGTGGTTGAAATGCTTACCTATCTGCACATTATTGGTATAGACAATTAAATAGCCACAGCTTCTTAATTTATCCTATCTAAAAAAAAACAAATGTATATTATTTTTGATGTTCTATATGAACTAATTCTACACTTGCAATCATAAAATAATATTTACATAGCAATAATGTACAGATGAGTTTCACCTTCTATATATATATATATATATATATATATATATTTCTCCTTCTGATGGATTCATCCCACCATATCTTCATCAGATCCTCTGTTTTCCTATAAATACAATTTCATTTATATCAATCAGATATTGTTAATATTAATCTATTAATCTTTATTTAATTAACCTATTCTAGATGTTTAACAATGCTGACAGTTAATCAATCTTATCAAAAAATAAAAAAAACACCCATATATTGTATTACTTTACTACAATGTTATACCTAATTATAATTTTTTAAAGTTTTCACAAAGTTAGAATGAAGCGCGAGTGGGTGCAAAACACCACAAAAATCTCGTGACGTATACGGACTATCTCGCGCCCCATACTTCTATCTAAATGATATTGCAAGCTTCCCTAGCTACCTTTCTATCATAAAAATACATAGCGCTAGTGAACACACAGCGTGACAAGCTTCTCATAACAACTACTGGTTAATTCAAAATTTCACAAGGTCTGAATAAGGCTCGAGTGGGCACACGGCACCACGATAATCTTGTGATGTATACGGACCAACTCGCGCCCTTATGTCTGAAATATGTTACAAGCATCTATAGCTACCGCTCCATCATAAAACTATATTTATTAAGACTTCTATATTCTGTTTGGGTAAAAATCCAACACTAGTGAACACACAGCGTAACAAACATATCACAACATCTATAGGTTAATTCACATCCCCTCATCATTTCTGAATCCTATTACAAACACCATGTAACTAATTTGTATGTATTAGCTATGTTTTTGTAAAAGATCGTTTTGTTATTTATCATTTTACTTCACCTCAGAATTGTCTGTATCTTGTAATTGTATTTCGTTGCACTTCTTACAATCCACTCACCTAACAACGAAAAGTTTGTCAGAAACCTTTCATCAAATGAACGTACCATCTGCTCTAAATCAAATAAAATGTATACTCACTTAATAAATGTGGGCTGTGGCGAGCCCTCCTGCTCTCTCTGTGTATGGAGGTGTGTCGCCCAAAATGTTACGAGTTTATATACCTGAAGTCAAGGAATCAGGCGCAGGACCATGACGGATCATCACGAGAATCTCGCGATATCCACCACCTCTCCTGCACCTGACCCGCCATGCAGAAAATAAGAAAAGCTTTCCGCATAGGCGGCACCTTGCAAAAGCACAGGTGTCCAAACTTCAGCTCACTTCTAAATTAAAGTATAATCAGTCTTATAAAATGAACCAGTTGTGGGTCGCATGGCTAAAAATGCATTCAGATTTAGAAAAAATATAATCTTACTTAAAATATTTGTGTGTTTTGTTTCTTTCATAATAAGGGTGCACAAAACAACTTATTAAAGTGATATACCTACATTTATCATTATAATCCAGTTTTATATATTACATAATAAGAAATATATTAAATATTTAAAATATTATATATACATTAACTATTAGATATAGAGACCATGATAGTTCACTAATCAAACTGTTAATCAAGAAAATTACTTAATAATGGTTGCCAATCTATACTTTCATTTAATCCAAATCTAGAATTCATTGCTTCAAATCTATCAATGTAATATGCTTCCCTGGTCAAAATCTTAGTCCTGAAATCACCTCTTCGAGTGTCAGGAATGACTTTTTCTATACCAAACAAACGTAATTGAGGTAACTGGTGTCCAAATTCTACAAAATGTCTGGCAACAGGTGACGTTATATCCTGTCTTCTAATATCAGATTTATGTTCACTAATACAGGTTTTTAACATTCTTTCCGTTTTACCTACATAAACTTTGTCACATGGACATTTCAATAGATAAATGACACCTGTAGTAGAACAGTTAATAAATTGATTAATAGTAATTTCTTCATCTTTAGCACTATTACATATTTTCTTGATTCTGTAAGTGTTATTACAATTAATACAGTGACCGCAAGAAAAATTTCCCTTTATTTCATTTAAATTTAAAAAGTGTTGTGCTTCAGTTTCTGGGATTTTATGCTCTGTCTTCATTAATCTATTTCCCAATGTTTTATTCCTTTTTGCAACCACTAGAGGGGGGATTTCAAAGATTTTATGTGTTACTGGAGTAGCCCGTAACACTCGCCAGTGTTTGGTAACAATATTTTTGATTTTGAAAAATATTTCAATATGTTTTATAGAAAAAACTATTCTATCTTCCTTATATTCGGATTGTCTATCCTATGTATATAACAGGCTCTCTCTCTCTCCTCGTTACTTTCTCTACCGCTGAGTCTAATGTACTTTATCTATACCCTCTCACTCTAAATCTTTGAATCATGTCTCTTTGTGTTTTCTTAAATTCTAATGGATCTGTGCAATTTCGTCTTGCCCTTAATATTTGTCCATATGGAATTGACTCAGTTTCTTTGGATGGAAACTCTGTGCATGTAGAATTGCATTTTTGTCAGTTTCTTTCCGTAAAAGTTTTACTGCTAACTTGTTTCTATCTTTGTAGATACTCAAATCCAAATAAGAAATCTCAAAATAACTATAATTCATTACAAAAATAAGGTGATCCGTGCAGTTATTTAAATAACTGTTGAATTGATCCAATTCTCCCTCAGTTCCATTCCAAATAGTAATAATATCATCAATGAAACATTTCCATAGGACCAGTTTATCTTTAAATACATTTCTGACATTAGACATATTCTTTTTCAAAATAATTCATATAAATATTTGCATATGATGGTGCCATGCTAGATCCCATTGCTGTCCCTTTTATTTGTAAGTAATACTTTTTCTCAAATCTGAAATAATTTTGTGTCAAAACGATTTCTGCCCACTTGACTAATAAATTATTTGATGCTTTTATTTCTATCTGTTCATCATCCAAAAACATCTGCATTACCCTGCATCCTTGTCTATGAGGTACAGATGTATACAAATCTTTTAAATCCCATATAACTAATATACAATTCTCAATGTCTATATTCTTTTCTAAATTTTCCAATTGTACAATGATATCCGTTGAATCTCTTATATACAATGGTGTTTTTTCAACTAAAGGACGAATATGATCTATATAGATTGATAAAGGTTCTAAAATTGAGTTAATGCCTGACACTATTGGACGTCCAGGTGATGTTCTTAAATTTATATGAATTTTTGGTAAGATATGAAACAATGGAATACTAGGTGTATCTCTATATAAAGATGTTTTCTCTCATTCGGTAATTTCTTCTTTTTCAAAAGCTAAGGGGATGGCTGTTTTAATTAAATCTTTAATTTGATTTGTAGGATCTTTATCCAAAATTAAATAGTTTTCTTGATTATGTAATAGATCCAAACATGTTTGACGATATTGATCATAATCCATCACAACTATTGAACCCCCTTATCTGCATTTTCTATAATAATTTGGGAATCATTTTCTAAGTTCCTTAATGCTGCAAACTCCGATACTGTCAGATCATATTTTTCCCTTCTATCCATATTCTTATTCATGCGTAATACCTCTTCTATATCTTTATTGACTAATGAAATATATGTTTCAACCATATGAGGTGTAACAGGTGGAATAAATTTCGATTTTAAATATAATATTTGACTTAATACAATCTTTTTTCTTTAGATACTGAATCAATAGGTCTCTCTGCTTGTGTCCCAAAGAAATATTTAAATTTTAATTTTCTATAAAATCGATTAAGATCTAATTTTGATTTGAAACTATCAATCTCATTAAATGGACAAAATGAGAGGCCTTTACTTAGAACTTGTTCTTCATTTGGATTTAAAACTGTTTTTGAAATATTATAAAATAATTGGTTTTCATTTGAGCTGATAGTGTAATCCTGGTCTCTATTGGATCTCTCTTTTCTTTTCTTTTCTTTTCTTTTCTTTTTTCTATTGTACCGATATCTCTGCCTGTGTCTATGTCTATGGTTCCGGAGGTACCCAGGATTTCAATATCGTCTCTGGAAATTTGTACTTTCCCTTCTTTCATATATTGATAACCCCTCTTTCCTCTTTGTCTGTATTGTCTTTTGCCCCAGTACCCCCCCGTCCTGGAAAATGTGCTCCTCTACCTCTAAAGGGTTGACGTCCACTTTCCGTTTCACTACCAGAACTCACTGTTGATGATTCTGCTTCTAAATGGTATTGAAAAGGTTTATTAAATCCCATTTTTTGTTTGAAAAAGTATACACTTGATTATTTTTGTAATCATTTAAATCTCTCTTAAATTTGTGTAATTTAATAGTTCTCAATTCTTCTTCAAATTCATTCAAATTTTGATTTAATCTGTCTAAATATTCTTTTAATTCTTCAATTGAAAATTTATTTTTAACCTCCATATCCAGTTGCAAGATTTCTGTTTCAATTCTTTGTAGTTCTTTTGTAATAGATTCAATAATAAGAAGCATAAAATCTGTGGAACACCTATTTCGTACCCCATCCCATTTAATATCTAAATCTATATTTACATATCCCAAGTTTGCCTCCACAAAAATGCAGAGTCCCCTTGGGATACGTTTCTGTTTCAAATATTGTGAAATAGTTAAAGCATGCCATTCCAATTTAATTTGTTTTTGTTTTAGATATTCAAATTGGTTAGTAATAGAATGTGCTGATGTTGTTCCCCCAAATTCTCTATTAGTTTTAAAATTACTTAATATCCTTTGTTCATCATTCTCTGATTTAGAGAGGGGTATAGATCTTTTATCAGTGATCTTATCTAACTCATCGAAGTTCAACATTCTTAAACAATGTATTCAATTCAAAATATATCAGATAGCTATAACCAAACCCTCTTATTCAGTCAAAATAAGGATAGGTCCTAATTTCTATTTAATAATAAAAAAAAAATGTTCACCATAAAAATAAAGATTCACAATATTAATCCCAATTCTTCAAGAGGTCCAAAAATTATGATGTATCAATATTTTTTCAAGTCCAATTATTATAAATTATAATATATTATAATTTGATATTATTATGGATGTAGATGCAGTCTGAACACTGATGAAGGATTATTTCTGAAACGTTTGTTTCTGAGATAGCATCTTGACAATAAAAACAAGTTTTATGAAATTAATTTTTTGGTGAGTGGGCCCTCTGTACCAATTTAGTTTTTTTGAGTATGATTAGCATTGAATTGGTTTGGGCCTCTCCCTGATGAGTTTTGTTAACTTTTCCCTTTGAGGTTGGCTGTGCTGGATCCAGATTTAATTTGGATGCAAAAGGTAGATCCATCCAAACCAACCTGACTGCCTTCTTTGAGGAGTTGACTGGGGAAGTGGATAGGGGCTGGTCTGTGGATGTTTATTTTGGATTCAGAAAGGTCTTCACCTCACAGAAAACTCTTCTACAAAATAGCACAACATGGAACCCACAAAGTATACAGGAGATGGATAGCAAATTGTCACCAGTAATGTAATACCCCAGCGGGGTTGGGGGGTGGCCTGGGTTCATTGCTCTGTAACATATTTATTAATGACCCAGAGAAGGGGGTCAGCAGCAAGATACTGGAATCTGTTGATGACATTGCCAAGAAGAGTGGGCACAGCATGTGGAGGGGATGCACTTCAGGAAGTCCTGTATGCATCATGGGAGTGGGCTGAGAAATGGGGCTTAGATTTAATGGGAGGGGAATGCAAAGTAACACACCTAGGGGTGAGGAAGCTGGGTCTGACATATATTCTGTGTGATGCAACAGTGGACAGCACAACCAAAGAAAATGATCTAGGGGTAACTGTGGTCAATAACCTGAAGTCAGGCAGGCAGTATGCTGCCGCAGTCAGTGAAGCAAATGCTGGCTGCCAGAAGCTCTGCCATGCCAGTGACCAGGAAGCTGGGATTAGGTGGCTGACTGAGATGGAGCAGTGCCTTTAATAGCACATTACAGTCTGGGAAAGGTCGATGGTAATGACCCCTAACAGTAGTCCAGAGAGCGTGCTCCTCCATCATGGAGTTTGTTGTGTGCAAGGGAAGATCTACAAACAGCTAACCGTGAGTCACCCCCAAATAATTCATGAATCAATTGCAGAACCGCTGCAACCCTTCTGACACTTGAAGTCAGTGGGGTTAAGCACACCAATCCAAAAACAGTAGCAGACTTGTTTAATGACCATTTCTGCAATTTAGAAAAATGTAGATATCCTGCTGCTGAAGGGGAGCACACTACAGATTTACCCAAGATGAACACAGATGCATGTCATCCCCTTTTCTGTTTCAAAAAAAAGTCACAGTTAAAAAGCAGCAGTCACGAACTTACCTGGGTTGCAGTGATAGCTCTCTGGTGGCCTTCTGTGCAGTAAGAGTTTTAAACTCTCCTGTGGTTAACATGCATTTATGTGGCCGCACCTGCAGTGCTACCACTCGCATAGCATCTTGACATCATGGTGAGAATAGCACTTATGAGTAGAAGCACTGTCGGCAATCGTGGTTCAGTGTAAGAGCACTCCCCCCCCCCCCATGATCACTGATCGCCGGCCCATAAAATATAGGAATGTTCCCTGGTGGTTAGTGGCACCCTCCCTGCCGATCGCTGAAGTAAAGTTTATGAATAGCCCCTGGTGGCTAGTGGTCCCTCCTCCCCACTGATCGCCAAAGTACTAGTAGGTGACTAGTCCCTGGTAACTAGTGGTCCCTTCTCCCTGCCAATTGCTGAAGTAAAAGTTTGTGAATAGTCCCTGGTGCCTAGTGGTCCCTCCTCCCCGCTGAGCACTAAAGTAAAAGTAAGTGAATAGTCCCTGGTGCTAGTGGTCCCCCGTGATCGCCAGTTGCAGGCCAGATGAAAATTGACTATTACCTGGTGACTAGTGGTTCCTCCCCCCCCAATCCCCGTACTGTATAGGGTAACCCCTCCCCTGGTGGCCAGTGGCTCTCCCCCATCCACCGTACTATACACAGTAAGCCTTTCCCTGGTGGTCAGTGGTACCTTCCCATGCTGATCTCCGTTCCTTTTGAGAATAAAATAATTTCCCTGGTGATCTAGTGGACCCCCGCTCTACCACCATGGGAGGTAGTGACCCACCACCCCACTGTCCCCCAGCCTGAGCCAGTGACCAGCACAGCCCTCAGCATGTGGCTGGCATCAACACATTCAGGCATCATACTCACTGACCACCTCCCACATCAAATTTTGTGTCTTTGGGGAGGAGTGCTTGTGAGTTGGCTCTGTGATTTGAGGGGGGTAAGCTATGGAAGTCCATGTAAGTGAGATTAGTGGGTAACTGGGTAGAGTGACAGCTGTCAGTCAGCATCTGGTTAGAGCAATAAACATCTATATGCAAAAAAGGTAGCACATGCTGTATTGGCATGCATTAGGATGGGAATAAAGAAAAGGTCAAGAGAGATGATCCTCCCCTGTACAAAGCCGTGGTTGGACCACGCCTGGACTACTGCATCCAGTTCTAGTTACCACAATACAGAAATGGCATTGAAGAGATTTGGAAGGTCCAGTACAGGGCCACCATGCTAATAAGCAGCTTAGGAGACCAGAGATCAGACATACTCTGATTATTCAGCCCAGAAAAGAGAGGCTAAGAGGGAACACAATCAGTGTGTTCCAGATACTAAAGAAGATGGACAACGTGGAATTTATGCAGATGTAATACTGGTGAGTGCATGCAGAACTCACGGACATGCACTCAAACTGTGGTGGTGGGATAGAATATGGGAACACTTAAAGACAGTATTACTTCACACAGATGGTGTTTGATATGTGGAACAGCCTACTTGGGATGCAGAAGCTAGAACTGTTCAGGCATTAAGAGTAAGCCTAGACACATTCCTGTGGGAGAATGGCACTGAGGGTTAGACAGCATGAGTACAGGTAGCATTCTGGCTGTTAAAGGAGAACTGTGCTGAATCCATAAATAGTTTGTTTTGTTTTTTTCACCAGAAGCTGTTTTTTCAAATACTGGTTCAAATTCTGATCTTCATCAAGGATATCTCTTCCATTGGGCCTCACCTTTGGAATTATAAGCCGTCGGCGCAAGGACCACTCGGAAACTTTTGCATGCCAAGGGCTGTCCATGATGATGCACATTGTCAGTGCCTATATAATGTGGGCAGCCCTACTGCTCATTCGTTCTTTTCTTTTTCCACTGTCGAAAACTCGTCAGAACCTGCAAGAACAAACATCGCCAAAAACTAAGTTTTCTATGTTTTATTTTACAAACATTTGGACGACAGTTAATGTAACACCCATGTAGCACATCCATCATTGTTTTACTAAACTTTCATGAAATTTTTCTGTGTGGCTTCAAGTTTTTTGTTTTCACTTGACTATAAAACGATTCGGGAAAATGCTCTGTAAAATCAGCTGACAAGTGCAGCTCCGCAGTGAAAGATATTGTTTCCCCTGTTGAGATAGAGGGACTTCTTCTGTTTTGCCCTGTTTTCTACAAAAACAATGGCTAGAATATGAACATAACTTACTTCAGAACAACTGACTGTGTGTTATCCCTAGGATGGATAAGATTTCTTCAGTGTCCACTCTGGCAGCGCCAGCTTCGGCCCCCCCCCCCCGACCGTTATCATGACACCAAGGTAGGGATTTGGGTTTGGCACTACCCTACCCACTACAAAAAGGATTGAGGACTATATCATCAGGTATTATCCTGATGACAACACGTCCTTCGACCTGTTATATGGGCATTGTGGACTTAAAGGCGATGCTGGCATCATCCCCAGTTGGGTTACCTTGCCCGTTACTGTCATTAAGTATTGACTTAACGACAATGCTGTTTCCATCGATGAAGGTTCCACCTTCATCGTCGAATGACAAAGCACAACTGTACATTGCAGCCATCATCTTTCACGACATTGTTGGTGCATTCTCCCATCGTAGCTACATGCGTCAGTGATGTATCTGATGTATGTTCTTTACTGTGCATAACAAATGCTGCTTTGGACGATTCCATTCAATGCCAAAGCTGTTGAAACTGTACCTGAGTTGGAAAAGGGTACTGGATTTTATTGGATATCTTTTCTAGTACCGAAAGGATCTGGAGGCTTACAGCCTGCACTGGACCTACGTGAACTAAACAAGTTCATAGGCAATAAGAAGTTGTGTATGCTGTCATTACACAAACTTCTCATGTTTCAAGAGGGTGCTGTATTAGCACTGTTGATATGACAGATGCGTGCTTTCATATTAAAATTGTAAAGATCACAAAAAAATGTATTTCTCCATTTTACATTGGTGATAACCGCTACCAATTCAGGGTATTGCCTTTTGGTATAGCAGCTACTCCCAGAATTTTTTTCTCACAGTTTCAATATGGTGACTGTAACCCTCAGGAAAGAAGGGCTTTACATTTTCCCTTTTATGGGCGACTGTTTATTGAAATCTCCTTCCGAAACTGTGGCCCTGTATACCATTTCCAGAACTATATCGTTATTCACAGATTTGGGAGTAGGGACTGACAAACCTGAATCGGTACTTGTTCCATGTCAAAAAAAATAGTTTCTAGGGGTGTGGATATGTTGTTATATCCACACTGTCTGGCAGATACCGTGCCGCTTTAAGATGGGCCAGAAAGTCTTCAAGCTGGTTCCTCCCACTTACCCGGGTAATGAAACCCTTGGCTCCGCTCCATGACGCCAGATCTTCCTTACTGCTTGGAAGCATCAGGTTCCCTCCTTAGGGCTCTCGCGTTTTGCAGACCCTGGTTCTAAAAACTTCAGATTTTTTTTCCTAAACTTACTTTAAAAACTCATTTGAGTTCAGTCTTCACCCTCTTCTCTTGTGGCTGTGATGGAGGACAAGAACATTCCCAGGTTCTGCTGGTGCCTCTGTGGGCAGAAGATGACAAGCACCGACCCCCACGCCTCATGTATTTATTGCCTTGGGCACGACCACGATCCACAGGCTTGCAAGATGTGCCTGTCCTTTTCTCCGTCGGTGCTGTAAGACTGCATTGCCTGACTCCAGCTGGGGCGACTGGAGAAGTGGTCAAATCGAAGGAGGCCCTGTTGGCTGATGTCCATGGCGGCGGGCTCTGTGGAACAACTGGAACAGCTTGAACAGCTCATGGCCCTCGAGGAGGAGGCGGGCCAGGCCGCGTCAAGCTCCTCTTTGGCTTCGGCCTTTATTCTGCTCCAACTGGGCTTTTCTTACACAGCTTCCTTTCGAGAGCTGTGCCAGTCCCTCTCAACTAAAGGGGAGGGTCCTTCTGGGTCTCACACTTCTCAGTCCCGGAAGAAGGATCCGAAAACAGGTAAGACCCACTGTTGACACTCTTGGGAGCGGGAGAGATCTCATTCTCTGGACCATCGGCTCTCAACTCCGGTCAATGCTGTGGCCTGGGCCACTGGTTTCATGGTGTCCCCATCAAACCAGTCGGTCAAAACGCCTGTCGACGTGGCCAAGATTTTTCTCGAGCCCACCAACAGATTGTCAACCGAGGAGGCCGACAACTCTCTCTCTCAGACACCAGTGCTTCTGGTGCCTTCCAAGAACTTGCCTCAGACCGTTGAGCCGAAGTCCCCAGCCCAGGACGCTGATCTGGAGGGGCAGTGGGTTTCTCCCGCTCCTTCCTCAGCCTGCCGCCGGCACTGCTGATGGTCGAGGTCTTGGTCTTGGTCCTCCTCTGCTTCGGGGGAAATCCCACCAACGTCGGTGGTCTCGGTCCCAACATCGCGGAAAGCGGTGCCACCGCTGATCTTCCTCATCCTCCTCGGCTGAGGAGAGGCTCTGGTGCAAGTTGCATCGGTGCTATGAGGATCTAATGTGGCAACAGCTCCTTTTGGCCAGCAGGAAGTCGAGGCCGGCTTCCACACCAGCAAGTAAGTGGCTGTTGCTCAAACTGCCGAAGCTGACTCCCACTGCCAGTTCCCCAGTCGAGGACCCGGTCCCGGCGCCGACAGCTCAGCCAAAACCAGCTGCCCCACCCATTGTGGTGTGACCACCGCCTCCTCAGCCGAAGAATGGGGCGCCGACCAAGGATTCTCGGCCGGCTCAAGGGTTGCCCCATCGGTTGTTGATCACTCTCACCCCCGATCGCCCTCGGCGAGTGGAGAGTGGCCCTTACGGAGATTCTGGACAAGGGGGACTCCCCCATGGAGGCCTTCCCCATAGCTGAGGCCATTGTGGGCCCGGTGTTAGAACTCTGGCAGCGCCCAGCCTCTTGCCCAGTGCCACTGGCCAGGATGGCCCGCAAGTACGTGGTCCCTACTGGCTCTCTCTCCGGCTTCTTGGAGCACCCCTCAGTTGAGGGGTTGGTGGCAGATTCTGTCTTCAGGTGCTCGGGCAACATGAGGGATGTGGACAAGCCCCCCAGATAAGGAGTCCAAGAAATTGGACTACTCAGGGAGAAAGGTGTTTGCTGCGGCCTCTTTGGGCCTTCGCCAGGCCAGCTCGGCTGTTATGATGGCACACTTCTCTCATGCCCTGTTGAGCTTCCTGGATGAGGTGCTCCCTCATCTCCCAGCCGACCTCCAGACCACGGTCAAGCAGGTCCGGGATCAGGGAAGGGCGGTGGCAAAGCAGCAGCTCCAGATGGCTCTGGACATTGGAGACTCTTGTGCCCGTTCGGTAGCGGCCGCAGTGACCATGCACTGCCGGGCTTGGTTGTGGATCTCGACCTTCATGGCAGACACCCAACATAAGCTCGCAGATGTTATCTTTCTGGGCACCAGCCTGTTTGGGCCCAGTGTGGAGGGCCACCTCCAGCGCATTGAAAAATCCAATGCCATCCTACATTCAGTCACATCTGCACAGAAAGACAAAGGCCGCCATCAGCAGCGTAAGGCCTTTCGTCCCTCCACTCCTGTGGCAAGACCTGCCCAGCAGCAGGGCCAGCAGGCTCAAACTTGGCACCCTAGAGCAAGTCCGTTGCTTTCTCGGTCAGGAAGCCCGGGGGGAAGGGTCCCGGTGTCTCCTTGGCCAGTCCCTTCTCCTCCAAGCCTGCCCAGTGATGGGTTGTGGGGTGCCACCCCCAACCTCATCTCACCTCCCCTGGATCCCCCCATGGGGGCCCGGCTCAGCCACTTCCTTTCCGCCTGGTCCGCTGTCACCACAGACCACTAGGTGCTGGAAGTGGTCAGCAGGGGCCTGCCTCTGGAGTTCGAGCAGGTCCCTCCCTTTCAAGCCCACGCCCCGCGGTGGGCTACCAGGTCCGCAGCCTCCCAGTCGGCTGTCCAAGATGACATCAACCAGCTCCTCCACAAGGGGGTAGTCAGCAAGGTGGTGGATCCTCCTTCATGCCCAGGGTTTGTTTCCAGGTACTTGCTGGTTCCAAAATGGACAGGGGGCTAGTGGCCCATTCTCAATCTGCACAACCTGAACAAGTTCCTAAGGCCGTGCACCTTTTGGATGCTAACCCTGGCTCAAAAAATTCCATCTCTGGAGCAGGACATGTGGTTCTGCTCCTTGGACCTCCAGGATGTGTTCTTTCATGTCTCAATCCATCTGTCTCATTAGCGGTTCCTCCGCTTTCGCGCAGAGGGAAACCTCTACGAGTTCCGGGCCATGCCCTTCGGCCTCTCATCAGCTCTCAGGTCTTCACCAAATGCCTCACAGTGGTGGCAGCATTCCTGCAGCGCAGAGGGGTCCGGGTCTACCCTTACCTGGATGACTGGCTGATAGCAGGTCCTTCCAGGTTGGAGGTGGAGCAGTTCAGAGATCTGTCCCTCCAGGCTTGCTCTCAACTCGGCCTCCTCATCATTGAGGCCAAGTCGGAACTCGTGCCCTCGCAGCTGATTCAGTTCATCAGGGTGGAGCTTGACTCTCCGAGCCAGAGCTCAGCTCCCGGCCGACAAGGCCGAGGTCCTTTCCTCCTTTGCCCAGTCATTTCTGGTTGGGCAGTTGCACCTTGCCCGGGACTTCCTGCGCCTTCTTGGTCTCATGGCAGCCTCCACCACCATGGTCTGTTGGGCACGCTGGCATATGCGCCCCCTGCAGTGGGGCTGGCCCGCCAGTGGTCTCAGCACTCAGGTCATCTAGACCAGCCAGTCTCTGTGACCCAGGAGATGTGGGATGGCCTGCAGTGGTGGCTTGTCCCAGCTCATCTACCTTCAGTTCAGGGCGGTCATCCTGACGACCATTGCCTCTCTGATGGGTTGGGGTGCCCATCTGGGGGAGCACAGAGCCCAAGGACTCTGGTCCCCTCAGGAGTCCCAATGCCACATCAACATGCTGGAGCTCCGAGTGGTCCGCCTAGCCCTGACCACCTTCGCTCCATGTGTTTGGAGTTAAGTGGTCCAGGTCCAGATGGACAACACCATGACCATGTACTATCTCAACAGACAGGGTGGGACGCACTCCTTGCCTCTGTGCAAGGAGGCTCTTCACATTTAGTCTCTCGTGCTCAGCCTGGAGGCAGATCTCCTAGCCATTCATGTGGCAGGAGCCTCAAACAGTCTGGCCGATGCCCTCAGCCGAATAGGCGATGCATCTCACGAGTACTCTCTCCTGCGGGAGGTAGTTCAAGACCTGTTCTCTCACTGGGGCACACCTCAGGTGGACCTGTTTGCCTCCAGGGAGAATGCCAAGCTGAGGCTGTACCATGCCCGCCCCCTCAGCAGGGCTCGCTGCAGGGGGATGACTTCTCTAGGCCGTGTACCCGGGGCCTCTTCTACGCCTTCCCTCCTCTGCCCTTGATCCACAAGGTGCTCCTCAAGGTCAGGAGGGACAAGGTACAGGTGATCCTGATAGCCCCAGACTGTCCTCACCAGTTCTGGTATCCAGATCTCCTCAGCCTCCAGTCCAGGCTCCCAGGGCGGTTTACAGCCCTCCTGGACCTGCTGTCTGTCAACAAGGGGAAGGTACTCCATTCAGACCTTCAGTCCCTGCACCTGATGGCCTGGTTCCTGAGCGGCTAGGGTTCCAGGCCTTGGGTCTTTCCGACGAGGTCCTCAACGTCATTGCGGCATCCCGCAAGGAGTCGACCAGAAAATGCTATGCCTTCAAATGGAAGTGATTCTCCATCTGGTGTCAGGGCAAGAGGTTGGACCACTCGTCTTGACCGCTGGCTATCATTCTGGACTACCTGTGGTTCCTGTCCCTGCAAGGGCTTCGGTCGACGACCCTCAAGGTGCACCTGACAGCCATCTCTGCTTAGCGGGCGCGGGCTGGCAAGCAGTCAGTGGCACAGGAGAAGGTGGTCTGACGCTTTTTCAAGGGCCTAGATCCCATATCCCTTCTGCTGCGTGAACCACCACCTCTGTGGGATTTACTGCTGGTATTGGCCAAGCTCATGGGCAAGCCATTCGAACAAATGCACAGGTGTGACATCTCTCACCTGTCATGGAGGACTGCCTTCTTAGAGGCTATCATGTCAGCCAGAAGGATTGGGGAGCTCCAGGTGCTTTCCATCGAATCTCCCTACCTTGTCTTCTACAGGGACAAGGCTGTCCTGCGCCCCTACCCAAAATTTCTTCCGAAGGTGGTGTCAGAGTTTCACCTGAATCAGGTAATGACTCTGCCAGTGTTCTACCCCAGTCACACCTCAGAGGCCGAGTACAGACTCCATACCTTGGACCTGAGATGAGCGCTCGCCTACTACAAAGAGCGTATGGCAGAAGTTTGGGGAGAGGTTCCCCAGCTGTTTGTCACCTACGCTGAAGCTGCACCTGGCAGACCTGCAGCCAAGGGGACGATTGGCAGGTGGATCACTTCCTGCATTGATCTCTGCTATAGGTTGGTGGGTAGGGAGCCTCCTGTAGGGCTTAGGACTCATTCCACTCATCATACTGCTGCGTCAGTGGCTGCTTCTAGGGATGTCCCTATCCAGGAAATCTGCAGGGCTGCTATCTGGAAGTCAGCACACATCTTCATTACACATTACCACATCGACCTTGAGTCACACCGGGATGCTGGTTTTGGAACCTCAGTTCTCCAGTCCCCGTTCCCTAAATAGGTGGTGTGCACCTTGCCTCCCTCCTCCTGGAAAACTGCTAGGAGTCTGCCAGACAGTGTGGATAGAACAACATATCCATGCCCCTAGAAATACAGGTTACTCACCCATAACAGGAGTTATAGGAGTGGTATATGTTGTTCATCCACACGGACCCACCCGACCTCCCCGGCTTCGGCGCACAACCTGGCTTCCAGCGGGCTAGATCTGGCGTCATGGGGCAGAGCCGAGCCGAGGGTTTCATCACCCGGGTGGGTGAAAGGAGCCAGCTTGAAGCCTTTCCAGACCATCTTAAAGCGCCAAGGTATCTGCCAAACAGTGTGGATGAACAACATGTAACACTCCTAGAACTCCTGTTACAGGTGAGTAACCTGTATTTATTAAATACAGTTTATTAGAACAGTCATTGATACTGTAGTGGGCAGTGTTATTCTAATCCCTGATAAAGTGGACGCCTTGGTATCCCAAGCCACTGTGATGGATGATAACAATGAAGTGTCAGCCTGCATGATGATTAGTTTATAGAGCCTTACAGCATCAGCCATCATGGCAATTCCTTTGGCTAAGTTACATATACGTATTCCACTTACTGGTCTCTCAAACTACAGTGGTTTCAGTCAAATGACGATCTAGAGACATTGCTTTATGTAACAAGCTCACTCTGTGAGTCTTTGAAATGGTCAGTGATTCATGAAAATCTTATAGAAAATATCTTTCCACCCTCATGTCCCTTCTCAGATTGTAACAACTTTTGCATCTAAATCAGGATGGAGTGCCAGCCTAAATGCCCTTCATATCCAAAGGCCATGTTCCAAACGTCTTCTGACTTTGTATGCCCACCTTCTCCCTAGCCATTTACTAATAAACACTGACAATAACACAGCAATAGGATATCTTAATGGACAAAGGGGTACACATTCATTTCCCCTCTGTTGAATTGCCTTAGAAATATGGCAAATTGCCTTGACATATAACATTTAGTAGCCTGCTGTGTATATGCAAAATGTCAATCCTACTCTTCTACCTAGGGATCATGAATGGGAACTTCTGACTTCAGTAGTTCATGGCTTATTCTTGAGATGGGGTATTCAGTACTGGGCTATTTTGCATCGACACAAAATGCAGAATTACCCCGGTTTTATTCTCTGACTCTGGAACTAGGACTTTTTAAAAGAGATGCCTTCTCATTTACAGGAACGGAAAAAACTTTTATATGCTTTCCCTCTGTTTTCTTTATTTCAGAAAGTTCTGCTTAAATTAGCAGCTGAACATGCTACACTTACAATTGTGGTCCCATGCTGGCCTCTCCAGATATGGGTCCCCTTTCTCTTGAATTTGGCAGTTGACTTTCCTGTCAGACTTCCTGTGTGCTGAACCTTGCTTTCTCAAAGGATCTATAGTACATCTACACCTCAAATCCCTCTATCTGAGTGCTTCTGAGATCATGAGAATACTCCTGGTATGTAGTATGTTCGTTTATTAGGTCATTCTGCCTTTTCATCCATAAGTCTCATACATACGTATATCTGCAATTTAAGATATCGTGGTTATGAAACTCTTCATTCATTTATGAATATTTCCCAAGACTGGAGTCAAAATAAATGGATACTGATTCTTTTCTTAGTTATTTACTAACTCTTCTTGAATATTAACGGTTGAATTATTATATACAGTTGATATTATGACACACGTTTGTATCTTTCATTGCTATATGTGAAAAATAACATGTTCTAACTTCTCCAGTTTATGGGCAGGCTTGTCCATTACACAAAAAGTTCTTGTGTTACTTTATGGAATTTTGGTGTCACTGACCATGACACTTTGGACAGCCTTCGACTCCAAGGTGCCTCATTTAGTCTGTCACTGTATAGAAACATAGAATTTGGTGGCAGATAAGGACCGCTTGGCCCACCTAGTCTGCTCATTTCCCTACCTGATGGATAAGCTGCAGATTCTAGTTAAGCAACAGCTTACTTCCTCCTGCCCCTCACTAGAATTGCCTGATGCCAGTCCCATGCATTCTTGAATTCTCCCACTGTTCCTGACTCCACAACCTCCTCAGGAAGGCTGTTCCATGCATCCACAACCCTCTCTGCGAAAAAATACTTTCTAACATTACCTCTGAGCCATCGCCCCACTATCTTCAAATTGTGCCCCCTTGTTCTTGCACATCTCTTCTTCTGAAAGTTATTACCCTCTTGTACTTTAATTCCCTTGAGATATTTGAAAGTTTCTTTCTAGGAGGGTGGGTAGGTTGTTCATCCACACTGTCTGGCATGTCCCTTTCCCCTTTAAATCTTGCCGGAAGTCTTCAAGCTGGCTCCTCCCACCCACCCGGGTGGTATATACCTCGGCTCCGCCCCATGACGCCGGATCTTCCTTTCCGCTGGAAGATACAGGTTCCCTCGTGCTACTTTTCAAGTACCGTAGGCCCTGGAGTCTAATCGACGGTTTTCGCCGCATTTGCTCTCTTAAAACTCGTTAGAGTTTATGACTCGGATCCAGGCACTTCGGACATGGAGGGCAAGTCGTCCCCCGGGTTTCACTGGTGTCTTTGCGAACAGAAAATGTCTCGCACCGATCCCCACCTCTCGTGCGTTTACTGCTTAGGCGCCGTGCACGATACCTCGGCTTGCACCATCTGTCTGGCCTTCCATCCCAACGTCCTGGATGACCGAAAGGTGCATCTTCAGCTGGAGAGACTGGAGCTTCGCAATCCACTGGTGAAATTGAGAGAGGCCAGGTGGGCGGTTTCCGTGGCCGCGGGATCCACCAAGCAGCTCGAACAGATGGCGGCTTTCGAGGAGGAAGCTGCCCAAGCTTCGGCTAGCTGAAGTTTTTTCGTGCCGCTCAACCTGGGCTCCACCTTTACTGGGTCCTTTCGGGAGTTGTGCCAGTCTCTCCCTACTAAGGGTGAGGCGCCCTCAGGCTCGCACTCCTCCCTCTCCAAGAAAAAGGACAAGGACCCCAAATCATCATCTTCTAGTCGAAGAAGACATTCCTGGGACCGAGAGAGTGGTCCGATACACAGGATCAGGCGGTCTCGGCCTCGGTTGAGATCACTTCCTCGGCTGCCGGCTTCTCGGATCTTCTGTCGGGCCAAGGCACCGAAGCCGAGGATACGGCAGAACCGGACGAGATTTCTCTCGACCCGATCAAGCCGTTGTCGCCGACTCCTGTCGACAACTCCCATCCTTTTCTTCCCCAACGAGGAGACCCGTCCTTCGGGCATCCCGATCGAGGGACAAGAGCCAGAACCTCGGTTTTCGCCGGATCCGGCTTCTCCCGATCAACAGAGCAGACACCGTCGGTCTCGATTGAGGAGTAGGACCCCGTCGGTCGAGAAGCTGAAAAAGGGTCATAAACACTCCTGGAAGAGGCGCTGCCACCATTCCTCATCCTCCTCGAATGAGGAGAGACTTAGACGGAAGCTCCATCGATGTTATGAGGACCTCATGTGGCAGCAGCTACTTTTGACCGGTCAAAAGCCGTCTATTCCGGCTGCACCTGCCATTATTTGGCCCCAGCCTCTTCGGCCGACACCGACCCCTCCAGGACCGAGGACTCCGGTTCTCCCTCTGGTGGGAACGGCATGTATTCCCGGCTCGGCCTGTTCCAGTCTCCCCACCAATTTTGGTGGAACCACCGGCCAAGCAGCCTCAGGGAGGGGTTCCCTCGAAGGAGGATTGGACGGATACAGGCCTGCCCCGTCGGCTATCCATCACCATCGTTCCAGATCGCCCTAGGCCTATTGAAGGGGACGTGGGCGGGAGACCCTTGTATCCTGATTCTTCAGACTTGGATACCACTGGCCTTCACTCACACCCTGATGATGAGCTGTCAGTGACAGGCTTGGAGGAAGGGCCTTCCACCTTCCAGGGCATCCTTCGACTCATTTCTGAGTCCATGGGCATGCCTTTACAGCCTATTCAAAAGAAGGCAGAATATCCACTCGTGGATATCCTTAAGAGGGGGGGGATGCCCCGACGGAGGCCTTCCCAGTGGCCGAAGCCATTGTTGGCCCGGCTCTAGAGCTATGGCAACGCCCTGCCTCTTGCCCGGCTCCATCTGCCCGCATGGCTCGTAAGTACACCGTACCCATGGGGTCCTTGGTGGGTTTCACTGAACATCCCTCAGCCAAGACTCTTGTGACTGCCTCAGTGTTTCGACGCATGAGTAGCTCTGTGGATACTGACCACCCTCCAGACAAGGAGTCCAAAAATATGGACCACTCTGCCTGGACAGTATATGCAGCCTCGTCCCTGGGCCTTCGTCAGGCCAGCTCGGCAGTGATTATGGCACACTTCTCTCACGCCCCACTGGGGTCGCTGGATGAAGTCCTCCCTCATCTCCCAGCAGACATACAGACATCGGTCAAGCAGGTCCATGACCAGGGCCATGCTGTTGCAAAACAGCAGCTCCAGACGGCTCTGGACATTGGAGATTCCTGTGCCCTGTTCACTAGCTGCCACAGTGGCCACTTGCCGCAGGGCCTGGCTGAGATTATCCTCCTTTCCAGCGGATACTCAGCACAAGCTAGCTGACGTGTCCTTCCTTGGCACCGACCTCTTCGGTCCAGGAGTGGCAGGCCATCTCCAGTGCATTGAGCAGTCTAATGCCACCTTAGATGCCACCTCTGCTAAGGGTTCTTCAGGCAAGAACCAGCAGAAGCGCAAGAAGAAGCCTTTTCCGCACTTTTCCCCTGTGGTTAAGCATCCCTCCTTCCAAGGAGGTCAGCAACACCAGCAGGCTCAAGCTTGGCGCCCTAGGCCCAAGCAGGGTCCCCAACAGCCCCGCAAAGGAGGCCGCGGTGCCGGTCCAGGAGCCTCCTCCTCTAAGCCTGCACAGTGACGGGTTGGGGGTGGCCACTCCTACACCCGTCACGCCAGTTCTGGGTCCTCCCGTGGGGGGCTGGCTCTGCCACTTTCTTTCCGCCTGGTCCAGCATCACTTCAGACAGGTGGGTTCTGAAGTGGTCGGTCAGGGACTGCCTCTAGAGTTCGAGCAGTACCCCCCCCCAGCCGAGCCCATGCCCCATGGGAGGAAAGGATCTCAGTTGGCGCTCAGTCGGCCCTTCGGGACGACATTGCTCAGCTCCTCTGCAAAGAGGCAGTAGTTCTAGTGCCGGATCCTCCTTCAGACCCAGGCTTCATGTCCAGGTACTTCCTGGTGCCCAAGCGGACGGGGGGTTGGCGCCCCCATCTTAGATCTCCATGACCTGAATCAATATCTCAGCATACCATCTCTGGAGCGAAACATGTGGTTCTGTTCACTGGATCTACAGGACGTGTCCTTTCACGTCCCAATCCGTCCGTCCCACCAGCGGTTCCTCTGCTTCAGGGTTGAAGGGACCCTGTACGAGTTCCGAGCCATGCCGTTCGGCCTGTTATCGGCCCCACAGGTCTTCACCAAATGCATTGCAGTGGTAGCAGCCCATCTATGGCATCAAGGGGTTCGCATATACCCCTATCTCGATGATTGGCTCCTGGCAGGTTCCTCCCTGCAGGAGGTGGAGAGGTCCAGGGACCTGGCTCTCTGAACCTGTTCCCATCTAGGCCTTCTGATCAACGAGGCCAAGTCAGAACTTGTACCCTCTCAGGTGATGGGCTTTATCGGGGCAGAGCTCGACTCTCTCGTCAAGCTAGAGCTCGGCTTCCGGCAGACAGGGCGGAGGTTCTTTCCTCCTTTGCCCAATCATTTCTGGTTGGGCACTTGGCCCTGCCTGGGACTTCCTGCACCTTCTGAGTTACACGGCGGCGTGCATCTCAGTGGTCCGTTGGGCCAGATTGCAAATGCGCCCCCTCCAATGGGAGCTGGCCGCTCAGTGGTCTCAGCGTCAGGGTCTTTTCGACCAGTTGGTCACTGTCACCCAGAGGATGTGGGACGTTGTCCAATGGTGGACCATCCCAAGTCATCTGCGGGAAGGGATCCCGTTTGTCCGCCCGAGCCGATGGTCGTCCTCACGACCGATGCCTCTCTCATGGGCTGGGGAGTCCACATGGGGGACCACAGAGCCCACGGGTTCTGGACCCCCAAGGAGTCCCCGTTGCCACATCAACCTGTTGGAGCTCAGAGCAGTCAGACTGGCACTGTCAGCTTTCGCTGCTCAGCTCTGAGGTCAAGTGGTTCAAGTCCAGACGGACAATACCACGACCATGTACTACCTCAACAAACAGGGTGGCATACACTCCCGTCTGCTATGCAAGGAGGCGCTCCGGATCTGGAACTTCATCAGCTGGCTGGAGGCGGAGCTCCTTGCCATCCATGTGGCAGGAGCCTCGAACCAACTGGCGGATGCTCTCAGCTGCATAGGCCAGACATCCCACGAGTGGTCTCTCCATCCAGAGGTAGCTCACAGTCTGTTCTTCCATTGGGGCAAACCCTTGGTGGACCTGTTTGCCTCCAGGGAGAACACCAAGCTGAGGCTGTACCATGCCTACCCCCCTCAGCAGGGCTTGCTGCAGGGGGATGCCTTCTCGAGGCCGTGGACCCCAGGTCTCTTCTATGCCTTCCCTCCATTTCCCTTGATCCACAAGGTGTTACTCAAGGTGAGGAGGGACAAGGCGAAGGTGACCCTGGTAGCCCCAGATTGGCCCCGCCAGTTCTGGTATCCAGATGATCTCAGCCTCAGCTGCAGGGCCCCAGAGCGGCTTTCTACACACCCGGACCTGATATCGTTGAACCAGGGGAAGGTATTTCACCCGGACCTTCAATCCCTGCACCTCACAGCCTGGTTCCTGAGCGGTTAGAGTTCCAGGCTGTGGGTCTTTCCGAGGATGTCTACACTGTGGTGGAGGTATCTCATAAGGAATCGACAGAAAATGTTATGCCTTCAAATGGAAGAGGTTCTCCATTTGGTGTCAGGGAAAGGGTCTGGACCCCTTATCCTGTTCTGTGGCTAACATTCTCGCCTACCTTTGGTCTCTCTCGAAAGGGGGTCTGTGGTCATCGACATTTAGGGTGCACCTGGCAGCCATTTCTGCTTACCGGTCGCGGGTCGGTCAGCCGACATTGGCGCAGGAGATGGTGGTCGGGCACTTTTTCAAAGGTCTGGATCACATGTCCCCTCCGGTGCATGAGCCTCCACCTCCGTGGGATCTACTGCTGGTACTGGCAAAGCTCATGGGCAAGCCATTCAAACCCATGCACAAGTGTGAGCTCTCACACTTGTCGTGGAAGACTGCCTTCCTGGTGGCTATCACGTCAGCCAGAAGGACAGGGGAGCTCCCAGGCGCTTTTGGTGGACTCCCTTATCTGGTCTTTCACAGGGACAAAGTTGTCCTGAGCCCCCACCCGAAATTCCTTCCGAAGGTGGTGTCAGAGTTTCACCTTAACCAGATGCTGACTCTGCCGGTATATTACCCTAATTACACCTCGGACGCCGAGTAAGGACTCCATACTCTGGACCTCAGACGTGCTGTCTCCTACTACAAGGAGAGGACGGCGGAAATTCGGGGAGAGGTTCACCAGCTGTTTGTCACCTGCACTGAAACCGCCTCTGGCAGACCTGCAGCCAAACGGACTGTTGCAAGATGGATCACATCATGCATAGGTCTGTGTTATGAGTTGGTGAGCAAGGAGCCTCCCAGAGGGTTAAGAACTCATTCTACCTGCTATACTGCTGCATCGGTGGCTGCTTCCAGGGACACCCCTATCCAGGAAATCTGCAGGGCTGCTACCTGGAAGTCAGCAAACACCTTTATTTCCCACTACCACATCGACCTTGAGTCACGCCGAGATGCTGGTTTTGGGGCCTCGGTTCTCCAGTCTCTGTTTCCTAAGTAGGGGGTGTGCGCCTTGCCTCCCTCCTCCCAGAGAACTGCTAGGAGTCTGTCAGACAGTGTGGATGAACAACATATCCACGCTCCTAGAAAAACAGGTTACTCACCTGTAACAGTAGTTCTAGGAGTGGTATATGTTGTTCATCCACATGCACCCACCTGACCTCCCCAGCTTTAGGCGCACCACCTGGCTTCCAGCGGGTTAAGATCTGGCGTCATAGGGCAGAGCCGAGGTATATACCACCCGGGTGGGTGGGAGGAGCCAGCTTGAAGACGTCCGTCAAGATTTAAAGGGGAAAGGGACATGCCAGACAGTGTGGACGAACAACATATACTACTTCTAGAACTACTGTTACAGGTGAGTAACCTGTTTATCATGTCCCCCCTCTCCCTCCTTTCTTCAAGGGTATACATATTAAGCTGCTTTAGTCTCTCCTCATATGTCTTCTGGTGCAGACCCTGCACCATTTTGGTTGCCCTCCTCTGAACAGCCTCCACTCTGTCCATGTCTTTGCAGAGATGGGGTCTCCAGAATTGCACGCAGTACTCCAGATGGGATCCCACTAACTGTCTGTACAGAGGGATAACAACTTCCTGTTTTCTACTGTTGATGCCTCTCCCTATACATCCCAGTATCCCCCCAGCCCTCCTTAGTGCCTTCTCACATTGCTTGCCCACCTTTAGGTCATCTGATATGATTACTCCTAGGTCTCTTTCAGTTTTTGTTGTTGTTGTTATTAACTCACCCCCCCATTGTGTACTCTTCCCCTGGGTTTTTGTTTCCCAGATGCATTACCTTGCACTTGTTTGCATTGAATCTGAGCTGCCATACATTTGACCATTCCTCCAACCTTGCCAGTCCCTTTTCATTCTTTCCACCCCACCTTGTGTATCAACCCTGTTGCAGATTTTTGTGTCATCTGCAAAGAGACATACCTTTCCTTCCAGGTGCTCTCCAGTGTCACTTATAAAGACATTAAAGAGGACCGGTCCCAGTACCGAACACTGCGGTACCCCACTAGTTACCCTCCTTTCTTCACTGTGGATTCCATTTACTATTACCCTTTGCGTTCTGTTGTTCTGCCAGTTTTTTATCCAGGCTACCACCTTGGGACCCACTCCAAGGCTGGCTAACTGGTATATTAAGCTTTTGTGTGAGACTGTGTCAAATGCCTTGCTAAAATCTAGGTAGGCCATATCCACAGCCCTTCCCTGGTCCACTACTTTGGTCACCCAGCCAAAGAAATCTATTAGGTTCGTCTGACATGACCTTCCTGCTGTGAAACCATGCTGCCTTGGGTCCTGTGCCCCACTGGCCTCTAGGTACTGAACAGTTCTTTCCTTCAGAAGTGATTCCATCATTTTCCCTACCACTGAAGTGAAACTAACTGGTCTGTAGTTTCCTGCCTCTGCCCTGCTCCCACTTTTGTGAAGTGGAATCACATTTGCCCTCCTCCAGTCCTCGGGTACCACCCCATCCTCCCATGATTTGTTAAAGAGAGTAGTCAGTGGTGTTACTAGTTCTACCCTTAGTTTTTTTAGAATTCTTGGGTGAATCCCATTAGGCCCCTCTAGTTTTAGAATACGAATCATATATACAGTATGTAACCCCCCTGCAAATGGGGGTTCCCAAAAGACTTCCAGGAGCTTGCTTGAATGCTCCAAGCCTGAATGGTGTTTGGCGTTTAAGCCATTTATCAGTGAGTGTTTTTAGAACCTCTGGTACTGTCTCTTTAAGAGCTGTCTGCTTGCAGACATAATTAGTTTGTATGGGGGACTGTGTGCTTCTCTGTTTGAGTACCACTCGAGCTGCTGCCAATTCACTCCATTTTTGCAGTCACTAGGAGTGCAAAGGAACCTATCTGAAAGATGTAACTGTTTGCCAGAAATCATTTACAGTAATAATGAAATTACAGTTTGTCTAACCTGCTTTCTTTGCAGTCAGAACTGTGTCTGCCTAGTTCCCCATTCTGGTTTTGAACTGCTGAACTGGACCAATCAGTGTGGGTAAGCTAGCTCTAAAATGGTGCCTTGACGAATCAGAACTTGGACTCATAATCTGAGCCAGCCACAAGAGGATTGTATGGGCAGTGACTCTGGGAGATGTAGTTTAGACTTGGCCTTTTGGACCAACAGCAGCAGTCTATTGTGAGTGACAGCCAATCCAGTCAAGAACTGGGAGGAACTCAAAGGAAGTGCCCGGTTTGTCTGTTGGGAGTTTCAGTTGAGCTTTGGCAGTGAAGGGAAAGGAACCTGTGCTCCTTCAGTGCACAGTTTTAGTCAAAAACATGTGTAGGGTCCAGAGTTCGGTCTGCAGCTTGTTAGGACTGAATCTGGCCCTGTGAAGAGAATCAAAGGATATCTGAAGAGTAGAAACCAGGCTCACCCTGTAGAAGACTGGAGGAATTGCTGAAAATTGCACTCGGTCTGTCAGGAACTGAATCTGCTGTGTGTTCTCCGGGTATTGTGCAGTAATTGCGATCGGGATACAGATGCAGCCTGCCTGGTATAGTGCTTTCTTTTACCATATAAATGTGTGAAGAGGTTTGTGTACCTCAAGTGAATCCTGCTGCCATTAAGTGACTTTTGCCTGTGACTGTTTACCATATAAATATGTGAGAGTCTCTTGAGCTCAAGAGTAGCCCTGCTGACATTGAAGGACCCTATCTTATTTGGAGGTCGTGAGTACTAATTCAGGTCGCTCCTGTTGAATTGCCACATTAAATCCAAATGGAATTACTGTACTGCTGACTGTTTAATTCTCCTTTTCTGTGTGAAAGGGCCCCACCAGCTGCCACGGTTTGGACTAGCCACTAGGGCTTGGGTACCCAGGACAGTAACTGATAGGATAGGCCTGTGCACAGAGCCATAGGTAGATGAGTAGAGTGATAAGCTAATTAACCTGATTTCCCCTGTCCTTGTTATATCCCCCAAATAAATCAGAGCTGCTTGTTTCAGCAAAGTTATACTGCCTGAGGTATTTGTCTATGTTAAAGTACTGTACTGTGATTGTTGCACTGTATCTTATTTCACAGGAGGTCCCAGTGCCGGAACCAGTCCTGGGGGTAAGTGTATACTGTAAAGGTAATTCTGATGTATTGTGTGGGCCACTAGTGGGAAGAAAGGGGGGTTGCAGTGTCCCAGAGGGCTGTGACCAAGTTAGTTTAAGTATTGTAAACCCTGACCTCTGGGTGGAGGCACCCGCCATTGGATCCAGGCCCCTCAACCTGTTCGTGGCAAATCAGGCAGGGGTAGTAGCCCCTGGGATAGCGCCATCTAGGGTTACATCTGGAGGCTCACCGCTGGGATGTGTGTCCTCTAGTGGCCATATTTACGAACCACTGTTAAGAAAAAATGGTACCCGACAGAAGTGGCTGTGCACCGGCTGGTGGAGTGGTGTACTGGGAGGAGATCGACCCCAAAATGCTATGCTTATCCTGGACATCCCCTGGGTATCAATACTGACACTGTGCAGGAGTACTTTCCAAGGTGGAAGGTTTACAAAACCCTGTGGTGGTGGGTCGGCATGCTAATCTGCTCACCCACACTTTCCTGGCCCTAGTAGAGTTTAAGGATCCGATAGATAGCTCCAAGTGCCACAGACCATTACCCCAGAGGAAGCCCTCACTGCTTGGAGAGTGATAACTAAGGACAGTAAAGACCGGGGAATGGGCCCACCACTATCTGAAACTTTTGAGGAGAATTTGCTAAATGGTTGCTGGGGAAGGGAAAACTGTGGAGGACTTGAAGAAACTATTCTTGCCACCTGGGGTGTTCCTCCCCAACACCTTCTCCGCTCCAGTGCCCGTAATGGTGGCTGAACCAATGCAGACTCCAATTTCTGCACCTGCCATTAGTCACGACTCTTACCAAGGTTGAGGATCTTCTCTGCACCTCCCACCCCCAAGGGAGGATGACTGGGAGACCTGGATAGACTATGTTGCCCAAGTGCTAGAATGGCAATGCTGGAAGCCGTGCGTAAAGAGGGTTAGTGAGAGCCTCCGAGGTCCCGCCCTGGCTACCATTCGTGCTAAACGGGCCAGTAACCCTGAAGTGACTGCACAGGCCTATCTTGAGGCCCTGGAGAAGTGTATGGAGCCCAGATTCTGATGAGGACCTATGGTGGAGAGTAAGAGATGCACAACAGTACCAAGGGGAGTTGTTGTCTGTGTATGTATCTCGCTGGAAAAATTGTTGCAAGAATGCCTCAGAAAAGGTAGTTTGCCAGCGATTGAACTGGACCGAACCAGCTGGACAGGATCCTAAGTCTGCCCCTTCTCAGAACTGCTGTTGCTTCAGTTACCTGGCAGATCGACTGGAATCCCCCCCTCCTATGATGAGTTAATGAGAAATTGAGGAGTTGAGAAAAGACGACCTCTGGAGGGACCTGCACCAATAGCTGCAAGTCACCCGAGTGACTGAGGGTGACCCATCAAGTGAAGTTCAGGGCAGAGGTTGGCAGTAAATGAGTGTCTGGCAAGGAAAGATATGCCACAATGGGGCGAACTGTTGAGAGAGATCCGAATTCAAAACAGTCCCTTTATGAAGGCCACACACCTGCAAGTACGGGCCTGACCTATATCCGACTGCATCTGCTATGGGGGTGGGGTACCCACCCATGTATCTCCTGCTGATAACAGCTCCAAACTCAATTCCTTGACCATGGAAGTGGAGAAACTGACGAGATGTCTCCAAATGCTTATCATGCCAGCAGACAGAGATGGCACCAGGTTTCCAGTTATTATACCCTCCTGGCTCCCAGTGTGGTGCCTCGCCAGCTCAAACTCCAGAAAGTATGTTTTGCTATAATTGTGGGAAAGATGGGCACATGAAAGGGAATGCCAGTCCCCAAAAGACACTGACAAAGTTGCATATAGGCTACAAGGAGAGCTTGGAGAACAAATCAGTGGTTAAGAGGTGCCGATATGATCCCAGTGAGGGCACCAAAAATGCTAATTCATGTCCTTTGTGGCAAGGTCAGTTGCCCAGGCCCCCTCACTTCTCCAGACTGGTCCAGAATAGTGGGTCCCTCCATGGAGACCACTGTAAAGGTGAATGGAGTGTCTACAAGAGCTGTATTAGACAGTGGCTCCCAAGTGACAATTATGTTCCAAGATTGGTATCAGAAGCATTTGTCAGACGTACTTTACAACCATTAGAAGGACTGCATGTATGAGGGTTAAGTGAGAAGGCCTACCCTATTCCGGGTATATCCAATTTGGCTGTCTTTCCCACCTCCGTTGGCTGGAGTGGCTGAACAAGTAGAGACCCTAGCCTTAGTGTGTCCCCCACTGGACTGTATGATGGTGTCCCTTTGTTGATTGGAACAAATGCTCATATGTTCGGAAGGCTGGCACGATTGTGTTATGAAAACAGGGGTCAAAGACTAGTAGAGCTTTAAGAGTTCCGGCTTTAATTAAGAAGGCCTATGAGGCACAGGAGATGCTGAAAAATAGAACCAGAGGAACCGGTCGGAATTGTATGGAAGAAGGATCCTGAGTCTCTGATCCTGCGCCAAATGCCCAGTGTACCTTACAGGGAGAGGTCCGTATCAGAAAGGATGTTAAGAATAAAATATTAATGTTGGATGCACCAGGCGATGGAAAATTGCCAGAGGACTGCTGGTCAAGCCTAGTATTTTGCCGCTAGAGCCCATGCTTATGCCAGAAGGTAATGGTCCAAGTTCATAATGTGTCTGAAAGAGACATTCGAGTAAATAGAGGTTGCATCCTGGCTAATGTGCATTGTGCAGACACTGCAGTGCTACCCAGCAGCAAGAGTTCAGGAAGAATGACAGAGTAACGCCTGACTTGTTTGATTTCGCACTCCCGCTGCCAGCTGAATGGAAAGTGAGGATCAGTGAGAAGCTTGCCCAGAGAGACCAGGTGTTTTCTTTAAAGGAATGGGACGTAGGATGCGTGCTAGGAGCTGAGCACAATATCCGGCTGCATGACGAAAGACCATTTCGTGAGAGGTCTCGCGCCTGGCACCTGCTGACATAGATGATGTGAGACGGCATCTGCAAGAGATGTTAGCTGCTGGTGTAATACAAGAATCCAGAAGCCCTTATGCTTCCTCCATTGTGGTAGTGAGGAAAAGAATGGAACAGTAAGGATGTGTGGATTATTGCACCTTAAACCGGCGGACTATCCCTGATCAGTACACAATGCCCACATTCAGGATGCTTTGGACTGCCTAAGCGGGAGCAAGTGGTTCTCTGTGCTGGATCTCCGCAGTGGGTATTACCAGATCCCGATGGCCCAGAGGACCCGTGAAAAGACAGCCTTTATCTGTCCTTGGCCTATGAATTCATGAGGATGCCTCAAGGGATTTCAGGTGCCCCAGCCACTTTTCAGCGATTGATGGAGCGGCAGTGGGGGACATGAACTTACTAGAGTGCCTGGTATACCTAAGATGATGTTATTGTGTTTGGCAGCTCACTGGAGGAACATGAGCAGATTATTTAAGGTATTGGACCGACTGGAGGACTTTGGCCTTAAACTGTCCATTGATAAGTGTCAATTCTTTCAAATATCAGTAAGTATGTGGGACACATAGTATCCACCGAGGAATAGGAACCGACCCAAGTAAAGTTGAGGCCTTGACCACTGGCGCGGCCCAAAAATCTAAAAGAACTGCAAAGATTCCTGGATTCTGTGGTTATTATCGGCCTTGTCAAGGACTATTCAAGAGTGATCCGCCTTTACTTAACTTTACTCAAGGGTATCCCCAACCCACAAAAATACCAAAGTCAGCGTCCTCAAGACTGAAAGAGTGTATTTTCATCCGAGTGAAGTATTTGGGGCCCGCTGGACTCCTGATTGTGAGACTGCTTTTCATGAGATCATTTATCAACTTACCCATGCTCCAGTGCTGTCATGCCGATCCAAGAAAACCTTATGTCCTGCACACTGATGCTAGCTTGCAAGGGTTGGGGCTGTGTTGTACCAAGAGACAGAATGGCCTGAGACCAGTGGCCTTTGCCAGTAGAAGTCTGACCCCATCCGAAAAGAACTATCCTGTACATAAGTTAGAGTTTCTAGCTTTGAAGTGGGCTACTGTTGACCAATTCCATGAGTACTTGTATGGGGCTAAAATACTAGTAAACTGACAATAATCCTTTAACCTATGTGCAGACCCTCAGCTAAGTTGGATGCCACGTGGCCATAGGTGGCTTTCTGCATTATCTACATACGACTATGCTCTCGAATACCGAGCAGGTCTGAACCACATAGATGCTGATGCTCTCTCCAGGAGGCCTGTTCCCCAGAATGATTGGGTCCGATTGGCAGAACCTGACATTCGGGCACTCTGCCGGAAGTTTGACAGGGAGGAACAAATGTCCACGGACGCAGTGGACTGCATGGTGGATTGCTTGGGACCCTCTGAGAATTGCATACCTGCTGCTTATTGCCACTTTTCTGCAATAGACATTGGTGCACTGCCTCAGCTGGACAATGACAGTATTCGCTGGCTCAATCCACGATCCCATGATCAAAGCAGCTTTAGAAGCCCTCTATGCAGGAAAAGATGTGTCCAAATTACGCCCACTGATTTGAGAACTGCACTGTTATACAAAGAAGGTCCTAAATTGAAACTGATCAATAAACTGTTATACAGAGAAACAGTAGACAGAGGGGACAAGTAGACAAACAACAACTAGTGCTGCCCACTGCCTTCGAGACTCAGTATTGAGGTCCTTGCACAACCACATGGGGCACCTTGGTATAGACAGAACACTTGACTTGGTGAGATCCAGATTCTGTTGGCTAAGATGGGGCTGATGTGGAGCAACACATTCAATCTCAGAATGCTTACAGAGGAAAAGCTTTTGCCTCCAGAGGGCTGCCCCCTTGTTAACATAACCACCAGTGCACCCATGGAGCTGGTCTGTATTGATTTTCTAAGTTTGTAGTCAGATCAAAGAAATATCAGTAATGTGCTGGTGGTCACTGACCATTTCACGAGATATGCCCAAGCTTTCCCCACCAAACACCAGAAAGCATCCACTGTAGCCAAAGTACTTGTAGAAAACTTTTGTTCACTATGGGCTCCACAAAGAATCCATTCTGATCAAGGGAGAGATTTTGAGAGTCGCCTGATCAAAGAGATGCTTTTCTGTGGGAGTGCGTAGTCCAGAACCACCTTACCACCCCAGGGGACCCACAGCCTGAACGTTTAAATCAAGACTTTGCTAGATATGCTAGGCACCCTGCACCCAAAGGATAAGCCTAGATGGAGCCAACAAATTAGCACCCTGGTACATGCTTATAACTGCACCAAAAGTGATGCCACTGGGTTCTCCCCTACCGCCTGATGTTTGGAAGAGAAGCTCGACTACCAGTAGATGTGTGTTTTGGGGTCTCTCTGATGGGGTTCAAGCTGACAACCATTTACAGTATGTGCAAAAGTTAAAGGCCCAGCTAACTCATGTGTACCAACTGGCTCAAACCATGGCTGCCAAAAGAAATCTGCCAACAAAGAAAGGTATGATAAAAGGTGAAAGCACAGGAACTCCAGGAGGAGATCGGGTATTGCTAAGAAATCTGGGACTGCATGGCAAGCACAAGATTGCTGACAGATGGCACCATCTCCCTCACATTGTAGTGGGCAAACTAGATGATCTGCCAGTGTACAAAAGTAAGGCCTGAGAATAATTCAAAGATGTAAAACAATGCATAGAAATCATTTACTGCCCATTGGACAAATCTTAATTGAGTCTGAGCCCTAGAAGATGCCCTCTGGACCAGTGACTAGAGCTGCTGCTAAGAAAAGATCAAGAAAGTCTGCACCTACAGAAGCAAAGTTAAAGTGTTCCCTCCACAAGTCCCAGTTGAGCATGACTGTCAGTCCATATCGGAAGAAAGTGAGAGTGACTTTGAATACTATCCTTCTTACGAACTGAGTCAATTGTTTCGGGGCAATCCCTAGTCAATACTGGAGATGAAGCTGGGCCTTCTGGACTGTCCAAGCCCCAGCTTCGTCCCTGGAGCCAATGCTCCCAGAAAGTGAAGTGCAAAGCATCAGATCAGATGAAATGGAATCATTGTGCATGGTTGAACTGTTTGAGCTTTCAGGGAGGAAAATGATAGATTGGGGCAGACTGGTGATACACCAGAACAAGAAGAGTATTTGAGTGCCCTGACAGTCCACTGCCAGTGTCTGAAAGCTCTCCATGCGAGCCAAATGTTGTGGACTCAGAAACTGCAACTCCTGGAGCGAAAGTGCCCCAAGTTCTAGCCTCTCTACCCCCATGGAGACTCCCCTGACAAGTGAGGACAATGCTGAAAATGAGGCTCAGAGTGCAGAGACTGTAACAGTTCCCCTAGAAAGACTGGTCGAGCTGTAAAGCCTGTGGTGCACCTCAGTTATGATTCCTTGGGAGGCCTGTGGATTTGCCTCTCAATGTTGTCCATAAAGGAGTGTATGTGTCCCGAGCTCATTGCCCAAACTGAGCGTCAGTGCTAACTCAAGTTACTTGTGTTGCCTCTAGTATGGTGCCCTTGCCCGCCCAGCCCCAAGGTAACTGATAGGAAGGGCCCCTCTTCAGGTTTCATGTACAAGAGGTAATAACTTGAGTTATGGTACAATGTGTGTAATACTGTGTAAAGAGTGACATACTGCAATGTTTCAGAAATGTGTTCTTGGTAAATGATATATTGACTGATGATTACATGTGTGAGCCTAATGCAAATGTATATGGTTGCAGTTGAAACTTATAGGGTACTTGCTTGGCAGCGGACGTCAAGCTTTCCCAGGCCAGGAAGGGTGTAACCCCCTGCAAATGAGGGTTCCCAAAAGACTTCCAGGAGCTTGCTTGAATGCTCCAAGCCTGAATGGTGTTTGGCGCGGCTCATTTATCAGTGAGTGTTTTAGAACCTCTGGTACTGTCTCTTTAAGAGCTGTCTGCTTGCAGACATAATTAGTTTATATGGGGACTGTGTGCTTCTCTGTTTGAGTACCACTCGAGCTGCTGCCAATTCACTCCATTTTTGCAGTCACTAGGAGTGCAAAGGAACCTATCTGAAAGATGTAACTGTTTGCCAGAAATCATTTACAGTAATAATGAAATTACAGTTTGTCTAACCTGCTTTCTTTGCAGTCAGAACTGTGTCTGCCTAGTTCCCCATTCTGGTTTTGAACTGCTGAACTGGACCAATCAGTGTGGGGTAAGCTAGATCTAAAATGGTGCCTTGGATGAATCAGAACTTGGACTCATAATCTGAGCCAGCCACAAGAGGATTGTATGGGCAGTGACTCTGGGAGATGTAGTTTAGACTTCGGCGCCTTTTTGGACCAACAGCAGCAGTCTATTGTGAGTGACAGCCAATCCAGTCAAGAACTGGGAGTAACTCAAAGGAAGTGCCCGGTTTTGTCTGTTGGGAGTTGCAGTTGAGCTTTGGCAGTGAAGGGGAAAGGAACCCTGTGCTCCTTCAGTGCACAGTTTTAGTCAAAAAACATGTGTAAGGTCCAGAGTTCCGGTCTGCAGCTTGTTAGGACTGAATCCGTCCTGTGAAGAGAATCAAAGGATATCTGAAGAGTAGAAACCAGGCTCACCCTGTAGAAGACTGGAGGAATTGCTGAAAATTGCACTCGGTCTGTCAGGAACTGAATCTGCTGTGTGTTCTCCCGGGTATTGTGCAGTAATTGCGATCGGGATACAGATGCAGCCTGCCTGGTATAGTGCTTTCTTTTTACCATATAAATGTGTGAAGAGGTTTGTGTACCTCAAGTGAATCCTGCTGCCATTAAGTGACTTTTGCCTGTGACTGTTTACCATATAAATGTGTGAGGAGTCTCTTGGGGCTCAAGAGTAGCCTGCTGACATTGAAGGACCCTATCTTATTTGGAGGTCGTGAGTACTAATTCAGGGTCGCCCCTGTTGAATTGCCACATTAAATCCAAATGGAATTACTGTACTGCTGACTGTTTAATTCTCCTTTTCTCTCTGTGTGAAAGGGCCCCTACCAGCTGCCACGGTTTGGACTAGCCACTAGGGCTTGGGTACCCAGGGACAGTAACTGATAGGGATAGGCCTGTGCACAGAGCCATAGGTAGATGAGTAGAGTGATAAGCTAATTAACCTGATTTCCCCTGTCCTTGTTATATCCCCCTAAATAAATCAGAGCTGCTTGTTTCAGCAAAGTTATACTGCCTGAGGTATTTGTCTATGTTAAAGTACTGTACTGTGATTGTTGCACTGTATCTTATTTCACAGGAGGTCCCAGTGCCGGAACCAGTCCTGGGGTAAGTGTATACTGTAAAGGTAATTCTGATGTATTGTGTGGGCCACTAGTGGGAAGAAAGGGGGGTTGCAGTGTCCCAGAGGGCTGTGACCAAGTTAGTTTAACTATTGTAAACCCTGACCTCTGGGTGGAGGCACCCGCCATTGGATCCAGGCCCCTCAACCTGTTCGTGGCAAATCAGGCAGGGGTAGTAGCCCCTGGGATAGCGCCATCTAGGGGTTACAAGTATATTAGTGCACATCAGCTACTATCTATTTCCACTTTCCTCAACTGCTTGTTGTAAAGTATATATTTTACATCACATATCCAATATATTTCAAATATTTTACTTCTTGTTCCCTGCCTCTTTAGAGGCAGAGTACTGATTTAAGCTCCTGATTCCTTCCAGGATGTAGCCTTTCAGGCTTGTCTCCAGCAAGGAACAGTAGAACTATGGAGCAGTGGGGCCACCCACATTATATAGACAATGACAGTGTGCATCATCGTGGATGGCCCCTGGCTGCCAGATTTTTCCGAGTGGTCCGGGCACCAGCGGCTTATAGTTCCAAAGGTGTGGCCAAGTGGAGGAGGTTCTCTTGAAGATCTACCATTATGGTAAGTTCTTACATAACTGTTCTTTATTGCTGTAGCTATCCAGTCCTTTTTACTTATGCTAGTGGGGGTTTCTGATTCACATGCTGCTATGAACCATTTTCGAACTGTTTGATGTAGTTATGTCCCTGTTCTTCTCTTCTGTTGTTGGTGTATAATGCATCCATGTTCTGCTAAAGAACTCCATGTCTGAGAGGGATATAAACTACATCATGCAGTTCTAAAATGGCATTGAACACTGGATTGTAAAGAAGAAACACCAACTGAGTTACTAAAAGGCTGGTGTAGATGGAACAATAACAGAATTATAACCAGTACTGAAAAAAAAAAACTGCTGGGGGAAATGACTGCAAGATTCAGTGTAGTTCGACTTTAAGCCTGGGTGTCTGACCATACTTAAATTGGGTAATCACTGCCGTGCAGCCAAGATGGTCCCTAAGTCTTCCATAATCACAATACTGCATTACTTTGTTGTCTCCTCCTGTCTTTCCATCCAGGTGTGTCACAGTCAAAATTGCAATGTCATTGCATGAAAAGGAGATGGGTTGTTAGGGAGAAGACTAGTTTACATGTTTTAAAATAATGATGAAAAAATACAGACAAACATGGCCAATTGTGTTTTGTTCATGGTTTAATGGAGTTCTTTAAATGACCTTTGTTAAAACCAAATGCAGTCACATTTATCCGTTGTATGAATCTTTAACTAAAGATGTGTTCTCCTTATTGATTGTCAGTTACTTCAAGAAGGCCAAGGGAAGACGAAAAGGATGGGCATGCATACAGGTTTGTGTCACGAGTTGAGATGGAAGCAGATATCAAGGCTGGCAGATACTTGGAACATGGAGAATATGAGGGGAACCTTTATGGAACAAAGATTGACTCCATCCATGAAGTTGTTCTGACTGGAAGGACATGCATTCTAGATGTAAACCCTCAGGTAATTAATAATAACTAAAAGTATGATATTGGAAAATAAATCTATAATGAATACTGAGAGCGAAGTTGTGAAGCATAAACATGTTACAACATGGCTGAAAAACTACTGGAGATTGAAAACCATTTCTACTAATACCGCTTTCAGGTTCATTGTTGGTTTAGTCATAACTGGGAAACATGTTTCTTAGGAACATTGACAGTGTTGGCAGGAAAAGACCACTGGTCCTTCCTGTCTGCCCAGTTTTACTTTACACCATGACATATTGTCTGGATAGGATTTTCACCCTCACCTCCTCCCCTCTTGCTCCCTGCCTTACTGCTGCCCTCTGAGTAAACTATTAGAAACATAGATGATGATGGCAGGAAAAGATCAAAGGTCCATCTAGTCTGTCTGGCGTTCCCTATCTGCCCCAGGACCTGTTGTCCATACAGGGTTTTATCCTTCCCGAACCATCTCCCTACTGCTACCGACCTGAACAACCACTAAACCCTTCACATGTCCCAGGCATGCTTGAAACCATTTATAGTCTTGGCACCCACCCCTCAGCTGGCAGACTGTTCCATGGCTCCACCACCCTTTCTGTAAATTAACACTTCCTCACATCCCTCTTAACCCCCCCCCACCCCAGTTTGCACTCATGACTGCAGGATCTTCCTGGACATAAAGTCTCCACCACTCATTCACACTGATGGGATCTACACTGGAGGCGCTAGGACCCAGCGGGAGCAAACTTTTTGCAGGAGGGTCAGTGCCAGAGATGGAGCCACAAGGAGCGGCACCACGAGCCACGGTTTGTACGGCAATGACCATCTCGGCGTCGACCTTCCAACCGCCTCAGCTCCTTTTTTCCCCGCCATCAAGTGTGCTACAGTGACGACGTTGCTCGCCCGCTGGGAGTTAAACTTAAAACTAGCAGCATAGTTTTCAGTTCTTTTTTTATTTTGTAGTATTTCTTGAAATAAAGTACCGCTTACTATAATTTATTATAAGAAAGAAGTCTCAGCCTACATTGCCGGAGTCGACCATGAGCGGGTCACGTGACGTTAGGGAGACTTCGTATGAAAGTTGTTCAGTCAGCTGGGCTGGGTCTGGTCCACCGCCCTCTCCGGAGGGAGAGTCTGACAACAGACAGCCCAATGTCCAGTGGGAGGGGCGGTCCCCCAGAAGCATAAAAGAAAACGGTCGCACTTTCGGCACCGTTCGGCCTCAAGCTCTTCTTTGACCCATAGGTCCAGAAAGAGAAGGCCTTACTCAAGGTCACCTTGTGGTATGTCTGTGCATCGATGGTCAGTCATTTGGGTCAGTTGCCGGTCTCCTCCAGAGTCGCCGGTCTCTGACCTCTTCGACATTGGAGCCCTTCCCCGCCTTCTGGTAGGGCTTCAGATGAGCAGTTTCATCAGTGGGCCGCTCTGATGGAGCAGTGGGCTTGGAGGTTGGTCCAGCTACCTGGCCCGGTCACTCAGGGGCCCCTCGGACCCTTCGGGAGATTGGATAGAGTGGTTGGGCCTCCCTCGTCGCGCGGCGCCTTCTTCAGTGCTGTCGACGCCGCGCTTAGGTGTTCCCCCCTCACATGGCTGCGACGCAGGGGGCCACAGCGATGCCTCTTTCTCCTGCTTCTTTTTCTTCTTTTGCCTCAAATCTTGGTTTTTGGGCCCTGCGTTGGTTTCGGCACCGTCGGCGTCAGTGGGTCACTCGGCGCTAACCTCAGCTTCGGTGCATCTGTTGGCGCCGTCCTCGGCGCCGTGCAGCTTTTCTGCACCATCCTCGGTGCCATTGGGCTTGTCGGCACCGAGGGCTCTGTTGGCGCTCTGCACGGTGCTAGGCCAGCCGGCGCCGTGCTCTTCCTCGGCGCCAATACTTGCTGTGACGTCTTCCAGTCTCCAGGGATCCTTGTCTCCGAACCCCTTTCCCTCCTATTTTTCTTCTGATTTTCACTCCTTTCCTGTCCATACAGTCCCTCCTGGGCTGTCAGGAGATGATATTGCACCTGACCCAGACCTTAGGCCGGGTGATGATGTGGAAGGAACAGGATCTAATCCTGCTGCAGAGCCAGTGGTCGAGGACCTGTCATTTAAGTCTTTGCTGAAAAATTTGAATTCCACTCTTTCTCTCCAGACTATGGATATCAGTCCTGGGAAGCTTTTAAGACTCCAGTACCTTCATGTTCCAGACATCGCTATGGATTTAACTCCCCCGGTACAGTCCTCCTTTGAGACGCTTTCTCAAATGATGTGGAATAATCCTGCTCTCATTCCTTCTGTGGCTAAGTCCATAGATAGGAAGTATGCTGCTCCCAAGGATCGACCCATTTTGGCCTCTCAAGCCTTTGCAGACCCTATTGTAGTCTTGGCAGAGAATAAGGTCGTCCTTCCTCAGACTACTACGGCTCGACCTATAAACAAAGAATCTCGTATTATAGATACTTTAGGTAAGAGAGTCTTTGCTGCATCCACCCTGGGTATGTGTATTGCCAGCTACCAGGGCTGTTTGTCTCAATATTAGTATATTCTTTGGCATTCACTCAAACAAATGGTTGAAGCTCTACCAGAGTCGGATGCTAATTCAGAGCTTCTTCAAACCATAACCAGGGGTATCGAGTCCAACAACCCACAGGTTAAAGCAGCTATGGATGCTTTTGATACTGCCTCCTGAGCGGCAGCGGCGGGCCTTTGAACCCGCCGTCATTCCTGGCTGCGCACTTCCTGCTTCACGAATGATGCCCAGCAACAGGTCATGGCATTGCCCTTTGACGGTGTGTACCTCTTCGGTCCTCAAGTAGAACAAGCTGTAGAGGCCACACAAAAGACCAGATCAGCCATTAAATTGGCTCGACCTGCTCCTGCCCCTTCTCGGGGGGGAGGGGGTGTTAATAAGCGCCAGTTTCACAACCGTCAGTCCTTTCGAGGCAAAGGCAGAGGAGGTTTTAATAAAAGCCAAGCCCTCAGCCTCAAAAGAAAATGCAACAGAAAGCACAAGGGCCCAAAGTGCCCAGTGCCGCCTTCTGAGTTTATGGCCCAAGTCCCACTTCAGCTGCCCAAGGGTGACTCCTTCTTAGCGGTGGGATGTCATCTGACTCAATTCTACAACCAGTGGAAGTCTATAACATCGGACAAATGGGTCCTCAGGATAATCCACGAGGGATATTACCTCAGTCTTTCAGAGAATCCTCCGTATTGTCCCCCCCAAAGGCAGCCAAAACTGTCAACTCTTTAGTCAGAACTTCTCGCCTCAAGATACAAGGCCTTCTGAACAACAGGGCAGTAAAAGTAGTTCCGCTGGATCAATGGAATACAGGATTCTACTCCCATTACTTTCTAGTTCCAAAGAAAACCAGGGGCATGCGCCCCATTATGGACTTCAGAAAATTGAACAAATTTCTTCCCAAAGAAATTCAAAATGATATCGTTAGGAACCCTGTTACCTTTGCTTCATCAGCATGACTGGTTAGCCTCCCTGGACATGCAGGATGCTTACCAACATATTGCTGTTCACCCAAGACATCACAAATACCTAAGGTTCGTAGCTTTGGGCCAGCATTATCAGTTCAGAGTCCTGCCCTTTGGGCTATCCTCGGCATCGCAAGTTTTTTCAAAGTGTTGTGCAATTCTCGCAGTGCACCTCAGAAAGATTAGAATACAAGTGTTCCCATATCTGGACGACTGGCTTCTAGCAAGCCCTTCCAGGCAAGGAACTCTTGATGCCATAGCCATGGCTTCAGACTTTCTCACATCCATGGGAGTCCTGCTGAATCTCAAGAAATCACAGTTGCAGCCCTCCCAGAAGCTCCTTTTCATAGGAACTCTTCCGGACACCTCCTGTGCAAAAGCTTTTGTACCAGAGGACAGAAGGCGTGATATCCTACAGATGGCCTGATACATCAGAGAGAACAGCTCAGTTTGAGCTATCTTGATGCAACAGATGCTGGGTCTTATGGCATCCTCGGTGTTCACTGTACCCCTAGCACACCACCACATGAGAACCCCTTAATAAATGCTCAGTGGTGCCCGACCACTCACGCTCAGTCCTTTCTCATCAAGGTGACAGAACCTCTGAAGAGGTCACTCACCTGGTGGTCACAAGAGGACAATCTTCTGGAAGGGTATCCCTTTGCTCCTCTGGATCATCAGATTTCCATTACCATGGACCGCGTCCCTGATGGGGTGGGGAGCTCACTGTCAGAATCTCCACACCCAAGGTACAAGGACTCAAGATGAGTCCCAGCTTCACATAAATGTTTTAGAAATGAGAGCCATCCTTTATGCAGTCTGGGCTTTGAAGGACATTCTCTATCACAAGAATATTGTCCTTCAAACAAACAACAAAGCAGTGATGTATTACATCAACAAGCAGGGCGGTGCTCACTCTTACCCTTTATGCAGGGAAGCGATGAGAGCATGGGAATGGTGCTTGGAGCACAAGGCTCTAATTCGCGTGGTCTACCTGCCGGGAGTGCAGAATGAACTGGCAGACCGTCTCAGCAGAACAGAGACAGATCCTCACGAATGGTCTCTCGACTCAACCGTAGTTCAGTCACTATTCGCAGAGTGGGGAACTCCAGACCTGGACCTTTTTGCATCCCCACACGACACAAAACTGCCTCTCTTCTGCTCCAGAAATCCAGGGCCTGGCATTTTCTGTCAGGATGCGTTCAGGCTGAAGTGGACAGAACACTTTCTATATGCCTTTCCACCTCTTCCTCTAATTCAGAGGGTACTTCTCAAGTTAGAGTCCCAGGGGGACAAAATGATCCTCATTGCTTCCTTCTGGCCTCGACAGATTTGGTTTCCGTTACTCAACAGTATGTCGAAAACCCCTCCGAAAGCGCTTCCCCTTCAGACGAATCTTCTGACTCAGGGGCCTGTGGTCCATCCCAATCTGAGATCGCTTCACCTTCATGCTTGGCTTCTGAAGAGATAGAGGTGAACAGGTTCAAAGTCTCTCGCAGAGTTTCAGATATTCTCCTGGCTGCGTGTAAGCCAGCCACTAGAAAAACTTACACAGCCAAATGGAAGTGTTTTTCTCTCTGGTGTGCAAAATCCTCTTTGAATCCTTTCTCCTGCCCACCCGATAAAGTTCTAGAGTACCTTTTAGACCTCTCAAATTCAGGTTTGCAATACTCTACAGTAAAAGTACACCTTTGTGCCATTTCAGCTTATCATGAGCCAGTACTTTCCTTGTCACTGGCTCAGTTACCTGTGGTTAAGAGGTTTCTTAAGGGAATTCTGCATACCAGACCTCCTATCAGACGTCCAGTCGCAGCCTGGGACATTAATCTTGTACTAGACATGCTCACTCTAAAGCCTTTCGAGCCTCTAGCTACCTGTCAGCTGAAATTTCTCACTTGGAAAACGGCCTTCCTGGTGGCCATTACCTCGGCCCGCAGGGTCTCTGAGATACATGCCTTGGTCACAGACCCTCCATATACTGTGTTTCATAGAGACAAAGTAGTTCTTAGGACCCATCCTAAGTTTCTCCCTAAGGTTGTTTCAGAATTCCATCTAAACCACCTATGGTCCTTCCTACTTACTTTGCAAACTTCCAAAATGAGGGAGAGCATACCCTTCATTCTTTGGATGTCAAAAGAGCTCTGCTTTTCTATTTAGATAGAACAAAAGAAATTCACAAATCTCAAAAACTGTTTGTTTCCTTCAGCGAGACCTGTCTGGGTCAACCTATCGCTATCAGATGCTTTTCAGCATGGCTGGTAGTATGCCTTCGCCACTGTTATTCCATGGTGCAGGTTAAGCTGGAGGGCAGAGTGTACGCTCACTCTACTAGAGCGGTTGCGGCATCCCCTGGCGGAAATCCGCAACGTGCCCATTGCAGATATTTGCAGTGCGGCTACCTGGAGCTCAGTGCGTACTTTCGTCAAGCACTATGCCCTGGATGTCCATGCCAAACGACATATTTCGTTTGGCAGAACCGTCCTTAATGAAATTCTGTCCTAAATTTGTGAGCTCTTGGTCTCTCCTGCCACCCTCTCGGGGGATTATTAGCTCGGTACTCTCCCATCAGTGTGAATGAGTGGTGGAGACTTTATGTCCAGGAAGATATGGAAATTACGTACCTACCGTAATTCTTGATCTTCTTGGACGAAGACTCCACCACTCATTCATATGCCCACACACCATCCCCCGAGCTCACCTCTGTTGTTGGTCTTCACTCCCACAATCTTTAGGCTGTGAAAACTTCTTTCTTGACCCTTCTTATACGGGTCTTCCGGACTATCTTATGTCCGTATTTTGTTAGGCTACCCTTCTAGTTAGTTATGCTGCACCTCCTCAGGGGAAAAAAAGGTACTGAGGCGGTTGGAGGGTCGACACCGAGATAGTCATTGCCGCACGAGCTGAGGCTCATAGCGCCGCTCCTCGCGGCTCCATCTCTGGCGCTGACCCTTCTGCAAAAAGGTTGCTCCCGCTGGGTCCTAGCGCCTCCGGCGTAGATCCCATCAGTGTGAATGAGTGGTGGAGACTTCGTCCAAGAAGATCAAGAATTGCAGTAGGTACGTAATTTCAATTTGTTGACTCTGTGCTCCTGCTAAATAGTTCTGTGCAGTTCACTTTGTTTATTCCCTCCAGGAACATGAGGGTCTCTATCATATCCCCCCTCTCTTGTCTGGTCTTCAGTGAGCACATGTTCAGTGCCTTGAGATGATCTTTGTAAGATCTGTCCTGTTGGCCCTGAATCATCTTGGTCACCATGCATTTCACCATCTCCAGCCTGTCCCTGTCCTCCCTTAGGTGAGAAATCCAGAACAGAGCAGAGAATTCCAGGTGCAGCCTCATCAGTGACTTGTATAGTAGTAGTACCTCCTTTTGCCTGCTGTCAAATACCCCATCAGATACAGCCCAGCATCCTGTTAGCCTTTTTGTAGGCCTTGATACACTGGTTTGATTGAGGGAGTCACTAATGATGGCTTCAGGTCCCTTTCCTGTGCTGTAGTGCTCAGTTTAACCCCTGTCATCTAGTACTCTGTCCTGTCTTTTTTTTTTATCCCCCTAGGTCCATAATCTTGCATTTTTTTGGCATTGAATTTCTACTGCCAAACCTTAGACCACTCTTCTAGCTTTTGTAGATCCCTCTGCATATCTCTGATCCCGTTCTCGCTATCTACCCTACCGTAGAGCTTTGTGTCATCGGCATAGAGACGCAGCTTGCCCTGGACGCCTTCTTTAGTGTCGCTGATGAACATATTGAAGAGGACAGGACTCAGTACATATCCCTGTGGCATGCCACTCATGACCTCCATCTCTTTTTTCTTTAAATAATATTTCATTGTATAAAAACCACAATACCTGACACTCGTACACATGCACATTTACATACAGTACAACCTCGTTTATCCGAACCAAACAGGAGACAGACCTTTTATTTGGATAAATGAATGGTTTGGATAAACGAGTTTACATTAAAAATAATGGGAACAAAATTAAAACCATGCATACGCTTAGCGTATGAATAAAATGCAGTCAGTTAACTTAAAATTAGTTTTATTAGAGCAAATACAAATGAAAAAAGAAAAGTATTCTCATGTGTTCACTTATTTATTAAAAAAAAAGTAGTAATGGCTTTTTGTTTAGCAGCATCATTTAGTTTCCAAAGCACTTTCTGCTTGAGTTGTTGGAGCAGGAGTGTGTGTGTAGGTAATCACACTCCAGTTGGCTCTCGAGCCAAAGGATGTAGGTAGCAAAAGCATTAGCAGCATCTGAGGCAGTTGGAAGAACTGGCAAGCTGTCATCCGGCTCGTCCTCATCAATAGCATCCAATAGTCCATCTGTTGCTTTGTCTTGCTGTTCAATGGTAATTGGTGCAACAGTGGACGCAAGCACTTGAGAGCAGCTCCAGCATTTTGAAATTGTCTCCTCACACCTCGGCCCACGATTCGGATAACAGGTATCATTAACAGCTGTGTGTACTTGCTAGTTAATTTTACTGTGTACTTGCTAGTTAATGATACTGTGGAGGTTGTGTTAATGGGCAGTACTTGCACTTTTCATCGGACCGACCAAATGTAAATATAGTGCATCTAAAAGTAGCAAGAAATACGGGGGACACATCTCCGGTTCGGTTAATCCAGAGATTCGGATAATTGGAGGTCGGTTAAATGAGGTTGTACTGTAATACCAAGATAAAATGAGTATTATATGCAGATAGTGTCCATCACATGCATAGTCTATTTTGTAAAGGTCCATTCATTTTATAGTCCAGTCCAACAGTTGTTTCCTGCTAACAAGCGTTACAGCTGCTTATCACAGTTTTCCTGTATATATATAAAAAGTTTGTTATGCAGGTCATTGTTTATACTGTAGAGATATAGTATTCGTATTTTCAGGTGGTAGCCGAAATCCCTCCCATGCGCACCAAATGCGGGACCAAGATCCAGCATGCACTCAGGCGTGCCATTGGTGGCATGTGTGAGATTCGGTGTAACAAAATATGAATACTGTATCTCCAGTGCTCGGTTTGTGGTGCCAGATAGATGGAATATTTTAGAATTACGCAAGGAACAGGTGCAACATGACTGTACTGGGTGCATATGAAATAAATCGTACTTTGGGACCGCGCTTGTGGCAGATGTGCAGTCCTGATTTATATGTGCTTCCGGTATGCGCAGGATTACTAGTGGGCCGAGCAAAAGCCTATTAAGGCAAACATTAAGAAAAAAGGTAACAAGCCTTATATTTTATATCCATAGGGGCGTTCTGAGCATCTCCCTGCGTGGTGTGTGGCCAAGGGGCACACTGTTCACTTTTACCAAAAAATGAAGGGGCAAAGCTGACAGTGCCTCTTTAAGTAGCTTTACCATCTTGATGAAGACTGGGGGAAGGTCGCACTTCCCCACTACTTTAAAGAGGTACAGCCATTTGGCCCGGTTAAACGCCTTTTTGGCATCCATTGACATCACGGTAGCTTGAGTCTCCATTTTCTGTGATTTCAACCACCAAGTGTGTTACTTTTTTCATGTTACCTTCTGTGTCTCCCACAGGGATGAAGCCCAGTTGATGAGATCCCACAAGTACAGGGGTCACGCTTAACTTTTTTTTTTTGCACTGGTCTACCCGGGAAAGTGATGACCCAGCTGCACTGGCCCCCCAGAGATTGCACTAGCCCCAAGATTAACATTAAAATGTTATGAAAAGAATCACACAGTGACAAAGACAGATGTCTGAAACAGCATTTTTCTTTACTGTTTTATCACTTATTTTTTGTTTCCATTTTTTTATTACCGAAGCGCTTATTACTGGTTAATTAACTATAGGTATAAATACATCCCTCTATCCCTGTGTGTTTCATCACTGAGCTGCTGTGGTGTACAGAAATAGGATTGAAAACAATCACAATCAGCAGAGTATGGATGGGAAAAGCCACTTTGTTCATTAAAGGCAACAGGAATTGATTACGTATATGCAGCTGTTTGAAATGTCTCTATTTTCATAAATTATATTAATATCTATAAAGGATTCCTATTTAACCATGTCTGAATAAAAGTTGAAGCTGTTAGTTGCATGTTGTATTGTTTTCTTTGTATGGACAACATTCTAGCAGTTCCTTTCATGGAACCAAGAATTTGGAGTTTTGACTTCATCATGGTTCAGAAATGTGAGCATGAACTTATCAGTACAGTGCCCACGGTTCTGAAACCCTGAAGTGACATAAGTCAAAACTCCAAAATTCTTGGTTCCATGAAAGGGGAACTGCACAAAAGGTTGTCCATACGAAGAAAATAATGCAAAACACAACTGACAACTTCAGCTTTTCTTCAGGCATAGTTAAATAGGAATACTTTAGAGGTAGGAATATAATTTATGAAAATAGAGACATTTCAAACAGCTGCACATAAGTAATCAATTCCTGTCCCCTTTAAGCCTGTTTCAGGAATTTGTCAGAAAAAGGCACAATTCTACTTTGCTTCACGTCTGCACTGAGTTGGCCACCCACTGAACTCTGACCACAGCACACTCCTAGTCCAGCTGCTGCTTCCAGTGGTGACTGTCATTACCTGTTGATCGAACAGTATAAAGACTATGTGCCTATCTACACAGTCCACAGCCTGTGGACACATGGAAGGCTTACATTTTCAGTGTCCTGTCGGTCCCTTACCTGTCTCAAACACAAAACCAGTGACACAAATCACAAAACAAAAACAGAAAGATCCTCTAAAGATATTGGACTGCTTCCGGAGCTCATTAGCTGGCCCTCATTTAAGTAATGACACACTCTGCTGTAATACCACTTACTTAAAAAGTTTATAAAACTAGCAGTGACACAGGCAGAAAGGAGAGAACCATATGCAGACAAGCCAACCCAGAAACAAGGCAGTCCATTTTTTTCTTTTTCAAAATAAAGTCTCACACTAACGTGCTTGTAGGTAAACAAAACATTCACTGTTTTCTTTACATACAACTTGTCATTCTGAATCCCTTCAAGAGTCAAACGTCTGAAACTTTCCCAACATTGCAAGTAAACGTAGCCACATTTAAAGCACTTGTAACCCCTTTGTTAATCTCCAAGTTACGTCTGGCGAGATGTTCATCTCTATCGCTCCTCCGGTTTCGTTTTTCAATCAGTTCTCCCTCACTTCAGGGCATGATGTCCCTCCCCCACCTTGCTTCAGCACTGTGACCTGCCCTCCCCTTTCATCAGCACTGAAAGTGATCTGGCAGTTCTCTTGCTGCTGCTCAACCATGTGCAGAAAAGCCAGCCCATAAACAAGGCAGTCTGTTTTTTCCTTTTCAAAATAAATTAGTGTCTCACACTTACATGCTTGTAAATAAAACATTCAGTGTATTTTTTACATGCAACTTGCCATTCTGAATCCCTTGAAGAGTCAAACGTTTGACATTTCCAAAATTGCAAGTAAATGTAGCCACATTCCTTCCCCTAATAAAACACTTCTAACCTTAAATCTCCATGCTGGGTCTGAGAAGATGTGCATCTCTGTCCTCTCGCTCCTCCGGTTCTGTTTTTTTAATTTTATCAGTCAGTTCTCCCTCACTTCAGGGCATGACGTCCCTCCCCCACCTTTCTTCAGCACTGTGAACTGCCCTCCCCTTGCATCAGCACAGAAGGTGATCTGGTAGTTCTCTTGCTGCTACTCCTCCCACTCAGCTTCAGCTCATCACAAAACTAAAGGGCTTGCAGCGTCTGGCTCCACCGCGCTTCAGTAAACAACGTGCTCTTGCTCTTCCTGTTTGTTTTTCAACAGCTCTCCTTTACCCGCCTGGGTCATGACGCGTGCCGAGATGCTCGCTACTGCCACTGTGACCAAGCCAGCAAATGCATTTCCAGCATGAAATGCTGACATTTCCAAACTGAAAACTTCCTTAGCCCTGCAAATAATGGCTAGATTGCATTAGCCAAGCCGGGAGATGATCGCACTGGCCTTAGGCAGTTTGCAATATGCCCCGGTCCAGTAAAATAATGTTAAGATCGACCCCTGCAAGTATTGGTAGAATTTTGTGTATACAGTTGGCCAGTACTTTTGCTAGAATTTTGGCGTCAAGATTAAGCAGGGTAATATGTCTGTAACTAGTACATAAGATTTCTTCTCTGTAAGGTAATCACCCCTTCTCTCATGGTTTGTAGTATTTCTTCTTTTTCTAGCGCTTCTTTATATACTTCTTTAAGATTCTGAGATATTTTTGTTCATTAAGCAGTAGAAAACTCCGGTGAGTGCCCATCTAAATCAGGAGCTTTTCTGTGTGTTATGGTTTGTATAGCTTCTGCTATTTTACTTGTTTTCAGCAATTCCTCCATCTGTTGTTGTAGGTCTTCCCCAACTCATGGCAGTTTCACAAGCTATTTCTTGTGGGTCAGTGGTTATTTCCTGAGAGTTTCCTTTTTGGATTCCTCTTATGATGGTCCTGTGTTGTTCCTGCTTAAGTTGAAGGGCTAATATTTTTGTGGCCCTTGGACCACTCGTAATTCATTTTGGCCCTTCTGTAAGAGAATTCAGCTGACTTTCCCAGAGTTTCATTATATTTGTTTTACAGCAATCCACTATTCACATATTTCCTCTCTGTCTTCCTCTGATAATTTATGTTCAAAAATCTCAATTTAATTTAGCAATTTCTCTTTTTCTAGAATCATGGATATGTTGTTCATCCACACTGATTGGCATGTCCCTTTCCCCTTTAATTCTTGCCGGAAGGTCTTCAAGCTGGCTCCTCCCACCCACCCGGGTGGTATAACCCTCGGCTCTGCCCCATGATGCCAGATCTTCCTTTCCACTGGAAGATACAGGTTCCCTCCTCCTCGCTCCTGCATTTAGTAGGCCCTGGTGCTCCAAAACTCTGTTTTACCAATTAAGATTCTCCGAATCTCTCCAAACTAATTTAGACTCGCGACCATGATGGAGGACAAGTCCTCACCCAGGCAGAAAATGTCTCGAACGGACTCGCATGCTACGTGCATGTTCTGCCTGGGTCACAATCACGATACTCAAACCTGCGACTTATGTCACTCTTTTCATCCGAATGTTTTGGATGATTGCCTCGCACGTCTCCAGCTCAGACGTCCATAAAAATGGCACCTGCTGGTCAAATCGAAGGATGACTGCCATGCGATCTCCGCAACCCCAGGGTCCGCAGAACAGTTAGAACAAAGGAAGGCTTTTGAAGAAGAGGTGGCCCGTGCTGCTGAACTCTCATCTTCGCCCGCCATTTTCGTTCCACTTAAACTGGGCTCCTCTTTCTCACGTTCCTTTAAGGAGCTGGTCCAATCCCTTCCCACTGGCGGGGAAGGCCCTGGTCTCACATCTCCAGATCCCGCAAGAGGGAATCCAGGGAACCGAGAGAATCTATGTCTTGTTGACGTCACTCTTGGGACAGAGAGCGATCTTTCTGGACATATAGTCTCCATCACTCATTCACACTAATGGGATCTACGCCGGAGGCACTAGGACCAGCGGGAGCAAACTTTTCGAGGTCGGCGCAGAGATGGAGCGCAGGAAGCGGCACCACGGGCCATGGCACCGTTAATAAAAGACTACCTCGGCGTCGACCTCAACTGCTTCAGTTCCTTTATTCCTGCCGTAGAGTGCGCTTCAGTGGCAACGTCGCTCGCCCGCCGGAAGTCAAACTTCAAACTAGCAGCATAGTTTTCAGTTTATTGTTTTGTAATTTATCTTCAAAAGTACCAAGTAGATTTTAATTACATTTATTGATTAATAAAGAACTCTTCAGCCCTCCGTTGACGGAGTCGACCATGAGCAGATCAGGTGACAGTAGGGAGACTTCGTATGAAAGCTGTTCAGTCACCCGGGCTTGGTCCAGCCTGCCGCCCTCCCCGGAGGGTGGGTCTGACAATGGATGGTCCAATGCTCAGGGAGATGGGTGGTCCCCCTGAAAGCATAAAAGGAAACAGTCCCATTCGCGGCACCATTCGGCCTTGAGTTCTTCTTCAGCGCACAAGTCGAGAAAGAGAAGGCATCACTCGAGGTCGCATTTTGGTATGTCTGTGCATTAACGGTTGATCATTGGGGCTAGGCACCGGTGTCCTCCCCTCTCGGAGTCGCCGGTTTCTGGCTCCGGTGCCCAACCTCTTCGACATCGGAGCCCATCCCCGCCTCCAATGTGTAGTTTCACCAGTGGGCTGCTGTTATGGAGCAGTGGACTTGGAAGTTGGTCCAGCTGCCTGGCCCGGTCACTCTGGGGCCTTCGGGCCGCTCGAGGGACTGGGTAAGGTGGTTGGACCTTCCTAGTCACGCTGCGCCTTCTTCGGTGCCGTCGACTCCATGCTCAGGTATTTTCCCTCTCACATGGCTGCGGCACAGGGGTCCAAACCGATGCCTCTATCTCCTGTTAATTTTCCTTTTCCTTCAAATTGCAGTTTTCGGAACCTTGGGACACTCTCGGACCCATCCGCATCACCAAGGGCTCTGTCAGCGCCATCTGCGGTGCCGAGGGCTCTGTCGGCGCTGTCCGCAGCACCAAACACAGCCCCGAGGGCTCTGTTGGCGCAGTCTGCACCGCCGAGGGCTCTGTCCGTGCCATCCATGGCATCGGGGGCTCTGTTGATGCCGTGGCCTTTGTCAGTGCCATGTGCTGGGCTGTTTCCGATGGCGCCATGTTCTTCATCGGCATCGATGCATGATGCGATGCCGTCCAGCCTCCAGGGCTTTTCAACTCCTATTCTTTCCTCTTCTAATTTCCATTCTGATTTTCACTCCTTTCCTGTCCATACAGTCCCCGGACTGTCAGGAGATGATTTTGAGCCTGACCTAGATCTTCGTCTGGTGATGATGTTGAAGGAGCAGGAGTTAATCCTGCTGCAGAGGCTGAGGTCAAGACCTTTCTTTTAAGTCTCTGCTGAAAAATTTAAAATTCACTCTTTCTCTCAAGACTACAGGAGAGGATGGAAGGTTTTATACCTTTTATTGGACCAACAAGTGTCTTGTACAAAGATGGAATTATACACAAGCTTTTGGGGCCACACAAGTCCCTTCTTCGGGTGAAGAAGGGACCTGTGTGGCCCCGAAAGAATTACATCTTTGTACAAGACACTTGTTGGTCCAATAAAAGATATCAAACCTTCCATCTTCTCCTGTTTTGCAAGGACTAATGTGGCTGAAATCTGTTTTTACATCTCCAGACTACAGAAATCAATCCTGGGAAGCTTTTAATACTCCAATACCTACTTGTCCCGGAGATCCCTATGGATTTAACTCCTCTGGTACAACCATCTTTTGAGACCCTTTCTCAGATGGTATGGAACAATCCTGCTCTCATCCCTTCTGTGGCTAAGTCCATAGATCAGAAGTACGCTGCTCCCAAGGATCGACCCATATTGGCCTCACAAGCTTTTTCTGATCCCATTGTAGTCTTAGCAGAGAATGACAAGGTCTTTCTCCCTCAGGCATCCTCATCCCATTCTATCAATAAAGAATCTCGTAAGATAGACACCTTAGGTAAGAGAGTCTTTGCTGCCTCCACCCTGGGTATGCGTATTACCAGCTACCAGGGATATTTTTCTCAATATGAGTATTTCCTTTGACCTTCACTCAAGCAAATGGTAGAAGCTCTGCCTGAGTCGGAAACTAATTCAGAGCTACTTCACACCATAACCAGGGGTATCGAGAAGCTGCAATGGACGCTTTCGATACTGCTTTTCGAGCAGCGGCGGCAGGCATTTGTACCCGTCGCCACTCTTGGCTACGTACTTTGGGCATCACGAATGATGCCCAGCAGCAGGTCATGGCCTTACCCTTCGACGGTATGTATCTGTTCAGACCCCAGGAGGAACAAGCTCAAGAAGCCACACAGAAGACTAGGTTAGTCATCAAGATAGCTCGACCCGCACCTGCCCCCTCTCGGGAGGGGGGGTGCCAATAAGTGTCAATTTCACAACCGTCAGTCCTTTTGGGGCAAAGGCAGGGGGGGCTTTAACAAAAGTGCTGAATGGTCACCCTGCAAGGCCTGCTCCCATTGCTGCAGGCAGGGGATTGGCTCTGTTCCCACAACTTGAAGGATGCCTACCTTCATATCAGTTTTCGCAAACCATACAGAAAATACTTGAGGTTCCTGTTCCAGGGGAAACATTACCAGTTTAGAGTATTGCCCTTTGGCTTGTCTTGTGCTCCATGGGTCTTTACCAAATGCTTGGCAGTAGTGGCGGCAGGCCTTTGCAGGGAAGTTCTCTATGTCTTTCCCTACTTGAACGACTGGCTGTTAAAAGCCCACTCCAAGGATCAGCTCCTGCACACATTAGCTCAAACCAGGCATATATTCGATGCTCTTGGGGTTAGTGACAACATACCCAAGTCTGTTGACACCTTGACACCTTGTCAACTCTTGCAGTACATAGTAGCAGTCTTGGACACAGCTCAGGGCTCAGCCTTCCTGTCCCTGGACAGGGCCAAACGCCTGATTGCCCAGGCACAGCTGGTGCATGATAGCCAGTATGTCACAGCCAGGACATTCCTTCGACTCCTGGGCCTTATGGCAGTGGCCATTGTCACAGTAACTTTGGCCAGATTGCACACGAGGATCCTACAGTGGAACCTATGAGTCCAGTTGGACCAGCTCACAGATGGTCTAGAACAGAGTTCTAGTCACTTCGGTACTCAAAATGCTCAAGTGGTAGATGGAACCCAACATCTGTTAAAAGGGATTCCCCTCCTGCTCCCTTCCCCTCATCAGATTCTAACAGCTGATGCCTCGGGGATGGGCTGGGATCACACCTGGACCCCATCAGACACAAGGTATATGGACCCCAGTGGAGAGCACCTAGTACATATATGTTCCAGAAATGTGAGCTGTTCTGTATGGGCTACAAGCCTTCCAGACTCATCTGTCCCTAGGTCTTCTGCTAGTACAGACAGACAATGTCAATGTGATGCACTACATCAGCAAGCAAGGGGAGGCTCACTGTTATGAGTAAACTTCAAGACGTTACAGCGATACTGTAAATTTAAAATCAGAGCAGCAAAAAGAGCCCAAGATAATAAAATAGCAGAAACAGCTAAACATAACCCCAAATCATTTTTCACTTATGTGAATTCAAAAAAGGAAGCATCTAGGAAAGTTGGACCACTGTTGGTAAATGGTAAGGAGGTCGAGATGAGCGTGACATGTGTAACCACCTGAACTGGTACCTGTATTTTTACTCACTGTTTACTACTAAAATGCAGAACACTGCCACAATAAATTCTGGGGGAGAAATATTTTTGATTAACAGAGAGTTCTTTATTTTTATTTTTTTTTTTTTTAGTTTTTGTTGACCGGGAAAAGAAAACTAGACAATTCTGCCTGTTTTCATCCTCGTCCTGGGAAGAGGGATACAGATGGATGCCAACTGACATTGAACCAGATTAAGCTGTTGGTGTTATATTTAGTGAATGGGTAAAATTTCCCTACTGTTTTCATAGGGGGCGCTGTTGATTGCAGGTTCACCTGTTGGAGGAGAAGGAGGCAGAGGAATGGCGTCCATGGTGGAGTAGAGTGCCTCCTTCCCACCCAGGCTTCTGGCGAGGCATCCAAAGCTTCTGGTATTGCCGAAACAGCAATAGAAACGTCAGAGAAGGTTGCAGGAGCTTGCGCACAACCCGTGCAGTTGGAAGCAACACCGCAAACATATGCAACGGATATAGGAACGAAAGAGAGAGTCCTACGAGAGGAAAAAGTTTTTCCACATGAAGGGTTTACTTGCTTTACTTACTGGCACAGGAGGATGAAAACCAGAAGGGATGTCCGGGAAAAAGCTCTGTGGGCATTGAGGATTTGTCTGGAGGCTCGACTCAGGATTCTACGATAATGGATACGGAGATAAGCAACAACGAGGAAGTCATGCACACAGTAAGGGAAGGTATTGTTTTGCAAATGGATCAACAGTGACTGCCAAACAGAAAACCCTTCCATGATTCTTCAGAAGAATCAGAAGGGGATGGAAAACATTGATGTTGTACTGGGCATACAACAAGTTTCAGAAACTACTGAAAATGAATTACAGGGGACTGGAAATGAAGGGACAGACATTGAAACTGGCACAAATGGTGCTGAGCTCCCAATGCAAGAAATGGAGCAGGGAAATGGGGAAGAGAGCAACACAGCAAACAGCTGTCAGGAAGAAGGCTCTATCCTGTTTGTTCCATGCCCCACATGAGCAGTGTCAGTGGCTCAGTAGGTAGCACACTCGTCTCTGAGGCCGGGAGATCAGAGGGCTGTGGGTTCAGTTCCCACATCTGGCACTTGGGTTAATATCCCAGTACTGACACTGTAGTGCAGCATGAGAGGGGTGCTGCACTTCTGAGGTGCCGTCTTTCAGATGAGACGTTAAACCGAGGTCTCATCTGCCTGGATTGGTGGTAGTTCAGGTTGATGTTAAAGATCCCATGGCACTTATCGAAAAAGAGTAGGGGAATTTCCCCGGTGTCCTGGCCAAATTTCCCTCATTCACTAAAAATACCACCAACAGCTTAATCTGGTTCAAGGTCAGTTGGCATTCATCTGTATCCTCCTCCCCCGGGTCGTGCCTGAAAATAGGCAGGATTTGTCTAGTGCACTTACCCGGTCAACAAAAACTAAATAAATAAAATAAAATCCTACCCCCTACCCAGTTACAATAATGATGTTTCTGCTTCAGGCATTTCAATTGCCGAAGCATTGAAAGAGGCAGGTTGAGTTAGACCAGAAGCTAACCAATCCTGGCAATCTCCTCACCCAGTGACCTCTGAGTTAGAGGAAACACAGACTCTGACCCCCTAGAAATATCTTCCAGTCTTAATCTAACACAGAACCCAGTCTTGATCTTTTCTAATGATAGACAAAGAATAAACATGTCAAAACCCTCTGCAGGCTGTGATGATTCAGAGCAAAGGAAAGAGGTGCCCCCCCCCCACTACGTACACAAGCACAGCCCACACCTCCTAACTCTAGTATAGGAGCAGATGCAGGAGCTGCATCATTCCAGCACCCAAGGCCCAAAGGGTGCACTTATGCAGGATTGTTCCGTGCCCCACATGAACAGGCAAAGAGGCGTAATGCTATTAGAATCCGGTACAGGGGAGGCCTGGAAGTCTTTCTACATCACACACGTGGGAAAAAAATAATTAAAGAAAGCTTGCAATTCTCTCCCACAGAAATATATGCCCTTATATACACTTCTAGTGACTCTAACTTTGATTTAAGTTTTAAAACGGCTGGTGGCGTAGAAACATTCTGGCAGAGGTACCAGCAGGTGAAATACAAACACCTATGGGCGGCATTTGTCGCCGTTCCTTTAACTAAGCCCACATTTTGAACAGTTACTGTGCTGTTTAAAAATTAAGGTGTGGCAGTTTCTGTCATTTTGAGATGGTTAAAAACTAAATGCACAGTACTGGGCCCTCCTGACCCAGTCATAGACACTGAGCAACTTTGGACAGGAGGATGGCACATTCAAGTAAGACTTCCTCAAATGAATGGGGTTGTAAGGTGGTAATAAAATGACCTTTCTCAGGTTCTTGGTGGAATGGCACAAAGGAAGAGACAACTGACAAGTAGTGTACATGTAATAAATGAAATTTATTACAGGTCAGTAATACAGACTTATAACCAGCAGTGATAACATTGGGAGAACTTAGCCAGTTTTCCTTACCTAAGTAAAATGCAGTTTTGTTTCTTCTCAAAGAAGCTATGTGCTACACAGTGTCTTATACCCTGATAATTACCATAGCAACAGCTAAGGAAGATACATAAAAAGTATATAATTGGCCAGTAACAGGTGGCCTGAGACACTATCCTAACGTGAGAAGTTGCTTAGCTTGCATGATTAGGCTAACAGTGGGCTACTGTGAGCCCCCAAAGTCATAATAGCAGTACAATTACTAAAGATGGCACTATTGCCTTACTTATAATAATACAGTAAAAATAGAGTGGAAAGCATTTCCCAGGACTAAGATATATTGGTAAAACATAATGAATGGAGCATAATATGCATTAGTAAAATACAGTAGAACACAGATCCTGACACTTATGCTTGTCTGATAAGTGTCTCTGCCCTAAGGTTAGTACATGTACCTACATATATGTTGCTGCCCGTGAAGTGGGGGTATAATCCAGGGGTGCTGGACCATGGATAACATTCCTTCCCTTGTTGCCTTCAGAAGAAAAGGCAACAACGACAGGAAAGTAGTGGGATGGAGCTAGAAAGTCATTTACAAACCCGACGCACGAGCCTTATAAAGGAATTCGAGTTGTTCTTGGTGTTGTCTTAGAGTACGTTGCAGACAGCAAAGGGTTAGTATCAGAAAAACAATCAAAAATGCTTGGATAATAGCAAAAGCTTTAAATGTCAGTTCTAACCAAGTCTTGGATAGAGCAGTGCTTAAATCATTATCATGAATAAGATCATTAAGAGCATCGCCAGCCTTAGAAATATTATTGTTAATATAAATCAAATGCAAATCTTTTCTAGCTAAAAGAGACTTCAAAGAAAGAGTCAAAGGGTCAATGTGTACATTAAACGGGCAAATATTGAGACAAGGCAAGCAAGTAGTGCGGATCGGTATCAATAACATCTGGTTGAGGGAGAGGAACAGGAGTAATGACAGTGTGACCAATAACTGTTTTCTGCTGCGGATTAAAACAGAAGTTATTTTTTATTTTTTCAGTTGTTTGCAACCAGGGTAGCACACTAGCTTCAGCTTTTTACAGAGTGCGACCTGGGAGCACAGGGAGGTTAAGTTACTTCTCAGGGTCACACAGTATGTAGAAGTGGAAGCTGTGGGATTCAAACCCAGGTCTGGTCTGCTGGATGTCACCAGATTTGCATCTCAGAGCCTTAAACCACTGCGCTATACTGCCTCCAAGAAGTTAGGAGCTGAAATATCGCAAGTATCCTGGTACACTCATGCACTATAAATGGTTCTATCGCATTATTACTGTTTTGCACGTTTGTTTTTTTGTATTATTTTGGACATGTATTGTAATTTACCCAATGTGCCATTACTGTTTATTGTACAATAGCTTGTGTTCCAACTGTTGCACAATGTTACAATGTTGTATTGTTTGTTCTACCCACATACTATTGTAACTGATCATCCTTCACTACCCTATGAACTCCCCTTCCCCCAGGTCACACCGTGAAATGAGCAACGTGTTGTTCAGTGTGCCCTCCTGGTGAAACATTTCAATAAATAAATAAGTTTTTTTCACCATAAGCGAAAGATCAATGATTTGTAACTACACAATACTGCCCATTGGAATTATAAGTGACTCTCACAGTTGGAATCCTCCATTGCTGTAGATATATAGGACAAGCAAAGGACTGGTTGGTGAGCCGTGAAGTGAAGCGATGTACCTCTTCCAGGTAGCTTCGTGATGCAGCTGTTTCGGTGCCAGGTGCTGAAGATGCAGCTTGTGAAGATTCAGATTCGTCATCAGTCAGTCAGGTTGTACGGCAGATCATCACCCAAAGTGTAAGAGCAGTTGAGATGTTTCGGGGAGTAAGCACAAACAGGTTTCACAATATCGAAAATGTCACAGCGGCACAGGTAGTAATATCCTTTCTTGGTGCAACAGTTTGTATGGGGCGCCACCCAGGCTTGAAGAACAGAGTGGTAGACCAATAAGAAGGGTAAATCAATTCATTCACGGTACATGTTTTCATCAAGTTGTCCAATGGAATTAATAGCAGTCAATTTGTCGAAGACAGAAGTTTGTGGAACAAAACGTGGTAGTGAGACAGTAAATGTAATAAGCATATTGTCATGGATTGAGCATGTCTTAGTAAAGTAGCAAGCTACGTGATTTGGATATTGTGAAACATACCCAAGATTTCTAGCAGTAGACATAGAAATGTTAACAGAATTTGCTAAACACATAGTAATGCAGCCATTTGATTTGCAATGAGGACAATACCATTTAGCCATTCTCCTATCATGGATAAGATCTGGAATGTGTCCTCTTTCCAAGTCCCTGAAGAGATTGTTAACAGTGGCAATTACGTAAGAACCATAGGGGGAGCATAAAAGTTCATGGGCAGTATATTGCTTGTCTGCCTCCTTGTTATTTTGAAAAATCAGTTCATTAATCTTATTCTTAATATCATTGAACCTTTTGGCAAGTTCCTGTGTGTTGTATACAGTAAAACGTTCTTCTTTACTTAAACCATCTACACCATGTAACAGTGGGGTAGGATATTTTTAACAGCTTGTTGAAAATAAAGTGTTTGTGCTTTAATAGCAGCTATATCTGCTCTATTCCAGATAGACATTCCTGAACCAAAAAGGCCAGAGATGATGTCTGCTGCACCGGTAACATCTGCAGTGTCACGTCTAGTGTGTGGTCTAGCTTTAGCATTAGGTGCAAGTCTAAAGACTCCTACATGATCAGTAGTATGAGATCTACTAACTGGATCATTAGTGTGGGTTTAGTAAGCAGCTACAATGTCTGTAAACATCGTACTGAAAAATTTAGAAGTATTGGTCGTGTGACAGAGACCAATCTCGGCCATATTCCAATGTGTAAGATTGAACATAACTGGGACATGCTTAAATTGTGCATTATTAATCAGGGCTCCTGGAAGGAAAGTGGCAGTCAAACCACTAGGAGGACCATCCTCCTGGGGAGGGCAGGCAGTCAGTCATTTCTTCTCCGGTGGGTGGGTGGGACTACAGAAAGAAACAGAGCTTCAGTAGCTACATCGTTGTGAAGACAGAAAGCATGTGACTCCTCAGAGGTGAGGTGGTCACAAAAGGCAGGATCTATTAAGGCAGTAAGATTGTAGTGACCAGTATGTCTGGGAGAAGTTTGTCGAATAGAGAGTGTACAGTTTGGTGCAATCCCTGAAAAGTACCTTTGGATAAACAAGCTACAGGAAGTGTGTAACCATTAAGATCAGTTTCTCATTGTATTTGCAGTGTGGACTTGTCTGGAGCTACTGTCATGGCATTAAGATAGGCATCTGAGCCTTCCTTAACAGTAATCATTTTGTTGAGTACATTAATATGAACTCCCATTGGGGCTGAGTGTTCAGATTTGCTAAGCAAATGTTCTATACGTTGTTTGTGTGCAGTCGATAGGGGTTTGTTCTGAGAGTCAGTCAGAGAAAGTTAGTCCCACCAGGATAAGGAGGTACAAGATAGCCATCTTGCCAGTGTACCTGAAAGAAACAGAAAAGGATTATTAAGTGAGGGGTACTGTTCCGCCCTAAGTGGGTTAGGAAAAGTAATTTTAGTCATCTCTGTACAACTTGAGCAGATTAGCATGGAACCACTTGTTGTTGGTCTGTTTTTGCTGTTGAACTTGGACCTGATAGACAGCAGGATAGAGTTTGCTGACCATGGGGTATGGGCCTTCCCATTTGCTGGCAAATGAATGAGTGGGTTGTCTGTATTGGAGGAGCATAACTTGGTCTCCAGCTTGCAAGTCGACTTCTTTGACATGCTTATCAAAATGAGCTTTAGCTTGTTGTTGAGCCTTACCCATTTGATTGGCAGTGAACAGGTGTGTCTTCATCATACCATCATGAAGCTTTTCAACATACTTATCCACAGATACTCTGTCTGCAGTAGGGGTCTAGAGATCAATCAACAGGTGCTCAGGTAATCTCATGGCTCTACCAATCATAACCTCATAGGGTGTACACTGGGTAGTTGCTGCAGGGGTGCCCCTGATTGCCATCAGTAGTAGTGGCAAGAGGGAATCCCAATCCTTTGGATTGTCATTGATGAATCTGCATAACATCTGTTTGATTCTTCTGTTTGCTCTTTCTACCTGTCCTGAGGATTGAGGATGGTAAGGCATATGGAATTTCTGATCTACTCCAAGTAGTTGGAGTGTCTGCTTCATCAGCTCAGCTGTAAAACTGGTTCCCTGGTCTGCCTACCTTTAGGGATAGGCCCCACCTGGAGAACAATTGATCCATCAGGATCTTGGCAGTTGTCTTTGCCATGTTATTCTTAGTGGAAAATGCTTCTACCCACTTAGAAAACAAATCTGTGACAAGTGCATACTTGTTTTTCTTGCTGGAGTTGGTCAGGGGGCCAATGAAATTGATTTGTATCGCATTCCATGGTCCAGTTTACCTTTGTGGCAACAACTTGGCATTTCTCTTCACCGAAATTGGGTTATTCTGGGCACACACTATGCAGTTGTCCGCATAGTGCTGTACATCTTTGGCCATGCCAGGCCACCAGATGATGGTTTTTAGTCTCTGGAGGGTGTTGTCTGCCCCCTGGTGTCCACCAGTGGGGGTATCATGAACCATATGGAAGAACTGAGTTTGCACAAATTGTGGTGCAACCCACAATTTGTCACCTGTATCTTCTTTTTGATACCAGATGAGCTTCTGATCACTAAACAAATGTATATTGTCTGAGTGTGTCTTGTATGGACTACCAGCAGGTAGTTCCTGTTTAATTCCTTTGTCCAGGAATTTGAACATATCTTTTAGTTCTGAGTCAGATTTCTGTGCAGCAGAAAGGTCCAGTGGAGGTTCTGGTACAGGTTTCTGCCTGGTGTTAGTGGCTAAGAAAATAGCTGCCATGGTTACTGGGTGAGTCATTGTCCATGCCCCCCCCCCCCGAGCGCCTGCTTTGGCAAGCAAGTCAGCTTGATCATTGAATTCATGATAAGGGTCAGATTTACAGTGAGCCTTTACCTTCTGAATGTACAGTTTATGAGTAAACTGTTGTGTCAGGGTGTGTATACACAAACAGATCCCTGTATTTGACAGGGGTGCCATCAGATGATGTAAAGTTATTTTTCTCCCAGAATGGTAGAAACTCAGTAAGGGATGAGCAGACCCAATTGGAGTCTGCAAAGATGATGGCATCCTTGTCACCATGGGGCATGACCTCCAAAGCACAGGTCACAGCTGCCAATTCGGCATACTGTGAGGAGATTACAGTGCACTTCCTGGAAATGTGCCTGAAATCGCCATCTTGATCTAGTATGAGCACACCAAATCCTGCTACCTGTTCTCCATCCGCATAGGAGGCAGAGCCATCTGTAAAGACACGATACATGTTGGTATCCTCTAAAACATCTGGTGTAGTGGGTCAGAATGGTCCTGGCTCAGGTAAGTCAGGAGGTTGGAGTGCACAGTCATGGGGCTTACCTGTGTAGAGTAGGCCATGGGCCAAGATGGATGGCATTTTTGCAGGTAGTACTTTGATGTTTCTGTCCTGCAAAAGCAAAGACCAGTGAGTAAGTCTGGTGTTGGAGAATGAACCATCTTTTATTTTGTCTGAAAGCAAGAAGTTGGTTGGGGTGTGACAGGTATGCAAGACAATAGGTGCATACTCAATGATATACAAGAAATGTTTGACAGCCCGGAAGGCTACCAGAAGTGTTCTTTCACAGAGACTATACTTTCTCTCTCCTGGGGACAGCATCTGAGATGCATAGGCAATGGGTCTGAAGTACCCATTGTACTTTTGTGCCAGCACTGCAGACATGACCACATTAGATGTGGCAGTTTTCAAATGGAATGGGAGATTTGGGTTAGGATTGATCAGTGCAGGGGCTGCAGCTAAGACCTGCTTGAGCTGTGTTATAGCTTCAGTATGAGTGGGGCCCCATGTCCATGGGACATCCTTTTTCAGAAGTTCATACAAGGGAGCAGCCTTCAAGGCAAAGTCAGGGATAAAATCCCTGGAGTAGTTTATCATTCCTAAAAAGCGTCTGAGTGTTGCCACACTAGTAGGAAGTGGCAGATCTTGCAAGCCCTGGATCGTCTTGACAGCTGGGCTTCTGCCTTGGTCTGTGATACTTAGGCCAAGGAAGATGACCTCTTCTTCACACAGTTGTGCCTTAGATGGGTTGCACTTGAGGCCTGCTGTCTTGAGGAGAGACAGAAGTTCGTCTAGAAGGGCAAAATGTTCTTCTTTTGTGGTGGTTGCTAGGAGCAAGTCATCCACGTACTGCAGGAGATGGGGGTGTAGAGAATTCCTGCAGGGCATCCATCATGTGGAGATGTAAGAGGGAAGGGCTGCTGTGAAAACCCTGGGGAAGGCAGATCCAGGTGTACTGGCACCCATCAAAGGTGAAAGCAAATTTGTATTGGCTTTTCTGTGCTAATGGGAGTGACCAGAACCCATTAGAGGTGTCAAGAGCTGTGAACCACTTTTTGTCAGGTGTCAACAGCTTGAGCACATAAGGTGCGGGTTCTACTGTTGGGTAACTTGATTAAGTTTCCTGTAATCAGTTGTGAGTCTCCAAACTCCATTTGGCTTTTTCGCAGGCCAAATAGGTGCATTAACAGTGGAGACACAGGTCCTAATCACTCCTTGCTATAGCAATGATTGGATGGTCTCCCTCAGTGATGAGAAGGCTTCAGCAAAAAAGGGGTACTGCTTCTGCCTCCCAGGGAAAGGCCCTGTCATCTCAGTGGTAGTATGCATCCTACCACAGTCGTGCTTGTTGGAGGCAAACACGTCAAGGTGTTTTTGCAGCAAAGGTGCAAGTTCAGAAAGCAGGTCCTGACTTTTGAACGAAGCCATGACGTCATACTTCTTGTTGTTGTTAGAGATGGCTGCCACCACGTGTGAGTCTGGAATGGTGACAGCATGACATTATCCTTTGATCTGAAGAAGTAGCCTGTTGGCTAGGTCCACTACACAGCCATGTAGTCCTAGGAAGTCAGTTCCCAGTATGCTGGGGTGATGACGTAATACCATGAGGTCAAAAGCAAAGTCAATTCTGAGGTGGCCTACCATCGCAGGTAGAGGAACAGATCAGTAGGTGTGTTGCTGGGTAACATCTACACTATGGGCACTGGTCTTCCAGCCAGTAGACCAGTCAGATGAGACTGGGTCCTCATCATGGATAACTGACATAGCTGCTCCAGTATCCAGAAGCATGGTAAGTTGGCGGCCCCTGACTGTGGCCTTTACACAAGGCCATCCGTTTGTGTCAACAGTCAAGTCACTCACAATCTGGACTGGGGTCTGTAATTGTCAATCAGTATTTTCAGAATCAGCATTGTTGTCCTGTTCCTGGAATCTGAGGCCTGCAGGACCTTTCAAGGCCTTCTGTATGTCGTGCACAGGATACAAATGTACCTGTGATGTCACAGGCGCGACAGTGGCCTGCGCGCATGGTTCCTTCTTGATTGTCACATCAGCCTGGCCAGTAACCGGTGCCACAAAAGGATTCTTCCCTCGGCTGTTCCTTTGTTCAGCAGCTGAGACCAGGAAAGGGTTCCCTTGTCTGCATGTCTGTGCAGCAGCTGTAGCGAGGGCTGCTATGGTTTGCATAGGCTTAGCCACTCTTTCAGCATGGATCTCCTCCAGTAATTTACAGAAGGTCTCGTTTTCATCTTTGAGACTATGATAGCAAAGACCATTGCGGTTCTGGCCATCCTGCTGCACATTTGGATTTTTCCAATTGCTTCTGTCTCTGTTCCTGTTATTTTTATAATTCTGGTCTGTCCCCCATGGTACAACTGCTTGTCATCAGAAGGGATGTCAGTTTTCTGGTTGTTACCCTCCACGGTTTAGTGGGTAGATGCATCGGGGGTGGACTGTACTGCAGCCACTTTACTGGCTTTACCGGAAGCAAAGTTATGGAGGTAAACCTGGTAGGCATGCTCTGTTTTCGTGAGAATATTCGCAAAGGAGTCGGTACTCGGGTAAACATTGAGTTCCTTTTCCCGTGAGGCTGGAGTCATGTTCCGGATGTACAAGTCCTTGTACTCAGTTTGATCTCGGTCTGCAAGTTCACCTGCTAGGCCATTGCCAGTGTAGTATGCGAGCCATAACCATTGATGGTAGGCTGCGTGGCTTTCTTTCACATTCTGCTTAACCTTGTAGGCCAAGTGATCTCCTACGACAGCCGGGGAGTTGGCAGCTATGAGGGCCACAACGATGTCATCATAGAGAAGAGTGTCTGAGTTGCATACTGTCTCTGGGAGTTTGACCCAGAGGGTAGATTCGATTGTCTGTCGCAAGACTTGAACCTGGTACTCGGGTTGGAGGGAGAGCTTCTCGCAGAGGGAGCGCACCTTCTCCAAATGGCAACTGAGATTGTCAGTTTGGTCCATCTGTCTGATACTTTGGGCAATTTTCTGGACAGAGTGAGTGACTTGTAGGGAATTGGAAGTATGAGTAGTGGTCGCATTCAACTCAGTACATTCCATAGCACCGCGAAGAGCAGCTTCTGCTGCCGCATCAGTGACTGCCTTGTATGCATGATCCTGACTGACAGTTTCTTTGAATATTTTGGTCTTGGATGGCCCTCCTTTGGTTCTCTGGTACAGTGATGTTATTGATAGCTTCCTGAATTAGGCCGCGCAACTCTGCTGTGTCTCCTCTGGTGAGAGGAGCGAGTGGAGGCACACTGCGGAATACAGGCCCTCAACCTGTGTAATGGGGGCCGCCATCTTCATGTTGTACATGACTTCTGCCATGTTTTTGTAGACGTGGCGTTGCAGAGTGTTTGCCAACATAGGTGCTATCTTGTGAGTGGCTGGCAGAAGTTACACCACCACGGAGATTGGACTTGCGTGTGACATGGCGTGCTTCGTCATCAAAGTCAGAGTCGTCATCGCTGGATGACGCAATCTCAATGGGCGTATACTGAAACCCGTTCATGGCCATAACGTGGCTGACAAGAACCTCCCATTGATGGCGCAGCTTCGCCATCTTTTCTCTACACTTCTTGTAACAAACTCTTGCAGTGCCCTGCTCAGTACCTCTCTCAACCTCACACTGCAACACTCTATATGTGGTGCCCAATTCGACATTTTCCCTAAGTTCTTTCTCCAACTCCTCTTTCAGCTCAACATTCTCCTCTCTCTCTCTCTCTCTCAAACTTTCATTTATATCGCTCAAAATATCATTCAAATATGCTGTTTCTTACCACATTTCAACCTTTCACAATCATCTCTCAACATACAAATTTCTCGCTCAGTGTCTTGAGCAGTACAGTGCAACAGCCTGTTATTGACATCACAAAGTGACTGTCTCCCCTCCACTAGTTTTTGTTCCTTTTTCTGTAACTTTCAATGCCTGCAAGCCCATCTCTTTTTTTAGAGTGGAATTTTGCAGTTCAAGGGAGGCACATGTTGTGAGACTCTCAACAGCGGTAGAGCTGCAACCAAGAGACCTTTAAGATTATAGTTCTTGGTTGGTTGTTTGAACTTTATGTATTGGTTGGATGTGAGCAACAATGTTTTTTTCTGCAGATTGTGCGTCCAGCGCAAAATCTGTCCATCTGCCATGGGATGCGAGGTAGTTTGAAACACTGAGTCTCAGTTTAGTGCAGAGTTCAGATATGACAAATAAGGGGTAGACAAAATAAACAAAGAAGCAGTTGGAAAACTGGACAAAATCCTTGGCGTTGTCACCAACCGCCTTCCGGTCCCTGGTGGGTGAACGGTGATGCCAAGGCAGTATGCTGTCACTCACAGAGGGAGTGTAAGGGGGTCCAGTGTGGGTCTGCCATGCCCGAGACCAAGATGGTGTGGGTCCACCACAACCGCTACCACTGTAAGCACAAGTAGGAGAAAATCACTCTACACAACTCGACATTCAAAATAAATTGAATAGAATCTTCTTTTGTACCTTCCAACCTGAACACAGTCACCAGAATGTAAGGTAGTAATAAAATTACCTTTCTCAGGTTCTTGGTGGAACAGCACAAAGGAAGAGACAACAGACAAGCAGTGTACATGTAATGAATGAAATTTATTACAGGTCAGTAATACAGACTTATAACCAGCAGTGATAACACTGGGATAACTTAGCCAGTTTTCCTTACCTAGGTAAAATGCAGTCCCATCTCTTCTCAGAGAAGCTACGTGCTACACAGGGTCTTATGCCCTGATAATTACCATAGCAACAGCTAAGGAAAATACATAAAAAGTATATAATTGGCCAGTAACAGGTGGCCTTAGAAACTATCCTAACTAACATGAGAAGTTGCTTAACTTGCATGATTAGGCTAACAGTGGGCTGCTGTGAGACCCCAAGGTCATAACAGCAGTACAAGTACTAAAGATGGCACTATATCCTTACTTATAATAATACAGTAAAAATAGAGTGGAAAGCACCTCCCAGGACCAAGATATATTGGTAAAACATAGTGGAGCATAATATGCATTAATAAAATACAGTGGAACACAGATCCTGACACTTATGCTAAGTGTCTCTGCCCTAAGGTTAGTATATGTACATATATATATATATATATATATGTTGCTGTCCGCGAGGTGGGGGGTACAGTCAGGGGTGCTGAACCATGGATAACAGAGTCATACAGCACCTACCCAGCTGCTTTTACCTTGTGGGGGAGATTGTGGTTTTGTGTACTATGCTGGTCAACCCAAGTCCTGTTTTAGGTGTGGGGCTTATACTCGCTTAAACAGTGCCTCCGACAGGTTAAAATGTGCATTGTGTGATGGTATCGGGCATCTCGGCATCAATTGCCCGAATCCCATGTACTGTAACTTATGTGATGACAATACTCATTCTTATAAAACTTGTCCATGGGCATTCCATAATGATCCATCACAGGAGCAGGAAGAGGTGGTAACCAGGGCACAACAGAAGGCAGTCACAAGGCCCTCAGTGGCACCAGGGCCACAGAGGAGCTTGCAAGAACGAAGTATAAATGCTGGTACTTCTTTTCAGCAGGGGGACCTCACTCATCAACAAGAACAGGGCCCCTCCGATGCAATACACCCAATGCCCTCAACTTTGGGGGATATTACCTCAGCAAGGGAAACAGTACAAACCAACATGGTCTCTGAGGAAACCTCAGTGGTGACTGTATATCAGCAAGACATGACATCTGATCCTTTACAAGAACAGGTACAGGTCATGCCCCCCAGAGGAAACTCCATGGATTCAAAGGAATTCTAGGAGTCTCACAAGAAGCAGAGTCAACAAAAGCATTCCTGGGTCAAAATCTCATTTAGAGGACCACTGCAAACTAAGAACAGATACTCCCCCTTTCCAAGAGAAAGCAGTGGACAGATAATGAGGGTGAATCAGATGCATCCTCTGTGGCATCCTCACAACCAGATCCAATGACTGACACAGAAATTGTATCCAGTGACTCTAGGTCCTCTTCCAAGAAGAAATCTAGAATGAAATCTCCAAGATGAGAGAAAATGCTCATGAAATCCAGTTTTCTCCTTTTCCCTAATTTTGACTATGGCAGAGGACTTATCCTGCGGGATGTTAAATGTGAACATTTTAAAAAATAAAATAAATATAACCTTTTCAATACTAAGAGATCTGAATATAAGTATTTTTTTTCTCGCAGGATACCCGCCTGCACTCCATTAGGGAAATTCAGCATGCATTCAGAGAGTGGTTCTCCAGGCCTTCTTTATGGTCATTGGGGGAAGAATCGTGTGCAGGGGTAGGTTTTTTGTTTACCACCAATTACATAACTGTTACTAGGTTAGAAGAATGGAGATTAATGTGTATAATCCACAAACCAAAACAAAATGTATAGGAATCTTAAAAAAACATCCAACCTTATTTACACACAACAAAATCAGTAATTTTGGAGGGAAACTTTAACTGTACCTTAGCATTATCAGACAAAACAGGGAAGACCCAAAAAATATACAGCGATTCAAATCGTCTTTGTTCAATACTAGATACAGCTCAGCTAAGAGATAGTGCCACCTTTGGAAATACGCCACCAAAACACACATTCTGTAAAGGAACTCTCTGTTCTAGAATAGATTACCTATTCTTGTCAGAATGGTTACTATGTAGGAAGCACAGTGTAATCCCCATTGAATCATCAGATCATAGCCTGGTCAAAATAGAGTTAGGGTCCCCCAAAAATAAACCAGGTTCTCATATGTACTGGAAAATGAACACCCAGATATTAGATGAAGAGAATGGCTGGATGGAATTGAGGGAAGTTTTAGAGGCTAAAATATCAATATTCATGCTATATGATAATCCTATGGTGGAAAGAAACAAAATTAGAAATTAAGAACTCTTGTAACAAAAACAAACCGCCAAACTAGGTAGCCAAAATAAATATTTTACATACTTGGAATTAAGGAGACAGCTACAGAAATTAAATTCATTAGCTGCAAAGTACGGCCTGGATTACTGCAGCCAAATTACAATAATAAAAAAGGGCATGTATAAAGTACAATATGATTGGGCAAATTCTATGTTTATAGAACAGAAGTACGGGATACAGGGCAAAGCCCAAAACATTAATCCATATGATGCATGCAACCAAAGAGTGGATAAAAAATACATGGCACAATTAAAGGATAATAACGGAATTATGCAGGTAGTGACAGAGCATACAAAGGCCCATTTTTGGGCATTGATCAGCTATTAGTGATTCTCTGGACACCTTTTTGCTAGGACTAAACATTCCAGCCTTAGCCTCAGATGTCCAAAAGGACTTAATAAAATGTACTACTTGTGCAGAAATTAAGGAAGTTATAACCCATCTAAAAATGGGCACTTCACCAGGACCAGATGGAATTCCAAGTGAATTTTATAGAAAAGTAAAGGACATACTATCAGAGCACCTGACAATAGTGTTTAATGGAATACTAAAAAGTCAGCACCCCTTGCCACCTGTGCTAGCAGACAGTTTATTAATTTATTTACATAAAAAGGGAACAAAGAGAAAATTAATAACTGGCGTCCCATCAGTCTAATAAACAAGGATTGGAAAATATTAAGTAAAATCTTATGTAATAGGCTGTCCAAAGCGGCAACAACATTAATATTTCCCACACAATCCTGCGCTATCCCCAAAAGGACAATGATTGATACCTGTAACTTAAGGTTACTCAAAGAAATATATGATTCACCTGCTGTAGGGGGATACATTCTTAGCCTAGCTCAGTCAAAGGCATTTGACCTAGTACCTTATAAATACCTGTTTGAGATACTGAAATTGTATAGGATTCCATTCCAGTTCATTAACTGGTTAAAGATCCTATACAAAAATGCATCCATGAGCCCAATTGTTAACAGTATAGTGGGTTCACATATTGCAATTAACAGAGGGGTTAGGCAGGGGTGCCCCCTAAGCCCCTTACTGTATGTCTTTTCAATAGATCCCTTATTAAGAAAATTAAATGATGATGCCTCTGTTAGGCATATGTTAAGTCCATCAGATACATGCTTTCCAAGCATATTAGCATACGCAGATGACATCTGCCTACTTGTAGCAGACCATAAGTCAGGATCACAAGCAATGACCATAGTACAGAACTTCTTACAAGTATCTGGGTCTTCTATAAATAAACAAAAGAGTAAGAGCACAGCACTTGCTCTCCGCATAGAATGGCAGGTATCTGAAATTGAAGGGATTCAGATTCAGGATGGACCCTTAAAATTTCTAGGGGGTTCATTTGGGGGTTTAGACCCTGCAATAACTAATTGGGTGGGAGCTATAGAAAAAGCTGAAGAAAAAGTACAGAAATGGAAAGCTTATCCCATGTCCAGGTTCAAGAGGATACATATGATAAAAAACTTCATTATACCAATTTTTTTGACAGTCTGTTATGCGTTTCCGCTCCCTGTTAAATTGGAAGCTAGGGTTTATAATTTATTCTTCCAGTTGTTGTGGGGTGGTAGATTAAACACGGTAAAAAGAGCAGTTGCATACTGGCCAGTAAAGAAAGGGGGACTTAATATGGTAAATCCGGTTCCTTTTTTCTTTACAATGTTTTTTTTTATATTCTAACATATTGCCAGTATTGCTGGAACATCGGCATACGAATGTGCAAGTAGAAACAGACCACCCGGTCAGTCTAAGTCTGCTCGAGTGTGCAGCCAACACCCCTAGTTTGCAGCTCCCCAACCCCCCTCCCTTTTGTCATCCCACTGCCACCCCCCCACCCTCACTCTCCCCTGTTCCCTGTCCCATGCCCTTTTGAAGCTGTTCACAGATTTACAAGATGCCACCCATTCTGGTAGGGCATTCCATTTTGCTACCACCCTCTCTGAGAAATAGTGTCTCCTCATTTCCTTCCTAAATCTTCCCTCCTCCATTCTTGGTCCATGCCCCCTGGTAACCCTCCCCCTCCTTAACTGAAACCCCATCTGCCCCATCCTTATTGATTGCCCTCAGATACTTGAATGTCTCTGTCATGCCCCCCCTGTCCCTTCTGTCCTCCAGGGTGTACATATTGAGGTCTCCCAGCCTGCTATCATAGTCTGTCCCCTCCATTCCACATATCATCTTTGTTGCCCTCCTCTGCACCCCCTCCAGCAGCCTGATATCACGCTTTAGGTATGGCCTCCAAAACTGCACACAATACTCTAACTGCAGCCTTACCAGCAATCTGTAGAGGGGCAAGATCACCTCACTTCACTTGGACGAAAACCCCCTCGCTATGCACCCCAGCATTTTGTTCACTTTTGCAGTCACTATTCTGCACTGGGCAGTGTTGTTCATGGTCCCCGTTATCATTACCCCAAGGTCTTTCTCCTCCTCAGTGATCCCCAGCTTAACCCCCCCCCCCAAAGCCAGTATTTTCTCCTTGGGTTCTTCACCCCAAAGTGCATAACCTTACACTTCTTTGCATTGAACCCCAGCTGCCACCTCTCTGACCACTCCTCTAGCTTGCTTAGGTCCCCCTGCAGCTGCTTCCACCCCTCCTCTCCATCCACCACTGCTCTGATTTTGATGTCGTCAACAAACAGATTTACCTTGCTCACACCCCATGTCCAATGTCTGATATGAAGAGCCCAAACAATACTTGCCCCAACACAGAGCCCTGTGGCACCCCACTTGTCACCGGCCTTGGAGCTGAGAGCTTCCCTCTCACCACCACCCATTGAGGCCAGCTTGTAATCCAGTTCATTTTTGAGCCTACTCCTACACCAGTTAGCTTCCCCCCAAGTCGCCCTTGAGGCACCGAATCGAAGGCCTTGCCGGCAGGCCTGGGTATTAAACTTTGAAGCTAGCTATCATTGCTTTTTGCAAAAATTGGAAGCCCCTAAGTGGGGGGCATTTAGGAATATCCCCCAAGATACTCCCAGTTACATAATCGATTAAAATAAATAAATAAATAATATGGAAAGTACTAATAACAGAATGTATGCACTCAAACAGAAAAGAAATGTATGTGCAGCTGCTTAACTCTAATTTTTTTATATTCCCTTGTTTCTTCTGTCCCCCAGGCATAGAGGAAAAGTGTCTGACTAGGCAGCTCACTAAATCCAGAATTCCCTCAAAAATGTGGGACTCATTATGGCTGTGTTGCCATGACAAATTAAATGTAAGGGGTAACCACTTTCACAAAACTCTGGAAGAAAGAATATGTTTAAGAGATGGATGTGTATTACAGATTGAAACCATGCAACTTTTGTTTTTGAATGTCCCTACATTGAGTCCATATGGGATGTTGTAGCGGGTTGCTGGGGGTGCCCACAACTATCCAATATGACCTAAAATGTATTTGTATATGGGGACTGCAATCCCTGAGTGGGTTATTACTGCATTACAGAATGCAGGATTGGACTAAAAAGCTAGACGGGGTAGGTTGGGATGCTAACCTTCCCACAGCTTTTGGGGGCAAAACCAGTGCTGTGACAGAGAACACAGCAAAAAGAGAGTCCAGAAGGGAGTGAGGATGTAGCATCCCAGATCACTCCAGGACAGAAATATATTACAACTGATGTGCAGCCTCTGCTGCAAAAATGGCACAGCAGTGTAATGACAGTGATTTGAGAATTGGAAGAGGACACAAACCATATGGAGGGACAGGCTGTAGAGGAAGAAGTTCATACAGCCCCACCCCCTCCCCCTCTGAATCGTCAAGTGCTAATTCCAGTGCAAGAAAGGCATTAGACAATAGAGAGACAGTTAACATAACTGCCAGGGCAGAAGAACAAGAAGTCCCTAGAACGGTTAGGGAAACAAATGTAAGGGAGTGTTTGTTCCCAGACAACAGAAAAAATGCAGCGGAGCCTGCAACTAGACACAGTGCTGTGCATCTTTGACACAAAGGGGACATGGAGGATAATCCAGATTGGCTATTTGTGGGTAGCGGATTTCTCAAAAATAGCATGAAGTACTATTCTTATGAGATATACGCCCTGATACATATGCCAGGAGACACAATGTATGGCATCAGTTTTAAACATCTGGCTGGATTAGAACACTTTTGGAAGCAATACCAGACCCTAAAGAGCACAGCATTATGGAAGCCTATTTTGGCAATTCCTTTGACCAAACTCATGTACAAATAAATAACAGTATTATTCTGGAATGAAGGTGTAAATGTGGCAGATATCACTTATTGGTTGAATCAACACTGCTCTGTAAATGGGTATCCTGAACCCATTTTAGATGTAGAACACCTGTGGACCGGAGTGTGGAAATATAAAATTACGCTGAAGCAGGAAAATGGCATTACAAAGCACTTCCCAAATTGCTTTTTTTTTTTTTTTTAGGAAGAGACAAAGGAGTTATATTCTATCCTGGACAACCCAGGGCTTGTTATAGGTGTGGGGATGTAGGACATTTAAGTAATGTCTGTGAAAAACAGAGATGTGGTTTGTGTGGGGAAATAGGCTACATTAGTGCACAGTGCAAGCAGCCGTTGAAATGTAATTTGCGTGATGAAAATGGTCACACTTTTCGGAACTGTGCTTGGGCATCTCCCAACAGCCTGGACCTGGCATTACATGCGGAACAAGGTGTGTATGTGGCCACTGCACAGAAAGAGAAGATGAGAAGTCAGGAATTAATGGCTCAATTAACAACAGCTGAACCACTCCCTCAAAGGACGGTTACAACTAGAAGAGCAGTGAGAACTGAAGCAGGGGTACAAGACAGTCAGCAAGAACCAGACCCTATAATTTCATCCGGATTACGACGAGAGAGTCAAGATTCTGTTTTAAATGATGTGGTAGATGAGGAAGACCATGGGTCGAGCATGATGGTACAAGAACAAGATCCTGGTACACAGGGAACTACACCCCCTGAGGTGGTTCATATTCCGCAGGAGGATGCAACTGTGGAACAAGGGATGCTACCCCCAGAGAATGTAGTAGATCCTCCATATAAAAGGGTTACACATTCAAAAACAGCACAGAAAAATCGCACAGCTACCAGAAAAAATAGAAATAGAGGTGGTATCTACACAGAATGCATATGGAGTCCTGATGGATATAGGGGAAAAAGAGACTGGAAGGGAGTCTGATGTATCCTCAGTTGCCTCATCGCAGATGGAACGTGCTGAGAATACAGGAACGGGGGAGAAACCTAAGCACAAGAAAAGGAGAAAGAGAAGATAGAGGCTATAAAATGGGATGCTTATGTTAAATTCCAGCTAAATGATGTCGATTTAGATATCCTTAATATCATCTAATGTTAACAGTATAAAATCTCAGGAAAAAAGACAGGTTACATTTCCTAGTTTAATAATGGGGGGAGGGCAGATTTTCATTATTCTAGACACCAGGTTACATACCCTCAAATAAATAAATATGGCACAAAAGGAGTGGAGATGGGACCCATCCCTATGGTCAGCTGGGGAGGACCCATGTTCAGGGCTGGAATTATGTCTGCAGGAATTCAAGTAAATATTATTAAAGTTGTAGACATTTTCCATGGCAGGGCCTTAATGATAGATGTACAGATACATAACATAACATATAGGCTCATTAACACATATGCCCCTCAATCTAAGGCAGAAAGAGCAGCATTATTTAGACAAATAGAACCTGGCCTTCAGACGTCAGAGTTATTATTATTGGGGGGGGATTTTAATTGTGGACTGAGCAATAGAGATTGGGGACGTAAGATGGAGGAAATATACTGTGACACAAGTGCATTGAAAACTATTATACAGAATAATGCATTACAGGATATTTATGACATAATGGAGAAAGCACCTATGCATACTTTTAGGAAAGGGAAATTATCCACAAGGATAGATTTTTGGTTTCTTTCGGACAGAATTTTAGCTAGACACATACAGGTAGTACCATTGGAACCTTCAGATCATTTGGGAGTGAAAACAGAAAAAGGAGCTCAACATAAAATAACAATTGGGAGAGGTTTTTGGAAATTAAATATGACCATGTTGCAAAACGAAAACTATGTGGTTGAAATCCAGGATTTTGTAGACATAAGATTGGATACTTGTTTTTTGTGTGATAGTTACATAGACTGGTGGGAAGATACTGTACTAAAAGAGACCTGAAGGAATTTTTGATTACACTTACCAGAAGGATAGCAAAAACAAAGTATATACAGTATGTAGGACATAGAGCCCAATATTTAAAAATTATTACGCAGATGAGGCAAACCGGGAAAAATATGATGCCACAATGGAATAATATAAAGGAAAAGATGTATGGCTACCTAAAAGAGAGGGAGAAGAGTTTAGCAATAAGTCAACAGTTTTTAACGAAAGGGACAAAAGAACAAGTGAACCCATATAATGAAGAAGAAAACGCGTTGGGGGAAAAACTATTATTACATCTCTAATGAATGAACAAGGGGTGATGATAGATGAAAATGTAGCTATAAACCAAGTTATACAAAATAATTTGTGTACTACATTTCAGAGGAAGGGAATGGGACCTAATAACAGACGTCAAGGGACCCCAGATATCCCACAAATCACAGCAGAAGAAAAAGAATTAAGTCAGGAAATTACTATAGCAGAAATAGAAAATGCTAGCAATCAGTTACCCTCACACATAACCCCTGGGAATGATGGGATATCCAATGACTTTTATAAAGTATTTGGAGATATCCTGGCCCTAGCGGGTCATAATGTTGCACGCTTAATAGCGTACAACATTATGGCTAACCTGGTACAGTGCAGTATGCTACAGCTACTGGTACAATACCACGCACACTACTGTATGCGGTATTTCACCAGTAGTGCTTTACCAGGCAGAGGATAAGACCTCTGCTGGGAGCTGGTTCCGACAAGCAGCTGCCGTGGCTCACAGGACTGAGCCACAGCAGTAGGAACCCAGGTGCCGCATCTGGAACCGGGTTTGATTACCGGTCCCAGAAACATTTTATTTTTTCCCGACTTGTCGCTCCCCAAGTTGGACCCCCCCCTCGAGGTTGAGCATCTGTAGTAGGCGGGGTCTGGTGTGTGTGGGTGGCAGAACCCCCACAGAACAATAGTAATAAATCGCGCTGTATTGGCAGCGTGATTTTGCCATGCGGCATAATGTCTTGTGACATTATAACCCTGTGCCTATTCTGGCACATATACTTCAAAAGGTATATTTGGCAATACAAATAGATAGAAGGAAGGATAGGCCATAGCATGAAGGAAGGAATAATGATTTTTTTGTACAAAAAAAGGTAACCCACAAGAAATTAAAAACTGGAGACCCTTGAGTCTTCTAAATACTGATTATAGATATTCACTAAAATGTTGACCGTTACATTGGCAAAAATTGCAAAAAAAGTAATTTTAGAGTCACAACCATATGCTATGCCAGAAAGGAACATATATCAGAATGTATTATTTATAAGGGAAATAGCTGAACAAGGGCTACTGATGGAACTAGAATGGTATATTTTAACAATTGACCCAAAAGATGGCTTTTGATTCAGTAAGGCAAGAAAGAGTATATCTGGGAGGTACTGCAAGCGTATGGGGTTCCAGAAGAAATGATTAAATTATTAGTCATATTGTATGGGGAAGCTCAGGTAACACCATTAATTAATGGTCATTTAGGAATTCCTATCTATTTAAACAAGCATTTGTCAATGCCAAAGTTTGTCGTTTGGAATTGATGTTGATACGCACAGATTGGTAGGACTACAGTTCCCAGCAGAAAGAACAAGTTATGCCACCAAGTTCACATTTACATTGCAATACAGCGAAGTGCAAACCTGTTTCCTCAGTTCATGATCTGGCTTTGAAGAGTGAAGATGTGCCTGTGGTTCAGAGAAGATGAGGGCACTGGAACCCCACCATGGGTTGGGGGAGACATTATGGTTAGAAACTGTAATGCCTGGGCGTTTGCTGGTATCTGCACTACAAATTTTTAACATGGTTGTGACCAGGAGCTCCTGCCACTCTTGAGGACCGACCTTTTCTTAAATCTATTGCAACAGTTCTTCTATTTCTAAGCCTGATCTATCCTTTACTATTTCTAGTCCATAAGGTTGGCCACCTGTGGGCACCCCCTTCTCCCTCTCTTGACTATGCTATAGTGTCCTCTTTGATTTTCCTTTTTCCCTCTCAGGTCCTTGTACAGGGAGGTTATTGTGGTGACTTCAGAGTGTATGTAAAAAAAGTTGTGTTTATTATTGTTGGATTTAGTATGTAATAGCACTATGTTATAAAATACCTTAATGTACAGTATATACCTTATGTTTATGAAACCTGTAAATGTTTAAAATACCATGGCACTTGGTGTTTTGATAATGGCAAAATGTACTAGGTGACTGTTATAGAACTTACGCTAGTTCTGCTATTTAAAATGATGTAATTTTGTTGTAAACTTAATGAGCCAGAAATGTCGTGGTGATTTGCATGTATCCCATGATGCACTGCAATTTGGAAGCATATATGATGTATTTCTTTGAAACTTGATTTGTTTTCAGTGCCCTTTGGGGTAACCTATCTTTCAGTGATTCTGCATTGAGGCTCTTTGTTTATAGCTTGCTTTTTTTTTTTTTTCTTTTTGAGCCCCTACTAAGCGAGCAAATGAGGCTTGCATAGGGGTGGTTGCTACATCTCAACTAGTGAATTGGATCAGAGATCAGTATCAGTAAGTGCTGGCTAAGTGTAGAGAAAAGGACATTTGTAGTCTGTTGAGGCAAACTGATGTACTGAAGAAGGAGTATGGCATTGCAGAAGCTTATTTCTTGTATTTTGAATAAACATCACACAGAGATTGTGTGTTGAACCTGAAGTTCGGTGTCTGGTCCATCTGTTGTCCCACAACCCCTCCACAGACTTGGTGTGAGAAGTAGGATAACTTGCTGGAAGCATCTGAACTGGCTGAAGAGGGACATTTTCTGGTGGATATCGCCCAGATATCCCAGGTGGACTGATGCACCAGGAGTTGCCAGAGGAGAACTCGGAGAAGAAAGTTTGTGGAGTTCTGACCAGAATCATGGCTGACAGACTGAGAGAAGCTGCTGCCTGGACTGGATCTGGAAGCTCGGAGGAAGGTCAAGCCTAAAGACAACGAAGAGATGCAGGTCAAGGCAGACTGGAGGTGTGAGAGACAACACCCCAGAGGTGGACACCCTGATGAGGATGATCCATTGGATGAGTGGGCAATGGCTGGAGGCAGACTGACTACACAGTGAGGTGGACCACCAATGCCAGGTGCTCATGAGGTCCCTGCCGGAGAGTTTGGACAAAGTGTAGGAGGATTTTTTGTGGACTCAGTTTGAGGAGGACCCCCTGACTGAGCAGGATGTTCCTTTGTTTCCTGTGTTCCCAAGATGTTACCTGTTGGCGGTCGGAAATGCAAGTGTGGAACTTGAATGTGAGACCCCAGGTAAGACTGTGCCTAGTGTTATTGTGCTGGGGTTGAAGACTCCAAGCAAGCAAGAAGAAGCCTATGAGGCTGAAGGGACTTTTCTTGTATTGATGCAGCTAAATCTATTAACAGTATTGACTGGGGTATACTGCATGCTAAAAATACTAATATTGGCAAACTGTTGTAGTATGTTAAAGTTAAGGAGGGTAGAGGTCATTTAAAAAAAATTTCACCCTTGGAAAAAGGGAAACTCTCACATAGGTCACAAGGTATTAGATGGTATCAGATCGCTGAAATAGCACAACAATTAAAAGGATGTTTACTAAGACACCCCAGAGTTAAAAGGTTTAGGAACCTGCTGTTTAACATTGCAGGGTATTCAGCATGGGAGGTTCCTTGGTTTCCTGTGGGTTTCTGTAGAGACCTGCCTGGGGATAAGATGACCAAGGATTTGGGGTCATAGGTTATAAAAGGTTGAAACAGGAGAGTAGAAACTTCTATTGCTCCTTCCATATTCCCGCAGGCACTTTGTGTAAGACAGAGGGGTCAAGTTAGTTGCAGGCAAGGCCAGAGGTGGCTCTGCAGTGGTCCTTTTCTGTAGGCAAAAGTGTAGCATGTTTTGTCAGGGGGTGGGCCTGATGTCAAAGAAAGCGGTACCCAAGGGCAGACAAGGAGTCTGTGGTGGTACATGTGTTTTATTTTTTTGATGAAAAAACTACAAAGGAGAAGTGGGTGAAAAATGGATTGGAACCTGTGTTGGGGTAACACCTTGAGTGTATACCCTCAGGTGTCTATATCTGTAAAAAGTGAAATGAATCAAGAGTCATAGTGGGTTTATGTAGAGGGGTTGAACCTAGGAATGGGCCCCTGCTTAAAACTGACTTGTCTGGTGGGGTTGGAGCAGCTAGTTTCTCACCCCAGAGAAAGTTTTTTTGTGGTACTGGACTTTACAGCCGTCCAGATTTTTGGTTACGAAATATAACGGACTTTCCCGAAAAGGAGATGAGAAGATACTGTTAGTCTTTGTTAAGAAATGTGTTAATGCCTCAGTGTAAAGAATGATGATCATACTAAGAATCATACTAAGAAAGGAAAGAAGCTGAAAGGCACAAGGCCCCTATAGTGCTTCATTTCTACATATAGTATTTTAAAGTTGGACCAGATTTCATATACCTGTCAAGTCTGTTTTTAAATGTGGACTTATTTTCACTGACAATGATGTTTAGGGGCAGTTTGTTCCAAGGCCCTACTACTCTTTGCAAGAAATAGTGGGCCCTTTTCTTTGTTTTGCATTTGCACCTGGCAAGTTGTAGCGGGTGACCTCTAGTATTTAAATGAACCTGCTTGAATTCCAGGCCACATATGCCAGTTAAATAGGGATCTTGTATAATGTCCCATGTGAACTATAAATCGCCTCTAATTCTCTGATTTTCCAAGGACATAAGACTGCATTTGAGTAACCTGTCCTCACATGACAGGGCCTTATTAGAAATAACAGAGTTTGTTATTCTTTTCTGAACTCTTTCAATTCTAGCCACGTCTTTACGTTTGTAGGGGTTCCATAACTGAGAAATATAATCAAAAGTGGGTCTTACATAGGCTGTATATACTGGAAGCAAGATGTCTGGATCTTTAGATGTGATGTTATAGCATATTGCCCACCAGATCTTATTGGCTTTACTAATGATATTAGTAATATGAGTATCAAAGTTCAAATACGAATCAACTGTAATCCCTATATCTCTCTCATTAGTTTTTGACATTAATATTTTACCTTAAAGAAGGTATTGATGTTTAGTATTTTTTTTTTTTTTTTTGCCAAAATGAAGAATACTGTATTTTGATGGATTGAAGTGAAGATTCCATTTAACAGACCACTCCTCTAGTTTATTTAGATCTTCCTGGATGACTGAATGGTCATCTGTTGATACACATATATTACAAATTTTACAGTAATCTGCATACTTGACAATGTTACTTTTAATATTGGTGGATAAGTCAAATATAAATATCTGAAAGATTAGTGGAACCAGAACAGATCCCTGAGGGACCCCACTTTCTACCTTTATCCAACTAAAAGAGTGACCATCAATAGTCACTCTTTGTTTCCTATCCAGTAGCCAGTTTGAAATCCGTCGAATTTAAATAGGATTGATATTACACATCTGAAGCTTCTGTACTAAAGCCCAATGGGGTACAAAGTCAAAGGCTTTTTTTTAAATCTAGCAGGATGAAATCACAGGGTTTGCCTTTATCTAAATGATCACTCACTAGATCGTAAAAATTTACTAAATTAGTGGCACATGATCGACTCTTAATAAACCCATGCTGAGTTTGATCTAAATTTATAATGTCCAATGATGATTCATCCTTGATTACACGTTCCAGCATTTTACCAAAAATACATGTTAGACTAATAGGGCGATAATTGTCCGGTGAGCTGTTGGTGTCCTTAATATCCATTATGTTTATGACAGAATGTTTATCATTAATAGGGACCCTGAGACAGAGCTTCTGAAGATGGATGGGTAGAAGCTCCATCCCTTCCTGGGACAGGAAGGTGGTAAGCAGTCTGCAATAACTGCTTCCCTCTTAAGGTGAGGGATATGTGACCGGGAGCTCCTGCCACTCTTGAGGATCAACCTTTTCTTAAATCTGTTGCAACAGTTCTTCTATTTCTAAGTCTAATCTATCCTTTACCATTTCTAGTCCATAAGGTTGGCCACCTGTGGGCACCCCCTCCTCCCTCTCTCGACTATGCTATAGTGTCCTCTTTGATTTTCCTTTTCCCCTCTCAGGTCCTCGTACAGGGAGGTTATTGTGGTGACTTCAGAGTACATGTAAAAAAGGTTGTGTTTATTATTGTTGGATTTAGTAAGAGCACTATGTTATAAAATACCTTAATGTATATAAAACCTGTAAATATTTAAAATACCATGCCACTTGGTGTTTTGATAATGGTGAAAAGTACTAGGTGACTATTGTAGAAATTAAGCTAGTTGTGCTGTTTAAAAAGCATGTAAATTATTGTAAACTTAAGCCAGAAATGCCATGGTGATTTGCATATATCCCACGATGCATTGCATTATGGAAGTATGTATGATGTTGTATTTTTTTGAAACTTGATGTGTTGCCAGTGCCCTTTGGGGTAACCCTTCTTTCAGTGATTCTTCATTGAGGTTCTTTGTTTATAGCTTGTTTTATTTTTTTCTTTTTGAGCCCCCACTATGTAAGCAAATGAAGCTTGCATAGGGGTGGTCGCTACATCTCAACTAGTGAACTGGATCAGAGATCAGTGTCAGTAGATGCTGGCTAAGTGCAGAGAAAGGACATTCAGTCTCTGTTGCTGCAAGCTGATGTACTGAAAAAGGAATATGGCATTGCAGAAGCTTATTTCTTGTATTTTGAACAAACCACACAAAGATTGTGTATTGAACCTGAAGTTTGGTGTTTGGTCCATCTGTCATCCCACAACCCCTCCACAGTGGTCTTTTGTGACCTCCACTTCATGAAAGCATTTGGGACCTCTGCTCATGAATAGTAGCACTGTGATTTTGTTAATCTGTCCCGAACATTGATTTCTCACAGCAGCTGTGCCATTCTGCGCCAGATGTGCGAAAACACAGTTTGGGCAGGATGCAAAAATTACAGCTATACCATTCATAGGGAGGTGTGAAGAGAAGGCAGTGTTGAAACTCTTGAGTGAAAATATTACAAATCCTCAATGTTACGAGTGTGCGTGAAAACTGCGCAATGCACGCTCATAAAATAGTCGTTACCAAATTTTCAACATAGGTATTTTGAGACCTCCACTCATGTACAGCGTCACTGTGATTTCCTTAATCCTGAATACTGATTTGCCACAGTGCAAAAACACATTTCAGCCAGCATGTGAAAAATGACAGCTGTACTGTTCATAGGGAGGTGTAAAAAATTGCAATGTTGAAAATCTGGAGTGAAAATATTCCTAATTCACTAAGTTTCATGTGTGCATGGAAACTGCACAGCACACGCTCGTAACACAGTCATTATATGGACTTTTGTCACCAAAGTTTCAACATAGGTATTTTGAGACCTCCGCTCATGAACAATGTCACTGTGATTTTCGTAATCTATCCCGAACACTGATTTCCCACAGCGACCACGCTATTCTGTGCCAGAAGTGCAAAAACACATTTCGGTCAGGATGTGAAAAATGACGGCTGTACTGTTCATAAGGAGGTGTAAAAAACTGCCAATGTTGAAAATCTTGAGTGAAAATATTACAGATTCACAAAGTCACGTGTGTGCATGGAAACTGCGCAACACACACTTGTAACACAGTCATTATATGGACTTCTGGCACCAAATTTTCAACAAAGGTATTTTGAGACCTCTGCTCATGAACAGTGTCACTGTGATTTTCATAATCTGTCCAAAACACTGGTTTCCCACCGCAACCACGCTAATCTGTGCCGGAAGTGTGAAAATGCATTTCGGCCAGGATGTTGAAAACGACAGCTGTATTGTTCATGAGGAGGTATAAAAAAATACCAATGTTGACAATCTGGAGTCAAAATATTACAAATTCGTAAAGCTACGAGCGTGCGTGGAAACTGCGCAATGCACACTCATAAAACAGTAATTTTTGGGAATTTTGCCACCAAATTTTCAACATAAGCTTTTTGGGAGCCCGCCTCATGAACAGTGATACTGTCGTTTTGTTAATCCATCCCGAAAGGTGATTCCGCACAGTGACTGCAAAATCACCTTTCGGGACCGATTAAGCAGATGACAGTGACTGAATTCATGAGGTGGGGTCCCAAGAACCCCATATTGAAAATTTGGTGCCAAAATTCCCCAAAATGGCTGAGATATGCACCAAAGTTGAAAAAAAACCCTATTTATGCCATTGTACAGCTTACCGGTACTACTTCAGTTCGCGGTCAGCTTTGAAGAGTGCAGACTTGTTCCCAGTCCACTGAAGATCGTCGCACTGTGCTCTGGAGGTAAGTATGGGGTGAGAGAGGTGTGTGAGGAGGTGGGTGCACAGAGGGTATGGCGCGGGTTGGGGGAGGGAACCACCAGAATCAACGAGGGACTGTTTTCTAGTTTACAGGTTTATTTAAAAAAAAAAAAACAACTCGCGGGAAGGTTTTCTTTTTTACAGGGACTTTTGGCACGCTAGCCAACGGGGGATTGGAAACCCCCATCGGCACATACCGAGTGCTGGGGGGGACAACAGCCAAGGGGGATTGGGCACCCCCCTCAGCACACAAGAAATTGGGGGGGCATTATGCTGACAGGCAGCGGGCTCCCCCGTTGGCAAAATGAACAGGAAGAGGGCATGCTAACAGGGGGATTAGGCACCCCTGTTGGCACATTTAAGTGCAGGGGGGGGACAAGAGCTGAGAGGGATTGGACACCCCTCGCCACACAACAAATTTGGGAGGGGGACATTATGCCGACTGGGAGGGGCCTGGCAAATGAACTCGTGAGGGGGTATGAAGCTAATGGGGATTGGGCACCCTTCATTTTTCTTTTTATAACTGTGTGAGGAAGGCCTGGGCTCAGTGCGTTTACACTGCTGTGATCTACACCAGTGTGATCGAGCAACCAGGAATCCAGTGCAGGAATGCAACTTCAACGGACTGAGCCGCTCTACTATTGGTGTGGCTCCAGTCCTTTGAAAAGTTGTCCTGCTCAGCCCAAACAGCTGAAGGTGAGTCATCGCCAGCCTACCGACTGATTCGCCTGCCACTGACCTGCTCCTAGAAATGGGGCTCTCCATTTGGCACACCCCTGTAAACCACCTTATAGCAATGAGTTTGTCTGCACCTGTGTGCCATGACAAACTCAAAAATGGTGTAAGGCAGGGGTGTCCTATAAGCCCCCTCCTTTACATATTTGGTTTAGACCGTATTTTATGAATGATAGAAAATACTCCGGAAATAGAACCTATAAAGGACAAAGATGGGAGAAGTTACAAAAAAGTCACAGTCTATGCTGACAATTGCACAATTATTATAGCAAATTTGAAATCAGGTCAGAAAACTCTACAGTTATTAGAAGAGGTATCAAAGGAAACAGGAATTGGAATAAATTGCACAAAAAGTATAGTGCTTGCAGTAGGACAAGCTCCAGTAGAAACGGTCATTGTGATCCCAGTCACAAAAAACAGGACTAAAATATTAAGACTGTATTTCAGAGCAAAGGAGGCTGAACAAAAAAAAATGGGACTTAGCATTTCAAACAGCACACCAAAAAGTACAATGGAAGTCATGGAAGATGACATGGGAAAAATGTGTCTTTTTAATAAGGGCATATATTGCACCCATATTTTTATATATATCACACACACATCCCTTACACCAGGACATGCACACTAAAGTGATGGGCCTATTTTTTTCTCCTCTTATGGGGAAGTCAGCTGAACCTGATTACGAGAGCTCACACATATAGACCTGGAAAGCAGGGGGAATGAATATGCTGCAACCTTTGGAATATTTATTTGCAAATTTTTTACACGAATATAAGACCTCTATTATTGGGGAAACGAGCAATAGGCATAAACTGCATGCAGCACTGGAGCAAGGAATTCTTAAAAGCATGGGGCCATGGAAAATGGCATGTGTCAAATAAATTGTTACCAAAATATGTACAGATCACAATAAATATATCAGGATGTGGAAATTTGAGCTGAAATGGTTTATAGATGTAAATAGGAAGCAATTTTATAATACTGTAGTGGAGAAATGGTACCTTGAGGAACCAGTATTTAAAGTAGACGCAACGATTAATTGCGCAGTTTCACTAGAAAGCATCGCAGAACCTAGAATACCTTTAAAAATGCAGGCTGTATTATGGTTATGTGGACATGAAAAACTGAATACTAGAGGAAACCAGAAGTATAAAACACAGACAGAAAGATACTATATGGAAGAAGACTCAAGGTGGAAACATTAAGACATTTATTTTTTGAATGTATAGGTCCAGCATAGCAGTTTTGTGGAATGAAGATATCTTTAAGACTATTACATATGAAATGTTAGTGTTAGGACAGTTAACAGAGCAATGGAAGAAGCTGGGGGGAAAAGCACTATATACGTGGTTTTTGCATGTTTCAAATGGGTTAGATGGCAGACAAGATGTCAAAGGTTTTTACAGAATGGGGATTTTCAGATTCAAGATGTATTATTTAAGATACAAGTTGAACTTGATAAAATATATGAATATGAAAAAAGAATGTTGGGGAGACATTATGTCAGTATTTATGGGAAGGAATAAGATTGGGTAGGTTTAACATGTGTACAGCATATATAGGGAGTAATTACCAGTGGGACTGGGAAACTGAAATGTATTTTAGGTTAAAGAAAGAGTAGACAAATAGAAAAGTAAGGAGTGGAATACATAAGGTGAATAAAGAGAAAAGGCTTGCTGTAGTTGCTTGCTTAAAAAGAGTGAAATCAAGTAATTATATTGGAGGCACAATTCAAATAGTAGTAAGAATTGGCTGTAAGAATATAGGCACTATGGAATAATATCAGATGTAGACTGAGAGGGAGGATTGTGTGCTGGTGTTTAGTGGCGGATGGCACTTTGTTTTAGTTTTGGAAATTTAAGGTTGCAATTGTTAGAATCCTTTGCTTGAAATATAATTTGAGTGCTGTAGGTCATATTTGTATTGTTTTAGTTGCTGTTTTTGAATTCTAAATAAAAATTTCCCCTACTCTTTTAGGTAGGGTAATAATAATTCAATGGGAATCTGAGGAGTTCTCAGAAAAAGGAAATGGACGACAGCAGGTGAAGATACATTTATAAAGTATAAATTTTAAGAGATTAAATAGGGTATGTACGCATAAGATGTAAATATGTATAACGAAATTTAATATATGATTTACAATGCTGTGTTTATTAGGCATGATAAGGTAATAGGTTTTGTACAGATAGAAACTGTGTGTGGTAAAAAGTTGAATACATATTTCATTTACTCTAGTAAAAGAGGAGGAAAATTTGGAAGGTTGAGAGTGTAGAAAATGTTTGAATATATGGGCAAAAGAGGAAGAGTATGACATAATACTTGTTTATTTCAATTTTTTCTGTATAAATTGAGTTTATCTTTAAGTATGATTTGTAATGAATATAATGTTTTAGTATTTGTTTTTGAATTTCAGTAAAAATCTCCCCTACTCTTTTCGAGAAATGCCATGGGATCTTTAACATCCACCTGAACTACCACCAGGACAGGCAGGTGGGACCTTGGTTTAGCATCTCATCTAAAAGATGGCACCTCCAGAGTGCAGCACCACCACCCCATGCTGCACCAGAGTGTCAGTATTGGGATTTATTTTATTTTACTTTTTAAGTTGGTGTTATTTTTTCAGGAACCTCACCAAGCCATCCGATGTCCTCCGTCTGCGCTGACCGGGTATTAGACCCCTCCCCTTCAGCCCCCATGACTAACCCCTCATGGCAGGGGGTGGGGAGACCCTCAACCCACCAGTCCGGATCCAGTTCAAGGGAGGCGCCATCCCGGCAGCATTGTAAGGGGGGACCATCGTCATCCATGGCGAGGACTCCCATTTTTCTGTTTTTCTCCCCTACGGAGAGGGGGCGTGCAAGGACGTCAGCAGAGGGAGCGTGCACGTGTCCACACGCACTTCTCCGGACATCGGCCCCATCTCCGCTCCTCTGTTTGCAGCATCAGTGTACTGCCCCCCCCAACCGCCACTAGGGGCCAATCGATCACTGCACTGGTATCCCCTTCCCGGAGAAGGAGAGAGCAGTCCCAGACGCTCAACTTTCCTCCACCTCACAACCCCGTGGCCTAGTGCCTGCTCTGGAACATGTCGCTGCATAGTGCGAGGTAAGGCGTCCAGTGCCTCAACCCTCAGCGCCACCAGGCCAGCTAGTATTGAGATTTAACTCAAGTGCCTGGTGTGGGGATAGAACCCACAGCTGTCTGATCTTCTAGCCTCAGAGGCGAGTGTGCAACCTGCTGAGCCACTGACACTCTTGAAAACACTAAAACAGTTGGACCTAAACAAGTCCTCAAGGCCAGACGAGCTCCACCCGAGGTTACTCTCTTGCAGGGCCAATTTCTGAGATTTTTAATAAAAGCTTAAGTGAAGGAATACTGCCAGCTGATTGGAAGGAAGTGTATGGAATCCCTGTATATAAAAATCAAGGGTCTAGAGGTGACATAATTAACTACAGACCAGTGAGCCTTACTTCTGTGATGGTTAAGATCCAGGAGAGAATATTAGGGGAGGAGATAGAGTAGTATTTGAACAGTAATAAAGTAATGGATAAAACAGCTGAACCAATTAGTTGACTGTTGGACAGGAGTACGCCAGTGGATGTGATGTTTATGGATTTTAGCAAGGCATTTGATACCGTGCCACATATGGAGTTAATATATAGAATAATATATGGGGTTGTGTGCTTAATGAGAATTTTACACACACGTACGGTGTTGGATGCTACATAAACCTGTAAGCGAAGCTCGAGGTGTTTATTTGAACATCCTGTGATAATCGCAAGTCAAAAATTGCGACTACAAAATCGTGCATCAAATATAACGAAACCATATTTGGCAACTGCACAATAACACTGCCAGGACCGAATAGCAAATTTGGCTGTACAAAAACAGCGACAAAAGGATCCTCAGAGTTCCGATATCTCTGCGCCCTTCGCTGGTCCCTCGCTGGTCCCTGACACAATCTAAATAAAAATAAGTATAAATAACTACATATTGTATTTCCAGCAGGAGTTCATAGACTTCCATGTCTGCATCTAAAACAACATTAGAAGTACCTCCAAGTTCACGTCTTTCCAAACAAACCCAGCCTTAAACATAAATCCCTATACAGTAGTAGAGTACTTTTACACACTGAGTGGCTTTAGATGGGACAAACATAATATTGTCACCTAAATCCAGTGGCACAAGAAGCAGGAAATGTCTAAAGGATGAGCATTATCTCCAGTCAGTTTGGAAAGGGAGAATGTCCTTCACCTTCATGGAACAAGTGCTGGGCTTTCAATGCAGGATGGGAGGTACAGTCAAAAATTGCATTTTATTCTCAATGAAAGGCATTCAAAATCTGCAAACATGGAACTGCCAACTGAACCAGAATGAGACCGTAATGTATTTGGTGGAGGAGTTTTGGGATAATGTTCTGACATGAGACCAAAAATGCAGCAGGAGTTTGTATATCATACTGTAGTAGACTTGCACCGTTATTTGCATAGTTGCAACAAGAGTTGGCGTGGAATGCATCTCCGCGATCGCTATTTTGACATTTTCCTTTTTGTACTGTAGCTAATTATGTGGTCGCCATTATGTAATCGCTGTAATGGAAATTGAGATTTTTTTTTTCGCAATTTTCACATAGAACCTCCAACACCAAGGGTGTGTTTAAAATTCAAGTTTTTAAACACACAACCTCATGTTTTATTTTATATGATTGCTGGGTATATTTTTTTTTTGCCATAGCGGTTATATAAAATAATAAGACATCGCTGTGCAGCCAGGGTCCAATCGGGTTTCAGTGGGGTCCGCACTTGGACGCGACTGCTGAAAGAAATGTTTAGTTTACCCTTTCCCCCCTCATGTTTTTAATAAAGTAGCCCAGTTTAAGTATTTTTAGCCCAGTTTTTTTTTTTTGTTTGTTTGTTTTTTATGGACTTACTGCTAAGAACAAGTGGCAGTGTAGTGTCCAGCAGTAAGACATGACATCCGGCAATGAGGAAGGGAAGAGCTGTGGCTGGCACATGCACAGAACAAAGGGAAACCCGGGAAGTGTTCACCATTATAACCCACTGATTATAACAGCAAATTATGACAACCAGGTTTGCCATAGGGAAAAAAGATACCGGTTATTATAAATAAATGGGCTGGCAGTATAGCCTAGAGGGTAGAGGAACAAGGTGTGAATGAGCTTGGTACATCCCGCAGACCAGACCTGAGTTTGATTCTCACAACCTCCACTTGCATACTGTGTGACTCTGAGCAAGTCACTTAACTGCCCAGTACTTCCAGGTCACCCCTGAAACAGGCACTTTTGCCTAGTGTGCCTTACCTGGTTACAAAAAGACTAAAAAAAAAAATTAGGAAATACAGAACTCAACAACAGCATTGTAAAGTGGATAGTAAATTGGCATGAAGGTCGTAGGGAGACAGTGAAAATGAATGCATACTCATCTGACTGAGGAGGGGTGACAAGCGGGGTTCTACAGGGGTCTGTATTGGGTCCAACACTCCTTGATGTTTATGTGAGTTATATGCAGTGCACTGAAGGGGGGTGGATGGTGAAATTCGCTGACAATATGAAAGTCACTTGTGAGGTATTTAATTAATTTATTTTTTTTTTAATTTATTTAAATCTCGGATTACAAATACCTTTGAGCTTAGAGCTCTTTTACAGAGGTTCCACATCAGCAGCATAATACAACAGTTTAACAGAACAAAAAGTATGGCAAAGCAGTATACATGGAGAAAGGCGATCAACAGGTTTACAGACTATACAGGGTATGATAAAATAATTGTAAATAAGAAAAGAAAGCAATAGTTGACATTCACCGTGAATTAAAGAATAGAAATGAGTAATGCTAAGCAGTTTCATGCACAGGAATGCATACAGTAAATTGAAAATCAGCCAAAACAAGCTTTGGCAGTTACTGGTAAAATCATAAGGTAAGTTAAAATCAGCCAACATACCTTGTCAGGACAGACTGGGGGGGGGGCATTAGGTAGAGGGGAGGAAAGGTGAAGGGGGTAGGATAGCAGGGAAGGGGGATGTCAGAGATGGTGCTAAGGAGATTTAACAGTAATCAAGTGCTAGGGTTTTAGATTGCCAAAGAGGGTTTAGCAGAAACAGTCACAGGAATGAGTGGCAGAGAGTAGTCGCTGTAGCTTGGATTTGAAAGGGCCCAATTTGCATTCGGAGGAGATGTCACAGTAGAGGGTATTCATCCAAAGAGGGACTCTGTAGGCAAATGATCTTTGTCCCTAGGAGGTACGGCAGCGAGGAACCAGAAAGAGCTGGGATTCAGAGCCACCGGTATTAAAAGAGGGTCTGAGAAGACCTTGAATTCCAGGTGGTAGGAAGCCTAGGGTTATTTTCTTGGCCATCAGTCATGTTTGATATTTAATGCGATCTTTGAGCTGGAGCCAACCAGTTTGGGCATAGAGGTTGCAAGAGGGGGTGAAATGGTAGGCTCCTGAGATGAAGCGACATGCCTTGTTTAGAGCAGTGGAAATGCGCTGGAGGGCAGTTTCAGTGGCAGATCCATAGATTATCAATCCATAGTCAATAATGGAGGTAACACAGCTCTGTATGGCCTACCTTAAGGCTTCTGGTGTAAGGGAGTTCCTGTGTCTATAGAGGAAGCCGATGCCAGTTTTAACTGCTTTGGCAATGTTGTCAGTATGCACCCCATAGGATAAGTTGCTGTCGATGGTGACGCCAAGATACTTAAATAATGTACCTGCTCAAGAATGGTCCCAAGGTGATTGGAGATAGTCAGGGGATGATGCCTGTGTTTATTGTGGGAGCTGCTGAAGAACATGAGCTTAGTTTTTTTTTATAGTTTAGCACCAGTTTGTGATCACTGAACTAGTTCTCTACTGATGCAAATATGAGTTGCAGCTGGCTTTCAAGAGGTACGGGGTCTGTGTGACTTGTGTAGATAACAGCATCGTCCATGTATAGTAGGATTTGTTTAGGGCAAGATCTTGGGAGATTGTTTAAGAAGAGACTAAATAGTAGAGGGCTCAGGATGGATTTTGACTTGTTGAATGTGGGTCTCCAGATAGCTTTTAAACCAGGCATTAGAGTTGGAGGAAATTCCAGCATTGCTTAGCTGTTCCAGTAGTAGGGGTTGATGGACCATGTTGAACGCTTTTGTCAGGTCGATAAATGCAGCCCCAACTATCTCTCCATGGTCCAGAGATTTGTGTATGAAACCAGTGAATTCCATGAGAGTGGAGGAGGTGCTATAGACACTGAGGAGAGAATAAGGATACTACAGAAGGAGATGAGCCAACTAAATGATTGGGCACAAAAGGCAAAAATGCGCTTCAACCCAGATAAATGTATACTTAAGCACTTTGGTTGCAAGAACAAATTTGCTGAGTACAAACTGAGCAGCACTACACTGAAGGAGAGCAAGTGAGAAGGAGATCTAAGAGTATTAGTGTTAAACAACTTTAAAAGCAATTCACAGTGTGACAGTGTAATAAAGAAAGGAAATAGATTATTAGGCTACATAAGGAAGAACCTTGTAAGCAGAGACAGGAGGGTGGTGGTGCCAGTGTATAGGTCACTGGTGAGGCCCCATCTGCAGTATGGAGTCCAGTTTTGGAACCCACTTAGGAGAATAGATATAAAAAGATTGGAGGCTGTGCAGAGAAGGGCAACAAGGTTAGTATGGGATGTAAGAAGAATGAGTTGCAAAGAAAGGTTGGAACAACTCGAATTACATTCACTGGAGAGGAGAGTGAGAGGAGATATGATACTGGTTTGTTAGACTGTCTACTCGAGTTAAACATTTTTTAAATTATATCGGATAAAGATTGAAGGAAGGAGAATCGAACTTAAGAGGGCAAAATTTCCTACTAAAATGAGGTTTATATGGGATGAAAATGAGATAGCATTGGTTCACACAGAGGGTAATAAAGACATGAAATGGACTGCCAAGTCAGGTCATGGATAGTGAAACACTAGAAATATTCAAACAGGTATTAGACAGGTACATGGAGCCTAAAGGTATGACTTATATCTGCTGAGCAAGCAGCGGACAAAACTATGAGGGGCTTTGTCCTATTTTTCGTCTGAAACACCTATGAACCTCTGAACCCTCTGAACAGGGAAGCAATGAGAGTCTGGTATTGGGCTCTGGAACTATCAGCGGTACATGTTCCAGGTGTCCAAAATGTCTTGGCAGACAGGCTAAGCAGGTCACAGTCCAGAATACACGAGTGGGAACCGCTGACCTCAGTTGTCGAGGACCTGTTTGACAAATGGGGTCATCCAAAGTTGGACCTTTTTTTGCATTCCCTCACAGCACAAATCTGCTACTTTTCTGCTTCTCGCTCCAGGGTCTGGAGCTTTCTGGTGAGCTGCATTTTCCCCTCTCCTGGAAAGGGAGGTTCTTGTATGCCTTCCGTCCCTGCCTCCTAATTCAGAGTCCTCCTCAAGCTCCAGATGGAGGAGGCAATTCTGATCCTCATTGCTACCTTATGGCCTTGACAGATCCATTTCCCTCTGCTACAACAGCTTGCAGTGGAACCACCAGTGCCTCTGCCCCTGTGCAAGGGCCTACTGTCACAGGAACAGGGAACCCTGGTTAATCCAGACCTCAAGTCTCTTCACCTTCATGCCTGGCTCCTGAAAATATAGCCATTGCATGTCTTGGGGTTTCCCAAAATGTGGCTGATGTTCTGGTGGCTGCTAGAAAGCCTCCCACCTGATCCACTTATTCTATGAAGTGGAAGCATTTTGCTCTGTGGGCTGCTTCTCATTACTTGGACCCGTTTACCTGTCCAGTTAACCAGGTTCTAGAGTGTCTGCTGTTCTTATCTATACTTGGTGATTAAGACAGGCAGAAGGCCATCGCCCATTTTGTCAGTTTCCCGCTTTAGAAGGGCCAATTGGAGAACTATTTTGTTAGGAAATAATTGTCCAACTTATTTTTAAAGGTGTGGAAAGAGTCTGCATTCACAACCTCCCTAGGTTGACTGTTTCACAGTGGTATAACTCTTTGTGTAAAGAAGTACCTCCTGCCATTCTTTTTTGAGAATGTTAGTTTAAGCTGGTATTTATGGCTTCCTAGATTGGTGTTTCTGTTGTTTAGTTCCAGGCCTAAACTGTCCATTAACTGGCTTTGCCCAATTATTTTAAATATTTCTAGAACATCTCCCCTCGTACGTCTCCATTCTAGTGGGTAAAGGCCTAGTTGGTGCAATCTTGATTCAAAAGGCTCATCTCTTAGTCCATGAATAATTTTAGTCACCCTCCGATGGACCCTCTCCAAGTTGTTTACGTCCCTTCTTAAATAGGGGCTCCACGAAGGGGTGCAGTAGTCCAGCTGGGGTCTAACAAAGGCTCTGTAAAGGGGGACTATACAGCCTCTGTTTCTGGATATGAATGCCTTCCTTATCACTCTAAGATTTTATTTGATTTCTTTTTTACTTCTTTACACTGTGGGCTGAAACTGAGGTCATGGTTGATTAAGATCCCCAGATCCTTTTCTGTTTCAGATGCCTTTAATTATATACCATTTAAAGTATAAATATTTTGGTTGTTGTTAGCACCAAGGTGCATGACCACACATTTTTCTGTATTAAATGCCATGCCATTTCTGTATGCCCAGTTCTCTAGTGTTTTCAAGTCCCTTCTTAGAGTGTCCACCTGGCTGTCATTTCCCACCTCAGCTCCTAATTTTGAATTATCCACAAATTTTGTTAGCCGATTTTGATGCCAAAATTCATATCAGTGACAAAAAGTAAAAACAGCACTGGCCCAAGAACTAATCCCTGTGGCACTCCACTGCTCACTGTGCCCATGTATAACAGCACTCCCCTTATTCTAACCCACTGCAACCTTCCTGTCAATCATGTTGTAACCCAACTCAATAACTTGGTGTTAATATCAAAATTGGCTAGTTTTTGTATTAAGGTGCTGTGGAGCACCTTATCAAAGGCCTTTTGAAATCCAAAAGGACCACATCCACTAGTCTGTTATAGTCCAAAGCTATACTAGCCTTGTCATAAAAGACAAGGGTATTAGGCAAGATCTTTGTATTTTGAAACCATGTTGTGCTTCATCCTGGAGGATTTTACAGTTTATTTCTTCATTCAATTTGTCCATGATGATTGATTCCATTATGTAACACTTACCCCGGCCAAGAGCGGCATCTTGCATCCAGGACCCCCTACTTGTTACTCAGACAAGGCAACAAACCACAAGTTGGCAGAAAATAAGTATCACCTCTGGCATTAGGGTAAATACTTGGCTCAGGCATCTAAGAGGTCGGGGAGGGGGAGTTGTGCACAAAATAAAATTTCTATTTAACCTGAGTCTGGAAGAGAGGTGCCAGGGTTATGCTATGTTCTTTCCCAGCCAGCTCTTGGCACAGGGAGTACCTCTGAATAGATGATATTACAATTGTCCTATTCCAGTATACTGTGCATGTGCAGGAACTCTTTTATTGTATCTTCCACATTTTGCCTCCGTAGATTATTAGTGCCCGCATGTATTATTTATTTGCTTTTGTTAACCAGATAAGCACACTAGACAGCAAAGTGCCTATTTTCAGGAGAGACCCGGGAGACTTACAGGGTATCCATGAACACAAGATATAGGGTAGGGGTTACATGCAGGAGCCACGTGCTCCGACAGTGGGTAATACAGTAGAGGTTACATACTGGAGCAACATGCTCTGCCATAAGGTAATACAGAGATAACATCAAATAACAGTTAGGAATTTGCAGCAAGAACAACACAAGCAGGAGCAAAACATTAAAATTGTTAGGAGTACATATGTGTGATCTTCCCTTGTCAGGCTTCACCATTCATTACTGCTTGGGTTAGTGCCGGAGGGGCGCACCCGCTACGGGAGTTTTTTTTTGCTGTGGGGCACCTTATCAAAGGCCTTTTGAAATCCAAAAGGACCACATCCACTAGTCTGTTATAGTCCAAAGCTATACTAACCTTGTCATAAAAGACAAGGGTATTAGGCAAGATCTTTGTATTTTGAAACCATGTTGTGCTTCATCCTGGAGGATTTTACAGTTGATTTCCTCATTCAATTTGTCCATGATGATTGATTCCATTATGTAACACTTACCCCGGCCAAGAGCGGCATCTTGCATCCAGGACCCCCTAGTTGTTACTCAGACAAGGCAACAAACCACAAGTTGGCAGAAAATAAGTATCACCTCTGGCATTAGGGTAAATACTTGGCTCAGGCATCTAAGAGGTCGGGGAAGGGGAGTTGTGCACAAAATAAAGTGGGTAATACAGTAGAGGTTACATACTGGAGCAACATGCTCTGCCATAAGGTAATACAGAGATAACATCAAATAACAGTTAGGAATTCGCAGCAAGAACAACACAAGCAGGAGCAAAACATTAAAATTGTTAGGAGTACATATGTGTGATCTTCCCTTGTCAGTCTTCACCATTCATTACTGCTTGGGTTAGTGCCGGAGGGGCGCACCCGCTACGGGAGTTTTTTTTTTGGGTTAAACCAAGCGAGAAGGCAGCCCTCAGCCTTGACGTGCTGCGTCATGCGCAAGAAGCGGCCGTTAGGTGCCACAGACTCCTCCTGTATCTCAGTTCTGTTTCTCCGCCGTCGGGCTGCACCTGCTGCGTGGTAGTTGAAGCTTTCTGCGTCACTCAAGACTCCTCGTATTCTCAGGTTATATTCGCTCGACGCCGTCTCCCAGTAAGACCGTTTCTTTTATTTCTGTCGACGGCGCCGAGTGCTTTGTTGCTGTTTTTGTTCTTATTTAGTTCGCATCATGTCAGGTTCCGGGGCAAAACGTAAATCGAAGGCGGTCCGTGCCCCTATGCATCGGTGCTCCTGTGGCCGGCATTTCTCCGTCACAGATTGGCATGATGTCTGTCTCCGTTCCCTGGGACCCAACCACGATATGGACGCGTGCGACGCCTGTTTCTCCATGGACCGTCGTGTCCTCGAAGTCCGCGCGTTCAAGATCGGCAAGGCCCTGCCGACCTTCGGGGGACAGCGTCGCTCCAGGGATTCCCAGGTAAGGTCTCTAGGCCCTTCCTCCGGGTCCCCTCTTGGGCCTATACGGTCCATAGAGGAGGAGGCTTCCTCCTCTTCTCTTGCCAAAGAGGAAGCTTCTTTTGCGGTGTCAGAGGAATGTCGAGGTCCCTCCCGGGGCCGTGGCGGAGACACCGCCTCGGCGATCACCTCCTCGGAGTGGCTCCCCAGTGTCGAGGCCCACGCCTGCTGGGCCTGGCACCGTGGACCCTCGGCGCGCCTTCTGGCCGTTTCCGGATCGGCGCGGTGATCGAGACAGTGCCATTGGCAGCGCCGCTCTGGCCTTGCAGGCCCGGTTCGCTCTCCTGGCAGTGCCAGGTTGGGTTCCGGCGCAGAGGGCGGCACCATGGGCCTAGCCAGCGCCGGTGGGGTGCCGGGACTGGGCTTAGCGGGTGGGCCGAGGTCGTCCGGCACCACCACCGGCGCCGTTCGTGGCGCCGTTTCACCTGGAACCCCCAGGGTTGCTAGTATTGTGGTCCAGCTGATCTCTTCCTCTTCGGAGGCTGATGACTCAGATGTGGACCTGTCCTGGCAACCTGATTCTTCGGAGTCAGGGTACCCAGTGGCACGTGGTGCTAGGAGGCCCAGTGGGCCTCTTCCGCTGTCCCCGCTGCTGTCCTCCCCTGGGGGCCCCCAGGCTAGGGGTGGTCTTGGGTCCCTGGGGGGTGATGGAGCAGGGGCGGAGGGAGGGGCTCTCCCTCCTGGGGGGCTCGTGGCAGCTACCAACCCTGGTGCTGCTGCAGCCCCTCGGGGTAGGAGATCGCTGGGGTCGAGGAGGAGGGCGCTCTCGGAGTCCGCGGGGTCGAGGGGCAGGGTGCAGGCGTCTCGGTCTCTGTCGGCCACCCCTCGGGGGTGGCTAGGAGCTGTAGCGCTGGGCCCCGCCTTTCCCTCTTGGACCCTGGGGTCCCCTCCGGTGGCGTTGCTGCGGGCTGCCCTTCTGGATCCATGCAGTCCCAGGTTCGTCACAGGGGAAGATCCCCTTCTGGGCTCTTCCAGGCTTCGCATCCCCAGGGTTCCGTTTTGCGACCTGGTCTGTTGTCCGGGATCCCGCCAGCTCGGGCTCCATTCCCTGGATTTCAGAGCCCTAGCAGAGGACAGTTGCCTCTTCGTAGGTGCCCATCTCCCATTCATCTGCAGCCACCCCCCGCTCTTCCAGGCCATGTCGGTCCTATGGGCCCGTTATCCTGGGAACAGTTCAGAGGTTCTGCGCCGGCCTTCCCCTCATATGTCAGGTGTGTGAATGAGCGGGTCTTTTGCCTATCCCCACCGCCGCAAGAATCCTCTGGACACTTGAGCTCTCCATCATCCTTGTCTCCCTCCTCTGAGGGAGAGGAACCCTCTGCTCATATCTCCTCCGATGCTGATTTCACTGAATATCAGCGATTCCTTTCAAGGATGGTGAGGGATCTTCAAATTTCCTACTTTAGGCGAGACAATACCGAACGGGAGATGCGTGAATTCCTTGGCGAATTCAGTGCCCAGCACCTGGTGGTACCTTCCTGGCCTATTCCCTTCCAGGAGGCGTCTATCCGTTCCTGGCAGTCGCCAGCCGCCCCTTCTCCAGCCCCGGCAGACTGTCGACGTAGGTATTGTGCCCCTTCGGAATCCCTGGGTACTCTCCCCAACCTGCCCTGATGTTTGGTATACCTAGAGACTCCCTCCGGGCGCCGCCGCCTGGCTCACGACCGTCCACCGGACTCGGATTCCCTACAATTCAACCGGTGGGGGCGAAGAGTGTTCTCTTCCTCTCATGCGATGTCTTGTATTGCATCTCATCAGGCTCATCACACTGCCTACATTAGGCATTTGTGGTCGATGCTCTCTCAGATCTTAGCATCAATGCCTGATACGGAGCAAACCAGACAAGCTATTGCCCTCTCTGCTATAGGCCTGGAGCTGGCAAGATACCAAGCAAGGGCATCTTATGATGCCAGTGAGGTGGCTTCCAGGCTTGCGGTGACAGTGATCTGCATTAGACGGACGGCATGGCTTCATCTATCAAGGTTGTCACCCCTGGCCCGGCATAGGGTGATTCGCTCCGCTTTCCGGGGGACCCGTCTCTTTTCCTCCAGAGCTAGGAGATTACCGCAGGGGCTTCCTCCCATCTCCCCGTCCTCGGGGGGGGGGGGCACCTCCTAGCTCTTCTCCCCCATAGGCTTCTCTCTAGAGTAGCCCAGGGTCTTCCCCTTCTGTTTCTCACCAGCAGGAGGCTGGGGGTCTTGTTCCCTCAGGGTTCTACCCCCTTTTTAAGGGGGCTTGGTACTCACTCAAGCAGCAATGAATGGTGAAGACTGACAAGGGAAGATATGAAAATTACGTACCTACCGTAATTCTTGATCTTCTCTCGTATCTTCATCATTCATTACTGATACCCACCCACCTTCCCCTCAGTGGCCTCCTACTGTGGCGTCTCCCCCTCCCGTCTCGTTCCTCTTCCTTCCCTTGTCCTTTATGCAAAAAAAAAAAAAACTTTCTGTTTTCCATTCTTAATGAATGGTTCCTTTTTTCCTCAAGGTAAAGAGGAACGAGCACGGTCTGTACTTTTCTCTTATTCTGAGGGAACTCTTTCTGACCTAAATACCTTGATCAGGTTATGCAGTTTCACAGCTTAAGAGACCGTGCCCTGACTCGGCCTCAGCAAAATTTAGAATCCCCCTGGCAGGTATTATCTTTGAGCTCATTCTAGCTGCTGCTTGCACTTGTCAGCCTTGGGCGTCTGCTTTGCCTTGCCTTAGGGAGTTTGATTGAGTTCCCACTCTATCCTTCATACAAAGCTGCCTTCAGAAAGGCATAATCTTTCCCATACACTGCTGTGTTAGCACTTAACAGGGTGCTAAGGGACTTAGTCCCCTTCCTGGGTGGGCGCTCTTCCCGGAACAGGTTCTGCTCGGGCAGTCCATGAGCCCTCAGCTAGGATGTAGGGACTTGGCATGTTGAGAGTTCAGAGATTCTGCCCTCATTTGGATCTGTTCAGGTGGTTTGGTTGAACCTCCCCTCAGTCCTAGCAACTGGGATTCTTGCTCCCTTGTTAGTCTCGAGCCTATAACTCTCTCAACCAATGCTTGATGGGCACTGTTCTCCCTCTCAACATGCCTCCTTTTCTTCTTCTTCTTTCTCTTTCCCTCTCTCTGTTCCTCCCCTAGAGCTGCCCCGGAAAGGAGGTCCTGCGGTCCCTTAGGGTAGGAATTCTTTCTCCTCTGTCTATCCTCTACCGGCTTATACCTTTTTCAGTTTATATCCTTTCCTTTTTGTCCCTCGGCTCTCTTGCCTCCTTTCCTTTTTCTTACCCTTTATTTTTAGCCTCTCGGCTACAGAACTGAGATAGAGGAGGTCTCGGCACCTAAGGCCGCCCTCACACATGATGCAGTACATCGCGCTCGAGGGCGGCGCCATTGGAGCCGACTCCAAAAAACAAAAAAAAACTCCCATAGCGGGTGCGCGCCTCCGGCACTAACCCAAGCAGTAATGAATGGTGAAGATACAAGAGAAGATCAAGAATTACGGTAGGTACGTAATTTTCATTTCTAGGGACATGGATATGTTGTTCATCCACACTTTCTGGCAGGCATCCTTGCTGCTTTAAATCTTGCCGGAAGGTCTTCAGGCTGGCTTCTCCCACCCACCCGGGTGGTAAAACTCTCAGCTCCGCCCCATGACGCCAGATCTTCCTTACCGCTTGGAAGCTCAGGTTCCCTTCTTAACGCTCTGCGTATAAGACTGGTTCCTAATTCTTCGGTTTACCCGAAATAAAGTTTAAGGTTTTCAAGACTTGGTCAATTTATTTCCCTCGCGGCTGCGATGGACAAATCGACTCCCGGTTTTCGGAGGTGCCCATGCGGGCAGAAGATGTCTCGGACAGATCCGCACTCCACGTACATCTACTGCTTAGGCCTTGAGCACGACCCGCAGGCCTGCGACCTGTGCTCTTCCTTCTCTGTCTATGTCCTGGAGGACCGCGCCGCCCGTTTACAACTTGGGCGCCCCGAGAAACGTTACCCGGCGGTGAAGTTGAAAGAGGCCTGTTTGGCGGTGTCCGCGGCGGCTGGCTCGGCGGAACAGCTCAAGCAGATGATCGCCCTCGAGGAGGAGGCGGTGAAGCCGCATCTTCGTCTTCCTCGGCCGCGGCCTTTATCCCACTCTCCTTGGGATCCTCCTATTCAGCTTCTTTTAAGGAGCTCTATCAGTCCCTTTCCACCAAGGGAGAGGGACCATCAGGACTTTCCTCTCGGTCCAAGAAGAAGGACTCTAAAGGTAAGTCCCTCTGTCGACGTTCTTTGGAGTGGGAGAGGTCCCCCTTCCCGTGTAGTCGACCCTCGACTTCAGTTGATCCTTCGGCTTCGGCCACTGGCTTCACGGTGTCCCCGTCAGGTCAGTTTACAGAGACACCCGTCGATGCAGTCGAGATTTTTCTCGACCCGTCGGACGGGTTGTCGACTGGTGAAGCTGACAACCCTCATTCCCCGGTTCCCCCGGCGGAGATCGAGGTTACCGTGGACTTGCCTGTGCCTCCGGTTCTGGAGTCCACGGTCGAATCTGCCGAGCCGAGGGGAGAGCGGGTCTCCTCCGCCCTGCCCCAAAACCCTCCTCAGAATCGCCGAGGTTCTCGGTTTCGGACATCTTCTCGGTCCAGCCGATCCCGCTGACATAGGCGGTCTCAGTTACCCGTGGTAAGCCGGTGTCGCCCGCTCGTCTCGTCTTCCTCCACCGGACAAGGTGAGGCTTGGCGCTGGAGTTGCACCCGGTGCTACGAGGACCTCAGTGGCAACAGCTCCTTCTGTCGAGAGCAAGCGTATTCGCCTTCCGGCCATCAAGTGGCTGGAAACGGCCCGCCCTAGCGCGGCGCCTGCCCCGGGTCTGTTGCTCGGCCGAAACCAGCTGCCCCACCAATTCTGGTGGAACCTCCGCCTCCACAGCGAAATTTGGTTCCCGACCAAGGTTCTCGGCCGGGACAGAACCTGCCCCATGGCTGTCTGTCACCCTCACTCCCGACCCGCCCTCGGCAGGTGGAGGTAAGCAGGCTCAAAGGCAGCTCTTCTGCGGACTCGTCCGAGTCCGATTGCCCGATTCCTCCCTGTTCTCCAGGCAGGTCGACCTGGAGTCCTCCGGAGGTCAGATCGCTGGACGATGGCCCATCGTCCTTCATGGGTTGCTTAGGCTCATCTCGGAGTCCACGGGATGCAGCTCGAACCCATATCCAAGCAGGCCGTGTGTCAGCGAGGAATGTTGGACGAGGTCCAGAGGCCTTTCCAGTGGCGAGGCCATTGTCGGCCAGCCTTGGAGCTCTGGCAGCGTCCTGCTTCCTGCCCTCGCCTTGAGCCAGGATGGCCGAAATGCTGCGGTCCACCGGTTCCCTGTCTGGTTTTGGAACACCCCTCAGCCGAGGGTTGGTTACCGACAGCGTCTTCCGGCGTGCCGGAAGCGCCAGGGACGTGGACAAGCCTCCCGACAAGGAGTCCAAGAAGTTGGACTACGCCGGGCACAAAGTCTACGCTGCGTCCTCCCTTGGCCTTCGTCAGGCCAGCTCGGCCGTGCTGATGGCACACTTCTCTCATGCCCTGTTGGGCTCCCTGGACGAGGTAGTCCCTCATCTCCCGGCCTGGAAGAGGAACCTGCAGGCTTGGTTTTGGGATGCCAAGTGCGAGCCTGCTGGCCCTGGTGCTGCTGAGCCGGACGTGCCGTGGGCGCAGACGGACGAAAGGGCTTGGGTTGCGGTCTGCAGCCCTTGTCCCTCTGGGCGGAAGAGACCGAGTCCAGAGTGGCACCACGGTCAAGCAGGTGCGGGACCAGGGCAGGGCAGTGGCCAAGCAGCAACTTCAGACTGCTCTGGACATCGACGACTCATGTGCCAGGTCAGTCGCGGCCGCAGTGGTCATGCGCCGTTGGGCATGGTTGAGGATATCTACCTTCATAGCGGATACCCAGCACAAGTTGGTGGATGTCCCCTTCCTGGGGACTGACCTCTTCGGCCCTGGAGTGGAGGGTCACCTCCAGAGGATCGAAAAGTCCAGTGCCACTCTGGACTCGGTCTCTTCCGCCCAAAGGGACAAGGGCTGCAGACCGCGGCAAGCCCTTTCGTCCGTCTCGCCCACGGCCGCGTCCGGCTCCAGCAGCACCAGGGCCCAGCAGGCTCGCGCCCAGCATCCCAAAACCAAGCCTGCAGCTTCCTCTTCCAGGAAGCAGGAGGCCAAACCCCAGGAGGTCCTCGGCGGTCCCTCCTCAAGCCTGCCCAGTAGCGGGTTGAGGGTGTCGCCCCAACCTCGTCCTCCACCCAGGTTCCCCATTGAGAGGCAGCTCCGCCACTTCCTTTCCGCCTGGTCCGCTATCACCCAGAGACCAGTGGGTGCTGGAAGTGGTAGGAAAGAACCTGCCTCTGGAGTTCGAGCAGGCCCCTGACCTTCCAGGCAATGCCCCTGAGAGTCTTCGAGTCCGCTAGCTTCGCTGTCGGCTCACGAGCCGATATCACTCTGCTCCTCAAGAAAGAGGTGATCAGAGAGGTGGCGGACCCTCCCTCAGACCCGGGGTTTGTGTCCAGGTACTTCCTGGTCCCAAAATGGACGGGCGGGCTGGTGCCCCATTCTCGACCTGCACGACCTAAACAAGTTCCTAAGGTCTCGGAGCTTCAGGATGGTCACTCTGGCTCAGATAATACCATCCCTGGAACGAGATGTGTGGTTCTGTTCTCTGGACCTACAGGACACGTTCTTTCACGTCCCTATCTGTCCGTCTCACCAGAGATTCCTTCGCTTTCGAGCGGAGGGATCCCTTTATGAGTTCCGAGCCATGCCCTTTGGCCTTTCTGTTGTTCCCAGGGTCTTCACCAAATGCATGCCAGTGGTGACAGCATTCCTGCGGCGCCGAGGGGTCCGGGTGTACCCTTACCTGGACAATTGGCTGATAGCAGCCCCCTCCAGACAGGAGGTGGAGCAGTCCAGAGATCTGGCCCTCCAGGTCTGCTCTCAGATCGGCCTTCTCATCAACGAGGCAAAGTCAGAACTCGGACCGGAGCAGGTGATTCATTTCATCGGGGCAGAGCTTCGACTCTCTTGAGCCAACCACGGCTCCTGGCAGACAGGGCGAGGTTCTTTCCTCCTTTGCCCAATCATTTCTGGTTGGGCAATCGCATCATGCCGGGACTTCCTCGCCTCCTGGGTCTCATGGCGGCCTGCTAGCGTGGTCCATTGGGCCCGCTGGCACATTCATCCCCTTCAGTGGGGATTGGCCAGCCAGTGGTCATAGCGCTGCGATCCATTGGACCAGCTAGTGACGGTGACCCAGGGGATGTGGAACGCTCTCTAGTGGTGGACCGTTCCAGCACGTTTGCAGGAGGGCATCCCGTTTGTCTGCCCCGAGCCGACGGTCTCTCTATCGACCGATGCCTCTCTGATGGGTTGGGGTGCCCATCTGGGGGAGCACAGAGCGCACGGCCTCTGGTCCCCTCGGGAGTCCTGATGCCATATCAACCTGCTGGAGCTTCGGGTGGTTCGTCTAGCCCTCACCGCCTTTGCTCCGTTTCTATGGGGTCAAGTGGTTCAGGTCCAGACGGGCAATACCACGACCATGTACTACCTAAACTGCCAGGGTGGGACACGCTCCATGCCTCTGTGCAAGGAAGCTCTCCGCGTTTGGTCACTCGTGCGCAGCCTGGACGCGGATCTCCTAGCCATCCATGTGGCAGGAGCCTCCAACACTCTGGCCGATGCCCTAAGCCAGATAGGGGCTGTGTCCCATGAGTGGTCTCTCCTGCCGGAGGTAGTACAAGATCTGTTCTCCCACTGGGGCACACCTCAGGTGGACCGGTTTGCCTCCAGGGAGAACGTGAAGCTGAGACTGTTTAATGCCTGCCCCCCTCAACAGGGTTTGCTGCAGGGGGATGCCTTCTCAAGGCCATGGACCCTGGGGCTCTTCTACGCCTTTCCCCCATTTCCCTTGATCCACAAGGTGCTTCTCAAGGCAAGGAGGGACAAGGCGCAGGTGATTCTGGTAGCCCCAGACTGGCCCCGCCAATGCTGGTATCCAGATCTCCTCAGCCTCAACTCCAGGCTCCCGAGGCAGCTTCCAGCTCGCCCGGACCTGCTATCAGTCAGTCAGGGGAAGGTGTTCCATCCGGACCTTCAATCCCTGCACCTGATGACCTGGTTCCTGAGCGGCTAGAGTTCCAGGCCTTGGACCTTTCCGACGAGGTCCTCAGTGTTGTTGAGGCATCCCGTAAGGAGTCGACCAGAAAATGCTATGCCTTCAAATGGAAGAGATTCTCCATTTGGTGTCAGGACAAGGGCCTGGACCCTTCCTCCTGTTCCTTGGCAAGCATCTTGGACTACCTATGGTCCCTTTCTCAGCAAGGGCTTAGGTGAACAACCCTAAAGGTGCACCTGGCAGCCATCTCTGCTTACTGGGCGTGGGCGAGGAAGCAGTCGGTGGCGCAGGAGAAAGTGGTCGAGTGCTTTTCAAGGCCTGGATCACATATCCCTCTGGTGCATGGAACCTCCACCTCCGTGGGATCTACTGCTGGTATTGGCAAAGCTCATGGGCAAGCCATTCGAACCCAGTGCACAGGTGTGATATCTCATCTGTCGTGGAAGACCGCCTTCTTGGTGGCTATCACATCAGCCAGAAGGATGGGAGAGCTTCAGGCGCTTTCCATAGAGTCTCCTTACCTGGTCTTCCACGGGGACAAGGTTGTCCCTGCGCCCCACGCAAATTCCTTCCGAAGATGGTCGCGGTTTCACCTTAACCAGGTGTTGACTCTGCGGTGTTCTACCCCAATCACACCTCGGAGGCCGAATATAGGTTCCATACTCTGGACCCTAGAAGGCGCTTACTATATAAGGAGTGCACGCTGAAGTTTGGGAGAGGTTCGCCAGCTGTTTGTCACCTACGCTGAAGCCACACCTGGCAGACCTGCAGCCAAGCAGACGATAAGCAGGTGGGTCACCTCCTGCATAGATCTCTGCTATAGGTTGGCGGGCATGGAGCCTCCCAGAGGGATAAGAGCTCATTCTACCCACCATACCGCTGCATCAGTAGCTGCTTCCAGGGACGTCCCTATCCAGGATATCTGCAGGGCTGCTACCTGGAAGTCGGCACATACCTTTATTACCCACTGCCACATCAACCTTGAGTCACGCCGGGATGCTGGTTTTGGGGCCTCAGTTCTCCAGTCTCTATTCCCTAAGTAGGGTGTGTGTGCGCCTTGCCTCCCTCCTCCCGGAGAACTGCTAGGAGTCTGCCAGAAAGTGTGGATGAACAACATATCCATGTCCCTAGAAATCAGGTTACTCACCTGTAACAGGAGTTCGGGAATGGTATATGTTGTTCATCCATGACCCTTCCGACCTCCCGGCCGGCGCGGCAACTGAGCTTCCAGCGGGCCAGATCTGGCGTCATGGGGAAGAGCGAGAGTTTTACCACCCGGGTGGGTGGGAAGAACCAGCTTGAAGACCTTCTGGCAAGATTTAAAGCGGCAAGGATACCTGCCAGAAAGTGTGGATGAACAACATATACCATTCCTAGAACTCCTGTTACAGGTGAGTAATCTGTATTTATAGCCTGGCCTAGACACCTGTAGTGAGAAAGAGGACTTGTTGCTAGACCAGGGTAGGATAATGATTAAAAGTGATAATGCCATTCCACCTGGGGCGGTAAGTGCCTAAGGAGGGTAATCAGCAGAGGAGGTAGCGCTAGGAGAACTGCACACTGGGGGGGAAGGGGTGCCTGGTTTATGCTTAACACAGGCAGGTGGATGCTGTTTTTAGGAAGTTCCATAGGGAAGATTTGAAGCAAGGGTGGGAGGGGGAGACACAAACATGAGCTGGAAGGGAGTTCCACAATTTTGGCGCATGGACGGTGAATGCCCGATCACCTGTGAGGGTGCGGGTCTTGGGGACCAGACGGGCCTGAGTTGCACACGATCTGAGGTTGTAGACAGGGGAGGTGTGTTTTAGGGGAAGGATGAGCAAGGCAGGAGTGGGTGTTCTAACTATATTGTCGATGAAGTTGCCAGGGATGTAGGTCCAGAGTTTTTCTGGGGGGTAGCCACTCCAGTCGAGAATAGAGCTCACAGCAGTGCATGAGGCGGGGGGCCAAGAGTGCGTAGCGGCATATGTTGTTGTAGGTGGTGTCCCATTTGGCAAGGCTAGAGGTCGGGACAGGGGCAAAGGCAACAAGCCCATAGGAGAGTGTGGGAAGGAGAATCCTCGAAGCAGTGGCCAGGGTCATGGGGTGAGGCATGTCTTTAGCTCTGTAGGTTAGGTCACAGTTTGCCATTCGTTGCTGTGCCAAATGTTCCGAATGTGAGAGGAGAGATCCAGTTGAGGATCGAGGGTAACTCCTAGGTATCTAACTGAGTCAGTGTTTGGAAGGAGGGAGTCACTTGACCCATGGATTTTTAAGGGATCATGCAGGAGGAGGTTTTGGCCATGGAGCCAAAGAGCATGGCCTGCGTTTTCTTCAGGTTCTCTGTAAGTTTGTGTCCATCAAGCCAGTTCCCTGATAAGAGAGAAATCAGAGTTGAGCTGGAAATTGATGGTGGTGATGTTCTGCAAACTGGCTAGGATGACTAGGTCGTCAGTGTAAAGAGTTAGGTGCCCATTGGTAGTGGCGGAGGGCAAATCATTAATAAACAGGGAGAACAGGATGGGTCTAAGGACGGATCCTTGGGGCACCCCGCTGTTCACTGGGGAGAGGGTTGAGAGGGTTCGATTAAAGCAGGAGTATTGCTGCCTACCCCCTAGGTAATTGGCGAACAAGTCAAGGGCATGGAGGGAGAATCTGTGAGACTGCAGGGCGGAGAGGAGATAGGGATGGTCCACCCTATTAAAGGCTTTAGATAGATCAACAAAGATGGCCCCGGTCAATTTGCCTTCGTCAGTCGCGGACTGGATTTTGGTGGTAACCATGGCCAGGGTAGTCGATGTGCTGTGGCCTTTTCTGAAACCGTGCTGGGTAGGGGATAGAACATCATGTCCCTGGAGGTAGTGAGAGAGTTGCGAAGCAACCACCTTTTCGAGGGGCTTGCTGGCAGCGAATAGTATAGCAATGGGGTGATAATTATTGACATCTTTTGGGTCACCATGTTTAAGGACAGGGACGACCTTAGCAACCTTCCATATGTCAGGGAGGATCCCTAAGATAAGATAAGCGTTGAAGATGTGAGCGACCAGTCGGGCGAGCAGAGGAGCCCCCAGGCTAAGTAGCTTCGGCTCTAGGTTGTCATGGACAGCTCCCATGTGATGGGAGAGGCCGGCAGGGAGTTTCTGGGTCTCACCAACAGTGATTTGTTTAAGGTAGAAGGGGGGGTGGGGGGTGCTCTCAGAGGTTTTGGGGCAGAGGGTAGGGAGGGAGTGCGAGCCGGCAGGTCTAAGAACATGCAGTTGAAAGACGTGGGATGGTTAGGGGGTTATTACAGTTGGTACCTCCAATGAGCATATCAGTAAGTTGTTCCTTGGCCGACCCTCAGACAAAGTTTTTCACGTTTATCCAGAAGCGCCGGGGTTATTTGCCGAGGCAAGCAGGGCAGCTCTGTAGTACTCACTTTTTGAGGCACGTATGGCTCTCTTACAGGGGTTTCTTAGTTGGCGATACTCCAGGAGGTCGTCGTTATTGTGAGAGAGCCTGTGTTTTACCCAGCTTTTGTCACGCTCCTTCATGAGGGAGAAAAGGTCACTATGGAGCTACTTTGTAGCTCTGCCTCTAACTCTCCTCTTGGAAAAGGGTGCGTGCCTATTTTGCAGTGGGACAAATATTGCAAGGAAATAGTCTAGGGCTGCAACAGGGTCATTTGTAGCAGTGATCCTGGACCAGTCAACCCCCTGTAGGTCTTCGAGGTAGTTGTTAATTAAAAATTTAGAGTAGTGCCTCATCAGGAGCACTCGACTGGGGACTTTGGGAGTTAGAGCCCCATACGCAGTAGGTTGGGGAATAGTCGGAGATGGCATCAGGGAGTATCCTGAGTGGATGATTTTGTCGAGTCGGTTCCTCATCACCCAGTCAATGAGCGTCCCAGTGTCTCCACGGGGGGAGGGCCTAGTGGGTTCAGTGATGACCTGACTGAGAGCAAGGCCAGAGAGCAGTGGCTCGAACTGCTTATGGTTGGGCCCCAGCCAGTTGAGGTTTAGGTCCCCTAGGATGAGGAGCTCATTTGAGCCATATCACTTAATTTAGCCCACTGTAGCTGCAGCTTGTTACATTTTCTTTGTTGTCTCTGGTAGAAAACATATCCATATATTTGGTGATAGAATCACCCAATATGAAGATTTGTTTTGAATGTGGTTCTTCCAAGTTTATGGCTACACTTTCCTCCTTGATGGTTTGGGTTACCATTGTCTCAGACTGATCCATGTTCTCAGTTTGGTTTATTTCTACCATTGGGTTACTCCTTGCCAGGTCAAGCAGTTCTTGTGATTGGCTTTCAATATCTTCCAATAAATTTATTAAAGGGGTATATCGATTTTCGTCTTCAAAGTTTACTACCATCGCCCTCCTGCCTTTTTGTATTTTTTTCTTCTTTCCCACAACACTTAAATCCTCTGTATCATCATTTTCCTGGACTTTCTGTCTTTTTGCACTAAGACCCTCTTTGTTTATATCTTTACTTATACCGTTAAGTTGATACACTTCTAGCTGTTTTTTTGTAGGTCCTTAATTTCAGTTTCCTTAATTGTCAATCTGTGACTTAGTTCTTCTAGCTCAGTACAGTGTTTGCAAGTGTAAACTTTGAACAAAGAGTCAGGCGTAGTACTGAACATGTTACATTTGAAGCATCTGTCCCCCATCTCCCCAGTACTGAGTGCAACAGTGTTCAGGTCCATGCCAGCTGGTTGGCCTCTGGATGAGTTAAAAAAAAAGGCAAAAGGAGCAACTGCTAATGCTATGAATATATTTATCAACCCTATCTGTATTGTGTAATACTAGGGTTTACAAGTGTAGAAGTGCCACGTTAAACCAATATAACGTTCTGCTAGTACTACAGAAAATGTAGATGAGTGCCCAAGTAAAAATCATCAGATCTCACTAACCTCTGGTTTGTTTTTACGGGGATTCTTCCCATCAACAAGGCAGACATGCACAGACACATTTGTTTCTGCACACGTCGCCTCGTGCTCACCCTATCCAAGTTCGCTCTGCTCGCTATGGGGCATTCCTTAAGTAGCAAGTGACCCAGAAGTCTGAATGTGGTCACGAGCACAGTGCTGAGGTAAAACTTATTTAAAACTTGTTGCAAGTGCCCTAAAATAGTAGTGTGCTACACCACTTTGTTCCCAAATAGAGAGTTTTAAAAATACCCCGTCTTGCCCTGTGTTGTAGTTTCCAGTGCTCCAGAGAAATACTACTCCCCATCCCTTCCTCCTTCCTTCAAGAGCCTACTAAAGCGTCCGGTTGCCTAACAACCAGCAGTCACAGATATATATGTAAAATACTGCTACCGATGGTCACAACAATAAAACGAAAAGAAGTAGCTGAGAGGTCCAACACACTTTTTCTCAACTTTTATGTGCAGAGACAGTTACTGTCACTTAGTTTTCGGCTGACACACAGTGCTGCCTGCACTAATGCAGAGAAAAGCTTGCTTGCTCGCTACGGGGCATTCCTTAAGTAGCAGGTAACCCGGAGGTGTTAATGGGGTCACGAGCACAGTGTTGAGGTAAAACTTATTTAAAACTTGCTGCAAATCCCCTAAAATAATAGCCTGCTACACCACTTTGCTCCCATCTAGAGAGTTTTAAAAATACCCAGTCTCGCCCTGTGTTGTAGTCGCCAATGCTCCAGAAAACTACCGCTCCCCGGCCCTTCCTCCTTCCTCTAAGAGCCTACTAAAGCATCCGGTTGCCTAACAACCAGCGGTCACAGATATATATAATACTGCTACGGTGGTCACAGCGATGTAATGAAAAGAGGTAGCTGAGAGGTCCAACACACTTTTTCTACACTCTTATGTGCAGAGACAGTTACTGTCACAGCTGACACACAGTGCTGCCTGCACGAAGGCAGAGAAAAGCTTGGATGCAGGCCTGCAGTATTTCTCAATCAAAGTGCACTTGGCTGCAATTTCAGCTTTCTGTGTGCCTATTGAGGGTCGTACGGTTGCCCAGCTGGAGGTGGCCTGTACATTCTTGAGAGGTGTACTACATATGAACCCTACCATCCATAATCCAGTCCCAGCTTGGGACCTGAATTTTGATTTGGAGAAGTTTACTATGGCTTCTTTTCAGCAAGCCGCAACTTGTAGCTTTTGCTTTCTTTCTTGGAAAGTATTGGATTTAGTTGCAATCACGTCTGCTTGAAGGATTTTAGAGCTACAGGCTCTAATCTGTGAGACTCCTTATTTGACTTTTCAGAAAGACAGGGTGTCTTTGCCTACCAGTCCTGAGTTCTTTCCAAAGGTGGGTATCTGAGTTTACTTTAAATGAAGCCATCCACCTGTCACTTTATTTCCCTGAACATGCCAGTCCAGGGGAAGCATTGCTCCGTACTTAAGATGTCCATAGAATACTCGGGTGCTATATACACCGCACAAAGGACTGCAGAAAGTCCTCGCAGCTTTTTGTTTCATTTGACCCTGGGAAAGAGGGTGCTCCAGCTTCTAAACAGTGCCTGTCCAAATGGTTAGCAAACTGTATTACTTTATGTTACAGGAAGTACCGGAGTTGTTCGTAGTCATTCCACAAGAGGCATGACCACCTCTGTTGCCTGTTCCAAAAAATGAGTCTGCCTCCGACATCTGTGCAGCTGCCACCTGGAGTACTGTTCACACTTTCACTGAATACTACAGTCGGGACATTGCCTCTCGAAAAAGGGCTGACTTTGGCCTAGCTGTGCTTCAGGGCCTGCTTTCTTGGGCCTGTAGGCTCTAGCCACCTAGACTGTTTTATGGTCAGTACTGCTTGGTACTCGTTCCATAGGTGTGGCCTAATGAAAGAGAGAGATATCCTTGAAGGTGATAGAAGAGTTACGTACTTACCGTAACAATAGACCTTTGAGAGAATCTCTTTCATCAGGCCGTGGCGTCCCATCCTCCTTACATCAAGGGTCCTGAGACTTTAATTAGTGCTGTCTCCTTTTCTATGATGGTCTACCTATAGTTCTGTGTCTGGCCTGGTTCACTGAGCACTGGGTTCTCTCCTGGTCCCCTATAGAGAGGTTCTCCAAGCATGATTTCCAGCGGAAAACTGAGCAGAGGAGGGGCCACCCACATTTATGTAGCAACCAACGTCTGACGTCGTCATGGGTGGCCCCAGTGGATTGCTTGTGAAAGTCTCCGTGTGGTTCTAGTGCCTGGCAGCTTATAGTTCCATAGGTGTAGCCTGATGAAAGAGATTCTCTCGAACATCTACTGTTATGGTAAGTATGTAACTGTTTTTCACATTCACTCGTAACTTTATGAAACAAGCAACGTTGTCGCTGACCACTGCAGCACAACCCCCAAAATGAGTGTTTTGATGACGGTAAGTGGGAAATGGGGCTGCACTGACAATAAAAGAGACAGAGAGCAGTTGGGTTAGTGCACATATAGATACATTAACTTATTATATTTGCAGTCCACTGTGCATGTTAGGTTGGTATAATCCCCCCACAACCCAACATGTACAGTAGCCTCCAAAGCTTCTAAAGTTTATTTTATCTTCAGGAGCTTCTCCGATATCGCATTTTGTCTCCTGTTATTGTCAGGAGATAGTGACCTAAAGATGCAAATCATGCAAGCCTAGAGAGAGAGTGTGTGTGTGTGTGTGTGTGTGTGCGCGCGCGCGCACCTGCCATTGGCAGTGCTTCTCAGCCCATTGTTGCCCAATCCCAGTATCTCAGTACACTCCCAAAACCCGTGTTGCTTGTGTAACACCAGGTAGCGCTATCCCAAGGGCTACTACCGCTGCCTGCTTGACTACTGACAGGTTGAGGGGCCTAGGTTCTATGGCGGGTGCCTCCACCCAGAAGTCAAGGTTTGTAGTGGGTTAGACTAGCTTGATCACAGCCCTCTCGGACACCATGACTCCCTTTGGTTCCTTCTAGTGGCTGACACAGTACACAGGAGTTACAGCCCCAATACCCCACGTATACACACTGTTCACTCATAAAGCACCACTTACCCTCGAGACTGATTCTGCAGCAAGTCTCTGAGGACCACCTGTAAAATAAGGTTAAACAACATATACAGCGAAATACAATACTGTTTCCATAAGTACCAACACCATAGACAGTATATAGTATAACAACAACAAATCTGATTTACTTAGGGGACAGCAACACGGGAGGGGGAAATCAGGTTAATTGGTGGCATTAAATCACAGTACTGTGCACACATACAGGGTCTGAAAAGTCGCACTCTGGGTACCCAGGTTGGGGGGCTAGCCAGGTCCGTTGCCTGGGGTTGGCCGGCAGGTGCAGATAGATAGGGCCCTGTAGAAGAAAATATATGCACAACACCCAATTGTAATCTGGAGCCGGAGGGCTCAGTCCGTGAAACAACAAGAATTAGGTGACACACTTGTGATTGAAAACAAGCTGCAGGGGAATACCCTGATTTGTACTCACAACACCCAAGCTGAGGATCAGATGGAGAATGTCCCTCTGGATTGCCAGAAAAGCAGGGCATGAGGACAAGGTCCTTGTGACTGGACTCCACTGCAGTTGATAGCAAACGGATGTAGTCCGAATTAAGCTGGGAGTTTACTTCCAGCTTTAACACACAATTCACTGTACAGGGGATTTGAAATAGCGATTCCCCACAAGCACTACGCACATTTATATGTAAAAGGAAAGTACTATACCAGGCAGGCTGCTCCTCGATCCCGATCGCAATTACTGCAGAATATCTGGGAGCACACACAGCAGCTTCAGTTCCTGACAGACCGAGTGCGATTCAGCAATTTCTCCAGTCTTCTACAGGGTGAGCCTGGTTTCCACACTTCTAGTGCTTCTTTCTCCTCACAACTCGGATTCAGTCCAAACTGGCACTCATAAAGTCTGCAGACCGAAAATCAGGGCCTCACACGCACTTCCCACGTAAAACTATACACCACAGAAGCACATAGCTCCTTCTCTCTTCACTGCCACAACTGATCTGATCTTTCCAGTCACAGCACAGGGCATTTCCTTTAGCTCCACACTATTCTGTTGGCTGATTCAGCTGTCACTCACAATAAGGCTCCCTCTGTTGGTAGAAAAAGGCGCCAAGGTCAAAACTACATTTCACAGAGTCAATGCCCATACAATCCCCTTGTGGCTGGCTCAAAATTAAGAGTCCAAGTTCTGATTCATCTACAGGCTCCATTTTAGGGAACCCTTAACCCAGTTGGTCCAACACAGCAGTTTGGATCCAAAATGGAGGGGTAACACACACAAGAGTCCCAGCTGCAAGAAAGGCAGGTTAGACAAATTGCATTTTACTTAACACTCTTAACTGGTTTCAGGCAAACAGTCACATCTTTCATTTAGGCTCCCTCTGCGCTCTTAGCGACTGCAGAAACAGAGTGATTTCTCCGCAGCTCGGGCGGGATTTGAGCATTAAATACACAGTCCTCCCATACAAACTAATTAAGTCTGCAAGCAGACAGCTCTTAAAGAGACAGTACGCGGAGGCTCAAATAGCACTCACTTGGAACCACTTTTAAACAGCTCAGATGCTGAACACCGCCCAGACTTGGAGCATTCAGGCAAGCTCCTGGAAGTCTTTTGGGAACCCCATTTGCAGGAGGGTTACACCCTTCCTGGCCTGGAAAACTTGGTGTCCGAGTCAAGTAAGTACCCCCATAAGTTTCAGTACAACCATATACATTTACATCAGTATCACATTAGGCTTATACATGTAATCTTCAGTCAACGTATCACCTTACCAGAAACACTTTTCTGAAACTTTTCAGTACATCACTTTGTACACAGTATTATACAATCATTGTACCATAACTCAGGTTATTACCTCCTGTACATGAAACCTGAAGAGAAGGGGCCCTTCCCTATCTGCTACCTTGGGGCTGGATGGGGCAGGGGCACCATACCTAGAGGGCAACACAAGTAACTTGGAGTTAGCACTGATGTTCAGTTTGGGCAATGAGCTTGGGGACACATGCACTCCTTTATGGACAATATTGAGAGGCAAGTCCACAGGCCACCCAAGGGAATCATAACTGAGGTGCACCACAGGCTTCACAGCTCGACCAGTCTTTCTAGGAGGAACTGTTGCAGTCTCGGAACTCTGAGCCTCATTTTCAGCATTGTCCTCACTTGTCAGGGGAGTCTCCATTGGGGTAGAGAGGCTAGAACTTGGGGCACTTTCAGCTCCAGGAGTTACAGTCTCTGAGTCCACAACACTTGGCTCACATGGAGAGCTTTCGGACACTGACAGTGGACCGTCAGGGCACTCAAAATACTCTTCTTGTTCTGGTATATCACCAGTCTGTTCCAGTCCATCATTTTCTTCCTCTGAAAGCTCAAATAGTTCAACCATACACAATGATTCCATATCATCTGGCTTGATGCTTTGCACTTCACTTTCTGGGAGCATTGGCTCCAGGGACAAAGTTGGGGGCTTAGACAGTCCAGAAGGCCCAGCTTCATCTCCAGGATTGACTAGGGGATTGCCCCGAAACAACTGACTCAGTTCGTAAGAAGGGTAGTATTCAAAGCCACACCCACTTTCCTCTGACATGGACTGACAGTAACGTTCAGCTGGGACGTGTGGAGGGGAACACTTTAACTCGGCTTCAGTAGGTGCAGACTTTCTTGATTTTTTCTTAGCAGTAGCTCTAGTCACTGGTCCAGAGGGGGCATTTTCTGGGGGCTCAGACTCAATCAAGATTTTTCCAGTGGGCAGTAAATGATTTCTGTGCATTGTTTTAACACCTTTTGAATTATTCTCAGGCCTTACTTTGAACACAGGCAGATCATCTAGTTTGCCCACTACAATGTGAGGGAGATGGTGCCATCTGTTAGCAATCTTACGTTTGCCATGCAGTCCCAGATTTCTTAACAATACCCGCTTTCCCTCCTGGAGTTACTGTTCTTTCACCTTTTTATCATACCTTTCTTTGTTGGCCAGATTTCTTTTGGCAGCTATGGTTTGAGCCAGTTGGTACGCATGATTTAGCTGGGCCTTTAACTTTTGCACATACTGTAAATAGTTGTCAGCTTGAACCCCATCAGGAGAGACTCCAAAACACACATCTACCGGCAGTCGAGCTTCTCTTCCAAACATCAGGCGGTAGGGGGACAACCCAGTGGCATCACGTTTGGTGCAGTTGTAGGCATGTACCAGGGTGCTAATTTGTTGGCTCCATCTAGGCTTGTCCTTTGGGTGGAGGGTGCCTAGCATATCTAGCAAAGTGCGGTTGAAACGTTCAGGCTGTGGGTTCCCCTGGGGGTGGTAAGGGTGGTTCTGGACTTCGCACTCCCCACAGAGAAAGCATCTCTTTGATCAGACGACTCTCAAAGTCTCCCTTGATCAGAATGGATTCTTTAGGAGCCCCATAGTGAACAAAAAGTTTTCTACAAGCACTTTTGCCACAGTGGATGCCTTCTGGTCCTTGGTGGGGAAAGTTTGGGCATATCTCAGTAAAATGGTCAGTGACCACCAGCACATTACTAATATTTCTTTGATCTGACTCCAAACTCAGAAACTTAATACAGACCAGCTCCATGGGTGCACTGGTGATGATGTTAATGGGGCGCAGCCCTCTGGGAGCAAAGCTTTCTCTGTAAGCAGCCTACAAGTTCGAATGTGTTGCTCAACATCAGCCCCATCTTAGGCCAATAGAATCTGGATCTCACCAAGTCAAGTGTTCTGTCTATACCAAGGTGCTCCATGTGGTTGTGTAAGGACCTCAGTACTGAGTCTCGAAAGGCAGTGGGCAGCACTAGTTGTTGTTTATTTGTCCCCCTCTGTCTACTGTCTCTCTGTATAACAGTCTATTGATCAGTTTCAACTTAGAACCTTCCTTGTATAACATTGCAGTTCTCAAATCAGTGGAGTGTAATTTGCACACATCTTTCTCTGCATAGAGGGCTTCTAAAGCTGATTTGATCATGGGATCTCAGGATTGAGCCCGCTGAATACTGTCATTGTCCAGCTGAGGCAGTGCACCAATGTCTGTTGCAGAAAAGTGGCAATAAGCAGCAGGTATGCAATTCTCATAGGGTCCCAAACAATCCACCATACAGTCCACTGCGTCCGTGGACATTTGTTCCTCCCTGTCAAACTTCTGGCAGAGTGCTCGAATATCAGGTTCTGACAGTCTGACCCAGTCATTCTGGGGAACAGGCCTCCGGGAGAGAGCATCAGCATCTATGTGGTTCAGGCCTGCTCTGTATTCAACAGCATAGTCGTATGTAGATAATGCAGAAAACCACCTATGGCCAGTGGCATCCAACTTAGCTAAAGTCTGCACATTGGTCAAAGGATTATTGTCAGTTTTTACTAGTATCTTGGCCCCATACAAGTACTCGTGGAACTGGTCAACAATGGCCCACTTCAAAGCTAGGAACTCTAACTTATGTACAGGATAGTTCTTTTCAGATGGGGTCAGGCTTCTACTGGCAAAGGCCACTGGTCTCAGTCCATTCTCGTGCTCCTGGTACAACACAGCCCCCAAGCCCTGCAGGTTAGCATCAGTCTGCAGGACATAGGGCTTCACTGGATCTGCATAGGCAAGGGCAGGAGCGTGGGTAAATTGTTATATAATCTCATGAAAAGTAGCTTCACACTCAGGTGTCCATCTGGCTCCAAATACTTCATTAGGACGGAAATACACTCTCTCAGGCTCAGAAGAAACCGACCTCTTATATTTTTTGTTAGTAGGAGGGTAACCTTGAGTAAGATTAAGTAAAGGACTAATCAATCTTGAATAGTCCTTGATGAACCGGCGATAGTAACCACAGAATCCCAGGAATCTTTGCAGTTCTTTTAGATTGTGGGGCTGTGGCCAGGTGGTCAAGGCCTCAGCTTTGCTTGGGTCGGTCTCTATTCCCTCGGTGGAGACTATATGCCCCACATACTTTACAGAGGTTTGGAAGAACTGATATTTATTGATGGACAGTTTCAGGCCAGTTTTCCAGTCGGTCCAACACCTTGGATAATCTGCTCTCATATTCCTGCAGTGAGCTGCCAAACACAATAACATCATCTAGGTATACCAGGCACTCTGATAAGTTCATGTCCCCCACTGTACGCTCCATCAGTCGTTGAAAAGTGGCTGGGGTGCCTGAAATCCCTTGAGGCATCCTCATGAATTCATAGAAGCCAAGCAGACAGATAAAGGCTGTCTTCTCATAATCTTCCAGCGCCATCGGGATCTGATAGTGTCCACTGCGAAGATCCAACACTGAGAACCACTTGCTACTGTTCAGGCAGTCTAAAGCATCCTGAATGTGGGGCATTGTATACTGATCAGGGATAGTCCGCTGGTTCACGGTGCGATAATCCACGCACATCCTTACTGTCCCATTCTTTTTTCTCACTACCATGATAGGTGAAGCATATGGGCTTCTGGATTCTTGTATTACTCCAGCAGCAAGCATCTCTTGCAGATGCCGTCTCACATCATTTATGTCAGCAGGTGCCAGGCGTCAAGACCTCTCACGAAATGGCCTTTCATCATGCAGCCAGATGTGGTGCTCAGCTCCTTGCACACATCCTATGTCCCATTCCTTTAAAGAAAACACCTGGTCTCTCTTGGCAAGCTTTCTACTGATTCTCCTCTTCCATTCCGCTGGCAACGGGGAGTCCGCAAAATCAAACAAGTCAGGCGTAACTCTGTCATTTTCCCCCCAAACACTTGTTACTGGGTAGCACTGCAGTATCCGCACAATGTACATTAGCCAGGGTGCAACCTTTATTTACTCGAATCTCTCTATCAGACACATTATGAACTTGGACCATTACCCTTCTAGCATAAGCATGGGCTCTGGCAGGCAAAATACTTGGCTTGACCAGCAGTCCTTCTGGCAATGTCCCATCGCCTGGTGCATCCAGCATGAGGACTTTATTCTTGACATCCTTTCTGATATGGACTTCCCCCTGTAGGGTACACTGAGCATTTGACACCAGGATCAGAGACTCAGGATCCTTCTTCCAGACAATTCCAACCAGTTCCTCTGGTTCCACTTTTTCAGCATCTCTCTGTGCCTCATAGGCCTTCTTGATCAAGGCTGGAATTCTTAAAGCTTTACTGGTCCTTGACTCCTGTTTTTCATAACACAACTGCGCCAACCGTCCAAACATATGCGCATTCATCCCAGTTAGTAGAGGGACCCCATCATACAGTCCAGTAGGGGGACACACTAGGGCTAGAGTCTCCACTTGCTCCGCCACTCCAGCCACAGAGGTGGGGAAAGACAACCAAATTGGGATATAGCCAGAGTAGGGGTAGGCCTTCTCACTTAAACCCCAGACATGCAGTCCTTCCAATGGTTGCAGGGGCACATCAGACAAATGCTTCTGATACCAATCCTGGAATATAATTGTCACTTGGGAGCTACTGTCTAATACAGCTCTGGTGGGCACACCATTCACTCTTACTGTAGCTTCCATTGAAGGGCCCACTATTCTGGTCCAGTCTGGAGAGGCGGTAGCAAGGGCCTGGGTAGATGATCTAGCTACAGAAGGACGTGAGTTATCATTCTTGGGACCTTCACTGCGGTCATTTTGTGCACCTCTTAACCACTGTTTAGTGCTCCAAAGCTCTCCTTGTAGCTGGCTCACCACTCTCTCTAAGTCCTTCCGAGACCGGCATTCCCTCTTCATGTGCCCATCCTACCCACAATTATGGCAAAATATGTCTGCTGAAGTTTGGAGTGACCGAGGCATCACATTGGGGGCTGTGGCATTGGTACTATCAATAGAAAACCTTGGTGCTATCTCAGCCAGCGGTGGGTTGGACATTTGGAGAATTCTCTTTAGTTCCCCCACTTCCATAGTCAAGATATCAAGCTTTGAGCTGCTGTCAGCAGGATATGTCGGGGGTGGGGGGGCACCCCCACTCCCATAGCGGATGCAGTCGAGTAAGAGGTGGAGCCTGTACTCGTAAGAGGGGCTTTCATAAAGAGACTATTTATTGCTTCCCTGAACTCCCTCAGCAGTTCATCCCATGGCAGAACATCGGTAGCCATCCCTCTCTGGCTGGGCCCCCCTTGGCTGACATTTGGGTCTAGGGTTCTGTCATGTGATTTTGGTGATTCCAGACCATCAGCGTCTGACCCCGCACCTGGAGCAGGGGATGTAGCAGCTATGACTGCACAGGGCTCTGAAAAACCTTCCTCCTCCTCAACTTCTTGTACCTCCTTCATCAACACATGGAAAGGCAAGGGACTAGATTTCCTTTGATGCAGTTGCAATGTGAGCAACACCCAGCTAGAGTGCCGGGCAGAGCAGAGTATATGATCCAGTCTTACCCGGTCCACTTCACTAGAGGTCCAACCCCCCTTTCGCAAAATGGTTTGCAGGATTCCCTCTAATTGATCCATATAGGTAGATAACAATTCCCCCGGCTGTTGTCTAATATCTTTAAGCTTCCATTTCAAGGTCTCAATACTAGTGGTGCCCCCAAACACATTTTCAAGGGCAATTAGGTACTCTTGGGCTTTGGCGTCAGGGTCAGAGACACTTAGGGAGCGAAAAGTTCGTTGGGCGGTTCCCTGGAGGCTCTCCCCCAGGTGAGCCCTTTTTTCTGCCTCGGAGTATTGCCAGTCTTGTACCGCAAGGGTAGCAGAGTCTATCCAGGTTTCCAGATCAACCTCCCCATTTGGAGTGGAGCGGATGCCAGAGAATACTTTGAGCTTGCATTAAGAATCATGACTAATGGCAGGTACAAACATAGGGGCTAGCACTGGCACAGAAGGAGGGGCAATAACAGGTGCTGGAGGGGGAGAGGGTGTTGGGGGAGGAACGCCCCAGGTGGCAATAATAGTTTCTTTAAATCCTCCACAATTTTCCCCTCCTTCAGCAACAATTTAGCAAATTTCTCCTCAAAAGTTTCAGATAGTGGGGGGGGGGCTCATTCCCCCCGGGTCTCTACTGTCCTTAGTTATCACTCTCCAGGCAGTGACGGCTCCCTCTGGGGTAATAGTCTGTGGCACTTTGGAGCTATCTATGGGGTCCTTGTACTTTATTAGGGCCATGAAAGTGTGGGTGAGCAGATCAGCATGTCGACCCACCACCACAGGGTTTTGTAAACCTTCCACCTTGGAAAGTACTTCCTGTACAGTGTCCGTATTGATACCAAGGGGGATGTCCAGGATAAGCATAGCATTTTGGGGGTCGATCTCCTCCCCAGTACACCACTCCACCAACCGGTGCACAGCCACTTCTGTCGGGGTACCCATTTATTTTTTTAACAGTGGTTCGTAAATGTGGCCACTAGAGGACACAAAATTCCAGCGGTGAGCCTCCAAGATGTAACTCCCAGGTGGCGCTATCCCAAGGGCTACTACCCCTGCCTGCTTAACTACTGACAGGTTGAGTGGCCTAGGTTCTATGGTGGGTGCCTCCACCCAGAAGTCAAGGTTTGTAGTGGTTAGACTAGCTTGATCACAGCCCTCTCGGACACCATGACTCCCTTTGGTTCCTTCTAGTGGCTGACACAGTACACAGGAGTTACAGCCCCAATACCCCACGTATACACACTGTTCACTCATAAAGCACCACTTACCCTCGAGACTGATTCTGCAGCAAGTCTCTGAGGACCACCTGTAAAATAAGGTTAAACAACATATACAGCGAAATACAATACTGTTTCCATAAGTACCAGCACCACAGACAGTATATAGTAGAACAACAACAAATCTGATTTATTTAGGGGACAGCAACACAGGAGGGGGAAATCAGGTTAATTGGTGGCATTAAATCACAGTACTGTTCACACATACAGGGTCTGAAAAGTCACACTCTGGGTACCCAGGTTGGGGGCTAGCCAGGTCTGTTGCCTGGGGTTGGCCGGCAGGTGCAGATGGATAGGGCCCTGTAGAAGAAAATATATGCACAGCACCCAATTGTAATCTGGAGCCGGAGGGCTCAGTCCATGAAACAGTGAAACAACAAGAATTAGGTGACACACTTGTGATTGAAAACAAGCTGCAGGGGAATACCCTGATTTGTACTCACAACACCCAAGCTGAGGATCGGATGGAGAATGTCCCTCTGGATTGCCAGAAGAGCAGGGCATGAGGACAAGGTCCTTGTGACTGGACCCCACTGCAGTTGATAGCAAACGGATGTAGTCTGAATTAAGCTGGGGGTTTACTTCCAGCTTCAACACACAATTCACTGTACAGGGGATTTGAAATAGCAATTCCCCACAAGCACTACGCACATTTATATGTAAAAGGAAAGTACTATACCAGGCAGGCTACTCCTCGATCCTGATCGCAGTTACTGCAAAATACCTGGGAGCACACACAGCGGTTTCAGTTCCTGACAGACCGAGCGCGATTCAGCAGTTTCTCCAGTCTTCTACAGGGTGAGCCTGGTTTCTACACTTTTAGTGCTTCTTTCTCCTCACAACTCTGATTCAGTCCAAACTGGCACTCACAAAGGCTGCAGACCGAAACTCAGGGCCTCACACGCACTTCCCGCGTGAAACTATACACCACAGAAGCACACACCTCCTTCTCTCTTCACTGCCACAACTGATCTGATCTTTCCAGTCACAGAGCAGGGCATTTCCTTTAGCTCCACACTATTCTGTTGGCTGATTCAGCTGTCACTCACAATAAGACTCCCTCTGTTGGTAGAAAAAGGCGCCAAGGTCAAAACTACATTTCCCAGAGTCACTGCCCATACAATCACCTTGTGGCTGGCTCAAAATTAAGAGTCCAAGTTCTGATTCATCCACAGGCTCCTTTTTAGGGAACCCTTAACCCAATTGGCCCAGCACAGCAGTTTAGGTCCAAAATGGAAGAGTAACACACACAGAGTCCCAGCTGCAAGAAAGGTTAGACAAACTGCATTTCACTTAGCACTCTAACTGGTTTCAGGCAAACAGTCACATCTTTCATTCAGGCTCCCTCTGCGCTCTTAGCGACTGCAGAAACGGAGCGATTTCTCCACAGCTCGGGCGGGATTCGAGCATTAAATACACAGTCCCCCCATACAAACTAATTAAGTTACTGCCTGGAAAGTCGCCACTGTCACCCCTATCTTTAAAGGTCGTGATAGGACTGTGGCTGGAAACTATCGACCGATCTCCATTCTCTCTCCTCTCTCCAAGGCCTTGGAAAAAGTGGTGGCCTCTCAAATCTCTGACTACCTCTCCACCTACAGTGTCCTTTGTCCTGAGCAGCATGGCTTCCGAGCGGGCCACAGTGCCAACACAGCCCTCCTAGAGTTCTCCAACTTTCTCCACTCCTCCTTAGACACTAGTTCTCTGGCTGGTGCTGTCTTCACTGACTCTCGAAAGCTTTCGACACTGTCTCCACCCCCTCCTTCTTGATGCCCTTAGTCTCTCTGGTTTTGCTGCTGGGCCTATCTCTTGGTGCACCAGTTATCTGTCTGACAGCTCACAGCGTATAAAATTAATGGGACCTGCTCAGACATCTGTCCCATCTTTTCTGTTCCCAGGGCTCCATTCTGGGCCCCTTACTATTCTCCCTTTACCTTAACATCCTTCCACGCTCTTGCTCGGGGAACATTCTATTGTACGCTGATGATGCAGTCATCTTTGCCTCAAATCAGAACCCTACTGCCCTCCAGGACTCGCTGCAGAAGTCCTTCACTGAAGCCGAGGGCTGGTTCAAGGAACATAGATTGGTGATAAATCTTAAAAAAAAAAACCATGTTCTTCACTCATCCCCAAAACAAGTCCTGCAACTTCAAACTCCTCATTCACTCTGGGTCCTCATTCCCACTCGAACAAGTTTGCTCCTATAAATACCTAGGGATCCATTTTGACCCCTCCCTCTCCTTCCATGGACACATCGCTGCCCTAGCCACTGCCACTAATATCCGATTGGGCATCTTACATCGGTATAAACACTGCCTCCCCCCGGAGGCTCTTCGACTGCAGTCACTCCTCTATCCTGTCCCTAGTGGACTATGGACTGCCGTGTATGGTGCTGCTGATCAGACCCAGACTCCATAAAATTCGGACTACTCTGAATAAGGCCTGCAGGTTAATTACTGGAGCACCTAGGATGACACACACCTGTTCACTGTATGCTAAAGCGCTTGGTACTTGATCTCGATGAGCGCCTCAAATATCTTACCTGTACCCTTACAAAACAGACCCTCCTTGGATTTTCCCCACCAGGATTGACCACCACCATACCGCCTGTCCCACTAGTTCATACTCGGACCTCTGGGAAAACTCTTGTTATCCCTAGAGCTAGGACCTCTCACGGCCAAAGAGCCTTCAGCTTTAGGGCCCCCTCCTGGTTCAACACACTGCCCTCCTCCATCTCCGAAGCTCCAACTATATCGTGCTTCAAAACTTCCTTACGTAACCACCTTATTAACACCCGATGCTGTAACTGCCACTAGTCAAAGCCGTACTCAATACTTATGACAAAGCTTATTACTAAGCTGCTAAGGACGACATAACTCTGGTATTGTTTGCAACCATCCTACCTGTACCAGTTTGTTTGTATCTGTCTTAATTTACTGTTATACTTATGTGTTGTACTGCTATACTGTGTATTTTGGTTTGTCTTACTGTGACAAGGTACCTTTGTAAATGAGCCTATGGCTCAAAGGTTTTCCAAACTGCTGTTTAAATAAAATAAAATAAATAAAAATAAAGTCTGCAAGCAGACAGCTGTTAAAGAGACAGTACGCGGAGGCTCAAATAGCACTCACTTGGAACCACATTTAAACAGCTCAGACGCCGAACACCGCCCAGACTTAAAGCATTCAGGCAAGCTCCTGAAAGTCTTTTGGGAACCCCCATTTGCAGGGGGGTTACACTTGCATTGCATTGTTTCTCATCCATCAGACAGCCCCAAACCTGCATTTTAATTGCTTGGTGGCACATGCACAGTATCTGGCTCCTGACACCTAGAAAACCTGCGTATATGCTGTGTAATGACTCATAGTGGGTAAATGAGTGCAAGTCCTAGACTGTACTTTTAATTGAGTCTTTTGTTTTTAGGCACTGAAACTTTTGAGGACATCAGAGTTTATGCCCTACGTAGTGTTTATTGCTGCTCCGGAGCTAGAAACACTACCGGCTATGCACAAAGCTGTTGTTGATGCTGGAATTACAACTAAGCTCCTGACGGTAAGAAATGTTCTGTATCTGTTTTTTTCAAATAGTCAAGTTTGTATTTGTGTGTTACATGATGTACTCTCTTCAAAACTGTGTGTACATAAATAGCCAGCAAAGTGTTGCAGCTATGAGTGCATAGTGCTGCCATGCAGGAGATCCAGGTTCAGATTATCACCCTGTCATCCCTGTTCAAGCTGCCACTAACTCTGGGTGCATTTTGATGCAACACTCTCAAGCTACAGCGGGAGGGCAAAGAGAGAACAATCCCCTGCAGCCACTGTGATGATCTTCAGTGCAGTGCTTGTGCATTCTACATACTCCATGGATGTTGGGTTGATGGGAGGGACTTGATCTATAGGGAGGTGGGAGGAGTTAAAAACAAACAGTATGCCACAAAAAAGCTAATTTCTTGTTATTGAGCAATAGTGGACAACTCTGGAACATCAGAAGTGAAGACCAGCAGGAAGGAGTCAGAATATCTGCTGAGATGCTCTCCTCCCATGAGCTCCTAGTGTTTGCAGAGTCGTGGTGCACATAGCAGCATGTGGGAGCAGGCACTACCACATGCCTCTACCCCAGGATGTTGTAGGGTGCGTACATCTGTAGAGAGGAGTTTGCAAGAGAAAATGAGGAAAAAGATAGCCTACTTCGATGCACAGACAGCAGTTCCTTGCTCCACCCTATGCCACCTGGTGCACCTGAACATGCCGCCCCACTGCCAGTGTCCCTCAAGCCAGCACCAGTGTTCCTCACCTGCCAGCCACAAGGGAAGCGGACTGGCAGGGTAACACCGGAATCCAAAGGTAATGGCATTCTCTATAGACTGGCGGTGGTGCAGAGTAAGGTGATCAGCCTTCTGAACTTCAAAAAGTAGAAACCCTGAACCCGTGGAATCAGGAAAAATTATGCAGGCACAAAAGTATGCTGAAATCAATTTGTTAGGACACCACATGGAAGATGGCCAAACTAAGAACTTTCAGCTCTGGCACTTTGAACTACACAAGGTCTTCGTCAGAGGGTGGGTCTCTGACAAAGACCCTGTGTAGGTCAAAGCACCAGGGTTGAGGGTTCTAGTCTGGCCGTCTTCCACATGGTGCCTTGTTAAATTGATTTCGGCGTACTTTTGTGGCCGTATAGTTTTTCCTGACTCCACAAGTGCAGAGTTTCTACTTTTTCAGGGTAACACTGAAGCCTGGGGACGTTGGGTCACCCAGGCTATCTAGCAGGGAACTTGAAGAGGGCCCACGTATATAGTAGTAGACAGCATAAGAAGGATAAAACAGTATATTAAAAAATATTGGGGAACAGATGTGACCCACATGCCCCTGGGGATGTGGAAGGAATGCCCCAGAACACAGTGGCTCTACCTGATACTGTGATTGATGTCTTAAGGGTAGGGATAGTGGCAATTCACTCCACAGGAGGTGAAAGCCTGCACCTGAGACATATACCTTTCTGTGGTAGTCATGGCTAGTAGGGCAAGATCTTCAACCACCTCAAGGACCAAGGTGACCACCAAAAATCATACATATAAACATTTTAAAGACATCAACATTGTAATATAAAAAAAATGTATAAAATGACAAGAGAATCTAGAAAACTTATTGTTTAAAAGCCATAATCTGTTTATACTTTACAACACTACCGCATTGTTAGATGTTGGATCTCCTTTCTAATTCAATCCAAAGTCATCGTGATATTTGCAACCTAATTACAGATCAGTACAACTCTGTCCCTTGATTGAATCGCTTTGCATAGAACTACAGTTTACATAGCTGAGTTTCAACTGATCAGCACCTCAGCCAAAGGCACCCCGTCTGTATTTCTGTTTGTGTGTGTGCATGTCTCTCTCTAACCGTTAGGCATTTTGAACAGCTGAGTTTTAACTATTTTACAGTAGAACCTCAGAGTTACGAACCTCAGTATTACGGACTGACCAGTTAACCGAACCCCCCACCCCAGCAGCAATCAATTGTAACACCTGTGGCTCGCCTTACAAAAGGCATTAATAGCAAGCATTTGTTAAGTGTTGGCATTAATGTTGTGTTAACCATGGCGGTCAGCTTTAAGAGAAAGCGAGTCAATCTGTCCATAGAAAGCAAGCTTGAAATAATTAATAAAAATAGAATACGGTGTCAGCCTGAGCAATTTTGCGCAAGAATACAGGATTGGATTTGCTACACATATGTCTGCAAACAGCTTTCAGTAAAGGATGTTGTTTACGTTAGTGCTAAATCCTGGAGTGAGATAAGCGCTGAATGTTTAAAACGGTCGTGGAACAAGTTAAGGCCATTTGAAGATGCAAGTGACCAGGAGCGTCTGGAGAACTGCGATGTCCCGAAGCAAGTCATGTGAATTTCACCGAAGATAGAGCACTTCTGGCAATAAGTGAGGAGGAACAGAAGGACTGGCTCAGAGCTAATCAAGAGGGAACTGGTGACGAGATTTTGTCTGACCAGGACATAACCGAGTGCATTTATTAATGATATTTTTTGGCTTTCAGAGTTACGGAATTTTCAGAGTTATGAACACCCCTCATTTCCATGGTGTTCATAACTTTGAGGTTCTACTGTGTCATATTTAATGCATTCTGTTCTTTAGAAATAAAATTGTCTTACTTCGAGGGTATCTCTTGCAGTAGGCCACACCGGTAGGACTTAGCTGTCAGGCACTAGGATCACACGGAAACTTTCTAGCTAGCAGTCTTCCAGAGGGGGCCGCCCACCACTGATGTCACCCACTGACATCCGCTAATCCTGCAAGAGTGGGCAGCTCACACCCGCTCCTCAGTTCTTTCCCACCGTCAACCAATCAGCTAAAGTCAACCGCCATTTTCACGCTATTTTTCTAACACAGTTCTTTATCTCTGTTTTCTCACCATAGTTATTTTCCCATTTGTTGATGGCTTTCTCAATCATTTATGTCTTCTAAACTGATGTCGTCTGTGGAGCATTCCAAGAAATGTGCCTGAGATCAGCAAATCCCCACGAAGGATGGCCACTCTGCTTGTATCTGCTGCCTATGCCCAGTCCCCTCTGGACTGCCTCTGGCATGTTGATACCCTTTTTCAGGTATGGCCTCCAGTGTTGCACACCGTACTCCAGGTGTTGTCCCACCAATGATTTGTACAGCAGCAATATAACCTCCTCCTCCCGTTTGCTCATGAACCCCCTTGCAGTGCACCCAAGCATTCCGTTTGCCTTGGTAGCTGCCTCTCTATACTGTGTTGTTTATTTTAGGTCACTGGTGATGACTATCTCCAAGTCCTTTTTGTCTTCTGATTTGGTGACCTGGACTCTTCCCCTATGGCCATACTCTGTCCGCGGGTTCTCTTCCCCCTCTGTGCATGACTTTGCACTTTTTTGCGTGCTGCCATTTGCCGAACCATCTTTCCGGCTTTGCTAGGTCTTCTTAAGGACCCTGTACTCCTTCATTTGTGTTTGTTCTCCCACAGAACTCAGTGTTGTCCACACAGATACAGATTTTGCCTTTTATGCTGTCTCTAATGTCACTTATGAACAGGTTGAACAACACCAGGGCTTACACTGACCCGTGCAGAACTCTGCTGGTGACTTCCCATGTTCTGGTGAGCTCCCTACCACCACCACCCTCTGTATCCTACTTCTTAACCAATTTGTGAGCCACCTTGTCAGTTTACTTCCTGCACCTAGGTCTTTCAACTTCCTGATCAGCCTCTTGTGGGGTACTGAGTCAAAGGCCTTGCTGAAATGCAGGTATAAGCAGGTCAGCCACTTGGCGCCTTTGTCTACTGTCCTAGTTACCCAGTCAAAAATATTTGGTCGTGTTGGTTTGACAGAATTTCCCTGCCATGGACCCATGTTGCCTCTCATCTTGGAACCCATTTGCCTCCAGGAATGCAATCAGTCTTTTCTTCAGAATGGTCTTCTTTAGTTTACCAACAGTAGAAGTCAAACTTGACTGGCCTGTGGAGTGACACAACATGTGTGATTCTCCACCCCTGCAGTACCACTCCTATATCCAGTGAGCTGTTAAAAAGATCTGCCATAGGACCCGCTAGATCTTACTTCAAGATGGTTCCTGCAGTAGGTCTTCACACATAGGACTGCACCCTCTGGCATCAGGCCGACGGCAAACTTGCAGATAACAATCATCAGCGGGGACTGCCCCCCCCCCCCAGCATCGGGCGTCATGACGTCAGCCTGGCTATAAAAGAGGCGGTCCCACGCCCACTCTCCAGTTCTTTACTGCCGTTGCCTCAGTAACGTTCGGCACGCAGTAGAACAGCGATCAGACATCCGCCATTTTGTCGAAGTTTTCTTCGCCTCCTGACTAGTTTTTCACTAAATTTTCTCACTCTATCTAATGTCTTCTAGACAGAAAAAGAAATGCTCAAAGTGCAGCGCCCAGATCCCGCACGGGGACGACCATTCCTGCTGCCTCCTCTGCCTCAGTTCTAAGCACAACTTCCAGGAGTGCTCTATCTGCCAGGCCTTCAACCAGTCGACCCGAAGCAGGTGCTAGCATACCCTCGAGGCCCATCTCCTGACCGGACGACTGGCGTAGATAGAAAAGGAGCTCCAGGAACTGCGGGACAGGTCGTCATCGCCAGGCCCGAAAAAGAAGAAAAGCAAAGAGAAGTGCCGGGAACGGAGTCCATCGCCACGTGGGAGGCCCTCTGAAACCGTGAGTACTTCTGCTGGTGCCCCATCAGCTTCTTTAGGCTGGGCACCTTCTCCCCCTCCTGCCGAGGTGAGTGGGCAGCCGGCGGTTGCCTCTTTGAGGTTTCTGTAAAGTCTACCTGCCCTGCCGATAAGACACCCCTCGACTCCGTCGAAAGGTGCATGGCTTCTGCCGATCAGACTAGCAGTGGTCTTCGGACTTCCAGTAGCCCGGCTCGGTCCGATCAGCCAGACGACAGCTCCTCCGTTGCCCGCACAGATCCTTCCACTCTCCCATCAGGCTCCAGTTTGGCCCCTGATTTCGGACAGAGTGAGGGGCAGAATGACCCTTTGTCCTCTAGGGTGTTGCATCCCAAGGACTCGCCATGTGATCCGCTGATTTTTCTTCCAGCAGAATCACATTCTGACCTGCCGTCGGGGCTCCTTCCAGACCTCCCCCCCCCCGGCTAGGCCTTCCATCATCCCCGGACTTCAGTCCGCCGCCGGCTGGGGATCTTTTCATGGAGCCTCCTCCCTCGGAACCTTCGGGAGCCCTTCCAGATCCCACGCTACGCTGAGGCACCTTGGCACTTCCTCTGGCAGGACCAGATCCTCTGGGCGGGTTTTCAGGCTCAGAACCCATTGTCCGGCCTCCGGGTGGCCCACCGTCGACTCCACAATTTCCGACACCAGGCTTTGTGCCTCCGACACTGGGATACCCTGGGTATTCATACTATCCTCAAATGGGTTATCACTACCCTTCTTGGCCTCAGTACCCAGGTTATCCTGCCTACCAGCCTGCCCCTCCTCCACCACCTCCGGGGCCGGACAAAGCACCCCACTGGTGGCAGGAGGCCAGGACCCAGTTGCCAGCCTTGGGGCCCCCCCCTCCACCACCTCCTATGGGTAGAACCTCGGGCTGTCCTGCTGCGGGTATCACTTGTATAGAACCTTCTATTCCCAGCGGCTCCGAACCCTCTGACATGGAGTCTGACACTGATCCCTCGGATCCCAGCTCTCCGATTGAGGTTCCCCCCAAAGGAGTCTCCTAAGTCTCTCCCAGAGGACCCATCTTTTGGAGACCTCTTGCGCTCCATACAGGCAGCCGGAGGCTGGCCCACAAAGGAGGTTGATCCACAATGCACAAGGCTAGTGAAATGCCTGGACCATACTACATTGGATCACATCCCCGTACCCCCATGGATGGGACCCCACGAGGACTTCATCACCACAATATGGCAACAACCATCCTCCATTCCAGCGGTCTCCAGGAAGGCAGACTGGACCTGTTATCCCCCGGAAGGGATTCAACACCTTAACTCCCATCCTAAGGCTGACTCCAGGGTCATCACCGCCGCTCACGTCAGCCCAACCAAAACACCTGAGTTCCTCACCTCCAGATAAGGACTCTCGTCAGTTGGACCAGTTCGGGCACAAAATGTATTCTTCTTCCTCCTGCAGCATTAGATCTCTCAACTATGTCTCGCACATGGTTGCCTTCCAAAAAGCTACCCTTTCAGAGCTGGAAAGGGATCTACTTGAGGTTCAGGATGAAAACCTTAGGAGGAAGCTCCTGGACAAGGTCAGGATGGGGAAGTCCTCGTGTCATCACGCGCTCCGAGTGACGTAAGACTCGGTGGATTCTGTGGCTAGAGTGGCAGCCACCGGGATCTGTCTGCGCCGGCTCTCTTGGCTTCGGATAGCTGGTGTGGCACAGGATGTACAGACTTCCCTCTTGGACACCCCTTTTAGGGGTTCCATTCTCTTTGGCAGTGATGCTAAAGATATCATTACAGGACTGCAAGAGAATGGACGCTCCTTAAGAGACGTACGCTCTATGTACAAGACAGGACAGAAAAAGCAGTCCTTTCGCCGCCAAAGAAGGTGGAACAAGAACCAGGCCAAATGTCAGGAAAAAAGATGTGCCTCTGGCTCAGGAGCCCAAACCCCACAGGCAAAATTCTCCAAACCAGCCTCGGGGCCAAAGCTCCCCTCCCCTCGACGTCCTGACTCATTTCCCCTCCTTCTGCTCCCTCCCTTACTTCAGGAGAAACCAGTTGGAGGGAGGTTCTGCCTCCACCCGGAAGGTTAGAGGCTCGACACCGCAGAATCGTGGGTGCTTCAGCTCATCCAGCGGGGTCACTCAATCACATTCCTCGAGATTCCAGCCCCTCTACCTCCAGGACGGTCTTTCTATCCTCTGGATCAGGTCCCCCTCGTCTCACAAGAGATTTGGGCTCTTCTTCAGAAGAAAGCCATAGAACCTGTCCCTCAAAACCAGACAGGAAGGGGATTTTACTCCCACTTCTTCCTAGTCCCAAAGAAAATGGGTGACCTGAGACCGATCCTGGACCTCAGCACACTAAACATCTTCATCAAATACAAGAAGTTCCGTATGTTGACCCTTCAGGGGTTCCTTCCCCTGCTCCATCCCAACTCTTGGCTGTGCTCCCTGGATATGCAGGATGCCTACCTGCACATCACTATCCTCCTGGCCCACCGCCGCTTCCTCAGTTTTGCTTTTATGGAGGATCACTTCCAGTTTTGGGCACACTCTTTTGGCCTTTCCTCGGCCCCCCGGGTGTTCATGAAGTGTCTAGCATTGGTGATGGCATTCTTACGCTGCCAGGGCATTTATGTCTTCCTGTATCCCCTGCAGGACCTTTGGCAGACCTGTTCAGTCCCTCACTACATTCAGGGTGTGTACCTCAGGACTGGAGGATGGCTCATGTGGTGCCCTTCCACAAGAGTGGCCTCAAGGATGAACCGGGAAACTAGAGACCAGTGAGCCTCACATCCATCGTGGGTAAGCTAATGGAGACTATCCTGAAGGAAAGGCTGGTGGCCCTCCTAGAGGCCAAAGGACTACAGGACAGCAGACAGCATGGCTTATATGGGGCTGATCCTGCCAAACCAACCTGGTGGAGTTCTATGACTGGGTACCTAGGCACAGGACAGGGCCCTGCAGTGGATGTCCAATCTGGGACTTGCAAGGCATTCACCCGGTAATGCATGGAAGGCTTGGGAAGTGTTAGTAGGCACAGGGCAGGTGCAAAGCTGTGAGGTGGGTAGGGAACTGGCTTCAGGGAAAGCAACACAGGGTGGTGGTGGGTGGGGAGCTCTCACACCCAAGGGTAGTGATGAGAGGTGTCCCACAGGGCTCGGTGTGTTGGGACCAGTGTTGTTTGGGATATTCACTGCAGACATATCATTGGACATCAAGAGCAAGATCAGTCTGTTTGCTGATGATACCAAGGTAGGAGCAGTGGTGGATGACCTAGGGGAGTGGCAGGGGTTGCAGGATGATCTGGCAAAGCTTGAAACCTGGTCAGACACCTGGCAACTGGGGTTTAATGCCAGAAAGTGCATGGTGCTGCATTTTGGGTTGAAGAACCCATGGAGGAGTTACCAACTGCAGGGTTTTAAATAATTGATTAGCAGTTTTTTTTTCTTGGGATGATACTAACTGTACGGAAAGTATTTATATACATTTTCTAGAAGTGCTGTGTTTGTTAAACACAGTGAGGCAAGAGCTATGCATTTTCACAAAGATTTAGCACTTTTATGAACAAAACGCTAATCAATTTTTAGAGTTAAATAAAACCCTGAACTGGGGGGAGTGCAGCTAACCCAGACAGAGGAGGAGAAGGATCTGGGGGTGCTCATTACAGGGTCAATGAACAACTCGGCACAATGTAGGAAGGCAGCTGCAAAGGCCAACAAAATGCTGGGTTGTATTGGTAAGGGGTATATCCTCAAGGAGGGAGGAGGTGATTCTGCCACTGTATAGGTCATTAGTTAGACCGCACTTGAGTACTGCGCAGTACTGGCGACCATATCTGAAGAGGGACATTAAGTTACTGGAAGGGGTGCAGTGCAGGGCGACAAAGATGATCAAGGGGCTGGGGGACTTATATGAGAGGAGGCTGAGGGAGTTGAACATGTACTCACTGGAGGAGAGGAGGGACAGGGGGGACATGATTGAAACATTTAAGTACATGAAATGAATAAACAAGACAGGTACAGAGGGGCTGTTCAAAGTAAGGCAGGGGAGGGACACCAGAATGGAGGGAGAAAGGTTCAGGAGGGAGATGAGGAGACACAGTTTTTTACAGAGAGGGTGGTGGCTGGGTGGAATGCGTTACCTGCAGAAGTGGTATCCAGTAGAACAGTGGACTGCTTCAAAAGGGGATAAGACAGGACAAGGGGGAGGGTCAATGAAGGGGAAGGGTGGAAGGGAGGGGCAGCTGCAGAATAAGGGGTGCTAGCTGCACATTCGAGCAGACTTGATAGACTTCTAGGCCTTTATCTGCTGGCACATTTTGTATGTTCGTATGTTCGTATCTGGACGACTGGCTCCTCGCAGCACCCTCTCCTACCAGCCTGAAAGAGTCTCTCTCTTTCACTCTGAACTTGTTCTCCCTTCTGGGAATCACGGTCAACGTTCCCAAGTTCCAGCTAGTACCATCTCAATGACTCCAGTTCATTGGAGCCGTACTAGATACAGTTCAGAGCAAGGCTTTTCTGCCATCAGATCGAGCCGAGACTTTGGTTGCTCAGGCCACTCTTGTGGCCCAGGCTGGAAGGATCCCAGCACATGCTGCACGTGTTGCACCTTTCTATGTGCAGACTATTTTTCTGCATTCTGTATTATTGGCTGTACTTCGTATTTTGCCTGTCGCTCCTGTATAATTTTTTGTCTATCAACTGTTGTATGTATCTGTATCAGCATATCTTGTACATTTCTGTGACTGTTATCTGTATGCTACGTGTCCCCTTCCCCCAGGACGCGTCTGGAATCGAGCGGTACCCCACTCCATGCGCCTTCCTGATAAAACTCTTAAATAAATAAATAAACATGCTGTGCTCCATCTTTTGGTACTGATGGCAGCGGCCATTTCCACAGTTGCCCTGGCCAGACTTCACATGAGGATCACCCAATGGACTCTCTGAGTCCAGTGGGATCAGAGGACGGATGACTTGAACCAAAAGGTCATAATCTCCACCAACCTTCAGAGAGATCTTCGCTGGTGGCAGGATCTCTCCAATCTTTCGAGGGGAACCCCTTTTCATTCCCCTGTTCCTAGCCAAATCCTTACCACGGACGCCTCGGACTTGGGCTGGGGAGCCCATCTGGGGGTACACAAGACACAGGGGTCTTGGTCTGATCAGGAACGGATGCTCCACATCAACATTCTGGAGACCAGGGCGGTTCTTTATGCTCCCAGGCATTTCAGTCCATTCTGGTACCGGGATCTCTACTGGTCCAGACGGACAATATGTCCACAGTCTGGTACATCAACAAACAGGGAGGAACCAGATCACACCCTCTCTGCAGAGAAGCAATGAGTGTTTGGTACTGGGCAATCCAGCACAGCCTTTACTTAACAGCAGTCCACGTGCCAGGGGAAAGCAACATCCTGGCAGACAGTCTCAGTCGATTAGTGGCCAGGGCCCACGAGTGGGAGCTAAAGTCAGAGGTGGTCGAAGAACTCTTTCTTCGATTGGGTCATCCAGACTTAGATCTGTTTGCCTCCCCATACAACGCAGAACTACCCAACTTTTGCTTGCTTGTTCCTGGCCATGGTGCTTTTTGGCGAGACGCACTGTCTCTCTCTTGGACAGGGAGGTTTCTTTACGTATTTCCTCCCTTTCCTCTCATTCAGAAGGTTCTGGTGAAACTGCAGCAAGAGGGAGCTCATATGATCCTTATCGCTTCTCTCTGGCCACGCCAGATTTGGTACCCTTTCTTGCAGCAAACTGGCACTGGAACCTCCGGTTCTTTTACCATTTTCCTACAACCTTCTGATGCAGGAGCAGGACACCCTGATGCACCCGAGCCTTCAGTCTCTCCACCTTCATGCGTGGCACCTGTGGACATAGCGGTTTCCCGCTATGGTGTCTCCTCGCAGGTTGCTAATATCTTAGTAGAGGCCAGAAAACCCTCTATTAGATCCACTTACGCCATGAAGTGGAAGAGATTTTCAATCTGGGCCCTAGCAAGGAGCTGGGATCCCTTTTCATGCTCGGCGGCCCAGGTGTTAGAGTACCTTGTACATTTATCTGAGATGGGCCTTCACTATTTCTCCATTAAGGTCCATCTCTCTGCGGTGTCTGCCTACCACCTCCCGGTGAAGGGCAAAACCTTAGCTCAGTTGGAGGTTGCCAAAACCTTTCTGAAAGGCATCCTTCACTTGAAACCTCCTATCCGGAATCCCTATCCCCCCAGGGACCTGAATTTCATGCTCAAGAAGCTGACTTTACCCCCATTCGAGCCAGCTTCTTCTTGCGACTTACGCTTCCTTTCCTAGAAGATTCTATTTTTAGTCGCAGTCACTTCTGTCTCTCTCGCTCTCTCTCCTCCCTACCAGTATTCCCACCTCCCTCCTTAGCATCTGTACTTCAACCATCAAGAAACGTATCTTCCTGCACACTGGGCAAATCTGTCTTCCACATTGTCCACAGGATCACTGCTGCCCCACACTCACTACAGCATACCACCCTGCCCTTTCCCTCCTGATGTCCAAACATATTACCTCCTCCCCTATCTGCTTCCTCAGACTAACTCTTGATATGTGTAGCAGTACCCCATGCTATCCTTTTACCTTTGCCTAGGTAGGGTGTAGTCATATTTCCACAACACCCTCCTTCCCCAGCTAGGGAATTGCACTCTCCTAGTTAACCTATCTGTAATCTTAACCTCTACTCCAGGCTGTGGTTTAAAGCATGTTGATGCACTTCCAAGGCTGTAAGGCCACCCTGCCTTTAGCCTCTGTTCCTTGCACCCCTGTTGCATGTATTGAAATCCTTTAAACCACAGTCTGTCATGGCTTATTCCTTACATATAGTCATATAATACTTGGAAAATTATTTCCCTGTAGTGCTGAAGGATAAAAATTAAAAGTTTCACAAAAGTCAGTGTTGAAATACTTGATGTGGCAAGTTCAGTTTTATCATATATACATAACACTTTTAAATCTTTAGTTGTTTTGGTGTCTCCTTTAATGTTATATTTAAGCTATGCATGAGAACTGTTTTTCACAGTATATCCGCACCACTTTTAACAAGTCATTTACCCAGGAAAACCCAACTGAGATGCAGCCTCTCATTTACAGTGAGGTCATACTTTTAACCCAGTTATACAGGAGATTCGCATATGGGGATCGAAAATCATCAAAGGAATGTCTGTAACAGTCATGTGCCATTGTTACAGTGAGACGAATCAACCTTGTTGTCACTGCTTATCTCAAGCCAGACAACACATGGAGGCAACTACCTCTAAGGCCAGCAAGGAACTCTGAGGGCCTGCTCCATAGAAAGTCTACGTGTGCTAAACAGCTGTGTTTTGCAAGTGTTTAGGAATGTCTGTGCTAAAGTTGAACAAGTCAGTCGGATGCACATCCACAGTGCACAGTATGTGGCACACAGAAGTGGTGTGTGCATACGTCCGCACATCTGAACTGCAGAGTGCTGTCCAGGGCTGTGTCCAGACATATGCATGATTTCCACATGCAAACGCTGAACTATAACACAAAAGACATTTACATGAGCAGATCTTGGATTCAGAAAATCTTTAAGACTATCTCTTCCATTAGGTCACGCCTTTGGAACTGTACCTGAGTCAGCACTAGGACCATATGGAAACCTGTGCTAGCCGGGGGCTGCCCACAACAACATCCTTTATCAGTGTCTGTATAAACGTGGGTGGCCCAATTTCTCCTCGGCTCTTTTCCCACCAGTGATCATCCTGTCAGACCTGCTGAAGGAAACGTTGTCAACTAGCTCTTACCATTTTGTCATCTCTGCATGCTGCCAAATGCTTTATTTTGGTATCGTAAGTGCGGAGATAAAAATTTATAAGGAAGACATCCACAAAGTCTGTGTGTGTTGTTTGGGCCTGTCTCACGAAGTGAGGACTTGAGAGTAGCCAGAGCTTCAGTCAGGCTACACGGCAATACTGCAAGAAAACTCTAGAAAATTACCTTCTCTCTTCTACCTCTACATCAGCTGAGGAACTGCTGCCAAAATTGAAGGACCAGGACAAAGAATGATCGGTGTCAAGGCCATCCTCATCGTCTGGACACAAGCATTGGGACAAAAAAAGGGCTTCTTTGCCGGTGAGGTCTTGGTTGCTGGTTAAACAAGGTAAATCAGTCGCATCATCGCCAGCTCTGGTGGCATTGACGACAGCACCACCCCCACCAGCCATCAATCAGACACCAAGGTCTGGGCTTGGATTAGACCCACTATGAATGGTACAACACCATCGTCATCAGGCCAAGGCCCGTTGTCGACACATGTACTCACGGCCCTGTCCAGGGCCTTGTCAACTCTCAAACTTTGCTGGTGTAATTTTCAGAAATGATACAACTCTTACTGCCTGGATTGCCTAAACAGGCTGTACCATTAATGGGGCCTGGAGGCACTCAACCCCCATTGACACCAGCTCCCAGCACATCGCAGATTCCTGCCTCTCAGCCTCCACCAGTGTTGCCAGTGCACTCTGGGACCTTGTTGTCAACAGAGACATCGACAGCAAGATGGAATACAGTCCTGACCTCATGGTTTTAGAGGAGGAATACGAGAAAGAACAATATGAGGTGCCCTGCTCTAGTTCTACCCTCTCATCCTGTAGTGAAGACTTGGTAGTGTGTACCCCCAAGATCTCTTCCTGAGGATCTCACTTTTCAAGCCATAATGCAGCAAATGCAAGCTGCCATGGGCTTTGCTGTTGAAGAAGAGGATTTCACAAAGAAGAACCTGATGGAATTTCTGGAGGTCCCAATCTCTCCCCTCCATAATCATTCCACCTGTATATCCTACATTAGAGGATGCTACCTTTGCTGCATAGTACAGACCTAACTCACTGCATGCAGTACCTAGGAAGGCTGATAAGCAGTGTCCTGTTCCATGTGCTAAGCCTTATTATGCTAACCAGCCAACAACTGACTCTGTAGTTATCATGGTTGCTCATGATAGATCTAAGGCACCTAGACATATGAGTACCCTGCCTCCAGATAAAGAATCTAGGCAGCTGGACGTGGTGGGTGAGTGTACATATGTTTGTGCTTCACTAGGCCTTAGAATTGCAGATTATCAGGCCCTCATGATTAAATAATCAGAATAGCCCCTGGAAAGCTGCCAAGACTGCAACTGAAGCTTTGCCTGAAGGCTCAGACAAGAACGAGTTGCTTAAAACTTTAACTTCAGGTGTGCTGAGGTTGGCAGACATTTGCTCTGCTCAGCATATGATATCTCAAGATGCCTGTGCCAGGGCTTCAGCCAGGGTACTTGCATGAGAAGATATTCTTGACTCAGAGTAGCAGGATTTGCCATGGATGTGCAGCAGACCATTTTGAATGCCCCTTTTAGAGGGACAAAACATTTTGGATGTGATGTTGAAGAAGCCCTTGGAGGCCTTCAGACATCCAAGATGACTGAGATCTGTAAAATCCCTTTATCCCAGTCCTGCTAGAGGCCAAGGAAGGGGATCCTTTCGTCAGCCTGCTGCCAGAGGTGGCCGTGGTTTCTGCCCACAAGGCAGAAGTAAGTGAGCTGGTCCCTTGCCAGGTCTTCTCCTGCAAGATGCCCATGCAAAAGCACTCAGAGCAGGTGACAGTGGAATTGCCCCCACTGGCTCTGCCTGACTTGTACCCGGACCCACCCCTCCTTCCACAAATGCCTCCAGGTATGGTTGTTGGGGGAAGACTGCCCCTGCATCTGGAAAAATGGAGGGAGATTAAAACAGATGAGTGGATCCTGGAGACACATGCAAGGGGCATGCTCTGGAGCTAACAAACACCCCTCCAGATCATCCTCCGCCTCCTTTCTGTTATCCTCCTGGACATCTGTCCCTTGTGAAGAAAGAAGTGAACTCATTACTCCAAAAATGTGGTGTAGAACTAGTTCCTTCACAGCAGAGGAACAAAGGATTCTACTCCAGATACTTCCTAGTCTCAGGGTGGGCAGGAGATCTGTGTGCTGTGCTACATCTCAGGGACATCAACATCTACATATAATACAAGAAGTTTTGAATAGTATCCTTGCTAGCTCTCATTCCCCTTCTGCAACAAGGGGACTGGCTTTGTTCTCTGGATATGAAGGATGCTTATCTACATATAAAGATCAGGAAAGTTCACAGGAAATACCTCCACTTTTTGCTGAAGGGGGAGCATTGCCATTTTAGAGTATTGCCCCTTGGCTTATCCTCTGCTCCTCTGCTCTTTACCAAATGTGCAGCAGTCCTTCACAGGGAATGCCTATATGTGTTCCCTTTTCTAGAGGACTGGCTGCTGAAAGAAAGCTCTAGGCAAGTTCTACATGTCCTGTCTCAGACATCTTAGTTGTTCAAAGACTTGGGTCACAGTGAATCTGCCAATGTCGATGTTGTATCTTGCCAGAGACTGCAGTACATAGGGGTTGTCTTGGACACAGAGAAGGGATCTGCTTTCCTTCCTCAGGACAGAGCAGAAAAGTATGATTGCTCAAGCACTGCTGATACAAGGGAAACCGGTATGTCTCTACGAGACCAATGTTACGTCTCATGCGGCTTGTGACTGCGGCCACTGTGACAGTGCCACTGGCCCACTTGCATATAAGAATTCTCCAGGGTACTCAGAGTCCAGTGGGATCCACTGAGGGATGAACTGGACCAAATGGTTCTCGTCACGTCCCTGCTTTGCAGAGCGCTAAGTGGTGGACAGGTTGCGAAACCTGTTAAAGGGCGTTCCATTCCTTGTACCAGCTCCTGTACGGATCCTTTCATTTCATTTTTATTTTTTATACTTGTAAACCAGATGAGCAAAAACAACCCGTTTTCACAGGTGACAAGTCATATCTAAAAAAACAATACAAATTGTTGACACAATATTTCAGAGCAAACCACTCTATCCGCATAAAGTGCAAGTGCTATACATAAGACACAGATGGAACAAATACATTCATACTTGAGAAAAAAGCCACTGTTTTAAACTTTTTTTAAAACATGTATAGAATTACTTTCAACAATTTCAGTGGGTATCTTATTGAAGAAGGTTGGTGCTCTGAATAATAAGGATCTTTGCCCAATGGTCTTAAATAGAGGAATTTTAAAAGTAAATTTGTACTGGGACCTAGTAGAAAAAGCATTTAAAGCCCTAGGAAACATTAAGGAAACAGACGGAGGAAGAAGTCCTATTTTTACTTTATATAGAAAAATACACATTTTGAAACAGACTCTATTATCAAAGGATAACGAGTGAGATTGTTCATATAGATCAGAACGATGGGCTCGATAAGGCATATTTAGCCAAAATCTCAGGGCAGAGTGATATGTAACTTGAAGACAATTCAAAGCACTACTATTAGAGGAGGTATATATCAAAATACCATAACCTAACACTGAAAACAAAAAGCTATGAACAAAAAATTTTCTAGATTCAAGGGTCAAAAATGGCTTGATCCGGTATAGAGAACCCAACCTTTGATGTAAGATTTTCCTAAGATATAAATATGTGGTTCAAAGGTAAACTGACTATCTAATATTATTCCTAAATACTTAAAGATTGTAACAAATTCAATTACATTACCCCTGTTATCAATAATGAGAGGAAAATCAGGGGTTACTTTCTTATTATGGGAAAAAAAATCACCTTTATTTTTTTTTTTAGAATTAAGTACCAAATGATTTATTAGTACCAGTCCTGCAAGTGCACCAAATCAGTCTGAAGACTGAAAAGAGCAGTCTCAGGGCTGGGACTAGAACAAAATAAAATTGCATCATCCGCATAAAGAGTCATTTCAGTTTGAGTACAAATACTAGGGGCTGAATTCATATAAAAAGAAAAAGTAAGTGGCCCCAGGATTGAACCCTGGGGAACACCACAAACTTGAGGGAATAATCTGAGAAAAAGTTGAACCAATAATTGTTCTATGATGTCTATTACATAGGTAACTTTGATACCACCTGGCAACCTCCCCAGAGAACTGTAATCCCTGGAGAACACCAGGGAGAAGATCAAATTCAACCAAATCAAAGGCCTTGGTGAGGTTCACAAACAGATGCCTTACGCTTCAGCTGGGGGAACTCATCTTGGTCCTCACCAAACTCAGGGGTTATGGACCAAGGTAGAGGAGGCCAAGTTACGCATAAATGTCTTGAAGATGAGAGCTGTCCAATATGGCCTACAGGCATTTCAGGGGCATCAGTGCCCTCATTCTCTGTATATACAGACAGGCAGTGCCACTGTGATTTATTACATCAACAAACAAGGGGGAGTTCATTCCTACCCACTGTGTAGGGAAGCAATTAGAGTATTGTATTGGGCTCTGTCTCACAGCCCACAGCTGTCAGTTGTGCATCTCCCAGGGCTCCAAAACATCTTGCAGACAGGTGAAGCAGGTCACAGTCCAAAATGCATGAGTGGGAACTGCTAATCTCGGTGGTCGACAACCTCTTCTCAAGATGGGGTCATTCAGAGTTGGACCTTTTTGCTTGCTCACACAACACAAAACTGCCACATTTCTGCTCCCTTGATCTAGGGCCTGGAGTTTTCTGGTGAGATGCATTGTCCCTCTCCTGGAAAAGGAAATTCCTATATGCATTTCCACAAATTCCTTTAATGCAGAAGGTGTTAATCAGACTGCGGATGGAGAGTGCCACTCCTTATTCTCATTGGTCCATTTTGGCCTCGCCAGATATGGTTTTCACTTCTACAACAAATGGCAGTGGGATGTCCAGTATCCTTATCTCTGTGTTTGGGTCTGTTGTCACAGGACAAGAGATCCCTGGTCCATCTGGACCTGAAATCCCTCCATATGCATGCATGGCTTCTGTGAAAATAACCATAGCACGTTTTGGGGTATCCCCTAAGGTTGCTTATATTCTGATTGCAGCCAGAAAACCTTCTACCAGACATACCTATTCCATGAAATGGAAGTGGTTCACTTTGTGGGCTGCTTCCGAGAATTTAGACCCATTTACATGCCTTGTAAATGCAGTGCTGTAATAGTTGCTGCCCCTGTCAAACTCTGGTCTGTAGTATTCCTCTCTTAAGGTGCATTTGGATGCTATATCAGCTTTCCGTGTCCCTATTGATGGTCATACAGGTGCAAAACTGGAGGTGTTCTGTACTTTTTTATAAGGTTTTCTTCATATGAAACCTGTCCACAATCCAGTCCCACCTAGGGACTTGAATTATATCCTTGAGAAACTGACATTGGCTCCTTTTGAGACAGCCGTGAGTTGTGGACCACATTTCCTGTCACAGAAAACGTTTTTAGCTGCAATCACTTCTTACAGGATTTCAGGGCTGCAAGCTTAGAGTTACCAGACGTCCTCTTTTGCAGTTTAGAGTTTTCGTCCAGGCAGATTTTCTTTGCAGAGCTCTTTTGTTCGGGTTTTGAGCGTCTTGGCGGCTCAGCACTCACTGATGAGCCATTGTTGTTTGTTGCCATGACAACCAAGTCTGCCGCGGCCCACGGATGAAAAAAAAACAACCCTGAATTCTGTCATGCGCTGTCCAGCCTGAATTATTCTGCTCATGACAGTCAGATTTTCACCCGCATATGGGATTTGACAGTCTGTGTGCTGCGAGCGAAGAGGTGTTGGTTATGCAGCTGAGGCTGAGCAGAAGACAACGAGCTGGAACGTGCTGGTGTTACTTTTTTATCAGAAGCATATATTTAATTTGTTTCATTCTTCTTCAATCCGAGTCTGACCTGACACTGCCACTGAGCTGAAGAGGACCTGACTTACTAACCTGGACCTGAGCCATCAATCCCAGATTCCCAGGTAAACCGTCTGTGCTGTGTGCTGCTGCAGATACAGTCGGTGGTTGTCCGGAGCAGAGATTAGTAGCTTGTGGAGCCGAGCGGACGAGGACCATGCGTGGTGGGATAGAAGGAAGCTGCTGCCGCCTGGCTGTTCTTCTGGAGGCTGTGGACTGGTCCACCATCCACTCGGTGACTTGCAAGTTAAATAAAAGTATTTATTAGCCCCTTGCTTGTTTATAGCCTGCTGCGAATGTGATGATGATGAGCCTGTGAATTTTGTTGCTGTCCACTTGACTTGTCCCACCCTGATCCCTCATGTGATGACTGTCCTGTCCTGGTCCCATCCCAAGGTAGACAGCTGTCAAGTGAAGTGTCAGGAGTATGCCGATCTCACACTGACTGAGTGTGATGACTCGCTCGCTTGATCAATCCCCTGAGGGGCTTCCTGTTCCAAAAGAAAGGAAATGCATGTTAAAGTTACAAATTACCCCCAACCCAACAGAAAATGTAACAGTCAGCCTAAGCCCTAAGGCACCATAAATAACTAATAAAACAGACAAAAGAGAGGTCAGAGTGAGTGAGCCCTGCCAGCCCAGCAAGGTCAGGAGCCATCCTGAGACTGCCCCAAATTAGTACCAAAAAGTACACCAAGATTGTGAAATCAAGTTAGCAACATTAGCTTAAAACCTACTGACTGTATACTTTTTTTTTTTTTTTTTTTTTGGAACTACAAAAAAATATAATAGAAATAATGAAGATTGCTTAGTCTTCAGACAGTGTCCTCTTTTTGGTGTCCCAAAATCTGGTAATCATATGCAAGCTCTCATGTGTGAGCCTCCATATTTGATTTTACACAGTTTCTTTGTGTGCAAATCATAAGTTTTCTTAAAAGGTGGTATCTGAGTTCACATTGAATCAAATGTTACACCTTCTTGTCTAGTACCCTGAGCATGCCAATCAGGGTAAGACACACTCCATACTTTGGATGTGCACAGGATACTGAGATACTATGTGAATTGCACCAAAGCCTGCAGAAAGTCCTCTAGGCTTTTTGTTTCATTCCACCCTGGGAAAGAGGGCGCACCTGTGTCTAAACAGTGCCTGTCCAAATAGCTGGCACATTAAATTCTGTTATAGGAAGTATGGTGAGGAACTTCCTGGCGTGGTTCATGGTCACTCCAAAAGGGGAATGGCCAATCTTCCTGGACATAAAATCTCCACCTCTCATTCACACTAATGGGAGTACACCGGAGGCGCTATGACCCAGCAAAAGCCAAGCTGTTTCAGGAGGGCTGGCATCGAGATGGAGCCGCGAAGAAGCGGCACCGCGAGTCAGGCTTGTGCGATATTGACCCTCCAACCACCTCAGTTCCTTTTTTCCCCACCGAAGAGTGCACTTCCGTGACCATGTCGCTCACCCACCAGGAGTCAAACTTCAGATTGTAGCTTAGTTTTCAGTTTTGTTATTTTGTATTGTATCACGAACAGTACAGATTACATTTTACTTATTCTTACTTGTACAAGAAAGAAGTCTTCAGCCCTCTATTGATGGAGTCGACCATGAGTGGGGTAGGCGACAGTAGGGAAACTTCGCATGAAAGCTGTTCAGTCAGCCAGGCCGGGTCTGGTCCTCCATCCTTTCTGGCGGGCGGGGGGTCTGACAATGGACAGTCCAGTGCTTGGGATTGGCGATCCCCCTGAAAGCATAAAAAGAAATGGTTCTATTCACAGCACCGTTTGACCTCGAGTTCTTCTTCAGTCCACTGGCCAAAGAAGAGACTGCATCGCTCGAGGTCACCCTCTGGTAGGTCTGCACGTAGACGGTCAGTTGGGGTCAAGGACCAGTCTCAGTCTCTTTCAGAGTCGCCGGTTTCTCTCTCTGGCAGCCGGCTGCTTCAACATCAGTGCCCCTCTCCGCCTTCTGGGGGGGCTTCCGATGAGTAGTTTTACCAATGGGCTACTCTTATGGAGCAGTGAGCTCGGAGGTTGTCCCGACTGCCCGATCCGGCCAGTCCTGTCGCCGGGCCTCGGGCCTGTCGGTTTTGGATTGCGCGAGGGCGTGTTAGATTTCTTGGCCCACGGCGCCTTCTTCGGTGCTGTGGACTCCGCACCCTGGTGTCTATCCCCCTCACATGGCTGCGGCGCAGGGATCCACACCGATGTCTTTATCTCCTGCTATTTTTCATTCTTTGCCTTCAAATCACAGTTTGCAGACTTCTGCGGTGGTGCCGTTGCCTGCGGTGCCGGTTTCTCTGGCGCCGAGCTCCTTTTAGGCACTGTAAGTACTGTTGGCGCTGTCTGCAGCACTGTATGCCCCATCGGCGCTGTCCTCTGCGTCGGAAGTGATGTTGGCACCATGTGCGGTGCCGTGCTCCCTATCGGTGCCATCCTTGGTGCCGGGGGTTGTGTCGGCGCCATGCGCAATGTCGCGCTTCCAGGCAGCGTCTAGCATGGCTCTGTTTTCTGTGTCGGCACCATCTCTGTGCTCGGCGCCGCTCTCTTGGACGGTGCTGAGGATGTGTACGGCGCCGTCTAGTTTCCAGAGGTTTTCAACTCCAATTCTGTCTCCTCCTCTTCTTCCTCCTGGTTTTCATTCCTTTCCTGTTTATACAGTCCCCTTGGACTGTCAGGAGATGATTTTGAGCCCGATCCGGATCTTTGGCTGGGTGATGAGATTGATGCCGATTCTGCCCTGGAGGCAGGGATCAATCCTCCTGCAGAGCCTGTTGTTGAAGACCTTTCCTTTAAGTCTCTGCTCAAGAATTTAAATTCTACTCTTTTTTTCTCCAGACCACGGAAATTGATCCTGGGAAGCTTCTGTGTCTCCAATATCTACATGTTCCGGAAATCCTTATGGATTTAACCCCTCCGGTACAGCCCTCTTTTGAGACTCTTTCCCAGATGGTGTGGAAGAATCCGGCTCTTTTTCCCTCTGTGGCCAAGTCCATAGATGGGAAATATGCCCCTCCCAAGGATCGCCCCATCTTGGTCTCACAAGCCTTTGCTGATGCCATAGTGGTCCTGGCAGAGAATGATAAGGCTGTCCTCCCTGAGGAATCCACAGCCCATCCTATAAACAAAGAATCTTGCAAGATAGACACCTTGGGTAAGAGAGTCTTTGCTGCCTCGACCCTGGGCATGCGTATTGCTAGCTGCCAGGATTATTTTTCTCAATACGAATACGTTCTTTGGCATTCACTCAGAACAATGGTAGAAGCTCTGCCCGAGTCGGAAGTTAACTCAGAGCTCCTACAGACCATAACTAGAGGCATTGAATCCAATAATCAACAAATTAAAGCTGCAAAGGACACCTTCGATACTGCTTCCAGGGCAGCAGCGGTGGCTGGCATTCACACCCGTTGCCATTCCTGGCTGTGTACTTCGGGCTTTACGAATGATGCCCAACAAAATGTCATGGCTTTACCTTTCGATGGTATGTATCTGTTTGGGCATCAGGTGGAACAACACAGAAGACTAGGTCTGCCATTAAGACAGATAGACCTTCACCCACTCCCTCTCGAGGAGGTGGGAACAAGCATCAGTTTCACAACTGTCAGTCCTTTCATGGCAAAGGCAGAGGAGGTTTTAACAGAAACCAAACCCCTCAGCCACAAAAGAAAATGCAGCAGACAGCACAGGGCCCAAAAGCGCCCAGTACCACCTTCTGAGTTTCCGGCCCAGGTCCCACCTTAGCTACCCGAGGGGGAATCTTCCTTGACAGTGGAGGACGTCTGACTCAGTTCTACAACCAGTGGAAATCTATAACATCAGACAAATGGATCCTTAGGATAATCCGCAAGGGGTACTCTCAATCCAGTACAAATTTGTTAGCACTTGTTTTGCTTTTTCGTAACAGTACTGTTTATATTTTTGACATTATCTTACTCTGTTTCATCCAGTTGTCAATTGTTTGTATTGCATTCAATTCCATTGTTTAAATCTTCCTTGTGCTGCGTCACATTGTACAGCTCATGTATTTTTTTTTTTCGCTTGTATTCTCCTGGGTCATGCCTGAAAATAGGCATCTCTATGTCTAGTGCACCCACCCGGTTACCAAAAGCAAATAAATAAATAAAATAAATCTGCTGGATACCCCTCCGGATCATCTTCCCAAGCGGCAGCCCAGGCTGTCTGCAGCACAGTCAGACTGTCTTGCTTCAGAGGTACAAGGCCTTCTAAACAACAGGGCAGTAGAAGTAGTTCCGCTGGAATCAACGGAACACGGGTTTCTACTCCCATTACTTTCTGGTTCCGAAGAAAACTGGCAGCATGCGCCCTATTCTGGATCTCAGAAAGTTAAATTCCTTCACAAAGAAAAGTTCAAGACGATATCACTTGGTACCCTGCTACCTTTGATTCATCAACATGATTGGCTAGCCTCCGTGGACATGCAGGACACCTACCAGCACATTCTTATACACCCAAAGCACCACAAATACCTAAGGTTCATGGTGTTGGGTCAGCACTATCAATTCAGAGTCCTGCCCTTTGGGCTACCTCGGCACCTCAAGTTTTTACCAAGTGCTGTGCAGTTCTCGTGGCACATCTAAGGAAGATTGGAATCCAAGTATTCCCATATCTGGACGACTGGCTTCTAGCAAGTCCCTCCAGGCACAAGACTCTGGAGGCTGTGGCCATGGCCTTAGACTTCCTTACATCCATGGGAGTCCTGCTAAACTTCAAAAAGTCATAGTTGCAGCCTTCCCAGAAGCTCCTCTTCATAGGAACCCTTCTGGACACTTCCTGCTTGAAAGCTTTTCTTCTCGAAGACAGAAGGAGCAATATCCTACAGATGGCCCAATTTATCAGAGAACACAGCTTGGTTTGAGCTCTCTCAATGCAACAGATGCTGGGCCTCATGGCATCCTCGGTGTTCACTGTACCTTTGGCTTGCTCTACATGAGAACCACTCAGTGGATAGTCAGTACTCAGTGGTCCCCAACCACTCACCCTCAGTCCTTTCTCATCAAGGTGACAGAACCTCTGAAGAGGTCACTCACCTAATGGTCTCAGGAGGACAACCTTCTGTAAGGATATCTCTTTGCCCCTCTGGATCATCAGATCTCCATTACCATGGATGCATCCCTTATGGGTTGGGGAGCTCATTGCCAGGATCTCCACACCCAGGGTATGTGGACTCAGGACGAGTCTCAACTTCACATAAACGTCCTGGAAATGAGAGCCGTCCTCTGTGCAGTCTGTGCTTTGAAGGATATACTCTGTCACAAGAACATTCTCCTTCAAACAAACAACAAAGCAGTGATGTATTACATCAACAAACAGGGCAGTGCACACTCTTACTCATTGTGCAGGGAAGCAGTGAGAGTGTGGGAATGGTGCCTGGAGCACAAGACTCTGATTTAGGGGTTTACCTGCCAGAAGTACAAAACGAGCTGGCAGACTGTCTCAGCAGAACGGAGACAGAGCCTCACAAGTGGTCTCTCGACTTAACCATCGTTCAGTCACTCTTCGAAGAGTGGGGGACTCCAGACCTGGACCTTTTTACATCCCCACTCAACACAAAACTGCCTCTCTTCTGCTCTAGAAATCCAGGACCTAGCATTTTTTGTCAGGATGCATTCAGGCTGCAGTGGACAAAATACTTTCTATTCACATTTCCTCCTCTTTCCCTGCTTCAGAGGGTGCTGCTCAAACTGGAGGCAAAGAGGGACAGAATGATTCTCATTGCCCCGTTCTGGCCTCGTCAGATCTGGTTAACCCTAATCAACAGACTATCAGAAACCTCTCTGAAACCGCTTCCCCTTCAGATGAACCTTCCTACCCAGGCCCCTGTAGTCCATCCCAACCTGAGGTCTCTTCTCCTCCATGCTTGGCTCCTGAGGAGATAGAGGTGAATAGGTTTAATGTTATCATAGGGTTTCAGATATTCTTTTAGCTGCTCGCAAGCCAGTTACCAGGAAAACCTACACAGCCAAGCGGAAGCGTTTCTCTATCTAGTGTGCAAAACCCTCTTGGAACCCTTTTTCCTGCCCACCAAACAAAGTCCTGGAGTATCTCTTAGACCTCTCAAACACAGGTCTACAATACTCCACAGTCAGAGTTCATCTTTCCGCATATCACGAGCCAGTGAATTCCATGTCTTTGGCTCAAGTTACCTTTGGGTAAGAAATTTCTTAAGGATATTCTGCGTACCAGACCTCCTGTTAGATGTCCAGTTGCAGCCTGGGACATTAACCTTGTGCTAGATATGCTCACTCGTAAACCTTTCGAGCCTCTAGCCACTTGCGAGTTGAAATTCCTTACTTGGAAGATGGCCTTCCTGGTGGCCGTTACTTCTGCTCGTAGGGTATCAGAAATACACGCCCTAGTCACAGACCTTCCGTATACTGTATTTCACAAAGACAAAGTAGTTCTTAGGATTCATCCTATGTTCCTTCCTAAGGTTGTTTCAGAATTTCACCTGAATCAACCCTTAGTCCTTCCTACCTACTTTGCAAACTTCCAGAATGAAAGAGAGCATACCCTTCATTCCCTAGACATAAAAAGAGCCTTGCAGTTCTATCTGGATAGAATGAAAGAAATTCGCAAGGCTCAACAACTGTTTGTTTCCTTCAGCATGACCCAGCTCGGTCAACCTGTTGCCATCAGGTGCATTTCAGCTTGGCTGGTTGCATACCTTCACCATTGCTGTTCCATGGCACAGGTCAAGCTGGAAGGCAGTGTGTCCGCTCACTTTACCAGTGCAGTTGCTGCATCTCAGGTGGAAATTTGTAATGTCCCCATTGCAGACATTTGCAATGAGGCTACCTGGAGCTCCGTGCATACTTTTGTTAAGCGCTATGCCTTGGATGTCCATGCCAGGCTACATCAGTCATTTGGCAGGACAATTCTTAACAGACTTCTGTCCTAAAAAAAAGTGAGCTCCTCTTTCTCTCCTGCCACTGGTCTTGGGGGATTATTTAGCTCGGTACTCTCCCATTAGTGTGAATGAGTGTTGGAGACTTTATGTCCAGGAAGATATGGAAATTACATACTTACCATAATTCTTGATCTTCTTGGACAGAGTCTCCGCCACTCATTCACACACCCACCCACCATCCCCCAAGCTCACTTCTCTGTTTCTGGTCTTCACTCCCTCAATGGTTGGACTGTGAAGACTTTGTTTTTGACCCTTCTTACACGGGTGATTTGGACTATCTTACATCCAATTTTTAGGTTAGTCCTCTCTAGGTTAGTTACACTGCACCTCCTCGGGGTACTGAGGTGGTTGGAGGGTCGACACAGAGATGGTCTGTACTGCACGAGCCTGACTCGCGGTACCGTTTCCTTGCGGCTCCATCTCAATGCCAGCCCTCCTGAAAACATTTGGCTCCCGCTGGGTCCTAGTGCCTCTGGCGTACTCCCATTAGTGTTAATGAGTGGTGGAGACTTCATCCAAGAAGATCAAGAATTACGGTAGGTATGTAATTTCCATTTTCTGTAGCTTGTTTCAGAAATGTTTTGGCTGCTGACATTTGTGCTGCAGCCACTTGGAGCACTGTCCACACCTTCACTAAACATTACGTCTGGACATAGTCTCTTGTAGATATTCTGGATATGGGCTTGCTGTGCTGCAGGGCCTGCTGTCTTTGATGTATCAGACTATACCAGCCTTCTTCTGATGTTTAGCACTGCTTGGGAATCATTCCAAAGGTGTGGCATAGCGGAAGAGACATCCTTAAAGAAGACAGAACAGTTATGTACCTACCATAACAGTAGATCTTTGAGATAATCTCTTCTATTAGGCCATGCTGTCCCTCCCTCTGTCCTCCTTCTGATTCAGTGAGGGTTACATCAGATATTGTGCCTGAACCTACTCCATACATTATATGTCCAGTCCTGTGCCTCACCTTGTATGTGTGGGCTGGTCTTATCTTCTGCCTCCTCACAAGTGGAGGACCTCTGAGTCTAATCTCCAGTGGAGAGCTGAGGAGAGATGGGACCGCCTGTTTATATAGATGCCGATGCATGATGTTGTCATGGGTGGCCCCGGCTAGCAAAAGTTTCCATGTGGTCCTAGCAGTGATGCAGCTACAGTTCCAAAGGTGTGGCCTAATGGAAGAGATTCTCTTGAAAATCTGCTATTACAGGAAGTACGTAACTTCTTTATGCTACCCCGAGGCTGAAGTAGCAATGGCATATTCCCTCAAGTCTGATGTGTATTGTCAACGAACAGTAACAGTAACACAGAGCAAACAGCTGCACATACACAACACTGCACACTGGACAAACAGCAGTCTGGTCACATATGGGTACACACACCAAAGTAGGTACTATTATGTACCCCTGAGAACGTCTCCCACCCCCAATCCACCCAACAGCTGTGCAAGTCATCAGGACCAGGCAATGCCATGCAACACAGGAATGCCTGGGATGTCAGGAGTGGAGGCCAGCAGGGAGGGATTCAGAGCCTTCATCAGACACTTCCCTTCTGTGGGGTGGGTGGCTGTGATCCTTTTCAGTAGTGGCTCCTGCTGGTGACTTTGCGGCACACTCTTGGCAGCCTGGGTGACCACATGCTGCCGAGCGTCTCTGTCCCCAGGATGCTGCTGCAGTCACATGCATACTGGTGGTGGGTGCTGCCTCTGTGACAGGGTGCGTCCCTGTCACTGTAGTAGGACCCCTTGAGTATATTAGGTTGTAGCCTCTCTCTCTATATATATTCCTATCTAATAAAGCTATCCCTTTCTTTCCATCTCGAGGCAAGTCACCTACAGACAACCCTCTGTGCTTCTCTTTTACTTTCTTTTCTCTTCATTCCATCGGTCTGTATGTATGGAGGCCAACGTGCAGTGACCTCGAGCTCCCAGACAGAATGGGACAATAAAATAGAATGGTTATAGCTACAGTTCTATAGAATGGCTGGCTATTTTAGCTAGAATGAAAGATATGTATTGTATGCTGTAAAGCACCCTAATCAAAAGGGATACAGTGGCTATTAAGTGTGTACGCAGAGAAAGACCTACATGACTAGCCTGTACATTAGTATTTATTGCAAAGTGGCAAACCCCTTTCCCTTTTATTTTCTGTAACCCTGTTGCCGCTATGGAAATGTTAGAACCTGTACTGAATGCTGAAGTTTATCTATTGGATGCATCATGTTGCTGTTAAACTGTAGTTGCATAGGTAAAAAGTAAAAGGAACCCTGTTGTAGTTATGCCATATCGGGTTCCAGAGCCTAATTGTAAGAAGCAGCGATCACCCTTTTCTTGGCAAAGCATTTTACTTAGCCGCACCAGAGATGAACAAAAAGGGCGCAGAGCGAGTATTAGGCATGCCCTCTAAGAGAGAGAGCTATACAGAAACACGTAGAAGCCTATGCAGAGGAAAGTGAAAGTGTCAGCCAACGGCTTGACATTTCAGCCGAAAGTGCATTGTCTTGCCCCAAATGCCCTGAAACACACAGCTAGCTTTGTGCTACACGAGCAAGAGATGTAGGATAAAGGGTTTTCTTGCTACCCTAGGATAAATATGAAAGGCTAAGGGATATTATATTGCATAATGAAGATTACATCATGGGAAACTCTAGCATACTAATAAACCTGGCATAAACACAGCTAGTCAAAACCTACAGACTAGAATACTGAAAAGGGTCAACACAAACCTTCTTCTGGCAACACAATATGCTTTAAACAATGTACTTCTTGAAGGAGAAAGAATAAATTAAGTCTGTCCTTACCTGAAACAGGGGAAAGAATGAAATATCATGTATGGGGGAACAGCGGCCCCTTGTGGCCACTTTTTAAAGTAAGCTGTCTGTCACTAAAGTCCCAGTGGAAAGTTTTCCACCTTTAAAAAGGGGAAAATCCTTCCGGGAAAGTCCCTGTTATTATCTAAAGCTGCTCTTCATTATAGAAGGGTAACAAAGTCCTTTTAGCCGATTATTTAATTAAATGAAGGGCCATGATGATGCTTGGTCACCTGACCCAGGTAGGCTGGTATAAATAGTACTGCCTGAGCAAACAGATGTTAGATAGGGTCAGTGTCTTCTGACTGAGTGTAGGTGAAGGACTAGGAGAGTCCTGTGCTACACCAAGGAGAAAATTGTTAAAATTGTTTACAAGTTTTTTTTTTTTTTCCAAATCATTTTGATTGTTTTATTTTTACTTTATGTGGTGCAAAGTTGTTGTTGTTTATGATTACAAAATAAACATCCCGCTTACAAAAAGTGGGTTGCATCAAAAATCTTGTGTTTGTGTCCATCTGTATTTCCCACACCTTTACAGTCCCGAAAAATGGAAAAGGGTTGCGCTGGGCACCTTAGATGATCGCCTCCCTGCCAGCCCCTCCCACACTAGCAAGCCCTCAAAGCAGGCTGGCTGTTTCGCCTCCGGCCTATGCAGGTGAAATAAGGCACTTCCTTCCTTGTGGCAGCAGGAGGGCCCCCTGACAGGAATAAGTCTGATTTGCTTGACAGCAGAGGTACTGGTGGCATGGGGAAAGGGTCTAGTGGCGCAGGTTGAGTCTGGCAGGCAGCAGGAGGTGTGCTTTGTAAAGAGCCTGACAAAATGGGTGTCCAGGGCAGTAGTGCATTGGACAATGTGGGTGAAACTGTAGAACTGTAGATGAGCTATACATGCTACCAAGGTGACATCTGTATACAAGGACCAGACGGAGCCATGCCCTTGATGTGGGCAACATTCTAGCATATAACTGAAGATGCCTTGGGACAAGCCAGTCATCCATGTCCAGATGCCTGATTGAAGTGCTGCTGCAGCAACATATGCAGGACTAAATGAAACTTCCTCTGAAAGAAGCTGCACTTCATAACAGAAACGTTGTATTGCCAGAATGCCCCATGTACTGTAATCAGTGAGTTTACTATAAGCATGTGGCTATTATGGAACCCCCAGAGAATGAAGGTGTGTATAACACCTTAATAGGAAGGTAGCTTATAGGAAGGCATTCTACAGCATGAATATGCAAGTGGTACTGCATGTGATGCCACAGGATGCATCACAAAGGTGCTTGCTAAGTTCTCGGGCTCGACTCATAATGCCTAAATACTGGCGATATCCAACAGCTACCTGAACAGGTTGACTGATTGGTAAGTGCACATATGGTGAGCATACCATCTGTGATCATGTGTACAGCAAATACCATGCTTCACGGTACATATGAAAATCTGCCTCATGATGTATTCCTCAGTGCAGATATAGAGGCACAGTCTCGATACAAGGACATACACAGACAGACTAGAGACAAATTGAACAGTTGTTGGGTATATTAAAAATGCACTTCAGATGCCTGGACAAGACAGGTGGCACGGTAATGCTGGTCCCTGGAAAGGTGTGACATATTGTTGTATGTTAATATTGCTGTGAACGCCACTGATATGGTTGTAAGAGTGAATGTTGCACATTCTTAGGGTAGAATTTTGGTACCCTAAGAATGTAAATGGGATCACTCGTGCAATCGTGAAAGTGGCCTCTGTGGCCATATTAATATTTTATTGATCAAGGTTGATCAGTATTAAAAATTTTTAAAATCCTCCCCAAATGCTCCCATTTTCAGGGCAAGTGCATTTGAGATATTCTTTACAGAATAAAAATGTCTCACACACTGGAAAGTAGTGCTCTGATGGGTCAGGATCGCTCTCAGGATCTGTAATGTAGTATGCTGCATTCAGTAGAACCCAGCACTGAATAAAAGGATGCCATTACTTGACAATGGAGAAGATACAGCAGATGATAGCACACCTATGAATGAGAACATGCCACGTCCCCCTACACTTCATGACAGGAGGGCCGCAGGATACAGAGCAGTCTTGTAACAGGTGGTGGAAGCCTGCTTCTCCTGAGGGGGTGGTACTGTGTGTAGTATTGTAGTGTTAGGTGGTATGCTGTGTGGTGTGGTGTGGAGTTACAATAAATGTGTAGATATAAACCATGCATGTTGTGTGTGTGTGTGTGTGTTGTACTGATTTTTGATGGTGTGCCGTGTGGTGAAGTGTGAAATTATGGCACTGTGATTGTGCACAGGTGGTGTATTCAACAGAGCAGTGCCTAACCTGTTGGTAGGGGTTTATGGAGTTGTGGGATATATCCTGTACCACCCAATGATTTGGCTTTCTGCTTGTCACAGGAGTGGGTTTGTGGTATGTTCTTGGGCATCCTCAAATGACTTCGCTACATATATACCTTGCCCTGTACCCTGCTCCACATTCTCTGGGTGGTCAGCAGGCACAGTGTACATTTGATCAGATGTCCCAGAGGGACCTGGCTAGGAGCCTTGGATGGTTGCAAAAACACAAGGTGTATGTGAAAGGGCTACAATGCCATGCTGAAGGCCACTAGGCAGTCTATCAGAGCCCCCTGCTACTTCATGCCTGACAGCTCCAAGCTCAGTACACACTGTACCAAGTAGGTTGGCCCCACCAGCAACCTCTGTGCACACAGCTCCATGTTCAAATGACACTGCTCCTGTTTGCTTGCGTTTGCATACTGTAGCCTCTGCTGTTACATCTGCAAAATTTCAGGTTTATCTTCCCTGTCAGACCGGCTTCATTTTGCCAGTTGGTTCCATCAAAGCCCTCAGTGATCCTCTAAGGGATCACTGCTGTCAGTCTCTATAGGGGTACCCTGGGATGTGTCCACTGGAGTGCTGGAGGCATACAGTAGGAGATTGGGGATCTTCCAGAAATCACTCTTCACCATTGATTCTCACTAGTGGGTCTTAGCCAGAGACTCTAGGACCCTGCGGGAGCTAGAACATCTCAGGAAGGCTGCATTTGCTTTCTTTAAACTCGTAAGAGTTTACGAATCCGATCTGAGCGCATCGGACATGGAGGACAAGTCGTCCCCCGGTTTTCGCCGGTGTCCTTGCGGACAAAAAATGTCTCACACTGATCCCCAACCCTCGTGCGTTTATCGCTTGGGTGCCATACATGACACCACTGCTTGCACTATCTGTCTGTCCTTCCATCCCAATGTCCTGGACGATCGCAAGGTGCGCCTACAGCTAGGGAGACCGGAGCTTCGCAATCCACCGGTGAAATCGAAGGAGGCCAGGTGAGCGGTTTCCACGGCCGAGGGATCCGCCGAGCAGCTCGAACAGATGGTGGCTTTTGAAGAGGAAGCTGCCCAAGCTTCGGCCATCAAAGCTTTTTTGGGCCACTCAACCTGGGCTCCACTTTTACTGAGTCCTTTTGGGAGTCATTCCAGTCTCTCCCTACCAAGGGTGAGGCGCCCTCGGGCTCGCACTCCTCCCGCCCCAAGAAAAGGGACAAGGACCCCAAATCATCATCTTCTGGCTGAAGAAGACGTTTCTGGGACCGAGAGCGGTACTATTCACAGGACCAGGCGGTCTCGGCCTCGGTCGAGATCGCTTCCTCGGCCGCCGGCTTCTTGGACCTTCCGTCAGGCCAAGGCGCCGAGGATACGGCAGAACCGGATGAGATTTCTCTCGACCCGATCGAGCCGTTGTCGCCGACCCCGCTCAATGACTCTTTGGAAAGGACTCCCATCCTTTCTTTCCCCAATGAGGAGACCCGTCCTGCGGGCATCCCGATCGAGAGACAGGAGCCGGATCCTCAGTTTTCTCCAAATCCGGCCTCTCTCGATCGACAGAGTCGACACTGTCGGTCTCAATCGAGGAGTAGGACCCCGTCGGTCGAGAAACCGAAAAAGGGTCATAAACACTCCCGGAAGAGGAGCCACTGCCGTTCCTTATCCTCCTCAGATAAGGAGAGACTTAGACGGAAGCTCCATCGACGTTATGAGGACCTCATGTGGCAACAGCTAATTCTGACTGGTGAGAAGCCGGCTACTCTGGCTACACTGGCCATTACTTGGCCCCAGCCTCTTCGGCCGACACCGATTCCTCCGGTACCAAGGACTCCAGTTCTCCCTCTGGCAGGACCGGCACACATTCCTGCTCGGCCTGTTCCGGTCTCCCCACCAATTCTGGTAGAACCACCGCCTAAGCAGCCTCAGGGAAGGGCTTCCTCAAAGGAGGATTGGACAGATACGGGCTTGCTCCATCGTCTGTCCATCACTGTAGTTCCTGATCTCCCTAGGCGTATTGAAGGGGACGTAGGCGGGAGACCCCTGTATCTTGACTCGGATACCACTGGTCTTCACTCACACCCTGATGATGAGTTGTCAGTGACAGGCCTGGAGAAAGGTTCTTCTTCCTTCCAAGGCATCCTTCGACTCATTTCTGAGTCCACGGGTATGCCATTGCAGCCTATCCAAAAGAAGCCGGAATATCCTCTCACGGATATCCTTAAGAGGGGGGATACCCCGACAGAGGCCTTCCCAGTGGCCGAAGCCATTGTTGGCCCGGTCCTTGAGCTATGGCAGCGCCCTGCCTCTTGCCTAGTTCCGTCTACCCGCATGGCTCGCAAGTGCAGTGCAATGGCTGTGGGGCGGCAGTGTTCCGGGAGACATTCTGGAGGCTGCGATGCTGCCCTATTTGCAGACACCTCTCTGGTCTGAGAGAGGAGGTTGCCCGTCTCCAGGCTGACCTGGCTAGGATTCGTGAAACCTCCTCCCCCACCCAGGGACCACCAGGGCCAATGCCACTACCTCAGAGGTTGCCAAGAAAGAGGAGAGACTGGACCAGGGTGGGCTCAAGGAGGGAGAGGGTGGTGGAACAGAGTTGCATCCCTCCAGCTGTACCTCTCCACAATTCATTCGCTCTTCTGGTGGATAGTGGTTCCTGTACGGAGGCACCTGCAGTGGAGACCAAGGAGGATGCTGGGAACCTTCACAAAGGAGACCCAAAGGAGGGTGGCATGGGACCCCACAGGGGAAGGAAACAACTCCTGGTGGGGGACTCAATCATTAGGGGGATAGAAATGGGGGAGGAAGGGGAGAGGGAGATAAGGTGCCTTCCTGGCGCCACGGCTTGGAGGGACAGGAAGCGAATCCTCGGGATCGTGGGAGGAGCTGCACGAGAGAGGGAGCTGGATGTCATTGTCCACCTAGGGACAAATGACCTGGCTAGGAATGGGATCAGAGCAGTGCAAGAGGAGTTTGTAGAGTTGGGAAGGGGCCTTAGACAAGTAGCGCATACGGTAACCTTCTCGGAGGTGCTGCCTGTCTATGGCAAGGGAAATGCTAGGGCACTTCTCACCAGGGAATTCAATGAGTGGTTGAAAAACTGGTGTGGAGCTCAGGGTTTTGGCTTCATTGGGGACTGGGGAGCCACCTGGAGGGATGCAGACCTATACTGGTGCGATAGTCTGCATCTGTCCGGGGAACTAGGATCCTAGGTGAGAGGTTTAAATGCTTCATTGGCAAGCATTTAAACTAGCCAAGGGGGGAGGCACTGAAAAGGAGCAGGGAAATCTGAGCCTCCCCACAAAACATGGTGATTAGTGAGGTAAACACCAAGGTACAGAAGTTATTAGGGAGCAGAACAGATTTAAATAAAAAAAAAGGCAAAGGCAGTAAGGACAGAAATGAGGCTAAAAGGGGTAAGGCTATCAAAAAGTGGAGGGTGATGAGTACCAATGCCTGTAGTCTGTGTAACAAGCTCCCTGAACTAGTGGCCTTGATGGAAGAGGGTTGCCTGGATATTGTGGCAGTCACAGAAACATGGTCACAGAGAACCATGATTGGGATGTCAACATACCAGGATGCACAATCTACAGGAGGGACAGGGAGGGTAAAGAGGAGGAGGAGTAGCTCTCTATAAAGGAAGGGATCAAAGCAACAGAACTAAAGAGTAAACAGGGAGCAGATGAGGCACTTTGGGTCACTCTGGAGACAGGAAATGGCACCACAGTCGCATGGGGTTGTATACAGACCCCATCTCAGGGAGGGAATGGACAAGGAAATGATAGAAGGCTTTCTTAGAATGGCAGAAAAAGGGGAGATATTGTTGATGGGGGACCTGAATATGCCAGATGTTAACTGGAGCACCTTTGCTGCAGGCACATCCAAGAGCAGGGTCATTCTTGATGCCCTACAGGGGGCATGCCTCAGACAGCTAGTATCGGAACCCACTCGGGAGGGAGCAATCTTAGACCTGGTACTTTCAAATGGGGATGGAGAAAGAATCTCAGATTTAGAAGTGGGTAGCCATCTGGGAACAAGCGACCACCAAACAGTGTGGTTCACGATAAACACAGCCATACAATCAAGCCATACAAAAGCAAGAGTACTAGACTTTAGGAGGGCTGACTTTGGGAAAATGAGAGTGCCTCAGAAAAGCACTAGCAAACAGGCAAGAAGGAGGGGTGGAGGAACAATGGGAGTGATCAAAACAGCCATCACAGAGGCAACAAGCCTTTGTGTAAAGCAAATCAATAAAACACAACGAAGGAAAAAACCACTATAGTTCACAAAAGAGGTGGCAGGGAAGGTTAAGGAGAAAAGGACAGCATTCAGGAAATATAAGGAAACACAGAAGGAGCAGGATAGAGAACTTTATCAGTTAAAGCAGAAACAGGCTGGGAAGGCAGTCAGAATAGCAAAGGCCCAAACCGAGGAAAGGATAGCCAATTCTGTTAAGAAGAGGGATAAGACCTTTTATAGGTACATTAGGGAGCGAAGAAAGACCAAAGGAGGGATACTGAAGCTTAATAAAGGGGAAGGAATGTGGGTAGAGGGTGACAGTGAAAAAGCAGGGATACTGAACGAATATTTCTGCTCAGTATTCACAAAGGAAGAGGAGGGGGAGTTACCTAAACCAAACAAGAGAAACACTCTGAAGATGGGGGTCAATACCAGTCCATTTACAGAAGAAAGGGTTCTGAAAGAACTAATAAAATTGAAGGTGGACAAAGCAATGGGGCCTGATGGGATTCACCCAAGAATTCTAAAAGAACTAAGGGTAGAACTAGTGACATCGCTGACTACTCTCTTTAACAAATCATGGGAGGATGGGGTGGTACCCAAGGACTGGAGGAGGGCAGATGTGATTCCTCTTCACAAAAGTGGGAGCAGGACAGAGGCAGGAAACTATAGACCAGTTAGTTTGACCTCAGTGGTAGGGAAAATGATGGAATCACTTCTGAAGGAAAGAATTGTTGAGTACCTAGAGGCCAGTGGGGCACAGGACCCAAGGCAGCATGGATTCACGATGGGAAGGTCATGTCAGACAGAATCTAATAGATTTCTTTGACTGGGTGACCAAAGTAGTAGACCAGGGAGGGGCTGTGGACATGGCCTACCTAGATTTTAGCAAGGCATTTAATACAGTCCCACACAAAAGATTAATACACAAGATAGCCAGCCTTGGAATGGGTCCTAAGGTGGTAGCCTGGATAAAAATTGGCTAGACAACAGGGACGTAAAGGGTAGTAGTAAATGGAGTACACAGTGAAGAAAGGAGGGTTACTAGCAGGGTACTGAGCTTAGTACTGGGACCGGTCCTTTTAATGTCTTTATAAGTGACATTGCAGAGGAATTGGAAGGAAAATATGTCTCTCTGCAGATGACACAAAGATCTGCAACAGGGTTGATACACAAGATGGAGTGGAAAGGATGAGAAGGGACTTGGCAAGGTTGGAGGAATGGTCAAATGTATGGCAGCTCAGATTCAATGCAAAGAAGTGCAAGGTAATGCACATGGGAAACAAAACCAGGGAGGCGTACACAATGGGGGTGAGATACTGACAACAGTAAAATAGAAAGGGACCTGGGGGTAATTATATCAGATGACCTAAAGGTGGGCAAGCAATGTGAGAAGGCAGTAAGGAAGGCTGGGGATACTGGGATGCATAGGAAGAGGCATCAATAGTAGAAAACAGGAAGTTGTTATCCTCTGTACAGACAGTTGGTGAGACCCCATCTGGAGTACTGTGTGCAGTTCTGGAGACCCCATCTCCATAAAGACATAGACAGAGTGGAGGCTGTCCAAGGAGGCAACCAAAATGGTGCAGAGTCTGCACCAGAAGACATACGAAGAAAGACTAAAAGAGCTTAATATGTATACTCTTGAGGAAAGAAGGGAGAGAGGGGACATGATAGAAACTTTGAAGTACCTCAAGGGAATTAACAAAGTCCAAGAGGGTAGCATCTTCTAGAAAAAGAGATGTGCAAGAACAAGGGGGCACAATTTGAAGATAGAAGGAGGACGGCTCAGGGGTAATGTGAGGAAGTATTTTTTCACTGAGAGGGTTGTGGATGCATGGAACAGCCTCCCTGAGGAGGTCGTGGAGTCAAGAACAGTGGGGGAATTCAAGAATGCATGGGACAGGCATAAGGCAGTCCTAGGGGTGGGTAAGAGGAAGTAAGCTGTTGGTTAACTAGGATCTGCAGCTTATCTGTTAGGTAGGAAAATGGGCAGACTAGGTGGGCCAAGCGGTCCTTATCTGCCGTCAAATTCTATGTTTCTATGTACGCTGTACCCATGGTGTCCTTGGCGGGCTTCACTGAGCATCCCTCAGCCGAGTGCCTTGTGACTGCCTCAGTGTTTCGGCGCACGGGTAGCTCAGCGGATACTGACCGCCCTCCGGACAAAGAGTCCAAAAATGTGGACCATTCTGCCCGGAAGGTATATGCGGCCTCATCCTTGGGCCTTCGTCAGGTCAGCTCGGCTGTAATCATGGCACATTTTCTCATGCCCTCTTGGGGTCACTAGATGAAGTCCTCCCTCATCTCCCAGCAGACATGAAGACCACGGTTAAGCAGGTCTGTGATCAGGGCCATGCTGTTGCGAAACAGCAGCTCCAGATGGCCCTGGACATTGGAGATTCCTGTGCCCACTCCTTAGCAGCCGCAGTGGCCACTTACCGCAGGGCATGGCTGAGATTATCCTCTTTTCCTGCAGATACTCAGCATAAATTAGCTGATGTGCCCTTCCTTGGCACCGACCTCTTCGGTCCCGGAGTGGCAGGTCACCTCCAACGCATAGAGCAGTCCAGTGTCACCTTGGATGCTACCTCTGCAAAAGGTTCTTCAGGCAAGAACCAGCAGAAGCGCAAGAAGAAGCCCTTTCCGCACTCTTCCCCTGTGGTTAGACAGCCCTCCTATCAGGGAGGTCAGCAGCATCAGCAGCAACAGCAGGCTCAAGCTTGGCGCCCTAGGCCCAAGCAGGGTCCCCAACAGCCCTGCAAAGGAGGCCAAGGTGCTGGTCTAGTAGCCTTCTCCTCCTCCTCTATACCTGCGCAGTGACAAGTCGGGGGTGGCCAACCCTACTCCTGTCACGCCAGTTCTGGGTCCTCCCGTGGGGGACTGGCTCTGTCACTTTCTTTCCGCCTGGTCCAGTATCACTTTGGACAGGTGGGTCCTGGAAGTGATCAGTCGGGGACTGCCTCTAGAGTTCAAGCAGTACCCTCCTTGCCGAGCCTGTGCCCCACGGGAGGAAAGAATCTCAGTTGGCGCTCAGTCAGCCCTTCGAGACGACATTGCTCAGCTCCTCCGCAAGGAGGCGGTAGCTCCAGTGCCAGATCCTCCTGCGGACCCAGGCTTCATGTCTAGGTACTTCCTGGTGCCCAAGCGGACGGGGGGTTGGCGCACCATCCTAGATCTCCATGACCTGAATCAGTATCTCAGGTCTCGCACCTTCCAGATGGTAACTCTGAACCAGATCATACCATCTCTGGAGCGAAACATGTGGTTCTGTTCACCGGATCTACAGGACGCATTCTTTCACGTCCCAATCCGTCCATCCCACCAGCGGTTCCTCCACTTGAGGGTCGAAGGGACCCTGTTCGAGTTCCAAGCCATGCTATTCAGCCTGTCATCAGCCCCTCAGGTCTTCACCAAATGCATTGCAGTGGTAGCAGTCCATCTACGGAATCAAGGAGTTTACATATACCCCTACCTCGACGATTGGCCTCTGGTGGGTTCCTCCCTACAAGAGGTGGAGAGGTCCAAGGACTTGGCCCTCTGAACCTGTTCCCGATTAGGCCTCCTGATCAACGAGGCCAAGATGGAACTCGTACCCTCTGGTGATGGGCTTTATCGGGGCAGAGCTCGACTCTCGTCAAGCAAGAGCTCGGCTTCCAGCGGACAGGGTGGAGGTTCTTTCCTCCTTTGCCCAGTCATTTCTGGTTGGACGCTTGCGCCCTGCCCGGGACTTCCTGCACCTTCTGGGTTACATAGCGGCGTGCACCTCAGTGGTCTGTTGGGCCAGGTTGCACATTCGTCCCCTCCAGTGGGAGCTGGCCTCTCAGTGGACTCAGCATCAGGGTCTTTTCGACCAGCTAGTCACTGTCACCCAGAAGATGTGGGACGCTCTCCAGTGATGGACTGTCCCAAGTCGACTGCAGGAAGAGATTCCGTTTGTCCACCCCGAGCCGACGGTCGTCCTTATGACCGATGCCTCTCTCATGGGCTGGGGAGCCCACATGGGGGACCACAGAGCCCACGGGTTCTGGACCCCCGAGGAGTTCCATTGCCACATCAACCTGTTGGAGCTCAGAGCAGTCAGACTGGCACTGTCAGCTTTCGCTCCTCAGCTCCATGATCAAGTGGTTCAAGTCCAGACGGACAATACCACGACCATGTACTACCTCAGCAAACAGGGCGGCACGCACTCCCATCTGCTATGCAAGAAGGCGCTCCAGATCTGGACCTTCGTCAGCTGGTTGGAAGCGGATCTCCTTGCCATCCATGTGGCAGGAGTCTCAAACCAACCGACGGATGCTCTCAGCCGCATAGGCCAGACATCCCATGAGTGTTCTCTTCATCCAGAGGTAGCTTACAGTCTGTTCTGCCATGGGGCAAACCGTTGGTGGACCTGTTTGCCTCCAGGGAGAATACCAAGCTGAGGCTGTACCATGCCTGCCCCCCTCATCAGGGCTCACTGCAGGGGGATGCCTTCTTGAGGCCATGGACCCCAGGCCTACTCTACGCCTTCCCTCCGTTTCCCTTGATCCACAAGGTACTTCTCAAGATGAGGAGGGACAAGGTGAAGGTGATCCTGGGAGTCCCAGATTGGCCCCGCCAGTTCTGGTATCCACATGTCCTCAGCCTCAACTGCATGGCCCCGGAGTGGCTTTGTACACGCCCAGACCTGATATTGAACCAGGGGAAGGTATTCCACCCGGACCTTCAATCCCTGCACCTCACAGCCTGGTTCCTGAGCGGCTAGAGTTTCAGGCTTTGGGTCTTTCCGAGGATGTCTACACCGTGGTGGAGGCATCTCGTAAGGAATCAACCAAGAAATGTTATGCCTTCAAATGGAAAAGGTTTTCCATTTGGTGTCAGGGTAAGAGTCTGGACCCCTTATCCTGCTCTGTGGCTAACATTTTAGACTACCTTTGGTCCCTCTCCAAAGGGGGGTCTTCGGTCATCAACCCTTAGGGTGCACCTGGCAGCCATCTCTGCTTACCGGGCGCGGGCCGGTCAGTCGACATTGGCACAGGAGACAGTGGTTGGGCACTTTTTCAAAGGCCTGGGTCACATATCCCCTCCGGTTCATGAACCTCCACCTCCGTGGGATCTTTTGGTTTTGGCAAAGCTCATTGGCAAGCCATTCGAACCCGTGCACAAGTGTGAGCTCTCACACTTGTCGTGGAAGACGGCCTTCCTGGTGGCTATCACATCAGCCAGAAGGACAGGGGAGCTCCAGGCGCTCTCGGTGGACTCCCTTTATCTGGTCTTTCACAGGGACAAAGTTGTCCTGCGCCCCCACCCGAAATTCCTTCCGAAGGTGGTGTCAGAGTTTCACCTTAACCAGGTGTTGACTCTGCCGGTATGTTACCCTAACTACACCTTAGATGCCGCGTACAGGCTCCATACCCTGGACCTTAGACGTGCTCTCTCCTACTACAAGGAGAGGACAGCGGAAATTCGGGGAGAGGTTCGCCAGCTGTTTGTCATCTATGCTGAAGCCGCTTCTGGCAGACCTGCAGCCAAACGGACTATTGCAAGATGGATTACCTCATGTATAGGTCTGTGCTATGAGATGGCGGGCAAGGAGCCTCCCAGAGGGATAAGAGCTCATTCTACCCGCCATACTGCTGCATCAGTGGCTGCTTCCAGGGACATCCCTATACAGGAAATCTGTTGGGCTGCTACCTGGAAGTCAGCAAACACCTTCATTACCCATTACCACATCGACCTTGTGTCACAACGGGATGCTGGTTTTGTGGCCTCGGTTCTCCAATCTCTGTTTCCTAAGTAGGGGATGTGCACCTTGCCTCCCTCCTCCCAGAGAACTGCTAGGAGTCTGCCAAAGAGTGTGGATGAGTAACATATCCACACTCCTAGAAAAGCAGGTTACTCACCTGTAACAGTAGTTCTAGGAGTGGTATATGTTGTTCATCCACATGTACCCATACGACCTCCCCGGCTTTAGGCGCATCACCTTGCTTCCAGCGGGCTAAGATCTGGCATCATGGGGTGGAGCCGAGGTATATACCACCTGGGTGGGTGGGAGGAGCCAGCTTGAAGACTTCCAGCAAGATTTAAAGTGAAAAGGGACATGCCAAAGAGTGTGGATGAACAACATATACCACTCCTAGAACTATTGTTACAGGTGAGTAACCTGTTTTTCATGTCTATATGACAACAGTGCTCTGTTTTCTTAGATTTAGTATTTAAAGCAAGAGTTGTTATTTTTGTGTCAGTTTAGTGATTTTACAAAAATATTTCTGTAAGTCTCTCACAGTCCTACTGAGTCGACAGTTGACGGCCATGGAGGATGACAGTAGGGAGCCTAGTCAGGAAAGCTGCTCTGGCAGCAAGGTCATGTCTTGTCTACTTTCCCTGTCAGGGAAGGGTTCTGACAATGGGCGGTCTTGTGCTTGGGAAGAAAGACAGTCTTCCAAGAAGCACAAAATGTAGCAGGCCCCTTCCCGATCCCGGTTGGGTTCTCAGCGCCACTCTGCCTCAAATTCTTCCTCTGCGTGTCAGAAGGGGAAGAAATGGTACCCTTTGAGGTCACCCTTTGTGAGATTTGCTGTGAGGTCCTTGGTCTTGTGGAACTGGGGACCCTCACTGGCACCGTCTGCGTCACTGGGGTCCTCTGGTACTAGGAGGTCAAGGTCTCAGGCTCGGAGCCCCTCTCTGTCTGTAAGAGGAGACTCCAGTGGGCAGTTCCACCATTGAGCAGCTCTTACAGAGCAGTGGGTACAGCGCCTGGCTTGTTCTGGTTCTTCAGGGCAAATGGAACTGGAGCCTCAGGCAGGACCCTCAAGCCAGGTAGAGTGCTTGGCTCTGGCAGCAGCCCCTGGGCTCTTGCCAGTGACCACGTCCTACTGGCTGCACCCCCATTCAGTGTGACTGTGCTAGTTCTGCCCGTAGTGGCATTGCCAGTCACTTTGGTGCCGGCTGGGTCATTGGCGCCAGCGTCGGCACTGGTCTTGGCACTTGGTTTAGACCTTTTGGAGCCTGGCCCAGCACCAGTTCCAGTGTTGTCCTTAGTGCAGGGGTTCACCATGACACCAGATTTGGTTCTGGTTATGGCACCAGCCCAGCACCAGCCCCATGTCCCTTGGGGCCAGTGTCGCCAGTGTTGCCAAGGCCGCATTCAGGATTGGAGGGCCTATGATCCACCTCCCCATAACCCTCCCTTTGGGGGGGGGGATGTGGAGGGGGGACGAGTCTGACCCAGCCTCCTCATTTCTGAGGATGGAGACAAAGACTCTTTCTATGGACTCATCGGACCAAGGCACTTCGTCTATTCCCCAGGAAGATCTAACTTTCCAGGCTGTGCTCAGAAATATGCATTCTGCACTTGATTTTCAGCCTTTAGCCATTGAACCTAGTAAATGTCTCCATCTGCAGTGGTTAAACATATCTACCGTGCTGGTCAATTTAGTTCCCCCTATTCTGCCCACATTTAAAACCTTGGCTGATGCGGTCTGGAATAGACCTGCTTCTGTTCCACCTGTCTGCAGGCAGATAGACAGAAAATACACTGCCCTTAAGGATAGACCAGTGTATGTTTCTCAACTTATAGCTGATGTCATTGTTATTCTCACTGACAATAACAAAGCCATTCTTCCCCAAGAGGTGACTGCACTCTAACAAGGAGTCATGCAAGATTGACACTGTGGGCAAGCAGGTTTATGCAGCAGCTACCCTTAGCAAGTGGGTTGCTAGCTACCAAGGGCATTTTTTTCAAATATGAATATACCCTTTGGAGCTTGTTTGAGTCTTTGGCAGAGTCCCCTGTCAAGTTCTGAAACTAAGCTAAAGATTCTTCTGACTGGCACACATGCCATTGAGTCTAACAGTCATCAGCTCAAAGCTGCTATGTATTCCTTTGATACTGCCTCCTGCTCTGCCGCTACAGGCATCTGTATCAGAAGGCATTCCTGGCTACATGCTGTGGACTTTTCTTAGGATGTCCAACAACAGGCTATGAACATTCCCTTTGATGGTACATAACCTGTTTGAACAGCAGATAGAGAAGTCTGGTGAGGCACCTCAAAAAACTAGAATGACCCTTGAGGCTTCCAGACCAGTTGCTGCTAACCCTCAGATGGGGGAAGGATGTGTTTTTTTGTTTTTTTTTTCAGAACCAGCAGTGCTTTCATAAGAAAGGCAGAGGAGCCCAAAACAAATCTCAGCCTCCTCAACCTCAGAAGAAGGCACAGATGCCAAAAGCACCCAGTGCCACCTTGTGAAGTTGTGGCCTTGGTCCTTCCTCAGCTACCCGAGGCAGACCTCTCCTCTGTAGTGGGGGGCCTGACCCAGTTTTACTGTTAATGGGAGTTCTTTACAACGGACAAGTGGACCCTCAAGATCATCCAGGAGGGATACTCCCTGAACTTCGCAGGAAATTCCTCCAGACTATCTACCTAGAAGACAGTCCCTCTTATCAGCCCATATGTCAGAGCTTCTGGCCCAGGAGATTGTGAGCTTTCTGAACAACAGGGTAGTGGAAATAGTGGGGAGTCGGAATGAAACAGAGGCTTCTACTCCCACTACCAAAGAAATCAGGGGACATGTGCCCTATTCTTGACCTCAGAAATCTGAACAAGCTCATGGATTGAGAAAAATTCAAAATGATTTTTCTGGGATCTCTGCTTCCCTTCCTGAAACCTCAGGATTGGTTAGCATCCCTGGATATGCAGAATGCATGCCAGCACATACTGACACACCCCATCCACCACAGATACTTTTGATTCATTGTATGTACTGGGACAGCACTACAGTTTAGAGTTCTTTCCCTTTGTGCTGTCCTCAGCACCTCATCTTTACAGAGTGCTTTGCAGTACTTACAGCGCACCTGAGGAAACTGGGGCTGCAAGTTTAACCTTACCCGGATGATTGGCTGATAGCCAGTCCATCCAGGCAAGAGACGTAGTAGGCAGTGATTCTAGTCACTCCCTGCTGGCCCTGACAGATATGTTTTCTTTTGTTGAACAGACTGTCAGTCAACAAACCGAGGGAGATCTTCCAGGAATTCATCTTCCCCACTGATTCGCAACAATGGGTACTGAGCTGGTGGCACTAGGACCCTGCGAGACCCAGAACATTTCAGGAGGGCCGGCACTGAGGTAGGCTGTGCACATGCACAGCACCATAGGACTAGCTCACGTTGCATGGCTTACCTCGGCACCGGCCCTCAACTGCCTCAGTTCCTTCTTTTCCTGCCGAGTGCACTTCAGGTACTACGTCGCTCGCTCACTGGGAGTCAACTTCACGTCTATACAACAACAGCATTCACTTCTCAGTCTTAGTGTTAAAAGGTAGTGTTTGTTATTTTTTGTATCAGTTTAATAACTCTTTTTAAAAAAAAGTTTCTGTCAGTTTCTCTCGGCTCTACCAACCAATGGTGGAAGAGATGGTGACAGTAGTGAGCCTGTTCACGCATGCTGCTCAGGCAGCGAGACCGTATCCGGTCCACCTCCCTCAACTGGGGAGGGTTCTTATGTTGGGCGGTCCTGTGTTTGGCTGGGAGGACAGTCCTCCTCTAAACACAAAAAGAAGTGGGCCCGTTCCCGATCCCAGTTGGGGATCCAGCACAGCTCGACATCAAATTTTTCTTCTTCCCATCAGAAGGTGAAGAAACAGTACCGCTTGAGGTCGCCCTCTGGTGGGTTTGCTATGAGGTCCTCGGTGTCTCAGAGCAGGAGGCCTTCTCCGGCACCGTCAGTGTCCCTAACAGTTTCTGCTTATGGGCATTCGAGGTCTTGGTCCCGCAACCCCTTCCTGTCTTCCTGTGGGAACTCCAGTGGGCAGTTTCATCAGTGGACAGTTCTTATGGAGTAGTGGGTACAGTATCTGGCTCGTTTGCCCTTTCTTGTGGAGCCAGCCTGAGGCCCCTTGGGGCTGGGGCTTTGGACCTAGAGGTGGGACACTCCAGCAGGTCCTTACTGGTGACCATGCTGCCGATGCCTGGTCCATTGGCCACACCCCTTGCAGTGTCACTGTTTTGGGAGTGATCCAGGTACCTTCACCGGTCACTTCTGTGCTGGCTGGACCGTCGACGCTGCAGGCAGTGCCAGGATCAGCCTGTTTGGGGTCTGGTTTGGCGCTGTGCTTGGTGCCATGTCCAGTGCCGCCCTCTGTGCCAGGTCCAGTCTCTTTGGCGCCGCCAGCTCTAGCTTCCCTTTTACCAGCACCAGTGCTGGCTTCCTGTTTACCAGTGCTGGTGTCACCTGTCTTGCTGACTCCAAGAGCTGGGTTAGCGAACCTTAGGTCCACCCCTCTCCCAGCCCTTCTTCCCGGAGAGGAGCTGGGAGAGGGGGGCGAGTCTGACCCCGAACACATTATTTCTGAGGGCTGTGACTATGACTCTTTTTACAACCTGGACAATTCAACCCTGGGCCCTTCTGTCCCACAGGAGTATCTTTCTTTTCAGACTGTCCCTTGAAACATGTATGCAGCTCTTGCTTTTGAGCCTTCTGTCCTTGACCTGTGGAAATGTCTCCATCTGGAGTGGCTCAATGTTTCCACCATGCCAGTCAACCTCATACCTCCTGTTCCCCCCTGTGTTTGAGACTCTCTCAGATGCAGTGTGGACTAGGCCTGCCTCTATCCCCTCTGTAGGCAGATGGACCATAAGTATACTGCCCCAACCAAAAGCACAGGCCCCAAAAGTACCCAATGCCACTCTCAACTATCCAAGGCAGACCTCTTCTCTCTGGTGTGGGGGGGGGGGGTCTGACTCAGTTTTACTGCCAGTAGGAATCCATCACAATGGGTAAGTGGGTCCTCAGGATAATCCGGGAGGGATTCTTGCAGAATGTTTCAGAACTCCCTCTGGATTATCCAACTAGGAAGCAATCCCACCTTTCAGCTCACACATTGAAGCTTCTCGCAAAAGAAATTGCAGGCCTCTTAAGCAACAGGGCAGTAGAAGTACTGCCGGAGGTAAAGCTAAACACAGGGTCATAATGGTCTACCTGGGGAGCCAGTTCCTATTCCTCAAGCTGCAGGACTGGTTGGCTTTCCTTGATCATGCAGGATGTCTACTAGCATATCCTGGTCCACCGCAGCCACCACAAATTTCGCCACTTTGTGGCTTTGGGTCAGCATTACCAATTCCAGGTTCTGCCTTTTGGGCTGTCATCAGCGCCTCAAGTCTTTACAAAGTGTTTTGCTGTTCTCTCAGCACACCTAACAAAACTCGGATTCCAAGTTTTTTCCTGTTTGGACGACTGGTTGCTAGCTAGTCTGTGCAAGCAGGACACAGAATGGGCAGTCACGACAGCCTCTCAGTTACTAACCTCCATGGGAGTCCTATTAAACCTAAAGAAGTTGCCGTTTCAACCCCTCAGCAACTCCTCTTCATAGGGGCCCTCCTGGACACCACCAGGGTGAGGGCCTTTCTTCCAGAGGAAAGGCGGAAGACCATCCTTCAGATGGCCAAATTATCAGGGAGCACAAGTCCATTCGGGCTTGTTCCATACAGCGAATATTAGGACTCATGGCCTCTTCCATCTTCACAGGGCCTCTGGCCGGCTGCACATGAGGACAACCCAGTGGATGCTCAGCATGCAGTGGTCTCCAGTGATGCATACTCAGTCTTATCCTATCAAGGTGACAAAGCCTTCACCTCGGTCTCTTGTATGGTGGACACAGGAGGACAATCTCCTCCAAGGTCTCCCCTTTTCTCAACCGGAGCCTCAGATAACCCTTACCACAGACACTTCTGCTGGGATGGGGAGCCCATTGTCAGAGCCGCCAACACTCATGGAGTCTTGAGCCCTACAGAGTCCCACCTCCACATCAGTGTGCTGGAGATGAGAGCAGTTCTTTGCGCCCTCCCAACCCTGGTGGACTTCGTCAGCCATAAGATAGTCCTCCTCCAGATGGACAACAAGTTTGTAATGTACTACCTCAACAAACAGAAGGGAGCACACTCTTTCTTCTCTGCAGGCAGGTGATGAGTGTGGGAATGGTGTCTGGAACAGGATGTTCTGATTCAAGCCATTTATCTGCCAGGGGTTCAGAACAGTCTCGCAGATGAGCTCAGCCAAACAGAAGCAGATTCTCACAAGTGGTCATTGGCACCAGACATCGTGCAGTCTCTTTTTGATGTGTGGGGAACCCCAGATGTGGACCTTTTTGCATCCCCACTCAATACCAGACTGCCTTGATTCTACTCCAGAAATCCAGAACGTGGCATTTTCTGTCAGGATGCATTCAGGCTGCAGTGGACAAATCACTTTCTGTACACATTTCCTCCTATTCCTCTGGTTCAGAGTGTACTGCTTGAGCTGGAGGCATACGGGAGCAAGATAATTCTGGTTGCCCCATGCTGGCCTTGCCAGATATGGTTTTCCCTGCTCAACAAATTGTCAGTCATCCTAGAACCCTTCCTTCTGACACAGGAGGTCCCTGGTTAATCCCAACCTGCACTCCCTTCATCTCCATGCCAACTCCTGAAGAGACAGAAGTGGTCAGGTATAAAGTGACTCAGAGGGTCTCTGAAATTCTTCTGGCTGCCTGTAAGCCCTTCATCAGGAAAACCTACACAGGCAAATAGAAACGTTTTTCCATGTGATGCTACACATCCCGCATAGACCCAGACAGGGTTTTGGAATACTTGCTGTACTGCTCTGATGCAGGCTTGCAATAATCTACAATAAGCCCATTTCTGCGCTCTTTCAGCATACCATGAGCCTGTACAGAACCTCTCTCTAGCCCAACTGCCTCTATTTAGGAGGTTCCTGAAAGGCATTTTGCACACGAGACCCCTAGTCAGGAAACCTTTGCTGCCTGGGACCTTAACTTTGTGTTGGACATGGTCACTCGTAAGCCCTTTGAACCCTTGCCTACATGTGACCTGAAATTCCTTACTTGGAAGACTGTGTTTCTAGTAGCCATCACCTCTGCACTTAGAGTCTCTGAGATACATGCATTGGTCACAGATCTTCTGTATACCGTTTTCTGTAGAGACAAGGGGGTTCTCCGCATTCACTCCCAAGTTCTTGCCTAGGGTGGTGTCGGAGTTTCACTTGAATCAGCCTTTAGTGCTGCCTACATACTGTAATCTCCCAACTTCCAGAATGAAGAGGAGCGTTCCCTCCACTCTTTGGACGTCAAGAGAGCCCTCCCGTTCTACCTTGCTAGAACTAAGGACTTCCGACAATCTAAACAGCTCTTTGTTTCCTTTCAGCCTAATTGGTTGGGTCAGCCTGTTACAGTCAAATGCATTTCTGCATGGATTGTCAGTTGCCTTTGTCACTGTTCTTCTATGGGGCAGGTCAAATTGGAGGGCCAGATTCATGCCCACTCTAACAGAGTGGTTGCTACGTCCTTGGCAGAGATTCGCTCTGTTCCTATCACTGATATTTGCTGAGCTACCACTTGGAGCACAGTGCACACTTATATCAAGCACTATGTCCTGGATGTCCATGCCAGGCAGTATGCCTCTTTTGGCAAGACAATCCTTAATGGACTCCTGTCCTGAGTGAGCGCCAACTCCTGCTGCCCTACCTGGGGGACTTTTGTCTCAGCTTGGTACCCTAACCCATTGGTGTGAGTCAATGGTGAAGATTGATTCCTGGAAGATATAAAAATTACGTACTCAACGTAGTTCTTGATCTTCTAGGAATATCTTCACCATTGATTCACACACCTTCTTTCCATCCCTCGGGCTCACTCTTTCTGTACCTTGGTCTTCACCCCTTGTTTTTAGTTTAAGCTGAGAAGACAGTGTGTATTTTCATTGTTTACCCTTCTTACATGGGTCACACGGGCTATATTGTGCTCTTAGGGTAAGTGTATTAGTGTTTGTTAAGTTACGCTGCACCGCCTCGGTAAGATAGGTACTGAGGTGGTTGAGGGCCGGTGCCAAGGTAAGCCATGCAGCGAAGCTAGTCCCACGGTGCCGCGCATGCATGCAGCCTACCTTGGTGCTGGCCCTCCTGAAAAGTTCTCGCTCCCACAGGGTCCTAGCACCTCCAGTTCAGAACCCATTGGTGTGAATCAATGGTGAAGATATTCCTAAAAGGTCAAGAATTACGGTGAGCATGTAATTTTCATATTCTTCCTCTCAATACAGACTTTCTGACTCAGGGTCACCTGGTCCATCCCTAGCGTGCACTCCCTTCATCTTCAGGCCTGGCTCCTGAAGAGAGAGACGTGAACAGGTACAAGGTATCTCAGAGGGTCTGTGAGATACTGTTGGCTGCTCATAAACCTTCCATTAGGAAAACTTACATGGCCAAAGTGGAAAATGTTTTTCTATTTGGTCCTCAAAAACCCACATGAATCCTTTGGGTGCCCAGCTGACAAGGTTCCGGAGTACTTGGTGGGCCTTTCCGTTGCTGGCCTACAGTATTCTGCAGTCAAGGTTCATCTGTGTGCTATATCTGCATACCATGTGCTATATCTGCATACCATGAGCCCGTTGGTACCCTCTATCTGGGACAGCTGCCACTGTTCAAGAGGTTCCTTAAGGGCATCTAACACATAAGGCCTCCTGTCAGGAAGCTAGTGGCTGCCTGGGATATCAGTCTTGAGCTGGATATGCTTACTTGCAAACATTTCAAACCCCTTGAGGCTTGTGAGCTAAAGTTCTTAACTTAAATGGCGGGTTTTCTAGTGGTCATCACCTCTGCTTGCATTGTGTCTGAAATCCAAGCCTTGGTTACAGATCCTCCGTATGCTGTTTTCTACAAGGGCAAGGTAGTCCTCCACACACACCTTAAGTTCCTACCTAAAGTGGTTTTAGAGTTTCCTCTGAACCAGCCACTAGTGCTGCCTACCTACTTTGCCGGCTCCAAGAATGAAGGAGAGAACACTCTCTATTCTCTGGTTGTTAAGAGTCTTTACATTTTACGTGGACGTAAATAAGGACTTCAGGCAATCCAAACAGCTCTTTATCTCCTTTGACCCTAATTGGAAGGGTCAGCCTATTAGAATCAAGTGCATTTCTGCCTGGACTTTCTGCTGCCTACACCATTGCTCAGGTCAAGTGGGGGGGGGGCAGGTACATACCCACTCAATTAGAAAAGTTGCCACATCCTTGGCAGAGATTTGCTCTGTACCTATCGGTGTTATCAGCAGAGCTGCAATTTGGACCACACTGCACACTAATTGTTAAGCACTGTGCCCTGGATGTCCATGCCAGGCAGCATGCCACATTTGGCAGAACTATTCTAAATGGACTTCTGTCCTGAGTGAGCCCATGGCTCCTACCACCTTAGTCCGGGGGATTTTGTCTGAGCTTGGTACTCTGACCCACTTTGAGAATCAGTGGTGAAAGCTGATTCCTCGAAGATATGAAAATAAAGCACTCGCCATAATTGTTGATCTTCTAGGAATAGCTTCATCATTGAGTCACATGCCCACCCGAGATTCCCCAAGCCCACTCCAAAATGGTTGTGTTGGTCTTCAGCCCTTGTTCTTTGTTTGGGCCGTGAAGACACTGTGTTATTGGTTTATTGACCCTTCTTACAGGGGTCACTAGGGCCATCTTATGCCCTTAAGTTAAGTGCATAAGTACTTGTTAGGTTATGCTGAACCTCCTCGGTCAAAAAAGGTACTGAGGTGCTTGAGGGCTGGTGCTAAGGTAAGCCTTGTGCCGTGAACTCCGTTTCACTGTGCCATGCATGTGCGCGGCTTGCCTTCGCGCCAGCCCTCCTGAAAAGTTCTGCCCCCTCCTCCAGGGTCCTAGCATCTCCGGCTAAGACCCCCTAGTGTGAATCAGTAGCAAAGATATCCCTAGATGATCAAGAGTTATGCTGAGTGCATAATTTTCATTTCTGAGTGCTGAGGGATGTGCCTGGTGATGGTGCAGGTGTTGGTGGCAGTGGCTGTACCAGACACATGCTCTGTGGAGTGTGTTAGTGGTGAATGTGGTGTTCATTTCCAGTCTTTCTTTTACCTGGTTGCTAGTGACATATTCCACTAGTGTCTGCATGATTATGTGGTGCCCATGGTACCAGTGCCACTGCACTCCATGTCTGTGATTGGATGTGTGGTGCTGCTGCTGTTCTGTTTGTCCCTGCCATCATGCTGGCTACCTTTAACTACATCTGTGGATAGAAAGCATGCTTTACTGCATAGCCTGTGTTAGGTTGCTCTGTGTTTCACAGCTGTGTGGGTACCACTGTAAGAATGCTCGCTAAGGGGCCTGAAAGGGGTTATTCCATTTGGTCCAGGCTGCATGTTGAGCTATAGCTCTCATAGAAACATAGAAGTTGACGACAGATAAGTACCGCAAGACCTATCCAGTCTGCCCATTTATTTTTGTACCTTATGAATGTGCCATCGGCATTTGCTCTATCAATGGCCTATCTATTCATACTTATCTCTATTGCTCCCTTATGCCTATCCCATGCCCGTTTGAAGCCCTGCACTGTATTCATATCCACCACTTACTGAAGTAGGCTACCCTTTCTGTGAAAAAGAACTTCCTCACATTACCCCTTAATTGGCCTCCCTGTAATCTCATGCTGTGTCCTCTTGTCCTGCTATTTTTCTTATATAGAAACATGTTAGACTCTTTTACCTTGTTAATGCCCTTAAGGTGTTTGAATGTTTCAATGCTTTCCCTGCTTACCTTAAGGAAGTTTGGTATGCCTCCCTCCCTATCTTCAGACCGCTGCATTCCCTTATATTTCCTGAAGGCCTGCCTGTTGGCTCTGACCTTTTCTGCTACTGTTTTTGAGAACCAAAGTGGTTTCCCTCTTCTTTTGCACTCCCTTTTCTCTCTAACACAATGGGATGTTGCTTCAAGTATTGCATCCTTAATACTTGCCCACTTTGCCTGTACCCCCTCACCTATATTTCTTCTTGCCAGGGGTAGCTTAACTCTGTTGGCCATCTTATCAAAGTCAGCTCCTCTGAAGTCCCATATGTTTGCCTTGGAATGGGATGATTTAGTTCTAGTGGCCAAATTGAACCATACCATGTGATGGTCATTGGCCCCCAGGTGACCTTCTACCTGGAGATCTGTGATCCTCTCCCTGTAAGTCAGTACTAGATCTAGGATAGCGCTGTCTCTTGTGGGTTGTTCTACCAGTTGTTTGAGGCTCTCCCCTGCAGGGAATCCCTTATGTGTGTAGTCCTGGCAGATGTTCTTGCTGGCATTGACCAATCTGTATCTGGCATGTTGAAGTCTCCCATTATCAGAACCTCCCCCTTAGCTGTTATGTTATGTATATCTTCTGACGGTAATGTGTCTTTGTCCTCCCCCTGGTCTGGAGGCCTGTAGACAGCCCCAGTTCGTATAGCTGTCCCATTTCCTGTTTCCAGGGTGACCCACAGTTCTTCTGGCTCCTTATGTGTATTCTCAATTTCTGTAGCTTTGATATTTTCATTGACATAAAGGGCCACTTCACCCCCCCCTCCCCCTTTTTGCACCTCTGTTTCTTCTGAACAGTACATAGCCGGGTACTGAAGTCTCCCAAGTGTGGTTACTGGTGAACCATGTCTCGCTGATGGCTACTGTGTCCAGTTTAGCCTCTGTCATTATTGCCTGCAGGTCTGGGATCTTGTTTCCTGGACTGCGAGCATTTATGTACATGATTTTCCACTGGCCAGATTTTTGTGTGTGGGTTGTTGGGTGAGATCTGGTGTTTCCCATGTGCGTCATATGGGGAAACGGACCTTTTTCCTTACCTGGTGATGCAAATGAACTACAACCACGCTGAACTCCTGTTTGATCACTAGCTGAAGGGGAGGGGTGTTCTTCCCATTTGATGTATCGGGTGCTGCACCCCCTCTCCCCATTTGCTTGTTTAAATATTCTGCAAAGACATCAAACTTCTGCCCCAATGCACTGACTCCCTCCTTAGTCAGATGCAGTCCATCAAATTTAAAGAACTTTCGCTCCCAAAACTGTTGCCAGTTACCTACAAATTTGTGTCCTTTTTCCTGGCACCAGCCCTTGAGCTACATGTTTAGCTCCCCTATCTCCCCTTCTCTGACCTTCTGTCCATCTGCCCCCTTCTCCCAGACTGGTTGGATCTCAGAGAAGGAGCTGCTGGACAAAATGGATGATAGTTTGTCACACTGACTGACTGGCGAGATCATTAGTCTCTATGTGTACCAGGACGCTGATGTTTTCTCCTGCTTCCTGTACAGTATTAGCAATGTGGTCAGTGTCTCTCCACGCTGATGTACCTGGGAGACATCTGACCATTACCCCTGGCTGGAGATAGGTATCAACTCCCTGAATCATGGAGTCTCCTATGATCAGAAGTGTTTTGGATTTCCTTTTTGCTTTTTTTGCTTTGGTTCCTGTTTTGAGCGAGTTTTGTTGTGCTAGCTCCTGTGCAGCAATGTCCTGCTCTGCAGTGTCTTCTGCCCCTTTGTTTGATTTCGGAGATAGAGACACAAACCTCTTTGTAGTTTTTATATGGTTTGTGAGGTGATATGTTGGAGAACACCAAGTGATGGGGCACCCGATTTGCCCCTCCTAACCACCTGCCAACCTCCCGGACCAACTACCCTCTGCGGTCAAGGTGCTACTGTTGGATGTTGGGGAAATGGCAGGCGATTCTTATAATATATTTCCTCCTGAATATGCGATTTGAGGTGCGCAATCTCTGCCCTTGCTGCCTGGAGCTGAGCCCTTAGATCTCCAATGGCCCAGTATGTAGGACAGTGTCCTAAATCCTCTATAACGGCCCTTTTGAAAAAGTGTCCCGCAGTACCTGCTGTTAATAATATCCATTCCAGATAAGTTGCTGGGTTTATAACCTGGTCAGAATAATTAGAAGGAGGAAAATGAAAGCAAAAGTTTGATTTTGTGTTTGGTTTGTTTTTGTATAACTTGTTCTAACAAGTGAAACTACTTATGCCCCTGTAAATGAGGTCACTATGTGGATACCGCTCTGATCCGCGCCTTCCTGCTTTGCTACAGTAACTGTCACGACTGTGCTACCCTATAAAAGGAGTGTAGTGTGGGGTGGTTGGGAACGGCGGGGGGGTGGCTGGGCCCTTCCCCTGTTGAAAAGGAAGAACCACAGCAGAAACAGTCAGCAACAAATGCAGTAGCCCTGAAAGCTTAGCCTAATGCTAGATAAAACTGTAAAGTACCACCTGTAATAATTTCACAGAAGATATACCCTGTAAGAAACACTTTGCTACAGAGAAAAATAAAGCAGTAACAGAAGATATACCTTGCAAAAGACAATTTGAATTAGAAGATTACAGCAGTAATCTGTAAGCACACACCTAGCTTTTCAAAAGGGCAGTTATAAAGGATTTAGGACACTGTCCTACATGCTGGGCCATTGGAGATCTAAGGGCTCAGCTCCAGGCAGCACGGGCAGAGATTGCGCACCTCACTGTTACTTATTTTAGCAGTATGCTATTTAGTCTATCCTTATGCTCACTGTTTTAATATGGTTGTTTTCATCTTTTTGTAGAGCGCCTTGATGGCCCGAAAGGCGCTTATGCAAAATCAAATTTATTATTTATTATTACCTGTAGGCACACCCTGTAATAATGCAGCAGAAGGTATACCCAGCAACAACAATATGAATCAGAGAAAAATAAAGCAACAAAATCTTAGCAATAAACATCACCATAATTTGTTTCTGGAGGAGGGGTCGACATCTGTGAGTTGGGGACATACATTGATCTTTACTTATTAGTTCAAAGAAATTAAGCAGGAACATAGGATACTGCACATGTCCCCTGAAGAAGGGTCACACTAGGACTTGAAGTGCCGGGTTAGTGGTACTTCACATTTTCATGAACAAACCGTGTGTTAGCAATTTAATTCACTTGTGTTCAGTGTTTTCTGGGCGTGTGTGGTATCCTATGATCTTACTTCGAGAGGGCTGTTGCAGTAGGTAATTACATACAGGACTGAAGCCGTCAGGCACCAGGACCCCACGGAAAAATTTCTAGTTAGCAGTCTCTGGCTGGGGGCCGCCCCGCACGTCAGGTGATCGACGTCATGCGATGTTAGTATAAAGGGGCGGTCCCCCACGCCCGCCTTCCAGTTCTTTCCCACCGTTAGCTTGTGTCAGCGTCTTGTGGTTAAGTTCAACTGCTCATCAATCTGTCGTCGGTAGTTCTACTGTCGTTTTTTTTCTTCGATTTATTCAAATTTATAATTATTTCGGTGGTGTATATCATCCCTACACCCTCCGAGCACAAGAATAAGTGCGACTCATGTGGCACCCGACTCCCGCACAAGGTCGGCCACTCCCAGTGCCTCTTCTGTCTACCCCATGGAGAAGTGCCAGCATTGCCTGAAATTCAACACTGCCACCCGCAGATGGAGACAGCAGTCCCTGCAGGCCCACATACTTAAAAAGAAAATGTCCTCCATGGAGAAGGAGCTGAAGAAGCTTCGTCAGGCCTCAATTTCCCCCGAGGGTCACCGTAAAACGAAAGACAAGGAGAAGCACCGGGACTCCTCTTCCTCGACCACTGCGACTTTGGTTGGAGTCGCCGTGCTAAAGATAACGTCCCTTCCAGGGGACCGTTCCGCGACGGCCATCTTGGAGGCTTCCAAGACGGATTCAGCCCGCCTGTCTGGCTCGCACTGTTCGGGTGCCTCCGGGCTAAAGGAGGCTTCCACTCCCAGCAAGGCCCCCGGCGCGCGGCCTACTGGTGCGAGTGGCTCCGGTAAGCTGGACGTCAGCTCCTCTGATGCCCGCCCGGAGAAGGCCGCTAAGTCGCTCAACCCTTCGGGGCAGCGCATGGCCCCTAAGCCACCCGACCAGACGGCACCCCCATCACAGCCTGCCTCGGGGGATGGTTCCACTAAGTCAGACGACGGCTCCTCAGACGTCCGCCTGGACTCCACCGGTAAGACGAACGTCTTCCCCTCCGGTCGCTACAGCGTTGGAGCCAATGCTGGACTCTGTTGTGTCTGGCGTCCCTGGCTCCGGCGGCGTCGCTGCCCTCGGGGACAGAGTCTCCTCAGCCTGACCCGAGGATTTTTCCCCTCCTTCTCTGGGCGATGCAGGGAATCTAGGTACGCTCCTGTCAGGTCTCCCTCCCACTGGGCTAGACGACCTGACGTTGGTTCCTCGGACGCCGGTCTTGCCATTGCCGGGCGACATCCTTCTTCCTATCCCAGATGCCGTCCCTACGTCAGTCCTGCCACCCGCCGGGCCTCCTGTTCCTGGCCCACCTGCCAGGCATCCTTCCAGGCCATCTGCCCCTGTAGACCCCCCGGTCCCTGGGTATCCAACCCCGTCCTATCCGACGCCATCATACCCAGGGCCGCAGTATCCGGCGCCTCAGTACCCGATGCCAGCCTAGCCAATGCCGCAGTACACGGTGCCTCATTACCCCATGCCTGGTTTTACACCGTTGGGGTATGGATATGCGAAATACGGATATTCCCAGTATCCGTGTCCCACTGCTCCTCCTCCTCCACCGCCCCCCCAGCCACTGGTGGATTTGAAGGAGACTCTAGCCTCCTGGTGGGCTGAGGCTAGGACTCAGCTCACCAGGGAGGTAGAGAGCCGTCTTCTGACACTGGTCCCGGAACCCCTACGTCTGAGATGAGAGAATCCCTCCCCTTCCCTCTTCCGGATACCAGAGGCAACCCCTCCAGTTCCAGAGCGGGGCAGGATACGCTTCCCCGGGGGCTCCCCAAGGGGTCCATTCCTCCCCTGTCTAGGGAGGTGGAGTCTTCTTCTTATTCTTCTTCTTCCTCCTCAGAGACCTCAGATGACTCCGATGGTCTTTCTGACCTGGACGACGAGCCCCGCTCTACTGAAAAGCCCAGACCGAGGACTCCTCCAAAGTCACCTCCGGAGGATCCTTCGTTTACGGAGTTGCTGTATAAAATCCAGGAGGTTCATCAGTGGTATTCCTTGGAGCCGGATCCACAGCGTAAGAAACTCACTGCGCACCTGGATCTGCCCGAGATCGCTCCGACCCTGGTGCCACCCTGGATTGAACCTCATGCCGACCTTGTCTCCACTATTTGGAAGCAACTGTCAGCCTTAGCTCCTCTTCCTAGGAAGTCAGATAGGCTTTATCAGGCTCCTGAGGGTGTTGACTCTCTCTCAATTCTCATCCTCAAGCTGATTCGGTTATGATTAGCGCTGCTCACGGCCAGACGGCTAACCCAAAGCACCTGAGCTCATCACCACCTGACAGGGAATCTCGCTTTCTGGACCAGTATGGAAAGAAGGTCTACGCTTCTTCCACTCTGGGCATCAGGGCCCTAAATTATGTTGGTCATATGGGGGATTACCAGAAGGCTATCCTTAGTGAGGTGGAATCTAAGTTGGACTCCCTTCCTGAGTCTCAGACGAAGCAGGAAGTAGCTGATGTAGTCCGGTCTGCACATTCAGCCAGCCAGCACATGCTTCGTGCCACATATGATGCAGTGGACGCTGCTGGGCGGAGCTCGGCTTTTGGCGTGGGTTTGCAGCATCATGCTTAGCTCCGTGTGTCAGGATTGGTCCCGGAGGTGCAGTCTGCCATCCAGGATGCGCCCTTCCGGGGATCGGTGCTGTTCGGTGGCGATGTCAAGGACATCATCACCGATCTGCAGGAGAAGGGTACTGCACTGAAGTCCGTCGGCTCCATGTACAAACCACCTCAGGCTCAGCATTGTCCCTTTCGCAGACGTAATTGGCAAAAAGTGAAACCTCAGGGAAAGAGGGCCAATAAATGTGGGGTCCCTCTGGCTGCCAAGCGCCCCCTGCCCAAAAAAGCAGCGGGGGCTTCAGCGGCGACGCTGCCTCACACCACCTGACTCCTTCCCTCTCCCACGGCCTGTGGCATTTCCAGAGGAACCGGTGGGAGGGAGATTCTCCCTCCACCTAACGGGTTGGGAGAGGGTGACTTCACATGCTTGGGTGCTCCAGCTGATCGCAGAGGGGCACTCAATAGAGTTTCTTCAGAAACCTCCTCGAAAACCTCCCCCCAGGTCAGTCTTACTCCTCGGAACATCATCATCTGGTTCAGGAAGAAATATCTGCTCTTCTCTTGAAGGAGGAGATAGAACCCGTTCCTTCCTACCTTCGGGGGACGGGGTACTATTCCCATTCTTCCTGATCCCAAAGAAGTTGGGTGATGTGAGGCTGATTCTTGACCTCAGTTCCCTGAATTTGTTTGTGGAGTACAAAAGGTTCAGAATGCTCTCCCTGCAGGGCCTTCTGCCTGTTCTTCAGCCGGGACAGTGGCTGTGCGCTCTAGATATGCAGGATGCTTACCTACATATCCCTATTTGCCCTTACCACTGCAAATACCTGCATTTTGCTTTTCAGGGGGACCACTACCAGTTCAAGGCCCTCCCATTTGGTCTTTCCTCGGCGCCACGAGTGTTCATCAAATGTCTTTCAGTGGTAGCGGCCTAGCTGCGTACCCAAGGGGTGCAGGTTTTCCCGTACCTGGAAGATTGGCTCCTGGCGGCCCCATCCAGGGAGGAACTCTTGCGCTTCCTTTCCCTTACCCTGCAGGTTTTTGCCTACCTGGGTATTACCGTCAACCAGACCAAGTCCCACTTGATCCCATCCCAGAGGCTCCAGTTTATCGGGGCGATCCTGGACATGACCGACGGCATGGCTTTCCTACCTCTGGACAGGGCGGCCTCCCTCCAGGCTCAGGTCAGCCTGTTGTCCAGCTGCAGGCAGGTCAGTGCAAGGTTGGTCCTTCACCTCCTTGGGCTTATGGCGACTGCACATGAGTATTTCTCAGTGGATGCTTCAAACAACATGAAGTCTTGCTGTATTCTGACTATTGCAGTTAGGTCCTGCCTTTTAACTGCCCCGGAGAACAAAGAGTTAACTTTCTGTGGCCAGCATGGAACGTTCAGCGCGAGCTTGGTTGAAACCCCTGTCTGCTGCTGTTTAAACTCCAACCGTCAGATTCTTTACTCCGCCTCACTGAACAGTCGCTCCGGAAATTTCTCCTTTGCTCGGTTCAAAAAAGTCAAAGTGTCATTTTTCGCTCAGTTTCTACCCAATTTCTGCTACCAAATCTGTCGGTTTAAGTCTCTGTCTGTGGTACCGTGAGTACTAGATAGGTTTTACATTTAGTTTTTGTGTGGAACTTGTAAATTTTGGATGGGTTCAGTTGAGCCGATCAGTTTAGTCTTAAAAAGTTTGTGAATTTACTTAGAGTTTGGTAACGTATCGGTTCTAAAAAAACCGGATTTAATTATGTTTTTTCCAAGACCTGTAACACGGTCAGGAACCGATAGGGGAGTCTTGCCTGGCGGATTGCTGAAAAAAGGGTAAGTTTTGGTTAGGATTGGCCATGTCTGAGAAACCCAAGAAAAAACCGGGCCCACTGGGTTTCAACACTGCAGTGTGTGTGTGGGGAAGCCTTTGCTAAGGCTGATCCCCACACCACCTGTGTTTAGTGTCTGGGGTTTGACCACCTCGATTCAGACTGCCAAATTTGTAAGAGTTTTCCCAAAGCTACCCTGTATAAGAGAGTAGGTAGACTGAGGGAAAGGGAGGCCGAGAAGTCCGCTGACCCAGATGGCCAGCCCGGTTCGGTTCCGACCGAACCAGAGGAGTGTCCTCTGACCAGGGCGAAGCTTCTTCGGGCAAAAGGAGTGCCGATTCTGAGGAGTCGGTTCCGGTTAAAAGGAAGATAAGAGAAAAATCATCCGGTTCGGATCCACAAATTCATTCTCCGACCGCTGATGAAATAGCCAAAGCGATAAGGATAGTGCAATCGCTAACTTCGTTTCCGGCCGAACCGGCACCATCTGGCAGGGGCTCGGTTCGGTCGGTTCCCCCAGTTCTGGATTACACTTCAGAAGAATTTTATGAACTGGAGGAGGAGGAGAGAAGAGTATGAGGAGGATGATGGTGATTATGAAAGTCTGGATGTGCCTATTGACCGGACATCTCCCCAGACAGACCTTCAGGTGTTTCTCCTCCTAGGCTTTCTGAGTCCCTTCCACTTTATGTTTTACAAAAAGTGGCTGAAACCCTCCAGCTTCCAATGGAAGAAGCAGTAGAGGATCAGGAGGAGCCTGATTTTGTTGAAATGATGGACATCCCAGAGTCCAGGAGACTGTTTATTTCCCTCCATAAATCTTTTGGGAAACAGACAATTAAAATTCTAAAGACTCCTAACTCCATACCTCCTGTGGACAGATGAATGGACAAGAGGTACACCCTTTCAGGCTCGGACACGGAGTTCCTTTCTCAGCAATGCAGCCATGTTGGGGTAGTGCAGGCTGCTGCCTGTGATAAGGCAAATATTCCCTTGGCATCACACCCCCCAGATAAGGACTCCAGGAGGATTGATGCCATGGCAAAGAAGCAGTACATGGCAGCATCTTTGGGACACAGGCAGGCTAATTATATGGCCTACACAGCTAGATACCAGAAGTCCAGATGGGACACTGTTCTGGCTCTGGCTAAACAGGCCCCTGACCAGCTTGCCAAGGAGCTGGAGCAGGTGGCTGCGGATGGGATTGAGGCATCCAAGGTGCAATTTCATGCTGCTGTGGACTCCAGTGATGTTTCATCTAGAGTCATGGCTACATTTGTGGCCCTTCGGAGGATGGCTTGGCTCAGATGTACTAGCCTATCACAGGATACCCAGGCTAAGGCCATGGATTTCCCGGTCATTGGTAATTCTCTGTTTGGGGAGCAAACAGAGAACTACATGAAAAAGATGGACAAGTACAGGACCACCTACAGGAGTGCTTAGGCCAAAGAAAGGCAAGCCACTCCTCAAAGGCAGCAGTCCAGGGGCAGAGGCAGGCCTTTTCACAGGCCTTTTTACCAAGCCCAGGCCTCCTCTTCTTCCTATGCTCAGAGGGGGTTCTTCAGAGGGAGAGGCAGATGGGGAATGAGCAGGCCTGCTTCCACCCCTCAGCCTAAAGCCCCTGCCAAGCAGACACCCTGATGGGTCTGCCTGAGCCGATTCTCCAATACCTGTAGGGGGCAGGCTGGCTTACTTTGTCCAGGACTGGAAGTCTCTGACATCAGACAAGTGGGTCCTGGAAGTAGTAAGCCAGGGACTGGTTCTCAGCTTCAAAAAATTTCCCAAGATGAGAACCAGATCCTTTCCACTTGCAAATCCATTGGAGACCCTTGCCCTAGAGGCAGAGGTTTCTTCCCTCCTGGCTCTCAGAGCCATAGAAAGGGTTCCTATCCTACACAAGGGCAAAGGATTGTACTCCAGGTACTTCCTAACCCCCCAAAAAACAGGAGAATGGTGGCCCATCCTGGATCTAAGATATCTGAACAAGCACCTTTTAAAACCAAAGTTCAAAATGGTGACTCTGGGAATAATTCTGCCCTCTCTAAGGCCAGGGGACTGGCTAGCCTTCCTGGACCTCAAAGATGCCTACTTTCATATTCCCATCAGGTGCTCCCACAGAAAGTACCTCAGGTTCGAGTTGCCCTCAGGCCACTATCAATTCAGAGCAATGCCCTTTGGCCTAACATCAGCCCCAAGGGTGTTCACAAAGTGCATGGCAGTAGTGGTTGCTCTCCTAAGGAGAAAAAGATTTCCATCTTTCCATGTTTGGACGACAGGCTCATAGTGGGTCAGTCTCCAGACCAAGTCAAGTCACATCTGCAAATAACTTGGCAAGTGCTCACTTCCTTAGGATTCCTCCTCAACCTTCCAAAGTCAGTTCTCGAGCCAGTACAGTCCTCACCTTCATAGGGGCAGAGCTGGATACAGTAAGGACAAGAGCCTTCCTTCCCCTGGACAGGCCAAGGAGCCTTATGGAACTGGCCTCTTCAGTCACCCTACAGGTGTCTCAACCAGCAAGGCATTTCCTTCAGCTTCTGGGCCACATGGTAGCTTCCACAGCAGTGGTCCAGGGAGCAAGATTCCAGATGAGGGACATTCAGTTCCACTTAAGAGCCTTCTGGTTCCAAAGAAAGGATTCCCTTACCAAACTAGTCCCAGTGACTCGAACCCTGATCCAGGCTTTGCAATGGTAGCAGGATCAGGACAATTTGAGACAAGGAGTTCCTTTTGTCACTCAGTCTCATTCAGTGATACTCACCACAGATGCCTCCCTGCTGGGCTGGGGAGCCCACCTGGGGGATCTTACCACCCAAGGGCTGTGGTCACCTCAAGAATCTATGCTTCACATCAGTCTCTTGGAACTCAGAGCAGTGTTTCTGGCACTGCAAGCCTTTTCCAAATCTGTACAGAACAAGGTGGTCCAGATCAGAACAGACAACACCACCACCATGTGGTACATCAACAAGCAAGGAGGCACCCAGTCTACGGCCTTGTGCACAGAAGCAATGAAGTTGTGGTCCCTGGCCTATTCCCTGCAAACTTCTCTGATAGCAGTTCACCTCCCAGGGAAGGACAGTGTCCTAGCAGATGCTCTCAGCAGGATATCCCAAGGCCATCACGAATGGACCCTAGATCCCCTAGTTTTGAAAGTGATTTTCTCGAGATGGGGCACTCCACAGATAGATCTTTTTGCAGCCCCAGACAATCACCAACTTCCTCTCTTTTGTTGCAGACTCCCAGTCTTGGGCTCAGTCCCCCTGGATGCCCTGATCCTGAATTGGGAAGGGAAATTTCTGTATGCTCTTTCCCCCTTCCCTCTCCTGTTCAGGGTGTTATTCAAGATAAGGTCACAACCATGCAAAGTGATCCTGATTGCTCCAGACTGGGCCAGACAGCCCTGGTACCCCCTGTTGCTGTCCTTAGCAGTCCACCTTCCCTGTCTCTTCCCAGGAATTACAACCAATTGACATCCTCTCAGGGGAGGATTTGGTACCCGAACCTCAGGTCTCTCAATCTCAAGGCATGGCTCTTGAAGAGTTAGAGTTTGCTGATCTGCATCTTTCCCAAGAGGTTCTGGATATCCTTAAGGCTTCTTGAAAGCCTTCCACTACAAAGACTTACAATTCCAAATGGAAAAGGTTCACTATTTGGTGTTCGAATAAGAATATTTCTCCTGAATCTGCTGGGTTGCCTACAGTTCTGGACTATATGGTCCATCTCAATGCCCTAGGCCTTAGGCCAGCTACACTTAAAGTGCATTCAGCAGATGTCTCTGCCTTCCTGTCAGTAGGCAAGCCCTCTCCTCTGTCAGCCCATCCTGTGTTTTGTAAGTTCTTCAAGGGATTGCTACACACCAATCCCCCCTTTAGGGACCCTGCTCCTGCTTGGGACCTTAATGTTTGCATTGCTCAGCTTATGCAACCTCCCTTTGAGCCTTTGTCCTCTGCAGAGCTTAAGTACTTGACTTGGAAAACTGTGTTTTTGGTAGCCATTACCTCTGCCAGGCATATCAGTGAACTGCAAGCCCTGTCAGTGGAGCCTGATTTCATCTCTTTCCACAGAGATAAAGTGGTCCTAAGAACTAACAGGAAGTTTTTGCATAAGGTGGTTTCAGATTTCCACCTTAATCAGTGTATGTCTCTCCCTGTTTTCTTCACTGACCATTCCTCCTCTGGAGAGAGGAGGCTGCACAGCTTGGATGTTAAAAAGGGCCCTCAGCTACTACATAGAGCGCATCAAGGGTCACAGGTTTGACTCCCTCCAGTTGTTCCTCATATATGGAAAGGTCAGTAAGGGCAAACCTGCCACTAAGAGATCTATTGCCAGGTGGATTGTCTCTTGTATACAATTCTGCTATGAAAAACTGGGTAGAACCCCACCCTCGAGCCTGAGGGCTCACTCTACTAGAGGTACAGCTGCTTCCCTGGCTGCTGCCAGGAATATTCCTATCCTAGAAATTTGTCAAGCAGTCACATGAAAAAACAGTCCATACATTCACCAAGCATTGCTCTCTGGATATCCAGGCTAGGAGTGATGCTCGGTTTGGCACAGCAGTACTTCAGAGCCTATTCCCAAAGTAGGTTCTGTCCCTCCTCCATGGAGGTACTGCTTGATAGTCTGCAATAGTCAGAATACAGCAAGACTTCATGTTGTTTGAAGAAAAAATTACTCACCTTAGTAATGTTTCTTCTAATGGAGTCTTGCTGTATTCTGACCCCCCCCCCACCTCCCCTCTCATAACCTGGTTTTTGGGATGTGGGTGGGCAGGAGCAGTGTTGGCACCCTAGGGGGTGCCCCTCTTTTCACCCTCCTTTACTTTGGGTGTGTGTTGTGTTTTGTTTTTTGGGTTTCCTGACCTGAGTCTTTGCTTTGAAACCAAAAAACCTTTTTTAATAAATTTAGTTGCCAGTTGGCTAGTGTGAGTTTTACAGTTTCCACACAGAACTTCTAGTGAGTATTGCTCATAAAGATCTGACGGTTGGAGTTTAAACAACAGCAGACAGGGGCTTCAACCGAGCTCGCGTTGAATGTTCCGTGCTGGCCATGGAAAGTTAACTCTTTGTTCTCCGGGGCAGTTGAAAGGCAGGACCTAACTGCAATAGTCAGAATACAGCAAGACTCCATTAGAAGAAACAATATTACTAAGGTGAGTAATTTTTTCTTCTGTCTCAATGGGATCAGATGGTGTACGACCTAGATCAACTGGTTCTGGTCTCCACTCCTATGGCTCGGGATTTGCAATGGTGGATGGTTCAGGAGAACCTTTGCCAGGAGTTCCCTTTTGTTTTTCTCCCCCCTCCAAGACGCTGACTACAGACATCTCGGGCGAGGGTTGGGGAACCCATATCGGGCCTCACAGGACCCAAGGCTCCTGATCCAAGCTCGAGAAATCTCTACACATCAATGTGCTTGAGCTTCGGACTGTGCTGTATGCTCTTCAGGCTCTGCATCTGCTCCCCGGGCACCTTGCTGTACAGACGGACAACATGTGTGTAGTCTGGTACATCAACAAACAGGGAGGAACTCGTTCTTACCCTCTTTGCAGGGAAGCAATGCGAGTTTGGGAGTGGGCAGTGCAGCAGAATCTTCACCTCACGGAAATTCATGTCCCGTGGGTCGAGAACACATTGGCAGGCCATCTAAGTCGGTCGTCTGCTCACGCTAACGAGTGGGAACGGGATCAGGGGGTAGCAGACGATATCTTCTTACACTGGGAATACCTCAGGTAGACCTGTTCGCATTCCCACACAATGCAAAACTTCCCGACTTCTGCTCGCTCGTTCCAGGGCACGGCATATTTTGGAGAGACGCTCTGTCTCTAGACTGGAAGGGCGGATTCGTCTATACTTTTCCCTCGATCCCCTTGATTCCGAGGGTCTTACAGAAACTCGGCTGAGAAGGAGCTCGAATGATTCTGATCGCTCCTTTTTGGCCCAGGCAAGTTTGTTTCTCTCTTCTGCAACAGTATTCAGAGGAACCTCCTCTTCCTGTGTCATGACTTTTGCTGACCCAGGATCAGGGGACCTTGGTCCATCCAGGTCTCAAGTCCCTTCAGTTGTACGCGTGGCTCCTGCAGACGTAGTTCGAGCCCGATTTGGGGTCCCCCCCCCCCCGAGTGGCTGAGATTCTGTTGGAGGCCAGGAAACCCTCCACTAGATCTACCTATGCCATGAAATGGAAACGGTTCACTATCTGGGCCGCTTCAAAAGATTTCAAGCCTTTCTCATGCTCTGTTGGGCAGCTTCTGGATTACCTGTGACACCTCTTTGATCTGGGTCTTAGTCATCATCTTTGAAGGTTCACATGGCGGCCATCTCGGCCTACCATGTCCCTTTTGCAGACAGGATGTTTGCTCAGCTGGAGGTCTCTAAGACCTTTCTTGGGGGGGTCCTCCACCTGAGACCCCTCATCCGGGTTCCTGCCCCTCCTTGGGATCTGAATTTTATCCTTGAGAAGCTTACTCTGCCTCCTTTCAAGCCGGCAGCCTCAGCAGACCTGAAGTTCCTCTCGTGGAAGGCTGTCTTCCTCGTGGCCATTACTTCTGCTCAGCGGATTTCTGAGCTCCAGGCCCTGATGTGTAAAATCCCGTATTTGATTTTTCACAAGGAACGTGTGGCTCTGCGTACCAACCCTAAGTTTCTCCCCAAGGTGGTAGCGGAATCTACGCTTAATCAGTCCGTAGAGTTACCTGCTTTCTTTACGCAGCACTTCAATCAAGGGGAGTACCTCCTGCATACTCTGGACATTCACCGGATTCTGAGATACTATACCAACAGGATGAAGAATCTCAGAAAGACTGAGCAACTGTTTGTCTCTTTTGCCCATAAAAGAGAAAGAGAAGGCAATGCTGTTTATAAGCAATGCCTGTCTAAATGGTTGGCTCATTGTATCACTTTCTGTTATGACAAGTACAACAAGACCCTGCCGGGTCAAGTCAGAGGCCTCTCCACCAGAGGGGTTGCTGCCTCTGTGGCTTGTTTCAAGAATGTGTCAGTGGCTGACATTTGTGCAGCCACTACTTGGACTTCTGTCCATACTTTTATGAAACATTACAGTTTGGACATTGCCTCTCGCCGTCGAGCGGGCTTCAGGTTGGCTGTTTTGCAAGGCCTCCTTTCCTAAGGCCTTCACAGCCAGAGCTTCTACTTCTGAGTAGTTTTCCTCCTCCCGTTTGCTTCTCCTTATTCCAGACTGCTTGGGACTCAGTCCTATATGTAATTACCTACTGCAGGAACCCTCTCGAAGTAAGATAGTACAGTTACGTAGGAACTTAACCATAACAGTAGATCTTCGAGAGAGGCTCTTGCAGTAGGTAATACCTTTCCGCCCTCCATCCCCCTAAGCTTTTCATCTCCTTTTCCAGGATGGGAAATATCCGCTTCTCTCTCGTCTCGTCTTTTGGGCCTTTGGCAGGAAAGAACTGGAAGGCAGGCCTGGGGGACTGCCCCTTTATACTGACATCGCATGGCGTTGGTCACCTGACATGGGGGCGATCCCTAGCTAGCTAGAAATTTTTCCGTGGAGTCCTGGCACCTGCTGGCTTCAGTCCTATATGTTACTGTAAGTTCTTACGTAACTGTACTTTCCTGGTCTGAGTTTTGCCCTACCTGCACCAACTTGACTTTGCTGTGATTGTGTGGTCCAGTGTGTTTTCAAAGAAATGAAGCCTGCTAATTCTACATGGCTAAAGACTTACATCAGATAGTGTCAGAGTGCCGTGCACTCGAGTGTGGACGATTGGAGTTTACTGCACTTCCCTGACCCACTGCCCTGGGCTGGCTGATTCAGGGGAGTGCTGTGGAGGCAGCTCTCTGAGATGCCAGGATAAGAAGGGTTGCATCCCCTCTATGTAAGAGCCTCATATGGTGGGTTTCAGATGATCCTGCATGTTGTGTGTGACCACAGGGCATCTGCTTTCCTACCCCTGACCTGGCGTGACCTCAGATGTCAAAAGAGAGTAGTGTGAGTGGAGGGTGGCATAAAATCCCTGACTGGTGGATGAGGCTCCCCACATCACTAATTCCAGAGGTAACTGTCCCACCTCTCGCCGGTGGCTTCACAAAGGCAGAGTTTCAAACGCTTGGACAAATAGGGTGCCAGGTGCCTGCCACTGAGAGTTTTCCTGTATGGTGGGGGACCATTGAGAAGCTGTGGAACAGAGACAAGAGCACAAACCTGTGAGACAGAATCAGGACACCAAAGGAGAGGAGTAAATCTAGACAATCATGAAGGTGTAAAAAGTCAATTTAAGAAAAATAATCTCAAGTAGTCCAGGATAATCGTTGTAGCCATCTATATTTGGCTATTAATTGTCTATGACACATAATGAAATAGTCCATGAATTTAAAGCAACAACTTCCACACAATCTTCTGTAACTCATTTAGCAAATGGTGCAGAACTTGACATTCTGTAACCTTTATGATAGTAATTAGCAGCAACTGATACATCAATGAGACCCCTGTAGTATATAATGTAAAAAAACAAGTCAGTATATGCTGTCACATTAACATACAGCTCAAAGGGTTGGAAACTAGTAATCTTAAATAACATCATTGTAGTCAATGTAAACTACTGTAAAGACTGAGCAAATCTTACTCAGGTGGGGCATCTGAAACCAGCATTCATCTACAGTATACTGTCATTTTAAAATCCAGTAGGGGCTCTGCAGTTTTGTAAAGCAGTAAAACTGAAAATTACATATACAGTACCTGCCTATCATTGAGATAATATGTAGGGGCCTAGAGGTCCTGATAAGTAATCTGCCTGAAAAAATAATTTTCTTACTTGCATTCTACTTTATTGCTATATAAACTTGGTTGATCTTCCAAGAAAAATCTTCTCCATGGAGTCCCACTCATTTGGTCCTGCAGTCGGAGACAATAGGACCCCACAGGAATCAGAACCTTTAAGGCTGTTGGTGCCAGTGCATCATGCTGCCCTCTAGGTACATAGCAGGGCTAGCCCCAACTGCCTCCCCATTCCTTTTTTTCCTGCCATCGAGGTACAGTGCTTTCCTTATCAGGGAAAAGAACACCAGTATGCAGACAAATAGCATTTTCATCTAGTTTGTCACATTGTTATCAACTTATGTAACCAGGTTTTTTATTTTTGTATCAGTTTTGGTAGTTTACACTGTCAAGTTTTCTCACAGCTCCACCACCTTCAACAACATTTAAAAACAGTTATAGTAGGCTGGGTGTCTGATAAGCCTAGTTCAGGCAATGAGGTTGTATCCAACCACCCCCCCTTTCCATGCAAGTGTTGTGGTACTGGACAGGCTCTTAACCAGGAGGATAGGCAGTCCTCCCATAGCCATTAAAAAATGGTCCTGGCCCCACTGACACTCAGCGTTGTGTTCCAGGGACCATTTGACATCTACCTCGTCCTTACACTGAAAGAAAAAGAGAGGTGATGACACAGTTCCAGGTCAGGTTCTTGTCATTCTGCCCCAAGGCAGTCATCTCCCCCTGGGTGCAAGAACTATGGTGTCCTCTCCTTTGCCTTTGATAAGCAATGATGCAGCACCAGATCAGTTCATGCCCTCAGGGCTGAATCCTCTGTCTCTGACGCCACTCCTGCCAATAGAGGACATTTTGTATGAGCAATTTGGTCAATAAGAATGGGGCAGAGGCTTCTCCACACCCTAACAGTGCCATGTGCAGTGCTCTGTTTAGTGCCAGGGACATCTCTCTCGAAACTGGCATGCAAATTTCTGATGTCCATGGTAGTCCTACTAAATCTCCAGAAATCACACTTGAGTCCCTCTCCCAGGTCGAGCCTGAGAAAGGAATGTTGGTCTAGCACTCCTACCTGGTAAATACATATGAATGAATGAATGAATGAGAGCTGCAGTCCATACAGTTCTCGATTTCCCCTTAAGCAAGGTCCTTTCTGCCAGAGGACATATTGGAATCAATGGTGCACATGGCCTGCTATGTCAGCAAACACACTCTGGTGGAAGTGCACTCCTTGCAGAGGATGTTGGAGCTCATGACAGCCATGGTCTTCATCGCTAGAGGGACTCACTCCTACCCTCTTCATAGGAAAGTGATGAGGGTCTGGCAGTGGCGCTTGGAGTACAAGATCCTTCTTCAGGCAACCCATCTACCCATAGTAGAAAATATCCAGGCATATGATCTCAGTTGAACAACTGTGTACCCTCATGAATGGTCCCTCACAGATGACATGATTTGGTGGTCTCTGTTAAACGAGTGGGGAGTGCCCTGGCTTGGTCCTTTCTGCATCCCACCACAACAAAAGAAAGAAAGTGGCTAACAGGCACTAGTGTGCATACAGGCAACAAAAGAGACCATAGCTTGGCTGTATTGTTAAAAAAATATTTATTTGTATAAAGTGCTCCAAAAACTCACCCCACCATCGTCTGCCAGTGTTTCACCCACGTGACTGTGGACTTTCTCAAGGCATGGCTAGTGTGGCTACTGCTCCTCTTTTTAAACCCCCACCTTAAAGTGATACAAATTTTTAACATAATACAGTACGTAAATTAAAATGAAGAACAAAGAACAGCCACATTAATAACCACATTTATAAAATGGGAAGGGAGAATCCTGTATTTTGATTGGCTGCTAGCCGTGCGTTAGAAGTGTCTAATGCACAGCTAGCAACAAGTTCAGGCAATCACAACCTTAGGTAAAACAATGGGGTATTAAGAGCCAAATAGAATGTTCATGTTTTGAATTGCCGCCATTGTTTTACTCCTGCTAGCTTGTTCCTTACTGATCCCGTCTGCCCACCATCAGTTCTGTTTATTGCCTTGTCATAAATAAGCACTCCACAATCACGAATACATATATTGATTTCTTGAAACGGTTTCTTGTTTTTTTTTATTTTGTGATTGTGGCTCTGCACCCCCTAGCTTCGCTTTCACTCTCTCACTCTGTCCTCTCTACTGTAGCCATGATGTCTCGCTATCACCACACAGTCTGGCTAACACTGGACGCTAACAGCATATGTTTGCATGAGCACATTGCTTCCCTTTCAAAAAAACATAAATGTTTGTCAGAGTTACTCTGCGAAGCTCCTTTCTGCCACCACTCTGATCTTCTCCGACATATGATTTAAAACCATCGCTGTCAGTGTGTGTGTGTGTGGGTGCAAGACAGGACTCTCCATGGTGTATTAAAGAGGCTGTCTCTTAAATTTTACTTTCTTTTAAATTTTCAGTCGCGGATCTCTCCGTAGCCCATTCGCTAACCTGCTCTCTTGCTCGTCCTACTAAGTTACTTCAGTCCACAGACAGCCTCTTTAAGACGTCACCTATCCCAGCGAGCCGGGTTTTCCCTGTACTATGCTCGTAAGGTCCCCCCCCCCGTGTGTGGGCACACCTCGACGCTGTGGTACATGGCTACCCTGCCTGCATTGGCCTTGCTGTTGTGATGCAACCTGGCTTGCCACAGCACCCTCAGTCTCCAACGGGGGTCGCTGGCTCACCGGGTCGACCTGTCTCCGGGGAGGAGAGCACCACAAGGGCACTCATTCCTCAACCCTCTGCGGCCGACACACCAGCGCCCCATGCTCGCTTCCGAACCCGGGTTGTCGCCGTGGCGCAAAGTGTGGCATCTAGTGCCTCAGCCCTCAGCGCCACCAGGCCAGCCCCCATCCTCTTCTTAAATGTCTGTTTTGTTTTTCCAATGGAAAATACTGTACAGGAACAAACTGCTGCATTAACCAATGTTTCTGAGTTACGTGTCATAAAATCCTGTATCTCATACTTCTTTTTGATTACTGGATGTCCAAACAAAGAAACAGTCTGTAAGATGTTCGGGAAAAACTTGTAATTACCATACTTGTAAGTACCACATGGGAGCTCCAAACCAAGATTTTGCATTCTGTCTGGGCAGCTGATAAACACTGTGAACCAGGAAATCTCCGAGAATTTTTCCTCTTCTGTAAACCCACTTGTGTTTTTTTTTTTTGTCTTTTTTTTTGTGATCTCGTTCAAACTGGTCTCCGTTTTCAAAACATCCCAATGCTTCTCTGTAATTTCTCAGATCCCTGTGCCTGCAGGTTAAAAGTAGTAACAAAATTACAGTGTCACTTTTGATTATTCTATTGCTTTTTTCTTTCATTATTTCTAATGCTATTACTTCTGACAGTAAGCTAATTTCTGCCACTATTAACCGCTCTATCAATCGTCCTGTCAACATGGGCATCACTATATCCCCTATTTCTTAAGCTTATAGTAAGATCCATAATTTCCTCAGAGAAGTCCCTCAAATTGCTTCGTTTTAATTTATGTATTATATTAAAAGATTGTGCATCACTTTAAGGTGGGGGTTTAAAAAAAGGAGCAGTAGCCACACTAGCCATGCCTTGAGAAAGCACACAGTCACATGGGTGAAACGTTGGCAGACACTGGTGGGGTGAGTTTTTGGAACACTTAATGCAAATATTCTTTTAACTGTAGAGCCAAGATGTGGTCTCTTTTCTTGCCTGTATGCACACTAGTGCCTGTTAGGCACTTTCTTTCTTTTGTTAATTTGGTCCATTTTGAGTGTGCTTCAGGCGTGGTCTCCCTTATCTGCTTTTCCCTTTGTATCCCACCACAGCACAAAACTGTGGTGGTTCTGCTCCAGAAATTGAAAGCATGTGCCTTTTGCCAGGATGTGTTCCAGCTGCAGTGGACAGGTCATTTTCATTATGCCTTCTCACCACTTCCCCTCATCCAGAGGTTATTCCTAAAGCTGAAGGACAAACTTATTTTAATAGCCCCAGGCAGGCCGACACAGAAATGGTACCCATAGCTACACCAACAGATAATTCACCAGCCATGGACATTACCACTGTGGATGCATGTCTTGATCCAGTTTCAGGGCTAGCTAGTCATCCAAACCTCCAATCCCTGCATGTTCAGGCATGGCTCCTGAGGAGATGGATGTGATCAGGTTGCAACCCCCTCTCTTCAAATGATTTCTGAGAGGTATCCTGCTTATGAGACCTCCCATTAAGCCATCTGTCACCAATTGGGATTTTAAATTGGTGTTGGATATAAAAAAAAAGTTGCTGTGTCACTGTGTGGTCTGAAAACAAAACAAAATGGTAATATTAAGCACATGCTGAAAATAGAGTTAGAATCAACATTTGGACTGTAGGTCTTCAGGAATTGTTAATGGAGAGGCAAGGGTAAATAATATATATGGAAAGAAAAGGGGGAGGCTCTAGGAGAAAACATGATAATAGGCAAGGTAAGAAAAGTATCTGGAAAGCAAAAAGGTGATGATGGGTTTGAAAAGGCATAGTAGGAGTGAATGAGCTGAGGAGTCCTCAAGTGAGGACTAATTAACAGAGCCTAGTAAGAAGGCTGAAAGGTGTCAAATGGGGAAGGAGACCAGAGGCGTGCATGGGAGGTGCCAAGGCTGGCCCCCCCCCTCCCACCACGTTGTTTGCTTTGCATGACCTCAGAGTCCTGAGCTGCTGCAGTTAAGAAGGCTTCGGATCTGAAAATTGTTTTCATAACCTTCAAACTGGAATTTCTTACTCTGGCAGTATAAATCATATGTTACATTTCCCACATTGAAACATCCTTTCAGGATGCTTCAGGTTTGGTTTCAATGTAATAGTTTAGAACTAGACTGTTTGTTGGATAATCTGCTCTTGAAAATGTAATTCCAGGGCTCTCTGTTAATTCTCTTGATAAAATATAATAATTAAGAAGTATAAGCCAGTATCTGTCATCACCCTGTTCCTGATTCATTGTTTCTAACAAGGAATCCCTTTTCATGTTTTTAGCTCAAGAGCATTGTCAAATGTCATTGTAGCCTCTTTGCATGACTGTACAGTTCCTGAGATTGCTTTTCAAACTCATCTTCCCTAGTGAAATTCCACCTGATATGTATACATTTTTCTATATTCATTTGTTTTTTTATTTCTTATGTTCCATTGTGTTGCATTTTGTCTGTCATTGTTCAAATCCCACCACAGTCACTTAAAGAGCTAGTGTACTGCCTAAAAGTAATATTAGATTTTAAAAGCAGACAACCATTACCTTTCATATCTGAGATACTTTTTGTTTTCACTTTGTTTAGTTAGAAAATCGTTTACCTGATGTTAGGGTAGGATAGGTGGAATGTTTCTGTTTGCCAGCTGATTACATGCAGTTGTCTATTACCACATCATCAGCATTGTGACCTCACTGACTGTGACATCACTGCTACTTAGAAACAGCAAGTGAGTGAGTGACTGCCTGGTCATTCACATGTGATGTCACTGTCGGCAAGATCATAATGCTGATGATGTAGTGTGGGGCAGTAGAGTTAAGTATGTCAGCTGCCAGGCTAAGAGCTGTTCCACACATCCAGCACAATATTATCACATAGAAGACTTTCTGATAAGCAAAGGAAAAGAAAATACTGCTAAATGTGCATTATTTTCCTGCCCATTCGTTGGCCAACCACGTACAAAATCATAAGAACAAAGACCATCACAGTGACAGAATTCGGACCAACAACGTCAGGTCACTGTAATGGTCTCCGCTGGCACCGGGACTGCATCGCCTGGTGTTTCGCCCCCTTCCCCGAGACAGCTCTGACTCAGAGTTGTATCTATAGAGACCGGGGGGTGTTGGGGGGTTCAGGGGGCACATCCCCTGATAAAAACACTGAGACATCCCTGACAGACCAATGCCGACACGCGGCATTGCGGCTGTCGCTGTCGGTGTGGTGGATGTCACCTCACTATAGGTAAACCCTGCGTGTTTTGGCTCCACTAGCTCTTTAAATCTAAATCATGAGTTAATATGTCTATTCTTATGCTTCTGCTACTCTCTGGCAACATACACTCGAACCCCAGGCCCAGTCACTCCAATGGGTACTGGTGTGCGTAAGACCCATGGGCTAAAAATTGCCTCCCTAAACATCTGCAGCTTAACTGCAAAATTTGTGCAGCTGCAGGCACGGATGCCCCTCCATACCCCAGATGTCCTCTGCCTAACAGAGACCTGGCTAACTGGTGGAATCAAAGAAAGCAAAATGGCCCTGACTGGCTTCCAAACCTACAGAATCGACAGAACAGGAAAAAAAGGAGGGGGATGCATTATCTATGCTAAGGACTCTCTACGATGCACTGTTCTCCCTGAAACCAGGGTGGCTGAAGACCGCGAGATATTAATACTAAAAGCACAGATTGGGCAGAATGGCAAATCCCTAATCCTTGCCACAGTATATCTACCCCCGAAAGGGAGCCACTACAGGTTTTACCAAAGTGATGGAAGTCATCAGCATCTTCCCACATGGATTGGAGCTCATGATTACCAGAGATTTTAATATAAACTGGAATGGGAAGGAGGCTACACCACTTAGGGACATGATTGCCACTGCCAATATGTCACAACTAGTCACCCGCCTTACCAGACAGAATTATAAGACTGGTAGCAGCACCCTTCTTGACTGGGTACTAGCAAGATCGCCGCCTCGAATCTCCGAGGTCAAGGTTCTGCCTGCCATGCTAAGTGACCACTCCCCTATCACACTCCAGTGGTCTAACAAATTCACCAAAAGCCCACCCAACCTCATATTAACCAGGGTCCTGAGAGAGGGTATGCTTGGAGCCCCCAAATTGGCACTCGCCCTTCATGACTGGACCCCAGTCAATCAGGCATCATCCCTAAATCAGGCCCTCAGCTACTTCATAAAGGGCTTTAACAAGATCTGTGATATCTATGCCCCCCTCTCAAAGAGGAAACTTAAAGGGCAGGCTAATGGGTGGATTAATGGCGAACTACTCTCCCTTATGAATGAAAGGGATTCACTTTGGGAGAAGGCAAGAAACATGGGTAACAGGCATGACTACCAGTGTTACAGAGCAGCCGGAAATCACTGCACTAAACTAATCCGGCTTGCCAAAGCCAATTATCATAAAGTACAGCTTGGGGAGATGGCAAAAAGGTTCTGGGATATTATCAAGAGCATCCTTGGCAAGGAGGACAAGATGCATCCCCGACTACTTAACATTAGTAGCAATCACATCACAGACCCCCTGGCCATGGGGGAGGCCTTCAACAAGGCCTTCACTGATCTCACAGCAGTATTACCACCAGCCTACTTCCAGTCTGAGCAGAGCCAGACCAACAATGGACCCTCCAAACACTCTCACCCACCCTTCTACCATAAAAGGGTGACCGTGAAGGAGACACTAGCTAAGATCAGGAAAGTACTGGGTAAGACAAGACAGGGTAGCGATGGGATCGACATAAAACTGCTATCCCTCACCCTGGATGTCCTCATAGTGTCCATCACCAAGCTGTTCAACAAATCACTGACTCTTTGCTCAATTCCCAGAGGTCTGGAGGCAGCTCCTAGTCACACCCGTGCATAAGGGAGGTGACAAATCCTTGGTAGCCAACTATAGGCCCATCTCAATACTCTCTCCGCTGTCCAAAGCACTGGAAAAGATTGTGGCTGGTCAGCTCATTGACTACCTCAACAAATATAACCTGCTCTGCCCTAACCAGCATGGTTTCAGACAAAGCCACAGCACAACCACTGCTCTGCTGGACTTTACAAACTATGTACACAAGGCCTTGGATGAAGGCAGACTGGTGAGGTCCATCTTCATAGACCTCACCAAAGCCTTTGACGCAGTCTGTCACCCCCTGTTACTGGTCAAAATGTCCAAAATGGGTGTGGCACCTAGTTCACTATGCTGGTTCCAAGACTATCTTACAAGCAGAACTCAGTGTGTCAAAATTGGACATACAGTTTCCAGTGCAAGAGAGGTATCGCTGGGGGTGCTCCAGGGGTCAATCCTTGGGCCCCTTCTCTTCAGTATCTTCCTAAATGACCTCCCCACTGCCTGCGACACCAAACTGATACTCTACGCTGACGATGCAGTGCTCCTGGGAAGCAGCACGTTCCTTGCTAATCTGCAAATAGAGCTTCAGGCATCCTTCTCCTCTTCAGAGATCTGGTTCTGCAGACATAAGCTGCTACTTAATTATAAGAAGACCAAGACCATGCTTATTACCAGTATACACAAAAAAATCAAACAAAACCCCATCATCATTACAAACTCCTGCAGTGAGCCACTGGAACAAGTCTGCACGTTCAAGTATCTGGGGATCACACTGGTTGAAACCCTTACATTTGCTCAACATATCAACTTCCTGGTCAAGACAGTCAACATTAAGATTGGTGTCCTTTACAGGCATAGGAAATACCTATCTCCCGAGGCCCTCCACCTTGCAGTACATAGCTCCATATTATCACATATCGACTGCGGAGTAGTGATGGCAATGGATACTGCATTGAAATGGGTACAGGTGGCACTAAACAAGGCCTGTAGGCTAGCCCTAGATTTACAGCATGATACGCACACCTGTACACTGTATGAGCTTACAAATTGGCTATCCCTAAAAACAGAGTCGTTCATCAGACGTGCACCCTAGAGAACAAAGCGCTCATGGGTAAAACACCACCCTGCATTGGCAATCTGTTAGTGGCAGCAAACACACCACAGGCCACCAGGGGGAGGACAAGCGGTGCCCTGTCCATCCCCTTCTGTCGTACTTCACTCGGCAGCATCCAACATCCTGTCCGGCACCATCTAGCCATATGGTCCACAAGTATGCAATCCCCACCAGGTCCCTTTCTGGGTTCTCAGACACCCCTTCAGCTGGAGAACTGGTCTCTGACTCAGTCTTCTGCAGATCTGGAGGCCAAGGGAACATGGACAAGTCTCTGAATAAGGAGTCCAGGAAGACTGACCACACTGCAAAAAAGGTCTACGCTGCGGCGCCCTTAGGTCTCCATCAGGTGAACTACACAATCGTGATGGCCAACACTGGCACTCCCTGATGGGAGTATTTGATGAAATTCTCCCTCACCTCCCTGCAGACCAGACATTGGCAGTGCAGATCATCTGAGACCAAGGTCAGTCACTAGCTAAACACCAGCTTCAAACAGCCTTGGACATGGGTGATTCCTGTGCCCATGCCATGGCAGCAGCCGTCTCCATGCATCACAGGGCCTAATGGCATTTGTCCACCTTTACCGCGGACACCCAGCATCAGCAGGCTAATGTCCTTTTCCTAGGCATTGACCTCTTTGGCCCTGGGGTGGAGGGACATCTCACCCATGTAGAGAAGTCCAGTGCCACCCTTGACTCTATGGCATCATCCCAGAAAGATCTGAAACAAAAACGTAAGAAAAAGGCTTTTATGTATTGGCCCTTTTAGCCACAGCCTCCTCGGTGGCAACCCCAGCAGGGGCAGTGCCAGGCCTGGTGCCTGAAACCCAAGTTTGGGGGCCAGTACCCCAAAAGAGGTGGGGCCAGGAGTGTTGGTGCCTCTTCGGCTGCAGCAGCCGATGCCCCCACAAAAACAGCCCACTGGCTGGTTGGGGGGTGTCATCCTATTGTCTGTCCTGTCCCTGTCTGAGCTCCCAGTTTGAGGTCATTAAAGTCACTTCTTGCCACGTTGGTCTGCTGTCACAGCGGACAAGTGGATGTTAGAAGTGGTAGGCAGAGGGCTGCCTCTAGACTTCAAGACTCTCCTGCCTTACCAGCTCCATGGGAGTCCAGGGTGTTGTAGGATATGCTGTCCTCCTTTCAGGATGATATTGCTCAGCTCCTCATAAAGAGAGCAATAGCCCGTGTCCGGGGCACCCTGGCCAGTCAGGGTTGTGTGTCCAGGTACTTTCTGGTTCTGAAATGGATGGGGGTGGGAGGCTGGCGCCCCATACTAGATCTGCATGATCTGAAGCAGTTCACTTGGAGGTGCAAGTTCAGGATGATCATCCTGAATCGTATCATTCCGCCTCTGGAGCAGGGCATGTTGTTCTGCTCCCTAGACATCCAGGATGTTTTCTTCCACATCCCAGTCCATCTGTCCCACTGCCACTACCTCCGGTTCCTTGCAAAAGGGGTGCTGTACCAGTTCCAGGTCATGCCCTTCAGCCTATTCTCAGCACCCAGGGTCTTCACCAACTGCATGGCAGTGGTGGCAGCCTCCCTGCGGTGTCAAGGTATATCCTTACCTGGATGACTGGCTGCTTGCCAGGCTGTCCAAAGAGACTTTTATGATGTCCAGAGATCTAGCTGCTCAGACCTGCTGAGACTTGGGCCTGCTGGTCAACCCAAACAGGTCTTAGCTGGTACTTTTGCAGGTAACCAAGTTCATCGGGGCAGAACTAGACTCCCTGCAGGCCAAGGCCTACCGCCTGCAGACCAGCCACTGGATCTTACCTTCTTTGGCCAATCATTTCAGGTTGAGCTCTCGCACACTGCCTGGGATTTCCTGCAGTTGCTGGGGTACATGGCATCCTGCATGTAGCGGGGTTGGGATTTCAGGATAACAAACGTAGGCAGATAACAACTATAGTGCATAAAAAATGCCAGGTGGCATTTATCAGTTTATTTTCCAGAGCATAAAATGATTAGAAGATGTAACAGAAATTAAGAATTAAATGTTAGTTCAGCAAAACAAACAGGCCACTGCTGTGCCCAGCAGTACTCGTACATCTCAGTCTACTGTGTAGACCCACACGCTTACATCAGATGTCAGCTCTCCACTGACTCCCTATCTGAATTATCTACCCTAGTGGTAGGATTTTATATTTTTTTCTGGGTGGCATCACCATCATGAAACATCAATTTATTTGTAATTATTATATTATAAGCTCACAACTTGTACCTATACAAAATATTTTATTTGTTTATTTAAAATCCCTTGCAGCAGGTGGGGAGCTACATATCCTTGGTGATTTCAATGTCAACTGGCTCTCTAGTTCTAGCTCCAAATTACGAAACTAGGTGAATGTGCTAAACCTGTCCCAACGAATCACAGAACCCACTCGCCTGAACCACAAATCCAAGAACCATACCCTATTGGACTGGGCCCTAACCTCCCACCCCCATCGTATACTTGACGCAGGCCTCCTACCGGACTCTCTCAGTGATCACCACATGACATACATGGTGCAGAAAATATTCAGATCTAAGGCTCCACCCCCAACCCCCGTACTCTACTCACTAGGTCCTATAAATCCCTGGACCTGGAAAGCACTCATATCTGACCTGAAAAATGTTGATTGGTCCTGTATCCTACGGGCACCCTCCATTAATGCCGCCCTTGAATTCTTCACGGCCAGATTCCTTGCCATATGGGACTACTATGCGCCACTCAGAAGTTCCAGGGTACGAGGTGCCCACTTGCCTTGCATGTCCACTGACATCATAGACCAATTTCGAGCCAGAGACCAAGCCTGGAAAACCTATAAGGTTACAGGTTCTCAAGTGGCACTTCAACACTACCGTTCCCTGCGGAATGCCTGCACACGGCTTATCCGGAAGGCTAAAACAAATTACTTCAAGACCTTCCATTCTAACTTTAATCACCCAGCAAAGTTTTGAAAGTCCATTAAATCTTTTCTCTCCCCTCCGACCCAACTCCCCCCACACCTGCCCTCAACATAGCGGGTAACATTTTCGCTGCCCCAAGCACTGTGGCCACTGAGCTCAACTCCTTTTTCACAAACTCCTCTTCCTCTCTCTTGTCCACAAGTCCGCCCCATCTCATGCAGCCACCCCTTTCTATTCCTGCCACTCCTTCATTCTCCCACTTCTCCTTTCACCTCATTACCCCGACTGAGGTATTAAAGGCCCTTGGATCACTCAAGCCCTCCAAAGGTAAATGTCCCTCGAGACTGGACTCCAAAATGCTCTACCTATCTGCCCCAGCCATTGCCAGCCCACTGGCCACTCTCTTTAACCGCTCCTTCATGCTTGGGTCAATCCCTTCTAAATGGAAACATGCCACAGTCATCCCCATCCACACAGGTGGCGATCCTTCCTCCCCAGGCAACTACTGCCCTATCTCGCTTCTCGCCATCGTTGCTAAAATCCAGGAACGCCTCGTGTTCTCTCAGCTCTCTTCCTTTCTCGACTTCACCTCCTTCTTCACTCTGTACCAGGCTGGTTTCAGGAAGTCTCACTCCACCATCACCTCTCTACTCAGACTCACCGATTCCATCCTCACTGAAATGGATAATGGGAGCATCACCTCGGCTATCTTTGTCGACCTTGCAAAGGCCTTCGACACGGTCTCTCACGCCCTGCTCCTGTCCAAACTCTCTCTCTCTCCAGGTTATCAGGTTCTGCCACCAGTTGGTTTCAGTCTTACCTGACAGGCAGGACCCAAACTGTCCGAATTGGCTCTTCCACCTCCTCCTCCCTCCCTGTCACTTCAGGGGTCCCCCAAGGCTCAGTCCTTGGAGCAGTGTTGTTTTCCATCTTCCTAAATGATCTGCCTTCGGCCTGCCCACATACTTCCATTCACATGTATGTAGTCGATACAGTACTGTATGCCTCTGGTCCATCCTCCTCAGAAGTATCAACAAGTCTCCAGCAGGACTTCAATAAGGTCCAACTCTGGATCTGTTCCAATCAACTCTTTCTAAATCCTATGAAAACTGTCTCCCTCACATTTGGCACAAGGGCAAAACTCTCCCGTCTACACTCTACCCCTGTCTACCACACCCTTGATGGCTTCCCCCTGGAGATGTGTACTTCATTCCGTTACCTTGAGGTCCGGCTAGAACAGTACCTTGACTTTTCCACTCATACTGATGCGATCCACAAGAAACTGTATCCCATGCTGGCTGCTTTATACTGCAACAGAAGCTGCATCCCCCTTCCTACGTGTACGGCAAATGTGCAAAAAATGATTCTCCCTATACTGGACTATGGGGACACAGTCTATAGTGCAGCCCCCAAGTCCTCCCTGCCAGACTTGATCCTCTGTTCCACTAATTCTGTCGCTTCACCTAGCCTGCCCCCCATCCCATCACTGTGATCTGTATCGCTCCTTAGACCTCCCCTCTCTCCATGATCGGAGAATGATACACTGTGCCATGACCACAGCTAAATTCTGGGCACAGTCCCTCCCCTCTTACCTTGGGGTCGCACTCACAGCTCTTCCCCCACCTGCTTACTTGCTTCGGAACATGGATTCCTGGCTTCTCCTTGTCCCTCACATGTCCACCGCTACTGGCCAGGCTGCCTTTAAGTACAGGATGCCAAAATGATGGAACTCCTTACCAGTAGACATTAGGCATACCACCAGCACACTCATGCTCAACTCTCTCCTCAAGACACATTTCGCCACTACCTGCTCCTGCAACTTACACAGCTGAGGGCCCAAAATTGTCCATGTTTCGCCATCCTCTGCCCAGCTTACCGAGCTGCCCTGCTCCACACTTGTATTTTCACAGACTGCTACCTATGCCATGCCACTAGGTACCCTATTCCTAACCTAGCACTGCAGACTCTGCTATGCATTATAGGCCCCCTCAGCTGGTAGCTAGTGGTCCTGCACAACTGTACCAATGCGTCTTAGATACTTACAGATAATTATGTATCATTGTCTCTATTTTTCTTTTGTTACAGCACTGATAAGCGAAACACCCTGTACGTAAACTCCTTTGTTTTTTCTACTGTTGCCTAACTGTATATTCAATTGCATTTCTATTGTATTTCTTCTGTATTTGATTCTACTGTATTTTATTTAACTATTTTCTCTGTCCCTCACTCCCCCTTCCCCAAGGCGCATCTGGAATCGAGCGGTATCCTGCTCAGTATGCCTGCCTGGTAAAACTCTTACATAAATAAATAATTTATTGAGGATTCAGAAAATAACTTTGAGTCAAAGACCCATTTTCAAAGGTTCCACATGAATACAGATAAAAACAATAAGAGAACAGTACAGAGTAATACAGAAATAGTACACAAGCAAGCAAACAGTATACAGGAAGTCGGCTAACATTTTAGATACTGTTGATTCATGGTATTAGACACAATATCCAAGTAGATATGAAAAATCCAGAGGAGGGCTAAAGAAAGCTCGACAGTGTATGGGTGGGGGGGTGTTATCCGGCCAGTGGTGTGGTCAGTGGATATTTGGGGCAGGTTCAGAAGCAACAGAGATTCAAGGACTGTAGGTGGTTCCCTAAGGTAGGCTTTGTAGGAGCCGAGCCTATTCATGTTTATGAGAGCGTTAGGCAGGTTATTGACCCAGGAAGGGGCTCAGTAACTAAAGGACCTTTGGAATTGGGAGGTGCGGCACCAGGGAACCACGAGGAGTTGCTTGCTAGTGTTACAGGTATGCTGTAGTGACGGGGCCCGCTGGATTAGAGGGGAGAGACCGGAGGGGCGAGTCCAAGGGTAATCTTTTTGGTCATGAGGCAAGTATGAAACCGGATTCTGTTATCTAGGTTAAGCCAGTTTGTGGCATTATAAAGGGAACATGTGTGGGTTAGACAATCACAGCACAGGGTGAGACGACAGACTTTGTTGAGTGAGAGCCGCAGTCTGGATAAGGCTGAGGAGCTGGCAGCACTATAGATTAGAATGCCGTGGTCTAGGAGGGAGAGGTCCAAGGAGGAGACCGAAAGACGAAGGGCATCAGGAGAGAGACAGTGTTTAAACCGGTAGAGGAAGTCAAGCCAGATATTAAGGGCTGCAGACAGTTGGTGAATGTGATGGTGGAAATTAAGGGCTGGGTCAAGTATGATGCCCAGGTATTTAAAGGAGTCCACTTGCTCGAGTGGGATCTGGTTTGCAGTTAGTAGAGGACAGTGGTCCTTCTTGGAGTTAAGTGGGTGTGAGAAGTACATAACTTTTGTCTTATAGTTTATAATAAGGCGCTGTAAGGCTAACCACTTTTCGGCATCACTGAAAGAGGATTGGAGGGAGAGGTGGAGCTGAGAGGGGTCAGTGTTGGAGGAGTACAGGACAGCATTGGCAGCGTAGAGTAGAATGTTGCCTGAGTAGGACTTGGGGAGGGAGTTAAGGAAGAGGCTGAATAATAAGGGTCAGAGAATAGACCCCTGAGGGACATCTTAGCGGACAGGCAGCCTGCCGGATAGTGAGGTGCCAATTCTGACTTACTGAGAACGGTCTGCCAAGTAGTCAGAACCAGCCAAGGGCTTCTTGAGAGAGACCATATTTGGAGAGGGTAGTTAGGAGGGTGTGGTTGACGGTGTCAGACGCTTTAGTGAGGTCAAGGAAGACTGCACCAGAGAGCTGACCACTGTTGAGGGCCGTATGAAGGTGGGTGGTCAATTCAAGTAGGGTGGTGGTCGTACTGTGTCCCTTACGGAAGCCATGTTGCTGGTTGCAAAGAATTTTGTGTTTGTCGAGGTGATCAGTGAGCTGATCCGAGACGATACACTCCAGTGCCTTAGATAGGGGAGGGAGAATAGATATAGGGTGATAGTTGTTGGTGGAGGTATGGTCCCCGCTCTTAAATATGGGGGTGATGGTGGCAGATTTCCAGTGCAATGGGAATTTCCCCAAGACATAGAGATTGGTTAATAATGTGAGTAAGGGGGTGAGCACCAGTGAAGAGTGAGCCGGAGAAGTCTCAGGTCTAAGGAGTCACTACTGTATTGGGAGCGGCTTATGGCTTTTTTAAGGTAAGGCTCAGCAGACTTGGGAGAGATGCAACGTAGGTGAAATGGAGGGTGTGCAGGCGGTGTGGTGGTGTTGGAGACGGGGTGGATCAAAGAAATGGCGAGGGAGGACGTGGCTGAGGTCAGTGAAGGCGTGGTTAAATGCGGTGGCAATCCGAGTGGGTTCAGAGGTCAGGCCCCCTTTGACCAAGATTTGCGTGGGGGCCGGGTTGGGGGTTTTGCCGCAGATGTTCTTAATATTGTTCCAGAATTTGCGCCTCATACCCCAGGTAAAGGTTAGGGCAGATTTGTAGAACTCGGCCTTGGCTTTGAGCAGAGACCATGTGCATTGGTTCCAGGCCTCTCAGTACTTCTGTCTGTCTGATGGCAGGCCAGTCTCATTGGAGAGGTGCCATAGGGAATCTCTGGACCGCACCAGGGCCAGTAGATGATCTGAGATCCAAGGTGCTGGATTGCCTTTGACCATCCTTTTGGTAAGAGGGGCGAACATGTCACAGATGGCATTATAGGAGTGAATGAAGAGATCGAGGGTTCTGTCTGGGTCAAGGGTGTTAGTTATGAATGAGCAATCCATCGTACTGAGATGGGCTTTTAGGAGTGTAAGTTTACCAGGGCCAAGTTTGCACCGCAGGATCATTTTCCAAGGGGATTTAGGGGTCTTGCATGTCCAAGAGCAGAGGACAGGGGAGTGGTCACTAATTGCATCTGGGAGAATAGTAATACTACTGATTTTGTGGGGGAGGTTTGTGAAGACTAGGACCAGCAGGGAGGAGGACCCTGTGCGCTGGTGTAGTCGGGTGGGGGAAGGGACTATTTGTGTTAGGTCATGGGCTGTGGCTGCATCGAAGAATGGGGCAGAGGCCTTGTACTGCCAATTGATATTGAAATCCCCCATAATAATAATTTCATTTTGAGAGAGTAAGGTGGCAAGATAGGACAGAACGGAGTGGAAAGCCACCTTTTGGTCCCTAGGGGGAATGTATATAGTGGTGATGAGCAAGGGGGTATGGGATTTTCCAATAGTAAGCTTGAGTGTGAGTGCCTGGGGTTCAGGAAGGAGATGGGGAGGGGGGAGCAGGTGTACATTCAGGGTATCTTTGGTGTATATGGCACAGCCCCCCATTGACCCTGACAGCACGGAATACGTTATACCCAGGGAGGGTGATCGATGAATCAAGGATACAGGAGGAGAGCCAGGTTTCACCCACAGCAGTGATATCAGGCTGATGCTGCTGGACCCATCCCTGGTTGGAGTCCCATTTTTTTTTTAAAGGGCTGCAGATGTTGAGAGTGGCAATACGTAACCCACCTGCAGGGGGTTGAGTGGGGGTTGCGAGAGGCCCAGGGTTAGGGTGTATATTGCCAGTCATGAGGAGGAAAAGAGACCTGAGGATGAGATTCCAGGTCAGCTTTTTGGGGCAGTACAATTTGTGCGCTTGGGACCCTCTAGTGTTAGAAAGTGTGGGAATGAGAAGGGTAAGTATATGGGGGGATGCCAGGATAAGGAATTGCCATGAGAGGCGGGACGTCAGGATCGGGGGAGGAGAGTGGAGTGGTAGAGAGGTGAAGGGAGACAAGCACCCGCTACTAGCAGCGGCAGGGTACTGAGAGAAGAGGTTTCCAGTGCAGTAGAACACTTGCTTAGTTGCAGGACAAACAATCACATTAGGTGTTGTGGGATAATTAGTTGGTGGGGGCTGACAGTCAGGCAGAAGGACGTCATTACCATAGTAGGGGAGATTTTCCGGAAAGATAGTGAAAGGAGGTATCAGCACAGGAAAGAGCAGAGTCAGTATAGGGATGACAGACAGAAACATATTTAAATAAGCGATGGGTGGAGGACCAGAGGAGGAACCAGTAAGGGAAGAAGAACAGACGAAAAATCATCCCCCTAGAGGTGAGCGTGTATAATCTGCAGGTGGAGAAGTGGGCTGATTGGTGGCAGGGACAAACTCAGAAGATCTGCACTAGCGACGGAGCTCCCAGGTCTGGCGTTCTCGTACCTTAAAGCGTTGGTGGTTTTGGGGGATGACTGGTCCACTTGCCATCACGACCTCCGTGTGGACCCTTGCAGGATCCGCTTGCTTGCTTCTGTGGAGAAAGGGAGAGCAGGTAAGGATTTATAGGTAAAGGGGGTGAGGTGTAGACTCAATTGCAGGCTGGCCATGGAAAAACTCAGTTTAGAAGTCCTTAGTATACTTAAACCAGTACAGACTATAAACTTAATTCCTTTAAGGGGCAGTAATTATCAGGCGCTGCAGTGAGACTGCTCTAAGTTAATCAGCAGAATTAATTCTGAAGCTCCTCAATTTACTTAATCAGTTCAGAATTAAACACTGAGTTCAGCAGAGCAGCTACTTCTCGGAAAAATAAAAGAAATCCTGTATGAGCCACATTTTCTTCGTAGCAAAATAAAATTATTTCTAGGGACATGGCTATGTTGTTCATCCACACTGTCTGGCAGGTTGCTTGCCACTTTAAATCTTGCTGGAAGGTCTTCAAGCTGGCTCCTCCCACCCACCCGGGTGGTAAAACTCTCAGCTCCGCCCCATGACGCCAGATCTTCCTTTCCGCTTGGAAGCTCAGGTTCCCTCCTTAACGCTCTGCGTATAGACTGGATCCTAATTCTTCAGTTCACCTGAAACTCATTCTTAAGTTTTCAAGACCTTGGTCTAATTACTCCCTCTTGGCTGCGATGGACAAATCGACTCCCGGTTTTCAGCGGTGCCCATGTGGGCAGAAAATGTCCAGGACGGATCCGCACTCCACGTGCGTCTACTGCCTCGGCCTAGACCATAACCCGCAGGCCTGTGAGTTATGCCATTAGTTTTCGGCCAACGTCCTGGAAGACCGCGCTGCCTGGTTACAGCTTGGGCGCCCCGAGAAGCGCTACCCACTGGTGAAGTCAAAGGAGGCCCGTTGGGCGGTGTCTGCGGCGGTTGGCTCGGCTGAGCAGCTCAAGCAGATGATCGCCCTCGAGGAGGAGGCGGCCCAGGCCGCACCATCTTCTTCCTCGGTCACGGCATTTATCCCGCTTTCTTTGGGCTCCTCCTACACTGCTTCCTTTAAGGAGCTTTGCCAATCCCTTTCCATGAAGGGAGAGGGGCCATCGGGAAATTCTTCTTGGTCCAAAAAGAAGGACTGAAAAGGTAAGTCCCACCGTCGGCGTTCGTGGGAGGCGGGAGAGGTCCCTTCCCGGACAGTCGACACTCGACTTCAGTCGAGGTTGCAGCTAAGGCCGCTGGCTTCATGGTGTCCCCGTCCAGGTCAGCTGGCTGAGACACCCCGTCGATAGGGTCGAGATTTTCGACCCGTCGGACGAACTGTCGACTGTGAAACCAACAACCCTTCTTCACCGGTTCCCCCGGTGGAGATCGAGGACTTGCCTGCGCCTCCCGTGCCGGAGTCCCCGGTCAAGGCTTCCGAGCCGAGGGAAGAATGGGTGTCCCCCACCCCTTCCCAGACCCATCCTCAGAAGCACAGAGGGTCTCAGTCTCGGTCTCGGACCTCATCTCGGTCAGCGATCCACGACGACAACGGCGGTCCTTGGCACCAATGCATGAGCCGCCGCTCATCCTCGTCTTTCTCCTCGGAAGAGGAGAGGCTTCAGTAGCAAATGCGGACCTTCTCGAGGACCTAATGTGGCAGCAGTTACTTCTGTCGGGAACAAGCCGACGCCATCCCCAGCCCTCAAGTGGCTGTCACCCGATTGGCCAAAACAACCCCTTGCTGTAGTTGAAGTGCCCAAGCCTGGGCCGGTTGTTTGGCCGAAACCAGCTGCCCCACTGATTGTGGTGGAACCTCCGTCTCCACAACCGAAATTGGGGGCGCCGACCAAGGACTCTCGGTCGCGTCAGGGTCTGCCCCACAGGTTGTCGGTCACCCTCACTCCCGACCGTCCTCGGCAGGTGGAGGGTGGCTCAGGCCCCAGGCAGCTCTTCGCGGACTCCTCGGAGTCCGATGACGACGACTCCCTGTTCTCCAGGCCCATTGACCTGGAGTCCTCTGGGGGCCAGTCAGTGGACGAGAGCCCATCGTCCTTTATGGGTCTGCTTCAGCTCATCTCGGAGTCCACCAGGATGCAGCTCGAGCCCATATCCAAGCGGACCAAGTATCCCCTGACGGAGATAATGGACTGAGGGGATTCGCCCATGGAGGCCTTTCCGGTGGCTGAAGCCATTGTTGGCCCAGCCTTGGAGCTTTGGCAGTGGCCTGCTTCCTGTCCTGCGCCTTCGGCCAGGATGGCCAGGAAGTATGCGGTCTCTACCGGCTCTTTGTCTGGTTTTTCAGAACACCCCTCCGCTGAGGGGTTGGTCACCGATAGCATTTTCCGGCGTTCCGGGAATGCTAGGCATGTAGATAAGCCCCCCGACAAGGAGTCCAAAAAGCTGGACTATGCCGGGCGCAAGGTGTACGCTGCATCCTCCCTTGGCCTCCGCCAGGCCAGCTCGGCCGTGCTGATGGCACACTTCTCCCACGCCCTCATGGGCCCCCTGGATGAGGTGATCCCTCATCTCCCGGCCGACCTGCAGACCACGGTCAAGCAGGTACGGGACCAGGGAAGGGCGGTGGCAAAACAGCAGCTCCAAATGGCTGTGGACATTGGAGACTCCTGTGCCACATCAGTTGCAGCCGCAGTGGCCATGCGCTGCAGAGCATGGCTGAGGATATCCACCTTCACGGTGGATACCCAGCATAAACTGGTGGATGTCCCCTTCCTGGGGACTGACCTCTACAGCCCTGGAGTGGAAGGTCTCCTCCAGCGGATCGAAAAGTCCAATACCACTCTGGACTCGGTCACCTCCGCCCAGAAGGACAAGGGCCGTCGACAACAACAAAAGTCCTTTCGCCCTTCTGCACCTGCGGCATGTCCGGCCCAACAGCACCAGCATCAGGGCCAGCAGGCTCACGCTTGGCACCCCAAAGCCAAGCCTGCAGCTTCCTCTAATAGGAAGCAGGGAGGAAAAGGCCCAGGAGGTCTCTCGGCCGGTCCCTCCTCCAAGCCTGCCCAGTGACGGGTTGAGGGGTGTCGCCACCAGCCTCGTCACTCCCCCCTGGGTTCCCCCCATGGGAGGATGGCTCTGCCATTTCCTTTCCGCCTGGTCCGCTATCACCACAGACTGCTGGGTGTTGGAGGTGGTAGAAAAGGGCCTGCCCCTGGAGTTCGAGCAGGCCCCACCCTTCCGAGCCGTCGCCCCTCGGGAGGCTATGGGGTCCGCAGCCTCTCTGTCGGCTCGCCGAGCCGATATCGCCCTGCTCCTCGAAAAAGAGGTGATCAGGAAGGTGGCGGATCCTCCACCAGACCCAGGGTTTGTGTCCAGGTACTTCTTGGTCCCAAAGCGGACAGGGGCTGGCGCCCCATTCTAGACCTGCCGACCTGAACAGTTTCCTAAGGTCTGGACCTTCAGGATGGTCACTCTGGCTCAGATAATTCCATCCTTGGAACGAGGCATGTGGTTCTGTTCTCTGGACCTCCAGGACGCGTTCTTCCATGTCCCAATCCGTCCATCCCACCAGAGATTCCTCTGCTTCAGGGCAGAGGGATCCCTCTACGAGTTCCGGGCCATGCCCTTCGGCCTTTCCCTAGCTCCCAGGGTCTTCACCAAATGCATGGCAGTGGTGACAGCATTCCTGCAGCGCCGAAGGGTCTGGGTGTATCCCTACCTGGACGCCTGCCTGATTGCAGCCTCCTCCAGAATGGAGGTGGAGCAGTCCAGAGATCTGGCCCTCCAGGTTTGCTCTCAGGTTGGCCTCCTCATCAACGAGGCCAAGTCGGAACTCGTGCCAAAGCAGGTGATACAATTCATCGGGGCAGAGCTCGACTCTCTATGAGCCAGAGCACGGCTCCCGGCAGACAGGGCCGAGGTTCTTTCCTCCTTTACCCACTCATTTCAGGTTGGGCAATTGCACCCTGCCCGGGATTTCCTGCATCTCCTGGGCCTCATGGCGGCCTGCACCAGCGTGGTCCGTTGGGCCTGTTGGCACATGCGTCCCCTTCAATAGGGGCTGGCCAGCCAATGGTCACAGCACTCTGATCCTCTGGATCAGCTAGTGACAGTGACCTAGGGGATGTGGAACGCTCTCCAGTGGTGGACCGTTCCAGCACATCTGCAGGAGGGCATCCCGTTCGTTTGCCCCGAGCCGACGATCTCTCTATCGACCGATGCCTCTTTGATGGGTTGGGGTGCCCATCTGGGGGAGCACAGAGCACTGGCCTCTGGTCCCTCGGGAGTCCCGATGCCACATCAACCTGCTGGAGCTTCGGGTGGTTCATCTAGCCCTCACTGCCTTCGCTCCGTTTCTACGGGGTCAAGTGGTTCAGGTCCAGACGGACAATACCACGACCATGTACTATCTAAACTGCCAGGGCGGGACACGCTCCATGCCTCTGTGCAGGGAGGCTCTCCACATTTGGTCACTCATGCACAGCCTGGAGGTGGATCTCCTTGCCATCCATGTGGCAGGAGCCTCCAACATTCTGGACGATGCCCTAAGCCGGATAGGGGCTGCATCACACGAGTGGTCTCTCCTGCCGGAGGTAGTACAAGATCTGTTCTCCCAGCGGGGCATGCCTCAGGTGGACCTGTTTGCCTCCAGGGAGAATGTGAAGCTGAGACTGTTTCATGCCCGCCCCCCTCAGCAGGGCTTGCTGCAGGGGGATGCCTTCTCGAGGCCGTGGACCCCGGGCCTCTTCTACGCTTTCCCCATTTCTCTTGATCCACAAGGTGCTTCTCAAGGCGAGGAGGGACAAGGCGCAGGTGATTCTGGTAGCCCCAGGCTGGCACCGCCAGTTCTGGTATCCAGATCTCCTCAGTCTCGGCTCCAGACTCCCTGGTGGCTTCAGCCCTCCCGGACCTGATCTCGGTCAATCAGGGAAGGTATTCCATCCAGACCTTCAGTCCCTGCACCTGATGGCCTGGTTCCTGAGCAGCTAGAGTTCCAGGCCTTGGGTCTTTCGGCAGGGTCCTCAAGGTCGTTGAGCGTCCCGTAAGGAGTCGACCAGAAAATGCTACACCTTCAAATGGAAGAGATTCTCCATTTGGTGTCAGGGCAAGGGCCTGGACCCTTCTTCCTGTTCCTTGGCAAGCATTCTGGACTACCTGTGGTCCCTTTCTCAGCAAGAGCTTCAGTCGACGACCCTTAAGGTGCACCTGGCAGCCATCTCTGCTTACCGGGCGCGGGCCGGGAAGCAGTCGATGGCGCAGGAGAAGGTGGTCGGGGGCTTTTTCAAAGGCCTTGATCACATATCCCCTTCGGTGCGAGAACCTCCGCCTCCGTGGGATCTACTGCTGGTATTGGCTAAGCTCATGGGCAAGCCATTTGAACCGATGCACAGGTGTGACATCTCTCACCTGTCATGGAAGACCACCTTCTTGGTGGCTATCACGTCAGCCAGAAGAATGGGAGAGCTCCAGGCACTGTCCATCGAGTCTTCTTATCTGGTCTTCCACAGGGACAAGGTTGTCCTGCGCCCCCAACCGAAATTCCTTCTGAAGGTGGTGTCAGAGTTTCACCTTAACCAGGTGTTGACTCTGCTGGTGTTCTACCCCAATCACACCTTGGAGGCCGAATATAGGCTCCATACTTTGGACCCTAGAAGAGGGCTCGCTTACTATAAGGAGCGGACGGCTGGAAGTTGGGGAGAGGTTCGCCAGCTGCTTGTCACCTACGCTGAAGCCGCACCTGGCAGACCTGCAGCCAAGCAGACAATAGGCAGGTGGGTCACCTCCGACATAGATCTCTGCTATAGGTTGGCGGACATGGAGCCTCCAGGGGATAAGAGCTCATTCTACCCGCCATACCGCTGCATCGGTGGCTGCTTCCAGGGACGTCCCTATCCAGGAAATCTGCAGGGCTGCTACCTGGAAGTCAGCACGCACCTTCTTCACCCACTACCACATCGACCTTGAGTCACGCCGGGATGCTGGTTTTGGGACCTTAGTTCTCCAGTCTTTATTTCCTAAGTAGGGGGTGTGCACCTTGCCTCCCTCCTCCCGGAGAACTGCTAGGAGTCTGCCAGGCAGTGTGGATGAACAACATATCCATGTCCCTAGAGATACAGGTTACTCACCTGTAACAGGAGTTCTAGGAATGGTATATGTTGTTCATCCACACGACTCACCCGGCCTCCCCAGCTTCGACGCACAACCTGGCTTCCAGCAGGCTAGATCTGGCGTCATGGGGTGGAGCCAAGAGTTTTACTACCCAGGTGGGTGGGAGGAGCCAGCTTGAAGACCTTCTGGCAAGATTTAAAGTGGCAAGGAACCTGCCAGACAGTGTGGATGAACAACATATACCATTCCTAGAACTCCTGTTACAGGTGAGTAACCTGTATTTACAGTTATAGGTAACTAGCTCAACAGCGCAAGTCCTTTAGCTGAACACAAAGGAGTCCTTACTTTTATTTATTTATTTTGTTTTTACTAGCTGATGCATATAGCCTTACTTTACAAATTAAAGCTCCCCCTGGCTTATATATCAAATGTAGTTAGGGAGAAGTAGAGAAAACTAAGTAAAAAAAAAAAAAAACTATCTCCACATGTACACTGACATTAATAAAATATAAACTTAAAGTGGCGTCAAGCACAGCGCCAGGTTTGAATTCAAAAAAGGCACCAAAACAACTCAGAAGATCTGCACTAGCGATGGAGCTCCCAGGTCTGGCGTTCCCTTACCTTAAAGTATTGGTGGTTTCGAGAGGCGACTGGTCCTGCCCTCGCGACCTCTGTGTGGACCCTCGCAGTATCCGCTTGCTTGCTTCTTAAAGTGTTGATGGTTTTGGGGGCGACTGGTCCTTGCCCTCATGACCTCCATGTGGCCCCTCGCAGGATCCGCTTGCTTGCAAGCCTGGTTTCTATAGTAAGCATAACAGTAACATCCTTCCACATAATCCTGGTCAGAAAAATGCCCCTACATACATAAGTAGTTTTAATTGTTTCAAATTTCTCCCTCTGTAAATAATCACTGAATACAGTGTTAGTATAAATATAGGCCACTAGGGACCGCTGCTTCCCTATAGCCTTCCTTCATTATTTATGAGCTCTCCTGGGAATAGATGAGTCCACAGTAAAGTCTTGGTCACATTTATTTTATTGATATTCAGTGAACAACACTGTATGTTATTCCTCACAGGGTTTTATATACAGTATAAGGGGAGAACACCTTCAATACACATCTGTCTCAATCCCATTTGTTAGCACAGTCTGTTATGTATTTATTTTCATTCCTTGTCATTTGCCATATATTATGTTTCTTTCTTAGCCTTTTATTTTATTTTTAGGCTGGAGTCCTTGATTGAGTGTAGCACTCGCCAATGTATTTATTTAGACCCACAGGGTCTTTTCTCTTGCAACCCCTTGGTTGATTTTTTTCTTTTTTGGGCGGGCTGCTGTAATTGACCAGAAAGTCTCAAAGCCGCCCATTTTCTCCTGATACTGCGCCACAGCGCGAGGAGAGAGAGAGAGCCAGGAGCAAGCGCGCCCCTATTTTCTTTTTATTTACTTTTCTATCTCGCTTGCACAATTCAGTCTCTCTTCTCTTTCTTCTACTTTACCTAAACACAGCTATAATTTAAGGATATCACTGTCCTCCACATAGCTGTACTATAATTAGAAGCGGGAGCGGCTGAAAATAAATAAAACCAATTGCCGCCCGCTTAAAGACAGAAATCGCGCCTCTGGCTCCTTGCCAGTTACTTGCTCTTTAAACAAAGCGCCTTTTATAATGAGGAGCATGTCTGCTTCTTCTTTTTATTCTTTACTCATTCTGAACAGTTTAACTACAGAGAGGGGCAGGAGGGTCAGCATACACCACTGGGAGCAAGCGGTAAGACGCAGAGCAGCCGAAAGTGAAAATTCTGAAGTCTGCTGCTCTGTTCTGCACCACTCTCGCTCGGCCAGGACATTTGCCCTAATTTTAAGATTTCTTGAGAGGCTTTACATTATTTAATGAAGATCAGGGCAGCTGCAATTGTATACTGGCAGCCTGCCAACTGCTCACTATCACTGGCGCTCCGGGTGATAATCCTGAATCAAATCAGGATTCTGGCCACACTTGCAACAGCCCGACTCTGCTGTCATTGCACTTCAATTCCCACCTGACTTGCCTGGCACATCCTGACTTTTTAAGCTAAAGCCAGCAGTCGGGAGATTCCTTGACTATCTCCAGAACATAAGCCACATTTTTAAACAGATTCTGTTTTCTATTCAGGCGCAGCTCATGCTTTCAGAACGCAAAAGGTGTTCTACTCCATTTGACTCTATTTAGGGTTTCATAAATCAGCATCTCCGTGGCTTTATCTGATGCCATATTCTTACCGGTCCCCTTGGTCATATCTTAAACCCCATATTTATTTATTTATTATGCAGCATTTTACCATTTTCAAATGCACTTTCCATTTCTTTCTTCACTTTCTGCTGGAAAGGTGGGTAAGAGAAACCTACGTCACCTTGCCATGGGAACATTCCAAAGACAGACCAGCCTGTCACACTGCACCAGCATGGTCCAGTGGGCCACTGGTGGATGCGCCCCCTGCCGTGGGAGCTGGCCCTCCAGTGGTGTCAGCGTCTCAGTCACCTGGACCAGCCAGTCACGGTGACACAGCCGAGGTGGGATGTCATCCAGTTGTGGGCTGATCCCAGAACATCTGGAAGAAGGAATCCGGTTTGTCCACCCAGGACCAGCCGTCACACTCATGACGGACGCTTTCCTGATGGAGTGGTGAGCACACCTGGGAGACCACAGAGCCCATGAGTTCTGGTCACCCAAGGAGTCCCGTCACCACATAAACCTGCTGGAGTTCCATGCAGTGTGGCTTGCTCTAATGGAATTTGCTCCTCTAGTCAGGGGTTAAGTCGCGTAGGTCCTGATGGACAAATGAAAATTATGTACCTACCGTAATCATTGATTTTTCTGCGTGTCTTCACCATTTGGGTACTGCGCCGGAGCTCGGACCCCACGGGAGACTTTTTTTTTCCCCCATGAGCGGAGCCAACGTAGGGCCGGCACCACCCTCAAGGCTGACGTTCCACGTGGCGCTCAAGGGTTGGCAGTTAGCCGTTGTCGACTCTGCCCCGGCCCCAGGTCTGACACGCCGGAGAGTGTACGGAAATAAGGGAGGGGAAAAAACTTTTAACAGCCAAAGGCTGGTTAAGCAGATGTGGGGTCAAATCTGAACCCACAATTAATAAAATTATGAAGAGGAGGGAAGAGAAAAGAGGATGTCCCCCCTACTCCGCGACTCCCTAAAAGGGAGAAGAGAAGGGGAGATTCCCTCCAATCTCTGTAAGCTCCAGAAAATTCATCCCTGTGCATCCCCACAGTCCTCTCTCACCTACACTAAAGGGAGAGGACAGCGAGGAAAGGGAAGACACACAGGGGAAGGGAGGAGTCCAGAGACTGAGGCCCCAGGGGGAAGGAGAGAGTGGGATTTAGTGATGAATGGCTAAGATACACAGAAAGATCAACAATTACGGTAGGTACATAATTTTCATATCTTATCTGTGACAATCTTCACCATTCATCACTATTTGGGTGAGTACCGAGCCCCCCCCCCCGAGGGGGGAGCCCTGAAGCACCTTAAGGGACTAAGCCCTTAGCCCACAGTGGGTGAGACACTGCAGGAGAGAACCCTTACAGGCCTGGAGAGATCTGAGACTGGTCTGGATGAGACGGGGATCCCCTAGTGGAGGAAGGAAGGCACTGCGAGAGCCACCATCTCACCCTTCGGGAGAAGAGATGGGTTCTCCGGTAGGTGGAGTAAATCACCCTACACCAGGCCAGGAGTGACAACCGGGATAGGCGAAGCCATGCCGTCCGCCGAAGGCAGATCGCTGTCCCTACCACTCTGGAAGCTACCTCATTGGCATTGTAAGATGCCCTTGCTTGGTGCCTTGCTAGTTCCAGGCCCTGCGGAGAGAGGGCAATGGCTTGCCTGGATTCCTCCAAATCAGGCATCGAGGCTAGGAGCTGTCCTAGCCTGGACCACAAGAACCTGTTATAGGCTGCATAGTGGGCCTGATGTGCTGAAATTGACAGGGAGATCCATGCCAAGTAGAACACTCCCCTCCCCCAGAAGTCGAAATCCGCAGAGTCCAAATCTGGAGGGTGGTCATGGTAAGGGGCACGAGGCCCAAGGGGTGTCCAAGGAGGTCAGTCCCGAAGGGGGATGAGGCAGAGAACCTGGAGACCCAGGGGGAGTGCAATACCGCTGGCGTGGGTCCCGGGGTTGGCACTGTGGAAAAGGGACATAGCCAGAGCCGATGTGATGCCTCCTGAAAAGGAATAGGCCAGGTGGTCCGCACTGTATTCGCCCAAAAAGGCGTCCATCACATGCTCGGCATTGCTGATTGGGTCCGGGGTCAGGTGAAGCTCGTCCAGCATCCTCACAAGGAAGCGCTGATATGAGGACAGATCAGACGCTGGGGAGGTGTGGACCAAAGGTTCCTCTCCCTCAGAAGAGGGAGAAGAGGAGGAAGACGAGCTCCCAGGTTCAGGGTCTGGCTGCACGGGAGCGTGGTGAAACACCTGCTGGTCCAGGGCATGGAGGTAGGTGGGAAAATGTGCAGCCGAACCTCTGAACTGTTCTTGGGTAAGAGGCCCACGAGGACTGGGAATACCTGGAACTACCGAGGATGGAGACAGAGGCTCAGGGGCAGGCTCCTGGCAACAGGAGAATGGTCTCTGTCAGGGCAGGGAGGCCAACAGGAAACCCTTCGCAAGGAGGGGGCACCAAAGGCCGATGCAGCTAACAGCCGTTCAACTAGGTCGGAACGGTCAGCGCTGTGCCCAAAAGAAGAAATCCCCCCGTGAGGTGACCGGGACTGTGTGAGTCCAGAAGGATGGCCTCTGACCTCAGAAGTAAAAGTCCCCTTCTGGGACTCCTCTAGGGAAAGTCGAGGGCCTGCGCTTCGCCTGCTACCAGAACCTGGCTGGGCTCTAGGAAGGGCTCGCTGCGCCACAGCTCTACCTCTCAACGCTTCGGAGTCAAAGAAGGACCTTGTGCTCTTAGCCGCCAACCTAGGCAACTGGCACCTCCGAGCAGTCTCAGAGGAGTCCACCCAGGGAACCATACCCTCCCCCTCCTGATGTGCCCTGGGCTGCCCCAAACTTGGGCTGTCCAAACACATTAAGGAGGGGGGTACCCCAACTGAAGAAAAAGTCATGCTAGTGACCTCAGGCTGCTCAGCAGTAGTCACAGGAACCACCGCTGGCTGGCCAGACCCCCTGACTCTGAGATCTACTGGCAAGAGCTGAGTCCCAGAGGGAGGTTGAGTGGGGACCGAGGTGCTGGAGACAGAAGGATCCGAAGATTCAAAAGAACCTGGGAGCCAATCTGGATCCGACTCAGAATCCGCCTTCGAAGAGGTAGGCTCCGAGGTCCGATGCCAGATCACCCCACGGACCCCGAGGCCAGGCATCCTGGGACTCGATGCTTCCAGTGGCCTCAGAAGAGAGCACAGCGCCACGCCTGGCACCGACACCCACCCTGGTGCCACGAACGACACCTGAGTCGGGCATGACTCCCGAGCATGGCTCCATGCTGTCCCCCAGTGCCGCAGAGCACCAAATACGGTGCGGCATCGTGTTCCGTGCCGACACCAACCCTGGCACCGCGAGCGGCACCGAAGACAGATGCGGCCCCAAACGCAGCGCTGCCCAACACCCCAGCACCACAAGTGGTGCTGGAGGCAGGATCAACCCCGACCACAGCGCCGACCCCATCCCCGACACCGCAAGTGGTGCCGAGGACTGGGCCGGCGCCGGCTTCTGCCTCGGTGCTGTGCCCGGCGCCGGGATCAGAACCAGGCCCAGAAACCTCCAGACTACCCAACCCGATGCCGCCAAGAACTCCCAACACTGCAAACAGCATCAGGGATGATGGCGGCACTGAGAGCAGACCTGATGCTGACTGCGGCATCGCACTCAAAGCCCACGGTGCCATGAACGGCACCGGGACCAAGAGCAACGCTGCAAGACGGCGCTGAGGATGGTGCCGACCCGGTTCTGAGGGACCTGAAACACGACACTGAGGGAGCCTTCGCCATCAAGTAGCGACCGTCAAGTGGTGTTTCTCCCGACCGACCTCAAGGGGTCAGCCTGGCCTCCTGCACCGTGGAACACACCCCCACTGCAGCAAGGCTAGAAGAGGTGGGGATTCCCTCTTCCACGGGCTGTATAGGACTAGGAGGGGACCCAGAGGAAGGGCCGAGAGTCCTGGCCTTGGCCTGGCAACTGTGAATTTGACCTCCGAAAGTTGGCGCCGCACATCTGACCTTCATTACGTGGTTTTCAACGACACGGCGGTCCATGGAGAAACAAATATCAAGTTATCCATATCATGTCCGGGGCCGAGGCAGGAGAGGCACCGGTAATGCTGGTCTGTTACGGAGTAAAGGCGGCCACAGGGGCACCGACGCATGGGGGACCGCCCCGCCTTTGATGTCCTCTTGCCCCCTGGACGAGACACGACCAGACGAGAAAGAAAACAAAACATAGTACTCGATGCCACTTAATAAAAAGGAAAGATCTTACTGGAATTTTGAAGTGGCATCTAGCAGATGAGCAGAGCCGAGGAAAATACTAAAATACTCGATGGACTAGGCCGGAAGCTGCAGTCTCACATGCAGAATCCTCACTCGACGGCGGGAGAAAAGGAACTGGGGCTGGGGCAGAGTCGACAACCGCTAACTGCCAACCCTCGAGTGCCATGTGGAACGTCGGCCTAAAGGGCGGCGCCGGCCCTACGTCGGCTCCGCCCATGGGGGGGAGTCTCCCACGGGGTCCTAGCTCTGGCACAGTACCCAAATAATGGTGAATGGTGAAGACTGACACAGATAAGATTACTGTGACCATGTCCTACCTGAACAGGCAATGTGGAGCATGCTCCCTTCCCTTGTGTCGGGAGGCCCGCTGCACCTGGACACGCATGTGCAGCCTGGGTGCAGATCTCCTGGAGTTCCATGTCGATGGAGTTCACAATCAGCTGGCAGGTGCTCTCAGTCAGGTAGAAGAGATGTTGCATAAGTGGTCCCTAAATCAGGAGGTGTTGAACCACCTATTCTCCCCATGGGGCACACCTCTGGCGAATTTGTTTCCCTGAGGGGAAAATGCCAAACTGAGGCTGTTTTGTGCCCACCCCCCATACTACGGGACACTGTTGGGGGATGCCTTTGTGAGGCCCAGGATCCCAGACCTCATGTATGCCTTCCCTCCCTTCCCCTTGATCCACATGGTGGTGGTCAGTGCCCAGAAGGACAAGGCAGATATGATCCTGATAGCTCCAGACTGGCCAAGGTAGTTCTGGTTCCTGGATCTCCTCAACCTCAGCAACAAACCTCTGTGGCAGCTGCCTCTTCACCCAGATCTGCTGACCAGACCAGCAGGGGAAGGTTCTGCACCCGGACCTTCAGTCTTTGCACTTCTCAGCCTGGTTCCTCAGCATCTAGAATTCCAGGCCTTAGGTCTGTCTGAAGATGTGCTTCATGTTGTGGAGACCTCCCGAAAAGAGTTGCCTCCCAGATGCTATGCATTTTAATTGGAAGACATTCTCCATTTGGTGCCAGGGAAGGAGCTTGATCCCCTTACTTGCTCTGTGGTGAGCATCTTAAAATATCTCTAGATCCTCTCTCAGTAGGTACTGTGAGTGACACCCTTAAGATGCACCTGGCAGCCATTTCTTCTTACTGGGTGTGGCTGGTAAGCCAATGGTGGCCCAGGAGAAGGTGGTCAGGCACTTTCTTAAAGGCCTGGACCGCCTGTCCCCTCCGGTGCCTGGACCACCATCACCATGGGACTTACTGCTGGTGCTGGCTATGCTCATGGGCCAGCCATTACAGTCTGTGCACAGGTGTTAGATGTCTCACCTATCATGAAAGACAGCCTTCTTGATGGCCATCACATTGACCAGAAGGATCAGCAGCTTCAGGCACTTTTGGTGGAGTCTCCTTACCTGGTCTTCCACATGGACATGGTTGTCCTTTGCCCCCAACCGAAGTTCCTCCCAAAGGTAGTATCGGCGTTTCACCATAACCAGATGATTAACTTACTGGTTTGCTTTACCAACCCTTCTTCAGAGGCTGAGTGCATGCTCCATACTCTGGAAATGTTGGGGTCGCGCTCTCATTCACTAAAAATACCACCAACAGCTTAATCTGGTTCAAGGTCAGTTGGCATTCATCTGTATCCCCCTTCCCCGGGTCATGCCTGAAAATAGGTAGAATTTGTCTAGTGCACTTACCTGGTCAACAAAAACTAAATAAAATAAATAAATTATAAATTATAAGGAGCGCATAGCTGGAGTTTGGGGTGAGGCTCACCAGCTGTTTGTAACATACGCTAAAGCTGCGCCTGGCAGACCAGCAGCAAAGTGGACGATTGTCAGGTGTATTTCTTTACAGAGAGGGTGGTAGACAAGTGGAACAGTTACCTTTGGAGGTGGTGGAGATGGAGATAGTGCTGGACTTCAAGAGGGGGTGAGACAAACATATGGGGCTGCCAGAATATGACAGGAATAGTGGGAGTGGAGGTGGATATAGAGCTACGATTTGGGAGCCCCTGGCACTGTATATGCAGCACTAGGTTGGTGGAGCCAAGTTACAGAGGAACAGATCAGATACCAGGCCAATAGAGCTGATATGTATACTTTTTAGATTTTAGACTGATATCTATACTAAACCCCTTGAGAAAATTACTCGAAAAAGTAGTTGCAAGTCAAATCACTGAATATCTTGATGCTTATAATGCGATGTGTTCCGAACAACATGGTTTTTGAAAAAATCATGGAACAGAGACTGCCTTGGTCAGGTTCACGAATGCTGTCCTCTGGGGCTTTGAAAATGGCCTTTTAACGGCGGTGGATTTCGTGGACTTGACCAAAGCAGCAGTCTTATCAATCATCCATCGTTACGTTTAAAATTGGGTCAGCTTGTTTTTTCAGAGAATGTGGTGGCTTGGTGTAGTGATTATTTAACTAGTAGATCCCAGTTTGTTAGTTTAGGTTCAGTAGTTTTGTCCGTTAGGCCTTTGAATCTTGGAGTTCCCCAGGGGTCCATATTGGGCCCCTTATTATTTTCATTGTTTATTAATCAACCGTCTATAATTTGTAAATCATGTGAATGCCTGTTACATGCAGACAACTTGATAGTATGTTCTGAAGCTATATCTATTTCTCAGATAACATTTTCCTTGGAGTTGGAATTTCAAAGCATTTGTAATTGGTTTACGGATAACTGATTCTTAATGTAAAAACAAAACAATGTTGTTCGGAACACCTTTTTCATTGAAAAATTAGTCTACTTTTTTGATTCATGACAACATGGGGGCAGCAATGGAATTAAAGAGTTTAAGTATCTGGGTGTTTTGTTGGACCCAGGACTGACTTTTCTTCCCCAGGTTAAGGCAGTTAGTAGCAAGGTCAATCAAAAGCTGGGCTTACTTTACAAATTTAAGAAACATTTTTCTGTTGAAATCCAAAGATCAATTGCAAATGGGACATTGATCTTATCTGTGTCAGTCTTCGCCGTTCATCACAATTTGGGTTACTGGCCGGAGGTCATGACCCCACGGGAGCTTCTCTTTTTTGGGGGGGGATAGGTGGAGTCGACGCAGCATTGGCACCGCCCTCAAGGCCGACACACTGCGTGGCGCTTGTGGGTTGCCCGTTATGTGCAGTCGACTCCGACCTCCCACCAGTTCTTCGTATCCCGCCGTCGAGGTCACCTCATGAGAGCTTCGAGAGAAGAAACTGAGGCCTACCTGCTTCGCAACAAATTTTTCCATCGTCTCCATGTCATTTCCTCAGTGCCACAGTCCGTCAGCTCCCTCCTGCCGGTTCTGTTCACCACACTCGACGTTGCCCGGTAATATCTTTCCATACTTTTTGTTATACTGCGACATCGAGTCTTCTTTGGTGTTTTTTTCTCCTTAGGTCATGTCTCGGTCGGAGGGCAAGAAAACTTCAAAGACGGGATGGCCCCCCATGCGACGGTGCCCATGCGGCTGAAAATACTCTGTCACCAACCAGCATGACCGTTGCCTTATGTGTCTAGGCCCACTTCACAACATGGATTCGTGCGGCGCCTGTTTCTCCATGGACTGCCAGATCATCGAGCAGCACGCGTGGAAAGTGGGGTGAGCTCTGCTGACTTTTGGGGGTCAGGTGCACACTCGTCAGCCTCTCGTAGCCTAGCCATGGCCGAGGCTTCTCCCGCGGTGCAGGAGGCCCAGTCCGTTTCCTCCAAGAGATGGACGGGAGGCACCGCAGTGGCAGTTGCCCCTTTGGGGGCAAAGGCTCCCCTGGTGTTGGACCCACGACTTGGAAGGCCTGGGTCACGCCGTCTTCGACGCCATCTGTTGGCACCATTTTGGGCCTTGGCGCCGTCTGCGGCGCCATGGGCCCTGATGGAGTAGTAATTGGTGCCAGTCCATCGCTCAGTGCTGTGGCTGCTGCCGGTGCCATTTGTGGAGCTGATAGTGCTAGCGGCGCCATGGGAGGTTCTACGGCGCCATCTCTATCTGTTTCTTGCCTTGGCACTGTCCGCGGTGCCAAGGTTGAGCCCAGCACCGTGTCCAGTTCCAGGGCCGTTCACAGTTCCAGGCTTGGGCACGGCACTGTGGGGGTTTTGGATCACGACACCAAGAGTGCTGTCGGAGCCATCATCAGCGCCGTCTCTGTCCTCGACACCACTCACGGTGCCGTGGGATGGGATGGCGCCATTGGAGTTTCTGGGCTCGGCACCAAGAGCGCTGTTGGAGCCGTCGGTGCCATCTCTGTCGTCTGCGCCATTCACAGTGACGGGGGATGGGATGGCGCCGTCTCAGCTTCTGGCTCGGAGACTGCTGCCCTGGTTGGAGCCGTGTCTTCTTCTGCCACCATTCGCAGTGCTGCGGAGGACACTGGTACCAACTCGGTACGGTCTCTGTTTCTGGTGCCCTATCTGGTTGAGATGGCAGCAGGCGCCCGCCAACTGTTTGGCACAGGGCTTCGATCTCCTCTTCGGAGGAGGAGTCGGACTCTGAGTCAGACGGGCAGTCTGGCTCCTTGGAGTTAGATGCTGGCATGGGCACCTTCATAGTGTCCTCGACAGGCCGGAGTTGGACCCCTTCTGAGGAGAGGGTAGGGACTGCCGGGGCTGGGGTTAGGGGTTCTGACCAGCAGGCAGCAGTGCAGGCCACCATTGCACTGCAGCCCGGCCTTGGAGGGTTCTCTAACCCCTCAGCGGTGGTACCCCCTCAGGTGGTGTGCCTAGATCGCCCAACTTTGGGGCCGATCAGAGCACCCACAGGAGGGGAAGGTGCTGCACCCTGGATAGCTCCTTCGGGGGCCGACCAGCACTGTCAGTTGCCTAGGCTAACTCTGTCAAGGAGGAGGGCGCTTTCGGATCCCGAGGGGTCGAGGGGCATGGGCTCTGTGCGGTGACCTTTTTCTGGAGTCCACCAGGGCTCTGGGAGAAACCGTAGCACAGATCTCTGCTCTTCCCCTTTGGTTTCTTTGAGAGGGCCCCATTCTTTGGAGGTAGGGGACCATCCTTCTGGACCTACACGGCCCTGGTCACCTCACGGGGGGATTCTTCTGGGTGCAGCCAAGGCAGTTCCGAAATGGTTGTTCAGCTGTCGGCTGTGGGGTCTTTCAGAGCACCTTTTTCTGCTGGTGCTCCTGGTGCGCTCCCTAGCCTAGGCGGAGGTCAGTCGATTTCTCTTGTCAGCTCTGCCCCTATCCCTCTGCCACATTCTCCAGTGCTCCCAGGCATCCTTGGTCCTAGTGGGCCTCTCTCCTGGGTGCAGTTCAGGGCCATGGCTGCTCAATTCCCCGCTTATGTCAGGGCAATGGAGAGACAGGTTTTTCACCCCCCCCCCCCCGAGCAGCCACATTTTGAACAGTTGAGGTCCTCTGACTCCTCATCCCTCTCTTCTGGGGGAGAGGAGCCTTCTGTCCACATCTCCCCAGCTGCTGATCTCACCAAGTGTCAGCGATTCCTCGTGAGGATGTTGGAGGACCTGCACATCACCCCTCCCACTCAAAGCAATCCAGAGCACTTGGTGCACGCCTTTCTAGGCGACTTCAGCGAGCACATCCTTGTGGTGCCCCCTTAGCCTGCTCCCTTTTGGGAGGCATTGTTGCATTCCTGGCAGAGACCCTTCTCTGGAGTTCCCGCCCCTAGGGATCTCTTCCAGTGGTATTGTGCCCCAGTCTCCAGGTTCCATTCCTCATTCTCAGTCAGGATTGACGCAGCTGGACACTCTTGATGGGCTTCGCGCCCTCCACCGTGACTGACCCCCAGATCAAGATTCCTTGGATTTTGACTTCTGGGGGAGGAGGACGTTCTACTCGGCATGGTTGCTGCTTTCCATTGCAGCACATCAGGCCCACTATGCATCCTATGATAGGTTCTTGTGGTCCAGGCTGGGTCAGCTCCTAGCCTCTTTGCCTGACACGGAGCAAACCAGATGAGCCATCGCGCACTCACGCGTGGCCTGGAGCTAACAAGCAGCAGGCGAGGCATCGTATGATGCCAGCAGGGTAGCTACCAAGTCATAGGACAGCGATCCTGCACTAGGCGGGCGGCATGGCTACGTCTTTCCCAGTTGTCACCCTTGGCTCGGCGTAGGGTGATTAACTCCGCTCACCAGAGAACCTATCTCTTCTCCCATAGAGCGAGACGGCGTTTGTTGGGGCAACTTCCTTCCCCCTCCGGGGGGTTCCCGTCTCACTCTCCCCACACTTGGGCCTCCCCAGGCCCTGAAGGTTCTCCCTCATAGTGTGTCACCCACTGAGAGCTAAATGACTGTGTCCTTTAGAGTTAAAACCCCCTTCAGGGGCTCGGCACTCACCCATATGTGAGGAATGGTGAAGACTGACGCAGATAAGATATGAAAATTACGTACCTACCGTAATTATGATCTTTCTGTGCATCTTCACCATTCATCTGAATCCGCCATCCCCGGGACCTCAGTCTCTGGGTCCCCCTCCCTCTCTGTGCCCTCCCTTGCCCCCCACTCCTTTCTTTGTCAGGAGTGGGATAAACAGGGGCACATAGGGGGAATATATTTCTAAGGGGAGAGTGGTCAGCGTGGGGGGCATTCCTTCTCCAGTGCTTTGGCTCCACCCCTGTGGGGTGGCAGTTGGCAGTTGCCCTCCATTCTCTACTCTTCCTTTGTTCCCGTCAATCCTTAATTTTCTTTGCCCATTGGACATATCCTTCCTTATTTAAAAAAAACAAAAAAAAAACGACTTTTCTTACACAAAATCCTTTCCGGGGGATCCTGTGTCCTATCTTTCTTCCAGAATAACCATTTTCTGCCTTTTGGAGTTATTTCCAGTAATTCTGTGCCTTGAATTCTGTCATTAAGCCTTTTGGCTACTCCTTGCAGTTCCTATACAATCTGGAGACAAGTGAAGGTCCAGGCTATGGTTGCTACCTTCTCTCCCCCCCAAAACTTAACCTAAATTCCTCCTCTCTCCTTTTTCCTATTTCCAGAGATTGGGGCCCCTACCCAATCCCCTTAGTTTCCTCCTCCTTCTTCTTCTGTCCTCTTTATTGTTTATTTCTCCTTTTGGTTTATATATCTTTTCCTTTGTCTGTCCCTTAGACTTCGTTGTTCCACCCTCCCATCCCTTTTCCTCACCTCTCCAGTGACTCGGAACTGGCGAGTGGGCGGAGCCAACTGCACTAACGGCCAACCCACAGCGCCCACGCGGTGTAGCCGGCCTGAGGGGCGCCCGATGCTGCGTCGACTCTGCCCATCCAAAAAAAAAAAAAAAAAAGAGATGCTCCCACGGGGTCATGACCTCTGGCCAGTGGCCCAAATTGTGACGAATGGTGAAGATATACAGAAGGATCATAATTACGGTAGGTACATAATTTTCATTTTTCACACCTTGATTATGTTGCCAGTTTATATTTTAGGTTATCGATCAAAGAAACTAACATTCTTGCTGTACATACAACAGTGTCTGTTGTTTTGTATTCGATTCTTCTCCTCTTCATCATCATTGTTGTTTGTATTCGGACTTGGGTTGGCTATCTCCGAAATCTGTTTTTGGCTGTCAAATATACAAAACTATTTTCTCGAAAACTATGTATCCATTAAAGGATTTAGTTAATATTAAGTTTACTACTGTGTAATTTACGTTCTTCTAGGGGTATTCTTCAGACTATTCCATATCATTCCAGAGCTGGATCTCGTTCTTTTTCAGTTGCTGCTCCCATGTTCTGGAAAACATTACCTGATAATTTGCGCTCTTCCTCCTCGTTGCAACATTTCAAATTTAATTTTAAGAAATATTTACAGTCATTGGATGTTTGTATGTGTTTTGTGTAATTTGTTTTTGCATAATTTGTTATACTTGTTAACATTGTATTTATTTATTAGTGTCGGATCGGACCCGAACAAGGACTTGTTCAGTGTCCCTACCCAGTTAACAAAATCTAAATGAATACTCTGGTCTTTTCTATCTGTATGTGTCTGTGTTTATGGGCTGACAATTTCATTGAGCTTCTCTATAAAATTGCATCGTTTAAAGGTACAAAGCAGTTATTTGGGGAATGTATTTTTTCAATAGAGCTCTAAATTCTATCTAGCCTCTATGATAGTACTGTATCTCAGTGATTAGTGTCCTGTTACACTCCAGTCTTATGTCCACCCCTTGACGGTAACTAAGATCCACACTGCTTGTGTTGTGGCAGCTTCTTAGAGTTTCCAGGTACTTGGCCGTTCGACATTTGCAAGGTTGTCCATCGATGCCTTTACAGTTGAACCTTTCCACCTAGCAAGACACCAATTTAAAATCGTTGTTACTGAATTACATTTTTTTAATGGATTACCTTCTAGAGCGTAAGAAGTCATTTACTTGCCATTGTTTTTCTGACAGGTTTCATATGTAGATTTAGCACTCCTAACTGTTTTTTCTACTGTATTTATTCATTTATTTATTTATTTAAAATTGGTGACCATGAAAGGCACACTGAGCCAAGGCTCGTTTCCAGGTGCGACCCGGGTACAAAGTGTACACTGTAGAAGGCAGAGAAGTACAAGCAGTATCAAGTTTCAGACGAATAACACAGTATAAGGACATGTCATAGTGGTAGGCAGTAAAGTAGGTAGCTTTCACCCTTGTTTTTCTGAGTCTTCTTGCATGCTTAAATTTGACAGGGTGGATGTCGATATATATAGGTGGTTAAGAGCATGTGCTTTTAAAATCATTGGTATTCCGAGAGTATGGCTATACAGAATTCATTTTTAGCGATCTGTGGGTACAACATTAGTTACTGTGTTAATGTACCATATAGGCGAGAAAGTTCCTCATGTTTATGCACAAAGTCAGAAACAATGTTATGGATTTGTACATAATACCAAGACAAATAAGTGATTGCAAAAAGTCAGCTCTTTATAAATAATACTAGACAAATGCTTTAATTTATAGTACCCACCCGCCCCTTGATTGGAGTAGCCACAGCGCATTTGTTTCCTGTAGCTCGGAGGAGAGGTTAGCTTCTTCCTCTGCAGTTGACAGCAGTAGAGCTCCATGTCTGACCAGCAGGGGGTGCAAATGCATGCTGCTCTTTGCTCTCCCCTGTGGAAATCTAAGTACCTCACTGCTGCAAACCCAGCTCTCATGGGTACCATAGCTAGGAATTCCAGGAGTAGATACGAGCCTGGGTCTCCAAAGCGGAAGAACAGAGTGTTGTTGCTGGGCCACTTGGCTTGCTAAAAAAACAAGCATTTGTCACTGTCGAACATTTGATGCTTGTTAAACAATTTTTTTTGTTTTCAATGGTTTGACCCCAACTTTTGAAGAGACTTGTTTTTGAATTCACCTTATAGGCATGACAGGTACCATTTATAGTATATTGAAACATAGAAACATAGACTTTGACGGCAGATAAGGACCACTTGGCCCACCTAGTCTGCCCATTTCCCTACCTAGAGGATAAGCTGCAGATCCTATATAACCAACAGCCTATTTCTTCCTACCCCCCACAAAAATTGCCTTATGTCTGTCCCATGCATTCTTGAATTCTCCCATAGTTTTAGACCCCACAACCTCCTCAGGAAGGCTGTTCCATGCGTCCACCACCCTCTCTGTGAAAAAATACTTCCTCATATTGCCCCTGGACCGTCCCCCTCTATCTTCAAATTGTGTCCCCTTGTTCTTGCACATCTCTTTTTCTGAAAGATGCTACCCTCTTGGACTTTGTTGATTCCACTGAGGTACTTAAACGTTTCTATCATAGTCCCCCTCTCCCTCCTTTCCTCAAGGGTATACATATTAAGCTCCTTTAGCCTCTCCTCGTATGGCTTCTCTTGCAGACCCTGCACCATTTTAGTTACCTTCCTCTGAACTGCCTCCATCCTATGTCCTTGAGGAGATGGGGTCTCCAGAACTGGACGCAGTACTCCAGATGGGGTCTCACCAACTGTCTGTACAGGGGATAACAACTTCCTGTTTTCTGCTGGTGATGCCTCTCCCTATTCATCCCAGTATCCCCCCAGCCCTCCCTACTGCCTTCTCACATTGCTTGCCAACCTTAAGGTCATCTGATATGATTACCCCCAGGTCCCTTTCCATTTTTGTTGTTACTCCCTCTCCCCCATTGTGTAATCTTCCCCTGGGTTTTTGTTTCCCAGGTGCATTACTTTGCACTTCTTTGCATTGAATCCAAGCTGCCATACTTCTGACCATTCCTCCAACCTTGCCTAGTCCCTTCTCATCCTTTCCATGCCTCCTTGTGTATCAACCCTGTTGCAGGTCTTTGTGTCATCTGCAAAGAGGCATACTTTTCCTTCCAGTCCCTCTGCAGTGTCACTTATAAAGACATTAAAAAGGACTGGACCGGTACTGAACCCAGCGGTACCCCACTAGTAACCCCTCTTTCTTCAGAGTGGACTCCATTTACAATTACCTTCTGTGTCCTGTTGTTCAGCCAATGTTTTACCCAGGCTACCACCCTGGGACCCACTCCAAGGCTGGTTAATTTGACTACTAATCTTTTGTGTGGGACTGTGTCAAATGCCTTGCTAAAGTCTAGGTAGGCCATGTCCACAGCCCCTCCCTGGTCTACTACTTTGGTCACCCAGTCAAAGAAATCAATTAGATTTGTCTGACATGACCTTCCCGCTGTGAACCCATGCTGCCTTGGGTCCTGTGCCCCACTGGCCTCTAGGTACTCAACAATTCTTTCCTTCAGAAGTGATTCCATCACTTTCCCTACCACAGAGGCCAAACTGACAGGTCTGTAGTTTCCTGCCTCTGTCTTGCACCCACTTTTGTGAAGGGGAATCGCATCAACCTTCTTCCAGTCCTCAGGTACCACACCATCCTCCCATGGTTTGTTATAAAGGGTAGTCAGTGGTGTCACTAGTTCTCTTCTTAATTCTTTTAGAATTCTGGGGTGAATTCCATCTGGCCCCATTGCTTTGTCCACCTTCAGTTTTAGGAGTTCTTTCAGAACCCTTTCTGCTATGGAAGGACTGGGATTGACGCCCCTCTCCAGAGTGCTTCTGTTAATTGGATTAGGCACCTCCCCCACTTCCTCTTTTGTGAATACTGAACAGAAGTATTCATTCAGTATCCCTGCTTTTTCATTGTCCCTCTCTGCCCACCCACCCACCGTCCATTCTGTTCGGCCTCACTATCCCTCCCTTTGTCTTTCTATGCTCCCTGATATACCTATAAAAGGTTTTATCCCCCTTCTTAACTGAGTTGGCTATCTTTTCCTCAGTTTGTGCCTTTGCTATTCTGACTACCCTCCCTGCTTCCTTCTGCCTTAACTGGTACAGTTCTCTGTCCTGCTCCTTCTGTGTTTCCTTATACTTCCTAAATGCTATCTTTTTCTCCCTAACCTTCACATACTTCTTTTGAGAACCATAGTGGCTTTTCTTTCATTTTGATATGTTTATTTGCTTCACACAAGGCTTGTTGCCTCTCATGATGGCAGTTTGATATTTCCCATTGTTGCTCCACCCCTCCTTCTAGCCTGCTTGCTAGTCCTTTTCTAAGGCACTCTCCCATCTTGCCAGAGTCAGCCCTCCTGAAGTCCAGAACCCTGACTTTTGTATGGCTTGACTCTGTAGCTGAGTTTATTGTGAACCACACTGTTTGGTGGTCACTTGTTCCCAAATGGCTACCCACTTCTAGATCTGAGATCCTCTCACTGTCCCCATTTGAGAGTATGAGGTCTAAGATTGCTCCGTCACAAGTAGGTTCCAAAACTAGCTGTCTGAGGCATGCCACCTGAAGGGCATCAAGAATGGCCCTGCTTTTGGATGTGGCTGCAGCAAAGGTGCTCCAGTTAACATCTGGCATATTAAGGTTCCCCATCAACAGTATCTCCCCTTTCAAACAACATGAAGTCTTGCTGTATTCTGACAAGTGCAGTTAGCCCCAACCTTTAAACTGCCCCGGAGAACAATGGGTTAACTTTTCTATGCAGGGCATAGAATGTTGATCTCGAGCTCAGTTGATGTCTCTGCTTGTTGTATTTTGAACTGCAACCATCAGATTCTTTACTCCGCCTCACTGAACAGTTGCTCCAGAGATATCTCCTGCAGCTCAGTTTGAAGTCGGTTGAAGTGTTGGTTTTCGGTCCGTTTTCTACCAAAATTTAGTTTCCGCATAGCCGGTTCAAGTCTCTGTCTGTGGTACCGTGAGTACTAGATAGGTTTTTGTTCTGTTTTCTGTGTGGAACTTGTAAAAAGTGTGGATCGGTTTGGCTGAACCAATCGTTCAGGTAATTTTGGTATTTTACTTTAGTGTGTGGTTACTGGTCCGTATCGGTTCTAAAAAAAAAAACGGGTTTTAGTATGTTTTTTTTCCAAGACCCGTGACACGGTCAGGAACCGATAGGGGAGTCTTGCCTGGCGGTTGCTGAAAAAAGGGTAAGTTTGGTTAGGTTGGCCGTGTCTGAGAAATCCAAGAAAAAAAACGGGCCTAGTGGGTTTCAACACTGCAGTGAGTGTGGGGAGATCTTTGCTAAGGCCAATCCCCACACCACCTGTGTTTATTGTCTGGGGTTTGACCACCTCAATTCAGACTGCCAAATTTGTAAACATTTTCCCAAATCTACCCTTGAAAAGAGATTAGGTAGACTGAGGGAAAGGGAGGCTGAGAAGTCCACTGACCCGGATGGCCAGCCCGGTTCGGTTCTGACCGAACCAGAAGGAGTGCCCTCTGACCAGGGGGATACTTCTTCGGGCAAAAGGAGATCCGATCCCGAGGGGTCAGTTCCAGCAAAAAAGAAACGCAAAGAAAAATCGTCTGGTTCGGATCCAGAATATCATACTCCGACCGCCAAAGAAATAGCCAAAGCGATTTGTATTGTAGAATCGCTTCGCCCGGTTCCGACTGATCTGGCACCTTTTGGCAGGGGTTCGGTTCGGTCGGTTTCCCCGGTTCATGATTATACCCTGGAAGAATTTTATGAACCGTACTTTGAGGAGGAAGGAGAGTTGGAAGATGAATATGGTGATGGTGAAAGTCTGGATGTGCCTATTGACCCAGACATCTCCCCAGACAGACCTTCAGATGTTTCTCCTCCTAGGCTTTCTGAGTCCCCTTCCCACTTTATGTTTTACAGAAAGGTGGCTGAGACCCTCAGCTTCCTATGGAGGAGGCAGTGGAGGATCAGGAGGAGCCTGACTATGTAGAGATGATGGACATCCCAGAGTCAGGAGACTGTCTATTCCCTCCACAAATCTTTTGGGAAACAGACACAAAAATTCTGAAGTCTCCTAATTCCATACCTCCTGTGGATAGAAGAATGGACAGAGGTATACACTCTCAGGCTCAGATATGGAGTTCCTTTATCAGCAGTGCAGCCATTTGAGGGTCGTACAAGTGCTGCCTGCGATAAGGCAACATTCCTTGGCATCACCCCCAGACAAGGACTCCAGGAAGATTGATGCCATGGCAAAAAAGCAGTACATGGCATCTTCCTTGGGACTCAGGCAGGTGAATTATATGGACTATACAGCCAGATACCAGAAGTCCAGGTGGGACACTGTACTGGCACTGGCTAAACAGGCCTCCCCTCAGCTTGCCAAGGAGCTGGAGGAGGTGGCTGCAGATGGGATTGAGGCATCAAAAGTTCAGTTTCATGCTGCTGTGGACTCCAATGATGAGTCATGGCTACATCTGTGGCTCTTTGGAGAATGGCTTGGCTCAGATGTACTAGCTTCTCACAGGATACCCAGGCTAAGGCCATGGATTTTCTTGCAGTGAGTAATTCTCTGTTTGGGGAGCAGACAGAGAATTACATGAAGAAAATGGATGAGTACAGAACCACCTACAGGACTGCTCAGGCCAAGGAAAGGCAGGCAACTCCTCAAAGGCAGCAGTCTAGGGACAGGGGCAGGCCCTTTCAAATGCCTTTTTACCAAGCACAGGCCTCTTCTTCCTTTTCACAGAGGGGGTTCTTCAGAGGGAGAGGCAGAAGGGGGATGAGCAGGCCTGCATCCACCCCTCAGCCTAAAGCCCCTGCCAAGTAGACACCCTGATGGGTCTGCCCGGGTTGACTCTTCTATCCCAGTAGGGGACAGGCTGGCTTACTTTGTCCAGAACTGGATGTCTATTACATCAGACAAGTGGGTCCTGGAAGTAGTAAGCCAGGGACTGGTTTTCAGCTTCAAAAAATTTCCAAAGATGAGAGCCAGATCTTTTCCACCTGCAAATCTTTTGGAAACCTTTGCCCTAGAGACAGAGGTTTCTTCTCTCCTAGCTTTAAGAGCTATAGAGAGAGTACCTACCCTACACTGGGGCAAAGGACTGTACTCCAGGTACTTCCTGACCCCCAAAAAGACAGGAGAGTGGCAACCCATCCTGGACTTAAGATATCTGAATAAACATCTTTTAAAGCCAAAGTTCAAGATGATAACTCTGGGAATTATCCTTCCCTCTCTAAGGCCAGGGGACTGGCTAGCCTCCCTGGACCTCAAAGATGCCTACTTTCACATTCCCATCAGGTGCTCCCACAGAAAGTACCTCAGGTTCAAGTTGCCCTCAGGCCACTATCAGTTCAGAGCAATGCCCTTTGGCCTAACCTCAGCTCCAAGGGTTTTCACAAAGTGCCTGGCAGTAGTTGTTGCCTTCCTAAGAAAACAAAAGATTTCCATTTTTCCATATTTGGATGACTGGCTCATAGTGGACCAGTCCCCAGACCAAGTCAAGTCAGACCTGCAAGTGACCCAGCAAGTGCTCACTTCTTTAGGATTTCTTCTCAACCTACCAAAGTCAGTTCTCAAACCAGTGCAGCTCCTCACCTTCATGGGGCAGAGCTTGATATAGTAAAAGCAAGAGCCTTCCTTCCCCTGGAAATGGCAAGAGGTCTCATGAAGCTGGCTTCTTCATTCAGCCTTCAGGTGTCTCGACCAGCAAGGCATTTCCTTCAGCTCTTGGGCCACATGGCAGCTTCTACAGCAGTGGTCCAAGGCGCAAGATTCCAGATGGGGGACATTCAGTTCCACTTAAGAGCTTTTTGGTCCCAGAGAAAGGATTCCCTTACCAAACTAATCCCAGTGACTCGAACTCTGAGCCAAGCCCTGCAATGGTGGCAGAATCAGAACAATTTGAGGCAAGGAGTTCCATTTGCCACTCAGTCTCATTCAGTGGTCCTTACCACAGATGCTTCCCTGCTGTTCTGGGGAGCCCATTTGGGGGATCTCACCACCCAGGGACTGTGGTCGCCTCAGGAATCTCTTCTACACATCAGTCTCTTGGAACTTGGGGCAGTGTTTCTGGCACTGCAGGCTTTTTCCCAATCAGTACAGAACAAGGTGGTTCAGGTCAGAACAGACAACACCACCACCACCATGTGGTACATCAACAAGCAAGGAGGCACTCGGCCTACGGCCTTGTGCACAAAAGCAATGAAGTTGTGGTCCCTGGCTTATTCCCTGCAAACCTCTCTGATAGCAGTTCACCTCCCAGGCAAGGACAATGTCCTAGCAGATGCACTGAGCAGAATATCTCAGGGCCATCACGAATGGGCCCTGGATCCTCTGGTGTTGAAGGTGATTTTTTCAAGATGGGGCACTCCAGAGATAGATCTTTTTGCAGCCCAAGACAATCACCAACTTCCTCTCTTTTGTTGCAGACCCCCAGTCTTGGGCTCAGTCCCCCTGGATGCTCTGATTCTGAACTGGGAAAGGAAATTTCTGTATGCTTCCCCCCTTCCCTCTCCTGTTCAAAGTTCTAGTCAAGATAAGGTCAGAACCTTGCAAAGTGATTCTGATTGCTCCAGACTGGGCCAGGCAGCCATGGTACCCCTTGTTGCTGTCCCTAGCAGTGCATCTTCCCCTGTCTCTTCCCAGGAATTACAACCTGTTAACCTTCTCTCAGGGGAGGATTTGGCACCCCAGTCTTCAGTCTCTCAATCTGAAGGCATGGCTCTTGAAGAGTTAGAGTTTGCAGATTTGCATCTGTCTCAGGGAGTTCTGGATATTCTCAAAGCTTCTCAAAAGCCGTCCACCAGAAAGACTTATAACTCCAAATGGAAGAGATTCAGCATTTGGTGTTCAAAGAGGCACATCTCCCCAGATACTGCTGAATTGCCTACAGTTCTGGATTATATGGTCCACCTTAATAGCCTGGCCTCAGAACAGCTACTCTCAGGGTACACTTGTCTGCTGTTTCTGCTTTCCTGTCAGTAGGCAAGTCTTCCTCACTGTCATTCCACCCTGTATTCTGTAAGTTTTTTAAGGGACTGCTTCACACCAATCCCCCTTTAGGGATCCTGCTCCTGCTTGGGATCTTAATGTTTGCATTGCTCAGCTTATGCAACCCCCTTTTGAGCCTTTGTCCTCAGCAGAGCTTAAGTACTTGACTTGCAAAACTGTGTTTTTGGTAGCCATTACTTCTGCTAGACGTATCAGTAAATTGCAAGCCCTGTCGGTGGAACCTGATTTCATCTCTTTTCACTGAGATAAAATGGTCCTTAGAACTAACAGAAAGTTCTTGCCTAAAGTGGTTTCAGATTTCCACCTGAATCAGTCTGTGTCTCTCCCTGTTTTCTTCACTGAGCATTCTTCCTCAGGAGAGAGGAGGCTACACAGTTTGGATGTTAAAAGAGCCCTTAGCTACTACATAGAGCGTACCAAGGGTCACAGGTTTGACTACCTCCAGTTGTTCCTCACTTATGGAGAAGTGGGAAAGGGCAAACTTGCCACCAAGAGATCTATTGCCAGGTGGATTGTGTCTTGTATACAATTCTGCTATGAAAAACTTGGAAAAACTCCACCCTCAGGCCTGAGGGCTCATTCCACAAGAGGTACATCTGCTTCCCTGGCTGCTGCCAGGAATATCCCTCTCTTAGAAATTTGTCAAGCAGCCACCTGGAAAACAGTCCATACCTTTACCTAGCATTACTCTCTGGATATCCAGGCTAGGAGTGATGCTCGGTTTGGCACAGCAGTACTTCAGAGTCTATTCCCAAAGTAGGTTCTGTCCCTCCTCCATGGAGGTACTGCTTGGTAGTCTGCACTTGTCAGAATACAGTAAGACTTCATGTTGTTTGAAGAAAAAATTACTCACCTTAGTAATTATGTTTCTTCTAGTGGAGTCTTGCTGTATTCTGCCCCCCCCCCCTCAGAACCTGGATTTTTGGGATGTGGGTGGGCTGGCGCAGTATTGGCACCCCAAGGGTGCCCCCCTTACACCCTCTGTTATTCATGGGGTGAGGTTTTATTTCAGTTTTATTGTTTTTTGTGTTTTGGGTTTCCTGGCTTGAGTCTTCCTTTGAGACCCAAAATATTATTTTTCTGCCAGTTGGCTAGTAAAAATTTTACAGTTTCCACACAGAACACCTAGTGAATTTTGCTCGTAAAGATCTGACGGTTGCCGTTCAAAATACAGCAGGCAGAGACATCAACCGAGCTCGAGATCAACGTTCTATGCCCTGCATAGAAAAGTTAACCCATTGTTCTCCAGGGCAGTTTAAAGGCTGGGGCTAACTACACTTGCCAGAATACAGCAAGACTCCAGTAGAAGAAACATAATTACTAAGGTGAGTAATTGTTTCTTCTCTGCCATCCTAAGTATGCCTTCTATCATATCCTTGTCCATTCCCTCCCCCTGACATGGAGATCTGTATACAACCCCTGTGCATATTGTGGTGCCATTTCCAGTCTCTAAGGTGACCCACAGTGCCTCCTCTCCTTCCTGTTTACTCTTTTGTTTAGTTGCTTTTATCCCTTCCCTTACATAGAGAGCTACTCTCCCCCTCTTCTGCCCTCCCTGTCTCCCCTGTAGGTTGTGTGCCCTGGTATTTTAACATCCCAGTCATGGTTCTCTGTGTACCATGTTTCTGTGATTGCTATGATATCCAGGCATTCCTCTTCCATCAAGGCCACCAGTACAGGGAGCTTGTTGCCCAGACTATGGGCGTTGGTACTCATTACCCTCCATTTCTTGATGGCCTTACCCCTTTTTGCCCCATCCCTGTCCTTATTGCGTTTGTCACTTTCTCCATTTACCCCTGCACTTCTCCCTATTGACATCTCTGTGTTGGTGTCTACCTCACTTAGTACCCTGATTTTTTGGGGGGGGCTAGGATTTCCCTGCTCCTTTCCAGTGTCTCCCCCCTTGGCTAGTTTAAATGCTTGCCAATGAAGTATTTAAACCTATCACCTAGGATCTTGGTTCCCCTCCTGGACAGATGCAGACCATCATGCCAGTATAGGCCTGCATCCGTCCAGGTGGACCCCCAGTCCCCAATGAAGCCAAATCCCTGAGCACTGCACCAGTTTTTCAACCACTGATTGAATCCCATGGTGTGGAGCACCCTAGCCTTATCCGTGCCATAGACAGGCAGCACCTCCGAGAAGGTTATCATGTGTACTATTTGTCTAAGGCCCCTTCCCATCTTCATAAACGCTTCTTGCACTGCTCTGATCCCTTTCTTAGCCAGGTCATTTGTCCCTAGGTGGACAATGACATCCACCTCCCTCCACTGTGCAGGTGCTCCTGTGATCCTGAGGATCTGCTCCCTGTCCCTCCAAGCCATGGCGCCAGGCAGGCACCTTACCTCCCTCTCCCCTTCCTCCCCCAGTTCTACATTCCTAACAATGGAGTCCCCCACCGGGAGTTGTTTCCTTCCCCTGTGGGGTCCCATGCCACCCTCCTGTGGGTCTCCTTTGTGGAGGTTCCCAGCATCCTCCTTGGTCTCCACTGTGGGTGCCTCCATAGAGGAACCACACTTTTCCAGAATGGCATAGAAATTGTGGAGAGGTACAACTGGAAGGGATGCACCTCTGTTCCACCACCCTCACCCTCCCTGAGCCCACTGTGGTCCAACCGCTCCTCTTTCTTGGCAACCTCTGAGGCAACATCAGTGACCCTGGGTGGGAGCGGAGGTCCCACAAATCCTGGCCAACTCAGCCTGGAGGTGAGCAACCTCCTCCCTCAGCCCAGGGAGGTGCCTGTAGATGGGACAACACTGCATCCTCCTGAACGCCTCCCGGAAGACTGCTGTTTCACAGCCACTGCACTGCACTGCACCACTCCCATCATGTCTTTTTTCTGGCCCCCTAACTGTTGTTTGGAATACTTACTCTTTCTTCTGTTTTTTTTTCTTCTTCCCCTACTTACTTACTGCCTCTGTGCCCTTTTAGCTCCTGATCTTCCTGTTCTAAGACAAGAAGTTCCTATATTTCTCAGTAGTCTCATACTTGCTCAGAGTCAGACCTCCAGCAGCTAGGGAGAATGAGAGCTACTCTTGCCCTTCTAGGATGGTGAGTCTTTGGTGGCTCTGTGATCACTCACTTCCTGCTCCCAAACAGGAAGTTCCTGTTGTCAGTTAAAATCCTGTGCCTATAAAAGTAGAACTGGTTTAGGGGGGAAGGAAGGAGGGCAGTATAGTCCCAGTAGAGAAGTTTTAGTTATACCAGTAGCTCTTTCCTCCTGGTGTTCTGTCTGTCCTCTGGCAGAAGCTATTGGATAAAATGTCATTTCTCACTAGAGGTGCGCATCTCATGCAGGATTTTAAAAATGACACATGTCCTGTTTATGAGGTGATGTGCAAAAATTGCTATGTTGAAAGTCTGGGGTCAAAATATTGAAACCTAGCAAGTTACAAACCTGTGCTCATAAATTCCAACATAGACTCATAACTTTATTGATGTTTAACATTTGTGCTCCAAATTTCCAACATAGCCTTCTTATGACCCCACATCATGAACAAGTGCAGAGCTCCTGCCTGAAAGGTGATTTTGCACGGCAACTGCAAAATCACCTTTTGGGATGTAAAAACACATTTTGGCCAGGATTTAAAAAATGACAGCTGTCACATTCATGAGGTGCTGTGAGGAAATGGCTATGTTGAATTTTTGGGGTCAAAATATTGAACATTACTGAAGTTACGAGCCTGCGTTCGTAAACTCCCACATAGGCTCATAACTTTATTGTTTTTAAAACTTTTTGCCCAAAATTTTCAACATAGACTTCTTATTATGACCCCACCTCATAAACAGTAGTGGAGAAACATTTTCAACTCCTGCCCGGAAGGTGATTTCGTGTAACGACTGCAAAATCACATTTTGGGATGCGAAAACACATTTTGGCCAGGATTTGAAAAATGGCGGCTGTCACATTCATGAGGTGCTGTGAAGAAATAGCTGTGTTGAAACTTTGGGGGCAAAATATTGAAAATTACCAAAGTTACGAACCTGCGTTCACAAACTTCAATGTAGGCTTGTAACTTTGTTGTTTTTTAATATTTTTACACCAAGTTTTCCACATAGCCGTGTTGTCTAAACACTCTTGGTGTGTAGGGTAAATAATAATACAGATTCTTGTGTCTCGGAGTCTGCCAAGAAACATTTGTAAACAAGCAAGGAGTACTAATAAAGTTTATTATACTACTTGCACCAAGCATGTGACAAAGAAAATCACAAGGGAGATGTTTTTTTTCACCACTAGCCTGGAGAATGTATATAATCTCCAGGATTGTAGATCTTAGGTTCTGTAAGGTCTTATCTCTCTCCCCGCTCTTCTAGAGTGCTAATCTTCTAGAGAAGCTACAGTGGGTTGCAGACAGCTAAATACTACAGATAACAGCATAGCAACAGAGATTACCTCATAGTTACAGATATGAGGAACAATATGTATTGGTCCTAAGTCATTCTCCATTGGATGATGACTTAGGAGACAGAATTAATAATGAGTATCATAGGAGACAGAATATGCTTCCATTTGCATTATAGCTTGGACAAAAGAAATGCTGACTGGTTCAAACTACATGTGTCATTTCTTGCTTATGTATAATATAAGACAAAGACATAACAAAGGATTTCTCTCTGTGTCAGCTTGCTTAGACAAAGAGAACTGCTGACAGGGCTCTTTTACACATGGCATATCTGCCTGAGTGTAAAACACACACTACATATAATTACATGAGAATATAAGTATACAATAATCACTGATGATCCCTCAGAGTCATCTTATCAGTGATTAGGTAGATTATATATGGAATATATATGAAAGACAAACATAATCTAGATAAATGTATTATAGTGAGGTATAATAAATCAGGCATGATAAACATTAGCATATATTAGCAGCAAAGCACATTCCTGGCACTCATGCTTATATGACGGGTGCCTAAAATCTACATGTTAGTGCAAAATAGCAATATCACAGTACAATAGACCAGGAATACAGTGTGAGGTGTGTGTGGGACGATAGGGGACATAACCCCAGCATAATAGCCTTCTTATGACCCCACCTCATGAACAATGGTGGAGAAAATTTTCAACTCCTGCCCGAAAGGTGGTTTCGCACAGCGATGGCAAAATCACCTTTTGGGACAGATTTACCTAACATCAGTTGCATTGTTCATGAGGTGGTGTCCCAAAAAAGGAATGTTGAAAATTTGGGGCAAAAAGATTGAAAAATGGGCAAGTTATGCTACTAAGTTCAGATCCCTATTGAAATACATTGAACAGCATATCTGGTTTCCTCAGTTCACAGTCAGGTGTTGAAAAGCGAAGACGTGTCTGTAGTCCAGAGAAGATTAGGGCATCAGACCCCCTGGTTGGTAAGTAAGGACTTGGGGATGGGGGGTGGGTGCTGAGTAGGAGGCTCGGTTGAGGGTAATAATGGCACAACAGACATCGATGCATGTTTTTCTTTTTTATAGCTTTACAAACTAAAAAAATGACAAGGGACAGATTTCTGTATTGCAGGTAGCGAAACTGGGGGATTGGGCACCCACCAGTGTCACTATTACATTTTGCAGCACTGGGGGTGGGCTCTCTGGTGCTGCATTACCAAAAGTGGCAGGGTGGGGAGTGGTAGCTGGCACAGGGGATTGGGCACCCCCGTGCCCTAATAATAACATGGGTTGGGCTGGGGAGGAGGTTTCAGCAGCGGCGGGGTTTGAAACAGACATTGATGGGCCAGTTTTCTTTGTTACTTGTTTAAAACAATAAAAAAAAGTAAGAAAGAAACAACGAGGACAGACACTGGGTGATTGGCCACCCCCAGTATCACTGATATATTTGGCAGCACCGGGAGTAGGCTCCCCGGTGCTGCCTAACTAAAACGGCAGGGTGGGGGTAGCAGCTGGCATGGGGGAGTGGACACCCCGTGCCATTATAATAACATGGGTTGGGCTGGGGAGAGGCAGCTACAACAGACATCAATGGATGATTTCCCCTTTTACAGGCTGATCGACTTCTGTAACATGGGTTCGGCTGGGGAGGGGCAGCTGTTTGCTGACCAGCTTTATGTAAGTCAAATGACCAAAGACATCTCCGATTGGAGTGGCTCGGTCCTCTGAAGTACACAAAGTTTCAGCCCACCAAGAAAAGAGTGATGTCAGGACCACAACATGTGGTCTTTGGTGTAGACTGCTGAGCCCCTGTTTTTATGAACTGCAATGGGCTCGGCAGTGACACCCCCCAAATCCCAGTAACTCCTTACAAAACGTTTGGTGCGCACACGCACATCAAACGTAATAAGTTCTTGGCAGGCCTGTTGCACTGCTTGTGTAGCTCATTGCACTCACATGCAGGAGACTCGGGTTTTCTCCCAGTCCACGAGGTTCTCCTATAGGCTGGCAGGAAATTGAAGTAGTGTCCCAGAAGATGTTCTCAGCTTTATGGTAAGGCAGGGAGGTACGTGGGTCATCTTGTGACTGATCCGATTGGAACCAGGGGGACAGTGCCAAACAGCAATGGCTAAGCAGATGTAAGCAAACAGGGAAGTAGGCATGGACACTCAAGAAAGGTTGGGTCTGCAGGTAACATTTCCTTTTTTACTGCACAGTGCTGCATACAGTATTTCCTGTCGGTAATACAGGTAAATATTTTTTTGATCAGGGCATTCTGTAATTAATATAAAAGTGGTTGTAGTTAGCAGGGGTCTGCTGTGGCAGAGAATTGGGGCTGCTTCTATTAAAAGTTTGCATGGCATATTCAACATCAGTGGCTGTCTTGTCAATGACTATATCCGCTTTTGACTCTTGTAGTGGCTGCAAAGACGAGGAAAGAAAGGAAAACTTTTTGTGTGTATACGAAAGTTATTGTGGTGGTGTCATGGAGTGTTTAAGTATCAGCCACATTAGTGTTGAGAAGTAGTGCATTTAATAATAGTCTTTGGCCAGAGACCAGGCTGGAAAGCAATGTAAAAGGAGGTAGGATCCCGGGAAGGAAGCAGGCTAAAATTACAAAACCTGAAACTATTTTTTTGTGACGTTTGGGAGGAGTGAGTTTTAAACTGCGTCAGCATTTAAGGAAAATGTTGGCAAGGTTGCCATGTTTTATTTGGGATGTTCAGCTGTGGTTGTGGCAGTGTGGTGATTTTGAGGGTAAACAGTCAAGAGAGGTCACAGATCTTTTCCCTGTGCCGTTCTGCTGTGATAACAGACCTGGGTTCGAGGTCCTTGGCTAATCAGGTTCCTAGATTTCTTCTACCCATTTCATAATTAGGTTTTCGTTGCAGAAAGTGCTCTGTTGAACCTCAGATTCTCCCTCAAGGGTTCTTCCTGAACCCTTTCTTACCTCTCAACACCGGTTCACCACCCCATCATCTGGGTTCCTCAGCACTTTGGGAAATTACCTTATTTGCACACTTGTTTTTGATTTTGTATGATATTTATTGGACAATGTTTTGTAATTTTTGGCATTACTGACTGTACTGCACTCAACTTATATACTTTGTCATTGTTTTTGTAATTATTATTCAAGGGGTGTGAATATAGTTCGCTATCCACACACTGACAGTTCCACTGGAAAGTGCTGATTCACCAGGACATCTTCAAGCTAAGTTCCTTCCACCACCTGGGCAGTATATCCCCTCGGCTCCCAAGATGTCAGATCTTTCTTTCCACTCCTCCTTTACAGCTCTGAGCATTGTAGGCTACCAAGTGCATCACTGGTGAATTTTGCTTTTTTTCCTGTGATATTTCAGAAGTTCCTCAACCCATTCTCTTCGCGATTGGTCTGGCACCAGCCTTGTTGACAGAAGAAAGAACGCGAGGATGCGAAGCCAGCTCCTGGCTTCAAATTCTGTGTCACATTCCACCAGAAAATGTGTTGGACAGAAACACACATGTCTTACCTCTACTGTTTGGGGGCTGCACACAGTATTTTGGGCTGTGGCCTGTGCCAGGCGATGCTCCGTTCTTCCTTGGAGGATCATGTGGCCTGGCTTCTTCTCAGTCAGTCAACCAGTAGGGACCCAGAGCTTTAGCTGAAAGGCTGCAAGAAGGCCTCTGCTGCAGCCTAGTTTGCAGGCATGGAAGAGATGGCAAGTACTGCTGCGGCGGATACCTTGTCCATCTCGGTGCTGTTTTCGGCTAGGGCCAGCACAGGAACGTCCTTCACTGAAGAGTTCTGGGAGATGTTCAGGCCCTCCACCTTCAGGAAGAGATCTGCCCACTGCAGTAAGAAACACAAGCGCCACCAGCGCTGGTCCTGGAACCTGGAGAGATTGTGGTCCTCCTGCTGCCTCAACTCCGTTGACTGTTTGACTTTGCTTGAGTGTTCGACTCCGGTCCAGCTTTCTGTGGTTGAGGGACAAGTCAAAAGCTCCATGGTATGCCCATCAGGCTTGTCAACTTCAACACTCTGGCTAATTTATTTATTTATTTGGATTTTGGTAACCGGGTAAGCCCACTGAGACCAGAGATCCCTTTTTCAGGGGCGACCCGTTCAGATGGTTGAGATTTTTCTGGACCCTGTCGATCAGTTGACGGAGGTGGGTGACGAGGAGAAGATCTCCCAGACCTCAGTTTTCCCAGTCCTCACTCAGGAGGATGTGGACTGGTTGGTGTCACCAGCTGGCTCCACTTGGGAACAGCCTCCACTGGCAGTTGTTCCCCCGAAGCCAATGCTTGTCCAGGTACCTTGGCACATGGTCTATAATGAACCCCCTGATGGCTTCTCCTGGGCATCAGTTTTCGGGTCGACGGTCAGGTTCTTGGTCGAGGCGCCACTCTTGTTCAACTGGGGTGCATTGCAGTTGACATTCCTCAACCATAGCAGGATGCTGGGGTGCATTAGGAGAGGGATTTCTAGCTGGAGGAGGGAGGTGGTATAGCTGTTGTATTGCTCACTGGTGAGGCCCCACCTGGAATACTTCGTCCAGTGTTGGAGGCTGCACCTCTGTAAGGACTTTAAAAGGGTGGAGGCGGTACAGAGGAGGACAACGCAAATGATGAGGGCATTGCACAAGAAGCCACACAAGGAAAGGCTGCAAGAACTGAAGATGTACTCCCTGGAATAGAGGAGAGCCAGAGGGGACATGATTGAAACCTATAGGTACGTCACAGGAGTGAACAAGGTGCAAGTGAGGGTCTGCTTCAGAGAAAGGAAGGCACTAGAACAAGGAGGCATGCAGTAAAGCTAAGAGGAGGACGTTTAGGAGAGATGCGTTGAAATGCTTCTTTGTGGAAAGAGTGGTGGATGACTGGAACAGCCTGCTAGAAGAGATAGTGGGGGCAAAGACTGTGGGGAGCTTCAAGCATGTGTGGGATAGGCACAGGGGTATATCAGATAGAGTAACAGGGGGAGGGAGTGACACCTATGGCCAGTCAGGGTCAATGGTGATGGAATAGGCAGAGACAATGGGCAGACTGGATGGGCCTAAGGGTCCTTTTCTGCTGACAAATCCTGTGTTCCTATTAGCTCCTCATACGAGGAGAAGTTGTACTGGTGGATGCACCGGTGCTATGAGGAAGTCCTTTGGCAGCAGTGAACCATTGCCGTGGGGTTGTAGAGCTCTACGCCTGACACCTGTGGTCTACTGGTAGATGCCGATCATGCCCACACCCACCGTTGCATTCTCAACAGATGTTTCTTCACCTGTCTCACCACCCTTGTAGGCAGAGCCATCTCCACCAAGTTCTTGATGGGAGCTCTGACAAAGGACTCCTGTGCTGTGGCTGGCTTGCCAGGCTGGCTGTTGGTGGAAATCACCCAGTCAGATGACTCTCTGGTGGTCCATGGTGGCAGACGTTCAAGGGCCATTTTTGAAGAGTCCTTGGATGACTCAGATGGCTCATCCATGCCGTCATCAAGGTCGCATACCTTCGACCATGTGTCAGTCAAGGAAGTGACTACCGACTGGGGTCGGTGTCATGTGGGGCTGTACTCTAACTCATCTCGGAGTCCATGTTTGTCTTTCTGGAGCCTGTTTAGGAAGGGCCAGGTATACTTTCACAGAGATCCTTGATAGAGACTAATCCCTAGGGGTTGCCTTTGCCATGGCTGAGGCCACATTGGGACTGACCCTGGAGCCTTGACAGCATCCAACATCCTGCCCGGCACTCTGTGCCTGTATGGTCCACAAGTACATGCTCTCTACTGGGTCCCTTTCCAGGTTCTCAGGCCATCCCTCGGCCAAGGCGCTGGTCTCAGACTTGACTTTTCAGAAGTCTGGATCCAAAGAGAACATGGACAAGCCCTCAGATGAGTCAAAGAAGCTTGACCATGTAACCAAGAAGGTCTACGCCATCTCCTGTCTCAGTCTCCATCAGTTAAACTACACCATAATGATTGCCAACTTTGGTCACTCCTCATTGGGAATGTTGGATGATCACCTCCCTCACCTACCTGCTGATGAGCAGCTGCCGCCGAAGTTGGTCAGAGACCAGGGTCAAGCACTGGCTAAATACCCGCTCCAGATAGTCTTAGATGTGGGCAACACATGCCATGGTTGCATCACAGGGCGTGACTAAGGCTGTCCACCTTCATGGTGAACACTGAGCACACGCTGGCTGATGTCCATGTCTTGGGCACCAACCTCTTTGGCCCAGGGGTGGAAGGTAATCTCACCAGGACTGAGAAGTCCATCACCACTCTGTACTCTGTGGCTTCATCCCAGAAGGACCCTAAGGCCCAGAAACCGAAAAAAAGGCCTTTCATTTTCAGTCCTTTTAGCCTCAGCAGCACCTACAGCAGGGACAATATCAAGCCTGGGGCCAAAAAGAGGTAAGGTGAGGTAGGGGAAGTTATTACCCTTCGGCCCCAGTGGCCGGTACCCCCTTCAAAACTGCCCAGTGATGGGTCGGGGGTGTCAGCCTCCAACCTGACCAGTCTCTGACCCAGCTCCTTATGAGTTCTTGGTTTTCACTACTTCTGTCTACACACTTGTCTGTCATTACCATGGACAAGTGGGTTCTCAATGTGGTAGGCAGAGGGCTGCCTCTAGATTTGGAGATTCTCCTGCCTTATCGATCCCACACTCCAGTGGAGTCCTCAGTGTTGCAGGACATGCTGTGCACCCTAAAGGAGGACGTCTCTCAATTCCTTATAAAGGGGGCTATGGCCTGTGTCCCAGATGCCCTGGCAAGTCAGGGGTGCATGTCCAGGTACTTCCTGGTCTTGAAACAGACTGGGGGGGGGGGGCTGGCACCCGATACTGACTCTGCAGGATCTCAATCAGAAAACGAGGTACATGTTCTGGATGGTAACCCTAAACCATACCATATCACCCCTAGAGCACAGCATGTGGTTCTGCTGCCTGGACCTCTACAATGTGTTGTTCTACATCCCTGGCTGTCCGTCCCACTGGCTGTACCTTCAGATCTGCATAGAAGGGATTCTGTATTAGTTCAGGTTACGCCCTTCAGCCTCTCCGGTGGCAGCTTTCCTGCAGTGCAAGGTCATCAGGGTGTACCCCTGCCTAGATGATTGGCTGATTAACGGGCTGTCCAAGGAGGCCGTGGAGTGGTCCAGAGATCTGGCCCTCCAGACCTGAAGAGACTTGGGCCTGTTAGTCAACCCGGCCAAGTCTGAACTGATCCTCTTGCAAGTGATTGATTTCATTGGAGCTAGGCTTCCTGCGGACCGGGCACTGGATTTTACCTACATTGTCTGATCATTTCTGGTTGAACACTCGTACACTGCCCTGGACATCCTGCGGCTGCTGGGGTACATGGCATCCTGCACCAGCATGGTCTGACGGGCCTGCTAGTGGATGTGGCACCTACAGTGGGAGTTGGGCCACTTGGACCAGCCAGTCACAGTGATCCAGATGATGTGGGATGCCCTCCAGTGGTGGATGATCCCAGAACATCTGGAGGAAGGAGTCCCATTTGTCCACTCAGAGCCAACCATCACGCTCATGCTGGACGTGTCTCTAGTGGGGTGGGGTGGGGAGTTGCACCTGGGAGACCACAGAGCCCTGGTTATGCAGGGAATCCCATCACCACATCAGCCTGCTGGAGCTCTGTGTAGTGTGGCTGGTTCTTATGGAATTTGCTCCTCTAGTCAGGGGTCAGGTCATGCAAGTCTAGGCAGACAACACCAAGGCCATGTTTTGCTTGAACAGGTAGGCAGGCACGCACTTCCTTTCCTTTGTGTAGGGAGGCCATCCACACCTGGACCACCGTGTGCAGCCTGGGTGCAGATCTCTTGGCGATTCATGTCGCTGGAGCAGATAGTCAACTGGCAGGCACTCTCAGTCAGGTGGCAGAGATGTTGCATGAGTGGTCCCTGAATCAGGAGGTGGTGGACCACCTGTTTTCTTTGTGTGGCCCATCTCTGGTGGACCCGTTTGCCTCCTGGGAGAATGCAAAACTGAGGCTGTTTTATGCCTGCCCCCCTTAGTCCAGGACACTAATGGGGGATGTCTTCACAAGGCCCTGGACCCCAGGCCTCATGTATGCCTTCCCTTCCTGCCTCTTAATAGATAAGGTGGTGCACAGGACCCGGAAGGAGAAGGCGTGAATTATCCTGATAGCTCCAGACTGGCCACAGCAGTTCTGGTACCCAAATTTCCTGAGCCTCTGTGGCAGTTGTATTTTCATCCAGACCTGCTTGCAAGACAACAGGGGGCAGTCCTGCATCCAGACCTTAAGTCCCTGCACCTTATGGCCTGGTTCCTGAGTGGCTGGAGTTCCAGGGCTTGGGTCATTCAGAGGAAGTGCTCCATGTTTTGGTGACCTCTCAAAAGGAGTCAACTCACTGGTGCAGTGCCTTTAAATGGAAGCGGTTTTCCATTTGGTGTCAGAGCAAAGAGCTTGATCCCCTTGCCTGCCCTGTGGCAAGTATCCTCGACTACTGCTGCTCCCTCTCCTAGCTGAGGCTGTGAGTGACGACCATCAAGGTGCACCTAGCAGCCATCTCTGCATACTGGGCATGGGCTGGTATGCTGAGGGTGGCCCAGGAGAAGCTGGCCGGGTGATTTTTCGAAGGCCTTGACCGCCTGTCCCCTCTGGTGTGTTAACCTCCACCACCACAAGACCTGCTGTTGGTGCTGGCTTTGCTCATGGGGGCAAGCTATGTGAGCCTATGCACAGGTATGAGATGCCACACATGTTGTGGAAGACTGCCTTCTTGGTGGCCATCACATCAGCCAGAAGGATCAGCGAGCTCCAGGTGCTCTCGGTGGAGGCTTCTTATCTGGTCTTCCACAAGGACAAGGTGGTCCTTTGCCCCCACCCGGAGTTCCTGATGAAGGTGGTATCAGAGTTTCACCTTAACCAGAGGATGAACCTTCCAGTATATTTTACCAAGCCATCTTCGGAGGTCGACTGTAGGCTCCATACTCTGGACCTACAGAGGGCGCTCTCTTATTATAAGGAGCACATGGCTGGAGTTTGGGGTGAGGCTCACCAGTTGTTTGTGACATATGATGAAGCCGCGCCTGGCAGACCAGCAGCAAAGCAGACCACTGACAGGAGGATTACATCCTGCATCAACCTTTGCTGCAGATTGGCTGGTAGGCAGCTTCCAATAGGGTTTATAGCTCATTCCCACAGACATACTGCTGCCTTGCTGGCTGCTTCCAGAGACATCCATGTCCAGGAGATCTGCAGGACTGCTCCCTTGAAATCAGCTCTCACCTTCATCTTCCATTACAGCGTCAAACTCGAGTCTCGCCGAGTTGCTGCTTTTGGGACCTCAGTTCCCTAGCCTCTATTTGCCAAATAGGGGGTGCACACCCTGCCTCCTCCTTCTGGAGAACTGCTGGAAGTCTGCCAGTGTGTGGATTGTGAACTATAGCCGTGTCCCTAGAAAAATTGGTTACTTACCTGTAACCATAGTTCTTGGAGTAGGATATAATTCACATCCACACCACCTACTCTGCATCCCTTGTCAAATGGCACATAGATCCCTGCTTCCAGCGTGCAAGATCTGACATCACGGGGCAGAACCGAGGGATGTACCACCCGGGTGGTGGAAGGACCTTCGCTTGAAGACATTCCAGCAAATCAGCAATTTCCATTGGAACTGTCAGTGTGTGGTTCTGAACTATATACCACTCCTAGAACTATGGTTACAAGTGAGAAACCAATTATCAGCCTGGTTTGTATTTCTTTGTAACTGCTTTCCCTTTCCTCAGGGTCACACCTGGAAATGAGCCTTGGCTCAGAGTGCTTCTCCTGGTCACCAGTTAACAAATAAATAAATATTAATTCATAGAGATTACTGCACCAGCCTGAGGCAATGTCTGATGCATCCTCTCTTGCTGTGGTGCACCATTCCAAGAGGCAGCGCTGGCTTACTGGGCTCATAGGGTTTTGGGTATTCCCAAAAAAGGCCTAAAAGGAAGTGCTGCAGGTGGTGTGTAGCATCTACACTAAGCTTCAGAAAGCTTCCCAGCTCCTGAGTAACTCAAAATTCGTAAAAAAAAAAAAAAAAAAGTGTTGGGTTATCCAAACAATCCAGCCTGCTGCAAAGTAGGCATTTTAGTGGTTCCAAAATGCCACAGATAGGTGAATATAAATGAACCTATTAAAGCTGTTGCTTTGCCCCTTACTGAAGTTAAAGGGTCATCTCAAGAGACATACTCAAACAATGATATTCATAAACGATATCCAGTATGATGAAAAAATGTAATCAGCATTTGAATATAGCCAGGACTCTCTTTGCTCTTCCTCAAAAGTCTCATAAAACAGTAGCTGTTATTCTACTTTTCACCACAGAACTGTATTTGATTTATTAACTTGTTTTTGTTTTTCATCCTACAGGACACTGATTTGAAAAAGACAGTTGATGAAAGCGTTCGAATTCAAAGGGCGTACAACCACTATTTTGATCTGACTATTGTAAATGACAATCTAGACAAAGCCTTTGAAAAGCTACAGACTGCTATAGAGAAACTTAGTGTTGAACCACAGTGGGTCCCGATCAGCTGGGTCTACTGACAGGTCACTTGAAAGAGTTGAATTACTTCTGACAGTAGCTGCAAAAATAGACATTGCATTATGAAGACTGTTTGCGAAGGTGAGGGCAAAGTCTGCAGCATTCATGCCTTTATACTCAATGTAGATTCAAATGATAGTACACTATTATGACTTTTTATATTAAAATGTTGAAGGGAAAGTGTACTTAAATGTAATTTATTTTGATTTTTCTAACTTTTTACAAATGATCTTTCTATTCATATCACGTGAAGGAATCACACTGATACAGACATTAAGTAACGCGTGGTTGGTAACCTCGCCTTTTCATGTGAGATTTTCTGTACGTAGTTTAGGATAACACATTTACAGTACATTCTGGCTTATATTTTCATTGCAAGAAAGGATACTTGAAATGTTTTTTAAAAATTATAATACTACGTATAAATGACAAATTGCAGTTTAATTTGCTTGCATCAGGGCAAAAGACATACCCATTGTTGTACACATAATCATCAAGCTGGTTTACAGTTCTTCTACAGTGGGAATCATTGACTGAACATCGAGACTGCAATCAGCACAGTGTCATTAATTCTGTATGTCTGCTTCAGTTAACTGTAAAGTGTTTCTAGCTGTTACAGGGGTTAGACAGTCCTACATTTTCAAAGAAACTGGAAATAATCTGCCCCTGTAGCTGCTGTGCATTTGCATTTTGCCATAACTACATATTAAATGAAGCAATGTGGGAAAATCAAGAACCACCCTGGAAAGGATTAGTTTTGTTGCTTCTATCAGATTGAGTATTCACAGATGAAAAATGTTAACTATTTTATGATATGAAATTCTTCAGTATTTGTATTTTAAACTGTTTGTGGGTTTTAGTTCTTGCAATGCTTAGAAAGCTTTTATTTCAAGATATGGGACATTTGTGAGTGTAATGGTGTTGCATTTATTTAATTGTGGTAAATATTATCTTTGTGTTGCTATGTGTTTAATTAGTTGTGTTGACATTTGCATCCTTCAATGAACAAGCTGTGTATTTGTTAAATTGGCATCAGGCATGATTATCAGTGTCATTTATATTTTTTTTCTATTTCGTATAATGTGCTCTTTTTGTGTCAAGTTTGCTTTTGTGTGGTACAGAAGGTACTTGCTCATTATGTCTGTGCACTAAATGTACATGTTTACAGTTATCAGAGTAGATGAATAATCTCTTGTAGACAGCTGTGTACAATAAAAGGTGTCTCACGGTGACACTAGTGGGAACTTCCCACAGTCCATTCTGTCAGTCAGAATTCTAGATCTTCAACTAGCTTGAGGCAAATTTAAAAAAACAATGAAGATCATTGACATCCCTGGTTCAGACTTTAATTTTGTTAAAAAATGTTGTCTAAAAGGCAACAGAGGTGAATGCAGTGAAGTAAATAAGATTAGCTGTCTCAAAAGAATTTGTCTCTGACTTAGTGGCAGGTGGCCATTACCATCTCATTCCACACTACAAATTAGTGTGCAGCTCAGCATAATTGACAGAGAATGCGTAGTAGTACTTACTGCTTAATTGCTCATCTCTTCATTCAGCTCCAGCACACATCTCCTTCACGTCAGTATCACTGACACAGGAACCACAGAAACAGATGGGAGCTTGTGTTGTTGTATCGCCAAAGATCTGTAAACCTCAAAACCCATAACCATCAGTGTTTAGATTATTGTTACACAGGGTCCAGCAAGGCAAAGGCCACGCTAAGTATTTTCTGACAGGGACTGTATTGAAACTAAAATGTCCACTAATCATTTTAGTAGATTGAAAAGTGAAAAAGCCAAATTTCAGGCAGCAGCACTGCATTTTGATAAGTATTCCTAAACTTCTGTATGTGCTGCAAAACAAGCCAAAAATTGCAGCTGAGTATGCAGGCAAAAGCTCATACAGCTGTAAGAATCTACAGTATTCACTGCATATAACCCTACTGAGTATTAACTGCAAAGATTTGGTATCCTGCTGCTGAGTGGTATAAACCCAGGCCAACAGGCCAGTTGTACACTTAAGCAGCACTCCTTAAACTGTCCCAGAGGGGTTCATTCTTTCTGCCAAATTAGGGATCAGAGTTGGAAAACAGCAGCAGTACAGTATGTGTAGGTGGCAATTTAACTGCAGCATATAGGTGATGCTTGAAAGCTCTGAGGTGAAGAAATGGGCTCTGACAGTACAATGTACCCAGCCAACCTGTCAAGAAATGACACTGAGGAGCAACTGGTTAGTTTAGTCACCAAGCTGGGGAACAGAAGCGGCCTAGGCAAGGAATCTCTCCAGCTAATTTCTGATTTTGGAATCAATGCTTGGGTTAAAGAGTGCCGATGCCATGGGGACAACTTTGAATAAATATAATATTTAGATACAGTTCAGCTTACATTTCATAGAAACATAGAAACATAGATTTTGATGGCAGATAAGGACCGCTTGGCCCACCCAGTCTGCCCATTTCCCTACTTATTGGATAAGCTGCAGATCCTAGTTAACCAGCAGCCTACTTCTTCCCCCACCCCCTAGAATTGCCTTATGACTGTCCCATGCATGCTTGAATTCCACCACTGTTTTTGACTCCACAACCTCCTCCGGAAGACCATTCCATGCATCCACAACCCTCTCTGTGAAAAAATACTTCCTTAAATTACCTCTGAGCCACCCCCTTCTATCTTCAAATTGTGCTCCCTTGTTCTTGCACACCTCTTTTTTTGAAAGATGCTACCCTCTTGGACTTTGTTGATTCCCTTGAGATACTTGAAAGTTTCTATCATGTCCCCCTCTCTCTCCTTTCCTCGAGGCTATACATATTCAGCTCCTTAAGTCTCTCTTCATATGTCTTCCGGTGCAGGCCCTGCACCATTTTAGTTGCCCTCCTCTGGACAGCCTCCATTCTGTCTATATCCTTGCGGAGATTGGGTCTCCAGAACTGCACGCAGTACTCCAGATGGGGTCTCACCAACTGTCTGTACAGAGGGATAATAACTTCCTGTTTTCTGCTGGTGATGCCTCTCCCTATGCATCCCAGTATCCCCAACCCTCCTTGCTGCCCTCTCACATTGCTTGCCCACCTTTAGGTCATCTGATATGACTACCCCCAGGTCCCTTTCCATTTTTGTTGTTACTATCTCACCCCTCATTGTGTACTCTTCCCCTGGGTTTTTGTTTCCCAGGTGCATTACCTTGCACTTCTTAGCATTGAATCTAAGCTGCCATACATTTGACTATTCCTCTAACCTTGCCAAGTCCCTTCTCATCCTTTTTTCTATAATTATTGCTTTTGCATGACAGTAGGATTTATGTCCTGTCTGCTCTGGTTGTTTATCTACACTTGACATCAGAGATCTGTTTATGACGTCAACATTTTTTGTTGTTGTGGAAATGATTATAATGTCTTAAAACACTTGAGTATGATGGCAGGTATAGACACACAGCCAGAGGAGATCATCTCTAGGGGGCAGTGATCTTATTTTCATGTAGCAGCTCTCTGTAACAAAGGAAAGGGGAGAAGTACAGCAAATACATGAAATGTTAACTAGATTGTGTCTAAATCTTACATTTTCCAATGTGTTTCCAGTTGCGTCAGAAGCTCTTTAAGGAGAGCTCTGGCATATGCCCATGGCTGAGGCGGGGGAGGGAGCAGGGGAGAGCTTGCCCTGCATGAACCGTTTCTTTCCATGGGGGGCAGGTCATCTATCCAAAACACAGATAGCCATGTGTGTAAGAAGTCTCCCTAGACTGAAAGGGGACTCTTAGTAGATAAAATCCTTGTTATAGAGATTATTTATTTATCATTGGAAATCATATGGTCATTAACAAAATATTTAGATTCAGAATCTCTGTATTTTGGATTAAAGCAGCAATTTCCATAGATTCTTTTAATATGATGAATAATTTTGATAAAAACATTCAAAAATCTCCATTTGTAGTGTGTGTATTTAATGAAAGACCATCCAGCTGCATGTCAGCATGAGTGAATATAGCATTCAAGTGGCCCTCTGAACTGATGGGTCGGGAGGATAAATAATTAAGTCTTATGTATTTATTTACCAAGGATTACATAGCTAAAATGTAACGTTTCATTTTCTGCTGAGTCATGCTTTTTACCCATTTTTACATCTGAGTGGACTGAAGTACTGGGGAGGTTAGTAAAGTAACTTGCTCAGTCACACATGCTGTAAGTGGCATTTGAACCTGGGTCTCCTGGATCTCAAGCCTACGCTCTAGACTATGCTGCCACTCTATTTATTTGCTTCTGCTAACTGTGAAGTATAGTTCTAGCTGTTTCTGGGTTATTTTGACAGTTTTAAAATGTTTGTCTGGTAAACTAAGCACCCATGACATGGCCTGAGATAAAAAAAAAACAATTATTTGTCAATGCTAAATGTTTGCTAGCATGTTGTGAAAGTTTACCCTAAAGTTTCAACATAGTCATTTTAAAACCACACCTTATAATCAAGATGAGGACTTTTTTAAAATCCTGTCCAAAAAATGATTCCATGGAGCAACTGGGAAAACATGTTTTGGAGGGGATTTGAAAAATTACTCCTGCCTTATTCGTGAGGTGGGGTAACAAATGGCTATATTGAAAATTTAGGGTCAAATTCTGGAAAAAATAGCAAAGTTATGAATAAACATTGAAGCCTCTCAATGTTGTTTTTTGAGATTTGAAGCCCACATGTTCAACATAGTCTTTTTAAGACCCCACCTTATGATGCACGACAGTTGAAATTTCTTAAATCTTGTTGGAAACATAGTTTTACAGAGCGACTATGAAAACGTGTTTCAAAGGGATTTGAAAAACTTCACCTGCCTGGTTCATGAGGCGGTGTCTGACGAAGGCAGTGTTAGGGTTTTCCTGTTGACTACTCTGGCAGGAAGTACAGTATATTGGAAACCTCATTCTGCAGCCACGAGCATTAACACAAGGTTTGCAGTACACCTCCTTTTGTGCCTCAGCAACATTTGCAGGAGAATGAAAGGAAATTGAGCAGGAATAGGACAGCATAAACAAGGGACCCTAAATAAGGGAACATCAGACTATTTCAAAACAAACAGAGAAAAACCTGTATTGTGGTGCTGGGGTTATTAAATGGACTTCACAAGTGCCCAAATTTCTAATTATAATTAAAAAAAAAAGTCAAAAAAAAAAAAAAGAGAGGCATATTGCACCCTTTAAAATGTGTCACCACATACTTAAGACTCACTTTGTTGGAAGTGCAAACATAAGAAGAGTATGGAGGCAAGTAAGTAGTTACAATGATTTAGTCCACATTCATTCCCATTATCAGTAAACGGTGTGTCACTACAAATGACAGAGAGCTACAAATTTTGATCTTAAACTTGTTACTAGTTCCTTCTGAACTCTCAGAGCAGCAAACCACAGCCTTATTAGAAGTGCAAGGTAGCTTTTGCCCCCAGCTTACAAGTACGTCCAGACATTGTCATGTAGGTCAGCACAAGTATCCCAGCACAGATGCAGCTAATGCTATTTAAAAGAAAATGGTACTTCAAAGTCCTTACAGATCTTTAACCGGTCACTGTGACAGAGACAGTCACTCACCCCTCTTAAAAAACAGGCACCCTGTTCGAATGACAAAATACAAGTTCCTGTGTTAGGCACACAGTCGTTGGGGCCCAGATGTGATCTACTCTTCAACATTTCTTCACCCAAAATGTTGGGCACTGCCCCTAAAAATGATGAAGAGGATACAGAATGTGGGCCCTATCATCACTACAGTGAAACAGCTCTGAATAACGCTAGTGTGGAAAGAAAAGCGAGGTGCTTTTCTGCTCATAAAGTTTTCCATCACTGGGGTGATTATCATTGTATTAAGAATAAGATAAAGTTCATGTGTAAAAATTCAGATTAGTATCTGCGACAGTACCTCTGGGCAGCAGGCATCTTCTGCATGAGGACTAGTGGAGGATCTGACTGCTAAACTGAGTGCGTTCCTGCCAGACTCCATATTAATAGTAATGGTGGGGGGTCAGATGTCAGATACTAGTGGAGGAATGGAGTGCTAAACTGAGAGCCATCTCTGCATGACTCCCTACTAATGGTAGCATGGGGCAGTTGAGATGTTGAATACTAGTGGAGGATCTGAGTGCTAAACTGAGAGTCGTCCCTGACTCCCTACTGAGGTAATGGGTGGCAGTTGAGATGCCAGATACTAGTGGGGCATCCAAGTGCTAAACTGAGAGCCTTCCCTTCCTGACTCCCATCTGAGGTAGCAGGTGGCAAATGAGATGTCAGATACTCATGAAGGATCCCAGTGCTAAACTGAAAGTTGTTCCTGCCTGACTCTACTAATGGTAACGGGGGGGGGGGAGCAGTTGAGATGTCAGATACAAGTGGAGGATCCAACTGCTAAACTGAGAGCCATCCCTGCCTGACTCCCCACCAATGGTAATACGGAGCAGTTGAAATGCCAAATACTAGCGGAGGATCCAAGTGCTAACCTGAAAGCAGTCCCTCTCTGACTTCCTACTACTGACGGGGGAGGGGGGGTGCAGTTGACATGTCAGATACTGATCTATAATAAGGTATGCTGCTTTGTACTTGATGCAGATAACCGCGCTCATAGTTGTACCCTTTATGCACTTATTAACTGGCTACCTTTACCCTGCAGAATAAAGCTCCAGACCTGTTGCTAGCCAAAATGGCAATCCTGAGTCTAACACCCCCTGCTTTAACAAATTGCTTCCGCGTCGTCTCCAACCAATACAACACCAGGAACATGGCCAGGAATGCCCTTAAGTCTCTCTTCTGGTGTACTTATCTGGCAAAGCAGTCATTTGCTGTCAGGGCTGCTAACTGGTTAAATGAACAGCCTGACACACTACTGAACCTCCCCAAGATTAATCAGTTCAAGAGATCTTTGCTCTTGTAGTCCAGTGCAGTTGTAACCATTTAACTGTTATATTCAGCTACTCTCTGTATATATCCTGTGACTTTTTTATACAACGATCTGTATGGATTTTTTTTTTAAAACTGTATGTAACTGTTTTGTTTTAAGTGTTTGGAGCCTGACTCAACTGCATTTCCTCTGGAACTGCTTATTCTAATTGTAATGTTTTTGTGACTATGTATTTGACATGGAAACTTTGTAAATCAGCACTTGTGCTCAAAGGTAATCTCTGAAGTTTTCAATAAATGAATAAAGATATTAGAGGAAGATCTGAGTGCTAAACTGAGAGATGTCCCTGGCTGACTCCCTGCTAAAGGTACTTTGGGGGGGTAGTTGAGATGTTAGGTGCGTTGAGTTGAGCTACAGCTAATGTCTCCTCTCTTTACACTTCTAGATTAAAAAAAGTAGTTACTGTAATTACAGGTTCAACAATAGTGACTAAGACTTCTAGACTCACCTCCATTTTCTGGCGACCTGAGTAGGTGATGTTCCATGTGATTCTTACTGCGTGGCTGCCTCTTCTCCGCATCCATGGTACTGGCCAGTGGGTGGGGCTACAGTCCAGACACAATTGCAAAAGAAGCCAAGGCTTTTGATTTTAGTTGTTTGTTCCCCTTTGGTCTTCCTTTCAAGTCCATAGTTATCCAATTGACCAGGCCAGTGGTGACAGGGTTGAACAAGCCTGCCTTTTTCACACCCAGCTGCAAAATTCAACCTGAAAGGGAAAGGTGGGGGTAGAACAGCATGGACATGGAGGGAGAAAACGTTTTTTTGTTTGTTTTTGTTTAATTATACCAAACCAGAAACAGAAGGTCAGTTCAGAAGAGTTAGCAGAGGGAAGTAGTTGGTGTTCACCATGCAGGCAGGAGAGGGTGAGGCAGCGGCAGGGGAGTTAGGATACTACAGAGAACAAAGGAGTGAAAGTTGTTTCTTTTTTTTCTTTTACTGACAGGGCTGGGACAGATGGGTGAGAGTAGGTTTTAAGGGCATCACAAATGGTGGTTTGAGGGTGTCTGACTGACCCGAGTTTAATATCATTGCAGTTTTGGTACATGCTATACCCTACCAATGTTCATGCAAGAGTTTTCCTTTGGAAGAGAGCAAAACCAAACCGGTGGTTCAAAAAAAAAAGACCAACAGTGCAGCTAATTATTTTTTTCACTTGTTCCAAAGCATCTCTTAATTAAGAATGATAAACTTTGATTGTACTTTTTCCAGAAATGGTTAGCAACACAGTTGAGTCAACCACCAGACGTTGGGGAGGGGGGACGAGAAGCAGGCTGAGTATGACACCTCTCAGCTGGTTTCTGGCAGTGTCAAGTAGCTGAAAGGATGCAGACACTGATAGGTGCATCTACCTCCTTTGAACTACGCAAATTTCCATCAATCAGCTAGCAGAACAGCGTCATGATCAGCCTCACTAATCTTTGAAAAAATCAAGCAGAAGGCAGAGCTCCACAGCAAAATTGGGCTAATAAAGACACTGAGAAAGTTTACACATGCTAGGATCATTGTTTCAGCAAAAAGGTCAGGCAAGACCACGGCACTAACCCTAAGACCTTTCTGCTGGAACAATGATCTGAGTATGTGTATACTTTTTTAGTGCTTTTTTTAGCACCTTTTTGCTGTGGAGTGCTGCCTTCTGCTTGCTTCAGTCTGTCGTTTCAGGCAAGCACCCGCTCTGTAGTTTTTTGAGCGCACGTCCACCTGTTTATTACTTACTGATCTTTGGCCTGTCACTATCAAGCCTGCTACTCTACTCTCACAGTATGTTTGTAAACATAAAAATGTATTCACATGAGGTTTTAGAGAGGGAGGTTGGGGGTTATCTAATGCATCAGGGGTCGTGGGGACACAGGGTGGGGGAGGTGATTAGGCACGGTGGGGAGGGTTATAAGTCTTTTATTGTCTGTTGTACTTAACCTGGTTACCAAAATGCATGCTACATACATACACATAAAGCATTTACTCTCAGATTCAAGATCTGATATTGGAGTTTGATACCAGAATCCAATATCAAATCCTCATAATTAGGCTAAAGGATTTTTGGCAATTATACATGGAAATCCTAAATTTTGAGCGGAATCCAAAATATCCATTTTTATAAAAAGGATAGCTGTGCAAATCAATGCTTATTTTATTTTTTATCATTGTGCTATGCTTGGACTATGATGGTTTTTGACTTGAACCACATAGCAAAAATGCCTCTGTAAACTAAAATATTTACCACCCCTCCTTCTTGGAGGTTAGGTATTTGATGTTGATGGATACCTCACAGTAAACAGCATATACACCACTGTCATGAAAGACAGCCATTCAGTCTAGGGAAATTGAGTCCCTCCTCCCTCACACATTTTCCTTGTTTTCTGTTGGCTCTACCTCCATTTGATATGATTTCAAACCTCCTGTTCTGCATGCAGTCAGAAAGGAATCAACCTCATTTGTCACAAGCTGTATTCTTACAGATTTCTGATCACATATCTAAATATGGTTTGCTATTCCCAACCAACAGGATTTTCGCAAGTGCTTCAGTACTACCATGGTGCAAGCGTGTTTCACAGACCATGTCCTATGATCCGCAGATGAGGGTACACCCGCTGGAGCAATATCCATCGATCTAAGTCCTTCAACCTTGTGGATCATGATATCCTCCTTCACAAACTCATTTCCTGTGGCTTCTCAACAGGCAGTACTGACTGGTTTTGAAATTACCTCTGCAACAGATCACAAGAGGTCTGCACCAGGGGAGCAGCCTCCAGCTCTCTCATGGTGCACAGTGGAGTCCCGCAAGGGTCCCTACTAGGTCCCGTACTTTTCTCCCTGTTTGTCAACCACCTACCTGATGTCAATCCAGACAACCATAAGTTATATACGGTAGTGACAACGACTCACTAAATTTATCCTTCTTCCTCTCTGAGGACTTTTCAGTTCAGCCATGACTGATTCACAGGAAACAGACTCCTTGTCAATTCTAAAAAGACCGGGACCATGCTTTTTGGGTCAAAGCACAAACTTGCAAAATGCTCTGGTACCCAAACAAACTCCCTCTACATCCTGGCCCCAAACAGCTTCCCTCTTGAACAGGTCTCTACCCTCAGGTACAGTACTTGAGAGCCACCCTTGACTTTTCCCTAACATTCCAAGATCATATTGGACTGACAGTAAAACGGGTTAACCAACAGCTCGGGGCTTGCCATCGCCTGTGGCATCTCATGACTCCTGAAGTACGCCTTGCTATTGGGCGGGCCAGGCTCCTACCACTGCTGACCTACTGCTGCCCCATCATTTCTCAAACCTTGCCTCGCCAACTTGCTCATCTACATACTGTCTTCAATAGCATTAGTCATTTTATCCTGCTAGCCCCACACAATACCCATCACTGCTCATTATATGCTATAACAGGGTGACTCTCTCCCCCCAGGCCTGTTGGGACTTCCCAAAGAGGGCCCTGATCTGTAAAGCACTTAATGACAGGGTGTATTCCCCCTTAACTAGATTCCTCATGTTCAGACACGGCACCTGGAAACTGAGGTCCTCCTCAAAATGACTGCTTGACTATCCCAGGACCTGTATGGACATGGGACAGAGGACCTTCTCTATAGCTGCCCCAAGGCTCTGTAACAGCCTTCCTACCTTTTTCCACTCATTAGGCTCCCCTCTGATTTTCAAAACTAACTTGAAAAATGCACTATCTGCCTCACCCTGTAAGTGCATTTCCTGACCTTGTCGAGGTGGATATCTTGGTTGGCTCCTTACCCTACTTGACTGCCCATTTCCCTACCTATTGGATAAGCTGCAGATTCTAGTTAACCAACAGCCTACTTCCTGCAACCCCCCGCTATAATTGCCTTATGTCTGTCCCATGCATGTTTGAATTCCCCCACTGTTTTAGACCCCACAACCTCTCCCGGAAGGCGGTTCCATGCGTCCACCACTCTCTCCGTGAAAAAGAATTTCCTCACATTACCCCTGAGCCGCCCTCTAACTTTAAATTGTGCCCCTTGTTCTTACACATATCTTTTCTGAAAGATGCTACCCTCCTGGACTTTGTTGATTCCCTTGAGGTACTTAAAGTTTCTATTATGTCCCCTGTCCCTCCTTTCATCAAGGGTATACATATTAAGTTCTCTGTCTCTTCATATGGTTTCTGATGTAGACCCTGCACCATTTTAGGTGCCCTCCTCTGGACTGCTTCCATCCTGTCTAGGTCCTTGCGTGAGATGAGGTCTCCAAAACTGCACACAGTACTCCAGATGGGGTCTCACCAACTGTCTGTATAGAGGATAACCACTTCCTTTTTCTACTTGTGATGCCCCTCCCTATGCATCCAGTATTCCCTGGCTCTCCTTACTGACTTCTCACATTGCTTACCCACTTTTAGGTCATCTGATATGACTACAGCCAGAGTCCTTTCCATTACTGTTGTCGCTAGTACCTCCCCCTGCTATTGTGTACTCTTCTCCTGGATTTTTATTTCCCAGGTGCATTACTTTGCACTTCTTTGCATTGAATCTAAGTTGCCATATGTCTGACCATTCCTCCAACCTTGCCAAGTCCCTTCTCATCCTTTCTACCCCCTGTGTATCAACTCTGTTACAGATCTTTGTGTCATCTGCAAGAGGCATACCTTTCCTTCAGACCCTCTGCAATGTCACCTATAAAGACCTTAAAAGGACTGGACCCAGTACTGAGCCCTGAGGTACTCCACTAGTAACCCCTTTCTTCAGAATTTGTTCCATTCACTATTACCTTCTGTGTCCTGTTGTGCAGCCAGTTTGCTACCCAGGCTACCACCCTGGGACCCACTCCCAGGCTGGCTAACTTGATTATCAGTCTTTTGTGCGGGACTGTGTCAAATGCCTTGCTAAAGTCTAGGTAGGCCATATCCACAGCCCCTCCCTGGTCTATTACTTTGATCACCCAGTCAAAAAAAAAGATTAGATTTGTCTGACATGATCTTCCTGCTGTGAATCCATGCTGCTTTGGGTCCTGTGCCCTGCAGGCCTCTAGGTACTCAACAATTTTTTCTTTCAGAAGTGATTCCATCATTTTCCCCACCACTGAGGTCAAACTAACAGGTCTGTAGTTTCCTGCTTCTGCCTTGCTCCCACTTTTGTGAAGGGGAATCACATCTGCCCTCCTCCAGTCCTCAGACTGTTGAATGCCTTTCCCCCGCCACTCACTGAGCCTTGATCATCCACTCTCAACTGTGTTGCATCCCTGTCTTTGCTCACAAACTGTCATTTGCTCTGACTAAGATTAGCTTTACCTGTTTTGAATGTTGACTGCCTTTCCCGACACTCACTAAGCTTCAATCCTCAGATGTTGGCTGTGTTGCATCCCTGTCTTTGCTCACAAACTGTTGTTTGTTCTAAGATGAGCTCTACCTATTTTTCACTGCCATTACACTCTGTTTACCTATGTATTGCTTGTCGAACCTTGTAATTCACTGCACCCAGTATTTTTCCCGTTGTTTCCAGCGCAATGAATTTGCTGAACTGTTATGTACAGTATTGTTTTCTTAAGCACTGTATGTTTGTATTGCTCAAGTTATTGCTGGACCCTCATGTATTGTATTTAGTGTATTTTATTCTCAAGCACCGTATGTCTGTATTGCTCAAATTATTTTGCTCTTCCTGTTGTACTCTATGTGCCATCTTCATGGCCCAAGTAATGCCTGAAAATGGTCCCTGGGACCAGTGTACCTACCCAGTTATCAAATAAATAAAATCATCAGAAAGATGTGTGGAAATCGTGGCTCTCTTCCCATTTAACTTGATGGAGAGAAAACTGTCCATCTGCATGCATCATCTTTAGGAACGCATTTGCGACAGAAGCACTGATCTCTGAACCTGGAGAGCCGGTCCAAGTACCACCATCATAAGCTGTCACTGAAGCCAGTTCTCTGCATGACCTTGAGCAGGCAGCCAGACCTCCACATTGTGGTCCTGCTTGGCTGGCCTGGGCTCTCCAACCAGGATGGGGATAGTAGGGCTCAATCCATTGCATTTCAGTTGGTGAATTAATCAGAAGATAAACAACCAATCCACCAGTTAAAAAAACATTCCAGACAATGCAAAGTTTTCTAAAAGCGTCAGCATTTGAGTATTGCCACTGGACGTTGTGTAGAAGAATGAGTACCAAGCTGAGTATGACACCACTCAGCTGGTTGCCAGCAGTGTCATAAAGATGAAAGGATGCAGCCGCTGTTTGATAGGTGCAGCTGCTTCCTTTCAACTGCACATTTCAGGCCATCACCCAGCAGAACAGCATCATGATCTGCCTCGCTGATCATTGCCTATCATCATTGAGCCTCCTGCATCCTGAGCTGCATTGGCTGCGACAGTGACACACCTCTGAAGCCTGCTACTGTAGTCTTATAATAAGTATACTTCATGCATGCGTGCACAAGCAAACATAAAAAGTACAGTGGAAAAACACAGGAATTGGTCAGCAAGTACTGTATATGATTATGAAAACAATAAAAATCCAAAAATATAGAAACTACTTTTTAAAAACTGAGCAGTAGTTAACTTAGATGAACACATTTGTTCATTAAACATTGAATCTTTGTTCATGCAACTTCAGTACTAAAACAGGTGATTAAATATTTGCATCACATTGTGGTCATTCGGTACCCAAAAAAAGTACATTATAGGGGTGTGATTATAGTTCACTATCCACATATTGACAGTTCCATTAGAAAGTGTTGATTTGTCGGAACTTCTTCAAGCAAAGCTCCTCCCACCACCCAGGCAGTATATCCTTAGGCTCAGCCTCATCATGCAAGATCTTCCGTACTGCTGGAAGAGTTTGATCTTCTGCTTCGCACTTCTGCGCGTGGTAGGCTACCAAATGTGCCATTGATAATTTCTAGTTTTTTCCTTCAATATTTTGGATTCCTCAGTTCAGCTCCAGCCTTGTCAATGGAAGGTGCCACTAAAAAAAAATGTAATGGAAGGATCCACACGTCTTGCCTCAACAGTTTGGGGCTGCACACGATGTTTCAGGTTGTGGCCTGTGGCAGACCATGCTCCCTTCCTCTTTGGAGGGTCACGGGGCCTGGCGTCTTGGCCGGCCAATAGAGACTCAAAGCTTAGACCAAAAGACCACAAGAAAGCCTCTGTTGTGGTGAGGTCTATTGTCAAACTAGCGGGCCACTGAAGTTGCAGTGGTTACAGCTGCAAGTGGGTGCCTCATCAGCCTCAGCACTGCTCCCAGCTGGGGCCAGCATCACAGCATCCTTCACCGGAGAATTCTGAGAGATGAAGTGGGCCCTCCAGGCCTTCTTGGAGAGCCCCGCCTGAAATGGTAAGAAACATAAGCACCACTGACATTGGTCATGCAACTGAGTGAGATTGCGGTCCTCCCACTCCCTTAACTCTCCTGAATGCTCGACTTGGGTCGAGTACATGATTCCGGTCAAACTTTCTGTGGTCAAGTGCCAGGTCGAGAGCTCCATGGTACCCCTGTCTGGCTTATCAATCTCAATGCTGGTCGATCAGGTGGTTGAGATTTTTCTCAACCCCCATCGACCAGTTGTTGGAGGGCATTGACGAGGAGTCAGTCTCCCAGACCTTGGTTTTCCTGGTCCTCATACAGGAGGATGTGAGCCAGTTGGTGTCCTTGACTGGCTCTACTCAGGAACATCTTCCACCTATGGTCGTTCTACCGAAGCCGATACTTCCCCATCCAATTTGGCATGTGCTCTAGAATGACCCTTGGTGGCTTCTCCTTGGCGTTGGCCCTCAGGTCAACAGTCCACGTCAGGCTCTTGGTCGAGGCACCATTTGTATTCTCACTCAGCTAGGAAGCGTTGCCATCGCTGTTCCTCAACCTCGTCATCCTCAGACAGGAGCTACTCCACCATAGAATACAACAGCGCTACAAGGAACTCCTCTAGTAGCAGTGGACCATTGTAGGTCAGGGTAAGGCTCTACCAAGACACCTATGGTCGACTAGCACGTGCCGGTCATGCCCACGCCATTGCATCCTTCACAGATGTCCCTAGCCCCTGTCTCACCACCCTTGCGGTTGGAGCCACCTCCACTGTAGCCCTTGATGGGAGCTCTGACAAGGAATTCCTATGCTGTGGCTGGCTTGCCAAGCTGACTATCAGTGGAAAGTACCCAGTTGTATGATTCTTGGGTGGTTCACGGTGGCAGATGGTCGAGAGACGTTTTGAAGAGTCCTTGGACAAGTCAGATGACTCGTCTATGCTGTCAGTGAGGACACATACCTTCCACCACGTGTTGGTTGGGGAACTGACTATTGGCTATGGGCTGGTGTCAATTGGAGCTCCACTCCATCTCATTTCAGAGTCCATGTCTGTCCCAGTGAAGACTGTTCATTAAAGAGAAGAGTACCATTCACAGATATCCTTGATAGGGATGAATCCCCAGGGGCTGCCTTTCTCATGGCTGAGGCTGTCTTGGGATCAGCCCTGGGCCTTTGGCAGCACCCTACCCAGCCCCTTCCGCCCATGTGGTCCTCAAGTATGTGCTCCTTTCTGGGTTCTTGGACCATCCCTTGGCCGAGGGTCTGGTCATGGATTTGGCTTTCCAGAAGTCTAGAAGCTGACGGGATGTGGGCAAGCCCCCATACAAAGAGTCGAATAACCTTGACCACACGACCAAGAAGATCTCCACTGCTTCCTGTCTGTCTCCTTCAGCCAAGCTGTGCCATGATGATGGCCAACTTTGGTCATTCTCTGTTGGGAGTGCTGGATGATGGCATCCCCCCTGACAAGGAGCTGCCAGTGAAGATGGCCAGAGATCAGGGTCAAGCACTGGCTAAACAACAGCTCCACATGGCCTTAGACATGAGCAGTTTCTTCAACCGTGCCATGGCAGTGGCTGTCGCAGTACATTGCAGGGCCTGGTTGCGGCTCTGCACCATCATGGCCCGCACTCAGCACAAGCTGGCCGATGTCCATTCTTGGATACTGACCTCTTTGGTTTTGGCTGGAAGGACATCTTACAAAGATTGAGAAGTCCAGCACAACCCTGGAGTCTGTCCTTCTTCCCAGATGGACCCTAAGGCCCAGACTGAAAAAGGTGGTCTTTCAATTTTGCTCCTATCAGCCACAGCATTCTATGCAGCAGCTCCACCGGGGTAATACCCTGCCTGGTGTCCCAAGGCAAAGCTGTGCAGTCTGGGGCCAAAAAGAGGTGGGGGTAGGGGAAGTGTGCCCTTCTGGCCCCAACAGCCAGTTCCCCCTCCAAAGCTGTCATGTGACAGGTCAGGGGACAGCAGCCTCACACCTGTCCAGTCCCAGACCCATCTCCCTATGGTTGGGAGGGGTCAGCTTCACCACTTCTGGCCACACTGGTCCATGATTACTATGGATAAGTGGGTTCTTAAGGTGGTAGGCAAAGGGCTGCCTCTAGATTTCGAGGCTGTCCCCCCTTACCGATCCCATGTTCCAAGGGAGTCTTCAGTATCGCAGGACATGCTCTCTGCCCTAAGGGAGAACATCGCTCAACTTCTTGTGAAAGAGGCTATAGCCTGTGTCCCAGATGCCCTGGCAAGTCAGAGGTACATGTCCAGGTACTTCCTGGTCCCAAAGTGAACTGGGAGGTTGGCACACCATACTGGATCTACACAATCTCAATCAGTACAACGAAGTGCTAGATCTTATCTGTGTCAATCTTCACATTCATCACCTTTGGGTATAGTGGCCAGAGGTCACGACCCCACAGGAGCTCTTTTTTTTTTTTTGGATGGGCGGGGTCGACGCACAATTTGCACCACCCTCGAGACCGACGCACTGCGTGGCGCTCACGGGTTGGCCATTATGTGTGGTCGACCCCACCCTTCCACCAGTTCTTCGTCTCATGCCATAGAGGTCACATCTCATGGAAGCTGTGCTATCAAGAGGCCTGCTGCTGATCCGAAGCCTTCGGCTCCGTTATATCTTTCTCGACGCCGCTTTTGAATTTTCATGCCAGTTCCGTTGTCCGCCACCACTCGACATCGCCTGTTTAGACTGTTCCTTTTATTCTTTTTGCAATGTTGAGTCTTGTTTTCAGTTGGTTTTTTCCATAGGTCATGTCTCAGTCGGGAGGAAAGAAAACTTTGAAGACGGGACTTTCCCCTATGCATTGGTGCCCGTGCGGCTATAAGTACTCTGTCACCGACCAGCATGACCATTGCCGCAAGTGTCTTGGCCCGCTACATGACATTGATTCATGTGATGCCTGCTTCTCCATGGACTGTTGTGTCATCGAATAATGCTCATGGAAAGTGGGACGAGCGCCGCCAACTTTCGGGGGACAGGCGTGCACTTGCCGAGCCATGCCACGGTCTCACAACCTTTTCTCCAGGTCCCCTCCCGGTTCTGTACGGACCGTAGAGGAAGGGGCTTCTGCTTCTTGTAGCCTAGCTGTTGCAGAAGCCCTTTCCGTGGTGCAGGAGGCCCAATTCATCCCCCTTGGGGTGGGTGGGAGGCACCGCCTTGGCAATCGCCCCTTCAGGGGTGAAGGCTCCCGCTGTGTCATCTCTCCGGGCTAGGAAGCCTGGGTCAGCACTGTCCTCGACGCCATCTGTCGGCCACGTCTTGGGCCTTGGCATCATTCGTGGCGCCGTGGACCCTGATGGTGCCATCGTCGGCAATGGTCCGTCGCTTGGTGCTGTCTCTGCTGTCGGAGCCGTTCGCAGCACCGATGGTGCTGATGGTACCGTCGGAGGTTCAACGGCACCGTCCTTGTCTGTTTCTCGTCTCGGCACCGTCCGTGGTGCTGTGGTTGAGCATAGCACCGTGTCCAGCTCTGGTGCCACTTGCAGCGCTGTGGGTTTTTTTTAACCTTGGTACCGTCCATGGCGCCAAGAGTGTGGTCAGGGCTGTCGGCACCGTCTAGGCGCTGTGGGTCGGGACGGTGGTATGACAAGTCCCGGCTCCGATACTGCTACCGTCCTTGGCACCGTGTCTTCTTCGCTCATCGCTTGAGGTGCGCTTGAGGGCTTCGGCGCCGACTCTGGTGCAGTCCCTCGTTCTGGTGCCCCATTCAGTCAAGATGGCAGTGGGCGTCCACATACCGTCTGGCACAGGACTTCAGTTTCCACCTCCTCGGAGGCAGAATCAGACTCTGAGTCAGATAGGCAGTCTGATTCTTTGGAGTTGGCTGCTCACGTGGTCACCTTGGTAGTGTCCTCGACAGACCGGAGCCAGCTCCCCCTCTGAGGAGTGACACTGGTGCCCAGGTCCAGGGTTAGGGGTTCTGACCAGCAGGTGGTGGTACAGGCCACCATTACCCTGCAACCTGGACTCGGAGGGTTTTCTGACCCCTCAGTGGTGGTACCCTCTCAGGTGGTGTGCCTGGATCACCCAACTTTGGGGCCGATCGGAGCATCCACAGGAGGGGAGGGTGTTGCTCCCTGGATAGTCCCTTCGGGGACTGACCAGGGCCGCCAACTGCCTAGGCTGGCTTTTTCGAGGAGAAGGGCTCTTTCGTACACCAAGGCATAGGGGTTCGACACGGCGACCCTTTTCTGGGACACACCCGTGTTCCAGAAGGAGTCATAGTGCGGATCTCTATCCTTCCTTTTTGGTTTCCTCAAGAGGGTCCTGTTCTTTGGAGGTAGTGGACCGTCCTTTTGGACTCTCACGGCCCCTGTCACCTCACAGGGGGGATTCTTCAGGGTGCAGCCTAGGCACTTCCAGTAAGGTTGACTATCTGTCAGCTGTTGAGTTTTCCGGAGCTCCCTCTTCCCTTGGGGCTCCAGGTGCGCTCTCTGACCCAGGCAGAGAACAGATGATTCCTGTTGTCAGCTCTGTCCACTGTCCTCTGCCACCTTCTCCTGCTCTCCCAGGTATTCTTGGTCCTAGCGGCTCTCTCTCCTGGGAACAGTTCAGAGCTGTGGCTGCTCAGTTTCCCTCTTACATCAGGTCTGTGGACAGACAGGTTTTTCAGCCAGCTTCTGAACTCTTGAGGTCTTCGTCCCCCTCTTCTGGAGGGGAGGAACCGTCTGTCAACATCTCCCCAGCTGCTGATCTCGCAGAGTATCAGCGATTCCTCGTGAGTATGTTGGAGGACCTGCACATCACCCCACCCACGCAGCACAATCCAGAGCATTCGACACGTGCCTTTTTAGGCGATTTCAGTGTGGACACCCTTGTGGTGCCCCCCTGGCTTGCTCCCTTTCAGGAGGCGTCATTGCATTTCTGGCAGAGACCCTCTTCCGGAGTCCAGGCCCCTAGGAATCTCTACCAGAGGTATTGTGCCCCCCCGACGGAGTCTCTAGGTTCTATGCCTCATCCTCAGTCAGGATTGACACAGGCGGACACTCTGATGGCTTTGCGCCCCTCACCGTGACCGGCCCCCAGATCTAGATTCTATGGATTTTGACTTCTGGGGGAGGAGGACTTTCTACTCGTCATGGTTGCTGCTCTTTATTTCAGCACATCAGGCCCACTATGCTACCTATGATAGGTTCCTGTGGTCCAAGTTAGGTTAAATCCTAGCTGCTATGCCTGACATGGAGGTAACCAGACAAGCCATTGCACTCTCTGCACGTGGTCTGGAGCTAGCAAGGCACCAAGCGAGGGCATCTTACGATGCCAACGAGGTAGCTTCCAGGGTCGTAGGGACAGCAGTCTGCACTAAGTGGACGGCATGGCTGCGTCTTTCCCGGTTGTCACCCTTAGCCCAGCGTAGGGCGATTTCCTCCCCCTACCAGAGAACCCATCTTCAAACAACATGAAGTCTTGCTGTATTCTGACTATTGCAGTGATATCCAACCTTTGAACTGCCCCGGAGAGGAAAGAGTTAACTTTCCATGCAAGGCATGGAACGCTGAGCTTGAGCTCGGTTGAGACTCTGTCTGTTGTTGTTTGAACCCAAACTGCCAGATTCTTTACTCCGCGCCTCAGAACAGTCGCTCCGGAGATTTCTCCTTCACTCGGTTCAGTTTAGTCGGTTAAAGTGTCATTTTTTTCCCTCAGTTTCAACCGAATTTCTCCTATCTAACCTGTCGGTTCAGTCTCTGTCTGTGGTACCGTGAGTACTAGATAGGTTTATTATTATTAGTTTCTGTGTGGAACTTGAAAACATCGGATCGGTTCAGTTTGAACCGATCAGGGAGGATTTTTATGAACCGGAGGAGGAGGAGGGAGAGTATGAGGATAGTGATGGTGATTATGAAAGTCTGGATGTGCCCATTGACCCGGACATCTCCCCAGACAGACCTTCAGGTGTTTCTCTTCTAGGCTTTCTGAGTCCCTTCCCATTTTATGTTTTACAAAAGTGGCTGAAACTCTCCAGCTTCCTATGGAGGAAGCAGTAGAGGATCAGGAGGAGCCTGATTATGTTGAGATGATGAACATCCCAGAGTCCAGGAGACTGTCTATTCCCCTCCATAAGTCTTTTGGGAAACAGACATTTAACATTTTAAAGACTCCTAATTCCATACCTCCCGTGGACAGAAGAATGGACAAGAGGGGGATCCGGTTAAAACAGCGCGACCAAAATCGCACGTACAATTTTAGTGTGGTCAAACTAGTGTGGCAGTAAATCGCTGTCTCACTAAATAGTGTTTACCTTTATGGCACCAGTACAAGCATCTAAGTATTCGTCCCCTTCCCCTCCTGAATGCTAGCGATTGATCCAGGAAGTGCAGGATCCACTTTTACCTAGCAATTGAGAGCACTTATCCAGAGTAGTAAAGCTGACAGTGATACTGACAAATTGTGGTTGACAGAAAAAGAATACGTAGTAGGACTCTCAAAGCAATAGGGGTTATCCTGTAACCAGTGTTAATGTTAGAACCAGGCTGTAAAACATGGAGGTAAGGATGTTGAAGGTGATGGACTTCCTAGAGTCACAATTTAAAATGAAGTTTCTTGGGGGGCATGGCTAGTACCGGCAGAAGATGGCCACCTACGTTAAAGGTTCCTTCACCCCCAGACCTCAATCCTCAGGCATCCTGCACCTCCAAATAATACCCTAAACAAACTTGAGACAAGGGTCACTGCTACAGAGTCTCGCCTGGTGCAAACTAAACGACTTTGCCATGAATTGCAGGCTGTGATCAGGGACCAGGAAAGAAAACTGTAGGCTCCTCAGGAGAAAGTGGACATTGTAGAGAACTGAGGCTGGCTTAGCAATTTATGCTTTGTTGGCTTCACAGAGCAGTGCCATAAAATCATGATTTTGTTCAGTGTTAGTAGGCTGTGCTGTTCAGCAAGACTAGCGCTATTCTGTAGGCGGCAAATACTGCCGCGCGATAATGGGCTTGCGATATTTAGTACATGCTATATGTGCGTGCGCTGTTGCCGATGTGCGATTTTGACATTAAACCGACAAGAGGTATACTTTTTCCGGCTCAGATACGGAGTTCCTTTCCCAGCAATGCAGCCATGTTGGAGTAGTGCAGGCTGCTGCCTGTGATAAGGCAAATAGACCCTTGGCTTCACACCCACCAGATAAGGACTCCAGGAGGATTGATGCCATGGCAAAGAAACAGTACATAGCAGCATCTTTGGGACTCAGGCAGGCCAATTATATGGCCTACACAGCTAGATACCAGAAGTCTAGATGGGACACTGTGATGGCTGTAGCTAAACAGGTCCCTGGCCAGCTTGCCAAGGAGCTGGAGCAGGTGGCTGCAGATGGTATTGAGGCATCCAAGGTGCAATTTCATGCTGCAGTGGACTCCAATGATGTTTCATCTAGAGTGTGGCCCTTCGTAGTATGGCTTGGCTCAGATGTACTAGCCTGCCACAGGATACCCAGACTAAGGCCATGGATTTTCCTGTTATTGGTAATTCTCTGTTTGGAGAGCAGACAGAGAACTACATGAACAAAATGGATGAGTACAGGACCACCTATAGGAGTGCTCAGGCCAAGGAAAGGCAAGCCACTCCCCAGAGGCAGCATTCCAGGGGCAGGGGCAGGCCTTTTCATAGGCCTTTCTACCAAGCTCAGGCCTCCTCTTCTGCCTTTGCTCAGAGGAGGTTCTTCAGAAGGAGAGGCAGACAAGGTATAAGCAGGCCTGCTACCACCCCTCAGCCTAAAGCCCCTGCCAAACAGGCACCCTGATGGGTTTGCCCGGGCCGATTCTCCACTACCCATAGGGGGCAGGCTGGCTTACTTTGTCCAGGACTGGATGTCTTTAACATCAGACAGATGGGTCCTGGAAATAGTAAGGCAGGGACTGGTTCTCAGCTTCAAACAATTTCCCAAGATGAGAACCAGATCCTTTCCACCTGCAAATCCTTCAGAGGCCCTTGCCCTAGAGGCAGAGGTCTCTTCCCTCTTGGCTCTCAGAGCCATAGAAAGGGTTACACCCCTACACAGGGGAAAAGGATTGTACTCCAGGTGCTTCCTAACCCCCAAAAAGACAGGAGAATGGCGGCCCATCCTGGATCTCAGATATTTAAACAAGCACCTTTTAAAGCCAAAGTTCAAAATGGTGACTCTGGGAATAATTCTACCCTCTCTAAGGCCAGGGGACTGGCTGGTCTCCCTGGACCTCAAGGATGCCTATTTTCACATTCTCATCAGATGCTCCCACAAAAAGTACCTCAGGTTCGAGTTGCCCTCAGGCCACTATCAATTCAGAGCAATGCCCTTTGGCCTAACATCAGCTGTAAGGGTGTTCACAAAATGCCTGGCAGTAGTGGTTGCTTTCCTAAGGAGAAAAAAGATCTCCATCTTTCCATACTTGGACGACTGGTTTATAGTGGGTCAGTCTCCAGACCAAGTCAAGTCACACCTACAGATAACTCAGCAACTGCTCACTTCTCTATGATTCCTCCTAAATCTTTCAAAGTCAGTTCTAGAGCCAGTGCAGCTCCTCACCTTCATAAGGGCAGAGCTGGATACAATAAGGGCAAGAGCCTTCCTTCCCCTGGACAGGGCAAGGACCCTTGTGACACTGGCCTCTTCATTCACCCTTCAGGTGTCTCGACCAGCAAGGCATTTTCTGCAGCTCCTGGGCCACATGGCTGCCTCTATGGCAGTGGTCCAAGTAGCAAGATTTCAGATGAGGGACATTCAGTTCCACTTAAGAGCCTTCTGGTCCCAGAGAAAGGATTCTCTGTCCAAGCTAATCCCAGTGACTCGAACCCTGATCCAGGCTTTGCAATGGTGGCAGGATCAGGACAACCTAAGGCAAGGAGTTCCCTTTGTCACTCAATCTCATTCTCTAATCCTTACCACAGATGCCTGCCTCTTGGGCTGGGGAGCCCACTTGGGGGATCTGACCACCGAAGGGTTGTGGTCACCTCAAGAATCTCTGCTTCACATCAGTCTCTTAGAACTCAGAGCAGTGTTTCTAGCATTTCAAGTTTTTTCCAAGTCTGTTCAGAACAAACTAGTTCAGATCAGGACAGACAATACCACCACAATGTGGTACATCAACCAGCAAGGAGGCACCCGGTCACGGCCTTGTGCACAGAAGCAATGAAGTTGTGGTCTCTGGCCTATTCCTGAATACCTCTCATAGCAGTGCACCTTCCAGGGAGGACAATGTCCTGGCAGATGTTTCCTCAGCAGGATATCTCAGGCCATCACGAATGGTCCCTAGATCTCCTAATTTTGAAGGTGATCTCTCCAGATGGGGCACTCCACAAATAGATCTTTTGCAGCCCCAGACAATCACCAACTTCCTCTTTTGCTGCAGACCCCCAGTGTTGGGCTCAGTCCTCTGGATGCTCTAGTTCTCAATTGGGAAGGAAATTCCATGCTTTTCCCTCCTTCCCTCTCCTGTTCAAGGTACTAGTCAAAATCAGGTCTCAACCCTGCAAAGTGATTCTGATTGCTCCAGACTGGGCCAAACAGCCCTGGTACCGTCTCTTGCTGTCCTTAGCAGTCCACCTTCCCCTGTCTCTTCCCAGGAATTACAACCTGTTAACATGTTCTCGGGAGGGTTTGGTATCCGAATCTCAAATCACTCAATCTCAAGGCCTGGCTCTTGAAGAGTTAGAGTTTGCTGATTTGCCTCTCTCTCAAGGTGTTCTGGATATTCTAAAGGCTTCTTGAAAGCCTTCCACCAGAAAAACTTACAACCCCAAATGGAAAAGGTTTACTATTTGGTGCTCTGGTAAGCATATTTCTCCAGAGTCTGCTGGGTTGCCTACAGTTCTGGACTATATGGTTCATCTCAATAGCTTGGGACTCAGACCAGCTACACTTAGAGTGCATCTGGCAGCTGTCTCTGCCTTCTTGTCAGCAGGCAAGCCTTCTTCCCTTTCAGCTCATCTTGTATTCCGTAAATTCTTCAAGGGATTGCTGCATACCAATCCTCCCTTCAGGGACCCTGCCCTTGCTTGGGACCTTAATGTTTGCATTGCTCAGCTTATGCAACCCTCTTTTGAGCCTTTGTCTTCAGCAGAGCTAAAGTACTTGACTTGGAAAACTGTGTTCTTGGTAGCCATTACTTCTGCCAGACGCATAAGTGAGTTACAGGCCCTGTTAGTAGAGCCTGATTTTATCTCTTTCCATAGAGATAAGGTGGTCCTCAGGACTAATAGGAAGTTTTTGCCTAAGGTGGTTTCAGATTTCGACCTTAATCAGTCTATGTCTCTTCCTGTTTTCTTCACTGACCATTCCTCCTCATGAGAGAGGAGGTTACACAGCCTGGATGTGAAAAGGGCCCTTAGCTACTACATAGAGCGCACCAAGGGTCATAGGTTTGACTCCTTCCAATTGTTCCTCACTTATGGTGAGGTTGGTAAGGGAAAACCTGCCACTAAGAGATCTGTTGCCAGGTGGATTGTCTCTTGTATACAATTCTGCTATGAAAAATTAAGTAGACTCCCACCCTCAGGCCTGAGGGCTTACTCTACTAGAGGTACAGCTGCTTCCCTGGCTGCTTCCAAGGATATTCCTATCTTAGAGATTTGTCAAGCAGCCACTTGGAAAACAGTACATACTTTCACCAAGCATTACTCTCTGGATATCCAGGCTAGGAGTGATGCTCGGTTTGGCAAAGCAGTGCTTCAGAGCCTGTTCCCAAGGTAGGTTCTGTCCCTCCTCCATGGAGGTACTCCTTGGTAGTCTGCAATAGTCAGAATACAGCATGACTTCATGTTGTTTGAAGAAAAAATTACTCACCTTAGTAATGTTGTTTCTTCTAATGGAGTCTTGCTGTATTCTGACCTCCCCCCGCCTCCCCTCTCAGAACCTGGGTTTTGGGATGTGGGTGGGCAGGAACAGTGTTGGCACCCTAGGGGTACTCCCTTTTTTCTCACCCTCTTATTTTTGGATGTGTGTTGTGTTTTGTTCTTTGGGTTTCCTGACTTGAGTCTTTGCCTTGGAACCAAAAAATCTTTTTATTAAATATAGTTGCTAGTATAAGTTTACAGTTTCTACACAGGACGCCCAGTGAGAATAGCTCATAAAGATCTGGCGGTTTGGGTTCAAACAACAACAGACAGAGTCTCAACCGAGCTCGAGCTCAGCGTTCCTTGCCTTGCATGGAAAGTTAACTCTTTCCTCTCTGGGGCAGTTCAAAGGTTGGATATCATTGCAATAGTCAGAATACAGCAAGACTCCATTAGAAGAAACAACATTACTAAGGTGAGTAATTTTTTTATTTTCTCCCGTAGGGTGAGACGACGTCTGTTGGGGCAACTTCCTACTCCTTCTGAGGAGTCCCCATCTCACTGTCCCCACTCCTGAGCCTCTCCAGACCCGTGAAGGTTCTCTCTTTTGGTGTACCACCCACTGAGAGCTAAGGGTCTTAATCCGTCAGGGTTAAGCCTCCTTCGGGGGGGGGGGCTCGGCACTCACCCAAAGGTGATGAATGGTGAAGATTGACATAGATAAGATATGAAAATTATGTACCTACTGTAATTCTGATCTTTCTGTTTATCTTCACAATCCATCACAATCCCACCCTCCATCCCCCTGGGGCCTCAGTTTCTGGGTCCCCTCCCTCTCAGTGCCCTTCTCTTTCACCCCCTCCTTTCTGTTGGTCAGGAGTGGGGTGACTTTGGGCACATAGGGGGATGTTTTTCTCTGGGGGGGGAGTGGGCAGGATTGGGGGCACTCCTTCCTCAGCGCCTTGACTCCACCCCTGTGGGGTGGGGGTTGGTAGTTGCCCTCTTTTCTACTCTCTTTCCCTTCTCCCTGTCAGCTTTTCTTTAACCCTTTGATTTCCTTGTCCTTTGGACACAACCTCAATTTAATTTAAGAAACTAGTTTTCTTATGCCAAAAATTTGATTTTTTTTTGGGGGAGTATTCCCTGTTTCCTGTCTTTCTTCCAGAATAGCCGATTCTGCTTATGTTGGAGTTATTGCCAGTGATTCTGTGCCTTGAATTCTGGCAGTTTAGCCTTCTGGCTACTCCTTCACAGTTCCTATACAAGCTGGAGACAGGTCAAGGTTCCAGGGTATGTTCCTCTCCTCGCATCCTTACTTCTAAATTCCCTAACCTCCCTCCTCCTCCTTTTCTATGCCAAGATTGGGGCCCCTCCCATTCCCTTTAGTTTTCCATCCTCTCAGTCATTTATTTCTCCTTTTAGTTTTTCTATCCTTTCCTTTATCTGTCCCTTGGACTCCCTTGTCCCTCACTCCCAACCTTTCCTTACTCTACGGTGACTCAGAACTGGCGGGAGGTTGGGGTCAACCACACATAATGGCCAACCCATGAGCACCACACAGTGCATCAGCCTCAAGGGTGGCGCCAATGGTGCGTCGACTCCGCCCATCCCCCCCAAAAAAGCTCCTGCGGGGTCGTGACCTCTGGCCACTATACCCAGAGGTGACAAATGGTGAAGATACACAGATCAGAATTATGGTAGGTACGTAATTTTCATTCAAACAACATGAAGTCTTGCTGTATTCTGACAATAGCAGTGAGTCCCAACCTTCGAACTGCCCCGGAGATGAAAGAGTTAACTTTCCTTGCCAGGCATGGAACGTTGAGCTCGAGCTCTCTGTGAGACTCTGTCTGTTGCTGTTTGAACTCAAACCGTCAGATTCTTTACTCCGCCTCACTGAACAGTCGCTCCGAGATTTTTCCTTTGCTCGTTCAATTTGTCGGTTAAAGTACTGCTTTTGTTAATTTAATTTAAACTGCGACCTGTCGGTTCAGTCTCTGTCTGTGGTATTCGTGAGTACTAGATAGGTTTATATTGTTTTCTATTCTGTGTGGAACTTGTAAACTGTTCATCGGTTCGGTTTGAACCGATCAAGTTGTTAAAAAATCTTAATTTCTACTTTTAGAGTGTGGTTACCGGTTCTTATCGGTTCTAAAAAAAAAACGGATTTACTACATTTTTTTCCACGACCCATAACACGGTCAGGAACCGATAAGAGTGTCTTGTCTGGCAGATTGCTATTAAAAGGGTAAGTTTTGTTAGGACTGGCACTATGTCTGAGAAACCCAAAAGAAAAACCGGGCCCACTGGGTTTCAACACTGTAATGTGTGTGGGGAGGTCTTTGCTAAGGCTGACCCCCACACCACCTGTGTTTATTGTCTGGGGTTTGACCACCTCAATTCAGACTGCCAGATTTGTAAAAATTTTTCTGCAGCTACCCTAGGAAAGAGGTTGGTAGGCTCAGGAAAGAGAGGCCAAAAAGTCGCTCACCCGGATGGCCAGCCAGTTCAGTTCAAACCAAACCAGGAGTGCCCCTGACCAGGCGAAACTTCTTGAGCAAAAAGGAGAACCGATTCGAGGAGTCTGTTCGGTTAAGAGAACAAGAAGGGAAAATTAGCTGGTGTGGATCCAAAGTTTCTTCTCCAACCGCTGATGAAATAGCCAAAGCGATAAAAAATTGTGCAGTCGCTTTTCCCGGTTCGACGAACCGGCCCCATCAGAAGGCTTGGTTCGGCCGGTTCCACCAGTTCGGATTATGATTTAGAAGAATATTATGAACTGGAGGAGGAGGAAGAGGAGTATGAGGAAAGTGAATGTGGTTTTGAAAGTCTGATGTGCCCATTGACCTGACATCTCCCCAGACAGACCTTCAGGAGTGTCTCCTCCTAGGCTTTGAGTCCCCTCCCATTTCATGTTTTACAAGAAAGTGGCGAACCCTTCAGCTTCCTATGGAAGAAGCTGTGGATGACCAGGAGGAGCCTGACTATGTGGAAATGATGGATATCCCAGAGTCCAGGAGGCTGTCTATTCCCTTACACAAGTCTTTTGGGAAACAGACATTTAAGATTTTAAAGACTCCTAATTTTATACCTCCTGTGGATAAAAGAATGGACAAGAGGTATACTTTGTCAGGCTCAGATATGGAGTTCCTTACTCAGCAATGCAGCCATGTTGGGGTAGTGCAGGCTGCAGCCTGTGATAAGGCTAATATACCCTTGGCTTCACACCCCCCAGATAAGGACTCCTGGAGGACTGATGCCATGGCAAAGAAACAGTACGTGGCAGCATCCTTGGGACTCAGGCAGGCCAATTATATGGCCTATACAGCTAGATATCAGAAATCTAGATGGGACACTGTCATGGCTTTAGCTAAACAGGTCCCTGGCCAGCTTGCCGAGGAGCTGGAACAGGTGGCTGCTGATGGTATTGAGGCATCCAAGGTGCAATTCCATGCTGCAGTGGACTCCAATGATGTTTCATCTAGAGTCATGGCTACATCTGTGGCACTTCGTAGGATGGCTTGGCCACCTATAGGAGTGCTCAGGCCAAGGAAAGGCAAGCCACTCCTCAGAGGCAGCATCCCAGGGGCAGGGGCAGGCCTTTTCATAGGCCTTTCTACCAAGCCCAGGCCTCCTCTTCTGCCTATGCTCAGAGGGGGTTCTTTAGAGGGAGAGGCAGAAGGGGTACAAGCAGGCCTGCTGCCACCCCTTAGCCTAAACTCCCTGCTAAACAGGCACCCTGATGGGTGTGCCAGGGCCGATTCTCCACCACCTGTAGGGGGCAGGCTGGCTTACTTTGTCCAGGACTGGAAGTCTTTAACATCAGACAAATGGGTCCTGGAAGTAGTAAGCCAGGGACTGGTTCTCAGCTTCAAAAAATTTCCAAAGATGAGAACCAGATCCTTTCCACCTGCAAATCCCTCAGAGACACTTGCCCTAGAGGCAGAGGTTTCTTCCATTCTGGCTCTCAGAGCTGCGGAAAGGGTTCCTCCCCTACACCAAGGGAAAGGATTGTACTCCAGGTACTTCCTCACCCCCAAAAAGACAGGAGAATGGCAGCCCATCCTGGATCTCAGATATTTAAACAAGCACCTTTTAAAGCCAAAGTTCAAAATGGTGACTCGGGGAATAATTCTACCCTCTCTAAGGCCAGGGGACTGGCTAGTCTCCTGGACCTCAAGGATGCCTACTCCATATTCTCATCAGAAGCTCCCATCGAAAGTACCTCAGGTTCGAGCTGCCCTCAGGCCATTACCAATTCAGAGCAATGCCCTTCTGCCTAACCTCTGCTCCAAGGGTGTTCACAAAATGCCTGGCAGTAGTAGTTGCTTCTCTAAGGAAGGCAAAGGATTGCCATCTTCCCATACCTGGATGACTGGCTTATAGTAGGCCAGTCCCCAGACCAATTCAAGTTACACCTACAGATAACTCAGCAACTGCTCACCTCTCTAGGTTTCCTTCTGAATCTTTCAAAGTCAGTTCTAGAGCCTGTTCAGCTCCTCATCTTCATAGGCGAAGAGCTAGATACAGAAAAGGCCAGAGCCTTCCTTCCCCTGGACAGGGCAAGGACCTTAACACACTGGCCTCTTCATTCACCCTACAGGTGTCTCGACCAGCGAGGCATTTCCTGCAGCTCCTGGAGCACATGGCTGCTTTTACAGCAGTGGTGCAGGGAGCAAGATTTCAGATGAGGGACATTCAGTTCCACTTGAGAGCCTTTTGGTCTCAGAAAAGGACCCTCTGACCAAACTGATACCAGTGACTGCACCCTGATCCAGGCCTTGCAGTGGTGGCAGGATCAGAACAATCTAAGACAGGGGTTCCTTTTGTCACTCAGTCTCACTCTTTAATCCTTACTACAGATGCCTCCCTCTTGGGGTGGGGGGCCCACTTGGGAGACCTGACCACCGAAGGGTTGTGGTCCCCTCTGGAATCTCTGCTTCACATCAGTCTGTTGGAACTCAGAGCAGTGTTTCTAGCACTTCAAGCTTTTTCCAAGTCTGTTCAGAACAAAGTTATTCAGATCAGGACAGACAATACCATCATAATGTGGTATATCAACAAGCAAGGGGGCACTCGGTCTATGGCCCTCTGCACAGAAGCAATGAAGTTGTGGTCTCTGGCCTATTTCCTGAACACCTCCCTCACAGCATTACACCTCCCAGGCAAGGACAATGTCCTGGCAGATGCTGTCAGCAGGATATCTCGGGGCCATCACGAATGGTCACTGGATCCCCTGGTTTTGGAAGTGATCTTCTCCAGATGGGGCACCCCACAGATAGATCTTTTTGCAGCCCCAGGCAATCACCAACTTCCCCTGTTTTGCTGCAGGCCCCCAGTGTTGGGCTCAGTCCCCCTGGATGCCTTGGTTCTCAATTGGGAAGGGAAATTTCTGTATGCTTTCCCCCCCTTCCCTCTCCTGTTCAAAGTGTTAGTTAAAATCAGTTCTCAACCCTGCAAAGTGATTCTGATTGCTCCAGACTGGGCCAGACAGCCCTGGTACCCTCTCCTGTTGTCCTTAGCAGTCCACCTTCCCTTGTCTCTTCCCAGGAATTACAGCCTGTTAACCTGTGTTCAGGGGAGGGTTCGGTACCCGAATCTCAAATCTCTCAATCTCAAGGCCTGGCTCTTGAAGAGTTAGAGTTTGCTGATTTACACCTCTCTCAAGGTGTTATGGATATTCTAAAGGCTTTGAGGAAGCCTTCCACCAGAATTACTTATAGTTCCAAATGGAAAAGATTCTCTATATGGTGCTCTGGGAAGCATATTTCCCCACAGTCTGCTGACCTGCCCACAGTCCTTGGCTGTATGGTCCATCTGAATAGCTTGGGACTCAGACCAGCTACACTAAGGGTGCATCTGGCAGCTGTCTCTGCTTTTATTTCAGCAGGTAAGCCCTCTTCTCTTTCAGCTCACCCTGTATTCTCCAAGTTTTTCAAGGGATTGCTTCATATCAATCCGCCATTCAGGGACCCTGCCCCTGCTTGGGACCTTAACATTTGCATTGCTCAGCTTATGCAACCCCCTTTTGAGCCTTTGTCCTCAGCAGAGCTTAAGTACTTGACTTGGAAAACTGTGTTCCTGGTGGCCATCACTTCTGCCAGGCGCATAAGTGAGTTGCAAGCCCTGTCAGTGGAGCTTGATTTTATCTCTTTCCATAGAGATAAGGTGGTCCTCAGGACTAACAGGAAGTTTTTGCCTAAGGTGGTTTCAGACTTCCACCTTAACCAATCTGTGTGTCTTCCTGTGTACTTCACTGACCATTCCTTCTCTGGTGAGAGGAGGTTAAACAGTTTGGATGTGAAAAGAGCCTTTAGCTACTACATAGAATGTACCAAGGGTTACAGGTTTGATTCCCTCCAACTGTTCCTCACTTATGGTGAGGTTGGTAAAAGAAAACTGCCACTAAAAGATCCATTGCCAGGTGGATTGTCTCTTGCATTCAATTTTGCTATGAAAAACCTAGGTAAGATTCCACCCTCAGGCCTGAGGGCTCACTCTACCAGAGGTACAGCTGCTTCCCTGGCTGCTGCCAGGGATATTCCTATCTTAGAGATATGTCAAGCAGCTGCCTGGAAAACAGTTCACACTTTTACCAAGCATTACTCTCTGGATATCCAGGCTAGGAGTGATGCTCGGTTTGGCACAGCTGTGCTTCAGAGCCTATTTCCTAAATAGGTTCTGCTCCTCCTCCATGGAGGTACTGCTTGGTAGTCTGCTATTGCCAGAATACAGCAAGACTTCATGTTGTTTAAAGAAAAAATTGCTCAACTTAGTAATGTTGTTTCTTCTAATGGAGTCTTGCTGTATTCTGACCTCCCCCCTGCCTTCCCCTCTCAGAACCTTTGATTTTGGGATGTGGGTGGGCAGTAGCAATGTTGGTACTCAGGAGGTGCCCCACCCTTTTTTATTATCACCCTCTTTCTTTGGCTGAGTGGGTGTTGTGTTTATTTCATTTTTTGGGTTTCCTGACTTGAGTCTTTGTTTTGGGACCAAAAAAATGTGTTATTATATTTAGTAGCCAGTTGGCTAGTATAGGTTTACAGCTTCCACACAGGACCGCAGTGAGTTTAGTTCGAAAAGATCTGACAGTTTGAGTTCAAACAGCAACAGACAGAGTCTCAACGGAGCTCGAGCTCAGCGTTCCATGCCTGGCATGGAAAGTTAACTCTCTAATCTCCGGGGCAGTTCAAAGGTTGGGACTCACTGCTATTGTCAGAATACAGCAAGACTCCATTAGAAGAAACAACATTACTAAGGTGAGTAATGTTTTCTTTCTGGATGGTATCCTTGATCAAGATCATACCATCTCTAGTGCAGGGCAGGTGGTTCTGCTCCCTGGACCTCCAGGACACGTTCTTCCCAGTCCCATCCCAGTCCTTCTGTCCCACTGGCGGTACCTTTGATTCCATGTAGAAAGGATTCAGTATCCATTCCAAATAGGGCCCTTCGGCCTCTTGCCCATGCCCTGGATTTTCAACAAGTGCATGGCAGTAATGGTAGCTTTCCTGTGGTGCAAGGGCATCAGAATGCACCATTACCTGGATGGCTGGCTGATTGTTGGGCCATCCAAGGAGGTCATGGAGTGGTCCAGGGATATGGCCCTCCAGACCTGCAGAGACATTGGGCAACCCCACCAAGTCTAGACTAATCCCCTCACAGATGATTCACTTCATCGGGGCAGAGCTAGACTCCCTGCAGCCAAGTCCCGCCTTCCTGCTGACCAGGCACTGGATCTTACTCCTTTGCCCAATCATTTCAGATTAGTCATTCGCTCCCTGCCCAAGACTTCTTGCGGCTGCTGGGATACATGGCATCTTGAACCAGCATGGCCCGGTGGGCCTGCTGGTGGATGCAGCACCTGCAGTGAGAGTTCGGACATTAAATGGCCCAGCACGTAGGACACTTGGACCAGCCAGTCACGGTGACCCCGCTGATGTGGGATGCCATCCTTTTGGTGGTTGATCCCAGAACACCTGGAGAAGGAGTCTTGTTTGTCCGCCCAGAGCTGACCATCACTTTCACGATGGATATGGCTCTGATGGGGTGGGCAGCACACCTGGCGGACCACTGAGCCCATGAGTTCTGGTCACCCAAGGAGTCCCATCACCAAATCAACCTGCTAGAGCTCTGTGCAGTGTGGCTAGCTCTGACAGAATTCATTCCTTTAGTCAGCTGTCAGGCTGTGAAAATCCAGGTGGACAGCACCATGACTATGTTCTACTTGAACATACAGGGTGGCACGCACTCCCTTCCCTTGTGTTGGGGGGCCCTCCACACCTGGACTGTTGTGTGCAGCCGGGGTTCAGATCTCCTACAGATTTATGATTCCTGAGTGGACATTCAGCTGGCAGGTTCTCTCAGTCGAGTAGGAGAGGTGTTGCATGAGTTGTCCCTGAATTAGTAGGTGGTGAACCGCCTGTTCTCCTTGTGGGGTACACCTCTGGTGAACCTGTCTGCCTCTTCAGAGTACACAAAACTGAGATTGTTCTATGCCCCCCCCCCTTCACACTCTGGGACATTGCTGGGGATGTTTTCACGAGGCCCTGAACCCCAGGCCTCGTGTATGCCTTTTCTTCCTTCCCATTGATCCACAAACTGTTGGTCAAGATCTGGAAGGAATAGACGTGGATGATCCTGATAGTGCCAGACTGGCCACAGCAGTTCTGGTACCCGGATCTCCTTAGCGTCAGCAGCAGGCCTCGGTGGTGGTTGCCTGTTCATCTGGACTTGCTGACTGGACAACAAGAGATGGTGCTGCACCTGGACCTTCTGTTGCTGCACCTCACAGCCTTGTTCCTGAGCAGCTAGAGTTCCAGACTCTGAGTCTTTCAGAAGATGTGCTCCACGTTATGGAGGCCTTCCAAAAAGGGCTGACTCACCCGAGCCATGCCTTTAAATGGAAAATGTTTTTCATTTGGTGTTAGGGCAATGAGCTTGATCCCCTTGCCTACCCTGTGGCTGGTATCCTCGAGTACCTCTGATCCCTGTCCCAGCTGGGGTTGCGAGCGACACCCTTAGGGTGCATCTGGCAGCCATTTTTGTATATCGGATGAGGGCTGGTATGCCGACAATGGCCCTGAAGAAGGTGGTTGGGTGCTTTTTTTAAGGGTCTTGACCATGTGTCCTCTCTGCTGTGTGAACCACCACCACCATGGAACTAACTGCTGGTGCTGTCTTTTTTCATGAGCAAGCTATTTGAGCCTATGCACAGGTGTGAGATGTCACACCTGTCATGGAAGATGGCCTTCTTGGTCACCATCATGTCAGCCAAAAGGATCCTTATCTGGTCTTCCACAAGTACAAAGGCATCCTTTGCCCCACCTGCAGTTCTCCTGAAGGTTGTATCGGAGTTCCACCTTAACCAGGCGATGAAGCTTCCATTATATTTTACCAAACCTTCTTTGGAGGCTGACCACAGACTCTGGACCTATGGAGGGTGCTCTCATTATAAAGAATGCACGCATGGAGTTTGGGGTGCAGCTGTTAGTGACATATGCTGAAGCCATACATAGCAGACCAACAACAGAGTGGACAATTATCAGGTGAATAACATCCTGCGCCAACCTCTGCTTTAGGTTGGACTGGTTTAGAGCCTTCCATAGGATGTAGGGCTCATTCCACCACACATACCTCTGCCTCAGTGGCTGCTTCCAGTGACATCCCTATCCAGGAGATCTGCAGGACTGCCACCTGGAAGTTAGCACACACCTTCATCTCTCATTACAGCATCGACCTAGAATCTCGGCAGGGTGTTGCTTTTGGGAACTCAGTTCTCCAGTCTCTGTTCGCCAAATAGCAGTGTTCGCCTTGTCCCCTCCTCCTGAAGAACTGCTGGAAGTTTGCTAGTGTGTGGATAATGGACTATAGTCACACCCCTAGAAAAATTGGTTACTCACCTGTTACCGTAGTTCTAGGAGTGGTATATAGTTCACATCCACACCACCCACCCGGCCTCCCCTGGCAAGTGGCACATAGATCCCTGCTTCCAGTGTTAAAGGTCTGATGTCATGAGGTGGAGCTGAGGGATATATACCACCCAGATGGTAGGAGGAGCTTAGCTTGAAGTAATTCCAGTAAATCAGCACTTTCCAATGGAAATGCTAATATGTGGATGTGAACTATGTACCACTCCTAGCACTACGGTTGCAAGTGAGTAACCAATTTATACTGATACAAACTTTAACATATTCTGCCATGTTCTTCTAACAGGAGCTATAATTGTAACCACTGGTTCTATACCCTAAGCACATTGGAAGTACAGTACTGTTCATGTGAAATGCAGAAGTAGCAGCTTGTAATAGTACAATTGCCCTAATCGAGGGCCTCTGTTGAGTTACTGAGTTAAACTATTTTCTGATGGTAAAGGTGATCCAGTGGCCTGCTTAAACCTCCTTAATCTTCTGATGATGTGGACCTTGTAGTAATAGCACATCAGTTTCTACATGTCTGAGAATCAACACTGGTCTTACTTTTAAGCAGGAGAGAAATGGTAACCAAAGCTGATTTAAACTGGTCATCTTGTAGGTGAAACTTCATTGTGAAATTTTCCATTTTTACAGTTCACTTACAATGCTAATGCTGTGTCTAAACAAGGAGAGCCAGAGGCGTTACAGGTTACCATCTGCAAGTAATAGCTTTGGAGAGAGCCATACTAAAGATACAAAGTATTTGTCCCTTGAGACATGTGTTTCAGCAGTTGGTAAGCCTATGACCAAGTTTTCCAAGCCAGTCCTCATTTGTATCTGTAGAACTTCTGAATCTGTCCCACTACTACACCAGTATATTAGGTTAATATCGAGCAAGACCAAAAGACATAAAGATGGTCAGCTTTAGGCCTATATTGTCTCCAGCAATGGTCCATGTACATGGGGCTAGAATACTGACTGATTGTAACTGTTCTAAAATATCTACTGGCCAATTTTCATTTAAAGTCCTATCAGGAATTACTGATGGTTCTGTGTGCCCCCAATTATCTTTCTTTGGGTTTGTGAGACTGGGAATTGGAGCCCTTTTGTGGCTCATTTTCAGTCTGTTCTGATATCCCACTCAGTGGGCTCTATATGCAGCACCAGATTAGATTTTTTCTTCACTATGTAGATAAGTTAGCTGCATTGAGTAGATAGTGCATTTTGGGATCATGGGGTAGAAGAATTTCTGGTCTTAGAGGGTTCTTCACTTATGGGGGCTGTGGTTTGAAAATACTTGGAATATATCTGTTCTAGGAAGATGCGATTCCTCACATATTCTCAGAAGATCTTTTATTTTGCTGTCATGAAGTAATCGTCCCAGAAGACAGAGACCATTTTTGTGTCATCTAAAAAAAAAAAAAAAAGTCAAACCTCACTGGGTGACAGCCTGGGCATGTGGCAGTTGGGATGATTGCAGCACTCACTCTAAGGGAATCATGTTTGGTAATAAACAGATCTTACCAGGATCAATCTTCTCCGATCAGTCCTACTAATGATTCTAGGCCACAGGTATTAGGACATTGTGGGAGCAAATCTGTGGCCAGGGGGTTGATGATGGCTGGTGGCTGTGGTGCCTGTATGTCCCCACATGGGCTGCATGCCTGCCAATAACTGTCGCTGGCTTTCTTGCGTACCTTAGGTCTTTTCATCCCACCCTCAAGTGCGCACCATGGGAGTAGTCTCCTCAGATCTTCCTGGACATAAAGTTTCCACTACTCATTCACACTGATGGGATCTATGCTGGAGGCACTAGGACCCAGTGGGAGCAAACTTTTTAGCAGGAGGGTCAGCACCAGAGATGGAGCCACGAGGAGTGGCTCCGCGAGCCTCAACTCATGTGGCAATGACTATCTCAGTGTCGACCCTCCAACCGCCTCAGTTCCTTTTTTCCCGCCGTTGAGTACACTACAGTGACGACGTCACTCGCCCACCGGGAGTTAAACTTCAAAGTAGCAGCATAGTTTTCAGTTTTTTTATTTTGTAGTATTTCTTGAAATAAAGTACTGCTTACTATAATTTATTATAAGAAAGAAGTCCCTGCCTACATTGATGGAGTCGACCATGAGCGCGTCAGGTGACGGTAGGGAGACTTCATATGAAAGTTGTTCATTCAGCTGGGCTGGGTCCGGTCCGCCGCCATCTCCGGAGGGAGGGTCTGACAACGGACAGTCCAAAGAAGCATAAAAGAAAACGGTCGCGCACTCTGCACCATTCAGCCTCGAGCTCTTCTTCGACCCATAGGTCCTGAAAGAGAAGGCATCACTTGAGGTCACTTTCTGGTATGTCTGCGCGTCAACGATTGGTCATTGGGGTCAGTGGCCGGTCTCCTCCGGAGTCGCTGGTTTCTGTGTCCGGTCTCCGACCTTTTTGACATCGGACCCCTTCTCCACCTTCTGGTAGGGCTTCAGGTGAGCAGTTTCAACAGTGAGCCGCTCTGATGGAGCAATGGGCACAGAGGTTCATCCAGCTGCCTGGCCCGGTCACTTAGGGGCCCTCAGACCCTTCAAGTGATCGGATAGGGCGGTTGGGTCTCGTCCTTGGCTGAGCCTTCTTAGATTGCCATCGACTCTGTGCTCGGGCGTTCCCCCTCACGTAGCTGTGGCGCGGGGGCACGCGATGCCTCTTTCTCCTGCTTCTTTTCCTTCTTTTGCCTCGAATCTTGGGTCTGGCCCTCATGTTGGTTTCGTCCATCAAGCTCTATGGATCGCTTGGCACCGTCCTCTGCGTTGATGCATCTTTTGACGCCGTCCTTGGCACCGTTGAGGTTGTCAGTGCCATGTGGCTTTTCAGCACTGTCCTCGGTGCCATTGGGCTTGTTGGCACTGTCCTCAGTGCCATGCACTTTTCAGTACTGGGAGCTCTGTCTGTGCTGTGCTCTTCTTTGCCGCCAAGACTTGGTGTGACGTCTTCCCATCTCCAGGGCTCCTCAACTCCGAACACCTTTCCCTCCTATTTTCCTTATGATTTTCACTCTTCTGTCCATACAGTCCCTCCTGGGCTGTCAAGAGATGATATTAAGCCTCACCCAGACCTTAGGCTGGGTGATCATATGGAAGGAGCAGGTTCTTTTCCTGCTGCAGGGCCTTTGGTCGAGGACCTGTCATTTAAGTCTCTGCTGAAATATTTGAATTCCACTCTTTGTCTTCAGACTATGGCTATCGATCCTGGGAAGCTTTTACGACTCCAGTACCTTCATGTTCTAGGGACATGGATATGTTGTTCATCCACACTTATTGGCAGGTTCCTTGCCGCTTTAAATCTTGCCGGAAGGTCTTCAAGCTGGCTCCTCCCACCCACCCGGGTGGTAAAACTCTCGGCTCTGCCCCATGACGCCAGATCTTCCTTACCGCTTGGAAGCTCAGGTTCCCTCCTTTACGCTCTGCGTATAAGACTGGTTCCTAACTCTTCGGTTTTCCAAAATTAATCTTTAAGGTTTTCTAGACTTTGGTCAACTATTTCCATCGTGGCTGCGATGGACAAATCGACTCCCGGTTTTCGGAGATGCCCATGCGGGCAGAAGATGTCTTGGACGGATCCGCGACTCCACGCGGCGCCTATTGCTTGGGCCTTGAGCACTCCACCCAGACTCTGCGAAATCTGTGCTCTTCTTCTCGGCCACATCTTGAAGACCGGGGCCGCCCGCCTGCAACTTGGGCGACCCGGTGCTGCTACATCCTCCGGTAAAGCCGAAGAGGCCCGTTGGCGGTTTCCACGGGCGGGGCCTGGTGGATCAGCTAGAGCAGATGATCGCCTCGGAAGAGGAGGCGGCCAGGACCGCATCTTCCTCGGCACGGCATTTATCCCGCCTCCTGGGATCCTCATATTCTGCCTCCTTTAAGGAGCTTTGTCTGTCTCTTCCACCAAGGGAGAGGGACCTTCATCTTCGGGACCTTCCTCTCGGTCCAAAAAGAAGAAGGACAATGGTAAGTCTGTCCGTCGACGCTCTTGAGAGCGGGAGAGGTCCCCCTCCCCGAGCGGTCGACCATCGACTTCGGTCGATCCTTCGGCTTCAGCCACTGGCTTCACGGTGTCCCCGTCAGGTCAGTTGACCGAGACTCCTGTCGACGCAGTCGAGATGTTTCTCGACCCGTTGGACGGGTTGTCGACCGGCGAAGCTGAAAATCCTCTCTCCCCGGTTCCCCCGGTGGTGGTTGAGTATCCTATGGGCTTGCCAGTGCCTCCGGTTCCGGAGCCCTTGGGTGTTCCTTCCGAGCCAAAGGGAGGGAGGTTTCCACCGCTCCTTCCCTGCACCCTCCTCGGAAAAGCCGAGGGTCTCAGTCCTCGGTCTCGACTCTTCAGGTCCAGCCGATCCCGCCCACCAGAGGGGCGGCATCTCGGTCAGCGGCAAGCGGGCGCTACCGCTCGTCTTCATCCTCTTCCTCAGATGAGGGGAGGCTTCGACGCAAGTTGTGTCAATGATACGAGGACCTCATGTGGTAACAGCTTCTGCTGGCTGGGAACAAGTCGATGACATCGCCTTCCCCGGCCATTAAGTGGCTGCCACCGGTGCAGCCGAAGCAACCCCTCGCTTCAGCCAAGGCGCCTGTTTCCTGGTCTGTTGCTCAGCCGAAACCAGCTGCTCCACTGATTAGGGTGGAACCTCTGCCTCCACAGCCGTTGTTTGGGGCTCCGAACAAGAACTCTCGGTCGGCTCAGGGTTTACCCCATAGGCTGTTGGTCACCCTTACTCCCGATCGCCCTCGGCAGGTAGAGGGTGGCTCAGGCCCGAGGCAGCTCTTTGCGGACTCTTCTGAGTCTGACGACAATTCCTCCCTCTTCTCCAGGCGAGTGGACTTGGAGTCCTCTGGAGGTCAGTCACTGGACGATAGCTCTTCATCCTTTCTGGGTTTGCTTAGGCTCATCTCGGAGTCCACCGGGATGCAGCTCGAGCCCCTATCCAAGCAGGCCAAGTATGCCCTCACGGAGATATTGGACCGAAGGGATTCTCCTACGGAGGCCTTTCCTGTGGCCGAGGCCATTGTGGGCCCGGCCTTGGAGCTCTGGCAGTGCCCTGCTTCCTACCCTGCGCCTTCAGCCAGGAAGTATGCGGTCCCTACCGGTTCCCTGTCCAGTTTCTCAGAACACCCCTCAGCCAAGGGGTTAGTTCAGACAGCGTTCTGGCGGAAATGCTAGGGACGGACAAACCTCCCGACAAGGAGTCCAAGAAATTGACTATGCCGGCGAAAAGTCTATGCTGGGCTCCTTGGCCTTCGCCAGGCCAGCCTCGCCATGCTTATGGCAGATTTCTCCCATGCCCTGTTGGGCTCCCTGAATGAGGTAGTCCTCATCTCCGCTGACCTGCAGACTCACGTGTTAGGCAGGTGCGGGACCAGGCAGTGGCCAAGCAGCAACTTCAGACTGCTTTGGACATTGAGACTCCTGCACCAGGTCAGTCGGAGTCAGAGTGGCTAATGCTGGGCATGGCTGAGGATATCCACCTCACAGCGGATACCCAGCACAAATTGGCGGATGTCCCTTCCTGGGGACCGACTCTTCGGCCCTGGAATGGAAGGCCACCTCAGAGGATCGAAAAGTCCAATGCCACCTTTGACTCTGGTCTCTCATCCCTCAGAGGGACAAGGGCTGCAGACCGCAACCCAAGCTCTTCGCTCGTCTGCCTGCACCCCGCACGCCTGGCCCAGCAACACCAGGGCCAGCAGGCTCATGATGGCATCCCAAACCTAAGCCTCAAGGCTTCCTCCTCCAGGAAGCAGGAGGTGAAGGCCCAGGTGGTCCTCGCGGTCCTCCTCCAAGCTCTGTACAATGACGGGTTGAGGGGTGTCGCCCAACCTCCGTCACCTCACCCCAGGTTCTCCTTGGGGGATGGCCTGCATTTCCTTTCTGCCTGGTCTGCTGATTACCACAGACCGTGGGTGTTGAAGTGGTAGGAAAAGGCCTGCCCTTGAGTTCGAGCAGGCCCCGCCTTCAGAGCCGCCGCCCAGGCTCTCGGTCCGCAGGCCTCGCTGTCGGCTCTGCCGAGCCGACATCGCTCTGCCCTCGAAAAGAGGTGATCAGAGAGGTGGTGGATCCTCCTCAGACCCGGGTTTGTGTCCAGGTACTTCCTGGTCCCAACGGACGGGCTGCGGCCCATTCTCACCTCCACAACCTAAACAAGTTCCAAGGTTCAACCTTCAGGATGGTTACTCTGGCTCAGATAATACCATCCTGGAACGCAGCTGTGGTTCTGCTTCTTGGACCTGCAGGACGCTGCTTTCACGTCCCTATCCGTCCGTCTCACCGAAGGTTCCTTCGCTTTCAAGCAGAGGGATCCCTTTACGAGTTCCTAGCCATGCCCTTCGGCCTTTCTCTTGCTCCGAGGGTCTTCACCAAATGCATGGCAGTGGTGACAGCATTCCTGAGGTGTCGAGGGGTCCGGGTGTACCCTTACCTGGACGACTGGCTGATAGCAGCCCCCTCCAGACAGGAGGTGGAGCGGTCCAGAGATCTGGCCCTCCAGGTCTGCTCTCAAACTGGCCTCCTCATCAATGAGGCCAAGTCGGAACTCGAACCGAGGCAGGTGATTCTTTTCATCGGGGCAGAGCTCGACTCTCTTCGAGCCAGAGCACGGCTCCCGCGGACAGGGCCGAGGTTCTTTCCTCCTTGCCCGATCATTTCTGGTTGGGCACCATGCCTGCCCGGACTTCCTGCGCTCCTGGGTCTCATGGCGGCCTGCACCAGCGTGGTCCGCTGGGCCCGGCTGGAACATGTGCCCCTCCAATGGGGACTGGCCAGCCAGTGGTCTCAACGCTGCATCCATTGGACCAGCAAGGACGGGTGACCCAGGGGATGTGGAATGCTCTCCAGTGGTGGATCGTTCCAGCTCATCTGCAGGAGGGCATCCCATTTGTCCACCCCGAGCCGACGGTATCTCTATCGACCGACGCCTCTCTGATGGGTTGGGGTGCCCATCTGGGGGAACACAGAGCGCACGGCTTCTGGTCCCCGCGGGAGTCCCGATGCCATATCAACCTGCTGGAGCTCCGAGCGTCCGCTAGCTCTCACCGCCTTTGCTCCGCTTCTACGGGGTCAAGTGGTTCGGTCCAGACGGACAATACCACACCATGTAGCCACCTAAACCGCTAGGCGGGACGCTGGCCCATGCCCTTGTGCAAGGAAGCTCTCTGCATTTGGTCACTGCACAGCCTGAGGCGGATCTTCTAGCCATTCATGTGGCAGGAGCTCCAATACCCTGGGCCGAGCTGCCCTGCCGGATAGGGGCTGTATCCCATGAGTGGTCTCTCCTGCCGGAGGTAGTACAAGATCTGTTCTCCCATTGGGGTAAACCGCAGGTGGATCTGTTTGCCTCCAGGGAGAATGTGAAGCTGAAGCTGTTCCATGCCCGCCCCCCCTCAGCAGGGCTCGCTGCAGGGGGATGCCTTCTCGAGGCCGTGGACCCCGGGCCTCATCTACACCTTTCCCCCATTTCCCTTGATCCACAAGGTGCTTCTCAAGCAAGAGGAGGACAAGAGGTGATTCTGGTAGCCCCAGACTGGCCTCAATGCAATGCTGGTATCCAGATCTCCTCAGCCTCAGCTCCAGGCTCCCGAGACAGCTTCCAGCTCGCCCAGACCTGCTTTCAGTCAGTCAGGGGAAGGTGTTCCATCCAGACCTTCAATTCCTGCACCTGACGGCCTGGTTCCTGAGCGGCTAGAGTTCCAGGCCTTGGGTCTTTCCGACGAGGTCCTCAATGTAGTTGAGGCGTCCCGTAAGGAGTCGACCAGGAAATGCTATGCCTTCAAATGGAAAAGGTTTTCCATTTGGTGTCAGGGCAAGGGCCTGGACCCTTCCTCCTGTTCCTTGGCAAGCATTTTGGACTATTTATGGTCCCTTTCTCAGCAAGGGCTCAGGTCGACAACCCTAAGGGTGCACCTGGCAGCCATCTCTGCCTACTGGGCGCGGGCCGGGAAGCAGTCTCAGGCACAGGAGAAGGTGGTCTGGGCTTTTCAAAGGCCTTGATTACATTTCCTCCGGTGTAGAACCCACCACCGTGGATCTACTGCTGGTATTGGCAAAGCTCATGGGCAAGCTATTGAACCAATGCACAGGTGTGATCTCTCTCACCTGTTGTGGAAGACGTCCTTCTTGGTGGCTATTACGTCAGCCAGAAGGATGGGAGAGCTCCAGGCGCTGTCTATCGAGTCTCCTTACCTGGTCTTCCACAGGGACAAGGTTGTCCTGCGCCCCACCTAAATTCCTTCCGAAGGTGGTGTCGGAGTTTCACCTTAACCAGGTGTTGGCTCTGCCGGTGTTCTACCCCAATCACACCTCGGAGGCCGAATATAGGCTCCATACTTTGGACCCTAGAAGGCGCTCGCTTACTATAAGGAGTGTACGGCTGAAATTCGGGGAAGAGGTTCGCCAGCTGTTTGTCACCTACGCTGAAGCCGCACCTGGCAGACTTGCAGCCAAGCGGACGATAAGCAGGTGGATCACCTCCTGCATAGATCTCTGCTATAAGTTGGCGGGCATGGAGCCTCACAGAGGGATAAGAGCTCAATCTACCTGCCATACTGCTGCATCAGTGGCTGCTTCCAGGGACGTCCCTATCCAGGAAATCTGCAGGGCTGCTACCTGGAAGTCAGCACACACCTTCATCACCCATTACCACATCGACCTTGAGTCACGCCGGGATGCTGGTTTTGGGGCCTCGGTTCTCCAGTCTCTATTCCCTAAGTAGGGGGTGTGCGCCTTGCCTCCCTCCTCCCGGAGAACTGCTAGGAGTCTGCCAATAAGTGTGGATGAACAACATATCCATGTCCCTAGAAATACAGGTTACTTACCTGTAACAGGAGTTCTAGGAATGGTATATGTTCATCCACACGACCCACCCGACCTCCCCGGCTTCAGCGCACAACCTGAGCTTCCAGCGGGCCAGATCTGGCATCATGGGGCGGAGCCGAGAGTTTTACCACCCGGGTGGGTGGGAGGAGCCAGCTTGAAGACCTTCCGGCAAGATTTAAAGCAGCAAGGAACCTGCCAATAAGTGTGGATGAACAACATATACCATTCCTAGAACTCCTGTTACAGGTGAGTAACCTGTATTTCTGGACATCCCTATGGATTTAACTCCCCCAGTACAGCCCTCTTTTGAGACACTTTCTCAAATGGTGTGGAATAATCCTGCTCTCATTCCTTCGGTGGCTAAGTCCATAGATAGGAAGTGTGCTACTCCCAAGGATTGACCCATTTTGGCCTCTCAAGCTTTGAGGACCCTATTGTAATCTTGACAAAGAATGATAAGGTCATCCTTCCTCAGACTACTATGGCTCGACCTATAAACAAAGACTCTCTTAAGACAGATACTTTAGGTAAGAGAGTCTTTGCTGCATCCACCCTGGATATGTGTATTGCCAGCTACCAGGGCTGTTTCTTTCAATATGAGCATATTCTTTGCCATTCACTCAAACAAATGGTTGAAGCTCTACCAGAGTCAGATGCTAATTCAGAGCTTCTTCAAACCATAACCAGGGGTATCGAGTCCAATAACCAACAGGTTAAAGCGGCTATAGACGCTTTCGATACTGCCTCCCGAGCAGCGGCGGTGAGCATTTGTACCCGCTGTCATTCCTGGCTGCACACTTCAGGCTTCATGAATGATGCCCAGCAACAAGTCATGGCGTTGCCCTTCAACGGTGTGTATCTCTTCGGTCCTCAAGTAGAACAAGCTCTAGAGGCCACACAAAAGACCAGATCGGCCATTAAATTGGCTCGACCTGCTCCTGCCCCTTCTCGAGGGGGTGTTAATAAGCACCAGTTTCACAACCGTTGGTCCTTTCGAGGCAGAGGAGGTTTTAATAAAAACCAAGCCCCTCAGCCTCAAAAGAAAACGCAACAGAAAGCACAAGGGCCCAAAGCGCCCAGTGCCGCCTTCTGAGTTTCTAGCCCAAGTCCCACATGAGCTGCCTGAGGGGGACTCCTTCTTAGTGGTGGGAGGTCATGTGACTCCATTCTACAACCGGTGAAAGTCCATAACATCGGACAAATGGGTCCTCCGGATAATCCGTGAGGGATATTCTCTCAATCTTTCAGAGAACCCTCCAGATTGTCCCCCCAAAACAGCAGCCAAAACTGTCAACCCTTCAGTCAGAACTTCTCACCTCCAAGATACAAGGCCTTCTGAACAACAGGGCAGTAGAAGTAGTTCAGCTGGATCAACGGAACACAGGGTTCTACTCCCATTACTTTGTAGTTCCAAAGAAAACCAGGGGCATGCACCCTATTTTGGACCTCAGAAAATGTAACAAATTTCCCAAAGAGAAATTCAAAATGATATCGCTAGGACCCCTGTTACCTTTGCTTCATCAACGTGACTGGTTAGCCTCCCTGGACATGCAGGATGCTTGCCAACATATTCCTATTCACCCAAGGCATCACAAATACCTAAGGTTCATGGCTTTGGGCCAGCATTATCAGTTCAGAGTCCTGCCCTTTGGGCTATCCTCGGCCCCGTGAGTTTTTACAAAGTGTTGTGCAATTCTCACAGTGCACCTCAGAAAGATCGGAATACAAGTGTTCTCATATCTGGATGACTGGCTTTTAGCAAGCTCTTCCAGGCAAGGAGCTCTCGAATCCGTAGCCATGGCCTCAGACTTTCTCACGTCCATGGGAGTCCTGCTAAATCTCAAGAAGTCGAGGCTGCAGACCTCCTAGTAGCTCCTTTTCATAGGAACTCTTCTGGAAACCTCCTGTGTGAAAGCTTTTGTACCAGAGGACAGAAGGAGCAATATCCTACAGATGGCCCAAGGCATCCGAGAGAACAGCTCGTTTTGAGCTATCTCGATGCAATAGATGCTGGGTCTCATGGCATCCTCGGTGTTCACTGTACCCCTAGCACGCCTCCACATGAGAACCTCTCAATGGATGCTCAGTACTCAGTGGTCCCCAACCACCCACCCTCAGTCCTTTCTCATCAAAGTGACAGAACCTCTGAAGAGGTCACTCACCTGATGGTCGCAAGAGGACAAGCTTCTGGAAGGGTATCCCTTCGCTCCCCTGGATCATCAGATTTTCATTACCACGGACACATCCCTGATGGGGTGGGGAGCTCACTGTCAGAATCTCCACACGCAAGGTACGTGGACTCAGGACGAGTCCCAGCTTCACATAAATGTGTTAGAAATGAGAGCTGTCCTTTATGCAGTCCGGACTTCGAAGGACATTCTCTGTCACAAGAACATTCTTCAAACGGACAACAAAGCAGTGATGTAGTACATCAACAAGCAGGGCGGTGCTCACTCGTACCCTTTATACAGGGAAGCGATGAGAGTGTGAGAATGGTGCTTGGAGCACAAGGCTCTAATTCAAGCAGTCTACCTGCCGGGAGTGCAGAACGAACTGGCAGACTGTCTCAGCAGAACAGAGACAGATCCTGACGAATGGTCTCTTGACTCAACTGTAGTTCAGTCACTATTCGCAGACTGGGGAACTCCAAACCTGGACCTTTTTGCATCCCCACTCAACACAAAACTACCTCTCTTCTGCTCCAGAAATCCAGGGCCTGGCATTTTCTGTCAGGATGCGTTCAGGCTGCAGTGGACAAAACACTTTCTATATGCCTTTCCGCCTCTTCCTCTAATTCAGAGTACTTCTCAAGTTCGAGTCCCAGGGGACAAAATGATCCTCATTGTTCCCTCCTGGCCTCAACCAATATGGTTTCCGTTACTCAACAGTATGTCGAAAAACCCCTTCGAAAGCGCTTCCCCTTCAGATGAACCTTCTGACTCAGGGGCCTGTGGTCTATCCCAATTTGAGATCGCTTCACCTTCAGCAACTGAAGAGATAGAGGTGAACAGCTTCAATGTCTCTCGCAGAGTTTCAGATATTCTTCTGGCTGTGCGTAAGCCAGCCGCTAGAAAAACTTATACAGCCAAATGGAAGCGTTTCTCTCTCTGGTGTGCAAAATCCTCTTTGAATCCTTTTTCCTGCCCACCAAATAAAGTTTTAGAGTACCTCTTAGACCTCTCAAATTCAGGTCTGCAATACTCTACAGTCAAAGTTCACCTTTGTGCCATTTCAGCTTATCATGAACCAGTACTTTCCTTGTCACTGGCTCGGTTACCTGTGATTAAGAGGTTTCTTAAGGGAATTCTGCATACCAGACCTCCTATCAGATGTTCAGTCGCAGCCTGGAACATTAATTTTGTACTAGACATGCTCACTCGAAGGCCTTTTGAGCCTCTAGCTACCTGTGAGCTGAAGTTTCTCACCTGGAAAACAACCTTCCTAGTGGCCATTACCTCGGCCCGCAGGGTCTCTGAGATGCATGCCTTGGTCACAGACCCTCCGTATCCTGTGTTTCATAGACACAAGGTAGTTCTTAGGACCCATCCTAAGTTTCTCCCTAAGGTTGCTTCAGAATTCCATCTAAACCAACCTTTGGTCCTTCCTACTTACTTCGCAAACTTCCAAAATGAAGGAGAGCGTACCCTTCATTCTTTGGACGTCAAAAAAGCTCTGCATTTCTATTTAGAGAGACCAAAAGAAATTTGCAAAGCTCACCGTTTGTTTCCTTCAGCGAGACCCGGCTGGGTCAACCTGTCGCTATCAGATGCATTTCAGTATGTCTGGTAGTATGCCTTCGCCACTGTTATTCCATGGCACAGGTTAAGCTGGAGGGCAGAGTGTACCCTCTCTCTGCTAGAGCAGTCGCGGCATCCCTGGCGGAAATCCGCAGTGTGCCCATTGTGGATATTTGCAATGCGGCTACCTGGAGCTCAGTGCATACTTTCGTCAAGCACTATGCCCTGGATGTCCATGCCAGGTGACATATGTCTTTTGGCAGAACCATCCTTAATGGACTCCTGTCCTAAAACTGTGAGCTCTTGGTCTCTCCTGCTGCCCTCTCGCGGGATTATTAGCTCGGTACTCTCCCATTAATGTGAATGAGTGTTGGAGACTTTATGTCCAGGAAGATATGGAAATTACGTATCTACCGTAATTCTTGATCTTCTTGGACGAAGTCTCCACCACTCATTCACATGCCCACCCACCATCCCCCAAGCTCACCTCTGTTGTTGGTCTTCACTCCCTCAAAATTTAGGCTGTGAGGACTTCCTTGTTGACCCTTCTTATACGGGTCATCCGGACTATCTTATGTCCTGTTTTTTTGGTTAGGCTATCCTTCTTAGTTAGTTACGCTGCATCTCCTCAGGGAAAAAAAAGGTACTGAGGCGGTTGGAGGGTCACTGCAGAGATAATCATTACCGTACGAGCTGGGGCTCATGGTGCCACTCCTCATGGCTCCATCTTTGGCGCCGACCCTCTAGCAAAAAAAATTTGCTCCCGCTGGGTCCTAGTGGCTCCGGCGCAGATCCCATTAGTGTAAATGAGTGGTGGAGACTCGTCCAAGAAGATCAAGAATTAGAGTAGGTACGTAATTTCCATTTTTCGATAGTGCCGTTCTTCTCTTTCTTTGCTTTTATTATTTTTCCTCAATGCCTGAGTCGTGATCAAAGTAGGTCACTGGTAAGAAGTCATAATGCATCAGTGCCCCCTGTAGGAACAAAATGGCTTTGATGAACCAGCATCAGTTGTGTGTGACCTACCTTGGACCACAGCACGACACGGACTCTTGTGATGCCTACTTCTTGATGGAACACCACACCTTGGAAAACCATGCATTACAGTGAGGTCAACCAATTACCGCCTTTAGAAGCAGGCACCACACACACATAGCTTCAAGGTAAGGTCTTTAGGCCCTTCCCCTGTATGTCTTCCAAGACCCTCTGAAAGTACAGAATCCTCCTCGACCTCACTGTACTGAGGAATCTGAAGCCCTGGTGGTTGGGTCTGGCAGACAGTCCACTCCTGGGTGGTTGGCCAAGCACCCTCCACAGTCTGTTTGCCCAGAGTAACAGAGGTCCCTGGGGCCAAGGCAACATGCCTGGTCCACAAATGTCTGTTGGTGTCGCCATTGCTGTTTTCACCCGTCCATGGTGATGACGTGGTGGACGATGCCAGACCTCCCTCCAACACTTGTTTCCCACTGTCGGGGGTGGGTCTGGCACTGAGGTCCATGGCAGTGCTAAAGACATGGGCCCTGTTCTTGACTGTGGTGTCTTTAACTAGATCAAGGAAAGGGATGGTTCTGAGTCTTAACGACAGTGCTAACAGTGGCCTCGGGGCCAGGTCTAGCTCCGGCACTGAGCACAATGCCAACAGACATGTTGGCCTGATGTCTCTCCTCATCTCTAGTGTGACCCACAGCACCAAGAAAGGGCCTGGTGCAGATCTTGTTATGGATTCTGAGTCCATGTGGAGGATGACAAGGACAGTGATGGAGGGACTTCTATCCCTGAGGTATCATTAGTCCCATGTCAGAGGCGACACCAATGCAGGGATGGACAAGGACCTTTAGCCAGGTTTGTCACCTGAACCGCCTCTCAGTGTCGTTCCCAGTGAGGTCCAGAGTCTCCCTGTGGGACCTGTATGCCTCGGATCTCCTCATCTAGGGATTTCACCCCTTGGACAAGAATCTGGTCATTCCTCGGATGTAGGTGAACCACAGTCAGGTGACTCCAGACGACCCTCTCCTAGGTTGAGGCCCCTGCCAGTGTTTTGCAGCCCAGGCTCAGGTCCTCAAGACCAGGGGGCCTCAATTCCCTACAGAACGGCCTCGGCAAATACTAGAAAGGTTGCCCTCATTCTGTGGTCCTTTTGGTCCACTAACATAGATCAACATCAGGCGTGGGTTGATGCCATAGATATGTGAGGCATCAGGCATGGGTTGATGCCATAGATATGTGGGGCAGGGTATCAGATGGGACCCAGTATAGCACACAATCCCCTGTATTGACCCTCCCAGAGTCCATGCCTCTTCTCCCATCCATGTCGGCCGACAATGAATCATCTGCCCTTGTGGCCTCATCTCTCATCTCCTGAGCATGCTCTGTACCAGCAGTTCTTGGTGTAGACGCTTCATACACTTAGGCTGATACAAGCCATGATCTAGCAGCCCTGCCACTGGGACTCCTAAGAGTTTCTAATCCTGACATTGTAGTCATTGATCTTCCTGGACATAAGTCTCCACCACTCATTCACACTAATGGGAACTGCACCCGAGGCACTAGGACCCAGCGGGAGCAAAATTTTTTGCGGGAGGGCTGGTGCCAGAGATGGAGCCACGAGGAGCAGCACCGCGAGCCTCAGCTGGTGCGGTAGTGACTATCTCGGTGCCGACCCTGCAACCGCCTCAGTTCCTTTTTTCACACCATCGAGTGCTCTTCAGTGATAATGTCGCTTGCTCGCCAGGAGTCAAACTTCAAACTAGCAGCATAGTTTTCAGTTTTGTTATTTTGTAGTAATATCTCAAATAAGTATCGCTTAAGTTTATTCTTATTTACAAAGAAGTCTCAGCCTACTTTGACCGGGTCGACCATGAGCAGGTCAGGTGGCGGTAGGCAGACTTAGTATAAGCTGTTCAGTCAGTCGGGCTGGGTCGTTCCGCCGCCTTCTCCCGGGAAGTGGGGTCTGACAATGGTCAGTCCACTGCGCCAAGGGTGGCGGTCCCTCGAAACATAAAATAAGCGGTCGCATTCTCGGCACCGTTAAACCTCGAGCTCTTCTTCCGGCCCACAGGTCAAAAGAAGGCATCACTCAGTCGCCTTCTGATATGTCTGCTGCGTAGATGGTCGGTTGTGGGGCTAGTTGCGGTTTCCTCCCCTTGGTCGCCTGCTTCTGTTTCCGGTAGCCAATGTCTTTGACATGGAGCCTACCCGCCCTCTGGTAGGTCTTCAGATGAGCAGTTTCATCAGTGGGCGCTCTTATGGAGCAATGGGCTCGGAGGTTGGTCCAGCTGCCTGGCCCAGTCACTCCAGGGGCCTTGCGGCTTCTTGGGAGAGGCAGGTAAGGCGGTTGAGCCTCCTAGTCTGCGGCACTGTCTTCGGTGCTGTCGACCGGCGGCAGAGTGTTCCCCCTCATGGCTGCGGCACAGGGCCACACTGATGCCTTTATCTCCTGCTCTTCTTCCTCCTTCCCCTCAAATCATGTTTTTCGGGGTCTTGGGGTGTTTTCGGTGCCCTCGGTGTCGATGGCATGCTCGGTGCCGTCTTCAGCACCGATGCATCTGTTGGCGCCGTCCTCGGCGCCGTGCATGGCGCCGCGTGGCGTTGCTTTGCCATCTGGCCTCTTGGTGCTGTCTTTGGCGCTGTGTGGCTTCTCGGCGCCGTGCGGCTCCTCGGCACCGTTCTCAGTGCCGTGCGTTTCTTTGGCGCCGGGGGTTCTTAGGGCGTCATCCACTTTTCAAGACTCCTCCTTTAACTCCTTTCCTTCATCATTTTCCTCTGATTTTCACTCCTTTCCTGTCCATACAGTCCCTCCTGGACTGTCGGGAGATGACATTGAGCCTGACCCAGACCTTAGACTGGGTGATGAAGTGGAAGAAACAGGATCTATTCCTGCTGCAGAGCCTATGGTCGAGGACCTGTCCTTTAAGTCTGTGCTGAAAAACTTGATTTCCACTCTTTCTCTCCAAACTACAGACATCGATCCTGGGAAACTGCTAAGACTCCAATACCTCCATATTCCGGAGATCCCTACGGATTTGACTCCTCCAGTACAGCCCTCCTTTGAGACGCTGTCTCAAATGGTATGGAATAATCCTGCTCTCATTCCTTCAGTGGCTAAATCCATAGATAGGAAATACTCAGCCCCCAAGGATCGACCCATTTTGGTGTCCCAAGCCTTTGCGGATCCTATTGTAGTATTGCCAGAGAATGATAAGGTCGTCCTTCCCCAAACTACTACAGCTCGACCTATTAACAAAGAATCTCATAAGATGGACACTTTAGGTAAGAGAGTCTTTGCTGCTTCCACCCTGGGTATGCGTATTGCCAGCTACGGGGCTATTTCTCTCAATATGATATATCCTTTGGCACTCTCTCAAACAGATGGTTTGAAGCTCTGCGGAATCGGATACAAAGCCAGAGCTTCTTCAAACCATTACCAGGGTATCGAATCTAACAACCAGCAGGTTAAAGCAGCTATGGATGCTTTTGACACTGCTTCAGGGTGTGACTGGTATTTGTACCCGCCCGTCATTCCTGGCTGCGCACTTCAGGCTTCACGAATGACACACAGCAGCAGGTAATGGCGTTGCCTTTTGGTGGTGTGTATCTTTTCGGCCCTCAAGTAGAACAGGCTCTAGAAGCTACACAAAAGACTAGGTCAGCCATTAAGTTGGCTCGACCTCCTCCTGTCCCCTCTCGAGGGGATGTTAATAAACGCCAGTTTCATAACCGTCAGTCCTTTCGAGGCAGAGGCAGAGGAAGTTTTCATAAAAATCAAACTCCCCAGCCTCAAAAGAAAATGCAACAGAAGGCGTAAGGGCCTAAAGCGCCCAGCGCCACCTTATGAGTTGTTGGCTCAAGTCCCACCTCAGCTGCCCAAGATGGACTCTTCCTCAGCGGTGGGGGGTCATCTGATGCACTTCTACAATCAATGGAAGTCCATAACCTCAGACAAATGGGTCCTCCGAATAATCCGCAAGGGGTATTCACTCAGTCTTGTGGAGACCCCTCCGGATCATCCCCCCAAACGACAGCCCAAGCTGTCAACCCTTTAGTCAGACCTTCTTGCTGCCGAGATTCAGGGCCTTCTGAACAACAGGGCAGTAGAAGTAGTGCCGCTGCATTCAACGGAACACAGGGTTCTACTCCCATTACTTTCTGGTTCCAAAGAAAACTGGGGGCATGCGCCCCATTCTGGACCTCAGAAAACTAAACAAATTTCTGCCCTAGGAGAAATTCAAAATGATTTCTCTAGGAACCTTGTTACCTTTACTTCATCAACATGACTGGCTAGCCTCCCTAGACATGCAGGATGCTTACCAGCACATTTCTATTCACCCAAAGCATCACAAATTCCTGAGGTTTGTGGCTCTGGGACAGCATTATCAGTTCAGAGTCCTGCCCTTTGGGCTATCCTCGGCACCGTGAGTTTTTACAAAGTGTTGTGCAGTTCTCGCAGCGCATCTCAGAAAGATCGGAATACAGGTGTTCCCTTATCTGGACGATTGGCTTCTGGCAAGTCCTTCCAGACAGGGAACTCTGGACGCCATAGCCATGGCTTCACGCTTTCTCACGTCCTTAGGAATCCTGCTAAACCTCAAGAAATCGCAGCTGCAGCCCTCCCAGAGGCTCCTTTTTATAGGAACTCTTCTGGACACCTCCTGTGCAAAGGCTTTTCTTCCAGAGGACAGGAGGAGCGATATCCTTCAGATGTCCCGTTACATCGGGGAGAGCAACTCGGTTCCAGCTCTCTCGATGCAATGGATGCTAGGTCTCATGGTATCCTCGGTGTTCACTGTACCCCTAGCATGCCTTCATATGAGAACTTCTCAGTGGATGCTCAGTACTCAGTGGTCCCCAATCACTCACCCGCAGCCCTTTCTCATCAAGGTGACAGAACCTCTAAAGAGGTCACTCACCTGGTGGTCGCAAGAGAACAATCTTCTAGAAGGGTATCCCTTTGCTCCTCTGGATCATCAGATTTCCATTACCACAGACGTGTCCCTGATGGGGTGGGGAGCTCACTGTCAGGCTCTCCACACTCGGGGTATGTGGACTCAGGTCGAGTCCCAGCTTCACATAAATGTCTTAGAAATGAGTGCCGTTCTTTATGCGGTCCGAGCGTTGAAGGACATTCTCTGTCACAAGAACATTCTCCTTCAAATGGACAACAAAGCAGTGATGTATTACATCAACAAACAGGGCGGCACCCACTCTTACCCCTTATGCAGAGAAGCGATGAGAGTGTGGGAATGGTGCCTACAGCACAAATCTCTAATTCAAGCAGTCAACCTGCCAGGAGTGCAGAACGAACTGGTAGATCACCTCAGCAGAACAGAGACAGATCCTCACGAATGGTCTCTCGACTCAGCCATAGTTCGGTCAATATTCGCAGAGTGGGGAACTCCAGACCTGGACCTTTTTGCATCCCCACTCAACACAAAACTGCCTCTCTTCTGCTCCAGTAATCCAGGGCCTGGCATTTTCTGTCAGGATGCATTCAGGCTGCAGTGGACAAAACGCTTTCTATACGCCTTTCCGCCTCTTCCTCTAATTCAGAGGGTACTTCTCAAGTTCGAATCCCAGGGGGACAAAATGATCCTCATTGCTCCCTTCTGGCCTTGACAGATATGGTTTCCACTACTCAACAATATGTCGGCAGCTCCGCTGAAAACACTCCCCCTTCAGATGAACCTCGACTCAGGGGCCTGTTGTCCATCCCAACCTGAGGTCGCTTCACCTTCACGCTTGGCTCCTGAAGAGGTAGAAGTGAACAGGTTCAATGTCTCTCGCAGGGTTTCAGATATTCTTCTGGCTGCACGGAAGCCAGCCACTAGGAAAACTTACACAGCCAAATGGAAGCGTTTTTTGCTCTGGTGTGCAAAGTCCTCTTTAAATCCCTTTTCGTGGCCACCAGATAAGATTTTGGAGTACCTGTTAGACCTCTCAAATTCAGGTCTGCAGTACTCTACAGTCAAAGTTCACCTTTGTGCCATTTTGCTAATCATGAGCCGGTACTTTCCTTTTCACTGGCTCAGTTATCTGTGGTTAAGAGGAATCTTGAAGGAATTCTGCATACCAGACCTCCTACAAGACGTCCAGTTGCAGCCTGGGACATTAATCTTGTGCTAGATATGCTCACTTGGAAACCTTTCGAACCTCTGACTACCTGTGAGTTAAAATTTCTCACCTGGAAAACGGCCTTCCTGGTGGCCATTACCTCAGTCCACAGGGTCTCTGAGATACATGCCCTGGTCACAGACCCTCCGTATACTGTGTTCCATAAAAACAAAGTAGTCCTTAGAACCCATCCTAAATTTCTTCCTAAGGTTGTTTCGGAATTCCATCTAAACCAACCTTTGGTCCTTCCCTCTTACTTTGCGGACTTCCAAAATGAAGGAGAACGTTCTCTTCATTCCTTGGATGTTAAGAGAGCTTTGCGTTTCTATCTAGATAGAATGAAAGACTTTCGAAAAGCTCAACAACTGTTTGTTTCCTTCAGCGAGACCCGGCTGGGTCAACCTGTCGCTATCAGATGTATCTCAGCATGGCTAGTGACGTGCCTTTGCCACTGCTATTCCATGACGCAGGTTAAGCTGGAGGGCAGAGTTTACGCTCACACTACTAGAGTGGTTGCGGCATCTCTGGTGGAAATCCGCAACGTGCCCATTGCAGATATTTGCAACGCGGCTACCTGGAGCTCAGTGCATACTTTCATTAAACACTATGTACTGGATGTCCATGCCAGACGACATCTTTCCTTTGGCAGAACCATCCTTAATGGACTTCTGTCCTAAAACTGTGAGCATTTGGTCTCTCTTGCCGCCCTCTCTGGGGATTATTAGCTTGGTACTCTCCCATTAATGTGAATGAGTGGTGGAGACTTATGTCCAGGAAGATATGGAAATTACGTACCTACCGTAATTCTGATGATCTTGGACGAGTCTCCACCACTCATCACCATCTCCCTCCATCCCAGGCTCACCTCTGTTGTTGGTCTTCACTCCCTCAAATCTTTAGGCTGTGAAGATTTCTTTGTTGACCCTTCTTATGGTGCGTCCGGACTATCTTATGTCCGGTTTTGGTTAAGCTATCCTCTAGGTTAGTTACGCTGCACCTCCTCGGGGAAAAAAGGTGCGAGGTGGTTGGAGGATTCGGCTTGCAGAGATAGTCATTGCATGCAGGTGAAGGCTCATGGGCGCGCTCCTCGGCTCCATCTCTGGCGCCAGCCCTGCTGCAAAAAAGTTTGCTCCCGCTGGGTCCTAGTGCCAACGGCGCAGTTCCCATTAGTGTGAATGAGTGGTGGAGACTCGTCCAAGAAAATCAGAATTACGGTGGGTACGTAATTTCCATTTCAATTTCCTAGATCCATGGAGTAGGCATCCAGGGTCTAATGGAGGTGTCCCTCTTCCACCCCTGCTATCCCCCGGGACCTCCATTTGCAGTGTCACACACCCACAGGATCTGAAAGAGATGTACCCTCCCCCACTTCAGGGATTTAGTTACTGCAGACCCCATTGGGGTCAGATAGCCTCGGGCATGACTAATCCCCAGATGCAGATTTTGCCCACACACATATGCTCTTTGAAGGTTTTCACCTCAGCATGTGCCCTTATTTGCATTTCAGTACACCAGGCACATATTGCGACACACAGGCTTCAGCTATGTTTGCAGCTGCACAGTGTGTTAGCTGCATTGTCTCAGTGTGAAACAGACAGGCTGGCGATTTTTCTGCTCATGGCTTAGAGGTATAGTAACATGGCACCAGTCAAGAGGATCCTATGATGTCAGCATGGTGACCTGTAGACTGGTAGTAACTGCAGTCTGTCCTCAACGAACACTGTGGCTTCTCCTCTCCCAACTAGCACCTTTGGCCTGGTGTAAGGTGCTTAATTCACACTATTAAGGGGTTTACTTCTTTTCCCATAGGGTCATGTGAGAGCTTTTAGGGAACCTTCCTGCTCCTGTGCCTCAGGAGCACCAACCTAGTCCTAACCAGTCACAAGTCTCACCAGACCTGTAAGATCCCCCCCCCCAGTGTTCTTCCCACTCAGTGGGCTGAGGATATTTCATGTACCTTCAGGGTGAGCCAGCTTCTCCCTCATAAAATAAGGAAGCTTGATACTCTGACCGATTAGTGGAATACAGTGGAGAAGATTGATTTGAGGAAGACAGAAAAGTTACATACTTACCGGAACTGGTGAGCTTCCAGAATATCTTCTCCACTGAGTACCACACCCGCCCACCATCCTCCTTTCTCTGGTACCAGGGCCTCTTGGCAGCTCATCCTGTGGCATGATCTCCTTGGGTTGTATGCCACTCACATGATGGAACTTGGGCATAAGAAAACTACAACAGCAAAAAAAAAAAGAAATGTTTCCCCTTTACCTTGTGTATATCCCTGTTATTGCTGTGTGCAACTTGCACTCACTGGGTGTCATCCAGTCTTAACTCCACTTGATATCAGTAGTCTATGGAACTGTGTTTTAGCACCAGTTGGATCTACTGAAGTAGCATCTTTCATCTCAGGGTACATCCCTGTTGCCTGCAGAAATGGTTTGTCAGCTTCTTGCTACTGCAGTTTTCTTTTCCATATGCTATTCAGTTGTTTTCTCCTCTGCTATGCTTAGTGGACATGTTTTCTTTCTAGTGGTCATACTCGGGTCCTCATTTCCAGGAAACTTAGGTGGGGGAACCTGAGAAACTGTCACATTCCTACTCCTTCTTGGTTATTGACAGGCGCGCAGCATCATATGGGGGCATGCAGAAACTGTAGCCATTTGTTGTCGTCGCCCCCTAGCCAAAGATTTGCTCCTGTGGGGTCTTAGTGCCTCCGACCGAGACTCATGAACAATACTCCATGGAGAAGATATTCTGGAAGATCAGCACTTTCAAGAGGCTTTAGCCCAGGGATTGGGAAGGTTTTGTACTATATTTTAGATCTGGACAGGGATGTCAATGGGAGAGTTTTAAGATCCCATGAAATCAAATTGGGCTTACTCAAATCCTTTCCAGCACTGGAGAGAGGTATGTTGCGAGAAAACTAATGTGGGCTGCCTGGTGATACTTATGAAGATTGGGAAGTTTACATTCAGAAGAACAAAGAAGCAAAGAGGATGGTGAGATCAGCTAAGGCCAAGATGGAATTTAGGCTGGCAGAGGGGGTTAAAGCAGGGAATAAACACGATCTTCCTAGACTAAGTCTCCATCACTCATTCACACTAGTGGGGTAGCGCTGGAGGTGCTAGGACCAAGCGGGAGCGTAAAGTTTTCTGAAGGGTCGGCGCCGAGAGAGGACCATGCATGCATGGCACCACGAGACTAGCTTGCACCTGTGTAGGCTATCTTGGCGTCGACCCTCCAACTACCTCAGTTCCTTTTCTCCCACCGTCGAGCGCGCTTGGATGTCAATGTCGCTTGTCTGTGGAGTGAAGTTTTCGTCTATACGACAGCAGCTTTTAATATTTTAAGTAGTAATTTCTTATTTTACGAACATGAAGAAGATTATGAAGAAGAAGAAGAAATTCTTTCCTGTCATCATGGAGCAGGGGGTTTGACTTTCCAGTTTTTCTTGGTTCTGTTCCTGATTTCGGGACCTCCAGGCCTAGGAGACGTTGAACCGGAGCTGGGTCAATTGGATCATGCATGACGAGGTGCCGTCTTTGTGCCTTTGCCATCGTGTTGATCCCTCGTGCCTACCCCCCTCTCCCCCTTTTCCATGCAGGGGCCGGCACGGGCACCATCTTTTTCCTTCTCCCCTTCTCAGGATTTCCTTTGGCATTTTCCTTCAGCGCCATGGCTCGGTGCCTTGGTCAACACTATACCTTGGTCAGCGCCGAGCCTCGGAGCCGTGGCTCAGTGTTTTGGTCGGCACCGTGCCTCGGAGCCGTGGCTTGGTGCCTTGGTCAGCCGATGAGCCTCGGAGCCTTGGTCGGCGCCATGCCTCGGTGCCTTTGGTCGGTGCCATTCCTTACTCGGCACCGTGGGTTGGTGCCATCATTCTGTGGAGTGCCATGGGTGCTCTTGTTGCTGCCACTGGTTTTCGGTGCCGTCAGTGGTGCCGCAGGTGTCCGGGCAGCACTGGGCACCCACGGGTGGCATGGGTGGCACCCACAGGTGCCATGGGTGCCAGGAATGCCATGCGTGGTGCCATGATCCCCCATGGGTTCCATGGGTGCCGTGGGTGCCACTGGTGCCATCGATACCAGGGGTGGCACCACAGATGCCCCTGAGTGCCACTGATGCCCTCAGGTGCCATTCTTGCCATGGTTGTCGGGGTGTCCTCGGGTGTCATTGCTACATGGGTGCCAGGGGTGCCTGTGGATACTGCCGTGGCTCCCCTCTGGTATCGCCCATGTTGGCATAGGCACTGCTTGGTGCCCTCCTCTGCCACGACTGGTACTGGTGCCACATGGGTGCTAGTGGATGCTGTATGGCAGAATTAGTGACACATTTTTCCTTTCGGACTTCTTTTCCACAGAACTTGTGGCGAGATGTTTATCGCAGAATGCACGCCTGTTCTGCGGATTATTTTTTCCACACATCTTAGTGAGTGGTGGCTGTGTGGGATCTTGTGTCATCCAGCAGTTTTCTGTTGATGGTACTCTGCTGTACTGCTCTGTCAACAGAATCTCATTCTGCTCAGCACTTTCTCTGCTCCCTATGTGGTACCAAGCTCCTCGACATCCTTCCTGATGGTGGAATCTCTAGTGGCTCTGACTTAGACCTCTCTTGGAGGTCCTCCTGGGGTAGAAGTACATCTAAATGGGTCTTTCCCTGACCTTCTGGTCAGTAATACAGCGGACAACTCATTTTATATACTGAAGGGCACGTCTTCTCTATCATCAGAGTTCGTGATGGAAAATCTTTTCAGTAGTTCCTCAGTAATGAGGTCCACTATAGTATTTCACACTGTGTCCGTGGACCATACACTTTTGCATCTGGACTTTTACAATCGTCAAACCAGTTACACTCTTTGGAACATTCTAATTTAATGGTCGGGAGCCGCTCTGACTCTTCCGTTCCTTTGATAGGGGTATATAGCCCCCTTGTGATATTGCCTCTTCGGTGGCTTCTTTGGCATAGGTGCTTAACATCTCACCAGCTGTGGTTGTTAGTCCAGTCATGATTTCAGTATGGACGCTCAGGCTCCTTCTGCACTCAGATGGAGAACATCCTCTTCTTTTTGTATCAACACAATCCTTGCAAATAGCAGCCTGAAAGCCTTGTTAGGCTCGGATTAAAAAATATATATATATATATATAGGTACCAATATGCTACTCGAGAGACAAAGTGTGACAATCAGGTTCCAGAATTTATTTGGGCCAACAGTCATAACCATATCATATTTACATTGGGTGCATGTGGTAGTATTTCAGTCCCCAACATAAAGATAGTTTGTAGTTCAGAGGTACTAAAAAATGGGATGAAAAGTTCCCACAAGGGCAACGTAATGTGAGTAACATCGTGTCCTTGACAACAAATTTGTCATATTATCAAACATATATTTTTTGATATTACTATGTCTATGGTATCTATTTAGGTAGCATAATATCTAACTTTTCAGTTTTTTATCATAAACTTAACTTGTTGGTAATTGTGCCACAATATGTTTACTGATCACAGTATGCCCAAATCTGGACATGTTTAAGTTTGCCTACCATATTCATATCCTTGATTTTCTAGCCCATTGTTTTTTTGCACAACTGTATTACCCTCATAGGAAAAGACAGAAATCACTTAATTTTCAGAAAGTGAATTATACTTCATTTACAAGGGTTTTTTCCACAGGATGTCACGTGAGTAACTCAGACTACACAGGACGTCATGCGAGTAACACAGACACAACACAAGAAGTCACATGAGTAACATGGACACCAGAACAGTAGTAGCAGTATCATACCAAGTGTCTCACTAAGTCATACCAAAAGTTATTGCTAATGTTCAACCAAAAAAATGATTGTCATACTATGGATATTTGGTATAATATTTTTTTGACATTTTGAAGATTGTACTGTAGTCACAACATTATATTAACTTAAGATATTCACAAATGTTTTATGTTACAGTGTAGTATGGATTGAATCTCACCTGGTCTGTCTATTACATATACCAGCTGGTCCCAAGCCTACAATAAGAGAGAGGGAAACCAACTATATCTTCTTTTTTTTTTTTCTATTTATTCTTTTTCCACCGAGCTGCCTGCCGCCTGATGTTCGTATCAGCCTGGTCACGGGCCACTGGCTTCTGCAACCCCAAATTGGCCATGAACCCTCTGATGCCCCATGGCTTACCTCCCACGGTGGGGCTGCGGCACTCCCCCGTGCATGCCACAGGGTTCAGAATAGGTCGGAGGGCTGGCCTGGGAGCATGATCAAGCAGCTGCCAGGCTTCATCCACCATGCAGGCAGCTTCCCCTTCCATTTTTTTCTGGGGAGGCGGGCAACACCGCATCTGCCCCACCTCCAGTGCATTGTCGAGTGCCGGAAGCTATGTGACTCCTGTCCTCCGCCAGGGTCAGCAAAGCTCCGGACACTTCCTCCCACCCGGAGAAGGAGAGCAGTCCCAAGGATGCCATCCTTCTCCCCAGTTGCCCTCCAGCGAACCTGGTCCATTCCCGAACCCGGGTCGCCGGCGTCGCATGCGGAAATCCAACCGCTGTGCCGACGGGCTGGCGAAACCAACTATATCTTTATGAGATGAATGGGGATGTTTGAGATTAATGCATGCCCTTGCTGCTTGTGACATTCAAGGCTGAAGGCAAAACACTGAAAGTGTATTAGTGACTTATAACATGGGATAGATAAAGGCAGGTGAGTGGTAAACAACCATCAGGTGACCGTTGCTTACTCCACAATATATGACAGCTAATGGTGAACCATCCCTCTGAGAGATCAGCCTGTTTCTGTTCTGATCTTGTTATAGTGCAAAATTGCAGTCTGTGGAGCAGCCATTATTATACCTGCTTAGTGAGTGTGAGCCGAGGCCTGCCATGTAGTCCTAGGCAGTGCAGCAACAGTAGCTGTAGTGTTCAAAGCTTGTAGTCTTGCTTCTTACCCAAGCTTGTTCCCAGAGTGAAGTGTGTGGTCCCCATGGTCATTTTTCTGTTGCACAGCCAGACTGACAGGTAAATCCCACAGTTGTGGCATAAAGTCAGTTGGAACAGTATGAAGAGAGGGAGACCCCCCCTTCCCCAATGATATCATGATCTGAAAGTGAGCTTTATGCTTGTGGACAGAGAAACAGAGTTCCAGAAAGACCTGCAAGCTCTGAGTCCCATTAGTTGCCATTTCTTAATTGGTAGAATACAGTCTGGTAGACTGTGCGACTGCACTGCTGGGGAAAAATGTTTACTTGTTTGCCATGCATTAATGTAACCACAGACAGAGAGACAGAGCAGCTAAGCCAGTGGAGGTATAGACACCGTGTCTGTACCACAAGAGGCAACTCCATATTTTGCACTTCAGAGCTACTGTGCTGTCTCAGAAGGCATATCATGCACAACAAATGTCAGAGAAAACATAGCAACACTTTCCTTCTGACATCTGTATGTGCATGACAGCCATTTTGTTGGGGACTATTTTTTTAGGCAGCAGAATACAGTAATTTGCTTGTCTTTTATAAAAGGAGAAAAGACATGTATATTGCTTTCTCCTTCTTTTGTAGTGCACCCTCTGTTATAAGTGTAATAGCCCACTCCAGGGTGTGTGGTTAGTGGGGATTAAGCAACACGCTGGGTGTTGCGAGGACACTCAGCCAGCAGCCTCGTGCTTCACAATGCACTCAGGGTATTGACTAATCCCTAATAACTGCACACCCTGGAGTGGGTTACTTCCTACTAATAGAACTATGCTCTTGAGTGGGTTGCTTCAATCTTAAAATGTGTTTTAAGAAATGAAAATGAAATTAAAAACTGACTTCAGGGGCCAGATCTTCAAAAGCTTGCCCATGTGCAAAGCCTAGTTTTTCTGCACAAACCCAGATTTGCGCAGATGTCCATATTCCAAAGCCCTGTTATGGGCAAACAAGGTTTGTGTCCAGGAGATTTTCTGAGGTTGGCACAATACAAATGGAAAGTCATGGACCTGAAATCTGGTGAAGTCCTGTAATCACAGAGTGCAAGGTAATTTTGCATGGTCCCCTTGTATGGTGCAGATATATACAATTATCCCTGTTACTGATGATGCCATCCCACAGATCACAACCACAACTGAAGACACAGCCCCTTCCTGTTGTCAAATGGACCCTTCCATGGTACCATCACTCACTGTGCCCACAGCATGGTCCTCCAGGTGCATATGGCAACCAGTGCATTTTGGGAGAGGGTGCACTTTTAGGTTTCTTCAGCTATTGTAGTTAATGTCAGTAATTGTTTGATATGCCATGCTAGGCCCTCAGCCTATCATGCAGCACATGGCACACCAAACAATTACAGTGATTCACTGCAACAGCAAAGTAAGCCTAAAAGTGCACAAAAAAAATGGAATGAAAAAAAAAATACAGAACAAAGGGTAACACTTTAACAGTCACTGACAGCAATCATCCCAGTAAGGAAAAAACAGTATTTTTCTTCACTTGTACTGCCATAGAAGCCATTTAAGGCATACCATGTAGCACATAGCCCAGTTACTGAGATACACTGCAACAGCAGCCAAATGAGCCTAAAACTGCACAAAAACAATGAACAGGGCTGATGTTTTTGGTGACTACAACCCGGTTACCATCAATTACAGTCATTTTACATCCATTTTTGGTGTTTGTGTCGTTTTAGGCTCATTTTACTGTTGCAGTGAATCTCAGTAATTGTTTAATGTGCCATGCTAGACTCTTGGCCTAACATGCAGCACATGGCACACCTAGTGATCACAAAACATATAGCTGAAATGTAAATGGTTCTGTGCTGGCGTTTTGGTGCTCAGTGTTGAGTCGGTGGGTGCAATATGTTTTTTTTAAAAAGTTGCCATCTTATAGACCCCTGTGGATCTGAGAAATTTGTGGATTACCCAACGCTTCATTTACTGCTGCTGTTATTTGATGTTAATTGCTTTTCTGCTGCTAAATGGCTTTGATGCACTTGCACATAAAATAAATAAGTACTGTGAGTACGTTTGGAGTGCTGACCGTTTTTCTGTTCTACAGAAGTGTTTTTACAAAATTAAATATGATATTAACCAGGATTTCTTTTTAAGTTTAGCAGATAAGCAGGTAGTTTAAAAGTAGTTCTGGTGTTCTGATGCCTCCAACACAATCTAAGCCCCTAAAGAGATCAGGTCTACACAAACTGAGCACCTGCAGAGACCAGGTCGTATTCATTTACTCCCCAATACAACATGTATTTTATTTCTCATTACAGAACTCTCCAAACTGTAGATATGGTGTTCTGATGCCTAATACAGAATGAGCCCCAGCACTAACCAGGTCCAATTGATATGCTCCCCAAAACTGAAGTTTTTTTGCCCAGTACAGAATAAACTATTTAGCAGCAGTAACATTAAAAGTGCCCCGATAGAGAATAGGATCACACAAAATGCCCCCCCAACAGGGACCAGGCCACACAGAATGATCCCCATGTAGAGACTTGGTCTAAAGAAAAGGTAAATATGTGTAACCATTTAATCTAGGAAACCTGCAGTTGTTCAACTTTAAAATGCTTTATAATCAACTCTCTCTGCCCCTACCCCGCCCTTCATACCCCGAGCTCAGCATCTTAGGACCATGAGGCAAGGTCCGACTACATGTCTCTGTGTTTCCCAAAAAGAAAATGTGTACCTTTACAATCTGCAGGCATCTGACACACCGGGGAACAAAAGAGCAGCTGAGATGCAGAGAGAATAGCCCACTGTAGTGCCCATAACATGCATAACTCCAAACTTCAGGAGGACATGTCTTGTCCAGAATGTAGGTGGCAGTACAAAGAGTACAGACCCACCAGGTCCACAGCTTTAAAGAGCCATGGGGTGATGACTGAAGATGTCAGCATGCATTTCTGGTTCTGAACATTCTGGGCTGGTGGAGGAACCAGTAGTAACGTGGGTAACAAAAGGACACTAAAATAACACGCCATGGAAAAAGGGAATTTTCTAAATAAATGAGTTATAACAAACTGCAAGATTTTGGCAGCATGTCAGTAACAAAAAGGAGGTCACCAGACACAATAATGCTTTTGGACCACAGTTCATGCAAATTAAAGGCATAGTCTGCTTAGGATGAGGTACTAGATGGACACTACATGTATTGAACGTTACAGCTGTATAAAATGATTAAATAAAAGGCAAAAACTTTTATTCTGTACAGGGAGTTCTTGGGGGAGGCTTAAATGAAGTAATTAGATAACATATTAACTACAGTTGGGTTTCTAAGGCACAATAAAGGGCTGCATTTAAGTACTTAAATTGGGAATGGAAGCAATGTCACAAAATGGAACCCTATTTGAAGGGGTAAATTGATGTTTGTGATAAAACTGAAAGAGCACAGTGGAACCAAACTGGGTCATGTTATGTTTAATATCTCTCCTAATGTGGGACTACAAATTAGATGTGTTATGTGAACCTTTTAACAATTCAGCAAAAAGTTACAGGGTGTCAATGTGCAGTAGGTATGAGTCTCTCGAATACTGTATTCATGCCTATATATATATATATAATTTTTATCACAGCACAGGGCCTAGCCGAAATTACCTGATACTGCTGTTTTTCTTGGATCTGATCAGGTTCCGGCTCAGCCCCTTAGGCGCTCGTCTCCACAGTGCAGGTAAAGTACCTAATTTCTTCTTCCCTAGAGTCCAATCTGGCGGCAATATGGGTCATCTCTTTCTCTAAGAGAGATTTCTCTCATTCAGAGACATTTCCTAGACCTAGGTGACTGCCCAGTCTGTTAATTCCCTCTTTTTTTAATCTGACTTTCTTCTCTTGAGCAGAGCCTTGCAGCAGCAGAAGCGACTCTCCACAGAGTCGGAATTCAGGTTCCTACTTCCTTGCTTGCTTAATTTAACAGGTGATTTTCTCCCTCTTGACCAAAGGTCAAGTAGGTACTTCTTCTGAGGTAGCTTCTCAAATATTCACACCTTCGGTTCCTGCGCCTACTGGTCCATGCCAGTCGCTCACGAAGCTATCCTCTTCAAGTGTGGGGTGGAGTTGTGATGTTTGTTTTTCAGCAAACAAACTAGAATCCTTTCCTACTCCCTTCAGCAAAGCCAGAGTGGGTAGTGCCTCACTGCGTTGAGTCACTGCCTTTTTCAGTCACTTCAGCAAATGGGTTAGCCCTAACTTGGTCCTGCTGTGTCCCTCCTTGAGGCACATCTGCCTCTATTTGCCTTAGAAATCCAGACCCTGTTTTTTTCTGTCGGAATGTTTTTTTCCACAGTGGACATGTCCTCCTGTACACTTTTTCCTTTCTTCCCTGAGTTCAGAGACTGCTGCTACAGTTGTACACACACGGGCAGGATGATTCCTTCTGGAATATGCAGTGGGTAGGATCTGGTTCTACTAGACCACCACGAGAGGCTTCTAAGTTGTGCTTGGCCTTCCATCAGGAAGATTCCTGTGACTAAGTGGAGATTATTCTCCTTGATAGGCTAACCTCACCTGGACCCCCTTGCTCACCAAGTATGGGGTTCAAGTGCTCTTGGACCTGTTGTTTACAGGTTAGCCATGCTTGATAGTGGGGGTTTCCATCTGCACTTTCCGATCTACCCTGAGCCAGTAGACTTTACCTCCGACTCTTTCAGTTCCTGAGGTCCCTTTACATTACATTAGTACATGTCTTTGACACTATTAATTTTGGTCCTAGGCCAAACTATGAGGCCAGGTTCTTGCCACTCTCCTAGAGTGGTTGTGGCTTCCTGGCAGACTTTCATTTTGTGCCCATTGCAGACGTCTGCAAAGTGGCGAGTTACAAGTCGAGCACTTATCTTGTAGGCACGATGTTCTAGACGCTCTTACAAGACAGCTCTTTTTATTAGCAGGACAGTCCTTGGCTGTCCTTTCTGAGTGAACCCTATCTCCTACCACCCTACTCAGGGTTGTTGGTTTTAGCTCGTACTCTCCCACTAGTGTGAATGAGTGATGGAGACTTAGTCCAGGAAGATATGGAAATTACGTACTTACCGTAATTGTTGATCTTCTTGGACAGTCTCCATCATTCATTCACATGCCCACCCACCATCCTGTTGGTTCACTCATTTTCTTTCCTGGTCTTCACGGTCCTATGGTTCAGACTGTGAGGACATTATTCTTTGACCTTTCTTGTAAAGGCCATCTGGGCCCTCTCAGGCCCAGAAACTCAGGATGAGTTATTCTCATTAGTTACGCTGCACCTCCTCGGTCAAAAAAGTACTGAGGTGGTTGGAGGGTCGACGCCAAGATAGCCTACACCAGCACGAGCTAGTGTCGTGGTGCCACGCATGTGTGGTCCTCTCTCAGCACCAACCCTTCAGAAAACTTTAGGCTCCCGCTTGGTCCTAGTGCCTCTGGTGCTATCCCCACTAGTGCGAATGAGTGATGGAGACTGTCCAAGAAGATCAATAATTACAGTACGTACGTAATTTCCATTTTCCGATATACGCAGGAAAAAAGGAGGAAAAGAGGAGGGATAGTCAGACTTCAAGATGGTGACAGAATAGTGGAGTAGGATAGCAGAAGGCCACAGTTTTAAATAATGTTTTCTACTCCATATTCACCAAGGAGCACATCATCCCTATACCAGACAGTGGAATCAAAGCTACTGATAAAGGGGTCCCACAAATGGAAACTCCAACATTCACCACCAGCAGGGTTACGGAGGTCCTTGAACAACTTAGGGAAGACAAATTCCCAGGGCCAGATTGATTACACCCAAGGGTGTGGAACTGGTGGGAGAATTGTCGGATCCTTTGGCACATTTGTTAAACAGTTCACTTCGGACAGGAGTTAGTACCTGGAGATTGGATAGAAGCAGATGTGGTACCTCTCCACAAGGGAGAGAGCTGGGGGGAGGCAGGCAACTACTGACTGGTTAGCCTTACATCAATAGTAGGGAACCTAATGGAAGCCCTAATGAAACAAGACTTAGTTGAGTACCTAGGTTACAGCTGTCTTCAGGATGACAGGCAGCATGAATTCATAGCAGGTAGGTCATGCCATACGAACCTAATTACTTTTTTTGACTGGGTGACTAGGGAAATAGAGGCCATCCAGTGGACCTCCTACTTTTCGACTTTAGTAAGGCCTTTGACTTGGTGTGGCACAACCTGACCTGGGCATGGCCAAGATCATTGTCAGGTGGCTAGAAAATTGGCTTAAGGACAAAAAGCAGAGAGTGGTAGTCAATGAGGAAAAGTCAGATGAAGGCAAGGTCACAAGTGATGTGCCCTAGGGCTCAGTGTTAGGGCCAGTCCTGTCTAACACGTTTATCAGTGATATTAGCATAGGTAATCAAGGCAAAATTGCCTTGTTCGCAGTCGATACCAAGTTAGGAGGAATAGTAGGCTGTGAGGAGGCAGGAACCTTCAGAAACACCTATACAGGCTGGAAAGATGGTCTAGCATCTGGCAGTTGAGGTTTAACACAAAGAAATGCAAAGTGATGCATCTAGGTAAAGGGAACCCAAGGACATCATACTGGCTCAACAGGGTTCAGCTCATTGCCTCACAGGAGGAAAGGGACATAGTCTTCATTTACGATATCCTTAAACAATCTAGCCAATGCAACACCATGCACAGTAAGGCCAACAGAATGCTAGGCTGCATAACCAGAGGATTTGACAGCAGGAGCAGGGAGGTAATTCTCCCATTGTACAGGTCCCTGATGAGGCCCCATCTGGAATGCTGTGTCCAGTTCTGGAGCCCACATCTTAAGACGGATAAGGTTAGGCTGGTGGTGGTCCAGAGGAGAGCAGCCAAGATGATCCAGGGCCTCCAAGGGATCTTATACGAGGGACCGCTAGAAGCACTGAATATGTTCTCATTAGAGACTAGAAGGGAGAGAGGTGACATGATAGAAACGTACAAAATACTGAGAGGTATAAACAAGGTGCCCTTTTCAGTAGAGTTACCGACTCCAACACTAGAGGCCACGGGTGGAAGCTGGGGGGGGGCAGCTTCAAGAGGGAGCTTTGGAAACACTTCTTTATGGAATGGGGCATGGGACCATGGAATAGGCTGCCAGTTGAGGTGGTGGAAGCAAAGGCTGTGGCATCTTTCAAACAAGGATGGGACAGAGCAAAAGCAGGAACTAAAGCTGTAAGGAGCAACTGAGGGCATAAAGCGGAAGAGGGGCTAGGACCTGGGATCTGAGTAGGTCCTGGGAACTCTTGGGCAGACTAGATGGACCCTTGGTCTCCTTCTGACGTCATTTTTAAAAGATTCAGCACTGCCATACCACCTTGACTTTCTGGAGTTGCAGGCGCCCTGTCTGGGTTTTTTATTCCTCCAGATACATTTGGAGAGTAACCACCTGAGGGTCTGCTTGGTCTTACTGGTGAATTCTATGAGAAGAGTAAGGAAAAAGAGCAAGAACCTGGGAAGAACATACAATTGTGTCATCTCAACCCTTGCAAAAACAGAGAATTTCCCATCTGTTTGGGTTTTCTTTAACCTGTTTAATTGGAGGGACTACATTATTTTTGTAGAGATATTCAGTCTCTAACTCAGTTTCTAGTTTGTATACCATAAAAGCCTTGGAAAATGGCAGAGACTGGACAATACAAAAAATGTTACTGTATAGTGAATTAAAGCTGTTTAGCTTAGTGGTGCTGGAATCTGAGCTAAACATGGAGTTTACTCCTAGTGCTTCCTCATACCGAAACAGTCGACCTCAGAAAGCTAAAGCTTGGTAGTACTAGCCTGGGCATGTTTAAGTGCAATCTGAAATCCCATTTAATATCCAAATCAGTTTGTAATTGTACTTGATTAATTACTAATTTAAGTTGTTTGTTTATTTAATTATATGCCCTCAAATTAAGTGTGTTATTTTGTATTTTTACCTATTTTATGTAATTCAAACAACGTGAACCTTGCTGTAATTTGACTATATGCAGTTAGCCCAAGCACTTGAACTGCTCTGGAGAGGAAAGGGTTAACTCTATGCCAGGGCATAGAACGTTTGGTTTTCAAACCTCTGTCCCAGGTGCTCCTTAGTGTAACCGTCAGATTTTTTACTCTGCCTAAGAAGTCGCTCCGGAGATTCTCTCCTTCACTTTGGTTCGGTTCACATAAAAAATTGGTCGGTTTGTTAGCCACTTACTTATTTTTTCGGTCTTCACATCTCTGTCCCTGGTACAGTAAGTGTTTAGTAGGTAGTAGTATATCTTCCTGGACATAAAGTCTCCACCACTCATTCACACTGACGGGGAACGATGCCGGAGGCGCTAGGACCCAGCGGGAGCAAACTTTTTGCAAGAGGGCCGGCGCCAGAGATGGAGCCATGAGGAGCGGTGCCATGAGCCTTGGCTCGTGTGGCATTGACTTTCTCGGCATCGACCCACCAACTGCCTCAGTTCCTTTTTTCCCCGCCATCGAGTGCGCTTCAGTGACGACGTCGCTCACCTGCCAGGAGTCAAACTTCAAACTAGCAGCATAGTTTTCAGTTTATTATTTTGTAGTGTATCTCGAATAAGTACCACTTACTATAATTTATTCTTTTTAAAGAGAGAAGTCTCAGCCTATATTGATGGAGTCGACCATGAGCTGGTCAGGTGACAGTAGGGAGACTTCGTATGAAAGCTGTTCAGTCCGCCGGGCTGGTTCCGGTCTGCCGCCCTCTCTGGAGGGGGGTCTGACAATGGACGGTCCAATGCCAGAGAGTAGGGGTGGTCCACCCAGAAGCATAAAAGAAAACTGTCTCATTCTCAGCAGCGTTCGGCCTCGAGCTCTTCTTCGGCCCACGGGTCAAAAAAGAGAAGGCATCACTCGAGGTGGCCCTCTGGTATGTCTGCGCATCGACGGTCGGTCACTGGGGTCAGTTGCCGGTCTCCTCCTCCTCTGGAGTCACTGGTTTCTGTTACTGGTCACCAACCTCTTCGGCATTGGAGCCCTTCCCTGCCTTCTGGTAGGGCTTCAGATAAGCAGTTTCATCAGTGGACCGCTCTGATGGAGCAGTGGGCTCGGAGGTTGGTCCAGCTGCCTGGTCTGTCACTCTGGGATCCTCAGGCCCTTCTGGGGATCAGGTAGAGTGGTTGGGCCTCCCTAGTCGTGTGGCGCCTTCTTTGGTGCCGTCGGCTCTGTGCTCAGGTGTTTTCCCCCCTCACATTGCTGCAGCTCAGGGGGCCACACCGATGCCTCTGCCTCCTGGTATTTTTCCTTCTTTCTCCTCAAATCCTAGTTTTCGGAGCCCTGTGTTGGTTTCTGCATCATTGGGTTGCTCTGTGCCATCCTCGGCGCTGATACCTCTGTCACTGCCGTCCTCGGCACTGTTGGGATTGTCAGCACCGTCCTCGGTGCCGTTGGAATTGTCGGCACCATCGGGTTTGTCGGTGCCGTGTGGCTTCTTGGCATCGAGGACTCTATTGGCACCATGTGCTGTGCTGGGTCAGGCGGCGCTGTGTTCTTTGTCAGTGCCGAAGCTTGGTGTGACGTCTTCCAGTCTTCAGGGCTTCTCAACTCTGAACCCTTTTCCTTCTGATTTTCACTCCTTTCCTTTCCATACAGTCCCTCCTGGGCTGTCGGGAGATGATATTGAGCCTGACCCAAACCTTAGGCTGGGTGATGACATGGAAGGAACATGATCTAATCCTGTTGCAGAGCCTGTGGTCGAAGACCTGTCATTTAAGTCTCTGCTGAAAAATTTGAATTCCACTGTTTCTCTCCAAACTACAGATATCGATCCTGGGAAGCTTTTAAGGCTCCAATACCTTCATGTCCCGGAGATTCGTATGGATTTAACTCCCCCGGTACAGCCTTCCTTTGAGACGCTTTCTCAAATGGTATGGAATAATCCCGCTCTCATTCCTTCTGTGGCTAAGTCCATAGACAGCAAGTATGCTGCTCCCAAGGATCGACCCATTTTGGCCTCCCAGGCCTTTGCGGACCCTATTGTAGTCTTGGCAGAGAATGATAAGGTTGTCCTCCCTCAGGCTACTACAGCCCGGCCTATAAACAAAGAATCTCGTAAGATAGATACTTTAGGTAAGAGATTCTTTGCTCCATCCACCCTGGGTATGCGTATTGCCAGCTACCAGGGCAATTTCTCTCAATATAAGTATGTTCTTTGGCATTCGCTCAAACAAATGGTAGAAGCTCTACCGGAGTCGGACACTAATTCAGAGCTTCTTCAAACCATAACCAGGGGTATCGAGTCCAACAACCAATAGGTTAAGGCACCTGTGGACACTTTTGATACTGCCTCTCGAGCAGCGGCGGTGGGCATTTGTACCCACCGTACCTCCTGGCTGCGTGCTTCACGAATGATGCCCAGCAACAGATCATGGCGTTACCCTTTGATGGTATGTATCTCTTCGGTCATCAAGTAGAGCAAGCTCTAGAGGCCACACAAAAGACTAAGTCTGCCATTAAATTGGCTTGACCTGCTCCCACCCCTTCTCGGGGGGGGGTGTTAACAAGCGTCAATTTCACAACCGTCAGTCCTTTCTGGGCAAGAGCAGGGGCAGTTTTAACAAAAAACAATTCCCCCAGCCTCAAAAGGAAATGCAACCGAAGGCACAAGGGTCCAAATCGCCCAGTGCCACCTTCTGAGATTCTGGCCCAGGTCCCACCTCAACTGCCCAAGGGGGACTCTTCCTCAGTGGTGGGAGGACATCTGACTCAGTTCTACAACCAGTGGAAGTCCATAACAGCAGGCAAATGGGTCCTCCGAATAATCTGCAAGGGGTACTCCCTCAACCTTTCAGAAACCCCTCCAGATCATCCCCCCAAATGACAGCCCAGGCTGTCAACAATACAGTCAGACCTTCTTGCTTCCAAGATACAAGGCCTTCTGAACAACAGGGCAGTAGAAATAGTTCCGCTGTATCAATGAAACACAGCTTTCTACTCCCATTACTTCCTGGTCCTGAAAAAGACCGGTAGCATGCGCCCCATTCTGGACCTCAGAAAGTTAAACAAGTTTCTTTTCAAGGAAAAGTTCAAGATGATATCGTAGGGACCCTGTTACCCTTGCTTCATCAACACAATTGGCTAGCTTCCCTGGACATGCAGAATGCTTACCAACATATTCCTATTCACCTGAAGCACCACAAATACCTAAGGTTTGTGGCACTGGGCCAGCATTATCAGTTTGGAGTCCTACCCTTTGGGCTATCCTCAGCGCCACGAGTTTTTACAAAGCGTTGTGCAATTCTTGCAGCGCATCACAGAAAAATCGGAATACAAGTGTTCTCATATCTGGACAACTTGCTTCTAGCAAGTCCTTCCAGACAAGGAACTCTCGACACCGTAGCCACGGCCTCAGACTTTCTCACGTCCATGGGAGTCCTGCTAAATCTGAAGAAATCACAGTTGCAGCCCTCCCAGAAGCTCCTTTTTATAGGAACTCTTCTGGACACCTCCTGTGCAAAAGCTTTTCTACCAGAGTACAGAAAGAGCGATATCCTACAGATGGCCGGATACATCAGTGAGAACAGCACAGTTAGAGCTATCTCAGTGCAATGAATGCTGGATCTCATGGCATCCTCTGTGTTCACTGTACCCCTAGCACACCTCCACATGAGGAACCTCTCAGTGGATGCTCACTACTCAGTGGTCCCCAGCCACTCACCCTCAGTCCTTTCTCATCAAGGTGACAGAACCTCTGAAGAGGTCACTCGCCTGGTGGTCGCAAGAGGACAACCATCTGGAAGGGTATCCCTTTGCTCCTCTGGATCATCAGATTCCCATTCCATGGATGTGTCCCTGATGGAGTGGGGAGCTCACTGTCAGGATCTCCACACCCAAGGTATGTGGACTCTGATTCAGTCCCAGCTTCACATAAACGTCCTAGAAATGAGAGCCGTCCTCTATGCAATCCGGGCTTTGAAGGACATTCTCTGTCACAAGAATATTCTCCTTCAAACGGACAACAAAGCGGTGGTGTATTTCATCAACAAGCAGGGCGGTGCACACTCTTGCCCTTTATGCAGGGAAGCGATGAGAGTGTGGGAATGGTGCCTAGAGCACAAGGCTCTAATTTGGATGAAAACCAAACTCCAAAACGCCGTGTGCTCAGCAAGAATAGAGCTGGGTGCAGGGCTAAAGGGGTTGCTAATCCCTGCTCCATATAAAATCAAAAAGCCAAAGAAAGTCCTGCAATCCAAGTGCAATTAAAACCCAGAACAGTATTTTTTCTTTCAATCCAAGGTTTTATTTTAAGGGTTTCAACTATAACAAAATGTTTAGCTCCTAAAAGCGGCAAACCCACAATCAAATTTCCTCCCCAGCGCTTCGACCAATAGAATGGTCTTCTTCAGGGATTGGATTGAAAAAAAAATACTGTTCTGGGTTTCAATTGCACTTGGAGTGCAGGACTTTCTTTGACTTTCTAATTCAGATCTACCTGCCAGGAGTACAGAACGAACTGGCAGACCGTCTCAGCAGAACGAAGACAGATCCTCACGAGTGGTCTGACTCAACCGTAGTTCAGTCACTATTCGAAGGGGGGAATTTCAGACCTGGACCTTTTTTCAACCCCACTCAACATAAAACTGCCTGTCTTCTCCTCCAGAAATCCAGGGCCTGGCATTTTCTGTCGGGATGCGTTCAGGCTGCAGTGGACAAAATGCTTTCTATACGCCTTTCCTCCTCTTCCTCTATTCAGAGGGTACCTCTCAAATTAGAGTCCCAGGGGGACAAAATGATCCTCATTGCTCCCTTCTGGCCTCGACAGATATGGTTTCCGTTACTCAACAGTATGTCAGAAACCCCTCTGAAGGCACTTCCCTCTTCAGACTAACCTTCTGTCCCAGAGTCCTGTGGTCCATCTGAATCTGAGGTCACTTCACCTTCACGCTTGACTCCTGAAGAAATAGAGGTGAACAGGTTCAATGTCTTGGAGAGTTTCAGATATTCTTTTGGCTGCGCACAAGCCAGCCACCAAAAAAACTTACACAGGCAAATGGAAGCGTTTTTCTCTCTGGTGTGCAAAATCCTCTTTGAATCCTTTTTCCTGCCCACCAAATAAAGTTCTGGGGTACCTCTTAGACCTCTCAAATTTAGGTCTACAATACTCTACAGTCATAGTTCACCTTTGTGCCATTTCACCTTATCATGAGCCAGTTCTTTCCTTGTCACTGGCTCAGTTACCTGTAGTAAGAGGTTTCTTAAGGGTATTCTGTATACCAGACCCCCTATCAGACATCCAGTCGAAGCCTGGGACATTAATCTTGTGCTAGACATGCTCACTCAAAAGCCTTTCAAGCCTCTAGCTACCTGTGAGCTGAAATTTCTCACTTGGAAAACGGCCTTCCTGGTGGCCATTACCTCGGCCCACAGGGTTTCTGAAATACATGCTTTGATCACAAGCCCTCCGTACATTGTATTTCATAAGGACAAAGTAGTTCTTAGGACCCAGCTTAAGTTTCTCCCTATGGTTGTTTCAGAATTCCTTTTAAACCAACCTTTGATCCTACCTACTTACTTTGTGAACTTCCAAAATGAAGGAGAGCGTACCCTTCATTCTTTAGATGTCAAGAGAGCTCTGCATTTCTATTTGGATAAAACAAAAGAAATCTGCAAAGCTCAACAACTGTTTTTCTCCTTCAGCGAGACCCGGCTGGGTCAGCCTGTCGCTATCAGATGCATTTTGGCATGGCTAGTGGCATGCCTTTGCCACTGTTATTCCATGGTGCAAGTTAAGCTGGAGGGCAGAGTGTACACTCACTCTACTAGAGCTGTCGCAGCATCCCTGGTGGAAATCCACAACGTGCCCATTGCAGACATTTGCAATGCGGCTATCTGGAGCTCAGCGCATACTATCGTCAAGCACTGTGCCCTTGATGTCCATACCAGGCGACATCTTTCGTTTGGCAGGACTGTCCTTAACGGACGTCTGTCCTAAATTTGTGAGCTCTTGGTTTCTCTTGCCGCCGTCTTGGGGGATTATTAGCTTGGTACTCTCCCATCAGTGTGAATGAGTGATGGAGACCTTATGTCCAGGAAGATATGAAAATTACGTACCTACCGTAATTCTTCATCTTCTTGGACAAAGTCTCCACCACTCATTCACATGCCCACCCACCATCCCCCAAGCTCACCTCTCTGTTGTTGGTCTTCACTTCCTCAATGTTTAGGCTGTGAAGACTTCTTTCTTGACCCTTCTTATACGGGTCATTCAGACTATCTTATGTCCGGTTTTTGTTAGGCTAATCCTCTAGGTTAGTTACGCTGCACCTCCTCAGAAAAAAAGGTACTGAGGTGGTTGGAGGGTCGACGCCGAGATACATTGCCACACGAGCCGAGTCTTGCGGTACCGCTCCTCATGGCTCCATCGCTGGCACCAGCTCTCTTGCAAAAAGTTTGCTCCTGCTGGGTCCTAGCGCCTCCGGCATAGTTCCCCATCAGTGTGAATGAGTGGTGGAGACTTCATCCAAGAAGATCAAGAATTACGGTAGGTATGTAATTTCCATTTTTTGTGGTAGAAATTGTTTTTTGTTTGGTTTCTTTCTGGTCTGTCTGGTTGGGAACTGAATAAATTCTGTTTGGCATTTCTTGTAAATTGTAGTTTTGTTTCCGGTACCTATCGGATCCTAAAAAAACAATAATTTTCTCATTATTTTTAACGGTTGGAACCAATAGGTTTGTAGTTGCCTGGCTTAAACACTGGTAAGGGTAACTTTTTTCTTTAGGCATTTCTGAGAAACCCCCAAAAAACTGGTCCCACTGGGTTTCAGCACTGCTCTGAGTGTGGGGAGGCCTTTGCTAAGGCTGATCCCCACCTCATCTGTGTTTACTGTCTGGGGTTTGACCACCTCAAAGCGGGCTGCCAAATCTGCAAGAACTTTCCCAAAGCCACTTTAGATAAACGTTTAAGTAGGCTGAAGGAAAGGGAGGACGAGAAATCCGCTGACCCGGATGGCCAGCCCGGTTCGGTTCCGACCGAACCTGAAGGGATACCTGCTCGGGCAAAAGGAGACCTGATTCTGTGGAATCAGTTCCATCTAAGAGAAAGCATAAGTCAGCTGGTTCAGAGCCCAGTTCCTGTGTTCCAACCGCTGATGAGATAGCTAAAGCAATTGCTATTGTGCAATCACTTTGCCCGGTTCTGACCGAACCGACACCGATACCGATTCAAAGACGATCGGTTCGGTCTGACTTGTCTGCTTCTGAATATGATCCTGAAGCATTTTATGAGGGCAATTGGGAAGGAGATGAAGATTATGAAGATGAAGAGAATTATGAAGGCCTAGGTGAGCCAGTAGAGCCTGCCATCTCCCCAGACAGGCCTTCCAATGTGTCTCCTCCCAGACTTTCTGAGTCCCCCTCCCATTTCTTGTTTTACAAGAAAGTGGCTGATACTCTTCAGCTTCCAGTGGAAGAGGCTGAGCAGGATCAGGAGATATCTGACTATGTTGAGATGATGGATGTTCCAGAGTCCAAAAGGGTGTCTATCCCTCTGCATAAATCCCTGGGGAAACAGACACAGATGATTCTTCAGTTTCCAAAATCCATACCTCCTGTGGATAAAAAGATGGACAGGAGGTATGCCCTGTCAGGTCCTGGGATGGAATTTCTTACAAATCATTGCAGCCATGTTGGGGTAGTGCAAGCTGCAGCCTGTGACAAGGCTAACATTCCCCTGGCATCTCACCCCCCAGATAAGGATTCCAGGAAAGTGGATGCCATGGCCAATAAACAGTACTTGGCATCCTCTTTGGGGCTCAGGCAATCTAACTATATGGCATATACAGCCAGATACCAGAAGTCTATGTGGGATAGGGTTCTGGAGCTGGCTAAGAATGCCCTCCCCAGCTGGCCAAGGAGCTGGAGCAGGTGGCTGTTGATGGTATTGAGGCATCAAAGGTCCAGTTTCATGCTGCTGTTGACTCGAATGATGTTCATTCTAGGGTCATGGCTACATCTGTCTCCATGAGAAGAGTTGCTTAGCTCAGGTGTACCAATTTATCTCAGGATACCCAGACCAAGGCCATGGATTTTCCTGTCATCGGTAATTCTCTGGGGAGCAAACAGAGGCTTGTATGAAAAAGATGGACAAGTACAGGACCACCTACACAAGTGCTGCAGCCAAGAAAAAGCAGGTCACCCCTCAGAGGTAGCAATCTAGGGCTGGCAGGGGCAGGCTTTTTCAAAGGCCTTTTTACCAAGCACAGGCCTCCTCTTCCTTCCAGTAGAGGGGGTTCTTTAGGGGAAGAGGCAGAAGAGGGATGACCAGGACTCCATCATGCAATCAGTCCAAGCCCCCTGTCAAGCACACACCCTGAAGTGTCAGTCAGGGTTACCTCCCCGGTTCCAGTAGGGGGCAGGCTGGCTCACTATTTCCAGGCCTGGAGGTCTATTACTTAAGACAAATGGGTCCTGGAAGTAGTGAGCCAGGGACTTGTTCTCAGTTTCAAAAGGTTCCCAAAAATGACAGCAGTCTTTCAGTCCTCCCTCTCCTTTGGAGACAAAGGCATTAGAGGCAGAAGTCTCCTTTGTACTACTTCTGAAAGCAGTAGAGAAGGTACCTTTTTGTCATAGGGGAAAAGGACTGCATTCCAGATACTTCCTTACCCCAAAAAAGACAGGGGAGTGGCGACCCATCCTAGATCTAAGATACCTAAACAAACACATACTGAAGCCAAAGTTCAAAATGATGACTCTGGGAATAATTCTTCCCTCTCTGAGACCAGGAGACTGGCTAGCCTCCCTGGATATCAAAGATGCCTATTTCCACTTACCTATCAGACATTCCCACAGAAAATACCTCAGGTCTGAGTTGCCCTCAGGCCACTACCAGTTCAGAGCAATGCCTTTCGACCTAACATCTGCTCCAAGGGTGTTCACCAAGTGTCTAGCAGTAGTGGTGGCCTTTCTCAGGAGACAAGTCATCTTACTGTTCCCCTACGTGGACCATTGGCTCATAGTGGGTCAGTCCTCCGACCAAGTCAAGATAGCTCTAGAGGTCACTCAAAAGCTTCTGGAATCTTTAGGTTTCTTCCTAAATCTAGACAAGTCTGTTCTGGAACCAGCTCGGCTTCTCACATTTATAGGAGTGGAACTGGACATTATCCAAGCCAGGACCTTTCTCCCTCTTTCATGGCTTCAGTCCCTCGTCACGCTGGCTTCCTCTTTTTGTCCACTAGTGTCTCGGCCAGCCAGACATTCCTTGCAGTTGCTAGGCCACATGGCAGCTTGCACTGCAGTAGTGCAGAGAGCAAGTTTTCAAATGAGAGATATCCAATTTCATCTAAAATCCTTTTTGTCTCAGAAGAAAGACCCTCTCTCTAAGTTAGTTCCAGTTTCTCAAACTCTGATTCAGGCTCTCCAGTGGTGGCTGGAGGAGGACAATCTGAGGCAAGGGGTCCTCTTCCTCAGTCAAGCCCCAACAGTGGTTATCTACCACAGATGCTTCCCTGCTGGGATTGGGAGCCCATTTGGACCAACTCACTGTTCAGGGTATATGGTCTCATCAGGAGTCTCTCCTGCACATAAATCTTCTCAAACTCTGGGCTCTCTTTCTAGCACTTCAGACATTCTCGAACACAATTCAGGGGAAAGTGGTACAGATCAGGACAGACAACAACACAACTATGTGGTACATCATCAAGCAGAAGGGCAGTCGGTCCTCAGCCTTGTTCACCGAAGCCATGAAAATATGGGGCTGGATATTCAGAAGGGTTGCACCATGTGCAAGTCCAAAATTGCATCATTCTGCCATATTCAGCAGGAGGCAGTTGCGCCCCCAAGTCAAGCTGAGCAACAGCGCAATGCTAATGAAGGCATGCTCAACCAGAGGGGGAGGAACCATGCATAAACTGCACAGCCTGATATTGAGCGGGCTGTGCAGAGTTGTGCAGGCGCAACCCCCAACCTGCGCCTGTGCAACTTTGAGCATAAAAAAAAAAGGAGTAAGTCAAGGGCCACCCACAGGTGAGCTGCCACATTGCAGGGCGCAACACAGCAGCTGCCACCTGTGGGTGGCCCTCAACGTATCCCTGTGCCCCCTGCAGCCCAATCGTGGGCATATAGTACCCCTCCTCCCGACTGGCCTGATCACGGGCATAATGAAGAGACCCCCTCCCCGACTGGCCCGATGCGGGCATAATTGAAGAACCCCCACCCCCACTAGCCCGATCGCGGGCATTAGAGTCCACCCCCAGGTCCACGTACCCTGGTGATCTAGTAGCCCCCACACCTCACCACCGGATCCCCACCACCCGCCCCCGTCAGTCGGCAGGCGGCAGCATCCACCACCTGCCACCCGCGCCCGCCGACTGACTGCTCTCAGCGGGCTGCCGCCCATTGGTTCAGAGCAGAGTAATGGGCGTGCAGCCTGACATCAAGGCAGTCAGATTCTGGACTGCCTTGTCTGTATAAACTCTGCGCCAATGGCTCTTACTCTAATCAACAAATAGCCAACCCTATAACGATCAAGCGGCGAGCGGCAGGTAGGTGGGATGCTGCCACCTGCCGACTGGCGGGGGTGGGGCGGTGGAGCTCCGTGGGTGGGTAAATTGAGGCTACTAGATCACAAGTCGTGGACCTTGGGGAGGTGGACTCTAATGCCAGCATCGGGCTAGTGGGCGGTTTCTTCAATTATGCCCGCGATCGGGCCAGTCGGGAGGGGGTTTCTTCTATTATGCCCGTGATAGGGGCCAGTCGGGGTCTTCAATTATGCCCGTGATCGGGCCAGTCGAGGGGGGTTTCTTCAATTATGCCACATCGGGCCAGTCGGGGAGGGGGTTTTCTCTCTCATTATGCCTATGAGGGGATTACAGCAGTTATGCCCGCGATCGGCTGCAGGGGCGCGGTCCTCGACGGCTGCTGCTCAGCAGGCGCCAGGCGCAAGTCCTCAGGATTATGCCACCGCATGCTAATGGCATGCAAATTGAGACATAAATAGATGCAAATGGCCCCCTGCACCTTGCATGAATTATGGACCCATTGCATGTCACCTTTGAATATCGGAAATTTGCGCATGGCGCAATGGAACTATGCATACCGCATCTTGAATGCTCCTCTGACACTTGCGGTGGCGTGCAAGTTCCACTACGCCTATGCACAGTGGTTGTGGTTAAGGGGTGATATTCAAAGGAGTTGCTCAATAGCGCAACTCCGTGAATATCGCCCCGGCCACACCCCAGCGCAACTATTTTGTGCAGTGCAAGGGCTTGCGCCACAGAATGGCGCAGTTTGAATATCCAGCCCATGGTCTCTAGCCTATTCCCTGATAGCTCTGCATCTCCCAGGGAAGGACAATGTACTGGCAGATGCTCTCAGCAGGATTTCTCAAGGTCATCACGAGTGGGCCCTGAATCCTCTAATTCTTCAGATCATCTTCAAAAGGTGGGGCACTCCAGAGATAGATCCCTTTGCAGCCCCATACAATCATCAGCTTCCCCTGTTCTGCTGCAGACCCCCTCTTTTGGGGTCTGTTCCTCAAGATGCTCTCCTTTTGAATTGGACAAGCAGGTTTCTGTATACTTTTCCTTTGATATTCAGAGTTCTGGTCAAGATCAGGTCTCAGCCTTGCACTATGATTCTAGTGGTTCCAAACTGGGCCAGGCAGCCTTAGTACCCCCTTCTACTGTCAATGTCAGTGACAATTCCACTTTGTCTTCCCAGACAGTTCAATCTTCTCAACTCTTCACAGGGGAGGATACTGTATCCCAACCTTCAAACTGTCAGACTCAAAGCTTGGTTCTCGATGAGCTAGAATATGCAAGCCTGTATCTTTCCCAATCAGCCCTGGATATTCTTAAGGCTAGTAGAAAACCTTCCACTAGGAAAACCTATAATTCCAAATGGAGTAGATTTGGTTTTTGGTGTTCTCAGTGGCATATTTAGCCAGATTCAGCTGACACTGCCACTGCTTTGGACTATTTGACTATTTGTTGCATCTTAACAGTTTAGGCATCAGGCCTACCACTCTCAAAGTGCATTTGGCAGCCATCTCTGCCTTTCTTTTTGCTTCCTTAGCCTCCCTTCCACTTTTCAAGAGATTTTCCAAAGGTCTGGTTCATATCAATCCTTCTTTTAGAGACCCTACTCCTGTTTGGGATCTGAATATCTGTATTGCACAGCTTATACATCCCCCCTTTGAACCATTATCTTCAGCTGAGCTAAAATACTTAACTTGAAAAACTGTGTTCCTGGTAGCCATTACATCTGCCAGGAGAATCCCTGAGTTACAAGCTTTATCAGTGGAACCTGATTTCATTTAATTTCATAGGGATAAGGTGGTCCTTTGAACGAATAGAAAATTCCTTCCCAAGGTGGTATCAGATTTTCATCTGAACCAATCTATGTCACTGCCTATATTTTTCACTGACCATTCTTCTGGGGAAAGAAGACTGCACAGTCCGGATGTAAAGAGGGCTCTTAGTTATTACATAGAAACATAGAATTTGACAGCAAATAAGGACCACTTGGCCCACCCAGTCTGCTCATTTTCCTATCTAATGGATAAGCTGCAGATCCTAGTTAACCAACAGCCTACGTCTTCTTATCCCCACCCCCTATAATTGCCTTATGATTATCCCATGCATTCTTGAATTCCACCACTGTTTTTGGCTCCACAACCTCTTCCGGAAGGCTGTTCCAAGCATCCACAACCCTCTCTATGAAAAAATACTTCCTTACATTACCTCTGAGCCGACCCCCGTCTTCAAATTGTGCCCCCTTGTTCTCGCACAGCTCTTTTTCTGAAAGATGCTACCCTCTTGGACTTTGTTGATTCCCTTGAGGTACTTGAAAGTTTCTATCATGTCTCCCCTCTCCCTCCTTTCCTCAAGGCTATATATATATTAAGCTCTTTAAGTCTCTCTTCATATGTCTTCTGATGCAGACCATGCACCATTTTAGTTGCCCTCCTCTGGACTGCCTCCATCCTGTTTATATCTTTGCGGAGATTTGATCTCCAGAACTGCACGCAGTACTCCAGATGGGGTCTCACCAGCTGTCTGTACAGAGGGATAACAACTTTCTGTTTTCTACTGGTGATGCCTTTCCCTGTGCATGCCAGTATCCCCCAGCCCTCCTTACTGCCCTCTCACCTTGCTTACCCACCTTTAGGTCATCTGATATGACCACCCCCAAGTCTCTTTCCATTTTTGTTGTTAGTATCTCACCCCCGCATTGTGTGCTTTTCCCCTGGGTTATTGTTTTCCAGGTGCATTACCTTGCACTTCTTAGCATTGAATCTATGTTGCCATACATTTGACCATTCCTCCAATCTTGCCAAGTCCCTTCTCATCCTTTCCACCCCACCTTGTGAATCAACTCTGTTGCAGATCTTTGTGTCGTCTGCAGAGAGACATACTTTTCCTTCCACTCCCTCTGCAATGCGCTTATAAAGACATTGAAGAGGACCAGCTGTAGTACTGAACCTTGCGGTACCCCACTAGTGACCGCCCTTTCTTCAGAGTTGACTCCATTTACTATTACCTTCTGTGTCCTGTTCTCCAGCCAATTCTTTACCCAGGCTACCATTTTGGGACCCACTTCCAGGCTGGCTAACTTGTATATTAATCTTTTGTGTGGGACTGTGTCAAATGCCTTGCTAAAGTCTAGGTAGGTCATGTCCACAGCCCCTCCCTGATCTACTACTTTGGTCACCCAGTCAAAGAAATCTATTAGATTTGTCTGACATGACCTTCTTGCTGTGAATCCATGCTGCCTTGGTTCCGTGCCCCTCTGGCCTCTAGGTACTCGATAGTTCTTTCCTTCAGAAAGTGATTCCATCATTGTCCCCATCACTGAGGTTAAACTAACAGGTCTGTAGATCTTATCTGTGTCAATCTTCACCATTCAACACCTTTGGGTACTTGGCCAGAGGTCATGACCCCGAGGGAGCCTTTTATTTTTTTTTAGATGGGCGGAGTCGACGCACCATCAGCGCCGCCCTCGAGGCCGACACACTGCATGGTGCTCGCGGGTTGGCCGTTAGGTGTTATTGACTCCGCCCTCCCGCCAGTTCTTCATCTCCCTCCGTCGAGGTCACCTCGTGGGACGCTTGCAGTGATGAAGTTTAAGGCCTAGCTTGTGCATAGTTGATTTCTTGACTCCGTCTCGATTATTTATCGACTCCGTGCCGCAGTCTGTTTCCTATCTCCTGCCCGGTTCTGTTTCCCTACTTGATGTCGCCCAGTAAGATTGTTCCATTATTTTATTTTATCTTTGCGACATCGAGTCTAGTTTGGTGTTTCTTTTTTGTAGGTCATATGTAGGTCAGAAGGCAAGAAGACTTCCAAGACTGGACGGCCCCCCCATGTGGCGGTGCCCTTGTGGCTGAAAGTACTCCATCACCGACCAGCACAACCATTGCCTCGCATGTCTTGGCCCGCTTCACAACATGGATTCGTGCAACGCCTGTTTCTCCATGGATCAGGTCATTGAGCAACGAGCATGGAAAGTGGGGTGAGCTCTGACAACTTTCGAGGGTCGGGCATGCCCTCACCAGGCCAAGCCACGATCTCTCAGCCTTTCCTCCAGTTCCCCTCCTGGTTCTATACGGTCTGAGGAGGAGGGGGCTTCTGCTTCTTCTAGCCTAGCCGTGGCAGAGGCCCCTTCCATGGTGCAGGAGGCACTGGGGGAGAGGAGCCATCTGTCCACATCTCTCCAGCTGCTGATCTCGCTGAGTATCAGCTTTTCCTTGTGAGGATGTTAGAGGACCTGCACATTACCCCTCCCACTCAACATAATTCAGAGCAATCGGTGCACGCCTTTCTAGGCGATTTCAGTGAGGACATCCTTGTGGTGCCCCCCCTGACCTGCTCCCTTTCGGGAGGTGTTGTTGCATTCCTGGCAGAGACCCTTTTATTTATTATTTAAGAGTTTTACCAGGAAGGCATACTGAGCAATGTACCACTCAATTCCAGATGCATCCTGGGGGAATAGGGATAGGCAGGATACAGTGATAGTAGAAGTTACACATGTACATGTTCAATTACAATCATATTAGAGTAGTCAAAATCCTTATATACAAATAGCAAATATACAAACAGTGTGGTATAGGTAATGGAACAACAAGCACCAAATTACGTATATACCTCGCAACCAACATCACACAATAAGCAGGGTTGTCAACAATAGGGAGAAAAAAATAGCGGAGACAATAAACAACTGACAACAAGGTTGCAAGGGATTCAGTAGGGCAGGATGCAAGAGCAAGTGGTAGAGAATGGAGTCTTAAGAAGAGCATTATGGTGTGGAGTGCTGATGGTGTGTCTAATTTTGGCTGACAGGGAGTTCCATAATTTGGGCATCCCGAAGCTGGAAGCAGCCTGTCCGGACCTGGTGGACTTGTGAGGGATGTGAAGTAGCCAAGAATATATTTTCCTGAGTGAGTAGGCTGGTTGCCAGGTAGGAGGGGAGGAACTGCGACCAGAATTTTGCAGTGGTTCTAGCATAGTGTAGCAGTCTCCGATTGAGGAGAGAAGGGAGATCCAAGGACTGGTAGAGGTCACAGTGATGTGTACTAGGAAGGCAGTCCAGGGAGAACCGGCAGAAGGAGTTGAAGAGCGGGTCTAGTCTGGACAGGGAGGACTGAGGGGTTGCACAGTAGACTACATCGCCGTAGTCCATTATAGGGAGGATCATCTTTTGAACTTGATAGCCAGTCGCGTTGGTAGGGGGATGCAATGTTTGTTGCGGTATAATGCGCCTAACATGAGGTGTAGCGTCTTATGTATAGCATCAATATGCACAGTGAAGTCAAGATGCTGGTCTAACCAGACCCCGAGGTATCTGTAGGAAGTGCAGACCTCCAGGGGGGAGCCTTCTAATATGTGGAAAGTGGGGGAGGCAGGAAGGAGGGACAGTTTGGGCCAAGTGCTGCAAGTTTGGGAAACAATTTTTTTGGGGTTTAGAAATAGTTGATTTGAAAGGAACCAGCGTTGGATGGAGTCAAAATCCTCCTGCAGGCAGGCTGCCATGGCAGTGGGGGATGAACCGGAATCAAACAGCACCGTGTCGTCTGCATACATGTGGATAGATGTATGAGGGCAGGCTGCAGACAGATCATTGAGGAAAATAGAGAACAACAAAGGGCCAAGGACAGATCCTTTGGGGACCCCGCTGGTAACAGGAAGTGAGGTGGAGATAGCTGAGCCGATACGGACAGACTGGGACCTACTGCCAAGTACGACTGGAACCAGTTGGTGGCAGGCTCAGTCAGTCCAGCTTGGGCGAGTTTGGACAGTAACAGGGCATGAGAGACCGTGTTGAAAGCCTTAGCCAGGTCGATGAAGATAGCCGCAGATCTTACTTCGAGAGGGCTCTTGCAGTAGGTAATTACTTATAGGACTGACGTCGGCAGGCGGCAGGACCCCACGGAAAAATTTCTAGCTAGCAGTCTCTGGCGAGGAACCGCCCCCACGTCAGGTGACCCACGTCAGATGACGTTGGTATAAAGGGGTGGTCTCTCACGCCCACCTTCCAGTTCTTTCCCGCTGTTAGTTTATACCAGCGCCTCGGGGAAAAGTTCCCTGCTCGTCAGGCTCCTTTGTCGGTAGTTTTAACGAGTATTTTCAATTTTTTCTCAACCATCGTCAGGTATCCATCGTTGTATGTCGTCCCCTACACCCTCCAAGCACAAAAACAAGTGCGACTCATGCGGCGCCCAACTCCCGCACAAGGATGGCCATTCCCTGTGCCTTTTTTGCCTAGGCCCTGACCATCCAGTGGAGAAGAGCCAGCACTGCCTCAGCTTTAATGCGGCCACCCGGAGAAGGCGACAGCAGTCCTTGGAAGCCCACATTTTGAAAAAGAAAATGAGCTCCATGGGGAAAGATCTGAAAAAGCTTCAGCAGGCGTCGACTTCCCCTAAAGGCCATCGCAAGAAAAAGGATAAGGAAAGGAACCGGGACAAGGGCTCCTCTCCCACCACATCTTCCTTGGGAGTCACCGTGGAACAGGTAACCCCCCCCCCCAGGGGACCACTCCACGACGGCCGCCTTAGGGGCCTCTAAGGTGGCATCGGCCTGCCTGTCTGGCTCATGCTCAGGCCCTTCGGGCGCCTCCGGGCTCATGGAGGCCTCCGCTCCCAGTAAAGCCGTGGTTTCACATCCTACTGGTGCGAGTGGCTCCGATAAGCTGGACGTCGGCTCCTCTGACACCCGCATGGAGAAGGTCGGTAAGTCGCCCGACCCTTTGGGGCGACGCGCCCCCATTCCGCTCAACCAGGTCACCCTCTATCGCAGCCTGCCTCCGGTGAAGGGGTCCGAGTCAGACGCCGGTCCCTCCCTAAGGCCCGCCTCGGATCCCGCTGCTGCCGCATGTCGACTTCATCCGACGTCCGGACAGCAGATGAGCCGACGCTGACCCCCACGTCCGTCATTCCTGGCTCTCACAGCCCTCCGCTGCCCTCCGGGGACCCTAAGTCTACTCAGCCTGACCCCGGGGATCTCTCCCCCCCCATCCCCCAAGCGACGCTGAGGTTTCTGATCCACCTCCGTCAGACCGTCCACCTTCTGGTCTGACTGATCTGACGTCGGTTCCCTGGACAACGACTCCGGCGCCGGCTCTTCGGCCGCCGGCTCTGACGCTGGTGTTGCTGACGCCGGACAACATCCCACCCACCGATGTCGCCCCGACGCTTGGCCCTCCACCCCCGGGCCTTCCACTGCAGAACCAGAACCACCCACCCATGGGGCCTTCGGCTGGGTCGTCTGCTCAGGCAGCTTCTCCGGCTCCCAGGTACCCGGCCTCGTATCCGACGCCGACATACCTGGGACCGCAGTATCTGGTGTCGACATATCTGATGCCGCAGTACCCAGCTCCTCAATACCCAATGCCGGGCTTCCCACCGTCAGGTTATGGATACATGCCCTTTGGGTATCGTCCATACCCGTATCCTCCTCTTCCTCCTCCTCCTCCTCCACCGCCCCCTCAGCCACCGGTGGACTTGTAGGAAACTCTGGCCTCCTGGTGAGCTGAGGCCAAGGCTCAGCTTACCAGAGAGGTGGAGAGTCGTCTTCCAATGACAGTGCTGGTGCCGGTTCCCATACGTCCATGACGACGCACTCCCTCCCCACCTCCGGACACCAGGGCTAAACCCTCTGGGTCCAGAGAGGTGCAGGACACACTTCCCCGAGGGATTCTCAAGAGGTCCGTTCCTCTCCCTCATCAAGAGAGGGAGTTTACATCTTCCTCATCTTCTTCTTCTTTATCGAACACCTCGGATCCTTCCGATGGTTGTTCCGAGCAAGACGACGAGCCACGCTCTCCGTCCAAACCCTGGCCAAGGACTCCTCCGAAGTCTCCTCCAGAGGTTCCTTCCTTCACGGAGTTGGTACGGAAGATCCAGGAAGTACATACAGTAGGTGGCAATCCTTGGAGCCAGACCCCCACTGTAAAAAACTCACTGAACATCTGGATCTGCCCGTGACAGTTCCTACTTTGGTGCCACCCTGGATTGAGCCTCATGCCGACCTTGTTACCACCATATGGAAACAACCGTAGGCCCTAGCCCCACTTCCCAGGAAGTCGAACAGGCTATACCAGGCTCAGAGGGTGTTGACTTTTTAGACTCCCACACTCGTGCTGACTCAGTTGTGATTAGCGCTGCTCATGGCAAGTCAGCTCAACCCAAACATCTTAGCTCGTCTCTACCTGACAAGGAATCCCACTTTCTGGACCAGTATGGCAAGAAGATTTTTGCTTCTTCCATTCTGGGTATCAGGGCCCTGAACTACGTTGGCCACATGGGGGATTACCAGAAGGCGATTCTTAGTGAGGTGGAATCGAAATTGGACTCCCTTCTGGACTCTTAGGTCAAGCAGGAAGTGGCTGACCTCATCCGCTCTGCACATTCGACCAGTTGGCACATTCTTCGTGCGACCTGCGATGCAGTGGACACTGCTGGTAGGAGCTCAGCTTTCACCGTAGGTCTACAGCATCACGCTTGGCTCCGAGTGTCAGGGTTGGTCCCGGAAGTGCAGTCCGCAATCTACGAAGTGCCCTTCCAGAGTTCGGTGCTGTTCGGGGGGGATGTCAAGGACATCATCACCGACCTGCAGGAGAAGGGGACGGCACTAAAGTCTGTCGACTCTGTGTATCATCCCCATCAATCGCAGTGCCGTCCCTTTCGCAGATGGAATCTGCCCAAAGCGGGACCACAGGGAAAGAGGGCCACTAAACGTCGGGCCTCCCAGCTGCCAAGCCCCCACCGCAGATAAAAAGCTGCAGAAGCTTCAGCTGCGGTGCTGTCCCACACCACCTGACTCCTTCCTTCTCCCACTACCTCTAGGCTTCCCGGAGGAACTGGTAGGAGGGAGGTTTTCCCTCCACCTTCCGGGCTGGGAGAGGATAATATTGGATTCATGGGTGCTCCAGCTAATCGCAGAAGGACACTCAATAGAGTTTCTGCAGAAACCACCTCATCACCATCCCCCAAGGTCATTGTATTCTTGGGAACATCTTCTGGTCCAGGAGGAAATTTCAGCACTTTTGCTGAAAGAGGCGATAGAACCTGTTCCTCTTCCCTTGCAAGGAACGGGTTACTATTCCCACTTCTTCCTGGTCCCGAAGAAAACAGGAGACGTAAGACCTATCGAGTACAAGAGGTTCAGGATGCTGTCACTGCAGAGCCTTCTGCCCCTCCTCCACTCAGGCCAGTGGCTATGTGCTCTGGATATGCAGGACACTTAACTGCACATAGCTATCTGCCCATCTCACCACAAATATCTCTGTTTTGCTTTCCAGAGGGACCACTACCAGTTCAAGGCAGTTCCATTTGGCCTGTCCTCAGCGCCTCAAGTATTTACCAAATGCCTTGCGGTGGTGGCAGCCTACCTGCGTACCTGGGGAGTACAGGTTTTCCCGTACCTAGATGATTGGCTCCTGGTGGCCTCGTCCAGGGATGATCTCCTGCACTGCCTGTCCCTCACCCAGCAGGTCTTTGCCTATCTAGGTATTACAATCAACCATTCCAAGTCTCACTTGATCCCATCCCAGAGGCTTCAGTTTATTGGGGCGATACTGGACACGACCCTAGGCAGGGCCTTCCTGCCACCAGACAGGGTGGCCACACTGCAGACTCAGATAAGCCTGTTGTCCAGCCGCAGGTGGGTCAGGACAGTCTCTCACGCTCGGCTCCACATGAGGGTCTCTCAGTGGATGCTTCACTCTCAATGGGATCAGTTGGTAGACAACTTGGACCAATTGGTCCTAGTCTCCTCTCCCATGATTCGACACTAACAATGGTGGATGGTTCGAGAGAACCTTCTTCGGGGAGTTCCATTCTTCCTTCCTCCTCCCTCGCAGACTCTGACCACAGATGCCTCAGGTGAAGGTTGGGGATCCCATCTCGGTCCACATCGGACCCAGGGCTCTTGGTCCAAGCTCGAGCAATCACTGCACATCACTGTGCTCGAGCTTCAAGCAGTGCTCTACACTCTCCAGGCCCTCCACCTGCATCTTCTTCCAGGCCACCTAGCCGTCCAGACAGACAGTATGTGTGTGTGGTATGGTACATCAAGCAAACAGGGCAGGACTCAGTCCTACCCTCTTTGCAGGGAAGCAGTGAGAGTCTGGGATTGGGCAGTACAACACGACCTTCACCTCATGGCAACTCATGTTTTGGGGTCGAGAACTCCTTAGTAGACAAACTAAGTCGCTCGTCTGCTGAAGCTCATGAGTGGGAGCTGGATCGGGGGTCCTATATTATATCTTCCTACGTTGGGGAACACCTCAGGTGGACCTGTTCGCTTCACCTCTAAACACAAAGCTTCCCGACTTCTGCTCGCTCGTTCAAGAGTGAGGCATTTTCTGGAGAGACGCTCTGTCTGTGGATTGGAGGGACAGATTCGTCTATGCCTTCCCCCCGACTCCTCTGATCCAGCATGTCTTGCAGAAACTAGGTTCAGAAGGAGCACGAATGATTCTGATTGCTCCTTTCTGGCCCAGGCAAGTTTGATTCTCTCTTCTGCAACAATACTCAGAGGAGCCTCCTCTTCCACTGTCACGGATTCTATTGACCCAGGATCAGGGGACCCTGGTTCATCCAGGTCTCAAGTCCCTTCAACTGCATGCGTGGCTCCTGCAGACATAGCTCAAGCCCACTTTGGGGTTTCTCCCCAGGTGGCTGAGATCTTGGTGGAGGCTAGGAAGCTCTCCACTAGGTCTACTTATGCCATGAGGTGGAAACGGTTCTCAATCTGGGCCACTTCTAAAGGTTTTGAGACTTTCTCTTGCTCAGTTGGGTGACTGCTAGAGTACCTGCGTCACCTCTTCGACCTGGGTCTTAGTCACTCGTCTCTGAGGGTACACATGGCGGCCATTTCGGCCTACCATGTTACCTTCACAGATAGGATGTTTGCCCAACTGGAAGTCTCTCAGACTTTCCTCAGAGGGGTTCTTCACTTGAGACCCCCTATCCGAGTTCCCGGCCCTCCTTGGGATTTGAACTTCGTTCTTGAGAAACTTACTTTGCCTCCTTTTGAACCAGAGGCCTCAGCAGACATGAAGTTCCTTTCATGGAAGACTCTATTCCTAGTGGCCATTACCTCTGCTCAGAGGATTTCCAAGCTCCAGGCCCTGATGTGCAAAATCCCGTACTTGATTTTTCACAAGGAACGCGTGGCTCTGCGCATTAATCCTAAGTTTCTCCTCAAGGTGGTAGCAGAATCTACTTTGAACAAGTCCACAGAATTACCCGCCTTCTTTACGCAGTACTCCAATCAGGGGGAGTATCTACTTCGCACTATGGATGTTCACCACATTCTGAGATACTACACTAACAGAACAAAGGATCTCAGAAAGACTGATCAACTTTTTCTCTCTTTTGCCCCCAAAAGAGAAGACAATGCTGTTTCCAAGCAATGCCTGTGTAAATGGTTGGCTCATTGCATCCCCTTCTGTTATGACAAGTACAACAAGACCCATCCGGGTCAAATAAGAGGTCACTCCACTAGAGGGGTTGCTGCCTCTGCGGCATGTTTTAAGAATGTGTCAGCAGCAGACAGTTGTGCTGCCGCCACTTGGACTTCTGTTCATACATTTACAAAACATTACAGTTTGGATATTGCCTCACGCTGTAGAGCAGGCTTCAGGCTTGCTGTTCTGGAAGGCCTTCTTTCTTAAGGCCTTCACAGCTAGAGGATCTGCTTTCAGCAGCTTTCCTCCTCCCATGTGCTTCTTCTTGTTCCAGACTTCTTGGGACTCAGTCCTATATGTAATTACCTACTGCAAGAGCCCTCTTGAAGTAAGATAGTACAGTTGAGTAAGAACTTACCGTAACAGTAGATCTTCGAGAGATGCTCTTGCAGTAGGTAATACCTTCCCACCCTCCATCCCCTAAGCTTTTTCAGCTCCTTTTCCAGTGAGGGAAATATCCGCTTCTCTCTTGTCCGGTCTGTTGTGGCCTGTGGCGGGAAAGAACTGAAGGGCGGGCCAGAGACTGCTAGCTAGAAATTTTTCCGTGGGCTCCTGCCGACGTCAGTCCTATATGTAATCACCTATTGCAAAAGCCTCTCTCGAAGATCTACTGTTACGGTAAGTTCTTACGTAACTGTGCTTTATCTCCCTTTTATCCATGCCCATGAGGATGGTGTTGGGGAGACGAAGGAGAGAGGTGGTGGTGGAGTGATTTTTTTCTAAACCCGGGCTAGTAAGGGGTGAAGAAGGAGATGGAATCGAGGTAGTGGGAGAGCTGAGCTAGTACAAGGCGCTCCTGTATTTTGGCTAGGATGGGGAGCAGTGATATAGGATGGTAGTTGCATGGGGAGAAAAGGTCACCTCATTTGGCAAAGGGTATGACTACGGCTTGTTTCCATATTGTAGGTACAGTACTAAGTCTGAAAGACAGGTTATAGAGAGTGGCTAGAGGGTTGGCTATGGCTGGGGCAGAAAGATGGAGCATTTTGTAGTCAAGGCCCGAGGGGCATTTACCTTTGGCTGGATTTAGTGGCTGAAGTATTTTTAGTACCTCAGCGGGAGTAACCGGGTGAAGCAAGAAATAGGCAGGTGAGGAGACAGCTGGGGGAACAGGGGGAGGGAGTGAGGGGTGAGAGGAGAGTAGAGAGGATGTACTGTTGGTGAAATAGGAGTTAAACTCTGTGGCAACAGTGCATGGAGCAGTGATGATACTTCCATCTATATTGAGGGTGGGAGTAGGGGGTTGGGCCGGTGGGGTGAGTAGGGATTTAATTGACTTCCAGAATTGTGCTGGATGAGAAAAGTTATTGTTGAAAGCTGACTTGAAATAATTAGATTTGGCCTGTCAGATGAGTCTTGTGCAGGCATTCTTTAGTGAGTGGTAGTGTTGCAGAGCCGTTTGAGTACCTGTTGCCTTGAAGGTTTTCCAGGCTCGGTCCCTGACTAGTGGTTGTTCCAAGAGGTCTGCGGTTACCCAAGGTAGGTGGGATCCTCTTACTCTGGATCTTCTGAGAGGTGCGTGGTAGTCCCAGATAGCCAGGAAGTTGGTCATGAAGAATTTGAGGGCCTCATCCATGGAGGGAGCCCTAGGGTTGTAGGACCAATCGATGCTGTTGAGGTCACTTAGGAGTGCGGTCAGGTCAAGGGATTGTAAGTTCTGTTGTACAATATGCGGGAAGGAAGGGCCTTAGGTCTGAATATTTTCCGCACCAAATAAATCATGTGGTGATCGCTGAGGGAATCCGGTAGTAGGCCAGCGTTAATTATACGATGGGGGTGGGTGGTAAGGGCCCAATCCAGTAGAGTATGCTTCTTGGATTTGTGGTTTAGGTGAGTGGGTTCAGTTATTTGTTGGGACAGGTTTAGAGCATTTACTTTACAGCTTGCTTTGGAGGCTGTGCTGTCTAGCCAGTTCTGGTTGAAATCCCCAAGGATATGAAGTTCGCCGCCAGCCGCAAGGGACCTCAGGGTGCCTAGATGGTCTAGGATGATAGACAACGGTGTGTCCAGAGGGCAGTAAGACCCTGCTACATATATAGGGATCGAGTGCAGTAGATAGGTTTTGATTAGAAGGGAATCTATTGACAGCGTGGGTGAGGTAGGTTTGATTGTAGTGAACTGGAGTTTAGGGATGTACATGGCAGTGCCACCACCCTTCTTTTTGCCCAGATGGTCCTGCCAAATGAGGGAGTACCCAGTTATTGAGAATTTGGCATCAAGGTTGTGAGGCTTCAGCCAGGATTCTGTAATGATTAAGATATCAGGGCAAAGGGATAAGACACTTGTTTGTAAGGCTGTTATTTTGTTCAGAATGCTGCATATATTTAGATGAACTATTTTGAACCCTCTTGGAAGGTGAGTTGCCGGGGTGGAGAGGCACCCATTTATTGGGGAAGAGGGACCAGGGTTTCATTCTACATCACAGGCTATAAGGAGCAGGAGTGACAGGAGTTGTTTTAATAGGTGCATGTTCCTTTGTGACTTACAGCGGATAGGGAGATGGTGTGGTGTATGTGAGGTGGACATAGGGTCGAAGAAGTAGGAGCCATTTAAAGCAGACAACCCTGCATGAAAGGAGGGAGGGAGGATAGAGGCTCCCAGCATCCAGTTTTGCCAGCAGTGCAGAGTGTGGTGCACTAGGGTAGAGGAAGAGTGGGGAGGCAGCTTTACAGTCTCAGAGATGAGGGGCAGCGAGATTTGTTGATCTGGGTAGGAAGAGGGTGGAAAGGACGATAAGGTTATGCACAGAACAACCATTACAAGAGAGAGATGGAGCATCATAATGGGAGTTAGTAACATGGCTCAGGGGTGGCCACTAGTGTTAGAGAAGTATAAGGAGCTAATGGAAAAGAGGGCTGATTGGTTCTCGCAGTCATGCGGTTCCACCTATAAAAGAAGGAGCTCACCAAGGGCGGTGCTGGGGGCGGTGGGGAGCCGGCACTCAGCGCCGGCGGGGATCCCTCTCGCACAGTCAGCTGGAGCTGTGCCTTAGGCATGGGGTCTCTACCTGATGCAGTTTTCGGCGGTGATGCTCTGCAGGAGCTCAGGGGCTCTGGGGAGGGCCAAATCTGCTTGCCCTCTCGACCACTGCAGCTATGGAACAAAGAGAGACAGCCTTTAAGTAACAGGTAGGGGAGGAGGAGCTAACAAGAGCAGGTACACGATATTGCATTACGCTGTAGGAGGTTCCCTTAACAAACGTTGTCAAGTACATGCATGCAGGTACAACAATCTTTAGTCATACAATTAATTTGGTACAAATTGCTTGGTTGTTACAGATTTAGCAGTTTAGCAGTAACGGCAGAAATGAGCAACCCCTGCACAAACACCCTAATTTTGGCTCCAGTGCACTAATTAAGAATCCCTTAAGGCAAAGTGTAATTTAGCTTCCGAATTACAGTTCAGTACTGCCTGGAGTCCAAATTGTACTTTGGTGGAGCATGGGAGCAGGCAGAAAAAACAATCTATAGAGCTCTGCCGACTGAAAAAGCAAGCGCCTTTGTTTAAAAAAGGCACCAAATTCAAATCCCTCTTGCGCAGTCAGCTGGAGCAGTGCCTTAGGCGTGGGGTCTCTACCTGATGCAATTTTCGGCAGGAATTCTCCGGAGTTCCTGCCCCTAGGGATCTCTGCCAGTGGTATTGTGCCCCCCCCCCGGGAGTCTCCAGGTTCCATGCCTCATCCTCAGTCAGGATTGATGCAATTGGACACTCCTGATGGGCTTTGCACCCTGCACCGTGACTGGCCCTCAGATTAGGATTCCTCGGATTTTGACTTCTGGGAGAGGAGGACCTTCTACTCAGCACAGTTGCTGCTCTGTATTGCAGCACATCAGGCCCACTATGCAACCTGTGACAGGTTCTTGTGGTCCAGGCTGGGTCAGTTCCTAGTCTCCATGCCTGACACAGAGCAAACCAGACAAGCCATTACACTCTCTGCACGTGGCCTGGAGCTAGTAAGGCACCACACAAGGGCATCGTATGACGTCAATGAGGTAGCTACCAGGGTCATAGGGACAACGATCTGCACTAGGCGGACGACATGGCTGTGTCTTTCCCAGTTGTTGCCCTTGGCTTGGCGTAGGGTGATTAACTCTATGCACCAGAGAACCTATCTTTTCTCCCGTAGAGTGAGGCGGCGTCTGTCAGGGCAACTTCCTACCCCCTCTGGGGGGTTCCCGTCTCACTCTTCTCACACTCGGGCCTCAACAGGCCCTGAAGGTTCTCCCCCTTAGTGTGTCACCCATTGAGAGCTAAGGGACTCAGTCCCTTAGGGTTTAAAACCCCCTTCGGGGGGGGGCTTGGCACTCACCCAAAGGTGATGAAAGGTGAAGATTGACACAGATAAGATATGGAAATTATGTACCTACCATAATTCTGATCTTTCTGTGTATCTTTACCATTCATCACAATCCCACCCTCCATCCCCCCGGGGCCTCAGTCTCTGGGTTCCCCTACCTCTCTTGCCCCTCTCCTTTCTGTGAGTCAGGAGTGGGGTAAACTGGGGTACATAGGGGGATCATTTTCCTTTGGGGTAGAGTGGTCAGGAGTGGGGGCACTCCTTCTTTAGTGCTTCGGCTCCATCCCTGTGGGGTGGGAGTTGGCAGTTGCCCCCTTTTCTTTCCTTCTCCCCTACTCCCCATCAATACTTGATTTTCTCTGATTTCCTTGTCCTGTGGACATAACCTCAATTAATTTAAGAAACTAGGTTTCTGGCACCAAACCTCCTTTGAGGGGGAGATGATCCTGTTTTCCTGTTTTTGCTTCCAGACTAGCCTATTTTGCTTTTAGGAGTTATGCCAGTAATTCTATGCCTGCAGTTTTGGCAGTTAGCCTCTTGGCTACTCTTTCACAGTTCCTATATACACTGGAGACAGGTCAAGGTTACAGGGTTTGTTTCTCCTGTCTCTCCCCCATCTAAATTTCTCCTTACTTCTAAAAACTTTAACCCTCCCTCCCTCCCTCCTCCTTTCTACTTCCAGAGATTGGGGCCCCTACCCAATCCCCTTAGCCTTCAAACTTCTGTCCTCTCAGTCATTTATTTCTCCTTTAGTTTTATATCTTTTCCTTTGTCTGTCCCTTGGACTTTCTTGTCCCACCCTCCCAACCCTTTTCTAACCTCTACGGTGACTCAGAACTGGCGGGAGGGCACAGTCAACAACGCCTAATGGCCAACCTGCGAGCGCCACACAGTGTGTCGACCTCGAGCGTGGCGCCGATGCTACGTCGACTCCGCTCATCCAAAAAAAAAAAGCTCCCACGGGGTCATGACCTCCAGCGAAGTACCCAAAGGTGATGAATGGTGAAGATACACAGAAAGATCAGAATTACGGTAAGTACGTAATTTCCATTTTCCTGCTTCTGCCCTGCTCCCACTTTTGTGAAGGGGAATCACATCTGCCCTCCTCCAGTCCTCAGGTACCACCCCATCCTCCCATGATTTGTTAAAGAGGGTAGTCAGTGGTGTCACTAGTTCTACCCTTAGTTCTTTTAGAATTCTGGTATGAATCCCATCAGGCCCCATTGCTTTGTCCACCTTTAGTTTTAAGAGTTCTTTCAGAACCCTTTCTTCTGTGAATGGGCTGGTATCAACTCCCGTATCCAGAGTGTTTCTATTATTTGGTTCATACAACATGACGTCTTGCTGTATTCTGACTAATGCAGTTAGCCCCAGCCTTTAAACTGCCCTGGAGAACAAAGGGTTAAACTTTCTACGCAGAGCATAGAATGCTGAGCTCGAGCTCGGTTGATGTCTCTGTCTGTTTCCCTTTGAAATCTAACTGTCAGATTCTTTGCTCCACCTCACTGAACAGTCGCTCCGGAGATTTCTCCTGCAACTCAGTTCGAAAGTCAGTTGAAGTGTCAGTTTACCGTCGGTTTTTAACCGAAATTTATTTCTGCATAGTCGGTTCAGTCTCTGTCTGTGGTACCGTGAGTACTAGATAGGTTTTGTACTGTTTTTCTGTGTGGAACTTGCAAAAGTGTGGATCGGTTTGGCTGAACCGATGATTTGTTGATCTTGTATCTTTCTTTAGTGAGTGGTTACCGGTCCTTATTGGTTCTAAAAAAAATGTGTTTGGTAAATTTTTTTCCAAGACCCGTGACACGGCTAGGAACCAATAAGGGAGTCTTGCCTGGTGGTTGCCAAAAAAAGGGTAAGTTAGTTAGGCTGGCCATGTCTGAGAAACCCAAGAAAAAAAACGGGCCCACTGGGTTTCAACACTGCAGTGAGTGTGGGGAGGTCCTTGCTAAGGCCAATCCCCACATCACCTGTGTTTATTGTCTGGGGTTTGAACACCTCGATTCAAACTGCCAAATTTGTAAAAACTTTCCCAAATCTACCCTTGAAAAGAGCTTAGGTAGACTGAGGGAAAAGGAGGCCGAGAAGTCCGCTGACCCGGATGGCCAGCCCGGTTCAGTTCCGACCGAACCAGAAGGCATGCCCTCTGACCAGGGTGATACTTCTTCGGGCAAAAGGAGAGCCGGTCCCGAGGGTTCGGTTCCGACAAAAAGAAAACGCAAAGAGAAATTGTCTGGTTCGGATCCAGAAGTCCATGTTCCAACCACCGAGGAAATAGCCAGAGCGATTCGGATTGTAGAATCGCTTCACCCGGTTCCGACCAATCCGGCACCTTTTGGCAGGGGCTCGGTTCAGTTGGTTCCCCTGGTTCACGATTATACCCCTGATGAATTTTAAGAACCGGAGTTTGAGAAGGGGGAGTTTGAAGATGGTGATGGCAAAAGTCTGGATGTTCCTGTGGAACCGGCCATCTCCCCAGACAGACCTTCAGGTGTATCCCCTCCTAGGCTTTCTGAGTCCCCTTCCCACTTTATGTTCTACAGAAAGGTGGCTGAGACCCTCCAGCTTTGTATGGAGGAGGAAATGGAGGATCAGGAGGAGCCTGATTTTGTGGAAATGATGGACATCTCAGAGTCCAGGAGACTGTCTATTCCCCTCCACAAATCTTTTGGGAAGCAGACACAAAAAATCCTGAAGTCTCCCAATTCTATACCTCCTGTTGATAGAAGAATGGGCAAGAGGTATATACACTTTCAGGCTCAGATACGGAGTTTTTATATCAGCAATGCAGCCATGTTGGGGTTGTGTAGGCTGCTGCCTGTGATAAGGCAAACATTCCCTTGGCTTCACGCCCCCCAGACAAAGACTCCAGGAAGATTGATGCCATGGCAAAAAAACAGTACATGGCATCTTCCTTGGGACTCAGACAGGCCAATTATATGGCGTATGCAGCCAGGTACCAGAAGTCCAGGTGGGACACTGTACTGGTACTGGCTAAACAGGCCTCCCCCCCAGCTAGCCAAGGAGCTGGAGGAGGTGGCTGCAGATGGGATTGAGGCATCAAAAGTTCAGTTTCATGCTGCAGTGGACTCCAATGATGTGTCATCAAGAGTCATGGCTACATCTGTGGCTCTTCAGAGAATGGCTTGGCTCAGATGTACTAGCCTCTCGCACGATACCCAGGCTAAGGCCATGGATTTTCCTGTAGTGGGTAATTCTGTGTTTGGGGAGCAGATAGAGAATTACATGAAGAAAATGGATGAGTACAGGACCACTTACAGGAGTGCTCAGGCCAAAGGGAGGCAGGTAGCTCCTCAAAGGCAGCATTCTAGGGGCAGGGACAGGCCTTTTCATAGGCCTTTTTACCAAGCACAGGCCTCTTCTCCCTTTTCACAGAGGGGGTTCTTCAGAGGAAGAGGCAGAAGGGGAATGAGCAGGGCTGCATCCACTCCTCAGCCTAAGGCCCCTGCCAAGCAGACACCCTGATGGGCCTGCCTGAGTCGACTCTCCTATTCCAGTGGGGGGGCAGGCTGACTTACTTCGTCCAGGACTGGATGTCTATTACATCAGAAAAGTGGGTCCTGGAAGTAGTAAGCCAGGGACTGGTTCTCAGCTTCAAAAAGTTTCCGAAGATGAGAGCCAGATCCTTTCCACCTGCAGGTCTCCTCAGAAACCCTTGCACTAGAGGCAGAGGTTTCATCTCTGCTGGCTTTAAGAGCTATAGAGAGAGAGTACCTACCCTACACTGGGGCAAAGGTCTGTACTCCAGGTACTTCCTTACCCCAAAAAAGACATAAGAGTGGCGACCCATCCTAGACCTAAGATGCCTAAACAAGCATCTTTTAAAACCAAAGTTCAAGATGGTAACTCTGGGAATAATCCTTCCCTCTCTAAGGCCAGGGGACTGGCTAGCCTCTCTGGACCTCAAAGATGCCTATTTTCACATTCCTGTCAGGTGCTCCCACAGAAAGTACCTCAGGTTCGAGTTGCCCTCAGGCCACTATCAGTTCAGAGCAATGCTCTTTGGCCTAACTTCAGCCCCAAGGGTCTTCACAAAGTTCCTGGCAGTAGTAGTTGCCTTTCTAAGGAGGCAAAAGATTTCCATTTTTCTATATCTGGATGACTGACTAATAGTGGGCCAGTCTCCAGACCAAGTCAAGTCAGACCTGCAAGTGACCCAGCAGGTGCTCACTTCTCTAGGATTTCTTCTCAACCTTCCAAGTCGGTTCACGAGCCAGTCCAGCTTCTTACCTTTATAGGGGCAGAGCTGGATACGGTCAAAGCAGAAGCCTTTCTTCCCCTGGAAAGGGCAAGGGTTCTTATAGAACTAGCCTCTTCCTTTAGCCTTCAGGTATCTCAACCAGCAAGGCATTTCCTCCAGCTCTTGGGCCACATGGCAGCTTCTACGACAGTGGTCCAAGGGGCAAGGTTCCAAATGAGGGACGTTCAGTTCCATCTGAGGGCCTTTTGGTCTCAGAGGAAGGATTCCCTTACCAAATTGATCCCAATGACTCTGACCTTGATCCGAGCCCTTCAATGGTGGCAGGATCAGGACAGTTTAAGGCAAGGAGTCCCATTTGCCACTCAGCCTCATTCAGTGGTCCTTACCATGGATGCTTCCCTTCTGGGCTAGGGAGCCCATCTGGGGGCCATCACTGCCCAGGTACTGTGGTCCCCTCAGGAATCCCTTCTCCATATCAATCTTCTAGAACTCAGGGCAGTTTTTCTGGCCCTGCAAGCTTTCTCTCAGTCAGTACAGAACAAGGTGGTTCAGGTACATCAACTAGCAGGGAGGTACTCGGTCTATGGCCTTGTGCACAGAAGCTATGTAGTTGTGGTCCCTGGCTTATTCCCTGCAAACCTCTCTGATAGCAGTTTACCTTCCAGGGAAGGACAATGTGCTAGCAGATGCACTGAGCAGGATCTCACAGGGCCATCACGAATGGTCCCTGCTCATTCCATTGAGCATATCCTGAATCTCATGGCATCCTCAATGTTTACTATACCCCTGGCAATACTGCACATGAGAACAACTCAGTGGATACTTAGCACCTAGTGGTCACAGGCATCACACCCTCAAAACTACACCATACAGGTGACAAAACCACTCTTGCGATCTCTCCTGTGGTGTTCAGTAACAGATAGTCTTCTCCAGGGCTTTCCCTTCTCTGCCCCTGAGCTGGAGGTGACTCTCGATACAGCTGCCCCCTTGATGAGGTGGAGAATCCACTGTCAAGGTCTCCAGACACTAGGAGTCTGGAACAACTCAGAAATGCATCTCGACATCATTGTGCTGGAGATGTAAGCAGTGCTATATGACCTACTGGCCTTATCAGACCTGGTCAGTCAAAAGATGGTACTCCTCCAAACAGACAGCAAATGTGTCATATGCTAAGTCAACAAACAAGGAGGATCCCACTTACTGTCTCTGTAGGGAGATAATGAGAGCATGGGAATGGTGTCTGGTGCAGGAGATCCTGCTCCAGACAATGTATTTGCCAGGACTCCAGAACACTCTGGCAGACAATTCTCAGCAGAACAGTGATAGATTCTCACAAGTGGTCACTAGTGAACAACATCATTCAGTCCCTGTTTGACAAATGGGAGACCCCAGACATGTGTCTTGTGCCTCCTCTAAATGCTATACTGCCTCAGTTTTGTTCGAGAAATCCAGAGTCTGACATTTTCTGTCAGGATGTGTTCAAGCTGCAGTAGGAGAGTCCATTTCTGTACGACATCTCTCCAATCCCTATCATTCAAAGAGTGCTTCACGGACTGGAGGCTAATGAGGGTAAATAATCCTGATGACCAAGGTAGATATAGTATTCACTTCTGACTCAGTTGGCACTCAGAAAACCGAAGATTCTGCCAACCAAGATGGATTTGTTGACTCAGGCTCAGGGCCATCTAGTCCATCACAACCTGTGCTCCCTGCATCTCCAGGCTTGGCTTGTAAAGAGATACAGGTGAACATGTTCAGTGTCTCTCAGACAGTCGCTGAGCTATCACTTGCAGCCCATTAGCCTTGCACAGGAAAACTTGCAGGGCTAAGTGGAACTGTGTTTCCATTTGGTTTTCCAAAATTCCCTTGGACTTTTTTAAGTGTCCCTCCACCTAAGATTTTGGAATACTTAGCAGTATTGAATCTTTCAGGATCTGGACTGCAGTACTCCATAGTTAAAGGAGTACTACACCCTCTTATCTTGTAAATTCTGTTTCCTTGTTAGCAGTCAACTCTATTCCTGTACCTGTTGGGGATATACTGTATATGCTTGTTATAATTTTGTTTTCCCTATTCATTCTTTTCCTGTCTTACTGGTCTGGGGACTCCATTTTCTGGTTATTGAAATCTTGTCCCTGAGAGATGCATTAGCAAATGAGAACATGATGTGTCAGAACCCTGTGGTCTCTATGCATGTCTGCTTACCTAGAGTTCAACAAAACAAGTTGCAAAATACCACATTTACCTTTAAAGGGAAATGTCCACCCGTAAATGCTCCATACCTCAGTGTGGGGCAGGGCTCGATTCACATTTTTGCACAAAGTATAAATTTTTATGCTTACTGGCTGTTTAGATATATAGAGTTTATCTGGTTGATCCTGTCTTCCCTCCCCCTGGCATTTTGAAATAAATGTCTCTAGTGGTGCATCCCACAACTTCCTATGGCTGTCCTGAGGTGGGCATTAGAGCCAGGGAGCAGATGGGGGAGCATGTATAGTATTTTCCTACGGATAGAGACTGCCATTCTGTACTTGGTCTTGGTATAGCGCTAGAACCTGTACATTGTAAACCAGCGTTATTATAGCTCCATCCATATGGACGTACTTTACACACTTCCACGTCTGCTCCCCAGCACTGATGTTGGCCTCTGGACAGCTATGGGAGGTTGTGGGATGCACCGCTAGGGATGCTTATTTCAAAATGCCAGTGGGAGGAGTCACGTTATGCAGCTATAGTGGGAGGAAGCGGCCCAAAACAGCTCTGTTATAGGTATCACCTTAAAAGCATAAAATATAGAATTTTACCTTACAACAGACTGAACTATTGAGAGTAACCAACCCAGGAATGGCAAATGATGGTATCGACATGGATTTTAATGATTTTGGCAGCCTGGATTCAGTGAAAGTACTACCAAACAAAAAAAAAAAAACCTTCTGAAATCTCCACAGGCAGCGTCATCCTCAGGAGCTGAGGCCATAAATTATCAACTTACTCGCCTAATTGAGGAAATTATGGCAGTGAGATAACAGTGACTGAAGCAATCCATGAAATAAAACAAATCAAATGGACTGCTGAACATAAATCCAGATGTCTTACTGATACCGAGGCAAGAATTTGTAGCCCAGAAGTTCCGTAGAACTTGAGAAAAGGAGAATTAAAAGACTATAGAGTAGCGCATGAAGTATCACGAAGACTACTCCAGGAAAAACAGGGCCAGATATTCAAAACTTTGCACTAGGTGCAAACTGTTTGCATTGGATTAGCGCAGGTCCGCTATATTCAAAAGGCCAAACAGCACGTGCAAACTACATTAGCGCAGGGCAAAATCATAATGTATGCAGGGGCAAACTAAGGGGGCGTGTACATGAATACAGGTGCAATGCTATATTCAGCGACTAGCGCAGTGCAAAGTGGTTTTGCGTGGCTTAACACGACACTTTGCATGGTACAAATTACTGCTCAGGAAAAGGTAGTCTTTACCCTGGGCAATCCAGCTTTGTGTGAGTTTTGCATGACCCTAACAGATAAGTATGACACATAGAAAAAGCCAGAGATAGAGGAAACATTCTGCTCACTGATGGCATCACAATGATGCCATCATCTGCCACCAGTTCCAGCCATGTCAGGCAGTAAGTGGTGACCTGGCCCCCAGTGGACACTATGGCAGTGTGGCCATACAGCACACACCTGCAGACCACCCTTCTGTGGGCACCAACAGATGCCAGCACACACATGCAGCACTGTGGTCATGGAGGGTGTTAAGGGGAGGGTGTATGGGTGGCCAGATTGTGCCACAGACCGGGTGCAGCCACAAGGCTAGGACACATCATGCAGTGCACATGGTCCAGTACTGGGAATACCCCAACACCAGTGTATCTGTTTGATCGTATGTGCCCCCCAGCCATATACCACACAGCTGTGCACACACAGCCAGCCATGTACATGTCACTGTGAGCATCCCATGCCAGAGGTGCAGCATCTGTGGGTCACACAACAGTGTAACAGTAATGTCCACTGTCTGTAAACACCTGCAAGTTGGGCCTGTCACTGTGTACAGTGCAGTGGTCATCACTGCCCTACACACCATAGGCATTGCTGTGTCCCTCACACTACTGGCCCCTTTGCTACTGTAGTGCCTGCTATGCACTATAGTATAACCTACAGTGTGACAGTTGCATGCAGCACCACCACCTGTGCCTGTGCTGTGTTGTCCCCTGGGGCACAATATGCTGTGCTGTACTGTATACATGTAGCCTGCAGCTACCATCATGCACTGCCACAATGACCTACAGGTGGAGCTGCAGGCAGACCCAGCCAGCCCCTGTACTTCCAGACTGACTTACAGGTGGAGCTGTGGGACCCTGCAGTGATGCTGGGCAAACTGCATGCAAATCACGGCATCATTTATTTATTTATTTGCTTTTGGTAACGGGGTAAGCACACTAGACAGAACTGCCTTTTTTCAGGCATGACCCGGGAGAATACAAATCAAGGAACAGGTAAAAACAAATACATATATAGTGTTGTACAATAGGAGATTCCAAACAGTTATACAGAGGTGCAAGTTACATAGTACATAGAGGAGGTACACATCACACAGTATAATAGGAACAAAACAGACAAAAGGCACAATTTACTGTCAATAATGTACAAAACATGACAGTGCTGTTGGTAAGTCAGCAAGGAGACAATTCCCAGGCAGAAACGGGGAACTAAATGTGTAGCTGCAGCTGAGGAAGAGTGGGGATGGGAGGAATCAAGAGGCCACAGGGAAATTTAAGTGCAGGACAATGATAGATTTGCATGACTTGTGAAGCTAGGGACATTTGCAAATGTCAAGGGAGGCGAAGTAATTGGAGAGGCCTTTCTTGAAAGTGGGGTGGGATTTGGAGTGCCTAAGATCAGGTGGGAGAGAGTTCCAAAATTTGGGGGCATAGAAGGAGAAGGCAAGTTCACCCATCCTGGTACAGCATTTTGGGACAGATAGCAGAGTTAAAGACATGGAACGGAGGGAATGAGGGCAGTCCATGGGGGTGAGCATAGCAGCGAGTGTGGAGGGGATAGAAGATCGAATAATATCAGTCAGACAACCTAATGAATAAGCCAGCCGCGAGGAAGGATTAAACCAGTGGAGGTCAGAATAGAGAGTACAGTGGTGCTTAAGACGAGGAGCAGATAGCGGAAATCTACAGACATTGTTGTAGGCAACGTCTTACATTTGCAAGATGCTTGCCTGTGCCATAGTGAAGATGGGCAGAGTGTAGCAGAGTCCAAGGAGGAGAAGGCCTTGGGCAACAGAGATCCTGGAGGCAGGGGTCAGAAACTGACGGACTCGGTAAGCCAGTCCAGTTTTAGCATTGACTGATTTGCAGACAGGTTTGACATGCAAAGAGAAGTTAAGAGATGGATCCAGTGTGACCCCTAGGTATTTGAAGGACTGAGTTACTTGCTAGACGCAGACTTGCAGCTCTCCCCTCGAGGGACTACAAAAACTTTGTTAACCCCGTAACAAACTTGAAAATTGTATCCAAAATACCTCCAAAAGGAAAAGGGGACACAAAGCTACCTAAAAATTTGTACGATCAAGGACAGACAACAATAGATGGTTCCAGATACCGTCTGGTAGGGAAGACCGAGACGCAAGTCCCTCACTGGCGGAGCACACACCCCAGGCCTCAATTCAACCTACAGAGACCAGATTGAAAGATAAAGCTCAGCTGGACACTATCTTAGTGGAAATTCTTGACATAAGAAAAGAGAATAAAGCCGAATTTCAAAAACTACACCACAAACTAGCGGATATGAATACTGCGCTTAAAGAAGTAGATACAAGCGTGACCCATGTAGAGAACAACTCCTCACTACATACAGAGGCCTTGACCACGATTTTGGACTATGTAGATCAGCTTCAGGCAAAATGTGTGGCTCTAGAGGCGCGTTCCCAAAGGGATAACTTCTGCTTGTCAGGGCTACCGGAGGGAACTGAGGTGGGCAATATAGCCCATTTCATGCAATATCTTTTACAAGATGTATTGGCCCTTCCACCCACACTACAAATTAAAATCGAGCGGGCTCATAGAACACTTGGCCCGAAACCTACGGACCCCGCGGCAAGGCCCCACCAGATCCTCATGAAATTCTCAAGCTATGCCATAAAAGAGGAGGTGCTTCGTCAAGCCTGGCAGATGGGGGAAATTAAATATAATGGATATCGACTATATTGACCAGGATTACCCACCAGAAATTCAAAAGATGAGACTGCAATACAGACCTGCCATGAAGGCACTTTGTTCCAAAAAGATCAGATTCCAGACCCTCTACCCAGCAAAAATGAGGGTGTTTTGGGAAGAGGGGACCCAGATGTATTCAACTCCTGAAGATGTGGCTAAGGCACTTAAACATAGAGGCATTGCATTGGAAGATCTCCAGTGAACTACCACAAGGGCTGAAGAGAGGAACCTCAGGCGCCTGGGAGATCATCTCCAGAGGGGACCAGATAAACTGGTGGACGCGCTTTCCACGCAGAAATCCATTGCGCACATCTGAAACAGGCTGAAGCAGGCCCAAGTGCAGCAATCTCAAAACAAGCAACAAGCCCCCAACACCTGAGGGCCTTTCAGAGATAAAACCGGAATATATTTTGTTGTCGCATCCTCAGTCCATGCAGCTTCCCTAGAACGGCGATGGCTGAAAGGGTTGGTAAGCCTCAATAAAAGGGACAGAAGCTGTTTCTAAACTTTACATATAAATGTTTAGTCAAACTGAGACATTGGGACTTGGGGAAATGCTGGACCAGCTCTCTGAGTAGGGCATTCGAGGACACATTATACACCTCCTTATGATGCGCATAGCTCTACAGTGTTAATAATGCTGGTAGCTTTATAACATGTAACACTGTTTAAGGCTGGACTGAACAGTCTGAAAGTTTTTGAACTGGGTTTACAATGTGGGTTGGGGCACGTCGGACAGGGAGAGGGCATAGATCGGTCTGGGATAATAATTAAACTGTTAACCCTCAATTGTTGTGCTGGCAATGTAGCAATTGGTGTCTTTTGGGGTGGGGGGAGAGAGAATCTGAGAATACTAACATTAGTGGTGGAATATTTCTTTTCACGCTTGGGACAGGAGTTAGCTGGGAGTTGTCTCCATAAGCTACTGTCCCTGTAGTGACCCTCCATTTAGCGGGAAATAAATAGCACTACATCTCTGCAAGATAGTACTTTGCAGAGTTAGGGAACCAAACTGTTCCCCTACCTTGGAAGACTTGTAAAAAGTTATAGCTGGTAGCGTTTGCTACCAGATCAGGCTACTTTTAAAGTTTTGCAAGTAGCTCAAGTTTGTTGTTTATAGTACCTAGGTTATGTATTAAATCTAATTCAGCAGATGGTGCATTGGAGAGACATGGAGGAAGCAGGATGATTCACTGCCAGGCAGACCCTATTCATTGGAGTAATGAGGATTAAAGCATTTTCATTTAACGTAAATGGGTTGACAAACCCAATCCAGAGGAAAAAATATTTGGCCACGTTAAATGTAGTGCCAACCTTATATTAATGCAAGAGACTCATTTAACAGATGAGAAACACTTGAAATTAAAAAACTTTGGATTTTCAGAGATTTGCTTTTCATCGTACCAAGGGGGGGTAGATGGAGAGGGGTAGCACTACTAATCCCACATGGCACTCCAGTTGAAGTGCTTGAACAGATAGCTGATAAAGAAGGCAGATTTGCCCTACTTAAAGGGAACTTAACTAGAAACCGACTGACAGTGGTATGACTATACATCCCCCCAGGCTGTCCCTATGAAACATACAGATAGATTTTATCTAAGATAGAAGAAAGGGCAGAAGGGACATTAATAGTGGGGGAAGGGATTGGAATATGACTTTGGACCACAAAACAGATAAAACAAATTAAGGCTCTTTTGCACGAATTAGGATTGCAGGATGCCTGGGCTTCTGTTGAGGGCCACACGAAAGGCTATACACATTATTCGGCAACCTATCATATATACTCCCAGCTAAACTATTTTTATTTGAATAGGGACACGGTTTCTAAGATACAAAAATGTGAAATAGGCCCCTTTACAGTATTGGATCATGCCCCACTGTTACTTCACATAGACCTAGCCCTTTCCCCTCGCAATTTGTTCTGGAGGCTCAACCTTTCTTTACTTTGAGATAAAGAAGTACAGGATCAAATACCCCAATTAATCACACAAACTCTACAAGATAATAATAATGGGGAGGTTGGTAGGGGCATAATTTGGGACACCCTCAAAGCAGTGATCCATGGAACGCTAGTGGCTATAGCCTCTGCTAGGAAAAAACGGAGAGAGCACAAGCAACAAATGATGGAAAGCCAGATAAAAATATTAGAAACACAACAGCAGGAAAGATACTCTGCACAAAGAGAAAAAGAATTAACAAAATATAAAAAAAAGAGTTGAATAATATTCTAGATGCTAAAGTGGAATTTAATCTCCAGTACTTAAGACAAAGTTACTACGAGGGCGGTCCACGGGTCCTGAGACACCTTGCCATCTGATTAAGAGCCAAAAGAGCTAGAGCACATGTAGTAAAAATAGTACATCCCCAAAATAGGGTGAAAAGCCTAAACCTAGAGCACATAATAGAAGCATTTCAGTCATATTACAAGCAATTATATGCCCAGCCAAGTGACCCTCCACTGGAGGAGATGCAGAGTTTTATGAAGGAACTGAATCTCCCCCAGGTCCCAGATTCCTGGAAAACCAAACTCCTAAACCCAATATCAGAATCTGAAATTAACAATGTCATATGGGATGGGAAAACTGGGAAGTCACCAGAGAATGATGGACTTCCCATGGAATTTTACAAGAAATTTCGGACCACATTGTCCTCTATCATGAGAACCACTTACCAGGAAATAATGTCAGAGGGAACATCACTTCTACCCTCTTGGAGACGAGCTGTTATTTCAGTTCTTCCCAAACCTGGCAAGGACTCCTCCCTCTGCACATCGTATAGACCCATCTCAATTCTAAATGTTGACTATAAGATCCTGACTTCTATTATTGCAAAAAGATTGCAATACCTAATCCCAACATTAGTACATAAAGACCAAAATGGATTTGTTGCTGACAGACAGGCAGCTGATAGTGTTAGATGCACAATACATATTATTGACCATCTTAATCAGCAGAAAACACCAGCTATTATAATGAGTCTTGATGCGGAAAAAGCTTTTGATCGAGTAAACTGAAGTTTTCTATATGGGGTCCTTGCTTGTCCAGACAAATTTATAACATTAATAAAGCTCTTATATACAGATCCACAGGTCTATATACGTGCTAATGGCATAATGTCCCCCCCCAAAAAAAAAATCAATCTACATAGAGGTACTAGACAGGGGTGTCCTTTGTCCCCCCCCCATTTATTTTCTTTATATATTGAACCCTTGGCACAGTGGCTACGGAATGATCCGGGAATAAGGGGAGTTTTAATAGGATCCAACATACACAAGGTGGCACTTTATGCCGACAATGTGTTGCTTTATTTGACTGATCTAGAGACCTCATTAAAACAGGTCATGACAAAGATTAAAACCTTTTCAGACCTATCCGGTTATGCACTTAATACCACAAAAAGGGAAGTACAATACTTACATTTAATTAGAATCCCCCTCAACAATTAAATTCAGAGTATAACATGAAATGGGACCTCACTGCGCTAAAATATTTGGGGGTGACCCTGAGAGCCTCTAATACACACTTATTTGTAGATAATTACAAACCTATAGATCTATAGCTTAAATCAGATGTGGGGAGATGGTCATTGCTCCCCCTACCTATGTATGGTAGAATACAGGCTGTGAAAACGAATCTCCTTCCACAGCTCCTATATTTATTTCAGTGTATTCCAGTCACACCATCTCAAAGATGATTCCAGGATCAGCAGGCCAAGGTGTTTAACTTTATTTGGAATAACCACAGACCTAGAGTACATAGAACCCTACTGTTAGCCCCTAAGCAAAGAGGGTGAAGAGCAGTCCCCAGTCTTAAAGAATATTGGATAGCAGCACAGGTCAGGTGGGTTTTATTTTGGACACAGACCCCTGCGATGGCTCATTGCCAAGAAATAGAAAAAGCCATTAGCCCAGATTTCCATATCCATACTAGTATGTTTTGTATAGAGAGACCACAGTACTTAACAGATAAAACCCCTATCCAAGTAGCTCTCAGTGCATGGGATTTATTCCAGGCATATCCTGGCCCAAAGAGAGAAATATGGAGAGTGAAATGGTTTATAGCTGATAACAATGTCATACCAGGCCAGGGAGAAATCTGGTACAAGAAACAGGCAGCCAGGGGATTTTGTACACCCATGCAGCTGTTAAGGGGCAGTGTAATGCTTTCCTTCCAGGAATGTGCTCTAAAATGGGGATGAACCCCGGGTGAAAAAATATACTATCTACAGATGTACACTCATATACAACACAAGTTCCGTGGCAGAGAGGAGTTTACTAATGGGGGGCTTGGACCAACCCTTAGTGACCTTTTCTCTTTAACAAGTGCAAAACAAACCATCACTAAGATATATAAATATCTGAATTCACAGGAGGAGAGGGTAACACAAACCCTACAGACAAAATGGGAACAAGAGGCTGATTTTTATTTAACCGCCCCCCCTTTGGGATAAACTCTGGGAATCCTCATCAAGGGCAATCAAGTCACCTCTCTGGCAGGAATACATATGGAAAATCAGGGTATGCTTTTTTTGACTCCCGACAGGGTGGCTAAATATTCTTCTACAGGCTCAACCATCTGTTGGCAACAATGTGGGGACCTACAAGCAATGCCCACCCATATTTTTTATATATGTCCTAAATTAGAACAGTACAGAAAGGATGTAGGAGAAAAGATCTCTATTTTGTTTCAGACACCCACTTTGCTATTAGTGCAAAATTTGATGCTGGGTTTGCCTCTGGAGGGGATGAGGGGAGTGGATACTCTATATTTGTAGTATATAATATGTGTTTTAGCCTATAACAAAGCTGTAACAAGAAACTGGTTACAATCCACTTCACCAGCTGTTAAGGAGTGGATTCAGACTATCAGTGACATACAGCACATGGAAGAACTAACCTACCAATTAAGGGATGCTACTGAAAAGGGCCTTAGAAGATGGGCTAGGTGGGCCCTCTTGGAATGAATTGAAATGAAATAAAATAAAGCCTCTAGTCTAGGGGACATATCCAACAGAGAATATGGGATATAGGTCCTTCCAACTGGGACTCTTGACAGAAAATAGGGGAAAAAAGGAGATTGAAATGAGCTTAGTGACTCCCTCCCAAAAGCACACCATCACATGTGCCATTAGTTTAACATAAAATAAAATAAAAATAATATGATTGATAAAGCAATGTTACTATATAGAGAAAATGTTTCTAACTTGTATACTAGAAAACCCAATCTGATATGCTTCTAGTTAAGCCTTCTCACCTAGGTAATTTAATTATTTATTTACTGGTTTTATAGTCTCGTTAGTAACCAAAGTCACTCAATTTGGAGAGTGATCAGTTACATTTACATGTAAAAGCAAAAAGAGAAAAACTGCTAAATCATTGATGCATTTTAAGAACTTTATGAACTGATAATAAAGTACATATAAAAAAAAAAAAGATTAGAAACCTGGAGAGACAAAGTTGAAGTGACTGATTTCCTTTGTGACCCAAAGAGCATAGTATGGGTCTTGGCAGCATTTAGCACCAGGTGGTGGGACATAAGCCAAGTTTGGATACAATGAAGATCAGAGGAGAGGTGGGTGTTAATTTAATGAATAGAGCTGGAGGAGACATAGAGAACCAAGTCATCGGCATAGAGTAAGGAGAGACTATGGGAGGGCACTGAATGTAGGTTATTGATGAACAAAGAAATGAGCAGGGGCCCAAGTATGGAACCTTGTGGGACGCCCGACTGAAGCAGGGCAGGGGCAGAGAGAACTTTATGACAGGAGACAGACTGGGAGTGGCTCCACAGATAGCTGGCAAACCAGGCAAGTGTGGATTGGGAGGCACCAATAGAGCCTAGTTGATGCAGGAGCAGGTTGTGGTTAACCGGGTCAAAAGCCTTTGACATGTCAATAAAAACAGCCCCACTAAGTTGGCCTTGGTCCATAGCAGATTTTATGTCACTGGTGAATTGTACTAGGGCTGTCATGGTGCTGTGGTTTGGCCTAAAGCCATGCTGAGCAGGAGATTGCAGGTTAAAGTTGGTAATGAAGTTAGACACCTGGCGATGGATAAGCTTCTCCAGGAGTTTACTGAGGGTCGGCAGGAGTGCCATAGGATGGTAGTTTATTAGTTTTTTTTTTGGATCACCCTTTTTGAAGACTGGGATAACCCTGGCATTTTTCCAGGAGGGGGCACAGTACCTGAGCTGATGGAGAGGTTGAACAATCGCATGATGGGGGTGGCAAGAAGAGACGCACCTAATTTGAGAATGCTGGGTTCCAGTCCATCAGGGCCTGCGCTGCCGTGGGGAGACATCGTGTTAAGAACTCGTAGGTCATCCAGCCTGAAGATCAGATGGAAAATGAGGGAAAGATGGGATGGGGGGAGGTGTGGTGAGAGGGGGGGACCGTCAGCATCAAAACTAGGGAGGGCAGTAAAGAGTGAGCTGAAATCATTAGCTATGGTATTAGGGTTGTTACAGGAGACATTATTTAGTAGAAAGTCATGGGGGGGTTTGGGATGTGGAGCATCCCATTATGTGGTTTATTTGAGCCCAGTAGCTTTTTGGGTTACAAGAGGTGACATGAAGAAGGCCTCTATAGTAATTACTTTTGGCAGTCCGTAGTGCTTTCTTACAAGAGATAAGAAGGGAGTAATATGGGATGAAGTCAGAGAGCAGGAAGGAAGTCTTCCATCTGGTCCAGAGTTTGTCCCGTGCTTTAAACATACGTAGTAGAGGGCTAGTTAACCATTTGGTAGGCAGGCCCCGTACCCTGCGACTGATGGAAGGAATGTGCTTGGACTGCAAGGAGCACAGAGAGTTGGTAAAGTATGCTACAGCCAAGTCAATGTTATTTGTCACAAATATGGGGGACTAGTCGACATGATGAAGATCCCTTAGAAAAGCTGAGGTGTCGAGGGCAGAGAAGTCAGACATGGAGATGATTTTCGGTGGGTGGGGGAGGGCGGCATCCTAGACACAGGTGACAGGTGAATGGTCACTAATGCAGTCTGGTAGCATGGTTGCGGAAGAGATTCTGTCCGGCCTGTTGGTAAGTATCAAGTCAAGGAGGGTGTGACTATTACCATTACTGGAATGTCGCGTAGGCACTGAGACAAGCTGGGTTAGGTTGGTCTTGCTTATATTAGAGTCAAGGACAGGGAGGTTTGGGCTGAGCCAATTCTGATTGAAGTCACCTAGACAAATTACTTCATTGTTTTTGGTGGCCTGGGGAGAAAAGCCAGGAACTCCTCAAGCTCATGTTTGCAGGAAACTGGAGGCATATAGGTGCAGACAATGTGCAGTTTTTTTAGTCACCCAGCAGAAGCAGTGCATGAAGTACTTCACAGGACACAAGCAAGGGGCATGGTAGCAAGGTTAGGTTTAGATGAGACTTGTAAAATAGTGCCAGACTGCCACCTCTTTTTGATGCAGGCCAATCAACCTGGAACAAGCTGTATCCGGGGAAGGAACACAGAGTGTCGGGGAGAGGAGGCTTAAGCCAGGATTCAGACATTGCAAGGAGGTCAGACCTTTGAGTGGTGGTCCAAGCTACAAGTTCTGCATGATTAGCCACCAAGCTTTTTATATTAAGGTGGGCAATTTTTAGTCCTCTGGAATGGGGCCCAGGGGAAGAACCGACCAAATAGTGAGGGAGCCCTGTGGCCATGTGGCCAGGGTTAGTTTCCATATCACGTGCCAAAGATAAGGATGACAATAATCTAGGTAGCAGCAATCAAAAAGGTGAGGATGGTCCTAGCTTTGGAGATGCGTTTGGATGTGCTGTAAGACCTAGCCAGGCGGAGAACCAGTTTTGGGCAAGAGTGTTCGATATGGCTATTGAGTCGCTTAGGGAGCAGTAGCAGATTGGAGAAGGTAAAGTCCTTCATGTCTGCAGAGAAGCCTGGAAGAGCAACAGTTAGGGGGTGAAGTATTCCAGGGCAATACTGCAAAAGACAGGAGTCAGTAGGACTAGCAGGTAGAGTGGGGGCTGCATGATCATATAATAGAATCTGATATTTTCCAGAAGCAGGACCGAGGCAGCAAACACAGTAGACTGCAGGGTCTAGGACTGCCCACAGTTATGTGCCCTGTCCCTTTATCACCAGAGGCCAGTCAGATAGGGCATAGGGCGGAGTAAAAGAGTATTTAATAGATGGGGGGGGGCGAAAATTTCAGCTTGTAGGAGCACAGCTCACACAAGGTAAATGCAAGGTAAATTGCCTCTGAATAGCAATGAAATTTAAACTCCACAAAATTGGGCTACTGTGCCACAAAAAGGTGCCAAGTTCAAAAGTTTTGGTAAACACAGTGCACGCAGGACTCCTCCGTGTTCGTACCTGTGGGGCAAATTCCAGCGGTGAGCTGTCCTTGGCTGGGCTGCAGAAGCAAGCCCTCAGACCCTGTGGGGCAAATGAGATGCTAATTTGGATGTTTTCCCAGAGACTACCTAAGTAGGCTCATTTGCATGTCACTTTTGAATATGGCAAAGTTCAGCACCGGGCAAATGTGTTCGCACCAGGCAAAATGGCTTAGCTCCGTGCTAAACCCGTGCAAACATGTTAGCGCTGCGCACACATTTTGGGGAATATTATATAGTTTTGCACACTATACTTTCACATGCACTGTCGCCTGCAGCTGTACTGGGTCCACGCATTTGCTACCTACCTTCACCTCGCTATGCACTGTGTTGCTGTTGTGGTTTGCACTTCCTGGTTTCTGTATTCAGAGCTGTCTTATTCTAGAGATAAGTTTGCCCTGCACTCCCAGCCAAGTTTGCCTGGCTTCATTTGCATGCTATATTCGGAAGCTGTTTGCCCCGGGCTATTCCTGGTGAACATAGCAGGCTTTTGTGTCCGTGCTATGTTTGCCCACCAGGCAGGGCTAATTTTGCCCCGGAGCAAAGTTTTGAACATCTAGCCCACAGTTTCCTGGCTTTTGGTGTCCCTAAGGACAAAAAATCTGCCAAATCCGATCACAAACAGAAATATCATGCTCATTGAATTGTTTGAACACCCTCCAGAAAATTGGACTACACTACACAACAGAACAAGCCCACCGGAGTTTGTTGTGGAAGCTTGCCCCAAACCAATGCTTCGGAGTCCTGATCATGAGGTTTCTCAGCTTTCAGGAGAAACTACATGTACAAAAAAAGCCAGATCTATGCCCAACATGAATTATTAAGCCTACATGGTGAGACTTTTTTAATGACCTGAGTCTGGGGGTAAGAGATCAAAGGGACTTTAAGGCTGGACTCCACGAGACTGGGACCAGAATTCACTTAATGTACCAGCTAAACTTAAAGTATTGCTGAAAGCTGGTCCCCAACTGTTTTTCACCCCCAGAAGCTTCAGAGAAGGCACTGACAGTTGAATTCCTAAATGTCTTCTACCACCACCCAGCCAGCCCAGCAATGGAAACAATGGGCTTGAAGTGATAGCCCAATTCCTGTATGCTGACATTCGTTGTTCACCAGTCCACCAGTGGATCTCACCACACGTACGACCCCCTGATGAGGAACTGCTAACCTCTGTGTCCCCAGAGCCAGCCATCTTGATGATGTGAACCATCAGCCTGCTTCTTGGTGTCATGCTAGGCCCAGACCATCTAAGCACCTAATGGCTGGGTGGTGGACTGGTACTCAGCTGCATAGATTTGTTGCCTCCCTAATCAAACATATCCACCAATGCCTTGGCTTGCTATACATAAACAAGCACAACCTCACCCCTGAAGTAAAAAAAAAACTCCTAATATCCAGTCTCATTATCTTGAGGATTGAGCCAGTAAAACTGTACGCGAAAAAATCTCAGTAACTTTCAGCTGAGCCTGCAGATTTGCACTCAGCATGACACCAGGCTCCCACCACTGTGACCTATACCTCTCCACCAACTGACTTCCTTTCCACCTCTGAGTTAACCGCAATGAAGTCCTGCTATGCAAGAAAGCACTTTTTGGTCAAATGGCTCCAGGTGTCTGCAACCTCTTCTTCTCCCTGATCATGAATAGATATGGAACTCAGTTGATGGGGATTGAAAACTCCTCCTGCCCTTCGAAAAAACTACCCTTGAGTTGGCTCAGTGGTGAAGAGGGCTGCGGCACTGTAAAGCGACATATCTTTTTCCATGCCAGCGATGCGCATTCAGGAACGGAGGCAGGTCAGCTGGGAGAAGGAGGATTGAGCGTCTGTCAGACTGCTCTCCTCCTTTGGGGAGGGTGGACTGCGTGGCTTGGTGATCGACCACCACCTGGAGCAATCCAGGTGGAGGTGCACGTGAATCACCACGGTGGGGGAGGAGGGCTCTATGACAGAGCATTGGAGGATGGGCTCCATGATACCCTGTCCATCATGTTGCTAGCCCGCCTGCCCACTCCAGGTACCAGAGCCCATCTGGATATGTGTTCCAGGTGGAGGAGGACGTCCCTCCCTGGTCCTGCCATGTGTGTGTGTGTGTGTGTGTGTTAAGAGGGAGTTCACAGGGGATACTGATCCCTGATCCTCTGGGGGAGAGCAAGGAATGACTGTGGCTGATGGGACAATGGCGGAACCAACCTCCCATCCTGCCATGTCGGATAAACATCTATATAGCAAACAAGAAAAAAACTTGGTTGATGCTCCTTTGCCGCTAGAGAGTCAAAGCCTGGAACTCCTTGCCCACAGTCATCTCTGCTGTCCCCTGCTTCTCCCCCTTTGAGGCCCAAGTCACTGCCATCTTTTTCAGAAACTGCATTGCACGTGTACCTAGACCGTATCTGCTAGTTGCATTAGCCTGCACCCCCTTGTTGATGCCTCCTAGAATTGCAGAAATCTTGTTAAACGCAATGCTCCTTATAATATGATAATTATTGTTATACCTGTATTGTATTGGTCTGCTGTTGAATGTAACTTGGTTTCTGTTGTATATAACTTGATAGAATTGGGCACCTTTGAAAAAGAGCTCTTGAGCGCAAAGGTTGTCTGAACACAATAATTAAAAACAAAAAATAAATAAAATAAAATTGCTTGCACTACTCCCCTGAAATTCACGAATGCTTCCTATTTGGGGATCCTTGTTGTCTGTGCTAACGTACAACAGCAGTATAGTCGGGTACCACCTTCACAAACATGCAGAGATGTTGAGCAGTGCAGAAGGCAACCAGCAAAACAGAAGACTGAGCATTGTGTTTCTGCTCCAAAGAACACTTCTACTCTGATCGCTGATGGCTTTTGCCTTCTCTCCATCTGGACACAGTGAGAATATTTGTACTTGGGGCTTCTGGGGGAGGTGGCTGATCTAACCATTACAGACCCACCGCAGTGAGGTAGCCATTTGGTCAATAAGAATCGGTGCTTGACCAAGGGGGCATGGCCTGCTTCTTCCCTTAGGTGGCCCTGAGTGACTACTGAGGATACTTTCACAGCCAACCCTTGACATAACAGTTGCCCCATGGGCACCTGCAAGACGGCATAACAGGAGTTATCATTTGGGGAGAGAGGGTTGGGAGCTGATTAGAGCCAAGGAATAATTAGAGGATTTTTTTTATACATCATGAAGCTATTTGAATGCCCATGGACCTAGGTATTCTGGCCCTTTTGTGGAACTGCCAGTGGTTTACATAGGGACATAACTCTGCCAAAGTACTGTCCTGAACTCAGTGCACCTCATTAGGTAGGTGCTGTCGTAAGCCTACTATACTGCATCTTTCATTATGGATTACCATGGGTCACGAGGAGACATATCATTGTGATGCATATGTATGGCTGACCATCAGTTTTCACAATCTGGAGTAAAAGTTCTTAGTGGCATGGGGATGGGGGGTATTATCAAAATGGCAGCGCAACTGGAGGACTGGTCAGCTGTGGGAGAAAAATATGGAGAACCTCAGTTGTCAACTTTGCCTCCTACATTTAGAAGAGGTGGAGCTGATGAGGGGACCGCAGCACTGTACATGTTTGGTACCAAATGTTTGTCTTGTATTAAAGTTCTGGTATTTTTAAAACATGCTGTTCAGAACATTCAGTCTATATTTTAGCTAATGCCATAATTTAACTGTTTATCATTCTTTTTACGGTGGAAGGCAGTTGGATTTCTGAGAGATTACCTTTGCTACGTGAATCATTGACCATTTTAGGAGGGAGAGGAGCGGTTCCTTAGAAAGTTAATTTATTAAACACTATATAGGAAATAGGGAGAAATGCTTATTGCACTTTGAAGGGGGGTATTTATGCACTAACTACAGTACACTGGGAAGTACACTACAAGGTCTTCAGGCAGACCATGGGTGACAAACTGATTTCATGCATAATGTGGAATGTAAAGGGCATGCAGGTGGGTGCCAAACAGCAGCAAATGCTTCATCATATAATGAGGTTGGGAGCCTGGATTGCTTTCCTGCAGGAGACCCACATGAAAGAAGAAGATGCATTGCAAATGTGCAGGCAATGGGTGGGCCTTTCATTGGGCACGTGGGTCAGTACTGTGAGGGGGGTACTCTGATCTTAATTCACAAGTATCTAGGATTTACACAATAGAGTGCCTGGTGACCATGAAACGGACAGAATCTTCATAGTGGCAGGTACTGTTGGATCCCCGAAGATGGCCTTGGTTACTGTCTATGGCCCCAGTGTTGACTGCCCAGATTTCTATGCAGAACTGGAAACTATCCTTCTCAATTATACAGCTCACCGCATACTGCTTGGGGGAACTTCAACACAACAGTAGACCCACAGACAAATAGTACGAACCTGAATAGGATACGGTCACAAACAAACAGAATGTTGGATGAAGTAATGCACAACAGTGGCCTCAAAGACGATTGGTGGCTCCTACATCCATCTGAAAAAGCCTATGCCGTCAGAGCTATGGTACACCATTCCATTTCACAAACAGACTACTGGAGAATCTCCGATACCCTGCTGCCCAGCCTGGTAACTGCACAGATACTGCCAATGATTATTTACGACCATGCCCCTATCAAAATCTCTATCAAGAAACAGGATGGCATGCATCATGCTAGTAGGTGGAAATTTAATAACACTCTGGTATCACAAGAACAATACATGAAAGAAACATTGAGGCTCATCACCACCTTTCTGAACTTGAACATACCTACGAAGATATGGGCAATGATTTCGGAGGCCCTAATATGCTCCCTGAGAGGAAGATTAATGTCAGTGTGTTCTGACAAAAAAAGTCAAAGAACATGGAGTCAAGCTTTTGGAAGCCATCAAGGAAACTGAGGGTAAGTTGAATAAGGACAACAGAGACTCCCATTGGTTGGAATGGACAGATGCCAGAAGGAAGTATAACAAAAAATTCAGGGAATCCGCCAAATTCTTGTATAGGAAAACAAAACTGAGTTATATTGCAGGTGGCCCTAAAACTACTGACATTCTCACCCTGAAGCTAAATCATCAGTCAATTCAGTTAAAGCCAGTGCAGCACAACTCCTCCTCATGGATCAAAAAAACCATCAACTCAAAGTTCTGCTCTTTCTACGAGAATTTACATGCTTCAGAGGTTCCTACAGGGAAAAAAACTCAATGGACAGATTCATGGCGGATGTCCAACTCCCATTGCTGTCCCAGAAACAGGTGGAATCAATGCAGAGATCATGGTGCCTGAAATCCGAGGGGAAAGCACCACAGAGTGATGGATACATAATGAATTTTTATGCACCATTTGAAGACCAGCTGGCCCTGATCCTACATAAAGTGTATGCAGAAGTAGCCAGGACTAAATCACTATCACAGACAATGATGACCGGAATTATTCTATCTAAACCCAACAAGGACCATCCCACCTGCGCTGGTTACAGAGTAATAAGACTGGTGAACACTGATGCAAAGGCCTTTTTGTGCCAGGACGGCACATATCAGTCAACTGGAGGAAGGTCTGCTATTTTACCAGAGCAGCCTGAAACCTGGAGACTCACGCTTTTCTGATCACATTTGATGCTGAAAAAGCATTTGATTAGGTAGAATGGAATTACTTATTAAAGGTTCTGGAACTCAGTGGTTTCCTCTTGAACATAGTGGACAAGAACCCGCTAATATATCATAACACCAGGGCAATGGTATGCACCAACAGCTTGCTATTACCGGATTTCAACATATACCGCAGCACCATGTAGGGCTTCCCCCCATCCCCTGCACTGTTCAACTTGGCTCTAGAATCACTGATTTGGAAGATACAAGTGGACCTCAGAATCCAAGGCATAGAGGTAGGAGAAAATCAGGAGCAACTGGTATATGTGGACGATATCATTTTACCATTATGTAACCCAGTTTCCTCAGTTCAACCAGTGCTGCAGTGCATTCAAGAATTCTTAAGATTCTCAGGTTACAGACATAATACAGACAAATTGGAGATCCTCCCACTTAGCCACAGATGTAACAAGAACATGTTCCTGGAACACAGAATGCAATGGAAACCTGATTTCATGCAGTACCTGGGAGTTAATATCCACGCCTCACTGTCAGAAATCATAACCCAAAACATGAGATGGGTCATTTCGGCAGTCATGTCTGACCTTGACAGGTGGAACTCACTTCCTCTCTCTGTGGGACAGAGGATTGCAACAATAAAAATGAATATCCTTCCCTGAATTCTTTACATGCTCTCCATGCTTCACAAAATGGTCCAGGCCAAAATTATTAAGGAGTTATAGAGACTGATTGCAAACTTCATCTGGGCCCAAAAAAACACCAAGAGGGTCACTTCAGTGGTTAGCTTGACTCACTGAAAAAGGAGGCCTCAAGGTATCAAATGTCACTCTATACTGTTGGGCCTCGCAACTTAGAAACACATCTTACTAGATGGATGCAGCTGACCCACATGCAACACAGAAGCATGTCCCAGAGAGGATGGCTATAGAACAAAACCTCTGTAGGAAGGTCAACACAGAACTGTCTGACCTGATATTTTGACCTGTTCCTCAGTCGTTATTGGGTGTACCCTTGGGTTACATTCAGCAGATCCTCACCAAAGTTCTGAAAAACACCAAAACTACTGTTAAAAGAAGCACTGAACAACTTGTCTGGGCAATGGAAATATTCTCATTTCAGGCACACTAATTCAGCGGCCTGTCTGGAAGAATGCTGAAATAGTGCAAATAGAAGACATCTTGAACCAAGCAGGGTTTATGTTCTTCCAAGCCTGCAGCAAAGATACAACCTACTGTAAGGTCATTAGATGCATATAGATACTGTACATTCATCTACAACACACCATCACCCAACATTGGGGAACCCGAACCCCCAGATCACAAAATACAGAGTGGATGACTACCCTTTTATTAACTCCATAACCCAACCTCTGTATCTGCTTGATACAACCTAGTAGCATAGATACACTGAGAAATGAAAGAATGGTGGAGCAGGGAGCTTGGGATAGACACAGTCAGCTGGGACTGGAAGAAGATAGTCATTTTCCCTACAAGTCACCTCTTTGATACACCTAAAAACCTAACAATTTAAAATCCTCAGTAATATGTGCTATACCTCAAAGAAACTGCTCAAGATGAAAAAGATGCCCACAGCTAAATGTTTTAAATGTGACCACCCGGACAGATCCCTCATACACTTACGATGGCAATGCCTCAGATTCAGACAGTTTGGCACGAGATCAAGTCAAAGCTCAGCACTATGCTTAGTTACAGAGAGGTGATAGAGTTGCATGTCTGTACTGTTGGGAACATGGGCCCTCCAGAGTGGCAGCCAGTCAGCCAACAGCATGGAATTTATTTGGCGGCAAACACAGCCAAGAAATTTATTCTCTGTTTGTGGCTTGCCCCCCCCCCCCACTTCCACTGACATACAAAGAATGGCTATCAGACATGCTGGACTATCTCTGACTCAACAAGCTGGCCCACAGTATGAAGAACACAACCCAGGTGTATCTGAAAAAATATGAACAGCTGCACACCCTTATTACCATCAACAATGAGTAAATACCTGCAGCACACCCCACTTAAAAACAACATATAATTTCTTAATCCCCCCTCCTCTCACCATTCTCAGAACTATGTACCTTTAGTTAACACTACCATACCATGATAGGTAACTATCTTCCAAGATCTGTTTTAGCCTACAGGTTAAATTGTTGAAATATTACTTAACCTGTACCCAGACCCAGTTGGCCTTAAAGGAGAACTGCCCTGAACAGATACGTCATTTTTCCCCGGTAGAAGCTATATCTATTAAGGCCTATTACTAGTAACCTCAGTGGGTGTTTTGAATGTGTACTCTGGTGTTAAAGGAGAACTGCATTGAACCTATAAGTCATTTGTCCCAGTAAATGCTTTTTTCATATTTTTGATCCCTTTATGTTACTGCTCCATCTTTAGTGGCCTTTTAGTAAACACAGTGTGTGTTTCTGATGTACACTCTGCTGGTAAGTGCCATTTTAGAACTGTATGATGTAGTTTAATGTAGAGTCCCAGAGTAGAACATGAATGCATTGTGAAAACAATCTAAGTTCTTTAACAAGGGCATAAAGTGCATCATACAGTTCTAAAATGGTACTGCCCACCATAGTATAAAGCAGAAACACTAAGTGAATTTACTAAAAGGCCAGTACAGAGGGAACAAAAACAGAATGTGAACCAGCATTAGAACTCAGCTTAGATGGAACACACAGGCGTGCAGAGTCAAGGCAGTTCTCCTTTAAGTGCCATTTTAGAACTGTGTGATGTAGTTAATGTTCCTTACAAGCAACAAATTGTACAGTAGAACATGGATACATTGTGGCAACAATGGAAGAGATAAATAAGGACATAAACTATATCATACAGTACTACAGTGGCACTAAGCACATGTGTGTAAAGCTGAAACACACAATGGAATAACTAAAAAGCCTGTAAAAATGGAACAATAACAGAACTGGAACAAGTACTGAAAAGCCAAATCCCACAAGAAAAATAAACATTTGTCAATGTTGAATGTTGTCTTGCTGGCATTGGCATTGGTAGTGCAGGAGTTAGAGAGATGCATAATAGGAATGGCAGTGAAGTATGGAACTGATGCCAACCCCACCCCACCCTGCAGAGACTAGCAGGCATTGAGGTGTGCCTTTGGGTCGTTAGTCATAATGCTCATGCCATTTCACCTCACACAACCCTGCAGACTCCGACAAGAGTCGCATTGTGCCTTGGGGTCGTCGGGCCTTACGCTCATCCCATTCCATAAGGAAATACATTGAGATAGGTGCAAAGTAGGAGAATGGGGTGAACTTTGGGGCCGAAGAGTCCAAGGCACACCTTGATGCCTATCACTGGCTGTGGGGTTGGGGTGGAATGACGTCAGCATTACAGCCAACAATCCAAAGTCATACCCCTGTCGCCTGTCAGTCTCTACAGGGTGGGACGTTACGGTTGGAAACCCTAATGCCCCGGGCATTTGTTGGTATTTGCAACATGGGCTTTTTGTGACCCTACCTCATGAAAGCATTTGGGACCTCCGCTCATGAACAGTGGCACTGTCATTTTGTTAATCTGTCCCGAATGTTGATTTCCCACAGCGACCTCTCCATTCTGCACCAGATGTGTGAAAACACATTTTGGGCAGGATGTGAAAAATGAAAGCTGTACTCTTCATAAGGAGGTGTGAAGAAATGGCATTGCTGAAAATCTGGAGTGAAAATATTAAAAATTCTTGAAGTTATGACCGTGCATGGAAACTGCGCAATGCATGCTCGTAACACAATCATTTTGTGGAATTTTTGCACCAAATTTTCAACATAGGCATTGTGGGACCTCTGCTTATGAACAGTGGTACTGTGATTTTATTAATTTGTCCTGAACATTGATTTCCCACAGTAACCGTGCCATTCTGCCCAGACGTGCGAAAACACATTTCGGGCAGGATGTGAAAAATGACAGCTGTACTGTTCATAAGGAGGTGTGAAAAAATGGCAAATCTGCAACATAGGCTTTTTGGGAGCCCACTTCATGAACAGTGACACTGTTGTTTCGTTAATTGGTCCGGAAAGATGATTCCGCGCAGTTACCGTGAAATCACCTTTCGGGACTGAATAATGAAATGACGGTGACTGAGCTCATGAGGTGGGGACCCAAGAACCCCAGGTTGAAAATTTGAAGACAAAAATCGCTAAAATGGCCGAGATATCCACCTAAATTGAACCCCCTTCCATTGATGCCATTATACAGCTTACCGTGATTTTCTTCAGTTTGCGGTCAGCTTTTGAAGAGTTCAGACATCTCCTGCTCCACCATAGATCATCATGCTGGGCTCCGGAGGTAAGTATGGGGAGGGGGGGTGCAGGGAGGTGGGATGCGCAGAGGGTGGGTGCGGGTTGGAGGAGGGGGCATCATGACCACGAGGGACTGTTTTCTGTGTTACAGGGAAAGAAAAAAAAAAAGGGTGTCGCAGGAAGGTTTTTTTTACTGGTTTGATCTTATCTGTGTCAATCTTCACCATTTATCACCTTTGGGTATAGTGCAGGAGGTCACAACCCCGCGGGAGCTCTTTTTTTTTCTTTTGGATGGGCAGAGTCGACGCACCATCGGCGCCGTCCTCTAGGCCAAAGCACTGCGTGATGCTCACTGGTTGGCCGTTGGATGTCGTCGCCCCTGCCGTACCGCCAGTTCTTCGTCTTCCGCCATAGAGGTCGCACCTCATGGAAGCTCTACTCACAAGATGCCTGCTGCTACATCAAAGCCTTCACCTCTGTTATCTCTCAATGCCAGTCCATTTGTTTCTCGATGCTGAGTCCGTCGATTCCGTATATTGAAAACTTTCCTGCCGGTTCCGCAGTCCACCTCCACTCGACGTTGCCTGGTAAGACTGTTCTTTTTCCTTTATTAGCGATGTTGAGTGTTGTTTTGCTTGTTTTGTCTGTAGATCATGTCTCGGTCAGGGAGGGCAAGAAAACTTCTAAGTCGGGATGGCCCCCTATGTGTCGGTGCCCGTGTGGACGTAAGTACTCCGTCACCGACCAGCATAACCATTGCCTCACATGCCTTGGCCCGCTACATGACATGGATTCGTGCAATGCCTGCTTCTCCATGGACCGATGTACCATCGAACAATGCGCGTGGAAAGTTGGATGAGCTCCGCTGACTTTTGGGAGACGGGCATGCACTCGTCAGGCCAAGCCACGGTCTCTCGGCCTTACCTCTGGGTCCCTTCCTGGTTCTATACAGACCGCGGAAGAGGGGGCTTCTGCTCCTAGTAGCCTCACCATTGCATAAGCCCCTTCTGTGGTGCAGGAGGCCCAGTCCATTCCCCTTGGGGGACGGGTGGGAGGCACTGCTTTGGCAATCGCCCCTTTGGGGGTAAAGGCTCCTCCAGTGTCACCTCCTCTGCTCCAAAGGCCTAGGTCGGCACCATCCTCGATGCCGTCTGTCAGCGCCATCTTGGGCCTTGGTGCCATTTGCTGCACCAAGGACCCTGATGGCGCCGTCTTCGGCTCTGGTCTGTCTCTCAGTGCCATCTCTGCTGTTGGTGCCGTTTGCGGTGCCAATGGTGATGATGGCGCCGTGGGAAGCTCTACTGTGCCATCCTTCACTGTTTCTCACCTCGACCAGCTCCATGGGGGTTTCCAATCTCGGCGCTGAGCGTGTGGTTGGAGCCATCATCTGTGCCGTCTCTGGCCTCGCACTGCAAGCGGTACCGTGGGTTGGAACGGCACCATGACAGGCCCCGGCCCCGATGCTGCTGCCATCCTCAGCACCGTGTCTTCTTCGCATACCATTCACGATGCGGTTGAGGTCCTCGGCGCCAACTCTGGTGCAGTCACTCGTTCATGTGCCCCATTCAGTTGGCATGGCAGCAGGCGTCCACGTACGATCTGGCACAGGACTTCGGTCTCCACCTCCGAGGTGGAATCAGACTCTGGGTCAGATAGATAGTCAGACTCTTTGGAGTTGGCTGCTCACATGGACATCTTGGTAGCGTCCTCGACAGACTGGAGCCATCCCCCCTCTGAGAAGCAGACAGTTGCTCCCAAGTCAAGGGTCAGGGGTGCTGACCAGCAGGCAGTGGTGCAGGCCACCATTGCTCTGCAGTCTGGCCTCAGAGGGTTTTCTGACCCCATAGTGGTGGTACCCCCTCAGGTGGTGTGCTCGGATTGCCCAACTTTAGGGCCGATTGGAACACCCACAGGAGGGGAGGGTGCTGCTCCCTGGATAGCCCCTATGGAGGCTGACCAGGGTTGCCAGCTGCCTAGGCTGGATTTTTTGAGGAGACAGGCTCTTTCTGATTCTGAAGGCTTGAGGGGTAGGGGTTAAATGCGTCGACCCTTTTCTGGAACCCATCTGAGTTCCGGAAGGAGTCGTAGTGCAGATTTCCGCCCTTCCCTTTTGGTTTCCTCGAGAGGGCCCCATTCTTTGGAGGTAGGGTCCCTCCTTTTGGATCTTCACGGCCTCAGTCACCTCACAGGGGGGATCGTTCAGGGCGCAGCCTAGGCAGTTCCAGTATGGTTGACCAGCTGTCGGCTGTTGAGTTTTCTGGAGCTCCCTCTTCCCTTAGGGCTCCAGGTGTGCTCTCTAGCCCAGGCGGAGGGCAGCCAATTCCTGTTGTCAGCTCTGCCCCCTTCTCCTGCTCTCCTAGATATTCTTGGTCCAAGTGGCTCTCACTCCTGGGAGCAGTTCAGAGCTGTGGCTGCTCGATTTCCCTCTAATGTTAGGGCCATGGACAGACAGGTTTTTCAACCTCTCCCTGAGCAGCCAACCTCTGAACCTTTGAGGTCCTCTGACTCATCATCCTCCTCTTAAGGAGGTGAGGAACCGTCTGTCCACATCTCCCCAGCTGCTGATCCCGCTGAGTATCAGCATTTTCTTGTGAGGATGTTGGAGGACCTGCATGTCACCCCACCCACTTAGCACAATCCACAGCATCTGATGCATGCCTTTTTGGCCAATTTCAGTGCGGGCACTCTTGTAGTGCCCCCTGGCCTGCCGCCTTTCGGGAGGTGTCGATGCATTTCTGGCAGAGACCCTTTTCCGAAGTCCCAGCCCCTAGAGATGTCTGCCAGGTATTGTGCCCCGAGTCTCCAGGTAGTCTGCCTCATCCTAGCTCAGGATTGACACAACTGGATGCTCCCGATGGGCTTTGCGCCCTTCACCATGACCAGCCCCCAGATGCTGACTCCATGGATTTTGACTTCTGGGGTAGGAGGACTTTCTACTTGGCTCAGTTGCTTCTCTCTACATCTGCTCATCAGGCCCATTATGCTACCTATGACAGGTTCTTGTGGTCCAGGCTAGGTCAACTCCTAGCCTCGATGCCTGACACAGAGGAAACCAGACATGCCATTGCACTCTCTGAACATGGCCTGGAGCTAGCAAGGCACCAGCAAGGGCATCTTATGACACCAATGAGGTAGCTTCCAGAGTCATAGGGACAGTGATCTGCACTAAGCGGATGGCATGGCTGCGTCTCTCCCGGTTGTCACCCATGGTCCGGCATAGGGTGATTACCTCTGCTTACCAGAGAACCCACCTTTTCTCACGTAGGGTGAGACGACGACTGTCGGGGCAACTTCCTACCCCCCCAAGGGTCCCTGTCTCACTCTTCCCACTCTCGGACTTCTCCAGACCCATGCAGGTTCTCTCTCTCTCTCTTGGTGTGCCATTCACTGACAGCTAAGGGACTTAGTCCCTTAGGGTTAAGACCCCCTTTGTGGGGGGCTCAGCACTCACCCAAAGGTGATGAATGGTGAAGATTGACACAGATAAGAAATGAAAATGGCATACCTACCATAATTCTGATCTTTCTGTGTATCTTCACCATTCATCACACTCCCACCCTCCATCCCCCTGGGGCCTCAGTCTCTGGGTCCCCCTCCCTCTCTGTGCCCTCTCCTTCACCCCACTCCTTTCTGTTGGTCAAGAGCGGGGTGACCTTGGGCACATAGGGGATGTTTTTCTCTAAGAGGAGAGTGGTCAGGATGGGGGGTACCCTACCTCAGTGCCTCGGCTCCACCCCCATGGGGTGGGGCTTGGTAGTTGCCCTCTTTTCTGTTCTCTCTCCCCTTCTCCCCATCAGCTTTACTTTGATTCCCTTTGGTTTCCTTGTCCTTTGGACACAACCTCAATTTAATTTAAGAAACTAGTATTCTTATACCAAAAATTTGGTTGGGGGGTATTCCCTGTATCCTGTCTTTTCTTCCAGAATAGACAATTCTGCCTATGTTGGAGTTATTGCCAGTGATTATGTACCCTGAATTCTGGAAGTTTAGCCTTCTGGCTACTCCTTCGCAGTTTCTATACAATCTGGAGACAGATCAAGGTTCCAGGGTATGTTCCCTTCTCTCCCCCGCAACATCCTTACTTCTAAATTCCTTAACCCTCCCTCCTTCCTCCTTTTCTACTTTCAGAGATCTGGGCCCCTTCCCAATCCCCTTAGTTTTCCAGCTTATTCTGTCCTCTCAATTGTTTATTTCTCCTTTTAGTTTGTATATCTTTTCCTTTGTCTGTCCCTTGGTCTTCCTTGTCTCTCCCTCCCATCTGTTTCTTACTCTACGGCAACTCAGAACTGGTGGGAGGGCAGGGTCGACGACACCTAACGACCAACCCTCAAGCACCACACAGTGCATCGGCCTCGAGGGTGACGCCGATGGTGCATTGACTCCACCCAGCCAAAAAAAAAAAGCTCCTGTGAGGTCGTGACCTCTGGCACTATACCTAAAGGTGATGAATGGTGAAGATACACAGAAAGATCAGAATTATGGTAGGTATGTAATTTTCAATTTGGGGCACACTGGGGTGGGCTCCCAGTGTGCCACCTGTGTTTTTTTGGGACAGGGGACTGAAACCTAAGGGAACTGGACCCCCTCCCCCATTGGCAAAGAAAGTGTGTCTGTGTTTGGGGGGTGCATGATGCTGAGAGGCATTGGGCACCCCACTCGGCAGACAAATAAAACAAGGGGGAACATTATGCTGATGGGGATTGGGCTCTCCATCTGCAAATGAACTGGGGAAGGGACATGCCGACAGGGGGATTGGGCACCCCGACATCGGCTTTCTAGGGACTGTGAAAGGTGGATGGAGGCAGCCACCACCATGTTTGTTGAAATGTTTCAGCAGGCAAGGCACACCCTGCAGTGATGGGGCGCTCCTTCATTGTGGCGGTGAAATTCTTTCACATTGGTGGCACACTACTCAACTGATGTCATAGACAGTGTGCTCATTCATTGGTGCCACAGAGACCAACCCAAAAAAGTAGTGTTGCCATTGGCCACAACACTGCCGCACCTCCATAACCTGCTACTCCAGCAAGCTGCCACAAAATGTTGCTTGCACTGCACGTACAAGACAACATAAAAATTGCAACTTCAGCAAAATTAACCTTTAAGGAACATTTTAACTGCCTTAGTAATTAGTAACCTATACAGGATTGAATGTGTTGCTTTGTTTGTGTGACAGGCAAGAAACCCGTGGTCTATACATCAATAGTGGATACCCAGTGATTGCTTTCATGGCTACCCCCCCTGAAATTAACATAGATAGGCCCAAAGTAACCCCTGTGACTATCCCTAGGATTGCGGAGTGTACAACTAGGCCTGACTTATAGCCAGATTCATTAATGGGGCCCAGAATAACATAATTTGCACTGAGAGGACCCCCCCAGTGGCCCCAATTTTAACTGTGAGAACTATGCATGCCTTAATCAAATGCTAACACTGTGAATGTTTGTTTATGTAAAACTTTGGAGATTACCTTTGAGCACAAGTGCTCATTTACAAAGGTTCCACAGCAAATACAGTCACGAAAAAACACTACAAATACTGTAAACAGTTCCAAAGAAAATAGACTTGTCAGACTCAAAACACTTAAGGAAGAACAATTACAGTTTTGAAAAAAATCCATGCAGATCACTGTATAAAAAGTCACAGGATATGCGCAGAGACAAACCAAATAAACAGTATAACAGTTACAGTTGCATTGGACTGCAAGGGCAGACTGCAAAGATCTCTTAATCTGATTATTCTTGGGGATATTCAGCAGTATATCAGGCAGTTTGTTTAACCAGTTAGTGGCCCTGATAGCAAATAATTGTCCAAGTGAGTACGCTGGAAAGAGGCTTAAGAGCATTCCTGGCCATGCTCCTGCTGTTGTATTGGTTGGAGATGGTGCGGAAGCAATTTGTTAAAGCAGGGGTGTTAGGCCCAGGAGCACCTTTTTGGCTAGAAAACAGGTCTGGAGTTTTATTCTGCTGGGTAAAGGTAGCCAGTTAGTGAGTGTGTAAAGGGTGCAACTATGACTGCACTTATCTGCACAAAGCGGCATGCCTTATCACAGATCAGCTATCCTCTGTTTAGCACTGTGTCTCAGGCATCTGCATAAACAGGGAGGCCATGATCTGTAAGTGACAGAATGGAGCTGGCCATAATAAGGCATCTAGCACCCCCAGTGAAACTGTTCCTATTATGGTACAGGGCACCCAGTCTCCTGTTGGCTATGGCCATCAGATTATCAACATAGGGGAAAGATAAGGTGGCATCCAGAGTTACTGCAAGGTATTTGAATGTCTCCACTTGTTCAAGGTTTTGTCCTTGGACATTTCGGATGACAAACGGTGGAACTTTCATTTTCTGTGGGAGACTACATAAGAGCATGGTCTTTGTTTTTTTGTAATTGAGGACCACTTTGTTGTTGGAGAACCAGCTTTCTAGTGCCCTGAAGTTACTTTGGAGAGTGTCGGTGAGGCTGTCATAGTCAGGGTTTTTTGACTAGATGACAGTATTATCGGCATACAGGAGTACATTAGCTGTCTGACAGGCATTGGACAGTTGATTTATGAAGAGGCCAACTAAGAGTGGAGCCAAGATGGAGCACTGTGGAACAGCAATAGATACTCCCCTAGTGCAGGACAAGGATTTATCAATCTTCACACGCTGGGAACGACTGGTGAGATATATGTAGAACCAGTCAACTGTGCTCTGTGATAAACCCAGGCCAAGGTGTTTGTTAAGTAAGAGCTTATGGTTGACTGGGTCAAAGCCCTTAGTAAGGTACCAATTTATAGCTCCAATGCAGTCACCATTGTCAAGGGCCTCAGGAACATAATTGATGAATTCCAACTGTGCCATGTTGGTGCTTTGGAGCTTTCAGAAGCCATGCTGCTGTACACACTGGACACTGGATTTTTCAAGGTATGTGACAAGTTGATCAGAGACTATTCTCTCTAGGGCCATGAATAGGGGAGAGAAAAGAAATGGGCCTGTAACTGGCAAGTGTGACAGGGTTGAATAGGGTCCTGTCCCAGTTGTTCTGGAGAAAGAGTTTAAATGCAAGGATCTGTTCTATTCTCTCCTTTTCTGTCTCTTGTCTGTCTGGTTGTACAACCAAATTTTTTCATGAGACCTAGGACTTGATCACCCTGACGGTCTTGCAATTTTCTGCCTCTCACTATCTCTCTCTACCTTCACTTGCTGTTCTGTCTTTTCTACCCCCCCCCCGCATATCTGTGATATAAAAATGTATGCAACTCTTTTTGTGGAAATGTAATTGATACTGGGATCCCTTTGTTTAAAACTGTGTATAGTTATACGGTTGAAATGATTGTAAAGCTATTTGAAACTCAAGGGGTTAACCTGAGATGCAAGTTTTAAGCTTTTTGCAGAAGATGTAAACAAGAGGTCAGTTCTGGGTCACAATGTTCTTTTTGCTGCACCTCCTGAAACTGACAAGAAAATTGGAAACATACAAGAACACTGTGTGAGAAGCATGCTATTTTCTTAACCAGCTCCTGCACAGACTTATAAAACGGAGCTGCAGTGTTTTGCAAAAGAAGAGAGACACAGAGACTGAGATTGGAAATTGAGAAGAAACCCAGATGGACTTTCTTTGTGTATACTGTTTTGGAACTAGTTATATTGAACAATTTTATTTTTTTTGTTTTACAGTTATTAATAATAAATGACTTGTTTCAAATTTTACAACCACTCCTGGTTTTCCTATGCTTCCTGACCTGTGCCTTGATGACAGATGGTTTTAGAAGTGGGATTTACGCCGTGCATACTCTAAGCCAGGAGTTTTGTGCATGGGTTCTAGACCTGGTACCAGGAAAGCATAGAAGAAAGGTATGGATTCTGCAGCAGCAAGCCCAGGAGTGGTTACCAGAAGAATGGCAGCCAAACTAGCAGAGACAGAAGTCCAAGCTGAGACTATACAGCTAACAGCAGTTATAGAAAAAGAACGGGCAGTGACAGAACCTGAAAGCCTGACTGCTTTTTTCAAATGGTGGGCTATATGACAAAAAGAGACAGAGAAACAGAGAAGAGAGGAGATGTAGCAGAGAGAACAAGAAATTGAATGTTTAGAAACACAGAGAAAAGAAGAAATGCAACAACTCAAGCAGCAGAGTAGAGAAGAGATGCAGCGACAGGAGCAGCAGAGGAGAGAAGAGAAGCAGTGATGGCTGGATGCCTTGCAAGTTCTCAAAACTGGAAGATCTGGCACTGGTCCAGCAGAGCAACAAGACACAAACAACTTAAAATACCTTAAACTTACAAAGTTGTATACCTCGGATGATATTGAAGCATACCTGACAACCTTTGAAAGGGTTGCTGCGCCTGCCAGTGGCCAAAGCAGCAATGGGCAATCAGACTGGTATCTTACCTGACAGTGAAAGCCCGTACAACTCCATCAACAGTCTTCGAGAAGCCTTCACCCGTCTCGGAAAACTCCTGATAAAATGGATTCCAACCAGAGAGCAAATCAGTCCCGTAGATCATCGACACATTTGCAGTGGAGCAATCCATCAACATCCTGCCTACAGATGTGCAGCTTTGGGTAAAGAAACACCGACCAGAAAGTGGGGAAAAGGCTGTTTCTTTGGCCGAAGACTACCAAATGACCAGACACATGCCACAGCAGCGAGGTAACAGTCAAGCACTGGTAAGACACTCTTTTTCCCATTTAAACTCCAAGTCTGATAAGAACTCTGATGGGGGTAACAAATCTGTGCCCAAAGATGTTATTTGATATAACTGTAATACGCCAAGCCATATTGCAAGAAATTGCCATAAGAAGAGTGACAATGGAGCAGATTTGTCCTTGGCGAATTGGGGCAAGTACTTAACAGATGTGAAGGTGGGAGATAAGACTGTGAAGGGACTTATAGATTTGGGAAGCAGACAGACCCTAGTATATATTGAAGTGCTAGGAAAACAATGTCAAAAAGGACTAGATACTGGTGTCATCTGCATCCACGGGGGCACTCATTACTATCACACCAGCCAAGTGACTCTTACTATTAATGGGGTGTCACACCAAATAAAAGTGGGGGTAGTGCCTAAGTTACCCGTACCTGTGATTATTGGAAATGACTTTCCAGGAGTTACTGAGTTAATCAAAAGAGGGAGTAAATCCTGATGTTTCAGCAGCTGTGGTAATGAGAGCTCAGGCAAAGAAAATCTCAGGTGTTGGGGACTCTTTTCTTTTCACTGATTCTGATTCAGACTTGTTTACGCACTGCTCCAAGATCCGGAAGTCCAGGAAAGACGACTCCTGAAGAAACGGTGGCAATAAAAGACTGATGGACATAAGGGGTTAACATATGAAAATGCTGAAAACAAACTGATAACTGATTGTGATTTTCTTTCAAAACAAGCTAACAATGTTTCTCTCCAGTGTTATTTTAAGCAGCTGGGGGTGAAACCAAAACAGGGTGAACCTATGTTTAAAAAATGTAATGGGCTACTGTACAGAGTTTGGGTGGTTAAACCTCAGACACAGGACCAGATAGAACAATTGGTTATACCACAAAAGTAGAAATCTGAGTTGTTACAGATAGCACATGATAGTCCTATGGCTGGTCACACGGGGAGGGATCACACCCTTGCCAGATTGCTGTACAGATTTTACTGGCCTGGAATTCATGAAGATGTTGCTGCCTATTGCAGTTCTTGTGCTGAGTGTCAGAAAGTAGCCCCAGTGACTAAAAAATACAAGGTGCCCCTACCCTTGATAGATGTGCTTTTGAGAGAATTGCAATGGATGTGGTTGGCCTCTTAGAAAAAAGTAAAAAGGGTAATCAATTCATTTTGGTAGTATGTGACTATGCTGCTCAGTACTCAGAGGCAGTTCCAATGCGTACTGTCACAGCCCCAAAAGTGGCAGCAGAGCTTGCCAAAATTTTCAACAGAGTGGGCATCCCTAAAGAAATCATTACTGATCAGGGTAGTAATTTTGGTGCTTCATTACTTAAGGAGCTGTACAGACTACTAGGTATCACTGCCATAAGAACCTCCCTTTATCATCCTCAAACAGACGGTCTAGTTGAGCATTTTAATCAAGCCCTAAAATGCACGTTAAAAAGGTTTGTAAAAGGGAAGGAAGAATTGGGACCAATACTTGCCTTACCTGCTTTTTGCCTACAGAGAAGTGCCACAGGCATCAACAGATTTTTCATCATTTGAAATGCTATGTGGTAGACAACCTAGAGGGTCACTGGATGTAATAAAAGAAACATGGGAAGATAACCCCCATCAAAAACAATCTATTATATCTTAAATGTGTGCCCTCAGAAAGAAGCTGGCAAAATATGTTGAAATCACCCATAGTAATCAGGAAGAGACCCAAAACCAGCAGAAGGTGTATTATGACAATGGGATAAAAGAAAAAGCTTTTGAGCCAGGTGAAAAGGTCTTGCTACTATTACCCACTACAGAAAATAAACTGTTAATGAAGTGGCAAGGGCCTTATAAGGTTCTTAGACGTACTGGCACAGTTAACTATGAGATTGAGACCCCGACAGGAAAAATCCTACCAAGATATACCATGCTAACCTCCTCAAGAAATGGGTTGAAAAAACACCAAAGGCTGCTTTGCTAGTTTTATCAGAAACTGATGAAGATATTGATGTAGCTTATGATAGACTGGAACAAACTGTAACTGCTGATGCTGTCAAGGTGAATATTTCCTTACCCTCCAAACAAACCGCTGAAATCTGTAACTTGCTAAAGATATTTAACAGTACTTTTACTACAGTACCTGGCCAAGCAAAAGGGGTCAAGCACGTGATAGTGACAAAGAATGCTCGCCTGTTAGGCAAAAAACATACAGATTACCAGAGTGGTTAAGAGCTGATGTGGTTAAGGAAATACAAAAAATGAATGTATTGGGTATCATAGAAGAGTTGAGAGGTGCTTGGTCATCACCAATGATGATTGTAAACAAAAAAGAATGGGGTGTAAGAATATGCTTTGATTTTAGGAAACTTAATCAAGTGTCAGAATTTGACAGTTATCCTATGCCCAGAATAGATGATTTCGTGGACAGACTGGGGAGTGACAAATATATCAGTACCCTCAGTCTCATCAAGGGTTACTGGCAAATCCCCCTAGCTAAAGAATCCAGAGATGAAACTGCATTTGCCACTCATATAGGTTTCTGTCAGTTCACCACTGTGCTGTTAGGTTTACCTGGTGCACCTGCTACATTCCAAAGGTACATGGATGTAATTTTATCCCCTCACACTGGGTATTGTGCTGCATACCTGGTTGATGTTGTGGTGTATAGTCCAGACTGGAAAACCCACCTGAAACACCTGCGAGCAGTTATCCAATCGATCAAAAAGGCAAGTCTGACAATTAATCCTACCAAGTGTACATTGGGCATGCAGGAAACCTAATATGTGGGCTATGTTTTGGGAAATGAAGAAGTCAAGCCAGAGGTTTCCAAGATAGAAGCTGTAGCTAATAGTCCTGTCCCCAAAACCAAGAAACATGTCCGGTCATTTTTAGAGCTCACTGATTATTATCGGAAATTTGTTCCCAATTTTGCAGAGTTAGCTACTCCCCTCACTGAACTTACAAAAAAACGGTACCCGAATAATGTGAAATGGTCTCGGAGTGTGATGAAGCTTTTTGGGTCAGTAAGGCTGCATTATGTTCAGCCCATTTTAAGAAGCCCAGACTTTGAGAAACAATTTTTATTACAGACAGATGCATCGGAGGTATGCCTAGTGCAGTCTTGGGTCAGGATATAGATGAAAAAGAACATTCTATTCTGTACATAAGTAGGAAATTGCACGACAGAGAGAAAAGGTACTCCACCATTAAAAAAGAATGCCTTGCAGCAGAGTGGGCCATGGAATCCCTTAAGGTTTATTTACTAGGAGCTGACTTTGCACTTGCAACAGATCACAATCCTCTGTTGGCTTAACCACATGAAAGATAAAAATTCTAGAATCACGCAGTGGTACCTGGCACTACAGCCATTTAAATTTAAAGTGATGCACAAATCTGGAAAAGAGAATGTCAGTGCTGATTTTCTGTCTAGATATGGATCAGAAATTGAGAATTCTGAAGGTTGAAAAAATGTGTGAGTTGAAACTTCTCTGTTTGATATGCTGCATATGCACTGACCTACAAAGATTATAAGCTACTGTCATGTTAAAGGAGAATTTAAAGAAAGTTTTGGAAACCTGTTTTTGTAAAACAGGTTCTCTGTTAAGGATTGGGATATGTGACAGCATTGAATAGGGCCCTATCCCAGTTGTTCTGGAGAAATAGTTTAAATGCAAGGATCTGTTCTATTCTCTCCATTTCTGTCTCTTGTCTGATTGTGCAACCAAATTTTCTCGTGAGACCTAGGACTTGATCACCCTGACGATCTTGCAATTCTCTGCCTCTTGCTATCTCTCTACCCTCACTTGCTGTTCTGTCTTTTCTTCCCCCTTGCATATCTGTGGCACAAAAATATATGTGAATCTTTTTGTGGAAATATAATTGATACTGGGATCCCTTTATTTAAAACTGTATATAGTTATACTGTTGAAATGATTGCAAAGCTATTTGGAACTCAAGGGGTTAACCTGAGATGCAATTTTTAAGCCTTTTGCAGAAGATGTAACAAGAGGCCAGTTCTGGGTCACAATGTTCTTTTTGCTGCACCTCCTGAAACTGACAAGAACATTGGAAACTTACAAGAACACTGTGTGAGAAGCATGCTATTTTCTTAACGAGCTTCTGCACAGACTTATAAAAATGAGCTGCAGTGTTTTGCAAAAGAGAGATACAAAGACTGAGACTGGAAATTGAGAAGAAACTCAGATGGACTTTCTCTGTTTATACTGCCTTTGTAAATAGATATACTGAACAATTTTATTTTTTTTATTTTACAGTTATTAATAATAAATCAGTTGTTACGAATTTTACAACTGCTCCTAGTTTTCCTATGCTTTCTGACCTGTGCCTCGATAATAGCAAGGTTAATGCGGTCAACACGTTTCAAAACTGGTGTAACCAGTGCTGGATTTCCACTTCTCAGGAAACTGTGAGTAGCACATAGAAACATTAAGAATTCTAGAGATGGGGTGGGAACGTTCCTCTACCACCAGGGCAGGAAGTTTCATATCAAACAAATCACTTATGCACCTAGTTTTGCCAAATGTCTGACTGATGTAATGTATGTTGGTTAAATGTTGTATGATGCTAAAATCAATAAACTTTAAAAAAAAAAAAAGCTAGTGGGAAGGATGGCAGGATCAACCAGATAAAATCTATATATCTAAACAGCTAGTAAGTACAGTCAAAGCCCACTTAATCAGGACACCTAGGTGGATGCCTTTTTGTCCCGATTAAGTGGTTGTCCCAATAAAATAAGTTAATGTTTTCTAACCTTTGCTCAAGTTCTACCTCGCTCCACTGTACTGTACCTCCACCCAATAACCTGACAAACATGGAAGACGGTACTGATTACAATTTTGGAGCAGGAGGAGTTATTTCAAGTTTCTTTTAAAAGATAATTACATTTAAAAGTGAAGTTCTGCACTGTAGCGCTGGGGTTGCATCATCACAGATGCCAACACTGTAGTCTTTTTTTACCTCCATTGACAGAACTGCAGTAAGTTAGAGAGGAGGCAGTTCAGGAATTTGGCAGCAAACTGGGCAAATTATGGTTGTATTTTGGCTTGTAAAGACAGATGAAAGCAAAGGGGGGATGATAGATGAGAGGGGCACATAGTGCAGATTGGCAAGCAATGTTATATAAGCAGAAATGATAAAATCTCCTTCACTGACAAGGCACCTATGCAAAGTAGGGAGAAATTTCTGCTATAACATGGCCTGCACACTGCTTTCACCTACCTGGGAGATGGAATTCAGCTAGCTGCAAGGAAAGTTAGTCACAGGGCTGGCAGATATTAATTTGGGGTATGACCAACTGCTATCTGAATTACCACAAAGGCAGAAATCTCTTCAAATTAGGCCTAATTTGTTTAGCAATCTGTGAATAACTATTACCTTTTTACTTCAGCAATGGCTCTATCAGTAACTAGAAAAAATTGGCTGTGCAGCCGAAACAGTAAAATAATATTTGCACAAAAATGAATATCAGTATATCTTACTTTGAGAGGGCTCTCGCAGTAGGTAATTACATATAGGACTGATGCCGGCAGGTGGCAGGACCCCACGGAAAAATTTCTAGCTAGCAGTCCCTGGCGAGGGACCGCCCCCACGTCAGGTGACCGGCTTCAGGAGATGTCAGAATAAAGGGGCGGTCCCGGACGCCCGCCTTCAATTCTTTCCACGTTAGCTGTTACGGCACCTCGCGGAAAGTTACGTACTTCATCAGCCCTTCGTAAATCGTTTTTGCGAAAAAACTTTATTTTTTCGACTAATGTCAGTACTAACATCGGTGTATGTCATCCCCTACACCTTCGGCGCCCAACTACCACACAAGGACGGCCACTCCCTGTGCCTGTTCTGCCTAGGCCCCGATCATCCGGTCGAGAAGTGCCAGCATTGCCTCAGCTTTAACGTGGCTACCCGAAAAAGGCGGCAGCAATCCCTAGAAGCACATATTCTAAAGAAGAAAATGAGCTCTATGGAGAAGGAGCTTAAAAAACTGAGGCAGGGGTCCACTTCCCCCGAAGGCCATCGAAAGAAGAAGGACAAGGAAAGGCACCAGGACAAAGGCTCCTCCATCGTGTCTCCCTCGGGAGTCGCTGGGACGCAGGTAACATCCCCTCCAGGGGATCGCTCCTTGACGGCCGCCTTAGAGGTTTCTGAGGCGGTGGCAGCCTGCCCGTCTGGCTCACGCTCGGGCCTTGCGGGCACCTCTGGGCAGTTGGAGGCCTCTGCCCCTGGTTCGGCCGCAGGCTAGTGGCCTACCACTGTGGGCGACTCCAGTAAGCGGGCGTCGGCTCCTCTGACATCCGCCGAGAGGCTGGTAGGCGTCCGACCCTCCGGGCGTCGCGGCTTCTTCCCACCGACCAGGCTGATCTCTCCTCTCAACCTGTCTCCGTGATGGCTCTCATAAGTTGGATGTCGGCTCCTCTGGCGCCCACCGAGAGCTCACCTCAATGCCTCACGTCGGCTCATCCGACATCCAGCTGGTGAAGAAAATGACGATGGACCCCCCAACGTCCATCGTTCCCGGTTCACCGCAGCCTTTGCTGTCATCTGGGGAACCAGAGTCCCCCCATCCTGAACCCAGGGACTTTTCCCCTCTGTCCCCGGGTGAAGCTGGGGATCTTTTGCCTCCATCAGTCCTTGCTCCATCTGGAGCGCCGGACCTGACGTCGGCTCCCCAGATGCCGGCTCTGACGCCGGCCCCTCTGACATCGGTACCGCCAGTGCCAGGGCCTCCGCCGTCGGCCCTGACGTCGGCCTTACCGACTCAGGGAGATATTCTGCTCCCATCAGGCCCTCCGCCCTCTGGGCTCTCCACTACAGACCTGCCTGTGAGGTTCCCAGCCTGGCCGTCTGCTCCAGCAGCCCCCCCGGCTTCCGGGTATCCGCCGTCTTACTCGACGCCGGTGTAGCCGGGAATCCAGTATCCAGCACCACAGTACCCGACGCTGGGCTTCCCGATGCCACAGTACTCGATGCCTCAATACCCAACGCCGGGCTACCCGCAGCCGGGTTTTGGATACGCTCCATATGGGTATAACCCATATTCTTATCCCCCACCTCCTCCTCCTCCACTGCCCTCACGACCGCCGGTGGACCTGCAGGAGACTCTGGCCTCCTGGTGGGCTGAGGCCAAGGCTCAGTTCACCAAAGAGGTTGAGAGCCGCCTTCCGGCGACGGTGCCGTCCCAGGTTCCCATACGCCCCAGGCGGCATACTCCCTCACCACCTCCGGATTCCAGGGTTCTTCCGTCTGGATCCAGAAAGGGGCAGGACACGCATCCCCGGGGACTCCCCAAGAGGCCCATTCCTCCACCAGGTCAGGAAAGGGAGTCTTTCTCTTCTTCATCCTCCTCTTCACTCTCGGACTCCTCGGACTCTTCCGACGGCTGCTCCGAGAGAGACAACGAGCCTCACTCTCCGTCGAAGCCCCGGCCAAGGACTCCTCAGAAGTCTCCTCCAGAGGATCCTTCTTTTACAGAGTTGCTTAGAAAAATCCAGGAGGTTCATCAGTGGTGCTCCCTGGAACCAGATCCTCAGCGTCTGAAACTCGCTGAACATCTGGATCTGCCCATGACAGCTCCTACACTGGTGCCACCCTGGATAGAGCCTCACGCCGACCTTGTTACCACGATATAGAAACAGTCATCGGCCTTAGCTCCACTTCCTAGGAAGTCGAACAGGCTATATCAGGCTCCAGAGGGTGTTGATGTCCTGGATTCTCACCCTCGTGCCGACTCGGTCGTGATTAGCACCGCTCACAGCCGGTCGGCGAACCCAAAACATCTTAGCTCTTCACCTCCTGATAAGGAATCTCGCCTTCTGGACCAGTATGGGAGAAAGATTTACGCTTCCTCCACACTGGGGATTAGGGCCCTGAACTATGTCGGCCACATGGAGGACTACCAGAAGGCCATCCTTACTCAGGCGGAAGCCAAGCTGGACTCCTTGCCTGACTCTCAAGTCAAACAGGAGTTGGCTGATCTTGTCTGCTCTGCTCATTCGGCCAATCGACACATGCTACGTGCGACATACGATGCAGTGGACACTGCTAGGTGGAGCTCAGCTTTCGCCATAGGCCTACGGCATCATGCTTGGCTCTGCGTGTGAGGTCTGGTCCTGGAGGTGCAATCTGCTATCCAGGAAGCACCCTTCCGGGGGTTGGTGCTTTTCCGGGGTGATGTCAAGGACATCATTACCGATTTGCAAGAGAAGGGGATGGCTCTGAAGTCAGTTGATTCCATGTACCGTCCCCATTGGCAGCAGCGATGTCCCTTTCGCCGACGGAACCAGCCAAAGGCGAAACCCCAGGAAGGGCGGGCCACAAAGCGTCGGCTCGCAGCTGCTAAGCCCCCACCAAGAAAGCAGCGGGTGCTTCAGCTGCGCTGCGCTGCCCCACACCACCTGACTCCTTTCCTCTCCCACTGCCTCCGGACTCCCCGGAGGAACCAGTAGGAGGGAGGTTTTCCCTCCACCTTCCGGGATAGGAGAGGATAACCACAGATTCTTGGGTGCTCCAGCTCATAGCAGAAGGACACTCCATCGAGTTTCTTCAGAAACCACCCTGCCACCCCCCTATGAAGTCATTGTATTCACAGGAACATCTTCCTTTGGTCCAGGAGGAAATCTCAGCTCTTCTGCTGAAGCAAGTGATAGAGCCCGTCCCCCGTCATCTTCACGGGATGGGTTACTATTCCCATTTCTTCCTGGTCCCAAAGAAGACGGGAGAGCTCAGACCGATTTTAGATCTCAGTTCCATGAATCTTTATGAAGAGTACAAAAGGTTCAGGATGCTGTCTTTGCAGAGCCTTCTGCCCCTCATCCAGCCGGGTCAATGGCTTTGTGCTCTGGATATGCAGGATGCTTATCTGCACATTCCCATTCACCCATCTCATCGCAAATACCTTTGTTTTGCATTCCAGGGGGACCACTACCAGTTCAAGGTGCCCCCGTTTGGTCTATCCTCGGCCCCCGAGTATTTACCAAATGCCTGGCAGTGGTGGCGGCCCACCTGCATACCAAGGGAGTACAGGTTTTCCCTTACCTGGACGACTGGCTCCTGGCGGCCTTGTCCAGGGAGGAACTCTTGCGATTCCTCTCCCTTACCCAGCAGGTTTTTGCCTGCCTGGGTATTACCATCAACCATTCCAAGTCTCATCTGGACCCATCCCAGAGGCTACAGTTTATTGGGGCGATTCTCTGTACAACCATGGGCAAGGTCTTCCTGCCCCCGGACAGGACGGCCTCTCTTCAGACCCAGATAAATCTGTTGTCCGACTGCAGGAAGGTCTCGGCGAGGTCGGTCCTTCACCTTCTCGGGCTCATGGCGGCTGCTATCCCGACGGTCCCTCACACTGGACTCCACATGAGGATCTCTCAGTGGACTCTATGATCTCAGTGGGACCAGCTAGTAGATGACCTAGATCACTCAGTTCTGATCTCCTCACTGATGATGAGAGACTTGCAATGGTGGATGGTCCGAGAGAACCCGTTTTGGGGATTTCCTTTCTTTCATCCTCCCCCCTCCCAGACTCTAACCACAGACACCTCAGGCGAAGGTTGGGGAGCCCATCTAGGCCCTCATCGGACTCAGGGCTCCTGGTCCAGACTAGAACAAGCTCTCCACACCAATGTGCTTGAGCTCCGGGCAGTGTTGTATGCTCTCCAAGCCCTTCACCAATACATCCTTCCTGGCCACCTAGCCGTTCAGACGGACAACATGTGCATGGTGTGATACATCAACAAGCAGGGAGGGACTCAGTCCTACCCTCTATGCAGGGAGGCAAGGAGGGTTTGGGATTGGGCAACACAACACGACCTTCACCTCACGGCGATTCACGTTCCAGGAGTCGACAGCACCCTGGAAGACAAGCTAAGCTGCTCTTCTGCTCTGACTCATGAGTGGAAACTGGACCAAGGGGTCCTAGACAATATCTTCCAACTTTGGGGAACACCACAGGTTGACCTGTTCGCATCCTCCCTAAACGCAAAACTTCCCACCTTCTGCTCGCTCGTTTCAGAGCGAGGCGCTTTCTGGAGCGATGCTCTGTCTCTAGACTGGAAGGACAGATTCGTCTATGCCTTTCCCCCAGTTCCTCTTATCCCACGAGTCTTGCAGAAACTAGCTTCAGAAGGAGTGAGAATGATTCTGATCACTCCTTTCTGGCCCAGGCAATTCTGGTTCTCTCTTCTACAACAATATTCAGAGGATCCTCCTCTTGCTCTTCCTCTATCTCGAGGTTTGTTGACCCAGGATCAGGGGGACCCTGGTCCATCTAGGCCTCAAATCCCTTCAACTGCATGCATGGCTCCTGCAGACCTAGCCCAATCCCGTTTTGGAGTGTCTCCCAAAGTGGCGGAGATTCAAACACCATGAAGTCTTGCTATATTAGGACTTCTTGCAGTATGCCACTGCACTTGAACTGCCCCGGGGAGGAAACAGTTAACTCCAGAGAAACCTGGAGTTCCACAGCGCGAGGGCGCTGTTCAAAGCTCTATCTGGTCAGTTTCAAATGAAACTGCCAGATTCTTTACTCCGCTTCACTGAACAGTCGCTCCGGAGATCAGCTCCTTCAGCTCGGTTCATTCTCGGTTCAAGCAAGTATTTTTCGGTTCATTTGAACTGACAAAAAGTATTTATTTTACCGCATTTCGGTTAAAGCTCTATCTGGTAAACCGTAAGTACATTATCGAAAGTCTGTGTGGAAATCCAATTATCGGTTCGGTTTTGAACCGATAGGTTTGCTTAATTTAACGTTTAAAAGTGTTTTGGGGCTTTTAGAGTGCGGTTCCCGGTTCTTGGTTCTAAAAAAAACTTGAATTTTAAAAGGGTTTTTTCAAATACCGTGACACGGTTAGGAACCGATAAGGGTGTCTTGCCTGGCACTGCCATTAAAAGGGCAAGTTGTTGGTTAGGCTGGCATTATGTCTGAGAAACCCAAAAGAAAAACCGGGCCCACTGGGTTTCAACACTGTGATATTTGTGGGGAAGCCTTTGCTAAGGCTGACCCACACACCACTTGTGTTTATTGTCTGGGGGCTGACCACCTCCTGTCAGACTGCCAGGTGTGCAAGAATTTTCCTGCAGCCACCCTGGAAAAGAGATTGGGCTGGCTCAGGGAACGAGAGGCCAAAAAGTCCGCTGACCCGGATGGCCAGCCCAGTTCAGTACCCTCTGGACCAGAGGGAGTGCCCTCTGACCAGGGCGAGACTTCCTCGGGTAAAAGGAAGGCTGGTTCAGAGGAACCAGTCCCAGCAAAAAAGACAAAGAAATCAGCAGGTCTGGAGTCCAAAATTGTCTCTCCAACTGCAGCAGAGATAGCTAAAGCCATACAGATTGTTCAGTCTTTGTCTCAGGGATCTGTCGAACCCTCTACAACTGGGAAAAGGGTGGTTCGTTCAGTCCCAGTGGTTCAGGATTATGATGTTGAGGATTTTTATGAACCACAGGAGGGGGAGGAGGAATTTGATCAGTATGTTTGTGACTGGGAAGGTCTGGACGTGCCCATTGAGCCGGACATTTCTCCAGACAGACCTTTAGAATCTCCCCCTATGCTGTCTGAGTCCCCTTCTCATTTTATGTTTTACAAAAAGGTTGCAGAAACCCTCCAGCTTCCTTTAGAAGAGGCTGTGGATGAGCAAGAGGAGCCTGATTATGTTGAAATGATGGATATTCCAGAGTCTAGGAGGTTGTCTATTCCTTTGCATAAGTCATTTAGGAAGCAAACAACAAAGATTTTAAAAATCCTCATTCTGTCCCTCCTGTAGATAAAAAATGGAGAAGGTATACTGTCAGGTCCTGGTACAGACTTCCTCACTGAGCAGTGTAGTCATGTAGGTGTTGTTCAAGCTGCAGCCTGTGACAAGGCTAATATTCCCTGGCCTCACATCCTCCTGATAAGGATTCCAGAAAGATTGATGCCATGGCGAAAAACAATATATGGCAGCTCGTTGGGACTCAGGCAGGCTAATTATATGGTATGTGGCTAGATATCAGAAATCTAGATGGGACACTATATTGCAGTTAGCCAAGCAGGTCCAGGGCCAGCTGGCTAGTGAGTTGGAACAAGTGGCTGCTGATGGCATTGAAGCCTCTAAAGTTCAATTTCATGCTGCTGTTGATGTTAATGATGTTTCCTCTAGGGTCATGGCCACTTTTGATGCTTTCCGTAGGTTGGCATGGCTCAGATGCACTAATCTGTCCCAAGATACTCAGTCAAAGGCTATGGATTTTCCTGTAGTAGGAAATTCTCTGTTTGGGGATCAAACAGAAAATTACATGAAAAAGATGGATGAATACAGAACTACCTACAAAAGTGCCCAAGCTAAGGAGAGGCATGCCACTCCACAAAGGCATGCCCCCAGAGGTAGGGGCAGGCCTTTCCACAGGCCTTTTTATCAAGTTCAGGCCTCTTCAGCCTTTGCACAGAGGGTTTTTTTCAGAGGCAGAGGTAGACGGGGCACAGGCAGACCGTCTCCCTCTCCTCAGCCAAAAGCTGCTGCCAAGCAGGCACCCTGATGGGGTGCCCAGGGCCAATTCTCTTGTACCGGTGGGGGGCAGGTTGGTTTATTTCAGCCAGAACTGGTTGTCCCTAACTTCAGACAAATGGGTTCTGGAGGTGGTAAGCCAAGGTCTGGTTCTCAGCTTCAAACAGTTCCCAAAGATGAGAGCCAGACATTTTCCACCTGCAAATCCTTCAGAAGCCCTTGCTTTGGAAGCAGAGATTTCTTCTCTTCTGGGCTGCAAAGCAGTGGAAAGGGTTCCTCCTTGCCATCAGGGCAAGGGGCTGTACTCAAGATACTTCCTTACCCCAAAAAAGACAGGAGAATGGTGGCCCATCCTAGATTTAAGGTTCCTGAACAAGCATCTTTTGAAACCAAAGTTCAAAATGTTAACTCTGGCAATGATTTTGCCTTCCCTAAGGCCAGGGGACTGGCTGGCTTCCCTGGACCTCAAGGACGCCTATTTTCATATCTTGATCAGGCCTTCTCACCGAAAATACCTCAGGTTGAACTGCCCTCTGGCCACTACCAGTTCAGAGCAATGCCCTTGGCCTCACCTCTGCTCCAAGGGTTTTCACAAAATGTCTAGCTGTGGTAGTGGCTCATTTAAGAAGGCAAGGGGTTGCTGTGTTTCCTACCTGGACGACTGCCTCATAGTGGGTCAGTCTCCAGATCAGGTAAATCCCACTTGCAAGTCACCCAGCAGCTTCTCACTTCTCTGGGATTCCTGTTGAATTTTCCAAAGTCAGTTCTGGAACCAGTTCAGGTACTAACTTTCATAGGTGCAGAATTGAACACAAAGTCCAGCCAGGGCATTTCTTCCCTTGGAAAGAGTGGACAGACTCATTGCCCTGGCATCCTCCTTACCCTCCTGGTCTCTCGACCAGCAAGGCACTTTCTGCAACTCCTAGGGCACATGGCTGCTTCCACAGCTGTCGTGCAGGGAGCAAGATTTCAGATGAGAGACATTCAGTTCCACTTGAGGTCCTACTGGTCTCAAAGGAAGGACCCTTACCAAATTAGTCCCAGTGACCAAAACCCTGATCCTGGCCCTTCAGTGGTGGCAGGATCAAAGCAATTAACTCAGGGGTCCCCTTCTTACCGTTCTTCCATTCCCTCACCCTCACCACGGATGCCTCCCTGTTAGGTGGGGGCTCACTTAGCGACCTTTCCACCCAGGGAGTGTGGTCCCCTCAGGAATCTCTGCTCCACATCAATCTTTTGGAACTCAGAGCTGTCCTCTTAGCTCTCCAGGCTTTTTCAGCTATTGTCCAGAACAAGGTAGTTCAAGTCAGGACAGACAATACCACAACAATGTGGTACATCAACAAGCAAGGGGGCACTCTGTCTTCAGCCTTGTGCACCGAAGCAATGAAGTTGTGGTCTCTGGCTTACTCCCTGAACACCTCCCTGATAGCAGTTCACCTTCCAGGGAAGGACAATGTCCTGGCGGATGCCCTCAGCAGGATTTCACAGGGTCATCACAAATGGACTCTGAATCCCCAGGTTCTGGGGTCGGTCTTTGCCAGATGGGGCACCCCTCAGATAGATCTCTTCGCAGCCCCAGACAACCACCAACTTCCTCTATTTTGTTGCAGACCTCCAGTGTTGGGCTCAGTCCCCCTGGACGCCTTTCTGTTGGATTGGGAAGGGAAATTCCTGTATGCCTTTCCCCCCTTCCCTCTCCTCTTCAGGGTACTAGTGAAAATCAGAACTCAGCCCTGCAAAGTGATTCTGATTGCTCCAGACTGGACCAGACAGCCCTGGTACCCTCTTCTCCTGTCCCTGACATTCCACCCTCCCCTGAGCTTGCCCAGGTTCCACGACCTGCTGACCTGTGCACAGGAGAGAGTGTGGTACCCGGACCTCAATTCCCTCCACCTCAAGGCTTGGTTCTTGAGGAGCTAGAATTTGCTGATTTACACCTTTCTCAAGGTGTCTTGGACATTTTAAAGGCTTCTAGGAAGCCTTCCACTAGGGCGACTTACAATTCTAAGTGGAAGAGGTTTTTCTTCTGGTGTTCTGAGAAACAAATTGTACCAGAATCTGCTGACTTGGCCATTTTATTGGACTATTTGGTCCATCTAAATTCCCTAGGCCTCAAACCAGCTACCTTGAAGGTTCATCTGGCAGCTGTTTCTGCCTTTGTGTCGGCAGGGAAACCCGTTTCCTTCTCTTCCCACCCTGTGTTTTCCAAGTTTTTTAAGGGGTTACTTCACACTAACCCTCCCTTTCGGGAACCAGCTCCTGCCTGGGACCTGAATGTTTGCATTGCTCAGCTAATGCAACCCCCCTTTGAGCCTCTGTCTTCGGCAGATCTCAAGTTTTTAACTTGGAAGACTGTTTTTCTAGTGGCTATCACTTCTGCTAGACGTATAAGTGAATTACAAGCCTTGTCAGTGGAAAAAGATTTTATTTCTTTTCACAGAGATAAGGTAGTCCTCAGGACTAACAGAAAGTTTTTACCTAAAGTGGTTTCAGATTTTCATCTAAACCAATCCATCTCTCTTCCAGTATTTTTCACTGAGCATTCCTCCTCAGGGGAGAGGAGATTGCACAGACTGGACGTCAAAAGAGCCCTAAGCTACTATTTGGAACGCACCAAGGGTCACAGGTTCGAATCCCTCCAACTCTTCCTTACCTATGGAGAAGTTGGCAAAGGGAGACCTGCCTCTAAGAGGACAATCGCAAGGTGGATTGTCTCCTGTATCCAGTTCTGTTACCAAAAACTAGGTAGAGAACCTCCCTCAGGACTGAGGGCCCACTCCACCAGGGGTACAGCTGCATCTCTAGCGGCTGCTAGAGATATTCCCATTTTGGAAATTTGTCAAGCTGCTACCTGGAAAACAGTCCACACCTTTACCAAGCATTATTCCCTGGATGTCCAGTCCAGGAGAGATGCTCGTTTGGCACAGCTGTGCTTCAGAGCCTATTCCCTAAGTAGGTTCTGGCCCTCCTCCATGGAGGTACTGCTGTGTAATCTGCAAGAAGTCCTAATATAGCAAGACTTCATGGTGTTTGAAGAAAAAATTACTCACCTTAGTAATTGCTTTTCTTCTCATGGAGTCTTGCTATATTAGGACAACCCTCCCTCCTACCCCTCTCAGAACTCCTACTTGGGTATGGGGTTGGCAAATTAGTGCAAGCACTGTGTCATGCCATTTTAGTTCCTCCCTAGTCCCCCTTTCTCATTTGGGATAGGGAACTAGGTGATTCTGTTTTTGTTAAGTGGTATATGGCCCCCTTCCTGGACTTGAGTCTTTTGAGGAGAGGGGGTCTACTAGTGCTTGTCATGGGTGATACTAATAATAATATGTATATTGTTATCATTCTTTGATTGTTGTTGTGTTTTGTTGTTTTACTACTGGTAGGTAGCCAACGGCTAGTGTAGAGCTTTTCCACACAGACTTGCTATGTTAGTTTAGCTTCGTAAAGAACATGGCAGTTTCATTTGAAACTGACCAGATAGAGCTTTGAACAGCGCTCTCGCGCTGTGGAACTCCAGGTTTCTCTGGAGTTAACTGTTTCCTCTCCGGGGAAGTTCAAGTGCAGGGGCATACTGCAAGAAGTCCTAATATAGCAAGACTCCATGAGAAGAAAAGCAATTACTAAGGTGAGTAATTTTTTCTTTTAGTAGAGGCCAGAAAACCCTCCACCAGGTCCACTTATGCCATGAAGTGGAAAAGATTCACTATTTGGGCCGCTTCCAAGAACGTGGAACCTTTCTCCTGTTCAGCGGGACTTCTGCTGGAGTATCTACGTCATCTGTTTGACCTGGGTCTCAGCCATTCCTCTTTGAAGGTACACATGGTGGCCATTTTGGCCTATCATGTTCCCTTCGCAGACAAGGCCTTTGCTCAACTGGAGGTCTCCAAGACCTTTCTCAGAGGGGTTCTCCATCTGAGGCCTCCCATTCGTACTCCTGCCCCCCCCCCTTGGGGCTTGAATTTTGTTCTCAAGAAACTTACCCTTCCTCCCTTCGAAACTGCAGCTTCTGCAGATTTGAAGTTTCTTTCGTGGAAGACGCTCTTCTTGGTGCCCATTACTCCGCCTCAAAGAATCTCTGAGCTCCAGGTCCTTATGTGTAAAATCCCCTACTTGATTTTTCACAAGGAACGAGTTGCTCTTCACACGAATCCTAAGTTTCTACCTAAAGTAGTAGCAGAGTCTACCTTAAATCAGTCCATAGAGTTACCTGCCTTTTTTACGCAGTACTGTAATCAAGGGGGAGTATTTACTCCATACTATAGATGTTCACCGGATTCTGAGATACTACACCAACAGGACGAAGGATCTCAGAAAGACTGATCAGTTGTTCGTCTCTTTTGCTCACAAAAGGGAAGGCAATGCTGTTTCCAAGCAATGCCTGTTTAAGTGGTTGGCTCATTGCATCACTTTCTGTTATGACAAATACCACAAGACCCTCCCGGATCAAGTCAGAGGTCACTCCACAAGAGTAGTAGCTGCCTCTGTGGCTTGTTTCAAGAATGTGTCTGCGGCAGACATCTGCGTTGCTGCCACCTGGACTTCCATCCATACCTTTACGAAACACTACAGTTTGGATATTGCCTCTCACCATAGAGCAGGCTTCGGGCTAGCTGTTTTGCAAGGCCTCCTATCTTGAGGCTTGCACGGCTAAAACTGCTTCTTGGAGTAGTTTTCCTCCTCCCGGTGCCTTTCTTTGTTCCAGACTGCTTGGGATTCAGTCCTGTATGTAATTACCTACTGCAAGATCCCTTTCCAAGTAAGATAGTACAGTTACATAAGAACTTACCGTAACAGTAGATCTTCGAGAGAGGCACTTGCAGTAGGCAATACCTTCCTGCCCTCCATCCCCCTAGACTTTTTCAGCTCCTTTTCCATATAGAGAAATATCCGCAACTCTCTCGTCCAGCATCTTTCGGCCTGTGGCGGGAAAGAACTGGAAGGCAGGTGTCCGGGACCGCCCCTTTATACCGTCTCCTGACGCCAGTCACCTGACTTGGGGGCGGTCCCTCGCCAGGGACTGCTAGCTAGAAATTTTTCTGTGGGGTCCTGCCGCCTGCCGGCGTCAGTCCTATATGTGAATACCTACTGCAAGAGCCTCTCTCGAAGATCTACTGTTACGGTGAGTTCTTACATAACTGTACTTTTCTTCCCCTGACAAAAAATCTAGAATTTGTTGCGACACATTTTTCACCCAACCCCCAATATAAACAGTAAAGTGTCCCAAAATCATTTTGGTCCTCTTTGGTCCTCCTTCAAACAGGTGAACTTTCCCTATAAACTTTAACTAGAAAATAAACTCTTTGCAGGTCTTGACTGTTATCTTGCAAACTTAGCTCCTGCCCCTCCTTCTTTACCTGGTCTATCAGGGCCCCAAAATTTCTGGAACTCAATTAGTCTAGCTGGCTTTCCTAGCTAGAAGAACTTATTTTACCTTGGCAATGATAGACCCTTAGCTAACTAGCCTATACTTTAAAACTTAGTTTCCCTTTTTTTACTTTCTTTACTCCTATGGTGAGTGGCTAAACTCTGCCACTGCACTGCTGCTTGCTCAGAGAGAGAGAGAGAGAGAAAATCAAAGCTTGAGCTACTTCAGCACTCCAACTCACCCTTCTTGTGCCTGATTGGAGCATTTGGTTCATCGGTCATTGGCAGCCAATCAGGAGACAGCCTGAGCCCTTTTCAAAGTTAGGAACTCTCTTGAACAAGTTCTTTCCCACTGCTGTTGTGCCCCTCCCCCGAACACCACACCCTTTACTCTGCTTAAATATTTTTTTTTATCTGGATGGTCCCACCTCCTGCTGATGTTGTCCTAGTGACATCAGAACCAGCCAGCAGACTTTAACTCAACATGGCCTGCCTGGAACTTGCACTGAGGACTGCCTGCCCCCTTCCCTCTCCGAGTAGCCCTTTTATTTTTATAGATATATTTTATTTATTTATCTATTTATATATTTATGCCCCTCTGGGCTTTTGCTGATGCCTGCTTATTTATTTGTTTATTTTTTGTTTACCGGGTAAATGCACTCAGTGGCGGCTCTACACCAGGGCCCGCCAGGGCACGTGCCCCGGTAAAAAAATGCTGTGCCCCAGTTGGTGCCCCATATGCTGCAGAGCTTCCCCCATTGTAACAATATATCAGGGCCCTGGTTGCAATTTGCTGTGCCCCAGCTGTGCCCTGGTAACCATTTGTGGCTAGAGCCGCTGCTGAATGCACTAAACAACCACATTATCTATTTTCAGGCATGACCTGGGATAGTTACAGACAAAACCAGCATATTGTAACAGGGGAGTTCTAGACAGCATACAGCACAGAAAACAATGGGGTACACCATAAACACATGGGCCCAGATATTCAAAAGGGTTGTGCATGGCCAGGAGCCATGCGCAACCCACTGATGCGACCCAGCGCGGTATTCAAATGGGAATTACGCCTGATATTAATCCTGATGCGCTTGCATTATCAGTATTGCATGCAGGCTAGGTGGGGGCATGCCTATGCATACTCTGCATATCCCGATATTCAGTCCAGGATGTGCTGAGCCATGCATGTGCAACCCCTACTTGCGGCGCACAAAGTTGATCAAAAAAAAAAAAGGAGTAACGGCCGGCCACCCACAGGTGAGCTGCTGTATTGCAGGGTGCAACATGGCAGCTGCCACCTGTGGATGGCCACCCGAGCTCCGGCTGCACCTCCTTGGTGGCGCGCCCCCCCATGCACGATTGCGGGCATTGGTATGAAAAAATAGAATCCTATATCCCTGGTGGTCAAGTGGACCGCTGTCAGCCGATCACGGGCTTAAGTAAAATAATAATTATTCCTTTATTCCTGGTGGTCCAGTGGACTGATGTCAGCCCAATTGGGAGCTTAAGTAACATAATAAAGATTTGTTTTTCCCTGGTGGTCCAGTGGACCGCTGTCAGCCTGATCGTGGGCTTAAGTAAAATAATAATGATTCCTTTTCCCCTGGTAGTCCAGTTAACCGCTGTCAGCCCGATCGTGGGCTTAAGTAAAATAATAATGATTCCTTTTTCCCTGGTGGTCCAGTGGACCGCTGTCAGCCCGATCGCGGGCTTAAGTAACATAATAAAGATTCCTTTTTCCCTGGTGGTCCAGTGGACCGCTGTCAGCCCGATCATGGGTTTAAGTAAAATTATAAAGATTCCTATATCCCTGGTGGTCCAGTGGACCCCCCTCCCCACCATCCCATGATCCCTACCGCCCCACTCTCCCCGGTCAGCAAGCGGCGGGCACCCACCCGCCTGCTGCCCTGCTGCCCACACGACTGATCGCGGTAGGGTGCACGCCCATTGTCTTACACTGTGGACCAATGGGTGTACAGCCCCACCGACGTGTGTCAGTCGGGTGTGCGGGCGCAGGCGGTGGGTGCCGCCGTCCGCTGCTCACCGGGGGTATTGATACTTTATTATTTTTCAAATGCCTGCGATCGGGCTGTGGGGCACATTGCCACGCTGCAGGGGACGTCAGTCCCCGACAGTTCCTGCCTGGCAGGGCGCCAAGCGCAGGTCACCGGGAATTGGCGCACCTGCATGCAAATGGGGCAATAATGACATGCAAATGGCTCCATTTGCGCCTTGCATACATTATGGCCCCATTTGTGTGTGCACTTTTGAATATCGCAGTTGTTGCACCTAGCGCAATGGAACTTGCGCTAGCGCATCCCCCTGCTCCACTCTGGCCACTTGCGCTGGTGCAGTGCCACTGCGCCATGTGCACTGTGGGTGGCCAGGGTGTGATATTCAATTATGTTGAGCCATGGTGCAGCCCCGTTGAATATCGCCTAGTCAACGCCTGCGCAACCGAGTTGCGCTTACGCCAGGCTTGCGCCACAGCTTGAGCAGATCTTGAATATCTGGGCCATGGTATACAATGAATATAGACAGAGGCCCAGATATTCAAAAGGGTTGCACATGGTGCAACAGTGTTGTGCCATGCACAACTCACTGATGCGCCCCGGCACGATATTCAAATGGGAATTGCACCTGGCACAAATCCTGATGCGCCGGAGCGCATCAGTAATGTATGCAGGCGCAGATAGGGGAGGCATGCCCATGCATACTCTGCACATCCTGATATTCAGCCCGGGATGTGCTGAGCCATACAAACTCAACCCCTACTTGCGCCGCACAAAGTTGATCCAAAAAACCCACAGGTGAGCTGCCATATTGCAGGGCGCAACACGGCAGCTGCCACCTGTTGATGGCCACCCGAGCTCCGGCTGCACCTGCATGGTGGCGCCCCCCCATGCCTGATCGCAGGCATTGGCATGAAAAAATAGAATCCTATATCCCTGGTGGTCCAGTGGACCGCTGTCAGCCAAGTTGCAGGCTTAAGTAAAATAATAAAGTTTCTGTAACCCTGGTGGTCCAGCGGACCCCCACCCGCCCACTGATCCCCACTGCCCTGCTCTCCCGATCAGCGGCGAGCAGCCCCCACCCGCCTGCCACCCCACTGCCTGCTGACTGATACCGCCAGGACTGTATGCCCATTTGTCCACAGCGTGAGCCATCGGTGTGTAGTCATACCGCATTCACACATTCCAGATCACACATCTGGAATGTGTAGTACTGGTATGGGCTGCACGCCCATTGGCTTACGCCAGGACCAATGGGCAACAGCCCTACTAATGGTGCTGTCAGCCGGCGGCGTGGTGGCAGGCGGTGGATGCTGCTGCCCGCCGCTGATCGGGGAGCAGGGCGGGGGGCTCAGTGGGCGGGTGGGGAGGGGTCCGCTGGACCACCAGGGTTATAGGAATCTTTATTATTTTACTTAAGTCTGCGATCGGGCTGACAGCAGTCCACTGGACCACCAGGGTTATAGGAATCAGTATTATTTTACTTAAGCCTGCGATCAGGCTGACAGCAGTCCACTAGACCACCAGGGATATTGGATACTTTATTATTTTTCAAATGCCTGCAATCGGGCTGTGGGGCATATTGCCACGCTGCAGGGGGCGTCAGTCCCCGACGGCTGCTGCCTGGCAGGGTGCCAGGCGCAAGTCGCCGGGGATCAGCGCACCTGCATGCAAATGGGGCCATAATGACATGGAAATGGCCCCATTTGTGCCTTACATACATTATGGCCCTATTTGCATGTGCACTTTTGAATATCACGGTTGTTGCACCTAGTGCAATGAAACTTGAGCTAGCGCATCCCCCTGCTCCACTCTGGCCACTTGCGCTGGCACAGTGCCACTGCGCCATGTGCAGTACGGGTAGCCAGGGTGCAATATTCAATGATGCTGAGCCATGGTGCAGCTCCGTTGAATATCGCCCAGTCAATGCCCCTGCGCAGCCAAGTTGTGCTGCACCCAGGCTTGTGCCGCAGCCTGGTGCAGTTTGAATATCTGGGCCAGACAGTACAAGGAATTCAACAGGCAATCATCACTGTAAGGAAAAAAAAAATAATACATGTAAGTACAGACGGCACCATGAAACAGAGGGCAGGAAGAATTACCTAGAGGACTAATAGGTGAGTCAAGGGTAAGTGGCCAGCAGCTTGGTTCTAAGAGCAGTGAGCTGGGATAGGGGAGTCCCAGAAGTCATAGTGGGGCCTTGGGGAGTGAAAAGAACCAGGTCAGTACATATAGTTTAGGGGCAAGAGCATTTATCCTTGATTTGTAGGTGGCTTTTGAGGCCATTTTTAAAGATATAGTGGGACTGCGTGTGTTTCAGTTCCTTACAGAGAAAGTTCCAGTGTTTTGGTTCAGACACCTCAAAGGCATACTCGACCATCTTAGTGTTGCATTTGGGGATGTCCAGTAGAGAGTTGTCCATAGAGCGCAGTGAGTAGGTCAGTAAGGAAGGTTTGAACCAGCAAGCGATAGACTCAGGAAAGCCTTCTCCGATTATTTTGTCTATTGCCCAAATCCTCTCTTTGCTTGTTTCTCCTGCCCCCCCCCCAGTTCACATAACAAAAGGGCACTAGCCTTCACTAGCCACTTGGCTACTAACTAAAATACTGGCCACTCAGCCACCATTGGGGAAAAGGGGTTTTATCAGAGTCCCCTCCCCCAAACCATTTCCTTTTCTTTACGGGTGTGGCAGAAAACCTCTCCCCAGGACTACCCCTTGGCACCCTGCATTTTAGAGAAGTCCCTTTATTTTGCATTCTATTTGGTGGGTTGACTGTAATGGGGTGGACAGGCCCATTACATTCCCCCCTCTCCAAGTGTCAACAAAGCTGACCAACTGCCAACCAGCAGGCTTAAACATGGAAGTAGCAACTCATGACTATACACACATTATCACTTCACTACTTACAACTAACATTCAGTTGTCCTGTCAGGACAGTTTTAACACAATGATTAGAGGTGCTACTTCTCCCCCATGGTTCCCCAGTTGTGTAGAGCTCTGCAGTCCACTGGTACCCTTGATCTAAGCCTAGTCTTCCCTGAGTCCTTACTGTTTTGGTTCTTCTCCACGCCTCTTGATGGAGTGTGAGACAAATCGGTCTCTTCCCCCCAATTCAGTGTTAGGGTGTGTATGTCCTATCCTATCCCTGAACTTCCTAATGTTTGAGATGTGGTGTACCTCCTTGCTCCATTCAGTGGTAGGTTCCACCAGTCTGTATGTAATGTCTGAACACTTCTTGCAAATGCTGTAGGGTCCTTCCCATTGTTGAGCTAGCCTTGTACAGAAGCCATCTTCCTTGCTGGATTGCATGTGTCATTTCAAGAGCACCATGTGCTCACGTTTATCAGTGTCAGTGGCTCAGCAGGTAGCACATTCACCTCTGAGGCTGGGAGATTAGAAGGCTTTAGGTTCTATCCCCACACCAGGCACTTGGGTTAATATCCCAATACTGACACTGTAGTGCAGCATGAGGGGGGTGCTGCACTTCTGAGATGCCATCTTTTGGATGAGACGTTAAACCGAGGTCCCGTCTGCCTGTTCTGGTGGTTGTTCAGGTGGATGTTAAAGATCCCTTGGCACTTCCCGGAAAGAGCAGGGGAAATTTCCCCGGTGCCCTGGCCGAATTTCCTCCATTCACTAGAAACACCACCAACAGTTTAATCTGGTTCAGTTTCAGTTGGTTACCATCTGTATCCCCACCCCGGGTCATCCCTGAAAAAGGGACTTCTAGTCTCAGTGGGCTTACCCGGTCAACAAAATTCAATAACAACAAAATTCAATAATAATGTCCCCCATTTCAAAAGTGACACACCTTCTTTTCTGATCATAGCACTTTTCCAGGTGGATATGTCTCAGCATTCAAGTATGTCCCATCTTCTAACCCCAAGAATCACTCATTATGATTAAACTAAATGCAGTCAGTCTCCTGTGTTGAACTGCCCGGAGAGATGGAATTATATGCAAATTATGGAACTCTCATGTGGCTCATGCCACTTTCAAACTGCTGCCATAGCAACTGCTGCACTCTGAGTGCTTCAAATTCTTTACTCCGCCTGCCTAGTAAGGACGTCCCTGAGAGCTCTCCTTGAACTGTCTTCAGAAGTCATTATCTGTGTGGATAAGTACTCATTTTGAGTTTTATTTCAGATTGCTGCCTTAGAAGTTTAGTTTTCAATAATTGTAGTGTAGTTTTGGTTTTTTAGCGGTTCCCTGGAACCAAGGGTTCCACTCCCTCTGTCTAGATTTCATTTGTTTTTTGTTTAACTTCCTATCTACGGTTGGTTCCTTTGGCCGCTTTATTTTAATTAACTTTTAAGTATTTTTTCCGTTCAGTTTTTTCAAGGAACCGAATAAGGAACCTAATAGGGAACCGAATAGCGCTCGGTTCCAGAAACTGTTAGCGTTTGTTTATATTTAAAATTCCCGGTTCCTATATACAGTATATATATTGTCCTGAGATTGGTAATTGTTCGGCTTACTCAATGTCAGAAATCCACTTAAATAAGCCTAAGAAATGCACAGGACCCACTGGGTTTAAATATTGTGAGTCTTGTGGTCTGATTATAGCAAAGGCAGATAGACATTCTCTTTGTATTTCCTGTTTGGGCACCAATCATATTTTTGCCAATTGTGAGACTTGCAAATCTTTCTGTCCAAAAACATTAAGAAAGAGGGCAAAAAAGCTAGAGGAAATGGCTTCTGTTTCTGCTGCTGATAATAGTGCCTCTACCTCAATCCCTAAAAGAGATGGAGGCAAGGCCAAGGACACAGACAAAAGTTCTGAGAAACCTGACCAAGGTAAGACAAAGAGGACTGTGGAGACAGTGGCTGAGGCTGTCCCTCTTAAGAAAAAGTGCAAAGAGAAGCATGTCGCTACGCCTCCGGCTGAGAAGGCTAAGGAACTCCCAGAAGACAAACATAATATGCCCTCGGCTGAGGACATTGCTAAAGCATTACAGGTCCTACAAGCCCTGCAGGCTGCAGCCACAGTTCCTACGCAGGCTGCATTGGTTCCTCCTTCGGTTTCTGTTTCACAGGAACCTGAAATTACTTATGGTGAGTAGGATGAAGAGGACTTTGAGGGGAAACCGATATGCCCTGAAGTTTCCCCTGAGCAGGAGTTTGAGTCCCCTTCTAGGGCCCAGAAGAGTATTCCTCCAATTATGCTTTTGTAAAAAGCATGGTGGAGACCCTTAATCTCCCTCTTCAGGAGACTGAAGAGGAGGTGGAGGAAGCAGAATTCCTCAATATGATGGGGTTAACTCCAACAAAACGACTTCTTTTGCCAATGCATAAGTCCTTAAAAACGGCTGCATCGCAGATACTTCAGACCCCAACTTCTATCCCTGGGGTAGATAAACAAGCTGACAAAAAGTATCAGCTAGACAGATTGACTGCTGAATTTTTGTTTCACCATCCCGACCCAGAAGGGGTTGTTCAGGCTGCTGCCTGTGCCAAAGCCAGAATACCACTGGCTACCCACCCTCCAGATAAGGACTCACGAAAAATGGATGCCATGGGAAAAAAGGGCTACATGGCTGCTTCCTTGTTAATCAGGCAAGCCAACTACATGGCATATGGGGTACAGCACCAAAAGGCACTCTGGAACACAGTTTTAGCCCTTGCCAACAAGGTTCCAGGTGAAGTGGCAGTGGATCTACAAGAAACAGCAAGGGCTGCACTTGATGTCACTAAATATCAATTCCATATGACAGTAGATGCCAATGACACAGCTGCCAGGCTAATGGCATTAGCTGTCTCCCTTAGGAGATTTGCATGGCTAAGGGCCACCAACCTTACCTCAGATACACAGGCCAAGGCAATGGATTTCCCTGTGGAGGATAAATCATTATTTGGTGATAAAACTGAAGCATATATGAAAAAAGTAGAGGAATACAAGTCTACTTTTCATAGCAGCTCGAAGGACAGACCTTCTACTTTCGATAGATCCCAGAATAGGGGAGGCAGGGGTAGGGTTTTTTATCCCAAACCCTCTTTTCAGACACAGGCCTCTCAGCCACAACAGCAAGCGAGAGACTATTTCAGAGGAAGGGGCAGGAGAGTGATGAGAAAAGCGTCTACTTCTCCTCAGCCTCAGACACAACCCTCACAGAACACCTGATGGGCTGCTTCAGGTTGCATCTCCCTTTTGTGGAACTACCAGTGGGCGGCAGTTTGGCTCACTGCCTCCAAGGGTAGCATATTATCACCACTTCACTCAAGTTCATCTCATTTCATTTCCCAAGTTGGGAACAAGAGCTTTCACACCAGTCATCCCTGCAGACAGGATTTTACTGGACACAGAGGTCAAACACCTTTGTTCAATCAAAACAGTGGAACAGTGCCCCTAAATCAAAGGGCCAGAGGGTTATATCCACATATTTCTTTATAAGAACCTTATTTTGGATCTCAGAATGTTAAAAGAAACATTTAAAAAAAGAAAAAAAAACTTCAGAATGTCACTCTGGCATTAATCATTCCCACAGGCTGGCCTCAGGCCAGTATCAATTGGCCACACTTTTTCGGCCTAGTCTCTGTTTCAGAGCCTTCAAAAAAAAAAACAATAATAATAATAATAAATAATTTTAGTTTCCCCTACCTGGACAACTGGTTGATAGTGGGTCAGTCCTTGCAACATGCAGAGCACTTCCTGGCTCTAATAAAATCCCTGTTTTTCTCATAAACAACCAGAGGTCCCAGCAAAAACAACAGTACAAGTACTGGGGTTTATTGGAGCAGAAGTGAATAACACCCTAGGCAAACTTGTTATGCCAGAGAAACCCAAATCAGCCAGGGAATTCCCCAGGCTACTGGGCACAATGTAGCTGCCCCCCCCCCCCGTGACTCTGGTTGCCAGATTTCACAGAGAAACATCCAATTTTGCCTAGGACAGTGCCAGCCACCCACATCCTCGTATAGCTACTGCAGCATTGGCTGGACAAACAAAACCTTAGAATAGGTGTGTTTTGTTCACAGGGGAACATTTTCTGTTCTTTAGTTCTCACATCAAATGCTTCACTTTTAGATGAGAAGCACACAAGTTTGATCATGCAGCAAGTAGCACATGATCTCCCCAAGAGTTCCTATTGCACCCCACAATTATGTACTACATAAACAAACAGATAGTAACCAGGTCAGCCCCACTGTGCACAGGAACAATGGGGCTGTGATCCATGATATACTCTATGGGAGTATCCTAATCAGCCATGCACCTGCAGCAAAAGACAATGCTTGGTCAGCTCCCTCAGCAGGATAAGTCAGGACCACCACTAGTGGTTCCTGAATACTCAGATGCTCATTACAATCTTTAGGGGATGGGGCATTCCAGAGGTGGATCTTTTTTTGCCTTGGTAGAAAACCACCAGTGATCAATGTACTGTGCAGGCCTCTTCTCGGGGTTAGATTCCTCCTGAGCTGTGGGCTCTTGATTGGATGGTGGGAGTTTTTTCTCTATATGCCGTCCCTTCTTTTCCCATCGGTATTCAAGACCCTGCTGAAATTGAGATACTAACCAGCAACAGTAATATTAGTTTCACCGAATTGGTCGAGACAGCATGAGTACTGGCTTCTCTTAACTCTGTCAGTAGTTCCTCCAAGTCACTTGCCTAGGAGGCACAATTTGCTGACCTCCTCTCAAGGCAGGATCCTGTATTCCAACCTCGAATCACTGAGGTTCAAAGCCTGGCCCTTTGAGGAATTAGAAGTTGCTAACATTAGACTGCTAGATCCGGTATTGTCAGTGCTTAAGGGTTCCAGGAAACCTTTTTGCACTAAGAAAACATTCTTCTAAATGGAAAGGGTTTCTTACATATGTGGTTTGCAGGTAAGGGTATTGATCCCTACAAGGCTGGCTTGTTTTTTTTGCCTAGACTGCCTCACACACTTACAGTCTCTGTTTACTTTTCTGCTGGTGAAGAGAGAGCCGTGGCCTCTCATCTGGTCTTCAGAAAATATCTAAAGACCTTCAGCCTTCGTCTCTCTCCACTGAGGGAACCAGTTCCAGTCTGGAATCTGTATATCTGTATTGCCAAACTCATGGACACACCATTTGAGCCTATGGAAACTATAGATTTGGAAATCTCTGTTTCTCTTGTTTATCACTATAACCAGAAGGATCAGTGACTTACAGGCCCTGTACACAGTTGAACACTACATCTTGTTCCACAGATATAAGATGGTCGTCAGGAACAGTAGAAATTCCTTCTTAAAGTGGTGTCTCATTTTTTTCCATTTAAAATCAGTCTATCACCCTATCCCCTTTTCTTTTCAGAGAACTTAGTTCTCCGGAAATAAAGCTTCACTCACTGGAGGTAAAAAGGGCACTTAGCCAATATATTGACAAACCAAGTCTTACAGATCAAGTCAGTCATAGAAACATAGAAACATAGAATTTGATGGCAGATAAGGACCGCTTGGCCCACCTAATCTGCTCATTTCCCTACCTAACTGATAAGCTGCAGATCCTAGTTGACCAACAGCCTTGTGGAGGCAGTATAGCTCAGTGGTCTAAGGCTCTGAGCTGCAAATCTGGTGACATCCAGCAGACCAGACCTGGGTTTGAATCCCACAGCTTCCACTTGTATACTGTGTGACCCTGAGCAAGTCACTTAACCTCCTTTTGCTCCCGGGTCGCTCCTGTAAAAAAGCTTTCAGCTTAGTGTGCTATACCTGGTTAAACAACTAAATAAAATGGCCTACTTCCTCCTACCCTCCACTAGAATTGCCTTATGTCTGTCCCATGCATTCTTGAATTCCCCTACTGTTTTTAACTCTACGACCTCCTCAGGAAGGCTGTTCCTGTAGCCACAACCCTCTCTGTGAAGAAATACTTCCTCACATTACCTCTGAGCCGTCCCCCCTCTATCTTTAAATTGTGCCCCCTTATTTTTGCACATCTCTTTTTCTGAAAGATGCTACCCTCTTGGACCTTGTTGATTCCCTTGAGGTATTTGAAAGTTTCTATCATGTTCCCCCTCTCCCTCCTTTTCTTGAGGCTATACATCTTTAGTTCCTTTAGTCTTTCTTCATATGTCTTCTGATACAGACCCTGCACCCCAGTCACAACTGTTCCTTGCCTATAGTGAAGTAGGTAGAGGTAGGCCTGCCACAAATTGTACAGTTACTCACTGGAGAGTGGCATGTATACAATTTTGCTACGCCAAGGTGAATAAATAGGCACCCCTGGGTTTGAGGACACATTACACCAGAGTTGCAGCTACGTCAATAGCAGTTCTAAGAGAAATTCCACTACTGGAAATCTGCAAAGTAGCTACAAGCAGAACAGTACACACCTTTACAAACCATTTCAGCTGGTACGTTGAATCCAGAAGTGATGCTCGATTTGGTACAGCAGTGCTGCAGAACCTGCTTTTAAGATAGGTTCTTGGCCCAACCTCCAAAGGTACTGCTTGGTAGTCTGCATTTAGTTTAATCATAATGAGTGATTCCTTGGGTTAGAAGAAAAAATGACTCACCATAGTAATCTTGTTTCTTCAAAGGGATCACTCATTATGATTAAAGCTCCCTCCCCATCTCCCCTACTAGAACCTATAAAGTTTATTCTGCTTCCCTGCTGTAGGAAGTTTTGGCCTATAGGGCTTAGGTTAGAGACTCACCTTTGTGTTTAACCAGTTGGTTTCCTTGTGGTCTCAAGTTTCTTAGATTTATTGGTGGAGCATTTTTGACCTGAAAGGGGCAAAAAACTTCTTTTTACTTTATTTTATTTTATGTTATTTTTATTAGAATGTTAGTTGTTAATTAGTGGGTCATATACCCAATTAGGCTACGTAAGAATCTGAAGCACTCAGAGTACAGCAGTTGCTAAGGCAGCAGTTTGAAAGTGGCATGAGCCACATGAGAGTTCCATAATTTGCATATAATTCCATCTCTCTGGGCAGTTCAACACAGGAGGCTGACTGCATTTAGTTCAATCATAATGAGTGATCCCTTTGAAGAAGCATGATTACTATGGTGAGTAATTTTTTCTTCTCTGTCATTACCTCAGGGAACTGTAGGAGACAGAAGTCGAGACTTTGCCATGGTCTCAGCATCTCCTCCCCCTTTGGTAGCACTGCAGATCAGTGAAGCTGCATCACATTCTTTGTGGATGACTCAAAACTGGGAGCACTGGCAGATGGGCAGGAGGGAAGAGAGGCCCTGCAGGGGGATCTGGATACCCTGGGGGGGGCAAGGAAGTGGGGGTTGAAGTTCAATGCAGGGAAATGTAGGATGCTGCATCTGGGGGTCAGAAACCTGGGACATGCATACACCCTGGGGGGGAACCACACTGCTAGTCACATCGGGCGAGAGGGACTTAGGGATAGTGGTGGACAGCAAAATGAATAACACAGAGAATTATTGAAGAGCTGCAACAAAAGCAAACAGGATACTGGGCTGCATAACCAGGGGGATTACCTCCAGGAGGAGGGAGGTGATCCTCCCTCTGTATAATGCCCTGGTTAGGCCGCATCTTGAGTACTGTGTGCAGTTCTGGAGACCCCATCTTAAGAGGGACATGGCACTGCTGGAGAGGGTCAAGAGGAGGGTAACCAGGATGATTCAGGGCATGGAGGGTAGGACCTATGAGGAGAAACTGGATGAACTCAATCTGTATGCATTGGAGGAGGGGAGGGACAGAGGGGACATGATAGACTTTCAAGTATGTAAAGGGGATAAATAAGGGCGAAGCCAGGGAAGTGTTCAGGCTTAAGAAGGAGGGAACTACCAGGGGGTACGAGTGGAAGCTAGAAGGGGGGAAGTACAGGGAGAAGCGCAGCAGACACTTCTTCACAAAGAGGGTGGTGGAACTATGGAACGCACTGCCCAGGAGTCTGGTGGAAAAGACCACAGTGGAAGGATTCAGGAAGGGTTGGGACAGGTACAGGGGGAAGCTGAGGCCAGGGAGGGCCACCTCTGGGGCTGGAGGGGTGGAGGAGCGAGCTCCCAGTAGGGGGCTAGCTACTGAGCAGACACGATAGACCATGGGGCCTATTCTGCTGGCTTTTACTATGATACTATGATAGTATGATATATAAGATTTGTGCTGGTTCTAGCTGTAAGATGGTGCTAACCTGTTCAGTGGTTCCTTCTTCTGGTAACTGCCGTAAGGATGGCTCAAGAACTGGATTTTTGTCAGACATTAGGGCTGCTGAACCTTGTGGTGTGGACACCATCTTGCTGCAATCATCAGTTGTTAGTTTTGAGCCTCTGATAATGCCCATACCCAGTATCATATCTGCCACTGAGTGATCAAAAATGAGGGCATGGCCCTGCCACTTTTTTCTGAATGCTCCAGTTTCTACCTCACCATGTTCCCACGGATGATAGGCCTCTTCTGAAGTGAGCCTGACTTGCACCTCTGTTTCTGTTTGGTACCAGGTCCACGCCTCCAGGTAATTCTTCCATGCTTTACACGAGTCAATGGTGTGGGTTGTTCCTGTGTCGATCAGACATTGCACTGGAGTCCCTGACAGCATAACTGTGAGGCATAACAACTCTGCCCTCCTCTCTTCCTTTGGACCTGCTTCTCCCCCTGCGACTGTTACAGTTTCTTGTGGACTTGCAATTGTGGCCAAGTTGGTTCCCTCCACTGGCCTGGTGACTTGCACAATGCTAGCTGCTGGTCCTGCTGGTGATTCATAAGGACAGTTGTAACTAAGTTGATTTGGGCTGTTACACTTGAAACACCTCTTTTCTCCTGATGCTGATGTTGCTCCCCAACTTTGGTTTGGCCATGACTGCCCATTCTGACCACTTCTCCTGTCCTCTAGTAACCAGTGTGGAAGTCCCATTGGTGAGCCTGATTGTATAAAGGGTCAGCTCTGGATGGGTTTCAGTACCGGTTCAGATTGTCTGCCAATTGTTGGGCCTTTTGGACCAGGTACTCAATAGTCAGGGGTTTGGTGCACACAAAATGGTTTCACAGTTCGTGTTCCAAGGTGCTTGTGATGAACTCCATTTCTTCCTCTTCTTGTGCTCCAGGATACAGATGCCGATACACCTCCCATTTGTCCAGGATAAAGTCATTAAGTTTATCTCTTCGCTGTTGGAGCCGATCCAGCTCCCTTCTGAGTTGCTGCCAGCTATGGATTCTGTCTAAATATTCTAAGAAGTGCAGCTTGCACTGCCTCTAATTCTGAATCTGAGATATGAGTCCCATGTCCTCTGTACTTGTGGTTTTCTACCTCTTCCTCTGTTCTCCATTGCCACTCTCAGGTGTTCCACACTGGAGACAAGCTTGATCAGCATGCTTTCCAGCTTGTCCATTCTGTCTCCAACCCAGTCATCCTCTTCTTGGCTCTCTGTTACACTTGGTCCTTTTTTTGGGGGGGGGCCCAGCCCCAGAACAGAGCTCAGTCCCACTCCACCCACCATTCCCCCGTGCCTGGGCTTACCTGGTGCCCCACAATGCACACTGGGTAGGCAAGACCCAGCTTAACCCCTGGGCTGGGGCCATGGGAGAAGGACCCCCTGGTGGACACTGGTAGCCAGCAGGGATGGCAGTGGAGTCGATGTCATACTCAGGGGCTGACTTTTTCCTGTTGCTGGTACCCCAGGGGCAGGATGTGTAGTGATGCTTAGCATCTGCCCCACCCCCATATGTGACGGCACTGGCCACTTGTGGAGCCCCCGGCCTCCACCAGGGGTCCGTAGTGCACCGGGCACTCAACCCCTCCCCAGAGAATTGAGAGTAGTCCCCCATGGATGCTCAATCCTTCACCCCCCCGGCCGGCCCCCCGACTCCCGAGTCCATCCCCGAACATGGGATGTCAGCACTGCAGATGGATGACTTGCCACTGCACCGGTGGACCGGCTGTTACACTTGGTTTTGCCCATGCATGACCTCTTCCAGCTGGTGTACCCTGCATCTACAGGGGATCTCTACTGGCGTCGAGCCCTGACATGTTCCTTCATGGCTCAAAGGAATTGTTGGAGCCCACCTGATCCACAGTACACCATGTAAATGAACTCCAGCTGCGTTCCCCCTCTAACTGCCTAAAACCCTCACCACAGTGGGCTCAGGGAGGGGGAGGGTGGTGGAACAGATGAGCATCCCTCCAGTTGTACCTCTCCACAATTCATATGCCATTCTGGCAGAGCATGGTTCCTCTGTGGAGGCACCCGCAGTGGAGACCAAGGAGGATGCTGGGAACCTCCACAAGAGAAACCCACAGGAGGGTGGCAAGAGACTCCAAGGAGGAAGTAAGCAGCTCCTGGTGGGGGACTCAATAGTTAGGGAGGTAGAACGGCAATTGCGTCCCCTGATCCTAAACTTCCCTGCACTTATAGCGTACCATGATTGTGTTGTCCTCTCTGCTACACCTGACTTTGTGGCCACTCCTTCACATTTCTCTAATACCTAATTGTGCTCCCCACCCTCCTGTCCTGTGTCCTCTCCGAGGCTTCATATGTCCCTCGTCTATCCTCTACCACCCTCCCTGTACCCTATTTCGCCTCGACTACCACAACCCCCCTTCTACCCTGTTACACTGTTTTTTTTTCTTTTTTTAACTCACTGTCTGTCTTGTTTCTTATGGCATTGTATGTAATATACCATTACCTAGCCATTGTCCTCATTAGTACTTCCAGCTACTGTTACTAGACTCATTATACACCACGAAGGAATTGAACCACTGTTTCCAAACTGTTCTCCACTTATGACTACGTTTAACTATTGTATCTCTGTATTGTATAATATTACTGAGGTGTTATGTTGTGACTGTTCATATATTGTATATCCTGTGTTCCTGTGCTAACCAGGCCCATCTTGTAAATGAACTATGTTCAGTGGTGTTCACCTGGATAAATAAAGATTTGATTGATTGAATGGGGGAGGGAGGGGAGAGGGAGGTAACATGCCTGCCTGGCACCATGGCTTGGAGGGACAGGAAGTGAATCCTCAGGATCGTGGGAGCAGCATCACAGGAGAGGGAGCTAGACATCATTGTCCACCTTGGGACAAATGGCCTAGCTGGGCATGGGATCAGAGCAGTGCAGGAGGAGTTTGTAGAGTTAGGGAAGGGCCTTAGACAGGTAGCACACACGGTAATCTTCTCAGAGGTGCTGCCTGTCTATGGCATGGGTGAGGCTAGGGTACTCCGCACCATGCAGTTCATGAATGGTTGAAAGAATGGTGCAGAGCTCAGGGTTTTGGCTTCATTGGGGACTGGGGATCCACCTGGAGGGATGCAGGCCTATACTGGTGCAATGGTCCGCATCTGTCCAGGAGGGGAACCAGGCTCCTAGGTGATAGGTTTAAATGCTTCATTGGCAAGCTTTGAAACTAGCCAAGGTGGGAGGTGCTGATATGAAGCAGGAAATTACAAGCCTCCCTCCACAAAACAGGGTAGTTAGTGAGGTAAACACCAAGGTACAGAGGTCAATAGGGAGCAGGACAGGGGTAAATGGAGAAGAAGGCAAAGGCAGTAAGGGCAGGGATGGGGAAAAAAAGGGTAATGCCATCATAAAAAGGAGGGCAATGAGTACCAGTGCCCGTAGTCTGAGTAACAAGCTTCCTGAGCTAGTGGCCTTGATGGAAGAGAGACACCTGGATAACGTGGCAGTCACATAAACATGGTACGTGGAGAACCATGACTGGGATGTCAACGTACCAGGGTACACAATCTACAGGAGGGACAGGGAGGTACAAGAGGAGGAGTAGCTCTCTATGTAAGGGAAGGGATCAAACGACAGATCTAAAGGGTAAACGGGGAGGAGAGGGGGCACTATGGGTCACCTTGGAGATAGGTACAGTAGTGGCACCACAGTCCACACGGGTTGTATACAGACCCCCATCTCAGGGGGAAGAAATAGACAGGAAAATGATAGAAGGCATCCTCGAAATGGCAGAAAAAGCGGAGATATTGTTGATGGGGGACCTGAATATGCCAGATGTTAATTGGAGCACATTTACTGCAGCCACATCCAAGAGTAGGGTCATTCTTGATGCCCTACAGGGGGAATGCCTCAGACAGCTAGTGTTGGAACCCACTCAGGAGGGAGCAATCTTGGACCTGGTACTTTCAAATGGGAATGGAGAGAGGATCACAGATTTAGAAGTGGGAAGCCATCTGGGATCAAGCGACCACCACGCAGTGTGGTTCATGATAAATACAACCGTGGCATCAAGCCATACAAAAGCAAGGGTACTGGACTTTAGAAGGGCTGGCTTTGGCAGAATGGGAGTGTGCCTAAGGAATGCACTAGCAAATGGGCAGGAAGGAGGGGTGGAAGAACAATGAGAAAAAATCAAAACTGCCATCATAGAGGCAACAAGTCTTTGTGTGAAGTGAATAAAGAAAACAAAACAAAGTAACAAACCACTATGATTCTCAAAAGAGGTGGCAAGGAAGGTTAGGAAGAAAAAGATAGCATTCAGGAAGTATAAGGGATCACAGAAAGAGCAGGATAGAGAACTGTATCAGTTAAAGCAAAGGGAAGTGTGGAAGGCAATCAGGATAGCAAAGGCCCAAACTGAGGAAAAGATAGCTCAGTTAAGAAGGGGGATAAAACCTTTTATAGATACATCAGAGAGTGCAGAAAGACCAGGGGAGGTATAATGAGGCTTAATAAAGGGGAAGGGAGGTGGGCAGAGAGTGACAGTGAAAAGATACTGAACGAATACTTTTGCTCAGTATTCACAAAAGAAGAAGAGGGGGAGGTGCATAAACCAAACAAAAGAAGCACTCTGGGCAGGGGGGTCGATACCAGTCCATTCACAGAAGAAAGGGTTCTGAAAGAAATTTTAAAACTCAAGGTGGACGAAGCAATGGGACCTGACGGGATTCACCCCAGAATTCTAAAAGAACTAAGGGGCGACCTAATGACACCACTGACCACCCTTTTTTAACAAATCTTGTAAAGATGGTGTGGTACCTCAGGACTGGAGGAAGGCTGATGTGATTCCCCTTCACAAGAGTGGGGGCAAAGCAGAGGCAGGAAACTACAGACCTGTTAGTTTGACCTCAGTGGTAAGGAAAATGATGGAATCACTTCTGAAAGAAAGAACTGTCGAATACCTAGAGGCCAAGGGGGCACAGGACCCAAGGCAGCATGGATTCACTACAGGAAGGTCATGTCAGATGAATCTAATAGATTTCTTTGACTGGGTGTCCAAAGCTGTAGACCAGGGAGGGGCTGTAGATATGGCCTACTTAGATTTTAGCAAGGCATTTGACACAGTACCACACAAAAGATTAATAAACAAGTTAGCCAGCCTGGGAGTGAGTCCCAGGATGGTAGCCTAGGTAACAAATTGGCTGGACAACAGGATGCAGAGGGTAATAGTAAACAGAGCACACTCTGGAGAAAGGGGAGTTACTAGTGGGGTACCACAGGGTTCAGTACGGGGACCAGCACTCTTTAATGTCTTTATAGGTGACATTGCAGCGGGGCTGGAAGAAAATGTATTCCTCTTTGCAGATGACACAAAGATCTGCAACAGGGTTGATACACAAGGTGGAGTGGAAAGAATGAAAAAGGACTTGGCAAGGTTGGAGCAATGGTCAAGAGTATGGCAGCTTAGTTTCAATGCAAAGAAGTGCAAAGTAATGCACTTGGAAAACAAAAACCCAAGGGAAGAGTACACAATGGGGGGGGGGGTACTAAAAACAACAAAAATGGAAAGGGACCTGGGGTACTCATATCAGACGACCTTAAGGTAGACAAGCAATGTAAGAAGGCAGTAAGGTAAGGAGTGCTGTGGGATTCTGGGATGCATAGGGAGATGTATCACCAATAGAAAGCAAGAAGTTGTTATCCCTCTGTACAGACAGTAAGACCCCATCTGGAGTACTGTGTGCAGTTCTGGAGACCCCATCTCCACAAGGACATAGACAGGATGGAGGCAGTTCAGAGCAGGGCAACCAAAATGGTGCAGAGTCTGCACCAGAAGCCATACGAAGAGAGACTAAAAGAGCTTAATATGTATACCCTTGAGGAAAGGAGGGAGAGGGAGGACATGATAGAAACCTTCAAGTACCTCAAGGGAATCAACAAAGTCCAAGAGGGTAGCATATTTCAGAAAAAGAGATGTGCAAGGACAAGGGGGTACAATTTGAAGATAGAGAGGGAACGGCTCAGGGGCAACGTGAGGAAGTATTTTTTCACAGAGAGGGTGGTGGATGCATTGAACAGCCTTCCTGAGGAGATTGTGGGGCCAAAAACAGTGGGAGAATTCAAGAATTCATGGGACTGACATAAGGCAATTATAGTGGGGGATAGGAAGGAGGTAAGGAGGAAGTAGGCTGCTGGTTAACTAGGATCTGCAGCTTATCGAATAGGTAGGAAAATGGGCACACTAGGTGAGCCAAGCGGTCCTTTTCTGCCATCAGAGTCTATGTTTCTCATGCTACTCATACATGTCTGAGGAACCCTGGGCCACTGAGTTCTGAACACGTCAGAAACAATGTACGTAATATTTTTATAAGTAAGATTTCTGCCTTTTCCCTTGTAGCATTTTTTTCTCCCGCTTACTTTAAAATGCCCTCACTTTTTGGCTTAACCTGCTGTTACAACTTTAAAAGGTCTGCCCCATGTTGTGGTGCCAATTATAACAGCTGCACACTGCTTTCACCCACCTGGGACCTACCAGGCCGGAGCACAACATGGCAGCCGCTAGCAAGGCTCCAGAGTGAAACCACCTCATTCAGCTTCACTTATGGACCAGAGCACACCACAGGAGCTGTTAGCAGGGTACGGGACACAGGACTCAGCAAACAACAATTTACTCTACAACTAGCTGCTGCTAGTGGTGTTAGCCCATCAACGCTTTGCAGCAATTACCCAATCCCCCCCCCCAGCACATCCAGTCCTATTTATATTTTCTGTCAGTTCTGTAAAACCCAGAAAATACTCTGTCACACAAGCGCAGACCAAAAAGCTCCTAAAACTACAAGTCATAAGGATCATGTGGCTTCTACTATTGTTATCTGGCAACATCCATCCTACCCTGGCCCCACACCAACTCAGTCAGCTCCTCCTAAGAGGTCCGGCTCTCTTACTATAGCCTCAATGAACATCTGTAGCCTTATGGGCAAGTTTGACTCACTGCAAGTTTGGATTGCTCAGCATAAACCAGACATCCTATCCCTAGTGGAAACCTGGCTTACCCTTAGAACTCCGGATCAGGCTATTCAAATTGAAGGTTATACTTCTTTTAGATTGGACAGATCTGGAAAGTGGGGTGGGGGCTGTGTCCTATATCTTAATGACATCATCTGGAGCCAGGCTTTACCTTGCCTACTCACTAAAGACTACTTACAAACCCTATCAGTCCAGGTCCAACTCGGAACTCAGGGAAAATGCCTCCCCTTAGTCTCAGCCTATATCCCACTAAAAGAACAAGCTCTGGGCTTTGAGGCAACCCTCGACTACCTCACAGGTCTCTGAAAAGACTCTGAGGTACTAGTGCTTGGGGACTTCAATATAAATTGGTTGTTCCCGGAGGCAACTCCCTAGCAGGAAGCCATCATGGCCCTCAACATGGCCCAACTTGTGGACTCCCTTACCTGCACAAACTACCGGCATGGGACCAGCACACTTCTTGATTGCATACTAACCAATTGCCCTGAAAGAATAACCAAGACAAGTACTCTCTGATAGTATTAGTGACCACATACCTATCTTTTGCTGTTGGTCAAATAAGTCCCCCAAATCCCCCAAAAAAACTATCACAACCAGAGTTCTGAAAGCTGGGCACTTGGAGTCACCGAAAGACCACCTTAGGCAGCAGGACTGGTTGGCCATATACAGTACCAATGATGTGGACTCAGCTCTTGAGCACTTTGTGTACACCTTCAATGCCTCCTGTAATATATTTGCCCCCACAAAAACACGTAAAGTAAACGGCTCCAGCAAGTCATGGATTGGTCCCTCCCTTCTTGAACAAATAAAGGAAAGGGATAACTTCTGGTACAAGGCTAAGTGCACGGTATAGCAATCAAACATCCAGAACTGCAAAACCGCTCGCAACAAATGCACCTACTCCATTCGCTTAGCAAAAAGCCAGTTCTTTAGACAAGAGCTTAAAAGTTCTTGGGGTAACAGTTGTACCTTTTGGGATAATCGAAGAACCTTGACCGGTAAAACCAACAAATCCACCTCCACAATACTTAACGTGAATGGCACTATAAAGCAGGATGCCTTGGAGATCTCCAACATCTTCAGTAAGGCCTTCAGAGACCTTAGTGAGGTGCTACCCACTGACTTCCTTGACCCCCAAGATAACCAGATCCCCTTACTCAAAGTCAACTCATGAGACGACCCCTCCCCCCTTCTACTTTAAAATCATCTCTAAATCTCTAGCTCAAAAATACCTTACCAAGGCTATTGATTTGATTTGATTAAAACTTTATTTTTATACAGGAATATTTGATTAGTGCAAAAAAACACTGTTTACAATCAAGTCCTGTGTAAATAACACATAAATAACATCAAAATACACAAAATACAATACTCACAAATAGTAACATATATAACATTATCCATAACATATACACACACATTCACTCTGCAAATATTCAAATAATTTACTTTTGAAACTAGCGAGGCTAATTATATTCTGCAAATGCTTAGGCAATTTGTTCCATGATGAAGCAAGTCTATTTTGTAATTTCATTTCTCCTACATTACTACAATATTTGAGCAATGGTACACTATTATCAGAATTTCTTGTACATAGATTATAACTATCCAGGGTCTGCAACTTAATATACGTAAGTAGTGGATGATTACTTTTGGCATATATTAACTTATGACAATTAATTAGCCAGGTATAATTTCCTGTGCTTCAGGATGCAACCAATTTAACCTTTCATATAACTTACAATGATGCATTTTATATTCACCCTTAATAATAAATTTGCCTAATCTATAAATTGTTTGGTTAACTTTTTTTTAACACTTCCTGTGAAGCATTCATATATATTGGCACCCCATAATCAAGTACCGGAATTAGCATTTGCTTAACAAGTTTTTCTCTGGCTAATTTAGGCAATACATTTGTTAATCTTCTAAAAGCACCCAACCTTTGATTAACTTTTTGTATCTGCATATCAACATGACTTTCAAATGTCATACCAGAATCTATGTACATACCCAAATACCTATAACCTTTAACTTCCTCAACTTGAGCGCCATTTATCAAGTGAATATTTAACTGTGTTTGTTTTTTCAGCTTATGCCCCAAACTGAACACCATACACTGGGTTTTCTTTGCATTGATTAGAAGACCAGAGTTATCCATCCAATTTTCCAATAAAATTAAATCTCTCTGCAGCTGTAATTCAACATTTCTCATATTATCTGTAGAAACCAACAGAACTGTATCATCCGCATATAATCTTACCTCCCCATATTTTATTGTTTGCGCCAACTCATTCACGTAGATATTAAACAACAATGGACCTAGTATCGATCCCTGGGGAACACCACAATTTAATTCCCCAAGGCCAATCCAGATCAAGTGGTGACACTCTGGATCTCAAACTGGTCACTCTCACCTTGGAGGTCATCACTTCACTAACCCACATACTGAATCTGTCCCTAACTACAGCCACATTCCCCAAAATGTGGAAAAAGGCTATGGTCACCCTAGTCTTTAAAAGTGGGGACTGTACTAACCATGCAGTCTACCGCCCATCTCAATTCTCCCCCCACTGTCGAAAGCGCTTGAAAGGATTGTCAGTGACCAGCATGTTGACTACTTGGAGAAGTACAACCTACAGTGTCGACAACAGCATAGTTTCAGGAAACAGCACAGCACTACAACTGCACTGGTTGAGTTCTCCAGCTTCATTCATGATGCCGTGGATCAAAGACTCTTGGTTGGGGCCACATATATCGACTTAACAAAAGCATTCGATGCCGTCAATCATACCTTACTTCTAAACCAGCTACTGTATCTACCACTGGTCTCTCCCCTGAATCTGTGGGGTGGTTCTGGAGCTACCTTACTGGTCATTCCCAACAGATCAAAATCCTTGACACACAATCTGACCATTGTTTTGTCACATCGGGGAATCCCCAGGGTTCATTCCTGGGACCCCTACTCTTTAGCATATTCCTAAATAAACTACCCTCCGCCTGCTCCGACTATCTCCTGCTATATGCAAACAATGCAGTATTGTTTCCTAGCAATGCAAACCCTGCTGCCCTGGAGAAACAAATGCAAACCAACTTTACTGTGGTGGAGTGCTGGTTCATGAACCACCGGCTTCTTCTAAACTACAAGAAGACAAAGACAATGCTCTTGCCGCTCCTCAAAACAAACACTGAAATTTTCAACTTCACATACTCAACGACCACAGTATAGCCCTGGAAATGGTAAATACTTTCAAGTACTTGGGTGTCACCCTCGACAGCTCCCTCTCCTTTTCATATCATATTGATATAGTCGCTAAGGCTGCCAACTCAAGAACTAGCATTCTATACAAACAGAAGCATTGTCTCACAGAAGATGCCCTCAGGATTGCTGTTACTGTGGCCAGCCTGGTGGTGCTGAGGGTTGAGGCACTGGACGCCACACCTTGCACCACACTGGGGACCAGGGTTTGGGCACAGACTCGGGTCGGCAGAGGGAAGGAGGATTGAGCATTTCAATGGATGCTCTCCTCCTTCAGGGTGGGTTGGGGTGCTTCATGTACCTGACAGCCTTGAAGGTTGGTGGGAGCACTGACTTTCGGGGCATTGGTGGCTCCTAGGGCACTGGAGTCGGGGATGGGAGGATGTTGTTAGGCACTTGGCAGCGTAGTGCATAAGCATGTAACCTGCCCAATCCGGCGTCCTCAGGGTGATGGAAAGGGACAAGAAAAAACTGAAAACAACCCTCGGTGGTCTAGATGATGACTTCTCCAAGCCATCCAGCCACAGATCCATGGGCAGAATAACTGTGCAGGTTCACCGTTGAGGTGGAGGAAGGTAGGAGTTGCCAGGGCACTCTATGGGCAGACTCTGCATCTGGGGCATGAGTGGTATGAGCGGCCCGAAGGACTGGAACAATGAGGGCAGGTTAGGAGGGATAAAAAGAAAGTGAAAAAAAAAGATTGCTGTTACTAGCTCCATCCTGTCGGTGGTCGACTATGGGCTAGCAGTCTATGGGGCTGCCACAGGTGCTGCCTTAAATCATATCAGAACAACTCTTAATAAAGCCTGTAGGCTTACCCTTGGTGCCCACCAACTAACCCATACTTGTGAGCTCTACTCCCATGTTGGGTGCCTCAACCTGGAACATGGAGTCCAGTATCAAGTGTGCCTGCTAGCTAAAAAGACTACTCTAGGCCTCACCACCCCTGGTCTACGCGGCCTCCTCTGCCCTAACAACAATCCCAGAAATACCAGGGGAGTAAGTAGAGGTTTTCAAAGGTCATCTTCCACCAGACTTCACTAGAGCAAAGGTCATTTGGCTATAGGGCCTCTAAATGGCTAAACTCCATAGACAGCAACCTGATTGTTTGCTCTGACATTGGCCTCTTTAAGTTGCTGCTAAGGTATCACCTGATGACCAGCAATAAGAATTGCTACTGTGGTTCCTAAAGTTCCCCTCTACATGCTTGATGGCCCACCGTTCCATTCATTGCACTTCAGTATCTGCACTTCATCACCTTACCTCCCTCACCCTCTTTTCACAACTGGCCTCGACAGGGCTCATCCTTGAGCTGCCCCTCCATCTCCATTCAGGCCACTCCATATTTCTAGGTCCGCGTCCCTGCAGTTATCACATCTCTCTGCCTCCTATTTTCTAAGTAGCTCAGTGATAAATCTAGTCCTCCTACCCTCTGCCCTGTCTCCCCAACTGCACCATTAGCCTCCCCTGGTAGCAGTTTTTTTGCCTAGTACCCAGTACTTGTTATTTTGTATATAATGACTAGTTTTACCTTAATGTGTACTGTAATGTTTTGCTCTGCTTCCTCCAATGTATGTAGTGTATGTTCTGTTACGTTATGTGCATTTTATCTTGTATGACGTGGAACCTTTGTAAACGAGCATTTAGCTCAAAGGTATAAATCCGAGATTTCAATAAATAAATAGATGGAATCCGACTAGCTACAAGGAAGGTTAGTCACAGGGCTGGCAGATATCAATTTGGTGTATGACCAACAGTGCTATATGAATTACCACAGAGGCAGAAATCTCTTCAAATTAGAGCCAATTTATTTAGCAATCTGTGAATGACCATTACCCTTTTACTTCAGCAATGGCTCTATCAGTAACTGGGAAAAAATGACTGCGCAGCCTAAACAGTAAAATAATATTCACACAGAAATGAATATCAGTATTTTCTTCCCCTGACAAAAAATCTAGAATTTGTTGCAACACACATTTTTCACCCAACCCCCAAGATAAACAGTAAAATGTCGCAAAATCATTTCAAGTCTCTTTTAAAAGTCAGTCTCTGATACTTCAACCCCAAATGGTGTCGTCCATCAGATAATGAAATCCTTTGTTGTGCTGCCCTGGCCAGGGTTTGATGAGGGGTCTTCTGCTGATGTCTAGCTGCTCCTTTAGTCCTCCGTGGTTCTGGTTTCACTCAGCTGCACCTCTGGTCCTCTTTCAAACAGGTGAACTTACCCTACAAACTTTAACTAGAAAATAAAAAACTCTTTGCTGGTCTTAACTGTTATCTTGCAAACTTGACTTCTGCCCCTCTTCTTTGCTTGGTCTATCAGGGCCCAAACACATCTGGAACTCAATTACTCTAACTGGCTTTCCTAGCAAGAAAACTTTTATTTTACCTTGGCAATGATAGCCCCTAAGCTAACTAGCCTATACTTTAAAACCTAGTTTCCTTTTTTTTTCTTTTCTTTACTCTCATGGTGAGTGACTATGCTCGGCCACTGCACTGCTGCTTGCTCAGAGAGAGAGAGAGAGAGAACCAAAGCTTGAACTACACTCCTTCAGCACTCCAGCTCACCCTCCTTGTACCTGATTGGAGCAATTGGTGCTGAGGTCACTAGCAGCCAATCAGGAGACAGCTTGCACCCCTTTCAAAGTTAGGAAATCTTTTGAACAAACTCTTTCCCACTGTTGTTGTGTCCCTCTCCCGAACAGCACTCCTTTTACTTTGCTTAAATATTTTCTTTTATCTGGCTGGTCCCACTGCCTGCTGATGCCGTCCTAGTGACATCGGAACCAGCCAGCAGACTTTAACTCAACATGGCCTGCCTGAAACTTGCCATGAGGACTGCCTGCCACCCCCGCTAGCCCTTTTATTTTTTAGATATATTTTATTTATTTATATATTTATGCCCCTCTGGGCTTTTGCTGTTGTCTGCTGCCTGCTTGTTTGTTGGCTCTTTTAGCCCAAATCCCCTCTTTGCTTGTTTCAGCCCCCCCCCCCCCCAGTTCACATAACAAAAGGGCACTGGCCCACCACTAACCTTCATTAGCCACTTGGTTACTAAATAAAATATTGGCCACTCAGCCACCATTGGGGCAAAGGGGTTTTAGCAGAGTCCCCTCCCCCCCAAACCATTTCCTTTTCTTTACAGGTGTGGCAGACAACCTCTTCCCAGGATGACCCCGTAGCACCCTGCAGTCAGGTAAGTCCCTTTATTTTGCATTATATTTGGTGGGTTGACTGTAACATGGTGGTCACGCCCATTACATTGCATTCAGCTTTAGAAGGTGTAATGGGAATGAAGGGGAGGTTGGGAGATCAAGAGGCAATGAGACAGCTCACAGTGCAGAGCTCATTAAAAAAGAAATTCACACCTACTTAAGTGTGAATAATGGATTAGAGAGGGACATGTCTGGGGAATTTCAGACTCAGTCATCCCAGTTAAATGGTGGGGAGCTGCAGGGATGTCCCATTTAAACAGTTCTGGCTCCCATAGACTAACATGACCACTTAATTGGTTCCTGGCAGGATGTCCCAATAATGCAGATGTACCGATTGAGTGGTTTGTTCTGTATAAAAATTGGTACCTTTTGTAGAAATGCTAATCAGGCCCTGCTCCCCACTGAGGTATGGGGCATTTACATGTAGACACTTCCTTTAATTAGCTTTGAAAACTGCTTAGGAGTTGTAGTGCAGGTTTGTTTTTCTTTTAAAGTGCATTCAACTGTGTGTTTCCGGACTGTTTTTCTGGTTATTAGTACTTGCAGCATAGCAATACATGGTGTATGTGGGTGCTGTGACATCATGTCCTGACTGCTAATGCAGATCTTGGAACAGATGATATTTGGAAATCTGAAAATGGAGTTACCGAGGACAGTGATAATGGACCACTAATAAAGTAAAGTAACAATCCTGAACAGCTACAGGAATGCAGGTTACTGGTGACAATAAACAGGTAAAATGTATAATATGAGAGGGTGTAGTGTTCCTTTAAGGTCCACTTATCTGCTGTCGCAGCATAGCATGGACCTGTGGGCACCCTTACTTTGTCTCAGTTGCCATTGTTTAAAACATTCCTGAGGGGAATCCTGCACAACAGACCCCATATGGAAACTGGTTTACTCCTTGGGATTTCAGTCTTGTGCTTGCCATGTTTACTTGCAAACCTTTTGAACCAGCTGGGCCTTGTGATGTGAAATGTCTTACCTGAAAAGCATTATTCCAAGTGGCCATCACCACTGCATGTAGGATATCAGAAATAGGCTGTACTCATGGATCCTCCACGTACTGTCTTCCATAAGGACAAAGTGGTCCTTTGCACACACACCAAGTTTTTACCAAAGGTGGTTTTAGAGGTCCACTTGAACCAGTCCTTGGTTCTGCCTACATATTTTACCAACCCTGATAAAGTGGGATGGATACTGCATTTCTTTAATGTCAGGGGACTCCTTAAGTTCTACCTGGACAGAACTAAGAACTACAGACAGGCAAAGCAACTTTTTTTGTCTCTTTTGATCCCAACTGAAAGGGTCTCTCTGTCACTATACAGTGCCTGTCAGGTGGATTGTGAATTGTCTCTGCCACTGCTACACCATGGCGAGGATAAAGTTGGAAGGCTCTGTCAGAGTACATTCCAATATAGCAATATCCACTTTCCTAGCAGAACTCCACTTGGTGACCTTTGCAGAGATCTGCAAAGCTGCCACTTAGAGCACTGTTCATTTTTTCACCAAACATTATGCTCTGGATGTCCATTCCAGGCAGCATGCCAGTTTTAGACATGCTATACTGAATGACTTATTTTCTTAAGGGAGTCCTAGGCTCCAACTACCTCAGTTTGGGGACAGCTTTTCTGAAGCTTGGTACTATGACCCATAAGTGGAAATATGTAGAGATTAATTCTTGACAGATAAGAGAAGTTACACACTAACCATAACTGCAGAGCTTCACGTATATCCTCCATAGTGTGCCACAGCCCACCCTCCCTCTACTGGACACACTACAGCGTTTTTGTTGTGTTTTATTGTCTTCCTCCCTTCTCAAACAGGTAAAGGCTATGAAGACACTTGGGATGGCATTGTATACCGCTATAAAAGATTACCATGGTATGAACAGCTGACGATATGAGTATTGAGCTTCTCTGTCAAAACTGCAATATCATGTATACCAGTATACCATCTGCAGCACTTTTCTTCTTCATGTCTATTACTGCCTCTTTAAGTGGGGAGCCTAGTTTCTGTAGCATTTATCTTCTGGTGTCTTATCATGCTGGGGGGCTAGCAACAGATTTTACTGTCAGTCAAAATTTTCAGCCAATCGGCTTAGCCAGCCTACAGTTTTCTGTTAGTGGTAATAAAAGAAATGAGTCAGCAACTAAATGCCCTCTTGTTCTCCAGGCTGACTGGAGAGCACATCCTTGGAGGTAGCAACTGTGTGTGATATGTACTGAGGCCCACACCACAAGGTAAAGCAAAGGGATGAGGGGCGCAGAACTGCAGCTACAGACAGATAATGGACATCTGTGCAGTCTGCAGTAATATAGCTAATAGTATTGTAGTCCACCAGCAGCTTAAGTAACTTGTTTTGCAGTGATTTAGCCATCTGCAGACCGCTGCACATGATGCCTGATCCTAGTAGGCCACTAGTCCTAGCCACCTGACTTCTGTCATGTCTGGTGACCATCTAGAGACTCTTCCAGTCCCCTCCAAGTTCCATGGCTTCCCTTCCCAACAAGTTCCCCCAAACCCCTCCCAAACTAGCATGCTCTGACTCTGCACCTATCTGAGCCGACCTGACTGTTGGAGCACCGAGGATGAGAAGCAGCACACCCTTCCCTGACCCACCAAACCCACTATGAGTAGTCATCAGCACAGCAGCAGAAGCAGCAGGATGATGTTGCTCTGAGAGACTAGTAAACCAGGATATTGCTGGTAAATGTGCTTGCTTGTTTTTTGGACTTTACTTAAATGATTTGATTGGAATGGATGGAGTTGGAGTGAGGGCTATCGTGGGTTATAGTTAGTGAGGGAGTTACCATTATCGACGATGGCCATCTGGTGAGGGTTGTGGTATGGACAGTGCGGGGGTCAGTGGGGTGCCCTCATGATTCAAATGCTCGGCTGACAGCAGGACTCAAATTTGCCCCATGGCTATACACCTACACCAACAAGTTTAACAAAAATGCCTGGGTGTCGCTTCCGATCTAACATTTATGATGATGGTATGGATGAATGGGAGGATGTCTGAGGGTCCAGGTGTTGCAGCATGCAGAAGGGTAGGTTAGTTAAATATTTTTTAATATGAGGACAGTTTTCCTTTGGGTCCTAGAGGCCCCCTGAACCCCCCCCACCCCGATTGCTAGCATTTTATTTTAATCATTTGGTGAAATCGGGTGTGAATGAGTTGTTGTTGATGGTGACGATGAGTCCATCAGAACTGGAAGGTGGGGGTATGGATGCAGTCTGCCATTGAATGACTGATACAAAATGCTGAATCCTCCTCTCCTGACATGTCACATAGCTCAGACATTCCTCCACCACCCAGTAAAAGTTTATTCCATTCAGAATCTGCATGCAGTGATCTTTTGCAGCAGTTTTGGGTGAGTGAGCTGTGAGAGCCATGGTTTAACTACATTTGGGATACCGTGTACAAGGCGACTATGATTGAGCACTTTCAGAAAGGGTGACAATCATGGCGCCTGTGCACAGGGCTACCTGGTGTGGGGGGGACTACTGGATAGAGGATTAGCGAATATAGTGACAGGATGTCGTTATGTATACATGCACGTGGGGGGGAGCCACGCCATGCAACAGGCAGAAGGGGAGGGAGGATTTGTGGGGTGCAGTGTGGTGGTGGCCTGCAAAGCTGGCTGTGTGGTGTGGTGGGTTGGTGGCAGGCTGAGGTTGGGAGGGTGCCAGGTTCAATTCTGGGCACGCTTATGGTTTTTGTGCCTGGTCAGTTTTTTTTTTTTTACTTTTGCACCCCCCCGACATGTACCCCCCTGGGCTGAGAACCCTTTATTGGGGGGGGTATGTGGGAGCTGCAGCCCTGCATAAAGACAGAAAATCAAATCTTGGGTGCCCTCCTGCTGTTCGCCGTGAGTGTACATCGCCGAAATCTATTTTCAGCGATGTACACTAGCCCAAACGGCGATCGCTATTCTGTGATCGACGTTAACTCATGAAAACCCAGTATTTTATAGTTATTTTTATAACATTTATAGCATAATATAGATTAGGCAGACTACAGGGTATGCCAGGAAGACTTCAAAAAATTATAACTTAAGGTGCATTTATTTTGGGAGGCGTAGATATGGTTCACTTATCCACACTCTGGGAGTTCCACTGGAATGGTCTGATTAGCCAGACATCATTAAGCTAAGCGCTTCCCAGGCAGTATGTCCCCTGCCTCTGCCCTGTGATGTTAGATTTTTCTTTCTGCTGGAAGAACAGGTCACCTCCTTTGTGGCTCTCACTTAGGTTTTCTAGTGCATAATTGGTGAACTTTCTTTGAAGTTTTCAAATATTTCAGCTGATTTCCAGGTTCCTTCGGCTCCCTCCAATGATCAACGAAAGAGCAATGGAAGTCAGGATTTAAATTTTATGTGATGTTCCAGTAGAAGATGTTGGTCACTGACCCACACAACACATGAATGTACTGCCTGGCAACATGACATGACTGCATGCTGGCTCTGCTTAAGCTTGCTTCCTGAGTCCCTCAAGACAGGAAGCTGTGGCTCTCCTTGGGTTGGCATTTGGAACAGGATCCAAAAGACTGCCCTAAGGGCCACAAGAAGGCCAATGTTGTTGGTCACTGATCCACACAACACATGCATGTACTGTCTGGGAGAGCAACATGTCATGACTGCATGCGGGCTGTGCTTAAGCATGCTTCCTGAGTCCCTCAAAGACTGCCTAAGGTTCGCAAGAAGGCCACAGCTGTGGCCAGTCAGCTGAACAACTTGCAGCCCTTAAGATGGAAGCGGCGGGCACCTCCTCGGTCTTGGCATTGTTCCCTGGGGCCAGTGTCAGAAAGTCATTCACCGGAGAGTTCCAGGAAAAGTGTCTGGCCCTCCAGACCATGAGGGAGAGCCCTGTACCCTTTATTGCTAAAAGCAAGCACCACTGGTGCCAGCTGTGGGACCAGGAGTGATCAAAGTCCTCCTGGGTCCCTCAGCTTGCCCAACCTTTTGATGAATGTCAAGCACCCCCAGGCTGGGGGGGCAAGTCAGGCAGGTTCAGGGCTCTTCAATTCCTCTGTTCAGCCAGTCCTCTTTGACTCCAGTCAGCAAGTCTCTGAGATCTTCCTTGAGCCTGTTGACCAGTTGTCGGATGAGGTTGAGGATTTGATCTCACAGACCCTGGTTCTCACAATCTTCACCCATGAGAAAGTGATCTGGTTGGTCTCCCTGACTGGCCCTCAATGGGAGCAGCCTCCACCAGAGGTCAGGTCTTTTGCACCTGTGTTGCTGAACGTGGGCAGGCACATGATCTATAGCAACCCACCAGAAGGCCCTTCTCACTATCGACTGGCTAGTTAGTTAGTTATTTATTGATCAACCAAGACATAACAAAACATCCAGATTATTAAAATCAGTAGAAACATTTTTCGATTAAAACACATGTACATCAATGATCAAGAATGATCATGCATTTAAGTTACAATAGATGACAAAAAGTTTGTCTGTGCACCATACAAAAGAAAGAAAAGATAAATAGATAAATGAAAAAAATGTTCTCTTAAAATAAAGACTTATTTAGAATAGATTCTTCTTGTATGTTAGTTTTTTCCTTTTTATCAGTGATGCGAAAAATGCAATAATTAGTTCTGCATCCTGTATTGTAAAAGGGTGCAGAAGAATAAATAAAGCACCATAATTTGTATTATTATAACATTCCAAAATTTCCCCTAATAATTTTATGTGAAGATCCAGATATAAAGGGCATATGGTAACTAGATGTAGTAATGATTTTGGTACATTTTGATTACACTGACACATCAGAACTTTAGGTATAATATTATCCCCCAGGTTTTTATTAAAATATGAGTATTTAGAATTGATCAGGCCAAACCTTGCCCATGTCAGAGCTTTCCTTTTAGATTGTTCTAAATGGAATAGGAAATAGTTGTCCAGGCCATGGTCTATTTTGTTTGTCCTAAACCAAGGTGCACAGTTTTGGGCCCTAACTAGTTCCACATCCCTGTCCTGTGACTTAAGAAATAACTTTTTCTTGATGAGTTTCTTGTACTGTAAGGAAATCGTAATTTTTTTTCTGAGAATCTGTCCATATATGCGTGAGATTAATCAATTCAAGAATTTGATGTTTATTTGACAACCATTTAGATCTTAGACCCATTTGAGACCATTTTGTTTTCTCCTTTAAACATAACAAAGGCAAGGTATTATGATTATTATTTATAATTTTCAGCCAATAAGAAAGGCATTTGTATTGGTTGACTGCATATATTGGTATCCTCCCAAGTTCAGCCCTGACCATTGCAGAAGCTGTGGGACGGGGAACCATAAGTGACGATTTACAAAATAAAGGAGGGGTGATTCGAGATTAACTTTATAATCAAAAGGTATGACTTCTGCCCCATAGGTTAATAATGGATGTATTTTTTTCCTCAGCTGCTATTAAAGCAGATCTTATGTCAAGACCTCCAAGAGCTTAAAATGAAACCTCAGTAGTGCTTTAGCATTTATTTTTGATTTACTAATTTGAGACTTATAATGAGATGTCCAAAAAGTGTTAGCTGCTACTATAACTCCAAGATATGCATAAGTCATGACATTTTCAGTTTTGTAATGATCTAAGTAAAGACTGACATTATTATTCCTGGAACCAAATATTAGAACTTTTGTTTTTGAGATGTTAATTTTAAGTTGCAATTTCTTGCATTTTTCCTCAGTAACATCTATTTTCCTTTGAAGGCCTTTTTTTGATAATGACAACTTCAAAAGATCATCCATGTAAGCATGCACATGACATTGTAAACCATTAATTTTTGGAGGGTCAAATTGTACAGGTTCCTCAAATTTCAGCAGATGATTAATGTAAATATGAAATAATGCAGGGGCTAATAAACACCCCTGCGTTACCCCTTTTAATGAGGGGAAAGATTTTGTTATATTACCTTGGGTGTCATATCTAACCTTAGTACAGGAATCTGTGTATAACAACTGGATTGGCTGTAGTAGTGATTCACTTCTACCATAGTTCCTTAAAATATACCACAGAATACCATGATTAATGGAACTGAATGCCGAAGTAAAGTAAATGAAAAGTGCGTACAATTTCATTTTTATTTATATATACATATTTTTCAAATAGATGGGCCAAACAAAATAGGTTATCTATAGTCGAAAAATTACACCTACAACCTGCCTGCAAAGGAGGTAAAACTGAAGCTTTATCAGACCAATCTGTTAATTTATTTAATAATAGTCTTGAAAAGACTTCTGAGATTGAGTTCAATAAGCTAATTGGCTGCTAATTTGAAGGCTCAAGTTGAGATCCTCTTTTGTGAACTGGGACTATTATTTAATTTCCAAGAAGTTGGGATCTGTTTTTTGTCAAGGCATAGATTAAAGTATTTACATAGTAACAGTGCCCAGAAATCAATATTATATTTATAAATTTCAGATGGTATAGAGTCTGGGCCTGGTGCTTTGTTGTTCATCAATTTAGAAATAATGTCCACAACTTCTGGGATCTCTACTTTTAGTGGTTGGAAATCACTTATGTATGTAAGGGGAGAATTATACAAGTCCAATTGTCCCAAAGGGTAATTGAATAAATTCACATAGTGGGATATCCAGGTCTCTTCTGAAATTACAGACAATAAACTAGTTTGAAAAGATGCTGACCCTTTTGATACAATATCCCAGAAGGCTCTGATATCTTTAGACTCTATGATTTGAAGCATCAGATTCCACTGAGACATTCTCTACTCATCTTTTTTCCCTTTGGGAATGTTTTATAACTTTTTCTAGCCATGGTCAGAGATTTAAAGTTTGCCTTACATGGATGTTCTTTTGTCATAATTACAATTTTTTTTTATTTGTTTTGCTCAATCTTACGTGACTTATCAAACCAATTATTGTTAGCTGATGTTTTGTTTACAGTATTAGAGGTATAAATGCATTGCCTTATTTGTGAGAAAATATGCTGGAAGTAATTTTCTAATTCAATTAAAGATTTGGAATGCATAATAAAATCCAACGTTAAAGGTGACTAGTGTAAATGATATATCACATTTACCTTTTCTAAGGTCAATGAGTTTACCCTTAATTTTTGTTCCCCTTTAATCTTTGGCTCAGTTAAAGGATCAGCTGTATACGACAGGTCATAGATATTAGTACTACATAATAAATTGAGTTCCAACGGAGCATGATCACTTTCAGTTTGCATTTCAATGCACAAGTACTTTACCATATAAAATAATTCATAGTCTGTTAAAATGTAATCAATCAAACTCTGACCATTAGAGCCAAAAAAAGTCAAGCTCCCTTTTTCATCCCCCCAGGTTCTGCCATTCAAAATAGCCAATGAGTTGCTATTAACAAAATTAACCAAGTGTTTCCCATTCTCATTAACTACCACATCCATGGAGTCTTGAGGGGGTAAATCCATAACATCATTTGACAGAGGCATACCTGACTGACCATCCAATAAAGCAATGCATGCATTAAAGTCACCACAGATGACTATATTAGCATGTGCATAGGTAGAATTTACTTTATCTAAATCCATAGCTAATTCATCCAAAAGAATGTTATAATTTTTTGCCCTAGGCAGGATGCAAACATTAACTAGAATAAGTAACTGCAAATTCCAGCTAATATGACTATTATATAATTAAAACAAATTTTATAAATATGTAACGTTTTTAGGGTCCTAGAAATTTTAATATAGATGGTCAGTCTCCCCCCATGCCTCTGCCATATTAATTGGATTTGGCGGCTGCAGAGTGAATCGCTTCATAACCATTTAACAAAAATGGATCTTGTGACCAGGTTTCCTGCATCAAAATTATCAAGAAGGAATTAATATAATCCAACCACTCTGAATCCCCCAATTTTTGTTTTGCCACTGCAATGTTCCATCAGAGCAGTTTTACTTCACCTGTTTTATCTATGTTCTTTTTCTTAGATGAACCAGGCCAAGAGGCTGAATTTAGTCAATGAGACCAAGTTTTACCATTCTGAAAAATTTCACTTGCTAAGTCTATTACCAGGCTGGTCAACAGTTGAGGTCATAGTCGAGATCGCAGTTGAGGAGTTCCTGCTTTTGATCCTGCTCAACCAGGAGGCATGACCATCAACATTCCTCATCCTCATCATCCTCAGAGGAGGAGAGGCACCACCGCAAAATGCACTAGTGCTATGAGGAGCTCCTCTGGCAACAGTGAGCCATTGTGGGGCAGGATAGGCTCTACCCTCTGGGCCTTTGATCTTCTGGCCATCACCAGTGGTACCCCTGCTGGGCCACAAGTGCAACCCACAGCTGCTTCTCCACCTCTTCAGGTGGAGCCACCACCACCACCACAACCTAAGGTGTACGATCAGACTAAGGAGGCTGGCTGCTTGACCACCAGCTTGTCAGACTGGTTGCCAGTGATGATCATCCTGAGAGAGGATACCTGGGAGGTCCATGGTGGGAAACAGCTAAGGGCTGTCTTTGAGGAATTCTTGGATGACTCGGATCTTGAGTCCAAGACATCTTCTGGGACTTCCCCCCTTAACTGTGGCTTGGTCGAGGAACTTTCCACTCAGCATGGCACAGTATCCTTTGGGGTGCTTCTCTGCCTCATCTCAGAGTCCAAGTCAGTCCTGCCTGAGCCAATCCAAAAGAGGGTTAAGTACCCCCTCATGGACATTTTGGACCAGGATGAATCTCCCAAGGTTGCCTTCTCTGGACTGAGGCCATTTTGGAACTGGTCCTGGAGCTTTGGCAGCATCCAGCATCTTGACTGGCACCCTCTGCCCACTGAGTCTGTAAGTATGCAGTCTCTGAGGGTTCCCTTTTGGGGTTTTTGGACCACGCCTAAGTGGAGGGGTTGGTCAAGATTCAGTGTTCTGTTGATCGAAACACCAGAAGGATGTGGACAAGCCTTCAGACAAGGAGTCCTGTAAGACTGACCATGGCACTAAAAAGGTGTACGTGGTGGTGTCTCTGGGTCTCCATCAGGCTACTTATACTATGATGATGGCCAGCTTTGGTCCCTCTGTGATGGGAGTGTTTGATGTAGTCCTCCCTCACCTCCCTGTTGAACAGCAGTGTGTGGTGCAGTTTATCAGAGACCAGGGTCAATTGCAGGCTAAACACCAGCTCCAGACAGCCTTAGACATGAGCGACTCTTGTGCTCATGCCATGGCAGTGGCTGTCTTAATGCATTACAGGCCCTGGCTGGGTTTGTCCACCTTCATGACAGACAACCAACATAAGCTGGTGGATGTCCCTTTTTTTGTGCACTGACCTTTTTGGCCTTGTGGCGGAAGGACATCTCACCTGCATCAAGAAATCTGGTGCTACCCTAGATTCTGTGATATCATCCCAGAAGGACCAGAAAAAGAAGCCTAAAAAACAGGCCTTCCAGTCACAGCCTCCTTGGTAGCAGCTGCAGTAGGGGCAATCCCAGGCCTGGTACCTCAAGCTCAAGTCCAGGGGCCAGGGTGGAAAAGGGGGGAGAGGGGTAGTGGTGCCCCTCTGGCAGCAGCTGCTGGTGCCCCCGAAAAAGTTGCTCAATGACAGGTTGGGAGACATCGTCTCTTCACCCATCCTGTCCCTGCCTGCTGTCCTGGTCTGAGGCTGGCAATGTCACATCTTGCCACATTTGTCTGCTATCACAACAGACAAGTGGATGTAGTGGGCAGAGGGTTACTGTACCTCTGAACTTTGAGGATCTCCCGCCTTATCACCTCCACGTGCTTCAATTGCCCAGGATGTCACAGGACATGCTGTCCACCTTTTGGGTGGACATTGCTCAGTTGCTTGCAAAAGGGGCAGTAGCTGTGTCCCAGACACCCTGACAAGTCAGGGTTACATGTCCAGATACTTTAGCATGATGTGTCCAGGCACTTCCTGGTCCTGAAATGGACAGGGGGGCTGACACCCCATACTGGATCTGCATGATCTGAACCAGTTTAAGCAGAAAAGCAGGTTCCGGATGGTCACTCTGAATCAGGTTATTCCATCCCTGGAGAAGAACATGTGATTCTGCTTCCTAGACCTCCGGGATGCCTTTTTCCTCATTTCTATCCATCCATCCCACCCCACTGCTGTTACCTTCAGTTCCAAGTGGAAGGGGTCTTGTACCAGCTCCAGGTCATGTCCTTTGGACACACTTCAGCACCCAGGGTCTTCACTAAATGTATGGCAGTGTTGGCGGTCCACCTGCAGCACCTCATTGTCAGAGTGCACCCCTGCTTGGACAACTGAATGCTGACAGGTCCATGCAGAGAGGCCGTGGAGAGGTCCAGAGATCTGGCTTTCCATACGTGACAAGACTTGGGCTTGTTGGTCAACCCAGACAATTCTGAACTGCTACTGAAGTAGGTGATGAAGTTCATTGGGGTGGAACTAGACTCCCTGAAGGCCAGGGCTCACTTCCCTGTGGACCAGGCACTGAATTTTACCTCCTTTGTCCAATCATTTCTGGTTAGTCTCTCGCATCCTCCCCAGGATTTCCTGAGGCTGCTAGGGTATGTGGCATCCTGCATAAGTGTGGTTCGGTGGGCCTGCTAATGGATGCGCTACCTCCAGTGGGAGTTGGACTAGCAGTGGTCCCAGCGTTTAGGCCACTTTGACCAGCCAGTCACAGTAACCCAGATGATGTGGGATGTCATCCAGTGGTGGCTGATTCCAGAACACCTGGTGGAAGGAATCCCATCTGTCCATCCAGAACTGACAATCACACTCATGATGGACATGTCTCTAGTGATCTCGTCTTGTCTTCAGCTAAGTCTAGCAAGTGGTGGTATGGTATCGGATTCTGATATTATTTGGCTCAATGGGCAGTTTGTCAACTAGATGGTTGTTTTGTGGGTCCAGGCTGGTGGTACTAGTTAGGTTAGTATACACTGGGTGGGCTGGTACGCCTGTGGGGGGTTACAAATTGAATTTCTAATATTAACTAGTAAAGAAAGATCAGGCTAAGAGGACCTGTGCTTTAAAAAAAAAACAGGGAACACCTTTCATTGAATGAGAGGAACTCCTCCATATGATTACACTCTAGGTAGTATATATTTTTTACTGATGTCCTTGTGCACATTTTGGAAGTAACAAGATTTTAATTTGCCATCAGGTTCTGGTAGCTCAATTGATCTCTATCCACTTATTGATCACCATCTGTGCTACTGGGGTCAGGTCAGACAGTTTGATGTTTCTGAGTATGTGTGGATGGAGGAGACTGTGCTGTCTTGCTCTATTGACTTTTCTGGACTGTCATGTCAGTTTAAATGTTTTTTGGTACAAATGGATAGACTTGTTACTAGTTGAATTCTGACTTAATTTATCAACTAAGAAACCAGTTATAAAATTGGTATAGTAACAAATACCAAAAATTATGCATCATCGAACCAAAAGTTTTGTGCCCCTTGCTCCCCCTATAGACATCACAAAAATGTCTGAGCACATCAGGTGAGCCAGAGATCAAAGTAGGGGAACGGGCAGCCATCACCATGTCAAGTGCCAAATTATAGACCTTTCCCTTTCAAAGGATGCAAAAAACAATACTACCAGTCCATACCAACTCATGTCGGACATTTAAACAAAGCTTTGTATGAGAATAACAGACGTAATGTGAATGTGATGTGACCGAGTGATTGTTGTTACTCCAGTTTATTGATTAGTTTATTAAGTAAGTTACTAGTACTTCTTATTGTCATTACACACTCGCAAGTACACATTGGCCCAGATATTCAAAAGGGTTGCGCCATGCGCAATAGGGTTGCGCCTGCGCAAGTCCGAACTTGCTCCATTCTGCCATATTCAGCAGGAGGCAGTTGCGCCACAGAAAACATGCTGAGCAACAGTGCAATGCAAATGAATGCATGCTGAACTGGAGGGGAAACCATGCATAAACTGCACAGCCCGATATTCAGCAGGGCTGCAGAGTTGTGCAGGCGCAACCCCAACCTGCACCTGCACAACTTTGAGCCAAAAAAGGCAGTTGAGGGCCACCCACAGGTGAGCTGCTGCTTTGCAGGGCACACACAGCAGCTGCCACCTGTGGCTGGCCCCAACCCAGTCCTGTGCCCCCTGCAGCCCGATCGTGGGCAGCCACCTGTAAATCCCCCACCCCCCACTTGCCCGATCGCGGGCATAGTTTATCCCCACCAGCCCGATCGCGGGCAGCTGTATAGCTCCCCGAGCGTATCCCTGGTGGTCCAGTGGACCGAAAAGCCCGATCGCGGGCGGTAGTTGTTAAGAAACCCCCTCCTCCGCATTCATCCCTGGTGGTCCAGTGGACGAAAAGCCCGATCGCAGGCAGTGGTTGTTTAATAAACCCCCGCCGAAGTCATCCTGGTGGTCCAGTGGCACATCGATCGTCAGGATGTATATATTGAACAAACCCCGAACATCACCCTGGTGGCAGTGTCCCCACCCACCCACCCACGAAGCCCCACCACGCCCCGCCCACAGCGGCGGGCGGCAGCATCCACCTGCCTGCCGCCCGCCGCCCGCCGACTGACTGCACAGGGGCTGCCGGTCCATTGGTGAACAGAGCCAATGGGTGTGCAGCCCATACCAACATGACAGTCCAGATTTGTGAATGAACACATTCATTCATTCACAAAACTGGACACAGCCTCTGACTTATAGGCTGCGCCCGTAACTCTGCTCTACACCAATAGCGTGCAACCGGCGCAATCGGTAAACGGAAGGTGGCGGGCGGCAGGTGGGGGATGCTGCCGCCCGCCGCGCTGGGGGGAGCGGGGTGGGGCTCGTGGGTGGGTGGGGTGGGGGGACACTAGTCACCAGGCTATGTTCGGGGTTTGTTCAATATACATCCCGGCGATCGGATGTGCCACTGGACCACCAGGGATGAATTCTGCAGGGGGTTTATTAAAGAACCACTGCCCGCTGATCGGCTTTTCGTCCACTGGACCACCAGGGATGAATGCAGGCAGGGGTTCTTAAACAACTTCTGCCTACAATCGGCTTTTGGTCCACTGGACCACCAGGGATACATTTGGGAGCCACATTGCTGGTCGGCTGGTGGGGATTAACCAGCCAAGGGGCCAGTGGGGGGTGGGGGGATTGTACACTGTTTTGCCCGCGATCGGGCTGCAGGGGGCATCGGTCCCCGATGGCTGCTGCCTGGCAGGGTGCCAGGCGCAAGTCCTCGGGGATCGGCGCACCTGCATGCTAATGGCATGCAAATGGGGCCATAATCAGATGCAAATGGCCCCCTGCGCCTTGCATGAATTATGGCCCCATTTGCATGTCACCTTTTGAATATGGGGATTTTGCGCATGGCGCAATGGTACTTGCGCCACCGCAAGTTGAATGCTCCACTCTGACAACTTGTGGTGGTGCAAGTTCCACTGCGCCATGCACAGTGGCTGTGGCCATGGGGTGATATTCAAAGGAGTTGCTCAAGGGCGCAACTCCTTTGAATATCACACTGGACACACCCCAGTGCAACTATTTTGTGCAGCGCAAGGGCTTGCACCACAAAATAGCGCAGTTTGAATATCCAGCTCACTATTTTTTATGTTTACTTATATAGGGCAAAGACAAACAGAGAGAAACTAAGTAATTTACTATTGCCTGGCTGGTCCTGCCACTGTCCTGCCCATTGAAATTGTTGGGTCACAGTCACCCACTTATTTTCCCCATTTCATTGACCAGACCACAACATATGTCAATGTCACTGGCGCTGACCTTTTTCACCCCCTCGTGGTGTGATGCTGCCCAAATGATTGCGCCTTCATGGTTTTACCACTTAAACTGTTACCTATCGGGTGGAGAACAGTGTGCCTGACTTTATGGGTTGGGGTCTGTGATGGGCATGTCCAGCACTCAGTACTGAGCAGCAGCAGTCACCTCACCCACCCTGGCCTGCATACTTAATAGTCACTAGCCAGTGGTATTTTGTCTTCTAATCCCCCTTTAATCAGGTGGCATGATGTTTTATTTGGGTGGGGATCCCAGCAAGATGTACTTCCTGTGACCTGTCTCAGTTGAGTGTGCATCAGCGTTCTCCTGCAGGAAGAGCAAACTCTCTGGCTAGATGTCAAGATGTGCAACGCAAACAGAGCATGCCAAAGCCCCGGCTGTTGCAATTTACACTCATACTGCTACATCTCATTTCCAGCTAGGTTTGCTCTGGTTGCTGCCTTCCAAGATACATATCCTGACTTTCCCAGAGTCCTTTTTTTAAAAATTATTGCACACACCTTTATATATTAGTTTGTTCTTTTATTTTGTTGTTGTTCTTCTTTAACAGGTTACAGATGACGAAGAGAAACTTTAAGAAATCTTTTGCTGCCAGATTAAATTGCACCAGTGATTAATTGGAAATGTGTTTCCATAAAGATTAAGGTATTTTTTTTGTGTTGCTGTTGCGTTTGTCACTGTATGCTCTTACAAAAATGGATTTTTTTTGTAATACTGTAGGGCCAGATTTATTAAAGTAATAGTATTCTGCCCCACCTTACATTTGTACATGTTTTCCTTGCTAAATATGATATTTTTCATGATGCTTCATCTGGCTGATAGAATTTCTGAGTAAGTAAAAGGCATAGAGCAATATTTGATAAGTTTTCATAAGATAGTTGTATCAGGCAGCAGCCCAGTTAACCACCAACCCAGAGTTCAGTTCAAGATTAAGAAAGACAGACAATTCACTTCTGGACAGTCACTATGTGAGCACACAATTTTGAAGAGTAGTTTATTTCCCAAATACAACATCTATGGAGAACAGCAGCAGGCTGCTTCAACTGTCCTTAGCTATCAGTTGTTTGCCTCTCAAAACAAGTCTTTATGGATGCAATGTAAATGTATAATACCTACTGTCCCTCTCTCAGAGAAACTCTGTTTTTGTCAGGCAAAGCACAATCTCTACAGATGGTACTGTGGCAAATAAACTACTTGCAGTGCAAATTGGCAGTATGTATTATCGCTCTGATGCTCTCCCATTTTATAATGATGCGCTACCTGTAAATAAAATATTGTTTTTTGTTGTTGTTTTTTTTTTACTTGAAAAACCTTTTTATTTATTCATCAAGGCAAGGATGATGCATCATAGATTACAAGCTGAGGCATCGCCTCCCTACAGGTACAATACATGTATATGAACAGAGGGAACATGCAAAGTATAGCATACAATACAGCATCTTAATTGTTTTTCATATGTCCCTCCAGGTCCAGAATCCCCCTTAGGTCCAGTTCCAGAGTAAAGTGATACAACTTTCCAAGGAAGAGGGTGTAAAAAACCAACTTAAAGCCCACAGGGAAGACAGAGTCAGGAGCCGTTGCATCATCTGTCCAATTTCATGTATCCCAGGTCTTCAAAAAGTTTATAAGATGTCTCCATATGGCAAAATCAAAAGACCAATAAAAAGCTTGCTCTTGACTGAATAAATCTTGCAGTTTCAACAACCTTTGAGTGTCTATCTTTCTTTACTTTATAGTTTATTTCGTTATAGTGTTCTTTTTAAACAAACAAGCCTATAACTTAGGCAATGGGAAGAGGATAAAGAGAAGGAAGAGTAGAGAGACAGAGAAAAAAAAGGAGAAAGAATTCAGGAAAGAGAAAGAAAGTTTAGTCAACCAAGACAGCCAACTATATAGCAATAAGTGAGCCCAGTGTGAGGGAACACTCTGTTCTGGTTCCCCTTTCATTTTCTTGTAAGCTTCTACTTCTTTTCCCCCTCTATGACTATGGCCCCCTACTTATCCCTGAGTTTCGGTTAGGTAGCCCTTTATTAATCCCTATGTCTGGAGTAACTGATCGAGGACTGTTTGACCCTCCCTCTCCTCCCAGTGAAGAAAAAGGGGTAGCCATCTAGTGTTGAATCTTTCAGTGGCAAGCCTCACGTGGGCTGTGATGACCTCCATGTCCTTGATTTGTTTAATATTTTGGTACCAGTTGGAGATCTGTGGTGGGTCCCCCGTCAACCATCTCTGTGTGATTGATTTAGGTGCTGCTACTATTAGGATATTGTAAAGATACTTCCCCACCTGAGTTTTCATTTCCTGTGGAGGGGCTCCCAGCACTAAATTCTTAAACTCTAGGGGAGATGTCAGGGAAAAGATTTTTGTGATTAGTGCAGCTACCTCTGCCCAAAAAGGTGTGATTTTAGGGCAATCCCAAAAAATATGATGGTGCGTACCTATAGACCCACACTGTCTCCAAAATGTGTTTGTTGTATAGGTGGCATAGTGATAAGATATAGTGTAGGTTCTGAAAAAATGAATGTTAATTTCCCACCTGCATTCCCTCCAAGAGGGAAAGTTAGTTGTTTTATGGGTGCCCAACCAAATATCTTGCAGGTTTTATCTGGAATATTTAAGTTCACCTCTGCATTCCAACGGTTTAACACTCTTTGAATGGCCAGGGCCCCTCTGTCTTCCATCAGTATTTTGTAAATTTGAGAGATATAGGATTTAGTGTCCCTCAGGATGCTTTTTTGGTGAGTTAGTAGAATGGGGGCAGAGGGGCTCTGTGCCAGTTCCATTAGCCCAATGTTATTTGTGATGTAATGTGCACATTGACAGAACCTGACGGAGTCCGCATTTAGTAAATTGAATTCTATTTGGATTTGGGTAAAAGATTTCAGGCATTCCTCCTCCAAGAACTGTTGTGAGTACCTAAGTCCACTGAGGGCCCATCTAAGAAAAGCCGGGTCTTCTCTCTGGGCAGGAAACCCAGGCAGGCATGTGAGAGGCAAATATTTCCACACCAAGCAGATTATCTCCCATTCCTGTCTGGCTTTGAGCCAGATTGACATAGTGTGTCTAGTTAAGTTATTAGTTATGTGCTTCAAGTCGCTTGGGAGGACTCTCCAAGATAAAAAATTAAGAGGTGCCAATTGACATTCTCTCTCTCTCTTCTATCTCTAACCAACCATGTCCTTTACCCAGTGTTAACATTTTGATCACCGGTAAAAGCTGAGCTGCTAGATAGTATTTTGGAAGATCTGGGAGCCCCATCCCGCCTTTTCCCTTGTCTTCTATCAGGATATCCCAGCAGACCCTCGGCCACTTCCCCGCCCACATAAAGTCTGACAACTTCATTTCTAAGTCTTTCCAGTCCTTTGTAGGGATTGGGAGGGGAAGAGTTGTAAAAAGGAAGAGAAATTTAGGTAAAATGTTCATTTTAACTGTTTCCAGTCTGTCATTGAATGTTAGAGGGAGTAGTTTCCACCTTTGCAAATCTGCATATACCTGTTGTCTGAGGGTTCCATAGCTATATTTGTACAGTGATGTCAGCTCTGTCGGAATCTGTATTCCTAGGTAGTGTACTTTAGTGTCTACCCACCTAAAAGGGACCATTTCCCTTAGTTCTTGATCCTGAGTACCTCCTATTAGTAATGCCTCTGACTTTGTCATGTTTACCTTGAAGCCTGACATTTTTCTGATGTACTTGAGTAGTTACAGTAAATGAGGGAGGGAAGATCGGGGATTACCCAGGTATATCAGAGTGTCATCCGTGTATAGGGAGATCTTGTGGGTTGTGTGCTGTAACATAATGCCCTCAATATCCCCATTCTGTCTTATGGCCTGGACCAGTGGCTCCATGCTAATTGCAAAGAGCAGTGGGGAGAGGGGGCATCCCTTCATTGTGCCTCTCAGAATTTTAAAGGGAGATGATAAGGTTCCGTTCACCAGTACTCTGGTTTGCGGATGCTGATATCCCAGTTTTACCCATTTCAAGAAGTTCCCTTCATACCCCATTTTCTCTAGGACCTGGAAAAGATAGGTCCAATTGAGCCTGTCAAAGGCTTTTTCTGCATCTAGGAAAACTGCCAGAGCGGGGTGTTGGATTGAGTTTTTCCCTTGCATTATGTTTAGAAGCCTTCTAATGTTATTAGTTAGGTGACGGTGTGGGATGAACTCCATTTGATCGGGATGGATTAATAGCTCTATATGTTTTTAGAGCCAAATTGAAAGTATTTTAGTAAATATTTTCTGGTCTTGATTAAGTAGGGCTAGCGGTCTGAAGGATTCGCACTTTGTTATCTCTTTGCCCGGTTTGGGTATGACTGTTATGATTGAGTGTGACCAGCTTTCTGGAATTTTACCCTCCTCTAAACATTGATTAAAAACTTCAACTAAGAGGGGCACTACTGATGAGCCTAATGTTTTATAAAATTCCCTACTAAACCCATCCGAGCCTGGGGTCTTCCCAGTGGGTAGGAGCTTAATAACTGTCAGTATTTCCTCCACTGATATAGGGCAGTTTATCTAATTTCTTACTGACTCGGGTACCTTAGGTAGATTGATGGTGTCTAGAAAGGTTTTTGTTTTAGTTTGGATGTGTGTCACTTCCTAATCCTCTGAGTATAGGGTTTGGTAAAATTTTTGGAATTGGGAGACTATCTCCTTGGGGGTGTCCCATTTTCTACTCGAGTGTCCCTTTTCTTCAATATAGGGGACATATCTCTGTGCTTGGGCTTTTTGGAACTGAAACACCAGGAGTTTTGAAGCTTTACCCCCCTACTTCGTTATACTTTTGGTTTGTGAACCTTAAATATCCTTCTACCCTTTTACTCTCAAAATCTTGCAGTGACTCTCTAGCACATCTCAGCTCCCTCCAAATCTTCTGGTCCGAGGGATTGGCTTTATGCCTTTGTTCCATTGTTGCTAGTTCTGCTAATAGCCTATTTTGTATAGAAGTCGAAAGTTTTTTTGGGGCAGAGGCAAAGCTGATTATTTCCCCTCTAGTCACTGCTTTAAGTGTGTCCCATTTGAGGGAGGCAGAGGGGACGGTTGATTGATGAATTTCAGAGAAATCCGCTATATTTTGCTTTAAGCGGTGTACAAATGCTTTGTTGTTCATCAAGGAAACATTCAATCTCCACAAGGTCTGCTTGTCTTGGGGTGGAAGGATAAATGAATAGATACTGGAGAGTGGTCTGATAGAGTTATATTGTAAATGTAGGAGTCTACCACATTGTGGAGAGTGGATATATGTGTGTAAAACAAGTCTGTTCGGGAATATGAGTGTTGTGCATTTGAGTAGAATGTATAGTCCCTCTCCTTCGGGTGGTGGGGCCTCCAGACATCTATCAAACCCATTTCCTTCACCAGCAAGACCAGGGATTTGGAAGCGGCTTGATTTGTCGAGGTCATGCCTGAAGATCGGACTCTCTGGGAGGTGGGGGGGGGGGCAACATTGAAATCTCCTCCAGGTATTAATTGACCCTGGGAGAGATCTGCTAATTTCTGAAAAACCTTTTCAAAGAAATTGCCTTGATGGATGTTAGGTACATATATATTAATAAGATGGATTATCCTACCCCGTGAGTGGACTGACACCCTCACATATCTACCCTGCAGGCCTCCCTCCATGGATTTCACCATCAGATTGAGGCCCCTTCACATCAATATTGCCTCCCCCGCTTTTTTGGATTTAGGGTGAGACACTGCTGTTACCTGGCCTACCCAAGCACGGTGTAACTTTAGATGTTCACTCATTGATAGCTGCATTTCTTGGAGAAAAAATATATCCCCCTGCAGCCTCTTGAGCTCTTGCAATATTCTTGTTCATTTAATAGGGGAGTTAATTCCCTTAACATTATAGGAGCAAATCTTTAAGCAGGCCATTATGTTATTTTAATAAGTAGGCAGGGATGATAAAGGCACTAGGGCTACTCTGTGGCCCATACCAAAGTTTATCCTGATGGCTTCCTAGTATAATTTGGGAGGGGGTCATACCTTTCTTTTCATGTTTTGCTTCTACTTGGCTGTCTTTAATAGCCAGAGAAAAGATCATAGCACTAAAAAATACCCTTAACTTTGAGTAGTGCTAACAATACTATTTTAACTATCAACACTTTATAAACAACATACAGTGGTCGAGAGGCTGAGATGACAGTAACAGCCTGTCAACCAACTTGAGGAAAAGAAAAAAAAAACTCTCTTTCTTTTTCTTTGTTTTTCTTTGTACTTCCTAGGTGACGTCTCAGACCCTCTTCATTCCTTACAGCGAAGACGGACTGGGTCCACTTATAGTGTGTAGTGCACCCGGTACCACTTGTTTCTATGTGAGAGACTAACAGAAAAGGTGTTCACTGCTTTAGCAATTGAGTATGTCACCAGGGTGAGGGATTCCAACTTCCCTTCGAAACCCGTCTGACCTTTGACATTGTGAAATCATATTTCAGTTTCCATCCCCTTTCCCCAAGGTATGTATTTGCTAAACTGTGCACAAGCTAGATACAGATCCGGCCATGAATGACCCACCATTGGCCCAGTACCCTCCATGCCCACCCACCCCTGACAACTTTTATCAGTTGGGTTTGTAGCCTCGGACACCTCTAATGGCTGCTCTTCCTGGCAAACTTGGTTATAGGCTCCCCCTCCTCAATTCAACCCAAGGGTTCTTCTTCAAGGTGGGTGAGGGCACTATATCCCTCCCCCCCACCCAATTCCCCCTCCAGGAGTCGCCCCCTTCCCCCAATCAGGCAACCTGGCCATAAGCTTTTAATTCGGGCCAAGTCAGAGGAGCCCATGATGTAATTATTAACATATAAGCAGTATCAGCTGTTCCCCACCAATGCCTCTCACCAGTGGAGCCAAGGGTGGTGCTCCAACCAATAATGTAAAAGAAAAGAAAGCTGTTATATCATTTGCCCATCAGAAATAGCACCCACCCCAAAGCCTCCACTAGAAAAGCATTTAGCAACATCAAACACATCAAATGCTCTTTTCATTTACTGGCAAGTTTATTCTGTGGTTAGGCTGGGGAACTAATATTAAAGTTAAGTGGGGCTTAAAGAGTTAACCCACCTAGCGCCAGTGTGGAGACGGAGGTAAAACCATGGGGCTGGGGGTAATCATTTCTATGCAATTATAGTATATTCACAGTGGGTAACAGTGAGTGATCACAGCTCTTTTAGGGAAAAGTCACACTTATCTGGCCAGAGTCTGCCCATTAGATGGGAGTGCGCGCTAGTATCCAGATTCAAAGTCTTAAAGTTCTCATTGAATTGAGCTGATTCAGCAATGTGGGGAGGCTCTAGAAGCTGTTCCCATGCTAAATCCACTCACATTGCCCTCCGCTCGATGCATGATCTTTGCGGCATCTTTCACAAGGTTCTTTGATGAGGATCCTGGAAAGGAACACTTTTGGGCTTTGCCTGCAACTTGCCATACATACTTGAAGAGGTTCTGTTCAAGGATCTCTAGTTCCAAATCGGGTAGGGTTATGCCCCATTCTTTTAACAATGACATCGCGTCCAGCAGACTCGTGAATATTTTAGGATCTGAGTCCAAGTGCAGCCATATCTTGGCCAGGAACAACAACTGTGCTCTCACATTCTTTTTTTTTTTATTTTCTTTATCACCGCCCTCACTTTGAGCCTTTCAGTCTGGAGAGCTGGAGAAAAATCTTGCTTGAAGAATATGCTGCTGGCTTGGTATTTTAAGTCCCAGAGCCTCCAGGCCTCTTTCAGCACCCATTCCTTACTCTGGAAGATAACCATTCTGACCACCCAGGATCTGGGCCTCGCAGTGGCACTAGTGGGCTTTGGCACCAGTGCGCGGAGGGCCCTGTCCATCGTCAGATCTAGGTCTGAGGGGCTTGAAAGCACTGATCTTAACAGCTGCTGGACAAAGTCTATGGGGGTTGCAAAGCCCTCTTTGGTGCTCTCCGGGACTCCATGGATGCGGAAATTGTTACGATGGGACCAGTTTTCCATATCCTCAAGCCTTGCATGTGTTTCCCTCTCCCGCTGTAATAGATAAAGCAAAACCCTTTCCTCTGTGTCCTGGGTGCCTGCTGACTCCGAAATCTTGACTGTGTTTTCCACTATGAGTTTGTCCATATTTTTAATGTCCTGTCTTAGATTGGCTACGGAGGATTCGATCTTTTGTACCAAGGAAAGGATTCGCTGCAGGGTTCGTCCTGACTTTCTAGACATAATTAGGTCATCTTCATCCAGATCTGCTGAGGACTCTGAGACTGTGCCATCACAGCAGGCCCGGGCCATGAAGCCCTCCATTTCTTCATCCAAGGTAAGTTGTTTGAGCTTTGCTTGTGAAGCATTGTTTTTCTGATTTTTGGGCTATTAACCTTTGTAGTCATTCTCTCACCCCAGGCTAGTCAAGATTTGATTCAAAGAGGCAGATTAAGGGGAGGATTTGTATAGATTGTCCAGATGGGTCTCAGAGCTCCCGGGCTAGGCTCCCATTAGTTCGGTGACATCACCTGAAGTTCTAAAATATAGGTTTTTATTGCTAATTGTTTATGATAGTTTACACATTGAATGATGTTGGCCATGCTTGCTGGATGATGTCAATATCACTACCTTTTATCGCAAGCTAGCCATCTGCCAATCATTATTTGCAATATATATCTCTGTTATATATTGTTTTATGGGATTTCTGTGTATGCCCATGCCAGTGTTAATTCAAGGCATAGGGAAAGACTAGATTTATTTTTAAAGGGGTGATCGTTTGACTCGAAGGCCACCTATTTACCAGGACAGGAGATTTTAATTATCAGGTTCTGTTGACAGAGATATGCCAAAAGCCATTTACCTGCCATAAACATGCACTACAGAAGCAGATTGTTTTGATCTCAGGAACGATTCTAAGTATGTCACATTTTATGAGGGAACAGAGTACATTCCCCAGGAAAGACCATTCTAGCAGTGCTATGTGAAATTCTAACATGACTGTTAATTAACTTACAGAATGGAATATTGGTACACCAAAGTTTTAAATATAGCAGGAGGCTGTGAAGTTAGACTACTAGCTGGGACTCTGAAAACATTAAAGTTTAAATGTGACACTAGTCATGTTGCTGGTTAATTATGCAGGATGAGAGTTACCTCACAGCCAGCATCATGAACAAGCTGTGTGACATCACAGGATGGGTGGACACATTTTTTTTCTCTCCCATTGTTAGTTCTTGCTGAGAGGACACTGGAACACACTTCTGTTTTGGACTCCTAAGAATCAACCAGGCACAACTGCAGACTGAACAAACAGCATGCTTGTAAGGTAGAACTTTATTTAACTAGTTTCAAGGCATTCTCCTGTATACTTGTCCGTTTCATTTTTTTACTGTAACCTAATTAATATATGTTCTCTTTTTCTTGTAACTGCATTTAGTTAATTATTTTAGTAAAGACTTTTGTTTTTCTAAAGAATTCTGACTGTATAATATTCCTTATATTTGTATGTGTGACTGTAGAAGTTTTATTACAAAACTGTGACAACTGTTGATGTTTAGAAGGGTCACCAAATAGCAACCAAACTGAAAAGTGTCAGTGGGGACATCCGGCAGGATTAGGGAGAGTATCAGAGTCTCATACGAGTCTGCAAGGATTGTGAACTGGGCAATTACATGTCTTGTAGGGTGAAGACCAAATCAGGTGTTGCGCTGCTACCCAAAGAGGGTGTAATGCTTGGGCCTTCCTGTTGTGTGTAATAGCCATGAAAAGGGTTCATATTTGGCCACAAGACTTGATACTGGTATTGTGCCCTGATCCAAAGTATAAAGGGATACTCTAGGACCTCATGGCAAGTGTTCAGTTGTAAATACAGTGAGCATTCTGGGTACACATGAGAAGGGTATCCTTGTTTCCCCCCTCCCATTGCACTTAGGGGTGGGCACTGTGAGCTCAGTGATCTGACCCTCATGATTGGGTTCGTGACAGATCTGGTGCACAGCAGTGGGATCCAATACATTTGGTTGCATTGCGATTCGAGAAATTGGTGGCCACAGGCATAACAGTTGGGCTCGATTCCAAGTCCAGTGTATCAGATTGTTAAACTGAAAACAGTCCACACACAATCTAGGCAGATATTTTAAAACTATATATAATTTGATTACAGTATCAAGTTCCCTCGGGTGCAAGCTAGTGTAGTAATAGTTGGGAAAAAGATGGCTTCCAACTATAATGTATACACTGCAGACTACCTAAGGCATTTGTGTCAGAACAGAGGAGTCCAGTACGAGGATCTAACCAAAAAGAACCTCATGGAGGCTCTTGTGACAGCCGATGAGGTAGCGGCTGCCCAGGACCTTGAGTCACAGCCAGTGACTGAAGAGGACCAGACCTTGGGCGAGGGGGTGCCAGAGTCCATCGTAGACTCCAGTCCCAGGGAGGAGAACAGTGAGACCAGAGAGAACCCAGAGCCACAGCAGCAGGGGAAGGTCACCACAATGGTGGAGCCAGAAGGGATCAGGTTGCAGATACAGTTGAGGAGAATGGAGCTGGAATTCAAGCAGAGGAGGTTTGAAGCCCAGCACCAGAGGGAGTTTGAGCAGAGGAGGTTCAAGCCAGAGATGCAGGAAAAAGAAAACCAGTACCAGAGAGAATTTGAGCTGCAGAACCTAAAACTCCAAGGACCAGCGCCTCAGGAGGTAAGTGGCAGGGGTGAACCTGGGACTTCAGGATTTTCATACAAGTTAAATTCTAAATTAATAGCTGAATTTAAAGAGGGGGATGATATGGATGTATTTTTGAATTAGTTTGAAAAGGTCTGTATTCAGGCAAAAATACCCAGGGAGCCCTGGAGCTTCCGGCTATCCCTGCTACTTACTGGTAAAGCTCATGATGCATTGGGTCAAATGGACAATCAGGATAGTAGTGATTATGAGAAACTTAAAGCTGCAGTGCATTAAAAGTATGAGTTAACTCCTGAAGCATAAAGGGTTAAGTTCCGTAAGCTCCAAAGAAGCCCTGACATGAACTACGAGGAACTCGCCACAAAGCAATGTCAGTTTTTGAAATGATGGGAGGGAGTGGCAGCAAACTCTGTAGAGAAAATTGAGGAGGTTGTATTTTTGGAGCAATTCTTTTGGGTTTGCCCAGCAGAGCTGAAAACCTGGTTGGAGGACCAAGATCGGAAAACAGTGCAGCAGGCTGCTGAGCTCTTGGACCCCTATGCCAGGAGCAGACCTGCTCTGAAAGGGAGTGGGATGAGCATGGCAGCACAGAAAAGGAGAAAGCGTGCCTTCAGTGCAGCTAAAACCCTCACTACCTCCACAGAAAGGGGGCCCTAGGTTACAAAAAAGGGATTTCTCAGAAAAAAGAAATGATGGTAGTTGGTTTTGCAAACAGCCAGGGCATCTTGTAAGACAGTGTCCTAAAAAGGCACAGAGCAGACAAAGTGGTGCTAGAACAGAGTTGAGTGCACTGTGTATCCCTGAAAGCTTGCCTACAAACATGAGGGAGCACATACAACTGGTTACTGTAAATGGGGTGCACACCCATGGGTTAAGGGACACAGGGACATCTCTTACTTTAGTAAAAGGGGATTTGGTTGAGCTTGAACAGTTTATACCTAATCAGTTCATAACAGTAAGGGGGATTCAGTTGGGAGGAGAAAACTCTCCACTTGCTAGCGTTTCTCTTGGACTGGGGTGAGACAGGAGAGATGGTGCAAAAAGTGGCAGTGGCAGACAATCTCACCCTGGATGTGATAATAGGGAACAGTCTCTGGAAGGGGATGGTATGTGCAGATCTTCCTGGACATAAAGTCTCCACCACTCATTCACACTAATGGGATCTACACTGGAGGCACTAAGACCCAGCGGGAGCAAACTTTTCGAGAGGGTCGGCGCCACAGATGGAGCCACGAGGAAGTGGCACGGCGAGCCATGGCTCATGCAGTAACGAGTACCTCAGCGTCAACCCTCCAACCCCCCTCAGTTCCTTTTTTTTCTGCCGTCGAGTGCGTTTCAGTGATAACGTCGCTCACCCGACGGGAGTCAAACTTCAAACTAGAAGCATAGTTTTCAGTTTATTGTTTTGTAATTTATCTTCAAAAGTACAGAGTAGATTTTAATTAAATTTATTGATTAATAAAGAAGTCTTCAGCCCACCATTGACAGAGTCGACCATGAGCGGGTCAGGTGACGGTAGGGAGACTTCGTATGAAAGCTGTTCAGTCAGCCAGGCTGGGTCTGGTCTGCCGCCCTCCCTGGAGGGTTGGTCTGACAACGGACGGTCCAATGCTCAGGGAAATGGGTGGTCCCTCTGAAAGCATAAACGGAAATGGTCCCATTTGCGGCACTGTTCGGCTTCAAGTTCTTCTTCGGCGCACAAGTCGAGAAAGAGAAGGCATCACTCGAGGTCACCTTCTGGTATATCTGTGCATCGATGGTCAGTCATTGGGGCTAGGCACTGGCCTCCTCCCCTCTCGGAGTTGTCAGTTTCTGACTCCGGTGCCCGACCTCTTCAACATTGGAGCCCATCCCCGGCTATTGGATGGGCCTCCGATGAGCAGTTTCACCAGTGGGCTGCTCTTATGGAGCAATGAGCTTGGAGGTTGGTCCAGCTGCCTGACCCGATCACTCCGGGGCCTTTGGGCCACTCGAGAGATGGGGTAGGTCAGTTGGACCTTCCTAGTCACACGGCGCCTTCTTCGGTGCCATCGAATCCATGCTCAGGTGTTTTCCCCCCTCACATGGCTGCAGCACAGGGGTCCACATTGATGCTTCTATCTCCCATTAATTTTCCTCCTTTTCCTTTAAATCGCAGTTTTTGGAACCTTGGGACACTCTCAGAGCCATCCACGGTGCCGAGTCTCTGTTGGTGCCATCCACAGTGCTGAGGGTTCTGTTGGCACCGTCCGCAGTGCCAAGGGCTCTGTCAGCGCCGTCCGCGGTGCCGGGGGCTCTGTTGGCACAGTCTGTGGCACCTGGCTCTGTTGGTGCTATGGCCTTTGCTGGCGCCGTGTGTTGGGCTGTTTCTGATGCCGCCGACTTCCTTGGGTTTGGCACTGTCCAGCCTCCAGGGCTTTTTGACTCTGATTCTTTCCTCTTCTCATTTCCATTCTGATTTTCACTCCTTTCCTGTCCATACAGTCCCCCCTGGACTGTCAATAGATGATTTTGAGCCTGACCCAGATCTTCGTCTGGATAATGATGTTGAAGGAGCAGGAGTTAATCCTGCTGCAGAGCCTGTGGTTGAAAGACCTTAGAAACATAGAAACATAGACTTTGACGGCAGATAAGGACTGCTTGGCCCATCTAGTCTGCCCATTTCCCTACCTACAGGATAGGCCGCAAATTCTAGTTAACCAACAGCCTATTTCTTCCTACCCCCCACAAGAATTGCCTTATGTCTGTCCCATGCATTCTTGAATTCTCCCACAGTTTTAGACCCCACAACCTCCTCCGGAAGGCTGTTCCATGCATCCACTACCCTCTATGTGAAATAATACTTCCTCACATTGCCCCTGAACCGCCCCTTCTATCTTTAAATTGTGTCCCCTTGTTCTTGCACGTCTCTTTTTCTGAAAGATGCTACCCTCTTGGACTTTGTTGATTCCACGTAAGTATTTAAAAGTTTCTATCATGTCCCCCCTCTCCCTTCTTTCCTCAAGGGTATACATATTAAGCTCCTTTAGTCTCTCCTCATACAGCTTTTCTTGCAGACCCAGCACCATTTTAGTTGCCCTCCTCTGGACTTCCTCTATCGTGTCTATGTCCTTGCGGAGATAGGGTCTCCAGAACTGGATGCAGTACTCCAGATGGGGTCTCACCAACTGTCTGTACAGAGGGATAACAACTTCCTGTTTTCTGCTGCTGATGCCTCACCCTATGCATCCCAGTATACCCCCAGCCTGCCCTACTGCCTTCTCACATTGCTTGCTAACCTTAAGGTCATCTGATATGACTACCCCCAGGTCCCTTTCCATTTCTGTTGTTGTTAGTATCTCACCCCCCATTGTGTACTCTTCCCCAGGGTTTTTGTTTCGCAGGTGCATTACCTTGCACTTCTTAGCATTGAATCCTAGCTGCCATACATTTGACCATTCCTCTAACCATGCCAAGTCCTTCTCATCCTTTCCACCCCACCTTGTGCATCAACTCTGTTGCAGATCTTTGTGTCATCTGCAAAGAGCACACTTTCCTTCCAGTCCCTCTGCAATGTCACTTATAAAGACATTGAAGAGGACCAGTCTAATACTGAACCTCGGTAACCCACTAGTAACCCCTTTCTTCAGAGTGGGCTCCATTTACTATTACTCTCTGTGTCCTATTCTCCAGCCAATTCTTTACCCAGGCTGTCATCTTGGGACCCACTCCCAGGCTGGCTAACTTGTATATTAATCTTTTGTGTGGGACTGTGTCAAATGCCTTGCTAAAGTCTAGGTAGGCCATGTCCACAGCCCCTCCCTGATCTACTGCTTTGGTCACCCAGTCAAAGAAATCTATCAGATTCATCTGGCATGACCTTCCCGCTGTGAATCCATGCTGCCTTGGGTCCTGTGCCCCTCTGGCCTCTAGATACTCGACAATTCTTTCCTTCAGAAGTGATTCCATCATTTTCCCTATCACTGAGGTTAAACTAACAGGTCTGTAGTTTCCTGCTTCTGCCTTGCTCCCACTTTTGTGAAGGGGAATCACATCTGCCCTCCTCCAGTCCTCGGGTACCACCCCATCCTCCCATGATTTGTTAAAAAGGGTAGTCAGTGGTGTCACTAGTTCTACCCTTAGTTCTTTTAGAATTCTGGAATGAATCCCTCAGGCCCCATTGCTTTGTCCACCTTCAGTTTTAAGAGTTTTTCAGAACCCTTTCTTCTGTAAATGGGCTGGTATCAACTTCTGTATCCAGAGTGTTACTACTGTTTGTTTTAGTTACTCCCCTCTTCATTTGTAAATACTGAGCAAAATATTTGTTTAGTATCTCTGCCTTTCACAGTCACCCTCTGCCGCCCCCTCCCGTTTATTAAGCCTCACTATCCCTCTTGGTCTTCCTTAGGCTCCTGATGTACCTATAAAGGTTTTATCCCCTTCTTAACTGAGTTGGCTATCTTTTCCTTGGTTTGGGCCTTTGCTGTTCTGACTGCCTTCCCAGCTTCCTTTGCTTTAACTGATACAGTTCTCTGTCCTGCTCCTTCTGTGATTCCTTGTACTTCCTGAATGCTTTCTTTTCTCTTAAACCTTCACTGCACTTCCTTTGAGAACCATAGTGGTTTCTTACATTGTTTTGTTTTGTTTATTTGCTTCACACAAAGGCTTGTTACCTCTGTGATGGCAGTTTTATTATTCCTCATTGTTCTTCCACCCTCCTTCCTGCCAATTTGCTAGTGCATTCCTTAGGCACTCACCCATTTTGCAAAGTCAGCCCTCCTAAAGTCCAGTACTTTTGCCTTTGTATTGACTCTATTTCTGTGTTTATTGTGAACCATACTGTTCGATGGTCGCTAGTTCCCAGATGGCTACCCACTTCTACATCTGTGATCCTCTCTCCATCTCTATTTGAGAGAACCAGGTCTAAGATTGCTCCCTCTCGAGTGGGTTCCAATACTAGTTGTCTAAGGCATGCCCCCTGTAGGGCATCTAGAATAAATACACTCTTCGAAGTGGCTGCTGCAACTGCACTCCAGTTAACATCTGGCATATTCAGATCACCCATCAGCAATATCTCCCCTTTTTCTGCCATTCTAAGTATACTTTCTATCATTTCCTTGTCCATTTCATCCCCCTGAGAAGAGGGTCTGTCTAACCCTGTGCGGATTGTGGTGCGTTGCCTGTCTCCAAACTGACCCACAGTGCTTCTTCTCCTTCCTGTTTACCCTTTCGTTCTGTTGCTTTGATTCCTTCCCTTATGTAAAGAGCTACTCCTCTTCCTCTTTTACCCTCTCTGTCCCTCCTGTAGATAGTGCATCCTGGTATGTTTACATCCTAGTCATGGTTTTGTGTGTACCATGTTTCTGTGATGGCCACGATATCCAGATGTTCCTCCTCCATCAAGGCCACTAATTCAGGAAGCTTGTTACCCAGACTACAGGCATTGGTACTCATTGCTCTCCATTTTTTGATGGCTTTACCTTCTGTTGCAGTATCCCCCACTGACCTTTCTACCTCGGTCTTTTTCTCATTTAGTACCCTGTTTTGTAGGGAGAGGCTGGGATTTTCCTGCTGCTTATCAGTGCCTCCCCTTGACTAGTTTAAAAGCTTGCCAATGAAGCATTTAAACCGATTGCTCAAAAGACTTGTTCTCTTCCTGGACAGATGCAGACTATCCTGCCAGTATAGGCTGGTGTCCCTCCAGGTGGAACCCCAGTCCCCAATGAAGCCAAACCCTTGTGCGCCACACCATTTTTTCAACCATTTACTAAACTGCATGGTGCAAAGTACCCTCACCTCACCCATGCCATTGACAGGCAGCACCTCTGAGAAGGATACTCTGCGTGCTACTTGCCTTAGGCCCCTCCCCAACTCTACAAAGTCCTCCTGCACTGTTGTAATCTCATTATGAGCCAAGTCATTTGTCCCTAGGTGGACAATGACGTCCAGCTCAGACTCCCATGCAGCTGTTCTTGTGATCCTGAGGATGCGCTTCCTGTCCCTCAAAGCCATGGCACCAGGCAGGCACCTTACTTCAGTTTTCCCTGCTCCCCCCAGTTCTATCCCCTTAATAATTGAGTCCCCCACCAGGAGCTGCTTCCTTTTCCTGTGGTGTCCTCTGCCTCCTTCCTGTGGGCCTCCCTTGTGACAGTTGTCCTCAGCTTCCTTAGTCTCCTCTGCGGGTGCATCCATAGGGGAGCTATGCTCCCCCAGAATGGTGTATGGATTGTGGAGTGGAACAACTGACTGGGTGTGCCTCTGTTCCACCATCCTCACCCTCCCTGAGCCCACTGTGGTCCAACTGCTGTGCTTTCTTCACAACCTCTGAGGTAGTGGTGGCTCTGGTGCTCTCTGGATGGGGGAGGTTCCCTTCCTACTGTCCAGTGTGGCCTGGGGAAAGGTTCCCTTACTACTGTCCAGTGTTGCCTGAAGACAGGCAACTTCCTCCCTCAGGGCAGAGAGTTGTCTGCAAATAGGGCAGCATCTCAGCCTCCAGAAAGACTCCCGGAAGACTGCTGCCCCACAGCCATTACATTGCACTACTCCCCACATCTTTATCTACTTTTGTGTGTGTGTGTGTGTCATTGGTTTGTTATGTAGAAATATATATATATATATTATACAATGTGTATGCTTATATTGTCAGTGCAGTGTACTAGAGAGGATATGACAGTGATATGCACCTTGCACTCTTGAGAAAATGATATCAGAACCCCAGGTATAAAGGAACTATTTCAGGGTGGGTGGGGTGAGGGTGGGCAGGGTTGGGCCTAAACTGTGCCCTCTTGAAACAATCAGCTAAAAGCTTTGACCCACCACTGCGATGAGTGCCTGCCTGTCAGCAAGATGCCCTACATAACAATTTGACAGAGAAAATAACCTGCTAATCAAACAGAAAAATCCATACATCCAAGTCAGACACAGGTAAACCTCCCCAGCCCCAAAACAGCCTGGTGATTTGTGCTCTGAAAGCAGTCAGCCCCCAAAAAAGTCAGCTGTGCACCAGGACAGACACAGGAAACAGTATGCCATCCCTCAGGGTTTAAACTCTTCCTGCACTGAAAATCTTAACAATTGTAACAAAAGTAAAGCAAGATCCACCTCCCTCTGTTGCTTGAAAGACTGTCTTTCCTGATAATTCTAAGTTCCTTATTTCACCTTTCAGTTAGAAGTAGCCTCCACCTGCAGAATATCTGCTACAAACCAAAGACAGTTGTAAGGTTCACCTCCCTCTGTTGTGAGCACAACTCGCTTTATTGCAAATCCTATGTTCAGTATTGCAGCTTCCAGCCAGAGGTAGCTTCATCTGAAGAATATTAGCTGTTTAATTCAGAGGATGCTTCTCAAATTTGAGTCTCAGGGAGACAGAATAATTCTCATTGCTCCCTTCTGGCCTCAGCAGATATGGTTCCCACTGCTCAACAGTCTGTCGGCAACCCTCCCAAAGGCACTTCCCCTTCAGATGAACCTTCTGACTCAGGGACCTGTGGTCCATCCCAATCTGAAGGTGCTTCACCTTCACGCTTGACTCCTGAAGAGAGAGAGGTGAACAGGTTCAATGTTTCTCATAGGGTTTCAGATATTCTCTTGGCTGCGCATAAACCAGCCACTAGAAAATCCTACACAGCCAAATGGAAGCGTTTCTCTCTCTGGTGTGCAAAATCCTCTAACCCTTTTTCCTGCCCACCAAATAAAGTCTTGGAGTACCTCTTGGATCTCTCAAATTCAGGTCTGCAGTACACTACTGGCAAAGTTCATCTCTGTGCCATTTCAGCTTATCATGAGCGGGTACATTTGTTGTCTCTGCTCAGTTGCCTGTGGTTAAGAGGTTTCCTAAGGGCATTCTTCATACCAGACCTCAGATCAGATGTCCAGTCACAGCCTGGGATATTAACCTTGTGCTAGACATGCTCACTCGGAAACCTTTCGAGCCTCTAGATATCTGCGAGTTGAAGTTCCTCACTTGGAAAACAGCCTTCCTGGCAGTCATCACTTCAGCCTGTAGAGTTTCTGAAATACATGCTCTGGTCACAGAGCCCCTGTACACTGTATTTCACAAGGACAAAGTAGTTCTTAGGACTCACCCTAAGTTTCTTCCCAAGGTTGTCTCAGAATTTCATCTAAACCAACCTTTAGTCCTACCTACCTACTTCGCTAACTTCCAGAATGAAGGGGAACGTACTCTGCATTCTTTGGATGTTAAGAGAGCACTGCGTTTCTATCTGGATAGAACAAAAGAAATTTGCAAGGCTCAACAACTGTTTGTTTCCTTCAGCGAGACCCGTCTGGGTCAACCTGTCGCTATTAGGTGCATTTCAGCATGGCTGGTAGCATGCTTCCGCCACTGCTATTCTATGGCATAGGATAAGCTAGAAGGCAGAGTGTACGCTCACTCTACTAGAGCAGTCATGGCATGTCTAGCAGAAATCCGCAACGTGCTCATTGCAGACATTTGCAATGCAGCTACATGAAGCTCAGTGCATACTTTCGTTAAGCACTATGCTTTAGATGTTAATGCCAGATGACATCTGTCGTTTGGTAGTACTATTTTTAACGGACTTCTGTCCTAAGTATGTGAGCTTTTAGTTTCTTCTGCTGCCCATCTCAGGGGTTTGTTAGCTCGGTGCTCTCCCATTAGTGTGAATGAGTGGTGGAGACTTTATGTCCAGGAAGATATGGAAATCACATATCTACCGTAACCCTTGATCTCCTTGGACAAAGTCTCCACCACTCATTCACACACCCACCTGCCATCCCCCGAGCTCACGTCTCTGTTTTTGGTCTTCACTCCCTCAATGGTTGGGCTGTGAAGACTCTATTGTTGACCCTTCTTACACAGGTCATTCAGACTATCTTATGTCTGATTTTGTTAGGTTAGACCTCTAGGTTAGTTACGCTGCACCTCCTCGGAAAAAAAGGTAGTGAGGCGGTTGGAGGGTTAATGCTGAGGTAGTCTTTACTGCATGAGCCATGGCTCATGGTGCCACTTCCTCGTGGCTCCATCTCTGGCACCGACCCTCTCGAAAAGTTTGCTCCCACTGGGTCCTAGCACCTCCGGCGTAGATCTCATTAGTGTGAATGAGTGGTGGAGACTTCATCCAAGAAGATCAAGAATTACAGTAGGTACGTAATTTCCATTTACCCACAGTCAGATGGCAAAGGCCAATTGTAGTTCCCTGGACCCCATAGAAGCCCCTGTGGAAAACAATGGGAGGCTGGTTCCCCAGCCTGTGTCTCCTGACATGGAGAATAGTGAAAGGGGGGTAGGACTTCCCCACATAGCAGTTCACAAAACAGCTGCAGAAGGTTACTCTAAGGATGGAGGGGCAACCAATGGTCAAACGGTTAGGGATGGCAGTGACCCTGAATGTCCTGATGCTAGAGCTATGGACCCTAGTTTAGAAATTGAAGGGGATATGTCCCATGCCTTGGGAAAATGTACGGATTTTTCAGCTGCTCAAATGACTGACTCTAGTTTAGAGAGATTGAGGGTTTGTGCAGAATCTGAAGAGACACAGGGAAGTGACGGGAGACATAGGGTATTTTGGGACAATGGACTGTTGTATACACAGGATGTAAGGACAGAGGGAGGGGTGATGGGCAGGCAGCTTGTCATTCCCCAGGGGTACCATGAGCAGTTGCTCAAGATCACTCATAATATCCCCATGTCCGGACATCTGGGAATTGCATGCACCATGCAGTGACTGGCCCAGAATTTCTATTGGCCCAACTTCACCCAGCAGGTGAAGGAATATTGCAGGTCTTGTCACCGGTGCCAACAAATAGGGTAGGCGAGTAGTAAAACCCAAGCCACCCTAATTCCTTGCCCATTGTGAAGGAGCCATTCTAGAGGGTAGGAATGGATATTGTGGGACCTTTGAGTATCCCCAGCTCCTCCGGGAAGAATCACCCTTTCCTCACTTAGGACAGGCAAAGTGGGTGACACCTTGCTAGGATTTTCTCTTGTGTCAGGTTTCTGCAGGAGGTTATCACCGATCGAGGGGGTTCCTTCATGTTGGACCTAATGAAGTGTTTGTGGGAGAAGTGTGGGGTAGTGCAGAGATGCATAACACTTTATCACCCACAAGCAAATGGTCTTGTGGAAAGGTTTAATGGTACCCTAAAATCGATGCTCCAAGTGTTGGCTGAACAGCACGGGACAGACTGGGAGAAATACCTTCCCCACCTGTAGTTCGCATACAGGGAGGTACCCCAAGAGTCAACAGAGTTTTCCCCCTTCGAACTCTCATATGAACGCAGGGTGTGTGGGCCCATAGACTTGGTCCAGGAAGATTGGGAAGGCAAGCATGCCACCCAGGAAATTCCCATAATGGAATATGTCCTAAAGTTTATTTTATTTAATTAGTATTTCGGAAAGACCTTTGAGAGTGAGCTCTTTTACAAAGGTTCCATGTCAGGGTAGACAATAAGACAATACACATATTCAGTGGTTTCAGAGGCCTGATCATTAGGCATTAAAGAGCAATTACATGACAATTAGACAAATAGGAGAAAAAACTGAGCAGTTGTAATTGAATATTAAGCTATTTCTATTTGGTTGCTCTAGGTAGCACACCCCTGGAAACCTCCAAATCCATTGACAGACTATGGCAGAGTAACTGCATAGGGTTTAATGCCATCCCAGATGGTGACAGGCTGGGTGACAGTGAAACAAGGGAGATTGGGTTTGAACCAACTGCTGAGAGTGAGAGGTGGGGGATAGTGAAACGGGGCTGTGATGGGGGAGCAGCTCCAGAGGGCTTTGTCGAGTATGGTGTGTGTGTGGGGGGGGGAGTTGGGAGGGGCAGTAAAAAGTGCGTTTAAAGAGGACTGATAGCTTACTTAAGCCCTTGGCTAGACTGGCATGGAGGCAGGGTTCTCTAGGTAGCCCTGCTGGGTGTTACCTTGGGGGGTAGCCTGTCTATCAAGTGCGGCCTGAGAAGCAGGTGCATTTTGAGTTAGACATTAGGTGCTGCTTGAGACCTACTTTGAATTGAGACAGGCTGTTGTTTGTTTGTAATTTCATCGGGAGTTCATTTATCCAGAGGGGGGCCCGATAGGAGAAAGCATGCTGCCCTAGTGAGGTTTGGTGGAATGGTATGGACAGTGCTGCATTCTTCCTCCGTCTGGTGATGTGTGTTGAGAGAGAAGCCTCGAGCAGCTTTCTTATACTGTGTGGGGTTTTTCCAAGCAGTGCCTTCTTTCCCAGGAGGCAAGTTTGGTATTTGATCCTGCCTTTTAGGTTAAGCCAGTTTGTACGCTCATACAGGGTGCAAGTATGAGTGTCATGATCTGCACACAGGGTGAGGTGGCATGCCTTATTGAGTGCAACTTGGACCCTTTTGAGCACTGTATCAGTAGCAGCTCCATAGACTACCAGGCTGTAGTCTATCATGGAGAGTATGGAGCTGGAGACTGAGATTTGGAGTGCTTCCGAGGTGAGGGATTTCCTATGCCTATAGAGGAGCCCGATCTTTGTGTTTACCACTCTGACAAGGGAGTCTATGTGGTGTGTATAGGTGAGAGTGTCATCAATGGTGACTCCAAGGTACTTGAACAAGTGCACCTGCTCAATCTGCTCACCAGCCTTGTTGGTGATTATGAGGGGAGCATGCTTGTGTTTGTTGTAGGGGCTGGATTGTAGCTTGGTCTTGGTTTTCTTGTAATTTAGTAGTAGCTTTTGCCTACTGAACCAGTCCTTGAGTTTATTGAAGGAGTTCTGTAGTTCTGTTTGTAGGGCAACCTGAGAGGTGCTGCTGCTCAGCAGCACAGCATCGTCCACATACAAAATAAGTTTTGTGTCACAGGTTTGGGTAGGTGATTTACAAAGAGGCTGAAAAGCAGGGGCCCTAGAATTGATCCTTGAGGGACTCCTAGGAGTACATCTCTGGAGCTGGATAACGTCTGCCCGATTTTGACTCGCTGGCTCCTGTGTGTTAGGTAGTCATTGAACCAATTCACAGTGTTTGGTGTCACACCCAATCTTTGGAGCTGGAGTACTACTAGAAGGTGGTTGATGGTGTCGAAGGCTTTGGTAAGGTCAATGAAGATGGACCCCACCAATTTACCTTCATCCAGCACCTTGTGCGCATAGTCAGTATATTCCAGCAGTGCCGTGGTGGTACTGTGTTTTTGCCTGAAGCCAAGTTGGTTTGGGCAGAGCAGATTGTACTTATTGAGGTATTCTGTGAGTTAACTTGCCATGATTTTTTCCAAAGCTTTGGATAGTGGGGAGAGGATAGATATTGGCCTGTAGTTTGACACCAGCACCTTGTCACCATTCTTGTGCACTGGGGTTACCAGGGCTTGCTTCCATATCGCTGGAAATTGAGCTAGGGCCAAGGATTTATTAAATAGCATTGTTATGGGTATGATAAGAACATCAAGGGTGAGAGATAGTAACTTCATGTCTAGCCCGTCACTCCCCAATCTGGTTTTGCCTAGGACTTTCCTGACCATCGTTAGGGCCTCCTTCACCGTCACCTTCTTAAAGGAGAAGGCTGGGTGGTTAGTTATGAGCAGGTTGGCACAACCTTGGCCCTCCACAGGCAGAAGGTAGTCTGGAGGCAGCACTGAGGACAGGTCTGTAAAGGCCTGGTTAAAGGCATCAGCAATGGCTAGCGGATCTGAGGAGGATGAGTTATTAATGTTGAGCATCTTAGAGTGCTGCTTTTGATCTTTACCAAGGATGTTCTTGATGTTGTCCCAAAACCTCTTTCTATCTCCCCATGCGTTGTTAAGCTGGGTCTTAAGGAAATTGGCTTTTGTGAGCCTGATAAGTTTGGTGCACCGATTTCTTGCCATTTCATAGCACTGTAGGTTATGCTTGCTGCCTGAGTTTAAGGCTTTTTCCCAGAGGCAGTCCCTCTCCTTTAGGAGGGAGAGGAGCTTGCCATCAATCCAGCTGTTAACCTCCCCCCAAATTTTCCATTTTGTGCATGGTGCATAGATATCACAGATGGAATTGAAGCCCTCAGTGAAAAAACTAAGGGCCTGGGTTTAGGGAACAGCTGAAGGAGCTTATGGGTGCGGCCCAGAGCAACCTCTCAGCCACCCAGCAGAAGCAAAAGGTCTGGTACAACCACAGAGCCAGAGTTTGCTTGTACAGTGTAGGTCAAGAAGTCATGGTCCTAATCCTGGTCCGGAAGGATAAGCTGCAGGTCAAGTGGGCGGGACCATACAAAGTAGTCAGACAAGTGAATGACGTAAACTACATTGTAGAACTGCCTGACAGGAGGCATACTCATAGAATGTACCATGTCAACATGATGAAGCCACATGCAAATAGGGCTGACATGGTATTTGTATATGTAGTCCTGGGAAGGGGATGGATGAAGAGGACCCCAACTGGACTTGCTGGTGGAAAGCAAGCAGGAGTCCTCTGTGGAGGCAATCAAACTGTCACCCTAATTGACCCCCCGGAACAGTCCTAGGAAGTGAGGGAGGTTTTAGAGGACTTTGCCCCTTTGTTTACGGCCAAGTCATAATGTACCCCATTAGCTACATACGACGTAGACACAGGACCGCAAGCACCCATCCAACGGACAGTCTACCAGTTGTCCGTGGCCATCCTAAAGGACATTGGGGGGAGGTGGAGGAAATGCTGGATTTAGGGGAAATCCAGAGATCCCACAGTCCCTGGGCCTCACCTGTAGTCCTTGTTCCCAACTCAGATGGCTCTACTTGCTTCTGTGTAGACTATCATGGACTCAATGCAGTCACGAAGTCTGATGTCCACCCAATGCCATGGATGGATGAACTACTGGACAAGTTGGGAGTGGCGACATATCTCACCACCATTGACCTGACAAAAGGGTATTGGAAGGTGGGGTTAACTGATAGAGCTAGGAGAATTTGGCCTTCATCGCTCCAGTAGGGTTATTCGAGTTCAGGGTAATGCCTTTTGGAATGAATAATGCCCCTTCCACCTTCCAAAGGTTGGTGAACCAGGTGTTACATGGTACTGAAGACTACACCGTGGCATACCTGGATGATAGTGCCATCTTCAGTGCCAGCTGGAAGGAACACCTATCCCACCTGAGGGAAGTGTTGGGCAGGATACAGAGGGCAGGGCTCTCTGCCAAGGCTGAAAAGTGCCAGGTGATTATGGCAGAGGTGGCATACCTAGGACATGTAGTAGGGCGGGGGCAGCTTCCCCCTAATCAAGCCAAGGTTGAGGCAATAGAGGCATGGCCCAGGCCAGAAACCCAGAAGCAGGTTTGGAGTTTCCTAGGGACTGCTGGGTACTATCGTAAGTTTGTACAAAATTACAGTACCCTGGCAGCTCCCCTATCTGATCTGCTGTAGAAAAAAATGCCTAAAAAGGTAAAATGGGAACCAGCCTGTGAACCAGCCTTTACACAGCTAAAGGAGGCACTGTGTGGTGCTCCTCTGTTGGCCAGTCCAGACTACAGTAAGCCATTTGTAGTCCAGACAGATGCCTCAGATGTGGGGATTGGAGCAGTCCTTAGTCAGTCCTCTAACTAAGGGAAAGATCACCCAGTAGTGTACTTTAGTAAAAAGTTGCTTCCTTGAGAGCAGGCTTATTCCACAGTTGAGAAGGAGTGCCTTGCGCTGGTATGGGCCCTGAAGAAGTTAGAGCCATACCTCTACGAGAGGCACTTTGAGGTACAGATGGATCATAACCCCCTGGTGTGGCTGACGCAAATGGGGAAGATGAATGCTCATCTTTTGAGATGGAGTATTGCCTTACAGAGTTACAATATTACCATTTCCCACAGGGACGCATTGGCAAATACCAATGCAGATTGGCTATCTTGACAGTTAGAGCAATGAATAGAATTTGTGAAACTCATACCGTGCTAGGGATGGATTCCCACAAATTCAGTCTAGGAGGGAGGAGTGTCGAAAGCTAGCCATCTAACAATCATTATTTGCAATATATATCTCTGTTATATATTGTTTTATGGGATTTCTGTGTATGCCCATGCCAGTGTTAATTCAAAGTGTAGGGAAAGACTAGATTTATTTTTAAAGGGGTGACCTTTTGATTTCAAGGCCACCTATTTACCAGGACAGGACATTTTAATTATCAGGTTCTGTTAACAGAGATATGCCAAAATCCATTTACCTGCCATAAACATGCACTACAGAGGCAGATTGTTTTGATCTCAGGAACTATTCTAAGTATATCACATTTTATGATGGAACAGGATATATTCCCCTGGAAAGACCATTCTAGCAGTGCTACGTGAAATTCTAACATGACTGTTAATTAACTTACAGGATGGAATATTGGTACATCAAAGTTTTAAATATAGCAGGAGGCTGAGAAATTAGCCTGCCAGCTGGGACTCTGAAAACATCAAAGTTTAAATGTGACACTAGTCATGTTACTGGTTAATTATGCAGGATGAGAGTTACCTCACAGCCAGCATCATGACCAAGCTGTGTGACATCACAGGATGGGTGGACACATTTTTTTTTCTCTCCTTTTAAGTCTTGCTGAGAGGTCACTGGAACACACTTCTGTTTTGGACTCCTAAGAATCAACCTAGCACAACTGAAGACTGAACCAACTGCATACTTGTAAGGTAGAACTTTAGTTAACCAGTTTCAAGGCGTTTTCATGTATACTTGTCCATTTCATTTTCTGACTGTAACCTAAGTAATATATGTTCTCTTTTTCTTGTAACTGCATTTAGTTAATTATTTTAGTAAAGACTTTTCAAAAGAATTCTGACTGTGTAAAATTCCTTATATTTGTATGTGTGACTGTAGAAGCTCTAGTAAAAACCTGTGACAACTGTTGATGTTTAGAAGGGTCACCAACTAGCAACCAAACTGAAAAGGGTCAGTCGGGACATCTGGCAGGATTAGAGAGAGTACCAGAGTCTCATACGAGTCTGTAAGGATTGTGAACTGGGCTATTGTATGTCCTGTAAGGTGAAGACCAAATCAGGTGTTGTGTTACTACCCGAAGAGGGTGTAACGCTTAGGCCTTCCTCCTGTGAGTAATAGCCATGAAAAGGGTTCATATTTGGCCACAAGACTCGAGACTGGTATTATGCCGTTATCCAAAGTATAGAGGGATACGCTGGGACCTCGTGGCAAGTGTTCAGTTGTAAATCCAGTGAGCACTCTGGGTGTACACGAGGAGGATATCCCTGATCTTCCTGGACATAAAGCTCCACCACTCATGAACACTAATGGGATCTATGCTGGAGGTGCTAGGATCCAGTGGGAGCAAACTTTTCAGGAGGGCCAGCGATGGTGCCGCGAGGAGTGGCACCGCGAGCCCCGGCTTGTGCGGTAAAGACTGTCTCGGCATCGACCCTCCAACTGACTCAGTTCCTTTTTTCCCACCGTCGAGTGTGCTTTAGCGATGACGTCAATCACCTGCCGAGAGTCAAACTTCAAACTAGCACCTTAGTTTTCAGTTTTATCATTTTGTAGTTTATCTTCGAAATGAGTACCGATTATATTTAATTTTACTTATTATAAGAAAGAAGTCTTCTGCCCTCCATTGACGGAGTCGACCATGAGTGGGTCAGGTGACCGTAGGGAGACTTCATATGAAAGCTGTTCAGTCAGCTGGGCTGGGTCTGGTCCGCTGCCCTCTCTGGAGGGAGGGTCTGACAATGGACAGTCCGATGCTTGGGGAGATGGGCAGTCCCCCTGAAAGCATAAAAGGAAATGGTCCCACTCTTGGCACCGTTCAGCCTTGAGTTCTTCTTCAGCACACAATTCGAAAAAGAGAAGGCATCACTCGAGGTCGCCTTCTGGTATGTCTGCTCATGGACGGTCAGTTATTGGGGCCAGGTGCCAGTCTCCACCTCTGTCGGAGTCATCGGTTTCTGTCTCTGGTGGCCAACCTCCTTGACACTGGAGCCCTTCCCTGCCTATTGGAGGGGCTTCCAATGAGCGGTTTTACCAGTGGGCTGCTCTTATGGAGCAATGGGCTCAGAGGTTGGTCCAGCTGCCTGATCTGTTCACTCCGAGACCTTTGGGCCATTCGGAGGAATGGGTAGGGTTGTTGGACCTTCCTAGTCACAGGGTGCCTTCTTCAGTGCCGTCTATTCCATGCTTGGGTGTTTCCCCCCTCACATGGCTGTGGCGCAGGGGTCCACACCAATGCCTCTATCTTCTGCCAATTTTCCTTCTTTTACCTCAAATCACAGTTTTCAGACCCTAGGGACTCTCTTGACGCCGTCCGCAGTGCTGAGGACACTCTCGGTGCTGTCCATGGCACCGAGGGCTCTGTCGGCACCATTCATGGTGCTGAGGGGTCTGTTGGCACCACCCATAGTGCCAAAGACTCTGTCAGCACCAACCGTGGTGTCGGGGGCTCTATCGGTGCCATCTGCAGTGCCGCGGGCTCTGTTGGCGATGTGTGCTGGGTTGTTTCCGATGGAGTCGACTTTCTTGAGTTCAGCACCGTGTTTTTCTTTGGCGTGGAGGCTTGGTGTGGCGGCGTCCAGCCTCCAGGGGTCCTCAACTCTGATTCTTTCCTCTTCTGCTTTTCCTCCTGATTTTCACTCCTTTCCTGTCCATTCAGTCCCTCTTGGACTGTCAGGAGATGATTTTGAGCCTGACCCAGATCTTTGACTGGGTGATGATGTTGATGACACTGCTTTGGGAGCAGGGATCAATCCTGCTGCAGAGCTTGTGGTCGAAGACATTTCCTTGAAGTCGCTGCTTAAAAATGTTTGTTCTACTCTTTCTCTCCAGACTGCAGAAATCGATCCTGGGAAGCTTTTAAGACTCCAATACTTCCATGTTCCGGAGATCCCTATGGATTTAACTCCTCCGGTACAACCCTCTTTTGAGACCCTCTCTCAGATGGTATGGAAGAATCCTGCTCTCATTCCTTCCGTGGCTAAGTCCATAAATAGGAAGTATGCCCCTCCCAAGGATCGCCCCATATTGGCCTCACAAGCCTTTGCTGATCCAATTGTAGTCTTGGCAGAGAATGATAAGGCCATCCTTCCTCAGGCATCTTCATCCCAGCCTACAAATAAAGAATCTTGCAAAATAGACACCTTAGGTAAGACAGTCTTTGCTGTCTCCACCCTGGGTATGCGTATTGCCAGCTACCAGGACTATTTTTCTCAATATGAGTATGTTCTTTGGCATTTGCTCAAACAAACGGTAGAAGCTCTGCCCAAATTGGAAACTAATTTGGGGCTACTTCAGACCATAACCAGGAGTATCGAGTCCAAAAACCAACAGGTTAAAGCTGCAATGGACGCTTTCGATACCACTTCCCGAGTGGCAGCGGCTGGCATCTACACCCATCGCCACTCTTGGCTATGTACTTAGGGCTTCACAAATGATGCCCAGCAGCAGGTCATGGCTTAACATTTTGACAGTATGCATCTGTTCAGGCCCCAGGTGGAGCAAGCTCTGGAGGCCACACAGAAGACTAAGTCTGCCATTAAGATGGTTAGACCCGCACCCGGCCCCTCATGGGGGGTACCAACAAGTGTCAATTTCACAACCGTCAGTCCTTTCAGGGCAAAGGCAGAGGAGGTTTTAACAAAAACCACAACCCTCAACCACAAAAGAAAATGCAGCAGAAGGCACAAGAGCCCAGAGCGCTCAGTGCCACCTTCTGAGTTTCTGGTCCAGGTCCCACCTCAACTGTCTGAGGGGGAGTCCTTCTCAGTGGTGGGAGGACGTCTGACTCAGTTCTACAACCAGTGGAAATCCATAACATCAGACAAATGGGTCCTCCAGATAATCCATGATGGGTACTCGCTGAATGTTTCAGAAAACCCTCCAGGTCATCTTCGCAAATGACAGCCCAGGCTGTCGACATTACAGTCAGACCTTCTTGCTTCCGAGGTACAGGGCCTTCTGAACAACAGGGCAGTAGAAGTAGTTCTGCTGGATCAATGAAACACAGGTTTTTACTCCCATTATTTCCTGGTCCCGAAGAAAACTGGTGGCATGTGCCCCATTCTGGATCTCAGAAAGTTAAACAAGTTCCTTCACAAGGAAAAGTTCAAGATGATATCACTAGGTACCCTGCTACCTTTGCTTCATCAACATGATTGGCTAGCCTCCCTGGACATGCAGGATGCCTACCAACACATCCCTATACACCCAAAGCACCAAAAATACCTACAGTTTGTTGTGTTGGGTCAACACTATCAATTCAGAGTCCTGCCCTTTGGGCTATCCTTGGCACCTCGAGTTTTTACAAAGTGGTGTGCAATTCTCGTGGTGCATCTAAGGAAAATTGGAATACAAGTGTTCCCATATCTGGACGACTGGCTCCTAGCAAGTCCCTCCACACAAGGAACTCTGGACTCCGTAGCCACAGACCTCAGACTTCCTCATGTCCATGGGAGTCCTGCTAAATCTCAACAAATCACAGTAGCAGCCCTCCCAGAAGCTCCTCTTTATAGGAACTCTTCTGAACACCTCCTGTGTGAAGGCTTTTCTCCCAGAGGACAGAAGGAGCGATATCTTACAGATGACCCGATACATCAGAGAAAACTCGATGCAACGGATGTTGGGTCTCATGGCATCCTTGGTGTTCACTGTACCCTTAGCACTTCTCCACATGAGAACCTCTCAGTGGATGCTTAGTACTCAGTGGTCCCCAACCAGTCACCCTCAGTCCTTTTCCATCAAGGTGACAAAACCTCTGAAAAGGTCACTTGCCTGGTGGTCACAGGAGGACAACCTTCTGAATGGATATCCCTTTGCTCCTCTGGATCATCAGTTCTCCATTACTACGGATGCATCCCTGATGGGGTGGGGAGCTCATTGCCAGAATCTCCACACCCAAGGTACATGGACCCAGGACAAGTCCCAGCTTCACATAAATGTCCTGGAAATGAGAGTCATCCTCTATGCAGTCTAAGCCTTGAAGGATGTACTCTGTCACAAGAACATTCTCCTTCAAATGGACAACAAAGCAGTGATGTATTACATCAACAAGCAGGGCAGTGCACACTCTTACCCATTATGCAGGGAAGCTATGAGAGTGTGGGAATGGTGCCTGGAGCACAAGGCTCTAATCCATGTGGTTTACCTGCCAGGAGTACAAATCAAGCTGGCAGACCATCTCAGCAGAATGGAGACAGATCCTCACGAGTGGTCTCTCGACTTAATCGTCATTCAGTCACTCTTTAAAGAATGGTGAACTCCAGACCTGGACCTTTTTGCATCCCCACTCAATGCAAAACTGCCTCTCTTCTGCTCCAGAAATCCAGGATCTGGTTGCGGTGGACAAGACACTTTCTGTACGCCTTTCCTCCTCTTCCTCTAATTCAGAGGGTACTTCTCAAATTCGAGTCTCGGTGAGGCAGTATGATTCTCATTGATCCCTTCTGGATTCGGCAGATATGGTTCCCGCTGCTCAACAGTCTGTCGGAAACCCTTCCGAAGGCACTTCCCCTTCAGATGAACCTTCTGACCGAGGTTCCTGTGGTCCATCCCAATCTGAGGTCACTTCACCTTCATGCTTGGCTCCTGAAGATATCGAGGTGAATAGGTTCAATGTTTCTAGTACAGTTTCAGATATTCTTTTGGCTGCGTGTAAGCCAGCCTCTAGAAAAACCTACACAGCCAAATGGAAGTGTTTCTCCATCTGGTGTGCAAAATCCTCTTCAAACCCTTTTTCCTGCCCATCAAATAAAGTCTTGGAGTACCATTTAGACCTCTCAAATACAGGTCTGCAGTACTCCACAGTCAAAGTTCATCTTTGTGCCATTTCAGCATATCATGAGCCGGTACTTTCCATGTCACTGGCTCAGTTACCTGTAGTTAAGAGGTTTCTTAAGGGTATTCTGCATACTAGAGCTCCTATCAGACATCCAGTCGCAGCCTGGGACATTAACCTTGTGCTAGACATGCTCACTCGAAAACCTTTTGAGCCTCTAGCTACTTGCGAGTTGAAATTCCTCACTTGGAAAACAGCCTTCCTGGTGGCCATCACTTCAGCCAGTAGAGTTTCTGAAATACATGCACTGGTCACAGACCTCCCATACACTGTATTTCATAAGGACAAAGTAGTTCTTACGACTCATCCTAAGTTTCTCCCTAAGGTTGTCTCAGAATTCCATTTAAACCAAACTTTAGTCCTTCCTACCTACTTTGCGAACTTCCAGAATGAAGGAGAGCGTACCCTTCATTCTCTGGATGTTAAGAGAGTGCTGTGATTCTATCTAGATAGAACAAAAGAAATTCACAAGGCTCAACAACTGTTTGTTTCCTTCAGTGAGACCCGGCTGGGTCAACCTGTCGCTATTAGGTACATTTCAGCATGGCTTGTAGCATGCCTCTGCCACTGCTATTCTATGACCTCACTAAGGCTTTCAACCTTGTAGACCATCCCCTGCTTCTCTCCACTCTCCATAAATTCCATTTCTCTACCCCGTTGTGGACTGGTTCTGTAGCTATCTGTCAAACAGGTCACAAGCTGTCAAATTTAACTCCTCCCTGTCCAACGCTTCTACTATCAACCTTGGGGTCCCCCAGGGCTCTATCCTTGGGCCCCTTCTGTTCTCAATTTTTATCAACAATGCAGCTGAGGTCCTGGAATCCTGCACAGCTATTCTCTACGCTGATGACCTGATCATCTACACTAGTTCTTCTAGTATTGCCTGCATAAACACATCACTTACTTTAGACTTCAATAAGGTCTTAGACTGGCTACTAGACCACAAGCTTGTACTAAATGAAAAGAAAATGAAAGCCATGCTCCTAGGTTCTGCACCGAAGATTAAGACCTGTTCCAGTTTGCTGGAGGTTCTTCACCCAGGAGGATTTCCACTTGAAAATGTTACTTCCTTCAAGTACCTTGGGATCCTGCTGGACCAGTCCCTGGATTTTAATCTTCACTTTCAGTCCTCGTGCAAAGCTGTAAACTCAAAACTAGGAGTAGCTTACAAAACGAGCTACATGCTTACACCTTCGACCAAATTAGCAGTTGCCCGAGGTATTCTGCTCCCAACCCTTACTTATGGTGCCTCTATTCTTATCTCTGCCCATAAAACCTCCCTACTAAAATGGGACGTAACTTATAACAATATATGCCGATTTGTCTCTTCATCGCCTCGACTCAAACATCACTGCCTTCTTTATAAGGATCTGAATTGGCTCTCACCCTCTGCCAGTAGAAAATACTACCTTGGATCACTAATGGACTCAATCATCTGGGGAAAAAAACCCATCCCAGCTGGCGGCATTGCTGGTCCCTCAACCATCCTCCCATAGCCTGCGATCAGCTGACAAATCCTTGCTCTATGTTCCGAGATGTTGGACGACTAAAGGCACAGGGGCCTTCCAATTCTCTGCTCCCAGGCTATGGAATGCTCTTCCACTCAACCTCCAGCTGTCTCAGTCTCACTTTGGATTTAAAAGTGAATATCGTCGTTATCTATCCTTAGCTGATGCTTGTACATGCTTTGACCCAACCTGAAGCTCCTGAGACTTATCAATAATGTCACCCCTGCTCTAATCCAGCTCCAAGACTGTCTCCTCTTCCCCTCCCCATATTTTTCCTTCTCTTTGTAAATAACTTCTTGACTACTAGTTCTCTTCCTTCTCGAACCTTGTTGCTGACCATCCACTGTTGTTTTGCCAATTACCACCCCAACCTTCCTTCTGTCAGTCAGATTCAGATTCAGATTATGTTTATTGTTCTTCCAAAAAAGTTAAACATTTTGGACATTACAATCTTGTTAAATACAAAGAAAAAAACGATAAATACAAAATGCAATAAATACAGATAAGAGTAATGAAGATTAAATAATCTTAAATATTGGTTATAAAAACATTTATAAATCTATAACCCCTTTTCCTTCCCTTTGTTATTTTTTTTTACATCTTCTTCTATGTGCCCATTTCTTTAAACTAATTACTGAAGAAAAGAAATTGGCACACAATAATCCATCTGTGACTGTCCCAGGATGAAGCAATATAAAAACTGGATCATAGTCCAAGTTCAGATATTTCATTAGGAAGTTATTTAGAATCAAAAATCTGGATTTTTTATGCAGGGGACATTGTACTATTATATGAAATAAAGTTTCACTGAACCCCATATTGCAGCAACATTCACTAATATTATTATTAGCTGCAGAATCAACACAGTTAAAATAAATAAACCTGGAAGTAATTAATCCAAATCTTGCCCAAGTTATTGTTTTTCTAATATTAGGGGCTAACGGCAGTAATAAATAATTATCTATCCTTGAATCAATCTTGTTTTCCCCAACCATAGAGATTGCTTCTGTAGTCTGACTAAACTTAGTTGTTTTTCAAAGGCTTTATCAAATTTTTTTTTATTTTCATTCTATAAGAATCTTTTATTAAAATACCCTTCTGAGAATCCTTCCATAAGTGAAGAGAATTAATCTTTTGCAAACTAAAGATTACAGTTTTTAACCATGGAGAATAGAAGCCATTATCATACCATGTTTGTTTCTCATAAAGACAGAGTTTTAATAAATTGTTAACATTATTATTAAGGATCTTTAACCAGTATGAAAGAATTCTTAAATTGATTAAATCCAACAGTGGGATTCTACCTAATTCAGCTCTTACAATTACATTGGCCATTGACTGGGGTACTTGAAGAATTGCTTTGTAAAAATGAGATAACGGAAGCTCAAGATTATGATTTTCCTTAATACCCCAAATTTCAGCTCCATATAACAATAATGGGGTAATCTTGGCTTCAGCAGCTTTAATAGCAGGTTCCTCCAAAAGTCCTCCATATTTAATATTAAAACATATAAGGGCCTTAGAAGCACAATTAGCCTTAGAAATTTGATTTTTACAGTGTGAACTCCAAGATCCATTTGAAGTAAAAATTATCCCAAGATAACAGTATGAAGTCACTACCTCTAAGAGTATTTTATGTAACTTAATTTTTGGTTTGGGTGGCTTTGTAGCGAAAACAACTAATTTAGTTTTATCAGGATTAATTTTAAGTTTTAATTCGTCACATTTCTGCTTTAAGTGGTCAATTTTTATCTGAAGACCCTTTTGGGATAGGGAAAAAATGACTATGTCATCAGCATAAGCTAGACTATGAATATGTTGTTTACCTAGTTTAGGGGAATCTAAAAATAATAATGAATCAAAATAAAACAAAGTATCAACATATAAATTAAAGAAGAGTGGGGCCAGTAAGCACCCCTGTCTAACCCCTCTATTTGATCTGAAATATTCAGAGATGTTTCCCATTTTATCATATCTAATTGCTGTGCATGTTTCATAGTAAAACAAAAAAATTGGAGTCAACAAGTTTATAGGTATACCTCATTCTAAAAGATTTTTCCAAAGTATATTCCCTACTACAGAATCAAATGCCACTGTTAAGTCAATGAAAATAACATATAGTTTAATTTTTTTAAACAGTTTGTTTTTTTCAATTAAATGGGCTAAAACATAAATGTTATCAAGTGATGAGAAACCTGAATGAAATCCTGTTTGGAAATTTGAAAGAGGACTAAATATGTTTACCCAATTTTGAAGCCTGTTTAATAAGACCCTAGAAAAATGTTTACTGCTTATATCAAGAAGACTAATGGGTCGATATTTTTTTGGATTTTGGTACGATCCTTTTTTGTGAATAGGAATAATAATATTTTTATGCCAGGATGGAGGAATGTAGCTCTCTCTTAAACAAATATTAAAAAACCCCACAAAAAAAGGGCCCCAATAGGTCAAATTTTCTTTGTATATCTCTCCCGGAATACAATCAGGCCCAGGAGCCTTATTATTGGCCAGTTTTGTAATTGCCTGTTCAACTTCTAACCATGAAAATTGTAAAGGTACAGATGAATCTTCTAATAGCCATTGCGGCCATTTTGGATGATCATTTATATCAGGATCATTCATAAAGAGTTTTAAGTAATAAGCTATCCAGATTTCTTTAGGCACATAAACAGTTAATGAGGGTTCTAATAATTTGACTCCCCTTGCAACCAGTGACCAGAAAGCCTTTGAATCTTTTTTGTTTATTACATCCAACATGTGAGTCCATTGTTTTAAAGTGAACTCAAATTTTTTATATTTTAAAAATTGTTTATATTGTTTTCTTGCTTTATTAAGTCTGGTTATATTTGTTCTGGTTGAAAATTTAGTAGTTTTTTTAATCAATAAACCCAATTTATGTTTTTCATCCTTACACTGCTGGTCAAACCAAGTTAGAGGGTAGTAATTTAAATTAGAGTGAGGGTAGATAATTGTTCTAATCTTCTGATATCCCTCTTCCAAATACTTACTTATACGTTGTGGGGAGCAAGAATCCTGCGATAAAGTGAGCAGTGAACTCATTCGAGAGGAAAATATAACCTCTGCCGCTTTTTCTTTATTTTTATTATTCAATCTAAGTTTGAATTTACCTGTAATAGAGAGGGAGGGTTGAGGTAAAGTCTCCATATGGCTCCCAAAATGATCGTTTATCGTATCAATCTTCACCTGCAGAGCCGCATGGTCACTTTCAGGTCTCATAACTATTTTGAAGTCCTGGAAGTGAGCATAGGCCTCTGGGGAAATTATTAAGTAATCTGTAATACTCTTCCCATTAGAAGAGAAAAAAGTAAATGCTCCATCCTGGTCTCCAGTTCCTCTTCCATTTAAAATACAATAATTACCTTTACTAATAAACTCTATCATTTTCAAGCCAGCTCCATTCACAATAAGGTCTTCTGAATTCCTGGGTTCAAGATCCCCCATATAGATCTGAGACTGAAGTATTTTTAAGTTACCAAATGTAGCAATACGAGCATTTAGATCACCCCCTAATATGGTAATGTCAATACAATGTTTTAATACATGGAGTCTATTGCCAATGCTAACTTTTCCCAAGGATCAGAATCAACAGTGGAATGAAAATTAGGTGGAAAGTAAACATTAACTATCAAAAAAGTTAGAGAATCCCAACATAGTACACAAAGCAAAATTTCCTTACTACATATAATTTGCTCTATTATTCGAATTCCCTTTCTTACTTTGACATAAATAGAAAGGCCCCCTTTTGGTCTGATATATTTTTTGTCTTTTACCGCAAGAACATAAAATGGTGTATAACCATTAAGGTTTATGTTTGAAAGGATCCATGTCTCTTGAAATAAAATAATGTCAGCTTCAGAGACATAGTCCTTCCAAGCAGAATCTATTATTTTTGATTTTAAACCAGAAATATTCCATGAAATAAAATTATAAGTGACGATATTAGTAATATTATCTACTCCACTGAGCTCTCGCTCAATCTCATCAGTCTCAGAATCAAATAGAGATATTTGTATAGTTGACTGTCATTTTTTAACCAAGTTCCCCTGTGTTACACAATCTGCACAATCTGGATTCAAAAAATCAACCAGGTGTATACCATATCTATCTAATTTACCAATATTTGATTAGAGGAAATCATAAAATTTTATAGATTTAATTTCTCTATCCACCTGGGAGTCCGAATTAGATTGATGTATTCTATTAACAGACCCAACATCAGAAGAAAGAATTTCACATCCAAAGCAAACAGCAAAAAGTGACTGAATGTAAGCAGCTAATCTATCGGTATTTTCACCCTCAAATTTGTGGATTCCAAGCACGGACGCTGTCTGTATATTAATATCTCTCTCAAAATTCCAGTTTAACTTAATCAAGGTGGAAATTAAATTATCCTTAGTGCATGTTTTAGGGGCAATAGTTCCATATGCAAATTTCCAAATTGTGGTCCAGTTAACAGGAGATGACATCCTTATATCCAGTTTGTTGATTAAACATTGTTTAGCTCATATGGCTTTGGCAGTGTCCATATTCGAAAGTAATACATACACTGGTGTTGAATTAACTGATAAATCTCTATAAACTAATTTAATATCTTTAGCTGCTGCTTCTAAATTTAGCTCAACTTTGAATAAGTGATAAATCATATTAAATAAAGAGATATCTGATTCATAAGTTTTTAGAAAAATATTATTGAACTTGAACACCACCTCTGATCCAGACATAGTTATATAATCAATCTGATGAGGGAAGATTAAATCCGACTCCAAAGAGGTTTCCAAAATATAATTATTACTTTTTTTTATGCATATAGGCGACATATTCTTTTTTGACTGATCAAGCTTAATGGAAGCCTGAGTTACTTTTTTGCTCTGTCTATCTAATGAAGTTTATAATGGGGTTATAAAAATAATCTCCTCCCTCTCAGTTGAGAACAAAGGATCTTCTTTAGTAGGAGTTATTAAGACTATATGTGAATCTTCCTTATCCCCATAAGGTCTTCTAGGGGGTTTCTGAATTGCTTCAGGATTATTAAATCCAATTTCAGAACCTTCTTTAATTTCCCCCACCTTGATCTTATTTTTTTAATTTGCTCATGTCTTAGCCTTTTTTTTAATTCTTCTTCATATTCTTTTTGTTCTCTACCCTTTTAGAAAACAATTGTATTATAATTTCTGAGAAAGAAGGTCTTCGTTTTTTCTTTTTTTTTTCCCCTTTTTCAAACTTCTCTAAGTTTCGGGTGATTTCAAACAGTTTATCATTAAAGAGACAGGTAAGCTTTTCTATATGAGATTTAAGATCTTTCAGAGCCTCAAGAAGAACAATGTTGGCCATTATTGGATGTGCTAATGCCTTTATCGTGTATTTTGAAATGGTATCAGGACAAGCTGATAAAATGTCTGTCTCGATAGTTATTTTCCCAACCTCTTTATCCATTTTACTAAAAACCTCATTAGGAGGTCCCTCCAAGATCCTGGAGAAATCCTGATAACAAGTAGGGGAATCCAAAGAAGCATAGGATTCAGGGGGATTAAACAAATCCAACCTCGTGGGAAAAAGAGATATCTCAGATTGAGGACCAGATATTGGCTTTTTAGTATCTTTGGACCCCTGGGTAGTCATACTAATTACTCCACCTTGTTTATTTTTATTTAGGTTCAATGATAGAGAATCCTTAGTGGGAACCATTGAAGAACTGGGTTTCCAGAAATCAGTAATTTTTATGCTGGAGTTTAAACTTTTGATTAGGTTTAGAGGAAGTGGAACTATTACAGTTGCCATTTTCCCTCATACTATGCTTCTCTGATTTTAGATAAGATGATGTTACTGTAGTACTATTATCATTATGATTATCGTTGTTTAATCTGCTACTAATTATGTTATTAACAGGTTGGATCAAGTCTGAGTTAAGTAAACTCAATGAGCCAGATGAACTAAGATGTCCTTGACTATCTAATAAGCTTTTTTCTAAAAAATCATGACCCACCTTCAAAGAATTAGACTCTGAATTACAGGGCATGATAGAAGAGGATATTTCCGATACAAAATTAGATCTAAAATCAGTGAAAAGATCTTCCTTAATTTGAGGAGAAATAGTAAGTATATCAGAGGGATCAGGAGAAGAAAAAACTCTTAAAGGTCCCTTTAGAACCTTTGGTGTAGATGCTGCTATAGAGACAAGGGTCAGATTCTGTGTATAAACACAACCATTTTTCCTTTTCCCCATGACCCCTAAATGAGAATTTAATTTTGCAGTTTTTATACCTGCAGGCTTCTTTTCCCTATATTTTACCAATTCTCTACCACTTCTAGTAAAGATACTAAAAAAAAAAGTGTCAAAGAAGGGCCTGTAGATCAGGCAATATATCCAGCCTTTCAAGTCCAAATGGCACTATAGTATTCCACTGATGAGTTTCTGCTTCCTACACAGCTGTAATTCCCATGCAGCTATAATTCTCATCCAGTCAATAGCACACATTCGATTTCAAATGATGACTGAGAACACCCAGAAAAATGTTTAAGTCTTTGAAATCTTTTTAGTCCCTCGATACTCAGGTCACAGTTCGCAAAACATCAATCACAATTCCCGATATCCTGAAGGGCCTCCTAGTCAGAGTCCATGGCCCCATAATTAAATAATTATGATGAATGTTGTTTAATATCTATGGCCTCAATAACGTTATGACAGCCATCAACAGATGCACTAAGTTGAAAAAGATGTAATTTCTCCAAAATATCTCTCTAAAAAGAAAGGAGATAGATTATAGGGATCATCAGAACTTAATTATAATTGAACTCCCAAATCTATTTTCTATTTTTCAGGATATAAAACACAAAAGCCTAGTTAAAACAAGCACTTTTCTAAGTCCCAGCACCTTAATTGTAAGCTTCAGCTTCTAGCTACAGCTGTATCCCTAACTCTTATAACTCTTCAGAAAGAAAAGATCGTTACAGGGTTAACACTTACTTAATTATACATCATGTACATGAAAGGCACAGGGATCCAGAAAGTAGTTAATATTTCTCAAGTAGCTTTCTAGCGCCAGAACAAAAAACATACACAATTTCCCTTGTGCTTGAAAAGATCGCATGCTGCTATCTGCTCACTTTTTTCAGCACCAAAGTAGTAGATCAGGGAGGGGCTGTGGACACGGCCTACCTAGACTTTAGCAAGGCATTTGACACAGTCCCACACAAAAGATTAATATACAAGTTAGCCAGCCTGGGAGTGGGTCCCAAGATGACAGCCTGGGTAAAGAATTGGCTGGAGAATAGGACACAGAGGTAATAGTAAATGGGTCCACTCAGAAGAAAGGAGGGTTACTAGTGGGGTACGCAGAGGTTCAGTATTAGGACCGGTCCTCTTCAATGTCTTTATAAGCGACATTGCAGAAGGACTGGAAGGAAAAATATGTCTCTTTGCAGATGACACTAAGATCTGCAACAGAGTTGGCCTACAGGGTGGGGTGGAAAGGATGAGAAGGGACTTGGCAAGGTTAGAGGAATGGTCAAATGTATGGCAGCTTAGATTCAATGCTAAGAAGTGCAAGGTAATGCACCTGGGAAACAAAAACCCAGGGGAAGAGTACACAATGGGGGGTGAGATACTAACAACAACAAAAATGGAAAGGGACCTGGGGGTAGTCATATCAGATGACCTAAAGACGGGCAAGCAATGTGAGAGGACAGCAAGGAGGGCTGGGGGGATACTGGGATGCATAGGGAGAGGCATCACCAGTAGAAAACAGGAAGTTATTATCCCTCTGTACAGACAGCTGGTGAGACCCCATCTGGAGTGCTGTGTGCAGTTCTGGAGACCCAGTCTCCGCAAAGACATAGATAGAATGGAAGCTGTCCAGAGGAGGGCAACTAAAATGGTGCAGGGTCTGCACCGGAAGACATATAAAGAGAGACTTAAGGAGCTTAATATGTATAGCCTCGAGGAAAGAAGGGAGAGGGGGGACATGATAGAAACTTTCAAGTACCTCAAGGGAGTCAACAAAGTTCAAGAGGGTAGCATCTTTCAAAAAAAGAGGTGTGCAAGAACAAGAGGGCACAATTTGAAGATAGGGGCGGCTCAGAGGTAATTTAAGGAGTATTTTTCACAGAGAGGTTGTGGATGCCTGGAATGGCCTTCCGGAGGAAGGTTGTGGAGTCAAAATCAGTGGTGGAATTCAAGCATGCATGGGATAGTCATAAGGCAGTTCTGGGGGGTTGGGGTAGGAAGAAGTAGGCTGCTGGTTAACTAGGATCTGCAGCTTATCCAGTAGGTAGGGAAATGGGCAGACTGGGTGGGTCAAGCGGTCCTTATCTGCCGTCAAATTCTATGTTTCTATGTTTCACCCGTTCTGTGCCCAAGCGTCCTGGAAAATGGTGATTCTGATTCCCAGGATGCTGCACCTGCACACTAAAGAGTGAGTCAACTGACAAAAGTGCGCGAATAGGAAAAACAAACAAATATACAAAAATACAAAAATTTAAAAAGTTTAAAAAAAGTTAAAAATGCAAATGCAATTTGCACCTCCAAAAAAAAAATAGCTAATCTACTGAACATTAACTAAGAGACGCTCAGAAAGTACTCCTAAAACCAAAGCACTTTTTTTAAAAATGCGAGGTATAAATCAATAACACTTAACACTTTACTTCCATTAAATTTGCAATTTTGAGCCTTTTCTCCTTTTGCTGGATCTTTTTTTCTGTTTTCACCAACTGTTTTACTGTCCTTGCTGTCCAACACCCCACAGTGCTTTTTTCAATTCGCCCACTGGGCTCAGCTACCCCACACTCAGCACTTCAAGCCTGGAAAAGAAAGAAGAGACGGAAGCGAAGGGAAAACCCGGGGATGGCCGCACAAGACGACCTGGAAACAGTTATTCCTCAGGCAGGTATGGAGTTACACTTAGGTGGCATACCTTTCCTGGATAAAAAGCTCACTTAAGAATAACTTCTGTTCTGTAGACTATTCCTCAGTCTACCGGCATGCAGCAGACCGTCACCGTTCCAGCCTTGCTCAGAGGAGGAGGAGTTACCTAAACCAAACAGTAGAAGCACTCTGGGTAGTGGGGTTGATGCCAGTCCATTTACAGAAGAAAGAGTCCTGAAAAAACTCCTAATACTCAAGGTGGACAAAGCAATGGGGCCTCCTTCTGTCAGTCTTTCTTGTTAAGTTTGAACATTCCTCACATTTCTCTCTATATAACCTTACTATCTTATTAACCCTTTCACTCCACAGGTCGGGTCCATGGTTTCTGCACTTATTATATATCTTACTGCCATTATCTGTATAATGCTTGCCATTATTTTTTGTTGTTTCTACCCATTGTATTTTTGTAGCACTGCTGTACTATTCCTCTATTTGTATTATTGTACCCATGTTGCTGTTGTTCAACTGTTCTCCTTTTGTTGTACTTTCCTGGGTCGTGCCTGAAAATAGTCATTTGTATGGCTAATGCACCTACCCAGTTAACAAAAATGAAATAAATAAATGACACAAGTTAAGCTAGAAGGCAGAGTGTACGCTCATTCTACTAGAGCAGCTGCGGTATCTCTGGTGGAGATCCGCAACATGCCCATTGCAGATATTTGCATGCGGCTACCTGGAACTCAGTGCATACTTTCCGTAAGCACTATGCTTTGGATGTCCATGCCAGATGACATCTGTCGTGTGGCAGGACTATTCTTAACAGACTTCTGTCCTAAGTATGTGAGCTCTTTATTTCCTGCCGCCCGTCTTGGGGGATTACTAGCTCGGTACTCTCCCATTAGTGTGAATCAGTGGTGGAGACTTTATGTCCAGGAAGGTATGGAAATTATGTATCCACCTTAATTCTTGATCTTCTTGGACGAAGTCTCCACCACTCATTAGCATGCCCACCCACCATCCCTCGAGCTCACCTCTCTGTTTTTGGTCTTCACTCCCTCAATGGCTGGGCTGTGAAGACTTCATTGTTGACCCTTCTTACATGGGTCATTCGGACTATCTTATGTCCGATTTTTAGGTTAGTCCTTCTAGGTTAGTTATGCTGCACCTCCTCGGGGAAAAAAGTACTGAGATGGTTGGAGGGTCGATGCCGAGATAGTCTTTACCACACAGTGCCGCTCCTCGCGGCACCATCTCTGGCACCAGCCCTCTTGAAAAGTTTGCTCCCACTGGGTCCTAGTACCTCCGGTGTAGATCCCATAAGTGTGAATGAGTGGTGGAGACTTTGCCCAAGAAGATCAAGAATTATGGAAGGACGTAATTTCTATTTTTCCCCCCTCACTGCCACGGATTACACTTGGGGGTGGGCACTGTGACCTCAGTGACCTGACCCTCACGATTGGGTTTGTGACACCTTTAAACAGCTCTATGTTGCTAGCTATTTGCAGATAATTAATTACATCCCCCAGCCACAGTGCCCACCCCATGTCAGCTGATCACCCAGCCATTCAAGCCCCTTTCACTACGGCTCCTCCTGGACTTAGGTTGTACTTCTGCATTGTAAGGTGGCCTGATTGCTCTTTGGGTGTGGGGTGAGTGGCCTGAAATGACCAGCTGGACTAGGAACTGCTGTTGTCCTCCTTTGATTTTTCCCCCCTAGGGGAGCAGGCCTGCAATGCCGCCTAAGACGTCCATATCCTGCTGTCATTTGCAGGACATCAGTGGCTGCAACTCCCTGCTCTGTCACATATTGTATGTAATAGTGGTATCAGGCTGCATTGCTTCAGCCATCGATAGGGGGCCAAACTTGCACCTGACACCATGTTCCCCCCCGAATAGGAGAGAACAGCTGTCCATGAGATTCTCAGTCCTCTCCCCCCCCAGTCAATCCACAGTGACAAAGGTCCACTCCTGCTTTTGGGCTGCTGGTGTGGAAGCAGATGTTGTGTCCACTGTCATCCATGTCCTTGACCCTATGCACTTCTGGATTGGGCTGACAAGTTGCTTTCTGTTTGACAATGTGGGCCCATCTTATTGTGTATTGTAGTATTAAAACAATTCTTTTAATCTGTAGGTTCCACTTAACTAGCAAAATTTGCTGTACTACACAAGAAGAAGAAAAGAAGAAACCTTAAGTTATCAACATTATTCTGACTGAGATTCATCTCATCTCATATGCCAACTATTGAGCAACCCACAACTGAAAAGTGAATAAGAGAGAAGCCACTGCCTTATCCAAGGCTACTAACAATTGACAAATTGCACTCAACGTGATGAATCATGTCACTATGCTTTTCCTTGACTTAAGCAAAGCATTTGATATGGTGGATCACGATCTGCTGCTGACCCTGTTACATCACATCAGACTGGACGATAATGCCCTAAAATGGTTTTCATGCTACCTTGTTGGAAGGCAGCAACAGGTAAAAAGGTGCAGGGTGACCTTTTTCCCTGCAAAATCCTTCCAAGAGGGGTACCTCAAGGTTCAATTTTGGGCCCTTTATTATATGCAATATACATAAACAATATTGACCACAATAATACATCTGCCAGTATTCCCTTATTTGCAGATGATACTGTGCTTTATGTCTCTCGTCCTACCAATGAATCTGCCTACAGGGATTTACAGCAAGAATTTAATGTCCTACAGCAAAATCTGCTACATCTGAAACTTCTACTCAATGCCAAAAAGACAAAAGTTATGTCCTTCTCCCCATCAACTAATGCATCTTCTGGATCACATCAGCCTGCCAATATGCATATAGTATCTATGCAGGATGAAACCCTGGAAAGAGTGGACAAATTTAAGTACCTAGGCTTCTGGTTGGACTGTAAGCTCTCTTATATCCCTTATGTTGAAGAACTCTCCAAAAAGCTAAAACAAAGGCTGGGATTATTCTTCTGTATCGAACGTTTGCTTACCTATGAAGCAAAACTATGATTAGTCAAAACAACATTCCTTCCACTAATTGACTATGCTGACTTTCTTTACAGTCATTGCCCCAAAACTGTCCTTACTGCCCCAAAACTGTCCTGTACCACAGGGTCTTAAGATTTGTGACCGACTCTCTGTTCAAAACACACCACTGTTCACTTTACAGCCAACTCGGCTAGACTTTCTTAGCTACCAGAAGATGGCGTAATGCCTCCATCTGGACCTTCAAAGCCCTCACTAACAAACTCCCTCTTTACATATCCAGCCTCTTTAAATCAACACCTTGCACATACTCACTTAAGAAATATAATTATATCTCGCTTGATACCTCCAGGGTAAAATCTCGTTTTGGCACCATATCCATTAGCAACGCCTTACCAACCTTGTGGAACTCCCTCCAAATTACCCTAAAACTGGTTCACCTTGTTAGACTATCCTCCTTTAAATCTCTTCTGAAACCTCTGTTGAAGGAAAATCTGCCAGTGCTATGCCTAGGGTCCCCCTTTTGATATTTTATATGGCACTGTCAAAGGGTCTGAAACATTAAAGCAGTACCATTGATATGTCATGACTAGCCCCCCCTCTCCCTTATGTATCTGTCCTAAAGGTGTATTGTTTATGTGTTGTTCTTGTCTCTTTTGTGCATAGACTGGCCACCTATGCATTGTTTTATGTTTTTTTCCTCTCTGTCTTTATGTTTTTGCAAACCCCCCCAGCTAGTCATTAATTGGATTCTCATCATGTCTACCCTGCTAAAGTAGCCCTGCTAAGGAATAATGCTGCCTTCAGTTATATTCAGTCCTTATTTGAAGTGGTAATGCCCCTTTAAATAAAAAGGGAAACACATTAAATTGTTTGAGAAACGAATAGATTTAAAATTGTTCCTTCTATTGCTAAATTGCCAAAAGAATGCCTTTTTTTTTCTAGAAGAGTATTAGTTGGTTAAGAGACTAGCATAATTACGAGACGCTCCGTCTCGGCGTTTTTCATTAAAAGCTGACGTATAGTTCACATGATCGCGCTAGCATGTATACTACCGTAAAAGCTGAGGCAACAGTTTTTTTGTCAAACACTGGTGGGTTATTTTAAAACATTATTACTTCATTTGCGCTAAAGTGCCTGTCCGCCTACCTCCAGAGCAAGCTTAAAACATCCCGTACAGTTCGTCAGCTGTTTGTGGCTGAGCTGTGTTCTAAATAACTACAGCTCAGCAGGCAGCATTTTAAATATGTTGTTTTGAGCCTGTAAATAATGTCATTACATTAAGAATCCCTCAGAAATGGGATAGAGTAATACATAATATGAAGGGAATCAAAGTCAGAATTCTACCTGCCTCTAAGCCGGAAGGGCTCTCTTTGTGTTGGGTTTTCTCTCTAAGGGCCGGCCGGACATGTTATTGATTGTTTTATAGAGAAGGACAACAAGAGGTGGGGCTAATCCCTTGAAGTCTGAGGTTTTAGACCCAGAAATGAAATAAATGTTTATGAAGCATACACATAAATGAAATATTTCTGTGAAACATTACCTAAGCCTGTTTGAGATAAAAATGTGTATTTTTATGTAATAATTGTTTCAGGCAGGCTGAGTGACAAGATCTCTAGCCAATCAGACATAGTCACATTGTATATATAGCCGCTCTCTTCTGAGAGAAGGCAGATGCGTTCCAGGGTGCTGAAGCGTATACACCCTAGCTAGTGCTCTAGTGACTATGGATTATTACTACACAAGACTGGGATATTTTTCATTTTGAAGCTGCATCGCTGACGTTTGTGTTATGCTCCTTGAATGTTTATTTTAATTATTTTGACGAATTCAGTCCACCTTTTTATTTTTGATTTCCTTACTTTACATTGGAATTTCCCAATAAAGAAGCTGTTGGAAGAAAAATCATCTGTGTTTGAGTCCGTCAATATCCCAAGCCTTTTACACTGGTGTCAGAAGTGGGATGCTGGTTGGAACTACATCCAACTGGGGGGGGGGGTCTGTTTAAGACTCCAATTGACTGACTCTATATATGCAGGAAGAAAAGGCGGAACAAGAAACCTATCCAGGGATAGCTACTCGATCGGTTACAGTGGTTTATCAACTACCTATACTGTCTGGACTGGGTCCAGTTGTAAGGAAAAAGGAAGGAAAACCTGTGACAAAGATGGAAGCAGAACCTGAATTACAAGCCTCTGGTGGTGTAGTGGAAGAAGAAGTGCCCCCTCTAGAGACTCATGAACTGGTAAGATGGTTATGTATGCACCAGATGGAATTGGAAAGACAGAGGGAGAGGGATAAAAAGGAATATGAAGCCAGATGGTCAGATACTTTAAGGGCCATACAAGCTTTGGGGGTGAACAGGCCTCCAGATCAGCCACCTAGCAGTTACAAGGACATTAAGTTGGTTAAACTTGCGGAAAGTGATGACATAGAAGCATATATTACAACCTTTGAGAGAGTGGCAACAGCATGCGCATGGCCCAGAGACCAGTGGGTGATTCTCTTAGCACCTTATCTTACTGGGAAGGCACAGCTTGCATATAGTCGCATAGAGGTTGTCCATGCAAACAATTATGATCAGGTCAAAGCTGCTATCTTGAAACGCTATGACATAAATACTGAAACATATCGTCAAAGGTTCAGGACTTATAAGTACCAGGCTGCTGATAACCCACAGGATGCCTACATCCGTTTAAAAGACTTATGCCGAAAATGGTTACAACCTACTACTCAGACAGTTGACCAGATTTTGGAAACCATTGTGATGGAACAATTCATCAAGATTTTACCCCAGGATGTCCAACTTTGGGTTAAGGAGCACCGACCCGAGACTTCAGATGCAGCAATCCACCTGGCAGAGGACTTCATGGCAGCCCATCCCTCACGACCTAAGGGAACCACGTTACCTGGACAGCAACCCCCTATTTCCAGACAAGGTAGTTCAACTGTGGCTCCTATGCTCCCTTCAACAGGCACTAAAGTTTTTCCAAGACCACCTAGAATTTATAACCCAGATATTATCTGCTGAGAGTGTGGAGGGAAAGGCCATGTTACAAGATTTTGACCCAAGAGAAAGACTGAAACCTCCCATTTAGCATTGGCCAATTGGGGTCAATATATGTTGCCTGTTCAAATTGGTGAGCACACGATATGTGGCCTTCTCGACTTAGGCAGCAGACAAACTCTAGTACAGACAGCCCTATTGGATCCAAGGTCTGACCATATGCCACAGAGGACTGAGGTAGTTTGTATTCACGGAGATACCCACCATTACCCTCTCTATAATTTGGACATAACCATATGGGGACAGACACATTCTGTACGGGTAGGTGCTGTTCCTCATCTACCTGTTCCTGTACTTATTGGGCATGATCATCCTGATTTTCAGACCCTATTAACTGGTAATGTTGCAGCAATAGTTACTAGATCTCAAACTAATGATAAGTTGGGTCAGGTATTCCCTTTTGCTGATGAAATATTTGGAGAGTCCAAGACAAAAATAAAATCAAAGGCCCAGAAAAGAAGAGAAAAGCGGGAACGGACTCAAAATGTCAAAAGGGAAAGTAAAACTGACACAGACTCTGTTGTTTCAACAATAGAGTTTAGAACTGCACAGCAACATGATCCCAGTTTACAAAACTGTTTTTCCCATGTGACTGATGTTACACGGTCCGAGAATTATAAAATGAACAATGGTCTATTATATAAGAGATGTGTTAATCCAAAAAGTGGAGAAGTTGTAAATCAGTTGTTAGTACCACAACAATATAGGCAACAACTGTTAGAATTAGCCCACAACATACCGTTAGCTGGACACCTGGGTAGGGATCGTACATTAGGGCGCCTGTTATACCAGTTCTTTTGGCCTGATATTCATGAGCAGGTGGCAGAATTTTGTAAAAGTTGTCCAGAGTGCCAAAATGTTGCCCAATTGGGGAAGAAGGATAAAGTACCCTTAATACCTTTACCTCTGATAACCACTCCTTTTGAACAGATTGCTATGGATGTGGTGGGCCCCCTTCCTAAAAGCTCGAAGGGTAACCAATACATATTAGTAATCTGTGACTACACGACTAAATACCCAGAAGCAATACCCCTACGTAATGTTACTGCGCCAAAAATAGCGGAGGAGCTGGGTAAACTATTCAGTAGAATAGGTATACCTAAGGAAATCCTGACAGACAGGGGTAGCAATTTTTGTTCGGTGTTACTAAAACGACTATATGATATTCTGGGTATCACTGCCATACATACCACTCCCTACCATCCGCAAACTGATGGTCTGGTTGAACGATTCAACCAGACCCTCAAAAAAATGTTACTAAAGTTCTGTCAGGAAGAAGGCCGTAGGTGGGACACACTATTACCATACTTAATGTTTGCCTATAGGGAGGTGCCCCAAGCTTCCACTGGGTTCTCACCTTTCGAACTACTTTACGGACGCAATCCACGAGGCCCATTGGATCTTATGAAAGAGAAGTGGGAAGAAGGGCAAGCATCCCCGAGTCAGATTCCCAACGATTATATTTGTCATCTTAGGAATAAGATAGCTAAATATATAGGAATTGCCTACCAGACTAACATTAAACAACAAGGTATTCAAAAAATACATTATGATAAGGGGACCGGAACCAAAGAATTTCAAGAAGGGGACAAGGTACTGTTATTATTACCATCTTCAGATAATAAACTATATATGACATGGCAAGGACCATATACTATTTCTAAACGGACAGGACCTGTAACCTATCAAGTGGCCTTATCAGATAAAAAGAAAAAAAACAATATATACCATGTTAATTTGTTAAAGAAATGGGTTGAAAGAAAAGACTGCTTTGTGGGTTACATACACCCTGAAAACCCCACCAGTGAACTCAATTTAGTATACCAGCGGTTGGAATCAAAACCAGAAGGGGTTAATGAGTTAAGAATAAATCCCCAGCTTACCAGTCAACAGGTAGTGGAGCCTTATACTGTATTACAGCCATTTTCAGAATGTTTTACGGGAAAACCTGGGAAGGTAAAGGGAGTAATACATCAAATTAACACCACTCAGAAATCTCCTGTAAGGCAAAGACCGTACAGAATACCTGAACGCTTAAGAAGCGAGGTGGAACAGGAACTAGGTAAAATGCAGCAGCTAGGAATCATAGAACCTTCCCACAGTGAGTGGAACTTCCCTATTGTTGTGGTTGGAAAAAAGGAAGGTGGGGTTCGGATTTGTTTAGATTTTAGGAAATTAAATGAGATATCAAAATTTGACAGCTATCCAATGCCTCATATTGACGATATCCTTGACCATTTAGGAAAAGCCCAATACATTACAACCCTTGATTTGACCAAAGGTTACTGGCAGATTCCTTTAGATACTGGTGACAAGGAAAAAACTGCCTTTAGTACTCCTATTGGTCTATTTCATTTCACTGTTATGCCGTTTGGGCTCCATGGAGCCCCAGCGACTTTCCAGTAACTTATGGATAAACTCCTCCTACCACATGCTAAGTATAGCGCCGCCTATATGGATGATGTAGTCATTTTCAGTAACACCTGGTCTGACCATTTAAAACACCTAACCACTGTATTAAGTACTATAACTTCTGTAGGCTTTACCATCAACCCATCCAAATGCTCACTGGCTATGCAAGAGACAGAATATCTAGGATTTCAAATTGGAGGGGGTGTATTAAAACCTGTTAGGTCTAAAATTGAAGCAATAGCTAATAGCCCTCGTCCAATAACAAAAAAAGACGCGAGATCCTTTTTAGGGCTCGCTAGTTACTATAGGAGATTTATACCGAATTTCGCTATAACAGCTAATGCTCTTACTGATTTAACAAAAAAAAAAAGACAACCTGAAAAAGTGATTTGGACTCCGGCCTGTGAGGAAGCATTTTCCACAATCAAAGCATTAACATGCTCTTCACCAGTGTTATGCAACTCTGACTTTACACTCCCCTTTATTCTTCAAACTGATGCATCAAACTATGGCATAGAGGCTGTATTGTCACAGGTAATCAAGGGTGAAGAACATCCTATAATATACATCAGTAGGAAGTTACATGAAAGGGAGACTAGATATTCTACCATTGAAAAAGAATGCCTAGCAATACGCTGGGCTATCGAAGCTTTACGATTTTATTTATGGAGCGCAGAGTTCGAATTATGGACAGACCATAACCCACTATGTTGGCTCAATGTTCTGAAGGATAAAAACCCTCGCATAATGCGATGGTACTTGACATTGCAGCCATACTGTTTTAAAATAAAACATAGAAAAGGAGCTGAACATAAAAATGCAGACTACTTGTCCAGATATGGCTATGACAATAGCTAAGTTATAGAATATCTAACAGACCTCGGGGTATAGTATATAATTAATCAAACAAATTTTAAGAACTAAAGTGCTCTTTGTACATTTTGACCTTTATACAACAAGTGAATTGTATTTGGGACCCCGAGGTGGAGCCCGAGGAGTGGGTGGGCTTTGGCTCCATCTCTTACCAGTAAGAGATCTGTATTCTAATCAAAAAAAAAAAAATGTGTGTACATGTTTGTAGTCAGACAAAATGTTATGAACTATTTTTTTTTCTTATGCAGGGAGGAGAATGTCAAAGGGTCTGAAACATTAAAGCAGTACCATTGATATGTCATGACTAGCCCCCCCCCCTTCCTTATGTATCTGTCCTAAAGGTGTATTGTTTATGTGTTGTCCTTGTCTCTTTTGTGCATAGACTGGCCACCTATGCATTGTTTTATGTTTTTTCCTCTCTGTCTTTATGTTGTTGCAACCCCCAGCTAGTCATTAATTGGATTCTCATCATGTCTACCCTGCTAAAGTAGCCCTGCTAAGGAATAATGCTGCCTTCAGTTATATTCAGTCCTTATTTGAAGTGGTAATGTCCCTTTAAATAAAAAGGGAAACACATTAAATTGTTTGAGAAACGAATAGATTTAAAATTGTTCCTTCTATTGCTAAATTGCCAAAAGAATGCCTTTTTTTTCTAGAAGAGTATTAGTTGGTTAAGAGACGAGCATAATTACGAGACGCTCCATCTTGGCGTTTTTATTTAAAGCTGCACAAATGTTCGCATGATCGCGCAGCATGTATACGCCATAAAAGCTTATAACAGTTTTTTTTGGCGAAACACTGGTGGGTTATTTTAAAACATTATTACTTCTTTTGCGCTAAAGCACCTGTCCGCCTACCTCCAGAGCAAGCTTAAAACATCCTGTATAGTTCATCAGCTGTTTGTGGCTGAGCTGTGTTCTAAATAACTACAGCTCAGCAGGCAGCATTTTAAATATGTTGTTTTGAGCCTGTAAATAATGTCATTACATTAAGAATCCCTCAGAAATGGGATAGAGTAATACATAATATGAGGGGAATCAAAGAAAGAATTCTACCTGCCTCTAAGCTGGAAGGGCTCTCTTTGTGTTGGGTTTTCTCTCTAAGGGCCGGACGGCCATGTTATTGATTGTTTTATAGAGAAGGACAACAAGAGGTGGGGCTAATCCCTTGAAGTCTGAGGTTTTAGACCCAGAAATGAAATAAATGTTTATGAAGCATACACATAAATGAAATATTTCTGTGAAACATTACCTAAGCCTGTTTGAGATAAAATGTGTATTTTTATGTAATAATTGTTTCAGGCAGGCTGAGTGACAAGATCTCTAGCCAATCAGACATAGTCACATTATATATATAGCGCTCTTCTGAGAGAAGGCAGATGTGTTCAGGGTGCTGAGCGTATACACCCTAGCTAGTGCTCTAGTGACTATGGATTATTACTACACAAGACTGGGATATTTTTCATTTTGAAGCTGCATCGCTGATGTTTGTGTTATGCTCCTTGAATGTTTATTTTTATTATTTTGACCAATTCAGTCCGCCTTTTTATTTTTTATTTCCTTACTTTACATTGGAATTTCCCAATAAAGAAGCTGTTGGAAGAAAAATCATCTGTGTTTGAGTCCGTCAGTATCCCAAGCCTTTTACAGGCACTTACCGCTATATTTGCCCCTGGTTCTCCCTGCTCCCCTTCTTTCTTTTGTTTTGCACTCCTGTCTGTCTATGCCCTGCTACTTCCTGAGTCTCTCTCCCTTGTACCTTTCCCCCCGTCATCCTATTTATTTTTAACTATTCCTACCTCACCTTATGGATCATGCTCTATCTTCCCCCTTACCTTCTTCCATTCCAGTTGTATTATGCAGTTTGCTGCTTGTGTAACCCCTAGGTGGCAGTATCCCAAGGGCTACTACCCCTGCTGGCTTGGCTAGCAGCAGGTTAAGGGGCCTGAGTTCTGAAATGGGTGCCTCCACCCGGAGGTCAGGGTTGGTAGTGGTCCAGCTAACCTGGGCACAGCCCTCCAGAACACTGTAATCCCCCTCTTTCCTTACTAGTGGCTGGAACAATACAGAATAATCACTTTCACAATACCCCTGATACACCACACAAGTACCCACACTGTTTGCACTTACCACCAGGGCTTTCCTCTGGCTTGGCCCTGGGGACCCCCTGAAAAACAAGGTTATACACAGCAAATAACCGCAGTACAATACTCTTGCACAAACTGGAACCACAGTCAGGGTAAATTCAAAAAAGAGTTAGATCTGATTTATTTAAGGGACTTGAACAAGGGAGGTGCGTAAGCAGGTTAATTTGCTTAAAGGCTGTATCAATCAAACAGTTATGCATGCACTTCCGGGTCCATAAACAGTCACACACCCTGGGTACCCAGATGGACAATGGTGGTCTAGCCAGGAATGTTGGGGCAGCTGGTTGGGGCCCTGTGATGGAAGAAAAACAACATGCACAACACACACTATTTGTGATCCGGAGCTGAAGGGCTCAGTTCGTGAAAAGAAAACAAGACAACCAGATGACACACGTTTAGATTCGGCTGTTGTTGCAGGGAGCTACCCTGATGGTTGCTCACGATACCCAAGACTGGATGAAGACTGGACCAAAATCGAGACAGCTGGTGCTTAATCTGGAGTGCCAGGAGAAGCAGGGCCCAGATGAATTGCTGAGGAATCGTTCCTGTTCAAGTGTGGAGCAGGGGGCTGATCCCCAGGCAGGTCTCTCGTCTGTGGCTTTCTCTGTGCAGTAGGGTAGTCTGGCAGGGCCAGCGTGGCATAGCCCAGGCCAAATGGAAATGAATGCAGATTCAGTCCGATTAGGCTGGATAAAGCTTCCAGCAAGCAGAACACAGTTCACACAGTGGGAAACCAAATCACGACCCACTTTCAATACGCAGCACATTTACATGTAAAGGATTCTACGGTACCAGCAAGCAGAACACAGTTCACACAATGGGGAACCAAATCACGACTCACTTTCAATACACTGCACATTTACATGTAAGGAAATTCTACTGTACCAGGCAAACCACTCTCTGGTCATGATCGCAAAGTCTCTGCACAAACCGGGGATTCAAAAGCAGCTGGAAATCCTGACAGGCCGATCGCATTCAACAAAATCTTCGATCTTCTTCAGGTATGAACCTGGTAAAAAATCAGTGGCTTACTTCATTCTCACAAACTTGGATTTAGTCTGAAATAATTCTCTTCTCTCCCTCTCAGGGGCAGCAGGCCACAACTCAGGCCTTTCTACAGTTCTCCCGCGCAAAACTACTCAGACGGCTGCTTGACTGTCTCAAGCTGTTGCTTCTTCAGCTCCCAACTTAGATCTGACTCAACTGCCAGCAAGCCTGGGACTTTCCCCAGAATCCAAAAGGTTTGGTTGGCTGATCTGTCTGTCAATTACAACAAAGGCTCCCCCTTCAGGTGCAAAAAGGCACCAAAAGCCCAAAACTACAATTCCTATAGATTTTGACTCCAGACAGCTCCTGTAGTCTGGCTCCATTTCAGGTCCCACCAGTACTGATTGATCCAATTTGGCAGTCCAGGACCAAGATAGTGGAGATAAACAAAACAGTCCTTGCTGCAAAGAAGGCAGGTTAGACAGACTACATTATCATTATCACTCTAAATGATTTTCAGCAAATAGTTACATCTTTCAACAGAGCTCCCTCTCAGATTACTTATGACTGCAATCCAGGCAGCTCTTAGAGAGACAGTGCACAGAGGCTATACAGGCACTCTCTGGTAATCACATTTAAACTGCTAAAAGGCAGGACACCAGCCAGGCAGTGAGCATTTAGGCAAGCTCAGGGAAGACTTTTTGGGAACCCCCATTTCTAGGGGGGTTACACCCTTCCCTTCTTGGAGAAAACTTGGCGCCTGCATCAAGTCTGTACCATCATGCATCAGTTAACATAAACTTATTACTTTACTATACAAATTCACTACTTTTCCCTATACTTTGTCCATTCTGACGATACAGTAGGCATATTTCACAAAAGCAGTTGAACATTACTGTACTAAATCAGGTAATAACTTCTTGTACCGTGAACAATGCAAGGGGGGCCCTTTCCTGTCAGCTAACTTGGGGCTGGATAGGGCAGAGGCACCATGGTGAGAGGGCAGAACAAGTAACCTGGAATGGGCCGTCAAGCTCAGTTTGAGCAGAGAGCTTGGTGAAACATAAACACCTTTGTGAACCACATGGAGAGACAAGTTTACAGGCCTCCCCGGAGAATCATAGCTGAAATGCAACACTGGCTTAACAGCTCGACCAGTCTTTCTGGCGGGAACAACCACGGTCTCTGTACTTTCAGCAACAGCCTTGGGGCTTTCATCACTTGTGAGGGGTGCCTCTGCCTGGATGGTAACATCCAAACTTGGGGCACTGTTGGCTCCTTGCTCTGCAGGCTCTGTTTCTATAACACTTGACTCATTTTGCGAAGGCTCAGGCACAATCAAACTTTGAAGCACTGAAGGGAGGTTGTCAGCACTCTTATAGTGTTCTTCAAGTTCTGGTATGTCACCAGAAAGACTCAAACCATCAACCCCTCCTTCAGGCAAATCATACCGTTCCACAATACACAGGGAATCAGCATCTTCAGACGTGATACTTTGCACTTCACTTTCAGGGAGCACTGGCTCCAAGGATGAAGCTAGGGGGTTAGACAGTCCAGAAGGCCCAGCTTCATCCCCACAATTAGTCATATGATTTCCTCAAAACAACTGACTCAATTCATAGGAGAGGTAATAGGCATTGTCACACTCACTATCATCAGAATCTGACTGACAATCACTATCAGTCTGGACTTGCTGGGGGGGAACCCTTAAATCTGTATCCACTGGGGTAGGTTGACTCTGTCCCTTCCATGCAGCAGCACGAGTCACCGGCCCAAGGGAATCAATCTCTGCTTGTTCAGCCTCAATTATGACTTGGTCAATAGGCAGCAGGTGGTTACGGTGCATGGTCTTGACAGCTTTGGAGTTGTTCTCTGGGCGCACCTTGTACACAGGTAAATCATCTGACTTTCCAACTACTACATGGGGAACATGGTGCCACCGATCAGCAATTTTGTGTTTACCATGCAGTCCCAAATTGCGTAACAACACACGGTCTCCAGGTCAAAGCTCTTGAGCCTTTACTTTTTTATCATGTCTCTCTTTGTTGGCTAGATTTCTCTTGGTGGCCATTGTCTGGGCCAGTTGATAGGCATGGTTCAATTGAGCTTTCAGTTTTTGTACATATTGCAAGTAGTTTTTGGCTCGGACCCCATCTGGGGAGACCCCAAAACAGACATCAACTGGCAGTCAGGCCTCTCTCCCGAACATGAGGCAGTAGGGGGAGAACCCAGTAGCATCATTTTTCGTGCAATTGTATGCGTGTACCAAAGTGCTAATCTGCTGGCTCCATTTATGCTTGTCTTTTGGGTGAAGGGTGCCCAGCATATCTGGAAGGGTGCGGTTAAAACGTTCTGGTTGAGGGTCTCCGTGCAGGTGATAGGGGGTGGTTCTAGACTTTTGCACCCCCCATAGAGAGAGCATTTCTTTGATTAGTCAACTCTCAAAGTCTCTGCCCTGGTCAGAATGGATCCACTGGGGGGCACCATAGTGGACGAAGAAATTTTCCACTAGCAATTTGGCCATGGTAGATGCCTTTTGATCTTTGGTGGGAAAAGCTTGTGCATACTGTGTGAAATGATCCATAACCACTAACACATTGCCAATGTTCTGTTGATCAGGTTCTACACACAAGAAGTCTATGCAGACTAGTTCCATGAGGGTGCTGGTAGTAATATTAACAAGGGGGGCAGCCCTCTGAGGCAGAGCTCTTCTTTGCAGGCAGCGACTACAAGTCTTTACATTGTGCTCAACATCGGTCCCCATCTTGGGCCAGTAGAAGCGAGATCGTACCAGGTCAAGGATTCTGTCAATGCCGAGGTGCCCCATGTGATTGTGGAGAGACCTCAGTACCAAATCTTCAAAGGCCGTGGGCAGGACCATTTGTTGCTTGTCTACTTTGCCACTATGATCTACTGTCTCTCTATACAACAACTGATTGAGCAACTTCAATCCGGGGCCTTCTTTAAACAATAAAGCAGTTCGCAAGTCAGTGGAACGTAACTTAGACACATCTTTCCTCGCATGCAGAGCATCAAGTGCTGGCTGAGTCATGGGTTCTTGGGATTGAGCCCACTGAATGCTGTCATTGTCAAATTGAGGTAGTGCACTAATATCTAGATCAGAAAAGTGGCAATAAGCAGCTGGTATGCATGTGTCAGAAGGGCCCAAGCAATCTACTAAACAGTCCACTGTGTCCGCAGATATCTGTTTATCTCTCTCAAAATTTGGCACAATGTTTGAATGTCAGCTTCAGACAGCCTGACCCAATCACTCTTGGAAGTGGGCCTTCGTGATAGGGCGTCAGCATCAATATGGTTCGAGCCCGGTCTGTATTTGACAGCATAATCATAGGTTGATAATGCAGAAAGCCATCAGTGCCCAGTGGCGTCTAACTAAGCTGAAGTCTGTACAAAGGTCAATGGGTTATTGTCAGTCTTCGCCAATATCTTTGCCCCATAGAGGTATTCATGAAACTGGTCAATGGTGGCCCGTTTTAGCGTAAGGAACTCCAACTTATGCACAGGGTAGTTTCGTTCAGATGGGGTCAAGCTCCTACTGGCAAAAGCTACTGGTCTCAGGCCATCCTCATGGTCTTGATACATGACCACTTCTAGATCTTGCAGACTAGCATCCGTATGCAGCACATAGGATTTGGTGGGGTCAGCATAGGTGAGGATGGAGGCGTGGGTGAGCTGGTATATGATCTCATGGAAGGCTGCTTCACAGTCGGGCATCCAGCAGGGCCTGAAGAGTTCATCTGGAAGGAAGTATACTTTTTCTGGTTCTTTAATGGACCTTTTTTGTATTTACAATTGGTAGGAGGGTAACCCCGGGTAAGGTTCAACTGTGGGCGAATCACCTTGGAATAGTCTTTTATGAACCTGTGGTAGTAGCCACAGAACCCCAGGAAACATTGTAGTTCTTTCAAATTATGGGTCTGGGGCCAAGTAGTCAGTTCTTCAACCTTACTGGGATCAATCTCTATCCATTTTGTAGATACTATGTGCCCCACATACTTCACGGAGGTTTGGAAAAACTGGCACTTGTCAATGGACAGCTTGAGTCCAAAGTCTTCCAGTTGGTCTAGGACTTTAAACAGTTGGTTCTCATGCTCCTCTAAGGTGCTCCCAAACACAATGACATCGTCCAAGTACACCAGGCATTCCAGCAAATTCATATCTCCCACCACACATTCCATCAGTCACTGAAAGGTGGCCGGGGTGCCCGATATCCCCTGTGGCATCCTCAGAAACTCATAGAACCCCAATGGACAGATGAAGGCTGATCTTCCTGGACTAAGTCTCCACCACTCATTCACACAGGGTCAGCGCCGAGACAGGACCATGCATGCATGGCACCACGAGACTAGCTTGTGCCTGTGTAGGCTATCTCGGTTTTGACCCTCCAACTGCCTCAGTTCCTTTTCTCCCGCCATTGGGTGCGCTTGGATGTCGACGTCACTCGTCTGCCGGAGTCAAAGTTTTCATCTATACGACAGCAGCTTTTAATGTTTAATTTAACATTTTAGTAGTTTTAATTTCTTATTTTATGAACAAAAAAAGAAAATTATGAAGAAGAAGAAAAAGAAATTCTCACCTACCATCAATGGAGTTGTCCTTAGATAGTAGCGGTGACAGTAGGAAGACTTTGTTTGAAAATTGTTATAGCAGAGGGGCTGTATCCAGTCCACCACCCTTTGATAAATGGCGGGGGGAATCTGACTACAGACAGTCCTGTGCTCGGGGGGGAGGACAGTCCACTGAAGCATGAATTAGTAGTGCCGGGGATCTGGCTTCACTTAAACTTGAGCTCATCTTCCTCGTCGGGGGAAGAAGAATCGATGCCACTCGAGGTTGCCCTTTGGTAAGGCTGCACGAGGATTGTTAATCAGGAGGGGCAATAGACCTGAGCCGACTTTGGTGGGTTCTCCTTGGCCCCGCTCCTAACAACTACATTCTTCAACTCCGGACTCCATCTCTGTCCTCGTTGGAGCTTCGGTGAGCAGTTTCACCTCTGGGCCACTCCTGTGGAGCAGGGGGTTCGATTTCTATCCAGTTTTCCTCACCACTGTTTCTGATTTTGGGGCCTCCGTGCTTGGAGCTGCTGGACTGGGGCTGGGTCAATTAGATCAGGATGAGCATGGTGCCCTCTTGGTGCCTTTGCCATCATGCCGACCCCTCATGCCTACCCCCTCTCTCTTTCCATGTAGGGGCCAGCAAGGGCACCACATTTTTCCTTCTCCCCTTCTTCTCAAGATTCTTCAGTGGCATTCCCATGGTGGTGGTGTCCTGGCACCGTGCCCGATGCCATGAGTGGTGCTGCAGGTCCAGTGCTGTGGCCGCTGGTTTTGGCATCAGTACCGTGGGTGGCACTGCTGGTGTTGGGGTCGGTGCCAGGAGATGGCACCATGAGTCAGTGCCATGGCTTGACACCATGGTCAGTGTTGTGGCTCAGTGCTATGGCTTGGTGCCATCTTTCTGTGCAGCACCGTGGGTGCTGTTGTTGGTGCCGTTGGTTGCCAATGCTGCTGATGGCACTGTGGGCACCTGTGGGTGGTGCCGGGCACCCGCAGGTGCCATGGGTGGTGTTGTGGGTGCCCATGGGTGCTGTGGGTGGTGCCATGGGCACCCATGGGTGCCATGACTATCATGGGTGCCATGAGTCCATGGGTGCCACGGGTTCCAGTGCTGCCATGGGTACCATGAGTGTCATGGGTGCCATGGTACCATGGGTGTCATGAGTATCATGGGTGCCATGGGTTTCATGGGTGCCACGGGTGGTCTTGGGTGCCATTGCTGCCTTGGGTGTCATGGGTGCCATGATGCCATGGGCACCAGGGGTACATGCGGGTACTGCTGCGGGTGCCCACAGGTGTCACCCAGATTGGCATAGACACTGCTTGGTGCCCGCCTGTGCCACTAGTGATGCTGGTGCCACAGGGATGCCAGTTGGTGCTGTCCGGCAGAACTAGTGATTGATTTCCTTCTGCAGACCTCTTCTCCGTGGAACTTGTGGCAACATGTTTTCCACAGAATGAAGTTCTGTTCTGCGGATTATTTCACATCTTAGTGAGTGGTGGTCTGCATGGGATCTTGTGACATCCAGCAGTTTCCCACTGATAGAACTGTTCTGTACTGTTCTGCCAGCGGAATCTCTCATTCCGCTCAGCACTTTCTCGGCTCCCTATGTGGTGCCGAGCTCCTCGACATCCTTCCTGGTGTCGGAGTCTCTAGTGGCTCTTACCTAGACCTCCCTTAGGGGTCCTTCTGGGGTAGAAGTGCATCTAGATGAGTCTCTCCCTGTTCTTCTGGTCAGTGATACAACGGATGACTCATTTTATATACTGAAAGGCACACCCTCTCTATCATCAGAGTCCGTGATGAAAGATCTTTTCAGTAGTTCCTCAATGATGGGGTCCACCATAGTATTCAGACTGCATCCGTGGACCATACACCTCTGCATCTAGACTGTTTCAGTCATCAAGACAATTACAGTCTGTGGAACATTCTAACTCAATGGTCAGGAGCTGCACAGACTCTTCCGCTCCTTTGATGGGGTATACAGCCCCCCTTCTGATACTGCCCTTTTGGTGGCTTCTTCAGCAGGTGGTTAACATCTCTTCAGCTGTGATTACTGGTCCAGTCACAAGTTCGGTTATGGATGCTCAGGCTCCTCCTGCCCCTCAGAGGGATGACATCTTCGTCATTTTTGTATCAGGCAATCCTTGTGAGATAGCAGCCTGAAACCTTGTCAGGCTCGGACTAATGGTAAAAAAAAAAAAAGTTAAAATTATCACAGCACAGGACCTAGCCGAAATTACCTGACACCACACTTTTGGATCTGGTCAGGTTCTGCCTCAGCTCCTGAGGCGGTCATCTCTAAACTACGGTAAAGAGAACCTGACTTCTTCTACCCCTTGGGGGAGTCCGATCCAGCGGAGGTATAGGTCATCTCTTTTCTCCAAGAGAGATTTCTCTTATTCCGAGATATTTCTTAGACCTAGGTGACTGCCCAGTCTGTTGGTCCCCCTTTTTTTTTTTAGGCTTTCTTCTCTTGATCAGAGCCTCGCAGCAACAAAAGTGACTCTTCAGTTAGTCGGAACTTAGGTACCTACTTCCTTGCTTGCTTTAACTTAACAGATGACATGCTCCTTTCTTGACCGTAGGTCAAGTAGGTCTTTTTCTCAGATGGTTTCTCAAATATTCACACCTTTGGTTCCTGCGCACTGGTTCCATGCCAGTTGCACACAGAGCTATCCTCTCCGAGTGCATGACGGAGCTGTGATGTTTGTTTTTCAGCAAATCAAACTAGAGTCCTTCCTACTCCCTTCAGGGAGGCCGGAGTGAGTGGTGCCTCACTGCATTGAGTCACTTCTGCTGCTATTCAGTCACTTTCAATGAATAGGTTAACCCTAACTTGGTCCTGCTATGTCCATCCTCAACGCACATCTGCCTCTACTTGCCTTAGAAATCCAGCCCCTATTTTTTTCTGTTGGAATGTTTTATTTTTTTTCCCGCAGTGGACACGTCCTCCTGTATACTTTTCCTTTCTTCCCTGAGTTCAGAGACTGCTACTACAGTTGTACACACAGGGGCAGGATGATTTCTTTTTGGAATATGCAGTGGATAGGATCTGGTTCTACCAGACCACCACAAGAGGCTTCTAAGTTGTCTCATCAGGAAGGTTTCAGTGACTAAGTGGAAGCCATTCCCTTGTTGGGCTAACTACACCTGGACCTTCTTGCTCACCAAGTAAGGGGTTCAAGTGCTCCTGCACCTGTTGTTTGCAGGTCAGCCATATTTGGTAGTGGGGTTTCCACCTGCACTTTTGGTCTACCCTGAACCAGTAGACTTTACATACAGCTCTTTCAGTTCCTGAGGTCCTTTTACATTAGATTAGTTCATGTCTTTGACACTATTAATTTTGGTCCTATACCAAATTGTGAGGCCAGGTTCTTGCCGGTCTCCTAGAGTGGTTGCGGCTTCCTGGAAGAGTTTCATTTTGTGTCCATTGGAAGCACCAAGATATCTCATCGGCGAGAATGCCGACCTCCCCCACAGTGATGGCACAGTACCGACGCAGGTATTGTGCCGCCTCTTTCATCTCTGTTTTCTGTGCCCCCCACACCCCCCAGACTCTAGGATTACAACTCCAGGTCGGAGTTGGTCCGTGGAGGGGGCGGAACATTGGGGGAAGGCAGAAACCAGAAAAGGACCACTCACCAGAATGTCGCCTAATGGTCTTTTTCTGTGTTTCGCCGTCAGGGTGTCGACCACAAGGGGTGACACTGTGTCCATTGCAGTCACCTGCAAAGTGGTGAGTTACAACTCAAGCGTTTATCTTGTAAGCACTATATTCTAGATGCTCTTTCCAAGACAGCTCTTTTTATTAGCAGGACAGTCCTTGACCGTCCTTTCTGAGTGAACCCTATCTTCTCAACCCTACTCAGGGTTGTTGATTTTAGCTCGGTACTCTCACAATAGTGTGAATGAGTGATGGAGACTTAGTCCAGGAAGATATGGAAATTATGTACTTACCATAATTGTTGATCTTCTTGGACAGTCTCCATCACTAATTCACATGCCCACCCGCCATCCCCTGGGTTAACTCATTTTCTTTCCTGGTCTTCATGGTCCTATGGTTCAGGTTGTGAAATTGTTCTTTGACCCTTCTTGCAAGGGCCATCTGGGCCCTCTCAGGCCCAGAAACTCAGGAAAAGTTATTTTCATTAGTTACACTGCACCTCCTCGGTCGAAAAGGTACTGAGGCAGTTGGAGGGTCGATGCCGAGATAGCCTACACAGGCACAAGCTAGTCTCGCGGTGCCATGCATGCGTGGTCCTGTCCTGGCACCGACCCTTCTGAAAAATGGTGTCTCCCGCTTGGTCCTAGCACCTTCGGCGCTATCCCAATAGTGTGAATGAGTGATGGAGACTGTCCAAGAAGATCAACAGTTATGTTAAATACATAATTTCCATTTTTTTGACAGTCTTCTGGGGCCATTGGGATCTGGTAGTATCCGCTGCCAAGATCCAACACCGAGAACCATTTGCTCCCATTCAAGCAATCCAGGGCATCTTGTATACAAGGCATAGTGTATTGGTCTGGGATGGTCTGCTGGTTCAGGGTTCGATAATCAACACACATCCTCACAGACCCATTCTTCTTATGCACAACCACAATGGGAGAGGAGTATGGGCTCCTGGATTCTTGTATCATGCCAGCAGCGAGTATTTCCTACAGGTGTCTTCTCACATCATCTACGTCTGCTGGGGCTAGGCGTTGGGACCTCTCTCGAAATGGCCGTTCATTGTGCAGGCATATGTGATACTCCACACCCTGGACACATCACACATCCCATTCCTTCAATGAAAACACTTGGTCTCTCTGGGCAAGTCTCTTGTTAATTCTAGCCTTCCATTCAGCTGGCAACGGGGAGTCACCAAAGTCAAACAAGTCTGGGGTCACTCTCTCCTTCTCACCAGAGTGCTTGTTGCTGGGCAATACTGCAGTGTCTGTGCAGTGTACTGTAGCTAGGGTGCACCCTCTGTTCACCCAGATCTCCCGATCTGACACATTGTGAATATGGACCATCACTTGTTGTGCATAGGCATGAGCACGAGCAGGCAAGATGCTGGGCTTGACCAATAATCCTTCTGGCAATTTTCCATCGCCTGGTGCATCCAACGTCAGTATTTTGTTCTTGCCATCTTTCTGGAGGCGGACCTCCCCTTGAATGGTACACTGAGCGTTATGGGCCAGTACCATTGAATCTGGATCCTTCTTCCACACGATCCCCACCGGTTTATCCAGGTCTACTTCCTTGGGTTTCTGTTGCAAATCATAGGCCCTCTTGATCAGAGCCAGAATTCTCAGGGCCCTCCCAGTCCATTGCCCTTGGTTCTCGTAATAGAGTTGTGCCAGTCTCCCAAACATATGGGCATTTGTCCCAATTAACAGGGGGACCCCATCATACAGTCCGGTGGGGGGACACACTAGGGCCAATGTCTCTACTCGCTCCTCTACACCAGCTACAGTTGCAGGAAAAGACAACCAGAGGCAGGCATACCCTAGGTAGGGATAAGACTTGTTGCTCAGGCCCCACACATGTGGGCCTTCCAGGGATTGCAAAGGCACATCAGATAAGTGTTTGTCATACCAGTCCTGGAATACAATGGGCACTTGAGACCCACTGTCAAGCACAGCCTGAGTATGAATACTATTCACAGTCACCATAGTCTCCATTGAAGGGCCCACTATTTTGAACCAGCCTGGAGAGGCAGTAGTAGAGACCTGGACAGACGATTTAGCCACAAAGAAATTTGAGTTAGGGTTTCTTGAACCTTCACTGTGGTCATTTCGGGCACCCCATGGCCATTGATTTGCTCTTCGGAGCGCCCCTTGGAGTCTGTTTACTACATTTTCTAAGTCCTTCTGAGATCGGCATTCTCTTTTCATATGGCCATCCTTTCCACAGTTGTGACAAATGATAGACTCCTGGGTCATCCTGGGAGAGAACATCGTATGAGGAACTGAAGCAGTAGTAAGAGATTGGGGTCTAGTATTTGCTTGCAGCAGTGAGAGTGGTGCAATGTGTCTTAATAGTTCCTTTAGAGTGGCAGTCAATCTGGTGATCTCAGCCTTGGAGCCACCCTTGGTAGCGGATGCCTGAGGGTGCACCACACCCCCATGGCAATCACGTTCTGAAAGGGACCAGAATCTTGTTCTATGGGGGAAACCCTTGCAGAGGCACCCATCTTCAACTCTCAGACTTCCTTTAGTAGCTCGTCTTTCCAATGCTGTGCTCAGGGTGGGAAGAACTTTGCATTCTCAGAGTGCTCGTTAAGTGTCGACTTTTGTCCCAGAGCCTCACTTGGCTGATCACTCTCGGTCACTTGCGCAGCAGCAGCAGATCTGGGTGCAATTCCCCCAAGGGGTCGCCTTTGCTCAACCCCCAAATTTCTTTCAATAGCTCATCATAGGAAGAGGGCAATTCCAGTCGGGTGGCAAGGTACAACTGAAGCAGTAACAATTCTGAAAATGGAGCAGACTTAAGGATCCGGTCCAGCCTAGTGCGATCTAATTCATTTTATGGCAAACTACCCTTTCTGAGGTACTCTTGTAGCAGCTTTCAAGCCGAGGTACATACACAGACACTGGCTCCACTTGGTACTGCTGCGCATTTCTTACTCTTCACCACAGATCCTCATCTGAATCTGTGCTCCCATACACATTCTCCAATGCATCAAGATAGTCCTGTGCAGTTGCTTCGGGGTTATTGGCCCGCTTGACATGGATGGTAGCCAGGGCAGGACCTCAGAGGCTATCACTCAACCTCTTTCATTTCTCTGCTTCTGAGCATTGCTATTCAAGTACTAGAGGGGCAACATAGTCTATCCAGGTCTCCCAGCCATCCTCCCTCTGGGGGGTTGGGAGGGTGCCTGAGAAGATTCTCAGCCTTCGGTAGGAGTCGTGACTAATGGCAGGTACAGATATAGGGGCCAGCATTGGCATGGGCACAGAAGGTGGGACAGTAACAGGTGCTGGAGTGGGAGGGGGTGTTGGAGAAGGAACACCCCAGTTGGCAGGAATAGTTTTTTAAAGTCCTCTATGGTTTTCCCTTCCTCTAGCAACAACTTAGCAAATTTCTCCTCAAAAGTCTCAGATAATGGTGGGAGCTCATCCTCCCTGGGGTCTTTACTGTCTTTTGTTATCACTCTCCAGGCAGCTGGAACCCCTTCTGGGGCAATAGTCTGTGGCACTTTAGAGCTGTCCACGAGGTCACTACACTCTCCAAGGCTATGAAAGTTTGGGCAATCAAATCAGCCTGTCGACCCACAACCACAGGGTTTTTTAAACATTCAACTTTGGAGAGTGCTCCCTCTACAGTGTCTTTACTGGTACCCAGGGGAATATCCAGTATAAGTAGAGCATTTTGGGGGTCAATCTCCTGCCCAGTACACCACCCCACCAACTGGTATAAAGCCATTTCTACTGGGGTAACCAATAATCTTTAACAATAATTCATAATTTTTGGCCACTAGAAGGCACAAAATCCCAGCGGTGATCCTCCAAAATGTAACCCCTAGGTGGCACTATCCCAAGGGCTACTACCCCTGCCGGCTTGGCTAGTAGCAGGCTAAGGGCCTGAGTTCTGAAACGGGTGCCTCCACCCGGAGGTCAGGGTTGGTAGTGGTCAAGCTAACCTGGGCACAGCACTCCTGGGCACTATAACCCCCCCTTTCCTTACTAGTGGCCAGAACAATACACAATAATCACTTTCACAATACCTCTGATACCCCACACAAGTACCCACACTGTTTGCACTTACCACCAGGGCTTTCCTCTTGCTCAGCCCTGGGGACCACCTGTAAAACAAGGTTATACACAGCAAATAACCACAGTACAGTACTCTTGCACAAACTGGAACCACAGTCAGGGTAAATTCAAAAAAGAGTTAGATCTGATTTATTTAAGGGACTTGAACAAGGGAGGGATGCAATCAGGTTAATTTGCTTAAAGGCTGTAACAATCAAACAGTTATGCATGCACTTCAGGTTCCATAAACAGTCTTAGAAAATGGGCAAAGGATTTCAAGCAATCTGATTGGTTGTTAGCCGTGCATTAGATGTGTCTAATGCACAGCTAAAACTAGAACCCCATTTAGAATACACAGGCCCATTTTATAAGTGCAATAAGCCACTCCGGGGATGTGCATTAGACAGTTCTAATGCACGGCTAGGGGACTGGACGAACTCGGCCTGTGGCCTCGTGCCTCACTACATCCCCCTAGCCGGCATTAGAACTGTCTAATGCACACCCCATCGTGTCTTATTGCTTACACACACCCTGGGTACCCAGATGGAGAATGGTGGGCTAGCCAGGAACGTTGCAGCTGGTTGGGGCACTGTGATGGAAAAAAACCAACATGCACAATGCACACTATTTGTAATCTGGAGCCGGAGGGCTCAGTTCGTGAAAAGAAAACAAGACAATCAGATGACACACTTTTAGATTAGGCTGTTGTTGCAGGGAGCTACCCTGATGATTACTCATTATACCCAAGACTGGACACAGCTGGATGAAAATCAAGACAGCAGGTGGTTAATCTGGAGTGCCAGGAGAAGCAGGGCCCACACGAATCGCCGAGGCATCGTTCCTGTTCAAGCGTGGAGCAGGGGGCTGATCCCCAGGCAGGTCTCTTGTCGGTGGCTTTCTCTGTGCAGTGGGATAGTCTGGCAGCAATGGAGATGAATACGGATTCAGTCCGATTAGGCTGGATAAAGCTTCCAGCAAGCAGAACACAGTTCACACAGTGGGGAACCAAATCACAACCCACTTTCAATATACAGCACATTTACATGTAAAGGATTCCACAGTACCAGCAAGCAGAACACAGTTTACACAGTGGGGAACCAAATCACAACCCACTTTCAATACACAGCATATTTACATGTAAGGAAATTCTACTGTACCAGGCAAACCTCTCTCCGGTCATGATCGCAAAATCTCTGCACAAACCGGGGATTCAAAAGCAGCTGGAAATCCTGACAGGCCAATTGCATTCAGCAAAATCTTTGGTCTTCTTCAGGTATAAGCCTGATAAAAAATCAGTGGCTTACTTCATTCTCACAAACTTGGATTTAGTCCGAAATAATTCTCTTCTCTCCCTCTCAGGGGCAGCAGGCAGACATGCAGGCCACAACTCAGGCCTTTCCACAGTTCTCCCACGCAAAACTACTCAGACGGCTGCTTGACTGTCTCAAGCTGTTGCTTCTTTAGCTCCCAACTTAGATCTGACTCAACTGCCAGCAAGCCTTGGACATTCCCCAGAATCCAAAAGGTTCGGTTGGCTGATCTGTCTGTCAGTTACAACAAAGACTCCCCCTTCAGGTGCAAAAAGGCACCAAAAGCCCAAAACTACAATTCCTATAGATTTTGAATCCAGACAGCTCCTGTAGCCTGGCTTCATTTTAGGTCCCACCAGTACTAATTGATCCAATTTGCCAGTCCAGGACCAAGATAGTGGAGATAAAAAAAAAAACAGTCCTTGCAGCAGAGAAGGCAGGTTAGACAGACTACATTATCATTATCACTCAATGATTTTCAGCAAATAGTTACATCTTTCAACAGAGCTTCCTCTCAGATCACTTATGACTGCAATCCGGGCAGCTCTTAAAGAGACAGTGCACAGAGGCTATACTGGCACTCTCTGGCAATCACATTTAAACTGCTAAAACACAGGACACCAGCCTGGCAGTGAGCATTTAGGCAAGCTCAAGGAAGACTTTTTGGGAACCCACATTTGTATGGGGGTTACACTTGTACTTATGTAGATATGTAAAACTCTGAGTACTCTGACTGTACCATAGAAACATAGAATTTGATGGCAGATAAGGACCGCTTGGCCCATCCAGTCTGCCCATTTCCCTTCCTAATGGATAAGCTGCAGATCCTAGTAAACCAGCAGCCTACTTCTTCTTCCTACCCCCACCCCCTAGAATTGCCTTATGACTGTCCCATGCATGCTTGAATTCCACCACTGTTTTGATTCCACAACCTCCTCGGAAGGCTGTTCCATGCATCCACAACCCTCTCTGTGAAAAAATACTTCCTTAAATTACCTCTGAGCCGCCCCTCTATCTTCAAATTGTGCCCCTTGTTCTTGCACATCTTTTTGAAAGATGCTACCCTCTTGGACTTTGTTGATTCCCTTGAGGTACTTGAAAGTTTCTATCATGTCCCCCTCTCCCTCCTTTCCTCGAGGCTATACATATTAATCTCTTAAGTCTCTCTTCATATGTCTTCCGGTGCAGACCCTGCACCATTTTTAGTTGCCCTCCTCTGGACAGCTTCCATCCTATCTATGTTCTCATGTGGAGACTGGTCTCCAGAACTGCACGCCAGTAATCTAGACTGGCTCAGACCAGCTGTCTGTACAGAGGATAATAACTTCCTTTTTTTCTACTGGTGATGCCTCTCCCTATGCATCCCAGTATCCCCAACCCCCTTGCTGCCCTGTCACATTGCTTGCCCACCTTTAGGTCATCTGATACGATTACCCCCAGGTCCCTTTCCATTTTTGTTGTTGTTAGTATCTCACCCCCATTGTGTCCTTCCCGGGTTTTGTTTCCCAGGTGCATTACCTTGCACTTCTTAGCATTGAATCTAAGCTGCCATACATTTGACCATTCCTCTAACCTTGCCAAGTCCATTCTCATCCTTTCCACTCCACTTTGTGCATCAACTCTGTTGCAGATCTTGTGTCATCTGCAAGAGACATACTTTTCCTTCCAGTCCCTCTACAATGCTTATAAAGACATTGAAGAGGACCGTCCTAATACTGAACCCCGCGTACCCCACTAGTAACCCCCTTTCATCAGAGTGGACTCCATTTTACTATTACTCTCTGTGTCCTATTCTCCAGCCAATTCTTTTACCCAGGCTGTCATCTTGGGACCCACCCCAGGCTGTAACTTGTATATTAATCTTTTGTGTGGGACTGTGTCAAATGCCTTGTTAAGAGTCTAGGTAGGCCATGTCCACAGCCCCTCCCTCTACTACTTTGGTCACCCAGTCAAAGAAATCTATCAGATTCATCTGGCATGACCTTCCGCTGTGAATCCATGCTGTCTTGGGTCCTGTGCCCCTCTGGCCTCTAGATACTAGACAATTCTTTCCTACAGAAGTGATTCCATCATTTTCCCTATCACTGAGGTTAAACTAACAGGTCTGTAGTTTCCTGCTTCTGCCTTGCTCCCACTTTGTGAAGGGGAATCACATCTGCCTCCTCCAGTCCTCGGGTACCACCCCATCCTCCCATGATTTGTTAAAGAGGGTAGTCAGTGGTGTCACTAGTTTCTACCCTTAGTTCTTTAGAATTCTGGAATGAATCCCATCAGGCCCCATTGTTTGTCCACCTTCAGTTTTAAGAGTTCTTTTCAGAACCCTTTCTTCTGTAAATGGGCTGGTATCAACTTCTGTATCCAGAGTGTTTCTACTGTTTGTTTTAGGTACCTCCCATCTTCATTTGTAAATACTGAGCAAAAATATTTTGTTTAGTATCTCTGCCTTTCACAGTCACCCTCTGCCCACCTCCCTCCCTTTTATTAAGCCTCACTATCCCTCCCTTGGTCTTCCTTCGCTCCTGGTGTACCTATAAAAGGTTTTATCCTTCTTAATTGAGTTGGCTATCTTTTCTCGGTTTGGGCCTTTGCTGTTCTGACTGCCTCCCAGCTTCCTTTTGCTTTAACTGATACAGTTCTCTATCCTGTTCCTTCTGTGATTCCTTGTACTTCCTGAATGCTTTCTTTTCTCTTGAACCTTCACTGCCACTTCCTTTGAAAACCATAGTGGTTTCTTACATCATTTTGTTTTGTTTATTTGCTTCACACAAAGGCTTGTTACCTCTGTGATGGCAGTTTTATTATTCCCATTGTTCTTCCACCCCTCCTTCCTGCCCATTTGCTAGTGCATTCCTTAGGCACTCACCCATTTTGGAAAAGTCAGCCTCCTAAAGTCCAGTACTTTTGCCTTTGTAGTGCTTGGACTCTATTGCTGTGTTTATTGTGAACCATACTGTTTCGATGGTCACTAGTTCCCAGATGGCTACCCACTTTACATCTGTGATCCTTCTCCATCTCCATTTGAGAGAACCAGGTCTAAGATGGCTCCCTCTCGAGTGGGCTCCAATACTAGTTGTCTAAGGCATGCCCCCTGTAGGGCATCTAGAATAACCCCACTCTTGAAGTGGCTGCTGCAACTGCACTCCAGTTAACATCTGGCATATTCAGATCACCCATCAGCCAATATCTCCCTTTTCTGCCATTCTAAGTATACTTTCTATCATTTCCTTGTCCATTTCCTCCCCCTGAGAAGGGGGTCTGTATACAACCCCTGTGCGGATTGTGGTGCCATTGCCTGTCTCCAAATTTACCCACAGTGCTTGTTCTCCTCCCTGTTTACCCTTATGTTCCATTGCTTTGATTCCTTCCCTTATATAAAGAGCTACTCCTCCTCCTCCTCTTTTACCCTCCCTGTCCCTCCTGTAGATAGTGTATCCTGGTATGTTTACGTCTCAGTCATGGTTTTGTGTGTACCATGTTTCTGTGACTGCCATGATATCCAGATGTTCCTCCTCCATCAAGGCCACTAATTCAGGAAGCTTGTTACTCAGACTACGGGCATTGGTACTCATTGCTCTCCATTTTTTTATGGCTTTACCTTCTGTTGCAGCATCCCCCACTGAACTTTCTACCTCGGTCTTTTTCTCATTTAGTACCCTGTTTTGTAGGGAGAGGCTGGGATTTTCCTGCTGCTTATCAGTGCCTCCCCCCTTGACTAGTTTAAAAGCTTGCCAATGAAGCATTTAAACCGATTGCTCAAAAGACTTGTTCCCTTCCTGGACAGGTGCAGACCATCCTGCCAGTATAGGCTGGTGTCCCTCCAGGTGGAACCCCAGTCCCCAATGAAGCCAAACCCCTGTGCTCCACACCATTTTTTCAACCATTCATTAAACTGCATGGTACAAAGTACCCTCGCCTCACCCATGCCATTGACAGGCAGCACCTTTGAGAAGGATACTGTGTGTGCTACTTGTCTTAGGCCCCTCCCCAACTCTACAAAGTCCTCCTGCACTGCTCTAATCTCATGATGAGCCAAGTCATTTGTCCCTAGGTGGACAATGACATCTAGCTCAGACTCCCGTGCAGCTGTTCTCGTGATCCTGAGGATGCGCTTCCTGTCCTTCCAAGCCATGGCACCAGGCAGGCACTTTACTTCAGTTTTCCCTGCTCCCCCCAGTTCTATCCCCTTAATAATTGAGTTCCCCACTAGAGCTGCTTCCTTTTCCTGTGGTGTCCTCTGCCTCCTTCCTGTGGGCCTCCTTTGTGACAGTTGTCCTCAGCCTCCTTAGTCTCCTTCTGCGGGTGCATCCATGGGGAGCTATGCTCCCCAGAATGGTGTATGGATTGTGGAGTGGAACAACTGACTGGGTGTGCCTCTGTTCCACCATCCTCACCCTCACTGAGCCCACTGTAGTCCAACTGCTGTGCTTTCTTTGCAACCTCTGAGGTAGTAGTGGTGGCTCTGGTGCTCCCTGGATGGGGGAGGTTCCCTTCCTAGTGTCCAGTGTGGCCTGGGGGAAGGTTCCCTTACTACTGTCCAGTGCGGCCTGAAGACGGGCAACTTCCTCCCTCAGGGCAGAGAGTTGTCTGCAAATAGGGCAGCATCTCAGCCTTCAGAAAGACTCCCGGAAGACTGCTGCCCCACAGCCATTACATTGCACTACTCCCCACATGTTTATCTACTTTTTTTGCATATGTGTGTGTGTGATTGGTTTGTTATATAGAAATATATATATTACACAATGTGTATGCTTATATTGTCAGTGCAGTGTGCTAGAGAGGATATGAGAGTGATATGCACCTTGTACTCTTGAGGAAATGATGTCAGAACCCCAGGTATAAAGGAACTATTTCCAGGGGTGGGTGGGGTGAGGGGTGGGCAGGGGTTGGGCCTAAACTGTGCCCTCACAAACAATCAGCTAAAAGCTCTGACCCACTGCTGTGATGAGTGCCTTCCTGTCAGCAAGATGCCCTACACAACAATTTGATGAGAAAATACCCTGCTAATCAAACAGAGAAAAATCCAGACATCCAAGTTAGACACAGGTAAACCTCCCCAGCCTCAAAACAGCCTGGTGGTTTGTGCTCTGAAAGCACTCAGCCCCAAAATAAGTCAGCTGTGCTTTAAACTCTTCCTGCACTGAAAATCTTAAGAATTGTAACAAAAATAAAGCTAGATCCACCTCCCTCTGTTGTTTGAAAGACTGTCTTTTCCTGATAATTCTAAGTTCCTTATTTCACCTTTCAGTTAGAAGTAGCCTCCACCTGCAGAATATCTGCTACAAACCAAAGACAATTGTAAGGGTCACCTCCCTCTGTTGTGAGCACAACTCACTGTCTTGCAAATCCTATGTTCAGTATTGCAGCTTCCAGCCAGAGGTAGCTTCACCTGAAGAATATTAGCTGTTCTGATGAGTTTGCTATAAAACACTCACCAGCTTATGGCTCCTTCCTACCCAACTTAGCCCTCTAACTCACTGCTGGGTGTCTTAATTATCTCCCCCGATATGGCTCACCCTCCCTCCTCCATACCATGTTTCTGGCTGTCTACCCCCGCCACAATCTCCTTGGCCCGTACCCTTCCCTGCCACTCCACACCATCTGGCCCAGCGTGGGAACCACAAACCCGGCTAATATGTAGTGCTTTTTCCGGTAAAGCCGTAAGTTTTCCTCTACGGCTCTCAGACTCCCTGATCCTGACCCTTTACTAGTACCAACACTCCCCTGTAACCTCCTTGTACTGTACTGTTTGCTCAATGCCTAGACTAGCCTACATCATGTTAGCCTAGCTGATATTTGCCTTGTATATGTCATGAATGTACTCTGTACTGATTGCCTCAATTGTAATGTTGCTTCCTTGTGTTATCCTGTATTGTACTCTCCTGGGTCGTGCCTGAAAATAGTCACCTGCTGGCTAGCGCACCTACCCGGTAAACAAAAGCTAAATAAAAATAAATAAATAAATAAATAAAATATAATACTATTGTTCTCAGATCTGTAAGACTCTTCCAAAGCTATTGGCTGATAAGTAGCTATGATGTAAGCACTTCCTGACACAGTCTGGTCTGGCCTTTTAAGGCACACACAGATAAACACAAAAAACAGATTCCACCCCCTAGGGCACTGTCTGGGTCAAATACACAGCCTGTACCTGCACTTATTTCAGGACTTATGACAAATTCTTAGGCCAGGGTTTAAACTCTTTCTGCACTGAAAATCTTAAGAATTGTAACAAAAGTAAAGCTAGATCCACCTCCCCTCTGTTGCTTGAAAGACTGTCTTTTCCTGATAATTCTAAGTTCCTTATTTCACCTTTCAGTTAGAAGTAGCCTCCACCTGCAGAATATCTGCTACAAACCAAAGACATTTGTAAGGTTCACCTCCCTCTGTTGTGAGCACAACTCGCTTTCTTGCAAATCCTATGTTCAGTATTGCAGCTTCCAGCCAGAGGTAGCTTCACCTGAAGAATATTAGCTGTTCTGATGAGTACCTTGTTATGTATTATTTATTTATTTATTAGAAAAGTCAGATTTACAACCTTTGAGTCATGGACTCATTTACAAAGTAGACAGAGTTACATAGTGTGGTTACAAAAGTGAGAACAGTACAGGTGCAGAACATTAAACATAGAGTACACATAGGTTACATAATAATGTTACTTATAATAGGTTACAGTCAAATACAAGGTACCCAGGGGTTACACTGGGGTACAACCCTGACATACCTAGATAATACCTGGAGAGGGTGGAGGTAGGGATGGAGAGTGGGGTGGGAGGAGGGGACAGGACAGGCTGTCCAGAGGACATTTTCAAGTTAGGTAGGCCTGACAGGAGGATCCCACAGTGGGATTAATTAGGTGCATCTACAGCAATGCGCGTCAAAGAGATGGTTCCGGAGGGTGATTTTGAAGGGACCAATTTTGGCAACGTCTGTGATTCAAGGTGGGAAGGGGTTGAACCAAGCAGGGGCTCGGTAATGGAAGGACCTCTGGGCTAGCAAGGTCTTGGTTCTGGGCACCAGAAAGGTGGCCTTGACAGAGCTACGGGTGGCAACAGACAAGGACGCATGCCATAGGGAAGCAGAGACCCCTGTGGGGGGAGAGCCCTAGAAGAGATTTTTTGGCAAGTAGGCAGGTCTGGTAGCACAGACCCTCCTCAAAGGTGAGCAGGTTGGCAGTGGAGTAGAGCAGACAAGTGTGAGTGTGGCAAGGGGCGCTGGTCAGGAGCCTGCAGGCCTTATTGATTGAGAGCTGTATTTTAGTCAAGGCGGTATTGTCTGCTGCAGCGTCAATGGGGAAGCCATAGTCCACTAGAGACAGGATGGAACAGGTGATGGCCAGCTGGAGAGTAACTTGGGGGAGGCAATCTCTGTGATGGTATAGTAGGCCTATCCGAGAATATATGGCGGAGGATAGGGCATTGATGTGGGTGTGGAAGGTGAGAGCTGAGTCGAAAGTGATGCCTAGATATTTGTAAGAGGTCACTTGCTCCAGCAGGTGCAGAGTGCTGGGCAGAATGAGGAGGGGGGTATTCTTGGCCTTGTTTTGGTGATGGGAGAAGAGCATTGACTTAGTCTACTTTAGGTTAATGACAAGTCGGTGGTCAAGGAACCACTTTTCAGCTTGGTTGTAGGTGTGCTGGAGGGATATCTGGAGAGAAGAGGGATCGGGGTGGGATGCAAAGAGAACCGTATCATCGGCATAGAGGAGCATTTTTCCTGTGCAGGAGCTGGGGAGAGAGTTGAGGTAGAGGCTGAAAAGTACAGGGCCCAGAATGGAGCCCTGGGGTACCCTGGAATGAATGGGTCGGGTATTGGACAGGGAGTCGTTTATCTTCACATGCTGGGATCTAGTAGAGAGGTGGCTGGAGAACTAAGCAAAGGGACCAGCGGAAAAGCTGAGTTGGTGGAAGGAATCGAGCAGGAGGGGGTGACAAACAGTGTCAAAATCCTTGGAGAGGTCTATGAACACTGCGCCCGCAAGGTTGCTGGAGTCAAGAGCAGAGTGCAGGTATTGAGAGAACTTCAGGAGAGCAGTAGTGGTACTGTGTCCTGGGTGGAAACCATTTTGTTCTGGGCATATTATGTCATATCTGGCCAGGTACTCAGAGAGTTGAATAGACACTATTTTTTCTAGAGAGCAGGGGGAGGATAGAGATCAGCCAATAGTTGTTAGGTGCGGACCGATCTCCACTCTTATGTATAGGGGTGATTTTGACTGATTTCCAAGCACTGGGAAACTGACTGAGGCATAGAGACCGGTTTAGTAGGTCTGTAAGGGGGACTAGGATGACATCCAAGACCAGGCAGAGGATCCTGGAGTCTAGGGGGTCACAACTGGGGTTGTTGTTACCAAGTGCTTTTAGCAGGTGCGGCCTGGCTATGTGGGGGGATATAGGGTGCAGGTAGAAAGAAGGGCGATTCAAGGCAGGGGGGATAGAGGTGAAGACTGGGTCAAAAACGTTGTTTGGGAGGATAGAGCTTAGGTCAGAGAAGGTAGTATTGAGGCAATTAGCTATGCAAGTTGGATCTGTAGTGATGGTGCCATCAATGGAGAGCTGGGACGGTGGGAGGGGAGCAGGTCTTCCCATTAAGCTCTTTCATGCTGTCCCAGAAAGTCTGGGTGGAACTCCAGGTGGATGCAAAGGTGGTCTGATAGTGCTCTGCTTGGCCCATCTAATGGCCCAGGTGCACTGATTACACACCGTGTTGTAGGCTTGTCTATCAGTCAACTTGCCTGATTTGATAGTGATGTTCCAGATATTATCCCTGTGCTTAAGTTTTTGGATAAGGGATGGTGAGATCCATGCGGCTTTTTGTTTTTTAGTACGGATTCTGTTGTGGGGGGGCCAAAAGGTCACAGGCCTTTCTGAAGGCATTGGTCAAGAGGTCTAGGGCAGAGTCAATAAAGGGGTGTGATGGATGAGGGACCAGTTCAGCTGTGCTAGATGTAATTTTAGCTTTCTGAGACCCCCGGGGCACAGACACCAGTGCAAGGTGGCCTGGGACACAGGTTTTGGTATGGAGGATGACCAGAGACAGAGGACAAGTGAGTGATCACTAAGTGAGCCGGGGAGGATGTTGATATCCTGGATTTTATGAGGGCAGTTTGATTGTATTACGTCTAGGAAGGTGCTGGAGCCACTTGTTTGGTTGAATCTAGTGGGCTGGGTGACTAACTGGGACATGTCCAGGGCAGTAAGGAGTACCTGGTATGGGAGGCAGTGGTACCAAGCCAATTGACATTAAGGTCACCTAGGATGAATTGCTCAGCTTTGTGTGGTAGGGAGGTGAGGTAGTCGATGAGAGACTGGACTGCTGGGTTCTGGGTCCTCGGGGGTATGTAGGAGACTGTGAGGGAAGAGGGCCTCCATTGGGCTGTGTGAATTTTAGAGTGAGGGCTTGGGTGCCATAGTCAAGCTTGGGGACAGGGAGCGTGATGTATTTATAAGGGTGTGCCATGTGTAGATTGCACACCCACCGCCATATTTACCAACTCGGTCTTCCCTGAACAGGTTGTATCCAGGGAGGGAAATATTGGAGTCAGGGATTGTTTTGGAGAGCCAGGTCTCCGCTAATGCAATAATATTGGGTTGGTGTTGTACAACCCAGCACAGGAGTGTGGCAGATTTCTTTAGAAGGCTGCATATGTTCAGTGATGCAACACAGAGACCGGCTCCAGAGTGGGGTATGGTAGGGCTAGTTGGCATCGGTCCAGGGTTTGGGTATATATTCCTGGAGAGCAGTAAGAGCAGAGTGTTTAATCTAATTAGGGGATGGTGGCGACAAGGACCCTTAGTGTGGTGCCGATGTGAGGTCCTGATAGTAGGGGTGCAGGGGATGGATAAGGCATGGAGGGTAGGTATGGCAAGGAAGAGATGGGTCCCAGATGGGTCTGGGAGGGCAGAGGGAGTGGGGATGTTCATAGGTGGTGGATGCAGAGGATTTGGAGGGGTGTCCAAGGTGGGAGGGGGCTGAGCTGTTTGGGGGGGCTAGCAGGGGAGAAATGCAAGGGTGGAGGGTGGGGACACAGGACGGGGGGTGGTCTGAGCCAGAAGGGTAAACGTGAGCAGGCCTAGTAGAAGAGCAATGGTGCCCATTGTTACGTAGTAGGTAGCTGGAGGTAAAACTGAGCCAGCAATGGTGCGTCAGCTGTGAAATTAGCCGAAGCACAGGGCAATTTTGGTAAAATGCCTGGATAGAGTCACTGTAATATTGCTTTACTGCGTGGGGGTGTCAATGACACTATTACCCACTGTATTGTGTGAACTATTGTATAAATCTGTAGTGTTTTCCTTTTATGTATACTATGTGTGTCCCCCCAGGACTACCTTGCAAATGAGTATCACCACGATGTATTTCCGGTTAAAAATAGAATTGAATTGAATTATCGATCAACCAGTGAAGACGAATACATTTTCCATGCTCATCTGAGGCTATAGGCTGTTTGATTCATCTAAGTGCTTGAGATTATCAATCAGCAAACTGTTTTGTCAGTTTTTTCATACATGTTAATTCTTCTGAACTTAAACACACATATATATTGCTGTTTTTATGAAGTGTGTGTGACTGCTGTCATCAACTACCAACTTGGTTGACAACCATTTTCAATTTGTATGGTTCACTTAGGTGACTCTGGTTATGCAGATTAGCCTCGGTAAGGTATTTAGTTTATATTCTTTACAGTAGACTAGTTTAGCAAGCAACAGTCTTGGTTATTATGTGGGTGACTTCGATGTCTGGGTCAATGACGAACTCTTGCAATTTGGTCAGGACTTCCTCCAACTTATGATTTTGTTGGGCTTCACATAGGCAGTTGCCTCAGCAACCCATAATCAGGGCCTCTCACTCGACCTGGTTTTCCTCTTGGGGATTGAGACCTCCGACTTGGAGGTGGAACTAGTTGGATGGTCTGATCATCACACTATAAGGTTCAGTTTCCAGGCTCCCACCATAGGCCTGTCCCTGTGGAGATGGTCAGATACCACCCTTTGAGGGATGTGACCCTTGATGGCCTTTTGGTGTTGTTAGACCTATCGGGATTTCTGGGTGCAAGCGAGGGTCCAGAGAACCTGGTCCATGCCTTTAATAAGGCCGTGGTGGGAGCTCTGGACTCCATCGCTCCTGTCTGCGTTCGTCCTCTCACTTCTCGCCCACAGTCCCCTTGGTTTGATGGGACCTTGAGGGAGTTGAGACGACTTGGGTGAAGGTTAGAGTGACACTGGCAGAGATCCGCCCTTGATGCCAACTGCCTTAGATTGATGTAACATTATCGGGACTAACAATCAGTAATCATTCATAAGAAGGTAGAGTTCCTGTTCGGGGAGATTGCTGCAAGTCAGAATTGACTGGCTCACCTCTTTCTAACTGTGGATAGGCTGTGCAATCAAACCTGACTGCAAGTTCAAAGTGCATTTTCACAAGATAAGTGTGATAAGTTTGCTCGATTCTTTTCTGATAAGGTGGCCAACATCAAGGCGGAGATCCGATCAGCTCGTCCTATGGGGGTTGTCAGTGGTCGGTGCCTGGTCACTATTCCTCAGTTTTCTTGGGCATACTTTGACCATCTGGAGATCATGCGGATTGTCCAGAGTATGTGACTGCCTTTTTTTTTTTTAACCTTTGTTTTACCAGGAGAGAGACACTAAGCTGAAAGCTTGTTTACAGATGCAACCTAGGAGCACAAGGAAGTTAAGTGACTTGCTCAGGTCACACAGTATGCATGTGGGGGCTGTGGGATTCAAACCCAGGTCTCCAGGTTTGCAGCTCAGAGCCTTAAACCACTGTGCTATACTGCCTGTAGCTTGGATCCGGGCTCAATATGCCTCTTAATGGGGTGTGTGGATATCATCAGCCCTGTCCTTGCAGAGATAGTTTGGTGGTCTTTAGAGTTAGGTGAGTTTCTGAACTCCCTGAAGGAGGCAGCGGTGACTCCCCTCCTTAAGAAATCTTCTCTTTACCCGAACTGTCCTGCAAACTACAGGCCAATCTCTAACCTTCCCTTTGTAAGGAAGGTGACTGAGAAAGTAGTCACGCTGAAGCTGGAGAACCACCTTACCATCCATGACATCTATGATCCTCTCCAGTCCGGTTATCGGAAGAGGCATAGTACAGAGACTGCTTTGGTTCGGGTGCTTAATGTTCTCCTGATAGCATGAGATCAGAAGCTCTGTTCCATCTTGATGCTACTTGATCCCTCTTCAGCCTTTGACACCATGGACCTTGAGGAGTTGCTGGAGTGCCTGCGGGATATCTGTGGCCTGTCAGGGATGGTCCTCAGATGGTTTCAATCTTTCCTCACTGGCAGATCTCAGAGGGTGGTGCCTGGAATGCATTCCCCAGATTCATTCTCTCTGCCATGTGGGGTCCCACAGGGCTCCATGCTGTCCCCAATGTGGTTTGCGGTGTATATGCTGCCATTGGGAGACACTGTGAGATGGTATGGACTGAGGTTTCACTGTTATGCAGATGATACCCAGCTCTACCTGTCTTTTGTGCATGACCAGGACAGCTGCCTCACAGAAATCCAGGACTGGATGAAGACCAGCTGGCTGAAGTTGAATTCCAATAAGACTGAGGTGTTGGTGGTGGATCTAGGTCTCCGGATAGAGGGGCAGCGGCAGGGTCTCCCTCAGGGTTTTGACGCAGGGGTAACCAGTTGCTGTCCTCCAAACAAGTGCGAAACCTGGGGGTGATTCTGGTTTTTTTTTTTTACGTTTCTATTTGTGGCACTCCAGACCCCTGGAACTCTCTCAGGCTGCCCAGCGACCGACTGCTTCTACCGCCCACTGTGACCCCACCTCCTCAAAGGCATTACTTTCTCCTCAGTGGACCCTCTCTGACCAGGGCCAGCGAGGAGATCGAAGGGCGTGGAGGCGGAGGTCTGGTATCAGGCATGTGGTGGCTGGTGCTGGGAGCCATCGCCTATCCAAGCTGGAGGGGATTTTTCTTACGTTACGCCCCAGACGTGGGGCATGCAATGCTGCCTAGCCCGTGACATGGATGCTCCTACCCATGTCCAGAAGGCAGCTGCCCACTGCCTTCCCCATCCCTTGCAAGCTCCTATGCATTGCAATGCCGACGGTCTCCACCGGTGGCCGTTGCTATGCCAGGCTGCCCCTGGATCCCTCCCCAAGACAGGAGAGCAGTCCTCCGGATGCTCAATCCTCTCTCTCCCTTGCCAACCCCCAGTGGTCCAGGCTTGCTCCCAAACCCGGGTCACTGGCGTTGCGAAAGGTGTGGCGTTGAACGCCTCAACCATCGGCACCACCGGGCCTCTGGGGGTGATTCTTGATGATGGGCTGACAATGCGGTTTCAGGTGTTGGCACTAGTCAAGTCCTCTTTTTACCATCTGAGGAACATCACCCAGGTTAAGCATCTTGTTCCATCTAGTGATCTTCCAATGCTGAGCCATGCCTTTGAGACCTCGCGCCTGGACTACTGTAACTCCCCTCTACCTTGGGCTTCGGGGGGGTTGACATCCACCACTTGCAGCTAGTACAGAACGTAGTGGCCAGGTTGCTGATGGGGACTCCTCATTCGAGCCACATCTCACCTGTGCTGCGCGAGCTGCACTGGCTGCCAGTACAGTGGCGGATCACCTTCAAGTTTGGGTTACTGACCTGCAAAGCCCTACACGGACAGGGTCCGAGCTATCTGCAAGAGCTCCTGAATCCTTACTGCCTCATACGACCACTCCACTCAGCCAATGAGGGGTTGCTAGAGGTTCCCAGGGTACAGCTGAAAACTTCGGGGTCACTAGCTTTTACACACGTGGCCCCCACCCCGTGGAACTCTCTGCCTCATCAGATTCGAGAGTGCCAGACCATGGAGAGCTTAAGATGGCCTTAAAGACCCGCTTGTTTCAGCTTGCTTTTGGGGATTTTATGCAGTGAACTGTTTACTTATATTGGAGTGAAGTTTAGATCTGTATTTTTATTATCTTACTGTTTTAATATGTTTTATTGACTAAAACTTGTACAGCGCTTTGATACTTGTGAATAGCGATATAAAAATAAAGATTATTATTATTATAGTGTATCTGAAATTCTGTACACATGACAGTATTGTGTGGTGACTGACAACATCATCTCTCATTTTTAGTGAGTCTAATATTTTCAAAATTCTTGTATATTTCAGCATTGCAGCAGGCAGGGTTTCTTGTTACGTTAATCTCTTAGTGTTCTAGCAGTCAGCAAGACAACAGCATCTATAACTACTGGTTGCATCATTGTAGAATTTTATTTCTTCTTGGTACTAGCATTTTCCCTTATCAATATTCAAAAAGGAAAGTTATACTCCTGCTCTGCTATTAAAGTGCAATTTAGTTTGCTCTTGAACTAATGCACAGAGTAGCATCAAGTGAAGTCAAGCGAGTCCTCATCACTCCTCCTCTGTCTCCAAACTCCTAGGCATACATAGAATATATTTCATCTTGCCAGGCCATCGACGCAGCGGTTAGATTTCTGCTTGCGGGGCCAGCGACCCGGGTTCGGGAATGGACCTGGGTCACTGGATGGCCGGCTGGGGGAGAAGGATGGAGTGTCCCAAAGACTGCTCTCCTTCTCTGGAGGGAGGGTGGGGACAGTGCCCAGCACTTGAAAGACCTCTGGTGGAGGCCGGGGGTACCACAGCTACTGGCGCTTGACAAATTTCAGGGGGCAGGGCGGACGCAGGACATCATTGCACATCCCCGCCTCCTGCGCACAAAAAAGGGGAAGAAAAAACCCTGCTCCCACCGCCTTGATGATGCCTGCCCTGGCTGCATTGGCTCTCAGGCTGACTCCAGCCTTTCCCATGTTCGTGGCTCTCTTGGCCCAGGGCACAGTGACCCCACCCTGGGGGGCAAGCCAGGGGGTTCAGGGAGGGTGGCTAATATGAGTAGTCGCAGCAGGAGTCTGACCGGGCAGATGGTCCCAGCAGTAGGAAATGGGACAAAAATGCAGAATAAAAAAAAAAGAATGTATTTCATCTTATATTTATCCTTTAGCACTGCATGAGGTAGACCAACTATCTTCTTCTATACTCTTCCTCACATTGATTTTGTGTAAAAAAGTTTAAAGAATGGCAACATACAGTGAAGAAACCCGACAGAAGTGCCAAAGATATAGCGTTATATTTAGAAGAAGTTAATGAAGCAGGCACAGCACCATTAACACTGGGCACAGGGTCATAATGTTGCAGAAGATATAGCACATATCAAAACCACGCACCAAACACAGTGTGCGGCACATAATGCTGACCACAACAGAAATGCTGCACACCCAAATGGATTATTTATAATCAACTCTAAGGGGGTGTGGGCACAGGAGCAAAACAAAAATTCACTGCGGCACTTCGCTGTCAGTGCACTGATGGGAATTGAAAAAAAATTCCCACATCGGGAATTCAAACCCTGGTCCTGCCCTGCTGCCCACTATATGGTCAGGTGCTCTAGCTGCTCCACCATGGGAGTGGCTTGACTGAGCACCCGACCAGCAGTCACTACATGCTCTTTCACTTCCTGTGCAGAGTGACAGGGGTAGCGACTTGTGTATCGCTCATATACCCCTATCGCTCTGAAGCACTACACGCTACAGACCGCACGGTTCTTCACGCACGGTTTAGTCCCCACTATAATCACCCATTACCTTAACACTGAGGTCCCCCACAGTCCATTTCCTTCTCCACATCCACCTTAAAACGCTATGTCCAGGACTCAAAACCCAAAGAGAAAATGGCAGAATCAGCATCGAGTAGAACAAGATGTGTAGCCACAGTATGAAATGTCTAGTGAAGGTCCTGTAGCTATAGGCCCATCACAAAGCAGACATCAGAATAACACAACCACTTTCCATTGTTTACTACTGAAGAAAGTTTAATTGTCTGTTTGGGTGTATTTCAAATATCAAAAAAAGATGGAGTAGTCCAGGATAATGGAAGATCAATCTGCAGAACTTGCAGAATCTACATGTCTGCCAAAGGTGGTGATACATCAATATATTTACTCAAACCAGGGAACATCATCCTGCCTTACATTCTGAGGCCAGTCTCAAAAATTAGATGATACAGGCAGATAGCATAAAGATCATTTTCTGTGCATGTGTGTGAGAGATTGATGTTATCATTATCCATGCCACCACAATGTATTATACTTTTCAGGATTTTTTTTAAAGAAAACACAAAATCACACATGCCCCCACAATGCAAAGCACCATGGGCTGCACATGCAAATCACCACAGAATGACATGCTGGTCCAACTACAAGCAGAACTGCATGGTGCCGAAAGGCCTCACACAGTTTTCTCAAAGGGTGCCCTTTGCAACTATGCGCAGAGGCTCTTTCGCCACCATGCAGTTCTGCTTGGAGTTGGACCAGCATGACATTCTGTGGTGATTTGCATGTGCAGCCCATGGTGCTTTGCATTGTGGGGGCATGTGTGATTTTGTGTTTTCTTGGGGCTTGGCTTCCCAGCCAAATGCCCTTTGGGGTAACCCTTGCCTCGGTGTTTGCGCACAGAGGTTCTTTGTCTTTCGAATTTTTTTTATTTTAATGGGTTCACCACAATATATCCAAGGCACACTGCCTTAAGGGTAGCTGGTCCATTCCACTGGGGTGTCAAACAGACGAGGCATACTGATGGGTCCTGGTAGGACAGAGCACGTGTCTATGTCTTCTGTTGGCACCCTTTGCAAACTGTGTGAGAGGCCTTTCGGCACCATGCAGTTCTGCTTGGAGTTGGACCAGCATGACATTCTGTGGTGATTTGCACGTGCAGCCCATGGTACTTTGCATTGTGGGGGCATGTGTGATTTTGTGTTTTCTTGGGGCTTGGCTTCCCAGCCAAATGCCCTTTGGGGTAACCCTTGCCTCAGTGTTTGCGCACAGAGGTTCTTTGTATTTTTTAAAGGTTAATCTTCTTAAATCATAGTCAGCTCAGCTGCCTCCACACGACCACACATTGTGTGTGTATATGTGTGTGTGTGTGTGTGTGTGTGTGTGTGTGTGTCAGTCTCTGATCTGCAGTTTTTAAGCCTTAATATAAAATATTTGGCCAGCCCGGTGGTGCTGAGGGCTGAGACACTGGACGCCACACCTCGTGACATGCCAGTGACCCGGGTTCGGGAGCAAGCCTGGATTGCTAGGGGTTGGCAGGGGAGGGAGAGGATAGAGCATCTGGAGGACAGCTCTCCTCTCCCGGGGAGGGACAGGGGTCCCTGGATCAGTGCTCTGTTGATCTCTGGCGGAGGCTGAAGATACAGCAGGCACTGCGGAAGAGAAAGGAGTGGGGGGAGTGGCAGATGTTGGATACCCCTTGACATCAGGGCACCAGCCACTCCCCCAAAAAAACAGGGAAAATGCCTCTCGGCTCCAGCGGAGACGGAGTGCCAGGAGCTTGCCCCTGATTTGCGGCCACCCACCTGGCATCCTCCCGACCAACGTTACTGCTGTGTTGGGGTGTTGGAGCCCACCCCGTCCCCACCCGGGGATATAACCGAGGCTACAAGGGTGATTGAGGATGGCTGGGTAGGGTGTGCCATAGGGGGATGACTCCATGTGGTCCCGAGGAGACCAGAGCTGAGGGGGCGAAAGGAGGTATAAATAGAAATATATATATATATAAAATATTCCATAAGGGTTTAAATCATCTTTAAATGTAATACTAACAACTGAGATGATTGACTCCTCCTCCCTAGACCAGTGTGTTAAGCTGCCTGGGCCTGGAATGATGCCGCAAGGCCAAGACAGATCTCAAATGATTAAGCAACTGATATTATAAAGAAATATTTTTATCAAGTTACGTGTTTGTAGTCTTCCTTTATACCTGGTTGATCCTGTGATCCCCCCAAACACCCCACCACAAACTCCATGCCAGCCACATATTCTTCCCAGTGACCTCAAGAGCATCTGTCTGACATGAAAGACAGGATAAGCTGCTGTGGGTGGATGCCTGTGTAACCTCCCTAAAACCCGGGGTTACAAGAATCCCAGTTAAATCTAGTGCCAGGCAGAGAAGGCAGCTTGTGAAACTCCAGTTAAATGGATTTCACACTGTCTCACTCTGTTCTGTCTCAGCTGAGACTGAGGGATGACATCATATAGAATTCTCGCAGCAGCATAAGCCACATTGGAATGCTGCAGCTGGGAATTAGATAGAATGTTGGGAGATTTGAAGTCAGTCTTGAAGTAGGCTCAATAGAGGTAGGAGGTGTTCTGCTGTAGGCAGGCCCTCAGAGCCCTCAGCTCTGACATAGATCTGCTGTTTTGTTTTGGTGTGTGTTCTCACCATAAGAAGGACACAGAAGAACTCACTTCAAAGTGGTAGAAACCGCTCCCCAGTTGGTGCAGGGACCCATCCCTGTGGGGATGGGGGGAGCCAACAGCCAGCTTCCAGGGGCAATCCCCTGGCCCGGCTAGGTGAAGAGAGAGAAAGCTGCCTTGAAGATTTGTGCTGAGGCACCAAGAATTCGTTTGGTTTTCCTGTGGAAGAAGCCTGTAGGGCACCTGCAATCAGGGGTGAGTTTGCTCTGCTAAGGGCCTATGTTTCACCAGAGACAGTGTGTATTAAGTATCTGCTACTATGTGTCAGGAAAGGACAGCCAAGTACAGTGCTTAAAGAGTGTGGGATTTGGACATCTTTAATCAGTGGGGGTCTACAGGGATGGACATAGCCACTTAACAAGTATGCCTCAAGTCAGAGCACTGGAGTTTCAGAGACTGTAGATTGAATGTAATTTACATTTAAAGTGTTAATCTACAATCATTAGAGTTTTCATGGAAGAGATGTTTTAGAACAAAGGAATGGCCAGGTATGAATTATGGGAGAAATAGGTGGGAGACCCCCCACTTGGAGTAACCAAATTCACCTCTACGGGTTCGCTTTGCGACACCTGTTGCTTTCTTCCAGGCACTTGGCCGGTGTCCGGAGAAAGTACCCAGACGTGGGATTGAGATGGAAGAAATTTCCCTTAAGGAGCCTGTGTGTGCTTATGGGTGGTTTAGGGAGCCACCAAGAAATATTCCATGCCATATGGAAAGTGGTGCGAGTTGCTGGCCAGATGTGCCATGCTGGGAAGTAGTCCAAGGCTGGTTGGATGTGCCAGGCCAAGGAAATCCAGAGAAGAGTACAAGTTCAGGCTGAGTGCACAGAGTGTTTCTAAACCTCAGGGTTTCAGTGTGTGAAGAGGATATGTTCTGATCTCTGTAAATCTGCATTACCAGGAGTGTAGCCCCGTGGGGGTCCATCTATGCTTTATTGTTCAGTTGTGTTGTGACTAAAAACCACACTCTAGAATACCACTCCTGGTCTGGACATTACAGTTATTGCTTCCTGTGTCCGGAGTTACTTGGATGCCCCCGACTAGAAGTCAAACCTAGCCAAAATACCGAGCAACAGTTTTCTCCCCGAACCCAGGTCCCAGGTAGGGGGTTACATAATGGAGGCACCACACAGCGCTAATAACACAAAAAATACCATCAACCCGACCCCTGGGGTTACACCTGTATATGTAGTAGCATGTTTTAACATTAACGGTAAAATGGTATGCATTATCATGCTTATTTGTCTGGTGCCGATCACATTTTCAATTGATTGTTTCTGATCAAATAAGCATGATTCTAGAGATGTGGATATGATGTTCTATCCACATTGTCTGGCAGATGCCTTTTCCTTTAAGTCATGCTGGACTGTCTTCAAGCTGGCTCCTTCCACCCACCTGGGTGTTAAAACCCTCGGCTCTGCCCCTAGATGCCAGATCTTCCTTCCCGCTTGGAAGGTTCAGGTTCCCTCCTTACTGCTCCCACGTGTAGTAGGCCCTGGCACTCGACTCTTCGGATTTGCTTCCTAAACTTACTTTAAAACTTATATGAGTTATGACGTCAGCTTCTACGACCTCGCCCACAATGGAAGACAAGACCACTCCCTGGTTTAGCTGGTGCCCCTGCGGCTATAAGATGTCACAAACCGACTCCCACGCCATGTGTGTGTACTGCCTAGTCCACAATCATGATCCACAGGCCTGCAAAATTTGTTGGTCCTTTCACCCGACTGTGCTAGATGACCGTGCTGCCTGACTCCAGCTGGGGCAACTGGAGAAGCATTACCCACCAGTCAAATCCAAGGATGCCCATTGGGTGGTCTCCATGGCTGCGGGTTCCACCGAGCAGCTTGAACAGCTCAAGGTCTTCGAGGAGGAGGCAGCCCAGGCCACACCTCAGTCTTCTTCAGCTTCAGCCTTTGTTCCACTCCAGTTGGGCTCCACGTACTCGGCTTCCTTCAAGGAGCTGTGCCAATCCCTCTCAACTAAAGGAGAGGGTCTTTCGGGATTGCATGGTTCACGCTTTCACAAGGAGTCGAAGAAAGATAAGGAGAAGACTCAGCGTCAATGCTCCTGGGATTGGGAACACCCCCGTTCTCAGGAGACTTCAGTTTCGGCTTCAGTTGAAACTGCGGCTGTGGCCGCTGGTTTCACAGTGATCCTGTCTAACCAGTTGGCCCAAATGCTGGTTGATGATGTTGCCGAGATTTTTCTCAACCTTGTCAACTGGTTGTTGTCAAAAGAGGCTGATAATTCTCTTTTTAGGACTCCGGTCCTTCTGCTGACCTCTGATGGGTCAGCCCAGCCCAGACCACTGAGTTGAGCCCGTTGGTCCCAGACCCTGGCTAGGAGGGGTCATTGGGTTCCCTGGCTCCCTCTGAAGCTCCCTGTTGGCACCACCGATGGTCAAGATTGAGATCTTGGTCTTCCTCTTCCGAGTCGGGTACGTCTCACCATCATTGGTGATCTCGCTCCTGGCAACACGGAAAGCGGCACTGCTGCTATTCTTCTTCATTCTCCTTGGATGAGGAGAGGCTTTGGCGCAAATTGCGTCAACGCTATGAACATTTAATGTGGCAGCAGCTGGTCTTGACCGTACCAAAACCAACACTGGTTTCTACCACTGCCATTAAGTGGCTGTTGCCTGAATGGCCGATGTCGACTCCCCCATCCAGGTTGGTCACCACCATACCTCCCCCAGCAGAGCAGGTGCAGACCATGTTAGCAGGGCCGAAGCAGGCCCCTCTGCCCATCATGGTGGAACCACCACCTAAGCAGCCGATGACCAGGGCTCCAACTAAGGAGTCTCATCCAGCTAAGGGACTTCCCCATAGGCTGTCAGTCACCCTCACTCCCAACTGCCCTAGGCAGATTAAGAGCAATGCTGATGGCTGCCCACTTTACGCGGATTCCTCCCTGCACTCATGTCCCATCAACACTGAGTCATTGTGAGGCATCTCCATGGACAAAAATCCTTCCTCGTCCATGGGCATTCTTCAGCTCATCTCCGAGTACACGGGGATGGAGCTCGAGCCTGTGCAGAAACGGGCTCAGTATCCCCTCACAGAGATTCTGGGGAAGGGGATTCTCCCACCAAGGCCTTCCCAGTGGCTGAAGCTATTGTCGGTCTAGCCCAGGAGCTTTGGCAGTGTCCCGCCTCTTGCCCTCGGCCCGGATGGCCCACAAGTATGACGTACCAACCAGTTCCCTTTCGATGTTTTCGGAGCATCCCTTGGCCAAGGGATTAGTGGCTGACTCCATTTTCCGGTGCTTGGGCAATACAGGGGATGTCACTAGACCACTGGATAAAGAGTCCAAGAAGCTGGATTATTCAGCTAAAAAAGTCTATGCTGCCTCTTCGCTCGGCCTTCACCAGGCTAGTTCAGCCATGCTGATGGCACATTTCTCTCATACTCTTTTGGGCTCCCTGGATGAGGTGATTTCTCACCTCCCAGCAGACCTATAGACTACGGTCAAGCAGGTCCGAGACCAGGGGAGGGCAGTGGCAAAGCAGCAACTCCAGACAGTTCTGGATATTGGTGACTCTTGTAAATGCTCAGTTGTGGCCACAGTAGCCATGTGCCATAGGGCTTGGTTGAGGATCTCTACCTTCACGACGGATAACCAACACAAGCGGGGCGAATGTTCCCTTTTTGGGCCCAGTGTGGAGGGTCACCTTCAGTGCATTCAAAAGTTCAATAGCACCCTGGACTCTGGACATCCACCCAGAAGAACAAGGGCTCTAGGCACCAGAAGTGCAAGCCCTTTCAGTCCCCCACTCCTGTGGCCAAACCAGCCCAGCAACAGCAGGGCCAGCAGGCTCAATCTTGGTGACCTTGGGAAAGTCAGTGGCTTCATCAGTCAGAAAGTCAAGAGGGAAGGGACCTGGTGGCCCCTCAGCCAGCTCCTCCACCTCCAAGCCTGCTCAGTGATGGGATGGGGGTCGCTGTGGCTCCGGACTGGTCCCGCCAGTTTTGGTACCCCAATCTCCTGAGCCCACGCCCCATGGGAGGACTTGGTTTCCACAGTCTCTCAAGTCAGCTCTCTGAGATGACATTGCCCAGCTTCTCTACAAGGAGGTCATGCTCAGAGTTGTGGATCCTCTGGAATATCCAGGGTTTGTCTCCAGGTATTTCCTGGTACCAAAATGGACCAGGGGTCTGGTGCCCCATTCTAGACCTGCACAACCTGAACAAGTTTCTCTGGTCTTGCATCTTCAGGATGGTAACTCGGCACAGATCATACCATCTCTGGAGCAAGGCATGTGGTTTTACTCCCTGGATCTTCAGGACGCATTCTTTCATGTCCCGCTCCTTCCATCCCATTGAAGGTTCCTCCATTTTCGGATGGAGGGAATCCTATATGAGTTCTGAGCCATGCCCTTCGGCCTCTCCTCAGCCCACAGGGTCTTCACCAAATGCGTTGCAGTGGTGGCAGCTTACCTGAGGCTCTGAGGGGTCTGGTTGTACCCCTACCTGGATGATTGACTGGCTCATAGCAGGTCCCTCCAGGCAGGAGGTGGAACGGTCCAGAGACCTGGCCCTCCAGACTTGCTTCCAGCTTGGCCTCCTTGTCAATGAGGCCAAGTCGGAACTCGTGCCCCCACAAGTGATTCATTTCATCAGGGCAGAGCTTGACTCTTGCAGAGCAAGAGCCCAGATCCCAGCGGACAGGGCAGAGGTCCTCTCCTCCTTTGCCCAATCATTCCTGGTTGGGCAATCACACACTGCCCAGGACTTCCTGCACCTTCTGGGTTACATGGCATCCTGCACCAACATGGTCTGATGGGCCTGCTGGCATATGCGCTCTCTCCAATGAGAGCTGGTCAGCCAGAGGTCTCAGTCACTTTGACCAGCTGATTACTGTGACCCAGAGGATGTGGGATGCCCTCCAGTGGTAAAAAATACACAATTATCTGGGTAATTGTGCACCAATAATAAATTATTCATCGACTCCTAGAGGGTGCTTCAATGTCCAATCTAAGCAAAAAACGACTGGAGTCTGCTGTTCCATAAAATCATTTCTTTTATTCCAGTTCATATACCCCTATGTTTCGCTCCAATGAGCTTGTTCACGGGGTTCATTGAAATCTATTGAAAAATAAATTGACAATTAATTTATATCCTGACTATTTCTCTAAACATTAATTTAAAACGTTAAATTCAATTCCATCGGTCTACCTGGTAAATACATTTCTGTTTGTCTCAATTCTTTCACACCTCAAACGAGTATTATTTTTAACTTCTTCCTAAACGGAATGTAAAATACAAATAACAAAATGTAGTTTTGGTGACGCTTAAAGCAGAAGCCGTGTCATGAATAGTAACAAAAGTAGTAAAACTTTAACTCCCCCATAACCCGCATACCTGGGCAAATTAAACGGTTTTTCACAAAGCACTCTCTGTGTTATAAGTGGCTTCTGTAAACATTAGAAAAAATATACCAATTTAACCATCACGAATTAAATACCAAACTTATACACTTTCAAAACTAAAACTTCTCATTGTTACAATGCCAATTACTGCTTACCTCCTTTTAACATGCTCAGAGAAAGTATCCAAAGGCTTTAACGTCGTACTGACATTACGAACTTAAATTTAAGAAAGTTTAGATATAGCGTAATGATGTCTGCTTGCTAAACCGCTGTGGCGTTTACCCTTGGCTGCAATCCCTCTTGAGCAGCCTGAATTTCCCGTGGGTGTGACGTATCACATCCTGTGACTCTCGCAGAAGTGAGAGCGTTGCTGAGCAACAACACACTCATTCCCTAACCATAGGGAGTGAGCGCGGTTAGTTCAGGCTGCTCTAAAAAATGAACAGAGCTAACCGCTTTAGCGTCAAAACTACATATATTTTTTTACACACAAGATGACTGCATGGACAAAAACTATTACAGGCACGAAGGTGGCACATTATTTACACTCTAATATATACTTTATAAAAACCTCACAATTTGTATAATAAACCGCTATCTATAACTTTAGAAGCAAAGGGGCTAGGAGCTAGATGTGCTGAAAACTTTTAACATAATGAACTTAACTTTTTAACAATAGACATGTTGAATATAAAAATCCTTATTACCAAAATTATGGACAGTGACTACTTGAATAATTCATATACATTTTATAGATTAATTAATTCACTCCAATGGTTGGTCCTAAATACGACTCAGAACTAAGCAAATAAGGATTCAGCAGTGTAATTGTCAGTTTGCATTATATATATATATATATAAAATACCTATATACATATAACGATTCTAAACCATGTTAACACGTATAAAAAAATCTACTTAAAGAATTTTTACAAACAGGCCTGCCAATTACAATCTATATTCAAACCAATGGACTGATCCAGGGTTCTCAAACTGAAAATCCACTTCATTTCACTTCTGTCAAGCAATTTAGTATAGTTACCTCCTCTGAAAGGTTTTTCACTACTTCAAGACCCCAAAACCTTAGAGAGCTCTTATCGGCCTCATTAAAATGTAAGGCCACTGGTGACTTGTCATCTTTATTTCTAATATCGCTTTTGTGTTCTAATATCCGATTTTAGAGCCCTTTTGTTTGTCCCATAAAGTCTGTCACACGGGCATTGTAGAGCGTAAATAACCCCTTCAGTGTTACAGTTAATATGATCTTTAATGTGAAATTCTTCATTAAAATGTGGATGTTTAAATACAGCTTTTTTACTAGTATTATTACAAACTGTGCATTTACCACATCTAGTCATCCCTGGTTGTAAAGGACCAAGTAATAACTGAGTTTTGTGGGTATCTTGGTACTTAAATTGTGTATGTACTAATCTATCTTTCAAGTTACGTACTTTTTTTGCTACTATAATTGGTCTTTGTTGTAAAGACCTAATATTTGGATTGTCCAAGGTGACTAAATGCCAATATTTATTGATAATCTTTCTGATCTCTGTCATTTTATGATTATATTTGGTGGCAAATACCATTCTATCCTGTTTTTTAGTCTGTTTTTTACTAAAAAGGTGTTCTCGAGTCACATGGTCTATTTTGTTACTGGCTTGTGTAAGAACCTTCATGGGGTAACCCCTATTGTGAAACCTATCCAACATATCTTCCTTTTGTACTAAATATTCTTTAGACTCTTTACAGTTATGCTTTACCCTAACCAATTGTGCATAAGGGATGCTATTTTTTAACTTAGGCTCATGGAAACTTTTATTGTGTAGTAATGTATTCCTGTCTGTACTTTTTCTAAATAATGAAGTGCTGAACCTTGATTCTGTGACCTTAATCAACAGGTCCAAAAAAGGAATAACTGATTTATTATAGTTTAATGTAAACCCTCATCCCAGCACATCTGCAGGAGTGGATCCCATTTGTCCACCCCAAGCCGACGGTCATCCTGACAAATGATGCCTGATGGGCTGGGGTGCCCACCTGGGGGAGCAGAGTACATAGGCTCTGGTTCCCTCAGGAGCCCCAATGCCACATCAACCTGCTGGAGCTCAGAGTGGTTCGGTCAGCCCTGACCGCATTCGCTCTGTTCTTCCGGAGTCAAGTGGTCCAGGTCTAAACAGACAATACCACAACCATGTACTATCTCAACAAGCAGGGTGGGACTCAATCCTTGCCTCTATGCAAGGGAGCTCTCTGCATCTGGACCCTCGTGCACAGCCTGGAGGCAGATCTCCTCGCCATCCATGTAGCAGGAGCCTCAAATCAGCTGGCGGATGCCTTCAGCCGAGTGGGCGAGGCATCTCTCTAGTAGTCTCTCCATCCGGAGGTAGTACATGATCTGTTCTCCCAGTCTGGCACCCCTCAGGTGGATCTGTTCACCTCCAAGGAGAACACAAAGCTGAGGCTGTTTTGTGCCTGTCCCCCTCAGCAGGGCTCACTGCAGGGGGATGCCTTCTCAAGGCCGTAGACCCAGACCTCTTCTATGCCTTCCCTCCACTTCCCTTGAGTCACAAGGTGCTTCTCAAGGTCACGAGGGACAGACACAGGTGATCCTGGTGGCTCCGGACAGGCCCTGCCAGTTTTGGTACCCCAATCTCCTTAGTCTCAGCAACGGGCTCCTGTGGCATCTTCCAGCATGCCCAGACCTGCTCTCCATCAATCAGAGGAAGGTACTCCACCCAGACCTTCAATCCCTGCACCTGACAGCCTGGTTCCTGAGTGGCCTGGAGTTCCAGGCTTTGGGTCTCTCTGATGAGGTCTTCACGGTTGTTCAGGCATCCCATAAGGAATTGACCAGAAAATGCTATGCCTTCAAATGGAAGAGATTCTCCATTTGGTGTCAGGGCAAAGGGTTGGACCCTTTAACATGTCCCGTGGATAGCATTTTGGACTATCTTTGGTCCCTCTCCCAAAAGAGACTTCGGTCGATGACCCTTAAGGTGCATCTGGCAGCTATCTCTGCTTACCAGGTGCAGGCCGGTCAGCAGTTGGTGGCCAGGAGAAGGTGGTCTGGCTCTTTTTCAAGGGCCTAGATCACATATCCCCTCTGGTGCATGAACCACCACCTCTGTGGGATTTACTGCTGGTTTTGGCAAAGCTCATGGGCAAGTCATTCAAACCAATGCACAAGTGTGACATCTCCCACCTGCTGTGGAAGACCACCTTCTTGGTTGGCTATCACGTCAACCAGAAGGATTGGGGCACTCCAGGTGCTTTCAGTGGAGTCTTCTTACCTGGTCTTTCACAGGGACAAGATTGTCCTGCGCCTCCACCTGAAATTCCTTCCAAAGGTGGTGGTGGAGTATCACCTTAGCCAGGTGTTGACTCTGCCAGTGTACTACCCCAATTACACCTTGGAGGCTGAGTACAGGCTCCATACTTTGAACCTGAGACAAATGTTTGCCTACTATAAAGAGCATACGGCTGAAGTTCAGGGAGAGGTTTGCCAGCTGTTTGTCATCTACTCTGAAGTTGTACCTGGGAGACCTGCAGCCACATGTATGATTGGCAGTTGGATCATTTCCTGCATTGATCGTTGCTATAGGTTGGTGGCTAGGGAGCCTCTGGTAGGGCTAAGGGCTCATTCCACCAGCCATACCGCTGCATCGGTGGCTGCTTCTAGGGACGTCCCTATCCAGAAAATCTGCAGGGCTGCTACCTGGAAGTCAGCAAACACCTTCATTTCCCATTACCACATTGACCTAGAGTCACACCGAGATGCTGATTTTGGGGCCTCAGTTCTCCAGTCTCTCTTCCCTAAGTAGGGTGAGTGTGCCTTGCCTCCCTCCTCCCGGAGAACTGCTAGGAGTCTGCCAGACAGTGTGGATAGAACATCATATCCACATCCCTAGAAACACAGGTTACTCACCTGTAACAGTAGTTCTAGGAGTGGTATATGATGTTCATCCACACGAACCCACCTGACCTCCCCAGGCTCAGGCACACAACCTTGCTTCCAGTGGGCTAAGATCTGGCATCTGGGGTGGAGCTGAGGGTTTTACCACCTGGGTGGGTGGGAGGAGCCAGCATGAAGATGTTCTGGCAGGAATTAAAGGGAAAGACATCTGCCATACAGTGTGGATGAACATCATATACCACTCCTAGAACTACTGTTACAGGTGAGTAACCTGTGTATATGTCTAATAGTTTATTATTAATGGTAAAATGTACTACAAGGCACAGATGTCTCCATGGGCGTAGCCTGCCGCTCACATCAGATGGCTAACCAATGGGACACAGGGAAACATAGATGGCTGACATGGTGGGTGTGGCTGGGGGCTGGAGCTGGGCATGATGACAGGGCACAGGAACAGACAGCAATTATAATCAAAGACTACAAGCATGTACGTAGATAAAAATGTTTTATGTGGTCTGCTTAATCAGAATATCTACTCCTTCCAGTAGTATTCCATGTGAGCTAGGAAATGTTACCCTTTAAGTTTGATGCTGGCTGGCAAGCATTCTATAGAGCTGACTTAAATGTTTAACAGTATTTACTTGCAGGAGTTGCAGTCAGTACTACCCATTTAAGAGAGTACATATAAGGAATCACTAGTGGTGCTATGCACTACGAATGCTCCCTCATTGTTACTTTGTCACAAATAACTCAACTCTGAAGTCCCTGGGCAATCCCACAATGATCACAGGTAAGGCAACCTCACACATATAGTGAGTGACTGACTGCCTGTGTAAAATAACTGCATGAGATTCATGTATAACTAATGGTATCAAAAAGTATTATATCATGATGTGCATCAATCTCATTCGGGTTGGAGGAAACTCACCAGTTCAACAAGCACTACCATTACAATCATTATATTAAGAGTACAATGAAACCAGTGGACTGTGCCAGTAAGGATAAAGGTAGTCTCAATTAATGAATGCACAGATTCGACTGGTACTCCATTCATCAAAGTTTCTTCAAATATTTTGACAAATCAATATGGGCTTTTCAAATTAATAATGACCGTCTGCCTTTTTCATCATAATGTATGCCACATCATCGCCCTTGGCTCAGCAGCAGCAGCACTACAGACAGCAATGGCATTGTGACAGTGCCATGCATATGCATACATGTTTTCTTTCTTTGTTGTGTACATTCATCTAAAAGCTCTTTATTTTATTTTGTGATTGGTGGCTGTCTTCTCTGACAGTTTGCTGGGAGGATCTCTGTTTAATGTCATTTCACCTGAGTGGCCTCAAACATACTCCTTCAAATATACAAGAAGAACTGCTGGTGTAGCAGCAAACCATTGTCCATCTTCAAAATTAATATATCCACGATCAGCTCCCATCAGTGGGACTAGCACAGTGTCATCCCAGCCAGGCCAATTCATTCAAGTAAAGTATTACTGAAAAGATCATAGAACTACAATAAAAAACTTGGAAAGAGAATGTAATATTTATATTTTGTTGATTAGCGAATGCAGTGAATTCTCACTATACATTGATAGGTATTGTAAAGCAAGAGGTTTTGACATCCTTTTTTTTAATCTAGTCTACATTTTGTAATACCTTATTTATCACCTGAGTTCTTATATTCATAGGAAACCATTTCCCATAATTTAGACAATGGATTTTTTTCACACTTGAAATGGAAACAGAAAGGCTGCCTGATTGCAAAAACTGCACAAGATGCCCTATTCTTCTGCATGACTCATTTAAGGTCCTCATTAAATTTCTTATTCAAGTCTCTATAGCTTATGGTGATGACGTCGAGAGCGTGCTGATGCAAGACGTTCACTCTGGGCTAGGCGGCTGAGAAGCTGCATCTTTCCCTTGCTGTGAAGGAGTCACGGTGGTTACTGTAATACCCAGGATATTCAGAAAAAAGAATAATTTATTTGTTGAACTGGTATGTTTCAACAAAGGGAGCTGCTGAGGCTGGAGCAGTGGCGGCGCTGTTATTCGGTCAGCAAGTTGAAATGGAAGAGCCGGGTAGTTGGGGGCACCACGTTCAGCATTAATTTGTCCCTCTCTCCCCCCCACGAATGTGTGGAGACACCGAGCACTTCATTTTCTTCTTTTGTGGACCACGAGGAACAGATAACCCAAAAGCAGGCCTAAGCAGGCAGTCATTCAAATATATCGCAGTCCACAAGCAACCTAAACTGAGAAAGCAACAATTGTGGCAAGAACCTGTGACCGAGTCTACAGAATATTATAACTATACTTAAACTGATGCCTAGAGGACTCAATTTTCTGCAAGGACCAGGTTACAGGTAATCGACAAAAGTATATCCTAACTGAAGAGCTTCAACAAAAAAATAAATTTGACTATACTACAATTTTGGCATGCTACTGTAAGTGTATCTGGCTAAGAAAACACAAAACAAGCATAACTATTTACATTTCACAAAAGGCCAGAAAACAACTAAGTGATGGGTGAACAAAAATCAGCAAAAACAGAAGAAATAGTCTTTTTTTTTTCAAAGATAAAAAGGAAGAATTAATCAGTAACAGTCATAAAACTAAAAAGCCTCAACTGAGAGCTGGCTTTTTATCTCAGCTTTAACCCTGATGCCAACAAATCCTTATGTACAAAAAAAGTGGGGGAGAAAAGCACATTGAAGCCATTACCCTAAATCTAGCTGAAGACACTGACTGGGAAAAAATTTCAAAGCAAAAAAGACTGGTTAAAATATTTTAAAACTCTATAGCAAAGTAAGGAAGAAGAACATAAATTCAGCAACTCTACAAAGGCTGCAGTTAAAAATCTCCCAAATTTGGGCTCGGGCAAAAAGGAATTAAGACAACAGGCTTTGCCATTTAAAAACTGTTGCAGTCCAACAGGCCTAAATAAGGTCAAAATGCCACCTAAAGCACAGCAAAATCACGAGAAAAAAAAAAAGAAAAAGACTAAAAGGGGAAAACTCCAGCCAATCAACAAAATGCCACTTCTAGCACAGGAGATGAAACAACAGATTTAAATAGTGATGATGAGACTTTTCAGGTTGCAACTAAAGAAACAACAGGTTTTGAACAAGCAGATCCTCTAATATGGAAGCAAAAGAGGACATGCCTCCATTATGGGCAAAAAAATTAATGGACAACCTAGCTTCACTCTCAACTGGCTGTTCAAAAGCTACAACATCTACCTGATACATTAGAAAAATTAAACTATACAATGGCCAGAATGGAGACACAAATGGAATGTAAAATTAAAAGAATTAATGAGCTGGAGGAGACACAATCCAAAGTAGAAGACAAACTACTACCTATGTTAAAAGATATAAAAGATTTAAAAAAGAACTTTAACTCCCTTGAAAATAAAGTGGATGATTAAGAAAATCATTCAAGATGAAAGAACATTGGAATATTTGGCATCCTTACCAACTGGGAAAATAATTCTACAGTTCTGGACATTGTTAAAGATCTTTTCTCTGTGTTATTGGGTCAAGATCAAAATGTACCAGTTATAGACAGAGCCCATTGGCTTTCAGACAAGATGGTACATCAGGTGATGGTAAAATTATTAAAGAGCTGCTGATGCCTCAAAGAAAACTTTGAAAAACATGATAGTTAGGTACAGTTCATCTTGCCTTCCATATGTATTCTGTAGACTTATCTTCCCCATTGTGTATTAGGGAGGAAATTGTTATGAATACATAATCTTTATCATAAGGAGTTCACCTGCCTCCATAGCTTATTCCCTACTTCAAGTCACAGTGCTCTGTTGTGACATCACAATCTGCTCCCAAGGGAGTAACTGTAATGTAACAAAGTAGTGCATTATGACCTCAGGGAGGGAGAAAGCAATATGAATAGATGAACTCTTCAGAAGCAAAGATCCTGTTTTCATGGAAATGTCCTCAGTAATAAATAATGTGGAGGAAAAATGTTTTTTGACCGGATAAGTGCACTAGACAAATCCTGCCTATTTTCAGGCATGACCTAATGTGAAAAACAAACTGAACCATGTCTAAATATTATCTTTTGATAAAGTTGTCCTGAAGGCATCAGCTGCTCTTTAACTTCAGAAGAAAAAATACCATCATGCAAGCCTTTTATAAGGCAAAAGACTTTAAATTCAGAAATCAACTAATTTACTTAAAATATGATTTCTCAAAGCCCCTATCTGACTTAAGGAGATAATACGGGACCTTGCAACAAATCTTATGGAAAGAAATGTTAAAAGCATAGATTATTTATCCTGCAAAGCTCTGAGTTATTTAAATGGTCAGTCATACTCTAGTTTATAATAATGTAAAAGCAGCCCTTGAAGTTCCTTAAATACGATTGCCAAATATGTTTACAACTTTTGAGTGTGGATGATTAATAAAAAGTATGGATTAAGGAAGACCAGGGCATGGGAGCACATGGTTAAGTATAGTCACAGAGAAGGGAGACTAGCATGGGGAAGGGTGCCTGTACCTAAGGAAGATTAAGATATGCCAGAATTGGGTCTTTGGCATATTGAGGGGAAGGGGGATCTGGAAGGTTGGAGCTAATATTCTGGTGAAGGAAAAGGCCTATGTGATTTATGATGTTTGTTACACTTCACCAATCTGCTTGTTATTATATTGTATCATATCTGTGATAGAAATATATGTTTCTTTGAATTTCTGCTTGGAAAATATGGCAGTCAGCACAAGGCATTGTGGGACCTTGGATTTAAAAAAAATACTGTTCTTTCTCTGAGTGGAAAATCTAATTAAGAGCTTCCTCTAGATATCAGGTTGTAACAGGTTGTAAAACCAGCCACTTGTATAAAGTATTGCATTTTATGATCTATTGGGGGAAAGCAACTTGTGATAGATACCTGTTACATTTCTCCCCACTAGGAGAAATAGCTGTCAGGAAGTTCCCTTGAAGATCAGAGGGGTAATTCTAACCTGCCATAAAGCAGGCTCACTATTTAAAATATATATATATATATATTTTTTTTTTTTTTTTTTTTTTGTGTATAGGATGCTTAGCAACATACAGATGCCTGAGACCGTTTGGTATATAGGAAATGTGAGTGACCTCACAGCCAGTATCATGACTGAGCTGTGACCTCACAAGCTGAATGGAACCCTTGTTCTTTATAGATGGTGAAAGCTTAGAGAACATAGTGCTTTTAATCTCTGGACTCCCGAAAGACATACTTTCAAGAGCACTTCTACATTAGGTAAATCAACATCCACTATTTGCTAATTGAAACTAGGGCAGGATTAAATACTCAGTAATAAGGCAGTTTTGTTTAAATTGTCCATTTAATTTGTATGACTGTACACCCAATGTTATATGTTCTGTGTTTTGTATTTCATTTAATATTTTAAATTTTAGTAAAAGTTGTTTTTCTTGAAATCCTGCCAGAGCCTTTTCCTCATTTTGAATGTGAATGCTGGGACAGTGTTGATAATTCTGACATAACTGTTAAGCGCTTACATTGTGTTACCCTAGGCACCAAGGAAAGAAAAGTACCTGGGTCTCAACTGAGTCAAAAGGGGACTGTGTACCAGGTTGGGTGCCCACTGGGTTAAGTATTGCACTACATTTCCCCAAAGAAGGTGTGATATTTGAACCTGTTAACTGGGTGTACTAGTGAAATAGGGTTCATATTTGACCCCAGGACTCAGGACTGGTAGTTGTTTGGACCCAAAACAGACAGGAGGGTTACCCAGTTTGTCTCCTGTTCACATATTGCACTTCAAAGTTTGGCACAGTGGGAGCAGAGGGCCTGACCCCCAGAGTGCGTTTGTGACAATGTTTACTATGTTGTCCATTATGTTTATCACTGCTTTATTATAAAGTTTTAGAAAATAGGCAAAGCTATTTGAGGCTTTTGATTGGCTGAGAGACTTCTTTAGGTGGGCATCTATCAGACAACAGATAGATAAATCCTCACAAAGTTTTCAGTGGGATAAACACACATTTAGGCTTTTAAATAATTTTTGGCCTCTTATAATTTATAAGGCATATGGCACATTTTGCATGGGGCAGAAAAAGATTTTACCCATCAGTCTGCAAGATACAAAACCTACGCCAGACTAGACTATATATTTGTTTCAAGGGAACTTTTGATAGACTGAAATGCCTTGGTTGCCTCTATAGAACCACTGATAATCTCTGATCACAATATGCTGATATTTAATCCACAAACTGACTTTAACAAAAAACAAATCAGTCGACAATTTAACAACAATCTTCTATTTCATAAAAAATTTATTACAAAAATGAAAACAGAAATACAACATGTTATTAAAGATAATCAAACAACTCAAATCAATAGTTGGGATGCTTTAAAGGCCACTATTAGGGGGTATGTTATCTCAGGGACAGCTTGGAGAAATAAACAGATACAGCAGAAACAGAAAGACGTGGAAGAAAAACTTAAAAATTTAGAACTATCTGTAAAAAATGGGGATCAGAGTAAAAAGGAAGACTATCAAGAATTGAAAAATCAATAGAAACCTTAGATATTAAAATAACAAACAAAAACTGGTCTCAGGCCAGTAGTTTCTGGAAAAATAACAGTGTAAAAATAGGTAAGCAGTTAATTAATAGAATAAAAACAGCTGAAAGTAAAAACAGAAATAAATGTAATAAAAAAGTTCAATAAATCAGAAGATTATGGGCCTGAGTTTGATTAAAGAAGAATGTTTTCAATATTACCAAAATCTTTATACTGCAATATGCTCTATGAGTATAGAAGATATGAGATACTATGAACAATTTTGCAAAAAATATATATCTCATGAGGAAGAAGTATTACTAAAATCCATTACAGCATCCGCGATAACATATACAATACATAATATGACCAAAGGAAAATGTCTGAGGATTGATGGATACACGTTATATTGCTTTAGAATCAGAATTAGTTGCACTATTGGAATTATTGTTCAGTCAGATACAAATTGAAGGGTGAATACCATCCTTATTTAATCAGGCTTATATCACGCTTATTCCAAAACCAGGAAAGGACCCACAAAAAATTGAGAATTATAGGCTGATTGCTATTCTGAATATTGATTATAAAATATACACAAAAATAATAAACAGTAGCTTAATACAGTTATTAAATTCCCTCATACATAAGGACCAATCAGGGTTCATTCCCGAGAGAACTATTCAGGCGGGACTTTACAAAGTTCAATTTCTAACAGAATATTTACAAAAATCAGAGACAGAGGCCATTTTTCTTTCATTGGACTCAACCAAGGCATTTGATATGGGACTATTTATTCAACATACTTAAAAGATATAGGATACCAGAAAAATTTATTAATTATACATATATGTGTACTGTCAAAAAAACCTTAGCAAAAATAAAAATAAATAATACATATACTGAATCTTTCACATTAAAAAGAGGGGTCAGACAGGGCTGTCCCCTCTCTCCAACCCTATTTGTAATGGCTTTGGAGGTTCTGCTTAATGAAATAAGAGATGACCATAAAATTGAAGGAATAAAAATGGGGAAGAAGAAATAAAAGTCAGTGGTTACGTGGATGATTTATTGCTTATGTTGCAAAACCCAGCTGAAAGTCTGAAGACAATGAAAGAAGTCATAAGCAGATTCTCTAAAGTATCTGGGTACAGGATAAATGAAATTAAATCAGGGATCATAATTTTTGGTTCTATCCATTCAGTAAATATAAATGCATGTTTTGATGCCAACATACAGAAAAAAGGGATGAGTTATTTAGGAGCAGTCATATCAAATCAGATAAAAAGCTACTATCCTTTGAACGTTGATACTTTGGTGACCACACTAAAAGACAAATTACAAGGATGGAGCAAAATATAGTACCTTTGTCTTTATGGGGAAAATTCATCTAATAAAAATGACAGCTATTCCTTTTCTGTCCTACAGATTACAATCAATCATTACTCCTATACCAAAAGAATGGTTTAAAAAATTAAAAAAACTTTTCTCACAGTTCATTTGGAACTACAAAAATTCGAGACTAGCCTGGAATAAATTATGCTCGCCGAAAAGTCTAGGAGACTTGGCATGTCCAGATGTCTGGAAGCAATATGTGGCCTATATTTTGAAAATGACAATTAAATGGTCTCAAATGGATCTGGAACAGGTCAAAACAATTAATAACATAACAGGTAAAATAACAGGAACAACATTCAATATAAGGCTACTGTTTTTTTTCAGCAAACGAACAAATATTGTAACTGCAGTATAATTAAACATATATCTTGAATACTAAAATACTTTAGTGATAAATCCAAGTGGCTTATACAGTGCTCTCCAAGATCAAGACTATGGGAGAATCCCAATTATACAATAAGTGGGAAAAAATTGAACAATTGTTGGGAACAAAAAGGAATTCATAGTTGGCAAGACATAATAAAAAATAATAAAATAATACCATGGGAAGAGGCCAAAATAAAATATGATCTAAATGAGAAGGGTAGGATATATTATCAGATATGTAGTCTGTACAAAAAAGATTTTAACAGATGGGAGAGAGCCCCTAATAATAAAAACAATTTAATCAGAATTTCAAAACATACTGAGTAATAAAAATAAACTTAAAACAAAAATGTTTTCATGGTTAATTAATGTATTGACAGAGCCAGAGCCAGTTCAAGTCATATACCGTAAGGTAATAAATAAATGGGAAACATAATTTAAAGGGAAATGTGCAGAAATTCAATGGTTACAAGCTTGTAAAGCAATACAAGAATATAATTTTTCTACAGACAAATCCATTCAATTTAAAATATTTAGCAGGACTAATTACACACTCCACAGGTTATATAAAATGAATTAAATAAATGCTCCAATATGCTGGTACTGCGGGCAACAGAATACAGACATGCTTCATTCCTTTTGGGAGTGTTAATTGTGCAGGGACTGATGGATCCACTCCTGTATGATTCTACAACAAATAGGATTCAGACTTGTGAATTACAATGACGGCAGAATTGCAATACTAAAAATGTATTGTAATTCACAAATTAAGAAAAAACAACGTACAGTAACAAAGGCTAACTCTATGGCAATAAAAAGACTAATACTTAAAAACTGGAAAGAACCATCTGTTAATATACCTTTTCCAAAATGGGAGCAGAAACAACTATTTTTAAGCTATCTCTTTAATAAATTTTGTTTGCTAATTGGGAACAAGTCTGGGACTTATATAATAAGGAAATACAGAACTGGGCCCATTCAGATTTTTAAGGTATTAAGACTGGAATTTTCTAAGATACCTAAATTATTCTCCTTATATTTATACACAAGGGTTTAATGTTATTTTATACATGTATGGACTTCTCATGTAACTGTCTTTCCTTCTACCAAACTATATGTAATTATAGAATATAATATATGGAAACAAATCGATAAAATTAATATTAAAACAAATTCTTATTCAAGTCTCCGTCAAAAGGAAAGGGATTGTAAATTGGCCTGAGGAAGTGGCCAGCTGATCCTTCTACTTCATGGTGTGCCTGTCTCCACACTCATTTTGTTATGTCTATACTGAGAGCATGGAATGCAGGCTCTTTATAAGAGTACACTGCTATTTTAAAATGTTTATTTCTAAATGTTACTACTGATATATATATACATATATACATATAATATTCTTTGCAAAAACGTCATTAATGAACTAGTTAGAGTTGCTTACAGTGACAAAAGTAGGGAAATGTGGGGTTAGGGTTTCCAACCCTAACACCCCCCCCCACCCTGCAGGCAGCAACAGGAGTGAGGTGTGCCTTGGGGTTCTCAACCCTAATGCTCACCCCATTCCATGAGTAAATAAGTTGAGATGGGTACAGTATATGAGAATAGCATAAGGCAATAAACATTCTAAACTAGCTAATGTCCACACTGTTCACATATACTTATAAGGAGTGCGCACCCTGTGCTCTTCCTGTTTTAGACATCACCGACTGTTTTAACGTGGGGAGGATAAGCACACTGTGAACTGGAAAAGATCACCTTGCCATTTCCTCAGGCCAATTTACAATCCTTTTCCTCCTGATGGGGACTTCACTGAACTGAAATAAAAATGGACTAAAAACAAGTCACGATCTAGCATGGCAAACCAGTACAGGTTTCAAAAAGCCTATTCATCTTCTCTTCAACACAATATATTAGAACATTCCTTTAAGGAACTAGGAAGGTCTAAGTGTCATCCACTCCTACATCTCTTATTCCCAGGACATTAAACTTCCAGTGGTCCCTGTGAGTGCCCAGTAAGGTCCATAGAAGCACATTAGGGAGTCTGGAACTTATTGATTTCCAATGGAGAAAGGGAGCATCATTTAGGATGGCCATTTCTCTTCCCATGCTGCCATCCTACTCCAGTACTGACTTGTTCCTAAACCCATGTCGCCACTGGCAGCATCATGGTCAAACTGTCACTCTGTCACTGCAGAGAGGCCTGTATTGACTAAATCTCTGTAACCATGAACATGTGCTTCATGAATGGAAGTCAGAGTAAAAGTTCAAAAATAAAATAGTGATGATAAACTCTTAATGTTGTCGTAAACAAGGTTGTTGGGGTTTAATGTCAAGTGTGAAAAAGGTGAATCATAATTCTAATTAAGGAAGTAAAGTTAAAGAGCACCTTCCCTGCATTATTACAAGTGCCCTGCTAACAAAATATAAGCGCCCTTGGATAATTTTGTCAGTGCTGACCTCTTAGCAGGGAGAGATTGTAAATTGTCCCCAAGAGGCCAGCTGAAGAGCTCTTCCACTTCCTACATTGCTGCCAATGCCCCCGTGCTCTGACATTAATATAACGTATGTATATGGAGAGACTGTTAGTATGTGCTTCCAAGTATATGTAGACATATTTTTACTTCTTGTTTTAAAGATTTATACAACCCTTGTTGTACAAATCAGTAGTGCTCATGGGTTCCTCCCCGTGTGGATCCCTGCTGTCGAGATGGTAGGGGTAGTGGCGGTTGTGGCTGGGGGTGTTGGCAGAAGCCTGTAGCAGGTGGAGGAGGTCAACGGGGCAAAAAAGGTATATGTATAAAAAATTAAAAAGGAGTAAAAATATGCCCCCATAGACATGTATGGTGCATGCTTCCTCGCTCTTCATATACACATATCATATGATGGACCTTTGAGGCATGGCCAGCAATGAAGAAAGTAGAAGAGACTGTTCAGCTGGCTCCTTGGGTGCAATTTACTGTCCCTTCCCTTCTCTTAGTATGCCGGTATTCTTTTGAGGCACAATACTCTAGAAAAGTTCGTCTCCAGCGGGGCGTTGTTTTTTCAGGCCCGTATCTCAAGTTCAAGTTCATTGGTGTGTTTATAATGTAAGAAAGCACTTCCTAGAGTAAGAGCTTTTGGCTACTAAGAAATTATTGAAATACGGAGAGACAGTGTTGGATTGAAGATAAGGAATTGGACCAAATACTGGTTGCAGTGATTCTTTTTGCATCTGTTGGGCTGTACCTTTGAGGGAATAAACCAGAGTGCTTGTGTGAATAAATGCATCCACAACCCATTAAATAGGTATGCCATGGTTGCCTAGGGTTGTGAATTGTATGTTTTACTATGAATTTATGAAATGTACTACACTCAGTGGAGCATGTTATTATTATTATTCTCTTCACAGATAACACTGGCATAGAGATGGCTGAAGGTGGCTGAAGGGGATCAGGGAAGAATGGAGTCCTTGACTATAATCCGGTCAAACAAGAATATCCGTGGAAAACATGTACCATAAACTAACAATTGCATTGGAACTCCACAGATAAGGGAGTCTTGCTCCACAGTTTTAAAGAGAAAGTGAAAAAGGGACTCCATCATTTGGTAACGGAACCATGGAAATTCTAAGAGGAACTTAAGGTAGCTACCTGTTAATCCCCTCATACCAGGTAAACAATTGTTTTGTAATTATATATTATATTTGGACTTGCAGTCCATGGAATTTTTTGAGGTCTTGTGACAATGAAACTAATATTGTGGAAAAGCTGGACTCTGGTTTTAACTGGAGCCTTTTGTTATTTTCCTTACAACATGGAAGTGCCTTTGAACCCTGCATGGGAGTCCATGGATGATATTTTGAGGGGAAGGGCAGCTGAGCTTGGGCCCAAGTCTGATTCGTGCGAATATGTCGACCCATTTAGGGCTAATAATGGACATGCGCATTATATGAGCATTTTGCCTATAAAGTTTTCCGAACTGCTGCCATTTAAAACTTGAAATATCCATCTGCCATTTATTTCATTAGCTCCATTATGAATGAGCCTCGTAAACAGTTGTTCTGTAATGTTTTCTGTGAACTATTTATAGTTGTAACTGCTTTGCATTTAAGTGGATTTCTTGAATTCAAGATAAGCAATTGTGTTCTGGATAGTTAATTTTTAGAAATAAGGTATGAATTTTTACCAGCTCCTGAATATGGATTTGGAGAACTCATTGTTAATGCTTTTATTGCTTAAATGTGATTTTGTGTATACTGGTATGATTACAAATCAATAGTTTCGAAGAAGTTACTTGATGAGATTAGATTTTTGTGCTAATCGCTGGGAAAATGCTAATGGTTGGCATCTTAAGGTTCTTGCCAAGTCATTATGATAATGTGTATTGACCATATACATTTGCTCCTTTTTTTTTAATATTGGTTAGAATGTGCTTTTGATAGATATTATTGCAGCTTCTATGGTCAATTGTAGTTTAAATGCAGTTTATTGCTTTTTATTTTGTATTATGTTGTAAAGGTTTATAACCGATCAACAATAAACTTGGAATTGAATTAACAGCATATGATGGAGTGCTGAGGCATGGCCAGCAATGAAGAAAGTGGAAGGGGATTCTTCAGCTGGCCCCTTGGTTACAATTTACTGTCCCTTCCCTTCTGAGGGGAGCAGCAATACAAAGTTATCAAACCATGCTAAAACAGCTCCCAGGCAGGTAAGGGAGCTTGTATATTTTGTTGTAGAAGGCACCAAGAATTTTTTTTTTTTGTAATTCGCCTGCCTCCCACGGCTTTCAGAGGAGGCCTCGTACCTCCTCCTACTCCGTCCACCAGGGCGGTCCCCATGGCATCCCATCCCCTAGTTTCATCTGCCTGTAGGGCCAGGCATGTTTTCATTTTCCCCCTGTTTTTTCCTCGATCCCCCTGAGACGCCTATGCTTAGGACTGACGTCCAGCAACAGCCACGCGCATAGCAGCATTCCCCCTTCCCGACTCAAGTAGAGCCACCAGTACCCCAAAAGCCCATGCATCCACCGGCTTCAGGGGTGTCAGGTGCTAGAAGCACCCCTGGTATCCCACCCCGGAGGGAGGAAAGCATCTGCCGGGACGCTCAATCCTCCCTTACCCCTCCGACCCCCGGCGACCCGAGTCCGTTCCCGAACCCAGGTCGCTGGCATAGCGTGAGGTGTGGCGTCCAGTGCCTCAACCCTCAGCGCCACCGGGCTGGTTCACCAAGAAATGTTTATAAAGGGAATCTGTACCCTTTACCCTAACTTTAGATGCTTAGCTCCTTTACCACCTGATCTAGACCTCCAACAGTAAAAACTGAAGCAAAAACACAGCAAGATACATTTTTCCAATTTTTATATGCTCCCCCTTATCCCAAACCACCAAGCCACCTTGATGAATTATTGTTGGTCTGTCTCTGTTGATGATGATGATGGGCCCAGACTACCTGAAAGAGCTTCTGGTGCCATACTGCCCCAAGCGATCACTCCGCTCGGCTGACGAGGGGTTGCTAAAGATTCCAAGGGAAGAGTACACAATAGGGGGTGAGATACTGACAACAATAAAAATGGAAAGGGACCTGGGGGTAATTATATCAGATGGCCTAAAGGTGGGCAAGCAATGTGAGAAGGCAGTAAGGAAGGCTGGGGAGATACTGGGATGCATAGGGGGAGGCATCAATGGTAGAAAACAAGAAGTTGTTATCCCTCTATACAGACAGTTGGTGAAACCCCATCTGGAGTACTGTGTACAGTTCTGGAGACACCATCTCCGCAAAGACATAGCCAGAGTGGAGGCTGTCCAGAGGAGGGCAACCAAAATGGTGCAGGGTCTGCACCAGAAGACAGATTAAAGGAGCTTAATATGTATACCCTTGAGGAAAGAAGGGAGAGGGGGGACATAATAGAAACTTTCAAGTACCTCAAGGGAATCAACAAAGTCCAAGAGGGTAATATCTTTCAGAAAAAGAGATGTGCAGGAACAAGGGGGCACAATTTGAAGATGGGGGGATGGCTCAGAGGCAATGTGAGGAAGTATATTTTCATGGAGAGGGTTGTGGATGCATGGAACAGCCTTCCTGAGGAGGTTGTGGAGTCAAGAACAGTGGGGGAATTCAATAATGCATGGTACAGACATAAGGCAGTCCTAGTGGAGGGTAGGAGGAAGTAAGCTATTAGTTAACTAGGATCTGCAGCTTATCCATTAGGTAGGAAAATGGGCAGACTAGGTGGGCCAAGTGGTCCTTATCTGCTGTCAAATTCTATGTTTCTATGTTTCTATTCCAAGGGTTTCCTTAAAATCCTCAGGGGCCCATGCATTTATGTACATGGCCCCAGCCCTTTGAAATTCTCTACCCTGTCAGCTTCAGGAATGCGCGACCATGGAAGGATTTAAACAGGCCCTCAAGACCCTCCTGTGGCTCCAAGCCTACCCTACCTGCTGGTATTTTGTTGAATTTTATGAATCCCTGTATTTATTGAATTGATGGTTTTATTGCATCCTGTTTTTTCTTCTGTGTTTTACTGTTAAGGCGCCTTGATTTTAGAAAGGTGTGGTAAAAATAAAGTATATTATTATTATTATTTTTTATTATGATGTCCATACCTCACCACCTGGTGAGAACACAAACTTGTATCAGCCAGAGAGAGTCCATGTCTCCGGCCCATAGCTACAGTGCCCAGTCCTAGGCACTTACAGTTGCAGACCCCACACACACCACCCACCTACCCACATACCTGGCACCAGTTTCCTTGTTTGCTAAAAGTCTAGTGTTATGAATAACTCCTGTACTGGCTCCCGATTCTGGTCTGTGTTACAAGAACTGCACTGCCACATCTCTGCGTGCTGCATTGTGAGGTCCTCCATTTAAAACTGAAATTTTACCTTACCACATGCTCGTTTTAGCAAAAGACACCATTTTGCCACCTACTGTAGATGTCTTACACATGAAAATGCAGAGTTTATAGTTTATACAATGTTTATTTTTTGCAATAACTCTTCTATTATAGAGATATATATCTCCCAGGCTGCCTGTGTGTGTGAATGGGTGTGCATGCACACTCACTTTGCAGGGTGCAGATACACGGTAATGTGGTTCTTGTAGCACAGACCTGAATCAGGAGCTGGTACAGGAGTTATTCATAATGCTAGGTGTACAGAATGTGGAAACCAGTGCTAGGTATGTGGGTGGGTGGGTAGTGTGTGTTGGGAGGGTGCAGTTGTAAGTGCATAGGACCCAACACTATAGCTATGGCCTAGACACGTGGAATATTTGGCTGAGAGACATTTATGCTCTCACCAAGTATTGAGGCATGGACATCATCAACAGAGACAGACTGTGTCAATAATTCATCAAGATGGCATGGTGGTTCACGGTATTGGGGGGCATATAAAAGTTGAAAAAAAAAATTTTTTTTGCTGTCTTAGTTGCTCAAGCCTTTGCTGAAGGAGGTCTAGATTGGGTGGTAAGGGAACTAATTATTTAAAGTTAAGATATAGGGTACAGATTCCCTTTAATGATATGTCGGCAATGCAGTGAAATAATGTGGTTATGATGTGGCCTAAATGATTTTGTAGAGGGTGGTTTAAATTTTTATTGCATTCTCTAGTTAAATTTAAATTTAGCATAACATTTTAACTACTTCATTTCAGAATCAGTCTCAGAAAGGCAGTAAAGGCAGCAAAAGCAGGGCATCATTTACTGCAAGGAGCACAACAGATTAAGAAAAAAAACAGTGTAGTATTCAGCCATCAATTCTGATGGTGTTAGAAAAACGGAAAACATTTGAACCATCCTTAAAACAAGCTCAAGAGTTAAATTCAGCCGTAGCATTGCAACCATTTAAAATAGTGGATAGGCTTGGTTTCCATAACCTGTAGAGAAACTAAACCCAACTTATTCCATGTCTAGCAGGTCCTATTTTTTAGCTAGAGAAATACTACGAGTGTACAACCTGGTGAGAAAAAAGGTAGTGTCATCATTGTCAGGGGCATGGTGGTTTGCTGCTACCACAGACCAGCAATGGCAGAATTGATGAGCCTTACATGAGTCTAACAGTGCATTATGTGACAAAAGAATGGGAGCTTGAGACAAACTGTTCAGAGACATTATTTATTCTAGAGGACCATACAACAGAGAACATAGCTGACCTCTTTGAAGAGCTTCTTGATGAATGGCACCTAAAGACAGAAAACACATCTGCAGTCAGCACCAATAATGGAAGTAATGTTAAAAAGGCATTCAGAGATGTTATGAAGGAAAACTGATTACACTGTTTTGGACATGACCTCAATCTTGCTTTTGGAAAGGCATTGAAAATCAGTAGAGTTGAAACTGCTCTTAGTATGTCGACACCTGGTCCAAGGTTTAAGTCACAGCTGGAAGAAAAAAAGGGAACTAAAGAAAAAACAAGCTGAACTGAATGTTCAAACAACATGAAGTCTTGCTGTATTCTGACATAATACAGTTAGCCCCAGCACTTGAACTGCCCCGGAGAGGAAAAAGTTAACTCTATGCAGAAGCATAGAACGTTGAGCTCAAGCTCGATTTTCAAACCTCTGTCTGTGGTACTTCCCAGTGTAACCGCTAGATTCTTTACTCTGCCTAACAATGAAGTCGCTCCGGAGATTTCCTCTGCTCAGTTCGGTAAAAAGTAAAGCGTCCGGTTTTAAACCATTTTATTTGTTACTTTTTCAGATTTCCAGCCTCCGTCTACAGTACAGGTAGTGTTGTAGATAGGTAGTGACTGTGTTTATTTTGGAAAAAAGTGTGGAAATTGTTTTTTCCTCAGTTTCTTATCGGTCGGTCTGGCTAGGAACCGACCTTGTATTTTCTTCTGTTTTCTAAATTGAATTTTTCTGGGATTAGAGTGGTGTTCCGGTACTGATCGGTTTCAAAAGAACCGGGCCTTTTCTGGTTCTTTTTCAAAACCCGTGACACAGTTTGTAACCGATTGGTTATTTATTACCTGGCTTGAAAGCTGCTATAGGGTAATTTAGTAGACTGGCCATGTCTGAGAAACCCAAGAAGAAAACTGGTCCCACTGGGTGTCAACACTGTACTGAGTGTGGGGAGGCCTTTGCCAAGGCCGACCCCCACCTCATCTGTGTTTATTGTCTGGGGTTTGACCACCTGAAGTCAGACTGCCAAATTTGCAAAACTTTCCCAAAACCACTCTAGAAAAAAGACTGAGTAGGCTGAAGCAAAGGGAGGCCAAGAAGTCCGTAGATCCAGATGGCCAGCCCAGTTCAGTTGTGGCCAAACCTGAGGAGGTGCCTACTAACTTAGGCGATACCTCCTCGGGCAAAAGGATAGCTGACTGTGAAGGGCCAGTTCCATCAAAAAAGAAATGAAAGTCTGCCGATTCGGATCTAGTACCGCATACTCCAACCGCGGATGAGATAGCCAAAGCGATTAGCATTGTTCAATTGCTTCGCCCGGTTCCGTCTGAACCAGTACCGCCGGTTAGGCAGTCGGTTTGCTCGGATCCCTCTCCTTCAGATTATGATCCAGATGCTTTTTATGAGGAGTGGGAGGGAGACGAAGACTACCCCGATGATGAAGATGACGACGGGGGGGGGGTCTGGATGTGCCCATTGAACCGGACATCTCCCCAGACAGGACCTCTAATGTCTCCCCTCCCTGGCTTTCTGAGTCCCCTTCACACTTCTTGTTCTACAAGAAGGTGGCCGAAACCCTCCAGTTCCCTATGGTTGAAGCTGCTGAGGAGGAAGAAGAGCCTGATTTTTTTGAAATGATGGATATTCCAGAGTCCAAAAGATTGTCTATCTCTCTTCATAAGTCCTTGGGGAAACAGACACAAAATATTTTACAAACTCCTAATTCATTACCTCCTGTGGATAAAAGAGTGGACAGGAGGTATATGTTATCAGGCTCAGGAACGGAGTTCCTTTATACTCATTGCAGCCATGTTGAGGTAGTGCAGGCTGCAGCCTGTGACAGGGCTAACATTCCTTTGGCTTCACATCCCCCCGGACAAGGACTCCAGGAAAGTTGATGCCATGGCCAAAAAACAATATTTGGCATCCTCTTTGGAACTCAGGCAGGCAAACTATATGGCCTACACAGCCAGGTATCAGAAGTCCAGGTGGGATACTGTTCTGGAACTGGCTAAACAGGCCTCTCCCCAACTAACTAAGGAGCTGGAGGAGGTGGCTGCAGATGGAATTGAGACATCTAAAGTACAATTTCACACTGCTGTGGACTCCAATGATGTGGCATCAAGAGTCATGGCTACATCTGTGTCTCTCAGAAAACATGCTTGGCTCAGATGTACTAGCCTATTATAAGATACCCAGACTAAGGCTATGGATTTTCCTGTAGTTGGTAACTCTGTTTGGGGAGCAGACAGAGGCTTCCATGAAGAAAATGGATGAATACAGGACCACTTACAGGAGTACACAGGCCAAGGAAAGGCCGGCCAATCCACAAAAGCAGCAGTCCAGGGACAGGGGCAGGCCCTTTCACAGGCCCTTTTTACCAAGCCCAGGCCTCCTCTCCTTTCCCACAGAGGGGTTTTCTGAGGGAGGGTGGGGGGATGAGCAGGGCTGCTTCCTCCTCCTCCCAGTCTAAGGCTCCTGCCAAGCAGACATCCTGAGGTGTCAGCCCAGGTCAACTCCCCAATCCCAGTAGGAGGCAGGATGGCTTACTACTTTCAAGCCTGGAAGTCTGTGACCTCAGACAAGTGGGTCCTGGAAGTAGTAAGCCAGGAACTAGCCCTCAGCTTTAAAAGGTTCCCAAAAAGGAGGGCCAGGTCTTTTCCACTTGCATCAATCTCAGAAACCCTTGCCCTAGAGGCAGAGGTTTCCTCTCTCTTGGCTCTCAGAGCCGTAGAGAAGGTTCCTACTTAACACAGGGGAAAAGGCCTGTACTTCAGGTACTTCATTACCCCAAAGAAAACAGGGGAGTGGCGACCCATCCTGGACCTAAGGTATTTGAACAAATACATATCAAAACCCAAATTCATAATGGTAACTCTAGGAATAATCCTTCCCTCTTTAAGGCCAGGGGATTGGCTAGCATTCCTGGACCACAAGGATGCCTACTTCCATATCCCTATCAGGTGCTCCCACAGAAAATACCTCAGGTTTGAGTTGCCTTCAGGCCATTATCAGTTCAGGGCCATAACATTTGGCCTAACATCAGCTCCAAGGGTGTTCACAAAGTGCCTTGCAGTAGTGGTGGCTTACCTCAGAAGACAGGGTATCACCATTTTTCCATATCTGAATGACTGGCTACTCATAGGTCAGTCATCAGACCAGGTCAAGTCAGCTCTGCGAACCATCCAGGACTTGCTCAGTTCTCTGGGGTTTCTTCTCAATCTTCCAAAATCTGTCTGAGAACCAGTACAACTTTTCACCTTCATAGGGATAGAATTGGATACTATCCAAGCAAAAGCTTTCCTTCCTCTGGCAAGGGTGAAGGCCCTTGTAGATCTTGCTTCCTCTTTTTGACCTCAGGTTTCTCGTCCAGCGAGACAGTTCCTCCAACTCCTGGGCAACATGGCAGCCTCCACTGCAGTGGTACAGGGAACCAGATTTCAGATGAGGGACATTCATTTCCATCTAAGGTCCTTTTGGTCACAGAGAAAGGACTCTCTCACCAAACTGATTCCAGTGACCCAGACTCTTGTCCAAGCTCTCCAGTGGTGGCTGGACCAGGACAACCTCAGACAAGGGGTTCCATTTCTCCTTCAAGTCCTGTCAGTAGTTCTAACTATGGATGCTTCTCTCCTAGGTTGGGGAGCCCACCTGGGAGCCCTGACAGTGCAAGGGGTCTAGTCTCCACAGGAGTCTCTCCTTCATATCAACCTCCTGGAACTCAGGGCAGTTTTCCTAGCCCTTCTCAGAGTTTCTTAGATTCAGTCAAGGCAAGGTGGTCCAAGTCAGAACAGACAACACCACCACAATGTGGTACATCAACAAGCAGGGAGGCACTCAGTCCATGGCCTTGTGCACAGAAGCCATGAAGCTGTGGTCTCTGGCCTATTCTCTTCAGACTTCCCTGGTAGCAGTTCACCTTCCAGGAAAGGACAATGTACTAGCAGATGCTCTCAGCAGAATTTCTCAGGGACATCACAAATGGTACCTGGATCCTCACATCCTGAAGGTCATCTTCTTCAGGTGGAGCACTCCAGAGATAGATCTCTTTGCAGCACCAGACAATCATCAACTTCCTGTTTTGTTGCAGACCTCCAGTCCTGGGGATGGTACCCCTGGATGCTCTCATTTTGGACTGGAAGGGCAGGTTTCTCTATGCCTTCCCTCCCTCCCTTCCCTCTGCTGTTCAGAGTTCTGATCAAGATCAGAACTCAAACCTGCACAGTGATACTAGTGGCTCCAGACTGAGCCAGACAGTCTTGGTATCCTCTACTACTGTCCTTGACAGTGGCATGTCCCCTGTCTCTTCCCAGGAAATACAATCTCCTGTCATTCCTCCCAGGGGTGGATCTGGTACCCCCAATCTCCAGTCTCTCAATCTCAAGGCCTGTCTCTTGAAGAGTTAGAATATGCAACACTACATCTCTCTCTCAGGGAGTTCTGGATATTCTGAAGGTCTCCAGGAAACCTTCCACTAGGAAAACTTACAATTCCAAATGGAAGAGGTTCAGTATTTGGTGCTCTCAGAAAGGCATTGTGCCCGTTTCTGCAGACAGTTCCACAACCTTAGATTACCCAGTTCATCTGAATAGCCTAGGCCTTAGGCCTGCCTCTCTGAAGGTTCATCTAGCAGCTATCTCTGCATTCCTTTCAGCAGGAAAGGGCTCTTCCCTGGCATCTCATCCTGTTTTCAGGAAGTTTTTCAAAGGTCTGGTTCACATTAACCCTCCCTTTAGGGAGCCTACTCTGCCTTGGGATCTCAATGTCTGCATTGCTCAGCTTATGAGCCACACTTTGAACCTCTGGCTTTGGCCAAGTTGAAGTACCTGACCTGGAAAACTGTGTTCCTGGTATCTATTACTTCTGCCAGGTGGATTAGTGAATTACAGGCCCTGTCAATTGAACCTGACTTCATATCCTTCCATAGGGATAAAGTGGTCCTAAGAACCAATAGGAGGTTCTTGCCCGAAGTGGTATCAAATTTTCATCTGAACCAGTCTATATCTCTCTCTGTGTTTTTCACTGGCCATTCTTCTTCAGGAGAAAGAAGATTATACAGTTTGGATGTTAAAAGGGCTCTTAGCTACTACATAGAGCATACTAAGGCACACAGAAATTACTGTCTTCAATTGTTTCTCACTTATGGTGAAGTGGGGAAAGGTAAGCCTGCCACTAAGAGAACTATTGCCAGGTGGATTGTTTCTTGTATACAATTCTACTATAATAAATTGGGTAGAACACCCCTTTAGGCCTGATGGCTCACTCAACTAGGGGTACAGCTGCTACTCTAGCTGTGGCCAGAGATATACCCTTGTTAGAGATCTGTAAAGCAGCCACCTGGAAAACAGTACATACATTCACCAAGCGTTACTCCCTGGACATCCAGGCTAGGAGTGATGCTAGGTTTGGCACAGCAGTACCGAAGAGCCTGTTCCCAAAGTAGGTTCTGCATTCCCTCCTCCATAGGGAACTGCTTGGTAGTCTGCATATGTCAGAATACAGAAAGACTTCATGTTGTTTGAACAAAAAACTACTCACCATAGTAATGTTGTTTCTTCTAATGGAGTCTTGCTGTATTCTGACCTCCCCCCCCGCCTCCCCTCTCAGAACCTAGTTTTGGGAAGTGGGCTGGCAGGTACAGTGTTGCACCTCAGAGGTGTACCTTGTATCCTCCCTCTTGCATGGGGTAGCTGTTATTGTTATTTTTCTTGTGTTTTTATAGTTAAATATTGTCACTACCTTTTCTTCTTGAGTCTTTTTGGACCCAAAAATCTTTTGCCCTTTCGCTATATGTTTTGAACAATTTCCATACTATAGTACTTAGTTAGTTACAGTAGTTTGCTCGTAAGAATCTGACTGTTACACTGGGAAGTACCACAGACAGAGGTCTGAAAACTGAGCTCGAGCTCTGCATAGAGTTAACTCTTTCCTCTCCGGGGCAGTTCAAGTGCTGGGGCTAACTGCATTATGTCAAAATACAGCAAAACTCCATTAGAAGAAACAACAATACTATGGTGAGTAATTTTTTTCTTCTGCAATGTTCCCTGGTCCATAATATAACAACAAGATGGGGTTCAAGATATGCTATGGTGTCCCGGTTCATTGAGCGGCAGCAGGCTGTGTGCGTGGTTTTGGTTTCTGACTGAAATACGTGGTATTTAACGCCAAAGGATACAGATGTAGGAATGCTCGAAGATGTTAACCAAATCTTTGGTCCTCTGAATACATTCGTTGACTCTTTAGCAGTACAGCAGTATGTGACAACGTCTGCACTAAAACCATTTCTGCATTATCTGAAAACTGATGTGCTGAGCCCGAAAGCAACAGATACAGCACTGGGACAGCAGATGAGACAAGCAATTTCTGATGGCACTGGGTCCAAACAATGTTGGTCAAAACAGTGTAAAAAGGTGCTGATTCTTTTTTTGTGGGGAGCTTTGCTCCCTGTACCCCCACTTATAGATTCTCACTCCAGGGGGGGAGTGTATTGTGGGGAAAGTTAAAATTTGTGGGGCCGTAGAAACAGCCCCCCAAAAAAACAAAGTCCCACTGCTGCCAAAATCCTGAAGACCAGGATTAGAACCCTGGTCTCCATTGCTGCCGACTGAGCTGCTCCATGCCTCAGTGCTCCACACCATGGGAGCAGTTCAGCCAGCTATTGGATCAGTCGTGCCCTTTTCCTTTTTCAGGACTATGGACAGCGGCCAGGGGAGCGCTTATAGCAAGTGCTGTAAATCCCTGTTTACTGTCCTTTTGAGCACTTACCAGACTAGTGCCTTATAGTGCGCACTATTCTGGTAATGCTAATCTAACCGGGTACCATTTCTGACAATCTATTCCCCAGGTATAAAGACTTTGCAGAAATTCAGCGCACCCTTGACATTGCATGTTTCATAGATCCAAGATTTAAAGCCAGTTTTGCAGAAGATGCCAATTCAGTTCTATCCATGGTAGAACAAGAAGCAATAAACCTTGGCACTATGCAAGAAACAACCTCCACACAGAGCCTGCTTCTGCCTGAATGTCCATCACACCAAGGTAGACAAAGTGTCACCAGTGCTGCTGCTGCTACAGCACCTGGAACTTCAGCCTTCACAGTTAACAGTGAAGATGAACTGAAAATTGCAGTGATGTTGTTGAAGACTCTTACTCCCCCTGAAGATGGCAACGCACTCTCAGACCACTGAAGAAATCAAGCAGGCAAAAGTTCAAATCAAAGTGAATTTATTGTGGTAAAGTGTAGGCACACTGGCTTAAACCCTCAGCCCCAGTGCTTCAACCCCAAGCAGGCCTTCGTCAGGGGGTGGGTCTGACCCACATTGGCACATTCCACCAATGTATATCAGTTCCTTAAAGTGATATACTCCAGTAATACCAATTGTGAACTACAGTGATAAAAACATTGGTGAAAAATACAATAAATAAGAAACACTCAATACATACCAAAGCTTATGTTATAAATATGATGGTTAACATCAACTAACATTTTACATATACAAAAATTATTTATTTATTATTTATTACATTTTGGTGACCGGGTGAGCCCACTGAGCCCCAGAGGTCCCTTTTTCAGGGGTGACCCCGGGATTACATAACATAGGATACATCACAATGCGGTAAATGTAGAAAATGCAATTATGATACAAGTTATACAGAGGTGTACAGTCAGCTTGTTACATGTGCTGAGATCAGCATTACAGCAGTGCATGTGTATTGATACTAATAAAGAGGGGGGTGTGAACCGCAAATGCAGAGACAGATTGCGCACAGTAGGTAGTAACAGACTGTGAGGCTTAGGTGTCCATGTGGTGGACCCGTATCTCTAGGAGCTGCATTTGGAGGTAGCCATAATATGAGCCTTAAGCCTTGTGCAGAAACTTTTGATGTAGGGAGCTTCCTGCACTCCAGGAGGGAGGGAGTTCCATAGGGTGGGTGCCGTGTGAGTGAAAGACTTGCCCCCCACCTTGGTTCTGACTCTAGGGACAGCTAGGAGCATGCAATCCATTGTGCAGAGGAGCCAAGGGTTATTCTTTAGTGCAATAAGTCCCAAGAGGTTGGGGGGGGTTGGGCTGATTAATTTGAAGGTTTGGCAAAGCAAGGGGTACTGGAGACGGGCTTCCCAGGAGGGCCAATTTAGTTGGAATAGTGTGTCACAGTGATGGTTCCTGGGGTTTGACTAGGCAGCAAACCAAGCCACCTTATTGTATAGAACTTGGAGTCTATTCATCTAAAGTCTAGCTACTCCCTGGACCACTGGGGCCACATAGGTAATTGTCAGGAGGAGGACGCTGGTGGCTTTGGAGACCCTTGCTTCAGGTATCAGCTGGTCTTTCAATTGGTAGAGGGTGTCTAGTTTCGCATGTAAGTTTTTAGTAACTTGGTCCACATGGCCCTTGAGGGTGAAGCCCTGGTCCAGGGTGAGGCCAAGGTATTTTAGTGATGTCACAACCTCTAGCCTACTGCCCGATGCAGAGGTCAGTTGTAGGTGTTGGCTTCTATCATGTCCAAGGGATCTTGGGCCAAACAGCATGGCCTTGGTCTTGTTTGTGTTAAGGACCATTCTGTTGTTAACAAGCCATTGCGCGAGGGAACTCAGGTGTCCTTGTAGCAAGAGGCTGAGGTCTCCCAGATTAGTGGAGGGTTGATAGATGATGGCATCATCCGAATACTGGACCACAGAGCTCCCACCACAGTGGTCGCAGAGTTCATTGGTGAAAAGGGAGAAGAGAAGGGGGCCAAGGATCGACCCTTGAGGCACTCCCTCTATTAATGGGAGTGGCTCCGATATGGAGTCTTTCCATTTTACCCTCTGTGAACATCCATTTAAGTAGCTTTTGAACCACATAATGGAATGGCTGTCAAGGTCTACGTTGCCCAGCTTAGCCAACAGCAGATTGTGATTGACCAGGTCGAAGGCCTTGGATAGGACGATAAAGACCGCACCAGTAGGGGTCCCCTTATCCAGTTCTCTGAGCACATCAGTCAAGAATTTGGTGAGGGCAGTGTCCACCCCATGCCTGGTTCTGAAGCCATGTTGGGAGGGTGCCAGAAGTTGATGGAATTCTAGGTATTCACGGATCTTAATCCTTTATATATTACTAAGTACATATGCAATTCATCACATGTAATGATTTACTATATTACACGAAAGGGAATAAAGCTTAATTAAAGCTTGGCGATCTATTTGATTAAATAATGAAGGACTGTAATTGCTTAGGCTTATAGGATAAGGCCCCAAAAGAATTTGTATATCTTATTTTATTCTACATCTGTTAGAAATTTATATCTCCGCACAGAATAATTTAAGGACATCAGTGCATAATTGTAAGGGGTCAGATCCAGCCACAAGAACACAGTCTTCATTATTTCCAGATGATCAGTCCTAAGAAAGATTAAAAAAAGGATGAAAAATAAGATGTAACCAATTATCCCCCCCAAAAAAACATTTTTTATATATATTATTTTGTGTAGAAAACAACTAATCTTATCTTAAGTAGTGTCCATTATGAAGTGCCAGTGATATTTGCAGGGAGGCAGACTCAACCACGGGGGGGGGGGCGTGGGATGTTGGAATTTATGAACTTATTAATATTTTACTAATGCTTTTTATCCAACAATGAAAAAATTAATTATCAGCTTTAAACATTTACGAATTAAATCATTCTTACAAATAAAATGAGAAATCAGTTTCTTCATTCAGTCCTGATGGTACACCTGTGGCTGCAGAAAAATTGTTCAAATGACAAAGTGTTTTTTGATCGGGCTGAAGAATGTATTGAGAGATTTAAAATGAGAGGACAGTAAATAGGGATTTACAGCACTTTCTATAAGCACTCCCCTGGTCGCTGTCCGTAGTCCTGAAAAAGGACAAGGGCACCACTGATCCGGTAGCTGGCTGAGCTGCTCCCATGGTGTGGAGCACTGAGGCGTGGAGATATATAAATTTCTAATAGATGTAGAACAAAATAAGATATATAAATTCTTTGGGGGCCCTATCCTATAAGTCTAAATAATTATAGTCCTTCATTATTTAATCAAATAAATCTCTGAGCTTTAATTAATCTTTAATTTCACAGAGAGGGTTGTGGATGCATTGAACAGCCTTCCTGAGGAGGTCATGGAGTCAAGAACAGTGGGGGAATTCAAGAATGCATGGGACAGACATAAGGCAGTCCTAGTGGCGAGTAGGAGGAAATAGGCTGTTGGTTAACTAGGATCTGCAGCTTATCCATTAGGTAGGAAAATGGGCAGACTAGGTGGGCCAAGCGGTCCTCAACTGCCATCAAATTCTATGTTTCTATGTTTATTCCCTTTCTCTAATATAGTAAATCATTACATGGGATGAGCTGCATATGTACTTAGTAATATATAAAGGATTAAGCTTTTTGTATGTGTAAAATGTTAGTTGATGTCAACCATCATATTTATAACATAAGCTTTGGTATGTATTGAGTGTTTCTTTTTTATTGTATTTTTCACAAATGTTTTTATCACTGTAGTACACAATTAGTATTTTTGGAGTGTATCACTTTAAGGAACTGAAATAAATTGGTGGAATGTGCAGATGTGGGTCAGACCCGATGCTGAAAAAGGCCCGCTTGGGGTTGAAGTGCTGGGGCTAAGGGTTTAAGCCGGTGTGCCTCCACTTCACCACAATAAGTTCACTTTAATTTGAACTTCTGCCTGCTTGGTTTCTTCAGTGGTCTGAGAGTGCATTGCTGTTTTCAGTGAACTATTATCTGGGTTAGCTGCCCTGCTTTGTACTCCCATGACTCCTGTGCATGACTTTTTTTCTATGTTACTGATTTCTGCTTCATGAAATGCAGCCAAAGCACCAGTTGGTGGATTGGTGGGAGGACCTCTGACTCTGATATACTTCAGAAGAGGCAAGTGTGGTAAAGACTTTGATCTGCTTCTTGATTGCCATAACTTTTAATATGACTGACTTAAGCAATACACCTAACTTAGAAATAAGTAGTGATTCTGAAGGAGAAATGAACATTGATTGTTTGGAGGACACTGAGTCGATCTATTGATGTTGGGAAGCCAAAAGAAACCAATTGTTTGAGGTTGATTCTACTGAATCTACAGATGATGAGTTAAAGTCACTATTTCAAAATCTGGAAAAGTTACATATTATAGAACTAAGCCATTATTACAACCAAGTGACATTAAAACATTATTTAGATCAGAACATTTCCCCCAAGGGGATTACATTTTGATAAAACACCCACTTCGGGGTTTGATGATGAGATTTTGAAAATTGATTGGGAAACAGCTTTAACAGAATGCACTGACAAATTAATTACTGCATTCATCATGAGGGATCAGAGTTGTCTGAAACCAATTAATAAAGATATCAAAGAACTACAGGTTCAGATTGGGAAACTAAAATTCAAATCCAAATACCAAACCTTAAACAAAACTTACATCCAAAGAACTAGCAAGTTCAAAAAAGAGTTAATTCAGAGGAAGAAGAAGAAGAAATTGACTAGAGATTTGGGGGACTACAAGAGGAAAGAGGTATTTGTGTGGGAAAGGAGAAGTCGCTCTGAAAGCCGTGAGATGGAAGAGACAGTTGGAGCAAGCAACCAAATAAATCAGTTACTATAAGAAAAGAAACTAATTCAATTATTCAATTAGAATCTTAAGATATTTCTCAGTTAGCTATAGGAAATACAAGTTCAAGACAAGAGATTTTTTTAAAGGCGAAAGAACAGAGTGTATAGATAAAGCAGAGACTGTATACCCAACAACAAAATGGAAACATATATAAAAAAAACCAGACAAGGTAAAAGAGGCAAGCAGGTCAATACCATGTGCACAGAGATCCCTGAGAAACAAAACATAGCAATAATAAATCTTTCAGACATCGAACTGTCTTCCACATAAAAAGCAATATTATTAAAAGGTTTCTCATTTATTCCAACACCTGTTCCTGACAAATTTAAGATTTGAGTAGATGTCTTCAAACTAATTAGAAAACTGAAATTACATTGTTTCTTTGGTAAACCACTGGAACAGCAAACACAGGAAACAGATCACTTGAACATGGGGTTCTCTAATTGTTTGATTGATTGAATGGAGAGATTACAGTGCCAAAATGGACAAAGAAGTGAACAAATTACTGCCTCATCCTCAGTATCAGCAAGTGGTACTATGACAGCAACAAATTCCCTAAATAATACTTCTGTTGACTTTGAAATGGATGATCATCCATGCATTGGAAATAACTGGATAGACCTGGTAGATTTAAATGAACTTCCTAATAGGACTGACACCTTACCTGAAGAAATGCCAATGGACACTGAAAAAATAACAACAAGGTATAAAGAGCTCCTGTTTCCCTATCAGCCTTTCTGCCCCCTCCGCTCTGCCAAGGCTGACCTGCTTGCCGTGCCTCCCTCACACCTTAGGAGACTGGGTGACAAAGCTTTTGGAGTTGCTGCACCAGTGCTCTGGGATTCTCTGCCACACCACATATGTACAGCCAGCTCAGTGGAGGCTTTTAAAGTCTCTTTAAAAATGTTTTTGCTTGATAAAGCTTTTAGAGTTATTTAAATTGGTGATTTTAATTCTCGGGGTTTCTGTTTTTACCCATTGTAAAGCACTCTGAGCCACCTTTGGACAGAGTGCAATATAAATAAAATTTGCCTTGCCTTGCCTAAATTTCATCCAAAATCAATATTCTGTCCCGCAGTGTACAGTATTGCAATAATGACTTTTGAGAGATTGATGTTGAATGAAATCAATAAATTGTTTGTGAATTACACACCCTATAAAAAGAAAAATCTAAATAGAAATGAAACTGAAACATTACCACAACTAGAACAACTTGAGGGCAATTGTTTTCAAAAACTCTGATAAGGGAGGGAATATTGTTATGACGTGAGAACAACAATATATGCATAAAGTTTATGAGCTATTGAATGTAACTGAGAATTACATTAGCTTGACAAGTGACCCCACTGTCTGGTACCAAATGAAGTTATGTGAGTTTGTGGATTGGGCTATTAAACGTGGTTTTATATCTCCACACAAAGGTGATTTTTTGAAAGTAGAACATCCTATAACGCCTATATTCTATATACTTCTAAAGACTCATAAACAAGGCCACTGTTTTTCAGTTTTTACCAGAAAATCTGGTAAAATTCTGGAATTTGGGCTGCCTGAAGACTGGTAAAAATAAAGATTTCATGGAATCTGCCATTTTATATCAGATCAGTAAATCAACAAAACTTGTGTTTTTCCTTTAATTTCTTCCTGTACTATTTTCAGTTTGCTTTATTTAATGCTCTGTATAGTAAGTCTTCTTTAATTCTGATCATTTACGCACATACTAAAAGAATGATAGCAGAATCCCGGTAAAATCCAGAAATTAGAGTAATAATCACTGGTGCAATTCCAGAATCTGAAGTCTTGAAAACGGAATTTCATTATTTTAATCACTGTAAATCAGTGGCCTTGCTCATAAAGACTTATTAAATCTGCCAGGATGCCCTATTGTTTCTGGAGTGGGGTCTCTTACACAGAATCTAGCACTGTTTGTGGACAGCCTTTTGCAGCCCAATGTGTGTAAGTTATCTTAATATCTCAGAGATAGCATGGATTTGATGGAAAAATTAAGAGGTTTCATTTGGAATGTACACTTTAGCTGGATCACGATTGATGTTCTGTAGCTAGTCTGCACACTTCCATCAGTCATTCTGGTGGTTTAAATGCCATTGAATATTTCTTCAAATCCAGTACAGAAGTATCTCAACATTTTCTCAGAAGCTCACTTGAATTCTGTTTGACGCATAATTATTTTACATTCAATAAGGAATTTTTCCTCAAGAAGTGCAGCACAGCAATGGGGGCAGCATTTGGCCCCTCTTATGCTAATCTTTTTATGGGCTTGTGGGAAAATAAACATGTTTTCGATGATAGGCAAAATGGTTTTTTTTAAAAAACATATAATTTGGGGGGTTCAGTTTATTGATGACATGCTGGTGGTGTGGGAGGGAGATGTGGATCTCAAACCATATTTCTTGGAATATCTGAATAATAATTTATTTATTTGTTTGTTTACTGGGTAGGTGCACTGATCCAATGGACCATTGTCAGGTGAAACCAGGGCCATACAGATGGCACATACAATAGGATAGTCAGACATTACAGTTTCAGTTATATAAGACAGGTACAGAAGAGTACAGGTGAAAGTACAGTTACAGTTACAAAATAAAGATGAGGCACATTTACATAATGTACAGTATCAATTATGCAGTGATTGAACAGTAATTAAAGAAGCAACAAGAGAGGAATTTAAAATTTACTTTTGAATTGCTTAGTAGTTCTATAAAAGTTTTGGATTTGAAATTAAAGGTGGTGCCTGGATCAGATGTACAGACTGAGGGGTACCACATTGAGATGGCTGCCAATTCTGTATTGCATGTTGACAATGCACATCCCCATCTCCTGATCTCCTGTATTCCCTATGGGGAATTATTGAGATTGTGGAAAAAATTGTTTAAATGACCTAGTGTTTTTTTGATCCAGCTGAAGAATGTATTGAAAGATTTAAAGTGAGAAGTTATTATTTAGGGGTTCTAAATATATATTTATTTATTTGAGCATTTCACCAGAAAAGGCATACTGAACAATGAAATGCTCCTTTTCTGATGTGTCCTGGTAGAGAGGGGAAATGGGAAATCATATAGGAATACAATCAAGCAAAAGGAACTTACAGTAAGACAACTGGAATAAGAGATACGATCAGCAAAATACATGTTGACATTTGAAGGCATTCACTACAATACCAGAAAAAAAATATATAGGACGTTTAACTAATTGGTGCCCTGGAAAGGGTGCCACAGTTAAAAAGAGAAGAGTTACTGGTACAAAATAAATCCAATAGGAAACAATTGTCAAACATAGATTCCACAGTGACTTTTATTATGGAATTCAATCCCCTTGCGGGGCAAGTAGGCAGTTTGGTCCATAAATTTTGGCCCATCCTGCTAACAGATAAAACATCGAAACACAACATAGCACCCAAACCTAGGGTCACATTTAGTAAGGGGAAAAACACTGGAGAACACCTCAGCAAGAGTCACTTTGTAGCAATGGATTCACCCACAACAGACACTATGTTGCTTACAAAGAAACCAATTTTTTTTTAAATGTGGGAAATGCAACATCTGCAAACATGCATGTACAAAAAAAAAATATTACAGTAAATAACATAAAAGTGACATTAAAACAATTTTTTTACTTGCAATACCCTTTTTCAGTGTACTGTATATGTACTGGTGTTCATGTGGGCTACAAAATATCAAGATGACTACAAGACCGGTCAAACTCAGAATACAGGAACATGTCAGAGCAATCCTGAATGGAAACTGCAGTAATGCATTAGGTGTCCACTTTTTGGATTGACAGCTTTTGAGTTACGGTGCTAGAGCATGTATCCAGACATCCAAGGGGAGGGAACTGAACAAAGGTTTCAGCACAAAAGGAGACTAAATGGATACTGGCTTTAAATACAGGTGCTCCATCAGGATTGAATGAAGAAATTGATTGCTCATGTTTTTTGTTAGAACGATTTACTTCTTGAATTTTGTAAGTTGATAATTATATTTTGCATTGTTGGATCAAAAATTATTGCTAAAACATTAATAAGTTCATAAATTCCAACCCCAACCCCTGCCATGGTTGGGTCTGCCACCTACCCAAACATCACCAGCACTTCATAATGAACACTACTTGAGATATGATTAGTTTTCTATACAGAATAATATATGTAAAAAAAATTTGATAATTGGTTACACCTTATTTTTCATCCATTTTTTAATATTTCCTAGGCTTGCTCATCTGGAAATAATGAAATGTGTGTCCTAGTGGCTGGATCTGACTCCTTAGAATTACGCATTGATTGACTTCTTTAATTTTTCTGTGTGGAGATATAAATTTCTAACAGACGTAGAATCAAATAAGATTTACAAATTATTTGGGGGCCTTATCCTATAAGCCTATGTAATTACAGCCCTTCATTATTTAATCAAATAGATCTCCAAGCTTTAATTAATCTTTATTCCATTTCCTCTAATATACTGTAGTAAAGCATTACAAGTGATGAATTGCATATGTACTTAGTAATAAATAAAGGATTAAGATTTTTGTATATGTAAAATATTAGTTGATGTCAACCATCATATTTATAACATAAACTTTGGTAAACATAGATACACAGAAATGTGATGGCAGAGAAAAGCCCCTCGGCCCATCTAATTTGCCCAACAACACCCCCCCCCCGTTATGCTTCCATCCTCCTTTCCCAGCCCCTTAAATCTATCCCAAGCCCTCTTGAACCCCACCACCATTTCAGCTGCCACCACTTCCTCTGGGAACTTGTTCCAGGTCTGGTATGTATTGAGTGTTTATATTTATTGTATTTTTCACCAACGTTTTTATCACTATAGTACACAGTATTACTGGAGTGTATCACTTTAAGGAACTGAAATAAATTGGTGGAATGTGCCAATGTGGATCAGACCTGCTCCCTGACGAAGGCCCGCTTGGGGATGAAGCACTGGGGTTGAGGGTTTAAGCCAGTGTGCCTCTGCTTTACCATAATAAATTCACTTTAATTTGAACTTCTGACTACTTGATTTATTTAGTGGTCCAAGAGCGCCTTTCTGTCTTCAATGAACTATTGTCTGGGTTAACTGCACTACTTTGCACCCCCAAGACTCCTGCATGCAACTTTTTTTCTATATTTCTTACTCCCCCTTCCCTGGTGGTACCAATTGTTCTGTTTGTTCCTCATCACCACAACTTGGAATGCAGAAAACTATGTCTTGCCCTGGCATTTCAGGAGTGCTAAAATGCTTCACTGAAATAAGAAGAACCAAAATAGAAGGACCTCTGGAAGATGACATTTCTTTAGAGACAAAAGTGAAATATGAGTTAACATATTATATGGACCTGCCGGATCTGGCTACAGATCTTGATCCTCTTATGTGGTTGAAATGCTATAAAACAGAACTGTCATTACTATTAAATGTACTGTAGTTCAAAAGACTGTATGCATTCCGATAACCAGTGTGCCATCAGAGAGTAGTCAGTGCTAATGCACTTGTGTTAACACCAATGAGGGCTAGACTAACTCCCAAGCATGTCAATCATCTTCTTCAATAAAAATTTAAAGTGAATCTTCACTTTATGGCAATTCTTTCCCCATTCAAAACACCACCACTACAGAATTTGTAGCATACCACCAGGGAAGGGGGTGACAGAGAGTGAAGGAGTTTGGTTGACTCACTTTTCTGCTTAGGAAAAATATTTTGAAAAAATGGAAGAGGAAGAGGTGGAATTCACCATTTCTAAAGCAAAAATTGCCAATGCACACACAAAAATGTTAGAAAATAATTTCATTTAAAAAATACAAATGTATTATCTCCGCTTTGCTATCCATGTCAATTTCAATTTCTTTTTAAATTCAACATGACTGGAAGGTGGTTGTTATTAAAGGAGATTTCTAAGAGGAAATTCCAGTGACATCACTGAGCCACCTGCAGCTTGAGTTTTGAGCTCCCATCTTCCTTGATCTAAAATATTGCTCCTTGCAATTTAAATCTTATATTAGTTAGATCTTCATGTCAGGGAAAGAAGCTGGAGACAGTAGATCTACAAGGGCCAAGATAAAACAGTTGAAATCCACTTCAAAACTACTGGATATAGCAGAGCAAAATCTAGCCCGAAGTCAGAGTCATTCACCTGCCAGTTTTAAAGGCCTTGATAACGATACTGACAATGAGACAGACCGGCTAACTCACAACAGGTTTGAGCAGATACTACAGGATATAAGAGAGAGGCAGACTCTCCATACATTACTGTTATAAGTTTGATGTTAAGAACTGCAGGTAGCACTGGTGATTAGCCCAGCCCAACAAAAACCCAGGAGAAGAGTACACAGTGGTGGTGGTGGAGTACTTACAACAACAAAAATGGAAAGGGACCTGGGGTAGTCATATCAAATGACCTAAAGTTAGGCAAGCAATGTGAGAAGGCAGTAAGGAGAGCTGGAGGGATACTGGGATGCATAGGGAGAGGCAAGAGAGGAAGTTGTTATCCTTCTGTACAGACAGTTGGTGAAACCCCATCTGGAATACTGTGTGCAGTTCTGGAGACCCCATCTCCACAAGGACATAGACAGGATGAAGGCAGTCCAGAGGAGGACAACTAAAATGGTGCAAGGTCTGCACCATAAGCCATATGAAGAAAGACTAGAAGAGCTTAATATGTATACCCTCGAGGAAAGGAGGGGTTGGGGGACTTGATAGAGACGTTCAAGTACCTCAAGGGAATCAACAACGTCCAGGAGGGCAGCATCTTTCAGAAAAAGAGATGTGCAAGAACAAGGGGGCACAATTTGAAGATAGAGGAGGACAGCGCAAAGGCAACGTGAGGAAGTATTTTTTCATGAAGAAGGTGGTGGACACATAGAATAGCCTTCCTAAGGAGATAGTGGAGTCAAAAACAGTGGGGGAATTCAAGAATGCATGGGACAGACATAAGGCAATTCTAGTGGGGGGTAGGAGGAAGTAGGCTGTTGGTTAACTAGGATCTGCAACTTATCCAACAGGTAAGGAAATGGGCAGACTAGGAGGGCCAAGCAATCCTTATCTGCCATTAAAGTCTATGTTTCTATTCTTCATGCTATTATAAAGATGTATGTTTTGATCGGGGAGCCCTATTCAAGGGAATTCCCTAGTGGGCTGATCTACATGAAGAAGTTAGCCTGGAAATAATCAGCTATGGATTATAATTCATGTTGGTTTGTTCATAGGGCTTTATAAAAATAGCCCTAACAGTAAAAATGCACTCCCCTTCTAGGAGCATGGTTGGTTATGTCTAAATTTACATCAGAGACTGTTTAAATTTTCAGTTGATTAAGGCAGACAAACACATTGGGGCCTTAACATAACGTTTATATTTGGTGCTTGTTTCCCCATGACATGAATTTTTTTTTCTTTCCCCCTTGGAGAATCGATGGAGTTATGGCCACCCCCTGTGGCTATCTTTATTATTAATAATTTAGACTCCATATTAAGGAGTGTGTCAGCGGTTTCTGAATGTGTGTTCAATGCCAGACAAGCCACACAGTTTTAGTTCACTGAGTACTGCCCACCTCTTGGAGTAGTGCCAAGTCCTCAGGGTTGAAAGGAGGGGAAGGCAGGTTGAAAGGAGAAATTTAGGGGGAATTCAAACATGACTTTAACACCTTTCAGCCCTGGTAAGGAGTGATCGGGAAGGACCCTAGCTTAGAGGGAAAATGTTGAGATCTGTATGAATCAGACTACAGACACCCCCATTTTACTGACATCCTGTTTATGGATGGGAATAATTCCATATGCTGCACATCTTTGTGATGGAGTCATGTTAAATATCTAGGTATCCATAAATGAGGTGGGATAATGCACAGAGCATACCTTTTGGTTTTATGGGTTCCTTAGCACCACCTTAAGGCTCCCTGTCCCTAAATCTTGTAGAACCCTCTGCAATGGTTCAATAGAGTGAACAAGGTAAGGGGGAACAAAGGGAATCACTAAATAAATAAAAGGGGGGGATTTTAGTTAGATTAATATACTAATAGTGAGTCAGACTTGGTGTCTGTGACTGGTTGACAATAAGTAAGGAGGCTACCACTGACAAATAAAGGTCATGACCTCTGGTTCCTAGCTGGACTCAAGCAATAGCAATGTCTCAAGGGCCTTTTACATGGTCCACTGTAGAAGAGCTTAATCTACAGTAGTCACCATTTGTTAACCCTGCAAAAGTAAATGTTCGCTATGTTTTCTAGCTAATGTTATGTACCAGGATGTCTTTGGCGTTCTCTTTAGTTTCTTTATGCACATTTGGGGAAGACGGGGTTCACCTCAGATTCTTCTCCTTTTATTATGTTAGGTGTGTCGCAGTCTTTTCCTTTTCTGGGCTGTTTTCTTGTTGGATTTGCCCAGATAGTGCTCTCCTATTATATGAGAACAAGCAACACGATCAACTCATCAGTAGAAACTCAGGTATGCCTTGACGTTTTCAACAGCAAAGTCTAGAGAGTGCCCATTCGTGCGCTCCTCCTTTGGAAGTAAGCAGTTGATCATTTTTATTAACATGTTTTTAAAGTTTAGGCCTAGTTAGCCCGGTTTAAAAGGTTTAAGGAAAGTTTATGTTATGAAGTGGAAATGAAAAGACATTTTATTATCTGCAACCACAAGAGGGCACCAGAGCACACATTTTTATTCCGGCAATTTAATACCTATCTGTACCACTCACCGTGAATAGCACAGCAGTTAAAGTGATGACTTATAATGTAAATGGCCTTACTCATCCAATAAAAAGGGGCAAAATTATGGCATATATAAAGAAAAATGTGGCTGATGTTGTTCTCTTACAGGAGACTAATTTATCGGACCAAGAACATTCGAAACTCTCCAAATTTGGATATGAGCATGTCAACTACTCCTCTTATAAAACTGGTTGCAGAAGGGGAGTGGCAATTTTGATACTGAGACAGGTCCTTTTTGTGGTTAAAGTTGTCTGTCCAGACAAAGAAGGCCAATATGTAGTGCTGGTGGGTTATTATGAACGTCAGACAATCACGCTAGCCTCTCTCTATGCACCTCCAGGCTCAGATTTTGGATTTTATAGAAATGTTTTCTCCTTTTTATTTTTGGAAAAAGCAGAAGGACAACTCATATGTGTGGGTGATCTAAAGCTTTCTCTGACACCAGAGATAGATACGACCTCTGGTATACCCAGACGGGAACATGGAGTGGTGTGGATGGTGAAGTCACTTCTCACTGAAATAGGGATGGTAAATGCTTGGAGACCCATACAGGGATCCACAAGAGGTTATACATTTTATTCAGCAGCTCATAAAATGTATTCCCATCTAAATCTGTTACTGGTTAGTTAGGAATGTACAGATAGACTTTGTGACTGTTCCATGGGCACACTGGGAATTTCGGACCATGCTCCAGTAACGCTTACCTACACACGTCAAAAGTTGATTTAAAATAGTTTCTGGAGACTGAATGTCTCATTGATACAGGACAAAGAAGTAAATAAGCAACTACAAAAATATATAAAGCAGGCTATACAAAATAATGGAGCTCCAGATGTTAAACAGGGCACTGTGTGGGACATAATAAAGGCCATGATGGGGACAGATTGATAGCTATAGTGGCAGGGTGTAAAAAAGATAGCCCAAAGAAGCAACAGGAACTAGAATGCCAAATTGAGTCTCTGGAACTTCAACAGTAAAATAAACTAGATAGGAGAAGGGGAGTAGAATTAACAAAATTAAAGAAAGAATTGAATCAGATACTTGATTATAGGGTTGAACAAAACCTTAAGTATCTTTGCCAAAGATATTACGAATCGGGCCCTAGAGCATTGTGACTTCTGGCCTGTTGGATCAGGGCAGAGAGAAGTAGGGCGCATATTAGTAAAATACTACAACAAGAAAGAGTACAAAGAGTGGTGAAAATGAAGGATATCACGGAAGCCTTTAAACATTGTTATAAGTCTTTACTGTATATGCATTCCAGCCTCCAAAATCAGTCAAGGAGATAGATGCCCTTATAAATTCTCTTGCCCTTCTGCAAATGATGCAAGATCAAACTGAGGCCTTATGCTCTCAAGTAACCACTCAAGAAATTCTCAGAGAAATACAACGCAGTAAAGTAGTAAAGTGCCCTGGGACCAATGGTTTCCCAGCAGAATTTTATAAGAAATTTGCCAGTATTGTTATCCCACTTTTATAAAAGGCATATGTGGAAGCTATGTCTGATAAGGGTACTCTAGCCTCTTCCTGGAATCTAGCTATAATATCTATGATTCCCAAGACTGGCAAGGACCCTGCACTATGTCCGTCCTACTGACCAATAGCCACACTTAATGTGGATTATAGATATTATACTTCTGTACTCACTAGGAGGTTGAAGACTATAGTTCCAAGCATAATAGCTTTACATCAGACAGGACTTCTCTCAGGCAGACAAGCCCAGGACAGTATTTGAAGGACACTGCATATTATAGACCATCTTAATGTAAACAACCTTCCAGCACTCCTGATAAGCATGGTTGCAGAAAAAGCCTTTAATCAGGTTGATTGGGAAGATTTGAATAGGGTTCTTGTGGGCTTTGACTTTTCAGCTATAGTCTAGAAATATATACACACTATATATTCTTCCACCATGGCTTATATTTGTGCTATTGGTCATTTGTCAGAGAGATTCCTTCTGGGCCAGGGTATGTGTCAAAGGTGCCCCTGTCTCCACTGCTTTTTATTATATATATATATATATATATATATATATATATATATATATATATATATATATATATATATAGAGAGAGAGATAGCTCAGATGATAAGGAAAGACCCCCAGATAAGAGGTGTTTAATTGGCATACACCGAACATAAAATAGGCATCTATGCAGATGATGTGTTGATATATCTTAGAAACCCTATTACATCATTGCTTAGACTAATGGACCAGATAAGAAAATTCTTGGCTCTTTCAGGATACACCCTGAATACTGACAAGATGGAAATTTTAGTACAGTATGCGCCATTTTTAATAGAGGCGGATGTAGCAGACGGTCAGCTGTAATGGACAAAACTGGAACACCAAATGTCATTTTATATTGCTTTGTACTTTAAAACCCCCGATTATGCAGACCTGTAATTCCACCTGTAGCAGCCACCAAAGTACTCATTAACCTGCAGATCACACCTCATTAATCTGCAAATCACATGCAATTAGCACATTGCGGTCAGCTGTAGCTAGGAATGTCACCATTTAACATCTAACACCTATTTTAACATGTGATCACATGTGATCACCCACACTGCACATAAACCCCCATTCTAATTATTGCTCTCTATCCTTGCTGTTCCTGTGTGCCTCTGTACACATTATCTGTACTGGTTCTTTGCTTAGTGTACTCTGTGCTTTGCTGCTGCACCTGAGGATGGCCTAAGGAAAGTGCATATGTGTTCCTCTGGCACAGAAAATCAAAATAATCCAGGAGATGGAAAAGATGCAGAAAATGGGAAGCACCAAGGGAGGTTAACAGTGAAAATGCTGACCTCCCGCATAGCGACGGCACAATACCGACACAAGTATTGTGCCGTCGGAATGACAAGTGTTTTCTGTGGGGGGGGCTCTACCCCCACACCCCCTGGACTTTAACATTGTCAACTCCAGGTCGGAGTTGTTCCAGGGAGGGCAGAACACTGGGGGATAGCTACTCGAGAAATCAGGACCATTTCTAAGCGACTGTCACTGTAATGGTCTTTTTTTTTCTAGATAGCCACTGTCGCGGTGTTGAGCTGGAGGGGTACCACCAGTCACATTACAGATTTAAGTGCTCATTTCAGCATACCGAAGTCCACAATATCGGACCTAAAGAAAGACAGGGAGACCCTTCTTAGTGACTGGCACTCAAATCAGAACCCTGATAGGAAAAGAAAGCGAGAGGGTAAGGACAGTGATGTGGAGTACGCCCTCATCAGATGGCTCACTAATGCCAGAGGTAGGGACGCTCTCATACATTGACCACTGCTAATACAAAAAGCTGAACAGTTAGCTGCAGCCATGGGGAAAACAGATTTCCAGGCCACCGAGCAGGTGGAAACAGGAACAACATCTGTTTCAGAAAAATACACAGCGAAAAATTGAATGCTGACACTGAAGCTGCCGGCACATGGATTCAAGATGTCCTCCCACAATTGCTAATGGGTTACAGACTGGACGACATATTCAACACCAAAGAAACTGGTTTATTCTTTAGGTATGTTGGATATGGAACATTAGCGTTCCAGTCTGAAAACCCATTAGGACTGAAAAAAGCAAAGGAGCGCATAACAGTGCTCCTAACTTGTAACATGTCTGGCACTGAGACGTTAACTCCTATTGTAGTGGGCAAATCTGCACAGCCATGGTGTTTTCATGGAGTCCATAACCTGCCTGTAATCTACGATAACAACAAAACTGCATGGATGACAGGAGACATTTTTATTTCATGGTTACGTGACTGGGACAGGAAACTAAGGTCCTGTAAAATTGCACTCTTGCTTGGTAACTGCACCTCCCACCCACGTCACTGGCCTCTGCAACATTAAATTAATTTTTCTCCCTCCCAACTCTACATCTGTGATGCAATCACTTGACTAGGGTATAATTTATTTATTTAAACGATATTATGTTACCCTGATGTGAGGACACCTTTTGGACATCCTTGTTGCAGACGAGGAAATCACTGCCTCCACTTGCATCCGTAGGATTAGCCTACTTGATTCTGTGCACCTAATGCAAAAGGCATGGGACAAAGTCTCAGTAGAGACCATTCAGGGCTGCTTCTGAAAGGGAGGATTTGTAAACGATCCTGCAGTTGGTGTGGTGCCCATGGAAGAGTCAGAGGAACAACCAGGGAATGTAGGTCTGACATCAGCTATGCTCGACGAATTGTGTCTCCTCAGAAATGAGAAGGAGCAAGCTGATGTCGATGACATTGCAGAAGCTGTGGCTGGTGTTTGAGTACAGACTATGGAGAATGAAGCGGAGGATGAAAAAGACCTAACTGAGAAGCAAGACGTGCAAGTTACCCCTGCGGATATGCGACAGGCGTTACTGACCCTCTGGCCTGCTTTCAAACAAAGAGAAGACATCATCCCTCGCTGGGTACAACTCACCTTAGTGGAGTCAGCGTGGAGCTGATACATGACTGCTCCCAAGAAGTAGACTAAAATGGAGGATTTCCTTACACAGAGATAAGTGGCATTACCAGTACAGTACAATACTTAGCAGGACAAGCCACAGCTTTTTTCTTTGTTTTCGGTGATTGTTTTTTTAATGAATGTTTTTTTTCTTTCAGTAAATAAATAAACTGGGTTGCCTTGTCAATACTCACAAAAGGGCTGTAATCACACTACAAGTCTGTGTTTATGTGCAGTACTGTATGATGTTGTGCGTCTTGGTCCATGCGTCATTATTTGTTGCTGTGTCACTACTCATTCACCAAACAGTGTAGCGGACACCGCTTGTAACGGACTAAAATCAAAATGTCAAACTAGTCTGTTACAAGTGGCATATTCTGTATTTCATATAGGCCCACTCTCACTTTTCAAAAACAGTTCCCAATGCGACGGGGCCTCCCGAAGCTTAAATATCTTGGAATTTATCTTTGTGTGGATAATACCCATTTGTATGAAGATAATTTTGTTCCCCTGCTCTCAGCCATTCAGGCGGACTTTAAGAGATGGTCTCTCCTCCCCTTACCACTTCACAGTTGAATACAGTCTATTACAATGAACATCTTGCCGAGATATCTATATTTGTTCCAATATGCCCAGGTATACCTAAGTAAAGCATGGTTTCAGCAGACGCAAAGACAGATCTATAAATTTGTCTGGGTGGATGCACGACCCAGAATAAGGAGTGAGGTCCTTCTAGTGAGGAAGGAGTCGGGGGATGGGCATTACGAGGCTTGGAGGTCTATTGGAAAGCTGCTCAAGTTAAAATGCCTTATTATGGGCAAATTCCCTGTATCAGGCTCATTGGAAGTCAATTCAACTGACTCTGGTCTAAGCGGCTCCTCTACCAGCTCTTTTATTAGATCCAAAATTGTCCAGGCCTAATATGCATAGTGTGTACAACGCATTGCAGGTTAATTGGAGGGCATGGGAAAAATGTTGTTAAAGCCCCAAGGTAATGACAGAAATGTGGGGATTTCACTTGTTGGGGTGGGATATGGCGTCTTCCCCTGAGACCCTTGATCCATTTTATAAGAAGCAGGCCGTGGCTGGGTTGCAATATCTGATCCAGATTCTGAAAGAACCTACCATAATAACTTTTGATGAATGTAGGGCAAAATTTGGATGGTCAGTGTTCATTTGCTTCTGCTACTTTCAAATTCAAAATTTTATACAAGCACGGCCCAGAACGGGAGAGGGAGGGGATTGTGGTGAGCAATCTCAGAAGGAATTGTCCCTCAGCATGGTGACTGGAACATTTCAACAGAAGGGAACCATTACCCTGCTGTATCACCTACTTCTCTTGAAGAAATCCCAGGCCAAATATATAATCAATAAGTGGCATTTAGATGCTCAAATTCAGCTGTCGCCTACAGATTGGGATCAAATCTGGAGGAGAATGACACAAACATCATCCCTCCAATGGCATGAATATGCCTGGAAAATTAAAGCTGGATATTTTATAACCCCAGTTTTCCAATCTAAGTGGGATCTGAATAAGCAACCTTATTGCTGACACCAGTGTGGTGAACCTAAGGCCACCCACTACCACATTTTCTGATGTTGCCCAGTACTGCAACCCTATCGGGTGGCAACATCAGACCGCCTAGAATGCCTCTTCAGGATTACTGAGCCCTTATTTTTCCAACATGTAGTGATGGGACTTCTGCCTTGTGGCCTGATGGGTAAGGAGCTTTTATATCTATGGGACATTTGTGTGGTGGCGGTGGCCAAGGCCATCACCAGAAAATGGCTACAAGTCTCCCCTCCTAGAGAAACTGACTGGATAGAGACAATAGGATAGATTACAGATAAGGAACATTCATTTTCCTGACCCAGGTCAGACTACAGACTTATATGTCCCGCTGGACTCGGTGAGAGGTAACGCAAGATACAGGGGTGGATTGAATAACTTAGCACAGACAAGTACCAATACCAGGAAGTAGGCCTATGCTATGAGCATCTTGAACATCTATTTTGCCACATCAGTCTCATAGTCCTGGGGTCTATGTGACGCTCTGGTGCCCCTTCCTTATCTGACCCCTTAAAGTGGGGGTAAGATTTACTTGTATGAAGCAGTAGGGGATGCAAGCAACACTTTCTAGGCATTAACTACACTTCAATTGAATTGTTGCTATTTGTTAACTCTTAATTGTATAATGTTTATATACATTATAAATATGGGGAAGTTTTTGCTGTTGTCAGTATAGGTGATGTAAATGTACAGTTGTACTTAATCAAATTTCTGAATAAAGAAAGTTTAAAAAAAAAACAGACATTTCTAAGATCTGTACTTGGGCTTTGTAGCCCTAGCCCATTACCTTAAGTTGGCACTAGCCTTTTGTTACCTAAATTAAAATTTTATAATAGGTCCTGTGCGGGAGGGAAGGGGTTGTAACTGGAGCTGAACCCATTGCCAGCCAATCCCTTCCACTTCCCAGTCTGCCAACCCCAACCCAGCACTCAAATGTTTTGCGATGTCTAAATGGGGAGAGCACAGAAGGCACATGTCTATGTGGAAAGATTTCAATACATTTTTTCTATATGTTTAAGCAACCTTGGAGAAAAATTAAATCCACTGCTCAACTAATAGGGGCCCTATAGGGGCCAGTGGATTGTATTTTTCTACAAGGTTGCTTTAATATATAGGAAAATGTACTGATATTTTTCCCCATAGACTTCTATGAGGTACACCCACGTGCTCTCCCTGCTTAGATGTCACAAAATGTCTGAGTACAGGGGTGGGAACAGCAGATTGGGAAGTGGAAGGGATTTTCTGGTTGTGGGTTTAGCTTCAGTTATAACCACCTCCATCTCACTCAGGTCCTGATATAAAATTATAATTCTGGCTCCAAAAGGCTAGTGCCAGCTTAATATAATGGGCTATAAAGCCCAACAAGCAAAACAATTTTCTCAGCATTTTAATTATGAAGAGGCAAAGCAACAGTCATATTCACAGCTAAATGTGAAGTATGACATTGGTATGCCTGTATTCTAAAGATTTATTTATTTATTTACTTATTTAATGAATTTTGATGACCAGGTCGGCCCACTGGGCAATGAAGGTCCCTTTTTCATGGGTGACCCAGGGAACAGAAGCAATACAATACATACGATCAGGTGATCCAGATGCAATACAATACAATACATACAGTCAGGTGATACAGGGTTATGAGAAGTAGACAAGATAATGAGGATAACAGTACAGGCAATTATTCAAATCGTAGACCGTAAGTGCAACACTTGAAAGATTTGAGGATTTAAGGCATGATTTAATGTAGGGTAAGGTGAGAAGAGGGGTGGGTGGGTGTTGTGATTAGGATAGGGGGTGATTATCCTATTCCCTCACAGTGACATGAGCTTGTCCCAAGCAAATGGGACTTAAGCCTAGTGCAAAAGATTGGTAGCGAGGGTGCTTCCTGTACTAGAGGTGGAAGAGTGTTCCACAGTTTAGGGGCTGTGAGAGCGAAGGAATTGCCTCCCTTTTGAGTCTTGATTCTGGGGATTACCAGTAAGAACCAACCCAAGGTCCTGAGCATTCAAGGGTTAGGCTTAGCCATGATTATTCCTGTTAGGCTTGGTGGGGCTGCCGGGCTCTGCAATTTGTATGCATGGCAGAGCAGGGGATACTGTAGACAAGTCTTGAAAGAAGGCCATTGCAGCTGGGCTAGTGAGATGCAGGGGTGGCTTCTTGGTTGACACATTGTCGCAAACCTTGCAATCTTATTGACAGGACCTGAAGCCTGCTAACCTCGCCCTTTGCCATGCCCTGGATTACTGGGACAGCATAGACTAATGTGGGTAGGAGGACACTGGAGGTGATTCCTCATCTAGCCTCTTGGATAAGTTGTTTTTTTAGCCTGTACATGGTGCCAAGTTTGACGTGGATAGACCTTGTTACCTCTCTTGACGAGGTGCCTTTGTAAATGAGTCTATGACTCAAAGGTTTGTAAATTGTTGATCTAATAAATAAATAAATACCTGGTTAACTTGGGGCTTAAAGGTGAAACCCTGGTCAATAGTTAGCCGTAGGTATTTTATGTTGTCAACTACGTCTATTCGTTTATTCCCAAGGGTAGTACGTTTTAGGGAATTGGTCCGATACTGGCCAAGGGATCTAGGACCAAACAGCAAGGCTTTAGTTTTTGCTGCGTTGAGCATCATTCTGTTTGATGTAAGCCAGGCCTCAAGTATGTTTAGGTCCCCTTTTAGAAGAGGGCCTGGATCATGTGGCGTGGACCTGCCTTGGAAGATGATAGTATCGTCTGCATATTGAACTACTGAGCTAGCCCCACAGTGCCAGTTTAGGTCATTTGTGAAGAGAGAGAACAGTAGGGGGCCAAGAACTGAGCCCTGAGGCACACCCTCCTTGATGGGTAAAGGGGCGGAAAGCTCTCCCTTCCAAATGATCCTCTGGGAGCTCTTGAACCAGTTTAGGGCCTGGGCATCAAGCCCAATGACTTGAAGCTTAGTAAGAAGAAGGTTGTGGTCCACAAGGTCAAATGCCTTGGACAGGTCTATGAAGATAGTACCCGTCGACATGCCAAACCATCTAAGGCTTGTAGCTGGAAAAAAAAAAAAAACAAGGAAAAAACTCAGTGCTAACACAGGCCAGTGGCAAGGCGAAACTAATACAGTACAAAATGTCAAGTCCACAGACACTTTGTCCACATGACAGAGGTTGCAACTGTATGTAACCTGTATTGATTCAAAACCTTATCAGTGCAGTCTTGCTAGTACACTACTTCTTTCAATTCATGTTGAAACCCTATATTATCTTTTCGTGTTTCTATATAACTTCTACTTCATTGATTCTCAATATGTATTCCTTGGCAAATATCAGCTTCACATCCAGCAGCAGTGCATTGTTTGCTGATAAAAGACCTATGAATTGTAATGAAGTTCTGTGATTCATCATGTGATGTTGCATTGCTGTAAAGAAAGAACAATAACTTCTCTAAATATATTGTTTTTGTATATACGCTTTTAATCTTTGTAGTGGCAGCAGCATATGTTAATGACGAAACCATATGATTTATTCTACTCCTGACATTTATAATGCAAATCATGACTTATAGGACTGCCTGGGCTTGGCCTTGGACATGAGAGAACTAACATACAGTACGAGACAAAGAGGGGAGCTATGCCACTCAAATAAAAGATCTAATTGGCACAACCAGAGAGTGGTTACATTCTGAAACTCATTACCTCAGGAAGTGGTGGACAGTAAGAGTATGGCAGATTTTAAGAGGAAACTGGATGAGTTTTGTATGTTCAATAACATCAGGGATATGGATTTTGAAATTGGCGTGCGACATGGACATTTGTCTTCAAATGCTCTGTGTTTCCCTATGAGACATATTATAGCTTCCTTACCTTTCACTAACACACTAATGTAAGTTACTATACATGCATGCATACTTCGAAGAGCACCAGCTTTGCTGCTTGAACAGTAGCTCCCCTCTGATCCTTACCCCTTTATGAATTAAACAGAAATCTGTGCAGAATGTTTAAGATGCATATTTTAGGAAGGGTACAGATCACACTTTAGCTATGAGATCAATCACTCCTTTCTTTACGGTATGTCAGGCTGTCACCATGTTCAGAAGTTTGGTGATGTTTGAGTAGGTTAAGCACAGGGGACAGCTCAATTGAAATCAATAGGGGCATTTGTTTGTGTTTTTTTTCTGTTTTTTTTTATTTTACAGGTCTGTTTCATTGTAGTCAAAGCCCACAAATCAACTAATATGACTCTTGTTATTTTTGTTGTGGCTTTGATTTTAACGAAATATATCAGCAATCAAAATGTATAAAAAACAAATTGAACAAATTGATTTCAGGTCACACCACCATGGTTGGTGAAATCAAATGTCACAAAACTTCTCAGCTTGAGGGAAGTCCTACACTATGAAAAGGAAAAGGATTGAATGGACAACTCTTCTGATCAAAATGACAGTACCTTCTGCTTCTTAATTCTGCATCTTACAAGTTACATAGAAACATAGAAGGTGACGGCAGATAAGGACGGCAAGGCCCATTCATTCTGCCCATTTATTTTTCTACCTTATGAATGTGCCATTAGCCTTTGCTCTGTCAGTGACCTATCTATTCATACTCATCTGTATTGCTCCCTTATGCCTATCCCATGCCTGTCTGAAGCCCTGCACTCATATCCACCACTTCCTGAGGTAGGCTGTTACATGCGTTCACCACCCTTTCTGTGAAAAAGAACTTCCTCACATTAACCCTTAATCGGCCTCCCTCTAATCTCATGCTGTGTCCCCTTGTCCTGCTATTTTTTCTTATATTGAAACATGTTAGACTCTTTCACCTTGTTAATGCCCTTAAGGTGTTTGAATGTTTCGATCATATCACCTCTCTGCCTCCTTTGCTCTAGAGTATACATATTGAGCTTTGTTAATCTGTCCTCATATGTTTTCTGATGCAGTCCCTGCACCATTTTGGTTGCCCTTTCTCTGGACAGCCTCAATTTGATTAATGTCTTTGTGAAGGTGTGGCCTCCAGTACTGCACACAGTACTCCAGATGGGGCTTAACCAGTGTCTTGTATAGAGGGATTATTACCTCCCTCTTCCGACTTATGATGCCCCTCCTAATACACCCCAACATCCCCCTAGCCTTACCCAATGCTTTAGTGGTCTGCTTGGATGATTTCAGGTCATCGGTGATGATGCTGCCCAAGTCTCTTTCTTCCCTTGTGACTGCCAGCAACTCCCCCCTCCCAGCCTATAGGTGGCTTCAGGGTTTCTCTTCCGTATGTGCATGATCTTGCACTTCTTTGCATTAAACCCCAGTTGCCACTCTTCCAACCATTCTGCTAGTTTATCCAGATCTCTTCTCATTCTGCCCACCCCATCTGGATCATCTACTCTGTTGCAGATCTTGGTGTCATCTACAAACAGACAAACCTTACCCTCCAGCCCATCTGCAATGTCACTGATGAAGATATTGAAGAGGACTGGCCCCAGAACTGATCCCTGAGGTACCCCACTTGTGACTTGCACCTCTTTTGACTGTATACCATTTACCACCACTCTCTGTTTTCTGCCCATCAACCAGTTTGCCACCTAGTTGACCAACTTCTGACCCACCCCCGAGCCTACCCAGGTTATTAATCAATCTTCTCTGTGGAACAGTATGCAAAAAAGTACAGTTCACATAAAAAATTATAGAGGTACACTTCAAGAGCTGGTTTTGGGAAACTGTTTATAACTGAGCGGGTCTGTTGCTCTTTTTAATATTGCATAATCCAGCCCCTTGCACTTGTCATGCAACATAAGTTAGTATGTTTGTGACTGTGAACCAAACAGTATGTATAGTATTGTTTTTACAGTATCCCAGGGTTCCCTTTTCTCCTATACTTTTACTCTATTTTTCTTGTTATCTTTGTTCACAGTATGTAAGCAGCAGTAAAAAACAGTGGGCCACATTCTCAAAAGCATATGTCAGGCATGACCCAGTTGTGCCAAACGTGAATGGCGCAAATTGCAAGCTGTGCCAAAAATTGCGACATGCGCAATTCTTGAAAGTGGCTTGTGTCAAGTCACAAACCCGATATGCCAAAGTTGACTTATGCTGCACTTGTGCCAAACTTTGAAATTCACATTAGCGGAAATTGACTTGTGCCAGATAAAAGCAGCAGTATCCCCTTTTTTGGGATTATTGAAGCAACAGAAGGCCAAGATTCACCACCTGCAAAAGGCACAAGTTACACCGGGGGGAGCAGGTGTAACTGCAGCAGAGTAGAAAGGGGCCCAGTGAGACAGACACAGCAGAGTCACTGTGGAACAAGCAGTGTGCAGACACTTCTGCTGAGAGTGACAGTGTGATGGCAGCACTGGTAGCTTTACTGGACATAATACTAGTGCCAGAGAAGTGGCATGATGGCAGGAACCAGGGGAATAAGCAACAACCAGCGCAGAACATACCAGTCAGACACCATGCATCATGTGTGTACAGAGTCAGGAAGTCAGTGCATTGCATGCTACCTCCTGCTGAAGTCCATCATAGCTGAGCTGTGTGATGAGCTGCGGGAAGAACTACAGAGTTCCACCTGTAGGGGGCATCCTGTACCTGTGGAGGTGAAGGTAAGAACAGCATTGTGTTTCCTTGCCAGTGGAACATTTCAGACTCCCACAGGTTATACTGTGGGCATCTCACAGCCAGCCATGTCTAGGTACCTCAGGCAGGTTCTGGATGCGCTGATGGACTGTACGGACAGGCGCATCGCATTCATGAGGGACGCACAGCAGCAGCAGGTGGTAAAGCAGGCTTTTTATGATGTTGCACAGTTCCCCCATGAGCTCAGAGCAATTGACTGTACACACGTGGCCATTAGGGCACCAAAATGTGAAGTGGAGGTGTACATCAATCGAAAAGACTTCAACTCCATGAATATGCAGGTGGTATGTGATAGCCAGTGTCACATACTGGACATGGTAGCCCAGTACCCTGGTTCCTGCCATAACTCCTACATCCTATGCATCTGTAGCCTACATGAGGCATTTGAGAGGGGACAACATACAGGTGGATGGCTCATTGGCAGGTGTTACTGGCATGCAAACGAGCACTCCTAACCCAACAGATGCAACATGCTGGTGTGTGTGACATGTGCCCCGTACATTCACGATGTGTCATTTATACCCCACAGGTGACAGTGGATACCCACAGCTGCCATGGGTCATGACCCCTTAACAGCACCCACACACTGCAGCCGAGGTGCACCATAATGAGGCTCAAGCTTCCACCAGGGCTGTGATTGAACTGACATTTGGCATCCTGAAGGCATCTTTCCAGTGCCTGGAATGTTCAGGAGGAGCGTTGCAGTACAGCCCTGAGATGGTCTGCAAAATCTTCATTGTGTGCTGCATGCTGCACAACCTGGCACTCAGGAACCGAGTGCCACTACTGGACCTGGATAAGGAGGAGGATGAGGGAGATGAAGACCACCATGATGAGCATGCAAGACAGCTGCAGGCCCATGCTGCATTGTGCTAGGCAGGACAACATGCCAGACATGACCTGATAGTCCACTATTTCACCTGAGGGACACCAACCACCAACAGATGGCACCAGCAGCAGTAGGCAAGCTGGCTACTGACAACATACCACCACACAGACATGCCACCCTGTATTAGGCACCCGACAAGGTGGCACTGTACACAGCAGCCAGTGGCCATGTCAGGTGGTCACTACCTGGTGACCATTGCAACCTGCAGTGGTGTGTGAAGGAGTCAAGGCAGTCAAGGTAACATGACAAACAGGAGACGGCATGACAGAATACACCGAGATGAGCGGGGTGGTTGTGAACACACCTACAGAGGGGACATGTGGGGGGGGTGGGTGTGACTGTGTGATGGGTATGGTTCACTGTGTAATGTGTTACAACATATGATAGGCATGCACAGTGCTGTGTACCATAATCAATGCTGTGAGTGAAAGCACCCTGACACAAGACATGTGAGGTGATAACACCACACATGCCCCCTCCTCATGCAGGCCACATTTGCATCTGCTTCGGGGCAGCATTTGTGACATGTGTCACATTCACCTGTCAATACGCTCACAAAATGCTTATGTGTTACATGTGTACCACACGTGTCCCATGCCATCATGCTGTAAATTGTCAGGTCACTGCTGTGGGGTAGGTCAGCCAGGTGCTGCCCACCAGCCATAGTCACTGGTTGTCAGACAGTAATGCCATGTCTTTTGTGTGGCACTGGGCAGACAGTCCTCCATCCTGGGATGGCATGTTGATGATGCTGTCAGTGTATGTCCCTCACACATGTGCACATGTGGAGTATGATGCACATGCTTTTTGCAGTGGACAGTGCATGCAAATGCAGCATGTGTCAGAAAAATGCCTTACATGTAGCCAGCACTGCCATGCTCATGGCACATGCGGAAACATGTGCAGATGCAGCAGAGCAAATAGCAAGTGCAACAAAGCAGCACTGTAAGATCTGCAGAACATAACAAACTGTGGAAAATGACTACACTAAGTGGCAGATCCCCTAACTTCAGACCACAGGAGACTGCCCAGTTAGTCAAACTGGTGCAGCAGTAGAGGAGGACACTGTTGCCACCAGGCTCAGGGCCCCACAGAGAGGGACACTGTCTGGAGGCAAATAGGGGAATGCCTGGAGAGGATATCAGGCATCAGATGCATCTTCCACCAGCTGAAACACATCTGGCAGGATCTAACTAGGTGTGACCCCATGATCCTGTGGCGCCTGCTGGACATGGCCTCCAGCAGTGACGTAGCCATGAGGTCTGGGCAGCGACTTGCAGAAGGTAGGTAGGACACACATGCTGTCACCATGGCAAATCCCTATGGCAATCCGTGCATGTCCATGTGTCCATGACACTCACATGTGTACCGATCATGTCTCCACAGGTCAGACCCGTGCAATCCTGGGAGCGCAGGGGAGTGGAGATGGGTGCCAGGAGGAGCAGGCTGTGGACCAAGCATTAGCACCCATCTGGGAATGGCAAGGTAAGTGGGGACCTCCCAGAGAACAGACCAGAGTGTGGGTGCATATGTGCATATTGTGGTGTGGCCCACACACTGGTACCAGCCATGAACCCAATGGTAATGGGTGTACATGGTGTGTGGCACACATAAGACGTGTATGTACATGTGGCACATGGGGGAATGGGCCAGGCTGTGCAGTAGGGGTACAATAGGGCATTGCAGCATGATGTTGGGGCCAGCAAAGAGGTTGGCACATGGCAGCATGGCCACAATTGGAGGGGCAGTGTATCCTGTACTGCACAGCTAGTGTATGGGGGATTGTAGCAACTGCCATTCCCTTTGGACTGTCACGTGGCCAATGCCTGTATGGCTCACTGACACACATGTTCTGATCCCATGTCACAGGTGCCACACTGTGGTGGACCACAGAGTGAGAGCCCCTGACACAGAGCCCTGTTGAGAGCCATGCATAAACATAAGGAGAGGAGAGCCTGGCCACTGCCACCAGACAGCAGCAAGGAGGCCAGTGAAGACCAGACCAATCCAACATTCGATGGGCCCTCGGACACTGTGGGCATGGGTGACCAACAGCAGGCCCCTGCAGACCAGGGCTAGGACAATCAGGGTGGTGCACAACTGGACACTGTGGGCACTGTTGACAGTGTACATGCTATTGGCACAGCCATGGGGAGGATGGAGGGGGTCACAGACACAGCCTGCAGAGGAAGGACTTGTCGCAGGATGCAGGGGAGGTGGCAGCACACCCAGAGGAATCCGGAAATCCTGGGGGCCATGAGGACATCGAGTCACAGGCCCAGAACCCTGACCTGGTGCTCGCTGTGGGTGAAGAACATAGGCCAGAACAGCAGGCCCCAGCCCAGGATAATAGCCAGCATGCCTCTGTCCCACCACCATCCAGAGACAGGGACCAGTTGCTGACTGGACTTGTGGAGGCCATCCTGTAGGATGTGGCATGTCTGCATGGGTCCCTATATACCCTACTGTCTGCACTGCAGCAGCGGTGAGGCCACTGTATGATATAAAAGCATACAGGGCTGTTGTGGGGTTTGGGTGGTGGTTCTGCTGTTTTAATACTGTTACATAAGTATGTTATAACTGAGTAGCTTTATTTTTTCTTTTAGTTGTTTTGGTCGTTTATTGTGCATTCTTTTACTGCCTCTGTATGTATGTTGACCCTCATCCTTTGACGTGGAACCTTTGTAAACAATCAGTTTCTGTTCAAAGGTATTTGTAATTCGAGAATTTAATAAATAAAAAAATATATACATATGGGTGCTGTCATGAGGGGTGGTCCTGCTGTTTTACTAATGTTAATATGGACATTGTTGTTGTGGGGGGGGGTGGTTCTGCTGTTTTAATAATGTTTATATAGGTGCTGTGGGGGTTGGGGTGGTTCTGCTGTTTTAATGATGTTTATATGGGTGTTGCGGTGGGGGGTTGTTCTGCTGTTTTCATGTTTATCTGGCTGTTGATGTGTGGGGGCTGGGGGGGTCCTAATGTTGTACTGATGTGTCTGTGGCTGTTCTTTTGTGGGGTGGGTGCTGTTGTGTTATGCAATAAACTGTTGTTTCTCTCTCTACAAATACACTGTGTCACTGTGTAGTTTGTGCATGGGGGTCTCAGTGTCCACCACCATGGGTTGGTTGCCATGGTAGGCTTGTGAACACACACAGTCGACACTATGGTGCTGTGGTCTGCGTGGGCACATGCAACTGAGGGGGTCGTAGGGCATCACAGTGGTGCCATGTGGGATGTGTCATGCCAACATGCTATGTCACATACATACACCACTGCACTGGTTCCCAACACCAATCACGATGGCAACCACTCCTCCCTACTATGCACCCTGAAGGCTGTACTTGCCCGCCTGTCCTATATCTGTCTGCAGACCAGAACGACATCAGCACTGTGCGGCACGGCACGTTATCATGTGACATGGTGCCAGCATTCAGACATTGTGGTGTTGCCTGTACATCCCACTCTGCATGCATGTGGATGCACGTGTGCACTGGCCACACTACACCGTACACTGTGTCATCCATCGCAATGGGCTGGACATGGGCTTGTACGACACCACTAAACCTGAGGGACTACATCACTGTACAGGTGGCACCGGTAGCACTAGGCCATGGTCAGTCATTACACACCATCCTATAGCAGTGATGTGCTGCCCATCTGTCATGGCGACACTGTACACATCATCCAGTGGCCATTGCTGGTGAGTGATACCTGATGGCCACGGCAACCATCAGAGGTGTCCTGGTCTGGGACGTTGTGTCCACAGGTCAAATGCTGTGAGCAGGGGGATCTGCAATGGCTGGGACGGTGCATGACATGTTTTCCGTTTTGCAGCAGTAGCTTTCAGGGACAGGCATATGCAGTGCAGCAATGCCATAACAACCCACGTGCCCATTGCATGTGTAGTACAATATGCAACAGTTCCCTGGGTACCATGGATGCTTTGGTACATGCATGCCCCTCCAGCACAGTGATACACAATAGTGAGGCTATTGCATGCCACAGCATGGGTAACATGCAATGGTGAATGCTTCCTGCCTATGCTGGCATATGCCAAGTGTGTCAGTGCAGTGTATTGCTGTGGAGTCAGGATGCCCTGCCCCCCCCCCCCCACACACACACACAGTCATCCCTCTGTTGTTGTGTGTGGCATTTCAATGCAATGGTGTGCCAAATATGTACAGCTCAGTGTATGCTTCTGGGCTGTGTCTGCCCACTGTGTTGTTTCACAGGGTACTACCACTGCACATGTACAGCCTTTCCCCCATGGCATAGCGGTCACCCCTCACTGACTGCAGGCCCGTGGGGCCAAACTGTGCTATTGCTAGCTACTTAGGAACAACTGGGAAAAGAATTCACCAACAACAATGTGTGTCATTCAAAGCTTTATTCAGTGGCAGTGTTTGTGCATCAACATGTTACAGACCACTACGTGGCATGGTATGTGTTACTCTGTGCCCATTGCACACTACATATATGTAAATGCCCACTCCCAGTTCACACTCCCTTGTGGTATACACACTGGTTTCCCCATACCCCTATACACACCTGCATGTCTATCTATCCTCTGTGTAGTCCTGTGCAGACAATATTGTGCACATGGGTTTTTACCTACACCCATGTGAAGTGACACCATACTGTGCCATGCCACACAGGACAGTATGTGTCACTGTGTGTTGGTGAGGCAGTGCTGGGTACATACACCACCCTGCTGAGCAGCTGTTTGTTCCTGTGGGTGCATACCCCTGCTGCTGTGCCTGCTGTCCCCTTCCCCAGCCTCCACAGGGCCACTGGCTGTCATATCTGTATGTGCCCTCACTGGACATTGTCCGCCGCCTACGGCCACTCCTCCTGGGTTATGTGCCACTGCTTTGTGCTGGTTGTTGCACCCCTGTGTCCTATGTGTCCCCATTATGTAGCCCTTGCACAGACACCATTACTGTGACACTTGGCTGGTGTCAACTCAATCCTCAAGCCTGTGCATTCATGGGGCTTGTCCCTTGGGTGGGAGATGTGGTGGTATTTGCAGGGGCTGTGGTTGGGGTTGCCATTGTGGCTTCCCTTGGGGTCAATGCACTGTTTTCCCTGACAGGCATTTCAGTGCCACTCTCTGGCCCATGGGTGCCATGTGTGTGTGGGGATACCTTCTGTGGGGGCATGGTGTGGTGTGCTGCTGTGGTCAGTGCTGGTGGGACATGATGCACATGTCTGCATGTTTTACAGCTCTGCCGGTGTGGTGTTGGCTGGGTGTGTGTTGCATCCCACGGCAGCATCATGGGGAGCTGCTGTCTGGCCCACAGTGCATCAGCTAGGGCCAGCAGTGCCGATGAAATAGCATCTGTGTGCCTTTGTAGGAGCACGGTTGAACGCTCCATTACCATGGTGCATCACTGCAGGGCCTTCAGCTGCCCCCTGGGAAAAGTTGCTCAGACCATGCAGTACCACCACAATATCAGACAGGACTACATTTGTGTCCCATGTGCCTGCCTGTATTGCATGTGTGATATCTGTCAGCTGTCCCTCCATGCGCTGGTGGTGTTCCTCCGTGCTGGTCCTCAGTGGGCTGATCAGCTGTATCATTTCCCCCTGCCCCACAACCACAGACTGGCAATAGTTCCCTATGTACGGTGGTGTCATGTCCTGCTCCTGAAGGTTCCTGGTGGCCTCATCCAGGCGGGCCTCAAGCTCTGTCACACTGACAGGACTTAGCTCCTCAGCAATATTGTCATGGAGGCTGGGTGTGCAGACTGTGGTCCCTACACTGTGCCCTATCAGGGGCTGGTTGTCACTGGTTGACATCCAGCTGGTGGCATCAATGATCTTGTCAGCATCCCCTTGTGATGCCTGTCTTCCTCACCCTCCACCTCCTCAGCATCTTCCCCTCCTCCTCTGACTCGTCCTCCTCATCCTTGGACTCTCCATGGCCATCTGTAGTGCTTGTTGATGTGGCCTTGCTATTGTTCCCATCACTGTCCAAGTCCTAGCTGGCCTGCTGTCCACCACTACCTTCTGGGTCACCTTGTGATCTTCCTCGAGGTACAGCTCTTGCAGCAGGTTACACCGTTAGGACTGAAGCCGGCAGGCGTCAGGACCCCACGGAAATTTTCTAGCTAGCAGTCTTCAGCAGGGACCGCCTCCGACGTCGGTCCCACCCCCGACGTCAGGTGTAGTACATAAGGAGGCGGTCCCGCCAGAATCCCCAGTTCTTTCCCACCGTCAACTTGCATGTCTCGACCTCTTCGGTTTAGTCTAGCATGCGATGACCAGGAAATCTTTTCAGAAATCCAAACTTCAGAAGAAATCCTTCTTCAAGCAGCCTTTCTTCGTCTGATGTCCTCCCCAACTTCAGTGGAGTGCCATTTTTCGAAGTGTGCCTGTGGGAAGCAGATTCTATTCAAAGACCTTCATTCAGCCAGCGTTCGGTGCCTGGGCCTGGACCACGACACCCAGGCTTGCTCCTTCTGCCAGGGCTTTAACAGATGAACCAGAATTCACCGACAGAGGACTCTCCAGGCTTTCCTCCTTGAAGAAAAGCTCAAGGCCATGGAACCTTCCTCCAGGGGGGAATCTTCGGGCAAGTTGCACAGGCACCATGAGAAGCATCGGGAGAAGGTGAGACCTAGATCCCCCTCTAGGGCCTCGGACTCATGCAGCTCCGGCTCCAGGTCGGACCGCTCCCCATCTAGAGCCCACTCTCAGCCCCCCCGGTCGTGGTCAAATCAGCCAGCGGTTCTTCGACTCTGCGGCCTGCCAAGACCTCCAGGCCCACCACTTCAGCTAAGGCCTCGTCCAGGTCAGGGGAGCACCACAAGTCCTCGTCCCGGCACTCGGGCCTCCGACGTCTGGTCAGTCTCCCTGCCACAGCTACCCCAACGCAAGACCAAGGAGCTGACCTCCCTTAAGCGGATGTCGGACCCGACGTCGGCCCATCCGTCGTTGGCCAAGGTTCACAAACACTCCCGTGAACCGGCAGCAGTTCGTCACCCGTCGCTGGTCAGGCATTCACCCCCCAGGACGCCGGCAGGGGAACCGGCATCAGATACCGCAGCCAGAAGAACCACGCCGCCGCCTACCGACGTCGGTCAGGAGGCGTTGTGGGAGGAGGAGTCCACTCAGCCTGAAGACCAGGCAGGTGATTCCGGACCCGTTGAGCTCCCACGGGAACCCTCTCCAGAACCGGAGACCCCCGGGGAGCCGACGCCTGGCCCCGACAACAGGCCACCAGCACCCAGTCCGTTGTCGGGCCTCAACTTGGCAGAAGTGAAGGAGCTTTTCACTTTCTGGTGGGATACCATCAAAAAGGATGTGGTCACTATGCACCCTCCTCCCACACCCGCGGCACCACCGACGCCTGCGCCCCCTCCTTCGCCAAAAGGGTCAGCAAGCTGAGCACCTTCCCCCCCAGGAGCCAGCAGCACCTCCTAGGGGCAGATCTACAGAGAAGAGAAGGCCTCCATCTAGATCCTCTTCAGGGTCACCCAGCCCCAAGAGACCCAGAAGACGTCGGTACTCGCTGTCTACGGAGGACTCCAGATCTGACATCTCGGAATGCTCCAGATCTCCTTCACCGATCAGCATCCCTTCTCCGGACCCACCTGACCTCCCTAGGTCTCCTCCGGATTACCCCTCATTCTCCGAGATTATGAGACACATCCAAGAGAACATGGGATGGGATGTGGAGGAACTCGACGCCGAAAGACTACGCCTTGCCCGCTACCTTCGACAAAAGGATCCCAAGCCTGTGGTAGTGCCACCCTTGGTGGACACCTTCGTGGACGTCACCAAGGCAGCGTGAAAGCATCCACACTTGACCCCGGCAATGCCGAAGAACGCTGACCACCTGTACAAGGCCCCAAGGGAGGACCAGTACCTAGCTAACCATCCTCTGGCCGACTCCCTGGTCATTACAACCTCTCGTGACCGGTCTCAGAGACTGCAACATCTGAGCACACAACCACTGGACCCGGAGTCTAAGCAACTGGACGTGCTGGGTAGGCGCACTCACGTGGCCGCGACTTGCGCCATTAGATCGTTGAATTACTTGACCCACATGGTTCAGTTCCAGAACGTGCTGTGGGAACAGAGACAGGAACTGGCAGAGAAATTGCCACAGTGGCCAAAAGGAGGAACTCCTCCAGCTCCTCTGCACAGGTTCAGACGTGGGTACCCAAGTGCTCTGAGCCGCGTATGACTCCGCGGACTCGTCGGCCAGAGTGGCAGCCTCAGGCATATGTCTCCGGAGACACTCATGGCTCCGTGTCTCCGGGTTTACTCCGGACGTCCAGAAAAACATTATGGACGCCCACTTTCATGGCGAAGTTTTGTTTGGTGAAGCCTCAGAAAAGGTCATCACCAAATTACAGGAAGCTGGGAAGGCTCTTAGATCTGTCCAGGCCATGCACAGATCTAGACTCAGTTCCTTTCGTAGGAACCAGAGTCGTTTTCGCAGCTGGACTCAGAGGCAACAACCTAGTTCCAGTCAGCAACAGAGGGGCTCCTTCTCTCGGAAATCCCAGGTCAAGATGTCCTCAGGTAAGGGCCAACGTGCTACCAAGTCGGCCCAACCTACAGGACCCTCTGCTGCCACAGCATGACTCCTTCCCAGCCCCCACCCCTCTGGATCAACAGGAAACAAAGGTCAGGGGTCGCATCGCAGACCACCTGCCAGGGTGGCGCTCGATCACCACTGACAGGTGGGTGCTACAGTTGGTCGAAAAAGGCCACTATATAGAATTCCTAGACAAGCCCCCCACAAGGCCTCATCTGCTCTCCCGTTACTTGGGTCAGCATGCTCTGCTCATAAAGCAGGAAGTGCTCATGCTTCTGCAGAAAGAAGCTGTGGAGCACGTTCCAGGGAACCAGACAGGAGCAGGTTATTATTCACACTTCTTCCTGGTTCCAAAGAAAACAGGGGACCTCCGTCCAATCTTGGACCTCAGCGACCTCAATATGTCGGTCGCTTACAAGCGTTTCCGCATGGTGACCCTCCTGGGACTAATCCCCATGCTGAAGAAGGATGCTTTCTTGGCGTCCCTAGACATGCAGGACGCCTACCTGCACATCCCCATCGTTCAAGCGCACAGGAAGTTTCTGCGCTTCGAGTTTCTCGGTTGCCACTACCAGTTCCAAGCACTTCTTTTCGGGCTGTCATCAGCACCAAGGGTATTCACCAAGTGCATGGCAGTCATGGCAGCGTCTCTGAGGAGACAGGGCCACTACGTGTTCCCGTACCTGGACGACTGGCTTCTTATGGCCTCCTCCAAGGAGGCATTGCTGCTCGCCATTCAGCATACCCAGGTTCTCTTTCAGTCTCTGGGCATCTTAATCAACTACGAGAAGTCTCTCCTAGTACCATCCCAGAAACTGCAGTTCATAGGGGCAGTTCTGGACACCGTCAAGGGGAAAGCCTTTCTTCTCGAAGACAGAGCGGAATGCATACGATCCCTCATAAGGGGCATGTCAGCGAAGAAGACCGTCCCGGCCAGGTTGGTCCTTCACCTGCTCGGACACATGACTGCGGCCATTCCAACAGTCCCAATGGCAAGACTCCACATGCGGGTATCCCAGTGGATGTTAAGGGTGCAGTGGGACCAAAGGCAAGACCGTCTGCAGCAGCCAGTCAGAATCACGAACACCGTGGTTCGGAACTGGCAATGGTGGCTAGATCCGGGAACCCTCTCAGTAGGGGTTTCCTTCACAGCGCTGTCCCCAGTGATAACACTCTCCACAGATGCCTCAGGACTGGGGTGGGGAGCGCACTTGAATGGGGTGAGGTCTCAGGGAACAGGGACTACCCAGGAATCTCATCTCCATACAACATATTGGAGATGAGGGAGGTCCTTTATGCCCTGCAAGCCTTCCAGTCGGAGATTTCACCGAGTACTCTCCTGTTACAAACAGACAATATGGCAGTGATGTATTACCTCAACAAACAAGGAGGCACACACTCCTACCCCCTTTGTAGGGAGGCCATGAGGGTGTGGGAATGGGTAATGCGACACGGCACAAACCTCATTGCAGTTCACATTCCTGGGGTGGACAACACTGTCTCAGACAGCCTGAGGCATTCCCAGGCCAGAGTCCACGAGTGGGAACTTCTACAGGAGGTGGCAGAGGATCTGTTCCACAGATGGGGTACTCCAGAATTAGATCTAGTTGCCTCCCCATCCAATGCAAAACTGCCCAATTTTTGCTCGCTAGATCCAGGGCCTGGTGTTTTCTGGCGAGAGGCGTTGTCCCTCTCCTGGGCGGGCAGATTCCTCTACGCCTTCCCTCCTTTCCCGTTGATCCAGAGGGTCCTTCTCAAACTTTGCAGGGAGCAAGCGATGCTTATTTTGATAGCGCCTTTTTTGACCCAGGCAAATTTGGTTCCCGCTTCTGAATCAGCTGTCCCAGGAACCTCCACTTCCTTTGCCAATCTGCTCCCACTTGTTGTCTCAGGAGGAGGGTTCACTAGTCCACCAGGACTTACATTCACTGAACCTGCATGCTTGGCTCCTAGAGACACAGCCATGTTGCGACGCGGGGTCTCACAAGAAGTGGCGGAGGTACTTTCTGCCGCCAGAAAACCGGCGACACACGCAACATACGCCATGAAGTGGCGCAGGTTTTGCCTGTGGTCTCAGGCACATGGTTTCTCGCCCTTAGACTGTCTCAAGAAGCTGGTTCTGGAGTACCTGCTTTTTCTCTTTCAGTCCGAGTTAGCTTACTCCTCGATCAAAGTGCACCTTTGTGCAATATCAGCTTATCATGCCCCCATAGGCCAACGCATGGTGGCCCAGCTGGATACCACTCATGCCTTTTTAAGGGGGGTCCTCCATCTTAGCCACCCATTAAGGATCTCGTCCTTCCCTGGGACTTACCTTTCGTCCTGGAGCAGCTTACACTGCCAACGTTTGAACCTGCCGCGGATTGCGAGCTATGTTTTCTGTCATGGAAAACGTTGTTTTTGGTTGCTGTTACTTCAGCGAGAAGAATCTCCGAATTACATGCTCTCATGTGCAAGGAGTCTTATTTAATTCTTCATCAGGATAGGGTGTCCCTGAGGACGAATCCTAAGTTCCTGCCTAAGGTGGTTTCAGTCCTTACTCTTAACCAGGACACTGAATTACCAGTGTACTTTCCTAAGTATGCCAATCGAGGAGAAGCACTGCTCCACACCCTGGATGTTCACAGGTGTCTCAGATATTATTTGACCAGAACCAAACAGCACCGAAAAGGGGAGCAGCTGTTCATTTCATTCGCTGAGAGGATGAAAGGGGCCCCAGTTTTGAAACAGACCCTTTCACGCTGGCTCATTCAGTGTATCTCGTTTTGCTACGACAAGCGCAAGAAACCTTTACCAGGGGTGGTCAAGGGCCATTCAATAAAAGGAGTGGCTACTTCCTTTGCGGCACTGAAGAACGTCGGCCATATGTGCTGCAGCCACCTGGAGTTCGGTGCACACTTTTATCAGGCATTATAGCCTGGATATCGCCTCAAGGCGAAGAGCGGGTTTCGGCCTTGCTGTTCTTCAGGGCCTCCTGTCTGAGGCTCAGGACGGGTCTGAATCTCTGTATTGCCTCCTCCCGATGGCCTCTGAAGGCGCCATTGCTTGGGAATCAGTCCTACTGGTGTAACCTGCTGCAAGAGCTGTACCTCGAAGAAGATAGTACAGTTACGTAAGAACTTACCGTAACAGTAGATCTTCGAGAACAGCTCTTGTAGCAGGTACCTTTCCGCCCACCATTCTCCCTTGGAGGAAGTAGGTTCCAGCCTATGCTATCCTTAGGATTGGAAAGGTCGGTTCTTAGTCTTGGCCATCTGATGGCGGGTCCTCGGTCTCCCCTTCTGATGTCATCCAGCGACCGAAAGTCTCCGGCGGGAGAACTGGGGATTCTGGCGAGACCACCTCCTTATGTACTATGCCTGACGTCGGGGCGGGACCAACGTCGGAGGCGGTCCCCGCTGAACACTGCTAGCTAGAAAATTTCCATGGGGTCCTGATGCCTGCCGGCTTCAGTCCTAATGGTGTAACCTGCTGCAAGAGCTGTTCTCGAAGATTTGCTGTTATGGTAAGTTCTTACGTAACTGTACTTTCTGCCTCCAGGCACTGCTGTGGTCTCTGTGGGTGAGATAGGGAATCATCAGTTGCTGGTCATGTCCTCATTTTACCCAGTCCCATCTGCCCATGATACATATGTTACAACCTTGTGGTTCCAGGCTCAGTGGTCCATGTCTGCCAGCCCGTGGAATGATGGATACTTCCAGGCCTGTACAAGTGCTATCTGTGCGGATGGCTGCTGTAGGGACACAACTGTCCCGTTCAGTGTTATCTGGCACCTGCCATGGACACCTTCAGGTACATGATTCCCCCCCTTCAGTGGTGTACTGTGGGGCTGTGCACCACTTACACCCACACCCCTTGTGCCACTGTCATGGGACAGCCAATCCACAGTTGCATTCTTCCACATTGCGCATGTCTGAGTGTGGTGGCCGTACAGGGTCACAGCCATGACCGTGCATGGCAGTGTGTGTGTTCATTGTGTCACAGGCCCCACCATCATGGTTGCCACGCTGATATTGCATTGTGACCCTGTTTCATATGCCTGTAGGTTGTTGTCTGCTGCATGGACACACACACATGCAATCACACACACTTGTCTCACACTTAGTCCCATGGGTATTCACACACACACAACTGTCACCACACATGGATATGTTTGCGGTGCTGTCCCCGGCCTGTCTATGTACCTGTGCTGCTCTGCAGCCTGAAGGTGTCCCCACTTATGGTGTGGTGGTTGAGGTGGGCTGCTATCCACTGTTCATGGGTGGTCAGGGTCTGTTGCTGGCTGGTACCTCCCCCAGTGGCCTGGCCACAATGCCTGTTATGTGGCAGCCTTTGCTTGCACTGCCTTTTCATATTGTTATATTTTTTTTGCAAGTCTCTCACAGTGCGCTTTTGTGTGGCCACAGTGTTAATCTTCCTGGCCACCTTCTCTCATGCCTTCTTCCTTTTGTCACGTCTTGACTTCTCACCACCCCTGCTGAGTAATAGGTCAGCTTTTGCATCAGTTTCATTAATGAGGATGTCGATTTCCTCATGGCTAAAGTTTTTCTTTTGCCTTTGCCTCCCAGTTGCGGTTTGTGCCATTTCCTTCTTACGCCTTGCCACTCCTACTTGTGCCATTACTGAATGTGGAGTTGCAATGTCCTTTCTGTGACATGCATGCTTTTATATGACACAAGTCGCAGTTTACACCATGTGCGTTATGCTTTGGCACATGTCGCATTTGTTCTAGAATGTGGAGCAAGTCACATGCCGCAAGTTTTTTGGTGCATTTTATGCATCAGCATAACTTATGTCTGGCGTCACTGCACCCTTGAGAATCGGTTCCAGTGGGTATATGTGTGTTTGATGCTGATGAAGACTAGGATTTACATCAAGGATGTTACCAAACTCTCATACACACATTCCAGGCTGCAAATACATCTCTTCTTGAGCAATCTCTGCATTAAGAAATATAATTGAAATACTGTAGTATTGTAATTAATGTTAAATGTTTACAGTCTTAAAGGAATTTTCTAACATAATGTATTGCACAAATCTAAATCTCAACTTCCCCATAATACACTGTGGCATTGCGGTGTGTTAACATTCCAGTTCAATGAAAAATTAAATAAAATGTGAATAAATATCTTTATTTTTTTTAGCTTTATTTATTCTCCAGCTTACCGAGACATCTCTCGGAGGTACCCTCATGACATTAGCCCTTCTACTCCCCTCTGTGGTAGGCCATCTCCAGAGCTCCCTTCACTCAACAGACTTCCCAGCACCCTGGATCTCCCCCCCACCCTCCTGTGGTGGCGTCTGTCTGAAATTAGAGGGTTCATCCCTCTCATGAAGTCGGCCGTGGATCCACGGTGTGGCCCGCCTGGAACTGGAGATGTGAGGGAGGTCTCTCGAGTCCTCATCATCCCCTCGGCAAGCCATGGTTTTCTTGGTGTTTTTTTGCCCTCTCCCCCTCCCTTCCCCTGCAGAGCCTGAGGTGCAATGATGCCAGGGACGTCTGTCACGGCTCTGCATCCCACTTTTTGAGCCCTGAGCATTGCAGAGCCTCAGGTCTCCACTGGGGCCGCTGCATGCCAGACCCAACCCTGGACCTCCCCCTCCCAGAGAGAGGAGAGGAGAGCAATCCTCCAGATGCTTGATCCTCTCTCTCCCCTGCTGACACCCGGTGGCCTGGGCTCATTCCCAAACCTGGGTCACTGGCATGGCACGAGGTGTGGCATCCAGTGCCTCAACCCTCAGCGCCACGGGGCCGGCCATAAATACTCTTTTTAATAGTATTACTTTTGCCACGTTATTGTCTGCCTGCTGTTAGCCTTTACCGGTCATCTCCCTTTCTGTGTGCTTCCTGTGACATCCAAGCAGGGAGACAGTGAACATGGAAGTGATGTTTAGGTATAGCTGATGATACTGTGTCTGATACAGAAAGCTCAGCAGATGGCGATTCTGTTCAATCTGAAAATAGCTCTAGTTCTGAGTCAGAAAGTTTACAGGTTACAGTCCAATTGCTGGATCCCTACAGATATGGTCCATATGATTCAAACAACATGAAGTCTTGCTGTATTCTGACAGGTGCAGTGATCCCCAACCTTTAAACTGCCCCTGAGAACAAAGAGTTAACTTTCTATGCAGAGCACAGAATGCTGAGCTCGAGCTCGATTGGAGTCTCTGTCTGGAGTGCTTCAAACTCAGACCTTCAGATTCTTTACTCCGCCTCACTGAACGGTCGTTTTGGAGATTTCTCCTTCAGCTCGGTTCAAAAGTCAGCTAAAGTTTCAGTTTTCATTGGTTTTTAAACCGAAAAAGTTATCCGCATAGTCGGTTCAGTCTCTGTCTGTGGTGCCGTGAGTACTAGATAGGAATTGTTCTGTTTTTCTGTGTGTAACTTGTAAAACTGCGGGTCGGTTCGATTGAACCGGCCATTTGATAGTGAAATCTTGTGTTTTGTGTTTTTACTTAGTGTGTGGTTACCAGTCCTTATCGGTTCTAAAAAAAACGTGTTTTAGTACGTTTTTTTCCAATACCCGTGACACGGTTAGAAACCAATAAGGGAGTCTTGACTGGCTGTTGCCATAAAAAGGGTAAGTTGGTTAGGTTGGCCATGTCTGAGAAACCCAAGAAAAAGATCGGGCCCACTGGGTTTCAACACTGCAGTGAGTGTGGGGAGGTCTTTGCTAAGGCCAATCCCCATACCACCTGTGTTTATTGTCTGGGGTTTGACCACCTCAGTTCAGACTGCCAAATATGTAAAAATTTTCCCAAATCTACCCTTGAGAAGAGATTAGGTAGACTGAGGGAAAAGGAGGCCGAGAAGTCCGCTGACCCGGATGGCCAGCCCGGTTCGGTTCCGACCGAACCAGGAAGAGTGCCCTCTGACTAGGGCGATACTTCTTCAGGCAAAAGGAGAGCTGATTCTGAGGGATCGGTTCTGACAAAAAGAAAATGCAAAGATAAATCGTCTGGTTCGGATCCAGAGGTTCATGTTCTGACCGCCAAAGAGATAGCCAGAGTGATTCAGATTGTGGAATTGCTCCGCCTGGTTCCTACCAATCCGGCACCTTCTGGCAGGGGTTCGGTTCGATTGGTTCCCCCAGTTCAAGATTATACCCTCAAAGATTTTTATGAACCGGAGTTTGAAGAGGAAGGGGAATTTGAGGATGATGATGGTGAAAGTGAGGGTCTGGACGTGCCTGTGGAACCGGACATCTCCCCAGACAGACCTTCAGGTGTTTCCCCTCCAAGGCTTTCTGAGTCCCCTTCTCGCTTTATGTTCTACAGAAAGGTGGCTGAAACCCTCCAGTTTCCTATGGAGGAGGCTGTGGAGGATCAAGAGGAGCCTGATTATGTAGAAATGATGGGCATCCCAGAGTCCAGAAGGCTGTCTCTTCCCCTCCACAAATCCTTTAGGAAACAGACACAAAAAATCCTAAAGTCTCCTAACACTATACCTCCTGTGGATAGAAGAATGGACAAGAGGTATACACTTTCAGGCTCAGACAGGGCATTCTTATACCAGCAATGTAGCCATGTTGGGGTAGTGCAGGCTGCTGCCTGTGACAAGGCAAATATTCTCTTGGCTTCACACCCCCCAGACAAGGACTCCAGGAAGATTGATGCCATGGCAAAGAAACAGTACGTGGCATCTTTCTTGGGACTCAGGCAGGCAAATTATATGGCCTATACAGCCAGGTACCAGAAGTCCAGGTGGGACACTGTACTGGCACTGGCTAAACAGGCCTCCCCCCAGCTAGCCAAGGAACTGGAGGCAGTGGCTGCAGATGGGACTGAGGCATCTAAAGTTCAGTTTCATGCTGCTGTGGACTCCAATGATGTGTCATCAAGAGTCATGGCTACATTTGTGGCTCTTGGGAATGGCTTGGCTCAGATGTACTAGCCTCTCACAGGATACCCAGGCTAAGGCCATGGATTTTCCTAGTGGGTAATTCTCTGTTTGGGCAGCAGACAGAGAATTACATGAAGAAAATGGATGAGTACAGGATCACTTACAGGAGTGCTCAGGCCAAGGAGAGGCAGGAAACTCCTCAAAGGTAGCAGTCTATGGGCAGGGGCAGGCCTTTTCAGAGGCCTTTTTACCAAGCACAGGCCTCTTCTTCCTTTTCGCAGAGGGGGTTCTTCAGAGAGAGAGAGGCAAAAGGGGGATGAGCAGGCTTACATCCACTTCTCATCCTAAAGCCTCTGCCAAGCAGACACCCTGATGGGCCTGCCAGGGTCGACTCTCCTATTCCAGTAGGGGGCAGGCTGGCTTACTTTGTCCAGGACTGGATGTCTCTTACATCAGACAAGTGGATCCTGGAAGTAGTAAGCCAGGGACTGGTTCTCAGCTTCAGAAAATTCCCAAATATGAGAGCCAGATCTTTTCCACCTGCATATCTCTCAGAAACCCTTGCCCTAGAGGCAGAGGTTTCTTCTCTTCTAGCCTTAAGAGCCATAGAGAGAGTACCTACCCTACACTGGGGCAAAGGACTGTACTCCAGGCACTTCCTGACCCCAAAAAAGACAGGGGAGTGGCGACCCATATTAGACCTAAGATATCTAAACAAACATCTTTTAAAACCAAAGTTCAAGATGGTAACTCTGGGAATAATCATTCCCTCTCTAAGCCCAGGGGACTGGCTAGCCCCCCTGGACCTCAAAAATGCCTATTTTCACATTCCTATCAGGTGCTCCCACAGAAAGTACCTCAGGTTCGAGTTGCCCTCAGGCCACTATCAGTTCAGAGCAATGCCCTTTGGCCTAACCTCAGCCCCAAGGGTTTTCACAAAGTGCCTGGCAGAAGTAGTTGCCTTTCTAAGAAGGCAAAAGATTTCAATTTTTCTGTATCTGGACGATTGGCCAATAGTGGCCCAGTCTCCAGACCAAGTCAAGTCCCACCTGCAAGTGACCCAGCAAGTGCTCACTTCTCTAGGATTTCTTCTCAACCTTCCCAAGCCAGTTCTCGTACCAGTCCAGCTTCTTACCTTTATAGGGACAGAACTGGACACACTCAGAGCAAGAGCCTTTCTTCCTCTAGAAAGGGCAAGGGTTCTGATGGAACTAGCCTCTTCTTTCAGCCTTCGGGTATCTCGACCAGCAAGGCATTTCCTCCAGCTGTTGGGCCACAAGGCAGCTTCAACAGCAGTGGTCCAAGGGGCAAGATTCCAGAGGAGGGATACTCAGTTCCACCTGAGAGCTTTTTGGTTTCAGAGGAAGGATTCCCTTACCAAACTGATCCCAGTGACTCTGACCTTGATCCAAGCCCTCCAATGGTGGTAGGATCAGGACAATTTAGGACAAGGTGCTCCTTTTGCTATTCAGCTTTTTTCAGTGGTCCTTACCATTGACTCTTCTCTTCTCTTCTGGGCTTGGGAGCTCATCTGGGGTTCCTCACTGCCCAGGGGATGTGGTCTCCGCAAGAATCCCTTCTCTATATCAATCTCCTAGAGCTCAGGGCAGTTTTTCTGTCCCTAAAAGCTTTCTCTCAGGCTGTACAGAACAAGGTGGTTCAGGTCAGAACAGACAACACCACCACCACCATGTGGTACATCAACAAGCAGGGAGGCACTCGGTCCACGGCCTTGTGCACGGTAGCCATGAAGTTGTGAGCCCTGGCTTATTCCCTGAAAACCTCTCTGGTAACAGTTCACCTTCCAGGGAAGGACAATGTGCTAGCAGATGCACTGAACAGGCTCTCTCTCAGGGCCATCACGAATGGTCCCTGGACTCTCAGGTGTTGAAAGTGATTTTTTTCAAGGTGGGGCACTCCAGAGATAGATTTCTTTGCAGCCCCAGACAATCACCAACTCCATCTCTTTTGTTGCAGACCTTCAGTCTTGGGTTCAGTTCCCCTGGACGCCCTGATTCTGAATTGGGAAGGGAAGTTTCTGTATGTTTTTCTCCCCCTTCCCACTCCTGTTCAAAGTTTTAGTCAAAATAAGGTCTCAACCTTGCAAAGTGATTCTGATTGCTCCAGATTGGGCCAGACAGCCCTGGTACCTCCTGTTGCTGCCCCTAGCAGTCCATCTTCCCCTGTCTCTTCCCAGGAATTACAACGTGTTAACATCCTTTCAGAGGAGGATTTGGTACCCCAATCTTCAGTTTGTCAATCTCAAGGCATGGCTCTTGAAGAGCTAGAGTTTGCAGATCTGCATCTTTCCCAATGGTTTCTGGATATTCTCAAAGCTTCTAGAAAGCCCTCCATCATAAAAAGACTTATAAGTCCAAATGGAAGAGATTCAGCATTTGGTGTTCTAAGAAGCATATTTCTCCAGATACTGCTGGATTGCCTACGGTTCTGGATTATATGGTCCATCTTAATGGCCTAGGCCTCAAACCAGCTACTCTCAAGGTTCACTTGTCAGCTGTTCCTGCATTTTTTGTCTGTGGGGAAGTCTTCCTCACTATATTCTCATCCTGTGTTCTGTAAATTTTTTAAAGGATTGCTTCACACAAATCCTCCTTTTAGAGACCCTGCCCCTGCCTGTGATTTTGAATGTTTGCATTGCTCAACTTATGCAACCCCCTTTTGGGCCTATGTCTTCAGCAGAGCTTAAAGTACTTGACTTGGAAAACTGTGTTCTTGGCAGCCATTACATCTGCTAGGCATATCAGTGAGTTGCAAGCCCTGTCAGTGGAACCTGATTTTATTTCCATTTACAGGGATAAAGTGGTCCTTAGAACCAATAGAAGGTTCTTGCCCAAAGTGGTTTCAGACTTCCATTTAAACCAGTCTATGTCTCTTCCTGTTTTCTTCACTGATCATTCTTCCTCAGGAGAGAGGAGGCTACACAGTTTAGATGTTAAAAGAGCCCTTAGTTACTACATAGAGCATACCAAGGGTCACAGGTTTGACTCCCTCCAGTTGTTCCTCACTTATGGAGAAGTGGGAAAGGGCAAACCTGCCACCAAGAGATCTATTGCCAGGTGGATTGTGTCTTGTATACAATTCTGCTATGAAAAACTTGGAAAAACTCCACCCACAGGCCTGAGGGCTCATTCCACAAGAGATACAGCTGCTTCCCTGGCTGCTGCCAGGGATATCTCTCTCTTAGAAATTTGTCAAGCAGCCACTTGGAAAACAGTCCATACATTTACCAAGCATTACCCTTTGGATATCCAGGCTAGCAGTGATGCTCGGTTTGGCACAGCAGTACTTCAGAGCCTATTCCCAAAGTAGGTTCTGTCCCTCCTCCATGGAGGTATTGCTTGGTAGTCTGCATCTGTCAGAATACAGCAAGACTTCATGTTGTTTGAAGAAAAAATTACTCACCTTAGTAACTGTGTTTCTTCTAATGAAGTCTTGCTGTATTCTGACCTCCCTCCCTGCCTCCCCTCTCAGTACCTGTTTTTGGGAAGTTGGTGGGCAGGTGCAGTGTTGCACCCCAGCGGTGCTCTTTGTTTACACCCTCCTCCTTTTTTGTTTGGGTGTTGATTTCTTACTGTTATTTGTATTAGACTGGTTTTTGGTTTTCCTGACTTGAGTCTTCCTTGGGAATCCAAAACTTTTTACTGCCAGTTGGCTAGTAGGAATTTTACAATTTCCACATGGAATTTTTAGTTAGTTGGGCTTGTAAGAATCCGATGGTTTGAGTTTGAAACACTCCAGACAGAGACTCCAACCAAGCTCGAGCTCAGCATTCTATGCTCTGCATATAAAGTTAACTCTTTGTTCTCTGGGGCAGTTTAAAGGTTGGGGATCACTGCATCTGTCAGAATACAGCAAGACTCCATTAGAAGAAACACAATTACTAAGATGAGTAATTTTTTCTTCAGCATCATCTGACGATTCAAGGGTTGGAATAAGCAGCAAGGTTAACAAAGGAGATGGCTATGGGAGCGAAAGAAGGCTTGGGCACATAGAATGGTCAGTGGATGCATTCTGTTATTGTCCAGAGCATTGACCTATTACAGGATTCTGATTTAATGGATATAGGCTGCAGTTATTGTAGAATAACAGTGGAGGTGGAATAAACATTTCCTGAATAATGTGATAGTGTGCATAGTTTTATTTGCCATGCATTTTATTGACTGTACCATACATCTAGTTTCCACGTTCGTGCTAAGCTGACCAGAAACAAGGCAGACACTCAAGCCTTCAAAGCTGCAAGAAAAGCCTGCACCCACACGATTTGAAATGAAAAGGCCAGTTCTTACAAAAAAGTGCTAACAAACTCATGGAAAGATGGAAATAAGTTTTGGGCCAACCTAACGGAACTAACTGGAAAAAAAAAGTCCTATCCACTATGGTCCATGTAAATGTCCACATCATCACAGATCAAGTCACCGTGGCAAATGCCTTTAATGTAGCATTTACCAACCTTAGCTATGTTTTACCGCCAACTTTCTTTTATCCCCCTCAAGATACCATTAACTCAGTCAAAGTCAGAAATTTGGAGGGAAATGCGCCATTCTACTTCAAAGCTGTTTCCAAGGACATCACAAAAAAGTACAGTACCTCCTTCGGGTGAAAATGACATGGAAAGTCTAGATCAAGCAACAACTCCCTTGACCCAAAACTCCTCGATCTTACCCTCGATGAAGTCCTGACCCCCCTCACCAAAATCCTAAACAAATCTCTCATGCTCTCACAGTTCCCCCAAAAATGGAAATCAGCAATGGTGACACCTATCCACAAAAGTGGTGACAAGTCTGTTACAAGCAACTATAGACCAATCTCCATTCTCCCCCCTCTCTCAAAAGTGCTGGAGAGAATAGCTACCGACCAACTGATAGAATACCTTACTAAGTATAACCTACTATGTCAAAAACAACATGGATTTTGCAAAGGCCACAGTACGACCACGGCACTCCTAGAGCTTACCATCTATATCCACAATGCCCCGGACCAAGGGGATCTCGTTGGCACCACCTTCATCGACCTAACTAAGGTGTTTGACACCATCAGCCATTCACTACTGCTTCAACAACTATCTCTAATAGGCCTATCTCTGGACACAACTCTTTGGTTTCAAAGCTACCTCAGTGATCAAACACAGCAGGTAAAAATTGACGAATCCCTCTCAACACCCCTTTTGGTTCGATAAGGAGTTCCACAAGGATCCATCCTGGGTCCTATGCTTTTCAGCATTTTCCTAAACAGCCTCCCTTCATCTTACTCAGAAAAAATCCTACTGCATGCCGATGATGCTGTCATCTTCACCTCCCACTCTGACCCCTCCTTTCTTCAGTTGCTACTACAAGAAAGCTTCTCTGATGTAGAGGCATGGTTTAAATCTCACAAGCTTATTCTTAACTACAGCAAAACCAAATCAATGCTGTTCCATGGTTCCCACAGCAAACATAAAAATAGAGACCTCTCTATCTCAAACAGCAAAGGGGCCACCCTTGAACAAGTACAGCTATTTAAATATCTTGGAGTGATTCTTGACCCAACACTTGGATACTGTGAACATATCAACTACATAGCAAAAACTGTGAATACCCGCATAGGCCTGCTCTATAGACATAAGAACTGCCTCACGGAAGAAGCCCTAAGCACAGCCATTCACAGTTCAGTAATCTCTATAATCGACTATGGGCTTGTGATCTACGGGTCTGCCACTGACACAGATCTCTGACGCATCGCCATAGCACTAAACAAGGCATGTTGTCTCCAAACATCTGCAAACTGCCTTACACACACCTGCGAGATCTATGAACTCGCAAACTGGCTCCAACTATCTGGCAGAATTAAATATCAAACCTGCATCCTAGCAAAAAAACAAACTTTGGACCTACTACCCCTGGATCACAGGCACTGCTAAGACCATATAGCGGCCCATGACAAACCAGGAATTCAAATAACCTCTCCTTCACTGTTTCCCTTTGCAGGACTACCCAAGGCAAATGATCCTTCTTTTTCAGAGCCTTCTCCTGGTTCAACACCCAGCCAGAAGAAGTTATCAGCAAAGCAACCCTGGGTGTCTTTAAGCTCAGCCTGCATCAATACCTCATCTCCTGTGCTCCTGCGACTGCTACACCTAAATGGTTTATTCCCCCCACTCGCCCATACCCCACCCCTTCCCTCCCTCCTTCCTCCTCTGCTCCCCCACACACCTCCTCGCTGCCCCTGCCACTGACCCCTCCCCACTCCCTCTCTTTCTCCCTCTTTCGCCAGCCTCTGGCCTCACCTCCCTCTGTTGGATGGCTACCTATACAAATCTATATTGTTTAAATTGTTATAGAAGTGATTTTCACAATTGTGATGTTTTGGTAATTGACAAAGCCCTCCAGCTGCTATGTTTATTTCTCTTTTGCACAATACTACTGCTTGTCCTAATGTTTCAAGTAACCTGATGTGGAACCTTTGTAAAAGAGCCCCTGGCTCAAAGGTGTACCTGATTCCCTTAAATAAATAAATATTCATTATGTTAAAACCATTTTGTATTCCATTTGTAATACTGAATGCTCTACTTTTTTAATGCTGCCTCTGTGGATTGTCCTGGCAGCTTCTCCTTGCTTGTTTTTCACACCATGAGACAAAGACCGTCAGCAGCCTCTCAGCTGAGCTGTGAGATTCACTGAACTGTGAGGGGAGAGACCAGTGTGATTTGAGGCATGGCTTGATTCCCCAGTCCATGCCCATTGCAAAATGTTAATCTCGCTGTAATTTTACCAGAATATCAATCAGCCATTGTACACTTTTATGGTCATGTCCTCGAGCCCTTGTGACAGGAGAGGGTCATGTCCATCAGTCCCATTCGTTTCTAATCATTGAATATCATAGATACATACATATAAGTTGACGGCAGATAAGGACCTTTTGGGCCACGCAGTCTGCCCTATTTATCCCCTACCTAGAATGAGGTCTGATGCACAAACTGAACTCCAGAGCACCCCCTTACCTCTAGGATACCCTTACGTCTGTCCCACTCCTTCTTAAATCCCGTGACCATTTTAGCCCCTACTGCCCCCCTCTGGTAGGTCATTCCAAGTGTCCACCACCCTCTCCATGAAAAACATTTTCCCATTTTACCCCTGAACCTTCCCCCCTCCAACCTCATACTGTGCCCCCTTGTATTAGAACATCTCTTACTTTGAAAGATGCTCCCTTACTGTACTCTGTTTATATCAATGAGGTATTTGCATGTTTCTATCATGTCCCCTCCTCACTCTTTTTCTCTGGGGAATACATATTTAGTTCTTTTAGTCCTTCCTCTTAGGTCTTCTCCTGCAGGCCCTGCACCATTTTAGTTGCCCTTCTCTGCACTGCCTCCACCCAGTCTGTGTCCTTTCGCAGACTGGGCCTCCGGAACTGGATGCAGTACTGCAGGTGTGGTCTCACCATTGTCTTACACAGGGGCAAAATGACCTCCCCTTCCACTTGTGATACCTCTCTTTATGCATCCAAGTATCCGGTTAGCCTAACCCACTGTCTTGTCACATTGCCTAGCCTCTTTTAGGTCATCTGAAATTATAACTCCCACACCTCTTTCCTGCTTTGTGACTGTTAGTACCTCCCTCCTAGTTTGTAAATTGCCCTTGGGTTCTTATGCCCTATGTTCATGATCCTGCACTTTTTTGCATTGATTCCCAGCTTCCATACTCCAGACCATTCCTCCAGTTTTTAAGGTTCTCCCTCATCTTTTCAACCCCCCTTGGTGTATCCCTCTATTACATTCCTTCATGTCATCCGTGAATAGGCATACCTTCCCCTCCAGCTCCTCTACACTGTCCCCAGTATAGACAATGAAGAGGACTGGCCCCAACACTGACCCCTGCAGCACCCTGCCTGCTACTTCTCCCTCCACAGAGTGTTTCTCATTTACCACCACCCTCTGACTCCTGCCTGTAAGCCAGTTCTCTACCCATAGTACTATTTTAGGATCTACATCTAAGTTACATAATTTGTTTATCAGTCTTTTATGAGGGACAGCGTTGAAGACCTTTCTGAAGTTCAGATAGGCCATGTCCACCACCCCACCCTGGACTACCACCTTAGTCACTCAGTCAAAAAACTCTATTAAGTTTGTCTGGCAGAACCTCCCCTTGGTAAAATGATGTTGACCCAGATCTGGTAGGCCATTTGTATCAAGGTATTCAACTAACCTTTCCTTCAGCAAAGATTTCATTATCTTACCCACTACTGAAGTAGAGCTGACAGGCCCGTCATTTCCAACCTCATCCCTACCACCACCTTTGTGGAGTGAGACCACATCTGCTTATTTCCAGTTCCCTGGAACTTCCCCTGTCTCTAGTGATAGGTTGAACAACTCCGTAACAGGTGCAGCCAACTCTTCCTGGAGTTCTTTTAGCACCCTGGGGTGCACTGCATCTGGGGCTATCACCTTGTCCACCCTTATCTTCTTTAGCTAACTCAGGGCTCTTTCTTCCGTAAAGGGGCTGGTGTCCACCTTTCTGCTGGTTATGCCCCTTCCTGCATTTCTGGCTCTGACCCCTTCGCAGAGGCGCAATTTAAAGGGGCAGTCACCCCCCCCTTGCATTGCAGGTCTTTGTTGTTTTTGTTTTTTTTCAGTCCCTGGCTTCACCCCCATAGCCCGTCTGATCAGTTGTTGCCCCCCCCCCATTAAAAGCTGAACTCCTCCCCGTCCTCCGTGAATACTGAGGAGAATTACTTATGCAGTACGTCTGCTTTTTGTCAGTCCTCCTCTACGTAAAACCCCCCTCCCTTTTTAACCTAATTATCTCTCCCTTTGTTTTCCTCCTTTCTGCAATGTACCAATAGAATGTCTTGTCCTCCTTCTTAATTGTCTTAGCTATAGTCTCCTCCATTAATGCCTTTGCTCTCCTAACTGCCCTCCCTGCATCCCTTTGCTTCTCTTGGTAACATTCCCTATCCTTCTCCTTCTGCATTCTTTTGTAGTTAATGAAGGATAGTCTTTTCACCCTTACTACTTCTGCCACCTCCCTAGTGAACCAGACTGACTTCCTCCTCCTCCTCCTGTTCTTGCTGACCCACTTAACACATAGCTTGGTTGCTCTATCAATACTATGTCTTATTATAGCCCACTGTTCCTCCACCCTTTTTTCTCCCCAATTCAGTCAGGGCTCCACTCAGGCATACCCTCTTTTTCTTGAAATCTGCCCTCCTGAAGTCCAGGACCCTCGTTTTGGTGTGGTTTGGTTCCGGCTTAGTTCTTACATTAAACCTCACTGATCAATGATCGCTGGTTCCCAGGTGGTCCAACATCTCTACATTATCAACACAGTCTCCATTTGTTAGTATCAGGCCTAGCACCACACCCTTCTGAGTGGGTTTCATCACGAGTTGCCTGAGGCTCGCCCCCAGCAGAGAGCCTAGGATGCCCCTGCTCCTTGAAGTTGCTGCTGCTGGGGGACTCCACGTCACATCAAGAAGTTGAAGTTCTTCGCCAACAACTCTCCCTTGCTACCCATCATTTGTATTGTTTACAACAGCTCTCTATCCTCCTCTTCTCCCTGCGCTGGAGGTCTGTATACCACCCACATACATATAATTGACCCTTTTCTCTTCTCTAATGTGACCAACAGTATTTCTGCTCCGCCTGTCACCCTTGTATTTCTGTAGCCTTTATGCAGTCCCTTATATAAAGAACTACCCCTTCCCCTCTCCCTTCTGTGTCCCTCCTAAATGGAGTAAAGCCAGGTATGAACAAGTCCTAGTCCTGATGCGCCTTGGACCAGGTTTCTGTGATTGCCCCTAGATCCAGGTCCTCCTCCACTATGATGGCCTCTAAGTATGGGAGTTTATTTCCCAAGCTTCAGGCATTTGCACATATGGGCCTCCATGTGTTTTTTCATCCATTGGTACCATCTCCAATTTTACTCTCATTCCCCACCATTGGGGGAGCGCCAGCTACAGTAGGTTCCCACTTTCCTTGACAACCCTTTGTTTCTTCCTAGCCTCATATTACTCCCCCCTTAACAGTTCAACTTCAGGACCTCATCCAGATACCCTTTTAGCTTTCCCCTAAGAGCTCTCGACCCCTCCTCACTTAAATGCAGTCTATCCTTAGCAAATTGTCCCTCATCCAACCATCCATTTCCCCATCCTCCAAGACAATATCGTAAGACTATCGTGGCTGCCAGCATGGATGTATTACCAGTTTGCCAGGTGACATTGTAAAACTTTCCAGTCTAGTCACAGATACATGTAAATATCGGTTGTTCAGCATTTGGAAATCTGGAAGCAGCTATTTGAATAGTATATTGATTTTTTCTCATTACTTGCTATCAGCCCTGTTCAAACAACATGAAGTCTTGCTGTATTCTGACAATAGCAGTGAGTCCCAACCTTAGAACTGCCCCGGAGATGAAAGAGTTAACTTTCCATGCCAGGCATGGAACGCTGAGCTCGAGCTCAGTTGAGACTCTGTCTGTTGCTGTTTGAACTCAAACTGTCAGATTCTTTACTCCACCTCACTGAACAGTCGCTCTGGAGATTTCTCCTTTGCTCAGTTCAATTTGTCGGTTAAAGTACCGGTTTTCTCGGTTTTCGACCGAATTTAAACCACAACCTGTCGGTTCAGTCTCTGTCTGTGGTATTCGTGAGTACTAGATAGGTTTATATTGTTTTCTATTCTGTGTGGAACTTGTAAATGGTTCATTGGTTCGGTTTGAACCGATCAAGTTGTTAAAAAATCTTAATTTCTACTTTTAGAGTGTGGTTACCGGTTCTTATCGGTTCTAAAAAAAAACGGATTTACTACGTCTTTTTCCATGACCTGTAACACGGGCAGGAACCGATAAGAGGGTCTTGCCTGGCGGATGGCCATTAAAAGGGTAATTTTGGTTAGGACTGGCACTATGTCTGAGAAACCCAAAAGAAAAACCGGGCCCACTGGGTTTCAACACTGTAGTGTGTGTGGGGAAGTCTTTGCTAAGGCTGACCCCCACACCACCTGTGTTTATTGTCTGGGGTTTGACCACCTCAATTCAGACTGCCAGATTTGTAAAAATGTTCCTGCAGCTACCCTAGAAAGAGGTTGGTAGGCTCAGGAAAGGAGGCCAAAAGTCCGCTGACCTGGATGGCCAGCCGGTTCAGTTCAAACCGAACCAGGAGGGTGCCCTCTGACCAGGGCGAAACTTCTTCGGGCAAAAGGAGAACCGATTCCGAGGAGTCGGTTCTGGTTAAAAGAACAAGAAGGGAAAAATCAGCTGGTGTGGATCCAAAAGTTTCTTCTCCAACCGCTGATGAGATAGACAAAGTGATAAAAATTGTGCAGTCGCTTTTCCCAGTTCCGACCGAACCGGCACCATCAGGGAGGCGCTCGGTTCAGCCGGTTCCACCCGGTTCCGGATTATGAATTAGAAGAATATTATGAACCGGAGGAGAAGGAAGAGGAGTATGAGGAAAGTGAATGTGGTTTTGAAAGTCTGGATGTGCCCATTGACCCGGACATCTCCCCAGACAGACCTTCAGGGGTGTCTCCTCCTAGGCTTTCTGAGTCCCCCTCCCATTTCATGTTTTACAAGAAAGTGGCCGAAACCCTTCAGCTTCCTATGGAAGAAGCTGTGGATGACTAGGAGGAGCCTGACTATGTGGAAATGATGGATATCCCAGAGTCCAGGAGGCTGTCTATTCCCTTACACAAGTCTTTTGGGAAACAGACATTTAAGATTTTAAAGACTCCTAATTGTATACCTCCTGTGGATAAAAGGATGGACAAGAGGTATATTTTGTCAGGCTCAGATACGGAGTTCCTTACCCAGCAATGCAGCCATGTTGGGGTAGTGCAGGCTGCAGCCTGTGATAAGACTAATATACCCTTGGCTTCACACCCCCCCAGATAAGGACTCCAGGAGGATTGATGCCATGGCAAAGAAACAGTACATGGCAGCATCCTTGGGACTCAGGCAGGCCAATTATATGGCCTATACAGCTAGATATCAGAAATCTAGATGGGACACTGTCATGGCTTTAGTGAAACAGGTCCCTGGCCAGCTTGCCAAGGAGCTGGAGCAGGTGGCTGCTGATGGTATTGAGGCATCCAAGGTGCAATTCCATGCTGCAGTGGACTCCAATGATGTTTCATCTAGAGTCATGGCTACATCTGTGGCACTTCGTAGGATGGCTTGGCTCAGATGTACTAGCCTGTTGCAGGATACCCAGACTAAGGCCATGGATTTTCCTGTTGTGGGTAATTCTTTGTTTGGGGAGCAAACAGAGAACTACATGAAGAAAATGGATGAATACTGGACCACCTATAGGAGTGCTCAGGCCAAGGAAAGGCAAGACACTCCTCAAAAGCAGTATCCCAGGGCAGGAGCAGGCCTTTTCGTAGGCCTTTCTACCAAGCCCAGGCCTCCTCTTCTGCCTATGCTCAGAGGGGGTTCTTTAGAGGGAGAGGCAGAAGGGGTACAAGCAGGCCTGCTACCACCCCTCAGCCTAAACCCCCTGCCAAACAGGCACCCTGATGGGGTTGCCAGGGCCAATTCTCCACCACCTGTAGGGGACAGGCTGGCTTACTTTGTCCAGGACTGGAAGTCTTTAACATCAGACAAATGGGTCCTGGAAGTAGTAAGCCAGGGACTGGTTCTCAGCTTCAAAAAATTTCCAAAGATGAGAACCAGATCCTTTCCACCTGAAAATCCCTCAGAGACACTTGCCCTAGAGGCAGAGGTCTCTTCCCTCCTGGCTCTCAGAGCTGTGGAAAGGGTTCCACCCCTACACCAAGGGAAAGGTTGTACTCAGGTACTTCCTCACCCCAAAAGACAGGAGAATGGCGCCCATCCTGGATCTCAGATATTTAAACAAGCACCTTTTAAAGCCAAAGTTCAAAATGGTGACTCTGGGAATAATTCTGCCCTCTCTAAGGCCAGGGACTGGCTAGTCTCCTGGACCTCAAGGATGCCTACTTCCATATTCTTATCAGAAGCTCCCATCGAAAGTACCTCAGGTTCGAGCTGCCCTCAGGCCATTACCAATTCAGAGCAATGCCCTTCGGGCTAACCTCTGCTCCAAGGATGTTCACAAAATGCCTGGCAGTAGTAGTTGCTTCTCTAAGAAGGCAAAGGATTGCCATCTTCCCATACCTGGATGACTGGCTCATAGTAGGCCAGTCCCCAGACCAAGTCAAGTTACACCTACAGATAACTCAGCAACTGCTCACCTCTCTAGGTTTCCTTCTGAATCTTTCAAAGTCAGTTCTAGAGCCTGTTCAGCTCCTCACCTTCATAGGCACAGAGCTAGATACAGAAAAGGCCTGAGCCTTCCTTCCCCTGGACAGGGCAAAGACACTTATCACACTGGCCTCTTCATTCACCCTACAGGTGTCTCGACCAGCGAGGCATTTCCTGCAGCTCCTGGGGCACATGGCTGCTTCTACAGCAGTGGTGCAAGGAGCAAGATTTCAGATGAGGGACATTTAGTTCCACCTGAGAGCCTTTTCGTCTCAGAAAAAGGACCCTCTGACCAAACTGATACCAGTGACTCGAACCCTGATCCAGGCCTTCCAGTGGTGGCAGGATCAGAACAATCTAAGACAGGGAGTTCCTTTTGTCACTCAGTCTCACTCTTTAATCCTTACTACAGATGCCTCCCTCTTGGGGTGGGGGGCCCACTTGGGAGACCTGACCACCCAAGGGTTGTGGTCCCCTCAGGAATCTCTGCTTCACATCAATCTGCTGGAACTCATAGCAGTGTTTCTAGAACTTCAAGTTTTTTCCAAGTTTGTTCAGAACAAAGTTATTCAGATCAGGACAGACAATACTACCACAATGTGGTATATCAACAAGCAAGGGGGCACTCAGTCTACGGCCCTCTGCACAGAAGCAATGAAGTTGTGGTCTCTGGCCTATTCCCTGAACACCTCCCTCACAGCAGTACACCTCCCAGGCAAGGACAATGTCCTGGCAGATGCTCTCAGCAGGATATCTCAGGGCCATCACGAATGGTCACTGGATCCCCTGGTTTTGGAGGTGATCTTCTCCAAATGGGGCACCCCACAGATAGATCTTTTTGCAGCCCCAGACAATCACCAACTTCTCCTGTTTTGTTGCAGGCCCCCAGTGTTGGGCTCAGTCCCCCTGGATGCCTTGGTTCTCAATTGGGAAAGGAAGTTCCTGTATGCTTTTCCCCCCTTCCCTCTCTTGTTCAAAGTACTAGTCAAAATCAGGTCTCAGCCTTGCAAAGTGATTCTGATTGCTCCAGACTGGGCCAGACAGCCCTGGTACCCTCTCCTGTTGTCCTTAGCAGTCCACCTTCCCTTGTCTCTTCCCAGGAATTGCAACCTGTTAACCTGTGCTCAGGGGAGGGTTTGGTACCTGAATCTCAAATCTCTCAATCTCAAGGCCTGGCTCTTGAAGTGCTAGAGTTTGCTGATTTACACCTCTCTCAAGGTGTTATGGATATTCTAAAAGCTGCTAGGAAGCCTTCCACCAGAATTACTTATAATTCCAAATTGAAAAGATTCTCCATATAGTGCTCTGGGAAGCATATTTCCCCAGAGTCTGCTGACCTGCCCACAGTCCTTGACTATATGGTCCATCTGAATAGCTTGGGACTCAGACCAGCTACACTAATGGTGCATCTGGCAGCTGTCTCTGCTTTTATTTCAGCAGGTAAGCCCTCTTCTCTTCCAGCTCACCCTGTATTCTCCAAGTTTTTCAAGGGATTGCTTCATAACAATCCACCATTCAGGGACCCTGCCCCCTGCTTAGGACCTTAATGTTTGCATTGCTCAGCTTATGCAACCCCCTTTTGAGCCTTTGTCCTCAGCAGAGCTTAAGTACTTGACTTGGAAAACTGTATTCTTGGTGGCCATCACTTCTGCCAGGCGCATAAGTGAGTTACAAGCCCTGTCAATGGAGCCTGATTTTATCTCTTTCCATAGAGATAAGGTGGGTCCTCAGGACTAACAGGACGTTTTTACCTAAGGTGGTTTCAGACTTCCACCTTAACCAATCTATGTCTCTTCCTGTGTACTTCACTGACCATTCCTCCTCTGGTGAGAGGAGGTTGCACAGTTTGGATGTGAAAAGAGCCCTTAGCTACTACATAGAATGTACCAAGGGTCACAGGTTTGACTCCCTTCAACTGTTCCTCACTTATGGTGAAGTACGTAAAGGAAAACCTGCCACTAAAAGATCCATTGCCAGGTGGATTGTCTCTTGCATTCAATTTTGTTATGAAAAACTAGGTAGGATTCCACCCTCAGGCCTGAGGGCTCACTCTACCAGAGGTACAGCTGCTTCTCTGGCTGCTGCCAGGGATATTCCTATCTTAGAGATATGTCAAGCAGCTACCTGGAAAACTGTTCACACTTTTACCAAGCATTGCTCTCTGGATATCCAGGCTAGGAGTGATGCTCGGTTTGGCACAGCTGTGCTTCAGAGCCTATTTCCTAAGTAGGTTCTGTCCCTCCTCCATGGAGGTACTGCTTGGTAGTCTGCTATTGTCAGAATACAGCAAGACTTCATGTTGTTTGAAGAAAAAATTACTCACCTTAGTAATGTTGTTTCTTCTACTGGAGTCTTGCTGTATTCTGACCTCCCTGCCTTCCCCTCTCAGAACCTTTGTTTTTGGGTTGTGGGTGGGCAGTAGCAGTGTTGGCATTCAGGAGGTGCCCCACCTTTATTATTACCACCCTCTTTTTTTTGGGTGGGTGGGTGTTGTGTTTATTTCATTTTTTGGGTTTCCTGACTTAAGTCTTTGTTTTGGGACCAAAAAATCTGTTATTATAATTAGTAGCCAGTTGGCTAGTGTAGGTTTACAGCTTCCACACAGGACCTCAGTGAGTTTAGCGCGTAAAGATCTGACGGTTTGAGTTCAAACAGCAACAGACAGAGTCTCAACCAAGCTCAAGCTTAGCATTCCATGCCTAGCATGGAAAGTTAACTCTTTCATCTCCGGGGCAGTTCGAAGGTTGGGTCTCACTACTATTGTCAGAATACAGCAAGACTCCATTAGAAGAAACAACATTACTAAGGTGAGTAATTTTTTTCTTTCAGTCTATGCATCTATTCTAATATCAAATGCATGTGGTGTGCAAATATGCCACCAATGCAGAGCTACCTATATTTACTGTACATGCATCTGTGACTAGATTGGAGTATTTAATAATCAGCCACTGCACACTTTTATGGTAATGTCCTCGAGCCCCATGTAACAGGAGAGTGTCATGTCCGTCGGGCCCATTCATTACCAGTTATTGAACATTGTAACACTCTCGAGGCTGCCAGCATGGATCGTAATTCTTGAGTCAAGTTTAATTTATTTTTTACAGTTTTACCTGGCCAATTGATATTAGTGTCACAACACCTCACAGACAGATCATGCATATTACATCTACTTCTAAGCTAGTAGTTAGACAAGGCTGATAGCACCAACAGTGCAAACTATGATTTATAAATTAAAACTACTATTCCCAGACTTTTTTAGTGAGTCACAGTTGAGGGGACAGAACTACATTTGTTTTAATTTTCAGCTGAAGTGAAATGTGCTCATGGAATGAACTAATATTTGGAATGCATAACAAAATGTTACACAATGACAGAATAAACTGATGCATGACTCAGACACGAATGCATGTTTTTGGCAAAGTGGACTTTTGTGGACTGTCCTGGCAGCATCTCCTCTCTTGACTTTCCCACTGTGAGAGTGAACACTCATCAGCAGCCTCTCAGATGAGTGGTCAGATTCAATCAGCTGTCAGGCTACGTATCAGTGTGATGTGAAGCATGTCACCATTCCTCAGTCCATGTTCACTGCAGTAGTGTAAAACTGTCTTTTACTGAGTAGAGACCTCAGTCATTGCATACAATTATGTTATTTTCTTCTGTGAAAATTGGTCATGAAAGTATTCAATACAAAGGTGCCTCTGAGTAGGCATATTTGGAGATGTGTAGTCTTCTTCCTCAGATAGGTAATACATATTCAGCTTTCTCTGTCATAATGATAGTGTACCAGATCAATGTAGTTTGTACAGTTGGTGCTATCAGCCTTGTCTTATGACAAGCATCGAAGTACAGTACATGTAAAATGCATGAGCTGTCCCTGAGGTGTTTTGACAGTACAGTATTACCAGTTTTCCTGGTGTAATTGTAAAAATAAAACAAATAATACAATCCATGCTGGCAACCTCAAGAGTGTTACAATGTTCAATGACTTGAAATGAATGGATCCAACAGACATCACACTCTCCACTGCATGGGGCTCAAGGATATGACCATACAAGTGTACAGTGTCTGATTTGAAAAATTACAGTCAAGTCACTGATACATATATGTGTTCTGCTTTGAGGAACCTGGAAATAGTTGTTTAAATAATATATCACTTTTTGCTCATTTTGTGCTATAAGCCCTGTTTCAGTCTAAGCATCTGTGCAAATGTGAAATGCACCTGGCTTGCAAATATGCCACCAGCACTGATCTACCCATATTTACATGTTTCTGTGACTTGTCTGGAAATTTTTCAATGGTTCTATGCGATAATGGCGAACGCCAAACGGCAACCCGCATTGTAGTGAAGTCAGGGCAGTGAAAACAGTTTTGCCACACTGACAACCTCAGCGCACGGAGGAACGGTGCCGGAGACTCAATACATTTTTCCTGTGCGGCTCAATAATTCCCCTACTTAAGGATTCTCAACTCCAGGGGTTCATGTCTAGGGCTAAAGCAAAAATAACAAGTTTTGGTCTGGGCACAACAAAACGTGAATAGCACCAGGACCCAGACCCAGAACCCCATGCACTGCAAACGAGTTAACCCCGATGCCACAGCACAGCTCGGCATCCAACTGCAGTGCCACCCACTACATTCTCTGCCCCTCCCAGGCCAAGCTTGCCATGCTCGCCTCCTCCCCGTGCGCGTGTGTGTGTGTGTGTGTGTGTGTGTGTGTGTGTGTGTGTATACACAGCGACATCCTGTCGTTAGGGTTGCCCACCCTGCCCACTCACCTTTCCGGCATTCGCCCACATCACATCACCATTTTGGATGGCGCCTTGATTCAGGTGCCCACGTCACTGGCTACCATTTTCAAACAGCCACTGTACACCTTTAGGGTCTTGTTCTCCAGTCCCATGTGATGGAGAGCGTCATGTCCTTCAGTCCCATTCCTTTCCAGTCATAGAATATTGTAACACTCTTAAGGCTGCTAGCATGGACCACACTTCTTGAGTCAATTTTATTTTATTTTTTACAATTTTACCTGGCCAATTGGTATTAGTGTTTCTCCATAACTCATGGGCAGCTCATGCATGTTACATTTTACTTCTATGCTTGTAGTCAGACATGGCTGATAGCATCAACTGTGCAAACTATGATTTACAAATTAAAACTACTAGTGTCAGACTTTTTGGGTGAGGTGAACACCCACAGTTGAGTGGACAGAACTGCTTTGGTTTAGCACGCTGATTATGAGATGGAAAACAGTAGGAGTGCTTCATGTTTTAATTATCAGCGGAAGTGAAATGTGCACACCGAATGAATTAATAGTTTGCATGAATAACAAAATTTACATGATGACAGAATAAATTGATGCATGGCTCAGACACAAATGTCTTTTTTTTGCACAGTGTGAACACCTCAAAACTAAAAACAGAGCATTCACCATGAAATGTAACAAAATATTTGCTAATGAGATACATCATTGAGGACTTTATATGGCTCTTTCTTAGGGGAACATGTAAAGAAGTAAGTAAAACTTATTTTACATTAGTATGCTAGAAATGCACTGACTGGTAACATGCTTCACAGCATACTGAACTGTTGCCCGACATCTGAGTGAATCAGACAGCTGAGCTGAGAAGCTGCTGGCCTGTGTTTCCACTTCACCGTGAGAAAATCAAGCTATGAACTGCTGCCAAGTCAGCCCATGGAAGTGGTGTTTTTTTATTAAGAACTGACATGCTTACAGTTGGACAAATAAATAATATAAATATGTTTTTAACTTGATTGAATACAGTAACTAGACTATTAAATCATTCACTACTACATATAAAAGCCGAAACACTGAACTCAAGCATCACATTTCACCTCACCATTGTTTTTATTATTTATTTCTTTATTTATGTATTTCCAAAGTTTCACTAGGAAATAGATTCTGAGCTGAGATTTACCTTGTTTACAGATGCTTCGGGGAGGTGAGGGGGAGTGGAGGAAGAGTGTAAGTGCAGAAAATAAAAATATTTGCAGCATTTAGTCAGTTATACAAAAATAAATCAATCATACAGAGATGCAAATACACTAATACTGTACAAAGTAAGGTACGACATACAGGTGAACATGTGAGGCAGAATATTGTATACAATTGGAAACATTTTTTCAAAGCCTTGATCAGGTATGAGCCTCAAGGGAACAGACAAAATGATACAAGAGAAGGCACTGGGGGATAGAGGCCTGTAGAAGGGAGTGCAGCTGGGGGTGTGGGTGTCCAGAGAAGATGCATAACAAGTGTGGAAGTAAAGAGGGAGGAGGGTTGGAGAAGGGAGGGTTTGGTGGGCGAGGGTAGGTGAGGGGATAGGCAAGCAGGAGGGGAAGAAGTAAGTGGTGGGGCACGGAAGAGCTATGAATCAAGGGCAGGCACAGGACAGAGAGGTGTTAGCATAGAGCAGAGAGGAAAGAGAGCATTTGGAAGAGGTTGAGCAAATGATTAGGTGGAGAGAGTTTCAAAGTTCAGGAAAACTGAAGGAGAAGGCAGCTTGACCAGTGATGGGGTTAAGAGAGGGCAGTGTGAGGTAACAATAGCCAGAGTTGCAGAGGAGTGGTGAGTGAGATGTAGGCAGTCCAGGGAAAAGCAACAGAAGGAGTGGGGTAGGGACCCAGTCTGGGCAAGGTGGACTTAGGGGCAGCACTGTAGACTATGTCCCCATAATCGATGATGGGAAGAATCATTTTAGTGATGATAACACAAGAAGCAGGATGCAGGTTTTGTTCCTACAGAGTGCACCAAGTTTTGGGTGGACTTTTCTTATGTATGGCATCCATGTGCTGTAAAAAGTTGAAGTGCCGGTCTAATCAGATACAAGGACATTTAAATGAGGGTGTTGGAACATAGAAGGGTTAATAACTTTAGCTAGAATATTAAAACTTTGAAAAATACATGACATTGTGGCCTTGGCTGCTGGTGGAGTATAAAATCCTGAAAAAACTTTTTAGCTTGCAGACTATTCAGCATTGTTTAGTACTGGCCTCAAATATAAGCAATACTGTATATTATGTCTATGAAAAATTATGTCCTGTGCAGCACAGCTGCAAGGTTATGAGAAACATTGTACCATGAGAAAAAATGCATTTTTGTGAACAAGATATCAGTCCTTTATGAGATATATGTAAGACCATCTGGCATGAGGTATGTCCCGTATAAGATAAGGTGGATAAAATATTGCTAAGACAGTACATGTTCTCATGAGAAACATCCTGCTGAAGGCATGCACTATCCAACTTTGTTGTAAACAACTGCTCTATTCTCTATATAAGCAGGCAATTTTGAAGGCTGTTTGCTATTCAGACCCTGGCATAATAATGTCACCTGATCCCTTCTGGGTAACCCAGTAGTAAGTATAGACTTTCTCCTTATGACTGTATTAGCTTAGGTGGCTAGGTATGCTATAATGCAAAGACTAATGTACTGTATCTTGTGCTTAATATCTGTGCACTTACAGCTCAGTGGTCTCAGTAAAGAGAAATACTATGGTGAACATCTGTGTTTGTGTCTGGTCTGTACATCTGGTATAAATTACTATCTACTCTAGTCTGATATAACTTCTCGGTGCCCGAACAGGGACCAGCAAGCAGACACAGATTTAAGTGCATCACATCTCTGTATACTTAGGGTTGCAACCTGAGAGCAGAGCACTGAGGGAGGCTTTGTCCTTAGGCCTAGACTTTAGCAAGGCATTTGACACAGTCCCACACAAAAGATTAATATGCAAGTTAGCCAGCCTGGGAGTGGGTCCCAAGATGACAGCCTGGGTAAAGAATTGGCTGGAGAATAGGACACAGAGAGTAATAGTAAATGGAGTCCACTCAGAAGACAGGAAGGTTACTAGTGGGGTACCGCAGGGTTCTGTATCAGGACCGGTCCTCTTCAATGTCTTTATAGCTTACATTGCAGAAGGACTGGAAGGAAAAGTAAGTCCTTTACAGATGACACAAAGATCTGCAACAGAGTTGATGCACAGGGTGGGGTGGAAAGGATGAGAAGGGACTTGGCAAGGTTAGAGGAATGGTCAAATGTATGGCAGCTTAGATTCAATGCTAAGAAGTGCAAGGTAATGCACCTGGGAAACAAAAACCCAGGGGAAGAGTACACAATGGGGGATGAGATACTAACAACAAAAATGGAAAGGGACCTGGGGGTAGTCATATCAGATGACCTAAAGGTGGGCAAGCAATGTGAGAGGGCAGCAAGGAGGGCTGGGGGGATACTGGGATGCATAGGGAGAGGCATCACCAGTAGAAAACAGGAAGTTATTATCCCTCTGTACAGACAGCTGGTGAGACCCCCATCTGGAGTACTGTGTGCAGTTCTGGAGACCCAATCTCCAAAAGACATAGACAGGATGGAAACTGTCCAGAGGAGGGCAACTAAAATGGTGCAGGGTCTGCACCAGAAGACATATGAAGAGAGACTTAAGGAGCTTAATATGAAAGCCTCCAGGAAAGGAGGGAGAGGGGGACATGATAGAAACTTTCAAGTACCTTAAGGGAATCAACAAAGTCCAAGAGGGTAGCATCTTCAAAAAGAGGTGTGCAAGAACAAGAGGCACAATTTGAAGATAGAGAGGGGCGGCTCAGAGGTAATTTACTGGAAGTATTTTTCACAGAGAGGGTTGTGGATGCATGGAGCGGCCTTCTGGAGGAGGTTGTGGAGTCAAAATTAGTGGTGGAATTCAAGCATGCATGGGACAGTCATAAGGCAATTCTGGGGAGCGGGGGTAAGAAGTAGGCTGCTGGTTAACTAGGATCTGCAGCTTATCCAGTAGGTAGGGAAATGGGCAGACTGGGTGGGCCAAGCGGTCCTTATCTGCCGTCAAATTCTATGTTTTTATGTAGGCACCTTGAGTAGGCTGAAAATGGGGAGTACAGATAAAACTATTAGAGATTATGTAGAAGATTATATCAAGACTCACGGTGGCAGAATGTTGTCCGCACCCGATGTCATGGGGCAAAGAGAGCCATGGCATTATGTAAAGGAAAAATTAGAAAGGGAAATTTTAAATAACAGGAAAGTCCTGGTACATAAGCTGAAAGAAGCAATCGTCCAAGGCTTGTACTGTGCAGTGCTGGCATTGGAAGAACGAGTCTCTGGTCTTAAAAAGAAGTGTAAGAGTATATAGGAGGATAAAATAAATCTTAGGGAAGAGTTAGAGAATAAAATACAACAGTCACAAGAACAAAATCAAGATTTAAGGAGTGCTAATATTGTCTTGTCTACACAAGTCAGGGAACATAGTGCACAAATTGAAGAGCTGCAACAGTTATTAAAACAAGCCGAGGAAAAGGTGGATTGATTAAATGATCAGGTATGTCAGGGAAAGGGGACAGTAAAGTAGATAATGGAATATAAGACTGGTACCCCCAGTGCACCACCATTACCTGAAGGTCCACCACCCTTATATCCTGATTCTAGCAAAGTTGCTAATAGAACCGATGGTGGCTGTCTGTAACACATGGGCAAATGGTTAGTTGCATCTTACATAACAACAGTGTATACCCATGTCATCTGAGATGTTAAAAATGTATATAACTGAGTTTGGACTGCCACCTAAGGGGACTGATGTTAACAGGATGATGAAATGGTTGCATCATATATTTAACATTACTGCGACAGATTCATGCGCAGTTCCAGAACGCTTAAGGGTGTTAAGATGGTTAACTGGGGAAGAGTGGTGGTCTTAACTACCAGTGGTAGTCAAAGACCCCAATGAGAATTTAACATGAGATATTTGGGGGAAACTCCGCCAAACCCTGGGGGAAACACCCAAAGAATACGATGCTAGGGCATGGAAGATATATGATGTGTTAACTGTGAGTGCGCAGAGGGACGGTGAACAATATAGGCATTTATTCTTGGAAGGGCTGTTATCTCATACTAGAGAAATGGTTAGGATGGTAATAACCCAGGATACTAACATTGAGGATGTAGTGACTAAGGCTAATTCCACATATAGAGTGCAAGATAACTTGATGGTAAAAGTAGATCAAAGCTGGTGAGTGAAAGTAAGACTTTTCAGGTGGAAGGAGGTGGGCAGGAGGAGTAACCCCCCTTACGGCTTCGGGTAGCAGGAGAGAGGCCGAAGTAGAGGTATGTGGGGAGGAAACTGGGCGATTTTAATTTCCCAGGAATAGATTGGAGTTCTTTCAGTGGCACATCACAGAATGAGAAAGATTTTTTGGAAACTATCTTTGTTTTAGGGTTGGATCAAATTGTAACTCTTCCTACTAGAAATAATAATATTCTGGATTTAATTTTTACTAACACAACAAAATACTATAAAGACCCACTAATTTTGGAACCTATTGGTTTATCTGATCATAATACACTTTATTGGGAACTATCTGTTACTATTCATGAAAATAAAGGAATTACTACAATGAAAAATTATAATAAAGCAAATTATACTGAACTCCATAACTTTTTACTAAATTGAACTGGAAAAGAATTAGAACATCTTTCAGTTGAAGAAATATGGAAAATATAAAAATAAGTTGCAATTCTGTATTAATACTTGGGCACCTGATCAATTAAATATATTAACAATAAACGCTAATCCTGTTTGGTTTAACAACCCATAAGGAAATCCATACTAGAGAAAGAAAAGGGCCTTTAATAAATATAATAAAAATAAAACTGCAGAAAATTGGCAAAGGTTTAAAACTAAATCGAAAAAACAAAGCAAATGATACTGACTGCAAAGAAGAATTTAGAAAAACCTTGTTAAACAAAAGATAATAAAAAGTCCTTCTTTAATTACATTGGTTCTTTAAAAAATTCTCAAACCAATGTTGGACCCCTTATCATTGATGACATATTGATATCCAATGAATCTGAAATGGCCAATGCCTTTAATAAACAATTCTCTAGTGTTTTCGGGATTCAGGAAAACCTAGATTTATCACTTACTGCTGTTAAAAACTCAGAAATTATATTTTCATCTTCAGAAGTCCTATCTACGATAAAAAGTTTTAAAATCTCTACTTCAGTTGGCATTGATAACATTCCCTTTATCTTTATAAAGAATTTGGCAGCTGAATTGGTTGATATTCTTACTTTTCTTTTAATAATTCTTTACAACAAGGTATCGTATCAATGGATTGGAAATCAGCTAAGGTTATACCCATTCACAAAACGGTCAAAGTTTCTTGCCAAACAGTATAGACCTATTAGTCTTACTCCTAGCATTGGAAAATTATGGAAAAACTCATTTTGCATAAACTTGAAAATCATTTTCAAGGTTCTATAAATTTAGATATTTTTCAGTATGGTTTTGCAACGGACGATCATGTCAGGAGAATTTAGTGAATTTTTTAACCAGTTAGCCAGGCCTTGGATGCTGGGTTTCCAGTTGATGTAGTTTCCTTGACTTTGAAAAGGCTTTTGATTCTGTTTCACATAAAACAATAATAGAATGCCTATATAACCATGACATATGTATAAATATAATAAAATGGGTTGTATCATGGTTACTGGTAAGAAAACAGCAAGTTTCCATTAGCGGTTACGTTCTGATTGGTACATGTGACTAGTGGAGTACCCTGTGGCCTGTGCTGGACCTTTTGTTTAATCTAGTGGTCGCCAGCTTGTCTACATCAAATGGTGTCTGGATAAATAAGTATGTTGATGATGTTAAACTGGGCTGCATTGTAAATGATGCGGCCTCAGTTTATAATCTTCAGTCAAATTTAAACAATATATTAATTTGGGCTAGTGAAAAGAATTTATCCCTAAATATAAATAAATGCAAGGTTATGCACTTTGGAAGAAATAATTTAAAAGCTCAATATATGTTGAATACTGTACCCTTGACTGTAGTTTCCTCCAAAAATGATCTAGGAGTTATGATTACGGATAATTTAAAATTTACTGATCATAATAATTTAATGGTTAAAAAATGTCATTTTCTACTTAATTGTATATTTAAAAATCTTAAAAGTAGAGACCCTGAGGTATTAATTCCCTATACAGTTGTCTGATTAGATCAAAGTTACATCTACTGTTCATCTTTTGTGCACCTACGCTTGTAAAGGCTAAAATTAAAGAGAAAGGGTACAATGTAGATTCACTAAAAATATTAAGGGCCTTAAATTCACTCCATATCCAGAAAGATTAAAAAACTTAAACTCTACTCATTGGAATACCGATCTATTAGAGGGATCTGTGTCTAATTTTAGGGCATCAAAAGATGTTTCCTTATTTGAAACCCTTTGTTTAGTAAAAGGAATAGTTTAAGTATTACAGGTCTCATAATGTCAAAATTAAGACATTTAACACACGGACTACCAAAGGAAGAATTTATAACTCAGAGAGCTGTCCCAATTTGGAATTCTCTTCCGTTAAATGTAGTAAATAGTCCCAGTCTAAATGTTTTCAAGATTAATTTGGATAATTATATGGGAGAAAATAAAAAATACTATTTCCATCCAAGTTAATGGATGGCGAAGTCAATATGGGCTTGTTCCCTCGACTTTGTATTTTTCCTATGAACCTATAAACAGGAAAGGAAATTGGAGAGGAAATAGGAGCTACTAATGAGGTGGTAGAGGATACTGGCAAAACAGAGGTGAAAACTTGCAGGACAGTAGGGATTGTCAAGAAAGGGGCCAGGAGTTGGGCAAAGCCAAGGAAGATTCAGATCCCATCACCCAAGAATTGCAGGCAGAGGTATAGAGGTTGAGGGAGGAAAACAATTGGCTGCATACTGCTGTCATGGGGCCGCCAAACTTACAAGGTTACTAGGGACACCGGGCCCTCGTCCTACCTGTAGAGACAATCTGCCCAATTACATTAGATAGGTGGGGCACTCCCAGGCTATAGCTAATATCGAGGGTGTTCGACATACAACTTTAGATACGGGGTGTCGATATCAGTAATAGGCACACGGTTTAGGGCAGAGCATTTGAATCAAAATGTGGTTATAGAAACATATAAATTGTCAGCAGATAAGAACCGCTAGGACCATCCAGTCTGCCCATAGGCCCTATACATTGTATATGGCCACTGACCCCATGTGATTAATGGCTTTTCATCACTCCCTCCCCTCTCAAGCTTCTCTTGTGCCTGTCCCAGGCATGCTTAAACCCCTCCACTGTGCTTGCCTCCAGTACCTCCTGTGGCAGACTATTCCAAGCGTTGACTACCCTTTCTGTATAGAAAGACTTCCTTACATTATTTCTCAATCTACCCCCCTTCCAATTTCATATTGTGCCCCCTTGTTCTAGTACTTTTTCTACATTGGAAAAGGTTCCCCACCTGCACCGTGTTTATGTCCTTGAGGTACTTGAAAGTTTCAATCATGTCCCCCTCACTTCTCCTCCAATGAATACATATTGAGGTCCCTTAGTCTCTCCTCATATGTTTTGTGGTGCAAGCCCTGCACCATCTTTGTTGTCCTTCTCTGGATAATCTCCACCTTATCTATGTCCTTGTGCAGGTGTGGCCTTCAGAACTGCACACAATACTTCAGGTGTGGCCTTACCAATGTTTTATATAATGGCATCACTACCTCCCGCCTCCTGCTAGTGATACCCCTGCCTATGCACCCTAGCATGCCACTGGCCCTCCCTGCTGCCTTTGTGCACTGCTTTGATACCTTAAGGTCATCAGAGATTATAACTCCTAGGTCCCTTTCCTCTTTGGTGACAGTCAGCTCCTCCCCCCAGCCTGTAGCTCTCTCCAAGGTTCCCTCTACCCAGGTGCATTATTTTGCACTTCTTTGCATTGAACCTCAGTTGCTGCATCTCTGACCATCTTTCAAGCTTCTCCAGGTCCCTCTTCATTTTCTGCAACCCTTCTGGAGTATCCACCCCACTGCAACTCTTGGTGTCATCTGCAAACAGGTAGACCTTCCCTTCCAGCCCCTCTGCAATGTCACTAATAAAGACATTGAACAGGACTGTTCCTAGTACTGATCCTTGTGGTGCCCCTCTGTTCACCCCTACTCCCCAGATTGTACCCCATTTACCACCACCCTCTGTCTCCTGTCTGTTAACGAGTTCCTAACCCAGTTCACCACCTTGTCTCCCATGCCCAGACTACCCATCATTAATCAGCCTTCTGTGTGGGACAGTGTTGAAGGCTTTGCTGAAATCTAGGTAGGCAACATCTACTGCCCTTCCCTGATTTATTTCCCTAGTTACCCAATCAAAAAAATCTATTAGATTCATTTGACATGACATTCCTGCTGTGAATCCATGTTGCCTCAGACCCTGAGCACCTCTGGATTCCATATGTGTCACTAGCATTTATTTCAGCAGTGTCTCAATGATCTTTCCCACCACTGAGATGAGGCTGACTGGCCTGTAGTTCCCCGCCTCCTCCCTACTGCCATTTATGTGCAGTGGGACTACATGTGCTCTCCTCCAGTCCTCTGGAATGACACCTGTGTTGAGTGACTCTAAACAGAGCTGTCAGAGGCACTGCTAGTTCCCTTCACAGCTCCTTTAATATCCTCAGGTGGATGCCGTCTGGCCCCATGACCTTATCCACTTTTAGCTTTGTGAGTTCTTCTAGAACTCTCTCCACTGTGAATAGACTTGTGTCCATACCCCCACCCCACTGCCTCTGCAACCCAACTGTGGTCCTTGACCTTCCCCCTCCTTAGTGAATACTGAACAGAATTATTTGTTCAGTATTTCTGCCTTGTCCAGATCCCCCTCCTTACACTCTCCCTTCTCCCCTTTGAGCCTCACAATCCCCTCCTCCATTTTTTTTTCTTTCACTGATGTACCTGTAAAATGCCTTATTCCCTTTGTTTACAGATGGTGGTAAATCCTCTTCTGTATGTGTCTTTGCCCTCCTAACAGCCTTCCCTACTTCCCTTAGACATTCAAGGTACACCTCCCTATTCTCTTCCCTTTGGCTCCCCTTATATTTCGTGAAATCTAGCCTTTTAGAGCTGACTTTGTCCCCCACCTTTTCGGAGAACCATAGTATTTTCCTTCTTCTTTTCTCTTTGGCCACTATCTTAACACATTGGTTTGTTATTTCCACTATGGCTCCAAGGGGTATACGGTGCAAAGATCACCGCAGCATTGACTAGGCCTATTAAAGTTACAGTTTGGACCTGTCAAAGTCTGAATCTATTTGTGCATGTAGAAAGACAGGGAACTCTTGTGGGGAGTGATTGGATGGTTCCGAATGGAATAATCATTGATCTAGCTAATTTACAACTTTTAAAAGCAGTGACCCATAGGGACAGTGTTGTGTCGGTGGTACCAATGGACTACTCAGTGTGGACAGTGAAGGGGATGAAGCATGTATCATGGTAAAAGTTAAATCTACCCATAGATGTCCAAGCAGTGTGCAAACAGATATCTGTTGTTTTTCCCAAACATAAACATGATTATGGCCATTTGCAAACTGAGATAGTCACTGAAGGAATTGAGTCACCATCTCAGAGGCAGTATCCCTTTCCAAAGGAAGCCAAAGAACCAGTGTCCAACATAATAGCCAGCTTAGAGGTGCAAGGTGTAGTGAGAAAATGCTCTTCTGTTGCCAGCTCTCCCATATAGCCAGTGAAAAAGCTGGATGGTACATGGAGGCTGACCATAGATTACAGAGAGTTAAATAAATATGTTAAACCTATGGCTCCCATAGTCACTTCTTACCCAGAAATAATGACAAAAGTTGTATCTCAATCTAAGTAGTTTTCAGTAATAGACATTTCAAATGTTTTTTGGTCATTGTCTTTATACCCCAAGAGCCAGTATTTGTTTGCATTTACCTTTCAAGGTATACAGTGTGCTTTCACATCCTTACATCAGGAATTTCATAACAGCCCAGCTATTTTTCATGCACATGTGAAACAGGATTTGTCAAATTTGTCTTTCCAGCAAACTATTGTTCAATATGTGGATGATATACTGTTGCACACAAATGAGAGATAACATTTGCATTTACTATTGTTGCTGTTGCAGAAACTTTTACAAGTTGGTTTAAAGATAACTCCAGCTAAAATGCAGTTGTGTCTAGCTTTTGTGAAATTTTTAGGTGTAACTTTCAGTCAGGAAGGGAAGTCACCTGATCAAGCTAAAGTACAGACCATTCTGTTATTGCCTATCCCCACCAGTAAGGGGCCACTCCGTTGACTTTTAAGCATGACTGGATTTTGTCGGGATGTTATCCTGGACTATGCAGAGATTGCAGCTACTTTGAACAAGCTGCTAAAAAAAGGCACTGTTTGGCAGTGGACAGAGAGGAACACACCCAAGCAGTTGCTGCATTAAAAGAAGCCTTGGCTAGGGCTCCGGTGTTGGCCACTTCTGATTATGAGACACCATTTCTTTTACATACTGCAGTTAGAAGTGTTTGTCTGCTGTACTTACACAAACTTGTCAAGAGAAAGAAAGACCAATGCCTACATTTGCGGAGTTATGACTGAAATAGAAAACAGATTCTCCCTGTTTGAAAATGTCTGTGGGCTGTGTTTTGGGCAGTTAAAGCATTCAGATATATTGTGGGAGGAAGTAAAATTGTTTTGTTTTCACCACATACACCACTCAAATTGTTGTTGTCCCCTCACATTAAGGATGGAGCTATGTCTAGTACCAGAGTAGCCAGATGGAATTTACTGCTGCAGAGCATGGACATAGAAGTCCGAGATGTAAAGGAGGATTCACTACTACTATAGCTGATGGCTTGCTGCTTGATGGGCTACCCCATGAATTCCCATACCCTGCCTTGGTGCAGCATCCCCCTTTTCCTTTTTGGAAGGCACATTGACTAGCCTTAATGAGCAGGGCATGGCATCCTCATCCCTTATTGTATATACGGATGGTTCATACATGTATGTGGAAGGTAAACCTAAGACTGCCTTTGCAATATTTGATCCTACCAATGCCAGACCTCCACTGGTATACACTTGCAAAATTCAGTCAGCACAATTTGCAGAGCTAGCAGCAATTACTTGTGCTCTCCAGATTTCAACAGATGTGACACTTAGTGTAGTGTGCACAGACTCCCATTGGGTTTGTTTATCCCTTACAGTTTATTTATCAGTGTGGAAAACACATGACTTTGTTAAATCTGATGGTATGCCCTAGTGCTATGCTGCTGTTCTTGCTGTTTTTTAGGGACCAGATATAACAATGCAATCGGAAAATGTGAAAATTGAAATGATCAAAGTAAAAACACACAGGAAGGGAGGTCCTGTAGCAGAAGATAATGATATGGCAGACTTTCTAGCAAAGCAAACAGCCAAAGATAGGGCACCTTTGTGGGAACCTCCTGCCCTCCCTCCAAAATGTTTTTTTTCAAAACACAGCAGAAGTTAAGCATGTTAAAGAAGACCCTGATCTAATACAATTGCAAAAATCAGAGGCTACATTACGTGATCTATTAGGTTGCAGTGTGGATGGAGGCACTGTACAGGACTTGTCAGGTCTTCTGGTGTGGCATACACATTACCCCATGTGGGTTGTCCCAGATGGACTCAGAAAAGAGATGCTATGCACAGCACATGACACTAGAGGTCATGGTGATGCTCTCTCTACACTGCAGCACTTACTTATTTTTGTATGGTGGCCAGGTGTTAAAGAGCTACTGATGCCTCAAAGAAAACTTTAAAAAACATAATAATTATGTACAATTCTGCCTGCATCTCATTATATTTTGTATATTTCTCCTCTCTTTTATTTATTACCAAGGAAATTTGCATGAATGTAAGATCTTTATCCCTTAGAGTTCCTTTAGAGTCCTTCTGCCTCTGTAGCTTACTCCTGACTTCAACTCATAATCCTCTGTTGTGACATCACAATCTTTTGCTATGGGAGTAACTGTGATGTCACAATCAGTGATCTATGACTTCAGGTAGGGAGAAAGCAGCAGGAAAACTCTTCAGGAGCAAAGATCCTGTTTTCATACAGATGACCTCAGTAATAAATAATGGGGAGGAGGAACACAGCACTAATGTGAAATACAAGCTGAACAGTGCCTAAATATTATGTGTTGTTAAAGTTCTCCTGAATGTGTCACCAGCTCTTTACAGAAGATGTCAAACACTATTGTGCAAACTGTATTCAATGTGTTTTCAACAATCCTACAGGTAAAGCCAAGTGAGGAAAGCTGGCCTTGCTTCATATCAATGGTCCATGAGAACAAATTCAAATTGACTTCATTGAGGGCCTGCCTAGGACCTCTATGGGGCACATTGCTGCTATGGTTATTATCGATCCATTTTCTAAATGGGTAGAGGCAGTCCCCATGTGCACCATGACAGCTCTGACCACAGCTAAAGTACTGGTGGAACTAGTGTTCTCTAGGTGGGGAATGCCCATATTAATTGATTCTGACCAGGGAAGTCATTTTACAGGGAAAAAATGCAACAAGCAATGCAAGCTATGGGCAGCAATCAAATATTTCACATCCCATATCACCCACAATCCTCAGAACAGGTCAAAAGAACTAACAGAACACTGTAAAACAGTCTGAGAAAAATGGTAAAAGAATCTGATAAAGACTGGGATGAACAGTTACCCATAATTTTGATAATGTTGAGAGCAAAGCCAAACAAAATCACAGGTATCTCACCATATGAAACCATGACAGGCAGACAAATGCAGCTACCTGAGCAGGCTTTGTTTGCTCCCATACCACCTGAAATGGAGCAGGGGTGAAAGTTGAACATTTTGTGCAAACAGCATGCAGAACTTATGGGCGAGTCCAAGAAAAAGGTTAAAGCTTACTATGATGACAGTGCCAGTAACCAACAGCTGAAGGTAGGAGATACAGTAATGATCAAAGTCCTACCTGAAAAGGGATCATTATGGCAGCTGCCTGGAAGGGCCCTTACCCTGTTGTGGACAGGGTTAGTCCAACAGTGTACTTAATACAAGTACAGGATAGAAAGAAACCAAAGCATACATACGTTCATTTGATGCAGCTAGAGAAATTTGGTGACTAACAAAATCTTGAGTTTTTGTTTTTCAGAATGACCTTTACAGGATGTCTTTTGCTGCTGCTGACTCCAGGATGCATTAAAGCCTCCAGAGTGACCACCCCCAAATCAAGCAATACACAGAGGGTGGCATGCCAACTCTTTGTGGATGTAACGCCTTTTCCATCAACATGCCATAAATGTACTGAGTACTATGTGACCTGCAAAGCACAAACAGGGGCCCAGGGTAATTGCTTTGTGCAGTTGGGACAACTGCTGCGCTTGCACAACATAGCTGGGTGTGAGCATGATTATTCTCAGATCCAGTTTAGGCTTTGTAAATGAGATGACAGATAATCTTACAAGCATTTATACCCACATACTCACACTCATTGGCATTATAATTATTCTATATTTTATAATCAAAGTACCATTAACCAGGCTGTGATGCAGGGGACTGGCCTGGGACACTGGTTTAATGATAGTCACTATGACCTTTCAATCAGGTATAGTTCAGATCATTAATATACTTACCATGGGATTCTTAGCTCTAGGTAATTATTCCTGTGAATTTGAGAGACAGGGCACAACCCAACCTGAAGTTGTGATAACCATGGTACTTAATGACTTTACTCTAAAACTGAATCGTTTTAAGGCTACCGAAAACAATGGGAGTAGCAGTACAGAAAAGGGTGTGACTAGTTGCTTTTCTGAAAGTGCTTCCGCACCAATCCCAGATAATGGGTATGTTTATCAGAGACTGGAAAAACCCTTGTATAATACCGTACAATATGTTACTGTATCTGTTTTGTTGAATTTATCTAGTATTGTGTGGCCAGATGTATGTCCTTAACATTTCAAACCTTTATATCCAGTGTGTGTTACAAATATGTGGATTAATGTTAGAAATAGACATATTAGATTTGATCCTCCACACCCTATACCACAAGCAGGTAGAGGTCTAAGGAGAAATTAAAGAAGTTTATGGGGGGATATTACAGGCACTATAGGTTCAGGTAAAGGTTTCTGGAACACTATGGATTTAGACACTGTTAAGGAGCACCAAATGAACTTTGAACGATTGCTCAAAAAGGGAGTGCTAGACATAGGGGTGCAGATTAGAAAGGGACTCTTTTACGTGAGGAATTTAAAACTATCATTAACATGAAAAACATATTACCTGATATGCTTCTTCTTAAAAATTGGACTGAGACAGTTAGAAATATAGAAGCAGATGACATGTATGAGAATAGAAAAAAATTAGGTGTGCATAGCATATGGTACATCTGTGCTAAACAGGTTGCAAGATGCCTTTAGAGCTATCAAGACAGGCAGCCTTCCTGCTTTCATTAACACCGCTATGTTACAGCGGTGGTTGTATAATGTCAGTTATACCAATGCTACTGAATGTTTGCTTAGAAAAATAACAAAGATATATTTTGCTGGATATGGAAGTGTGTTCAGCCATGATTCACCTGTGATGCCCATTGTTGTGAAAACACCTTAATTTACCCTGCCAAATGTATGTGCTGGGTTTATCAAAATTCATTAACCTGGGCAGGGTGGAGTGCCCTTATCACGTGCAGCTTGTACCTGCTACAGCCTATATTACCCAGGTGTATAATGAATGGATTGAGCCAGATCTTTCTTGTTGTGCAAAACTACAGGACTTATACCATTGCATGTGTGACATTTCTCTGACAAGTCGTTTTCCTTGTGGCATTTCGGATAAAGCCAAGGGTTGTCACTTGCAAGCAGAGACATGGACACAAAATTTGCAAGTGCGTGTTGCATCTGCTGGTAATGGACATTATTGTGTTAATGCTATTACTGATCATGTCACGTGTGGATCCAGAAATAACTGTGTTATCCAATCCTGGGACTTCTGTTTTCAGCCTAATCTTATTACTATTATCAATGGCCATATCATAAGGCCTATTCCTGTGTTTCCTAACTTTACCACAATAAGGGTTGAGTTGGCCTACCTGGGCATGGTTCGCAAAGCTGTCCCATCAAAAGTCATCCGGATACCACCTTTATCACCTCCAATATGGACTTTTTTGGCTTGCAATATTAAAAACCTAATACCATTGCATATGGACAATCAACAAGTTGGCAGTAATGTTTATTACCTGCCAACAATTGGTTGGTGGCCGTTTGTTAAAACTTATGTCCAGCATCCATCCACATTGTTTATATTTCTTGTCTTTTTGTGTTTGCAGTCATTCCAGGCTACTTATGTTTGTTGTGTGTATTACCGATTTAAGCAAGCTTTGTCTCAAGTTAAAATACAAGCCCATATGTACCGTTTCACACCTCTATAATTGGTGAGACCCCTGAGATATTCTCCGAGGCCTCAAGGTGGAGAATGTTGGAATACAGAAGGGTAATAGCTTTAGCTAGAATATTAAAACTTTGGAAAATACATGCCTTGGCTGCTGGTGGAGTAACAAGTCTTTAAATAACGTTTTAGCTTGACAGCCTATTCGGCATTGTTTAGTACTGGCCTTGAATATAAGCAGTACATGTTCTCATGAGAAACATCCTGCTGCAGGCATGCACTATCCAACTTTGTTGTAAACATCTACTCTGTATAAGCAAGGGATTTTGAAGAACTTTTGCTATTCACACCCTGGCATACTGATGTCATCTGATCCCTGCTGGGTAACCTAGTCGTAAGCATAGACTTTCTCCTCATGACTATATTAGCTTAAGTGCCAAGGCATGCTATAATACAAAGGCTAATATATCTTATGCTTAGCATCTGTGCACTTACAGCATAGTGGTCTCAGTAAAGAGAAATGCTATGGTGAACACCTGTGTTTGTGTCTGGTCTGTACCTCTGGTATAAGTAACATCATTATTATTATTATCTTACCCAATCTAATTCAACAGTGGGTACATTCTCAATTGTTACCCCACCTAAAGGGTGGAAAGAGGGGTGCAAAAGGAGCCTAGAAAGCCTCTACTTTGTGCCAAATGTCATGGAGATGGTTCTTTTGGCATTTAAGGATAGCTGATTTGATCTGAACCTTCACAGGACATTGCCAAAATCAAGTCAAGTCTGCACTGTTTGAAAAATGGGTGGAGGGATCAGAAGCAAAAAGGACTGTGTCATCTGTGTACGTGTGGATGGATTAAGATGAGCAGGCAGAGGGAAGATTGTTCAGGAACATTGAGAAGAGAAGTGTGCCAGGGATGGAGCCTTGGGGCACACTGGTGTTAATGGGAATGTAGGAGTGGGATACAGATTCTCCAATTCTGATTGAGAGCTACCCTCTAGGTAGGACTAGAACCAGCTAATTGAAGAGAGACTCGCTGACCTGAGCTTGTCAAGGAGGAGGGGATGGGAAACACTGGCAAATGCTTTTGCCAAGTCAACAAAGACAGCAGAGATGAGTGGGATGGAGGAGGGTAAGATGAGGGGGAATGGTAGAGGGGAATGCGGAGAGAAGGGAGGTGACACAGGAGCTGAAGCAAGACTTGAATTTGTAGGCCACAGAAGGAGGGGCTGAGAGGAACGTGTTTCTCACCTTGAGGACTGGTCCATCATCCAATACTGCTATTGAACAACCTGTGACCTTCCTCATTTTGGTATTTTCCATATATTTTGACAAAGTGCAAGGTCAGATTAGCAGTGTACTCATCAATATGTTTGATCGCTATGGTCCGGTGCACTGACATTGATTATTTCAGTAACAATTATATAATGTCATTTAGTGTCCGTAGTATCCCACATTATTCATTACATTTTTTGTGTTTTCAATATCCCTTTATTGTCAAGAATGTTTCTATGGGTTACCATCACATCACGTATTATGAGATGGGCTCCATTTTTTCAGCAACCTGATTGGTTGTTAGTCATATGCTGAAAGTGTGTAGCACATGACTAGTAACTAGCAACTAGTTCAGGTAACCTCACCTACACTGGCACTTTGTATCAATGCCCTCATCGAGAGTTGGCATTTTCAAGAGCCGCCATTGTTGCCAACCACTGTAACCTGGTAAAATCCCATACAGCATAACTCATTTGCCATGTCACAACATACCTAAACTCAGTTTCAACCAGGGACTCACAGAGGATTACTTCCTTCACTTCTTATATGCAAAAAAATGACCCAAGAGGCCTTCATTCTTGTGCTTTACTATGCCTCAACTGTGCGCTAGAAGTATCTAGAGCACACCCCATCGTGTCTTATTGCTTACCTATTGCATGGACACATTTTTCACCTACAGTATGCAGTTTGTCAGCATGACAGCAAGCTTGACTGTTGTCCTGCCCTACCCCCCCATGACAATAGACCCTCATTGCATACCCATCTACCCTCTACATTTGCTGCAATAATGATGAAGAAATGGACGACTTCATGTTCTGAGCTGGTCTTTCTCATTATAGGTCTGTTACAGTGTAGTTCTGTGCATCACCCTATTCGTTTCTCTCAACCTCTCTCCCAGCAACTCGTCTTGTACCTTCAGTAACTGACGTAAACTTTGCCTACTGTGCCAGTTTTGTGGCACGCACCATGATGTCAACAGTAACTCCCAGTGACCAGACCTTCAGTGTGGACATCTGTTACCATTGCTGTGGAGCACTGATTGAGCATGTATTACATGTTGTTGCCACAATAACTTTGTGACACCTCTATATAATGCTGCATGCACAGCTTTTATAGTGGGGGCCAGTGTGTGGTATCAATAATCATCAATACATTCTTCCTTACTGCATTTCCACTGTAAACAATTTGTTCAATTGCGTCATTATGCACAACACATGGTAAGGTACCACTGGCATCTGATCAGCTTTCGGGATATGAACTACGATGTCTACTGTCAGGCTACATGTACCCATGGCATTGTGAAGTGTTACTAATGTAGACTTCACTAGTAACATCGGCTTCTATTTTTTTCTGCTGAAAGTAATACTAGCATCAATATATTACCAATATTCTTACTTCAGAGTAACTTTTTTTTTTCGGGGGGTTATCTACATGTGCCTTTGTAGTCATTGCAGCATAATGACAGAGGCATTGGAGTGCATCAGTTGTGGAGAAATTTCAAGGATATATTTGAGGAAAGAAAATGCTATCCTTGACCCTGACATTCTGCAGACTGCTTACTATGCTTATCACCAACAGTACGATGGTGGTATTGCTCCGGCCAGCTTATATGAGTAAGTGTGTTTTAGACATTCCTCCACATCCCCATTCATCACTGTGCCAGTCTTGCATTCTGCAGTGCCTTGTGCTGTATTACAAACCTTTGTTGATATAAAAACACTGTTAATGTTGTTGCTCGTCATGTTTTTTGCTTGGTTCTTGTCACATGTAACAAAAGCAACCTCAGGCAAGTTTTGCTGTATTAGTCATGCCATGTATCACAATGGTATGATTAAGCAATAAACCACAACAGGGTGTTGGTTATGCTGGGATTTACCCATGCCTGATGTGGTTCAGTCAGGGCACCACAGGCTGAGTGACCAGACGACATCAGAAGTGGATAAATCCCAGCATGACCCACACCCTGTCAAGGTTTATTGCGATTATACAATGTCTGTCTTTTTTTGTTGATAAAGAAAAATAAAGAAAAATATTTTTTTTGCATTTAAAATTATTCTTATTGATGTTCTTGCTCTACCATAAAAAATAGTTATTTGCTGCTAGGAAGACCCTGCCTAGCTTCCTCATTTCTCTGGTTCTGCTGGTCTTTCTAATAGTAATTAAAAGAAAGGCTGTGTTTTATGTCTAGAAAATGCACATCATACAGATCTTTGTTTTTTTAAAGCAAAAGTCTGCCAATTGTGTGTTTTTTTTAAGAGAAAGAGTCTGCAATTGTCTCTTTAAGTGACTGTATGGGACAGCGTTTAGCAAGTGCTGCACCGTCGTTCACCTTGTGGTTCCTGGATATCAGCTCTTGGGAAAGGAGGAGGTAATGCTTTCCTTCGGTGCACAACATGTTGTTATTATTTTCAGGGTCGAGTAAATAGTTTGAGTACCAGTGAGGCAGGAGGAAGCAGCAGTTTGAGGACCTGTAAAGTTCTGTGTAATGTAGAAACGGAGGTGAACGACAGTGAAAAAAAGACTGCGAGGGAGAAAAAACAAAGCAAAATGCTTGACAGGAGAGCCAAGTGGAACCGGTTACGGTGAATGAGTTCCAAAACACTGTTTTCCCTGTGATGTGCATACTTCCACTGTTTTGAGAGTTACTCTACTTCAGTTTATGTGCTGCACCAGGAGTTGTCGAAGACCGCCGTTTAGCGGTGAATCAACATGGCTTTTTTCATGTAGATGTTTGGGCAAGGGTGCAGGCTGGCATACTCTGTACACATTTGTGTACAGTTTTATTGAGTACCAGTCCCAAACCATAGACATTTTTGTCAGGGATTAAAGGGATTAAATTGGACCGGAGGACACTAGAACTCAGTTCCTTCACCTCTCAAAAAATTGTATGACAGTTCACCACCTCTGTCATCTTTCTCCATTGACTTCTATAGGAGAGTTCCATCACCTAGAAAGCTAGATGTGAGAAAGTTCTCCCACCTAAACATTTCCAATTTATCCACTGATTTTTGTTACCATCTGGAATATTTGACTTAGTTTAGGCCACCGAGCAGTGTCTCTGTTTAAATCTCTGTTATTTAGGAGATAACTACAGTATGTGTATATCCTATTTAGAGACTAGATGAGCCATCTAACAACAGTTTGATTTGTTTGTAATGGGGGTGCAACAGTTTGAGAGAATATGTGCTTTTTTAAATGGGATGGGCAGAAATTGGAGAGTGTGTGTACAAAATGGAAATTTCTGGCTACACTCTTCTGTTTGGGGGGTCACAGTGATTTAAACGGGGTGATTCTAGATGCTGCTGAATGGCACCTTTTGCAAGACTAATTTCAGGATTTACCACGACAGAAAAGTGCCCATCAGCCAATCAGGGACTCCGATTCTTGGACCACATTGTATAATTAAGCAATATACCACAACAGCGTGTGGGTTGTGCTGGGATTTATCCATGCCTGGTGTGGAGTGGTCAGAAGGCCACAGGCTGAGTGATTAAACCACACCAGAAGTGGGTAAATTCCAGCATAACTTACACCCTGGAGTGGTATACTGTAATTATACATTGTCCCCCTTCAGTTTATGTGACAAAAAATGAAAGAAAATATAATTTTTTTCCCCACTTTTAATTATTTTTATTGAATTCATTGTTGCACCAGAAAAAGTAGTTCCCTGCTGCTAGGCAGAATAATGTTCTCCCTCGAGAGCATGCGAGGCTTCATTTTTTTGTTTTTTTTATTCATCCCTAACCCCCCCTACCCAGCAACTGAGTTAGTCATAAGTTTAATGCAGGAGAGAGCCTGCAAAGCTTCAGTTTTTTTTTTCTAACAGACGGCCTTTAGCCTGATAGTTGCTACCCCCACCCCCAAGTATGTGAGGCTTCAGTTTTTAGGATTCAAGTCTTCTGCCCCCCTCAGATCCCCATCCACAGAGATTCAGAGAGACAGACAGAAAGTTAGTGGTATGTTTCTTTCTTCTTTTTTTTATTTCTGAAAACAGACAGCACGGTGGACTAGCTGTTGACCTGTTCCCATGTGACATGATGCCATGCTAATGGGCTGCCGTCCATCAGTGTGTGCTTCCAGGTTGACTTTGCAAACATTACAGTGGGTCAGAAGAATGCTACGGTCTGAGTCGGGGGAACTTATTTTTTCTTTTTCTTTTTTTTTTACAATGTGATGAGGAAACCAGCATTTTTTGTGGAGGTGATGGGGAGAGTTACTAATGAATAAACATAGTTTGCTGATACCAGTCCATTTATAGAAGAAAGGGTTTTAAAAGAACTTTTGAAACTGAGTGTGAACAAAGCAATGGGGCCTGAAGGGATTTGCCCCAGAATTCTAAAAGAACTAAGGATAGAACTAATGACACCACCGACTACTCTCTTTAACAAATCATGGGAGGATGGGGTGGTATCTGAAGACTGGAGGAGGACAGATGTGATTCAGCTACACAAAGGTGGGAGTAGGGCAGAGGCAGGAAACTACAGATCAGTTAGTTTGACCACAGTGGTAGGGAAAATAATGGAATCACTTCTGAAGGACAGAATTGTTGAGTACCTAGAGGCCAGTGGGGCACAGGCCCCAAGACAGCATGGATTCACAGCGGGAAGGTCATGTCAGATGAATTTAATGGATTTCTTTGATTGGGTGACCAAAGTAGTAGACCAAGGAGGGGCTGTGGATATGGCCTACCTATATTTTAGCAAGGCATTTGACACTGTCTCACACAAAAGATTAATATACAAGTTAGCCAGCCTTGGAGTGGGTCCCAAGGTGATAGCCTGGATAAGAAATTGGCTGGACAACAGGACGCAGAAGGTAATAGTAAATGGAGTCCACAGTGAAAAAAGGAGGGTAACTAGTGGGGTACCGTAGGGTTCAGTACTGGGACTGGTCCTCTTTAATGTCTTTATAAGTGACATTGGAGAGCACCTGGAAAGAAAAGTATGTCTCTTTGCAGATGATACAAAGATCTGCAACAGGGTTGATACACAAGGGGGGTGGAAAGGATGAAAAGGGACTTGGCAAGGTTGGAGGAATGTTCGAATGTATGGCAGCTCAGATTTAATGCAAAGAAGTGCAAGGTAATGCACCTGGGAAACAAAAACCCAAGGGAAGAGTACACAATGGGGATGAGATACTAACAACAACAAAAAACGAAAGGGACCTGGGAATAATTATATCAGATGACCTAAAGGTGGGCAAGCAATGTGGGAAGGCAGTAAGGAGGGCTGGTGGGGATACTGGGATGCATAGGGAGAGGCATCAATAGTAGAAAACAGGAAGTTGTTATCCCTCTGTACTGACAGTTGGTGAGACCCCATCTGGAGTACTGAGTGCAGTTCTGGATACCCCATCTCTTCAAAAACATAAACAGAGTGGAGGCTGTTCAAAAGGAGGACAACCAAAATGGTGCAGGGTCTGCACCAGAAGTCATATGAAGAGAGACTAAAGCAGCTTAATATGTATACCCACGAGGAAAGAAGAGAGAGGGGGGACATGATAGAAACTTTCAAGTACCTCAAGGGAATTAACAAAGTCCAAGAGGGTAGCATCTTTCAGAAAAGAACAAGGGGGCACAATTTGAAGATAGAGGGAGGACGGCTCAGAGGTAATGTTAGAAAGTATTTTTTCATGGAGAGGGTTGTGGATGCATGGAACAGCCTTCCTGAGGAGGTTGTAGAGTCAAGAACAGTGGGCAAATTCAAGAATGCATGGGACAGACATAAAGCAATTCTAGTGGAGGGTATAGGAGGAAGTAAGCTATTGGTTAACTAGAATCTGCAGCTTATCCATCAGGTAGGGAAATGGGCAGACTAGGTGGGCCAAGCCATCCTTATCTGCTGTCAAATTCTATGTTTCTATGCTGGTGGTAGGCAACCAATCACGGGGATGGAGCTGATCCATCATCGAAAGAATGCTTCAAGTTGAGAGGTGAGCAGGGAAGGAGCAGTTATGGGGGAAACAGTTTATAAAAAGTGTTTTTGACTCGATATGGGTTTTGCTTCTGTATACATATTTCTTTATTTTAATGGCTCACCCTACTCCTCACTTTAGTGAGGAAACCAGTACGGCAGATTTGATGTTTTCATTTTTGTTGGGTCGGATTGATTTGAGTTGCAGATGCAGCTGCCTGGCACTTTTTCTCATTGGTCATGCTAGGATTTACCACAAGGAAAAGGTGCCAGTCAGCCAGTCAGGTTACAGAATTTTCATTCTCATTGTATAATCATTCATTCACAAACTGGTGATGATCCGTAACTCTCACTGACATGTGGTTCTCCTACCCAACGCTAGCTCATCTCACATGCATGACTGAAACACATCACTTACTTTTCATCATATTACATTTGCAGTCATTAAATACTGTGTTTACAACACACTTTCTGCCAAAGATATAACCACATGCATGAAAGATGTCAAAACTGCAGCTTGATTTTATTCATGTGTCTTTAACACATTCCACAATGCCACATAAATGCTGACATATCTTCTGCTTCTACCATACGATATTGTGAGTGACCATCACCACAAAATTGTTGCAAAACCCATGTATACTCTGTGTACTTTCACATTTTCAGAATACCATCAATATTTCAATTTTTTATGCAAGTTTTATCTTTACTGATGACATGTTGCGTTAATTTGAATTGTTTCTTTCTCATTATGCAGGAAATACTGCTATACAAGATACAGACAACTGATCCAATGGTGCTGGGGTTATTTAGTAAAAGTTGTGCAAGTTGCTTTGCCTGCCTGTGCAGTTCAGCAGATCAGAGATGAATATCTAAATGAACCAGGTACTGCACACGTACACTTCAAACCGAAGCGCATAATTCCACCATGACAAAACAGTACTGTGGTGCTTTCCAGAGGACACTTTGTTTTCCTTTTTAACCTATGCCAAGGTTATTAGATGCATGATATAGACATGTGGCTGTACTGGAATAAATATCGTGTTTCACTGCACAGTATTACTTGTGCATCTTCATTTCACTGTGAATTGTCAAATAAATTTCACATATAGTGAACGTGAGGTTGCGTGACAATGTCAAAAACCATTGTATTACATTTTCTGCTCAGCAAGACTTTTTTTTAAGCCCAATAATACCCTCCAGGGTGAGCCATATGGGCAACACTGGACCTTTCCCGGGCTGTAAGGCCCTCCTCCTACAGCGCTGGGCCTCATTACATTCCCCGATGGTCCGGCATAGCCCAATATTGCCTTCCATGTTCATTATTATTGCTTACTCAACTGGCAATGAGTTCAAGAATGTGAAATAATATATTTTCATGGAAGTGGTTTCAGGATGGAAGGGATCATGTTTTGTGTCCAAGAGACAAACTGCTTATCCCTTCTGTGTCCTGATTAGGAGACACGACCCCATGCTCTCTCAGTATTCTTATACTATAACATGCTAGCACTTGGGCGCACTCACAATACATGTAGATGGCCGTGTTTTTTTCTTGCTTTTTTCAGTGCTTAAGCCATCAATAAAATGACACCGCTCTCCTAAAAATAGTACATGTTTTGAGATCTGAGACCTTTATTTTTTTATTCAGCACTGTAAGGTATATAAAAAGTAAGTTACGTGAACAAAAGGCCCTACACATGACTATGCAGCATGCCCATGTGCTACCGTGTAGTGATGTAAGAATATCGGAAGAACATAGTGGGGTGCCTACAAATCAGGAAGTAGAAGGGATTGGTGACTGTACTCCACAATGCCAAAAATATGACCAAGTCACACAGAAAAACACTACCATTTCAAAGTTGTTTTTTATCACACCTTAGAGCTCCTGGGTAAGTAAGCGTCCTTCATTATTTTACACACAAACTATATGGAAGGTGCTGTTTACCTGATTGGTAATGTAGCTATATCCTGTCTTATTAAGATGTAGATTCCATCAGTATCTGTCCTTTTATGTATTGACCTTAACCAAAAGGATTATTGCACTACATCATCAATGACACGATATGCACTACTTTGCATGTGCATTAATGGGCCCTCGCCTGAGCTACCCAATGTTCATGCTCATGCTACCCTCACCTACCATTCCCTGACATCAATTGCTGGCAAGTTCTATAAAACAACAATATCCCTGCTATACATGGTCCAATGGTTTCCAGGATGCTTACATGCTCATTATATATTTAAATGGTAACCTTGATGATACGGGTGCCATCTCCCACCACCCCCGGTCCCAGCCTCTGCTGCAATATGTTTATCCATGTTGCCAGAGGTAACCACCCTTACTCCAATCACAGCCACAATCGTAATACAATTATCCCTGGTGTTATGGCTGACTATTGACGTAATGATAAAAGTGGTTACATGTGGAGTCCTGTAAGAGCACTGCCTGTTACTTTTCTATGAATCAATGGGCAATGGTAGATATGGAGGCCATCATACAAATTTGCAATAGTGCATGGCATGTATTTAGTCCAATGGTGGCCGTTTCCTTTATTTTTCACCAAAGAGCAATATGCCCATAAATGCAGAATTTCTATCTCTGAATGGTGATGTTCATATGTTCAAGCTAGTGATTGGGCAGACATATCCAAAGAGCCTTGTGCATCAGGCATCATGTCTGAATATTTCTATCATTAATACAATGGCATGGACACCTGTACTGTCAATGTTGTTCTGTATAGTGATTAATAGAAAAACAGATGTTCGAGTTTATGTTTCTTTATATAATTAAAGACTTACATACACAATCATCATCATAGTTTTTTGTTCACCCAGAGCATAAAGTATGTTGGACATTACAACATTACATAAACACAACAGAAGTTAAAACACAGGTCTCATAATATTAGGACAATAAATACATTAAACAATGTGATAAAACAGTTGTTTTACAAAAGTTATGTACAGAATGGCAATAAAAGCCCATCATCAAGAGTCTCAGAGCTCTAGACTTGAAATGACTGAAGATGTTTCCTTTTAGATTTAATTACCAATCCAAGAAATTTAGAAATTAATTCAGCATCAGCTTTCATTTTGGGGTGAAGTAGTACAAACAAAGGATCATAATCCAGATTTGCATATTTTATCAATAACGTCTTTAGGATTTGATCATGAGCAGTATTGTAAAGGGGCATTGTAGTATAATATGATGTAAGGTCTCACAGAAATCCCTATTACATCTACTAAATTCCTGTGTATGTCCAGTGCTATAAATAAGTGTATTTACATATGAACATACAAAATTGTCAGCAGATACAGGCCATTCGGTTTATCTAGTCTGCTCGAGTGTGCAGCACTTCAGTCCATTAGACTGTAGCTGCCCTCCTCCCTCATGTGCCCTCCCCCATCTCCTGCCCCCTCCTGGTTTGTACCCTCCCCTTGAATCTGTCTCACCCCCTCTTGATGCCCCCAACATTCTGCAGCAATACGACTTCCTCTGGCAGAATGTTCTACCCTGCCACCACCCTTTCTGTGAAATAGTGCCTCCTCAGTTCCCTCTTGAACCTGCCCCCTTCCAACTTCATAGAGTGTCCCCTTGTTTTCCTTCCACCCTACAGATTGAACATACACCTGGTATCTACTCTGTTCAAACCTTCAGGTACTTGAAGGTCTCAATCATATCCCCTCTCTCCCTTCTTTTCTCCAGTGTATACTTATTGAACTCTCTGTCTCTCCTCATATGATCTGTCCCCCAACCCTAGGATCATTTTTGTTGCCCTGTGCTATACCCCCTCCAGTAGTTTGATGTTCCTTTTCAAAAGTAGGGGCACCAGAATTGCATGCGGTACTCTAGGTGCAGTCTCACCAGGGACCTGTACAGGGGCAAGATGACCTCCCCATTCCTAGAAGTAATCCCCCTGGCTATGCACTCTAGCATCCTGTTTGCTTTCACTGCTGCCTTCCTGCACTAAGCAGAATGGTTCATCTCCCCAGTTACCAGCACTCCCAGATCCTTCTCCTCCTTGGATTTTGTTAACGGGACACCCTCCAACCAATAATTGTGTCCTGGGTTCTTGCCTCCTAAATGCATCACTTTACACTTCTTGGCATTGAAACCAAGCTGCCAAGTGTGAGACCATTCTTCCAGTTTTGTCAAATCCTTCTGAAGTACTTTTGCTCCCCCCCCCCATCTAACTTGGCACAAATCTTTGTGTCATCTGTGAAGAGACTGATCTTGCTCTTAATCCCTACTGCAAAGTCGGCTATGAAAATGTTAAACAGAACTGATCCCAGCACTGAGCCCTGTGATACACCACTTGTTACTGCCCTGGGTTCAGATCCCCCCCAACTACTACCTTCTGCTATCTACCCTGCAGCCAGTTCTCAACCCATCTGACCAATTTCCTCCCGGCTTCCAAACTCTTCATCTTGCAGGTCAGCCTACCATGTGGCAGCAAGTCAAAGGCCTTGCTGAAATCCAGGTAGAAGACATCCACCGCATGTCCCATGTCTAGTGCCCTCATAACCCAGTTGTAAAAATGAACCAAGTTCATCTGCCAGGATCTGCCCGCGACAAACCCATGCTGCCTGCTGTCCTGGAGATTGTTATCCTCAAGAAATTGCACCAGTCTTTCCTTGAGGATTGTCTCTATCAGTTTTCCCACAGTTGCAGTAAGGCTCACCGGTCTGTAGTTCCCTGGTTTGTCCTTGGGCCCGCTCTTATGGCGAGGTACCACATGTGCTTCCCCCCATTCTCTGGGCATGCACCCCGAGGTCAGAGAGGTATTGAACAGGTCCGCCAATGGCCCTGTCAGAATCTCTGTTAACTCGCTCAGCACCCTGGGGTGGACTCTGTCTGGGCCAGGTGCCTTGTCCAGCTTTAGACACTTAAGGCCCTCCTTCACCCTTTCCACCGTGATTTCCCCATCTGTGGTTGCTTCTCCCCCACCCTCTCCCACCTCACCCTTCCTATCAGGTATGGGTCCACCCCTCTCCTTGGTGAAGACTAAACAGAAGTATTCATTAAGTAATTCTGTCTGCTCAGCCCCCTTTTCTACCCACCCACTTCCCCTCCTGATCCTAACAATTTGATCCTTGCTGTTCCTCTTCTCTCAGATATATCTGAAGAAATCCTTTTCTCCTTCTTTGATGGCCCATGCTAACCTCCATTTCCTAGCCGCCTTTGCTGCCCTTACCACTCTGGTCACTCCTCTAGATTTCTTCACATATTCTTCTCTGTCTTCTGCCCTTTTGGATCTCTTGTAGGTCCAAAATGCATTCCTCTTTTCCCTCACCTTCACCACTACCTCTCTACTCATTCAATTTGTTTTCTTGGTTCTGGCTTCCTTGCTCTGGCTCTTGACACACGTTTTAGTGGCTTCAGCCAGTCCTGCCTTGATGACTGCCCATGTTTGTTCTGTGTCCATTTTTGAGCGGATATTTGCCATATGACTTTCCAGTATGTATCCCATCCTGCCAGAGTCCACCCTTTTGAAGTTGAGGACCCTAGTTTTTATAGTGGCTACTTCCCTACCCAGACTGATTGAGAGCCACACTGTGCAGTGGTCACTGTCTGCCAGATGTTCTGCCACCTTTACATCCCTGACCTATTCCCCATCTTCCAGTACCAAGTCTAGTATATTCCCCTCCATCATTGGCTCCATTGCCCTCTGGGTAAGGAAGCCATCCTGGAATGCTTCCAGGAGGATCTGCTCCCTGGTGCAAGTGGTTGCTGGGATGCTCCAATCCACCCCTGGTAGATTAAAGTCCCCCAACACCACTGTGCTCCCTTTGCCACTATACCTCCTTATCTGCTCCCCCAGCTCCCTGTCAATGTCTTCCTTCTTGGCTGGACGTCTATAGACAACCCCCAGACAGATCTTGGTCCCTTTCTGACTGTGTAGTTGCAGCCAGATTACTTCTGACCTTCACTCCTCCCCTTTCTCTCTATCACATCTGATCCCTTTCCTTACATAAAAGGCAATCCCCCAGCCTTCCCTTTATCTCTATTCCTCCAGAATAGTTTGTACCCTGGGATGGTTAGGTCCCAGTCATCGTGCCTGGTTGCCCACATCTCAGTAATGGCAGCTATGTCCACCTTTCCCTCTGCCATCAATGCCTGAAACTCTGCCAACTTGTTCCCCAGGCTCCTAGAATTTAGTGAAATCATTCTCCACACTGCTCCTATCCTTCCTGCTTCCTTACCCTTCACTCCAACCCCTGTTTTGCCTAAGGTCATATCTATCCCTGTGATGGAGGGAGGTCCATGGGGCCCACTGTCCTGGTGATTCCCAGCTCCAATGCCTCCCCCCACTCAGTTTAAATTATACTTCTCATTGATGAAATCCCCCAGTTTCTGCTTCAACACCTGTGACCCTGCCCTGCTGAGATGTAACCTATCCCCTGCATAAAGATCTGTGTTATCCCATGTGCTACCCCAGTCCCCCACCAATCCATACCCCTTGGTCCCACATCATTCTCTCAGCCACTTGTTGAAGTCACTGATTGTTCTATTCCTGTCTGTACTAGCCCTTGGCACTGGCAGAACTTCTGAGAAGGCTACCATTCTTCCCTCTTTGCTGCATAGTTTTCCCACTTCACTGAAGGAGTCTTGTGCCTCCTCTATCCTTCTCCCTTCTAGATCAAATGTTCGCAGGTGCACCACAATGTGTGGCTTCCCCTCCACCTTCCCCACATATCTGCCCATATGCTGCCCCACTCTACTAGCTGTCATGCCTGGCATGCATTCTACACAGATGTTACTTTTTCTGGCACCCCTTCTCCCCACCTTATACCCTTAAGTATAGAATCCCCAAGCATTATGACTCTCTGACATTTATCCTGCTCAACCTCTTGTTGCCGTCCACTCCCTTGCTCCCCAACTTGCGAGGCCCTCTCATCCCCCCCGACAGAGACAAGAGTACCTACCCTAGCCCACATAATTGTTTTCCTGGTAGCTGGATCTATGGGCAAAGAGAGATTATCTTCTAGAGCTGAATCAGTTTAATTTAACCCAAACTATAAGGCTTGTTTTTGTGACCTAACTTGCGCCATCTGTTTAGACTTGGCATCCACAAAAAGGTTTTGTTTCAAGATACCCTTAAAAAGGGGCGATATCTTAATCCCCTTCTGCAAATCTTCCCAAAGATGAATCAGGGAAGTTTTTAAAAGAATTACTTTGAGACTTTTTAGCCAGGGTGCTGAAAAGCTATTTGCATCCGAGGCTATTTTTTCTTTAAGGCATAGCTTCAGGAGTGGATTAAACTGGTTATTGATTATTTTAAGCCAATAAACGGCCAATCAGTCATCTATTATGGTGGCTATAGGAAGCCTTCCTAATTCTGCTCTTACCACTGCATTAGCAGTTGATGTAGGTACCTGCAAAAGAGATTTATAAAAGATGGATAAAGGAAGCTCTTTGGCAGCAGGTGTATTGGTACCCCAGACTTCTGCCCCATATAGTAGAATGGGATTAACCTTAGCTTTCCCTGCAGCTAGTGCTCGGATAACTGTATGCCCCTTCATATTTGTAATTAAAACATAACAAGGCTTTCACAGCCAATTTAGCTTTGGAGATCTCTTCTTTCCAATGAAGAGACCGTTTGCAGTTAGCAGTAAATTTAAAACTGAGGTATGTATATGAAGAAACTACCACATCATCTAACAAGATTTTTGGTAAAGAAGGGCATACATTTTGTGATCCAAACACTACACCTTTTGTTGTTTTTCTTTAGATTAGTTTTTAACACAAGCTGATCACACCCAGGGCCAGATATTCAAAACTTTGCCCCGGGGCTAAATTAGCACTGCCCAGCGGGCAAACTTAGCCCGGAGCACAAAGCAAGCTATATTCAAAGGGAAATAGCCTGGTGCTAATCCTGCTGAATATAGCAGTCTAAGGAAGCTGGGCAAACTGGTCTGGAACTGCAGGCCAAAAATAGCCCGGGAATAAGACAGCACTAAATATAGCAACAGGGAAGTGCAAACTGCAACTGCAGCTCATTACACTCTGTAGCAAGCCAGTGTTGCAGGTGGAGAACATTGTGTGTGATTGCACAGAGGTGTCTCACATCTACTGCAAACACACCTCTCAACCTCCTACCTCATAAATCAGGGACAAGACTTAAAAATATCAGGGACAAAGGTTTAAAATTAGGGACACACCTTAACAATTGGTGATATCCACTCAGGAAGCTGGTAGAATAAGTGGTGTAGTGTAAAATGCATTTTCTAAGGAAGAACACGTCTGTAACATCAATGTCTGACATTATGTTATGCTTACAACCCCCACTGTTTGGTCATGGAAACACAATTTGTAGGAGGGACAGAGCAACTTAAATGCTTAAATGCTTATTTCTGGCCTAACTACCTCAATACTCTGTCACATTGCTGCTGATATGTAATTTGTACTATGCACATTGTTCCTGTACTTTGCACTATGTATCATTGTTCTCGAAGTTTGTCTCTGTACTCTCCCGAGTCATGCTTCAAAATAGTCTTTCTGGCTAGTGCACCTACCCAGTAAACAAAAACTAAATAAAAATAGTATTTTGAAGTAAAATCAGGGACAGTTGAGAGGTATGAGTCTGCAAACAATGTAAGCCACACACTGCAGAACTGTGCTATGCTGAAGTAAGGTTTGCCCGGGGCTAAACCAATTGCACAGTGCTAACACATTAGCCCGGTGCAAACTGGTTAGCTTGGGGCAAACGGGAGCTATATTCAAAGCTCCCATGCAAACGAGCCTTCTTAGGTAATCCATATGCAAACAGGCACATTTGTATCTCATTAAGTGCTGCTTAGCATGCATTACCATGCAGTTTGCCCGGTGCTACTGCATGGAGCACAAAGCTCCCCCTATTGGTCGGAATGGAAGTACAGGTTGGATGCTGCAGGCCAAGGCATGCCCACAGCATCCCCTGTTGGTCGAAACAGAAGCACAGGCTGGAAGCAGCAGGAACTATGTGCTGGCAGGTACAAGCAGTGCATACAACATACCTATGCAGCACTGCAAGTAGTACAAAATGATCTACATATATATATATATATACATATATATATATATATATATATACATATATATATATATATATACATATATATATATATATATATAGATAGATATTATACATAGATATGTAAAGAGATATATGTAGATCTGTAGCTATCTATAACTATAGATAGATACAGAGACACATGAATATATATATATATATATATATTATCTATAACTATAGATAGATACAGAGACACATGAATATATATATATATATATATATATATATATATATATATAAATACACACACATACACACACACACACACTACAGGTAGCCACATGTGCCCTGCATGATGCCACACCCCACATCAACATGGGTAGCCCACAGCAGGTGTGGGTGGAACACAAGTATGCATGGGGCAGGCATAAGGCAAACCTGCTGGGGGCAGGGGGATGTCAGCTGTAGGGACACTGGGCTGTGCAGCGCAGCCATCCCATAAACAGGGACCTGGACAGACACGCTGGGCCAGGCAGCCCTTCTCAGCTGTCATGGTCCGTGTTCCCACCTGTGTTGGTTCCACTCCCCGGTAGTCCAGTGGTCCCCCCCCAGCATGTATCCCGACCCCCATTTTAAATAATAAATAATATGTTTCCCTGGTAGTCTAGTGGTCCCCCCACCCCAGCATGATTCCCAACTCCGTGAAACATAGACTAAACCATTTCCCTGGTAGTCTAGTGATCCCCACCCCAGCATGAATCCTGACTCTGTAAACTGAAATACACAGTTTTCCTAGATCTAGTGTCCCCCAAAGCACGAATCCTGACTCCTTGAAAACTGAAATACAGTTTTCCCTGGTAGTCTAGTGGTCTCCCCACCCCAACCACGAATCCGACTCCTTGAAAACTAGAAATACAGTTTTCCTAGCGTCTAGTGGTCCCCAACCCCAGCACATGAATCCGACTCCTTGAAACTGAAATATACACAGTTTTCCCTGGTAGCCCAGTGGTCCTCCTTCCCACACACACACACACACACCCACCCTGCAGTGAAGCCCTCGTTCATGCCACTGACATTTGGCAAAGTGAGCCGGTGACCGGCTCTGCCCTCCTCTCACCACCACAGCCGGCTGCCGACTGCGGAATGCATGAGCGCTACAGAAATGAATCGGCACTCATTCATTTCCGTAGCGCTTTCAGTGGCCGGCCATGGCAGTGAGAGGAGGGCAGAGCCGGTTGTTGGCTCACTTTGCCAAACATCAGTGGCATGAATGAGGGCTTCACTGCAGGGTGTGTGTGTGTGTGTGTGTGTGTGTGTGGGAGGGGGGACCACTGGGCTATGAGGGGAAAACTGTGTATATTTCAGTTTTCAAGGAGTCGAGATTGGTGCTGGGGAGTGGGGACCACTAGATCACCAGGGAAAACTGTGTATTTTCAGTTTCATGAGTCGGGATTCATGCTGGGGGTGGGGGACCACTAGACTACCAGGAAACTGTTTGGTCTATGTTTCATGGAGTCGGGATCCATGCTGGGGGTGGAGAACCACTAGACTACCAGGGACAACTGTTCATTCTATGTTTCATGGAGTCGGGATTTGTGCTGGGGTGGGGGACCACTAGACTACCAGAAAAGTTATATTCATATTTCACGGGGTCGTGATTCGTGCTGGGGAACCACTTAGACTACCAGGGCTCTTCGCTATCTCATGCTGCCGGTTCACGGCGGGGGGAGGGCACCACCACATTACCACCAGCTTTCTTATGGCGGTATCTAGCGCCACACTGCAGGTCGCGCTAATGCCTGTAGCGCAGCGCCAGCCCTATGAATATACTGCGCTGCTGGCATTCATGGGCGCTCTCCTTACCCCGCCTCTGCATGCCATTATCTATTAGCATCGGTGCTACCACACAGCGCTGGCACTAATAAGGCTTCTGAATATTGCAGCCTTGTGCAAATCCAGTACTATTCCAGCACAATGGTTTTGCACTAGGAGCAATGGTTTGAATATCTGGCCCTCAGAGTCTTACACCAGCTTCCAGTCTGACAAAGGTAACCTTCAGCAGAAATAAAGTCTGGACCCTGGGCTTTAGATGTCTTTAAAGTGTTTATTGCATAGAAAACATCAGCAAATGTAAACATGGGAAGCCTACTCTCTAACTCACTATTTCTTGGGAAGGTTGTATCAGTAAAGGGATTATAAAAATTTTGAGTAAAGTGCTTTTCCCATCTATCTTCCGTCACATAAGATTTCATGTTCCCTTTAAAATTGCTCATGACTCTTGCTACTAAAAGCCAGAACTTTTTTATTGTCTCGCATTTTGACTGTTTCCAACATGTCCTCCCACTGTTTGGCATAGTATACCTTTTTTTTTTATTTTATTTATTTATCTATTGAAATGTTTCACCAGGAAGACACGCTGTCGATCGTCTCCCAGTGCAACCTGGGGGGAATGGGTACAATAGGAGTGAGACATTAAACATTCAAGTTACAAGATCAATATTAACATACAGTTGTAAGGCAGGTGTTACAAACAGTGTTAGCAACAGTGTTGCACATAGCATGTAGAAAGAGTGAACAATAATAAGTGCTGGATTTATAAGTAAACAAGTGCTTACGTGAAAGAAAAGGGGGAAGAGGAGGGAGGGAGGGATGAGATGCGGGGAGGGGGGAGAGTAGTGCCCCTTGAGGCCCCCTCAGGATGAGAGGAACCCTGCAAGGTGACTGGTGGGACCAGAGAGAAGAGGATAAGGCAGTGTCCCTGAGAGACCCATTTAGGATGGTGGGGGAAGGGAGTAGATCATAGATGCAAGCTCCTTGTGGGGGGGGAGAGGGATCCATGGAGAGCCTTGAGAAGTTCCTTATATTCCTTCCTTTTCTGGTTAATATCCTTATGTACCAGCTTGGACTTTTGTTTCTTGCATGCTTTGTAAAGCTGTCTTTTTTGAATCTTACATTTTTTGCAGTCTTTACCATACCAACCAGTATGTTTAAGTTTATTCTTGGAAATAGTAACTGCTCTAGTTAGCTTTTGACCTGTTGAAATAGACTATTTGAAATTTCCAAAAGACAGCTCAGTTCAAGACTTTCTAAAACTCTAAGATCCCAATGCAAAAGGGAGATATCTGAGATATCTAAAATTAATTGGCCCGAATCTTGTGTCCACCTAACTTTTTTGGTAGACTTAATTTCTGTGAACAAACAGCTCTCTTGGGCTTCATCTGAGCTTTGTACCTCTGTACTCAACCTAATACTCCTTAGTATTAAGGGAAAGTGGTCAATGCCTGTGCACACACACAAATGGAACACATTTTCCCAAACGCTAAGAGACCCTGACCATAGTGCAAAATCAACCAGAGAACAGCCTCTTGGGGAAATGTATTTGAAGTCTCAATTTCTATCACACTCTGTTGTAACAAGTGGTATTATGTCCCATTATGTTCCTTTAAAATTTGAATCAGTTGCATACCTGAGCTGTTTACAGTTGCATTTTTAGTGACCCTTTTGGGGATATATTGTGTATGTGCTTACAAAAAAGTGAATTGTCAATTAAACCAGTCCTGGCATTGAAGTCACCCAATTATAATATTTCTATGTCTAAGTATTTGTAAGACAATTCCACAATAATAGCATTAAGATCTTTCCAAATATCGACAAAAAAAATGTACAGTTGTCAGGCAGAATATACACATTGACCAGTATAAATCTTTGCTCTTAGTAACAAGATTAACCACAAAATTTGAGGCTATCTGGAGACAATCTACTTGCCTAAAGCTTCCAATCATAAAACAAGTGGCTAGGCCTCCTGAGCACCTTCCTCATTTTTGTAATGTCCTACCTGGAGAGTGAAACATTTCAAATCCACTAATGCCCAATAGGGTCTTCTAAAAAATGCCATGTTTCCTGAAAGCATAATAAGTCTGCTTTTTCTATAAAACTTCTCCAGTCATTATCCATAAACTTATGTAAGAGTCTTGCAATATTCCATGATAGTATGACAATACCACCCCATCTATCTGCCAATTATCTCCTAGATAGGGATTGCTCAAACCAGAGACATCACTGGAAAGAAGTATTTGTCAATCATTATATCCTGCAAGGGTGTGGAATCTGTTGGTTATTGGAACAGTCGTGGTGTCCTTATACGAATTACTCCTTAGGGAGTCTCTCTGTGTACCTAATATTCCCAGTTCTACCACACTGAGTCCCATTTGGTCAAGGATGCTTGTCTTTTTCCGAAATCATGTTAGCAATATTTCTATTTCTTGCTACTATATTGATCTGACTGCCCAAACCCAGCCGTTTGGCTGAAATGATCTCTTCTTTTCCTAATTGTATTTGAAGGAAATTTCTCAATAAATTACAGATTGCACCAGTTAATTTGTAGTCATTCTCTTTAGTTAGATACCCCATTCCAAATAGAATTAAAGAGACCTAGGGGGAACATATTTAGAGCCAGCCGACTGAGTGAGCGTAAAGATGCTGCACGCAGAATAGATGCGCCGGCCAGCTCTGAGGGTATATTCAAACAGTATGCATGAGCGGGTCTGACTGTGCATACTGTTTGAATATCCAACCCTGGATGCACTGCCAGAGCAGCCGTCAACTAGGTCCAGTGCAGCGCATCCAGGGTCAGGGCTAACTACCACCATTGGGACATGCGTGGTGCATACCTGGATGTGCCATGACCCCAAGGGCGATATTCAGCCAGGAAATGCTAATGAGCTCATTGGGCATGCATGGCGTAAACAGGCATTATGCATGCTTATTATGAGTCCATTAGTATAGCTGCACCCAGCAGGAATGCGACTGTCCAGCCCCCTCCCATCCCCACACACCGAGCAATGCAGCAACCTGCATTGAACCACCCTGGCAGGCTACTGTAATCCCTCCCACCCCAGCCCTGATCCATATGCTGAAATCCCTGGTAATCTAGTGGGATCCCCTTCCCCAGCCCCAATCCATATGTTAAACACGTTCTCCGATCCTAGTAGTCCAGCGGAACCCTCGCTCGACCAATCACCGACAACAGCAAACATACTGCAGAGTCCCTCAATGGCTGATCCCTGTTCAGATTAGAATAATGCTGCAATCCCAATACCGCACTGAGAGGTACCCCCCACCCATACCCATTCCCTGATTATAAGAAATGTCCACCGTGCAATGATCCATACGAAGTGCTTCCTAACCCATCTGTACGAACCCCCTGACCCCGCTCCCCAACTCAACGGAGATGGCGACTAGCTCAGCCCTCCATACACCACCATGGCAGGCCACCAACTGAACTGTCACTGAACATGTACTGTACAGAATATCGCTCATTGGTTCTGTCGATGAGGGTGTACTCTGTACAGTATGTGTTCAATGACAGTTCAGTCAGTAGTTGGCCGTGGTGGTGTGCAGAGGGATGCACCATTTGCCAGCTCCAGTTGGGTTGGGAGGGAGTGGGGTCGGGGGGTCCGGTACATACGGGGTGGGTGGGGTCACTTCAGTATGGATCATCGTGCGGTGGACATTTCTGTTATGATTGGGGATTGAATATGGGTAGGCAGTACCTCCTCAGTGTGGTATTGGGATAGGGGCATTATCCTAATCTGATCAGGGATCGACCATGGGAGGGGGGGCCCTGCAATATGTTTGCTATTGTCGGTGTTCAGGCCGGGGGGTTCCGCTGGACTACCAGGGATCAGGGACCATTTTTAACATGCGGATTGGGGCTGGGGAGGGGGATCCCACCAGGCTACCAGGGATAGGGGAACATTTTTAACATACGGATTGGGGCTGGGGAGAAGGATCCCAGAAGGTTACCAGGAATCAAGAAATGTTTTTAACATATGGATCAGGGCTGGGGAGGGGGCTCCCACAAGGCTACCAGGGACTGGGGAACATTTTTAACATATGGATAGGGTCTGGAGAGGGGCTCAACTAGCCTACAAGGGTATGGGGAGTGCTGTATAGTCTGTACAGGTGATTGGGGCTGGGGTGGGGGGTTGTTACTTTATGCTGGGCTGGCTGGCTGCAGTGCACCTGTGTGCACTTCTACGGCCCGCCTGGGGGGGAGACTGGACGATTTAGGCCAACTTTTCATGGCCTGTCTTTAGGCTGCACTTTTCTGGCCTTTGATGGGTGCATACCCTCTGAATATGCCAGTACGTGGCATATTCATGGGAATGCCCCCTCAACCTGCACAGCATGGTTTGACTTACGACTGGGCATATTCACATTGGTGGGGTGCATCGCGCCTTTTGAATAATGCTGCAGCACTCCTCAGGGTTCTGTGACATCTCCCATTCTGCCAGGATGCACTGCACATCCCTTTGAATATGGGGCCTTGCTCCTCATCGCTCCTCTCCTGATTGTTCATTCCAATATTAAACACGTCTATTTGAGAAAGTAACAGTGATGTCTCTTTCCTGCAAATATTCCCCATTTAACCATACATGATTGGCAAGCCTAGTTGATGGAAAATATACATCAAATATTATGGCAGATTCAATGACTGTACTTTTAACATCAGTTATACCATCCATATCAATATCTACCCGCATTTTATTCATAATAATCTTTCTAAATTGCATGTCAAGTTTCTCTTTCTTTCGTACAGTCCAGTCACAAGGGACCATAAATGTAACAAAGGGAAAACCCTTACCGTCCTGAACACTAATTTGGAAAGCAGGATAAATAATCTTGGTACTTGACACTGTAGTTATGCCAAGTTGTTGATATAATTTACAAACTTTATGTTCCGAATTGGACAGGTACGAGGATAATGGCTGCAAAAATGTGTTTCACTACCGTGACTGAGAGCAGTACCAGGGGTTATTAGTGTTACTTTATCTGAGGATAATGTCTGCTGCTTCAAAGTTGGATTGATAGATTTCTTATCTCCACTTTTATTAACTGCTCTAGGGTTACAGTTTCTAAATAAATTGTGCTTATCCTTCTTAATTTTGTTCTTTTCCCCCCTTTTCAAAAGATTTTTTTATCTGTTTCTAGCTTTTCTTTTCTTAGTCTTATCAGGAAGTGTAGGAGGGAGGGGGCTATCAGGTATATGTACCAAACTAAAATCCATTCTCTTTTCTCCTTCCTTTCCTTCTCCTTCAGTTTCTTCCCCTGGATCGATTACTATAGATTCACTAAGAAGATCTTGTACTAGCAATCTAGATAATACTTCTATTTTAATTTTATTAATTGCAGTATCAACTTTTATAATATCTTTATTTATTATAAGCTGTTCCGTTATTAATAACTGAGCAGAGTGCTGGTTAGCCATATGCTGTATTAGATCTTCACTCAGGCAAATAGGTTGGTAAACTAGACCCGCTCCAATCTGTTGCCCTGTATTATTAATTGCCAATTGTTGCTGGCAATTCCTACAGTACTGAGAGTTTTTGAATTGTGTCTCACATTGTTTAAGACCAGAGATGAAATGTAAGTTTTGCGAGACTTATCTCACTACATCTCTGTTCCTAGCTGTACTTTCACTGTTATTCCATAGCTTTGGGAACATTTCCAGCTCCTGCATGTTTATACTATCTGTATTGTTTATACTAATGTTCTTACTTAATGAGGAGAATGAGTATATAAGATAGTTTCTGAATTCCAGGGTTTCACCTAATCCAGAGCCTTCTGAGGCTCTTTTGTTATCATTTTGACCTTCAACTCTATCATTGGAACTCCCCTTTTTTCGAATCTCTTTTTCTAAGCAGTTCACTGATGGACTAATAATTCTCTAGGAGCAGAGGTTCCACTAATTGAACCCTCATTGAGAATATGTAAATGTTCTGTTATTTTGGTTTGTCTAGTATGCTTGTTTTTTGACATTTGGAATCAAAGAAATCAGAGGAGATAATTCTGGATTTAATAACCTCTGCAGCCTGGTATTTACTGTATTTCTAGAAAAAGTGCACAGAGCAACAATATAATAATAAAATAGCTGTGTGCAATCCCACGAAGAATACAAAACCCAAAAGCTAAAATAACGATTCCTATGAGGTCAAGATCCAGTACAGAACAAGTCTATATGAGCTCATCCACTTATAGATCAAAAACTTGTGCAGGTCTACGCAAATTTTCTGTTCCACCAATTAGTCATATTTCAGAGTTCTTCTACACCACCAATAAATCCTGAGGGTGTAAATTCCAGCAGGCAAATCTCTCTAGTATATGTTACTTCTAGGATGTATGCTGCCTCTGACAAAGAAGTTTTTAATAGACCCACAGGAAGACCAGTCCTCAAATAGTCACCAGTTCTCTGTATTTCCTCTTCTCCTTTCCCTTTGATAAAAAGTGTTTGTGTTTAAATTCAAGGACAGAAATTTCTAACTTTGTTCCACTTAGAGAAAACAGAAAAGGGGAAAATACTAGTAATTCTTAATAATGCATAGAATAATGTATATGTACTGGTGCATTACCAGCAAGTAATACTATCAAGAGGTTCTGGACACATAGGAACCGCAAAGCTCGAGAGGTTCCCGTGTCCAGAACGAATAAATATCACCGCCGATAATACCCGGTATATATAATATTTTAATATATGGATCCGGTTTGGAAAGTTTTGCAGGAGTATGAGCAGTGTAAAAGTTACAGCACTGACTGCGATGTTGGTAAGATGGTTTCAGCTGAGGGTCCTGGCCGATGAGTCAGGAGAAGGTGGTTGCGGCCTGGCGTTTCAGATAGTAACATTGCTGGTCATTAACTGTGAAATGTAGTGGGTTGGTAAGTAGTCCATGATGGAAAACGGGACTGCACTAGGCAGTAAAGAGAAAAGAAAAACACTGCAATGAGTGCCGAGAATTTCTTTCGCTAAGGGAGCGAGAGAGCCATCATGTTTTCTGCTTTGTTCTGCCCGCCCACACAGGGAAAGCAGCCAATTGGAAGGCACGCTGTCAAGACGTCGTGAGAGGAATAAGCACTTGCGCTGCTCTGCTTTACTGATAATACTATCGTTCAGGTCCCAAACAATATTATTACGGGACGTGAACGATAATATTATCACTCTGGAAGTGTGGGATTATCATTTCGGGAGTGATACTATTACCGAGATATTTTTGTATGCTTTACTATACTATTAAATTCATTATCCATAGATTTAAAAAAGTATAATTCATACAGTATATACACTTTGTATTAGTGGGGTGTATTGAGAACAAAAACAGCACTTAGAGACATAAAGAATAATTAGGCAGCTATTAGGGTATGGTTAAAATACTCAGTAGATCAACTAAAGGCCACAGCTAACAGACCACCCGACTGACCCCCGGACAGATTCAGACAGCCCATCTGTGGGCTTCCCAAGCTGCTCCTGTGGCCTTGGCTCTCTCCGAGCAGGCCACAGCTAACAGACCACCCGACTGACCCCCGGACAGATTCAGACAGCCCATCTGTGGGCTTCCCAAGCTGCTCCTGTGGCCTTGGCTCTCTCCGAGCAGGCCACAGCTAACAGATCACCCGACTGACCCCGGACAGATTCAGACAGCCCATCTGTGGTTCCCAAGCTGCTCCTGTGGCCTTAGCTCTCTCCGAGCAGGCCACAGCTAACCGAACCACCTGACTGACCCCCGGACGAATTCAGACAGCCATCTGTGGGCTTCCCAAGCTGCTCCTGTGGCCTTGGCTCTCTCCGAGCAGGCCACAGCTAACAGACCACCCGACTGACCCCCGGACAGATTCAGGTACGCACCGGACCTCCGAAACTCATGGTTTTGAATGCCACTGTTTTGACTGGATGCCCAGTGGAGGAACCAGGCACTGACTGGCAGCTGTACTCCTTGGCTGATTTTCCAGCACCTGGTGCTTCCTGGTCTCAGGGAAATCTCTTTCTGTGCTTTGTTCTGGACTGAATTTTTGTTAATGTAATCTACATATGTTATGCATCAATTGGTCTTACTTTACCTGCCAGCTTAGCTAGTCTATTACAAGCCACTAGTCTAGCCTCTCAGTGTTACTTAATGCTTGACAAACTGTATTGTATAGTAGCCGATGTTTGACTGCTTGACCTAGCTACTGAGCAAGACTGCTGCAGTTTTCCATTTCTGCCCTACTGACGAACTCTGCCCCTTGCCCACACTGCCAGTTATTAATTTCTCTGCCCCACTTGTAATGCTGTCTCTCTAAACAACTTACTTTCTTCTCTGCCTTACCTACAAACCCTTTCCTTACCCCCTCCTGCTGCTGCTGCTGTTATCCTCAGACATCCCGGTGCCAAAGCACAGATGACCCCCCCCCCCCATTAACTCCTCTTCTAGCTCCAAATAATTGCCCTGCATTTACCACCTCTTTACCTCATGCTTTGTCTTTCCCCATTGCCTGCCCCCCCCTGAGCTTGCTATTGTACTCTAGCTGTATTTAATCCTCTGTGTTTCCCTCCTTGTTCCACAGACAGCCCATCTGTGGGCTTCCCAAGCTGCTCCTTTGGCCTTGGCTCTCTCCAAGCAGGCCACAGCTAACAGACCACCCGACTGACCCCCGGACAGATTCAGGTACGCACCGGACCTCCGAAACTCGTGGTTTTGAATGCCACTGTTTTGACTGGATGCCCAGTGGAGGAACCAGGCACTGACTGGCAGCTGTACTCCTTGGCTGATTTTCCAGCGCCTGGTGCTTCCTGGTCTCAGGGAAATCTCTTTCTGTGCTTTGTTCTGGACTGAATTTTGTTAATGTAATCTACATATGTTATGCATCAATTGGTCTTACTTTATCTGCCAGCTTAGCTAGTCTATTACAAGCCACTAGTCTAGCCTCTCAGTGTTACCTAGTGCTTGACAAACTGTATTTATATAGTAGCCGATGTTTGACTGCTTGACCTAGCTACTGAGGCAAGACTGCTGCAGTTTTCCATTTCTGCCCTACTGACGAACTCTGCCCCTTGCCCACTGGTCACTCTGCCAGTTATTAATTTCTCTGCCCATTGTAATGCTGTCTCTCTAAACACCTTACTTTCTTCTCTGCCTTACCTACAAACCCTTTCCTTACACCCCCCTGCTGCTGCTGTCCTCCTCAGACATCCCGGTGCCAAGCACAGATGACCTCCCCACCCCATTAACTCCTCTTCTAGCTCCAAATAATTGCCCGCATTTACCACCTCTTTACCTCATGCTTTGTCTTTCCCCATTGCCTGCCCCCACTGGCTTGCTATTGTACTCTAGCTGTATTTAATCCTCTGTGTTTCCCTCCTTGTTCCACAGACAGCCCATCTGTGGGCTTCCCAAGCTGCTCCTGTGGCCTTGGCTCTCCGAGCAGGCCACAGCTAACAGACTCACCCGACTGACCCCCGGACAGATTCAGGTACGCACCGGACCTCCAAAACTCATAGTTTTGAATGCCACTGTTTTGACTGGATGCCCAGTGGAGGAACCAGGCACTGACTGGCAGCTGTACTCCTTGGCTGATTTTCCAACGCCTGGTGCTTCCTGGTCTCAGGAAAATCTCTTTCTGTGCTTTGTTCTGGATTGAATTTTTGTTAATGTAATCTACATATGTTATGCATCAATTGGTCTTACTTTACCTGCCAGCTTAGCTAGTCTATTACAAGCCACTAGTCTAGCCTCTCAGTGTTACCTAGTGCTTGACAAACTGTATTGTATAGTAGCGATGTTTGACCTTGACCTAGCTACTGAGCAAGACTGCTGCAGTTTTCATTTCTGCCCTACTGACGAACTCTGCCCTTGCCCACACTGGTCACTCTGCCAGTTATTAATTTCTCTGCCCCACTTGTAATGCTGTCTCTCTAAACACCTTACTTTCTTCTCTGCCTTACCTACAAATCCTTTCCCCCACCCCCTGCTGCTGCCTCCTCAGACATCCCGGTGCCAAAGCACAGATGACCCCCCCCATTAACTCCTCTTCTAGCTCCAAATAATTGCCCTGCATTTACCACCTCTTTACCTCATGCTTTGTCTTTCCCCATTGCGTGCCCCCCACTGAGCTTGCTACTGTACTCTAGCTGTATTTAATCCTCTGTGTTTCCCTCCTTGTTCCACAGACAGCCCATCTGTGGGCTTCCCAAGCTGCTCCTGTGGCCTTGGCTCTCTCCGAGCAGGCCACAGCTAACAGACCACCGACTGACCCCGGACAGATTCAGATGCCTTCGGACCTCCAAAACTCATAGTTTTGAATGCCACTGTTTTGACTGGATGCCCAGTGGAGGAACCAGGCACTGACTGGCAACTGTACTCCTTGGCTGATTTTCCAATGCCTGGTGCTTCCTGGTCTCAGGAAATCTCTTTCTGTGCTTTGTTCTGGACTGAATTTTTAGCACCCCCTCCCTCCTCCTCACAGTATTAAATAGACCCTTACTCCACCTTCCTCAGCCTAGCAGCAGATTGGTCACTCCACTGCTGCACATTTTCATGCTATTGGCCTCCCTGTCTTGAATACCTGACTTGACCCACTTTCTTACGACCCTTTTAAAGCAGTCCCACCCACAGGATCCACATTTCCTCTCAGCCTTTTCTCTAGCCACTCCATCTAACTCCTCTCAATTACTGCTCTACCTGCCCTATTGTTAGGGACGTCACCCTAATTCGACTATATACCCTTTCAACTATAAACCAGCTTGCAGTTAAGCAGGCCAGCAACACCAGACAAACTACCTTGAGGTGCAACCACCTACTACTACTCGTCACTACCTCTTTTGGCATTGCTGGTACCATACACGTCCTTTTGTTCTGCAAATTTTGGACTCCCGCTGTTCTGTCTAACCCTTTATGTGAATCCACTTTATTAACCCTCCTCTCCTTCTCTCCTCAGCCCCGGACTGTAGCCCAGGCTCCCAGCTCCTAAGCCCTGGGATTCCGGCTACGGCGTGAGCGCCCCTCTAGCGATGCTTGAGACCGCAGACATGGACCAAGGCCCTACAAAAGTCAGCAACTGCCGCAAAACTTTAAACCGCCCCTCCCCACCTCCGCTGATTATTAAATACAGTAGCTCCTGCCAAAATATTAGTCCACGTCCCTGGCGCAGTGCCCCACCAATAGAGACTTGCTGTGATCCCCTCTTCTCTATCCAGCCTCGGGATCCAACTCTCAGGGCCTCGCCTTACTAAAAGCATAGGCTCTCCTTGGCTGTGCCTTCACCACTAAATATCTTTAATGCTATCAAATTTGGGTCGACCTGGATGGGAAGCTACTGATAGCTGCATTAATCCAGCAACCCCACTGGCCCTGGGCTGGTGAGTGGCTCCCTTTTGAGGTACCATCATGTCGGGCCCTATGGCTCCTTTGCCCCTTCTTCTGCTGATACCAGCTGCCCAGCATTGGACACCTGAACTACCATCATGTTTGATCCTAGCGGCACCTTGTGCTGTATACCACATAACACTTATCCTTTAATTGCCTCCGTGATTCCAAGTACCAGTACCTCGAACCCTGCTCTTGGACCACACATACCAGTAGTACTTATAACACTCCCCCACCACAGGCCCACCTCCCACCACGCGGACTTCTATCTCCTCCCGCCTATTGTGGTAGGGGTACTAGCTCTTGCTACAACAGATCAGCTCTTCTATGGTGGCTACTTTCCAGTCCCTAAAACATCAGATCTACTAGGCGGAGAAAAGGCAAGAATTACAAGCTTATAATTAGCACTCTTAGAAAAATCCTACTTATTCTCCTGCTATGTTCAGGCAACGTAGAACTCAACCCTGGCCCCAAGCTATTGCTTTGCCAGCAGAACTAGCAAATTTAAAGGAATAAGCTTCTTGCATATTAACGTTATTGCCTCCTTAAAAGATAACCTTAATACAAACCTGGGTAAATCATACCTCTCCTGACATACTTGTGATTTCGAAACCTGGCTTAGACCCAGCACCACTGATAGAGAAGTAAACATACCCAACTATGCCTTGTTCAGAGCTGATAGGCATGCCAGAGGAGGAGGGTAGCTATCACGTTAAAGACAAATTTTCTGCCTCCTGCTTATCCTCGGCATCTGTGCCAGCGAATTAGATACCTAATTCTCAAAGTGGAAATTACACAGACTACTGCACTCTGCGTAATAGGATGCTACAGACCACCGTCTTCTGGCCTACAACTGTGTCATATCTAAGTGACAAGTTGGGACAGGGGCTGCCAGAAACTATTATTTTAGGAGACCTCAACTTTGACTGGCTCTCTAACACAGCTGCTCCTTGCATCCTTCTGTGATGAACATGGGCTGACGCAACTTATTACTGAACCAACACGCCCAAACGTGAAGAACCCCAGTAAAAGTACACTTTTGGATGTGCTAATGGTGAGCAAACCTCATCTCTTCTCCCACGCTGATGTCTTCTTCTCAGATGCCAGTGACCATTGTTTTATTGCGGGAGTAAGATCCACCAACAACCCAGCACCCATCAGCAAGTTCTCTGAAGAGATCAGGCGCAACTTCAATGAACATGCCTACCTAAATGAGCTTAAGTACTCCCCTGGTGCTTAGAATTTCTATCTGGCCAAAGCGATTCGTCAGCTTACAATATCTTCCACAACATTCTATCAAGGGCCCTTAATAAGTATGCTCCCTTATTAAAGTTCGAACTAGGACCAAAACCTGTAAATGGTTCACCCTTGGATCAAGTCCTTGCTTCTAGAAAGAGATAAGCTCTGGAAAAAACACGAACTAGACACTGCAGAGGACTGGAACCAGTTCAGGAGACTACTGAAATTTATGTACCAAAACAATCAGAGAATCGAAGGCCACCTTCTTCAAATCCGAACTCGACTCTGCCACAAAGAGCCCAATCAAGCTCTGGAACACAATCAGTGATCTGCTAGGCCACTCCCAGGAAATTCACTCCCGACCAAGATTACCTCTGGCAACTTGACTATAACCGAAAAGATGGATATACTTGACAATTCAATAACCACTTTGCTACTGCAGGCATGGCATTTGATAACTCCTGCAAACATACTGCTCCCAGACTGCCAGCCAACTGCCTGAAACTCCGATAGCTTAGCCGCTTTTCTCCTTCAACCTGCCACACTGAAAGAGGTAGGGACCTCTTGCTTCAGTTGGATACTAGAAAAAGTGCTGGGGCCAACTCCTTGACCCTTACTTCATAAAATTGCCTACCACGATACTAGCAATACCGTCACCCACCTTTTTAACTTATCCCTGTCTCAGGGCACCTTACCACCTATATGGAAGACAGCACATGTCATACCACTGTTCAAATCAGGTGACCGTGGCGATCTCAATAACTACAGGCCAATTTCCCTCCTTCCGGTCCTGTCCAAGCTCCTAGAAAATTGTAAATGCACAGCTGAGGACTCACCTTGAGTCTAGGGAGCTGCTAATCCTATGCAGTCTGGATTCAGAGCTAAACATAGCACTATCTCAGCCCTCGCCAAAGTTACTAATGACTGGCAGCGTAATCTTGAGAGCAAAAATTTTATTTGTGCTGTTTTCCTTGATCTAAGCAAGGCTTTCGACACCGTCGACCATAGTCTGCTCCTCTCCACCCTTCAAACCATAGGTGTGGACCCCTCCTCTCGCGTTGGTTCACTAACTATCTTACAGGGGCGCCTTCAACAAGTTAAAGCGAAGGAGGCCTGTCCCCATAAAAACTCTGCAAAGAGATACCTCAAGGTTCTATATTAGGCCCTTACTTTTGCAATCTACATTAATAACATAACTACTGTATAAAAGAAGCAACATCCATCTGTTTGCAGATGATACAGTTCTCACGTGAGTGCCTAACACCTGAAGCTGCCTGCAATGATCTACAGTCAGAATTCAACCTTTTGCAAAGCCAACTCCTCCAAAAAAGCTACTCCTTAATGCCAAAAACTAAAGCGATGGTCCTCTTCCTTTTATCCTTCAGCTAACCCTGTGTCCAGTGGGACAGTGCCCCAAATTACCACAGTTCTAGGTGAAAAACTAGAATTTGTTACAAAATTCAAGTATCTGGGAGTTTGGATAGACCAAAGACTCTCCTTCACTGAACATATCGAGGACTTGCTAAAGCGACTTGACAAAGGCTTGGACTGTTTTTAGAATCAGCCAATTTCTCACCGGAGATGCCGAAACAACTGGTCCAATCCATTTTCCTATCATTGGTGGATTCGCTGACTTCCTCTACAGCCAATGCCCCAACTCTTACATGACTAAACTGGACACACTCTACCATCGAGCACTGAGGTTTATAATGGGACTCCCCTGACACATCACTGCACCCTATATGCGGCAGTGGGATGGACATCACTAAAGTTCAGGCGCCACAGAAGCGCCGCTCTCTGGACCTATAGAGCCATCTCTAATAAGCTGCCTTACTATATCTCCTGTCTTCCCTGAGTATAATGGGAAATATCGTTAAAGTTACTCAGCTATTACACTTAAAGTACCCAAAGCAAAATCCGCCTCGGCAGGGCAGCCATAAGCTTCGTATACCTACCTTATGGAATGATCTCAAAAACCCTCAAATTAAGCACTCTAATCAGTATAAATGCTTTCAAGATGCTTTATTTCCGTACAATCAGAGAAGTATGTAACTGCTTCCCACTCAGACCCAGTACGGTGTCTGCACTGGTATATAACCGCCTAGACCCAATTTTAAGTACTGATCCCCCAACTTGCTCCTCACCAGCCTAATTGTTTCTCTCTTATCCCCTGTCTTATCAACACTAGGCCCATCCATCCTATTCTTCCTTTCCCAACCTCGGATAGGAGCTCACTACCCTGGGTTGTGACATCCTACCATGCCCCATACTTTATAGCATTCAATCCCGGGGCTCACACATACTCCTTTTCTCCATCCACCTTCTCTACATCCAGCTTTACCAACTCCTTTCTGTGCACCATGCCCTCCTAGCCTTTCTCCCCCTACTTCCCTCCCTCTCTTCCCCCCTACCTTCACCTCTACCTGGTGTATATTTTTAATTTTTTCTTCCGTTACTTCCTCCTGCAACCTTAGATAATCTGCTTTATCTTCCTATAGACACTTCTATGTATGTAAATACCGTGTAATCTGTACAATATCTGTATAATTCTATGTACACATGAACTTCTTTTTCTTCCTCTCTCTAAAGAGTATTATCTGTATTGCCTTGTAAATACCTGTGTTGACCTGTATATACAATTGTTCATGCTCCACCCAGGTCCATCTTGCAAATGAGCTTCTGCTCAACGATGAACGCCTGGTTAAATAAAGACTTGATTGATTGATAAAGCAAAAGTAAAAAAAAAATCATTCTAAGCAACTTACTCCATTGTAGATTCAAAGAGGGCCCAGAAACTAGCTCAGGAAAATAACGTCCAGGAACCAGAAACCTTGTCTCTCTGCTCATTAAACTACACTGCAAACTAGCCTCGTCTCTCTGTGAGGAGGGAGGAGGAAAGGTTACAACCCAACTGAAAAGATGATTTTTTTTAATGATGTATCATGAATGATGCTTATCCAGTTATGTTCAGAGATTATGTTTAAGCTTCAAAAACCATCATTAACAATAATTAACCATCAACGTTAAATGGCCAGCAAACAAAAACCATGAAACTATAGAGATGGTGATTATGATTAATGATGAATTCATATCATCTTGATTTTTCATGACTGCCCATGGTCAAGATTGCAGAAATAAATTTTAAAATTCAATTAGTCTTTTCTGTATACTTATGGAATTTATTTTGTATCTAGACATTTTTATTGGAATGATACCTTTTCTCTAAAAGCCTACTGCTTTCAGTTATGTTTACTCTGATACCTCATATCTTACTGGAGTTAGGAAGGCTCATATTGGTTTATATATCCCCATATATATATCCCCAAATAGTATTGTATTTCTAACCACACGATGTAAATGTGAATTTTTTTTTTTTTTTTATGTTTGTCCATGCTAATACAACACTGCCTGTTGTACTCCTCATCGTTTTCATTGTACCTTCCATATGCATCTCAGCTTCTGCATCCACCCTTCTGGACCACCTGATGCTAGCTGCAAATAACTCATGTGCTGAATTTTGGGCACTGTTGCTACCTGCTTACTTTTGCATGTACTGATTATTGTATTTTTGTATTTTTGTACTGCACTCCTGTAATCCCCTTACCCCAGGGCGCATCTGGAATCGAGCGGTACTCTGCTCAGCATGCCTTCCTGGTAAATCTCTCAAATAAATAAATTAAGTGGTTCATTTTATGGTTGTGGTGAGTTCCTAAATGTACGTGGTTTGTTCTCAAAACCTTTCCTGATAGTCTGCAAACTAATACTGTCAATGCAAAATGAATTTCAAAATAGAAATTACCATTGTTTTGTTCCATAAACTGTGCTGCTGAAATATGCAAATTAAGTATGCAAATAAGTATCCTATACCAGACATTGCATGTACTCTTCCTAATGGGATTAAAACTTGACTTCATATTATTTACATTATAATTCATAATTAATTTGTCTTTGTTGATATGCAACATTCCTATTTTCATATTTAATGAATACAACTTTAAATATTACTTCTGTGACTTGCAATCTTATAATACTGAACTAATATAATCATCAATGATCATCACTTGATCATCAGCAACCATCATGCTGATTTAAACTTACAAAAATAATCAATCAGTTGGTGATTTGAAAGTTCATGTTTGATGATTAAATCATGATCTAGATGATCTTAGATCAGGATCGCCTTTGATGATCTTATGGTAACATTTGATGATTAACAATAATCAGTCATGACCGGCCTTCAAAAATCATGACTGATGATTTACCAATTTGCCTGGGATGTAGTGAGCAGAATGCTCCTTCAGAGCCTTCACACAGGCAGAATTATATTTAGTTTTAATTGGTGGAAACACAGTGTTGACACGGTCTTGCATCAATCTTAAAATGGAGAGTTCTGACTGCAAGACTACAGCACATGTGCATAAAGGATTCAAGTGCAGAAGCACGTGACCACGTGCAGGAAATTCAAATGCTCAATAGGTAAAAAAAAAAAGAATATATATATATAAATGTAAAAATACAAACAGAAGAAAAAAAAGAAGCAACAACACAAAATTACTACTATAAAAGCATCACTTGTATCCCTATAAGCAGTTTTCCCCAAAGAACAGGGCTTGCCTAAGTTGGCAGCTAAAATCCTTTACTTTCCTTTATTAATCCCATTTTGAGTTTTATTAGTTATGAGCCAGTTGAGGTAATTTTTCACATGGTATGCGGAGAAGAGGGAGGGAAGGTTGTCAACAGAGTCTACTAGGGAGTCCACCACAAACTCTAAAATGCAGGATGTGCCATCTCCTTCACCAAAAACTCTCCACAGAGCTTTCTGACCTCTTTCCCCCAGTGCAGGCTACACCACCATCTGAACTCTGACCCCCACAGGAAAAAGAAACAGCACCAGAGGAGGCAGCACAACAAAACTAGCTACTCAAGATGAACTGGAAAGGGCTGTACACTTTAGACAGGTATGAAATGAAGAAGCAGTGGCATACCTTTTCTAGAGAAAACAAAAGCCTTGTACAGCTCCTGCTTTCCTCGTTAATCCAGAATGAGGAAGTGTGCAGCAACTCAACTCACGTCCTCTCTCCTCTGGATAAATATCACTATAAACTGTCTTCGTATATGATGAACCATTAGAAACATCGAAACTGTTGGCAGATATGGACTGCCAGGCCCATCCAGTCTGCCCATATACCTTACCTTTTTGGTGGCCGCTTGCCCTAGCTGGTCATCGACTTTAGCCTCACCTTCCCACCTCCACGGTTCACTTTTCCTATGCCATGCATGCTTAAATCCCCTGTGCTCACTCCCACCAGCTCTTGGGGTAGGGTTTTCCATGCATCCACCACTCTCTCTGTGAAAAAACTTCCTCACATGTCTCCTTATCCTACCCCCTTCAATCGCATATCATGCCCCCTCATTCTTGTATCTCTCCTAAATTGAAAGATGCCACTCCCCTTGTACCTTGTTTACGCCTTTAAGGTACTTGAAGGTTTCTGTCATATCCCCCTGTTCCCTTCTATCTTCCAGTGTATATATATATATTGAGGTCTTAATCTCTCCTCATATGTCTTCTGGTGTAAGCCCTGCACCATTTTTGTCACCCTCCTCTGAACCACCTCCATTCTGTCTATGTCCTTATGAAGATGCAGCCTCCAGAACTGTACACAGTATTCCAGATGAGGCCTCACCAATGTTTTGTACAGTAGTATCATCAGCTCCCTTCTTTGGCTAGTGATGCCCCTCCTTCTGTACCCCAACATGCCACTGGCCTTCCCTACAGCCTTTGTACTCTGGTTGGCCACCTTTAGGTCTTCTGAGATAATAATCTTCAAATCCCTTTGTTCCATGGTGACCATCAGCAACCCCCCCCCCCATCCTGTAGCTCTCCTAAGGGTTTCTGTGCCCCAGGTGCATGATTTTGTACTTCTTTGCATTGAACCTCAGTTGCCACACTTCAGATCATTTTTCCAGTTTTCCTAGGTCCCTCCTCATTCTTTCCACTCCCTCTGGAGTGTCTACGCTGCTGTAGAGCTTGGTGTCATCTGCAAACAGGCAAACCTTCCATTCCAGCCCTTCCGCAATGTTACTAATGAAGACATTAAAATGGACTGGCCCTAGAACTGATCCATGGGGTACCCCACTGACCACCCGCCTTTCTTTGGATTGGATCCTATTTATTACCACCTTCCTGTCCCCTAACCAGCTCCTAACCCAGTTCACTACCTTGTGTCCCATACCCAGGCCGCTCAACTTGTTAACCAGCCTTCTAAGTGGCATGATGTCAAAGGACTTGCTGAAATCAAGGTAGGTGACATCCATTGCTCCCCTGGTCCACCTCCTTCATCACCCAATCAAAAAATCTATCAGATTCATTTGACATGATCTTCCTGCTGTGAATCCATACTGCCTCAGATCTTTGCTCCACTGGATTCCATGTGTTCCACTATCCTCTCCTCAACCAGTGCCTCCATAATCTTACCCACTATTGAGGTGAGGCTGACCGGCCTGTAGTTTCCTGCCTCCTCCTTGCTACCGTTCTTGTGGAGAGGGACTATGTGAGCCCTCCTCCAGTCCTCTGGAACCACTCCTGTGTTGAGCAAATCACCGAACAGGGCTGCCAGTGGGGCTTCTAGCGCCATCCTTCATTTCCTTAATATCCTGGGATGTATGCCATCTGGTCCCATAGCCTTGTCCACCTTTAGTTTTTTGAGTTCCTCAAGGAGCTATACAATTTATCTGCTGTTGTTACTGGGTTCAGTTCACCCTAAGCCTGGCCCATCAAATGCTGCTTCTGAAACTTTCAGGGGATTCATCGACTGCCTCCACATCAATGTTGGGAGTTTAGTGCCTAAGTCTGATGAGTTTGTTGCATTGGTTCACATGAGGGATCCTGATATGGTGGCAGTCACTGAATCCTGGTTGAATTATAGAATTTGTGACTCTGAGGTTATGCTGCCTTCATATAATATCTATTGGAGAGATAGGGTGGGTAAAAGGGGAGGTGGATGCCTCCTTTATGTTAAAAAATATCTACAGTCTACACTGCTTTCTGTGAGTGATAGTCAACAGTAATGTGCATTTTTAGCAGTTAATATTAGTTTAGGGAAGGAGAAAAAATCTTATAGTTCCTCTGTTTATATCATGCCTGGTCTAGTTCACTCAGGATTTATTATGTTTTTGGATCAGGTCCAACCTTTAAATAGGAATCATGAGAAAATTACACTTGGGGATTTTATTATAAATTGTCTAAAGAAATTATTACCATATAGAAATAAGATAGCTGGCCTCTTTTTGAATCAAACTGTTGATTCCCCTACCCAAATTAGGAAGGTGGAAAGGGAAAGGGGAAATTGTTTAAGCAGGAAAGACACACTAAGCTGAAGCTTGTTTCCAGGCGTGACCTGGGAGCACAAGAAAGTTAAGTGACTTGCTCACGATCACACAGTATGCAAGCGGGGGCCGTGTGATTCAAGCCCAGATCTCCAGGTTTGCAGCTCAGAACCTTAAACCACAGCTCTATACTGTCTCCTGAATTAACTATAAGGGTGGTACTGCACTGTTGATTGATTGGGTATTGGTGACCCATATGGACATGTTTAAGAAGGTTGATATATTGTCTGATTTAATAGGTGACCATTCTCCTGTTTATTGTTCTTGGTCACTCAAGAGGAAGAGACCTTGTACTAGGTTTTTTGTACTCAGAATCTTAATTGGGCCAAAGTACTGGCTTTTAAAGAATATTTAGCACAGGTTGATTGGAGTTATTTGGATTTTATTCCAGATATTAATCTGGCTTTTGATTATTTTGCTGAACATCTTAAGAAAGCCTGTGATTTTTTTGCACTCTTAAGAAAAAGAGAGTTAGAGGGAAAAATAATAAATGGGTGACCATAGAATTATTTGATTCTTTTAAAAAGAGAGATATAGCGTGGGCTAGAAATAAAAATAGTGGACTGAAATCACATCTTCAGGAACATAATGATCTGAGAAATAAATGCAAAAGGCTAGTGAAGAAAGCCAAGAAATACTATTTCAAAGAACAGCAAAGGGATATCCATAAAGATTCAAAGAAATTGTGGGCTAATTCAAATTACATTTTGGGGAGAAATCATAATCCTAATCCCTCAGCATTGAATATTGATGGTCAGAATATTACTGACTTGGAAGTTATTGATGACTATTTTAATAATTTTTTGTTAATGTTGGTAAGAACTTATCTAACCACGGCTCCCCTGGTGCTGATGGTCTATCCCCAGTCTTCCTTAGGCTCATCTCCTCAGCCACCATTGCACCACTCACTTGTATCTTTAACCTCACCCTCTCCTCCTCCTCCATGCCCAACACCTGGAAGACTGCAAAGGTGATTCCCATTTTTAAAGCTGGGGACCCTCTATCTTTGGACAACTATTGTCTGATCTCCATCCTCCCCCACGTAAGTAAACTGCTCGAGAAAGCTGTCCACCATCAACTTGCTGACTACATAGGCAAACACAATCTCCTGTGCAACCAACAGCATGGCTTTTGAAAAAAAACACTCCACAACCTCTGCCCTCACTCTTCTGACCAACCACATCCTCATTAATATGAACCATGGTAATGCCACTGGAGCAGTCTTTGTTGACCTCTCCAAGGCTTTCGACATGGTAAACGATGCCCTTCTTCTCTCCAAACTACATAGCCTTGGCTGCTCTCAAAAGGTTACTACCTGGTTTAAGAGCTACCTCACCGCCAGCTCTCAATTTGTGTATATTGGCCCTGCCCACTCCCCTACCCTGCCCATCTCTATCGGTGTCCCCCAGGGCTCCATACTGGGCCCCCAGCTATTCTCCTTTTTTTCCATAAACTCTCTCCCCTCAGACTGTCTCAGTTGTCACTCTCCTCCATGCTGATGACGTTGTGCTCTTCCACAGTGATAAATCCCCAAACAATATTTCCTCAGTTCTCTCCTCCCGAAACTATGCTGTGGCCCATAACTGGTTAACAAATAACCTCCTTTTGGTTAATACCAAAAAAACAAAATCTATGCTGTTCGGATTAAAGCCCTTCCTAGCGACATACAAAACTCACCTCCCTCTCAACATTATGTCCCCTGATGGCCAAGCTCTTGAAGACATGTGCACTTTCAAATACCTAGGAGTTATACTCGAACCCTCCCTCTCCATTTCCAAACACATTTATTCACTAGTTTAAAGCTTTCATCGAACATTAGGTGCTGCCTACAGATTCCGGCAATATTTCTCTCCGGAAGCCCGACTTGCCATGACACAAGGAAATCTACTCCCTATCCTGGACTACTGCTCCCCTATCCATGCCAGGATGTCCACCACCCTCATGGCCATGCTCTCCTCTGCCTATGACAATGCCTATTGTTTTGCCTTGCTGGCCCCTTTTACCACACACCACTGTGTCCTCTACAACTTGCTAGGATGGCTCCCACTGCAAGGCCATTTTGACCTAGCCCTGTGCTGCATGGTGGATTCCGCCATCTGTATTGGCAAGGTATCTTCCCTTGCTCCCTTTCTTGCTGTATGAACCTCGCACCGTAGCCTCCGCTCAAACAGGATCCCCCCCCCGAATATCCCCAGGGTATCTACCAACATTGATGGCAGAGCCCTGTCTGTGACAGCCCCTACACTGTGGAATAAAATGCCTGCCAAGCTCCGCTCCTTCAACACCCACTATCAGTTCAAAACCCACCTCAAAGACTGGCTCCTGATGACTTCCTGCTGCCATTGCTTCCATGGGTAGTTCTCTCACTTTCCCGATTGCATCCCACCAGGGAATATGTATGTATATTAGGTCAAGCAGGAATCAATTAAGCAGGCCTGCTTGTGCACTTGAGCTTTGATACCTATGTTTGTTAATCCTGCCTCCCACCCCTCTGCCCAACCTCTCCCCCTCCCTGTCCTTTGCTATGCCTTATCCCTTATCCCTCTTTCTATTTATACTTAGACTCCCTTGTTTGTCTCCTATAGTAACTGCTGCTGATTCAATTCTACTTTTATGTATACCCTTACTTATTGTAATGCCTGATGTTTGGTTTATGGAATCCTATAGTTTCTGTTGCTCTTCTATTTGTTATTCCCATGCACTATTGTAACTTTCATCTTGTTTTTTTTTTTTTGGTCAACTGTTCCATGCTTTGTTGTTTGTCACATTAGTTCCTGTGCCACAGTACGTGGCCCGGGTTATGCCTGAAAATGGTCCCTGGGATCAGCACACCTACCCAGTTACCAAAGTCATAAATAAATAAAAATAAAATATGAAAAAGACCTTATCTGACCTGGATAGTAAGGGCGATTTTTTTTGATAGGCCTAAATTCTATTTTATATACTTGACACATCAAGCTGTTAAGAAATATTTAGTTAAGCTATCTTCCAAAATCAGAGTGGGGCCAGATCAATTGGATATGAAGTTTTTTTTACATTGCTATTGACAAACTAATATTACTACAATATACATAAATTGTTTAATTTTTCATTGCAATTTGGTTTACTGCCTGATACCTGGAAACAAGCTAATGTTACGCCAGTTTTTAAGTCTGGAGAAGATGGTCAGTGACCAACTGCAGGAATATATCTCAAGGGATGGTTTCCTTACTAAGGAACAGCATGGTTTTAGGAAGATGCATAATACGACTACTGCTTTGAGATAACTGAGGATCTCCGTGGAGCCTTGGACAAGGGTGGGTATGCTGGAGCAGTTTTTTTGGATCTATCAAAGGCCTCTGATCTTGTTGATTACAGATTATTGCAGGAGTTGATCTTAACATTCATTTACTAGCCTGGGTACTAGTGCAGATTGCCGTGGGCTAGTGCAGGATCTCTGTCACTTGCACGGTTGGGCTAGTGCAGTGCCTCTGGTGGAAAGCTGCCGTTCCATTCTCTGCTTGTTGTGCTGTGTGATGCTCATGCGGTTGCAAAGAAAAAAAAACACCAGCATGAAGCGCAATCGGAGCAGAGGGACCGCAAAGAAGTAAAGCAAAAAAAAACAAAACTGATCGGACAACTGACTGAGACCACAAAGGAGCACTTCCCCACCCCCAGTCAAACTGAACAACACCCCAGCAGCAGCATTCAGGACACAGTGTGGTTGGAAAAGTGAGACCGCAAACTGTACATAATTAAAGACAAGCAGCTCAGTATTTAAATCAAGACTAGTGGTAGGGCAGCATTTGTGCCATAACATTGGGTCGGAAGTAAATCAAGACAGACTGCTGAAGCTGAAATAAAGTTAGCTTAGCTAGTAATGCACTTTGACCTCATCTCTGCTCTTCCATTTGTTTTAGCCTTGTCCCTGTCACCCTGTGCTGTGGTCACCGTCTGAGAAGCTGCGAAGCAGCAGTGGCAGCAGATAATATGTGCAAGTGAGAAAATGGTCTCCTCCAAAGGAAAAATGCAACTGGAGCACCCCCCCAATACTGAACAGTCAACACCCCACAGTATTCAGGAGTCAGGATACGGCATGGTCGGAACAGTAAGAATCCTTGTCCCGACCCTGTCACCCTGTGGTCACCATCATTCTGAGAAGCTACTTCCAAAACTTTGACAGCAGCTGCAGCAAATATGCACCGGTGAGAAAACGGGCTCCTCCATCCTTACTGTAACAGCTGGTTTCTATCTCCACAGGCAGTAATGGTACAAAGACAGACCCCTGAGTCTGCCCCCCCCCTCCAAAGTAAAACAACATTGCCAGATTCACCAGCATTCATACCAGGGTACAGATGGAACAGTGAGAGACCACGGCGCTAATCAAACAAGAAACTAACAGGCTACAGCCCAGGAACACAGGTAGGTTAAACCTGCATTCCAACCTCCGCTGTTCTATTCAACCTTGTCCCTGTGGTCTGTCTGAGCTGAAAGTCATTGTAATAGCGATACAAGTGTGCTTCAGAGTTGAACCACACTCCCCTGACACCACACAATCCAGCAACATTTAAGGATCATTTTACTTTTATATTAAGAACTTTAAGACAATGACATTAAGACACTGACTTCACTGAGTGTTATTTACAAACAAAGTTCATTTGTAATTTACAGTAGGTTTCAAATTCAGACACGTGCTTGATACATTGCGATTTTATTTGCCTTTTGTTTAACAAATCACTGTGAACCATACTGACTGCGGGCTAGTGCAAACTTCTGCGGGCAAGTGCACTCTTTGGTTCACTAGCCCAGCTGGCTAGTGCAAAAAAAAGTTAAGGTTGACCCCTGGATTATTGGCACTGAATCTTGGTGAGATGGGACTATCGGTTGATGCAGTGGCATGGTTCTCTGACTATCTGACCGATCGAACCCAAAGAGTACAATGTAATAATTTTAACTTTGGAAACAGGAGTTCCACAGGGGTCCATTATGGGACCTCTGTTGTTCAGTCTTTTTATTAATACAGTATCTAATGTTGCCAAGTACTCTCGTACAATCTTATATGCTGATGATACTGTTCTACTCCTCGGGTAAATTTTGATAAGATGCAGAAGTGTTTGCAATTTGATTTTAAGTTTATCTGGGATTGGTCTGAGCAAAATGGTTTGGTTATTAATGCAAAAAAAGACTATGTTATTTGAGAGCAGTCATATTCTTGGAAAATGCCCAACTCAGATTATTACTATTCCAAGTGGTGAGGCTATTGAGCAGGTTCAATCATTTAAATATTTGGGTGTCTTTTTAGACCCATTGCTGTCTTTCACATGCTATGTTGTGCAGATTGACAACAAACAGATTTGTCTTCTTTATCGAAATAAGAATAATTTCACTGATGAAGTTAAAAAATATTGGTAAATGGTCTGATTCATTCTGTTGTTGACTATAGATTAGTTGTCTATTTGGCAGCTTGTAATACTATTTTGGAGAAAATCGATGTTGCTGTGAATAATGCCTGTAGATTTGCTCTAAACTGTAAAAGGGATAATCATGGGTGTCATTCATATACTGCACTAAACTGGCTGCCACTTCATTTTCGAATGGATTACAATCTTGCTGTTATGTGTAAAAAAATCACTTTTGGGCCATACCTCTGTTGGGATACAATCACCCTTTAATCATGTATTCCATAGATTCCTTACAAGGAACACGGTATGTGAAAGACTTCAGGTACCCTATGCGAGAACAAATTTAGGACAAAGGTCTTTATTAGAGCAGCAAAGGTTTGAAATTTGCTTCCACTTGAGAGCTGCAATTTGAATACTTTAAATGCTTTCAAAAAACATGTATTACACTTGTTTACTAATAAGTTGGTTTGTAAGTGTAAGTAGTACTGTTTTATTCTATGGCTTTATACTGTTAGTATTGTCTGACTGTATATGACGCGGACACCTTTGAAAAAGGGATATTACAGCTCAAAGGTTTTCTGAATATAATAAACTAAACTAAACATCAGTAGTGGTGGCATTAGCAGCAGCAGTGGTATCAGTTGTGTTTCTTCCCTCTCCACCAGATTTTGTGCAGATTCTGAATGTGGCTATGATGGCATTGACGATTTAATACTTTTCTCAACTATACGTGCTGACACTTTCTCAAGTAATAGTTCACGATAATATTCCAGGTCCTTAAAGTCATGTGATTTAAAGAATGTTTCAATTGTGTTCTTAAACTGAGGATCCTAAAGTGTGGCAAAATGTAACATTCAGCTTTGCAAATATTTATAATGTGCTGGTCACTCAGGAAGGTGTTTAACAATTTTCCAGCAAGTGATGCAGCACTGCTGTCATCATTGGCCTGAAACTGTGACTCGAGATGCTCCAATCTCAGCTTGATGAGTGAAATTAAGGGTAGTATCTGACTTTGCCCAGCATCATTGCCATTTACCACTTGGGTAACCTCCTCAAAGGGTTTAAGGACAAAACAAAGATTCTCTATCAGACTCCACTGACTGGGGCTGATATTCACATCTTCCTTTCCCAATGCCGTGCTGGACTGCATATTGGTGGATGTCTTTATGTTGTTCAAGCGCTCTCGTCATCATATACCATAGTAAGTTGAATTCCACTGGGTTGGAACTTCCTGTATCATCTGGTGGAGAAGGAGACTATTTTCAACCTACAGTAAATCTGCCACAAGTTTTGGGCTTTTACAGAATGGTTAAAGTTGTTGCACAAAGTGTGGGCAGCTGCAATCAAGTTCTGAACATTTCTGCCTTCATCAATAAAGTCTTTTACTGTCAAGTTTATAGTGTGTGCAAAGCATGGTACATGTGTGTAGCCCCCCCCCTTCTCAATGTCTATGGGCCAGCATGTTCTGCGGAAGGAGGCCCCAGACTCAGAACCTCACCAAGCACTTCTCAGGATAATAGCAGCATTTGAAATGGGTTTCTTATCTTAAGACATCTTCACCCACCGTCTCTGAGCCCCAGAAGGTGATAACTTCTCCCCAGCAGGGCAGACCATCAGGCAGATTGAACACTTCATTTTCAGACTTCTCACCCACCAGTCCCAGAGCAGGGGGCACAGGGAAAACAAAATGCTTCAAGACCTCAGGAAAACTGCGAGAGCTCCTAAAAACTAAAGTTCATTAGAATCCCTTTGTGGCAATGATCAAACTGGACTCCGGTTTTCTCCCCAAACAAATCATTTTATTCTCAAGTCCCTAAATGATTACAAGGCTCAGGGTTTTGTTTACTTTAAACTTGGAACATACCAGCTCCATGGGCTAACTTTTTATGTAGAACTTATCGGTTGAGAGAGCAAATTGGTATTTCTTAGGCACAGCTTTTCAGTCTAAACAGAACCAGCAGCAAACACTTCACTCAGGACTAGAGATTGCACTTAAATGTTTCTAGAAGCGTGAAGCTCCAGCCAGACCGCAGGCACTGGTAAATACCTAGAACGTATTACTGCCTCCACTTTACATTGAGCTTTACTCAAAAGCTTTTCCCAGTCACTGTCTCCTCCAAAACTGAGCTCTTTCCCAAATGGTCACTTCTTCAACCGTAACACCACCACCAGGGGAGTGATGTGCTCCTCTGATGCCACTGAGATAATTCATACTTGGGGCACAAATCCAGCAGCCTGATTCCTTTGCAACTGCACCCTGAAGCCTCTCTCACATGTTCCAGACTGGCCTAGTTCCTTGTGCTCTTTCTCCAATTGCTTCCATGGCTCTCCCAAAAATCTGAGGTTCCTCAGAAGCTACAGTGGCTCAGTCTTTTACAGTTTCTCTTTACCTGAGCTGAGCCATTGCCCATATTGGCCTACAGGTCTACTCCCTCACATGGGCCCTGGGACATGCCCCCAGCATACAGGAAACAACAGGCCCCATCGAGTCCAGGCCGCCACCCACTCCCATCTTCCAGCCTATGAGCTGCATTGCCATGTGGGGAAAATGAAATTGAGGAATGCTGCCACCATCCTCTGACTCCCCTGATGAGGCTCTGCCACCACCTCACCAGCCCCGATGGCTCGCAAATACCCTGGCACAGAACCAGGCCCAATGCCTTCGGGGTCCTACTCTACCTGCCCTCCAAACTACATTAATGCTGTCATCGCCAAGTCCCACAGGGCACCAGGACCTGAACGACCATAAAATGCCTTTCTGCTCACCTCTCTCAGAGCCACAAACCCAGGAACCCAGTGCTCCACCACCAAAACTGCCAACCTGCTTGAAGGAGCACCCCCTTCACAACTGCCCTGCTGCAGAACCTGCCGATCTCTCTCCCGCTATCTCTCCCACTCCATATATATATATATATATATATATATATATATATATATATATAAAACCCTACTCTATTTGCCCTAAGTGGTGACAAGCAGAAAATATACCCCCAGTGCACCAGAAATCCCTAAGCATGGGGGGGTTCCTAAGGGTGAGCCATTAGCTGTCCCATGGGGCGGCTTACACTCTCCCCCGCCTAAGAAACCAAACTCCTGGTAATGGAGGCAGAGGGCCAAGTAAGCCCCCCAATCAACAAGTCAGGTATGCACACTCCCCAGCATCCTCTTCATCCCACTCCACATAACTACTATTACTTGACAGATTTCTACTTTATGTACTACAAAGTCAGGATCTGGTCCACTGATTTCTTCCTCTGTCTCCTCCTCCTCCTCACCATCCATCTCTCTGCTTACTAAGATTGGCTACCACACTATGATGGCCCTTGTGCTCATTCTCCAAGTACCATGACAAGTTAAGTTACTCCTGCAATGCCCTGAATTTTCTGCACTGTTGTTAGTGTTCCCTGGATTGCCTGAGAAGCACTGCTACTTTTCTTCTTACCACCCATAGTTTTGCCTAATGGCTCTGAAACTTTTGCTTCCTGTTTTACCATAATGGAAATAATAATAGTTTCTAATAAATTTTTTTAATAGCAAATGGGTGCATCTCTAGGTGCAAATACAGGGAGATTTAGTTCCATATAGGTAAAGGTTTATTGTTTGGCTAAAAAGCCATTACAATACATTAACAAATAAGTATAATAATACCATGGTATTACACAATAACAATATTAAATATCACATTTGGAGTGTGTTTACACATAAAACAACAAATTCATATACACGCTAACATGTCCAGCCACATAAATGACAATGCGGGCTGATATTTCTTACGTATCACACATTATACCACCCCAATACATCAACTCTAATAAAATGTGAAATAACTATAGTATGCAAAATTGTGAGATACTACTTTGAGACATTTATTACCAACCAATGGAACCTGATTTAGCACTCTTAGGAGGGCCAATCATAACATCCTCCAATGATCCCTCTTGAGGGACTATCTCCCATCCTCAGTCAGGCCTTACATTTCGCCAGCATGTTGGGCCAGTCATAGATAGAACCCTACTCTTAGAGCTACTATGTAGGGAGATTATCCAAGGATGCCCGCTCACAAGACCCAAGTTAGGAAGAAGGCTGCCAGTGACACCCATCCGATTGGGGTTCTATTAAAGAGCATCCCACCGTGCATGCGGTCCCATGCTCCAACTACACCCCGGTATAATGGGAATTATATGCCAGCTGCTACTTTAACCAGCTCAGGATCTTAGGAGACTTAGGCTTTCCGAAGAAAAAATCTACACAATTCCCTTCACTTTCAAGTCCAATACTTTGAGACTAACTCTTGCTATTACGGGCTTAATCGGGCCAACTAGAGGAGTACAGAAGTTCCCCAGGGAACAAAGGGAGAATCCACTTACTGACTCCCATAACTATCTGCTAATATTATTATTATTCAGTAAAACTATTGCAACATTGTTCAGAAAGCATTCCAAAACTGAAAACACTGCAACAACAGATAATGGCCCACAAAACATTTTAAAAAAGCTGCATTACATTAGAAGACTTCTAAATAAAAAAGGCAGCTGTCGAAACTTTTTACAGTGTAGAAACATATCTCAGAGATCTTAGATTCCATTGTAAGAGTTCCTGGTTTCATAGCTCCACTCTTTCTAAGAGACGGGAGGGAACATCCCCCCAGTTCATCTTCTTAGGTCACTAGAATAGCGTCTCTACTAAAGGGAGCAAAAAATCTAAAAGACATGCTGTTTTTATAAAATTTAAATAACACCGTAGCTCCCTTCTGGAAGGCCTTCCTATTAGGAAGTTCACCAAAAGTCACATTTATCAAATAAAATCAAGCAACATCAAGTCAGTACCTTCTCAGAAGCAGAAGAAATGTTGCGATTTCAATAATTTACCAGCTGTACAATACAGTCTCAGCAGTCTGTTAGGATTCATTACTAGCGAAACCGTCAACTAACTGTAGAACCATTGCACTCCTCTTGTTGTTCTCCTGTTTAGTTAAATGACTCAACAACAGTCTCATCACCTGGACAGCATTAGCTGGGGCAAGGAGAAAAAACAAAGAATCGCTCCTCTGAGCATAATATCTTTGGCACAGAGTAGGCAACAAATTCTTGGTACCCCCCTAGGCAAATGTATCATGCCTGTTTTCAGTTTTTAAACAGCCTTTCAGCATTTCTAGTGCTTAAAGTGCACACGTTACTGCAGGGATCTCCATCAATTTCCTTCACTTGAACCTAACTTCTATTCAGTTTCTGCGCTTTCCTATTCTCCTTATTCACAGCTGCCTGAACTCTCCATACTTTCAAACAGACTAGCCATAGGAAACTTTGTTACTATAATAAGCATATCTTTACCTTCTCCGTATTCCAGCAGTACCCAAAAGGACACAATAAACTGAATTAACAGCCAGCCAATCGAACGCTGAGAAGTTTTATTTGTAAAAGGCCTCTTGTTTGGCGACTGAAAACAGAATGCCCAAAATTAACAGTCAGTCGGAGGGCCGAAAAAGAGCTTAAAGCCTCCTAAATTGCTTAAAACTGCTTATCAGAAGTCAATAGAACATAAACAGCCAGGGTTTAATTCATAAAATCCAGTAATCCTTCAGGAGTGCGGCATATGCAGCTAAAACACTATAGAGGAAAGAGCAGCCGGCAATGGGGGAGAGCAGCCTGCAGCCATCTTGCTGCTCCTCCCCCTCCACCGTCCTCATGAGACACATAGCATAGGGTACAATTGCCGATACTCCCACCATAGGACCCAAATAGGTCAGTAAAGCACTCAGTGGGTGTGCTGAGCATACCTCTCAACTGTCCCTGATTTTCAGGGACGTCCCTGATGTCTCAACATTTTTACTCTGTCCCTCCTAAAATTTGTGTTTCCATAGCTAAACAGTGGGGATTGTAAGCAAAAAATAATGTCAGACATTAATGCTTCAGATTTGTTCTTCTTTGGAAAATGCATTTTACACTAAGCATCTTATTCTACCTGCTTCCTGAGCGGATAGCACCTATTTTGAAGATGTGTCCCTGATTTTCGTCCTTTGTCCCTGATTTGTTTATGCCTTGTCCCTGATTTATGAGGCAGGAGGTTGAGAGGTACGGTGTTGAGTACTAAAAAGACACAGATTAATTTATTCCCAAAAAGGTCAATAGAGCACTTAGTGGGTGTGTCAAAGGTGAAAAACACAGGAGAATAATCATACATGCAGGGCAATTAACTAGAGCACTATACTGCTGCTGCTGCTGCTGCATGTGCAAAAATGGGGAAATCAAACAGCTCAGTAAGACACTGATGGCTGTGTCGAGTTAAGTCATGAAAACGAAGGGAGATTTATTCCAAAACAGGTTAGTAAAGGACTACTGGCTATGTAGCCAAGCAAACCAGGGAACCCTCTCTAGGGCAGCCAAGCAAACTGTGGGACCCTCATCAGGGCCCAAATTTCACCTTAAGCTGGTATCAGCAGGGGAAGTCCTAAAACTGCTTAGAGGCCTGAAACCAGAATGTGCCATAGGGCACGATAACCTGGAACCCAAGCTGCTCAATATTGGAGCCCCTGTTATTGCAGGACCTATAGCCCAGCTCTTCAACAGGTCCCTGACCAAAGGGAAAACACCTGTTCTATGGAAGGTTGGACTGGTGACCCCAATCCTGAAAAGCGGGCCACATGAAAACGTGGAAGATTTTAGGCCTATCTCCATTCTCTGCACCCTAAGCATGTTGCTGGAGAAGGTGGTCTACCAACAGGTAAACAACTACTTGAAACTGCACTACCTACAGGCTGATCAACAGCATGGTTTTAGAAAAAAACATGGGACAGAAACAGCCCTAATAAGTTTCACCACTGAAGTGTACGAAGCATTAGACCATAACAAAATGCTAGGGGTGGTCTTTGTTGACCTAACCAAGGCCTTTGATCTGTTTGACCACCAGCTACTTCTGGAATGACTAAGGGGGCTGGGTCTGGATATAACAGCCATGAAATGGTTCACAGACTACCTCAACGGCAGGACACAGATGGTCAGGTGGAATGGAGCTAACTCAGACGAGCATCCAGCATCCGCAGGTGTTCCACAGGGGTCAGTCTTAGGCCCTCTGCTATTCTCTCTGTTCACTAACAACCTCCCCAACACTGCGGAGGGGCAAAAGTCACGCTCTATGCTGATGACGCAGTGCTGTACAGAACAGGAAAGGACACGGGGTCCTTACATTTGGAGTTGAAGCAAGACTTCGCAGCCCTCAAAACTTGGTGCCAAGTTAACAAGTTGGTCTTGAATAGCAAAAAGACAAAAGCCATGCTCTGTGGCCCAAAAAGACTGGGCCCAAAGAGATCCAACTTTCTATCCCTCTCTGGAGTAGGGATAGAAGTAGTGGACAGCATAAAGTACCTGAATATGTACCTTGACCAGGAGGTCTCATTCAGGAAGCATATGGACCACCTCACAAAGGTAGTAAACCAAAAACTGGGCCTCCTTTACAGACTAAACCCCTTTCTAACCAAGGAAACTAGAATAGCGGTCAGTAACGGGACACTACTCCCCACCCTGTTCTACGGAGCAACCTTGCTTCAGTCGCTGGGGGCTACGGAAAGACAGTGACTGAGCACACTCTACCACAGGGTCGGCCGGTTTACCGCCAGGGCAGAAAGGATAGAACACCACTGCAAGATGCTCCAGGCCTTAGAATGGCCATCCCTGGAAGCAAGATTAGCTTATCCCTCCCTGTGCATGGCATTTAAACTACAGCAACCCAGGGCCCCTCCTGGTCTACGGGATCTGCTTGTCCCCAAGATGAAGAGACATGAGCACAGATCTACCAATTGGACACTACTAGAAGTATCCAGAGCTAGATCATCCCTAGGTCAGCGGTCTTTCAGGGTGCCCTCCCCAAACTCTGGAATGGTCTCCCAAGAGAGATACAAGACAGCTCCTCTACTGAGGATTTCAAGAAAGGGCTAAAAGTACACCTTGGGAAGGGGCCTCAGTGCTGCTGCCTCACTTAAGGTCCCCCCAAAGGGACCCAACTAAGGGTGTTATCTCTGCTAAAGAACACTGCAAATAGGAAGGAAGGGTTCGTTAGCTTGATGGCAGTACTGGTTTTTGCACTTATATAGGTTTATAACTGTCAATGGTCTGTTCCTAACCAAAAGTCTTGATTATTGTTGTATTAGTTTCTGTGCTGTAATGTATGTTCATTTACTCAATGTAAGCCTTGCTGTACTGTACATACCAAAGCATTGGTTTTTACCCTCCCTCTAGGTACATGTAACTAATTCCGGGTCGCCCCTGAAAAAGGGGCCGCAAGGTTCCAGTGGGCCTACCTGGTTAGCAAAATTTTAAATAAATAAATAAAGACTTAAGTAGTGAAAGCACAGGGGAAATTTATAACCAAAAAGGTTAGTAAAGCATTAAGTGAGTGTATTGAGTACTGAAAAAGCACAGATAAATTTATTTCTAAACAGGCAATTAAGCAATTAGTGGGTGTCAAGTGTGTGAAGAGCACAGGAGAATAATCACACATGCAAGGCAATTACTGTAACTAGAGCACTATGCCGCTATGTGTACAAACACATGGAAACTTATTCTCAAACAGATCAATAAAGCACTAGTGGGTGTGTAGAGTTGTTTCAAACAGAGGGAAATTTATTCCCAAACAGACCAATAAAAGACTACTTGGTGCATCGAGTTGTTGCAAACACAGGGACATTTATTCCCAAACACATCAATAAAACACTTAGCAGGTGCATCAAGCGTGGAAAACACACGAGAATAATCACACAAGCAAGGCAATGAACTAGAGTACTACGCTGCTGCGTGTGCAAAAACAAGGAAATTTATTGCCAAAAAGGTAAAGTACTGCTGCCTGTGTCGAGTTAAGTCGTGAAAACAGAGATTTATTCCCAAACAGGTCACTAAAGCATTACTGGCTGCATCAAGTATTGAAAACACACAGAAATTGATTCCCAAATAGGTCAGTAAAGCACTTAGTGGGTGCATTGAGTACTGAAAAAGCACAGATAAATTTAATGCCAAACAGGTAAAAAAAAAAGCACTTAGTGGGTGTGTCAAGTGTGAAGAACACAGGACAATAACCACACAAGCAAGGCAATTAAGCAGAGCCCTACACTGCTGCTGTGTGTGCAAAAAAAAAACAAAAAAACAGGTTACTCCCCTGTAACAGTAGTTCTAGGAGTGATATATGTTGTTCATCCACACTGTTTGGCATGTCCCTTTCCCCTTTAAATCTTGCTGGATGGTCTAAAAGCTGGCTCCTCCCACTCACCCGGGTGGTATATCCCTTGGCTCTGCCCCTTTATGCCAGATCTTGCCCGTTGGTAGCAGAGGGTTGTGCGTTGAAGCCGGGGAGGTAGGGTGGGTTCGTGTGAATGAACAACATATACCACTTCTAGAACTACTGTTACAGGTGAGTAACCTGTTTTTCTAGGATTGTGGATATGTTGTTCTATCCATACTGTCTGGCAGACTCCTAGCAGTTCTCCAGGAGGAGGGAGGCAAGGCACACAGCCCCTACTTAGGGAACAGGGACTGGAGAACTGAGGTCCCAAAATCAGCATCCCGGCATGACTTTAGGTTGATGTGGTAATGGGAAATGAAGGTGTGTGCTGACTTCCAGGTAGCAGCCCTGCATATATCCTGGATAGGGGCATCCCTAGAAACAGCCACCGATGCAGTAGTATGGCGGGTGGAATGAGCTCTTATCCCTATGGGAGGCTCCTTGCCCACCAACCGATAGCAGAGATCAATACAAGATGTAATACATCTGCCAATCATCAGCTTAGCTGCAGGTCTGCCAGGTGCGGCTTCAGCATAGGTGACAAACAGCTGCTGAACCTCTCCCCGTACTTCAGCAATACGCTCCTTGTAATAAGACAGCGCTCATTTCAGGTCCAAAGTATGGAGCCTGTATTCGGCCTCTGAGGTGTAATTGGGATAGTACACTTGCAGAGTCATCACCTGGTTCAGGTGAAACTCTGACACAACCTTCGGAAGAAAATTCGGGTTGGGGTGAAAGGCAACCTTGTCTCTGTGGAAGACCATATAGGGAGACTCAACAGAGAGCACCTGGAGCTCCCCAATCCTTCTAGCTGATGTGATAGCCACCAGGAAAGCAGTCTTCCATGACAGGTGTGACATCTCACTCCTGTGCATTGGTTTGAATGGCTTGCCCATGAGCTTTGCCAATACTAGCAGTAGATCCCATGGTGGTGGTGGTTCATGCACTGGAGGGGAAATGTTGTTCAGGCCCTTGAAAAAGCACCAGACCACCTTTTCCTGTGCCTCCATCTGCTGACAGGCCCACGACCGGTAGGTAGAAATGGCTGCCAGGTGCATCTTAAGGGTTGTAGACTGAAGACCCCCTTTGGTGAGAGAGACCAAAGTTAGTCAAGAATGCTAGCCACTGGACAGGACAAAGGGTTCAGGCCCTTGCCCTGACACCAAATGGAGAATCTCTTCCATTTGAAGACATAGCATCCCCTGGTCGATTCCTTCCTGGATGCCTCAACAACGGTGAGAACATCTTCGGAGAGACCCAAAGCCTGGAACTCTAGCCACTCAGGAACCAGGCTGTCAGGTGCAGGGATTCAAGGTCTGAGTGGAGGACCTTTCTTTGATTGACTGAGAGCAGGTCCAGGTGTGCTGGAAGATGCCTCAGGAGCCTGTTGCTGAGGCTGAGGAGAATGGGGTACCAAAACTAGTGAGGCCAGTCCAGTGCCACCAGGATCACCTGTACCTTGTCCCTCCTGACCTTGAGGAGCACCTTGTGGATCAAGGGAAGTGGAGAGAAGGCATAGAAGAGGCCTGGGGTCCACAGCCTCAAGAAGGCATCCCCTGCAGTGAGCCTTGCTGAGTGGGGTGGGCATCAAACAGCCTCAGCTTTGTGTTCTCCCTGGAGGTAAACAGGTCCACCTGAGGGGTGCCCCACTGGGAGAACGAGCTGGTACTAACTCTGGATGGAGAGACCACATTTGGGATGCCTCGCCCACATGGCTGAAGGTGTCCACCAGTTGATTTGAGGCTCCTGCCACATGGATGGCGAGGAGATCTGCCTCCAGTGAGCTCATGAGGGTCCAGATATGGAGAGCTTCCCTGCACAGAGGCTGGGAGTGCATGCCACCCTGCTTGTTGAGATAGTACATGGTCATGATATTGTTCATCTGGACCTGCACCACTTGACCCGAAGGAATGGAGCGAATGTAGTCAGTGCCTGCCGAACTGCTTGGCGCTCCAGCAGGTTGATATGACATCGGGATTCCTCAGGGGTCCAGAGCCTGCGGACTCTGATTCCCCATGTGGGCACCCCAACCCGTGAGAGAGGCATCAGTCATTAGAATGACCATCGGCTTGGGGCAGACAAATGGGATCCCCTCCTGCAGATGTTCTAGGATGGTCCGCCATTGAAGAGCATTCTACATCTTCTGGGTCGCAGTGACCAACTGGTCAAAATGACCAAGTTGCAGAGTCCACTGGCTGGCCAGCTCCCATTGAAGGGGGCGCACATGCCACCGGGCCCATCGGACCAAGGAGGTGCAGGCTGCCATGTAACTCAGAAAGCACAGGAAGTCCCGGGCAGGGCGCAAGTGCCCAACCAGAAATGATCGGGCAAAGGAGGAGAGAACCTCCACTCTGTCTGTCGGAAGCCTGGCTCTGGCTTGGCAAGAGTCGCGCTCTGCCCCGATGAAACAGTTCACCTGTGAAGGCATGAGTTCCAACTTGGTCTTGTTGATCAGGAAACCAAGTTTGATGCAGGACTGAAGGGCCAGATCCCTGGACCTCTCCGTCTCCTGTTTGGAAGGACCTGTTATGAGCCAATCATTGAGATATGGGTACACTCTGACCCCCCCGACACTGAAGATGGGCCACCACCACTACAATGCATTTGGTGAAGACCCAGGGGGCCCATGACAGACCAAATGGCATTGCTTGGAACTTGAAGAGGGTTCCCTGTGCTTGGAAGCAGAGGAACCATCGGTGCGATGGATGGATTGGGACATGGAAGAGCATGTCCTGCAGCTCCAGGGACCAAAACCACATGTTCTGCTCAAGAGATGGTATGATCTGAGACAAAGTTACCATCCTGAAGGTGCAAGACCTGAGAAACTGGTTCAGGTCGTGCAGATCTAGAATGGGGCACCAGTCCCCTGTCCATTTCAGGATCAGGAAATACCTAGAAACAAACCCTGGGTCAAGAGGGGGATCCGCAACTCTGACCACTACCTCCTTGTGGAGAAGTTGGGCAATGTCACCTCAGAAAGCCGACCAAGTGTGCACAGAAACCATTTCCTCCCATAGGGCGTGTGCTCGGCTTGGTGGGTACTACTTGAATTCCAGAGGCAGTCCCTGGCTGACCACTTACAAGACCCACCTGGCCATTGTGACAGCGGACCAGGCGGAAAGGAAGTGTTGGAGCTGGTGCCCCACAGGAGGACCCAGAGTGGGCGTGACAGGTATGGGGTTGGCAACCCCCATCCCATCACTGTACAGGATTGGAGGAGGAGGATCTGGCCTGGGGACCGCTGGGACCTTTCCCTTTGGGCTTACAGGCCGCTGAGGCCCCTGGCTTGGGCCGAGGGCACCAAGATTGAGCCTGCTGCTGTTGCTGCCTCGAATGAAAAGGGTCTGCTTGGTCGCAGGGGCAGAAGGCCAAAAGGGCTTTCTCGTCTGCTTTTTGGAACCCTGGGATTCCTTCTGGGCAGAAGCAATGGAGTCCAAGGTGGCACTGGACTTCTCTATGCGCTGGAGGTGACCGTCCACTCCTGGACCAAAAAGATTGATACTCAGGAAGAAAACATCTGTCAATTTGTGCTGAGTGTCTGCCGTGAAGGTCGAGACCCTCAGCCAGTCCCTGAGCCCCGTGGCAATAGCAGCCGCCACCAAGTGGGTGCAAGAATCCCTGATGTCCAGAGCCATCTGGAGTTGCTGTTTGGCAACCACCCAACCTTGGTTGCAGATCTGTTTGACCTTGGTCTGGAGGTCTGTGGGGAGATGAGAAAGAACCTCATCCAGAAAGCCCAAGAGGGCATGAGAAAATGCGCCTTGATGACAGTCGTGCTCACCTGACGAAGGCCAAGCAAAGAGGCAGCATAGACTTTCCTGGCAGAATGGTCCAGTTTCCTGGACTCTTTGTGCAGGGGTCTATTGATGTCTCCTGAATTACCCGAGTGCCAAAACAGACTCGGTCACCAACCCCTCGGCCGAGGGGTGTTTTGTGAATCCCGAAAGGGAGCCCATGGGAACCACGTATTTGCTGGCCATCTGGACTGAGGGTGCAGGGCAGGAGGCTGGGTGCTGCCACAGCTCCAAGGACAGGCCAACTATGGCTATGGTGACAGGAAAGGCCTCTGTCGGAGAATCCCGTCTTTTGAGGATATCAGTAAGGGGATATTTGGCCCGCTTTTGAACGGGCTCCAAGGGCATCCCAGTAGATTTGGAGATGAGACCGAGGATGCCCATGAAGGACATGGGACCTTCCTCCATTGAGAGACTCCCAACAGATTCTTCATCCAAGGGACAGAAATGCAAGTCACAGTCCTCGGACTCCGGATAGATCAGCTAACCACCCACGTCACCTACGACACGCCGGGAGCGGTCGGGAGTGAGGATGACAGACAGCCTATACGGAAGGCCCTTGATGGACTGAGACTCCTTAGCAGGAGCCCTGGAAGGTGGCTGCTTAGGTGGCAGCTCCATCCGAATCAGTGGAGAGGCTGGTTTTGGCCGAGCCAGGAGGGTTTTCACCGGCTCTGCAGGCGGAGGGATGGTGTCGATTGGCTCCGGAGGAGCTGGCATCAGCCTGGAGGGAGACAGCCAAGTGATGGCTGGTGTGGAAGCCACAGTTGACTTCGGACCAGCCATCATCAACTGTTGCCACATTAAGTCCTCATAGCTTCAACGCAGCTTGCGGCGAAGCCTCTCCTCTTCCGAGGAGGACGAGGATGAATGGCGGTGGTGCCACTTTTTAGAGTGCCCTGAATGGCGCTTATGAGATTTTTTTGGCCTATCAGTCGAAGGAGTCCAAGACCTCAACTTTGACTGTCAGGGGGACCTACGGGGTGCTCACAAGGAGTTGAGGGGAACCGTGACTCCTTAAGATAAGGGACAGGGATCATGAAGAGGTTCCCCGTGAGCTGGGTCTCATCCTCAGCGGGTTCAGTCAGGACCAGGGTCCCGAATAAGGAAATGTCAGCCTCATCAAGCGACTATGGGTCAATGGGGTTGATCACAGTCTCGACTGGGTCGTCGTCCTGTGTCTTAGCCGGTTGGCCTGACAGGGGTACCATGAAGCCAGCAGCCGAGGCTGCAATCTCAACCGAAGTCAAAACAGCAGATTCCTGGGACCGAGACCTCTCTCTCGAACCCAAGAATGTCGTCAATGAGACGAACCTTCTCTCGACTCCTTGTCCTTTTTACGTGAGTGGGAGTCGGGCGCACCTGAAGGGCTTTCCCCCTTAATCAGGAGATACTGGCACATCTCCTTAAAGGAGCCTAAAAAGGTGGAGCCCAGTTTGAGCGGGACGAAGACCGACCTAGAAGAGGACCTATCAGCAGCCCAAGCCGCCTCCTCCTCCTCAAAAGCTTCATCTGCTCTAATTGCTCAGCAGGCCCCGCAGCCATGGAGACCACCCAATGGGTCTCTTTCGATTTGACCAGCGGGTTCCGTTTCTCCATTCTGCCGAGCTGAAGTTGTGCAAGATGATCATCCAGTACATTAGGTTGGAACACGTGCCAAAAGTCACAGGCCTGGGTGTCATGGGCATGGCCCAGGCAGTAGATGCACAAGGCATGTGGGTCAGTGCGAGACATCTTCTGCCTGCAAGGGCACCGGTGGAACCCAGGTGAAGACTTGTCCTCCATCACGGTCGTGATTGCAAAGCGATGCAGAGAAACTCAAAAGAGTATAAGTTTAGGTAAATCTGAAGATTTGTTCACCAGGGCCTACTCAATGTGGGAGCGATGAGGAGGGAACCTGAACCTTCCAGCGGAAAGGAAGCTCTGACGTCAAGGGAAAAAGCAGAGGGATATACCACCCGGGTGGGTGGGAAGAGCCAGTTTTTAGACCATCCGGCAAAATTTAAAGTGAAAAGGGACATGCCAAACAGTGTGGATAGAACAACAGATCCATGATCCTAGAACAGGGAAATTTATTCCAAAACAGGTCAGTAAAACACTGCTAGCTGCATCGAATTAAGTTGTGAAAACAAAGAGAGATTTATTCCCAAAGAGGTCAGTGAACAACTACTGGCTGTGTCTGGTTAAGTAGAAAACACAGGGAAATGTATTCCCAAAAAGGTCAATAAAGCACTTAGTGAGTGCATCAAGTGTGAAGAATACAGGAGAATAATCACATAAGCAGGGCAATTAACTAGAGCACTATACTGCTGTTGCATGTGTGAACACAGGGAAATTTATTCCTAAACAGGTCGATAAAAGACTAGTGGGTGCATCAAGTGTGAAGAACATAGGAGAATAATCGTACAAGCAGGGCAATTAACTAGAGTACTATGTTGCGGCTGTGTGTGCAAAAGCAGGGAAATTTATTCTTAAACAGATCAATAAAGTAATTTAGTGCTAAATTGGTGGGTGTGTCAGGTATGAAGAATACAGGAGAATATAATCCCAAGTGGGTCAATAGACCACTTCTGGGCCGGGTACACAAATCAATGAGGGTTGGGTGGGAGGAATTCTAGGAGGAGGCAGGCAGGCGGTAGCTAATATAAAAAATAAATGTCTCCGTTTGTATTTATAATATTGTTATTCATCATTCACTAAAACTTAGTGGTGCAGTTAGTTATAATTTGTTATTTGTGTCTGTTGGATTTTAAATAAAATCTTCATTACTTGTGCTTTTCCCCCACAGGCTCTTGTTTGTGCTGTAGAGTCAGACAGCATAGCAGCTGAGCACAATACCTCAGTCTGCGCAATGACTTCATGCTGTCTGACTCCGAACAGGCCATCCACCACATACGGCCTGATTTAATTTGCTTGTTAGTTCATTCTCTCTGCTTCTCCCAGCTCCAAAATAAATGGCTAATTAATTTATGTATGCTGCAACGTTTAGCCCTGCCCCTATGCTGCGCCCACAACTGCAACAAGTGAATGGCTGAGCTTTCTTTGACCAGATGAGATGACATGAGATGCCACTTTGACCGACTCACCAGAAAGAACTGCTCCCTTCCACTGCTCACTACACTCCGGCAAAATCAAAGTGCATAGCAAGTAAGTGATGCAGGCCGCATGGGTATCTTGGGAGGCTACTGAATCGTTGCTCCTCTTACTGAGGAAAAGGACACAGAGATTCGATCACAGTATCCATACTCTGAAATCCCCAGTCCACTCCTCCTCCAATGGGGGAGGGGGGATCAACTCAGTGTATACCAGGCAATGGTAGCAGTAACACTACATAATTAGCTCTAACATACTAAAATGCCAGCAGAATAGGCTTAACGGTCTTTTGTGTCTGCTCGTTTGGTCAGCCCCCACCCTGGGTGCTGACCTTGCTGTCTCCCTCGCCTTCTCTGGCTTCTCCTTCCCAGTTCGGATATTCTTGCTGCATTGGATTTTGCTTCCAGAACCCTTCCTGTGCCTGTCCCACTCCCTCTTGAACCCCTCCACTGTCTCTGCCTCCCCACCAGCCCCTAGGTAGTGCATTCCATGGCTCCACCACCCTCTCAGTGAAGTAGCACCTCCTCCTTTCTCCCTGAATCTTCCCCTCCAAGCTTCCACCCATGCCCTCTAGTGGCCCTTCCTCCTTCCTTGAGCACCTTGACTGTTCCTCCCCATTTACCTCTCTTCATGTACCTGAAGACCTCTATCATGTCCCCCGGTCCCTTCTCTCTTCCAATGTGTACATATTTAGCTCTTCGAGCCTCTCCTCATAGGTCCTGTCCCCCAAGCCCCAAATCATTTTGGTTGCCCTCCTCTGGACCCTCTCCAGGAGGTTAATGTCCCTCTTTAAGTGTGGCCTCCAAAACTGCACGCAGTACTCCAGGTGCGGCCTCACCAAGCAGTTATACAGAGGGAGTATCACTCCCCTCCTTCTGGAGGTGATCCCCCTAGCGATGCATCCCAGCATCCTGTTGGCCTTGGCTGCTGCCCTCCTACAAGTCTCAGAGTTGTTCATCTTGACATCCACCACCACCCCCAGGTCCCTCTCAGCCATTGAGACTTGTAGTATTTCCCCAGGGTGTACACTTGGCCTGGGTTTCTGGCCCCCAGGTGGAGTACCTTGCATTTCCCTGCATTGAACCTCAGCTTCCACTTTCTAGACCATCTTTCCAGAGCCTCCAGGTCCCCCTGCAGGGCCACCCTCCCCTCCTCCCCATCCACCACCGCCCCCAGTTTCGAGTCATCTGCAAAGAGACTCATCTCACTCCTGATTCCTCTCCTTATGTCAGATAGGTAGGCGTTGAACAGAAGGGGCCCAAGGACTGATCCCTGTGGGACCCCACTAATGACCCTCCTTGGGGATGAGACTATCCCACCAACTACGACCCTCTGGGTCCGGTCCTGGAGCCAATTGCCTATCCATCTGATCATCTGGTTTCCCACCCCATTTCTCTAGCTTATCCAACAGGCCCACATGAGGAACAGAGTCAAATGCCTTGCTGAAGTCTAGAAAGAGGACATCCACTGGTCTACCCAGGTCCAAGGCACTTGTCACCAGTCATAGAACTCCACCAGGTTTGTCTGACACGATTTCCCGGGATGAATCCATGCTGTCTATCGTCCAGGCACCCTGACTTATCCAGGTCCCCCCTAGCCTCTCCTTGACAATGCCCTCCATCATCTTGCCCACCACCGATGTCAGGCTGACAGGCCTGTAGTTCCCTGCCATCTCCTTGATCCCCTTGTGGATAGGCACTACATGCACCACCTTCCAGTCTTGGGGCACCCACCCTGTCCTCAGAGAGATGGTGAAAAGCTCTGCCAGGGGTTTCATGGGACATCTGCAAGTTCCTTCAGCACTCTAGGATGTAATTTATCCGGCCCGGTGCTTTCTCCGTCTTAAGGGAGCTGAGGCTTCTCTCACTCTCTGCTGTGATTTCCACTTCTGGTACCTCTTCTCTGCTTAGCCCTCCCCCACCTGCCAGTGATGCCTCCCTCTCCCCAGACCTGCTGATCGGTAAGGTCCCCCCTCCTCATTATCTCTGTCTCCTCCATGTATGATGCAGCATCCCCATTTTCCTGGTGAAAACTGAGGTGAAGTACTCATTTAGTACCTCAGCCTGCTCCCCGGGTTTTGTGCCCATCTCTCCCTGATTTAATCCTGCTAATCTGCCTTCACCTTCATCTTTCCCCAATGTATCTAAAGAACCCTTTTCCCTCTCCTAATTTCCCTGGCCAGGTTCTGCTCCTTCCTTGCCTAGCCGCCCTCACCACTCTGGTGGCCCTTCTAGCCATCAGCTCGTGCTCCCTCGATCCCTTTCACTCCTTGAGCACTTGAATTTCTTATAGGCTGCTTTCTTTCCCGCACCTCCTGGACCTCCCTGGTCCACCAACAGGAGTTTTTGGGCCCTACCGCATTTTTAGTCTTACTCTTGCACAGGTGCTGGTAGCATCCTGCACCCCTCTCTGATGATTTTCCACCTACTATCAGCGTCCATGTCTGGCCAATCCCATCAAATGCTCCATAGGGTCCTTCCATTTCCTTAAATCCGCCCCCTGAAGTCAGTTACTTCCGTCTTTGTGCAGCCTTCTACCCCTCCTAGGTCCAGGCAGAACTAGACTGTGGCATGGTCACTCCCCGCCAATGGGTCCCTTACCTCCAGGCCCCCAATCTGGTCACTGTCTGCTTCAAAGCAGAAGAGCATGTGCGGACAGAAAAATGGTAGTGCTGGTTAGTAGTATGCTTTTTTTTTTTTATATAATGCCTGGGGCAAACTAAAATTCGTCAGTTTTTACATGTTCACGCATGACAGACCAGCACAAACAGCAGGAGTTCAACCATTTAGATAGGCTGGTCGAACCAAATTTGCAGGCCTAATGTGTGGACACCTGGGCTGCTGGCTCTGCCCCCATGAGAAGTTATTTTAAAGATACTGGCCCGGATATTCAGAAAGCGTCAGGCTGTGGCGCAAGCCTGGGCACAGCGCAAATGGGCTGCGCAGGGGCATTGACAGGGTGATATTCAATGGAGCTGCGCCATGGCACAGCATCGCTGAATATTGTACCCTGGCCACCCGGCAGTGCGCTTGTAGCTGCGAGTGGCACTGCGCCAGCAAGTAGCCAGAGGGAGCAGGGGATGCGCTTAGTGCAGGTTCCATTGCGCTAGGTGCAACAACCGTGATATTCAAAGGTGCACATGCAAATGAGGCCATAATGCATGCAAGGCACAAATGAGGCCATTTGCATGTCATTATGGCCCCATTTGCGTGCAGGTGCACAGATCCTCGGCGACTTGCGCCTGGCGCCCTGCCAGGCTGCAGCCGTCGGGGACCGATGCCCCCTGCACAGTGCAGAAAAGTGCCCCACTGCCCGATCGTGGGCATCTGTAGCACATAAACACGTCCAATAGCCCTGGTGGTCCAGTGGACTGCTCGCAGCCCGATCGCGGGCATCTGTAGCACATAAACACGTCCTATATCCCTGGTGGTCCAGTGAACCGCTCGCAGCCTGATCGTGGGCATCTGTTACAATAAAACACGTCCTATACCCCTGGTAGTCCAGTGTACCGCTCGCAGCCCGATCACAGGCATATGTAGTAAAATGGAGAGGTCCAATATCCCTGGTGGTCCAGCGGTACCCCCTCCCCACCTGCCCACTGAGCCCCCACTGCCCCTCCCCGGTCAGCGGCGGCGGCAAGCCCACCCACCGCCGCCGACTGACACCGCGGACGGTACGCCCATTGGTCCACAGCGTGAGCCAATGGGCATGCAGCCCATACCGTACTACACAGTCCAGATATGTTCACATGACAAATCACAGCAGTATTGTTTTGCTACCACAGTTTCTATCCTAGCAGACTTTCAGAATGACATTGGTCAGTAAAGGGGAATGGTACACAGTAGGTAATTAAAATGTTTTTAAACATACATACAGAGGCCCGGATATTCAGAAGGGTTGTGCTGTTGCGCCATGCGCAACCCACTGATGCGCCCCATTATGATATTCAAATGGGGATTGAGCCTGGCACAAATCCCAATGTGTCGGAGTGCATCAGTAATGTATGCGGCACAGGTGGGGGGGGGCCGTGCCCATGCATACTCCGCACATCCCGATATTCAGCCCGGGATGTTGAGCCCATGCATGCGAGAACTCTACCTGCGCTGCACACAGGTGAGCCAAAAAAAGGAACAACAGTTGGCCATCCACAGGTGAGCTGCCGTATTGCAAGGCGCAACACAGCAGCTGCCACCTGTGGGTGGCCACCCGAGCTCCGGCTGCACCTTCGTGGCGGCCCCCCCCATGCCTGATTACAGGCATATGTAGAAGAATATAAACACGTCCAATATCCCTGGTGGTCATTTATTGTGTCATTTATTGGTAACTGCCTCATTGTATTGGGACACAGAAACTCGAAGAACACCTTCTCTTTCCAACTTTTTTTTTGTTACTATTGCATACCCCCCCACCTGAAAATATGGGCACCCATGGGCAAATCTGCTTGTCATTTCATCACATGGGTCAGATGAATACAGGGATATCACAAACATAATCCTCACAGTCACTGTTACTGTATGTCATCTTATCCCTGAATGGCAACACATAACTGGTGTTCTTCATTGTGAAATTAAACTATCCCATGCAGCCAGGAAGCCCATGACACTGTGTAAATCTGGCACCTCTCACCATGCTGTATCATTTATTATTGTGTTAAATCACTACAGTGGAGCTCAAATACAGTATATAAATCAGTAGCACCAGGTCATATAATGAATGAACAAATAGTTTTAGCCAGTATATACAGTAAGTGAACGTTTATTTATAACAGTGCCCTTCCCCAGAGTCCCAGAGCGCTTTACAATTAGGGCAGAATAATCAACATAAATAAATACACACAGAGACACAGCATATCTCAGAATAATAAATACATAACTAAATAAATAAAACCCATAAATAAAATTCAGCTGCGACAAAATCAATAGAAAGGGCCATCAAGTCCCCATAAGCTTGATGGCATAGGTGCGTCTCCAGACCCCTCTTAAAGGTTGCCACCAAGAGTACCTCTCTGATGGCTGTCAGGAGGGAATTCCATAACACCAGGCCGGTCACCTCAAAGGCCCGGTCTCTTCATGTTTTAATCCCATCTATTGATACAGTCAGAAGGCCCACCTCAGAGGCACAGAGACAGCATGATGGCATGTAAGGACGTAGTAGATCTACCAGGTAGCCAGGACCCAATCCATGTAGGTCCTTATAGGAACATAGAAGTTGAGGGCAGATAAGGACTGCAAGGTCCATCCAGGCTGCTCATTTTTTCTACCTTATGAATGTACCATAGGCCTGTCAATGGCCTATCTATTCATACTCATCTGTATTGCTCCCTTATGTCTATCCCATGCCTGTTTGAAGCCATGCACTGTATTCATATCCACCACCTCCTGAGGTAGGCCGTTCCTGCATCTACCACCCTTTCTGCGAAAAAGAACTTCCTCACATTGCCCCTTAATAGGCCTCCCTCTAATCTCATGCTGTGTCCTCTTGTCCTGCTATTTTTCTTATATTGAAACATGTCAGACTCTTTCACCTTGTTAATGCCCTTAAGATGTTTGAATGTTTCAATCATATCACCTCTCTCCCTCCTTTGCTCTAGGGTATACATATTGAGCTCCATTAATCTGGCCTCATTTGTTTTCTGATGCAGTCCCTGCACCATTTTGGTTGCCCTTCTCTGGACTTGTTAATGTACTTGTGCAGGTGCAGCCTCCAGTACTGCACGCAGTACTCCAGATGGGGCCTAACCAGTGTCTTGTAAAGAGAGATTATTACCTCCTTCTTACGACTTGTGATACTGCTACTAATACACCCCAACATCCCACTAACCTTATCTACTGCTTTATTGGTCTGCTTGGATGATATCAGGTCATCTGTAATGATGATGCCCAAGTCTCTTTCTTCCCTTATGATTGCCAGCAACTCTCCTCCCAACCTATAGGTAGCTTCAGGGTTTCTCTTTCCTATGTGCATGATCTTGCACTTCTTTACATTAAACCCCAGTTGCCACTCTTCCCACAATTTTTCCAGTTTATCCAGATCTCTTCTCATTCTGCCCACCCCATCTGAGTCACCTACTGTGTTGCAGATCATGGTGTCATCTGCAGACAAACCTTACCCTCTAGTCCATCTGCAATATCACTGATGAAGATATTGAAGAGGACTGGCCCCTGAGGTACCCCACTTAAGACTTGCATCTCTTCTGACTATATACCTTTTACTACCTATGTTTTCTGACCAACAACCAGTTTGCCACCTAGTTGACCAACCTCTGACCCACCCTGAGCCTACCCAGCTTATTAATCAACCTTCTATGTGGAACAGTATCAAAAGCTTTGCTGAAGTCAAGGTAGGCGACATCAACTGCACCCCCTTGGTCCACCACTCTAATTACCCAGTTAAAGAAATCTATGAGACTAGTTTGACAGGACTGTCCTGTTGTAAACCCATGCTGTCTTGAATCCTGTGCTCCTATGGATTCCAGGTGTTGCACTATCCTTTCCTTAAGGAGTGCCTCCATAATCTTGCCCACTACTGAGGTAAAACTGATTAGTCTGTAGTTCTCTGCCTCCTCCCTGCTACCACTCTTATGGAGTGGGATCACATGAGCCCTTCTCCAGTCTTCTGGGATCTCTCCTGTGCTCAGAGATTCACTAAACAGTTCTGCTGATGGCTCTGTTAGTTCCACCCTTAACTCCTTTAGTACCCTGGGATGTATGCCATCAGGTTCTATTGCCTTGTCCACCCTGAGCTTAGCGAGCTCTTGTAGGACCCTTTCTTTTGTGAAGGGACTTGTGCACACCTCCCCCCGTGTCCATGGTGCTGAGCTGTGGGTCCTGCCCTACCTTCTCCTCAGTAAATAGTATGCTTTTCCTTGGTCCTCCTCCACACACTTCCCCTTATCCCTTTGATCTTAGCAATAGCCCCTCTGGACTTTCTCCTTTAACTAATGTATCTATAGAAACTCTTGTCCCCTTCTTTTACTGTCCATGCTAGTGTTTCCTCAGTTTGGGCCTTTGCCTGCCTTACTGCCTTCTCTGCTTCCCTTAGGGAAGTTTGGTATGCCTAACTATCTTCATCCCGCTGCGTTCCCTTATATTTCCTGAAGGCCAACCTTTTGGCTCTGATTTTTTTCTGCTACTGTTTTTGAGAACCAAAGTGGTTTCCCTCTTCTTTTGCACTCCCTTTTCTCTCTAACACAATGGGATGTTGCTTCAAGTATTGCATCTTTGATGCTTGCCCACTCTGCCTGTACCTCTCACCTGTATTTCTTCTTGCCAGGGCTAGCTTAACTTTGTTCACCATCTTATCAAAGTCAGCTCCTCTGAAGTCCCATATTTTTGCCTTGGAATTGGATGATTTAGTTCTAGTGGCCAAACTGAACCACACCATGTGATGGTCACTGGCCCCCAGGTGACCTTCTACCTGGAGATCTGTGATCCTTTCCCCATTAGTCAGTACTAGATCCAGGATAGCCCTGTCTCTTGTGGGTTGTTGTACCAGTTGTTTGAGGCCCTCCCCCCAGCAGGGAATCCACTATGTGTCTAGTTCTGGCAGATGTTCTTGCTGGTATTGATCAATCTGTATCTGGCATGTTGAAGTCTCCCATTATCAGAACCTCCCCTTTAGCTGTCAGGTTTTGTATATTTTCTAACAGTAATGTGTCTATGTCCTCCCCCTGGTCTGGAGGCCTGTAGACAACCCCAGTTCATATGGCTGTCCCATTTTCTGTTTCCAGGGTGACCCACAGTTCTTCTGGCTCATTATGTGTATTCTGAATTTCTGTAGCTTTGATATTTTCATTGACATAAAGGGCCACTCTCCCCTTCCCTCCCTTTTTGCACCTCAGTCTCTTCTGGACAGTACATAGCCAGTTACTGAAGTCTCCCAAGTGTGGTTACTGGTGAACCATGTCTCGCTAATGGCTACTATGTCCAGTTTAGCCTCTGTCATTGTTGTATGCAGGTCTGGGATCTTGTTTCCCAGACTGCGGGCATTTGTGTACATGATTTTCCATTAGCCAGATTTCGGTGCGTTAGTTGTTGAGCGAGGTCCGGCATTTCCCATATGCATCGTATGGGGAGCCGGATCTTTTTCCTTACCTGGTGATGCAAATGAACTACAGACATGCTCAACTCCTGTTTGATCACTAGCTGAGGGGGGTGGGTGTTCTTCCCGTTCAATGTATTGGGTGCTGCACCTCTCTTTCCATTTGCTAGTTTAAATATTCTCCAAAGACATCAAACTTCTGCCCCAATGCACTGACTCCCTCCTTAGTCAGATGCAGTCCATTGAATTTAAAGAACTTTTGCTCTCAAAACTGTTGCCAGTTACCTATAAATTTGTGTTCTTTTTCCTGGCACCAGCCCTTGAACCATATGTTTAGCTCCCCTATCTTCCCTTCTCTGACCTTCCGTCTGTCTGCCCCCCTCTCCCAGACTGGCAGGACTGCAGAGAAGGAGATGTTGGATGAAATGGATGACAGTTTGTCTCCCAGCCTGGTCAGGTGTTCCTTGGTCTCCATAACTGATCAGCTGGCAAGATAGTTAGTTCCTATGTGTACCAGGATGTCATTGTTTTCTCCTGCTTCCTGCAAGATTTTAGCAATGCAGTTAGTGTCTCTCCAGGCTGATGTACCTGGGAGACATCTGACCATTACCCCTGGCCAGAGGTAGGTATCAACTTCTCGAATCATGGAGTCTCCTATGATCAGAAGTGTTTTGGATTTCCTTTTTGCTTTTTTTTTTTGTGGTCCCTATTTTGGGTGAGCTTTGATGTGCTAGCTCCTGTGGCTCAGTGTCCTGCTCTGCAGTGTCCTCTGCCCCTTTGTTAGATTTTGGAGATAGAGGTAGCTACCTGTTTGTAGTTTTTATATGCTTTGTAGAGGTGATACGTTGGTGGGCATTGAGTCATGGGGCACCCGATTTGCCCCTCCTAACCACCTGCTAACCTCCCAGACCAACTACCCTCTGCGGTCGAGGTGGTTCAGTTGGATGTCGGGGAAATGGCAGGCAGTTCTTGTAATGTACTTCCACCTGAATATGAGACTTGAGGTGTACAATCCCTGCCCATGCTGTCTGGAGCTGAGCCCTTAGATCTCCGATGGTCCAGCATGTAGGATGGCATCCTAAATCCTGTATAAATGCCCTTTTGAAAAGTGTCCCGCAGTACCTGCAGTTAATAATATCCATTCCAGTTGAGTTGCCGAGTTTATAACCTGGTCCGAGTAATCAGAAGGAAAATTAAAGCAAAATAATTTTTTTTTTTTTTTTTAATATTTTTTTGTTTGTTTTTGTATAACTTTTTATAACAAGTTAAATTAATTGTGCCCCTGTAGGTGAGGTCACTGTGTGGATACCCCCTCTGATACTTCCCTTCCTACTTTGCTACAGGAAATGTCACGACTGTGCTACTCTACAAAAGGAGTACAGCATGGAGTGGTTGGAGATGGGGTGGGTGGTCGGGCCTTTCCCCTGCCGAAAAAGAATAACCACGGACGAAAGAAACAAGGTGGTAAGAGCAGAAATAATCAACCAACAACAAATGCAGCAGCCCTGAAAGCTTATCCTAATGATATATAAAACTGTAAAACCTGTAAGCACCACCTATAACAATTTCACAGAAGATATACCCTGTAAAAAACACTTTGCTACAGAGAAAAAATAAAGCAGTAACAGAAGATATACCTGGCAAAAAAACTATTTGAAATCAGAGAAGATTGCAGCAGTAATCTGTAAGCACAAAACAGTAACAAACCTGTAGGCACACCCTGTAATAATGCAGCAGCAAGTATACCCTGCAGCAGCAATTTGTATCAGAGAACAATAAAGCAGTAAAATGTAAGCAATAAATGGCAACAAACCCTATGAGCACAAAAGAAAATAACACACAGTAAATCTGCCTAGCCAAAAGAAGCCTTAATCTTTTTCCTTGCTCTGATAATGTTGTTCCTTGCTCTTTCCTTACAAGCAAACCTAGAAGAAAAAAGGCTCAGGTGAAGCAAGGTGCCTTTGCCAGCAAACCTAGTCTTCCATAACCCCACTCTGAAGGAGATATGTCACTTCACCGGCAGCCAGTGCAGTTCACGCTATGCTAGGAACATGGGACATCCTAGAAAAGATGATCAGTAGTCTCACTTCTGCATTCTGCAGCAGCTACAGGCATTGCAATATAGATTCACTGACCCTGATGTATACAGCATTGCAGTACGTGATTCAACACATTACAAACATGTGCACTAGACTCAGCAGGTCACTGACTGGGGAGGGAAGGAGATAAGGGATTTCATCTGGCTGATGTTCCTTAGATGGCACAAGCCACTCCAAACTACAGCCGACACCTGAACCTCAAGTGTCACTCCTTCATTCAGAATGACCCCCAGATTGATCACCTTTGTGGCAGCTAGAAGTTTTGATGAGTTGAGCCAAAGCCCAGTCTCCTTCTCAGCAGCTGCCACTCTCCTCCTACGACTACTAGTACCTTAGTTTTCATATGGTTTAATCTTTTTCTTTTTTTTTTAATTTACCGTTTTCTCCCCTACTGGTGGCCCCATTCAGCCTGGACACCCCCACCTCGTCACCTGATGTTTGCCAGGACTTACCACTGGCCAGTACCGCTAGGCTTTGCCCCCTCTAGTGGAGTCAGTGCGCCCCCCATTTCTACCATGAAATTGGATCCAGTAGTTGGACTGGTGAGCCCAACTAGTTGAGTGCGATGTCCCAGCACCATCCTGCCACTGGCATCGGTTTTCTGTTTTTCTCCCCTGAGCAGCGAGCATGCAATGATGATGTGATCTGTGCCATGCATTCCCACACATCCCACATCACCGTCCACCTACCCCCCCCTCCCTTGGAAGCAGTTCCGGTTACCGTCCCCCAGCAATCCATTAGGGGCCAAGTGAACACTGGGTTCTGCAAACCCTCCCCCCCCGGAGTAGGAGAGTAGTCCTCTGGATGCTCAATCCTCCTCCCCCTGGCCAGCCCTCCCAACAACCTCAGCTCACTACCAAACTCGGGTTGTCAGCACTGTATGTGGTAGCGCTACCACTGTGCCAGCAGGCCAGCTATCAAGGTTTAGTCTTAACCAGTTTGATGATATCCAGAGAAAATGAAAAGAAGAAGCACACATCGTCACCCTCAAAGGTGCTCCAGCTAAACGACATATACATAAAAAACAAAACAGCTGTGCACACACACCAGGCAGGTATTTGCTTGCCAGCTTTATTAAAGACAAAGCATAGTTACAGCCATATTAACACCCCTTCTAGTATCGCCTCTTCATGGAGGCCGTTTCAGCGAGTGGAGCCAGCACTCACTGACACTACTCTTATACCTCACCAAATTACATTGTCACACCTGATTGGTAAATCTACAAAAAAGTGAACGTGCAGTGTTCAATAATGATTGGTAAATTTACAAAAAAGTGTATGTGCAGTGCTAAATATTGCATATTCTATCACCAAATCATATAAAAAATTTCAGATATTTACAAAGCATTTACAAACCCATTCACAATGATATCTCCATCAGGGGCTATTCGAAATTTAAATGTTTAAGTTGTAATCACCCCTGTTGTCAGTTTTCAAAAATACAGGTCTCCTAATAACCAGTATACTCAATTCTTGCATATTTATTTATTTATTTGAAAGTTTTACCAGGAAGGCATGCTGATCAGGCTACTGCTTGATTCCAGATGCTCCCTGGGAGTAAGTGGTAGAGGCGAGTACAATAGAAACAGCATACAATAGTAGCAAAACAAGCATACAGAATATTACACTACAGTAGGATTAACACAACAAGATAGTACAAATGGACATCTTTTAGTGTACATCCGAACAGGAGGCAACTATACAGATCGTTTCCTTGCAGTTGGTGCTTAGACACAGTGGTAAAGAGCAGAAGTGCATAACTTAATACATACTAATGGGAGGATTACATTCTGGTAACAGAAATGCTTCTTATGCACATAAACAGGTGAAGGAGAAGTGTGCATTAATAAGGTTGCTAAGGTGCTGGCTAGGGGAGGTGTGGCAAATGTCTATGGGGAGGGAGTTCCACAGTTTTGGCATGCAGTAGCTAAAGGCTGCTTGTCCCACCGTGGTGGACCTATGCGGGACCGACAAGGATCGGTTGTCAAGGTTCCAGAGTTGGTATCCGGGGGCAGGGGTGAGTGGGTAGGAGATGTTAGGAGTGAGACGAGGTAGGGTGGGCCAGAACTTGCCCGTGAATCTAACGCTGTGAGATTGCCTCCGATCCTGGAGCAAGGGGAGTTCCAGGGATTGGTAAAGTGTGTAGTGGTGGGTAGTAGGAAGACAGTCCAGAGGAAAATGACAGAATGAGTGGAAGAGTGGGTCCAGACTGGCTAGGCAGAACTTAGGAGCAGCAGTGTAGACTACATCGCCGTAGTTGAATATGGGGAGAACCATTTCCTGCACAATTGCACGGCGTGCCTTCAGTGGGATGCAACCACGGTTGCAGTATAAGGCGCCTAGTCGTGGGTGAAGCATTTTGTGGATGGCTTCAATGTGTGCAGAAAAGCTGAGGTGCTAGTCAAGCCAGACCCCAAGATAGCTAAAGGAGAAGCAGGCCTCCAGAGACGTCCTATCAAGTGTGTGAAGGGTAGGAGAGGAGGTGAGCCGAGATAGTCTCTGCCTTGTGCCGAAGGTCATGGAGACTGTTTTCTTGGCATTTAGAAAAAGCTGATTAGAGCAAAACCAGAGATGAACATTATTGAATTCCTGCTGTAGTCTGGTCTCCACATCAGAGGAATAGGGGCTGGATGTATACAGTACCATGTCGTCCGTAAACATGTGAATGGATGTGTGTGGGCAGGCTGAAGACAGGTTATCTAGAAAGATGGAGAACAGGATCAGGCTAAGGACCAAGCCTTGGGGAACACCAGCAGTAACAGGTAAGGGCAGAGGTGGAGTTACCAGCTCTGACTGATTGGGACCAACCCACCAGACTGGAGTGGAATCAGCTGGTAGCCTCGCTAGAGAGACCGGAACAGGAGAGTTTGGTCAGGAGGAGGGAGTGTGAGACAGCATTGAAAGCCTTTGCTAGGTCGATGAAAATGGATGTGGTGATATGGCCTTTATCCATCCCAGTGAGGATGTAGTCGGACAGTCTTAGGAGGGAGGTGGCGGTGGAGTAAGACTTCCTGAAACCAGACTGGTAAGGTGAGGAGAAGGAGCTGGAGTTGAAGAAGGAGGAGAGCTGCATTAGGACTATGTGCTTTTGGAGTTTAGCTAGTATAGGTAGGAGGGAGATTGGGCGATAGTTGCCGGGGGAGGAGGGATCGCCACCTTTAGTGTGGGGGATGACCGTGGTGTGCTTCCAATTGGTGGGGATAGAAGTGAGTGAGGAGGATTTGTTGAACAGAAAAGCCAGAGGGGTGGCTATGGCAGGAGCCGACAGGTACAGCATTTTTGAGTCTAGTCCCATTGGGCATTTACCTTTGGAAGGATTTAGGTCGAGTAAGGCCTTAAGAACTTCAGCAGGGGTAACCTGTCGAAAGGAGAAGGGGCATCCTGGGCAGGGGGCGCAGTGGGATTGCATTGAGTGGGAGGGTGGACAAGAGTGACGAGATACAGTTTGTGAAGGAGGTGTTGAATTCATCAGCCACTGCCAGGTGTTCCGACATGGTGGAGCCGCTGGCATTGAGGACAGGGGTGGGGGGATAAGACGGTGGGGTGAAGAGTGATTTAACCACCCTCTAGAATTTGGCAGGATGATTTATGTTTGTATTGAAGGAGGATGTAAAATAATTGGCTTTAGCCCATCTGATTTGACTTGTACAGGCATTGCGAAGTGGGCGGTGTGACACTTGGCCAGCTGGTTATGATTGTTCTTTGATATTTGCAATATAAAAATGTGGTATGTGAGTGTCTCTCATGAGACAGCCTGTGGGATGGGTGCCCCCCCCACAACGTTTCAGATACAGGATATATGAACCTGAAACCAGGAGGTAATTAAAGGACCAGGGAGAGACTTAATTAGAACTGACCCAGCTACCAGGATATAAGGCTTGTAAACTTTTATGACGTCTTAGAGGAAATACATGTTTCCTCACCATGGTGCTAAAAGGTTATAAAATCTTTTGATTCCTTGGGAAAACAGGAACTACTCAAGATCAAAGGAAAGGCTTGATTTAAAGACTGATAATTTAGGAAAATAGTTTTTGTTGAAGTCACAGTACTTAAAATATCTCCTGACAGGAAGATCGTTGTTTGTATAATTTTTATATTCTAAAAGGAGGAGCTAGATGACCTCATGGAAGGGATGGAGAGAGACACAGTTTAACCTAGGACTGTGTCTGATCTTGGACACTTCTTTTTTGGACTCTTAAGAAACAAGATCTCTACTTTTAGCACTTAGAGGTAATACATTAGATAGAAAAGATCTAAATGCACTTTCGTAGGAGTAGGTTTGTAGTTTTCCTAGTTTTTCTTTATGTGATTGTATGCTCTTTGATATATTGTCCTGTGTTTACATTTTACATATTTTTATCCATTTCTTTAAGTAAACCTTTTATTTTAAAGAGACTGCCTGGGTGTTTGCAAGTCCCTTTTTGCATGTAACGTATAGAGGGTTAAAACTGACAAAAACTGTTCAGAGCTTGATGGTGTTACCCAAACTGGGAAAAGGTAAGAATATACCCAAGGTCTTTTATAGAGTTTTAAGGGATCATTTTTAGATACCTGGTTAGTTGTCCTTAGGCGAAAGATATCTGGCATTCCCCTGAAAAGCAGATTATCTGAGCCTGTGTATTTGGGTACACTAGCATAAGGTTCATAGTTTGAATCCCTCCAGAACTTGAGACTAAAGGTGATTCAGACCCACAAGCAGACAGGAGGGTTACCCTGTTCTGTTACCTGTCCACATTACTGTGCTTGGAGGTTGGCACTGTGGGAGCAGAGGGCCTGACCTGCTGAGTGCGGTTGTGACAAGCGGTACCTTAGATGGTCCACAGGGGAGCCAGTGATTTTGTAGGCCTTCCAGGCCTGGTCCCTAGCTCTGAGGTGGACCAATATGTTGGCAGTGATTCATGGCAGGTGGGCAATCCTCACCTTGGTCTTTCTAAGTGGGGCGTGTTCGTCCCAAGCAGCGAGGAACCTGGACCTGAAGCACTCCAATGCGGAGTCAGTAGATGTAGCCTGGGAGATGGGTGACCAGTCGGTATACGCCAAGTCATTCAGGAGTATATCTAGGTCCAGGGATTTGTATGATCTTGTTAAGAGGGTTTTGGGTGGTGGTGGCTTGGGCTGAAATATTTTCCTTACCAAATAAATCGTGTGATGGTCGCTTAGAGAGTCAGGTAAGAGACCAGAGGCAAAACCCCTGTGCGGGTACATGGTAAGGAACCAGTCCAGCACAGTGTGGTTGTGGGATTTATGATTCAAGCATGTGGGTTCTGTGATCTGTTGTAAGAGGTTTAGTGAGGGGATTTTGCTATGAAATTTTGCAGTTGCACTTGACAGCCAGTTCAAATTAAAGTCTCCAAGGACATAAAGCTCACCTGCCGCTGTGTGTGATTTGAGGGTACCCAGGTGGTCTAGAATGTAGGGTTGGGGGGTGTCCAAGGAGCAATAGGAGCCAGCAATAAATATGGGTGCTGTGTTGTGGAGTGAGTGCTTTATCAGCAGTGAGTCTATAGACTGCGTGGGTAGTGAAAGCGAGACGGGTAAATTGGAGGGTAGATAAGATGTACATGGCTATGCTGCCCCCTCTTTTGTTACCAGGGCAGTCCTGGCGAATGAGCGAGTAGCCAGGGATAGAGACTTCTGTGTCCTGGTTTTGGGGCTTTAGCCATGTCTCTGCTATAACCAGGATGTCCGGTTTGAGTGATAGGGCAATTGGTTGTAGAAGGGTAATTTTATGTAGAAGACTGCAGATATTTAAGTAGACTATTTTTAAGCCCCGAGGGAGGAGGAGAGGATAGGCAGAGTTTCAACCTGCGGTGGTGGAGGGTTGCCCGAGGTGGCTTGGGCCGGGGTTTAGTTCTATATCTCCAGCTAGCAGCAGCAGCAGTAGCATTAATAGAAGTTTAGTTTTTGGTATGACCCACAGGAGTTTTTGCCGAGAAGTTAGAGGTTGTAGCCATGAGGTATGTGCTGAGGGGATCTGTGCAGTGCCTTTTAAGGGCAGTAAGCTGGCATATATGGAGGGAGGGAGGATATAAGGGCCAACCCAGCTATTGTGGGGTGGAAGCTCTGGGGGCAGCCCCGGTAAGGAGGTAGTGTGGGAGGGTAGGTGGGTACCCTGGACTAAATGTATGCTATGAAGATTCATCATCTCTGTGTATGTAGATGGTGGGAGGGACACTAAGGGCGTCTGGATAGTAAAAATTACTAAGTAAATTTGCAGCATGGTGAGGCAGTCTGAGTAAGGAGAATTCTTTAGTGACAGCATCTAGTGGCCCCGGTTGATAAGTTGCAAATGAAAAAGTTTCCTGATTGGTTTATACAACCATGTGATCCCTCCTATAAACTGTGAGGTTCAGCAAGGGTGGTGGTGGTGGCGGAGCTTTCCTCACTCGATCTGAAATCTCAGCCATGCTGATTTTCGAGCTCCATACCCAAGGTGATGCAATGAGGATCATCCAGTAGCTTGGGGGAAGGCCGAGGCTGCCGATGTACTCACGACCACCTTGCGGCTGGACGATCTGAGGTGATGTGGCTGGGGTCATCCAGTAGCTTGGGGGAAGGCCGAGGCTTCCGATGCCCTAATGACCACCTTGCTGGTGGACGATCTGAGGTGATGCGGTGGGGGTCGTCTAGTAGCTTGGGGAAGGGCCAAGGCTTCCGATGCCCTCACGACCACCTTGCGGGTGGACGATCTGAGGTGATGCGCAGGGGTCGCCCAGCAGTTTGCGGAGGGCCGAGGCTTCCGAGGCCTCACAACCACTTTTATGGGAGGACAATCTGAGGTGATGTGGTGGGATTGTCCAGTAACTTAGGAGGCTGAGGCTCGATGCCCTCACAACCACCTTGCGGGTGGACGATCTGAGGTGATGCGGTGGGGGTCATCCAGTGGCTCAGGGGAGGGCTGAGGCTTCCGATGCCCTCATGACCACCTTGCGGGCGGATGATCTTTTTACCGTCCTATTCATTTGGAAAGACAATGAAATCAATATTCTGTGAAAACCCCTTTCACATATTGTTGTGGTGGAACAATTAAAAAACAATATCACAGATATCCACCAACTGCAATAAGTAACATGCCGGGGACCAGGTGAACAAAAAAAGCACTAAAAAGTAAAAAATACCCCCAAAACCTTCGCAAGTTTAAAACAATTATGTCTTTGTCACAGAAAACTTTCCATGTCCAAAACATTTCTTATGACACCCTTATAAAAACCTATGTTGTAATGCTAAATGGGATGAATCCAATTTTCAGCCAGAAAGAAAGAAGGTAAGGCAGTGATCCCCCCAAGTGCAAACAGAAACACTCATTAACTGTCCAAAGAGCAATATGAAAAGGGGGAGGGGGGGGGAGAAGAACCAAACATTTTTTGTAAGCTTCCCACTAACTTCTTGGTCATAGGAGAGCACTCTAAAGACTAGTTCTACAGTACTGAGGAGACGTTCATATACAAAAAAAAAAAATAAGCTCAACACAAACATTAAGGACTCATCAGAGAAAACGGAGTCCAACCACTGATAGCAATTATTGGTCCTAAAATAGCAGAAAACAAGCAAGTTACAAAAATGGTTTGAAGTCTACCTGATTATTGAGTCCATTAGGGAGCATGGCACACAAAGTAACAATCCATTTTGTTTCTCGCTGAAAAAGCATTTTCAGTCTGTCTCCTCCCCTAGACAGTGCTTCAGTGTGTTCCAGCACCCTAAATCTAAGGCCTCTCATATATGATGCATGTTTTTCCCCCGAAATGTGCACCCAGGACATTGTTCATGTTTTTATTTATAATAGCCCTTACACACTCTTGGAAGCAACATTTCAGGGATCTGATTGTTTTGTCCACATACAGGAGGCCACATTAACACCAGGCTGCATAAACCACACATTCAGTGTAAAAATCCATGTAACTTTTCAGTTGGAATTCCTGACTTGTCATGGGGTGCTTGAAGAAGGGTCTTGTTGCTGCAAAATGGTAAACGTTACATTTCTTGCAACTAAAAAAACGTTTGATAGGCATACACTGCTTACTGGCCATCTTGTCCTCAAAATGACTATTCACTAAATGATCCCTAAGGCTAATCTCTCTTTTAAAGGAGATGCTTTGTGCATTGCCCATAACTGGCCCTACATCTCCATGTGCTGCTACAAGTTGCCATCTCTCCCTAACGATTGTCAGTGTCAGCCGGCCCGGTGGCACTGAGGGCTGAGGCTCTGGACACCGCACCTCGCACTACGCCAGTGAACTTGGGGCATCAGGGGTCAGCAGGGGTAGGGTTGAGGATGAGTGCCCTTGTGGTGCTCTCCTCCCCGGAATGCAAAGGGGGGGGACGACCTGGCATGCCAGCGACCCCCGGTGGAGACCGGGGGTTGTTGCAGCAAGCCAGGTGGCACATAACCAGCGTGGCCGATGCAGGCAGGGTTGCCATGTGCCAGAGCATCAGGGGTGCACCACGTACGGGAGGGAGAGTGCAGAACAGGGAAAACACTGGCTCATGGGACAGGTGACGGCACCTGTCCCCCATGCCCACCACCAGGCTCTCTCTGACTGGTCTTTCAGGTCCTCCACCGGGGCTCTTACCTGCAAGCCGTAGTCTGACATGCAAGAGCACCCAAGAGGAAGGGGCGACCCACCCCGGGCAGGTTAAACCGGGGGTGCTGGCTGCAGGAAGAGGGGGGAGAGGAGGCACAGTGCGGAGTGGCCTCAGGTGGGTAGGAACTGGACAGGATGCCTGAGAGAGGTTCCACGAGCCGTGACCAGAGGGAAAAATAGTTGAGAAAAAAAAAAAATAAATAATGATTGTCAGTGTCAGTGGCTCAGCAGGTTGTGGGTTCTATCCTCACACCAGGCACTTGGGTTAAATCCCAAAACTGACATTGTAGTGCAGCATGATGGGGTGCTGTCTTTTGGATGAGACGTTAAACTGAGGTCCCATCAGCCTGTTCTGGTGGTAGCCTCCTGAGCTGTCATATGGCAGCCCAGCTGTACCCCATTCCTCTAGCACAGCGTGACTGCTCCTGGAAGGTGTGACTCTTTCCCCTCCCTAAACCAACACCATAGTCCCCAGTGCTACAACCTGAGCTGACATAAGACAGCCCTACTGTTCCCCCTTCCCTAGAAACCCCTCAATCCCCTCTTGGTCCCTCCTGCCCTTACTCCCCCACTATAGACTTAGTCTGGGGCCCACCTCCTCCCCCCTCCCGTGGCTTACTCAGACTTACCATCCCTGCTATCAGCTGGAAACCACCCATCTCATCTTATACACTTCCCCACACTATCCCACCCCCTTTCCCCTGTGACCTTTCAGCCCCTACACCACCCCACTACCTAACCGGTGCCACCTTTCCCTTCCCCAGATCCCCCAACCGGTGCCACCTTTCCTCCCAAATCCACCCCCTTAGCACTCCCCAGCCACTATCTCCCCTTTCTCGACACAAAACCTCTCCAAGGCAGCATTTTTTTTGTGCCCCCACCCAGGGATAGACTCCCTGCCCATCAATTTTCTTAAGTCTCCCATCCACTAAAGAGGGGGCTCTCTCCCTCCTTTCTCTCCTAAGTTCACTGTTGCTATTATAATTCCTTTGCTTGATGCTGTACTAATCTCTAGTACTAGAAATGATTGTGTAATGCTGTAACCTAATGTATGTTCTTCACTTATCCTGAATTTGTGGTGTTACATGTCTGTTAGCCTGTTAACCTGATGTGGAACCTTTGTAAAAGAGCCTGTGGTCAAAGGTCTTTTCTGAATCCTTAAATAAATAAATAAATAAGTTCAGGTGAAAGTTAAAAATCCCATGGCACTTCTTGATAAGAGTAGGGGGAATTTTTTATTTAAATCAAACAAAAATATAACAAAGGTATGACAATCTGTAGTACATCATATCAAATCAAACACAATAAATACAGATAATCATCAGTCAGTCAGTCTCAATATGCATCAAATCACCCCCCCCCACAATTTACATAATTTAGTGGGATAACTGAGTATAGCTGCTACAGCAGAAAACTAAATGAAACAGTATTAACTGACCCAAAAGTCCACATATCAATAGGAAACTATTTATTTATTTATTAAATTTTGGTGACCGAGTAGGCCCACTGAACCCCGGAGGTCCCTTTTTCAGGGGCGACCCGGGAATTACAAGGAGAATAGGATATACAGCAGTAGTACAATAAATAGGTCATAACAGGTTGAATTCACCTCGTAGCAATAACATATTGTATAACAGGTTACAGATTTAGCAGCATTTTAATCATTGAGAGGAAAAACGAGCCAGAGCATCACACATAGGTTAAGGTTAAGGTTAACAGCATCGAGCATTTGTTAAATGGAGAGCCCAGGTAAGGAAAAGGTATGAGCGCCCAGCTTTAGGTAGGGTGAGGCATGGCCACTTGGGTGGGCGGGATGGGCGAAGGAGGTGTCAGGTAACATGGCATTGACATTGGCTCGTAGCGAGCATGTGTGCCTTGAGCCTTGTATGGAAGATCTTGATTGAGGGTGCCTCCTGCACCACAGGTGGAAGTTTGTTCCACAGGGACAGGGCAGTGTAGGAAAATGACTCTTCCCCCTGCCTTGGTCCTTACCCTTGGAACTTCTAGAAGAGTTTGGCCTGAGGTCTGAAGGTTGCGAGGGTTTCGCTTGGCAGCAATGAGTCCAGAGAGACTGGGAGATGGGGTTGAGCTAATTAGCTTGCATGCTAGGCAGAGCAGAGGGTACCGGAGGTGAGCTTCAAATGAAGGCTAACTAATGAGTGCTAGGGAGTCACAGTGGTGGCTTCTAGAGTGTGACTGAGTGGCAAAGCGGACCACCTTGTTGTAGAAGACCTGTAGCTTATTGATCTCGAGCTTTGCCATACCCTGAATTACCGGGGCAGCATAGGTCAGTGTTGGCAGAAGGACACTAGAGGCAATAGCAATCCTAGCTTTAGGGATCAGCTGATCCTTGAGGCAGTACAGGGTACCATGTTTCCCATGTATGACTTTGGTAACTTGGTCAAAATGGTTCTTTAGTGTGAATCCTTGGTCCAGAGTGAGGCCTAAGTATTTTATGGAGGCCACCACTTCTATGTAGTTCCCAGATCTGGAGGTATGTTGTAGGTATTGTGTTCTGTCTTGGCCAAGGGATCTTGGTCTGAACAACATGGCCTTGGTTTTGGCGGTATTAAGAACCATTTTGTTCTCAATTAACCAGTTCTCCATTGACAGCAGATCTTCTTGGAAGAGTGGTCAAGGTCCCCCAGGTTGTCAGAGGATCGGTAGATGACAGCATCATCAGCGTACTGTACAACAGCACTGCCCCCACAATGGCCATTCAAATCATTTATAAACAGGGAGAAGAGGAGGGGACCTAGGATGGACCCTTGCAGAACCCCCTCCTTTAGGGGAAGTGGGTCTGAAATCTCATCCTTCCACTTAACCCTCTGAGTACGACCGGTTAGATAGTTTTCAAACCACTTGAGAGCATGGGGGTCGAGGTCTATGTTACATAGCTTGTATAGCAGTAGTTTGTGGTCGACCAGGTCGAAAGCCTTGGCGAGATCTAGGAAAACTGCTCCTGTGTGGGTTCCTTTGCCAAGTTTCTTGAGCACATCCGCCGAGAACTTCGTTAGGGCAGTGTCTGTCTCATGTTTGGCTCTGAAGCCATGCTGGGACAGGGCAATAAGCCGGTGAGCCTCTATGTAGTCATGGAGTTGACCGTACACCAGCTTTTCCTGGATTTTTGCAAGGATACAAAGCAGGGAAATTGGCCTGTAGTTGCCAGTGGGTTCATGATGTCTGCCCTTATGGATAGGAACCACGTGAGCCTGTTTCCACTGGTCTGGGACGGTACCTGCTAGAAAGGACCGGTTTATAAGCCAGGTCAGAGGTCTTGAGAGGGCTGGGGCATCATCCTTAAGCAGTCTGGGTTGGATACCATCAGGTCCTCCTGATCCTCTGGTTTTCAGGGACTTTAGGAGGGCAAGGACCTCCTTTACCTTGACCAACTTCAGATGAAAAGTTGGACGGTTGAGGTTGGGAGGCTCCAGTTTGCTAGGCTCCCTGTTAGGTGCAGAGAGTCCAACTTTGTACAAATCTAGGTTTGTGAAGTGATGGTAGAGGGCCGAGGCAATAAGGGGGCTCATCATTCAGTGTCAGCCCATTGGCCTCAATGGGGCCTGGTGCGGTCTTGCTTTTTTCTTTTAGCAGCTCATTGATATGAGACCAGAATAACCTCGGGTTGCCAAGGTTAGTTTTCTGGAGGTGAGTAACGTATGCCCTTTTTGCAAGTTTGATAGCACGCTTGCATTGGTTTCTCAGAGCTTTATACATCTCTAGGTCAGCAGGGAGAGAGGAGCACTTGAACTTTTTCCAAGCTTTGTCGCGGCAGATTAACAGGGCCTTTAGTGGAGGAGTGATCCACTTATAGCATCTGCCTTTAGCTTGAAAGGTCTTCGTTGGAGCAAAAAGGTTAGCAGCCCTCATAAGAGATTTCTGGAAGAAGGCGACAGCGTCGTCCAGAGTTGGGAGGTGTCTTAGTGGGCTCCAGTCGATGTTGCTGAGGAAGATATTGTATTGCTCAGCTGAGAATTTAGAGTAGTCATGCGTTGTGAGGATTCTAGGTTGGATCCTAACTGCCCTGTTCTTTCAGACACAGATGATTGGTGAGTAGTCACTCAGGGCATCGGCCATAGTGCCTGCTGACTGAATATTAGTGGGGTTTGACACCAGAGCCCAGTCGAGAATGATGTGCTTACCCATTTTGTGATTCATTCTGGTGGGTTCAGTGATAACCTGGACAAGATTAGCTTTTTGTATGAGGCCGTTGAGAGTCATCTTTGATTCCTGGGCCCAGTTTAGGTTAAAGTCCCCCAGGATAAGGAGTTCAGTCGAGAAGTCTTTAGCTAGGGCTTTAGTGAGTTTCTCCAGGGATTGGAGAGCATTCTTAGGGGGCTATATACCACACCCAATGGTGAGGTGCTTGGCACGGCCAAGGGTGATGCGTATAAAGATCGATTCATTCTCAGAGCAGATGCTGTACTGCATGCTGATCTGTGAGGAGCTTAGTGTGTCCTTCACATACATGAGCACCCCACCCCCTCTTTTAGTTACCCTGTCATTTCTATAGTGGTCATACCCTACGGCAGCTACCTCATGCCCGAGGACATGGGGTTTCAGCCAGGTCTCTGAGACAGCAAAGACATCTGGTTTGTAGAGGGCTAGCCATGCTTGTACTTCTTGCATCTTCGGTCGAAGGCTGCAAATGTTCATATGAGTGATCCACAGCCCCTTCGAGGACAACCAGGACTGGTCCTGAGGAGATGATATAGAAAGATTTGTAGTTAGGGGGCCCGGGTTCGGTTGGATATCACCTGCTAGGAGCAATAATGCAGTTAACAGAAAACATATAGTTAGGTTGAGCGAGGGGAGCAGCTCTTTTCTGGCTATCCTCCTGAACTGGAGAAGTGTACTGTAACATATCCCTTTTTTAGTGAATTCATAGGCGATTTGGAGGGAGTTTGTGCTGAAGGGGGTGGGACAGAAGTAGTGACTGGTAGAATGGGTAGCAGGTCCTTGTGGACCATAGGTGGCTGGGTCTCTTAGATAAGACAGTCAGTCCACCCAGAGAATGGCAAAAATGTAAATGGTGGCAAGAAGTAAACCTTTGTTAGGATTGTAAGAGTACGGCTTGCCTGGCCTAGTAGGCAGCTGGCTAGGTAGTCTTTTGTCAGGGGACCGACCGTGTGGCAACATGACTGTGCTACGACTGCAAGAGGTGGGGGCACAAAAATAATAAAAAAATTAAAAATAAAAATCCTGCCCAGGTATATGGGAAGGTCGGCCCAGGAGGCCCTAGTCCAGATTAGCTGGCCTAGCTATGGGGTACCTGGTGTTCTTGGCCAGGCAGTCCCTTTTTACAGCTTCCGTAGTGAGCCAGGCACCTGGAATTAATCACCGAAGGGTGAACAAACAAAACAAAGTGAACAATCAAGATTGCTTTTCTGCCAGCGAGGCATACAGATAGACCAGTCTTAGCTGCCTGAAAATTGGCTACCAGCAATTAGGCTTCTCTCTAACCCTACAGTATCACAGTGACACGTCACACTAAGGTAGATCACAGATCCATCAGACTATGCTTAAAAGATCATTTGTCAGACTAGCATCAAGTAGGGCAGAGCAATTGTGAAAAATCTCTACAAACTGCTATATGGTGGGGTACAGTATTACCTCAGGTTCTGTGAGCGGGAAAAGAAATAATCTTATGTACTTGTAAACAATGCATGCACTTATATTTACAAGTAGACAACTCCTGAGACAATATATCTTTAAGTTTAGAGTCATATGGAAGCACTTGTTGTAAGTTAGTCTGATGTGCAGTCCAAGACCCAACGCTACTGGCCACTTAGAAGTTGTGGGAGGGCCAATGGTGCATTTAACAGGAGGAGGGAGGGAGAAAATTTATTTTCCCGGAGCAGCAGTTCTATCATCAGGGGAGGTCCACCCAGCACGGAGCAGCTAGCTGGCGCCTCACCCAGAGATACAAGTCCTTAGCAAAGGGAGGTAAAGGTATGGGGGGGACCCACTTCAGGAGGTCATCCTCGCTGCCCCTGGCAATCCGATTTCAAATATCCCTCAGGAATCAAGCCACCGTTACTGGGTTGCAACCTTTTGTACGAGGCTGACCAGCGTCACGGCTTCATCAGAACCAATAGGTGCTTGTGCCTTTTTTAAAATAATTTTGGCACCCAATGGAACAACGGCACCAGCACTGGGACTGTAGGCAGTCCAGTGAAAAGCCCAGCTCGTGGCACAAGTCCCCGGGCACTTCGAGCTCCAGCCCTAGTGCAGGAACAGTGCTGCTGTGTGCCTCTTCAGATAAAAGGAATTTATTTCCGCAGACATGTTCTATCATCGGGGAGGTCACTTCGGCATGAAACCTGCTTGGCGCCTCACCCCAAGGTACAAGTCCTTAGCGAAGTGATGAGGTAAAGGTATGGGAGGGGACCCACTTCAGGAGGTCACCCCTTGCCGTCCCTGGCGATCCAATTTCAAATACCCCTCAGGAATCAATCAATGGCACAATCAAACGTCCCTTAAATAAAATCATAATCTCTCCAAAGATTATCCCACAGGCTTTTTCACAACTTTAGGTATTCTGACATTTTTAGACTATGTAATCCTTGCATCAACATAAAAAATAAATCAAGCACCCCAATTAACTGTTGTTGTAAAATCAATTGGCATCTACCAATCCATAACCAATATAAAAAAAAACATGAATCACTGTAAGTCTGCTAATCCTTTCTTTAGTCTGAATCACGTCATTAATTCCATAATATAACAACTCTGGTTGCTGGGGAACTATAATCCTACCTTTCCAGCGATTTTTCACTACATCCCAAATTCAATAGCATAAGGACATTTAAAATATAAATGGCCCATTGTTTCAATTGTAGTCACACAAGAGACCCTTGGACAACATTGTTCTGGTAAAGCTTGGTGCTTTTGATTGCCTCGAACATTCACCCTACCATGGATCCCAAGCCATACCGTATCCCACATATAAACCGGGATCCTAGTATTTGTGATATGTTCAGATATCGTAGTCTGGTTAATCCTGGAAAACCCTACAAATGGACACTCACCAAAGCAACAAACTAAAATATCTTTATAAAGTGCTTTCCTAGAAAGACTACTAGCTGACTCATAACTAATCATCCATGGTTTAATTTTTTTTTAAAAACGCCCTCCCACCTGTGCTCCAATCCGGGATTCTGTTTATTTTTATGCATAAATTTATTCCCCTTCCATTTCATCAACACCCTTTTTAGCAACTCCGTCCCCCTGCAACTCCAAAAACTTGAAATGCCCTTTATCAAAGGGACAATATTAACTTGCAGAAACATTGTAAAAAAAAAAAAAAAAAAAGCACAGGATTCACCATATTAACCCCATCTTCCTTAATCTCAAGATACAAAATATTTCTTTTAATTGGGTTCAGCCAACTATCCCAAAACCCACCGAAGAAACAATCTAACAATGCCATTTCCAAATTCTTGGCCAGCATAAAAATTACACTGATGTATAAAAAAACTGGAATCAAATAAGTTTTAATTAGGTAACTTCTCTTTTGCTTCGATAATTTCTATCTATTCCAAAGAGATACCTTTGCCTTCCCGCTTACTAGTGCCCTTTCCCAATTAAATCCTGCCATATTAGCACCCCCAAAATAAATGCCTAAAATGCAACAAGGTTCAGTAGCCACTGTAAAACCTCCTATTGTATCGAAAGAATCAGAAAACCCCTCTAGATTAAGACACTGTGATTTTGCTTCATTAATGCGAGCTCCTGTAATCTTCCCTATATCTTGCATTAATGCACAAGCAGTGCGAATAGAGTCTCCATCTTTCAACACCAAACATAAATCATCTGCATAAGCAATGACCTTACGATGGCGTTCAATTTCCCCTTCCACTCCGAAAATCTTCGGAGATCTCTGTGTTAATCGCAATAAGGGGTCTAATGCAAAAACGTACAGCAGGAGATTCAAAGAGCAACCTTGGTGCACTCCTTTACAAATCCTATGTTTTGCCCCTTTTCACCCATTATCATAGGTTATAACGTACGCCTGAGCATAGTACAACTGTACCCATTGAAGAAATAGCAACGGGATTCCATAAACTGCCAAACAATGCCATAAATATGAATGGGAAACCCTATCAAATGCTTTTGCTTGGTCCAGGCTAACTAAATTGCCAGGACCTTGGTGCACCAAATTCCCACTATCTTTCTGTTCCATCAGTTCCCTTAATAACAAGAGAGCATTCGTCATACGTCTCCCTGGTACTGAACAGTATTGTGCTTTACTAATCAACTCAGGCATAACCAATGACAATCTATTCCCCAAAAGTTTAGCCATTTTTTTAAAATTGGTGTTTAGCAACGTCCAAGGTCTCCAGTTGCCAATCTCCGCCTGGTCTCCAGGTTTATAAAGGAAAATCATCAACCTTTCATACATATGCATTGGCAAACACAAGTCAAACAGAAAAAAATTATAAACCATTACCATTTCATTTAGCATAATATTCCATAAAACTTTATAAAGCTCACTGGGCAGCCCATCCGAACCAGGAGAAACATCTTTGTCTAATGCCTTGATCACTACCTCTAACTCACTCTTCATTACTGGACCCATCATAAGTGTCTGTTGTTCTGATTGTAATCATGGGTGCTTAGCAGCCTGCAAAATATGCGCGTAAAATATGAATCTGCCACAGGTTCCCCAAAAGTATGCTTAATATGTGTGTGTCCAATACCTTCAAAATATTGTCATTATCCCAAACTGTCATACCCTGTGAAGTGTTTAAACAAGACACTGTCCATTTCTCTCTGTGTACTTGACTCTCCAAAAACGAATTAACCTGTGATGATTTGCCGTGTACCGAAAGACTGTTCTTTCAACAAAGAATGAAGCCTATCGTACTGATAATATACCATATGTTGTTTTACATGCCCAATGTGTTCTGAATGGTCAACAATTCCCATATTTTGTTGGGACACTAATCCTCCTAACACTTGTCTTAGCTGATGGTATGTTTCTGCTTGGGTACGTACACGGGACTTACCCAGGGGATTGGAAATAGCCAAACAATACCTCAAATCATCCCACCATTGTCTTATATTATTGAATAAAGAAATCATTGTAATTTTGTCCTGAAGAATAATTTTAAGATCAACAAGTGTCTCACTGACTAACAGTAGTGAAGTATTGAGTCTCCAGATTCCTGGATCTACCATCCTTCTAGGTGGGGTCTCAATATATATTCCTATCAAGTTATGAGCCGATGTTTCAACATGAATATTCGTACTGTGTGCTATTAACAGTGTACATAAATAAAATCAATGCGTGAGGAAGGGGGGCCTTTAAAATAGGTCAACTTCACCTTTTGTCACCCTCTAGTATGTGTATCCATAAGGCTAGCCTGACTAATCCCAGAACGAAGAAAAATGTTGTCACAATATTGTTTCCCTTGATCCTGTTTATGCTGGAAATTAATATTAAAATCACCACCAAAAAAAAGTATGCCTACTAGTATGCAAAAAGGGTTGTATTTTCCACAACAGATCTATTCTGAGGGCCTTCGTCTGTGGCCCATACACATTAATCAATCAACAATGTAACCCTTTAAGTAGAACATTAATAAAAAAGCCCACCCAGGTTCAATATCCACCATCCGTAATAGTTTTACATTCGTGGCAAGGAAGCAAAAACCTACCCCACAACAGGTATCCTCTCCTATCGACCAATAGGAAGGCCCCCACGACCAATCTTGTGAGGCTTGTTTTACTTCACTCAAAGTATGCAATCATGTGTCTTGAACCAACACCACATCGTACTGCAAAGCTAATAATACCCCAAAGGTTGCAAGTCGCTTACTTGGTGATTTCAAACTATTCACATTTAAACTAGCCAACTTAAATGAAGTGGGCTCGGGGTGGGGGTTTCATGATTTTGCCACTGGACCTTGTCACTCTTTTTCGCGTATCAGAAGTTTTAGACTTATGAGGTGACAAATCCACTGGATCAGATGGATCCGTAGGGACACTGAACTCACTTTGACTCGAAGCAGTGTCCAGTATCATAGGTTTCTCTTGCTCCACTTGGTCACCCCAAGAGGCAAAAGGGGCAAACCAATTTGTCAGGGGTAGGGGCGATAGTGGGATACCCTATCCTGGGTCAATGATATCTGGGGGAGGGGTGAGCACTATTCCTACCTCCCGTACTACTTTCTCCTTCTATCAAGTTTAGAGGGATCGAGGGGTGCCTAAAACTACCTTCCTGAATCTGTAAGTCTATAGGGGATGAGTGTGGTTGGGCCTGTACTGCCCTTTTCAGGGGATCCTTGTGGGGTCACATATGGAGTTTCTTTCTCCTCAATGCATGCTACCAATGGTAAAGGTACTACTATATCAGAATCCTTATTCTTGGAACTCATCATATCAGCCAGAGGAGTGGCTTCCTTGGGTGGGAGAACCAAACTTCTATCCCACAACCCACCCCCTTAAACTCGGCATTGTCTTCCTCTAGCAGGAACTGCACTTTCAGGGCCTGAAGACTGGCTAAAGGGTCTCTGAACTTGAGACAAGAATTAATCCTGGTCAGAAACGTCCTCAGAATTATGCTCTGCCGATGGACACTCCGCAAATGAATGAGCGTCGTCCCCACATAAATTACAAATGAGGGAGGGCAACTCGTTGGGCAGCAGTGTGGCCTATTACCCCACACTGAAAACATTTGATCTGGTCACAATCTGTGTTTAAATGAGTCAAAGAACCACATTTATAACAACTTTTAGGCTGTCCTGCATAAACTATTGTACCCCTATCCCTGCCCCAAAAAAAGGAACTAGGGAGATGATGTATTCCAGCTTCAGTCTATGTCAATTGAACATGCACAATCCACCCTCTGGTTCAAAACCCATTTTCATCCATGATAGGCTTTGGGCGATCATAAATAGAACAGCATTTCTCCAACCAAAAAGTGATATTCGAAATGTTCACACCCTCATTCTGAAATAGGATTGTAACTGTTTTAATCATAGGTTTTGCTACTGGGATCGCCAAAAAATCTCTCCAGATTTCTAAATCCTTTACATCATAATAAATCCTCCAAAACTTATCAAATGCCATAATCGTGCAAAAACTAACATCATAATTATGGTCCCCAGGTGCATGTATAAAGGCATACACCTCTGCAGGTGTGAACCCCATCGAGTCTTTAAGCAGTTTTCTCCTTACCCATACTTTATCAGGGACCACCGGTGCATTCCCTCTATATCGGAGGCATACCAAAAACCTCCTTTTAGCCGCCTCTGCAGGTTTCCTAAATAGCCCTGCATATGTTTAGGACCAGTCGAGTCTGTCTTAGGGCATGCCCCTTCCGTCGCTTCATTCACACTTGGCAAACCAATTGGTACAGTACCTGGAGTGAGGAAGTCCCTGCTCCGCTGTCGTTCTCTGGGATTCTAAAGGGAAGAAGCTTCAACTCATTCTCCCACATGTTCATTAAGCAATTCAGCCCCTATTCTCTCCACTGCAGTAGTGACCGAATCTGTTGCAGCTGAAAAAACAGCCATCTCAGTATCATCTCGAAGAGCAGCAGAAGATCCAACCATGGACTTTGAAAAATTCCCTGCTTCAGGAAGAGTTACTTCCAACCCATCAACATACTCCAGGTGTTGAGATGGATGAACCGGGGTCCCAGGTAGGGGAATTGCAGGGTCAGGAACTCAGATATTATCTTGCCAGATCCAGCCTGCTTTTTCCAATGCAGCTTCAGGAGACCAGTCCATCGCGGGATCACCTGTACCAACTTCCATTAATTCGTCACAGTGCACAGGAGCAAGGTCTCCTACTGGAATGACTTCTTGTTGATCCATCATTAAACCAAATGGAATTATTTTATTCCCCTCTCGTGAGGGGCTTGCCAGTGACCGCTTTCTTTTATTTCTTTCTTCCTCCAACTTTTGTCTGCACATTTGAAAATTTTGTTCAGCCACATTAATCAATTCCAATAGATGTTTTTTTTCCATTTCCAGTTCCAACTGTAATTTATCTTCTTCCTCCATATTGTCAGCATCTGACAACATACATTCAACTGGGCTTTTATTCTCCAAAATGAGTTCTTGTGCCTGGTCTGCCATATTTCCCTTCGCATTCCCAGAATAATTCACCAAGAGCCCTGAAGCACCACCAACATGTCCTCTCTCAACGTCCTCTTCTGGACTGAGGTCCTCCATTCCTCCGGCAGCGCTCTAGCGCCACCTACAGAGAGCGTAGGGGAATTTCCCCAGTGTCCTAGCCAAATTTCCCCCATTCACCAAAAATACCACCAACAGCTTAAAAATCTGGTTCAATTTCAGTTGGCATCCACCTGTATCCCCCCTTCCCCGGGACAAGGCTGAAAATAGGCAAAATATTGTCTAGTCGTCCTTCCCGGTCAACAAAAACTAAATAAAATATTTCCAATGGCCCCTGCAGATGAATTATATGTTGTTACAAAAGTCACCTTAGGGTCCTGCTCTCCCACTCACCTATCTCTCAGGATTAAAAATCCCATCAGTTTCATATGCCTTTATGAAAGCATTATGAACCACCACTGCTGAATATCCTCATTCCCAGAATCTACTTGACAAGCTCTCTGCTTCTTGTGAAAATACATCATTGGAACTACTGTTTCTCTTAATTCTTAAAAATTGCCCAAATGAAATACTGTCAACTTGTCTTCGAAGGTGAATGCTATCTGTCCGTAGACGGCTGTTCCTGATAACAGGTTTTCTATAAGGACAAATTTCAACCTTCCCTTCAGGACTGAATGAAAGCTTCACATCAAGGTAATCTATTTTGGTAGAATTTGTTCTGTAAGTGAAACTGAGGTTATAAATATTATCATTCAACCAGTCCATAAATGCAACAATAGTAGCCAACCCCCAACCCAGACACAAATGATATCATCAGTGAAACGATACTATGCCATTATGTGTCTGAGGTGGGGGTTGGAGGCACAAAACACAGTTGCTCCTCCCACCATGCAAGGAATACATTTGCATACAATGAAGCCAATGTGGACCCCATTGCTGTTCCCTGCTGTTGTAGATAAATGTTACCTTTGAAACAGAAACAGATATGTGACAAAAGTAATTCCAGGAGATCCAAAATAAACTTTTTGGGGGGCATTCTGCATATGTGAATCCAAATCAAGAAAATGTCTACGGACATTAATGCCAAAATTATGCTTTATACAATAGATGACATTGTTAGTGAGCCATACGTATTCCCTCAGCCGATCCAGCAACAGCATATGATCTACAGTGTCAAAAGCTGAGGAGATATTGAGGCAGATGAGAACTGACTGCTCTCCTCGATCCCTCACTCTGAGGAGGTAATTTTGAACCCTGACCATTGCAGTCTCAGTGTTATGACCAGACCTGAATTTAGACTGGAGAGGCTCAATAGATGTTGTACGCCATGAGATGTGACTCGAGCTGTAACGCAACCACCGGATGAGTAACCTGTCATAGTGGGTGTGTGGGAGAAAAGCACATACAACTAGTGGGTGCAAACACACACAAGTGTGTACATTTATTTACAAAGAAAAAGAAAATAAAGACTTTCAGCAAAATGAAAAAAAAATCTAATTAACATTACACAGCTAGGACTTGGCTTCAGTCCCACCCTCTGTGCTTCCTCAACCTGTTCCAAGGTTGAACTGAGCTGCTTACTGAATCAACCTTCATGTATTTATACACCATATGGTCACATGCTTGTAGGCTCCACCTCCTAAACTTATACATCGAATTTTCCTATGCTTAATCATTATCAAAAATGCATTCACAGACTAGGAAGTAAAGAATTTCAAAATCACACTATGTTTGATAAGGACTAGAATTTAACAATGTAAATAAACCTATTTTCCTCATAATGGGTTTAGAAGCTCTGCCCATTCAGCTATGACTGACAGAAACCTCACTATAAGACTAGCAGCCATTTGGGGCGCTGGCCCTTAGGAGAAGACCTGCAGAACAACATCCAGGTGAGGCCTGCAAAACCACACCCGGTGAGCTACAATGGTTGGGAACTACAGAACATAAGAATAAAATATTTACTTCATTGTCAGGATGTATAAGCACTAGTGAAGCTAAATACTTGTAATGTTGTAGTCCCTGCTAAAGCTTAAAAGGTAACCTTTTATTTAGCTTAAAGCTCAGCTTTTTCTAGTACTACGATACACAGGGCTCTTGTTTTACAGAGAGAAAATAAAACAGGAAGAGCAAACTGAGTGGACATGGAGGAGTTTTCTCATGTAAACAGAACTTTTAACATAAGGAACCCTCTGTGGCACTGTTTGCCAAAAATAATTGTTTATTTTAATCTGCTCTGTTACCCTGCAAGTGTTTTTGGCAAAAAAAAAAACACTAGTAGGAGGAACAGAGTCAGAAACCAACAGAAGAAAAGTGCCTGCCATTTATAAGATCAAGTTTCAATGTTTGGCATTTTTAACAGTTCTTGCACTAATTTTTAGACCTTTTCAAGACTTTGTTAAAATAAAATAGTGAGTATCGGCGTCTGCCCAGGAGATTCCCTAATACAGCTCACAGGGCAGAGCAAGTCTGCTTTACATAAACACTTGTTTTCCTTTCTTTTATACAGGTTATACGAATTTTAGCATATAAGGCACTTGTAAGGCAGGACCTTTAGGCTAAACCTCAGGCTATTTTTGAGGGAGAGGAACAAGGAAGATTAAAACAACTCCCTCTCTCATTACTGAAGTTTTAAACAAGGAGAGCTTTGTTTGTTTTAGCAGGCCTGAGATCAGGAAGCAAGCTAACCTATTTTGTATACTTTTTTGACACCCCTTCCGACAGCATACCAACAGAATTAAGGGATACAAAAGAAGGGGTATCTGGGGAAGCTGCTTTTCTTAAAACTGCGATTAACAATTCGGCAGCTGCACAGTGCTGAGATCCTGTGCACGTTGGTGCAGGAAAGCACAACAGCACCTCACAACACAGAAGCTTGTTTTTCAGAGCAGAGCTGCATTTGCAGCACTGCAATATGAACTTTCTTCTATGTTAACACTACTGGCATGACAGCCAGCTGAATGCAGGAAAATCTGGTAATAGTCTGCTGTGCATTCCCCAAGGCAGGGAAGCACAGGTGGCCAGCCTACAGGACAGAAAAGGGGTGCTGTTGCGCAGCAGGCTTTCAGGATGGAAGAAAGATGACAGTACAGAGTATCTTCTCTCAGACTTGCCTCCCAAGCTGGGGGGGGGGGGGCACAGTGCTACCACACACCATCCTGCCCAGAAGGAAACCAGTGGTAGAAAACTTACTGGTTTCCTACATAAGGAATAAGGAATCCCCCTTGAACAACCCAAGGGGGTTGTTGGGACTTCCACCCACCCTCTCTAGAAGTCCCACCCCAGGGCCCCCTTAATACCAATGGTGTAATTACACCATTACAGCTCATGGTTACATAATCATGATTATGCACTACAGTACTACAAATAATTGCCCTGGGGTGTGTAGTCTTTTTACAAGCTTAAGACTACCATTCTGATACTTACAACACTATCCTAATCCTATTCAATAAACCCAATATCTATATTCCTATTCCTCTATACATATTTACAGGGTCTGTTTCTATGCCTGCAGCATATCGGGACATAAAGTCCGCAGTCTTATGCTGGGAGCCAGGTCTATGTTTCACACTGAATTTTTAAGGTTGCAGGGCCAAGTACCACCGGAGTATTCTTGCGTTTTTATCCTTCATTTGGTTCATCCAACAAAGGGGGTTGTGATCTGAAACTAAAACAAACTCAGTGCCCCAAAGATAAAAATGAAGTGCCTCTATTGCCCACTTTATAGCTAAACATTCTTTCTCAATGGTAGAATGATGCTGTTCCCTGTCACGTAGCTTTCTGGATATATATAAAATGGGATGTTCTCCATCTATGGTCTGACTTAAGACAGCACCGATCCCAACATTTGAAGTGTCGGTATTTACTTCAAAAGGTCTGTCGAAGTCAGGACACCGCAAAACTGGGGAAGAACATAAAGCAATATTGATTGTCTGAAATGCTTGTTTGCATTCTGGTGTCCACTTAACTGTATTCCCATACCTTTTCTTGGTGAGGTCTGAAAGAGGGGCTGCTACAGCGGCAAAGTTAGGCATAAATCTCCTATAGTAGCTGGCAAGCCCTAAGAATGACCTCACTTGCTTTTTTGTTTGAGGTACCGGACACTTAGCCACTGCTTCCACTTTAGAGATCTCTGGCTTTACTTGTCCATTGCCTAGAATAAAACCCAAATATTTGGTCTCTGTCATGGCCACCGCACATTTATCAGGGTTAATGGTCAACCTAGCCCCACTAATAGTTTGTAGAACAGCTGACAAATGATCCATATGCATCTGCCAGTCTGGACTAAAGATGACCACATCATCCAGGTAGGCAGCAGCATATGCTGAATGAGGGGCCAAAAGCTGGTCCATGAACCTCTGAAAAGTTGATGGTGCCCCATGCAGACCAAAGGGCATGGTTACAAATTGAAATAACCCCATAGGTGTACTGAATGCTGTTTTCTCTCAAGATGATTGACCCAGAGGAATCTGCCAATATTCTTTTGTTAAGTCTAATGTTGTAATATAACTGGCATCACCTATGTGGTCAATCAGGTCTCCAATCCTGGGTACAGCTTATCCATCAAACTGAGACACCTGGTTCAGTTTCCTGAAATCCAGGCATAACCAAATACCACCTTCTTTCTTGGGAACAACAACTGGTGATGACCAAGAACTCTTTGAGGGTTCAATGATACCCAACTGTCTCAATTTGAGTATTTCTCGCTGTACATTGGACCTTACCCTCTCAGGAAGCCTGTAAGGTTTCTGCCTGACAGGAGGGGAAGAGATATGGATGTGGTGTTCTACACCAACCACTTTCCCTGGTACCTTTGTAATGGCGGTGGAAAACTGTCTAAGGATTTGCATTAAGTCCCCTCTTTTTTGGTCATCTAGGGTTGGGTTGATATCAAGTTCTTCCACTCCGGTTTGACCCTCCTCCTCTAGACAACTATCTGCCACATCCATATCTGTTTCCCCTTTTTCTGGCATGATTAACATGCTAACCAAGGACTCAGATTTCTCTAGCCATTTTTTCAAAAGATTAGTGTGATAAATTTTCTTGCCTGGGCGTTTGGTGTCTCTACCTCGTATGTCACACTGCCAACCTGTCTAATGAATTTATAGGGCCCTTGCCATTTCATAAGAAGTTTATTTTCAGTTGTTGGCAGCAAAAGCAGCACCCTGTCCCCTTCCTGAAATTCCTTATCAGAAACCTTTTGGTCATAACATTGTTTCTGATAATGCTGTGCCTGGCTGGCATTTTTATGAGCAACCTCAGTATATTTCACCAGACGCTTTCGTAGTTGGATCATATACTCAGCAATGCTGGTAGTTCCTACGTCTTGACCTTCCTCCCAATACTCTTTAACAACATCGAGAGGCGCCCCCGAGGATTTCACCCATACAATAGCTCAAATAGGGAGTACCCAGCTGAGGCCTGGGGCACCTCTCTATAAGCAAAGAGTAATAAGGGAAGATATTGGTCCCATTTTTTTTCCTTCCTCATGAACAAATTTCCTGAGCATACATTTGAGAGTCCGATTAAACCTCTCCACTAATCCATCTGTTTGGGGGTGATAGGGTGATGTTCTGACCGCTATCACTCCCAATAGGCGGTATAGCTCTTTAAGTAAGGCTGAATTAAAATGACTGCCCCTGTCGGTAAGAACTTCTTTAGGGATTCACAGCCTACTAAAGATTTTTACCAGTTCTTCCGCAATTTTGTCTGTGGTTATGGAACGTAAGGGGATAGCTTCAGAATACCTGGTTGCGTAGTCGCAAACCACCAAAATGTAACAATTCCCTTTGGAACTTTTTTCAGTAGGGCCTACTATGTCCAAAGCCATCCGTTCAAATGTAGTTACCACTGGCAGGGGCTCTAATGGTACCATGACCTTTCTCCCTATTTGGGCCACTTTATGGCATGCTGCACATGATTTTATATACTCGGCTACCTGGTCATGGATGGCAGGCCAGTAAAAATGTTGTAATAAATGGGTCAAGGTCCTATCTCTACCAGCATGCCTTGAACAAGGTAAATCATGTGCCAGATACATTAGCTGGGCTCTATACTTTGCTGGTACCATCAACTGATCTATTGTCTCCCCTGTTTTTGGGTTGTTACAACGTCTATACAAGATTTCATTCTTAATCACTATTTCTGGGGCACTTTTAGTTGACAACTGGCCCACCTATTGAAAGAAAGAGGTTAGTGATGAATCACATTTCTGTTCAGTAGATATCATTTTGTTAGGTACATTTAATGTTACAGGTGTCTCAGTAAGTTCTTTATTCTTCCTCAGAGTTTTTAATGTCCTTCTTTCTTTCTTGGTCTTTCTATCCTTCCCTGGGTACCCATGATGTCTTCATCAAAGGGGAATGTATCCCCCAGAAGTTTTTCTTGCTGGCTTTTTGCCCTAGTGGTAACAGCAGTAACAGGTGGTTTTAAAGCTAGCAAAGTGTCAAATCCTGGGAATTCATAACCAAGAACTACTGATACAGGCAGGTTGGGTACTAGGCCAGCACACACAGTGTTCTTATGATTCTTTACAGTAATTTCAACAGTAGAGGTTGGGTAGCTGTGTGTGTGTGTCCCCATGGATACAACAACATCCACTGTTGCCCCAATCATATTGTTAGGGCTTAGTAGTTCTGGACGGATCAAGGTGCATTTATTTCCTGTATCAAGGAGGCCCAACAAATTTTTATCGTTAATCGATACCTTAGTCACAGTGTAGCCTGTTGTCAATAAAGCCAGGTGTGCAGGATCTGGTTTCTTTTTGGGACAAAACCTGGCTATATGTCCTTTCCCATTACAGTTATGACATATAACATCAGAGTAATAGGTCTTCCCTCCTCTCCCTGACCTCACATCATGTCTTACAATATTCTGTCCAGCAGGGGGGAGAGAGGAAGGGGAGGGAGGTTTAACTGCAGATGTGGTGGTTTCTCTTCTGACATTTCGTTTTATGTATGGCCTAGCTGACAAAAAGTCCTCTGCTAGGGGTGATGGCCACCTCTACTGACTCGGGATTGTGCTCCCTCACCCAGAGTTGGACTTCATTTGGGAGTATCTATAGAAATTGCTCAACAACCAAGGTCTCTATGATTTCAGTGATGGAGTTCTCTTCCGGTTGTAACCACCTTGTGCATAACTCCTTTAGCCTAATGAAAGTCTCTCTGGGGGTACAAGTTGACTGGTAGTGTAAGGAACGAAATCTCTGCTGGTAGGTCTCAGCATTGATATCATACCTTCTCAATATCTCTTTCTTAACTAGCTCATAGTTTTCAGCATGTCTGGGGTCCATGTTACTGTAAGCTAGTTGAGCTTTTCCTGTCAAATAAGAGGCAAGTCTTACAACCCACTGGGTCTGGGGCTACCCACAGGCCCTGGCTACCCTTTCAAATGTTGTCAGGTAAGCCTCTATTTCATCAGTAGGGGCCATTTTAGTTAGTTTAATGTCTTTTGGGCCAGTGTCCTGCCCTCTGTTACCTGTTCCCATACTTTGTATTGCCAACAGTGTCTCAGCCCATATCTGGTCCTGCCGACATCTCTCCTGCTCACGTTCTTGAAGATATCTTTCCCTTTGTAGTTCCATCTCATGTTGACGGACAGCCAGCCATCTCAGTAGGTCTGAGATATCTGTTGGAGGTACGTCCACAGGTGGGTTTTCCATTGGATCCTCATCATTCTGTCAGAGAGACCCACCATGGCTGTAGCTTCTAGTTTCTGCTTTGGAGAGGCCCTTGCTCCCAAACCAGGAAGGAGCTTCTCCCCGGTCTGAACCACCATGTGCCTGGTCAATACTCCAGACGCTTTGGGTTTCTCTGCTATGGCACCTCTTTTGTGCTTTTTCCACATATCTGGACAGATATCTCTGATTGGTGTCCCCCAATGAGCCTGGACCACCAACCGATCCCACTCCTAACACCACTGTCGTAGTGGGTGTGTGGGAGAAAAGCACAGACAACAAGTAGTAGGTGCAAACACACACAAGTACGTAAATTTACTTGCAAAGAAATAGAAAATAAAGACTTTCAGCAAAATAAAAAAAAATCTAATTAACATTAAACAGCTAGGACTTGGCTTCAGTCCCACCCTCTGTGCTTCCTCAACTTGTCCCAAGGCTGAACTGATCTGCTTATTAAATCAACCTTCATGTATTTATACACCACATGGTCACATGGTTGTAGGCAATACAAAGTCACACATGCCCCCACAATGCAAAGCATCATGGGCTGCATTTGCAAATCACCACAGAATGTTATGCTGGTCCAACTCCAGATATGGACCCTTTGGGTGCCCGCTCGACACCTGACTGCCTTGATTCTACTCCAGAATTTAGGCTGTGATGTCTCTCTCTGGCAGGATGCATTCAGACTGCTATGGCACTTAAGTTCTGTATGCATCCTCTCCAATCCCGCTCACCCTGAGTGTGTTCCCAGGTTGTGGCACTAGGGGACAAGATTTTCAATTGGCCCCTTGTTGGTCCCAGTAATATAGTTTTCCTCTGTTGAAGGGACTGCTTTCAGCAAACAGAGGATTCTATTGCTTCAGATGGACCTCCCGACACATGGTCAGCCAGTCCATCCCAACCTGTGCTCCATTCACTTTCAGGCTTTTCTCCTGAGGAGACAGAAGTGAATAGGTACAGGATATCTCAGAGGGTCTCTGAAATACTATCAGCTGTTTGTAAACCTTTCACTGGAAAACTTTACATAGTCAAGTGGAAAGATTTTCCATGTGATGTTCCAAAATCCATTTCTGTGCCCCCCCTGACAAAGTTTTGGACTACCTACTAGACCTTTCTGATGCTAATCCACAATAAGATCCAGCTGTGTGCTATTCTAGCATTACATGGCCCCACTGGTACCCTCTACCTGGCACAACTGCCATTGTTCAAGAGATTCTTCAGGGGCATCCTTCACACAAGGCCTCCTATTAGGGAGCTAGTGACTCCAAAGTTCCTTCCTAATGGCTTCAGAGTTTCACTTTTAATCAGCCCATAGTGCTACCTACCTCCTGTGTCAACTCTGGGATGAGAGAGAGAGATCTCTACTCATTCAATGTCAAGAGAGTCCTTAGATTCTACCTTTCTAGAACTAAGGAATTTGGGAGGTCTAGCCGATTTTTTGTGCGTTTCAACCCCAATTGGAAAGACCAGGCTGTTTCAATTCAGTGCATTCTACCTGAATTGTAGGATACTTTCACCATTGCTATGCTATGGCACGGGTAAAATTGGAAGGCACGGCCCATGCCCATTCCACCAGGGCAGTTTCTACTTCCATGGTGGGGATTCGCTCTGTATCCATTTGGACATCTGCAGAGCTACAGGCACCATGCCCTGACTGTCCCTGCTAGGTAGCTTGCCACCTTTGGTGCGACAGATGTTTCGTAATTTGAAAAAAAAGTAATGTGTTGTGTTTTTTTTTTTTGGTGGGCAAGTTATACAGTGCCTCGCAGTATGTGTATTTGTTAATTCAGATATGTGAAGGGGGGGGGGGTGAGGCAGCTTTTTGTGTCTAAGCTGGGAACTAGTGCCGGCTGGAGTGTTTGACAGGCTGCATTTATCACACATATGCGTGATAAATTTTAGGTTCCAAAATTCATCACACATATGATATGTCCCTGTCACTATCTCTAACTATGTTAACTTCTCCCGCCTGATTGCCCCTACAGTTCAGTTCAGTACTTTATTGGTTAGGCAAATTGAGAGGAGATCTCTCTTTCTACAACTGCGACAACATACAACAACTCGAGACATAAATAGCTGGGGCAGTGCTAACTAACTGAGTTCTCACCCAAGTTCTTCTTGTAGATGTCCTCAGCCCCAGACTCCTTCCCCTGATAGTTAAAGTTGATTTAGTTTAAAGTTAATTAATTTAGTTTAAAAAAAACTCTGCTTTACATCCTTTCCAACTGGAGAGCTTCCTTTTTGTTTTGTGCACAAGGACACTCCCCCTTTGGCCTTATAACTCACACCCCTTGGGAGTGCACTGAAATCTTTTGATATACACCGTCATGGTATAACAGAAAAACAGAATCTGACAGCAGATAAGGACTGCTAAAGCCCACCTAGTCTGCCCCTTTTCCCTACCAACAGTAATACCGCAAACCCTACTAACCTCCGGCTTTTATCCTCCCTTTCCTACCTAAGGTTCCCTTGTGCCTATCCCATGCATTCTTGAATTCCAACACAGTTTTTGCTTATTCCTTACATATCTGCACACAGCCAAACTAGATGCAAACATTTTTCAGACACGGTCACAATGGTTTTGTACCAAGTTTGGAGAAATTGGGAACACAATGTTCAAAAAAAAAAGACTAATTTCATAATAGCGTGTGGATTTCCCAAAGAAGTACAAAAGAAGAATTTTGAAAAATGTATGAACTAAAGTAAATGTATATCTGAAAGAAGGAGGTGGTGTTGCTTCTGTATAGATCACTGGTAAGATCCCATCTAGAGTACCATGTCCACTTCTGGAGGCCACATCTCTAGAAGGGTGCAGACTGGGTGGAGACGGTATGGAGAAGGGCAACCAAAATGGCGCATGGTCTTCATCAGAAGCCCTACGAGGAAAGACTCAAGGAATTAAATATGTACTCCCTAGAGAAAGGAGGAGGGAAGGGAGACATGATAGAAGCGTTCAAATACCTCAAATATATTAATACGGCATTTTGCACAGAAAGAGATGCTCAAGGACAAGGGGCAAGATATGAGCTGGAAGTGGGGAGACAGAGGGATATGAGCAAATACTTCTACAGAAAGCATGGTGGATGCCTGGAACAGTCTCCCAGCAGAGGTGGTGCGTACTGAAACAGTAGCAAGTTCACACATGCATGGGACAGACACAGGGGACCTTAGTAACAGGGCTGTGGGGGGAAATAAGGCCAGAGATCGAATAGGGTCTTCGGAAGCACAGTACGTAGGGACTTTAGGGCAGACTAGGTGGGCCAAGAGGTCCTTTTCTGCTGACAGCTTCTAAATTTCTAGGTAGATAGAGTAGAGGCAGTCCAGAGGAAGCCAACTAAAATGGTTCAGGGTCTGCATTAAAATCCCTAAGAGAAGAGACTAAAGGACATTAATATGTACACCCTGGAACAGAAGAGGGAGGGGGATATGATAGAGACCTTTAAATACCTCACGGGGTAAATAAGGGACAGGAGGGAAGTATTTTTCAGAAGAAAAGATGCTCAAGAACAAGGGGACATGCTAGGAAGCTGGAGGGGGGTAGATTCAGAAGAGATGTGAGGAAGTACTTCTTCACAGGAAGAGTGCTGGATTCCTGGAACAGCCTTCCAGAACAGGTGGTGGGGGTGAAAACAGTGGTAAGGTTCAAGAATGCATGGGATAAGCACAAGGGAAACATAGTGGAAGGGAAGGGGGAGGGAGAAAGATTGGGCACAGTCTGCAGTAATAGTGTAGGTAGGGAGAAAAGGGCAGACTGGATGGGCTAAGCGGTCCTTATCTGCGGACAGTTCTATGTTTCTTGGATATTTTGTCTATAGCTACCTTGATTTAAAAGATATCTTGTGTAGAATCTGAACACAGCATGTAAGAAAAGAAATTAATCGAGTATAGTGTCCTTGCAAGTCTGACCTTTTGAATTTGGTTCCATAAGATATTCTGTGACATTCCTACATATGTTGAAGTACTAGGGAAATACAAGGATTGGAAAATTAAGGAATTGTCAGAATCTGACCTTGTTTTTTTATTATAGTATTTTATGTAAAGTTCCTTAAAGCAAAGTGACGGGGGCAGTACTACCAAATCAGGAAGTGATCTATCAAAATTCTGCTTTTTGACTGCAAACATGCGGCAAAAGTTCCAGTCTCCATACCTGTAAATATTTTTTATCAGTCATCTTTAGTTTTTTAGATATTTGCAATTTATTTGAATTGTTGTAGTGCTACAACAAATATGGCGGCTGACTAATTTTCAGCTGCGCTTTTTCTTCAGGTCACATCACGTCTTTTGACTACAGCAGAGGGTCCCTCTGCTGACTATTCCCGATGTCCCTGCAAGTCATACACATGTGCGGCTGGCAGCAGAGGGGGTTCCAGTGCAACATGCTTGGTGACATAAACCTAAAAGAAGCAGAGGATAACTGAGCAAATTACTCGGCGATAGTACAATGCTGGCGGGAAAGAGTACCAGGTATATGATTAGCAGGGCACAGGGAATAAACTGTCTAAAAAGTGCAATTTTTTTTCATAGCACTGCTGCTTTAAGAAGTTTAATTACCATGTTTAAAATGCAATGGTTAAAACTGGTTAAGACTACAGGGAAAATTACATGTAACCTTTACCTCATTACATTTATAATGAAAGGTCATGATCATTTAGTTTCATATTATTGGGTTGGGAACCACTCAACCTGGAAAATATAAAAAATGTGCCCTTTGCTTCAAAAGGTCAACATCAGAGGCACCTGGTTTCCCCATGAGTGATGTATAATCACCATGGAGTAAATATACAATGTCTGGAAGGTATCAGGTGTAAAATGCTCCAGAAAACACAGGAAGTAACAGCCTGACCTTTTAAACCCAGACCAATTAGGATAGCGACTCGTTTACATTTTATGACAGCCTCAAAATCTGAAAAGAATCTCATCAATCGTATTCAACCAAAATACAGATGTATGGAAAACTGAATGATGGTATAATACACCCCCCACACACACACACACACTCTGTAACGGGGCATCAAAATGAACATCAGTAGTATAAAAAGAAATCTTTATTGTGCTCATCTTTCATAACAAAAGGCAGGAAATGTTGCTTGTCAACTGTGCTGAAATACCACTTCTAACTTTAACTTTGTTCTGCTGGAGCTCATTTGTTCTTTTATAATTTGCCATTCCACTTGCATTTTAGGGATTTAGATATTAGAGATACGGCATCAATCACTGATCATAGCTTTCAACAACAGCTCATATAATTGAATTATCTGTCCATTCCAGCTTTCCCCACCCCATTACTCTTGCTGATGACTCTCCCATCACTTCGACCATGTGCAACTGGTATGCACAGATAACCACTGGAGCTTCCATTCACCACTCCTGAGAGCGCAACAGTAGCTACTGTATAACCCCTAGAGTGGAGAAGCACCTCAACTGTACCGGTGCAATCTGAACTCGGGGCCTACAACTGTTAGGAGAGTTCAGAATCTAACGTACCAGTAAATTGAGCACACTGGGTTACTGTATGGACATGGGGACCCACGGGTCAATCAGTGATATAATGAGAAATGTTGTATTCCCAAGGAGTGGAATTCTACTTTGGTCAGGATTAGCTTGATGGAATGGTTAATAATACAGAAAATGAATAAAAATCTACATATTAAAAAATGCAGCTTGCTTCAATTTAGTTTGCATGTTGCACTATTAAACAGTACGCATAAAGTTTACTAAGAGCTAAAGTTCAAATTTTTTTTATTTTCTTGTTAAAAAAGATTCAGGTGTTCCCACTTAATAAAGCAAATCCATATAGTACAATACAGAGAAGTAGGGGCAGGAATCCAGGTTCTTTCACTGTAACTGCTTTTATGGTGGACATGGAAACATCAAGGTCAATGTCTGTTACAGAGAACAGCCTCCGGGCTACGTTAAACTTTCCTTCATCACTCAGAGGGGATAATGCAGGGTCCTCCAAATAGCACATGCCGTCAGCTGAAGAGCTAGTCAGCTGGAACAAAATCAACATAGTCCATTAAGAAGCATGAATCCACTTCAGAGTGTACTTTCATAAATGTATTGCGTCAGCTAGCACTACTGACAGTACAGTTACGTAAGAACTTACCGTAACAGTAGATCTTCGAGAACAGCTCTTGCAGCAGGTTACACCATTAGGACTGAAGCCAACAGGAGCCAGGACCCCACGGAAATTTTCTAGCTAGCAGTATCCAGCGGGGACCGCCCCCGACGTCGACCCCGCCCCTGACATCAGGCATCATATAAAAGGGGGTGGTCCACCAGAATCCCCAGTCTCCCGCCGGAGACTCCTGGCCGCTAGATGACATCTGAAGTGGAGACTGAGGATCCGCCTTCAAAGAAGGTATGCAGCAGGGAGGTGTTGAAAACACCGAATCCTAGGTAGTAATAAATGGAACAACTCTACCTCCAGAGGGGATGGTGGGAGGTAAACTACCTGCTGCAAGAGCTGTTCTCTAAGATCTACTGTTAAGGTAAGTTCTTATGTAACTCTACTATCTTACTTCGAGAAACAGCTCTTGTAGCAGGTTACACCACTAGGGCTGATTCCCAAGCAATTCTGGAAATCCCTCTCAGATGGGAGGAGGCTAGGGAGAGATCACGAGTTGAACCGGAGCCTAGGACAGTAGTCCCTGAAGGACTGCTAGACCAAAACCAGCTCTTCGCCGTAAAGCAACGTCCAGGCTATAATACCTGATAAAGGTGTGCACGGTGCTCCAAGTAGCTGCTGCGCGGATGGCTGAGATGGATACGTTCTTCAGAACAGCAAAGGAGGTAGCCACCCCCTTGTGGAATGTCCCTTAACCGAGCCCGGTAGGGACTTGTTACTCTTCTGGTAACAGAACGTGATACAGTGAATGAGCCATCTAGAAAGAGATTACTTAGAGACCGGAGCACCCAGCATCCTATGGGTGAAGGAGACAAAAAGCTAATCAGATTTATGGTGTTGCCTGGTTCTGGTCAGGTAGTATCTTAGACACCTATACACATCGAGAGTGTGCAGCAGAGCCTCTCCTCTACTGGAGTATTTTGGAAAGTACACTGGTAGGTCGATATCCTGGTTAAGGGTAAGGGCTGAGAGCACCTTAGGCAGAAATTTTGGATTTGTCCTTAGGGACACCCTGTCCTGGTGAAAAACCAAATAAGGTTCTTTGTACACAAGTGTAGCTCAGAAATTCTTCTGGCCGAAGTAACAGCAACTAAAAACAATGTCTTCCATGCAAGAAGACATAGCTCGCAATCCGCAGCTGGTTCAAAAGGAGGCAGCGTAAGCTGCTCCAGGACGAAAGGTAGGTCCCACATGGAGGAATGGGATCCTTAATCAGAAGCCTAAGGTATAGAACACCTCTCAAAAAGGAAAGTGTGGTTTCCAACTGGGATATGAACCGTAGGCCTATAGGTATATGATAGTCCGAGATGGCACAGAGGTGTACTTCGATCGAGGAGTAGGCCAAGCCTGCCTGAAACAGGAACAGGAGGTAGTTTAATACTGAACCCTCAGAACAATCCAGTGGGGAATGTCCCTGTGCTTGAGCCCAGAGACATAATCTGCACCATTTTGTGGCGTACATGGCATGAGTGGCCGGTTTTCTAACAGCCACTAGAACATCTGCTACCTTTTGTGAGACCCCATAGAGCATGACTGCTATGCCCCTAGGAGCCAGGCATGCAGGTTCAGACAGCGAAGGTCTGGATGGACCAAGGATCCTGCCTCCGGGGACAGTAAGTGAGAGCTAACTGGCAGAGGCACCGGCGGTTCCTGAGAAAGTTGGTACAATAGTGGGAACCAGATCTGCCTGGGCCAAAAGGGCGCGATTAAGATCAGCATTGCCTGCTCTTTGCGGAGTTTCAGAAGAACCCTCTGGACCAACGGGAAGGGAGGAAATGCGTAGAGGAATCTGCCCGCCCAGGAGAGGGACAACGCGTCTTGCCAGAAAACACCAGGCCCTACGCGAAAAGGTCTAACCCTGGTGTCCCTCATCTGCGAAACAGATCCTCTATGACCTCCTGGAGTAGTTCCCATTCGTGGACTCTGGCCTGAGATCGTCTCAGACTGTCTGCGATAACGTTGTCCACTCCTGCAACATGTACAGCAATAAGGTTTGCGCCATGTTGCAGTACCCAATCCCACACCCTCATGGCCTCCCTGCAAAGAGGGTAGGAATGAGTGCCTCCTTGTTTGTTGAGATAATACATCACCGAGGTATTGTCTGTTTGTAGCAGAAGAGTACCCAGTGGAATCTCCGATTGGAAAGCCTGCAAGGCGTAAAGGACCGCTCTCATCTCCAAAATGTTTATGTGAAGATGAACTTCCTGGGTCGTCCACGAGCCCTGAGAACTGACACTGTTGAGGTGCGCTCCCCAACCGGACCCTGAAGCGTCCATGGAGAGTATCACAACCGGAGACGGCGCAACAAAGGGGACTACCAACGACAGGTGCTCTGGGTTAAGCCACCATTGTCAATCCCGGATGACGGCGTTCATGATCCTGATTGGATGCTGCAGATGGTTTTGCTTCTGATCCCACTGCACCCGTAACATTCACTGGGTCACCCGCATGTGGAGACGGGCTAAAGGGACTGTTGCAATGGCCGCAGCCATGTGTCCGAGCAGGCACAGGACCAGTCTTGCTGAGACTGTCTTCTTCACGAAGATATCCCTTATGAAGGATTTGATGTGCTCCGCTCTGTCCTGGGGCAAAAAAAAGCTTTCTCCTGGACGGTGTCCAGGACTGCGTCTATGAACTGCAGTCTCTGAGACAGAACCAGGTGCAACTTCTCCCGATTGATGGTGATGCCCAAGGACCCATAGAGGGAATGAGTACAATGGATCGTGGACATCAGAGCCTCCCAAGAGGAGGCCATAAGGAGCCAGTTGTCCGGGTAGGGGAACACGTAGTGGCCTTCTCTCCTGAGAACCGCCACTACAACTGTCATGCACTTCGTGAATACCTGAGGTGCCGAGGACAGCCCGAAAGGGATGGCTTAGAGCTGATAATGGCGACCCAGAAACTCGAAGCGCAAGAATTTTCTGTGCACCCGAGCTATCGGGATGTGCAGGTAGGCATCCTGCATGTCCAATGATGCTAAGAAGGTGCCCTGCTTGAGCATGGGAATTAGCCCTGGAAGAGTCACCATGTGGAAGCGTTTGTAAAGCACCGAAGCGTTGAGGTTGCTGAGGTCCAGAATCGGACAGAGGTCCCCTGTCTTTCTGGGAACCAGAAAGAAGTGGGAATAATATCCTGCGCCTCTCTGGTTCCGCGGTACGTGCTCTATGGCCTCTTTGTCCAGAAGCACTAGCACCTCCTGCTGAATGAGCAGTGTGTGCCGTCCTGAGTAACGGGAAAGCAGGGGAGGCCTTGAAGGTGGGTGATCGAGGAATTCTATAGTGTGTCCTCTCTCTACAAACTGAAGGACCCACCGGTTGGCGGTTATTGTCTGCCACCCTGACAGGTGGCAAGAGATGTGACCCCCGACCTTTTCTTCCTGTTGATCCGGAGGAGGGGCGGGGGCTGGGAAGGAGTCATGCTGTGGCGGCATTGCCTCCCGCAGGCTGGGTCAGTTTTGTGTATCTCTGACCTTGGCTTGGGGAAGACTTAGGCTGGGCCTTGCGGTTGAAGTTGCCCCTTTGCTGCTGGCCGGAACTTGGATGCTGCTGTTGCTGCCAGCCTCGAAAGTGATTCTGGTTCCTATGAAAGGAACCAGTCTTGGGCCTGTACAGTCCTCACCGCCTTCCCGGCATCCTGTAACCTGGTGATTACCTTTTCGGAATCTTCACCAAACAGGACCTCTCCATTGTAGGGAACATCCAGGATATTTTTATGGATGTCAGGAGTAAATCCGGAGACGCAAAGCCATGAGTGTCTCCGGAGACAGACACCCGAGGCTGCTCCCCTGGCCACAGAGTCCGCCGAATCATAGGCGGCTCTCAAAACTTGGGTCCCCACATCTGGCCCTGTGTGAAAGAGGTTCAAGAGTTCCTCCTTCTGCTCGCCATCCGGAAGGCCTTTAACCAGGTCCTGGCCCTGTTCCCATAGGATTCCTGGTCCGGAGGCTGGGTGCTCAAGTGTTGCGGTCGTTGAGACCGGTTGTGAGAGGCCGTGATGACCAGTGAATCAGCCATGGGTTGGTGCGCCAAATACGGGTCCTCCACGGGGGCCCTGTACAGGCAGTCAGCCTTCTTTGGCACAGCAGGGGTGGAATGTGGACATTTCCACATGGCCTTGGTGACGTCCGCAAAAGGTGTCCACCAAGGGTGGCACCACCACAGGCTTAGGATCTTTCTGCCGAAGATATCGAGCTAGGCGCTGTCGTTCGGGGTCTAGATCTTCAGTTTCCCATCCCATAGTCTCCTGGATGTGCCGCATGATTTCAGCAAACGAGGGATCATCTGGAGGTGACCTGGGGAGGTCTTGTGGGTCTGGTGATGGGATACTTATGGGAGAGGGAAACCTGGAAGTATCCGAAGAGTCCAGTCTAGGGTCGTCCCCCTGTGGAGTGGACCTTCTTCCTCTGGGTCACTCGGGGCCGGAAGACCCTGAGGGAGACCGTGAAGGGGGCCTTCTCCTTTTTCTGGATCTGCCCCTAGGAGGTGGTATAGGCTTCTTGGGGGTCGGGGGTCTTCCTGCTGGACCCTGGGGAGGAGGAGGAGACTTTACTGGGACCACATCTTTTTTAATAGTGTCCCACCAAAAGGTGAAAAGGTCTTTTACTTCTTGGATATTCATGCCGGATGACGGGCCTGGTGTCGGGGTTGGTCTGTCGCCCGTATCGGGCGTCGGGTCCAAGGTAGTCGCCAGTTCGGGCGAAAGCTCCTGCGGAAGCCCGGCATCCTCAGTGTCGCCTGCCTGGTCATCAGGCAATGTCAAATCCTCCTCAGATGAATCCCAGCGACTGGTATCGACCAGTGAAGGGAGGGCAGTCATCGGCTCCATAGGTCACTTGACCGATGTCAGGTGCTTAAGGGATGTCTGGTCCAATGGGCGTTTGGCCAGAGAAGAATCAGCAGCCCGCTTAGGTTCCGTCATCCACTTGAGGGACGTCAGGTCCTTGGTCTTCCTGGAAGGGGGATCAGGTCCCCTGGGAGGCCGATCTGCGTCGGGTTCCCGGCGTCTGTCCGAGGAAGCAGAAGCAGACTTTGAAGAGGACTTGGACCAATGATGGTCGGATGACTTTGCTGAGGCCTGGGAGGGCGTTGGAGAAGGGTCCGAAGTCCTGGAAGTCTTTAGTGGGTGGAGAAAAGCCGAAAGACTGCCTGAAGCTCTGACTTTGACAGGAGGCTGAGAGCGAGCCCTGGAGGGAGAGCGGTCTGAGCGCGTGGAGCTTGAGCTGGTGCGCGAGTCCGAGGCCCGGTTTGGGGATCTGGACCTGGCCTTCTCCTGGTGTTTATGGGACTTGGAGGCTGACTCACCTCTGGAGGCAGGGTCTTTTTCCATCGTCTTTAGTCTTTCCTCTAACAGGAACCCCTGAAGTGCCTTCTGACGGTTGATCCTGGTGCAGCTGTTAAACTGCTGACAAAAGGAGCAGGCCTTGGTGTCGTGCTCCGGGACTAGGCACCGCAGACAGGCCGAATGGAGATCCTTGAAAGGGACCTATTTGCCGCAGGCACACTTGGAGGGGTAGGAGATGCCGACATTTAGTTGAGCAAGAAATTGCTGGAAAAGTTTGAGTCGTCATTCGCTAATGAGGTGTCCGTGAGGGCAATGCTGTCAAGTCGACGGCGGGAACAGAATTGGGGATTCTGGGGGAACCCCATCCCCTTTTGTATGATGCCTGATGTTGGGGGCGGGGCCGACGTTGAGGCCGGTCCCCGCTGAATACTGCTAGCTAGAAAATTTCTATGGGGTCCTGGCGCCTGCCAGCTTCAGTCCTAATGGTGTAACCTGCTGCAAGAGCGGTTTCTCGAAGTAAGATCACATGTTACATTTCTTTAAATTTCAGTTTTTCTTTCCAGGATTTAGAGCACATCTGAGTAGCTTATCTGAGATGTCTGTCTAAAAAGCCTTGGACAGCCTCCAACTGACCTCATCATACTTTTTTGTGTTAATATAGCTGTTTGTGCCTCTGTGGCCACCTACTCCGGTCTTCAGGACCCCTTCTGCCCCCAACCCCGTCGTCCTTTCCCCCCACCATCTTGGCCAGTGGGAATCCACAAAGAGCAGGGTCCGAGACCAGGGAGGGTGGTCTCATATGGCTACAGAGAGACATGGGCTTTTCTAGTGTCCCCCGGAGTAGCAGTGAACATGGCAAGTGTGCACATGCTCCCAGAAGCAAAGTACTCCTTCCACCCTCCCCAATCTTGCATCAGCCCCCGACTCCTCTCAGACACCTGGCCTCCACCAGGTGTCAGTCGAGAGCGAGGAACTACACCTCCCCAATCCGGAAGATGACAGCAGCCCAGCGGCCGCTACAAACATCTTCCCAGCCCTCCCCCCTGCTAACCCCTGGCAGCCCGAGCTCACTACGAACACGGATCACCGACGTGGCACAAGGTGTGGAATCCAGTGCCTCAACGCTCAGTTCCAGCAGGCCGGCCACCTCATCATACTTGTTTATGTCATCACAGGGCTTTCCATGGCAACAACCTGTGATATCACAGGCTGCAAATATGAAGCCAATTGGTGAAAGATGTTTTTTAAAAAACATAGTTAAGTACAGTATTATCTGAAATATTTAGAAGTGTAATAACATGAGAAAGTAACAAAAAATTAAAAACAGTAAGCCTAAACATTAGGAACACTGGGAACCACTTAAGATGGCAATACGAACATACAAGTAATACATGCAACAGGTTATTTATTATATAGTTATTGCTATTGTAAAGGTTGATGATATCCCCCTCTTTAAGCATTTTGAGTACACAACCACTTGATTTAAAATACAACAGCAGTGCATGTTAAAAAAATAATTTAATAATGGACTTCTACATACAACCTACTGCAAATCCATGCCTTTGGTGGTATTTTGCTGCACTATTTTCGTTTGCAAAACTGACATGCTACCTACCACTTCGATTTTATGGGCATGAATTCCAAACCACCCCAGTGTCCCATAATCATAAATCTGGAAGTAGCCATATTTCTAAAAAGATCCATTACAAGTCATCTAAAACCTAATAAACACAGCAGAATCCAAATAGTGGAAAAAAGGACACCTTGGAAAAGAAGGGAAATAGAGCACTGTAAAATGGAATGAAAACGTATGGGCACAACATTTCAGGAGTAACATTCACAGAACCTTGAATTCATCAAGCATTTGCAAAATTCGGCCCCTGCAAGGAGAAGTACTGGGGGTAGTTGGGGATAGGGTGACCCTGGATTTGGGAAGACAGAAGCAGATAGGCCTGAACAGGGTACTGTATGTCCTGGAAAATGAGCATGGTCGGGACAAAAAGCTCTGTATAAGTGGGGAGCACAGCCTAGCCACCCCCAACCCCAGCACATGGTGATGTTCCCTTGAGTCGAATTATTAATGCTAAAAGATCAAATGCACATATTTCATAAAAAGCTTGAATTCCCTTGAATTCACATCCCTGTGTCATGATTAGTGTTCCTGAAAATATGCTGTTTGGTTTTGTGATTTTCTTTAAATCAGCATCTGTTAATATGCTCTGCAGTAACTGAAAACAGTGAAGAAACAGTGAAGGTGTTTCTGTCCCTGTCAGTGAGCAATGACATACCTGTCCAGCCTGCTGCTTCACCAATTAAGCCCGATTGAATAAGCTGTTGTATTTCCTAGTTAGAGCAGTCTGTAGAGCTAATTGTTTTCATTTAAAGTTTATTACTAACCCATCTGGTTTGTGTTTAGAGAGATTAGCCTGAAATCATTCTGTTCTCACAAACAGTTGATCATTTGTCTATTAAATATGTAGATAATATTAAGATTGGTGGCCCGTGTTCCAGTGAATCTGATTATGATATCATACAGCGGGACTTACAGTATTTCTGAATGGGTTAAACTTTGGGGCATGAAGTTAAATAACTCAAAGTGCAAAGTTATGCATTTAGGTAACACAACCCCTTTAAAAACTTATACCTTGGGACATTCTACACTTAGTAATACTACGAATGAAAGAGATCTGGGTATTATTATTTCTAATTATATGGATTTCTCCCAGCATATTAATGAATCGGTCAATAAAGCAAATAAGGTTGCATGGTCTATTAAGCGCAATATTACCTCAAGAGATCCCAATGTTTTATTGCCCTTGCTTAAAGTTTATATTAGGCCTCATCTTGAATATGTATCACAGCTTTGGAATCTGTATAAGAAATCTAACATACAGCAATTAGAACGTGTTCAGCGTAGATTCACAAAAAATCTTAAGGGTATGACTCATCTCTCGTATGATACCAGATTAGGTGATCTTGGTTTATTTTCTTTAGAAACACATAGACTACGCAGAGATTTATTGTTTCTCTATGACATAATTCTTGATCCTGCATTAATGGTAGATTTGGGTCTGAATTTTAAGGATTTATCATATAATACTAGAGGTCACCCACTTCAGCTGGCATATAAATCCTTTAACTTTATTAGGAGGAAATATTTCTTTACTTTATGAGTTATTAAACCATGGAACAATTTGCCATTGCATATTATTACAAGTAAAGATAAAAAACAATTTAAGGCAAGACTGGATAATTATTTATTATCAGGCAAACAACTGACTTATTATTAAAACCTTGGTTAGTATGTGAGTTTTCATGGCTGCAAAGCTTTCTTGCTCACTTTGTACCTTAGTACGAACCTTAGTATGATTTGGGGTTCAGTGCTGAACTGAAGTGGTATGAATGAATGTCTGTGAGAAATTACCTCGTCTGTATCACAGATGTCAGTTCTCTGTCATCAAAACTATGCATTCTATTCTGGCTATATAACACAGAGTTGTTTAATGGATATAAAATAAATCTACATTCCATTAATTCTTAGAAGCAGCGTGTCTGATACAGCCTCGATAAATATGTTCATGTGATGACAATGTTGATCTTACTTCGAGAGGGTTCCTTCAGTAGGTCATCACATATAGGACTGGCGCTACCTGGCGTAGGGCTGCATGGCAGACTTTTCTAGCAATACCCGACGGGGGACCGCCCACCCGACGTCACATGACTGACGTCAGTGTGACTTGGTATATAGTGGGCAGTCCCCACGCCCGCCTCCAGTTCTTTCCCCGTATTGCCGCTTCATGTCAGTCGCATAGCAGACTTCATATAGTGATCATCCAGAAAGTGTTTTGCGTCGGATTTTCCCTCGCTAATTTCCTACTAATTTTCCATTTCTTATTGATGTCTTCTCCAAAGAAAAAGTGCTCGTCCTGTGGCACGCAGATCCCGCACAAAGATGGTCACCACATGTGTGTCCTCCATCTAGGCCCGGACCATCCAGTCTCCTCCTGCCCTGAGTGTCAGACCTTCAACCAGGCCACTAAAAAGAGGAGACAGCAGGCTTTGGAGGCCCATCTGCTAAAAGCCCGCTTGGCTTCTCTCGAGAAGAAAATGGATAGGCTTAGACATTCTTCATCTGAAAAGGCCTCTCCTTCTTAAAAAACACAAGGAGAAATCTAGGGAGCAGGAGCACTCCGTGGACGACGCTAGGCCCTCGACAAGCAAGGCCCAGCCGCCACCCAGCAAGGACAGTAAAACTGGTAAATCTTCAGCGGGTAGAGTCGGCCGTTGGCTCCTCCGGCAACCACACCGCTTCGGCTGATAAGTCGGCCCCTGGCTCCTCCAGGGACCGCACAGTGGCTGGTAAGATGGCTACCCAAGCTGCGGGTACTCACCAGACTTCGGTCGATAAGTTGGACAGGGACTCCTTCCCCACCCGCCCGACTCCACCCGATAAGTTGGACGTCCCTGAAGACCGGGCGGGTTCGGTTCCCTCTTCGGGGCCTGACGGTGCCTCACCTGATGTCCAGCGGGACCAGAGGGAGAAAGCCCCTCTCCCTCCTCCTCGCCTGTACCCTCCAATTCACCGGCGGGAACCTCTGGCAATGATAATGGAGAACCCCTCGACCCTGTTGATGCCTCGGGGTCTGCTCCACTCTCTCTCTCAGGGTCAAGGAGAAGGAGGTCCTCTCCGCCATCCGCCTTATGATAGAGGCCCCACCGCTTTGCTGGCCTTGCGCGCGCTTCTCCCCGACGCTGTTGCCCAACGACAGTCCTGCAGCCGGGACTGGTTGTCTGGCCTCTGCCATTGGCCACGACGCCGGATCAGGTTCCTCCACCAGGGCCTTTTCGTCCGGTTCCAATGCCGGCCCCCCTTCCGGCGTCGGATTGGGTGGTGTCGGTTCCCCTGATGTGGGCTGTCCCGATGCCAGATCCTTTGCCCATTTATACAATGGCGGGTCCGACGTGGGTACTCCCGACACCAGATCCGATGACGGGGATTTATACTAGACCCTGAACTGTCCTCAAGACACCAAGAAGGGTATACTGGGGCTACTACTGGGGCCTCTCTGAATGGAGCAATTTTGACAGTTCTACCCTGGATGCAATCCCTATTTGAATTTTCAGAGATTCCAGGGTTATTATCCCCACCGTTCCTGCTCCCCAGCCTACTCCTCCACCCGCCCGGTCACCCTGGATTTCAAGGCTTTAATCCAGTCTTGGGGGCACAGTCGGAGTTGGTCTCGGACCTGGAGACTAGGCTCCCACAACCGCAGTCTCCCAGGTCTCCTTCCCCGAGCAGCTCTTCCATTACCACCGTACACATCTTGGGGAAGACTCGGCAGGACGTTTTCCTCCTGGATACCAGACGTCCTCCTGTCGAGGAGGCGGATGACGACAGTTCAGAGGGGGCAGACGATTCTTCTAAGGAGGTTCCAGAGGACACCGAGGATACGAAAGGCAAGGAGTCTCCAAAGTTCCCACCAGAGGACCCTACCTTTTCAGAACCTTTGAAGTCCTTGAAGGAGTATTTCGACTGGAAGCTGGAGGAACAGGACCCCATGAGACAGAGACTGGCAGAGCATCTCGACCTGGAGTCTCTGTCTCCAGTCCCTATTCCTCCCTGGATGGCACCTCACCACTACCATCTGGCAGATGCCTCACACCCTCCCAGCTGTCCCCAAATGGGCAGACAGGTTTTACTGGGTGTCAAAGGATGCCCCGTTTCTGAAGGTTCATCCCAAGGCTGACTCTGTGGTCATCTCTGTGGCTCATGATCGCTCCTCTACACCAAAGCACATGAGTACCTCTCCTCCTGACAAAGAGTTGAGGCAGATGGACCAGTTCAGAAAGAAGGTTTACTTGTCGGCCACGTGTGCCCTTCAGTCCCTTAATTATGTGGCCCACATGGTGTCCCACCAGAAGGCTACCATGGCCAGGCTACAAGCGCGAGTCCAGTCCATGAACCCCTCACCTTTGAAGGAGGAACTTGCCAAGGATCTCCACCTCTCCAAAGTTTCTTGTAGGCATGCCTTGCGCGCCACCTATGATTCAGTCGATTCGGTGGCTCGCACCTCGGCAATGGCCACTGCCCTTAGACGGCATTCCTCGCTTCATCATCTGGACTCGCCAATGAAGTCCAGTCGGTGATTCAGGACGCCCCTTTTAGGGGCTCGGTACTTTTTGGTGGGGACACCAAAGATATCATCACATACCTACAGGACAAAGGACTTGCCCTTAGGTCCGTGAGATTGATGCACTGATCGGGCTCTCAGCAACAGCAGCAGCAGCCCTTTCGGAAAAGGATCTGGAGGTAGAGGAAGAACGCTCAAGCACGCCGCCAAGGGAAGCGTAAGGCCATGGGTACAGCCGCCCCTCCTGCCTCCAAAATCCAGAGACGTTCAGGAGGCTCTCCCCCTGAACGTCCTGCCACTTCTTGACACCCCGGCCCCACTGCCTCCTCAGTCTTGCAATGGGGAGCAGGTGGGTGGGAGGTTCACCCTCCGAGAGGAGAGTGATCACCTCCGACAAATGGGTCCTGCAACTAGTGTCCGTAGGACTCACCACAGAATTTCTGGAAATCCCTCCGGAAACTCTTCCCCGGAAGTCCTCCTATTCTCGGGACTAGGTCCTCCTAGTTTGCGAGGAGGTAAACTCGCTCTTGCTCAAGGAAGCAATCTAGCACGTCCCCTTCAGGTAAAGGGATTTTAATCCCATTTTTTCCTGGTTCCAAAAAAGACAGAGGACTTCAGACCCATATTCGACCTAAGTCAACTAAACCAGTTTGTCGAGTACAAAAAATTTAGGATGCTGACACTCCAGAGCCTCCTTCCTCTCCTCAGAGAACCACTGGCTCTGTGCCCTGGATATGCAGGATGCCTACCTGCACATCCCCATCTTCCCCAGCCACCGCCGATTCCTGCGTTTCCGCTCCCAAGGGGAACACTTCCAGTTCCGAGTGAACCCTTTTGGTCTGTCCTCGACACCACGGGTTTCTACCAAATGCCTAGCAGTGGTCGTGGCAGGGGTACTGTGGTTTTCCCTTACCTGGATGATTGGTTGATTTTGGCTCTGTCCAGGGATTCTCTGTTGGAGGCTCTTACCTTTACCCTGGACCTTTTCAACAGACTTGGGGTCACAGTCAGTGTTCCCAAGTCACCCCTTATCCCTGCCCAGAGACTTCAATTCATTGGGGCAGTCCTGGATACTGTCCAGTGCAGAGCCTTCCTGCCTCCAGACAGGGTGGAGACCCTAATCTGCCAAGCCTCCAAAGTGGCTTCTCGCAGAACCATCTCAGCTCAGGAGATCCTGCGCCTTCTGGGCCTGATGGTGGTGGCCATCACAACTGTTCCCTAGCAAGACTTCACATGAGGGTCACTCAGTGGTCATTGTGAGTGCAGTGGGATCAGCTCCTGGATGACCTGGACCATCCGGTTCTGGTCTCCTCTGTGGTTCAGAAAGAATTGCACTGGTGGAGAGAGTCTCACAATCTTTCCGTGGGACTTCCCTTTCGGAGCCCTGCACCACTAGCTACCCTCACCACAGATGCCTCGAATATGGGGTGGGGAGCTCATCTCGGGGAACACCAAGCCCAAGGATTGTGGTCCGGCGCGGAGTCTCCTTTGGACATCAATGTTCTGGAGTTGAGGGCGGTCCTGTATGCCTTACAGGCATTTCAGGCCCTACTTCCAAGGGGATCACTGCTAATCCAAATGGACATGTTGGTAGTTTGGTATAACAACAAATAAGGAGGAACCTGATCGTACCCCCCTGTGCAGGGAGGTGATGCAGGTGTGGAACTAGGCAGTCCAGCACCATCTGTTCCTTGTGGCCGTGCACGTTCCGGGCATTTTAAACGTCCTGGCAGACAGTCTCAGCAGATCTTGGACCCTAGCTCACGAGTTGGAACTGCTTCAGGAAGTGGCGGAATCCATCTTCCAATGTTGGGGGCATCCGGAAATCGACCTCTTCGCCTCCGAATCCAACGCAAAGCTTCCCAGGTTTTGCTCGCTCATTCCAGGGCACGGTGCTTTCTGGAACGATGCATTGTCTCTATCTTGGACAGGGAAATTTGTGTACACATTCCCTCCATTTCCCATTCAGCAGAGGGTTCTGCTCAAGCTTCAAGAGGAGAAGGCAAGGATGATTCTCGTTGCTTCTCTCTGGCCATGACAAATCTGGTTCTCGCTGCTGCAGTACCTTTCCAGGGAACCACCGGTTCCACTTCCAGTGACTCATGACCTACTGACTCAGGATCAAGGTCAACAGTTGCACCCGCGGGCTCAGGACCCTGCATCTCCATGCGTGGCTCCTGTAGACATAGCAATCTCCCGTTTCGGGGTTTCCTCCAGGGTTGCTCAAGTCCTCATTGAGGCTAGAAAGCTCTCTACCCGTTCCACTTATGCCATGAAGTGGAAGCGGTTTTCTATTTGGGCGACCGCTAAGGGTTGGAATCACTTTTCTTGCTTGGCCCCACAAGTCATGGAATACCTCCTGCACTTATCGGACTCCGCTCTATCCTACTCCTCTTTGAAAGTCCATATCTCAGCGTACCAGGAACTAGTGGATGGTAAACCCGTGGCTCAGTTGGAGGCCTCAAAGACCTTTCTGAAAGGGATTCTCCATCTGAAAACCCCCATCCGCAGCCCAACTCTGCCTTGGGACTTGAACTTCATCCTGGAAAAGCTCACCCTTCCTTTCGAGCCGGCTATGAGCTGTGATTTGCACTTCCTTTCCTGGAAGGCGCTTTTTCTGGTGGCTATCACGTCAGCCCGAAGGATTTCGGAACTTCACGTTCTAGTCTGCAAGAAGCCCTATCTGATTTTCCATAGGGACCAGGCGGTCCTCAGAACAAATCCAAAGTTTCTTCCCAAGGTGGTGTCAGAAGCCACGCTGAATCAATCAGTAGAGCTTCCGGTGTATTATCCATCCCCCTCTAACAGAGGTGAGGCACTCCTTCATATGATGGACGTCCATCGGATCCTCCAGTGTTACACCCACCAGACCAAAGAGTTCCGCTCCTGCGACCAGTTGTTTGTCTCCTTTGCCCAGAGATCGAGGGGCAAACTGGTTTCTAAGCAGGACCTGTCCAAGTGGTTAGGCAACTGCATTAGATTCTGTTACTAGAAGTACGAGAAGCCTCTGCCGGTTTCTATCAGAGGTCATTCTACTAGGGGCATGGCTGCCTCCGCAGCCTTCTTATGGAACGTATCCGCAGCAGATATTTGTGCGGCTGCTACTTGGAGTTCTGTCCATACCTTTACCAAGCATTACAGTCTGGACACTGCTTCTAGGCAGAGGGCTGGTTTTGGCCTAGCTGTCCTAGACTGGGTCCATTCTAGATCTCACTTTTTCCGTTGGAGTTATGTTTCCTCCTCCCTACTTTCTCTCGGTCTCTCCTTGGAGGGACTGCTTGGGACTCTGTCCTATATGTGATGACCTACTAAAGGAACCCTCTCGAAGTAAGATAGTACAGTAACGTAAGAACTTACCATAACAGTAGATCTTTGAGAGAGGTTCCTTCAGTAGGTCATATTTTTCCCTCTCTCCTTCCCTCATTAGTTTTACAGGACTCCAAATCCTGTTCGCTCTGCTGCCAGGCCTCTTCTGGAGGCGGGCATGAGGACCACCCACTATATACAGTCACACGGCGTCGGGTGGGCGGTCCCCCATCAGGTATTGCTAGAAAAGTCTGCCGTGCGGCCCGACGCCAGGTGGCGCCAGTCCTATATGTGATGACCTACTGGAGGAACCTCTCTCGAAGATCTACTGTTACGGTAAGTTCCTACATAACTGTACTTTTACAAGTCAGATTGACAAACCTGTGTCTGCCACACACTGCTATTTCAGGAGCATGTACTGTATGAACTCATAAAATTCAGTTCTTTGAGGGTTTCTGTGTGAAAATACATGTATGTGTATAACTAGAAATACTATATGGCATCCTGATGCCCCTGTCTCCTGCCCTTATATGAGGCTGCTGCAACCCACTGCCCACTGTCTTCTCCACACAGTCAGAGTTGCTGCACCCTGCTGCCTCCTGCACAAGCAGTTTAGGCTGCCACCCTCTGTCCCCCACCCTATAACACAAGATGAAAATATTTTTTGTTTTTTCTGTCGGGTAGTTTTGGGCAGTGTACCAAAGGATCTGACTCTAGTGGCAGGGTGCAGCATAGTGCAACAACTCTAATTGTGGGGGCAAGAGGCTCTATGGTGCAGCAGGGCACAGTGGTGTCAGAGGACAGCATGGTGCAGAAGCCTCGACTGTGGTGCAGGACACAGTGGGGAATCAGGGCATAGCAGCCCTTTCCAATTGGGGCAATGGAAGTGGGTAACACAGTGCAGCAGAAGCCCCACCTTTGGTGGCCTGGGGTAGCACAGTGCAGCAGCCCAAACTGTGAAAGCAGAGGCCCTGGGACTCTAGGGTTTAGCAGAGCACAGCAGCCCTGTCTGTGGAGACAGGAAAAAGGGGCAACAGTGTGCATTGGTCCTGACTGTGGGGGTGGGGACAGAGGGAAGCAGGATGCAGAAGCCTCAAATGAGAGGCAGGAGACAGGGGCATCAGGATGCCATATATATAGTATTTCTAGTTAAACACATAAATTATGTATTGTCACACAGAACCCCACAAAGAACTGAATTTTATGAGTTTGTACTGTACATGTTCCTGAAATAGCAGTGTGGCAGACATTTGTCAATCTGACATAAAAAAAAAATTTCTCACACAAACCTATTTATTGAGGCTACATCATAGACACACAGCTTCTATCAATTAACGGAATGCAGATTTATTTTATATCCATTAAACAACCCTGTGTTATATAGCCAGAATAGAATGCAGAGTTTTGATGACAAAGAACTGGCATCTGTGATACAGACAAGGAAATTTCTCACAGACATTCATTCATACCACTAAAATTCTGCAATGAACCCCAAATGATCAACTGTTTATGAGAACAGAAAGATAGATTTTAAGTGTTTCTTTAGTCTAAACACAAGCCAGATAGGTTAGTAAACTCTGAGTGAAAACAATTAGCTCAACAGACTGCTCTAACTAGGGACTGCAGCAGCTTATTCAGTCAGTCAGGCATTTAATTGGTGAAGCAGCAGGCTGGACAGGTATGATGTCATTGCTCACTGACAGGGACAGAAACATCTTCACTGTTTCTTCATTGTAGAGCACATTAACAGATGTTGATTTAAAGAAAATTACAAAACCAAACAGCATGCTATTTTTAGGAAACACTAATCATGACACGGGGACATGAATTCAAGTGAATTCAAGCTTTATATGAAATATGTGAGCATTTGATCTTAAAGTACTGCCAATGGGCCAAATTATGGGTCCTATGTTTCATTCCCATCCAGGGCTCTTGCTAAGTCTGCTCACCAGATAGGATGAACATTACACTGTAGAACTGTACAGAACATGCTCCACCAGGTGCCCTTGTAGTGTACTACAGTATGCATCTGTCAGAATGAAGTAAAACTAATAAAAACATTCAATTCAGCGTCTTGTGTACTGTAACGTAGCATCAAGTAGAAGACAGTGATACCTTCAGTGATCTCTAGAAATATATCCATCAATCCATACTTTATTGACAGCAGTATGATCTATTGGGAAGAGTACTGAACCGTGAAGCGGTAGAATAAGGTTCAAATTCCACAGTAGTCACGGACTCACAGTGTAACTTTGAGCAAGTCACTTGACTTCCCCCCGTTCCAGCCTCAAATCCCCTACTCATATTACCACGCTGAAGCAGGACCCCACTGAAAATGAGCTGTTTCAGCTCAGCTAGGCAATCATGGGTAAACAGATTGTATAAAAATAAATATTTTTAAAGTTCTGGCCTGCAGTGGGAACCACTTAAGATGGCAATGCAAACAGATCTGCCAGGGTTTTATTTAACTCTAAAAATTGATTAGCGTTTTGCTCATAAAAGTGCTAAAACACTGTGAAAATGCATAGCACTTGCCTCACTGTGTTTAACAAACATATCACTTCTAGAAAACCTATATAAATACTTTCTGTACAGTTAGTATTGTCCCAAGAAAAAAACTGCTAATCAATTATTTAAAACCCTGTCTGCTAAGTGTGCTCATCTAGCAGAGATAGAAACAGACAATGATGACAGAAAAAGAATGATGGTCCATTCAGTATGTCCAGGATTCCCTTTCTAACCCTGGGAACTACTGTCCATAAAGGGTTTTAGCCCTCCTTATCCACCGCCCCAATTCCCCTGCCTGTTACTGTAACTGTGCTTGAAACCTTTAATGGTTTTGGTGTTCACCACCTCGACTGGTTGACTTTTCCACGGTCCCACCACCCTTTCTGTAAAATAATTCTTTCTCATATCCTTCTTGAACCTCCGTCCTGCCAGTTTTCACTCATGCCCTTGTGACCTTGAACCATTACTCATGCAAAATAATTTCCTACACAATTCATCTTATTTCTTTTAGGAACTTGAAGCTCTCTATCATATCACCCCCGTTCCATTTGGTCTTCAGCGTGTACATGTTCAGTGTCTTGAGGCGATCCTCGTAAAACCTGCCCTGTTGGCCCAGAATCATCTTTCTCACCATTTGCCGCCCCGTTTCCTGCCTGTCCTTATGCTCACCTTTAAGTCCCTACATGGGCTGGGCCCTGGCTACCTGGTGGATCTTCTAACACCTGCTGCCTTGGTCCCCTCCCTTCGATCCTCCTCTAGAAGCCTCCTTGCGATTCCCAGGACGAGGATAAAAACTGCCGGTGACAGAGCGTCTAGTGTCACCGGCCCAGTCCTGTATAATTCGCTGCCATCATCAGTAAGGGAGGCTCCTTCCATTGAGGCATTCAAAGCCCGCCTTAAAACCTATTTATTTAGCTGGGCATTCCCGGACACAGTCTGGTAGTTGAATGTGTCAGCCATTTTAGATTTAAAGGGGGTTATTTTTGAAATCCTGCTATTAGACCCTCATTTTATTGTGTTTTTAAGTATTTATTGAATGTTTATTTTATGGTGTTAATTGTTTTGATTGTATGGCGCTCAGAGCTTCTGGGAGTGAGCGCCCAAAAAATAAAATTTGCCTTGCTTTATCTTTCCTGAGGTAAGGATTCCAGAACAGGGCACAGTACTCCATGCGTGGCCTCACTAAGGATCTATAAAGAGGCAGTATTACCTTTCTTCTGCTGTCACACCACTCCCAATACATCGTGTCATACTATTTGCCTTACTATAGGCCTTGCTGTACTGGCTTGATTGACTGAATGTGTCACTAATGATAACTTCTGGGCCCCGTTCCTCAGCCACAGTACTAAGTTTTACCCCATCCATCCATGTACTCTGTCGTAGTGCTCTTGTTCCCTAGGTGCACTATCTGGCAGTTTTGGTGTTGAATTTCAACTGCCAAACCTTAGACCACCTCTCTAGTCTTTGCAGGTCACTCTGCATTTCCCTGATTCTTCCATCACTATCCACCCTCCCACACAGCTTAGTGTCAATTGCAGGGGATTAAATAAGCTGAAAAAACTGATTGCAGTTTTGCGCTATAAAGTGGTGCAGAGGATAGGGCACATGGTTTGCATGGCCAGGGTCATAGGTTCAAGACCACACAAGGACCCTGGCTCAAATTTTGGGTCTGGCAGTATAGCCTAGAGGTTAGAGTAATGAGTTGTGAACAAGCGTGTCACATCCAGCAGACCTGGGTTTGAGTCCCACAACCTCCACTTGCATACTGTGTGACTCTGAGCAAGTCACTTAACCCCCCAGTGCCCCCAGGTCGCCCCTGAAAACAGGCACTTGTGCCTAGTGGTCCTTACCCGGACACCAAAAACATAAATAAAGTGCTAATCAACTTTGAAAACTTTTAAAATGCATAGCACTTGGCATAAATTGATTAGCAAAATTAGAATACATATTTTTTTATTGTCTTGACTGGGTAAACCTGAATAACAATGTCAACAAATGTTTGGCAGTCTAGTGGTTATGCGATTCAGAAAACGGTTAGCAGTACCCTCTGATTTGCGTAGCACTTTGCTATGCTATACCAGCTATTTAATATCCTACAATTGTGATGAGACACAACCTGCCCCGGATTCCTTCTCCACTGTCACTGATGAACATATTGAAGAGGTATCAGTGCTTTGTCATCTACATTATAACTGCTAGTTTCTCAACACAAAAGGCAGTCTGGATAAGCCTCTGTAAGACTGAAACATGTACTTCATGGCACAGCTTCACAAATATCCATACTTACCAAATAACATAAAGCAGGTACAACTTGAAGCTCACAGCAAGTCCCGAACACAGCAAGGCCTGCATCAGACATTTCTGAAAACACAGACAGACAGACCTGATACTTAACACTTAAACAATAATCTCAAGTCAGCTTCATGTTTTTTTTTGAGGTTTCACCCCTCTATGCTCCACTAGAAATTTACAGGATGAACTGAACTTGAATGCAGCACCCATGGTTTTCCAGAGGAGGGGGCAGACAGGACCCCCTCAGGTAGAAAAAACAACGCAGTCCGAAAGGGGAAGGAAAAGCGTGAACAAAAGGGGGCTTAGGGTGGGTTTTTCCTGGAGGAGGGGGTGATCAGCCGTCTAGCCTTGTGCTGGGGGGTGACCAGTTGAGACCTTCTGAAAGGGTGCGGAATCTGGGGGTTGTGCTTGATAACGAACTGACGCTTAAAGCCCAGGTGTCAGTAGTTGTCAAGTCCTCATTTTTTTTCATCTGAGGAACACTGCCCGGATAAAGCACCTCGTTATGCCAGATGACCTTCTTATATTGGTTCATGCCTTTGAGTTCTCCAGTCTTTACTACTGCAATGCTCTATACCTAGGGTTACCGTGGGTGGACCTCAGTCGCCTGCAGCTAGTACTGAACGCGGCGGCCAGGTTGCTGACAGGGCAGTCAAGATCTTGCCACAGCATGCCTGTGCTCCGTGAACTGCACTGGCTGCCGGTGCGGTGGAGGATCACCTTCAAGGTCACGTTGCTGACCTGTAAGACCCTACATGGACAGGGACCGGGTTACTTGCAAGACCTCCTTTGGCCTTACCGAACCCTCCACCCCACCGACGAGGGATTGCTAGAGGTTCCCAGGGTCTGTCTCCAGACATCATGTGCTAGGGCTTTTGTAGCCCCAACCCTGTGGAACTCTCTACCTCATTGGATTAGAGAGTGCCTGTCCACCGAGATGTTTAAATCCTCTCTAAAACCATATTTATTTGGGCTAGCATTTGGGGATTATGTCTAGTTTTAGCACTGCTGCCTTTTAATCTTGTGTGTTTATTTGTTTAGTGGTTATTTTAATATTGTATATGTGCTTTGGTTTTAGAAAGTGCTTTAGAAATAAAATTTGATTTTATTGAACCCCCCCAGATAAAAAGCACGGGGGGGGGTCAGTAAAGGAAACAGGAAGGGGCTAGTGGTGATGGAAAGCAAGGAAGAGGACCAAAGGAAGAAGAGGGAAGGCGCAAGCAGCCAAGCAGAGGAGGAGGGAAGCACTTGGTTAAAAAGGAGCGGAGGGAATCAGGAGTGTTGCAGAGGAATGTCCCTCAACACTGGAAGTCTCGGAAACCAACAGACGACCTGAAGGCAGAGGAAGAGGTGGATCTGGTGGCAGTCACTGAGACCTTGGCTACCCTGAGCCATGACCGAGACCTCTCCATTCCAGGGTATGCCGCTCCAGATGGGACAGGGAAAATGGGTGGCACTATAGGGAGGGGGATGGGATATCTACAAAGCAAGGCACGATAGGGATAGAAGCGGCAGTGAGTGGGATCAGGGAAGCAACAGAAATGGAGCAAGAGGGAGAGAGAGGTACCCCAGGGGTGTCACATCAGGATAAGGATAAAAAGGCCAGTAAGGTGGAGGGGATGGATGATGCTGTCTCCGCCAAAAGAGTGTGGTTAGCCCTCAAGGCCCTAAAGAAAGACAAATCTCCTGGGCTGGATGGCATTCATCCGAGAGTACTATGGGAATTGGCGGACATACTGGCTGCACCCCTGGCGGAGCTCTTCAACAGGTCACTTAAGACAGGGAGGGTACCTTGGGATTGGCGAGAGGCACATGTGGTGCCAATCCATAAAGGGGGGTCGAGGGAAGTACCAGGTAACTATAGACCCATCAGTTTGACCTCGGTGGTGGGAAAATTAATGGAGAGTATACTAAAGGAACGATTGGGGTGTACATGGAGGAGGTGGGAGGTCTGGATAGTCGGCAACATGGGTTTGTGCCAGGTAGATCATGTCAAACCAATCTTGTGGAGTTCTACAAATGGGTAACATCAGAACTGGACAGGGAAAGCCTGTGGATGTATAATTCTTGGACTTCAGCAAGGCGTTGACTCTGTCCCCACAATGGTCTGGTGGAGAAACTGATGGGGCTGGGAGAGGCCCTTTGATGGTCAGATGGATTGAAAACTAGCTAGCTGGATGCACCCAGAGAGTAGTGGTCTGTGGGAGCTCTGGAACCCTAGAGAGGTTGGTAGCGGGTACGCGAGGGGTTCTGTCCTGGGTCGATCCTGTTTAATGCATACATATCGGACATCAGGGAGGTATAGGGTGTGAAATGAGTCTCTTCGCTGATGACTCCCAGATGGGAGCAGTAGTTGAGGGAAGAGGGGAGGTTGGCCCTGCAAGGGACCTGGACACCCTGGAAAGCTGGGCTTCACATGGAAATTAAATTTCAATATCACCAAGTGCAAGGTGTTACATCTTGGGTGGGGAAACCCTAAACACAGGTACACCATGGGAGGGAGGCGCTGGAGGCCATAGGAGAAAAAGACCTAGGGGTCATGGTGGATGCATGTATGAATAACTCTGAGCAGTGCAGGAGAGCCGGCTAGCAAGGCAAACAGGATGTTGGGATGCATCGTGGGGATCACCTCTAGGAGCAAGGGAAGTGATTCTGCCGGGCCAGCAATGGACTGGCTAGACCACACCTTGAGTACTGTGTACAGTACTGGAGACCACACTTGAAGAGGGACATACAGCTCCTGGAGAGGGTACAGAGGAGGGCAACTAAGATGATACGCGGCTAGGGATTTGACGATGAGGACAGACTTGAGGAGCTCTGCCTGTTTTCATTGGAAGAGAGGGGAGACGGGGGGACATGATTGAGGTCTTCAAGTACCTCAAGGGAATAAATAGGGTAAACATGGAGGGGATCTTTAGACTAAAGCAGGGAGGTATCACCAGAGGGCATGGTTTGAAGTTGGAAGGGTGAGGGGGGGAAGAGGAGGAGGTTTTTCACTGAGAGGGTGGTGGACCCTTGGAATGCACTGCCTGGCGAGCTGGTTCAGAGATCCACAGCGGAGGGCTTCAAGAGAGGGTGGGACAGACACAGAAAGTGGATGTATCAGATGAAGGCCTGTCCCAGGGGGGTGGGGATGGATGATAGGGGTTTCTGGAACACAAGGCTGGGGGGCCTCGGCACCCAACTAGGGATCTGAGGTTCGAGCAGACTCGATAGACCATAAGGCCTAATCTGCTGGCAAATAGTATGTTAGTATATGTCAGGGATGGCATTACTGCCACTAGACAGGAAACAGGAGGGAGGAAAACAGATGTGTTGTTGGTGCAGATCTAAATGGCAGCAGGAAGGAAATTGAGGCTGGGTGTAATTTTTAGGCCACCTAAATCAGGAGAAGGACAAAGGTAGACAGTTGGGTACCCTGATCAGACAGGCAGCTGAAAGGGGTGAAGCGGTGATGATGGGATACTTCAATTTTCCTAAGGGGATTGGAGTGTCCCATCAACCACCTGTGCCAGGAGCCAACTGACTCTGGACACAGTCCAGGATGGGTTTCTGGTTCAGGGGTAACCAAACTGACACTGGAGAAAGTGATCCTGGACCTGGTATTAAGAAACAGGGATCACATCTGGGACATTACAAAGCCCTTGGGGAGCAGCCAGCTCTGAATTATGTGGTTCCAAGTGGACATGAAGAGTGAAGCACCAAGTAAAAAGCCAATAGTGTTAGATGACTGTGGTAAGATAGGTGCAATATTGAGGGAACACCTACTGTAGCTAGTCTTAAGGAAGATATGAGTGTGGCTCAAAAGTGGACAGTAATCAGGGAAGGGACTGCTGCAGTGACTAGCACGTGCCTTAAGCAGGAGAAGAACTTCTTAGAGAGGAGACCAAGCTGGTTCCTGGGGCTGGTTACTGTTTCCCCTGGGCTGATTAAAGACCAATGTTTTGAAAAATATTTATCGTTAGGGCAGAACATGTTAAATCAATACATCTGTGCCTGTTATATATAAACTGTTGCCACGCTAGCTAGCCTGGCTCTTAGAAAGTATTACCTTAGCACGTTATTGACTATTGTGGGGGTCCTTGCACTTATTTGCTTCTATTACTGCTGTGCATTTATTACTCTCACACCTGGTTCATGTTCTCTTGGCCATGACTGATTGTCTGTTATGAAATTTGTCTTTATGTTTCATTCAGGCTAAATGTTTTCTTGCCCCTTGCACCTTGATATCTGTATTGCCTACTTGTTTGTATTAAGTATTGTATTTTGTATTTGCTGTTTTGCTGTTCTTGTTTTGCCTGTGGCAGGACCTACTTGTAAATGAGCATGCTCAATGGAGCTTTCCCGATGAAATTAACTTGAACTTGGTTCAGTATGAAGATGAGCCAGGCAGTGACAGACGAGGGCCACATAAAGTACAGGAAGTCCCAAAAGGATGAGGATGAGGGGGATTGCTTGGAGAAAGCTAGGGAGGCTAGGAAGGCAGTCAGAGGGCTAAGGCTATGAAGGAGCTGCAAACAGCAGAGGGGATTAAGGAGGGAGAGAAATCCTTCCTTAGGTATATCAGCAAAGAGAGGGACATGAAAGTAGGCTTAGTGAAACTAAATGAGGGGGAGGAGATGGGTGGAAGGCAGTAAAGATAAGGCAAAGGTGTTGAATTAATACTTCTAGCTCTGTCTTTGCTAAGGAAAAGGATGGACCAGTGCTGAAAGGGAGGATGGGGGAGGAAGGGATGGGTGAGAAAGGGGTGGGGGTGGAGAGCCATGGCTGCGGACAGGATAACACGAGACAGGGTTAAGTAGGGGCCCCGGGACCAGTCAGCCTGACCTACATTGTGGGTAGTGATGGAGAACGTTCTGAAGGAAAGGCTAGTTGGGTTCCTTGAAGCAAATGGGTTGGAGGATGATAGACAATATGGGTTCATGTCAGGGAGATCCTGTCAAACCAATCTGATCAGCTTCTTCTTTGACTGAGTAACAAAGAAGGCAGATAAGGGTCAGGCAGTTGACATTCTGTACATGGATTTCAGCAAGGCCTTCGACTTGGTGCCCCACAAGAGACTGATCAGGAATTTGGAGGACCTAGGGGAGGGAAGCAAATTAACAAGGTGGGGGCAAACTGACTCAGTGATAGGACTCACAGGGTCATGGTGATGAAGGGGGGAGCTCTCAGGAATGAAGGGCATAACCAGTGTTATCCCACATGGGCCAGCGCCAGGCCCAGTTTTATTCAATGTGTACATTAATGACATTTGAGATGGCATTAAAGGGAAAATCTGTATCTTTGCATTTGACACCAAGCCATGTGGGAGGGTGCACATGGATGAAGGGGTGCAGGACCTAATGGAGGACCTAGCAAAGCTGGAGATGTGGTCTGGCATATGGCAGCTGTGGTTCAATGCAAAGAAGTGCAAGATCAAGAACATGGGAGGAAAAAACCCAAGGGCAGCGTGCAGTCTGGGGGGGGGGTAGTCAAGATCATTTTGTATCAGAGAAGGAAAAGGATTTGGTCACAGCCATTAGCACAGACCTAAAGCAGGCTACACAGTGTGGAAAGGTTGCAGCTAAGGCCAACAGAATACTGGGCTGCACTGCTAGAAGGTTCATGAGCAGACGGGAGAAGGTTATCCTGTCACTGTACAGATCTCTGGTGTGATCGCATCTGGGGTATGATGTACAATACAGGAGTTCCTACCTGAGGAAGGATATCAACCTGCCTGAGGCAGTGCAAAGGTGGGTGACAAACATGGTTCAAGGACAGAATAACAGAGCATGTGAGGACAGACTGCAAGAACTCAATATGTACAAACTGGAGGCGAGAAGGAAGAGAGGGGACATGACTGATGCCTCCAAGTACCTGAGAGGTATAAACAAGGTGGATATCAGGGACCTTTTCTGTATTAGTGAAAACAAGATCACAAGTGGACACACTGTTACAAACTGGGAGAGGGAAGGTTCAAGGAGGTTTGGAGACACTTCTTTACAGAATGGGTGGTGTCAAGGTGGACTGAGCCAACGTCTAAGGTGGTCAATCAGAAAACAGTGGGGGAGTTCAAGAAGGGGTGGAACAGGATGACGGGGAAGGGCAGGTTTGGCAGGAATGAGGGTAGGGCCCACTGTAATCTGTGGATCAGGTGCTGTGCAAATCAGCAGACTACATAGACCAAACCCAAACAGTCTTCCTATGTTGGCCAAGTCGTATGTTCATACGTATGCTCCTATTTGTATTGTTACTTGCAAGCAGTTATCCATCAATAACAAACACATGCATGCACGTATGCACACACTCCTCTATTATGAGGTACTATGTTCATGCTATAACCATGTTATTTGAGGATTCAAGAAATGATATTCATCTGCTGGGCTTTTATTCACAACCTGTAATTACTTATTTTAGAAATGGCCATTCTAACCAAAAATGATCAAATGATCCCTTACCTGTTTCTAGATAGAGATTAAATTAAATTAACGGATGTTCTGAACTTAAGTGCCCTTCCCTTCTGCAGTCAAAGAGATTCCCTCAGCCAAACCTGTATAATGCTGGACTGCAGGGTTTTCTTTAGTTTAAAAAAAGACTAAATGGGCAAGATTACTTCTTGTACTCAACTGGGCCTTTCTATGTAAAAATGGCAGATGGGTGGTGTCAAGGTAGACTGAGCCAACATCTTAGGTGGTCAACCATCTGGCCTAAAAATCATAGAAAATAAATGCATCCCCAACTACATAATTCATCCACCCTTCAGGGAAGGAGGGACAATCTGCACATTTTCAGCCCTGTGTAAAGGCCCATCTGGACATTTTCAGACCCGTAAATGAGCCATCTTGTAGATCTTAGCCCCCTTACCCGCAAACAAGTCAAAAGGTATTGTGCTTAGGTGTGGTGCAAATCTAACATGCAATGGGTTTGCTAGGAATACACAATTTACACCCCGTAAGTTGGGGTGGGGAGGGATCAGATATTTCTAACTCATTCTTGGCTTGAGTACTTTATAAGTTAGTAGGGCCTCTGAGGGGTGTCTCTTACGGTATAAGAGATCCCAAGTGTAAGGTTTGGGCGAGAAGACCGCGAAGCGAAAACTGAGAGGTTCTGTCTGCCCAAACTTCAAAAGAGGAATCTCTTACACCATAAGAGACACCCCTCGGAGGCCCTATTAACTTTATTATAAATCACTCTATAGTTCAGCTCAAGTGGTTTATAATAAGTTTATCATCTTTGTTTTTTAATGTTAGTGTATGGTCCTCCCCTTGCTGCTTAAGTGGAGCACACCCTCCTAACGTTCTCACTCGAGAGCACACTGTACACAAGATAAGGTACAATGGCTCTGCATGCTGACTGGCTGAAATCATATTAGATATTCTAATGCAAGTTGTGTTATGTTATGGGTCCAGCCCCCTTAACCTTGAACTGCATTCTATTGTCCTTAATAAGCCAGATAAACTAATTTTTATATATATAAGCTGTGTGAGCTGCTAGAGAAGCCTGTACAATTTATTGCAACATTTAACAGACTGTTATCAGTGGTCACTCAGTGACGATGCCACAGTGCCACTTCTCTACCTCGCAGCTGCCAGAAATGTCACGTGAAAAATGTTAAATACAATAAATAATACAATATGGGCAACCATACACAAAAAAAGAATAGATTACTCACCTGTAACTGTAGTTCTAGGAGTGGTATATGGTTCATATCCACACTCTGCCAATTCTGCCGGAATGATGTTATTAGTTGGAACATCTTCAAGCTAAGCTCTTCCCACCACCCAGGCGGTATAACCCCTGACTCCACCCCATAATGACAAATATGACACGCTGGAAGCAGGGTGGGTTGTGTGGATGTGAACTATATATCATTCCTAGAACTACGGTTGCAGGTGAGTAACCTATTCTGCTGGGGGGGGGATAAGGTTCACTAATCCACACTCTGGCAGACTCCTAGTAGTTCTCCAGGAGGAGGTACAAGGTGCGTACCCCTAGTTAGTGAACAGAGACTGGAGAACCAAGGTCCCTGTCATCGAGGCACAGGACAAGAAGCATAGGAAAACCACGGGCCATTGTAAAATTCACAAGTAACATTTTGTTATCAATAATAGTAAAATGAAAAATAAGAATTATTCAGTAAAATTATTTACAAAGGCAGTACAAACAGAGAAAACAAAGTCCTTCGCCTGAGGGTATCTCTAATTCCAAGTTTCAGTCTCTTCAGCAAAAATATTGCTGCTCTTTTTATAACAAGTCTTTGCCAGGTAATTAACTTCTTCATCCTGAGCTCGTTGAGGAGACATACTGCTTCTCACCAAATGTTCTCGTCAGTTTCTTTGCAGAGCAGCCTTGCAACTAGAACAGTGCCCCAAGCTGGCCTCCTGCTGACAGCTCTGCAAAAGAGTTTGCAATCAAGCCTGAGAGGAGCTCAAACTGCATCTCAGGTTAATCCCCTAAATTCTAAACTTTTTGCAATCATTTCAACAGTATAATTGTATATATTTTCAAACCAAGGGATTCCAGTATCACTTACAGTTTCACACAAAGAGTCACATATACCGCAGCTATACAAGGGGAAGAAAAGACAAACAGCAAATGAAGGCAGAGAGATAGTGGGAGGTGGAGAATCGTGAGACCCTCAGAGTGATCAGCTCTTAAGTCTCATGAGAACATTTGGTTGCACAACCAGACAGACACGAGACAGAAAAGGAGATGACTGAACAAATCCTTACATTTAACTCTTTCTGCATAACAAATGGGACAGGTCCTTATTCAAATCTGTCACAGTCCCAAAACGTGCATCTTGGCATGACTCGAGGTTGATGCGGTAATCGGAAATGAAGGTGTGTGCTCACTTCCAGGTAGCAGCCCTACAGATCTCCTGTACGGGGCCATCCCTGAAAGCAGCCACCTAGACAGCCATATATCTGGTGGAATGAGCCCAAGTCCCTGCGGGAGGCTCCTGACCAGCCAACCTATTACACAAGTTGATACGAGATGTGATCCATCTTGCAACTGTCTGCTTTGCTGCCCATCTGCCAGATGCAGTTTCAGTGTAAGTGACAAACAGCTGGTGAGCCTGTCCCTGAACTCCGGCTATATGCTCCACATAACAGAAGAGTGTTCTACGCAAGTCCAGAGTATGGACCCTGTGGTCGACCTCTGAATATGGATTGGTAAGATATACTGGTAAGTTAATCTCCTGGTTAAGATGAAACTCTGATACCACCTTCGGGAAGGATTTTAAGTTGGCGTGAAGGATGACCTTGTCTCTGTGAAAGACCAGATAGAGAGAGTCCACCGAGAATGCCTGGAGCTCCCCAATCCTTCTGGCAGATGTAAATGACAACAGGCAGGCAGTCTTCTACAACATGTGTGACAATTCACAACTGTGCATTGGCTCAAAAGGCTTGCCCATGAGCACAGGCAGGACAAGCAGTAAGTACCATGGTGGAGGTGGTTCACGCACCAAAGGGGACAAGTGGTCGAGGCCCTAGAAAAGGCACCCAACCACCATCGGCATACCAGCTTGCACCTGGTATGCAGAGGTGGCTGCCAGGTGCACCTTATGCATCATCGCTTGCAGTCTTAGCTGGGAAAGGGACCAAGGGTAGTCCAGAATGCTAGCCACTGGGCAATCAGTAGGGTCAAGTTCTTGCCCTGGCACCAAATGGAAAAGCTCTTCCATTTAAAGGCATAGCACCTACAAATCAAATCTTTCCTGGAGGCCTCCAGCCACTCAGGAACCAGGCTGTGAGGTGCAGGGACTGAAAGCCCAGGTACAGCACCATCCTCTGAAGACTGGATGAGATCACTAGATGCGTCTGTCATGAGCGTGATGGTCGACTCTGGACGGACAAATGGGATTCTTCCTCCAGGAGCTCTGGGATCAGCTACCACTGGACAGCAACCAACATCAAGTGGATTACTGTGACTGGCTAGTTCAAGTGGCCTAGGTGCTGGGACCACTGCTGGCCCAACTCACACTGGAGGTGGTGCATCCACTAGCGGGCCCACCAGACGACACTGGTGCAGGGTGCGACATACCCTAGCAGCCTCAGGAAATCCTGGAGAGGGTGCAAGAGACCAACCTGAAATGATTGGGCAAAGGAGGTAAGATCCTGTGCCCAGTCCACCTGGAGTCAGGCCTTGGCCCACTGAAAATCTAATTCTGCACCGATGAACTTGATCACCTGCTTCAGTACTAGTATGGACTTATTCGTACTGACCAACAGGCACAAGTCTTAGCAGGTCTGGAGAGCAGGTCTGCAGTATCTTGCTGGTCAGGTACTGAAGGAAGGAGAGGGAACTAATATAGATCAATATTGTAAAAAACTAAGGTTGAATCAGTTAGAAACTAAAGATGTACTGTAATTGGAGAGTTTAAATTTGGTCCCATATCTGAGAAAGAAGTTTTGAAATTGTTACAACAATTGGATGAGAACAAAGGCTGTGGCCCTGATTTACTGCACCCAAGGATTTTGCGGTTGTCGGCTGGGGAAATTGTGAAACCAGTGACTTATTTGTTCAACTTGTCCCTAGATACAGGGACTGTCCCTTCCATTTGGAAGGAATCAATACTTGACCCATTGTTTAAATCGGGCTAAAACAAATTATAGGCCAATTTCATTATTGTCAATTTTGAGTAAGTCACTGGAAAGGTGTGTATTTGGACAATTGGTCTCATACTTAGAAGGGAGGGGCCATCTGGCTGAACAACAACATGGTTTCAGAAGGTGCTTCAGTACGACAACTTTTTTTGGTTAGGTTGATGGGCACCACTCTTTATGCCTGTGGTAAAGGCATGCCGTCGGGAAGGGTGTTCATCAACCTAACCAAAGCGTTCGATTTAGTAAATCATAAACTGTTACTTCAGAGGTTACAACTATGTGGGGTATCTGAAGCAGGCCTGCAGTGGTTTAAAAGCTATCTGTGTTCTCGCACACAAAGGTCAGGATAGGGGGTGTTCTACCAGAACCAGCAAAAGTTATAGCTGGTGTACCCCAGGGCTCGGTATTGGGGCCATTATTGTTTTCAATATTTGTAAATGAAATGCCAAAAGAGTTTAGTAAATCGAAATGTGTGCTATACGCTGATGACACAGTCTTCCTCACCTCGGGCCCATCTGTTAGTGAGATACAGGAAGTCTTACAAGAAGAATACTTAAAGTTAGGAAATTGGTTATCCCTGAACAGCTTAAAATTAAATGAGTCAAAAACAAAAGTTATGCTGTTTGGGACAGCACAGAGGTTGGCCCGAGGTGGGGAAAACCTAAGTATCAAAAGCAGTAAAGGGGTGAAGATTTCCCATATTGATTCTTTCAAATACATGGGAATTTACCTGGATCCTTCCCTATGCTTCATGGGACATTTGAATTTTATTAGTAAGAAAATAAATCAAAAATTGGATTTCCTGTACAGAAACATAAATGCCCTGACTGATGAGGCAAGGTTACTCACAGCCAGGCAAGTTTTGATAACAATATTGGACTACGGTGCTCCTTTATGTTTCAATCTAGGGGCCTCTTTTATGTCCAAATATCAGTTAATATTAAACAATATCTACCATTTTGGGTTAAGGGCTCCAACCAGAACACATCACTGTATTTTATAAGAGAGAATGAACATTTTGTCCCCAGAACGTAGAACAGAGTATAACACTACCACATTTGCATTTACTGTTTTTCATAATACAGTTCCCAGTTGCCTTTATGATACATTTATAAAGTAAAATTATTCCCATTTGACAAGAAGAAGTGTAGCCTCACTATTTTATTTACCTGTTGCTAAATTAACAATGGTCAGGCGCTCATTTTCATGGTATGGTCCAAATGTGTTGAACAAATTTTCATCTATAACTCAAAACACTAACAGTATAAAATGTTTTAAACTAATGTTGGCACCTTACTACTTTAATGTGCACTCTTGCTTGTTCAATAACAATGCATCTGGGTAATTGTGAAAGCAGTTTTATACTTGTAACCGTTGTGTCAATTTTGTGTATTTGTATTATGTGATGTATCCTGTTTTTATGAGAGGCATAACTGAAAAACAGCTGTGCCCAAACATTTTCCTGGTTAAAAATAAACAAACACAAAAGGGGTCTGTGGATCTCTCCATGGCCTCTATGGATGGACTGGCTACCAGCCAGTCATCCAGGTATGGGAATATTCTGACCCATAGGCACCGGAGCTGGGACACCACCAGTGCAATGCATTTGGTGAAGACCCTTGGTGCAGAGGAGAGGCCAAAGGGCATGACCTGGAACAGGTACAGGGCCTCTTCCACTCAGAAATGGAGGAAATGGCTGTAGGACCTGCAGACAGGAATGTGGAAGAATGCATCCTGGAGGTCCAGGGAGCAAAACCACATGTTCTGCTCCAGGCAATGTCTAATCTGCATCAGAGTGACCATCCGGAACTTGTGCTTCCACATGCACTAGGTTAAGATCACGTTGATCCAGTATGGAGTGACAGTCCCCCATCCGTTTTGGGACCAGGAAGTACCTGGACACATAAACCTGACCTGCCAGAATGTCCAGGACATGGGTTGTTGCCCCTTTCACAAGGAGCTGGGAGATGTACTTCCTAAGGGTGAACACCATGTCCCGAGACACCCTGAACTCTCGAGGTGCATGAAGGTGGTAGGGTGGGATAGCCTCGAAGTCTAGAGACAGTCTCTACCCACTACATCCAATACCCACTTGTCCATTCTCTTATTTATTTTGCTCCTCCCCTCCTCCCTGACGGCCACTCCTTTGGGTGGCCATGGACCTTGCCGGCACTCCATCTCTGCCACCAACCACCACTCCACATCGCAGCCCTCCCTGGGTAACCCAGTGTAACCCTTTGCTGGATGGGCCCCTACCTCTGATGGGGAAGGTGCCAGTGGGGGGATGGCCAGCACACTATTTAACTTGGCTCAGGGTGCTGCTGAGGTGGTCTGGGCTGTCTGGGGCTTCATGGCGGCAGGGATTGGCAACCGTCATCTGGCTGGCTAGGGAGCACATTTCCTCATTTTCTCTCCTGTGAGCGTGGCATGCCACTGACTGTATGCGCCGACATCCATCATGCTCCCCTAGACTGCAGGGCCCAATGCACTGCTGTTTCCCCAGCCTCCGCAAGGAGTCAACAAGTGCTGGGCCGCAGACCCTCCCTCCCCTGGGAGAAGGCAAGCAGTCGTCAGAAGCTCAAGCCTTCTCCCCTTGGCCAGCCATCTGGCACCAGAGTCTGTTCCCGAACCTGGGTCGCTGGTATTGCAGCGGTAAATCTTTCCACTGAGCCGGTGGGCCAGCTCTTGTCCATTATCATAGCAGACCAGCGTGGCAAGAAGTGACGTAGCTGGCCTCCGTTTGGGAGCGCAGTTGGGGACAGGAGAGGTGGAGGAATGCCACCCTCCAACCTATCACTGGGCAGCTTCTGTGGGGCACCAGCAGCTCACTGTGGGAGAAGCACTACTACCCTTGCCCACACTTCCTTTTTTGGACTTTAGGCTTGGAGTGCCAGTCCTGAAACTCCTGCTGAGACTACTGCCAGGGAGGCTGTGATTGAAAGGAGCAATACTAAAAAAGCCCGCTTCTTAGGCTTTTTCTTGTGTCCTTCTGGGATGAAATCATACAGTCAAGGGTGGTGTTGGGACTTCTTAATCTGAATGAGATGCCCTTCCACTCCAGGGCCAAAGAGGTTGGTGCCCAGCAAAGGGACAATGACCAACTTCTGTTATGTGTCCGCCGTGAAGGTATACAAATACAGCCAAGCCCTGCGACACATGGAGACAGTCGCTGCCACCCCATGGGTGCATGAATCGCCTATGTCCATGGCTTTCTGGAGCTGGTGTTTAGCCAGTGATTGATCATGATCTCTGATGAGCTCCACTGCCATCTGCTGCTCTAGATGGAGGTGGGGGAGGACCACATCAAGGATTCCCCACCAGGGACTGCCCATAATTAGCCATCATGATGGCATAGTTAGCCTGAAGAACACCCAGAGTGGTTGCAATGTACACTTATTTAGTGGCATGGTCAAGCGGCTTGGAACTCCTTGTCCAGAGGCTTGTCCATGTCCCCCAGTGTCTGCATTTATGGAACGCCAAATCAGTGGCCAGCCCTTCGGCTCAAGGGTGGTCCAAGAACCCTGAATTGGGAGCCTATAGGGACTGCGCACTTGCAGATAATTTTATTTACTGGATTTTTAGAAACACCATTGAGCGGAGTTATTTACCAGGGTTCTACGTCAAAAATTGCAAGTGCTACAAAATTTAATGTTCGGACAAAATCAACTGAACATTGGATTACAGCAGAAAGTAGCAAATTCCTGACACATTGTACAGAGTTACAATAATAATATTTGGAAAAAATACACAGTTCATTGTTTAGAAAAGGCAACTTTATTTTATATACCACCGTATCCAAAGGCACTGAGTGCTTTACATAAAACGATAAAGTAAAAGACTATAAACAACTAAAACAAACACAGCACGAAATCAGATTAGATCAAAAACCTTCTCAAACAGATAAGTTTTAAGAAAGGATATGAAGGCCTCCACCGAGCTGGCTGCCTTAATGTGGGGAGGGAGGGAATTTTAAAGGAGCAGGGCAGCCACTCCAAAGGCCCTGTTACCAGATCTTCTCAAGCGTGAAGACAGAACAACCAGCAGGTCTGCATCAGCGGAGTGTGGGGGGTGGACTGGGGAGTACAGAATCAGGAGCTCTTTTAGGTAGTCAGGTCCCAAATCACGTAGGGCCTTGTAAGTTAACAAACCAATCTTGAAGGTGATACATGCACGCACAGGCAGCCAGTGCAGAGAGCGCAGAACAGGACTGATTACAGCAACTTGCTGTACATTCTTGTCTGACAAAAGGCTACTTTGTAGAAGTTGTCCAATTGGTAGGGGAGGAGGAGGAGGAGGAGAGGAAAAGGGAAGTAGGGAGTGGGGCTGTGTGGAGATGGGAAGAGGGTGGGAGGGAGAGGAGTAAGTGTCCCAGACAGAGGAGTTTGAGATCGCTAAGTACAGGTACAAGTGGATTTTTCAGTGAAATAGTTTTCAGGGCCATTTTCATTTGGGTGGGCTTAATTATTCCCATGATAGAGGAAGGGAGCTCATTTAGCCATGACGGGGATCCAACAGAGCACATAGCTAGGCTAGTCTTATGGAATGGGATTTGAAAGGGGTTTTTAAGGGTGCTACCAGTAACTTGCTTGCTTTGGGCAGGGAGGAAGAAGGGTCTAAGGGTGGGGGAGGAGTGGCCATGGAGAACTTTAATTCCCAGCATGCATGTTTGATATTTGATGTGTTGGTCCAGGGGTAGATATCCAGAATTGTTATAGAGGTAGCAGGGGTGTATCATTCTATCAGCAGCTAGAAGAAGTCGACACACATTATTCAGTGCTACTCTTACTCTGTTTAGGGTAGAGTCAGCAGCAGCGGCATAGACTACCAGCCTGTAGTCAATTATCGGGAGTACTGAGGATGCAACCGCCAGATGCCTAGACTCCTCAGCCATAAGTGATTTGTGATGGTAAAGGGTAACCATTTTTTTTTTTCTATTTACTGCTATCACTGTTTGATCAACATGATGTGCAAAGGAGAAGTTGTCGTCTAGGTACACACCTAGATATTTGAAGGCACTGACCTGCTCCAGGACAGAACTCACCTGATTAACGATTGTAAGGGGTTGGAGCACCTTCTTTTTTTGTGGACAAGAAATCAACATTGACTTCATTTTCTTGCTGTTTAAGATTAACTTTTTAGTAGGAACCAGTATTTCAAGGCAGTAAAGCTTTGTTGCAAGTTAAGTTTGAGATCTTGCTGGCTTCTGCTGTTAGAGGAAACAACAACGTCATCCGGGTAGAGGAGTACATGAGAGTTTGGGCATGCCAGAGGGAGACCGCTGATGAATAAACTGAACAGAAAGGGTCCAAGGACTGATCCTTGTGTTACCCCTACTGTGACATGACCCATGTCAGAGGCTGCCTTGTTGATTTTTACTTTTTGTGTATGGCCTGTCATATACTCTTTGAACCAGGATAGAGAGTCTTGGGAGAGCCCTAGGGTGGACAGTTTATCAAACAGAGGGGTGTGGTTAACAAGGTTGATAACCTTTGTTAAATCTATGAAGATGGAGCTCACCAATTCACTGTTGTCAAGGACACTGTGTGCAAAGTTGAGGTATTCTAGCAATGCCGATATGGTGCTATTGTGTTTTTTAAAGCCATGTTGTTGCTAGCATTGTATTTCATATTGGTTTAGGTAGGTTACCAGCTGTTCAGCTATCTTCTCCAATGCTTTGGAGAGTGGGGATAGTATAGAGATGGGGCGATAGTTGGAGACGACATCTTTATCACCCTCTTTGTGTACCGGGGTAACCAAGGCTGTCTTCCAGATACTAGGGAAAGTACAGCTATGTAAGAACTTACCGTAACAGTAGATCTTCGAGAACAGCTCTTGCAGCAGGTAACACCATTAGGACTGAAGCTGGAAGGTGTCAGGACCCCACGGAAATCTTCTAGCTAGCAGTCTTCAGCGGGGACCGCCTCCGACGTCGGTTCCGCCCCCGTCAGACGTAGTACATAAGGAGGCGGTCCCGCCAGATTCCCCAGTTCTCCCGCCGGAGACTCCCGGCCGCAGGCTGACATCAGAAGGGGAGACCGAGGATCTGCCATCAGAAGAAAAAGAGCTAAAGCTCTTGCCAAGGCCTGGTAGGCCATACCTCCTCCAAGGGGGAATGGTGGGTGGGAAGGTACCTGCTGCACGAGCTGTTCTCGAAGATCTACTGTTATGGTAAGTTCTTACGAATGTACTATCTTACTTGAGAAACAGCCTTGCAGCAGGTAACACCATTAGGACTGATTCCCAAGCAATAGCGCCTGAAAGCATTCTGGGAGGAGGAAATTAGAGAGATCTTGAACAAGTCCTGACTCTAGGACAGGAGGCCCTGTAGAACTAGCTAGGTCAAACCGCTCTCCGCCGTGATGTAATATCCAGGCTATAGTGCCTAATAAATGTGTGCACTGAGCTCCAAGTAGCTGCAGCACAAATGGCCGAGGTGGAGACGTTAGAGTGCTGCAAAGGAGGTAGCCACCCCTTTGTCTGAAGTGGCCCCGGACTGCACCGGGGAGGGGCTATGTCTCTTACTGTAGCAGGTGAAATACACTGGACAAGCCAGCGAGAAAGGGTCTGCTTTGAGACTGGTTGGCCCAGCATCCTCTCAGCTAAGGAAACGAATAGTTGTCCCGACTTCGCGGTTGTTTAGTTCTATTCAGGTAGAACCTTAAGGAGCGGTGAACATCCAGGGTGTGAAGCAGCCGCCTCTATTAGAGTACTTGGGGAAATACACAGGCAAATCTATGTCCTGGTTGAGAGGAGCGCAGAGACCACCTTAGGCAGGAATTTAGGATCTCGCCCTCGAGACACACTGTTCTGGTGAAAATTAAATAAGGCTCCTTGCACATGGGAGCGAGCTCGAAACTCTCCTTGCTGCGGTGACAGCAACTAAAAATAATGTTTTCCAACAGAAAACGCAGCTCGCAATCCGCTGCAGGTTCAAAGGGAAGTGTGAGTTGTTCCAGGACAAAGAGTAGGTCCCAAGGAGGAACGGATCCTTGATGGGTGGCATAGGTGTAACACCCCTCTCAGGAAGTCTCGAGAGGCATCAAGCTGTGCCACTGTGCGCTGTCCCACCGGGAAGTGATATGCAGATATCACGCAGAGGTGCACTTTAATGGAGGAGTAGGCGAGACCCGAATGGAATAGGGAAAGAAGGTATTCCAGCATCCCTTTCACGGGCATTCTGAAGGGGAAAGGCCGCGCTCTCGACCACAAGCAAAAACAGCGCCACTTCATGGCGTCACGTCGCAGCGTTGCCGCTTTCTGGCGGAAAGGACTTCCGCCACCTCTTGCGAGACCCGATCGCATAATGGCTATGTCTCTAGGAGCCATGCAGGTTCAGTGAGCGCAAGTCTGGGTGGACTAGTGAACCCTCCCCCTGAGACAACAGGTGGGAGCTGAAAGGCAACGGAACTGGAGGTTCCCGGGACAATTTCATCAGCATGGGGAACCAGATCTGCCTGGGCCAGAGAGGTGCTACCAGGATCATTGCTGCGTGCTCCCTGTGCAGTTTGAGAAGAACTCTCTGGATCAACGGGAAGGGAGGGAAAGCGTGGAGGAATCTGTCCGCCCAGGAGAGGGACAACGCGTCTCACCAGAAAACACCAGGCCCTGGATCTAGCGAGCAAAAATCGGGCAGTTTTGCGTTGGATGGGGAAGCAAATAAGTCCAACTCTGGAGTGCCCCATCGAAGGAACAGATCCTCTGCTACCTCCTGAAGAAGTTCCCACTCATGGACTCTGGCCTGGGAACGACTCAGGCCGTCTGTGATTGTGTTGTCCACTCCGGGAATGTGAACTGCAATCAGGCTCGCGCCGTGTCGGATTACCCAATCCCACACCCTCATAGCTTCCCTGCAGAGGGGGTAAGAGTGTGTGCCTCCTTGTTTGTTCAGGTAATACATCACTGCCGTGTTGTCTGTCTGAAGCAGAAGGGTACTCGACGGTATTTCTGACTGAAAGGCCTACAGGGCGTAAAGGACTGCCCTCATCTCCAGCACGTTGATGTGGAGGTGAGCTTCCTGAGGGGTCCATGTTCCCAGGGACCTCAACCCGTTCAGGTGTGCTCTCCATCCCAGCCCTGAGGCGTCTGTGGAGAGGATTGCCTTCGGGGACGGCGCGGTAAATGGGACACCCGCAGAAAGTGTCCCTGGGTCTAGCCACCATTGGCAGTCTCGAATCACTGCGTTCGTGATTCTGACCGGATGCTGCATGTGGTCTTGCCTTTGGTCCCACTGCACCTTGAGCATCCACTGAGTTACCCGCATGTGGAGCCTTGCCAAAGGGACGGTTGGAATGGCCGCAGCCATGTGTCCGAGCAAGCGAAGGACCAACCTGGCGGGGACGGTCTTTTTGCTGAAAGATCCCTGATGAGGGATCTGATGTGTTCCGCTCTTTCGTCGGGAAGAAAGGCTTTCCCTTGGACGGTGTCCAGAACTGCGCCTATGAACTGCAGCTTCTGGGACGGTACTAGGAGAGACTTCTCATAGCTGATAAGAATCCCCAGAGACTGGAACAGGTCCTGGGTGCTCTGAATAGCCATCAGCAGTGCCTCTTTGGAGGCGGCCATAAGAAGCCAGTCGTCCAGGTACGGGAACACATAGTGGCCCTGGCTCCTCAGAGACGCTGCCATGACTGCCATACAGTTGGTAAAGACCCAGGGGGCCGAAGACAGTCTGAACGGAAGGGCCCGGAACTGAAAGTGGTGGCCGAGAAACTCGAAGCGCAGGAACCTCCTGTGCGCTTGAGCTACTGGGATGTGCAGGTAGGCGTCCTGCATGTCCAGGGACGCTAAGAAGGTGTCCTTTTTCACCATGCAAAAACGTTTGTAGGCGACCGACATGTTGAGGTCGCTGAGGTCCAGGATTGGACAGAGGTCCCCTGTTTTCTTCGGAACCAGAAAGAAGTGAGAATAGTATCCGGATTCTACCTGGCTCTCTGGGACATACTCCACCGCTCCCTTTTGCAGGAGCGCGAGTACCTCTTGCCTGATGAGTGATCTGTGCTGACCCGAGGTAACAGAGAGCGGGAGGAGCCTTGTGGGTGGCTTGTCCCTGAATTCTATAAAGTGGCCTCTTTCGACCAACTGAAGGACCCACCTGTCGGTGGTTATGGACTGCCACCCTGGCAGGTGGTCCGCAATGTGGCCCCGATCTTGGTGTCCCGTTGATCCTGAGGGGCAGGGGCCGGGAAGGAGTCATGCTGTGGCGGCTGAGGGGCCAGCAGGCTGGGTTGACTTAGCTGGTCGTTGACCTCGGCCCGCTGACGACTTCCCCTGGTCTCTGCGGCAGAAGGAGCCCCTCTGTTGAGGACCGGCGCGGGACTGCTGTCTCTGCATCTGGCCTCGAAAACGGCTTTGGTTCCTACGAAAGGAACTAAGCTTGGGTCTGTATATGGCCTGGAGAGACCGTACTGCCTTCCCGGCCTCTTGAAGTTTGGTGAGGATCTTCTCCGAGGACTCACCAAAAAGAACTTCTCCATGAAACGAGGCGTCCAGGATGTTCTTCTGAACGTCCGGGGTGAATCTGGAAACATGGAGCTATGAGTGTCTCCGGAAGCATACGCCTGAAGCTGCCGCTCTGGCCGAGGAGTCCGTGGAATCATATGCGGCTCGCAGCACCTGGGTTCCCACGTCCGAACCCGTGCGAAGGTGCTGTAGCAACTCCTCCTTCTGCTCACCTTCTGGCATCTTTTCCGCCAGATCCAGTCCCTGCTCCCACAAGGCGTTTTGAAACTGTACCATGTGGGTCAAGTAGTTGAGGGATCTGATGGCGCAGGTAGCGGAGGCATACGTGCGCCTGCCCATAGCGTCCAGCTGTTTGGACTCTGGGTCCGGTGGCAGGGTGCTCAAATGTTGCGGCCTCTGGGACCGGTCATGAGAGGCTGTAATGACCAGAGAATCGGCCAGAGGATGTGATGCCAAGTACTGGTCCTCCCTAGGGGCCTTGTACAGGCAGTCAGCTTTCTTGGCACCGCCGGAAGTGAGTGTGGACGTTTCCACGCTGCCTTGGTGACGTCCACGAAAGTGTCCACCAAGGGTGGCACCACCACAGGCTTAGGATCTTTTTGGCGAAGATATCTGGCAAGGTGTAATCTCTCGGGGTTTAGTTCCTCTGCATCCCAGCCCATGTTCTCCTGGATATGCCTCATAATCTCTGAGAACGATGGGTCATCCAGAGGAGATCTTGGGAACTCATGTGGGTCCGGAGAAGGGACGTTGATCGGAGAGGGGGATCTGGATCCGTCCGAGAAGTCCGATCCCGTGTCCTCCATCGAAGGCGAACGGCGGCGTCTTCTGGGTCTCTTGGGGCTGGGTAACCCTGAAGAAGATCTGGACGGAGGTCTCCTATTTCGTGATCTACCCTCGGAAGGTCCATAGGCTCCTGGCGGAGGGCATCGCCCGCATCCCTGGGTGAAGTAGGGGCGCTGGGGCCAGCGGAGTAGCAGGAGGAGGAGGAGGAGGAGGTGGTGGTGGTGTGGAACCACATCCCTTTTATGGTGTCCCACCAGGAAGAAAACAACTCCTTGACCTCGGATATGCTGAGGCCCGGCAGCCGGACTGGGCGCGATGGCGGTCGTGGGAGTTCAGCGTTGGCTCCTCAAGGGGCCTCAGGTTCCAGCGAGGGTTCCCTGGGGGGTACGACAGGACCGGGTTCGCCTGTCTGGTCCTCGGGCTGGGTCAGCTCCTCCTCCGTGATCGCCTCTTGACCGAAGTCGGTGGGGGGGGAAGGGGTCCTCTTCTAGGTAGATGTGGACGTCGGTCCCCCGGCTGGCGTCTGTGGAAGGGCCTGACCAGCGACGGTAAGTCTGGCAGTCATCGGTGCTCGGACCGATGGTGTTTGGCCGACGCCGGAGGGGCCGGCGCGGGCCGACGATCTTGAGAGAAGCTGTTCTTTGGTCTTCCGCTGGGGAGAGGAGGCAAGAGATTGACCTGGGCGCTGGTTCCGAAATGGCGGAAACCGACTTGTGATGGTGGTGACGTCCCCTGACCTTGACAGGGCCTTGGTGGTTGAAGACGAAGAAGGTCTGAAGGTCTTGGCCTGCGAAAGAGAAGAGGAACTCGAGGAGGTCTTCACCGCTGCAGGGGGAGGCTGAGAGGGGGCCCGGGAGGGGGAGCGGTCGGACCGGGAGCTGGAGCTACGGGAGTCAGAGGCCCTAGACGGGGACCTGGATCTCACTAACTCCCTATGCTTCTCTAGGTGTCTCCGAGCCTTGTCGGAGGATTCCCCCTTGGAGGCTGCGTCCATGGCTTTAATCTTCTCCTCGAGCAGGAAAGCCTGAAGGGCCTTCTGGCGACGGATCCGGGTCCAGCTGTTGAATCCCTGGCAGAAGGAACAGGCCCGGTTGTTGTGGTCTGGGCCTAGGCACCGGACGCAGGCCGAATGCGGGTCTTTGAACAGGATTTGCTTCCCATAGGCGCACTTCAAAGGATGGCCTTCAACAGAGGTTGGAGAGGACATCAGATAGAAACTGAGCCGAAAAAACAAACTTTTTCCCGAAGGAAGAACTTAACCAGGCGTCGAGCGCTAGAAACGAACCAAAGGGTCGAGACATGCAAGTCGACGGATGGAAAGAGCTGGGGAATCTGGCGGGACCACCTCCTTATGTACTACGTCTGACGTCGGGGGCAGGACCGACGTCGGAGGTGGTCCCCGCTGAAGACTGCTAGCTAGAAGATTTCCGTGGGGTCCTGACACCTGCCGGCTTCAGTCCTAATGGTGTTACCTGCTGCAAGAGCTGTTTCTCGAAGTAAGATCTGGGCAAACCGTAGTGAGTGGTTAAAGAGCTTTGTTACTGGCACAATTAGGACATCCAGTGCGGAAGCAAAAAGCTTCATATTAATTGGGTCACTACCCATCCTTGTTTTCCCTAGTACCTTTTTGACAAGTTGGAGGATGTCTGATGTTGAGACCAATTTGTAACAGAAAGCTGGGTGTGGTGGAGAAGCAGGGGCCACCTTGGGCTGGACCGTGTGTGGGTTGGGAGGAGGCATGTTATTAGAGCCCAAGGTGGACAGTATTTGGCTGAGGTCGGTGAAAGTGGAATTAAAGATATTTGCGATTTCCCTGGGACCTGTAACAATGGTGTTATTGAGAGTGATTGGGGTGGGTGCAGCCTTTTCTTTTTTTCCCCAGGAGGTCCTTTAGGGAGTCCCAGAATTTTCTGCTGTTACCCCATATGTGGGTCTGCTCTGTTTTGAAGTGGGCAGCTTTGGAAGATCTTGTCTCTTGTGCTTTTATTTCTGACTGCCTTATAGTTCTGTGTGTCCTGTGAGGTGTCCATGGACCTTGCTTTGTACCACAGTTGGTCTCTTAGCTTTATTTGAGCCCTTAAGGGGGGTGTTAACCACCCAGCAGTACTACTACAGATCATTCATTTTTTGTAGGGAGCATATGTGTTCGCTGCCGTGTTGAATTTGTTAATGAAAAAGTCTACTGCAAGGTTTATATCTGGAATATAGTCCAACAATCCCCATTCGACAGACGCAAGATGCAGCTTGAAGGCATCTAGAGAGCTTTTTGGGAGGAACCTACTGTTCAAGAGTTTAGGAGGGGGTTTTGTGAGCTTTGCCAACCATTCACATAGCACTGGGGAGTGGTTGCTCAGAGAGTCAGGGAGTACATTAACCTTTATTAGTCTTTCTGGGTGGGTGGTGAGGACCCAATCAATGAGGGTGCTTGTTCCAGTTTTATAGTTAGTTTTGGCGCATTCATTTACCATCTGTGTCAGGTAGAGGCTATTGATTAGATCCTTGTGGGCACTGTTTGATTTTGAGTTCCAATCGATACTGAAGTCTCCTAAGACCAGTGTTTCTGAGGCTGGACTCACCGCCTGGTAGTACCGGCTGAAGGACTTAATTCCAGTTTGGGTGCTATAGGGGGAATGTAGACCGTTAAGAGTCATCAGGTTCTTTTCACCTTTTCCTAGTGTTATCTTTGTAACCAGGCATTAGCATTGTGTGTTAAAGCAGGTAATTGGGATCTTTTGGGCCTGAAGGTGGCTTCTTACATACTGGAGACATCCGCCTCATGTTTTCCTGACCTGTCCTGTCTGAAAGTTGTGTAACCATTCAGGGCAATTACAGAGTCTGGGATCTTGGGAGTGAGCCAGGACTCGGTGATGTATATGATGTCAGGTTGTGTATGTCCAACCCAAGCCTCGAGTTGAGTGAATTTATGTGGAAGGCTGCCTATGTTTTATTATGCAGGCAGAGGGTGCTGGGCAGGTTGCTGGATGCTGATAAAGCTCCAGGGCCAGTCCCAAGATGGTCTCAGCCACTTTGAAGGCAATCTCCAAGGATTCATCCCGGTCCAAAATATCCACGAGAAGGTTCTTAGCCCTCTTCTTGACTGGCTGTAGCGAGACTGACGTGGCCTCTGAGATCAGTCAGAGCAGCCCACCAAAAGACACCGGCCCATGGTTGGTGGAAGGCTCTTCAACCAAAATACGGTCGAAAAGCTGAGTCCCTGAGGAAGCCATAAACTCCTGATCCAAGTTGTTCGCATATGGCACTTGGGCGTAGATTGCCATAGACCTCGCAGGAATCCTCACCTGAGGTAATCTGAATTGACAACAGGTCTGACAAGCCAGTGGCTGACTGGCCACCCTCTTTGGTCGGAGTGCCAACTGGTGGCTGTCAGGGTGGCAGCTCCACCCTAAATGGTGGAAAAGCAGGTATGGGGAGCACCTGCAGAACCTGGACTGGCAGGGCAACCACTAGCAACTGCCAGGGGACTTGAGGTCCTTGGGGTAGAGCTCTGCTCCGCGATGGCCCACTGTTGCCAGAGGAGCTCCTCGTAGCACTGCCTCAACTTTCAGCGGTGCCTCTCCTCGCCTCAGGATGAAGAGGCTGAGAAGTACTGATGGTAATACCTCAAAGTCGAGCGGGACTGAGAGTGAGAATGCCTCGATCAAGACCTCAGTTGCTACCTCGACTGTCAACCAGAAGATCAACATCAAAGTGAGCCTTCCCTTTGACTGTGGTACACCACGTGCCTGGCCACATTAACCAGGACAGGATCTGAAGGCTTGACCCTTGATGGAGGCCACCCCTGAAGTGAACCAATTAGGGATACCAACTGCTTCACATCCTCCTGAGTGAGGACGGGAAGCACTGGGGTCTTTGAGACCGACTACTCGATCTCATCTGACGGCCAGTTGACATGCTTGAGGAACATCTCCATGGCTTGCTTGACCAGAGTTGAGGTCGAGAAGCCTGATAGGGGTACAGAGGAGCTCATGACCTTCCTCTTGACCGAAGAGGTTTTGACAAGAGACCCGCAGTCAGGGGAGTTGAGGGATTGGGAGGATCTAGCTCTCTCTCAGTCCCAGAATTGGCACCAGTGATGCTTGTGTTTCTTACCACAGTGGGCAGGCCTCTCCCTCATGATCTGGAATCCACAGATATTTCACAGAACCCCTCCATGAATGACCCTCATATGCCGGCCCCAGCTGGGAACAGCGCTGAGATCAAAGAGGTGCCCATCATGGCAGCTGTCACTTCTTCAAGAGCTGCAAGTTGTAGAGCAAACCTGGCATCTATCGAGGCCTTCTTGTGACTCTTAGGGGGCTCCTCAGATCCCACTTCAAAGGTCGTCTACAACTGAGACAGTGCTTCCTCTACTCAAAGGATTCAGGGCAGGGGGGTAGCCAGGGATTTCAGATCTGCGCACCAAGTAGACTCACTGCTACCCCCCCCCCCCCTTGTCAGGGTGAGCTAGCCCCCGGTGCAGCCAGACAATATACAAATGTACACCAGGACTGTGTTTGTTGCCTTATTTGGCACAATAAATACCACTTTTGTATCTCATGACAGTGGTTGTTGCCATGCAGGGGTAAATACAAATGCCATGCATTGTTTCCTTAGACACCCACATACCAGCCCAGAGTCTGTAAAGTTGTATTGTCCTTGGTATGCAAAGACAGTATTAGTGACCAGTCCTAGTTTCGACTCCTATGAATAAAATTATAGAAAGCTTCAGTATTTTTCTTTGTTTTCATAGAAAAGGGAGTAGTTCAGAGCCTATTTGCTACCCCGTTAAATAAAATTGCACACCATGGAGTGCTTGGAGTATGCATGCCTACGCCAATGATTCAGGGAGCATGGACAGAGGCCATGCTGTGCTGCCTGCTCAGGCAGTACAGGGACGCATTGTGCAGATCAGCGGCTGGCATCTTCTATGTGCACCGAATGCAGAACTTGAATCCTGGCTTCCAATGCTCCATCGCTGATTGGCAAGAGGAGTCAAAGGGACCAAGTAAATAAAACTGCTAACGTTAGAAGACTTCGAAAGTGAAAGTTCGACTATGGTGCACAAATCCTAAGTGGGAAATGCGAAGGAGATGACCTGTTCTTCTAGTGGAAAGAAAGATATAATGTCACGGGGTGGAGTTGGGTGATATACTACCCAGGTGATGGGAGGAGCTCATCTTCAAGACATCAGACGAATCAACAATTCTGGTCAAACTGCCAATGTGTGGATAGTGAACTAAATTCACACCCCTGGAACCTGCCCTTTTCAAAGCAGACAGGCCCCCAAAATGTAAGTTCTGACTACAAAACAGAGCCCATTTTTAATGTCATTTTGCCTGTAGGCAATAAGGGTGAATTTTCAATTTTGTGTCCCTGTGTAATTGAAATAAAATAGGTACACTAAAATCAGGGATGCTTCAGTTGAGGAAGTGCACAAAACTGGGGAAGAACTCTCCCTGACGTTTGCACACTTTTCTTTCACTATTTGAAACATTCAGCCAGTGTGCAAAATGCTTTATGCACCTAAATGTTCAAGCGTGTGTGCAACTGGCCTTGTTCTGAATAACTATCTCAGTGTTTGTAACCCTGACTCTTAAGCAAAGAGCATCAGTAAGTAAAGCACAGTAAGACAGTCCAGTGGGTGGCAACCCATCCCTGCTCATTACAGCATAAGTGCTCATTCTCTTCCACAGTTACGACCAATTTGGTGGTGGTGGTGGGGACTATGGAAAAAATGTACAGAGTAGCAGATCTGCTGTAATGCAGCTATACTCAAACAAAATGCCAAAAGTCAAAATGTGCCATGCATCAGAAAATGGTACTTATATCTTTTATTTTGTCATCAAGCACTTAATCCTCTGATACCTGTCTGCTTGGACTTCAGGTTGGGTTCCCCCTGGCCACCTCCTTGCTCTGTCATCCACAACCTCTTACCATCCTCTGACAGATGTCCATATGGAGTGGGGCACGAGAGGGCCTGCGACTGTCATATCATAGCACTGTGGAGGTTTTCTTCCTATTTGTTCCCCCTTCCTCCACCCCCTACATGGTACTGCAACAGCCACTAGTGGCACTGGATGCCACAGCAGAACCCAGCGGAGGGAGCATGTTCCCAAGCCCTTCCCAGGGTTGCTGTGGTGCCAGAAGCAGTGCCATCCCTTCCTCAGACTGAGAAGTGCGGCCACAGGCGGCACTATTTCCCCGCCCTAACTGCTTGCCCATATACTACCAAACCTGAGTCATCTACACAGCAGTGCGGCGGACTTGATGGGCGGCCTAACCTTCAATATATTTAAAAGTTTCAACTAAAATATTTCCTGGGTCAACTGAGGAGGTTTTGGTTTGAACTGGATCTGGGTTCAAACTGAATCCAATGGTTAAGTTCAGTGCCACGCTAAGGCAATTCTGAAGCAGTCATAACTTTCCCTGTCTAAAAAATATGCTGTTGAAAATAAAAGCTTTAATAAAAAAGTTAAAAGGAACCTCCAATGTACTGCTGCTAGTATGCCAGTTGGTCACTGCTGCTGTGGGCTCCTGCTAGCAATTCCAAATGCCATGCAGCCACTGGGTAACAGTATCTGGGGCTACCTTGTCCTTGGACTTTGTGGGAACAGTCCACAACTGCAGTGTTTGTGTTTTTGGACTGTACAGTATGTATACCGGGTGAGGAAGTACTGGAAATGAGTCAGCCACTTGCATTGGGTGCAACCAACCATTGCCAGTAATTGTGCCTAACGTTACTGTAAAGTATGCAGTAGAGTTGATGCATACAGCCCCGTATGTCTAAATGGGTGCCAGATGACAGTAAATGACAACATGAGAAAATCGCAGTTAGACAAGGGTCAATGTGGTATAGAGGTTAGAGCACTCTAATATGAAACAAGTGAGCTCACGTTCAAACCCCACCACACCTCAATGTTTTTTTTCTGTGAATCTCTTTATGCCCCTTAGGCACCCACCTCTTCTGGTCTGCCATCCTCCCCAGCTCCATCACCTGGTTTCCCGTGAACTTATCAGTCAACCAGAAGTTCACCACTCTTTTACCTCCATGGCAGGGGCAGCAAGGCCCTAACTGCCACAGATCTGTATCCAGTTCTGGGGAGGATCACATCACTGGTGTGGAGCCTGTGAGCAGCCAGAACTTTCATGCTGCCCTGGTCGGGGATTTACCAATTTCTTCCATTCCCCATGACACACTGACATTGCGAGTGCTCAAGCTCTATGCACACAGGCATGCAGAGCTAGCCACAGTCAGCGTCCTGCTGCCCAGTAAGCCACTCGGTGAGCACTGCCACCTGTGGTTACCTACGATGTAGCACTGCACCAAAGCTAAGTGCCCTCCCTGCCTTCCTGGAGGAGTGCGTCCTCTGGGATGATCGATTCCCCCCCAGCCGGTCCCCAACAACCCGGGCCTGCTCCAAGTCAGGATGCCACATCATGAGTAGTGCTACTGCTGTATCAATGGGCTGACAGTGGCACACCTTAATGTTTCACCATCAGCAAATCCCTTGGCCTCCCTGTGCTTCAGTCCTGCTCCTTGCTGTAAAAGTGAATCGAAGCAGGACCCCAGTGGGAACGAAATGCTGCATTTTGTTGGCTATCTTGGATAAATAAACTTTTAAAATAAAAATACAAGAAAATAAATTGGGGACACAAGATTGTATTGCTTACCTTCCATAGCACTTAGAAGGTAGTGAGCAGCAGTGACAAGTTCTTGTTTTCCACCAGCAGACTCTTTCGGACTTGGCTGCTCATTCTCTATTTCTAAAAGCTGGAGCAGGTCTGTAACAATTTGCTTCTCAGATGATTTTAAGTCCTTCAAGTCCGTCATATCTGGTTTCTCATTTGAAGAAAGGTCATCCAGCTTAAACAAACAAAAAAATTGATCAAGACCTAAAGATTAGCAGAGACCACAGACATGCACTGTCATGCTACAAAATCTCTCTAAAGCCATGTTTACAACACCGCAGCGCTCCGGAATTTGTGGTAATACACTTCTGCTCCGACGGCCGCAGCTGCTCTGTTTCGGGTTTAAACAGCCTATGTTGCTCCAGCAGGGCTGTACATAATAGTGACCAAGTTGGTCCCCTCTCCAGACGTGTTAATGTGAGGTTGTGACGGTGCCAGAAGGCTGGGTGCCCTGCTTAGCACATATGAGTTCAACAAACAGCATTTTTCACAAGCAGAAAGAAAGCTGAACTCGGGAAAGTGCACAAATATGTAAAATGTGGTCTGGAAGTATAATAAATTAGGGTTGTAAAGTAGGATCGCCATACCAGGCATGCACAAATGCATATGCATATCCAAGGAGAGATAGAGTATATGCATATGCATTAGAGCATGCCCAATAGCGCAGTCCATTTACAACCTGAATCTGTAATACGTCCAGCTCTCGTTTTACATTTTTATGCACTTTCCCCCGAATTCAGCTTTCTTTCTGCTTGTGAAAAATGCTGTTTACTGAACTCGAGAGTGCTAAACTGTGCCTAAGAGAAGCTCAAAGGGCCACTGCAGGATGCTGGGAGAGGAGACACTAAATTGGAACGAGTACTTCAGATTGTCTACACTTAATGTTTAAAGCGTCATCAGTCACTTGCTCCGATACGCATCCCTTCTCCTGAGTCGCATCAGCAACCTGATGCGGCGGCATAGTCGCCTCCTTGCAGGTTTAAGACATTTTAAAAGCGCATCACCTGTGCGCCTGGGGTTGATACGCCTAAAGTCGGGTGTGTGTAAGTTCATCTTTTTAGGATGGTCTGGTGACACAGAGGAAGCCCAAGTCTGGAGACTGGTTCTGGCTGGTCACAGGCACTTGGCCAAAGGTAGCTGTGTTGTTTTCAGCCATGATCTGCTTTTCATTTCCAGCCAACCACTCAAGAGGCCTGTTTACGCTGCCACATCTGCACCGCAGCGACCCAAGCATTTGGGTTGCTGAGGTTGCAAATATGGCACTGTGGACACTTACCAGATCACAGAAACATAGAATTTGTTGGCAGATAAGGAACACTAAGCCCACCCAGTTTGCCCATTTTTCCTTACATACAAATCACCATAGACCTTACTTGATATCTGGCACTTTCTCCCTCCCGCCATTCCTTTCCATTAAGAATGTCCCCTCTCCCTCCTCTCTTCCAGGGTGTGCATACTGAATTCCTTTAGATCCTCCTTATAGGGCTTTTGATGCGGACCCTGCACCATTTTAGTTGCCCTCTGTTGGACTGCTTCCATTCGGTTTGTCTTTCTGGAGATGAGGCCTCCAGAACTATACACAGTATTCTAGGTGAAGCTTACCAGCGATCTATACAGAGGGAGCACCACCTCCCTCTATCTGCTGGTGATACCGCTCCCTGTGCCTTCCAGCATCCCACTAGCCCTACGAGGAGAGACTAAAGGACCTCAATATGTACACCCTGGAACAGAACAGGGAGACAGGGTTTATGATACAGATCTTTAAGCACCACATGGGGATAAATAAGGGACAGGAGGGAAGTATTTTTCAGAAAAAAAGATGCTCAAGAACAAGGGGACATGCTATGAAGCTGAAGGGGCACAGGCGCTGGGTTATATGGGCTTGTGGGACCCAGGCTCCAGTCATATTCTGCAAAGTGGGCCCAGCCCTACCAATAATATCACCATGTCTTTTGGCTTTGGCACCATTTTTTCCCCTAACTTTCTCTAGGGCATCTTAAGTTCCTGTAACCTGTTGTGATGCCCCCCCCCCCCCAAACACCGTGAAGGAAGTGATCCCCACCATGCCTGTTGGTGACCTTTTCTTAAATCTGCACCTTTTTTGGCTGAGACAGAATTTAGTGTGCATGTGCGAAAAGACTGCAGGCAAATCCGTAGCAAGGAGGACCGCAGTAATGAGCACGGAGGACTGGAGTAATGAGTGAGGCGATGCGGTCAGTCGGAGAGAGCTCAGCAAAGTAAAATTGTTGAAGAACACAATGTGGCACCATTATTTTGCAGCCCAGTGTATGAGTGAGAGTGAGGGATGGAATGGAGAGAGCCAAGACAGTCGGTCCACGCAACAGCGAGCTAGCGTGAGGGAGGGAAAGTTTGACTGGCAGTCGAAGAGTGGTGCAGCAGTGTGGAATGCTGTGGCAACCCCTCAGTGGGGTGTGTGAGCATGTGATGGTCATTGCGCCGATGATGAAGAGAGCCTGGAGGAGGAAGATCACTACAGTATGAGTTTAAAAATGTTATGTATGTGTTAGAGCACAGCTGCTGGCACAACAGCAGGTTAAAGCAGAGGTCTGGTCACAGGTCTTGTTCTTACTATGCAAAATAACGATAACGAATGCACTATCTCTGAGCGGCTGTACTACCTAACAGGCCTCACCGAGCCAGTCAGAGTTCTGAGACACAAGCATACCATGGAAATTTACCAAAGCACAGCCCTTGCAGAAGCAGAAGGACATAGGAGGTGGTGGAGGTTGTTATAGCCTCCCCAGGTGCCTCGTTCAAAATGTAAGGCTGTCACTGCTGGAAGGCTAGGAAATGGTGTGTTTCCACAACAGTGCATGAACCCCAAGGTATTTTCTATAGGATTTAGATGTGAGAAGCAGAAGACGACATAACCTGAACAGAGAAAGAGAAGCCCTTTTAATAGACTTTGAAACGTTGCCCACACAGCCCCAATTTATTCTGCTCCTTTTAGTTTAAGCAGATGGGGATTATTGACTAACCATCAAAATTCATATCTACTGTATGCAGCAGTTCACTTTGAGCATCTCGGCATTCTCACTGAAATTGCCCTTTATTTCTGATAATCTTGTTATAAAAGGCAACTGTCCAGCTGATAAATGACCACAGATGGCAGCTGGTGGAATGGGGGGGGGGGGGAGCTGAAATGGTGGAACCAAGGTTTTGTCTTTTAATTCTGAAAATTTTAGTAAAAAAATATATGATGTTCTAAGGATGTTTACAATCATGATATGCTTTGTTTTGAGGACTAAATCACCATACTTGTGTATTTATATTTAGGTGGCTCTTTTAAGAAATGCGTCTGAATCAGAGAGATTTTAAACTGTTCATCTTTGTTTTCTTGCAGCCTCCGGTATGAGTACTAAAGAGTATGGGAGGCAATGTCATTCACACATATTTTTAAAAGTAACAGGCAGCAATGATGAATGCTTTTCTTTCATTTTACACTTTTTTCAGCAAAGTTAAGCAAGTCATGATATTACTTCTTGTTATAGTATAGTAATGATATTTAACTACAATATACTATAGGTACTAGTAGAATCAAAACAACTTGTAAAGAGATGCCACATCCAAACACAGTAATGGAACTCACTTCACTCTGGAAGTCCGAAATAAACAATGTCCAGGCTTAATCTGCTTCATAGACTATAAAACAGTTTATTCAACAATGCATAAGGCGGAAAAAACAGACGACTAATGTTTCACCTCGTGATGAGACTTGAGGTGAAATGTTAGTCGTTTGTTTTTTCCTCCTTAAGCATTGTGGAATGACGTTTTTTTAGTCTATGAAGCAGATTAAGCCTGGACATTAAGTTTATTTTGGACTTCCAGAATGAAGTGAGTTCCATGACTGTGTTTGGATGTGGCATGAATTTAAGTCACTAGGAACCTGGTCCCTGCACGAGCAGCTGTGTTTTTGACAAACTTGTAAAGAGAGTATTTTCAATTTTTTCTCATACCTGAGGGCTTAACCCCCAGACCCCCGAGTAAAGGGGGCTCTGCTCCCATAGACCCACCCCGCTGAGGGCTTTGTCCCCCATACCCCACCAAAATTTTACAAACCTGGCACCTATGTGGAGGGGGATAGATTCAGGAGAGATGCGAGGAGGTACTTCTTCCCAGAAAGAATGATGGACTCCTGGAACAGGTTTCCAGCGGAGGTGGTGGGGGTGAAAACAGTGGTGGGTCAAGAATGCATGGGATAAGCACAAGGGAATCACAGTGGAAAGGAAGGGGGGAGGGAGGAAGAGGTGTAGATTAGGTACACTCTGAGGTAATAATGTAGGGAGGGAGAAATGGGCAGACAGGATGGGCAAAGTGGTCCTTATCTGCCGTCAAATTCTATGTTTTATGTTTCTGTTTCTCTTTCGAGACATAGAAGCCCATAAAGGCTTGTACTGGTCCTGATGCACGTGTAGTATGCTTGGGAGCTAGTACAATCCCTGTATGTTTGCATGCCACAACTAGTTTGAAATTTCACTCATTAGATTTAAAAGGCTGCTTCAACGACCCCAGAGTTTCAATTAAATTTATGTTGGTAAGCAAACTGAGGAGACACTCCTCCCTTACAACTGCAACCAATAAAACTACGAACATTTAAGCAGTACTGTACATAAGAAGAACGTGCACATAAAAAATACAGTTTCATTTGTAGCACTCACAACAGCTGCACAGCAGTTGACAAAACTTAATCCTACCATAACCCTTTCTCCCCAACTCATCCCCCAATGCATACCTGTATTTTCTTAATTTTCCAATTTCCTGCCTGTTTTTTCAGGTGGTCCAGTGGCTAGGTTGAAATGTGACCACCTTCCCCTCTCCATATGCAGGTGTAAACACCTGCACTTCCCCCATCCATCACACTTATGGTGACAGCACTCCTTCCCATACAGCCTGCCAGCCTTTTTTCTTGTGGTGCAGGCCACCAATGTTACTTGTTCTACAAAAGTCACAACAGCATACTGTATTACCAGTGACATAACTAGGAAGCTAAAATATGTAAATAAAAATCTTCTACGAGTTCTCTAGTTTTATGCATGTTGTATTTTGTATTCTGTTCTGGGAAATCATTTTGTGTCATGTTAAGCGATGAATGGTTTAAACTTCATACGGAGCTACTGGAACTCAAACAGAGCACAACAGTCATATAATAACACAGCAATGATGGGGATTAGGAAGTATGAGCAACCAAAGTCAGTGGCAAGTGCCCAGAATGCCCTCCCCCTCACCAATTAACTTGCAAGCCATGGTTTACATATCATATGCACTGTAACATCCATGTAGATTACAAACAAGGGCACCTGTCACAGCCAATTTGAATATCTGGCCTTTATCTGGGTCACAGTAACTTTTCAGACACTTGACATTTATCTCCTTTCAAGTTTTGCAATTTCATCAACTTTACCACCAAATGTACAGATATCAAAATGTGTTATTCAGCATTCCTTTAACTAGTGCTAGGCATTGCTGCTTGCCCACTAACAAATACCATCAGAAAAATGGAAAGAACATTTAACGTACAAACTTACTATAACAGTATATCTTCAACAGAATCTCCTCCATTAGGCCACACGTTTGGAACTACAGTCGTCAGTGCTAGGACCACGTGGAAACTTTTGCCAGTTGGGGGCTGCCCACAGTGATGCGAGACATTTATCTACATGTATACAGCCGTGGGGAGCACAAGCATTCCTTAGTTCCCCACCAGAGATTAGCCTCAGAGGACCTCCAACTGTGGGGAACCAGGAGATAAGACCAGCACCAGGCATATAAGGAGAGGCATGGGGCTGGGTACAGGATGCATGGAGTAGATTTCTAGGCACAGCATCTGATATAACCCTCACTGAAGCAAAAAAGGGGAAGATGGGAAGGATGGCATGGACTAATGGAGAAGATTCTCTCGAAGATGTACTGTTACTGTAAATTCCTACATAACTGTTCACTCTTATTTGAGGATCTCTCCTTCATTAGGTTACACCTCTGGAATGATTTTCAAGCAGTACAAAGTAAAACTAAAATAATGGTACAGTCTGCTATAAAAAATCAGGATAGAAGGGCTTGCAGTAGAGCAAGTTCAAAGCCAGCACATCTACTAGAGATTACGTCCAGACTGTAATGTTCAGTTCTGGTGTGTGTGTAAAGTGCTCCATGTGGCTGCAGCATATATGTTAGCAGCAGGAACATTCTTGAAACAGGCAACAGAAATAGCCATACCCCTTGTGGAGTGGCCTCGAACAACACCAGGAAGTGGAGGCAGTATGGCGCAGTGGGTTAAGGCTCTGAGCTGCAAATCTGGAGACCTGGGTTTGAATCCCACAGCCCCCTAGGTGCATACTGTGTGACCCTGAGCAAGTCACTTAACTTCCTTGTGCTCCCAGGTTGCACCTGCAAACAAGCTTTCAGCTTAGTGTGTCTTACCTGGTAAAATAATTGGTTAAAAAAAAAAAAGGAAAAAAAAGTTCCTTACCATATTTCCTATAATAGAACGTAATACAATGTGGCAGCCATTTGGATAGGCACTGTTTAGACACGGGGCACCCTCTTTCCCAGAGGCAAACAAAACAAAAAGCTGAGAGGACTTTCTACAGTCCTTGGTGTGAGTAATACGGTACTGAAGTATTCTGTGTGCATCCAAAGTATGGAGCAGTGCCTTACCCTGGTTAGCACGCACAGGGTAATAAGCAGGAAGGTGCATCATTTGATTCAGTATAAATTCAGATACCATATTCAGTAGAAACTTAGGATTTGTACGTAAAGATATTGTCTTTATGAAAAATCAAACAAGGAGGCTCACACACATCAGAATCTGAAGCTCAGAAATCCTTTGAGCAGAAGTAATTGCAACTAAAAATGCAGGTTACTTACCTGTAACAGTAGTTCTAGGACTGGTATATGTTGTTCATTCACACTTGTTGGCATGTCCTTTTCCCTTAAAGGTCAGTCAGAAAGTCTTCAAGCTGGCTCCTCTTACCCACCCGGGTGGTATATCCCTCAGCTATGCCCCATGACGCCAGATCTTGCCCGCTGGAAGCAGAAGTTGTGTGTCAAAGCCAGGGAGGTCGTGTGGGTCTTTGTGAACATCATATACCACTCCTGGAACTACCATTACAGGTGAGTAACCTGTGTTTCTAGGGACGTGGATACAGTATGTTGTTCTAACCACACTTGCTGGCAGACTCCTAGCAGTTCTCCGGGAGGAGGGAGGCAAGGCGCACACCCTCTACTTCAGGAACAGAGATTGGAGAACTGAGGCCCCAAAACCAGCATCCCGGCATGACTTGAGGTCAATGTGGTACTGGGAAATGAAGGTGTGTGCTCACCTCCAGGTAGCAGTCCTGCAGATTTCCTGGATAGGGACATCCCTAGAAACAGCCACCGACGCAATGGTATGACTGGTGGAATGAGCCCTAAGCCCTCCGGGAGGCTCCCTACCCGCCAACCTATAGCAGAGATCAATGCAGGAAGTGATCCACCTGACAATCGTTCGCTTGGCTGCAGGTCTGCCAGGTGCGGCTTCAGCATAGGTGACAAACAGCTGGCAAACTTCTCCCAGAACTCCAGCCGTGTGCTCTTTATAATAAGCGAGTGCTTGCCTCAGGTCCAAAGTATGGAGCCGTGTTCAGCCTCTGAGGTGCGATTCAGGAAGAACGGCGGTACAGTCATCACCTGGTTCTGGTGAAACTCCGATCCAACCTTTGGGAGGAACTTCAGGTTGGGGCACAGGACAACCTTGTCCCTGTGGAAGACCAGGTAAGGAGACTCCACTGAAAGCGCCTGGAGCTCCCTGATCCTTCTGGCTGACATGATGGACACCACGAAGGTGGTCTTCCACGACATGTAAGACATGTCACACCTGTGCATTGGTTCGACTGACTTGCCCATGAGCTTTGTCAAAACCAGCAACAAGTCCCATGGTGGTGGTTCACGCACCGGAGGGGAAATGTGATCTAGGCCTTTGAAAAAGCGCCAGAGCACCTTTCTCCTGTGCCACCGACTGCTGACCAGCCCACACCCGGTAAGCAGAGATGGCTGCCAGGTGCATCATAAGGGTCGTCGATCTAAGTCCCCCTTGGGAGAGGGACCATAGGTAGTCCAAATGTTAGCCACCGGACAGGTCAAAGGGTCCAACCCCTTGTCCTGACACCAAATGGAGAATCTCTTCTATTTGAAGGCATAGCATTTTCTGGTTGATTCCTTTCTGGATGCCTCCACTACAGTGAGGACATCTTCATAGAGACCCAAAGCCACTCAGGAACCAGGCTGTCAGGTGCAGGGATTAAAGGTCGGGGTGGAAGTACCTTCCCTTAATTGATGGCATGTCCCTGCAGCAAGCACTGCTGAGGGGGGTGGGCACAAAACAGCCTCACCTTTGTGTTCTCCCTGGAGGTCAACAGGTCCATCTGAGGGGTGCCCCATTGGGAGAACAGGCTGTGAACTACCTCTGTGTGGTGGGACCACTCGTGAGATGCCTCACCTGGCTGAGGGCATCCGCCAGCTGATTTGAGGCTTCTGCCACATGGATGGCTAGGAGATCTGCCTCCAGGCTGCGCACGAGGGTCCAGATGTGGAGAGCTTCCTTGCACTGAGTGCAAGAAGTGCTTACCGCCCTGCTTGTTGAGGTAGTACATGCTCGTGGTATTGTCCATCTGGACCTGGACCACTCAACCCCAGACAAATGGAGCAAATGCAGTCAATGCTAGCTGAACCGCTCAGAGCTCCAGGAGGCTGATGTGGCATCAGGACTCCAGAGGGGTCCAGAGCCTGTGGACTCTGTGTTCCCCCAGGTGGGCACCCCAGCCCATGAGAGAGGTGTTGGTTGTCAGATGACAGCCAGCTTGGGGTGGATGAACAGGTTCCCTTCCTGCAGATGTATTGGGACAAGCCACCACTGGAGGGCATCCCACATCCTCTGGGTCACAGTGACCAGCTGGTTGAAGTGACCTTCGTGTTGAGACCACTGGCTGGCCACCTTCCACTGCAGGGAGAGCATATGCCAACGGGCCCATTGGACCACGCTGGTGCAGGCCGCCACGTAACCCAGAAGGCGCAGGAAATTCCAAGCAGGGCCTAACCAGAAATGATCAGGCAAAGGAGGAGAGAACCTCTGCCCTGTCTGCTGAGAGCTGAGATCTGTCCCTGTGAGTTGAGCTCTGCCCCGAAGAAATTGATCATCTGATTTGGCCTTGTTAATCAGGAGGCAAAGGTCGATACAGGTCTGGAGGGCCAGGTCCCTGGACTGCTCCACCTCCAGCTTGGAGGGACCTGCTATCAACCAGTCATCCAAGTAGGGGTACACCCAGACTCCTTGGCACCTCAGGTAAGCTGCCGCCACTGCTATGCATTTGGTGAATATCCAGAAGCAGAGGAGAGGCTGAAAGTCAAGGCTTGAAACTCATAAAGGACTACGTCTGCTCGGAAGTGGAGGAACCTTTGATGGGATGGACAGATTGGGACGTGAAAGAATGCGTCCTGAAGATCCAGAGAGAAAAACCACGTGCTTTGCTCCAGAGATGGTATGATCTGAGACAGAGTTACCATCCTGAAGGTGCGGGACCTGAGAAATTTGTTCAGGTCATGCAGATCTAGAATGTGGCACCAGCCCCCTGTCCGCTTTGGTTCCAGGAAGTACCTGGAGACAAACCCTGGGTGTTCTGGAGGATCCACAACTCTGACCACAACCTCCTTGTGGAGGAGCTGGGCTATGTCATCTTGAAGAGCTGACCAAGTGTCTGCAGATACCAAGTCTTCCCGAGGGGTGTGGGCACAGCTTGGAGGGTACTGCTCAAATTCCAGAGGCAACCCTGACCAACCACTTCCAGAACCCACCTGCCCATGGTAACAGCAGACCAGGCAGAAAGGAAGTGGTGGAGCCAGACCCCCACAGGAGGACCCAGGGGAGGCGTGATCGGTATGAGGGTGGCAGCCCCCATCCCATCACTGAGCACACTTGGAGGAGGAGGATCCGGCTAAGGAGCCATCAGGTTCCTTCCCGCCAGGATTTTGGACTGCCAAAGCCACGGACCTGGCCCGAGGTTGCCAGGACTGAGCCTGCTGGCCAGACTAATGCTGGGCTGGTTTGGCCGCAGGGGTGGAGGACCAAAAGGGCTTTCGCGTCTGCTGCCTGGAGCCCTTGTTGTCCTTCTGGGCAGATGCCACAGAGTCCAGGGTGGCACTGGACTTTTCAATGCACTGGAGGTGACCCTCCACTCCAGGGCCAAATAGGTCAGTGCCCAAAAAGGGAACATCCACCTGCTTGTGCTGGGTATCTACCGTGACGGTTGAGATCCGCAGTCAAGCTCTACGGCGCATGCCACTGAGCGGGCACAAGAATCACCAATGTCCAGAGCCATCTGGAGTTGCTGTTTTGCCACTGCCCGACCCTGGTCTTGGACCTATTTGACCATGGTCTGAAGGTCCGCAGGAAGATGAGGGATCACCTCATCCAGGGAACCTAATAGGGTGCGAGTAAAATGTGCCATCATGACGGCCGAGCTCACCTGATGGAGACCTAGGAAAGGAGGCAGTATAGACCCTTTTGGACGAATGGTCCAATTTCTTGGACTCTTTGGTGATCTATCGACATCCCCGGTATTGGCCGAGCACCAAAACACGGAGTCAGCCACCAACCCCACAGCTGAGGGATGCTCCGTGAACTCTGAAAGGGTACCTGTGGGCACTACATACCTGCAGGCCACCCGAGCCGTGGGCACAGTGCAACAAGCAGGACACTGCCAAAGCTCCAGGGCAGGACAAAAAATGGCCTCGGCCACTGGGAAGGCCTCTGATGGAGAATTCCCTTTGTCCAGGATTTCTGTGAGGGGATATCGAGCCTGCTCTTGGATGGGCTCCAGCTTCATCATCGTAAATTCAGAGATGAGGGGAAGAATGCCCATGAACGAAGTAGGGCCTTTGTCCATGGAAAGATCCTCGATTGTCCAGAGGACAGGAGTGCAAAGAGGAATCCTCAGACTCTGCATAAAGCGGGTGGCCACCTGTGTCACTCTCAACCTGCCACGGGCGGTCAGGCATAAGGGTGACCGACAGCCGAAGGGGAAGCCCCTTACCTAACCAAAACTCATTGGTCAGAGCCATGGCCATCAGCTGTTTAGGTGGTGGCTCCACCACGACCGTCAGAGAAGCCCACTTCAGCCCTAGCCGACGGGGTCTGAACCGGCTCCGCTGGGGAGGAAAGGTGTCCTGACACCGTCAGGAAGTTGGTGTCAGCCTTTTTGGTAGCGACAGCCAAATAATAGCTGGGTAGCGATGTTGGCTTCCACCTGGACAGGACCCACATTTGCCACATGAGGTCTTCGTAGTGTCAACGCAATTTGCACCAAAGCCTCTCCTCACCCAAGAAGGATAAAGACAAGTAGCGGCGGCCCCGCTTACCATGGTGTTGAGAACAAAACCGCCGATGTCGGTGAGACCTGCTCGATCCCAAAGTTGAAGATGACCTCGGCCATTGGTGGTGCAGACGGGGGCCCTCGGAGGGAGCCGGGGAGATCCACGGCTCCTCCTTGTCTTGGTTGATAACCGGTGGTTCCAGCTCAGCAAGCTGGGCTGACCCAACAGGGGTCACTGGCATGACCGGAGTCCTGAAAAGAGAGTTGTCGGCCTCTTCAGACGACAACCAGTCAACAGGGTCGAGAAAATCACTCCTGCATCGTCAACTGGCATCGCAGCCAACTGGTCCGACGGGGTTACCATAAAACCAGCGGCCAAGGCAGCAATTTCGACGGTAGTCGGAAACTGGAGTTTCCTGAGAGGGGGAACGTTCCTAGTCCCAGGAACTTTGAAGATGAGTCTTCTCTTTGTCCTTCTTGGACTCCTTGCATGAGTGGGAACTGGGCGACTCGGTGGGGCCCTCTCCTTTAGTCAAGAGGGACTGGCACAGCTCCTTGAAGGAGGCCAAATAGGTGGAGCCCAACTGGAGCGGAACAAAAGCCATGGCAGAAGAGGATTAAGCAGCGGTCTGGGCCACCTCCTCTTCGAAGGCCTTGAGCTGTTCTATCTGCTTGGTGGACCCTGCAGCAGTGGGGACCACCCAACCGGCATCCTTGGATTTGCCTGGCGGGTAACGTTCCTCCGGACGGCCCAACTTCAGGCAGGCAGCGTGGTCATCGCAACCACTCTGGTGGAATGACTGACAAAAGTTGCAGGCCTGCGGATCGTGATAGTGGCCCAGACAGTAGACACATGAAGCGTGAGGGTCCATGTGGGACATCTTCTGCCCACAAGGGCACCGGTGAAAGCCAGGAATGGTCTCATCTTCCATCGTGGATGCGATCGAAGATTGCAAAGATGAAACTCGAACGAGTTTTAAAGTAAGTTTTGGAAGTAAATCCAAAGAGTTGAGTGCCAGGGCCTACTCAATGCGGCAGCAGTAAGGAGGGAACCTGAACCTTCCAGCAGAAAGGAACATCTGGCGCCATAGGGGAGCTGAGGGATATACCACCTGGGTGGGTGGGAGAAGCCAGCTTGAAGACTTTCTGTCTGACCCTAAAGGGGAAAGGACATGCCGACAAGTGTGGATAGAACATATCCACGTCCCTAGAAATAACAATTTCCATGACAGAAAACAGGCCACAAAAAGGAGCCAATGCCAATTTCTCAAGCACAAAGTTCAAGTTCCAAGGTGGAACTGGATTATGGATAGGTTTCATATGAAGAATACCTCAGAAATGTACGAGACACCTATAATTGGGCAACTGTATAACTATCAATAGGGGCATGGAAAGCTAATATAGGTGCCAAATGCATCTTAAGTGAGGAATACCACAGGCCAGAGTCAGGCAAGGACATCAAGTATTCCAACACAGCATATACAAGACATGTAAAAGGGTCCAAATTCCTAGAAGCAGCCACATAGTGAAACACTTCCATTTCAAGGAATAAGTATGTCTTGCAGAAGGCTTCCTAACCGCAATCAGGACATCAGCAACATTAGGGGATAGCCCCAAAATGTGCAATGGCTATGTCTTCAGGAGCCATGCTTGCAGATGTATGGACTTCATGTCCAGATGGATCAGGGACCCCTTGTCTGTGCGAACAGACCATGTGACAGAGGTAGAGGGACAGGAGGCTCCACTGCCATCTGCTGAAGAAGTGGAAGCCATATCTGGCGAGGCCATAACGAAGCAATGGGGATAAGAGTGTCACTCTCCACCAGTAGCTTGAGCAGAACCCTCTGTATTAAAGGAACTGTGGTAAATGTGTATAGGAATTTCCAAGAGAGGGATAATGCGTCTCACCAAAAACCTCCAGGCTCTGGAGCTTGCAAGCTGAAACGTTGCAGTTTTGCACTTCGTGGGGAAGCAAAAAGGTCAAAATCTGGATGATCCCATCTTTTGAAGAGGTCGTTTACTATGGAGGTCAGCAGTTCCCGTTCATGAATCACAGACTGTGACCTCAGAGTATCTGACAGGACGTTTTGGAGACCTGGGAGATACATGGCCAATAGTTGCAGTGTTATAGGACTGAGCCCAGTTCCATACTTTCATTGGTTTCCTGCATAAGGGATACGAGTGTGACACTTGGCCAGCTGATTATGATTATTGTATGCTATTTGTAATATAAAAATACAGTATGTGATTGTCCCACATAAGACAGCATGTGCCCCATGGGTGCCCCCCCCCTCAGTTTCAGTGAAGCTACAGGATATGTTACCTGAAACCAGGAGGTAATTAAAAAGACCAGAGAGACCAGATTAAAGGTCTCCTGTTTTTATGTCTTAATTAGAACTGGCCCAGCTGCCAGGATATAGGGCTCGTAAAGTTTTATGATTCCTATAGGAAGAACATTTGATAACAACATGGTGTTAAAAGTTGTAAAAAAAAAAAAACCTTTGAATCTGCCTTGGGAACAGGAAACCACACAAGATCGAAGAGAAAATGTTTAATTAAGGAGTAATTTTTAGGAAGTGCTTTTCCTTCTGATGTGACATTATTTAACATACCTTCTGCTACAACATCATGTTTGTATTTTTTTTTATATTCTTAAAGGAGGAGCTAGATGACTCACCAAGGGGGTTGGGGAGATGGGGTTAAAACGTATCCTTGTAACTGGGGAATTTGTGATATACCATCTTGGGACTCTAGAGAGACAGCACTGCTCTAACTTTAAAAAGCACTCAGAGGTAATACATTAGAAAAGATTTAACTGTATGTTGGTAGGAGTTTGTTCTGTAGTTTTCTTTGTGTTTCTTTTAAGTGATTGTATGCTCTTTGATATATTGTTCTGTATTTACATTTTTCATATTTTTATAATCTTTCAGTAAAATCTTTATTTGAAAGATACTGCCTGGGTGTATCTTCCAAGTTCTTTTTACATGTGACATATAAGAGGTTAAGTCTGACAAATCTGTTCAAAAGCTTGATGGTGTTATTAAACTGGGGAAAGGTAAGAATATATCTAAGGTCTCTTATAGAGTTTTAAGGGTTCATTTTGGAAGCCTGGCTTGGTGCCCCTGGTGAAAGATTGTACCGTAATCCCCGAAGAGGGTAGGTATCTGAGCCTGTACATTGGTTATGCTAGCATAAGGTTCACAGTTTGAATTCCCCCATAACTTGAGATTAAACGTGATTCAGACCCAAAAGCAGACAGGAGGGTTACCCTGTCTGTTACCTGTTCACACTATTGTGCTCTGAGGTTGGCACTGTGGGAACAGAGGGCCCAACCTGCTAAGTGCGTTTGTGACAGGAGTGTCCCTTTATTCTTTGATATAATGCATTGCACTGACATCGCCTCTCTGGATTAGCTAAGGACCAGGGCAAAGACGTTTTTCAAATGCCTAGAGGCTCTACAGGACAGCCTTCATTTCCAGGACATTTATATGCAGCTCAGCCTTCACCCTGGTCCATGACCCCTGTGTATTTAGTAAGGGCTGAGATGAGCACCCCAGTCAGAGCCTGAGACATCCCTGTTATGGATCTGTGCATAATTCTACTGTTTTTAATAGATTATCTGTCCTGCATAGCACCCACTCCCCCCACCTTCCTCCCCTGACTGGTGTGACCCCACTGAGCACTTACCCCACGTCCCCTCTTCATCCCTCCCGCCTTCCTGCTTTCTCTTCACAAATATTAATCCCCCCAATTTTCACCCCCTCCACCCAGTTTCCCCCTCACCTCACCCCCCCACTTTAAACCATTTCCCTTATCCCTCTCTCCCCCCACATCACCCAGCACTGCCCTATCACCTACTTACATACCTCTCAACTGTACCACATTACGAGGAATGTTCCTCATTTTACTTCACAAAAGCTCCCTGTTCCACATTGTGAGGACTTGCTCCACATTCAGTATTAACATTTTAAAGCAAAAATCTATAGTAAATGATGCAAAAAATATATTATTCAATTAATAACAGACTTTCTGAACATAAGTGCAAACATTTTAACAGTGTTCTGAGCCTCCTAGGTAAAGATTTGATTAAGTGTTCCACATTTTGCTCATTTGTTCCACATTTTGAGAGGCAATGTTCCACATTTGGGAGACAAAAGGTTGAGAGGTATGCCTACTTACGTAACCCTGGGTAGATTCCTATCCAATCCCACCCCTCTGACTACTCAATCCCCTTATTCTGTCACCCCCTGTGTCTCTGCCCCCTCCCCCTCTTCCCCTGCTCTTATCTATTCTGTCCTCCCCTCCTTTGGTCACCACCACTTCTAACCCTCCATAACTCTACTTGCACGCTCTAAAGCTCAGCTACCACTATAAATTTGCTTGTCCACCTTAGGTATGTTCTTAGTACTGTTGCAATAAAGTTGACCTCTCCTACCTGATGTATTTTAACTGTACTTGCTTGAATCTGTATCTGTATGTACCATAATGTACTTGCCTGCTGTATATACCCCTATCTGTTTTGTAATGTCTACATACCTTGTCTATTGCTTACGACATGGAACCTTTGTAAACGAGCTTTTGGCTCAAAGGTGTTATCCGAGATTCCAATAAATAAATAAGTACAGCAGCTGGTACAAGGAATGGAATACCCTTCAATAGGTTTTCACAATTCATCCAACAAAATAATGCGCTGCGAAGTGGAAACATGATGAGAACCATTTTGTACAGCTTATCTTTCAACTGCTTCCACTGGACCCTGACTGTCCACTGAGGGATTCTCGCATGAAGGTGGGCCAATGGCACAGTCATAATGGCTGCAGCCATGAGACACAGGAGATGTAACATTGTTCTCACTGAAGCTCCTGTATACCAACTGCACCTATGCAATCAGATTATCTACTCTGTCCTGTGGCAGGACAGCACATCTCTTCTCTGTGTCCAAGACTGCTCCTATGTACTGCAATCTTTGGCAGAGAGTCAATACAGACTTTCACTGTGCCCCCACATCATCAAACAACTGATGTGTCTGAGATAGAGTATGTTGCAGAGCCTCCCTGAAGTCAGCCTTCAGAAGCCAGTCATCCAGATAGGAGACCACATACAGGCCCTCCCTGTGAAGGGCTACTGCCACTACTGACAAGCATTTGGTACAGACCCGCAGCGCAGAGGACAAGTCAAAGGCAACAGTTTGAATTGGTAGTGTTCTCCCTCCAACATAAAGTGGAGGTATTGTCTGCAGGATTTTCTGATCTAGACATGAAAGTATGCACTTTCATAGCCAGAGAAAAAAGCCAGATCTCTGTTTGCAGAAGGGGGATCAGAGCTTGAGGGGATTCCATTCAAAACTTTTTGTAATTGAGGTACAGGTTGAGATCGCAGAGATCCAACAAAGGATGCAGATCCCCTGACCATTTTGGGACAAGGAAGTGTCTGGAACAGAACACAGCAGTTACGCAAGAACTTACCGTAACAGTAGATCTTCGAGAGAGGTTCCTGCAGTAGGTCTTCACATATAGGACTGCACCCACTGGCGTCAGGATCCAACGGCAAACTTGTAGCTAGCAATCATCAGTGGAGACCGCCCCCTGACGTTAGGTGACGCGATGTCAGCCCGACTATAAATGGGGCGGTCCCACGCACGCCCTCCAGTTCTTTTCCACCAGAGACCTAGAGAGAGGATAGTAGAAACAAAGGAGCAACAACTCCTGAGACCCTGTGCCCTGGCTAGACCCGAGGGCTTGGCAGAATAAAAAAGGAAAATTTCCAGGAGCTGGGGGAAGGTGGGTGGGAAACTAGACCTGCTGCAGGAACCACTCTCGAAGATCTACTGTTACGGTAAGTTCTTGCGTAATTGCTTTGTCTTACTTCGAGAGGGTTCCTGCAGTAGGTCTTCACATACAGGACTGAATTCCAAGCAGTCTAAGAAAAGAGAAGGAGCCAGAGATGAGGTTCCAGGAGGAGGAAAATGTCTGCCAACTAAGGGACTGCCTTAAGATACAAGGCCTTGCAAGACTGCAAGGCCGAAACCAGCTTGACGCCTAAAGGCAATGTCCAGATTGTAATACTTAGTGAAGGTGTGGATGGAAGACCAAGTGGCCGCTGTGCAGATCTCTGCAGTGGACACATTCCTGAAAAAAGTGGTAGAAGTGGCCACACTTCCAGTGGAATGACCTTTAACTGCCCCTGGAAGGGTTTTCCCGTACTTCTGGTAAGTGTAATGAATACAGTTAGCCAGCCACCTAGAAATGGTCCATTTAGAAATGGTCTTGCCCTGGCACTGGGAGGCAAAGGCCACAAAGAGTTGGTTCGACTTTTAAACCTCCTTAATCCGGGAGGTAAAGTACCTCAAAATCCGATGCACATCCAGGGTGTGCAAAAGATATTCCCCCGTTGGAAAGCTGAGGAAAACAGACAGGAAGTTCAACACTCTGGTTGAGAGTCATCTCCGAAACCACTTTCGGAAGAAAGGACAGATTAGTCCTTAGGACCACCTGGTCCTTGTGGAAAATCACACAATGCTCTCTGCAAACAAAGCCTGAAGCTCTAAAACCCTTTGAGCTGAAGTAACAGCAACCAAAAACAGCATCTTCCAGGACAGGAAGCGCATATCACAACTTGCTGCCAGTTCAAAAGGGGGCAAATACAGGTTACTCACCTGTAACAGGAGTTCTAGGAGTGGTATATGTTGTTCATCCACACTTATTGGCAGGTTCCTTGCCGCTTTAAATCTTGCCGGAAGGTCTTCAAGCTGGCTCCTCCCACCCAGCCGGGTGGCAAAACTCTCGGCTCCACCCCATGACACCAGATCTAGCCCGCTGGAAGCCAGGTTGCGCGTCAAAGCCAGGGAGGTCGGGTGGGTCGTGTGGATGAACAATATATACCACTCCTAGAACTCCTATTACAGGTGAGTAACCTGTATTTCTAGGGACGTGGATATGTTGTTCAAACCCCACTTATTGGCAGACTCCTAGCAGTTCTCCGGGAGGAGGGAGGCAAGGCGTGCACCCCCTACTTAGGGAATAAGGACTGGAGAACCGAGGTCCCAAAACCAGCATCCTGGCGTGACTCGTCGTCAAGGTCGATGTGGTAGTGGGTAATGAAGGTGTGTGGTGACTTCCAGGTAGCAGCTCTGCATATTTTTATGGATAGGGACGTCCCTGGAAGCAGCCACCGAAGCAGCGGTATGGCAGGTAGAATGAGCTCTTATCCCTTTGGGAGGCTCCATGCCCACCCACCTATAGCAGGGATCTATGCAGGAGGTGACCCACCTGCCTATAGACCGCTTGGCTGCAAGTCTGCCAGGTGCGGCTTCAGCGTAGGTGACAAACAGTTGGCGAAACTCTCCCCGAACTTCAGCTGTCCACTCCTTATAGTAAGAGAGTGTTCTTCTAGGGTCCAGAGTATGGAGCCTATATTCGGCCTCCGAGGTGTGACTGGGGTAGAACACCGGCAGAGTCAACACCTGATTAAGGTGAAACTCTGTCACCACCTTCGGAAGGAATTTCGGGTGGGGGCGCAGAGCGACCTTGTCCCTGTGGAAGACCAGATAAGGAGACTCAATGGAAAGCACCTGGAGCACTCCCATCCTTCTGGCTGACTTAATAGCCATCAAGAAGGCGGTTTTCCACGACAGGTGGGAGGTACCGCACCTGTGCATTGGTTTGAATGGCTTGCCCATGAGCTTAGCCAATACCAGCAGTAGATCCCATGGAGGTGGAGGTTCTCGTACCGGAGGGGATATGTGATCAAGGCCTTTGAAAAAGCATCCGACCACCTTCTCCTGCACCACCGAATGCTTTCCGGCCCGTGCCCGGTAAGCAGAGATGGCTGCTAGATGCACCTTAAGGGTCGTCGACCTAAGCCGTAGCTGAGAAAGGGACCACAGGTAGTCCAGAATGCTAGCCAATGAACAGGAGGAAGGGTCCAACCCCTTGCCCTGACACCAAATGGAGAATCTCTTCCATTTGAAGGCATAGCATTTTCTGGTTGACTCCTTATGGGATGCCTCAACAACGTTGAGGACCTCGTCGGAAAGACCCAAGGCCTGGAACTCTAGCCGCTGAGGAACCAGGCCGTCAAGTGCAGGGACTGAATATCAGGATGGAGTACCTTCCCCTTGTTGACCGAGATCAGGTCCAGGTGGGCTGGAAGCCGCCTCGGGAGCCTGAAGCTGAGACTGAGGAGATCTGGATACCAGAACTGGCGGGGCCAGTCTGGGGCTACCAGAATAACCTGCGCCTGATCCCTCTTCACCTTGAGAAGCACCTTGTGGATCAAGGGAAATGGAGGGAAGGCGTAGAAGAGGCCCTGGGTCCATGGCCTCGAGAAGGCATCCCACTGCAGCGAGTCCCGCTGAGGGGGGTGGGCATGAAACAGCCTCAGCTTCGCATTCTCCCTGGAGGCGAACAGGTCCACCTGAGGGAAGCCCCAGTGGGAGACCAGATCTTGTATTACCTCCGGCAGGAGAGACCACTCGTGAAATGCAGCGCCTATCCGGCTGAAGGCATCGGCCAGACTGTTGGGAGCTCCTGCCACATGGATGGCTAGGAGATCCGCCTCTAGGCTGATCACGAGAGACCAGGTGCGGAGAGCCTCCTTGCACAGAGGCAAGGACTGCGTCCCGCCCTGTCGGTTGAGGTAGTACATGGTCGTTGATGAGGAGGCCAATCTGAGAGCAGACTTGAGGGACAGATCCCTGGACTGCTCCACCTCCAACCTGGAGGGGGCTGCAATCAGCCAGTTGTCCAGGTAAGGGTACACCCGGACCCCTTGGCGCCGGAGGAATGCTGTCATCACTGCCATGCATTTGGTGAAGACCCTAGGAGCTGGAGAGAGGCTGAAGGGCATGGCCCGGAACTCGTAAAGGGATCCCTCTGCCCTGAAGTGGAGGAATCGCTGGCGAGACAGACGGACTGGGACGTGACAGAACGCATCCTGGAGGTCCAGAGAACAGAACCACACGCCTTGTTCCAAGGATGGAATGAACTGAGCCAGAGTGACCATCCTGAAGGTACGAGACCTTAGGAACTTGTTCAGGTCGTGTAGGTCGAGAATGGGGCGCCAGCCCCCCCGTCCGTTTTGGGACCAGGAAGTACCTGGACACACACCCTGGGTCTGGAGGAGGGTCCGACACCTCCCTGATCACCTCTTTCTGGAAAAGCAGGGCAATGTCGACGCAATGAGCCGACAGAGAGGCTGTGGAACCCGTAGCGCCCCGTGGGGCGACGGCTCGACAGGAGGGGGATTGCTCGAATTCCAGAGGCAGACCCCTGCCTAACATTTCCAACACCCAGCGGTCCATGGTGATATCAGACCAGGCGGAAAGGAAGTGGTGGAGCCGTCCCCCCACAGGGGGAACCCAGGGAGGAGTGACGAGGTTGGGGGCGACACCCCTCAACCCGTCACTGGGCAGGCTTGGAGGAAGGGCCAGCCGAGGAGCTGCCCGGGCCTTTCCCTCCCGGCTTCCTGCTGGAGGAAGCAGCAGGCTTGGCTTTGGGGTGCCAAGTGCAAGCCTGCTGGCCCTGATGCTAGTGTTGCTGGGTCGGACGTGCCGCAGGGGTTGAAGGACGAAAGGGCTTACGCTGCTGCTGGCGGCCTTTGTCCTTCTGGGCAGACGTGACCGAGTTCAAGGTGGCACTGGACTTCTCAATCTGTTGGAGATGACCCTCCACCCAGGGTCCGAACAAGTCGGTACCCAGGAAAGGGACGTCTGCCAGCTTGTGTTGGGTATCCACCGTAAACGTGGAGATCCACAGCCAAGCTCTGCGGCGCATGACCACTGCGGCCGCTACTGACCGGGCACATGAATCAGCGATGTCCAATGAAGTTTGGAGTTGCTGTTTGGCTACTGCCCTTCCCTGATCCCGCACCTGCTTGACCGTCATTTGAAGGTCAGCCGGGAGATGAGGAATCACCTCATCCAGGCAGTCCAAAAGGGATGTGAAAAGTGTGCCATCAGAACGGCCAAGCTAGACTGACGAAAGCCTAGGGAGGAAGCAGCATATACTTTCCACCCTGAGTAGTCCAATTTCTTGGACTCCTTATTGGGTGGTTTGTCCACATCCCGAGCGTTCCCGGAACGACAGAAAATGCTGTCAGTCGCTAACCCTCCGCAGAGGGGTGCTCCGAGAAACCGGAGAGTGAACCTGTAGGGACCGCATACTTCCGAGCCATCCTGGCTGGAGGTGCTGGACAAGATGCTGGCCACTGCCACAGCTCCAGGGCTGGGCCAACAATGGCTTTGGCCACCGGAAAGGCCTCCGTAGGGGAATCCCCTCAGTCCCGTATCTCCGTGAGGGGATACTTGGCCCATTTTGAAACGGGTTCGAACTTCATCCCAGTGGATTCTGAGATGAGTCGAAGCATTCCTAAGAATGAGGATGGGCTCTCGTCCACCGACTGACCCCCAGTGGACTCCAGGTCAAATGGCCTGGAGAACAAGGAGGAGTCGTCATCAGACTCCGAGGAGTCTACGAACAGCTGCCGAGCGCCTGAGCCACCCTCCACGTGCTGAGGTCGATCGAAAGTGAGGGTGACCGACAACCTATGGGGTAAACCCTGACCCGACCGAGAATCCTTGGTCGGGACCCCAGTCTTCGGTTGTGGAGGCAGAGGTTCCACCACTATGGGTGGAGCAGCCGGTTTCGGACGAACAACCGGTGCCGGTTTCCGCTCCTTGACCACGAGTGGTTGTTTTCGCCGCCCGTGACAGCCACTTAATGGCCGGAGAAGGCGACAGAGTTGGCTTATTTCCGGACAATAAGAGCTGCTGCCACATTAAATCCTCGTAACACCGACACAACTTGCGCCGGAGCCTATCCTCCGAAGAGGATGAGTTGCGCCTCCACTTTCCATGGTGCCGAGACCGAGACGGCCAACGTTGGTGGGACCTGGAAGAGGTCCAAGACTGAGACCTTCAGGGATTCCGAGGGTGGGTCAGAGAGGGGATGGGGGAAACCCGCTCCTCCTCGGTTCAGGGACCTAAACTGGGGACTCTGGCACAGGAGGCACAAGCAAGTCCTCGGTTTCCACGGGGGGGGGGGGGACCGGTGAAGTAGGGTTGTCGGCTTCTCCAGTCGACAAATCGTCCAACGGGTCGAGAAAAATCTCGACTGCGTCGACGGGTGTCTCAGCCGACTGACCTGACGGGGACACCGTGAAGCCAGCGGCCTTAGCCACAACCTTGACCGAAGTCTAAAGTCGACTATCAGGTGAAAGAGATCTCTCCCACTCCCATGAACGTCGACAGTGGGACTTACCTTTGGAGTTCTTCTTTTTGGACCGACTGGAATGTCCCGATGGTCCTTCTCCCTTGGTGGAGAGGGAATGGCAAAGCTCCTTAAGAGAAGCTGTATAAGAAGAGCCCAAAGAGAGCAGGATAAATGCTGCGACCGAGGAAGAAGAAGATGCGGCCTGGGCTGCCTCCTCCTCGAGGGCGATCATCTGCTCTAACTGATCTGCAGAGCCCGCCGCCCCGGACACCGCCCAATGGGTCTCCTTCAACTTGACTGGAAGATAGCATTTTTCAGGGCGCCCCAAAAGCAGTCGAGCAGCACGGTTCTCCAAGATCAAAGCCGAAAAGGATTTGCACAATTCGCAAGCCTGCGAATCGTGGCAGAGTCTTAGGCAGATAATGCACATGGAGTGTGGGTCGGTCCGGGACATCTTCTGCCCACAGGGGCACCGACGAAAACCGGGAGTCGATTTGTCCATCGCAGCCACGAGGGAAAAAGAAGACTGAAGTCTTGTAAATTTTAGAATAAGTTTCGGATTAACGGAAGAGTGTGGATCCAGGCCTAAAACGCAGAGCGCTAAGGAGGGAACCTGAGCTTCCAAGCGGTAAGGAAGATCTGGTGTCATGGGGCGGAGCTGAGAGTTTTACCACCCGGGTGGGTGGGAGGAGCCAGCTTGAAGACCTTCCGGCAAGATTTAAAGTGGCAAGGAACCTGCCAATAAGTGTGGATTGAACAACATATCCACGTCCCTAGAGAGTAAGTTTCTCCAACATAAAATTAAGATACCAGGGAGGACAGGGGTTCTGGACTGGAGGTTTGATGTGAAGGATACCCTTCAAGAAAGTTCTAGAAATCTCTAGCTGTGCTATGGTTTTTCCCTCCACCGGAAGGTGGTGGTCTAACACCGCAGAAAGATGACCTTAATGGAGGAGTAACTAAGGCCCAACTCAGAAAGCTGTACAAGGTACTCTAACACCTAGGAAGCCAAGCAAGAAAAGGAGTCCAAAAGTTTGGCTGTGGTCCACATAGAAAATCTTTTCCACTAGGTGGATCTGGTGGAGGGTTTTCTGACTTCCACCAGGACCTTAGCAACCTGAGAGAAGACTCCACAGCAAGAAACCGCTATGTCCACAGGTGCCACGCATGAAGATGGAGAGACTGAAGACTCGGATGTACCAGGGTGCCCTTCTCCTGAGACAGAAGGTCATGAGACAGTGGCAGAAGGACCAGTGGTTCTAGCGCTAGTTGTTGTAACAGTGGGAACCAAATCTGCAGGGGCCACAGAGGGGCAATTAAAATCAAGTGGGCCCCTTCTGTCTGGAGTTTCAACAGAACCTTCTGAATGAGAGGAAACGCATATAGAAACCTCCTTGTCCAAGAGAGAGAGAGACAGTGCATCTCGCCAAAAAGCACCATGCCCGGGAATGAGTGAGCAAAAGTTGGGTAGTTTTGCGCTGAATGGGAAGGCGAACAGATCTAGGTCTGGCTGACCCCACTGAAGAAACAGGTCTTTGACTACCTGCTACTTTAGCTCCCGCTCATGAGCCCTGTCCACTGATCAGCTGAGACTGTCCGCCACTGTGTTGTGTACGCCTGGTACATGGACTGCTGTCAGAAATAGGCCATGCTGAAGAGCCCAATACCATACTCTCATTGCTTCCCTGCAAAGAGGGTACGACTGGGTACCTCCCTGTTTGCTGAGGTACCAGACAGTCGCCATGTTGTCTGTTTGGACCAAAAGCGTTCCTGGGAGGAGTAACGACTGGAAGGCCTGGAGGGCACAGAGGACTGCTCTGGTATCCAGGACGTTGATGTGAAGGTGTTGCTTCTGAGGGGACCATGAACCTTGAGTTCTGAGATTCCCCAAATGGGCTCCTGAACCCACATCGGAGGCATTTGATGTGAGGGTCTGGGAGGGAGGCCGAGAGTGGAAGGGAGCTCCTACCAACAAGTTGGTGAGGTCCTGCCACCAGAGATGGTCTTTTTCCGAAGGCTGCTGGATATCATGACCAGTTGGTTCACATCGTCCACTCGTTGATCCCACTGGACTCGAAGAGACCACTGGGTAACCCTCATGTGCAGTCTGGCCAGGGGGACAGTAGGAATGATCACTGCCATAAGACCCAAAAGACAGAGCATCAAGTGTGCTGGGGTCCACTGAGCTTTGGCCACCAAAGTGGCCTGAGAAGCCAAGGTCTCGGCTCGATCTAAGGGCAAGAAGGCCTTGCTCTGGACTATATTCAGTACCGCTCCAATAAATTGGAAGTGCTGAGAGGGTACTAGCTGGGACTTGGGGAGACTGACCGAGATGCCCAGCTGGGCAAACAGATCCAGAGTGAAGCAGAGAGACTCCATCAGGCTTGCCGGAGATGGGGCTGACAAGAGCCAGTTGTCCAGGTATGGGAACACATATATGCCCCTTCGGCGGACCACCGCGAGGCACTTGGTGAAAACCAGAGGCGCTGAGGACAGGGCAAAGGGAAGTGCCTTGAATTGGAAATGATTCTCCCAGAAGGAGAATCGAAGGAAGCAGCGGTGGGCCGGAAGGGTGGGGATATGAAGGTAAGCACCTTGCATATTCAGGGAGCACTGCCATGTGTTTGAGTGGAGCAGGGGAAGGAGTCTCTGAAGAGTCAGCATGCGTAACTTCTTGTACTCCACATAAAGGCTGAGCATGCTGAGATCCAGGATAGGTCGCAGATCCCCCGTCTTTTTTGGAACTAGGAAGAAATGGGAGTAGAATCTCCTTCCTAGTTGATTTTGAGGGACGGGTTATATGGCTGCTTTACATAGCAGGGCTTGGATCTCCAGGTGGACGATGGGAATCTGACCCGACGGGTAAAAAGACCTTTCCGGAGGGTCTGGAGGAGGGATCGGCAGGAACTTAATGGAGCAACCTCTTTGTATGAGTTGAAGCACCCATACATCTGTGGTGACGGACTTCCACCCTTCCAGGTGGAGGCCGAACTTCCCTCCTACCGGTTCCTCTGAGGGAAACTGAGGGAGCGGGAAGAGGGGCGGTGAGTCAAGATGCTGAGGGGAGCAAATCTTTAGATCCTGAAGCTGCTTTGGCGAACTTAGCCTGAGGGGCTTGGGCTCCAGAACCAGTGGCGTGTCTCTTACCTTGACGCTTGTTCTGGTTCTTGTTCCATCTTCTCTGGCGATGAAAGGGCCGTTTCTTTTGACCTGTCCGATACATAGAGCGCACGTCTCTGAGAGACCTACCGCTCTCCTGCAGCCCTGTAATGATGTCTTTCGCATCGCCGCCAAAGAGGACAGAACCCCTGAAAGGTGCGTCCAAGAGGGATGATTGAACATCCTCTGCCAAGCCTGCGAGGCGCAGCCATGCTAGGTGCTGAAGACACACTCCCGAGGCCGCAGCCTGGGCCACAGAGTCTACAGAATAAGTGGCCCGGAGGACATGACAACAAGATGATTTACTCATGCGAACCTTGTCCAGTAATTTCGCCCTGAGATTTTCATCAGGGATGTCCTAAAGGTCCCTCTCCAGTTCTGTGACAGAGGACTTCTGAAAAGCCACCACATGGCACGCGTAATTCAATGATCGGATGGCGCAGGAGGTGGACAAATAGATCTTTCTACCGAATTGATCAAGTTGTTTTGAGTCCTTGTCTGGTGGGGAGGAACTCAAGTGCTTAGGCTAAGCCGAGCGATCAAGTGTGGCCGTGATGACCATGGAGTCGGCTTTAAGGTGTGTGGTGAGGTGTGGGATCCCTTCTGGGGGAAAGTAGGTTCCGTCAGCCTTCCTGGAAACAGCCGGTATGGAAGCGGGCTACTGCCAGATTATTGTAACTAGATCCTCGTGCAGACCCATCCAAGGGGGGATGGGTAGAGGGTCTGTGGCGGACAAGTCCAAATGTTCAGCCAGCCTTTTCTGCTGAGGATCTATTTCCTTGAATGGCCAGCCCCCCTGCTGTTTGAATGGCTCTCAATAGATCCCCAAAAGAAGGATTCTCCGGGCAGGGGGTCTTTTGGGATGAATTTCGACCGCTGAACGACGTTCAGAGTGGTCGATATTAGAATCCGAGGGCTCAGAGTCACTGGGAAGGGAAGGGTCCATCCCGGTGTCACCCACTGGCAGAGAACACGCAGCACGTCCCACAGGACCTGGAGAGGGAGGTGGTGCTCTAGGTAGAGGAATTCCTTCGATCGGCTGGGACTGTCTAAGTTCGGTTAGGAGTTGAGTCCTAGCATCCTGTCACCACACCGGGATAGATTCACGATCAGGCAGCGATGGTGGAGGAGGAGGAGGAGGCTGGTACCTGGGATACCTGGCCAAGGGCTGGTAAGCAGGATGATGCCAGAAGGAGTATTGGTACCCTGGCAAGCCCAAGGGATATCCAGGTGTCAGATATCCGGGTGTCGGGTATCCTGGCGTCGGATAAGAAGGGTCCGGCGGAAGGCCGCATGGCGGGGAACATGGGGTCAGACCCCAGAAAACCGCCAGAGTGTCCTGCAGGGGGAGCGGAAGGTCCTGCTGGGGGAGGTGCTGGAGGGTTGCTTAGCAGCGGCAAGGGATCAGGCATAGTGCCTGAGGGTCCCAAAGGAGGGGGCTCCACGCCTAAAAGATCCCGGTCTCGCAACGGATCCCTGGGAGGGTGGGAATCCATAGGCGGAAAAGAACCAGGTGAAGGGGGAGCTCTGGGAGAGACCCCGACAGGTCCGTTAATGATCCCGATGGAAGGGAAAGATCAGGAACGGGTGGCGAATCCCTGGGGATAGAGACCGGCAGGGATGAAGTGTCCCCATGAGCACACTCGTTCCGGAGTCGGGGTCCTCAAGGGAACCTGACTGGAGAGTAGATGCATCTGTGCGGTTGACTGAGGATCCATTGTCCGCTTCTCAGTCGTGACCGGCTAGCTGAGGTCAGTCCGGTCAGGTTGGTCTGGCTGGGCGCCCGGCTGTGCTGTGAGTGGGAGAACTGACAGAAACCCCGAGAGAGCGGCAACCTCTGTTTGCCCGCACACCTCAGCAGTAGGGGGAGAAGGCGTCTGGCCCACAGAAGTGGATGGAGTGCTGGTACTCACGGTTTTTGAAGTGGAAGGTCTCCCTTGCGGCGATGGGCTTCTCCTTATCCTTTTTCCTTTGGTGGGGCCAGAGACGACAACCATTCCCTAAGCTCCTGGAGCTCCTTTTCCATAGAAGCTAGCCGTTGGGTGAGAAGGTGGGCCTTGAGGTTCCGCTTGCGTCGGGTCCGCGTGGCCTGGTTGAACCCCTGGCAAATGGCAAACTCAGCCGAGTTGTGCTTAGGCCCCAGGCAAAGGAGGCAGCAGGAGTGGTCGCCCCGTGCGGGATCTGGGCTCCGCACTTAGTGCACTTCTTTTTGAGACGAGACTATATACACTCGATCGAAAAATTTGTTGAAAAATTAGAGGAATAAGATGAAAAACAATGAATACTAAGCGGGCGACTGATCACTGTTACACCACGTCTGTCGAACAAATTTGAGTGACGGTGGGAAAGAACTGGAAGGCAGGTGCAGGACTGCCTCTTTTATAGTTGGGCTGACATTGCATCACCTGACACGGTGGGGCAGTCCCCGCTGATGATTGCTAGCTACAAGTTTGCCATTGGAACAGAACACCAGGGGGAGTAGTCCTATATGTGAAGACCTACTGCAGGAACCCTCTCAAAGTAAGATCCTTTGTTTCTCTCCTGAGAAGGAACCAGTGCTATACCATGTTTTTGCAATAACAACTGAACTTCTTTCAGAAGGAATAAACAGCCAGAGAGGATAAAAGGATGGCGGTGGAGGATGATCGGAAGAGGTTTGTAACAGCTCCACAGCATGCTCCCTTGTGATTATCTTCTGATCTCACTCATTTGTAATGATCTCCAGCCACTGCTTCAGATGCAGGGAGAGCCTGCCCCCCACAACCACCCATGAAAGTAACAGTGGAGGTGGCGGCAAAAATGGAAGAGAATCAGGTAGAAAGAACAGTTACATAAGAATTTACCGTAAAAGTAGATCTTCAAAGAGATCTCAGTCATCAGGTCTCACCATAGGAACTTCACTGCCAGTGAAGCAGAATCCACACGGAAGATTTTCAGCAGTACAACTGGGGCCGCCCACACCGTCGACATCCAAGGATGTCATCAATTCTATAAAGGCACGGGCAGCCCCACTCTCATCTCCGTTCTTTCCTCTGGGGACAAAGGGAACATAGCTCTAGCCATGGGTAACCGAGGAGAAAAAGAGGTGTTCATGCCTGAATGTGAAAGGCTGGATATACCAGACAGTCAAAGTTTTAGAACAAGAGCCCCAAGAAGGGGGATGGTGGGAGGGAAAGCACACCTGATATCTGAGATCCCCTCGAAGATTTACTGTTATGGTAAATTCTTACATAACTTTCCATATTCTTTGGGGTTATCTCAGTCATCAGGTCACACCATAGGAACGAGTCCCAAGGAGTTACAGCTGGGAGGAAGGCCAACCATAAAACTGAAGACTGGAGGCCCTGCAGCACTGCCCTGCCAAAATCTGCATGGGCTCCTGATGCAATGTCCAGACTGTCGCACTCGGAGAAAGTATGGAAGGAACTCCAGGAGGCAGCTGCACTCGTTAGTGGCTGAGGACCTTAGGAAAAAAAAACACAGAGGAAGCCTTACCTCCTGTGGAATGAGCTTTAACACTCCAGGCAAAACTTTGCCATACTTGCTGTAGAAGGACAAAATGCAGTTTGCCACCATTTGGAAAAACATTGCTGAGAAACTAAAATGCCCTCTCTACCTAGGGCGAAGGAAACAAACAACTGCTTCAACTTGCTACTTTTCTTTGTGCGAAGAAGGTAATACTCCAAAGTTCTGTGCACATCTAGTGTATGGAGCTGTGCTTCCCCTGGATTAGCACATTCAGGGAAATAAACGGAAAGGTGGATAGACTGGTTGAGTGAAAAACTCAGAGATCACCTTGGGGAGAAACTTAGGATTTGTGTGCAAAGACACCCTGTCTCTGTGAGAAATCAGATAAAGCCCATTGCACCAGAGGGCCTGAAGCTCTGAAATTCTCAGAGCAGAAGCAGCAGCAACTAAAAATAACGCTTTCCAAGAGAGAAAGCATAGCTTGCAAGTTGCAACTGATGCAGGATGCCCCTTAAAAATGTACTGGAGACATCCAGCTGAGCAAGAGTACGGTCACCCACGGGTTCATTAAAGACCAAAACAGCCGAAAGGTGCACCTTGAGGGAGGAGTACTGAAGACAGAGAGATCAGGTAGTCCAGTATCTGGCTCACCGGACAGGTGAAAAATCCAGATTATGCTTGGCAGTCCCGAGGGCAAACTGCTTCCACTTCCTGGCATACGTGGTCCGAGTGTAAGGCTTCCGGGTGGCCACCAGGACGCCCACCACTCTGCTGGAGACTTCAAACTTGGTGATGACCATGTCCTCAGGTGCCGAGCATGCAGATAGAGGGACCTGAGATTGGGATGGACAGGGTTCCTTGAGCCTAGATCAGCTGGTTCCTGCAAAGGGGGAACGGAATCAGAGGCTCCTCCACCAACTTCTATAACAGGGGAAACCATGTCTGATGTCTGACAGGATCAGAATGGAGGTAGCAGAAGCATGTTAGCCCCCCTCCATCTGTAATGTGATGAGAACCCTCCGAATTAGAGGGAACAGAGGAAATGCTTAAAGAAACCTCCCACTCCAGGAGCGGGACACCACATCTTGCACGGAAACCCCAGGCTCTGGATCGAGCGAGCGAAAACTGGTCAGTTTTGCACTGATGCAAAAAGGTCCAACTCGGGACAACCCCATCTGTCGAGCAACCTTTCTGCACTGGGTGAGAGAAGCTCCCAGTCGTGCATGCTGGACTGAATTTATTTATTTACTTATTTCAGTTTGGGATTAATACCTTTGAGTCAAGGACTCATTTTCAAAGGTTCCACGTCACTGTTGAACAAACATTACAAAAATACAAGGTTTACAGAGATAATCGCTCCTATAAAAAAGCTTGCAGCTTAGTGTGCTACTCCTCGTTAAACAACTAAATAAATAAAAAAAATAAAAAAACAATACATTGAAGCATATACACAGGCAGTAATAGTAACGTGAACTTATACACATCAAATTAGTACATATTGACAGCAAGACTGATTAGATAAGAGGGAGTTTTGGGGAGGGTCAGCCAGAGGTGGCATCGTCTGAGGAGGGAGAGAGGTGGAGCTTTCAACCAAGTGAGGCCATCATCGGGTAATTGGGGGTAGGGGAGCGGGTTAAGAAAAAAAGTGGTATATAGTTGAAAGATGTAGAGGGGTTAGGTACTGGGATATGGGGTACTAAAACATTAACGCAGACAGGTACAAGTCATTTTAGAGCCAAGGAGAGATTTGAGCCCAGCTTTGAAAGTACTAATCTTGGTAGTATCAGAGAGGCCAGCAGGTAGTTCATTGTACCACTTCGGTCCTTGATAAGGGGATCACTATCTTGTCAGCGACCGCACTTCAGACAGATTTCACTGGAACGGCCAGCTGAAAGTGCCCGGCCAGTGTTGGGGATGTCAGTCCAAGCAGGTTTGGTATTGCCCTGTAAGATGGAGTGGGAGCCACCCAGTTTCAGTGTAGAGTGTGCAGTTGTGGGTGTCGAGAATAGCCCCCAAAGTAAGACGACAGGCCTTATTGAGGAGTATGTTGATCCTGTTAAGAGCAGTTTTTGTGCCCGCCCCATATACAGGCAACCCACAGTCAATGGTAGACAGTACTGAGCTACTGGTGGCTAGTTTAAGTGCATCAGGTGTCACAATGTCTGTGACGGTAAAGTATGCCAAGTTTTATATTTGCAGTCTTGATAACAGAGTCAATGTGGCTTGAGAAGGTGAGCGTGTCATCAAAGGTAATGCCGAGATATTTGAAATTAGATACTTGGTCTAGAATCTCACCCTTTTGGTTATGAATAAGCAGGGGCACGTATTTCTTTTTGCTTTCGGAGGTGGTGAAGAGCATACTCTGTTTTTTTGATATTTAATAGTGGCTTGTTTTCCGTAATTCAAGATTCAAGTTTATGGAAGCTGCTTTGGAGTTCAGTTGTGATGGATTGGTGGTCTTTACCAGTGACTGAGATCACTGCATCATCAGCATAGAGAACTGTGCTTGTTGAGCAAGCCATTGGGGCAGAGTTGATGAAAAGGCTAAAGAGAAGAGGACCGAGGATTGACCCCTACGGAACCCTGAGGAGCACCTCCTTAGCTGCAGATAGGGTATCATCAATTTTGACTTGTTGAAATCTGTTAGAGAGGCAGCTGTCAAACCATAGTACCATATCTGGGGATAGACCTGTTGACAGAAGGCAACTTAGGAGGAGGTTGTGATTAACAGAGTCGAAGGCCTTCGTAAGGTTGATGAAGACAGATCCAACTGCCTGACCACTATCCAAGGTGTCATATAGTTGGGAAGAATAATCAACAAGTGCGGTGAGTGTGGAGTGCTTTATACGGAAGCCATGCTGAATCCTGCTGAAGCGGTCAGCCAGGGTGTTCGGCATGCCTGTGGACCACCAAGAGTGTCAGACCATGATCTAATGCCTAATACCACGCTCTCATGGCCTCCCTGCATAGGTGGTATGAATGAGTCCCCCTTGTTTGTTGATGTAGTACACTGCACTGAGATTGTCTGACTGCACCAGCAGCTGACCAGGAGTAAGGTGGCTCTAAAAGGCCTGCATGGCATACGGCACCACCACCATTTCCAGAACACTGACATGCATGGAGGTTTCATCCTGAGACTAGGAGCCCTGGGTTTGAAGGGCACCCAGGGGGAGTTCCCCAGCCCGAACCGAAAGCCTATGTGGTTAGGATCTGCTGTGGAAAAGAGATCTGGAATGGGACTCCTTACAGCAGGCTTAAGGGGTCCACCCACCACTGCAGCAATTTGCAAACTGGGGAGGAGACCAGCACCAACTGATCCAACTTACCTGTGCATTGGTCCCACTGCACCTGGAGAGTCCACTGGAGGATGCGCGTATGGAGTCTGTCATGCAGAACAGTGGAAATGGCAATTGCCATAAGACCCATCAGCCTCAGTTACACCCTGGCAGGGATAAAACGTCTCTAGGCCACCTCCTGATCCAGGACTATAGGGCACTCCACCCTATTCTGGGGCAGGAAAGCCTTCCCCTGTGCCAAGTCTAGGACCACCACTATGTATTGCAGCTTTGGGGATGGTAGCACTATTGACTAGGGCAACATGCTGGTAATGCCCAAAGAAGGGAACAGCAGGAGAATTCTCTCCAGAGTCCACAGGAGCTGCTCCCTGGATGAAGCTTTCTGGAGCCAATCGACCAGGTAAGGGAAAATATATGGCCTTTCCCTTCCAAGGGCTGCAGATACTGTCGCTAAGCACTTGGTAAAGAGCTGTAGCACAGAGGATACGTCAAAGGGTAGCACCTTGAAATGGGAATGCTCGCCCTGAAACAGAAAGTGGAGAAACCTTCTGTGAGGAGGGAAGACCAAGATGTGCAGGTAGGTATCCTGCATGTCCAGTGAACAGAGCCCATCTTCAGGGTTTTAAATAGCCGGTATCGCATCACAGTTTGCGAGGTGAACCAGCTGGTCATGCGAGGCAAATCATGGAATGGATCGCAAAAAAGTGCGACCCATTTCAGATTTTTTTTTTTAGCATTTCCACGTGTTCTGCGGAAGATTCTGGCTGCTCTGTCCCATCTTCTGCTCTCTGCTCTGCCTCGTCTTAAAAATCATTGCCTCCTGAATCCCGCACTGTAAGGAGAGAACTAGAAGGGAGAGAAGCTGGAAATGTGACCTGTGGTGCAGAGAAGAGCAGAGCGGAACATGGGCTGAGCTGCGGTGCCGACGACCAAGGAGAGCAAGGTGGGTACACATGATTTTTTAATAGCAACAAAGACAGCTTAGGTTTAAGGGACTGCGGCTTTGGGACATCGGCAAAATCAATGAGAGTAGCTGAGCAGCTAACAAACAAAAAAAAAAGTATGGGACGGCTTAACTAAATCCCCCGTGATCTGTGAGTTTAATGCTCGGAAATGAAGTGCACCAGTCATGGGGGAGGGGGTGTCATGCTTCAAGAGGCAGTCTGGGTCTTTCTGTGATCAGCAGGTGCCACTTTTGTCTGTTCACTGTAGCAGGTGTCCTGTCCTGCTGTTGTAAGCTGGTTCCCCTCCCTTTCCTCGTCCTGTTGTGAGTTTGCCCCCATCCCTGGGCCTCAGCTGCTGCTCCATGCTGTCGGAGGGGATCGGGGGATGTTGTTGTTAAGCCCTCTGCCCTCCATCGTCAGTGCAGCCCACGGCTTGCCAATCTGATCTTCCTGGAATCCTCTCTCGTGATGTAGAAAGCCAATCGGATCCCCCTGGTGCGAGTTTGTTGTCCTCCCCTCCACTAGTGTGCTCTTGTTGTTAGAGGAGATCGAGGCCAGGAGGTCATGGTGACCCTTGCCCCTTCGGTTGCCACTGCAAGCTCTGACATGCCAATGATCCTGGTTGGAAAGATGTGCAGCCAGATGTCCCCTGGCTTGTCTGGCTACAGTTTACTCGGGACCCGTGTTTCAAGGAGATCTCAGCAGACAAAGGCTCTCCCCAATTCCATGTAGTTTTCTGACCTTTGACCATTTGTGCACGAGTGGGGGCGCTCAGAGGCAAGGTTTTGACCACAGTGGATTGGTGTGTGCTCTCCATGTGAGTAGCCGGGATTTGAGCAGCCAGACTTTGCTTTAGGCGAGACTGATCCCGACCAGCAGATATGTGTGTGGGGGTGGGGTGAGGGGTTATGCTGCCATAAGTTCTCCAGCCCTGCTACATGAGGGGGGAGGCAAAGTCTGTCACCAGCAGGCAGCTTAGATGTTCTCTAGGCCCTTTGCGGGGGAGGGAAAGTCTGTGCCCTGGTGTGTGCAGTTCTCTGGGCTCTCAGACATGCACAACTGGGGGGGGGGAGGTTACAGTCTGTAACCACTAAATCATGTTCAAGGCAACTCTGGGGACAGTGGTCATACTCAGTCTAGCACTGCCCTATGCTGAGAGAGTGCCTACGGACTTGGACACGTTTCTCAGCTGAGCAAAAGAACATGCCAAATGAGTCCAGCAAACGGGGTGGTGGGGTGGGGGTGGGGGCTGTGGGCCATGCACCTATCATGAGACAGAACTCAAGTTCTCTGGCCTATTTTTTGGGGAGAGAAGAGACTGGTAAAGTTTTTCTCAGTGTGCCCAGCTGTGAAAGCTAAATCTCTCTGGGTTTATACCACCATTACGGGGAGGGGGACTTTTCCAGCTGTGCTGGAAACTGTTGAGCGGCCCAAACATCATCAGGGCATTGAAGTCTGGGCAATGCCGAATCCATGCTGTGTATTTATAGTGCCAGTGTGGGGAACCAAGAGCCACAGTTCAGTGTGATCTTGTGGGAGTCATGGGCCCCCAGTGCCAGTAATAAATTAATTGCTAAGGCAATACTCTTGGTCTAGTGCACTTACCCAGTAATCAAAAACAAAATAAATAAATTCAGACCACCTGGGAGTCTGTTGGTCTGTCCTGCCACCGGGCCGGGGTTATCCACATATAATAAAGCTATGGAAATGGCCACAGTTTTTTATCCAGTTGGGGGCAAGTTATGCCATGTATTTTGTAAATATAACAACTTTTTCATTTTGCTAATCAATTTGTTCCCATCGCTATACATTAGCTACATTGAGTAGCACTTTTCCGCGCGAAAGTGCTGATCAATTGAAAATCCTTATTTAAAACTCTGCATCTTCTGTCTTGAGAAGGGGCATCAGGCCTAGCAAAGTTATCATCTGGAATGTTCGGTACTGGGCATACAAATTGAGGTCCTGTAGGTCTAAGATGGCCGTCAGATCTCCGGTCTTGTTTGTGGACCAGGAAAAACCTGGAATAGAACCCCTTGTTTCTCTGGAGGGTGGGTACTGGCCTGATAGCCTGCTGGCGCAGAACAGACTGTACCTCCTCCCAGAAAACAGACAAGTGAGCCGGGAGGTAAGTGGAGGGTAGGGGAAGGGTTACTGGACGTTGCTTGATGAGCTCCAGTGTGTGACCACTTTCTATGATTTGCAGAATCCAGGCAAGTGAAGTCATGGTTCTCCACTGATTTAGATGGAGGGAGAACAGACCTCAGATGACCACCTCTTAGTCGAGGACCAGAAGAGGCAAGGCAAATTTTATTTTTCTGGTGCCCAATCCCAGAGGCTCTGAGCGCTGTACAAAAGATGAACATTTAATTTATTAATACAACTATAAAAAACACACTCAATTACTACATATAAATACACCCCACTTTAGTTTACACAGGACTGATAACAATAGTATCAGTGGTATCAATGATGTCATACAGAATCTACGAAGGCTTGTCTAAACAAATAAAACTTAAGGCGGGCCTTAAAAACCCTCTACCGACAGGGTCTCCCTCACCAATGGCGGAATCGAATTCCACAAAACAGGGCCAGCAACACTAAAAGCTTGATCGCCTTCAGTTTTCAATCTTGTCCTGGGAAGCACCAGGAGGCCACTCGAAGAGGACCGGAGGGGACGTACCGAGGCAGTGGGTGTAAGAAGGTCAACCAGGTAGCAAGGGCCCAGTCCATGTAGGGTCTTATAAGTGAGCAATCCCACCTTAAAAAGCACCCTCCATTGAACTGGCAGCCAGTGCAGTTCCCACAGCACCGGGGTGACAAGGCAGTATTTTGACAACCCAGTCAGCAACTTGGCCGCTGCATTCTGCACCAGCTGCAGTCGAGGATACCTCCAGGGACCCTGAGATACAGTGCATTACAGCAGTCAAGCCTACATGTTACAAATGCATGTACCAAGGTTGAGAGGTCCAGATCAGGTGCCTAATCCTGGCGATACTTCTCAGATGGAAAAAACTCACCTTGACAACGGCAGACACCTGATATTCCATCATCAAACCACTGTCAAATATCACACCAAGATTATGCACCTTAGAGGAAGCCATCAATGGGACAGACCCAAGAACCAGTCCATAATCTGCCTCAGAGGGCAACCCCTCACACCTCCTGTTCGACTCCACCACCAGTACCTCCGTCTTATCGGGGTTCAGTCACAACCAGTTAAAGGCCAACCAGTCATTGATCTCTACCAGACAGTTGTTTAATACTTCCACCGCATTGGATGTTCCGGGGCAAAGGATAAGTACAGCTGGGTATCACTGGCATAACAATGAAACCCCAAGCTGTACTGGCTGTAGAGGTCTGGCAAGGAGTCAAGCAGAGTCGGATCTAGCCGCTGGGGCTGAACTGTCACTTTGCGGGCATTAGGCCACGGCTTCTGCAATGCAGGGGGTGGGCAAGGCAGTGGAGACTCTTCATTTTCCTTAGGGCTGAGAGGCTGCACCAGGTCTACTGGATGCCTTGTGAAGGGGAGCGCACTGTCCATCCCTAGGCTGCATGTGGTAGAAGAAGTGGACAGATTTTATAGCCCTGCCAGATGCCTGCAAATCATTATGAAGTCCTGGACATCGGGCCCAAAAGGCTCAGAACCATTGAAAAGGGCATTAAGCACCTTCTGCTGAACATCAGCAGCAAAGCCAGAGACCCTCATCCAGGAGTGCTTACATATGGCAGATGCTGGCACCAGGAGCACTGGCAATAGTGCCCGAAATATTGTAAAGAGCCCTGTGGAGGTGCTGGCTAACATCCTCAGTAGTCGCGGCTCACTGGGAATAGCCCGTTGACGGCACGAGCGAACCAAGATGCTAGCGCCAGGCTACTGGTCAGAGTTGTGGAAAACTTGACCAGAAGTAGCCACAAAGTTGATGATGTGGGAAAGTTGATGGTGGAGGGATACAGTTTACAACCCCCATCAATGGGATATGAGAGAGATCAAAAATTCCGAAGCCTAGGGCCTAGAAAAAGTGTCAGGCCACAATGGAAGAGCTGTCATCGACGAATGCATGGTTAAGGAGGCATGATACCAGTCGCCGACGGTGGAGCTGTTAAAGGCACAGGGCATGATGACCTGCTGACAGGGCAATGGGAGGGCCATTCATCAACGAGCCAGGTGTTGATGGAATAGATACCCTTAAAGATGTTGCCGGTAGTAAGCATTGTTGAGGATAACCAGGTTGGCAACTAAGGCATGGTGACCCTGGGCCTGGAGGAGCAACAGGCCACAAATGAGGGCAACTGCAGACAACCAAATGATGAAGCAGGAACCCAAAGGGTTGACGACGAGAGAAGGTGTTGTTGATTGCGGGGGGTGGGGCCTGATGGCACAAAGCCCAACAACCCTGTCGATGGGCTATCGCAATGGAAAGGCATCCTCCGACAAACCAGTTGCCAATGGGACAGGGGTCGCTGACCCAAAAGTCTGCAACCTGTCGCTCGGTAAATCAGGCAACACTGCTGTCGGTATGGGTCTAGTAAGAGCAAAGACCTGGACAGCGACCCTTGACAAGCCTAAGCCATCGATGAGGAACCCCCTGGAGAAAGAAGCCACAGAAGTCTGGAATGCTGGGGGGTGGACCCAAGAAGCTGCAACTTGATGCCTGGCAAATTGGGCAAAAGTGCTGTCAGTATGAGTCTGGTAAGAACAAAGACCCAGACAGCAATCTTTGACTAGGCCAAGCCATGATGATGATGATGGCGGCGGTGGTGGTGGAGGTGGAGGTGGAAGAAGAAGAAGAAGAAGCGCCCTCGGAGGCCAGTAACGCTGGGGGAAGTGGTACCGGTCACGGACAGCCAGGAGAGAAGAAAACCTGAGGGCTAGTCCTGGGCCTCTGTTCTGCGAGCTCGAAGAATCTACTGGTGATTGAAAGGGAAGGAACCCTGGAGGGTCCCTGCACCATGCAAGGAAGCTGAAGAGCCTTCTGCTGCACTGGAGGGCAAGGGGATTAAGCCTTCACCACAGCTCACATTCCTTGAGAATGAGGTCAGGTCTGAGACAGCAGAAACAAAAAAGGAGAAAATACCTCCGGAAAGGTGAAAATCCACCTGTCGCGGCAGCAACGGGGAAGAGAGAGAGAGAAAAATTTTCTTAAGAGGAATCTCTAAAGAAAAGAGATTCCATAACTAGTTAAAACAAAAACTGTAGGCAAAGAAGGTATGTGTCATCGAGGCACAGGTCAGAAAGCATAGGAAAACCAGGAGCAGTTGTAAAATTTGCAACGTGATTTATTATTAACAACAGTAAAATTAAAATAAAATTGTTCAGCATCACTAAAAAGTCAGTATAAACAGAGAAAGTCCATCTGGGTTTCGTCATAATTTCCAGTCTCAATCTCTGTGTTTCTCTCTTGCAAGAAATTTCAGCTCTGTTTTTATAAGTCTTTGCAACCCCTGCTCGTTAAGAAAACAACATGCTTCTCGCACAGTGTTCTTGTAAGTTTCAACAAGTGCAACAAAAAGTACTGACCTCTTGCTTAAAGCTTCTCAAGAGAGTTTGCAAACTAGCTTCTCAAGTTAACCCCTTGAGTTCCAAACAGCTTTGCGATCATCTCAACAGTATAACTATATACAGTTTTAGCTTTGCAATCATTTCAACAGTAGAACTATATACAGTTTTAAACAAAGGGATCCCACTATCAATTACAGTTCCACAAAATTATTCATATATATTTTTACACCAGCAGATATGCAAGGAGAAAGAAAAAACAGAACAGCAAGAGAAGGTAAAGAGATAGCGAGAAGAACAGCATTGCAAGACCATCAGGGTGATCAAGTCCTAGGTCACACGAGAAAATCTGGTTGCACAACCAGACAGAGAAGAGACAGAAAAGGAGAGAATAGAACAGATCCTTGCATTTAAATTCCTTCTCCGTAACAACTGGGACAGGGCCGTATTCAACCCTGTCACATACCCCTCTCCTCAAGAAGGAACCGGTTTTACAAAAACAGGTTTCCAAAACTTTCTAGTAATTCTAATCTAACATAAGTATATAACCTTTAGAGTTCTGTGCTTATGCAGTATCCTTTTTTCCATAACAGTACAGCAAATAGTGAAGTTTAAACTCACACATTTGTTTTTTCAGCCTTCAGAATTCTCAATTCCAGATCCATATTCTCTTTCCCAGATTTGTACACTACTTTAAATTTAAATGGCTGCAGTGCCAGGTACCACCATGTGATTCTAGAATTGTTATCCTTCATTTGGTTAAGCCAACAGAGAGGGTTGTGATCTGCTACAAGTACAAAGTCAGCTCCTAGTAAGTAAAACTTAAGGGACTCCATTTCCCACTTTGCTGCAAGACATTCCTTTTCAATGGTAGAGTACCTTTTTTCTCTGTCTTGCAATTTCCTACTAATATAGAGAACAGGATGTTCTGTCCCATCTATACTTTGACTCAGGACTACACCTAGGCCTACCTCTGATGCATCTGTTTTTAACAAAAATGGTTTCTCAAAGTCTGGGCTTCTTAAAACAAGGGCTGAACATAATGCAGCCTTAATGGCCCGAAAAGCTTCATCACACTCTGAGGACCATTTTGCATTATTCGGGTACCGTTTTTTTGTAAGTTCAGTGAGGAGAGTAGCTACCTCTGCAAAGCTGGGAACAAATCTCTGATAATAACCAGCCAGCCCTAAAAAATGACTAGACATGTTTCTTGGTTTTGGGGACAGGGCTGTTAGCTACAGCTTCTATCTTAGAAACCTCTGGCTTGACTTCTCCATCTCCCAAAACATAGCCTAAATATCTGGTTTCCTGCATGCCCAATGTACACTTGGTAGAATTAATTGTCAGACCTGCCTTTTTGATTGACTGGATAACTGCTCGTAGGTGTTTCAGGTGTCTTTTCCAGTCTGACCTATACACCACTACATCATCCAGGTACGCAGCACAATAAGCAGTGTGAGGGGATAAAATTATATCCATGTACTGCTGGAATGTAGTAGGAGCACCATGTAAACCAAACGGCATGGTGGTGAACTGATAAGAGTCCTACAGGAGTGGCAAAAGCAGTTTTGTGTCTGGATTCTTTAGTTAGCGGGCTTTGACAGTAACCCTTGGTGAGATCAAGGGTACTGATATACTTAGCACTTCCTAGTCTGTCCACCAAATCATCCATTCCGGGCACAGGATAACTGTCAAATTCTGACACTTCATTAAGTATCCTAAAATCAGGGTATATTCCTGCACCCCCTTCTTTTTTTTGTTTACAATCACCACTGGTGATGGCCAAGCACTTCTGGACTCTTCTACGATACCCAATTCTTTCATTTTTTGTATTTCCTTAACCACGTCAGCTCTTAAGCGCTCTGGTAATATTCATGTCTTTTGTGTAATAGGGTGAGCACTTCTTGACACTACTACGTGCTTGACCCCTTTTGCTCGGCCTGGTACTGTGGAAAAAGTACTGTTAAATGTCTTTAGCAAGTTACAAATTTCTGTGGTTTGTTCGGAGATTTAGGAAACATTCACCTTTACAGCATCAGCAGTAATAGTTTGTTCCAGTCTATCATAAACTACATCAATATCATCTTTATCAGGTTCTGGTAAAACCAGCATAACAGCTTTTGGTGTTTTTGCAACCTATTTTTTGAGGAGGTTAGCATGGTATATCTCATTAGAATTTTTCCTATCAAGGGTCTCAATCTCATAGTTAACTGTGCCAGTACATCTACGTACTTTATAAGGCCCTTGCCACTTCATTAACAGTTTGTTTTTTGTAGTGTGTAACAGTACAAAAACCTTTTCACTTGGCTCAAAAACCTTTTCTTTTACCCCAAGGTCATGATACATCTTCTGCTGGTTTTGGGCTTCTTTCTGATTACTATGAGCGATTTCAACATATTTTGCCAGCCTCTTTCTCAGAGCACACATATAAGATGTTATAGATTGCTTCTGATGGGGGTCATCTTCCCATGTTTCTTTTATTATATCTAGTGGCCCTCTAGGTTGTCTACCATCTAGTATTTCAAATGGTGAAAATCCTGTTGATGCCTATGGCACTTCTCTGTAAGCAAAAAGCAGGTAAGGTAAGTAATGGCCCCAGTCTTTCCTTCCCCTTTTACACATCTTTTTAACATGCATTTTAGGGTTTGATTAAAACACTCAAGATCATCTGTTTGAGGGTGATAAGGGGAGGTCCTTATACCTACCTAGTAGTTGGTGCAGCTCCTTCAGTAATGAAGCACCAAAATTACTACTCTGATCAGTAATAATTTCTTTAGGGATGCCCACTCTGCTGAGAATTTTGCCACGCTCAGCTGCCACTTTGGGGGCTGTGACAGTACGCATTAGAACTGCCTCTGGGTATCGAGTAGCACAGTCACATACACCAAAATGAATCAATTACCCTTTTTACTTTTGTCTAAGGAGCCAACCACATCCATTGCAATTCTCTCAAAAGGCACATCTATCAAGGGTAGGGGCACAAGGGGCACCTTGTATTTTTTAGTCACTGGGGCTACTTTCCGACACTCAGCACAAGAACTGCAATAGGTAGCAACATCATCATGAATTCCAGGCCAGTAAAATCTGTACAGCAATCTGGCAAGGGTGTGATCCCTCCCTGAGTGACCAGCCATAGGACTGTCATGTTCTATCTGTAACAACTTAGATCTATACTTTTGTGGTATAACCAAATGTTCTATGTGGTTCTGTGTCTGAGGTTTAACCCAAACTCTGTAAAGCAGCACCTTACATTTTTTAAACATTGGTTCACCCTGTTTAGGTTTCACCCCCAGCTGCTTAAAATAACCCTAGAGAGAAGCACTGTTGGCTTGCTCTGAACCAAAATCATCATCAGTTATCAGTTTAGCATCAGCATTTTTATATGTTGACCCCTTATGTCCATCAGTCTTTTGTTGCCACTGTTTTTTCAGGCATCGTCTCTCTTTCCTGGACTTCTGGATCTTGGAGCTGTGCTCAAACAAGTCCGAATCAAAATCAGCAAAAGGAAAAGAGTCCCCACTGTCTGTGATATTCTTTGCCTGAGCTCTTGTCACCACAGCTGCTGAAACATCAGGATTTACTCCCTCTTTGATTAACTGAGTAAATCCTGGGAAGTCATTTCCAATAATCACAGGTACAGGTAACTTAGGTACTACCCCCAGTTTCATTTGGTGCGACACACCCTTAATATTCAGAGTCACTTGGGTGGTGGGATAGTATTGAGTGTCCCCATGGACGCAGATGACACCAATACCTGGTCCTTTTGGACACTGTTTTCCCAGCACTTCAATATGCACTAGAGTCTGTCTGCTTCCCAAATCTGCAAGTCCCCTCATAGTCTCATCTCCAACCTTCACATCTGTTAAGTACTTGCCCCAATTTGCTAAGGACAAATCTGCCCCAGCATCACTCTTCTTACGGCAATTTCTTGCAATATGATCTTGCTCATTACAGTTATAGCAAATAAAGTCTTTGGGAACAGATTTGTTACTCCCACCAGAATTCTTACCAGACTTGGAATTTAAATAGGAAAAAAGAGTGTCTTATCGGTGCTTGGCTGTTATCTTGCTGCTGTGGCGTTTGTCTGGCCATTTGGTAATCTTCGGCCAAAGAAACAGCCTTTTCCCCACTTTCTGGTTAGTGTTCCTTTACCCAAAGCTGCACATCTGTAGGCATGATGTTGATGAGTTGCTCTACTGCAAATGTGTCGATTTGTGGGACTGTTTTGCTCTCTGGTTGGAGCCATTTTATCAGGAGTTCTCTGAGTCCGGTGAAGGCATCTCAAGGATTGTGAACTGAGCTGTACTTCAGAGATCGAAATCTCTGCCTATAGGTCTCTTCTCCTGAGTGGTCATACCTTTTCAGGATTTCTCTTTTCATCAGGTCATAGTTTTCTGACTGTGCAGTGTCCATACTGCTGTATGCAAGTTGGGCTTTCCTTGTCAGGTAAGGTACCAATCTGACTGCCCATTGCTGCTTTGGCCACTGGCAGGCTGCAGCAACCCTTTCAAAAGTTGTCAAGTATGCTTCGATATCATCCGAGGGACACAACTTTGTAAGCTTAAGGTATTTTAAGTTGTCTGTGTCTTGTTGCTCTGCTGGACCAGTGCCAGATCCTCCAGCTTTGAGAACTTGCAAGGCATCCAGCCATCTCTGCTCCTGTCACTGCATCTCTTCTCTCCTCTGCTGCTCCGGTCTCTGCATCTCTTCTTTTCTCTGCTGTTTGAGTTGTTGTATTTCTTCTTATCTCTTTGCTTCTAAACACTGAATTTCTTGCTCTCTCTGCTGCATCTCCTCTCTTCTCTGGTTCTCCGTCTCTATTTGTTGTATAGCCCACCATCTGAAAAAGGCAGTCAGACTTTCAGGTTCTGTCACTGCCTGTTCTTTTTCTACAAATGATGCTAGCTGTACAGTGTCAGCATAGACTTCTGTCTCTGCTAGTTTGGCTGCCATTCTCCTGGTAACCACTCCTGGGCTAGCTGCTGCAGAATCCATACCTTTCTTCTATGCTTCCCTGGTATCAGATCTAGTACCCATGCACAAAACTCCTGGCTTAGAGTACACACAGCGTAAATCCCACACCATCTGTCGTCAAGGCACAGGTCAGGAAGTACAGAAAAACCAGGAGCAGTTGTAAAATTCGCAACAAGTGATTTATTACTAATAACAGTAGAATTAAAATTAAACTGTTCAGTATAACTATTTACAAAGGCAGTACAAACAGAGAAAGTCCATCAGGGTTTCTTCTCAATTTCCAGTCTCAGTCTCTGTGTTTCTCTCTTGCAAGAAATTGTAGCACTGTCTTTATAAGTCTTTGCAACCCTTGCTCGTTAAGAAAACAGCATGCTTCTCATACAGTGTTTTTGTAAGTTTCAACAAGTGAAGTAAAAAGTATATTGTGACCCAGAACTGACCTCTTACGTACAGCTTTTCAGAGAGCTTGCAAACTAGCTTCTCAGGTTAATCCCTTGAGTTCCAAACAGGTTTGCAATAATTTCAACAGTATAACTATATACAGTTTCAAACAAAGAAATCCCCAGTATCAATTACATTTCCACAAAATGATTCATATATATTTTTATACCAGCAGATATGGGGGGGGAAGAAAAGACATAACAGCAAGAGAAGGTAGAGAGATAGCAAGAGGCAAAGAACTGCAAGACCGTCAGGGTGATCCAAGTCCTAGGTGTCACAAGAAAATCTGGTTGCGCAACCAGATAGAGAAGAGACAGAAAAAGGGAGAATAGAACAGATCCTTGCATTTAAACTCCTTCTCCATAACGACTGGGACAGGGCCATATTCAACCCTGTCACAGTGTGAAACTGCATTGAAGCTTCCGCGGAGACCCAAGCAGATCACATTGATGGCGGGAAAGAACTGAGGAGGATGCAGGGCTGCTCATGCCTTTACAGGGTTGATGACGTCAACTGACATCAACGGCGTGGGCGGCTCCAGTTGTACTGTTGTAAATCTTCCGTGTGGATCCTGCTTCACTGGCAGGGAGGGCCCTACAGTGTGACCTGATGACTGAGATAACCCTGAAGAGGATCTGGTGGTGGCAGGGCCACCAGAACTGAGTGTTTCAGGTGCTTTTGGATGGGTACCAGAGGTGAGGGGACCAAGAAGGGGCCACTTCCTTTACCACAGCCCTGGTGATGGTAGGCACGGCTACCTTGGGCAGCACGCGGATGAAAGGAGCCCTTCTCATGAGTAGGATACAAGGACTTTACAGATCTTAAAGTCATTTTGGAGGTCTGAAGCCACGTATGGCCTCATCAATATCATAGCCAAACTCTTTTTCCCTCTAAAAGGGGAAAACAAAACTGCTTGCTGCACATCACTGGGAAAGCCAGCAATTCTAAGCCAAGAATATCTTCTCATACATAGAAACATAGACTTTGACAGCAGATAAGGACCGCTTGGCCCACCTAATCTGCCCATTTCCCTACCTAGAGGATAAGCTGCAGATCTTATTTAACCAACAGCCTACTTCTTCCTACCCCCTCACAAAAATTGCCTTATGTCTGTCCCATGCATTATTGAATTCTCCCACAGTTTTAGACCCCACAACCTCCTCAGGAAGGCTGTTCCATGCGTCCACCACCCTCTCTGTGAAAAAATACTTCCTCACATTGCCCCTGAGCCGTCCCCCCTCTATCTTCAAATTGTGTCCCTTTGTTCTTGCACATCTCTTTTTCTGAAAGATGCTACCCTCTTGGACTTTGCTGATTCCACTAAAGTACTTAAATGTTTCTATCATGTCCATCCTCTCCCTCCTTTCCTCAAGGGTATACATATTAAGCTCCTTTAGTCTCTCCTCGTATGGCTTCTCTTGCAGACCCTGCACCATTTTAGTTGCCCTCCGCTGAACTGCCTCCATCCTGTCTATGTCCTTGCGGAGACGGGGTCTCCAGAACTGGATGCAGTACTCCAGATGGGGCCTCACCAACTATCTGTACAGGGAGATAACAACTTCCTGTTTTCTGCTGGTGATGCCTCTCCCTATACATCCCAGTATCCCCCCAGCCCTCTCTACCACCTTCTCACATTGCTTGCCAACCTTAAGGTCATCTGATATGATTACCCCCAGGTCCCTTTCCATTTTGTTGTTACTACCTCCCCCATTGTGTAATCTTCCCCTGGGTTTTTGTTTTCCAGGTGCATTATTTTGCAATTCTTTGCACTGAATCCAAGCTGCCATACTTCTGACCATTCCTCCAACCTTGCCAAGTCCCTTCTCATCCTTTCCATGCCTCCTTGTGTATCAACCCTGTTGCAGATCTTTCTGTCATCTGCAAAAAGGCATACTTTTCCTTCCAGTCCCTCTGCAATGTCACTTATAAAGACAATAAAAAGGACTGGACCCAGTACTGAACCCTGCGGTACCCCACTAGTAACCCCTCTTTCTTCAAAGTAGACTCCATTTACAATGACCTTCTGTGTCCTGTTGTCCAGCCAATGTTTTACCCAGGCTACCACCCTGGGACCCACTCCCAGGCTGGTTAGTTTGACTATTAATCTTTTGTGTGGGACTGTGTCAAATGCCTTGCTAAAGTCTAGGTAGGCCATGTCCACAGCCCCTCCCTGGTCTACTACTTTGGTCACCCAGTCAAAGAAATCAATTAGATTCATCTGACATGACCTTCCTGCTGTGAACCCATGCTGCCTTGGGTCCTGTATCCCACTGGCCTCTAGGTACTCAGCAATTCTTTCCTTCAGAAGTGATTCCATCACTTTCCCTACCACAGAGGTCAAACTGACAGGTCTGCAGTTTCCTGCCTCTGTCTTGGTCCCACTTTTGTGAAGGGGAATCACATCTGCCTTCCTCCAGTCTTCAGGTACCACACCATCCTCCCATGATTTGATAAAAAGGGTAGTCAGTGGTGTCACTAGTTCTCTGCTTAATTCTTTTAGAATTCTGGGGTGAATTCCATCTGGCCCCATTGCTTTGTCCACCTTCAGTTTTAGGAGTTCTTTCAGAACCCTTTCTTCTGTGAAAGGACTGGGATTGACCCCCATCCAGAGTGCTTCTTTAATTGGATTAGGCACCTCCCCACCTCCTCTTCTGTGAATACTGAACAGAAGTATTCTGCTCAGTATCCCTGCTTTTCACTGTCCCTCTCTCCTCCTCCCACCCATCCATTCTATTCAGCCTCACTCCTCCCTTTGTCTTTCTCGCTCCCTGATATACCTATAAAAGGTTTTATCCCTTCTTAACTGAGATGGCTATCTTTTCCTCAGTTTGGGCCTTTGCTATTCTGACTACCCTCCCTGCTTCCTTCTGCCTTAACTGGTACAGTTCTCTGTCCTGCTCCTTCTGTGTTTCCTTATACTTCCTAAATGCTATATTTTTCTCCCTAACTTTCACCGCTACCTCTTCTGAGAACCATAGTGGCTTTTTCTTTCGTTTTGATTTATTTGCTTCACACAAAGGCTTGTTGCATCTGTAATGGCAGTTTTGATTTTTTCCCCATTGTTGCTCCACCCCTCCTTCTAGCCTGTTTGCTAGTGCTTTTCTAAGGCACTCTCCCATCTTGCCAAAGTCAGCCCTCCTGAAGTCCAGAACCCTCACTTTTGTACGGCTTGACTCTGTAGCTGAGTTTATCATGAACCACTGTTTGGTAGTCACTTATTCCCAAATGGTTATCCACTTCTAGATCTGAGATCCTCTCACTGTCCCCATTTGAGAGTATGTGGTCTAAGATTGCTCTCTCACGAGTAGGTTCCAAAACTAGCTGTCTGAGGCGTGCCACCTGAAGGGCATCGAGAATGGCCCTGCTTTTGAATGTGGCTGCAGCAAAGGTGCTCCAGTTAACATCTGGCATATTAAGGTCCCCCATCAACAGTATCTCCCCTTTCTCTGCCATCCTAAGTATGCCTTCTATCACATCCTTGTCCATTCCCTCCCCCTGAGATGGGGGTCTGTATACAACCCCTGTGCGGATTGTGGTGCCATTTCCAGTCTCTAATGTGACCCATAGTGCCTCCTCTCCTCCCTGTTTACTCTCCCGTTTAGTTGCTTTTAACCCTTCCCTTACATACAGAGCTGCTCCGCCCCCTCTTCTCCCCTCCCTGTCTCTCCTGTAGGTTGTGCACCCTGGTGTGTCAAAATCCCAGTCATGGTTCTCTGTGTACCATGTTTCTGTGACTGCTATGATATCCAGGCATCACTCTTCCATCAAGGCCACCAGTTTAGGGAGCTTGTTGCCCGGACTATGGGTGTTGGTACTCATTACCCTCCATTTCTTGATGGCCTTATCCCTTTTTGGCCCATCCCTGTCCTTATTGCATTTGTCACTTTCTCCATTTACCCCTGCACTTCTCCCTATCGACATCTCTATGTTGGTGTCTACCTCACTTAGTACCCTGATTTTTTTGGGGGGGCTAGGATTTCCCCTGCTCCCCTCCAGTGCCTCTCCCCTTGGCTAGTTTAAATACTTGCCAATGAAGCATTTAAACCTATCACCTAGGATCCTGGTTCCCCTCCTGGACAGATGCAGACCATCATGCCAGTACACGCCTGCATCCCTCCAGGTGGACCCCCAGTCCCCAATGAAGCCAAATCCCTGAGCTCTGTACCAGTTTTTCAACCACTGACTGAATCCCATGGTGTGGGGCACCCTAGCCTCACCTGTGCCATAGACAGGCAGCACCTCCGAGAAGGTTACTGTGCATGCTATTTGTCCAAGGCCCCTCCCTATCTCCACAAATGCTTCTTGCACTGCTCTGATCCCTTTCTTAGCCAGGTCATTTGTCCCTAGGTGGACAATGACATCCAGCTCCCTCCCGTGTGCAGCTGCTCCAGCAATCCTGAGGATTTGATCTCTGTCCCTCCAAGCCATGGCGCCAGGCAGGTACCTTACCTCCCTCTCCCCTTCCTCTCCCAGTTCTACCTTCCTAACAATGGAGTCCCCCACCAGGAGTTATTTCCTTCCCCTGTGGGGTCCCATGCCACCCTCCTGTGGGTCTCCTTTGTGGAGGTTCCCAGCATCCTCCTTTGTCTCCACTGTGGGTGCCTCCATAGAGGGAGCACACTTTTCCAGAATGGCATAGAAATTGTGGAGAGGTACAACTGGAGGGATGTGACTCTGTTCCACCACCCTCACCCTCCCTGAGCCCACTGTGGTCCAACTGCTCCTCTTTCTTGGCAACCTCTGAGGCAATGGCAGTGGCCCTGGTGGTCCCTGGGTGGGAGAGGACATCCCACAAATCCTGGCCAACTCAGCCTGAAGATGAGGAACCTCCTCCCTCAGCCCAGAGAGGTGCCTGAAGATGGGACAATACCGCATCCTCCAGAATGTCTCCCGGAAGACTGCTGCTCCACAGCCACTGCACCATACCACTCCCATCATGTCTTATTTCTGGCCCCCTAACTATTGTTTGGAATACTTACTCTTTCCTCTGTTTCTTTCTTTTCTCCCTTCTTACTTACTGCCTCTGTGCCCTTTTAGCTCCTGATTTTCCTGTTCTGAGACAAGAAGTTCCTATATTTCTCTGTAGTCTCCTTACTTGCTCAGAGTCAGACCTCCAGCAACTGGGGGGGACAGACAGCTACTCATATCCTTCTAGGATGGTGAGTCTTTGGTGGCTCTGTGACCATTCACTTCTGCTCCCAAACAAGACATTCCTGTTGTCAGTCAAATCCTGTGCCTATAAAAGTAGAACTGGCTTTGGGTGGGGGGGGCAATATAGTTCCAGTAGAAGTTTAGTTATACCAGCAACTCCTTCCTCCTGGTGCTCTGCCTGTTCTCTGGCAGAAGCTATCTAGGGCAGTGTTTAAATCTGGTTTTAACCTGGCTCCTTCTAGCTAAGCCACTCCCCCTACTTTGCAAATCTTTCTACACTTAATTTCACAGATAACAATTCCCCTTCAGCCACCTGTGACAAGCACCTAGATAACTACACAGATAATAGATACACAGATAACTATTCACTTCAACTAGTTCTGACAAATACACTTTTTTTTTTTACCCTAAATTGAAGGTCCCAGTACAAGAGTTCTAGTTATTAGTCCCAGTAGAGAAGTTTAGTTATACCAGCTGCTCCTTCCTCCTGGTGCTCTGCCTGAAGCAGCTGCCCTGACAGAAGCATCAGAGGTATCATAAGCTGAGTGTAGCAAATGTTTGCAAACCTCAACACCAGAAGATAATATTTTAAGTAAACCATTCTTGACAGAGCCATCAGGCAAAGCCTGGGGGTGCAGTACTAGCAGCTTTCCACAGGCAGTTCATATATTTTATCATGTAGGCCTGGCAGTCTGAAATCCTAAGACCCAATGATGTAGAGGCACAAGTATGTTTGCCCATCACACCCAGCCTTCTAGACTCTTTATCAGGAGGCAAAGTACTCATGAGTTCAAGTGCCCTAGATCTATCATGAGCAGCCGTGACGACTACAGAGTCAGTTTCTGGCTGGTCAGCATAATAAGGCTTAGCAGAAGGTACAGGACACTGCTTATCAGCCTTTCTAGGAACTGCAAGCAATGAGTTTGGTCTGTACCATGCAACAAAGGTAACATCATCTAATGCAGAATATATAGGTAGAATCATAAAAGAGGGAGACTCGGCACCTGTCATGGCATGGATGTTCAGAAAGCACACGGACAGGCAAATTTCGAAGGAAAATAAAGTAGGCGTGTATTTACTTGAAGAAACAAGCAAAATGAAATAGAACATAAAACATTGGAATATCACAGCAACCTTAATCAAATTCTGGCACTGAGGAGCCTTTCTGGAATACTAGGTGACAAGTCTGAGGTCTCTGTGAAGCAATCTGTGCCAACGAGATCTCTTCCAGAAACGAGGCTCAGTCCCAAGAGTCACAGTTCCATTCTTCAGTGCCTCTATCAAGTAATCTCCCCTCTGCAGTAACCAAACACCAGCTGACCCGAGTTCCAATCAGCAGGGATTCCTGTAGAGGAAAACTCCATCTTCCAACTCCCTACACTCCCCAGAACACCAATCTTCACAGAAAGTACTAGAATGTAGACAAGAGTAATATGGCATTAAGCATAACAAAGATAACGCATTTAGTACAGTTAGTGGTACTAATATCAGAACTGTGCCTTAGTACCATAAATATATAAGAAATAGGCAAACACCTAAGAAATACTTGCTAACTATAAGTGCGGTACATGCTGTCAGGATCAATTATTGTAAAAATTCCAGAATATACAAGTAATTCTGCTGCACTGTTATTCTTTCACCACAAGGTGGCAAACTGTGTCTAGTTACTGCTTCACTGTTGCTGCATACATTATGTAATTTCTTTCTATCGGCTTTCTCCACCAGATGGCTTTCTGCATCTGAGGATCCTATCCTATCTCTTTTTGCTTCTGTATGGAGCTGCAACACTGTTTGATCACTGGTAGCAGGAAAACTGCTCAACCAACGAGAGAGGGGAGTATGTTCCGGGCAACAAAGGGAAAACAGAGGGGATTGGACAGAAAAGATGTAGACTCAGAGACCCTGTCTGAGCAGACCAGGGATGAGACATAGGACAGATATAGGACTCCACTGCCCAAAACAGGGGGAGAGGGGGACGGGCTCAACCTTTCTCTTTCTCTCTTCTGTATTTCTAATTGCCTAAACAGTGATGAGACGTCAGGCCTATCACAACCTCCAAAAATGCCATTAGATTTCTTTCTGTGGAGGAATGATCAAATTCTCTTTTCAGTACAAAAAATCTCAAACAGCCTTATTAGATGAGTTACAGGAACAGCTTAAGGATTTACAAAAACAGCATGCCAGGAGTGATCCGGCAGTAGCTCACTTGCTGGTAGCAACCAGACAAAGAATCCAGGAAATTTCAGATTCTAAGATAGAGATGGCTTCACGTTATTTGAGATAGAGTTATTACGAGGAAGGATCACTGACGCCCGGACCCTGACCTATAGGATTAGACGAAGAGTGGGGCAGATGACAATCACACAAACCCAGTGCTCTACCTCTGGGAAACTGCTTTTATCACACAGGACATACTGGAGGCTTTTAAGGCATACTATCAGCAGTTATATTCCCCTGATATTAATCCAGCACCACAGGAGCCTAAATCTTACCAGGACCCACTGAAACTCCCTTTCTTGCCCCAGCAGCAGATTTTCTTTTTAGAGGCCCCAGTATACCAAGAGGAATTAGAATTAGGTGCTAAGAGTCTTAAAAAAGGGAAAAGCCCTGGCCCTGATGGGCATATGGGGGAATTTTGTAAAACTTTTCAGGAGCAGCTCCTGCCTTCTCTACTTAATACCTGTAGAGAAGTGATGGAGGGGGGAAAGACTACACCTACTTGGAAGCTGGCCACTATTTCAGCCATTCCAAGCTAGGGACGGACAACAATTAATGTACCTCATATAGGCCAATTTCTGTATTAAACACTGATTACAAATTATTCACAGCAATTTGGCAAAATGATTAGATAAAATCCTGCCACATACCATTACCAGAGATGAGACGGGATTTGTCGTGACCAGACAATCACAGGATAACATTAGACGGACTCTTCATGTCCTTTATCACGTTGCCCTGCCAAAACTTCCATTTCTGTTACTTAGCCTGGATGCAGTGAAGGCACCCGGTTGTCATTTCTGGCTACTACTCTGGGGAAGATGGGGTTCCTCTGACAATCTTGGACCATTATCAAGCATACCTATGACAACCCTAAAGATTATGTTTAAGTTGATCTTTACACACCTTTTCCACTTTTCATGGCACTCAAAAGGGGTACCCTCTCTCAGCCCTGTTGTTTACTATTAATATGGAATCACTTGCATAGGCCTTAAGGTAAAATGAGGCCATCTTGGGCATCACTTTGGGAGGCAACAGAAGTTGGCCTTGTACGCCGATGACCTCCTGGTATATCTGGTTGACCCCGAAATGGCATTACCTTACCTGTCGGGGACCCTCACAGCTTCTGGGACCCTGGCAGGCTGTAAGTTAAATATGAACAAAACAGGGTGCTCAGGTTGAATTAGGACCCCCTTCCCCACCATTATGGCTGCTTATGCCTTTTGCTGGGATCTCCCATCCTTGAAATATTTAGGGGTGCAACTTACGGTGGACCATACTCACCTAGTTTCTCTTAATTATGATCCTTTAGTATAGCAGGTCTCAATGAACAAGGCAACTTGGAAGAATTTATCCTTTTCATTACTACAATGTAAAGACACAGTCCGTATAGTATGTATCTGTTACCCTGTATTTTATATCTAATTTAAACTCTTCCGGTGATTCCCCGCGCCCCCCCCCCCAAACTTGTTTAGGGACTAATTCAAGATATATATGGCATGGGTAAAGACCCAGCATTAGGTACACCTTCCCAAATGCTTAGGAGGGCTGGCCCTCCCTAACTTAGAGCAGTAACATGAGGTGGCACAGCTTTGTACTGTATTTTATTGGCTTAATAGAAAATATAAGGTACACGTAAAACTTTATAACTTATGAAAGAAGACCTTTGCCAATACCAGCAGTAGATCCCACGGAGTTGGACGTTCACGCACCGGAGGGGATATGTGATCCAGGCCTTTGAAAAAGTGCCCAACCACTATCTCCTGCACCACTGTCGGCTGACCGACCCGTGCCCGGTAAGCAGAGATGGCTGACAGGTGCACCCTAAGGGTCGATGACCGCAGACCCCCTTTGGAGAGAGACCAAAGGTAGTTGAGAATGTTAGCCACTGGACAGGACGGAGGGTCCAGGCCCTTGCCCCGACACCAAATGGAAAACCTTTTCCATTTGAAGGCATAACATTTCCTGGTCGATTCCTTTCTGGATGCCTCCACCACGGTGTAGACATCCTCAGAAAGACCCAAAGCCTGGAACTCTAGCTGCTCAAGTACCAGGCTGTGAGGTGCAGGGATTGAAGGTCCGGATGGAATACCTTCCCCTGTTTGACTCATATCAGGTCCGGGCGTGAGCAAAGCTGCTCCGGGGGTCTGCAGCTGAGGCTGAGGACATCTAGATACCAGAACTGGAGCGGCCAGTCTGGGGCTACCAGAATCACCTTCGCATTGTCCCTCCTCACCTTGGGGAGCAACTTGTAGATCAGGGGAAATGGAGGGAAGGCGTAGAGGAGGCCTGGGGTCCATGGCCTCGAGAAGGCACCCCCCCTGCAGCGAACCCTGATGAGGGGGGTGGGCATGAAACAGCCTCAACTTGGTGTTTTCCCTGGAGGCAAACAGGTACACCATTGGTTTTCCCCAGTGGGAGAACAGGCTGTAAGCTACCTCTGGATGGACAGACCACTCGTGGGATGTCTGGCCTAAGCGGCTGAGAGCATCCGCCAAATGGTTTGAGGCTCCTGCCACATGGATGGCTAGGAGATTTGCCTCCAATTGACTCACGAGGGTCCAGATGCGGAGCGCCTCCTTGCACAGCAGACAGGAGTGTGTGCCACCCTGTTTGTTGAGGTAGTACATGGTCATGGTCTTGACTGTCTGGACTTGAAACACTTGACCTCGGAGCTGAGGCGCGAAAGCTGACAGTGCCAGTCTGACTGCTCTGAGCTCCAACAGGTTGATGTGGCATCGGGACTCCTCGGGGGTCCACAGCCCGTGGGCCCTTCTGTCACCCATGTGGGTTCCCCAGCCCATGAGAGAGGCATCGATCGTGAGGACAACCGTCGGCTCAGGGCGGACAAACGGGATCCCTTCCTGCAACCGGTCAGGGGCAGTTCACCATTGGAGAGCGCCCCACATCTTCTGGGTTACAGTGATCAGCTGGTTGAAATGACCATGGCGCTGAGTCCACTGGGAGGCCAGCTCCCCTTGGAAGGGGTGCCTGTGCAACCGGGCCCAATGAACCACTGAGGTGCATGCCACCATGTAACCCAGAAGGCACAGAAAGTCCCGGGCATGGCGCAATTGCTCAACCAGAAATGATTGGGCAAAGGAGGAAAGAACCTCCGCCCTGTCCGCTGGGAGACGAGCGCTGGCTTGACAAGAGTCACGCTCTGCCCTGATGAACCCCATTACCTGATAAGACACAAGTTCTGACTTGGCCTCGCTGATCAGGAGGCCGAGTTGAGAGTAGGTCTGGAGAGCCAGGTCCCTTGACCTCTTCACCTCCTGTTGGGTGGAACCTGCTAGGAGCCAGTCATCGAGGTAGGGGTAAATCCTGACCCCCCCCCCCCGACGCCAGAGATGGGCCGCCACCACTGCAATGCATTTGGTGAAGACCCGTGGGGCTGGTGACAAAGCCAAACAGTATGGCTCGGAACTCGTGCAGGGTCCCTTTGACCCTTTAGTGGAGGAATCGCTGATGGGATGGACGGATTGGGACATGAAAGAATGTGTCCTGCAGATCCAGTGAACAGAACCACATGTTTTGCTCCTAGGATGGTATGATCTGGGGCAGAGTGACCATCCGAATATATTGATAGATATTGATTCAGGTCGTGCAGATCTAGAATGGGGCACCAGCCCCCCGTTCGCTTGGACACCAGGAAGTACCTAGAGACAAAGCCTGGGTCTGCTGGAGGATCCACCACTGAAGCTACTACCTCCTTGAGGAGGAGCTGAGCGATGTTGTCTCGAAGAATTGACTGGGTCCGAGTGGATACTCTTTCCTCCTGAGGGGCTTGGCTTGGCTGGGAGGGAACTGCTCGAATTCCAGAGGCAGTCCCTGACTGACCACTTCCAGAACCCACCTGTCTGAAGTGACAACGGACCAGGCGGAAAGGAAGTGGCGGAGCCGGCCCCCCCACGGGAGGACCCAGAGCTGAGGTGATGGGAGAGGGGATGGCAGCCCCCCGCCCCGTCACTGAGCAGGCTTGGAGGAGGAAAAGGCTCCAGGACCTGAGCCTCAGCCTCCTTTACGGGCCTGTAGGGGTCCGAGCTTAGGCTGAGGGCACCAAGCTTGAGCCTGCTGCTGATGCTGGTGCTGCTGTCCACCTTGAAAGGAGGACTGCTGAGCCACAGGGGGGAAGAGTGCCGAAAAGGCTTCTTTTTCTTCTGCTGGTTCTTGTCGGAAGAACTCTTGGCAGCAGTAGCGTACAAGGTGACCGGCCACTCCTGGGCCGAACAAGTCGATCCCGAGGAAGGACACGTCAGCTAGTTTGTGCTGGGTATCCACCAGAAAGGAGGAGAGCTTCAGCCAAGCCCTGCGGCGAGAGGCAACTGCAGCAGCAATCGAGCGGGCACAAGAATCCTCAATGTTCAGGGCCGTTTGAAGCTGCTGTTTGGCGAAAGCGTGGCCCTGATCCTGGACTTGCTTGACCATGGTCTGCGTGTCTGCAGGGAGATGTGGGGAGGACTTCATCTAGCAACCCCAGAAGGGTGTGAGAGAAGTGTGCCATGACGACGGCCAAACTTGCCTGACGAAGGTCCAAGGAGGAAGCTGCATAGACCTTCCTGCTCGATTGGTCCAAGACCTTGGACTCTTTATCAGGAGGTTGGTCAGTGTTGGCAGAACTGCCAGTACGCCTGAATACAGAGGTGGTCACCAGGCTCTCGGCCGAAGGGTGCTCTGTGAACCCCACGAGGGACCCCATGGGCACCGCGTACTTGCAGACCATGCGGGCAGACGGTGCTGGACAAAAGGCAGGATGCTGCCACATTTCTAGGGCTGGGCCAACAATGGCCTCCGCCACAGGAAAGGCCTCCATCAGGGTATCCCCTCTCTTAAGGATGCCCGTAAGATGGGATGCCGCCTTTTTCTGGATTGGCTCCAGGGGCATCCCTGTAGATTCAGAGATGAGGTGAAGGATCCCTTGAAAAGACGAGGGAACTTCCTCCGTCTCTAAGCCAATGGTCTATTCATCATTGCCTGGATGTGAATGCAAGCCGGTGATGTCCAAATCCGAGGAATCTGGGTATAAGGACCTACCGCTCAGGTCACTTTCGACCTGCCGAGGGAGGCCCGGGGTGACCGTGACCAACAAATGCCGGGGGAGCCTGGTGTCAGGCCTGTCCTCCTTAGAAGGAGACCCTCCAACAGGCTGTTTGGAAGGTGGTTCTACCACTGTTGGTGGAGAGGCCGTTTTGGGCTGAACAGGTAGTCTTGCCAGCTCTGCGGGCTGCGGAACCGATTTGATTGGATCTGAAGGAGTTGGCTTCGGCCTAGGAGGAAAAAGCCAAGTGATGGCCGGTGTAGAAGCCGAAGTGGGCTTGTGCCCGGTCAAAATCAGCTGTTGGCACATAAGGTTCAAATAGCACCTGAGTTTTCGCTGGAGCCTCTCCTCATCCGAGGAGGACGAGGACGACCAGTGGTGTCATCTCTTTTTAGAGCGCTTATGGCTCTTCCTTGGCCTGTCGGTCGAGGGGGTCCGAGACCTCGATCAAGACTGGGCGGGCCGACTTGGTCACTCAGGAGACACTGGTGGGACCAGTGATTTCCTGGGATCAGGGACCACATCTTTGATTGGAGTCCCAGCCTGCTGGGTCTCCTCATCTGGAAAGACCAGATTAGGGGTTTGATCAAGGGAATCGTCAGCCGGAGTCGGCGATATAGGATCGATCACGGTCTCAACCTCATCGACAGATAATTCAGTCGACTGACCAGACGGCAAAGCTGAAAAGCCAGCGGCAGAAGATGCACTCTTAACCGAAGTCAAGACCGCATGCTCTCCGGACAGAGATCTCTCCCGCTCCCAAGGATGTCTCCGTCGAGACAAAGATGACCCCGGATCCTTCTTCCGCTTACGGGATCAAGAGGAGTACAAGCCCGCAGGCGCCTTTCCCTTGGTTGGGAGAGACTGGCACAACTCCTGGAAGGAACCAGAGAAGGTGGAGCCCAGGTTGAGTGGAATGAAAAAGCTGAGACAGGAATCTGCAGCACGAGCTGCTTCCTCCTCGAATGCCTTCATGTGTTCCAAATGCTTGGCGGATCCTATAGCCGAGGAAACCGACCACCGAGCCTCCTTGGATTTCACTGGAGGGTTCCTCTTTTCTGTCCTCCCCAGCTTCAGGCATGCGAGACGGTCGTTAAGGATGTTGGGATGAAAAGCCAAAAACATATTGCATGAAGAGGTGTCATGGTCGACACCGAGGCAATAGACGCACGCGGTGTGGGGATCGGTGCGCGACATCTTCTGGCCGCAAGGGCACCGGCAAAATCTGGGGGAAGACTTGTCTTCCATTATCGAAACAACAAACTTGTGATCGCTAACACAAACAATGCGAATTCTCGGTAAAACCGAAGGTTTGAAAGCCAGGGCCTACGAAACGCGTGAGCACGAGGGAGGTAACCTGAATCTTCCAGCAGAAAGGAAGATCTGGCATCATGGGGCAGACCTGAGGTATATACCAACCGGTTGGGTGGGAGGAGCCAGCTTGAAAACTTCCGGTGAGATTTAAAGTGGAAGGGGGCATGCCAAAGAGTGTGGATGGACAACATATCCACGATCCTAGAAAGATTCTTTATTAAAAGATGATAAAAATATGGAAAATGTAAACACAGAACATGGCAAAGAGCTCACAATCACATAAAAGAACTAGGGAAAAGTACAAAACAAAAACTCCTACCACAATACATTTAGACCTTTGCTGTCTAAGGTATTACCTCTGGAAGTGTGTTTTAAAGTTAGATCAGAGAGCTGTGTCTCTCTAGAGTCCCAAAATGATATACAGTCACATTTCAGACACAGGTATCGCTTTGAACTCTGTGTCTCCACACCTCTTCTGTGAGTCATCTAGCTCCTCCTTTTAGAATATAAAATAAAAAAAAATGATTTCCTATCAGGAGGTATTTAAAAATAATGTGACTTCAGAAGAAAAAAAAAAAAAAGACATTTCTTAAATTATGACAGTATTTAATCAGGCCTTTCCTTTGAACTAGTGGCTGGTTCCTGTTTTCCCAAGGAGGTCAAAGGGTTTTATGCCGTTTTAACACATTGCTGTTATCAATAGGTTCCTCTAAGAAATCATAAAGATTTATTAGGCTTATCCTCTGGCAGATGGCCAGAGCCTTAATTAAGAACAGACAGGAAACTCTAGGTTTCCCCTTTACTGGTCAGTTTTACACATCCTCTGGTCAGTTTACACATTCTGTAGCTTCCTGAAATCGGGGGGGGGCACCCATGGAAGCATAGCCTGTCTTATGTGAAACATCACATACTATATTTTTATTTTACAAATATCATACAATAATCATAACCAGCTGGCCAAGCGTCACAATGTAGACTTTATCAATTAGGAGTCCTGTTCTCCTTTTTTCGATTTCCTTAAGGAAACTGGGATTTATTATGACTTCTAGTAATGTCTACAACAACCACTACATGCATACTACCCATACTGCTACTTGCTTATTTTTTTACTTTAATTATGAATGCAGCTCTTGCTGTTGCATTGTTTGTTGTACTGTGTTTATAAGAAAAAACAACTTTTTAATAAATAAAAAATAAAAAAAAAGGTTTCTTTTTGTGGATTCTTCCCCATTCACAGCAAAGCCCATGGCAGACTGCATTTGCTGCATCACGGCTTGGAAAGTTGGATCCCCAAGAGGAGATCTTGGGGTATAAACTACTGAGTCCTCAGTACAGGATGAGAGGGTAGAACTAGAGTGTGGTGCTAGAAATTGTTCTCCCTCATATTCCGCCTCTAAATCCATGAGGTCAGGACTGTATTTCACTTCGTCGTCAACGTCCCTATCGAAGACTGGAGCCACAGAACGCACCAGTGACACTGGCAGCAGCTGTCAGAGAACAATCTGTGGCATGCTAGTGGAACCTGTCAATGAGGGCTAAGTACCAGGGGCATGGGGTCATAATGTCATGGTCAAAATCATGCACATCAACAATGCCACACACGCAGCAGTGTGCGGAAAAATAACATTGGTACAACACGCCAACCACCACATCCAGGAGGAATATCTTAGTTTTAGCCCCACACTAATTCAACTCCGGGGTCAATCGAACTGCAACATTTAAAAAAAAAAAGCCGCAGGCAGAGGACCTGGGAAGAACTGAACTGCACTCCAGGTTGCCGCCATCACGCGGAGGCAGATGCTCTAGCCACTCCACCATGGGAGCGGCTCAGCCAGGCACTGCCCCGGCAGCATCCTTCACCATCCCTACTGGCAGCCTACAGCAACAAGGGTAGCGGTTCTTACCACGTGCTGAAAAAACCGTCGACGCCAAACCATTAGCACTTCTTACGGCACTGTATTTCATGTGTGGTTCTCTGCACGCTATTTTGACCTGGTACCAGTACCAAGAGGTCCCACTGGCGAAATAGTCAAGAAGAATGCATCTTATTATTTCTGAAAATGACACCAGCACAGCCTGAGACTTGATGGTGCCCTGTAAAGGGGCCAGGATAACTTGAATCGACAGGCTTTGGCCCGACGATTCCATCCTACCATCCACAGCAGGTATGGCAGCACCTAAGCCAAACCTTGACCATGGTGTCTCATCAACAGTTGGGGAAGGGTTGCAGTTAACACTGCCAGAGCAGGTGATGACACAAATTGACTTTGTCTCAACGGTGACCAGGACCTTGCTGGCAAAGCAGATTTTTTTTCTCCATGTCTGTGCTTGCGGCTGGATGACCATTCCCCGTCCCGATCCTTCAACTTTGGCAGCTGCTTCTTGGATGATGGTGAGGGAAACAGTGACTTTGGACCTTGTTCCTTCTCCACGGCTTTCAATGCCTTGAGAAGAAGGAAGTTTTCTAGAGCCAACTTTCAGTGTCATGGTCACCCTGTGGGCTGGTCGAAGCTCTGGCAAACATACCTCTCAACTGTCCCCAATTACGAAGGCCATCCCTAATTTTACCCCTCAAACTTGCTCTGTCCCTCATGGACAGGGACACTGGTTTACTGGAATTGAGAAAAAGAAAATTTCATTTTGCACATTATAAAAAACGGTATTGTCACTGGTGTCTGCTAAGCCAAAATCCAGTTTTACTGGTGTTTGGGTTTGTGTACTTTATTTAAACAATTTTTAACTCTGCTAACATGCATTTTAGCAATTTTGACCTCCACTATTGCACATCCTTCCATCCTTGTACCAATTTAAAGTTATTTTAGGTACAAGATGTGATGGCGGCAGCAGCAGCACTGCAGCCCCCATTCCTAAGGTGTGATGGCAGCAGCACTACGGCCCCTATCCCTCAGGTGCGATGGCAGCACCAATAACACTACGGCCCCCATCCCTCTGATGTGATGGCAGCAGCAACAGCACTACGGCCCCCCTCTCCCTCAGGTATGGCAGAAGCAGCAGCACTGTGGCCCCCATCCCCTTGGTGTGACGGCAGCAGTACTGCGTTTCCCATCCACCAGTGGTGCTGGAAGAAGCACCATGGCCCTCACCCCTCAGGTGTGATGGCAGTGGCAACAATGCAGTCCACATCCCTCAGGGGTGATGGCAGTAGTGACAACACTATGATCCCCTTTCTTCAACACCCACACCCCACATGCACAAGTTACAAATTACTTGGTCTCTTTGCTTGTTAGAACTAAGATGTGAATTAATCTGAACCACCATCACTAAGGTTGATCTCCTTTGTTTTTTCCTATCATTTAACTGCCTGAATTGGATTTCTGCCTGTGACACCGCTGACCAGGGCTTGGGAACAGGCTTTGGTGTTGGATGGCCGGTTTTGAGGGGGGAGGTGAAGGCTTGAGTGTCCAACGACCACTCATCCTCTCCTGGTAGGGAGGGTGGGTTCATGGCTCAACGTTTTCTGGCCCCTGGTGGAGGCTAGAGGCACAGCAACACATCAGCCCACACTACGGGAGGGAGCGTGACTGACATCGGCTTGTGCCTTGTCATCATGTGGCCTGTCATGCTCCCAAGAAAATGGGAAAACACCCGCTGGCCAACCGGAGGATGGCTGCTGATCCCTCCATAAGCCCGAAGCCCCAGACCCATGTGTCCATTCTGACTCCTGCCATGCCCAAGGTACACAGGAAGCTCTTTGGGGTGATTCTCCTCCCCTGGTAGCCTTCCACAGGGGTAGGGGCCCACTCGATGAAGGATTACTCCGGGTTACCTGGTAGCACAGCAGTAAGGGGTAATGGATGGTGGTTGGGACTCCGCAGTGATGGTAGAGGGCCTTGGCAGGCCTGAAGGAGTGGGTGGCCAGGGGATAGGAGGAGCAAAAAAAAATTTTGAATTTGAATTTGCTTCTTTGAAATAAAGTGTCTCCACCTAAAAAATCCACAGGTGATTAGTGGAGGACCTTCAAATGGAAAATCATGCATCTCCCAAACATGTGGATTTTTTTTTTGCTTTGGTCTCCATGAAAAGGGTGTCCCTCAGTTTTTATGTCTGAGCTCCGATGTGAATTGAGCACCATTCTGCCCACCAGCATCATACAGCCCCTGGGGCCTTATCTTCTGTGTGTCACTGAATGTGCTTTCAAAATCCACTGGCCAAGCATAAGTACACTTAAACACTTAACATTTGCTTTTTGTTGAAGCAGTTTATCAGAAAACTTTATGTTGTCACAGAGACTGAAACAGCAGGTGGGAGAAAAAGTGCAAATGATCCCATTCACCTAAATGGGGTGCTAACTGTGAAGTCTTTTTGTAAGTAGTAAGGCAGTTTCTTCCTTGTGAACATACTTTCATTCAGACTAGTTTTCATTCAAACAACTGAGGATTTTGGATGGTCCTGCTGATTATAAACCTGAATAAGCTAGTTGGTAACAGTGATCCTGCACTTAGCAATCTACAACCTAGATGCTCACATGCAAGGAATACAATAAAAACCTGACTAAAGTCTAAAAACAAGCTTATAAAACACATAACATGTATCTGAACATTTATCTTTACCTATACAAAGACATTGCAGCCCAAGTAAAACTCAGGTAAATTACATGGTACCCTGACTACCGTATGATGTAGTAAACATATACTGGTATTTTTTTTATATTCTTTGTAAACCAGGTAAGGCCCACTAGGCAAAACTGCCTGTTTTCAGGGGTGATCCAGGAGCACTGGAGAGGTTAAGTGACTTGTTCGGAGTCACACAGTATGCAAGTGGAGGTTGTGGGAATCAAACCCAAGTCTACTGGATGTACCCAGTTCAATCACTGTTTGTCACTAACTACTAGGCCATACTTCCAGCCATAACAACACCCATCTATAATGTTTTAATATATGATTTCAATAATAGTGCACAGTACCTACAGTGCAAATTATGAACATTAAACACTTTACATTTTACTAAAACTGAATTATTTGCCACTCCATCTGCTTATTTTTTCTTACACCAAAATGGGTGAATGGTTGACAGAGCATTGTAAATAGCTCTTGATCAGGCTTCATTATTCTACATCCAGAAACAGATACAATTAGTTTATTCTGCATTTATTTAATATTGATTTTATGTGACTCACTAAACAGAATCTATTTAGCACGGTATGAGGCAGATGTTTTTACATTTTGGAAGAGAAGCAACACATCTTATCCATTTAGGATTCATGTTAGGAACATAAGTTTTTCTTCATATTTAAAACATATTCAAGTGCCAGTGTATTAATTTAGTAGTTTATGCTAATATATGCTGTAGAAAACAGTAAATGATTTATTGTGAACCACTCAAGGTCTATAGCAGAACTCACACAATTTCCCTGCAAGTTTTGCAAAAAAACTCTGCAATTTCAGGTTACTTTTCCCGCAATTTTCCAGTGGCCCAGCCCATGTGTGCTGATACTTGTATTTTGTTTTGTATCATCCAGTGTAATATAAATAGTAAAAGACGTTTAGGCACATACTAAATGAAAACTGTGGTTTTAGGAAGGAAAGCAGTCCTCAGCTGATGGAGAGGTTGGAGGAAAGCATGGGGTGGTTAAACTGAATGGCTGGTTACAACAAAGCAGTGCAGGTGGTTTCCTTACTGATTCCGTACACAGCAAAGCAGAAAGAATGTGAAACGCAGCAGCATTCATTTTAAGATGCTGAAATCTGGGCCTGCCCGCCAGCACTATGGTGGCGCTACTGCTTGTAATGCCAGCGACCCAGGGACAAAAGTGAACTTGGGTTGCTGGAAGTCTGGCCAGGCGAGTAGGATTGAGCACCTGGGGGGCTGCTCTGCTCATCAAGGGAGGGTAGGCTGCAGGTCCCGCTGCTTTACTGCCACCTGGGTGACCACGGGTGGTGGTGCAATGGGGCTGAAGAGCAATCAGGAGTGGAGAATGCTAACTGGGATCTGGAGCAGTGGCATGTCTCCATGTGCCCTACCTCCTTGGATCCCCTCGAGTGCTGGTGCCTCAGGGACAGAGACCAGAAAACCAGGAACAATCACCCCACATCGGGGCCTTGCGGTCCTTATCTGCCATCAACTTCTATGTTTCTATGTTCCTATCGGCTGCTGGCAGAAGGGACGCAGCTGCCCAGACATCATAACCAGGCTCCATGAGGGACCCAGTCTGCTGCCCGACACACACTAAGGGACTGTGGAGGGGTGACCTAGGGTCCCCTCCCTTCCCACCTAGGGGTACAACCCAGGCAGAATGGGGCAGGTCGACAGGAGCTCCCGAGCATTACCTGGGGTGAAGCTAGGGGATACCCAGCCTAAGGATCTCTGAAAAGTGGAGACTGATGCTGTGAGAAGGGGGCATAGAAAGAGAAAATAAAAACATTTAAAAAGATGCTGAAATCTTAGGGATTCTGTGCAGTGACATGCAATTTCTGTGAGGCACCAGTACAAGAATTCAAAAATCAGCAAACCAAGCAGGATTTCGTGATTTTTACCGGTGTTACCGGTAAAAATGGAAAACCAGGGTCCTTGCTCATGGAAAAGGTGCTACCCCTACAGAAAATGTGCTGTCAATTCCAACTTTAAAGCAAAAATTCATAAGATGCTAAATCAAAAATACATTTTGTAGAAGCAAACACAACGGTTCACACAGTGTTTTGAGCTTGTATCTCCATGTTTGAGGATGTGTCCCTCATGAGGGACAGTGTTCCTCACTGTCATTCATTTTGAATGTTCATGTCCCTCATTTCAGTGACAAAAGGTTGAGAGGTACAGTATGCCAACAAATCTCACAAGTCCTCACATTGTGAGACAGGCCCAGACAGCACACACAAACCGCGTGATGTCTTTGTAAATTTTATCTCTGCACTTACAATACCAAAATAAAGGCCCTCTCGACTTTGGCAGCATGCAGAGATGACAAAATAAACACTGAGTAAATTAAAGAATAAACGGCAATGGCTAGTTTGATGGCATTTGCTTCAGCAGGTCCGACGAGGATGATCAACAGCGGGAAAAGAACTTAAAGAGTGATGGGGACACCCATGCTTATTTACACAAAGAGGCGGCACGTCATTGTGGGTGGTCCCCTGCTATCAAATGTTTCCATGTAGTCCTAGCGCAGATGGCTATAGTTCCAAAGGTGTGACCTAATGGAGGAGATATCCTTGAAGAAGAGTTGTACATTTTGCTGCATGCATTTTTCTGTTTAGAAACATAGAATTTGACGGCAGATAAGGACCGCTTGGCCCACCCAGTCTGCCCATTTCCCTACCTACTGGATAAGCTGCAGATCCTAGTTAACCAGCAGCCTACTTCTTCCTACCCCCACTCCCTAGAATGGCCTTATGACTGTCCCATGCATGCTTGAATTCCACCACTGATTTTGACTCCACAACCTCCTCCGGAAGGCTGTTCCATGCATCCACAACCCTCTCTGTGAAAAAATACTTCCTTAAATTACCTCTGAGCTGCCCCTCTATCTTCAAATTGTGCCCCTTGTTCTTGCACACCTCTTTTTTTGAAAGATGCTACTCTCTTGGACTTTGTTGATTCCCTTGAGGTATTTGAAAGTTTCTATCATGTCCCCCCTCTCCCTTCTTTTCTCGAGGCTATACATATTAAGCTCCTTTAGTCTCTCTTCATATGTCTTCCGGTGCAGATCCTGCACCATTTTAGTTGCTCTCCTCTGGACAGCTTCCATCCTATGTCTTTGCGGAGATTGGGTCTCCAGAACTGCAAGCAGTACTCCAGATGGGGTCTGACCAGCTGTCTGTACAGAGGGATAATAACTTCCTGTTTTCTACTGGTGATGCCCCTCTCTCTCTATGCATCCCAGTATCCCCCCAGCCCTCCTTGCTCCACTCTCACATTGCTTGCCCACCTTTAGGTCATCTGATATGACTACCCCCAGGTCCCTTTCCATTTTTGTTGTTGTTAGTATCTCGCCCCCCATTGTGTACTCTTCCCCAGGGTTTTTGTTTCCCAGGTGCATTACCTTGCACTTCTTAGCACTGAATCTAAGCTGCCATACATTTGACCATTCCTCTAACCGTGACAAGTCCCTTCTCATCCTTTCCACCCCACCTTGTGCATCAACTCTGTTGCAGATCTTTGTGTCATCTGCAAAGAGACATACTTTTCCTTCCAGTCCCTCTGCAATGTTGCTTATAAAGACATTGAAGAGGACCGGTCTTAATACTGAACCCTGCTGTATCCCACTAGTAACCCCCCTTTCTTCAGAGTGGACTCCATTTACTATTACTCTCTGTGTCCTATTCTCCAGCCAATTCTTTACCCAGGCTGTCATCTTGGGACCCACTCCCAGGCTGGCTAACTTGTGTATTAATCTTTTGTGTGGGACTGTGTCAAATGCCTTGCTAAAGTCTAGGTAGGCCATGTCCACAGCCCCTCCCTGATCTACTACTTTGGTCACCCAGGCAAAGAAATCAAAGAAAGCAACAGAGACCCACATTCTTAAAGTTGTAGACAAAGGAACAACACATGTAACTTTTCTCCCTAGTTCTTAATTTCTATTAGTGTAGAGCTGATCACTGTCCATCAACTTACCATGTTTTCAAGCAGTGCGACGACTTCTCCTTGATACAACAGCTCACAGTAAATTCTGAACAATGCAGAGCGTCTGTCCTCTGGTAGGTCCACAAGAGGCTGCAATTGCTTCTTAATCTCTGACCAATCTTTAGGAAGAAATGTGTACTGTTAAGGCTCAGTTATGTAAAAGGTCCCAACATTTAAGGAGTTTGCAGTTCTTCATTAAAAACTCTGGTACGCTGGCACAGTGGTGCAGAGGACTGAGGCCTTGATCGCCTTACCTTCTGACATGCTGGCTGGTGATCCCTGTTCAGGAACGAGCACGGGTTGTTGGGGGTTGGCTAGGGTGGGAGAGAACTGAAGGCCCGCTGGACTGCTCTCCTCTCCTTGGGAGGGGTGGCTTGTTAGTCCGACCTTTTAATGCCACCAAGTGGAGGCCTGGTGGTAGTGCAGGCACAGGCAGCACAGAAGGGAGGAGCAGTGGGTATGTGGTATGTCTGTGCCCCACACAGTGTACACTCACATCAGGCCATGACAGGGGATGGGAAGGGGAGAAAATGGAAAACTTGGGGCTGAGGCTTTGTGAAGCCCTGCCTGACAGCCCTGATCTGGCACTGCCACCCGGGCCACCCTGTCTGTCTGGAAAAGAGTCACTAGGGGAGGAGATGGCCCTCTCCTCTCCTGTTCCACTATGGAGGAAAATCCATGGGGGAACTTGAAGATCAGGTAGGTCCTGGGGGAGGTTGCCACTGGCTCAGGGTGGCAGGGCAGGGCTGAGTAGCTGCCCCATCCACCGAGGGATAAAAAGCTCTAAGGAAAAAAACTCAGTGGTCAACAGAGCCAATAATTTACTCTGTTTCAGTACCTGAATGTGTTCTGGATCAAAGACATACTGACAAAAAGATGGAGGAGGACAGCAGCATGAAAAACAGTTTCTCTTGGAAAACCCCCTTTTCAAGATGAAAGGACTCTTGTCATGCTGTGAAATTAAGTATTTTAGAACAAGAGGAGGGAGGTCATTTAGTAAGCTGAGGCTCATGCTTCATTTGTACACTACCTTCAAGACCACATATTTTGGTAAAGACACTCCAGGCTATCCTTAATCAGAAACACTTGAAAGGTCATACCTCGGCCCTGTACAAAGCCCTCAGGCATTTGTACACTGACAGTACCCTACCCTTAAAACGTGGATGGGAACAGGAGGCAGATGTCCAGCTTACAGAGGTAGAATGGGATAGGATATATAAGTATGCTAGTAAAACCATGCACTCACCCCTCTGGCAGGAATTCGAATGCAAGATCAGGACCTGATACTTCTACACCCAGTTATACAGAGTAAGTGGAGAGCAGAGTGCTCTTTTGACTGCTGGAGATGTTCCAAACCTACAGCCCATTACTCCCATATTTCTGGCCAGTGTCCGATACTGCAGCCTTACTGGCAACAAATTAAGCGGGCGCTCTGTGAACCGTTTTCCATCACCTCTCCTATGAACCTACCACAACTTACATAGAAACATAGACTTTGACGGCAGATAAGGACCGCTAGACCCATCTAGTCTGCCCATTTCCCTACCTACAGGATAGGCCGCAGATCCTAGTTAACCAACAGCCTATTTCTTCCTATCCCCCCACAAGAATTGCCTTATGTCTGTCCCATGCATTCTTGAAATCTCCCACAGTTTTAGACCCACACCCTCCTCAGGAAGGCTGTTCCATGCATCCACTACCTCTCTGTGAAATAATACTTCCTCATTGCCCCTGAACCGCCCTCCTTCTATGTTTAAATTGTGTCCCTTGTTCTTGTAAGTCTCTTTTTCTGAAAGATGCTACCCTCTTGGACTTTATTGATTCCACTGAGGTACTTAAAGTTTCTATCATGTCTCCCCTCTCCTTCTTTCCTCAAGGGTATACATATTAAGCTCCTTTAGTCTCTCCTCATACGGCTCTCTTGCAGACCCTGCACCATTTTAGTTGCCCTCCTCTGGACTGCCTCTATCCTGTCTATGTCCTTGCGGAGATGTCTCCAGAACTGGACACAGTACTCCAGATGGGGTCTCACCAACTGTCTGTACAGAGGGATAACAACTTCCTGTTTTCTGCTGCTGATGCCTCTCCCTATACATCCCAGTAAACCCCCAGCCCTCCCTACTGCCTTCTCACATTGATTGCTAACCTTAAGGTCATCTGATATGATTACCCCCAGGTCCCTTTCCATTTTTGTTGTTGTTACTACCTCCCACCCATTGTGTATTCTTCCCTGGTTCTTGTTTCCCAGGTGCATTATTTTGCACTTCTTTGCATTGAATCCTAGCTGCCATACTTCTGACCATTCCTCCAACCTTGCCAAGTCCTTTTCATCCTTTCCACGCCTCCTTGTGTATCAACCCTGTTGCAGATCTTTGTGTCATCTGCAAAAGGCATACTTTTCTTCCAGTCCCTCTGCAATGTCACTGATGAAGACATTAAAAGGGCTGGACCCAATACTGAACCCTCAGGTACCTCACTAGTAACCCCTCTTTCTTCAGAGTGGACTCCATTTACAATTACCTTCTGTGTCCTGTTGTGCAGCCAATGTTTTACCCAGGCTACCACCCTGGGACCCACTCCCAGGCTGGTTAATTTGACTATTAATCTTTTGTGTGGGACTGTGTCAAATGCCTTGCTAAAGTCTAGGTAGGCCATGTCCACAGCCCCTCCCTGGTCTACTACTTTGGTCACCCAGTCAAAGAAATCTATTAGATTCATCTGACATGACCTTCCTGCTGTGAACCCATGCTGCCTTGGGTTCTGTGCTCCACTGGCCTCTAGGTACTCAACTATTCTTTCCTTCAGAAGTGACTCCATCACTTTCCCTACCACAGAGGTCAGACTGACAGGTCTGTAGTTTCCTGCCTCTGTCTTGGTCCCACTTTTGTGAAGGGAATCACATCCGCCTTCCTCCAGTCCTCGGTACCACACCATCCTCCCATGATTTATTAAAAGAGTAGCCAGTGGTTTCACTAGTTCCTCCTTAATTCTTTTAGAATTCTGGGGTGAATTCCATCAGGACCCATTGCTTTGTCCACCTTCAGTTTTAGGAGTTCTTGCAGAACCCTTTCTTCTGTGAAAGAACTGGGATCGACCCCCTATCAAGAGTGCTTCTGTTAATTGGATTAGGTACTTCTCCTCTTTGTGAATACTGAGCAGAAATATTCTGCTCAGTATCCCTGCTTTTTCACTGTCCCCTCTGCCCACCCACCGTTCATTCTGTTCAGCCTCACTATCCCTCCTTTGTCTTTCTACGCTGCTGATGTACCTATAAAGGTTTTATCCCTTCTTAACTGAGTTGGCGATCTTTTCCTCAGTTTGGGCCTTTGCTATTCTGACTTCCCTCCTGCTTCCTTTTGCCTTATCCGTACAGCTCTCTGTCCTGCTCCTTCTGTGTTTCTATACTCCGAATGCTATCTTTTCTTCCTGACTCTCACAGCCACCTCTTTGAGAACCATAGTGGCTTTTTCTTTCGCTTTTGATGTGTTTATTTGCTTCACACAAAGGCTTGTTGCCTCTGTGATGGCAGTTTTGATGATTCCCCATTGTTGCTCCACACCTCCTTCTAGCCTGTTTGCTAGTGCTTTCTGAGGCACTCTCCATCTTGCCAAAGTCAGCCCTCCTACAGTCCAGTACCTCACTTTTGTATGGCTTGACTCTGTAGCTGAGTTTAATGTGAACCACACTGTTTGATGGTCACTGTCCCCAGATGGCAACCCACTTCTAGATCAGAGATCCTCTCACTGCCCCGTTTGAGAGTACGAGGTCTAAGATTGCCCCTCACGCTGTGGGTTCTGAAACTAGCTGTCTAATGCCTGCCAGCTGTAGGGCATCAAGAATGGCCCTGCTCTTGGATGTGGCTGCAGCAATGTGCTCCAGTTACATCTGCATATTCAGGTCTCCCATCAACAGTATCTCCCTTTCTCTGCCATTCTAAGAATGCCTTCTATCATATCCTTGTCCATTCCTCCCTGACATGGGGTCTGTACACAACCCCTGCGGATTGTGGTGCCTTTCCAGTCTCAAGGTGACCCACAGTGCCTCCTCTCTCCCTGTTTACTCTTTTGTTCAGTTGCTTTTATCCCTTCCTTTACAGAGAGCTACTCCTCCCCTCTTCTCCCCTGCCTGTCTCTCCGTAGGTTATGTACCCTGGTATGTTAACATCCCAGTCGTGGTTCTCTGTACCATGTTTCTGTGACTGCAGATATCCAGGCATCCCTCTTCCATCAAGGCCACCAGCTCAGGAGCTTGTTGCCCAGACCATGAGCATTGGTACTCATTACCCTCCACTTCCCAATGGCCTTACTCCTTTGCCCCATCCCTGTCCTTCTTGCCTTGTCACTTTCCATTTACCCTACTCTTCTCCTATCGACACATCTATGTTGGTGTTTGCCGTGACTTACTACCGTGATTATTTGGGGGTAGATTTCCTGCTCCTTCCAGTGCCTCTCCCTGGCTAGTTTAAAAGCTTGCCAATGAAGCATTTAAACCTATCACCTAGGACCCTGGTCCCTCCGGACAGATGCAGCCCATCATGCCAATATAGGCTTGCATCACTCCAGTGGACCCCAGTCCCCAATGAAGCCAAATCCCTGAGCTCCACACCAGTTTTTCAACCACTGATTGAATCCCATGGTGCGGAACACCCTAGCCCTCCTATGCCATAGATGGGCAGCACCTCCGAGAAGGTTACGCGTGCATACCTGACTCAAGGCCCCTCCCCAATTCCATAAACTCTTCCTGCACTTCTCTAATCCCTCTCTTAGCCAGGTCATTTGTCCCTAGGTGGACAATGACATCCAGCTCCCTCCCCTGTGCAGCTGCTCCGGCAATCCTGAGGATTCGCTCCCTGTCCCTCCAAGCCATGGCTCCAGGCAGGCACCTCACCTCCCTCTCCCCTTCCTCCCCCAGTTCTACCTTCCTAACAATGGAGTCCCCCACCAGGAGTTGCTTCCTTCCCCGCAGTGTCCCCTGCCACCCTCCTGTGGGTCTCCTTTGTGGAGGTTCCCAGCATCCTCCTTGGTCTCCACTGCGGGTGCCTCCATAGAGGAACCACACTTTGCCAGAATGGCATAGGAATTGTGGAGAGGTACAACTGGAGGGATGCGCCTGTTCCACCACCCTACACCTCCTGAGCCCACTGTGGTCCAACCGCTTCTTCTTGGCAACCTCTGAGGCAACGGCAGAGGCACTGGTGGTCCCTGGATGGAAGAGGAGGTCCCACAAATCCTGGCCAACTCAGCCTGTAGATGAGCAACCTCCCTCAGCCCAGAGAGGTGCCTGCAGATGGGACAACACCGCATCCTCCAGAACGTCTCCCGGAAGACTGCTGCTCCACAGCCACTGCACTGCACCACTCCAATCATGTCTTATTTCTGGCCCTTAACTGTTTGCAATCCTTACTCTTTCCTCTGTTTTTTCTCTCTCTCTCTTACTTTCTGCCTGTGTGCCCTTTAAGCTCCTGATTGTCCTGTTCTGAGACAAGAATATCCTATATTTCTCAGTAGACCAGTTACTTGCTCAGAGGCAGACCTCCAGCAGCTAGAGGGGCCGAGAGCTACTCTTGCCCTTCTAGGATGGTGGGTCTTTGGTGGTTCTGTGATCACTCACTTCCTGCTCCCAAACAGGAAGTTCCTGTTGTCAGTCAAATCCTGTGCCTATAAAATAGAACTAGCTTTGGGTGGTGGAGGGGAGGGAAGGAGGGCAATATAGTCCCAGCAGAGAAGTTCAGTCACACAGCAGTCCTTTCTCCTGGTGTTTTCTGCCAAGCTATTAGCAGAATCTTTCTAAGGCAGTCTTTAAATGTAGCTTCCTTCTAGCTAAGCCACTCCCCCTACTTACTAGATCTTTCTACAAGTAATTTAAACCTCACAACAGTTAAGTCCTTTCAATCACCTGAGATTTACACCTAAATAACTGTTCAGATACCCCTGTTCAGAACTGCTGTTGGGTCCGCCTCCATCAGAGATAAAAGGGGCTGACGGAATATACTTATGGAATATCCTGCTGGCGGTGGCCCGTAAAGCTACCACAACTGCTGTTGGGCCTGCCTCCATCAGTGATAAAAGGGGCTGATGGAATATATTTATGGAATATCCTGCTGGCGGTGGCCCATAAAGCTATCACACGTAAATGGCTTGCAGCAGACCCCCCACACCTTTCAATACTGGTTATCTATAGTCCAAGACATGGAAGAACTGACATAAGGGTCAATCTGAAATCCCATATTTTTGTTCGTAGGTGGACTCGGTGGACCGTTTGGAGAGATGCTTTCCCTTGGGTGCCCACATGACTACATATCTCATAATGGGTCCAGCAAGAGGTTTGTCCCACAGTTTAGGCCCTGGTCTTCCAACAGAGATGGCATGAGGCGAGTCCTGTCTGCTGATTTGCTTGGCGGGGGTCAGGAGGGGTCTGTTCATATTGCCAAACATATGTTCATGCAGGCATAAATTCATAGTGCTTTGCATGTAATGTTTTTTATGCAGAATGATTGTAACACTTCTGATTGCTATGATAGCTGACAGAATATCCTGCCTTTTACCCTATGTATTGTACCTGAATGTTTCAATAAACTTGAATTGAAAAAAGAAAAGGCCGCATATTTCATTTTAATACAGTCGAGCATTTTGCTGCTGCTACCTTTCACTGTAAAGCATTTCATACACAGTGTTCACCATTCCCTGTGTGAACAAACGTTCTTTATGGAGGATGCTGGATGAACCAGAGGTCATACACTTTGCTACCATGTGGGCAACCCAATTTTCTGTCTCTGCACTCTGGTGGCCATGGCTACAGTGCAACTTGCGCCAGTACTCATGACCCCTGGGGTTGGGGAGAGCATTCTCCTGCTGCACTACCACTACATCCACACTTCTGGCAGAATTCCATTCCCCTTTAAGACTCGCCCGAAGGTCTTCACGCTAGCTCCTCTCACCCACCTGGGTGATATCCTCCTCAGCACCACCCCGTGACATCAGATCTTATCCACTGGATGCAAGATCAGTGTGTCACTTGCCAGGGGAGGTCAGGTGGGTTGTGTGAATATACACCGTATACGACTTCTAGAACTACAGTTACATGTGAGTAACTTGTTTTTCTAGGGGCATGGATATGGTGTACTTATCCACAGTTCTGGCAGATTCCTAGCAGTTCTCTGCGAGGAGGGGCAAGGTGCACACCCTCTACTTAGGGAGAAGAGATAGGAGAACTGAGGCCCTAAAACCAGCATCCTGGCATGACTCAAGGTCGATGTGGTAATGGGAGATGAAGGTGTGTGCCGACTTCCAGGTAGCAGCCCTGCCGATCTCCTGGATAGGGATGTCCCTGGAAGCAGCCATAGAGGCAGCGATATGTCTGGTGGAATGAGCCCTATGCCCTATGGGAGGCTCTCTACCAGCAAACCTATAGCAGAGGTCGATGAAGGAGACTATCCACCTGCCAATCATCCACTATGCAGATGGTCTGCTAGGTGCGGCTGCAATGTAGGTGACAAACAGCTGGTGAACCTCTCCCCGAACTCCAGCCATGCGCTCCTTGTAGTAGGCGAGCATGCATAGCAGGTCCACAGAATGGAGCCAGTGCTTAGCCTCCGAGGTGTGAGTGGTGAAGTACACCAGGGGATTGATCACATGGTTAAGGTGGAACTCTGAGACAACCTTCGGAAGGAACTTCGGGCTGAGGTTAAGGACAATCTTATCCCTAAGAAAGATCAGGTAAGGAGATTCCACTGAGAGTGCCTGGAGCTCACCGATCCTTCTGGCGGATGTGATGGCCATCAAGATGGTGGTCTTCTATGACATATGTGACATCTCACACCTGTGCATTGGTTCAAATGGCTTGCCCGTGAGAAATTCCAATACCAGCAACAAATCCCAAGGTAGTGATGGTTCACGCACTGGATGAGAAATATAGTCATGACCATTAAAGAAGTGCCCAACCAACTTCTCCTGTACCATCGTCAGCATACCAGCCCATGTCCAGTATGCAGAGATGGCTGCTAGGTACACCTTGAGGGTCGTTGACCAATAGCTCAACTGAGTGAAGGACCACAAGTAACTGAGGATGCTATCCACGGGACAGGACAAGGGTTTAATCTCCCTGCCCTGGCACCAAATGGAGACTCTCTTCCATTTAAATGCATAGCACTGACTCTTTCTGAGAGGCCTCAACTACATAGAGGACCTTGCTGGAGAGACCCAGAGCCTGGAGGTCTAGCTGCTCAGGAACCAGGCTGTCAGATGCAGGGGTTGAAGTTCTGGGTGGAGGACCATCCCCCGAGAGCAAGAGAGCAGGTCCAAGCGAAGTGGTATATGCCATGGAAGCCTGCTGCTGAGGCTGAGGAGATCGGGGTACCAGAATTGGTGTGGCCAGTCTGGAGCCACCAGGATCATCCATACCTTGCCCCTTTAAGCAGCACCTTGTGGATCAGAGGAAAGGGAGGGAGGGCTTAAAGGAGGCTGGGGTCCAGTGCCTCGCGAAGGCATCCCCATGCAGCCTACCCAGTTGAGGGGATAAGGCACAAAACAGCCTCAGCTTGGCATTCTCCCAAGAGGTAAACAAATGCACCTGAAGGGTGCCCCACTGGGAGAACAGTTGGTCTACTATCTCCTGATGAAGGGACCACTTGTGAGATGCCTCGCCCACTCGGCTGAGGGCATCCACCAGCCAACTGGACACACCAGCCATATGAAAGGCCAAAAAGGTCGGTGCTGAGGCTGAGTACAAGGGTCCAGATGTAGAGAGCTTTCCAGTAGAGAGATAGGGAATGTGTTCCGCCCTGCTTGTTGAGGTAGTACATGGTCATTCGTCTGGACCGAGATGACATGACCCCAGAGATGTGGAGTGAAGGCTGCCAGGGCCAGACGAACAGCCTGAAGCTCAGCAGGCTGATGCGATATTGGAACTCCTTGGGGGACCAGAGGCCGTGGACTCTGTGTTCCCCCAGGTGGGCACCCCAGCCGATCAGGGAGGTGTTGGTTGTGAGAGTGACTGTTGACTCCGGGCGGACAAACGGTACTCCTTCCTTGAGATGTTCCGGGAACCAACCACCACTGGATGGCGTCCCATATCTGCTGGGTCACTGTGACCATTTGGTCAAGGTGGCCCCAACACTGGGATCACTAATGAGCCAGCCCCCACTGCAGGGGGTGCATTCTCCAGCGGGCCCAACAGACCATGCTAGTAGTGCAGGCCACATGTAGCCCAGGACGTGCAGGAAGTCCCTGGCAGGGCACAACTATCTAACCTGAAATGATCAGGCAAAGGAGGAAAGATACCCTGCCCTGTCTGCTAGGAACGAGGCTTGGACCTAGCAAAAGCCAAGCCCTCCCCGATGAAGTGAATCACCTGTGAGGGTACAAGTTCTGACTTGGCCTCATTGACCAGGAGGCCAAGACTCTAGCATGTCTAAAGGGCCGGGCCCGTGGACTGCTCCACCTTTGCTGTGGAGGGGCCTTTAATCAGCCAGTTGTTCAGGTGCAGGTACACCCGGACCCCGTAGCACCTCAGGAAGGCTGCCACCTCAGCTATACATTTGGTGAAGACCCTTAATGCTGAGGAGGGGCCAAAGGGCATGGCCCGGAAATCGCAGACAGTCCCCTCTGCGTGGAACCAGAGGAACTGCCAGTGGGATGGATGGGGACATGAAAGAAGGTGTCCCAGAGGTCCAGTGAGCAAAACCACATGTCCTGCTCCAGGGGCGGCATGGTCAAGTTCAGAGTGAGCATACTGAAGGTGCACAACTTCAGAAACTTGTTCAGGTCATGCAGGTATATAACAGGGCGCCATCCCCCATCCTCCTCCATTCTGGAACCAGAAAGTATCTAGAGACAAACCCTGGATCGGTTGGTGGGTCCAGGACACAAACCACTACCTCCATCTGGAGGAGCTGGGCAATGTCCTCCCAGAGGGGTGGACAATATGTCTGCAGACACCACATCCTCCTGAGGGGTCTGGGCTTGGCGGGAGAGCCTCGAACTCCAGAGACAAGCCTTGGTTGACCACTTTTAGTAGCCACTTGTCCATGGTAACACTAGACGAGGTGGAAAGAAAGGGGCGGAGCCAACGCCCCACGGGAGGATCCAGGGGAGACAGGATGGGCAGAGAGGGGGCACCGCCCAACCCATCACTGGACACGCTTGGAGGTAGAGGCAGGGCCAGCTGAGGATGCAACTAGGCCTTGACCACCAGGTTTCCGGACAACGGATGCCAAAGACTTATGTCTAGGACACCATCCCTGCTGTTGCCCAGCTGGGGAATGAGAAGACTTGGCCGCAGGGGCATGTCGTCGAGGCACAGGTCAGGAAGCATAGGAAAAACCCAGGAGCAGTTGTAAAATTCACCAAAACTTTATTTACACTAGGAGTAACATAAAAAAATATGTAAAGTTGTTCATAAGTACTATATACAGAGGCAAAATAAAATCCTTCTTGCAGCTCAGCTTAGCTCTTTTTTAAGACATTTCAACCCCCATCTTTAGCATGCATCCAGTTTTTGCAAAATGTTCTGTTCTCGTAAATATCAGGATCTGCTAGAAGAGTGAGCTTCCTGAGGCCCCTCCAGCTTTTGCAAAAGATTCAAGCATTTGCACTCCAGTAAACTCTAGCTTTTTCAAGACATGTCGAAATACAATTAATATACATTTCAATAGTAATATTAAATATTTTCTAAACAAAAGTGATCCCATTATCAATTTCATTCCATACATTGATTTGCATATATTTTTATATTAGCAGATATGCAAGGGAGAAAAACAGACAGCAAGAGAAAACTGAGAGACAGTGAGAGGCAAAGAATTGTAAAACTGTTTGGGTTGATCAAGTCTGAGGTCTCACAGGAAAATTTGGTTGCGCAATAAGACAGAGAAGAGACAGAAAAGGAAAGAATATATCCTTGCATTTAAACACTTTCTCCAAAACAAATGGGACAGGGTCCTATTCTACCCTGTCACAGGGCAGAGTAGTGCTGAAAGGACTTCTTCTTCTGGGGTTTAGAGCCCTTAACATCTTTTGGGTGGAGGTGACGGAGTCCAAGGTGGCAGCGGACTTCTAAATTCTGGTGAGACGACCATCCACCCTTGGCCCAAACAAGTCGGTGCCCGGTAAGAGGACATCTGCCAATTTGTGTTGGGCATCTGCCGTGAAGTTCGAGATCCTCAGCCAAGCCTGTGGCGCATAGCCACTGCTACGGCCAAGGACCTGCACAGGAGTTGCCAATGTGCATTGCCGTCTGGAACTGCTGTTTAGCCACAGCATGGCCTAGGTCCTGGACTTGCTTGACCATCATCTTAAAGTCAGCCAGGAGCCGAGAGAGCACCTGGTCAAGGGTGCACAACAAGGCACGGGCAAAGTGGGCAATCATTAAGGCTGATCTAGCCTGCCTAAGGCCGAGAGACGATGCCGCATAAACTTTCTTGGCCGCATGATCCAATCTCTCGGATTCTTTGTCAGGAGGACTGTTGACGTCCCTGATGCTGTCCATCCACCTGAACACCAAATCAGTGACCAATCCTTTGGTCGAAGGGTGTTCCGTAAACCCAGAGAGGGAGCCCGTAGCAACCGCATACTTGCGGGCCATATGGGCCAACAGCGCAGAACAGGAGGCTAGGCGTTGTCAGAGCTCCAATGCAGGCCCAAGAATGGCTTCAGCCGCCGGGAAGGCAACCCCTGGGGAGTCATCCTGGTTCAAGACTTCAGTGAGAGGCTACTTAGCCCGTTTCTGAACAGGCAACAACTGGATCCTGGTAGCCTCAGAAATCAGGCGAAGCATGTTCCCGAAGGAGGTAGGACCATGGTCTGTTCACAAATTCTCCCCTGACTCTAGGTTAAGAGGGCAAGAATGCACAAAGAAGTCCTCTGATTCCAAGGATTCGATGAAGACAGGCTAACACCCCCCTCCCCCCGAGTCCCCGCTAACTCTGCAGGGCTCATCGGCATGAGTGACCATAACTAACAGCCATTAAGGGAGCCAGGGGGTAGTATGGGCATCCTTAGGAGGGGACAATCTTTCAGCTGAGGCAGTGAGGGTTCCACCCGAATGGGCGGAGACGCCAGGAGCGGCCAAACCAGAACAGGTTTAAGCCGAGGTGGCAGCAGCCATGAGAGCGCTGGGGTAGGAGCTGGCACAGGCTTAGACCTGGCACCCAAAAGCAGCTGCTGCCACATGAGCTCCTTGCAGCACCTCCACAACATGCGGCGGAGCCGGTCCTCCCCAGAGGAGGATAAGTAAGCAATAAGACACGACAGAGTGTGTGTTAGACACTTTAACACACGGCTAGGAGGCGTAGTGAGGCACAAGACCACCAGCCGAGTGCATCCAGCCTCCTAGCCGTGTGTTAAAGTGTCTAACACACAGACCCTGGAGTGGCTTATTGCACTTATGAAATGGCTATCAAAAATACAGATGTATGTGATAGCTAAAATGTATTTAATAGTGAAAAAGTTCAATGTTTGTTTAAATTTTTAATAAAATAGTTCCTCCGCCTGTTTTTTTTTTTTTTACTTGAGTACTTTCGACCTGTTTAGGCTTCCGTATCTGTCTTTTTGTCCCCATGTAGTTGTCATGGCACCAGCCTTACACCACCCCCCCACACCCACTATCCAACTAGCAGCACTCCTAATTTTATTTTTGTTTTTTTTAAGAATTTGGTTGATCCTACCTTTATTTAACACACAAAAGTATCTGGTTGATCCTGCTGTTTGCCACCGTCAGGCGATACTGCAGTCTGAGCAGGAATGGCAAGTACGTGGCTGACTGGCTTCACACTTAAGTGAGTTATCAAGCGAGCGCTTCCTCTGTGGCTTCAGCAGTGGGGAGGTGAAACCATTGGTTTTATCACATGCGCTCTTGTGGCTGCTCCTTGGCATCTGTCAACCAGGAACAGGGGGCTCAAGCGCGTCCTGTGTCACAAGTAGTAATTACACCGCAGTGTTGTGTTGAGCTGGCGGGCTACGGATTATTGCACCGTAGCACTTGCCTTTTCTTTAAATGATGCAGGTTGTGCATTTACTTCAAGATGTGCGAGTGAGTGTTAACTTCACAGTAAAGGTGGCATCGCTCGTGGCACAAAACAAGATGGCGGCTATTTAATTTTTGAACATTCTTTGTGGGCAGCATCACCCATATCAATGCCCAGTGTGTATTGCCTGGTCTTATTCCTGTGTTGTTAGACACTTTAGCACACAGTTAGTGCCCAATGAGAATGCTTGAATTTCAATGCCCATTTCATAAAGAGGAGAAATAGTGGCAGCCCTGCTTTCCCAAGTGTTGAGAGCGAGACCGGTAACCTTAGCGAGAGCTGCTCAACCTCAAGCTGTGGGACCTCGACCACGACCACAGGTGGACCAGAACGCGCGAGGAGACGGGAACTGGCAAAGGATGTCTAAGGTCCCCAGAAGGCTCAGGGTCATGAGGATTAGGGACCAGCTCAGGAAGCTGATCCGACCTACCCAGAGAGTGGATAGGCAAGACTGGAGTCCTAGTGAGGGGAAGCATCCCCTTTGTCCGGCAACAACGAGTCAACTGGGTTGAGGAAAATCTCGACAGGCTAGTCAGCCCGTGTCTCAGCTGACAGGCTTGTTGGGGACACCGTGGGGCCAGCAGCCTGAATAGAAGCATTGTCCGAAGCTGACTTGCTAATAAAGGTCAACGAAGCATAAGCAAGGGAACCTGAGAACTGAGAGTGCTCACAATCCCATGACCTTTGGCGGCACTTCTTTGGCTTCTTCTTGCAGTCCTTCTTGGAAGATTTTGAAGATTTGGACCCATGGGAAGGGCCCTCACCGAAGGTTGGAAGGGACTAGCACAAGTCGCAGAATGCCCTTGTGAAGGAGGCGCCAAAGCCCTGTCGGACCAGTGTTGACACTGACGAAATGCCCGCCGTAGCTTGGGTTGCAACTTCTTTGAAAGCCGCTAACTGTTCGGCAGACCCCAAAGCCACAACTGCTCAACGGGTGTCCTTGGATCGAACCTGGAGAGTTCCGCTCGTCCAAATGACCAAGCAAAAGTCGCACTTACCGGTCCTCCAAAGTGGAGGGGTGTAAGGTGCGGTACAGGCTGCAAGCCTCGGAATCGTGTTCCTGGCCCAGACAATAAACACATGTGACATGAGGGTCTGTGAGTGACATTTTTAGTCCGCATGGAGAATGTCTGAAACCAGGCGCCGACTTGGAATCAGCCGATTCCATCATACTACAATGGTGAACCGCAAAGCAAACTCGGAAGACCAGAAGAAATAATGATAGGGCTTACACAAACGTGGAACACTATGGAGGGAACCTTCATGTTCCAGCAGAAAGGAAGATCTGACGTCATGGGCAGTGCTGAGGAGGATACCACCCAACTGGGTGGGAAGATCCAGCTTAAAGACCTTCTGGCTGTTCTTAAAGGGAAATGAATACTGCCAGAAGTGTGGATAAGTACACCATACCCATGTTCCTAGAAACGGAAACTGTCCCTGCCCCTACAGTCAGCACTAATGCCACCACTCCCACATCTTGACTCCTGCCTCCATGAAGTTCCCACATAAGCTAGGTGTCCCTGTAGTAAAGAGTAAGCCATGGAGTGCCATGGACCAGGCAGTAGGGCTACAGGTAGCACAGTGTGTTTGGGTAGGGTGAGGGGACTGCACAAGGGGGGGAAAACAAAGTTAATAAAAAATCCTTCATGAGCTCTGTTGAGAAGTTCAGCTTCCATTTGTGCCCTCAGGACTTTGCAAACATTGAAATGAATCCTAACTTTCAAATAGCCAAGTTGACAAGATTCAGTTTTTTCCCTCTCCTAAATCAGTTGAGTTGCTAGTAGTGTACAAGACCTAAACATGAATTACCACATTTATTTATTTGAAATGTTTTACTAGAAATGGCATACTGAGCTGGTAACAGCTTGTTTCCAGATATGTCCTAGGAAATAGGAAGTAATAGTGCAGAAACCATCAATAAATCAATACATAAGGTGCACAGCAAATGCAATTATCTTATAGTAAAAAGATAACCTTGGTTTACACCAGACCTCATGTCACTAATAAGAGAATGTGATAAAGTCTGTTCACAGTACCATGAGCTCAGCCTAACTACTCTCCTCCAAAAGTACAAGGAACTTAGAAACAGGGTAAAAAACCAAGTTCAAAACGCCAAGACTAACTACCACAAAAACAAACAGTTTGCACCCCTCAAAGCACCAAAAACTTTATGAAGCGGGATTAATAATATCCTAGGTAACTCCCACAGACTCCTCCCTCACTCCATCCTTGCTGAAGGGTCCCTCATTGAAGGTGACACAAACATAGAAAATACCTTTATTAATGCAGTTAGCGGCCTCACTGCCTACATCCCAGCACACCCCAGTCATCCAGAGGAAGGCCAAAACACCCCTATGAATGGTACACACCCCAAGTTTTATCTTAGAAGATTAACCAGGGTGGAAACTCACAAATCTGGCCTGCCTAAAAATAACTACTCAATTGGGGCCAGATCAACTTGAAACTACCAAAGTATTCTGCGTACGAGGTCATACAACCCCTTTAGCTCATCTTTAACTTGTCCCTCTCAACCGGGCGGGTGTCAAAAGTCTGGAAAAGAACAACCCAACTACTGTCCCATTTCAATCCTATCACCCCCTCTCAAAAACTCTGGCAAAAACAGTAAATGACCAGCTCTCTCAGTATCTGTTTAAATATGACCTTCTATCCCCTAATCAGCATGGCTTACACCAAAACCACAGTACCATGACTGCACTAATAGAGTACACCGACCATCTCTACCATGCCCTGGACAAAGGTGAACTTGCAGGATCTATATTTACAGATCTCACTAAGGCCTTTGACCTTGTTAATCACGATCTGCTCTGCCTCAAATTTAACAATCTAAGCCTCTCAGTGAAAGCCACCAACAGGCTAAAAAATTATCTTACCGACTGAACACAAGCAGTTAAATGTAGAGCTACGCTATCTAATTATAGGCCTGTGACAGTGGGTGTCCCCCAAGGATCTATCCTTGGTAGACTTCTGTTCAGTCTCTTCATGAATGAACTCCCTAGTGCTTGCTCTTACACAAAAATACTCCTATATGCGGATGATGCGGTTATCACGGCCACACACTACAATCTACCCATCATCCAACACAGCCCGCAGACTGACTTCACTGTAATGTGCAGCTGGTTTGCTAACATTAGCAACCTCCTTGTCTTGAACTCAAAGAAAATCAAATCATTGCTTTTCCATTCCAGATGCAAAGCCTCGATCCACCCTATAGTAGCCATCACCTCTGACCTAGGAACCCCTACTGAGCATGTAACTATTTTCAAATACCTGGGGATAACCCTTGACTCGGGCTTAACCTACTCTGACTATGTGGATGCACTCATCAGGGCTGCTAAATCTAGATTTGGCATGCTCTGTAGGCACAAAAATGCATTTCTCCCTGAAATCAGACAGCACCTAGTCAGATGCCATATCCTCAGTCTCGTAGACTATGGTCTAGTGATCTATGGTGCTGCCTGTAGCAGAGTGCTCGACAGTTAGAAGTTTAATGAATAGGACTTGCCATTTTGCTCTTAACCAAAAATGGGACACTCATAAATGCACCCTGTACTACAACCTAGGGTGGCTTAATCTTGACTCCCAACCACACTGTGTTACCCTCATTACAGGCAAAGAAAAGCCTTGCTTGGCCAACCATCCTCAAATGTACTAGCCCTCCTTAGCCCCATGATCTCCAAGTACGCAACTGGGGGGTTGGGGTGCAGGACAACTCCATGATGCTCCCTAGAAGGAAACCCTCCCTGGGGCAGTCCTGTTTCTCCTTTAGGTTCCCAAAACTATTGAACTCCCCTTTATCTCATCTCAAAATCTCTGACTCACTTGCCAGCTTTATATCCCAGCTACTAGCCTCATTCTCCCCTCATAACCCCTGTGACTGCTATCACTGACTATACAATACTCCCCTAATGGTTAGAATTTATCCTCATCTGGAGTGTGTGCTTGGTATCGCTGTTGAAACACTGCTGGAAATTGCACGATTTTTGTTCCTTTGCCAAACAGTATCCTGTACGCCTTTTTAACCCAGTATACAGCAGTCAACTGCTATTTCTATGCAAGCTGTCATTCTTTGCTGTGTTTTGCCATGTCATTTATCACTATAAATATGTTCCATTCCATTGTTGTATTATCACTGTTAATATGTCCCATTCCATTGTTCTAAATATGTAATGTCAATTATCACTGTAATTAAGTTCTACTCCATCGTTGTCATTATGTAATGTAACTGTACCTGCACCTATGATTTCCGGTTGTATGCGACTCTAGACCCTTTGAAAATAGGCTCTGCCTAATTTATCGTCTGTAACAAATAAATAAATAAATAAAAGTTACTATGAATAATGGCTAAAATTACACTTGGGTGAGAGTCATTTTCAGTAGTTGTTGCTCTTCCAGAACAAATACTTATACGAATCAAAAATGCAAACTGCTAGCCATCCCGAGGTGGCCAGGGCTAGTCCTATGGCAACCCCTCACCCCACTTCCATCTTTTCTGTTATAAAAATTTTTTTGCTGGTCTCCTGGTACTGTGCCAGAAGCCAGCTGCATCTTTTTAACCCACACCCACCTCTGTAGCTTGATACACCCTCTAAATCTTCTGTAAGAAAAAGTTACTTGTAACCCGAAATATACTACAAGTATTCAATTCACATTTCGGCAGTCCTACATTAATCACCAGAGCAGTCTCTAAGCGTGACTCCTACCACCTAATCATGTGTCCTCCAGATCCACCCATATTGCACTCAGATCTGCACAAAGTAAACAGGAACCAAAAGCAAGCTTTTCCCAGGGAGGTTAGGTGGGGTCACATAAATGTGAACTGTATACTAGTAGCAGAACTATGGTTACAAGAAAGAAGCTGTTTCTTCTGTCTTGAATAAATTCACTAATATCGATGCATAGGTAGACCCCTGGCATTCCTCTTGGAAAAGAAGATTGGGTGCACTCCCCAAGGACTGAGGTGAATAGAGGCTGGAGGACAGAGTATTCAAAAGCAGCATTCTAGCAACTGTGTTGATCAATGCTGAAATGCAGAGGTGTAACCCCCTCCCTCCCTCTATTCTGTCTAGGGGTCCCAATGGTAAAATGTGAGGGGGGCACAGAACCAGAGTCCCTCCAGCAAGTAGCACACAGAGTTAGTAATAAAAGGCAGGCCTTTCCTGGCAGGTGGAATTTCGAGCACTAAGAAGACCTCCTCTTACCGGACTGATGCTGACCCACACACCGCTGCACCCCTCTGAACTGGCTTGAGTGGGAAAGGAGATGAAAAACCTTCTTTGAAGGGAACAATCAAGCTAGTTCATTAAATAACTCAGCACAAGCCAAGCAGAAGGAAATATTGGAACATTCATTTCGAAGATATTAATGATTTATAAAAAATGTATAAACAAATATAAATATATGGAGCAGCTCCATAAGGCTGAGAGGATATGGGATTGACAGGTAGAAAGGTACTAAAGGGCCAGAACAGCTAGATCACCACAGGCCTAGAAAAATAGACCAGAACAGGATCCACGCAGAGATCTGCAAGCTGGAATCAAAGATCACACCTACCGAATACATTTACCAAAAACCACCATACCCAGCGGAGTGCCTCACTCCCCACCCACCTCCAGACCTTACGGGAACCAGGGCCTGATGCAGCCTAAAACCCATACCATGGCTGCTCCATATCCTTTTTCCAGATTCCCCAAAATCAGGTGCTATTTTCCTCCGCCATACCTGGGTTGAGGAATGGCTTAACACGATGAAGATTGATGAACAGCTCCCTCCTTCTGTTGCAGCTTTTTCCTCTGCATTCCTTATTGGGTTTGACACGGGTCCTATCCCAAACACGGGCATGGCAGGCTCAATAAAGGGAATCCTGGAATGTAGGCCCTCCAACCTTACCTCCAGCAGTGTGCCACATGTTAAATGACCTCCCTTGAAGCTGTCACCTCCAAGGAGCTCTGTTGCAGCCCTACTACCACCCTGACAGCCCCACTGCCATACTTCAAACATATTTAGGGCGCAGGGACCTCAGCCTCCATATGTTACAGATTTTCTTTTTCCACCTCCTGGGTACTACCCACTGGTAACAGCACAGCCCCCAAAGACCCCAATGGTCGCCAACTCCTGCCACCCTTCCCCATGAAGACAGCATGCAATGCACTGCTGCTGTCCAGGTCGGCACTTTCTGGACTGGGGGGGGGGTTTAGGCCCCCTTGCCACACTTGCCTTGTTCAAACCTGCCGACTCCCTCTCTCCTCTGTCTTTCCTTCCAGCAGCCTGATCTTATATATGGGCAGGAACACCGCCCCAAGGGGCATAGCACAGAAATTGCCCAAAGCTAAACCTAAAGGGGAGGGGTGGGCAACTGGGATAGCAAGCCCGCCCCGTGAGGGGGGCTTACACTCTCCTCCCCAAACCATTTCCTCCTAGAAATGGGGCAGAGGGTCATTTCAAGAGGATCCCAACACAAGATGGGTATGCGCACTCACCACCCGGCCAAGGATCCCCCCAGAGCCTGCCCAGAAACCCAAACCTCCCAAGCCCATTGTCTATACTGCCCCGTGGAGTGAGTTCAGCAAAGAGATTTATGTATTGAATAAGATACGATGAGGTGTGGTTTATGGCCTGATAAGAACATGCCCCAGGAGCATAATGAGGCACGAGGCATTTGTGCCAAGTGCCTTTAGCACCTGAGAAGTGCTCTTATCAAGCCATAAATCACACATCGGAGTGTCTTATTCCGCTTATAAAAATGGGCCCCCCCAGTAAAGAAGTTAATGAAAAAATGCACAGAAAAAGTGTATATAAAGGTATATGATCATATCAGTAAAAAAAAGGAAAAGTAGTCCTTGTCATTGTCTTGGAATGGAGCTGCTTATTTAGCTGTTAATTAATTGTTTCATTATTTTTTTTTAGGGTAATAATGCATGTCTGTCTGTCTTCCCCACTGTTCCCAGTCTCCCCAACTCTCCACAAGCATGTGTTATTATTTTTTTTGTAGGGTGTCTGTTGGCAGTCAGCTAAACAGTGGCTGGTTTCACTGAGGGATGTTCCTCTTCCTGCCCCACCAGAGACACAGCCAAGAGTGTAGTAGTGACTCCTGTTGTCTCGTCAGCAGGTCAGGGTGGAGAGGCAACTTCCATGGGGACCTGCTGCTGAGGCTGAGGACATTCTGGTACCACAAATGTCCTGGCCTGTCTAGAGCTATCAGGATCATCCACACTTTGTCCTTTTGGGCCTTGATCACCACCTTGTAAATCAAAGTGAAGAGAGGAAAGGTGTACAGAAGGTCAAGAGAAGGCATCCTCCTGCAACATCATGGTTAGAGGGGGTGGGCAGAGAACAGCCTCAGTTTTCTGTTCTTCCACAATACGGGGAAATTGTTTAACCAGAAGAGGCACACTAAGTTGAAGCTTGTTTCCAAGTGTGACCTGGGAGCACAAGGAAGTTAAATGATTTGCACAGGGTCACACAGTATGCAAGTGGGGGATGTGGGATTCGAACCCAGGTATGCAGGTTTGCAGCCCAGAGCCTTAAACCACTATGCTATACTGCCTCCAATACAAACCGATCCACCACAGGGGTGTCCCACTGGTAAAACAGGTAGTCTAACACCTCCTGATGCATGGATCACTCATGCGACAGCTCCCTGATCCAGCAGTGAACATCTGCTAGCTAGTTACTTTCTTTTAAGACAGACTGCCAGATCTGTCAGCAGGCTGAACACCAGTGTCCAAAGGTGGAGCATCTCCTGGCACAGTGGAAAGGAGTGCGCCCACCCTGCATGTTCAGATGGAACATGGTTGTGTTGTCCATCTGAACCTGAATGATCTGGCCCAAATCAACGGACTGATTACCGTCAGAGCCAGATGCACTCTGCAAAGCTCCAGTAGATGGAGGTGGCATCCGGACTCCCGGGTAGCCAGAACCCATGGGCCCTGTGGGGTCTTACAGGTGTGGCCACCCCCACCCCCGACATGTCCATTACCAGAGTGACAGACAGCTCTGTGTAAACAAAGAGAATTCCTTCCTCCAGATTCTGGGGACACACTTACCATTCACTTGTGTCCCTCATTGTCTGGGACACCCAAACTGGCTGCTTCATGTGACCGAGGCATTGATACCACTGGCTGCCAAGCTCCTAGTGTGGGGGGTGCAACTGCCACTGTTCCCAACAGACTATGCTTGTTGAAGCTGCCATGTACCCTAGCAGCCCAGATCAGGACTAATGCATCCAGGTCATCGGAGTATTGATCCCACTGCACCCTGAGCATCCATTGTGGGATTCTCATGTGGAGGCGGGCCAAGAATATCACTGGGATGGCTGCCGCCATGTGCCCCAGTAGACTGAGGAAGTCCCGAGCCGGAACTCGAGGTGCTATGGAAATCCGTTCTGCCAAACTTCGCAGGCGAAGAGCCCTATCCTGAGGGAGAAAAGGTCTGCCCTGGACGAGTCCAGAGTCGCCCAATGAAGGCGAACTTTGGCTGGGCCCCGGGGACGACTTCTTTAAGTTCAGGGTGATCCCCAGCTCTCGGAAAAGAGTATAGGCATCTCCGAGAGAGTGCAGGAGGCCATCCCTTGACGGGGCTGTCAGCAGCCAGTCGTCGAGGTAAGGGAAGATATAATGGCCTGAACGCCTGAGAGCCGCAGCCACCATTGCTAGGCACTTGGTAAAGACTCGTGGAGCGGAAGACAGGCCGAATGGGAGCACCCAGAATTGGTAATGCACCCCCAGGAAGCAGAACCTCAGATACTTCCTGTGGGGAGGAAAGACCCCGATATGCATGTACGCATCCTGCATGTCGAGAGAACAGAGCCAATCCCCTTGGTGCGGCAGAGGGAGGAGACTTTGGAGAGCCACCATCCTGAACTTTTTGTATTCTATAAACAGATTTAAGGGACGGAGGTCCAGAATGGGGCGAAGGTCCCCCGTCTTTTTTGGGATTAGAAAGAAATGGGAATAAAACCCGTGACCCCACTGCTCCATGGGAACTCACTCTATCGCTCTCTTTTGCAGGAGGGCCTGAATTTCTCCTTCCAAAAGTGGAACGTGTGAAGGAGGATAACGGGAGAGCTTTGGTGGAGTACTGGGAGGGAACTCCGTGAACTCCAGCGTGTGTCCTCTCCGAATGACGTCCAAGACCCATTGATCTGTGGTAATAGAGCTCCACCCTTCGAGGTGAAGGGAGAAGCGGCCCCCGACCGGCTCCCCCTGGACGTCCGACCACGGAGGGGGGGGCGGAAGGGAGTCATTGGGCGGAACCGGGGTGGGGAGAGAGAGGCCTGGGAGGACTTGGGCCCACGGCCAGAGGGTCCACCAGACTGCTGGTTTCCGGAACTCCGGCGGAAGCCACCTCTCTGCCCCTGCTGGGAACCACGGGCTGAAGTCTGACTGCTTGAGGACTTTTAAAAAAGCCGACGGCGATGGGGGCGTCGCTGGTCGCTACGGTACAACTGGCGGACCGACCAGACAGACTTGCCCGATTCCTGGAGACGTGAGATCAGATTCTTCGTCTCCTGCCCAAATAAGACAGTACCCTGAAACGGCAGGTCTCGGATACCGGACTGCAGATCCTGGTGGAAGCCCGAAAGCTTCAACCAGGCATGGCGCCGGAGACAAACCCCGGAAGCAGCAGCTCTGGCCGCCGTATCTGCAGTATCGTAGGAGGCCCTCAAGATGTGAGTGCCAATGTCCGAGCCTGACTGCAAGAGGGCCAGGAGCTCCGTCTTCTTCTCGGAGTCTGGCATGGCCTGTACCAGCTCAAGACCCCGTTCCCACAATGCATTCTGGAACTGTACCATATGCGTGAGGAAGTTTAAGGATCTAATCGAGCAGGTGGAGGCAGAGTAAACCTTCTTGCCCACCTGATCCAAATAACGGGACTCTAAGTCGGGAGGCTGAGAGCTGAGGTGACGCTGCTGTCGAGACTTGTCGTGCGCAGCCGTGATCACGGAGGAGTCTGCCTGAGGGTGTTCAGCCAAAAAAGGTTCAGCCCTCGGCGCCTTGTAAAGCCTGTCTGACTTTTTGGGAACCACCGGGATGGAGGCTGGGCGCAGCCAGGTGGATCTAGTCAGGTCCTGAAAGGTATCCACCAGAGGAGGAATGACCAAAGACTTTGGCTCCTTCTGCCTCAGGTACTTGGCCAATCTCCGGCGTTCCAGGTCCAGGTCTTCCGTATCCCACTGATTAGAATCCTGGATATGCCTCATGACGTCCAGAAATGTGGGATCGTCTGGAGGCGAGCGAGGCATGTCCTTCTCCTCAGGGGAGCGCTTGAGGCTGAGGGAGGAGGAAGAGGATGAAGATGCAGAGGAGGACCGACTATCAGATTTAGAATGGTCTGGTTCTGCCTCATGGCCATGCCTCTGCTGACGTCAGTACGCAGGGGACCGATGGCGGTTCGAAGACCGACTGCGGTCCTTGGACTGACAATGGAGCGATGACCGACGTCGGGAACCGTCCCGCCGAGCGCGGGAAGTGCTCAAAGAATGAGACCGCGACCGACATCAGTCAGTGGGACCCAAGGAGCGACGTCGGTGGTCCGGAGATCCAGCGCGGGAACAAGCCCTAGAAGGGGGCGAAAAACGGCGCTCCGGGGACCTCAACGGGGAGGCCTCTCCCTCCGGCTGTGGTTCGCCCGCAGGATCAGGTACCGGTGTCTGGGCCGGCGACAGGGTGGTGCATTTATGGACCTGTCCCCACCAAAACAAAAAAAGTTGTTTCAGCTCATCCTTGGAGAATACTTCTGCCGCCCGCTGCGGGAAGGAAGATTCAGGTGCGGTGGGACGCGAGGGCGAGCTGTCCTGGAGGCCCAGGGGGGAGGAGGACTTGGGCGATGGGGACGTCGGCAGAACAACGACCGACCGGGTCCTTGACCCGACCAAGGCGCGGTGCCGCGACCGACGACGGGTGACGACAGGGGGTGCTGGAGAGTCCTCATGCTTCGGAGGCGCACCTTTAGCAGGTGGCGCCGGTGCCGTAGACGGTAAGGCCGAAGCAGGTACCGCCACAGACTTAGAGATGACCTTAAGCGGAGCCACCTTAGGCTTGGCCGGCGGCTCCCCCGACAGACCGGCCTTAGCCTGGGAAGAGCGCAGCGACTCACCCGAGCCCGAAGGATGGGCCTTTTTCGGTGAAGGTCGCGACCGCGAGTGGGACCGAGACCGGGACTGGTGCCGAGACCGACTGCGCTCCTTACTATGGCACTTCTTCTCCTTCTTCTTCCCCTCGGAGGAGTGCAGGTCCATCTTCTTCTCCAATAGGTAGGCCTTCAGGCGTCGGATGCGGGTCTGGCTCGTAAACGCTTAGCAGTCGGCGCAGGAAGCGGTGTCGTGGTCCAGGCCCAAGCAAGCACCGCCGGTGACCGCCCCTGGCGGAATTTGCCGGCCACACTCACACTTATTTACGTGTTCGGGAGAGAGGGACGCCCAGGAAGACATGGAATCCTCGAGGACCGACTGCAATGCCAACGTCTGATACGACTACAGGCAGCAAGGCCGAAAAAAAGGCGATGAAAAGCCGGAAAAACCGAGCTGCAAACGGCAGATGTATAGGCGTCGGTCACGGTGAAATGACAAAGAAAACGGAAAAAAAGTTTGAATCGAAAAAGTATCTTGATTGAAGTCAATTTTCGCTAATGAATCACAAGCAGTAGCTCTTCACGTGCGTGGTACGCGGCGGGAAAGAACTGAGGTGGAGCTGGGTCCACCCCCTCTTGTACCCTGACTGACGTCGAGGTGGGGCCAGCGTCGGGGGGCGGTCCCCAGCTGGTATTGCTGGCAGAAGTTTTTCCGTGTGGTCCTAGTGCCTGCGGCATAGTCCTAATTGTGATAGCCTGCTGCAAGAGCTCTATCTCGAAGTAAGATCTCCACTGACAGAATGATATGCTCCATGGATCGTTCAACCACTTTAGAGGGCAACTAACCACAAGCAGCCTCCCACCGAAGAAAGCATAAACAATCCCTTGACTGACAGACAGTAGATCCATTACTGGTGTCGACTCTTCTTCTTGTGCATGCAGCACTTGAGAGGCATCTATACAAAGAGACTCCCCATAAACTTCAAAATGCAGCAGACCAATGATTCAGGAACCTTGGACTAAAGCAACAGTAACAGTAGATCTTTGAGGGAATCTCTGTCATCAGGTCACACCTATGTAGCTAAGCCATCAGGTGCTAGGATCACATGGAAGCTTTTCTACAGCAGTCTAGCAGGGGCCGCCCATGCCTACATCAGACTTCGATGTCACAGTCCTATAGAAGCGTGGGTGGCTCTGCTCCCTCCTCAGTTCTTTCATTAGCTGGAGGCAGGAATCCCACCAGGGTACCAAGGAGAGAAATAAGGTGCCCAGCTGGGAAAAAGGCTGGAGCAACAGGACAGCCGAGCTAGTGAGAAAGGGGGATAGAGGGAGGGATGGATGGATGATATGACCTGATGACAGAGATTCCTTCGAAGATCTACTGTTACGGTAAGTTCTTATGTAACTGTTCAGTCTTCTTCGCGGATATCTCTGTCATCACGTAACATCTATGGAACAAGTCCCAAGCAGTTCTAAGCACGAGACATTCTGAATGGCAGGAGGCAAGAGGCATAAGAAAGAAGGCCCTAAAGCACAGCTAGGCCAAAACCTGCCCTTATTCTGCAGGCAATGTCCAGAGTATAGTGCTTGGTGAATGCGTGGACAGTACTCCAAGTTGCAGCAGCACAAATTTCTGTAGCCGGCATGTTCCTGAAATAGGCAACAGAAGTGGCCATGCCACTAGTTGAATGGCCATGAACCACACAAAGAAGTTCCTTACCGTACTTCCTATAACAAAAAGTAATACAGTTGGCCAACCACTTGGACAAGCGCTGTTTAGATACTGGATCACCCTCTTTGCCAGGGGTGAAAGAAACAAATGACTGAGAGGACTTTCTGCAGTCTTTTGTTCGGTTTGTATAGTACCCGAGAATCCTATGCACATCTAAAGTACGGAACAATGCTTCCCCTGGATTTGCATGCTCTGGAAAACAAACAGGCAGTTGGATAGATTGATTTAAAGTAAAGTCAGATACCACCTTAGGAAGAAATCTAGGGCTGGTATGCAAATACACCCTGTCTTTGTGGAAAATCAAATAAGGCTGCTCACACATGAGAGCCTGTAGCTCTGAAATCCTTCGAGCAGAAGAAATAGCAACTAAAAACAATGCTTTCCATGACAGAAAACATAGCTCGCAAGACACAGCTAGCTCAAAAGGAGGCAAGGTCAGTTTCTCTAGAACAAAATTCAGGTCCCAAGCCGGGACGGGATTTCGGATAGGAGGCTTCAAGTTTGGAAGGCCTCTCAGAAAAGTACGGACCACATCCAGCTGAGCTACAGTACGGCCATCAGTGGGCACATGGAAGACAGATACAGTAGACAGGTGCACCTTAATAGAGGAATATTGGAGTCCTGCATCGGACAAGGACAGGAGATACTCTAGAACCTGGTTCACTGGACAGGTGAAAAGATCCAAGTGATAGGAAGTGACCCATATAGCAAAGTGCTTCCAGTTCATCGAGTAAGTGGCTCTGGTGTAAGATTTTCTGGCAGCCCCCAGGACATCAGTCACTTTCTGGGATACCCCGAACCGGGCAATGGCTACATCTTCAGGAGTCAGGCATGCGAATAGGGGACTTGAGGTCCAAATGGACAAGGGTCCCCTGTTCCTGAGTCAACAAGGCCCGGCAGAAAGGTGTGGGAACTGGAGGTGCCATAGCCAGCTACTGTAGTAATGGAAACCATATCTGACAAAGTCAGAATGGAGCCACCAGAATTAGGGTGGCACCCTCCATCTGTAGCTTGATGAGCACCTTCTAAATCAGAGGAACGGGTGGGAAGGCATAAAGAAATCTCCCTTTCCAGAAGAGGGACAACACGACTCACCGGAAAACTCCAGGCCCTGGATCTAGTGAGCAGAAACACGGCAGCTTTGCATTGAGTGGGGATGCAAAAAAAGGTCCAGTTCTGGATGACCCACCTGTCAAATAGGTCTTCTACAACTGAGGTCAGCAATTCCTACTCATGCATACTGGACTGTGACCAGCTGAGGCTGTCTACCACAGTATCTTGGGCACCTGGCATATGGATGGCTGTCAGTTCTAGATCATGATCTAGAGCCCAGTACCAGGCCCTCATCGCCTCCCGGCACAGTGGGTAGGAATGGGCCCCCCCCTTGCTTGTTGATGTAATAGGCCACACTGAGGAAGTCTGACTGTACCAACAGTGGGCCTGGAGAAAGATGGTTCTGTGGTAGGAACGTCTTGCCCAAAGTAGAGTCCAGAACTGCCCTTATGTATTGCAACCACTTGGATGGGGTCAGCACAGACTTGGGCAAATTGATAGTGATGCTCCAGGACTGGAACAACTGCATGGTGTGTTCTAGGGTCAGCAACCGTAGATCCCAGGATGGGGCTTTCAGTAACCAGTCATCCAAGTATGGGAACACATAAAGGCCTTCATGTCGAAGGGCGGCTGCCAAAGCTGCTAAGTACTTGGTAAATACCTGTGACGCAGAGGATAAGCCAAAGGGCAACACCTTGAACTGGTAATGCTCCCCCTGGAAAAGGAACAAAGGGTTCTACTCCCGGTTCTTGTTGGATCCCAAAAGAACTGGGGACTTGAGGCCCTTCTAGACCTCAAAGAGCTAAATCTTTACATCCAATACAGAAAGTTCTGGATGGAAATTCTGCACAGCCTTCCTTCTCTGCTCTAGCCGGGCAACTGTCTATGCTCCCTGGACATGCAGCATGCCTATCTGCACATCGTGCTTTGCCCCCCTCACATGTGGTACCTATGATTCCTTTGTTACCTGGGCACTGGCTCTGTGGTCCTTTTGTGTATCAAGGTGAACACCTCCTCTCAAAGCACTGCTGTATGGTCCAGAGGATGAGGTGGGAACCGGTGGAACATCTGGAGGCTGATCTAGAAGTTCTAGAGCACAACCCTGTTTGATTATCTGCAGGATCCAAGCATTGATGGTAATGGTTCTCCACTGGAAGAGACAGAGGGAGAACTGACCTCCGACCACCACCTCCTGGCTTGGAACAAGTGGGGGGGGGGTCTGGCAAGGAGTCAGGCTGGGGCAGAACCAGCGGCCAGGGCTGCCGTTTCTCCCCTGAAGTACTTAGCAGAGGGACCACTGGTCGAAGAGGGGGAAGGCAAGGCAGAACTGGGCCCGAGTTTGCCCTGGTGCTTGGTTACGGAGCCAGACTTGTGAAAGACCTTATGAAAGGATGGCCTCGAACTGCTCCCTGGAAGGGTATGATAACGGGAATGGACAGACCTAATAACCCTGCCAGAGCCCAGCAGATCATTAATAATATCCTGCACATCAGGGCCAAAATGTTTGTGACTCACAAAAGGGGCATTCAACACCTTTTGCTGGACATCAGCAATGAAGCCAAAGACCCTAAGCCAGGAGTGCCTTCTAAGGCAAATGCCAGTGGCAGCTGCCCGTGCTGTAGCATCAGCTGTATCATAGATGGCTCTGAGGAGATGCTTACTAACATCATCCGAGGTCAAGAAAAAATTGACAAGTTCCTGTCTCTGGGAACCCTCAGGAAGGGTTTAAGCAGCAGCCTTGCCCTTCGTCCACAGGGTATTCTAGTACCTGATCATATGAGACAAGAAGCTGGCAATTCGAAGTCCCAAAGTGACTGAGGCAAAAGTCCTCTTGCCCCAAAGGTCAATCCTCTGAGATTCCCAGTCAGAGGGGAGGGAGCTAAGGTGCTTGGACCTGCCATGAGCTGCCTTGATTACCATGGAGTTGGTTTCCGACTGGGCTGCGTAGTAAGGTGACCCCAACAGCACCTGGCAAAGCTTATCAGCCTTTCTGGACATGGCAGGTACCAGACTGGGCTTATGCCAGGCAGCAATGGCAGCATCATATAGTGCTGGAAGCAGAGGAGGAATAACTGCAGGCAGAGATTCTGTTGTAACCCCCAGACCCCTGCCTTTTTGTAAACGACAGGTGGTATGCTGTTGAAGCTGACAGCAGTACCTGGTGGGGACTGGGTTCGGGGAGGACTAGGTTACTTGGCACAAGGGGCCTAGGTTTGACTACTCTGCACAGGGGCACCCAAGTAAATCCGAACACAGGAAGCAATAACTGTAATGTCCAATACCAGGAATGGGATTCTAAAGTGTGGCTTTTATTCACATCCAAACTGAATAAACAAAGCATAGACGGATCCCCACGGGGCTACGTTCCTGGTAATGCAGATAAGAGATACAGAACACTTCTTCAACACTTCAGCCCTCAGGTTCTGAACCCACCAGGCACACAGCCCGGACTTGCATGCTGCTTTGGGTACACAGCCTGACTTGCACACTATTTGGGTTTTTCCTGGCCCGGCTCCCCTGCCGGCCACCCGATCCCTGTCCATATGGCAGCGGACACATTTTCCGTTGGTGGCTCCCCAAACCACCTTAGAGCCTTCGACTCCTTAAGGGAAATTTCCTTTCAATCCCACGTCTGGGTACTTCCCTCCGCACTGGCCAAGTGCCTGAGGCAAAGTAAAAGGCCACAGACCAAATCCGTAGAGGTGAACTTGGTTACTAAAGATGGGGGGGTCTCCCACCTCCAGCTTCCACAATCCATACCCGGCCATTTCTCTGGACATTAAACAACTCTTTTTGAAAGCTTGGCAATGTAGATTAAAGGGTAAACGTATAGCACATCTCCTCTACATGTCTTGACTTTCCCCTTGTACTAAACTCAAACATACTTAAACATCTCTTCCTGAAAAGCTTGGCAGTGTAGATTAAAGGGTAAATGTATAGCACATCTCCTCTACATGTCTTGACTTTTTCCTTGTGCTGGACTTGAACATACTTTTACTTTGGCTAAGCCTATTCCTCTAGGCCTCCCACTAATCCAGCAGTCCAATCCCCACTTTAAAACAGTTCAGGTGAAACATAGGCCCTTTGACAAGAGCAGAACTCACCCTTTGGTTGCAGGTGCCCCACAGACGAATCTTGACAGCTTCTGGTGCCACAACACAGTTCAGAAAATAAGGCAGCTTCTTCCCTAGCCGGAAACCAGGAGGTTGCCCCTGGAATAACAGGCAAACCTTCCACCCCCATCCCCTCAGGGATGGGGCACAGAGACCAGTGACAGCGGTCTCCACCACTTCAAGAACAGCTTACTGTGTTCCTCTTTTGGCGGAAACACACACCTTTCCCTAAAAGTAGCTCTATATCAGAGCTTAGGCTCCAAGAGCCTGTGCACAGACTGCTGTGCTCCTCTCTTTAAGACTGCTCACACACAACTGCTGCTGCTCACTGTTCAAAAACTCCCAACATTCTAACCTAACTCCCATCTGCAGATTCCAATGTGGCTCATGCAGCTGCAATAGTTCTATGGTGATGTCATCCCTCAGTCTCAGCTGAGACTGAGAACAGAGTGAGACAGTGTGAAATCCATTTAACTGGAGTTTCACAAGCTGCCTTCCCTGCCTACCACAAGGTCTTACTGGGATTCTAGTAACCCCGGGTAACAGGGGGGTTACACTGTGATCTCCCAGAAATCCACCAGGTTCCTCCCTGTGACTTCCTCCTCCTCCTCAGTCTGGAACCCCATAGTGGAGTAGAGCTGTTTCATTATATAAAAGAAGGGGGGTGTCCTCCGGGGATCAGGGGACTTTGGGGAGTGTCTGCTGTCTCAGGCTAGGTCACAACACTCTTGCTTGTGAGCTTTGCCTGAAGTTCACCCTCATCAACTCAACTCAACTCATTATTTATTAAAAAAAAGCCTTTCCAAAACCAAGGCGCTTGTACAATAAATAGTTAAAATACACCAAAAAATAAAACAATATGATAAAACCGGTCAACACAGCATCATTAAAACTCAGGGTAAGCTAGGCCAAATAAATAAGTTTTCAAGGTTGCTTTAAAACTTTGGACAGTCAGGCAATCTCGCACCTGATGAGGCAGAGAATTCCACACGGTCAGGGCCATGAAACTGAATGACCTGCCCTGATGTCTTCAAACGGACACTGGGAATCTCTAGCAATCCCTCTTGGTGGACTGGAGTGAGCGGGGGACAGTAGGGTAAAGAAGATCTTGCAGGTAACTAGGTCCCTGGTCATGCAGGGCCTTATAGGCAGGGCCCGATTTTCTGCACAACAGGCAAAAGTTCTCGGCAGGGTTCTCATTTGCCGTAGAACTTCCATGTACCTAACGGCACATTTTTACTCCTTCATTTTTTCTTTTTGTTTTTTTTGCCATATCTGACACAATGCATGCTCGTAACACAGTCATTTTATGGCGTTTGTCACCAAATTTTCAACATAGCCAGTTTAAGACCTCTGCTCATGAACAGTATCACTGTGATTTCTTAATCTGTCGAACATTTATTTTGCACACCGACCCGCGCCATTATGCGCTACATGTCTTGAACGCAATTCGGGTGAGATGTGAAAAATGACAGTTGTACTGTTCATAAGGAGGTGTGGTAAAATGGACTGAAAATCTGGAGTGAAAATATTAAAAATGCTCGAAGTTACAAGCGTGCGTAGGAACTGCGCAATGCACGCTCGTAAAACAGTTGTTTTGGGGAATATTTTCCCCAAATTTTCAACATAGCCAGCTTAAGACTCTGCTCATGAACAGTATCACTGTTATTTTATTAATCTGTCCGGAACATTGATTTCGAACACCGACCGTGCCATTGTGCGCTACATGTGCGAAAACACATTTTGGGTGAGATGAAAATGACAGTTGTACTATTCATAAGGAGGTGTGGTAAATGGCAATACTGAAAATCTGGAGTGAAAATAATAAAATGTGCCTGTTACGAGCGCGCGAGGAACCGCGCAACCACTACAAAAAGTTGTTTTGGGAATATTACCAACTTTCACACAGGGTTTTTGGGAGCTCACCCATGAACTGTGACACTGTCATTTCGTTTATCATTCCGGAAAGGTGGTTCGGCGCGGTGACTGCGGAACCACCTTTTGAGACTGATTAGCCAGCAATGTCATAGTTCAGAGATGGGGCCCCAAAACCCCATGTTGAAAATTTGGTGAAAAATTCCCAGAAATGGCTGAGATATGCACTAAAGTTGAAAAATCCATTTATGCCATTATACAGCTTACGGCATTTCTTCAGTTCGGCGGTGGCATTGAAGAGTGCAGACATGTTCCCGGTCCACTGAAGATTGTCGTGCAGGCGCCGGAGGTAAGTATGGGTTGAGGTGGGGTGTAGGGAGGTGGGTACTAGAGGGTGGGTGCGGGTTGGGGGCAAAAGAATCAATGAGGAAGTTTTTTGTTTCAGGTCTTTTTTTTTTTTTTCATTTACACAAGGGACTTTTTGCCAGCTGAGGGCTCCCAAGCGTGGCTGAGGGCAGTGGGCCGACAGGGATTGGGCACCCCGTCGGCAAGGAAGTTTTCGCCATGTTGGGGTGGGCCCCAGTGTGGCACCAGGCAGCTTTTGGGGCACCGAAGCAGACGGGATTGGGCACACCCGCCAGCAAAGGACGTTTGTTCCGCAGGCGGCTGCGAATTCCGCGGGTGATGGCAAATTCTGCAGATATTTCCGCGGTTTGCTGCACCCGCGGAATTGCAAAAAACTCGGGGCCCTGCTTATAGGTCAGCAAATCGACCCTGAAGGTGATCCGCCACTGTAGTGTCAGCCAGTGCAGTCCGTGGAGGACAGGTGTTATATGACTGGTCCTAGAAGTACCAGTCAAAAGCCTGGCCATCGCATTCTGCACTAGCTGCAAGCAGCGGATATCCATCCCCGGTAGTCCTAGGTAAAGGGTGTTATAGTAGTCAAGGTGGGAGGTAACAAAGACATGGACCAAAATTGGAAAATCATCGGAAGGAACCAGGTGTTTCACCCGGGCAATATTCCTCGGATGGTAAAAAGAGGTTTTGACAACTGCGGACACCTGTGATTTAAGGGTCAGGCAGTCATCAAACATAACGCCCAGGTTCCGCACCCATTCTGAGGTAGTTAACTGGGCACCCCCAAGCCAAAGACCTGAAGGTGATCCTGTCAGCAGACCCACCCCCTGACAACCTGGGTCCACAACCAACACCTCAGTTTTTTCAGGGTCTAACCGCAACCAGCTCACACTCATCCAATCCTGGATCTCGGTGAGACAGTTGTTAAAGACCGAGACAGCATCACCCTGGCCAGGCACAAAGGACATGTACAGCTGAGTATCATCTGCATAGCAGTATAAACTCAAGCCGTACCACCTAATAATCGCTTCCAATGGCAACATATACACCGTAAACAACATGGGTGCCAAGATGGAGCCCAGCAGCACCCCACAGGATAGGGGAAGTGGTGCCAAGGAAAAAATTCCAGACACCACCCTCTGAGTCCTACCCTTGAGGAAAGATCAAAACCAAATGAGGACCGTACCAGACAGTCCACGGATAAATCGCAGGCGCTCCAACAGCACACCATGGTCCACAGTGTCAAATGCCGCAGAGAGATCTAGAAGGACCAAGATGGAACGAGTCTTTCGATCTCTCGCTAGTAGGAGGTCATTTAGTACACGGACAAGGGCCGTCTCAGTACTATGTCGCTTCCTAAATCTGAACTGGAGAGAATCATAGACATTGTGGCTGGTCAAATGATCATCCAGCTGCGACGCAACCACCTTCTCAATAACCTTACCCACAAAGGGTAGGTTAGAGACAGGCCTATAGTTGGCCAGATAGTCCAGGTTCATTGAGGACTTCTTAAGAAGGGGCCGAACCACGGCTTCCTTCAGGGGCTCAGGGAAGATCCCCCTCTCCAAAGACAACCAGACTATCTTGGCAAGGACTGGGACAATTTTATTCACACATCCTACTAAAAGGCGTGTGGGGCCTGGGTCCAAACTACAGTTAGTCGGTCGCAACGAGTGGACGACCATCACAATGTCACTGACAGTGGGCAGGTCGAAGTCAAACCACACAAACTGGGCATCCGACATTTCCTGCCGACCACCACAACTCCCGTTTGAGAGAGTTAGGAGGAGATTGGACCTGACTGTGTCAACCTTATCCACGAAGAATCGAGCAAACTCCTCACACCGTTCTTGTGAAAAAACACTTCCGGGCTGAAGACAGATTAGATTGCACAATCTGTCCATGGTCCGGAAGAGCTAGGCTGGTCGATTCTGCATGGCAGCAATTTTCCTGGACAGGAATTCTGCCTTCTTATGGGTAATTGCTGATTGACAGACCCGATAATGGTCCATCAAACTAAGCCCATCATACTCCAGGCCCGACTTCCACCAACATCTCTCAAGCCTTTGTCCCACTCTCCTCGACTCCCTCAAGGTCTCATCAAACCAAGGAGACCTGGGATGAAGAGTGAGGGGGCGAACAGGAGCAATGGAATCCAGGGCCCCTACCACTGCCTTGTTATAGGCAAGCACCAGGTCCCCGGGATCCATGCATTCACCCAGCAGTGCCACATGAAATCAGCCTTGCCCTTCCTCCAGAGGGTATTCTAGTACTTGATCATATGAGACAAGAAGCTGGCAATTCAAAGGCCCAAACTGACTGAGGCAAAAGTTCTCTTGTCCCAAAGGTCAATCCTCCGAGATTCTCGGTCCGGGGGAGGGAGCCAAGGTGCTTGGGCCTATCATGAGCTTCCTTGATTACCACGGAGTCAGTTTCTGACTGGGCTGCATAGTAAGATGGCCCCAGTGGCACCTGGCAAAGCTTATCAGCATTTCTGGACATGACAGGTACCAGACTGGGCCTATGCCAGGTAGCACTGGCATCATGTAGTGCTGGAAGCAGAGGAAGAATAACTGTAGGTGGCGATTCTGTGATCTCCAAGAAATCCACCAGGTTCCTCTCTCTGACATCCTCCTCCTCCTCCTCATTTTGGAACCCCCATAGTGGAGTAGAGCTGTTTAATAATATAAAAGAAGGGGAGGGTCCTCAGGAGGGGGGAACTTTGGGGTGAGTCTGACCAAGTCCTCGCTCCTGGAGGAAGACAGCAGACCTGTCAGAAGAGTTAACCTCCACAACTTCCTCTTCATCAGGGAGGATGAGATCAGGGTGATACTCCTCTACATCGGCCTGTTCTACAGCAGGGACAGATGGCTGGAGTACAAATGGCTCTCTAGAGGGTGTGGGTCAGAGAGGCTGAACTGGCATTGACACTGAAGCAACACCCGACGGCGAGGGCTATGAAGGCCCAGTCCATGAAATAAACTGTTGGATGAGAGCAGAGGTTATAGAAATGAGAACCACATTGAGGTTGATGGCAGGGAAAGGAAGCACTGTCAACAGGTTTCGACAGAGAAGGTGAAGAGCCCAGCTCCGATGAACCACCAGTAGCCATGGTAGAGGTGGGGGGGGGTGCCTGTGAACCTCATGGTTCAAGAGGTTGCAACAGCGGGGCTGGGGCTCACAATCTGGAGGTCGATGGCCCTTCAGCAGCCCTAGGAAGGCTGGGAGACCTCTCCATCATGGAAGGCCTGATAGGAGCAAAGGCCTGCATGGAGAGAGGTGTCGAAGCCAAAGCATTCGATGGAGCGATCCCAGGAGAAAAGGACGATGAATTTAACGGGGACTGAGATCGCCATCAGAGGGAAGAGTCCTTAGTGCAGTCCTTATCCTGGCGAGAATGTTTCCCTGAGGACTTGTCATGGGCCTTGGCAGCCTGAGGGCTCGAAGAGGACACTAGCAACTGGAAGTAGGGAGCCCTGTAAGACCCCTGCTCTCCACTGGCTGCCTGCTGCTCCATGAGGAATGTCTGCAGGGCTTTCTTGCAGCACTGCCTGGTGGGGAGGGTAAACTTCAGGCAAAGCTCGCAAGCCAGAGCATTGTGACCAGGCCGGAGACAGGAGACACAAAGTTTGTGGTCATCAGTTGAAGGAGTCTTCTTTCCACAGCTGCAGTGATAGAAAAGAGCCGATGAAGGAGTTGTTCTTGACACACAAAAATAAAAGGAATCAGTGATTTGAAGGTTGTAACAAAAGAAAAGGGAAGTAAAATTTTGGGGGTCGACTGAATAATGAAGCTTCCATGGAGTTTGTGCGCTAAAGAACTGAGGGAGCAGGGCCGCCCATGCTTATATAGGGCTGTGACATCTGAGCCTGATGTTGGCATGGGGGGCCCCTGCTAGACTGCTGTAGAAATGCTTCCGTGTGATCCCAGTGCTTGATGACTAAGTTCCATAGGTGTGACCTGATGACAGAGATATCCCCGGGGAACATCTAAAGTTACCATCACTCTGTTGTGGGCTGCAACATGCTGACACTGTGCTTTCACAAGTAGATGGTTCAATAAGCACAGCAGTTTCAGGAGCACTACCTGTGTTTAAAATCAGTGAAGCCCCCACACATAAATAGGCAATGAGAATGAATATTTTGTCTCATCATCTTTATTCCAGTCATAATCCCTCTGTAACAGGTTACGTATCAGAAAGTCATCGACACTGAAGACCTGCTGAGCTTCCTCTTCCTGAGCTGCTCACTGCACAGTTTTTACTTTGAAACAGAAGACAAACTTGAAGCTGCCCTGAACAAGGTTCTGCATGGTGCAAAGGTCTAATAACCGAATTAACACACAAAACACATCAACCTCCCAAAAACTGCACTATAAAAGTCCACCAGAGTCATTAATGACATATGTAAAAAAAAAAAAGAGCTATTGTTATTAAAATTCAGATTTTAAAAACATACATACACACATACATACTGTACATGCACACATGAACGAGCACAATATTCACCCCTTTGAGCAAGTGCCCTTAGGTGCAAAATGTCAGGTGTGGCGGTTTGGGGATACATTCTATTTTCGCTCTGTTGTGCTCTCTCATGCATGTACAGTATATATTTACCGTTTCGATGTCTGCACTTTAATGAAAAAAGCACTTTTTTCCACATAAGTCATTATGACTATTGTGGACTTCTATAGTGCAGATTTTGGAAGGGAAGGCTGATGTGAGTGACAGTTTTTATGTGTTGTGTTTTTTTTTTTTCATTTTATTTGTAGTCACAAATTAATTTAGTTTGCAGAAATGTTCACCACATTGCCAAAATCCTGCCTCTAAACTCGTTTCTGTATTGTAGAAAGCTATACTCATTTAAACGGACATGATTATAGAGGAAGCAGGAAGGATTGCTGCCAAGAGATAAATATTTTTAAACCCTAAATTAATTTATGATTATATGTAAAACAGAAGATATCTCTTCTGCCACAGGGTGGGTAATTACTAACATACTGGTGCCAACCTGCAGAAAACGAAAATGTGCGTTGCTGGTGTGGAGATTTCCATTGTAAAAATTCTCCAAACTATATACAGGTACTACGAAAAATAAGGTGCCCAGTTCAGCATTTGTTTCCATCTCGGGGTTGAGATGACGTCACAGGGACCTTGAAAGCAACATTATTCTATGTGTTTAAGCAGCAGAACAGCCTTCTCTGCTGCAGATTTTCAAGTCATGAACTACAGTACATCTCTCACCACCAGTCACTGTCCCTCCCCTCACTTACACAAAGTAACATAGCGCTGTGGGGATGGTATGGGCTAGGGATCCATCTTGTTTTCCCTTGTACTATACAGCAGTGACTAAAGTATATTGAATTTGCCAGTCCTCCTTTGACATCATGAGTGGTGACAGCTTTCACCACTTCACTGGATAAGCTATTCAACGTGCGGATCCCTCTTGGCAAAGAGTGATCTAAAGCAGTAGCACTTTTTTTTTTTTAATTTGTACATTTTCCATCCTAGTCCTGCTTCCCCTCTAACCCCAGGTGACCACCAGGCCTTGCTGACCCCAGCTGTGGTCCTTACTTTCCAATCCTCTAGCTTATTCCCAGAGTGGGGCCAGAATGTGGCAGACTCTGCCCATGTGGATCACCTGAGGTAGTGAGGGATACACGTTGGCTACCCAGGGCCTGAGTGTACCCAACATCATGTTGCAGACAGGGAATCCTATCCTGTTTTTTGTCCCTCCCGAGGAAACCTGCATGCTAGGGCTCCAATGCTTATGTGGAGCCATCAAGCATTAGCCCTCTCCTCTCCTCTCCAGCTTCACTTGTACTTCCACCTGTGGTCACCCAAGTGACAGTGCTGCGGCGGAGCCTGGCTTCCACCCTCCACAAAGGAAAATGTCCTCTGAAACACCCGATCCTTCTTTCTCTACTGGCTCTCTGATGATCCAGGCTTGGGGTGCCAACCTGGTCATGGCATCACCGGCAGCAGATCTGCAACTGCAACAATGGGCCAGCTACCCAAAGAAGTAACACATTTTAATTCTACATATTTTGTTTCTTTTTTTTCATAAAGGTTTTTATGCTCCTTCGGTGGAGACCAGGCGGGCTATCAGCCCTGGCCCTAGGTGCTGTTGACCACCCTCCTATCTCCTCCTCTCCTTCCGCTGTTCTGGCAGGGTGGGTTGCAGTGCCTCAGGCAGGGCTTCACTGAAGCCTGGTCCTCCATCCCTTTTCCTATTTTCATCCTCCCGGGACTACAGCAAACATCATCGCACATGTGTATGGAGGTGCACATGCGCTCCGGAAATGCCAGCCCTGTTCCACCAACCAGGCGTAACGCCAGCCACCTGAGTATAGGTGCTGCCACCAAACCTCCACCCGGTGACAGGCAAGAACCAGAGTAGCTTGCCTCCACCAGTCTGGGACAGGAGAGCTGCCGGGTGGCCGCTCATACCTTCTCCTGTCTCTTCCTGCCCACTGACCGACCTCTGATAACCCAAGCTCATTCCTGAACTTGGGTCGCCAGCATGGGAGACATAAGTCACTTTGTAGCGCTTCAGCCCTCTATGCCACTGGGCTGGCAATCCTACATATTTCTGAATGTCAGAGAGTAATCTGAAGCTCATGAAGGAATGGATTGATTGCACTGAATCTTAAATATGTCTTTTAGATATATGAACAAAGGCAATAACAGAATTTCAGATGTACCTTCTTTAAGCGCACTTAATGGAGTTTCACTAGGAACAACTTTCTTGATCGCAGAAGAGTCATCACTGCCTGCATCAAGTAGTGGATTAGCATCGACTTCCACTTCTTGAGAATCCTGCATTGGTGGCTTCTCTGTGCTTGCTTTCTTGAAGCCCCCTGGCTTCTCTGGTACGAGGCAGAACTCTGTCAAGCAGGCATACAAAAAAAAACACAATACAGGTCCACATTAATCTACAGTAGTTGACACTCTTTATGATGTTCAGTATGTCTGTGCACATGCCCTCAGCTTTAACGTTAAACAGCAGTGACTAGGTTTGGACTGAGGCACATAAAATGAGCTGGCAAGGTAGGTCACAAGGCTTCCAGTTGGGCTGGTGTTTTTTTCTTTTTCCCCCCACTATTTTTCGCTCCTGGCACCACTGTCTGGGGCCCCATCGGTCATCCTACCTGTTCCCCTCCTGCCGGGATCCTACCGATCCAAGCTCTCTGTATCCCCTCACCCGCGACACACCTCTGGAGAATCCCCCGGTCTACATCCCCTGGAGTGGGGCCGCCGTCTGCTCCTCTGTGCTCCCTCTTCTAATGCTCCTCGGGTGGAGGTGATGGGCGAAATGAGATCTGGTGGGCAGGGTCCGGCGTTGGAGGTGGGGGCAGGTGACGTCTTCCTCCCAGCCAACTGGTGGTTTCCTTGTTCGTGATTCCCCTTCCTCCAAGAGCCTGGACGAGCAATGACATCCAGCAAGGGCTGAGCGCACTCCCGCGCCCCTCCCGCGGATGTCTGCCAATGCTCCTTCCTGTCTCTGACGTGATCCCCTGGCTGTTGTACCCCCAGCCTCCACTGGGAGTCGCTAGCGCTGAGGAATCATTAACCCATCCTCCCCAGGAGAGGAGAGCTGTTGTCGGACACTCAATCCTCTCCTCCCCTACTGACCCCCGATAGCCTGGGCTCGTTCCTGAACCCAGATCACCGGCGTGGAGCGAGGTGTGGCGTCCAGCGCCTCAACTCTCAGCGCCACTGGGCCAACTAGTTGAGCTGGTGTTTATGGAACATTTCTAGGTCTGCAGCAGGCTTTCTGGATCTTGGAGCATCAGGAGGGTGCAGAAAGAACAGAGACTGAATACCTAAACGAAGTGCTGTAACCCAGTCATGGACATCAACAGTTTCAAGACTTCACGCATGCTTTCAAAAAAATCAGAACTGAATGATTTTGACATTTTAAAATATTAGGACGAGGAGGACTAGCACAGGCATGAATGCACTAAACATAATGAAATGCTGTTGCAACACCACTGATACTACACATGTATACAAATATCGATACAGCTTCAGGAAGGAAATATGACTTTTGGTCCATCAAGTTTCTCCCTTCCACCTACTATATTTAATGGATTTAACCTGTCACCATTTTCTCTTCAAAGTACCTGTCAAAAACGAGCATGAAGATAATCACAGTATCAGCTGATACTACCTGCTCTGGCTAAATCTTTCTGTTCGTTTCCTTGAATCTTCCTCCTCTCAGTGACCTCATTTGCCCACTTGCCCTTCTATCACTCTACATCCTGAAGAGCTGCATACTATCTGATGAGCTGGTCCTTTCAGATATTTGAAAGCCATGATCATGTCCCCTCTTAGAGTCTTCTTTTTTCCATGGAATATCACCCCAGTTCTGTCAGTTAGTCCTAATCAAAAAGCATGTTTTCCAAACCTTTAACCACCTTGTACATATTCAATTATGTCACTCTCTTTCCTCAGATATAGGGATCGGAAGTGCACACTGTTAAAGGTGGGGCCTTCCCAAGTACCTGTAAATGGAATATCCCTTTGGGACGTACATCTTCCCCGCCCCGCAGTGATGCATCGCCTCTGTGATGCATTCAGTTCCACTATCCTGGGGACTAAAGAAACTTGAGGTTCCTCTTTAGCCTAGGTCTCTCACTCTGGTGCACATTACACAGTGATCATGCCACTACGGCAGATCTTGTCCACTTATATTAAAATTATTTTTAATTTTGGTTTATGTCTTTTTGTCATTTTTACCATAGCTAGATCATAACACTCATAATTACCAGTGAAAATTAATCTCCTAACTTTCACTGACCTAAGAGCTGTAGATGGACCTTGGATAGTTTAGATAAGTGGATACAAGGGTGTTCATAATGTAATATGTAATAAGTAGACTAGATGGACAATCGGTCTTTTTCTGCCATCATTGTCATTGTCTATATAATATTACTACAATCTGCTTGTTAGAATATATGTGTGTGCGTGCGTGCGTGTGTGTGTGTGTGTGTGTTACTTGAAGATATCCAGTACGTAGAAGAGAACTGTGGTCCAAAGTAGGTGCTTCTGAAATCCCAGAAGAGATTATATTAACATTTTGTTAACTGACTTAAGAACTGAATCATTGATTAGGAGTTCAGCTCTCATCCCAAAGCATGCTGTCATTGCCAAGCATTTGAATTCAAGGAAATGGTCAATCAAAGCACTAGCAGTGATAAGTAGCTTGCAGCAAAGACCTTGATGGCCCATCTAAAGATGTTGGCATGTCAGCCAGGGGGACAGAGGGGATAACCCTGGAGCCCACTTGGATAGTTGTGACTGGTCCTCCCCATCTTCCTGTCCCAGCAGTGAAATTTGCTGCTATAGGGGACTCAACTGCTTGGGGGGCAGGGTTGTTAAGACACAGGGGGAGGATTAAGGGGACCCACAAAAATAGAGACAAAAACTGAATCCATAGACTCTGTGTGCTTTCTAAAATATTTAACTAAACATCTAATGAAAGGAAACAAGGAGTGAAGGGATAAAGTGCATTTCTAGAGGTGTCTTGGTTATGGTGATGGAACTGTTACAAATATACATCTGTTTATTCAAAGACTGAATCCTGCAAGGAGGCCAGCTGAGGGCTCAGCATGTTAAAAGGAGTGGCACTCAACCCTCAGGCCTGAAAGGGGCAGATCATCTGGTATTTGTGCAATCCCTGCCACTCAGTTGAGAAATGTGTGGCAAAGGTGGCAGCTGAGAAGGCAGTCCCTCACGTGTCTACTCTCTGGGCCAGAGGAAGGGTGCAGCTGTAAAGGTCACCACTCTCATTGGCCTCTCTCATGGCCAGAGACGGGGTACAGCTATGAAGGCATTCTCTAACCTGCCCACCCTCTTGGCCAAAGGAAGTGTAGAGCTGTGTATGCCACCGCCCATTTGCCCACCCTTCTAGCCTGAGGAAAGATGTAGCTGTGAAGACGGTTGCTCACTTGTCCACCCTCTTGGAAAGAGGAATGGTACAGCTGTGAATGCCACCACCCACTTGCCCACCCTTCTAGCCAGAGGGAGATGTAGCTGTGAAGGTTGTGGCTAACTTGTCCACCCTCTTGGAAAGAGGAAGGGTAGAGCTGTGAACGCCTCCTCTCATCTGTCCACCGTCCTAACCAAGTTGTCCATTCTCCTGGAAAGAGGAAGGGTAGAGCTGTGAATGCCACCACCCACTTGGCCACCCTTCTAGCCTGAGGAAAGATTCAGCTGTGAAGGTGGCTACTCACTTATCCATTCCCGGAAACAGGAAGGGGACAGTTATGATGGCCATCACTCACCTGCTCACCCTCCAGGCCAGAGGAAGGTGCTGCTGTGAAGGCAGTCATTCATTTTCCCACCCTCCTGGCTAGAGGAAAGGGGCACCTGGAAAGAGAAGGATACAGCTGTGAAGGTGGCTGCTCACTTGCCTATCCTGCTGGCCATAGAAAGGCGGCAGCTGTGAAGGCAGTCCTTCACTTGCCCTCTCCCGGAAAGAGGAAGTGGCAGCCGTGAATGCAGTTGCTCACTTGTCCATGTGCCTTGCCAGAGGTAGGATACAGCTGTGAAGGCAGTCACTCACCTATCCACCCTCCTGGCCAGAGAAAGTGTGCAGCTGTGAAGGCAGTCACTCACTCATCCACCCTCTTGGCCAGAGGAAGTGTGCAGATGTGGCAATCACAGTATTTAGGGTGAGGAAAATGGAAAAGAGCAGGAGAATAAAAAATAAAAAAAATTACATCTGGTTACAGAATGAATGGCTTGCATGCAGTTTTTGCTGTACAAAATGGTGGCCGGGATTTTGTGTGCATTTTAAAGACAGACTTAAGATAACTGACAAACATTTTTGATTCCTTTTTTACTGAATAATATGATTTGGTATTTTTTAATATTAAAATTAAGGTGGTGTGGGGGCCCTCAATTATGCAATATTTATTTACAGGAAATCATCCACATAATCTTGACAGACACTGTGCAGCACCAACTGTGTCCATTCTGAATGAATAAATGCATTTGCAAGTATTACACCATGATCCAGGCTTAGGAATGATTCGAGGAATACACTGCAAGACTGTGGAACTGTGTGCTCAGCTTTGGAGAAGCAACTGTTTGACATAGTGCAACAGCACCATTTCCAGACCGGCTCACGAAATAGCCTCAGACACTGAAAACTGGATCATCACGTCTCCTCCCCAATGGTGATGGTAGAGTGTATGGTTTGGGGGGCCACCAGGAACTGGACTCTCCTTGGGGGGGGGGGGTTAAAAGGGTGCTGGTAAAAAGAATCACTTTAGGTGATTTCCTGGTTGTTTCTTGCCTGGACACATCAGAAGCTAGTCTGAACAGTCAAAATCCTGCTGCGTCACAGTAGAACAACACCCACTTCACAGATGAGCTGTAACAAATACCCCATCAACATCACCTAATATGCAATACATTATAGTATAGTAGTTCCTAGGTGTGGTACATACCAAACTCCCCGTTAGAACCGATGCTAAGCTCAATTACATTGTATGCAATGACAGTGTCTGCGGGGATCTCCAGGTCTACATCTGAATCCTTCTTTATGTAATCTTGGTCCTTCACTGAAACCTGAGGGACAAATTATAACAGCTGAGGTAAAGTACCAGTCTCATTAAATATTTGTCATATTTAATCAACCAATTAGCTAAATAACAGAAGTCCCCAAACTTTTTTTTTTTTGTTACATATACTGTCCCTGTTAAATTAGCAAGCTGGGGCAAACTCACCTTGCCCATATGTACTAGATGTCAGGAAAAAGAGGGCACCTTGTTACATATCCTCTGCTACTCCAATAAAGCCCGACCTTTGTGGAATGTTACTAAGCAGCAGCTGCAGACTGTGCTAGGCCTAGAAGGCTGATTCACACCACAAATATGCATACCTGTCCTGGGCATCCATAAATTATTGGGTAACAGATATCGCCATATGTCCCAGATTGCTAAGATGGCCATGTATATTAGTGCCCTGGTGGTTCAATGGACACCCACCTGCTTGCCGAAAGGTACATAGTTCTAGTGATCCAGTGGTTTCTCCTCTTTAGGCCAAGTATTGCCCTTTACCTGGTGGTCTAGGGCCCCCTAACACAACCCATTTTCTAGCTGCTGGGCACCCAGGCAACTTAGAATGAGGCCTATGTTTGCCAAAACTGCTAAACGGTATTTTTCTGTACTTTCTTTACTGTTTCTGTGAGGGGATGGTACAAAAATAAGAACAGTGTAACTATGGCCAACAACAATACAGCACAAATCGAAACAAGTTCTGGTGCGCTATTCTCAATCACTATGCACTATTTCAAGTCCAGTGGGGGCTGTAACTCTTCCCCTGGGCCCCTGTGAAGGTCACTGAGGGAGGCTGGGAAAGGTGGTGGGGAGCTACCATGCAAATGGCGAACAGGCTTTCACAGACATGTTGATTCCCACAGGCCTGGGTACATGCAGCTGTATGCCTCTGGGTTACTGCCTGATAAACCAGTTATTAACACTGGTGCCAACCACAGCTGGGCATAGTATTGTGTCTGACACAATTCCATGCTCAGCTATGGTTGCAGGTGTATGCCAGGGCTGTTGGCATGTGCTGGTGGCCTAGTGTCAGTTGCTCAGATGGTAGCATGCTCTCCTCTGGTTCTGGAAGACCAGAAGGTCTTGGGTTCTAACTCCACACAAGGTACATGGGATAATATCCATAACTGACACTGTAGTGCAGTACGAGGGTGGGGTACTCCACTGCTGAGGTACAGTCCTTCGGATGGGATGTTAAACCGAGGTCCTTTCTGTCCACGTCGGGCCACTATCCAGGTGGCAGTTAAAGATCCCAGGGCACTTATCAATGAAGAGAAAAAAAAACTACATCTGTACAAATTTGTACAAAAGAAACGCCATTAAAGAAACTTTCTATTACAGAACTAAGATATACATATCCAATTTTTCAGTAAAGTTTGACATCCAGATATATATACATAAATAAGAAATGAAAGCAAAGGATGTTTATTTTTTTCTTGATTTTTCAGCGTGTGATTCAGAGCGTGGGGTACCTTATTTATTTATTTAGTTTCTGTTGACCGGGTAAGTGCACTAGACAAATCCTGCCTATTTTCAGGCACAACCTGGGGGAGGGGGATACAGATGAATGCCAACTGACTGTAAACCAGATTAAACTGTTGGTGGTATTTTTAGTGAATGAGGGAGATTTGGCCAGTGCACCGGGGAAATTCCCCAACTCTTTCGATAAGTGCCATGGGATCTTTAACATCCACCTAAACTACCACCAATGCAGGCAGATGGGACCTCGGTTTAACATCTCATCATGTTCATGATCAGCACCACACTCTCATCATAACCAAACTCCTGCCCTACCGCACGTAACTCCCTATTTAAAATAAGCCTTTTGAACACATTAATGGAAGCCAAATTTGATGATACCGAGCTATCTGATTCTCCATTCTACAATGTGCCCCTTCTACCTTATGCAAATCGACTATAAGTTGAAACCATTCTGAAGACTCTGGTGGCTGTACAGCTTTCCAATGCATTAATACTGCTTTTTTGCTACAATCAACCCCAGATTTACTAGATCAGTTTAATCACCCAAATCTGAATTTAAATAAGAGACCCCAAACAAAGCAATTCCCAGGTCGAAGGGGAAATCCTGCCCAATAGGTTTACCAAAGAAAGAAAATATCCTTTGCCAAAACAGTTCCAAAATTTGACATGAAACGAACGTGTGATCTAAAGTCCCTCTACCCTCTCCACACCTTTGTTATCTATTTTATGCAACCTTACCGGTGTTAAATATGTTCTATGAAAAATGTTTATATAAATTTGTTTTAGTCTATTATTTTTAATAGATATTTCACTAAGATTAACTGATATTTCCCAAGCTGGATCCTGAATTGAAAGAGTCCTATCTTTTTCCTAGGCTTGTTTAAGCTTAAGAAGAGCTATGCCTCATGAATGTTTACTAATGAAATTATAGATATCCCCAATTAAATGTTTAAAGGATACTAAATTCACAAAAAAACTGCTCTAATATCCCCATATTTAACTGCAAAGAAGTCCCATTTTTCTTAAAAAATAAAATTTCTGACCAGTAAGCACGGAAAAAATGCATTTTAAGATAAACCCAATTTACTTTTTAATTCCTTAAATGAAGCCAATATGCCATTAAGCAAAAAATACTTCACTGTATATAGCCCCTTTTCTATTAATTCTTTTTGAATTAGACCTCTTCATAGACGCAGGGAAATGGATATTGTTAGAAATAGGGGTAACTTGTGACAAAACATCCCCTTCTCCAAAAAGCTTTTTTACTAATTTCCTTGCCCAGTTTGTGGTCCTGGTAGGATACATCGTATTAGGATATAGATCTGTTTTATTAGTATTTATATTTAAGGCCAAACTTTGTATTAAAGCAAGGAACAGTGTTCTTTCTGCCTCTATACAAAGGCATGCTGGTATATCCTGTCCCTCTCCAAATCAATAACCCAGACATTCTAATTGAGTGGCCAAATAATATTGCTCAAAATTAAGCAACGACATGCCTCTCTTCTCCTTTGGTAGCTGTAAGTTTCTATAGGCAATTCTAGGCGCCTTCTGTTTCCAAAGAAATCTTCTTATGGCCTTATCCAATGAATCAAAAATGTTTCAGGAATCATTATAGGTATGGCCGGGAACAAAAATCAACAGCCTTTGCAAAATGTTAATTTTCACAATATTTATTTGGCCTAATAAAACCAATGGAAAATTTTGTCATCTAATGAGATTTTGTTCAATTTTATTGAGAACAGGTAAGAAATTCAGAGTATGTAACACATTTTTATCTAGTGAAATCTGAACTCCCAAATACTTCATGTATGGTTTGTGAAATTTATGTAGAGGGTGCTCCTGACTGCGAGCCTTACTGTCTGAGATTATTATGGCCTCGGTTTTAGCTCAGTTGATTTTATATTCCAAGTGTTTACCAAAATCTGAGAAAATCTGAAGTAGGCGATCATAATCATTCACTGAATCTGCCCCAAAAAGTAAAATATCATCTGCGTACAGTGATATTTTGTGTATCTGCCTACCTATTTTAATTCCTTTAACCTCAGAATCGCCTCTAATTAAGGCAGCTAATGGTTCTATAAATAGAGCAAATAACAAGGGAGACAGGGGGCACCCCTGCCTAGTGCCCCGCTGTAAACTAAAAAATTCAGAATAAATATAATTAGTTTTAACAAAGGTCTGTGGTGAAAAAGAACAGGTTACTCACCTGTAACAGTAGTTCTTGGAGTGGTATATGTTGTTCATCCACACTGTTTGGCATGTCCCCTTCCACTTTAAATCTTGCTGGAAGTCTTCAAGCTGGCTCCTCCCACCCATCCAGGTGGTACATACCTCGGCTCCGCCCCATGACGCCAGATCTTAGCCCGCTGGAAGTAAGGTGGTGCACCCGAACCTGGGGAGGTCAGATGGCTGCGTGTAGATGGACAACATATACCACTCCTAGAACTACTGTTACAGGTAAGTAACCTGTTCTTCTAGGAGCGTGGATATGTTGTTCATCCACACTGTTTGGCAGACTCCAAGCAGTTCTCTGGGAGGAGGGAGGCAAGGCGCACACCCCCTACTTGGGAAATAAAGACTGGAGAACCGAGGCCCCAAAACTAGCATCCCGGCGTGACTCAAGGTCGATGTGGTAGTGGGCAATGAAGGTGTTTGCTGACTTCCAGGTAGCGGCCTGACAGATTTCCTGGATAGGGATGTCCCTGGAAGCAGCCACCGATGCAGCAGTATGGCAGGTAGAATGAGCTCTTATCCCTCTGGGAGGCTCCTTGCCCGCCAACTCATAGCACAGACCTATGCATGATGTAATCCACCTTGCAATGGGCTGTTTGGCTGCAGGTCTGCCAGAAGCGGCTTCAGCGTAGGTGACAAACAGCTGGCGAACCTCTCCATGAATTTCCGCTGTTCTCTCTCTTTATAATATGAGAGAGCATGTCTCAGGTCCAAAGTATGAAGCCTGTACTCGGCGTCCGAGGTGTAGTTAGGGTAGTATACCGGCTGAGTCAGCACCTCATTAAGGTGAAACTCTGATACCACGTTCGGAAGAAATTTCGGGTGGGAGCGCAGGACAACTTTGTCCCTGTGAAAGACCAGATAAGGGGAGTCCACTGAAAGTGCCTAGAGCTCCCATGTCCTTCTGGCTGACGTGATAGCCACCAGGAAGGCCGTCTTCAATGACAAGTGTGAAAGCTCACACTTGTGCATGGGTTCGAATGGCTTGCCCATGAGCTTTGCCAAAACCAGCAACAGATCCCACAGAGGTGGAGGTTCATGCACCGGAGCGGATATGTGATCCAGGTCTTTGAAAAAGCGCCCGACCACTGTCTCCTGTGCCAATGTCGGCTGACCGGCCCGCGTCCAGTAAGCAGAAATGGCTGCCAGGTGCACCCTAAGGGTCGATGACCGTAGACCCCCTTTGGAGAGAGACCAAAGGTAGTCGAGAATGTTAGCCACAGAGCAGGATAAGGGTCCAGACTTCATTTCCTGACACCAAATGGAAAACCTTTTCCATTTGAAGGCGAACATTTCCTGGTAGATTCCTTTCAAGATGCCTCCACCATGGTGTAGACATCTTCGGAAAGACCCAAAGCCTGGAACTCTAGCTGTTCAGGTACCAGGCTGTGAGGTGCAGGGATTGAAGGTCCAGATGGAATACCTTCCCCTGGTTCAATGATATAAGGTCCGGGCGTGTGCAAAGCCGCTCCGGGGCCCTGCAGCTGAGGCTGAGAAGATCTGGATACCAGAACTGGCGAGGCCGATCTGGGGCTACCAGGATCACCTTCGCCTTGTCCCTCCTCACCTTGAGTAACACCTTGTGGATCAAGGGAAATGGAGGCAAGGTGTAGAGGAGACCTGGGGTCCATGGCCTCGAGAAGGCATCCCCCTGCAGCGAGCCCTGCTGAGGGAGGCGGGCATGATACAGCCCCATCTTGGTGTTTTCCCTTGAGGTAAACAGGTCCACCAACGGTTTGCCCCAATGGGAGAAGCTACCTCTGGATGGAGAGACCACTCGTGGGATGTCTGGCCTATGCGGCTGAGAGCATCCACCAGCTGGTTCAAGGCTCCTGCCACATGAATGGCTCGGAGATCTGCCTCCAACCGGCTTACAAGGGTCTAGATGCGGAGTGCCTCCTTGCACAGCAGATGGGAGTGCGTGCCGCCGTGTTTGCTGAGTTAGTACATGGTCGTGGTATTGTCCGTCTGGACTTGAACCACTTGACCCCGGAGCTGAGGAGCGAAAGCTGACAGTGCCAGTCCGACTGCTCTAAGCACCAACAGGTTGATGTGGCATTGGGACTCCTCGGGGGTCCAGAACCCGTTGGCCCTGTTGTCCCCGATGTGGGCTCCCCAGCCCATGAGAGAGGCATCAGTCGTAAGAACGACTGTCTGCTCGGGATGGACAAACGGGATCCCTTCCTGCAACTGGTCTGGGGTGGTCCACCATTGGAGGGCGTCCCACATCTTCTGGGTTACTGTGATCAGCTGGTTGAAATGACCATGGTGCTGAGTCCGCTGGGCTGCCAGCTCCCATTGGAAGGGGGGCATGTGCCCAACCAGAAATGATCAGGCAAAGGAGGAGAGGACCTCCGCCTTGTCCGCTGGGACCCAAGCTCTGGCCTGACAAGAGTCTAGCTCTGCCCCGATGAAGTCCATCACCTGAGCAGGCACAAGTTCTGACTTGGCCTCAGTGATAAGGAGGCCGAGCTGGGTGCAGGTTCGGAGGGCCAGATCCCTAGACCTCTCCACCTCTTGAAGGGAGGAACCTGCCAAGAGCCAATCATCGAGATAGGGGTAAAGCCTGACTCCTCGACGCCGAAGGTAGGCCGCCACCACTGCAATGCATTTGGTGAAGACATGTGGGTCCGATACAGGCCGAACGGCATGGCTTGGAACTTGTACAGGGTCCCCTCGACCCTGAAGCAGAGGAACCGCTGATGGGATGGACGGATTGGGATGTGAAAGAATGCGTCCTGTAGATCCAGTGAACAGAACCACATATTTCATTCCAGGGATGGTATGATCTGGGTCAGAGGGACCCTCCGGAAGGTGCGAGACCTGAGATATTGATTCAGGCCGTGGATATCTAGGATGGGGCACCAACCACCCATCCGCTTGGGCACCAGGAAGTACTTGGATACGAAGCCTGGGTCTATAGGATGATCCGGCACTGAAGTTACGGTCTCCTTGCGGAGGAGCTGAGCCATGTCGTCTCAAAGAGCCGACTGGGTGCAAGCTGAGATCCTTTCCTCCCAAGGGGCGCGGGCTCAGCTGGGAGGGTACTGCTCGAAATCTAGAGGCAGTCCCTGACCGACCACTTCGAGAACTCACCTGTCCGAAGTGATATCGGACCAGGCGGAAAGAAAGTGGCAGAGCCAACCCCCCACGGGAGGACCCAGAGCTGGCGTGATGGGTGTAGGGGTGGCAACCCCCAACTCGTCACTGAGCAGGCTTAGAGGAGGAGGCGGCTGCTGGACCTGCGCCTCAGCCTCCTTTACGGGGCTGTTGAGGACCCGGCTTGGGCCACGGGTGCCAAGCTTGGGCCTGCTGCTGTTGCTGATGCTGCTGACCTCCTTGATAGAAGGGCTGCCTGACCGCAGGGGAAGAGTGCCAAAATGGCTTCTTCTTTCTCTTCTGCGAGGTTTTTGCCCGAAGAACCCTTAGCAGAGGTAGCATCCAAGGTGGCATTGGACTGCTCTATGCGCTGAAGGTGACCGGCCACATTTGGACCAAACAAGTCAGTGCCTAGGAAGGGCACGTCAGCTAGCTTATGCTGAGTATCTGCTGGGAAGAAGGAAAGCCTCAGCCAAGCCCTGTGGCGAGTGGCCACTGCGGCTGCTAAAGAGTGGGCACAAGAATCTCCAATGTCCAAGACCGTCTGGAGCTGCTGTTTTGCGACAGCACGGCTCTGATCTCGGACTTGCTTGACCGTGGTTTGCATTTCCGCCGGGAGATGAGGGAGGACCTTGTCTAATGACCCAAGAAGGGCATGAGAGAAGTGTGCCATGATAACAGCTGAGCTGGCCTGACGAAGGCTTAAGGAAGAGGCCGCATAGACCTTACAGGCAGAATGGTCCATATTTTTGGACTCCTTGTCCGGGGGTCGGTCAGTGTTGGCCGAACTGCCAGTACGCCTGAACACAGAAGTGGTCACCAGGCTCTCGGCTGAAGGGTGTTCTGTGAATCCCGCCAGGGACCCCATGGGCACCGCATACTTGCGGGCCATATGGGCAGACGGTGCTTGACAGGAAGCAGGATGCTGCCAAAGCTCAAGGGCCGGGTCAACAATGGCTTCAGCCACTGGAAAGGCCTCCGTCGGGGCGTCTCCCCTGTTGAGGATTTCAGTAAGGGGATACTCTGCCTTTTTCTGGATAGACTCCAGGGGCATTCCGGTGGATTTGGAGACAAGGCGGAGGATGCCCTGGAAGGAGGAAGGACCTTCCTCCAACCCTGCCACGGACGACTCATCATCTCTGGGATGGGAGTGCAATTCAGTGACGTCCGAGTCCGAAGAGTCGTGATACAATGGCCTTCTGCCTATGTCACCCTCGATGTGCTGAAGGCAGTCAGCGGTGACTGTGATCGACAGATGTCGGGGGAGCCCGGTGTCTGTGCGGTCCTCTTTCGAGGGAGCCCCTTCCTGAGGCTGCTTAGGTGGTGGTTCCACCCGAATTGGTGGAGAAACTGGGATAGGCCGGACCGGGATACGGGCTAGCCTCATGGGCGGAGGAACCGAAGGCTTCGGTTCTGGAGGAGTAGGCGGCAGCCTGGGAGGCAGAAGCCAAGTGATGGCTGGGGTAGGCGGCGGAGCCGGCTTCTGCCCGGTCAAAATCAGACGTTGCCACATGAGGTCTTCATAGCGTCGATGGAGTTTCTGCCGAAGCCTCTCCTCATCCGAGGAGTATGAAGACCAATGGCGTTGCATCTTTTTAGAGTGCTTATGACTCTTTCTCGGCCATTCAGCCGAGGGGGTTCTGGACCTCGACCGAGATCGGGAGGCCACTCGTCGATCGGGAGACCTGGGTCAGAAACCGAGGGTCCGAACTGGTCCTGATGGGGACACCAGCGGCTGGGTCTCCTCATCAGGGAAGACAAGGACCGGAGTCCTTTCCAAGGAGTCATCAGGCATAACCGGCGACAAGGGGTCGATTGGATCGAGACAATCTCGACCTCGTCAAACACTTCCTCGGTCCCCTGGCCAGATGGAAGGTCCGTGAAGCCGGTGGCCGAGGATGCAATCTCAACCGAAGGCGAGATTGAGTGCTCTTGGGACTCGGACCTTTCTCGGTCCCAAGAGCGTCTTTGTCAGGATGAAGACCCCGGGTCCTTCTCCCTCTCCTGCGAGAGCGGGAGGAGTGCGAGCCCGAGGGCGCCTCACCCTGGGTGGGTAGAGACTGGCACAACTCCTTGAAGGAACCTGTAAAGGTGAAGCCAAGGTTCAGCGGAACAAAAAAGCTTTGATTGGCTGACGCATGAGCTGCTTCTTCCTCAAATGCCTTCATTTGCTCCAGCTGCTCAGCGGATCCCGCGGCCACAGAAACCGCCCACCTTGCCTCCTTCAATTTCACCGGCCGGTTCCTTTTCTCCAGTCTCCCAAGCTTTAAGCGCATCTTGCAGTCATCCAGGACATTGGGATGGAAGGCCAGGCAAAACCCACATGACGAGGTGTCATGACCGACACCTAGACAGTAGACACAGGTTAGGTGGGGATCGGTGCGTGACATCTTCTGGCCACAGGGGCACCGGCGAAATCCGGGGAAGATTTTCCCTCCATGTCAGATGCGGTAAAATTGCAACCACGAACTCGAACGAGTTTTAAAGTAATATTCGGTAAAACCGACATTTTGAATCCAGGGCCTACGAACTGCTACAAGAGCATGAGGGAACCTGTATCTTCCAGCGGAAAGGAAGATCTGGTGTCATGGGGCGGAGCCAAGGTATATACCACCCGGGTGGGTGGGAGGAGCCAGCTTGATGACTTCCGGCAAGATTTAAAGTGAAAGGGGACATGCCAAACAGTGTGGATGAACAACATATCCACGTTCCTAGAAATATATCATTTTTATCCAAGCCAGAAACTTTCCCTTGATACCAAAAGCCACAAGAAGCTGGAATAAAAATTCCAAATTCACTCTATCAAAGGCTTTTTCGGCATCGAGGGAAAGCACTGTCAAATCTATATTTAATGATGAATCCATTAAATTTAAAGCTCTCCTAATATGTGCCTCTTTAGTAAGGCAACCATCTCCCCCCCCCACCTCCCCCCTCTCTCATCAATTAACTTTGCAGGGGGACTCTTTCTATTAGGCTGCCCTATTTTCCCTATCAGGTGTCTGATACCCTTTCTTCCCACTGCCCTTCTCTATGTCCCTCCTTCCTCTCCTCACTTGTACTCTATAAGCTACCACCTGTATACGCTACACTTTAAATGCCTATATTTGCACTTGCTTTACGTGTCTGATTCATCCAAGTACTGAGTTTGTATATTGTAACTGCCTGTACCAATGTCTACTTTTGTATGAAGTGTTGTCTACTGTAAGCAAAAGTATCCTCTGTGTCCAGGACCATCTTGAAAATGAGCTTGCTCAATGATGTAACTGCCTGGTTAAATAAAGTTTGATTGATTGATTATGATTTAACCGTGTACCTACCACAGAGCCAGTCTGATCGGTATGTACAATACTGGGAATAATGTTTGTAATTCTACTGGCCAGCACCTTTGCAAAAATTTTATAATCGTTATTCAACAAAGATATAGCCTATAATAACCGCACGGGGGGCGGTCATCCGGAGCCACCTCGGGCATTGCGCGACGGTCGACAGGCCCCTGCTGTCGTAAAGGCTTATGGAGCGCCATGAGTGCTGGAGTGCAGAAAGGGCGGAGTTTTTAGTTTGTGTCCAGCCTTGAACAGCAGCGTGGCTCGTGGTGTTGGAGGGCTGGGAGTGTTTGGCCACCAGGTGGCTTGGCTGGGACCAGTTTGCCACGGTGCATGGCTGCTCAGTTGATCCCTTTGTTTCTGCTTTTTGGAGCTCTCTTGTTTTTGTCAGGGCAGCATGTATTGGCTGTGCCTAGGATTTTGTTTTGGGCAGTGTCCCGGGCCAGCTATTTTGGGGGAGACACTGCAGGCGTGGGGTTGCATGGGTGGCGGTCCATGTGGGACAGACAGTGGCATGGAACGGTGCGTGCGTGGATGGGAGTGGACACGTGGGGGGGGGGCCTTTTTGGCAAGCCTCTGCATGGCTTTGGCCATGAACCTAGAGGAATCTTTCACAACTACCAAATGGCCAGGCAGACGCCACAACAATGATATAACAGCCAAGCCTCGGTAAGACACTCTTTCTCATTTAAACTCCAAGTCTGATAAGAACTCTGGTGTGGGTAACAAATCTGTGCCCAAAGACATAATTTGCTATAACTGTAATAAGCCAGGTCATATTGCAAGAAATTGCCATAAGAAGAGTAACACTGGAGCAGATTTGTCCTTGGCAAATTGGCGCAAGTACTTTACAAATGTGAAGGTGGGGGATAAGACTGTAAAGGGACTCATTGATTCGGGAAGCAGACAGACCCCAGTGCATGTTGAAGTGCTGGGAAAACACTGTGCAAAAGGACCAGGTACTGGTGTCATCTGCATCCATGGGGATACTCGATATTATCCCACCCCCCAAGTGACCCTGACCATTAAGGGTGTGTCGCACCAAATGAAAGTGGGGGTAGTACCTAAGTTACCTGTACCCGTGATTATTGGAAATGAGTGTCCATGATTTACTGAATTAATCTCAGAGGAATTGAACTTGCAGTTTCAGCAGCAGTGGTAACAAGAGCTCAGGCAAAGAAAATCTCAAACGGTGGGGACTCTTTTCCTTTCGACGATTTTGATTTGGACTTGCTTGAGCACAGCTCCAAGATCCAGAAATCCAGGAAAGAAGGACAGTGCCTGAAGAAACTGTGGCAGCAAATGACTGATGGACATAAGGGGTTAACATATGAAAATGCTGAAACTAAACTGATACCTGATTGTGATTTTCTTTCAGAGCACGCTAATGATGTTTCTCTCCAGGGTTATTTTAAGCAGCTGGTGGTGAAACCAAAACAGGGTGAAAGTATGTTTAAAAAATGTAGTGGGTTACTGATCAGAATGTGGGTTAAACAAACCTCAGACACAGTACCAGATAGAACAACTGGTTATACCAGAAAAGTATAGAGCTCAGTTGTTACAGATAGCATATGATAGTCCTATGGCTGGTCACTCAGGGAGGGATCACACCCTTGCCAGATTGCTGTGTAGATTTTACTGGCCTGGACTTCATGAAGATGTTGTTGCCTATTCTAATTCTTGTGCTGAGTGTCAGAAAGTAGCCCCAGTCACTAGAAAAGACAAGGTGCCCCTGCTGCCCCTACCCTTGATAGAGGTGCCTTTTGAGGGAACTGCAATGGATGTGGTTGGCCCTTTAGACAAAAGTAAAAAGGGTAATGGATTTGTCCTGGTAGTATGCGACTATGCTACTTGATACCCAGAAGCAGTTCCAATGTGTACTGTCACAGCTTCAAAAGTGGCAGCAGAGTTTGCAAACATTTTCTGCAAAGTGGGTATACCTAAAGAAATTATTACTGATCAAGGTAGTAATTTTGGTGCTGCATTACTTAAGGAGCTGCACAGACTACTAGGTATCACTGCCATAAGAACCTCCCCCTTATCACCCTCAGACAGACGGTCTTGTTGAGCGTTTTAATCAAACCCTAAAATGCATGTTAAAAAGGTTTGTAAAAGGGGAAGGGAAAGACTGGGACCAGTACTTGCCTTACCTACTTTTTGCTTACAGAGAAGTGCCACAGGCATCAACAGAGTTTACACCATTTGAAATGCTGTATGGTAGGCAGCCAAGAGGGCCACTGGATGTGATAAAAGAAACGTGGGAAGATAACCCCACTCAGTAACAATCTATAGCACCTTACATGTGTGCCCTAAGAAAGAAGCTGGCAAAATATGTTGAAATTGCCCATAGTAATCAGGAAGAGGCCCGAAACCAGCAGAGGGTATTATTATGACCAAGAGATACAAGAAAAAGTTTTTGAGGCAGGAGAAAAGGTTTTGCTACTGTTACCCACTACAGAAAATAAACTGTTAATGAAGTGGCAAGGGCTTTATAAAGTGCTTAGACGTACTGGCACAGTTAACTGTGAGATTGAGACCCCTGACAGGAAAAATCCTGCTAACATATACCATGCTAACCTCCTCAAAAAATGGGTTGAAAAAACACCAAAAAGCTGCTTTGCTGGTTTTGCCAGAAACTGATAAAGAAGATACTGATGTAGCTTATGATAGTCTGTAACTGCTGATGCTGTAAACGTGAATGTTTCTTCAACCTCCGAACAAACACAGAAATTCATAACTTGCTAAAGACATGTAACGTGTATCTCACCAGCCTTTCCTTAGGTATGGTCTTTTTGAGTTTACATACTATCAAGGTCAGACTGACCGGCCTATAGTTCCTGGGGTTGTCCTTGGGTCCGGTCTTTTGGAAGGGCACCACATGTGCCATTCTGCAGTCCAGTAGCCATTCTGCAGTCCAGTAGCACCAAGTCCGACTCCAGGGATCCATTGAAGAGAACAGCCAGTGGCCCTGCCAGCTCCTTTGCAAGCTCTTTCAGCAGCCTAGGGTGTATGCCGTGTGCTCCCAGGGATTTGTCACCCCTCAGTACCAGCAGTCCTTCCTTCATTCTTTCAACCTCTATCACTACTTCAGCCCCCCCCCATCTCCTCCTCCTCCTGTGTGGCACTGGCCCATCCTTTTCCTTTGTAAAGACAGAGCAGAAGTATTTATTTAACAATTCTGTTTTGCTCACTTCTTCGTCTACCCATCCATCACCCTTCCTTAGCCAAAACTACTCCGTCCTTTTGTCCTTCTTTTCGTTTATGTAGTGAAAGAAGGCCACCCCCTTTATCCCTTTAGCTATTTTAGCATGCTGCAGCTCCCTTCTTGCCACTCTAGCCAACCTCAGGCATTGCTCCTCATCTTTTTCCCTTGTGGTTCTCCTGACCCTTCTGTAGGCCACCCTCTTTTCCCTCACCGCTCTGGTTACCTCATAGTTAAACCAAATGGGTGATATGGCCCCCGATTTCTTCCCTCTAAGCTTGATGCAGTCTGATGTAGCTGCTAGAATCGCCTCTCTGATGATGGCCTATGTTTGGTCCACCGCCACATCCTCTTCAATGCCCACTAAGTGTGCCTTCAGCACCTCTCCATTCCTCTTAAAATTTGCCCTCCTGAAATTCAGCATTTTGGTCTTGGTGGGATGTTTTCCCTGCCCATGTCCAAACTGAACCACACTGTACTGTGGTTGCTAGCACCCAGAGGTTCCCTGGCCTCTAACTTGTGTATATGCTCACCATTGGTGAGCACCAGGTCAAGGATTGCCCCCTTCCTGGTGGGATCAGTAACACTCCAGGTCACAAATCCTCCCTGTATCGCATTTAGGATCTCTTGACTTCTGGCGCACGACATGGCCGGTACAGCCCAGTCCACCTTGGGCAGATTAAAGCTCCCCACTACAAGCACCTTCCCTTTTCCTGCTGCTTTCAGCATCTGTGCACATAGTTCTCTGTCCTTTTCTTCATCCTGGTTAAGTGGTCTGTAGACCATCCCCATCCTGATCTTCTTCCCTGTTAGTGTGGAGTTGGAGCCATAGTGTTTCCACCTTCCCTTCATTCTTTTCCCTCATGCATGTTATTCCCTCCCTGGTCTATGCTGCCACCCCCCCCCCCCCCTTGCCTATCTCTCTCTCTCTCTCTGTCCCTTCTGTACAGTTTGTATCATGCAATTGATAGACATTGAACTTGAATGCCAATGTTATCTGCAGCACTGGCTACCAGTTACAGTTCTCCGTACAGTGATTCTCTATCCGGGGTTTTGGAACCCCAGTCCGAAAAACATAAGGAAAGGGTAGAACAGAACTGCAGAGATCAACAAACATAATCCAAGGCAGCAAAGTAGGACCTATAAGAAGGATTAGACAGCAAGGTAATTTACTCACTAGGGGACAGGAGAGAGAGGGGGGCATGCTGGAAACCTACAGATACATGCATGGACACCACAGTGTGGACTCCTCGGATTTATTTAAATTAAGGAGTAACAAAATCACCGGGGGGGGGCTTTAAGAAGGACATTAGGGAATACTTCTTTACAGAGAAGGTGGTGGATCGGTAGAACAATCTACCCGGTAATATGATTAATGCTAGAACTATCTCAGGGTTCAGAACTCTATGGAATATGTACAGGGGGTAATTAGAACCAAACAGAGTGTGGGGGCACTTGGAAGTCTGAACGGATTGAAGAATTGTAGGTAGGAACAACAGGGCAGACTTGATGGACTGTTAGTCTTTTTCTGTTCTAGACCATCTGTGTATCTGTGCATCCGCTGGCTTATCTTTTTCAAAAGTAGAATTATAGAAGGCTCATTAAAAGAAGATGGAAAATCTGTTTGAACCTGGAAGCTTTGAAATAAATGACACAGCAGAGGAGCAAGTTCTTCTTTAAATGCATTATAAAATTCAGCAGAGTAGCCATCAGGCTCTGGTGACTTATTATTTGGCAAATTAGATATTACAGTATATATCTCTGTTTCATTTATTTCCCCATTGAGACTAATTCTATCGGCCTCTGAGATCTTGGGTAAATCAATCTTTTTGATATAGTCCTGAACTTCTGTTATGGTAGCAAAGCAATCCTCCTGATATAATGTCCTAATAAAGTACTTACCGTGGAAGCAATCTGGGTCACCTTGATAACAAGGGGGGGCAAGAGAGTAAAAATAGGAGTGGTGTATAGACCCCCTGCCCTGGCGGAGGAGCTGGAGGAGAGTCTGGTGGCAGATGTTGGGAGACACTGCAGACTGGGCAGAGGAATGGTGGTGGTGTTGGGGGACTTAAACATGCCAGGAACAGACTGAGAGACTATGACATCTTCTGTGACCAGGGAACAGAGGTTGTTGGATGTCTTTCAAGATGCTCCTAACTCAGGCAGGTGGGGAACCGACCAGGAGGTGCGGGTACTGGATGTGGTCCTGGCAGACAGTGACCAGATTAGGGGCCTGAGGTAAGGGACCTTAGGATGGGAGTGACCATGCCACGGTCTGGTTCTGCCTGGACCTAGGAGGGCTAGAAAGCTGCACAAAGACGGAGGTAACTGGCTTCAGGGAACGGATTTTAAGGAAATGGGAAGGATCCTAAGAGCATTTGGATGTGATTGGATCAGACATGGACGCTGATAGTAGGTGGGAAATCATCAGAGAGGGTGCAAGATGCTACAAGCACCTGTGCAAGAGTAAGACGAAAATGCGTTAGGGCGAAACTCCTGCTGGTGGACCAGGGAGGTCCAGGAGGTGGTGAGGAAAGAAGGCAGCCTATAGGCAATTCAAGTGCTCAAGGAGTGAAAGGGATGAGGGAGTATGAGCTGATTGCTAGAAGGGCCACTAGGGTGGTGAGGGCGGCTAAGGCAAGGAAGGAGCAGAACCTGGCCAGGGAAATCAGGAGAGGGAACAAGGGGTTCTTTAGATACATTGGGGAAAAACGAAGGGTGAAGGGGCAGATTAGCAGGATTAAATCAGGGGAGAGATGGGCACAAGACCCGGGGGAGCAGGCTGAGGTACTAAATGAGTACTTCACCTCAGTTTCCACCAAGGAAAATGGGGGTGCTGCATCATACATGGGAGGAGACAGAGATACTGAGGAGGGGGGCCCCACCGATCGGGCGGGTCTGGGGAGAGGGGAGGCATCACTGGCAGGAGGGGGGAGGGCTAAGCAGGGAGAAGAGGTACTGGAAGTGGAAATCACAGCAGAGTGAGGGAAGCCCTCAGCTCCCTTAAGACGGAGAAAGCACCGGGGCCGGATAAATTACATCCCAGAGTGCTGAAGGAACTTGTGGATGTCCTGGCAAACCCTGGTGGAGCTTTTCACCATCTCTCTGAGGACAGGGTGGGTGCCCCAGGACTGGAAGGTGGCGCATATAGTGCCTATCCACAAGGGGGGATCAAGGGAGGTGGCAGAGAACTACAGGCCTGTCAGCCTGACATTGGTGGTGGGCAAGGTGATGGAGGCATTGTCAAGGAGAGGCTGGGGGACCTGGAAAAGTCAGGGTGCCTGGACGATAGACAGCATGGATCTGCCTCGGGAAATCGTGTCAGACAAACCTTGTGGAGTTCTATGACTGGGTGACGAGTGCCTTGGACCTTGGTAGACCAGTGGACGCCCTCTTTCTAGACTTCAGCAAGGCATTTGACTCTGTTCCTCACATGGGCCTGTTGGATAAGCTGGGAGAAATGGGGTGGGGAACCAGATGATCAGATGGATAGGCAATTGGCTCCAGGACCGACCCAGAGGGTCGAGTTGGCGGATAGTCTCATCCCCAAAGAGGGTCATTAGTGGGGTCCCACAGGATCAGTCCTTGGCCCCTCCTGTTCAACGCCCACGCCTCTGACATAAGGACAGGAATCAGGAGGAGATGAGTCTCTTTATGGATGACTCAAAACTGGGGGCGTGGTGGATGGGGAGGAGGGGAGGTGGCCCTACAGAGGGACCTGGAGACTCTGGAAAGATGGTCTAGAAAGTGGAAGCTGAGGTTCAATGCAGGGAAATGCAAGGTACTCCACCTGGGGGCCAGAAACCCGGGCCAAGTGTACACCCTGGGGAAATGCTACAACTCTCGATGGCTGAGAGGGACCTGGGGGTGGTGGTGGATGTCAAAATGAACAACTCAGAGACTTGTAGGAGGGCAGCAGCCAAGGCCAACAGGATGCTGGGATGCATCGCTAGGGGGATCACCTCCAGAAGGTGGGAAGTGATGCTCCCTCTGTATAACTGCTTGGTGAGGCCACACCTTGAGTACTGCGTACAGTTTTGGAGGCCACACTTAAAGAGGGACATTAAACTCCTGGAGAGGGTCCAGAGGAGGGCAACCAAAATGATTTGGGGCTTGGGGGACAGGACCTATGAGGAGAGGCTCAAACAGCTAAATATGTACACATTGGAAGAGAGAAGGGACCGGGGGGACATGATAGAGGTCTTCAAGTACATGAAGAGGGTAAATAGGGGAGGAACAGTCAGGGTGCTTCGAAGGAAGGAGGAGGGGGCCACTAGAGGGCATGGGTGGAAGCTGGAGGGGGGAAGATTCAGGGGAGAAAGAAGGAGGTGCTACTTCACTGAGAGGGTGGTGGAGCCATGGAATGCACTGCCTAGGGGGCTGGTGGAGGCAAAGACGGTGGAGGGGTTCAAGAGGGGCTGGGACAGGTACAGGGGAAGGGTTCTGGAAGCAAAATCCAATGCAGCAAGAATATCCGGAACTGGGAAGGGAGAAGCCAGAGAAGGCGAGGGGGGCAGCAAGGGTGGGGGCTGACAAATCGAGCAGACTCGAAAGACCGTTAGGCCTATTCTGCTGGCATTTTAGTATGTTAGTATGTTATTTATTTATTTCAATAGGTCGGAAAATACCTTTGAGCAAATGCTCTTTTACAAAGGTTCCATGTCTGTACAACAACAAACAATCAAGTTACAGGAATAGACAAAAAATACAACAAATGCTATACAATTAGTAGAAAGACAAATTGCATGACTCCTATAAATATTTCAACAATGCCTGGTGATTACAATATCTCAAATTAAGTAAAGGTGAAAATACATTCTGTGAGAAGAAGAAAAAAACAAAACACAACCAGTTACTGACATCCATCAGGAGAGGAGCGTTAAGGGAGCACAGTGCAGAAAAAGGGGTAGCAGCCTGGAGGTCAGGCTTAGTCAGAGATCCTTGCTTTTTTACTCACCCCCCCCCCACCCCGGACCTAACATGATCAGTACTTAAACTCATTATTAATCTCAACTGGATCTAATATCCTTCTCCCATCCAATATGGTGACACAATCAATCCTATTCTGACTATCCTGGACCCTTAGTTGATAGGCCAAGAGCTTAGAAAGGTGAATCTGCAAAAAAATAATAATTGGTTCTTGATTTATACATTTGCTTCTCCGCTCTCCATGGACTAAAATCCTCTCTATTCTTTCCTTCAGAAAAATCATCTTTATTTTATCTTTTTCTCTCGCTGCTATAGCAAACATTTCTTCTACCAAGGCCAAGTCCCACTTCAGCCCATCCAGAAGACCCCAATATTTTTTCCTAACATTGGATTCGTATGACACACTACAACCCCTCAAATATACTTTAAGGGATTCCCAGATTGTAGTCCATGATAACTCGACTGGCGAGTTCCATACCAAAAAGGCTGCAATTTCCTTCTTTAGAAAACTTACAAATTGCGCATCTTGTAATGATCAGTTATTAACTTTTCATTTTTTTGAAGAGGAGCTATTATTTTTGGATAAATTCAACTCCATATAGCACAAGACATGATCTGAAATCAAAATGGAGTTGTAGCTGACAAATTTAATTGTATGCAACAATGAACTAGAAACCAAAAAATAGTCTATCCTTGAAAAGTTACAGACTTTTGAGGAAAAAAAGATAATTTTTTTTAAATTTGGATATAATTTTCAAAAATGATCCACCAGGGCCAGTTCTTGAGCATAGTTATTGATTAAATAAATAGTTCCGACCTTCCTTTCTGGGGCTGAGTGAGCCCTATTCAAAGTAGTAAGTGCTACATTAAAGTTTCCCCTTATTATCACTGAAGAGTTTAGGGTGGAGGCCTGAAGGAACAAATTTGTAAAAAAAAAATTAAGTCCTCCTCATTTGGGGCGTACACACTAAGTGAAATTTGTGTTTGATCAATGAGCACCCTAGCGTTTACACATCGTCCCTCAGGATCCACTTTGGAACTAATTATCTTAGGTTTTAAATGCTTTTCAATAAAAATAGCAGTACCTCTTGTATTACCTGAAAATACGTAGAAACACCACTTGCCTGAAAAAGGTTAGAAAAACAGACAACATCCTTCTTTCCAAAATGTGTTTCCTGCAACAGGACACAATCTATTTTTTATTATTTAAATAATTAGCAATTTGTCTAAGTTGTATTCTATTCTTGGCTCCATTCAGTTTTCAGGCTAATAATCTAAGTGTTTGCATCTAAATTTAGGCGAAAAAAAAAAGTTTTTCACCCGATACAGGCGGCTGGACAAATCTAACATTCAAAGACCAAGCAATGATTTAACAACATACAAATGCTTCCAATTACAAAATACCTCCCCTCCCCCTAATAATATTTTCATTAAACAAACATATTACTTGTTCCCCCCAATGTGATCTTCTGAATTCAGAAGATAGCTCTCCCTCCCAACTTTAAAGACAGCTTGCCTTAAGCTTTATGGTATAAAAATTTGAGCGAACTCCCTCCACCTTTACCTTACTTCTTTCTTATAATTACTTACTATTGCCCTTCTAGAGAAACCAAAACCATCCATAAAAGAGGAAGTAGAAGATATTCATCTCTAACCCTCCACCGTATTTCCCTAGTCTTTTCCTTTTTACTTATTATTTTCTTGCTTTTTTACCCACCCCAGACCTAACAATACACATCAGGATAGCCTGTATCTATGTGTTGGATGCAGAAGAGGCTGCAAAAATCTTTGTGAGATCTATTTTGCAAAAAATCCGCAGCCTCTTGTGGTGTGGAGAAAAAGAAAGCTTTCTCTCCAAGTGAATACGTAATCTTGCAGGGTGCAGAAAAAAAAAAAAGGAATTCCTTGCCTCCTCAACTGATCTTCAACGCCATTAAAAGCCTTCCGCTTCATTAAAATGGAAGGAGGAAGATCAGAAAACGCTTGAAGCGTCATGCCATTATACACAATGTCTTTTTCTATCCTGGCTTTATGGAGAATATTTTCTCTATCCTGAAAACATAATGGCTTGACAAACATAAATCTGGGCCTTCTAGGGCCAAAGGCTCTGTGGGCTTGATCCAGTTCAATTGTTTTCATCTGGAAATTTCATATCCATAACTGAAGTTAACATCTGCTCACAATAAGGTAAGGGGTTTCCCCCTTCAACTCCCCAGGAAAGCTGCCTATTTTTATATTTACTCGCCTTGATCTGGACTCCAAGGGCCGATTCAGGCAGATGTCACAACTTCATGAGCATATGCAAATTTGAGCATTCGCTGCTGTGGCAGCCCTCGGCTGTATTCTAAGAGTGGCAGGGTCCGGCACCCTATGACCTCGCGACTTGTGGCAGGCACAGGCTAGTGCCATGGGCAAGGGTGCAATAGCCCCTGCATGCCCGCGGCCACTGCACTGCCCCGGAGCCACCCACCCCAGAACACCACAGCAAGCACCAGGAGGCATAGGGGGCTGGACAGGTGGCACAGGCGTCCAGGGGGGCACTTTAAAAAATGGACCCCAGGGGTCCCTGACATTTGGGGGGTGGGGGCATGAACGTGTTCGGGGGGGCAAGGGGAGCACTGCAGGAACTTGGCCGCAGCGCTGCAGAGTGGGCATCCGTTGACTGGCACAGACGGATGCCCGTTAGACCAGCTACATGATGATCTAACTCTGCTGTGCCAATGTGGCCCTTAGAATAGCGTAAGTGGGTTACGGCAGCTGTCCTTTTGGAATAGGGCACAGCTGCTGCCATAACCCACCCTTGCAACATGCCGTTGTGGGTTGCAGCGTAGTGTGTGGCGTAACCCAAATTTGGCGCAACCCGCATATGGCATGGTGCAAGTTGCGATTTACGCCATGGGGTATGGCATAAATCGTCTTGCGCCATGCATAAGCCATCTTGGAACTGGGCCCCAGATCTTCCACTTTGCTTTTTAAGGCATCTAATTCCTTATTAGCAGCTGACAAGTCTGTAGACACCTCTGGCAATAAATCTTTCACATTAGATAGTTTTTCAAATTGCTCAGTTCTTAAAGCGGCAACATTCAATTTTTCTGCCAAAATAAGTGAACTTTTGATCTGAGGAGGAAATAGCTAAATTAATATTTGCAAACCCAACTGTTAGCTCCTCCAGTATTGTTTGCTGTGAAAGATTTAAATTAACACCAGAGTCATGTGTACCTTCAGAGTTATAGTTAAGAGCCCTGGAAGTCATGGTGGCCTATATCAATGGGTTGGGGGACAGGAATCTGGTCCAAATGCTGCTCAGAGTTTTTTCCCTTCTTTATACTGCTGCTGCATGAGCTTATCTTGTTTGTCCTGTTTATCCATTTGTTTCACTAATCTTGTCTTGGGGAGAGAAGTCATTTCAGAGAGTGGCAAGTAGTTTTTTTTTTTTTTTTCAACAAATGGGGGACTGTGAGTAGGTAATTATTGATTGTTGACATAGCTTACGGAGAGTTTTAACCCCTGTTTTAACAGAACTATGCAATGGAGTATCAGCCTCTACATTCAGTCCCGAGGCAGCAAATTCGGAGTTCTCTCCCACAATTGCCCGTGCTGCCTTCTTTCCCTCCTTCGCTGCCCCAACAATATTTTTTTCCCTTTGTAGATCTAACTCATCAAGTAATTCAGAGACCTGTGTCTGGGGAGTTATTTCTGAACTCCCTTTGTCCCTCCTCAAAGTTAAGGCATTCACCACTGCCCCCCATATTACAAATTCCCCATTCAGTTGTTCTGCTTCAGTTGCAGACTCTTTTAAAGTGCCACCCACCAAAGTCTTGGCCCCAGGTCCAAACCCAGAGAGACCGTTCTTTTTTCTTTAAATGGTTTTTCAGTACTGTTTGCTAAATCTTGAGGTCATGGGCAAAAGCCATCAAGAGAAGCAGTTACCTGCAGAACTTCCTGCAACCCCAGCAGCTCAATCTCCACATGCAGCCGGGACACTTCATCGATTGCTCCCACTCACATTTCCTCCTCCAATCCGCTCTCTCCCAGTAAAACAGAATATAAAAGGAGCATACCAAAGTCCTGTGCTACGGGCGATTCAACCGTTGTTACCTGAGACGAGAAGACGTTCAATCCTGGAGGCAGCTGGGGGGTGTCCTGAATCCTCCGCATGTCCAGCACTCCGGTGTCTTCCAGGAGCTCTTTACTTCTCCACACTATGCAGCAGAATCTCTCAGGACCTTCTATATTTTTTAGACATGCCCGGCTTCACACTCAGTTCAACCAGAAATGAAAGGGCTGTTTTTCTCTTACACCATCACGTGCAAGGTGTAGCGGGGAGTGCGCAGTGCACACAGCTGCTGCACTAAGCTGTTATTGGAGCTCTGCCTCCTCCTTCCGCCCTCCCGAAAGCAAAGAAAATTAGAAAAACAACTGCCTTTCACTTGGAGCTGACCCAGTGTTGTAGCCACCCAAAATTTTGCCAGTGAGTTAGAAAACAGGTTTTCAGATGTTTCCTGTATTCATGTTCATAAATTCAAAAGATGGAATTGCTAGCCATCATTAAAACATCTGTGGGTGTGTATGACTTTTGTTGTACTGCCAGACCACATCTGCTTCACTATAAGTAATATGTTTTGGTTGCAAAGTACACCCTTAGTTTAGTGTGCTTTCCTGAAGTAGTATTCCATTTGATGCTGCAGATACCTAGCACAACTTCTTCATAGGTTACTGCAGTCCCAAGTCTGTTTCCCCCACTCCTTGCTTATTTATTTAAGAGTTTTACCAGGAAGGCATGCTGAGCAGAGTACTGCTCAATTTCAGATGTGTCCTGGGGGATAGGGAGGATACAATAAATACAATTTGTGCAGGGTCAACATAATTATACATATACAATACAATAAGCTAGTAACAATTACCCAATATAGACAGTACAGGACAAGGTATTACACAAGCAGAACAACATGGCATTGGGAGTAGGATGAGCAACAAACGTCAAAGTGTGATAAACTAGAGCTTAACTAGTTGCAGGAGGAGGCAGAGTAAAGGTTAATCACAAGAGCAAGTGGAGGAGAAGTGATTAGCAAGACGAGTATTGAGGTACTGTGTTGTGGGGGGGGGGGGTGCTAAATGTCCGCAGGGAGGGAGTTCCATAGCTTCAGAAGCCTATATCTGAAGGCGGACTGTCCTGCTGTGGTGGACATATGTGGGATGGAGGAGAGACTGTTATCATTGCTCCTGAGGGTGTGGGAAGGCTGGGAGGAGACTGAGAGAACCGAGAAGAAGTAAGCGGGCAGGGACTGTGACCAGTACTTGGCTACGAGGCGAGCATAGTGCAACAGACGGCAGTCTTGAAGTGAGGGGAAAAGCCAGCAATTGGTAGAGGGTACAGTGATGGGTGGACAAGGGGCAGTCAAGGGGAGAACCGACAGAAGAAGTGGAAGAGAGAGTCCAGTCTGGCCAAGGTGGACTTGGGGGCTGCACTGTAGACTACATCTCCATAGTTGATAACTGGCAGGATCATTTTCTGTATAATAGCACAGAGAGCCAGCAGCGGGATGCAACCACGATTCCAGTAAAGGGCATCCAGTCTGGGGTGCAGTTTTTTTGTGGATGGCATCGGTATGCACAGAAAAGTCCAGGTGATGGTCTAACCAGACCCCGAGATATATGAATGAGGAGCTGTCCTCCAGAGTGGCCCCGTCCAGGGTGTGGGAGGCAGGAGTGTGGGGGAGTCTCAAAAGTCTCCGCCTAGTGCCAAAGATCATGGAGACGGTTTTCTTGGCATTGAGGTGTAGATGGTGGGAGTGGAACCAGAGCTGGATGCTGCTGAAGTCCTGCTGGAGTCTGGTTGCCATATCATCCATTGAGGGTCCGGATGTAAACAGCACCGTGTCATCCGCATACATATGAATGGCTGTCTGTGGGCAGGCGGTGGGGAGGTCATTTAGGAAGATGGAAAACAGAAGAGGCCCCAGGACCGAGCCCTGTGGCACACCTGATGAGATAGTGAGGGGGGTGGAGATTGCACTACCAATTCTGACCGACCTACCAGACAGGAACGGAACCAATCAGTAGCCGTATCAGAGAGCCCTGCGTAGGAGAGCTTGGTTAGGAGGAGAGAGTGAGATATAGTGTCGAACGCTTTAGCCAGGTTGACAAAAACTGCTGGGGTGATGTGGCCCTTGTTCATAGCAGTGAGAATGTAGTCGGTGAGCCTCACCAAGGATGAGGTAGTGAAATGGGTCTTCCTGCAGCCAGACTGGTAAGGTGTGAAGAATGGAGAGGAGTCTAGAAAGGAGGAGAGTTGAGAGAGGACAAGGTGTTCCTGGAGTTTAGCCAGGATAGGGAGGAGGGAGATGGGATAGTAGTTGCCGGGAACTGAGGGATCGACATATTTCAGGAGGGAGAGGAACATGGCATGCTTCCACTCAGATGGGATGGATGCTAGGGAGAAGGAACGGTTGTAGAGTACAGCTAGCGGGGAAGGGATGGCAGAAGCCAATAAGTACAGCATTTTGGCATCCAGGCCAGAGGTTCATTTGCCCTTGGACGGGTTTAGGGTCAGTAGGGCATTTAGAACTTCAAGAGGGGTGTCATGGCTGAAGGTGAATGATGAGGGGGAGGGGGGTGCAAACTAAGAGGAGGAGGAGGAGTGTGCTGTTGGAAGACAAGATCGTAGTGACGAGGTACAGCTGGTGAAGAAGTGATTAAACGCCGAGGCCACAGCTGGTGGATCGGTGACGGTGGAGCCAGCTATGTTTATGGTGGGTGTCGGAGGCTGGGAGGGTGGTGAAAAAAGTGATTTGACCACCTTCCAGAATGTTGCAGGATGGCTTATATTTGTGTGGAAAGCAGTTTTGAAGTAGTTGGCCTTAGCCTGGTGAGTTAACCTTGTACATGCGTTACGAGGTATGCAGTACTTTTGGTGATCTAGGGGAGAGCCGGAGGTTTTGTAGGAATTCCATGCCAGGTCCCCTGCTCTAAGGTTGGCACTGATGTCAGCAGTTATCCAGGGGAGGTGGGTATCTCTCACTCTAGCCCTCTTGAGTGGGGCATAGTGGTCCCAAACTGCTAGGAATCTGGATTTGAAGCCTTCTAGGGCAGAGTCAATGGAGGTGGCCTGGTGGATGGGTGACCAGTCAGCATTTGTCAGGTCATGAGAGAAGGAAGGCAAGGTCAAGGGATTTGTAGGATCTTGTCAGGATGGGGGGTGTGTGTGTGTGGGGGGAACAGACCCCTTTGATCTGAAAATTTTTCTCACAATGTACGTCATATGGTGGCCACTTAGGGCATCCAGCAGGAGACCAGAGGCGAGTATCCTGTGGGGGTGGGAGGTGAGGGCCCAATCAATGAGTGAGTGGTTTAGCATTTTGTGGTTTAGGCGAGAGGGTTCGGGAGAACAATTGTGATAGGTTGTGAGTGGTTACCAGATTGTGAAGCTTGGCATTTGCATTGGAGAGCCAGTTTTAGTTGAAGTCCCCAAAGATGTGTAGCTCCCCCCCTTGGGCTTTCGTTTTTAGGTCACCGACATGATTCATGGTGGGCAGGGAGGTATCAGGGGAGCAATAGGAACCGGCAATGAATAGGGGAGCCATATGAGGGGTTGTTAACTTTATCATTATGGAGTCAATGGTTTGCGAAGGCGTAGGTAGTGTGACTTGGGTGAATTGGAGTGAGGATGCTATATACATGGCGACGTCACCACCTCTTTGGCTACCAGGTCAATCATGGCAAATGACAGTATATCCCGGGATAAGGATTTCGCGGAGTCTTTGTTGTGTGGTTTTAACCAGGTCTCAGAGATTATCAGCACATCTGGGCAAAGGGAGAGGATGGTTGGCTGCAATAGGGTTACTTTTAGCAGTAAGCTGCAGATATTACAGTGGAGCAGCTTCAGACCTTTGGGGAGTTGTAATGGAGGGGCGGCATAGTGACTGCGAGGGGAGATAGAACCGGGGTTTAATTCGACATTCCCGGAAGAAAGAAGCAAGAGAAGGATCAATAGTTTAGTTACGGGTCTCACCCAAAGCAGCTTACGTGTATGGGCTGGTGCCAGCTTAGCGGGCACTACGGAGTTCAGGGATAAGTGGATATAGGGCTGTTTGCCCTGTGTAAAAGGAGGGCAGGAGGATAGAAGGCCCTGCAATGAGGGGGAAGTTGATAGATGTCAGTGGTCCGAACTGCTGAAGAGGTGGCGTGCAGGGGTAGGGAATCAGTTGTGGAGACTGATGCAGGCTGGCAGATAGGCAATGCAGGGTAGGATGAGGGTGGGAAGGACACGAGGGGAGCCAGGAGCGTGATAAAGGTAAGACTAGGAAGCATAATGGAGTGGTTTGGATGCAGAAACTGCAAGGGTGGCTGCTAACAGCTTTACAACTGTGTAAGCAGCCCCTGGTGGCTGAAGCTGATAACCTGCTTATGGGAGAGTGGGCTGATTGGTTCCAAACCAACACGAGTCACTGCCTATAAGAGTATCAGTTTGCCAAGGGTGGTGGGGCTAGCCCTTCGTGTAGCGCAAGGCATCTGTTGCTCCATACCTTTTACTGTTGTGGACATGGGGGAGGAAAGCTTATCGGAGCCCTCGTGACCTCTGGATGGGCACAGGAGCTGTGTAGAGAAGACCGGGAGGTGAGATAAGCTTATATCAGGTATGGCTGGCTACAGCTAGGGGGAGGGACTGAGCGCTGACCCCAGGCCAGATCTAAACAGGGTCGGTACAAGGCAAATGTCCACAGCAAGCAATACAAGCATAACAAAGTCTAGTCTGCCTAGAGCAGTAAAAGCAGTGTGTTTTTAAACAAAATTAATTACAGGTTCATTAAACAGTAGAGCAGTGTGCATGAATTAAATTTCCCTTGCAACTGCACAACAATCCATATGCCTGCAGAAGTAATTAACTGCACAAAAAGAATTTGCAGCAGGCTAACTAAGTGGCAGATCAGCCCAAAAAACAAACGCAGGTAGGGCAATTAATAGGCTGCCTACAGCAGCTCAGTAAGATTATCAGTTAGAGTACTTTGTAGAAATGGTACAAAATAGAAGAAAAATCAAGGCTAAATACAGGAAAAAAAACTATCAGGATTACTGTGCCAATTTTATTTATTTTTGGTCTGTTTGCTTAAGGCAGAAATTCAAACAGTCCTTGAGATAATTGGTGCCAAAAAATTTAAACCTCCGTGTAGCGAAAAGCGTCTGCAGCTCCGTACCTTTTACTGTTGTGGACTTGGGGAGGGCAGCTTATCTGAGCCTTCGCGACCTCCAGGTGGGCACAGGAGCTTTTACTGTTGTGGACTTGGGGGATGGCAGTTTATCGGAGCCCTCACAACCTCTGGGTGGGCACAGGTGCTTTTACTGTTGTGGACATGGGAAAGGGCAGCTTATTGGAGCCCTCGCGACCTCCGGGTGGGCACAGGAGCTTTTACTGTTGTTGACTTGGGGGAGAGCAGCTTATCGGAGCCCTCGTAACCTCCAGGTGGGCACAGGAGCTTTTACTGTTGTGGACTTGGGGAAGGCCAGCTTATTGGAGCCCTCACAACCTTTGTGTGGGCACAGGAACTTGCCAAGGTTCAAAACTGTATTATATAGGGACATTCAAAAAATAGATGTTGTTGGGTTTCTAGTGTTGCAGTGCAGGAGTCTCTTGGACAGTACTTTCCATCTACCGATTTATGCTTTAACATGCTGCAGACTCCTAGCCTGTTGCGGCAACAAAGCCATTGGAAATCACACATATAATTTGGTACGCAAGAATCCGTGAGAGCTTTTAAAACTAGGTTCTCCTTGCCCTATGGGAAAACAGGGAAGTGTAGTACATAAGAGAAGGAAGAAGCTGATAAACAGTACTGTTACATAGTGTTTTCCTAGTCTGGCTTTCCAGATTCAAACAGAATCGTTACCTACTGTAGCAGCAGATCTCCCCGAGACTCTCTTCCACAGAGCCACATTATGGAACTGTAAGACGTCAGTGGCAGGACTACCTGGAAATCTGTTTTGCTGGCTGTGGCTGCCCATGATGACATGCCTTTTCAGCACCTATATAACATGGGTGTCCCCAACATGCCTCAATTCCCTGCCAAAGATAAGCTCGGAGGATCATCAGACCAGCAGGAACTGAAGTGACCAAGACCAAACAAGGCACACAGGACAGGATATGGCAGCCTAAGTACAGATGCCATTTAAGGCACCAGAGGAGAAGCAGCTTGCAAGAGCAGTCAGTAATGTCACCCATCATCTGAAAATGGGAGGAAGGAGAGAGTGAGATCTGTAGCTCAATGAAGATTTTATTGAAGATCTACTATTACAGTAGGTTAACAAATATTCTATCTTCATCGAGGATATCTCCCTCCATTGAGACACATTATGGAATAAATACCAAGCACAGAGGGAGGATGACAGGACCCAATGATCCTGGGTAAGGAGGCTTTGAAGAACACCGACATCAAAGCCAGCCAAGAGACGGGAGGAGTAGGAGTGGGGTGGGCAGGGACAGTAGCTCAAGCTGTGGATCCTGGAATACGAGCACACTAGACACACCAAATGGCCTTCTTCTGCTGGCTTCTTCGTATGTTCATATGATGTCCAGACTGTAGTGTTTGGTAAATGTATGAATAGTACTCCAGGTGGCAGCCGCACAAATGTCACCAATGGACACATTTTGGAAGCAAGCCAATGAGGCAGTCACCCCATGGGTGGAATGAGCACAAACTGGACCAGGAAGCTGCTTAATGCAGTTCTGGTAATAAAATATAAAACAACCGACCAGCCATTTGGACAGGTCACGTTTTGAAATTGGGCAGTCCACCATCCAGAAGGACAAAGCTACAAACAGTTGTGAGGATTTTGTACAATCCTTGGTATTATCCAACTACCAACACAACGTCCTGTGGACATCCAGTATATGTAACTGACATTCCCCACTGTCTGTGGGAGATGAAAAATACACAGAATGGTTAGTCTGATTTGGTGTTCTCTCAGACACACTCTTCAGAAGGAAATGATAAACAGTAATAATGTAACCCTATCCTTGTAAAAATAAAAGCAGGGTCTGCAAACAGAAAAGTAGTAGCAAGCTCCCGAGCAGTCAGTGTCTCCAGGACCAAAAGAAAGTCTCACAACGGAACTGGATCATGGACCAAGGGATGCAACAGTAGAATACCTCTAAGGAATCCACAGGAAACCTCCATCTGCGCCAGTGTCTTGCCTTCTGCGAGGGCATGAAAAGCCGACAATGCAGCCATACTCCCGAGTCCTTGTAGCCTAGTACAGTAGGGAACTGGATGCATAAAAGGGTCCAGGGAATGTGCAGTACACCAAACTGTAAAACATGTTCATTTCTGTGAGTATCTGTACTGCGTAGATACAAACATTCAAAGATACCAGAAAATTTATTTTATTTATTTAGTTTTTGTTGACTGGGTAAGTGCACTAGACATATCCTGCCTATTTTCAGGCACGACCTGGAGGAGGGGGATACAGATGAATGCCAACTGACCTTGAACCAGATTAAGCTGTTGGTGGTATTTTTAGTGAATGATGGAAATTTAGCCAGGACACCGGGGAGATTCCCCTATTCTGGAGGGCGCTGCTGGTGAGAATTTTCACAGTGTGTTTGCGGACGCCAGCAGGGAAGGACGTGTGGAGAGCTGAGGAGCTGGTCTCCTCCTCAGCTTTCTTCTGCATTACATCGCTTGAATGGAAACTACTTCGGTATGAAGTGCTGTGTCAGCAGCGGTTTCCCTACCGGTTTCGGAGCCCAAGGATGTCTCGTCGGACAGCAGTAAAACAAGAGAGGTGGAGGAGCTTGAGAGGCGGCTAAAAGATACAGAAAATCAATATTTCGAGACACAGAACGCATTACTGTAGGAAATGGGCAGCATCGTATGGTTTCTAATGACGGACGGGGACAGGAACAGGAAATTGCGTGTTTGGAACCGACACTGATTCCCGAGGTTGGTTTGCAGTCTACGAGGGATTCTGATGGTGGGTTCTTTCGACATCCTCCGCATCGATTTTCAACACCCTCAGGTTTCGGGTGAGTCTTTTCAGTTTGATGTGTCAGACACTATGCAGTCTGCTATAGATCTTCAGTCCTCTGCAGCAGCCACTGCGGGAGACTCGGAACAAACTTCTGGCCCTTGTAATAGGTCTTTTCACACAGATTTGGGTTTCCAGGATTATGAGGGTCATAACGAAGGCTCCATGGATATATCCTGTGTAGCTTTACAACACATGCCTTCTATGCCTGATCCAGAACCCCCCCCCCCCAAACAAATGTCAGCCTTGTCCCCAGTGCCTCATCTGATACTCCAGTTTCGGCTGCATGGGTGGCCTCAGCCCTAGAGGCTGCAGGGTGGGTCAGATCGTCAGATGGCAAATCCTGGGATGCTAATGTGCAGCCCATAGAAGTTGCTCAGACTTCACCACAGACTACGGATTTAAGTCTTCCTCCTGGTCAGCCTTTTTTGAATCCATCAGCTTCTCTCCCTATTGATCCCAATCCAGATATTATGGAAAACATCAGGAATTTGGAGGAGGGTGTTTTGCTACAACCGCCCCCCCCTTCCCTCCCTGAGGCCTCTGCTGACAATAGGATATCTCAGCAGCCAGTTTTAGCAACGAAGCCTGAACAGGAACAAGGTCCTTCTGTGTGGCATGACAGAATTGCTGAACGTTTATTTCCTGCTACTTTTGGTTAGGGGAATGAACCTGCAGCTAGACGTAATGCGGTTTGTTTGAAATTTCGGGGGTCACAGGATGATGTCCCTAATAGACTTTTTATTGGACGTGACTTATTGAAAAACAGGATGAGGTTCTACACGTATGAGATTTATGCATTGATTCATATGCCTGGAGACTCAATTTATGATATTAGTTTTAAACACCTAGTAGGTTTGGATAGATTCTGGAAGCAATACCAAACTTTGAACCACACACCCTTGTGAAAACCTTTCCTGGCTATCCCTTTGACCAAACCTGTTTCAAAAAAAAAAATTACGATTTTATTTCGTAATGAAGGGGTTAATGTAGCTGACATAACCTACTGGTTGCAGCAACATTGTTCTGTAAAAGGCCCCCCGGAACCTATACTTGATGATGAGCACCTCTGGACAGGGGGATGAAGATATTTAATTGACTTACGTTTAGAAAACGGTTTCACTAAACATCTGCCTAATTGCTTTTTTTTGGGACGAGATAGAGGGGTTCTTTTTTATCCGGGGCAACCAAGAGCATGTTATAAATGTGGGGCTTTAGGTCATTTAAGCAATGTCTGATCAGCAGAAATGTGGTTTATGTGGGGAATTGGGGCATATAAGAGCACACTGTAGAAATCCCATGAAGTGCAATTTGTGTGAGGAAAGGGGGCACACTTTTCGCTCATGCTCTTGGGCTTCCCACAATCAAGCTGACGCTGCCCTTAGGGCAGAACAGGACGTCTATGTGGCCAATGCACAAAAAGAACGTCAAAGATTGCAGGATTTACTACAGCATGCTGAAGCTCCAGTCGCTGCTCCTCACCCTTCTTCTAGTCCTACTGTGGGAGAGGTTTCTCAAATCCCGGTCTTGGATGCTATGGATATAGGTGCTCTGGCCCCTATATCTTCCTCTACTTCAGATAAGGTTGAAATCCATGTTGTAGGCCCTAGGTCCACTGTAGAGGTTGCTGATCAGGCTATCCTGTCGGTAACTGTTCCTGGCCCTATTTTAGTCACTGTGCCTATAGATGTGCAGGATGCCCCATGTATGCCTCCACCAGAGGAAATGTCTGATGCCCCTTTCAACGTGTTACTAGATCCAAAACCATCAGAACTAATTCTGGGGTCCCTCCTATATTTCCTGAGGCTGGTTTTACCCAGATAACCAATCCTTTTGCCCCTCTGCAGGATCATGAGGGGGATGAAGATGAGGTAGAATCTGATTTTTCTTCAGTTGCGTCCTCTCTTCCTGACCATGTCCTGGACACTGAGGTTAAGGAAAAACCCAAAACAAAAAAGTGGAAAAAAAGGAAGTGAAGTGCCTTTTTTTTCAAAATTTGAGGTTTTTCTTTCTTCCCTACTCTCTTTTCCTGGCAACTGTTCTCTCTTTTCTTACTGTTAATGTGAACAGTATTAAATCTTCATTAAGAAGGCGCCTTACCTTTGCCAGTCTTAGTACACATCCTGGTTCTATTATTTTTTTTACAAGATACCAGACTAAGTTCTCTGGCAGGTATCAAAGAAGCAGGTCAGGATTGGCGTTGGGGTGCTTCCTTTTGGTCACCTGGGGAGGATGTATGTGATGGCTTGGGGATTTTGTTTTTTTCCAGTCTCCATATCAAGGTGTTACAACTTTTGCATATAATCCCTGGAAGAGTTATGCTTATGGATATTGTTGTCTCCCAGTGTGCCTATCGTCTTTTAAATATATATGCTCCACAGACCAAAGCAGCTAGAGCGGCTTTATTTCATCATATTTCCCCAAATTTACATACCTCAAAGTTGGTTATCTGGGGGGGGTGACTTTAATTGTGGTTTAGCTGCCAGGGATTGGGGACGAAAAACTCAAAAACTGTTCTGTGATACTAATGCTTTACTGCATGTTTTAAGAACTAATCATTTGGTAGATTCATACGACTCACTGCACCAAAAGCCAGAACATACCTTTCATAAAGGTTCTATCTCTACAAGGATAGATTTTTGTTTTTTTTTTCCAAAAGGCTTTCCTGTTGTTCTGTTTCTACTTTACCCTTAGAAATGTCGGTCCATTTAATTGTGAAAATAACTCTTGGACACTACCAAAAACTTATTTTAGGTCGTGGTTTTTGGAAATTAAATATGTCCCTTTTATTGGACATGACCATTGATACGCAGCTAAATTTCTTTTTCTCAATACGGTCTGATATCAATTTTTTATATGATAGTCCCATAGACTGGTGGGAAGACACAAAACAGGACCTTAAGTTGCTTTTTTTTTTTTTTTTTTTACAAATTTCACGGAATAAAGCTCAAAATTCATATCTCACATACCTGGGATATAGAGAACGGTATATGGCTTTGTTGTCACAAGCAGTTTCTACAACAGGTGTTAAGAGGCAGGAATTTTTGACTCTTAAAGAAAAACTTATAACTTTTCTCCACACGAGAGAAAAAAGATACAGGTTTCAACAAAAGTTTTTGGTTTCTGGTACACGAGAGCAGGTAAACCCATTAAGATATTTCTGACCAGGATTTGCCACCTTTGTGTATGACCACTTTAAAAGCTTCCGATGGTTCTGTAGTAACTGATACACGGAGTATCCGAAATTTTGTGCAAGAGTATGTTGCAGAGACTTTCTCTAAACCTACTTCTGACTGTCTTCCTTCCTTTTTTCAAACCCTAGATATTCCGTCACTTTCTGAACTTGAAATTTCCACTTTGATTTCCCAGTTTCCCTTGGCTGAAGTTAAAAAAGCTATTGGTCATTTATCGACACATACAAAGCCTGGCATGGACGGCCTGCCTAATGAATTTCATAAAAAGTACATGCATATTCTTGCACCATGGCTGTTGGTTGTTTTTCAAGAAATTTGGAAGGAACACAGAGTTACCCCTAGCATGGGAAATGGGGTAATGTTTTTTATTTATAAAAAAGGGGATCCTGCTGTCCTGCAGAACTGGAGACCTTTGAGTCTCCTGACCACTGATTACAAAATTTTGGCTACCATTTTAAATTACCGACTTTCAGACATTTCGCATAAATTGTTAGTTCCTACTCAAACATGTGCAATTCCTGGTAGAAATATCTTACAAAATTTAATTTTTATTAGGGAATTGATCGAGCAAGGTTTACAGCACAAGTTGACTGGTTATCCTTTAACCTTAGATTTGGAAAAAGCTTTTGACGCTTTGCGTCATGATTACCTTTGGACTATATTGGCATACTATGGCATACCGTTATCTTTTTTGGATATCATTCAAACACTTTATTGCTCAGCAACAGTAACCCCCTTAGTTAATGGACATTTGGGTATCTCAGTCCCGTACCAGATTGGAGTTAGGCAGGGCTGTCCGTTGAGTCCGCTTTTATTTGTTTTTGGTTTGGACCCCTTACTGCGATATATCGACAGGGATATAAAAGTTCATGCTATTATCTCCTCTGAGAAATTTTGTTTTTCTAAAATAGTAGCTTATGGAGATGATTGTATCTGCTCTATAGCAGATATTGATTCTGGGAAATATGTTCTGGATGTTTTTAGTTCCGTACAACTGGGCACTGGTATAAAAATTAATATATCTAAATGCTCTTTGATGCCTTTAGGACAAGAGTCCAGCGTTCACTTTTTTGATATTCCGCACGTGAGTACTAAATTGAAACTTCTTGGTGTTTATTTTGGCTCACAAAACTCTGTACATAATAATTGGGACGAGATATATGATACTGCTCTTCTAAAGTAAAAAAATGGCAATCCTGGAAGATGACAAGAAAAAAACGTGTTTTCATGTTAAAATCCTACATCGCCCCACTTGTTTTATTTCTGTCTCGTATTTTTCCTTTACCTTTTGATATGCATTCTAAAATCTTGGGTCTTTTTTTTCAGCTACTGTGGGGTAGTCGCTTGAACCCAGTGAAGAGAGCACACACCTACAGACCCTGGAAAGAGGGAGGCTTGGGTATGATGCATCCTATTGTTCATTTTTTTGGAAATTTTTTTTATGCTTCTATTCGGCCTCTTTTGATCAAACAAACTGACATGGGAAATATATGTATGTCCCTGTGGGGAGCCCCTTTTTTAGCAGCTTGTGGTCGAGGGGAATGGCACCCTGTAGATAAACAGCCTTTGTATGTTCAATATAGCTTAAATATATTAGATTATGGAAAATTGAACTTAGTTGGTTTGTGAACATGAACGGAAACTTTTATAATCATATTGTTTCGGCCTGTTACTTTGAGGATCCCCTTTTTGTTGTTTCTACTCGTATAGATAAGTCTTTCCTGCTAGCCAGCATGACTGAACCTAGGATACCGGAAAAGATGCAAGATGTAGTTTGGTTATGTGCTCACCAGAAACTAAATGTAAGAGCAAATCACAAGCATAAGTAATTGGGTGAAAGGTTGTGTCCAGAATCTTCCTGTCAGGGACAGCTTGAGACGATACAGCATTTATATTTTGAATGTGTGCACACAAACTCCTTTTGGTCTGTTTTGGCACATTGGTGGGGTGAACCACTTTTTGAGTTTATTACGTATGATTTTTTGATACTAGGACAAATTCCAAGGGTGTGGTGTAAATGGAATAAAAGTACTGTGTATGTGATATTAGCATGCCTTAAGTGGCATATTTGGCAAGCACGTTGCTTACGAATACTACAGAATAAGTATTTATCTATGCAAGCAGTTTTTTTTCACATACAGGATGAAGTGGATGCACTATATACTTATGAATTCAATACTTTGGGGAACAAAGTAGGTACTTTACTTTGGAAACATGTGGACTGGGTAGGTTAAACTCTTTCCTGTTCCTTTGTTTTTTTTTTTCCTTTATTTTAATGTGCATTATGTTAACATGTATATGAATTCCATGCTGTATGTATTATACCTCCTTTTTCTTTTGTTTTGCTTTTTTCCCTCCTTGTATTATGGTTTTTGTTTGCTTAATAAAAATTTCCCCTACTCTTTTCGATAAGTGCCATGGGATCTTTAACATCCACCTGAACTACCACCAATCCAGGCGGATGGGACCTCGGTTTAACGTCTCATCCGAAAGACGGCACCTCAGAAGTGCAGCACCCCTCTCATGCTGCACTACAGTGTCAGTACTGGGATATAATGTATGGTAAGTGCCTATTAACCACCATAATCAGCAGTTACACAGCTTTGTTATGCACTGTTTAGAATTTTAAAAGCTGTTAACAACACTTCGGAACTTCCAAACAGTGGCAAAACAAAAAAGAATGCACCAGAGTTCCATAATTCTCACACATTGAATGCAAACAGTGATTTTTTGACCATACACTATAAAAGATGATGGCTGAGGATCGGGTGACAACTACGCTGAAATCACCACTCGTGGTCGCTAGGGCTACAGTAAACCTCTCGAGCTGCGCTCTCGAGGTTTACCACGTTGCCCTAGCAACCACTCGAGGTGATTACAGTGTGGCTATCACCTGATCCCCAGCCATTATCCTCTATATTAACCCAAGTGCCAAATGTGGGAACTGAACCCACAGCCCTCTGATCTCCCGGCCTCAGAGGCGAGAGTGCTACCTACTGAGCCACTGACACTGTTTTAAAATAAAGGTCTTACAGTCTACATTGACTGCTCGAATGTGGTGGTCCCCACCTGTGTCTATAGTGGGACCTGCTCCACATTCCCAAATCCCCCCCGACTCCCCTCAGCTCCCTCCCCCAGTAAATTTCTCCTTCATTCTGTTCCATCCCCTCTCTTTTTATACAAGTATTCGTGTTCTCCTTTCCGGGGGCCACAGCTGCCTCATCAGCCAACCCTAACCAACTCTGGGGTTGTTCGGGATCTTGTGACACCTTGCATGTCCTGGCAGATCCCCAGAGCCGGGCCAGATGCTTCATCCTGCCGTGGCCCCGATCGTGTTTCCTGGTTTTCTCCCCGTTTTTACCCAGGACCCCAGACAGAGAGGCGCATGCATGTGGAGGTGCACATGCGCTCTCTTGCCCCGGTAATGTCCCTATCCTCCCACCCCATTGGCCTAGCGCCCTGGCTACCTCGGTTTGTGCTGCCCCCTGGCCTCCACCACGAGGCAGCCAAGAGCTGAGGGAAGCTCAGATCCCTCTACAGAGTGGAGAGCTGCCTGAAGGCAGCTCAATCTTGCACCCCATCCTCCCCACTCTCATGCTGGCCTCTGACAGCCCATGCTCATTCCCGAACACAGGTCCCCGGCGTGGCGAGAGGTCAGATGTCCAGAGTTACAGCCCTCTGTGCCACCGGGACTGCTTCTGTTCCATCCTCTCTTAAAGATATCTAACATTTTAAGAGAGACCACCTCCTCTGGCAACACGTTCCACCTGGCCGCCACTCTCTCTGTGAAAAAGTGCCTCCTCATCACCATCCTGAATCTTCCCCCAGCCAGCTACAGGCTATACCCCCTAATGGACTTGTTTTCACTAAGACTAAAGAGGCACTCTATATTCACTCCAATACCTTTAAGGTACCTGAAGGTCTCAATCACATCCCCCCCTTCCTTCTGTCATCCAGGGAGTACATGTTGAGCCCCCTGAGCCCCTCCTCATAGGTGTTGCCCTGCTGGCCCTGGATCATCTTGGTCGCCCTTCTCTGGACTGTCTCCAGCAAGTTGACATTCTTAAGACAAGGGCACTGATACTGCACACTGTATTCTAGATGTGGTCTTATCAGTGACCTGTACAATGGTAGTATGACCTCTGCTTCCCGCTGGTAATGCTGCTAGGAGTGGTGCAGGGAATGGATCAACTGCAGAGTCCATCCAGAGGCCTGCAAGTCAGATAGTATATCCTGTACATATGCCCCAAAAGAGTTTGCAGACTCTAAAGGGGGCATTCAGGATGAACTGCTGTACATCCATGGCAAAATCTGGCACCCTGAGCCAAGAATGCCGCTTGTGAGTGACCAAGAATGCCTCTGAAGGCAAATACCAGCAGTGGCTGCCTGAACAGAGGCCTCAGCAACATCGTAAGCAGACTACAGAAGTTGTTTGCCGACATCTGGCCCAGACTGGATGACCTGAAGCAATTCCCGTCTCTGGGGATCTTCTGGAAGGGCCAGGGCCGCCACTTTGGCCTGTCTCCAGAGCTGCTTTTGGAATCTGACCATGTGGGCAATATAATTTAGGACCCTAATAGTGTAGCAGAGGCAAAGGTCCATTGCCAATCAGGTCCAGGTTTCTCGAAGACTTATCCGGGGCAAAAGAGCAGAGGTGTTTAGGCTTTTTAGACTGATTGTGGGCAGCATTAATGACCACAGAATCTGCCTGTAGTTGCTCTGCAAAGAATGTTTTTCCCACGGGGGCTTGGTACAACTTGTCTGCTTTCCTGAGCCTTGCAGGAACCAAGCTGAGTCTCTATCAAGTGACCATGGTGGCATCCTTGAAAGGCTTCATTAAAGGAGGGTTGATGAAAGGGGGAGAGTCTGGCAGCTCTAGGTAGCGTGTCAGACGTCTCAAGCCAGGATCCTGTTCTTCTGCTTCAAACCCCATGGCAGTTTGCAACTACCGCATTGCCGAAACGAAGGACAGTTCATCAGGGGGTACCATGGGGTATACACCTAGGAGATTCCTTGCCCCCTATAAAAACTGTAGACATGGAGTGGGAGGGGCTTGCACCACCCTCTCATCCCCTCAACACCCTCTTTGTCATCATCAGGAGGAAGAAGGTCAAAGTGGTACTCATCATCCTTGCCAGGCTCAGAAAGAGGTCCCGATGACATCGAGGACTGTGGGCGAGCTGGATGCAACACCATGGAATGTGATGCCACAGAGGCAGGCTTGGTAGGCCCCTGCATTGCCAGTGATGCATAAAGTGCTGAAGGGAGTATAGCACAGCACTGCCTGGAAGTCTATACAGATCAGCATCGGAACACCGAGTGGTGCTGGTGGAGAAGGATGAGGTGCCGGTGGTAGGGCTGGGGAGGGCGATAGAATGGGCCGAGGCCTTTGAGAAAGGATGCTGTTTCATCCGAAATGCGTCAGGTTATAAGTGCTTTTTTATGCCTTAAATTAAAATATTTGTCATAGGGCTGTTGAGACCCCGTGTGTTAATTGGTATCCATTTCTTTTCTTCTTCCTACAACAGTCCGCTGCAGCAGCACCTTTGTCATCCTCTGCACTTTGTCTATGTAAATCTGTCTTTTTACAACTTTTCCAGTGAGGCCAACTGGGAAGGTTCTCTGCTATCACTAACTGGACCCAGTATACATTGGTCTTCTGACCCTTGGTAGCCCCCCCCCCCATAGCCTCTATTTGTCTGTAGGCAAAGGCTCAAATAACAATTAAAAATGCAGCAACCACGATTGTGTTAGGTTTAAAAAGCTGCTAGAATATAGCACACAGAGCGTGCTGTCTTTAGGGACTAAAAGCATCATTGCTTTTACTGCTGAGTGGTGGGGAAGACGATAGCTGTACCCTGTAAGTTTACTGGAAGGTTTAGAAAAGCTCTCTAAACCAGTTAGTGCCTCCCTTGAAACGCTTAGCATTATTTTTGTTTCCTGGGGCTACCCCGCCATGCCAGCACCTTATTTGGTATTGATTTTCTTTCTCTTGTCCCTCACAACCAGCCGCCAGTCTTGCAGCAGGACATTTGTATATGGCAGACTTGCAAGCTAGGAAGCAGTCAAACACTACCGTTCATGAAAGCAAGAAAGACAAAGTAAGAAAACTGAATTCAAATAAGGTAAAAGAAAGCACTTGTGTTAAGAATGTACAGCAAGGTGTAGGTTTTGTAGGTCTCAAAAATAGGGAGCACTTATGTTTGTTTTGTAAATTGGACCAGATAGAAACAGTGACCTGACACTTCCTGTAACAGAATGCATGTTTGAAGTTACTTTACTAAGATAGGCACATTTAGAAAAGTAAAACAAAGCTACCCTTTCTAAATGGGCAGAGTAGACGTATCCAGTTCTGGAAGATATGAAGTTGAATTGTTTTATTTCTGAGTGCAACGATGTTTTAGAATTATGTTACTAGGAAAAGGTTTCGGTTAAAACTTTTACTGCACAATGAAAAGCATGTGAATGGCAATTGCTTTCTGTGCACAACTGTTTTGCATAATGAATTGCATAAAGAGTAGTAACAGAGAGTACTTACATACCTAGCTGGAGGTCCTCACTCCCGGGCTTCCCACTGTTTTCTAGGAGCCAGCCGGCCTTTTCCTTCATAACTATACAGTATACTGGCAAGCCCAAGGGGGAGAAGCCTGCTGCTAAGGATTTTTACAAATATTAGCAAAACAGCTAAAATATCAAGATTTAAAAGCCTTATTATTAGCATCTACTTCTCGTTTCAGTTTTACTGTATGTTTCACATAAAACTGTTGGTTTATTTGGAAGTTAGATGTTTTAAAACAGTAGTGGGTGGAGTTTAAGGTAAACCACCTGACCCTACTGGTATAAATGAAGCTCTTTTGTGCAACCATTTTAGATGAGTGGAAAGATTGGTGGAGTGCTGACCTCATCTGGAGCTCTAGCTGCTTACTAGAGAACTGTTATTCATGTTATGCTTTTGTTTTATTTTTGCTGTTTTCCAGTCCGCTTTTATTTTTATTTCTGGCTGTAAATAAAATATTGGCCTTGCTTGGTGCTTAAACCTTGAATCCTGTTCTTTGTGTCCATCCTTTTCCACGACTCTTTGACAATATTATTTGTTTTCTGAGACCTGTGCCCTTGTTATTTACTGAGGTTGGTGTGTGCAGGACTTTTTTGTAGTTTGTTTATTGGTTAGTCTGTTGCACCACCATTCCTTGTGCAAACGCTGGTCTGTTGCTAATCATAGCACTACTTAGTGGTTTACCACTTGTCTGTTGTGAAATTAAGCTGTTAAGTTTTTTCCCTAAGACCTGAATATTTAAAATAGGAATTTCTTTTCTGCTGCTTACTCAGTGAATTAAAGGTATTTTTTGATGACTGACTTGGTATCCTCCCATCATTTTAAGGGAGAATCAAATGCACATATAAAGACTGCCTTGCCTGGCATACAAACATACGAAAATTGCCAGCAGAATAAGGCCTTGGTGGTCTATCAAGTCTGCTCGATTCTGCAGCTCAGTCTATTTTACTGGAGCTGCCCCACCCTCCTCTTGCTTCAAAGAGGGATCCTCCCCCCATTTCCCCATCCCCTCCTCCCTCCTGTTGCTATTCTCATTTTTACCCTGTCCCACCCCCCTTAAAGCTTCCCACTGTTTCCAAAGATACCACCTCCTCAGGCAGTTCATTCCACTATGACATCACCCTTTCCATGAAAAAGTGTTTCCTCATTTCTTTTTTAAATCTACCCCCCAGAGTTTCAGACTGTGGCCCCCTCCCTTTTTAAACTGAAAACGCCCTCCACTCCAACCCTGTTTATACCCTTGAGATATCTGGAGGTTTCTATCATATCCCCCTTTCCCTTCTTCCAAGGAATACATATTAAGCTCCATTAACCTCTCATCATATAGTTTGTCTTCCATGCCCTGAATAATCTTAGTCGCCAAATGCTGGACTTCCTCAAGTAACTTTATGTCCATCTTCAAATAAGGGCACCAGAAGTGCACACAGTGCATAGAGCTGTTATATTCTGTACTACTGAGTCATCCTGCAATAACTCATTATTTAACCTCCAGATTTTCTGATCTGGAGGTAGGCTTTTAGTTATACTGCTACTCACTATGATTGCTAAATGGGTGTATGTTTCAATAACCCTAGCATTAAACAAACAGATATACACTTTATCAAATATATAAAAAAAAAATAATCCTTGCAGCCAATGTATTTCTCACATATGTGGCTCCCCATTGTGGACAGATAGATTTATACGAGACTCTGCAATCAGCTGTTTTGATCATATCCAATAAACAGCGTGTTTCACAGTAAGTTTTTGCCATGGTCTGAGGTGCAATTTGTAATAGCAAGCCACAACTAAAATCCCCTCCTAATATAACAGTCTCGCCTGTGTGTAGAAAGGGCTTGATAACTGAGAATAGGGAAATCCTGCTGGACTTTGTTTAGAGTGCATAGATAACATATGAATCGACATGAAGCGTCACAGTAATCTGCATCTAGTAACAAAGCTCTACCAGAAAAATGTCTACTATTCTTTTAACTGAACACCGTATCCCCCAACAAAGATACCAACCTGTCACAAACTGGTACTCTCTCGGAACTCAGCCTGTGACCGGAACCAGTTTTCTCAACCCTTCAGATACCTGCAAGAGTGCATGCTGCCATCACTCAATGTGACCCACGCTTGGGGTTATCTCTGGTCTGAATCCCACTAGAGCCACTGCCCACACAATACAATGCTACTTACCAAAGAGCAAATGACCCACCCCTTTTGTCACCACTGATACACTTCACTTTAAATATGGTAACTGTAGCCTTACCCTTCAAAGATAGATTACAACTTCTGTTATTTGGTTATCTGTACCAGAATTGACTTAGTCACAGAAAGCCTTAAGTATAAAAAAAAAACAAAAAAACTCCAAGATACTTACATACATTACAAGATAATACACACTAAGACTATGGGGAATACAGTATATCTGTATATCTACAGAAATATAAAAAAGATTTTTGGAAACACTAAACACACAGAATAACCTCTCTCACTTCTATCTGATAAGCAGAGTAGATGCCTCCCCAGACTGGGAACTCTGTCAGGCAGACTCGAACTCTTATGCTGTTTGCTCAGAGTCTCAATCTTTACTGGCCTGGCAGGTCCAACCACAAACTGCAAAAGCCTCCGAATGACCAACCCACCAAAATGCATCATCGTGCATGTTGTCACTCTGACATCACAGGTCCAGCCATCTGTTTGATCCCTAATAGATCACCTCACTGGAAAACTGGTTCAAACCAAATTTGTCATTTTCAAGCCCAAGCATGTGGACTATAATGTCCATCCTTTGTCCTAACCAAAGTGTGCCCACAGGGGATGTCTACTCCCATCATTACACAGAACAGCTCCTTTGATATAAAAAGAGCTCAGCTTCCTATGAAGATTCCCAAAACAGTCACCCCTTACTTTAAAGCAGCCCCTGCTGTAATACAAAACGAAAAACATTTGATGACAGGAATTCCACACCCACCCTCCCTGAGAACGCAGACTGGATTTTCAAAGTTAAATCTTTCTCACCTCTGCTGAATTAGCTACAGAGTCCAAGCAGTTCTAATGAAAACTAAAACAACACAAAACAATTCACGCAGTAAAAAATGCATTAAAAGATGCTACACCACCCGACTGCATGTGTCTACCCTTTGTGATCGGTAAGATGTTCCCGACACCCACTGTTTGTTGGTTTGTTTCACCTCAAAGCCTATTTTTAGCCTGGTTCCCTGCAGAACAAATACACTGCCAAAGTGTCTAATACAATGCCGGTCCGCCCGGTGCAGCGGCAGAGCTACTGCTCATGACGCCAGCGACCCAGGTTCAGTAGCGAGACTGGGTTGCTGGAGGGCTGACCGAGGGGAGAAGGATCGAGTGCCCACAGGGTTGCTGCTCTCCTTCTCCAGGGAGGGTGGGTTGCAGTCTTCACTGCTATACAGCCACCTGGGTGACCACAAGTGGAGATACAGCCAAAGATGCAGCAGCATAGGGAGGGGTGGACGTCGGCCAAGGGCCTGGAGCGAAGGTATGTCTCTGCCTGCCTTCATCTTGTTGGTTCTCCTCAAATGCCAGCATCTGCAGGGGGGGTGGGAGCAAGAAACACCAGGGGGAAAAAAAAAAAAAACATATGCGCCAGGAGATGGGCCCCAGTGCCGGTAACTGTGGGGGATCTGGGGAACAGCTTCGGGTGTCCACTTCCCTCTAAGGTCTCGAAGGGGATTAGGGGAGTCCCCAACACCCCGCCTGGCAGGGGGGGTCATCCGGGGGCTCTAGAATGTTCCAGGGAGCGGAGCACTCCATGGAGGCAGACGTCCTCGGTCCTTCTGGCACAGCCTGTGTCAGTGCACTGGGGACCCTGATGGAAAGGGCAGACACAGAGCAGGAAGAGGGGCGTAAAAAGTAAGTTTAAAAAAAGTGCCTAATACAGAGTGGGCACCCTCTTCATATAAAGTTTTAATACTATTAATGTTAAGGGATATTGCAGTTATGATATTTTCCTTACACATGCAATGGAGTGGTTAGGTGATTGCAGTGGTCGGGTCTTTTGGGTGACTGGTCTGCTCCTGCTCCTAATCCTTTTTGCCATTGAGGATTCCACAGCTAAACCCTCCGTGTCCAAGGAAAAGTCTTTCAAAGAGGAGGACAAGGAGGCCTCTAAATCTTCCTCTTCCTCCTTCAGATCCCCCTATTGCCTCTTTTCTTACAGAACTGTAAATCTGTTTCTTAAAACCATCTGCTTAGGGGTTCTGACTTTAACCTGTTTCATCCTCTCTTCTTTGAGCCTACATCATCACTCTCTCTTTCTCCTGAGAAGAAGGTGGGGTGGGTTGGGACATATCTGTGGTATCATCAGATGTGGTTCCACCTGCCTTCTGAGGTCCTGGTGCAGACTGGGGCAAAACTGCTCATTTTCTTCTCTCCCTTGGGAGACTTGGGAGTTTATTCTCCTTAACCAAGTCTGGAATCCACTGGGACATTCCCCGAGTTCATTACAGCATCTCCTTTAGGCTGAGAGATATCTGGGGACCAGAGGAGGAGGAGGAGAAGGGTTCTGCTCTGTGTCAGACCTTCGAACCTCAGTGTGTTCATCAGCAGGGGGCTCCAGGATTTGTCTGTGAAGTATTAACTTAAGCAGCTAATCTTCTTATAGACTCAGTTTGTTGACCTTTGGAAATAATTCTTTCCTTATCAGTTGTTTCTTCCCTATTGTGCCAGGCCCAAGGACACTCTCGAAAGGAATGCCCCTGTTCATTGCACAAATTACAGTGAAAAGAGCTGGGGAACTGTGGGCCCTTATGACCATACTCAAAACACAGACTACACCGTGGTTTGTCACACACTGCGCTGCAGTGCGACTTTTAGCACTGATGGCAAGATTTTGGTTGTCAAGGGTAAAAACAAAGATCACAAACTTTCCCCAGATAAAAGCTACTGGGCAGGTAACTAAGGCCTGTGTTGGTGTCATCCAATTTCACTTTAAACTTCCACCCACCCATTTAAATAAGTTCAGAATCCAGGACGGCTAGAGGCCTGTCCAAAATTTCACATCTCTGCTGTAACCAGTATGTAATATCCGTGATGTTTACCCCTTCATTCTGAAAAAATACTGTGATTGTGTTAAATGTTGGTTTTATAAGGAAAATGGTTATGAAAGGGGCCCATGCAGCTGTATCTTTTAGTTTTTTTTTCGTAACTGTCCCAGAACTAATGTAAGGAATTAACTGTTTTTTTCTGTTTTTGTTTTTTTTTTATTTATTTATTGATTTTGCAAGTAAAACTTACAAAGCAAAATTGTACATAGGAGGATAGCATAAAAGTTTACAGTACAGACAATATATTCTTATACAGATTGTGTGTACGACACCCCCTTTTGCGGTACAACATGGGGGGAATTCCAAAATTAAAACATATACTGAATAATTTCACCCATCGCATGCAGCTAGGAAGACCAACAGGGAATCTTAACAGATTGAGCAAATAGGTTTTCCCTATTACCAAAGCGACTATAAAGTCTTACTGATTACCCCAATTCAGTCTACTTATATATATATTCCAATCTTATACCCAAAACTCCCAGAGAAATTAAATATTCATTTCCCCTTTACCAGACAGATCCTGAATCATTATAAAGCACCAGCAGCATTGAGCAGGAGTTAAGTAAAATATTTGTTTAAACCCTCAAGTGGCCCCTTTTACTCCCAACATGAAAAGAACAGCAATAGAAGAACTAGATATAACATCTCCTTCATTTTCTTATAACGTATTACAAATGCAAGTGGAACTGAACTTAACCTGCTGTAATAATGGCCCCACTTATATTTTCCCCCGAGGAGTGAAGACCAGTGGCGTCATGTGAAATAGTAAAACGAATCAAAATTAGCTTAACAGTTGCATTTATCACAAAGTAGGATCCGGATTACAGTCCAAATAAACAAACAGTCTATACACGATGCTCTCAGTTCCAAAAACGGGCCACTAACTACCACAGGCCCAGTCCCCACAGCATGAGTCTACTTTACCCAGATACCCCAGATGATCAGTCGCCGTCAGACGAGGTTCCTTCTTCTTCAACCCCCTCCAGCTCCAATTCAATTTTCCAGATCATCTTGCCAGCATCCTGCAGTTCATTAAATAAACACTGCTGCCCATTCCACATTAACTGGAGTTTAGCCGGGAGAAGTAGCTGGTGCTGCACTTTAAGCTGACGCAGCCATCGAAGGCCTTGCAACGTTGGCGGGTGCTGAACGAGAGGTCCGGAAACAGCATGACTTCGTCTTCACCATATTTCAGGACCCTACGGTGCCGGGCAATTGCAAGAGCCCGATCTCTGTCCCCAATTCTTGTGCACACTATCAGGAAGGTTCCTGGAGTCGATGAATCCACTGCAACTCTTCTAGGGGTAATTCTGTAAGCCTCTTCCAGGGATAGAGTAGGTTCAGCTTCATCAAACCCCAGTATGGCTGGCAAAAACATTCTAGCAAAAATCAGGCTGTCCTCCCCTTCAGCATTCTCTGACAGTCCGATGACTCGAAAATTACGCTCTCTTGCCTGGTTCTCTACTGTCTCCAGCCTTTGACGAAGGTGCGAGTTTTCTTTTATTAATTTAGTAGTGGCATCTGTCGATTTAAGGATGGAAGATTCAGAGCGTTGAACAATAGCTTCACATTGCTCCATTTTGGTTTCCAGAGTAGAGACTCTCTGAGTGAGAGTATCGAACTTTTTATCTAAGTCCTGCACTGTTTTCATGAGCTGATGGTGCGTGGAAAGTATGGAAGCTAGTGAGGCCTCCTCCAGTATCTTATCAGTCGAGTCCCCTGCTTCTCCATGCTGATCAGGCCTCTCCTCCTTGTTCTGCTTGTTAGGAGCAAAAAAGTTGCCAGCTGGAGCCCCAGCCCCTTTAGTTTTGCCCATCTTGTCAATTACAGGTAATCCAAGCACTCTAAAGCAGTTTCTGGTATTTTAGAAAAGAACAGGTTTGAGTTTTAATTGTTTTTTAAACATTCTTCTCTGGGAGCTTCAGGAGTTTGGCTTCCTCTCAGCAGCACTCTCGGAATTAACCGCTTTAAAACTGATGTCATACACCACCTCACCAGATATATGGATCAGAGCATACAATTCTGTTGTAAAGAAACCCATGGAGTTTTTAAGCAAGGTCTTGCAAAATGCACTCTAACAGTGGGATCCTCAGAACCTCCCACATACCTTAGGCGAACAGCATTTCGCCACTGCACTGGCTCCTCTTGGGTCTGAAACAGGTCTACCATTCTAAATAGTCCGTTACCCCTGCCTGGTTGCCTGGGTCGCCTTCCCCTGCTGTCCCGGTGCTACCAGACTTTGGTCTATGATAATCAGGGTTTGTAGAGGTCCTCCGTTTCAAGGCTTAGGTACCTACCCTTTGTGAGGGTCCAGAACTGTGTCTGTGCCTGGGGGCCTCCCCTCCAGGGCACCAGACTTGGGGAGCATCTGCCCAAGTGGTGGTGGGGGTAATGGGATAGTTACCCTTGTATCCACCTGTTCAGGTTCCCAATGAGGTAGCTGTTCTCAGGAAATAGACACCAGGGTACCTGAGAAACACTTGGGCTAGGTACATTCTGTCCCCCTGCTACAGAGGCATGCAAAGTAGTTCTGCGAATAGTCACATTTTTTAGCTTATTTAACTCATGAACAGTCTCATTAATACCAGTTCCAGTAGTCTCTGCATTCAAGCCATGCTTCCCAAAAGAAACTGTATCACTCATACCATTATTGAATGGAATAGAAATGCCCTTCTTTGCAAGCTCGTTTCCTCCATCCACACTTCCCATCGCAGTGCCTGTGTCAATCTTACGATACAGCAGTTTGCAAATCCTTGCCCATTATCCATCTAGCAGACCCTTCAATTAAAGTAGTCTCAGTGTTTTCAGTAATTTTTGTAGTACTACACCTTATTTCAGTCTCCACTGTCTTATGAGAAATTGACTGCCGTAACTCTGGGGAAAGTCCGCTTTTGTTCTCCTCGCCTCTCTGATCGCCAGTCTGTGCTTTCACTGCCATCCATGATTTACTGTCAGGGGACTTCTCCCACCCTGTGGCACATAGAGCACTTTCAGCATACCAATCAGTGGTACATTCCTGTGTGGGGACTGTTCTCCCCCTCTGCAGCCCCAAAGTCTTGCCAAACTTTCCTGCTGCCGCTTCCAGGCTGGCTGAGCTGGTGACGTGTTTGGAGCTATCAGGCCTGAATCTGATAGTGGGTCAGCATCATTGTACAGCTGTTTTTAAGTAGATCACTTCACAGGATGTTCTCTACCTATTCTTTCCTCTTGTTCTGCAAATTATTGGAGCAGGTGCTGTCTTCTCACCGACATCCCTCTCTCAAGTTCAGCGTCATCTTGGTTTGCACCAGCCTGTGTGTTACTGTTAGCAACATCATCTATCAGCATGTGTTCATCACAAGTACAAGTATGGGCCTGCTCTTCTACTTGGCTGTTTGTACATTTCAAATCAAAGTCCATATTCTGCTCCATAAGCACTGGGGCAGGCATTTCAGTCTCTGCCAATGCATTAGGCTGGCTATTTTCCTTATGATGCACCATAAGAAGAACGGTTTTCATTAACAGTTTTGCCAAAAGTTACAGTAAGTGTCCATCTCCAAAGCCTCCTCTTCCTCCATCCTCCATGTCTGCCATCTTAGTGAGCAGCCTGATGGACAAGGAATCCCCCTACAGGCAAGAGTACAGTAATTTCTCTGGTGCGATGGCCAGCATTATCCTATTAATAAAACAGGCCATGTAACCCACCCTCCAAGACACACCTGTAATCAAGCTGTCACAGCTTAGTGTGCCTTTTCTAGTCAAAAATTAAAACTAAATAAATAACTCTGCAAACCATTTTTACAAACACTAACATCTGAATGGCTAATCAGTATTGTTCAAGTCACAGGGGGAACCGTACACCCTGCAACATGCGACCAGCACTATGTAAGACACTTCTGGTGTGGTGCCGTGTTGCAATGGCGTGCATTTTACTTGCCCTCAGCAATGACTGAGACTCAGGCCCCAGATGTCAGCTGGATTTACAGGCTGGTTCCATGTTGTGGTATCACCCAGATTATCTCTGCAATGCCAACTTACCCTCACAAACAAAGATAACTGGCACAGGTTCATCTCACTGTCTTTACTATGTGGTCATTTTCACACTGGGCTTTTTTCCAGCATTTGCTGCAGCTTAAGCCAATTTCTTTTAAAAAAAAAAAAAAAAAAGAAACAGATTCGGGAAGATTCTTTTGAAAATGAAATTCCAGACCCAAACTGGTGACACTGGGAATAGTATACTGGGCTGCAATGTCACACACTGAGCTTTGTGTGGAAAGTCAGATTTCCAATGACAGGCTGGAAGAGGCTTGCGTTCAGACTCCTTAAGGTGACTGCCCAGATAATGAAGTGTCTTCCTGGCCTGAACCGAGAACAGCTTTAATTTTGCTAGTGACTAGCCTGGTCAGATGGAGCAAGGTCAGTTGCACTTAAGGATGGGGAGAGATAAAGGGGTAACAAAGTAGTGGTTCACACAGCAGTATGATGTCTGCATGGTCACCTACGCCTCAATCGGTCCTGCTCACCCATGCCAGAGCCAGGTACATTGGTGATGCAGCTCTGCAAAGTAAGTGTGTGTGTATGGTGGTGGTGGTGGTGGTGGGGGGGCAATGGTATTATTTGTTTTGTTTCAGTTTACTGGGTAAGTGCACTAGACATAAACTTTGCCTATTTTCAGTCATAAGTGTATAAATATAATGCTATAAAATATATGGGGGTTATAAAAACCATTAAAATAGGATTCAGGGATGTCAGAATACACCAAGCTAATGAAAATACACTGGTGCTTAAAAAACACATAATATAATTGGAGTAAAAGACTATTTTATTACCATTTTTTCATGATTCACTCCCACTTTTTTATTTTAAAAATGTATTCCCACCCTGCACATTTAAAGTACTGTAAGTATACAGTACTTGTGGGGGCTGTGGGATTCAAACCAGGACTCCAGGTTTGCAGCTCAGAGTCTTAAACCACTGCGCTTATACTGCCTCCTATGTGCAGGGTAGGAAATACATTTTTAAAATCAGAAAGTGGGAGTAGATGTTGACAAAATGGTAATAAAATAGTTACACATGCAGGAAATTGGAAGCTTTATGTAATTCTACCTGACACACCACCACCACATGCTGAGTGGACTCAGAAGTGGTAGAGACAAAAAAAAAAAAGAGCATCAGTGTCAACTGTGACTGTACAGTAACTATGTGCAAAAAAACTTACTTTGCCAATTAATCTGCAAAGTTCCACTACTTCACGAAGCTGATCAGCCCTGCGAAGTATCAATTCACAGTACAAGGTCAACTCTGCGAAGCTGCCAATTTTGCCAGCAAAGCAGACCTCCCAGTCAAAGTTTTCTGGAAGGAATCAGTGTACCTTGTGACTGCAGATGACATGGTAATGAAATTACATGTATGCCATGAAGAGGCTATATTCACTGCAGTTTTATGACAAGTGTAGTAGATCAGTCAGTCTGTGTGTGTGTCTGAGAAAACAATGTTCTAAATGTTTTTTTTTTTTAATTCTATATTTATCGATTTTTCAGCCATTACAGCATAAACAACCGCAAACATTTATTCATTTAGTTTTTGTTGCCCGGGAAAGGGGGGGCTAGGCAATTCTACCTATTTTCAGCATTGTCTGGGTGGTGAGACACAGGTGGAAACCAACTGAATTTGAATTAGATTAAAGGGAAACACCCGTGTGCTAAAGCCCCACATCTTAGTTTCGCATTGTAAATGTATTTCATTACTTGTCTGGTTGCGGACTATTTTGTACTTTATTCGGCTGACCCTGCCATCCTTCCCGCCAGCATATTGAATGCAGCATCCGTCCCACAATCTTGTACAGCTGTCCTGAGTCTGACATATGAGCCAGAGAACAGCCGAGGGAGCGTGTAAAGTATGACACTATGAACGGCACTGTTAATAGCTCCGGTTCGATATAATACAGGCCTGGGTGCTATCCCGTGACCAAGTACAGATCAGATTGGCAAAATTACCTTTTGGGCAAGATTTGAACATTTTCACCACTCCCCTTGCTAATGAGGTGGGGTCATAAGAAGGCAATGTTGAAAATCTGGGGTCATAATATGTAAAAATGTAAAAGTTATGCGCATACGTTGAAAGTTTTCTATGCTCACCTTAACTTTGGTAATGTTATATATTTTGACTCCAAATTTTCAACGTCATCATTTTTTCACATCACCTTATGAATGTGAGAGCTGCCATTTTTCAAGTCCTGGCTAAAATGTCTTTTCATACCTGTGGCATGAAATGACGTTTCAGTGGTGCAAAATTATGTTTTGGTTGGGATTTGAACATTTTCAACTATTGGGTTCATGAGGTGGGGTAATAAGAACGCTATGCTGAACATTTGGGGTACAAATATGGTAAAATACCCAGGGTATGAACAAATGTTGCAGTATTTCAATGTTCACTCACAACTCAACTAATTTTCAATATTTTGACTCCAAACTTTTAACATAGCCACTTTTCCACACCACACCATAAATATGATGTGTCATTTTTAGAAATCCTAGACAAGACCTGTTTTCGTGTTTCTGGTGTAAATGACATTTCGGCCAATATACTATAAATGGTACATCATACATTTCATATCAGGTTAATCATAAAATGAGTATCTTGAAAATTTTGGGTCAAAATTTAAAAACAAAACAATGTAATTGTTAACAAACTTTGTGTGTAGTGTCAGTCTTGACCCCAGTGGCTATGCTTTGTGATGCCGTGCCGGTGAGCTGAGTTCGGGGGTGAGCTCAGTTACCCAACTGGATTGAGTGAGGATGGGGGGAGGCATTGTTATGTAACACCCCCCCCAGCTAGGGCATAAAAGGTATAGGGTTGTTCGCACTGGTCCAAGCACCCTATAATGAAGACAACTGTGTTCTTGGCATATGGCTCTGCACATCTCCAACTGTGGGTGGCAGAGGGCCCTGTGCATTGGCTGACAGATGGACTTTTTGCCCTGTGCATTTGTATCTCCACTCACATGGAAGCACGGAGATCAGAAGGCCTTGTACTTCTGCAGTCCACCAGACAGCCCCATTAATTCTTCACATCCATCACTGCACGGCACAACAGAGCCCACAAGGGCCATGCACTTCTGTAGGTGGACCTCAAAAGTGCAAAACAGCTCACTCGCACCAGGAAGGTGCAAGAAGTAAAACATGATCCACTGGCAAAGCAAGCATTAGCACACCTTGAGTAGTGCAACAAAAGGCTTTATTAAATTATTTTACAAATACCACCAGAATCAGCACAGCTGACAAGCTACTGAAACCAGACCAGTTCATTTGCCAGTACTAGTGTAGGTGGAAAGTCTTCCCTTGGTACGGGGCATCTGCATTTGGGACCTACGTAAATGAAGATATGATTCCATTATCTCAGAAAGAAAGGAAATTATTTGCAAGAAAAAAATGCTTTAAAGTGCACCAGTTAGGGTTCAACTTAACCCCTCAAAAGTAGGGAAATGTGGCATTTGGGTTTCCAACCCTAACTCCCCACACCCACCCAAGCAGCAAAAGGGGGAAAAAAATTAGGGTTTTGGGTCTCTAGAGTCTTGGCAAATCAATGGTGGGATCTTCCTTGGGGTTGTCAACTGTGATGCCTACCCTGTTCCCTGAGCAGACAACATTACACATGGTGTCCTTTCTTCACCCAGGGTGCAGGGCCCCCTGTGAAGAAAGCTACAGCAGATTGTGTTGGCAACACGTCGCGAGACATTCTTCTCTAACTCTGAAGAGTGTATCACTATGAGGCACTTACTTGGAGATGTACTTTGTGCTTCGCACAGAAGGCTATGGGCTGGGGGTGAGGGGTGAGCATTAGGGTTGATAACCCCAAGGAAGATCCCACTACTGATTCGCCAAGAATCTGGGGACCCAAAATTTTAACTGTTTTTCCCTTTTACTGCTCATTGGGTGGGGAATTAGGAATGGAAACTCTAACACCACATTTTTCTATTTTTGTGGCATTAAGTTAACCTAAATGGCGCATTAATGAATTTATTTTACAAAGAACATTTGATACATACAACAGTAGTTTACAAGTTATAGCTTTGAAATCAACAGTTGGTCTGAAGATATAGTGTATAGTAGAGTGCTGTGGATAGTCAGTTCTAATGTTCCCCCCTTCCCCTCAGCCCATTGCCTCTTGTCCAAAGCGCAAGGTACAGCTCCAAACCAGTGCCTCATAGTGATATGCTCTTCAAAGGTAGAGAACTATATCTTGCCACATGTTGTCAGCACAATTTGTTGTAGCTTTCTTTATGCAGGGCCAAAGAAAGAACATGTGTAACGTTGTTTGCCCAGGGAATGGGTGAGCATTAGGGTTGATAACCCCAAGGAAGACCCCACCACTGATTCGCCAAGACTCCGTAGACCCCAAAACCTTATGTTTTTTCCTTTTGCTACTAGGGGAGTGGGACTGGGAGTTAGGGTTGGAAATCCTAACACCACATTTCCCCACTTTTGTGGCGTTAAGTTACCCTAACTGGTGCAGTAACATTTTCTTTGCGAAGAATTTCCTTTCTTGTTTAAGATACTGGAATCGTATCTTCGTTCATGCAGCTTTCTTCAGGTCCTGGGTGAACAGATGCAGATGAGCCAAGGGAAGACTCTGTCTACCTACAGAAGTGCAGAGATGGATGTGAAGAATTCATGGGGCTATGTGGTGGGCTGCAGAAGCACAGGGCCCTTTGGTCCCTGTGCTATCATGCGGTTGCAGATACAGATGGCAGAGTGCATCTGTCAGCCAGTGCACAGGACCATCAGCCACCCACGTGTAGAGAGGTGCAGGGCTGTATAGCAAGATGACAGCTGTCTTCATTACACCCTCGCCCCATCCAGCTGGATCACTGAGCTCACCCCTGAATTCAGCTCACCTGCACAGGATCACAAAGTATACCCCCTGAGGTTAAGACTGGCACTACACACAAAGTTTGTTGTTAATTATATATATATTTTTTTTAATTTTTACCCCAAATTTTCAAGATACTCATTTTGATTTGCCTTATAAACATGGCATAATGTCATTTCACACGAGAAGTGTGGAAACAGGTTTCATCCAGGATTTAAAATGACACGTGTAGTGTTTATGAGGTGGTATGGAAAAATGGCTATGTCAAAAGTTGGGAGTCAAAATTTATTTATTTATTTGCTTTTGTTAACCAAGTAAGTACACTAGACAGCCAAGTGCCTATTTTCAGGAGTGACCAGGGAGAGTTACAAGGTATCCATAAAAACACAATTACATACAGGAGCCACATGCTCCGCCATAGGGTGATACAGAGATAACAACAAATAACAGTTTGGAATTCGCAGCAAGAACAACAGAAACAGGAGCCAAGCATCAAAGTGGTTTAGGGAACATGAGTGAAATAACATCAAATAGCAGTTGGGAGTATACAGCAAGAACAACATCAGCAGGAGAAAAACAACAAAATAGTTAGGAGTACATAGGTGAGTAATAGCCTGGCCTAGATGCCTGTAAAGAGAGGGAGGGCTAGGTACTAGCTTGGGTGAGGAGAATGATTAAGAGAGATAACGCCGCTCCACCAGGAGCAGTAAGTGCCTAAGGAGGGCAGTCAGCAGCGGGGATTACGTTAGGAGAGACTGCACGCGGGGGCAGGTGTGTGCTTAACACAGGCAGGTGGATGCGGTTTTTAGGAAGTTCCATAAGGAAGATTTTAAGCAAGGGTGGGAGGGGGAGGCACGAACGTGAGCAGGGAAGGAGTTCCACAATTTAGGTGCATGGACGGTGAAAGCCCAATCGCCTGTGAGGGTGTGGGTCTTGGGGACCCGACAGGCCTTAGCGGCGCACGACCTAAGGTTGTAGACAGGGGAGGCATGTTTTAGCGGAAAGGCAGGCGAGGCAGGAGTGGCTGTTCTAACCATATTGTCAATGAAGTTGCCAAGGTGTAGGTCCGGAACTTCTCAGGGGTAGCCACCTAGTCGAGGTAGAGCCTCAGCGTGTGTGAGGCGGGGGCAGAGGCGTGAGCGGCATGCGTATGTATGTGGTGTCCCACTTGGCGAGGCTAGAGGTCGGGACAGGGGCAAAGGCAACAAGCCCGTAGGAGAGTGTGGGGAGGAGAAGCCCCTTAGCTACGGCAAGCCGAGCTGCGGGGGTGAGGCAGTCCTTAGCTCTATTGGCTAGGCCGAGGTTGGCATTTGTCGCTTTACAAATGGTCCGAATGTGCATGGAGAGATCCAATTGAGGATCGAGAGTGACGTCTAGGTATTTTACAGAGTCAGTGTTCAGAAGGAGGGAGTCACTTGATCCATGGATTTTTAGGGGGATCGTGCAGGAGGAGGTTTTGGCCATGGAGCCAAAGAGCATGGCCTGCGTTTTCTTCAGGTTCACTGTAAGTTTGTGTCCATCAAGCCAGTTCCTGATAAGAGAGAAATCAGAGTTGAGCTGGGAGTTGATGGAGGTGATGTTCTGTGAGCTGGCTAGGATGACTAGGTCGTCGGCGTAAAGTGTTAGGTGTCCATTGGTAGTGACAGAGGGTAAATCGTTAATGAACAGGAAGAACAGGATTGGTCCAAGGACGGATCCTTGGGGCACCCCGCTGTTCACTGGGGAGAGGGGTGAAGGGGTTCGATTAAAGCAGGTGTATTGCTACCTGCCCCCTAGGTAATTGGCGAACCAATCAAGGGGATGGAGTGAGAATCCATGGGACTGCAGGGCAGAGAGGAGGAGGGGGTGGTCCACCCGGTCAAAGGCCTTAGATAGATCAATGAAGATGGCCCCTGTCAATTTGCCTTGGTCAGTTGCGGACCGGATCTGGGAGGTGACCACAGCGAGGGCGGTCGATGTACTGTGCCCTTTACGGAAACCGTGCTGGGTAGGGGATAGCACATCATGTCCCTGGAGGTAGTGAGAGAGTTGCGAAACAACCGCTTTTCGAGGAGTTTGCTGGCAGCACATAGTATAGCAATGGGGCGATAATTATTGACGTCTTTTGGGTCGCCATGTTTAAGGACAGGGATGACCTTAGCAACCTTCCACAGGTCAGGGAGGATCCCTGAGATAAGTGAGGTGTTGAAAATGTGGGCGATCGGACTGGCAAGGAGAGGAGCCCCCATGCTAAGAAGCTTCGGCTCGAGATTGTCGTGGCCAGCTCCCATGTGGTGAGAGAGGCCGGCAAGGAGTTTCTGGGTCTCACCAATAGTGACTCGTTTGAGGTAGAAGGGGGGATGGGTAGGTGGGGGTGCTCCCAGCGGTTTTGGGGCAGGGGGCAGGGAAGGAAAGGGAGCCGGCAGGTCTGTGAACAAGCAGTTAAAAGAGGTGGCGATTGTTAGGGGGTTATTGCAGTTTGTACCCCCAATGAGCACATCAATGGGCTGTTCCTTGGGCGACCCTCTGACAAGGTTTTTCACGTTTGTCCAGAAACGCTGGGGGTTATTTGCTGAGGCAAGCAGGGCAGCTCTGCAGAACTCGCTTTTTGCGGCACGTATAGCTTGCTTGCTTGAGTTTCTTAGCTGGCAGTACTCCAGGAGGTCATCGTTATTATGAGAGATCCTGTGTTTTACCCAGCTTTTATCACGCAGTTTCATGAGGGAGAGAAGGTCACTATGGAGCCACTTTGTGGCTGTGCCTCGAACTCTCCTCTTTGAGAAGGGAGCGTGCCTGTTTTGCAGTGGGACAAATACTGCAATGAAATGGTCTAGGGCTGCAACAGGGTCATTTGTGGAAGTGATCCTAGACCAGTCAATCATCCGTAGGTCATTGAGGTAGTGGTTAGTCGAGAACTTAGAGTAGTCCCTCATCAGGAGCACTCGACTGGGGACTTTGAGAAGAGGTAGAACCCCATACGCAGTAGGTTGGGGAATGGCCGGAGATGGAATCAGGGAGTATCCCTGATTGGATGATGTTTTCGAGTCGGTTGCTCATCACCCAGTCAATGAGTGTCCCGGGGTCTCCATGGCGGGACGGCCTAGTGGGTTCAGTGATGACCTGGCTGAGAGCAAGGTCAGAGAGCAGTGGCTCGAACTGCTTATGGTTGGGCCCCATCCAGTTGAGGTTAAGGTCCTCTAGGATGAGGAGCTCATTTGGGCCGACCCTATCCCTAGGCTACTCGAGCAGGGAGGAGAGCCCTAGTATGCCACCCTTCGGAGGGTTATAAGTGCAGACGAGGTGCACCTTTTTGTATTCCCGAGAAGGAGGGGGTGGACAAACTCTCAGGGTAGGGGGGTCAGGGGTGAGTGTGCAACTATGGAAACGTTTGGGTGCTCCTTATAATAGAGGAGTACACCCCCGCTGCGCTTGCTACCTGCCCTATCACACCGTGCAAGGCTGTAGCCCGGGAGGGAGCAGGCAGAGTCGGGGTACTGGACTTGAGCCAGGTTTCAGTGATGCCCAAGATGTCAGGCTTATAGAGGGCTATCCAAGCTGTTAGTTCCGCAATATTCAAAATATTGAAAATGAGCAAAGTTCTGAGTGAACATTGAAATACTGCAATGTTCACTCATAATCTGGGCATTTTACTGTATTTGTACACAAAATTTTCAGCACAGCCTTCTTATTACCCCACCTCAAGAACCTAGTGGGTGAAAAGTATCAAATCCCCACTGAAATACACCAGCCCACCAGCGCAACAGCAGCACTACCACTTGCGACACCAACGACCCAGGTTCAGAAGCAAACCTAAGGTGTCGGAGGGCCGTCTGGGGGAGGATGATTGAGCATCCGCATGACTACTCTCCTCCTCCGGGGGGAGGGTGGGCAACAGCTTGGAGCTTGACCGACCCCTGGTGGAGGTCAGGGGAAGATGCAACCCAAGCTACAGCAGTTGGGGGATGTGGCAGACGTTGGTGCATGCACCGTGACATCAGCACATGCCACGTCTCCCAGAGGACAAACACCGGGGAAAATCCCCAGTTATGTTGAATGACTGCTGGCCTCCACAGGCCTTGCATCTGGTGACTCCGGAACCTACCCTCTGGATCCGGTTTGGCTGGATGAGGGGACTCCCAGCCCCCTGCCAGGGAGGGCAAGCCGTGGGGAATGGAGGGAGGGGTACGTCCTGGGAGAAGCCAGGTTGACAGGGCTAGGAGGACCAGTACGAATGAGGGCCAACTGGGTGGGGGAAAGAAAAAAAATTCCTGCTGAAATATCATTATGTACTACCAAAATGTCATTCCACGCCACAGACGTGAAAACCCATTTACAAGATTTGAAAAATTATAGCTGTCACATTCGTGAGGTGGTGTAAAAAACAACTATGTTGAAAATGTTGGGACAAAATATTTAAAATTATCAAAGTTACAAGCAAGCGTTGAAAATTTTCAACATATGATCATAACTTTGCCATTTTTACATATTTTGACCCTGGATTGCCAACAAAGCCTTCTTATGACCTCCACCTCATGAACAAGGGCAGCGAAAATTTCCAAATTCCACCCAAAAGGTGATTTTGCCAAGAGACCAAGAAATCACCTTTCAGGCCTGATATACATAATTCCACCACCACTGGTCAAGAGAAGGGGTCCCAAAAAGGCCATGCTGAAAATCTGGGGTCAAAATATACAAATATGACAAAGTTATGCATCCAAGTTCAAACCCCCATTGAAATACATTGAACTTCACTTACCTTAGTTTCTCAGATCACAGTTGCTGGTTCCACCAGCGGGATGTGTCTTCGATCTAAGAGTGAATCTTTGCCATGGGACATATTCAGGTGTGTGAGGGTGTGTGGTGGCGGGTGCTGAGTGGGGAAGTGTCAGATTGGTAAGGGATCATTTTCTTTTTTGCAGAACAAAAAATAAAAAAGAGGGACTGTTTTCCTCTTTTCAGTGGACAGGACAGTAACATTTTAACACTGGGACTGGGTACCCCAATGTCGGGTGACTGGTAGCACCAAAGGTGGGTACTCTGTGCCCCCCCCCACCTAAAAAATGGGAATGAGGGCTGGCAACCTGGAAGTGGGGGGGGGGGGGTTCAGGACAAGCAGTCCCGGCAGCTGGCACCCTGCTCCGCTTATAAAATATATGAATAGTACAAAACATTGAGAAAGGTGGGCAGGTGACCTGCAGGGGAAGAAGGAGAAAGAAGGGGTTCTAGGTGTAGGCACTCCAATCTGCTTAACAGATAGATAGATAGACAGACAGATACATATCATACATAGACAGACACAGAAAGTGAGAGACAGAGACAGGCAGACAGAGCAGGGGATTGGTGGCTCACTGCAGCCCGCAGCACAACTTCCAGCTCCGGTTGCAGAACTCAAGAAAGACTGCTGTTCTCACACAGAGAACATGGGTGAACAGCTCCTCTCACTAAGCTGGACACCTTGGATTCTGGGGTGCTCGGAAAAAACAGGTTACTCACCTGTAACAGTAGTTCTAGGAGTGTTGCATGTTGTTCATCCACACTTCTTGGCAGAGTCCTTTCCCCTTAAATCTTGCCAGAAGGTCTTCAAGCTGGTTCCTCTCACACACTCGGGTGGTATAACCCTCAGCTCCACCCCATGACACCAGATCTTGCCCGCTGGAAGCTAAGGTTGTGCGTCGAAGCTTGGGAGGTCGGGTGGGTCAGTGTGAATGAACAACATATACCACTCCTAGAAAGAACAGTTACGTAAAAACTTACCATGACAGTAAACATTTGAAGAGCATCTCTTGCAGTAGGTAATACTGTTGGGTATCCTGCAGAGGTCGTAGTGCACAGCAGCTCTTCTAGCAATTTTTCACCAGGGACCGCCCACACCTGACATCAGCTTCCTGTTTCCTATGTAAGTGTGGGCGGTCCCTGGTATCCTCAGTTCCCCTGCTGGATTCAGCTTGCAAAGAGAGGACTGAGGGGAAGCTAAGGTACCAAAGCAGTCCCAACCCTAGTCACTGGACCAGAATTTACTCTCTTAAAGAAAGAGGGGGATGGAGGGTAGGAACAAACCTACTGCAAGAGACACTCCACAAAGATCTACTGTTATGGTAAGTTTTTACGTAACTGTACTATCTTCAGTGGTCTCTTGCAGTAGGTAACATTTTTGGGATGATTCCCAAGCAATAAAGCCCATGTGGGAGGACAGTTATGATAAGAGACCTTGTAGGACTGCACGGCCAAAGGCCATCCTACATAGTGAGGCAATATCTAAATTGTAGTGCCTTGTGGATGTATGGATCATGGACCAGGTAGCTGCATTGCAGATATCTGAAATGGAGGCTCCCTTAAAGCAAGCCACAGTGGTGGCCATAGCTCTAGTGGAGTGGGCTTGGACAGGTACAGGTAAAGGCTTGTTGTATTTTTTGTAACAAAATGAAATACAATGTGCCAACCAGGATGAAAGAGTACAAGTTGCAATCGGGAGGCCCTCGCAAGAGACGAACAGTTGAGACGTCTTTCTAATCTATTGTGTTTGTTTAGTATAGTAGCATAGTATACGCTGGACATCTGAAGTATGTAGTAGATGTTCACCCTGATTGGAGTAGTCAGGATAGTAGACCGGAAGCTCCAAGGACTGATTTAAGTATGCTTAGAGACTACTTTAGGAAGGAAGGAAGGGTTAGTATGAAGAACCACCCTATCTTTGTGGGAAGTCAAGAAGGTTCCCTACACATGAGGGCATAGAGTTCGGAAATACGTCAAGCGGAAGTGATAGCCACCAGAAATAGGGTTTTCCATGAAAGAAAACGGAGTTCACAAGTGGCAGCTGGCTCAAAAGGCTCAAGGGTCATTTTTTCTATCAAAAAATTGAGATCTCACAGAGGAGTGGATCTTCTAATAGGAGGTTTAATATGTAACATTCTTCTCAAAAACATCTTAGCTAGATGATGTTAGTACAGTAACCGGCCATCCAGAGGCTCATGGAAAGCGGAGATGGCAGCCAAGTGGACTCTCACTGAAGAATAACTTAGACCGGACTCAGATAGTGAGGCCAGGTAGTCCAGAACCTTCATCAGTGGACAAGTGTAAAGGTCCACAGATTGAGAGGCTGTCCATATGGAAAAACGTTTCCATTTGGAATTGTATGTTGCTCTTGTTGCTCGCTCACGGGAGGCCAAGAGGATAATGGCAACAAGAGAGGACACTTGTAAACGAGTTGTGAAAATGTCCTCAGGAGCCAAGCATGAAGGTGTAGAGCCTTCAGGATGGGGTGCAGGAGAGACCCGTGACACTGAGTCAAGAGGTCTGGTCTGACTGGCATCGGGAGGGGATCCTGGACAGACAGTTGCAGAAGCAGGGGACACCATGTCTGGCAAGGCCACAATGGGGCTATGAGAATCATCGTGGCTGGTTCTAACTGTAATTTCAGTAGAGTCCATTGCAGGAGAGGGACGGGAGGGAAGCATACAAGAAGAGACATGTCCAGGGTTGGGACAGAGCATCTAGAGATGATCCCTTTCTGTTCGGGATAATGGAAAACTATCTGGGAAGATGGTAATACTCTGAGGAGGCAAAGAGAGCCATCTGCAGAGTGCCTCATAAGTTGAAGATTTCTTGGAGCTCTTGCTCGTGAAGTGTCCATTTGTGAGTTGTGGATTGGCAACTTAGCCGGTCCGCTAACTGGTTGCAGTGTTCCGGTAAATAGACAGCTATATGTATCAACTGTTGCTGTATAGCTTCTTGCCAAACTGCAAGGATCTCTCTGCGCAGGGTGCGAGACTTCGTACCCCCTTGCTTGCTGTGTGTGACAGAACATTACTGCAGTGTTGTCCGATTGGCTCAGTAATGATCCTGGCAAGAGGTACAGCCGGAATGCCTGGAGGGCGAGACGGACCGCTCTCATCTATAAGAGACTGATATGAGACAGATGGGGAGAAGCGGGCCATTGACCTTGGGTCTGACAAGGACAGAAGTGCACTCCCCAGCCCTATAGGGAAGCATCTGTGGTCAGCGTTTGCATGGGGGTGGGGGCTGGAAAGGCATTCCTTGATTCTGATTGTCCACCATGTCAGGGAAGACTTCAGAGAGGGAGTGACCCCGCTTTTGTCTTCAAACTGTCCTGTTTTTGGGACCACTGATTCTAAAGGGTCCACTGGACAGGTCTCATATGGAGATGGGCGAATGCCACCATAGGGATGGCAGCAGACATGTGACCCAGAAGGCGCAGCATTTGTCTGGCTGTGACTATTTTCTGAGTCTGTATATCTAATGCCAGAGCTATATGCGTGGTCCTGCCAGGCAGGTGGGAGGTAAGCTCTGGCTGTAACTGTATCTAGAACAGCTTTAAGGTACTGGAGAGACTGTGTCGGATTTGGACTGGACTTTGGCCAATTAACAGAGATTCCCAGATCTGCGAACAGTTTCAAGGTATCATCTAAAGAGGCAAGCAGGGCTAATTTAGAGTCTGTTTTTATTAACCAATCTTCTAGATATGGAACGATGAAGTGCCCTTCTCTTTGTAAGGCTGCTGTTACCACTGCTAGGCATTTGAAGAACACTCAGGGGGCAGATGAGAGGCCAGAAGGGAGTGTTTGAAATTGGTAATTTTGACCCAGTAGGTGGAAGCACAAAAATTTGTGGTGGGCAGGGTGGATGGGAATATGAAGGTAGGCATCCTTCATGTCTAAGGCGCAAAGCCAATCATCTTGCTTTAGGATCGGCATGATGGCAGGTAGGGTGATCATACGGGAATGCTTGTACTTAATGTAAAGATTCAGTTGTCTATGATCCAGAATTGGTCTGAGGTCTCCTGTACGTTTGGGCACCAAAAAGAAATGGGAATAAAATCCTGTCTGATGTTTCAGAAGGGGCACAGGGACAATAGCCTGCTTGGTCAAGAGGGTCATCAATTCCTCCTGTGAGATGGGTATATGTTCTGGAGGATAATGAATCTTTTGGGCAAGCGAGGGGTGGAGAGAAACACCACAGTATGACCCTTCTGTATGATCTAAAATTCCCCAACTGTTGAAAGTGATCATTTGACAGGCCTCCAGATGGAGGGCAAAATGACCCACCCCACAGCCTCTGAGGCCTGGTCAAGGAGGCGGGGGAAGCCCTACTGGGTCACTGGGAGGTGGGCTGCGCAGCCCCACCTGAAGGGCAGGAGCGGGCACCCCTGACGGTAGAGGTGTTGCCTCTGGTGGATTGAGCACGACCTCTGAAGACACCTTTATTACCTCTGTATCGTCCTTCTCTTTTGGAATAAGAGGAGTGTTAAGTACGGTAGGTTGTAGCTGGAGTATTATACATGCCATGTACCATACGGAGGGTTCCGCCTGATGCCTGTAAGTCATCCAGTAAAGTTTGAGTACCTGGCCCGAACAATTTGGACCCATTAAAGGGGGCATTAGCTACCTTATGTTGTATGTCAGGTGCAAAGCCTGAAACACAAAGCCAGGCATGGTGACGCAGATTGATACCAGTGGCTGAAAGTCGGGCTGAGGTATCTACGGCATCATATCCCGACCTGAGAAGGTGACAGGAGATAAAATTACTAGTTGTCACTGTAGCCAATAACTAATCCCTGTCTTGTGAGGGAGGGAGTTTATTGATAAGTTCAATGGCAGAGGACCCCAGGGTACGCTGATATTTAATCATATGACCCCTACAGTTGATTCTGATATGCATGGCACCTGAGGAAAAATACATTTTTCTCCAGATAGTCAATTCTTTGGGATTCCTTATCAGAGGGTAAGGAGCCCATGTGCTTAGGTTTTTTATTACAGTCATGAGTGGCAGTAATGACCACAGAATCTGGATGGGAAAGGGTGATCCAGAGGAGCCTGATATAGACGATCCGCTTTGCGGGGAACAGCTATAATAGTTCAAGGCTGATGTCAAGCAGCCAGCATGGCATTCTGATAAGACAGGCTCCTCGGGTAATTCAAGATATTCTACAATATCCTTACGTTGTTTGTCACGTTCAGTAGTGGAGAATCCCATGACCTTTTGGATTTGAGCCATCATCTCACTACAGGTTGGGTCGTCTGGGGGTGAGGCAGACGAAGGTCGAGGCAGATCCTCATCCAGGGAAGAGATTTCAGAATAGGGAGATTTGGGATCAGGAAAATCCAAATCTTGAAACTCTTCATCCTCAAGATCACCGGTGAAATCAGGCAGCAAATCTTGGTCATCTGACAAATAGTCCTCCATGTATGGAGGAGGAGACCAGGGTGGCAAGGTATCCCTGTCGCTATGAAATCTTTTAGGTGGAGGAGGGAGAGCAGATCGGGTGGGATCACCCAGTTCGTCAGAGGGCTGAGAATATCGCGTGACATGCAAAACATGTCGGACTACGCTGGTGAGGTCCTGCTCCTGGAAAGGAGATGGGGTGGGTGGGGGGTGGGGGCATGTTGAGAAACAAGGAGGGTGATAGATAGAACAGGATGCATAGCATGAGCAGGTCTTGCCCCAGGGTGGTAAAGACCAGGGTCCCGATCACTGTCCGCCTGACCGCTGTAAGAAGCCACCTGTGTAAGTGGAGGGGCAGTCAGTAAGGCGTAAGCCATAAGTCTCCCCTGAGGAATGTGGGATCTCGTTGATGGGCCCGCAGGGGAAAATTAGTTATTTTCACTCAAATTTGTTAGATGCCGTCAACGGGAGATGAGCCTTGTTGATGGAGCAGCAGTATATTTAACTGCATGCAAAGAGCTGGAAAGTGTCATCGACGACAGGGTATAAGCCTCCGTCGATGGAGCAGTCACTATCTGAACTGCATTTAAAGTGCTTGAAAGCACTGTTGACGAGAGGATATGAGCCCTCGTCGATGAAGAAGTGTTTGAATGATTTTCTGTCGACCGGGGGGGGGGACCAGAAACAGTGGCCGTCAACAGGTGATGATAGGCAGGGAGTGCAAGGAGGGTTTCTTCTTCTCCTTTTTCTGCTGGGAACGAGAAACAGAAAAGGGGGAGCCCTTGGTACGAGCCCCCTGGTTCTCCAAGAGAGACAATTTCTGCTCCATCAAAAGGTGTTGAATTTCAAACAACCGTCGTCGATGAGTTGCTTGATTAAATTCCTGACATAAGCTGCAGGAACTGACGTTGTGTGTGGGTCCCAGACACCTTACACAAAGTATGTGATTGTCAAAGCTGTATATCTTCCTACTGCAACGGCAGAAACAAAGTAAAGCTTGTTTCTTTGAAGAATCAGTAGACATTCATCTTAGTTCCAAATTTCTCGTCGATGACTGCTATACAGAAGTTGCATTAGCTGCTGCGCGAGCTCAAGATGGCTAGAAAATGAACTGAGGATACCAGGGACTGCTCACACTTATATAGGAAACAGGAAGCTGATTTCATGTGTGGGTGGTCCCTGGTGAAAAACTGCTAGAAGAGCTGCTATGCACCACAGTGACCTCTGCTGGATACCAAAAAGTATAACCTACTGCAAGAGACCACTTCGTGGAAACTCTACTGTTACAGGTGAGTAAATACAGGTTACTCACCTGTAACAGGAGTTCTAGGAATGGTATATGTTGTTCATCCACACTGTCTGGCAGGTTCCTTGCCGCTTTAAATCTTGCCGGAAGGTCTTCAAGCTGGCTCCTCCCACCCACCCGGTGGTAAAACCTCGGCTCCGCCCATGACATCAGATCTAGCCCACTGGAAGCCAGGTTGTGCGCTCGGGCCGAGGTTGGGTGGTCGTGGATGAACAACATATACCATTCCTAGAACTCCTGTTACAGGTGAGTAACCTGTATTTCTAGGGACATGGATATGTTGTTCATCCACACTGCTGGCAGACTCCTAGCAGTTCTCCAGGAGGAGGGAGGCAAGGCACATACCCCTACTTGGGAAATAAAGACTGGAGAACCGAGGCCCCAAAACCAGCATCCCGGCATGACTCAAGGTCGATGTGGTAGTGGGTGATGAAGGTGTGTGCTGACTTCCAGGTAGCAGCCCTGCAGATTTCCTGGATAGGGACGTCCCTGGAAGCAGCCACCGATGCAGCGGTATGGTGGGTAGAATGAGCTCTTATCCCTCTGGGAGGCTCCATGCCCGCCAACCTATAGCAGAGATCTATGCAGGAAGTGACCCACCTGCCTATCATCCGCTTGGCTGCAGGTCTGCCAGGTGCGGCTTCAGCGTAGGTGACAAACAGCTGGCGAACCTCTCCCCGAACTTCAGCCATCCGCTCCTTATAATAAGCAGTCCTTCTAGGGTCCAAAGTATGGAGCCTATATTCGGCCTTCGAAGTGTGATTGGGGTAGAACACCGGCAGAGTCAACACCTGGTTAAGGTGAAACTCTGACACCACCTTCGGAAGGAATTTCGGGTGGGGGCGCAGGACAACCTTGTCCCTGTGGAAGACCAGATAAGGAGACTTGATAGAAAGCGCCTGGAGCGCTCCCATCCTTCTGGCTGACATGACAGCCACCAAGAAGGTGGTCTTCCACGACAGGTGAGAGATGTCACACCTGTGCATTGGTTCGAACGGCTTGCCCATGAGCTTAGCCAATACCAGCAGTAGATCCCATGGAGGTGGAGGTTCTCACACCGGAGGGGATATGTGATCAAGGCCTTTGGAAAAGTGCCCGACCACCTTCTCCTGCGCCACCGACTGCTTCCCGGCCCGCGCCCGATAAGCAGAGATGGCTGCCAGGTGCACCTTAAGGGTCGTCGACCGAAGCCCTTGCTGAGAAAGGATCACAGGTAGTCCAGAATGCTTGCCAAGGAACAGGAGGAAGGGTCCAGGCCCTTGCCCTGACACCAAATGGAGAATCTCTTCCATTTGAAGGCGTAGCAATTTCTGGTCGACTCCCTACGGGACGCCTCAACGATGTTGAGGACCTCGTCGGAAAGACCCAAGGCCTGGAACTCTAGCCGCTCAGGAATCAGGCCGTCAGGTGCAGGGATTGAAGGTCCGGATGGAATACCTTCTCCTGATTGACTGAGATCAGGTCCGGGCAGGCTGGAAGCCGCCTCGGGAGCCTGGAGCCGAGACTGAGGAGATCTGGATACCAGAACTGGCGGGGCCAGTCTAGGGCTACCAGAATCATTTGCGACTTGTCCCTCCTCGCCTTGAGAAGCACCTTGTGGATCAAGGGAAATGGGGGGAAAGGCGTAGAAGAGGCCTGGGATCCATGACCTCGAAAAGGCATCCCCCTGCAGCGAGCCCTGCTGAGGGGGGCCGGCATGAAACAGTCTCAGCTTCGCATTCTCCCTGGAGGCAAACAGGTCTGCCTGAGGTGTGCCCCAGTGGGAGAACAGATCTTGTACTACTCCTCCGCAGGAGAGACCACCTCGTGGGATGCAGCCCGATCCAGCTTAGGCATCGGCCAGGGTGTTGGAGGCTCCGACACATGAATGGCTAGGAGATCCGCCTCCAAGCTGTGCAGCAGAGTGACCAAATGCGAGAGCTTCCTGCACAGAGGCATGGAGCGTGTCCCGCCCTGGCGGTTTAGGTAGTACATGGTAGTGGTATTGTCCATCTGGACCTGAACCACTTGACCCCGAAGAAACGGAGCGAAGGCGGTGAGGGCTAGACAAACTGCTCGAAGCTCCAGCAGGTTGATGTGGCATCGGGACTCCAACCCATCAGAGAGGCATCGGTCGATAAAGAGACCGTCGGCTCGGGGCGGACGGACGGGATGCCCTTCTGCAGATGTGCTGGAACGGTCCACCACTGCAGAGCGTTCCACATCCCCTGGGTCACTGTCACTAGCTGATTCAGAGGATCAAAGTGCTGTGACCATTGGCTGGCCAGCCCCCATTGAAGGGGACGCATGTACCAGCGGGCCCAATGGACCACGCTGGTGCAGGCCGCCATGAGGCCCAGGAGGCACAGGAAGTCCCGGGCAGGGCGCGATTGTCCAACCTGAAATGATTGGGCAAAGGAGGAAAGAACCTCAGCCCTGTCTGCCAGGAGCCGTGCTCTGGCTCATAGAGAGTCGAGCTCTGCCCCGATGAATTGTATCACCTGCTTTGGCATGAGTTCCGACTTGGCCTCGTTGATGAGGAGGCCAACCTGAGAGCAAACATGGAGGGCCAGATCTCTGGACAGCTCCACCTCTGCTCTGCAGGGGGTTGCAATCAGCCAGTCGTCCAGGTAAGGGTACACCCGGACCCTTCCGCGCCGCAGGAATGCTGTCACCACTGCCATGCATTTAGTGAAGACCCTGGGAGCTAGGGAAAGGCCGAAGGGCATGGCCCGGAACTCGTAGAGGGATCCCTCCGCCTGAAGCGGAGGAATCTCTGGTGGGACGGATGGATTGGGACGTGAAAGAACGCGTCCTGAAGGTCCAGAGAACAGAACCACACGCCTCGTTCCAAGGATGGGATTATCTGAGCCAGAGTGACCATCCTGAAAGTCCGAGACCTTAGGAACCTGTTCAGGTCGTGCAGGTCGAGAATGGGGCGCCAGCCCCCCGTCCGTTTTGGGACCAGAAAGTACCTGGACACAAACCCCGGGTCTGGAGGAGGATCCGCCACCTTCCTGCTCACCTCTTTTTCGAGGAGCAGGGCGATATCGGTTCAGCGAGCCGATAAAGAGGCTGCGGACCCCATAGCCCCCCGAGGGGCGATGGCTCGGAAGGGCGGGGCCTGCTCGAACTCCAGGGGCAGGCCCTTTCCTACCAACTCCAACACCCAACGGTCCGTGGAGATAACTGACGAAGCAGAAAGGAAGTGGCGGAGCCATCCCCACGGGTGAGCCGGGGTGACAAGGCTGGGGGCGACACCCTCAACCCGCCACTGGGCAGGCTTACAGGAGGGACCGGCCGAGGGACCTCCTGGGCCTTTACCTCCCTGCTTACTGTTGGAGGAAGCTGCGGGCTTGGGTTTGGGATGCCAAGCACGAGCCTGCTGGCCCTGGTGCTGATGCTGTTGGGCCAGACGTGCTGCAGGTGCAGAAGGACGAAAGGACTTGTGCTGCTGCTGTCGGCGGCCTTTGTCCTTCTGGGTGGAGGTGACCAAGTCCAGCGTGGCACTGGACTTTTCGATCCGCTGGAGGTGACCTTCCACTCCAGGGCTGAAGAGGTCGGTCCCCAGGAAGGGGACATCCACCAGTTTGTGCTGGGTATCCGCCGTGAAGGTGGATATCCTCAGCCATGCTCTGTGGCGCATGGCCACCGTGCCGTGCCCGCCACCGATCTGGCACAGGAGTCTCCAATGTCCAGAGCCGTTTGGAGCTGCTGTTTTGCCACCGCCCTACCCTGGTCCCGTACCTGCAGGACCATGGTCTGCAGGTCAGCCGGGAGATGAGGGATCACCTCATCCAGGGAGCCCATGAGGGCGTGGGAGAAGTGTGCCATCAGCATGGAAGAGCTGGCCTGTCGGGGGCCAAGGGAGGACGCAGCGTACACCTTGCGCCGGCATAGTCCAGCTTTTTGGACTCCTTGTCGGGGGGCTTGTCCACATCCCTAGCATTTCCAGAACGCCGGAAAATGCTGTTGGTGACCAACCTCTTGGTAGAGGGGTGTTCCGAAAAACCGGTCAAAGAGCCGGTAGGTACCGCATACTTCCTGGCCGAAGGCGCAGGACAGGAAGCAGGCCGCTGCCAGAGCTCCAAGGCTGGGCCAACAATAGCTTCAGCCACCGGAAAGGCCTCACTGGTGAATCCTCGGTCCAGTATCTCCGTCAGGGGATACTGGCCCGCTTGATACGGGCTCGAGCTGCATCCCGGTTGACTCCGAGATGAACCGAAGCAAACCCATGAAGAACGATGGGCTTTTGTCCATCGACTGGCCCCCGAAGGACTCCAGGTCAATGGGCCTGGAGAACAGGGAGGAATCATCGTCGGACTCAGAGGAGTCCGCAAAGAGCTGCCTGGGGCCTGAGCCACCCTCCACCTGCTGAGGATGGTCGGGAGTGAGGGTGACAGACAACCTGTGGGGCAGGCCCTGACCCGACCGAGAGTCCTTGGTCGGTGCCCCGATTTCGGTTGTGGAGGCGGAGGTTTCGGCCGAACTGGCCCAGGCTTGGGCACCTTGGCTACAGCGAGGGGTTGTTTCGGCCACTCGGGTGACAGCCACTTGATGGCCGGGGAAGGTGACGGTGTCGGCTTGTTCCCGGACAGAAGTACCTGCTGCCACATCAGGTCCTCGTGAAGGCCGACGCAACTTGCTTAAAGCCCTCCTCTTCCGAGGAGGAAGACGAGGACGAGTGGCGGTGCGCCGCTTACTTCGCAAGCCGAGACCGAGACCGCCAATGTCGGCGGATCGGCTGACCGAGACGATGTCCGAGACCAAGATCCTCGGTGTTTCTGAGGACGGGTCTGGGAAGGGGCCGGGGACACCCGCTCTTCCCTCAGCTCGGAAGCCTTAACTGGGGACTGCAGCACCGGAGGCGCAGGCAAGTCCTTGGTCTTCACCGGGGGAACCGGTGAAGAAGGGTTGTTGGCTTCGCCAGTCAACAGCCCGTCCGACAGGTAGAGAAAAATCTCGACCGCGTCGATGGATGTCTCGGCCGGCTGACCTGACGGGGACACTGTGAAGCCAGTGGCCTTAGCCACAACCTCGACCGAAGTCAAGTGTCAACTGTCCGGGGAAGGGGACCTCTCCCGCTCCCACGAATGCAGACGATGGGACTTACCTTTTGAGTCCTTCTTTCTGGACAGAGAGGAATGTCCCGATGGCCCCTCTCCTTTCGTGGAAAGGGACTGGCAAAGCTCCTTGGAAGAAGCTGAATATGAGGTACCCAGAGAGAGCGGGATAAATGCCGTGACCAAGGAAGAAGATGATGCAGCCTGCACCGCCTCCTCCTCCTCGAGGGCGATCATCTGCTCGAGTTGCTCAGCCGAGCCAGCCGCCGCGGTACCTGCCCAACCGGCCTCCTTCGACTTCACCGGCGGGTAGCGCTTCTCGGGGCGTCCAAGCTGTAACCGGGCAGCGTGGTCTTCCAGGACACTGGGTCGAAACAAACGTATAACCTGCAGGCCTGCAGGTCATGTTCTAGGCCGAGGCAGTAGATGCACATGGAGTGCGGGTCCATCCTGGACATTTTCTGCCCACAAGGGCACCGTCGAAATCCAGGAGCCGATTTGTCCATTGCAGCCGCGAGGGAGAAACTTGACTGAAGTCTTGAAAATTTTAAAGTAAGTTTCGGGCGAACTGAAGAATTAGGATCCAGTCTACACGCAGAGCGTTAAGGAGGGAACCTGAGCTTCCAAGCGGTAAGGAAGATCTGGCGTCATGGGACGTAGCCAAGAGTTTTTCCACCTAGGTGGGTGGGAGGAGCCAGCTTGAAGACCTTCCGGCAAGATTTACAGCAGCAAGGAACCTGCCAGACAGTGTGGATGAACAACATATCCATGTCACTAGAACCCGTTTTTCTAGGGACGTGGATATGTTGTTCATCCACACTTCTTGGCAGACTTCTAGTAGTTCTCTGGGAGGAGGGAGGCAAGGTGCACACCCCCTACTTTGGGAATAGAGACTGAAGAACCGAGGCTCCAAAACCAGCATCCCAGTGTGACTCAAGCTCGATGTGGTAATGGGTAATGAAGGTGTTTGCTGACTTCCGGGTAGCAGTCCTGCAGATATCCTGGATACGGACATCCCTAGAAGCAGCCACCAACGCAGCAGTATGGCAGGTGGAATGAGCTCTTATCCCTCTGGGAGGCTCCTTGTCCTCCAACCTATAGCAGAGATCAATGCACAATGTAATCCATCTGCCAATCATCTGCTTGGCTGCAAGTCTGCCAAGTGTGGCTTCAGCATAGGTGACAAAAAGCTAGCAAACCTCTCCCCGAACTTCAGCCATCCACTCCTTATAATAAGAGCGCTCGTCTCAGATCCAAGGTATGTGTCGTCGAGGCACAGGTCAGGAAGCATAGAGAAAACCCAGGAGCAGTTGTAAAATACCACAAAACTATTCGTATTTGCAGTAATATAAAATAAAATAAACCTGTTCAGAATAACTATATACAGAAGCAAAATAAAATCTCCTGTAAAAAGAAAATCTCCCTTGCAGCTCAGCTTAGCTGTTTTTAAAACTCTTTTCAACCCCATCCTTTGCAAGCATCCTGTCCTTTGTAAATTTCAGGAGCTGCCTAGAACACTGAGACCTTCCTGAGGTCCCCACAGCAACTGCAAAAGGCTCAGGCATTTGCACCCAAGTAACCTCTAGCTTTTTACAGTTATCTCAAATTATAAATAGATGCATTTCAACAGTAACACAATTTCCTAAACAAAAGAGATCCCAATACCAGTTTCACTCCATACATTGATTCTTATATATTTTATATTAGCTGATATAAATATGCAAGGGAGGAAAAACAGACAGCAAGAGACAGAGACAGAGAGAGGAAAAGAATTGCAAGACTGGTCGGGTTGATCAAGTCCGAAGTCTCACAGGAAAATTTGGTTGAGCAACCAGACAGAGAAGAGAGAAAAGGAAAGAATACAGACCCTTGCATTTAAATACTTTCTCCAAAACAAATGAGACAGGGTCCTATTCTACCCTGTCACAGTATGGAGCCTCCGAGGTGTAATTCAGGTAGTATACCAGCAGCGTCAACACCTGGTTAAGGTGAAAACCTGACACAACCATCGGAAGGAACTTCAGGTTAGGGCACAGGACGACCTTGTTCCTGTGGAAGACCAGATAAGGAGACTCCTCCAAGAGCGCCTGGAGCTCCCCAATCCTTCTGGCTGATGTGATGGCCACCAAGAAGGCAGCCCTGCCACAACAGATGTGACATCTCACACCTGTGCATTGGTTGGAATGGCTTGCCCATGAGTTTTTGCCAATACCAGCAGTAGATCTCACGGAGGTGGAGGTTTATGCACTGAAGGGGATATGTGAACAAGGTCCTTGAAAAAGTGCCAGACCACCATCTCCTGTGCCACCGTCCGCTGACCGGCCCACACCCAGTAAGCGGAGATAGCCGTCAGGTGCACCTTAAGGGTGGTCGACTGGTGACCTCCTTTGGAGAGGGACCAAAGGCAGTCGAGAATACTAGCCACAGGGCAGGAATTAGGGTCTAAGTCCTTACCCTGAAACCAGATGGAAAACCTTTTCCATTTGAAGGCATAGCACCTCCAGGTCGACTCCTTCCTGGATGCCTCAACCAAGTTGAGTACATCGTCAAAAAGACCCAAAGCCTGGAACTCTAGCCACTCAGGTACTAGGCTGTCAGGTGCAGGGACTGAAGGTCTGGATGGAGCACCTTCCCCTGATTGATCGATATCAGGTCCTGGTGTGCTGAGAGATGCCTCGGGGGCCTGTCACTGAGCCTGAGGAGATCTGGATACCAGAACTGGCGCGGCCAATCTGGGGCTACCAGAATCACCTTCGCCTTGTCCCTCCTCACCTTGAGAAGCCTGGGGTCCACGTCCTTGAGAAGGCATCCCCCTGCAGCAAGCCCTGCTGAGGGGGGCAGGCATGAAACAGCCTCAGCTTTGTGTTCTCCCTGGAGATTAACAGGTCCACCTGAGGGGTGCCCCACTGGGAGAACAGACTGAGAACCACCTCCGGATGTAATGACCACTCGTGGGATGCTTCACCCACACGACTGATGGTGTCTGCCAGATGATTCACGGATACTGCCACATGGATGGTGAGAAGATCCCCCTTCAGATGGCTCATGGATAGCAAGAAGATCCCCCTTCAGATGGCTCACAAGTGTCCAGATGTGGAGCGCTTCCTTACACAGGGGCTGGGAGCGCGTGCCGCCTTGCTTGCTGAAGAAGTGAATGGTCGTGGTATTGTCCGTCTGGACTTGAATCACTTGACCCCGCAGGAACGGAGCTAATGCAGTGAGCGCCAGCAGGGTGATGTGACATCAGGACTCCTCGCGGTTTAGGAGCCCGTGGACCCTGTGGTTCCCCATGTGGGCTCGCCAGCCCGTGATAGAGGCATCGGTCGTGAGGACAACAGTCGGCTCGGGACAGACAAACGGGATCCCTTCCCGCAGATGTTCTGGAATGGTCCACCACTGGAGAGCATCCTGAATCTTCTGGGTCACTGAAACCAGCTGGTCGAGAAGACCCTGACGCTGGGACCACTGGCTGGCCAAGCCCCACTGAATGGGGAGCATATGCCACCGAGCCCAATGGACCATGGTGGTGCAGGCAGCCATGTAACCCAGAAGACGCAGGAAGTCCCGGGGAGGGCACAATTGCCCAACCAGAAATGACTGGGCAAAGGAGGAGAGAACCTCTGCCCTGTCCGCTGTGAGCCTGGCTCTGGCTTGGCAAGAGTCGAGCTCTGCCCTGATGAAGCAGATCACCTGCAATGGAATGAGTTCCGACTTGGTCTCATTGAAGGCTGGTACAGGTCTGGACAGCCAGATCTCTGGACCTCTCCACCTCTGACCTGGAGGGACCCGCTGAGAGCCAATCATCGAGCTGAGGGTACACCCTGACCCCTCGATGCTGGAGATGGGCTGCCGCCACTGCAATGCATTTAGTGAAGACTTGGGGGGCCAATGATAGGCTGAAAGGCAAGGCTTGGAACTCGTAGAGGATTCCCTCTGCTCGGAAACGGAGGAACCTTCGATGGGACAGGAGGATTGGGACGTGAAAGAGCACATCCTGAAGATCTAGGGAGCAGAACCACATGTTCTGCTCGAGAGATGGTATGATCTGGGAGAGAGTTACCATCCGAAAGGTGCACAATGCAAGATACTGGTTTAGGTCATGCAGATCCAGAATGGGGCACCGGCCCCCCCATCCATTTCAGAACCAGGAAGTACCTGGAAATTAACCCTGGGTTGACTGGAGAATCTGACTAGAGTCACTACATCCTGGGGGAGGAGTTGGGCGATGTCGTCTCGAAGAACCAACTGAGTTTGTACTGATACCCTTTATTCCCGTGGGGCACAGACTCAGCTTGGCAGGTACTGCTTGAATTCAAGAGGCAGTTCCTGACCGACCACTTCCAGAACCCACCTGTCCATTGTGACAGCAGACCAGGAAGAAAGGAAGTGGCGGAGCCAGCTCCCAACGGGAGGACCCAGAGTGGTCGTGACGGGTATGGGTCTGGACAACCCCATCCCATCACTGAGCAGGCCTGGAAGAGGAGGGTCCAGGCACAGAACTGCCTCAGCCTCTCCCCTCCCCATTTACCGGCTGACTGAGCTCCTGTCTTAGGCCAAGAGTGCCAAGACTGGGCCTGCTTTTGTTGCCCAGACGGGAACTGGAACTGTTAGGCCGCAGGGGCAGAATGCCGAAAAGGCCTTTTCTTCTGCTTTTTGGACCCTGAGATTCCTTCTGCGCAGATGTCACGGAGTCCAAGTTGGCGCTGGACTTCTCGATGCACTGGAGGTGACCGTCCACATCTGGGCCAAAACGGTCGGTACTCAGGAAAGGAACATCCGTCAGCCTGTGCTGGGTGTCCGCCATAAAGGTGGAGACCCGCAACCAAGCCCTGCAGCACATGGCAACCGCAGCCACCACTGAGTGGGCACAGGAATCCCCAATGTCCAAGGCTGTCTGGGGTTGCTGTTTGGCAATGGCCCGACCCTGGTCCCGGACCTGCTTGACCATAGTCTGGAGGTCCGCTGGGAGATGAGGGAGAACCTCATCAAGACAGCCCAGAAGGGCATGGGAGAAATGCTCCATGATGATGGCTGAAATTGCTTGACGAAGGCCCAGGAAGAGGCAGCATAGACCTTCTGGGCAGAATGGTCCAGTTTCTTGGACTCTTTGTCCGGGGGTCTATCGGTGTCTCCCGAATTTTCCCAAGCGCCTGAACACAGATTTGGTCACCAATCCTTCAGCCGAGGGGTGCTCTGTGAACCCCGGGAGGCACCCAATGGCACCGAGTATTTGCGTGCCATATGGGCTGACAGCGCAGGGCAGAAGGCCGAGTGCTGCCACAGCTCCAAAGCCAGGCCGACAATGGCCTCAGCTACCAGGAAGGCCTCTGTCGGTTGATCGCCTCGTTTGAGAACATCAGTGAGGGGATATTTTGCCCATTTTTGTACAGGTTCTAAAGGCATCCCTGTAGACTTAGAAATGAGGCGAAGGATACCCAAGAAGGAGGAAAGGCCTTCCTCCGTCGAAAGACTACCAACGTGTAACCCTACGAATTGCTAGCTGGTGAGCGGTAGGTTACATGATGTTTGGCTCGGGCACCTTGAGGATAAAAATATTAAAGAGTAACAGACTGGAGAACTCTCCTGTAGACAAAAAGGTGTTTTATTAAGAGCGACGCAGCGCTCTGCGTAATTTGGTTACATGTTTTCGTTACATGTTCTCCCAAAGCTTTAGGCAGTGGGGTATATATACAGTGTGACAATTTCAGGAAGTTACAAATAAGGTAATACTTTAGCTACATGATCTTTGTCAGTCTCTGATTGGCTATGTTGGTAGGGCTTAATGTTGTCCATGAGTTGTGACACTGGTGATTATGTTTTTGCTTGGTCATTGTTTTCATAACAGTTTGTCCATATTTGGTCATTGTGCTTCCCTTAGCTTAAAAATGTAATGTTGCTGAAGAAAGACAGGTTGGTCCGAAAGCTAGAGCACTTTGTTCTTGTTGTTACATTTATGTTGGTCCATTAAAAGGTATCAAATCATTTGCGTCTGGATTTGCAATTAAGCTAACAATGTTAACTGACACCACAAGATGGCGACATTGCTCCATTAGGATTATACTGAGACATTTGTTAAACCAAATATGACAAATGAGCAGAAGTGATCCAGCGTGTATCCTAGTACATTTAATAACACTATGTGATTAAAACAGAAAAGATTATTTACTTACTAGCATGTAGAAAACAGGTCATCACAAGCAGACCCTACTGCTAGGTCTTTTTTTATGCTTGCCCTTTATTGACTGCATATCACGAAACACGTTTAGGTCGGACATTTAGTATTATTTGTAGCTCCCTACAACTAATACAAAACTAAATGACTATTATACATATACTTTGTATTTTTAGAAAGTCTTCTGATCCAGATGCCGTCATAACTTCTTATGACCCACTTGGCACAGGCTGACTTTGTTTTAGCCGATTTTAAGGTACATAATCTGTATGCTGTCACAGCTCCCTATGGTTTACACATCTCCGACTGACCTTTTTTGTAACTTTAAAAGAGCACAGGCATTATTAGGTTACCCTAACAGTGTGTATATAAATACCAGAATCTACATGCTGTAAACCCAAAGGGTTACTATTTAATAAAGTACGGCTACAGAGGGGCTGTTTCCACATAATGACTAAGTCTTAGATACATGTTGTTCTTAATTTTGGCCCGTTTGTCATAGAACAGCATAATTTGACATATCTCAATATTTTCCCATAGCTGAGGCATGTGCTGATTATGCAGTGTGACGTACTCTCGTGCGTTGTGTTTATGATTAAGGAAGCAACAGTTTGTTCTCTCTTTAAGCTACGTAACAACCTTGAGATTAGTAATGGCTTATTGTACATGGTGTGTCTATCCACTATTATGCTTGCACAAGGACTTGTTTTAGTCACATACAACAGTGCCAGTAAAACAAAACAAGATAGTGATAACACATTTGTGTATAGCAAGTACATTATAAGCATATCAGTAATTAAAACATAGTTAATATAATGTTACACAACGGATTCCTCGTCCAGGAAATGGGAATGCAGGTCGGAGTCCAGATACATTGGCCGGGCCACCAAAGTCGCTCTCCACCCGCCAGGGGCGGTCGGGAATGAGTGACGGAGAACCTACGAGGAAGGCCTGGACCAGGCCGAGGCTTCTTAGAAGGAGTCCCTGAGGGAGGCTGTTTAGGTGGCAGCTCCACTCTAATAGGTGGAGAGGCCAATTTTGGCTGAGCCAGAATGGTCTTGATCAGTTCTGCAGGTGGACAGATGGCAAGGACCAGCTCCCGAGGAGTCGGCATTGGCCTAGGAGGCAATGGCCAAGTAATGGCTGGGGTGGAAGTTGTAGAAGACTTTGATCCGGAAAAGATGAGCCGTTGCCACATTAAATCCTCGTAGCGTCGACAGAGTTTCTGTCAAAACCTCTCCTGGTATGAGGAAGAATAGTTGCGGCACTGCTTCTTGGAGTACTTATGCTCTTTCTTCGGCTTATCAGTCAAAGGGGTCTGAGACCTCGATCTTGATCGATGGGGGGACCGTCGGGATCGGCAGGAAGGAGCTGGGGAGAACCACGGCTCCTCCTGGTCAGGGACCGGGACCTCGAGGGGTTCCCCAGTGGGCTGGGGAGGCTCCTCAGAGGGAACTGGCAAGACAGGAGTCCTGAAAAGAGAGTTGTTGGCCTCACTGAGCGACAATGGGTTGCCTGGGTTGAGAATGATGTCAACCAATTGTCCTCCTGTGTTTGGCTGGCTAGCCTAACGGGGGTACCGAGAAGCCAGTGGCCGAGGCCGCAATCTCGGACCCAAGTCAAGACCAGAGATTTCTGAGACTGAGATCTCTCATGATCCCAAGAACGTCATCGGAGAGCCGATGATTCCCTTGGTTCCTTGTCCTTTTTACGGGACTGGGAGATGTGTACACCCGAAAGGCCCTCTCCTGTGGTAGGGAAGGACTGGCACAACTCCCAAAAGGAGCCAGAGAAGGTGGAGCCCAAATTAAGCGGGACAAAGGCTGAAACTGACGAGGACTGATCCGCAGCGCTAGCCTCCTCCTCCTCCTCGAAGGCCTTCATCTGCTCTAGCTGTTCAGTGGACCCCACAGCTACGGAAACCGCCCAACGGGCTTCCTCAGACTTGACCGGTGGATTATGTTTCTCCGGTCTGGCCAGTTGCAATCGTGTGAGACGATCGTCTAAGATGTTCGGACGGAAGACGCGAAAAAAATTGCAGGCCCGGGTGTCATGGCCTACAACTAGGCAGTACACGCACGAGGTGTGCGGGTTGGTGCGAGACATCTTTTTCCCTAACAGGCAGCAGCGGAAACCGAGCGAGGACTTATCCATCGTGATCAAGATCGTGAAGCAATGCAAAGAACTAGATGAAAAATTTGTTATCAAAGTCGGAGAATTAAACACAATAACGTGTGAGCAGTAAGGAGGGAACCTGTATCTTCCAAGCGGAAAGGAAGATCTGGCATCATGGGGTGCAGCTGAGGGCTATACCACCAGGGTGGGTGGGAGGAGCCAGCTTGAAGACCTTCTGGCAAGATTTAAGGGGGAAAGAACTCTGCCAAGAAGTGTGGATGAATAACATATCTACGTCCCTAGAAAGGTATTTCTGGCAACTTTAAAAAAAACAAAATGGCAGAATCTAGATAAATGGGTGCTGTTTAGCTAGGTTCAGGTGTTTGTTTTTTTAAAGAGAGATCATTTTTATGTATTTTCAATGTTTGTGAGTTTAAAAGGAACAAAAAAGTGGAAGCTATTTTGATCAGTATTTTTCTTCGACAAGAGTCTTTTTTCACACAATCCATATTTTTCCCCTAGGACAAGTAAATCATGAAATTAAGCAGTCATGATAGGTTATTTTTGTTACCGTTCACATGCGATGGTTAACTCAAAAATCCTCACAACTCTGTAACTGCATTTTTTTTCAAGAAACCTATCAAAGGCACACATTTGCCAAAGGCCCCTAAAACCCTAAAAATGTCCTGAAAAAAGTCCACAACATCTAGGCCATAGGTGAGAGCTAAAAATGCACAATGCCAAGTACAGGTTTTCGTTGTTTTTTTGGCACTCTGTATCTTGGAAACTGAACAAGATGCCATCATGAAACTTTTCAGTCTTGAGACTCGAGCCTGACTATGCATGCCAAATGTTGTGTTAGTCTGTCAAAGGGCGCCAGAGTTAAGGTGCAAAAATTGGTGTTTCGCCTACTTAACCCTAACTATAGGGGCACTACAGCACCCCTATAGGCACTTTATCGTCACTTGTGAGTGGGCACGACTTTCATAACACACTCAAGGCTCTGACACTCGCAGGGCTCCCATATCTACAGGGATTCCTGTATTTTACAGGGATTTGGAGGCATCTACAGGAAAACTCTTCCCATAGACTTGCATTGGTTATACAGGAAAACAGGGCAATTCAGCTTCCATAGGAAATAATGTAATCTACAGGAAAACACAGGAATATCACCCTGGAGTTACAGGGAAAATGCCAAAACAATATGGGAGCACTGCACTCGTGAGATATGGTCCTGCCCCCTCACACTGGAAGATAAATTACATATTTTGAGCCAGCCTGTTGCATATGCCTGAAATATATACATTTATATACAGTGTATACATATCTCATCAACAGAAAAGGGTTAAGACAGTCAGTACATTTTCTAAGATTGCATATTAAATTGTATTCCCCAGCTCCGTTCCTGTCTTCTCTGTCCTAATAAATGTGTTAGTTTAAACTGTTACTGAGGAGAGATAAATTTTGTGAACCTCTGTATTTCAGAAACGCTGCAACATTAACAAATCACAAACAAAAAAAATGCACCATAGAGACTACTATATAAACGTAGGAATGGAAAACTGTGAGGGTACACTCAGAGTAATCTGTTAAAGTGGTTTGAACAGAACAGAGGTGTGCAGCCCAGGTGGTTTTGCTTGTTTGCACAGTGTTTTGCTGTTTGAACCACTTTTAGTAAACAGACTGCACATTAACTTTTAATCAGCCTTCAATTCGTCTTTTGGGTGGAGGGGATGAGATGCCAGAGTTTCCAACTCTAGGTACTGCAGGCAGCTTTACCTGGGGCACAAATCTAGTTTTACAGCAACCCTATAGTCTTGGATTTTGTGCACTCAAAGTAACAAGGTACACTGCTGTATTAATCTACAATTAGAATAATCTGCATTTGCTGTATATAGTGCTTTTTTTACAAACTGTATCACAAAGCGCTTTAGAAACAATGACAGGTACTGGTAGAAAAGTGAGTGTAAATGTGTAGTGGCAGCTATTCTGCTCATCAACACCCACACACTGCCATGGACAACTGCCTTTATGAGAAGGGGAGTGTTGGCCCAGATGCTGGGGAAGGTCCTCTGCTCTTAGGAAACATGCCACGAGTTCTTTCACTTCCTCCCGGACAGGCAAGCCAAGGCAACTTTTATTTCTTAGGCACCCAATCCCAGAGGCTCTGGTCACCTTAAAAGTAAAAATAATTCGAAAAGGATAGTACAGTCATAAAGTACAGTTACGTAAGAACTTACCGTAACAGTAGATCTTCGAGAACAGCTCTTGCAGCAGGTTACACCATTAGGACTGAAGCCGGCAGGCGCCAGGACCCCGGAGATCTTTTCTAGCTAGCTATCTTCAGCGGGAACCGCCCCCGACGTCGGCCCGCCTCCGACATCAGGCGTGGTATAAGAGGGGGCGGTCCCGCCAGAATCCCCAGTTCTCCCGCCGGAGACTCCCGGCCAGAGGTTGCAATAACAGAGGAGACCAAGGATCCACCGTCAGAAGGCAAAAAGGAGTACGAAAACTCTGAGTAGAAAAGAGGGAAATTCCCTTACAAGGAAAAAAGCTGACTCCTGCGCTCGCCCAGCCATGCGGAAGAATTCAAATTCCTGCCGTCTGATCATTCAGACTGGCTGGCTGAAATACTCACCATCCTTTTCTCCCTCACTCCTCCGTTCTAGAGGAGCAACTACGGCGAGACCTCCTCCAAAGAGATACAATGGCGGAAAAGTACCTGCAAGAGCTGTTCTCAAGATCTACTGTTACGGTAAGTTCTTACGTAACTGTACTATCTTACTCGAGATACAGCTCTTGCAGCAGGTTACACCATTAGACTGATTCCAAGCAGTAAAGCTTGACCCTTCACATTGGGAGGAGGAAAAGAAGAAACCGAGGAGCAGCCGCCCAACCTCGATTCAGGACAGGAGGCCCTGCAGCACGGCCTGGCCGAAACCAGCCCTTCGCCTAGAGGCGATATCCAGACTGTAATGCCTGATAAAGGTATGCACAGAGTTCCAAGTAGCCGCAGCGCAAATAGTTGAGGTTGAGACATTCTTGAGAGCTGCAAAAGAAGTGGCTACGCCCCTAGTAGAATGGCCCTGGATGGAACCCGGGAGGGGCTTTTGTTTGGATTGGTAGCAATGAGAGATGCATTGCACCAGCCAGCGGGATAAGGATTGCTTAGACACTGGCCGACCACTCATTCTCTGTGCGAAGGACACAAAAAGTTGCTCCGAAGCCCGAAAGGACTTAGTTCTATTGAGGTAATACCTCAGGCTGCGGTGAACATCTAGAGTATGGAGCAAAGCCTCTCCTCTATTGGAGTAGTTTGGGAAGTAGACCGGAAGGTCAATATCCTGATTTAAGGTCAGAGCTGAGACCACCTTAGGCAAAAACTTAGGATTCGTTCTCAGAGACACTCTGTCTCGGTGAAAAACCAAATAAGGCTCCTTACACATCAGGGCATGAAGCTCAGAAATCCTTCTGGCTGAAGTAACTGCAACTAAACACAACATCTTCCAAGACAGAAAACGTAGCTCGCAGTCCGCGGCTGGTTCAAAGGGAGGGAGTGTGAGCTGCTCCAAAACAAAAAGGAGATCCCATGGAGGAATCGGATCTTTAATAGGAGGCCTAAGGTGCAGCACCCTCTCAGGAACTCCCGAGAAGCATCCAGTTCAGCAATGGTGCGTTGGTCACCGGCTGGTGATAGGCCAAAATAGCACAAAGGTGTACTTTAATAGAGGAGAGGCTAACCCGAGTGAAAAGGAGAGGAGGTAGTCCAAGACTGCCTCCACAGGGCAACCTAGTGAGAAAGGTCACCAGCCCGTGACCAAAGATAGAATCGGCGCCATTTCATGGCGTAAGTAGCGTGGGTAGCCGGCTTTCTGGCTGCAGAGAGTACCTCTGCAACCTCCTGCGAGACCCCGTGTCGCATAATGGCTACGTCTCTAGGAGCCAAGTGTGCAGGTTCAAAGACCGCAGATCCGGATGCAATAACGAACCTTGCTCCTGAGACAGAAGGTGAGAACTGCGTGGCAGTGGGAGTGGAGGTTCCCGAGACAGCTGCGCCAGCAATGGGAACCAGATTTGTCTGGGCCAGAATGGGGCTACCAGAATCAAACGCGCGACGCCTCCCCGCGTAGTTTGAGCAGAACTCTCTGGATCAACGGGAAAGGAGGGAAAGCGTAGAGGAACCTGTTCTCCCAGGAGATGGATAACGCGTCTCACCAGAAAACTCCAGGCCCTGGATCTAGCGAGCAGAAATTGGGCAGTTTTGCGTTGGATGGGGATGCGAATAGGTCTAATTCTGGAGTCCCCCATCGAAGGAACAGGTCCTCTGCTACCCCCTGAAGAAGTTCCCACTCGTGGACTCTGGCCTGAGAGTGACTCAGGCCGTCCGCAATCGTGTTGTCCACGCCAGAAACGTGTACCGCGACTAGACTTGGCGCGTGTCCGATACCCAGTCCCACACTCTCATGGCTTCCTGCAAGGGTAAGAGTGTGCCTCCTTGTTTGTTGAGGTAATACATAACCGCGTGTTGTCCATCTGAAGCAGGATGGTACACGGTGATCATGGTGGACTGAAAGCCTGAGAGCATAGAGTACCGCCTCATCTCCAGAACACTGATGTGCAGATGAGCTTCCAGCGGACTCCAAACGCCCTGAGACTTCACCCCATCCAGGTGAGCTCCCCACCCGAGACCTGAAGCGTCCGTGGTGAGGGTAATCTCTGGGGACGGCGATGCAAAAGGGACGCCCTTGGAGAGCGACCCAGGGCTAACCACCATTGCCAGTCCTGAATCACTCTTTTTGTGATTCTGACCGGGTGCTGCAGATGGTCTTGCCTCTGGTCCCACTGCGCCTTGAGCATCCACTGCGTTACGCGCATGTGGAGCCGCGCGAGAGGGACCGTGGGAATGGCCGCAGCCATGTGACCGAGCAGGCGAAGGACCAATCTGGCCGGAGCAGTCTGATTCCCGATAGGTCCTCTATGAGGGACCTGATGCGTTCCGCCCTGTCGCCTGGGAGGAAAGCCCTCCCCTGGACCGTGTCCAGCACTGCGCCTATGAACTGCAGGTTCTGCGACAGTACCAAGACTGACTTCTCCTGGTTTATCAAGATCCCGAGCGATCTGAACAGGATCTGAGTGTCTCGGATCACTTGCAGAAGCGCCTCTCTGGAGGCGGCCATGAGAAGCCAATCGTCGAGGTACGGGAACACATAGTGGCCCTTCCTCCTTAGAGCAGCTGCCACGACTGCCATGCACTTTGTAAAAACCCTCGGAGCGGATGACAGTCCGAAGGGAAGAGCTCGGAATTGGAAATAGTGGCCTGAGAACTCGAAGCGCAGGAACCTCTGATGCGCCTGAGCTATGGGGATGTGCAGGTAGGCATCCTGCATGTCTAGAGACGCTAAATAGGCGTCTTGTTTTAGCATGGGAATGAGACCTGGAAGGGTCACCATGCGAAACCTTTTGTAGACGACCAATTGATTGAGGTCGCTAAGTCCAGAATTGGACGGAGGTCCCCTGTCTTTTTGGGAACCAGAAAGAAGTGAGAATAATACCCGCCTCTCTGGTTTCCTGGGACAGACTGAATCGCTCCCTTGTCCAAGAGAGCGATCACCTCTTGTCAAATCAAGTCGCGGTGCTGACCCGAGTATCGGGAAAGCAGAGGAGGCCTCGAGGGTGGCCGTTCTACGAACTCTAAAAAGTGGCCTTTGCTGACCAGCTGAAGAACCCACCTGTCGGTGGTTATTGCCTGCCAACCTGACAGGAAGTTCGCAATGCGACCCCAGACCGAAAAGTCCCGTTGATCCTGAGGGGCGGGGGCCGGAAAGGAGTCATGCTGTGGCGGCTGAAGGACCCGCTGGCTGGGTGACCTTGGAAGGACGTCGACCCCTACCAGTGGGCTGCTTCCCCTGGGTCCTTCGGAAGCCAGAGCCCTTGTGTTGTGTGGCGGAACGGGGCTGTTGCCTCTGAGTCCGCCGACGGAAGCGGCCTTGGCTCCTACGAAAGGAGCCAAGCCTCGGCCGGTACATCGCCTGGACTGTCCGGACCGCCTTTCCAGCCTCTTGGAGTTTGGTAATGATACGCTCTGATGGATTACCAAACAACACCTCACCTTCGAAGGTAGCGTCCAAAATATTTTTCTGGACGTCTGGGGTGAAACCGGAGACACGAAGGCCTCCGGAGGCAAACACCTGAAGCAGCTGCTCTGGCTGACGTAGTCCGCTGAATCATATGCGGCTCTTTAAAACTTGGGTTCCTACTGCCTGAACCCGTCCGGAGGAGCTGAAGCATCTCCTCCTTCTGCTCACCCTCCGCAGCTTCTCAGCCGCCCAGTCCCTGCTCCACAGGGCGCTCTGAAACTGCACCATGTGGGTGAGATAGTTCAGGGACCTGATGGCGCAAGTCGCGAAGCGTAGTGCGCCTCCCAGAGAGTCCAGCTGTTTGGACTCTGGGTCCGTGGCAGGGTGCTCAAATGTTGCGTCTCTGGGACCGATCATGTGAGGCAGTAATCACCAGGGAGTAAGCCAGAGGGTGCTGTGACAGGTACTGGTCCCCCTTAGGGGCCCTGTACAGCCTGTCAGCCTTCTTCGGCACCGCCGGGAGCGAATGTGGACGCTTCCACGCAGCCTTGGTGACGTCCACGAACGTGTCCACCAAGGGTGGCACCACCACAGGCTTAGGGTCTCTCTGCCGAAGGTACTTCGCCAAGCGCAGCCTTTCCGGGTCAAGTTCCTCTGCTTCCCAACCCATGTTCTCCTGGATATGTCTGAGTATATCCATGAAGGATGGATCATCCGGAGGAGACCTTGGAGTCTCACGTGGGTCCGGCGAGGGAAGCGAGACCGGAGATGGGGATCTGGACGATGAACAAGATGATCCAGTAATCTCCGTCGACGGCGACAGATGTCACCTCCTGGACCTCTTGGGACTGGGCGATCTGGAGGACGACGATCTAGATGGAGGTCTCCTTTTAGAGTGCCGGCCCCTGGGAGGAGTCTCAGGCTCCCTGGGGACAGAATGGCCAGCCGACCTCACAGGTGAAGGTGGGGCCGGAGCTGTAGCAACAGGAGGAGGAGGAGGAGGTGGAGGAGGAAGGACTGGGGATACCACATCCTTCCTGATAGTATCCCACTAGTATGTAAAGAGGTCCTTCACCTCGGCCAAGGATAGCCCCAACGTCGGCTCCGAGGTCGAGGGCCGGACATCGGGTCCCAGCGACGGCTCCACGGGGGCCCGGGCGGTGGCGAGGGACCCCTGCGACCTGGCGCAGGAGCGCCCGACTGGTCATCGGGCTGGGCCGATCTTCCTCGTGAGGGACTCCTGTCCGACCGGCGTCGGAGGCGCAGGAGCCCTCGGCTCAGGCAGCGCGGACGTCGGTGCCCCCACCGACGTCCGATGCGCGGAAGGGGCCGACGACGGCCGGCCAGCCGACGTCGGCTCGGAGGAACGATGGCGAACGGCCGACGGCGGTCTGGCCGACGCCGGATCCACCGGCCTCCTCAACGGAGTGAGTTCCAAGGTCTTCCGGGGGGGAAGTGAGGAAGACCGGGCATCGGGGGCCGAGGAGCGGGAGCCCGACTTGTGGTGGTGGTGGTGGCGTTCCCCCGACTTCGCCAAGGCCTTCTGGGCAGACGAAGAGGACGACGGCCTGGCAGAGGCCACAGCGGGCTGAGTAGTGGGGACCGCAGCAGGGAGCGAAGAGGCCCTGGAAGGCGAGCGGTCTGACCGAGACCCGGAGCTCCGGACTGGAGGCCCGAACCGGGCGACCGGGCAGGATCCTTGGATCTCTTCTTTTTCGGCGTGTCGATGTCAATCCTCTTGGAGGCCATCGCCGTGTTGTTCTTCCAGGAGGTAGGCTTGAAGGGCCTTCGCCGCGCGGATCCTGGTGCGGCTATTGAACCCCTGGCAGAGGGAACAGGCCTTAATGTCGTGGTCTGGGCCCAGGCACCTGACGCACGCGGAGTGCGGATCTTTAAAAGGAATTTGTTTGCTGCATGCACACTTCGAAGAATGGCCGGTCGGAGAGGACATCAGATAAGAAACTGCTGATTGAAGAAAATCTTCCACAGCAAATTTTGAGAAATTTCGAAAACCACGCTTCGCGTCGCTAGAACTAACCGTAGGTCGAGGCATGCACTTTCGACGGCGGGAAAGAACTGGAGATTCTGGCGGGACCGCCCCCTCTTATACCACACCTCAGTCGGAGGCGGGCCGACGTCGGGGGCGGTCCCCGCTGAAGATAGCTAGCTAGAAAAGATCTCCGGGGTCCTGGCGCCGGCCGGCTTCAGTCCTAATGGTGTAACCTGCTGCAAGAGCTGTATCTCGAAGTAAGATCTACATACAGTAAGTCGAGCTAAAAGTGTATAAATATAATAAAACAGTAAACAAAGTGCACAAAACAGCATTACGAATACTGTACATCAAAAAAGATCTTCACAGCTCTATATCTGGGAATGCGAAGGCAAATTTAATTTTTATTTTTTATTTTATTTTATTGAAATCTTGGATTTAAGACCTTTGAGCTATACAGCTTGTCTACAAAGGTTCCACGTTGTAGAGTACATTCAGATTACAAATACATGGACAAGTATACATTGGTAGAATACAATAAGGTATAAAAATGTTAGCAAGGCTACATAAGACGTATGAACAGGTTAAAAAAACGCAGAGTAAATATCTTCTATACAAGGCTGCAGTGTTATAAAAAGTAAAATCGGACAAGGGTTACATGCGTGATTGTAAAAAATTACAGCTCAAGAGGGGAAGCAGATTATTTGCCACAGAAAATGTGGGTGTAGCGGGGAGGGAGTTTGATGCCAGAAAAGAGGAGGTATGTAAAAGAATCAGACGCGAGACACAGGGTTTCATGTGAGAGAGGGTAATGGTAAGGAAGAGAGCATACCCAGAGGGTTAAGCTGGTGAAGAATAAAAGAAAATACAGTTCTGGGGTAACAGGTTGAAGGTGTCGGGGTGGGAGATTTAGTAGAGGAGCCACCCAGTAGGTTTTGTAGAATATAGATAGGATGTAGGGAAAGTCATAGGGAAGGAAGGTAAAATAGGGAGACGTGCTCATGAACAGTTGTGCTAAGGGGGGTGACAGGAGGGGTTAAGTGCTAGATTAGGGGAGAACAGGGTGCCATCTAGTAGTATTAGGTTTATTTGTCACAGTCTCATGTACTGAGCTCAATAAGGAGCACTTGCAGTTAGGATTTAAACAGGCCAAGTTTTGGTTCAGTAACTATATCTTGAGTGAGAGAATTTAGCCACAGGGGGCCTTATACTCATAAGATCTTTACTCTTGTGATGTATGGTGAAATGGGATTCGAAGGACAGCACTGCTGGTGCCCCTAATTTGTCTGGAGTTGATAGAGCAGTTGAGTAGTCTCTGCACTCCAGGGGGTACTAGGCCAAGAATGGATTTTTCTGCTAGCAGACAGACCTTATATTTGATCCTATTATTCAGGTTTAGCCAACCAGTGCTACAGTAGAGTTCACAAGTGTGAGTTAAGCGGTGTCCTTCCAAAACAAGCCTACAGGCTTTGTTAAGGACAACCATGACCCTTTTGAGGGCAGTGACGGACCCACAGACGACAAGACCATAGTCTATGACTGACATGATCAAGCTATTTACTGCCAGTTTTATTGCACTCTCAGTGAGGCAGTGTCTGTGCCGATAAAGTTGTCCTATTCTGGCATTAGCTTGCTTGGAGAGGAGGTCTATATCTAGACTATAAGAGACAGAACTGTCCAGGAAGACCATGAGGTATTTAAAGTCGCTGACCATATTAAATATTTCATTTTTGTTGTGTATCTTGATAGGGTTTGACTTGTGGCGACTATGATGGGATGCATACATTTTTTTTTTTTTTGTAATTGAGTAATAACTATTTGTTGAACGCGAGGTTCAGCAAGTGCCAAAGCACTTTTACAATGATGCTTTAAAAGCTATAAATATTTAAAACCACTATAAAAATCAGACATCAATAAATTAATACTCGGGAGTAGGCAAGTGAGAACAAAAATGTTTTCAGTGCTATTTTGAAGCTCTCCACAGTAGGACACCCCCTTATCCGACAAGGCAGAGAATTCCACAGGGTAGGAGCTGCAAATGCAAATGCTCGAGCTCCAGAGGTCTTTAAACAGACCCTGAGAATCTCCAGCAATCCCTCATCTGCGGAGCGGAGTGGTCAGGGGGGGTAGGGAAGCAGGAGCTCTTGCAGGTAACTCGGTCCCTGTCTATGTAGGGCTCAGGTCAGCAAGCCAACCTCGAAGGTGACCCATCACTGAACAGGAAGCCAGTGCAGTCCGCGCAGCACAAGTGTGACATGGCTAGATCGAGAAAGCCCAGTCAACAACCTGACTGCAGCATTCTGCACCAGCTGCAAGCAGTGGATATCAACCCCGGACACCCTAGGTATAGGGTGTTGCAGTAATCGAGGTGGGAGGTCACAAAGGCATGGACTAATGCTGGAAGATCACCGGGCGGAACAAGATGTTAAATCTGGGTGGAATTCCTCAGATGTAGAAAGAGGTCTTGATGACAGATGACACCTGAAACTTCATAGTCAACCCCACGTCAAAAATAACACCCAGACTCCACACCCGTTCAGAGGTCATCAGATGGCGACCTCCAAGCAAAAGCCCGGAGGCCTGCCCAGCCGAAGACCCCTTTACCCGGCGACCTGGGTCCACCACCATAACCTCGGTTTTGTCAGGATTCAGCCACAGCCAGTTGCCACTCACCCAGTCCTGGATCTCAGCGAAGCAGTTGTTAAACACCGAGACCGCATTGTCCTGGTCAGGTACAAAGGACATGTATAGCTGAGTATCATCTGCATAGCAGTGAAAACTCAAGTCATACCACCTTACAATGTCTCCCAATGGCATCATACACTGCGAATAACACAGGTGAAAGCACAGAGCCCTGGGGTACCCTACATGGTAGACAGAATGCGTCAGAGGAATAAATTCCCAATGCAACTCTCACTGATCTACCCGTGAGGAATAAATGGAACCATCTGAGGACTGTCCCTGTCAGATCACAGACAACCCACAGATGTTCCAGCAATATGCCATGATCCACAGTGTCGAATGCCGCAGAGAGGTCCAGGACGACTAAGATGGAACGGCTCCTTCTATCTCTTGCTATCAGATCATTCAGCACCTGAACCAGGGCAGTCTCAGTACGATGCCTCTTCCTGAATCCTGACTGGAGAGGATCGTAGATGTCACAGATGGTAAGGTAGTCATCCAGCTGCAGCACAAACACCTTTTCAACAACCTGGAATGCCCAGTACGCAAAGAGCAGGTTAGAGACACGTCTGTAGTTAGCGAGACAATTCGGGTTGAGAGAGGATTTCTTAAGGAGGGGCATCACCACTGCCTCCTTCAAGGAGTCATGAAACTTACCTGTCTCAAGTGAACTCCGGACCATTTCTGCAAGGACTGAGCCGATGATATCAACACACCCCACAAGGAGGCAAGTTGGGCCCAGATCCAAACTACAGCAGGTCGGCCACATAAACTGGATGATCCCTATGACATCAATGATCGCTGGCTGGCTATAGGGCAACCAGCCAAACCGCGGCTCTGCAACCTCCAACCAATCTCCACTCTGCCCATTGGAGCAGGCTATGCGGATCTCTGATCTAACATCAGCAACTTTATCAGCAAAGAAGCAAGAAAACTTGTTGCACTTATCTTGTGACAATGCCCTCCAAACTTGCAGACAGGCTGGACTGCACATTCTGTCCACAGTTCAGAGGAGCTGAGCTGGTTGATTCCGTGCAGTGGTGATCTCCCTGGACAGGAACTTTGCCTTCTTATGGGTGATCACCAATTGACAGTCTGTATAATGGACTATCAATTTAAGCCTGTCGGCATCAAGGCTGGATTTCTGCCAGCACCGCTCCATCCTTCGTCCCTCTCTCCTCATTCCCCTTAAGGTCCCATCAAACCATGGGGATGGAGGGTGAAGAGTGAGGGGGCAAACACAAACAGGAGCAATGGAATCCAAAGCCGCCACCACAGCCATATTACAGGCCTGTAGTAGGTTGTCTGGACCCCTTCTAGCAGTCGGAAATACCGAGAGATCCAGTGCTGCCATCAGGCCATTTGGGGTCACTCCCCTCAACAGGCAGTACCGAACCATCTCCAAAAGGGCAGGCCTATAAGGGGGGTCTGGAAGCTGAACTTGACAGTGTAATGGTCAGACCAACCAACTTGATCCACCACCAAGTTGGAGGTCTTCATACCCAGAGGGAAGACCAGGTCTAAGGAATGGCCAGAATTATAGGTTGCAGAAGAAACTACCTGTGTGAAGCCTAACTAAGACACATGTTGGATGATGTCCTGATCAAAATGCAAGAGTTCATCGTCGACCCAGGCACTGGAGTCACCCAGTGCCATCACTCTGGGGGACTCCAACACCAAGTTGACAACGAAGTCCGCGACTTCCTGAAAAAAACTGCTTCCCATCCATGGGCAGGTAGTAGACAAGAAGAATTTTGCACCACAAACCTGCGCCAAGGACACATTCAAAGGAGCTGGTCTCCCCTACTGGCACATCTGTCAGGCCCAAGTCCATTCCAAAAAAAATTGCCACACCCCCGCCGCCCCTACGATCCAACCTTGGGCTGTGTATTACCAAGAAGCCCCTAAGGAAGACTCTGGTTAGGAGTTGAAGTGCAGGGTTTTTCACCGACTGCAGCTGCTGTGTTTTTGCGCTGCAGCATTATTGTGCTTTGGGACTGTTGTATTTGTATTTCTGTACTGTGAGTTACCAAGCATCTGTATGGTGAACTTAAACACTTTGCTTGCACCATTACAACAAGTCTGCAGTTTTTGTGTGCAGCTACTTCTTTTGGTTCTGTATCACCAAGAAGCCAGCTGGAACTGCTGATGCCCTTGCTAAGCTCTAAGAACACCTGGTCCTCTCTCAACTGACCTCTTTTCTTGCTGACTCCTCCTTCTTCACCCTGTTCGAATTTGGTTTTCAAAAGAACCCCTCCACTACCACCTCCCTCTTTAGGCTCACTGACTCCATCCTTACCAGGATGGACAATGGCCTCATCACCTCTGCCATCTTTGTCGACCTAGCCAAGGCTTTCGATACAGTCTCCCATACCCTCCTTCTCGACTCCCTTATGGCTGCTGGTTTGTATACTCCTGCTCTTACCTGGTTTAGAGCTTACCGCATAGGCAGAACACAATCAGTCAGGATTCAGAATGCAATCCCTCCACCCCTCCCCATCTCCTCAGGAGTCCCACAGGGCTCTGTGCTTGGCCCTGTCCTCTTCTCCATCTTCCTAAATGACCTTCCCTCAGTCTGCTTCCCCTTCTCTTCTATCCATATGTAGAGGACACTGTCTTGTTCACCTCTGGCAAAACCACAACTGATGTAGCAATGGTAGACTGAGACATGCGCGACCGCGACTGAGCAAAATAAATAAATAACTAAATAAAAGGCGACTCAATAGCGGCACATGTCATAGGGGCTACCTACTCGGTAAGGCTGACCGGATGGGGTGGGTCGCGCGTAAGCCACAGGATATCGCTACATATGCGTGCGTGCGGGGAGAGGTGAGCACACTCAGTGAGGCGGGAGGGTTTTTGAGGGTGGTGCAGAGTCTGCTGCAGAGCTGGCCCCATGGCGTGGTGGGTGGGTTCAGGGCTTGGGTGGGCAGGGTGCTGGGTTGAGATGCGTTTTTGTTGCACTCTGCCTGAATGTTTTTTCCCAAGGTTTGTTTCCCCCCTCCACATGACCCTCCTGGGTTGAGAATCCTTAAGTGTGTGGGAGGGGTTGTGAGGGCACAACCCCGCGTGCCTAAATTGTAAGTCCCTGATGCCCGTTCGCTGTGTGCGAGTCATATCTCAAAACTGATTTTTAGGCGATGTGACTTCGCTGTAACAGCAATCGCCTTTTGGCGGTTGCCGTTATAACATGGAATCGTTGCAACCACTCTACAGCATGACCTCCACCAGGTTCAGCTCTGGTTTGCCTCACATCAACTATTCCTAAATGCCAAAAAGACAGTTTCCATGACCTTCGGCACCAGGCATAGACTCGCTAGGCTCCACCCCTTACCCTCTTTACACACCCTTGATGGGACCATCCTTGAGGACACCATCTCTTTCAGATACTTTGGGGTTTGGCTGGACCAACACCTCAGCTTCTCTGGCCACATTGACGCCATTCTGAAAAACTGTGCCCCAAGCTTGAAGTCCTTTACAGGAACCATAGTTGTATCCCTCCTACGGCCCGGCGAGAACTTGTCCAGAAGATGATCCTCCCGATTTTTGACTACTGTGATGTAGTCTATGGTGGCACTCCCATATCTACCCTTACCAGAGTGGACTCTCTTTTCAACTCCTTCTGTCGATTTGTTCCTGATGCCCCATCTCGAACCCACCATTGTAATCTTTACCATGCCCTGTCCTTCCCTCTGCTTGCTAACAGACACCTGGCTTACTGTGCTACGCTAACTTCCAAACTTTGGCTTGGTGTACTTCCTTCCTACCTCTCATGCTCCCTTCCTCCTCCCCTGCCTTCCTCCCACTCCCTTAGATCCTCAGATACTCACACCCAGCTAGTCCCCCATTGTACCACCCTCATCGGCCAATCAGGCTTCTCCCATCGCTTCCCCCAAAATCTGGAACCCCCTCTCACCTCAAATACGACACTCCTCCTCTTCCCACTCCCTTGCCTCTGCCTTACATAACTTTCTCTCTGCTAGCTGCTCCTGCTACAATCTTCTTTAACTTGTTCCCCAAGAGCCTGCTTCAGCTTCATGCCCACCTCTTTCCTGCAAAACCCTCCCCCTACATCCTCCCCCAGCAACCCTTTCTTTCCACCTTACTCCAACCCCCCAATTCCCTCCACTGTACACCAGCTTACCCTTACTACCCACTCACTGCTGCTTGGCCTAGGCCCCTGGCAGGGTTCTTTGAATCTGGAAGGGGTTCAGAACCTAGGCAAACACCTTCCTCACCTCCTACTCACACCCCATTCTTTCCTGAAAGGGCTGGGCCTCAGCCCCTCTTCTCTCCCACCTCCCTCTCTCTTGGGCCTTCTGAAGCCTACTCCCCATTGCTGCCTACTTCCCTCCTGTCATGCTCTACCTTTGCTGCCTACAACCTGCTTCCCTCCCATCGTACTCTACCTCTGCCTTATGCAGGCAGGGTCCACAGCATACTGGAGGGGCCAGGCCCCGACAGACCCTTCTCTTCCTTCCTGACATGCTCCAACTCCCACTGCCTACAACCTGCTTCTCTCCTGTTCATGCTTGACCTCTGCCTGGTGTAGGCAGGGTCCCCAGCATTCTGGAGGGGTCAGGCCCTGGCAAACCATTCTCCTCCACCAAATCTCCCCCTTTCCACCCCCTGCTCTCTGCCTATATGACCCCCACCCACCCACCTTCCCTACCCTTCATAGCCGTAGATATTGGCTAACCCCTAATATATAATGCACTTCTAGTCAACCTTGCACTTTTGTTACACCTTGCAAATTTTGTTCTATCTGTGTCTCTCCTTGCAATCTTGTCCTAGTTCGATCTCCTTGTATACTATCCAGCCATTTTTAACTACAAAGCTACAAAGCTACACTGAGTGTTTGCCGAAGATATTTGTGCTATCGTATCTATCTAGTTCAAGACTGTTAGCATTGTATTCCATCTAGTTCATACCTGTTAGCATTCCTCCTTTTCAGTACTTCAGTATAGTCTGCTCACTTTATTGAATGTAATCAAATTGTTTATCTATACTGTGTACCAAATCTCTGTATATTATCCTCATGTTCCCCTACCCCCCAGGTCACACTGGGAGATGAGCACCTTGTTGCTCAGCATGCCTTCCTAGTGAAACATTTAAAGGTCTCGGTGATGCCTGCCAGGTCTGATGTCCCAACAAGATTGGCAATTATTGACGTGTTTTTAATAAACCTGGCATTGCATAACACCGCTCAGGTTGGATGAGACTCCGAGGCTGATTGAGTCAACTGCCCACCAAAAGTGGAGCCCTTGGGTATGGGGATCAGACAGGAAGGACCCCTCTTTAGTCTCCATTTCGCCTCAGGGCGTCTCCTCATCCCCACGACTCCAAACTGGCAACTCCGATCCCCCTCCATGTCCAGGCCCACCCCAATGCTTTCTCCTAACAATCCCTAATGCCCAACCTTGACTGTAAATGTCAGCATGCAGAGGAGGGCAACTAAAGGGACAGAGGCCCCCAGAGCTCATAAGAGGAGTAGTGCCTGACCGGGACAGCCCCTGCCAGCAAATAGTCTCCAACCACCTAATATAGCCACTCCCAAATTATAAAATCCAAATGTAAACTAAACTAACTAAATAGTTAACCACAACCCCCTCATCACAAATTAAGGCTTAAAGTCACAGCCAAAATGGTCCGAATACAAGTCCAGAATTATGGTCAGATCAAATCCAGCTTGAAAAGAAGGCACACCAAAACCTCCGGTGAAGTGTTCAGATAGGTGAGGTTCTCACCCTCGGCTGAACTATGGTAACTTGTCCAACAAATGTCTTCCAACTGCACCAGCAGCAGACATTAAATAGTTCTATGATAAGCCATGGAGGTCCACTCATTACCTCCCTTTTAGTCAACGACCAGACCTGTACATAACAGGATGTCACTAGGCAAGTGTCCAGGGAAAATGTGGCTGAAATTCAGTCTGCTGAAGGTCTTGTACTACCACCCACCCCTCACACTACAGCCTCCAGGCCAAACTGGCATCTATTTGGGGCTACAGCTATCCAGGCCCCTCAGATGGAGGTCAAATGACTCCCACCTAAGGAGAGCCCTAAGGACTCTAAGGGATCGTGTTGCCCACTGGCCTGTGCCTCCCAGGTCCCACCTGGCTATGGGCAACCAAGGCCACAACCCCCGATCCAGCACCAGGCCTGGAAATTAGGGAAAGCTGGTGGCTCCTACTAGGACAACCAACTGGCAACGTGCTAAAGCCCACAAAGGTCCTCTAATTAGTGGGTTCCAGAGACCCAGGCCATCCTCCGATAGCCACCATCCCTGCTGCCCAATACATCCGCTGGGGGAACTAACCCCACAGAGAGTGCCCCCGTCACCGTCCCAAAAAAGCAGACCCACTGGCTCAGCACTTACTGGTCGTCCTCCCAGGACTGGACTGAACAGCAATAATCCCAAGCTGTAGAGAGGCGGGAAGAAAGTCTGCCCAAATGACCGGTTATCCCAGTCGAGCTCTCACCATGACAGAGTAGGAGCTTGGAGTTAAGAAACCACTCTTCTACTGCACAAAAATCAGCCTGCATCAGTTCTTCTAGAGCTCCTGGTGCTGAATGACAGATGTATAGCATAGCATTGTCTGTATATAGGAGTAGAATACAAACAGATAGGTCTTTAGGTGGCTTTTGAACACTTCAACTGAAGGGGCCTCCCTGACGGCTGGTGGTAAAGAATTCCACAGGATGAGGCCGGCGACAATAAATGTCCAGTCGCTGGCTGGAATGGACAGACACAGCAGGTGTAAAGAGGTCAACCAGATAGCCAAGGCCAAGTCCATGCAGAGCCTTAAAGGTGAGCAAGCCCACCTTAAAGAAAATCCTCCACCTGAATGGCAGCCAGTGCAGTTTGCGCAACACCGGGGTGACATGACTGAACTTAGAAAGTCCCATCAGCAGCCTGGTGGCAGCATTCTGTACCAACTGCAGCCAATGGAAGGTCCTTCCAGAGACCTGGAGGTAGAGCGCATTACAGTAATCAAGCCTGGATGTCACAAAGATGTGCACTAAGGTAGGAAGGTCCTCAGGCAGAACTAGGGGTTTGATCCTGGCAATATTCTTCAGGTGTTAGAAACTACTTTAGACAACAGACAGTCACCAGGACAGCACCAGAGATGGAAAGAAGTAATCTCCATTTTAACATCTCATTGGAAAAATGGTAAACTCCAAAATTAAGAGATGAGCAAGAGGAAAACAAACTCTGGCCAGAGCCGATAGGACTGCAAGTGAGGAATCTTGGTTAGAAATATTAAAAATAATTTTTTTGTAAATATTTTTACACCTTTTTTTTTTTTTTAAACATAGCCTTGTGATGAACCTGCCTCATAAGGAAGGGCAGAGAAAATGTTCAACTGCTGGCCTAAAGCTGATGTTGTGCAGGGACTGCAAAATCAACTTTTGGGCTGAAAAAAAGTATTTTGGGCAGGTGTTGAAAAATGACAGCTGTCAAACTAATGAGTCGCTGTACCAAAATGGCTATGCTGAAATGTTGTGGTAAAAATACTGAATATTACCAAAGTTATGAGCATGCATTTGCAAAATTCAACATAGATTAAAACTTAGAGCAGTGGTGCAACAATCTGGTGAAAATGACCTATACATTTTGATGCCATTTTACACTGCCACTTACCTCCTGACCTGTATGATACTCTTCTTTCCACAATTTGAGTCTGCGTGAGTACTTTTTTCATGTCTGAAATAGTGAAAGGAGCAATCCTTTTAATATGGCTTGGACCAGAGAGCAATGCCTGCTGCATAATAGTTCATTTTAGTCACAACAGAAGTGATATATAAACAACAGATGGACAAAAACAGCTGAAAATACTGATGAAGACCTGGTCTGCACCACATTTACCTGTAGGCTGCTGAAAGAATTAAAAAGTATAGGAATTTTGGAGTGGTATATTAGTACATGGCACAGCAAGGGTTAAAAGAAGTGCTCCTTTTATCATTTCAGACATGAAAAAAGTAGTAAAGCAGATTAAAACTGTGGAAAGAAGGGTATCATACAAGTCAGAAGGTAAGTGGCAATCTAAAATGGCATCAAATAGCATAGGTCAAAATTTTCACCGGATTGTTGCACTGCTGTTTTAATAGATGAACATAATAGAATCACAGAACACCAGACTATGCAAGCTACAATACCACCCCATATTAAATGTATTCAAAGCCAGGGAATGCATTGCTAGTCTTGTTTTTGGCATTGAAAAAGTTTAACTTGGTCCACAGGGAGGACATTTGGATACAGCTTTACTTCAGCCCTAAGTATCATGACATCAGGGCAGAAATGGGGTTAGGGTGCATTTAGATAGAAGTGAGGATAAGGTGAAGACAATTTGTTTTGGTACTATACTGTATAAAGATCCTGCTAAAAGAATGCAACACATATGTCCTCAAGACGCACGCTATGTACGAAACCGGTCGAGGTGTGTCCAACCTGTGGGGCAACTGTTTGCTTTGAATTTGAGCAATGTAGCACTTTTTGAAAAAGATTAAAGGATTTCTTGCACAGTGATTACATGGTGCCAAGATTATGTTTGTGAACACATATGTCAAGCGGAGAAACACCAGCATGGCACAGATGCTGAATTCTTTGGTGTGGTCTTATAGTGCAGCAAGTTAAATTGTGTCCGTATTCATTTTTGAGTGGGGGATTGTGAAAAATGTCAGATGGCTGTCAATTCTGACCCACCTTTTTTCTTTGATGACAAAACTGCTGGTTTAAGAAAATGAGCTATGTAGACCATTATGATCCATCATATTTTCAATAACCCCAACTTTTTACACCCTGTGGGTCACTGTCCTACATAGGAAAACTGACCTTCTCTCTTCTGTCTGAGTACAAACCAAGCCCCTTTTTTGTGTTGACAAATCCCTCCCTCCCCCCTCTGCCACTTGCTTAATCGCAGTGAATTTATGTAGCATTTAGTTCTGCATATATATACAGTCAATAAAATGCTAACTGCCATCCTTTGTAAGCTTCCCTCTGTCAGTTTCTTCATATTTCCTACAATGTTTTACATTTACTGTAGCAGTAAAGAGAATGCGTTTAGTACTAAAAATAAAAAGAAATTTGCTGATGGGCCTTCTGTTTAGATACCACTATTAAGGAGAAGCTGCATTTTCAAAACAGAATACCTGGAAGGATCTAACAGATAATATCCATATTTATGTTTACTAGTAGTAGTTACTGTCTTCTCCCTGTAGAACAAAGCAAAATGGATTTGGAGCGGCAGGACAAGTAATATGGTGCTCAGAAATGAAAAAACTGAAACAAGCAAAAGGATGAGGAGCACCCACATATGCAGAAAGCACCAGGACTGCAAAAATATTATTCAAAGTCCTTTATTTAAAGAGCACCTTTCATGATGGCCCAAAAAGTTTCGGCTTGTAGTCATTATATGCAGTACTAGATCTGAAAGGGTGTGCGCAATTGTTATTTTTCGCCAAGGTTTACTCTGCTTTCCATAATTTGGATTTATTCTGGAGCCCTGCAGCACTTGCCTTTGCTGTTTAGCTGCTGGCTCCTGATGACATCTCTATAGGGCAGAGGAGTGACTCGCACTGTGCAGCTGCAACAGTGTTGCAAGGGAACAGTACCAGTACTCAGTGTACATACTGTGTTCCCCCTTCCACAAGCAATGTATTATGCCAAAATCTAAATGCCTTGTTAGTATGTTTCTTTTTGTTAATTTGACTCTGCCCTATAGTGATGTCAGCAGTACAACCCTGGGCCCAGAGCAACACCAGGCTTGCTATAGAAGCTCTGGTACACACTGCAGTTTTTAGCACCTCAGAATGCAAAAACTAACTGCAGCTGACAGTAATAAAATGCAATTCCAGAATCAATGCTAGACGGCGCAATTTATGCATGAAAGTCAAAAGGACCATGAAAGGTGCTCTTTAAAGTGCATAGTGCACCCACACACAGCGAGCATATAAAAGTGACGGCTAAGCCGCTTTGAAAGATTTTATTTATTTACAGAAATGTTTCACCAGCAAAGCACACTGAGCAACAAGTCGCTCAGCTCCAGGTGTGACCTGGGGTAAGGGGTACAATAGGAATGATACGAACATTCAGTTTACAAGATCAACAATAGCATACAGTTGTAAGGCAGGTGTTACAAAAAGTGTTACAACAGTGTTGAGCATAACATGTAGAAAGAGAGGACAATAGAAAGTGCCAGGCTAATAGGTAAACAAGTGCTTATGTGAAAGAAAAGTGGGAAAGGCGAGGGAGGGGTGAGGTGGGGGGGAAGAGTAATTTTCCTGGATTCCCCTCTAGGGTGCGAGGAACCCAGCAATGGGACTGCTGGGACCAGAGAGAAGAGGATAATGCAGTGTACCAGAGAGACCCCTTTAGGATGGTGGGGGAAGGTAGCAGATCAGAGATACAAGCCTCTTGGGGTGGTAAGTGAAGGTGAGGGTAGAGAGCTAGGGTTTGTCCAGAGCTTAGAGAAAGGAATTAGATAGGGACACGGCAGGAGCAACTAGGTACAAGGTAATTATTGAGGGCAGAGCTGATGGAATAGGTGGAGGATGAGTGCCGGATTTTAGCTGGGAGGGAATTCCATTTTTGGGAGGTGGTGAGAGAAACCAGACTGGCCGATTTGGGTGGATCTGAGGGGGACAACCAGGGTATGGGAATTGGATGATCTAATGGAATGGGAGGGTGGAGGGGGTGTTATAAAGGAGGAGGTGAGGTGGGAAGGAAGTTATACTTCTCCTGGTCCCAGCCAGGCATCATCAGAGTGAATCACTGTGATGATGCCTGGCAGGAATAAAGAGAAATGTTAGTTGCAGAAAGGCTCAGCCAACACTTTTTTATGCTCACTATGTGTGGGTACACCATTCACTTTAGTTAAATAAAGGACTTTGAATAATATGTTTGCGGTCCTGGTGCTTTCTGCATATGTGGGTGCTCCTCATCCTTTTTCTTGTCCCTGTGGAACAGCAGGCTGAGATGGGACATGAGCTCAGTCTTCCCATTCTCAAAGGCACTGACAGGATTGAACATATGGATATGTTCTCCAGCAGGACACAGGGACATGCTCTGAAGGTCACAGATGGCAAGTTTATGGGTAACATTAGGAAGCATATTTTGTCCCAGAAGGTGGTGGCCTTCTAAACTGACCTGCCAATAGAGACTGTGGATATGAAGACAGTAGAGCAGTCCCCAGTGTTGCCCATCCCTTAGCTTTTGACAGCACTGAGCTGAGAAGGCTACTGAGAGCTTTAATGAGTAGCAAACATAGAAACATAGAATTTGACGGCAGATAAGGACCGCTTGGCCCACCCAGTCTGCCCATTAACCCTACCTACTGGATAAGCTGCAGATCCTAGTTAACCAGCAGCCTACTTCTTCTTACCCCCACCCCCCAGAATTGCCTTATGACTGTCCCATGCATGCTTGAATTCCACCACTGATTTTGACTCCACAACCTTCTCCGGAAGGCTGTTCCATGCACCCACAACCTCTCTGTGAAAAAATACTTCCTTAAATTACCTCTGAGCCGCCCCCCATCGCCACAAATTGTGCCCTTTGTTCTTGCACACCTCTTTTTGAAAAGATGCTACCTCTTGGACTTTGTTGATCCCTTTGAGGTACTGAAAGTTCCTATCATGTCCCCCTCTCCTCCTTTCCTCGAGGCTACATATTAAGCTCATTAAGTCTCTCTTCATATGTCTTCTGGTGCAGACCCTGCACCATTTTAGTGCCCTCCTCTGGACAGCTTCCATCCTGTCTATGTCTTTATGGAGATTGGGTCTCAGAACTGCACACAGTACTCAGATGGGGTCTCACCAGCTGTCTGTACAGAGGATAATAACTTCCTGTTTTCTACTGGTGATGCTCTCCCTATGCATCCCAGTAACCCCCAGCCCTCCTTGCTGCCCTCTCCACATTGCTTGCCCACCTTTAGGTCATCTGATAGGACTACCCCAGGTCCCTTTCCATTTTTGTTGTTGTTAGTATCTCACCCCCATTGTGTACTCTTCCCTGGGTTTTCCCAAGTGCATTACCTTGCACTTCTTAGCATTGAATCTAAGCTGCCATACATTTGACCATTCCTCTAACCTTGCCAAGTCCCTTCTCATCCTTTCCACCCCACCTGTGCATCAACTCTGTTGCAGATCTTAGTGTCATCTGCAAAGAGACATACTTTCTCCTTCCAGTCCTTCCAATGTCGCATATAAAGACATTGAAGAGGACTGGTCCTAATACTGAACCCTGCGGTACCCCACTAGTAACCCTCCTTTCTTCTGAGTGGACTCCATTTACTATTACTCTCTGTGTCCTATTCTTCAGCCAATTCTTTACCGAGGCTGTCATCTTGGGACCCACATCCAGGCTGGCTAACTTGTATATTAATCTTTTGTGTGGGACTGTGTCAAATGCCTTGCTAAAGTCTAGGTAGGCCATGTCCACAGCCCCTCCCTGATCTACTACTTTGGTCACCCAGTCAAGAAATCTATCAGATTTGTCTGGCATGACCTTCCGGCCAGAATCCATGCTGCCTAGGGTCCTGTGCCCTCTGGCCTCTAGATACTCGACAGTTCTTTCCTTCAGAAGTGATTCCATCATTTTCCCTATCACTGAGGTTAAACTAACAGGTCTGTAGTTTTCTGCTTCTGCCTTGCTTCCACTTTTGTGAAGGGGAATCACATCTGCCCTCCTCCAGTCCTCGGGTACCACCCATCCTCCCATGATTTGTTAAAAGGGTAGTCAGTGGTGTCACTAGTTGTACCTTAGCTCTTTTAGAATTCTGGGATGAATCCCATCAGGCCCCATTGCTTTGTCCACCTTCAGTTTTAAGAGTTATTTCAGAACCCTTTTCTTCTGTAAATGGGCTGGTATCAACTTCTGTATCCAGAGTGTTACTACTGTTTGTTTTATGTACCTCCCCTCTTCATTTGTAAATACTGAGCAAAAATATTTGTTTAGTATCTCTGCTTTTCACAGTCTCCTCTGCCCACCCTCCCCTCGGTCTTCCTTTACTCCCTGATGTACCTATAAAAGGTTTTATCCCCTTCTTAACTGAGTTGGCTATCTTTTCCTCGGTTTGGGCCTTTGCTGTTCTGACTGCCTTCCCAGCCTCCTTTGCTTTAACTGATACAGTTCTCTGTCCTGCTCCTTCTGCAATTCCTTGTACTTCCTGAATGCTTTTTCTCTTGAACCTTCACTGCCACTTCCTTTGAGAACCATAGTGGTTTCTTACATCGTCTTGTTTTGTTTATTTGCTTCACACAAAGGCTCGTTACCTCTGTGATGGCAGTTTTTATTATTCCCCATTGTTCTTCCACCCCTCCTTCCTGCCAATTTGCTAGTGCATTCCTTAGGCACTCACCCATTTTGGAAAAGTCAGCCCTCCTAAAGTCCAGTACTTTTGTCTTTGTATGGCTTGACTCTATTGCTGTGTTTATTGTGAACCATACTGTTCGATGGTCGCTAGTTCCCAGATGGCTACCCACTTCTACATCTGTGATCCTCTCCATCTCCATTTGAGAGAATCAAGTCTAATATTGCTCCTCTCGAGTGGGCTCCAGTACTAGTTGTCTAAGGCATGCCCCCTGTAGGGCATCTAGAATAACTGCACTCTTTGAAGTGGCAGCTGCAACTGCACTCCAGTTAACATCTGGCATATTCAGATCACCCATCAGCAATATCTCCCCATTTTCTTCCATTCTAAGTATACTTTCTATCATTTCCCTGTCCATTTTCTCCCCCTGAGAAGGGGGTCTGTATACAACCCCTGTGCGTATTGTGGTGCCATTGCCTGTCTCCAAATTTACCCACAGTGTGGCAAGAGTGTTGAAAATAAAATGTGGTGCTTTCGCTGCACCACAGTCAGATGTAACTGATACTGCTGCGATTATAGAACTGCGCATGTGTGATACTCGCGCATGCCTCGCAGTCAGCTGTAACATGGCAGCAGTGAGATGACTACATATGCACCATACTCACATATGCATAGTTTAAGTCAGCACCGGTAAAAGTAAGACCACACTGAAAATGAGATACTGCATCTTAGCCAGGCTAACCTGTATCAGTACATTGTAGAAGTGGGTAAAATTAGGACCCCTCTGAAAATCAGATCCTGCATCTCAAAGCTATCCTGTGTCAGTACATTGACAAAATGGATCAAAGTATGACCCCACTGAATACGAGATACTGCATCTCAGCCAGGCTATCAGGCTGTATCAGTACACTGTAACAATGCTACAACAACATCAGGAGGTTCTGGAGACATGTGCACATCGACAGTAAAGCTTGGGAGATTTCAACATTTTTCCAGAGCCTCTGTGATATGCTGAATGTGAGTATTACCATTTAAAATAAATAAAAACAGCCTTAACATTTGTTATGGTGATTTTACTGACAGGCATAAAGAAGTCAGTTACGTACATGTATTGATTTGAGCATACAGGAAAATGTACAGAAGTTTTGTCCCAGTTTTACATGGAAAAAACAGAGAAAAGGAGGGTGCCCTATAGGGAAATGCTTTGTTCAATCTTGGAACACTGCAGTTGACGCTGCTATCATTCTTTGTAATTCTTTAGGATGCCCCTTGCAACTTCTGAAACCCCCTAAAACATTAGCTGCCTGGCAATTATTTACCCTTCCTACCAAGTATAAACCCATGAGAGTTCCAATGCCTCTAATTATACTAAGGATCATACTAAGGATGAAATTGGAGCAAAAAGGCGAAGTGCCCATAGAAACTCCTCAAAACTACATACAACAGGACATATTTTTATGAGAAAGTAAAAATCTATCCAGTCTATTTTTAAATATGTTTTTGTTTTCACTAATAATAACTGATGTTGGCAATTTATTCCAAGGGTTTATTATCCTCTGAGAGAAATAAAATGCCCTTTTCTTTGAGCGAAATGTACTTCTATTCAGTTGTAGTGGATGACCTCTGGTGGAAAAAAACTACTTGTTTAAAATCAAGTCCACGTTCTGAAGTCAACCAGGGGTCATTAATAATGTCCCAGGTAAATAGGTGGTCTCCCCTCAGCCGTCGTTGTTCCAGGGACATTAAATTTAAATTGGAAAGTCTTTCATCATATGGCAGATTCTTAACTGTACGGATTGATTTTGCAATTCTCCTTTGATGTTTCTCGAGTCTATGTATGTCTTTCTGCATACAGGGGCACCATATTTGAGAAACAATCAAAATGAGGTCTGACATATGCATGATACAGAGGGAACAAAATGTTTGGATCTTTTGAAGATATGTTATGTTTAATCGCCCACAAAGTTTTATTTGCATTACTAATGGTACTAGTTATATGTTGTCAAATTTTAGTTCAGAATCCACACTAATACCCAACTCACTGGTTTTACTGGTTAGTATTTCATTGAATAAAAAATAGGAATTTAGAACAGAAGACATATGAGGACAGATTAACAGAGCTCAATATGTATACCCATGAGCAAAGGAGGGGGAGAGAGAGGTGATATGATCGAGACATTCAACCACCTTAAGGGCATTAACAAGGTGAAAGAGTCTAACATGTTTAAATATAAGAAAACTAGCAGGACAAGAGGACACAGCATGAGATTAGATGGAGGCCGACTAAGGGGGAATGTGAGGAAATTATTTTTCACAGAAAGGGTGGTGGATGCATGGAACTACCTCAGGAAGCAATGGCTATAAATACAGTGCAGGCTTCTAACAGGCATGGGATAGGCATAAGGGAGCAATACAGATGAGTATGAATAGATAGGCCACTGACAGAGCAAAGGCCGATGGCACATTTATAAGGTAGGAAAAGAAATGGTCAGACTGGATGGGCCTTGCGGTCCTTATCTGCCGTCAACTTCTATGTTTCTATGTAATTTCTAGGGTTGTGTTTCCCAAAATCAATGACACTACATTTAGCAGTATTAAATTGAAGACCCCACCTGGTGGACCAAGCTCCTAGCATGTCGATATCTCTCTGTAGTGCCTCAGTTTCCTCAGAGACACTGCAAACATTAGTGAATTTACAGTCATCTGCATATTTCACAATTTTACAGTTTAAGTTATTGGCTAGGTTGGCAATAAATACTTGAAATATAACTGGGGCCAGCACAGATACCTGAGGGACACTACTAAGTACTGGTTGCCATGATGATTTATGTCCATTGATAATGACTCTTTGTATTCTGCATCTTAACTAGTTGGAGATCCAGTGTGTAATTAGGGGATTAATGTCTTGTTTCTGTACCTTATTTAACAATGCCCAACGTGGCACTGAATCAAAGGCTTTTTTTTTTTTTTTTAAATCGAGAAATATCACATCATAGGGTAATTTATTATCAAGATTGTGACTAATGTAATCATAGTTAGGTCCAGAAAGGGCTAACATAAAGCAGCTCTTCACAGGAAGAACTGTAAATCATTGACACACACACACACACACACACACACACACCTGGGAGAGATAATGGTAATTTGAAACTACTCTGCAGTTGGATACTGTTATCTGTTTAATGTCACGTCAGTAGATTATTAGTCTCCAAAGATAGCAAGTCACATTACAATAACAAGAAGCTGAGAAAACAGTGTTGCAATTAGTCTACTTAATAGACAGAGTATTTTATTTAAGGAGAAGGATACACTGAAAACTCCCAAAAATGTGCGCCACGGTACTCCATTTTTCTAGCTAGACAGAGCAAGATGGATGTATACAGTGCTCTTGAATTGGCTCTTAAAAATGTTGTTTACCAAGTTGGACTCAAAGGAAAATACAGGTTACTCACCTATAACAGGAGTTCTAGGAATGGTATATGTTGTTCATCCACACTGTCTGGCAGGTTCCTTGCTGCTTTAAATCTTGCTGGAAGGTCTTCAAGCTGGCTCCTCCCACCCACCCGGGTGGTAAAACTCTCGGCTGACTTCCAGGTAGTAGCCCTGCAGATTTCCTGGATAGGGACGTCCCTGGAAGCAGCCACTGATGCAGCGGTATGGCAGGTAGAATGAGCTCTTATCCCTCTGGGAGGATCCATGCCCGCCAACCTATAGCAGAGATCTATGCAGGAAGTGACCCACCTGCCTATCGTCCGCTTGGCTGCAGGTCTGCCAGGTGCGGCTTCAGCGTAAGTGACAAACAGCTGGCAAACCTTTTCCTGAACTTCAGCTGTCCGCTCCTTATAGTAAGCGAGCGCTCTTCTAGGGTTCAAGGTATGGAGCCTATATTCGGCCTCCGAGGTGTGATTGGGGTAGAACACCAGCAGAGTCAACACCTGCTTAAGGTGAAACTCCGACATCATCTTCGGAAGGAATTTCGGTGGGGGCGCAGGACAACCTTGTCCCTGTGGAAGACCAGATAGGGAGACTCGATGGAAAGCACCTGGAGCTCTCCCATCCTTCTGGCTGACGTGATAGCCACTAAGAAGGCGGTCTTTCACGACAGGTAAGAGATGTCACACCTGTGCATCGGTTTGAATGGCTTGCCCATGAGCTTAGCCAATACCAGCAGTAGATCCCAAGGAGGTGGAGGTTCTCGCACCAGAGGGGATATATGATCAAGGCCTTTGAAAAAGCGCCTGACCACCTTCTCCTGCGCCACCGACTGCTTCCCGTCCCGCGCCCGGTAAGCAGAGATGGCTGCCAGGTGCACCTTAAGGGTCGTCAACCGAAGCCCTTGCTGAGAAAGGGACCACAGGTAGTCCAGAATGCTTGCCAAGGAACAGGAGGAAGGGTCCAGGCCCTTGCCCTGACACCAAATGGAGAATCTCTTCCATTTGAAGGCACAGCATTTTCTGGTCGACTCCTCCTTACGGGACGCCTCAACAATGTTGAGGACCTCGTTGGAAAGACCCAAGGCCTGGAACTCTTGCCGCTCAGGAACCAGGCCACCAGGTGCAGGGATTGAAGGTCTGGATGGAATACCTTCCCCGGAATGACTGAGATCAGGTCCGGGCGGGCTGGAAGCCGCCTTGGGAGGCTGGAGCTGAGACTGAGGAGATCTGGATACCAGAACTGGCGGGGCCAGTCTGGGGCTATCAGAATCACCTGCGCCTTGTCCCTCCTCGCCTTGAGAAGCATCTTGTGGATCAAGGGAAATGGGGGAAAGGCGTAGAAGAGGCCTGGGGTCCACGGTCTCAAGAAGGTATTCCCCTGCAGCGAGCCCTGCTGAGGGGTGCGAGCATGAAACAGTCTCAGCTTCGCATTCTCCCTGGAGGCAAACAGGTCCACCTGAGGCATGCCCCAGTGGGAGAACAGATCTTGTACTACCTCCATCAGGAGAGACCACTCGTGAGACGCAGCCCCTATCCGGCTTGGGGCATCAGCCAGAATGTTGGAGGCTCCTGCTACATGGATGGCAAGGAGATCCGCCTCCAGGCTGCGCACGAGGGACCAAATGCGGAGAGCTTCCCTGCACAGAGGCATGGAGCGCATTACCCTGGCGGTTTAGGTAGTACATGGTCGTGGTATTGTCCGTCTGGACCTGGACCGCTTAACCCCATATAAACGGAGCGAAGGCGGTGAGGGCTAGACGAACCACTTGAAGCTCCAGCAGGTTGAAGTGGCATCGGGACTCCCGAGGGGACCAGAGGCCATGTGCTCTGTGCTCCCCCAGATGGGCACCCCAACCCATCAGAGAGGCATCGGTCGATAGAGAGACTGTCGGCTCGGGGCGGACGAACGGGATGCCCTCCTGCAGATGTGCTGGAACGGTCCACCACTGGAGGGCATTCCACATCCCCTGGGTCACTGTCACTAGCTGATCCAAGGGATCGGAGTGCTGTGACCATTGGCTGGCCAGCCCCCATTGAAGGGGACGCATGTACCAACAGGCCCAACGGACCACGCTGGTGCAGGCCGCCATGAGGCCCAGGAGGCGCAGGAAGTCCCGGGCAGGGTGTAATTGCCCAACCAGAAATGACTGGGCAAAGGAGGAAAGAACCTCGGCCTTGTCCGGCGGGAGCCATGCTCTGGCTCGTAGAGAGTCGAGCTCTGCCCCGATGAATTGTATCACCTGCTTTGGCACGAGTTCCGACTTGGCCTCGTTGATGGGGAGGCCAACCTGAGAGCAAACCTAGAGGGTCATATCTCTGGACATACTAACATACTAAAAAGCCAGCAGAATAGGCCTAACGGTCTTTAGTGTCTGCTCGTTTGGTCAGCCCCCAACCTGGGTGCTGACCTTGCTGTCCCCCTCGCCTTCTCTGGCTTCTCCCTTCCCAGTTCCGGATATTCTTGCTGCATTGGATTTTGCTTCCAGAACCCTTCCTGTACCTGTCCCACCCTCTTGAACCCTCCACTGTCTCTGCCTCCACCAGTCCCCTAGGCAGTGCATTCCATGGCTCCACCACCCTCTCAGTGAAGTAGCACCCTCCTTTCTCCCTGAATCTTCCCCTCCAGCTTCTACCCATGCCCTCTAGTGGCCCCTTCCTCCTTCCTTAAGCACCCTGACTGTTCCTCCCTATTTACCCTCTTCATGTACCTAAAGACTCTATCATGTCCCCCGGTCCCTCTCTCTTCCAATGTGTACATATTTAGCTCTTCAGCCTCTCCTCATAGGTCCTGTCCCCAAGCCCCAAATCATTTTGGCTGCCCTCCTCTGGACCCTCTCCAGGAGGTTAATGTCCCGCTTTAAGTGTGTCTCCAAAACTGCACGCAGTACTCAAGGTGCGGCCTCACCAAGCAGTTATACAGAGGGAGTATCACTTCCCTCCTTCTGGAGGTGATCCCCCTAGCGATGCATCCCAGCATCCTGTTGGCCTTGGCTGCTGCCCTCCTACAAGTCTCAGAGTTGTTCATCTTGACATCCACCACCACCCCCAGGTCCCTCTCAGCCATCGAGACTTGTAGCATTCCCCCAGGGTGTACACTTGGCCTTGGTTTCTGGCCCCCAGGTTGAGTACCTTGCATTTCCCTGCACTGAATCTCAGCTTCCACTTTCTAGACCATCTTTCCAGAGCCTCCAGGTCCTCCTGTACGGCCACTCTCCCCTCCTCCCCATCCACCACCGCCCCCAGTTTCGAGTCATCTGCGAAGAGACTCATCTCACTCCTGATTCCTGTCCTTATGTCAGATACGTAGGCGTTGAACAGAAGGGGCCCAAGGACTGATCCCTGTGGGACCCCACTAATGACCCTCCTTGGGGATGAGACTATCCCACCAACTACGACCCTCTGGGTCCGGTCCTGGAGCCAATTGCCTATCCATCTGATCATCTGGTTCCCCACCCCCATTTCTCCCAGCTTATCCAACAGGCCCACGTGAGGAACAGAGTCAAATGCCTTGCTGAAGTCTAGAAAGAGGACATCCACTGGTCTACCCAGGTCCAAGGCACTTGTCACCCAGTCATAGAACTCCACCAGGTTTGTCTGACACGATTTCCCCGGGATGAATCCATGCTGTCTATCGTCCAGGCACCCTGACTTATCCAGGTTCCCCCTAGCCTCTCCTTGACAATGCCCTCCATCACCTTGCCCACCACCGATGTCAGACTGACAGGCCTGTAGTTCCCTGCCACCTCCCTTGATCCCCCCTTGTGGATAGGCACTTGTGGACTGCTACACCTCCATTCTGGAGGAGGTTGCAATCAGCCAGTTGTCCAGGTAGGGGTACACCTGGACCCTTCGGCGCTGCAGGAATGCTGTCACCACTGCCATGCATTTGGTGAAGACCCTGGGAGCTAGGGAAAGGCCGAAGGGCATGGCCCGGAACTTGTAGAGGACCCTCTGCCCTGAAGCGGAGGAATCTCTGGTGGGACGGATGGATTGGGACGTGAAAGAACGCGTCCTGGAGGTCCAGAGAACAGAACCACACGCCTCGTTCCAAGGATGGAATGATCTGAGCCAGAGTGACCATCCTGAAGGTTCGAGACCTTAGGAACCTGTTCAGATCATGCAGGTCTAGAATGGGGCACCAGCCCCCCATCCGTTTCGGGACCAGGAAGTACCTGGACACAAGCGCGGGTCTGGTGGAGGATCATACCTTCCTGATCACCTCTTTTGAGGAACAGGGGCGATGTCGGCTCCAGCGAGCCGACCAGAGAGGCTTTGGACCCTGTAGTCCCTGAAGGCGACAGCTCGGAAGGGTGGGGCCTGCTCGAACTCCAGGGCAGGCCCCTTTCCTACCACCTCCAACACCCAGCGGTCCGTGGTGATAGCGGACCAGGCGGAAAGGAAGTGGCGGAGCCGTCCCCATGGGGAACCGAGGGGAGTAGCGAGGCTGGGGCGCGCCCCTCAACCCGTCACTGGGTGGATCTGGAGGAGGGACCGTCGAGGGATGTCCTGGGCCTTTTCCTCCCTGCTTCCTGTTAGAGGAAGCCGCAGGCTTGGCTTTGGGATGCCATGCGCGAGCCTGCTGGCCCTGATGTTGGTGCTGTTGGGCCGGACGTGCCACAGGCGCAGAAGGGCGAAAGGACTTATGCTGTTGATGACGGCCCTTGTCCTTCTGGGCGGAGGTGACCGAGTCCAGGGTAGCATTGGACTTTTCGATCTGCTGGAGGTGGCCTTCCACTCCAGGGCCGAACAGGTCAGTTCCCAAGAAGGGGACATCTGCCAGTTTATGTTGGGTATCCGCCGTGAAGGTGGATATCCTCAGCCATGCTCTGCGGCGCATGGCCACTGCGGCCGCAACTGATCTAGCACAGGAGTCTCCAATGTCCAGAGCCATTTGGAGCTGCTGTTTTGCTATCGCCCTTCCCTGGTCCCGCACCTGCTTGACCGTGGTCTGCAGGTCGGCTGGGAGATGAAGGATCACCTCATCCAGGGAGCCCATGAGGGCGGGAGAGAAGTGTGCCATCAGCACAGCCGAGCTGGCCTGGCGGAGGCCTAGGGAGGACGCAGCGTACACCCTGCGCCCGGCATAGTCCAGCTTTCTGGACTCCTTGTTGGGGGGCTTATCCACATCCCTAACGTTCCCGGAACGCCAGAAAATGCTATCGGTAACTAACCCCTCCGCAGAGGGGTGCTCCGAAAAACTGGACAAAGAGCCGGTAGGGACCGCATACTTCCTGGCCATCCTGGCCGAAGGCACAGGGCAGGAAGCCGGCTGCTGCCAGAGCTCCAAGGCTGGGCAACAACGGCTTCAGCCACCAGAAAGGCCTCCGTGGGCGAATCCCCTCGGTCCAGTATCTCCGTCAGGGCACAATTGGCCCGCTTGGTTACGGGCTCGAGCTGCATCCTGGTGGACTCCGAGATGAGCTGAAGCAGACCCATAAACGATGATGGGCTTTCGTCCATCGACTGACCCCCCGGAGGACTCCAGGTCAAGGGGCCCGGAAAACAGCGAGTCGTCATCGGACTCTGAAGAGTCCACGAAGAGCTGCCTGGGGCCTGAGCCACCCTCCACCTGCCGAGGACGGTCGGGAGTGAGGGTGACCAACAACCTGTGGGGCAGACCCTGACCTGACCGAGAGTCCTTGGTCGGCGCCCCCAATTTCGGTTGTGGAGGCAGAGATTCCACCACAATCGGTGGGGCAGCTGGTTTTGGTCGAACTACCGGCCCAGACTTGGGCACCTCGACTACAGCGAGGGGTTGTTTCGGCCGTTCGGGTGACAGCCACTCGATGGCCGGGGAAGGCGATGGCGTCAGTTTGTTTCTGGACAAAAGTAACTGCTGCTACATTAAGTCCTCGTAGCGTCGACGCAATTTGTGCCGAGGCCTCTCCTCTTCCGAGGAGGAAGATGAGGACGAGCGGCGCCGCCGCTTACCGAGACCGAGACCGCCGATGTCGGCGGGATCGGCTGGACTGAGAATAGGTCCGAGACCGAGACCCTCAGTGTTTCCGAGGGCGGTTCTAGGAAGGGGCGGAGGACACCCGCTCTTCCCTCGGCTCGTTAGCCTTGACCGGGGACTCTGGCACAGGAGGCGCAGGCAAGTCCTCGGTCTCCACCGGGTGAACCGGTGAAGAAGGGTTGTCGGCTTCACCAGTCGACAGCCCGTCCGACATGGTGTCGAGGAAAATTCCCGACTGCCGACGTGGTGCCCAGCCAGCTGACCTGATGGGACACCATGAAGCCAGTGGCCTTAGCCGCAACCTCGACCGAGGTAGAGTGTCGACCGTCCAGGGAAGGGGACCTCTCCCGCTCTCACGAACGCTGACGGTGGGACTTACCTTTCGAGTCCTTCTGTTTGGACCGAGAAGAGTGTCCCGATGGCCCCTCTCCCTTCGTGGAAAGTGATTGGCAAAGCTCCTTAAAAGAAGCCATGTAGGAGGATCCCCGACAGAGCGAGATAAATGCCGCAACCAAGGAAGATGAAGATACGGCCTGGGCCGCCTCCTCCTCGAGGGCGATCATCTGCTCGAGTTGCTCAACCGAGCCAGCCGCCGCGGACACCGCCCAATGGGCCTCCTTGGACTTCACCAGCGGGTAGCGCTTCTCGGGGCACCCAAGCTGTAACCAGGCAGTGCGGTCTTCCAGGACGTTGGCCGAAAACGAACTACATAACTCGCAGGCCTGCGGGTCATGATCTAGGCCAAGGCAGTAGACGCACGTGGAGTGCGGATCCGTCCTGGACATTTTCTGCCCGTATGGACACCGCCGAAATACGGGAGTCGATTTGTCCATTGCAGTTGCGAGGGAGTAATTAGACCGAAATCTTGAAAACTTTAGAATTAGTTTCAGGAGAACCGAAGAATTAGAATCCAGTCTATACGCAGAGCGTTAAGGAGGGAACTTGAGCTTCCAAGCGGTAAGGAAGATCTGGCATCATGGGGCAGAGCTGAGAGTTTTACCACCTGGGTGGGTGGGAGGAGCCAGCTTGAAGACCTTCCGGCAAGATTTAAAGTGGCAAGGAACCTGCCAGACAGTGTGGATGAACAACATATCCATGTCCCTAGAAACATGTATTTCTTGTACTCACTGAAGCACTACAAGGTTGGGGGGGGGGGAGGTGATTCTCCAGAGCATTTGTTTCTTATTCCCTAGGCTGACGAAAGAACTAGAAGGAATCTATTTGATTGAGCTCTGGATAGATATTTAGTCTGTAGCACTGCAAGGGTTAAATTGAAGGGCTGCAAAGAGGTGAAAGGATCATTTGAAAACTCCAAATGAAGTGTTCCACGGTTTAAATCTGCTAGCTCATTTTTAGAGCTGATGCAATAGGGCTGCAGGCTCTGATTACCATCAGCCCTAAAAAGAGATCAAGGAGGTGGTAGCAAGATTAAGGACAAAACAGCAGTGTTCAGTAGATAAAAGAAGATGCAGAGAGAGAAGAGGATACAGAGGTGTTCCAGCAAAAACAGAGGGAAGCAGGGAGGTGTGAGGGGTGCTAAAGCACACACTGAGGAAAGAATAGTCAAGGGGTAACAAATGGGAACCAGACCTTTTTTTAGGTATACAACTGATAAAGGCAACAGAAGAAACTGTGAGGCTGAGGAGTGTAGGAGGAGACCGTGCAAAGGATGATCAGGAAAAAGCAGCTATCCTGAACAAATACCTTCTGTTTGTCTTCACAGTAGAAGGGGAAGGGAATGGGCCACAGACAGGTTACAGAACCACTGGCAGAAGGGAAGTAGACAAATCCATTATAAGAGGAAAGAGTCCTGAAGGGACTTGCAAATCTGAGAGTGAACAAGGCTATGGGGCTGGATAGGGTACACCCAAGGGTACTGAAGGAGCTCAGGGAGGTACTGGCTGAAACTCTAACATCCCTATTCAAGAACTTACTAAGATACAGGTGTGGTCCCAGTGGACTGGAGAAGGGCACATGTAGTCCCACTCCACTGAAATGGCAGCAGGGAAGAGGCTGGCTACTACAGACCAGTCAGTCTGACAACTGCAGTGGGGAAACTAATGGAATCACTTCTAAAGGAAAGACTAGAAGATTACCTTGCGTCTGGTGGGTTACAGGATCCAAGGTAGCACACAGTCATGGGAGGGAGATCATATCAGACAAGCCTGATAGATTAATTTGACTGGGTGACCAGAGAAATAGAGCAAATGGGAGCAGTGGAAATGGCCTACTTAAGACTTCTAAAATGTCTCTTGACAAAGTGCCACATAGGGGGGTCATAAAAAACTAACAAAAAAAACCTGAGAAGCTTGGAAGTGGGAGACAAGGAGGTACAATGGCTACGTAACTGGCTGACAGGCAACAGAGGGTGGTGGTTAATGGCACTCACCTGGGGGAAGGGAGCTTGACCAGCGAGGTTCCTCAAGGTTCAGTACTGGGCCCAGTTCTGTTTAATGTCATTATAAGTGATATTGCAGAAAAACTGGAAGGAAATGTTTTATTGTATTTATTTATTGAAATGTTTCACCAGGAAGGCACACTGAGCAACATGTTGCTCGTCTCCCAGTGTGACCTGGGGGATAGGGAACAATGGGATATAATACAGAGAAATGTTATAATGTTGGAATACAATTTGCTTACTTGCATACAATGAGAGCAGGAGGGATTACAAGTTGATAACATGGGCTAACAATACAACAGTTAAGTATAGCAGATATGAAGACACATGTAGCAAATTGGCGACAGTTGGTAACACTGGAACACATATAATAACCTGGCAATAGTATGTAGCACTAGATAGTAAGATCACCCAATAGTAATTGGCAGCCATTAGTGTAACATAGATATTCAAGATTTACAGGGATTGTAGTAAAGAAAGGAAGAATAGAAGGAAGGAACGAAAAATTGCGGAGGGTAGAATGGAAGAAAGAAAGGAAATTTACAGAGAGATGCAGACAGAACACGATTTTCAAGGCAAACAGAGATGACATGGTGGACTAAAGTGCATGTAAGTGGGGTATAGGGCTAGGTTATAAGTGCTAAATTGAGTGTAGGGGTAGGCCAGTGTTAGGCTACGTTAACCAGAAGAGGGGTAGGAGGAGAGGTAGAGTGTGGCAGGGTGAATGAGAGAGAGGTATGGTAGGTGGGTGGTATCCAAGGGGGGGAAGTTGAAATTCAACAGTGTCCTGTTATCCCCATCTGGGCAGAGCAGTGGACAGCCCTACTGGTAGGATACCGGTTACAGGTGATGAGAATTTTTTTCATATATAGTGATGTGAAAGAAGAGGGTGTTGGGGGAGGGATGTTGTGGGAGTGGGTAGCAGAGGTCAACTATATAGGTGGGTAGTACCCCGCCAGTGTGCTTGGTGACCCTGCCTGCACAAGGCAGTGATCTATCAGTGACTGAGGGGGTGCAATAAAAGGAGAAATAGGGGAAAGGGGGTTAGGTTGTTGCCCACCATGCACTATGGATCCTGCCTGCACAAGGCAGTGATTGAGCTCACAGGAGGGAGATAGATTAAGGGTGAAGAAAGAAGGGGGAGGAAGACTTTAGGAGAAGGGACAGTAGGGGACAAGGAGGAGCACAATCAGAGGAAACAGGACTGGTGGGGAGTACGTATATGAGCCTAAGCAGAAGTCAACTATAGTTTTGGGGGTTAGTACCCAACCAGTGTGCTGGTGACCCTGCCTGCATAAGGCAGTGATCGAGCTCACAAGAGTGAGATAGATTAAGGGTAGAGAAAGAAGGGGGGGGACACTTTAATAGTTTTCGGAAATACCTTTGAGCCAGAGGCTTGTTTACAGAGGTTCCACATCATGAAACATAATGTAAAGCATGAGTAATTTAACATTTAGGACAGAATAACAAGTTATTTTATTATACAGATTAGGTACAAGTCTAGTTAATACAAGGGTCAGGGAGGTACATTATTCCTGGAACACAAAAGGGGAAGAGTTGGGAAATATTTACAACAATATAAAGAAGACAGTGAGTTATAAAGGGTTAATTTTGATAACGTTTAGTTTTGTTAAAGTTTACCTGTGCAGTGGTTTAGATCAGAACCTGAAGGGGAATGCAGACTCTTTTGTCTAAGTGCAGTACAGAGGGGTTAGAATAGTGCAGATAGAGGAATTTGAGTGGAAGTGAAAGGAGTGAGGGGGAGAGGTTACAGCGTCAAGGGTAGAGGGGAGTGTAGAGGGAGATATGGCAGAAAAGTAGTCAGAGTAGGCAAGTAACCATATTCTAAAGTGGGTAGGGGCAGAGGCGGGCAGGGGTGTCAGTGGGAGGGGGAGGGCATACCAACAGGCAGGGAAGTCAGAGGGGAGAATACAGGAAGGTGGGTAAAGCTGAGGGAGAGGAAGGGATCCCCTTGCTTCTGGGGGTGGGGGGGAGGAGGAAGTGAAACTGGATAGTTAGTGAGGGGTTGTAGAGAGGTTAGGTTGGGCAGGAAGTAAGAGGATAACAGTGTGCTGGGCAGGGAGATGCCAGAGGAGGAGAGGTGGCTAGCAGGGAGTGAAAAAAGTAGTAAAGTGCCTAGTAACCACAAGCACATCCACTAGTATGGTTGGAGAGGGCCTAGGTCCCACAATCACATCCACTAGTAGATGCAAGTAGGGAACGAAGTTTAGCCTTAAACTAAGCCTTACTTCCTTTTGTAAGTCTAATCCGAGAGAGTTGAGCCATGATGGGGCCCAGTATTCAAAAGACTGCTGGCCTTGTGCCGTGCGGTGGAGGAGGGAGTGGTTATTTATATTTCTAGCGTTTCTTGTAGAGTTAGGCAGGCTAAGGAGGTTTTTAATACCCATTGGGGTAAGTACAAGGGTAGATTTATTTGCCGGCAGACAGACATGATACTGTATCCTACAGTCCAGGTTAAGTCAATCAGTCTGGGCATAAAGATCGCAAATGTGGATCATCCGTGTAGCATCCAGAATGAGCCTACAGGCCTTGTTTAGGGAAGTTTTCACACGTGTGAGGGCCGTGGGGGTTGCCGATCCATATGCTACTAGGCCATCCTCTACGACTGGTAGCACTGAGCTAGTGACTGCTGTTTTCAGGTCTTCAGTGGTTAAACCGTGTTTGTTTTTATATAGCAGCTCTAACCTTGAGTTTGCTGTCTTAGCTACTAGGTGGATATTTATATATTTAGTTTTTGTTAACTGGGTAGGTGTACTAGCCATGAAATTACTATTTTCAGGCACAACCCGGGAGAGTACAACAATCAAAGATAGGTACATAGCATGAATACAATGAAATTACAATAGCATAGGTCGAAACAGTTAGTAGTAATGAATACATGCAGCCAGGACAATAACAATCAATGCAATTCACATAGAATTTTTAGACAGAGAAAACCTACACAGTCTAGAAAGAGATACCACAACATAGCAGCAAAGAAATATTATTCAAATTAATCACAGTAATGAAGATTCAAATAGGCAGCGAAACAAGGCAAGGGCTAATTCCTGACTGGGCAGGATGCATTATCACGGCCTCTGAAACAAGACTCTGGTGTGTGTGTTGGGGGGGGGGGGGGGGAATTGGGGTAGATTAGCTCTCAAGGAGACAGTAAGGGTAAGAAGTGCTATGAGGTAGGGAGGTTAAAGTTAGACCAGACAACATCTGGCGGGTGAGTGGATTAGGGAGGATTAAATCAAGTGCAGAGATCAGCAAGGGATAGATATAAGCGCAGCTCCTTTTTGAAGCTGTCATGGGATCCAGATATTCGAAGTGCTTGGGGGAGAGAGAACTCCAAAGCTTAGGAGCAGCGTGACTAAAGGCAACAGAGCCTTTTGATGTTTTACATCTAGGTACATTCAGCAGGGATTTATCTACCAATCGCAGTCTATAGAAGGAGGAGGTCTGAGGTACCAGCAATGTTGCGAGCGCTGAAGGGGTCTGGTTTCTGAGTATAGAGTCAATCAGGGAGCCAAGAGAGTATTGATGGCAAGCTGAGGGGGATAGCCAGCCCAGGTCCCTATACAGCTGGCAGTGGTGCTTAAGCAGTGGTGATGAGGAGATGTATCAACAGATATTATTATAAGTGACATCCCACTTATGAAGGATGGTTTTGTGTGTGGCAGCAAAGGTCTGCATGCCATAGGTGAGGGCAGGGAGTAATATGCCTCTGGCAATAGCAAGTTTAACAAGTCAACATGAAACTGGACTTGTAAGCAACCCCCAGTTTAGCATTCACTGCCTTGCGGGCAGATTGTATATGCAGGATGAAGTCCAGGGATTGGTCCAGAAGAATGCCCAGGTACTTAAAAGATGTAACACATTCTATTTGTGTGCCACTGCGGTCTTGCACCAATAGGGGAGTTTGACATGTCCTAAGTTTAGGGGCAGATCCAAGTAACATTGCTTGGGTTTTCTTAGCATTAAGTACAAGCTTATGTGCAGAAAGCCAATTTTGGACATTTGTGAAATCTGAAGAAAGGGATGCATTTATGCTGGTGACCTTATCAGAGCTTGAGTAGAGTACAAGATCATCTGCATAGAGAATAGATGAGCATGAAAGAAAAACCCCATCTATGTTATTGATAAAAAGTGAGAAAAGAAGAGGTCCCAGAATAGAGCCCTGGGGAGCCCCAATATTAATGGTAGCACCATCAGATAAAGAGGAGTTGAATTTCACAATTTGAGTTCTATTTGATAGATAAGCTTCCATGCCAGGCGACAACTGGGGGTGAAAAGCTCAGATTGCAAAGAGTGGAGAGGAGCAGGGGGTGATCAACAAGATCAAAGGCCTTTGCAAGGTCTATAAAAACTACCCCTGTCAGCTGGCCAGCGTCCATACTGATAAGCACATCGGTAGCGAAGTTGAGAAGCGTTGTAGAGGTACTGTGACCTTTATGGAAGCCATGTTGTGTGTCAGAGAGTAGGCTGTACTTTGTGAGGTAGTCAGTGGTTTGATTTGCAACAAGTTTTTCCAGAATTTTACTTAGGGCCGATAGGATGGCTATAGGCCTGTAGTTGGTAATCTCCTTGGTATCACCTCTTTTTAAGGACCGGCGTTACACGAGCAATCTTCCAGAGGTCAGAAACTTGGCTATTAGAGAGACAAGGTGAAAATTCTAGCCAGGGGGAGGCTATTTATGGTGCTGCTATCTTCAGGAGCCGAGGCTCAAGTGCATCTAATCCAGAGATAGTGTTGTCAGAGACAGTCAGTTTTAAGACCTCAGCCCTTGAGATTGCCTTGAAGTAGAACAGGGGAATTTTAGATATTTGTTGGGAAGGATAGCTGGGGGTAGTGGACTGTGCTGATGTTGCAAGCAGAGAGGCTGCCTAGGGAGATGGGAAGGCAGAGGTATACTGAGACAGGTCCGAGAACATCTGATATGTTGCGAGTATGTTAGTGAGCTGTCCAGGGTTACTCCTAGATATTTAAAGCAGTTTACCATTTCCAGGGGGGAATCAAGTTTGTTGTAAATTTGTAGTTGGAAAGACTTGTGTCTACTATTGTTGGATGTGAATATCATGTTTTTTGTCTTTTTGTAGTTTAACAGTAGCCTCGAATTGAGGAATCATTGCTCAACTGCTGAGAAATTGGCTTGCATTTGTCTTTCTAATATAGTAGGGTCACGGTGGCTCGAAAAAAGTACCGTGTCATCTGGATACAGAAGGATGTTGTCTTTAATCGCTGACGAGAGTTGGTTGAGGAAGAAGCAAAAGAGAAGAGGGCCAAGTATGGAGCCTTGTGGAACCCCTGTTATTACAGGTTTGCTATCAGAGAGGATGTTCTGAATTTTAACTCCTTGCTCTCTCCCTGAGACATAACTCCTGAACCACGCAATCAAGCCAGGCGACAGACCAACATGGGTTAATTGGTCCAGTAACAGCCTGTGGTTAATGGTGTCTAAGGCTTTGGTGAGGTCAAGATAGGTTTTCCCCACCAAGAGTCCTCTGTCTAGGGCGTTGGGAATGAAGCCCATAAATTCGACTAAAGCAGTACAGGTGCTGTGCCCCTTCCGGAAGCCGTGCTGCTGTTAGCACTGCAACTGATATTTGTTCAAACAGCCGATTAACTGATCCGCAATGATACGCTCGAGTGCTTTTGAGAGGGATTGGAAGGATTGAAATAGGTCTGTAGTTAGCATGGTTAGTGTGATCCTCACTTATGAATCGGCGTGACTACCATGGATTTCCATAGGGCAGGAAATTTCCCAGAGCTTAGGGATAGGTTTATCATTTTGGTTAGCAGGACAAGGAGAATATCAAAGGCAAGCCTTATGAGCTTGAGATCAAGGGAGTCACTGCTAGCCCTGCAATTGCCTTTGATAAGTATTTTTTCGCCTTCTTTGGGGTAATGGTCAAGTAGAAGGGAGGTGAAAAGCCCTGCTATGTTCCCGGGGCCTCTGAGTGCAGTTTGTCCTTCATGGGTTCAAGGAAGTTCAGAGGCAGGACATTGCTTAGGTCTGTAAATGCTTTGTTGAATGTATTTGCAATAGTCTTGGGGTCCATTGTCAGGGTTCCATCAACATTAAGTAAGGGGTTGGGGGTTAGTAAGGTTACCTGTAAGCTGCTTGATGTTTTCCCAGAATCTTCTGGGGTTCCCCCAAGTGCTGGTTAGCACTGATCTGAAATGGTGGCTTTTGGCCTTCCTAATTGCCCAGGTACAATTGTTCCTGGCTGTTTTATAGTTCTGAAGGTCAGAGGGTGTGCCAGAGTACTTGGCCTTTTCCCACAGTTCATCCCTGTGTTTCATTAGCTGTAAAAGCCAAGTCGTGATCCAGGTGTTATTGGAGGCCCAGATCTTATGTCTAGTGATAGGGGCAGAGATATCACAAGTTTTGTTAAAATAGTGGATTAGACCAGCAAGTGCGGTGTCTACATCATTTGTAGTGTCAAGAAAGCTCCAATCATGATGTCTTAGGTGTGCTTTAAAGGCCTCCAATGTACCTTTTATTCAGCAACCTGTTAGAGACAGTTCTAGCTGGAAGCTTGGGGAACTTATTAGACCAGCAGCAAAGTACAGGTGAATGGTCGTTAATGGAGCCCGGAAGAACTGTAGTGCTGACTGTCCTTTCTGAGCGGTTTGTAATGAGCAAGTCAATAATAGAGTTTGTTTTTGTTCGGTAGTTTGACTAAGTGGGGGAGCATACCAGTTGTGACAAATTTAGTGCAGTGAGGGCATCTTTAATTGGTCCAGCTTCTGGGGATGTCCAATTGATGTTAAAATCCCCCATCATTATGAGCTCTGCATTATTCCGGTGACCAGACAGAAAGTCATGGATAATTTTAAAGCCATTTTGTTGGTCCTTAGGGGGATGTAGACAGATGCCACAGTTAGGGATTTTTTAATTTTGACTAGCAAAACTTTAAGTTAGAAGTTGGGTGCCACAGGTGGATGTGATGTTAAGTAGTATTTGAGCCTGGAGGTGTTCTTTTAGATAGAGAGCACATTCACCCCCTCATTTACCAGTCCTGTCCAGCTTAAATGTTGTACAACCTAGGAGCAGGACAATTGCATCAGGAATTCTAGGATTGAGCCTGGTTTTCACAACTGAGAGGATATCCAGCTGGTGCTGGGTGACTCAGACTTGTAGGGAGTCTAGCTTAGCCAGCAGGCTGCAAATATTTATGGAATCTAGGGTGAGGCCACCATAAGTTCTAGGTATCAGTGAGGAATTTGCCATTGGGTCTGGAATGGGGTGTATATTCCCAGAGAGAAGTAGCAGTAGCCAAGCCAGGTGGATAGCTTGCCACTTGAGTTTTGCTAGGATTTGAGATTTTTTTGGTATTTTGGCTGTATAATGCCTGGCCTGGGTACTAGTATATATTAGCTCATACAGAGGAAGGGGAGGATATCTGCAGTAGGCATTGGTTAGTGGCAAACAGGGATGAAATTGAAATTCTTGGGCAATGTCTAGTCCCCAAGACATGGCTGATTTGGTGCTGAGCTGGTAGGGTAGGATTTTAAAGTTTGGCGGGGTGGTCTCATGATGTGTCAGCACAGGACCCATTGTTAAGAGAGGTATAAGTAAGAAGCAAAGGGTCAGAAAGCAACTAGATCCAAGGAAGTACATATTAGGGGTCTGAGTCGGCAGATGTTCAGTTAGGGCAGTGGAGATTTGAGAGCTATAGAAGGGAGCTGCTGAAGTTTTCTGGCTGATTACACCCCTAAAATATTTCCTGATGGGGAACTGAGCCCAAGCAAGAGGAGGAGCCTTGTGCTGCGAGGAGGTGAGGCTTTAGCGTGATGGCCCTTAGCTAGGCTGGCAGCTGGAATCTGTGAGCCAATGGGAAAATAGAACAATGTGGGAGGGCGGGATCTAGCTCTATTTAATAGAGGCCAGGGTTGGGTGGGTGGGAGAAAATACTCTACAGGTCAAGAATATATATGTCCAAAATATGCTCGTGACAGATTAAAAGAAAATTAGTGCAGTTTTGTGATCGGCAGCAGGGGTTGCAAGGCAGCCAATTGGGTACACTCAGCAGCTTGAAGGAGTCCAATTGGTGGCGAGCTGCAGTGCAGGCACACGACTTTGAAATTAAGCACCCTGAAGTAGATCATACATGGTGCTTGTTCGTAGTCCGGAGCTTCAGGCAGGAGCAGTGGGTGGAGAGATAGAGGGGCCCGCACCACAGGGAGTGAGCTCCCAGTCAGGGAGCTCTGATCTGGTGCTTGTTTGTAGCCCGGAGCTTCACGCAGGAGGAGCAGGTGGTGACGTAGAGGGGCCTGCACCACAGGGAATGAGCACCCAGTCAGGGGACTCTGATCTGGTGCTTGTTCATAGTCCAGAGCTTCAGGCAGGAGGAGCGGGCGGTGAGGTAGAGGAGCACGCACCACAGGAAGTGAGCTCCCAGTCAGGGGGCTCTGATCTGGTGCTTGTTTATAGTCTGGAACTTCAGGCAGGAGGAGCGGGCAGCAAGGTAGAGAGGCCCGCACCACAGGGAGTGAGCTCCCGATCAGAGGGCTTTGATCTGGTGCTTGTTCGTAGTCCGGAGCTTCAGGCACAAGGAGCGGGCGGCGAGCTAGAGGGGGCCCGCACCACAGCGAGTAAGCTCCTCGTCAGAGGGCTCTGATCAGGAGAAGGGAGAGGAGGGGAAGGAGAGTAGGGGACAAGGAGGAGGAGGAGGGAGAGTAGGAGACAAGGAGGAGCACGATCAGAGGGAACTAGGAGTGGTGGGGAGTAGACATATGGTAATATGGGCTATGGGGAGATGGCAGAGGGATTAGGGAGGGTCATGGCAGTCACAGGAAGGTGCAAGGAAGTTCTTGAGGGAAGAGTTAATGGAGTAGCAAGAGGATGAGTGGCGAACTTGAGGCGGAAGTGAATTCCAGATTTTGGGAGGCGATAAGAATAACCCGATTGGCTCATAAGGGTGGAGCGACATGGGACCACCAGGGTTCATGTGCCTCTCTGCATATGACACCAATATCTGCAATAGAGTGGACACTCAAGAGGGGGGTGGACAGAATGAATGGAAACTTGAAGAAGCTTGAGGAATGGAATAGTCATGGGTAAGGCAGCTGGGTTTCAGTGCCAAAATGTTCAAAATCATGCACCTTGGGCACAGAAACCCAGATATAGAGTATGGAATGGGTGCATTGATAGCCACGAAACAGGAAAGGGACCTGGGGTAATTATAACAGATGACCTTAAGGTTGCAAGACAATGCAACAATGCAGTACAGAAAACCAGTGGGATGCTGAGGTGCAGAGGGAAGGGTACCACCAGCAGAAAGAGGGAGGTGGTGGTGTCATTGAATCGGTCATTGGTGAGACCACACCCATAGCACTGTGTCCAGTTCTGAAAACTACACCTCAGAAAGGATATAGACAGGGTAGAGGTCATCCTAAAAAGGGCAACAAAAAGGGTGCATGGCTACACCAAGTGCCCCATGAAGAGAGACTGAAGGACCTAAACATACACAACCTGTAAAGGGGGGTATGATACAGACATTGAAATACCTCACAGGGGTGAATAAGACACAGTAAGGAAGCCTTTTTCAGACAAGAAGGTGTACAAGAACTGGGGTATGCAAAAGAGCGGGGGAAAGTTTAGAAGGGATGTAAGGAAGTATTTCTTAACTGAGAGGGTGGTGGATGCCTGGAAAAATCTTCCAGCGGGGGTGGTGGGGGCAAAAGCAGTGGTGGGCTTCAAGCATCAATATTTGTTGTTTTACTTTTCCTAAATGTTGTATTCATTTCTTTTGTATGGTACTGTTTTTAATTGTTTTATGTTGGGCGTGACTGAAAAAGGGCTGTGCCCATTTCACCTCCTGGTTAAAAAGTGAAAAAATAAAATGAAAAAATGAATAGAAAGGCAGACTAGATGGGCCAAACAGTCCTTATCTGCCAACAAATACTATGTTTCTATTACACCCTCCCAGTACTTCAATGAAGTAGCAGCATGTGGGGGTGTGAGCCCATGTCCTAGTGAGAAACTAGGGAGGGAAGTGTGGATCTAGAACCCTTGACCTTCTGACCCAGAGGTGGATGTGATACCAAATGAACCATTCCGCTGCCAACATCTTACAATTATGAAAAAAAAAAAAAAATAATAAAGCTGCTACCTTTAAGGATGGTGTATTAAATCCCAGCATGCTTACACATTGTCCTCCTCCTTGAAAGTGTTCCGATATGGCACACTTTTGCACCGTTACTACTTTTTCTCTCAGGAAGCAGAGGATTTCATTCCCACTTTCACGAGTTTGCTGCACTAGAGCATGGGCAACATTTATTTTCCTAAGAAAAAAAAAAAGTTGGATAGTCACAACATACAATGTTAAAAAATGACACCCATGCACTATTGAGAGGCTCTTCATTGTTCAGGATACAGCAAAAGGGAGGGGCTTTCTTGGGATACCGCTGGTCCGTGAGCAGACACAGGCTCAGATTATCAGACCTCTTCTACTGGTTTTTATGTTTTCGTGTGCATGTGTGTGCAGCAAACATTTTGTTATGATGGACCACATATCAGAAGTGTGTCACTGTTGGGTCCAACGCAGCTCAAGCTACAGTATAATGGGCTCGAAAGTGACAAACCCATGATCAGCCAAGCTCATCGTCACTCTGTTTTCTGTTTGCTGGGCGAAAACTTTGCATAGTTGAAAACAGCCAGCTGCCCAAATCAAAGAGCAGCTAACTGCTTTATCTGCATGACACCGCCCAGCAAGTAGCTCAGCGGAGTCAAAGGCAGTCTCAGTCGTCAATCGTCACAAAAATCCCTCCTTCTCCTGCTGCTTCCTGCTCAGGAACTTACATCCCCACCCAACTAACTCCCTGGTCCCCACTTCCCTTCTCCCCTCTAAGCACCCAAATAATTACCCCAATTTAGTTCCAGTGGGTGCCAGGCAGTAGGAGATCAGTCCTGCAATGGAGCTGTTTGCACTTGTCTTCTCGACTTGTAAACTGCTAATGTCCTCCTCTAGTAACATCTGTTTGGTCAATCAGCTGTTACTATAGGAGCAGGAGGATATCAGCATTCATTCACAAGAAGCTGGAAGACAAGAACAAGCAGCTCTTCCGCAGGACTAATCTCCTAATGCCTGGCATGCAGACAGGCCAGTCCCATGAACAGAAAATGCTACACAATTTTTCTGTTAGTGAAGGGCTGCATCTAAATAAACACACTTACCCCTAAAGCTCTGAATGTAAAAAGAATGCCTTGAAATAGTCCTGATCATACACCTAGAGTTGCCGCCACACATATTTTCCTCACTTCCCCAGGGCTGGTTTGACCAGTTTCCAAGACAACAACCCAAATCAATCAATAGGCTGGCAAAGCACAATGCGTACTGCAGCGGGCTACCTCCTCCCATTACCACTGCAGCAGGCTACCTCCTCCCGTTACCACTGCAGCGGGCTACCTCCTCCCGTTACCACTGCAGTGGGCTACCTCCTCCCATTATCACTGCAGCGGGCTACCTCCTCCCATTATCACTGCAGTGGGCTACCTCCTCCCGTTACCACTGCAGCGGGCTACCTCCTCCCGTTACCACTGCAGTGGGCTACCTTCCCTTTTATTCAAATTTTGATGGCCGGGTGGGCCCGCTGAGATAGTAAAGTCCCGTTTTCAGGGGGGACCTGGGGAACCAAATATTCCAAGCATAAGAAAACATACTAACATACTAAAATGCCAGCAGAATAGGCCTAATGGTCTTTCGTGTCTGCTCGTTTGGTCAGCCCCCACCCTGGGTGCTGACCTTGCTGTCCCCCTCGGCTTCTCTGGCTTCTCCCTTCCCAGTTCCGGATATTCTTGCTGCATTGGATTTTGCTTCCTGAACCTTCCCCTGTACCTGTCCCACCCCTCTTGAACCCTCCACTGTCTCTGCCTCCACCAGCCCCCAGGTAGTGCATTCCATGGCTCTACCACCCTCTCAGTGAAGTAGCACCTCCTCCTTTCTCCCTGAATCTTCCCCTCCAGCTTCCACCCATGCCCTCTAGTGGCCCTTCCTCCTTCCTTCAAGCACCCTCACTGTTCCTCCCTATTTACCCTCTTCATGTACCTGAAGACCTCTATCATGTCCCCGGTCCCTTCTCTCTTCCAAAGTGTACATATTTGGCTCTTGGAGCCTCTCCTCATAGGTCCTGTCCCCCAAGCCCCAAATCATTTTGGTTGCCCTCCTCTGGACCCTCTCCAGGAGGTTAATGTCCCTCTTTAAGTGTGGCCTCCAAAACTGCACTAGTACTCCAGGTGCGGCCTCACCAAGCAGTTATACAGAGGAGTATCACTTCCTCCTTCTGGAGGTGATCCCTAGCGATGCATCCCAGCATCCTGTTGGCCTTGGCTGCTGCCCTCCTACAAGTCTCAGAGTTGTTCATCTTGACATCCACCACCACCCCAGGTCCCTCTCAGCCATTGAGACTTGTAGTATTTCCCCCAGGGTGTACCTTGGCCTGGGTTTCTGGGTAGGTGGAGTACCTGCATTTCCCTGCATTAAACCTCAGCTTCCACTTTCTAGACCATCTTTCCAGAGCCTCCAGGTCCCCTGCAGGGCCACCTCCCTCCTTCCCATCCACCACTGCCCCAGTTTGAGTCATCTGCAAAGAGCTCATCTCACTCCACGATTTCTGTCCTTATGTCAGATCGTAGGCATTGAACAGAAGGGCCCAAGGACTGATCCCTGTGGGACCCCACTCATGACCCTCCTTGGGAAGAGATTATCCCACCAACTACGAACTCCTCTGGTCCGGTCCTGAGCCAATTGCCTATCCATCGGATCATCTGGTTTCCCACCCCATTTCTCCTAGTTTATCCAACAGGCCCACGGAGGAACAGAGTCAAATGCCTTGCTGAAGTCTAGAAAGAGGACATCCACTGGTCTACCCAGGTCCAAGGCACTTGTCACCCAGTCATAGAACTCCACCAGGTTTGTCTGACACGATTTCCTGGGATGAATCCATGCTGTCTATCGTCCAGGCACCCTGACTTATCCAGGGCCCCCAGCCACTCCTTGACAATGCCCTCCATCACCTTGCCCACCACCGATGTCAGGCTGACAGGCCTGTGTTCCCTGCCACCTCCCTTGATCCCCTTGTGGATGGGCACTACATCGCCACCTTCCAGTCTTGGGGCACCCACCCTGTCCTCAGAGATGGTGAAAAGCTCTGCCAGGGTTTCGCCAGGACATCTGCAAGTTCCTTCAGCACTCTAGGATGTAATTTATCCGGCCCGGTGCTTTCTCCGTCTTAAGGGAGCTGAGGGCTTCCTCACTCTCTCTGCTGTGATTTCCACTTCCAGTACCTCTTCTCCTGCTTAGCCCTCCCCCACCTGCCAGTGATGCCCCTCTCTCCCAGCCCTGCCGATCGGTAAGGGTCCCCTCCTCAGTATCTCTGTCTCCTCCCCTGTATGATGCAGCATCCCCATTTTCCCTGGTGAAAACTGAGGTGAAGTACTCATTTAGTACCTCAGCCTGCTCCTCTGGGTCTTGCGCCCACCTCTCCCCTGAGACTGACTGAAAACAGTACAGATACAGATATTATGTACAAATATCATTGGACAGTTACATACATTCATGGACTAGACTAGCCATCCCATTCATTGGGAGATGGTACAAATTACAGATGTCAACTGCAACATAGGTGAACAAACAGTAAGGTTGATACGAGCATACAATATAATCAAAGTAGAGTCAATCAGTACACAAGTGCAGAGTATAGACGATTGGCTGTGTACAGACTCATAGCCCTAGACATTAATCATACACACCAGGAGAGTATAGGCAGCAGGTGGAGAAGTTTAGAAAAGATTAGATACAGTTCCAATTACAGACAGAAGACTTGTAAAATATTTCCTTATATTGTCTATTGAAGAGAGTAATGGTTTTGCATGAGAGTAGTGAGTGTGGGAGGTCATTCTCCTTTGTGGTGCTGCGAAGGAGAAGGATCTTCTTCCAACAGCTAGGCGAGTCTTGGGCAGACCCAGCATCAGGAGGTGTGAGGACCTGAGTGTTCGTGGAAAGGGTTTCAGGGTTAGTAGGTTAGATATACTTGCAGGAGGTGGGAAGTGTATTAGCTTGAAGGTGGCACAATATACTGGGAGATTAAGTTTGGCCATGAAAGATGGCCAACTCAAATGGTTTAGCATGTCACAGTGGTGGGTGCGAGTTGGGGCCTTAATAGCAAAACAGGCAATTCTGTGATAGGCCATTTTGAGTTTGTTCAGAAGTGTAGTCATGGAGGAGTGGATTACAGAGGCACCGTAGAAGAGGCCTGGGGGAAGGGTGGCAGAGGCAATAGTGCTTCTTGCACTACCTGAGAGGTAGGGTGCAGTGCAATATAGAAGGCCTAGTTTCTGATTAGTAGCCTTAGTGACACAGGTTATGTGCTCATCGAAGGATAGATACTAGTCAAGTACCACACCCAAGTATTTAAAGAAGGTAACATTTTCGAGTTGAACCTTGTTAGTGGATGTTTCGATAACTGGGTGGGGGGGTCTGTGAGGCTGCATCAAAGCAGGTATGGTGGAACAACAGGGATTTAGTCTTTTTTGTGTTCAGAACTAGTAGGTTACTTTTAAACCATGTTTCTAGAGTCTGAAAGTCATTTGTTAGGTCAGAGTTAATACTTGAGACGTCACAGGAGGATCTACATAAGATGGCATCATCTGCATATAGCTGAACCGATGCCCCTCCACAATTCAGAGGAAGGTCATTAACGAATATTTAGAACAGGAGAGGCCCTAGGGGCCACAGTATTTTGCGTCTGTTTTCACAGTGTTTTACCTGCTTTTCATACCCAAACACTTGATACCTTTTCAATGATTTACCTTCTTTTATAACCAGCACTTGCAAACATTTCATTGCAGTTCCTCTACATGCTTTGCATTCAATTACTCCACCTGGCTCTGCCAACACCTGCAACTACTTAAAGTCATTTCAGCCATTCTTCTCAGTCAGAATGTTTAAGCAATAAACCACGACAGGGTGTGTGTTATGCTGGGATTTACTCACTGCTGGCGTGGTTCAGGTCAGTCGTGGGTAAATCCCAGCATAACCCACACCCTGGAATGGTATGTTGCGATTATACAATGTCCTATTTTTTAAAGAATTTAAGATTAAAGTGATTTTCCTTGAAAATGTGTTTGACGTTTCCAGTAATATCCTTCCCCTGTGTGTTAAATAGTTCCCTATTGCAAGGTAGAATATTTTTTTGTAGATGGGAGTCCCCCCTCCACACACACATCCCAGACCACTGCTGTCACCTCCCCCAAACACACACACACACACCCACGTCTGGTTGTTATAACAATTATTTTTTCCACCATAGTAAAAGACAACATGTGTATAGCCCAGACAAGCAGCTGGCAGGCAGAGAGGAGAATGTTTCACGAGGGAGTGAAGGAAGACAGTATAGGTCTCCCAGCCCATTTAAAAACTTAGGATCTTAAAAGAAACGGGGAGGTGATTGGTTTGGGTAAAGTTACAGTTACAAAAGTAAAAAATAAAAAGAGAAAACCTTTATCGTGCCCACTACCGTGCTATTACCTGCAGCTCTCTCGGAAGTCCTTCTTCCTGGTTTGATTCAGGGAGTAGTAAGGTTAAAAAGAAGTAGGAAAACCTTCACTCCTCTGTCTCAGTCCAGAGGACGTACGGTACTCCATATTTTGATTTGGAGCAGTCCACAGGGTTAACATTTTTATTTTTTAGTAACAAAAAAGGAAGACAATGCTCTCTCTTTTGTTTCAGTGGTGACCGAGTGTGGTGCTAGTGCCAATGGGATGAGGTCCATCTGTGTGTTTGCTTCCGGGTGCAATGCTGCGGTGAGGAGAATGGTCTGAGTTTGCAGTGCCTTTTTTTTTTTTATTTTGTTTTCGTTTTAGAGAAGCTGATGTATTTGGGATTTTCTGCTCTCTTCCTCAGTCCCGAAACACTGGAGAGGGTCAGAGGACAGAGGGTGACGAGCAGCAATGGCGGGAGATTTAATTATGGAACACCGATGTTTTTGGCCTCCCAGTTTCCCGTCTTTCTTAAGTCCCGAAATTACCTGGGGGGACGACAAAATTCTTTATGAATTGCACTCTTTTTTTAAAACTGCTGTTTTTGTGTCTCCCTTTACTGAGGAGCCAATATGGTAGCATTACTGTTATTTTCAGGTGCTCAGAGTGATGTTTTTTACATGGCTTTATACCACTGAAATCTGTACTCTTTGTAGATACTGTTCTTTCTGCGTTTTGATCATTATGTTTGTTCTTTGTTCTGTTGTTGATCATTTCAATAAAAAGATTAACTTCAAATAACTTTTTTGACTTTAACTCATATCAGAAATATTCCCCAACTATGTCATAGCTATGCCCCATCTGTGTCTACATTAGAGGTATTGATGTGTTTATCATGTGCGTTGGTGAAAAGAATACTAATAGAAACCTGGCAACAGCCATAATAAAAGGAGCAAACAAAGATTCAAAATGAGAAAAAAGGGAAACTTACATGACAAGTGGAGGACTATAAAACAGAATAAAAAGGAATACAATAGGTATAACATTTTCACCATAACATGCACTGGTCATATGTCTCTCTTCAGAACTAGAGTCTGCTCCTAGTCACCTCACGATATATTTCAGCCACAACTCCTTACCCACCAGCCTACTCATTTGCAGTCACCCCTTTTCAGCATACCTGGGGCAGAGTACAAGAGTGCTCGACGAGTCATCAATAATGGGAGAGCCGCTCTTTCAAGTGCTTGGCAGGAATGAGTTGAAACAGGCTCTTTCGTAATTTTGCCTCCAACGATTCCCCACCCCTGTTATGTCTCCACCCATCTCCTACTTCCTAGTGTGTATTTTCTCCCCATAACTTCAGTGGACATTAGTGTTAGCTGACGCATTTCCCAAGCTCCTCACCATGCTGGTGGTATCCGATTCAAAAGCCAACCCCTCCCCCCAATCCAAAATCTTAGTTGGGCTGCGCATGTGCCATGATTTTTGTTTACAAACATTTCACCACACTGGGATGTCCACCTAACAGCCAGTCATGAGAGGAGGGTTGGTATTAGTTGCCATCACTGTCCCCACTGCCATTCTTGTATCCTTTTGTTGGGTGGCATAAAGGGGGGAGTGGGGATTTGGTGTTGCACAGCTAGTAAGGGAAGGGATGTTTTATTGATTATTTTACTGGGGTTGGAGGCAAATCCATGCCTGGAACAGCGTTGTTGTGCTGTCATGAATACATCACGGTTTTGTTATGCTGCACTGCGTACGTTACTAGTGCAGCATAACAACAGCAAACGTCTTTGCGCATGCATGATGTAGTGGCTGCGGTGGTGAGGAAGCAAGCAGCACTGGAACAAGCCGCCATATCTGCGGCCAAGTAAGGCACTTTTTTGTATACCAGGGGACTGTTTTTGTCAAAAGGAGGAAGCAGAGTAGTTCTGTGGTTGCCCATTCACTATAAAAGATTGTGTATGAGCAACCATACATAAACAAGGATATTTTTAATCTCAAGGTTTCCATGGTAACAAGACCTCTTGATCTACGCTCTCAAGATCTCCAGTTACCATGGAAACCTCTCGATTGAAAAATATCCTTGTTGTGTATGACTGCTCAAACACAGTCCTCTGTGTTTTCTCATAGGTTAAATGTGAATCAAGTTAGCACTGCTAACCACTAAATGTTAAGAAGAAAAAAAAGCACTACAAAGATGGCAGACGACCAAGGGTATTTTAGGTAATTAGGTTGTCAGGACAATGAGGCAAGTCCAAATTGATATAGGGTCACATTACAACCTGTGGGGATAAACAAACAGACAGACAAACAAGCAAGCAGCATTCTGGGAAAAGTAGTCATCTCCCCTATACAATTTTATTGCCCCATTAGTTGTAAATGGAAAATAAATACAGTACGCAGCAGCATTTTTGCTGCAAACAGTTCCTCAACCTCCTGCTGTGCAATGCTATAATCCCTAAACTGGCTGCACCACTGCATTACAGCTCCAACACAGGTCCTTTGCCTTTCCCTGTTTTGGCCATTCCCAACACTATCTTTACAAAAAAGCCTAATTTTGGCTACCTCAAGTAATCTTAAAAATGGATCACTGTTCTAAATGCAAACAACTGTGAGGACACTGTATCTTACACTTGTGACGTTATAAAACCTTGTATATCTGGCTGCTGACACAGTCAAAGTTATCTTCAAAATCAGAACAAATTCAAAAGCATGTCCAATGGCTCAAGACAAACACACTGCACTACAACATGGGTGGAGCGCTGGGTTAGGGTGCGCAATGGTCTCTGGTTCGCTAAGCTGGTAAAGAGTGGGCATGTCAGACAGGATACATATTCTCTTGCTCAATGAGCTGGCAAAGGGTAGGTCGGTCATGGAAGGGATGCACCATTGGGTCTCTCTCTCTCTCTCTCTCTCTCTCATGAAGGACTGGTAGAGGATGGGGCTGTCAAAAGGGATGCCCCCTCAGTCTCTCACTCACTGGGCTGGTGGAGGGTGGGTCTGTCATGAAGGTGATGCACCCTCAGATCTCTATCTAGGCTGATGGAGGGTGGGCCTGTACTGGAGAAGACGCATCCTCATGTCTCTTCCTCAACTGGCTGGTAAAGGGTGCTTCTGTCATAGAAGTTATGCACCCTTGGATCTCACACTCACTGACCTGGTGGAGGGTGGATCTGTTATGGAAGCATGCTGTCGTACTCCCCCTCCCCAAGGGTGGTGACTCCACTTCCCCTGGGAACTATTGCCCTATTTCCCTGCCTTCTGCCCTCACTAAACTGCAGGAACATCTAATCCTCTACCAAATCTCCACCTTTCTCTCTGATTCTAGTTTCTTTAACCCGTTCCAATCTGGGTTTCGGAAAAAAAAAAAAACACTCCACCACTACCTCCTTACTCAGGCTCACTGATTCCATTCTCACTGGAATGGACAATGGCCTAATCACCTCTGCCATTTTTGTTCACCTCGTCAAGGCTTTCCACACAGTTTCCCACACCCTACTTCTTCACTCCCTATCTTCAGCTGGAATATCTCCCTCTGCAACTAACTGGTTTAGGGCCTACCTCACAGGGAGGACACAATCAGTCAGAATCGACGACTCCAGCTCCTCTCCTCACCAAATCCACACTGGAGTACCTCAAGGCTCAGTACTTGGCCCCCTTCTTTTCTCCACTTTCCTAAATGACTTACCGTTAGCCTGCTCCTCCTCCTCCTCCTCCATCATCCATATGTATGCTGCTGATACCGTTTTGTTCACCTCTGGCCAATCTCCCTTTGATGTGGAAGCCAGAATACAGCTCGACTTCAACAAGCACCAGCACTGGCTTGCCTCCCATCAACTCTTTCTAAATGCCAAGAAGACAGTATCCATGAACTTTAGCACTAGGCAGAGACTCGCTAGGCTCCCCACCCTGATCACCTTTCACACCCTGGATGGGACAATGTTACAGCCAGGCATGAGATTGTCCAAAAGATGATCCTCCCTATTTTTGACTACTGTGATGCAGTCTACAGTGCCGCTCCCAAATCCTACTTATCCAGATTAGACACCCTCTATCACTCTCTGTCATTCCCTTCATTTGCTAACAGGCACCTCTCCCACTGCACCAAGCTCATCTCAAAATACTGACTTGGCTCTCTACCTCCTTATCTAACCTCTTCTCTCTCTACCACCCCCCACTTCCTTAAGATCCTCTGACACTCACTTCTGTGGTCCCCTGCTGTTTGACTCTTGCAGGACAGTCAGTTTTCACACATCATTTCCCCAAAAGCTGGAACAATCTTCTTCCTCAAATTCGTCACTCCTCCTCCTCGCATTTCCTCTCCACTGCCCTTCATAACTTCTTCTCTTCAAACTGAACCTGCTTTCCTTAGTCATAATTGTATCCTCCTCTCCTGCTAGCACTTAGCTGTGGTACTTAGCTCCCATTTTGTCTGGGACTATATACTACTTATATATACAGTATGCACTGTCATTCTAATTGTTTGCACTCAAAGGTCCTAGCTACTATATGTTGTACACAGTACTAAATATACTTGTTATGGCTGAAATGGTTTACTGTACTTCGTAATTCTAGATTGTAAGTGAAGAATGTATGCCGTATTTCCTTATCCTTTTATGGAACTGCTTTAATGTATTCCTCACCATTCAGACTAAGTACAAAATGTATACTGTATCCTTGTCTGTATACTCCCTGTAACCCCTTTCGCCCAGGTTGCACTGGGAGACAAACAACTTGTTGTTCAGTGTGCTTTCCTGGTGAAACATTTCAATAAATAAAATAAAATTGCAGAGGGGATGCATCCTATGGTCTCTCACAAACGGAGTGAGTGTAGGGCAGGTCATCATGAAGGAGATACACTCTTGTGCCATCTCTTGAAGGGTTAATGAAGGGTGGGTTTATCATGCACAGGATGCACCCTGTGGTCTCTTGCTAAGTGCACTGGTGGAGGGTGGCACTGTCAAGGTCGTGATGTCCACTCTGGTCTCTCATTCACTGGGTTGATGGAGTGTGGGACTGTCATGGAGGAGATGCACCCTCAGGTTTCTTGCTAACTGGGCTGGTGAACAGTGCCTCTGTCACAGAAGCAATGCACTGTTGGGTTTCTTTCTCATGGGCCAGTGGACTATACGTCAGCCAGGGAGGGGATGCATCTTCATGTCTCTCACTCACAGGGCTAATTGAGGGCGAGTCTGCTATGCAAGACATGCACTCCATGGTTTCTTGCTCATGGGGCTGGTGGAGGTAAGGGCTGTGTGAGACGATACACCCTCAGGTCCCTTACTAACGGAGCTGGTGGAGAATGAGGCTGTCAAGGAAGTGATGCCCACTCTGGTCTGTCACTCTGTGGGTTGGTGCAGGGTGGGCCTGTCATGGAGCGGATACACTCTTGGGTCTCATGCTCACTTGGGTGGTGGAGGGTGGGTCTATTAGATACTGGATGCATCCTCTGCCTCTTGGTCTCAGAGTTAGTGGAGGGTGGAGCTGTTACTGAGGGGATATGCCTGCTCATTCTGGTCTTTCACTCACTTTCTTGGTGGAGTATGGACCTGTCATCCTCTTCTCTGGAGAAGTTCATCTTCTTCCAAGTTGTGTAACTGGGTGTGCTTTGAAACAACTGAGAAGCTGCATAGGATATACTATATTGGACTAGACATCTGCAACAAATCTCTCACTTGCTTACATCTGAGGGAAGTTTTCCTTACTTTTACATTGGTATTGCTTTGTGTTTAATTATTTTAGTTTTTAATTCAGGAAGGGGGGTTTCAAAACTGCTTATCTTGTGAGCATCTTCAGAAGGGCTGAAATAACTGCATATTTGATTTTCCTTTGTGGCTAACTGGACTGTCTACTAGAATTCTGTGACAATCTGCATCAATATATTTTGCAATATTTGCTGGTGGTGGCTGTGTGCTTTAAAATAGCAAAGGCTGCAGTTTGTAATTGGATGCCAGACATAGCCTGAGGTGGGGGAAATTGTCTTCACAAGTCAGGGAGACCTGCATCACAGCCAATTGTTCGAGCTTGAACATGTCAGCATTGATCAATTACTATAAACTACTGGTGTGATCCTGTTTCAGACAGAAGTCCATCTTCTTCCAAGTTGTGTAACTGGGTATGCTTTGAAACAACTGAGAAGCTGCATGGGATATACTATATTGGATTAGATATCTGCAACAAATCTCTTGCTTGCTTACATCTGAGGGAAGTTTTCCTTACTTTTACATTGGTATTGCTTTGTGTTTAATTATTTTAGTTTTTAATTCAGGAAGGGGGTTTTCAAAACTGCTTATCTTGTGAGCATCTTCAGAAGGGTTGAAATAACTGCATATTTGATTTTCCTTTGTGGCTAACAAACCATCAGGCTGTTTGGGGCTGGGGAGGTTCACCTGTGTCTGACTTGGATGTCTGGATTTTTCTCCGTTTGATTAGCAGGGTATTTTCTCTGTCAAATTGTTGGGTAGGGGATCTTGCTGACAGGAAGGCACTCATCGCAGTGTGGGTCAGAGCTTTAGCTGATTATTTTGTGAGGGCACAGTTTAGGCCCAACCCTTCCCCCCCTCACCCCACCCACCCCTGGAAATAGTTCCTTTATACCTGGGGTTCTGACATCATTTCCTCAAGAGTGCAAGGTGCATATCACTGTCATATCCTCTCTAGCACACTGCACTGACAATATAAGCATACACATTGTATAATATATATATTTCTATATAACAAACCAATCACACATGCACACACACACACAAAACAAACAAAAAGTAGATAAACATGGGGAGTAGTAATGTAATGGCTGTGGGCAGCAGTCTCGGAGTCTTTCTGTAGGCTGAGATGCTGCCCCATTTGCAGACAACTCTCTGCCCTGGAGGGAGGAAGTGTCCGCCTCAGGCCACACTGACAGTAGTAAGGGAACCTTCCCCAGGCCACACTGGACAGTAGGAAGGGAACCTCCCCCATCCAGGGAGCACCAGAGCGCCACCACCACCACTACCTCAGAGGTTGCGAAGAAAGCACAGCAGTTGGACCACAGTGGGCTCAGGGAGGGTGAGGATGGTGGAACAGAGGCACACCCAGTCAGTTGTTCCACTCCACAATCCATACACCATTCTGGGGGAGCATAGCTCCCCTATGGATGCACCCACAGAGGAGACTGATGACAACTGTCACAAGGGAGGCCCACAGGAAGGAGGCAGAGAACACCACAGGGAAAGGAAGCAGGTCCTGGTGGGGGACTCAATTATTAGGGGGATAGAACTGCGGGAGCAGGGAAAACTGAAGTAAGGTGCCTGCCTGGTGCCATGACTTGGAGGGACAGGAAGCGCATCGCCAGGATCACAAGAACAGCTGCATGGGAGTCTCGAGCTGGACGTCATTGTCCACCTAGGGACAAATGACTTGGCTCATCATGAGATTAGAGCAGTGCAGGAGGACTTTGTAGAGTTGGGGAGGGGCCTACGACAAGTAGCACACACAGTATCCTTCTCAGAGGTGCTGCCTGTCAATGGCATGGGGGAGGCGAGGGTAATTTGCACTGTGCAGTTTAATGAATGGTTGAAAAAATGGTGTGGAGCACAGGGGTTTGGCTTCATTGGGGACTGGGGTTCCACCTGGAGGGACACCAGCCTATACCGGCAGGATGGTCTGCATCTGTCCAGGAAGGAACAAGTCTTTTGAGCAATCGGTTTAAATGCTTCATTGGCAAGCTTTTAAACTAGTCAAAGGGGGAGGCACTGATAAGCAGCAGGAAAATCCCAGCCTCTCCCTATAAAACAAGGTACTAAATGAGAAAAAGACCGAGGTAGAAAGGTCAGTGGGGGATGCTGCAACAGAAGGTAAAGCCATCAAAAAAATGGAGAGCAGTGAGTACCAATGCCCATAATCTGGGTAACAAGCTTCCTGAATTAGTGGCCTTGATGGAGGAGGAACATCTGGATATCGTGGCAGTCACAGAAACATGGTACACACAAAACCATGACTGGGATGTAAATATACCAGGATACACTATCTACAGGAGGGACAGGGAGGGTAAAAGAGGAGGAGGAGGAGGAGGAGGAGGAGGAGCTCTTTACATAAGGGAAGGAATAAAAGCAACAGAACAAAAGGGTAAACAGGAGGAGAAGAAGCACTGTGGGTAAATTTGGAGACAGGCAATGGCACCACAATCCGCACAGGGTTAGATACAGACTCCTTCTCAGGGGAGGAAATGGACAAGGAAATGATAGAAAGTATACTTAGAATGGCAGAAAAGGGGAGATATTGCTGATGGATGATCTGAATATGCCAGATGTTAACTGGAGTGCAGTGCAGCAGCCACTTCAAAGAGTGGGGTTATTATAGATGCCTCTACGGGCATGCCTTAGACAACTAGTATTGGAGCCCACTCGAGAGGGAGCAATCTTAGACCTGGTTCTCTCAAATGGAGATGGAGAGGATCACAGATGTAGAAGTGAGTAGCCATCTGGGAACTAGCGACCATCGAACAGTATGGCTCACAATAAACACAGCAATAGAGCCAGGTTACAAAGGCAAAAGTACTGGACTTCAGGAGGGCTGACTTTTCCAAATGGGTGAGTGCCTAAGGAATGCACTAGCAAAATGGGCAGGAAGGAGGGCGGAAGAACAATGGGAAATAATAAAAACTGCCATCACAGAGGTAACGAGCCTTTGTGTGAAGCAAATAAACAAAACAAAACGATGTAAGAAACCACTATGGTTCTCAAAGGAAGTGGCAGTGAAGGTTCAAGAGAAAAAGAAAGCATTCAGTACAAGGAATCGCAGAAGGAGCAGGACAAAGAACTGTATCAGTTAAAGCAAAAGGAAGCTGGGAAGGCAGTCAGAACAGCAAAGGCTCAAACCGAGGAAAAGATAGCCAACCCAGTTAAGAAGGGGATAAACCTTTATAGGTACATCAGGGAGCGAAGGAAGACCAGGGAGGGATAGTGAGGCTTAATAAAGGGAGGGAGGGAGGGTGGGCAGAGGGAGACTGTGAAAAGCAGAGATACTAAACAAATCTTTTGCTCAGTAATTACAAATGAAGAGGGGAGGTACCTAAAACAAACAATAGAAACACTCTGGATACAGAAGTTGATACCAGCCCATTTACAGAAGAAAGGGTTATGAAAGAACTCTTAAAACTGAAGGTGGACAAAGCAATGGAGCCTGATGGGATTCATCCCAGAATTTAAAAGAACTAAGGGTAGAACTAGTGACATCACTGACTACCCTCTTTAACAAATCATGGGAGGATGGGGTGGTACCCGAGGACTGGAGGAGGGCAGATGTGATTCCCCTTCACAAAACTGGGAGCAAGGCAGAAGCAGGAAACTACAGACCTGTTAGTTTAACCTCAGTGATAGGGAAAATGATGGAATCACTTCTGAAGGAAAGAACTGTCGAGTATCTAGAGGCCAGAGGGGCACAGGACCCTAGGCAGCATGGATTCACAGTGGGAAGGTCATGCCAGACGAATCTGATAGATTTCTTTGACTGGGTGACCAAAGTAGTAGATCAGGGAGGGGCTGTGGACATGGCCTACCTAGATTTTAGCAAGGCATTTGACACAGTCCCACACAAAAGATTAATATACAAGTTAGCCAGCCTGGGAGTGGGTCCCAAGATGACAGCCTGGGTAAAGAATTGGCTGGAGAATAGGACACAGAGAGTAATAGTAAATGGAGTCCACTCAGAAGACAGAGGGGTTACTAGTGGGGTACCGCAGGGTTCAGTATTAGGACCGGTCCTCTTCAATGTCTTTATAAGCGACATTGCAGAGGGACTGGAAGGAAAAGTATGTCTCTTTGCAGATGACACAAAGATCTGCAACAGAGTTGATGCACAAGGTGGGGTGGAAAGGATGAGAAGGACTTGGCAAGGTTAGAGGAATGGTCAAATGTATGGCAGCTTAGATTCAATGTGAAGAAGTGCAAGGTAATGCACCTGGGAAACAAAAACCCAGGGGAAGAGTACACAATGGGGGGGGGTGAGATACTAACAACAACAAAATGGAAAGGGACTGGGGGGTAGTCATATCAGGTGACCTAAAGGTGGGCAAGCAATGTGAGAGGGCAGCAAGGAGGGCTGAGGGGATACTGGGATGCATAGGGAGAGGCATCACCAGCAGAGAACAGGAAGTTATTATCCCTCTGTACAGACAGCTGGTCAGACCCCATCTGGAGTACTGTGTGCAGTTCTGGAGACCCAAACTCCGCAAAGACATAGACAGGATGGAAGCTGTCCAGAGGAGGGCAACTAAAATGGTGCAGGGTCTGCAACGGAAGACATATGAAGAGAGACTAAAGGAGCTTAATATGTATAGCCTCGTGGAAAGGAGGGAGAGAGGGGACATGATAGACACATTCAAGTACCTCAAGGGAATCAACAAAGTCCAAGAGGGTAGCATCTTTCAAAAAAGAGGTGTGCAAGAACAAGAGGGCACAATTTGAAGATGGGGGGGGGCGCAGCTCAGAGGTAATTTAAGGAAGTATTTTTTCACAGAGAGGGTTGTGGATGCATAGAACGGCCTTACGGAGGAGGTTGTGGAGTCAAAAACAGTGGTGGAATTCAAGCATGCATGGGACAGTCATAAGGCCATTCTAGGGGGTGGGGGTAGGAAGAAGTAGGCTGCTGGTTAACTAGGATCTGCAGCTTATCCAGTAGGTAGGGGAAATGGGCAGACTGGGTGGGCCAAGCAGTCCTTATCTGCCGTCAAATTCTATGTTTCTATGTCATAGATGTGTTGTACTCTCATGTCTTTCATTCACTGGGTTGATTGAGGATGGGTCTGCTATGGAGGGAAGCACCATCAGATCTCACACAGTGAGTGGATGGTGGGTGGTGATGGCCACTTTGGTCTCTCATTCACTGGGTTGGTGGAGGGTGGAATTGTCATGGAGAGGATACACCCTTAGGTGTCTCTGTAACTGGGCTGGTGAAGAATGCCTCTGCCACAGAAGTTATGCACCCTTCGGTTTCTCTCTCACTGGGCTGGTGGAGGATGGGTCAGTCATGGACGGGATGCACATTCATGTCTCTCGCTCACAGGGCTAATGGAGGGTGGGTCTGCTATGCAGGACATTCACTCCCTGGTTTCTTGCTCATGGGGCTGGTGGAGGTAAGGGTTGTGTGAGAGGATATACCCTCAGGTCTCTTACTAACTAAGCTGGTGGAGGATGAGGCCATCAAGAAGGTGATGCCCACTCTGGTCTCTCACTCTGTGGGCTGGTGGAGAGTCAGCTTGTCATGGAGCAGAGGCACCCTTGGGACTCTCACTCACTTGGGTGGTGGAGGGTGGGCCTATTAGATATTGGGTGCATCCTCAGCCTCTTGCTCTCTCGCTCATGGAGCTTTTGGAGGGTGGGGCTGTCAACTGAAAGGACTGTAGGCACAATAGCGGCCATAAACCACCAGACCCTTCCAAAGTGTAAAAAGGATGTTCACCTTAATTTCAGCTGCCATTAATGTACCTTAAATGAACTGGTCAATAAAAACATTTCCTTTTAAACCAAGCAGACCTGCAAATGCTTAACCCAGGTATATGGAACTCACCTCAGCCCCAAGAAACCATGGAACAATCTACATTAATCAAATATGCTTTAAGCTTGATAACTTCAAGGACATTTAAAATGCCAACTGAATAACTTTATTAGACAGACACTGTGCAAGGAGCTCACTGCTGCAAAAGTATTTAAAATCAAAACCCAGCACTTCTGAGGTCACTTGAGTTATACCATAAGAAGTGGCCTCACCTCTGAAACTAAACTGCCAAACGAGGAACTGGGTCCTCTTAACAAGGAACCACTTGCTACCAACTACCCCAGCACCATAAACCACAATGCGATAATCTCCATCACCTCATTTTTGAACATGTGCAGTGGAAGGTATTGTGGTTGTATGTCTATTAATTGTCATCTCATGGACAAAGTTTAAGAGGAAAATACGCAGGTCAATGACAGAGCCTCTGATGAGTAAGAACACCTCCGCATGTATGTTACAGATTTCCGACCCAAGATAACTTTCTGTCCAAATATGGCTATATCATCCCAAAACCTCATGCCACTTCTGAGGAAGAATGAAACTTTATGATACTTCTGAGAAAGTATTCTGCCTACAGTATATAAGACGTCGCTAAAGCGCAACAATCTGTGATCACCTACCAGCTTTCATATGAATCTGTGTTTCATCACTGGAAGAGATCTCACATCTACGCTACTGACTAAAAACTATTATTCTGCTGAACTCTAAAGACTTTTGGCTTCTGCCAGAAGTAAGAGACACTGCAACTTGTACTGACTGTTATTTCATCTGCAAGCCTCTCGAAGAGAAAATCATTCAAAAGCTAGGAAAAGACCTTCAATCCAGTCTCTCCAAGGACACTTCAACTCCCCAGACATGAGAGAGGCAAGAGAACTCTTCGTAAAATTGGTTGAGTATTTATATATATTTTACAAACTTTCAAGGTGCTTAATGAAATGTGACTTTTAAGAATCCTGGTTCCATATTTAAACGCATAGATGAACTGCAGTGAAATATTGTTTAAATGCTAGAAAAGATTATTAGCACCAAGGAATGGTGTACTTGTGTTACTGACTGTTATTCTAAAGAGAATATCACTTTGAATTACCTCCGGAGAGGAGTTACAGGGCCTCATGTACATAGGAAAGATTGTGTAAGGAGTTAAAGCACAGGAACCGAAAAAGTCAAAACAGAATCTCCAAAAATGTCTTGTACTGTTTTGAGTGTTAGATATACGTTAAAAGTTAACTATGTATTGAAATAAACAGCTTCTAATTGCACTGCATGTCTGAGTAAATCTGTCATCTCAGGAAATAACCACAAAAATACGTAAGCACAGTTTACTGCACACTTTTCCTTAAGACAGCCACAGAATTAAATTAATTAATAGTAATTGTGCTTACAGGATACCCCACCCACTCTGTCACTCACTCATGGTTTTGGCAGAAGGTGGGCTTGTCATGAAGGTGATGTACCCTCATGTCTTTCATTCACTGGGTTGGTTGAGGGTGGGCCTGTCCTGGAGGTGATGACCCTTCAGTCTTGTTTACCGGGCTAGTGGAGGGTATGTCTGTTATGAACGGTACACACTTAGGTCTCCCACTGAGTGACTGGGCCTGTCATGGAGTGGATGCACCTTGGGGTCTCTCACTCAATGGGCTGGTGGAGGATGGGTCTGGCAAGGAGGTGATGCACTTTCAGGTCTCTTGCTCACTGCGCAGGAGGGTCTGAAAAGGAGGTGATGCACCCTTGGGCTTCTCCCTCGCTGGCGGGCGGAGGGTGGGCCTGTCATGGAGGGGATGCACCAGGTCTCTCACTCATTGGCCGGGTGGAGGGTGGACCTGTAAGACAGAGGATGCACCCACATCCTCTTGTTCACTGAGTGAGTGGAAGGTGGGCCATCATGGAGAGGATGTTCTCTTGGGTATATTGCTGACTGTGCTGGGAGAGGGGAATCGGTTATGAAATGGATGCACCCTTGGGTGTCTCACAAACTGAGTGAAGAGTGAGCCATCAAGAAGCTGATGCACCCTTGCATCTCGTGCATACAGAGCTGGAGTGTGGGTCTGTCACGTAGGGTATGCACTCCATGGTCTCCTGTTTGCAGGGCTGGTGGAGGTAGGGGCTGTTATTTTTTTTTTTTCTTCTTTGTTAATCGGGCAAGGCCCACTAGGCACAAGTGCCTGTTTTCAGTGGAAACCCCAGAGCGTTGGGGTGGTTAATTGACTTGCTCAGAGTCACACAGTATGCAAGTGGAGGTTGTGCTTACAGTTTTGTTACCGTTCTTGCTTACATATTACTGCTTTATTGTTCTTTGATTTAAACTGTTTTTGCAGGGTATGCTTTCCTGCTACATTGTTACAGGGTGTGCCTACAGGTTTGTTACTGTTTTGTGCTTACAGATTACTGCTTTATTTTCTCTGATTCAAAACTGATTCTTTGCAGGGTATATTTTCTGTGGAACTGATCAAGGTTGGGCCTACAGGTTTTTGATACTGTGTTGTGCTTACAGGTGTTACAATTTACTGCTTTATTTTTTCTCTAATTGAAATTGTTTTTTGCAGGCTATATTTTCTCCTAAATTGTTACAGGGTGTGTGCTTGCAGGTTGGTACTGTGTTGTCCTTACAGAGTACGGTTTTATTTTTCTCTGATTCAAAGTGTATTTTGCAAGGTACATCTTCTGTTAAATTGTTACAGGTGGTGCTTACAGGTTTTGTTACTTTTTGTGCTAACAGGTTTTACAGTTTTATCTATCATTAGGTTAAGTTTTCAGGGCTAATTACAGGAACACCGACGAGCTATAGACAGAGGAAAAACAGAGGAAAGTAAGACTAAAAACAAAAACTATAACCATGTTAAGCAACCAAACCACACTTAATCCAATAATAATTATGTTAACTTTGGTCTCCTACAGATCCCCTCCTATCCATCCAAGTAACAACCTCCCAACCACTGGCCTTATGAACCCACATCCCTTCTCTAACATAACTTTGAACCTCAGCTACACCGTGAATGGACGTAGGAAGGCAGCCCAAGCTCCACTACCCTACGCAAACCAACTCAGTTTTTCCAACACGCTCCCTTTACATGTTCTAAAAGCTCTACTGATCCAGGCTCTCCCCATGCCATGCATAGCTCAAAATAAAGTTACAATTACAAGCAACAAAAACAGACTCTCAAAACGGCTACAGCTAGCCATACTCAGGCATGCGCTCTTGATACTTCTACTATTGGTTGGGGACATACACCCTAACCCAGGGCCGACCCCAGCTAATACTGCAAAAAACCCAAGCAATGCAGGTCTGAAGCTGGCTTCCATGAACATACGTAGCCTACCAAAAAAGTTACCTCTTCTCCAAGGGTGGGTAGCACAACACTCTCCTGACATCCTTGCCCTATCTGAAACATGGTTAACTACTCAAATCCCAGACTCCGCAGTTGCATTAAATGACTACACTATATATTTAGAGGTGATAGGGATGAAAAGAGGGAGGTGGGAGCGCTATCTACACCAGAGCAACATTTAAGCCTCACCTAATCCCTTTGCCAAACCCAAAACTCGGGGCCCAATCAGTCACCATCAAGATTACAACTGGCTCTTGCGGGAAACCACTGTATATAATGTCTGTTTATATACCCAACAACCAGAGAGAAGCATTCGATTCCATACTGGCTAACATAGCTATGCTCCCCACAAATAGTGATCTCGTACTAATGGGTGACTTCAATATAAATTGGTTATCAAAAGAGCTGATCCCTTAAAAAGGCATATGTGACACTACAATCTGACTCAGGTTGTACTAACCCCCTGCGTCGGGACCCAAGAACAAGTCGCAAATACACTCTCGATCTCATCCTGACGAACTCCCCCAAACACCTATCTGACATCAAAGTTCTCCCAGATGTCCTTAGTGACCACTCTCCTCTCTCCTGTACCTGGTCCAACAGGAGCCCTCACACACGTCCTAAATTATCTTACCAAAGACACCTCAAACAGGGAGCAATATCCAAGATTATCCACAGCCTATCCTCCAGTGACTGGTCCCAGGTCCACACCACCAGATCCATCGATGGAGCCCTCATCTCCTTCATAAACATATTCAATTCAGCCTATGACAAACATGCCCCCCATGCCAAAAAGTTTATAAAAGCTAGGGATACGCTGTGGATAACACAACTCCCTATTAGACCAGATGTCACACAGAGATAATCTCTGGTACAAAGCCCTTGATTCCAAAGACCCTCATGACAGGCAGCTCTACAGGGAGGCCAGAAATAAGTGTACCAACGCCATTCGACAAGCTAAGACAAACCACTACAAACAAGCCCTAACGGAATCCTGGGGTGCGGGGAGCAAGTTTTGGAGAAACATCAAAGAACTATGTGGGGAAATCTGTTAGCCAACCACCCACCCAAATAACTCATAATGGCACCCCCTCACAAGACCCCATCATTATAGCCAATATGCTGAATAATTCCTTCTCTGACCTCAGCCACGTACTCCCTCCAAACTTCTTTAGCCCTCCCACCTCGTCACCACACAACCCGGCCCACAAGTCCAGCAGCCCACCTTTCCGGTTTAAATCTATCTCATGCAATAGAATCAAATGCTACATCACACAGGCCTTAAAAGACAAAAGATACAGCAGTGATAGCTTAGACCTCAAAATCCTGCGGCTAACACTAGATGTTACTATCCCTCACCTTACCAAACTATTTAACCTATCACTTTGCTTAGGGCAATTCCCAACTCTCTGGAAAAGGGGTATCATCACTCCTTTACTGAAAAAGGGAGATCCAACTGACCCTGGTAACTATAGACCTATCACGATTCTTCCCCCCTCTCTCAAAAGCCCTCGAAAGAATAGTGGCTGACCAACTCACCGAGTACCTGACAAATCACTCGCTACTCTGCCAAGAACAACATGGCTTCAGAACAGATCATAGCACTACCACGGCTCTCCTCACGCTTACGTCATATTTACAGGAAGCTCTCGACGCAGGTGACCTAGCAGGGGCAATTTTCATAGATCTAACTAAAGCTTTCGATACTGTTAACCACAATTTACTTTTACAACTCCCATCACTCAGCGTAGGTCCAGACGCCATACGCTGGTTCAAAAATTACCTCACAGACCGGACACAAGAAGTAAAAATAAATACCACTCTATCTTCTAAACTTTCAGTTAAGTCGGGTGTACCACAAGGATCAATTCTAGGCCCGCTCCTTTTCACCCTATTCTTGAATGCAATCCCTAGTGCCTGCAACTGTAAGCTTCCTGCTGCAGATGATGCAGTAATCTTTTGGAAAGACTCCACCCTGAATGCTCTTCAGCACAAGCTACAAACTAACTTCCTAGAAATAGAACACTGGTTATCAAATCAACGACTAGTACTAAACCTCAGCAAAACAAAATCCATGGTCTTTGAGCACAGACAAAGTCATCACTATAGCTCTCAACTAAACATTACCAACCATCAGGGTAACTTAATTGACCAAATATCACATTTCAAATACCTGGGTATCACGCTAGACATAAAATTAACCTATCACAGGCACATAGACCAACTGTCAGCCTCAATAAACGCCAGACTAGGGACCCTTTTCAGGCATAGACAATGCCTCCCGCTCCGTGCCCTTTGGCTGGCAGTGAATAGCTCGGTTCTATCTCTGGTAGACTATGGAATAACAATATATGGATCAGCTGACCCCAGAGCACTAAAAAGAATCAACCTGGCCCTAAACAAAGCTAGCCGTCTGGTAACAGATAGCGACAAGCAAACCCATACCTGCGAGCTCTACAAAAAAGCTAACTGGCTGACTTTCGCAGGCAGGCTAAATTACCACACCTGACTCCAGGCCAAGAAAGTCCAATTGGGCTTTGCTCCCACTGGACTCCACCCACTAATAAAACTTAACACTCACAGGATTACTCCAAGACATACAGCTAAAACACGATACGCAATCCCCCAAAGAAGGACCTCGCAAGGCCAAAGGTATTTTTCTTATCGAGCTCCCATCTGGCTCAATGAACTCCCCCCATCCATAGCACAAGCCACAAGCAGTAGTCAATTCAAAACCAGCATCAACATTTACCTACTAGACTCAGAAACATGCTGTTGCACCTAAACACACTTCGCCACAAAATTGCAGGTTTGCTATCCAACCTGAGACAAGGTCACTGACTACAAAATGTGCATAGCGTCTGGAAAGTACTCAAGTTTTTCTTTGTTTATCCTACCTGTGACAAGGTCTTTGACTGCAAAATGTACAATGCTTCTGCAAAGTAATCTTGTTCTTTGTTCATCCAACCTGAAGACGAGGTCTTCAACTACAGAATGTACAATGCTTCTGCAAAGTATTCTAGTTCTTAAATTGTGAAATATCATTCTAACTTGGGCAGCAAAAGCAATCCCAAACTAACTTGGGCAGCAAAAGCAATCCCAAACTGTAATCTACCCAAGCTTGGATTAATGTCTCCTGTCTTCCTGTAATCTCCTTTGTACCTTAATACTACTTATTTGTTGTCATTGTCTGTTTGCCCTGACGTGGAGCCTTTGCAAAGGAGTCTCTGACTCAAAGGTTGTAATTCCGAAACTTTAAATAAATAAATAAATAGACTGAGGGACAGAGACTGCATTTGTTGGTTGATTGTTTCTGCTCTTACTTTCTTGTTTCTTTCCTCCATGGTTCTTCTTTTTCGGCAGGGGACGGGCCCAAACCACCCACCCCCATTCCCCAACCACCCCATGCTACACTGCTTTTATAGAGTAGCACAGACATGACACTTCCTGTAGCAAAGTAGGAAGGGGAGGATCAGAGGGGTATCCACACAGTGACTCCAGTTAAAGGGGCACAGTTAATTTAACTTGTTATAAAAAGTTATACAAAAACAAACAAACAAACAAAAAAAATATATATATATATAAAAAATTACACGTTTGATATCATTTTCCTTTTAATTACTCAGACCAGGTTATAAACTTAGCAACTCAACTGGAATAGATATTATTAACTGCACATACTGAGGGACACTTTTCAAAAGGGCAGTTATACAGGGTTTAGGATACTGTTCTACATGCTAGACCATCAGAGACTTAAGGGCTCAGCTCCGGGCAGCATGGGCAGAGATTGCCGCCTCAAATCGTATATTTAGCAGGAAATGTATTACAAGAACCACCCGCCATTTCCCCAACATCCAACTGAAGCACCTCAACTGCAGAGGGTAGTTGGTCTGGGAGGTTGGCAGGTGGATGGGGGGCAAATTGGGTGCCCACCACTCAATGCTCACCAGTGTATCACCTCCACAAACCATATAAAAGCTACAAACAGGTATCTGCCTCTATCTCTGAAATCAAACAAAGGGGCAGAGGACACTGCAGCACAGGAGCTAGGGCTACAAAACTCGCCCATAATAGGGACCAAAACAAAAAAGGCAAAAAGGAAATCCAAAACACTTCTGATCATAGGAGACTCCATGATTCGGGGAGTTGATACCTACCTCTGGCCAGGGGTAATGGTTAGATGTCTCCCAAGCATGTCAGCATGGAGAGACGCTGACAGCATTGCTAAAATCGTGCAGGAAGCAGGAGAAAACATTCATGTCCTGGTACACATAGGAACTAACGATCTAGCCAGCCGGTCAATTGTGGAGACCAAGGAATACCTGACCAGGCTGGGAGACAAACTGTCATCCATTTCATCTGGCATCCCCTTCTCCGAGGTCCTGCCTGTCTGGGAGAGGGGGGCAGATGAGTGGAAGGTCAGAGAAGGGGAGAAAAGGGAGCTAAACATGTGGCTCAAGGGATGGTGCCAGGAAAAAGAACACAAATTTGTAGGTAACTGGTAGCAGTTTGGGGAGTGAAAGATCTTTAAAGTCGATGGACTGCATCTGACTAAGGAGGGAGTCTGTGCACTGGGGCAGAAGTTTGATGTCTTTGCAGAATATTTAAACTAGCAAATGGTGAGAAGGGTGCAGCAAACGATACATCAAACAGGAAGAGCACCTCCCCCTCCCAGCTAGTGATCAAACAGGAGTTTAGCATGTTTGTAGTTCATTTGCATCACCAGGTGAGGAAAAGGTCCAGGTCCCCATACGGCACACAGGGGAAAAGCCGGACCTCATCCCACAACTAATGCGCCAAAAACTGGCCAACGGAAAAATCATGTACACAAATGCCCTCAGTCTGGGAAACAAGATCCCAGACCTGGAGGCAACAATGACAAAGGCTAAACTAGACACAGTAGTCATTAGTGAGACATGGTTCACCAGTAACCACACTTGGGAGATGACCGTAACCGGCTATGTATTGTTCAGAAAACACAGAGGTGAAAAAAAAAAGGGGGGGGGGTGGAGTGGCCCTTTATGTCAATTAAAATATCAAAGCTACAGAAATTCAAAATACACATGAGGAGTCAGATGAACTATGGGACACCCTGGAAACCGGAAATGGGACAGCCATAGGAATTGGGATTATCTACAGGCTTCCAGACCAAGGGGAGGACACAGACACATTACTGTTAGAAGATATACAGAACATGACAGCTAAAGGGGAGGTTCTGCTAACGGAAGACTTCAACATGCTAGACACAGATTGATCCATACCAGCCAGAACATCTGCCAGAACTAGGCACATAGTGGATTCCCTGCAGGGGGAGGGCCTCAAACAATTGGTGCAACAACCCACAAGAGACAGGGCTATCCTGGATCTAGTACTGACTAACGGGGAAAGGATCACAGATCTCCAGGTAGAAAGTCACCGTGGCCAGTAACCATCACATGGCATGGTTCAATTTGGCCACTAGAACTAAATCATCCCATTCCAAGGCAAAAATATGGGACTTCAGAGGAGCCGACTTTGATAAGATGGCCAACAGAGTTCAGCTAGCCCTGGTAAGAAGAAATACAGGTAAGGCGGTACAGGCAAAGTGGGCAAGCATTAAGGATGCAGTACTTGAAGCAACATCCCATTGTGTTCGGGAGAAAAGCAAGAGCAAAAGAAGGAGGAAACCACTTTGGTTCTCAAAAACGGTAGCAGAAAAGGTCAGAGCCAAAAGGTTGATCTTCAGGAAATATAAGGGAATGCAGCGGGACAAAGATAGGGAGGCATACCAAACTTCCCTAAGGGAAGCAGGGAAGGCAGTGAGGCTGGCAAAGGCCCAAATCTAGGAATCACTAACACAAACAGTAAAAGAAGGGGACAAGACTTTCTATAGATACATTAGTGAAAGGAGAAAGTCTAGAGGGGGTATTGCAAGATCAGAGGGGATAAGGGAGAGTGCGTGGAGAAGGACCAAGGAAAAGCATCTATCCTAAACAGATACTTCTGCTCAGTATTTACTGAGGAGAAGGCAGAGCAGGGCCCACAGCTCAGCACCATTGACACAGGGGGGATGGAGGTGCGCACAGGTCCCTTCACAAAAGAAAGGGTCCTACAAGAACTTGCTAAGCTCAGGGTGGACAAGGCAATAAGACCTAATGGCATACATCCCAGGGTACTAAAGGTGCTAAGGATGGAACTAGCAGAGCCATTAGCAGAACTGTTTAGTGAATCTCTGAGCACAGGAGAGGTCCTAGAAGACTGGAGAAGGGCTCATGTGATCCCTCTCCATAAGAGTGGCAACAGGGAGAAGGCAGGGAACTACAGACCAGTCAGTTCTACCTCAGTAGTGAGCAAGATTATGGAGGCACTCCTTATGGAAAGGATAGTGCAACACCTGGAATCCACAGGAGCACAGGATCCAAGACAGCATGCGTTTACAACAGGATGTCCTGTTAAATTAATCTCAAAGATTTATTTGAATGGGTAACCAGAGTGGTGGACCAAGGTGGTGCAGTTGATGTCGCCTACCTTGACTTCAGAAAAGCCTTCAATACTGTTCCACACAAAGATTGATTAATAAGCTAGGTAGGCTCAGGGTGGATCAGACATTGGTCAACTGGGTGGCAAACTAGTTGGTGGGCAGAAAACAGAGAGTGGTGGTAAATGGCATACAGTTAGAAGAGATGCAAGTCACAAGTGGGGTATCTCAGGGATTGGCCCTGGGGCCAGTCCTCTTCAATATCTTCATCAGTGACATTACAGATGGACTGGAGGGTAAGGTTTGCCTGTATGCAGATGATACCAATATCTGCAACAGATCAGAGGATCCAGATGAGGAAGGCAGAATGAAAAGAGATCTGGAAAAACTAGCAAAATGGTCGGAAGAGTGGCAACTGGGGTTTAACGCAAAGAAGTGCAAGATCATGCACACAGGGAAGAGAAACCCTGAAGCTACCTATAGGTTAGGAGGGGAGTTGCTGGCAATTACCTGAAATCATCCAAACAGACCACTAAAGCAGTAGGTAAGGCTACAGGGATGTTATGGTGTATTAGTAGGGGTATCACAAGTTATAAGAGGAAGGTAATAATCCCTCTTTATAAGACACTGGTTAGACCCCATCTGGAGTACTGCGTGCAGTACTGGAGGCCGCACCTGCACAAGGACATTAACAAAATGGAAGCAGTCCAGAGAAGGGCAACCAAAATGGTGCAGAGACTGCATCTGAAAACATATGAGGACAGATTAATGGAGCTTAATATGTATACCCTAGAACAAAGGAGAGAGGGAGAGAGGCGATAGGATTGAAACATTTGAACATCTTAAGGGCATTAACAAGGTGAAAGGGTCTAACATGTTTCAATATAAGAAAAATAGCAGGACAAGAGGACACAGTATGAGATTAGAGGGAGGCTGATTAAGGGGTAATGTGAGGAAGTTTTTTTTTCACAGAAAGGGTGATGGATGCATGGAAAGGCTTACCTCAGAAAGTGGTGGACATGAATACAGTGCAGGGCTTCAAAACAGGCATGGGACAGGCATAAGGGTGCAATACAGATGAATATGAATAAATAGGCCATTGACAGAGTAAAGGCCTATGGCACATTGATAAGGTAGAAAAAATGGGCAGATTGAATGGGCCGTGCGATCCTTATCTGCCACCAACTTCTATGTTTCTATGTTGTGGGAATGAAAGTCAGGTCTGCTGGATGTACCAAGCTCATTCACAGCTCATTACTCCTAACCTCTTGGGTATACTGCCAGCAATACCGTTGGGTCTGTCGCTGACTGTGCTGCTGGAGGATGAGGCTCTCAAGGAAGTGTCTCTGGTCTCTCACTCACTGGGTTGCTGAAGGGTGGGCCTGTCCAAAAGCAGATGCACCCTTGAGTCTCTTGCTCACTTCAGTGGTGGAGGGTGGGCCTAACAGATACTACATACATCCTCATCCTCTCACTGAGTGAGTGAGCGGAGGGTTGGCCAACAAGGAGAGGTTGCACCCTTAGGTCTCTCTCTCACTGGGCTGATGGAGGGTGCAATCTGTTACACAGGGAATACATCCTCTGGTCCCTTATTTACTGAGTGAGTAGAGGGTGAGCCATCATGGAGGGGATGCACCCTTACATCTCCCTGTCACTGGGCTGGTGGAAGGTGCGACTCTTATAGAGGGAATGCATCCTCTAGTCTCTCCCTCACTCAACGACTGGAGGGTTAGCCATCATGGAGTGGATACATCCTCTGGTCTCTCATTCACTGAGTGAGTGGAGATGAACCATCATGGAGTTGATACATCCATGGGTCTCTCACTGAGCGAGTGGAAGGTGGTGCAACATGGAAGGGTTGTACCCTTGGGTCGCTCTCTTACACTGGGCTGGTGGAGGATGGGTCAGTTATGAAGAGGATGCACCCTTGGGCCTCTTGCAATTAGAATGGAGGGTGGATAATCATAGAGAAGCTGCACCTTTGGGTCTCTCCCTCACTAGACAAAAGGAGGGTGGGTCTGTTATAAAAAGGGGTGCACCCTTAGGTCCCTCCCTCACTGCACTGGTACAGGGTGGGCCATCATGGAGGGGTTGCACCCTTGGTTCTCTCTCTTACTGCAATGGTGGAGGGTGGGTCAATTATGAAGGTAGCATGATATAATAGCACTAGGGATTGGGCGCCTACAATAACGGCAATCCAATCCCCAGCGCTTGTGTCGAGGACTACCATAGGGTAGGGCGGCTGGATTGGGGGGAGTCAGCGAATAAAGCGACAGGATGTCACTATACATATGAGCGCAGGGGGGAGAGAGCACACACAGTGAGGGGTGGGAGGGAATGTGAGGGGTGGTGCCGCGGTGGGTTGCCGAGCTGACCACGAGGCGTGGTGGGTGGGTTGGCAGCATTGGTCGGCAGGGTACTGGGTTTGAATCCGGGTGGAGGTGCGTTTTTGTTGCGCCCGGCTCAAACCTTTTTTTTTTTTATGTTTTCACTCCCCTTCCCGACATGCACCACTCTGGAGTTGAGAATCCTTAAGTAGGGGGGTGTGGAGGGGCGAAGTCCCCGGAGCAGTTTTGCTGTGCGCCAGGATGTCAGAGTGCTAAAATAAATTTTCAGCACGTTTGACTTCTGGATAATGGCGATCACCTTTAGGCTTTCGCCGTTATCACACAGATCAATTATGAAGCGGATGCACCCTCAAGTGTTTTATAAACTGAGTGATTGAAGGGTGGGCCATCATGGAGGGAATGCATCCTCACATCTCTCACTCACAGGGCTAATGAAGGGTGGGTCTGTCATGCAAGGGATGCACTCCCTGGTCTCTCGCTCATGGAGCTGGTGAAGTGTGGGGCTGTCATTCAGGGGATATACCCCTTGGGTCTCTCACTATCTGAACTGGTGAAGATGAGGCCATCAAAGAGGTGATGCACACTATAGTCTCTCACTAACTGGGCTGGCAGGTGGTGGGTCTGTCATGGAGGTGATGCACCCTTAGGTCTCTCCCTCACTAGCCAGGTGAGGGCAGGCCTGTCATGGACAGGATATACCCTTGTGTCTTTCGCTCACAGGGCTAACAGTGGGTAGGTCTGTTAAAGAGAGGATGCACCTTGAATCTTTCACAAACTGAGTGAGTGAAGGGTAGGCCATCATGGAGGGGGATGCACCCTTAAAGTCTTTCACTTACAGGGCTGGAGGGTGGGTCTATCATGCAGGAGATACGCTCCCTGATCTCTTGTTCACAGGACTGGTGGAGGCTGGGGCCGTCATTGAGAGGATATACCCTCGGTCTCTCACTAACAGAGCTGGCAGAGGATGAGGCTGTCAAGCAGGTGATGCTCACTCTGGTCTCTCATTCACTGGTTGATGGAGCGTTGGCTTGTCACGAAACGGATGTACCCATGGGTCTGTTACTCACGTGAGTGGTGGAGGGTGGGCCTATCAGATATTGGACACGTCTTTGGCCTTTTGTTCACTGAGTGAGTGGAGGGTGGGCCATCATGGAAGGGATGCACCCTCACATCTCCTTGTCACTGGGCTGGTGGACGGTGGGTCTGATATAGAGGGAATGCATCCTCGGGTGTCTCACTCACCAAGCGAGTAGAGGGTGGGCCATCATGGAGTTGATGTACCCTTGGGTCTCTTGTCCGTTAGGCTGGTGAAGTGTAGGACTGTTATGGAAGAAATCACCCTCTGGTCTCCCACAAACTGAATGAGTGGAGAGTGGGATATCATGAAGAGAATACACCCTTGCGTCTCTTGATCTGTGGGCTGGAGAAGGGTGGGTCTGTAATGGAGGGAATTCACCCTTGGGTCTCACACTTACTGGGCTGCTGTAGGGTAGATCTCTCATGGAGTGGATACGTCTTCATCTCTCTCCTTCACTGGTTTGGTGGAGGGTGGATTAGTCATTAAGGTGATGCATCTTTGAGTCTCCTTTACTGGGCTGGTGGAAGGGGGGTCTGTTATGGAGGGAATGCACCCTCGGGTCTCTCACAAACTGAGTGGAGGGTGGGCCATCATGGAGGGGATGCACCCTGGTATCTCGCACTCATAGAGCTAATGAAAATGGGGGATCTGTCATAAAGGGGATGTACTCCCTGGTCTCTCACTCACAGAGCTGGTGAAGGGTCAGGCTGTCAATTAAGGGATTATCTTCAGGTCTCTCGACAACAGCCAGTGGAGGATGTGGCTGTCAAGGAGGCGATATCCACTCTGGTCTTTCACTCTGTGCGCTGGTGGAGGGCGGACCTGTCATGGAGGTGATGTACCCTCAGGTCTCTCACTTACTGGGTTGGTGGAGGGTGGGTCTGTCATGGAGGGGATGCACCTTTGCTTCTGTCCCTCGTTAGCTGGGTAGAGCATGGGTCTGTCATGCAGGAGATGCACCCTGAGTTCTCTCACACACTGGGCTGGTGGAAGGGGGGTCTGTTATGAATGGAATGTACTCTCAGATCTCTCACTCACTGAGTGATTGTAGGATGGGCCATCATGGAGAGAATCCACCCTCGCATCTCCTGCTCACTGGGCTGGTGAAAGGTGGGTCTGTCATTGACGGGATATGCCCTTGGGTCTCTCGCTCACTGAGCTGATGGAGGGTTGGCCTGAAATGGAGGGGATTCACCTGGACGTCTCTCACTCACTGGGCTGAAGAAGGGTAGGTCTGTCATGGCGGGGGTAATCCTTGATGGTTGTCACGCTGCGTGGTCCACATGTCTGCTCTAAGCAAGCCAGCATATTTCTTTATTGTGCCTTCTCTCTTATGCCTTAAGTGCTTATTTAGTGCAGGACTGCTCGCTGTAGTCAGGGATTCACAGTGAGTTAGTTTAAGCAGTTTAGGCAGTTTTACGTTTGTTTTTGTTTTTTTTATTTTGTGTCCCACTCAGTTGTACAGTGCTGTTAGGGGACCCTGTTCGGCATCCACTTTTTGGGCTGCCGACTTACAATTCACTACAACAGCTTATGACCCAGAACTATTCCAGTGGCTGCTGGATGTTGTGGTACTATGGTGCTGGGGAGCTATACAATCGAGCTGCGGATACCTGTGCCTGAATTTCACAGAGTCGTTTCCTGTTCTGGGGAGTGGACTTATGGTGGTTATTTTCTCTGAGGAGTCCCTCTCAAAAAGCTGAGACCGACGCGACTGCCGACTTGTTTGGTTGGTAGTCAGACATGGAGCTGCATCATTTCTGCCGACCTGAGGAAAACAGTTTTGGTACGCTGTGGAGTGGTGTTTGTGGTTGGCACTGCGTTCCTGGATTCTGCCATTGCGCAGAACAAAGAATTTGATTCTCATTTATTTATTTATGTGGCTTCTGCTGGGGTGTTTGTGGTAGTGGGACCTATTTCAATCAATTTTCTAAACCCCCCCGTTAGCCAGCATGAGCCTTTCAGCCACTACTTTGGACCTTCTCCCATGAATTGAATACTGTGCTCTCCTGACTCTACTCGCAGATTAATAGTTCAGCAGGTAGTGAGAGTACCTGTTTCTCCTCCATCTCATCTTCTGAAACTGCTATATCCCTGCAGCGGCTGTGAGAGGCCTGACTGATGGCAAACTTCAATCTGTTCATCTGGATTACTCTGGTGAGAGCAGAGATACTGCAACTACTTCAGTTCTCCAGACATTTTCTAAGCACCTCCACCTCATTCTTTGCAACTGTTAGAACCCCACAGCAGCTGTGAGAGAGCTATTTGCAGGGCAAACTCCAACTGTTTCTGTTTGGATCGTCTCTGATGAGAGAAGAGACTGCAAGTACTCCAGTTCTCCGGACATTTTAAGTGCCTCCAGCTAGGCTACTGTCGGACTATTATTTACTGTTGTTACAGTGTGAAGGTTTCTGTTCTCCCCCAACCTGCTTTTGTCAAGTTTTATACATATGTTCATACAAATGTCAAAGCAGAGTACAAAGGCAGCAGGGAGGGCCAGTGGCATGCTGGGGTGCACAGCAAGGGGTATCACCAGCAGAAGGCGTGAGGTAGTGATGCCGTTATACAAAACCCTGGTCAGGTCTCACATGGAGTATTGTGTGCAGTTCTGGAGGCTGCACCTTCAAAAGGACATTAACAGGCTGGAGGTGGTCCATAGAAGGGCGACTAAGATGGTACAGGGCTTGCACCACAAGACCTACAAGGAGAGATTAAGGGACCTTAATATGTACTAACTGGAGGAGAACAGAAAGAGAGGGGACATAACAGAAACATTCAAGTATCTCAGGGGCATAAACAGGGTGCGGGGTGGGGGGGGATCTTCCAATACAGAAGGAGTACAAGAACTAGGGGGCATGACATGAAATTGGAAGGTGGCAGGTTAAGAAGGAATGCAAGGAAGTTTTTTTTCATAGAGAGGGTGGTGGATGCATGGAATGGTCTGCCACAGGAGGTGGTAGAAGCAAGTACTGTGGTTGGATTTAAACATGCATGGGACAGGCATAGGTGAACCATAGAGGTTAAGCGGGGGAAGGGTCAAAAGCTGTAATCAAGTACAGGACTTGCGGGCAGACTGGATGGGCCTAGTGGTCCTTACCTGCTGACAATTTCTATTTTTCTATTTAGTTGGAGTGCATCGGGGTGTGAATGTGTTTTATAGCCATAATTAATCTGTATGAATGACTGGGCTATTCTTTTGACTGTCGGGTATTTTAGGTGAGATTTTGGGGTGGGTTAATCATTTGTTGGGAATGGATTTAATTTTCTTTTGTTTGACTTGTTTTATCATGTGTGTAGCTAGGCCTTATCTAGTCTTGTAGCAGCTACAAGAGTGGCACCCCTTTTGGGGGGAGCACTTTGAACCCTGCCTGCAGCCATACTCAACTGCCGCAGGAGGTTTGAGATTCTTCAGGGACACTGCTCAAATTGAAGACCTGCTACATGGGCAGACTTTGGAGGTAGGATCAGAAGAGTGGCATCCAGGAGGCGTCTGGGGAGCAGACATTACCTGGAAAGGGGTCCCTCATGTTTTGATCCCTGTTCCCCAGCCTACTGAACTTTCCACTCAGCAGGTGGCTAATGGACCAGCCAACTTGACTCCACCACTTAGGGTAGTTCTTTGTAACATCAGGTCTCTTAGGAATAAGACAACCGTAATGGAAGCCTTCACCATGGATTCCTCTGCAGGCCTGGTATATATTATGGAGACCTTGCTGGGGAACTAGCTGGGCCCTGTGCTGGAGTCGTCCACCCCCCCCCCCCCTTGAGTTTCTCCATGCTACATTGCCCTAGGTGGGAGTGCAGAGGGGGCAGAGTAGCCATCTGCTTTAGATCCACTTTGGGACTAATGGCATATTCCTTGGGTCTGACCAGATTGTTTAAATATGTGGCCGTAAAAGGTGGGCTGGGTACAAGTTGTAGGATCATACTCATATACCGTCCTCCAGGTTGTGAACATGAATTCCTGCAGGAACTAGAGACTTTTATGGCCCATTTGGTGTTGGGGTCGCCCACACGTTTGGTTTGGGGTGACTTCAGCATTTAGGTTGACGATGAATAAATAAAAAATTTCATTAAACACCTGGAACTGGCAAAAATAATTTAAACATTTAGATGCTACCAACATGTGGCAGGTTATACAAAAAAAAAATTGAGTGGTGCATCACGACATGGGTACCAGCACACATGAAATATAATAACAATAAACAAAGAGTCCCCTTGTGGTAGAATAACAATATAAAAAAACTAAAAGAAAAAAGGGCAAATACAAAAAAACATCTGAAATCAATTGGCAAAGGTTTAAAGCCAAAGTAAATAAAACTAAAAAGTTGATAAGATCTGCAAAACAAAGACTAGAATACAACCTAGTAACCGTAACTAAGAATAACAAGAAAAAGTTTAACAATTACATAGGATCTATAAAAGGAAAGTCTTGTGGCATAGGTCCATTACTTAAAGACCAACTGCTTATTACTGATGAGTGCATGATGGCTAAAGAATTAAACACTTTTTAAGTGTCTTCAAGTCAAAAGGAGAACATCTGTCAGGACCAGTTAGGCAACTCAGAAGAACCCCTAATATTTAACCAAAAAGATATCTTGGAGGCTATTTAAATAATTAAAACTGACTCGACAGCCAGACCTGATGGTATACTGCCTAGTTTCACTAAGAATCTTTCTGGTGAACTGTCTGGAATACTAACTCTGTTATTTAATGCATCCATCGCTGAGGGAGTTGCTATACCCGAGTGGAAAGTAGCAACTATTATACTGATACATAAAGGGGGAACTAAGCAAAATGTTGCTAATTATAGGCACATAAGTCTTACTTCATGTATTAATGGAAAGATTCCTGCAACACAAAATCTTAAGACATCTAAAGGACAAGGTTATTCTCGATATAACCAAATACAGATTTACACAAGGTAGATCTTGCCAGAGTAACTTAATCAACTTTTTCGAACCGGTAAGTAAGGCCCTAGATATGGGATTTCCAGTGGACATAATATTCTTGGATTATGAAAAAGCATTTGACTCAGTTTCCCATAAAATCTTAATCAACAAGTCAAAATGAAACTCCACCTTAACATCATTAAGTGGATGGAATTGTGGCTTAAAAATAGACAACAGGGAGTCATCATTAGAGGGCAGAAATCAGCATGGGGTAAAGTTACCAGTGGGGTCCCCCAGGACTCCATACTGGGCCCTATACTATTTAATATCTTGATTGCCAACATGCAGACCTCTGATGGGGTCTGGATCAACAAATATCCTGACGACGGCAAATTAGGCTGCGTAGTGAATGATTATCAATCAATTAGATCATTACAGAACAATTTGGACAGACTAGCCAACTGGGCTACTGAGAATAAAATGACAGTCATGGTTACAAAATGCAAAGTGATGCATCTGCGTAAGAATAACATCCTAGCCAACGATACACTTAATGGCACCCAGCTCCAGATTGTCACATCTGAAAAAGATCTAGGAGTCACTATTTCAAACAGCTTAAAATTTAGCACACGTTAATAATAAGATTAAAAAATGCCATGGCACAACTGATTGTATTCTTAAACATGTCAAGAGTCAGGAACCGCAAGTCATTGTCCCCTTGTAACATGGCACTAAAAGCTGGAGTGCAACAGAGAAAGAACACTGGTCAGAGCACAACCCGTGAGATAAAGTCAAGCTGGTATTAATCCAGCAATAATGCCGTGTTGAGAGCGTGAACGCACTTAGAAACTTATAAGTGGCTAATGTTACTGATAGCGCTAAGTTGACCAATAGGTGGCGTGACCAACAGAGAGTGTGACATACAAGGCACAGCACCGAGTGACTCAGTGGAGCGGTGTGTTTCCCGATGGTGGAACTGTCAACTACTGCAGACAGTAATGAAGCCAAAATTGTGCTCTTTCCCACCCACCCACACAGTTGAAATTATAATAGTCACACCACAATGGAAAACATGAGTGCGGAGCAAAACTGAAAAACAGATGAGGTGGAAACAGAAAATACAGTTACGTAAGAACTTACCGTAACAGTAGATCTTCGAGAGAGGCTCTTGCAGTAGGTAATTACATATAGGACTGACGCCGGCTGGTGGCAGGACCCCACGGAAAAATTTCTAGCCAGCAGTCCCTGGTGAGGGACCGCCCCCACGTCAGGTGACCGGCGTCATACGACGTCGGTATAAAGGGTCGGTCCCGGACGCCCGCCTTCCAGTTCTTTCCCGCCACAGGCCAGGAAGACCTGGACGAGAGAGAAGCAGATATTTCCCTCAATGGAAAAGGAGCTGAAAAAGCCTAGGGGGATGGAGGGCGGGAAGGTATTACCTACTGCAAGAGCCTCTCTCGAAGATCTACTGTTATGGTAAGTTCTTACATAACTGTACTATCTTACTTCGAGAGGGCTCTTGCAGTAGGTAATTACATATAGGACAGAATCCGCAGTCTGGAACAAATGAAAGGCACCGGAGGAGGAACTACTCAAAAAGTAGCAAATAATCTAGCAGGTCTCAAGAAAGGAGGCCTTGCAAGACAGCTAACCCGGCCTGCTCTGCAGCGAGAGGCAATGTCCAAACTGTAATGTTTAGTAAAGGTATGGACTGAAGTCCAAGTGGCGGCAGCACAAATGTCTGCCGCAGACACGTTCTCGAAACAAGCCGCAGAGGCTGCAACTCCACAAGTGGAGTGACCTCTGACTTGACCTGGGAGGGTCTTGTTGTACTTGTCATAACAGAAAGTGATGCAATGGGCCAACCATTTTGATAGGCATTGCTTAGAGACAGCATTGCCTTCTCTTTTGTGAGTGAAAGAGATGAACAACTGATCAGTCCTTCTGAGATCCTTCGTCCTATCGGTGTAGTATCTCAGAATCCTGTGAACATCCATAGTATGGAGCAGGTACTCTCCTTGATTGGAGTACTGCGTGAAAAAAGCAGGTAATTCAATAGACTGATTTAAGGTAGATTCCGCTACCACCTACGGGAGAAACTTAGGGTTCGTGCGAAGAGCTATACGTTCTTTGAGGAAAATCAGATAAGGGATTTTGCACATCAGGGCCTGGAGCTCGGAAATTTCGCGAGCCGAAGTAATGGCCACCAAGAAGAACATCTTCCACGATAAAAACTTCAAGTCTGCGGAAGCCGCAGGCTCAAAGAGAGGAAGGGTAAGTTTCTCGAGGACAAAGTTTAAGTCCCAAGGGGGAGCTGGAGTCCAGACAGGGAGCCTGAGATGAAGGACCCCTCTGAGGAAAGTTTTGGAAACCTCCAGCTGGGCAAATGCCTTATCAGTGAAAGGAACATGGTAGGTTGAGATAGCCGCCATAAGGACTTTCAAAGAGGAGTGACTGAGACCCAGGTCGAAAAGATGACACATGTACTCGAGCAGAATGGTCACAGGACAGGAAAAGGGCTCCACGTTCCTGGACACAGCCCAGATGGAAAATCTTTTCCATTTCATGGCGTAGGTGGACCTAGTGGAGGGTTTTCTAGCCTCCACCAGAATCTCGGCCACCTTAGGATAAACGCCAACACGAGATTGGGCTAGGTCTGCAGGAGCCGTGCATGAAGTTGAAGGGACTTGAGTCCCGGATGGACCAGGGTCCCCTGATCCTGGGTCAGCAATCCTGGAGATAAAGGAAGAGGAAGAGGAGGGGAGCCAACGTCCGGCTTATGGGAGGCGCCCGCACCAGTAGGCTGCAAGCCTGCGGCGGTTCTGGGGGTTGGAGCCTCCTTTTGCCCGGAGGCACCTGGAGGGCTTGAATGCGAACCCGACGGGCAGGCTGGACTCCTCCAAAGCCTTGGAGGCTGCGAGGCGATCCCCTGAGGGGATGTTACTTTGCCCGCGACTCCAGCCGTGAGCCTGGAGTAGGAGGCCTTCCCGGTGCCTTTCCCTTGTCCTCGCTTGTGCCCTTCAGGAGGTCGACGCCTCGCCGGGTTTCTTCAACTCCTTCTCCATCGCTGGACATCTTCTTCTTGAGGAGATGGGCTTGAAGACTGCTGGCGTCGTCTGCGGTTGGCGCGTTGAAAGCGTAGGCGAGTGCGGACACTTGTCGACCGTGTGGTCGGGGCCTAAACAGAAAAGGCAGAGGGAGTGACCGTCTTTGTGAGGCAGTTGGGCGCCGCACGAGTCGCACTTATTTTTTGAAGGGGACGACATATACCGACGTTCACCTGACGATAGAAAATATAAAATACAATACTGAAAACTTTTTGGAAAAACCGACGAAGTAACAGGACTGAGCGATAAGAACTTAACCGTGAGGTGCTGCATGAGCTGACGGCGGGAAAGAACTGGAAGGCGGGCGTCCAGGACCGCCCCTTTATACCGACGTCATATGATGCCGGTCACCTGATGTGGGGGCGGTCCCATGCCAGGGACTGCTGGCTATAAATTTTTCCGTGGGGTCCTGCCGCCGGCCGGTGTCAGTCCTATATGTAATTACCTACTGCAAGAGCCCTCTCGAAGTAAGATCAAAAGCTTCCTTCTTGTTTAAAAGCACCACCTATTGGTTGGAAAATAGAGCAAGCTTTGTTGCAAAATGCGGTCTGTTGTCTGGGGCTGCAATTGAGAAGAAGTCCACACAAAGCAGAGGACACAGTGTGTGTATATATATATATATATATATATATATATATATATATGAGCTAAGTGGTCGCAGCACAATTCTATAGTACAAGTAAGACCGCAGCAAAGAGATCAATCATAAACAGAGCAAAAGTGCTATGGTATTGTGAAAGCGTCATCAATTGGTCATTACAGTCACCGCAGCGGTCAACACCCAGCTCACAAAACTGCTGTCAGTGTTGCTGCACAGTAAACTATGCACAGAATAGATTTGCCCCACAATCCAGCACGCCATGAATGCCAGCTGAAAACGGATGGTCAGCAATAGAGCAGCCGACTAGAACTAGCAACTTTGCAGGTCTCATCATTATTTAATGTCAATGTTCCTACAAAAGCAAACTTCTGACATTGCATAAATTGGTACACACCACAGTACTGAATGTGGGGTGTGCAACATGCACGCGCACAGCTCTAGTTAGACACACCCGTAGAAATTAGCAGACCTGAACCATGATTCTGTAAGTCAAATGAGCCGGCCCGTGCTAGAAAAACAGTATCTAAGTAATAGTTGCCTTGCAGTTGCCATGTTACAAGTGCATTAAACCACCCCGAAGGTGGCATCTAATGGGGAATTAATGCATGGTTGGGCCGCTGTAAGCACGAGGCCGCTGTCCCAACTATGCATTAATTCCCCATTAGATGCCACCTCTGTCATGGCTTAATGCTTACTTGTACACTAGTTTGGTCAGATCACATAGAGAACAGTGTGCCCCCACCACTCTTGGTGGGAAAGTACTGGTAGAGAAGGTTCAGAGGAAACTCACCAGAAACATATGCAATCTGATCAATACTGAGTATAATGACAGATTAAAATCCTTGGGACTATACTCCTTGAATATAGATCTCTTGGAGGAGAATTATGCTTGGCTTACAGGGCCTTTCATGACCCTGCTCTGTTTGAAACTATTTGCCTTGAGAGACATGTACCAATCAACAATACGCGATCACACAAACTTAAACTTGTTACCAGCCTTAACAAAACAGTCAAAAGAAACCACTTTATTACTCAAAGGCTCCCACCAATATGGAATTCCCTTCCCTTATTTGTAATTTCAAGTGATAATATCAAACAATTTAAATTCTGACTCGATCAGTATCTGGGTGATAAATTCTCCTTCCACCATTAGGATTAAATGGTGACGAGTTCTATATGGGCTTGCCCTCGAACTTGTATGCAACTCTGAACCTATGAACCTTCTCCTTTTGCATTACAGTTTCTCAAGGTGATGTCATCCCTGGGCATTGTACAGATGGATGCCTCCAGTACCCACCAACACAGCTATGCCTTGGATCTGGTCTTCTCAATGGGTCTTGACTAAGTGATGTCAGGGTTGATCATATCACTTGGTCAGATTATCATGTCATTCAGTTCCTCTGCGGGGCTCCCCACCTACCTTACCCTGTGAAGATGGTCAGATACCACTCTTTTAAAAACTTGGAGCATGAGAGCATCCTGGATGTACTGGACATCTCAAGTCTGAAGACAACTCGTGCGATGGGGGCTGATGCAGCTGCAGAGGGTTATAATTTAGCCCTCTTAACTGCCATTGAGTCCCTAGTGCCGTTCCATGTACACCCTTTGACTCCCACCTCAGGCCATCCTGGTTATGATGCCGACCTGAAGAGGTCGAACACTAAGGGGCTGAGGCTGAAGCATTGCTGGCAGGATCCCATTCAGAGGCAGAAAAACTGGCACTGAAATCTCATTACGGTGAGCATCAGTCAGCAATCACTCTGAAAAAGGCAGCATTCCTGTGATGGGTGATTGCCGCTGGGTAGAACTGGCCGGCTCAGCTCTTCAGCACTGTGAACAGACTGTTAAACCTGGTCTGTCTGCAGTCTTGTAAGGCCTTTTCTCTTGAGAAGTTCTTTTCTCTCAAGAAGTTCAAGGAGTTCAACCAAGTCTTCCTGGACTAGGTGTCCATCATCTGGCGAGCAGCCTGTCATTGGTAGACAGTATATGACCTTTTCAGACTGTAGGTACTCCATTTCTGTGGACTGAGTTCGACTCAGTTTCAGTGAGTGGTTTCCAGTCTGTGCCCCACCTTCTGCGCATTAGACAGACTTCCTCTAGAATGCTGGGATTCGCTCAGTCCAACTGGGGTGGAGATCATCGTGTGTTCCCTTTGTAAGGGTGTCTTTCCATCAGCTCTTAAAAAAGCCGTGGTGAGGCCCCTCCTTAAGAAAGCTTCTCTTAACCCCAATGAGCTGTCCAACTACTGACCTGTCTGAAACTTTCCTCTTCTTGGTACGGTGATCAAGAAAGTGCTGGCAGCGCAGCTGGAACAATACTTGGAGAAACACAAGGTCTACCAACCCTTTCAATTGAGTTTCCAGCCTTGTCATAGCATGGAAACTGCCATAGTCAGGGTGCACCATGATCATCTAGCGAAGGGTAGCACTCGTTCCATTCTTTTACTGCTAGACCTCTCCTTAGCATTTGATACAGTGGATCATGAGGTTTTGTTGGATCACCTGAGGCACTATGTGGGACACTCAGGAACAGTGCTGTGGTGGTTTGAGTTCCAGATATCCACCAGAACACAGCAGGTTGCCCTTGGCGCTTTTACATCAAGCAGTGCAGCGCTCAAGTATGAAATTCCTCAGTGGGGTGCTCTTGGCCCCCGTTATTCACCATATACATGCTGCCACTGGGTGAGATCATTAGATGCTACAACTTGGCATTTCATTGCTATGCCGATGACACCAAGCTGTAATGTGTCTTGTGCCCCTGATGATAGTGCAACTTTTTCCTGTCTGATTCAGTGCCTTAGGGAGATCCAAGACTAGATAGCAGCTAGCTGGCTCAGGCCGAATCCATTGAAGATGGAGGTGCTACTGGTGGAACTGAGTCGGTCTGGTTCAGCAGTGACTAGAAATAGCACCACCCTTCCTTTGCTGGATGTCATTGTTCTTCACTCTGCAGGTAGGTTGAAGAATCTGGGTGTCATTGTGGATTCCAAGTTGACCTTGGAGCACCAGGTGTTGACTGCTGTTCACAGTCGTTTTTACTGTCTTCATAATGTCACTTGGATCAAGTCCCATCTTGAACCAACTGATCTGACAACTCTGGTACATGCCTTAGTCACGTCTAGGATACATTACTGTAACACTCTGTACCTTTGGTTATCCATTTGGCTGGTGCACCACCTGCAGCTAGTTCAGAATGCAGCAGCACAGCTGGTAGTTGGGATCTTGTGGTTCAAGCATACTGTATCACCCATTCTCTGTGCTCTTCACTGGCTGCCAGTTCAATGGTGCATCTGCTTTAAGGTTTGCTTGATGACTTTCAAGGCCGTATGCAGTCTGGGGCCAAGCTACCTGAAGGACATCCTGGTTCCATACACTCCTGAACTTGCCCTCTGTTCAGTGAATGCAGACCTCTTGTCCATCCCTCGATCATGGCTGAAATCCTCGGGTGATAGGGTGTTGTGTGTGGCAGTTCCTATTCTCTGGAACACCCTTCCCCAGGAAGTGAGAGGTGCCCTTTCACTAACCGCTTTTTAACGCTCTTTAAAAAACACATTTCTTTCATCTAAGTTTTGACCTGGATTCATGTTTTGAAAAATGTTAGTATATCTATGTAATTGTAAATTTATTTTTTTCTATTTATTGTGAGGCATCCAGAGCCTCTGGGAATGGGTGCTAAATAACTAAAATTGCATTGCATTGCTCTTGCGTAGCATCTCTCATTCACGGGGTTGGTGGAGGGTCGGCCTTTCATGGAGAGGATGCACCCATGGGTCTCTCACTCAGTGGGCTGGAGATGGACAGGTCTGTTATGAAAGAGATGTACCCTCGGGTCTCTCATTCACCATGCTGGTGAATGTTTGATGTGTCATGGATGGACTACACCCTCGGGTCTCCTGCTGACTGGGTTGGTGAAGGGTGGGGCTGTCAGATAAGGGATACATCCTCGACTTCTCACTCACCGAACAAGTAGAGGTTGGGTCATCATTGAGGGGATACACCCACGGGTCTCTTACTCAATTGGTTGGTAAAGGGTGGGTTGGTTATGGAGGGGAAGTACCCTCCAGTCTCTGACTCACTCAGTGAGTGGAGGGTAGGCCATCATGGTGCAGATGCATCCTTGGGTCTCTCACTCACTGTGCTGGAGTAGGGTGCCTGTAATGAAGGGGATTCTCCCTTGGGTCTCTTACTCACTGGGCTGGCACTGGGTTGGTCTGCCATGAAGGGGCTACACCCTTGCATCTCTTGCTCACTGAGCAGGTGGAGGGTGGGCCCATCCTGGAGGGGATATATCGGTGAGTCTCTCGCACACTGAGCTGGTGGAGGGTGAGTCTGTCATGAAGGGGATGCACCCCTGATCTCTCACTTACTCACTAGGCTGGGGGACAGTGGGGTTGTCATGGAGGTGATGCACTCTTGGATCTCTCTGTTACTGGGCTGGCAGGGGGTGGGTCTGTCACAGAGGTGATACACTCTCATATCTCTCTCTAACTAAACTGATGAACGGTGGGCCCATGATGGAGGAGACGTACCCTTGGGTCTCTTGCTCAAAGGGCTGGTGGAAGAGGGTCTCTCATGTTCTCTCTCTCTCTCTCACATGGACTGGATGCACTCTCAGGTCTCTCCATCCTCTGAGTGAGTGAAGGGTAGGTGTGGCAATTCATTGTTGGGTGTCTTGCTCACTTGGGTGGTGGAGGGTGGGCTTGTCATGGATGTGAAGCCCCATCTGATCTCTAACTCTCTAAATGAGTGGAGGGTGAGGCTGTCACAATGGAAGGGATGTACTCTTGGCTCTCTAACTTTCTGAGTGAATGAAGGCTGGAGTTGTTATGGAGGGGATGCACCCTCAGGTCTCTTGCTCACTTGGCTGGTGGAGGGCAGGCCTGTCACAGACGTGATGTACCTCAAGTCTCTCTTTAACTTGGCTGTTGGAGGGAGAGTCTGTCATGGAGAAGATGCATCCTTGGATTTCTCACTAGGCTGATGAAGGAACAGTCTCTCAGAAAGGTGACACACTCTTGGGTGTATTGCTCACTGAGTTAGTGAAGGGTAGGTCAGTCTTTTTTTTAACTTCGTTTTTATTAAAGTTTTCTTGATACAACAGCATCAAAGAATCACACATAAAGTAGACAGACCATACTAGTTACATCCATTACGAAAAAAATGCCTTAATCATAGGATAAGATGCATCTACTGTATTGAGGTACCACATTGGGGGAATAATCAAAAATATGCTAAAGTATACACAGTGTCTGTGAAAGTGAGTCCATGAGCAACATGGCTGTTTCCTTAAATAATTGTTGTCCAGCAATATCCTTTGTTATAAAGAGCATGGCTCCCTTAGGAGCCTGCAGCGCCATGTGTTTCCCTAATGAATTATGAACCAATAAAATAACTTAGAAGCAACTTTTAGCATCTTAATATGCTTTAAAATAACATGGGATTCACGTTTAAGATCTTAAATCAGCAGGTACATAGTTCCCTTATGAGAACATCATCTCTGAAAACAGGATCTCTGACCTAAATTAACTTTAACTATATCAAACAATCTCAAGACTATTTATGTAAAAGAGCTAGAACACATCTCCCAATCGGGAGGAGTCCCCAAACAGCATTTAGTAAAGAAGAGATGTGTAGAGAGCCATCATATAAGATAGGGCTCAGTCCTTAGTAGTACTAGCGGAAACATTATTAGATCTGCTCAAGTTTCATCTTCCTTTTCCCCCGCCGCATCTTCATCTGATCCGGATCGCATGGTAGCAACTTGAGTCGCCCACCTACCAGCCTCAGTTGGATCATTGAAAAGGCAAACTTTATTTTCGTAGACTATCCTAAGATGAGCTGGGTAAATCATTGTATGTGCCACTCCTGCCGCTCGTAGTGTGCAACGAACTCCGCCGAATTGCTTGCGCCTTTGACGCGTTGCAAAGCTGATGTCTGGAAAGATGAAAACCGGCTTGTCCTCAAACATAATCGGACCTGCTAGTCTGGCTAATTGTAGGATACGATCACGCACTCCCACACCCGCTGTGACGACCATCAGAGTGCGCGGCTCCGCCGTTCCCTGCTGCCGACCTCGGGGTGTTATCCGGTAAGTTTTCTGTATCTCAGAAATGGGGTCTGAGCCAGGCTGCACTAGGATTTCGGTGAGCCAGTCTTTTACAAACAACGTTGGGTGATTTCCTTCGCACCCCCTCTAGCATCCCTAGGAGATGGAGATTAGCTGAACGAGCTTGGTTTTCAAGGGATTCTAGGCGGGCCCTCCAGTGTTGTGACTCCTTAGCCATGAGGGCCGAGGCTGTAGTAGATGCATCTGCTTGTTTCCTCACCTCCGCCATGTCCCCTTTTAACGAGTCTACTGCCGTTTCTAATACTAGCACCCGACTGTTAAAGCCATCTACTTTTTGAGATAGGCTGGTGACAGAGGATTAGCTGCTGCAGCTTCAGACCCAAAGAGGATAGAGTTTCCCCTGTACCACCTTACACTATGGGACGAAGCCTCCGCTCCTTGTCGTGTTGCTGGTAGACCGCTCGTTCCTTTGCTTCTCTCCGAACCTCCAGCTGCTTTGTCTTATTTTGGGTTCCCCATCTTGAGCAATTTAATACTCCTCTTTCTAGTCGGAAGGTCAGAATCAGTCCTTTTTGCTGTTAAAATGCTGATTTTGTTAGATTTTAAAGTGTAAACGCTACAGCTGTTCAAATTGCTTCCACTAAGCTCGGGCTCCACAGCGCCCCCCGGCGAGGGTGGGTCAGTCATGAAGGGGATGTGCCCTTGAGTTTCTCACATCCTGGGCTGGCATAGGATGGGCCTGACAAAGATCCATCCTTTGGTTTCTCTCTCACTGAGCTGCTGGAAGGGTGGGATTGTCACTGAGGGATGTACCCTTGGGTGGTAGAGGGTGGGCTACTTTGGAGGGGATGCACCCTCATGTCACTCGCTCACTGGGCTGGCAGAGGGTGGGTCTGTTATGAAGGGGATGCACCTTCAGGTCTCTTGCTCACTGGCTTGGTGAAGGCTGGGTTTGTCATGAAGGAGATGTACCCTTTGGTCTCTCACTCACTAGGCTGTTGGAGGCTGGGTCCATCATGGAGGGGATGCACCCTTGGGTCTTTCACTCACTAGACTTGTGGAAAGTGGGTATGTCAGATAGGGGATGCATCCTCGGGTCTCTTGCTCATAGGGCTAATGGAGTGTGGATCTGTCATGGAGGGGATACACCCCCAGGTATCTCATTCACTGGGCTGGCAGAGGGTGGGGCTGTCATGGAGGGGATGAACCCCCATGAATCTCATTCACTGGGCTGACAGAGGGTGGGGCTGTCATGGAGGGGATGCACCCCCATGTATCTCATTCACTGGGCTGGCAGAGGGTGGGGCTGTCATGGAGGGGATGCACCCCCATGTATCTCATTCACTGGGCTGGCAGAGGGTGGGGCTGTCATGGAGGATGCACCCCATGTATCTCATTCACTGGGCTGGCAGAGGTGGGGCTGTCATGGAGGATGCACCCCCATGTATCTCATTCACTGGGCTGGCAGAGGGTGGGGCTGTCATGGAGGGGATGCACCCCCATGTATCTCATTCACTGGGCTGGCAGAGGGTGGGGCTGTCATGGAGGTGAACCACCCTCAGGTCTCTTGCTCATGTGCATGTGATCCACCCTCAGGTCTCATTCACTGAGCTTGTGGAGGGCCAGCAGTCACAGAGGTGATGCATCCTTGGGCCTCTTGCCCACTGGGCTGGAGGAGGCTGGGTATGTCATTGCTGGGATGTCTCCTCAGGTCTCTTGCTCACTGAGCTGGTGAAGTGTTGGTCAGTCATAGAGCTGATGAGCCAAGTGAGTGCCTCTGCAGCACCCTGTGCAGCTCAGTAATGAGTAGGTAACCTTTCTGGAACTGATGCAAACTGAATGTTGATTGTAATCTAGTTGCACTAGATTTGGTGATCAGATAAGTGAACTTCTTGCCACCCTGCCCCCAATCTTTTGTTTTTCCCCCCTCGCAACCGTCATTCAGGGATATACACAGTTTTCAGTAACACACACTGTTCACACACTATGAGCGTTCATGGAGATGGCCGGGTGTGTTTTTTTCTTCCCCGTATTTCTCCCTAGTCCACCCTCTGCCCTAGTGACATGGGTCATGCCTCCCTCTGCCTCAATGTCACAGCATACCTACAGTGAGAGGCAAGCTCCCTGGACCACCAGTAGGGGTTGTTATGTAGCTGGAACCTGCTGTCACCCCTACCTCGCTGAGTTGCACTGCCGAGCAACAGCTACCTCAGCTGTGACTGTCCTCTCCACTCTGCTCTCGAACCCGGGTCACCTGTGCCATCGGGGCATTATTCACTTCTTGCTTTATCTCTCATCTAGTTTTTTCCCGTTAAAGTAAAATTGTTGGTTACCACTACTGGGATCTGGTTTGTATGCAACTGTACTATTTTCATTAGGTATTAAGAAACTGCATTGTTAGATGCCATTTATCCAACGCAGAGTTATTTAGCTTTAGTTGTATTGTAAAATGCTTTTAAATTTGAAAGCATGAAATATTTATGCACTTTTGACACCTCATTATGTATGAAGTTTAAAGAAAGAGGAAGCCTTTAAGAATTCAGTATAAAAGTCACGCAGCAAGGGCTATGCTCAACGCCCTGAGGAAGCCCCAGAGCAGAACAAAGTTGCTGGGTTTATTTGTAGTCCTACTATGTCTCTCTAAGTGCCACAGTTTTATCACTGGCTGGTGTTCAATAAATGCTGAGGTGACAGAAAAAAAATGCCACTGATTTCATTCTGACTGACATGCATCCTAAAGGGTTATGGGATCATATATATTGTAAACCAGAGGTGTCATACTGTGACAAAACTGGGGCTTTCCCCTTTCCCGCTGCCATATAAAAGTGGTCTAAACAATGTCTATGGAGTTACTGAAAAAAAAAATTATTTCTTTTGTAGCTGGGCAAGGCTTACTAGGCATAAGCACTGAAGAGGTTAAGTGGCTTTACAGTATATGCAAGTGGAGATTGTGGGAATCAAACCCCCTAGTTTTTAATATACATGATCCTATGTGTTATGCATAGTAAATACACTAATTTAAGGTCAGAAGGGACTCTAGTTTCATCAGGTCGCGCCTCCCCCCCACACCCCAGATTTCATAAGCAGGAACTAACTGGTGCACACATGTGCTGATTTACTGGGACTTCTTACACCTTTTGCCACCCAGGGTACCATGTGACTCCCTTGATGAAAAGGAACTTCTCTAGGCTTACCTTAACAGGGTTTTAAATAATTGATTAGCAGTTTTTTTCCTTGGGACAATGCTAACTGTACAGAAAGCATTTATATAGGTTTTCTAGAAGTGTTACGTTTGTGAAACACAGTGAGGCAAGTGCTATGCATTTTTACAATGTTTTAGAACTTTTATGAGCAAAACGCTTATCAATTTTTACAGTTAAATAAAACCCTGCTTAAAGGCTTGTACTGTCTTCGTATCGACTGTCCCTGCTGGTAGGCAGTTTCATAGGTTTACCACCCTCTTAGAGAAGAAAGTATTTTCTAATGGTACCCCTTAATTTACAAGCTCTGAACATGCAGTACCCGCTCAACCTCTCAGAGCTAAAATTAATAGTACTAGCCTGTAAAATGCAAAGCAAATGGCCAGAATGTATAGCAATTTCTTATTTTAAAAGCAACAAGTTTAAGACTAATGTGCCCTATACAGTAAGATTAGTGTAAAAGAGGTAGTGGATTGTGAAGATCTAGCACAGTCTTTGTAACTGGGTGCAGTACCTTCAGATGTTTAATTGTGAAATTCCACTTTTTTTTTTTTTTAAACTTACATATTTTATTGGAGACATTTATCAGACAAATAAAACAGTTGGACTACATGTAGCAATGTAGGAAGAGTAGTTACATTCCATATTTGCATATTGATCACCATTGTTTAAAAAGAAGAGAGAAAAGAAATGGCCAAATTCTAATCACCTCTTTCTCTCTATACAGATTACAACTGGATAGACTGTTTTGGGCCTATTCTCCACCATAAGCATTATCCACTCATCATTCATTCTGTTCTACAATTATCATTAAACGTTGCATTATTGTATACCAAACTGGTATTTTTGTCTCCCATTTTCTGTAATAAAAGAAAAAAGAAATTGAATAAAAACAAATAAATAAAACCCAATAAAAACTATAACTTCTAACTTAGTGTCTTGTCTCTTCTGTCTTTTACTTTATCTACCAACTGAAATTGATCTTGGTCATTTCACATCAATTGCTGAGTTAAAACCGGGAGTCCATCCTTCTCCTCTAAATAAGTGAAGAAGGGATGCCACCATATATTAAATCTCTCCACTTTCTGCCTCACTTTGGCAGTAATGGCTTCTGTGTCTCTGACTGACTTAACATTAGTAAGCCATTGAGTAATTGTTAATTGATTATCTGACAGCCAGTTTTGTGTTATCACCTTGTTGGCTGCCATGGTTAATATTAGGAACAAATATTCTTTCCCCTTAGATCTGATCCCGTAGGGCGTGCAGGCAAGAATCAGATGTTGAAATTCCAGATTGTCAACCAGTCCTAACATACCCTGGATTTCCCTCCCTATTTGTAACCAAAAGGATTGAACCTTAGGACAAGCCCAGAAAATGTGGGCGTGTGTACCTTTTTGCCCACACTTCCTCCACCATTTATCCGGAGGATGTTTAGAATAATGCTGTGAAATGGTTGGTGTAATAAAAAACCGCACCGATACTTTCCAGCGGTATTCTCTTCATACTAATGAATTTGTAGTTTTATGCTGGTTGGTCCAAATCTTAGTCCGTTCTTCATCTGAAATTTCCTGCCCGCACTCCTCTACCCAGTTATTTTGTATCCTCTGAATTACTATTTCAGATAATCTGTCATCTAGCTTTTGATAGAACAGAGAAACCAAGTGTTTCATGTCCCATGAATGGGCCCTATTATACACTGTGATGACCCCTTCTTCAGGCTGTCCCCCCAGAGATGATACATCCATAGTGTGATTGACATAGTGTCTGAGCTGGAGGTATTTATAAAAATCAGTATGGGAGAGATTATACTTTTGTCGCAGAGTTGCGAAAGCTTTTAACTGGTTCCCATCTATAAGCTGAGGGAGATATTGCAGACCCTGTTGCTTCCATCTAAATAAGACAATGTCCTTCTGACCCGTGGGGAAGTTGGGCAAATACTGCATGGGAATATATGGCCATACCAAATCCGGACCTTCCCAGACTCCTCTTATTTTTAACCAAATTGAAAGTGTATGTCTGGTCCATCTGTTTCTGATGTTTTTAAGTGAACCTATTAAGGTCGTCCAGGGAAGCAGATTCAGGGGGACACCTTTGAACCCCATCCCTTCCAACTCGCACCATTGTATATGTTGAGGGCTTCTTACTATTTTAATCAAAGAACAATTTGTGCTGCCAAATAGTACCTCTTGATGTCTGGGAGGCCCAGACCTCCTTTATTTTTATTTTCCTGTAGTATTAAACTGCGTATTCTGGGCTTTCTGCCCGCCCAGATAAAATTTGTAATCTTTTGTTGTATTTGTTTTAAATCATTTCTAGGAATATGTAAGGGTAGTGAAGCAAAAAGGAAGAGCAACCTTGGTAGCACATTCATTTTTATGGTTTGTATTCTATTAAGCAATAACAGGGGTAAATTGTGCCATCTGCTCAAGTCTGTGTAGATCTGTTTAGTAAGGAGGCTATAATTATATTTATATAACTTGTTCAAGTGTTTCGGAATCCATATACCCAAGTAACGGACATTTTCTTTTACCCATTTAAAGGGGAAATTGTTTCTAACTGTCTGACTTAGGTTCCTTTTGATCAACAATGCCTCTGACTTTTCCAGGTTGATTTTAAATCCTGATATAGCTCCATAATTTTTTTTAACATTCGCAGCAGGTTAGGGATGGTGAGGGTAGGTCTCGCGATGAAAAGCAGAGTATCATCTGCGTACATCGAGACTTTGCAGCAGCTGTCACCCATCTGAACACCCTGTATGTCTGGGGAGTGCCTTATGGCAATAGCCAGTGGCTCTAAACTCATCGCAAAGAGCAAAGGTGATAGTGGTCAGCCCTGACGCGTCCCCCTTTCAAGCTTTATTTCCTCCAAAACAGTGCCATTTACCCGTACTCTGGCAGTGGGGTTGTTATAACACAGAGAAACCTATTGTATGAATGTATCCCCCAATCCCATCTTTTCCATAACAACCCGAAAGTAGTTCCAAGTGAGGCGGTCGAATACTTTTTTAGCATCTAAAAAAAGGGCAATTTGTGCATTTTTTGTTGGGGGACTATAAGCTAGGACATTAAGCAGTTTGCGAATATTATCTGCCATATGCCTGTTAGGAATGAAACCTGTTTGCTCGGGATGTATCAGGAGTTCAATTAATTTTTGTACTCTGTTAGTTAAAATTTTACATAGTATTTTTAAATCTTGATTCAATAATGAGATGGGTCTGTGTGATTCACATTTGTCTGCAGGTTTGCTAGATTTGGGGATAACACTAATTAGGGCTGCCTTCCAGGAGTCAGGTATTCGATCTTCGGTCAGGCAGTTATTAAACACAGTGGTTAAGATGGGAGTAAGTGTGGTTTTAAACTGTTTGTAAAATTCTGGGGGGGGGAACCCATCGGGGCCTGGGGATTTACCATTTGGAAGGGAAGCAGTCACCTCCCTGACTTCTCGTGGTGAGACCGGGGCATTCAGCACTTCCCTCGATGAGTTTGTTAATTTAGGCAGTGGCAAGTCCTGTAGGAATTGTTCAGTTTGGGATTTAATATCAGCCGGCTGTACCTCAGCCTTGTACAGTCTCTGGTAGAATTGCTGAAACTGAGCTGCAATGACTGATGGGCTGGATATTGGTTTCTGTGGATTTAATGCGTTATGGATCTTCGTGACTGTTCTATCGGCTTGGTTTTTTACACAGCCTCATTGCCAGTAGTTTAGCCGCTTTTCCTCCCGTGTCTTGGTATTTTTGATTTAAAAATCTGAGTTTGCCTTCTATTTTATGGATGTATGCTTTATGAAATTCGTCCCTGGCCTGTTTTAATTTTGTTAATATTTTGTTGTTATTGGGGTCCCTCTTATGTATTGCCTCCAGCTCTTGTACTTTATTTAAGGTCCTGTCCCAGTTTAATTTCTTTTTTGCTGACACCATCCCCTACAAACTCCCCCCTGCACACTGCTTTCAGAGCATCCCGGGTGGAGAGTGGTGAACACTGTTGCCCCATGTTAATATAATAAATTTCTTTAATGGATTCCGACATTTTTTTTATAAAGTTTTTATCACTTAAAAGAGAGACATTAAGCCACCACAGTTTAATGTGATCCACTTTAGGGGTTCCCCAAGAAATGGACACAGGAGCGTGATTCGAAATAGTAATGTTATGGATTTTAGAGGAAAGTACTTTATGCATATGAGGTTTAGTTATTAAAAAGTGGTCTAATCTAGAGTAGGATTGTTTAGCTTGGGAGAAAAAGGTGTAGTCCCTTTCCCTTTGTGTTGTTGTCTCCAGATTTTGAAATAACCCATCTCCTCTATTAAGCAGTTGAGCACTTTAGCTGCTGCTTTATTATGCACAGCTCTACTTGATGATCTATCCATGGTTGACGATGGGGCAACGTTAAAGTCTACCACGATTACTATTTGTCCTGGAGTCAGCAATGCCAACTCATGAAAGACCTCTCTTAAAAATTTTTGAGGGTGTACATTTGGGGCATATAGGTTAACTAAATGGATCATCTCCGCATGAATTAATCCTGTGACCCTCAGAAATCGACCTTCCCATCCCTTCTCTACCGATGTTATTTGTAAAGGGCATCCCTTTCTGATTAGTATTGCTACCCCCGGCCCCCGTCCGTTAGGTGAAGGAGCAGCTTCCACCCACTCCCTCCCTCCTCAGCTTAGTGTGCTCTTGCGAGCTCAGGTGTGTTTCCTGTAAAAAAGCAATAGAACATTGTAGTTTAAGTTCGTTCAGTATCCTAGTGCACTTAATGAGTGAATGAATCCCTTTAACGTAATAGGTCACAATAGCAATATTATCCATATTGATCCTTAGTAAGTGCTGCCACTGTTAAATATCCCTCACCACTATTTTACCAACAGTTTTGTATCTGTGGTTTCCCAGCTTTCGAAGTGGACCAATCAATTTTTTCTTTATATTATCAAGCAGACACCTTATAACAAATAACCAATCCCTCCTATAAACAATTATGGAGAGTATAAACTTCGAACTATGTACATAACTATAAACTATACACTGGTCTAATCAGACCTTTTGAAGAATTGCCATGAACTTATTTTGCTTCATATTTAAGCAATAATCCATGTTTCCCTGTTGACTTCCTGGGTGTGTAAATCCCCATTTCTCATACACCAATAATGAACTTTTATGGTGTTGCATGTGGGATATATTACACTTGCCTAGTATCCCACAGGCTAGTACTCACGCCGTAAAATAATGTGCTGTATTCATATGGATAGATCTAACTAATGGAGGTGCTTCCTCCTCCCCCCAAACCCACCCCTTGGGTGCGATCACTTCTTTTCTCAAAATTTGGACTCTCCCTACACTTTGTCCCAAGTTACATTAAGTATGAACAGTATCTCCCAATTAGTCCCGATTATGTCGACCTGCATTTCAAACATTAGACCGGTAGCACCCCCCCACCTCCACATCGACCGCCAATTTTGCCTCATGATGAAAAAAAAAATAAAAAAAAGAAGAAAACCAAAAGGGAAGTTATCCGGAATGTCTGGTTCTGGTGTAGAAATAATTAAGTCAGCAATTAAATTCAAAATGTGTTCCAGATTGTCTCCTTGGTCAATATTACTGGCATTCTGTCTCTTATGTTTCTCTCTGGGTGTAATCTGTAAGAGGCGCAATTCCAGATCGATGCCAAAGGGAAAGAGACCAAAGCAAGCGGAAGGGTTGCAACGAGTGAGGTCTACGTTGCCTTATCGGGTAAATTTTACTCACAGTGAAACCACTGATCCCGGATCACAACAGGTCTTATGTAAACTGTCACCTAGGTATGTCAGAATTAGAATCGCTGGAACAGGGAAGAGGATTATGCCTAGTGATTTTTTTTAGGATCTTCTGCACTTCGCATGCTGTTCCTTGCGGTAATAACCAGGGAAGTAGTCTCTTGCGCCCTCTCTTTTGGTTTACCCACAGTGATGTTTGCAACTGGTGCTCTAGGACTTCGAGTTCCTGATCAGGGATCCTGATATCATATTCCAACAGGAATGAAGCCGCTTCTGCCAAAGAGGTAAAGATCTTGTTGCCTGAGTCAAGGAAGACCTTAAGTTTAGCCGGAAAATTTAGCTGTGCCCGAATGTTATGTTTCCCCCTCAATTCCTTGATTATACCTCTGATCTGCGTTCGCCTTGCCTGTAATTCTGATGAAAAGCCATGATCAAAATAAAGCCTCTGTCCCTCGTGTTGTAGGTCTTTGTGCCTCCAAGCTTTATTTAAGATGTACTCCTTCGACTGGCAGTGTAGCATACGTACGATCCACGATCGAGGTCTGGCTTTGGGATCCACTGGTTTCGGGCCGAGAGAGCGATGTGCTCTTTCTATGGTTAGAGGCAAGTCGGATGGCAGTGATAAGCTCTTTTTTAGTAGATGGATAATGAAGTCAGCTGGGCTAGGAAACCCTTCTTCGGCTCCTTCTTTCACTCCATGAATGCGGAAATTGTTCCACCTTGCGCGATTCTCTGCCTCCTCTAATCTAGTGTGTGTCTGTCTGTCTCGTTGCAAAAGATATAGCAGCACTTTATTGTGGCAGTCTTGAGTTTCGGCGAGCTCCGTGATTTTTTTCTTCATTTTGCTGGACCTCTGAGTTAACCGCCTTGAAATCCATGCGTAAGTCAGCGATTGATGTTTCGATTTTGTTAACTGCTGTTAATATTTTGTGAAGGGCTTTCTCAGTGTTGCTTCGTGGTTCTTCTCCCATTTCTATATCAGGTTCCCACGAGGACTCCGAGCTGGTGCGGGGCCTACCCGCGGCTGCGAATCCCCTGATCTCCATTTGCTTTAATATTGGTTTCTGCCCCGTTTTTTTGTTCCCTTTTAACCGCTGTGGCATCACTGACATGAGTAGCACCACCAGGAATCGTTTTCTTATTGGAAGTTTTCCGTTCGCAGGGAGGATGGACGTTGATGCCTGGGCGTGAGCTGGGAGGATGAAGATCAAACTGCCACCATTACAGCTACGTCATCGGAAGTCCCTCCACTTATTTTTCTACAATTAACTGCTGCAGGACAGAGCTGTAAATTCCACGTTGGCTTCAGCGGCTGTAAAATTCTTCTTTCAGTGGACACGGTCAGGACATCTCTGTGCTGACCGGAAGTGACGTCTTGAAAGGAAAGTATGGTCATAAAGAAAGCCGTCACAGAGCACAGAAGGTTTTGCAGCTCTGTTTTAATAGTAAGTTGTGTATACATTATTTTATGTCTACTTTTTTAAATTATTACTGAAGAACCTTTATGAGTCCTTGTTTTTCCTTAGCTGTATAATTTTAGAAATGTTCCAAGTGAGGTCATACATTGCCGACTGTAATCTTTCTTTGGCTTGCAGTACCAACAATAACTAAGCACTCAAGCAGTAAAGGTTTGAAAAGCACAAGAACAAACATACTGTAAATGTTGTTATAAACAAAAACAGGAGCAAATTTTATAAACCAGCAGATACCAGAATGTGGGTCGTTTAACCCATGAGAGGCCAGAGGCAGGTTTTAAATGACTGGCTTTATGGCTATCTTGGTTTCTGCTTTTCTGCAGTTTTGTGCTGCTGATATGGAAAAACCTTTTAGTTGCCAAGAAAATGACAATCGACAAGCAGGGCTGGTGCTCAGGCTTTGGGAGTGGAGTGGAGTGTGTTTTAGCCAAGCAAGTTGCCAGACAACACTACCAAGAGAAACAAAGAGTGCCAAAGAACACTACTAAGAGAAACAAACAGTATAAGAAAAACATTTAAAAAATTTTTTTTTTTTTTTTAGAATCAGAAGCAACTATGGGCTGGTGCTTTCAGTAACACAGTAGTACCAATGAATTCTATGACCTCTGCTGATGAACGGACTTCTGTTTAAAACCGGTTCCAAAAGCATTAGCTTTTATCACAACTGCTACTGCTAGTATGACTGACCGGTAACGCTGTACTGAGCATTTATTTTGTTTAAGAACTTCAGGTAATTTATTTTCCATTTACAGTATGCCTGTATTTGCTGATAGGGACCCTGGAAGGGATAAGGAATGCAAACATCTGATGACAGTGTTGTTAAGCATGGCTTTATTTCAGCTAGAGTCAGTGAGTCAATCAGGACTTGAACAGAGGTGGGTTCAGAGGGGTGTAGCTGCTCATAGTATGTTTATTTTCTTTACCCCCATCTCTTCCTCAGTCCCCATCAGCAAATACAGCAATTCCCATCGGCAAATCAAGGCAGCCCTTAGTTCCTACTGATTCTAAAGGAAACAAGCATTTGTCAATGCCGAACATTCGCTTGCATGTATTTGCAAAGGCAAATGTCTCAACGGTAACACAGATAGAAGTTAGTCTGTCTGTCCTGTCTCTCTACCTACCCATCAATCACTCTACTGTATCTGTCTGTCTGTCTCTCTACATAAATAGTCAAATAAACACCCTTCAAGGAAACTGGCCACTGATTAAAATGCTGTTCTGTTTGTTTCTTACTATACTGAAGATTATGGACTAGGTGAATAAACCCATTCCACTTCTAATTAAAACCCCAGAATAAAAGATTGTTCTGTTTTGAACCCAGACTATTTTTTTACATAGATATAACAAACCGATTGCTCTTATGTTGATCTCCTGCCCTTTATATACATTTCCAGCACTTGTAATATTTAAATACACCAAGAAGTTTATTTTTATTTTATTTTTTGATAACCGGCTAAGGCCCACTAGGCACATGTGCCTGTTTTCAGGGGCGACCCGGGAGCACTGGGGTGGTTAACCGACTTGCTCAGAGTCACACAGTATGCAGGTGGAGGCTCTGGGAATCAAGCCAAGGTTTACTGGATGTACCAAGCTCATTCACAGCTCGTTACTCTAACCTCTAGGCTATACTGCCAGCCCCAAAAAGGCCTATTCATGAAAGTAATTTGCCATTTATGAAAAAGTGGGTTGTGGTGGGTGATTATATGCTGGTTCTATGAAAAGTGTGCGACATTCAAAACCCTCTAGGTTTTAAAGAAGCTTGTTATTGTGTGGGGTGTTTACTAGAAGGTTGTTGCGGACTTTTAAAAACCAGAAGAGTTTTTTCCCCGTTTTTCTCCCCTAGATGGATTTGGGAGTCATGTGGTTTGGTAGTATTCATATCTGGATGGATTTAGGTTTGAGGTTTACTGTTCTGTGCTACATTTTGGCACACTAGACTAGATCCTCAATAATTTAAGCTGCTCTGCAACAAGGAGTGGGAGGGAAGAGGGATTGCATAGAAATGTAACATCTTCACTGTTTATTCGGAATAAACAGTGAAAATATTACATTTCTATGCAGTCCTTCCTCCTCCTTCCCACACTTCCAGTTCAGTCCAGTGGTTCATTAATGATTCCTCTTCTTTCTGCTTCCTTCAGCCTGCTCTAGCCTGAATGAGTCTTGTTGGTTCAGGTCGTGGTAGGAATTGTCCCGGGGACTGGAGAATAGCCAAGTCGTCGGGAGTAGAAGAACGCTTGCTAGCTTCTGTTTTCCACCTTGCCTTAAACAATTAAAAAAACAAACAAAAAAAAAAAAAAACCTTGATGACTGATACAGTTGGTACCGCCTCCAACCTCAGGTTCTGTCCTAAGGAGACCTCTTCTGTGCTCCATCCTCTTACTGGCTCACTGCGATGGATGGTTGGTGGTTGTCTGGTCAACTCTCGAGTCCTCAACTGGAGTGGCTAGTGGCTCCTCCCCGGCGGCTCGACCTGCTTGGTGGCACAGGTGGTGGCTGCTCAACTAAGTCAAGGAGACAAGGAAGGGTCCTTAGGGCCACAAGGGCGGGCCGGAGCAGACTGCAGAGCAGCAAAAATCAAGAAGGGGGCGGAGGCAGGCCAGGGCATCGGTATCGGCAACAGCAGCTCCAGCACCTCTTCTGTTCTTCGTGGCCGATGAGCCGAATCCCTCCTCAACCTTCCTTATCATCTGGTGACCAAATTCTTGCCACCATGATCATGATGGATATTTTGACTAAACTCCGGTCTGATTCGCTCACGCTAGTGGATGGCGTCTCTCCCTCTCTCATGGGTCGGTGGCTCCTACTAGTAGGACTGGCTGGTAAGCAGTAGCGTTCACATGGGAAGACAGTGCCTCTAATCCTTGCAGCATTTCTACCAGTACAGAGGCATCGCAGAGACAGGTTTCACTCTAAGAGGGGAAAACCCCAGCTACTTGTACCCCATGTTATAAGTAAGCCTTAACGCATGACAGGGTGTGCTGATAATATGGATTAACGCACATCTCGAGTGTATAGTAAAGTACGAGGCTGCAGGCCGAGTGCCCTCACAGCACCTGGGGTGTGTGTTAATCCACATTATCAGCACACCCTGTGTTGCATTTATGCACTTATAACATGGGTTCTGTTTAAATAACAAAAAAATATCAAAAAAGGTGGGGTTTTTTGCTGTTTAAACAGCAAAAAGGTACTTTATCCTGCACCTTGCAAAACAGTCCCTAACAAATATGCATCCAGCAGTGATGTTATGCACGTAGACATGTCACATACACCAATGACATTTCTTGTGCATAACAATATCTGCTGCCTGCCCTCCCACAGTAACTGTAACCCCACCCCCTCAAACACCACCAGTTCCACATGCAGGATGACAGCTGATGTCTGGAGAGAGAGACAGAGAGAGAACGATTGGGGCGGGGGGAGAGAGACAGAGACAGAGACACACACACACAGAATTCTTTCCTGCACTTCGTTATCTACAGTTTCCTCTGTGTGTGTGTGTGTGTGTGTGTGTGTCTCTGTCATCCCAGGGATCATGCTGCCATATCTGTTCTGTTTCTCTGAGTGGCTGGCATACAGGACAAAGGAAGGGGTGACAGTTTCTGGGGTTGCTGTCACAGCAGTAACTGCGGCACTTAGTAGTACAGTGCAGGTCACAGACAGAGAGCAACAGAGAGATGGAGAGTGCATGTCTGAGAGCCACAGTCCTGCCCCTCCCCCACGAACAACTGTGTTCTGCGAAGTGCATTACTGTCATGACTTCTGTGCTACTAGCCAGTGCCACTGACATGCCTGCCCGTGGCACACACAATGAGCCACAGTGAACTGTTGCAGTTGTGACCCGTCACACAGAATTCCTGCACTGTCGGGAGAAGCTTCATGACACACTGCACTCCTGTGTGATTATGACATAGAACAACAGCACTGTGGGGACTTCACTCTGCTGCTTATCCCACAGTGATCCCGCTCTCTCTGTCTGTTAGTGTCAGCAGCTTCTGTACGACATTGCGAGTGGGCCGCATCCACAGAAAGAGGGAAAGAGAGAGAGAGAGACACACACACATACACACAGCAGCACCGCACACTTGAATGAAACACTCTCTGTCTCTCTCTCTCTCTCTCCCAGTCTCATTTGCTCACTGTCTCGCTCGCGCTCTTTCTCTGGGTTCGGGGAAAAGTCACAACTCACACAGTGTGTTTCTCTATCCGCCTGGGAGGCACAGTGGTCTCGCTCTCTCTCTCTCTCTCTCGCACGGTCAGTGGCAAGATTCCATGAACTGTGAGGAGCGGACCGCTATGAAGTGCTGTATCTCTGTCCGACCTGCTTTTTCAGCTGTCAGTCACCGGATCCACGCTTCTCTCTCCAGCAGTACTTGCAACAGGTGGGGCTGCACTCTGTGGATAGTTTCACAGAGATTCATGGAAATCCTACCAGCGGGTGGGTGAAGACAGCACTGGGCAGCCTAACTTTGTTGTGAGGGGGTGCAATGCACGCTGCATCCTCAGAGATCCACAGAGTGGGTGGGTAGCACAACTATACGGGGTTATCAACTGTATGCTTGGGTGCCAAGATATCCGAGAGGGGTGTGTGGATGGGATGATACAGTCAGGGTGCTTTAGCATCTCACTCCTGTACCAGAGAAGGGGGGGGGGTCACCAATATACTGGCAGCTAGTGACCATCTGTGGGACGGATATGTGCTCCAATCAAGTAGTCACTTTTCACTGTCCCATGTTATAAAGTATATTGTGACACAAACTTAGGCACATTCCACGACACGCTGAAACCTACCCTCTGTTTGCCGGTCGGCATTATACAAATGAAAGCACTGAAGCACTCTCTCATTGGAGCGGTTCAGTTCTTTCAACTACACAAAGTGCCACGTCAGCAAGCAGAACTAGTGTCATGACCATAGAGCCTGGTCATTGGTCTACACTGCCAAGCCCATTGCAGTTTCAGCCGTAATTGGCTCGACAGCGACATCTCTAAAATGCCATTCATGTAGCAAAACGTTCCTTGTGCAAGCGCAAGTGAACGTAAAAAGGAAATTAATTTTTCTTTTACTCTCTGGTTTTCTCGGTAGTGTTCAGCAGCACATGTGGTCCACATTTTAAATAAATTTTAAATAAAGGCAACTCAAGATTACAATGCTGTATCAGACAGTTTATGAACATGCTATCTTTCAGAGCAATATTGCTAACTCCACCATATTAAGCTCCCTACACTTATCTCCCAATTACTGCCATGCTTCATTTTTAAATGGTAAACACTCTCCTCTGCCTCTGTCTCTTAATTAGTAGACTGTGAGAAGATGGTTATTTTAAATTTTGACTCACAGTATATCATAATGTTGTTGGCTTCGATGTCAGATGAATTTTCTGTTAATTGTGTGAACATAGCAGTAATCGGGAGATAAGTGAAAAAGGAGCTTAGTATACGAACATACGAAATTGCCAGCAGAAACGGGCCTCATGGTCTACTGAGTCTGCTCGAGTGTGCAGCTAGCCCCTCTTCACACAGCTGCCCCCTCCCACCACCCCCCCCTTCCTAGTATCCCTTCCCCTGTCCCAACCCCTCTTGAAAATGCCCACCGTCTTATAGGACACTATCTCGTCTGGTAAGGTGTTCCATTTGTCCACCACTCTTTCCATGAGAAAATGTCTCCTCATCTTCCTTCTGAATCTTCCCCCTTCAATCTCAGTTCACGCCCTCTCGTGACCCTCCCCCTTCTCATCTGAAAAATCCCTTCTGTGTTGGTCTTGTTTATCCCCTTCAGATACTTAAAGGTCTCAATCATATTCCCCCCATCCCTCCTCTCCTCCAGTGAATACATGTTCAGTTCTCCCAGCCTGTCCTTGTAGGGCTTGCTCTCCAATCCCTGGATCATCTTTGTGGCTCTTCGCTGCACCCCTCCAACAATCTGATGTCCTTCTTCAGGAATGTGCGCCAATACTGCATGCAGTGCTCCAGGTGGGGCCTGACCAATGACCTATACAGGAGCAGGATAACCTCCCTCCTTCTGGAGGAGATCCCTCTTGCAACACACCGCAGCGTTCTGTTGGCTTTTGCGGCCGCCTTCCTGCACTGAGCAGAGTTGTTCATGCTCCCTGTAATGATCACTCCTAGGTCCTTCTCCTCTGTGGCGCTCCCCAACTGTACCCCATATAAGTGATAATCCCTCCCCTGGTTCCTGATTCCTAAGTGCATACCCTTGCACTTCTTGGCGTTGAACCCCAACTGCCATGTTTCCGTCCACTCCTGCAGCTTAGTCAGGTCCTCCTGCAACCCCTTCCACCCCTCCGCGTCATCAACCACAGCTCCCATCTTGGTATCATCTGCGAACAGACTGATCTTGGTCTGGATCCTGTGTGAGATATCTGCAATAAAAATCCCAAACAGCACCGGTCCCAGTACTGATCCCTGTGGTACCCTGCTCATCACCACTCTTGGTGACGAGAAGTTCCCCACCCACCACCCTTTGCTGCCTTCCCTTTAGCCAGTTTGTGATCCATTTCACCTTTTCCTGTCCCGCCCCAACACATTTCAGTTTTCCCCCCAGCCTCCCGTGCAGCACTGAATCAAAGGCCTTGCTGAAGTCCAAATACAGGACATCCACTGCATGGCCCTTGTCCAGTTCCCGCGTCACCCAGTCGTAGTACCCTACAAGGTTTGTCTGGCAGGATCTGCCTGCTGTAAACCTGTGCTGTTGACCGTCCTGGAGACCATTTTCTTCTAAGAAGCTCACTAGCCTCTCTTTTAGTATGGTCTCCATGAGCTTTCCTGTGATTGATGTGAGGCTCACTGGCCTGAAGTTTCCTGGTTCATCCTTTGGGCCACTTTTGTGGATGGGCACCCCATAGGCCATTCTCCAGTCCTGTGGTACACATCCTGTGTCCAGGGAGGTACTGAACAGATCGGCCAGTTGCCCTGCTAGAACCTCTGCCAACTCCCCTAGTACTCTAGGGTGAATGCCACCAGGGTCCAGATGCTTTGTCCACCCTTAATACCCTCAACCCATCTAGTACCCTGCTCTTTGTAATCCATACATCTGTCATCCCCGCCCCCACCCCCACCTGGGGTATCTGACCCCCCCTTCTCTTGCGCGAATACAGAGCAGAAGTATTTGTTCAGTGTCTCTGCCTGCTCCACCCCTTTCTCCACCCACCCTACATCCTTCTTAATCCTCACCAGCTGATCCTTGCTCTTTTTTCTCCCTCTGATGTAGCAGAAGTCTTTTTCTCCACTTTTGATTCTCTGCGCCAGTCTCAGCTTCCTGGACGCCTTGGCCACCTTGACCAGTCTGGTAACCTCGTTGAACTTCTCCATGTACGTATCTTTATCTTCACCCCTTCCCGATTTCCTGTACTTTCAAAATGCTGTCCTCTTGGCCCTCAGCCCTTCCATAACCTCTTGTGTCAGCCAAATGGGTTTCTTTGCCCTTCCCTTCTTGCTTTTCTTCCTAGTGCAAGACTCCTTTGCCTCCGCCAGCCCTTCCTTTATGATGTCCCATTTCTGGTCTGCATCCATGTGTGGCTGCATTTTTGCCAGGTGCCTGCCCAAAATTTCCCCCATCTTCTTAAAGTCCACCCCCCTGAACTCAATCACCGTTTTACCCATGCCCCCTAATTCCCTCTCCATGCTGAGCATGAACCCCACCTAACAGTGGTCACTCCCAACCAGTGATTCCTACACTTCCAGATTCCTTACAGCTTCCCCGTTATCCAGTACAAGGTCCAGAGCCCTTTCTAAATGAGTCAGCCCCTGGACCAGCTGTGTCAGAAAACTGTCTTGAAATGCTTCTAGCAGGACCTACTCCCTTGCACTCGTGGTGGATGGGGTGCCCCACTCCACCCCCGGCAGGTTGAAGTCCCCCCCCCACCACTGTACTCCCCTTCCTGTAGACCCTCCCAATTTGTTCAGCTAACTCCCTATCCAGGTCAATCCCCTGAGCTGGTGGCCTGTACACCACCCCCATCCTCAGTGTCCTATTCTTTGCATCTTGGAACTGCATCCATAGTGCTTCTGTCCTCTCTTCCTCCCCTTGCTCCCTTACACACTTTATCCTTTCCATTACATAGATCGCCACTCCCCCCTTTCCCCTTCCCCTTAGCCCTATCCTTTCTGAATAACCTGAACCCCCGGGATCATCATATTTCAGTCCAGTACTGGGTAGCCTACGTTTCCGTGGTGGCCGCAATGCACACCCCTCTCCACTGCCAAGACAGCCTGTAACTCTGCTCTTCTATTCCTTCGGCTTCTTGCATTCAGTGAGACTACCATCCAGCCTGTCTCCTCCCCTTTTCTACCCCTATTCTTCCCCGCTTATCCCTCCCTGTGCAGCTTCCTCATTGCCTTTATCCATAATGGGGGGGTGAGCTCACTAGGCTCCCCTTTCTGGACCCCTTTCTTATCAGCAGTCCCCTCACCACCCCCCAGTTTAAATCCACCTTTGTTGATATACACCCATCTATTCCCCATTGTAGTACTCCCTTCCCCTTCCTGCTGTAATGTAACCCGTCCCCTGCATATAGTTCACTATTGCCCCAGGTCCTGCTCCAGCCTGACACTAATCCGTACTCCCTGGTACAACACCAATCCCTCAGCCACTCATTGTCTCCCTATAGCCTGCTGAACAGACTCCCTGCCCCAGACCACCAGCAGCAGCAGGAATCCCCTCCCAAGAGCTCTCTCCCGGAGCGTGGATCACGTGGGCGCTAGGAGGTAATAAACTACCTCCAAATTGTAACAGCCTTGTGAAGGGGGATAGCCCGTAGACGCGCTGCGTGCGTCGACTGCCCCACCCACCCTGGCTCGGCATTTCCTTTATAGGCTCTTTCTAGTGACATCACATCCTGCCACTCATTTAACCAAGTCCCCATTTCTCCATTTGCAGGTTATACCTGCTAGCCACTAGAGGGACCCTCTGTCCTTCCCTCCTCTACCCCCTCTACCTGTATTACCCTCTCACTTCTGATTACCTCTCTACCTGCTCAGTCCACTTCTCTCCCTTCTCTAAACCCCTGCCTCCACCCACACCCCTCCCTTTGCCCAGCCATCTGGCTAACCCTATGCACCACCCTTGCCCTATTGCTTGCCCCTCACCCAGCCTGCCACTTACCCCAGTGACCACTAGGAGTTGCTATTTCAACCCCATTTTCTGGCCCAATCATAGCCCACGGCAAGCCACCTAGTACCAGGTTCCCTGCACTCAGCTAGGTCTAAGCCCTACTGCCCTACCAGGGTCTTGAACCCTGCACCCTGTCCACCAGAGGCCGTGACAGTACCACTACTCCAAAGTGGTATCTACGCTATCTGAAGGGTAATTCAGACACTTGTAACTCCCTACCCGGCTTTAACAGGGTATTATGATTGGTCACCTCTTCCTCAAATCTGGCATAATGACACCTTCTATGACCCTGGTACTACTGTTCTCCTCCATTTTACTATCCCTCCTGACATCTACTCCCCCTCTATGTCCCTACCCTTCACCACCCCCCCCACCGTCATTTCTGTCACTCCCTTCTTTTGCCTCCTATAAGTCCACTGCTTCCCTCCCAGCTATCTCCTGGTCCCATTACCCCACTTCCCCTTCCTCCCCAGCCTATTCCTTTGGTTGCCTCCTTGCCTCTCTCTCCCACTCCTGCACCTACTCCCTTCATCCAGCCCCCTCTACTACTGCCCCCACCCGCCAAAAGGCTAAATCCCGGCCCCTCCACGTGCTACGCTGCCACCTTACCACTGCACTACTCCTTCTGGCGGCAGGGGATATACACCCTAACCCCGGCCCAACCCTTACCCCAGGCCCTGCCTACCCCATATCAAACCCCTCAACCAGAGCAAACTCCGTCTCCCACCCTAGCTTCTTCCCCCAGGGCCTGCGTCTTCTCCAACTAAATATTCGTAGCCTAGCCCCTAAGCTTGATCAGCTCCAGGTCCTAGCCATACACTACACCCCTGATATAATCATCCTATCTGAGACCTGGCTAAAACCTAGCCTACCTGATAATAATTTCGCTATTCCAGGGTTCAACATCATACGGTAAGACCGGCCCTCCAGAGGCGGTGGGGTGGCTATCTACATCAGTTCAGCCCTCCACTTCACCGTCTCCATTACAAAAACTGTACCCAAAGCTTACGAGCTTCTGATGGTAAAACTGCCCCCCCCTCCTCACTACCTATCTTTGTGGCTGGCATTTGCTGCTGCCCAGGCACGCCAACCACAATAGTCACCGACCTTCTGGGCCAGCTCTCTTCCCTTGCCCAATCGGGTGAACTATATGCTATGGGTGATTTTAACCACAATTGGCTAGCACCCACTTTTAACAAAACCCAAACTGAGTTAACTGCTCTTAACCTCTGTCAAACCATTACTGAACCCACTCGCTCTAACCTTAAGTCCAGTAATCACTCACTCCTCGACTGGGCACTTACTTCCCACCCACACCGCGTTGTCAGCTCAGGTCTTCTCCCTGATTCCATTAGCGACCACCACCTAATCTACTTAGTCCGCAAAATCCACAGAGTTAAATCCCCTCCCAAATTTATATTCCAGCGTTCTTACAAATCCCTCAACCTCTCCCCCCTTTTGGATGATCTTCACCACTCTAATTGGGTCCCAAGCACAAACCACTCTAATATGGATTCGGCCCTTATGCACTTTCAGAACACCTTCCTCTCCGCCTGGGACAAACACGCCCCCCTACGCCGGGCTAGAGTCCATGGTTCCCACCTTCCCTGGATCACTCCCGAGCTGATTGCTTGCCAACAAGCCTGTGATAAGGCCTGGCGAATCTACAAATCCTCACTCCTCCCCGGCGACTATACCTCCTATCGCATGCTCCGCAATAGGTGCACTAAGGCCATCCACCTAGCTAAGTCTGAATATTTTAATAACACACTTAATGCAAACCTTGGAAGACCTTCCAAATTCTGGAAAGTCATTAACTCCCTTTTCTCCCCCCAAACAGTTAACCCTCCACCTCTTCTCCTTGCCCAAGGTACTCTCCTTTCCAACCCCCGGGAAGTCACCTCCGAGTTTAATTCCTATTTCACTACCTGTGCCCAGGCCCTCCTTGAAGCCCTTCCACCTGCAAACACTCCATCTCCTCAGTCTCCTATCCCCCAACTATCCGGCATGAACCCCTTCTCCTTTAGACACATTTCCCCCACTGAAACCTTAGATGCCCTTTGCGCCCTAAACCCCTCCAAAGGCAAATCCCCTGATGGTCTTGGCAACAAACTCCTCTTCTTATCTGCTCCCACCATCGCTACCCCCCTTGCAGCCCTACTAAATCTTTCCTTCAGTACAGAGTCACTCCCCTCTGTATGGAAGCATGCCACTGTTCTACCCCTCCCTAAAGGCGGTGACACTACCTCTGCATCCAACTACTGCCCCATCTCCCTCCTCCCCACCCTCGCAAAACTCCAGGAACACCTTGTGCTATCCCAACTCTCCCACTTCCTCGCAGAAACTAACTTCTTCACCCCTTTCCAGTCTGGGTTCAGAAAACACCACTCCACTACCTCCTCCCTGCTCAGACTCACAGACCACATCCTCACTGGGATGGACAAAGGGCTAATCACTGCTGCTATTTTCATCGACCTAGCAAAAGCCTTCGACACCGTATCCCATTCTCTCCTACTATCCTGCCTTTCCGGAGCTGGTTTAGCTGAATCCGCCATAAACTGGTTCAGTGCCTACCTTCTAAATAGAACCCAATCCACTAAAATAGCTGACCATATCTCCCCCCCCCAATCACCTCTGGCGTACCCCAAGGCTCAGTTCTCAGCCCCATCCTCTTCTCCATCCTCCTAAACGACCTGCCAAACTCCTGCTCCTCTTCTGCCATCCACATGTATGCAGACGACACAGTCCTCTTCACCTCCGGCCGGACCCACGAAGAAGTCGCCTCCAAACTTCAAACTGACTTCAACAAAATCCAACTCTGGTTCAATAGCAACCAACTCTCCCTAAATGCTAAGAAAATCAACTCTATGACTTTGGGCACCAGACAGCGCCTATCCAAACTCACCTCCCCTCTGAGATTCCACACCCTAAATAACACCGTCCTCGAAGAAGTACCCTCCTTCAGGTATCTCTGGGTTTGGCTTGACTGACACCTCTCCTTTTCCACTCACGTCGATGCCATCATTTCCAAACTGCACCCAAAACTTGGTGCCCTCTATAGAAACCGCACTAGTCTCCCTCTTCCTGTCAGACGCGAAATTGTTCAGAAAATGATTCTACCCACCTTCGACTACTGTGATGTAGTTTACTGTTCCGCTGCACAGACCACCCTAGCCAGACTAGACCCCCTCTTCAATGCATTTTGCCGCTTTGCCCTCGATGCCCCCCCTCGATCACATCACTGCACGCTTTATCGTTCCCTGTCCCTACCTTCTCTGAGTAACCGGTGCCTAATTCATAGCGCTAAATTCACTTCTAACTTCTGGCTCGGCTCCCTCCCTCCCTATCTCACATCTGCCCTATCCTCCCCACCTACCCCCTGACATGCCCTCAGATCCACTGACCCCAGACTACTATTCATCCCTCACCGTAGGACCACAAGCTAATCCGCATTCTCTTACCTCTTCCCTAAACTCTGGAACGGCCTGCCCACCCAGATTCGTCATTCTTCATCCAAACTCTCCCTTTCCTATGCCCTCTCTAACTTCCTTGCACCTAACTGCTACTGCCCCTGACCACCCTCCCATTAGCTCCTCCTCCCCCGCGCCTGACCAGCGGCCCAGCCATCGCCTAATCGTCTGGCTTATATACTACCCTGCGCACTTATACCTTCTCTATTACCTACTCCGCACTCTCAATTTCTCCCTTCCCCCTTCCTAATCAACCTAAGCTCCCCAGCCCCACTCCCTCCCTCCTCACCTAACCTCTCCCCTACACACCTACGTTTCACCCTCCATCTCTACCCCCATCTTGCTCTCCAAATCCTTCCTTTCTACTTGATGCATCTCCTGAAGCTCAACCTCCGCTACTGGCACTCAGTTCTGCTATTACTACCTCTGTTCTGTAACTGGCACTTATGTATTTCATGTTTTGCCTCGGCGTGTGCCTTGTATTGTATACCATGCCCTTACAATCATGTTCTGTACTATTCTTACCTCGTTGGGTAACCACATTTGTATAACCTGTACTTGCTGAGCCTGTGCTGAGCTGAACTGCACTGCCTATGTAACAAGTTCAAATGTAATCCCTCCCAACTATGTACATTATCCATATTGTGCTACTGTAAGTTCAACTATTGCATGTATACCTGCCTCCTCTGTAACCCCCAAGTCGCACGTGAGACAAGCATCTTTTTGCTCAGTGTGCCTTTCCTGGTGAAACATTTTCATTAAATAAATAAATAAATTATACTCCTTGATCCTTTTTTCCTTAGCTGTACTCACACATGGTACTGAGAGTACCTCAGAGAACACCCCGACCCCCCACCTCCTCAAACCTCCCCTTTACCACTTCTACCGTCTCCCCCGCCGAGTCATTTGTACCCACCTGTATCACCATGTGAGGTTTTTCCCTCCCCCTCCGTGTGCACTTGAGAAGTGCCTGCCCCATCCTGCCTGTGGTCAACCCCGGAATAGCCTCGACCCAGATGCAACTCTGCCTTTCTCCCCTTCCACCCCATCTGACCCCTTTCAGTATAGGATCCCCCAGCACTAGTACCCCCCATCTTCTTGTCCCATAACCCTCCTCCTCCTGTTTTCACTGTCCACATTTCCAGAGTCCACAGAGTCCACATAGCCCTACTCCTTACTACCTCTATCCACACCATTTACGACTCCTACATCTTCCCTCCGTTTCTGCCTCTCCCTTTGCCTCTACTCTGCTCTTCCCCTTCCTTCCTCCTTTCCCAGCCTGACTCCTGGGCCTTCACTACCCTTCTCCTCTCCTTCCCTCCACCCACAATCTCCAGCACCTCCACTACCATCTCCGATGCCAACACTGCAGAACTATTACTCGCTACCCCTGCAGTGGTGCCCATCTCCTCCTTCCCCCTGCCCTGAGCCTTCCCTCCACTTACTGCCCCTCTGCTCTACTCACCCCCACTACCCCTCCCTACATCCTCACGGGATTTAGCCCTGCTATTCCTCCTCTCCTTCTCTCCAGCTACTCCTCTCTGGGGTCCCTCCTGCCCCAGAACCCACTCCCTCGCCCTCTCCAGCTCCCCTGTACCTCTTCTTCCAGTCTGCTCAGCCTGTAACAAATTGGACAACCCCCGTTTCCACAGAATATTCATTCAAACAGCCGCCCCACAACCACTGCACCCCACAATCTTCCCCGTGCCTGCCACCCTCACTCCATGGTGTCCCCCATTCCATCCACTATTCCGATGTCTCCAGCCACTCTTATTCATGCCGCTGCACCCCTCAGTGCAATCCCTCCCATAATGCCCCATTTTCCTACCCTCCACCATAATTCACACTGAAACGTAACCTCAATTCCTTATCACACAGTCTGTACAGCAACAGCTGGATACCATATTTGACCCTACTAGCTTGCCTCTGAGTTCTTCTTTACGTCAATGTCTCTAGCTTGCTAGCTCTGTAAATCTAGTTAAATACATTTATACCTGACCTTGTCAGTTTGAACTTTAAACTTTAAAATATGCAGTTACCCTTCTTTAACCCAAGCTTGTCAGTTTGACTTTCAAATGTACAACTTTAAAACATTTAAACCCTAAAATCCAACTAGTAAAAGCTTGAGTGTCTGAACTTATCACCACCTGACTATTAACTTAAAGAGTTAGTTCATATGGGCAGTTTGCAGCTCCCCAAGCTCCTCCCTCACAGCCTTCAAGCCCAACCCCCAGTGGCTTTCCAGTATTTAAGAAAGGTTGGTGGAGGGGCTTTTACTCCAGCTAGCAACAGTCCTCCTGAAAATCAGTTACAGAGTTAAAGAATTCTTTAAGCTACTCCCAAACCAACAGCAAACTCACACAAAATCAGTTGCAGAGTTAAAGATTTAAGATAATCCCAAACCAACAGCAAACTCGCAACAAAATAATCAGTTACACAGTTTAATAAAGATTTAAACTAATCCCAACAAACAGCAGACTCACAACAAAGAATTATATAAAGATTTAAGATAATCTCAAACCAACAGCAAACTCACAACAAACAAATTCTGGTTAGATCCACCATGGCTGCATAATGAAGTTAGTGAAGTTGTGTGGAATTGTTAAGGAGGTATGGAGAAACAACACAATGATTTGTAAGTAGTAAGATTTGTTTTAGTTTCTGTTCTAAGGAAGGCATACACATTACTAGAAAAATATATGGAGGTGTACATTTTAATGGAAAGGACAGGAAGCAATATAGGTTTACAAAAGAACCCCAGAGCAAATGCCACTGATGTATGTGTTATCCCAGATGATATTGGCCAGACAGCCAAATTTTAAAGAAAACACTATTGCACATACCCCAATAATGCAAAGCATCATGGGAAACATATGCAAATCCTCATGATGGTACAGAAGGTGGCAGTACATGAAAAAGTAATGGCTGGTACTTGTTCAGCCTTGGGATTATTTACAGTTTTTTTTGTTTGTTTGTTTTTAGAGAAACAGGGTTTTTGTCCATGAGGTGATGTAAGTTATAATAAAGCAATGTGTTGATGTCAGGAAGTCAGGTGTATTGATGGACTGCTGGCAGAGAAAATGTGATAGTAACTTTCAGAAGGGGGGGTCACTTTTGATAAGGGTAAGGTAGTTATGTTTGTGATAATGGGAATATTAGGAAAGGATGAGGTCTATGCAGCAGTGGAGTACAAATATGCACAGTTTCATAAATATGTGCTCAGAGTGCAGGCAAATGTGATATGCAGGTTTATTTTAAAAATAGGTAAAAATAGCGATACATGCAATTGATAGAAAGAAAGATAATTACATAGACATATAGATAAAGAGAGAGAGACACGTACAGACAGACAGGCAGAATAGGAATGGCAGTGAAGTACTGAAGTGACGCCAACCCCACCCCCCACCATTCAGAGATGGACAGGCTCAGCGCTCAGCAAAGAGACACCAAGAGAATAAAACGTCTGCCAAATCTCCCATATGAGGAAAGACTTAAGTCACTAAATCTGTACTCAAGAGTACAGACTGTTAAGAGACATATATATATATATATATATATATACACATATATATATATATATACACACATATATACACATATATATATACACACACACACACACACACACACACCACTCTACATAGAAGAGAAACATTAGATGGTATATGTCTTGAGAAGCAGGTTGGTGCGAGTAATACCAGATCACATAAGGATAAAATTAAATGCCCCATTAATAAAACTCAAAGAAGACAGAGGTTCTTCATACAAAGGGCACCACCGTTATGGAACACATTACGATCATATACTGTTGCCAGTGACACTGTGGAATCCTTTAAAACACCTTTGGATGACTATATGGGAGAAATGAAATATAAATACCACCAATGACCACATAGTGGCGAGTTCATGATGGCCTCACGAACTTGTAGTTACACTATGAAACAGGCATTGGGGTGTGCCTTTGGGTCATTGCCCATAACGCTCATGCCATTACACCTCACCCTACCCTGCAGACACAGGTTGAGGTGTGTCTTGGGGTGTTCAAGCTTTACACTCACCCCATTCCATAAGGAAATATGCTGAAATGGGTACAGTAATGTATAACAAAATGGAGTGAACTTTGGGGCTGAAGAGTCAAAGGCACACCTTGATACCTATCACTGGCTGCAAGGTGAGGATGGGGGTGGAATGGCGTGAGCATTACTGTTGACAATCCCAAATCACACCCCGGACGCCTGTCAGTCCCTACAGGGTAGGGTGTTATGGTCAGAAACCCTAATGCCCTGGGCGTTATGTGACTTCTTAACCTAGCAGCAGCATTTAATGTATTACATTATAAGCACAAGTAAATGTTTTTAATACATTTACAGACAGTTACATAAACTTAATTTTCTTCATAGAATAATTTAAATTTAGTAACAGTGGTAGTACAAAGCAATTACCCAGACAACTTGAAAACTATAACTACTTTATATTGTACATTGACACCCCATAAGGACCTCCTTGAAATTGAGATGCAAATGTCACACATTTATCAGTTTTCTAACAGGAATATTTTACTATCCAAAATACATTTCTTGCTTCAGTAACTGCTCAACACATCTACTGCATGACCTACTTATTGACATTTTACACCTGCTATGCAATGTACTGCTGCTTACTACACCAACATTATGAACCATAAAACAGATGACTGCCATAACTAGGGAGGCAGTATAGCATAGTGGTTTAACACCCCGAGCTGCAAATCCGGAGATCTGGGTTTGAATCCCACAGCTCCCACTTGCATACTGGGTGACCCGAGCAAGTCACAACTTCCATGTGCTCACAGGTTGCCCCTGTAAACAAGCCTTCAGCCTAGTATGCCACTCCTGGTTAAACAAAGGAAAAAAAAAAAAACACACAATGGGTGGGATATTCAGACTGCGCCAGGCAGGGGAGCATGCCTGGGCGCAGCACAACTGGGCTGCGCCAGGGCATGGACCATATGATATTCAACGGTGCTGCGCTGTGGCTCAGCATTGTTGAATACGGCACTGAAGGTGCATGCACTGTGCCAGCACAAGTGGCAGGAGGGGGGCCGGGGGATGCGGTTGCGCTAGGCTCATCAACCATGATATTCAGCACTGGGCATGCAAATAAGGCCATTATGCATGCAAGGCACACATGGGTCCATTTGCATGTCATTATGGCCCCATTTGCATGCGGTGCGCCAATCCCTGGCAACTTGTGCCTGGCACCCTGCGATGCTGCAGGGCCACCTGGGGGGGGTTCCACTGGACCACCAGGGATATGTTGAACTTATGCCCGCGGTAGGGCGATGGAGAGCAGTCCACTGGACCACCAGGGATATTCTTAACATATGCCTGTGATCGGGCTATGGAGAGCGGTCCACTGGACCACTAGGGGTATTTTGAACTTATGCCCGCGATCGGGCGATGGAGAGCGGTCCACTGGACCACCAGGGGTATTTTGAACTAATGCCCGCGATCGGGTGAGGGAGGGGGCACAACGCTCCCAGGGCAGGGAGCTTGTGGGCAGTGTTCTGGGTGGGCAGGTGGCCACACATGGCTGGCGGCTGCCGTGTTGCGTCCTGCAATATGGCAGCTCACCTATGGGTGGCCAGGACTTGCTTCTGGTTTTCCCAGGCACAACTTTGCACCCCCTGAGCGGCACAAGGCAGAGTTGTGCCAGCATATGCACCGCACATCCCAGGTTGAACATCGGGATGTGTCGCATATGCATGGGCACGTCCCCCCGCACTTGTGCCACATACATTACCGATACGCCCCGGCGCATCGGGAGTTGTGCAGCACAACTTGCCCCTTTGAATTTCACACCGGGGCGCATTGGTGGGTTGCACATGGCGCAACCCTTTTGAATATCCCACCCAATATATTATTTTTCTTGCTTTATTTTGCTACAAGCTTTGACTAATACATCCATCCTTAAATGTACTTTTTATAGCTTCTGTGTCTGTGACCTAGGCAGAACTACACTTAAAATCTTACACATAAATAAATAAATCATCAGAATAACATTTATTTCAGTAGTATCTCCTTCCTTTTCAGGTGCCCATGACACTATATACATATCTTTTAACTTCAAAGCACTAAACCTATTCAAATGCACATAACGCAAGACTTTATTCTCTTCACACATTACTGCTAAACTTCAGGTCCTAGAGAGAGAAAAATGTAGAGCTTCCCCTACTTATTTGGGTGGGTGCTTCAGCTGTGTGTGTGTGTGTGTGTGTGTGTGTGTGTGTGTGTGTGTGTGGTATGAAAAGCTTTTAAGAAACAAACGCTAGTAACCAATATGGGATAGTCTTCTTTGGGTGACATATTTTACTCCACTGTGGGCTTATACCTCAATTATCATTCTTGTGTTGCAAGTGCTTGCCTTCCTCAAATGCTGTAATTTCAGGATGCAGTTTCACAAGTGCTGTATAAGGATACAGTTTCAGGCACTCTTTAATTACTTTTTCTTTCCTTCTGAGCCTTAATCTCTGTTGCCCCAGGCAGCTTTGATAGTCAGTTGTTCCAACATGATAGCTCTACCTCATGCCCCCCTACATGAACCAAAAAAAAGGTGGGGGTGGATCTTTAGGAGCTTCTCAGGTAGAGGTGGGGGTAGATCTTACCTCCCCCCAAAAAACTAATGCTGCCTCCCACTACTCAGGTTCCAGTTCTTGTACCTCCCTTTTAAGAAAGAAAATAGTGCCCTGCAACCATTGTATCAACAGCAAAATGTACCCTCCTACCACTCCCCACAGCAAGCAGTATGCTGGAGTTGGTAATAGTGCACTGAAAGATATGTTTTTAAACTACTGGATACACCATTGTAAGCAAATGCAATAAATCCTTTCAGAATTAACAATACCAGCAATCTACTGAACACTCTGTCAGGCTCATTTTGTCCGGACTTTCCCCCTCGGCATCACTTCCAGTTCAGAGACCAAGGATGGCGATGCGTGTTTTTGTCTGTGCAGAGAATCTGCTAAAAGTAAGCAAAATGATCATGTAACAAGTCTATTAAGCCGGTCCGGTGGCGCGGAGGGTTGAGGCGCTGTGTGCCACACCTTGCACCATGTCCGTGACCTGTGTTCTGGAGCGAGCTCAGGTTGCCGGGGGTCGGCCGGGGAAGGAGGACCGAGCATCTGGAGGACATCTCTCCTCTCCTGTGGAGGGTGGGTTAACGACGCTCCAGCAGCAGAGACTCTCAGTGGAGATTAGGAGTGCATCACCCAGGGGTCGCGCACACAGGAGGTGGAGGCATCGGTGAACGTCTGTGAACAGGGTGCAGGAGTGCACTCAGCTCGTGCTGGATGTCATTGCATGTCCACGCCTCTGGGGGACCATCATGAAGTCCCGCACGTAAAAGGGAAAAGCCCCAGCTCCTGCAAGAGACGACAGCATGCCAGCCCTATGCCAACTGTCAGATCCCACCTCCTCCGGTCCAGATATTCTCTGGCCCACACCATACCACCAAGCTAGATAAATGAAGCGCCCAGGTAAGTGGAGGGTGGCCCTGCCCTGGGGGGGGGGGGCACAAGCCAGGGAGTATATGGTGGTTCAGGGAACTGGGTCGGGATTCTGGGGAGACCTGGAACAATGGGGGGGTCTCAGGCCGGTGGGACAAGCTGGGGATGCCTCAGGACCGGCGACCAGAGGGGAAAAAAAAAAGCGTACTAAAAAAAAAAAGGCTATTCAGAAAATGCTTATACTGTACATTTAGCGCATATGTCTCATGGGTTGTACACCGGACATATGTAAGCAAGAAAACAGACCTCAATCCACTAGCTCCTTAAGGTACAGTCGTGGCCAAAAATATTGGCGCCCTTGCACTTTTTTCAAATAACTCACAATTTCCTCTAAACATAAGTTGAAATTAACAGTATTTGGTCTCCACAATTCTTTATTTCTCTGTTAATATTACAGAACCTTTGTTTTTGATTCTGAATTTAAAACAGTATATCCTTTTAAACAGAAAATGAAAAGAAATGGCATTGACAAAATTATTGACACCCAGACTTAATATTTGGTAGCACAGCCTTTGGTCAAAATAACTGCAATCAACCACTTCCTATAGCCATGGATGAGCTTCCTGCACCTCTCTACTGGCAGTTTGGCCCACTCTTCTTGTGCAAACTGCTCCAGTTCTCCCAGATTTGAAGGGTGCCTTCTCCCAACTGCTGTTTTCAGATCTCTCCACAGGTTTTCAATGGGATTTAGATCTGGACTCATTGCTGGCCACTTTAGAACAGTCCAGCGTCTTGTCTTGAACCATTCCTGGGTGCTTTTGAAGTGTGTTTGGGGTCATTGTCCTGCTGGAAGACCCATGACCTTCGACGGAGACCCAGCTTTCTGACACTGGGTTCAACACTGCGCTCCAAAATAGCCTGGTAATCTCCAGATTTCATGATGCCATACACACGTTCAAAGCACCCAGTGCCAGAGGCAGCACAGCAACCCCAAAACATCACTGAACCTCCTCCATGTTTGACTGTAGGGAAGGTGTTCATTTCTTTGAAGGCTTCATTTTGTTTTCTGTAAACATAGAGATGATGTGCTTTACCAAAAAGCTCTAATTTGGTCTCATCTGTCCACAGAACATTCTCCCAGAAGGATTTTGGCTTGTTCAGGTGTGTTTTGACAAACTCCAGTCGGGCTTTCTTATGTCTCTCTCTCAGCAGTGGGGTCTTCCTGGGCCTCCTACCATATAACCCCCTTTCATTGAGTTGGTGACGGATGGTGCGAGTTGAAACTGTCGTACCTTGTGTCTGAAGGTCAGCTTGAATCTGTTTGGCAGTTGATTGAGGTGCTTTCTCCACCATTCAAACAATCCTGTGCTGCAATCTTCGATTAAGTTTTCTCTTGCGGCCACGTCCAGGGAGGTTGGCTACAGTGCCATGGGCCTTAAACTTTCTGATAACATTATGTACAGTGGAAACAGGAACATCAAGGTCTCTGGAGATTGATTTGTAGCCTTGAGATTGTCCATGCTTGGCTATAATCTTCTGTCTGACCTCCTCAGACAATTCTCTGGCTTTCTTTCTTTTCTCCATGCTCATTGAGGTACATGCAGTGGCACAAAACAGGAGAATGAGTCCATGTCTCTATTCAAACTGGTTGAATGAGTGATTTTTATATTGCAGGCACCTGCAACTCACCACAGGTGAGTTCAATTCCAAAGTGAAGGAGAATCACCTGCTTGAAATCTAATTATTTCTAACTACTTCTAAAAGGTGACAATACTTTTGTCTGGGCCATTTAAGCATTTGTGTGTGGAATAAGCTAAAACTTAGTAAATTTTTCTGCTTTTTGTGTTTTATTCCACTGCAAACCAAAGAAATACATATGTGGATACCAAAATATTTTTTAATTTCAACAATTTTCTGGAAGGAATGGTGCATTATTAGAAAAAACTGCAAGGGCGCCTAAAACTAAAATAAGTAAATTTGATACTCTAGCTGACACCCTTCTGGAGATATTGAAAGATCAAAGTGTGGTGTTAACTGGAGATTTTAATGCAGCCTGGGGACAAACAAGAGGTAAAAAACTTAAATCTAGCTTTGAAATATTGGGTTTACAACAATTGACACATTATCCAACAAGAAGTTTAAATAATAGGACAACTGGAACTATATTAGATTTGTTTTTCGTTTCAGATGATTTGAAGGTTGAGGGCTGTAAGGTGTTACCATTGAATTTGGGGGATCATAACCCTATTCAATGTCATTTGTTAATCAAAAAAATTAGGAGTAATGGAGATTGAGAGTTCTGGGTACGCGATCTAAGGCATTTTAATGAATCATCATTTAGGGATTGTCTTAGAAATGTTGATTGGTCAAGGGTATTTTTGATTCCGGATCTGGATTTAGCTATTCAAGAATTTACGGATTCTTTTTTGCATATAATTCAAATTTATGCCCCTAAAATAAAAAAGAGTAATAATGTTAAAAGCCCATTATGGCTTAATGAAAAACTGAAAACCCATTTGCGTATTAAAAATAGAATATGGAAAAAAGCTAAAAAATCTAAATTGGAGGGGGATTGGGATCTTTTTAAAAAATGGTGAAATAAATGTAAACAAAAGGTAAAATTGGCAAAGAAAGAATACTTCCAGAGTTCTTTTGGTAATACATATGACCCAAATAAATTCTGGAAGGTTATTTCCAACTTAAAAAGTCCAATGAAAACTCAAACCTTTGTTAATTTAGTAGTGGGAGAAAATTTGATAGATAATCCTTTAGAAGTAGCTAATTTGTTGAATCATTACTTTAAAGATTTACCAGATATAGAGATACCTAACCTTGGGACCGTTGCCCAGGAATACATACATCCTGTTGCCTCTGTTATGAATAATGGGGGCTTTAATTTGAAAAATATAAGGGTACAGGATGTAGTTAAAGAATTAAAAAATTTAAAAACATCAAAACGTGCTGGAATAGATGGTATCGATCCCAAATTCTTGAAATTGGGGTCTGATATCATAGCTCCTATAATCACTTATTTCTATAACTGGAGCATACAATCTTCAATTGTCCCCGATTGTTGGAAAATGGGTGAAATTATTCCTATTCACAAGGGTGGTGACCTTACATCCCCTTCTAATTATAAACCAATTACTTTGCTCCCAATTTTGTCAAAGGTATTGGAAAAGCTGATAAATAATCAGCTTAGGCAATACCTTGACCATTTGGGGTTATTAACAAATTGTCAGCATGGGTTCAGAGAGGGTAGGTCCACAAATACTGCCCTACTTGATTTTAGTAACCTGATGGCAACATCTTTGAACCAGGGTAATCAAACTGGGGCAGTGTTTGTGGACCTTAGTAAAGCTTTTGATTTAGTTCATCACGAAACACTTTTGTTTAGATTACAGAACATAGGGATACATAATAATTCTCTGCAGTGGTTTAGATCTTATCTAACGAATCGAAAACAAAGGGTGGTCTGTGGTGCCGCTGTCTCGGATCTCCTGGACTTATATCGAGGTGTACCTCAGGGATCAATTTTGGGCCCTATGTTATTTAACATCTATATTAACAGTCTTCCTGAATATGTAACCAATACTGATGTCAGACTTTATGCAGATGACATAGTATTGGTTGCATCTGCTAGTAGTCCAGGAGATCTGAGGCAGCGACTCCAGACAGATTTTTCTAATACTGAAACTTGGACAAGAGATTCTGGACTCTTAATAAGTACTGGGAAGACTCAGAGTATGATTTTTTCTGTGGGACCTTATACAAAAAAAGATCTTACTGATTTGAAGATTAGTTTTTTTGGATGGGACAAAAGTACAAGGGGTTAACACTTATAAATATTTGGGAGTTTTGGTTGATTATCGTTTTTCTTTTTCAGAATATATTTTGTTACAAACAAAAAAAGTGAACCAAAGACTGGGAGCACTAAGAAGAGTGTCAGGATGTTTGACTAGGGATATAAAGACTAAATTGGTAAAACAATTGTTATTACCTGTTCTAGATTATGGTTTTCCATTATACTCGCACTCTTATAAAAAATTTTTATATAAATTGGACCAGATTTGTTATAGATTGGGGAATTATATTTTGAATAATAAATCCTGAGTCCATCATTGTTTAGTTTATCAGGAACCTGGTTGGTTACATCCGACAGCCCGAAGAGAATACTTATGGCTTATGATATGTCATGGTCTGATACATTCAAAAATGCATTCCTTAAGACACTTGATATGTTTGAACTCAGACTCTAAATATTTAGATATGTTTAGGAGGACAACTAGAAAACTGCCTATGATTCAAATTATAAATCGTATGGGGGACATGGTATTACAAAATAGTCTAGCAAGGACATGGAATGAATTACCTTGCCAAATGATTGAAATTTCTGATCCGCATATTTTTAAACTAGAATTGTATAATTATTTAAATGTCTGTTGTAGTTGTTTTTAGGTAATTGTGATCCTGTATTGTGTGTAAACTTTGTTACGTTTCGTGTTTTTGTAAAATACCACAGGTATTTGTTGTAAATGGGGATTTACTCCCCAACAGATTAACCTGTGTAAAAATAAATTTTAAACAAACAAACAAATATTTTTGGCCACGACTGTAAATTTCTACCAAGCTAGTTTGATTTTTTTAATAGTTTTATGTCCAGGAACAGCTCTAACAATATGTAAAATGTTGGTATATCTTCGAGAAGCAAGAATAAATTTGGATGTGAAATGTAGTTGAGAAGTATGCCTCGGAGCTTCACAGTTTGTCCCCGCATTCTGCTGGAGCACAGAGATCAAACGACTCCTTCTGTTCTATACTGCTGATACCCGTGAATAGACAAAGACTGAGCTCACATCCCCCTCTGCCTTTTTTTTTTCCTTTTTTTTTTTTTTCTTTCCAGGGTGCACATTCCCCCTCTGCCTCTTTTTTCTCTCCTGGTGCACATACAGTACTCTCCTCATAGCTGTTGTCCTCCCTGATCCTTCTGGTGGCCTTGCTTTGTATCTTCTTTTGATTTATTGTTTTTGTTAATATGGTCATCATGGTGCATTGGTGAAAAGCATTGACGAAAGTAGCACGTGCAATAAGGCTCAAGTATTTCTTTACATAGCCACAGAATACATATCAAGAGCATGTTAGCCTGGTAGTCTCTCCTTCCCCTTAGGTACAGCATGGGAAGCAGACTGTTGAACAGCTATTGTTTTCTAGAGGTGGGAAAGCCAGAGCAAGCACGAACCTGGCTCAAGCTTAGTGCCTGGGTCAGCTTGGCTCGACCTTTATAGGCATCTGAGAGCCAAGGACAAGCCAAGTCAATTATGGTCAAAGTAAGCATTTTCGTTACCCTGAATAGTTGGCGCAGTGTCTGAAATGTTCAGTTCCTATGTAGAGAATATAGCCTGCAGTAGCCAGGGCTCAGCTCGTGTTTTGGCTCGTAGAGTCAAGCCAGACCTCTGGCTTGGCTCTGGCTTGGCTCTAGGTGAAAAATTTCTGGCTTGCCCACCTCTATTGTTTTCTACGAGTATCTACAATAGAGATATCTTATAACATGGAAGCTCTGTGAATTAATGTTTAATTCCCCTGAGGTGTGGTAGACGCATGCCAACAAGGTGGGGGGGGGCAGTTGGATGGGTGGGACTGTTTAACCTCAGTGTTGTTCAGACTTCAGAGTGGGAGGTCTATGTATCAGGGGCTGTTTCTTACTGAGCAAACCCCTGGGTTTGTGAGGACTAATCCTTGCATGTTTCAAGGCACTAGGGTGGGGTCTTTGCTCATAGGGTGAAGCAGCCAAGTATTCCATCTGGAGGATAGCACCTCCAAGCGGTCATTAAGAGCATGTGTAATTTTTTCCATTTGGTGAATCTGGTTGACCATTTTCCTCCAGGTCTTCACATCTGGATAGTGGGTGTGAGCGAGGATTTTGTTACGGCTTTCTGAGCCACCGTTATTAGTATCCAAGAAGGTACTGTGAATTTGGGTCTCTCAGGCCTCTAGGGTATTGCACAAGGATATAAAGGGAAGGTGTGAGTGGTACAGGCATCCCCAGTAGCTCCTCTAATCAGCGGAAGAAAAGTTGGAGGCAAGCCCTGGGTTCACCGTATACTCTCCAGCAGGCAGGAGAGTGTGTGTGGGGAGATGCGGGCCGTTATCACCGGGGTCCGGAAAAATCTGGTCAACTGTCTCCATGCATACTCCCTCCACTAATGGGAGCTCACTCATTTGGCCAATGCTTGGCAAGCTCTTAACCAGGTTTCTTTATCAATTAGGGTGCCCATCCCCCATACCATTTCAGTGCTTCATCCAGGGAGTCGACTCCCAAAGTTGACTAGAGAACGTGATATATCTGGGAGATCATATGGGGCTGAGTACCTGTTTTAAAGAAGCTAAGGCAGTAGCTAATGAGTGTTGGATGCATGTATGGGGCGTGGCACCCAGTGGGAGGGTTAAGATACAGTGCCTGAGCTATAGGCAGTGTTAGAACTCTGTTCTATGTGCATTGTATTGGGCTTGTAGGATGGGAAACAGCAGGACCAAATTACCAGAGAGAAACTGGTGAATATACTGAAGGGAGTATCTCTCCCACATTTGGTAGCTGTGATCCAGCTGAAGTGGGGAGAAGCCCTCCAGATGTGCTACTGGGCACAAAAAGGGAAGGAACTGTGTCAGGTGAAGCATTTCCTTAATGCTTAACTATACTTTCACCTGAAACTGCAGCAATGGAGTCAGATCACACATCATTGCCAAAGGTACCTTCTTGTGATACACTGTCTGTACAGACTGTTGGTTGGGGAACAAGGCCTGTTACATGTTCAGTTGTGTAGCATACTGGCCCCCCCAGGTGGCAGAAGAGGAGAGAGGTCACGTTTACAGCCCAGCAGTATCCCTGTAGCCATGGGAGCGCCAGGCCTCCGTCCTCTTTTCAAGGAAGAGTCGTATTTTAATACATGACCTTTGACCTGACAAAAAAAAATCTGGAGATCTTCTTGTTCCAGGCTCTCCAAATATATGTTGGGAGGGCTGAGGGAACACCTTGGAAAAGGTAAAGTGCCTTAGGTAGGTTAACCATACACACCACCTCTGGTTAGGGATAGCGGCAGAGTACCCCATCGCAGTAGATCTTAATTCACTGTATGAGAGAATGAGGTTTAGTTATCTTGGAGTGCCAAGGCCATGAGTGGTCAACACTGGTCCCAAGATATCTGAACTTCTGCAGGTCCCAACAGAGGGAGAATGCTTCCTGCAGAGTTTGAGGAGGGGAGAAATGGAAACTATGTTTCCTTCTTAAATGTATTTAGGTGGTAGCCTGAGATCTCACTGAAACTATGCAGTAACTCTAACATTTTCGGGCGGGGGGCTTTCCAGTCTCAAAGGTAAAGCAGCACATCATCTGCGTATAGTGCAACACAGTGCTTCTCACCCACGGTAAGTGCACAGGTCCAAAGGACAGTTTACAGGCACGACCCGGCCAGAAGGCACATGCACAGACATCATTACAGAAGAAGATACAACAGAAACAAATTTAACAAGTGGAAGTACTTTTGTGGTCAGAGCAGTGGTAGGAAACATAACAATATATGATAACTGAATTACCGGAGGCGGAAAAGTAACAAGGAGAAACTAATGACTAACTGACATTCATTGAACAAATTATAAAAGTAGATGGCATGGAGTACCAAACAACCCAGAGAACTGGGGATACCACAATGCCCAAAAAGAAACTTTCCCCTCTTCTCAATACCCCAACATGCTCAGTGACCCAACAAAAATGGAATGCGTCGAGACAGATTCATTGGGAAACTACAGTATGTACACTTCGCAAGGCAAGGCAAATTTTACTTAAACGCCCAATCCCGGAGGCTCTGGGCACCGTACGTAAAACCAAACATCACAACATCAATAAATAAAATAAACATAAGACTACAATAATTACATAAATTACAATAAAATAAAAAAGTCAGGGCGGTCAGTAAAAACAGGTTAGTCTAGAATAATATTTACAGTGCTGAGTTGGGAAAAGCCTGTTCGAACAGGAAGCCCTTGAGATGTGTCTTAAAAACCTCCACCGAAGAGGTCTCCCTTATGATGGAGAAAGCGAATGCCACAGGACAGGGCTGGCGACACTAAAAGCTCAATTGCCAGCAGTTTTTAACTTCGTCCTGGGAATCACAAGGAGCGGAGGGAAGCGGACTGAGGCAGCAGGCATAAGGAGGTCCACCAGGTAACCAGGGACCAGGCCATGTAGGGCCTTAAAGGTGAACAAGCCCACCTTAAAGAGGATCGTCCACCTGACCGGCAGCCGGTGCAGTTCACGCAGCACTGAGGTGATGAGGCAATACCTACTATGCCTCGTCAGCAACCCGGCAGCGGAGTTCTGCACCAGCTGAAGTCTGCAGAGGATACCTCCCAAGACCCTGAGGTAAGCGTATTACAGCAATCCAGCCTAGATGTCATAAAGGCATGCACTAAGGTAGGGAGGTCCAGGAGCGGAACCAGGGGCTTAATCCTAGCAGTATTTCTCAGATGGTAAAAACTGACAATGGCCAACACCTGAGCCTCAAGTGTCAGACTGCTGTCCAGAATAACATCCGGGTTACACACCCTGGAGGAGGCCTTCAAGGGCACAGAACCCAGGACCAGTCCATTCCCTGCACCCAAGGCCATCCTATCATGCCCTCTGTTTAACTCCAATACCAGTATCACTGTCTTATCGGGGTTCAGTCACAACCAGCTGGAGGCCATCCAGTCATTGATTTTGGCAAGACATTTGTGAAGCACATCCACTGCATTGGGTGTCCCCGGTGCAAAAGAAAGATACAGCTCGGTATCATCGGCATAGCAATGAAAAGCCAAGCCATATTTCCTAATGAGCCCTCCCAAGGGAAGCATGTACACAGCGAACAACACTGGTGACAAGACCAAACCCTGAGGTACTCCACAAGATAAAAGGCTAGGGGAGGAGGAGGAGGAGAAACTTCCCATCACTACCCTTTGCCTCCTTTTTGTGAGAAAGGACTCAAACCAGCAGATGATGGTGTCGGCAAGTCCACAAAATTCCCTCAGGCAGTGAAGTAACACACAATGGTCCACCGTGTCAAAAGCTGAGGAGAGATTGAGAAGAACAAGAATTGTCCTCTCCCCTCGATCTCTCGCCCGGAGACGGTCATTATGCACCGGAACTAATGCAGTTTCCATGCTGTGCCTTGCAAGAAACCCCAGCTGGAGAGGCTTGTATAAATCAAAGGCCATGAGGTGTTCCTCAAGCTGCAGAGCCATTATCCTCTCAACAACCTTACCCAAGAGTGGAAGGTTGGAGACAGGACAGTAATTTGCCTTGACATCAGGATCAAACAATGGTTTCTTCAGAAGGGGTCTCACCTATGCCTCCTTGAAGACATCAAGAAAGACCCCCTCCGAGAGGGAACACCAACAATCAAGGCAAACACTGGGCCAACAGAGTCGACAGCAGAGGTGACAAAGGGCAGCCACAGTCCCTCTTCACAGGGAAAGTCAGCGGAGTGGTGTCCGCTCACCTTGATGCAGGCCTTAGGGGGGTGATAGAGCCTTTGCAGGCGTTGTATACAAGGGGGCAGAAATCCTAGCCACCCAAACTCAGAGTACTAGAATAGTCAACAGACCTGGTCAAAGGGCTTTTCAGCATCAAGGCTTAGTAGCAATGAGGGTGAGGCTGACTGCTGCATCTGATGGATAACATGCAGGGTTTGGTGAATGTTATCTGTAGTCATACAAGAGTGGGCGAAGACCCTCTGATCTCTGTGGATAAGGGAGGGTAGGAGCCCATCCAAATGTTTGACCGATATGAAAATCTTATAGTTGGTGTTAAGCACTGAGATGGGACGCTATGAGGGGCAGAGGAGAGGGTTTATATCTGACTTGAGGGTTACTGATATTGCTACACAGGACCAAGAGGGTGGAGGGATTCTGACTTGCAGCAGTTTGTTATAAGCAGCTAGTAAGGGTGGGGGGTATGGTGAGTTTATAAAACTGTGCCACGGCCATCAGGCCCTGGTGCTTTCACAGTTCTAGATAGGCAACTCCCAGAGTCCAGTTCCTCGAATGTAATGGAATTTGGTAGTTGGTTCCCCTTTTCCAGGGGGAGTTTGGGCAATTTCAGGTGGTGCAGGAAGGAGTCAATTTGCTCCTGCTGTGGTGTCTGCTGTGGCGTGTATAGGGCCTCATAATATGTACTAGTAGTAAAACATCTGTATTCATAAAATATGAACAGGGATAAAACTCTGTTGAGTACAAGTCTCATTTTCAAAGAGGTCCCTTGGTTACAATATTACATGTTCCTCACAAAAACAAACAGAAACTTAAGACATAAATTATATCAACATTACAAACACTGTCAAGCAAATCATGATAAAACAATTTCAATATGTAATAAATAACATCGCACATGGTAATAGACATATTATAAAATACTTACAACTGGGCAAAGCATCAGTATCGTTATAGCAAATAGGTTATTTTATACAACATGCTTTTTGTGAGTTATTAAGTGTTAGAAATCAACTCCTTATATTTCCCAAGCAAACAGAGGTTTGTGTCCCCCTCAATTCTGGGGGGGAGTGTATTCCAGAGTGATGGGCCTCTACTGAGAAGTGAAGAGCTACCTGTCCCCAGATTACACTTAGGGATGATGAATTCAAGACCCTGTGAAGATCTTAAACCCACCCTTAACTCCCTTACTCCAAATAGGTCCAACAAGTAACTCGGTAATCTCTGCTTTCTAGTATTCACCACAAAAGCAGCCAGATGCCAGTTTCTTCTATCCTCTAGACTCCACCAGTTTAAGGCTTTGTACAGCTCGCAATGGTGTGTTCTCCTGGGAGCGTAGAGGATGAAGTGGGCGAGCCTGTTATACATAACATCCAGTCTCGCCAGTTGTGTCCTCGTGGCCCCCACATACATTAGGTCACCATAATCCAAAACAGGCAACATCTTGATGTCCCCCATCCTATGACGTGCCTCAACAGTTGTATATTGTTTCAATCTGTACATCATACCTAGTTTTCTACTTAAGTTAGTTACTAATTTGTCCAGTTGAATATCCCACTTTAACCTATACAACCTTAAACTATAATAAGTTTGGAAGGCCTCTGCAATGTCTTGGTATTTTGTAAGGTGGAAGCCTGTGCCGGGATGCACTAGGGCTGAAATCATGGATGTGAAGCATGGTTTCTGCAGCTTATAGGCAGACAACCTGGTAGATCTGGCCCCAATTTCATACAAAACCATGATGTAGGAAGGCAAGCACTATTTCTGTTTGCTCTAGGAATAGCTTGTCCAGGTCTGCCTTGACCGCTGTAATTTGTGCAGAGACTGATAGGTCTCCCTGTTGGTAGGCCAGCTAGAGAAAGTTCAGTGTATCCCCCAGGGTCTGTCTACATTCCCGTCTCTGCTTGCACTGTATCTTCTTAAATGCCTTAGTGTCATTTTTGTATTCAGGGGCTCAGAACTGCATGCAGTACTCCAGGTAGAGCCTGACCAATGCCTTGTGAAGTGGCAGGATTACTTCCCCTGCTGTACTGGTCCCCCCCTCCCCCCGATATATACCGTACCATTCTTCTAGGCTTCTTGATCACTGATGTACACTGCTTGTAATGCCTTTTCCATTTGTCAGTTATGGTCCTTTTCTTCATCCACTGCATCAAGAGGAACACCAAAGTGTGAACTGTAGGCCCCACCTCTATTACTGTATTTCGGCACAAATATATCACCTTACATTTGACTACACTGAATCTAAGATTCCAGAAGTCTGAGCAGATGGCAAGCTTGCTCACGTCCCCCACAAAATTTGCCCTTATGTTACTGTATGGTAAATGGATAGAAACACATGTGTACCGTAAAACAATTAGAATTTAATCAAAGAAGAATGTTACAGAAACACATATTTGGTTATTTATCATAATAATATCACTAACAGCATGAAGGAACTCCAGGGGTTGAGTTACCTTTGATAATTTAAACCTAGGGACATTAGGCACTTGACTTTGCCGCAAGTCTCAAGACCCCCTAGGGTAAGATTAATTTACCGTAACCCACTTCCTAGTTGTGCCTTGAGAGAGTACTTCAAAAACATTGTGTCCACCCAGCTGTTTAGAAATGTACAGACTGCCCAAATGCAACACATTTTTTAAAAGAATACTGACAGTTTCACAAGTTTTTAAGAATGAAACCACTGTACCTGTCCTGAGTAGCAGTCAGAAGCCGAGGAATGTTAACTTCCCTTTTCCGTAGCATTCCAAATGAAGAATGCATCTTGGCAAAGCTCTTCTCATCAACATTGAGCCTGACGGTCGCAACAGAAGAGTTGACATTTGCACAACAGCTGTGTTTGTAGCTACCCTCATACTTTGTAAAGTCAGACTCCTCAATAACTAGAAAAAACAACATTCATTTAGTTTTTTTAAGATCTCAGAACAGTTTTCTCCCTTTACAGTAGTGTCTCAGTCCCCTTTTTTTTTTTTTATATATACAGTACATTTTCACCCACTTTTCACCTGGGCTTGGTGTTGGTGTACTGCCGATCCATAGCGCCCATTCCCCCTTGCGGGGATCACGCTGCATGGCAGTGGGGTTGGGATTCTTAACGTTGTTGTACAGGTAACTGTGTAGTCCCTAATCCCACCACCAGAGGATGCCGACGTGAAGGACCAAAGTCCAGGCAGAGAGCCATGCTGAGGCATGGCTACTGCCAAGCACTGAACGGCATTCTCCTCCTCCTGACACTGTCCGCTAATCGGAACGGCACCTAACCCTCACCAGGAGAGAAGAGCTGCCAAACAGTGGCTCAATCCAACTCCCCCAAGTCGACCTTCGATGACCCGGACTCATTCCCAAACCCAGGTTGCCTGTGGTCTCCGTCCCTTCTGATCAACAGACCTACCATTTGGAACAGGACAAACATACCCATTATCCCCTTTCTCAGTAAAGACAATGTTCTGTTATTCAATACAAAACCCCAAAGTATGTTGAAAACTACAATACCCGTAATCTCAGGAAACAAAAAGCTAGGATGTCAGCATCTGTTTGGGATTAAATAAAGCAAAATGTCTGCATGGCACAGCAGTTATGTGATTGTACTGTATCCCGGCTTCAAATTTCAATGCTACTACCACAGGATACAAGACATTTAGTAAACCTTTATTAAAGACAAAATTACAGGAAAGGCTCAGTGAGATGAAACATCTACCAAAGTGTCTTGGTAGAAGGAAGGGGTTAGCCCTCAGTTGTTTGGACGGGGAAGACAAACCTTGGAAAAACAAGGGTGAGCTCTCTCTGACCCTATTACTATTACATCAGAGTAAGGAACGAGGCAGGGCTGCTCCCTTTTGCCATTACTTTTTGTTTTCCAGATACAGCACCTTTCTACTTCAACACATCTGGATGGGGAGGTGGAGTGGGTAACCTCTTGGAGGCAGGGAGTACAAACTGACACTGTTTGCGGATGATATTCTATTAAAGGAAAGCTACTCTCTCATATCCTGTAAATTTTTTTCTTTTCCATGAGAAAAGACAACTCTTTTCGTGAAGCACTTAGAGATGTATACAATTGCTGTAGTTTGTTTTTACACTTCATACTAGGCCCTGTAATTATCCTGGGAGTCTCCATTTGCTGGTTGTTGAAATCTCATTGTCCCCGACAGTTGCATTAGCATACGAGAACATAATGTGTAATCACCCTTTAGGCTCCACAGTATGCCTGTCAGCTTATTTAACTTTTTATTTACTGCAATTATTTCACTAGGAAAGGCACACTGAGCAACAAAATGCTCGTCTGCCTCTGCGACCTGGGTACATGGATATGATAACACGAGGTTATCAAGTGAAAAGTTAACAGAAGCTATTGAAATGCAACATAAGGATACAAGATTGCATGAATATACAAGCAGCGCACACTGAATGCTTAGGATATTATAGTATCAAATAATTTTTGTGACAAGCAGCAGCAGACAAGGTAAATTAGCACAGTAGTAACAGCTGTAAACAACAGAGGACGTATATCACAGTTATACAGTTATACACAGTACATAGGGCAAAATAGGCCCAGGACATAAGTGCATGGTTGGAGTTATACGCCAGCTTCCGTAACAAGGCTAAGGCTGCTGGTCAGACATTGGGGAGGGGATAGTGGGGCATGGCAGGTTCAGGGACAGGAGCAATTTGTAGTAAGGAAGTTTGCTAGGGTGGTAGACAGAGAGTAGGAAGAGGAGGAGTGCCGAATTTGCAGTGGGAGGGCGTTCTAGAGCTTGGGTAGCCAGCGTGAGAAGGCAGCTTGACCGGCAGAGGTCTTCTGCCTAGGGACTGAAAGTTGGAGGGAGTCACTGAATCTAAGATGATGGGAGGGTGGTGGGGCATTTGTGAGCATGGTGGCAATGTAGGAGGGGATGGACCTGAGCCATAGGTTACAGACAAATTTAGCACAGTGAGAGATGCGGCGGTTTTCGAGGGATGGTAGTGCCAAGGCTCGGCAGAGGTCGCAGTGGTGGGTGAGGGGAGAGGCATTGACAGCAAAGCGGCAGAAGGCATTATAAAGTGTATCCAGTTTAGATAGGGTGGACTTAGGGGCTGCACTGTATACAATGTTGCAGAAGTCGATGGAGGGCAGTATCATCTTCAGGACCAGTTCACGCTGGACTCGGGGAGGGAGGCTGCTGCGGTTCCTATATAGTGCAATGAGCATGGGGCGTAGTTTTTCTGAGATAGCATTGATGTGGTCAGAGAAGGAGAGATGACTGGTGAGCCAGACCCCCAAGTAACGGAACGAGGAGACATCTTCAAGTTTTTAGCCATCCAGGGTGGCGAAGTAGGGAAGGGAGGGGAAGGGAGTCTGGCCAGGCATTGTCGTGAGTCGAAGGTCATAGTAACAGTTTTTTTGCATTTAGGGAGAGCTGTAGCGAGCTAAACCACTGCTGTACCTTGCTGAAGTCAGCTTGGAGGTTTGATTGTACCACATCAGGGGCACAGCCCAAGTAGTAGAGTACAGTGTCATCTGCATACATGTGGATTGAGGAAGTAGAGCAGATGAGTGGCAGGTCGTTTAGGAATATAGAGAACAGAACGGGACCAAGAACCGACCCCTGTGGGACACTGGTAGTTAAGGGAAGGGGGGTGGAGATCGCATTTGAGACTCTAACGGACCGAGTTCTATCAGAGAGGTATGATCTGAACCAGTTTGTGACTGCGACAGAGAGGCCTGATTCAGCGAGACTCGAGAGCAATATGGGGTGGGAGACAGTGTTAAAGGCTTTTGCAAGGTCGACAAAAATGGCTGAGGTGATCAGTCCACTGACCATGCCTGTCAGGATAGTGTCTGTAAGCCTCATCAGGGAGGAGGTGGTGGAGTCTCTCTTCCTGAAGCCAGACTGGAATGGTGTGAAGAATTTGGAGTCAGTGAGGAAGGAGGTAGTTGGGTGAGCACAACGTGTTTTGTAGTTTTGCTAGGGCTGGGAGGAGGGAGATAGGTGGTAGTTAGAGGGGAGGTAGGGCCCCTTTGGCAGAGGGATGACAATGGCGTGCTTCCATGCATGGGGGACGGCAGCGGCAGCAAAGGATTGGTTTAGGAGTTTGGCAAGTGGAGTTGCTATAGCGGGGGCAGAGAGGCATAGAAGTTTGGGGTCTAATCCATCCAGGGATTTGTCTTTTGAAGGGTTGAGAGAAAGTAATGAATCTAGGGCCTCAGTTGCAGAGATGACTTTGAAGTAAAAGGAGCGAGGCCTAGTCTGGGTCTTTATGTCTGTAGGTGGTGTGAGAGGTGTAGTGTTGGGCAGGGAAGAGAGGAGGGTGGCAGCACAAGTGGAGAAGTACACATTGAACTCAGTGGTGACTGCTGTGGGCTCTGATAGGAGAGAGTTATTAACATTTAGCACTGGAGTGGGACTGGCGGCCGGTGGGTTGAAAAGGGAGTGGATGACCTTCCAGAATTTTGAGGATTTATTTAGGTTTGACTGGAGGGAGCTGCTGAAGTACTCTGCTTTTGCAAGACGAGTGGCTCTGGTGCACTTGTCACGGAGCATGCAATATGTGGAGAGGTGTTGTGGATTGCCAGGCCCATCCAGTCTGCCTGAAAACCCTACAGTAGTTTGCGGCCTCTTACCCTAACTGATCAATGGCTTTTTACCCCACCTTCCCACCTCTAAGGTACCCTTATGCCTGCCCATGCATGTTTAAAACCTCCACTGTTCTCACCCCCACCACCTTCTGTGGCAGTCTATTCCATGTGTCCACCACCCTCTCCATTAAAAGAAACTTCCTCACATTTCCCTTCAGCCTTCCACCTTCCAATTTCATGTCATGCCCCCTTGTTCTTGTACATCTCTTATACTGCAAGATGTCTCCCCCCTGCACCTCATTTATGCCCCTAAGGTACTTGAATGTTTCTATCATGTCCCCCCCCCCCCCGATCGCTCCTCTCCTCCAGTGAGTACACAGTGAGGTCCTTTTGCCTCTCCTCATATGTTTTCTGGTGCAAGCCCTGTAATATCTTAGTCACCCTTCTCTTGACCGTCTCCACCCTGTTAATGTCCTTACAAAGGTGCGTCCTCCAGAACTGCACAGAGTACTCTACGTGAGGCCTCGCTAGTGTTTTGTACAATTACATCACTACCTCCCACCTTCTGCTGGTGATACCTCTGCCTATGCACCCCAGCATGCCACTGGCCCTCCCTGCAGCCTTTGTACTCTGCCTAGACTCCTTTAGATCATCAGAAATGATAACTCCCAGGTTCCTTTCTTCCCTGGTGATCGTCAGCAACCCCCCCCACCCATCCTTTAGCTCGCACCAGGGTTCCCTCTTCCCAGGTGCATTATTTTGCACTTCTTGGACTTGAACCTCAGTTGCCACACCTCGGACCATTTTTCAAGCTTCCCCAGGTCCCTCTTCATTCTCTCCACCCCATCCGGAGCATCCACCCTGTTCTGTTGCAGATTTTGGTGTCATCTGCACACAGGCAGACCTTTCCCTCCAGTCCTACCGCAACGTCACTAATGATAACATTAAACAGGACTGGCCCAAGTACTCATCCCTGCGGTACCCCACTGATCAGCACCCTCTCCCCTGAATGGATCCCATTTACCACCAACCTCTGCTTCCTGTCCGTTAGCCAGTTTCTAACCCAGTTTACCACCTTGTGTCCCATGCCCAGACTACTACTTTTGTTGAGCAGCCTTTTATGTGGGACGGCGTCAAAGGCTTTGCTAAAACTGAGGTAGGCGATGTCTACTGCCCCCCCCCCCCCAAACATCAGATTTCCCAGACACAACCTTCCTGCTGTGAATCCATGTTGCCTCGGATCCTGGGCACCGCTGGATTCCAAGTGTGGCACTATTCTTTCTTTAAAGAGCCCCACCAGTCTCAGTCCCTGCACCTGCCATGATGTCAGCTTACCTCCACAGCATGCTTGTAGTATAATTATGGCAACAAATAATCCTGTGATTAAAATGCAATTTTGCTCATAAATTTAATTAACCAGGTCCCAAGGACTTCCTGGTTCTAAGTGCCACCATGTGCTGCTCCACGCTCACTGTCGTGACGAGATGCCAGGAGAACCGCGAGCGCCTTATATAGTCAATGGGTGGCGGCTTTTGGATCATTTTAAATATTATAATGGACACTTGGTAATGAAACGTGGGCACCGGTCAACTAACAAGGTGGATCTCTTTAAGCAGTGCCTCAATGATCTTACCCACTACAGAGGTGAGGCTGACCAACCTTCTCTGCTTCCTCCCTACCACTTTTGTGTAGCAGGACTACATGTACCCTCTTCCAGTCCTCTGGAACCACTCCTGTGCTGAGTGACTTGGTGAACAGTGCTGCCAGAGGTGCCGCTAGCTCTCTTCGCAGCTCCCTTAATATCCTCGGGTGTATGTCATCTGGTCCCATGTTTTATCCACCTTCAGATTTTGTTTTCTTTTACTTTGTTTATTTCATTTTACTTTGTTTTCCCTGTTTGTACTGCCTTTGTAAATAATTATATTGAACAATTTTTATTTTTTATTTTACTGTTATTGATAATAATAAAAACGCTATTTCCGAATTTTATAACTGTTCCAGGTCTCCTATGCTTCCTGACCTGTGCCTCGACAATAGATGGTGACAGCCTAAGTGGGATTTACACCGTGCATACTCTAAGCCAGGAGTTTTGTGCGTGGGTACTAGACCTCGTGCCAGGGAAGCACAGAAGAAAGGTATGGATTCTGCAGCAGCAAGCCCGGGAGTGATCATCATAATAAAGGCAGTACAAACAGGGAAAACAATCTTCATCTGAGGGTATCTCTAATTCCAAGTTTCAGTCACTCAGTCTCCCTCCGGCAAAAGTATTGCTGCTCTTTTCATAAGTCTTTGCCTGGGAACTTGTTAAAAAAACAGAACTTTGTTAAGTTTATTTCCTTGCAGGTGCAACAAAATAAAACATGATGTCCCAGAACTAATCTCCTGTTGACAACTCTGCAAAAGAGTTTGTGCTGCATGTCAAGGTTAAAAACCCATTGGGTCCAGTAGCTGCCATATGGCATCAGAACCATCCATTGCTGAACCTGACCCAAAATGGCCACCCGGACCCAAGTTAACCCCCAAAATTCCAAATAGCTTTTTGCAATCATTTCAACAATATAACTATATACATTTCAAAGGGATCCCAGTATCACTTACAGATTCATACAAAGATTCACATACATTTCTATAACCACAGATACGCAAGTGGGAAGAAAAGACAGACACAGCAAGTGAAGGCACAGAGATAGTGAGAGGCAGAGAATCACAACACTGTCAGAGTGATCAGTTCTTAGGCCTCACAAGAACATTTGGTTGCACAACCAGACAGACAAGAGACAGAAAATGAGAGGACAGAACAGATCCTCGTGTTTATCTCTTTCTGCATAACAAATGGGACAGGGATTTATTCAACCCTGTCACAAGGGGCTTGCAGAAAGAAGAGGAACAGCTGCACCTGGGAGGGAGCTGGATGTCATTGTCCACCTAGGGACAAATGACCTGGCTGGGAATGGGATCAGAGCAGTGCAGGAGGAGTTTGTGGAATTGGGGAGGGGCCTTAGACAAGTGGTATGCATGGTAACTTTCTCGGAAGTGTTACCTGTCTATGGCATGGGTGAGGTTAGGGTACTCCACACCATGGGTTTTAATGACTGGTTGAAAAACTGGTGCGGAGCTCAGGAATTTGGCTTCATTGGGGACTGAGAGATACAAGCCTATACTGGCGCGATGGTCTGCATCTGTCCGCAAGGGGAACCGGGATCCTAGATGATAGGTTTAAATGCTTCACTGGCAAGCATTTAAAGTAGCCAAGGTGGGAGGCACTAAAGAGAAGCAGGGAAATTCCGGCCCCCCCACCCCAACAAAACAGGGTGGTTAGCAAAGTAGACACAAAGGTAGAGAAGTCGATAGGGAGCAGGACGGGGTAAATCCAGAAAAAGGCAAAGGCAGTAAGTACAGGGATGGGCCTAAATGGAGTAAGGCCATCAAAAAATAGAGGGTGATGAGTATCAATGCCCATAGTCTGTGTAACAAGCTCCCTGAACTAGTGGCCTTGATGGAAGAGGGACACCTGGATATCATGGAAGTCACAGAAACATGTTACACAGAGAACCATGACTGGGATGTCAACATACCAGGGTACCCAATCTACAGGAGGGTAAAAGAGGAGGAACAGTAGTTCTCTACATAAAGGAAGGGATCAAAGCAACAAAACTAAAGGGTAAACAGGGAGGGGAGGAGGCACTGTGAGTCACCCTAGAGACAGGAAATGGCACCACAATCCACACAGGGGTTGTTTACAGACCCCCGTCACAGGGGGATGCAATGGACAAGGAAATGATAGAAGGAATCCTTAGAATGGCAAGAGATATTGTTGATGGGGGACTTGAATATGCCAGATGTTAACTGAAGCACCTTTACTGCAGCCACATCCAAGAGCAGGGTCATTCTCGATGCCCTATAGGGGGCATGCCTCCAACAGCTAGCGTTGGAACCCACTCAGAGGGAAGCAATCTTAGACCTGGTACTCTCAAACGGAGATGGAGAGAGGATCTCATATGTAGAAGTGGGTAGCCATCTGGGAACAAGCGACCACCAAACAGTGTGGTTCACAAACACAGCTGTAGAGTCAAGCCATAGAAAACCAAGGGTGTTGGACTTGAGGAGGACTGACTTTGGCAAAATGGGAAAGTGCCTCAGAAAAGAACTAGCAAACAAGCAAGAAGAAGGGGTGGAAGAACAATGGGGAAAAATAAAATACTGCCATCACAGAAGCAACAAGCCTTTGTGTAAAGCAAATCAACAAAACAAAGGAAAAAGACCCTATGGTTCTCAAAAGAGGTGGCACAGAACATTAAGGAGAAAAAGACAGCATAAAGGAAATATAAGGAAACACAGAAGGAGTAGGACAGAGAACTATATCAGTTAAAGCAGTAAGAGGCAGGAGAGTCAGCCAAAATAGCAAAGGTCCAAACTGAGAAAAAGATAGCCAACTCTGTTAAGAAGGGGGATAAAATATTTTATAGGTATATTAGGGAGTGAAGAAAGACCAAGGGAGGGATACTGAGGCTTAATAAAGGGGAAGGAATGTGGGCAGAGGTTGACAGTGAAAAAGCAGGGATACTGAATGAATACTTCTGCTCAGTATTCACAAAAGAAGAGGAGGGGGAGGTACCTAAACTAAACAACAGAAACACTCTAGATGGGGGAAGGGGGTCAGTACCTGTCCATTCACAGAAGAAAGGGTCCTGAAAGAACTCTTAAAACTCATAATGATGTTCTAAAGTTGTCAGATTAAGGTGTAAGAGGTAATATGGGAATTGGTATTCAAGTTAAACCAGAAACCCTAAGGGGACATAAAGAACAAATTAGATTGCATACAGCAAAAAAGAATGTAGGACATTTCTCCTTTATTCAAAGAACTGGAAGATTATGGAATATCCTGCCAATGGATCCATAAATTGTGTATCGGTATCTACTTTCAAAGTTAAATTAGATAAGTGGCTATCAGAGAATGGCTCCAAATGGTCCCACTGATGTGGGGAATAGTTAAAATGGACTGTACAGCCTTCTACTGTTCTACTCCCAGAATAAACACCCAGTATAAAACTGAAGGTGGACAAAGCAATGGGGCCTGACTGGATTCACCCAAGAATTCTAAAAGAACTAAGGGTAGAACTAGTGACACCACTGACTACCCTCTAACAAATCATGGGAGGATGGGGTGGTACCCGAAGACTTGAGGAGGGCAGATGTGATTCCACTTCACAAAAGTGGGAGCAAGTCAGAGGAAGGAAAATACAGACCTGTTAGTTTGACCTCAGTGGTAGGGAAAATGATGGAATCACTTCTGAAGGAAAGAACTGTTGAGTACCTAGAGGCCAGCAGGCACAGGACCCAAGGCAGCATGGATTCACAGCGGGAAGGTTGTGTCAGACGAATCTAAGATTTCTTTGACAGGGTGACCAAAGTAGTAGACTAGGGAGGGGCTGCGGACATGGCCTACCTAGACTTCAGCAAGGCATTTTACATAGTCCCACACAAAAGATTAATATACAAGCTAGCCAGCCTTGGAGTGGGTCCCAAGGTGGTAGCCTGGGTAAAAAACTGGCTGGACAACAGGACGCAGAGGGTAATAGTAAACAGAGTCCACTCTGATAAAAGGGGGGGTTACTAGCGGGGTACTGCAGGGATCAGTACTGGGAGCGGTCCTCTTTAATGTCTTTATAAGTGACACTGCAGGGGAACTGGAAAGAAAAGTATGTCTCTTTGCTGAAGACACAAAGATCTGCAACAGGGTTGATACACAAGGTGGGGTGGAAAGGATGAGAAGGGACTTGGGAAGGTTGGAGGAATGGTCAAATGTATGGCAACTTAGTTTCAACGCAAAGAAGTGCAAACTAATGCACCTGGGAAACAAAAACCCAAGGGAAGAGTACACAATTGGGGGGGGCTGAGATACCAACAACAAAAATGGAAATGGACCTGGAGGTAATCATATAAGACAACCTAAAGGTGGGCAAGCAATGTGAGAAGGCAGTAAGGAGGGCTGGGGGGATACTGTGATGCATAGGGAGAGGCATCACCAGTAGAAAACAGGAAGTTGCTATCCCTCTGTACGGACGGTTGGTGAGATCCCATCTGGAGTAGTGTGTGCAGTTCTGGAGACCCCATCTCCGAAAGGACATAGACAGGATGGAGGCTGTCCAGAAGAGGGCAACTTAAATGGTACAGGGTCTGCACCAGAAGACATACGAAGAGAGACTAAAGGAGCTTAATCTGTATACCCTCGAGGAAAGGAGGAAGAAGGGGGACATGACAGAAACTTTCAAGTACCTCAAGGGAATCTACAAAGTCCAAGAGGGAGCACCTTTCAGAAAAAGAGACGTGCAAGAACAAGAGGGCACAATTTGAAGACAGAGGGGAGAAGTCTCAGACGTAATGTGAGGAAGTATTTTTTCATGGAGAGGGTTGTGGATACATGGAACGGCCTTCCTGAGGAGGTCGTGGAGTCAAAAACAGTGTGGGAATTCAAGAATGCATGGGACAGACATAAGGCAGTTCTAGTGGGGGTAGGAGGAAGTAGGCTATTGGTTAACTAGGATCTGCAGCTTATCCATTAGATAGGGAAATGGGCAGACTAGGTGGGCCAAGCAGTCCTTATATGCCATCAAATTCTATGTTTCTATGAGCTCCTGAACATAAATTTAATAAAATATATTTCAGAAGGTGCATATAGAGAGAGATCCCATGAGTTGATGGAATATCTTCCAAAAAAGTCTTGGGTTCTAGTCCACCCCTAGGTCTTGGGCTCCTACTCAAAATGTTGGCACTGAAATTCAGTGCTAGGGGTTCTGTGCTGTACTGCTGGGAGATGCCATGTGGATGAGACATTATAACACTAAGGTTCCTTCTGCTACCCATCTCTGTTGCTGTTATGATGGATGTCTATGTAGTGGTCAAAAACCCACGGCCCTTTTTGCAAGAGTAGGGGGACCCTCCCCTGAGTCCTAGCAAACACTCCATTTCCAGTAAAACTGGTTCAGGCAACTGACAATGGCAGGGTGTGGGTATTTATAAGTGGAATGTCTACCACTACAGGTTTATAATTACTGCACTATCAGCCTCTTTCTCATTACTTGTAAAGCACTTAAAGCACTTGTGATAACTAAACGTATGGAAAGTGTAGCCGCAAATTATCCATGTACCCTTGCCCTCCTTTTTTTCCCCCCGGTTCCTCCAATCCCTCTCCCCTACCGTCCGACCTCAACCTCCCCCCCTCCACCCTCCTCCCTTTTAACCTTCCTTCTAAGACCTGTTGGCTCTAAACCCTCACAAAGGTGGGAGCCCTGACGGTCATGACCTCAAACTCCTGTCTCTCTCCTCAGTCCCTGATACATGGAACCAGGCTATATCATCCCTCTTAACAAAGGGGGTGATTCCTCCTCCCCTGGTAACTACTGCCCTATCTCCCTCCTCCCTACTCTGGTTACACTCTAGAAACACCTTTTTCTCTCTCCCAACTCTCCCCCTTTCTTTGATTCCTCCTTTTTTATCACCCCCCCACTAGTCTGAATTTAGGAAGTCCCAACTTCACCTCCCTCCTGCATCCAACCGACTTCATCCTATCTGGTATGGCTCAGGGCTTGGTTTCCTCAGCCATTTTTGTCAACCTTCCAAAAGCCTTCGACACTGCTGCCCATACTATCCTTCTGGACAAGCTAAAAGGCAGCAGGACTCTCTGCTTACTCAGTTGAGTGGTTCTGCCACAACCTTTAGAGCAGGTCTCAAGCTGTCCATATTGGCGATGCCTTGTCCTCTCCTTCTGAACAACTGTGTACTTACCATAGTAGATCTTCAAGAGAATCTTCTCCATTACGCCACACCTTTACAACTATAACCATCAGTGCTAGGACCACACGAAAACGTACACTAGCCGGTGGCACCCACGATGATGTCCCACAACTGAGACTACATTAATGTGGGGAGCCCCATCACTCCTCAGCCCCTCGCCAAAGATCAGACTCGGAGGACCTCCAAACATGGGGAACCAGGAGTTAAGACCAGCACCAGGAATAGAGGAAGAGGCATGGGGCTGGATATAGGATGCATGGAGTGGGTTTAGACACGGCATCTGATGTAACCTTCACTGAAGCAGAACGAGAACGGAGGGAAAGATGGCATGGCCTAATGGAGGAGATTCTCTCAAAGATACAGCGATACATAGACACTGTCAGCAGATAAGGGCCTATGGCCCACCCAGTCTCCCATTTGAGCTTGTAAGTTCACTTTATGTTTTCCTAGAAGTCTGCTGCCCCTTACCCCGACCTCCAGAATTCCCTTAGGGCTATACCATGCATTCTTAAATCCTGTAATTGTTTCGGCCCCCACCACTTCCTCTGGCACGGTGTTTCACTTGTCCGACACCCGTTCTGTGAAGAAATTATTTTTCACATTTCCTCTGAATCGCCCTTCCTCCAAGTTCATCCCATGCCCTCTAGTCCTGGAACATCTTTTTCGCTGGAAAATAGTATATTCCTGCACCCTGTTCCTCCCTGTAAGGTACTTGTATGTCTCCATCATATCCCCTCTCTCTCCCTCCTCTCCTCCAGGGAGTACATATTCAAGTCCTTTAACCTGTCCTCACAGGACCTGTGATGCAATCCCTGTCCCATCGTCGTTGCCTTCCTCTGAACCTTCTCTACCCTGTCTATGTCCTTACGTAGGTAAAATCTCCAGAATTGTACACTCTACTCCAGGTAGGGCCTCACTAGTGTCTTGTATATTGGAATTATGACTTCCCTTTTCCTGCTGGTGATGCCCCTGACTATGCATCCCAGCATTCTAGTTGCTTTACTGGCTGCCTTGTCGCACTGTTTCCCTACCTTGAGGTCATCAGAGATGACAATCCCAAGGTTCCTTTTCTGCTTGGTGCATGCTATACCTTCACCCCCCCCAACTGATATGTTGTTCCACAGTTTTTGTGCCCCATATGCATTATCTTGCACTTCTCCTCTGGCATGTCCACTCTGTTACAGAGCGTCGTGTCATCAGCGAACAGGGAAATTCTACCTTCTAGGTCCTGTGCAATGTCACTGATAAAGACGCTGAATAGGACCAGTCTCAGCACTGATCTGTGTGGTACCCCACTGGTCACTCTTTCCTCTGTGGAGTGACAGCCATTTACCACCACCCTCTGTGTCCTGCCACCCAGCCCATTACCTACCCACCATACTACTGTCCTGCCCACTCCCATATTCCCCAGTCTGTTTAATAGCCATCTATGTGGCACAGTGTCAAAGGCCTTGCTGAAGTCCAGATAGGCCATGTTCACTGCCCTTCCCTGATCCACCTCCCTTGTCACCCAGTCAAAAAATTAAATGAGGCTGGTCTGGCATGACCTCCCCCCGGTGAAACCATGCTGCCTTGGGTCCTGCAGTCCGCTGGCAACCAGACGTTCCACCAATCTCTCCTTCAGTAGTGCTTCCATGATCTTCCCCACTACTGAGGTCAAGCTGACTTGTCTGTAGTTTCCCGCTTCCTTTTTGTTCCCACTTTTGCATACTGGGACTACATCTGCTGTCCTCCAGTCTTTGGGTACCTCCCCTGTTTCCAGTGATTGGCTTCACAGGATTGACAGAAGTTCAGCCACCACCTCTCTTAGTTCCTTTAGGACCTGGGGTGCACCCCATCTGGCCCCATTGCTTTATCAACTCTCAGTCCTTCCAGTTCCTTTAGGACCCTTTCCCATGTAAAGGGACTTGTGTCCATTTGTGTGCCATTCCCACCCCTTGTACTCCCTTTAGGCCAATGGTTCTTAGACTTTGTCACAGTGAGCCTCCCCAAATCCATGGAAAATATTTTGAGCCTCCCCCAAAAACTGAAATAATCTTGGATCGCCCCAAAGAAAAATAACATACTGTACTTCGCGCAATACACCATTAATAAATTGAAACCCCTTTGAGTACTTGGCTCACATTCAGTTCTTTGTCTTATACTAACGTGGAACCTTTGAAAAAGAGCTCCTGTGCTCAAAAGTGTTATCTGACTACCAAATAAATACAATAAATATTATACATCTTATTGTAACACCCCCCGACAGGCCAGCCTACTTGCTCCTCTAGTTTCATTCTTGAACCATTGTTACCTCTTGTTTGCAGTACCTTCATGGGTCAGACTACTTTCTCTGTTCCTCTCTATATGAAATAACCTTCCTACATACTTTGCCTCTCCACCTCCTTCCCTGCTGCTAAGCAACTTCTCTGGGATTACTTTGCTCCTTCCTGCTATTGCTCTTAGTACTTCTATGCCCAACCCTTGTATTTGGGCTGTTCTACCATCAGTCTACAAATTGATCAATTACCACCACTCATTATTAGTTTATTATTCATATTTTTTTTGCACTATTGTTCACTGTGTATTTCTTGATTGTTTTGCAGTTACCTTTTGAAATGTATTCACTCCTACCCTCTCCGGTACACCTGAAATTAGCTTTGGCTCATTCACCTTCACTTGTCACCTATTAGTAAATAAATACATAAAATTCACTTACTATTATCCTCTTTCAGTTTGCTTCATCTCTTCACACAAAACATATAAAACTCAAAATTTAAATACAGTACTTTTTCAGACTTGCTTGAGCCTCCCCTTGAACAGGCTGGGGCCTCCCCAGGGAGGCTGGCCTCACCATTTGAGAACCCCTGCTTTAGGCCCATTACCCTCCTCTTCCTCAATAAAGACCGAGAAGAAATACCTGTTCAGTATGTCAGCTTTACTGTTGTCATCCTGCATGCAGCCCCCATCCTCCCCCTTCAGTCTCATTATCCCTCCCTTTGCCTTTCTTTTTTCACTTATGTACCTGTAAAAGGTTTTGTCCCCTCTACCCACTGATTTTACGATGCACTCTTCTGTCTGAGGTTTGGCTTCCCTTACTCACCTCCCTGCCTTCTGGCTTTCATTTTCTCTGCTACCTCCTCGGAAAATCATAATGGCCTCCTCCTCTTCTTTTTCCACTTGTTAACCTGCTTAATGCATAATTCTGCTGCTCTTGTAATCCCCGGTTTAAATATTGCCCACTGTTCTTCAACCCGAATCCTGCCCCATTTCCATTAATGCCTCTTTCAAGCATCTCCCCATTTTCCCAAATTCTGGCCCCCTAAAATCCAGGGTACGTGTTTTTGTGCTGTTTGGTTCTGCTCCTTCTGTGATTTCAAACCACAGTGACCGGTGGTCAGTGTTCCCCAGGTGCTCCCCCACTGTTACCCTGTTACACTGTTGCCACTTGTGAGCACAAGGTCCAGTATTGCCTTCTGCAGAGTTGGTTCCATGACCAGTTGCTTGAGAAAGGCACCTTGAAGGGAGTCCAGGATAAATCTGCTCCTGGTTGAAGCTGCTGCTGGGAGGCTCCAGTCCACATCTGGAATACTGAAGTCTCCAACCAGCACCACCTCACCCCTGTCTGCCATCCTCTGGATGGCTAGCATCCGCTCCCTATCTGTTTCTTCCTCCTGGGCTGGTGGTCTATAGACCACCCCTGTGCGGATGGCTGACCCCATTTTCCTTTCCAGCTTAACTCACAGTATCGCTCCCCCATTTTGTTCCTCCTGGATCTCTGTGGCCTTTATGCCATCTTTAATATAAAGTGCCACTCCTCCTTCCTGCTTGCCTGCCCTGTCTCTTCTGAATATGTTGTAGCCGGGTATGAACATCTCCCAGTCATGGTTATCATTACACCAGGTCTCTGTGATGGCCACAATGTCATGACAGCCTCCAGATCCTCCATCTTGTTGCTTAGGCTCCTGGCATTGGCACACATGGCTTTCCACGATTTGAACTCCCTGGACTGTTTAGCTGTTCTACTCCAGCCCTCTCCCTGGTTATCCTTTATCCCTGGTTCTCCCTGCTGTCTGCCCTTCTGTTGAATTGACCCCTTTTTGCCTATCCACCTCTTGGGTGCTTATCTCCATCTTTTGCACACTGCTTTGTAGAGATATCCTCAAGTTCACTGTTCTACTGCTAGCTGTAGGGGTGGGCAATTAGGTGCCCTCCTTGCTGACCTGCCACCCCCTTGGCTAGTTTAAATGCTTGTCCATGTAGCATTTAAACTTTTCATTGAGTGCTTGGATTCCCCTCCAGGATGGATGCAAGTCATCAGGGCTTGAACAAGCATCCATCCCTCCAGGTGGGTCCCCAGTCACCAATGAATCCAAACCCTTCCTCACAGCGCTAGTTCTTCAACCATGAGTTAAAGTTCCTGGTGCATGTTCCCCTGCCTCCCATGCCTCTCACAGGTAGTACTTCTGGGAAGGTGACGGAAGTAGCTACTTGCTTGAGACCCCTTCCCAATTTCCTAAACTTTTCCTTAACATCCTTAGGCTCCCCATTTGTCAGGTCATTAGTACCTTGGTGGATAATGACATCCAGCTCACCCTCCAGTCTTGCCTTCCCAGCAAGCCCCAGTATCTTCCTCCAACCCTCTATGCCACGGCACCTGGTAGGCACCTCACCTCCCTGCCCTCACCCTCCTGTGTTCCTAGCTGGATCCCTCTTACGATAGAGTCCCCCACCAGGATTCACTTCCTCCTCCTTTGGGATCCACTGCTCTCCCCACTGAGGTCACCTCCTTGGTTGACCTACACATCCTTCCCTTCCACTTCTCTGGGTACCTCTGTTTGGTTGTCCTCATTTGCCAGTGTGGCATATGAGTTCTGGAGTGGAATAGGATTTGGGATGTGCTTCTGCCCGACTGCCACAACCCTCCCCAAGTCCACCATCATCAAAGTGCTCCTTGTTCTTGGCATCCTTTGAGGCAGCGGCGTTGGACTGGGTGGTCTCTGGATAGGGGCCAAGGTACTCCTGGCCCAGTTTACTTCCGCTCTGAGTCTGGCTACCTCAAACCGCAGTCCAGACAGATGCCTGCAGATTGGGCAGCACCTCAGCGTCCAGAAGGGCTGTCTGAATACGGCTGCCCCGCATCCACTGCATTGCACCACTCCCCACATTATACTGCTCTTATACTGCTATTCCAGTACTTGTATGCTACCGAAGCTCTCCTTGTAGTTCCCTCTTAGTAATTTATTGTCCAGAAAATCCTGCCACTGATCCTCAGATACTTTTTTTTTTAAAAGAAGGAAAACAAACAAAGAAAAAAAAAAAAGTCAAAACACTTGTTGTGCCGAGGGTGACTTTAATCCCCCTTATGCCCCTCCTACTCCACAACCCCTGCTATTCCCTGTGCTTAGTGCCTGTCAATCAGATTTATCAGGGTATATAATTAAAAGTGGGGGCAGGGGATGGAGCCCAAAAACAATTCTAAGTAAAGACAGCAAAGGAATAACAGTACCGCTAAAAGCCCACAAATCTAAGTTTAAAACAAAAACAGCAATGAGCAGTTACTGCACTGAAATGAATCTGGATCATTCCCCCTTCTAGGCTGAGAAACCAAAAATCAACTTGCTACCTCAAATCTGCCTTAGCCCCACCTCCAGTTATCATGTAGCTGAGGTCAGAGGTCAGACAATTAGCTCCCCTCCCCCAAACTACAGGGCAAGACAGACGAGACAAAATTGGCAGCAAATAAAGACAGCAAAGGAAAACAGCACCACAAGTACACCAAACTAGGTTTTAAATTTTCAACAGCCCAAAAACAATTCTAAGTAAAGACAGAAAATAAATAATAGTACCACTAAAAGCCCACCATTATGGTAAGTATGTAACTGTTTAACTGTTCTATCTTCTTCAAGGATATCTCCTCCATTAGGCCACACCTTTGGAACAATTCCCAAACAGCTGCAAATAATACTGGGAGGGTGGAACAGTCAGATATATACTCAGGACAGCAGGACTGCAGCAAAGCAAGTCTGAATCCAGCACGTCTACAAGAGACTATGTCCATATAAACATAGACTTTGACGGCAGATAAGGACCGCTTGGCCCACCTAGTCTGCCCATTTCCCTACCTAGAGGATAAGCTGCAGATCCTATTTAACCAATAGCCTATTTCTTCCTACCCCCTACAAAAATTGCCTTATGTCTGTCCCATGCATTCTTGAGTTCTCCCACAGTTTTAGGCCCCACAACCTCCTCAGGAAGGCTGTTCCATGTGTCCACCACCCTTTCTGTGAAAAAATACTTCCTCACATTGCCCCTGAGCCATCCCCCCTTTATCTTCAAATTGTGTCCCCTTGTTCTTGCACATCTCTTTTTCTGAAAGATGCTACCCTCTTGGACTTTGTTGATTCCACTGAGGTACTTAAACGTTTCTATCATGTCCCCTCCTTTCCTCAAGGGTATACATATTAAGCTCCTTTAGCCTCTCCTCGTATGGCTTCTCTTGCAGACCCTGCACCATTTTAGTTGCCCTCCTCTGAACTGCCTCCATCCTGTCTATGTCCTTGCGGAGATGGGGTCTCCAGAACTGGACACAGTACTCCAGATGGGGTCTCACCAACTGTCTGTACAGGGGGATAACAACTCCCTGTTTTCTGCTGGTGATGCCTCTCCCTATACATCCCAGTATCCCCCAGCCCTCCCTACCGCCTTCTCACATTGCTTGCCAACCTTAAGGTCATCTGATCTGATCACCCCCAGGTCCCTTTCCATTTCAGTTGTTGTTACTACCGCCCCCATTGTGTAATCTTCCCCTGGGTTTTTGTTTCCCAGGTGCATTACTTTGCACTTCTTTGCATTGAATCCAAGCTGCCATACTTCTGACCATTCTTCCAACCTTGCAAAGTCCCTTCTCATCCTTTCCATGCCTCCTTGTGTATCAATCCTGTTGCAGATCTTTGTGTCATCTGCAAAGAGGCATACTTTTCCTTCCAGTCCCTCTGCAATGTCACTTATAAAGACATTAAAAAGGACTGGACCCAGTACTGAACCCTGCGGTACCCCACTAGTAACCCCTCTTTCTTCAGAGTGGACCCCATTTATAATTACCTTCTGTGTCCTGCTGTCCAGCCAATGTTTTACCCAGGTGCCGCCCTGGGACCCACTCAAGGCTGGTTATTAGACTACTAATCTTTTGTGTGGGACTGTGTCAAATGCCTTGCATAAAGTCTAGGTAGGCCATGTCCACAGCCCTCCCTGGTCTACTTCTTTGGTCACCCAGTCAAAGAAATCAATTAGATTTGTCTGACATGACCTTCCGTGAACCCATGCTGCCTTGGGTCCTGTGCCCCACTGGCCTCTAGGTACTCAACAATTCTTTCCTTCAGAAGTGATTCCATCACTTTCCCTACCACAGAGGTCAAACTGACAGGTCTGTAGTTTCCTGCCTCTGTCTTGCTCCCACTTTTGTGAAGGGGAATCACATTAGCCTTCTTCCAGTCCTCAGGTACCACACCATCCTCCCATGATTTGTTATAAAGGGTAGTCAGTGGTGTCACTAGTTCTCTGCTTAATTCTTTTAGAATTCTGGGGTGAATTCCATCTGGCCCCATTGCTTTGTCCACCTTCAGTTTTAGGAGTTCTTTCAGAACCCTTTCTTCTGTGAAAGGACTGGGATCACCCCCTCTCCAGAGTGCTTCTGTTAATTGGATTAGGTACCTCCCCCACTTCCTCTTTTGTGAATACTGAACAGAAGTATTCATTCAGTATCCCTGCTTTTTCACTGTCACTCTCTGCCCACCCACCATCCATTCTATTCAGCCTCACTATTCCTCCCTTTGTCTTTCTACGCTCCCTGATATACCTATAACAGGTTTTATCCCCCTTCTTAACCGAGTTGGCTATCTTTTCCTCAGTTTGTGCCTTTGCTATTCTGACTACCTTCCCTGCTTCCTTCTGCAAAGGAACTGTAATGTTTAGTTAAGGTGTGGACACTGCTCCATGACATCCACCTCCCTAGGGGGTTTCAAAAAAGAGCTTAAATCTCATCTGCTGAAACCAACTCACTGCTCCTGCTATAACTGATAATGGTTTATCTTACCACACTATGTACCTAACATATTGTAATCTGTTGTTCTGCCATACTATGTACGTGATATATCGTAATCTGTTGTCTATCATAATGAGCTGCTGTCAAAAATGTTGACTAATATTGCTGCATTCCTTGTAGTACATGTCCATTACTGTTCATAAATGTATAATGTGTATGTCACTGCCTCAAGTCTCTCTGTAATTAACCCTGGGTCGCCCCTGAAAAAGGGACCACCTCAGTGGGCCTACCCAGTTACCAAAATTAAATAAATAATGTGACTGCAGCACAAATGTCAGCAGCAGAGACATTTCAGAAACAAGCAACAGAAGTGGCCATTGCCCTTGTGGAGTGACCATAAACCACCCCAATTCCTTACCGTACTTCCTACAACAGAACATAATACAATGTGCCAGCCATTTGGATAGGCATTGTTTAGACACAGGAGCTCCTTCTTTCCCAGAGGCAAACAAAATAAAAATCTGAGAGGACTTTCTGCAGTCCTTGGTGCGACTGACATAGTATCGGAGTATTCTATATACATCTAAAGTATGGAGCAATGCCTCACGCACAGTGGCATGCTCAGGGTAATAAACAGGAAGGTGTGGAATTTGATTCAGTGTAAATCCAGACACAAGCTTTGGCAGAAACTTAGGGTTTGTACGCAAAGAAACTCTGTCATTGTGGAAAATCAAATAAGGAGGCTCACACATTACATCCTGAAACTCTACAATCCTTCGAGCAGAAGTGATTTCAGCTAAAAATACTGTTTTCCATGATAGAAAACCTAAGCTACAACTCATGGCAGGCTCAAAAGGAGCCAGTGTCAGTTTCTCAAGCACAAACTTCAATTCCCAAGGCAGGACTGATTTGCGGATAGGAGGTTTCATATGAAGAATACTTCTCAGAAACATAAGGCACACTTCTAATTGGGCCTCTGCACAACCAGCAGTAGAGGCATGTAAAGCTGATATAGCAGTCAAATGCACCTTCAGTGAGGAATGCTGTAGGCTACAGTCTGACAAGGACGACAAGTAATCTAGCACAGCATTTACAAGACATGTAAATGGGTCCAAATTCTTGGAAGCAGCTGACAAAGTGAACTGCATCCACTTCAGGGAAAGTATGTCTGGTAGAAGGCTTTCTAGCTGCAACCAGAATATCAGCAACATTAGGGGATACCCCAAAACGTGCAATGGCTGTTTTCCGGAGCCATGCATGCAGATGTGGAAACTTCAGGTTTGGATGCATTACGGACCCCTTGTCCTGTGACTACAGAGTAGAACCTGACACAGAGGTAGGGGGACAGGAGGCTCCACTGCAAACTGTTGCAGAAGTGAAAATCATATCTGGCAAGGACATAATGTGGCAATTAGGCTGAGAGCAGAACTCTCCATCCATAGCTTCAGCTATGTATTAGAGGAACTGGGGGAAATGTGTATAGGAATTTCCCTTAAAGAGAAGCATACTGTATCTTACCAGAAAACTACAGGAGTTGAACTGTGCGAGCAGATACACACTAGTTTTTCGTTGCATGGGGACAGAAAAAGGTCCAACTCTGGATGACCCCATCTTGCGAAGAGGTCATTTACTGCGATCCTCAAGTCTTTGAAAAACTGCCTTGTCCAAGACAGGATAAGTGGGAGAGCTTTCCTGGAGCTAGCCTTCAACAGTCGTCCAGACAGGGGAACACATATAGGCCTCACATGCGAAGGGCTGCTTCCACTACTGCCAAGCATTTGGAAAACACCCATGGCGCAGAAGACAAGTCAATGGACAATACTCACTCTGAACTAGTAATGTTCCCTTTCCAGCACAAAGCAGAGGTACCGCTGGAAGGATTTTCTGATCCTAACATGAAGGTATGCATCCTCCACAGCCAGAGAACAAAGCTAGTACCCAATTTGCTAAAGTGGAATCAGAGCTTGCTGGGACACCATTTGAAACTTCTTTTATTCAATGTAGAAGTTGAGATCCCAGACATCCAACTCAGGACGTAGATCCCTTGTCCACTTTGGAACTAGGAAGTATCTGGAATAGAGCCCTTTGTTTCTCTGTCAAGCAGGAACTGGTTCTGTTGCATGTTTTTGGAATACTGACTGAACTACTTTCTTCAGAAGGGGGAATGGCCCGAGGATAACAGGAAGGAGGCGGAGGATGATTTGGATGGATTTCTAGAAACTCCAGAGCATGCCCTCTTGCAGTTATCTCCAGGACCCACTCATCTGTTGTGATCTCCCACCACTGTTTTAGATGGAAGGAAATTCTACCCCAACCACCCCTGGAGGTAACAGTGGAGGTGGGGGGGTGCCCAGAAGAGAGTCAGGCGGAACCAGTGGGGGCAGTGCCACTGGTACCGATTGCTTTGGGTGCTTTTGTATGGGCATCTGGGGAGAGGGATCCTGGCAGGGGGGCACTTCCCCTATCTCGGCCTTGTTGACAGTAGGCACGGCCACTTCTGGCAGCAGGCTGACAAAAGGATCCCCTCCCACTACCCCTAACAAGAGTGGGATACAGGGACTTTAAAGAGGACTGAGGCCTCTAAGGGCCTTTCATGTCCGAACAGTATTGTCTCCCTGAAGGGGCTTTTAAAACTGCCTGCTGCACATCATTGGCAAAGCCAGCAACTCTGAGCCAAGAATGTCTTCTCTTATAAATGCTAGATGCAGCAGCCCTGGCAGAAGCATCAGAGGCTTCATAAGCTGAATGTAGCAAATGTTTGCCAACCTCAGCACCAGAAGTTAAACTTTTAAATAGGGACTCCAGCCAAAAGTGCTACATTGCAGAATTAGAATAAGCATACCCCCAATACAATAAATCTCATACCAGAAATTAGGTGTTTATGTTACTTTATTTTAAAGTTATGAGCTATTTTGTAACCCTGATTTCACTACCTGTTCAAAAAAGCCAGTGTCAGTGAAAAGCTGCTGATGATGTAATCTCTCGAACTCACAGTCTAGCCCTCCCTGTCAGCAAGCTTATAGGACCCGTTTCTCCAAAGTTTAATCATCATGTGCAGTGGTTTTCACAAGTAAAACAGGCAGCACCATTAAAAACACATTGCTATAAAAACTTTGTGTGTTTCAGGTTTTGTAACACAGTTGACAAATGTGTAATTTTAATGCCTTTTTGGTGTGGTCCATTTCTCCAGGGTTGCTGGATGCTGAGACAGCATGCCTCCAGGCTGTTGACACCATTTGGAGTGCTACTCTACTGTGCCTGTTAGGAAGCTGTATTGCTACTAATATTGTAATGTTGGTAACTTCATTGCAGTGTGTCTGCTTAACAATAAGTTTTAATAGGGGCCTGATATATGTTAATTCCTACAAGAGGCAGAAGTGTTAGCCCTGGTAAAATGATCATTTCAACGTAGAGTACAACACAGATGAGCCTGATAGTAAGTCAAGTACTGTAACAGTCCAATAGGTAGAAAACATCGAGCTGGCTAATGCATATAAACTCGTAGTGAGGCTTCGAAACAGTATTACCTCTCCCACCCCCGCTGACATGGAGATGGAATAATTGTTTTAAAATGCCGTCCTGAGAAATCACCTCAACTGAATGATTGGTGTGAATGATCTCAGCCTTTTACCACATCAGAAAGTTATTCAGTCTGCAAACCTCACAGCAGTGTGCTATGACCAGCATCCAGCAACCCCGGAGAAAAGGACCACAACATAGAGGCACCAACAAAACAAACATTTGTTACAAAACCTGAAACACACATAGTTTTTAAGGACATGTTTATTGAATGGTGCCGCCTGTTTTAATTGTGAAAGTCACTATACACGATTTTTAAAACTTTGGAGAAACAGTTCCTATAGGCTTGCTGACAGGGAGAACTAGACTGAGTTCAAGAGATGACATCAGCACCTCTTCAATGAAACTGGCTTTTTTGAACAGGCAGCGAATTTAGGGTTGTAAAATGACTTGTAACTTGTAAACAAAGTACCTCAGAGATCTCGTTTTTCTTATGAGGCTGATTAGAGCAATGCTGATCCAAACTCTGAATGTATTAATTCCAGAAATGTTGACCATAGTCCCTCTTTAAGTAACTCATTCTTAGCAGAGCCATCAGGTAAAGCCTGGGTTCAGTTTTTGCAGCTACCCAGAGGCTGTTCTGATATTTTATCATGTTGGTCTGACAGTTTGCAGTCCTTAGATCCAGTGAGGCAGAGGCGTAAGTACATCTGCCTGTCACATCCAGCCTCCTAGATTCCTTATCAGGAGGCAAACGACTCATATGTTAAGGTTCTCTAGACTTATCACGAGCAGCCATGATGACCACAGAGTCAATTTCTGGTTGGTTAGCATAAAAAGGCTTAGCACATTGAGTAGGATACTGCTTATCAGTCTTTCTGGGAACTTCAGGCAGTGAATTAGGTCTGCACTATGCAGCAAGGGCAAAATACTCTAATGCAGGTTATATAGCTGGAATTATAATGGAGGGTGTACAAGGTACCTCCAAATATTCCATTAGATTTCTTTTTGTGTATCTTCCTCTTCTACAGCAAAGCCCACGGCAGTTTGCATTTACTGCATCATGGCTTGAAAAATGGGATCCTCAGGAGGAGACCTCATGGTATAAACCGCAAAGTCCTTGCTTCAGGATGAGATGGTAGTTGGAGTTCAAACTCAGCAGAAGGAGGCAGGCAGCTGGAGCTAGAAGATAAGTACTTTCTCTGTGCTGTTCATTTTCTTTTAGGATTGAGGTAGCATTTCATGAGATGGCAATGTGTGTTGTGTGATTTAAACCGTGTAACTTCAAAACAAATGATTCTGTCTTGGCTGGGAGGAGGGGGCATTTAACCAAGGTCCCATCTGCCTGGATTGGTGGTAGTTCAGGTGGATGTTAAAGATCCCATGGCACTTATCGAAAGAGTAGGGAAATTTCCCAGGTGTCCAGGCCAAATTTCCCTCATTCACTAAAAATACCACCAACAGTTTAATCTGGTTCAAGGTCAGTTGGCATTCATCTGTATCCCCCTTCCCCGGGTCGTGCCTGAAAATAGGCAGGATTTGTCTAGTGCACTTACCCGGTCAACAAAAACTAAATAAAAATAAAATAAATAAACTGAGGGAGGGGGAGGTTTGGAAATACACGGAAGGGGGAGGGGTGGTCACATGACTCAGACCAGCCAATAGTGGGGCTGGGATCCAATTATATTTCAAAGGGGACCAAGCGACCCCTAAGCTTGAGCAACCCCAAAGCTGGAGTGCCATGAATCAGGAGTGTAGCATCTTGAGTAGCGCCTGCAGGGTGTCAGCAGGGAGGTCAGCAGGCAGCAGGCCATGCTGATAGACAGGGAAGAGCCTAACTGGGAGGGCTGCATATTTCCTCCTGAACAGACATGGTGAGTCCAAGGTGGGGGAAGGGTTCCATGGAGTGGAGTAGGACCAAGTTAAGGGAGAAGAGGATGAGCAGGGGCAGTCAAATAGGGCAGGAGATGGGAAGGGTTGTATGTTGCCAAGGATGTGGAGCAGCCATACTCCTGGGAGTGACTTGGAGGTTAAGGGGTTGTAGGGTGTGCTGTCAGGTGGGCCAGCTCAGGCAGGAAACGGTGGTTGAAGAGGAAACTGGAGGCATGGAGGAGACAGAATGGGGGGGACACAGTCAGGAGGGGAAGCTAATGAGACATCCCAAAGAGCTCAAAACAGGCAAAAATAAGGGGGAACTAGGTGGGACAGAAGGAAGGCCACACAAGCAGGTGCAGCCAAAGGAAGGAAGTGATGACTGGAGGAGGGTCAGGCACAGGGGCATGACTAAGACTTGGGCGGAGCAAAGATATCAGCCTGTGGGAAGGGGGACTGGACTCATTCAAGGAAAGGAGATTAGCACTGCATACAGATTCTCAGTGTTGGCTACTCCGGAAGACCAGGTAGCAGAGAGGAGGGAAGTTACAGTGAAGGAGCAGGGAGAGAACACTACAGGGGAAAAGTTACATAGTGAGGAGGCAGTAGGCAGTACACCAAGAAGACACAGTGGCGGGGGGGTCAGCGAGGTGATGGTGATGCAGTCTCTCTGGAGGGAAGGAAGGGGCAAGGATACAGGAGGACGGGGGAAGTGGCAGGTGGCCCGGCTAAGGATAGGGAGAGGAGGGGAGTCAGAGTAGAGGAGGGCCACATTTCAGGGAAGATACAGGGTAGTAATAGCAGAGGAAGTGGTAGCGTGGTGGACGGAGCAACAAATGAGTGCAAAGGGAAGGTTCCACAGATGGAAAATAGTTCAGAGGTGGAGGTCAGTACCCCGATCATATCTGCAAGGGGAGAGGACAGGGCACAGCTTAGGGGAGGCGGGACAGGGGGATGAGAAGGCCTCGCAAGTTGGGGGGCCAGGGAGTGAAGGGCAACAAGAGGGTGAGCAGGATAAGTGTCAGAGAGTCATAATTCTAGGGGAATTTATACTTAAGGGTATAAGGTGGGGGGAAGGGGTACCAGAAAAAGTAACATCTGGGTAGAATGCATGCCAGGCATGACAGAGAGTAGAGTGGGGCAGCATATGGGCAAATATGTGGGGAAGGCGGAGGGAGGAAGTCGCACATTGATTGTGGTGCACCTGGGAACAAATGATCTGGAAGGGAGAAGGATAGAGGAGGTACAAGACAGCTTCAGGGAAATGGGAAAACTATGCAGCAAAGAGGGAACAATGGTAGCCTTCTCAGAAGTTCTGCCAGTGCCAAGGGCTAGTACAGACAGGAAGAGAAGAATCAGTGATTTTAACAAGTGGCTGAGGGAATGGTGTGGGATGAAGGGGTATGGATTGGTAGGGGACTGGGGTAGCTCATGGAATAACACACCTTTATGCAGGGGACAGGTTACACCTCAGCAGGGCAGGGTCACAGGTGTTGAAGCAGAAGCTGGGGGATTTCATCAACGAGAGGTATCATTTAAACTAGGTGGAGGGAGGCACTGGAGCTGGGAATCACCAGGAGAGGGGGTCCCATGGACCTCCCCCCACAATAGGGACAGATATGACCTTAGGCGAAATAGGGGTTGAAGTGAAGGGTAAAGAAGCAGGAAGGATAGGAGCAGCATGGAGGATGGTTTCACTAAATGCTAGGAGCCTGGGGAACAAGTTGGCAGAGTTGCAGGCATTGATGGCAGAGGGGGAGGTGGACATAGCTACCATTACTGAGACGTGAGCAACCAGGCACCATGACTGGGACCTAATCATCCCAGGGTACAAAATATTCCAGAGGAATAGAGATAAAGGGAAGGCTGGGGGGTTGTCATTTACGTAAGGAAAGGGATCAGATGTAATAGTGAGGAAGGGGAGGAAGGCAGGTCGGAAGTAATCTGGCTGCAACTACACAGCCAGAAAGGGTCCAAGATCTGTCTGAGGGTTGTTTATAGACCTCCAGCCCACAAGGAGGACATTGACAGGGAACTGGGGGAGCAGATAAGGAGGTATAGTGGCAAAGGGAGCACAGTGGTGGTGGGGGATTTTAATCTACCGGGGGTGGATTGCAGCATCCCAGCAACCACTTGCGCAAGGAAGCCGATCCTCCTGGAAGCATTTCAGGATGGCTTCCTTATCCAGAGGGAAATGGAGCCAACAAGGGAGGAAAATATACTAGACCTGGTACTGGAAGATGTTGAACAGGTCAGGGATGTAAGGGTGGAGGAACCTCTAGCAAGCAGTGACCACCACACAGTGTGGTTCTCAATCAATCTGGGTAGGGAAGTAGCCATTACAAAAACTAGGGTCCTGGACTTCAAAAGGGCAGACTTTGGCAGGATGGGACACATACTGGAAAGTCATATGGCAAGCATCTGCCCAGACATGGAAACAGGACAAAAATGGGCAGTCATCAAGGCAGGACTGGCTGAAGCCACTAAAAACTTGTGTCAAGAGCCAGAGAAAGAAAGCCAGGACCAAGAAACCAAGTTGGATGAGTAGAGAGGTTGTGGAGAAGGTGAGGGAAAAGAGGAATGCATTTTGGATCTACAAGAGATCCAACAGGGCAGAAGACAGAGAAGAATATATGAAGAAATCCAGAGAAGTGAGCAGAGTGGTAAGGGCAGCAAAGGCAGCTAGGCAACGGAGGTTAGTGCAGGGGATCAAAGAAGGAGAAAAGGATTTCTTCAGATATATCAGAGAGAAGAGGAAGAGCAAGAATCAAATTGTTAGGATCAGGTGGGGAAGTGGGTAGATAGAAAAGGGGGTTGAGCAAGCAGAAGTACTTAACAAATACTTCTGTTCAGTCTTCACCCGGGAGAGGGGTTAGCCCGTACCTGAGAAGAAGGGCGAGGTGGGAGAGGGTGGGGGAAGAAGCAACCACAGATGGGGAAATCATGGTGGAAAGGGTGAGGGAGGACCTTAAGTCCCTGAAGGTGGACATGGCACCTGGCCTAGACAGAGTCCACCCCAGGGTGCAGAAAGAGTTTGGCAGAGGTCCTGGCAGGGTCATTGGAGGACCTGTTCAATATCTCTCTGAACTTTGGGTGCATGCCCAGGGACTGGAGAGAAGCACATGTGGTACCTCTTCATAAGAGTGGGCCCAAGGATGAACAGGGGAATTACAGACCAGTAAGCCTTACTGCAATTGTGGGAAAACTGATGGAGACAATCCTCAAGGAAAGACTGGTGAAATTTCTTGAGGATAACAATTTCCAGGACAGCAGACAGCACGGGTTTGTCTCGGGCAGATCCTGCCAGATGAACTTGGTTGATTTTTACAACTGGTTACGAGGGCACTGGACAGGGGACATGCAGATGTTCTCTACCTGGAATTCAGCAAGGCCTTTGACTCGGTGCCACACGGTAGGCTGACCTGCAAGATGAAGAGTCTGGGGGCAGGAAGAAAACTGGTCGGATGGGTCGAGAACTGGCTGCAGAGTAGACAGCAGAAGGTAGTAGTGGGGGGGTGCATCTGAACCCAGGGCAGTAACAAGTGGTGTGCCACAGGGCTCAGCATTGGGACTGGTTCTGTTTAACATTTTCATAGCCGTCATTGCAGTAGGGATTAAGAGCAAGATCAGTCCCTTTGCAGATGACACAAAGATTTGTGCTAACGTAGATGAGGGGGAGGGAGCAAAAGTACTTCAGGAGGATTTGGCAAAACTGGAGGAATGGTCTCACACTTGGCATTTTGGTTTCAATGCCAAGAAGTGCAAAGTGATGCATTTAGGAGGCAAGAACCCAGGACACAATTACTGGCTGGAGGGTGTCCTATTAAAATCCAAGGAGGAGAAGGATCTCGGAGTGCTGGTAACCAGGGAGATGAACCACTCAGCTTAGTGCAGGAAGGCAGCAGCGAAGGCAAACAGGATGCCAGGGTGCATAGCAAGGGGGATTACTTCTAGGAGTGGGGAGGTCATCTTGCCTTTTTACAGGTCCCTGGTGAGACCGCACCTAGAGTACTGCATGCACTTCTGGCACCCCTACTTGAAAAGGGACATCAAACTACTGGAGGGGGTACAGCACAGGGCAACAAAAATGATCCTGGGGTTGGGGGACAGACCATATCAGGACAGACAGGGAGCTCAATATGTATACCCTGGAGGAAAGAAGGGAGAGAGGGGATATGATGGGTCTGAACAAAGCAGATACCAGGTGTATGTTCAATCTGAACGGTGGAAGGGAAATCAGGGGACACTATGAAGCTGGAAGGGGGCAAATTCAAGAGGGAACTGAGGAGGCACTATTTCACAGAAAGGGTTGTGGCCACGTGGAACGTTCTGCCAGAGGAAGTCGTATCGCTGCAGAGTGTTGGGGCTTCAAGAGGGGGTGGGACAGATTCAAGGGAGGGTACAAATCGGGAGGTGTGGGAGATGGGGAGGCATATGAGGGAGGGGGGCAGCTGCAGTCTAACGGACTGAAGTGCTGCACACTCGAGCAGACTAGACAGACCGAATGGCCTGTATCTGCTGGCAATTTCATATGTTCGTATGGTAGAACAAGACCGAGCTGCAACATATTGTCCTCTCTCATACTCCTCCTCTAAATCCTCCTTTAAAACCATGAGGTCAGGATTATATTCTACTCCGTCGATGTCTTTGTCAATGACAGGAGCCACAGAATTCACTGACAACACTAGTGGCAGCTGAGAAGGAGGAATGCGGCATGCTAGTAAAAGCCATTGATAAGGCCAGGTACTAAGAAGCCCTGTTGGCAGAACAACTGCCTGTACTAGAAGGCCACACAGAATGCACCTGATCATCTCCAAGAACAACACCAACACAGCATGAGAGTCAACAGTGCCCTGTAAATGGTCCAGGACAACTTGTGTCGATGGGCCACAGCCCGACAATGGCATCCAACTGTCCACAGTAGGTACGGCAGTACTTAAGTCAAGCCTGACTGTTGTCTTGATGACTGGGGGCTGTTGTTAATGCAGTCAGAGTGCATAATGATGACACAGTGGAATTACCTTGTCTCAGCGGTGACTGGGACCTCACCGGCAAAGCAGATTTTTCTTTTACTCTATATCTGTCCTTGTTACTGGATGACTAGGAGGGCTGCGACAATGACCTTTCCCTGTCCCAATCATCTGACTCTGGCATCCGCTTCTCAATCGATGGTGAAGGAGACAGATTTTGGGCCCCGTTTCTTCAGCATGATTTTTAGAATTGTGAGAAGGAAGAAATTTTCTAGAGCTTTCTTGTGGCGTTGCCTTGTAGTCTGGTTGAAGCTCTGGCAAATCTCACAAGTCCTCAAGCTGTGACACAGGCCCAAACAGCACACACAGACCTACTGTGTATCTTGTTTGTAAATTTCATCTCCGCACTTACAATACTGTAATAAAGGATCTTATGACTTCGATGGCATGTAGAGACAACAAAAATTGCTTAGTAAAATAAAAGAATAAATGGCAACAACTAGGTAGACAGCATTTCCTTCAGCAGGTCCATCGATAATTTTTATTTATTTATTTTTCTATTTATTTATTTTTTGGGAAACAACCTTTGAGCCAGAGCTCATTTACAAAGATTCCACATCATGAGACAAAATACAATGCACAGACATAAAAATAACACAATATACAACAGTTTCAGCTAAACACATCAGACTAAAGTGAGTACTGCAATAGGTCGAGGAAGGTGCAATATATCAGCCATGCTCCAGGACAGCAGCCCGGCTAGAGGGAGAAGAAGAAGGTAAGCAGAAGGAGCAGCCTCAGTTACCTAGGCCTTGTCTTCAGAGGAGAAGGGGGGAAGAGGCAGAGCTTGACAGGGGTTGGGCAGAGGCCACCGGACTAAACGGAAGGATAGACAGGAGGTGGGGGTTTTGGGGGCGCAAGAAGAAGGGGATGGTGGGGACAGGAAGATAAGAGGTGAGGGAGCGGACCTGGGAGAGAATCGGGGATAATTCAAGGAAGCAGTGGTTCAGGGGTCAGAGAAGACGTGGTGACAGGGGGCCCAGCCAAAGGGGGGGGAAACAGTAGCAGAGGACAAGGGGCTGCAAGTGGAGAACATCAGGAGCTCAGCAGGTAAGTGCACACACTAATGGAGCAAACGTACTGATAGAGTTCAGATTTGAAGGTGCAAAGACTCATGATGATGTGTCTGCCCAGCGGTATCTCACTGAACCATAGGGGGGCTCTGTAGGAGAATGAACGTTGCCCAAGTGCAGTCCTTCAAAATGGTACAGAGTGCGCATCCAACTTATGACCTCTGGTTCCGTACAAGGAACCAGCCTGGGAGAGGATTTCGGAGATGCAAGGAGGTGCCTTGCCTAGAAGAGCCCTCTTGCCAAGAAGGCAAGTTTGGAACTTGATTCTGTTTCCAAGGGACAGCCAGTTTGTCTGTGCATACAGTGAGCAGGTGTGAGTAACACGACCGATAGCTAGTGTGAGTCTACATGCCTTATTAAGAGCAGTTCCCACACACTTCAGAGACATGTCCATGGCAGCTCCATAGACCACCAGTCCATAGTCAATGTTGGAAAGTGTGGAGCTAGAAACAGAGAGATTGAGAGCAGTTAGAGTAAGTTTTCTTCTGTGCCTGTATAGTACTCCAAGCTTGGTGTGCAATGCCTTGACCACCTGATCAATGTGTTGCACAAAGGAGAGGGTATCATTGATGGTTACCCCTTGGTACTTGAAGGAGTGTACCTGCTCCAGCGAAGCATTTACACTGTTAGTGATGGAAATGGTGGGGAACCTCCTCTTGAGTTGGGGGCTAGATAGGAGCATGGTCTTAGGTTTTTTTTTATAATTAAGCAACAGCTTGTGTGCACTGAACCAATCCTCAAGCTCATGGAAGGAAGGCTGTAGCTCATGCTGCAGTGGGTCGATGCAGGGGTGGCTGCGGAGGATGACAGCATTATCTGCGTACAGGATGATTTTGCTGTCACAGGCCTTTGGAAGATCGTTCAGAAAAAGATTGAATAGCAAGGGTCCCAGGACTGACCCTTGGGGAACACCCAGAGACACTTCTCTAGACTCCGATACAGCTTGGCCGATTTTGACTCTCTGGAACCTTAGCAACAGGTAGTCTTGGAACCAGCATACAGCGTTTGTGGCCACCCCAAGTCTTTCTAGTTGAGCCAGAAGGAGGGGGGGTGGTTGGCTGTGTCGAAGGCCTTTGTTAAATCAATAAAGTCAAACCTGACCAGCTTGCCTTCGTCCAGATATTTTTTTTTTTTTTTACTTTCTGTTTCTACCCCTCCCTTGCCCCCTGCACTCCACATCCTCAGGATTCACCCATGACATCTGTTCCCCTTGCTTCCACCTACATGGAACCCGTGGTAGTCCCTCCATGTAGCCGTGGCTTGCCCCCCAGGCAGGGACGAGGTGGGGCTGTACACCCCGAGTTCCTGAGTTTCATCAGGGCACCAGACCGGGACAGGCAGGAGAGCTGGAGATCTGTGTCAGGTGCTCTATCTCCTTGGAGCACAGGGAGCCAGTTTTCCTAGGTGTGACGTGCACTCTGACGTGAGGGTGTGACCACCAACGTCCACCACGCCTTCCCCCTCTCTTGCAGCCTGACGCTTGCTGTACCCAAAATCCAAATGTGGGCAAATATAAGATCTGTAAAGAGGCATAATACAATACTCGTTCATATTTATAAATGTTCTTTTAATGCTATTTATCATTCTGTTGGCCACCAGGGTTATCTCCTGGTATGGGAAAAACAGTATTTTTCACCCTTTTTTCTCATTCCCCCCTCACCCTTATGTGCTAGCTCTCTCTATCCTCCCTCTCCCCATCCCTACCCAAAATAGTTACCTCGTTTTCCCCTGTGTCTTTACTTCCTCCTCTCCCTAGATCTTTTCCTATTTGTCCTACCCTCGGACTCCGGCTCTTCTTCCCCTTCTCCTTACCCTAGCACATAGTGACCTTGGTGTGAGCCTCCATGTCACAACTGGCACGTAGTTTCTTTGCTTTCCTCCATCTCCTCCCTAGCACCCTTGGTGTGTGCCTCTATTTATCACCACCGGCACCCAACTTCCCTGCTTACTCCCTATTCATCTCCACCTAGGTATTGTTGCTTGTTGAACTGCTTATCCTACTAGGCTACTGTGGTGCAGTCTGTTTACCCGGTTTCAAATTAGTATTACTGCTTGCAATTGATTTTTTCCACTACCCTGTGTCAATCTATCGTTGTACAGCTAGTTATTTGCTTTCATTGGGCTAGCAACTGTAGATTGTTCAGCTATGTCTCTGTACCATTGCGTATTATGCTATGTATGTTTCCGTTGGGACTTATGTCTGTACAGCTTGTAATTTGCTACTCTTATTGAATTGTAAGTTATTTTAACTGTTGATTCTGTGCCACTGTTTGTGGCCCAGGCCACGTTTAAAAACGGTCCTTGGATCAGCGCACTTATCTGGTAAACAAGGACTAAAATAAAATAAATATTAGGAATAAAGTATGGGCGAGCATACACAACAAGCCTGTGTTTCCATCAAGGGGTTGAGATGCCAGTGTATGGACCTTGAGAGCGAAGCTCATGAGATCCATGTTGGTATCTCAACCCTGAGATGGAAACACAAGGTGAGCTGTGTATGCTCACCCATATTTTATTTTTTTATAGTATATGGTTCCCCCAAGATGCAAAAAAAAGTTACATTTATCAGCGTTCCTATTTTACAAGGTTTCATACCTTGTGCCTGCTCCAGGTTGCTGTTAGCAGCTCAATCTGCTGCAGAGTCAGTTGGTGTCATCCTGCTCCTCTCCTGAACCTCCAACTGTTTGCCCATAGCAGTTTATGAAAAAAAAAAAAAAAAAAAAAAGGGGCAAATCTGTATGGTTTCGAAACACAGAACAAACTATGGCAGTCCGTGTACGAAACCGAAACCATCTTGGTGAGCCGCTCACTAACTGCCGCCGCCATGTTTGTTTTGATTTTTGTTTGAATAAGGCGGTTGGACCAATCGGGTGGCCAATAGCGTATGGAGTTATGAATATTAATTAGGGATTCATGAATATTAATCACAGAATGTGCACAATAACATTTAGAATGTGCACAACAACTTTTGGAATGTGCACAACAGCATTTGAGCAGCCACTGAATTCCATAAATAATAAGCCCAAGCCATATACAGTATTATAAAAATATTTTTACAGTGGTCGGAAGTAGTCATTTTGTTACTGACAATTATTCCTAAAGCCCTTTCTTTGTCTGATGACTTTAAGGTTTTGTTATAAAGAACGTAATCAATTTATTTTACCTATGTGGAGTTCCACACATTTGTCTGGGTTGAGACTCATTCTGTTGTCAACTGACCATTGTTCTATGGATTTTAAATCCTATGCCAGGTTCTAATGTTTGAGTAATGTGTAGACATCACCTCCTAGTTTGGAGTTGTTAGCAAACTTAACTATAGCAGTGGATTGGTAATACTGTCATTAATGCCTCTTATAAATAGATTAAAATGTGTTGGTCCCAATACTGAACCCTGCAGAACTCCACTTGTAACCCTGCCCAGGTCGGACAGCCTGGAGACACCTAACCCTTACCCTCTAAGTTTGATCCATTAACCAACTGTTTATCCACCTAACAAGAGCTTGACTGAGGCCCAAATTTACACGTTTTGAAATGAGTTCAAAGGGGGGGAACACTACTGAATGCCTTCCTGAAGTCTAATAGAATAAAATCGACCAGAAAGTTGTTTGTCTCTAGACTAATACTGATAAAACTGTAGAAGGTTACAAGATTGGTTGTACATGAGTGCTCCACAGTAAATTATGCCTGAAAACGGTCCTCTGGACCAGTGCACCTACCCATTTATCAAAGTCATAAATAAATCTGTCTTGGAAGTTCTCAGTAATTTCTTTCTTAAGTAGTTCCACATCAATCCTATTCTTTACCAATCTCTCCATTATCTTGCTACAGATTGGAGTCAGACTGATTGGATGACAACTGCTAACCTGTTGCCTATTGCCTTTCTTGAATATAGGAACCATGACTGAAGTCTTCCAATCAGCTGGGACTTCTCCACTGGACACTGATTTATTAAAAAGTGCAATCAAGAAGAAGAAAAAGAATCATCTGCATTTATATAGTGCTAGTCATACACAATGTATCCCAAAGCACTTTACAAGCAATGCTAGACTGGTAGTGAAGTGACTGTATGTGTAGTGACGACCATATCGCACATCAACACTCACACACAGCCTAGACAATTGCATTAACCAGTTTTATGGGAAGGTGAATATTGGCCAGGACACTGGTAAAGTTCCCTACTCTTTGCAAAGAATGCCCTGGGTTCTTTTACTTCCACCTGGACAACCACCAGGACAGCACCAGGATGGGTAGAAGGGACCTTGGTTCAGTGTCTCATCCAAAGGACGGTACACCCCAACAGTATAGCACCCCATAATACTGCACTCGGGTGCCAGCGTTTTTTTTTTAGGTACGAGTCCAATCCCGGTGTGGGACGAGAACCCAGGAACTTCCTGTCCAGAGTCGGATGTACTACCACCGGAGCCATGCCGACACCCAACACCTGACACAAGGGATATGCCAAAACTGAGGATGCTGCAAAGAGTAAATGTGATCTGCCCACAGTAAGGTGTCAACATTCAGTTGTTCTATTACTGATTCTACTGTACCTCTTGCACTGTAAATTTGGTATCAAAAGTTCAACAAATTTTCTTGAGCTGGGTCCAAGATCTTTTTCTTTGTATTGAAAACCCAGCAAAATATTTATTAAATATTTCTGCTGTTAACTAATCGTCTATTATTATTTGGTTGTTCACATTAATGGGACCTACCTCTCGAGGGGTGGTTTTGTAATTGTTAAAATAAGAGAAAAATGCTTTGTTGCTTCTGGAGTGAGCAATTTGGAACTCTGTTTCACTCTTTTCTGCTTTAACCATAGTCTTTAGTTTACGTACTTCTGTTTTGTATCTATTTTATAATTGTTCGGTGCCATGCTTCTTTTGCCTGAACTATGCCTTCTTTATTTTTTATTTGCCCTCTCAAGGGGGTTTGTCAGCCATGCTGGGATCTTTCCCTTGTTATTATATTTATTCCAGCCCCATCACTTGGTCCCACTGACTACCTACACCTTAATGTAGGGAGCTTACCCCTGAAATGTGATGAATTTGCTACACTTGTGTTGATTAGAAATCCTGATGATGTGGCAGTCACAGAATCCGGGTTAACAAGCAAGATCAACGATGCCAAAATAGTGCTCCCCTCCTACAATATGGCTCAGAAGGACGGGGGGGGGGAAGGTTATCTTCTGCATGTAAAAAAACATTTTATGACTATGCTCCTTCCAGTTAAAGACAGAAAGCCAGCATGTGAATTCCTGTCTGTTAACATAAATGTGGGATAGGGATGTAAAAATCTAATTGTTGCTGGGGTTTATATTCCCTCTAACCTGGTGGAACCTGAATTTCACATTTTTCTGGACAATTTTAACTGTTTAAATCAGACTCACAAGAAAATTATTGGCAGTGACTTTAATAAAAATTGGCCTTCCTGTTAAAACTCCCCCTTTACATATAAATTCACTGGACTCTCCCTTCTTAGCCAAATCATTAGTAGCCCAACTTTAGTCAATTACAAAACATCCATCAAATCTCTGATTAACTGGATTCTGGTGACTCATCTTTTTTTTTTTTTTTTTAACAACTTATTTTCTGCACCCCAGCATCGGAACTCTCTTTGGCCACACCACTTGCCTGACCTCGCTCTACCGCCTGCCGTGGACCCTGCCTCTTCAAGAGACATTACTTTCTCCCAGAGCCCCAGGCAGCTATGGGCCCCGAGGAGACCAAAGGGGTAGAGGCAGGGAACCAGCGTTGGGCATGTGGCGAGGTGGCACTGGGAGGGCTGTCGCCTATCCGGGCTGGAGAGGATTTTCTTAGTAAATCCATGAACTCCCTCCTCCCTCCCGAGCATGAGGTCCCCCGACGTCCTGGCACGCGGCAACCGTGCTGACATCTACCTCGCTCACCCCCACATGTAGTCCACATCCTGCAACACCCCCGCTCTCCACTGGGGGTCGCTGGGACACCGGACAACACCTGGCCCTCATCCGAGACAGGACAGCAGTCCTTGGACACTCAATCCCCTCTCCTCCTGCCAGCCCCAGCACCCATGGCACCAGCTGCGAACAAGGTTGCGGTGTGACATGGTGTGGCATCCGGCACCTCAGCACCACTGGGCTGGCTGGTGACTCATCCTGATTGAATAAAGGAAGTCGAGGTCTTACCTGACCAAATTAGTGACCACTCCCCAGTCTGCAGCTCCTGGTCAGCTAGGAGCAGTTAAGACACAACCAATGGGCCCTATGCACTAATGAGCGGCTAATACGTGCTGGAGGTGCGTTACCCACCTGTGGAGCTCCACACCTGTGGACAGGTGCACACCAGCAGCATTCACGACCGCCCACCTCTCCGTGGCTCCACCCCCCCACCCCATCGCACAGGACTCTGCAGTGCGGCCAGGGAGCGGAGCTGTAGGTCCAGCCGGGCATCCAATCGGATGCTCGGACCAGGCAGCTCAGTGGATCCCCAATACGGTGGGGCACACATTGGCAGTGCACCCTGCAGATGTCTGATGCCCAGCGGCAGAGGGGCGAGAGGACAGCAGTGCTGCTGGCCATCCCTAGGACACTGCCATCAGTGACTGGGGTCTGGGGGAGTGGACGACGACGACGGTGTCACAGGTGTGGGGTGCACAGTCCTCCACAGGAACAGTGGGACACAGGACACCGGTCTGCCAGGTATTGGTGCAGGGAGGAACGTATGGGATCCAATCAGGGATTCACAAGGATGGCTTGGGTGGTGCCTGTCAGCACCGTGTTTGGGGATGTTGTGTAGCGGATGCCTCCAGACATACGGGGAGGGGGCTGCCATGTATGCACGGGCTCATAGGGGGCCTACGGCAGGGTTCTCCCTGGTGTACCCTATGCCCCCTCAACACACCCGCGGCCAGCACTGCATGCCTTTGTGCATGGCATGTAGTGCCGGCACGCCCCGGGGCACTGCAGTCCGCAGACCAGGAGGATCAGGTGCGTTGGTCCTGTGCCCCTCCCCTTGGTGCCATCCGCGCAGGGGAGCACAGTGGTGCATAATGGCTACGTGTCTCAGATATGTGTGTGTGTAGCCACTCCACCCAGATCATGCATAGGGCCCATTGTTTGTATTCCTCCATACTTTAAAGCTGACAATTTAGTGTCATTCAAGCAATAATGGATTCTGTGGACTGGTGGTAAGTCTTAGACTGCATTCCAGATATGAATCCTGCTTTGACTATCCATGTAACATTTTCTGAAGCTTGCAATACCCCCAAAAAAGGAAAGAATTTAAAAGTGACCAGAAGAACTGGCTGACCCCTTAAGCTGCTTGCTGAGTTTAAGGAAAGGGACAAGTATTGAGAACTCTACAGAAGTGCTGGCTCACAACTCCATCTTATAGTACAAGGAACTGAGAAACTGTAAAAAGTTAACCAGGAATGCAAAAAAGATTACTGAAAGACTAGGCAGCTGAATTCCAGTAATGACTCTTGGAAACTCTGAAACAATTTACTGTATGCTATGCAGAAGTTGTCATCAATCCCCAACTGTTCTAAAGGCTGAAAACAATAGTTTAACAGACTCTATGGCTATTGCTAACCATTGTAATCATTTTTTGCCAATGTGGCAAAAGATTTTTTCAGGGAGTGCTATCTCTTCCAACCATGACCCCCATTGTGAGTCCTGTCCTACTGTATCCAGGCATTTATCAACCAGCACTGTTAGGAAATATTTGATGAAATCCCCAACCAAGACAAGAGTGGGCCTGACCAAACAGACATGGAGTTGTTCAGGCTGGCTACTGATGAACTTATAGTGCAATCCAAGAGCGGTTTAACTTTTCATTACAGTATGTTTTCTGAGACTTGGAAGGAGGCCACTGCTGTGCCTATGCATAAGCTGGGTAACCGTGATACGTCTCTAGCTACAGGCCCATCTCCCTATTGATCCCCCTTTCCAAAACTCTGGAAAAAATCATCATTGATCAACTGCTGGATTACATTTCCAAGCATGATCTCCTGGTCAAGGAACAGGGGGATATCGTAGGATACAAAAATGTCTTCCTTTAGAAGTTGCATAGTGAAGTCCTAACTTTTTTGCTTCCCAGTGCACTCAGTTGCACACTTCTGTGAGCTGTACAGTGCAGAGCAGCACTTGCTTAACCTGCACTGGGCTCTCAGTGATTTTTAGTATTATTTATGGTGATCCTGCTGCTAGGGTATCCTAAAATAGACTGTAGAGCTGATTTTCGGAACTAATTTTAAGTTGAACAGTGTTTACATTGCATATTAGATTGTTGATAATTTCTGCATTTTTATTTTAAAGTTTAAGACTGATTCTGCATTTCTAATCTGTCTGGCTACTAGACCTCTCCCGACTCTGGCACCAAATGATCAGGTCAGATACACGCCCCCATTTAACACCCTTTGTTTTAGCTTCATGCTGCAATTTGCTGCTGGCACCTTGCCAGAGTCTGTAACAGAGCTCCCCACCTCGTCCCAAGTCCTTTCAACTGTTAATATTTTCTTACCCCTCCCTGCTCTGAAACCTCCCCCTGACCACCACGGAGGCTTATAACTGCCCTCTCTTCTGTTCCTCTCTCTCAGGCTGATCGGAGCCCACTTGGCTGGTACCGCTAATGCGGTCCCCTCCACAAGCAACCCACCCGCCTAGGACAGGCCGAGAAGACACTGCTGCCCCTCTCCTCCTTGGCCCACAAGGTAACGTCTGGTCCCAGACCCAGGACAAGGGAAAGGAGATTTTGGAGCTTTCCTCCCTGTAGGTTCTGAATGGTTCCAGATAGCCCCAGACAGCTGACATTGGTTTCCTGTCCAACGCTGCAGCCAGTGCTGAAATCATTGGACTAGGGCATAAGACTGCAGAGAAACACTGACCTTTTACTTTTCTTCCTTTAGCAGCTGCATAGTGAAGTCCTGATCTTTTTGCATCCCAGTGCACAGTTACACACTTCTGTAAGCTGTACAGTGCAGAGCAGCATTTGCTTAACCTGCACTGGGCTCTCAGTGATTTTTGCCCCCTTCCTTTATTAAATACACTTCAGAGTTGAGAGACCTGCCCTCTTCCTACTTGGTTACACTTCACTTTTCCTCTTAAAGGGGAAACACCTAAGAGCTACAGCAAAGCACTTAAAGTGGTAATACCTAGATCCACAATACCAGGATTTCTTTACCTCTCCATTAGTACCTGCTTCCCCATTAGCAGGTTATACAGCTCCTCCACTAGAGGGTGTATACTTAAGCAAGCATCCTCCACTTTCTACTTCCTACACAGGCTATTCAGCTGGATACCGAGGGAGCTTTATTTACTGCATTGCGCCTTCCATCGGTAGACAACAACTCTGTTCAGCTACACCCTTGCTGTAGTCTACTGCCAAAGTCCCCCACTGCTCTTTGACTCTAAGGATGTTTCCTCTCCACTCAAATCCTTCTCTTCTAGCTCCTCCCCTAACCTTATTTCTTACCCTCTCCCTACTCACCCCTCCTGCTTTTGCCAGCCCAGGGCCCTATAACTTCAAACCCATCCAAACCCCCTGTCACCAGGTCCCGACTTACATTCATGCTATTACTCCTGCCCCCCAACGTATTCTGGTCTCATTCCCTCATCATTCCACATGCATCCCTACTAACTTTACCAAATTTCTTTCCTGTCCTCCACCTCCTGCTTCCTCACTATACCACTCCCTTCTACCTCACTCAGCCTCCAAGCCCCATCACTCCAAATCCACAAAGCTACACTTCCTCATCCTAGCTCTACTATTACTCGCCTCAGAGGACATCCACCCCAACCCTGGTCCTGCTACTTCCTTCACCCCTAGCATCTCCCCAACTGCCGCTGCCCATACCCCTAACCCAACAGCCCTCATAAAGGGTTTCAAGATATTACACTTAAACATTCGTAGCCCGTTTCAAAAATTAGAGCTCCTGCAAGCCATGGTTGCACCTTGAAACCAAACATTCTAATTATAAACAGAAACATGGCTAAAGAGCATTATTCCTGACCACTCTGTCTCCACCCCCAGTTACTCCATCCTAAGGCTAGACAGAGCAGACAGGGGTGGTGGAGTGGCCATGTATATCCGTGCCTCCCTCCAATATTTCCCAGTCTTCTCTTCCTCCTCCAATCCAGCAACCCATGACGCCTTAGCCATCAATGTATCCCCCCCTTTCTCACTCCCTATCTCTGCAGCCAGTATCTACTGCCATCCAAATGTTCAGCCTGCTGTCTCACTTGATTTCCTAATTTCCATTACTTCCCTCTCTCAATCTGGCGAGCTTTACATCCTTGGTGACCTCAGTTTAAACTGGTTGTCCCCAACATCTACCACAAAAAATGCTATCAGTGCCTTCGACCTCACACAACTAATTACAGTACCCACCCGCCCTAATCACAAGACCCAAAACCACTCCCTAATTGATTGGGCCCTAACTTCCCACCCCCACAGAATCATCACCTCTGGCATCCTTCAAGATGCTCTCAGCGACCACAACCCAGTTTTCCAGGTTCACAGCCCTAAATCCCCACATAAAATACTACAAATACGGACCTATAAATCCCTAGAATTGGAACCTCTACTGCATAGCCTTGCCCTCTCAGACTGGTCCCCTCTAGCAAGCACCTCCTCGGTTGATAAAGTCCTAATCTATTTTAAAGACATCTTCCTAGCAAACTGGAATGCCTTCGCACCCCTAAAAACAAACAAGGGTGAGAGGTCATTACTGCCCCTGGATTACCCCTGAATTACTAGCCTGCCACAGAGCCAGAAATTGGGCCTGGAAACAGCACAAAGTCTCCCAGCTTCCAAATTACCTTCTTATTTATCGAAAACTCCGTAATGCCTGCACCTGGGCTACCAGGCTAGCCACAACAGAGTACTTCAAATCTACCTTCACGACAAATATCAACTCCCCCTCCAAGTTCTGGAGAGTGGTCCACGCCCTCTTTAACCCCCCATCCTGTCTACCTACCCCTATACTTAAGATAAACACCACTCTCATTGATGATCCAGTTGCAGTAGCTACTGAGTTCAACTCCTATTACACCACTTGTGCTGATGAGCTACTCCAATAACTCCCAAACTAGTCCCCTCCCTCTTGCCTACGAATGACCCCCCCCGATTCCCCCTTCTCCTTCACTACTGTCTCCCCAAATGACACCCTAAATGCCCTGCTAGCGATCAACCCTTCAAAAGGCTCCTCCCTGGATGGCCTTGACCCTAAACTACTATCCCTCTCAGCCCCAGCCATCGCCTACCAACTCTCCCTTATCCTAAACCTCTCTTTCTCAACTGCCTCAGTACCTTCCCCTTGGAAACACACAGTGGTCCTTCCCCTCCCCAAAGGCAGAGACCCAACTTCCCCTGGCAACTACCACCCCATCTCTCTTCTCCCTACGTTTGCCAAACGTCAGGAACACCTAGCCCTCTCCCAGATCACCACTTACCTCAATGATTCCTCCTTCTTCATCCCTTATCAGTCTGGCTTCAGGAAAAAAAATTACTCCACCACCACCTCCCTTCCTCGGCTCACTGATTCTATCCTCACGGGAATGGACAATGGCCAAACTGCCTCAGCCATTTTTGTCGATCTGGCCAAAGCCTTCAACACAGTCACCCACTCCCTTCTCCTTGACATCCTATCAACAGCTGAGCTATCCCCCTTAGCCGCAGACTGGTTCAAGGCATAATTCATTGGCAGAACCCAATCAATCAAGATCTCTGACGCAATTTCCTCACCTCTCCCAATAAGAACTGGCATCCCCCAGGGGTCAGTGATGTGCCCCATACTACTCTCTATTTTTATAAACGATCTCCCATCCACCTGCTCTCCATTCTCCTCCATTCACATGTATGCTGATGATACAGTCTTGTATGCTTCTGGCTCCTGCCCCACAGAGGCTGCATCCAATTCACAGCATGACTTTGACAAAGTTCAACATTGGTTTAAAAATAAGCAACTATCACTCAACGCCAAAAAAAAACAGTCTCCATGACCTTCGGCACCAGGCAGATACTTACCAAGTTTCCCTCTCTACCCTTGATGGGATCTTACTCGAGGACACATCCTCCTTCAGGTATTTAGGTGTCTGGCTGGACCAACACCTGAACTTCTCTGGTCATACTGACGCCATTCAGAAAAAATTGCATCCCAAGCTCGGTGCCTTATCAGGAACCGTGCCTGCATCCCACCCATGGCTAGGTGTGAGATTGTCCAGAAGATGATCCTACCCATCTTCGACTACTGTGACCCTAAGTCCTCCCTGGCCAGACTAGATACATTCTTTAACTCCTTTTGCTGTTTTGCCCTTGAAACCCCCCTCCGAACTCACCATTGTGATCTCTACCATGCCCTGTCCTTCCCTTCCCTGAAAAACTGACATCTCTCTCACTGCGCAAAATTCACTTCCAAGCACTGGCTGAATGAACTTCCCTCCTATCTCTCCTCTACCTTTACAACCACCCCCCCCCCCTCCTTCTCACTCCCTAAGATACACCAACTCACGAACCCTGGTGGTCCCATGCCACTCCACCCTTATTGGCCAACTGGATTATTCTTATCGCCTCCCAAAAATCTGGAATTCACTTCCCCCTCACATTTGCCACTCATCCTCTTGCTACTCCATTAACTCTGCCCTCAAGAATTTCCTTGCACCTTCCTGTGCCTGCCATGACCCTCCCTAATCCCCCCCGCCATCTCCCCTAAACCCATATTACTATATGCCTACTCCCCACTACTCCTATTTCCCGCTGATCGTGCTCCTCCTTGTCCTCTACTCTCCCTCCTCCTAAAGTGTTCCTCCCTCTTCTTTCTCTACCCTTAATCTATCTCCCTCCTGTGAGCTCGATCACTGCCTTGTGCAGGCAGGATCCACAGCACATGGTGGGCAACAACCTTACCCCCTTTCCCCTATTTCTCCTTTTACTGCACCCCCTCAGTCACTGCTAGATCACTGCCTTGTGCAGGCAGGGTCACCCAGCACACTGGTGGGGTACTACCCCCCCTTCTATATAGTTGACCTCTGCTACCCCCTCCCACAACATCCCTCCCCCAACACCCCCTCTCGTATCACTATGTATAAAAAACTCTCATCTCCTATAACTGGTGTCCTACCAGTAGGGCTGTCCCCTGCTCTGCCTAGATAGGGATGATAGGACAATGTTGAATTTCAACTCCCCTTTTCCCCTTGGATACCCTCCACCTACAATACCTCTCTCTCATTCACCCTGCCACACTCTACTTCTCCTCTCCTCCTACCGCCCTTCCTGTTAACGTAGCCTAACACTGGCCTACCCCTATACTCAATTAAGCACTTATAACCTACCCCATACCCCTCTTACATGCACTTTAGTCCACCCTATCATCTTTGCTTCGAAAATTGTGTTCTGTCTGCGTCTCTCTGTAAATTCCCTTACCTTCATCCATTCTACCCTACGCAATCTTTCATTCCCTCCTTCCATTCTTCCTCTCTTTACTCCAATCACTGTAAATCTTTATCTATGTTCCACTAATGGCTACCCATTACTATTGGGTCACCTTACCATCTAGTGCTACATACTGTTGCTAAGTTATTGTATGTGTTCCAGTGTTACCAACTGTTGCCAATTTACTGTATGTGTCTTCATATCTACTACACTTAACTGTTGTATTGTTAGCCAAAGTTATCCACCTGTAATCCCTCCTGCTCTCATTGTATGCAAGTAAGCAAATTGTATTCCAACATTGTAACATTTCTCTGTATTATATCCCATTGTTCCCTAACCCCCAGGTCGCACTGGGAGACGAGTAACTTGTTGCTCAGTGTGCCTTCCTGGTGAAACACTCCAATAAATAAACAAACACCATGGCTTTCGTAAATGTCATAGTACTGCCTTGATCGAACTAACTGAGGATCTCCATGTGGTCCTGGAAGGGGGGAGTACGTGGTGCAGCCCTTCTGGACCTTTTCTAAGGCTTTTGATTTGGTTGACCATGAAGAGATAACAACAAAACTTCTGGGGATGGGCCTGCAAATTAGACTGCAGTTATCTGGGAAACAGATTACAATGAGCAAGGTGTGGTGATGCCCTCTTTGAGAAACTGTCTCTTAATTCTAGGGTTCACCAGGGCTCTATCCTTGGTCCCCTGTTATTTAATTGGTATCTTACAAACATTTCTAGAGTCTGTGACTATTGCAGAACCTTACTGTATGCGGATGATATTGGTATTTTCTTTAGAATCCAGGCTCTGTCTAACATTGAACAATGTCTGCAGCATTACTTTAATAAAGTCTGCATGTGGTTTTCTTTTAATAAACTGATAATCAACACAACACAAGGAAAACTAAAATAATGCTGTTTGAAAGTAGGCACAGACTCAAGGACAGTTTCAGCCCATGCATCACCACACCATCTGGGGACGATATTGAATAGGTTACGGTATTTAAAATATTTTGGAGTTATTCTTGCTCCGCTGTTATTTTTTGTGCATACTAATGTTGTGTCTGGGAACTTGCACCAACAGCTTGGTTTACTTTATCGGAATTGGAACAACTTCACAAAGGAAGTTAAACTGATGTTGGTCCGGAGTCCAACAGTATCAATTATTGACTACAGTGCAGTGGAGTGGAGTATTCTGTTGCTAACAAAGTTGACCTTGAAAAATCTTCCAGGCTTTTAATCGGGCTTGTAAATTGGTGCTTGATCTCAAGTATGGTGCTCATACATGTGATCTGTACAGTAACCTATATTGGTTGCCCTTCTTTCTACCACTCAGTGCCCTTCTAGTTGACGGTGTTGTGCCAAAAGGCAGTACTAGAGATCATGCCAATCGGCATTCAAAAATTCTTTATCATTGTATCCATTTGGTACACTACGCGTGCAATGGGAAGTGGCATGCTCCAAACACTGCTGAGGAGGACTGTCCTTGGGCAGTGGTCTTTCTTGGACAGAGTCACCAAAGCATGACTTTTGTAAAAATTCCTTCCCTGTTTTCCTTTAAAAACATGCAGGATCTTACTTTTATGACAAAAAGTTGTGTAGGTGAAATTAACCTGAGCTCGTTTCATTATCACATTATTTAATAGCCTTGTACTCTACTACTAATTATGTGTGTGCTGTCTGTTGTTGAACCACTGCTTATTTATTGTACTGTATTGTATTTACACAATAAGGCATGACAGGGGGGTGTTATGGTGGGATAATGGCCTGCCTCGGGTTGAAAAACGAGATGAAGATAACTGTTTAGCCCACCATAACCCACCCCCTGAAGTGCCTTGTTGCGATTACGAACCATATATATATGTATACACACACACACATATATATATATACATATACACACACATTATATATATATATATATATATATATATATATATATATATATATATATACACACACACACACACACACACATTATATATGTATATATATATATATATATATATATACACACACACACACATATATATATATATATATACACACACACACACACACACACACACACACACTATACATATATATATATATATATATATAGAGGCAAAAACTCCGTTTAATGCATTAGTTAGGGTTGTTACACAGCGACAAAAGTGAGGAAATTTGCTGTTAGGGTTGAAAACCCTAACTCCGAATTCACCCCCCAGCACCACACACACACACAGACACACACACACATTCAAGTATGGGGGAGGACCAAGTCAACACAACCAATGACAGACATCCAGCAGCAGGTGACAGAAATAACAAACAATTGTCTAAGTGTACTACGAGACATCCCCACCCACCTGACCAGGTACTGCATGCTCAGTGGAGATCGACAGCAAAACTGAGGCCATGTACACCAAATGTACACATCCCTGATTGTAGCTGCACACAACGTACCACACTTAGTAGTTGCATGGCCTTACCTACCGATGCCCCACACCACACCACAACTGGTACTGTGCGTTATTCAATATAAATGCTGAAGGTGCATGATGACAGTTGTAGAAAGGTTTTAACACTAGTGAGTATACATTAATTAAGAGAAGCACATAAATTAACTACAAGACACTAGCATGCTCAAGATAAAAGTAGTGATACATTTAGTAGGTGATTTACATAGTAGTACATTTACTGCAATGGTTTACTCAACATAGAGAGGCTGATGTAAATGGATGGAAAAGCACTGCCTGTTCAACGCTGTGAAATTCGTACTGCCAGTATCAGATGCATTCTTACTGATGAAGGTGTACTGCTGATGTACATACATAGACCTTCAGTGTGTTTCAATACTAAAGATGCAGTAAGTATTCTTTGTAAGAAACATTGTAATTGCATGGATCAGGCCAAGCAACTTCTAAATATCATAGCACTACTGAGCCAACAATGATGTACCTGTATCGGAGATGTATATAGGATAGATTTTCCTGTAGGCACTTACTGAGTATGTTGTACCTGATAAAGAATCTCATTGCATCTGTGATGATGACTAACTTATTCAAATAGTAATACATTTACTATTGTTGCAATGAGTGATCTATGCCACTTATGGACACAGTGTGATTTTTTTTAATAGTTGTTTCATACTCAGGCTGTATGCCTACTGTTTGGGTTTGCCACACTTCTGACACTGATGCTATCAAAGTGATAACGATGTTAATTGTGGTACAACAGGAATCAAGTAGGTATGGTATAGATATAAACAGAATGTCTTTTAGTATTGATTTAACTCACAATGGGGTAAGTGTACTAGGACAGCAGGGTTATCCTCTATCACTGACTCTGTCAGTTATAATCACACTAGGGTTTCGATGACTGTAATGATCAAGTTACACTGTTCATCTTCATGAGTTCATATTCACAGCCATTCTCCAGTAACTAGACAGTGTATGGTGTAACTGGGTGGGACACTGTGTTGCAAAGCTGCTGCAGTGCCTAGCAGCGGGAGAGTATCTACTCATAAAGACAATTAAGCAATAAGGCATGAATGGTCTGTTAATCACCCTGTAGGGGTTTAATGTTGAATGAGGCATAGCCGAGTGCCACATGTCGCTAGACAGTGATAAACTGACCATTAACATAATACCTGGGAGTGGCTTATTGCTATCATAATAAAACTGTTTTTTAAACAACATTAAACCATGTTCATCATATGGTTAGGCTCTACATGTATGTTAATAAAAACTAAACATAAGGCTGTTACAATGTTTACAGTCAATTAGAAAGCTGCATTTCTCAAACCCTTGTTATAATCAGAGATATTATACCTGTACAACTCCTTGGTTTTGCTGAACTCTATTGTTAGGTGGCTCACCACAAGTGGTGTGGTCTGGTGTGGGGCATCGGTAGGTAAGGCCATGCAACTACTAAGTGTGGTACGCGTGTGTGCAGCTGCAATCAGGGATGTGTACATTTGGTGTACATGGCCTCAGTTTTGCTGTTGATCTCCACTGAGCATGCAGTACCTGGTCAGGTGGGTGGGGATGTCTCAGTACATTTAGACAATTGTTTCTTATTTCTATCACCTGCTGCTGGATGTCTGTCATTGGTTGTGTTGACTTGGTCCTCCCCATACTTGAATGTGTGTGTGTCTGTGGTGCTGGGGAATTCGGAGTTAGGGTTTTCAACCCTAACAGCGAATTTCCTCACTTTTGTCGCTGTGTAACAACCCTAACTAATGCATTAAACGGAGTTTTTTGCCTCTAATTTCCCTTCTTTTTGAGAATGATAATGAGAAATAGTGAATGTAATGCAGCGGCGGGAGCGTGGGGCCTGGATAATGCTACCCCATGATAATCCCACCACATGATGTCTTGTGGCATACTAACAGGGACAGCAACGCAAACAGAAATGCTAACAGTGGCGCACATGGTAACACAAGCGCGAATGAGAACAGAAAGGGTAACGCACATGGTGGCGTAGACGGGAATGGTCTGCCACGTGATGTGTTGTCACATAGTAACATGGTGCCTGCAAATAGAAATGTCAATGGACATGGTGACGTAAAGTGAAACAGAAAGATAAACAGCACTGTAGACAGAAATGGCAAAAAATAACAGAAACGCAAGCGAAAATGAAAATGCAAAGGATAACGCACATAGAAACATAGAAGTTGACGGCAGATAAGGACCGCAAGGCCCATCCAGTCTGCCCATTTCTTTTTCTACCTTATAAATGTGCCATCGGCCTTTGCTCTGTCAGTGGCCTATCTATTCATAGCCATTTGTATTGCTCCCTTATGCCTATCCCATGCCTGTTTGAAGCCCTGCACTGTATTCATAGCCACCACTTCTTGTGGTAAGCCATTCCATCCATCCACCACCTTTCTGTGAAAAATAATTTCTCACATTCCCCTTAATCGGCCTCCCTCTAATCTCATGCTGTGTCTTCTTGTCCTGCTATTTTCTTATATTTAAACATGTTAGACTCTTTCACCTTGTTTATGCCCTTAAGGTATTTGAATGCCTCGATCATATCACCTCTCCCTCCTTTGCTCAAGGGTATACATATTGAGCTCCGCTAATCTGTCCTCATATGTCTTCTGATGCAGTCCCTGCACCATTTTGGTTGCCCTTCTCTGGACTGCCTCAATTTGGTTAATGTCCTTGTGAAGGTGTGGCTCCAATACGTACGCTAGTACTCCAGATGGGGCCTCAACTAGTGTCTGTACAGAGGGATTATTACCTCCCTCTGACGACTTGTGATACTCCTACTAATCACACCCTAACACCCCCTAGCCTTACCTAATGCTTTAGAGGTCTGCTTGATGATTTTAGGTCATCAGTGATGATGATGCCCAAGTCTCTTTCTTCCTTTGTGAATGCTAGCAACTCCCTCCCAGCCTATAGGTGGCTTCAGGGTTTCTCTTCCTATGTGCATGATTTGCACTTCTTTGCATTAAATCCCAGTTGCCACTCTTCTGACCATTCTGCTAGTTTATCCAGATCTCTTCTCATTCTGCCCACCCCATCTGGATCATCTACTCTGTTGCAGATCTTGGTGTCATCTGCAAACAGACAAGCCTTTACCTCTAGTCCATCTGCAAGGTCACTAATGAAGATGTTGAAGAGGACTGGCCCCAGGACTGATCCCCTGAGGTACCCCACTTGTGACTTGCATCTCTTCTGACTGTATACCATTTACCACCACTCTCTGTTTTCTGTCCACAACCAGTTTGCCACCCAGTTGACCAACTTCTGACCCACCCCAGCCTACCCAGCTTATTTATCAATCTTCTATGTGGAACAGTGTCAAAAGCTTTGCTGAAGTCAAGGTAGGCGACATCAACTGCTCCCCTTGGTCCACCACTCTGGTTACCCAGTCAAAGAAATCTATGAGATTAGTTTGACAGACCTTCCTTTGTAAACCCATGCTGTCTTGGATCCTGTGCCCCTATGGATTCCAGGTGTTGCACTATCCTTTCCTTAAGGAGTGCCTCCATAATCTTGCCTACTACTGAGGTAAGACTGACCGGTCTGTAGTTCCCCGCCTCCTCCTGCTACCACTCTTGTGGAGCGGGATCACATGAGCCCTTCTCCAGTCTTCTGGGACCTCTCCTGTGCTCAGAGACTCACTAAACAATTCTGCTAATGGCTCTGCTAGTTCCTTCTTTAGCTCCTTAAGTACCCTGGGATGTATGCCATCAGGTCCCATTGCCTTATCCACCCTGAGCTTAGCAAGCTCTTGTAGGACCCTTTCTTTGTGAAGGGAGTAGTGTTCACCTCCCTCCCCTGTGTCCATGATGCTGAGCTGTGGGCCCTGCCCTACCTTCTCTTCAGTAAATACTGCGTAAAAGTATCTATTTAGGATAGATGCCTTATAGGTCCTCCTCCTCACATGCTCCTTTCTCCATTAAGCTTAGTAATGCCCCTCTGGACTTTCTCCTTTCACTAATGTATCTATAGAAAGTCTTGTCACCTTCTTTACTGTTCGGTGCTAGTGTTTCTCAGTTTGGGACTTTGCCTGCCTTACTGCCTTACCTGCTTCCTTAGGGCAGTTTGGTATGCCTCCTATCTTCATCCCGCTGTGTTCCCTTATATTTCCTGAAGGCCAGCCTTTTGGCTCTGACCTTTCTGCTACTGTATTTGAGAACCAAGTGGTTTCCTTCTTCTTTGCACTTCCTTTTCTGTCTGACACAATGGGATGTTGCTTCAAGTATTGCATCCTTAATGCTTGCCCACTTTGCCTGTACCCCTCACCTGTGTTTCTTTTGCCAGGGCTAGCTTAACTCTGTTGGCCATCTTATCAAAGTCAGCTCCTCTGAAGTCCCATATTTTTGCCTTGGAATGGGATGATTTAGATGTAGTAGCCAAATTGAACCATACCATGTGATGGTCACTGGCCCCAGGTGACCTTCTATCTGGAGATCTGTGATCCCTTCTTTGTTAGTCAGTACTAGATCTAGGATAGCCCTGTCTCTTGTGGGTTGCTATACCAGTTGTTTGAGGCCCTCCCCCTGCAGGGAATCCACTATGTGTCTAGTTCTGGCAGATGTTCCTGCTGGTATTGACCAATCTGTATCCAGCATGTTGAAGTCTCCCATTATCAGAACCTCCCTTTAGCTGTCATGTTTTGTATATCTTCTAACAGTAATGTGTCTATGTCCTCCCTCTGGTCTGGGGCCTGTAGACAACCCCAGTTCTTATGGCTGTCCCATTTCCTGTTTCCAGGGTGACCCACAGTTCTTCTGGCTCCTTATGTGTATTCTGAATTTCTGTAGCTTTGATATTTTCATTAACATACAGGGCCACCCCCCCCTTTTTGCACCTCGGTTTCTTTAGAACAATACATAGCCAGGTACTGAAGTCTCCCAAGTGTGGTTACTGGTAAACCACGCCTCACTAATTGCTACTATGTCCAGTTTAGCCTCTGACATTATTGCCTGCAGGTCTGGGATCTTATTTCCCAGGCTGTGAGCATCTGTGTACATGATTTTCCATTGGCCAGATTTTTGTGTGTTTAGTTGTTGGGTGAAGTTTGGCATTACCCTGTCGTCGTATGGGAGACAAACCTTTTTCTTCCTGGTGATGCAAATGAAGGCAAACATGCTGAATTCCTGTTTGACCACTAGCTGAGGGGAGGGGTGTTCTTCCATTCGACGTATGGGGTGCTGCACCCCTCCCCATTTGCTAGTTTAAATATTCTGCAAAGACGCCAAACTTCTGCCCAATGCACTGACTCTCTTTAGTCAGATGCAGTCCATCAAATTTAAAGAACTTCGCCCCAGAACTGTTGCCAGTTCCCTACAAATCTGTGTCCTTTTTCCTGGCACCAGCCCTTGAGCCACGTGTTTAGCTCCCCTATCTCCCTTCTCTGACCTTCCGTCCATCTGCTCCTCTCCCAGACTGGCAGGATCTCAGAGAAGGAGATGCAACGAAATAGATGATAGTTGTCACCCAGCCTAGTCAGGTGTTCCTTGGTCTCCACAACTGACCGGCTGGCGAGATCATTAGTCCCTATGTGTACTAGGACATCAATGTTTTCTCCTGCTTTGTGAATAATTTTAGTAATGCGGTCAGTGTCTCTCCATGCTGATGTGACCTGGAGACATCTGACCATCACCCCTGGCTGGAGATGAGTATCAACTCCCAAATCATGGAGTCTCCTATGATCAGAAGTTTTTGGATTTCCTTTGTGCTGTTTTGCTTTGGTTCCTGATTTGGGTGAGTTTTGTTGTGCTAGCTCCTGTGCTGCAGTGTCCTGCTCTGCAGTGTCTTCTGCCTCTTTATTTGATTTCAGAGATAGAGGCAGATACCTGTTTGTAGTGTTTATATGGTTTTTGAGGTAATGTGTTGGAGCAGAGAGTGATGGGGCACCTGATTTGCTTCCTCCTAACCACCTGCCAACCTCCTGGACCAACTACCCTCTGCGGTCGAGGTTTTTCTGTTGGATGCTGGGGAAATGGCGGGTGGTTCTTATAATGTATTTCCTCTTCAATATGAAATTTGAGGCGTGCAATCTCTGCCCATGCTGCCGGAGCTGAGCCCTAAGATCTCCAAAGGCTCAGCATGTAGGACAGTGTCCTAAATCCTGTAAGACTGTCCTTTTGAAAATTGTTCCACAGTACCTGCAGTTAATGAAATCCATTCCAAATAAGTTGCTGGGTTTGTAACCTAGTCAGAGTAATTAGAAGGAAAAAAAAATAAGGAAAAAAAATGCAAGTAATGGTTTAATTGTGCTTTGTTTAACTTGTTATAACAAGTTAAATTACTAGTGCCCCTGTAAATGAGATCACCTTGTGGAGGCCCCACTGATCCGCCCCTTCCTGCTCTGCCATAGGAAATGTCACAACTGTGGTACCCTATAAAAGGAGTGTAGCGTTGGGTGGTTGGGGATGGGGGTGGGTGGCTGGGCCCTTCCCTGCCTAAAAGAAGAACCACGGACGAAAGAACAAGGAGGTGAGAGCAGAAACAATCAGTCAACAACAAATGCAGTAACCCTGAAAGCTTATCCTAATGTTAGATAAAACTGTAAAACCTGTAAAGCACCACCTGTAATAATTTCAGAGAAGATATACGCTGTAAGAAACACTTTGCTCCAGAGGAAAATAAAGCAGTAACAGAAGATATACCTTGCAAAAGACAATTTGAATCAGAAGATTACAGCAGTAATCTGTTAGCACACACCTGTAGGCACACCTTGTAATAATGCAGAAGAAGGTATACCAGCAACAACAATTTGAATCAGAGAAAAAATAAAGCAATGAAATGCACATGGTGGCGCAGACGTCAACGGTAAGTGAAACGGGTACGGAACCGCAAGCGGAAAGGGCAACAGTAACAGTAATGTAAGCGAACAGGCTGGTCTTCCCCAAAACCTGCATAGAGAAAGACAGTGAGTACAAATAATGCATGCATAATAATGAGCATCGTCGCAGAAAATGAGATCTTGGAATACTAAATACAGGAACCGTACGTCGTAGAAAAAAAATTTAAAAGTCATATTATTTACAACTGTCCTGGCTAATTTGAATCTTAGCCCCCATTAGGGAGCTAAGAAATTTTCTGACAAAAAGTCCTTATCTCGCACCATTTCGCTAGATATGGGCCCTGAAAAGGCGCTAACACCGTAATGTTATCCTATGGGAAAAAGAAAGTTTGGAGCCATAACTTTGCCTCCCTGTAATGTTTTTTCACCAAACCACTGAAAGGCACATCTGTGGGCTGTTGGCTGTCTTCCCTCCAAATTTCAGGAAAAAAGACCAAACCGTTATTTTGCAGCAGGGTGCCAAAGGATTTCTGTAATGCGTCGGGCACCGTAATGTTATCCTATGGGAAAAAATGTCAACTTTGGAGTGCCGTAACTTTGCCGCCGTGTAATATTTTTTCAATACAACCCTGAAAGGCACATCTGTGAGATGTCGGCTCCGTTCCCTCCAAATTTCAGCCCAAAACTCTCAACGGTTCTTTTGCAGCACAGTGCCAAAGAATCACTGTCACTGTCCCACAGATGGAAAACTACTGTTGCAATTTGCGAAAGCTTTCGCAAAAAAGTTCGACACTTTTGTGAGCATGAAAGTAATTTGCGAAAGTACTTTTTCCAGAAATTTGAAAAACATATTTCTGGTGTGTTTTACCACAAAATAAAGACATGGCAAGCATCCTCAGGGTCCGACTAGGTGAATACAAAAAGAATTAGGTTGCTAGAGGGTCCCAAATTTAAATGCCAACTATTTTTCTGATCACCAACTGAAAACAAAATGGCCGATTTGCAAAAGTAACAGGCCCATTTGAGAAAGTAAAAATGCATTTGCGAAAGTGTTGACCTTTTTGTTAACTTTTCCCATTGACTTATAATGGGAAACTGTTTTTTGAATAACCTTTGAACCGTTTAATATTTTTTCACGAAATCTTCGAAAGGCACATCGGGGACCCTGGCCGCACATTCCCTGAAGATTTTCGGACCGGTCAACGCAAACCGTTACAACCTGTAAGGCGCGACCGTGAATTTCAGAAAAGCGTAAACGCCACAGACAGATCACGCTTTAATAACTCGCAGCCGTATATCCGACCCCTCACGTAAACTTGGCAGATCCCAAGGCCTATGGTTCTGATCACGATTCAAATTTCAGCCAAATCTGTCAAATGGTTGCAAAGTTATTAAGGTGCAAAGTTTTGGGGTTTAACATAGAAATGGCTCCTCTACCATAATATATATATATATATATATATATACATATATATATATATATATATATACACACACACACACACACACATACATACGTATACACACATATATACACACACACACACACACACACGTGTATACATATTGTATACATACCATAGTTAGGGTTGAGTACCCCTTTTAATGTTAAATGGTGAAACTTTGTACCTTAATAACTTTGCCACCATTTAACGGATTTGCCCGACATTTGGCCGGCACGGGGCATAACCAAAGATCTTGGGATATGCCAACTTTTGTACCAGTCGGATATAAGGCTGTGGAGTTATTAAGCGACATCCGTGTGCGCATTTACTATTTTTTGTGCATTATTTGCTTGCGCCTATAGGTCGCACAGCTTATGCGACCGGTCCGAAAACTTCAGGGAATGTGCAGCCAGGGTGCCCCATGTGTCTTTTGAAGATTTCGTGAAAAAATATTGAACGGTTCAAAAGTTATTCAAAAACCAAGTTCTCATTATAAGTTAATGGGAAAAGTTAACAAAAAGTTAGACAGTGTCACAAATGCACTTTTTTAGTGTCGCAAATGACCCCTGTAGTGTCATGAGTCAGCCATTTTTTTTTCAGTTACTGGTCACAGAAATGCTTGGCATTTAAATTCGGGACCTTCTAGGGACAATTATTTTTGTGTTCACCTAGCCGGACCCTGAGGATGCTAGCTAGCCATGTCTTTATTTTGGGGTTAAACACCCCAGAAATATGTTTTTCAAATTTCTGGGAAAAGTGTCGATAAGTAGTGTCACACTTGCGACACTTTCGCAAATTTTTGCGAAACCTTTCACAAATCACGACACTACTTTTCCAGGCTATGGCAAAATGACAGGAATTCTTTGCCACCCTGCTGTAAAAGAACGGTTTGGTCTTTTGGGCTGATATTTGGAGAGAAGGCAGTCAACATCTCACAGATGTGCCTTTTGGTGGTTTGGTGAAAAAATATTGCACAGATGCAAAGTTACGGTACTCTGAAGTTGACATTTTTTCCCATTGACTAACATGGTGGCGTACGTCACGCCCTTCGGGGCTTGTATCTCGGAAACGGTGCGAGATACGGAATTTTCGCTTGAGCGAAAACATAGCCAGGAAAATCATGAATCATGTGAATTGTTTTTTTTTTTCTACATCGTACAGTTACTAAGATATAAGCAATTTAGTATTCCAACACCTCATTTTCGGCTCCAAGGCCCATTATTATGCATACATTCCTTGTACACACTGTGTTTCTCTATGCAGCTGTTGGGGAAAAACAGGGTATGCGCTTCTGTTAATGTTATACTTACCGTTTCCTCTTGCGTTTACGTACCCGTTTGCATTACTGTTGCCATGTGCATTACCCTTTGCCTTCTCGTTTGTGCTTGCGTTTGCGTAACTGTTACCATTTGCGCTTCCACTACCGTTTGTGTTTGCGTTTCGGTTTGTGTCACCGTGTGCATTGCCATTTGCGTTTACGGCAGCCCTTTCATTTGCGTTTGATTTTCTCTTTCGTTTTGCGTCTTCGTTGCTGTTACTGTTACCATCTGCGTTTCCTATTGCGTTAATGTGCCCATGCGCATTATGGTTTGCATTTCCATATGTGCTTGTGTTTCCTTTTGCATTTCTGTTTCCTTTGGCGTTACTGTTGCTGTTACCATTACCATTTGCATTTACAATTGCAGTAACGTGACCGTGCGCGTTACGGTTTGCGGTTTATGCTACGTGCGCTTGCGCCTCATTTACGCTTCTGTTTCCTTTGGCGTTATTGTTCATGTTAACTTTATGATTTATGCTATAACCGCGGTACCGCATGACACGGTTCATGTTTATGTGCGTGCTTCCTGCGCTCGCTTAGTTTCTGTTCCTTTGGCATTCTTGTTGCTGTGACACTTACCATTTGCATTTAAATGCCGTTGCCGTCACTGTGCACGTTACCAGCTGCATTTTCGTACGCGCTTGCGTGTCCGTTTGCGTCACTGTTCGCTTCGGCATCACTTTACGTTGCGTTTCTATTAATGTTTGCTTTACCATTTACGTTTGCTTTACCATGTGCGTAACCATTGCCGCTTGCATTTGCGTTGCAGTTCCTGTAACTATGTAACAAGACATCACGTGGTGGGAGCGCGGGGCCCCACATTCCATTCACTATTTATCATCCTCATTCTCAAAAAGAAGGGAAATTAGAGGCAAAAAACTCAGTTTAATGCATCAGTTAGGGTTGTTCCACAGCGACAAAAACAAGGAAATTTGGTGTTGGGTTGAAGCCCCCTTGGACCCCCAGCCCACCCCCAACCAGCATCGGGATGCGCGTTGGGTCGTCGATCTAACTCTACGGTACTCCAAGTTGACGCTTTTTCCCATAGGATAACATTACGGCGTCCGACGCATTGCAGCAATCCTTTGGCGCCCTGCAGCAAAATAACGGTTTGGTCTTTTGGGCTGAAATTTGGAGGGAAGACAGCCAACATCCCTCAGATGTGTCTTTTAGTGGTTTGGTGAAAAAATATTACAGGGAGCCAAAGTTATGGCACTCCGAACTTCTCTTTTTTCCTCCACAGGATAACATTACGGCGTTACATTAGGGCCTTGTGATCGTTCTGGAAATGGTGCGAGATACGGACTTTCTGTCGGAACAATTGTAGTCTCCTACTAGGCCTCTAGTACAAAACCTACAGGAAAGTCATAAATCATATGACTTTTAATTTTTTCTATGTCATACGGTTCCTGAGATATAAGCAATTTAATATTCCAACTCCTCATTTTCTGCTCCAAGACCCATTATTATGCATACATTCTTTGTACTCACTGTCTTTCTCTATGAAGCTTTTGGGGAAAACCAGCCTGTGCACTTCCATTACTGTTACCGTTGCCCTTTCCGCTTGCGGTTCCATACCCGTTTCACTTACCGTCCACGCCTACACCACCACGTGCGTTATCCTTTGCATTTTCATTTGCACTTGCGTTTCCGTTATTTTTTACCATTTCTGTCTACAGTACCGTTTCCCTTTGCATCACCATGCCCATTACCATTTGCGTTTGCAGGCACCATGTTACTATGTGACAAGACATCACGTGGTGGACCGTTCCCATCTACGCCACCGTGTGCGTTACCCTTTCTGTTCTCATTTGCGCTTGCGTTACCATGTGCACCACTGTTAGTGCTTCTCTTTGTATTGCTGTTCCTGTTACTATGTCACAAGACATCACGGACCCCGCGCTCCCGCCGCCGCATTACATTCACTATTTCTCTATATCATTCTCAAAAAGAAGGGAAATTAGAGGCAAAAAACTCAGTTTAATGCATCAGTTAGGGTTGTTCCACAGCGACAAAAGTGAGGAAATTCGGTGTTAGGGTTGAAACCCCCTTGGACCCCCAGCCCACCCCCAACCAGCACTAGGGTGCGCATTGGGGTCTTCGGTCCTAACTCTCACCCCATTCTCCTATACCTCTGCTAAGAGTTGCACAGCAACTTCCATGTTAAACTCAAAAGTTTGCACTTTAATAACTTTGCAACCGTTTGTCCCATTCGCCTGAAATTTTGCATGTGTGGCATGGTACCATAGATCTCTGGATCTGGAAAGTTTTGTTTCGGTCCAGTTTGTGGTTGCAGAGCCGCAGAGCATGAAATGTATGAAAAATCCTCAACTCTGTGAAATTCTTAGCTCGTTTCCACAGCCCGAACGGTTTGTCCGTCTGGTCTGAAATGTTCAGGCTATATGGGGACCGAGTTAGGGAAGTGCCTTATGAAGGTTTGGTGAAAATATATTAATGTGATCAAAAGTTATTAAAGTTTAAAGTTTCCCAGTACAGCCTATGGGAAAAAAATATATGTTCTGAAAGTGAACGCAAGTAAACAGCCCCAAACAACCAGTTTCTTTGCCACTTCACAGCAAAAACTTTTGGCTGAGATTTTCAGGGTGGCAAGCCCTCGGCCCACAGATGTGCATTTTGTTGGTTTGGTGAAAAAATGTACACCGGTTTCATAGTTAGCATTCCGGAGTTGCAAAATTTCCCATAGTATAACACTGCGGCTCCCATGGTGCCTTTCAGAACCCGTATCTCGAAAACGATTTGAGATACAGATTTTTCACTACTCTCAGCTTAGTCCACCTTTAGGTGAACTAAGCACGTGTGAAGGCTTCTAAGTCATGATTACAACTGCAGTGGAATTTTTTTCATAATTACTACAGTTACTGAGATATTGCCAAATTTGTGTTACAAGGGTTCCTTTTCATTTTCTAGGCCTGCAGTATGTCTCATGCTTATGTGGGTAAGTGGGAGCGAGGGCATGAGGGCCCACGCCTCCCAACATATGCATACCATTATGCAAAAATGGGTGTGGGGAGCATGCCATTATGCAGTGCTGGATGCACAGGGCCCGAAGGGCCCTGCACTCCCAGAGGGAGATGAGTGTTCATTCCAATGTCTCTACACTTATGGACATATGGTATCGCAGAGCCCGTAGGCCCCTGCGCTACAAGAAATGGATAACATTATATATTCATGGCAGCGTGAAGAGAGCACAGGGCCCCCCACAACCACATACTATTTACATTAGTGTTACAAGGGTTCCTTTTCATGTCTCTAGGTCTGTAGTATGTCTCCGTACTTAAACACACGAAAATGCTAGCAGAAATGGGCCTAACGGTCTATTGAGTCTGACTGATTGTGCAGTTAGCCCTCAGCTTGCAGTTGCCCCACCCTCCTCCCACTCTTCTAATTACCTCCCCTCACTCTGTCCCACACCCTCTTAAACCCCCACTGTACTACAGGCTACCACCTCAGCAGACAGGGCATTCCACATATCCACTACCCGTTCAGTGAAAAAGTGTCTCCTGAATTCCCTCCTGAATCTCCCCCCCACCAATCTTAATTTATGCCCTCTCGTGTCCCTCCCACTTCTAATCTAGAGGATCTTCTCTGTGTCAGTTTTTCCCCTTTAAGTATTTAAAAGTTTCAATCATATCCCCCATTCCTCCTCCCCTCCAGTGAATACACGTTCAGCTCGCCGAGCCTATCCTCATAGGACATACCCTCCAGACCCTGGATCATCTTTGTCACCCTGTGCTGTACCTCTTCTAATAATCTGGTGTCTTTCTTCAGGAATGAATGCCAGTACTGCAGACAGTTCTCCAGGTGTGGTCTAACCAGTGACCTGTACAGGGGAAGGATCACCTCCCTATTCCTGGAAGAGATACTTCTCGATATACACCTCAGTATCTTGTTTGCTTTTGCTGCAGTCTTCTTGCACTGTGCTGAGTTGTTCATATTCCCTATATAAATCATCCCGAGATCTTTCTCTTCCCTGATGCTTTACAACTGAACCCCTCTGAACTGATAGCTCCTCCCCTGGTTCCTAGTTCCAAAGTGCAGTACTTTGCACTTCTTGGTGTTGAATCCCAGCTGCCATGTTTCCAACCATTCCTGTAGTTTGTTCAGGTCATGCTGCAGCCCTTTCCACCCATCTACATCATATACCACAGCTCCCATTTTAGTATCGTCTGCTAACAGACTGATCTTACTCCGGTTTCCATGGGAAATATCTGCTATGAATATCCCAAACAGCGCCGGTCCCAGTACCTTTCCCTGTGGCACTCCGCTCGAGACATCCCTTGGCGATGAGAGCTCCCCCCCCCAGTACCACCCTCTGCTGCCTTCCCTTCAGCCAATTGGTGAACCATCTGACCATTTTTGTTCCCACCCCGGTATCCTCCAGCTCCCCCCCCCAGCCTCCCATGCAGCACCGAAACAAAGGCCTTGCTGAAATCCAAATACAGGGCATCCACCACATGGCCCTTGTCCAGTTCCCTGGTCACCCAGTCATAGTACTCAACTAGGTTTGTCTGGCACGATCTTCCCGAGACAAACCCATGTTGCGGAACATCCTGGAATCCACTGTCCTCCAAAAATGCCACCAGCCTCTCCTTCAGGACTGTCTCCATGAGCTTTCCTACAATTGATGTGAGGTTCACTGGTCCATAGTTCCCCGGCTCATCCCTAGGGCCATTTTTGTCAGTGGGCACTACATGGGCCATCCTCCAGTCTTCCGGTACACATCCTGTGTCCAGGAAGGTACTGAACAGGTCAACATGGAGGAGGAGACTAGCAGTGTCATGGAGGGGGAAGGGCAGCTCCCTATAAGAGACTCGTGCTGTGCGACAGGTACGCTGAAACCAGGACTATTAATTCAAACTGCTACACCTGTGTGCAAATTGCTAAGCCAGTATATTTGAGACATTTCCAAGTGCTTTTCCTGCTGTTATTACTTGGGGTCAGTGAAACATCTTACTCTGTGCCAGTGCTCCCCCCTTGTGGTTCATCTTTCTGCTCCCTGCTCCCGGTAACCGGAGTTTCATGTTTTGTGGCCAGTGAACAACTGGAGGCGGCTTGCAGCGTCACGGAGGAGGAGGGGCAGCTCCCTATAAGAGACTTGCGCTGTGCAGCAGGTACGCTGAAACCAGGACTATTAATTCAAACTGCTACACCTGTGTGAAAATTGCTGAGCCAGTATATTTGAGACGTTTCCAAGTGCTTTTCCTGCTGTTATTACTTGGGGTCAGTGAAACATTTTACTCTGTGCTAGTGCTCCCCCCATGTGGTTCATCTTTCTGCTCCCTGCTCCTGGTAACCAGAGTTTCATGTTTTGTGGCCAGTGAACAACCGGAGGAGGCTAGCAGCGTCACAGAGGAGGAGGAGGAGCAGCTCCCTATAAGAGACTCGCGCTGTCCACAGCGCGCTCGCGCCACTCGGTAGAAGAAAACCAAAATTCACAGAGCAAACAGAAGAGCATTTGGACTGGTGTGTAAAAGGACTATTTTTACCTATACTTTGGGATTTGTTCAAAAGTACTTTGTAATTCTTCTAAATCGTTTTTATTTGAACAATCCTGTATTTTTAATAGAAATTTTGGGTAATTAATTTTACTTGGGGAATACATATATAGGTTTTAGTGATAGCAAGAGTTTATCTTGCTGTATACCTACTGTATAATTTGTTTTTTTTTCTTTTATTTATTTTTATTTCCTAGTTCCTTTTGATGCATACTTTGCAAATGGGTAAAATACTAATTAATGTTTTGATGGTAGTATGTTTTATGATTGGTATTTTTTCCTTTTTTCCCCATGGTTGGAAATATAAATTTTTAAATATGGAAATGTGACTGGAGTCCAATTAGGAAATCTGATTGTAAAGCAATGTGGGGATACTCAAACACTACCTTTAATATTTTTGGGAACAAAGGTTAGGCCGATTGTTCAGTTGCTAATCCAAATACAAAGCTCTATATCTTGCAGACTGGCTGTTCTGATAGGTAAATGGAAATTGAACCGTGAGGCAAATTATAAATATTATTTTTGCCTTATGGTTCGAAGACTTTTTTCAAAACAGTATGGAATGGTTGCAAAATTAAAAATTCTTATAGCTTTGAGTTTATTGGTGTCAGGAAATATCCATTTGAATCCAGGTCCAGTCAATATCTGTTCAAATCAGGTGCTAGGTAATGAGAATATGTACACAGCTGATATTTTACAAAGTAATAAGCTTTCGTTTGTCCAGTTGAATGCTAGGAGTTTTTTTCCAAAATTTGATACGATAAGGGAATGGATTCTGGAATTTAAACCAGACATTATAGTAATAACTGAATCCTGGCTAAATAAAAAGATACAGGATGGTGATATACAGGTATCTGGTTACCAATTATGGAGGCACGACCGCGGGAAAAGGGGCCGGGGTGTTTTGGTTTATGGTACTGAAGCTTTGGAAATTAAGAATTTAAACTGTGCTAGTATATCAGGCATGGAAAAGGTAGTTCTGGAGATAAAAATTCCTTATTGTAGACCATTGTTGCTGGTGGGTTGTTACCTTCCCCCTAGGGGAGATGACCAACAGTTTCTTGTTCTCCAGGATCTTTTGCTTCCCTATAGGGAAAGTCATGAGCTTATGATTATGGGGAACATGAATATAGACTGGATGAGGGTGCCACCCACCAGCAAAATAATGGATTTAAAAAACAATATTGTGTTTGTCTCAGTTGATTGCCACAGCTACAAGACTAAATGCTAAAGCTCCCAACTCCTCTACTATTCTGGATCTGATATTTACCTCTGATCCTACTAAATATACAGTGGCTGGAGTGCTTCCAGATTCATTTAGTGACCATCAGATAACTTTTTGTGCTAGGAAAACAGCTAAGCAACTAACTGTTCCTCAAATTAAATATTACCGTAGTTTTAAGAACTTGGATTATACATCTTTTATGGTCGAACTGGAATCAAGAAACTGGTCTCGATTAACTTTGATTCCTGACATAGATAGTGTTTGGTCATATTTTTGTGGTGAATTTATATCTGTATGTGATATTTTTGCACTTATCCAAAGTAGGAAAGTTAAACAAAAAAATTATTTTTGGTATACTGCAAAGTTAAGAGTTTATCGTAAGGAAAGGGATGTTGCATGGAGATTGGCAAAAAAAAAAGGGAATGAGAGAGTGTTTTGGGAAAAATATCGAGCAGCACGTAATCTATATATTGCACAAATAAGGAAAGCTAAATCAGATTTCTATCTTTCTGGAATGGCAACTGACCAGTTTAAAAAACCTAGGGATTTTTGTAATATAGTTAAAAACTTACAAGGAAATAAGATCTCAGAACTGCCAAATGAATTTATGGCAGAAAATGGTCCAGTGAAACTTTCAGATGGGGCAGCTGCTATACTGAATAAAATGTTTGTTGACATAGGGTCTTCTCAGATTAATGCATGTCCCTTTTCTGGTATAATTAAGCAAGTGAAAAACCAAGAAAAGAAAGATGAAAATGGTTTATTCTGTTTTCAAAATATTATTCCAAGTCAAGTCTATCAGGAATTATTAAAAATAAATATAAATAAGGCCCAAGGTCCAGATGGGATTCCATCTTTTTTGTTAAAAATTGCTGCCCCAGTAATGGCACCAATATTGACTGACATTTTTAACCTCTCACTGGAGACAGGTACCTACCCATTAGTCTGGAAACAGGCAGAAGTGATACCAGCGTTCAAGGGAGGGGTGAGAAATGATATGCGGAATTATAGACCAGTATCATTGCTCTCAGTTACTTCTAAAGTGTTTGAGAAAATTGTGGTTTCTCAGTTAAATAGTTATCTTGAAAAAAAATGAAAAATATAACAAATATCAGTCAGGTTTTAGGGCACAACATAGTACCATTACTGCACTTGTTAAGGTTGCGACGGACATCCAGGTGGCCATGGATAGGGGCTCTCTGGTTGGAGCAATTTATATTGATTTGTCAAAGGCTTTCAATACCTTGGGACATCAGGTATTGATGGAAGAATTGGGATCTGTAGGCCTCAGCCGGGAAGCCCAGAATTGGTTCCATGGCTACCTGGATGGTAGACAACAAAGGGTTAGGTTAGGTAGTAATTTTGTGTCTGGCTATCTGGATGTTAATTCTGGTGTTCCTCAGGGGTCAGTGCTAGGACCCATTTTATTTAATATATATACAAATGATGTCAGACATCTGATGAACGATGTCCGGCACCATTTGTATGCAGATAATACAATTTTGTACCTTGAAGGGAAATCTGTGGGATACATACAGGATAAACTGCAGAAATGCTTCAATACATTACAAATATATTTTTTAGAACATGGTTTGGTCTTGAATTCACAGAAGTCACAGGTAATGTTGTTTTCAAATAAAAAAGTACCTGTGGAGTTGGATATTAAGACATTCGATGGGCATAGCCTGACCTCTGTGGATCGTTATAAATACTTGGAAGTATGGATGGACTCTCATTGTAGCTGGGATTCTCATGTTGATAGCTTGACACAAAAACTGAGTAAAAAGTTGGGGGGCATTGTATAAGTATAGAAGTTGTCTCTCATTTGATGCTAGATTAAGGATAGTTAATTCAATGATAATTCCGCATATCGATTATGGTGATATCATATATAGAGGGTCAGTTAGGAGTAATTTAGAAAAGCTTGATGTCATCTATAATAGATATGCGCGTTTTGTCTTGGATGCACCTCGGAAAACACATCATTGCACTCTTTACAGGAACTTAAACTGGATGTCCTTGACAAGAACGTGCAAACATGCATGTAATGGTTAACCTATCGCTGTTATTGTAAAAAGCTCCAGGATATCTAGTGGAGTTCCTGGAGGAATGGAATGTTAAGGCAGGTTTAAAATCTGAAGAGGAAGTAAAATTTAGGGTACCCCTTATGAGAACAGTGAAGGGTCAACATTGCTATTTATATGAAGGCCCAAAACTGTGGAATTTATTACCAGGTTATTTGAGGTCAAGTACAAATAAAATATCTTGGAATGAAATAAAATTATGGCTTGTAAAGGAAGCAATATCTTTAAAGATTTGCTGTACTTGAGATGTTCAAATGTATGTTTTATTGTTGTAATTTTTTGTTTTTCTTTTTCTCAGTTGTATATGTAGTATTTTTTTTATGTATGTATAGTGTTTGCATTTGTATGTATCTAAAAATGAAATTGAAACTGATAAACTGATATTCCTTTGTACAGTAGGACCCCATTGTAAATTAGCTGATGCTAAATTGGGTTTTATCCTGTTTCTGATATCAGAAATAAACTTTTTACTGCTACTTTTTTTTTTACTACTACTAACATGTGGTTCTGCCAAGATCGCCGTCAGTTCTTATAGAACCCTAGGGTGAATGCCGTCTGGACCTGGTGCCTTGTCCACCCTCAGTGCCCTTAATCCCTCCAGAACCCTGGCCTCCGTAATCCCTGTATCAGTCACCCCCTCCCCTGCCCGCCCTCTCATCCCTCGAGGTATCTGCCCCCTTTCTCCTTCGTGAACACAGGACAGAAGTACCCGTTTTGTGCCTCTGCCTGATCCCCTTCCTTCTCTACCCACTCCCCATCCTTCTTAATCCTCACAATCTGGTCCTTGTTCTTCCATCTCTCCCCACTGTATCTGAAGAAGTCCTTTTCACCATCCTTGATACCTTGTGCCAACCTCAGCTCTCTCAAAGCCTTGGCCACTCTAACCAGCCTGCTTACCTCCCTGGACCTCTACGTATACTCCTCCCTTGTCTCCTTCCCCTCCTGATTTCTTGAATCTCTGAAACGCTTTTCTCTTGGCCCTAACCCCGTCCATCTCCTCCTGGGTTAACCAACTGGGCTTTTTTGGCCTGCCCTTCTTGCCATGTGTCTTTGCACACGTCCCAGTAGCCTTCACCAGCCCTGTTTTAATAATCTCTCACTTTTGACAAGCATCCATGTTTAGCTGAATACTCGCCAGATGCCTATCCATAATCTTCCCCATCATTTTAAAGTCCACCCCCCTGAAATCAAGCACCCTGGTTCCTGTACCCCCTTTTTCCCTTCCCATGTTGAGCGTGAACCACACCGTGTGGTGGTCACTCCCAGCCAGAGGGTCCTCCACCTCCAGATCCCTTACAGCCTCTCCATTTGATGATACCAGGTCCACAGTTTTTCCTTCCTTAGTCTTTTTGCAGACCAACTGCACCAGGAAGCTGTCCAGAACTGCAACTAATATGACCTGTTCCCTCACACTCGTGTTGGTTGGGATGCTCCAATCCACCGCTGGTAGATTGAAGTCCCCCATCACCACTGTGTTCCCCTTCCTACAATCCCTTCTAATCTGATCAGCTAACTCTCTAGCCAGGTCCTCCACTTGTGCTGGTGGTCTGTGCACTACCCCATCCTCAGTGTCCTTTTCTTCGAGTCCTTGAACTACATCTACAGGGCCTCTGTCCTGCCTCCCTCCCTCTCTTCCCCAATGCACCTTATCCCCTCTCGCACGTAGATTGCCACCCCCCCCGCCCTATCCTTCTTGAATATCCTATACCCCGGGATCATCATATCCTAGTCCCAGTACTCGGTGGCTCACGTTTCTGTGATTGCCACAATATTCACCCTCCCCACTGCCAAGAGCACCTGTAACTCAGCTGATTTGTTACCTAAGCTTCTCGCATTCAGTGAGACCACCCTCCATGCTGTTCCCTTCCCTTCCTCTCCTCCCTCCTATTCCCCCTTGTGCAACTTCCCTGAATCCTTCCCTGCTAGCTTGGGGGAGGGGGTAAGCTTGTTTGGCTCCTCTTTTCGGGATCCATGCCTACCAGCTGTCCACTTGCCACCACCCCTACCTAATTTAAATCCACCTTTGTCGCTATATACTCCTCTAACTTCTGCTTTAATACTCCCTTCTCCTCCCCACTCAAGTGCAGCCTATCCCCTGCATATACAGTCATGGCCAAAAATATTGGCGCCCTTGCACCTTTTCAAATAACTCACAATTTCCTCTAAACATAAGTTGAAATTAACAACAGTATAGCATTTGGTCTCCACAATTCTTTATTTCACTGTTAATATTACAGAACCTTTGTTTTTGATTCAGAATTTAATATAGCCTTTAAAATCAGAAAATGAAAAGAAATGGCATTGACAAAATTATTGACACCCTAGACTCAATATTTGGTAGTACGGCCTTTGGTCAAAATAACTGCAATCAACCGCTTCCTATAGCCATGGATGAGCTTCCTGCACCTCTCTACTGGCAGTTTGGCCCACTCTCCTATGCAAACTGCTCCAGTTCTCCCAGATTTGAAGGGTGCCTTCTCCCAACTGCTGTTTTCAGATCTCTCACAGGTTTTCAATGGGATTTAGATCTGGACTCATTGCTGGCCACTTCAGAACAGTCCAGCGTCTTGTCTTGAACCATTCCTGGGTGCTTTTTGAAGTATGTTTGGGGTCATTGTCCTGCTGGAAGACCCATGACCTTCGACGGAGACCCAGCTTTCTGACACTGGGTTCAACATTGCGCTCCAAAATGGCCTGGTAATCTCCAGATTTCATGATGCCATGCACACGTTCAAGGCACCAAGTGCCAGAGGCAGCACAGCAACCCCAAAACATCACTGAACCTCTTCCATGTTTGACTGTAGGGAAGGTGTTCTTTTCTTTGAAGGCTTCATTTTGTTTTCTGTAAACATAGAAATGATGTGCTTTACCAAAAAGCTCTAATTTGGTCTCATCTGCCCACAGGACATTCTCCCAGAAGGATTTTGGCTTGTTCAGGTGTGTTTTGGCAAACCCCAGTCAGGCTTTCTTATGTCTGTCTCTCAGCAGTGGGGTCCTCCTGGGCCTCCTACCATATAACTCCCTTTCATTGAGTTGGCGAAAGATGGTGCGAGTTGAAACTGTCGTACCTTGTGTCCGAAGGTCAGCTTGAATCTGTTTGGCAGTTGATCGAGGTGCTTTCTCCACCACTCGAACAATAATGCGCTGCAATCTTCGATCAAGTTTTCTCTTGCGGCCATGTCCAGGGAGGTTGGCTACAGTGCCATGGGCCTTAAACATCCTGATAACATTACGTGCGGTGGAAACAGGAACATCAAGGTCTCTGGACATTGATTTGTAGCCTTGAGATTACCCATGCTTGGCTACAATCTTCTGTCTGACCTCCTCAGGCAATTCTCTGGCTGTCTTTCTTTTCTCCATGTTCACTGCAGTACACACAGTGACACAAAACAGGAGAATTAGTTCTTTTCTCTATTCAGACTGGTTGAATGAGTGATTTTTATATTGCAGGCACCTGCAACTCACCACAGGTGAGTTCAGTTCCAAAGTGAAGGAGAATCACCTGCTTGAAATCTAATTATTTCTAACTACTTCTAAAAGGTGCCAATAATTTTGTCCGGGCCATTTAAGGATTTCTGTGTGGAAGACTAAGACTTTACTAAGACGTAGTAAATTTGTCTGCTTTTTTGTGTTTTATTCCACTGCAAACCAAAGAAATACATATGTGGATACCAAAATATTTTTTTCATTTCAACAATTTTCTGGAAGGAATGGTGCATTATTAGAAAAAACTGCAAGGGTGCCAATATTTTTGGCCACGACTATAGATCGTTACTGTCCCAGGTCCTGCCCCATTCCACCCACTATCCCATACCCCCTGGATTGACACCACTCCCCCAGCCATGTGTTGAACTCCCCAATCCTCCCTTTCCTCGCCATACTTGCACAAGGTACTGGAAACACCTCTGAGAAGGCCACTGACTCCCCTATCACCTCGCACAGCCTTCCCACACCCTCAAACCTTTCCCTTACTACCTCCACCATCTCCCCCACCAGGTAGTTTATCCCCACGTGCATCACGATATGCAGTTTCCTCCTACCCCTCCTTGCACACTTTAGAATTGACTGCCCCACCCTGTCTGCCATTAACCCCGGTATGGACTTCACCCAAATGCGACTATGCTGTTCCCCCTTGCTGCCCCATCTGATCCCCTTAAGTATGGAGTCCCCCAGTACCGATACACCCCCTTCTTCATTTCTTGCTCTTGTCTCCACCATTCTACCCAGGTTCCCATTTCTAGAGTCCCCATATTAGAAGCGCTACCATTCACTCCTGTGGTTCCCTCCTCTCCAGCCCTGACCTATCCCCTCCTCCTTCACTGCTCGCTTGCTATCCTCCACTCCCCTCCATCTGCCCTGGGCTCCCCTCCACCTCTGCAGTTACCCTCTCGCCCCCTCCACCAGTACTGCCCCTCTTCCCGAGTAACGTCCCTTGTGCAATCTCCTCCTGTTTCCTCTCCTGACCCCTCCTGGAGCCCACCCTCTTTCGCCTCCTTCCCCACCAGTGTCATCAGTATAGTAAACCTATTTCCTACCCTCTCTGTTCTGCTATGCATTCGCTCCTCCCTCCTGACTTGAGTTCACCCTCTGGTGCTAGGCCCGACTCGAGCCCACCCTCCATCATGAGGCCTCCTGTCCAATTTGCTCCCGCCTCCTCCCCCCATCCCTTTCATCGACCCGTTGTTCCTCCCATGTGGTGTCCTCATGTTACTCCCTGGTGAAGGCCCACTGGTCCTAGAGTCCCCCCCCCCCATCCTCCCCAGCTCTCTACCAAGCCACCACATCTTATCCTCGAGCCTCCTCAGCCTGTGGCAGATTGAACACCCTCCCAGCCTCCACAGTATGTTCATCCATACCGCTGCCCCACAACCACTGCATCCCACAATCCTACCCATGGCTAGTACTACCTATTAATGAAACAAAAGATAATACAGTACTATCTATACCAATTGTACCAGTCTAGCCCCGTGCCAACTATACTTGCACAAGGCGCAAGACAATATTCACCAAAGATACCTAAAAATACCTGCTGCAGCTCCTGTAAGAGATGGAGGAGGGTGGGATTAGGTCCCTCTGCAGCTCCCGTAAGAGTCAATCAGTCTCTTACACAACTGCTGTTGAAAGTAGAGCCCCTACTTAGACACAGCCAGAACCTTCCAGAAACAGAGCAACAAAGAAACTTCCAGAACTGTAGCTTGCTGCTGCCCACTGAGGCAAACTCTCCCAGATCACATCAATTTAAAACACAGAAAGCACAGAATCACCTGAAAAAAGCTGTTACATCACAAAGAAACTTCCAGAACTGTAGCTTGCTGCTGCCCTACCCACAAACTGGGAGGTACTTATGTGTAAGGGGGAGCACAGGGCCCAGGGGGCCCGCACTCCCACATATGCATACCTTTATGCAAAAATGGGCATGGGGGGCATGCCATTATGCAGTGCTGGGAGTGCAGGGCCCAAAAGGCCCAGCGCTCCCACAGGGACATGAGGGTTCATTACAATGTCTCTACACTTATGGATATGTGGTAACACAGAGCCCATAGGGCCCTGCGCTCTAAGAAATGGATAACATTATGTATTCATGGCAGCGTGAAGGAAGCATGGGCCCTGAGCTCCCACAACCACATACCAGTTACATTACAGTGTCTCAAAAAGAAGGAAAATTTATTGCTAAGAACTTCGTTAATACACCATTAAGGCTAGCTCCCACAACCACATACCAGTTATAGTACATTACACTTTCTCAAAATGAAGGGAAATTCATTGCAAAAAACTTTGTTAATGCACCATTAGGGTTACAACATCAAAAGTACAGAAATTCAACCTTAGAGTTGCCAAGTGTAAGACAGCACCCCCATTGTGCATGCAGGAACAGGTATGATGGATGTGTTTTGGTGTTTTGAACCCTAATGCTCACCCCATTCCATGAGTAAGGCAAGATAGGTGTAGCATAGGCGAATGGGATGAGCATTAGGGTTCAAAACGCCAAAAAACATCCATCATACCTGTTCCTGCATACATAGTGAGGGTGTGGTCTTACACTTCGTAACCCTAAGGTTGAATTTCCCTACTTTTGATGTTGCAACCCTAATAGTACATTAACAAAGTTTTCTGTAATTAATATATTGAGCGCAATTGGAGTTGAGCGGCACAATGGCCTAGTGCAATGATCAACGTCGGCATTGTGCAGGTGCCCTAATGTCCCTCAACCTTTTCCCTGTCACCATTATGAACCGAGTCATTTTAGTAAACTGGATATTTTTAAACATATTTTTGTTGAGCTACTTTTAACGGTGCTGTTGTGCTGGGATAACAACTTGGCTGAAAGTAACTCTTGGCCAATCAGGAGTCAACATTGTTTTTACCCATTTCATATTGTTTATTATGCTGTATGACTTGGGCACCTTTGATAAAGGACTCTGAGCTCAAATGTCTTTCAAATATGAATAAAATGAAAAAAAATAAATAAATAAATGAAACCATGATTTGAGAATTAGGGAAATGCCAGACCTATCTCCCTGCTTAAAGCAGAGTCAGACAAATTTCTTTGTTGGGATTTTCCATAAATTACCCATGATACCTTTCGTGTGTGTGTAAATACATGCTTCCTTGCAGATTTACTAAACTTCAACAAGTTTCTCTTGTGCCTAGAAGTTATTTATGCACAGTAAAGCTGAAGTGTAAGAAACAACATATGATGGAGGGTGGGTTGCTAAAAGAACCCCCCAGTGGGGGGAAAAAAAAAAGTACAGTTATGTAAGAACTTTCCGTTACAATAGATCTTTGAGAGGATTTCTTGCAGCAGGCCACACTGGTAGAACATAGCCCACAGGCACTAGGATCACATGGAAACTTTCTAGCTAGCAATCTACCAGAGGGGGCAACACATCACCGACATCAGCAAACCCTATAAGAGTAGGTGGCCCCACAGCCTCCTCAGTTCTCCCGAAGGAGACCAAAAGCAGAACCCGCTATGAGAACCGAGGAGAAAACCAAGGTAACTGTTAGAAAGAAAACGACGCAGAAGGCTCCCCTCCAAAGGAAGGGGAAACTACAAAGATATGAAAGACAGAGGGAAAGACAGAGGTGAAGCATGGTCTGCTGCAAGAAATCCTCTCTAAGGTTTATTGTTATGTTAAGCTCTTATGTAACTATACAGTCTCACTACTAAAGTATCTCTTGCAGCAGGCCACACTGGCAGGACAAGTCTCAAGCAATTATACAAAAACTGTTAGACAGTCTGGAAGGTCAGAAGAAAGGACACAAGAAAGGAGGCACTGAAGCACAGCCAGCCTGCTTCTGTGCCAAGAAGCGATGTCCAGACTGTAGTACTTGGTAAAAGTATGGACAGAGCTCCAAGTGGCTGCTGTGCAAATCTAAGCAGTGGAGACACTGCGGAAGCAAGCAACAGAGGCGGCCATGCCTCTGGTGGAATGACTATATACCACACCTGAAAGTTCTGTACTGTACTTCCTGTAACAGAAAATAATGCAGTTGGCCAACCACTTGGACAGACACTACTTAAACACTTGGACCCCCCCCTTTCTGAGGAACAAAGGAAACAAACAACTGTTTGGACTTCCTGCAGTCCTTAGCACGGTGTGTATATTAACGCATAATTCTATGCACATCCAAGGTACAGAGCAATGCTTCTCCTGGATTGGCAGCATGTTCCAGGAAATAAGCAGGCAGGTAGATGGACTGATTCAAAGTAAACCCGGACACCACCTTGGGGAGAAACTTAGGATTGGTACATAAGGACACCCTGTCTTTGTGGAAAACCAAATAAGGCTGGTCACATGTGAGCGCCTGAACCTCGGAAAATTCTCAGAGCAGAAGTAATAGCAATTAAAAACAATGCTTTCCAAGACAGATAGCATAGCTTGCAACTCACGACAGGTTCCAGTGCAGGCAGGGTGAGCTTTTCTAATGGACTGGAGACTTCAGGTGCAGAATGTCTTTCAAAAACGTTCGAGACAAGTCCAGTTGGGCCACTGAATGGCCACCTATGGGAACATGACAGGCAGATTTGGCCAAAAGATAGACTTTAATCGAAGAGTACTTCAGACCAGAGTCTAAGAGGGAAAGCAAATACTCTAAAATCTGGTTCACCAGACAGGTGAAGGGATCCAGATGGTGCGATGCAGCCCATATGGCAAAGCGCTTCCATTCCATAGAATACGTGGCCAGGATGGAGGGCTTCCTCACCGCCACCAAGACATCTGCCACTTTAGAAGACAACACAAATCTCCCAATGGCTATGTCCTCAGAAGCCACACATGAAGATGAAGAGACTTGAGATCCGGATGGATGGGTGCCCTGCGCCTGGGACAGCAAGCATGTGCAGAAGGACAGGGGCATTTGAGGTTCCACTGCCACCTGCTAAAGCAAAGGAAACCAGATCGGATGAGGCCAGAAGGGGGGCAACCAGGATCATCGAGGCCCCTTCCATCTGAAGTTTGATCAGTACTCTCTGGAGGAGTGGGAAGGGAAGGAAGGTGCACAGAAACCTCCCTTTCCAAGAGTGTCACAACGCATCTTGCCAGAAAACTCCACGCCCCGGAGCAAGCAGAAGGAAAAGTGGCAGTTTTCATTGAGTGGGGATGCAAAAAGGTCCAATTCTGGATGACACCACTGATCAAACAGATTTTCCACCACGGAGGTCAGGAGTTCCCACTCATGAATCCGAGACAGAGACCAGCTCACACTGTCCACCAAGACGTTCTGGGCAGTGGGAATAATGGATGGCTGACAATTCCAGGCCATGGTCTATTGCCGAATACCAGACTCTCATCGCCTCCCAACACAGAGGGTAAGAGTGAGTCCCTTCTTGTTTGTTGATATAATGGACCACAATGGAGTTGTCTGATTGAATCAGCAATGGGCCCAGGGAGAGACATGTCTGGAAGGCCCGAAGGGCATACAAAACTGCTCGCATCTCCAAGACATTTATGTGGAAACCCACATCGATGGAGTTCCACTGCCCTTGGGTCTGCTGGGTACTCAGATGAGCTCCTCAGCCTAGACCAAAGGTGTCTCTTGTGAGGATTTGCTGCGGGGGTGGAATGCAAAATGGCACCCCCCCTTAGAAGATTGCTGGTCTCTGGATCTAAGACCAGAACTGGCTGCTCCAGATCATCCACATGCTGGTCCCACTGGACCCACAGAGTCCACTGGGGGATCCTCATATGCAGTCTGGCTAGAGGCGCTGTAACAATGACCACAGCCATGAGTCCCAGGAGGTGAAAAAAAAGACCCGGGCTGGGACATGATGGCTGGAGCAAAGCAGATGGGTTTTATCCCTGAGATGCTCTGCTTGTCCAGGGGAAGAAAGGCCATCCCCTGAGCTGTATCTAACACTGCACCAACATACTAGAGCTGTTAGGTGGGGTTCAGAAAAGATTTGGGGAGGCAGATGGTAACTTCCAAATCCTGGAATAGGGGGCAGGTAGAGTCCAGGGTTTGGACCAGGAACTCCCTGGACAGGGCTGCTAAAAGCCAGTCATCCAGGTAAGGGAACACATAAAACCCCTGCCATCTGAAGACAGCTATCACCACCGCCAAGCATTTGGTGAACACCCGGAGGGTTCTAGGGACAAGCCAAATGGCAGAGCCCTGAACTGGAAGTGGGCTCTCTGGAAATGGAACCTAAGGAAGCATCTGTGAGAGGTGCACACCTTGATATGCAGGTATGCGTCCTGCATGTCTAAGGTATAAACCCAATCCCCTTGGTGTAACAAGGGCAACAGTTCCTGAAGGGTCACCATCCTGAACCTTTTGTACTGGATGAACAGGTTTCACTTCTTCTTAAGGTCCAGGATGGGCCTGAGGTCCTCACTGTGCTTGGGAACAGGAAGAAGTGAGAGTAGAACCACTGCCCTAGCTGGGACTCTGGTACGGGTTCGAGGTCCCTCTTGTGGAGCAAAGCCTGGATCTGCTCCCAGATTAGTGGAATGTGGCCAGAAGCGTAAAAAGGACTGAACTGGGAGATTGTCTGGAGGCTACTCCAGAAACTCTAGGGCGTGGCTGTTCTCGGTGAGCTGCAGAACCTGTCGAAGGTTTTTCCCTCCACCTGCCCAGATGGAGGGAGAAGTGACCCCCTACAACCACCTCCTGCATTACTGGAGGGAGGAAGTCTGGCAAAGAGTCAGGAGGTGGAGGCAGCTGGGGCTGCGGAGGCCCTCTAGAGCTTTTGCTGGTGGAAGGGGTGGGGGCAGGCAGGGCCAACACCACTGCCCTCCGCTTGCCTTGGGGCTTGGCCGTCATCCGGGACTGCCTGGCAGCGGTTCAGTGAAAGGAAGATCTCTGGCTAGATCTGGGCTGTGTGTGATACAAGGAGTGAACAGATTGGATTGCCTGCCCCGAGGCCTGCAGCTTACAGAGGATGTTCTCAACATCGCCTCCAAACAGGAGGTTGCCCCTGAAGGGAGCATTCAAAATGGACTTCTGGACATCTTGGGTGAACCCAGACACCCTGAGCCAAGAGTACCGGTGCAGACATATGCTGGTAGCTGCCGCCCAGGCCGATGCATCCACAGCATCTTAGGCCACCCCTAAGCAGATGGGTACCTAAGTCGAAGGGTTTCTTGACTGCCTCCATGGCTTGCCGCTTAGCAGAATTGTCAGACAGGGACTTGACAGCATCCCTGGCCTTATCCCACAGTGCATTTTGATAATATAGCATGTGAGCAAGATAACTGAGAGCACGGATCACCAAAGTAGAGGAGGCAAACGTCCGTTTCCCGAAGAGGTCCAGCTGATGGGATTCTCTGTCTGGTGGTAGGGAGCTCAGGTGCTTTGGCCACTTAGTGCGGTCATGAGCGACATTGATGACCACTGAATCAGCGTGAACCTGCTCCCCCAGGGAAAGGCTTGCCCACGGGGGCGTGATACAGCTGGTCAGCTTTGTGGCACATGGCTGGGACCACTTTTGGCCTGCGCCACACAGCTATAGTAACATCCTCATATGTATCAATAAGAGGGGGGGAATCACCAAAGGAGGAGAGTCGGCTTGGGAAGGTAGGTTGCTAGCCGATGTCACTCAGGGTCCTGCTCCTCGGCTTCGAACCCCATCACCTCCTGGAGGTGCCTCATAATGGCAGAAAAGAAGGGGTCATCAGGAGAAGATTTGGGGACATTCTTAGGGGTCCCCGGCCCCTCTGAGCAACCTGTGGAGTGGGTGGACCAGCTACTAATGTCGCCAATGTCCTCATCCCCCAAGTCTGGATCTTCCCCTTCATTGAACAAAAGCAAGTCCTGGTGACGATCATCCTCATCATTGGGTGGGCGACGTGGGGCATGAACCTGCCACAGTCGGCCTGGCTGGAGTCAGAGAGGTAAGCCCTGGAAGTTGATTCTGAGGGGCAGGGGTCACTGGGCCTTGCGGCACAGGGACCTGCTTCTGCAGAACATCCCAAACAGATGAGAACAACATTTGGATATCCACCAATAAAAGCAATGGTTCAGCTGGTTCCTGGTAAGAGTACACAGCCGTTGGGCCTGTGGGTGCCAGTGTGGGATGGACTGGCGATGGTCCGACGGGCGTAGGCTGGGGAAAAATAGGTGGAGGGCCAGCGGGTGTCAGCTGAGGATAGACTGGCGTAGGCCAGGGGTAAACAGGTGTAGGTCCAAGTGGCAACAGGTAGGGCAATACCGGCGAAGGACAAACAGGGGCTGGAGGCAAATTTGGAGGAGGTCCCACAGGTGCAGGCTGAGAGAGGCAAGTGCCAGTGTGGAAGAAGCATGGGCAGGCGACAGAGGAGGGAGGGACTTGGCTCAGTGGGTAAGAGGAAACCTCAACAGCCAATGAACACATGCCAGTTGAGCTACCATGCTGTGTGTCCAATATTACAAGGGGCCTAAGCAGCAGGGGCTGAGGGGCCGGGGAAGAACCCTGGCCCGAGGAGCCTCTGCCAGAGAGGGTATTAGAAGCGGGAGGCTGGGCCACCGGTAGCCCAGTGGAAGAAAGGGTATTCGGGGCCACTGGGGCCAAACTCCTGGAGAAGGAGGAGGACCCCTGAACAGTCGAGCAGCGCTGCGGTGACTGCGAGTGGGAAGAGGAGGACCGGGGCCTGTCATGGTCCTTGTACCTGGGTTTATGCTTCCCACTGGCCCTATCACAGGACTTGGGAAGAATGAGAGCCCAAGGACTGGGCCAGGGAGGCCAAAGAGCTCCTGGCCTGCAGTTCCCATACCATGGAGGCGAGCTTTTGCTTTAGGAGAAAGTTCCCAATCATCCACTGGCAGCATCGCTTGGTGGTCTGGTTGAACTTCTAGCAACACTCGCAGGCTTGGATGTCGTGATCCGGGCCTAAGCAGCAGACACAAGCAGAGTGGCCGTCCTTTGTGGGAATTTGCTGACCACAGGCACACTTGGTAGAATGCTCCATAGACGACGTCGGTTTACAGGACATATACGACAAAGAAAACCATCAAAATACGGAATAATAACTACAGTAAGAAAACAGAAAAATAAAGAAACGTGGCAGGAGAAGGTACAAAAATGGTGGTCAACTGAAGCTGTGGCGGTTTCCAAAGATCTGACGTTATATTGGTCGACTGTGGGAAAAGAATTGTGTGGAGGCTGTGGGGGCCACCCACTCTTACAGAATTGGCTGACATCAGTGGGTGACGTTGATGGTGGGTGGCCCCCTCTGGTAGACTGCTAGCTAGAAAGTTTCTGTGTGATCCTAGTGCCTGGCGGCTAAGTCCTACCGGTGTGGCCTGCTGCAAGAGATGCACTTGAAGTAAGACAGTAAATTTATGTAATAACTTACCGTAACAATAGATCTTGCAGTAGGTACTAACAGATAAGACTAAGCCACCACATGCAAGGACCGCACAGAAAACTTTTAGCTAGCAGTGTCTGGTGGGGGACTGCCCACCCAATGTCATATGACTGATGTCAGCGTGCTGCTATATAGTGAACGGTTCCCACGCCCACCCTCCAGTTCTTCTGCTGGAGACCTAGAAAGGTGCGACAGGAGGTAGAAGTGGGCTCCTGGAGCTATAAAGCTAAGAAAGGAGAAGTAGTAGAAGAAATCCAGGGGGAGGTGGGAGGGAAAGCAGTACCTACTGCAAGAGCCTCTCTCAAAGATCTACTGTTACAGTAAGTTCTTACAGTACGTAACTGTACTATCTTACTTCGAGAGGGCTCTTGCAGTAGCTACTAACAGATAGGACAGAGTCCCAAGCAGTTAAATTCAGACAAGTCTACGACATGGGAGGTAGGAACAAGTTTGCAGAAAACAGGGATCTTAGGACAAGAGTCCCTGAAAAACAGCTAGGCCAAAACCTGCTCTGTGCCTATGAGCAATGTCCAAACTGTAATGCTTAGTGACGGTGTGGACAAAATTCCAAGTGGCAGCCGCACACATATCTGCGGCAGAGACGTTCCAGAAACAAGCAGTAGAGTCAGCCACACCCCTGGCTGAGTGCCCATCGACTTCCCCAGAAGTGGTTTGTTATACTTCTGATAAAAGGTAAAGTAGTTTGCCAACCATTTGGGCAAACACTGTTTTGAAACCGCAGCTCCTCCTCTTTTGGGTACAAAGGAAACAAATAACTAGGCAGTTTTCCAGACTGGCTTCATCCTATTAGTGTAGTAACAAAGAATTCTATGTACATCGAGAGTATGTGGAATTGCTTCACCCTGATTGGAATTCTCAGGGTAGTACACTGGCAACTGAGTGGTCTGATTTAAGGTAGACTCTGAAACCACCTTAGGTAAGAACTTGGGATTAGTTCACAGAGCCACTCGATCTCTGTGAAAAATCAAAATAAGGCTCCCTACACATCAGGGCCTGAAGCTCGGAAATTCTTTGAGCCAAAGTAATGGCAACTAAAAAGAGTGCTTTCCATGAAAGGTAGCGCATGTCACAACTCGCAGCTGGTTCAAATGGAGGCAGCTTGAGTTTTTCCAAAATGAAGTTCAGGTCCCAGGGCAGGGCTTCTGACTGGGGGTTTCAAATGAAGAATCCCTTTTAGGAATGTCTTGGATACTTTCAACTGAGCCAGGGTTTTGCCATTCACTGGGATGTGGTAGGAAAAAAATGGCAGTTATATGGACCTTCATGGTCAAGTAACTGAGTCCAAGGTCAGAGAGGTGCAACAGATACTCGAAGACCTGCGGAAGGGGGCAGGAAAAAGGGTCCCACTCCTTGGATGTGGCCCATATGGAAAATCTCTGCCATTTCATTGTGTAAGTGGATCTAGTGGAAGGCTTTCTGGCCTCCACTACAACCTGTGCCACTCTAGAGGAAACTCCAAAGCGAATGGCAGCAATGTCAATAGGTGCCACGCATGCAGGTGAAGGGACTTGAGGCCTGGATGGACCAGGGTGCCCTGTTCCTGAGTTACAAGGTCATGACAGATGGGCAGGGGAACTGGAGGTTCCACTGACAGATGTTGAAGCAGAGAGAACCACATCTGACGTGGCCAGTAGGGAGCAACTATCAGAATCATGTGTGCTCCCTCTGCCTGTAGTTTCAGTAATACCCTCTTCAGTAATGGAAACGGAGGGAAGGTGTAAATGAATCTCCCTGTCCAGTACAGAGACAGCACATCTTGCCAGAAAACACCACGCGCTGGAGTGAGTGAGCAGAAAGTTGTTAGCTCTGCGTTGGATGGGGATGCGAACAGATTGAGAGGTGGCCGACCCCAACTGGCAAATATTTCGTCTACCACAGACTGTCTCAGCTCCCACTCGTGGACTCTGGCCTGAGTGCAACTGCAAGTGTCAGCCAGGACGTATTGAACACCAGGGACATGCACTGCCGTGAGGTGGAGAGTGTGTTATACTGCCTAGTACCATACACACATCGCTTCGGGACAGAGCGGGCACAAGTGAGTGCCTCCTTGTTTGTTTATGTACCAGACAATGCATATGTCTGTCTGGATCATGAGTGATCCCGGCTGAAGGAGGCGCTGGAATGCCTGCAGGGCATATAGCACTGCTCTCATCTCCAGTACACTAATATGTAGTGAAAGTTTGTCTCGGAGTCCAAAGAACCTTGGGCTTTGTGGGATCCTAAATGGGCTCCCCATCCCAGTCCCGAGGTGTCCATCGTCAGGATCTGGGAGGGAGGGAGGAGGAGAAGCTGAAAAAGGACCCCTTTTCCAAGGTTGTCCAGGTTCTGCCACCACAAGAGGTCCCAAGCCATTAGGTTGGAGACCAGGATCACGTGATCCAGGTCATCTGATCTCTGATCCCACTGTACTCAGAGAGTCCATTGTGTGACCTGCATATGGAGTCTGGCTAGATGTACAGTCGGAATGGCAGCTGCCATAAGACCCAGCAGGCGAAGGATCGACCTGGCGGAGGTCCACCTCTGTGAAGCCACCAGATGTGCTCGTTACTGGAGAGTCTCTGCTCCATCTGGTGGGAGGAAGGCTCTCCCCTGGACTGTATCTAACACTGCCCCTATGAATTGGAGGTACTGTGAAGGGATAAGGTGGGATTTGGGATAACTGACTGAAATGCCCACCTGCTGGAAAATGTCCAGGGTACTGGACAGGTACCTGACTAGGTTGTCCCTCGACGGGGCTGAAAGAAGCCAGTCATCGAGGTAAGGGAAACACATGAATGTCCTGTCTGCGTAAAGACGCAGCAACCACTGCTAGGCACTTCGAGAACACTCTTGGTGCTGACGACCGGCCAAAGAAGAGAGACTTTTTTTTTTTAAACTTTATTTATAGATATCATAGGACAAAGTAGCAAAATGTACATACATTCAAGGTACAAATGCATTCTTACAGCAGAAGAGAGCTATCTGATCAGTATTTCCTATAGGGGATAATGCATTACAGCATATTTTTCAAATACAATCCCTCCGCCCCCCTTAAGTAAGTAAGAGAACAAGACAAGAAGTATAAACTTGAAGGTCATGGCACTCTCACCCCAGACTATTTTCATTAACAGCTTTTTGCCAAGTTTCACTCCCACTCACAGAATTAACCCTGTTGTGGGGAAATGATGCTTGCAAACTATACAATTACTCTAATCATAAGATTCCCTGTGCTCGGTTAAGTTAAAATGAAACCCTGTATATATACCGATCCTCTAAGGGACCATACAGGGAAAAGAAACACAGTGTAGGGTCACACCTCACAACCTTTTGTTACTGAAATGAGGGACATGGACATTTCTGGACACTCAAAATGAGGGACACAGACCCTCAGAATGAGAGAGACATCCTCAAACATGGAGATACAAGCTCAGAACACTGTGAAAACCATAGTGTTTACTTGTACAAAGTTTATTTTGGATTTAGTATTTTAGAATGTTAAGTGTTTCTGCTTTAAAGTCTGAATTTACAGTACATTCTCTGTGTGGGCAGCACCTTTTCCATGAGGGACAGATGAGGGACAGAGCAATTTTAAGGGGAAAAATGAGGGATGTCCCTCACAATGAGGGACACTTGAGAGGTATGTGTAGGGTATTTAAAGTCCACGAACTGAGCGGTGAGCATCAGCCCACCTTAGAAATATCAGCACACCTTAGAAATATCACACTATCCAGTTGCACAGATATAGAATTTAACACGCATATATGTACACTGAAAGAACAAACTTACAGTATGTATGCCCATCATTGTTATTTATCTTGGAGCATCTAAAGACCAAAGTACTGCCTTGCCAGCACCTCTGCCCACAGGGACAAACAGGACAAAACAGTTCAAGAAATGTTTATTCTGGTTCCTCATTCACCTCATCTTCTGAAACCCCCACATCCATTTGAGTTAACAGTTTTTCAGCAAAGTTAGCGGTGGCTTCGGGATTGGTAAAAATGTGAGGCTTGTTCTTACAGGGGTGTAGTCAGCAATTTCTATTTTGTACACACAATCTCCAACTCCAACAGCTACCCCCCAATTAATTAAGCAATAAGCCACGAGGAGGCGTGGGTTATCGGGGGATTTACCATGATTGGTGTGGTTTGCCCACAAGGCTCAGCAGAGTGGTAAACCTGCCAACCGTGAAAATCCCTGATAACCCACATCATCCCCAAGTGGCTTATCATATTATACCATGGTGCCATTTTTTTTGATACACACATTACCTAAAAAAAAAAATGTTTTGTATTTTATTTCATTTTTGTTGTATTTGCAAGTCCGCCACAAAAAACACAGTCCTTGGTTCTTTGAGTTGTACTTGGCTGCAAGGGCTGTTGCTAGGGTGTTGCTATGGCTGTGGAGCTGGAGGGAGAATACAGGGGTTTCAGAATGATCGTTTGCCACTGCAGTGTACAGAGAGAGAGAGAGAGAGCGCGAGAGAGAGAGAGTGCTCTGTTAGTAGAAGAGGAACGGTTGGTTGCTGTGGCAGACTCTGACTTCGTGTGTTTTTTTCATATGGAGCCACACATAGCAGTGGAGAATAGCAATGTCCAGCACACTGTCCTTACGTTTTTTTTCTGCTCGGCAGTGGGGATTCGGACACAGAGAGCAGGACTGTAAGAGAGACAAAGCATGAATGAAGAGGACATGGAGTTTGTGTTGTTGAGAGACAGGGGATGGATATGCTTTTTTTTTTTTTTCTTCTTGTGACCGAAAGTGGGGATTCAGATACGGAGGACTGCACGAGGAAGTAGCAACGGAGCCAAGTAGACTGCAAAGAATTTTTATGAGGTGAATTGAGTAGACGTTTATGGGCAAGAAAAATACTTTATTTAAATGTAGTTATGTAGTGGAACACGGTGAACTGTGTTTAAATTTCCCAGTCACTTGTGAGAGACGCTAGTTAAGCAGATTCAACAAGGCAGCTTAAATTTTGTGGTTTCGGGGTCGGATTTATTTTTTTAATATGTGGCTGGCTAGCACCTTTTGTGGTGATTATCGATAGATAATCAACCCAGGTAAGGTGCCAATCTGGTTATCTCATTGGTCAGTGTCCGACGTCCATGGTATAATAAAATGTTCACATCCCCTCCAAATGCTACCCCCTTTCAAACAAATCAGAATGCCATCAGACGTTTCCTCTACTCTCTAAGGAGGTTTATACATCTGTCTCCTAAACAATGGAAGTTTAAACAGAGACACTCCTCAGCGGCCTACACTAACTCAGATATTTCAGATTAGAATGATAATGTTAACAGAAAGGCTTATGTTTCGAGACAGGCACTCAAAAAAACTGTACACAAATGTGTACAGTGAGTATGCCTACCTACACCCTTGTGTTCTTATGATGAATTTCCAATCGGGCAGGATACAGTAATTAAGCCCTCACACCTTTGGCCAACAGGGATTTCTTCGTGACTTACAGCTTCTTTTTTCAGTCCTGTGTTTGCGATGATAGGTCTGGGGGAAACCCCAGTCTGCTGCCCTCCTAAATTATGTCCCCTTGGCTTCATGCAGCTTGGAGCAGGGGAATTCTGGCCTCTGGTGTCGACAATGTGGCTATTGCTGTAAGGGGCCTTTTCCCTGGATCCTCCTCGTGGTTTCTGGTGCAGTGGGTTGGTGAATGCTTGGACCACCTTCACCCCTATGGCCCTTGGAAGCAGATTTAGGTCATCAAAGATAATGCTTTCTAGAGTATTCACCAGCTCCATGAGTCCTGCATGTCATGGGGGGAACCTACAATCCAAACAGTGCGTTGTCGGAGCCCATTCTCCAGGAATTCAACCTTGGAAAGCAGAAAACTCACATAGCGGATCAGGCCTGAGGACACTTCCAAGTGTCGCTCAGATGTAGAGGTGAGCTCAGCAATGGCAGTTTTATTCTCCATAATTTTATTGACGAAGTTGGTAAGCTTCTGGTCCATAGTAGCCAGTCGCTTTCTCGTCTCATCCCCCGTCACTTGAAGTTTGCTGAGAAACTGAAGGATTTGGGTGAAGTCTGTGGCATTAGCTACAATTGGGCCCGAAGCTTTAGAAGATGCACTGTTCCCAGGCATTTTAAAATACATTTCCAGCCCTGAGACCGAGGGCTGCTGATGTTCTTTGGTCCCACAGTGATCCGCTGAACTTCCTCTTGCAAGCAGTGTATATGATTGTACATTTAAAATCAGTAAACTCACTGAATTTTAAACTTATTTATTAATCCCACCAGCAGCTCCAAAAGAGATGTCCGCCCTATTAGATGCTCCACAGCACCCCCCCCCCCCCCAACAAAGAGAAGAGCTTTGAATTGAAAATGTCCTCCCTAAAAACAAAATTTGAGAAACCAGCAGTGGGACGGATAAAATGTGGATATAGAGGTATGCATCCTGCATATTTAGAGCACAGAGCCAATGTTCCTGATGTAGTAAGGGAAGGAGACCCATCAGGGATAGCATTCAGAACCTCTTATACTCTACAAAGAGGTTCAGACTGCTGAGGTCCAGTATTGGTCTGGGGTCACTCGTCTTCTTGGAGAACAGGAAGAAGTTTGAGTAGTATCCCCCGTCTATCTGATTCTAGGAAACGGATTATATTGCTGCTTTTTGCAGCACAGAGTCAATTTCCTCTCTGACCAAATGGATGCGACTCTGAGGATAATAAGAGGGACCTGGAGGATGCTCCGGTGGTCTCTCTAGAAGCTGTATTGTGTGCCTTTTGGCTACGAGTTAAAGTACCCATGAGTTTGCTGTGATTACCTCCCAGCCCGGTAGGTGGCTTGCAAACCTGCCTCCTACTGGTTCCCCTAGGACTAGGTCTTCTGACGTTGGTTCTGTTGTTATCTTTGCTGTCATCACTGCTGCCAACGAAAGGGCTGCTTTGGCTTTTTGGGGGGGGGTTGTACATAAACTGGACAAAGCACAAGGCTTTGCCCTTGTCCTGTAGCTCTGTAATAATATCTTTAACATCCCATCCAAAAAGTATAGGGCCCCGGAACAGGAAATACTGGATGGCTGACTGGACCTTAGGTGCCAGGCCAGAGATCCTCAGCCATGAGTGTCTATGTAAGCAGACAGTCGTAGCTGTCCCCCTTGCGGTGGCATCCACTGACGTGGATGTGACCCTCAGTGTGTGTCAGCTAGCAGATCTAGCTGACCTCATCGTACCAGTCATTTCTTCCGTGACCTCTGAGTCAGGAAGTTTTTCCAGCTTGGATTCTAGCTGACCCAGAATAGATTTCTGGTAGACCACCATTTGAGCAACATAACTTAGTGCTCTAATGGCCAGGATGGATGAAGAGTAGAACTTCTTTCCAAACTGATCCAGTACCTCTGACTCCTTGTCAGGGGGAGAAGTACTAAGGTGCTTAGGTTTGGACGAGCGGTTGTGGGCAGCACTAATAACCAATGAATCGGCCTTCGGATGGACATGAAGGTGGCCCTTCCCTTCTGGTGTCTGGTACATCTTAGCTGCCTTCCTTGCCACTGGGGCCAATAAAGCAGGTTGTTTCCATATTGTTTACTTATTCTATTTATTTATTCAGTCGCAGATTACAATACCTTTGAGTGCAAGGCGCTCATTTACAAAGGTTCCGTGACAGTGGGGAAGGGTGAACAAACATACAGAGGTGGTAATACAAAGGCTAGGTTTAAGAAACAGGAAAGTATATACAGTACTTTAATTATCTAGAATTAATAGCTTTGGTAGTGGAGCAGAAAGGAGCCGGGGGGAGGTTAATGAGAGAAGAAGAGGGGTAAGCAGCCAGAAGGCCTTGTCAGTAGGCGTAGAAAGAGTGGCAGGGTGCAGGTAGTAGGTAGGTAGGATGGGAGGTGGTGGGAGCGGGAGAGTCAGGGGAAGGTAGGAAGATATAGCAAGGGTTGGAAAGGTAAAGCTTTTGGGTGGAAAAGAGGGAACTGGAGTGCGCACAGGTGGTAGTATCAATTAGAAGCAGTCGCAGGAACTGTTTCTCGTAAGATGCTGATGGAGCCTGTGCTTGAAAGGACCTAATCTTGGTATGGCTAGGATTTCACTGGGAAGTGCACTGAATCAGAGTGGGGCTCTGTAAGCAAATGACCGCTGCCCTTGAGATGTCCTGCACCTAGGAATCTTCAGAGATTGATGGGCTGAGCTTCGAGTGTGCTGGGCGCTGGAGTGAGGGGCTAAGGAGGTTCACAGTTCTGGGAGGCAAAAGGCAGAGAAGTGCTTTTTTAGCCAACAGGTATGTTTGGTACTGTATCCTTCTGCTTAGTTGAAGCCAACCAGATTGGGCGTATAGGTTGCATGTGTGGGTAAGGCGTGCAGCACCGGCGAGGAATCTGCATGCCTTATTTAGTGCAATGGATATTCTACGGAGTGAAGAAATAGTAAAGGCACCATAGATAACCAAGCCATAGTCGACAGTAGGTAGGACAGAGCTGATAATTGCAGTTTTGAGGGCTTTGGGTGTCAAGCAGTGTTTATGTCTGTAGAGCAGACCAATCTTGATGTTGACAGCTCGGGCAATGTTGTCGATGTGCTGAGCATAAGAAAGTGAGCTGTCCAGGGTTACTCCCAGATACTTGAAGTGTAGGATTTGTTCCAGAGGTACTCCCATGCAGTTTTGGATTGTAAGTGGTTGAGACTTGTGCTTGCTATGGGTGCTACTGAACAGCATAACTTTAGTTTTTTTGTAGTTCAGGATCAATTTGTGAGCATTGAAACAGTCCTCAGCTTCTACAAAACTATGTTGTAGTTGACGTTCCAGTTGCTGTGGGTCAGGGTTACTAGTAAAGATGACAGCATCATGTGCATACAGTAGCATCTGTTGGTGGCAGACCTGAGGTAGGTTGTTCAGGAAGATGCTGAAAAGTAAAGGCCCTAAAATAGAGCCCTGCGGTACACCTGAGTGGACAGGCAGTTTGACCAAGGTAACATCTGCAAGTTTCACCTGTTGGGATCGACCATCCAGGTAACTCTTGAACCAATCTAACGCTTCAGAGGTTAGACCTACGGAGGCTAGTTGTTGAAGAAGAGGAAGAGTGTGGTGAACAGTGTTAAAGGCCTTTGTAAGGTCTATGAAAGCTGCTCCCACTTTGTGGATATTGTGGAGGCCAGATCCTCATGAGGGCCTATCCATGGTGGGATGAGGGTCAGAGATTGATCCGATAGTTCCAGATGCTCCGCGAGCCTTTGGCGTTGGGGAATTTGTTCCTCCGTGTGCCAGTCGTATGCTGTCTGGATCTTCCTGAGGAGTTCCATGAAGGAAGGATCCTCAGAAGTGACTCTGGTGATTCCCTCGGTTTCGGGTCATCCGGGGAAGGGGACTCATAGTCCGAGCCTGAATGGGCTGAGTCAGGCTCAGATTCCGACATCCGGCTGTTATCGGGAGTGCCAAGTCTAGGTAGAGGGATGTCCACTGATCTCGAGAGGTCCACAGGTCTCAAGAATTCTGTGTGCCATTCTGGTTGAGGTAAAGGCTCTGTAGATCTACCTGACGTCGACGGCCTGGAGTCCATCGAAGGAAGTTGCCTGTGTGTCAGTTCCCTGGCGACTTGACGTCAGGGTAACCTGGCGCTAATGCTTCTCAAGCTCCAACATGAGCTAAAATTTTGCTTCGTCCCACCACGAACAAAGCATCGCCTGCAGCTCCACCTGAGCATGGGCTGCAGGAGGAGACGGCAGAGGCTGAGGCCCGTACCCTGGCATCGGATAGCCCAGCACCTGATAATAAGGTGACGGGTATCCCATCAGGGGATAACCCGGCGATGGGTAGGATGGAAAACCCAGCGTTGGGTACTCCAGTGTTGGATGCCCTGGGGGATATTGTGGTGCCAGGTAGCCGAGTGTCAGGTAGCTCTGAATACCACCTGAGGGCCCAGCATCGGCCCTGATAGAGGGGCCATTGAGCCTGGCAAAGGACTCAGAGGAGCTGAGGGGACTGGTGGGGGGCCGGATGGTGCTAGCAGAGGGCCTGAAGGAGGGTCCGATGGCCTAATGGGCCCATAAGAGGGGCCGGCATCAGGTCTGATGGCGGCCGGTATTACCATCGTCGGATCCGGCGATGAGTCAGGCAATGGGTGATCCGGTGTCGGCAGGGGACTACTGCCTGATGGTGGTCACTCTCCCTTCTCTGGATCTGGTGGTAGTGGAGAAACTGGAGGAGCCACCTTGAGAAGTGGAGGGAGAGGACCCTCCAGGATCAGCTGCGGCTCAGACAACAGCTGGTCCAGTTCCTCGACATCAGGCCTGTTGTCAGGGCCTGCTGGAGGGACTGGGGCTTGGTGCTCGTCGGAGGAGCCGACATGTGGCTTATCAGTCGGGGCTGTGAGACCGGAGAAGCAGACATTCGACTTACTGGCCATACTACTCACAGTTGACCCCATAATCTTGAGGGGTCTAAGGGCAATGGGTATCTCCTTTACCCTGGAGACTCCAGTCGGAACCAAAAATCTGTTCCGGTGGTGGTGGTGGGGCAACGGCTGTTCCATGGTGACAGAGTTGGCCTTGGCTGGAGGGAACCCCCCTCTGTGTCCGCGGCTCCAGGTGGGGGCCATGGACATAATGGAGACCATTCCCGGTCCCAATGTCTCTCCTTGTTCTGCTTCTTCTTGCGATGGCCCTCTGGGGAAGAGGACGAGCGCCTGAGTTTCTTCAGCTCCGTCTCCATGGATGCCATTTTAAATTTTAGTAAATGGGCTTTTAAGATCTGCTGACCGCGTTTCCGTGTGGCCTGGTTAAAACCTTGGCAGACCTCACAGTCCTTAGTCTTGTGCTCTGGGCCCAGGCAGAAGAGGTAGAGAGAACAGCCATCTTTGTGAAGGAGCCGCACTTATTTTTATGTGAATCGGGAGGCATCAGAGATGACATGCACGATGCGAAAAAACACCAACACTTTATGAGAAAAACGAGTAATAAATGAGTAGAATACTCATCCAAAATGGCGTAGACAGAAGCAACATTCTCCGTGAGGTCCGACATGCGCAGGTTGATGGTGGGAAAGAACTGGAGGGCGGGTGTGGTGATCGTTAACTATATAGCGCCATGCTGATGTCGGCCATGTGATGTCGGGTGGGCGGCCCCCCGCCAGACACCGCTAGCTAAACGTTTTCTATGTGGTCCTAGCGCCTAGTGGCTTAGTCCCATCTGTTAGTACCTACTGCAAGAGCCCTCTCGAAGTAAGATCTTAAATTATAGTAAGACTCTAATGTATAGAGAAACATTAGAAAACGCAGCACACCCCTGTTGGATAAGAGTAAACAAACACTGGAAACATTTTCACTGTTCAGATACCAGATGAACCAGCATTACCTAGACAGAAGTGATCTGTCTTAGATTATCAGTTTGTACTACTCAGTATGGATTTAGAGGTATCCTTGTTTGTGCGTATTGCTTAGTGTCCACCCCTTTGCTGCTCAATTAGTGTGTACAGTATACATTTCACTTTAAAGAGAAAATGGATGCAAGCACCCAAAACGTATTCTTGTATGATGTGACCTTTCTGTCCAGTAAATGTTTCTAACATGCCAGCCCATCAGCACAGGAGTAGGGCTACCACTTGTGATGTTAGTGACCCAGGTCTGGAACATGCCTGGATCATTGGGGGTCAGACAAGGGGGAGGAGACTTGAGCATCACAGTGGATACCTTCCTCTTCTGGTACGGGAAGGCTGGATTGTGTCACCGTGTAAGAGTACAGGTGGCAGTGCAGCAGTTGAGACATCGGGAGGGGGCACACTGCATGGTGGGTTGTGCACACACTTCCACCAGGACTTCGGTTCTACCACCAACGTCCCCATGGGGGAGGGAAAAACAGCAGCTGGGGGAAGTAAGGGGTAAATCCACTTGGACCGGGCCTTATGACAGCCAAAAACAGTCAGATGGTGGTATATCTGTCTTGACAGCCTGAGGAGCTGAAACACTTATTAAAAAATGCAATTCTAACATAAAAGTAAGAACTTACTGGTGGGCCTAGCACAGTGGTGAAGAGGAGACCAGGGTTCACTTGTGAGTCCCAGAATCCCACAATGCAACTGGCTGGGGCCCAGCTCAGAGATGGGGTGCTCGACTCCTGGGAGGGAAGGATAGCATGGAACACCTGGCATTCCCAGCCTCTGCCAGTCAATCACAGAGCAGCACTAGCATCAGATGTGAAGGCAGATATTCATCCATGTTCCTAGCCAAAAGAAGACTGCAGCTGTGATGACCCCGATGGTAAGGTGGGCAAAAGAGGGAATCAAGGTGGAACACGAAAACATAATGATAAAAACACAAAACCTGGAAGGGGGAGGCCTGGGTCGGAGGCATAGTCAAAGGTCTTCAACTCAGTTAAGAAGGGTTAACACAGCTTAAGCCATAAACTCTGGAGTGTGCTGTTCCACTTTAATCTGTTTCGTTTTACTAAAAAGATTAGGACCTCATAGTTTTGCTCTCTGTATCGAAGGGACATGCCACATTGTCTGACCACATGTGACCATGCTCTCAGCACTCAGAAGCAGGACTTTAATGTCTTTTATAATTCGAACTAAACAATGTACCTGGTTGTAAGGCTTCACCACCAATGAGCACATCACTTAGTGTGAAAGATGAAGGATAATATTTTGGTTTCTGCCAGAAAAAAAGTCTCTTCTTCTTTCTCACCAAACCCAAAAGCTGTAATCGATCCGAATCATTCAGTCTGGAGACTGGAATTAAGAGACCATCAGTATCGATCTCTTTCACAAATGTTTTAGTTGCTTTTGCAAACATCTTAAAAGTTTTACTTTCCTGTAAAATAAAATAAACAATTATCAGTTTCTGACATCAAGCCACCTTTGTGTTGAAATGTTGGCACTGTATGGGTTACCATACACAAGGCTGTGTTTCCATTGAGCACACCCATGCTCTCTACACCTACATCAACTTCAATTTGGTGTTCTGATCCTCATCACCTGTATTGTATGTACCGCTTGTTCACTGTACTTGTACATCGATTTTTCTTTGCTTTTACCTTGCCTATACACTGGTCATTTTGTAATCCAGTCTGACCATCCTGTATTCTAGTACTGTATATACACCTTGTATATGACCTGTACTCCGCTCTTGCCCAGGCTACATTGTAACCTGCCTGACACTGTTGTATTTCTGTAATTTTTGCCTCCTTTCACCACTCCCCCGGGTCGCACCTGGAAAAGACCCTTGGCTCAGTGTGCCTCTCCCGGTTACCAAACTTTTAAATAAATAAATATAAAAACTGTGATAGCAGGTCTGTACGTACTAATCCATATAGTTTCCAATAAATTATTATTCCTATCTGCAGCTGTTTAATGTGGATCTTATAGGAATAGGACTCTCTACTGTCATTTTATCTTTTTAGGTCAGGCAGCCAAGGAGTTTTGCAAAGCATGACTTTAAATACCTGTGAGTATGGCTTCACCCCACTTGGACCTTTAACAGGTACACGGACCATGTTATAGCCGCTGCAGATCCAAGGATAAGAGTACCGAACAGAAATAAAAGTGACTGTACCAGAGAGAGAATCTGGAAACAATTCCTCATGGCCATCTTCAACCACACGGACACTGTCTACCAAACTGTAACCAGTGCAACCCTAAAACAGGTGAACACACACTGCAATAAACAGTACAGATTCACCATGTCATGAGAGCTCAACACACATGTGCACACACTGTGACAGACTACATGGCTGCAGCAGCACAAAAAATGTTTCACTTGGCCAATTTTGTACATAAATGCACTCGTGGCTCTACAGTTAACTACCTCAAACTCTGAATCACTACCAGAGTGCAGGTATGCGCTACACACCCTGGCAAACATCAACTACACATATAATAGTGTAAGGGTGACCATACACAACAAGGCAGTGTTTCCAGTGAAGGGATACGATGACATCATAAGGCCCTCAAGAGCAAAGTTCAAGAGGTCTCTGATGTCATCTCATCTGAGACAGAAACACAAGCCTTGTAGTGTATGGTCACCCATACACTGTTCTATAGTGTGTAAATAGACAGTATTCATTATCAGACTTTCAATTTCTGCAGTGAAGGTGCAGATAATTTGATTCACCGAAACAGCAACTGTTGTAAGCCAAAATTTATTTTTAATGCCAAGCAGCAACATTTTTTTTTGGGGGGGGGGGTGGAGAGGAGGGATGCAATAGCCCTTAGTAACCATCAGCAGCAGTACAAGGTACCCACAATGAAATTCTTCCACTCACCATGCACCTGACAGAACAAAACTGATGCTTGCTGCTACCCCAAAAATGTTTAAAGGGGAACAGTCAGCACCAAAGAGTTTATATGAGCTCTAATCTTTTTGTTGCTGCTCCCGCAGTCCTCCCTAGGCTAAGTACAGTTACAGGGGACTGTATTAAGCCCCTGGAGAAAAGAAGACCTAGAAAACATCTGAGCAGAGTTTATAAAAGTGCTACTATGCACTCCAGGCTGCTGAATCTCCCACGGCTGCCTAATGCTCTGATGTCAGCTGCAGGGGATTCTGGGACTTGTAGTAACAGAAGATGTCAACCTAGTACTACGAAAAATTAATCGGATACAAACTGCTATACATCAGCAAATATTAACTAAGCCAAAATGTTTTTGCACACAAAATGCACATTGGGACCAGCCCCAAACCCGAGTGTGGAAGCCCTTTGTGCTAACTATTCCTCTAAGTATTTACTGCATTGAAACAGAAACATGGCTTTTTGAGGAAAAGGGCAGCAAACCATGGTCTACTGATGGGGCAGAAATCAGTAAAATCAAGTGGTACTGGGGTGCGGTCGCACCCCTGTATTTCGGGTTGAGAAGGCAGTTAATGTTTAAACCCCAATTTTTGCACTTTAATACCTTTGCAACCGTTCCGTGGATTTACACAAACTTTTGCATACATGGTCTTGTTGGGTAGACCTCTTGACGTTCCAAGTTTCGTTCTGGTTGGATGTTCGGATTCCGAGACCTGGATAGTGGAAAAAAGTGAATTTTGGGAGGGGGCCTCTTTTTGTTCTCAGTCCCTAGCGCCTAGAAGGTTTGGAATTTTGATTTGAAATTTTCAGTGTAGAAAGGGCCTGGCCCACAACAGTGTCTTTCGTTAGTTTGGGGAAAATAATATTAATTTGTTCTAGAGTTATTAATGTTTAAAATGTGGGGTTCTGAGCATGCTCAGTATGTACTTCAAGATAGCTGTATGTAACAAAAGAATCCTTTTTTTATTTTTATTTACTATACTTTACCGTGCCGACGGCCGTCTGGCACCTCAACCCGGACACCAGTTTCCACTCTCAAATTTGGGCCACATCTCCCCAATACCCCCGTCTTACCACCCAGGGTGGGGTTGCGGCACCCAGGCCTTAGTGCTGCAGATGATGGGATAGGTTGGGTAGCCAGCCCTGAGAGCTGATTGAAGCTGGGGGCCGGCTTCATCTAGGGCGGCTGTCAGCAATTTTTCTGGATGTATGGGGGGAGCAGGGACGTGCAATGATGACCAGCATCTGCCCCTGAAGCACCTGGCATCAGTGTGCCCGGTACACCAAGCCTCCGCTAGGTGTCCATGTTACGTTGATCACTCTACCCCCTTCCCCCGGAGAAGGAGAGCAGTCGTCAGAAGCTCGATCCTTCTCCCCTGGCCGGCCCTCCGATGTCCAGGATCAGTTCCCAAACCCAGGTCACTGAAATCGCAGGTAGGCACCCTGCCCCTGCGCCAGTGGGCTGGCCCTCAAAAGAAGAATCCTTTTTCATACGAGGCCAATCCTTTTTCGTGATCAAAAATTCCTTTTTCATTTGCTGCCATCTTGTTTCCATTAAAAAAAAAAAAAACACACAAAAATGACATCCTGCAGAGAGATCAAAACATCAGTCTGGCTCATTGGGACCCCATTAGGTAGATTCTGCACTTAACTGTTTTTTTTTACATTTGTAATCATTTTTCATGACCCACTTCTGCTTTTTTTCATATGACCTTTTTTGTTCATATGAAAAAGGACCCTCAGATTGCACCTTCCCAGTGTCTAGTGCTCCCCCACCCTCCAATTGCCCTCCCTGTATTTTTTTATTGCTTTCCTCGTGTCTACTGGCATTCCTCACCCTCCAATTTTTGTCCCCGTATGTTTTTCATCTTTCCCTCGTGTCTATTGGCACCCTCACCTTTCTGCTTGCCATCCATGTATTTTTTCCAGTTTCCCTGGTGTCTAGTGGCATCCTCCCTCAGATTGCCATACACGTATTTCAATACACTGTAATAAAGAAAACTGTCCCTCAATGTCTTTTTTATACTGTTTAAAAAAAAAAAAAAGGTCCTCACCGATCGGCCCCTCCCACCACAACCTCCCACTGAACACCCCACACACATCCTCACTCACCTGAACAGGTCCCAGGGTCAGGATCCACTCTCCGATCGAAGACACGTCTTGCTGCTGGAACCGCCGACTGCAATATCACAAACTAAGTTAAGTGTGGTTCAATGTATTTCAATGGTGATTTCAACTCTGATGCATAACGGGGACGTGGCCCAGCCAAGGTGAGTAATGGACACTTAATCCCAGAGCTCAGGAACCATCCAGCATAAATCAGTGCCATCCCACAACTTACAACAGCAACCATAACAATATATTACTGAAACGAGCTTCTTTATGGCTGCTCACATTAAATCCAGGAAAAAACAAGCACAACTGAACTTTAAACTGGCAGCAGACAGCAGCAGATCAGCAGGCCCAGAGTTACCAGTTACCCAAACGGCCTCTCATACGAATGCCTAAGAGATGCAAAATACACAATCTTGCACAGAAACATCACAACAAGCTCCACAAAACTCCTTCGAAAGCTTGATCAAATCTCTTTGCTATGAGCAGGTTTCGAAAATATGGGAGCCCAACTCACTCACCTCCAACAAACGGTAAACATGATGGGTGACACCGTGGAGAAGCACTCAGGAGTGCTAGATCAGCTAGAAACCTGAGCAAGTAATCAAGAAGACATTCCCAGACCTTGACATCCCTGCAAAAAGCCCTGAAGGAGAATAGACTCTCTTAAAGCCATCCTAGATGATCACGAGAACCGGGCGAGATGCTGTAACATCCGGCGTGTGGGGCTGCATGAGGGGAACAGAAGGGGGAAACTGGGGGGCTTTTATGGGGCCCTGGCTAACAAAAATGCTTCACTTACCTGAGATCCTCACCCTTGAAATCCAGAGAGCCCATCGCTCCCCTGGCTGTCGCCCGGGTCCGGAAGGAAGACCCCACCATATCATCATTAAATTTCTCTGCTACCAGGATCGGCAGGCCGTGTTGGAGGCTGCCAGGAAATCAGATCCAATTCTGGTTAAGGAGAATAAGATAAGCATCTTTCCAGACTACTCCAGATGCCTCCAAATTAAGCGGCAGGCTTTTGCGGCTGCCAAAAAGAGGCTACATGCACTAAACTGCTCCTCTGCAATGGTCTACCCCACCCAACTGATCCTCAGACCTCAGTACCGTAAATCTAAATCCAGAAGCGGCCAGGGCTTATATCGCACAAGTGCTGGAAAAAGAAACAAAATGCAGCAGGTCCAAAGTGTAATGGCAACTGAATTTATAAGAAGGTACTGTACGCTTCTTTTGATTTCCGGTGGCAGTGGTTTTGGCTACCGAGAGGGGCTGATTTTCCTGGCCCATAATGGAGATTTTCTCCAGCGTACAATGGCTGAGCTGGAAGGGCCCCATCCCTGGTCCTTCTTGTAGCCGCACACCTATCCCATAAAAAATCTGCGGGGGATGAACGTCTCATACAGATTTCCCTCATCGAAGCAACGGATAAGGACTGGGTAATGGCAGATTTATCAGAGCCGCTGACTGGGCTCAACTGGCATCAATTAACATCTACAGCCCGAACACATTTGCTTTGAAACGTTTACAACTTTTAAATTTTTTGTCCTTTCTCTCTGACGATATTTAGTTTCGGCTTTAGGCCTGAGGAAGCGGCCATATAAGAAGACTATTACAGAGAATACATCAGGACTTACTGGGACAAAATAACAACAAACTAATACTCGCTATCTCGTCTTATATTTCTACTGAAACCAATCTGTTTTATCAGCTTATTATTTAAAAGAAAAGTGTTGTGAAAAAACAAGGTTGCACTTGGAGAGTGGTTGAGGGGGTGGAAGCGCAGGGGGCACGGTGACTTGAGTATTGTTGGAGTACCCTCCAGGTTTACTCAGGGGAGGCCCCCAAGTCATAATGATGGTTGAAGCAATGAAAGGCAATCTGGTGTATGCATATGGGAGAGAGTGTGGATTGCTGGGGAGCCCTGATCTGGGGGCTCTGTCAGGGCATTCAAACACTTGGTCCTGGGGAGCTTACGCCTGGGGCTCAGGCGGGAGCACACTGGGGAGAGGCCCACGCTGACCTGGTGGGTTTCCTGCCTCCTTGCTACCTGGGGAGAAGCTTCGGCTTGCCCTGGGAACCCCCTAGGTGCCACTCTCAGGATGACAGAAGGCACTGTCTCACGGAATTCGAGAGCTCTGACATACTACAAAATGGCTGGATGGGACCTTTAGGCTCATCCATAAAAAGTAGAGGGATATGGGGGTATCTTCAAGTTGCAAGAGTGTGAAGGTGGGAAAGGGGACTAAGGAGGGGGGTGGGAAAAACAGAGTTTTACTGAGTTTGAACTAACATTTTACGCAGTCAGCACAGTTTTACTATTGCAAATTCAGAGGTTTAGTTCAAAAGTGTTTAGAGTTCTTTAACATTGTGTTCAGTTTGCATGTTGAAAATAAAAAAACAGTGGGCAGTATTTGGTTCAACAACTGTTGGGGTGATGTGAGACAGAGTGTTCCATTTGAAATACTATGTTCAGTTGTCACAATGGGTCATTTAAATTGCTTAACCTGGAATGTCAGGGGGCTAAAGACAGCGGTTAAGCAGAACAAAGTCTGGAGCTATATTAGGAAGGTCATCTCATTTCATTTCATTTTTATTGGTTATACTGGAAAGGTATGTGAGCATTGCTGCCTGTTTACACAAGCGTCCAGTTACATACAACGATCATGAGACATGACATAGGCTTAAATATTTAACTAACAGTGAAGGTTAATAAAATGGTACATAAATTTAGGATAATATAGACTAAAGGACAAACCATGAACTAGCCTTGGTAAATTTGATTTATTTTTATTTATTTTAGTCTTTGGTAACCGGGTAAGGCCCACTAGGCACAAGTGCCTGTTTTCAGGGGCAACCTGGGAGCACTGGATGGTTAAGTGACTTGCTCAGAGTCACACAGTATGCAAGTGGAGATTGTGAGAATCAAACTCAGGTCTGGTCTGCTGTATGCATCAAGCTCGTTCACACCTCGTTCCTCTAACCTCTGGGCTATACTGCCAGCCCAAACTAACAAACACAAGGTGACATTAAGCATTCAGTGAGGGTTTAACAATAATATAATATGACAGTGGGAAACAAAAAATGTAAGTGCAATCTAAAAACTAGCCTAGGTGGATTAACAATATTACAAGTGCTAGAAAGAGAGGGTAAGGGCCTGAGGTGGATAACCAGAGAATCAGGGGAAAAAGTGCAGAATGGGAGCCATATTAGAGCTGCAAGCAGGTGCAGGTGGGAGAGAAATGTCTCCTGATATTGTGATTGAAGGCATTTGTGGAGGGACAACAGAGTTTTAGTTCCGGAGGGAGAGAGCTGAAGAGCTTGGGCCCGTTAAAAGAGTGCATTTTCTGGCCTTGAGTGGTCCAGCAGAAAGGAACAGAGAAAGAGAGAGTGGAGGACAGTCTAGTGGTCCTGGTGGTGGCGGCTGTCTGGAAGAGAGAAGCGAGGCAATCAGGGAGCAGTCCACGGGAAGAGTTTGAAGAAGAAAGTAGCCATCTTGCAGTTGAGGCATGCCCCAAGGGAGAGCCAACTGGTGAGCTTGTAAAGGTCACAATGGTGTGTGAGTTTAGGGAGACCAGAGGCAAAGCGAATAGCATTGTGATAGGAGCTTCGAAATCTGGAGACATTTTTGATGGAGAGGCGGGGGAGGGAGACAAGTGAACCATAGTCAAAGACAGGAAGGAGGAAGCTGAAGACTAAGAGGGATTTGGATTCCCTGTTAAGGAAATGCTTGATTCTGTGGAGGATACCGAGTCATTGGTGGGCTTTTTTGATTGTGAGGCTAGTGTGAGCATCGAAATTGAGGTGGCTATCCAGGAGTAAGCAAAGGTATTTGAATTCACTGACTCTTTCAATGGTGTTACCAAGGTTGCCATAGAGGGAGAGGTCAAACCAAGGGGTTTGCGGTGGGGTGGAGAAAACCATGAACTTAGTTTTCATGGAGATGAGTACAAGACCTTTGGAAGTGAACCAGTTGTGAAGTCTGCTGAAATCGAACTGGAGTTTATCAATGAGAGTGGTGGGGTTTTTGTCCTGACAGAAAAGGGCTGCATCATCAACACAGAGATTGAGTTCTGAGGTGGTGCAGATTTCAGGCAGGGAGTTAATGACCAGAGAGGAGAGAAGAGAAGAGGGCCCAGGATGGACCCTTGGGGGACGCCGTATTTGATGGGGCAGGATTCAGAGAGAACACCGCCAATAATGGTGCGATAGGATCTGCCAGCTAAGTGAAGGGGGACATCGTATTCCTGCAGGAGATCCACCTAATGGGGGAAGAAGCGACCATGCTGGCTAATTCGTGAGGGGGAGGGGGACACATGGTTGGTCTCCCCTTTCATGTCTAGGGTGAGGGAGGTAGCTATTTGGCTGCACCCACACCTCAGGGCAGAGGTACATAGCACTATATCAGATCCCCAGGGAAGGTATTTAGTGGTGGATGCTACCGCGGGAGGGGTCTGATACACACTGGTCTCCATCTATGGACCTAACATAGATGATCCAGAGTTCTTTCATTACCTCTCCATGGTTTTGGCCCCTTTCCCTGAGAACATCATTATTGATGGAGACTTTAATACATATTGGGACCATGTCACAGACCACTCAGGTACCAAGGTAACCCCCCCCCCCCCATTTATTTTATTTACTCATTCTCAGATTACAATACCTTTGAGCACACAACAGCTCTTTTACAAAGGTTCTACGTCAGTGGGAAGGGTGACAGACGTACAACTGATGGTATTACATAAAATTCTGATAATAAAGTATTTAAAATGACAATATGACATTAAGATTGCAACTAAATTAAACTATGAATTGGTGGCAATTTTTTTTTTTTTTTTTTTTTTTTTTTTGAGTTGGCTCAGGAGAGGGCTTTGAGGGAGGCATCTATGCACATATACCCACAGCACCAGGAGTACTCCTTTTACTCTCCCATACACAGAGGGCCGGATATTCAAAAGGGTTGCGCCATGTGCAATAGGGTTGCGCCTGCGCAAGTCCGAACTTCAGCAGGTGGCAGTTGTGCCACAGAAAACATGCTGAGCAACAGCGCAATGCAAATGAATGCATGCTGAACTGGAGGGGGAGGAACCATGCATAAACTGCACAGCCCGATATTCGGCACGGCTGTGCAGAGTTGTGCAGGCACAACCCCCAACCCTCGCCTGCACAACTTTGAGCCAAAAAAAAAAAGGCTTGTTGAGGCCACCACAGGTGAGCTGCTGCATTGCAGGGCTCAACACAGCAGCTGCCACCTGTGGCTGGCCCCAACCCAGTCCTGTGCCCGTACATGACAGTCCAGATTTGTGAATGATTCATTCACAAAACTGAACTATCTTCTGTATAAACTACATGCCCATTGGCTCTTTCTCTGCACCAATGGTGCAGCCCTACGAACTGTCAGTCGCGGCGGCAGGCGAGAGGGATGCTGCCACCGCCCGGCTGTGGGGTGGAGGGAGTGGGGTGGTGGGGCTTCATGGGTGGGTGGTGAGGGGGGACACTGGCCACCAGGAGCGTTGCAGAGGTTGTGCAGCAGTCATCCCAGCGATGGGATCTGCCACTAGACCACCAGGGCTGGGTCGGGAGGAGTTCTACACTACTGCCGCAATCGGGCTCTTCGATCCACTGGACCACCAGGGATACGTTGGGGTAATGGGAGCCACATTGCTGCCCGTGATCGGGCTGTTGGGAAGATTAAACTATGCCCTCGATCGGGGCCAGTGAGGGGTAGGGGATTCTACACTGTTTTGCCAGCGATCAGGCTGCAGGGGCGTGTTCCCAATGACTGCAGCCTGGCAGGTGCCAGGCGCAAGTCCTCGGGGATCGGAGCACCTGCATGCTAATGGCATGCAAATGGGGCCATAATCAGATGCAAATGGACCCCTGTGCCTTGCATGAATTATAGCCCCATTTGCATGTCACCTTTTGAATATCAGGATTTTGCACATGGTGCAATGGTACTTGTGCCACCGCAAGTTGAATGCTCCACTCTGTCAACTTGCGGGCGCCAGAGTTCCCACTAAGCCATGCACAGTGGCTGTGGCTGGGGGTGATATTCAAAGGGTGCTCAATAGCGCCAACTCCTTTGAATATAGCCAGACACCCTCTTGTAACTATTTTGCGCATATAAGGGCTTGCGCCTCTGAATGGCGCAGTTTGAATATCCAGCCCAAAGTCTACACTAGAACAGACTACTTTCTGGTGTCCCCCAACATACTTCGAGGAAACATTTCAGCCAAATATGGCCCCATGTGCATTTCAGACCATGCGTCACTAGAGTTTTCATTCTCCCACAGTCCGGACTCTACTCCGAATAGACAATGGCAGATGGACCCACTCTCTTAACAAGACAGGATTATAGAGACCACGTCTCTGAGGCCATAAAGGGTTTTTTGCACAACAACAAAGTGGAGGATACTGCTGCCTCCACATCCTGGGATAGCATACATCCGAGGAGTTACAATCTCCATTGCTTCACACCAACGTAAAGGGGCTATGAAGGAAGAGGGGGATCTGGAAGCTCAGCTAGTCGAACTGGAAAGGCAGGCAATGGGGGGGAAGGGTGGACAGGATGGGGAGTTGAAACACTTAAAGGGTAGGCTGAATTATCTCTCCTCTCATCGTATAGAAAGAGATCTTTTGTTGTCCAGAGCAGGTGCACACTTTGAGAGGAACATGCTTGTGTGACAGATCAGGAAAAAAGGAAGGCAGATAGAGTGATACTGACTTTAGCTGATACAGAAGGCGCACACGGAAGCCACTGAATGCATCTTTGTATCGGGCACAAGGTAACTAAGGGCAGAGATCCATCCAACCCTACTGGGAAAGGAAAAACACAGTACCTTATCTATGGGCAGGAGCAGTTTGTGAGAGCTCCTCGACCTCGACTGCTGCATGCTCATCTTCGACATGATCCATGAAAAACTTCACTGGCACATATGCCTACCACACAAGAAGTCCGAGCGTTACCAGCACCACAACAAAGGAGGCGCACATCGAAGCCACCGAGTGCATCTGTCTGGGCACAAGGAAGCCCCATGGTTACTCGCACCCACCAAAAATAAGTAGAACAACAGTTCTGCTCCTATTTTGCAGTCTGCACTCACTTCTCATTAACTAACTCATTAAGAGGTAAACATTTCAGTACTGTTTTGTAGATTCATTTCGCTATGTGACAACTGGCTTAATTTAATTAACTCCACCAGGGAGCGAACTGTTGGGGCATGGGTTGTCATGGGAGCCAATTATTGCTAGAGCAAGTTGTCGGGAGACAGCTGTCATGGAGCGAAATGTCAGGAGCGAACTGTTGTGCTCCCATTTTGATTGGGGAGACTAGAGTACCCCATTGGGCTCGCTGTTAGGTCAAATTCATCTAACTTTGCACTTCATTCGAATACTCAAGCACTAAACAAATTTCTAGACATTTGTAATTTAACTGATCCTTGGAGAACCCTTCATCTGTACACAAAAGACTTAATTCTTTTCACCAGTTCACAAATCCTATTCTCATACTTTTTTCTAATTACCAAAACATGGATGAGGCATGTCCAGAGTTCAGATTTTGGGAAGCTCTCTCTCTGACCATTCTTTAAATGATTTACATATTTCTTTACCTCTCCCATACCCTAGACAATCTATATAATTTATCATTTTAAAAACAAAAGTTAAATATGTTGACTTGAGGGACAAGCCCAGTAAACGTTTAGCAAACAGACTCAAAACACCAGGAAACATCTAAATTCATTGGTTTAATCATTTCTAAGAGTTCGGGTGAAGTTAAAACCAATCCTAAAGACATCTTAATAAAGTTCCATAAATATTATTCATTTCTGTATGGCCAGATGAATAATCCCCCTACAACTGAAGAGATAGAAAATTCTTTAAAGGAAGTTTCCAATATAAGGTATTGGGCCTCATAGCCCAATACCTTATATCATACTAACATACTAGATGCCAGCAGAGTAGGCCTATTGGTCTATCAAGTCTACTCATGCTTCAGCACCCTGCTTGGGCACCATAGCCCTCTATCTGTCTCCTTCCACTGTTACTCCATCCCCAGTCCTGCCCCCACCGGGCAAACTAGCTCTGCTTCACCCCCTTGCCTATACCTGTCCCAACCTCTCTTGAATCCTTCCACCAGAGCTGCCTGTACCAGCTCCCCGGGCAGCACATTCCACAGTTCCACCACTCTCTCTGTGAAGTACCTCCTCCCTTCCCCCACACTCCTATCACTCTCAATCTTCCAACTGTGTTCTCGGGTGATTCCACCCTCCTTCAGTCGAAAGAGCCTATCTCAGCTTACCTTATTTACTCCCCGAGGTACCTGAAGACCTCAATCATGTACCCCCGGTCCCTCCTCTCCTCCAGCGAGAACAGGTTGAGCTCCCCTAGTCATTCCTCATATCCCCCAGGCCCCGGATCATTCTAGTTGCGCTCCTCTGAATCCTTTCCAGGAGTCGGATGTCCCTCCTTAGGTGCGGCCTCCAGAACTGCACTCAGTACTCAAGATGTGGTCTAACCAGGCTGTTGTACAGTGGCAAAATCACCTCCCTGTTCCTTGAGGTAATCCCCACTTGCGATGCATCCCAGCATCCAATTTGCCCTGACCGCAGCCCTCCTGCACTGCTCTGAATTATTCATGTTAACATCCACCAAATTAAAGTAGTTGCTTAACTAGTAGGGATCCTACTAGTTAAGCTACTGCTTTAATTTTCCTCCAAGAATTCCTAAAATGACAAAAAAGGGCTTTAAAAACAGCCCCCATAGACTTGTATGGAGCTCGCCCCCGCGCTCTCCCTGGCCATACGTCACAAATTCCGGGGGCAGAGTTGGGGCGGAGCAGGCGCATCAGGAAGCTGGAAGGGATCGGCTGGCCAAGGGTTCAGCACCAGTTATGACCCCTTCCCCCTGGTAAAACTACCACCATTAAAATTAACATTTTTGTGCCGATGAGCACAGTGCTTTAAGCCTCTGAGCTGCAAATCAGGAGACCTAGATTTGAATCCCACAGCCCCCACTTGCATATACTGTGCAACTCTGAGCAAGTCACATAACATCCCTGTGCTCCCAGGTTGCACCTGTAAAAAAAGCTTTCAGCTTAGTGTGTCTCACCTGGTTAAACAATTGGAAGAACTCACGCTGCTATAAGGTACTGAGCTATGAAGCCTAATACCTTACAGCAGCCATATCGGAAATTCAATTTTGTTTACTTGGTTTCAAAGGACAAAAGAAGGCTACTGCCCATCGAGATTGTCCCCCACCACATTGGTGGGATAATTATACCTTGAAGTTGTTAGACTCGAGCCAACAATCCAGCCCCTTTTTGAAGACTGTATTAGAGCTACTGTTCACTAAGTATTGTGGAAGGAGATTCCACAGTTTGGGGGTTCTTACTGTAAAGTAGTTTAACCTTTTGTTGTTTTAGCTTTAGATACAAATATCCGGTTGTTATGATACCGTGGGAAGTCCAGCTGGAAGAGAAATGTAAGCCACAGTGGTGCATTAACTCCTGAGAATTCTTGATTTTGTACAATAGGAGAAGGTCACCTCTAGTACGTCTTGTGCGTGAGTGAGTGTAACCCTGTAACTCTTAATCTTTCCTCGTAGTCAAGTTCGATAAATAAGGGACCATTCTTGTGGCTCTTCTCTGCACCTGCTCAACTCCTGTCAACGCCCTGCCCCAGGTAGGGACTCCAGCAAGGGATCCATAGTCCAGATGGGGCCTGACATAAGCTCTCGTACAAGGATTATGCATTCTGTGTCCTAGACACAAATGAACGTTGGATTTGAGGAGCATGTTAGATTTCTAGCTATCATCCTGCAATGATCACTAGAGGATAGTTTATTATTAATGATTATCCCAGATCACGCTCTAATGGTGACACATGAAGGGCCACACTGTTCAGAAAATAAGTCTGCCTAGGGTTGTTCTTACTAAAGTGTACAACATGACACTTGTCTGAGTTGAGTGTCATTTTGTTTAAAACTCCCATTCTTCGATGGATTTTAAGTTATTCCTCATGGTTTCTCTGTTTGTCGATGTAAGAACAGAGCCACACAGCTTGGTGTCATCAGCAAATTTTGAGAGAACATTTTCAGGGCTAGCCTGCAGATCACTAATAAAGATGTTAAACAGGGTGGGTCCCAACACAGACCCCTGTGGGACCCCGCTGGTCACACTCAGTGGGTGGAAAGTGAGCCATTAATTCTGACTTGCTGATATCTTCCATTCAACCAACCTGACACCCAGTTGATTGTAGTAAGAGAATCCCATATCATTCATTTTGTCAAGTAGGATGTCATGAGGGACTTTGTCGAATGCTCTACTGTAGTCGAAGTATCACATCCATAAGGATGCCATTATCCAATGCCGCACTGACATGATTATAAAAGGAAACCAAGTTAGTAGTACAGGAGTATCCCTGTCTAAAGCCATGTTGTGTAGTGTCAGTCAAGTTACCCCCAATAGATTCGTGCTCTAGTAGATTCTTAATAACTTTCTCCATGATCTTGCTTATAACAGAAGTCAGACTTAACGGACGGTAATTTTCTGGTCTAGAATGGTTACCCTTCTTAAAGATTGGGACTACAGTAGCCATTGTCCAGTCCTGAGGGATAATTCCCTCATATAAGGATTTGTTGAATATAACTGAGAGTGGTTTAGTAATAGCAGCAGCTGTCTCTATTAGAAATCGGGGGCTGATGTTATCAGGACCTGGACTGGAATTAGGTTTTAGGGATAAAATTGCTTTTAGTGTATCATCCTCGGTGATGATGTAAGAGGGGGTAACATTGTTCGCAGGTTTGAATCGTTTAGGAACCTCTTTATTGGTAAATACTGAGCAGAATTGCTTGTTAAATGTGTCTGCCATATCTCTGTCTGTAGATATAATTGTGTCATGTATGCATAGGGGCCCCATGTGTCTATTATTTATTTTTTATTATTAAGGTAGGAAAATAGTGATTTATAGTTGTTTTGGTATGGGCCAGACGAAACTCAAGTTTCTTTTTAGATTGCAGAATAGCTTGTTTTAGTGATTTTAGAGTTTCCCTGTATTGAGTGAACAATAATTTTCTGGTGTCACCCTTACTGTTTTTAACTCGTGCAAATAGCCTCTGCTTCTTCTTAATTAGAGCTTTGATAGTTTTGTTAAACCACAGGGGGTATTTTCCCCTTTTTATTATATTTTTTTGTTGTAGGAACATATAATTTTTCTGAGTTATAAATGGAAGTTTTAAAAAAGTCCCAGGATTCTTCCATGATAAGAGAGGATAGTGCTGTATCCCAAGGAATGGAGTTTAATTGGTTATTAATAGCATTGAAATTAGCTTTTTTATAGTTTTTCAATTTAGTACAGTTGGTGATATGATGACAAAATGATACTGTAAGGGAAATGGTGTAGTGATCACTTGATCCTAGTGGGGCACCAATTATAACTTTGGATATTAAGTTCCCTATATTAGTAATAACCAAGTCCAGTATATTGTCACCTCGTGTTGGTTCTGTAACGATTTGTTCAAGGCCCATATCAACCATGAGTGTGATTAAGTCTTTCTCGGCCTGCATACTTCCAGTTAAAGAATACCAATTTATAGTAGGGCAGGTTGAAATCACCCAGTATAAGGATTTTTCCTTTAGAGGCCATATCTAAGACTTCATTATTTAAGCAAGTAGAATATTCTTTATTTGATGTCGGGGGCCTGTAGCATGTCCCTACCATCAGCTGTGGGTAACCTTTGAACTGGATGTTAACCCAGATTGATTCAGTATCGCTTGTTGAGGGGATTTGAAATGAGGATATGTCGTCTCTAACATATAGACATACCCCCAATTTGTCCCTAGCGGTCCTTATGATACAGTTTATACCCTGGGATGTGCTGGATCCAAGAAGTATCAGGATCCCACCAAGTTTCTGTAATGGAGATGAGTCCATATTTATTCAGTTGACACACAGCGTCTAATTCAGCCATTTTAACCTGATTTAAAGATCTAGCATTTAAACTGAGTACCTCACACTCAGAAATGTCCGTAGTAGGTTTCTTTAGAGAACAGGATCTTCTGTCACTGATCTCTCCCCCGGGTTTTAGTTTAAAAGTTTGTTAATGGCTGTTGTAAAGCTTTTGCCCAGGAGTGAACTACCCCTGCGACTGAGGTGGAGTCCATCCCAGCACTACAGTGAGTCTCTTAGATAGAAGGTTTCCCAATGTGTTAGACAGAGAATGTTCTGTCGTAGACACCATCGTCTGAGCCAGTCGTTAAGCATTTATGTCCTGCTTGAGTGGATCATATTTATTGAATAAGGGTAGGGGTAACATACTGCATCCAATCTGTCCCCCCCACATTGTGATTTACCCTTGGGTACCATTGCCCAACTATCAGACTCCTCTTGAAATACAGCAGGAGTAGAGGAGGTAATGACATTAGTACTTATAACAGTTGCTGTCTCGTCCACAGATGGGGGAACTAAAGATAAAGACTGTCCCAACATAGAGTCAATATAGTCCTCCAATGCTTCAATCTCGGGACCAACTGTTGTGGAAGCCAGTAAACGGTCAATTTCTTCCTGGAGGGCTTCCACCATTAAACATTTATTACATACAAAGTTGGTAGTCTGGGGACCAATGGCATACATAGTGCATGACAGGCAATAGTTATTTGGAGCCTCCATGTTAGTATGTCAGGCAGAACACCAGGTTTTTGTTTCTCCAAAAATTACTCAAAATCAAGCAAATACAACAAAAAGAGATAGAGGATGCCACTGAAGGGTTAGCTCCAAATAAACCACCAGGCCCAGACGGTTTTACAGCAAACCTTTACAAAACATTTAAAAAATCTCTCATTCCCTTGCTTCAAAAGTTTTATAACTTCATTCTTGAAACTGGAGTTGAAGACAACTCGCTTTTGGAAGCTTTAATCATTTTAATACCCAAGCTTGACAAACCATGTAACAAGGTGGGAAGTTATAAATGGAGACCTGTGTTTTTCTTAAATAAGAAATAACAAGAAATTCAAGGTATAAAAAGAAATAATACGAAAACAAGCACATGAAAAAAAGCTAGAAAAGTGCTTGTTTTGGCAAAAAAATAAATATATGCTTGCAGCAGTTGTTGTTTAGGCTCCATTGTTATCACAGGGACGGGCCGTAAAGAAGCAGCAGCGGAACTGTCTGACTCACAGAATCTTCCAAGATCATAGCATAATGCTGCTTAATACAATGTAGTATACTTGGAAGGTGATTTCTAGGCTCTACCATGCCGGTTCCAAAATCCTTTATGTCGACCGGCATCTCGCCGACAGGGATCATGTCAACCACAAGTTGCAGTCTACACGATTCCTGTGTGTCTCCCAGTCCCGTTTTTTTTTTTTTATTGGGGGGCTTCAACCCCTGAACCCCACATACAGGGGGCTCTGCCCCCACCCCCCAACCCATCTTTAGGGTTCTCAACTCCAGTTGGAGATGATTCAGGGCGGGGGTGCAGGACCGGGAGACAGCATGCCCCTGTCTCGGGCACACCAACACAGCAACCTATCGGCAAAGTGTCGACTTTGTCGACAGGTGTGTATTTCGCTGTGTTGGGTGTCGCTGTAAGGGTGGCATACCTGATTTCTAGTGTGTGTATAAGGTCATTTTGAGGTATTTTATTAATGTAAATGTGATAATAAAAATACAATTTTTTTAAGGAATAACAAAAAAAAAAAAAAAATTCCAAATAAATAAAAAGAAAAATTATAAAAAAATAAAAAAGATTTCACAGGACTCTAGTTATAGACCAATTTCTTTGATTAATTATGATATAACAATTCTTTCATCCATTCTGGCGCAAAGGATCAAAACAGTATGGCATCCTCTTATCTTGAGGGAACAGGTAGGGTTTATCTCTAACAGACAAGCTTCAGACCATATTCAGAAAACTGCCCATATTTTTTCTGCGTCTGGCGACTCCAACACCCCTTATGGCTTTGGTGTCACTAGACGCGGGAAGAGCATTTAACAGAATACACCATGACTTTTTATTTCACACCCTTTCTAGTTTTGGATTTCCATGTCAGTTTACATCTTGGTTAAGGATTCTTTATTCTTCCCCCTCAGCTAGACTAAGCTGTAATGGCTTAATCTCAGATACAATTAGTCTATACTGTGGAACTAGACAAGGCTGCCCCCTATCTCCCCCCCCCCACTTAATTTACATCTAGAATCCTCTCTTTTTTTTTTTCTTACAAACTCAAATTATATGCATTAACAGTGGAAACCTTCAGTGCAAAATTTCTGCATTTGCAGATGACATCTTACTTCATATTGCCAATCCAGAGACCTCAATAAAATCAGCTTTAGTCACTATACAGGAATAGTTATTTTTCCAAATATAAGCTAAATATTGACAAAACAGAGGTCATGCCTTTTAATTCTCTTTCTTATCAAAATGAAATACTGGGACTTCCGTGATATCACCAACTGCATGGCAGCTTAGTCTGTTAGCTCCAGACCTGCCCAGCAATCAAAACTAACTTTCTTGTAGACATCGCTAATCAATTATTTCCCAAATGCCTTCAAAAGTGAGCAGAAAACAGCAAGGCATCAAAAGCTAGAACAAGGCCGGCCTGGTGGCGTAGAGGGCTGAGGCACTAGAGCCTTGCCTCGACTCACGCCACCGACCCAGGTTTGGGAACGGACTCAGGTTGATGGGGGTTGGCGGGGGAGGAGCAGATTGAGTGTCCAGAGGACTGCTCTCCTCTCCTGGGGTGGGCTGTGGGAGTGCGTCGTGCTGCAGTGACCTCCAGTGGAGACCGGGGGTAACGCAGTCACGCTCAAGAGAGAGAGAACACCACCAGAAAAACAGAAACTGGGTTCCATGCTCGATTGGATGACGGTCACTGGCAGTCCGATGCAGTCAATGTCCCGGGGAAGGAGGAAGCACAGTAGCACGTAAGGGAAAAAAGATATACAAAAAAAAAAAAAAAGCTAGAACAAATTTCACCCAAGATCAAGCAGATGGCTCACGACTGAGCATCGTTCACTCACAAGGCAGTGGAGGCTCTTCCCCATTAAGCAACCAGGCCTCAGAAGCCAACTCAGACACAAAAAAGGAGGTTCTTACTAGATCTCATTTTGAAGCAATCTTACATGAGCTATGTTCCTGCTAGCCACTTGCAATGTCACCACCGGCTAAAAGCTTTTAGCGTGTGGCAAAAATTTCTAACGATTTTTAAAGTTACCCATGCCACGAAGGCTAAACCCTTCTGTTCATGTTGTTTTTAGCAACAGCATAGTACATGGTTTAAAATAACTAATTTGGCAGCGTATATCATGGTGTGGCTCATGATTTCACATAGTGGGTAAACAGTCTGGTGTCACTTTAGCCACAGTGGCTAACATTTTCAAAATCCTAGGGGGAACAGAGATGAGATCAAGCAATTTAGGAATGAAAACAAGGCTGAATTCCAGAAACTAGATTTAAAACTTACTGCTGTGGAGTCCAGAGTACATTAGGCAGAGAAAAGGGTCTCAGTCTGAAGACACAGTAGTATGTCTACAGCAAGTAGTGGACTATCAGTTGGAGCAGCAGGAGGCCTTAAATGACAAACGCCAAGATCTTGAATCCCGGTCATGTAGGGATAACTTACGCATCTATGGCCTACCTGAGGGGACCGAAATGAGACAAGTGGTGGACTTTATCATGGATTTAATTCAACATGTGGTCCCCCTTCTGACTACTTGCCAATTTAGGCTGAAGAGAGCATACCAAGCCTCAACTCCCTGCCCAACCGACCCAGCAGCCAGACCACACTCTATTGTGGTCAAATTCGCCAGCTATCAGGACAAAGAGACCATCCTACCGGATGGAGCATGAAAAAAGTGGACTATAATGGATCCCACTTATTCTTCGACCAGGATTACCCTACTGATATCCTGAAAAAATGTATGGAGTATACGGGAATACTGAGAGTATTACTGGCCAACCAGATCCATTTCATTACATCTTTTCCAGCACGACTTACAGTTTTCTGGCACAGTGGAGCAGAGCTTTACAACAATCAATCAATCTTTATTTAGCCAGGTGAAACTCCGATGAGCAAGCTCATTTTCAAGGAGGGCCTGGTAGGTACAGAATAAATAATACAGTAGCACAACAAAACATATAGCACAAATGGGCATAGTAATACAATACATAGCAATAAAAACAAGGTACAAGGATAATCAATGAGGCCCGGTTGTAAGGTGAAGCCTCATCCCAGTAAACAGTACAGCAGGGAGGCGGAAGCAAGTCAGCACCAATGTGCCGAACCAGTAATTTTAGACAACGATAGCTCTAGTAGAGCAGAATTAATGCTAGTGACAGTGCAAGCTGGGGGCTCAGCAGCAAGTAGAAAACAAGGGTGAATCCAGGAACATGGCTTAGGGTAATTCTAATGAGAGGATAGAAAGTGTAGAGGGTTGACCGTAAGAACAGCAAAGTATGGCTACAGTTTAGCAACAGGGAGGGCATTGACAAGGCTCCGAGAAGTATCTCGAATAGAGCGACTTGAATTCCGCAAAACCAATAGGATGCACCAATTTTATGGATTTCTGGATGTTGTTCCACAGCTAGGGCAGCACATAGCTGAAGGAAGCTCTGCCAAAATGGGAAGAGACTTTAGGCACAGCTAGTGAGATGTACAAATGGCTTCTCAAGGCATAGTTTTGTAAGGTGCAGGAGGGCAGACAGTCAGAAATGTAGGAGGGCAGCATCTTGGATATAGATCTATAGGTCCATAGTATAGTGTTCCTTTGCCTCCTGAACATAAGTGAGGTCCATCCTACCGTGGAATAGAGCACACAGTGATGGGTATTATATGCCGCACCTGAGATGAAACATAAGGCCCTATGATAAAGGGTGTCAAGCTTAAATAGGGCAGTTTTTGGGACTTGGCCATACAGGAAGTCTGAATAGTCTAAGATAGCTAGGAACGTGGTCTATACTAAGCTTTTTCTGGCCTCCTGGGTAAGCAGATGCTGGATTCTGAAAAAAGTCCAAGCCTCTAAGTTTTTTGAGAGCTCATCTATATGATCAACAAAAGAAAGTCTGTTGTCAATCCACATACTTTGGTACTCAAACTTGGTCACATAGTCAAGTGACTCGCCAAGCAGGGTGGTGATAGTGGGAATACTGTTGTGCTTAAGGGAGTTTATGGACTTGGTCATTGGGGATAACAGCATAGCCTTGGTCTTTTTGGCATTCAGTAGGAGCTTTTGACTCAGGAGCTTTTGTTGAAGCGTAAGGAAATCTGCTTGCAAGCCTGTGCAGGCACTTTCGGGAGTAGGCCTGGCAGTGTAAAGGACCGTGTCGTCTGCAGAGAGATGTAACCTGGAAAGTTTGATTCCACGGTCGATGTTGTTGATATAAAGTGAGAAAAGTAAGGACCCCAAGATGGAGCCTTGAGGTACGCCTCTGCTAATCTGTTTTAGAGTGGAGAGATCGCTTATTGCTTTTACTTGCTGCATCCACTCTGCCAGGTAGCAGGAGAACTATTTTAAGGGAAGGTGCGTCCAGACCAATGTTGCGAGACAGTAACGAAGAGCAATGCATGATCAGCGGTATCAGAAGGCACCTTGGTCTGAGCGAGAATACCATGCTCAAGATTCTTTAAGTCAAGGGCTCTCTGCCAGTCATTTGTGACTTTAGCCAGAGCTGTGATTATGCTATGGCATGGCCTAAAGCCTGATTGCACAGGGTTTAGCAGATCTGAGGCATCAATGTAGTTTCTAAGTTGGAAATTCATTAGTTTCTCCAGCAGTTTTGATAGGGTGGGGAGTAAGGAGGTTGGTCTGTAGTTATTTGGGTCTCTGGGGTCTCCTGATTTGAGGAGTGGTAAAACTTGTGCAGTCTTCCAGACAGAAGGGAGTTTACCCAAGCTGAGGGACATATTAAAGAGGTGCGTTAATGGAGCTGCCAGCACTTGGTGACTGAACTTTAGGAAAAAAGGGCCAATGAGGTCCGCTTCTGTGCTTTTTCTGGCATCCAGCTGAAGGAGCAGGTCATCCACATCCTTGTAAGTTACCAGTTGGAAGGAGAAACCCATGACAGGAGTACTGTGAACAGGGGGAGGGCTTGCTGGTACTTGTGATAAGAACTGGGTAAGTAGGTTATTCACAGGTGAAATGTCAAGGCCATACCTGCCGTAATAAAATGATTATTAAAGCAGTCAAGGATTTCTGCCTTCTCGGTAATGAAGGATCCTTCGTATAAGATCTTGGTAGGGAGAGAACCTGACTAAGCATGTCCTTGAATATCTCTAAGAGTTTGCCAGAATTTGGCAGGGTCCTTGGTGGAGGAGTCCCAAGTTGACTGGAAGTAGTTAGCCTTAGTGTTTCTGACAAGCTTTGTGCAGAGGTTTCTGGCTGCCCTAAAATCAGCCCAATCCGACTGAAGTTTTGATTTACGCGCTTTGTTCCAGATCTTGTCCCTGTTGAACAAAGCTGACATGTAAACCAAGGGAGAGTCTTTTTCTTGGTACGTGCTTTGGTCAAGGGGGGCATGTCTGTCAACAGCTTCACGGACAATAGTACGGAAGGTCTCGTATGCTGTCTCTACTGTCTTGGCTAGGTAGAAGTCCTGCCATAGAAAGGAGTTTTGTAAGTCCAAAAGGAAGGCTTGTGGCACTAAATTACGTAAACATCTCCTGATTGTGAACCTGGAATCAGAATTAGGCTTGGGTGCAGCTCTTATGCAAGCAATAAAGCAGTGGTCACTGAGATCAGTGAAGACGACTCCAGAATGACAGAAGAGGTGCGGCTTGTTTACTAGAATAATGTCTAGTAGGGAGCTGTTATTTGGGTTCTTTTTATTCGGATGGGTCACTTCTGAGACAATCTGAGTAAGTCCGAATGAGTCACATAGAGTTTTTAAGGGTTTGGAGGATTCTGAAAGCTAATCCAGGTTAAAGTCACCTAGGATTATGACTTCTGACTGCAGCACACTAAGAGAGTGGGAAAGATGACTTAACAGTTGAAGCCCTGTAGAGGGAGGCCTGTAGCATCCTATGATGTGCAAGGCCAAGGTGGTTGAGAGTTGGACTTTGATCATGTGGCTTTCAAACTCATTCGGCAATGATGAGGGGTCGGTAATAGAAATGTTATATTTTTCCAATACGTACACGGCAACCCCTCCACCTCTAGTCCGTCCGATGCACGAAAGATATTGTATTCAGGTAAGTTGACCTCAGAGTCCAGGGTAGTGGGATTGAGCCAGGTCTCAGAAACCACCAGGATATCAGGTTTCGTGTGTGTGATCCAAGCCTGAATGGCATCTAACTTACTTAGAAGGCTGCACACATTAATATGGAGGATACTCAAGACCTTTTAGGCTGATAAGGTCACAAGAAGCAGAGATAGGTGGGGGGGCCTGGGTTCAGTTTGACGCTGCCAGAACACAGCAGAAGCATGAATAGTACCATTTTAAGGGCTCTCAACACAAGCTTGATGGATCATGCCCAAACCAGTATATTCTGATGAGGTGGGCAAGGCATATCATAGTTTAAGCGGATGCCAAGTGCTCCCAAGGTTGCATGTAGAAGTACCCTGGCCTGGTGCCATAGAGGGGAAAGGTGTAGCTGTTGGGATTTGCCAAGTCCAATGCACATATTAAACATCTGTGATGAAGTCCCAATGTGCCATGGCAGCAGAAAAGGGTAGGCCAATGATGAGGACATGAAATAATCAGTGAAGGGGACATCATTACATAGTGGGGCATTCCCAAATGAAGGATGGGTCCCTATGCAGGGAGCTAGCGAAAAAGGCATAAAATTGGCCATAAGGCCTATAAGCAATAAGTGCCACATTCCTTCAGAGATGAGGTGTGTACTAGCGGAATCTACGTATACCTTTGAAAAAGGCAACTTAGGGCCTATGAGGTGGAAGAGGGAGGGCAAGAGTGAAAATACACTAATTGAGGAGTACTGAGCAATGGGGGCTGGCTAGATCTCTCTGGCTAGGCGCCTAAGACCAAATGGGTAGAAATTTGGGTGTTGACTAAGGGGCCAATAAGCAGAATGCTGGTGGCCAATAGTGAAGAGGTCTCGGGGCAGGTTGTGCCACATTCCACTTTCCACTTTGTCTTCCCCTATGTGAACCCACTTTTGTCCAGCTTATCCATACATCTGCATTGTATTTCTCCTTGTTGTATTGTGTTGTACTATAATTGACGTGGAACCTTTGTAAAAGAGCCTCGGCTCAAAGGTATTTGTAATCCTAGACTTAAATAAGTAAATAATTAAGGCAGGAGGTGGGGGGGGGGGGTAAGAGGGCCAAAAAACCCTAGTAGAGTTCACAAAAGGCAGAAAAGCAGTCAGAAATTCAAGCAGGAGTCCCAGGAAAGCTGGGAGTCCCTGAAAGTGCTTCCAAGGGAGAGTGAGCTTCTTATCCGACTTGGAGGCTTGCCAGCGGGCAATGGAGTGAGGAGCGACTTGCGGCAGTTCCAGCTGCAGTCACTGAGCATGGGATGCCAGACCTGGGACTAGCATGGCTTGAAGGCTTGTCAGCGGGCAACAGAGTGAGGAGCGATCGGCGGCGCAAGATGCCAGACAAGCTATGAAGGCAAACGGAATCAAAGACGCCCCAGACCTCATGAATACATTGATGTCGCTCCCACAGAGGCAGAAAGGAAACCAGAAGGAATCCGGGCAATTTGGCCTCTCAGACAGGTGAGCAACCCAAACCACATATACAGCCATCAGAAAGCTACTGAATGGCTCCTTGAGTGCTTCTCTGATGTAGCAGACAGCAACATGATCATCTCTACTCCACAACTATGTGCTGTTTTCCTTGTCTTTGAAGCCTTTACCTATTTATCAGACTCTAAATTAAGGTACTGTGCTTGCTTTCAACATACTTTTACATAGTTTCACATTGTTATATACCTACAACACAGCCCCTATCAACTAGAACTGTGCTGTAACAGGGGCAGATGTAACCATTATCTTCTTATCCTTTAACTGGTAAAGAACTTTGGGGCAGAAATTTAAAGGGAGCTACAGCGACTCTCCTCTGGAGCAGCTATCCTTTATTTTCCCTGTCAATAATCAGGACTTTTACCTGTAAAAAACAGTTGGCTGTAATTTCCTATTCAGAGGCACTTGGAACTTTATGTCCTGGATCATGCCTAACGGCTTCTTTGAATTAAAAAAATACTAGCTGGAATGTCCTGGTAGTTATATTTTAGAGGGATGCTTTTGAGTTAATTACCACTCCGGGATGAGTAGTTTGCTCATGATAAGCTCAAGACAAGAATGGTTTTATTTTCTGTGAACAGATAATAGTTAAAGAGACATATATTGAATAAGAGAGGCACTTTACGACATACAGAATGTAAATGTATATGTTATTTACCAAGTCATTTACTTTAACCCTGGAGACAGGGTGACATCTGAGCAATTCACAGGTTTTTCCTTTTTCTAGGCATGCTGGGCAGGATCAGAGAAAGAACCCTTGATACGATTGACACGGCAGGATTACACATATTTTGACTGTGTGCCATCGTACTGCTAGGACAGGTGATGACGTCAGTAGCCCCTCGGTGCAACACATGGTTGGTACACCATGGAATGGAGGACCCAATGGATTCTTCCACTGCTTCCCCCAGACACCCTCCACTTCACCACCATGCCATATGGGTGGTCCAGTAAGGGGCACAGATGTAGACTCCACTGGTGTGGAAGTCACCCGAAATGGTTACTTGCATATCAGGTCAGTTACTGTTATACATATTTATATGTTTCTTGTTATATGTACTGTACATTATATATTTTGGGTCAAAGATACAGGTTATCCTAGGCTGGGACTCCAAAAGGGCAGCTATCAACAGTTTTGAACAGGTGTCCTGATCATTCTTCATGGGCTCTGGGGGTCGGAGGAATTCAATTTTGTGCTTTCATTCTGACACTATTCAGAACTCAGTGGGGATGCCTAACTGGAACAACTTTAAAAAACAGGGAAGGGATTCGGTGGTGCTCGTTTGCTTGCCTGGATAGGGAAAATATCACCCAGCAAACAGTGGCAACCAGAATTAAGAAATCAGAAGAATACACTTACACAGGAAAGGGGCTGGCAAAGACAGTATACGGGCTTGTGAGCCTGGGGGGAAGGGTGAATTTTATGACTAATCCTCAGCTACAAGTCAAAGGGGATAGACTGAACTGTTAAAATGGCACCACAATCAAAACTTGTAGTCTCCTCCCAGAATGTAAATGGGCTGAACAACCCAATCAAACTATATAAGGTGCTCTCCTTGCTCAAAAGACAAAAAACTACTTTCATTCTGATGCAGGAAACGCATCTTGATCAACTGGAACATCAAAAGCTGGGGAAGTTTGGCTTTAGCTATATACTCTCCCTATCCTACAGTGAGGGCAAACAGCGAGGAGTGGCGGTTTTAATTCCCCGCACTTCACACTTTCAGTTAACCGCAACCTATACAGACCCTGAAGGACAGTTGGCCATTGTGGTGGGTAGTTCTGAAGGATCCCCTTTAACCCTTGCAAGTTTTTATATCCCCGGGATCAGACACCATGACAGTGTGCACTTTGTTACAAAAAATAACTCTCACCAGTAGGACTCCTTGCTGGTGTGCAGGAGACTATAATATGATTTTGGATGATAAGGACACCACTAATCCCAGACTCCCGAAATGTTCAACAGCTCAGAAAATGACTACGAGATATATCAGGGAAATGGCATGGCTGAACGCATGGCGATCCATGAATCCCTGAAAAAGGGGGTGCATGCATTATTCAGCATCACACAGGGAATATAGCTGCATAAACTTGCGTCACATATCAAAAGAGCATGGGCATTTATTGGAAAAATGTGAGATTCTACCCTTTGTCCCCTCGGACCACTAGCAGGTTCTTCTCACATCAAGGTGGGAGTCCGAACGTAAATCTACCAAATGGCATCTCAATAACTTCTTATTAAATATTAAAAACTTTCAAGACATGATAAAAACTAGAATTCCTCAAATACTAATAGAGAAGGATACTCAGGGGGTTAGCCATACAACTTTATGGCACACCTTAAAAGTGGTGTTCCGAGGGGATATTGTGAGTTTTGCCTCCCAGTATAGGGAGCAACAGACAGTTCAGTTGAATATGCTTCAGCAGCAGCTCATGGACTTACAGCAGTAACACTCTGCTGGGGATGATTCCATTTACCCCCTCTTAGAAGCCACAAAACAGCAGGTACAACACTTGCTAGATATCAAAACTGAACAGGTCCCACAGTTCCTGAAACAAACATATTATGAGGGGGGCCCATGGGCCACGCGGATCTCAGCACACTAAGACAACGAGTGACACAAAGTACAATCACTCAGATTCGCTCGCAGCAAACGGGAAACCTCTGTAAAACACCCCGAGAGATCACAGAGGCTTTTGAGGGACACTATAAGACTCTGTACACCCTGGAGAGGGTCTGTGATCCCCAGGCCATCTCTCAATTTTTAACAAAATTGAGGTTCCCGCAGCTTACACAGGAGCAAATGGAAAATTTGGAAGCCCTTATCACCCGGGCAGAGCTGGAGGAGGTAGTACGGAGCTTGAAAACTGGAAAATTCCTAGGACCTGATGGTCTCACTGGAGAATTTTATAAAACTTTTAAAGATTTTTGCTGCCCTCTCTTCAACAGGCCTGTCAGGAAGTGACAGGAGGGGATCCTACCCTCCCCCCCATCATGGAGATGCACTGTTATCTCAAGTATACCTAAAGCCATAAAAAAGAAGGGAGTCGACTCCAACCTAAATTCCTCAAAATAGCAGCTCCTGCAATTGCTCACCCGGTATCATTAATAAATAGATCCTTGCTCACACAAACCACAACAGACAAATGGAAGACTGCTGTGGTTATCCACATACACAAAAGTGGCCCCTGACCTAGAAGAGAACTACCGTCCAATCTCTAAGTTATGCCCCCTAGCTAAAATACAAGAAAGAAACCTCTACAAACAACTTTACTCCTACCTCGAGCAGACCAATTCCTTAACCATATATCAACATGGTTACAAGAGACTGAATGGCACCGTGTCTGCCCTCCTGCGTGTCACAACGGACATCCTACAGGCCATGGATCAGGAGCTTGCAACTGGGGCCACCTTTGGGAACCTAACCAAAGCTTCTGATCTCGTCAATCACCAACTTCTACTAACAAAACTCCGCAATATAGGTCTTGATACAATCTCCATCTCCTGTTTTGCTAACTATCTGACTAACAGGCTACAATGTGTCAAATGGTCAGGTTCTATGTCTTCCCTATCACCCATCATTGACGTGGTCCCCCAAGGATCTATACTGGGCCCTCAACTCTTCTCCACCTTTATCAACTAGCTTCCGTCAAACTGCGGAAATGCATCAATTCAGCTCTACGCTGATGATGCCATGCTCTACAGGTCCTCTAATGATATCTCCTCCCTCAATATCAACCTAGAGAGGGACTTTCGGTAGTTGGAGGTGTGGCTTAAGAACAACCTATTGGTGCTCAATATGTTATTTCACCACACTTCCTTTAATAGTTCTACCCATCCTCCCCTGGTAATCAAGACCACTACTGGTGAAACTCTAGAAGGGGTAAACTCCTTGAAAGGAACTGAGGGATCCTCGGGACGGTGGCCGGGAGACCTAGGGGGATGCCAGGATGCCACAAAGGTAAGGCCAGGGAGAAAAAGGATTAACAAAAAAAAAATTTGATGAACACCTAATATTTGAATCACATACTGATGCACCAGAAGCTAGGCCCCCTACTGTCAACCTCAGACCAGGAGAACCACTGCTACCCTGCTTCCTGGCCTCCTCTATGGCGCTACACTGCTGCACTTGGCAAAGACCACTAACCTAAACAGATTAAGACAAACATACCACAGAACAGTTCGCTTCACTGCAATGTGCTTCACACTCTAGGCTGGCCATCCTTTGAAGCTCGACTTGAATTCCCCTTGCTTTGTGCCACTTTTAAGCTCATCCACCTGCCCTCCCCATCCAGCCTCGACAACCTACTCGCACTGAAACCCTTTACCGGATCCCTCCGACCCTCTCAATATCCACTCCTAAAACTATGTGAAGAAATTTCCTTAATGTACTTTTAGCTTTCTTAGTACGAGTATGACAGATTTATTTATCTTAGTGCAATGTTCCATAAACTTCATGTATTATATACTACAGGGATATTTTTACAGGATGGATGTTTTTCCTTAACATGCACTTTTTGTGATTTATTTGTAAGTTTGCAATATTGTATCTTTGTAGGATTCATATGTCTCTAGGCTATATGCCCTGTAACACTGCTTTTCTGGTAGTATTAGATTCACGGTTGTAGACAGAAAAATATAAAAAAACAAAGATATTATAGGTATATAACCACCTATGTGGGTACTGTACCTTTAAGAAATGAAAAAAGTAATTTTCTTATTTTAAATGGTTTGAATACTTGTGCACACTCTGGAGCTTTTAAGGATGATTGGTCGTATAGCATGACGTCTTGAAAAAGCGTCGGCATTGACGTGAAACATACGTAGATGCCATTCATGTGTGGGGGTGCTACTCTTATTATTTTTATTGAATAAAAGTATTTATCTACGCCATCTTTGACGTTTGCTTGCTTGGAGCATATCCGAGAGTTCATTCTGTTGATATTTGTGCTTCTATTACTTGTATTTCGGCTCCTCCGATCGTTCGCCCTCGAGCTGGGTTGCTTTAGTTCATTACGTTTTTGTAAGCTGCCTTGGCTTGCTCAGCACGCTTTCAGCTATGTATGGCCGCATATATACAGAGACGCGTTGGTATCGTAAGTAGCACCCCCCACTTATTTGATAAAGATACTGTACAGCCAATCAATGATTCCATAACCCTCAATGTAGGAGGAGGTATATTGGGGGGATTTATTATCCACATCCTATGAAAATAACCCTTGTTGAAACAGCATTCCGAGGAGGCAGGAGCAGCTTATTTCTATGACAGCAGTAGAAAAAAATGTCACCACAGAAGCCCTCACTATAAAACAAGCATATGTTTTGTTGGAGCGAAGTGCCCTTAAAGCAAGGAGACTTTTTTGGCAAAGGGTAACAATGGAGGCTTACCTGCAAGTACATAGAATTCCAAGGGGCTTGAGGTGAATTATGTAGCCGGCCTTTGGGATGGAACAGACTGAATTCCTAAAGGACTGGCAGACACACTTGTTGGAATCATAGGCAGGACTTGTATCATTTTAAAACACACTGCCTTTGCTGAGGAAGCTATGAGGAGTGAATTAAAGAGACACGAGTCAGTATTGCAGAGTTTTCATAATGACCCAACATATGAAAGTTATATTAGAAAACTTAGATATGATACATATGCATGATGAACGAATTAAGAAAAGTAAAATGGGAAAATTTGAGAGGGCTAGAAGAGATTACGAAAATGGTAATATTTTTCAGTGGGGGAAAAATGGAAATTTAAATACAAAAGCCATCTTAAAGAAACCAGCACATAGTGATATATACATTAGTAGGTCAGAAACGGAGGAAGAGAATTTGGAATTGGAAAATACATCTCGACAACCTTTTTTAGGTCACAATATACACAAACCAGGGATCTAGAGAGACCCATGTCCCATTATAGATTTAACAAAAAGAACACAGGGCCCTGTAGAGAATATTGCTGCACCCCCCCCCCCACACACACACTCGTACCTGTAGAAATAACACAGGACACAATGAACAACACCTTGCCTCTGAATCAACAGGGTTTACAACAGGAGCAGTCCCAAAGAGAAATGTAGAGACACAGGGGAGGATTGATGGAACCCAGACAGGGGACATTTTATCCCCAATTACCAATTTCGCCCCAGAGAGCTCTCAGGTGCAGTCTGCGCCTGATTCGATTTCAGGACAAAAAACAATGAGGGGAATGAGAGGATATGGAGGGGGAAAGGTATACAAGAGACAACATCTGGATACGGTGGGAGATTCAGACAAGGACGCAATCGTTACAGGGGCAGGGCTCACTCTTGGAGGGGCAAATACTAACTGACAAAACACTGAATGATAGTATATCTGAGACCTGGGTTGTTAATCTCTCTTCTTATGCCCTAACAGAATCGGAACATAACATCCTAAGCAAAGGTTTGTCATTTATTCCTACAAATACATTAAATCTCTTTGATTCTATTGTGGACTTGCACACTTTTGCACAAAAGTTGAATCTTACACATTTCACAAAACAGAATCTTCAGGATACTAGGGGGAATAATAATGACAGTATATGGAACATTGTACATACTCGGGGACAGAACTCTGATTATGATGAAATTGTGTGGAGGAAGAGATCTGATGTTATTCCAAACATGAATGCGACTGTTGGAACATTTGTTAAAGCCTGTGAAAGGGATATGCAATATCTGGCGAATAACAGTGATGGACCTAGTTTCTGGAATTGTACACTGGATGAGAAAAAGGCAATCAAAAGGCTACAACAAAATTCTACCATCACTATCAAGCCTGCAGACAAAGGAGGGGCAGTGGTAGTGATGGACAAAGTTAAGTATTTGAAAGAAATGTCCATGCAACTGTCTAATACAGTATTTTATAGGAAGTTGTCATTTGACCCCATCCCTAGATTTAAAAAAGAAATTGATTTATTTTTGCATGAGAATGTGTCGAGTGGTATAATATCTCAGGATGTTTATGATTTTTTTAACAGTAGAATGTCCTGCACGACCTGTAATTTATGGACTTCCAAAGATTCATGAAAGCCTTACAAACCCTCCCACTAGACCAACTGTGTCCTGCAATAACTATTACAGAACCATTAGCGCAGTTTGTGGATTCACATATTTGTAAGGTATCCACAGGTCGAGGTCTTATATTAGAGATACCACCATGCTATTCCTGGAATTTATTCAGGAGACAGCAATTGACCAACACAATTTTGGTCACACTGGATACCCAATCAATGTATACAAACATCCCGCATGAGGATGGGTTGGAGGCCATGAGGGAGACTCTGTGCAAAAAGACATCTCTCTCTTCTAATTTTGTGGAATTTTTAGTTAGTCTGACTGAAATGGTATTGACTAAAAATGTTTTCCTATTTGACAATGACATTTACCATCAAGTAAAAGGACAGCGATGGGGGCCGTTGTGGCCCCTAATTATGCTACTCTGTATCTTGCACACTGGGAAGAACAGTTTTTATATGATAGGAAAACTAACACATATTTTGAGAATTTGGACTTCTATAAACACTTCCTGGATGACATTTTTATCCTGTGGAAAGGAAGCATGGAAGAACTACATAGTTTTGTTAGATATTTGCAGTCCACAAATGAAAATTTGCGTTTTTCTGTAAATGCAGATTTTGAAAAAATATTTTTTGGATGTGTTGGTTTCCAAGGATATGGGGGGTGGACTGGCTACTGATGTTTTTCGGAAATCAACAGATAAAAATAGTATATTACACTTCAGTAGCTGCCACCCAAAACACGTGGCGAAAAACATTCCCTTGGGTCAGCTAATGAGTGAAAAGAAATTGTAGTGACATAGAAAAATATGAAGGGAACAGTCAGCTATTCCTGAAACGATTCAGGGGTAGGGGATATAGTGAAAAATGTCTTCAGATTGCTAAATCTAGGGTAGATATGATGCCTAGGGATACATTATTGGTTCCCAAAAAGGAAAACATAAAGAAAGAATGTAATGATCGGAAACTGAAGTATGCCACTGTTTTTAATGCGCAGGCTAAACAAGCAGAGGAAGTCATCAGATGAGCCTAATCTTCAGGAAACATTACAAGAAAGGCCACAGTTCATATATCGAAGGGGCAAGAATTTAAAAGATTATTTGGTTCATAGCTGGAGTGGAAGGGATTCCCACCAGGATGATGAAAAGAAACTACCTGCAGGGAATTTCCACTATGGTAACTGAATGGCATGTAGTTACATTCAGGTGGGAAAATCCATTCCTTTGTCAAATGATGGAAAGAATTTCTATCCAGAACATTTAATTTCTTGCAGCACTGAAGCAGTGGTACACATTGCAGTCTGTGACTCTGTGGCCGATTTTACATTGGCAAGACTGTTAGAAAATGTAAAAGTCGTATATTAGAACATGTTAGACACATTCGATTAGGCTCCATCGATCACGCGTTAGCCTTACATGTTAATCTTTCTGGAGATGGACATAAATTCCAATTCTTTGGACTTGAAAAAGATGTTATAGGAAGGGAGGATTTGAACAATCTTCTCATGAAACAAAAACTTATTGGCAGTTTAAATTGAAAGCAGGAAAATATCCTGGATTGAATGGGCATTTTCAGTTAGCACCTTATCTGAAGAAAATAAGTTAAAGAAATAATTTCCTTAATGTGTTTTTAGCTTTCTTAGTATGAGTACGACAAAGTTATCTTTGTGCAATGTTCCATAAACTTCATGTATTATATAATATAGGGATATTTTTATAGGATGGATGTTTTTCCCTAACAAGCACTTTTTGTGATTTGATATATTTGTAATTTTGTAAGTTTGCAATATTGTATTTTTGTAGCTCTGTAGGATTCATATGTCTCTGGGCTATATGCCCTGTAAAACTGTCTTTTTGGTAGCATTAAGTTCATGGTTGTTGATAGAAAAATATAAAAAGACAAAGATATTATAGGTATATAACCATATATGTGGGTACTGTACCTTTAAGAAATGAAAAAAGTCATGTTCTTATTTTAAATGGTTTGAACATGTGTGCACTCTCTGGTACTTTTAAGGATCATTGGTTGTATGGCATGACATCTTGAAAAAGCGTTGACATTGACGTGAAACGTACGTAGACGCCATTCATGTGTGGGGTTGCTACTCTTATTATTGTTATTGAATAAAAGTATTTATCTATGCTATCTTTGGCATTTGCTTGCTTGGAGTGTAGCCGAGAGTTCATTCTGTTGATATTTGTACTCCTAAAACTACCCAATAACCACCTAACTGTTTGCGAACAATCCTTCTCAGTTGCGGCCCCACAAAAACGGAATAATCTCCCACCGGATCTACTCTCCTGTACATCTCTTACTCAATTTAAAAGATTATACAAAGCAATATTCCCATCATCATTTATAAAAAGGCACCATTCTAAAACCAACACGCCTGTACAACAACAATTAAAACACATCAATAGATACATAGTACAAAAAATTAAAAATTATTAATATTATAAATACAGCAGCGGCATTAAAAATCACAAAACGCTAAGTTAAAAGATATGTTTTCAAGGCAATTTTAAAACTTTGGACAGTCAGGCAATTTCACACCCAAAAAGGTAGAGAATTCCACAGGGTCAGGGCCATAAAACTAAATGATCTTGCCCCAGAAGTCTGTAAACGAACCCTAGGTATCTCTAGCAATCCCTCATCGGTGGATCGGAGAGGACAGAGGGGACAGCAGGGGTGAAGGAGATCTTGCAGGTAACTAGGTCCCTGCTCGTGTAGGGCCTTATAGGTCAGCAAACCAACCTTGAAGGTGATTCATCACTGTACTGGCAGCCAGTGCAGTCTGCGGAGCACAGGCGTTATACGACTAGACCTAGGGATACCAGTCAAAAGCCTGGCTGCCGCATTCTGCACTAGCTGCAAGCGGCGGATATCAACCCCCGGTAGCCCAAGGTAAAGGGCACTGCAGTAGTCAAGCCGGGAGGTAACGAAGGCGTGGACCAAAGTTGGAAAATCGCCAGGGGGAACCAGGTGCTTTACCCGGGCAATATTCCTCAGATGGTAAAAAGAGGTTTTGACAACTGCAGACACCTGTAATTTAAGGGTCAAGTAGTCATCAAACACCACGCCCAGGTTCCGCACCCGGTCTGAGGTGGTTAGTTGAACACCCCCAAGCCACAGACCCGAAGGTGATCCCGCCAACAAACCCGCCCCCGACCTGGGTCCACAACCAATGCCTCAGTTTTTTTCTGGGTTTAACCACAGCCAGCTCACATTCATCCAATTCTGGATCTTGGCTAGACAGCTGTTAAAGACCAAAACAGCATCGTCTTGGCCAGGCACAAAGGACATGTACAGCTCAGTGTCATTAGCACAGCAGTGAAAACTCAAGCCATACCGCCTAATAATCGCTCCTAACAGCAGCATATACACTGCGAACAACATGGGCGCCAAGATGCAGTCCTGTGGCACCCCGCAGGATAGGGAGAATGGAGATGAGGAAAAAATCCCAGACACCACCTTCTGAGTCCTACCCTCAAGAAATTATTGAAACCATCTGAGAACCGTCCCTGAAAGTCCACAGATGAACCGCAGGCGCTCCAAAAGCACACCATGGTCTACGGTGTCAAATTCCGCAGAGAGATCTAGAAGGATCAAGATGGAACGGGTCTTTCGATCTCTCGCTATTAGGAGGTCATTTAGTACCCAGACAAGGGCTGTCTCGGTACTATGTCTCTTCCTAAATCCAGACTGGAGAGAATCATAGACACTGTGGCTGGTCAAATGGTCATCCAGCTGCGACGCAACTACCTTCTCGATAACCTTACCCACAAAGGGTAGGTTAGAGACAGGCCTGTAGTTAGCCAAACAGTACGGGTCCAAGGAGGGCTTTTTAAGAAGGAGTTGAACCACAGCCTCCTTCAGGGGATCTGGAAAGATCCCCCTCTCAAAAGACATCCAGACTATCTCGACAATGACTGGGCTGATTTTATCCACACAACCTACTAAGAGGCGTCTGGGGTCTGGGTCCAAACTACAGTTGGTTGGATGCAACGACTGGACGACCATCATAATGTTATGGATTGTGAGCCGACTGAAGTCACATCACACAAACTGGGCATTCAACATCTCCTGCCGACCATGGCAACTCCCCTTACAGAGGAACAGGTGGACTTTTTCAACTTTTTTTCCCCCCAAATCCCTTCTGTGACTGTAAATATTCTGTACATGTAAATAATCTTTATTTTCATCTCCATGCCCTCCCTCCCGCAAATCTTCCCTCCCCCTCTGTGCCTGTTCCTCTCTCCCCCGACCTTCCTCATCCTTCTTCTCTCTATCCCATTGCACTCGGCAATTTCAACCCATCACTTAAAATTTTTTTTTTTTTTTTTTTTTATTCATTTAATTTATTTATTAATTTTAACCAGGAGAGATGCACTAAGCTGAAAGCATATTTACAGGTGCGACCTGGGAGCACAAGGAAGTGAAATGACTTGTTCAGGGTCACATGGCTTTATAGTGTTACACTTCCATAATTTTTTTCCTTGAAACGTATAAAAATGTTCACTCTCCAAAACTGCCTATATGTACCACACACCCTTTACTAGATCTACCTGGCAGTCTATGCAATGTAATATGTATAGCTCCTCCGTTCTATATTCTGGATCCTGTCCAATCACAGTATGATGTTCAAGTATAAGCACAAGTTACTATACATTTCTTTACATTACACGCTTTATTTTCTATACATGTATGTGCAATATGTTTCCACCACTGTATGACTATGTCTTCTTTCTATGGAATGCTTCCATTACCCAGAGCGCCCCTGAAAAAGGGGCAATTCTGTCTCAGTGGGCCTACCAGGTCAACAAAATTCAAATAAATAAATAAATATGAGAAGAAAATTAAACAGACTAAGATAAAAACATTTCAGAGACATATGATAGACTATTGAGAGAACAGAGTGTATACATATAAGAAATTTAGTAAAACAAATAACAGCCCCCTCTGTAGAGTGTGGGAGTGATACTGACTCTAGCTACATGAAAGATGCACAAAAACATATTTCTAAAAATAAAGTCTTTTTTAAACAAAAATATTACTCAAGTGGAAGTAGTAGGGGAGCAAGAGCCGAGCTACAATTTGAGCAGCAAGCCACAAAGGGCTCAAATACAGGAAAAATAGTTAAGAGGTGACAGGGACAACCAGGGTAGGAGTCGCAGGCCCCAAGAGTCAGGCATAATTTCAACAAGGGGGAGGATCACAAGAACCCACAGATGAGGTGATTCTATCTTAAAGTAGTAGAATTTTAACTACTTCAGAAATATCAGTTTTAAGTAAGGGTTTATCGTTCTCCCCATCCACTCCAGTTAACCTTCTGAAACTGGAAACAGATTTACCAACATTTTTCAAGACTTTAAGATTACTAGTAGCCTTGGATTCACAGCCACATACAAATCCAAAGAGGACTCAGCTAAAGCAGGCCCTTAAAGCAAAATCAAATTGGAACCCGGGACCTGGCAAAAGCCCACCAGTACAGACTGTTGTTACTATTGTGCATCAAGAAATAATGGATTTATTTAAAACACACAGATCCATATTTCATAAATATAACAATCTCACAAAAGAAGAGAGACAGATTCTGAATGTTTAATCAAAGATGAGTCAGTGGTAATAAAGCCAGCTGATGGGGGGACTGTTATTCAGGAGAGACAACAGCAGGGGTTGAAACATTTTTGAGGGATGCATAAGTCCAGGACTTATGTTTAACTTGCTGTTTTGTTTATTTTATTTGTGTATACTGTAGAGTCCATTTTGTTTTTGAGTTAAGCATCGAAGCAGCGGCAGTGGAAATGTGTTTGTGGTTGGTATATTTTTAATTCGACTGCCTGCTGGTAATGCTTTTTGCCCGTTATTTCACTCTGTCGGGCTTATTGTATTAACGTTTGTTCATGGACTGCGAACTGGGGTGTTTGCATACACCGTTGAAGTAGTCGCCAGCCACCCAACCTTGGGAGCCAGGAGAGAAAGAGCAGGTTGTGGCTGAGGCTGACTCCAGCAGCAACTGCTGAACTGCATCTGGACTGTGTCTGAGGGGCAGAAGGCTGCAGACTGGTCACGTTGGTAGGATCTGCCTGGTGGTGCGACTCCAAGGTACTGGCCTACAGTGGAGCGGGAAGCGGCCACATGAACTGGGTCATCAGGCCGCCTCTGAAGTAAACCCTACCAGATTTGAAGCCAAGCTAAGAAGGGTCCCAGGGTGGAGCTCGGTGGAGAGGTTTAGCCAGACAGGCTTGCCCTGAGATGGGTGTGGAGTGCACCTATTTTCCCTGGGGGTGGGGGTCTAGGGGTGCCGGCTGGAAGGCAGGAATTTACCCGAGCTCCTGGAGCTGTGGGGGTCTGCCTGACAGGGGTCGGGTAGCTCTGGTGGCTTATGTGGGGTGCATTAGGTGTGTTCTGGTGCCTGCCTGGCGCTAGTTCTGGGCCTGGCATTTATTTGGACCATCAAGAAGACATTAGGGGACCTGATCTTTCAGGCTTGGTTCCACCGAGATATATCTGGTGAGTAGGGTGATCATGTTCCATTCCCGAAGGCTGGGGTGGCTGGTGCTCCTTGGTATATATTTGCTCATGTTCATTGGAGGCAGTGAGAGGGTCTCCCTTTTCTGGATTAACATTTTCTTTTTTTGAAGATACACTGGTGTGGTAGTGAGTGCTTCATCAATCTGCATGGACTTTCATGGTTAGGGGGTGGTGAGAGACCCCCTTTCCAGCCTTAAATTATTTTTGGTAAGTTGTAGCATGGCTCTATGTGCACTGTTAAATTATATTTATTAGCGATTCTGAATAATAGCACTGCTGGACAATAACAAATTTAGTGCACTTCTGCTGCTTTGACTGCTGTTTTTGATTGTTGTTTTTGTTTATTGTCATTTTATTTATTTTTATTTTTTACTTTATTTTCTTTCTGGGTTTTTGATTGAAGGAGTAACTATGTTAATGTCTGTCTGTGGGGTAGTTTGATTTAGTTTGGAGGGTATTCAGGGATATTTTATATTTGTGAGTATGAGAATGATTGGTTGATTGCGCAAGTTGCAGATTGTTATTTTGACTGGTAGCTGCTCGGTGGGAAAACCTGCAAGATGTGCTGGCAGAGGGTTTCGATGGACAGGTACTACTCTTCCACCAAGCTTCGGGCCCTCCTCCCCTTCTACTGCCCCCCCCCCAAACTACCGGTCAAGGTTTATAGGCCTGCCTAGTCTTGGGTATAGCGAGGGGGTGTTGGAGGTGGGGCACGGGGACCTGGTGGGGTGGAGCGGGTGGACAAATTGGGGTCTTGAGATCAAGGAGATGCCCTGGGACAAAGTGGGCCCAGGAATGAAGTTTGCCCTGCTTGGTGCCCATACCCAAGGGCTCCACTTTTGGTGAGCAGCTAGCACGGTCAACCTTGACTGCTCATCCAACCCAGGCAGTGTTGAGTAATGCCAGATCGATTAGAAACAAGACGGCATTAATTGCTAATCTTGTTGGGTCATCCAGCCTGGCATGCATAACCAAGACCTGGCTGGACGAGAATGCTGGTCCCAGTTTGGAGTCAGGGGTTCCAGCTGGATACTCAGTGATACACCGGCCAAGACTAGATCATTTGGGTATAGCGAGTAGCCCTTTGTTTTAAGATGGAACTGGGCCTTGTAGATGTGCCAGTTAGGGTAACTATATCCTTCTAATGTATCATGGGCACAGATGTGGGTTGTAGGATACTTCTGTCTACTGTCCACCCGGGGGAAGGGGATGAGAAGGATTTCCTGCAGGAAGTCACGGACATCATCGAGATGGTACTGGAGGTCCCCAGGTGGTTGGTGCTGGGGATTTCAATGCCTAGACTGAGGATGAACTCTCGCATTCTGGTCAAGACTTCATCCAACTGATGATTTTGTTGGGCTTTACACAAGAGATTACCTCTGCGACCGACATACAAGGGCATTTGTTGGACCTAGTGTTTCTGCTGGGGATGGAGATCTCAGACATGGTGGTGGAACTCGTCAGGTGATCTGATCACCACACTGTAGGGTTCAGTTTTGTGGCTCCCCCCATTAGACCTGCCCCTATGGGCATGGTCCAGTACCACCCTTTACAGGGTTTGACCCCTGATGGTCTTATGGTGGTTCTGGACCTATCGGGGAGTTTGAGTGTCAGCACAGATCCAGATGTCTCCTGCTAGCCTATAATAAGGCAGTGGGGGCTGCTCTGGATTCCACTGCTCCCATTCGAGTTCGCCACTCGGCCTCGGTCACCTTGGTTTGATGGTAGCCAAGGAGAGTGGGGAGAAGGTTGGAGCAGTGCTGGCGGAAATCCGGTCTGCGTGATGACAAACTTAGATTGATGTTCCATTATAGTGATTACCAATCTGCGGTCTCATGTAAGAAGGCAGAGTTCCTGTCCAGGGAGATTGCACCTGCGTAAAAATCAACCAGCTCAGCTTATCCGAACTGTGGACAGGTTGTGCAGTACAACCGGTCTCCAGAATCAGGGAGCTTTTTCACAGACAAAGTGTCAGGAGTTTGCTCGATTTTTCGCAGATAAGGTTGGCACCATCAGATCTGAGATCTGCATAGCTCACTCAAATGGGCAGAGTGGAGATCGGTGCAAGGTTGCAAGTACCCGGTTTGTCTGGTTAGACTTTAGACAGCTGGCGATTGAGGACGCTGTGAAGATGATCTGGGGTTTGCAGCTGACCCAGGTCCAACATGCCTTTTTGATGGTGTGCATGGAGGTCCTCGCTGAGACAGTTAAGTGTTCATTAGAGACTAGGGTGTTTCTGGACACCATGAAGGAGGCGGTGGTTCACCCGCTCTTGAAAAAAACCTTGTCTTGACCCTGACTGTCTCGCAAACTACAGGCCTGTCTCTAATCTGCCCTTCATGCGTAAGGTTACTGGGAAGGTAGTTGTATTGCAGCTTGAGGAGTATTTGACCACCCATGATATCTAAGATCCCCTCCAGTCCAGTTTCAGGAAGATGCATAGTTTTGAGACCGCACTGGTTCAGATATTTAATGATCTCCTGATGGCGAGAGATAGGAGGAGCCATTCCATCCTGGTCCTCCTTGATCTCTCCGCAGCGTTTCTGACACCATGGAACACGAGGTATTGCTATAGCTCCTGCGGTTATTCTGTGAGCTGTGTGGTACAGTCCTCAGATGGTTTCATTCATTCCTCAATGATAGGCTGCAGAGAGTAGAGTTGGGAGTTTTCTCCTCAGCTCCTCTTCCCCTGCCATGCTGGGTACCACAGGACTCTGTGCTTTCCTCCATGTTGTTCCTAGTGTGCATGGTGCCATTGTGGGGACATTATTAGGCAGCACGGGTTGAGTTTTTACTGCTATGCAGAGGATACTCAACTGTACATGTCCTTTGTGCCTGAACAGGTGATGTTATTTCGGTCTTTAACAACGGTCTCTCAGAAATTCAGGACTGGATGAGTGCCAACTGGCTTAGGCTGAATTTGGATAAGACTGAGGTGTTGGTTGTAGACCGAGGTCGTCGGGTACAAGGGTAATCGGCAGTGCAGCCATCCGGGCTTTGGCCAGGAGGCAGCCAACTGATGACCCCTGACCAGGTGTGGAATCTGGGTGTTATGCTTGATAGCCAATCAACACTTAAGTTTCAGGTGTCGGCCGTTGTCAAGACCTCATTTTACCATCTGAGGAATATCGCCTGGATAAAACACCTGGTCCCACTGGATGATCTTCCAACATTGGTCCATGCTTTTATGACCTCCCACCTTGATTACTGCAATGCACTGTAGCTAGAGCTACTGGGGGTGGACCTCCACCACCTGCAGCTGGTGCAGAATGTGGCTACCAGGTTGTAGACTGGCTCACCAAGATCCTGCTAAGTCACACCTGTGCTCTGCAATCTGCAATGGCTGTCAGTGCGATACAGGATTACCTTCAAGGTCGGGTTACTGACCTATAAGGCCCTACACAGACTTGGACCATGGTACCTGCAAATTCTTCTTTGGCCCTACTGCCTCCTTCCTCCTCTCCGACGACGAGGGATTACTAGAGATTCCCAGGGTCCATGTAACAACTTCAGGAGCTGGATCGTTTGCTTTTGCGGCGCCAACCCTGTGGAGTTCTCTACCTTATCGTAAAAGGGAGTACACATCCGTTGAGGCCATTAAACCAGTCTTAAAAACTTATTTATTTGATCAAGCATTTTCTAACACTTAAAAGCCTGCTGCAATACAGTAGAAGCCACTCAAGCAAGATGGCAGGGTGGATATTCTATTTCCCGCGATTCAGGCTTGTGGAACTGAAATTGGGATGTAGTCAGACCCTACTACCTTAAACAAACAAACAAACAAACAAACAAACAAACAACAACAACAAAAAACACCTTACCGACTTGCTGCCTAGGTGGCAGTGTTTTTTTTTTTTTTGTGCAGTGAGAAAATTTTTATGATTGTACTTGTGACAATTTTTTATTTTGTTATTGCTTTTGCTTGTGCATTACGTTGTGCAATAAGGTACTGTACACGTTACATTATTTTAAAGCACAGCAGTGTAAATTTTAGCTTCTGAATCTCCATCTTCCTCATGCCGGAAGCTGCTCGGTTCAACATCGAGCAATAATGAAGCAGCATCAGTTACATATGAGAATGAGGAGGCTAAAGACAACTGTGCTTCAGTTGATGCTGCGGTAGGTGGGGGTGGTTGGAAGAAAGCAGCACTTGGTGGGAAGGATTGCGAGACCACAGCTTTGTTCGGGTGGAAGAAGTCAGTGATGCTTCTTTGTTTTTTTCTCATGTAGCGTAGTAGCCTGTATGGAGTGTTTGACCTCAAAAAGCTGCTCCCATACTCCAGTCTGACCGTGCTGCTGGCACCACTCCATAGCCAATCTAACCCCTGAAAGAGTATCCATAGTGGTGACAGACTGGACAACACTGGCATCACTGTCAGCAGTTTCTTTGTCTGTATCAGTTGCTTTAAAAACCACATTCCCATAACCTCATCAGTAAGTTCGCCGACAGTCGACTCTTTGTTGTCCATGCCCACAAACTCGGCCAAAACTCTCACATCCATAAAGGTAGGTACGGTCACATCTTCCAACGCAGTGGTAGAGGCAGCAGTAGGGTCACTTACACTGCTGCAGTCAAAGCCTACTTTGGTAAAATAGTTTGCAATTGTGCTTGGCTTCACAGCCCCCCATATGCAATGCAACATATAAATTGCATCCAACAAATTAACCTCGTGGGTAATTTCAGCTGCATCTGCTGTCTTACCTTCATCTATGCTGGTCAGGACTTTATCAGCCACATAAGAGCGATAATGTCCCTTTAGGTTCTTGATCACGCAGATATCCAAGGGCTGAAGGATGGATATAGTGTTCGGTGGAAAGGACACTAATTTTATAAACTTTAAAACGTCAGACAAGCTCGTGGGGATGAGCCAAGCAGCTGTTGATGAAAAGTAGGATTTTTCTTCGGCTCCTACTCCCAATTTAAACAACCAGTCCTGGAATGTAGCACTGGTCAGCCAGGCATTGCTGTCAGCTGCGTAAATCATGGGCAACACACGGACATCTTTGGGATAGCGATGAGGATGTTCGATTTTCCCCAATAACTAAAAGTTTCTCTATTTTATTTTTATTTTTTTATACTTGTAAACCAGATGAGCAAACTGTCCAGTTTGACAGGTGACAAGTCTTACAAAAAACAGGACATAATTTAAAAAAAAAAAAAAGTTACAGAACACACAACTTAGGTCAAATCAAGTACAAGTTCTTTTTTTCGGTCCCTGTCTGTTTCACACAGCACAGGACTGAGATGCGATCCTTGGCTTTCTTGCCACCAGTTAGCGCATGATGTTTAAGTGCATGTCCTCTGTCAGGGTACCTACGGTAAAATAAGCTAGTTTCATCGGCACTGAAAACATCTTCTTGCGGGTACCCTGACAGAATTCCTGGGAGGACTTCTGTTACCCAGCTGTGGGCTGCTGATGCATCCGCATACTGTTTCTCTCCATGTTCCCACTTGAACAGTACCTAGTGCCGCAATTTCCACCTGCACAACCAGCCATCGGTGGCATCAAAGTCAGCGTGTTCCATCTGTGCAGCTAGCTCCACAGCTTTCTGTTTTTAGCATTGGACCAGACACCCTTGCTCCCTTATGCAGTGCTTGTGTGAGTCACAACATCAATGTGTCCTCAACCTCGCTATCCTTACCCTCCCGCTTGTGCTTTTGGCTGGGGTTGCAGTTAGACTGCCATTCAGCCAGGACAGACTCTCTGTTCTTACTAACCCATCCTGCCTGGCTTTTTGAAATTTTAAATTTGGCCACAAGAGACGAGAGCGAGCAGCCTGGAGTGTTAAGCACTTCCAGAACTCAAACTCTGTCAGCCAAGGTAAGCTCATTTCTTGGCAAAGACATGGCAGGCAGGAATCTGGGCCGAGTCAGGCAGAAAACAGGTTTAACACTCAGAACAAAACAGCAAACAGCAAGCAGCAATGTCAAACAGGGCAGCACTGAGAAGAAGAGATGATTTTTACGATGATTTTAAGGTACTTGCAGTAACTGAGAGAACAACTGACAGGTGCTAACTGCCCTGAAAAGGTCAGAATCCTTTAGTAAAGTATTCCAATTAAGCGACTTTATGTAAATCTGGTATCCCACTTAAGCATCAGCTGTTTCATACTCTTTGAATTGAGCAAAATCGGTTCTAGCTCAAATGTCCCGTTTAAGCAGGTGCCCCATCTATGTGGCTCATGCTGTGTGGTTTGTTTTTTATGCTTATAATACTGTGGTACTGATGTTTTATGACTGTGTACAATGCTATGATCTCATTGGAATAGCGTTTTATAAATAAAGATTGGCTGAGATTACATTTTTAGGAAGAGTCCATATCAGGGGTCAATAAGTCGCACCTTTTTTCCTGCAGAGTAGAGTATTGATACCAAAACAAGTAATGATTTTTTCCCTTCAGATGCCCCAGGGTCAGTCAGAGAGAGGTAGAGGCAGAGAAAAACTACAACAAAGTAGTAGTGCAGCTTGCTTCGGGCTCAGCTTCTTCTTCTTTGGTTTGTTTTGAGGGACAATTGAGACCAGAGAAATGGATAGTACCAAGACTACTGTCAAGCCAGTACTTAACTGACGATAGTAGTTGATCAAACTCGGAGGCAGGTGGCCCTGCACTCATGATCAGCAGCTGATTCTTGAAAGACTCTTGTGTCCGGGTTATTCTTAGTTTATTTTTAATGAAATTGGCTTTGGAGAATCCTCTTTCATATTCGCTCGTGGAAGGGGAAATGGTGAGCAGAATCTCAATAAGCTTTTGCATAGGACCCTTCGTGGAGTTCTCTGCTCCACATTCAGCTATTTTCATGTGCAAAACCAGTTGGTACGTTGATATGAGAGGTTTGGTTCTGAATCGAGACAGATATAATTTCAGTTGCACCTACTCATCTATGAAGTGGATAATGACTGTGCCATAGAGTTGAGAAGAAAATGGGCCATCTGTGAGGAGTTCAGACAGCTCAGCACTGCCAAATGTTGCTAGATCTTCATTTTCCGTAGGCCAGTTGTGAAAATTCAAAACCTGAAGCAAAGAAAAAGGTTTCTTTGAGAGAACATCAAATCTACTGTGGATGTATGTGACAGTATGACAGTATCATTAACAAAAGCATCAAGAACAGCTTCATTGCCAGGTGTTCCATGTATTTTAGGTTTACCTTCCTGCTGCATTGCATTGTACTGTTCCTAGAGTTTTGAGATATTTGCCAGGTGCAGTTTTAAGTGCTTCCAGTTGCAGAACTGCTTTTTTTTTTTTTTTTTTAATATGTTTTGGTATCTCCATAGTTAAGTAGTCTGCCAACAGGAAAGTTTTAGATAATCTAGCAACTGGCAAAACAATTTCATGAAATGCACAGAACGCAGTTCCTTGTGGTAGCCCTTAGCTCTGTTTGCATCATCTGCCGTTTCCATTACAGATCTGTGCTCAAGATGCACTGCCACAATGTCAAGGTTTTTTTTTTTTTTTTTTTTTAAATAAGGCCACAACTGCTCTCTCTTTGCTTGCTAGCCACTTGATTTGCTTTACAGCCGTGAAATGTGCAAGATGCTCAAAATAAAAACTGAATATACCTTTCAAACAGTCTTCAGATTTGGTCATGTATTTGAAATGTTTATTTGCAACCAAAATGGCAAGCTCCAGTTTGTGGGCAACAGAGTAAATACCAATAACGTCCAGCAAAAGTGATATTAGTCTAGTAATGACTCCTGTTCGTTCACCAAGATTAACTGATGCACCATCTAAATTAGCACAGACAAGTGCTGTGTGTCTACTGGCCGTCTTAAGTTCTGGTAATGGCAAATCCACTGACTGCAAAGCCTTCTCTATAGCATGAATACACCCTCAGCACTTGCAATTTCAAGTGGTACCAGATATTCGGTGTGTGTGACTGGCAAACCGTGCCTTTTCTCAGGTAGACAATTTCTTGCTCAGTACTTCCGTCAGCAAGAATGCTCAAAAAGGAGGCATTTTTGACCTCGTCAACTACTGCTGCACGTATTGTCTTTGCCATGTTGTCCACAAACAAACGTCAGCCTGCTACATTCATGTAGTTGTTGCCAACATTTAAACCATTTTTACGCTGGATCTCACAAATCATTTCAAACCCAGAAAAAGCTTTCCCGTTCTTTGCTAGAGTATGCTGTGTTAAATAAAATGAATTTCTCAAGTTCTTTGTTGTGTCATGTCCGTTTTGGAAGGACTGACCCTGACCCACAGCAGTTTCTGACAGGTGAATGAGTGGTATTGGTTTTGGAGCTGTATCTTTTAAGTAATGCTTTGGGCAACTGACATGTTCGCTTGTCACATCATGCCTCTTTATGGGGTCTAATTTAAGATCACCTGACCCTTTAACCATGGCAGAATTAAGATCACAGATGTGGGGGTAGGCCTTACAACACACACAGTACATCACTGTCACTGAAATCCAGCCAAGGATATTTTTTCCATTCAGGATGGAAATTCCTAACCTTTTTCTCGTCATATCTTTGATCCTTGGAAAGGCCATAGTCAGAACTTTCAGATTTTGACAAAGAACTCGGTGTTGTAGTACTTGTTCTGCCAGACTGTGAGAAACCAAACTTTGACAAGCTCATTTTGCTGTAAGAAACTGCTCTGGGATATCGGGTCAAAGGAGTAGTTATATAGTTATTTATGTATTCAGAAATGTTTTAATGAGGAAGAATGGAAATACAGACACGTGAAAGAGGTGCTGCTATCCAATGTCTAGTGGGCATCCAGAAATAAATTGCTTAATTATAGGTTAGCAAGGGCAAATGGACACAACACAACACAAAACTCAATGACTGACACGCTCTATGACAGTGTGAGCTAACTGACTGTGGTGACGCTACATACAGTAGCTTCTTAGAATTTTTTTTTTATTAAACTATTTAACATACAAGTACGGGAGCGTGTCTGTGAAAACTTCGTGATTTCAGTCACACTGACGCAGGCTTTGCTTCAGCCCAGAAAAATATTTAGTGACTCTCAGTACTTGACTTTTATATGCTTTTAACTCCCGTTTCCAGTCCCAAGATTCACCCTCAAAATGCCTGCTAGGTCCTATAATCTACAAATTACTCCTGATGTGCCCACTACCTTCTGTCTCACAGATTAAAAGTTTTAATGTGTCTTGTACATATGTATATTGTTATATATTAGCACTTATGTCATTGTATTACTGTTTATGTTACCCCTGTCATTGTATTACTGTTTATGCTACCCTTGTCAATGTAATAACACTTGCACTTCTTGACCACTCAGGTCCATCTTGTAAATGAGCTATGCTCAATGATGTTCGCCTGATTAAATAAAGATTTTGATTGATATGCAAGACACTCAGGCACAGGCTTGCTTTAGACCAGAATGATTAGTGACTGTAAAATAACAGTCACAGAAAAGGGCTTGTTCACACAGCCGACTGAGCCGCTGTCAGTGACTCACAATGGACAGACTGGTGCTCTAGCCCATGTGTGAATGCTACCATTTGGGCACTTTTCCCTTGCATGGTGTTGCCTCCACGTTCCCCCTTTCCCTGGGTTTGCAGAGTGGTGTAGGTGGTTTCCTGTGCCGTCTGAACAGCCAAACCACCTGCATCACTACACATTCCCCACCAAACCTACAGTGACCGGAACAACAGTCAAATCACCAGAAAGAAAGAAAAAGGGCAGCAGCAAAACCTATGCTGTGTGAACACGGCTCTGGAACATTTATTACAATTATTTTGAATGATTACAAAAGGAGCCGCTGGGGAAAGGTGCAGTATAAATGACCCTATAGTCTCGCGCAGGCATGCTTTAACAGAAAAATAAAAGGATAATTAGTGTGTAAGAAATTCTCGAGCAAACTTGCTCCAGTCAGAAAAACTAGTGAAGAGTCTAGTGCAGTAACGGAGTCACTCTGTCAAACTTTAAAGCTGAAGTTACAGACTGAAAGCCAGGCACCAGCAGCCCAAGAACAGATTAAGTTTAGCTGTATTTAGTAAAGCTGCTTGCTGTACAGATCAGAAACATTTTGTTTACAAAGCACATGACTTGATAAAGTGGCCACAGACAAGGACTTGGTGTATATTCTTTTATGAAGCCCACTGTAATTCTGAGACCAGATGAAAATTGCCCGAAATGCTCAAAAGGTTTGATAATTTGTCACACACTCCTTGTATATTTTTTTCATGCAGCCAGTGAGTTGACCAGCTTTAATTGCCTCCGAATGATGCAGATCTGTAGTGGTCCAAGATAAGGACTGTATGCAGCCCAGCAGCAAGCCTGACCAGATGAAAACACCCCAAATCAGATGAGCTCAAAAATGGTCACACACATACACAGATTACTCACCTGTAACACTAGTTCTAGGAGTGGTATATGTTGTTCATCCACACTGATCAGCAACGTCCTTTCCCCCTTTAAATCTTGCCAGAAGGACTTTAAGCTGGCTCCTCCCACCCAGCCAGGTGGTATAACCCTCGGCTACACCCCATGACACCAGATCTTGCCCGCTGGAAGCTAAGGTTGTGCGTCGAAGCCGGGGTGGTCGAGAGGGTCAGTGTTGATGAACAACATACCACTACTAGAAAGTACAGTTACGTAAAAACTAACCATAATAGTAGATCTTTGAGGAGTGTCTCTCTTGCAGTAGGTAATACATTTGGGTATCCAGCAGAGGTAGCTGTAATGCACGGCAGCTCTTCTAGCAGTTTTTTTTTTTTTTTTTTTTTAACCAGGGACCACCCACACATGACATCAGCTTCCTGTTTCCTATATAAGTGTAGGTGGTCCCTTGAATTCTCAGTTCCCCTCACCAGATTCAGCTTGCAAGTCAAGGACCGAGGGGAAGCCAAAGTACCAAAAAAGTCCCAACCCTAGTCACTGGACCAGAATTTACTCTCTTAGAGAAGGAGGGGGATGGAGGGTGGGAATAAGTCTACTGCAACAGACACTCTTCAAAGATCTACTGTTACAGTACGTTTTTACTTAAGTGTACTATCTTCAGTGGTCTCTTGCAGTAGGTAATACTTTTGGGATGATTCCCAAGCAATAAAGCCCACGTGGGAGGACAGTTATGATAAGAGACCTTGTAGGACTGCATGGCCAAAGGGTATCCTACGTCGTGAGGCAACATCCAGATTATAGTGCCTTGTGAATGTATGGATTGTGGACCAGGTAGCTGCACTGCAGATATCTGAAATGGAGGCTCCCTTAAAGCAAGCCACAGTGGTGGCCATAGCTCTAGTGGAGTGGGCTTGGACAGGTCCAGGTAAAGGCTTTTTGTATTTTTTGTAACAAAATGAAATATAATGTGCCAACCAGGATGAAAGAGTATGTGTTGCAGCCGGCAGACCCTTGTGACCTGGGGCAAAAGAGATAAACAGTTTAGACGTCTTTCTAATTGACTGTGTCTGATTAGTATAGTAGCGTAATATACAATGGACATCTAAAGTATGTAGCAAATGTTCACCCTAATTGGAGTAGTCAGGATAGTAGACTGGAAGCTCCAAGGATCGATTTAAAGTATGTTCAGAGACTACTTTAGGAAGGAAGGGTGGGTTGGTATGAAGGACCACCTGGTCTTAATGGAAAATCAAGTAAGGTTCCCTACAGATGAGGGCATGAAGCTCGGAAATATGCTGAGCAGAGGTGACAGCCACCAGAAATAGGGTTTTCCAGGAAAGAAAGCGAAGTTCACAAGTGGCAACTGGCTCAAAAGGCTCAAGAGTAAAACTGAGATCCCATGGAGGAGTAGGTCTTTTAATAAAAGGTTTAATATGTAACATTCCTTTCACAAACATCTTAGCTAGATGATGTTGGTACAGTAACTGGCCATCCAGAGGTTCTTGGAAAGCAGAGATGGCAGCCAAATGGACTTTGACTGAAGAATAACTTAGACCGGACTTAGATAGTGAGGCCAGGTATTCCAGAACCTTTGTCAGTGGACAAAAGTAAGGGTCCAAAGATCAAGAGGCTGACCATATGGAAAAGCGTTTCCATTTGGAATTGCATGTTGCTCTTGTCACTGACTTATGGGAGGCCAAGAGAATATTGGCAACAGGAGAGTACACTTTTAAGTGAGTTATGAAAGCATCCACAGGAGCCAAGCGTGAAGGTGTAGAGCCTTCAGGTTGAGGTGTAGGAGAGACCCGTGACACTGAGTCAAGAGGTGTGGTATGATCTGCAACTGGATGGGATCCCGGATGGACAGTTGCAGAAGTAGAGGAAACCACATCTGGCAAGGCCACATTGGGGTTATGAGAATCATCATGGCCAGTTCTAACTGTAATTTCAGTAGAGTCCATTGCAAGAGAGGGACGGGGGCGGGGAAGCATATAAGAAGAGACCTGTCCAGAGTTGGGACAGGGCATCGACAGATTGTCCCTTTCCATTTGGGATAATGGAAAAATACCTGGGAAGATGGTAATTCTCTGGGTAGGCAAACAGATCCATCTGCAGAGTGCCCCATAAGTTGAAGATTTCTTGGAGCACCTGCTCGTGAAGTGTCCATTCGTGAGTTGTGGATTGGCGACTCAGCCAGTCGGCTAACTGGTTGCAATGTCTCGGGCTGATGGACAGCCATTAGCGTCAATTGTTGCCATATGGCTTCTTGCCAAACTGCAAGGGTCTCTCTGCATAGGGTGTGAGACTTCATACCCCCTTACTTGCTTCAGGTAGAACACTACTGCAGTGTTGTCTGATTAGCTCAACTATGATCCTGGCACGAGATAGGGCTGGAATGTCTGGAGGACGAGACAGACCACTCTCATCTCAAGGAACTGATACGAGACAGAAGGGGAGAAGCCTGCCATTGGCCTTGGGTCTGATAAGAACACAAGTGCGCTCCCCAGCCTTGTAGGGAAGCATCCGTGGTCAACATTTGCATGGTGGGGGGGACTGGAAAGGCATTCCTTGATTCAGATTTATTCTGATTGTCCACCATGTCAGGGAAGACTTCAGAGAGGGAGTGACCTTGATTTTTGTCTTCGAACTGTCCTGTTTTTTGGGACCACTGATTCTAAAGAGTCCACTGGACAGGTCTCATATGGAGATGGGCGAATGCCACCACAGGAATGGCAGCAGACATGCGACCCAGAAGCTGCAGCATTTGTCTGGCTGTGACTATATTTCTGAGTCTGTATATACCTAATGCCAGAACTATAAGCGTATCCTGACGGGTAGATGGGAGGTAAGCCCTGGCTGTAAATGTATCTAGAAAAGCTCCAATGTACTGGAGAGACAGTGTCGGATTTGGACTGGACTCTGGCCAACTGACAGTGATTCCCAGATCTGTGAACAGTTTCAAGGCAGTATCCAGAGAGGCAAGCAGAGCTACTTTGGAGTCTGCTTTTAACAACTAATCATCTAGATATGGAAAGATGAAGTGCCCTTCTCTTCGTAAGGCTGCGGCTACCACCGCTAGGCAATGGTGAACACACTGGTGACTGACGAGAGGCTGAAAGGGAGTGTTTGAAACTGGTAATTTGGCCCAAAAATTTGTGGTGGGCAGGTTGAATGGGAATATGTAGGTATGCATCCTTCTGGTCTAGGGTGCAAAGTCACCCTGTTTTAGGATCAGCATGATGGCAGGTAGGGTGATCATATGGAAAAGCTTGAACTGAATGTAAAGATTCAGTTGTCTGACATCCAGAATTGGTCTGAGGTCTCCCGTGTGTTTGGGCACCAAAAAGAAATGGGAATAAAATCCCACCTGATGTTCCAGAAGAGGCACTGGGACAACAGACTGTTTGGTCAAGTGGGTCATCAATTCCTCCTGTAAGATGGGTATTTGATCTGGAGGATAGTAAATCTTCCATGTAGGGCAAGGGTGAGATCGGGGAGAGAAACTCAGAGTATGACCCTTCTGTATAATCTGAAGTGCCCAACTGTCGGAAGTGATCATTTGCCAGGCCTCCAGATGGTGGGCAAAATGACCCCCACAGCCTCAGAGGCCTGGTCGAAGAGGCAGGGGGAAAAAACCCAGTGGATCACTGGGAGGCGGACTGCGCAGTTCCACCTGCAGGGCAGGAGTGGTCACCTGGGGCAGAACAGATGTTGCCTCTGGTGGACTGAGTATGACGTCAGAAGCCACCTTTATTATTACCTCTATATTTTATACTTCTTTTGGAATAAGAGGAGCGTTGATTATGGTAGGTTGTAGTTGGAGTATGATACAGGCCATGTACCGTATGGAGGGTTCTGCCCGATGACTGTAAGTCATCTAGTAAAGTTTGAGTACCTGGTCCAAACAGCTTGAACCCATTAAAAGGGGCATTAGCTACTTTATGTTGTATAGCAGGTGCAAAACCTGAAATGCAAAGCCAGGCATGGCGACACAGAGTGATAACAGTGGTTGAAAGTCGGGCTGAGGTGTCTACAGTATCATATCCCGACCTGAGAAGGTGACGGGAGATGGACTTACTTGTTGTTACTGTAGCCAATAACTTATCCCTGTCTTAGGAGGGAGGAAATTTATTGATAAGCTCAATGGCAGTGGACTCCATGGTACGCCGATATTTAAATCGTATGACCCATATAGTTCAAGATTCCGATATTCATGGCACCTGAGGAAAATACCTTTTTCCCCAAGATAGTCAATTCTTCGGGATTCCTTATCAGGGGGTTAGGAGCTCATGTGCTTGTTTTTTTTAGTATGGTCATGAGTGGCAGTAATGACCACAGAATCTGCCTCTGGAATACTGAACAGAAAAGCATGATCTAGAGGAGCCTGATATAGACGATCTGGTTTGCAGGAAACAACTGTAATAGCTGAAGGCTGATGCCAAGCAGCCAGCATGGCATTCTGGTAAGTTGGTATTGGTGGAGGAACCACTAAGACAAGCTCCTCAGGTAATTCAACATATTCTGCCATATCCTTATGTTGCTTATCATGTTCAGTAGTGGAGAATCCCACAACCGTTTGGATCCGAGCCATCATTTCACTAAAGGTCGGGTGGTCTAGGGGTGAGGCTGCCGAAGGGAAAGGCAGATCCTCGTCCAGGGAAAAGATTTCAGAATAGGGGGATTTGGGGTCACGAAAATCCAAATCTTGAAACTCTTCATCCTCAATATCACCAGCAAAATCAGGTGACAAATCTTAGTCATCTGACAAATAGTCTTCTATGTATGGAGGAGGAGACCAGGGTGGCAAGGTACCCCTGTTGCTATGAAATCTTTTAGGTGGAGGAGGGACAGCAGATCGGGTGGGATCACCCAGCTCTTCAGAGCATAGCTCTCAACCTTTTGTCCCCCAAATGTGGAACACTGCCTGTCAAAATGTGGAACAAATGGGCAAAATGTGGAACACTTAAACAAATCTTCACTTAAGAAGCTCAAAACACTGTTAACATGTTGCATTTATGTTCAGAAAGTCTATCATTAATTGAATAATATTTCTTTGCATCATTTCCTATGGATTTTTGCTTTAAAATGTTGACTTTGAAAGTGGAACAAGTCCTCACAATGTGGAACAGGGAGCTTTTCTGAAGTAAAATGAGGAACGTTCCTCGTAATGTGGTACAGCTGAGAGGTATGCTTCAGAGAGGCGAGAATGCTGCATGGCATGCAAGACATGTCAGACTACATTGGTGAGGTCCCGTTCCTGGGAAGGGGGGGGTGAGAAGGGGGCATGTTAGAAACAAGAGAGTGATAGATGGAATGGGACATGTAGCATGGGCAGGTCTTGCCCCTGGGTGGTACAGACCAGGGTCCCGATCTCTGTCACCCCAACCCCTGTAAGAAGCCACCTGTGTAGGCGGAGGAGCAATCAGTAAGGCATAAGCCACAGATTTCCCCTGAGGAATGTGGGGTCTCGTCAATGGGCCCGCAGGGAAAATGAGTTTGTTTCACTCAAATTGTCAGATGCCATAGACGGAAGAGGAGCCTCCATCAACAGAGCAGCAGTATATCTAACTGCAAGCAAAGCACTTGAAAGCACCAACGATGATAGGACATGAGCCCTCAACGACAAAGAAGTGTTTCAATGATGCTCCATTGATGGGGGGGCACCAGAAACGGTGGCCATCGATGGGCGACAAGGCAGGGAGTGTGAGGATGGTTTCTCCTTCTATTATACTTTTTCTGCCGAGAACGAGAACAGGGGGAGCCCATGGTACGAGCCCCCTGGTTCTCTAAGAGAGAGCCATTTTCTGCTCCATCTTAAAGGTGTTGAAGTTCAAGCAACCATCGTCGAAGAGTTGCTTGATTAAATTCCTGACAAACTATAGGAATTGGTGTCGTGTGTGGGTCCCAGTCACCTTACAAAAAGAATGTGATTGTCAAAGGGTATATCTTCCTACCGCAACGTCAGGAACGAAGTAAAGCTTGTTTCTTTAAAAAAATCAGTAGACATTAGTCTTAGTTAAAAATTTTGCGTCCATGACTGCTACAAAGAAGCTGCACGAGCTGAAGATGGCGCAAAAATGAACTGAGGACACCAGGGACCACCCACACTTATAAAGGAAACAGGAAGCTGATGTCGTGTGTGGGCGGTCCCTGGTGAAAAACTGCTAGAAGAGCTGCTGTGCACCACATCGACCTCTGCTGGATACCCAAAAGTATTACCTACTGCAAGAGACCACTCCATGGAAGATCTACTGTTACAGGTGAGAAACCTGTTTCTAGGGACGTGGATATGTTATTCATCCACACATACTGGCAGACTCCTAACAGTTCTCTGGGAGGAGGGAGGCCAGGAGCACACCCTCTACTTCGGGAATAGAGACTGCAGAACCAATGCTCTAAAACCAGCATCCCGGCATGACTCAAGGTCGGTGTAGTAAAGGATAATGAAGCTTTGCTGACTTTCAGGTAGCAGCCCTGCAGATATCCTGGATAGGAACGACCCTAGAAGCAGCCACCCAAGCAGCAGTATGGCGGATGGAATGAGCTCTTATCCCTCTGGGAGGCTACTTGCCCGCCAACCTACAGCAGAGGTCAATGCATGATGTAATCCATCTGCCAACCATCTGCTTCGCTGCAGGGCTGCCAGATGAGACTTCTCCATAGTTGACAAACAGCTGGCAAACCTCTCCCCGACTTCAGCAGCCCGCTCTTTATAATAAGAGAGTGCTCATCTCAAGTCCAAGGTGTACAGCCTGTATTTGACCTCCAAGGTGTAATTCAGGTAGTACATGGGCAGAGTCAACACCTGGTTAGGGTGAAACTCTGACACAACCTTCACAAGTAACTTCGGGTTGGGGCGCAGGACAACCTTGTCCCTGTGGAAGACTAGGTAAGCAGACTCCACCGAGAGCGCCTGGAGCTCTCCTATCCTTCTGGCTGACGTGATAGCCACCAAGAAGGTGGTCTTCCACAACAGGTGTGACATCTCACACCTGTGCAATGGTTCAGATGGCTTGCCCATGAGTTTTGCCAAAACCAACAGTCGATTCCATGGAGGTGGAGGGTCACGCACCGTATGAGATATATGATCGAGGCCCTTAAAACCTTTTCCATTTAAAGGCACAGCATCTCTTGGTCAACTCCTTCCTGGATGCCTCAACCATGTTAAGTACAGTGTCAGAAAGACCCAAAGCCTGGAACTCTAGCCGCTCAGGTACCAGGCTGTCAGATGCAGGGATTGAAGGTCCAGATAGAGTACCTTCCCCTGATTGATCGATATCAGGTCCAGGCATGCTGGAAGACAGGGAGCCTGTCACTCTGGAGATCTGGATACCACAACTGGCGCGGCCAATCTGGGCTACGAGGATCACCTTCACCTTGTCCCTCCTCACCCTGTGAAGCACTTTGTGGATCAAGGGAAATGGGGGAAAAGCATAAGAGAGGCCTGGGGTCCATGGCCTTGAGAAAGCATCCCCCTGCAGCAAGCTCTGCTGAGGGGGGCAGGCATGAAACAGCCTCAACTTTGTGTTCTCCCTGAAAGCGAACAGGTCCACCTGAGGGGATGCCCCACTGGGAGAACAAATTGCGAACTACCTACGGATGTAGTGACCACTCGTGGGATGCCTCACCCACTTAGCAGAGCATCTGCAAGTTGATTCAAGGCTCCTGCCACATGGATGGTGAGGAGATCCCCTTTCAGATGGCTCATGAGTGTCCAGATGTGGAGCGCTTCTCTGCACAGAGGCCAGGAGTGCGTGCTGTCCAGCTTGTTAAGGTAGTGCACGGTCATGATATTGTCTGTCTGGACTTGGACCACTTGACCTCGCAGGAACGGAGATAATACAGTCAGCACCAGCCATACTGCTCGGAGCTCCAGCAGGTTGATGTGACATCAGGACTCCTCAGGGTTCCAGAGCTCATGGCCCCTGCTGTTCCTCATGTGGGCTCCCCAACCCATGAGAAGAGGTGTTATTCATAAGGATGACCATCGGCTCGGGGCAGACAAATGGCATCCCTTCCCACAGATGTTTCAGAATGGTCCACTATTGGAGAGCGTCCCGAATCCTCTGGGTTACTAAAACCAGCTGGTCAAGATGACCCAGACGCTGGGACCACTGGCTGGCCAAGCTCCACTGAATGGGGCACATATGCCACTGGGCCCAACGGACCACGGTGTTGCAGGCCACCATGTAACCCAGAAGACGCAGGAAGTCTCAGGCAGGGCACAACTGCCAAACCAGAAATGACTGGACAAAAGAGGAGAGAATCTCTGTCTTGTCTGCTGGGAGCTTGGCTCTGGCTCTGCAAGAGTCAAGCTCTGCCCTGATGAAGAAGATCACCTGCAATGGCACAAGTTCTGACTTGGCTTTGTTGATCAGGAGGCCAAGGCTGGTGCAGGTCTGAAGGGCTAGATCCCTGGACCTCTCCATCTCCAACCTGGAGGGACCCACTATGAGCAAACTGTCGAGTTACGGGTACACCCTGATCCCTCAACGCCGGAGATGGGCTGCCACCACTGCAATGCATTTGGTGAAGACCCAGGGGGGCAATGACAAGCTGAACAGCATGGCCTGGAACTCACAGAGGGTTTCCGCTGCTCAGGACTGGATGAACCTTCGATGGGACCAATGGATCGGGACATGAAAGAACATGTCCTGAAGATCTAGGAATCAGAAATACAGTTTACTCACTTGTAACAGGAGTTCTAGGAATGGTATATGTTCATCCACACTTATTGGCAGGTATCCTTGCCGCTTTAAATCTTGCCGGAAGGTGTTCAAGCTGGTTCCTCCCACCCACCCGGGTGGTAAAACTCTCGGCTCCACCTCATGACGCCAGATCTGGCCCACTGGATGCTCAGGTTGTGCGTTGAAGCCGGGGAGGTCGGGTAGGTCGTGCGGATTAACAACATATACCATTCCTAGAACTCCTGTTACAGGTGAGTAACCTGTATTTCTAGGGACATGGATATGTTGTTCATCCACACTTATTGGCAGACTCCTAGCAGTTCTCCGGGAGGAGGGAGGCAAGGCGCACACGCCCAATACTTACTTGGGAAATAAAGACTGGAGAACCGAGGCCCCAAAACCAACATCCAAGCGCGACTCAAGGTCGATGTGGTAGTGGGTAATGAAGGTGTGTGCTGACTCAGGTAGCAGCCCTGCAGATTTCCTGGATAGGGACGTCCCTGGAAGCAGCCACCGATGCAACACTATAGCGCGGTAGAATGAGCTCTTATCCCTCTGGGAGGCTCCATGCCCGCCAACTTATAGCAGAGATCTATGCAGGAGGTGACCCACCTGCTTATCGGCCCGCATGGCAGGTCTGCCAGGTGCGGCTTCAGCATAGGTGACAAACAGCTGGCGAACCTCTCCTGAATTCCAGCCGTGCACTCCTTATAGTAGGCGCCCTTCTAGGGTCCAGAGTATGGAGCCTATATTCGAGCCTCAGGTGTGATTGGGGAGAACACCGGCAGAGTCAACACCTGGTTAAGGTGAAACTCCGACACCACCTTCGGAAGGAATTTCGGGTGGGGTCGCAGGACAACCTTGTCCCTGTGGAAGACCAGGTAAGGAGACTCGATGAAAAGCGCCTGGCGCTCTCCCATCCTTCTGGCTGACGTGATAGCCACCAAGAAGGCGGTCTTCCACGACAGGTGAGAGATGTCACATCTGTGCATTGGTTCAAATGGCTTGCCCATGAGCTTTGCCAGTACCAGCAGTAGAGCCCACGGAGGTGGAGGTTCTCGCACCGGAGGGGAAATGTGATAAAGGCCTTTGAAAGCCCAGACCACCTTTTCCTGCATCACCGACTGCTTCCCGGCCCGCGCCCGGTAAGCAGAGATGGCTGCCAGGTGTACCTTAAGGGTCGTCGACCTAAGCCCTTGCTGAGAAAGGGACCACAGGTAGTACAATATGCTCACCAAGGAACAGGAGGAAGGGTCCAGGCCCTTGCTCAGACACCAAATGGAAAACCTCTTCCATTTGAAGGTGTAGCATTTTCTGGTCGATTCCTTACGGGACGCCTCAACTACATTGATAACCTTGTCGGAGAGACCCAAGGCCTGGAACTCTAGCCACTCAGGAACCAGGCCATCAGGTGCAGGGACTGAAGGTCCAGATGGAACACCTGCCCCTGATTGACTGAAAGCAGGCCTGGGCGAGCTGGAAGCTGCCTCGGGAGCCTGGAGCTGAGGCTGAGGAGATCTGGATACCAACATTGGCGGGGCCAGTCTGGGGCTACCAGAATCACCTGCGCCTTGTCCCTCCTCACCTTGAGAAGCACCTTGTGGATCAAGGGAAACGAGGGAAAGGCGTAGAAGAGGCCCGGGATCCACGGCCCCGAGAAGGCATCCCCCTACAGCGAGCCCTGCTGAGGGGGACGGGCATGGAACAGCCTCACCTTCGCATTCTCCCTGGAGGCAAACAGGTCCACCTGAGGGGTGCCCCAATGGGAGAACAGATCTTGTACTACCTCCGGCAGGAGACACCACTCGTGGGACACAGCCCCTATCCAGCTTCGGGCATCAGCCAGGGTGTTGGAGGCTCCTGACACATGAATGGCTAGGAGATCTGCCTCCAGGCTGCGTACGAGTGACCAGATGTGGAGAGCTTCCTTGCAAAGCGCGTCTCGCCCTGGCAGCTTAAATAGTACATGGTCGTGGTATTGTCCGTCTGGACCCGAACCACTTGACCCCAAAGAAACAGAGCGAAGCCGGTGAGAGCTAGGTGGACCGCTCGGAGCTCCGGCAGGTTGATATGGCATCGGGACTCCTGCGGGGACCAGAGGCCGTGCGCTCGGTGTTCTCCTAGATGGGCACCCCAACCCCGAGAGGCATCGGTCGACAGAGAGACCGTCGGCTCGGGGCGGACAAACAAGATACCCTCCTGCAGGTGCGCTGGAACGATCCACCACTGGAGAGCGTTCCACATCCCCTGGGTCACCGTCACTAGCTGGTCCAAAGGATCACAGGGTTGAGACCACTGGCTGACCAGGCCCCACTGAAGGGGGCGCATGTTCCAGCGGGCCCAATGGACCACGCTGGTACAGGCCACCATGAAACCCAGGAGGCGCAGGAAGTCCCGGGCAGGGCGCGACTGCCGAACCAGAAATGATCGGGCAAAGCAGGAAAGAACCTCGGCCCTGTCTGCCGGGAGCCGTGCTCTGGCTCGTAGAGAGTCGAGCTCTGCCCCGATGAATTGTATCACCTGCTTTGGCACACGTTTCAACTTGGCCTCGTTGATGAGGAGGCCGACTTGGAAGCAAACCTGGAGGGCCAGATCCCTGGACCGCTCCACCTCCTGCTTGGAGGGGGCTGCTATCAGCCAATCATCCAGGTAAGGGTACACCCGGACCCCTCGTCGCCGCAGGAATGCTGTCATCATTGCTATGCATTTGGTGAAGACAAGCCGAAGGGCATGACTCAAAACTCGAAAAGGGATCCCTCGGCTTGAAGGCGAAGGAACCTCTGATGCAACAGATGGATAGGGACGTGAAAGAACGCGTCCTGCAGGTCCAGAGAGTAGAACCACATGCCGCGTTTCAGGATGGTATTATCTGAGCCAGAGTAACCATCCTGAAGGTTCGAGACCTTAGGAACTTGTTTAGATCGTGTAGGTCAAGAATGGGGCGCCAGCCCCCCGTCCGTTTTGGGACTAGGAAGTACCTGGACACAAACCCCGGGTCTGAGGGAGGGTCTGCCACCTCCCTGATCACCTCCTCCTGGAGGAGGAGAGCGATGTCCACTCAGCAAGCCGACAGTGAGGCTGCGGACCCCGAGATGCGACGGCTCTGAAGGGTGGGGCCTGCTCGAACTCCAGAGGCAGGCCTTTTCCCACCACCTCCAATACCCATCTGTCCGTGGTAATAACGGACCAGGCGGAAAGGAAGTGACGGAGCCATCCCCCCACGGGGAACCTGGGGTAAGGCGACGAGGTCAGGGGCGACGCCCTTCAACCCGTCACTGGGCAGGCTTGGAGGAGGAACCGGCCAAGGGACCTCCCTGGCCTTTACCTCCTTGCTTCCTGGAGGAAGAAGCCATGGGCTTGGGTTTGGGGTGCCAAGCGCAAGCCTGCTGGCCCTGATGTTGCTGGGCCGGACGTGCCGCGGGCACAGCAGGACGAAAGGGTTTAGGCTGTGACCTGCAGCCTTTGTCCCTTTGTGCAGAAGATACCAAGTCCAGGGTAGCATTGGACTTCTCAATCCTCTGGAGGTGACCTTCCACTCCAGGGCTGAAGAGGTCGGTTCCCAGGAAGGGGACATCCACCAACTTGTGCTGGGTATCCGCTGTGAAGGTGGATATCCTCAGCCATGCCCGACGGCGATGTCCACTGCAGCCGCGACTAACCTGGCGCATGAGTCACTGATGTCCAAAGCAGTCTGAAGTTGCTGCTTGGCCACTGCCCTGCCCTGGTCCCGCACCTGCTTAACCGTGGTCTGCAGGTCAGCCAGGAGATGAGGGACTACCTCGTCCAGGGAGCCCAACAGGACATAGGAGAAGTGTGCCATAGGCACGGCCGAGCTGGCCTGACAGAAGGCCAGGGAGGGGTCGCAGACTTTTCGCCGGCATAGTCCAATTTCTTGGACTCCTTGTCAGGAGGTTTGTCCACGTCCCTAGCATTTCCGGCATGCCGGAAAACGCTGTCGGCAACTAACCCCTCGGCTGAGGGGTGTTCCGAAAAACCAGACAGGGAACCGGTAGGGAATGCATACTTCCTGGCCATCCTGGCCGAAGGCGCAGGGCAGGAAGCAGGATGCTGCCAGAGCTCAAGGCCGGACCAACAATGGCCTCGGCTACTGGGAAGGCCTCTGAGGGAACCCTCGGTCCAATATCTCCGTGAGGGGATACCTTGCCCCATAGATACTGGCTCAGGCTGCATCCCAGTGGACTCCGAGATGAGCCTAAGTAAGCCCAGAAAGGACAGAAGGGCTCTCGTCCATCGACTGACCAGGAGGACTCCAAGTCCACTCGCTTGGAGAAAGGAGAATCGTTGTGGACTCGAAGAGTCCGCGCAAAAGCTGCTTTGGCCTGAGCCACCCTCCACCTGCTGGGGCTGATCGAGAGTGAGGGTGACAGACAGCCTATGGGGCATACCGTGAGCTGACCGAGAATTCTTGGTCGGAGCCCCAAATAATGGCTGTGGAGGTGGGGGTTCCACCGGAATCGGCGGAGCAGCTGGTTTTGGCCGAGCAGCCGGCCTGGGAACAGGCGCTTCGGGAAAGTCGAGAGGTTGCTTGGCGCTCGGTGACAGCCATAATGGCCGGGAAGGCGGCGGAGTCGGCTTGTTCCCGGTCAGAAGAAGCTGTTGCCACATGAGGTCCTCGTACCGCCGGCGTAACTTCGTCGGAGCCTCTCCTCGTCCGAGGAGGAGGATGAGGACGAACGGTGTCGCCGCTTGCCGTGGTGCCGAGACCGAGACCGCCTGTGACGGTGGGATCGGCTGGACCGCGAAGAAGTCCGAGACCGCGAACCTCGGTGTTCCCGAGGGGGGTTCGGAGGAGGGACGGGTGGACGGCCTCCCTCGCTAGAAAGGTTCACCGGGCTCCGGAACCGGAGGCACTGGCAAGCCACGGGATACTCAACTCCCACCAGGGGAACTGGGGAGAGAGGATTTTCAGCTTCACTAGTCGACAGCCCATCCAACGGGTCGAGAAATATCTCGACTGCGTCGATGGGAGTCTCGGTCAACTGGTCTGACGGGGATACCGTGAGACCAGTGGCCAAAGCTAAAGGATCGGCCAAAGTCGATGGCCGACTACTCGGGGAGAGGGACCTTTCCCACTCCCAAGAGCATCGACGGAGGGACTTACCCTTGTCTTTGTTTTTGGACCGAGAAGGTCCAGCAGACATTGGGCCCTCTCCCTTGGTGGAGAGGGACAGACGGAGCTCCTTGTAAGAGAAACCCAGGGAGAGCAGAATAAAAGCCACGGCCGAAGAAGGAGCGGCACAAACCGCCTCCTCTTCGAGGGCGATCATCTGCTCAAGCCGATCCACCGAGCCCGCCACCGCAGAAACCGCCAACCGGGCCTCTTTTGACTTCACTGGAGGAAAACGCTTCTCGGGACACCCAAGTTGTGAATGGGCAGCATGGTCTTCGAGAACGTAGGCCGAGAAGGAAGAGCACAGGTCGCAGACCTGCGGGTCGTGCTCAAGGCCTAAGCAGTAGACGCACGTGGAGTGCGGATCTGTTCGAGACATCTTCTGCCTGCAAGGGCATCTCCAAAAACCAGGGGTCGATTTGTCCATCGCAGCCGCAAGGGATAGAAGACCGAAGTCTAAAGTTGAAAAAGTTTTAAATTCTCAAAACCGAAGAATTATGAACCAGTCTTATAAGCGGAGCGTTAAGGAAGGAACCTGAGCTTCCAAGCAGTAAGGAAGATCTGGCGTCACGGGGCAGAGCTGAGAGTTTTACCACCCGGGTGGGTGGGAGGAGCCAGCTTGAAGACCTTCCGGCAAGATTTAAAGCGGCAAGGATACCTGCCAATAAGTGCGGATGAACAACATATCCATGTCCCTAGAACCATATATTCTGCTCGAGAGATGGTATGATCTGCAACAGAGTTACCATCTAAAAGGTGTGCAACCTGAGATACTGGTTTAGGTCATGCAGATCCAGAATGAGGAGTCAGCCCCATGTCCATTTCAGGACCAGGAAGCACCTGGAACTGAACCCTGGGTTGACTGGGGGATCTGTGACTCGAGCCACTGCCTCTTTGAGGAGGAGTTGGGCAATGTCATCTTGAAGAGCCGATCGAGTTTGTACCGATAGCCTTTCTTCCCATGGGGCGTGGGCTCGGCTTGGCGGGTACTGCTTTAATTCTAGAGGCAGTCCCTGACCGACCACTTCCAGAACCCACCTGTCCATTGTGACAATGTATCAGGTGGAAAGGAAGTGGCTGAGCCGGCCCCCTACGGGAGGACCCAGAGCGGACGTGACAAGCATGGCGTTGTTCACCCCCATCCTGTCACTGGGCAGGCCTGGAAGAGGAGTGTCCAGATGCAGAGCTGCCTGAGCCTCCCCAATTACGGGCTGATTTGAGCTCCTGGCTTGGGCCGAGGATGACAAGACTGTGCCTGCTGCTGTTGCCCAGATTTGAACTGCCAGATTGGCAGGGGCAGAATGTTGAAAAGGCTTCTTCTGCTTTTCTGAACCCTGAGATTCCTTCTACGCAGAAGCCACAGAGTCCAAGGTGGTGCTGGACTTCTCGATGCATTAAAGGTGACCGTCTGCACCTGGGCCAAAAAGGTCAGTATCCAGGAAAGGGACATCCATTAGCATGTGTTGGTTGTCTGCCATGAAGGTGGAGACCCACAACCAAGCCCTGCAGTGCATGCCATCTGCGGCCACCACAGAGCGGGTGCAGGAATCCCCAATGTCCAAGGCCGTCTGGAGTTGCTGTTGGGCAATGGCCCGACCCTGGTCCCGGACCAGCTTGACCATAATCTGGAGGTCCACTGGGAGGGGAGGGGAGGGAGAGCCTCATCAAGAGAGCCTAAAAGGGCAGGGGGGGAAATGCGCCATGATGATGTGATGATGACCGAGCTTGCTTGATGAAGGCCCAGCGAAGAGGCAGCATAGACTTTCTGGGCAGAATGGTACAATTTTTTGGACTCCTTGTCTGGAGTCTATCGTTGTCTCCCTAATTCCCCAAGGCTAAGGGCATGAGGCAGGAGGCAGAGTGCTGCCATAGCTCCAAAGGCAGGCCAACAATGGCCTCAGCTACTGGGAAGACCTCTGCTGGTTGATCCTCCCGTTTTAAAATATCTGAGGGGGATATTCAGCCCATTTTTGTACAGGTTCTAACGGCACCCCTGTAGACTCAGATGAGGCAGAGAATATCCAAAAAGGATGAAGGACCTTCCTCGGTCAAGAGACTCTGAGAAGTCCAGATAGATCAGCCGGCCACCTGAGTCACTCTCCACCCGCCAAGGATGGCCAGGAGTGAGAGTGACGAAAAGCCTACAAGGAAGGCCCAGAAAAGGCCAAAACTCCTCAGAAGGAGCCCCCAATGGAGGCCGTTTAGGTGGCAGTTCCACTCTAAATCGGTGGAGAGGCCAATTTCGGCTGAGCCAGAATTGGCTTGAACGGCTCTACAGGTGGAGGAACGGTAGGGACCGGCTCCTGACGAGTCAGCGTCGGCCTAGGAGGCAACAACCAAGTAATGGCTGGGGCGGAAGTCGTAGTGAACTTCTGTCTAGACAAAATGAGCTGTTGCCATATTAAGTCATAGTAGCATCGACGGTGTTTCCGTCGAAGCCACTCCTCATCCAAGGAGTACGAGGAAGAATAGCGGCATCGCTGCATCTTGGAGCACTTTCTTCAGCCCATAAGTCAAAGGGGTCTGGGACCTCGATGTGAGCCAACAGGGGAACTGTTGGGATCAGCTAGAAGGAGCCAGGGAGAACTGTGGCTCCTCCTGGTCGGGGACCGGGACCTCGAGGGGTTCCCCAGCAGACTGGGGGGGAGGGGTCCAGCAGGACTGGAGTCCTAAATAAAGAGTTGTCGGCCTCATCAAGCAACAATGGGTCAACTGGGTCGAGAATGATCTCGACCAGATAATTATCCCGCGTCTAGGCCAGCTGGCCTGATGTGGTACCATAAAGCCAGCGTCTGAGGCTGCAACCTCAACCAAAGTCAAGACAGAAGATTCCTAAGACTGAGATCTGGCATGATCCCAAGAAAGTCGTCAGCAAGTTTACAATTCTCTAGGCTCCTTGTCCTTTTTACCGGACTGAGAGACGTGCATGGCCTAAGGACCCTCTCCCTTAGTGGGAAGGGACTGGCACAACTCCTGAAAGGAGCCTGAGAGGGTGGAGCCTAAACTGAGTGGGACAAAAACTGATTGCGACGAGGACCGATCCACAGTGCGAGCCTCCTCCTTCTCAAAGGCTTTCATCTGCTCTAACTGCTCAGAGGACCCAGCAGTCGCAAAGACCACCCAACGGGCTTCCTCAGACTTGACTGGCAGGTTCCGTTTTTCCGGTCTGCCCAGTTGTAGTTATGCGAGGCGATCATCTAAGACATTTGGGTGGACAGCACGACACATATCACAGGCCTGGGTGTCATAGCCTACACCCAGGCAGTATGCACACGAGGTGTGCGGGTCGGTGCAAGACATCTTTGCCCGCACGGGCAGTGGTGGAAACTGTTAGATTTATCCTCCTCACGCTAGATCGCTGCTTATAAAAGAAATGAATCAAAGTTCATAGCAAAGTCAAAGAATTAAACACCAGGGCCTACAATAATACGTAAGCAGTAAGAAGAGAACCTGTATCTTCCAAGCGGAAAGGAAGATCTGGCATTATGAGACAGAGCCAAAGGTTATACCACCCGGGTGGGTGGGAGGAGCCAGCTTGAAGAACTTCCAGCAAGATTTAAAGGGGAAATGACGTTGCCAATAAGTGTGGATGAACAACATATCCACATCCCTAGAAATGTATATTTTTTTATGCAGCCAGTGAGTTTGACCAGCTTAAAATTGCCCTTTGGTGCTGATCTCACAGTCTGTAAAGGCTTACTGGTCACAGACGATGACTAATATTGCTTACTTTTTTGCAGTCATGGTCTGATCAGCAGAAATTTAATATGCCCCTAAATAATCAGATGAAAAGTGGTAATGACCATCCTATTTTATTATGGCCCCCTACATTCTAAATCATGTGTAAATAAGGTCCAATTTGCAAACTGTAGCCACAACTCAAAAATCACCCCTTGCTCTCCTACGAACATACAAACATATCAAAGTGCCAGCAGAAAAAGGCCACATGGTCTATCAAGCCTGCTCGAGTGTGCATCCCTCATCTTGCAGCTGCCCTCCCGCCCTCCCCATCTTCATATCCTTTCCCTTACCATGTCCTACCCACTCTTGAAGCTGCCCACCATCTTACAGGACATCAGCCCTTCTGGTAAGGTGTTCCATTTGTCCAACACCCTCTCTGCAAAACACTGTCTCCTTGCCTCCTCCTAAACCCTACCCCCCCATCTCAGTCCATGCCCTCTTGTGTCACTACCCCTTCTCAGCTGTAAAATCCCTTCTGTGTTAGTCTTGGTAATCCATATCAGGTACTTAAGGATCTCTATCATATCCCTCCATCCCTCCTTTCCTCTAATGAATACATCTTTAATTCCCCCAGTCTGTCCTCATAGGGCTTATCCTCTAGTCCCTGTATCATCTTAGTGGCCCTGCACTGCACCCCCTCTAATAACCTTGTGTCCTTCCTCAGGAACGGGTGCCAAAACTGCACACAGTACTCCAGGAAGGGTCTGACCAATGATCTGTACAGGGGCAGTATAACCTCCCTCCTTCTGAATAAGATTCCCCTCGCTATTCACCCCAGCATCTTGTTGACTTGTGCTATGGCCTTCCTGCCCTGGGTCAAGTTGTTCATGCTCCCTGTAATGATTACTCCTAGGTCTTTTTCCTCTAAGGTACTTCCCAGTTGTACCCCATTTAAGTGATGGTCCCTCCACTGGTTCCTGCTTCCTTGCTCCAAAGTGCAGGACCTTGCACTTCTTTGCACTGAACACCAACTGCCATATATCTGCCCACTCCTGGGGCTTAATCAGGTTCTCCTGCAGCCCCTCCCACACCTCAACGTCATCCACCCCCGCTCTCATTTTTGTATAGTCTGCAAACAGACTGATCCTGCTCCGGATCCCATGTGAAATATCTGCAATAAATATCCCAAACAATACTGGTCCCAATACAGAACCCTGTGGTACCCCACTCATCACTGCCCTTGGAGAAGAGAGATTCCCCCTCCCTACCACATCCTTTGTTGCCTCTCCCTAAACTAGTTTGTGATCCATGTCACCAATCTTGGCCCCACCCCCACATATTCCCAAAGAATTCTTCCACTCAGACCTACAAAGTTCCCAGATGCCGCACAGCCCTGGCATAAAGTGCCTTTTACTATCGTGCCCCACTATGGACCAATACCTTACCTCCTGACGTTATCAATGCCACATCTATTGAATTATTCAAATGCAGACTTCCGGTAGCACCTAGAAAACTCTAGTAAATATGGCTGCTACCATTACCACCCTCCCGGAGCATCAACCATCTACCTGCACTTACCTCCCGACAACTCACTGGGTTGAAGGACCCCAATCCTAGCACTTTTGGTTACACCTACCCCCCCAATCATGACATTGCTTCTACTTCCATACCCCCTCAGAAGCTCCCCACTACCTTACTCCTTCTGCCCATGTTCGCAACCCCTCCTTCTTCTCACCTCAGAGAGCTTCCAACTAGGGTGTTAACCTCTGACGCCGGCTAGCTACTATACTGCCCAAGCTGCTTAATGCTCTTGTACCCTGTAACTTACCTGTACCATATGTAACCCTGTCATCTGTATTGTATTGTCTATGAAACCGACGTGGAACCTATAAATGAGCATCAGCTTACTGGTATAATCCAAGATCGCAGTACATACATACATACATAAATAAAATAAAAATATTCCAGCTTCTCCCCAACCTCCTATGCAGTACTTAATCAAAGGCCTTGCTGCTCCACTTACAGGATATCCACTGCATGGCCCTTGTCCAGTTCCCGTGTCACCCAGTCACAGTACTCTACAAGGTTGGGTTGGCAAGATCTTCTCGCTACAAATTCGTGCTGCTTCTCATCTTGGAGCCCATTATCTTTCAGAAATTGCACTAGTCTCTCTCTTTGAGGATGGTCTCCATGAGCTTCTCCACTACTGATGTAAGGCTCACTGGCCTGTAGTTCCCCAGTTCATCCTTTGGGCCACATCTGTGGATGGGTACCATATGGCCCATCCTCCAATCCTGTGGTACACATCCTGTGTCCAGTGAAGTGTTGAACAGGTCAGCCAGCAGCCCCCCCAGAACCTCTGCCAACTCCCTTAGCACCTGTGGATGTATGCCATCAGGCCCCGGTGCTTTGTCCACCTTAGTGCCTTTAGCCCTTCTAGCACCTTGTCCTCTGTAATTGTTACATCTGTTATCCCACCCATCCCATCACCTGAGAATCCCCCGGGTGAATACAGACATAAGTATGCATTGAGTGCCTCTGCCTTATCCTCCCTTTCTCCACATCCCCCGGTTCTTCTTTATCCTCACTAGCTGGTCCTTGTTTCTCCTTTATCCTCACCAGCTGGTCCTTGTTTCTCCTTCTCTTTCCAATGTATCGGAGGAAGTTTTTTTCTCCAATTTTGATACCCTGCACCAGCCTTAGCTGCTCGGATGCTTTGGACACCATGACCAATCTGATAACCTCCCTCGACTTCCCTGTACACATCACTTTATCCTCCTCACTCCCACATTTCCTGTATTTTTTAAATGCTGCCCTCTTGGCCCACACCCCTTCCCTGACCTCCCGTGTCAGCCAATTTGGCATCATTGCCCTATACTTCTTTGTTTTCTTCTTAGTACATGTTTCCATAGCCTCTTCCAACCCTTCCTTTATAATCTCCCATTTCTGGTCTGCATCCATGTGCTGTTGTACACCTGCCAGATGTCTGCCCAGAATCTCCCCCATTTTCCCCAAAGTCAGCCCCCTTGAACTCAACCACCCTTGTGTCCGATCCCCTTGTATCCCTTCCCCATGTTGAGCTAACCACACTGAATAGTAGTCACTCCTAGCTAGTGGTTCTTTCACCTCAAGATTCCTAACCGACTCCCCATTTTCTAGCACAAGATCCCTGGACAAGTCAGCTCCAGTACCAGCTGTGTAAGAAAGCTTTCCTGAAATGCTTCTAATAGGACTAGTTCTCTTGCACTCGTTGTGGATGGTGTATCCGACTCCACCCCCGGTAGATTTAAATCCCCCACCACGACTGTGTTCCCCCTCCTGCAGACTCTCCTGATTGGTCTGCCAATTCCCTATCCAGGTCACCCTCCTGATCAAGTGGCCTGTACATAACCCCCAGTCTCACTGCCCTGTTCTTAGCGTTCTGAAATGGCATCCACAGGGCTTCTCTCCCCCCCCCTTCCCCTTACGCACATTATCCCTTTCATTACATAAATCCCCCTCCCTTACTTCTATCCTTTCTGTATATCCTGAATCCCAGTACCATCAAGTCCCAGTCCTGATACTGGGTGTTTCACGTTTCTGTGACTGCCATTATGTCCACCCTATCCACTGCCAAGGGAGCTTGTATCGCTGCTGCCTTATTTCCCAGGCTTCTTGCATTCAGTGCGACTACCCTCCAGTCTGTCTCTTTTTCCCTGCCTACCACTATTCCTCCCCCCTTTGTTTACCCACTGTGCTCCCTCTCCACTCCTTTCATTTACAGCTGGGGGGTGAGCTTTCCAGACTCCCCATTTCGGACCCTCTCACTGCGAGTGGACCCTCTTTGCCACCCAGCCTAGTTTAAATCTACCTTAGTTGATATACACCCTTTTAACTCTCACTTCAGTACATTCTTCCCCCTTGTACTTAGGTGTAACCTGTCTCCTACGTATAGATCTCCTACACTGCAGCAGTCTGCCCAGAATCTGACCAAACTTAAAATAAAGAAATAACTGTGTCCCTAGACAAATTCTCTAAACAAAAGTAGCCCCCAAGTTGTTAGTCAGAGGGAAGGCTTCCAATATTTAAAAATTCAAATTCGACGATTATCTAAATATCAGCACTCTGAGTCACACAGCATAGACATACAGCTCACAATGCAGCTTGAGAGTGATGGCGCAGAAGAAAATCACTGACACAGGGTCAGATCAGCTACAGACCACATGATCACAGTCTGGTCACACATGTGATCACTCCCTGGGGCTGATCTTGCTTACTTGTTGTCATTCCCGCGAGACTTGCTGTGCTGCCAAGTCCTGCACAGAGACACCTGAATTCAGCAGGGTTCTCTGATGCCACTGAAACCCCACCCTATAGTCCCAGAGCTCTGCAGTCAGAAATGAACTTTCCATGCCCCCTGGCGCATTCCTGAGGTGCAGTTCAGCAAAAGGAGATGTACGTCCGCTCAGGGAGGGGGAGCACAGAAGATGCATTGCACATGTGCAGCAGCAGGAAACTCAGCAAGTCCGTCAGACTTCACATCAGTGTGACGTTCAAGTCCTGCTGCTGCTGCAGCACACATTCGTCCCGGATGTCGGACCTGGGGATTTTTCATCCCCTGGGTTGGCAAGGGCAGACAGACATAACACGAGACTCAATAACTGACACTCTACAACGATGTGAGCAGACTGATTGTGGTGACACTACATGCAGTAGCTTCTTAGAAATCTTTTTTATTAAACTGTATTTATCACACAACTAAGGGAGCGTGCTCTTGCAAACTTTGATTTCAGACACACTGATGCAGGTTTTGCTTCAGCCCAGAAAAATATTTAGTGACTGTACTTTTGACTTAATATTTGACTGTCAAATTGGCACACTTGATAATGCTGCTACAGTCCTAATATCTAGTGACTTTCAGTACTTGTCTTTTATATGTAAGACACTCAGGCACAGGCTTGCTCGTTACCGACTATAAAATAATTGGCTGTCAGAAACAGTCTCACAGGCTTTCTCTGACAGAAAAATAAAAGAAGAAGAAGAGGCATTTATATAGCACTTTTCATACACAGTGTATCCCAAAGCGCTTTACAAGCAATGCTAGACTGGTAGTGAAGTGACTGAATGTGTGGTTGTATCACACATAATCACCCCCACACAGCCTGGATAATTGCCTGAACTGGTTTATGGGAAAGGGAATTTTGGCCAGGATACCAGGAATGTTCCCTACTCTTTGCGAAGAGTGCCCTGGGTTTTTTTACTTCCACCTGGACACCCACCAGGACAACAGGATGGGCAGAAAGGACCTCAGTTTAACGTCTAATCCGAAGGACTGCACACCCCAGCATCCCCCAATACTGCACTCAGATACCAGCGATTTTTAGGTGCAAGTCCAATCCCGGTGTGGGATGAGGACCCACGACTTTCTAGTCCAGAGGCGGATGTGCTGCCAGCTGAGCCACACTGACACCCTAGAGTGTATGAAATTCTCAAACAGACTTGCTCCAATATGAAAAACGAGTTAAGAGTCTAGACTAGTGCAGTAATGGAGTCACTCTGTCAAACTTTAAAGTTGAAGTTATTACAGACTGAAAACCCTGGCACCTGCAGCCCAAGAACAGATTAAGTTTAGCTTTATTTAGTAAAGCTGCTTGCTGTAAAGCACAGAAAAACTTTGCTTACAAAGCACAAGGCTTGATAAGTGGTCACAGACAAGGACTTAGTGTATATTCTTTTACGAGGCCCACTGTAATTCTGAGACCAGCTGAAAACTGCCCCTAATGCTCAAAAATTGATCACACACTCACTGTACATTTTTTTTTTTAATGCAGCTCTTGAGTTGACCAGCTTAAAATGTCCCTAAATGGTGCTGATCTGTAGTGGTCCCAGACAAGGACTTTATGCAGCCCAGTAGCAAGTCTGACCAGCTGAAAACTGCCCCAGATCAGAAGATCTCAAAAGTGGCCACACACAAATGTGTATTTTTTTTTTTATGCAGCCAGTGAGTTTGACCAGCTTAAAACTGCCCTTTGGTGCTGATGTCTGTAAAGGCTTAGTGGTCACAGACAACTGTAATACTGTTTACTTTTTTTTGCAGCCATAGTCTGATCAGCAGAAATTTAATTTGACCCTAAATAATCAGCTACAAAGTGGTACTGACTGTCCTATTTTATTATACCTCCAACGTTTAGGTTTTAAATCTTGTGCAAATAAGGTTCAGTTCGCAAACTGCAGCCAAGGCTGAAAAAAATCACCCCCTGCTCTCCTGCACTGCAGCAGTCTGCCCAGAATCTGTCCAAACTTAAAATAAGAAATGTGTCTGTAGCGGGGTTGGGATAGTCAGGATAATAAATCAAGCAGACCCACAAACTTAGTGCATAAAAAGTGCCAGCAAGGCACTTATTTTTTCTTAGAGAATGCTGACATCAGGTTTCACAGAATTCAGGAAAATAAAGTTAGTTCATTCACTTTCAGAATCTCAACAAAATAATAAACAGATGCAGTATGCTCAGGAAGGGCCAATGTTCTGCCCAGAAGTGTCACCAGGCTATCTCCTCGCCTGTTTTATACAAACATATACACTTCAGAGACCCACCACCTCTGGGCAGTCAGCTCCAACTGACTCCCCTGTCTGAATATAGCTTGCTAAAGTAGGCTTTTTACACCTGCCTACTGAAGTCATGTGACCTCAGCAGCATCAGCTCATAAAACTTTTTGTTTAGGCCCTCATATTAAATTATACAGTGCTAGAGGGCCTTCTAAACATAATTAACTAAGGAAACCATCATACAAGAAAAAGTCCTGCAAGAAAAGAATACAGCAGGAAGAGGAAGTGGAAAACTTTCCACAGAACTGTGACTGACAGCATCATTAATATAAAAAGAGAACACTAGGGGCCGCTGTCACCCTATAGTGCACCTCATTTGGCATACCATTATTGGAGCAGGCAAACCTACAGGCCGAAAGACCTGATATTTAATGATACAATAAACTGTACGTTTCTTTCTTTCTTTCTTTTATTTCAATGACTATTCACACCTTATTGCTTTTAAACCTCTCCAGTCTTGCCTTAAAGACATAAGGCCTGTCTGTTTTAATCGGTTTTAAAAGAAACCACAGGCAGGTACCTAGTTTTCCTCCAGACAGATTTTTGTCAACCCCCTTCACTTGTTCAAGTTCAAGTTTACTGCAGGAAAACTCCATTAAGCCAGCTCATTCACAAGGAGGTCCTGTGACATAAACACTTAAAGTACAAACACAGATAGGTAATAACAGTATATACATGAAATGCACGTTACATGATACAGACTGGATATACATACAAGGGTACCACATAGGGTGACCGCAGATGGTAAACACTGATATGATACAGGGAAGCAACTTACAGGTTGCATATTGATAAATGAAACATGATGACTGGTGTGTGCAATACATATACAGTATCCTGGCAGTTAGAACAAACAACAGTCTACAACTGATATGGGGGGGGGGGGGAGTGATTTGATAGAGTAGCAGTGGAACGTAAGCAAAGATAAAGCCAGGAGTAGAAGGGGAAGGGAAAGCAGTTAATGACAAATCAATGATACCTTACCAGTGGATAAATATGGCACACATGAGGAAGGAAGAGACTTAATGACAGTTACAGGTGTCTTATTTAGGCTGAACTTAGCGATTTGTAGAAGTTGAAACTGTGCTAGTTAGTTTCAGTACGGTTTGTAATTGCTTCCAAATGGAGGGAAGGGCATATGCAATAGCACGTTTACCAAAGGAAGTCGCGTCCTTGGTATGTCAAGCATAATAAAGTCAGATTTTCTTAACGAGTATGCACTATGTGAGATACTAATAAGGGAAGAGAGATAGCTTGGCAATTTCTGCAGGAGCAGTTTAAGAGTCCATAGCCCAGCATGGAGCAGGCGTCTAGTAAGGGATGTCCAGCCAACACAGCTGCATACAAGTCACAGTGGTGCGAGCAGTGAGGAGTTGGTAATGAACCCGTGTACGGTGATAAAGGATGTCAGTTTACTTAGATTTGCAAGAGTGGTGGAGAAATAGATTAAATCACAAAGTTGAGTAGGGGGAGAAAAGTGGCCTGTACAAGCTTGTTTCGAGTTTCAAGGGGGAAAAGGGTCCTATTTCTGTAGAAGAAACCTAACCTTGCTTTTAACCTTCTAGAGACATATTCGACGTGGTCACTGAAAGATAATTTATTGTCAATCCAGATACCTAGATATTTAAATTTGGTTACAACTTCCAGAGGCTCGTTTAGCGTGGTGACAATGAAGTCTTGGGCAAGGGTATTGCGGGGCCTGAGGCAGTACTGCGGGAGAATATCATTGCTTCAGTCTTCTTAGCATTGAGCAGAAGCTTTGCTTTTATTAGATTATGCTCAACTTGTGCGAAGTCCGCTTGAAGCACTCCCTTGACTTCAGATAACGATGAGCCAGAAGTATACAGCACAGTATCATCTGCAAAAAAGTGCAGACTGGATGTAGATATGTTAGCATCTAAGTTATTAATATACAAAGAAAACAAGATAGGGCCTAAGATGGATCCTTGGGGGACTCCTCTTGCAACTGGCAAGGCAGCAGAAAAAAAGCCTTCCGCCTTTACTTTTTGGAATCTTCCAGTTAGGTAGCTAGAGAACCACTGGGTGGTATGGTATGTGGCACCCAACTTTGCAAGGCAATTGACTAATAGTTTGTGATCAACAGTATCAAAAGCTTTGCTGAGGTCCAAAAAGACTGCACCAGTTACCTTCTTAGCATCTATAGCAGAGATCCAATCATTGGTTACTTTTGCTAGTGCAGCAATTGTGCTATGATTAGCCCGGAAGCCAGATTGAGTTGGGTTAATGAGAGAGAAGGTTTCCAAGTGAGATTTTAACTGAATATGGATCAGTTTTTCGAGAACTTTAGAAAGGATAGGCAATATGGAGATAGGCCTATAGTTGTTTACATCGTATGGGTCACCAGATTTAAATAGAGGGAGGATATGTGCCGATTTCCAGCAGGACGGCACGGTAGCAGATGTAATGGAAAGATTGAAGATGTGGAGAATTGGGGCAGTGAGATGGGCATAGCCCGACCTTAGGAAAAAGGGTTCCAAGCCATTGTCCCCTGCGCTTTGTTTGGTGTCTAAGTTAAGAAGAGAATCTTCTACTTCTTTATAATTTATCTCGCGCAGTTGGAAGCGGCTGGGTACAGGACTAGATGTGGCGGGAGGGGTATGCTGGCTCACCGCAGCACCAGCATAAGGTGACAAGTCAAAAGCTAATCCAGCTGTGGCAAAGTGGGAGTTAAGTTCCTCCAGGATTAGGGACTTGTTTTCCACAATCTTGCCACTTGCAACTATCTTTATTGGGACAGAGGGGGCCATGGGCCGTCCTTCTATAGCGTTGATAGTCTTCCATATTTTATGAGGGTTACCTTAAGCTTGTTCGAGTAGAAATATAATAGTTAGCTTTAGCAGAGCAAAGTTTTTCACACAGTTATTCCTGGCTGTTCTAAAGGCCTGCCAATCAGAGATTCTTTGGAATGTCTAGCTTTTAGCCCAGAGCTTATCTCGAGCTATAAGGGCTACCTTGAGATCTGAGGTAACCAGGATTGGAATTGTTCCGCACTCTTACTTTGATGAAAGGGCATGCTTATTTATTATTGTAGTGAGTTTGTCATTAAGGATGCAAGCTGCTTGTTGACATCTTTGGCTAGGTAAAGATCTTGCCATCTGATCATGCTCAGGTCAGATGGGAAGTTCACTGCACTGAATTTGCGAAAGGATCTTTTTGTTATAAAAAGATGGGTTGCGGACGGGCCTTAATTTGAGATCTTATGCAAGCAACAATTCCATGATCGCTCATGTCGTTGTGAAACACTGCCAAGAGAGATATTTTGTGTGGATGGGTGGTTAGTACCACATCTAGAATGGAACTGTGGGCAGTATTTAGAGTGTTGTTCCTAGTAGGTTCACTGACTAATTGCCCAAGACCTACTTGTGTACACTCATGCAGCAGGGCAGTGCTTAGGGAAACTGTGTGTGAGATTTTACACAAACTTGGAGTGTCTTTTTATACATTAGCTTTATTATTTTATTTCATTTGTGCATTTTCATTCTTAAGATTTGTAGCCAACTCTTATACTGAAGGCTGCCACCATTTTACACTTTGTGGTTTCACATCGATATTCCTATCCCTTAAAATCCTTAACTCCTTCAGGTTTGTAGCAAAGCAGCAGGCTCTCTAAACAGAAATTTAACTCGCTACTCTGCTGTGGAGAACTGCAAACACTGGTAAGCCCCTTTTACATTTATGTAGTATTTCTATATTCACATAAATGTCTTCACTATCAGCACCTGGTACTTTATACCTAAGCACTTTATTTCGGAGGAGGGGTACTTATAAGTATATTAGGGCCTGTACTCATCACAGGGGGTACCCTGTGACATTCCTCCCCACCTAAGAGGGCAACCATTTTACTGGTTGTCCAAAGATCCATACCTTTTCCAATATAGGGAAAAGCGGAGCTCTGGCCCACCCTCACCTTAGAGCTCCACCCCAGGGTCCCACCAGATACAAGAGGAACTTACCAGAGAGGCCGTGAGGCACTCGTAGCACTGCCCTCCCTCCGCGGATCGATCACTGGACCCATCCCCCTCCCAACCGGAGCATCGGAGGTCGTGAGGGCTGAAACCGGATACCCTCCCCCATGAAAGTGCAATCATCCCCTTACCTGGATGGAGCCACGCGGATCCCCGCTAGTACTGCTTACAAGATACAGCAGGAATTTACCAGGGAGGTCATGAGGCACTCGTAGCACTGCCCTCCCCCTGCGGATTGATCACCGAACCCATCCCCCTCCCAACCGGAGCATCGGTGGTCATGAGGGCTGAAACGGGATACACTCCCCCACGAAAGTACAATCATCCCCTTACCTGGACGGAGCCATGCGGACCCCCACTAGTGTTGTTTACAAGATACAGCAGGAACTTACCAGGGAGGTTGTGAGGCACTCATAGTGCTGCCCTCCCCCTGCGGATCGAACACTGGACCCATCCCCCTCCCAACCAGAGCATCGGAGGTCGTGAGAGCTGAAACGGGATACCCTCCCCTGTGAAAGTGCAATTATCCTCTTACCTGGATGGAGCCACGCGGACCCCTGCTAGTATTGCTTACAAGGTACTAGTGAAACAAATGCCAGGCTGATTGATGTGCCTGGTTAGACTGCATCTCATGCCTTCTTACTGCTTCAATGCTGAGAACAACAGAGACTGCTTTTCCTTTGGCACCTTTTTCAAAGTCGGCGTACCAGTGGAGATAGTCTCTGGACATTCCACTTTTCTAACAAAATCCAGCCTGTTTTGCTCCTTGCATCTGTTACTTTAACTACCCACTGCTAACCCTTAAATTCTGTAATATCCAGCTGTTTCTTTAAGTTAAAAAATGAGAAAGCCATCCTTAGTAAAATGTACTGCTGTCTTACTTATAGCCTCTAGCCCTACCTATTCTGCTGCCAGACTCTTACAGGTCCGGTCGCATCGTTTGGAAACCGTGTATACTGTGCTGAGTCACTAAAAGTACTGTGGTGGCTAGAGACTGGGAGCAGTTCCAAACCACAGCCTGCCTTTTATTTTATTTTTTAGCCCTTTGTATACTGTTTATACTAAACCGTAAGCAGAGGATACTAGAGAGCGGTTTGAATTCAAACTCAGCCTGCCTCTGTACTAATTAGCCCTCTGCATACTGTTCAAAGATTGGAAGACGTAGTTAGGGATGAATTTAAACCACAGCCTGACAGTAGCAATTTTGCCCCTTCTGTTAACCTCAGCCTGTCCCTCGCTGGCCTCATCTGTATGTTCTACACTCTACTTAGTTGAATTAGAGAAGAATTTCAAATCGCAGCCTGCCTTCTGTTCTATAGCCCTTTTGATACTAAAATAGCTGGTACATGTGCTGCAGAAGCAGCAAGAGGGAAGAATTCAAATCACAGCCTGCTTCTCTGTACTAGATTAGCTCTTTGCACTGATTTAAAGCTGAACCCTGTGCCGAGGAGTCCTGAGTTAGGGGGGATCTTAGCCACAGCCTGATATTAGTAATTTTCTGTCCCATTCTGTTCTCCCAGCCAGTCCCTCACTAGTCCGATTTAGATGCTATATACTTTGAATAAAATGCGGAGACTTAAAAAGCAGCCTGCTCTCTCTATTGTTAGCTCCTGCATTCTGACTAAAAGCTAATTCAGGAGTCCAGGAACTCAGCGATAGGAAGGAATTTGTAAACTGCAGCCTGATAGTTGTAATTTTGCACCACTCTGTTACCTCAGCCAGACCCCGCTGGTCCGTTTCTGAATTTGACAAATAGCTAGGAATCGGCATTGTAGGCACACCTAGGAGCCGTGGCCAATCTTTGCAAAGTCCAACCGTACATTATTAAAAATGGGCCGTTGGCTCGCAAACTGTAACCAGAGTACTAAACCGATTTCATTCATCCTGTGCCCCACTTAATATCCCCCGCTCTCCTCTACCTCCACAGATACAGCAGGAACTTACCAGGGAGGTCGTGAGGTGTTCATAGCTCTGCCCTCCCCCCGCGGATCGATCACCGGACCCATCCCCCTCCCAACCGGAGCATCGGAGGTCATGAGGGCTGAAATGGGATACCCTCCCCCACAAAAGTGCAATCATCCCCTTACCTGGACGGAGCCACGCGGACCCCCACTAGTACTGCTTACAAGGTACTAGTGAAACAAACACCAGGCTGATCGATGTGCCTAGTCAAGACTGCATCTCATGCCTTCCTACTGCTTCAATGCTGACCCCACCATAACCTATCAGCTCATTTTCCCATCTGCAGGTTATCAGTTCTATCTACTAGAGGTCGCATTAAGTACTTTGCTACCTATGTCCTACTCCTGCAACTGGGAAAAAACACTGCTGCTTGCTGCCAGCCGCAGAAACTACAAGTCCCATCCCCCTTACTCCCCTGTGTCCTGGATCACCGCAACAGCCTATAAAAAACGTCCCTCTTACTCCCATGAGCCCACTGACTACATAACAATGGCTTCAGAACGTCCCAATCATGAAAGGCTTAACAAGCCTCTCCCAACGACGCTGACAAACCACTTATACACCCTCACCAATCAGAATGCCCCCCCCCCCAGCCTCGGGACCCTTCGCCCAGGACTTGGCTGCTTCAAGGGGACATTGAAACCAACCCCGGTCCTTTCTCCCCCAACTTCATGCTCAGTGACCCTACAATCCCCCTCTGGGCAAACTCCGAGGGGCTCAGACTGGTTCAATGAACATCGAGAGCCTGAGACACAAAATGTCTGACCTTGAGGCCTGGACCCTGCTCTACAAGCCTGACATCTTAGCAATGACTGAGACATAGCTGAAGCCCCACATCCTCCCTCATGAAGTCGAATTGACTAGCTACCACACCATAAGAAAGGACAGAGTTGGAAAAAAGGGGGGTTCTAATCTACCTCAACTCCTCCTTGAATGCCTCCCAGATCGACCTCCAAACACCCAAAGGATCTCAGGCTGAGGTACTACTTCTCAAACTTCTCCTCGGAAATACCAAACCTCTCTATATCGGGTGTGCCTACCTCCCACCCCAAACTGCCACCCCCCCTTAGAATCACTCGCAAATGCCATCCTCAAGCTCCCCCTGTGGGAGACCATCCTCCTCGGGGACTTCAACCTCAACTGGCTTGCCCCAAATATCTCCCGAATCAAGAACCTGATACCGGATGCATCACTTACCCAAGTGATTGACATGCCAACCAGGCAAAACACCAAATCTGGTAACCACTCACTACTCGACTGGGCACTTGTCTCAAACCCCTTTCGGATACAGACTGCTGGGATTATGTCTGACTCCTTGAGCGACCACTGCCCTATCTTCTGTATCTGGTCCAATAAACCCCCCCAGGCCTGCCACCAGAGTGATTGTTGCAAGGAATTTCAGCCGATTCAAACCAGCTGACCTCTGCTCCGACCTTCTGAAGGTGGAATGGGGCTCCATTGTCTCCCTTCCCACAAATGACGAGGCCCTTGAATATTTCAGCAAGACGTTCTTGGACATAGCTAACCAACATGCCCCCTGGAAAAAACTCAAGAGTTCAGGGAAAATGCCACAAATGGCTAAACCCTGAGCTAAAACACACCATGCGGCTCTGGGACAAGGCATAGGGGCTCTACAAATCCTCCGGTAGCAATCCAGACTGGGAGAAGTATCAGTGTCTGAGGAACCAATGTAAAAAAAGTCACAAAAACAAGCCAAATCAAAATTCCTTAGGGACCTCCAAACAGGCAATCTAAGAGACCCAAAGAAATTCTGGTGCCATATAAACTCTCTCCTTAATGGCCACACAAGGGAACACGATGCCTCGGTCCTAACTGGGAACTCACTTACCAACAACCCCACCAAAGTGGCTGAAGCATTCTGCATATCCTTCACAAACCCTACTGGCTGCCTCCCAACAATGCCAGGCACCCCCCTACTCCCCCGCCCCGACACAGTGCTTCATCACCCCTTATTCCACCTGAAACTAGTGGACCACAGCACAGTACTGCCACTCCTGTACAAAATAAATCCTGACTCGTCCTCTGGGAACGACCAGCTAGAACCCCGGCTGCTGAGGGCTGCAGCACCGGCAATTGCCTACCCCATTACCCTACTTATCAACAGATCCCTCCTAGGAGGGATGGTCCCCAGTAAATGGAAAGTTGCCACCATAGTCCCAGTCCACAAAAAAGGAACACGGGATAGGGTGGAGAACTACAGGCCCATCTCTGTTCTCTGCCCTCTGGGAAAAATTCAGGAAAGGCTAGTCTATCATCAACTTCAAGACTACCTGGAACAACACCTACTCCTCTCCAAAGTCCAGCATGGCTTTCGGAAAGGCCATGGCACCGACACTGCCCTTATCAAGCTAACATCGGACATACTCAATGCCATGGACCAAGGCACCCCTATGGGCGCACTATTCATCGACCTATCCAAGGCCTTTGACTTGGTCAATCATAAGCTTCTCTTAACTAAGCTTCACCGGCTTGGCATGGATCAGCTCTCACTCTCCTGGACCACGAGCTACCTGACTAACAGATCGCGAACAGTCCTCTGGCAGGGAGTCCAATCAAACCCTAGGCTTGTGACCTCTGGGGTACCCCAGGGCTCCATCCTGGGCCCCTACTATTCTCACTATTTTTGAATGACATTGAAGAGGACTGTGTACCCTGAAACCTTATCCTCTGTGCGGATGACACTGTAATCTACCTCAGTGATCCCCAACCCTCAGTCATCTCAGCCAAACTCCAAGCTAGCCTTGCAAAGCTTGAAGCATGGTTTACTGCCAACCACCTAAAACTAAATGAGGAAAAAATAAAAGCAGTCTTTTTTGGGACCCGACGGCTGGGCTATGACTGTAGCGGTCAACTCCAACTCTCGTCAGCCCAAGGAAAGTGTGTCGAGGTCACTGACCAGTTTAGGTATCTTGGGGTTATCCTTGACCAAGAGCTAACCTACAAACCCCACATAGATGCCTTAACAAAATCTATCCACCAGAGGCTGGGAAACTCCCTCTCTGGAGAAGCATGACTAGCCACTGCAAACCGCAACTTCCTTCCCTCGCTGCTATATGGCTCCCCACTGCTACAGTCCCTTAGAGAGACTGAGCTAAACAAGCTCACCATCCTCTACCACCACATTGCTTGCTTCAGAACCCTCTCCTCCCCAAGAAGACATCACTGCAATGCTCTTAAAGACCTCCACTGGCCGACACTAAGGCATAAATTATCCTTCTCCTCTGCCTGCCTTACCTACAAATTCTCCTCCATACCCCACCTCAGTGACCTGCTCACCCCTAAAGTCTCCATTCGAACCTTCGGTCTACTACCAGTTGGCTCCTGAACATACCCCGCATCCGGACCAACCAAGGAAAGCGCTCCTTCCAGTACACTGCCCCACACCTCTGGAACTCACTCCCTTCTACCCTGCTGGACAAACCCTCCCTCTCCTCTTTCAAAGCTGGTTTTAAAGCCTACCTTATTGAACTGAGCCTCTGTTGCTGCAACCGCTAGATAATGCACCCAACCTTACCCCTCTAAATTGGTAACCGACTAAACTCTCGCCTCCCCTGGACTAAACTAACCTCTAAAGCCAATATCTCTGTAGGCCTGCAACAATGTACCTCACTGACGATGTATGTACTCTAGCACTGTATCTTGCTGTATGTACTCTGATCTACTGTTCCCTTGCCTCATGTACCAACTGTGTATGTATTTTTGAAACTGTCTTACTGTAACCTGATGTAAAGTGGTTGGTGTACCAACCCTGGGTCGCCCCTGAAAAAGGGATCTTTGGTCTCAGAGGGCTTACCTGGTCAACAAAATCTAAATAAATAAATGTGTTCGTTAAACACAGCATTAGCTATCATTCCAAGCATTTGTGATACAACCATGCTATGCACAACTTTTCCTATAACAACACCGGCAACCAGTACTGTCTGGGTAATAACTCCCAGCCTTTTCTGACATGATACCAGGCACTTATTCCTATATGTGCACATTCTGCTATCATCACCATGGTTGACCTTTGTAACCCTGTTAACCTTCATACTCTTGGACCATTGAGAAAGAAAAACAGATCAGCAGTACAAGAAAAGATCAATAGAGAGGAAGAAATTGTCTGTAGGTGGCCAGCCTATCAAACTAGAAAAATGTAAATAGGTAAGAACAGGATAGCAAGACTGTCACGACAGAAGTTTACTGGATCTATAGAAGAAATGGTCCATATCAATCAGGTAGTATAGATCCACCTTCCTTTGCCTGGAAGGAGATGGAGCTACGCCCACCCTCACCAAAGCTCTGTGTCAGCGTCCCTTAATTCTAAACACTTTTAATCAAGAATTTTACTAAGCAGACAGTTCCACTTAATTCCTCACACAAACCCTGAGAGATTGACATTATACACCTTTTTCTAATACAACTCGATGAGTAAGTACATCACAAAATGTTTATGTTGCCCACTGTCTTCCTATACCCAACTGAGCATTTATATAGGCCAATATGATCACTTTTACTTCAGGGTATACACCCAGTAGTGACCGTTAACTAACCATGAATACATTCTGTATATTGCAGTATTTAGTCTTTCACCATTACCTGGAATTCCTAAAATCTATTCCCAGGCAAGTACAGTCCCCTACAGGTATATCTGTGAAATACCCAGCTTATTCCCTTACAGACAACCTTTGGGATTACGTACTACTCAAAATGGGCTAAATACTTAAATCGGTAATGTACCATAAGGTGACAGTCCACCACATCCCTTCGAGTGGCGTACGCGGGAGTCTCCCTCGCCTGCAAGGGTGCCACTTCATGGTGGTCCCTTCCCTTTGGCACCTTTTCTTTACAGAACCTGTGTTAACATTTCTGCTAACCGGATACCTTCTATTCCCAGCAGTAGTAGGAACCTCTGTCTGGTTGCACTCCTGGCAATTCTTTAGATAGACTGCCACTTGCTTATACATACCTGACCAATAATAGAATAGAGTGAGTCCAGCCAACACTCCACCATGGCTCAAGTGCCCACAGGGACTGAAGTGTGCAGCTTCCATTACTTGTTGCCTATAGGCCTCAGGCACCACAACCTGTGCATCTATACTTTTTTGTGCAGGGGTTAGGCCACATGTTGTAAAGGACACCCTCTTTCTGTTCACACCACCCTGGCTTTGACCCTGCATTACCATTAACATGGCTACCTTCTTTCTCTGTATCCTCAGCCTGCAATTTACCCCAATCAGTATTATACATGTTATTAAACATTTCATGGGTAACTGAACAAGACAGTGTCCCTTCAGCCTTAATGGCTTCTTCACTCTTGCTTGTAGACTTCTCCCCCAGTTAACAATGTCCAGATATAGTCTTACTGGGGTCTCACTTCATCATCTTCCACCAAGTAACAGTCTGGAAACATTGGTAACTCATAGATACATACATAGATACATAGACAGTGTCGGCAGATAAGGGCCTATGGCCCACCCAGTCTGCCCATTTGAGCTTGTAAGTTCAGTTTGTTTTCCTAGAAGTCTGTTTCCCCCTTACCCCTGACCTCTAGAATTCCTTTATGTCTATCCCATGCATTCTTAAGTCCCGTGATTATTTCAGCTCCTACCACTTCCTCTAGCAGGGTGTTCAACTTGTCCACCACCCGTTCTGTGAAGAAATTCTTTCTCATGTTTCCTCTGAATCGTCCTCCCTCCAACTTCATCCCATGCCCTCTAGTCCTGGAACATATTTTTCGCTTAAAAAATAGTGTTTTCCTGCACTCTGTTTCTCCCTGTAAGATACTTGTAAGTCTCTATCATATCCCCTTTCTCCCTCCTCTCCTCCAGGGAGTACATGTTCAGTTCCTTCAGCCTGTCTTCATAGGACTTGTGATGCAATCCATGCACCATCTTTGTTGCCCTCCTCTGAACCTTCTCTACCCTGTCTATGTCCTTACATAGGTATGGTCTCCAGAACTGTACACTGTACTCCAGGTGGGGCCTCACTAGTGTCTTGTATAGCGGAATTATGACCTCCCTTTTCCTGCTGGTGATGCCCCTGCCTATACATCCCAGCATCCTATTTGCTTTACCTGATGCCTTGTCACACTGTTTCCCTACCTTGAGGTCATCAGAGATGACAACCCCAAGATCCCTTTCCTGCTTGGTGCATGCTATATCCTCACCCCCCAACTGATATATTGTGCCAGGGTTTTTGTGCCCCATATGCATTATCTTGCACTTCTTTGCATTGAATTTCAACTGCCAAACCCTTGACCATTCTTCAAGTTTCTGCAGGTCCCTTCTCATTCTGTCTACACCCTCTGGTGTGTCTACTCTGTTACAGAGCTTTGTGTCATCAGTGAACAGTGAACTCGGGAAGCAATAAATCCACATCATGCCAAGATAAATCCAACAGAGGGTCCACCTCCTCCAGTACCCTCGAATCCTGATTCTCCATCGCTTTCACCACATCTTCCTCAGCTTCTTGCAGTCAGGACTCCTCAATTAGTACCCTGCAGTGGAACTCTGCCTCCAGTCATTCACCGCTAAGCCAGTGTACCATCCTCACCAACTCTTCCATCCGATCTCCGTCCATCTTCAGTGGTGCTTCTCCCAGGTTACTAGCTCCCACAGACATCCTGATTTCTGGCACCATGCACTTGTCTGCTATTATCCTGCGATGCCAGGTCTGGCACCCCGGACTGAACTGCCCCACTATACTATGGACATTCAGCCAGTATCCCACTACTACCACCAAATGTAGCGGGGTTGGGATAGTCAGGATAATAAATCAAGCAGACCCACAAACTTAGTGCATAAAAAGTGCCGGCAAGGCACTTATTTTATTTTTCTTAGAGAATGTTGACATCAGGTTTCACAGAATTCAGGAAAATAAAGTTAGTTCATTCACTTTCAGAATCTCGACAAAATAATAAACAGATGCAGTATGCTCAGGAAGGGCCAATGTTCTGCCCAGCAGTGTCACCAGGCTATCTCCTCGCCTGTTTTACACAAACATATACACTTCGAGACCCACCACCTCTGGGCAGTCAGCTCCAACTGACTCCCCTGTCTGAATATAGCTTGCTAAAGTAGGCTTTTTATACCTGCCTACCGAAGTCATGTGACCTCAGCATCATCAGCTCATAAAACTTTTTGTTTAGGCCCTCATATTAAATTATACCGTGCCAGAGGGCCTTCTAAACATGATAATTAACTAAGGAAACCATCATACAAGGAAAGGTCCTGCAAGAAAAGAATATAGCAGTAAGAGGAAGTGGAAAACTTTCCACTGAACTGTGATTGACAGCATCATTAATATAAAAAGAGGACACTAGGGGCCGCTGTCACCCTATAGAGCACCTCATTTGGCATACCATTATTAGAGCAGGCAAACCTACAGGCCAAAAGGCCTGACATTTAATAATACAATATACCGTTAAGTTTCTTTTTTCTTTCTCTCTTATTTCAATGATTATTCACACCTTATTGCTTTTAAACCTCTCCAGCCTTGCCTTAAAGACATGAGGCCTGTCTGTTTTATCTGTTTTAAAAGAAACCACACGCAGGTACCTAGTTTTTATCCAGATAGATTTTTGTCAACCCCCTTCACTTGTGTACACTCATGCAGCAGGGCAGTGCTTAGAGAAACTGTGTGTGGGATTTTACAGAGACTTGGGGTGTCTTTTTATATGTTAGCTTATTATTTTTTTCATTTGTGCATTTTCATTCTTAAGACTAGTAGTCAACTCTTATACTGAAGGCTGCCACCATTTTACACTTTGTGGTTTCACATGGATATTCCTATCCCTTTAAATCCTTAACTCCTTCAGGTTTGTAGCAAAGCAGCAGGCTCTCTAAATAGAAATTTAACTTGCTGCTCTGCTGTGGAGAACTGCAACACTGATAAGCCCCTTTTACATTTATGTATTTTTACATTCACATAAATGTCTTCACGATCAGCACCTGGTACTTTATACCTAAGCACTTTATTTCTTGGGGGGTTACTTATATTAGGGCCTGTACTCATCACAAGGGGCACCCTGTGACAGTGTCCCTAGACAAATTTCCTGAACAAAAGTAGCCCCCAAGTTATTAGTCAGAGGAGGGCTTCAACCCTTAATTTAAATCTGGCCATTATCTAAATATCAGTGCTCTGAGTTGCATCTTGAGCAGTATGGACATGCTGTGCATCTCGAGAGTGATGGCACAGAAGAAAATCACTGACACAGGGGCAGATCTGCCACAGACCAGTTTGGTCACATATGTGATCACTCCCTGTTGCTGATCTCTCTTACTTGCCGTCACTCCCCTTCCACCGAGACCTGGTGTGCTGCAGAGTCCTGCATGGAGACACCAGAATTCAGCAGGGTTTTCCAATGCCACCGAAACCCCACCCTGTGTTACTTGAGCTCCATGGTCAGAAATGAATGAACGTTCCCCGTCCCCAAGCCTGTTTCCGAAGAGTTCAGCAAAAGGAGACGTAAGCACACTCAGGAGTGGGGTGCCGAAGTGCCATTTAGAAGACACACTCTGCATGTGTAGCAACAGGAAACTCAGCTAGTCCGTCGGACTTCACAGCAGTGTAAAGTTCAAGTCCTGCTGCTGCACACATGCGTCTCAGACATCGGACTTGCTTATTTGTCATCCCAATACCATATATATTTTTTCTGCATCCAGTTCCTTTTTTTTTTTCTACTTTCCTTTTTATCCCACCTTACTGCCACTCGTTCCACTCCTTCACACCTCTGATCATCCCTGCAGGTTCCTCCCACAGGATCTGCCCCTAGAGTGCCAGGCTTATTCCTTTATCCCTCCTACCTTACTCCTTCTCCTTGGAGTGCCTGCACAGCAGGGTCTGTCCTGCGGATAGGCGATCCGAGGTGGATCGGTCATTATCTTGGCCCCAGGGGGTGTTTCAGTTTTCTCCCCTTGGTGCCTCATTCCCAGAGTGCATCGGCATAGGACTGACATCCAGTCATCTACGGGCGTGCTGGCACACCGTAGATGGAAATGCCTGGCGTCCTCCCCATCCCGATTCTCGAAGAGCCGCCTGCACCTAATACCCGTGCTTCCACCGGCAGCGGTGCGTTGACACCCCAGGATCCCTCCCCTGGAGGAGGAGAGCATCCATTGGGATGCTCAATCCTCCGACCCCCTGCGACTCAAGTCTGTTTCCGAACCCAGGTCGCTGGCGTGGTGCTAGGTGTGGCGCATCCAGTTCCTTTTTATTACCATAATACTATTCTGAAGCCAAAAGAAGTGACCGTACTTTTTTCTTGAGGGAAAAAAAAAAATAATTACCTTAAAACCTTTAATAACGCTTTAATTCTTGCAGACATGGAAAAGTTTACCAGCGACTCAAAGCAGAAGATAAATGAATCTTCAACTGCTAGAAGACACAGGGTCAGACTTTTGCCAAGCTTTGCTGCAATGTTGCTTTATGATGCAGTGAACAATGTTAATTATGAACTGGTTGGCAAAAAGGGACAAAGCTGACTGGCTGACAGCTCTCTGAAGCCATGATGATATCTAGCAACATCATCACAGCTTCAAAAAGCTTCCGACCACCAGCCTCCTCACCCACAACAAAGCTATAAGGGGGTGAGTGGCAGCTACTGAACGCACTAAAGCTGCAATCAGTATGAGCAGTTCCTCACTCGCTTTCACGCAATAGGAATGTCAGCAATGGGGAAGAATTTATTTATTTATTTATTTTTTAAACAAAACACCCCCCCCAACCGAAACAACACAACGTGCAACTGCGGACTGCAGCATTCACAAAAGCACCCGCTCCCAACAAAGAAATACCGTAATGCCACCATGCTGCTCATTAACAGCCGCTCGCGAAGAGAAAACATTCCTGGTATCACAATGACCCTCACAATTACAGAAAACTTCTTTATTACCCTCACCTTCTCCCTCAAAATGAAGCATGATAGTTTTCCTTTACTCCAGGGTTGCAATATTCACAACATCGTTGAGGCACATCACAGACCACAATCCCTGTTAACATATTGGTGCTTGCAGCTGCACTCCTACATGAACTCCACTTGCAACAGTGCCACCTGCTGCCCAAAGCCCTCCAGGAACTTTTTTTTTTTTTTTTTTTTTAAAGATGCTCCTCCAACACTTTAAAAAGGGCATTAAAACATTTTAAAAGTTTCTTTTTAATTATTTTTCCTAACAAAACTGATAAATCAGTTCCTAATAGCAATAAGGCACTTCAGGATGTGGTATGTCATAGGATATCGTCACTTCTTGGGCAGTTGGACGCACTCGGCCTGCGGTCTCGTGCCCAACCACCTGAGGCATGACAATATCCCATGATACACCACACCCTGTCATGCCTTATTGCTTAATTATGCAACACCGTACAAAAATGGCAGGCTCTGATTGGTCAACTGGCACCTTGTGCCCGTTGTAAATCCTCCAGAGTACCAACGGGGAAGAGGTGCCAATTCCCCACTAAGCCGCACCAATGACTCCCCCGAAATCACTCCAACCTCCGCGAAGTCAGGACTGCCACAGAGAAAACAGATGGTGACAATCTCCTAACTCACGACCCAGCCCCCCACGTAAAGCCCACCTGATATAATTAAAAAAAAAAAAAAACTGTCCCATTATGTTCTAAACACATTTGGTACCCGTAAATCGCTGTGTTCATCCCAGATAAAATCTTGTCATAGTTTCGCTTTCTCAGTGACTGCCGCTCGCAGTTTTGAACCTCCCCGCCCACATCACTGCAAGCACAAAATTGAAACCACACACACTATCGCTTTGGGGATACGATGGGTACTATTTTTGTTTCTCGTGCAGCAATAACAACAATAAATATAATTTAAAATATAAAAAAATGTTTTTCTTTATTTTTTTGAAATGGAAAAAAGAAGTACACTGTATAATAGCAATTTACCACGACGAGGGTGTGGGTCATGCTAGGATTTACAACGCCTGGTGTGTTTTGCTCACTTGGCCTATTGGCCTCATGACCAAACAACACACCAGGCACTGTAAATTCTAGCGTTAACCACACTCTTGTCATGGTAAATTGCTTAAGTATCTGCTAATGGTCATAATGGCCATACTTTACACCTCCCAGCTTGACTACTGTTACATAAAATAAAGGTATGGACAACAGGACTGCTTTGTAACTTGGTCATGCAGCTGAAACAATGAATTACTGTAGAACAGATTGTAATCGCTGTGGCCAGATTTTGCGACCGCTACCGCATCTGCATATTCACGACCATTTGAATTAGAGCATCGGCGGTACTGTAAAATATGGTATCACTATGTGCTATCAACACTGTCAGGTTGTCAGGCTGCAAACAATTAACCAACTTGGCAATCCAGTATATAACTGACTGTATAACAGCCAGGAATGTAGGGAGTGTCAGTCAGTCTGCGACTTTGCACCTATTTGTAATTGCATTGTTTTCTGCTCCACATTTCATCTCCCTCAGCATGTCTCTTCTAAAGTAGATAAAATCATTGCAGCAGAAGAGGAAGTAACCCCTTGAGACAACATCATAGATGGTGATGATTTAGCTGGTAGCTCTGACATAGAGCAGCATGTAGCTGCTTCAGTTGTCAAAGAGTTAGCAGCCGCCGTTCCACCACCAGCTAAACAAAGCAGACCATCAACTTATGCCAACTACACACCTGAAATTAATTTTCAGTTGGGCAAGTATGGGCAGTTAATAAAGTGTTTAAAAACATCTTTACCTCATGGTATGCTGGTCTTGCATCTGACAAACTTGCTGCAGGGGCTGACGACCTAAATATTAATCTGAAACTGCTAACATTAAAGGAACACCACTCTCGGTAGCTTTAGGCAAGCTTTGAAGCATTACAAGCCTATCGGATGACACTGTTCATGGATTCAGACTAGGGTTGTCAGAACTACTTCGGAAAAGATTCGAACCCATCACGAACCCTGGTGTTCGAGTTCTAATTCAGAACTCGAACACTAGTGGGTTCGTAAACTGGTTCGAATCTAACCGCAACGCAAGCTTGCCTAGCCCAGTGTCGGCTCCGAAGGGACGGGATGGAGAGAGGTAGAAGGAGCAGGATGGGATTGGGAGACACAGTGCCACAGGAGGCAGAAAGGAGGGAAGGGTCACGGGTGCATGATGGCAGCATGCATAAACTTGTAGGGGCTGATGTGGACTTCGAGTCGGAGTCTCGGACTGCGCGCCTGCGTACTTCATCCTCACAGTCGTGTTACCACCCTGACCATCTGCTCTGGCGGTCAGGTGGTGGAGAGACGAACCGGCGTAATTGTTCGCTCATTACCCAGCCAGTGCCATAAAGGAGTTGCAGGGCAGGCTGCAGCAACTTGTGCTAATCGCTCGCTCTCTCTGTCTGGGCTAGCTCTGGCAAATGGCAATTGCTTGCTAAACTAATTAAAAATCGTGTGTTTGGGCAAACTAAAAAAATAAAAAAAAAAAGCTAAGGGGTTGGGGTAAAAACTAAAGGTAGGGCCGGCGAGGGGACTCAGGGTTGGGATTGGGAGTGGGAACCGAGGAAAAGAAAGGGCCTGAACAAACGTAGGAACATTTGGTGAGAAGCTCAGCCTCAGGATGAGATGGACAGCAAAGGAAGAAAGTTAAAGTTGCTGGGCCACAGAGATCCAGGAGGAACAAAATGGGGGAGAGATACTGTGGGTAAAGCTGGAAAAGAAAATGGGGCCAGCCATCCGCATAGGTGTGGTCTATAGACCACCAGCCCAGGAGGAAGAAACAGATAGGGAGCTGATGCTAGCCATCCAAAGGATGGCAGACAAAGGTGAGGTAGTACTGGTTGGAGACTTCAATATTCCAGACGTGGACTGGAGCATCCCAGCAGCAGCATCAACTAGGAGCAGATTTATCCTGGACTCCCTACAGGGTGCCTTCCTCAAGCAACTGGTCATGGAACCAACTCGGCAGAAGGCAATACTGGACCTTCTGCTCACAAACAGGGACAGTGTGATGGGGGTAACAGTGGGGGAGCACCTGGGTAACAGTGACCACCAGTCATTGTGGTTTGAAATCACAGAAAGAGCAGAACCAAACCACACAAAAACACGTATCCTGGATTTTAGGGGGGCAGACTTTGGGAAAATGGGGAGATACTTAAAAGAGGCATTAAGGGGAATGGGACAGGAATCGGGGTTGAGGAACAGTGGGCAGTATTTAAAATTGGGATTATAAGAACAACAGAATTATGCATTAAGCAGGTTAGCAAGAGGAAAAGAAGAGGAGACCATTATGGTTTTCCAAAGAGGTAGCAAAGAAAGTGAAAGCCAAAAAGATTGCATTCAGGCAATACAAAAAGACACAGGCAGAAGAGGATAGGGAGAAGTACCAGGAGAAACAAAGGGAGGCAGGGAAGTCAGTAAGGGAAGCCAAAGCTCAGACAGAAGAACACATTGCAAAATCAGTGGTTAGAGGGGACAAAACCTTTTACAGGTACATAAGTGAAAAAAGAAAGACAAAGGGAGGGATAGTAAGACTGAAGGGGGAGGATGGGAGTTGCGTGGAGGATGACAACAGTAAAGCTGACATATTGAACAGGTATTTCTGCTCAGTCTTTACTGAGGAAGAGGGGGTAATGGGTCTGAAGGGAGTACAAGGGGTGAGAATGGTGCAGAAATGGACACAAGTCCCTTTACACGAGAAAGGGTCCTGAAGGAACTGGAAGTAATAAGAGTTCACAAAGCAATGGAGCCAGATGGGGTGCACCCCAGGGTCCTTAAAGAACTAAGAGAGGTGGTGGCTGAGCTCTGGCTATCCTGTTTAGCCAATCACTGGAAACAGGGGAGGTACCCAAAGACTGGGGGACAGCAGATGTAGTCCCCTTATACAAAAGTAGGAACAAAGAGGAAGCAGGGAACTACAGACCAGTCAGCCTCACCTCGGTAGTGGGAAAGATCATGGAAGCACTACTAAAGGAGAGAATGGTGGAACATCTGGTTGTCAATGGACTACAGGACCCAAGGCAGCATGGTTTCACCAGGGGGAGGTCACGTCAGACCAACCTCATTGAATTTGTTTTTTTTTTTTTTTGAGGCCCCCACTCCGCTGTTCCTCCGGCACCATCCCCGGACATGAGACCCCTCCCTTCCGCACCGGACTTACCCTGGCGGCAGGATGGTGGGGCGACTCAACCCACCAGAACAGGTCCATGCCAGGGAAGCGCCCTCCGGGATGGCGGCGGGGCAGCGTCGTGCTGCGGCTCCATTTTCCCGATTTTTCTCCCGGTGGGCATGGCGTGCAATGGCGCCGCGGCCGACGTCGCATGCGCTCCGTGCGCATACTGAGTCAGCTGCCTGCCATGTCCCGCCTTCCCCTGTCTGTGCGGTTGCGTGCTGTGATCCCCAGCCTCAGCAGGGATCAGGCAAGCACTGCCACCGAATCCCCACCCGCGAGATGGAGAGCAGTCCTCCAGGACGCCAATCCATCTCCTCCCGCCGACCCCGGCAACCCATGCTCGTTCCCCAACACGGGTCGCCGCATGGCGCGAGTGTAGTGACCAGCGCCTCAACCCTCAGCACCACCGGGCGGCCATTGAATTTTTGACTGGGTGACTAGGGAGGTGGATCAGGGGAGGGCAGTGGACATGGCCTATCTGGACTTCAGCAAGGCCTTTGACACTGTGCCACATAGAAGACTATTACACAAACTGGGGAATATGGGTGTGGGCAGGACAGTAGTGTGGTGGGTAGGTAACTGGCTGGGTGGCAGGACCAGAGGGTGGTGGTAAATGGCTGTAACTCCACAGAGGGAAGAGTGACCAGTGGGGTACCACAGGGATCAGTGCTGGGACCGGTCCTATTCAACATCTTCATCAGTGACATTGCGAAGGACCTAGAAGGCAGAATTTCACTGTTCGCTGATGACACAAAGCTCTGTAACAGAGTAGACACACCAGAGGGTGTAGACAGATTGAGAAGGGACCTGCAGAAACTTGAAGAATGGTCAAGGGTTTGGCAGTTGAAATTCAATGCAAAGAAGTGCAATATAATGCATATGGGGCACAAAAAACCCTGGCACAATATATCAGTTGGGGGGGTGAGGATACAGCATGCACCAAGCAGGAAAGGGATCTTGGGGTTGTCATCTCTGATGACCAAGGTGGGGAAACAGTGTAACAAGGCATCAGGTAAAGCAAATAGGATGCTGGGATGTATAGGCAGGGGCATCACCAGCAGGAAAAGGGAGGTCATAATTCCGCTATACAAGACACTAGTGAGGCCCCACCTGGAGTACAGTGTGCAGTTCTGGAGACCATACCTATGTAAGGACATAGACAGGGTAGAGAAGGTTCAGAGGAGGGCAACAAAGATGGTGCATGGATTGCATCACAAGTCCTATGAAGACAGGTTGAAGGAACTGAACATGTACTCCCTGGAGGAGAGGAGGAGAGAGGATATGATAGAGACATACAAGTATCTTACAGGGAGAAACAGGGTGCAGGAAAACACTATTTTAAGCGAAAAAGATGTTCCAGGACTAGAGGGCATGGGATGAAGTTGGAGGGAGGACGATTCAGAGGAAACATGAGAAAGAATTTCTTCACAGAACGGGTGGTGGACAAGTGGAACACTCAGCCAGAGGAAGTGGTGGGGGCTGAAACAATCACGGGATTTAAGAATGCATGGGATAGACATAAAGGAATTCTAGAGGTCAGGGGTTAGGGGAAATGGTCTTCTAGGAAAACAAACTGAACTTACAAGCTCAAATGGGCAGAGGCCCTTATCTGCCAACACTGTCTATGTATCTATGAGTATTTGAGTGAAACTGACAGAATTTTATCGTAGTCTCAAACAACAGTTCAACAACTTTATTTTCTGCATGGTGTAGTTTCACACTGGGAAGAAGGAGCGAGCATCAGATGGCTGGGGGAGGGGTGAAAAAATTAAAACAGGTTGTGACTCGAGGAAAATTAAGTTTAACTTTAATGTGAGAGTCTCTGAGAAGTTGAAACATTTGAATTTGATGGCATTTTTTTTTTTTTTTTTTTTAATACACTTACTACTTTATACTACTCCGCAAAACAAGGTAAAATAATCAGGACGACAGGGAGGGGAAGGGATTCTGTGGTACTGTGCTGCTGAGCGTTCTTCTGTTCCACCCAATAAAATTATTGATAGAACAGCAACAGTACTCCCTACTTGTGTGTTGTATGTGTTACTCCACTACACTGTATCTCTCTACTCTCCTGTGGTGTTCCCATCACCCTGCTGTGGCTGCTGACTGTGTACCCTACCCATTGTGTGTTACTGTGAGAAGCCCATTGTTGGGCAGTCGTGTGGTGGCATTATCCTTAAATGCATGACAGAAGCCCAGAAATATATTTCCCTGTTGGGAGGAGAGACAAAAAAATATCTTTCCTTGGGTTGTATATATGTGTGTGTGAGTGTGACTCTGTCTCCTGTAGTCAGCCCATCTGCTGTGTACCTTTTGACTGCACTGTACCCTACCCAGTGTGTGTTACCGAGAGAGGCCCAGTGGCCAGTTGTCGTGTGGTGGCATTATCCTTACATGCATGACAGAAGCCCAGAAATATATTTCCCTGTTGGGAGGAGAGACAGAAAAATCTTGTTCCTCGGTTTGTGTATGTAACTCCATCTCTTGTGGTCAGCCCATCACCCTGCTGCTGTGCGCCCCTTCACTGCTATGCGTATGCCTATGCCCAGCCGCCCAATCATTCTGAAAGCCTTAAACCTGGGATCTTTTAGTTGCAAACCATCATATTCTTCAATTACTTTCAGTCCACTGCATCACAGTGTCACATAGCCAAAATAAAATTTTGGAGTTGTAGCCAGTGATCATAGATCACATTGCTTTCTTACACAGGAATTGTGTGGGTGTATTCCCTGCAGTATACTGGTACTGTTATGACTGACACCAACATAGATGAAGCATCTAGTGCTGGTGTTGGAGCAGGTGCTGGTGGTAGTGGTAATCCTGGTGCTAGCAGAAATAAGCATAATGTTTCACGTGATAAAAATTCAACAAACAGCAAAGAGCAACAGTAAAAAGTGTGGTAAGGGGACCTTTTAAGAAAACCTGTACAACTGCTGGGGTCACGCGAGAGGCACCATAAGGTATGCCATTCATGCTGTTAAGATCCCTGTGACTAGCAGCAATAATGCAAGTGACAGTGAGTCCCTCTCTGACTCAGACAGTAGCTCTTTGTCTCAGTCAGACACTGTTGTGTCTCGCGACGAATCATTACTTCCTCAACAAAGTGAAATGAGCAAGTCTGCTGACAATGAATCAGGTAGTGCACTTGCAAATACATCCAGCACTGTTGGCAATGAAAAGGACATATCCATTGAATCCACCGCTTCTGTGTTGGCCAGCAATGAAAATCCATCAGAGTCTTCTGCCCACTCTTCTAGCACCAAGGAGCATGTCCCCGGTTCTGTTAGGACAAGTGAAAAAGAAACAAACAGTCTTTAGCTATTTTCCTAGCACTCGAACAAAATCTGTCACATCTGAGGTGTGGAATTATTCCTCTGTCAGTAAAACTGATCCATGTAGAGCAATTTGTTCCCTGTGTAAACAGAGTGTAAGCCGTGGTAAAGTTGTGTCATGCCTTGGCACTACAGCTCTTAAACGCCATCTGAAAAAGCATTCAGTTTTGCTTCATCATCCAAAACCCATGTCCTCCATCTTCCAGACCACATGTGAGAAGGGTCAGGAATCTGAAATGGATACTGAATTGTCTGAACTTGATGTGGGCAGAACCACTGCCACCCCTAGGATCACTGTTACCACCAATGCCAGCACCATTATTACCAGTTGCACATCCAGTGATGGCACTGAATGTATAAGTCCTAGTCCACCATCTCCGCGTCCATCTGCCCATCGAAGCACATAGATACATAGACAGTGTCGGCAGATAAGGGCCTATGGCCCACCAAGTCTGCCCATTTGAGCTTGTAAGTTCAGTTTGTTTTCCTAGAAGTCTGTTTCCCCTTACCCCTGACCTCTAGAATTCCTTTATGACTATCCCATGCATTCTTAAATCCCGTGATTGTTTCAGCTCCCCACCACTTCCTCTGGCAGGGTGTTCCACTTGTCCACCACCCGTTCTGCGAAGAAATTCTTTCTCAGGTTTCCTCTGAATCGTCCTCCCTCCAACTTCATCCCATGCCCTCTAGTCCTGGAACATCTTTTTCGCTTAAAAATAGTGTTTTCCTGCACTCTGTTTCTCCCTGTGAGATACTTGTATGTCTCTATCATATCCCCTCTCTCCCTCCTCTCCTCCATGGTGTATAATAAACCAGCAGGGACATGTTGTAAACAGCCAACACTGTATCAGGCATTTGAAAGGAAGAATACCTTTACTAGAAATCATCCAAAGACCCTTCATCTTAATCACCGAATTGGTGAACTGTTAGCCGGAGCCCATCTCCCATACTCTTTGGTAGATCATGAGGATTTTAGGGAGCTCATGACATTAGCAGAGCCTCGTTACAATGTTCCTCATCGAAGGTACTTTTCCTATGTTGAAATACCAAACATTTATCAGGCTTTAAAAGCAACAGTGATGCTTGCACTTAAAACTGCGGAGGGTGGCGTTACTCATGTCACAACAGATATGTGGACCAGCACTCAAAACATAGATTATAAGTCTCTTACCGCTCATTGGGTCACGTTTTCTTGTGCTTCTTCAAAAACAAAGACACCCCAAAAGATGGCACTGCTGCATATAAAGAAGTCTGGGCAAAGTCATACTGCTGCAAACATCTTGCAGGAACTAAATGACCTCCTTGACGAATGGGTTTATTCTCATGGTCTAAAATGTGGCTTCATAGTAAGTGACAATGGAGCAAACATCTTGAAAGTATTACAGGATAGAGGATTTCTGCATGCTTCTTGCTTTGCACATTGCTTACACTTAATTGTCACGGGAATTCTCAGCAACGAAACACAAGTGGATGGTATGATTGCTGTTTGCAAAAAAATTGTGACTCACTTTTCACATTCAACCAAGGCTATACGGACATTGTCCGAACTGCAAAAAAAACACAAGCTGCCCCAGCAAAAGCTGATTCAAAATGTTTCCACTCATTGGAACTCAACACTTTATATGCTGCAGCGCCTCTTGGAGCAAAAGCAAGCTGTACATGAGTACTGCTCCAGTTACATTATTGGAGATGGCATTGCTCTGTGCTGCAGTGGAAATTAATGGAGACAGTGTGCTGTATCCTAGCTCCTTTGAGACAGCTACAAGGAACATGTCTTCTGAAGGCGCATCTGTGAGTCAGGTTATCCCACTCATAATGGTCATTTCACATCATCTTAGTGTTCTAAATCTACAAATAGAAAAAGACAGAACTGAAGCGCAGACAACATGTCGCCTGTATCATGGGAATCTCGTAAAGAGAATGAGCGAGCGCTTCAAAACCAATGACAAATTAGTTGCAATGACGAAATCAAAACACTACATCCTTGCAACTCTCTTAGATCCCAGGTTCAAGGCTATACATCTTCCAAAAACAGATATAGAGCAGTACAAATGTCTGTTACTAGATGAGCTGCAGCACTCACAGGAGTCAAACACAGACACGCACGGACTCGGGTGGCTGGAAGGCCAGCTGGGGGAAGGAGGATCGAGCACCTAGAGGCTGCTCTCCTCCTTCGGGTGGGGTGGGATGCGGGTCCCGCTACAATACCGCCACCTGGGTGACCACCGGGTGGAGTGCAGCGAGACTGCATAGAAGGAGGGGCGTCAGCGGGGGCGGAGCATTGCACGTCGCGGCGTCACGTCCACTCCTGGCCTCCCTTGCGTGCTGACGTCCTGTGGGCTGGGACCGAAAAGCGGAAATACCCTGTGCTGGAATCCTGTAGACGGGACCCGGTTGCCCCGAGATAATCCATAACCAGGCTCCAGGGAAGGGGCTGGTGGAGGCCTTCCGACGCATACTTGAGGTGTGAGGGGGACTAGAGGGGGTCCCTCTCCTCCCCGCCCGGGGGGGTAAACCGAGGCAGGATGGGGCAAGGCCACACCCAGTACCCGGAGGGAGGTACCTGGGGCGGAATTACGGGATCACACAGCCTAGGGATCCCCGAAGAAAGGAACTCAGCACAGAGAGAAGAGGGCATAAAAAAGTAAGTATAAAAAAAAAAAAAACACAGACACGCACAGTACCCTCAGGTTGTCATCACCACAACATGCAGGTTCACAAAGGGATACAGAACTGGAAAAGTCACCAAACATTAACAGTAGTTGTTCCACAACTGCCACTTCTTCAACCCTTAGTAGCAAGCTAAGTCTGTGGCAAAACCTTTCCCAAATTGCTGCCATACCAGCTTCTGCTGATTCCTCTTCTGAGCGGTCTCTGTCCATCATGGTAGACAGTTACCTGCAAGAACTGCCTATTCCTATTGACACATGCCCTTTTGAATACTGGAGATCAAAAAAGTCAATTTGGACAGAGCTGTATGATGAAGCCTGTAAATATCTTAGTTGTCCTGCAACAAGTGTCTCTTCAGAACGCATGTTTAGTGCAGCTGCCAATATTGTGACAGACACCAGAAATAGGTTGCTGCCAGAAAATGTACACACGTTAACTTTTATTAAAGTTAATAAATCAAGATTTTCAATATCCTACAAGAGTATACAAACTGATCCTGAAGTGATTGATGTTGTGGATGTTGATGGTGATGACAACTCAGATGGTGGTGGCTGCTAAATACTGTGTGGGACAGAGTCTCTCTTCACCAAAAAGGAAACTTTTACAGACTGTGATGACTTTGGTTGTCTCTCTCCTTTCTCGATCTACTACCTTGGACTGTATACCCCCCAAAACTTTCACCATTTCATAGCAAACTGCTTTGTAGCTAGGGTCTAAACTAAAGTCAACAAGTTTTATATACAGGGCAATTTTAACATCAGTGGGAACAGGCCCAAATTTGGCATAAAAGGGACACTGTCACATCAATCCTTTCTGTATCATATTATTTATACTTAAAGTGCAAACATATATTTTTGGATTTACCTTCTGTGACTTTGTGGTGCATCAGTATGGGCTGGGCAGGAGACTGTCTATTTTTCAATTTTAAAGAGGACAAAACAATGAGTTCTAATTGGTAGCTGTTTATTTTTTCAGTTATAGAAATGTTAGCCATAAACCAAAATTGGATGCTAGTACATGGGTGAGGGTTGTGGGTTGGTTTTAACATGGGTGTAAGGGTGGCATGGGTGCTACTGCACAGATGAGGGTAGTGGAAGAAAAGTGGAATGGGTGATGGGGTGAAAGGTGGGTGTTGTTTTAGTCCTTTCATTTACAGATTCGTGATCGGCTGGGGATGGTGAGGAAAAAAATGACGACAGACCGAACCTACTGTACACATAATATATATTCTTATTAAATACATTGCAAACTGCTGCCACCTAGCACAATTGTCCTGCCCCCTTTAAAAAAAAAGAATAAAGGAATCAGAAATAAAAAGAAAATCTGCATCAGCAGTTTTCACAGAATGTGACCTATCATAAAGTGTTTTTGCTTTACAAGTAGTGATAATTTGATACATTATGGGGTTGACAGACGCTGTCCCTTAAACATCACATGCTAACTGCTACAGCTACATTAAATGTTCCTTAAGTTAGTATGTGGTGAGGAAACCACCTTTTTCATTTATGTGACTGAAATATAGGTTTTATTGAATATCAGCTGCAAAAATTCATCATCTTAGAAAGTTGTATGTATTACTTCAATTTGCCAACAAAAATGTTGGTGTATGTATGCATTATCTTAGAAAACTGCATGCATTTTTTGCCAGCAACAATGACTGACTTATTTTTTTTATTCAAATGTCTTGACTAACTATGTTATGACATAATATGTTTTGCAACAGTTCCACATACTGCTGATGTAGTACTTGGCTTGACTTCGTTATAAAAGCTTTCTTTTAAACATAGCAACTTTTGATTTACTGATTTAAAACAGAAAGCAGCAAATAGCTGAAATTAGGTAATATCAGTTATTTTTTCTCATAATGCATGACGATGAGTATATATAACTGACTACATAAATGGCTAATGTGCCTCTTTCTTTCACTAAGGAACTATGATGCAGCTGCAGCAGGAAAACTTTTAACATATGGGTGGGCCTGTTACGTATTAAGTTGCTGACTTTAGCAAATGGAAGAAACCATAGATAAACCTAGTTGTATTCCTATCAACGTCACACATGATAATTTCTCTTCCCCCTTATATTGAACAGTTTTTCCTTTACATGTATTATATTACTATCTTCATTACTGGCAGCACGATAAAAAAAATAGGGTTCTAGTTCTAAAAAGTTCTAAAAAAGATTAGAACCCTAGAACTTTTTAAAAAGTTCTAGACTAGAACTAGAACCCAGAACTTCAGAGGGTTCTGACAACCCTAATTCAGACAAGCTAGAATCCTGGATGCTCACTTAAATTGTTTGAATCCGGTATGTTTGTTTTTATTTTATTCAACAGTACACTGTGCTCAATAAATCTTTTATTAGTTAGCCTCTCTTCCTATTTTTAATGTTGGTCCATTTATTTATGTCTTATAGAACAAGCCACAACACACAGAGCAAGACAGTGAGAAATTGGAAGGGAGTATTTTAAAATGCCGAAATTCAGAATCCGAACACCCAGGATCCTGAGCCCGACATTCCAACATGCTGTTTGCCTAATGGACCAACATCCTAACAAATGAGTTAAGGGGTAAGGGGAAATAGACTTCTAGGAAAACAAACTGAACTTACAAGCTCAAATGGGCAGACTAGGTGGGCCATAGGCCCTTATCTGCCGACACTGTCTATGTATCTATGTATAGCCCAACTCAGAAACTTGCCACAACGCGGAGCTGATTATATTATTTTAGGGAGTGCGGGGCGAATCCTCCTGCAACAGGGGTGCGGGGGGAGGAGCCCCCGCCCACCTATACACACACTGCATAATTGCAGTGTCAGACTTTCACCCAATAGGGTGGTGGTCCATCGGGAAATCAGCAAGATGGGATTTGCACTACTTGCTTCCTCTTTTGGCAACACCATGAGGCAGACATTCAAAATTTCATTTTGTTTATTATAATTTTAAGTTGGTGGATTGAAATAAAATATTCCACTGCTAATTAAAGTATGCATCTGCATTTTCTCCACCCCCCCCCCCCCCAAAAAAAAAAAGCAGGAACGTTGAAAATGCTGTTATTGTAGCTTGTTCAGTGAAAAGATGGCACAAATTGAAGATAGCAGGTTCATGGAAGGCAATCGGCTGGTAGATAGCAGATACTTAAAAAAGCTTAAGAAAACAAAAGATGCTGTGGTGTTATTTGTACCTTGCAAGGTAACAGCGTTGATGGCTGATAACTGCCAGCACTTTAACAGCTCCTTAGTGGCATTAGCAACTTCAGCACATTGCTGAATGAGCGCTGTATACTTATAATGTAGTGATTTTCTTTTTATAATCGCAATCATTTAAATTCCCTGATATACTGAAATAGTGAATACAGCAAAAAAATAAACTGCAACTACAATCCACTCTACAGTATGACACAATCTGTTTTGAGCGTATGTAAGCAGTCAAAATGTCTCAAAAAACTATCTCTGAGCAAAACTGAATAATTGGATAGGGACCCTGAAAACCTGATCATCAGGGGAAAGAACTGTCAGGCAGCAACTCTAATTATTCTCTATATACTGTAGAGGACAATGAATTCACTGCCCTTTAATTTCACTGTTTGATCCCCTCCCAGTATTTTCACGGCATTTTAATTTAGCTGAAGTGCAAGGGCAAGCTAACTTGTCAATGACAGTATTTATTTTCACTGGATTTCCAAAATAGTGAATATAGCGAAAAGTTTGCTCCAGCAAAAATAGCTCCTCTGCAGTATTTGGTTAGGACTCATTCTGCATGGAAATCAGTGGCTGCTCAAAAGTTGTGCATGTTCTAGAAATATCCATTTCACCTGTGCTGCAGCTCGCACTGTCTCCCTTAGATTTCACTTTCCCTTCATGTCTTTAGTTCAAGACTGTGGCTTCACAATTTCACTTCCCACTCCACTACTGTGGTTCCAAGTCAGTAAAAACCTACCTGTTAAAAAAAAAATAATAATAAAAAAAATACATAACCCCCATTTCAAAACAAAACTGTCTCCCGTTGATTTTGCTCTCCCTTCACAGCTTCTGTCCTACACAGCGACTCATTCTCACTTTCCACTCAATTACAGCAGTTTTGCCGTCACTGAAAACATGCATATGAACAGATGTTCTTTAAAAAAACAGTTATTCGGTTATAAAGCAAATGCATTACTAAACATAGCACAGTAAAATTTAAGCTGTTGTAATCTGTTCAATGAATTTTACTTTAAAAAGCAAAACTGCAACAAACTCACTACTTCTGTCATTTTTTTTTTAAACCATATACCATAACATAGAAAATGATATATGGGGGTGATGTGTGTAATGACAATTTTACACACCCCCAAGGTGTTGGATGCTACGTAAACCCCGACAGCGAAACTCGAGGGGTTTATCTAAGCATCCAACACAGAGAATGTGTGTAAAATCTGAGTTTTACACCACCCCATATTTTATTTTATATAATTGCTGGGGTCACATTTTTCCTCACCTGAGCAATGATATAAAATATGCAGTGACAAGAAAGGCGTGTGCAATACCTGTAGTGGAGTCAGCAGTTCTCTGCAGCAATCCAGCGGCGGTGGCGAGGGCACTATATAGCCCCATTTGTTGTTTTTTAGTGAAAGACCTTCACTCCCTAAACAGTATGGCAATGTTCCGAAGCAGTAAGAAGGAGGGAGCCAAGCAGGAGACATTAGCCAAGAAAGCGAAAGGGGAAAGCGGACATTAGAGAGCGTTGGGTGGAAAAGAAAGGTCCTGAAATGACCATAGTTGCCCTTTACCACTCCAGTATTAAAATACCTCCAGCCTCCCTCACGCCGATGCTTAATGTATTAAAATAAGAAAACAAATAAGTAAATAAGGAATAATGTACGGGTGTCCATACAAAACAGGCCTGTGTTTTTATCAAGGGGTAGAGATAGCAGCATATGAACCTTCACAGTAAAGCTGGAGAGGTCCATGCTGTTATCTCAGCCCTGAGATAGAAAAACGTGGTGAGTTGTGTATGATCACCCACATTTTTTTTTTTATAGTATGTGGTTCTGTAGAGGGAAGTAGGAAGCTGCGAGCAGTGCTGAGCACCAGCACAGGGAGACAGAGAGAGCACGCCATAAAAATGGAAGTGGGCTGCCAGGCAGGAGTCAGCGCACGAAAGCTTACACTTTTTATTGAATTGTCCAACCATTACAACAATAAAACAAAACAATAATGAACAAATCAACAGAAGCAGTAGGCATTATTTACAAAATCATACACAGCAGGAATGTATACAGTAAAAGTTACTTACCGTGCAGTTTATCGGGTGAAGACAATACACACAGTCAATACATACAGCTGCCTGTCTGTCATGTTCCTATAGACCTTGTAAGTTGGAGGGAGGACGATTCAGAGGAAACATGAGAAAGAATTTCTTCACAGAACGGGTGGTGGACAAGTGGAACACCCTGCCAGAGGAAGTGGTGGGGGGCTGAAACAATCACAGGATTTAAGAATGCATGGGATAGACATAAAGGAATTCTAGAGGTCAGGGGTAAGGGGAAACGGACTTCTAGGAAAACAAACTGAACTTACAAGCTCAAATGGGCAGACTGGGTGGGCCATAGGCCCTTATCTGCCGACACTGTATGTATCTATGTACCTGTAGTTCTTACACTCTGTGATAGTGAGCCTCCCCTATGCCATGGAAAATATAGTGAGCATCCCTAAAATTTGGAAAAAACCTTGGGCCGACCCATAGAAAAAAAAAATCTTATTTTGCACAGTACACCAGGATTACGTTGAGAATAATGAACAGTATATTCTCTTTTTATTCAACTTATGGTTCTCCATTCCCTAACCCACACCCCAGGTTATCCTTATCACTCCACTTTTCTGACACTCTCGCCCTTGTTACGCAATTACTAATACTAATATACTAAAATGCCAGCAGAATAGGCCTAACGGTCTTTCGTGTCTGCTCGTTTGGTCAGCCTCCACCCTGGGTGCTGACCTTGCAGTCCCCCTCGCCTTCTCTGGCTTCTCCCTTCCCAGTTCTGGATATTCTTGCTGTGTTGGATTTTGCTTCCAGAACCCTTCCCCTGTACCTGTCCCACCCTCTCTTGAACCCCTCCACTGTCTCTGCCTCCACCAGCCCCCTAGGCAGTGCATTCCATGGCTCCATCCCCTCTCAGTGAAGTAGCACCTCCTCCTTTCTCCCTGAATCTTCCCCTCCAGCTTCCAGTCATGCCCTCTAGTGGCCCCTTCCTCCTTCCTTGAAGCACCCCGACTGTTCCTCCCCTATTTACCCTCTTCATGTACCTAAAGACCTCCATCATGTCCCCCAGTCCTTCTCTCTTCCAATGTGTACATATTTAGCTCTTGAGCCTCTCCTCATAGGTCCTGTCCCCAAGCCCCAAATCATTTTGGTTGCCCTCCTCTGGACCCTCTCAGGAGGTTAATGTCCCGCTTTAAGTGTGGCCTCCAAAACTGCACGCAGTACTCAAGGTGCGGCCTCACCAAGCAGTTATACAGAGGGAGTATCACTTCCTCCTTCTGGGCGATCCCCTAGCGATGCATCCCAGCATCCTGTTGGCCTTGGCTGCTGCCCTCCTACAAGTCTCAGAGCTGTTCATCTTGACATCACCACCACCCCAGGTCCCTCTCAGCCATCGAGACTTGTAGTATTCCCCCAGGTGTACACTTGACCTGGGTTTCTGGCCCAGGTGGAGTACCTTGCATTTCCCTGCACTGAACCTCAGCTTCCACTTTCTAGACCATCTTTCCAGAGCCTCGAGGTCCCCTGTAGGAGCCACCCTCCCTCCTCCCCATCCACCACCGCCCCAGTTTGAGTCATCTGCAAAGAGACTCATCTCACTCCTGATTCCTGTCCTTATGTCAGAATCAAAGCGTTGAACAGAAGGGGCCCAAGGACTGATCCCTGTGGGACCCCACTAATGACCCTTCTTGGGGATGAGACTATCCGTCCTGGAGCCAACTGCCTATCCATCTGATCATCTGGTTCCCACCCCATTTCTCCCAGCTTATTCAACAGGCCCACGTGAGGAACAGAGTCAAATGCCTTGCTGAAGTCCAGAAAGAGGACATCCACTGGTCTACCCAGGTCCAAGGCACTTGTCACCCAGTCATAGAACTCCACCAGGTTTGTCTGACATGATTTCCCGGGATGAATCCATGCTGTCTATCGTCCAGGCACCCCGACTTATCCAGGTCCCCCCCTAGCCTCTCCTTGACAATGCCCTCCATCACCTTGCCCACCACCGAGGTCAGGCTGACAGGCCTGTAGTTCCCTGCCACCTCCCTTGATCCCCCCTTGTGGACAGGCACTATATGCGCCACCTTCCAGTCTTGGGGCACCCACCCTGTCCTCAGAGAGATGGTGAAAAGCTCTGCCAGGGGTTTTGCCAGGACATCTGCAAGTTCCTTCAGCACTCTGGGATGTAATTTATCTGGCCCCGGTGCTTTCTCCGTCTTAAGGGAGCTGAGGGCTTCCCTCACTCTCTCAGCTGTGATTTCCACTTCCGGTGCCCCTTCTCCCTGCTTGGCCTCCCCCACCTGCCAGTGATGCCTCCCCTCTCCCCCAGACCTGCCCGGTCGGTGGGGTCCCCCCTCCTCAGTATCTCTGTCTCCTCCCATATGCACGTGCAGCACCCCCATTTCCCTGGTGAAACTGAGGTGAAGCACTCATTTAGTACCTCAGCCTGCTCCCCGGGTCTTGTGCCCATCCCTCCCTGATTTAATCCTGCTAATTAGCCCTTCACCCTTCGTTTTTCCCCAATGTATCTAAAGAACCCTTGTTCCCTCTCTAATTTCCCTGGCCAGGTTCTGCTCCTTCCTTGCCTTAGCCGCCCTCACCACTCTGGTGGCCCTTCTAGCCATCAGCTGTACTCCCCTCGATCCCTTTCACTCCTTGAGCACTTGAATTGCTTATAGGCTGCTTTTTCCCACACCACCTCCTGGACCTCCTGGTCCACCAACAGGTTTTTGGCCCTACCGCATTTCCTCTTACTCTTGCACGGTGCTGGTAGCATCCTGCACCTCTCCTGATGATTTCCACCTACTATCAGCGTCCATGTCTGACCCAATCCCATCCAAAGCTCCTTAAGGATCCTTCCCATTTCTTAAAATCCCCCCCTGAAGTCGGTTACTTCCGTCTTTGTGCAGCCTTCTACCCCTCCTAGGTCCAGGCAGAACCAGACCGTGGCATGGTCACTCCCCGCCAATGGGTCCCTTACCTCCAGGCCCCCAATCTGGTCACTGTCTGCCAGGACCACATCCAGTACCCGTGCCTCCCTGGTCGGTTCCCTCACCTGCTGAGTTAAGAACGCGTCTTGAAAGACATCCAACAACCTCTGTTCCCTGGTCACAGAGGATGTCATAGTCTCCCAGTCTGTTCCTGGCATATTTAAGTCCCCAACACCACCACCGTTCCTCTGCCCAGTCTGCAGTGTCTCCCAACATCTGCCACCAGACTGTCCTCCAGCTCCTCCGCCAGGGCAGGGGGCTCTATCACCACTCCTATTTTTACTCTCTTGCCCCCTTGTTATCAAGGTGACCCAATCGCCTCCACGGTTCCCTCCGCCTCCTCTACTCCCCCTATGCAATGCAGTTTTGACTATCATTGCTACCCCTCCTCCCTTCCCTCCCCTGTCCTTTCTGAACATAGTGTATCCCTCCAGGTTCAGGTCCCAGTCATGTCTTGCAGTGGCCCAAGTCTCAGTGACCGCTGCCACATCCACTGCTCCCTCAGTTAGCATCGCCTGGAGCTCAGGTATTTTATTGCCCAAGCTCCTGGCATTTAGCAGGACTACCTTCCACCCTTTCCCGTGCTCATGTTCCCATGGGGATTCTGTTTTCCCCTGATCTGCACTTTGCCAGTTGGCCTTTTCCTGCAATCCTCCTGGTCCCCAGGGGGGTGGAGACAGAGTCCCTCCTTTATCGGCATCCCCTTGACAGCCTTTTCTCCCATCCCACCCCCCTTCACAAGTTTAAACCCCACTTTTCACCAATGAACCCCTCTATTTTCAACTTAAGGATTCCCCTTCCCTCCAAACTGAGATGTAGTCTATCTCTAGCATACAGCTCCTTATCCTCCCAGGTCTCCCCCCAATCCCCCATCAACCCATACCCATAATTCTCTCTCATTCCCTCTCACATCTCTCCCCCTCTTACCCTGTTGGTAAGCAACTTCCTGTACCCTTCTCTCAGGTCACACCAAAAACAAACACTGGCTCTGTGTGCCTTTCCCACTCCACAATTTACATATAAATAAAACACCTACTATAGAAACAAGCCTTGACTCAGTGTGCCTTCTAGCCACCAACTGACATAAATACACACCTAGAAACAAGCTTTGGCTCATTGGGCCTTTCCTGGTTCCCAGTTTGTGTATAAGTAAAGACATTCAGCTGCCATTATCCACATTTATTTCGCTTCACCCATCACACAAAACTTCCATAAGTTAAAATTTAAATACTGTACATTCTCAGACTTTACTGGTCCTCCCATAGAACAGTTTGGGCCTCCCTTGGGTGGCTGGTCTCGCCATTTGAGAACCACTGCTATAGGTCATCCAAGTTTGAATCCCACAGCCCCCACTTGCATACTTTGTGACCCTAAGCAAGTCACTTAACTTTCTTGTGCTCCCGGGTTGCACCTATAAACAAGCGTTCAGCTAAGTGTGTCTCTCCTGTTAAAACAAAGGTAAAAAAAATAAATAAAATAAAAAAAAATGTGTACACTTTGGGCAAATAAAGATGCCTGTATGACCTGGACATCCCCTTCTGAGTGGTTCACAACAATAAACAACTTTTAGAACATGTATAACAACTGTTGAGTACCCATTGATTTCAATACCTAATAAGCCCTAACTACACACTATAAATAAAATATGGGTTACCATTAGGGTTGCCACCTTTGGATGGGGCAAAAACCGGATCCTAAGCTCCGCCCCTAGCCTCACACCTTTTCATGACTCATCATGCATTGTTTCTCCTAGAAGGCCATTTGTTATATCAATAAAGGACAACACTTAAAGCAGCAGTTTAACAAAAATGTTAAGATGTTGTACTGTACCTGTTAAAGTTACTTTCCTAGGTTCTTCCTAGCCATCCATTTACTTATGTATTTATTTATTGACATTGGTTTACCAAATAAATATTCAGAGATAAAAGAAATATCATTTACAGATATGATCTGGGGGGAGAAAAGGGAAACACTGTAAACAGCACACAACAGTATACATGGTCTATAATAATACATAATAAATTGTTTCCTGTAATGTGTACGTTATATCTTTTCCTGGCATTTTTCTCTGTTCATGTCCACAGTACTATTTCAAAGCCAAAGAAGTGACCATACCATTTTCTTGAGAAAAAAAAAAAAAGGAATTTAAAAATGTCTACATTCTGTCTAAGAGATGAAAATGTTTACCAGCAAATGAAACTGGAAGACAACTGGCTCTGTTACGGTTACAAAAGGTGGGGGCAGTTGTACTGCTATGCCACTTTAAGGTGTACAGGAAAAGATTAGGTTAAGTAAGTGCTAATGGTGTTAATGGCCAAACTTTACACCTCCCAGGCTGACTGCTTTCAAAAACAAAGGGCTATATTGACAAGAGAACTTGTCTGTAACCTGGCTATGTAGCTGAAACAATGAATGATGTGACATAATCTGTTTCAAAAGTATGTGAGCACTCAAAATGGCTCAAAAACCTGACCAGCACAGAGCAAAACCGGATTACCTGATAGGGACCCTGAAAACCTGATCACCAGGTAAAAAAACTGACAGGTGGCAACCCTAGTTACCATACACAACTCGCCTTGTGGTTTCCTCTCAGAGTTGAGATAACAGCATGGACATTTTAAGGTTTGCTCTTGAAGTTCACAAAAGCCCTTAATGAAAACACAGACCTGTCGAGTATGGTCACCCATACACTATTCCTTACTTAATCCTTACCTGAGGCCAAATGCACTGCTTGTGATGTCACAGTTACTGTCATAGCAACAGACTGTGGTATCACAATACACTAGGATTATGACTTCAAGTCAAGTCAATCTTTACTTCTTAAATCGCCCAATCCCTGGGGTTCTGGGCACTTTATTATAGTACAGGACAATAAATGAATACATTTATAATCTGAGTCAATTCAATTTAAAATCTTAGATCATAAATAGCTATTTAAAATGTTAACAAATAGTAATTAAAAAACAAAATACAAAAATTTAGCTCACTATCTTAACTTCAGCTTCCCTCAAATGTTAACCCAAACATATATGCCTTCAGGCCACTTTTTTCAACAGAGGGAGCTTCCCTTAATGAACATGCATAATGAATATGCAGTAGAACAGTGGACTGCTTCAAACGAGGATGGGACAGGACAAGAGGGCAGGCTAATGAAGGGGAAGGGTGGAAGGGAGGGGCAGCTGCAGAATAAAGGGTGCTAGCTGCACATTCGAGCAGACTTGATAGACCTCTAGGCCTTTATCTGCTGGCAAATTTCATATGTTCATATGGGAGGGATTTCCTTATAGTTGGACCAGTCACTTTGAAGGCATGATCCCCAGCAGTTTTCAATCATGCCCTCAGGATCACTAGATACCCCTCTCTGCAAATGACCATAAGGAGCGCACCAGGCAGGTAAGTGTCAGGAGGTCAGGTAACCCGGACCTGATCCATAAAGGGCCTTGTAGGTAAGCAAGGCTACCTTGAAGACAGTCCTCCACCTAACTAGCAGCCAGTGCAGTTCCCACAAAACCAGGGTTATATTAAATCGGACCTCGAAAGGCCCATCAATAACCTTGCTGCAGCGTTCTGCACCAGCTGCAGTCGACAGACTGCCCCCACTGACCCCGAAGTAAAGAGCAATACACTAAATAGAGTCTGGAGGTGACAAAAGCATGCATCAGTGATGGCAGGTCATCAGGAGGGACTAAGGGTTTAATCCGGGTGATATTCCTTAAGTGGTAAAAAAAACTACTCCTGACGACGACCAAAACCTGAGCTTCAAGCGTCAGACTGTCATGATGATGCCCAGATTTTGCACCTTATTCTCTGCCACCAATGCAGTGCACCCCAGGAACAACCCTGTTCCTATTCCGATAGTAACTACTCCCCCCCCTCCCCAGAAGGACCCAGCTCAATCGCCAATACCTCAGTCTTGTTTGGGTTTAGTCTTAGCCAGTTAGAGGACACCCAGTCCTGGATCTCGGATAAACAGTTAAGACTTCAAGCAGGAAATAAGATAGCAGCAGATGAACTGTAAGGGATACAAATCCTGCTTTAATGCAGATTTTCTCTGCAATAAATAATGGGAGAAGTAAAATCAGAAATAGCCACGGTCAAAATATTGACCAGGTGGAGACACTCAAATACCTTGCAGTAACTCTGGATGACACCTTATCTTTTGCACCACACTGACAATCTGGCGGCCACAGTTAACACAAGACTGGGTGCCTTATACTGTAACAGGAACTGCCTTACTGTGGCCAGCTCCATTCTGTCACTTATAGATCACAGATTATCACTTGCCATTAAAAACCAATAAAACTAAACAATGCTCCGCCCCCTGGTATTCTCCTGCATTAAGGAAACTTAAATGACAGAAAATGCAGGCGTGGGAGCAGGCACATACAACTAATCACAAAACTGACTAGGATAGCTATAGAAGACAGAGAAATGTTTAAGCTGCAGCAGTAAGAGATGCTAAGAGGAAGTATTATAGCACCAAGCTGGAGACCCTAGAGCCCTTTGGAAAAATGGTAAGAGATTCCACACATATTGAAATTTCAGTACAGGATGGGTTTGTTAATTTATTTTGATTTCAGATTGGTATTAATACCTGCGAGTCAGAGACTCATTTACTTACAAAGGTTCCAGGTTGTTCAAGCACATAAGACAAAAACAGACAACCCATGTTACACAGAGTTTCACAGATTACATGGTAATATACATAACAGCTAACAATTTGTCAACATTAGTACAAAATATAGCAGTGGTCAGTCAGTTAATCCTGGGCACTCAGGACACATCATAACTTGTATAAACATTAATGTATAAAGGAAAGTATATATACAATTCAGGGTACAAGAATGTTTATTTATTTAGTTTTAGCCAGAAAGCCGGCCCTGCCCTCGAGCACCCAGTGACCGTAGGGGCTCCGAGCCGCCAGCGGGCGGGCGGCGACCGCTCAACCGAAAAAGGGAACCGGGAGGCCGGGAGAGACGGCCAGAAAGCCGGCCCTGCCCTTGAGCACCCAGTGACCGTAGGGGCTCCGAGCCGCCAGTGGGCGGGCGGCGACCGCTCAGCCGAAAAAGGAAACCAGGAGGCCGGGAGAGACAGCCAGAAAGCCGGCCCTGCCCTCGAGCACCCAGTGACCGTAGGGGTTCCGAGCCGCCAGTGGGCGGGCGGCGACCACTCAGCCGAAAAAGGAAACCAGGAATCCGGGAGAGACAGCCAGAAATCCGGCCCTGCACTCGCGCACCCAGTGACCGTAGGGGCTCCGAGCCGCCAGCGGGCGGCGACCGCTCAGCCGAAAAAGGGAACCAGGAGGCCGGGAGAGACAGCCAGAAAGGTACGGGAGAGCCGCATCCAATCGGAAGGCGACCGCCAGCTGAGCCTTGCTTCCGATTGGTGCTCCTTCCCCATTGACTTTTGCTTTGCTTGCACCTCCAAAACTGGCCGGGATTACTGCTCTTTTAATGTAAAATTCTCCCAAAAAGAGCTGTTTTTGCCTTTTGTTATTGTGTAAAATTGTAAAATGTTTTCCTGCATACTGTTTCTGTGATTACAGTCCTTTGGTGGGACTTGTGCTGGGCTACACGCATAGGCGCCGAACCCCCAGTCTTTGTTGTGCAAAATTTTTTAAGCACCATTTGCAGAATCTCTTGATTGCTGCAATCTAGTGCTTTTTCTGACTGCCCTTTCCTCCGTCTCCTCCTTTCCAGCTGGCCCTGCCCTCGAGCACCCAGTGACCGTAGGGGCTCCGAGCCGCCAGCGGGCGGGCGTGACCGCTCAGCGAAAAGGAAACCAGGAGGCCGGGAGAGACAGCCAGAAAGATGCAGGAGGAAATCTAAAATTTTGCCCACCCTCCCCCTCCTGGGTGTTTCTTTTATATACACTCTCCTCGAATCTCCTATCTCCGCCCTTAGCCAACTCCTAGCCAATACCCGAGCTCCACTCCTCACACTACCATTAGTATTTTAACCCCTAGCTACCTTCCACCATGCTGCTGTTCCTCTTAATGCTGCTCTGCCTCTCACCTTCCTCATATCCTGAGGAGGAGACCGAAGCAGCCCATGCCCTGGTGATTAAGGCAGCTCTTCAAGCTGGCCCCCCTCTTTTATCTCCAGTGGATGTCTTTCAATTCCTCAAGTATACACTACCGCTTCTGCACTATAATCCTTGGGGTATCCCACAAAAAGGCTCACAACCAGTTCTGTACTTCATATGCCCCCTGCTCCATTCTTGGCAGTACAGAGCCCCCCTATTCCTGTCCATTAAGCTGGTATTATATGACAATTTATCTAACCATACAGCAGGCTCAACATCCTCTAAATACTGGACCCCAAGCAAGAAGAGAAAATCCTCTGGCTATTCCTTCCTTCTATCACTTGAAGCCTTCATTAAATTAATTTTCTTTCTGATGATCTGTGTTGGCACTGTTGAAATCAATCCTGGACCCACAGAAAGCTCTATCTCCCCAACTGATTTAGCCTCCATGAAAGGCCTAAGTTTTCTTCATATCAATGTCTGCAGCCTCCTAAAAAAGTTCTCACTAATACAGGCCTGGGTTGCACACACTTTACCTGACTTTCTGGTAATCTCCGAAACATGGCTCAAATCTGCAACAAATGACAGAGAAATAAATCTTCCTAACTATCAGCTCTTCAGATCTGATCGTCCATCCAGGGGCGGTGGGGTGGCCATTTATGTTAAAGCAAATATCTTTGCATCCTGCCTCAATATTACATCACAGCCGAAGGAATTCGAATGCTTATCCCTTAAAATATCTCTTCCCAATATGTCATATTTTCAACTGATTGGCTGCTATAGGCCCCCCTCAGCAGGCCTTAAACTCCTATCCCACCTGGGAACTATAATTAAATTAGGCCCAGAAGACACCATTATTTTAGGTGACCTGAATTTAAATTGGCTAGCCAATGCATCCACACCCCTAGTATCCTTTTGTGACACTCATGGATTCACTCAATTAATTAAAGAACCGACAAGGATTAACCCAAAAAACAAAAGTAACAGCACACTACTGGACATTATGTTGGTTAATAAGCCTCATCTGTATTCTCACGCTGGAGTGCTATTCAGGGATATAAGCGATCACTGTCCCATAGCTGGTATAAGATCATCAATCAAGCCATCCAACCCATAAAATTTCTCCCAAGAAGGTCTAAAAAGAACTTTAATATCATAGGATATCTCCATGATCTGTGTCACACCACACGCTGGCAAGAATTCTATCTCACAGCTTCAATGGAGACAGCTCTACAGGTCTTAAATGATATTATCATAAGTGCCCTCAATACACATGCACCTCTCTCCAGTGTCAGAACCAAGCTCAAATCTTGTCGCTGGTTCTCTGCTGACCTTAAATCCGCACTGCTTGCTAGAGATAAGCTCTGAAAAAGGGCAAGAAAGACCAAGGATCCAAATGATTGGCTTCAATTCAGAAAAGCCAGAAACTCCTGCACAAAAAAAGTGAGAAATACCAAGGCTGCCTTCTACACAGCTGAACTGGATGCCTCCTACCATAACCCTTCTAGATTCTGGGGGACCATAAAGGGGATCCTAGGACAAGATTCTACCCCTGTCTTACCACCCAAAGTGCACCTAAATAATGTGGATATCTCAATAATCATTTCACTACAGCCGGCCTAGCTTTCGACTCCTCTCCAGCAAATCTAATGCGGTCACAATTAAACTTCCAGTCTACTGAGGGACAAAAGGCTGCTTCCACATTTTCCTTTAAGCCATTACTATTAAAACAAGTAGAAGACCTACTACTCCATTTGGATACAACTAAAAGCACAGGTGCAGACTCTCTGGACCCCTATTTTCTAAAAGTTGCATTGCACGCCTTAGCAGCCCCCCTAACTCACCTTTTCAATTTGTCCCTAGCCACTGGATCTATTCCTTCAATATGGAAAACAGCTCAAGTGTTTCCCCTACTTAAGGAAGGTGACCCCAAGGACCTCAACAACTATAGGCCCATATCCATCTTACCAGTATTGTCCAAAATGCTTGACAAATTTGTGAACATCCAATTAAGTGCCTACCTTGATACCAATAATCTCCTTAACCCAGCTCAATCTGGGTTTAGATCCATGCACAGCACCATCTCTGCCTTAGCAAAAGTTACAAATGATTGGCAGACTGAATTAGACAAAAAGAATATCATCTGTGCTGTATTTCTGGATTTAAGCAAAGCCTTTGATACTGCGGACCATGAACTACTAATCTCCCCTCTGCATTCCATAGGCCTCGACTCAATCTCTCTTCAATGGTTCAGATGCTACCTCTCCGGTAGAATACAGCAGGTAAAAAATGAAGGTGACCTATCTACCTCAAAACCACTCCTAAGAGGTGTACCACAAGGTTCCATCTTGGGCCCTATCCTCTTTGCCATTTACATCAATAATATTGGCTCCAATCTCACCAAATCTAATATTCACCTTTTTGCAGATGATACTGTCCTATATGTCAGTAATCCTACACCAACAAAGGTCTGTGAACTTTTACAATCTGAGTTCTCTCTGCTGCAGCACAAATTACTAGAAAAGAAACTCCTATTAAATGCCAAGAAAACAAAAGCTATGTTCTTCTCCCCCAAGAGCTTCTCTTCTACTCTCTCACCAAACACCCTTCCCCAATTATCTACCATCCTTGGTGATAGTCTGGAATATGTGGATAAATTTAAATATCTTGGGGTTTGGATTGACAATAGACTTGACTACACTAGCCACATTGAAGAGCTCCTGAAAAAACTCAGACAGAGACTTGGCCTATTTTACAGGATCAAACATTATCTAACCAGAGATTCTAAACAAAGATTAATCCTGGCATCATTCCTATCCCTCATTGATTATGCTGACTTCCTATATGGTCACTGCTCCCTTTCCACTTAAATAAATTGGATACCTTGTATCATAGAGCTCTTAGATTCATTACAGACCTTCCTTTCAGCACCCACCATTGCTCTCTCTATAATGCAGTTGGTTGGACATCCCTACGTCATAGAAGAAACAAAAATGCTTCTTTATGGATCTACAAAGCTCTAACAAACAAACTACCATCCTACATTTCAGATTGTTTTACTCAGGTCATATCCAGGCCATATGCCCTAAGGAACAATAGACTCATCATGCTGAAGATACCCATTACCTGTACCCGGTATGGGAGGGCTGCAATCAGCTACTCTCTAGCACTTATCTGGAACTCTCTTCAAAAGACCTTGAAGTTGAATACCCTCATTCCAATAGCATCCTTCAAAAAGCTGTACACTAGTCTCTTTCCAGAGCCATGCAACTGCTTCCACAAGACCTAATCCTATCATACCCCCCTTTTCCCCTACCCCTTTTTGCACTTCCCCCTTAATTTGTTTTCTAGCTTTCACCCACCTATTCCTTACCAGACTTTTTCCCAAAATCCCATCACCTCGCTTTAATCTTTCAGTACTGCTTATTTTTTTCCTTTTTTATTATAACCCAGATTCATTGGCTCATTGCTTTGTATATATGTGAATATTCTTGTATCTGTTCAATTATAAAATCTTTGTTTTTTTGTATTCAATCTGTATCTTGTATTTGTGTAAAATTGTACCTTTATATTGTTATGACCAATCAGGTCCATCTTGTAAATGAGCTATGCTCAATGGTGCTCGCCTGAATAAATAAAGATTTTGATTGATTGATTGTTGACCAGGTAAGTGCACTAGACAAATCCTGCCTATTTTCAGGCACAAGCTGGGAGAGGGGGATACGGATGAATGCCAACTGACCTTGAACCAGATTAAGCTGTTGGTGGTATTCTTAGTGAATGAGGGAAATCTGGACAGAACATCGAGGAAATTCCCCTACTCTGCAGTAGGGGGACTCTGTGCTATCCTGGCTACTAGCCAATATGGCGGATTCTGGTAAGGAGGAGGAGTTGCTGGATGGCGAGCAGGTCAGTGTTTTAGTCTCATCTCCTGCCTTAGCTATCTGGGAGACTGAGGTGGAATTGGAAGTTTTTTCACCTGCATCTATGAGGGAACACAGAGAATATTTTACAGTGGATGTGGGAATTGAACCTGCATTTCCCTCGGCAGACATGGTTTCAGAGCAAGACTAGCAGTTTACGTTTGGTGCCGTTTCTGTGGACAATATAGTGAGTACTTCTCAGAGTTCTACTGTGCTTTCAACGGGATCTGTGGTTAACCTAAATAATGAACTTGTTACGGCTCCCCCCCATACTGCCATCGGGAAATCAGCTGTTGATTCGGCTCAGCTGTGTACAGTTGCGGGGACTGATAGCACTTCCGCATCCGACATTGCAAGTCAGTCAGCGAGTAATGGAATTCAGCAACAGCGCTGCCTAAAATCGGCTTTGCAGATGACTCAACAACAATTTGGTTTGTCGGCTGCTCAGAGTGTTACAGATCGGGTTGAACGTTCTTTACAGCGCTCCGGTTGGCGGCAAATGGCACAAGGGAAATGGGTCGCTGATATGGATTAGGATGAAGACTTATACAGAGTTCTTCCCAGATCTCCCAAAAGGCCTGCAACGTTCTCAGAGACTGCTCCTCAACATAAGGTACCTACTGAACATCCACCAGATTCACAAGGACTACTACATAAAGACTCATGTATTCATTCTGATGATCTTGTTCTGCAGGATAATATTGTATTAAATCAGGAACTAGACGTGCATACAGGAACTTTACCTCTTGGGGTGTTAATAAGGATACTGAGCCTCAGGGTTCTCAACGGGTAGGGCAAGATTCAGCCAAATGTGTGAAACCTGTGTGGCCAACACTAAAGGGGGGGTACAACTACTGGGAGTAATATGTGGCAAGGACAACCTGCTTCTGATAATGATGATGCAGGTGAGGATACTTCAGGCCAACAGCAAGGTAGTAGGGATAATGATAAGCCTAGAGGCCCCACTCTGTCTGACTTGTTTAAAAATAAATTAGAGCAAGCCCCTAGATGTAATGCAATCAGGCTTCGGTATAAAGGGGGCTTACTAGAGCGTCCCAATAGATATTATGTGGCAAGACAACTGCTTAAAGGGTCCATGAATTTTAAACCAGCGGATGTTTATGCCTTAAAACATGTGTCAGGAGAAGACACTTTTGATATCGGTTTTAAAGACTAATATTGGCCTTGAGAGATTTTGGTTTAAATATAATAACCTGAAACAAACTCTGTTTTGGTAACCTTTTTATGCAAACCCACTGACAAAGCCTGCTATCCAAATGGTTACAATAATGTTTTGAAATGAGGGAGTTAGTGTAAGTGATATTTATCACAGGCTTCAGAATAGATGTGACATTCTGTCTCCCCCTAAAGCTATAATTCATACAGAGGGAATCTGGACAGGTGGATGGCAATTTAAAGTCAGACTGTTATAGGTTCATTCAGAAATAAAACACTTGCCAACCTGTTTTTTTCTTGGAAAAGATAGAGGGGTATGTTTCTATGAGGGTCAGCCATGTGCCTGCTATAAATGTGGGGCTAGGACACATTTGAGCAGCACCTGTGACCTACTGAAATGGTCTCTTTGTGGAGGTTATGGCCATCCTAGTTCTACCTGTAAAAACAATTTTCAGTGTAATCTTTGTGACGAGAAGGGCCATGCTTACCATCAGTGTCCATAGGCAAAAAAGGAATGGGACAGATGGATGGGATCAGGATGATTTGGTGCAATCAGCTCAGGAGAAACAAGAAGCAGCAGATACTGGGCCTAGGGCTTCACCCACTACTGCAGAAAGTAGACCTGAGAAACCTCAGGCTCAGATGATACCAGAAATACAGAGAGCAGATGCCTTTTAACCTCCCCCTACTCAATCATAAAACCTCGACATTTCAACATCGGATACACAAGATCCTACAACCCCCCCAGTTTCGGAGGGTTACTAGAGCAGCAGCAAAAATAAAACCATCAGAATTTGTTTTTGTTGAATTTGCAGATGACACAAAGATCTGCAACAGGGTTGATACACAAGGTGGGGTGGAAAGAATGAAAAGGGACTTGGCAAGGTTGGAGGAATGGTATAATACGTAGCAGCTCATATTCAATACAAAGAAGTGCAAGGTAATGCATCTGGGAAACAAAAACCCAGGGGAAGAGTACACAAAGGGGTGTGAGTTAATAACAAAAAAAAATCGAAAGAGACCTAGAAGTAATTATATCAGATGACCTAAAGGTGGGCAAGCAATGTGAGAAGGCAGTAAGGAGGGCTATGGGGATACTGGGATGCATAGGGAGAGGCCATCAACATTAGAAAACAGGAAGTTGTTATCCTTCTCTACAGACAGTTAGTGAGACCCCATCTGGAGTACTGTGTGCAATTCTGGAGACCCTATCTCTGCAAAGACAGAGTGGAGGCTGTTCAGAGGAACAGTATGGTTCACAATTAACACAGCAATAAAGTCAAGCCATACAAAGGCAAAAGTACTGGACTTTAGGAGGGCTGACTTTGCCAAAATGGGTGAGTGCCTAAGGAATGCACTAGCAAATGGGAAGGAAGGAGGAGTGGAAGAACAATGAGAATAATAAAAACTGCCATCACAGATGTAACAAGCATTTGTGTGAAGCAAATAAACAAAATGAAACGATGTAAGAAACCACTATGGTTCTCAAAGGAAGTGGCAGTGAAGGTTCAAGAGAAAAAGAAAGCATTCAGGAAGTACAAGGAATCACAGAAAGAGCAGGGCAGAGAACTGTATCAGTTAAAGCAAAAGGAAGTTGGGAAGGCAGTCAGAACAGCAAAGGCCCAAACTGAGGAAAAGACAGCCAACTCAGTTAGAAGAGAATAAAACCTTTTACAGGTACATCAGGGCGAAGGAAGACCAAGGTGGGGGTAAGTGAGGCTTAATAAAGGGGAGGGAGGGTGGGCAGAGGGTGACTGTGAAAAGGCAGAGATACTAAACAAATATTTTGCTCAGTATTTACAAAGGAAGATGGGAGTACCTAAAACAAACAGTAAAAACACTCAGGATACAGAAGTTGATACCAGCCCATTTACAGAAGAAAGAGTTCTGAAAGAACTCTTAAAACTGAAGGTGGACAAAGCAATGGAGCCTGATGGGATTCATCCCAGAATTCTAAAAGAACTAAGGGTAGAACTAGTGACATCACTGACTACCCTGTTTAACAAATCATGGGAGGATGGGGTGGTCCCCGAGGACTGGAGAAGGGCAGATGTGATTCCCCTTCACAAAAGTGGGAGCAATGCAGAAGCAGGAAACTACAGACCTGTTAGTTTAACCTCAGTGGTAGGGAAAATGATGGAATCACTTCTGAAGGAAAGACCTTAAATCCGCACTGCTTGCCAGAGACAAACTCTGGAAAAGGGCAAGAAAGACAAAGGACCCAAATGACTGGTTTCAATTCAGAAAAGCCAGAAACTCCTGCACAAAACAAGTAAGAAAAGCCAAGGCAGCCTTCTACACAGCTGAACTAGATGCCTCCTATAACAACCCTTCCAGGTTCTGGGGTACCATAAAGGGCATCCTAGGTCAAACTTCTACCCCTGTCTTACCACCCAAAATTCAATTAAATAGTATTGAAATCACCGACAAGCAAAATATCTTGAATGCCTTTAATGATCATTTCACTACAGCTGGCCTGGCTTTCGACTCCTCTCCTGCAAACCTATTAAGATCATCTCTAAACCTACAATCTACTGAGGGTCAAAAGGTTGCTTCCACATTCTCATTCAAACCAATATTCTTCAAAGAAGTAGAAGACCTTCTACTCCAGCTAGATACCACCAAAAGTGCAGGTGCAGACTCCTGGACCCCTACTTTCTAAAAGTAGCTCTGCATGCCTAACCGCCCCCTCACCCACCTCTTCAATCTATCACTTGCCACTGGTTCTATCCCCTCAATATGGAAAACAGCTCAAGTGATTCCATTACTAAGGCAGGTGATCCACGGACCTCAATAATTGTAGGCCCATCTCCATCTTACCAGTACTATCCAAGATGCTTGAGAAGCTGGTAAACTCTCAGTTAACTGCCTACCCTTGATACCAACAATCTCCTAAATCCAGCTCAATCTGGGTTCAGATCTATGCATAGCACCATCTCTGCACTAGCAAAAGTCACAAATGACTGGCAGACTGCCCTAGACAAAAAGAATAATACCTGTGCTGTGTTTCTGTATCTAAGCAAAGCCTTTGACACTGTGGATCATGATCTTCTAATCTCCTCTCTGAACTCCATAGGCCTTGACTCACTCTCTCTTAAATGGTTCAGATGCTATCTCTCGGAAGATTACAACTGGTAAAAATGAAGGTGATCTATCTACCTCTAAACCACTCCTAAGAGGTGTACTGAGCTCCATCCTGGGTCCCATCCTTTTGCCATTTATATCAACAATATTGATTCCAATCTCTCACTTTCTAATATCCACCTTTTGCAGATGATACTGTACTATATGTGAGCAATCCCTCACCATCAAAAGCCTGTGAGCTCCTACAGTCTGAATTCTCCTCCCTTCAGCACAACCTATTAGAAAAGAAATTATTACTAAATGCCAAGAAAACCAAAGCTATGTTCTTTGCCACCAAGAACTGTTCTTCCACTATCCCATCATTCACCCTCCCACAACTCTCTACCATCCTTGGTGAAAATCTGGAATATGTTGACAAATTCAAATACCTAGGAGTATGGATAGACAATAAACTAGACTATACTACCCAGTTGAAGAGCTCCTAAAAAGCTAAGACAAAGACTTGGTCTATTCTATAGGATCAAACACTACCTGACCAAAGATTCCAAACAAAGATTAATCCTAGCATCATTCCTGTCCCTCATTGATTATGCTGACTTCCTCTATGGTCATTGCTCCCTCTCCCATCTAAACAAATTAGACACCCTGTATCATAGAGCTATTAGATTCATTACTGACCTTCCCTCTAGCACCCATCATTGCTCTCTCTACAATGCAGTCAGTTGGACATCCCTGCAACATAGAAGAAAAAAATGCTGCTATCTGGATCTACAAAGCTCTGACAAACAAACTCCCTTCCTACATCTCAGACTGCTTCAACGGATCACATCCAGGCCCTACACCTTGAGGATCAACAAACTGATCCTGCTGAAGATTCCTATCACCTGCACCGGTATGGAAGAGCTGCAATCAGTTATTCCCTGGCACTTATCTGGAACTCTATCCAAAGTCACTGAAAATGGATACACTGATTCCTCTTACATCCTTCAAAAGCTGTATACCAGCCTAATCCCAGATTCGTGCAATTGCTTCCACAAGGCCTAGTCCTCCACACCCCAACCCCTCCACACCCCTCTCCTCCACCCCCTCTTTAAAGCTCCTCCCTATTCTTCTATCATTCATCTGGTCCTTTCCCCATCAAACCTCGTACATATATGCCCACCCATGTACCATTATCCAAGCTTTATCCCTACTAGACTGTTTGTTTTCTCTCCTTTATTAGGTTTTAGGTTTACTGTCCTTTGCCTTGTATATATGTAAATATTTGTACATCTATCTCACTCATAAATGGTTGTATTTGTGCTTATTCAATATCATGTTTTTGTATACAATCTGTAACCTTTTTGTTATGACCACTCAGGTCCATCTTGTAAATGAGCTATGCTCAATGATGTTCGCCTGAATAAATTAAGATTTTGATTGATTGATTGATTGATTGAATTGTTGAGTATCTAGAGGCCAGAGGGGCACAGGACCCAAGGCAGCATGGATTCACAGCGGGAAGGTCATACCAGACAAATTTGATAGATTTCTTTGACTGGGTGACCAAAGTAGTAGATCAGGGAGGGGCTGTGGACATGGCCTACCTAAACTTTAGCAAGGCATTTGACACAATCCCACACAAAAGATTAATATACAAGTTAGCCAGCCTGGGAGTGGTTTCCAAGATGACAGCCTGGGTAAAGAATTGGCTGGAGAATAGGACACAGAGAGTAATAGTAAATGGAGTCTACTCTAAAGAAAGGGGAGTTACTAGTGGGGTGCCGCAGGGTTCAGTATTAGGACTGATCCTCTTCAATGTCTTCATAAGCGACATTGCAGAGGGACTGGAAGGAAAAGCATGTCTCTTTGCAGATGACACAAAGATCTGCAACAGAGTTGATGCACAAGGTGGGGTAGAAAGGATTAGAAGGGACTTGGCAAGGTTAGAGGAATGGTCAAATGTATGGCAGCTCAGATTCAATGCTAAGAAGTGCAAGGTAATGCACCTGGGAAACAAAAACCCAGGGGAAGAGTACACAATGGGGGGTGAGATACTAACAACAACAAAAATGGAAAGGGACCTGGGGGTAGTCATTTCAGATGACCTAAAGGTGGGCAAGCAATGCGAGAGGGCAGCAAGGAGGGCTGGGGGGATACTGGGATGCATAGGGAGAGACATCACCAGTAGAAAACAGGAAGTTATTATCCCTCTGTACAGACAGTTGGTGAGACCCCATCTGGAGTACTGCGTGCAGTTCTGGAGACCCAATCTCTGCAAAGACATAGACAGGATGGAAGCTGTCCAGAGGAGGGCAACTAAAATGGTGCAGGGTCTGCACCAGAAGACATATGAAGAGAGACTTAAGGAGCTTAATATGTATAGCCTCAAGGAAAGGAGGGAGAACATGATAGAAACTTTCAAGTACCTCAAGGAGTCAATAAAGTCAAGAGGGTAGCATCTTTCAAAAAAACAGGTGTGCAAGAACAAGAGGGCACAATTTGAAGATAGAGGGCGGGTGGTTCAGAGGTAATTTAAGGAAGTATTTTTTCACAGAGAGGGTTGTGGATGCATGGAACGGCCTTCCAGAGGAGGTTGGGGAGTCAAAAACAGTGGTGGAATTCAAGCATGCATGGGATAGTCATAAGGCAATTCTAGGGGGTTGGGGTAGGAAGAAGTTGGCTGTTGGTTAACTAGGATCTGCAGCTTATCCATTAGGTAGGGAAATGGGCAGACTGGGTGGGCCAAGTGGTCCTTATCTGCCATCAAAGTCTGTGTTTCTATGAGGAAAACTAAAATGGTGCAGGGTCTGCACCAGAAGACATACGAGGAGAGACTAAAGGAGCTTAATATATATAGCCTCGAGGAAAGGAGGGAGAGGTGGGGACATGATGGAAACTTTCGGGTATCTCAAGGGAATTAACAAAGTACAAAGGGTAGCATCTTTCAGAAGAAGAGATGTGCAAGAACAAGGGGGCACAATTTGAAGATAGAGGGGGACGGCTCAGAGGTAATTTTAGGAAGTATTTTTTTCACAGAGCAGGGTTTTAAATAATTGATTAGCAGTTTTTTTCTTGGGACTATATTAATTGTACAGAAAGTATTTATATAGATTTTCTAGAAGTGCTGTGTTTGTTAAACACAGTGAGGCACAAGCTATGCATTTTCACAAAGATTTAGCACGTTTATGAGCAAAACGCTAATCAATTTTTAGAGTTAAATAAATCCCTGCGGAGAGAGTTGTGGGTGCATGGAATAGCCTTCCTGAGGAGGTTGTGGAGTCCAGAACAGTGGGAGAATTCAAGAATGCATGGGACAGGCATAAGGAATTCTAGTGGGGGGCAGGAGGAAGTAATCTGTTGATCAACTAGAATCTGCAGCTTATCCATCAGGTAGGGAAATGGGCAGACTGGGTGGGCCAAACGGTCCTTATCTGGCATCAAATTCTATGTTTCAATGTTACCCTTAGGGAATAACTTTGCACCTTTACAAAAAAATGTGGACCTGGATTCAGATTCAGCACAATCTGAGTTGATCTCTGAAACAGAGATAGAAGATGAAGATCCCAGACCACCCAGTACAGTAAAAAAAAAAAGGGAGCAAAAAGAGAAAACATATGGACCCTCCTGGATAGTTGGAATAAGGGGGCAGGAACACTTTAGAATTTATGGACACTTTAAACGTAGCTTCCTATAATATATGTAGTTTAAAAATCTACAAGAAGCAATTTACAGTGTTGCATTTTTTTAAGCTCTTTACAGGTGGACATACATTTTTTTGCAAGAAACTCGGCTTAAACCCATTTTTGAAGTAGAACAGGTTAAAAGAAGCTGGGTTTGGGGTCCTTCATATTGGACTTTAAGGAAGATACAGCAGATGGGATTGGCGTTTTTTTTTTTGTTAAGAATACCCATTTGTCAGTATCGAGGGTAACTGATATCTTGCCAGGAAGGGCTTTAATCTTAAATTGTGCTTACAGAGATTATGCTTTTCGGCTAATTAATGTTTATGCACCTCAAATAAAAACATCTAGGATTGAACAGTTTCATTTAATAAAACCTTTCCTATGCACTAGGAGACATTTGACTTGAGGAGGGGATTTCAACTGTAGTCTATACTCTAAAATGTAGGTGACATTAATACAAAAATGCATTGTGATTCGAAGGCCTTGAACAGTACAGTACGTGAAGCAGCATTAATTGATGCATATAGAAGTCTCAAATCTGATCTTGGGGCAACATATGATAGATGCCATCATGCAACACAAATAGATTATTTTTTTGTTTCTAAATATTATTCTCCATGTCAAATTAAAGTTCAGCCAACAGAATTTTCTGATCACTGTATACTACTTGGCACTTTTAGTCGCCCCAATTTATTTTCTCAACCACAGAGATGGAGGTTGAATTAGTCAGTTTTAGATGTTGTAGAGATAAAATTAGAAGTTAAGAAGTTGCTTAGGGCCCGAATTTCGGTCCAATGTCTCTACAATAACATTTGGGAATGGTGGCTAGACACCAAAAATGATCTCAAACAGTATTTTATCTCTTATGGTAAGGAAAAGTCTAATGCAGATGATTTAACATATTTGGAATATAGGAGCCAATTATATAAATTGATGTCCTTTCCTGGGAGGGACAAGAACAAATATCTTACAGAAATTACAGAAGTTAAATGGCTAATATTTACACATCAATATGATAGGGCTAAAACACTGGAAGCAGAAGTGAAATATGAGACTGTTAAAACTCCTACTTGTGACCCTTTTTTCCCTTGTAAACAGAGGTTGGATGCAACGTTCATGATAGGGCTCTATGCACATGATGGGTTGGTTGACAAAACAGATCTAGGCATGCTGTCAATACTGGAGGATCCTCCACAGCAAAACTTTAGTGGTACTTCTCGGGGAACTGTTCCCTTACATGATCATCTAAGGCCCTGTCCACACTATGCCTCTGTAATGTTACAGAGGGCTCAAACCATTACCGTAACGGTTTGAGTTTACTTCTGTAACGTTACAGAAGGCGTTTTCGTAACCGTTGTTGAAACCACTTATGAGGTGATTTGAACAACAGTTACGAAAATGGTTGTGCCCCTGTAACGTTACCAGCCATAGTGTGGATGCGTGAGCATGTAGCTCCAGTATTCCCCCACTGCAGCATGAACTGCATTGTGGGATAGGGTGCAGCAGTAACGTTACAGGGCACCCACAATGTGGACGGGCTATAATGGTTCCAAATCGTTATCGAGACTGTTTGCTGGCAGTGTGGACACACTGCAACGTTTCTGGTCTGCAACGGTTTGGAACCGTTACAGACTGTAAGTGGTGCAGTGTGGACAGAGCCTAAGGCACTGTTCAGAGTGCACTGAAAATATGTAATGTTTTGAAACCATTACAGACTGAAAGGCCCTGTCTATACTACCTTGGAAATCTCATCTGTAACGTTACAGAGGGTACAAACAATTACAATAACGGTTTGAGTTTACACTAGTAACATTACAGAAAGCGTTTTCATAATCATTATAGAAACCTGTTGTGAGGTGGTTTCAACAATGGTCTCTGTAATGGTTTCAAAGCTCTGTTTAACCCTTTCCACACTACACAAGTAAAATCCTGTAATGTTTCCAAAATGTTTTCAGTGGTGGTGTGGATGCACTGTAACATTTCCAGTCTGTACCGGTTTCGAACCATTACAGGTTTTCAGTACAGTGTAGACAGAGCCAAAATGTTACAGTGCATCCACCCTACCACTGAAAACATTACAGGGTTTTACTTATGTAGTGTAGACAGGCCCAAAATATCAGTTTTCAACAACAGTTTTTAAAAAAATGCTTTCTGTGACAGTACCAGTGTGAATGCAAACTGTTACGGTAACGGTTTGGACCTTCCGTAACATTACAGAGGGATTTTTCTTGTGTAGTGTGGACAGGGACCATCAGCCCCTATCCCTCCCCTTACTAGGCAGGGACAGGACTTTTCAGATTGTCCAATTACTAAACCGGAAATCTTTGATATCATTAGTACATTACAAAAAGGTACAGCTCCTGGATTAGATGGTTTATCTAATGATTTTTATACGGAATTTGCACCAGAACTTAGTAAAATTTTGGAGCTAGTGTATAATTCTATTTTAAATGCAGAGGCCCAATGCAAGGGCTTTGGCATTGCCATCATTAGTTTTATTTTTAAGAAAGGGGATAGATTTTCACTAGGGAATTAGAAGTCAATAAGCCTCTTAAATAGTGATTATAAGATTTTGGCTCAAATTATCTGTAGGAGATTACAACATGGAGCATCTCAGTTACTTGATATAGCACAAACTTGTTCTGTTCCTGACAGAAGTATACAAAGTAGCCTATATCTTTTACAAGATATTTTTGAAAGAGAACAAGGGAACTATAGATGGGTATGTAATATCCTTAGATCAGGCTAAGGCGTTTGATGAAGTAGAACATGCATATTTACTACAAATTTTACATAACTATGGCATACCTCAGACTTTATTAAAGTGGGTGAAATTTCTATATGATGGAGCAGAATCTCACCCTTTCTTAAATGTTTTTTTAAGGGAAGTGATCCAGTTGAAGAAGGGGGTTAGACAAGGTTGCCTGCTAAGCCCCCTGTTATATGCTTTTGCTTTAGATCCCATTATTAGGCAGGTTAAATGGGTTAATCAAGTGATTGGGTTATCACTGGGCCTGGGAATTCAGACAGAAAAGCTAATTGCTTATGCGGATGATGTCTGTTTATTAGTACAGGGCAAGGAAGCAGAGAGGACAGCAATTCTGGTTTTTCAGAAATTTTCTGAAATATCTGGGGCTCATTTGAACCTCAATAAAAGTGTTGCTATCTCTTTTCAGATACTGTAGCTATATAACCTGATTTAGAATGCATTATAATAGATAACCCACAAACTACTAGGGATATGATTTAATGTGCAGAATGTCGCTCAGTACAATTGGAAGAAAAGACTTGAAATAGCGGATAAAGTTCAGATATGGAAAGCATGGAAGTTAGGGAAACAAAAAAAAAAAGTTCTGATTGTCAAAAAGTTTCTGCTTCCTATCTCCACATCTTAGTCATGTGTATGCCCCACCTATACAGTTAGAGACTAGACTTTTCACTGTAGTTTTTCAAATGATATAGGGCAGTAGGCTCAATCCTTTTAAGAGGGATAGAAAATATTACCCAGTGATTTAAGAAGGTTTAAATACGGTGAATCCTACAATTTTTTATACTATGTTTCTGCATAATTTAATTAAATGTACTATTCTCCTGGTAACAGTCCCTTGGCAGACATGGACACTACAGGCTCTATAACCATATTTCCTTAAATGGGAAACTTTACCTCTAAATTATTTTCATCTTTCCAACTTCCTGACTATGTTATGGATTCCTTCAAAAAGGCTAGACAACAGCAACTGCATAAAATAACTTTTTATACATTACAAAGAAAACACCTCTATCAGTTAATTTTAACTGGGCAGCAGGGGCCTATTTTATTTCCAGAATGTATGCCATCAAGAATGTCCTATGCACTTGGGATATTTACAAATAAATGGGTACCTAGGAATGCGTGGGATATTAACTGGTTATGTTGTCATGGACGACTGGGGGTGAGAGGGAATTTAAAACATAAACCAATTCAAGACAGATACTGCCCAACACAAACCTGTGTCCATACTGAAGAAACAATGTTGCATTTTTTTCTTTGAATGCCCTGACACTACGGCCTTTTGGTCTTATTTAGAGACACAATGGCAATGGCCAGTTTTGCTGCATATTACTTATAATACATTAATTTTGGGAGATTTTTCAGGATCGTGAAGAAAATTTCACAATAGTATTTTAAGGATTTTTTTTCTGTCTAATCAAATTTTACTTATGGCAAAGTAGATAGTTTGTTTTGCAACATATTTTTACACCACCTGATGTAGTAGTTACTCAGAAACAGTTCTGGGACAAATAAAACATAATGAAAGGATAAAACTTACAGAAGAAAAGTATGATGGGTTATGGAAGAATATGAGGGTGCTTTTATAAGGAAACAGAATGATGTTATTGTAAAATCATGTTTTGAAAAAAAAAGGCTCTTTGTTGTATATACCCGATGAATGATCTGTTTTTTTTTTGTTACAAATGTTTTTCTTGAGTGTAATGTTTATCTTTTTTGAATAAAATTCCCCTACTCTTTTTTGATAAGTGCCACTGGATCTTTAACATCCACCTGAATTACCACCAATCCAGGCAGATGGGACCTCTGTTTAACGTCTCATCCGAAAGACGGCACCTCAGAAGTGCAGCACCCTCCTCATGCTGCACTACAGTGTCAGTACTGGGATATTAACCCAAGTGCCAGATGTGGGAACTGAATCCACAGCCCTCTGATCTCCCGGCCTCAGAGGAGAGTGGGCTACCTACTGAGCCACTGACATGTTGATCTTGCCAGCATAAATGCAGGGTACAGCAAGAATAACAGGGAGAGGACTTGTTTTGTAGAGTGGAGTAGCCAGAGACAGGCATTGTCAGCTAAGATAAGAGAACTAGGTTTGGAGAGGAGGGGAGGAAAGGGGAAGTGCAAGCAAGACGGGGGAAGGAGGGAGGAATGAGGTTTGAACAGAAAAAGAAAAAGAAGAAAGGTGGATGGGGAATAAAAGGGGTTGAGCTGAGGGAGTGAAAGTGGGTTGTACGAGGCTGGAAGAAGGAGCGGGGAAGAGAAGTGGGAATGGAGCAGTGTTGAGAAGTGGGGCATAGCAACAGGCAAGATTGATGAACGAAAAGTGGGGGTAGAATAGTAGCCAGGGAACAGAGCTGAGGTACATGCAGGAAAGAGTTTATGGTTTGCAAAGGCATTTACAGACATTCGCCTGGGCCAAGTGGGTTTGTAGGCCTGGTTTGAATTGGATAATCATACCACTTTCGAGCAGGTCCTTAGGGAGTTCTTTACGCCACTAAGGGCCTTGGTAGGCGAGGGATCTCTAGGCTTGGAATATTCTCTTAAATGGTACCACTAGCCGACCTTTGTCTTCATTGCAGGTCCTTACGGTAGACTGTACAGCTATGAAACAGCTAGATGCTGATCTAGGGGTAAGTCCTAACAGGGACTTCTTCGCACAGAGGCACGTCTGGTAAACAATCTGATTGTGTAGAGGGAGCCACTCTGTCTCTTGGTAGAGGGTACATGTATGTGTACTGTGATCCATCCCCAGAACCAGGCGACAGGCTTTATTAAGTAGAGTTTTTACCCTTTTGAGGACGGTGTCAGTGCCAGCCCCATAGATAACAAAGCTATAGCCTATGGTGGATAAGACTGAGCAGCTTGTGACCAGTTTCAGGGCTTCTGGAATCCTACAATGCGGGTGGCAATACAGGACACCCAGTTTTGCATTAGCAGATTTAACAACATGGTCAACATGTCCTGGGTCGCACCTGGAAACGAGCCTCAGCTCAGTGTGCTTTTACTGGTCACCAAATTTTAAATAAAATAAATGTGTTCTAAATGATAAAGTGTCATCAAGATAAACCCAGAGATATTTAAAGGTGCTCACCTGCTCCAGTGTGTCACCTTTGAGGCTCTGAATCTGCAAAGGCCTGAACTACTACTTGTTCTACAGAACAGAGTAGAGCATGCTCTTAGTTTTTCTTATGCTTGAGCAATAGTTTGCTGTCCGGGAAGGATCCCCTGCTGATATCTTTAACAATTATTTTGTTAATGCAGGTAATTTTTTCGGTAATACTTACAGCGATCTCACTAATGATACTAATGAGACCTGGATTTATCGTAATAATTGTCCCACCTTCTCATTTAAGAAGACAGAGGAATATGAAGCATTAGATTTACTGCTGGGCCTTAAAAATAACAAGCGTGGTGGCCTTGATGGATTGACCTCATCACTTTTAGAAATACTGGCTTTATAGATCTCTGCCCCCTCACAAATTTGTTTAGTCTAGTTTGGAGGGGGATTATCCCTGAGAGTTGGAAGCTGGCCAAGGTTGTCCACATTTTTAAGGAGGGGCAGCCCTGACCAGCTAACAAACTATTGCCCAATTTCCTTGTTGTCTCTGGTCTCCAAACTGTTTGAAAGGCTCTTGGCAGTTCAGATAATGGATTATTTCTCTCAGAATAATTTACATGATAAATATAAGTCGGGTTTCGTAAATTTCATGGAATGGTGGTCTCTATGTCGAGGGTCTTGGATGACGTCAATAAAGCAATGGAAAAGGGCCATCTAACTAGCGACATCTTTGTTGGCCTCTGCAATGCCTTCGACACAGCAGATCAAATAAATACTGTTATTACAGTTGAGGGACATTGGACGGTCTTTATCTGCATCTTACCTGGAAAGGATTACAAAGGTTACAACTGTAAATCATGTGACCTCAGATCCCTTGCCCATTATCTATTGGGTCCCCAGGAATCTGTGCTTGGCCCTTTGCTATTTCTGTTGTACCCAAGTAAATTTGGAGACAGAGTTAATAGATCAGCACATCAGCTATATAAACTCACAGGGTCCATATATAAGAGTGTGGGGGGTATCATATCCATTATAAAAAACTGTCTAGGGAATAGTTTGATAAGAAAATGACTGAGGCACAGGTTATTCTGCTGTTCTGTTCTAGTGAAATTCTTTATGATTATGCCACTCAGGCCAAACTGCAGAAGTTGTAACTTTTGTATAATAGGCTGGCAAGGCTAAGAGCAACCACCCTACAAACTGGGGTTCACTAAAATGTCTTTCTGAGCTCCTAAAGTGCTCACCGTCAGGATGGTGTCCTGTCTGCACTAGTTCTGTTTGTTTGCACGAGAGTACTTCAGTAAACCTCTGTGCCCCGTCTCTTTAAGAGAGCATCTATGATGTGTTAGAAAATCAGTCTGGGCTGGGTCCAAGTGATTTAAGGCTTGCGACCAGCCAGTCAGTTATTCTGCTCCATTCTGCAGTCGCTACTCGAGCAGAGGGAGTCTTTTAGGGAAAGTGATTATTTACTGTTTCTGACTTAATAATGATAGAGGAGTTGGTCTAACCTGCTTTAAATTGCAGCTTGAGCTTTTGAATAGGAGCCACCATTTTGGTTCTGACTTCCAGTGTTGGACCAATCGAACCTCAGGGGACCTAAAATGGAAACTGTCCCCAGAGGTATTGTGGGATTAAAATTTTGTAGTATTTGTAGTTTTAAGGGTTTGGCACCTAAATGGACCTGGAGGGGGAACCCTTGCTGTGACAGACAGTTCCCTCAGCCAACTGAACCCTTTGGATCTCAGAGGAAATTCCCAGAACTGCCTGAAGCAGAGTTAGTCAAAAGCTGGAGGTTGAAGAATGAACAGCTCAAGCTGTCAAGCAGCTACTCCTAGGAGCAGCACAGGAGAATCGGCGGGAAGGCTCTGCTGGCCTGCCTGTCATGTTCTCCAGCCCCGAGTGTGAAAGTCGCAATTTTCCCATTACTGGTTAAGACCTGCATCTGCAGAGGACAGAAAAGTGTGTTACTGCTACTTGCAAGTGGACCAAAGACTTGCTCCAAAAGCGATCGGCCTGCCTGACATTAGAAGAGAGCCTCAGATTGAAAGGCTTGCGCAGTGAAGCTGTAACTGACAAATGGACTTTATCTGAACTGTGGCTAAGAAAGCTAAATGCTGGAGATGTGCTGAACGTGTTTTGTGGGGCACGATTTGGTTTCCAACAGTAAGTTCAGTTATGCCAGCTGGAGGCTTTTCCAGCATGCATACAACCACAGACATTTTCCAAACTATTTCTCTTGCCTGGGCCTTGCCACCTCAGTCTAGGCTGCCACTCCCAACTCAGAGACATTCTCTGCAAAAGACCCGCTGGTGGATTCAGACCCCTGTTCAACACCACCGAACAGGTAGCGAGCACCAGGAGGTGAGTCGTGTAGGCCCTGCCTCCCCGGGCAATCCAGCCCAACACCATGAGGTCTTCATCTCACCTGTCCTGCATCCTGGTCTGGGTAGCGCGAGTACAAATCAGTGTAGCTCCCTGCAACAACAGCTGCAATCACAGTGTGCCATCTGATTTTTTTTTTGTTTTGGGTTTATTGTAATGGACTGAACCATCCAGCTCCAAAGGGTTGTGTGCATGTTAACTGTTTCTCCTTTCTAAGGGCCCCGATGACAGCTGCAATGCTGGCTTACCCCGGGCAACGCTTCAGGCTAGCCTATTTGACATACTGGGTACCCAGAGTTGTGGGACTGTTTCCAAGGGACTTACAGTGCATGACGAATCAATCTGGATCAAATCAGAACTGCCAATCATTTGCTAGATTCACGCCCCACCATAGTTCACTTCCTCTCAATAAACCAGATTGTTGGGTTTCAGGTTTCACCTGGCTAGTGTGTACCTTATTGGTTGGGCTACAATATTGCTCCTGTATTGTTGTATCACTGATATTATTTTCCAGGGGGGTCTTAAGGGCAGTTGCAGACAATCAGCCCTGGTGGTAAGTGCAAGGACGGTGAGCATATTATTACTGTTAATCTGTGAATGTTCTATTGTTTTACTGTTCGAGCCACTAGAAGGGTTTGTGAGTAGTTACAGCTGCTTTGGAATAGCCCCCTGAGATGCTATGCTACCCCAGTACCATTCCTCTGGGTGGAGGCGTCCATTTACAGAACTCAGACCCCTCAACCTGTGCACAATCACACAGGCAGAGGTAGTAGCCCATAGGATAGTGCCACCTAGGGTTTACATAATTCTTCAATGTCCAAGAGATACCCATCACTGTTGGATGTATGCTAAATTGGGTTGGCTATCCTCAGCTGATAGGAGGCAATTACATATGGGCCCAGATATTCAAACTGCGCCATTTTGTGGTGCAAGCCCCTGTGCCGCTCAAAACAGTTGCGCAGGTGTGTGGCCAGGGCGATACTCAATGGAAGTGTGCTGTGGCGCAACTGCTTTGAATATTGCCCCCTGGACAACCCCAGTGTGCATGGTGCAGTGGAACTGCGCCAGCGCAAGTGGTCAGAATGGAGCACTGAGATGCAGTGACGCACGTTCCATTGCGCCATGCACAGCACCTGCGATATTCAAACAGTGACATGCAAATGTGGCCATAATTTATGCAAGGCACAAGGGGGTTCATTTGCATCCGATTACGTCCCCATTTGCATGCCATTAGCATGCAGGTGTGCCGATCCCCGATGACTTGCCGATGCCCCCTGCAGCCCAATCGCCGGACGTCCCATAAGGGACAATGAAGGGCTCCAATCCCTGGTGGTCCAGTGGGCCACGATTAGCGATCAGCGGGCATACCTGTATGTTTCCTCCCCAAGTAGCCGATCGTGGGCAGAAATGTACCCCCCACCCCCACCCCGGTAGCCCAATTGCAGGCAGTAATGTCCCAGGCCCGATCGCGGGAAGAAACCCTCCCCAAGTAGCCCAGTGGGCAGTAATGTGCCCCACCCCCAACTAGCCCGATCGCGGGCATCAGACCCCCTAAGGTCAATATCCCGATGGTCAGTGGGCCAGCGAGTAGCCGATCGTGGGCATAACTGTATGTCTCCCCACCCCCAAGTAGCCCGATTGCGGGCAGAAATACCCCACCCCCAAGTAGCCCGGTCACGGGCAGTATCCCCAAGTAGCCCGGTCGCGGACAGGAATGTACCAATCCCCAGTAGCCCGATCGCAGGGCAGAAATGTACCAATCCCTCCCCAAGTAGCCCAATTGCAGGCAGTAATGTACCCCACCCCAACTAGCCCAATCGCAGGCATCAGACCCCCAAAGTCCAATATCCCTGATGGTCCAGTGGACCGCAAGTAGCCTGATCGTGGGCATAACTGTATTCTCCCCCACCCCAAGTAGCCAATCGCGGGCGAAATGTATCCCCCACCCCAAGTAGCCCGACTGCAGCGCATAATGTACCCCGGTAGCCAATCACGGACAGGAATGTACCACTCCCCCAAGTAGCTCGTCAGCGTGCAGAAATGTTCAATTCCTCCCCAAGTTGCCGATTGCGGGCAGTATATACCCCCCACCCCAAGTAGCCCGATCGCAGGCTTCAGACCCCCAAAGTCCAATATCCCTGGTGGTCCAGTGGACCGCGAGTAGCCCGATCGCGAGTGGCATTCCTCACCCCCCCCAAGCCTGAAAGCCCCAGTGATCTAGTGGCCCTGGTGATCTAGTGGAATGAATTCATTCACATATCTGGACTTACTTGTACTGTATGGGCTGCACGCCTATTGGCTCATGCTCTGAACCAACAGGCGTGCAGCCCTACCGAGCTGTTAGTCGGCGGGCAGAGGGTGGCAGGCGGGTGGTGCTGCCGCCCGCCAGCTGGACGGGGGCGGGATGGTGGGCTTCCGTGGGCGGGTGGGTAGGAGGGGCCACTAGATCACCAGGGCTTTCGGAATTGGGGTGGGGAGGAGTGAGGAATGCCGCCCGCGATCGGGCTACTTAGGCGTCCACTGGACCACCAGGGATATTGGACATTGGGGAGGGGAGGCCTGATGCCTGCGATCGGGCTACTCGGGAGGGGTGGGAGCACTTCTGCCCGCGATCGGGCCATGGGGGGATGCCGCAGGTGCGGCAGGAACAGGTCAAGGGCCACCCACAGGTGGCAGCTGCTGTGCTGCGCCCTGCAATGTGGCAGCTCACCTGTGGGTGGCCCTCGACTTGTTCCTTTTTTTTTTCCCCCTCTTCAGCTCAACTTTGTGCAGGCGGAGGTAAGGGTTGCACCTGCATAACTCTGCATGGCCCGGGCTGAATATCGGGCTGTGCAGTTTATGCATGGGAACGCACCCCCCCCACCTGTCCCAGCAGACATTACTGATGCACTCCGGCGCAGCAGGATTTGTGCAGGCGCACTTTTCCCTTTTAAATATCGCACCGGGGCGCATCAGTGAGTTGTGCATGGCGCAATGCAACCCTTTTGAATCTCTGGGCCCTGGTGTTTTTTGCTTATAAAAAAAGAGTGTTCAGGGTGGTATAAATTTAGGGAGTTGAACCCAATTCTTAGGAAAGTAGTATATAGGGAGCTAGTTGTCCCTAAGCATTTTTTTCAGCTGCATGATTCCTCAGTTGTGGAACAATCTTCCCCCAAGGTTTCAACTCGTAAATGTAAAACCTCCGTCACTAAAAATACTCAAACAACGGTCTGTGGATACTACAACTACTCAAATTAAGCCCTGCTCTGTTTAGCTTGACTATATATGCACAGCTTATACTGTACGATGTCTTAACAGAATTGTTGCTCCTTCATGCTGCGAAATGTATTTATATGTCCTATGTATTTTTTCTATTTATGGGTCTTTGTATGTTTTGTGATTTTGCAACCTGTCGTGTTATGCCATAGGTCACCTTTTTAAATGAGCTTATTCTCAATGGTCTAACCATTCCATAAAATGAAACTAAAATGAATTGGCGCCCTGTCTATGCTGCTTACTGTGTTAAAGAATAAAGCTGGTCTGTGACACTGTGTGCCACTTTGTACTTGGTGCTGACAACCACACTCACAGTTGTACTCTTAACACACTCACTTAACTAGCTATTTTTATTTTATTTTTTTTATTATTTATTTCAGTTACGGAATTACAACCTCTGAGCCAGAGGCTCCAAGTCAAAGAACATGGACAGGAACAATACAATACAGTTGACATACAGTTAGGAGATTCAACAGAATGGCATTATCACAACTCAGAGTGTGAGATACAGTACAGCACAAGCTGATACAAATGTACACAATATCATCAAATACAAGTATGTTACAAACAGGAAATCATAATAAGCAGGTATACATCAGTAATTTGCAGTAGTCAAATTGTTACATTGTTAAGTGCAGTTGGAGAGGAAGTAGCAGCAGTCAGTGGCATTGTCAAAAGGAAGTGGTTAGGGGTATGTGGAGATGGTATAAGCGGGTGGTGTGAGGTAGCAGCAAGAGGTGGCACTGTCATAGAAGAGTGCAAACTGCATAATGGGGTGTAGGGGGGATGGGTTATTGTGATCCTACTGCGGAGAATCAGGATGGTCATAGCAAGGAGGAGGGGAATGAGGGTGGAGTGGAAAGGATTGGTCCAGGGGCATAAAGTGGAGAAACAGGGAGAGGGAGGGAGGGAGAGGGGGAAGACAGTGGCAATAAGCCAAGTGCTCGGGAGGCATGACCAGTGGTTCGATAATACAGTCACAATGATTGGCTCCGATCAGAAGAGTACAAGGTCTTTTAAATGTGTTGAATTTAATGTGTTATGAGAGGTGGGGGCAGGTCATTCATCCAATGGAGTCCTCGATAGGAGAGGACCCCTTAGCAAAGTTTTTTTTTTTTTTAATATAAACAGGACTTGTAATATGCCCGTGAGTCGAGCTTCTGGTAGTTTTGGAGGTTAGGTTACGTTGGAATAATGTTGCTGTAGATTCGGGTGTTAGTCCTCAGAGGGCTTTTTACCAATTAAACAGGCTGATACTTAGTCCTAACGTGTAGGGGGAGCCACCCAGTGGAGGAGTAGAGGCTACACATGTAAGATGGTCAGCACCTAGTACAAGCAGACAGGCCTTACCGAGTAGTAATTTCACATGATTTAGTCCTGTTTCAGTGGCAGCACCATATAGGACTAGGCCATAGTCAATAATTCAGAGAATGGAGCTCCGTGTGACAAAATTAAGAGCCTCTGGGGTCATGGCTTTTCTGTGATGGCAGAGGGCCCCCAATCTAATATTAGCAGATTCGATCACATGATCAATAAGAAAAGTAAAGGTAAGGGCATCATCTAGGTTGATGCCCAGATATTTGAAAGTAGAGATTTGTTCAATGACGTCACCTTTGTGGCTATGAAGGATCACAGGGTCTGCATTCCTTTTAGACCATGGAAGAGAGAAGTGCACAGATTTTGTTTTTCGGTAGTTTAAGAGTAGTCTGTTGTGCGAAAATCAGGAGTCAAGTTTGGAAAAGCTATCTTGGAGGGCTACTGTTATGTCAGACAGTTGGTAACCAGGAACTGAGATCACTGCATCGTCTGCTTAGAGCAGCATCTTTGCAGGGCAGGCACTGGGGAGTGAGCTGATAAACAGGCTGAAGAGTAGGGGCCCCTAATATAGATCCCTGGGGAACCCCCAGTGTAACATTCCTTGGTTCAGAAGATACTCCTTTTATCCTGACACACTGGTTCCTACGTGAAAGACAGCTTGGGAACCAGGACACTGTATCAGAGGATAGGCCCACAGTCATGAGGTTGCCAAGCAAGATTTGGTGATTGACAGCGTCAAATGCTTTGGTTAGATCTATAAAAGACAGATCCAGAGTCGAGGGCATCACAGAGGTGTGAGGTAAAGTTGGTGAGTGCAGTAATAGTGTTATGGGATTTTCTGAACCCGTGCTGCTGTTGTGAGCAGACATGGTTATGCTTGTTCAGGTATTCCGTGAGCTGGTCCAATACAATTCTCTTCTCCAGGGCTTTTGAGAGGGGTGGAAGAATGGAGATCGGCCGGTAGTTACCCAAATTAGTTCTGTCACCATTTCTGAAAACTGGGGTGACAAGAGCAGTTTTCCACCTATCAGGAAAAATAATTAACCTAAAAGAGATGTTAAATAAGTTTGTGATTGGATAGACTAATTCATCCAACGCGAGAACGATTAGCTTCATGTTCAACGTGTCACTACCCACTCTAGTTTTGCCAAGGACTCTGCTGATGTATTCGATTGTGTCAGACTGGGTGATCAGAAGTTGGCCCGGTGGCACAGAGGGTTGAGGCACTGGATGCCACACCTTGCACCACGCCGGTGACAAAGGTTCCGGAATGAGCCAGGGCCATCGGAGAGGATTGAGCATCCGGAGGACAGCTCTCCTCTCTCTGGGGAGGGTTCCAGGGCAAGCTCAGCACTGCAGCATCCCCCAGTGGAAGTTGGAGGCACTGCATATGCTCAAGGTGCAGTAGAGAGGGACAGAGCTGTGGCAGACATTAGACGACATCACTGCATGTCTGAGCTCCAGGAGGAGGGAGGAGGGGCAACACCGACACATGGGAAAAAATACCAACTCAGGGAAAGGCGACGTCTCCCCCCAGGACCAGAGGACCACACTCCCACAGTCATGCTCCCTGTCCAGGATGCTGAATGGATTACAGATAGAGCACCAGGGCATTGGTGGCCCTGCCTCAAGGGGCTCAGAGCTGGGGGATTTGCCGGTCAGGGCGGGCCTGGCGAGAGGCTTCAGAGAGGGAGGTAGAGTCTCGCTGGTGAGCGGCAGCAGCCAGAGACATTTCTCCGAGCACAGGTGGGGTGGGTGGGGGGACTGGGTGATCTGCTTGAAGTAGAAGAGGGGTTGATTGGCATTCAGTATGGGTGGGTAGTTGGTACCAAGGGTCTTCTGTTAGAATTAGTTTTAAGGTAGTTTGGTAGTAGAACTGAGCTTAGCTCCATAAAAGCTTGATTAATGGCATTTACTAGGTCTTTAAGATGTTGAAGCAGGCCCGAGGGGGTAATTACTAGGTCTGGGGGCGTTCTTGATTCCTTCCTGGTTAGGGTTTTAATGTTGAGCCAAAATCTCTCCCTTTTCCCCACCTTTTTTCTAATTGCTGTCTGTAAAAGGCAGCCTTTGCTTCCCTAACTAAACAAGTGCATTTATTCCTGGTGGTCTTACATACTGTAAAATCAGCCCGAGAGTTAGTCGCTCTTGCTTTATGCCAGAGGCTAATCTATGCTTCATCAGTTTTATGATGGTGCCAGTAAGCCAAGGGCTGTTGGCTCCTTTAATTTTGGATGTTCTAAAGGGGCAAATAAGTCACAGGCCTTAGTAAAAATTGCAATAATATGATCCAGGGCCCTGTTAGCGTCATCACAATCACATTGGGAGGACCAACCTGCGTTCATCAAGTACATTTTGAAGTGAGACAGTTGCCCTTTCCTCAGGGAGCAGTTTTTAGTGAGCTGAGGGGGGTCTTTTGGGCTGTTGTCAGTCCATGAGCAAACTACTGGGGAGTGGTCGCTCAAGGTGCCCAGCAGAATAGACACATTTTTGATATGTTCGGTGAGGTGGCAAGGAACCAGTCTATCAGGGTGCTGGTTCCTATGCAATAGTTCATTCTAGTGGTCTGAATGACCATCTGTGTGAGGTAGAAGCCAGGTATTTTATCTCTTACAACCATTGTGTCCTGAGCCATCCAGTTTGTGATAAAGTCCCTAAGATACTCTGTTTCCATCCTTGTTTAGCTTTACTGTAATGATCATAAAATTGCTCAAGTCCCAACGTTTGCTTTCCTGGGGGTATGTATACTGTAGTCAGTAACAGCACTTTATTTTGTTGCCCCATTGATAGTTTAATGGAAATTATTTGAGCTTCACTGGCGTTTGTATTATAGGGCATCAGCTGCCCACAGATGTTATTGTTCAAATATACAAGGCATCTGTCCCCTCATTTGTCTTGTCTATCCAGCTGAAAGGTTGTATAACCCTGCACGGAGACAGAGGTATTTGAGATCTTGGATGAAAGCCACATTTCCGTTAGTGATTTAATGCCTGGCTTATGAAACCGTGACCCAGGCCTGGAGTTGGGATAACTTGGGCAGGAGGCTACCTATGTTTAGAGATGCAGTTTTGATTAGTCCTCAGTGTGTCGGGTTGTATGTGTTGCCAGGACCAGGGTTTGGGTGGACATTCCTAGATATTAGCAGAAGGATGAAAATTATCCTAGTGATATAACATTTCCACCTGGATCTAAGAACAGGCATGCCTGCAGCAAGTGTGGTGTGACATAGAAAGTCCTTTGGCAGAGGAGTAGGTGCCCATTAGGTCTCTGACTAGGTCTAGTGTACCGGGAGCTGGGGGTGGGGACAGGTACAGAGGGAGGTGGCTCAAGCAAGGGCAGAGTGCGTCAGCAGCCTTGAAGTTTATTGTAGCGGCACTATAAGCAAGTTTCCAATGGTGTACTTGCAGTTCACTTGGGGGGGCTCCACTCGTTCCCTCATTTACCCCAGTCACAGAGGTCAGGAGAAGGAGGGCCACAGCATGTAGATGCCACAGTGCACTTATCACATCAGAGTCTTGATGTCTGTGCCCCTTAAAATGGGAAGGGTTTCCTTTAGTTGGTGGATGCTGACAGCAGCAAATGGAGAGGCAGGCTGTGGGGGAGAAGGTGTATTTAAAGAGTGTCGGGGCGGGAAAAAGTTCAAGAGAGGATTAGTGCAGAGAGGAGCTTCCCAGAGAGGAGCTATGCTTTTCAGCTCGGATTTGGCTTGGGGAAGCAGGCAGCCAATGGTAGAAATGGTCCTGCTGTGCTCAGCCAATCACGAGGTCCGAAAACCGAGGAATGCCCAATAGCAAGGGAGCTGCATAGAGTGAGATATTTGCTGGATGAGCCGGCTGAGGAGGTGTGGGCAGCGTCCGCTGACTGAGGGTAAGCCACACCGCCCTGCAGCTTCAGGTGGCGAGAGCCCGGTCAAGGGAAAATTCCTAAAGGGAGAGAAGGGGCAAGATTAGAAACAAACAGACAAAGGAGTCAGGGAGAGAGCTGTGATAACTAAAATCGGGGGGGGGGGGGAATTATAAGAGGGTAGACAAAGGCATTAGGCAAAGCAGTTAAAAAGCTAGGGGATGGGGTAAGCAGGGGATAGAGTTACAGGACTGTTCAGGTGGTTAGGCACCAAAGGTCTGAACACTATTAAAAAAAAAAATTATTTAAAACAAAGAAAAATGCTGGAGCTTTGGGGCGAGGGTTGAGTGCAATGTGCCAAGAAGGTTAGCAGGGCTGGAAGGAGGGGTAGCCCTTAAGGGCGATAGTTAAGGGGGACAGGCTAGTTAGAAAAGTTTAGCCAGGCTGGTGAAATTTGAAAGAGCAAGGTTACTGAGAAAGAACGATTATAGAGCAGTGGGTTAAAAGAAGAAGGGACAGGAAAATTAAGTACAACACTGCATAATACACATTAAAGTCCTAGTCTAAGAAGGCAGGTAATAGCAGTAAAAAAGGTTCAACAAATCAGTCATTTAAAAAAGATCTGCCAGCAACTCTAAAATTCAAGAGAAAAGCTTCAAAGAGTTTCCCAGAGATGAGCTATGCTTTTTGGCTCAGATTTGGCTTGGGCGAGCAGGCAGCCAATGGTAGAAGAGGTTCTGCTGTGCTCAGCCAATCACGAGGTCCAAAAACCGAGGGATGCCCAAATCGTAAAGGAGCCACACAGAGCAAGGTACCCTGCTGGAGGAGCCAGCCAATGAGGCGTGGGCAGCAGATGCTGATGGCAACCCACACCGCCCTGGAGCTTCAGGTGGCAGATGCCCGGTCAAGGGCGAATTCCTAAGGGAAGAGAAGCGGCAGGATTAGGACCAGATAAAGGAGTCAGGGAGAGGACTGTGATAACTAAATCAGGGGAAGGGATTAAAATAGGTAGATAAAGGCATTAGGCAGAGCAGTTAAACAGCTGGGGGGGGGGGGGGTGGAGTAAGCAGGAGATAGAGTTCCAGGGTTACCCAGCAGAATAAAGCTCCAGACCCATCTGCTAGCCATAAAGGCTCTCGTGGGCCTAACAACCCCTTGATTTAAGAAACTGCTTCTGCACCATCTCCAACCTATACAACACCAGGTGCATGGCCAGAAATGCCCTTAAGCCTCCTTTCAGGCATACTCAGCTAGGCAAGCAGTCAGTTGCTGTCAGGACCGCTAACTGGTTAAACAAACTGCCTGATACGCTGCTAAATCTCCCCAAATGTAATCCGTTTAAGAGAGCTTTACGATCTCCCTTTGCAGTCCAATGCAACTGTAACCTTTAAAACTATTTTATTCAGTTTCTCTCTGAACATAATTTATGACTTTTTACACAACTATCTTATGGATTTATTTTTTTTTCAAAACTGTACGCAATTGTTCTGTCTTAAGTGCTTTAAGCCTGACTTGACTGCATTTCTTCTGAAACTGCTTATTGTACTTGTAATGTTTTTGTGACTAAGTAGTTCACATTTTTATTTTAAATTTTTTTTTGTTGACCAGGTAAGTGCACTAGACAGATCCTGCCTATTTTCAGGCACGACCTGGGGGAGGGGGATACAGATGAATGCCAACTGACCTTGAACCAGATTAAGCTGTTGATGGTATTTTAGTGAATAAGGGAAATTTGGCCAGGACATCGAGAAATTCCCCCTACTCTTTTCAATAAGTGCCATGGGATCTTTAACATCCACCTGAACTACCACCAATCCAGGCAGATGGCGCCTCGGTTTAACGTCTCATCCGAAAGACTGCTTCTCAGAAGTGCAGCATGAAACCTTTGTATATGAACACTTGTACTCAAAATTAATCTCCAAAGTTTTCAATAACTAACTAAATAAAAAAATAAAAGTATGAAATACAACCTGAATTTACGTAAATATTGTGGTCTTCAAAGTTTTCTTTGAGACATCAGCAGCTCTTAAATAAGGGACACTGTCAATCCCTGTAGGCCACAAAGCATCCCTAGTTTTAAAAAACCCATGTTATGGAAGAGCCCACATGAACAGCAGAGGGTGGGCTTTTGTCTGTGAGCACATCCACTGAGTGACACCACCTGGACAGGCGTCGGGGGAGGGGTAGAGTGGATAGGCAGGTAGGTACCACCCAATAGGGGTGGAGGAAGTGCAGGTAGACGAGTGAGTTCCCAGGGGAGGAAGTAGTTAAGAGGTCAAAAATAGTACCTGAGGGGCTCTCCCTCTAGGCTCCTCTGTCTCCAGCTGAAGGTAATGAATATCAACCAAGACCACCTGGCGGCACATGTCTAGCTGACTTGTAATGATGATCGGGTGATTAATAAAACACATGGCTGTGGCCATTTTCTCTCCACTTCCCGTTGCATGTCTCAGTTTATTCAGGTGGAACTGGGCCCTATAAGACAATTAAGCAATAAGGCACAACAGGGTGAAGTATATCATGGGATACTGTCACGCCTTGGGTGGTTCGGCACGAGGCTGCAGGCCGAGTGCGTCCAACTATCTGAAAAGTGATGATATCCCATGATATACCACACTCTGGAGAGCCTTACTGCTATTATGAACTGGCCTAAAGGTGTAACGGTGAGAAAAAAAAAAAAAAAACACCTTTTAAAACCTTTAAAAATTATTTGTGTGTATATTTGAGGAATACCTTTTAAAAAAAAAATTTCTTCAATGGTTGTGGGCAGCAGATGGCAGTGTTATAACTGGAGCACACAGCAAGGTGGAACTCTTCTGATTGTGTGAACTTTGCCACCACCACTCCTGAATGTGAACTGTGGGCTCTGTGGCAGTCTTCATAGTTGCAGTAAGTTGCAAATGAGACATCGTGTGGCCCGGTTTGCAGTATTTTGGTTTCATTTTGTTTCTTAACAGTCGCTGGAGCTGTGCTGTGAGCTATCCCAGCCGACAGACTGCTACTGCTCAGCTTTTGATACTGCTTGCAGCTGACTAACATTTGTGTGGGGAATTGGATGTCAGGCAGGCATGTGAATGCCGTGAATGGCAGCAGTTGTATTTGTACAGGTCAGTTTTTTTTTTTTTTTTTAAACAGTTGCTCGTGTTGGGGAGCTTGCTGCTTCCATCCTGCAGCTGTGGGCAGAGTTGTGTGATGGTAAAGGGGAAATTTCGCTGTCGGAAGAGTTTCTGGTCTGTGAGGAGGCTGGGGCCAAAGGCTTTTTGAAGCCGTGATGATGTAGCTCGATACGATCACGGCTTGAAAGACCTCTCGACCAATCAGCTTCCTCCATTTTCAGAAGCCAGTTCATAATGATTGTTATAACATAGGTTGTGGAAAATGAGAAACCCAATTGGTGGAGTCGCTCTGCGTGCCCCTGGATTAAATACCCTATTCAATCCCTGGTTCTATGGAGCAACTCTGGAGATGCACCACTGGGTTTCATTATCTATAGAGGAAAGGAAAGCTGGCTGGTAGCCATGTAAACTCCCAAGTGAGAGGGAGTGCAGCATATGTCCTCTGCTTTGTCGGTCTCTTAATCCCTGTATATGACTGTCAGCAGTATTCCTTTTGTGATATGGGGTTGGTGGCAAGGAGAAACAGGACTGCATATTTTACAGGTACTGTCATGGCACCAAGGTCAGAAACAAAGAGAGAGGCACAGGGACACGGACAGCAAGGTGCCAATATGTAGGAACAGCAACCCTGACATCACACTGTTGCCTCTGTCCCCTGTGTCTCTGTGTTCATGTTTGCTGCTTTAGTTTACCATGCACCCCCCTCCCGAGAGAAAGCAGGAAAACACAGTGGAAACAGAGTGTGCGCGTGCGCACACACACAGTGACATGGAGATCGGGACCTGTATTACACAATTTCTGTAGTGTTCTCTCTCTTTCGACTGTCACGGATGTCTCTGTGTCTGTGGGCTGTTTTGTCAACAAGGGAGATGCGAGGGGAGACAGCAAAACGGCGAAGTGAAGCTCGCTGCCGGTGCACCTCCCCCCCCCAAATCATCGGTGAATGAGAGAGAAACACTGTCCTCTTTTTCTGTGTGTTTACTGTTAGAGATGTTCCTGGTTGCTCCATTAGACAGTGTGACCGCAGAGAGACAGAGACAGTAAGGAGAGTGAGGGACAGGGCACCTGCATATGTGCTATACCTGGTTAAACAACTAAATATGTAACTGTCTGCTAAGCAGAGTCCCACTCCCCCAAGCAACTGTGTCAATTTACTGCACTTCCCCAGTGGCCATACATGTATGTTATGCACCACAAATGTGAGAAATCATACTAATGGTATATTTCTAGCATTTGTGTGTTTATAACATACTGGAAATATGTAGTACTTGTAGGGGACTACTTCTCCACTCAGCAGTATAAAATGACATTTGTTCTTTTTTTAACATAAAACACTTTCTAGTAATTTCTTCCAGTTTTTTAATGAACCCATGTTACAAGTGCAATAACCCACACTAGGGTATGGTGTTAATGGGGATTAATAAACTTCTCAGGTGCTGTGAGGACACTCTACTGCGGCCTCATGCCTCACAATGCACCCGAGGTGTTAAATTTAAAAAAAAAAAAAAAAAATTATTTGTTTAACCAGGTATAGCACACTAAGCTGAAAGCTTTTTTACAGGAGCAACCTGGGAGCACAAGGAGGTTAAGTGACTTGCTCAGGGTCACATAGTATGCAAGTGGAAGCTGTGGGATTCAAACCCAAGTCTAGTCTGCTGGATGTCACCAAATTTGCAGCTCAGAGCCTTAGACCACTGCGCTATACTGCCTCCAAAGTGGAATTAACACCATATGACACCATACCCTGTTGTGGGCTACTGCTTACTTAACATTCTGTCAAGATGCTGATGTAGCTGGTTATTTGATTCTCATTCTTTTTCTTCTTTCTATTAATAAGTGAAAAACAGATAGCCCATCGTACTGGTCCTGCCACACAAAAACATGTTTGTTTGCATTCCTTGATCAACTGCCACTGCATCATTCCTGACCTGTACCCATGCACACCCTCAACACAGTCTAGCCACTCATTATGCAGTGGCAGTTTTGGAGGCTATTGTATCATGAGAGGCTGCACTCTTTGGTGGCTGTGTTTCTAGTGCTCAGGTAAGAAGCACTAAGAAAGAACAGATCAAGGATCTGAAGCAAAACAAGGCTGCTTATTGTAACCCTACATTAGTTTGCATTTCCATTCTAAGTAAGAAGGCAGATGAAACAACTAGCAACAGCATTACATTTTCGAGAAGGTAAGGAATCATAAAACACGTGTTTCTAATTAGAAATACAGTAGTATGATGCAAAACAGTTGACAGTGTCCCTTTAAAATGCGGAACCGTCCAGCACCATCACAGAAAATATTTTCAGAAGTTTACAAGTTATTCCTAAAGGTCTTGAGACAGCCCGTCATATCATACTAACAAAAAATAAGCTCAATATGAAAATGGCGATCTACCGAAATGCTCTCTTTTCAGGGCTGGTTAATGTCCATGGAGAAATTGGCCAATTTCACTAAAATGTCCCACTTTGCTGCTGGTACTACTACCATGTTTCTAGAGAAACTGGCACCCTTTTGCTCCTACATATCCTTAAAAGGATGCCCTCCCACTCCACCACTGAGCAGAGATCTTTCAAGACACCCCGAAACCTAATATCAGAGCTCCTGTTTCCCCCAAGCCTAGGATCTCCAATTCTACGCCCAGCTTCAGACGTAACTATCCGCTCTAGTTCATTAATGCTTGTACTGTCTTCTTGAATACAGCTAAGACAGTCACTCTCTGTTCAAAACTTAAAATTATACAATGGAGTAAATTCAATCAGCCAAATCCTGCAACCCGATTGGTTGGCTGATACATTTCCCAGTGTTATAAATCCTCCAGTGAATCCTCTGGAAAAGGTACCAGCCAACCTTATCTTGTTCCAATCAATGTATCAATACGACGCTTTCACTTCAAAACGAAACCGCCGGCATTTTTCCTGTTGCCACTGCGGTAAATAAAAAAAAAAAAAAAACATTTGACAGCCCCTTTCGAACTGTACGACCTAAGTGAGTTAGACTATAAAAAAAAAAAAAAAAACCATGATTTATACAATGGAGTAAATCGAATGTGCCAAATGCTGCATCCTGATTTGTTGGCTGGTATCTTTCCCAGCAAGGTAAATCCTCCAGTGTACCCATGGGAAAAAGTGCCAGCCAACCTTATCTCATGCCAGTTGGGTTGCTTTCACTTTAATCGAAACTGCCATTTGTCCTGTCGTCGCTTCGCTAAAACACTGTGGTAAATATTTAAAAAATTACATCCTCCTTCCAACCGTACGGACCTGTTAGTTACAAAATATATATAAAAAAAACAAACAAAAAAAAAAAGAGAGTAAAACAACATTTGCCATTGTATAATATCAATTTATCCCTCCAGGGTGTGGGTATACTGGAGGACTTAACACGACTGGTGTGGTTCACACCAGCCGTGGTAAATCCTCCAGTATACCCACACCATGGAGGAATAAACTGCTTAAACAAACAACATTTGACATTATACAATGTGGTAAATCCAATGTCCCAAATACTGCATCCTGATTGGTTGGCTGGCACATTTACCACCTGATAAATCCTCCAGTGTACCCACTGGAAAAAGTGCCAGCCAACCTTATAGCGTGCTAATCCGGTCGCTTTCACTTCAAAATGAAACTGCCGTGATTTTTCCTGTCGCTGCTTTGCTAAAACACTGCCGTACATCGTTTAAAAAATGACATCCTATTTCTAAGTGTAGGGATCTCAGTGAGTTAGAAAATAATTAAAAAACATTTAAGAAACAACATCTGCCATTGTATAAGTAAGCATTAATCATGATGAAGATGGCATCTAATGAGGAGTTAATGCATGGTTGAGACCGTTGTGGCACGAGGCCAGAGGCCGAGGGTGTACAACCGGTCCCAGCCACTCATTAACTCCATTAGGTGACCACCTTCGAGGGATTAATGCACTTGTAACATGGTGTGCACATTACTGGGGGTCTCATACATCACTTTCTATTGCTGTGATCAATTACACGACTATACCATTTAAGACAGACAGTAAACTTTACTGTTACTTTGAGAGGTTAGGGTGACGCTCTGTTACATACATATACGTTCTTTCAATACTTTTGTGCATAAGTAGGTACATGTATTCCTTAACGATTACTATAACTTGTTCCATATTTCTGATGGCTGTTCATTTCCTATCATTGTCAGGAGGACCCCCCCAACCCGAGTTGCTAGTTTTACTCCGTCGCTCTGAGACTCTGTCTCATCTGCATACAGCGTTTGCCGATTAGTACGATAGAGCATGGTCTTCACCTGACACGCTCGTCTTCACACTGCTCGCTTTATTACACTGCTGAGAATGTCACGCTCTCTTTCTGGTGTTTCAGCTGCATCGATACTCCATGATTACATTTACCGATGCCACATACCATGACTGTCTACGTACGATTAACAGCCATTTCCACTTCATTGCTATGCCACTCTCTGTTCCCTTTCGCTCCCTGGCATCTCACTCGCTCCTTTTGCCCCAGGTTCCTCACTTTTTCACGTGCTGCCCTACTCCCTACCTCTCCACATCTTGCCATTTGGTGCTTCTTTCACAACTTGTCATCTAGCCATGTCTCTCGTTCCACATATGGTGCAACTTACCCACATTTTCTCCACTTGCACTTACTTCTCTTTCTCTTTGTCTCCGTTACACTTCTCCTACTACCGGTTGGGCCATCCTACTTGCTCACTGCCTTGATTTCCCTGTTGTCAGTCTGTATACTGCTCCTTTCCCCATTTCACAAGCAACACGGCATTATCGTGCCATAATGCCATGTTGCTCTTGTAACACCTGATGCAACTGAACCAAATGCCTTCTTTATTGTGCCTGTTCATGTTTTCATCATGTTACAATATAAATATATCCCTCCAGAGTGTGGGTACACTGGAGGACTTAACACGACTGGTGTGGTTCAGTCACAAGGCGCACCAGCCGTGGTAAATCCTCCAGTGTACCCACACCCTAGAGGAATAAACTGCTAAAGTAATACATACCTACTGTTTCAGTAAATTGTATCTTATGTGAATGTTATGCAATGGTTACACAAAAAATATGCAACATGCTTTTTGACCCGTTTAATTATCAATTGTCATTTGAGGAGAGCTCTATATGTTGTATCTGTGTGTACCTGTGGTGTACACTTGAAAACGTGGAAATCCAATGAAAAGATTAACTGCAAAAAAAAAAAAAAGTTTGCGAATTATTCCTAAAGTTCCGGATACAGCCCTACGCTCAATATGAACGCTTTAGGTATTACAGCCTTCTGGGAAAAATCTGGACATTTAGCCATTCTATTTGTATGCAAGAGCCGCTCAATGTCAGTCAGTATTCTCTTGTTCCTGCTGTAGTTACTTTGGCGTTGTATTCGCCACCAACACAGACTATGACAAAGGCGAGCCAAATTAATGAAGGCGAAATCACCTGACTTACTAAGGAGCCTCGTTTATGAGGGGCGCAGACACTCTCTGTAAGCCCTGAGCTCAATAGACGATTTTGTTACCCATAGTAAAGGCAGCATTACTTACACTAGACCTCCTTGTGAATGAGCTTGCTCAATGGAGTTTTCCTGCAATAAACTTGAACACTAGTGTGCCTGTTGTTCGCCCGGCTCATGCAGCGTAATCGGTTTGTGGAGGGGAACTCCCAGTCCGCGGCCAAAGTCAAAACCCAGCACATACAAAAAAAAAACTCTTCTTCCTAGAGCTGTGAAAGGGTGCCCCGCCCTCCGGCTGACGCTCCCCGCACACTAGTTCCGCGGGTTCCCCTTCTGTTCGCCAACCTCATTGGAGCAGCGTGTGAGACAGAAAGGCCAGCTAAGAACTGGTTAAATTAAAAAAAAAATGCGGGAGGACGCAGACACTGCAACTCGCGGAACATCTGAGTAACCACGCCCGCTGATGTCGTCTTCCTGTGTATAAGATAACCGCGTAGTTAGTGTGCTCTCCGTGTAACCAGCATTACAGAGGGGCCCTTGGGATCTGAGCACCATCCATCACTCATTGACCCCCTGTAGTGGGACTGTGTATAAAAAGTGGTACCCATGCTCGTCTGGACTTTTTAGAAAGTATCCATTTTCTTGTTTTGGGTTTCTAAACTCGCACCTCTAAAATACCAATTCAAGGAGTCTGTTCTTTACCTGCCCCAGCCCGTCCGTTTTAGCATAACGTGATTGACCTGGCAGACTAAGGCACACATAGACCAATCGCACACACAGGTGTGATCCTGGCACCAACCTAATCCATGTTAGCTCCAGAGCCCTAGCCTTCTCTGATTCTCCACATCCCACCATCAGTCTCTTTCAGGTTATTGATCTATGCATATATCTGACTTCAATACATGCCAGTCGCTCAAGAGAAACATCAAAATACTTTTCTAAGTCTTAAAAAAGAAAAACAACTTTTAAAATTACTCTTTAAAAATAAAGTGAAGCCTGCTCCCTTTTTAACCCTTAACTCAAGGATCCCAAATTCAGTTGTAATATTGGTTGGTCCACAAGTAACCCACGCCCCCAAAAAAATAGCACACCAGTCACATAAACATTGCATGATTAAAACAACAAGCATTTGTCAATGCCGAATGTTTGCTTGCTAGCATTGGTAGTGTAGGTGCTACAGAGTTGCATAATAAGAATGGCAGTGAAGTACTGAACTAAAGCCAACCCCACCACCACCCTGCAGATACTAACAGGCATTGGGGTGTACCTTTGGATCATGAGGCATATCGGCTACGCCATTTCACCACACTCTACCCTGCAGACACCGACAAGTGTCATGGTGTGCCTTGGGGTCTTTGGCCCTTGGCCCAGAAATTCAAACTGCACCAGGCTGTGGCGCAAGCCTGGGCGCAGCTCAACTTTGTTGCGCAGGGGTGTGGCCTGGGCGATATTCAACAGAACTGTGCTGTGGCTCAGCAGCTTTGAATCTCGCATCTTAGCCACCCCACTGTGCATGACAGTGGCACCGCGCCACGTTAAGTGTACAGAGTGGAGCATGGAGATGTGCAGCTCAAGTGCCATTGCCATTCACAGCACCTCCGATATTTAAAATGGGACATGAAAATGGGGCCATAATTTATGCAAGGTGCACATGGGGCCATTTGCATGTCATTATGGCCCCATTTGCATCCCATGAGTATGCAGGTGCGCCGATCCCCAACGACTTGCGCCTGGCACTCTGCCAGGCAGCAGCCGTTGGGGACCGACGCCCCCTGCTGCCTGATCGTGGGCATTTGTCTAAAACAAAAATCTTGGCTAATGTCCCTGGTGGTTCAGTGGACCGCTGTGTGCCCAATCACGGGCATCGGTGTAATACATCCCCCTCCAATATCCCTGGTTGTCCAGTGGACCACTATGTGCTCGATCGTGGGCATCGGTATAATAACCCCCCCGTCCAATATTCCTGGCAATCCAGTGGACCGCACTCTGCCCGATCACGGGCATCTGTAAAACATAAAAAATGACCTATTACCCTGGTGGTCTGGTGTACCCCTCCCCACCCGCCACTGGAGCCCCACTGCCCCATCCCCATCCCAGCGGCGGGCGCAGCAACCACCGCCTGCGCCCTGCAGCCCACTGACTCACAACCGGTAGGGCTGCATGCCCATTGGTTCATACAGAGTAACCATGGGCGTGCAGCCATACTGTACTTGCGATTCCAGATATGTGTTCACATATTCGACTGTGCAGGCACGGGTATGGCGGGCTGCATGCCCATTGGCTGATGCTGTGAATCAGTGGTGCGCAGCCCTACCGGCTGTCAGTCGGTGGGTGGCGGGTGGCAGGCGGGTGGGTGCTGCCACCCGCCAGCTTACCGCAGGGGGGGCAGAGCGTGGGGCCCAGGTGGGCGGTGGGGAGGGGGCACCAGACCACCAGGGTAATAGGTAATTTTTATGTTTTATAGATGCCCGCGATCGGCAGCAATCAGTGCACTGGACCACCAGGGATATTGGCGGTGGGGGATTTAAACAGATGCCCGTGATCAGGCAGCGATTGGTCCACTGGACCACCAGGGATATTGGATGGGGGTTTATTATACTGATGCCCGCGATCAGGCACATAGTGGTCCACTGGACCACCAAGGATATAGGACGGGGGGGTTATTTAACCAGATACCCACGATCGGGCAGCACTCGGTCCACTGGACCACCAGGGATATTGGGGGGGTGTATTTACACAGATGCCCACGATGGTGCATGGGGGGGCACCGCCAGGTGCGGCAAGAACCCGGGTGGCCACCCACAGGTGACAGCTGCCGTGTTGCTCCTTGCAATGCGGCAGCTCACCTGTGGGTGGGCATCATTTGTTCCTTTTTTTTTTTGGCTTAACTTTGTGCAGGCGCAAGTAGGGGTTGCGCATGCATGGCTCTGCACATTCCGGGCTGAATATCGGACTGTGCAGGTTATGCATGGGCACACACCCCCCACCTGTGCCTGCATACATTACTGATGCGCTCCTGCGCATCGGGATTTGTGCAGTGCACTTTTTCCTTTTGAATATCGTGCCGGGCGCATCAGTGGGTTGTGCATGGTGCAACGCTGTTGCGCCATGCGCAACCCTTTTGAATATCTGGGCCCTTACGTTCACCCAATTCCATCAGGAAATACGGCGAGATGGGTGCTGTGCAGGAGAATAGGATGGGCCAAAGAGTCCAAGGCACACCTCGATGTCTCTCACTGACTGCAGGGTGTGGGTGGGGGTGGAATGGTATGAGCATTACAGGTGACAATCCCAAGTCACGTCCCTGATGCTTGTCATTCTTTACAGGGTGGGGCGTTATGGTTGGAAACCCTAACGCCTCAGGCGTTCGTTGGTATTTTCACTCCAAATTTTCAACATGTTTTTTTTGTGACGCCCACCTCACGAACAGTAGCAATATCAATTTGTTAGCCAAAAGCTGCTTTTGCACAGCAACTATGCCATTTAGCACCACAGGTGCAAAAACACATTTCGAGCAGGATGTGAAAAATTACAGCTGTACTGTTCATGGGAAGGTGTAAAAAAATGGCAATGTTGAAAATCTGCAGTGAAAATATTAAAAAAATTGGTGAAGTCATGAGCGTGCGTAGAAACTTTGCAACGCACACCCATAATGTAATTAGTTTGGGGATTTTTTTACAGCAAATTGTCAACACAGGCATTTTGGGACCTCCGCTCATGAACAGTGTCACTGTGATTTTCTTAAAGGAAAACTACACCCAAAACCTGAAAAAATATATGTTGTGCAGAGTGTTTTAATTTGTATGTGAAGTTCTAGTGTTTCTTTCCCTCTGACTGGTATTAGGAGTTTTTCCAAAATGACCCTGCTAGCTTTATACTAGTTTTACTACCCCAAGGGATCTCCATACCTGATAGTGTAATTGTATTTCTGGTTCCCACAGTGCATTGTGTCTCGTGACTGTGATGTAAGAGAGACCCAACATTCAACACACACATGCCAAACAAACTAAATATCTTGGAAGCTTCACAAGCTGCACACAAATTACCAGCAGCAAAGTTTTTCAGGACAGTAAAACCTTTAGGATGAGGGTGGTCACCAAGCTGAATTCTACAGATTTTAAAATATAGCCATCTCTGTTGTTGTAAACTGATTGTAATGCAGTGTTTTCTGCTGGATTTATGGTCTCTGCTACATCACCATTACATGAAACAAGGTGCATTGTAGGACAAAGAAATGCAATAAACCTATTTGATATGGTGATCTCCAGGGGTCGTAAAACTACCTTAAAGCTAGCAGGCTAATTTAGGAAAAACTCCTAATACCAGTCAGAGGGAAGGAAACACTAGAACTTCACATACAAATTAAAACACTCTGCACAACATATACTTTTTCAAGTTTTGGGTGCAGTTTTCCTTTAATCAGTCCCGAACAGTGAATTCCCACAGCGACCACGCATTTATGCACTGGAAATGTAAAAACACATTTCAGCCATGGTGTGAAAAATGACAGCTGTACTATTCATAAGGAAGTGTAGAAAAATGCCAGTGGTGAAAATCTGGACTGAAAATATCACAAATTCATGTACTTACGAGTATGCGTGGAAACTGCGCAATGCTCGCTCGTAACACAGTCATTTTATGGACTTTTGTCACCACATTTTTAACATAGCCATTTTAAGACCTCTGCTCATGAACAGTATCACTGTGATTTTCTTAATCTGTCCCAAACATTGATTTCACACACGACTGCTCCATTGAGCGCTACATGCGCGGAAACACATTTTTTTTTTATTTAGTTGTTTAACCAGGTATAGCACACTAAGCTGGAAGCTTTTTTTTACAGGAGTGACCCGGAAGTACAAGCAGGTTAAGTGACTTGCTCAGGATCACACAGTATGTAAGTGGAACCTGTGGGATTCAAACCCAGGTCTGGTCTGCTGGATGTCACCAGATTTACAGATCAGAGCCTTAGACCACATGCTATACTGCCTCCTCAATTTTGGGCGAGATGTGAAAAATTACAGCTGTACTGCTCATAAGGAGGTGTGGTGAGATGGCAATGTTGAAAATCTGGAATGAAAATATTAAAAAATTTGCGAACTTACGAGCATGTGTAGGAACTGCACAATGCACGCTTATAAATCAGTCATTTTGGGGAATTTTTTCACCAAATTTTCAACATAGGTTTTGGGGGGCGTACCTCATGAACTGTGACACTGTCGTTTCGTAAATCAGTCCTGAAAGGTGGTTCTGTGCAGTGACCGCGAAATCACCTTTCAGTGCTGAGTAACGCAATGACAGTGCCAGAATTCATGAGGAGGGGTCCCAAAAAACCCATGTTGAAAACTTGGTGCCAAAATTCCAAAAAAATGCCTGCAATATGCATCAAAGTTGAAATAACCCTATTTATTCCATTACACAGCTTACTGGCATTTCTTCAGTTCGCGGTCGGCTTTGAAGAGTGCAGACGTGTTCCCAGTCCACTAAAGATTGTCGCACCAGCCTCCAGAGGTAAGTATGGGGTGAGGTGGGGGTGTGGAGAGGTGGATGTGCAGAGGGTGGGTGAGGGTTGGGGGGCAGGAGAATCAACGAGGGACCTTTTTTTCTTTTCAGTTTGTTTTCTTTTTAGGAAGATGGTGTGGGACTTGCGCGATGCTGGGGTGGGCACCCAGCATGACAACTGGAAGTCTGTTTCTTTTGAGGGGGGTTTAATTGAGCCGATGGGGAACTGGGCACCCCAGTCGCCAGTCTCACTTATGCCACACTGGGGTGGGCTCCCAGCATGGCACCTAGAACTCTTGGGGGGGCAAGGAGCCGACGGGGGATTGGGCACCCCCGTGAGCCATACTGTGTGTGGCAGATGGGGGGCGCTATTCAGAGACACTTAGAGGGTTGGGGAATATTATTACAATACTGATCAGGTGCGCCAATAGATGAAAACTGTGTCTAATTTTTCCAGTCTCTTTGGGGTTCTGTTTTCCTGCTTTTGTCAATGCTGCTCCTATCCTGAACTCTGACTCAACATTGCAAGGATGGCAATTAGATATTTTTTTGGAAACATTCTGAGGATGTCATTTTAGTCACTTGCCTCCTCCCAGAAAGATAGTCCTAGGAAAAGTTCACTTCAAACTGAATTTATGTTCCAGGAAGAGAAAGCAGAGACATATACAAGCAGGATAGCCGGTGTGATGTAGACAGAGAGTTCTGAGTGCTATATAATATATTATTTTTTTATATAAAATGTATTAATGACTATCTCTGCTGAAAAATTCTAATGCTCTAGGAGTGACCTCAACCCCGCCCCAATTTTCAGCTGAGAGATGCAAGCTAAGAGAAATGCTGACAGCATGTGTATCACACACCTCAGGCCCAGATATTCAAAGGTTGCATGCGCAACAGGGTTAACGCATGCATAAGTCAAAAATATTGCCATTCTGCGATATTCAGCAGAGAGCAGTTACGCCACTGACAACAGGTTGCGCCAAAGAGCAATGCAAATGAATGCATATCAACAGGAGAGAGAGGAACCATACATAACCTACGCCAACCCGATATTCAGTCGGGTTGTGCAGAGTTTGTACATCGCAACTCCAACCTGCGCCTGCACAACCTTGAGCCAAAAAAAAAAGGATCAAGTTGAGGGCCACCCACAGGTGAGCTGCTGTAGTGCAGGGCGCAACACAGCAGCTGCCACCACTGGCTGGCCCCCAACTCAGTCCCTGTGCCCCCCACCAGCCCGATCGCTGGGCAGAGCGTAAAACAACCCCCACCCACACATCTCCGAAGCCCGATCGCAGGCATAACCTGTATCAACCCCCCACCAGCCCGATCGCTGGCATAGAGTAACATGAACCCCCCCCACACATCTCCCACAGCCCAATCAGCGGGCATCACAGTTACAGAAACCCCAAACACATACCGAAGCCCGATCGGGGCGTGGTCCCCATGAAACCCCCACATATCCCACAGCCCATTCGCGGGCAGAGCGATATAGACCCCCAGTACCCGATCGCGGGCAGAGATATAACCCTCCCCCAAGCGAATATCTCCCTGGTGGTCAGTGGACCGTAAAACCCGATCCGCGGGCAGAATGTCACATCACAACCCCAAAATCTCCCTGGTGTCTAGTGTCCCCCCACCCACCGAAGCCCTCCACCCGCTCCCCGCGGCGGCGAAGCGACAGCATCCACCCGTCTGCCGCCCGCCCGCCCGCCGACTGACTGTCGGTAGGACGCACGCCAGTAGTGCAGAGCTACAGCCAATGGGCGCACACGCCCTACAAGACAATCGCGAGTTTGAAAATCTGGGCCTCAGTTTTTAGAGACAATGTGTTACATGGAAGAATTTAATTAAGGATCCTATTTCTCTGAGTTAATTACAGACTGGTTTGAGTTAATTTTGTTAAGAGGGAAATCATAAAAAAGGTTTATGACATTGAAGAGAAAAACCCAGCTTATTACGTAGAAGTTCAAAATCATAAAGCTGCTTTCATGTCCTAGAAGGGGAAGTTAATTATGAGATCAAAGAAAATGTCATTTGAAGGATGTGAATTATGCTGAAGTTGCAGAATGTTTCTTTTTTGTATAAGACATATTTTCATATATCTTGACTGGGAGGAACTAGGTGACCTTCTGCAAAGAGGTGGGGTGAAAACCAGCTTTTAATTTAGCCTGTTTTACTTCACAGACACACATTGTTTTCCTAGACTCTGACCAAGCAAGATCGTTGAGCACTTAAGCAAGTATTTAGAGACTAAGTACTGAAGTAGAAATTTGCATAGTTTAAACCTTGTTTCTTTTAAAAGATGTGTATGCTTTTTGATATGAGTTCTGTATTTTGTGTTTCAGGTATTTTTAACTATTTTAGTAAACATTTTTTTAGAACTTACTTGGTCTGTCTTTGACTTTTTATTTTGTAAAAAAAGTACATGTTATAGCAGACAAGAGACATTAGCTTGAATGGTGGTATCAAACTGGAAAGAGAAGCATTTTAAATTTGAGGTCTTTATTAAAGTTTTAAAGGGTTCATCTCTGTACACCTGGTTAGGTGCCCATAGACAAAGATATCTGGGCCCCTGAAGACAGACATATCTGAGCCTGTGCATTGGGCATGCTAGCAAGAGGTTAACAGTTTGTATTCCTCCAGAACTGAGACCAAAGGTTGATCCAAACTCACAAAAACAGACAAGAGGGCTACCTTGTCTGTTACACTGTTCACAAGACTGTGCTCAGAGGTCGGCACTTTGGGAGTAGAGGGCCTGACCTGCTGAGTGGGTCTGTGACAGATTGGTTTAACAGCGATGGCATTATTTTGGTATCACAAGCTTTATTGTTCTGTGTCAGCTGAGACTGTAAACTCTCTTGCAACGAAAGAAAAAAGGCAGAGTTTTATTTTAAAAAGGAAACAGAACTATATATCACTTGGCTTACAGTCGAGTTCCTACCCATTTTATTTTTTTCCTCTAAAGTGCAGTCAGAGTACCCGTAGTCAAGGAAGAAGAAGATGACTTCCGACTGCAGCAGGCACACTGTAGATTACTTGAAGCAGTTGTATGGGGACAAGGGAGTCGCGTTCGAGGTGACAGCCAAAAAGTAGAACCTCACAGAGGCTCTGATGGCAGCAGATACCCAGAGCAGCGAGTCACTGACCAAGACTGAAAAGGACAGCAGGGCCACTGTCAATGAAGGGTCACAGCAGCAAGGGATGATCACCAGTATCCTGAATCCAGAGGTACTCAAACTGCAAATTGAGTTACGCAGGATGGAACTGGAGGCAGAGTGACAACATAGGGAGGCAGGCCATGAGGAACGTGAGCGCCAGCGAGATGCAGAGGAGAAGAGAGAATGAGAACGCCGAGATGCAGACCGTGAGGAGAAGGAACGCCAGAGGCAACACTAACTGGAGAAGATACGACTCTGACAAGCAGCACCAGAGCAGGTAAGTGGCTTGAGTTTAACTGGGACTGCAGGACTGGGTTACAAATTGAACTCCAAATTAATAACCGAATTTAAGGAGGGGGAAGATATGGATGTTTTTTTAAATTCTTTTGAAAAAGTTTGTATTCAGGCTAAAATTCCTAGAGAGTCCTGGAGCTTCCAGCTATCCCCGCTACTTACCGGGAAAGCATGGGTGCATTGGGTCAAATGGACAATAAAGACAGCAATGATTACAGAAAACTAAAAGCTACACTGTTAAAAAGTTTTAATTAACTGCTGAATCATACAGAGCTAAATTCCGTAAGCTCAGAAGAAGCCCTGATATGAGCTATGAGGAGCTAGCCACAAAACAACGTCAGTTTTTAAAACATTGGTGGGAAGGAAATGAGGCAACCTCTGTTGATAAAATTGAAAATGTGATTTTATTAGAACAGTTTTATTGGGCATGCCCAGCAGAGCTAAAACCCTGGCTAGAGGACCGAGATCCAAAAACAGTGAAAGAGGCTGCTGAACTCTCGGACCGCTATGCCAAGAGCAGACCCGCTTTGAGAGTGAATGAGGTGGGCGTGGCAGTGCAGAAAGGGAAACGCGCACCTTCAGGACAGTTAAAACCCTCACTGCCTCCACCGAAACCAGTTAGCCCCAGGTTTCCAAGAAAAGATTTCTATGAAATGAGAAATGCTTGTTAATTATGTAAAGAAACTGAGCACATTGCCAGACAGTGTCCAAGAAGGGCAAGCAATAATACACAAAGTGGTACCAGAAAGGAAGTAAGTTGTTTGTGTGTCCCTGGAAGCATGCCAGTGAACATGAGGGAACACATGCACCCAGTCATGGTAAATGGCGCACAGACACAGGGGTTAAGGGACACAGGGGCATCCATGACATTGGTGAAAGGGGATCTAGTACAGCCTGGTCAGCTTATCTCAAATAAATACATAACTGTACAAGGGTTTACTGGTGACGAGAAAACATTGCCACTTGCTAGTGTTCTCCTGGATTGGGGTGAAATAGGGGGAACTGTGCAACAGGTGGCTGTAGCCAACACATTAGCAGTGGATGTCATCCTGGGTAACAATCTCCAACAGGGGATGGTATGTGCAGTTACCCATAGCCAAGTGGCAAGGGAAAATTGTCATTCCCTGAACCCCACAGAAACCAGTGTGGAAACCACGTAGAGGCTGCTTCCCCAGCTTGTGTCTCCAGATGGGGAGACTGATAAAAAGGGGGTAGAAATTTCCCTGGTAGCGAGTGACCACACAGCTATGGAAGGTTACTCCGAAGAGGGAGGGGTGACCTATTGTCAGAGGGTTGGAACTGACAGTGATCCTGAGGGCCCTGATGCTAGTGCTAGGGACCCTAGTTTAGTGATGGAAGGGGACCTGTCCCATGCCTTGGAACTGTGTGAGGGGTTTGCAGCTACTCAGAGGGGTGACCCTAGTTTAGAGAAGCTGAGGGCTTGGGCAGACTTGGAAGGCACACAGGGACGTGACGGCAGACATAACGTTTATTGGGAAAATGGACTTATGTATTCACAGGCAGTACAAACAGAGGGAGGGATGCTAGGCAGGCAGCTTGTCATTCCCCAGGAGTTTTGTGAGCAGTTGCTCAAAATTGCATGATATTCCTTTATCTGGTCATCTGGGAATCACACAAACTATGCAGTGGTTAGCCCAGAATTTCTATTGGCCTAACTTCACCCAGCAGGAGAAGAAGTATTGCAGATCTTGTCACCGGTGCCAAGAAATAGGGAAGGCGGGCAACAGAACCCAAGCCACCCTGATCCCCTTGCCCATAGTGGAGGAGCCATCCCAGAGGGTGGGAATGGATATTGTGGGGTCTTTAAATACCCCCAGCTCCTCAGGGAAGAGATTCATCCTGACTGTGGTGGATTATGCCACCCGGTACCCAGAGGCTGTCGCCCAATCCTCTCTGAGGATAGACAAAGTGGCAGATGCTTTACTTGATATTTTCTCCTGTGTTGGATTTCCACAGGAGGTAATCACCGATCAAGGGTGTTCCTTCTTGTCGGACCTGATGAAATGCTTATGGGAGAAGTGTAGGGAGGTGCAGAGATGCACGACACCGTATCACCCACAAGCCAATGGGCTTGTGAAACGATTCAGTGGTACCCTAAAGTCAATGCTCCAGGCATTTGCTGAACAGCATGGGAGGGACTGGGAGAAATACCTTCCTCACCTGTTGTTTGCATACAGGGAGGTGCCCCATGAGTCGACAGGATTTTCCCCCTTCAAACTCTTATATGGACGCCGGTGACATGGGCCCCTAGACTTGATCAGGGAGGACTGGGAAAGCAAACACGCCACCCAGGGAACTCCCATTGTGAATTACATCCTTAGGTTTAGGGAAAGGCTGAAGGACCTTATGGGGACAACCCAGAACAACCTGGCAGCTGCCCAACAAACGCGAAAGGTGTGGTATGACTGCAGAGCCAGAGCTCGCTCATACATTGTGGGTCAGGAAGTCATGGTCCTTATTCCGGTCCAGAAAGATAAGCTGCAAACTGAGTGGGCAGGACTGTACAAAGTGGTTAGGAAGGTAAATGACGTGAACTACATTGTGGAGTTACCTCACTGTAGACAGACTAAAAGGATGTACCATGTCAACATGATGAAGCCACATGCAAATAAGGCTGACATGGTGTTTGCAGTGTGTAGTCATGAGGAGAGGATGGATGAAGGAGACACCCTTCTGGATTTGCTGGAGGAAAATAAGTGGGAGTCCTCTGTGGAGGCAGTAAAATTGTCTCCACAGCTGGTCTTGGACCAGGTCCAGAAAGTAAGGGAAGTTTTAGCAGGCTTTGCCCCCTTGTTTAGCACCAAGCCTGGACTAACCCCCTAAACAACAAATGATGTGGAGACAGGGACACAGATGCCCATACGGCAGACAGCATATCGGGTGTCAGAGGCTGTCCAAAAGGACATTAGGAGGGAAGTGGAGGAGATGATGGATTTAGGGGTAATCCAAAGATCCCACAGTCCCTGGGCCTCACCCGTAGTCCTTGTTCCCAAGCCAGATGGCTCAACTCATTTCTGTGTGGACTATCATGGACTGAATGCAGTCACAAAGTCCAATGCCCACCTGATGCCCTGGACGGATGAACTCCTGGACAAGTTGGGAGGGGCGACCTACCTTATGACTATTGACCTGACAAAGGGATATTGGCAGGTAGAATTGACAGACAGAGCTAGGGAGAGATCAGCCTTCATCACTCCAATAGGCTTATTTGAGTTTACAGTAATGCCTTTCGGAATGAAGAATGTCCCAGCCAGTTTCCAAAGGTTGGTGAACCAGGTGCTAAATGGTGCTGAGTAGTATGCCGTGGCATACCTGGATGATATTGCCATCTTTAGTACCAGCTGGGAGGAACACCTACAGTATCCCACCTTATGGAAGTGCTGGACAGGATACAGAGGGCCGAGCTCACTTTCAAAGCCGAGAAGTGCCAGGTGGCCATGGGGGGAGTGGCATACCTCGGGCATGTGGTAGGCCAGGGACAGCTCTGTTCTAACCAAATAAAGAGAGAGGTGATCCAGGTGCGGCCCAGACCAGAAACCCAGAAGCAGGTCAGGAGTTTTCTCGGGACAGCTGGGTACTATAGAAAATTTGTACCCAATTACAGTGCCCTAGCTGCTCCCCATCTGACCTAAAAAAGAAAAAGATGCCAAAGAAAAATACCTGGGGCCCAGCCTGTGAGGAAGCCTTTACCAGACTGAAGGAGGCACTGTGCAGTGCTTCTGTTTTGACAAGTCCCAACTATATAAAAATCTTTATAGTTCAGACGGATGCCTCAGATGTGGGTATTGAGACAGTACTGAGCCAGACGTGTAGCCAAAGGACAGGCCACCCAGTTGTGTACCTGAGCAGAAAGCTGCTTCCCAGGGAGCAAACGTACTCCATGGTGGAAAAGGAGTGTCTAGCCATAGTGTGGGCCCTAAAGAAATTAGAGCTATACTTGTATGAGCAGCATTTTGTGGTGCAGACTGGCCACAACCCCCTGGTTTGGCTGGCACAGATGGGGAAAATCAATGGCAGACTACTAAGATGGAGTCTTGCTTTACAAGGGTATGATCTAAAAATTGTACATAGGGCTGGAGTGAAGAATCAAAACTCAGATGGATTGTCTAGGGTCTGTGAGGAGTGAACTGATTTGGGAAGCTCATTGCATATAGGGGACAGATCCCCTCAAACTCAATCTAGGTGGTGAAGAGTGTGACGTAGACAGCCAGTTCTGAGTGCTGTATATTTTTTTTTTATATAAAATGTATTCATGACTATCTCTGCTGAAAAAGTCTAATGCTCTAGGAGTGACCTCAACCCCCTCCAGTTTTCAGCTGACAGATGCAAGCTAAGAGAAATGCTGACAGCATGTGTATCACACACACTCAGTTTTTAGGGACAATAGGCGCTTTTTCACACAGGTTTTTAAAATGAAATGAGCGTTACCTGTGGCACCGTTGTGCTCTGTTGCATTTTTAGGATCCCTTTACACTCCGCAAATTTTCTGGCAGCTCCCACCTACATTTGTGTTTTGGCACCCCCACAGAGCTTGCTGCTCTATTGCTGTTTGTGCACCACTTCAGAATGGCTGTTTTACACAGCCCAATGAAACGGAACACTACGGTGCAAATCACGAAAAGCAGAGATTGCGGTTTGGATGAACGTTCACCTATGGAACAAAACAGATGTACTTTACGCACAAGGGATGTAACGGAATACTGTTTCCGTAACAGTTATTCCGTTATATAAACCTGTGTGTAAAAGCACCTAATGTGTTACATGGAAGACTTTAATCAAGGATCCTGTTTCTCCGAGTTAATTTTGTTAAGAAGGAAATCATAAAAAAAGTTTATGACGTTGAAGAGGAAAATCCAGGTTATTACATAGAAGTGCGAAATCATAAAGCTGCTTTCATGTCCTGGAAGGGGAGCTTATTATGAGATCAAATAAAATGTCATTTGAAGGACATGAATTATGCTGAAGTTGCAGAATGTTTCTTATTTGTATAAGATATGTTTTCATATATCCTGACAGGGAGGAGCTAGGAGACCCCCTGCAAAGAGATAGGGTAAAAGTCAGATTTTTATTTAGCCTGTTTTACCTCACAGACACACATTTTTTTTCTAGACTCTGACAAAGCAAGAGCAGTGAGCACTTAAACAAGTATTTAGAAACTAAGTAACGAAGTAGAAATTTGCACTGTTTAAACCTTGTTTCTTTTAAAAGATTTGTATGTCTTTTGACATAAGAGTTCTGTATTTTGTTTTTCACATATTTTTAACTATTTTAGTAAAATTATTGTTAGCACTCACTTGGTCTGTCTTTGACTTCTTTCTATTTTGTAAGAAAAGTACATGGTAATAGCAGACAAGAGACATAAGCTTGAATGATGATATCAAACTGGAAAGAGAAGCATTTTAAATCTGAGGTCTTTATTAAAGTTTTAAAGGGTTCATCTCTGTACACCTGGTTAGGTGCCCGTAGGCAAAGATATCTGCCCCCCCCCCCAAAGACAGAAATATCTGAGTTTGTGCATTGGGTATGCTAGCAAGAGGTTAACAGTTTGGATCCCTCCAGAATTGAGACCAAAGGTTGATCCGAACTTACAAAAACAGACAAGAGGGTTACCTTGTCTATTACACTGTTCACAAGATTGTGCGCAGAGGTTGGCACTTTGGGAGTAGAGGGACTCACCTGCTGATTGGGTTTGTGACAGCCGGCAATATGCTAATCAACACTATCATATCGCTGCTCAGTGGAGCGGTCTCTCCCTTTCAGCTGTATGCCACTGCATTTTTCAGCTGCTGTCATTGACAGCTGCAGCATTCATTGATGAACTGTGGCTATATATGCAAACACACTGACTGAACTGGAAGACAGGGTGCCATACCTAGAAAAACTCGGATGATGGCACTATGATTCTTGCATGTGCGTGCATGCAAACATAAAAATGTAATTTAAGTACACACAGTAAAGCCCCTGGAAGGCAAATAAATAAATATGGATCCTCCACTTTTTTGATTAGGGCCATCTGAAAAGCTGAAGCTACAACACACGCATCCATCGCCCCCCCAACCTCCCCCAACACATGTGTAAAGCTCACCATCACCACGGCCCAGCCCCACACCCACACACACAGACAGACCACCACCCCAGACACAGCCAGCTCCTCCTCCCTACACACATGCCCAGCCCCCAGACACACATAATGCCAGCTACCCCAACATTGACAACCACACCCACGAGGCAGCTCCCCCACCCCTCCACAGACATGTACATCTGCCCCCACATACATATTCAGTTTTTAGTATTAAATTCATTAACTGATTTTTTTTCCCAACAGCCTGATATATTGTAAGTGCAACTTGACCCCTTCACCTCTCAACCCACTTAAGCTATAATATGAAAATGTGGTGTATCTTTTTCAAAAGTTAGATAGAAGGTGCTGTTTTACTGTACTGTACCCATGCTTTGTTTCTCATGCAACTCAATCCCTGACTGTGCCACTGTACAGTAGTTTGAAGCTGAACTTGCAAATACCATTTCATGCCCTGACACACCAGAATCAGAGCCCCTACATGCTGACATTCTACAACACCATCTGACCCGATTAATTGAACATTTCTGACTGAGATAATTACATGATAGATGGATGGATAGAAAGATAGATAAATGCAATAGTATGAACATTACAATGTGAACTCATGCTTAACTATCTCCTTGTGGTTCTGAAATCTCCAGTACCCCATTCTGCTCTGTTTCTCCAGCTCTGGGTGAACCCACAACTGCCGGTTGAAAACCCAGCTATATAACAAATGTAATTGCTGGGGTGAAGGAGAAGTGGAGCAGACTTGTTACTGCAGTCAGCCAGTTTTGTTGCTTCAGTCAGCATGTCACACTCCCAGTCACGCTCAGACAGACTGACTTGCATCACTTTTAACCCTGTAACCCACAGTAACCTCAATACAAAAAAAGCATTTGTCAATACCGAATGTTTGCTTGCTGGCATTGGTAGTGTAGGAGTTACAGAGTTGTATAATAGGAATGGTAGTGAAGTACTGAACTGAAGCCAACCCCACCACCACCCTGCAGATACTGACAGGCATTGGTGTGTGCCTTTGGGTCATCAGGCATAACGGCCACGCCATTTCACCACACACTACCCTGCAGACACTGACCAGTGTCACAGTGTACTTTGGGGTCTTTGGCTCATATGTTCACCCCATTCCATCAGGAAATATAGTGAGATGGGTGCTGTATAGGAGAATAGGGAGAACTTTGGGGCCGAAGAGTCCAAGGCACACCTCAATGCCTCTCATTGGCTGCAGGGTGTGGGTGGGGGTAGAATGGTATGAGCATTACCGGCGACAATCCCAAGTCACACCGCTGATGCCTGTCTTTCTTTACAGGGTGGGACGTTATGGTTGGAAACCCTAACACCCCAGGCGTTCGTTGGTATTTTCATTCTAAATTTTCAACATGGTTTTTTTGTGGCCCCCACCTCATGAACAGTGGCAATATCGGTTTGTTAGCTGAAAGCTGCTTTTGCACAGCAACTAGGCCATTTGGCACCACAGGTGTGAAAACACATTTTGAACAGGATGTGAAAAATGACAGCTGTACTGTTCATGGGGAGGTGTAAAAAATGGCAATGTTGAAAATCTGCAGTGAAAATATTAAAAAAACTGGTGAAGTCACACGCATGCATAAAAACTGTGCAACGCACACCCGTAATGTAATTAGTTTGGGGATTTTTTACAGCAGATTGTCAACACATGCATTTTGGGACCTCCGCTCATGACAGTGTCACTGTGATTTTCTTAATCTGTCCCGAACAGTGATTTCCCACAGCAACCACATACTTATGTGCTGGAAGTGTAAAAACACATTTCAGCCATGGTGTGAAAAATGACAGCTGTACTGTTCATAAGGAAGTGGGGAAAAATGCCAGTAGTGAAAATCTGGACTGAAAATATAAAAAAAATTCATGAACTTACGAGGGTACGTGGACACTGCTCAATGCTCGCTCATAACACAGTCATTTTATGGACTTTTGTCACCAAATTTTTAACACGGCCATTTTAAGACCTCTGCTCATGAACAGTGTCACTGTGATTTTCTTAATCTGTCCCAAACATTGATTTCACACACTGAATATGCCATTGTGCGCTACTTGCATGGAAACACATTTTGGGTGAGATGTGAAAATGACAGCTGTACTGCTCATAAGAAGGTGTGGAAAATGGCAATGTGAAAGTATTAAACATTCATGAACTTATGAGCGTGCGTAGGAACTGAGCAACGCACACTCGTAAATCAGTCATTTTTGGACATTTTTTCACCAAATTTTCAACATAGAGTTTCTGGGGGCCTACCTCATGAACTGTAAAACTGTCATTTGGTAAATCGGTCCCAAAATGTGGTTCCAAGCAGTGACCGCGAAATCACCTTTTGGGTCCGATTAACGTCATGACAGTGCCAGAATTCATGAGGAAGGGTCCCAAAAACCCCATGTTAAAATTCGGTGCTAAAGTTCCAAAAAATGCCTGAGATATGCACCAAAGTTTAAAAAAAAACTATTTATTCCATTATACGGCATTTCTTCAGTTTGTAGGTTGGTTTTGAAGAGTGCAGATGTGTTCCCGGTCCACTGAAGATCATCTTGCCGGCCTCCGGAGGTAAGTATGGGGTGAGGTTGGGGTGTGGGGAGGTGGATGTACAGAGGGTGGTCACAGGTTGGGGGGCAAGACAATCAACGAGGGGCCGTTTTTTTCTTTTCGGGTGATTGTTTTGTTTTCAGGACAATGACGCAGGACTTGTGCAATGCTGGGGTGGGCTCCCAGTGTGGCAGCTGGAAGATTTTTTTTGGGGTGGGGTCAGTGGAGCCGACAGGGGATCAGGCACCCCCGTCGGCCATACAGATGTGTGCCATGCTGGGGTGGATCCCAGCGTGGCAACTGGAAGTCTGTTTCTTTTGGGGGGGGTTAATTGAGCTGACTTGGGATTGGGCACCCCCGTCGCCTCCTCCCGGAGCAAACATAAAAACGTAAAAACTGAACCAAAGTAACTGACTTAAAGAGCTGCTGATGCCTGAAAGAGAACTTTGAAAAACACAATATTTAGATACAGTTCAGCTTGCATTCCATATATATTCTGTAGATTTCTCCCCATTACTTATTACTGAGAAATTTGCATGGAAACATGCTCTATATCCTTTAGAGTTCATCTGCCTCTTTTGCTAACTCCCTGCTGCTTGTCATAGTCCTCTGTTGTCACTTCACAATCTGTTGCCATGGGAGTAATTGTGATGTCACAAGTAGAACATTATGACCTCAGGTGGGGAAAAAGTAAAAGGAATATTTTAACTCTTCAGGAGCAAAGATCCCATTTTCATGCAAATGGTCTCAGTAATAAATAATGGGGGTGAGAAATACAGAACTAATGTGAAATACAAGCTGAACTGTGTCTGAATGATGTGTTTTGTTAAAGTTGTCCTAATGGCATCAGCTGCTCTTTAGCCCCCAGTTTAAACCCCAAATCCTGAGTGGGGAAGGGGAGGGGAGGAGACAGCTTGTAGCTCAGGCTGATGCCTGGGGCTGTGGTGTAGATGCATCTCCCGGTGCATCTCACTGCTCCGGCCATAACATTAGTGTGTGTCGGTGTATCTACAGAAAATGTGTCTGCCACATAAAACAAACGAATATATCTAAAGCTCTCCCAAAGTTAAAACTTACTAGAAATATTTTCAGCAGCAGTAACAATTGGTCCTCGACTGCTAGCAGGGCAGAGCATATCCTAAATGCAGAGTCTGGGTCAACAGGCAGAAACAAGAAAACACGCCTGGAAAACACACCATGCGTTGCATTGCCTACAGATCTTGGAGACTCAGTGACAAACGCTATTTCAGTTTGGTGCGGAAATTCCATGGGCCAATCAGGAAATCTGTTTCTTTTGCCATTTTCTTAGTGAAAGCGGAAAACCCAGGGGAAAACCAGTGTCACTGGACATTGGAGTCCTGGATTGGAATGGACAGCTTGGCGGCAGCTCCCTCCTCCCTGGCCACCCCTTACAGGCAAAAAACACTGATCATCACACATGAAAAAAATACCCAGCCAACTAAAAACACTGAGTAATGCATTTTCAATCTGCCTGTAAAAAACACCCCTTTTCCCTGTTTTGGCGGGTGCAGATGTGTACCTTAGTGACTACAGAGTGCCACCACCGGGCCTTGATCATAACATTACAGTTGTGGCATTGTCTAACAACATACTGTACTGGAAAATAATGGAAAATTTACTGATCTGTATTTAAAGGAGACTGGGACTAGCAAGAGTTTCTGGGGCCAAAACAGGCTTTTGCAGTTACTCCCTGTTGCACAGTGCACAGAACAGGGGTGTCACCAAACAACAAAAATGTGTATACCATGACCATGTTTGTTTCTCCATCTGGCACAACAAACACGTTTTGTACACTGTTGTACTGTCTGTTGGTCCCCACCCTTGCACTGTTAAATACAGTTATACAGTGCTCCCTCAAGACACTGACATACCATCCCCAAAGCCTGTAATGTGTTGTTCTTGGGAATTACAATCTAAAAGGCCAGATCTTCTGGTTTTAACTCCCAGACATGAAATTACAGAAATAATTGACTGGCTCTTTCTTGTGTTTCATGGAACAATGGCAGCAGTGTGGAGCCTTGTTGTTGCCTTCTAACACAACATTGTACACCATGGAGTACTGTATGTCTCTCCACAGCCCTGGCAGAGACAGGGTGGTAATAATCAGATTAACTAAAAAGAAATTTCAGTGTGTGCTGTTATATCTAAAACACGGAAAGAGCTGCAACCCCACTCCCTGTATTGGTGTACCAGCCAGTCTAACAGCTCTTGCTGCGGCATGGGCCATGGCCTCCTGAGTACTCCCCTGTCTAGGGGTACTGTAATCTGATGTTAATCTCACTGGCAGCCTCTTGTAAACAGTCCTGTGATCAGGTCACCCTTCTCTCTTTTCCCCTGGGAGATGCTGGAACAGGGGCACCTTTGGCAGATGGAGTAACCAATCTGACACTTGGGGCTGGATGTTCACAGGGTAGGGCAGGGCTTGTGTCAAGCCCTGGGTCACCACACTACGTTTCTGGCAGTGCACCAAACAGGTTTGCTGCAGCTGCATCCAGTTTTAATAGATGGAATGCAGTTGTGACAGTTTACCTGATTTACGGCAGCGTGTGCCACGTATTTGGCGCAAGCACCATAAGAAGGGTCCCCAGGATTTATGCAAATTAGAACACAAAAAGTTGGTCTAATTAATAGCAGTTGCCACACGGGATGTAAAATCCCATTCGATTGCCACAAGCCTGGTGCACCATATCATTGATGCACCTGGGGCTCGCGACAATCAGGCTGCTTTTAAAATCCAGCCCGTGGATTTAATATACTTGACTCTCCCTTACTAAAGCAGGTGGCTCTTCAAGACAGTTTATTCATACTGGTCACAGACCTAATTTACTCAACTTCTGCATGGTTATAGTAATTATAGTACTCCTACATTTCTGTGTATCAGCTGGTCACCCTACAGCAGCTGCAGAGTGATCTGTAATCCTGGACTCTCTCAGATCCTGTTCCAATGAGTATCTCTGAGCCCTGGGAATGCCTTTCCCACCTTGGCTATATTTGGCCCTGGTAACACTACTCCTGTTTCCCAGTGTACACCTCATGAACTTTTGAAACAAGTATTTTCCTTCAGCTGGGCTTGAACAGATATGCTGTCAGGATGCACATATGTTCAGGGTCACAGCTTTTTTTGCCTTATGGGCACATCAGACTAGCACCAGACTGGCAACCCTTCCCAGTGACCCTCCCAAAACTCCTGATGCCCCACACATAGCAGGGCCCACATCAGCAATAGCTCCACTTGCTGCAACCCCTTGTAGCCCATCACCCCAAGGACAGCCCGTCGAGATGGTCCACAAGTGCCAATTTTACATTTTGGGGGGGGGGGGTGAGAGACCCTTCCCATATTCTCAGAGAGAGTCTCCTACCCTGACTCATCATGCAGCATTGGTCCATACTCCTTTCATCCTCTGGTTCCTGGGATAGCGGTCTTTGTAGTTCTGATGGCAACCCCCATTCATACACAAAACTCAATCCCTGTTTAGTGGAATCCTCTGAGGGCCATTAGCTGGCACTCCTTGGTGTACCCCATGGATTCCCTCACTCGCCATAGGATTACATCTACTTGCCCCAGTTACACTGGACCACCAATATTTGACTGCCACCTCTTGTCCTGGGTTGAGAAATGTCCTGAGTGCCTGAGGTCTGACCTGGTACATGTGAGGCCTGCAGAAGCACTATACAATCCCCTTGCTAAGCAAAGTTTAAGAACCTTGCGCCATCCTCTGGCAGCAAGAGTGGCAAAGCACTCACATCCCCAGTCATGAGCCTGTAATGGGCACCGTGTGCCCCTGGCTCATGTCCTGAGCTAGTCACCTAGCAAGTCACATCATGTGGCCTGCTCTTTGGGGAGCTTATCAGTACCCCTTACACCAAACAGGGGAGCTGCCATGCCTGCATGGCTTCCCCAGACCAGCACCCTAGCATTGGGCACTCCAATGGCACCCACTAAGCAAGAGCACAGGGACATGGCATCCCTTCCCCTCCCCCTGCTGGAACTGGGCTAGATGGGATAGATTGTCCCAGTTTCCCGCTAAGAACTCCAACCATCTACCTGGTCACAGGGCACCATTTGTATTGCCTAAGCCCCACTCATACCCATTATCCCTTAGAGGGTGATACACAGGCTCCCTGTCCCTCTATTGGGCATGGCTAGTAACAATCATGTCCCCTACTGTAGGGAGAGGGTTATTAGTGAACCAAGTTAAATGAAGAGGCATTATCCTAAATATGTGATGGTGTTGATTGGATATGAAATGAAAAAAATAAAATCTTTCAAAATCTGCCCTTTTTCTCAGATTTTGTATCAGTCAGATTTTGTACTTTTTTGTTTGGTTTTAATTTAGCTTTATTTAAGGAGCCATACTTTCAGTTCAGCTGTGGATACATTTCATTAAACATTAAACTTGGGCCATACAACGTGCCCAGTACATAATTTTACCATATCATGGACTAGATATTCAAAAGTTAGCGTGGGGTGCAAATCCATTGTGCTGGACTAGCGCCAAATTTGTCCCCAACTGCTATATTGAAAAGGACATTTAGTACCGGCGCTAGGTGTTAGCGCCGACACTAAATTATAATGTATGCAAGGTAGGGACTTAGGGAAGGGGCCCTGAATGCTGGCTCACTGGCATATTCCAAAGCATAGCGCTGCGCTGTAGGCATTAGCGTGACCTGTAGCACGATGCCAAATACCGCTGGCAAAAAGCTGGCAGTAATGCTGCGGTGTCAGCTCCCCCCTTCCAATCACAATCCCTGACCCCCAGTAGCATCAAATAACACAGAATGCTATGGTAGTGGCCCCCCCAGCATGTATCCCGACCCCCATTTAAAATAAAATAGATCCATTGCCCTGGTAGTCTAGTAGTTCCCCACCACCCAGCACACATCCGACCCCGTTTGAAACTAGAAAAGTAAGTTTCCTTGGTAGTCTAGTGGTCCCCCACCCCAGCACATATTCCAACCCCGTTTGAAATCAAAATAGATCTGTTTCCCTGGTAATCTAGTGGCCCACCCCACCCATCAGTGACACCTCGACCATCAAATTTCTTCCCAGAATGGAGCGGCGACCAGCTCAGCCCTCCTCTCACCACCATGGCGGCCACCGATTGAGGTAGGAAGCTCCTTCCTATCTCAGTCGGTGGCCAGCCATATGGTAAGAGCAATCAAGCCAATTACCGGCTCCATTCTGGGAAGCAATTTGGGTAGTCGAGTAGTCACTACGAGGAGAGTACTAGCTTCCAGGAAAATAGATCTATTTTGATTTCAACAAGGGTCGGATATGCTGTGGGAATGCGGGACCACTAGACTACTAGGAAACTGACTTTTAATTTCAAATGGGGTCGGATGTGTGCTGGGGGTGGGTGGATCACTAGACTACCAGGAAAAACGGATCTATTTTTATTTTAAACGGGGGTCGGTATACATGCTGGGGGATGGGACCACTAGACTACCAGGGAAATGGATTCTTTTTTATTTGAAATGGGGGTCATGATACATACTGGGGAGTGGGGGGACCACTAGACTACCAAGGAGTGGAACCCACACATGTGGGAACAGGGACCATGATGGCTGAGAAGGGCTGCCTGGCCCAGCCTGTCTACCCAGGTCCCTATATACTGGATGGCTGCACTGCACTGCACTGCACAGTCCAGTGACCCTACAGCTGACATCCCCCCACCCCCAGCAGGTTTGCCTTACGCCTGCCCCATGCATTGCATCTCCCCACTGTGTTTCACCCAATACTTCAGTGGGGTACCTGTGTTGTTGGGGGAGGCATCCTCTAGAGGCATATATGGCCATGGGCGGTGTGTCTGTTTAGCTATTGATCTATATATATATATATATATATATATATATATATATATATATAATATATATATATATATATATATATACAGGTCCTGCTTGCACAGCTGAATGGGTGTGTTGTATGCATTAACTGTGTCTGCCAGCACACAGTTCCTGCTGCTTCCAGCTTGTACTTCCATTCCGACCAACAGGGGATGCTGTGGGCATGCCTTGGCCTACAGCATCCAGCCTGTACTTCCATTCCGACCAAAAGGGGGAGGAGCTTTGTGCTCCATGCAGTAGCACTGGGCAAACTGCATGGTAATGTATGCTAAGCAGCACTTAATGAGATGCAAATATACTTGTTTACCCATGGATTACCTAAGTAGGCTCATTTGCATGGAAGCTTTGAATAGGGCTCCCGTATGCCCCAGGCTAACCAGTTTGCACGGGTTAATGTGTTAGCACTGTGCAATCAGGTTAGCCCCAGCCCAAACCTCTCCCTAACCTTGTAAAGTAATTTCTGCAAACTGAAATGAATGGTTGTTGGCACTTGACTGACGTTCCACAAATCAGGTTCAACAAGTAATTGTTCATATTCCACTAAGCACAGTTTCAACTCCCAAATATTTTCTAACACTATTTGGTGCATTAAACGACAAAAGCGTCAGTAATCCCGCTGTAACTTTGGCTGTAATCGCTTATTTTAGTGTTTAAAGTTAATGTGAAGCAGTCAGTGTCGTCTGTTTCTGCTGTACTGTCTCTTTCACAGAATAGAACCTAAGCAGCACATGACGATGGGAGAAAAATGAATTTTTGACAGGTTTGCTTCTACCTGTGATCGAAGAGTAGGCTGCCGATTTGGGGGTTTTGTTCATGCTTTTCACCATGGTGGAGCAAGGCAGGGGTGTGCTAACATGAAAAGGGGTTCTAGTTGCAGCTTGACTGACTGCCTGTTTTGACCAGTGCTGTCAGTTTGAGGAGGTACAAGTGAACAAGGGAGAATAATCTCTGTGTCTGCTGCTCTGTCTCTTTCCCAGAATAGAACCTGGGCTGCACTTGCCGATGGGAGGAAAACATTTTGTTGACCGGTTTGCTTCTACATGTGATCACAGAGTAGGGGGTGTTTTTCATGCTGGCTTCTGAACAATGCTGTCAGCTTGAGGAGGTGAGGACACGGAGTGTTGATGTGGCTGACTCATCAGGGCACAAGCGAACAAGGGGGCGAATTGACTGGGAGTGTATTTTTACAGAAGCGGACTGACGCGGGAACGCAGTGTCAGAAGCGAAATGTTGGGGGGGGGCGAGAAATCATAAGCGAATTGTCATGTACCCTTATTTACAGTATATCCAGAATCTGAACTCCTGTGATGGGGAGAACACTTATACTTAATATGGTGCCATGAAGTAAACTGGAGCAGCTGACCTTCCATGTTGCTGAATCAGGATTAGGATAATGAAGTCATCCAGATGAACCTCTTGGGGGTGAACCTCCTGCATGCCTCTCACTATCATGAGGTTCTTGTTCACTAGTGTCATCTTTTTATGTGTAGTTTGGCTTGCTAGGGACAGAACTCAATGGGAGACCTGCACCACATCCTAGACTCAAAACCCATAGTGCCACCTCTTGAGTCTGGGAAGTCTCCATTGGCCAGTCACAGCCAAAGCCTTGAGAGAAGGTCAAACCTTGTAGGGCTTCATGAGGATCGTACTTCTCTTCTCCCAACATTAGCCTTGCTTCCTTTTATTAGCCTACTGTGCTATTCCCTCTAAAGGCTTTTATATCCACAGGTGCTCATCAAGTCTAGCGCAGTGGTCTAAGGCTCTGAGCTGCAAATCTGGTGACGTCCAGCAGACCAGACCTGGGTTTGAATCCCACAGCTTCCACTTGCATACTGTGTGACCCTGAGCAAGTCACTTAACTTCCTTGTGCTCCCAGGTCGCTCCTGTAAAAAAGCTTTCAGCTTAGTGTGCTATACCTGGTAAAACAACTAAATAAAAAAGTCAAGGCCAGGTCCAGCCACAGCTCATCTTCTGGATGCACCCAACAACCCCACAGAGGGTTACAGAAGCTCTGTAATCTTTCTCACTGGTTTTTAATATCTCTGAAAATATAAAAATATTGTTTTATTTACAATTATGAGGTTTATTCACAATAAAAAACTCTTCATTGTAAAACATAATGATGACTTGACATTTTCTACCATATTGTGAGTCACTGCTTCCTCTGCCTTCAGAGCCACAATTCTGTGGGAAACAGCATAGTGTCATTTAACTCATAGGACAGGTTTTAGCCTATGAAACACAGGAAAACTCAGTTTTAAATCCACCAGGTTTCAGCATAGTGGGGCCAATACTCAGAGACAAAATATATACAAAAACGCTGAATGGTGGCAGCTACAGAGCAGCATTCCAAATAGAGCAACAAGATTTGGCTAATGCTAACAAGGCTGGTTTTGCTTTTTTATGTTTTTATTTTTGTAGCAGGACTTACTGTTTCACGAGTCTCCCTGTTATGACTAGTTATATGAGGACCACATCCGTCACTTTTACAGATTGTTTTGTATACAGTGCCCACAGGGAGGGCTTTGACACAGCAGCACTGCTCTTCAGTAATGCTTCCTACACTGTAGTTCAATTTCCCCCAATTCCAGGCTATTAGTATTCCCCCAAGTGCTAAACTCACTTATTGCCCCCAAGTTTTTTTAAGTCTTTGATGGTCAGGATTGGACACTGGACCTGTCAGGCAGCTTGAGGGAGAGAGCCAGATGTTTTTTATTCCCAGACCCACCAGGTAGTTTGGGGGAGGGAGACAGATTTTTTCCCTTGACAGGCTGGGTTGGGATTGGAATTGATCTGGATGTTGAGGGAAGGGGATAGATTTTTTTTTTCCATAGTGACTCGAGTTTGGCCCTGGACTCATCAGGTAATTGGTGGAAAAGGAGGCACAGATTTTTATTATCTAACAGATCACATTGGTACTGGACCATCAGGTAGCTTGCTGGAGAGAACAGATGTTCTTTATTCCATGACGGACAGGTCGGGCACAGGATGTTTTGCTCTAGCATGCTGGGCTGTAGTGTACATGGCATTATGATCCCTGTGTGTGTGTTAGGAAGAGTGCAGAGTTGAGACAGAGCACCAAGAGAAGGAGTGAGCAGAGAGGAGAGTCAGGCAGTAAAGCCAAGAACACTAGCACTTAGGTGTTATTACAAAAGCAAGAGGAAACAAAAACCACTATGGTTCTCAAAGAAAGTGGCTGGAAGGTAAGAGCGAAATGGCTGGTATTCAGAAGGTACAAGGAAACACAGAGTGAGGAGGACAGGAAGTGTATTTAGAAAACAAAGGAGGCAGGGAGTAGTCAGAGCACAAAGGGCAAATGGAGGAAAAATTGCCAAGGTAGTAACGAAGGACAAGACATTCTTCAGGTACATTAGTGAAAGAAGAAAGAGTATGGGTGGGATTGTTAGGCTAAAAGGGGAAAGAGTGGAGTGTGCAGAGGGGTACCTGGAGAAAGCAGAAATCCTGAAAAAATATTTTTGTTCAGCATTCACAGACGAAGGGAAAGGTGTGGCACCTCAGTTAAATGACAGGAGCATCGATGGAGGGGAGGTTGACACCAGTCCATTTCCGGAGGAGAGATCCCTAAAGGAACTCACAAAACTGAGAGTGGACAAGGCAATACAGCTGCACAGGATACAGCCAAGAATATTAAAGGAGCTTATAGAGGTGTTCGTACCACTGGCAGCCCTGTTCAACAAATCGCTGGAAATGGGAGTAGTTCTTGAGGACTGGAGGAGGGCAGATGTAGTCCCTCTGCATAAAAGTGGGAGCAGGAAGGCAGGCAATTAGAGACCAATCAGACTGACCTCAGTGGTGGGGAAATTCTGGAATTACTGCTATAGGAAAGGATTCTGGATATCTTGAATTCAGTGTATCACAGGATCCTAGGCAGCATTGATTCACAGCAGAAAGGTCACGCCAAACAAATCTGATGGATTTCTTGACTGGTTACAGGGAGTTTGACCAGGAGGGTGGTGGATGTGCCCTACCTGGATTTCAAGCAAGGCATTTGACACCATTCCACATATGAGGCTTTAAACAAAGCTGGGCAGCCTGGGAGGGGTCCCAAGGTGGTAAATGGATCAGAAATTGGTTAGGGACAGAACACAGAGGGTGGTGGTAAACAGAGTTCATTCCAAGGAGGGGAGGACAACCAGCAGGGTGCCACAAGAATCAGTTCTGGAGTCAGTCCTCTGTAATGTCTTCAACATTGCAGAGGGGATGGAAGGGAAGGTATGCCTCTTGCAGATGACTCTAAAATCAACAACAGGACTGACACTCCAGAGGAGTGAAAAAAATGAGGAGGGACCTAAGCAGGCTTGAGGACTGGTCAAGAATGGGGTAGCTAAGATTCAGTGCAAAGAAGTGTAAAATCATGCATTTGGAGCACAGAAACCTGGGGAGGAGTACATGATGGGGGTGGTACTGACAACCACCATACAGGAAAGAGACCTGGGGGTAACATATCTGATGACCTAAAGGTGATCAAGCATTCTGAAAAGGCTGTGGGGAGAGCCAGTGGGATGCTGGGGGCATATGGAGAGGTATCGCCAACAGAGAAAAGGAGGTAGTGATACCACTGTACAAATCATTGGTGCGACCCCATCTGGAGTACTGTGTCCAGTTCTGGAGTCGGCATCTCAGAAAGGACATAGACAAGTAGAGACAGTTCGAGAAAGGCAACAAAATGGTACAGGATCGGCACCAAAACTCATATAAGGAGAGACTAAAAGGACCTCAATCTGTATACCCTGGAAGAGAGGAGAGGGGAGATAAGGTGACTTCTAAATGCCTCAAAGGCATAAATAAGGTACAAGAGAGCAACATATATCAGATAAAAGATGTTCAAGAACAAGAGGTCAACAATATGAGGCTGGAGGGGTAAACCCAGGGGTAGTGGAGGAAGTATTTTTCAAGGAAAGGGTGGTGGATGTATGGAAAAGCCTCTCAGTGGAGGTGGAGAGGACATAAATGGTAGGGGAATTCAAGAATGCATGGAATAGGCACAAGGGAATCCTAGTAGTAGGAAAGAGAAGGTAAAAGCCAGAGATCAAGTAGGATCTGCAGTATTGTAGTAAGTAGGAAAATGGGCAGACTAGGTGGGCCAAGCAGTCCTTATCTGCCATCAATTTCTATGTTTCTATCATTCAGTTTATAGTTGTACTGCCCTAGAGAAGATGCCCTACAGGGGTTTTGCTCTCTTGGAATCCCCCAGAAGTTGTAGAGGGAGGGCAGTGTGGTAGGGGTCCAGGGAGACAGGGTAAGGGCCCTTGAGGAAGAAATGAGTGCCAGTAGCCAGTTTGGGCCTTGTGCCCACAGTCCATGCCCTAAGACACTTACCCCTTTCAACAGTTTTTCCCCACAGAGCCCGAGTCTGGGCTGTTTTAAAATCAAACACTTTGTTCCCTTTTTCTTTTGTATTCTCCCTTGTTGCTGCTCTCTTGGATCCCCCCCACTTCTGGAAGCAAAGAGCATGAGGGTAGGCAGGCCATGCACTGGGATTGCTATCCCTGCCCAGTGCATAGGCATTCTTTTGTTGTTTTTTTTTATGTGAGGCAGCTGGGCTTGGGGTTCGCATGCTAGAATCCCAAGGGTGGGAAGCAGAAGCCCAACAGTTGCTCGGACAGTTTCTTTAAAAAAAATAAAAAACGGTTGAACTGGACTGAAGAGAGATGCAGAATGGAGTACAAATGGCAACCCAGAGGCTTACCTGTGGTTGTAGTGGGTCCATTGACTCCTGTCTGTCCCTCCATTAGGACAGCTGCAGTTGGTCAGCAGTTTGGTTCCCCATGGTTGGCAAACATACGGTGTGGGCTCTGTTCAGACCCTTTTTTCATATATTTAAAAGTTTACCTCCATCCCTCATTGACAGCACTGTTGAGAAGAGCCACATCGAGACCTGAGGCAGCAGCCACAGCAAGAGAGATCCAAGGGGGAGGAGCTGTGCAGCAACAGCAACAGTGTGGCAACAGCATAGTCACAGGCCCACCTCTAGCACCTCCCTCCTCCAGCTCTCTGTAGCCAGTTCTTCACTCTGGTTCAGGATGGTGAGTTGGTGACAGCACTGCTAGCCAAATGCTGTCTGCCAGAGAGGAATAAGGGCACTCAATTTTGTGTTTGGCGCTGTATGATGCAGGGAAACGGCCAAGGATGTAAAGGGGGCAGGCAGACCCTGAAAGGAAGGACCACCCAGAGGGTGGAGTCACAGGCTTTAAGGTCCTTTATGAGCCTCAGAAAGCTCCTAATGGTGGAGCAAAAGGTGAGGAAGGCCCCAGTATCATTATTATTTATTTAAATAACTCACCCACAGGGTGCTAATTATGAGGCAGAGACTGCACTTGTGTGAGGGTTTTCTCCCATTTTCCCACCTTCAGACCACCCATAGAGGCAGGCAAAAGATGGAATAAAGCTAGCAGACCATGAAGATAAGGGAAATTAGTTAGCAAGAGCACAGCTGGGCTAAGGCAACCACTACAGGCCACATCCTAAGGTAGCCTCAGTCAGGCAAGTGCCGTGGGGCTGGGGTAGCAAACTGTAAAACAGGACAGATGCTTGTCGACTCCCTCATCGAATTTCAAGTGACAGTGTACCTGACATTGCCAAACTGTTTTATTGCTCTTTTGCCTAACAAACTGCCATATGAACTGTTCTACTGCCAACGCTAACTGAACTACCAATTCCATGTTATCACCAACCTGCCAGATCTAACTGAACTGCCAATGCTGTGTATTGCCCTTGCAACTGAACTGCCAATTCTGTGCTTTGCCCTGTGACTACTGACTCATTAATTTTGTGTGGTGTCCTACTCTACAGAACTGCCATTGTGTTTGCCCCTTGGCAGTTGAACTGTTTATACTGTGCCTGTCCTATTGCAAATCAACTGCTGGACTTGTATTGTGCCTAACTGTAAATGAACTGTTTAGCTTTCTTCCTTGTGGACTACAAAGTGGGAGGCTGTTCCAGCTAGAGTTATAGGATATTTAGAACAGCCTCCCCCTGCTATTCATCTTTGCTGCACCCCTACCCCATTAAGGAAGTGAAATAAGACTAGGAGCCACCCCAGCAGAATAGATGAGTGCTCCAACGTACAGTGAGGTGGGCATTTTCTTGTTTCAGTGATAACAAAAGTGGCAAGACAGGGACAATGAAAGCAGCAAGATAGGAACAATGAAAGTGACAAGACAGATAACAAAAGCTCAAGAAACCTCAATTACAAATCTTTGTGCATGTTCCATGTGACCCAAGTCAGTGGTCTGCCACAACCTCCCTACCAACACCCAGAGGGTCTGGTGAAGAGGGAAACCCCTTCTTCTTCATTGATCAGTGGTCTGCCATGACCTTCTACTGATATTAAAATATTGGAATACATCGGGCCTGATATTCTGTTACGACCTTTCCTGAGCCATTGAATCCTCAGTTCAGAAGATGAGGAGCTTCTGTTGGTCCCCTCTGTTGGAAGTAAAGTGTCTCTTGTTCCTCCAGGAAGCTCTTGTCTTCATCCTACTCTGGTGAATTCATTCCACTGAAACTCCTTTCTTGGTATACTACATTGCTTTGAAAGTCAGCTGACAGATCATCCTTTACAGCTGCAATGAGGTTTAACCAGATCAGTACTTTGAGTAACCACTGGCCATGGCTGTATAGAGCTTAGAATTCTTTGTCATTGCCATACAGTTGAGAATTCATTGCTACTGCAATAAAGTTTAGAATTCATTCCCATTAAAGCTTTAGAACCTTTACATTCTCATAGAGCTTCAGAGTTCCATAGAAGTCATAGAGCCTGTTAGTCTTAGAAACTGCTTATCGTATAGTAATCTTACAGAGGTAAAAATTCTTGACGTTGCTTATAGAGTTTGTCGCCTGTTACCATATTTCCAGTGGTCCAGCTTGTGCATCCTGTCATAACACTTGTGCTCCTCCATAATAAAGAACCTTTGGTTGCATCTGAAGTCATGCCAGCCTTCCTTCCAAGTGAGGCAACCTCAGGCCTGAGTGAACAAGAACAAAACCATAGTCCCTCTGATGGTGGCAAGAGGTTGTGCCCACCACATATTTATTGCACGGTTTAACTGCCTGTGGTGTCTGTATGATTTGCCATGGTGAACTGCATTTTAAACTCTTTTAAAGCAAAATAAAATGTTGTGTACTTGAAGGCATTGTTGTTGCGCCTTGTGTGACACTCCTGTTTATAGATTTTCTTTTCAATACAGTACCTCTAAAAGTGAACAAATGTTGTTCAGGTTAATGGATCCCCACACGTTAGAATGTAGCATGTGCCAAGTTTTTGTGGATAATTACCCTTCTTTATTCACCAGTTCTTTGTCAAAATTTGCTAATTGTTTTAGCTATATAATAGGGCCCCACATATACACATAATTAGGTATATTATCCCTGGGGTATTACACAGTATCAGTTCTCTGATTTCATAGGGCTGCCTGTGTGTGATTTAAATAATCCTTTGCTATAGATGTTGATTCACAAGACAGACATCTCCTGCATGGATAGCTTCCCTTACTGGATCCCTGTAGCCAAGCCTTTTCCTCCACCCTGTCAAGTCTCACTGCTTGTTGCATAATGTGGAACAGTGTCCCTAATAGCAGTAGATCTATGGTATGCCATTCATAGCATTTCCTTTGTCACCTCATCCAGCCTCTGTCTCCTCTCAAGACATGCCAATATTTTGTTATGATGGCTTTGACAACAATACTCTCAGAAAAGAGGCATACTGCATTTATACTCTAGGGCAAGCAGAGCTCTCAAAAACATTTAGTTCTCAGTTCTCTGCATGAACCTCAGCTACCTTATTTACAGGGAACACGACAATTCGCTCCCGACAATTCTGTCCGCGACATCTCCCTCCTGTCAATATGCTCTGGAGTCAATTCACTCCTACATCAACTCGCGCCTTTGTCAATTCACTCCTGAGTTCACTGCCTAATTCACTACCGAAAGGGAAGTATTGTGTACTGATTAAGTGTTCGATAGTCCATCGGACACTGCTGATAACAATAAAGTGGAACAGGAAGTGAGGGCTGCTTTTTAGCTTTTAGCTTTCTAGCATAGAATTGGTTTTTTTTCCCTTCATTTTCACCCCTAAGGGAGCCAGCCTGTAGTCATGTGCACATACTTGCCAAGGCAAGTGACATAACAGTGTCCCATCCCTGTTGTGCTGGTCTTGGCAGTGATACCACCCAGTCTCCACTAGGTAGTGATTGCAGTGTGGGACACACATATACTCAGTCACCCAAAAGGAGAAGTGTCCTGAGGGATGCTCATTACTTCTTCCTGATCTGGTCCCTCCCCAGTGGTTTAAGCTTATTCACAAACTTGGGTCCGCAGTGTCATGAGCAGTAACAATACCACTGCACTGATGAGAGTATGTGTGGGCTACCGACCTCAGAAAGCATGAAAACAAAATGTGTAAAAAGTTAAATGATGTGCTGCTAGTGTAAATCTATATTTTTGGTAGGCAAACATCTTCAAAATAGTTCAGATTCAGCACAGCCCAGTGGCACTGAGGGTTGAGGCACTGGACATCACACCTCGTTCCACGCCGGCGACCCGGGTTCAGGAATGAGCCCAGGTCATCGGGGGTCGGTAGGGGAGGACTAGTAGTGAGCATCTGAAGACAGCTTTCCTAGTCCTGGAGAAAGGGTGGGAACTACACCACGCTTTGGTGGTCCTTGTGGATGCCCCAGAGGCACTGCAGGTGAGTGCTGTTTAGCAGAGGTGGGGGGGGGGAGTGCGGTGGACATCCCCATGTTTGTGCACAGACATCATTGCATGTCCGCGCTCCCATTGGGCATTGCATGTCTGCGCTCCCATTGGGCAGAAAAAGAAAGGGCTGAGTGTGTGCAGCCGGATGGCAGCACCCTGCCTCGTGGGGAGGACTGCCGTGGAATCATGCTGGGGGGCTTCAGTGCCAATCTGGCAGTAACGGGAGAGCTTTCCAGCTGGCAGGACACGGCCATGCTGGACCCCCTCATCATGCGAGTGAGCCTGCTGCTCTCCCCTTGGGTGTGACTGGATGCCCCCACCAGTAGGCACCACGGTGGGTGCAAGGAAAATAAAGATGTGATAAAAAAAATAGTTGAGATTCACATAAAATGACGGTAATGCTAATACACTTGGTCTGTGACAGTGTCAAGTAAATTAGCTAGGAGACATACTGAATAATGTATGGGCAGCCATCCACAACAAGGCTGTGTTTCCATCGATTGGTGAGATAACATCACAGACATCAAGAGTGACACTCAGGAGATCTCTATGATGTCATCTCACCCCAAGATGGAAACATCAGCCTTGTTATGTATGGATGCCCATACATTATCTTCTGAAACTTTTGCAGGTGAGCACAAGATTAAAAATATTAATGTTAGGCCAGTAGAAATTCTGGGCTAACCGCTGTGTTGTGCATGCGATTCCCAGGTGACCAGACAAGGGAATATCATGGGCAACCTTGAGCAACTGCTCACGATATCCCTGGGGAATGACAAGCTGCCTGCCTAGCATCCCTCCCTCTGTCTGTACTGCCTGTGTATACATGAGTCCATTTTCCCAATAAACCTTATGTTTGCCATCACCTCCCTGGGTGCCCTCTGAGTCTGCCCAAGCCCTCAGCTTCTCTAAACTATGGTCACCCCTTAGAGCAGCTGCAAACCCCTCACACAGTCCCAAGGCATAGGACAGGTCCCATTCAGTCGCTAAACTAGTGCCCCTAGCACTAGTGTCAGGGCCCTCAGGATCACTGTTAATCCTAACCCTCTGACAAGGGGTCACCCCACCCTCTTCGGAGTAACCCTCTGTAGCTGTGTGGTCACTTGCTACTGTGGAAATTTTTACCCCCTTTTTATCAGTCTCCCCATCTGGAGATACAGGCTGGGGAACCAGCCTCTCAGTGATTTCCACACTGCTTTGTGTGGGGCTCAGGGAACTAGTATTTTCCCTTGCCGCTTGGCTACAGGGAGCTGCACATACCATCCCCTGCTGGAGATAGTTACCCAGGATCACATCCACTGCTAATGTGTTGGCTACAACCACCTGTTTCACAGTGCGCCGTTTCACCCCAGTCCAAGAGAACACTAGTGAGTGGCAATGTTTGCTCTTCACCAGTAAACCCTTGTGCAGTTACGTATTTATTAGGTATAAGCTGACCAGGCTGTACAAGATCCCCCTTTACCAATGTCAGGGTTGCCCCCGTGTCCCTTAACTGCTGCGTCTGTACACCATTTACTATGACTGGGTGCATGTGTTCCCTCATGTTCACTGGCATGCTCTCAGGGACATTAACACTGCCAGTTGTTCAATGCATGTTTTATGTGCAGTTCTTAAAGGAGAATCTGTCCATTTCCAGATACGGAAACCACTTTTCAAGAAACTTAAATCTGGGTGTTTCACGGACAAATGGTATACTGCATACCTCTTAACTGTCCTGGACATGGAGTGTTGCCCCGATTTATCCTCAAATATCCTCAGTCCCCACCTCCGGAATGTACCTGAAATCATGTTTCTAATACTGCTGCTGTACTAAACCTCAACTCATAGCCATTTTGTAGCTATCTGAAGGCGAAGATGTACGTAGCAAATCATGCAAAAATGCTAAATGTCAGCTCTTAATGTCTCAGGAAGTACAATCGCCATAAAATTTGGGGGGTTAAGAGGCCCTGGTACTGAGAAGCTGCAATCCAAATGTCGTTCTCCTTGGGTCTAAAACAGCCAAGATACAGGCCTCTAAAAAAGGCCATTTTTAATGTAACAGTTATTCTAGGGGTGTGGATATGGTGCATTTCGCACACTTTGGCAATCTTCCTTCTCCTTAAATTCCATCCGGAACATCTTCAAGCTAAGCTTCTCTCACCCACCTTGGTGGTAACCTCCTCCACTCTGCCCTGTGACGTCAGACCTTCTTTTCCACTGGAAGAGTCAGGTCTCCTCCCTTGCAGCTTCCTGCATGCGGTATAGGCCCATCCTTTTCTTATTGCGTCTTCATGTATATTTTGTGTTCTTTTTTTTTTCCAGTTTTAGTGGAGCGTGACCAGAACCAGATCCAAGTTTAAGTAGTGCTCCGCGTGCAACCAAAAGATGTTGCATACCAACCCTCATGCCTCTTGCATGTATTTGCGGCAGCACTATGAGGAGCTCTTTTGGTAGCAGTGGGATATCCATTCTGGCTCCACCCCATCCGGGTGAGCACACACTGGCTTCTCCACTGATCTTGGTGGAGCCTCCACCCAAGCAGCCCTTGCACAGAGCTCCTTCCAAGGCTGCTTGCCTAGCTCCTGGCCTTCACAGTCGTCTCTATCCAGATAACCCACTCTGATGAATCCAGAATGGTTCATGGGGACAGAGGGCCAAGGGTGTTGATTGAGGCGTTGTCGGACACTGACAGCTCCTCCATGCATTCCTCTAGGACCATGTGCTTCGACCCGGAATCCTCCTAGAAGCTCGCTTCTGACCACGGCCTTGCACCATCTTATCTCTAAGTCCATGGAGATTCCTCTGGAGCCGGTCCAGAAGTGGGCCAAATACTCCCTAATAGAAACCTTTGACTGGGGTGATTCCCATGATGGGGGTGGCCTTTCCAGTGGCAGAAACGATCCTGGATCTTGCCTTGGAGTTGTGGCAGTGTCCATCTTCTTGTCTTGCACCTTCTACCTGCAGCAGCGTTATGAGGCGCTCTTCTGCCTGTATTATCTGCAAGTCTGCGGTCCCAACCAGGTCTCGCCCCGGTTTCTCTGATCACCCATCACCCAAGGGGTTAGTAGTGGTTTCTGTCTTCCATAGGATGGGCAGTGTTGGGGATGTTAACAAGTCACCATGACAGGAACTCTATGAAGCCGGACCATGCAGCAAAGAAAGTTTGCGCTGCATCCTCCCTGCATCTCAGGTAGGTGAACTACGCCGTTATGATGGCCAGCTTCGACCATGCTGTTATGGGAGTCCTGGACCACATCATTCCCACCTTTCTGCAGACTTGCAGTCAAAGTGGTCTGAGACCAGGGCCGCACTCTTGCCAAGCACCAGCTCCAGATGACCTTGGACATAAGCGACTCTTGCCCTCGATCTGTGGCAGCGGCAATGGCTATGAGCCATAGAGCCTGGCTTAGAATCTCCACCTTTACAGTGGATACCCAATATAAGCTGACAGATGTCTTCTTCTTAGGCACTGATCTCTTTGAGCCAGAAGTAGAGGGACACCTCAGAGGAATTGAGAAGTCCAGCACCACCCTAAACTACGTCACTTCCTTGCAAAAGGGCCCCAATGGTCAGAAGCCGAAAAAGAAGCCCTTTTCATTTCAACCTTGTCAACCACAGCAGCCTAAGCTGCAGCAGTCCCAGTTGGGGCAGTCCCAGGTCTGGCAGCATAAATCTAAGTCAGCCAACCAGGTTTCCAAGAAACCCGTAGGTCAGAGCAACAGTGCTCCCCTGGTGGCCGGGGCCGGGTCCTTCCCCTCCTCCAAGGCTGCCTCCCAGTCATCACGTCTCTGCCTTAGATTTCTGTGGGTGGTCAGTTTCACCATTTCTGGCACACCTGGTCTGCTATCACTACAGACAAACGGGTGTTGGAAGTGGTGGGTTGAGGTTTGCCTCTCAACTTTGATGTTCTCCCACCTTATCGGTCCCATGCCCATGGTAATTCCTGGCTTCCCTGGACATGCTCTCCACACTCAGAGAAGACATCGCCCAGATACTCAATAGAGGCAGTTTCCAATGTCCTGGACACCACGGCTGGCCATGGTTTTGTGTCCAGGTACTTCCTGGTCCCCAAATGGTGTTGGTGCTCCATGCTGGATCTGCAGAGGAGGCGCAAGTTCTGTGTAGTCACTCTGAATCACATAGTTTGATCTCTGGAGCGGGACATGTTGTTCTGTTTTCTGGACCTCCAGGACACCTTCTTTCTCATCCCAGTCCATCCGTCCTACTGGCGGTACCTTCGGTTCTGTGCAGAGGGATTCTGTATGAGTTCTGGGTCATAGACTTTGACTTTGACAGCAGATAAGGACCACTTGGCCCATCTAGTCTGCCCATTTCCCTACCTACAGGATAGGCCACAGATCCTAGTTAACCAACAGCCTATTTCTTCCTACCCCCCCTCAAGAATTGCCTTATGTCTGTCCCATGCATTCTTGAATTCTCCCACAGTTATAGACCCCACAACCTCCTCAGGAAGGCTGTTTCATGCATCCACCACCCTCTCTGTGAAAAAATACTTCCTCACATTGCCCCTGAACCATCCCCCCCTCTACTTTTAAATTGCATCCCCTTGTTCTTGCACGTCTCTTTTTCTGAAAGATGCTACCCTCTTGGACTTTTTTTGATTCCACTGAGGTACTTAAACATTTCTTTCATGTCCCCCTCTACCTTCTTTCCTCAAGGGTATATATATTAAGCTCCTTTAGTCTCTCCTCGTACGGCCTCTCTTGCATACTCTGCACCATTTTAGTTGCCCTCCTCTGGACTGCCTCCTTCCTGTCTATGTCCTTGCGGAGATGGGGTCTCCAGAACTGGACACAGTACTCCATATGGGGTCTCACCAACTGTCTGTACAGAGGGATAACAACTTCCTGTTTTCTGCTGGTGATGCCTCTCCCCATGCATCCCGGTATACCCCCTGCCCTCCCTACCGCCTTCTCACATTACTTGCTAACCTTACAGTCATCTGATATGATTACCCCCAGGTCCCTTTCCTTTGTTGTTGTTGTTACTACCTCCCCACCACCATTGTGTAATCTTCCCTGGGTTCTTGTTTCCCAGGTGCATTATTTTGCACTTCTTTGCATTTAATCCTAGCTGCCATACTTCTGACCATTCCTCCAACCTTGCCAAGTCTCTTGTCATCCTTTCCACGCCTCCTTGTGTATCAACCCTGTTGCAGATCTTTGTGTCATCTGCAAAGAGGCATACTTTTCCTTCCAGTCCCATTGCAATGTCACTTATAAAGACATTAAAAAGGACTGGACCCAGTATTGAACCCGGCGGCACCCCACTAGTAGCCCCTCTTTCTTCAGAGTGGACTCCATTTACAATTACCTTCTGTGTCCTGTTGTCCAGCCAATGTTTTACCCAGGCTACCAATCTGGGACCCACTCCCAGGTTGGTTAATCTGACTATTAATCTTTTGTGTGGGACTGCGTCAAATGCCTTGCTAAAGTCTAGGTAGGCCATGTCCACAGCCACTCTCTGGTCTACAACTTTGGTCACCCAGTCAAAGAAATCTATTATATTTGTCTGACATGACCTTCCCACTGTGTACCCATGCTGCCTTGGGTCCTGTGCCCCACTGGCCTCTAGGTACTCAATAGTTCTTTCCTTCAGAAGTGACTCCATCACTTTCCCTACAAATCAAACTGACAGGTCTGTAGTTTCCTGCCTCTGTCTTGGTCCCACTTGTGTGAAGGGGAATCACATCTGCCTTCCTCCAGTCCTCTGGTACTACAACATCCTCCCATGATTTATCAAAAAGAGTAGCCAGTGGTTTCACTAGTTTCCAGCCTTAATTCTTTTAGAATTCTGGGGTGAAATCCATCAGGCCCCATTGCCTTGTCCACCTTCAGATTTAGGAGTTCTTGCTGAACCCTTTCTTCTGTGAAAGGACTGGGACATTCCTTTTGGCCTCTCCTCAGCCCCCAGGGTCTTCATCAAGCACATTGCAGTGGTGGCAGCATGCATGGGAGCAGAGTGGTGGGTCACTACCTGTTGGGGTGGGGGGGCCACTAGATTACCAGGGTATTATGGATGGTTGGTGATCGGGGAATGAGGGACAGACCTCTGGACCACAGGGCATATAATTATATGGAATGAGAGCGGTGATCGGGGAACAGGGTTGGGATGGACCACTATACCATCAATTTTACTATTCCATCTATATGTGAATGGGGATTGGGGCAGGAGAGGGACACTGAGATACCAATGTGCTTTTCTATAACTGTGTGAATGGGGATCGGTGCAGCGGAGGGATACTGAGCTACCAATGTACTGTATTTTAACTATGTGAACAGGGATCAGGGCAGGGACACTGAGTTACCAGTGGGTTACATCCAGGGATCAGAGGTTGGGGGTGGTGGAACCTGGCCGGGCGTAGTCAGACCGTGCTTACATGCAGATGGCCCCTTAGCACCCTGTATGCCTAATGTGCTCATTTGCATGTCTGGGCTGAATTTCGCCCATGGCAGCCATGCCGTTAACCAGTGTGTGTCGTGCTTTACCCCAATGGGCGTTCTTCAGCCCAGCCCTCTGGTAGCACTGCACCAAATATGGTGCCCCCTTGATGTGTGCCACGCTACCAGGGTCCAATATTCAAACAGATAGTGCGGTCAGTTCGTATTGTGCTATCTCTTTGAACATGGTGCCAGAGCCAGATAGCCCTATTGTTTCGTGTGGTGCACATGTTTGCGCGTGCAGCTGGCCAGCTCTGAAACCGGGGCCCGATATCTTGCCTAGCAACATCAGAAACAGCAAAATATCACAAAAATGATACATTGTATGGTAGAACAAATTTTGTCCTAAAATCCATCACTAGAGTATTTTTATCATAGTACAGTAGTGACGTTAAAATGTTTTTGTGCTGCACTCCGGACATCACTACTGCAGCACAACAACTTAGGATGCGCTATACAGCAGTCTTACGACTACTGCGGTTCTGATCACTCATGCGGGCTGTTATATAAAAAAAAAAAAGTTTCTGCAATCGAGGAAGCGGCCGTTATTTTTCTTCTGGGTTTGCGTCCAACAGGTAGCGGCTCCAGAAAATCCAGTTCAGGGTGTCTGATTGGACAGGAGCGTAAGTGGGAAGGAAGCAAGACCAGCAGTCACTCAACGTGCCTCATCAAATCAACGGTGAGAGGGGTTTAGCTAAATGAACCAATTTTAAAGAGCTGCTGACATTTTTTGGTTGGGGCAGGCAACTCATGTCCAGCAGCTCCCTGCCCCAGGACCTAAACAAGACAGTTCTGGCCTCCTGTGGGACATGTACGTGGTCCAATCTCTAGAACTTCTCATACAGAATTTTTTTTTAAGACAACCTTGGCTCGGCTACCTCTCTCTGGATCTGTTATGAGGGGTGGTGAAGTGCGCCATCCGGGGTGACTGTATCAGGTTAGCCGCCAGAGCAAAGAGAGTGAGAGAAGACTCCACCATCCAATTACTCCATCAAATCAGGGTGCTAGAATGGCATCTCTCCTCCTTATACAGTTCCTACTGCTGGGTCCAGCCGAACACCCTACAGGCTCAATATTTTGGTCTATTAGCTGAAAAGGCAAACCTATCTCTACAGCGGGTTAAATTTCACTACCTGGAATCGAGGGGAAAAGGCTGGGAAACTGTTGGCCTTGTGGCTTCATCAGTTGGAGGCCAGAAACATGATCCAAGGCCTACAGCTCGTGTTGCCTGGGCCAGTGGTTACCAAGCCTCGAGATGTAGCCGCAATTTTCAAACAATATTATGAGTCCCTCTACACACCTGAGGATGGGTATACCCATGAAGACCTCACCATAGATCATTTTCTGGATTGTCTCCTTGCCTTCTCTCACCCATAAGAAACAAGATCTTTTAGAGTCCCCAGTTTCTGTTTCTGAGATTAAGCAGGTGATAGCACAACTTCCTAAAAATAAGGCTGCAGCCCCGAACGGCTTCAGTGCCTCGTTTTATGCAGCTTTCCAAGATGTTCTGGCCCCTTTTCTTTCTCAATTTTTTCAATGACCTGCATTCTTCTGGTCCATCAGACCGTTCTTTCACTCAAGCCAGTATCTCGGTTCTTCCTAAGCCTTGCAAATCCCCACTTTTGCCCAGTATCTATTGCCCCATCTCTTTATTAAACTCAGATATTAAGATCATGGCTAAAGTACTAGCCAATCGCATGCATCAAGTCTGGCAAAGTTTGCTGAGCCATTCACAGGTAGGCTTTGTTGTGGGAAGGGTTTCATCTGACCGCACACGTAAAGTACTACACCTCAATGCCCTGGCAGAATGCAGTCCCATCCCCTCGGTACTGGTCTCCCTAGATGTTGAAAAAGCATGTGACCGTGTTTCATGGCCTTTCCTATATGCTGTATTGGTGAAAATTGGCTTACTGTCTGCTTTCTGTGACTGGCTACGTGTGCTATACTCCTCTCCAATGGCTAGAGTCTGTTGTAACAGTGTCCTTTCTGACCCATTCTCCCTAGACCGTGGCACTAGACAAGGTTGCCCTCTTCCCCCTTTTTCTTTTTAAGTTTTATTTAGAACCCCTTATCTTTTCCTTACAAACATGCCAGGAGGTCCAAGGCATTCATGTTGGGCCACTCTCATTCTCTCTATAGGTGCCTACACTGATGACCATCTTCTACACCTTGAACATCCGCAGTCCTCTATCCCTGCTGCTCTCAACATTATTCACCGTTTCTCACAGATTTCGGGATATAAAGTCAATCTGGGAAAGTCATGTGTTATGCCCCTCAATTATCTGGTTCAGTTGGTTAGGTGGTTTGTTAATTGATCTTACTCTGGCAATGAAGGAATGATCACTGGTATCACTGAAGGAGGTGCCAGCATGAGAGAAAAGATGTGGTTTGTTCACTAAGATAACATCTAGCAGGGAGCTGTTATCCTTTTTTTTGGGAGTTCCACTAAGATAACACAATTACTTTTTACATTATTCCACGATGTTTTATGGCTCCGGTGCATGGAGCCTGTTCCATGCATCGAACACAGCCAACTGGGTAGTGTTCACAAAAGGAGCTGCACATACTGAGGCCTTTCTACAGTATCAGTGGATCCAGACCATTGGTATCACACCCTTGTCGGTAGGTGCACAGTCAGTGTGTGCAATTTTGTACCTGGAACTCACCAGTGGAAACATAGCTGAGGAAGTTAAGGTGGTCAATGTGCTGGGTTTGACTATTCATGGCATGGTGTGCTTCAGCACAAGTACAGTGGCAGATGAAAGCCACACTAAGCTGTGGTTCCTTGATTTCTACTGTGCAGACTTTACTAAGACGGGGGTATGTTTCAAGCATGCTCTTGCAAAAAGAGACAAATGGGGTGGCATGGAGGAGCAGTGAGACCAGCTGCCAGGATCCATGGTGTACAGTACAACTATGTGACTTAGGTAAAGCAATCAAGTGCAAGAGAAAGCAAATGCACTATGGCCAACTGTGATTCTCCCAGGAAGTGTCCAGGAAGCTTAGTGTGAAAAAGATTGCTTTCAAAAAATACAAGGAAACACAGCAGTAGGAGCACAAGTTAGTGTCCTTGGGTTAACCGAGGGAGAGAGAAAAATCAGTCCATAATGCATCGTGAGGGTGATCAACAGTAGAAATAGGAAGGCATAGAACCCTTGTACACCCATTTAGTTAGACCACACTTTGAGTACGGATTCCAGGTCTGGAGGCCATACCTCAGGAAAGATGTGTGGAGGATAGAGAGGGTTCAGAGGAGTGCGAAAAAAACGGTAAAAGGGTTATGCTCCTATCATATGAAGAAAGGTCGAGAGATCTGAACATGTACACGCTGGAGCAGTGGAGGGAGAGGAGGTACAGGATCGAGACTTTCAAGTACCTTAAGGGTATAAACAGGGTACCGGTGGGGAGCATCTTCAAGATGAAAGGAAATCCGAGGATGAGGGGGCATGTCCTGCAGGTGGAGGGAGGGCAGTTCAGGGGGAACATTAGAAAATACTATTACACAGAGAGAGTGGTAGAAAAGTGGAACAGACTCACAGAGGCAGTCGTTGGAGAGGAAACAGTGGAGGGATTCAAACAGCATGGGACAACCACATGGGAGTTTTAAGGGGGGTAGGCACAGGTCCAAGTGGCCAGCTGGGTAAATGGGCAGACTTGGTGTGCCTAGTTTGCTACTTTGCTGCCGTAACACATCTATGAAGCTATGTATTGCCCCATTCTCCAAGAAATCCAAACCATGTTGCTGCACACCACTATTTCAGCAACATGATGAATCCTTCCATTGTTTGTTTTGAAGTCAGAATGTGCTTTCGGAACTGTCAGAACCTCTGAGAAAGTAAGTGATTTAAAACCTACCCCTTGCAATAGAGCCTCAAGAGAGCCTAGCAGCTCTGACTTACACAGACAAGCAAATAAAAGGCACAGTCATAGACAAAGCAATAAGAAAGACTGTGAATAAAAAGTTGAAGCAGCAGTTCACGCCATTGAAGCACATTATGAAGGACACATGCTTTGTCACTCAGAATTGCCACAGTTGTTGTTACCGGCTGTCAGAGGCACTGCAGTTTTGGAGCAGCTATCAGCATTCTCATTAGTTATCATCAGTTGTTCAGATAATATCAAAACCCTTATCTCCTTTCCTCACCTCCACAACTTGTACTATTTGTTCTGTAAAGTAATGGGATCAGTGTGAACTGGGAGTTTTGGAGAAAAAACACGATATCAGCGAGACCACCTCATACTGCAGTCGGAGGTCAGAAAGTAAGACAGCGGGGAGGTGCAATGAATATGATAACATTTTTGTCTGTCTCACTAGTTAACCCTGGCTTATCTACACAAAACAAGAAGTTAATTATTTACTGTACCTCATCAGCCTGATGGCATGGAGGGTTGAGGAGCTGGATGCCACACCTCATGCCACGACGGCAACCTGGGCTCGGGAGTGAGCTCAGGCTGTTGGGATCGGCGGGGAGGAGAGGACCGAGCATCCAGAGGACTGCTCTCCTCTCCTGGGAGGGAGAGGGAATTGTACCGCGCTGCTAGCAGCACCTGGTGGAGACCGGGTGCACTGCGGATGGAGTGACTACACTGGGAACACTGGGCGGCTGCCTTCTGGACATGTGTGAGAGCGCTCACATAGCAGGCTGGGTGGCACTGCACGTCCTACGTTGGGGGAGGGACACAAAGCAGGAAAAAAAAAACTACTAGACTTGTGAGACGATGGCGAACCTCCAGGTATCAAGGTTCTGCATGCCAATCAATGGCCAAATCTCCAACTCTACCCCCCGAGGATCCTCAGCCTCTTCAAGGAGTCTGGGAGAGGCAGGGATCCTGATACCAACGTTGCTGTCGGGGAGGTGGTTCAGGTGGGCAGTTAGGGGCTACAGGTCAAGTGAGCACAGCCTGAGAGATGCCTTGATTGGCAGGTGAGGAAAAAACTATTTAAAAAAAATGTATTTACTGTACCTTCCTGCTGGCTAAAGGCGCAAAAACACAGTTTGCTGCTTTGGGAGTGAGCTAACAGAAGGTATGGTGCAGTGGCATAAGTACTGTAGCGATAGCAATCCAGGGCAATTTGACACAGTTAAACTTTCAAATTATTTTAACAGCAGTTTACTTTTTTTTATTAAAACATACGCCTATTTTAGTACTTAGATGCATAATTTCATAAGTGTATTGCAGAATTGAATTAACAAGGCTTATTCAGTGCTCTGATTACTTCTGCCTTGCTTGTAAGTGTCCCTTAATCACTGCATTTACATGCAGTAATGAACAGGGAGAGAATGCAAGTTATGGCTCCAAATCTGTTCCTTGCGGTGAGAGACTACTGTAATATTGCCTACCTCCTCCACTGCTGCTATGGTCCGAGCTGTTCTGGATGTTCACGGTAACATCCATAGCTGGAGAATACCAATTTAGTTTTTTAAAAATCGTGTAATTCCTGAGTCGATCTATCTATTCATCCATGCTGCCCCCATTGCTGCTGATCGTTAGTCTCTGTTCCCACACGCTTTCCTGTTTCCAATGAAGCACATGCGCACAGAAAGCAAGAAAAGTGGTGAAGTGATGAAGTAATTTTTTTCTGTTGCTTTTGCGGTCAATTGCATGGGAGTGGAAAGCAGCAAGGTCCTGTTCTACCTGGGTCTGTCAGATCCTGCAAGATCTGGAGAGGGGGGGTGTTCTGATTTCAAACTGACCGATCTGCTCACCCCTAACAGCGATCATCTAACAGGTGGGCTGAGAAGCAGATAACAAGATAAGCAAGGTGACAGTTCCCCTCCTCTCCTTTGATGGACAACCTGATTAGCACTGACACAGCCAGTGAAGATTAGAGCGATCCATTAGTCGGGGCAGAAGTCGGGTTTCAGCAACCAGAGACTGGTGAGCAAGGATGGGTGAGACGGTCACATCCCAGTATGAGGTTGCATTATAATCCCAGTAATGAGTAAATCTGATTAGCACGTTTACTTAACCATACCTAATGTGGATTTGCTGATCCCATTGTCCATCTCAGTTAGCATCAGGCATGTGGTAGCAGCCACTCTGGATGCGTTTAAAAATGAACTGGTATGGGATGCCAGGGAGTGCAGCAACCAGTAGACATTGTTTTGAAAAATCTGGACAGTGCTGTGGAGGTAGAGGTAGGTGAACAGTAAGGGTACAGTCACAACCAGATGGTCATGTTTTCTATCCCAGCAGGTTAAGAAATTGTCACATCACTCCCAGGTGTTGAACTCCAGTACATTCAGAAGTGTGACAGCAGAAATGACCAACATAGGCCCACCAAGTCTTCACATTTGCCCAGCTATCTGCTTGGAACTGTTCCTCCCCCCTTAACACTGAAATGTGGTTGTCCCATGCTCTTTTGAATCCCACCACTGTTTCCGCTCCAACGACTGCCTCTGGGAGTCTGTTACACTTTTCTACTACTCTCTCTGTGAAATAGTATTTTCTAATGTTACCCCTGAACTTCCCTCCCTCCACCTGCAGGCCATGCCCCCTCGTCCTTGGATTTCCTTTCATCTTGCAGATGCCCCCTCTGGCACCCTGTTTATACCCTTAAGGTACTTGTAAGTCTCAATCATATCCCCCACTCTTCCTCCTCAGCTCCAGGGATTACATGTTCAGATCTCTCAACCTTTATTCATAGGATAGGTGGCCTAACCCAGTCTACCACCCTGGGACCCACCCTCAGGCTGGTTAATTTGAATATTAATCATTTGTGTGGGACTGTGTCAAATGCATTGATAAAGTCTAGGTAGATCATGTCCACTGCCCCTCTTTGGTCTACTACTTTGCTCACCCAGTCAAAGAAATGAATTTGATTCGTCTGACATGACCTTCCTGCTGTGAACCCATGCTGCCTTGTATCCTGTGCCACACTGGCCTCTAGGTACTCAACAATTCTTTCTTTCAGAAGTGATTCCATCACTTTCCCTACCACAGAGGTCAAACTGACAGGTCTGTATTTTCCTGCCTCTGTCTTTGTCCAACTTTTGTGAAGGGGAATCACATCCACCTTCCTCCAGTCCTCGGGTACCACACCATCCTCCCATGATTTGTTAAAAAGGCTAGTCACTGGTTTCACTAGTTTTCGGCGTAATTCTTTTTGAATTCTGGGGTGAATTCCATCAGGCCCCATTGCTGTGTCCACCTTCAGTTTTAGGAGTTCTTTCAGAACCCTTTCTTCGTGAAAGTACTGTGATCGACACCCCATACAGAGTGCTTCTGTTAATTGGATTACAACTCTCCTCCTCTTTTGTGAATACTGAGCAGAAATATTCTTTCAGTATCCTGCTAATTCACTACCCCTCTACCCACCCACATTCATTCTATTCATGCTCACTATCCCTCCCTTTGTCTTTTCTCGCCCCTGATGTACCTATAAAGGTTTTATCCCTTCTTAACCGAGTTGGCTATCCTTTCCTCAGTTTGGGCCTTTGCTAGTCTGACTTCCTTCCCTGCTTCCTTCTGCCTTAACTGGTACAGCTCTCTGTCCTGCTCCTTCTGTGTTTCCTTATAGTTACTGAATGCTATCTTTTTCTCCCTTACTTTCCCCGCCACCTCTTTTGAGAATCATAGTGGCTTTTTCTAACATTGTGATTTGTTTATTTGCTTCACACAAAGGCGTGTTGCCTCTGTTGACCTTAAGGTTAGCAAGCAATGTGAGAAGGCAGTAGGGAGAGCTGTGGGTATACTGGGATGCATAGGGAAAGGCATTACCAGCAGAAAACAGGAAGTTGTTATCCCCCCTGTACAGACAGTTGGTGAGACCCCATATGGAGTACTGCGTCCAGTTCTCGAGACCTCATCTCTGCCTAATGGCAGTTTTGATGATTGCCCATTGTTGCTCCACCACTCCATCTAGCCTGTTTGCTAGTGCTTTTCTGAGGCACTGTCCCATCTTGCCAAAGTCATCCCTCCTGAAGTTCAGTACACTCACTTTTGTATGGCTTGACTCTGTAGTTGAGTTTAACGTGAACCACACTGTCTGATGGTCACTTGTTCACAGAGGGCAACCCACTTCTAGATCTGAGATCATCTCACTGTCCCCATTTGAGAGTACGATGTATAAGATTGCTCCCTCACAAGTGGGTTCCGAAAGTAGCTGTCTGAGGCATGCCACCTGTAGGGCATCGAGAATGGCCCTGCTCTTGGATGTGGCTGCAGCAAGTATGCTCCAGTTAACATGTGGCATTATTCATGTCTCCTATAAACAGTATCTCCCCTTTCTCTGCCATCCTAAGAATGCCTTCTAACATATCCTTGTCCATTCCCTCACCCTGACCTGGGGGTCTGTATACAACTCCTGTGTGGATTGTGGTGCCACTTCCAGTCTACAAGGTGACCCACAGTGCCTTCTCTCCTACCTGTTTACTCTTTTGTTCAGTTGCTTTCCTTCCTTTCCTTTACATAGAGAGATACTCCTCCGCCTCTTCTCCCTTCCCTGTCTCTCCTGTAGGTTACATGCCCTGGTATGTTAACATCCCAGTCATAGTTCTCTGTCTACCATGTTTCTGTGACTGCTACGATATCCAGGCATCCCTCTTCCAACAAGGCCACCAGTTCAGAGAACTTATTACCCAGGCTATGGGCATTGGTACTCATTATCCTCCATTTCCTGATGGCCTTACTTCTTTTTGCCCCATCCCTGTCCTTCTTGCCTTTGTCACTTTATCCATTTACCCATGCCCTTCTCCCTATCAACACCTCTGTTGGTGTTTACTGCACTTACTACAGTGACATTTCAGGGAGGGCTAGGATTTCACTGCTCCTTTCCAGTGCCTCCCCCCTTGGCTAGTTTAAATACTTGCCACTATATCGGCAGACATGGCTGATCATGCGGAACCAAAGAAATATGACTGGCAGGAGACATACCAGTCAATAACCGGGCCGTAGCGTTCAGCACCAGTTGTAAGCGGTGGATATCAACCAGAGGAAGCAGTAGATAAAGGGATTTGCAATAATCAAGACGTGAGGTCGAAAAAGCTTGGATCAATGTAGGCAGATTGGAGGGCAGAACAAGGTGCTTAATCTTGCCGATGTTCCTAAGATGTTTAAAGGAAAGTTTGACAAATGCCAACACTGGCGGATGCAGTGTCAGCTCATTGTCAAAAATCAACCCCAAGTTGCGCACCTGTTCAGAGGTGGAGGGCTGGAAACCACACAGAAATAAACATGAGGGTAAACCAGCTCCTGTCCCCTCTCACCAGTGACCTGTGTCCACAAACATTACCTCAGTCTTCTCTGAATTCAACTTCAGCCAGCTTCAATACATCCAACACTGGATGGCAGTGAGGCAGCTATTAAAGACTGAGAGAGCTCCATCCTGGTTAGGTGCAAAAGATCGATAGCGCTGGGTATCATCTGCAGAGCAATGAAAAGTCAGCCCATAACTTCTAATAATGTCTCCAAGGAGCAGCATATACACTGTGAACAACATGGGGGACAACACAGAGCCTTGGGATACCCCACATGACAGAGAGACTGGGCAGGAAGAATTTATCCTCGACACCACTTTGTGTGTTTCTGCTGTGTTTTTATTTTGTCTCAGTGAAATGAGCACTCCAGGACAATAATGAGGTGCAAATTATTCAGTGATCAGACTAACCACATTGGTAATGCTCATGAATAGATTAACTTCACAGGTGCCCCATCAATGCATGGCCTCTAGCTGTGAAATACAGTCCCAGGAGCCTTCACTGGTCCACCAGCACGGTTTATGTGACCTAGTTCCTTGCACTTCACCTTAACATGGGTCGGATTGACTCATGAAGTAGCCGTTTAATGACCTCCCATCTCTTACCCACGTCTGGCTTTGTTGTAATCCCTTTCATGTGATCCTTTAGAATATTTCCCATTACCATAAAGTCTGCTCCCCTGATATATACTGCCAGTGTCCTCAATCTCTCCACCCCTCACCCCATGTTACTGTGAAAACAGACATTGCCATGGTCTCTCACAATCAGGGGATACTCTACAACCAGGTCCCTTACCAGATCCCCATCTGCCAAGACAACGTCCAGAACATAGCCCACCCTCAACACCCCATGACAACGTTAAGGTCCCAGTCACAGTTGTTGTTTGCCCACATTTTGGTGAGTGTTGCCACACACCACACCCCCACCAAACAGCATGGTCTGGAACTCTGTTAACTTGTTACCCAAGCTTTGTTCACCTAGGTCCCTATCCTTGGGACAGGCCCCTCTGCTGAGGGTGGGTGCTTCCCACACCGTCTTCTGTTCTAGATTCTGTCTCGGCCAGCACCCATCCCTCGTTTCTGCTATATATTGCATCTCCCATCTCTGCTTCACATTGAGGTTTACAGCACTCTGCTAGCCATACCCTCACCTCTAATCTCTGGTAGCCCCCACCACCAAGTCGCCCAGCTTATTCCTTAACCAACAAACTTCAATCCTAATCTGAGATAGCTGCCTACAGAGTGGGCATCCTCCCCCTCTCCTGGCCCACTTTAGAATTATTGCCACCACACAGCATGTGCATCCTAGATGCCTTCCAAAGATGCCTACCATGGTGGAAAGCAGCAACCCCATTTGTCCTTCCATATTCCTTATACTCACGTCCTCCTTTTCACATTCCCTTCCCCCTGGATTACTACCCCTCCTTCCACTCGAAGTGGCCATACTGGGGTATCCTAAGTCAGCCATATTTATGTCAACATAAAAACAAGCACAAGGTTGTCACTTAAACTCTGTATGATGACACTGGATAAACAGTCTTTTAAACAAGTCCCTTAATCACTAACTGAAGATACAGACTAGATTGGTCATGTTCTCTTCCAGCAAAAAGCACTGCTCTAAATAGACACTTACACTCTAGCTGATGGGACAGGGTAAGCAGGCTATAAAAAAACTCTTTACATCTAACAGAAGGTACAGAATAAACATTATCATCATATGGTATATGCTAGCTCTGTTTTACAACCAGCTGCCTGTAATAGCACAGCACCAGAATAAACAGTATAATCATACAGTATAACTTTAATCTGTTTTACAACCCAATTGCATGTAATATTACAACACCACTTGTATCTCCATGTTTTTTTCTTACTTGCCCCAGAATGACACAATGCTATTAAGGTAGAAGTCCTGATTTGTACACCTCCTGAGAACCCTTCCCCTTACCAGTCCATAAAGTCTATTGAAAAGGTTGGCGGTGCATGGTGGCTGGGATGGAGGACGTAAATTTCAGTCCTGTCCCTCTCTCGCTCTCCCACAATGCTGCAGGCTGCCTGTTAAATTGGTCTGGAAGATGGCAGAATTTTGGTGCCGAAAATGAAAACTTCTAAAGTTCAGCACCAATCGATGAGCTGCCTCTCGCTGGTCAGTCCGTCTCTCACTCTCCATCGCTGCTTCAGGCCGCCCGTTAAATAGGGCAGCTTCCTTCAGCGTTTTGGTAATGAAATTGAAAATTCAAAAGTTCAGCCACAGTCCCTGAATCAGATGAATGCCCTCTCACTGGCCAGTCCCTGTCTGGCTCTTGTCAAAACCTTCTCATTGTCACAGCAATGATAGGGGCTACTTTTGCTAGGAGAGGGGGGTAGGGGAGAGTAAGGAGGCATGTGGAAGAGAGGCAGGGAGGAGGGTGATTTCATTGAAGGATAGGAGCCAGGGGAATAAAATGGCAGGGCAGCATGAACTGCTGTCAGACAGAGAGCTGGACATAGCAGGTATCATTGAAACATGGGCAAACCAAAACCATGACTGAGATGGGGCCATCACAGGAGTGAAAGTATTCAAGAGTGACAGAGAGCTAGACATAGCAGGTATCATTGAAGCATGGGCAAACCAAAACCATGACTGAGACGGGGCCATCACAGGAGTGAAAGTATTCAGGAGTGACAAAGAGCTAGACATGGCAGGTATCATTGAAGCATGGGCAAACCAAAACCATGACTGAGATGGGGCCATCACAGGAGTGAAAGTATTCAGGAGTGACAGAGAGCTGGACATAGCAGGTATCATTGAAGCATGGGCAAACCAAAACCATGACTGGGTTGGGGCCATCACAGGAGTGAAAGTATTCAGGAGTGACAGAGAGCTGGACATAGCAGGTATCATTGAAGCATGGGCAAAGCAAAACCATGACTGGGACGGGCCATCACAGGAGTGAAAGTATTCAGGAGTGACAGAGAAAAGGTAAAGGGTGGTGGAGTGGCAGATTTCATAAAGTAAAGTACATCTTGAGGGCCATTAATCGCCCATCATAAATCTTGAGTTGCAAGCATATCACCATTAACGTGGATATCCACTACCTGTTAATGTCCCTCGGAAGGTTCTCGCTCCATAACTGCACTCATTACTGAAACTGAGACTTGAACATTGCTCAATATAATGGCACCACAACATCCCTATGTCTGCTTTTGTCACACCTGCTTGACATTTGACCTGCATGGATGGTTTTTGTTCTCTGCTGTGACATTTTGTGCTCTTCCAAAATTAGAACCCCCATGTGCCTTTCCTCCTTTGTGACTGTGAACACCACCACATCGCACCCACACCATTATGTAGCCTTATCCATTGGTTTATAAATTTACTTTTGAAATTCATCATCTTTATTGAGTTTAACATAACCAAATGTGTCCAGTAATAAGAACATGAACTAGTACTAGTCACAGTGATTACAAAATAGTTACAAAAAAAAAGCCTCAGGATGCTTCAGGAATCATTAAATCTGATCAGAACAAGAACAACCCCCGCAACTAACCCCCAATCCCTCTAGTCCTACAGCCCCTCCCCCACCCAGGATGTGCCTTATTGAAAGAGAAAGAGACTATTTAACAAAACATATACTAAGAAGTAATCTATATGCAATGGACAATATTAGTGTAGAATAATAGACCAAAGCAGCCAGAGATATACACACATGAACATTAGTTCAAGTATAAAGCATACAATTTGCCACATTTCTGATCAAATGAGGTCAAGCAATTCCGGGAGCTTGCAATTAATCTTTCAGTCTTGAAATAAAGAGATATTTCTTTAATCCATTCTGCATACGATATAACCAGTTGTTCCATCCAATGTCTGAGAACCAGCCTTTTAACAGCTATAGAGATTAAAGCCATGTGAAACCTACGTTTCAAGACCTGTATATTGGAAAAAATCCCTAAAATGCAAACTTCTATAGTAAACAAATCTCTCAGTCCCAAAAGGGGATCTAAATTGGACTGAATTGACTGCCATAATGGAGCCACTTTGTCGCAATGCCAAAATATATGTAGCAGGTTCCCTTCAACTATGCCACACCTTGTGCCAATGTTCGAAGGTAGTCTATCTAACCTGGCCAGCTTGACCAGAGTATAATACAAATTGTTCAAAATATGATACTGGATAAGCCTGTGTCTATCTTGAGTGAGCTATCTGTGCATGTCCACCCATATCTGCCCCAAACTAAAGGAGAATCTGGTAGAAGAGAGACCAAATTTTGGGGCCGGTAAGAGGTTAGGTGTTTGGTATCCAGTAGGAAGGAGTATATCTTGGAAATGCCATGGGCCTTATTGGAATACTCTTGTATCTGGTCTAAAAGGGCATAACTTGAGACAGCATGCATGTAGAACCAAAGATGGAGACCATACGGTGTCTCAACTGGAAAACTTTGAAAATATGTTTCAGAGGGATGTTAAATTTAGCCATTATATCCACCGAGGATAGGAGGGAGTTCTGGGGGAATAGACTTTCAGCACAGCAATCCTGCAACTGAGGAAGCCAGTCTAGGGAAAGCAGAGAGCCGCCAGTCTTAATGTTCGGGTTTAAAGTAAGAGGTTTGGCCATTTCTTTTTTGGTAAGATATTAAAAAAGTTCCATCACTGAATCAGCACCTTAATGGAGGTCCCTATAACACTACTTTGTAAGGAAGGAGGTAATGTAGAAAAAGTATAATAAAAAACACTAAATGACTGGAGGCTATGTTTATTTAGAATCCTTCTCTTGAGTTGTAACCAGATTGGGAGGCATACATCCGGTCTAGTGTCGTACCACCTCCCAATTTTTGACATATGACTCTCCCAATAATATAGCCTAAAATTGGGAAGGCAAAGTCCACCTTTCTCCTTAGGTAAGTTAAGCTTTAAAAAGGCCCTCCTGGGTTGCTTGCCTTGCCAAATAAACTTAGAAATGACAACATGAAGCTGCTGAAAGTAGGAAATAGGGAAGTAAATATTCAGTAAGTTTAGTGGGTAAAACGTTCGTTTTAATAATATTTACATGACCCTACAAAGATAAAGGAAGAGCGGTACAATTCTGAAGGTCATGTTGTATTTTAGATAGCAAGTCATCCAGGTTAAGCTTTCTGAAAGCCTCCGGGTCCCTAGTAAGATGTATACCTAAGTATTTAAAAGAGGAAGGAGCATATTTCATACCAAACTGGGTGAAATTAGCATGGGGTGTGTTAACATGTAACGGAAATATGATTGATTTAGATAAATTCAGTTTATAATTGACCACCTGTCCAAACTGGTCAATAATTTGCAATATGTATGTTAGAGAAGATTCTGGGTCAGCCAAATGTAAGAGAATGTCATCGGCATAAGCCAAAAGAGTCAGAGATTGCTGGTAGACTAAACATCCTGTAGTCTGTGGTGAGTTCTTAATACTAAGTAAAAGAGGGTCCAAATATAAATTAAACAGAAAAGGAGACAAGGGACACCCTTGCCGAATACCAGTAAATAGCAGAAATCGAGAAGAGAAGACCCCATTACAATAAATTCTAGCAGTAGGGAATTTATAAACCGTCTTAATCCATTGAATGAAAGTGTCCAGGAAGCCCATTCTCCCAAGCATAATCCAGAGAAAATCCCAGTGAACTCTGTCAAAGATTTTCTCTGCATCTAATGATACTAAAACCATAGGAGTGTGGGAGTCCTGGGAAGCCTGAAAAATATGTGAAAGGGTGCGCAGATGGCCAGCTGAAGAGCTACCTTGAACAAACCCCACTTGTTCAGGACTCAACAGATTAGACCAAATTCGTTTAATTCTAAGGGATAACATTTTTGTTAAAATCTTTATATCGTAATTAAGTAATGAAATTGGACTGTAGCTAGATGGGTCTGTCTGAGGTTTATCTGGGTTCAAAATCAAAACTGTCAAAGAGGGTCCCCCGCACACGCCTGTCTTCAGGAGCTGGCAATCCTTATTTTTTTTTTTCTTTTCTAATATAAGTCTGTTGCGAACAGCATTATTCCTTGCTTTGTTTGTTGTCATAGTGTGTGTAATTGGCCACCCACACGCACACTTATGTCTGACTAGGTTTTTTTCTTCCGCTAACTCCTGAAAACAAAGCGCCCCCCTGCCTTTCTCGCTCTATGTGGGTTGCAGGATAGCGAATATTGTAAATTGTTTCAGGTTTTTCTGCTCCCATTTTAGAGAGAGTCATAACTTTTAAAAATATATGTTATCACAGAAGTCCTCCCCCCCCAACATGCGCACATCCGAGGAGGACTATCCGTTACTGAAACCCGGTCTTTTCTATTAGAATCCCTTTCTACGGCTGAGCTTCCCTCTCGAACATGCGAGAGGATAATCATTCCTCCACGCAACACTAGGACCGAGAAACCTATTTTTTTGTAGTTACAAACTTTTTTATTTGGTGAAAAGCTTTCGGTCCGTAGTGCTGTATTTGGGCTTACGTCTGCAGTTGGTAACCGCCCCTGCTGTTTCGCCAGCCGCTGTAGTCAGGATGGCATTTTACTGTGCAGAGTTCAACTTGCAATCAGCAAAATACCTTAAGGAGTCTCGCATTCTGACCTGTTTAAATAAAGGAATCCCATAGTGAAAGAAGGCACAGTGTATTCTTGAAATAGGAACGCTTAGACTTATGTTTTTTTTAAAATGAATAAACATTAATCGAATGGTTAAATAACATGCGTATAAAATCATAAATAGTTCAAATCTTTAGATAAGCGTAGTTAAACCACTGCACTTATCTGAGTTCTTTAGTTATGTTTACAAATATACTTTATTTTTCCTCTTACTTGAACTATTTCTCTCTCTCTTCCCTCCTTCCTACTACTTCTTCTTCTGCTTCCTTTTGTCTAGGAGCCGGCCCCTTTGTGTTAATATTTATAATTTATTCTAATGTGGGAGGAGTTTACACTGTGAAACTGGCTTCTTGTGTTGTAAAAATAATATTTAGAGTAATGGGTATGATTTTATAAAATACCTGAATATATCTGATGTATATCAAAGTAAAAACAAACTAGTTTGAGCCAAAGATATTTTCTCTGTTAAAAACAGGGGAGGGGTTTCAAGTCACATGACCACTCCTCTCTATAAACTGAGCTCAAATGTCAATTATAAGTCAGTCTTGTGTTGGTCTTCCAGACAGCAACACTGCTCTAGCTGTTTTCTGGAGCTGTATCTATATAAATCTTTGGAATTTTGTCTTTATTTTGTCATTAGAAGTTCGTTGTTTTTTGAGCCAGTATTTGGTTGTTTTAAATAAATACTTGGACGTCTGAGTTCCTTCCAACACTTATGGAGTTGTGTTTTGCCTTCGATCCCAACATTTCCACAAAAACAATAGTGGCTTCTAGCAAAGTGGGGTCCAGGATATCAGAAGTAAACATATAATCAAACAATTTCAGAAGGAGGGGGGCAAGTTCCTTACAAAAAACTTTATAGAAATTGGAAGGGAAACCATCAGACCCTGGGGACCATTGGTTTATATTGAGAAGGTGGTAATGTTTGGAATTCAGGGAAGTAAACTACAGATGCCAGTCCGTGAAACATTTTACAAGTTTGCCCATGTCAGTCATCATTCTCATTCACCCCCCCCACCCACACACATCACGGGGTGAATCAGCTGTGGTATTGAGTTTGGTATTCAAATGCAAACAGAAACACATGGGACACCAGTTGTTTTACAATGTCATTAATGAACACATTTAAAAGGACTGGCACCAGGACTGATCCCTGTCGCACCACCACTTCAGCCACAACACCCCATGCCCAAACTGCACCACAGCTGACAATATCCTTTCCCTCCAGCCTGTTAGTTACTTGAGCACCATTGTCAGCACACTGTGCCAAATGCGCAAGCTACAATGCTTATATAGCCACCTCTTATGTGGATTGGTTAAAATGGCTCTTCATACATAAAGGTAGTAGAGTGACAGTGCCACAAGGTGACATACATCATGCCTGTGGTGTTGTGGCTGACATGGTGGTGCTGACCAAAATTACTTCCTTTCTTCAGTCAGGTTTCAGAAAGGGCCACTCTACTGCATCTGCCCTGATATGGGTTACCGACTCCATCATGACTGGTATAGACAGTGGGCTGATCATCTCGGCTGTCTTCGTCGACCTTGGGAAAGCCTTCGACACCATCTCCCACCCCATATTGCTCTGTTGTCTCACGGAATCAGGACTCTCTGTAGCTGCCACCAACTGGTTCTGATCTTACCGCTCTGACAGAACCCAGTCCATTAGAGTCACAAATGCTATCTCCTCCACACCTTGCCTTAACTACTGGTGTCCTCCAGGGCTCAGTTGTGGGACCCATACTGTTCTCTATATTCCAAAACAACTTATTGCTCATCTGCTCTACTACCTCAATCAACCTGTATGCAGAAGACACTGTACTCTTCCCCTCAGGCTCTGACACCGACGTGGTACAAACTAACCTCCGAGCCAAATTCAACAAAGTACAGCACCAGATCTCCCTAAATGTAAAACAAAACTGTCACAATGACTTTTGGCACATGGCAACGCCTGTCCAGACTCCCATCCTTTCCACGTTTCCACACCCTGGATGGTCAAAAACTCAAGTATGTCTCCTCACTCCACGGCTTAGGGGTATAGCGCAGCTGCCATCGCTTCTTTCTCATACCACATTAATGCTATTTCCAAAAACTACACCCCATGCTCAGTGCACTTTATGGGAACTGCAGTATCCTCCCTTCCCCGTCAGACGTGAAGTGGTCCTGGAGATGATACTTCCCTCCTTTGATTACTGTGATATTGTTTAGGGTGCAGCCCCTAAGCCCACCCTATCGACACAGGACACACTTTTTTTAATGCCTTCTGCTGCTTTTCTCTTGATGCCTCACCCCTTACCCACCACTGCAGGGTTTTAAATAATTGATTAGCGGTTTTTTTCTTGGGACAATGCTAACTGTACAGAAAGTATTTATATAGGTTTTCTAGAAGTGTTATGCTTGTTAAACGCAGTGAGGCAAGTGCTATGCATTTTCACAATGTTTTAGCACTTTTGTGAGCAAAACGCTAATCAATTTTTGGAGTTAAATAAAACCCTGCACTGCAACCTCTACCGTTCCCTGGCACTACCGTCCCTCAGAAACCACCGCATTTAACACTGTGCTAAATATGTTTCTAACCAATGGCTTAGCACCATCACTTCCTACCCCTTCTCTGTGCTCTCAGCTGCCCCTCCACCTCCCATTAACTTCGATCCTGCGACTACCACCAACTATCAATCCCTAGGGGGAAGACTACTGCTGGGAAAGTCGCCTTCTCACACCGGTTACACAAGCTATGGAATGATCTCCCACCTCAATTTCGGCATTCCTTCTCTGCCCACTCTTTCCACCACCCTTGCTAACTTCCTGAACACTAGTTGCTCCTGTACCTGACTCGGCCATGTGCAAACTGCTCCCCTCCTAACTGCCCTACCAATGGCCTTAGCTTCGCTATAAATGCTGGCATATAGGCCCAATCTATGCACACTACAGGAGCGAGCACACCATAGCCAAATACAGGGTCATCATGTTTTTACTCTTTCTGCTAGTGATGCCAACATGTTTCCATGCCAACATCAATTAAGCTAGTCACACAGTCCTTCTGCTTTGCTTGCTCTCCATGAGCAGATTTAGCATCAGTTTGTCAAGATAATTGTCATGTTCAATTACCCTGAGCTGAGTTTCAGAGTACTCAACCACTTTCAAAGTGTATCACTGTAAGCAATGTAACATTGAAGTTTAGCCTCCATATGTCAGAACACTTTTCTAGTACTATTCGGTCTTGCTTCATGTTGTCAATATGCTCTAAAGTCTGCAACCTATTACATGTTTTGTAGAACGCAACAAGAGCAGCCCTCACCAATTTAGTTCACCCGCTATGTCACTGATGAAAATATTGAAACGGAGCATTCAGAGTACTAGTAAAGCCCACCCCTACCACCCAGATACTCACCAAGACAATCATGTGGTATTCACCCTTTAGTGCAGTCTGACTTCTGACTGTCTACAAGTTTAGTATCTATATAACAGTGTTGTGCCATAACACTTTACTGGCAAGTTTGTTGACACGCATGCAGTGGGTTACAGTTTTGAGGCCTTAACTGAAGTCAAGACAAACTGCAGCAGTATCAACACACAACACACCTCTAGTACCTATGTGCCTCAGCCAATGTACACAATCATACTGGTCTGGCATGGTCGAACTTTTGAAGCCCTGCTGTCTGTGATCCATCACACTCTGTTTTGATGAGTGCATCCATTAACTCACCTAATAATGCTGTGAGACATAACTCGGTGGTAATTTTCACTTAGCTACATGATACTTTGCTGGAGTATCGGTATTACTCTGACCTCAGTACATAGATACATAGACAGTGTCAGCAGATAAGGGCCTATGACCCACCCAGTCGGCCCATTTCAGCTTGTAAGTTCAGTTTATGTTTTCCTAGAAGTCTGTTGCCCCTTACCCCTGACCTCTAGAATTCCTTTATGTCTATCCCATGCATTCTTAAATCCAGTGATTGTTTCAGATCCCACCACTTCCTCTGGCAGAGTGTTCCACTTGTCCATCACCCGTTCTGTGAAGAAATTCTTCCTCATGTTTCCTCTGAATCATCCTCCCTCCAACTTCATCCTATGCCCTCTAGCCCCGGAACATCTTTTTTGCTTAAAAATAGTGTATTCCTGCACCCTGTTCCTCCCTGTAAGATACTTGTATGTCTCTATCATATCCCATCTCTCCCTCCTCTCCTTCAGGGAGTACATATTCAGTTCCTTCAACCTGTCCTCATAGGAATTGTGATGCAATCCACGTACCATCTTTGTTGCCCTCCTCTGAACCTTCTCTACCCGGTCTATGCCCTTACATAGGTAAGGTCTCCAGAACTGTACACTGTACTCCAGGTGGGGCCTCACTAGTGTCTTGTATAGTGGAATTATGACCTCCCTTTTCCTGCTAGTGATGGCCCTGCCTATGCATCCCAGCATCCTATTTGCATTACCTGCTGCCTTGTCACACTGTTTCCCTACCTTGAGGTCATCCGAGATGATAACCCCAAGATCCCTTTCTTGCTTGATGCATCCTATATCCTCAACCCCCAACTGATATATTGTGCCAGGGTGTTTGTGCCCCATATGCTTTATCTTGCACTTTGCATTGAATTTCAACTGCCAAAGCCCTGAGCAGTCTTCAAGTTTCTGCAGGTCCCTTCTCATTCTGTCTACACCCTCTGGTGTGTCTACTCTGTTACAGAGCTTTGTGTCATCAGTGAACAGTGAAATTCTGACTTCTAGGTCCTGTGCAATGTCACTGATAAAGATATTGAATAGTACTGGTCCCAGCACTGATCCCTGTGGTACCTCACTGGTCACTCTTCCCTCTGTGGAGTGACAGCCATTTACCACCACACTCTATGTCCTGCCACCCAGCCAGTTACCTACCCACCACACTACTGTCCTGCCCACACCCATATTCCCCAGTTTGTGTAATGGTCTTCTATGTGGCACAGTGTCAAAGGCCTTGCTGAAGTCCAGATAGGCCATGTCCACTGCCTTCCCCTGATCCACCTCCCTAGTCACCCAGTCAAAAAATTCAATGAGGTTAGTCTGACATGACCTCCCCCTGGTGAAACCATGCTGTCTTGGGTCCTGTAGTCCATTGACAACCAGAGGTTCCACCAATCTCTCCTTCAGTAGTGCTTCCATGATCTTCTCCACTACCAAGGTGAGGCTGACTGGTCTGTAGTTCCCGCTTCCTCTTTGTTCCCACTTTTGTACAGTTTTTGCAAATTACAATACTCAGTGATAGATACAACATGAATACCAGCATGTCAAACATTTCTGCCTGAAGTTCGCCAAGCACTCTAGAATGTAGTACATCCTTCCCCATGGCCCTTTGTTTTACGTAGTTCATCCCTTATCCTTTCCTCATTGATGGTGCTAGAATGCAGTTCAAAGCCACCCGCCATTAGCATTAGTTCCGGATATTGTAACCCACACTCCTCAGTAATTACAGATCCAAAGTGCTATGTAGCAGCTCATGGATATTCATGGAGTAATGCTCAACTGTTCTGTGACTAATAAGTTACAATATTGATACAGTACATTTAATTTTGCCATGTCTCCCTCATTGCATGACCATACTGCTACATTAAACCTAACTTTGTCACACCCCTAGCATTGTATGTCAACCGTTGAATGATGAAACTGAAAAATTCCTTGTCATCTTTTGTAAACAATTGTAATCAACATACCAGTCTGGATTGGCTGTGGCTAAATGAAATAAAATTATATGGTGGACATCCAGGGTGATGGTCTCAAGGAGTAGTGAGGTGCTCCACACACTGTGCAATTGCCTAGGTACAGAACACCTTGAATAATGCATTCAGGTTTGGCATCCCTGCTTAAAAAGGATGACATTGATTTACTGTAGAGGGTACAGAGTAGAGCGACCAGGACAGTAGTGTGGCTAGTGCAGATTCTAGGAGGAGATATGGGGGAGCTCACCCACTACTTCTTGGAGGAGAAAAGGTACAGGTGGGATATGATAGAGGACGTCATGTATCTCAAGTGAATGAGAATGGGAAATCTTGAGGGGGGTCTCTGCTAAGTGAGTTGGTGGCCACCAGGGGACACTAAATGAAACTTGCAGTGGTGCAAACAAGGAGTGGGGAAGCAGGAGGCAGTACTTCAATGCCATCAAGCACTCCAGATGAACCATATGGCCTAATATGATTGCTTGACAGTATGTATGTTAGTATCTTACTGTGTCTATGTCTTTGCTCTCCATAATGCATTGCCAGTTTGAGTTAGACATTCTCAGTACCCCATCCTTGTTCCATCCCTTTGGGTGTTCTTACATTTCCTGAACCCTCACCTTGTTACCACACCCTGTGCTGAAACATGTCTTGAGAATGACAGTTGTTCACTAGTTCTTTTTCCTGTAGATAGCACTCAGAGGTATCACTTTTCTGAATCCATGAAGGCTTCATTTAGCCACTACCACTGCTATTACACTCCCCATACTGACACCGGCCTCTCAAGGTCTCTGGTGAAACCAACACACAGTTCAGCAAAGTTAACATTCTTGAAATGAAACAGCTTTGACCTAATGAGATTGTAGTCTCTGTCCCAATGCTAAACCACACAACTTTGCAATAGCTGGATACCAGGTTCCCTAATACCTGGTCAGCTGTGATTCTGTCATTGTTTGTCATTAGCAGACATGACTTATGATACCAAATACACATGCACATGTAGACCCTCATGAAATTGTCCGCATCGTGTATTTCCCTACCGGCACAGTGATGCAGTTGTATGCATCAGTGAGTGCAACATTCAACATGTGGCTGTGCAAACATTACATACAACAGAACAGGAGGCAGAATTAAAGAAAAAGAAACATGTATAGCACAATATTGAAAGTTTAATAGAAAAGTGTGTGAACTACATGTTCATAAAGTGGTGAATCAAGGGGTACAACTTAACAGAAATCAGTTAAAGTAATAGGTGACAAACAAAAAAAATTCATTTATCAAACTAGCTGATCAGGACGGAAACCAGTGTACTGTCCAGAGGGGTCTGGGTAGACGGCACGGATAAGCTACATGCAGCAGCAGGGGACAGGCACATGCACACATTGCCCAAGACGTCCAAGGTGCCACAAGATGTAATGACGGTACGCTGAATGCATGTGTGATTGATTAGTATATGCATCTGGAGTCAATGAGAAAATGTCTTGACAATAAATTGCAGCCAAAGTCAGCACAGCTGGATCAAAAACAAGGTGTTCCATTTCCTACAAGAAAGGAGAAAAGACAATTATTATCCATCAATGAGTACGTGACTGCTCAGTAAAAATATTACGTAACGAATGAGTTGTGAAAATTTTTAACAGGAGCACAATGTTGATGGCATCCATAAAAGCAGCCATAGCTATGCAATCATGAAGTGATCCATATGTGGGACACGAAGGTAGTCATCACAATGCACACTTTAAAAGATTGTCAAATGATGAGGAAGCAGAAATTTTCTTTTTACATTAATTAATCCGCGTAAACTGGACCACCAGACTATCTCTAGTGGTACTCTCAACCAACATGATCACTCACACCTAATATCTCCAGCTCTTATACATGTATAAGGTGAACTGTCCACTCATTCCTGGACAGCAGACCCCCCTGGATGTAAGCACACCAGGGCAGGGTCGACAGCTCCTTACTGGTGACCTGTCTGCAAATCTAGTGTGCAAACAGAAAGCTGCTGGTAGAGGATGATGGTCAGGCTTGAAGATCCTGCACTAGGGAAGGTGTCTTACTGGTCCCACTATTAACAGTTTTTACCTTGTTTTCAATTATAGCCTAAGTGCAAATGGGTGGAGAAGCTTTGCACTCCATGGAAACGCTTACGCCACCATGCATAATGCTTCTATTGGTGTTATCCACATATTTTTTATTTTATTTTTATTTTTATTTATTTAACTTTTGTTGACCGGGTAAGTGCACTAGACAAATCCTGCCTATTTTCAGGCACGACCCGGGGGAGGGGAATACAGATGAATGCCATCTGACCTTGAACCAGATTAAGCTGTTGGTGGTATTTTTAGTGAATGAGGGAAATTTGGCCAGGACACCGGGGAAATTCCCCTACTCTTTTCGATAAGTGCCATGGGATCTTTAACATCCACCTGAACTACCACCAATCCAGGCAGATGGGACCTCGGTTTAACGTCTCATCCGAAAGACGGCACCTCAGAAATGCAGCACCCCTCTCATGCTGCATTACAGTGTCAGTACTGGGATATTAACCCAAGTGCCAGATGTGGGAACTGAACCCACAGCCCTCTGATCTCCCGGCTTCAGAGGCGAGTGTGCTACCTACTGAGCACATACAATACATACAATATTCACACGCTGCTTGGAGATGCAGCACCCAGCAAATGCCATGTGCCTCCAAAGCATCAGCAAGCTACTCAACACTTACCCTAGGAAAGGTGAGCAGTCCTGCAGACACTATATCCTTTCCTGCCCCTGCCTACCCATGAGAGCAAGGGCTTGTTGCAAAACACCGGTCACCAGCCTGGTGCATGGTGTGGCATCCAGCACTGCAACCATCAGCGATGCTGGGCTAGCACCGAGAAAGCAGAATTACCCACACTCAGTTTTAAGAACCTATGACAGGCAAACCATAGTAATCAACCACTCGCTGAAGTCCACGATCCTGCTTTCTCAGTCTGCACATGCCCTTGTCCATGGCGTAATGTCTCAGAATGCCACTTTGCTTCCATCCTCTTGGCATTGCTTCCACACTGCTCTGAATATGTGATGAATCTCCTGTATATGCCTTACTTCCAGAGCATGTGTTCTCCAGTGAACGATGATGAGTGGCTCCCCCAGAACCTTCCATACACAACGATCAACATGCTGCTGCACCCTATCTGCTGTCACGTCAGGCATGCACTCTACCCAGATGCTGCCTGTCCTGTGCCCCATTCACCACTACCATATGATCCCCTTTACTGTAGAGTCCTCCAGAATTATGACTGACTCCTTTATGGTCTCTCTCGCTCTCTCTCCATCTCTCTCTCTCTCCCTCTCTCCCTCTCTCTGCCTCTCTCTCTTTTTCTGCGTGCTCTTTTCACTGCCTCAAAAAGATCCCTTTCCCCTATCCTCCCAGCTATTCACCCCTTCTGCCTCCTCCATTCTGTGTTCTGACTTCTCCCCCCTTGCCAACAGTGGCTGGTGCATCAGCTTCACTTACTAAACCAACATGGATTGACAGTGCAGTGTGAGGTGTGGCGTACAGTGCCTCAACCAACAGTGTCACCAGAATGGTGGAACATAGATATATTGACCACTGTAGATAACTTCCCAGTGCTCATTCCCAGCAGAATTGTGTTTCATAGTACAAACAAATAGGCCACGAAGGAACACAGATATGTCTGACAGCGTGACTGGCAATCTGATGCCAGAGACACTGTTATCTGCTCAATTCATGGTGTTTTGCAGTGCGGTCAAACTACTACATTTAGCTTGATGACCCAATTGTCTTTGTGATGATGCTGTACTCAAACACATAAACTGAAGCACATTACCAAGGGTAAGCAGGTGAGAATAGCCCCTGATTGAGGCTCAGTGGGAATCATAATGAGTGCAGTCAACTGCCATCAAGTAATGCATTTATACGCAATGGCACTGTTGAACTACCAAATGACCCCCCCACACACACACCCAAAGCAGAAGAAGAGAAATTAAGTAGAATTATGTTGTAGGAAGAGGAATATCATGGAGAGAAAAACAAATATCAGTGTCTGTTTTTTTTTTAAATTTTGGGTGGACAGTAAAAGCACTTGGAGTGGATGCACACCACAAAGTGTGAAGCAGGGTACATAGCACAAGAGGAAAACTGGAACCAGCACACACGGAATGATGACACAAACAAATATAGAAAAATGGATATTCATGGCAGACAAAGACTACTAGGCCATTCCCGTCTGCCAGTGGGCCCTATACAGGTAAGCATCTGCTCACCCTAAGTGATCCATGGCTCATCATAACTCATGTCAGCCCAGTCGGAGTCCTGGATTACAGATGTACATCCCTGTTGCAATGAAGTAGCCACTCCTGGTTTCCCCCCTCACTGTTCTTCACCTCACAGCTTCACTGAGAGTCCTCTGGTGGCCACCGGCTCTCCCGGTGGCTGTTCTGGTGTCCCGGGCAGTCAAGGAGTCACCCAAGAGCAGCACTCTCACTGCCTCATTATCCCTGTTACCACTTGCTATCTGTGGGTCCCCCCTCCCCCTACATTAGCCTGCTTGTCTCCTCCACCCTCCCTCCTGCTCGAAGCATGTCCATCGGCCAGGCTCAAACCCATATCTCCCTTTGTCCTGATCCGCCTTGGTTACATTACATCCTGCTGGATCACTGTGGACAATGTCAGTTTGTTCCCCCGGAGCAAGGCCACACCACCCATCCAGTCTATAGAGCTTTCTTCTCACTGATCCACCACCACTGAGTCTCCTTTTGTTGCCAGTGATGCTTCTGGGCAACCCAGTATCTCCTACTGGAGTACTGCCCCCAGCTCATTTCCCCTCATTCTTGACCAATGCCACACCTTTTCTTGCTTTACCTGTGTCTCCTCCAGGTGGCCCCGCCCTGAAAAAAATATTTTCTTTCTTGTTTGGGGGAAATTTCAAAGCTCCCAAGAAAAGTTCCCCCATGTCTCCCAGATTGTGTGCACCGGAACCCTCCTCCAAGGGAGTGTCTCCTTTCCTCCTTGCTGCTCGTTCCTCCAATGGTTCCTAACAGTTGCTTCCTTCCCCTGTCAGTGTGATGAGGAGTGCATAACTGTTTTCCTGATGGACACCTACGCTTGTCCTTCACATGTTTGTTGTGCCCACATCTGAATGTAGGCCCACAATATGCAGCTTCTTCCTTCTTTTTCCTGAACCTACTCTCTTCCACACCTCCTGAGCCATATTTGCCTCAATGCCTCCTGATCTACTTGATGTGTCCCTCTGCTGTGTTACTTCATCCTGCCTGGTTTATACCTGCACAACTGTAATAGTTCCCTGTCTTAAAATCAATGATATGTCATCATCATTTGCATCCTCCCATCCGCCACTCACCTCTTTATACCGATGGGTGTAGCGAGTTTACACAACTGGAGAGACTTAGCACGCCAACCAATGCCCACCCCTCCCCTCCCCCCACCCCTCGAGGCTCCCCCGGGACACCTCTGGTCACTTTCCTAGCACTGTGGCAATGTCCATCTGTCATAGTTGCTTGCCTCCTGTTGGATGAAAGTTGTCCTGGTCGCGCACCAATAATTACAACTTGTCCATCATTTCACCTCCCACTCTCTCTCATCACCCGGCCCAACGGCCACGGTTGCATGCTAAGCCAGTTTACCTCTCCAATGGTCTGCAAAAGCTGAGTGCACAGTCGGCAACCTTCCTACCAACAGTCTCCATTTAGTATTATCACCACCCCACAGCCAGTGTGGCCTACACTCTATCACAATACGCATGCCCTGTTGGCTGGAGCACACCACAATTGTCCTTCTCCATAAACATTGGGACGATCCCCCCCGGGCCTGGTCTCCTCCCTGGTCTCCTCCCCTTGGGGTACCACTCCTCACCCATCTCCAAGCAGCCAAACTGGGTTGGTCCAAGATGATGACTTTCATTCCCTTTTCAGTTGTAGTAGATAACATACATCCCTCATAACCAGTTCCTAATCCGGGTAAAGACTTTAGCAACTAAACACTTCTAAGAGGTTATCACAGTTTACCACAGCATTTAGCCACAAGAAACTGCACCAGCCTTTGTTTAGAGCATAGATTGCATCAGTTTACCCTCAACTGTGCTCAGTCTAGCCAGTCTGTAGTACCCTGGATTGTCCTTGGGCCCACTGTTGCGGAGAGGTACCACATGTGGCTACCTCCACTATCTGGGCACACATCCTGTATTTAGCACGGTGTTTAACAGATCCTCCAGCGGCTATGCCAGGGCCTGTCCTGATGCTAAGGCCTGTGATCCAAACACTTCTCCACACATTTATATGTAGGACAGAGGGGTACCATACCAGGCAGCTTCTTTAAACTCCTGAACATTTTCACTGCACGAACGGGGTAACGCAATGCAGCTTCACTTTTCTTGACAGACTGAGTGCGATTGAAGCAGATTCTCCAGTCATCTACAGGGTGAGCCTGGTAGGTAGCTGTCATGTATACAGCCTCCTCTGCTGGCATGCCACAGCGGATCTTGTCCGGCACCTTCTGGCAATACTGTAGCATGACTTCTTGGCCTTCCACACGTGCTACCCATGCAAAGACTCTACAGCGCAGGAGCCCAGAGCTCCTTCTCTCACCACGGCCACAGTGACTCTGCTCCATCAGCCATTAAGAAGGGGGTCCTCATTCGGGCACGACCCAACGCTATTGGAGAGGGCTTCTGCACTGCCAATACCCTCTACCTCCTTCTATTGGTGCACAAAAGGCGCCACCATCTGGACTTCAGTTCCCAGATCACGGGCCATACCTCCCATTGGCAGTCAGCTGCAAAAAGAGTCCCAGACATAATTGGCTGCTCAGTGCTCCATTTTAAGTGCCCCTGTATCCTCATTGGACCCCATAGACAGTCCGGGTCAAAAATGGAGGGGCAAAATGCACAAAGTCCCAGCTGCAAGGGAAAACTGGTTAGACAAACTACATTCCTTAATACTCAGTCAACATATAATACATAAATACTACAGCCCAATAAAGGGCACACTTTGCCTACTTAGTAATGGCAAAAACAGAGCACCTACCCCGCGGCTCAGGCGGGACTTGAGCAAGAGAACTCACTGTCCCCTCCCTTCTTAGTAAACTGACTGGGTCAGCAAGCTGGCAGCTCTTAAAGAGACCACTAGAGGTATTCTAGTAAACCCTCATTTATAAGGGGGTTACATTTAGGAAAATTAGAATATGCACCAAGCAGCAGCAATAGTTTCATTTTTGAATCTCATTCTCACCATGCTGTCTCAGAGGTGGTAGAACATGTTGAAATGTATTGCCTGTAAACAAAGGAGATAAGTGATGCAACACTATTCAGTGCATCTTTACATTGCACAGATAGTTGAATTTAGGTAATGTCATTCACAAACTAGTATGGAAAATCTTCATGTGCCTGTGCCCACCAACTCCCCCCCCAAAAAATGTATACAGTAATACAAATTCTACACACAACAAATTAACAGTAATCAAGTGCAACCACCCTCGCACCACCTCACAACACTTACCACAACAGAACCCTGAAGGAGCTGCAGGCTGCATATCATCCTCTCACCACCACCATGAGCTGATGACTGACTGTCAGTGAGTGGGAATGTACAGTCCATTAACCATATAGTGAACTTCAAGAGTACACATGCACAGCACAGTCACGAAACAGAGGTGTTGGTTATAAGGGCAATGTGTCAAGGTGATGGCATGGGGTTTCGTGGAAGCTGGTGGGTACATCATGCATGATAGCAGGTGGTTCAGTCAAGTAGACCACAGAGCATGTGCTTTTGGGGTGTATATGGCACATGAACTGGTGGCCTCAGACGTAGTGGAGGGTGATCTCAAAGAAGTACAAGTCAGCATCATGGAAAGGGAACATGGATTTATAATAAACATCTGTATCACAAACATCAGCAAGGAGCAGAACACTATAGTGTAGTTGGAGATGCCAGACATTGAGGAGAGTGATTGCATATCAATATTAGTGAGCACTAAATCAGGGTGTTGAAATGTGGGATTTATTACGTCGAGGAAACAATTAAGACTCTGAGGAGGGAGACAGCATAAATGCAAAAAATATTAAGTGCTGCATTAGGGAACATGACATAGGAGTGCATTACAAAAAGTATAAATGGGCTGTGTTACAAGGCAATGTTACAACAAATGTGTGTCTCATCATAATCAGTGCACTTGTAGACACCTAAAGCTCATGGGGTGCTCACTGACACACTGATAACTAATAAATACAATGTCTGAAAAGTGCAGCAGGCTGCAGTACAACAGAAATGATAGATAAATAAAGCTGTACATAACAGGTTTCTTTGTGCATTAGATCATTTGTAATTACCAATTCTCTGGCCATTCTGAGGTGAAGCTTGCAGGCAGGATGACACTAGCTGTCATGCACAAGGAGAATGGGACAGAAATGGGGAAGTAAATATAAAAGGACTGAAGGAGGAAGGAAGTAGGATCGAGTTACTGATAGTGGCTGCACACCTCCCCCACCTGCTTTAGACATTAAGTGCAGGCAGAGCCAAGGGCAGGTTCTTATCAAACCAAAGGCAGGGTCTCACACAGCACAGAATGGCAAAGTCTTATTTGGATTTCTTACAAAAGTACAAGGAAGAAAAACAAATAAATGGTTTTGTCTTGATGGATGAAATATGGAGCACCACAGAGCCTAAATTCAGAATGACGAGTGAGATTACAGATTCTTGGAAAAATCTGACAGTGCAGCACTAAGCACAGTTCTGCAGTGTGTGGCTTACATTGTTGTTTGCAGACTCATACCTCTCAACTGTCCCTGATTTTCAGGGACATCCCTGGATTTACCTCAAACTTTTACTCTGTCCCTCCTACAAATTGTGTTTCCATGACCAAACAGTGGAGGTCGTAGGCATAATATAATGTCAGACAATGTTACAGATGTGTTCTCCCTTAAACAATGCATTTTACACTACACCACTTATTCTACCAACTTCCTGAGTGGATATCACCAATTTTTAAGGTGTGTCCCTGATTTTAGACCTTTGTCCCTGATTGTTTTAAGCCTTGTCCCTGATTTATGAGGCAGGAAGTTGAGAGGTGTGTTTGCAGTAGCTGTGAGACATCTCTGTGCAATCACACACCATGTTCTCCACCTGCAACACTGGCTTGCTACAGAGTCTAATGAGTTGCAGTTGCAGTTTGCACTTCCCTGTTGCTATATTCAGTGCTGTCTTATTCCCAGGCTATTTTTGCCCTGCACTCCCAGACCAGTTTGCCCGGCTTCCTTAGACTGCTATATTCAGCAGGATTAGCACCAGGCTATTTCCTTTTGAATATAGCTTGCTTTGTGCTCTAGGCTAAGTTTGCCTGTCGGGCAGTGCTAATTTAGCCCTGAGGCAAAGTTTTGAATATCTGGCCCCATACCTTCAAACATTTCATGTCTATTGTTGAAGTCTGTATTCTTTTCCTTCATATTGCTGTTTCAGGTAATCTGAGAAGGGGTTGATTGTCATCTCTATTTCTGTATTTGTTTTTGATCATAAAGTCATTATTAGAGGAAACATATCTAATCGAATTGCCATGGGTGTTGCAGTTACTACCCCTGCCTTGTGGGCTCAAACAAGGTTGAGGGGCCAGGGTTCTCATTTTCCTCAATTGAGGGTTCATATCCAGATAGTTTAAGGTTTGCATGGTGCCTCCACCCAGAGTAAAGTTTAAGTGGGCCTTGTGTCAGAGTGGTATAACCAAGGCCCCTGGAATTCTGCGGTTCTGCGGTTTCGGAATTTGCCGCAGAATTTGCATCATGCCACAGAATATATATAGTGCCACAGAATTCATCATTTTTGGTGAATTTTCATATAAATATACTGTTTTTCCATACTGTCAGGCTTTCTTTCCCACCTCGTTTATCCTGAAGCCCCTCCTCTATGCTGAGCATATGATGTCATTGATGACATCACATCATATTTAGCCAATGATATGACTGCATTCTGCCAGAGAAATGAATAAATCATGCCGCAGAAATCAGAAAATGCTGCCGCAGAAGTCAAGGAGCCCTGCCGCAGAAATCAGAAAATTCTGCCGCAGAACACCAGGGGCCCTGGGTATAACCCTCTGGGATACAGTACACATCCACTTCCCCCCAGTGTCCCCCTACACATGAAAAATCACAATGCAACCTTAAAATCAACAAAAGTTCAATAAATCACTTACTGCTAGTAACATGCTCACAAGAGCAAATGTAAAATACCAGTAAAATACTTATTGGGGGAATATTCACAAGGGATAGGGAAATGCAATGCAACACTGTTTTTGGAAGAACTCATGAACTGTATGGTACGGAGGCCAAATGAGGTGCTGCACTAGGCTTTGCCTGTAAAAGCACTATGAACAGTAACAGTGCCCATCCCCCACTAGGCAATGCAATATAGCAGCTATGGGAATACATAAAGTTTGGCATTACCAGTCCCCCTGTACTGGGGGCACTACCCACTTCCCACTGGTATGGTTAAAATCCCTTTTTAAACTGTAGGGAGCTCCCTGTGCATCACTGGGTACCCAGTCAGAGAAATGGTGTAGACCTGGTGAAGTTGCAGTTGGTTAACCAGTGATGGTGCACTTTAAATCAGCAAATATTTTTAGTTAAACCAAAACCTCACAGGCCACGATATTGCTAAAATGGCGAACCTCAACTGCAGTATTTATAGAGCCTGATGGCCAAAGATGTAGCTTTTGTGGCACACTTTGCACGTAATCGCAGTTGCAGGGCAAGCCCCGAGTGTATTTATGGTTCTGGTGTTACCAGCTTCCCTGACAACTTGGACTGCTTCTCCTCCTCCTCCTCCTTTCTGCAGGTGCAGGTTCTCTCAGGTACTAGAGCAGCTGTGCAGTGGGGATTGACAGCTCGAGGATGCAGGGCTCAGGTGCTTCTGGATATGGATCAGGCTCTCTGCTTCAGCAGTAATCTGGACCTCTCTCTGGCTTCTCTCTCTCCTCCTCTGCAGGACAGACCAGTCTAAGAAACACAGGCCATGTGCAACACATACGTCTAGCCTTCAGGACCCTGGTGTGGTATGTTAGCCAGTGTCTAGCAGTAGCACTAACTGGATTTCCCTCCAGATGGTCTGCAGTGTCGATGTAGGCTTCACTCAGCAGTACTCACTCAGTCTGTGGTCACTCACAGGTTAGTAGCTGTGGTACCTCACTGAGCAGCACGCTTTTGCCTCCTTTCACAGGAACAGTCTCTATACAAAGAGGTGTCATTCTGACACAATCTGCAATCACAGAATTCAGTCTTTGTAACCTGGTCGGTTGTAGAAACCTTTAGGTCACCCCCTGTACATTGGCTGTGGAAGCAAAGGCAGACTTCCCAGAGTTGGCTCTGTTCAGCAGTACAGGCTCTCCCCACACTGTGAGAGTTCACTGCCAACTCAGTTATTCTGGATCTGCCCTCAGTCTCTAGAATCAGTATGCAGGAACTTCACTTGATGTCCTATTGGTTGGTGGAAAGGGTGGCAATCACAGTGTGCAGTCTCCCAGAATGCTCTTGTGATCACCTGCCAAGATCCCTGACTTCTGCTTGGCTGGCAGTAAGGTCAGGGGTCAACAAAATGGAGGCTCTCTTTACAGGGATAACACAGCTTTAAGTTAACATCTCTTTATTAGTTTTACTGCCCAGCTTCAACATATGATAACCTCCCAGTGTGTTAGGCACACTTGTGCCTAGCTATCCGGAGTGGCATAGTGTCTATTGGAGCTTTTTCCACCCAGTCGGGATCACCATGAGACTGCCCCCTAGACAGAGCAGACTCTCTGTCTAAATGCTGTTGACAGCTGTGCAGTATCATGGGTACAATGCTGGCAAATGCATATAGTCCTCTTCTTCCCCTCCAAGTGCCCCAGTGCCCCCAGATGCCCTAGCTGGTGTCCTTTGGGTCAGAGCACCTTAGAGGGGCCTGCCAGTGTTGGCTGCATTTGCGGTGGTTAGAAAATTCATGGCTGGCCGATTATGTGTTCTGAGCACTGAAAAAAAACATTAAAGCAGGCAGCTCACACGTTTGAACAGGCAGCTGCTTGAATGTATGCCCAGGAGCTCAACGAATGACTGTAACTGCTGAGCAGGTAGCGGCTCAGAGTTCCTCATTCCTCTCGTTCCCCACCATGCTGCAGTCCCGGGGCCAAAGTGGGAATTCAACATCTGGAAGTTCAGAGACAGGAATGTCCAGGTCAGCCCCCACCACTGAGGGAGGAGGAGTTGCACTCTCCCTGCCTAAACACCACATCTGTGCCAAGTCCATTAGCAGAGTCCATCTGTAACAATAGACAGTGATGCAACACAACAGACAGGTAGCATGTATTTATTTTTTTATTTCTTTACTGAAATGTTTCACCAGGAAGGCACCCTGAACAACAAGTTGCTTGTCTCTTGGTGTGATGGGGGGGGGGTACAAGTGGATGAAAACAGTGCTTATACATACAGTTGCAGTTAACATACATGGCAGATATGGTACAGAGAATAGAACTACAATATTGCCAGCACACTGGTGGGGTTGGTGATACACTTAAGAACAGATAAACAATACATTTAAACAATTAAAGTGCTAGTGGAAGGACGAGTAAGAGGGAAAAGGGGGGGCTAACTAGGGAAGGAGAAGCAAGGAAATGGGGGGGGGCAGGGCTATTGACAGAAGCAGATACTAAGTCCACTTGAGTGAGGCATTTTAGAACCAGTCTATGGAGAGCTGAGGTAGAAGCTCTGGCAGCCAATAATTTAGCACAGGACCTGTAGGAACAGAGGTAAGCTATATAAGTGCAATGGGGTACAAAGGTGGAATGAGAGGAGCAGAGGGAGGTTATAGGTTAAGGAGAGGAGGGAATATATGCCTAGATCTAACCCCTCCAGGATGCAGAGAACCCTACCCAGGGCAGAAGTAGGTGAAGACATTTAAGTTGAGTTAAGTTGAAGAGGAATAGGGAGGAGATAAGGAAGGGAGGGGAAAGTTTTACCTAGATCCAGCCCCTCCAGGATGCTGAGACCCCTGCCAGGGGCAGTGCCAGGTGAAAACAATTTGGATGAGAAGGAAGAGGGTGGGGGGGCAGGTGATACAGCAGGGAAATAGTAGGTAGGGAAGATGGGTTGATGTTGGGGAGAAAGGAAGGAAAAAGCTTGCTAGGACTAGCCCCTCCAGGATGTTGAGAACCCTGCAAAGCAGCAGAACTCAGGCAAGCAAATTGGTAAGAGAAGATAGAGGGGGAGGTGGGAGAGCGGCAGGGTATAGGCTCCGGGGGCTTTATGGGTGGAAGGGTGGGTATCAAGCTGAGGAAAAGGCTCTGGGAAGGAGCTTAAGGAGGATTAAAGCAGGAGCAGCTAGGGGAGAGATGGTTATGTAAGGCAGATGCAAGGGAGTAGCAGAAGAAGGAGTGCCATGTTTGGGGGGTAGAGAGTTCCAGAGTTTCGGGAAGTGATAGGAGAAACCAGTCTGTCTGATGGGAGTGGAATGGCAGGGGACCAGCAAGGTGCGAGTATCTGCGGATCTGAGAGAGTGGGATGGAGGTGGAGGTGTAGAGAGGGAACATGAGAGGTAGGTGGGGTGTTCCTCAATCCAAAATTTAGAAGTGAGTTTGGCACAATGAGCGATGTGCCTGTTTGCCAGTGGGGGAAAGGACAGGGCATGGTAGAGGTCTCAATGATGAGTACGAGAAGGGACATCAAGGGCAAAGTGACAGAAAGAGTTAAAGAGAGAGAGAGTCCAGTCTGGTCAGGGAGGATTTGGATGCAGTACCATAGACTACATCATAGTAGTCAAAAATGGGGAGTATCATCTTCTGAACCAGTTCACACCACGCCATAGGAGGGATGCAACTACGGTTCCTGTATAGGGCACCAAGCTTCAGGCACAGTTTTTTTTAACATAGCATCAATGTGTCCAGAGAAGTTGAAGTGCTGGTCCAATCAAACCCCAAGGTATCTGAATGAGGAAGTGTCCTCGAGAATTGTCCCATCCAAGGTGTGGAAGGAGGGTAAGGGATGAAGCTTAAAGAGTCTCTGCCTGGTGCCAAAGGCCATGGAGAAAGTCTTCTTCGCATACAGGAATAATTGATGTGAGGCAAACCAGAGCTGAACCTGATAGAAGTCATGCTGTGGTGTGTTTGCTACATCGGCAGGGTGTATGCCTGAGGTAAACAGGACAGTGTCATCAGCATACATGTGGGAAGAGGAGGAGGGGGAACACACTGAGGGTAAGTCGTTAAAGAAGATGGAGAAAAGAATGAGACCTAGCACAGAGCCTTGTGGGACTCCTGTGGATATGGGGAGGGAAGGGGAGATAGCATCCTGAATCTTGACTGATTGTGTTCTGCCTGTGAGATTGGCACTAAACCAGTTATAGGCAGGGGTAGACAGATCAGCTGCCATGAGGAACTCAAGAAGCAGGGCATGTGAGACTGTGTCGAAAGCCTTGGCAAGGTTGGCAAAGATGGCAGAGGTGATGAGGCCCTTGTCCATCCCGGTAAGGATGGAGTCAGTGAGCCTGAGAAGGGAGGTGGTGGTGGAGTGGTTATGTGCATGCACAGTCTATCTAGGCAGTTGTCTCCTTGCTGGAGTAGGCATGCAATATTTCCTAGTCTAGACAAATTCAGCTAGTTTAAAGGAACACTGTCAACTCCCTTAAGTCTCAAAGTGTCCCTAGTTTAAATAAAAAAACACACATTTTATGATTGCCAACATTCTGTAAAGATCTCTGTTGTAGCTGGTAGTTTGATTCTGACTCTTTCTTTTCTTTAAAAAAGTGAAAAACAGACGGCCTACCATACTGTTGTTACCACACAAACATAGTTTTGTTTACATTCCTTGCATACCTCTCAAGTGTCCCTCATTACAAGGGACATCCCTTATTTTGCCACTTAAAATTGCTCTGACCCTCATTTGTCCCTCATGGAAAAGGTGCTGCCCACACAGTGAATGTGCTGTAAATTCAGACTTTAAAGCAGAAACGCTTAATATTCTAAAATAAACTTTGTACAAGTAGACACTATAGTTTTCATAGTGTTCTAAGCTTGTATCTCTGTGTTTGAGGATATGTCCCTCATTCTGAGGGTCTGTGTCCCTTATTGTCCCTCATTTTGAGTGTCCAAAAATGTCCATGTCCCTCATTTCAGTGACAAAAGGTTGAGAGGTATGATTCCTTGATCAGCTCCAACTGCATCTTTTCTGGACTTGGGAACACCCACAACACAGTCTAACCACTCATGATGCAGTGAGAGTTTAGGAGGCTATTGCTTCATAAGTGACTGCACTGTTTGGGGGAGTTTCTAATGCTAAGGAAGTATGCAGTAAGAACAGATCTAGGACTGTAAACAAAGCAAGGTTGTTTATAAATATACATTGACATGCATTTCAGTTCTAGTAAACTAGGAGACAGACGAAACAAACAGCAACATCAGCAATCATAAAATGTAGGGGTTTAACTAAAAATAATATAATGAAAAACAGTTGACAGTGCCCCTTTAACAAAAGAGAAAAGAAAGGCCTTTTGTATGCACAAAACAGCTGTCTTGACATTAACCATTATCATACCACAGGAATAGGTAATTCCATAACTTTGAACAATACCATAATAGTGATCAGTGCAATAACAGTATTTCAACCTCTATTTTCACTCTTTACTGTATGTAACCCTCTGCCCCTTGATTAACTAGCAGGGCTGCTCCTCTCACCACATAGTGTCTAGGGGTAAAGGAGAGGGATGGGGGTTTGCATAAACATGTACACACATCTGTTTCTAAGCCTCCTATCACAGACAGGCAACCAAGTGTGGCAACTACCTGGCACACACCTGGTGCGACCATTTACCATGGCCAGCAACCCAAGTCCCTGGGAGAAAACGTTTGCTCCTAATTGCGCTAGGTTTATAGTTCTGGACAGGGGCACCCAAGTAAATCCAGATGCAGTGGAAGCAATAACAGTACTGTCCAAACCAGATTGGGATTCTAGAGTATGGCTTTTATTAACATACACGGAGAATAATGACAAAGCAAAGGTGGACCCCCCACAGGGTTACTCATACTGGTAATGCAGATTACTGAGGTACAGAAGTTCCTGAAATCCCATTTAGCATAGGCATAATGAACACACACAGCGGACTCTCAGGTTCTGAAATGGAGTTCGGCACACATGGGCAGTTACAAGTACATTCCTTCTCAACAAGGTACACACAGCTAGTACTAGGACACTTTCCCATCGACTAGGCACACAAGGCCAGAACTAGGACATGTTCCCATATTTCATGAGGAATACTGGTTGCACACATGACCACCAAAGAGCACATACAGGCTCAAAATCTTCCAGCACCCACTACACTGAGGTGAATTGAAAACAGAGACTCCAAAACCCACGTCTGGGTAACTATTTCCATCAGGTACTGGCTAAATGCACTGACTAAAAATTGAACTGGTGCCCAAACTGAACCCAGAGAGGTAAACTGGTTACTCCAGATGGGGGGGTCTCCCATCTTTTGCTTCCAAGTTTATAATCAGCCATTCATCTGGTTAATAACACCCTCACAGAACTTGTAGATGCTATCTTGAAATGTTTTTCACACATAACATACTACATGACTAAAAGTTCTGTGCTTGGACAATCTCTCACTCTAGACTCCATAGTACTACTACTACTACTACTACTACTACTAAAATGCCAGCAGAATAGGCCTAATGGTCTTTCGTGTCTGCTCGTTTGGTCAGCCCCCACCCTGGGTGCTGACCTTGCTGTCCCCCTTGCCTTCTCTGGCTTCTCCCTTCCCAGTTCCGGATATTCTTGCTGCATTGGATTTTGCTTCCTGAACCCTTCCCCTGTACCTGTACCTTGCCAAGTGGGTTAGTAGGCAGACACTTTTAAGCACAGACACAGTCAGGTGACAGTGTCAGAGAAAATTCATCAAATGTATGCAGGTGCCCCTCCTGGGCTGACAAAAAGTACTCGCAGTTTCTGAAGTTGTCACAGGCAGCTTCACTAGACAGACTGGGTGAGGGGAACTGCCGTTGAACCCTGAAGATCGCCCCCGTCCCTCCTGGGATGGGACAAAGGAAAACCCACTTGGCAAGTTCTCCACCACTTCAATCACTGTCTTCTATGTTCTTCTTCTAGGGTGACAGCAAACTACCCAGACCTAGAACAGTAGCTTTCTGCCAGAGCTGTCTGAGGAGCTGCACAGCAAGCTGCAGCCTCCTCCTGGAACTCCTACTCTGGACTGACTAAACATTCTAAAGCTAACATCCCTAGAGCTAGCACAAATGAGGCTTAAGTTGCTACGAGAGTTCTGAGATTACATCACCCTCTAGCTCAGCTGAAACTGACACTAGAGCTTGACAGTGAGAAATCCATTTAACTGGCATTTCACTAGCTGCCTTTCCCTGCCTGCCACTGGTTCTAAATGGGATTCTAGTAACTCCTGGGAACAAGGGGGTTACATGTACATCCCACTCTCAATGATATGGTCAGGGCTTTGCAAAAGATAATATGGGGAGGAGATCTGGATGTGGCATGTTACTTCTGTGTACTACATGCAAGCTGGTAGGAGGTGCTTGAAGAGTCATAGGTCAACCTGAGCAAAGGTTGGGTGCTCTCACAGAGCATACCTCTCAACCTTTTGTCCCCTAAATGTGGAACATTGCCTCTCAAAATGTGGAACAAATGAGCAAAATGTGGAACACTTAATCAAATCTTTACCTAAGAAGTTCAGAACACTGTTAAAATGTTTGCATTTATATTCAGAAAGTCTGTTATTAATTGAATAATATATTTTTTGCATCATTTACTATAGATTATTGCTTTAAAATGTTAACACTGAATGTAGGACAAGTCCTCACAATGTGGAATAGGGAGCTTTTCTGAAGTAAAATGAGGAACGTTCCTCATAATGTGGTACAGTTGAGAGGTATGTCGCAGAGTGACAGAATGGGACACTCACTTTTTCTACTGCATCAAGGCATGCTCTTCCTATTTCATTGACCAGCAATGGAGCATTCTTAGTCAAAATGGGTTCTGCAACTTCCTCTGTTGTTTCTACAGGCCCTACTGGTTCTCCATGTTCTTTCTCTGGCACTTCCTCAGGTACAGGACTGTTATTCAAAAGTGCATCTGGTGTTGATTCAGAGTCAACGATTGTTGATGTGGGCTCTGCAAGAGGCACATTTGATACATTACTTGTTCTGTTTGAAACTCTGAATAGACTGGTGAGATTCCTTGTAGGGTAGTACGCCCTCCCTTCTGATTCAGAATCTGAGTCTTCCTGACCAACTTGCGCATCAGCTGTGGACAGAACAACTTTAGATTGCCTTGTCTTTTGCTTTGTGTTTTTTCTGCACAGAACAGATTGAGTGGTTAGGAGTTCTGGAGATCCTACAGAGTCCACTACTTCACTGGGGAACAACTGTCAAACATGCTGGTTTCAGTGGAAAGTCCAGTATCTATCTGACTGTCCTTGAGAATGAATCTTGTACACAGGAATATCTGGAACTTTTTCCATTACAACATAAGGGATATTGCCCCATTTGTCAGCAATGATTTGCTTTCCTGAAAATCCTATATTCCTTAGCAGAACACAGTCTCCTGGCAGCAGTTCATGTACCTTTACCAATCTGTTGTATCTATCTTTACACTTTGCTGTGGTGTCCGTTGCCATCTTGCAGGTGGCATTTAACTGGTCATACAATCTTTGTATGCACTGGAGGTAATTTCCTGGCCCAACTCCGTTGGTAGAGATACTAAAACACAAGTCCACAGGTAATCTGGCTTTCCAGCCAAATAGGCTTTATGGAGAAAGTTTGATTGCATCACTTTTGGTGCAGTTGTACACATGCACTAGTGCACTGAGTTACTGATTCCACTTGCTCTTTTCCTTTGGTCCAACATACCTAGCATGTTTAGTAGGGTACCATTGAGGCTGAGGATCACCTTGAGGTGATAAGAGGTAGTCTGCAACTTAGTTATTCCCCTGAGGGATAGCATTTCTTTTACCAGATGACTTTCTAAATCTCAACCTTGATCTGAATGGATCTACTGTGTAGGCTCCATAGTGCACAAAGAACTCTTCTACTAGGACTTTTGCAACAATTGTCGGTTCCTGATCCTTTGTAAGATAGATTTGAGTGTGTCTGGAAGATTCAGTTACTATTAGGATGTTTGCAATGTCCTTAGAGTCTGATTACTGGCCGAGAACATCTATGCATACCAGCTCCATGGGTGCACTCACAACTATGTTTACCAGAAGTGTCCTCAATGGCAGAGTTTTGCATCTCACACATCTGTTGCATGACTTGCAATACTCCTCATACATGGCCAATAAAAAGGAGTACATGCAAGTCCCAAAGTGGTATCCAATGTTATCATGCAGGGCACGCAGCACTGCTCTTTTTGAACTTTGAGGGTAACACTAATTGCAGTTTTGGGAAGCCACATGATTCTTGAATTTCTCAGTACAGCAAATTGTCTTTGATTTTCAACTTGGGCCACTCTCACAGTAGCAACTTTGTGTCAGGATCAGTGGTACATACTTGTGTGGTATCACCCCTTTCTTTAGGTGTAGACAATGGGGTCAATTCTCAAAACACTTTAGAATGACACAAGGTGCCTGCATCAAAGATGAAAGATGCAAGTGGCACTTTACGTCAAAAAATACACCAAAAGTGATTCCTAAAAGCAGCCTGTGACAAATGCAGGCTGCGTGTGGCAAAGGTGACTCGTGCCAGCCTTGCATCATAAATCATACTGCAGCATGGTGCAAGTGAGTATGCAGCAGATGCAGGCTGCCACATCTCCTTAAACTGCATTCTGAAACCACCTGCAGAGGACAACTGTCAAAGCACATTTAGACAAGTCAGGGGCTGGTCTGAGTGTACTTTGGCATCCTCTGGGGGTTGCACCAATTTGCCAGCAGCTGATCCCCCATAGTACATGTAGCCCCCCAGCTCCGATACCCAATAATATTAGTTTCATTGCCCTGGAGGGCTAGCGGCCCCCCATCCGAATCTCCACTAATATTAATTATATTGCCCTGGTGGGCTAGCACACACCCCCAGCCCTGATCCCCAATCAATATATGTACATTGCCCTGGTGGGCTATCAGACCTTTCCAAGCCCTGATCCCCCTGTTTTGCTAAGTGACCTATACCTTGGTGGTCCAGTGGATCCCCTGAACCTGATCCCCCCTTACACACATACACAACATACCTGGAGGTCTAGTGGACCCCCACCCCACCCAGCAGTGCCCTACCACCCCACTCCCCCTAAACCTGTAACCCAACTAGCGATTGGCATAGCCCAGTGCTCACCACTGTGACCAGCCACCAACTGAGCTGTGTATGAGTGTATACTGTATAGGTATGCACTCAGTGAATGACAGCTGTCATTCACTGAGCGATACTATATATAGTACACTCTCATACAAGAGCTCAGTCAGTGACTGACTCAAGGGTGGTGAGTGGTGACTGCCACTTGCCACTGGTTACAAGTTGGGGGGAGCAGGGTAGCAGGGCACTGCTGGGTGGGAGGTTCTGTAGACCACCAGGTATGTTGTGTATGTGTGCAAGGGGGGACTGGGCTCAGGGGGTCCACTGGACCACCAATGTAGAAGACACTTAGCAAAATGGGGGTAGTGGGTCTTGAGGGGTCCAATAGTCAACCAGGGCAATCTACATATATTGATCAGGGATTGAGGCGGGGGGGGTCTGCTAGCCCGCCATGCAACATAATTAATATTAGTGGAGATCAGGGCAGGGGGGAGGCTGCTAGCCCACCAGGGCAATTGTATTGATGTGATCGGTGCTGGGGGGGGGGTCTGCATTCTTTCACTGTACACTGCTGCAGGCTTGCAACAACCTGCCCAGCATACCTCTCAACCTGTAAACCTGTCAATGTGGAACACAGACCATGGCAATGTGTGACAAATGACCCAAATGTGGAACACCATATTTTTTGTAGCGCGCGAGTAGCATGGCCATCTGATGGTGCACCAATAAAGTTATTTTAACCATGTGTGGTGTTGTGTGTTTTTGTAATAAAAACCTACTATACCAATATGATGTATTATTTAGAAAACCCTTAATGAGTTCAGGGTGCATGTGGTGATCCTATAGCCAGCAGCACATCTGTATGACAGCCAATTAGCATGGGTTCCACTAGTGACAAATGCCCCCACCCTCCCAATTCTGTAACGTTGCTGCAAACACGGAGGAAAGCTAACCACCACCACCCCTTCCCTGCCTCACTGGCAGCGTGCATGAGCTTGTGACTCTGCACTCTGCTCCCACTCTGCTGTCCATCTCACAGACTAGGGATTCTCAGGATCAGTCAGCATCAGTGGTGCAACTCAACTATTATCACTCTGTGGGTGGGCGGACAGAGATCGTCCAGCCAAGTTCTGCACCAGCAATACACAAATGCATCCCTCACACAAATGAGACCCACAATATGCAGAGGCTCAGACGGAGCCAGAGGTACAGTACAGCAAACACATCCTCATTACCAGAACTGTCCCTCATTCTGCCTGCCCCACCACCAAATTACTCTGCCCAGTGCCCACACACTTTAATCTGTCGACATGGAAAAGGTACAACCCACACAGTGATGTAAACTCAGTAAAGTAGAAATGCATAATATTCCAATTTGACTTAAAAATATACTTTACCTCTTTAGTCAGTCCCAGAGTTCAGAAAGGAATGGGATGTGCAGTAGCAGTATATTTGTGGAGTGGCGGTCCAAGTATCGACCCTCACTTTGTGATGCCACAGTCCAGCAGTGCAGAGTCTGGCGTGGAAGGGAACCCTCACAGCCCTGAAAGTAATGTAGCCCCTCCACACTCCCCGATCCCTTCCCGACTCAACTCTGCAGCCAGTTAACAGTTCGCTGATGATCCGGCATCTGGCAAGGTGACCATCAGCTGGCTTACTTTGTTTGAACCACCGAAGCTCCAATCGCTGCGCAGATTCAGACCTTGGTCTGGCAGTCTGAGGCTGGTGGTTGGCAGAGCAGCACAATTCTTCCCTTCAATCTACAATGGTGGTGGTGGTTGTTCTTCCTGTTTCCTGGCAGCTGATCGTGGTGGGCTGCGGCAGTTGGTGTATGCTGTCTGTCGGGCCGGGGCGGTCCTTCACCTAGCAGCTGTCCTCAGTAAAATGCTCCGGAATCTATGGTTCCCACCAGGCACCCAGTGTGTCTTATAGCTGGGCAGCGGACCTAAGTGGGGAACCTGGGACTGGGGAATAGTCGGGTTTCAGGGCAGGGCAAGCCTGTCACTCAATCTCAGTTTGGCTAATGGGCTCCCTTAGCCTTTGGCTTTAGGCACCCTCCCCCCAATGTCATCATTAGTGTGCCGGACTCAGGACGAGGACGTAGGATGTTATTTGCACAGAAAGGCAGTCAGGAACTAGGGGACAAAGGGATCACTGCTTGTGTACGATTCACCACGTGGTTTTGGCATCTGATGTAGAAAAAAAGTGGTTTTGGCGTCTGGTGCGGGAAAAAAAGAGGAATGCGGGGTGGCAGTGCAAGTGGGCTGCAAGGGTCGGAATCCGGAACGTCACGCCGAATCCGGTACAGTTGAGAGGTATGCTGCCCAGGTGCATCCTATCTTTGCCGCACAGCTTGGGTTGCCACAAGCTGCAGGACTATGTCACTGGGAAACTGCCAGATAGAGAATCATGTGCAGGGTCCCTGGTGCATCAACTACTGGCACAAGTTACCTTTGACATGGCTTGCACCAACCCTTTGAGAACTGACCTCAATGCCTTTCATGTAAGAATCCCGTCTTTGCTCTCTTTGTAAATCTTGGGGAGTTGACTGCAGGGGAGTGGTCAGATCTAGTGCAGCAAGATGGTAGTAGGCAGTGGGCCAACAGTCACTAGGGGTACAAAGACTGTCAGAGAGATGATGCACATTTGCGGTTGTCTGTAGCTCAACTGTTTCAAACTTTTTGCACAGTGATTTGACAGTTTGCTCTGGGATTCATACCCATGTTTGGTTATCTGCGGATGATGCATTTGGTCATCTGGACAGGGCATCAGTGTCCACATGATGTAATTCAGTTCCATATTCTACATAGTAGTATATGTTGACAAAGTGGAAAACCATCAGTGTCCTGCAGCATCTAACTTTGCATTTGTTTTAAGTATGTTAGGTTGTTATCTGTTTTGACAGTGATGGAAGTCCGGCACAAGTATTTGTGAAACTAGTATACAGCGGCCCACTTGAGTGCAAGGAACTCCAATTTGTGGACAGGGTAGTTCCTTTCTACTGTGTTCAAGTTCCTACTAGCAATGGTGACTGGCCTCAGTCCTTCAGGATAACTCTGATACAGGAAAAACTCCAAGTCCGCAGAGGCTCTCATCTATATGTAGATTATAGGGCTTTGCTGAATCTGCATATGCTAGCACTGGCACATTTTTCAGAACATACTGGCATAGATGATTTCATGGAAAGACTTTTCATGCTGGGCATCCCATCTCTGAGCGAATGGGTCACTTATCTTGAAATACCTTTTGGTTGGATCTGCGACTGCAGGGAGCTTTTTGCTTTGTTTGTTGTTGGGTAACCTTGGGTTAGATTCAGCGATGGTCTCACCTCTCGGGTATAGTCTTTGGTGAAGGATGTGTAATACCTATAGAAGCCTAGGGATTGTTGTAAGTATTTCAGATTCTTTAGCTTTGGCTTTGGTCAGGTGGTTAAGGCTTCAACTTTGCTTGGATCTTTTTGAATTCCTTGAGCTGACATTATGTGTTGCACATATCTGATGGAATTCTGGAAAAAATTGGCATTTACTGTAGGAGACCATGAGCCTGAACTCTTGCAGAGGATCTAGCACCTTCATCAGATGAGCCTTGTCCTACTCGAGGGTCTTTCCAAACACAATGACTTGTCAATGAAGACCAGGCACTCTTGGAGGTTCATATCTTTGACTGCACATCCCATAAGGTGTTAGAATGTTACTGGAGTGCAAGTCATGCCTTGGGACATATGAAGGAATTTATAGAAGCCAAGTGGACATATGAAAGAAGTTTCCTCTTTGTCCTCAGCAGCCATCTGGATCTGGTAGTACCAATTTCTCAAATCCAGAGCTGAAAACCATTTGCTTTGATTGAGACAGACTAAAGTGTCCTAAATCTTGCATCATATAGTGATCTGGGTTGATTCTCTTATTCAGGGTCTTGTAGCTGACACACATGAGAACTGTACCATTTTTCTTGTGCACAACTATGGTAGGAGAGGCATAGGGGTTCCTGATTCTTGGATTATTCCTGTTGAAAGCAATTCCTTAAAATGTCTTCTTTCATTATCAGTGTCTTCTGGTGGAATTCTTGAAAAGGCAATCATGCAGTCTGATGTAATGTTCCCAGGGCTGGTTTTAGGATTTTGGGGGCCCCCAACAAAATTAATGATGGGCATCCCCAACCCAGTTATCTTTTTACGTGGGGCCCATATTTTACTTGAAGTCCATGAAATTAAAATACTTATGCACACCTAGGTGCTAAATTTCATTTTTAAACCTAAAAACAATCCCTTTGATAAATGAAATGTTATACATCAGGCTACACACAGTCCAAACCCTTTTCTTCTGTAGCACTCCACATTGTCAATGGGTATTCATTGCAGCTGGGTTATAGTGCACTTCTACTAGGGGAAATGGCACAGCCCAGGGCTCAAAAGCAGGCTTAGAATGTTAGGCACATGAGGATTCCAGACAGCAGCAACTCTCCAGTGTTAGCTGTGCCATCGAAGGGAAAACATCTCTTAAAGGACTCATAAAAAAGTATGTTGCAGAAGTGCTCCAAAAACACTAATTCCAAAATATGCTGCCAGCATATACTGTAAACAAGCCCTGAGCTCCTGTTTAGACCCTCCACTAAAGTAGCTGCCTAAGATGGCCAGTAAGTGCAAACATGATGACATCATCTGAGTGACAGATCCCCAACGCGATAATACAGGCTGAATGGGGAGTTAAAATTAAAGTACAAAATAACCTTAATGAAGCGCCTCCCCTCCAAATCCTTTACCTGTGCAGGTGTAGCCACCGATTTCACATCTGCACAGGTAAAGGATTTGAAGGGGAAGCACTTCATTAAGGTTATTTCATACTTTAATTTCAACTCCCCATTTGGCCTGTATTATTGCTTCGGGGCTCTGTCACTCAGATGATGTCATCACATTCGCATGTAGAGGCCATCTTAGGCAGCTACTTCAGCGGGAGGGGTTAAACAGGAGCTTGGGGTTTGTTTACATGTCAGCAGGATGTTTGAAATTAGCGACTGTGGGTTAACATACTTTCAGAGCTATATGGAGCACAGGATTATTTAGATAAGCTCCTGACCTACGAGGCACTGTTTTTTTGAACAGCTTCTGCAACATACTTGTTTATGTATCCTTTAAGCTGCTCTGGAGTAAATCTCAGCTTCTCCACCTTGGGGCTGCAATTCTGCACAGCAAGTTGAGGCTACCTGATGACAGGGAGCACTCCCAAATTAAAATTGTGCCTGTTAAACTTCAGCTTTCAAATTGGCTGACCTGCCCTTCCCATTTCAACTGCATGTGCTTGGATTGGGAGCCATGTCTGCCACATCATTGAAGGGTGTTGTTTTTGGAGGTCTCCAATTTTTGTGTACCCAAAAAAATGAATGGTGCCTCAGGTAAGTACCTGTTTTTTTACCTGTTTGATTAGGGTTCCCTGCCCTTCCCCCCATCATTGGGCATCGATACCCCTGTTCTTCCTTCCTCTAGTCTTTCTCTTGCAGATATTTATTTTTTATCTGTGAATACATTGCCCTTATTTATTTGGGCTCCCAGTCATGGGACATTTCCCTTTTAAATCCTCTCCAGTAAAATAAAAAAAGAGCGCGCCTGTTTCTGAGTTTTCCTCTCAGTTAGTGCACATTGTTGGTGCCAGTGGCTTAGCAGGCTGTATACTCATCTGTGAGGCCAGAAGACTGGCAGATTGTGGATTCATACCCCATACCAGGCACTCGGCGTAAAATCCTAATACTGACACAGTAGAGGGACTCATGAGAGGGGTGCTGCACTCCTAAGGTGCCATCTTTCAGCTGAGACATTAAACAGAGGTCCTGTCTCCCTGTTCTGGTGGCTGTTCAGGTGGATGTTAAAGATCCCATGGCACTTCTCAAAAAGAGTAGGGGAGGTTTTTATTGAAGTAAATCATACATCACCTAAGGGCATAACATCTTAACAAATACATAGCACACTTCTTCAGAAACCCACAACAAAATAAAACACCCCAAACCCAAAACCCACACAGTGACAACCTAACTAAATTTCTATACTAGGGAAGCAGCATTAACGGTCTACTTTAACCAGATAAGCACATGCTTCCATAGAGTTTTCAAGTGCTGTACATTCAAATAAGTTTCTTGTTGTGAATATATACAGTATTTTGTACTTGGTCACTACAATTCTCACTGTGTTAAAATACTTTTGTTGAAAGCGGAAGGAGATCCCTCAACTCTCAAACCTCTCCTAAGAGGTGTTCCTCAGGGTTCTATCTTAGGACCGATCTTATTTGTAATATACGTCAACAATATTGATGAAAGCATAACTAAGGCCAACATTCATCTGTTTGCAGATGACACAGTTCTTTACGTAAGCTGCCCGTCACTACAATCTGCATGTAATGACCTTCAATCTGAGTTCAACCTGCTGCAACACCAACTACTAAACAAAAAACTATTACTTAACACCAAGAAAACAAAAGCAATGCTCTTTTCTCCCTCTGCCCAAATGGTAAATTCAGCCCTATCAGATCCTGTGTTGCAGATTACTACAATTATTGGCAAGAAGTTGGAATTTGTCCCTAAATTCAAATACCTAGGAGTATGGCTGGACCATAGGCTCTCCTTTATAGAGCACTTTGAAGAATTACTCAAAAAAATTATGACAGAGACTTGGCCTGTTCTTTAGGATAGCCCACTTCTTAACTAGAGATGCCAAACTACAGCTGGTATAGTCAACCTTTCTATCCTTGATAGATTATGCTGACATCCTCTACAGCCACTGTCCCATTTCCTACCTCACCAAACTTGACACATTATATCATAAAGCTTTGAGGTTCATCACAGGCCTGCCTTATTCCACTCATCACTGCTCCCTATATCAATCAGTGAGGTGGAGTTCTCTTCGATTCAGGCGTGATAAAAATGCAGCCTTATGGACCCTAAGAGCCATCTCCAAAAAACTGCCCCAATACGTTTCAGACTGTCTTCCTATAAACCAGTAGGCAATTACGCCCTGAGAAGTTACAAATCTCTCCTACTGATGGTTCCCAAAGTTAACTCTCACTTTGGCAGGGCTGCTATAAGCTTTATACTGTCCTCCTTGTGGAATAAATTGCAAAAAAAAAGTGAAACTGAGGTCACCCATCGGCATCTCATCTTTTAAGTTCTTATATTTACGTCTCAGAAATGATCAGTGCAATTGTTTACCATGACCATAAATTGTCAACATGCTAACCTGTACCATTTAACCATGAACATGGTCTTCTAGTGCTTGTCTCCTCCTTGGCCCTGGTTTGTCATCATGCTTTCATGTAACACCTTGATGCCTCTGTCCTCTCTTTGCTACTGGTCTATCTTCTCGCTTTCTCCAGCCTTCTTTTCACAACTCTATACTACACTCATCCACAATCTACATGCAATCATACTATAAAAGTCCTAACTCCCCTTTCCTTCTCCCCATAGGCCCCCACCACCGCATCAGTTCTACTGACCTGTCCTTAGGACTTCACTTCTCACAATGTTTATCCTTCGCTTACATATTACATACCCCTCCTGGTACCCCTTCTATCAGTAGTTGGTGGTTCTTCAAGCCATTTTCATGGCTAGTACTAGTGACTGCCCCTGGTAAATAAACTAACTGGTACTTCTATACAGAGAACATGGTTTATATACAGTTGCATGGTTCAATGGTGGACCTGCCCCCTTGTATTTGAATCCTCCTCTGTTATGGCTTGCCTTGTCTTCCTTTTATCGTTTGACTCCCCTATTAGTGCACCATTGTGTTTGTGCTTATATACTTATTTACATGTATTTACATGTTTTTATGGTGAATGTTACCCGACCCTGTTCTAACCAGGTCCATCTTGTAAAAGAGCTCTGCTCAATGATGTTCACCTGGATAAATAACAATTTTGATTGATTGATTGATACCCCTAATATAAAGACTTCATGAGAGATAGTATGGAATTCAGCACATTTTAAACTGGTTGTCAAGAGTTTCCAAAACATAATAATATATGGACACGTAAATAATAAATGATCCTGCATTTCTAGGATTAAATTACAAGTGTCTCTGCACCAAGGCTCTGGAATGCCCTCCCAGATCACATCAGGAGCTTACAGTCTCACCTGACTTTTAAGCAAGAGCTCCACTCATTCCTACAAGTTAATGGCAAATACTCCTGTGCTGTATCACAAGTCTCCCTTATACTTTTAGGCAACCCATCCATTTAAACCTTAGCACTTAGTCACTTGCTTTGGCTATAAGGTTGCCTAGTCAACTGCTTCCTACTACAACACTGCTTATCCCTGAAATGTCTTATTGCATAGTGTCCTACTGACTGTATACACTGCACTGCTCCTTGTAACCTGATGCTGTTGTATCTTCTTTTGAAGTTATGTTGTGTTCTACTGTCCTATTGTACTGCACTGTCCTATGTTATCTGATGTTGTATCTCTCCTGGGTTGTGCCTGAAAATAGCTTGCACATTGATGTTCTTTGTCTTTTTACTTGTTTTTATTGGGTTCACCACAACATAACCCAAATAGATCACCTTAGGGTAGCTGGTTCATTCCACTGGGGTGTCATCCAGACGAGGCACACTGATGAGTCTTGGTAGGATGAAACACGTGTCTGAGTCTTCTGTTGGCACCCTTTGCAAACTGTATGAGAGGCCTTTCAGCACCGTGCATTTCTGCTTAAAGTTGAACCAGCATAATATTATGTGGTGACCTGCATATACAGTCCATGATGCTTTGCATTATGGGGGCATGTGTGATTTTGTAGTTTCTGTCTAGTGCACTTACCTGGTAAACAAAAGCGAAATAAATAAATCTCTCTGTGAGTGTTATGTTTATGGTTATTACAGACTCCTATACTGTCATGGCATGACAGCCACACAACATCCCACATATTTTGGGGTATTTGTGGTTCAGCCAATTGATGCAATGTATCAGAGACTGTTCTGTCCATACCACCGGGGTATTGTATTGGTGTCACTATGTGTGAATCTAAAATAAGATTATACTAGGTAGCATACCACACTGCTGCATTGTAATTTTCCACAATTTCAATCTAGTAAAAACTGAAGTGACATACTTCAGAGACCTTTCTTTCCCGATTTTAGTATGAAAGTGCCATTTCTGAACTTCCCACAATGAGAATATAGGGATAAACCATACTTTCATCCAAATAACCCAATTTCTAGCTGCTTTCTGCAGTAGTAATCCCAAATTTGCTGACCAAAAAATTGTGTGGTAAAATAATACAGGATTTACCATGCTCAGACCACCCTTGTTAATGGGCAAATAAGTTACCTGCCTGTCTATGGGATTAAGTCTACTCCCTCAGATGCCTGAAAAACAAACTAAAAATCTTGGTTTCCAACTCCTGGGGTGGAGGAAGGACAAAACTCAGATGCAGAAATATTGGAATAATTAGAGTTTTTACTGAGGAAACTCTTTTAAGTTTTAACATTTGCATAGATTTCCATATACTGACATTTATTTCCCCTTCTAACAATTTGTTTTTCCAGTTAGTCTGAGACATATAAGCAGCCCCAAACTTTAACTCTAAAACATCTACTTCCATGTGTATTGGAATGCCATGTACTTGGACCAAATCGAGTTGAAGGACTTGACCAATACAAACAGCTTTATTTTTTCCAATGTTAACTTTGCTCCTGCCAGTTGTGAATCTTTTTGTATAACAGTCATTATCTCTGTACATGATTGGGCATCTTCCAAAAACAAACATAAATCATCTGCATAAGCAGAAATTTTAAGCAGTGGGTCCTCCCTCAAGAGCGCCAGTCCTTGAATCTGGGGGTTTGATTTATTTTCAGTATCAGGATATTAATACAAAATATATAAATTAATGGGCTTAAGGGGCATCCTTGCCTGACTCCCACTTACAACATTAACCTTCTGGCCTACATACCCATTTAGGAATAAATGGAAGTTAGCTTTTTGGTATAATAGGCCTATCCATGTAATAAACTGTGGTGGCATGGTGGCATCCCACGAAAAGCTAAGACCTTAAATAAGTATTCATGAGGGACCTGGTCAAATGCTTTTTACTGATCTAATGAAACCACCAAGTCTTGTAACATGTCTAAATGGCTCCTTTCAAATGCTTCCCTTAGTTGTAATAAATTATCCCTCATGGACCCCCCTGGTAATCTGCAAGTTTTATTTTGGGCTATGAATTTAATAGCCACAGTAAACGCTGGCGAAGAATGTGGGTCAGTATTTTCAAATAAGAATTTAATAAGGAAATTGGTCTCCAATTATGGATATCCAGTTTTTCTCTCCTTTTATATAACAGAATAAGAAAAGCTTTCATCAGGTTCTCTGATAACTGCAATATATAATACAAACTACCGACAGAAGTGGTGCCACTGTATTCGAAAAAGTGTGATAAAATCCAGCACTAATACCACCTGGCCCTGGAGCCACCTTTGGCCTTAATTTCTGAATCATCTTGGTAACTTCCTCACTAGTAATATTTTTAACAAACTTGCCTGTTCTTGTGGATCCAAAACCTCTATATCCCTTTGGTATAAAAAGGTCTCCAACTCCCCTTCCCCCTCCAAAGGTTCTCCAGATTCCTTCCTTAATTTCTCCTTGATGAGTCTCATCATATTGGGCACACCTGTATGTATTACACCCTGTGGGTCATTTATGGCAGAAAAATGCTTCTTGGCAACCTGATCTTGGCAACCTTTATAAAGGTCCACTGAAACTTTAGTACCATGTAGGCCATAGGCCTGTTCTGCTTGTAAAGGTTTAGCCCTATCATACAGGAAGGATTTCATCTCCATCTTGAGTTGAGCAATCTATTGGGAATACAATTGTTTTTCTGTACATTGCAAAGCAATTAACCAAAGTAAAAGTAAAATAATCATCCCTCCCTTTAGTCTTTCCAATTTTCTGAAAAAATTTATGTAAATAAATTTTAGTGTCATCCCACCACTCGGCCAAATTATCATAGAATATCCCCACAGTAGCCCTAGCTTTCAAAATGTCTTTAGTTTTTGTTTTAATGGCTGGATCTTTTAATACCGTAGTATTTAGATGCCAGTAACCAAGCCCTAACTTGGAATCTTGAAAGCCACCCACTGTGACTAATAGTTCAGAGTGATCTGAAGTAGCAGTAGGTTGCATTATTGCTTCTGTAATCTTCTAACTACTGGAAACAAAGATGAAATCTATTCTGGAGGATAACCCCCCCTATGATATGTATGGACCCTTGTCTTATGTAAAACCCAATATGCATCTTGTATCCCTGCTATGGACATGATTTGTAACAGTACATCTGAGTCACAGAAAAGTTTACGGGCTGCCCCTGTTTTATCACTCAGCTGTAAAAGACAATTAAAATCTCCCTCATTATAACTTTTGTTGCCGTGTGTAAATATGGTTGTAGTTGCCAGAAAAGAAACACCCTAGTGTGTTTAATCTTTGGAGCATAAATAGTTCCCATCCAAAGAATTTGTCCTTGGCCCTAAATGTCCACTAGGAGTGCCCACCCTGGTTCAGTATCTAGTACTGTAGCTATATGCACCTGACAGGATTGAAATAAAATCCCTACCCATGAACAGGGACCTTTCCCTAGGGACCAGATGGAGGGACCCCATCACCATGCCTTTTGTGCTAGGTGAATATCAGCTGTTGTTCTCAACCTTGTATCCTGTATCAAAATTAAGTGAGTCTTAGAATGACTTAAAGCCAAAAATGTCGTGCTTCCTCTTTTATGGTTTCTAATACTGTTAATGTTTAATGACAAGATGTTAATACTGTTAAAGGAGCAGACATTCATGGCTACAATAAAAGGCTACATGACAACCTAATTTTTTCCTTATTGTTTTCTTTGCTTTTATTAGTTTGGTAGCATTTACTTCCATGTCTGACTGATCTTTTTGGGACAATGTCAATGATGAGGTTTCAGAGTCCCCATCTTCATCCATAGTCTGCCTTTACAATGCCACAAAGGTATTCTGTAATTCCACATTGTCAGTCATTGCTGCCTTGCATTTAGGAGCATTCCTTGTGGAGCATCTTTTGCCTTTGACCACTTGGTAATCATCCTGAGGGTGTGTGTGTGTGGGGGCATTGTTATAGCCTGCTTTTGTACCATATCCATAGATGTGTCATTTGTGGCTGATGAAGGAATGGGCTGCTGCTCCCCAACTTCTTGTATTTGGTTTTCATCCACTCTGATAACATGGTCTTGTGTATCTTCTGTTGTATTATCTGTAGGAGTTTCCTGTGCAGCTGCAGCCACAGAAGCCCCCTGATCTGGTTTCCCTGTCCTTTTTATTTGTTCTGGAGTGTTTGTGGACAGTTCTTTTGTATGTCTGGATTGGGCCTCATGGACCATATCAGCCTGGCTACAGAAAGAGACTTTGTTATGAACTGCCCACCGGCATTACATGTATGAATGGCCAGTTGCCTAACACAAGTTACATTTTACTGGTTTGGGATAAAACATGCTAGTATGTCCTGTTTGTAGACAAAAATTACACACTACTGTCACAAACACTGCTCTGGTGGGACAAGAACCCACATCGGCGACGTGTCTTAGGCTGCTCTGTGTAAAAGCAAAAGCCACGATCTTGACCAATGTAAAAACAGCTTGGTAAATGTACAGGTCTACTTTCTGAGGTTTGTAAATGTATTCTAATCTTCTATCCACCATTCCATATGGTTTCAGAATATAGCATTTGGGTTGGCATGTCAATGATGTGACTTTGCTTGACCCAGTACAGAATGTTTGAGATGTGGACACTTTCATCATGGAACAGCACTGCTATATTCTTTACTGTAGGCTTTGTCAGCAGAATAGAAACATAGAAACACAGAAGCTGACAGCAGACGAGGACTGCAAGGCCCATCCAGTCTGCCCATTTTTTTCTACCTTGTGAGAGTGCCATATGCCTTTACTCTATCAATGGCCTATCTATTCATACTCATCTGTATTGCTCCCATATGCCTGTCCCATGCCGATTTGAAGCCCTGCACTGTATTCATACCTACCACTTTCTGAGGTAGGCCGTTCCATGCATCCACCACTCTTTCTGTGAAAATGAACTTCCTCATATTACCCCTTAATTGGCCTCCCTCTATTCTCATGCTGCATCCTCTTGTCCTGCTATAAAAGGTGACCATGGAGTGTTATTCCTAAGTTGTTCCTAAGTTGTTGGTACTTTTTCCAGAATCTTTCCAACTGCTGTGAGGTGTTAAAGCTAATGCTGAACTGTGTATCGCCTGAGATATGACTAAGTGCAGAAATGTCATTTGCTGTGAACTGCATTGATTCATTCAGCAGTCTCCTCCCAATGTAAACCCTGGCAGATGGTTCCTCCAGCCCTGCCTTATATTTAATACAGGCAGTATTTCTCCGTGTGGCTGGTTTATGGACAATTTAAATTGTGATCTGTTGGGTGTTTATGTTTATTTATTTAGGAAATCGGAATTACAACCCTTTCAGTCATAGACTCATTTCCAAAGGTTCCACGTCAGAATAAAACATAGACATTCATACAGTACATACATAGAATAAATGTGGATGAGCAATCATACAGAGTATAAATACAATGAGCACAGGTTAATGCCTATACATTTGGTAGTTAAAACAGGGCAGAGCTATTGACATATTTACCCAATGAGCGGTTAAGACCTATACAATTGGTAGCTAAAGCAATGCATGATATGAGTTGGTAGTAAGTCACCTCAGGGAGGCCTTATCTTATACACATTACAATGCATTCATAGTCCAGTGCAGCTATATGGTAACCGAGGGAGGTGAGGAGCCTGTAGGCTAGAAATAGTGAGGGCTCTCCACTGCCTGGCCAAGGGCGGGTGCATGGCCTAACGTCATGGTGCAGGATCCACAGGTTACCAATTACACTGGCATTGATGTGAGGAGAGGATATGGACCCTTAAGGGGGCTTTAAAAGGACCTAGATGGGTGAGTGATGTGACAGCTTGTGGGAGGACATTGTACCAGGATGGAGCTCTAAGGAGGAAGGATCCCTGGGCCAGGATGGTCCTGACCCTAAGCACCTTCCAGATAGTTTTTGGGGCAGCTCGTGTGGACGCTGAGATGGTGACTGCCTGAAGAGAAGCCATGACACCTATTGGGGTTAAAACCAGGTGGATTTTTTTAGTGAAGAGACAGGTCTGGTATAATAGTCTTTCCTTAAGGGAGAGCATATTGGTGAGCACGTATAGGGTACAGGTGTGTGTATTTCTGTTGGCAGCAGATAGGAGCCATCAGGCCTTATTAATGACTACTTGTATTTGATGAAGCACCGCAGGGTTGGCGGCAGCATAGATTGTAAGGCCATAGTCCACCAGTGATAAGACTGAGGAGGTAATGGCTAGGTGAAGTACTTTAGGTGGCAGGCAGTCGTTATGTCTGTAAAGGAGACCAATGCAGGTGTTGGTGGTGGAGGTAAGGATGTTTATATGTTCGTGGAATGAGAGGAAGAGTCAAATGTAATACCTAGATACTTAGACTTTTGAACCTGTTCCAGTGGGATGAGAGAGGTGGAGAGTATTTCCAGGGGGAAATCCTTTGATCTGTTTTGGCGGTGGGCATAGAGCATCGTCTTAATTTTTTTAATGTTGACCACCAATCTGTGTTCAGCAAATCAGTGTGGCATTCTGATGTCCTTCAGCACTAAAGGAGTGGGCCTTTGCCTATGGTCTGTCCTGAAATAAGAAACTTGGGCCGGACTGTGTTGAAAATTACTATTTTTTCACTGCAAATCCAGATTATTTATCTGAGGGATCTGCCTCAATCTTGTCCATTATATCAGCCCAGGATGTATGTGGGAAAAGAATTCCAGCAAAACAAAAATATGATGTCACTCGGGTGCTTCAATATACTGAATAAATCCAGGAATCTTAATTCAAAATGACAGAGTTTGTTTATTGAAGACCACCAGCAGATCTGGGCTTGTACAAGCCACCCAGCATTTCAACTCCTTTCGAGTCTTCCTCAGGGCTGTGGCTTACAGTGCACAGTCATTTAAATATAGATACCTCATGAATATTCATGTTTCCCACACATTAACATAGTCACCATGTGCAATGGGGAAGGGAAGGGGGGGAAGTAAACAAGGTAAAAGACAAACAAATATTTGTAAAGTGTAACCACTTATTCATTACCATTTTTACATCAAAACATTATTCTAGAAATTAATACTTTCCCAATAAGGTAGAAATAGTTATCACATTTGTGTCCAAAAATAATGATAGGAGAAAACATATTCTTTAAATCTCTATGTACATTACTACTATCACTCTCTTGTTGGCATGGGTGTAGCCAGGCATACTCCAAGTACTCCATGGTGTGCAATTTTATTTAAGGGGGTAGCAAATAGGCTCTGAACTGCTTCCCTTTTCCATGAAAACTAACAAAGAAAATGCTGAATCTTTCTGTAATTTTATTCATAGGAGTCGAAACTAGAAGGACTGGTGACTAATACTCTTTGCATCCCAAGGACAATACAACTTGATAGACTCTGGGCTAGTATGTGGGTGTCTTAGGGAACAATGCATGGCAACAACCATTGTCATGAGATACAAAAGTTGTATTTATTGTGCCAAATGAGGCAACAAACACGGTCCTGGTGTACATTTATGTATTGTCTGGCTACACCCTTGGGGGGGAGGGTAGCACACCCTAACAAGGGCGGGGGGGGGTAGCAGTGAGTCCACTTGATGTGCAGATCTGAAATCCATGGCTACACCCCTGTTTGTTGGAACCCTTAAGTTATGCTATAGGCTTTTAAATTTTGGTTGCTGCTGAAAATAGCACTCTACACAATTAATACCTTTAACTATTTCTTTGATCTTGGATTAAACATAAGAGGTGAAACAAACGTTTCCAGGACATAACTGAATTCTTTAATCTGACTATTAATATTCTCTACAGAGTAGTGAGCTGTATGTCTTTGGTTCCTGGTAAGGTAATGCTTCCTAAAAAGGAAGAAGAGAAAAAGAGAAAAAACATGAGACATAGACATATTGTTGGTATTTACATTACTGAGACTTCATCTCATAACAGCTTACATTTTCTGTATCATTGTGTTTCATTTCTTTAAAAGAAATAGTTTCAAATCCCTTCTGTCATTTAATCCTGATGGTTTCACACTATTGAGTTTAAAAATCCTCATGCCCCCTTTTTCTAGGAGCAGATTTGGCCTATCACCCCCTTCTGTCAGGGGTGGTACCCATTCCAAACCTATGAATTATAATCCATCTGGTTTAGAAGAATGATATGTCATGAAATGTGCTCCTGTTGGTGTATCTTGTTTTTGATTTATAATGGTCCTAACATGTTCCTGTATCCTCTGTTTTAGGAGGTAGACTGTTTTGCCCTCATAAACAAGATTGCATTCACACCATCACACATACACAACATAATTGGTGCCACAAGTTATGAGTTCCCTGATATCCATTTTGTTGTATGTTCCCTTGGATGCTAAAAAAGCTTTTCCATGTTTGCTGAATTTACAAATGTTGCATCTTGAAAATTTGTAAAAAAAAACACAGGAGGTTCTTTGTAGTAACCATGTATTACTCACATTTCTTGGTAGTTTCTTCATTCTTCTGTGTAACAGCATCTTTTTAAGATTTCTAGCCCTGCTAAAAGAAACCCTTGGGCCTGTACCAACAGCAGTAGCGACTTCATCATCTGTAACAGAATATTTCAGTTTTGATGAATGATACTGCCTATTCTACCTGCTTTATGACTATATCAGGTGATAAACGTGCATGGCTGTGTGTGTGTGTTGTTGTAGTCATTTTCTGTTCGATTAACTTATTTCTATCCAAATTTCTCACTTTTCCTTTTAATTCTTTCCAAAGATCTACATTATAACCTCTTATTACAAATCTATTGATCAATTCATCAGCTTGTTCTTCAAAGGTGATCCCTGAACTACTATTTCTTTTGATTCTTAACAGCTGACTGTATGGAATTGAATCCTTTAGATTTTGTGGGTGGGTATTGCTGGCATACAAAATTGAGTTGGTGGCCATGGGTTTGCAATAGCACTTATAGTCTATGACTTTGCTATCATACACTGTTAAGGTTAAATCTAGAAAATTCAGTGTTTGTGTGCTTGTCTCACGTGTGAAGTTCAAGTTCAAGTAATTCACATTTAGCCACTGTATGAACTCAGGGATAATATTAATGTTGCCCTGCCACACACACACACACAGTATGTCATCTATAAATCTATACCAATGTTTAATGTGTGCATGGTAGGGGTTCCTAATGGGACTGTGTATAGTAGTAAGTTCCCAGTATCCTATAAACAAATTGGCATAGCTAGGTGCCACAGCCGCCCCCCATCACAGTGCCACTTTTTGCATGTCACTACTGAATGATGAAACATTCTATTCTAACCTTAGCTTTGGCCCCCTGCTTACACTTGTTAACATGCGCTTTACAGAAAGGGAATATTTCAGAGAGTGAATATCAATTCATATGGCCAGAATACCCCACTACTCCTGGATTTTACATTTTGCCCAAAATTCATAAAAACAGAGAAAACCCTCCAGGGAGGCCTATTGTGACAGATGTTGGTAGTCTCACGCAGAATCTTGAAAAATTTGTGGGATTTTTTTCTCCAGTCCAGTGTCTTAAATTTACATTCCTACATCAGAGACACAAAAGACTTACTAGGAAAGTTAAAAAATCTGGAATGGACAGAAGATTGTGCATGGTTAGGTATTGATGTATCATCTTTGTATACTTTGATACATCACACTCAGGGCCTCTCAGCAATTAAGTTATTCTTAGAATAAGATCCAATGGACATAGACATACCTAAATAATTTATCATGCAGGCTTTGGAATTTATCCTAAGACACAATTATTTTAAGTCTGAAGATCAATATTATTTACAGAAATGTGGCACTGCGATGGGGGCAGCTATGGCACCTAGCTATGCCAATTTGTTTATAGGATACTGGGAAATTACTACTATACACAATCCCATTAGCAACCCCTACCATGCACACATTAAACATTGGTATAGATTTATAGATGATATACTGTGTGTGTGTCAGGGCAACATTAATATTATCACTGAGTTCATACAGTGGCTAAATGTGAATTACTTGAACTTGAACTTCACACGTGAGACAAACACACAAACACTGAATTTTCTAGATTTAACCTTAACAGTGTATGATAACAAAGTCATAGACATCAAGTGTTATCACAGACCCACAGCCACCAACTCGATTTTGCATGCCAGCAGTGTCCACCCACAAAATCTAAAGGATTCAATTCCGTACAGCCAGCTGTTAAGAATCAAAAGAAATAGTAGTTCAGGGATCACCTTTGAAGAACAAGCTGATGAATTGATCAATAGATTTGTTATAAGAGGTTATAATGTAGATCTTTTGAAAGAATTAAAAGGAAAAGTGAGAAATTTGGATGGAAATAAGTTAATCGAACAGAAAAAGAATGATAGACTTATTTTCCACTAACATCTTTCAGCCATCCTTTTTTTTTTCTTAAAGTCAATTTATTTTTGTACTCATTTATTTTTCATTTTCACCATATGTCTTCATTTCTGTCTCCTTGCCACACATTTGTCACCTTTCAGCCTTCTTACAAGGCCCTGTTAATTAGTCTCCACCTGGGAACTTCCCCAGCTCTTTCTCTCCCATTATGCTTTATCTTTCCCATCATCACCTTTTTGTTTCTCAGATTCTCTCTTAATCTTACCATTTATCACTTCTTCTCCATTAGCCTCCCCCTTCTCCTTTCTCCACATATATATCTCTCTCATTTTACCTCTCCTCTACACTAACTTGTTTTTTTTTCTCTTTTAGATATTTCCTGAAGAAGACCTAAGGTCAAAACATAGATTTTTAACTCTATTTTCTATTTTCAGCGTGCATTTAATATAACCATTTTGTTTTGCAGAAAAAGACTACAACAACACACACACAGCCATGCACGTTTATCACTGAATATAGTCATAAAGCAGGTAGAATAGGCAGCATCATTCATCAAAACTGGAATATTCTGTTAACAGATGATTAAGTCACTACTGCTGTTGGTACAGGCCCAAGGTTTCTTTAAGCAGGGCTAAAAATCTTAAAGAGATGCTGGTACACAGCAGAATGAAGAAACTACCAAGAAATGTGAGTAATACATGGTTACCACAGAGAACTTGTGATTTTTACAAATGTTCAAGATGCAACATCTATAAATTCAGCAAACCTGGAAAAGTTTTTCAGCATCCAAGGGAATATACAAACAAAATGGATATCAGGGAACTCATAACTTGTGACACCAATTATGTTCTGTATGTGTTATTGTGTGACTGCAATCTTGTTTATGTGTGCAAAACAGTCTGCCCCCTAAAACAGAGGATACAGGAACATGTTAGGACCATTATAAATCAAAAACAAGATATACCAATAGAATCACATTTCATGACATATCATTCTTTTAAACCAGATGGATTACAATTCATGGATTTGTAATGGGTACCACCCCTGACAGAAGGGGGGTGATAGGCCAAATCTGCTCCTAGAAAAAGAGGGCATGTGGATTTTTAAACTCAATAGTGTGAAACCATCAGGATTAAATGACAGATGGGATTTGAAACCATTTCTTTTAAAGAAATGAAACATGATACAGAAAATGTAAGCTGTTGTTATGAGATGAAGTCTCAGTAATGTAAATACCAACAATATGTCTTATGTCTCATGTTTTTTCTCTCTTTTTCTCTTCTTCCTTTTTAGGAAGCATTACCTTACCAGGAACCAATGACATACACATCACTACTCTGTCCAGAATATTACTTGTCAGATTAAAGAATTCAGTTCTGTCCTGGAACCGTTTTTTCATCTCTTATGTTTAATCCAAGATCAAAGAAACAGTTAAAGGCATTAATTGTGTAGAGTGCTATTCAGCAGCAACCAACATTTAAAAGCCTATAACATAACTTCAGGATATCAACAAGAGAGTGATAGTTATAATGTACATAGAGATTTAAAGAATATGTTTCTCCTATCATTATTTTGGACACAAATGTGATAACTATTTCTACCTTATTTGGAATGTATTCATTTCTAGAATAATGTTTTGATGCAAAAATTGTAATGAATAAGTGGTTACACTGTGCAAATATTTGTTTGTCTTTTTCCTTGTTTACTTCCTCCCTTCCCTTCCCCATTACACATGGTGACTATGTTAATTTGTGGGAAACATGAATATCCATGAGGTATCTATATTTAAATGACTGACTGTGGACTGTAAGCCACAGCCCTGAGGAAGACTTGTAAGGAGTCGAAGCGCTGGGTGGCTTGTGGAAGCCCAGATCTGCTGCTGGTCTTCAATAAACAAACTCTTTCATTTTGAATTAAGATTCCTGGATTTATTCAGTATACTGAAGTACCCGAGTGACACCACATTTTTGTTTTGCTGGAATTCTGTCACGAGCTGGCATCTCGTTTTGGTGAGCACTGAGCATGCTTAACTGGTTGCAACTGTACTCTCGTTTTTGTATGTGGGGCCATCTCTGGAGCAGCCAAGTTCCCTGGTGGTTTAATACCTTCTGTATGGAGTTTAGACAAAATCGCTTTCACACCCTTGTGGTATGGGGTGCGCTACCTTCGTTTTCACTAAGGGCCATATTATTATTTGCAGTGTCCATAGACTTCTACAGCATTCCATCATGAGATTGTGGGGTGGAAACACAAACACTTTCAGGAACTACTGACTGAGCCTTGGGAGTTGCTGGCATTACAGACACTTGCTGAAAATTTCCATCTGGCACTTTCTCACTCACCACCGAGTTCTGCAGAGGAATCAAGGTCTCCATGCATTTGTAAGGGGAGGGCTCATAGCATTACAGTCCACAATCATACATCTTTTTGGCAAGCCTGCGTCTGGGTGCACTGTCTCCATGGCAACTGTGCAACCTGACTGCAGAAGTCCTGTTTCACCATGAAGTTGTTTTTGTAAATACTGCTGTTCTCTCTCTGTGTACCAGCAGCATTTCTAAGACCGTTACTGCTATCAGTTTGGTTCTTAATTATTCCAGCAGCTGGTATTGTACCTGCATCCCAGCCTTTTCCATCTGGTGACCTCTGCCATCCTGCAGCCAGCAAAGCTGTCTCCAGAGACCATGGTAACGGCTGTTCTCCAATTTTTTGTGACTGTATATTTGGATTAATGAAGTTCTTGTTTATGGCATCCCCCTGCTGCTTGGGGCTGAAATTCTGGGTGGTGCTTGGAGCACCCAAATTCTCTCCAGACATGCCTGCAGCTGTGTTGTCTTCTGCCAGCATCTTTAGTAGCCATGCGCTTCTTTCCAATCTTGTTGCTGGTATCTAGAGACCTGCCATTCCCTCTTGATGGGTGCCATCTTGGGACTGTCTCTTGAAATCCACTGTCTGCCTCAGGTCTTCACCATCCAGTGTTTCCATATCCACAATCCTTGTACCAGGTAGGTCAGAATAAGCTGTGTGCTCCACATTCTGCACTGTAGAAGGCATTTCCATTGATGTTGTAAAATTAATATGTTTCATTCCCACCTGGGAATTCATCATCTGGAGCTCCACACCTCCACCTCCTCCTCCACCTCCTGGGTCATCCATCTTGCTGACCATCACCGGTAGCTCCCCTTACCGGAGAGTAAGGGTGTTTATTAGGTAAAGAAAATCAACAAAATAACATCATGAAAAGAAACAGGTTAGAGAATACATTCCATCTGTATCAAGTTTAAACATCAGGAGGAAAAAAATTAAAACAAGCTCTACAGTTTGAGAAATGAAAGAAAAACTGTGCTTAATTCCACACACAAGACAAAAGAGAAAACAATAATTAATAATACTCTTAATATAATGAAAGTAACAATTCCCTAAACTATAATCAAACAATATTGTCTAGTATAGATTATGCTGTAAAGTATAATCATGTAACTGGTATATCTGAATTAGTCACTCAAGGCACGTTTCTCCAGGCTGTATTTAGCCATCTGCTATTCTGGGATTTTGCTTCTGTAAAATATATAGTCTGTAATTTAGCTGTAATTTTCTTAATCATTGCAGCATGACTAATCTGTTTTTGCTGTACTGTAAATAAACTCATTGTGTTCCAAATATTCCACTTTATTACAATGAAAACAACGTGGACTGTACTTTTATACAATTTATTCGCAAAACTGGTGTAGTGCCTGAACATCAACATCTCATAAGAGATCACGGAGAACCAAGGTTCCTGCCAGTCCTGAGAGAGTGCTGTCCAAAACCCATTTATGTATGAGCAGGTGAAAAAAGGTGGCCTATGGTTTCAATTTCCTGGAAATAATGCATTCTACTACATATTCTGTCTTCTAACTGCTTATGTTTATGATTTACTTTCACATTGATCTTAGTATGACAGTTTAACCAGTGTAGAACCTACATTGTTTCCAGTATTCTTTTCTCTTTTAGTGAGTGTAATAGCGAGGGCAGGTATTGGGCTGGGCATAAAGGGAATATGGATTCTTCCTGAAAATCTTGTGTCTGAATCCAAGAGTAAAGTTCCTTCCTATAGTTTCTAACCACCATTTGACATGTAGTTTTCCAATGTTTTCATTTTAAAAAGGTTTCTCTAATATACTATGTGGTATCTATGGAGTGCCTAAGAAGTCCTATACGTCCTTGCTCCCATTGAAGAAACCACTGTGTGCACAATGAAATAGAAAAGGGGTCCGCCCTTGACCACTGTATACTAATAAGGGTTTTAAATTAGTGATAAGAAAATGCTATAAAAAATGTGATGGGGTTAGCCATCCCTAACCCTCCTTGATAAATAAGTAAATAGGTTATGTATTTATTTAAGAGTTTTACCAGGAAGGCATACTGAGCATAGAGCCATTTGATTCCAGATACGTCCTGGGGGTGGGGGAGGTAGGAATATATACAATACAATACAATACACAATGTGTACTTATATTTCTTTTAATGGGATTTGATCTGCTTCCCCATATAGCTTGAAAAAATACTAAGTATGGTTGTTTCTAATATCTTAGGTGGAGGAAATATATAACTGATGTACAGAAAAGTGGTTTTAAATAAGATTTAATAAGGTATAGTCTTTTTTTTGCTTACCAAGCTGCCACATGTTCACTTGTGCCACCATTTGCCTGCCTTGTTGTATCTTTGGTTCCCAGTTTAATAAGTTTGAATTGCCAGTATCATAATTAATACCTAATATCTTTATAGGTGCCTTAGTCACTTGAATGTCTGCTATATTGAAATATCTGGGGTCTTCCATTCCAAGTTATTTACCAGAGCTTTTAGGTGGGTAAGAGTGGCTCCTGAATAATAACTATAATTTGTGCAGATCTGAATGGCTGCTTCAATAGAATGTGTATATTTCACTAATAGACAGAGGTCATCTGTGTGTGCAATTGCTGCATATGGTGTCAGGATTTCCTCAGTACTTAAACAGTGGATATATGGGGAGGAATTTAATAATCTTAATAAAGGGTCAATACATAAAACATAGAGTCAAGGGCTAAGAGGGCAGCCTTGTCTGACACCCCTAAGGGCCATGGGACCCTTCCACCCATTGACAATAGGCATGCCAGTGGCTGTTCTGTACAAACTCTGTAGCCATCCAATAAATGTCACAGGTATACCGTATGCATGCAGGACTGCCCTAAACAAAGTAATGTGTCACAGAATCAAATGCTTTCTGTTGATCTAGGGGAAAAAACAAAGCCAGACAATGCCCCCTTCTTTCCATATTTAAAATCTCTTAATAAAATCAAGTGATCAGTAATTTTTCTGTCAGGAAGCGTACAGGTTTGAGCTGGTGATATCAGCTGCTACGTTACCTTTAAAAGCCTTGTATTTAAAAGTTTTATTAGCTCTTTAAAATCTGTATTAAGAAGACTAATTGGACTCCAGTTATTAATGTGATTTTTGTCTACTTTTTTATAAAGATAAATTAAATAAGCATTAGTCATCCTGAGGGGAAGGTGGTTGGGTGTTTAACATATGGGAGAAAACATTGGCTAATTTCTTCAGTTAACTCTGGCCCGGATATTCAAACTGCACCCAAAATGTGTGCAACAGCAGGAGCAAGCACAAACCAATTGCGCATATGTGCAACAGGTGCGATATTCAAACATGGAGCAGAACAAATTGCACAAGCAGCCAACGTCTGAATATCGCACATACTGAGCCATAGCGCAACCAGGAAGGAGAAGCTGAGCAGAAATGTTGCGCTACAGCGCAACCAGGGCAGCCCAGCTGAGCAGTCCAGAGGTGCCATAGTGCAAGCAGAGCCCCCCAGAGTAATGGAACTGCACATCCGGAGAGGCTGGCTGGGGCCCACCGCCAGCCATGCCACACATGGGCACAGGAACACACTGCAGAACCAACAAGACACCTGCACACCCCAAGCACTGCATCACTGAGGGTGGGATGGATGATCTACTGGCCCATGGGGACAAGCCAACAAAGCACAGCAGAGCCATGACACCCCAGCACAACCACTGGCAGGCTGAGAGTGCCACACACAGGGGGTTGACAACCACAGTGCACATCAGCCCCCCATATGCACAGCACACCCTGCACCGTGACCCCAAGACACCACCCATGTGCAGTGACTGGCACTGCAGGAAACCATGCATCCCCCCCAGCACATGTTAACGCCATGCAGCAGAGAAGCATACAAGCCAGACACACCCTGTGCACCCAGCAGTAGGTGGCAGCAGACGGCAAGAGCAACAGAAAGTCACTGCCATGCCGGAAATACCTCCTCATGCGCACACACACACACACACACACACACACACACCCAGGACCATACCACCCCAGATGGCATGTACACCACGGCAACTGAGCAACCATAGCCAGCTGCAAATCAGAGACCAACACACTATTCATATCAAAATATAAATGTATTCTCAAAGAGTAAAGTACAAAACAATAAACCAGAACTATTTACAAGGTGGGGACGGCACAAGTGTAGGTGGGCAAGGGTAGATGAACAACTTGAGAGGGAAGGCAAGGTGGTAGGGATGGGTGAAGTGGCGGGTAATGTGGCCTAAGGCCCAGCAGGCTGGTCGCCCCTGCCCGGTGCTGCTGTTCTCTGCGATGCCTCCTCCGCAGGCCATGTCTCCGGATGTCATTCAGGATGGCCTGGTTATCTAGGACACTTGTGTTAGGCCACGATGTCCCGATGGATCCTCCTGAGAACTGTGAGGCCTAGGAAAATGGGAACACAGTCAATGGCTGTGACTGACCACAACCCTGAACACCACCCAACCTGCAAGCCATATAGCCCAATGTCCCGCACCTGTGATGGCATGCACCCACCCACAGTGAACATGCACATGGCCATCACAAACAGGTGGCAACAGCTATGTGCACCACTGCACACACACAGCCCATGTCCATCACAGCACAAACAAGGTTGTCAAGTGACGTGGCAACATGGTGCGATGCCAGTTACACAGCTATGTGCCCAGTGCATGCATGGACCACCAGTGACGCATACACAGACGTGCTGTGACACTGGACAGTGATGCATGTCGCCTGTGTCATGCATACATACATAGATACATAGACAGTGTTGGCAGATAAGGGTCTATGGCCCACCCAGTCTGCCCATTTGAGCTTGTAAGTTCAGTTTGTTTTCCTAGAAGTCTGTTGCACCTTACCCCTGAACTCCAGAATTCCTTTATGTCTATCCCATGTATTCTTAAATCCCGTGATTGTTTCAGCCCCCACCACTTCCTCTGGCAGGGTGTTCCACTTGTCCACCACCCATTCTGTGAAGAAATTCTTTGTCATGTTTCCTTTGAATCGTCCTCCCTCCAACTTCATCCCATGCCCTCTAGTCCTGGAACATCTTTTTTGCTTAAAAATAGTGTTTTCCTGCACCCTGTTCCTCCCTGTAAGATACTTTATGTCTCTATCATATCCCTCTCTCCCTCCTCTCCTCCAGGAGTACATGTTCAGTTCCTTCAACCTGTCTTCATAGGACTTGTGATGCAATCCATGCACCATCTTTGTTGCCCTCCTCTGAACCTTCTCTACCCAGTTTATGTCCCACGTAGGTATGGTCTCCAGAACTGTACACTGTACTCCAGGTAGGGCCTCACTAGTGTCTTGTACAGTGGAATTATGACCTCCCTTTTCCTGCATGGTTGTGTTGTGCATGGCTGGTGGTCTTGCCCTTCCCCCAGCATGCAATAGCATCCATGAAGTAATGATACTCACACTCCTCAAGCAGCTGGGTCTGCCGCTGCTGCTGCTGCTGGGGCGCAACACCCACTGGCACCGGGGGCCTGGCACGGCCCTCCTCACCTCGTGCCTGCATCCTCACATCCCGGCCTGTGGGAGACATATGTTGAGAAAAACATCAGTGTGACTCCAAAGCAGACTGCCCCTGCCCCAGTGAGAGTGCCTGCCCACACAGCCAGACCCATGCATCTCACACCTGCACACACTGACACAGCCAACCATGGCTGAGCCATCACCTATGCACAGCCACCAAAACACACTCACACCCCTACAGAGAATACAGGTGCATAGATGGTACACCCATCTGGCCTAGGCACCACACCCCTCCTGGCACGTGACCGCAGCCGATCCAGAAGATCAGGATCCCTCTGGTGGAGGTCACTGTACTGGTGCCAGCACTGCTCAGCTAACCGGCACTGTCCAGTGATCCCCACCAGGTCAGTGGCCACTTGCTGCCACACCTGCGTCCTTGCAATGGTGAGGGTCGCCTCATCATAAAGTGCCCCATAGTGGGGCTCCACTAGGGCCACCAAGTTGGCCACTTCTACAGGGCTCCACTGCACTGCTCTTCTGCGAGCCATGGTACCAACTTTACAGCAGGCAATATGGCGCCCCGCTGCACCGTAACCCCACGTGGAGATGTTGCGCAATAGACCACCACAGGTTCCAATGTCGCTGTTCGAACAGCGCCGTCACTTCACATAGCGCTGTCACCAGACAGCGCAATAGGGCTGTACACATGGCAGCTGAACAGTGCCAGGGGGCAAAGGTCGGACACCAGGTCATGGGCAATGACATAAGGCCACGCACAGCACCATCTGACGTATATGCATCCTGCGCGACTGACCAGCTGCATACCAGTGCCACAGTGGACCATTGTGCAGTAGTGCCACAGCGCCATATAGTGCCCAGTGCTGTAGCGTCACTGGCACAATGGTGGCCATGGCCTGAATTGCCGATCGCGCACAGCACGTTAGCAGCATGACAGACGCCTGTGTAAGCTATCTGGGCATGCGCAATACAGTGTACCACACAGTCACAGATCTGCGCCATTGGCTCAGCTGACTCAATCGTATTGCGCAAAGTGTAAATTCGCGATATTCAGCCGACACATGCAAATCATCTGATCAGCCATTCAAAGGTGCAGTGGCGTGATTTGCATGTCATTATAGTTGCTCCACTCCTAATTTGCATGCAATGCGCTATAAATGTGTGACATTGGGCTGTGCTGGCCAGATTCGGTTACTGCAGGTGAGAGGTGAGTTGCATGCTGTGTGATGTTCTGGACAATGGTCATGGGAAAATGCTGTAGACTGCACAGTGACAGGTGTCCACTTCCCCCATACAGATCGCCATGACCGAGCAGAGCCAAGGTGAGGTGAGGATGGTGAGCGTGGGAGGGGCCAACTTTACCCCAGCAGAGACAGGGGCCCTCTTCCAGGCCTACCTGGATGAGGAGCCAGTACTGAGTGGACGGAGGGGCACCCCTCAGTCCCGTGCGGCTTCATGGGAGGGGTTAGCTCGGGTCGTGAACCTGCACGGAAGCCACCAGCGCTCCGTGCAGGAATGCAAGAAGAAGATGAGGACAGACCGCAGGAGGTTGAAGGAGAAGGTGGCAGCCTTCAAGGCGGCACGTGCTGGCACTGGTGGGGGCCAGCCAGTGGTGCTGGAGCTGACCCCAGCTGAGGAGACACTGGTTGCATCAATGCAGCGGAGTGCTATTGAGGGCGTACCAGGAGGTGGATTCCAGACAGGTGGAAGCCCATCATAGCACGGTATGACATGGTGGTGGTGTTGGGGAGGGGGTGGAAGAAGGTTGTTCACAGGCACTCACATGTACTCTCTTTCTGTTACAGATCCTGTTCATCTTCAGGAGACGGTGGTGGTGGGTCCAGGCAGTGATGATGACCTGCTGGACATGGAGGAGGGTCCACCCACCTCTGTCACCAGCCAGCAGGCACTGCAGCAGCATGCACGCTGGGCCACCAACTCTGGTGTCAGTGATTCGGGTGTGGGGGGTGCACAGCCTGTGTCTCAGCAGTCTGGCATGCAAGCTTGCCAGCACGCCGTGACTATGGCTGTAGCACGTACCTGCACCATTGATGATGCAAGGACTGCAATGGGCAGTGATAGGGGTGTGTCCCATGACGGACACACAGCAGGCCAGCACGTGCCCCTGGGCCTTTCTGGTTCCAACTTGTGTACCAGCATGCTGGCACAGTCCCAGGCTGTGCCTGTCAGCACCGGTGGGGCTGTGCAGGTGTCTGGCACTGTTGCTGCCACAGCGGTGGAACGAGTGGAACCTGGGGCACAGCGGTTGGAGGGGCAGCAGCAGCAGCAGTCACCCACCAGGTCTGGGGGTACAGTGTCAAGCGGTGGCACATGTCCACCGCCCTTTGATCCGCCCATTCCTGGTCCTGGCAAACAGTGCCCACCCTCAAGGGGTGTTGTGCATCAGGACTTTCCACACCCTGGGGGACAGGATGCCATTGGGGCACAGTACCCATTGGACGAGCACACCTGCCTGCTGCAGGAATCAGTACAGCTGCAGAGGTGGGTTGCAATGTCTGTGGAGGCACTGTCTGTGGCTGTGGAGCGGCACAGCAGGGAGTGTGCTCTGGACTGTGCAGAGCTGGTTCATATGCGGACAGATGTGACCGCCGCCATTGACAGGCTGACCCAGGCAGTGGTCTCTGTCATGGACGCATTGGGCACACAGTCAGGTGCCCCTGTACTGCACACCCCACACAGTTCACTCTCCACTCCCCGTTCCCGGCATCATGCGACACCAGGCCTGTCAATGCCAGGTTCTGCTGTGGCCATCCCGAGCACCCCTGGTGCAGGTTTGTTCGGCATGCTGCAGACCCCTGTGCGGGCAAGGTTGCGTTCGCGCAGTGGGACCCCTGATGGTCCAACAGTGCCACCCCATGTGGCCCCTGCTCAGCCTGCCAGTGCTGTTGGGTCACGGCGGGGCCGCCCATGCATCCGTGGTGGCTGTGGGACAGTGCTACATGACTGACCCGTCTCCCAGTGCGGGCCCTGTCTGGTGCTGCCCTGTGTGCAATGTGTGTCATGGTGGGCAGTGCACTGCTGGGTGCTCTGCTCACCACGCCGACACACGGACCACCTGCACACCCTCCCAACTGCTGTCCACAGGTACGTGTGCATGATGATGCCTGCATTGTACTGTACACCAAGGTGCAAGGTGCCAGCATCTGACACACGTACTTGGACAGTACAGTGGTGGGGTGGTCGGTGGTGCTGTGTGTTAGCAATGTCGGTTCTGCTGTGCTGTGCATCTGCTCATGTATGCTCTGTGCCTGGTGTGTGTGTGTCCATATGAGTGCTCACCCTTCCCTGATGGTGTGTTTGTATGTCTGGACCCTTCCACTCCCCTATCCGTCATGCACCCCTGGTGTGTTACGCTGTGTGCCTGTGGTTTGCGCATGGACAGTGTTGGTTGCACATGTCCCCTTGACTTACCTGTGTTCTGCATAGTGCTCCTCTGTGATGGTGTCCCGGTGCAGCTGGGCCTGCCGGATCAGTCGGGGGTCCCACCATCCTAGGGGGTCTGCTCATCACCATCAACACCGGCGCCACTGGCGTCCCCATCGCTGTCCCCCTCTTCAACCTGTATGGCTATCCCATAGTCTTTGGCCACGTTGTGCAGGATGCAACAGGCCAGGAATATCCCACAGGCCTTTTGGGGGCTGTACTGTAGGGCACCGCCGGAGGTGTCTAGGCATTGGAAGCATGCCTTGAGCATCCCAAACACCTGCTCTATGATGTTGCATGTGGAAACATGTGCCTCATTATAGCGTTCCTACGATGGGGTCATGGGGCACCGGTATGGTGTGAGCAGCCAGGGACAGAGTGGGTATCCACTGTCACCTGTGTGGAGATAGTGGAGATCAGTCTCATGTTCAGGTCCATATTGCCCATATCCCTGTCTGCCACTACCATGGCACCTGTGGCATTCCCACCCTTGCCCCGAGTTTGCATTCCATACATGTGTACTCACCCACTAGATGTCCTGTGGGGATGTCCCCACTCTCAAATCGATGGCACAGTGCGGACTGATACCATATGAAGGCATCATGTGCTCCACCAGGGTGTGTGGCACAGACATTGATTATGCGCCCAGTGGCATCACACACCACCTGGCAGTTGACACTGGAGAAACCCTTTCTGTTCCTATATGTGACCCCATCGGGGCCAGGTGGCGTGTGAATGGCCACATGGGTGCAGTCTATGGCCCCTAGCACGCCAGGCATATGTGCTACCCTGTGGAACTCCTGCATGTTTGCTGTACGCTCTGCCACAGTGCCGGGGAAATGGATGTACTCCACAGCATGTGGCAGCAGTGCACTGAGGAATTGGGTGAGGATGCGTGACGTGGCTGACTGTGTGATGCCTGTGGTGTCCCCTGTCAGCCTCTGGAAGGTGCCCATGGTGAGCAGGCACATGCAGGCTGTCACCTTGGTCTCCACTGACAGAGCGTGACTCCGTCGTGAGGGTGCCTGCATCACATCACTGCACTGCTCACAGAGCCATCTCAGTATTGCCCTGTTTAGGTGGTACCGGCCCATGATCTCTACATCTGTGTACAGCTCAAAGCTGATGTGGGCATGGTACTGCCTGTTGGGGGCATACCGCCGATGGGCCCTTCCACGGCCACGTCCCCCTGCAGCATGCATTCTCACCCCCCTCATTACAGCTTCCATGTGGAAGCTGGCACTGTCCATCTCCCTGGCTTCTGCCCCCGCTGGTGTTGCTGTGTTACCCCCGCTGTCCTCACTGCTACTTCCACTGCACCGGCACCCCGCTGGCCTCTACAGCCTATGGCCCACGCTTGCCTTGCCTGCCCTAGCCTGTCTGTGTCTGTCTGTCTGTCTGTCTCTCTCTCTCCCCCACTTGGCAGCCTTGTAGCGTTCTTGCGCCGCTTCCTTGAGCCTTTTTATTTTGGCTCATTTCCGCTAGTGCGCAATTTCCGGCTGTGCCGCTGTTGTGCATTGCGCAAGTCTTTGAATATCACATTGCGCTCTTTATGCATTGATCCACCCCCTTCAGTTGTGCATGCCTTCAGTTTCATTGCGCTGTTGCTCAGCATGTTTTCGGTGGCGCAACTGCCTCCTTCTGAATATCGCAGAATGGCGCATTTTTGGACTTGCGCATGCGCAACCCTGTTGCTCGTGGCGCAACCCTTTTGAATATCCGGGCCTCTGTTCCTATAAGTTTATATAATTCACCTGTTAATCCATCCCCTTCAGGAACTTTATCCAGTGGTATGGATTTAATTTATTTCTTGTGGAGTAATATTGTGTGAGGTGCCTAGCATCCTCTAGTGAGCAAGTAGGATGTGGACACTGTAGAACAAAATCTTTTAAATCAGGAGGCTGTTTAGATGCAGACTGATAGAGTTGTATGGTATGCTTTATAACAATATTGTTAATGTCCTAAGTGTTTATGCGTAATACATGATTACTATCCCATAACCCATCCATTTGTTTTTGTTTGTTATTATCATTACAATTTTCATATGAAGAACTCTGTCCTCTTTTCCCTTTTTCCCCAAATTTCTGTTGATGCTGTAAATGTTGTGCTTGATTTATAATTAATGAAGTAATCAATTTCTTAATATTAGTAATTTGTGGTAAAATTCTGACAAGAGGTATAAAAAAGAGTTAGAAGTCTTTGTAGCTGTAGTCTATGTTGTAAATATTTATAATAAACCTAATTTCTAAGAGTTCTACTATGCTGTTTAAAGAAATATGTAATATTTGAAATTGTGTCTTCCCACCATACAGTTAGGTCATCATACATTATATACACTGATTTTCATGCCATGATAAAAGACGGTATTGTTTGTTAAGTATCATTGTTTGCAATAAAGATGAATTAAATGTCCATGTTCCTGGACCATGGGGTGGGGGTGGGGGTGGTGGCGTATTTCCATTCCCCAGCTGTACATGTACTATATTGTGATCTGAAAATTCTGCTACTTGAGCTTGCGCAGTCTGGATTTGTAGGGAAGGAGTAATACAAAAATAATCTCTACATGTTGCTAGGGGGCCCTTTTGGAATGTTGGATCATATTTTCCTGTAGCCAGCATGTAAGCATCCTGTAAATTGGTATTTTGTATCATTTTCTTAAGAAAAGCAATATCACAGTATATTTTTTGAGTTTTGGTGTTTTTCCCTCTATCTGTTAGTGAGAACCCACAATTGAAATCCCCTCCAAAAATAATATTTTGGATAGAATAGCGATAAGGCTGCACTGTCTGAAACAATTCAGTGCTCTATGTCTTCATTTGGGTGGCATACATATTGATAAACTTACATAATACATTTTGAATCCTAACTTCTAATATCAATGCCCTGCCAGGGATTAAATCTACTAACTTCATAAGTGGAAAAGAAATGTTAGCAAACGATATAGCTACCCCGGAGCACATTTCTACACCCAAGGACCAGTAGGAAGATTCTACATGCCATTGTGAGATAGCCTGACGCAGTTCATAAGTAATACACAACCTAGTGTCTTGTAGAAAACAAAATCCAGTCTTAAGTGATTATAGATGGAAGAAGACTGCCAGTTTTTTTCCTAGGAACCTTAATACTATTAACATTAATAGTATATAATGGGATGATAGGTTCCATTATTATGGATGGAAAGAATATACTGCAGTCTGCAAGTCGAGGAGATTAAAAATTCAAGGTTGCTTTGTCTTGCTGCTTCTAGTCAGTCTAGTGTGTTTTTGTTTTGACTTTGATTTCAGGGCTGAGAGTTTTGTAGCTGGATTTAGAGTACCAGGAGGAGGATCCTGTCTGTCAAATGACACATCAGGTAGGGAAGACCAGACAGAAGAATCATCCGAGTCATTCCCTGAGGTACCTACCAAGTCGGTCAGATCTTCGTTCCTGTTATATACAGGAAGTTCCATAGTTTTTGGAACTTTTGGATTGGGTTGCATCCAGTATTGCCTACATCTTGTAGCTGGTTTACTTGTCTCTGAGTCATTAGATGCCTTTTGGGGAAGGGGAGGCATCTCATCAGTTTCAAGGGGGTGCACTCTCTATAGTATCTGCTATTTCTGAGTCCTGTACTATGTGGGAATGTCTATCTTGTGCTGCTCTGTAACTACGGGGAGGTGGGGGGTCAGTGTGCCCATCTTCCTTTGTTGGCTCGACTCTAGATTCGGGGGAGGTGAGCATTAGTATGTGCTGTTTGTGCTGTAGCGATAAGCAATCTTTGTTCCTTGCTATCAGTTTGCTCAGGTTGATTATGAGCTGCCCAGGGGCATGAATGATAGGAGTGCCCTTTCCTGCCACGTAAGTTGCACATTTGCTCACTTCTACACATGTTATTAGTATGTTCCAGTTCATTGCACAAGATGCACTTTAGTCTATCACAGAGACTGCTGGTGTGTCCTATTTCCCCACAATGATACCATGCTTTTGGTTGTCCTGTATAAAACAGGACGCGCCCCTATCTCGTCCCAAAAATAAGCAGTTTGGAAGATGTTGTAGGCCTTCTTCAGTAGTATTTAGAACTACCCTGACTTTCCAGCTTCCAGTCCAAATTCTTTCATCATCAAATATAGCTTCTGGGTTTTCCAGTACTGTGCACCTTTGTTTAAACCAATAGAGGAGGTCAATAACACTGAACCCTTCATTTCTAAACAGTACTGTAATGATTCAATTGGCTAGTTTAGTAAGTGGAATGACTTGGAAAGAGATCCATAATGGGAAGTTTTTTAGGGTTTGGTACAATGCCCAAAATGTGTGAATTCCACTGCTTAATTTAAAGCTGATATCAAATATTGGTTCTCCAGACACGTGTATAAGGGCATATATTTCAAATGCAGAAAATTGCATGGAGCCATTAAGTACATTTCTGGCAATGTGCAGTCTATCTGGAAAAGTATCAAGTCCCCTTTTATAAATGAGTCTAACAGTGTTATGTCATTTTGCTGGGTAAACAGGTTGTCAGAAGAAAGAAGCATAAGGTCTGGAATTTCTTGCACTTGTGCCAGGGATAGAGTTATCTGTCAATGTTTGTTCATTCCGATTCAGATTAGGTCAAGAAGTAGAAGTGCTGGGTAGTACTGCGACATCTGTGGAAGACCTATCAGTTATAATAATTCCTTCAGTGTTTCCCGAATATGGAGCCGGGGAATAAGTCTTGTAATAATAACTGTGAGTTCTGTGTTAAGTTTAAATCACCCGAGAAATGTAAGAGTGATTTACCAGTGGTGATATTTTCCCCATCAATTGTATCCGTGCTTTGTTCAGTGGTATTATTAATGTTTTCCTCATCAGTTGTATCCATGCTTTGTTCAGTGGTATTATTATCATTCTTTGCAGCTTTTAATACGTTTCTTTTTCGAGTGATGGCAGTGCTGTCCCATGTATTTGTATGAGAGAGGAGCCAAAAGTCCACTGTCCTGTTTTGGGAATTTTACCCAACCAGCTGCTTGAAGAGCAGAACTGACAGTCCAAATGGTTTGTTTGCTAGGTTGTTGAGAAGTACTGGGGTCTCATCTTAGGCCGGATACTGCTGGATCTGCTTTTGCCATTCCTGGTGAGACCCCTAAATGTTGTTGCTTTAAATTACCTTTAAAAATAAATAAAGGTTTAGTTGCTGTACCTGGTGAAAATGAAAACATTCCTGTCTGTGCTTCCTCTCCAGAGCTAGTTCCTGGTAGTTGTGATGCCAGGAACAGCATCTCCTGAGTTGTGTCGGCTGTGTCAGACATCTGCAGCTGGGCCAGAGCAGCTGGAGGAGTCTGTGTTACCACAGTTGGCAGCTGCTTCTGTTGTGATGCTTTCACCTTCTGTAATTCTCGTTGTCTCTACCAAATGCACCCTTCTTTAGCTCAGGGTAGCACTTGTAAGTTTTTCTTCATTATTTCTGGTTGAGTTTCTTTTGTTGAACCTGTAGTTGCTGTTCTTGTGGTCGTTAACTCCAGTTTTGTCCGTTCATCATTTCGTACTAGGTCTGCCATGGTTGAGCCCAGTACTGCTGTAATCTTTTCAAAACCAGCATGTTCTTGGTTTATTCTCTGCGTGTCATGCTTTTCCCCAGAGATTTCAGGCATTACCAAAACTTCTTCCACAGTGTTTGCAGCATCAAAACAATGCTCGGTCTCTAAAGCTAAGGAGGCAGAGGAGATGACTGTCTCTCCCCCCCACCTCCTGCACATCCATCCTCTCCGAGGAATTAGCCAGAGTGGCCATCTTAGTAGCCAGAGGTTCCCCTACAGGTGAGATGGGTAATTTTTTATTTCATCGTCAAAATAAATATACAAAACATGTTATTAAGCACATGAAAATACAATATATAAAAGTATCTTAAAAAAGTGAAAAAAGTATTACATCATACATTTATATTTGAACTTTAAATCATAAATTAATCAAAACCTGTACAATGAGAAAGACCTTAAAGAAAATAAGAATGCATGCATACTACCCTATCTATCAAGTATTATCCATTTTTTAATTAAATCAAAACTCATGAGTGCAAAACACTAAACAGCTTATGGATTACCATGCATTAACCCCCCCCCCGGCTAAAAGAGTAGGAACATTTTTTATTATAACTTAAAAGCAAAATACATACAAAATAGTATTACTTCACACAAAATCATAAGAAAGGAAAACATAAATAAATATTTCATCATACATTAACCCCAAAACTGAGTAATAAATACTGCAAACAGATGCCCCCCACACACTAAAAGAGTAGGGGAAATTAGTATTTAAAATAAAAAAAAATCATGATACATATCTAACAATACTCCAAAAGGAGAGAAAACTGCAAAGCAAATATGTGGCAATAGATACATCCCCCTATCCAAATAGTCAAATTCAATCAAGAGAAAAAACTAGAACAATCCCCAGGTCCCAAGAAAATACAAATGAAATTATACAAGACATAAACCCAGCCCTTCCCCACCCTTCAACTCAGAGAACCACTAAATTAAGAAAACTTTTTTAGAGGAAAAACCAGAAAATGTTCCCAAACAGTCCTGAGAGCATACGATATAAAATAAAATCATATTAAGTCATACCATATGCATCTTTGAAACCAAACAAAATTTCCCCAATACATCTGCCACTTATCTGGAGTTAAAGTATGGGGTTCAAGCTTCCTGATTTGTAGAATCTCAGAAGTAATGGAACATAACAATTTTCATTGAAAAACAAACTGTTTCTGTAGAACTAATCTACATCTAGCTTGCTAGATCCAATAAAGAAAAGAAGCCATCAGTACCCGTACTGTACTATCATTGTATCTATACCTATCTGGAAAATAATGACCATGAGACAGTAAAGCAGGGGTTAAACTGAGCTGCCATCCCCATTGTGTTGTTAACATAGTCCACAATTCTGTAATATAGGGACATTCTAAGTATAAGTGGTCCATACTCTCAGTTATACCTGCACAAGTAATTCTTGGGCACTCTCTCACAGCTACGTCTTTATGCTTTTGGTTCCCTTTAACATTTACCCTCCTGTGCACCTCCAACCATACTATATCCTTCATTTTAACTGGAATTCTGGGATCACCCATGTATGTGAAAACACTTTTCTGTTCTGAGGCAGACAAATGCTCAAACGGGAATACCTGAAACCATGTTTGAGGAATGAGATGATAAATGGCCTTTCTAGGAAGAGTTACAACTTGTGTCACATAAATTTCCCGAAGCCTAATATAGTTAAAAATATAGGTTTAAGTTAAATTTAGCTTAAACATTATTTTGTTCTTACGGGTAAATGAATTACAGGACCATTGCCACAGAATTTCTTCTAGTGATGGCCTAACCCACCTGATCCAGCACCTCTCATTCTGTTTGAAAAAATTGGGCCACAATTCGAATAAAGAAAAATGCTCCAAAAAAATAATACTGGGTTCTGCATCCCCAACCCTCCTTCTTTATCTGGTAAGCATGTGACTGCCCGCTTTAACTGGTTCAATGTGCTCCCCCATAAACAGGAGAAAAAACAAGAATAAAGGGCAGTCTCCAATTTCCTTGGAACAGGGAACACAAAACTCAGAAATAAAAGGGTTGGGACCAGAAAAGTCTTCATCAAGTAAATCCATTTTATTTTGCTCATGTACCATTTATTCCAGCATGTGATCTTTCTTTTCCCTGTTTCCAGCTGCAATAACCAATTAAATTCTGCCATATCTCCAGGGCTGAACTAGATCCCAAAAAGTTATGCAAGGTTCCGTCTTAAGTTTTAGGAAGCTATAGTGTCACATGCCAGGGGTGGAGCAACAAGGGATAAACAACATTTTTTTTCCAAATTTACTTTAGCTCCAATAGATTCTGAGAGAGCCACCATCAATTGTATTGCAACCTCACTGGAAGCATTATTAGCTACCATCAGAATCGTGTCATCTGCATATGATAGGATTTTAATAGGTGGGGAAAGACCATACTGAAGACCCTGTATCCTAGGGGAATCTCTGCACAATCCACATCAATGGCTCCAAAGATAAAATATGCAGACATGGACTGAGAGGACACCCTGGTTTTACACCCTCTCTCATTCTACATGCCACTCCAACTCTTTTATTCTAGCATGGGATGCTGACAGCCCTCTTATATACAATTTGCACCCAGTGAATAAAAATCTCTGGGAACCCATAGCCCCATAAAACATCCAAAACCAAACATGATTCACAAGATCAAAGGCTTGGGCCTGGTCCAAATACAAAAGGAAACCCTGGATCTCATTATTTTTCCCCTTTGCATACATTTCCCTCAGTAATAAGATATTTTGCACCCTCCTTCCAGGAGCAGAACATACTTGACCCTGATGTATTATGTCTTCCAAAACTGTAGATAGTCGTTTCCCCAGTAATTTGGTCAGTAATTTAAAATCCATATTCAATAAAGTTATTTGTTTCCAGCTATTAAGCTGTAGTTGATCACCTTTTTTAAATAGAAAAGTCAGTAATCCCTCATACATCTGGGGATGGATCCAATATTCGTCTAACATAACCTGGTATACAGCCAATAATTCTGTAGGTAAACTATTCCAAATAAATTTATATATTTCTCCTAGGAGCCTATCTAAATCAGGTGCCACCCCATTCTTAAGTTCCGATATAACCTCAGCCAATTCCTCTGCGGCACGAGGTCTCAACAACTGGGAGGTCTACTGTACACTTACTTGTGGGAGCTCTGCTGCTTCTATCAACTGTCTTATCTAGTCTGGAGATGGGTTAGAAACATTTTACTGCTCTTGTATAAAGTTTTCAATCACTTTCATAATGCCCTCATTACTGGTTTCTACCTCCCCCATGTTATTTGATAATACTGTTAACTGATGGCTATTTATCCTACTGTGACAGTCATCAAAGGGGATAGTTTAGTGTTTATTACCCTGTGTACCAAATCTCTGTTCAGCTTCCAAGGAGGCTTGCCTATTATATTGGAAAAGTACCATCTCTTGCTTGAGATCAGAGATTTGCTGAGTATGATCTGTTATTTGTGATCTCTATTCTGAAAGTAAGTCATACAAACAGTGGCATAAGTACAAGTACGTCTCATTTCGTACTCTCTGTTTTTGTATTGATTTTGCTTTATGGTAAGCTGTAAGACATAATTTAGAGTCCTGCCACCATTCAATTGGGGAACTATACACTATACAAAACAAAAACAGACTGTATTACCTAGACAGATAATGCAAAGATCTGAGATTGTTTCAGGATCCTGTAACAAGCTAACATTAGCACTCCACAAACCCTTCCCTAGGGCTCTGGGGGAGAGGCTACCACAAAAATACCCAGTAAAACATGATCAGAAGTCTCCATTGGAAATGTTTCTTTATGGGAAATTGGAAGTTGTTTAGATATCAGCCAATAATCAATCCTAGTGGACAGTTTACCTTTAAAAAAACATATGGGAGGGACATTCTTCTAAAAAGCCATGGGCATCCTTTAAACCAGTTTGTTTAATTAAGTTTAGAAAAAAAATGTGAATCATAATAAGTTTTATTTTGAGCTTTCATTCTGTCTGTCTCAAATAAACTAATATTGAAATCTCCTCCAAATAAAACTTGCATTTCTGTAAATAGAAAGGGTTGTATTGATTTCAATAAATCTATTCTAGAAACCTTAGTCAGGGACCCATAAAAATGTATTAACCTGAAATCAGTAGCAGAAAACTCAATATCCAAAATTAGAATTCTTCCTGGAACCAAATCAATTAACTTTTTAAGTCTAATGTCTGAGTTTGAGAAACAAACCCCCAAACCACAAAATAAATTGTTACCCATAGTCAATTAGAGTCTCCAGATACCTATGCTGTGCAAGCAAGTTCTATATCCCTGGTGGTATGGAGACTAGTATCTTGCAATAAAAAAATATCATACAGACAGTATGGAAAAAGTTGCCAATCGCTTGACTTCCGACTTTATACTGTTCACATTAAGGCTTGCAAGCCATAAGTTCAAATGAGGGATAGAGATGAATTTAGATTGACAGTTTTTTCATACTTGATCTAGTTGTACTCTTCCCTTTGGGAATCCCCCTACCATCCTCATCAGTACTGGGAACCCCTGCCACCAGATCACTCTGTGCAGATTGGACTGACATGTCCAAGTCACTGTCATCCATCCTGTCCCCCAACTTTGCTGCTCAGTAGGTCGCAATAATTAAAATCTGTTCCCCAAGTGTAAGTCAGGTTTCATAGACCTGTTAGTGCCCAAAGGGTGTCGTGTCTTGGATTTCTTTTTCTCACAGTCTGAAATGAAGGGTCAGACAGGACAGGCTGACTCAGCTCTTGCTACTCGAGTTTTGGGGAGCTCTTATGACTTGGTGTTAGCCCTTAAAGCTGGCACATGTTGGTACTATTAATCATAGGTATTTAATCTTTCTGGGCTCCACTTTAAGTGTTCCAATTTTTCTGGAAAGCTAAATGTTACAATTCAATCAGATGAAAAGATGGATTGGATATAAACTTCCAAAGATATGTATTATATTTTGGAACCATACTATATTTTTCTCTTGGCAACATGGCATATTGGAGACCTCCTTTTCCATTTACAGATGTAAGACCTGCAAGGGGGTAATGAAACCTGCTCCACATGGGTTCATATTCCTCCCATTGTTTTTCTCAAGTTAATATGGCTCTTACAGTCCCCCCTCCACCATTGCACCTTCAAGCTGGGGGGGTGCACCTGATGTGCCAGGTGGCAGTAGCAAGCAGAATTGCATAAAATCTTTATTGCTGCTCTTAGGACACCTTTTGAACCCTGATGTCCTGCAGGACATCCCATCAGACACAACTGACTCCAAACAGGGCCCCTCTGGTCAGGGGGGCCACACAGGCACATCTAGGTGCTCTGCAGTAGGACTCGGCTGCTTTTTTAGATCTGCAGGCAGACCCCGGCCCTGCCCTTATGAGGGTCAGGATGAGGATATTGGGAATCTTGGGGGAATTCCTGACCTGAAAAAGTTACTTGAGGAGGAGGAGGAGGATGACCCTTCTAAGAAGGTGGAGGAATGGGAGTGGACAGGGCCAGTGAGGCCAATTCATATCCCTCCCCTCTTTGGTACTAAATCTTGGTCCTACCAGAAATCTGAGGCATGTAGGTCATTGCAGCTCAAGGAGGTACAACACATGGAAGCGGTGGATGTCAGTCCTATCCTGTCTGTGCCCTTCTCTGCTCCAAAGTGCTTTTCTGAGCTTAATTCTCTAGGTCCACAATTATTTAACTGAAATGGGTGGTGCAGAACCAAAGAAAACATCTGCCAAAAAAAAAAAGACCCATGCCTCACTGTTTCATTGCCAGAGACTTAAACTTGTAGGTTATAACCCTGGGCAGCTTTGTTCCCCTGATTTCAGAGGGGGTGAGCCTTTTACAGTTGGTATCCATGACCTCCACCTCCTTAGGGGGATGCTACGATAGAAAATGTACACATGTCTGCCTGTTCCACCTATCACATTGTGTTGGCTATATGAGCTGTGTGGTTCAGTCATGGGGTGGCTGATCGGGCTTTGAAGATCAAGCTGTTTAATCCACCCTTTGAGGAAGGTTTGTTGTTCAGATTCTGGCTTGGATGATATCCAGGATGAGAAGGGCTACTTTCCAGTGTCAAAGCATCAGTAAAGGCTGTATCAGCCCCAAACAAGCAAGGAAGCAGCTGACAAAGGCAGTTCTGAGTGGGTTTTTAATTCCTTTTGGTACTTTGGAAGCCAGTAGAGTAGCGGAATAGTAACGGAAGAACCCTGGTCCGAAGTCAAAACATGGGCACACAGCAGAAAATAGGCTCCTCACAATGAAGATCCACAAGTCCATCTCTGCCTCCTTTGTCTTGCTGGGGGATTACACAATTTTTGCACTAGATAGGCCCAGACATCATCAGATTCTTGGGTTTTGAAAATTCTGCCCTTAGGTTATACAATAGTGTTTTCGACAGTTTCTTAAAGAGGCATTTCCTGATGTTAATGGTTCCAAGAAACCCTGTGAAGAGACAAGTGGTGTCAACTCTGGACCACCTCTGTCTACTTGGGGCAATTATTTTAGTGCCCCCAGTGAGCAAGGCCAAGGGTCTCCTCTTTTTTTATGTGTAGCCCCCATGAACTCAAGGGGTTTCAGGTCTATCTTCATTCTAAATTATCTGCTCAGGTTTGTTCACCTCTCAATCTTCAAGAAGGAGTCCCCATCTGGGTTGCCCAGCTGGGGCATTATCTGGCTTTCCATAGATTTGATGGATGCAAATCTTCACATTCCCATCTGACAGTCTGTCAGAAAGTCCTCAGTTTCTTCATCGGAGGACAGCTCCCCAGAACAGGGCACTTCTTTTGGGACTGGCATCAGTCTCTAGAGTTTTCTCTGAAAGGTGCTGTTAGTCTTGGTGGCTCATCTCCAACAGGAAGGACAGCATGTCCATCCCTATCTGGACAATTTGCTCTCAAGCACCGTCTGTGCCAGAGGCAAGGTAGTCAGTGCCCCAGACTCTGGAGGTGTTGGAGTCTCACTGTTGTTTGGTAAAGCAGAAGAAAAGCAGTAGCACAAGAGCAGGGACATGCTCAGAGAAGACTTTGATCTCCTGCTGTGGGTAGAGGAGGATCCTTTCTTCTTCTCTTTCAGCACTCTTCTTGGAGAGGCTGTTGTGCATTCTCACTGGCTAACTAAGCCACAAAAATGTTCATCCAGGGGTCTGATTTTGAATCTGGGGTGTGAGATCTTCTGTGTCAAAGGTTAAGTCACCCTCAGATTGACTTGTTCACTGTCAGCCAAAATGCTCAAGTTCTCTGGTCCTCTAGCTGCTTCCTGTATCCAGAGGTGGAAGCAGGGGACACCCTGTCACAGAGGGTATTTCGACATGGCGTACGCCTTCCTTCCTCTGCCTCTCCCTATCGGGATGTTCAAATTAGGTGATTTGATACCTTTTATTGGATCAACAGAGATTACAGAAAAACCTTAAGCTTTTGAACTCAGACTTCTTCTTCAGAATAAATGGCAGATCTTTTAGAAGACTCACTTTTAAAAGCCCAGTGGAAAAAAACAGAGAAAAAAACATTTTACACGTGAGTGTGACAGATTAGCAATCAGTTAAGAAATATAACCAGAGATAAGCAGACATCCCTGAGACTTAAGCAGTGAGTAAGTCAAATGAGTACACTGACACCATTAGGGCAATGGAGCCTTATTTACAAGGAGGTCCTGTTTCAGGTTACAGTTTAAATGTTCACATACAATATTGACTAATGAACACTAGTTGCAGACTGAACATGTTCAAACGGTGTGAGTTTAAATATTCACAAATAGTACTGACAAAGGAATGCATAGTTACAGACAGAAACATGTTTACATAGTGCCAGCATTGAAAATATGTGACAAAAATCATGTGTGGGCTCATTTTCTGCTAGTGCATCGTGTCTGCAATTTCATTAAGTTCTCAGCACACAGACACAGACAGTTTCTCATTATGCTTCCTGGGTTTATAAGGTTGATTGTAACTAAAAAGGGGGCGGGGATGGGTAATCTCTTGGACTTAAGTTTTTACACGTGCAAAACTGCTGTTCCAAATGCTTAGAACACACACACACACACAGTCTCTCGATATCCACAGATATGTACTGTATTTTACATATTTCTAATAAATATGCTTTAACAGACACACACGCACACACATACACACACACACACACACACACACACACACACACACACACACACACACACACTTGCTTTAACTAAACTTCAGTGAGACTTGTAACATCAGATGATTTACTACAGAACACTCCATTCTGTGACATTTGACTTACTCACTGCTATATTATCAGGGATGCCTGTCAGTATCTGGTTATGTTTCTTAACTATTTTTTTTATTTATTTCAAGATTTGGACATTACCTTTAAGCAAAAGCTCTTTTACAAAGTTTCCACATCAGGTACAATGAAGTGTGAACAACTGAGAACAAGAAAACAAAGGATGGTGGAGCCACAGTGTAAGCAAATTACAAGGGTGAAACATTACTAACAGAGACATAAGCTATCTGGCAAGTGCAAAGAAACATGACAAGGCCAAACATTGTTATGTTTGGCCTAACCGCTAATCTGTCACACTCATGTCTAAGGTGGACTGGAGCATACCATCCATGACATGTGGTAGGAGTCAGGCGATCCTGGAAGGACTGTAGAGTGGGTTCCTGACTCAGGGCATCACTGAACCAACAAGAGCTGAGGCATTTCTTGATCTGGTGCTCACAAATGGGGAGCATATACAGGAAATAATGGTCAGGGAGCCACTGGGTGGAAGTGACCATTGCACAGTGTGGTTCCAGTTGGATATGGGCAGGGAAAGCATCCTGACTAAGACCAAAATCTTGGATTTCAGGAGGGCAGACTCCAGGAAAATGAGCGAAATGCTAAGGAGCCATCTGGTGGGCATCAGAGCAGATGTGGGGGTGGAACAAAGGTGGTCCATCATTAAGGAAGGAATACTGGTTGCCACAGATGAGTGCGTTAGGCTCAGGAGGAAGAATACAAGGGCCAAAGTGCCCAGCTGGTTCAGTTCTGGGGTTGCCCAGGCAGTAAGGGAAAACTGGTTGGCCTATAGAATATTCAGGAAGACCTAGAGAGAGGTGGATAGGAAAAATTACCTAAGGGTGGGTAGTGAGGCAGGTAAGAAAGTCAGGTGAGCAAAGGCACAGAAGGAGCTGCAGATAGCTGTAGGAATTGAGAAGGGGGAGGAGGCTTTCTTTCACTATGTAAATGAGAAAAGGGACAAGAAGGAAGGGATTGTTAGGATTATAAAAGGGGTGGAGTGGGTGGAGGATAATGGGGGAAAAGCAGAGATATTAAATGAATACTTCTGTTATGTCTTCACCAGGGAGAAGGACGGACCAGTGCCTTCAGGAGGGAAAAGAGGAGCAAGGGAGGAGGGGAACACAGATGTAGTGATAGAGGAGGATAGAGTGAGGGAGGGGCTGCTGGCATTAAAGGTGGACAAATTACCAGGCCCAGATAGAGTACATTCAATGGTAATAAAGGAACTGGCTGAGGAGCTGGCAGGGCCACTGGCAGACCTATCTAATAGTTCACTAGAGAGAGGCATAGTACCGCAGGACTGGAGAACAGCACATGTAGTGCCGCTCCACAAAAGTGGTCCCAAAGATGAACCAGGGAATTATAGACCAGTCAATTTGACCTCCATTGTGGGCAGGCTCATGGAGACCATACTAGATGAGAGGTTGGTGGAAAATCTAGAGGAGCATGGTCTCCAGGATGCAAGGCAGCATGGGTTCATGGTGGTGGTGGTGGGGAGAGTGTGTCAGACAAATCTAATTGACTTCTTTGATTGTGTTACTAAGGCAGTAGGTGGGGCCAAGCGATAGACATACTCTATCTTGATTTCAGCAAGGCCTTTGACTCTGTGCCCCACAAAAAGTTGATCAGGAAGTTGGTGGATCTCGGGGTTGGGGAATAGATGGCCAGATGGGTGGAAAACTGGCTGAAGGACAGAACCCAGAGGGTGGTTGTGGGGGGAGAGTTATCTGGCACAAGACAGGTAACTAGTGGTGTTCTGCAGGGTTCAGTGCTGGGGCCAGTGTTGTTCAATATCTTCATCAATGACACTAGAGATGACATTAACAGCAAAATGTGCCTATTCACGGATGACACCAAACTCTGTGGGAGAGTGGACACAGCTGAAGGGATACAGGACCTACAGGAAGATCTGGAAAAGCTATAATAATAATAATAATAATAAATTTTATTTCGCATAAGTGCCTTTCGGGCCATCAAGGAGCTTTACAAAAAGATAAAAACAGTCATATTAAGACAATAAACATGATGATTAAAAAGATAAGATACAAACAGAATAAAAAACAGGGGATCAAAGTTGCATGGAGCCATAATAAGCGAGACTCCATAAAAAGGTTTTCAATGCCTGTTTAAACCCCTCCACAACCATGCACTCCCAGAGCTGAAGGGGGTAGAGAATTCCAAAGAGTTGGGGCTGAGTGCATGAATGTATGGGCCCCAGAAGATTTCAAAAACACCATCAGAACCTCTAGCAACCCCTCGTCAGCTGAATGCAACTGTCGCACTGGATGGTAAGTGCACAAAGAAGCTCTTTCAAGTAGTCAGGCCCACTCCATGTAGGGCTTTATAAGTCAGTAAACCAACTTTAAAGGTGATCCACCACCTAATTGGCAGCCAGTGCAGCTTGTGCAGCACGGGAGTAATATGGGATGCTTGAGACGCCCCAGTTAACAATCGTGCTGCTGCATTCTGCATGAGCTGCAGGCAGCGGATATCAACCCCTGAAAGCCCCAAGTACAGGGAGTTACAATAATCAAGGTGCAAAGTCACAAATGCATGGAGTAATGTAAGCAAATCCCCAGATGGTACCAGGTGCTTAATCCTGGAGATATTTCCTAAGGTGATAAAAGGAAGACTTGACGACAGCTGACACCTGAGATCATAAAGTCAGCCAGTCTTCAAGCACTACCCCCAGGTTTCACACCTGTTCAGAGGATAGGATCTGAGAGCCCCCGAGAAAAAGTCCAGAGAGCTGATCAGCCCTAAACCCCTCTATCTGGTGACCCAGGTCCACTACCATCACCTCCTTCTTTCCGGCGTTCAACTTTAACCAGCTCGAGTTCATCCAGTCCTGGATTTCAGTGAGGCAGGTATTAAGTACTGAGACAGCTTTATCCTGATTGGGGGCAAAAGACAGGTAGAGCCGGGTATCATCAGCATAGCAGTGAAGCCTCAGCCCATACCATCTTACAATGTCTCCGAGGAGCAGCATATACACTACAGACAACATGGGGGACAGCACTGAACCCTGAGGGACCCCACATGGCAGGAAGAAAGGGTCTGAGGAAAAAAACCCAGACACCACTCTCTGACTCCTGCTAGTGAGAAAAGATGTAAACCACCTAAGGACTGTACCTGACAGTCCGCAGATGGACCTCAGATGTCCAAGCAGCACCACATGGTCTACAGTGTCAAAGGCTGAGGAGAAATCAAGGAGTACCAAGATAGAATAGTTCCTCTGATCCCTCGCCATCAGGAGATCATTGAGCACCCAAACCAGCACCGTCTCAGTACTATGCCTCTTATGAAAACTGGACTGAAGAGGTTCATAGATGTTATGGATGGTCAAGTGGTTGCCATTACTTTCTCAATCACCTTCCCTATAAAGGGAAGGTTTGAGATCGGTCTGTAGTTGGCCAGAGAGCCTGGGTCCAAAGAAGCTTTCTTTAAGAGGGGGATTACCACTGCTTCCTTCAGGGAGCTTGGAAACTCACTGGATTCCAAGGAGCACCAGACTATCTGAGCCAGGACCAGGCTGATCATATCCCAACAACCCATAATCAAGGAGGTTGGGCCCGGATCCAAACTACAGCACATAGGGTGCATGCCCTGGACAATCTGCATGACATCCAGGAGCTTGGGCAAGGCAAAGGTACTCCAGAAAGCCTGAGGTGAGGTGAACAAGCACCGATCATCAGCAACCCCATAGAGTGAGTTGAATGAACTTCCAACCTGATGTTGGCCACCTTCTCTGCAAAGAACTGAGCAAGCTCATTACACTCTACTTGCGAAAAAGGTTTTCGGAGCTGCAGACAGGTTGGGTTGCACAACCTGTCAACAGTTCGGAAGAGCTGGGCTGGTCGATTCTGAGCAGCAGCAATCTCCCTGGACAGGAATTCTGCCTTCTTATGGGAGATCGTTGCTTGGTAAACCTTATAGTGTTCAACCAATCTAAGGTGGTCGGCAACCATGGCGGATTTCAACCAATGCCGCTCTAACCTACGTCCTACTCACCGCAACTCCCTCAAAGGCCCATCAAACCAAGGGGCCCGAGGGCGAAAGGGGAGAGGATGAACGCGGATGGGAGCAATCAAGTCCAGAGCTGCTGAGATGGCCTTATTATAGGCCACCACTAAAGTCTCTGGACTCGAGCTGGTCACAGGAAAGTCTGAGAAGTCAATCACTGCTGCTAGGCCATCAGGACTCACTTCCCGTAAAGGGCGGTAACTGACCATCTGCACAGGGGTAGGCCTCCGAAGGGGGGCACAAAAGTTGAACCTCTCAGTGTAGTAATCAGACCAACTGACTGGTTCCACCTCCAGGTCAGAGGCTTCGATCCCCAGGAGGAAAACCAAATCAAGAGAGTGACCATGTTTATGGGTGGCAGAGGTAACAACCTGTTTAAGGCCCAGAGATGTCATAAGCTGGAGGAAGTGTTGTCCAAATGTGAGAGATCGTCATCGACCCAGGCATTGAAATCTCTGAGTACCATCAACCTGGGAGACTCCAGTGCCATATCGGTGATGAAGTCTGCTACTTTCTGCAGGAAACGTGTCTTGTCCCTGGGTGGATGGTAGATGAGAGCTAACCTGCAACCTACACCAGCCACCATGGTACTCTGAAATGATTTGGTTTCTCAACTGGTATTAAGTGAGGCCCAACTCGGGTCTTCAAAACAGACCATACACCCCCCCTTGCGTGATCCAATCTCGCGGCGGTGTATCCGATGATACCTACTCGGTGCAGCATCCAAATGGGGTCAGCATTTTCATCCAACCAGGTCTCGGTGATGCAAGCCAGATCAGTTGTTTCAATAAGATCTGCAATAATTGCAGTCTTATTTTTAATAGATCTGGGATTGCATAACACCGCTCGAGTTGGATGGGCTTTGAGGACTATCCCAGCTGCTTGCCTGCCACATGAGGCAGTGCCCTTGAGTATGAAGAGTAGATAAGGCGCACCCCGTTCCAGACTCCATTTTGCCCCAGGGCGTCTTCTAGGCCTGACCAGACCAATGTGAGAGGTGCATTCATTCATCCTCCAATGTCCACACCCTGCTCCTACCCTCCCTCTTACGAATGATACCCAAGCATAGAACAGCTGGTAGGTTGACAACAACAAAGAGGGGAGGAAGGGGTGGAGGGCGCAGAGAGTGGAGGACAAATAGCGCACGACCGGGGGGGGGGGGACCTACACATTTCACAATAAAATTAATACCAGTATACACAGAATTCAGGCACCCAACCTAAAAAGACCCCCCAAAACAACAGTAAAATTAAACAACAATACCCACCCACTAAAAATATACATAAAATACCACCTCGCTCCCTACTATTCGGATGATTTCAAACCCAGAAACTATTACAATCCCCTCTCACAGGATGCAAGACATAAATATAAATTCACCCCCCCCAAGCCCTCTCACAGTCAAGCAATAGGGGAGTTCCAGACACTCTCACTGCCCAGAATAAAATAAATCAATCAAAAAATAAAAATAGACAAAAACATAACACTCAATAAAATAAATAAATAAAACAGATAAAATGTGGACACCCAGGTCCTCTCACCACCTGGGAGACCACAAAACAATTGAAACGTAGATATAAAGATATAAACAAAATAATCTAGGAGAGAAATCATCCAAAGGTGTAGGTTAATGCAACAGGTAAATCCAATCCGGGGTAAATCTAGCCGATGAAATCAAGTCTGTCCAAAATGTGCAAAAAATCCAGAAAATAAATCCAAGCCAGGATGGGTCCAGCCAAGAAGAATCCGAGAAACAGTCAGTAGCATCACAAGCCTACCAAACTCCACACCTAGACGACCCCAACAAGAAATATTCTGCTGCACCACCACAACACCTGGATCAAGGCCACACAGTAGCCAGTCCCGGGGGTCTAGGGGCACCCTAGAATCACCAGCCAACTCCCTGACTAAGGATCCACTGAGCCCCCATGAAACAGCAGAATCTAGTTGGTGATCACCCAGCAGAGTCAGGCCAGTCTCGTAAAGCACAAACTTCAGGCCCAGCAAAACACAGTTTAGGGCCCACCACTCGATTCCTCGACCCAGCACACCAACTGGCACCTTAACAAGCAGTCCGCTTAGCTCCCAGAACTCCTTCCTAAAGTGGACTCCCACACATGATCTATTCAGTTCCCACAGCTCTTCCTCAGAACAGACACCTCCGTAGGGCGGCAGCCCGTATCAAAGTCCCCATGGTCCTTCTACGCCTAGCAGGGTTTGCAGCAATCTTCATTGCCGACCACATGACCAAACTTGGCCCAGTCCAAAATTGGCTTCAAACAGTTCTCTGAGGCAACAACAACACCTCAGATCAAAGACCCTGCATTTCCCAATGCAGTGACGGCATCCAACAACACCACCGCATACAGCAGAATGATCAAAACGGCCAAGGCTATGAACAAACGGCCGTCTTACTTCAGGCTTTGCCTAGCCAAAGCAGCTTACAGCACAGAATAAGGTAAACTAGAAACAAAACAAAATAAAATGAAGAAACGTAAAAACATAAAACCAAATAAACTAAAATGAATGGTGTGCAGCTCACAGTGCGCCCAGCCTGGTGGCCATTTTCAGAGAAAACCTAGGCGGGCCTAGGGAGATGGTCCAGGATATGGCAGCTTGACTTCAATGCCAAGAAATGCAAAGTTATGCATATTGGAGCCAAGAATCCTAGGACAGAGTATTACCTGGATGGAGTCAGAGTATCTGCCTCAGAAGAGGAGAAGGACCTGGGAGTGATGATCACTAGTGACCTGAAGCACTCCACGCAGTGCAAGAAAGCAGCAGCAAAAGCCAACAAGATGCTGGGATGCATATCTAGGGGGATCAGTAGTAGGAGAGAGGAGGTTATAATGCCCTCGTACAGGTCACTGGTAAGGACGCATCTAGAGTATGGAGTTCAGTACTCGTGCCCACACCTCAAAAAGGACATTAACCTGCTGGAGAAGGTCCAGAGGAGGGCTACAAAGATGACAGCCAGTAAGCTAGGTAAGGCATATGAGGACAGGTTGAGAGCAGTGGACCCTGCAAAACGAGCAGTCTTGGTAGACCAAATGGCCTTCTTCTGCAGGCTTTTTCGTATGTTCGTGTGTTCGTATATGTAAAATATATTTTTTTTCTCTGTTTTTTTTTTTTTCTCTGGGCTTTTAAAAGTGAGTTTTCTAAAATGTCTGCCATATCTTCTGAAGAAGAACTCTGTCTGAGTTTGAACGCTAAAGGCTTTTCTGTACTCTCTGTTGGTCCAATAAAAGGTATCAGATCACCTAATTTGTGCATCTTGTTGTGCAAGGACCAATATGGCAACAAACATTTTTTTCTCTTTCCCAGGGTAATTCACAGACAGGGTGCTTGGGAGAGCTTTCTTCTATTGGTTCCGGAGTGGCCCAGAAGACTGTAGTTTTTGGTCTTGGCAAACTTAATTCATCGCACATCTTCTCTTTTTCTGGTGAGGGGGACCTTCCCTCACGGAGCCCCATCCTGCATCAAAATATAGAGGGGTGATGCAGTTCACGGCCTGGTTACTGGAAGGAAGATGTTCCTGGAACTAGATTTCTCTAAGAAGGTGATAGACATCCTGATAGCTCCTGGGAAGAATTCCACATCAGCAGCTTATGCTTGAGTATGGACCACCTTTTTCAGTTTCGGCCAGGGATACGGTATCCTGCCTTCCTAGCCACAGTTCCACAGATGCGTTGTTCCTGCATGAAGGAGTGAAAGAAACTTTGGTCTTAAGTTCACTGGGAGGGCAGGTGTCGGCCATTGGAGCCTCTCTTGGTCTGTCCCTGAGCATTATCCAGGAGATTATTTGTTTTCTGCAGACTATCAGCAAGGGTCAGCCCTGCTCCATTTCCTGGTTTCTTCATGGGATCTGAACCTGGTTCAGAATGCCTTCTATGAGAAGCCTTTCGAACCACTTTTGTTGGTGTTGTGGGATGTGCTTTCTTATAGGTATGCAGCTTGGTCCTCCCTATGTCCTCAGCCAGGAGAATTGGCGAGCTCCAGACTTTGTTTCAAAGAACCTTGCCCTGTCATGCATGAGGACATGGTGGGGATCAGAACAGTTCAACCTTTTTTTCTTTCCAAAGTTTTTCCATGACCTTCCATGTGAACCAGGAAATCTGTCATCCAATCTTTGTCCGCAGCCTTCTCTCCCTAAAGAAAAGGAGTTGCTCAACTGAGATTTGTGAGGGGCTGTTAGGTCGTACCTTAGATGGCCTGCTGAGTTCAGGAATATGGTAAGGTTGTTCATCTGTTTTGGAGTGGCAAAGCAGGGACAGAAGCCTCCAAGGCCACCCAAGCTAGATGGGAAGGGCTTGCATTCCATAGCTTATGTCGCAGCAAGGAAGATCCTTCCAGATTTCTTCGAGACTTACTCAGACAGGACTGTGGCTTCTTCCCAGGAGGAGAGAAGTGAAACATACGAACATACGAAAAAATGCCAGCAGATACAGGACATCCAGTCTATCAAGTCTGCTTGAGTGTGCAGCTAGCAGACCATTATACTGCAGCTGCCTCTCCCTCCCCTACCCATTCTTTTGAAGTCATGCCCCTGCTTGCTGATGCCACTTCCTTCTTCTCCCTCTTTATGAACTTCCCCTTGACTCTGTCCCACCCCCATCTTAAAACTTCCCACAATGTTAAGGACACCACCTCCCTTGGCAGAGCGTTTCACCCAGTCACCACTTTTTCCAAATAGTAATGCCTTCTCAGTTCCCTCCTGAATCTACCTCCCTCCAGCTTCAGACTGTGCCCTCTAGTGTCCCTGCCCTCCCTCTGCTTAAGGATGCCCTTTGTGCCAACTTTATTTATGCCCTTCATATATTTTAAGGTTTCTATCATGTCCCCCCATCCATCCGATCCTCCATGGAGTACATGCTGAGTACCCTCATGCTCCTCATAGGGTTTCTCCTCCAGCCCAAGGATCATCCTGGTTGCTTTGTGTTTAACCCCTTCTAGCAATTTGACATCCTACTTCAAGTTGGGGCACCAGAACTGCATGCAGTACTCCAGGTGTGGCCTCACTAATGATCTGTACAGTGGCAGGATGACCGAGCCACGCCTGTAGGTGATTTCTCTTGCTATACACCCCAGCATATTGTTGGCTTTGGCTGCTACTCTCATACACAGTGCTGAGTGGTTCTTTTTCCCTGTGATAAGCACCCCCAGATCTTTTCTTCCTCTGTAGTGGACAACTGTACCCCCCAACCAATAACCATTCCTTGGGTTTCTTGCTCCAAAGTGCATGACTTTGCACTTCTTTGCATTAAACCCCAGTTCCATGTGAGGTACATAGCTCAATACTTGATGTATTTAGAATTGAATGGTATGATTGGTGCTTCTTAGGATATGGTTAGTGCTGAGATAAGTCAGCATTGGATATGGACAAAGGTCAGTGGTTGTTGTACATGAGAAATTGGATTGGATGTGATTGGTGCTTACGTACTTTGAATTGCATGAGCTATAACTGCTGATAGGACCTGATGTTTTGGCCTTTCTCTGTATCTCACTTTAGGCCGGATGCTTAGTTGAGGGTGGAATGGAAGGCCCTGCCAAGTGAAATAAAAGTGCCAGAGATGGAGGAGGAGGCAGGGGAGGATGGAGGGCTAGTGTGACTCGCTCTAAGCAGTGCGGGCATTACCTGGAGGCTTATAAAGGATATGGGGAGGAGCTATATCTCCCCCAGAACCAAAGACTGCAGCCTTTCAATTCTATGTGTGGTACATAGCTCAATACTTGATGTACTTAAGAATTGAATGGTATGGTTGCTGCTTGGAACATTAGGGCTAGAACAATACATAGGACAGTGTTTGCAGGATGTGGGAGCTGGATGGTATGGTTAGTACTTAGATACATAGCATTGGATATGGACATAGGTCAGTGGTTGGAGTACATGGGAACTATATCAGATCTGATTGGTGCTTAGATACTTTGAATTGCATGAGCTATAATAGCTGATAGAACTTGATCTTTTGGCCTTTCTCTGTATTCCACCTTAGGCTGGATGCTTAGTTGAGGGTGGAATGGAAGGCCCAAAATGAAAAATAATAGCTAGATGATTACCTCCTCCTACTCTGGAGAATGTGGCTAGTAGCACGCAGGGGAGGAAAAAAACCCTTGGGGGAACCTCCAAGGACCCATGGCTACTGACCTACCCATTCTCTGGGCATACTAAAGAAGAGTAATCCTAATAAACTAAAGGAATAAGCCATTGAATAATCCAAATCCTGAGTCGTGATTGAAGAGTAGATCTTGAGGTGAATGCTAGTAGAACTTGAAGTTGAAGTACTGATGATAAGTGTCCATGAAGAAAGCCAGAAGCATTTGCAGTTAGCGAATCCTAGTCCAAATCCACGGGTGTAAAGGTTGAGTATGATTCATAAAGACGTTCAGTCCATTGTTGGGAACTGGGAGTATAATCATGTCTAGGAATGGCTGGATTAAGTGAAGTGGACAATCCTGGAGTTTAAAGGAGAAAAATAATTTCAGGGGACTAGATGATAAGCGAACCGCTAAGTCTCTTTTTTGAGGCAGAAGATGATTAGTGTCCTTTTAATCAAAATATAGGAGCAAAAGCAGGATCTTCAGCAGAGAGGATCTGAGGCAGATGGCAGATAACTATAATAGCATGCATGGTTGGCAAGTAAACATGAGTCTGATAGAGACAGCAGCAATATACAAAACTAGCCCCCCACATGGGCTAGGAGGAGTGCTGGATCTCCACGTAGGTCAGCCAGAGGTATGAGTGGTGAATGAGAATTGAGCTAGGCCTCCAGGACCGGCTGAACCTCTGCGTAGGTCAGCCTAGGGAAAGTAGGAACATGAGTTGAGCTAGGCCTCCAAGTAGGCTAGCATGACAGGCTGGACCTCCGTGTAGGTGAACCTAAGAAATGCTAGTTAATAATGAATATCGAGTTATACCTCCACATAGGCTAGCAAGAACAGGCTGGACCTCCACGTAGATCAGCCTGAAGGGGCTAAGAAAGGTGGAACCTCCACATAGGTCCGTCCGGGAAAAGAAGGGAACTGTCCAGCTGTAACATCGCTAGTAAACTGTCAAACTGGGGTGGCAGGAGGAAGGAAAATCTGCAGCATGGATCCAAGGAAGCAATCGGCCTTATCACCTACAGAGGATGTCCAAACCTAGAGGAAGAGGGGATATGTCTGAAACACGAATAGATATCCAGGGTGTCGAAGGGGAGGCTGTAAGTGACAGGAGTACAGTGGAGTGGCCCTGGAAGTAAGCTGACACTGTGATGATCCACGGAGCGGACATAAATATTGCAGAGCAGAGGACTGGTGTCTTTATGGAATCGATAGCCTGAGGGAATGGCTGTGGAATACATTACTAATGGGAGGTACAAATAAAGCCACAGAATATGACAGATGGAAATACTGCAGGTCAGGAAGGACTGAGGGCCCACTAGTAGGTGGGCTGCGCTGGTGAGGAGGAGCTGGAGTTTGGTAAATGTGGTATCCTTGATATGATAAGGTGAGGGTAATGGTCTGATGCACAGGCTGAAGGTGAAAACTGAGGCAGGCACAGAAGTCTTGTTGACTTGCTCTTCTTTGGTGGGATTAGCAGGTGCAAGCACACGAAAAACAAGGTAGTACTGTCTTTCTGGCTGGTCAGATAGGCAGAAGCATTCCCAGTGTAGACAACAGGCTGTATTAGATGAAGCAATCCAGGGCTATCAACTGTAGAACAAAGGTTTGGGGTATTGCAAACCCAATGGTTAGACTTTACAGAGAGCAGATGTTAGGGAGCATATGCAATGATGGCGTAAGCAAAGAGTTGATCTGAATGTAGCTCGGTAAGGCAGGGAAGTTGTGCAGTAATGCAGGGAAGTTCAGTAGGGCAAGAAAACAACGTCGGACTGGCACAGGGTCAGTAGGCTATAGGGATAGTCAGACCTGCACATAGGCCAGCAAAATATAGTAGCTATGGAGGGAAATGAACGTAAGTGGGAGAAGCAGCACTTTGAGAGTGGGGCAAGTCAGCCAGGCAGGTACACAGGGTAAATGGATAAGCAGCAGTATTATGAAGGACTACATGTAACCAGGACCTGGGTAGATATTATGTTATTTATTAGTGCCCGGTGCCTCCATTTTGTAACCCATTACCTGGTGAGCCTAGGTTCGAGGAGAAAACATTGGCTTGGAATCAGTGATAGATTTGTACTACTGGACAGTGGCACCCAAGTAACTCCGGATGCAGGAAGTAAGAATTATGAATGTCCAAACCAGGAGTGGGATTCTAAAGTGGGGCTTTTATTCACTTACACACAGGAATACAAAGCAGGATGGACCCCCATGGGGCTACACTCACTGGTGGTACAGAACTATAGAGGTCAGAACACATCATCTTCATCATCACAACAACTTTTCCCTCAGGATCTGGACACACTGGGCTCTCAGCCTGAACTGGCACTCTCTCTGTCTCTATCCTGGATTCCCTGGCATGGCCCTCAGCCAGCAATGGCACACGCTTTCCATTTGGCATGGACATTTCTGCTGGTGGCTCCCTCTACCACCCATGAGCACTTTCAAGCTCTAAGAGAAAATCATACATCCTTAATCCCACATCTGGGTACTTTCTGTGAACACTGGCCAAGTGCCTGGAAGAAAGCTATAGGTGCCCAAAGTGAATCCATGGAGGTAAATCAGGATTCTCTAGATGGGGGGTCTCCCACCTTTTCTCTCCAAATTCATACCCGGCCATTCATTTGGAGTCAACACCTTTCCTTGTGAACCTCTCCGTTTGTAGCTTGGTGTCCTGACTTGTAACGTTCTTTAAGTGGCTATGTCCATCCCTGTAGACCCCCACTAATTAGATGCATTTCAAGCCATACACAAACTTAAGTACTGTACTTGGCTGTCCTTCCCTGACCCACAGTAGCAGATATTTAACACCACAGTCTCGGTGAAACATAGGCTGTCTGGCAGAGTAGATTCACCCTGGTTCGTAGGTGCCCACAGGCTTCTCTCAGGAAAAACAACAACACGTACTTGTCAGTGCCTCTGTACACATCTTCTCTAGGCAGCTTCTCTTCATCCAGCAGGGCCAGAGGAATTGCCCCTGAAGAGCTGGTCTTGTTCCCCCCATCCTTCTCAGGGATGGGGCACTGGAACAACTGGGGGATGGTCTCAACCACTTCAAAAAAAAAAGGTTTCTTTTGTGTCCTTCTCTAGGGCAAGAACACACACCCACTAAGGAGGTAGCTCTGAAAAGAGCTGAGGGCTCTGAGGGACTGCCAACTGCAGTGCTCCTCCTCCCTCCACCACAGACTGCACAAGACTCTTACTCACCTTGAAAACCCCAACATTCTAACCTAATTCCCAGCTGCAAAATTCCACTGTGGCTTATGCTGCTGCGAGAATTCTATATGATGTCATCCCTCCAGCTCAGCCGAGACTGAGGACAGAGTGAGACAGTGTGAAACCCATTTAACTGGTGTCTCACAAGCTGCCTTTCCCTGCCTGCCACTAGATCTAAGTGGAATTCTAGTAACCCCTGGGTGACAGTGGGGTTATACCCACACTTGACCAGGAAAATGACTGTCTGCAGTCATTACTTACCCAGCCTAGGCCATCCTACCCTCTGTGCTACCTATGGAGAGGGGTGATCAGGCCCTCTCCTGCTATGTGCTAGGCACAGGCAGGCAACACTGAGGGCCCAGAGGCCATCGGCTGACACATCAGCCTCTACTCTGTGATCTTTCTATGGTTACCTAGTGGCCCTGGTAGAATTGCCCGGAGCATAGCCCTAATAGCTCAGTACTGTGGCCCCTACTGCAGGTCTGGACCACAGCCTGTCTATCCCCCCCAGCCCTCTAGGGAAAACCTAACTGACCAAAAACCCAAATTACCCAAAAACACACAGGGGAACCTTTCCCCAACCTGTGACACCTGCAAACAAACACACAAGGAGCTAATACTATATCCTAGGTATTACTCCCACACTCCCCCACTACCATACCTGTGGAAGGAAAAGTTAAACGCAACAAACAACAACACTGCACTTTCAACACTATTACTTTTTAAAGTACATTAAGGACTCCGCTGAGTCCTTCCTCCTCTTCTTGCCTTCTCTTCTTGTCTTCTTCTGGAACACCTGCAGAAAAAGACAAACAACCCCTATTCTGCAAACACAGTACTATCTACCCCCTACCATGTAAACACCGAAGATATTTTTGTTAGAAAAGTAGAAAAACAGTAGAAACAGTAAAAACAATGACATTATTTACAATACACATTATTGGGGATGGAGTGCCCTAAAAGTCCCATCTAGTGACAACAGTGCCCGAAGGTGAGTCCAAGAAAGAGTCTCTCCTGGACCGAAGCCCGGTGAAGCACAGTTCTGGTAGGACTGTAAACCTGAAGGGGAGAGTCTTTGAGGACAGTTCAAACAGTCTGAAGTCTGCTAGGTGTAGGGTGTGTACTGCAGTGTCATTAAAATAGAAAAGTCTGGACTTACCAGTCCCTTGAAGAATGAAAGCAATATGCAACCTGGAGTTACAGCAGAAGACTCTCCCTGGCAGCATTCTTCTGATACAGCTGGGCGGACATCTTCCGGAAAACGACAGGATTGCACATCTGGAAACTGCTGAGATGTCATCTAGGAGATGAAACCTAGGAAACAGGACAGGAAACAGCTGGTCTGAAGTCATCCGAAATCCCAGGTGATGAATCAGGATACAGCTGGGCGGGTATCCTCTCTGGATATGAAGTCATCTGGAAGGCCAGTCAATGGAATCTGGAAAGTCAGTACACTGCAAAGCTGACGAATCTGGGGCATCTGGTTCCTGGAACGCTAGACTGGCGGAACAGCATAGGTACAGCAACAGCTGGATGGCAGCACTGGCTACCACTGCTCTGCTTTCCACTTGGTAGGCATGGGCACATTTGCAGGATGTTGTCTGTGCTGTGGGAAATTGTACAATGGGTCAGGTGCAGGAATTATTACCCTGTCTGGGCACTCATAATTCACACTGAAGAAGGTTTCATGTCCCTCTGCGTCCACGATTCAAACAATGTCCATAAACAGTGTTCTGCCCACTTTCCATTGTCTGAATTTCTCTTGGAACACTCTGTCTCGGACATACTGACTTGCACTGGGGTGGACAAATCTTGAGGCCTCTTCCACTATCCAGGCTTTCTTGTTTCTTTCAATCTCCTCCCAGACTCTCCGAGGAAAGGTAGGAAAGGATATCCCATAGATCTCATTTGCCTTTCTATGTACCAGTCATTCCTGTTTACTACACTTGGTCAACTTGAGACCTCTGGCCTGGCTTGGGGGTGGCCAGTCCTAGTTCTGCCAGTTACGCATACTCAATGCAATGTCGAATGGATCTTTGACTCTTCCTTGTGGGGACAGGGCTGTGGAGCCACCACTCTCTTTTTCCATTAGCTCCTCTGACGTAAGAGCCTGAGGCTGTGGATCCGCACCTTCTTCATAAGGCCACATCGGTGCCCCCTCATCTTCTTCCTCGCTAAGGATTTGAGCCCAGAAGTGAGCAGTCGCCCTCACTCCTTATACTGTAATCTCTTCACTGGGCATGGAGGTCGACACTTCCCATTCAAGGGTCTCCCTCATCTCATCTTCTCCTATGAGACTTGGGCTAGGCCCCTCTCTCCAAGGGTCTGCTGATGCTCCCTCTGCTACGTCTTTCTGTGACCTGGACTCAGATACATCAGTACTTTGTTCTGCCTGTAGTTCTCCACCCTTCTGCTTCATGCCACACTCTACTGAGCCTCCTCCAACAAGCTCTACCTGGTGTTGTGTGCTGCCAACTGCAGGTTCTTGAATCTTTGTCCATGTGGGATCCAAATGAATCTTGGGTGCTTTGATTAAGCCATGTCTCTCTAGGCACCCAGAACAGTGAGGAACCATAAAGACGTCCCTTCCAGCCCTTAAGCACATTATGCACACTCTTACTGAATATCCAGGAATCGCCACATGAGGAGGCAACCATCCCCCATAGTAACATCTCTCAATATCTTTCAGTCTGTTTACTTCTTCTATTATAGCCCGGCATGATCCGGGTAACGGGATGATCCGGAAGCCATGACTGCAGAGAAAACCAAAAACTCACTGTTATTTCAAGTCCCAGTCTTTTAGAAATCCTTTACAAAATGGCTCCCCTGCTGCTGTGTTTGCTTTACTACCCCACCCTGTAATGGCAGCGGCAGCACTCCTGCGCATCAATGTTCTGTTTCTGACTCAAGCCACTGCGCATCCGATTTACACACTCTACTGATAAAGTTCACTCAAACTGGTTAACTGCACTGTCTGCTCTCTTAGCACATTTATATGATTTCTACTGGTCTTTTTACTTGCTGTAACTCACTGTTCTTCTCTTAAAAGTCTCTAAAGCCAGAGTATTTCATCGCACAGGATTGCCTGTATTTCTTGCTGCATCTTTCATACAACCCACAGTCTCTCACATGGCTTTGAAAATTATACTGTTGCTGAACCCACAATTATGACACAGTCCCTCTTTGCAGAATGATCACACTGCTACACATAGATTCAGCTGGCTTTAGTTTAACTCACTCACAGTTTGAGTTGCTTTAGGTCAGTACTCAATCAGTAGTTGGTTGTTGCGATGGAAAAAATTTGGCCTACAGCCAATTTTGGAGGCCTCTGGAATGAAGCAGGCTGGCAGTCTTGCCGATTGTCCCTCTGAACACCTTGCTCTCCTCTCAGATGAATCGGAATGCGGGTTGAGCCCGATTTAAATCGAAGTCAGATTTTTACTACTTTTATAATGTTTTCAGTCACCGCGATGCTCCTCCTGGCAAGCCAATTCGCACACTCTCTCTCTCTCTCTCTCCCTCCCCCTCTTGAACACTGTGCAGTCACTCTAGAGCTGGCTTGGGGGCGAGACTGATTGCAGTCTCACCAATCACTCAACGCCAAGCAAATGAGCCTCTTTCATCTCATGCTCTTCTCCTCCATGGTGATCGTCGAACAGGCAAAATTTAAACTGCAAACCACACTTTTTTTTTTCCCAACTGTAGCTCCTCAGCAGGAGCAACATTTCGACCATTTTCATGCCATTTCACTCAGCGACTCTCTCTGTCCATACAACAAGCACTTCCAACATCTAGGGCAGAAATCTCTGTTTGTCTCCCACCGTTTTGCACACTTTTCTTGTCACACAACACTTTAAAAAGCTGGCAAACATTATAACTTTGATGCAGGACAAGAGCATACACTCTCAGGCTTTACTGCTCCTCAGTAAACTGGTGGCACAATTGCAGCAGCACATGAACAGCACCACACAGCAGGACATTTGGGTGGCAATGCTTCTACTTTTTTGGGCTACCTACTGCCAGACAGCCAAAACGCTAGCCCTAATCCAAGCAAATATTTCTTGTTCTCTCCCTAGATTCCAAACCCAAATCCTCAGCGGTGCCTCCAATTTGTAACCAGGACCTGGGTTGATGTTATTTTATTTATTAGCACCCAGTGCCTCCATTTTGTATCCCATTACCTGGTGAGCCTGGGTTCGGGGAGAAAACATTTCGCTTGACATCAGGGCTAGGTTTGTACTTCTGGACAGGGGCACCCAAGTAACTCTGGACACAGGAATCAAGAACTATGAATGTCCAAACCAGGAGTGGGATTCTAAAGTGGGGCTTTTATTCACTTACACACAGGAATACAAAGCAGGATGGACCCACACGGGGCTACACTCACTGGTGGCAATGAACTATTGAGGTCAGAACACATCATCTTCATCATCACAACAACTTTTCCCTCAGGATCTGGACACACTGGGCTCTCAGCCTGAACTGGCACTCTCTCTTTCTATCCTGTATTCCCTGGCATGGCCCTTGGCCAGCAGTGGCACGCACTTTTCATTTGGCATGGACATTTCTGCTGGTGGCTCCCTCTACCACCCATGAGCACTTCCAAGCTCTAAGGGAAAAACATACATCCTTAATCCCACATCTGGGTACTTTCTGCGAACACTGGCCAAGTGCCCGGAAGAAAGCTATAGGTGCCCAAAGTGAATCTGTGGAGGTAAATCAGGATTCTCCAGATTGGGGGGGTCTCCCACCTTTTCTCCCCAAATTCATACCCGGCCATTCATTTGGAGTCAGTACCTTTCCTTGTGAACCTCTCTGTTTGTAGATTGCTATCTTGAAATGTATGTCACATATAACAATCTACTGTCTCTGGTAACGGGTGTCCTGACTTGTAACGTTCTTTAAGTGGCTATGTCCATCCCTGTAGACCCTCACTGATAAAATGCATTTCAAGCCAAACACAAACTTAAGTGCTGTACTTGGCTGTCCTTTCCTGACCCACAGTAGCAGATTCTTAACACAACAGTCTCGGTGAAACATAGCGTCTCTGGCAGAGCAGACTCACCCTGGTTCGCAGGTGCCCACAGGCTTCTCTCAGGAAAAACAACAAAACGTACTTCTCGGTGCCTCTGTGCAAATCTTCTCTAGGCAGCTTCTCTTCATCCAGCAGGGCCAGGGAAATTGTCCCTGAAGAGCTGGTCTTGATCCCCTCCATCCATCTCAGGGATGGGGTACTGGAAGAACTGGGGAACGGTCTCAACCACTTCAAAAAAAAAGTTTCTTCTGTGTCCTTCTCTAGGGCGAGAACACACCCACTATGGAGGTAGCTCTGAAAAGAGCTGAGGGCTCTGAGGGGCTACCAACTGCAGTGCTCCTCCTCCCTCCACCACAGACTGCACAAGACTCTTACTCACTTTGAAAACCCCAACATTCTAACCTAACTCCCAGCTGGTACATTCCATTGTGGCTTATGCTGCTGCGAGAATTCTGTATGATGTCATCCCTCCAGCTCAGTTGAGACTGAGGACAGAGTGAGACAGTGTGAAACCCATTTAACTGGTGTCTCACAAGCTGCCTTTCCCTGCCTGCCTACCACTGGATCTAAGTGGGATTCTAGTAACCCCGGGTGACAGGGGGGTTACATACATAAATCCAGTGGGATGGTGGAAGGCAAGCTGAAGAAGGAAGGAAGCAAGGGTTGAAAGTAGACCTGTATGGAACATGACGCTTGCATGGAGTCATAGGGTGCCAGCTGCATACCTCACAATCGTTAGACTCTGAGAAGTATACACAGACACTCAATGTGGGACAATGTGGACTCTGACTTTTATAAATGGGGACAAATATCAAAGGATAGACCACCAGGTCAGAACACTGAGGAACCAGTGCCTCTATGCATGCAAAGTTAATGCTTGATTTAGAATCCTCCAACCTTAAGAATATAGTCCTTTAATGGCTAAGGTTACAATACCATAAATGAGGGCAACACTGTCCAGTGTGATGAAAGAAGGATAAAGGAATTCCTGAGGGTTAAAATGATGAATGTCCTGGAAATAAGGGACAGTTGAGAGGTGTGCATGGTAGCCATCATTTGCGAAGCAAATTTAGGGTGGAAAGGGCAGCTAGAGTGCATAACTGAAATGGCATCATATTAGGCCCCAATACAGAAAAGAAAAGATTAAAGTCAAATTAATCAGCTCTCCCAATGATGTTGTTACTTCCGTGGCTGTGCTATAGGACAGCTGAGAGAAAGGACAGAAATACAAGGCATTTGTGAAAACGAATTGGGTGGCCAGTGTAATTATACACAAGGGGCAGTCACTAACAACGAAATGCCGCTTCTCATCAGAATTGAGAAATGACAGGCCCCCTTTGTGCACACAAATGCAGCGCTTTACCCTCAGAAGAATGCTATCTGGAAGGGGAGAATTCCCCACAAGAGTACTGGAGATGGGCAGGCAGAAAATCCATGCGGGGCTCCGTTGTCCGAGTAGGAGAGGAGCAAAATGGTATCCAATGAAATACAGCATCCAGGCAGCTCATAGTAGCAGCAATAGGTGTGACAGGAGTGCAGCAGGAATGAGCTGCAACATGATGGTGAGTGAGAGGGGAGCAGTGAGGAAGTCTGGGGAATGCATCGAACATGGCGGACTTCGCAGCTGAATGGAGCGAATGGCTGCTTGTAGGAAAATGAATGAGCAGAAGGGCAGAAAATGAGCAGGGTTATGAGGAGAGCAGCAGAGAAAGCAGACCAGGGAGTGTGAAGTGGCAGTAGTTGGGGAAAGAACAAGCACAACGCAGGCAAGGAGCAAGTGGCTGCATGGAAGAACACCCAAAAAAGAAAAGGTACAAAGGCAAATGGAAGAGGGGGGGCAACACAATAAGGCAGGCGGGTGGGGGGAGCTGAATGAGAAGGCAAAGGAATGCCATGAAGCAAGGAGAAAAAGTCAGCAACGGTACCAGGGCTGAGCAGCAGGGCACAGGGGAGCACACAAGAGGGGAGCAGGAGGAAAAAGAAACAAGTGAAGCGCAGAGGGGCACAGACAGAGAGCCAGGGAAAGAAAGAACAGCCGTGACCAACAGCAAGCACCAGTGAGTGCAATTTGCTCTAAGCAGAGCGGGCTTTACCTGGAGGCTTATAAAGGATATGGGGGAGGAGCTATATCCACCTCAGAGAACCACAGGCTACAGCCTTTCAACTGACATGTTTCTGACCAGTGCTCAAGTTTAGCTAGATCCCCTGCAGTCCTTGCCAACCCTCTGCATCATCCAGCACTGCCCCGATCTTTGTGTCATCTGCAAAAAGTCTGACCTTGTTCTCAATGCCATGCGAGATATCTGCTATAAATATGCTAAACAACACTGGACCCAGTACCGAGCCCTGTGGTACTCCACTGGTTACAGCTCTTGAAGTTTAGAGTTCCCGTCCTACAACCACTCTGCTGCCTGTACTGAAGCCAGTTTTTTACCAAATCCACCAATTTCTCCCCTGCTCCCAGGTAACTCAATTTGCTAAGCAGCCTCCCATGTGATACAGAAATGAAGGCCTTGCTGAAGTCCAGGTAAAGGACATCCACTGCTTGGTCCCTGTCTAGTACCCTGATCACCCAGTCATAGAAGTCAACCAGGTTTGTCTGGTAGGATCTTCCCAAGACAAATCCGTGTTGTCTGTCATCCTGGAGTTTACTAACCTTTCCTTCAATATAGTCTCCAATAGCTTCCCCACAATGGACGTTAGACTGACAGGTCTATAGCTGCCTGGTTCATCCTTGGGTCCACTTTTTTGTGGAGAGGCACCACATGTGCCATCCTCCAGTCCTGTGGCACACATTCATTTCCCAGGGAGGCATGAACAGGTCTGCAAGTGGTTCCACCAGGACCTCTGCCAACTCCTTCAGAACCCTGGGGTGTATGCTGTCTGGCCAGGGTGCCTTATCAACCGACAGGGCCCTTAAGCCTTCCAACATCCTGCTCACCGGGATCTCCCCATCCATTAAATCCACCCTGTTGTGCCACCCTACCCACCCCTGTGGCACTGACCCTTGCTTCTCCCTGGTAAACACAGAGCAGAAGTATTCATTGAGCACTTCTGCTTGCTTATCCCCCTTTTCTGCCCACCCTTCACCTTTCCTTATTCTTGCTATTTGGTCTTCACAGCTCCTTCTCTCCATTATATGTGTGAAGAATTCCTTATCCTCCTCCCTTATACCCTGTGCCAGCCTTAGCTCCCTGGAAGCCTTGGCTGCCTGACTGCCCTGCTCACCTCTCTAGATCTCTTCTGATACTCCTGCTTGTTCTACCTCCATTTGGATCTCAGCCATTTTCTGAAGGCTGCTCTTTTTTCTCTTACCTTTGCCAACACCTCCCTATTAATTCAGCTCAGCTTCCTGGCCCTGGCCTTTTTGCTCTGGATCTTTGTGCACAAGCTAATGGCCTTCACTAGCCCAAGTCTGATTACTTCCCACCTCTGTTTAGCATCCATGTGCACTCCAGTGCTGGCTAGGTGCTCCAACAATATGACCTTCTTCCTGCCAAAATCTGCCTGCCTGAAGTCTAGCACCTTTGTCCTGGTCTTGGCTGCCTCCTTCTCCATACTAAGGGAGAACCACACTGTGTGGTGGTCACTCCTGCCAATGGGTCCTCCTCCACCAGCTCCCTGACAAGCTCCCCATTGGCTATTATGAGGTCTGGAATGTTACCTTCCCTGGTTGGCTCCTTAACCAACTAGACCAGGAAGCTGTCCTGGACAGCATCCAGGATGACCTGTTCCCTAGTGCACAAGGTGGATGGAATGCTCCATTCTACCCATTCTAAAATGTCTGTTTTAGAGTTATGTAAGATAGCTCCCGTGGCCCTCCATCCATATCTTCACCAAGTGCTACAGTTTGGATATTCAGAGCTCTGCTGGTGCAACCTAGGTTGCAGAATATTGCAAGCAGCTGTTACCAGGTAAATTTCTTTCTGTTCATGGTTGATGTAGGAGACAATATTCTCACCCACCTGATCTTTTCTGGGTACTGCTTCTTAGAACTCAGTGTAACCCCCTTGTTACCCGGGGTTTCTAGAATCCCAGTAAGACCTAGTGGTAGGCAGGGAAGGCAGCTTGTGAAACTCCAGTTAAATGGGTTTCACACTGTCTCACTCTGTTCTCAGTCTCAGCTGAGACTGAGGGATGACATCACCAATAGAACTATCACAGCTGCATGAGCCACAATGGAATCTGCAGCAAGGGAGTTGGAATAGGACGTAGGGAGGTTTTGAAGTCAGTTGAGTCAGTTCAAGGTAGAGTTGGTGTTGGGAGCTTGCTGAGAAAGCAGCTCAGCAGCTCAGTTAGGCTGTAGGAGCCTCAGCCCTGACAGAGGGCTACTTTTAAGTAAAAGGGTGTATGTCTCCACCAAAAGAGAGACACAGAAGATAATTGAATTGGTGGAGACCACTGTTTTCGGGTCTGAGTGCCCCCTCCCTTTGGGGATGTGGGACAGGAAAGGGTTCCCTGTAGATTCCTGGGCAACCCCTAGTTCTGTTACTAAAGGAGAAGCTGCCTATGTGTTCCAGAGTTTCTTTGGGAGAACAAGAAGATTTGTGAGTTGCCTGTGGGGCACCTGCAACGTGAGGGTGAGTGTTTGCTCTTGCTAAAAGGGCCTATGTTTTTCACCCTGGGACTTGTGTGACAATGTGGCGATTGAACTACTAAAATAGTGGAAGCCTAGAGTCATGGACTAAGCATAGTAAAAGTAGGTTCAAGTCCAGAGCTTGTTGGGATGAAAATGATATGTAGAGGAGATGTGACAGACGTATACCCATAATCTACATTTGAAAGTTTTCAGTAAAGGAATGGTTCAGTTTCCAGAGAAATAGCTGAGTATGGGCTGTAGGAGCTAGAGATGGGTGCCCCCCCCCCATCTCTAGTGACCAGGTCCACCTCTATGGATTTCTTCTGTGGATTTCTACTTTACCTCAGGCACTTGGCCAGTGATGAGGGAAGTACCCAGATGTGGGATTGTAAGGAAAATTCTCTCTAGGAGTCGAAGGCTCTAGTGTGGTTTGGGGAACCACAATAGGATAACTGTTTCATTCCTTAAATGGACTGCAGATCAAGTGGCCGGCGGGGGAGCTGGGCCAGTGGGGAAAACCCAAGTAGTGTAGAAGTCGGGCTGTGTACCCAAAGCTGCGTGCAAGTCCGGGCTGTGTGCCTGGTGGGTTTAGAGCATGAGGGCTGGAAATAGTGATAAAGTGTTCTGTAGTCTCTAATCTGCATTACCAGGAATGTAGCCCCATGGGAGTCCATCTATGCTTTGTTTGTTCAGCTTGGATGTAAATAAAATCCCACACTGAAGAATCCCATTCCTGGGTCTGGACATTACAGTCATTGCTTCCTGTGTTCGGATTTACTTGGGTACCCCCTGTGCAGAGTAGCCAAACCTAGGTCCCCTGTGCAGAGTAACCTCATCCTCCCCGAACCCAGTCCCCACCAGGTACTGCTGTCAGCTTCAACAGCATGCCACCTGTAATTTTGCTAGAAAGGCAGGGGTGGGGGGGCTAGCATTTTGGCTATCTGGCAGTGGGTAGCCCAAAAGCTGAAGCAAGTGACTAGTGTGTTGCTGTGTGCTGTGGCTCTTGTGCTGCTGTTTAAAATTGCCAACTGTTTACCAAGGAACAGTAAAGCCAAAGAGTGTGCCCTTGCCCTGCATCAAATTGTTTACTGCGTTTTTTGCCTGCTTTTAAAAATAACTGTGGTAAAGAAAAGTGTGGAAGACTCGGGGGTAGCAACAGGAAAATTGTGCCCTGGACATTTGAAATGCTTTTAAAATAAACTGTGGTAAAGAAAATTGTGGAAGACTAGGGGTAGCAACAGGAAAATTGTGCCGTGGACATTGGAAATGCTTTTTGAATGAATGAGAGACTTGCAGGTGTGTAATGGCTATGTTAAATGGCTGAAATGGGCTCCCTCCGTGGAGTCAGTTGGTAAAGAAAGAAAAGTTGCATTCTGCAGTTTAAATTTGCCTGCTCGACGATTGCCGTGAGGAGAAGAGCCCTCACGAGGAAGAAGAGGCTCATTTGCATGGCATCGTGTGATTGGCCAGGCTGCCATCAGTCCTGCCCCTCAGCCAGCTCTACAGTGACTGCCCCAGCATTCGAGAGGGAGTGTGAGTGCAGTGCGTGTACTGGCTAGTGGAAGAGTGGCGCAGAGTGTTAAAATCACTGTAAACATTGTAAAAATAGACTATCTTGTTCAAAATCGGGCTCAACCCGCTAACTGATCGTCGGAATTGCAAGTTTGGTGGTTGAAAAGACGATCGGCAGGACTGCCCGCCCGTTTCTGTTCTGAGGCCTCCAAGAACTGGCTGCAGGCCTTTTTCCCCATCGCAGCAAACTGCTACTGATAACAGTAAGTAACAACATTGAAAAGTGCTCAAACAGTGATTTTCTGCCCTATGCCATATAAATGTGTGTGCAGCAGTGTAGCCGCTTTGCAAGTAATGACTGTGTCAAGTCCTGCCAGCAAGTGCAAGTCTATTAAGCCATTGACTGTGTGCATAGTAATGAATCCAGCCTCAGTTTAAAGTTTAAAGCCAGAGAGAGACTCTGAGTTGTAGCCAATGTGTAGCACTAGTTATGCAGGCAATCCTGTGCTTAAAAAACCTGAAGCTTTAAGGGACTGTGAATCAAATAAATGTTTCCAGCAAGTAAAAAGTCCATGGAAAATCCTGTAAATGTGTTTAAAGCAAGAATAGTGCAAGTTAGTGCAGTTTGAGCAAAAGTTATCAGTAGTTTGTGTAAATCGGGTACGCAGTGGCTTGACCCAATTTCTGAATGTTGATGCACAGGAGTGCTGCCGCCGCCATTACAGGGTGGGGTAGTAACATAAACACAGCAGCAGAGGAGCCGTTTTACAACTAAAGAGTGTGTTCAGTAAAGTGGGACTTTCGGTTACAGTGAACTTTTGTTTGTTTTTCTGCAGTTATGGCCTCAGGACCAGATCATTACCCGGATCATGCCTGGGTTGCAGTAACAGCAGCAGTGAATAGACTGAGGGTTATTGAAAAGTGGTGCTATGGAGAGCAACTGCCTCCTCATGTGGCGGTTCCTGGATATCCAGTGTATGTATGTCAAATATGCTTGAGAGCTTGAAGGGAAATTTTCATGATTCCTCACTGTGCTGGATGCCTAGAAAAATATGGCTTGTATAAAGTGCCTCCAATCCGGTTGGCTCCCACATGGACAAAGGTTCAGGAATCGGCAGTTGGCAGCACACAGCACCAGGTAGAGCCTGTGGAGGAAGGCCCCTCGTGGGAGTGTGACACAAAGCTAGAGGGTGCAGAGTTAGAGACAGAACCCGAAGTTGAAGTTTCGGATGTTGGATCCCAGAAGGAAAGTTTGGATAAAGCATCAATAGACCCCTGGAGGGGGGTGCCTAGCCCAAGTCTCTTAGGTGAAGATGAGATGCGGGAGACCTTTGAGCGGGAGATGTCGACCTCCACGCCTAGTGATGAGTGGATAGTCTCAGGAGTGAGAACGACTGCTCACTCCTGGGCTCAGATCCTCAGTGAAGAGGAATATGAGGGGGAACCTATGTGGCCTTGTGAAAAAGAAACGGGTACACAGCCTCAAGATCTTGCCTAGGAGGAATGCATGGAAGAAAGTGGTGATGCCACTGTCCTGGCTTCGCAAGAGGAAGAGGTCAGGGATCCGTTTCTAATTTCTCTAAGGATGCGTAGCTGGCAGAACCAGGACTGGCCACTCCCAAGCCAGGCCAGCGGTCTCAGATTGACCAAAGCAAGTAAAGAGGAGAGACTGGTTCGTAGAAAGGCAAATGAGATCTATGGTATGACCTTTCCTACCTTTCCTTGGAAAGTCTGGGAGGAGATTGAGAACAGCAGGAAATCCTGGATCTGGGACGAAGCAATGAAAAGTGTGCATCCTGGGGCCAACAAGCATGTAAAGAACAGACTGTTTCACGAGAAGTATACCCAGTGGAAGAGAAGCAGGACACTGTTTATTGACAGAGTGAGAATAGTGGATGGAGAAGGACATGAAATCTCCCACTGTGTGAGTTATGTGCACCCAGACGGGGTAATAATTCAAGCTCCTGACCCCCGGTACTATTGGCCTCAGTGCAAGGACCTCCCAGCAAATGTGCCCGTGCCTACTAAGTGGAAAGTCGAGCAGTGGTAGTCAATACTGCCACATCAGACTGTGAAGTGCCTTTATTGATCCGCCAATATGGACATCCAGGACTCAGGTGTCCCTCATTCATCAGTTCTACAGTGTACTGGCCTCTCCAGAATCCATCGACTGGCCCACCAGATGACTTCATATCCAGAGAGGACACCAGCCTAGCTGTATCCTGTTCATCGCCTGGTAATCGGATGATGTCAGACCAGCTGTTTTCTTTTTGTTCCTGTTCTAAGGTTCCATCTCCAGAGATGACATCAACCCAGCAGTTCCCAGATGTGCCCTCATGTGGTTCCCGGAAGATGTCTGCCCAGCTGTATCGGAAGAATTGCTGCCAGGGAGAGTCTTCGTCAGAGGTGCAGGTCGGTGCTGAATTTCCATACTACAAGTGGCTGGTAAGTCCGAACTTTTCTATCTTTATGACATTGCAGTACACACCCTATACTAGCAGACTTCAAAATGTGTGAACTGTCCTCAAAGACTCTCCCCTTCAGGACTTTGGCCTGTTAGAACTGTGCTTCACCGGGCTCCGACCCAGGAGAGACTCTTTATTGGACTAGCCTTTGGGCATTGAGTCACTAGTTGGGACTTTTAGGGCACTCCATCCCCCCAAATGTGTATTGTAAATAATGTCATTGTTTTTTAATGTAAATACTGTTTTTCTACCCTTTTCTAAAAAAAAATCTTTTTGGGATTCTTCAGCGTTTTGATGGTAGGGATTTAGGTAGACTGTGTGTGCAGATTAGGAGTGTGTGTTGTCTTTCTTTTTCTTACAGGTGTTCCTGGGAAGACAGAAGAGAAGACAAGAAGAGGAGGAGGGGCTCACCGGAGTTCCTCATTAGTACTTCAGTGTGTAGAAATTTAAAGTACTGTGGTGTTGGTTTTATTGTTGTTACTGTTTTAACCCTTTCTTTCCACAGCTGTGGTTGTGGGGGTAGGGAGGAGGCAGTGAAATGGTACAAAAAGTGGTATTTTGATGGTGTGTGGTTGCAGGTTGCCCAAGGTCAGGGAGGTCCCCTGGTTGTTTTGGTTTTGGGGGTATTAGGGTAAAGTCAGATAGGTTTTCCTTAGAGGGTTAGGGGGGCTAGACAGGCTGTGGTCCTGAATGGCCATTGGGACCACAGTACAAATCTATCAGGGCTATGCTCTGGATAGTTCTACCAGAGCCACTAGGTGGCCATAATAAGTGGACATTGTAGAGGCTGATATGTCAGCTAAAGGTCTCTAGGCCCTTAGTGTTTCCTGCCTGTGCTTGCACATGGTAGGAGGGGGCCTGATCACCCCCCTCCGCAGATAGCACATAGGGTGGGATGGCCTATGGCCAGGTAAACAATGACTGCGGACAGTCATTTTCCTGGTCAAGGGTGAGTGTAACCTCCTTGTTACCTGGGGTTACTAGAATCCCAGTAAGACCTAGTGGTAGGCAGGGAAGGCAGCTTGTGAAACTCCAGTTAAATGGGTTTCACACTGTCTCACTCTGTTCTCAGTCTCAGCTGAGGCTGAGGGAGGACATCACGGCAGCAAGGGAGTTGGAATAGAACGTAGGGAGGTTTTGAAGTCAGTTGAGTCAGTTCAAGGTGGAGTTGGTGTTGGGAGCTTGCTGAGAAAGCAGCTCAGCAGCTCAGTTAGGCTGTAGGAGCCTCAGCCCTGACAGAGGGCTACTTTTAAGTAAAAGGGTGTGTGTGTCTCCACCAAAAGAGAGACACAGAAGATAATTGAAGTGGTGGAGACTGCTGTTTTTGGGTCTCAGTGCCCCCTCCCTTCGGGGATGTGGGGCAGAAAAGGGTTCCCTGCAGATTCCTGGGGCAACCCTCTAGTTCTGCTACTAAAGGAGAAGCTGCCTATGTGTTCCAGAGTTTCTTTGGGAGAACAAGAAGATTTGTGAGTTGCCTGTGGGGCACCTGCAACGTGAGGGTGAGTGTTTGCTCTTGCTAAAAGGGCCTATGTTTTTCACCCTGGGACTTGTGTGACAATGTGGTGACTGAACTACTAAAATAGTGGAAGCCTAGAGTCATGGGCTAAGGGAAGTAAAAGTAGGTTCAAGTCCAGAGCTTGTTGGGATGAAAATGATATGTAGAGGAGATGTGACAGACATCAACCCACAATCTACATTTGAAAGTTTTCAGTAAAGGAATGGTTCAGTTTCCAGAGAAATGGCCAGGTATGGGCTGTGGGAGCTGGAGGTGGGTGGCCCCCCATCTTTAGTGACTAGGTCCATCTCTATGGATTTCATCTGTGGATTTCTACTTTACCTCAGGCACTTGGCCAGTGATAAGAGAAGTACCCAGATGAGAGATTGTAAGGAAAATCCTCTCTAGGAGTCGAAGGCTCTAGTGTGGTTTGGGGAGCCTCAACAGGATAATTGGTTCATTCCTCAAATGGACCGTGGATCAAGTGGTCGGCGGGGGAGCTGGGCCAGTGGGGAAAACCCAAGTAGTGTACAAGTCGGGCTGTGTACCCAAAGCTGTGTGCAAGTCCGGGCTGTGTGCCTGGTGGGTTTAGAGCATGAGGGCTGGAAATAGTGATAAAGTGTTCTGTAGTCTTTAATCTGCATTACCAGGAATGTAGCCCCATGGGGGTCCATCTATGCTTTGTTTGTTCAGCTTGGATGTGAATTAAATCCACACTGAAGAATCCCATTCCTGGGTCTGGACATTACAGTTATTATTTCCTGTGTTTGGATTTTATTTGGGTGCCCCTGTTCAGAGTAGCCAAACCTAGGTCCCCTGTGCCGAGAAACCTCATCCTCCCCAAACCCAGTCCCCACCAGGTACTGCTGTCAGCTTCAACAGCATGCCACCTGTCATTTTGCTGACAATGTGGAATGCTACAGAAAAGAAGAATTTTCTTCATACTTACCATAATTTCCTTTACTGTTAGCTCCTACATTGTCAATGGGACACGCCCAGGAGCTTTGCTCCTGTGGAAGAATATTGTCTGGTATGCTGGTGCATCAATGTCTGTAATATCTCTGATTGTGACCCTGTTTGGACATCCCTCTATAGTTTGCTTTCCCCAACTATATTTATAAGGATATGCAAAAAAATAAAAATTAAAAATAAAATACAGCAATTTTGCATTCGAATATTATTTGCCGTCACGCACATCCAACAGTTTTTCAAACTTGATATTAACCAAGAGTGCCTCTTTTGTTGCAGGTGACTGCTTGCTCTGCATGCAGTTTTTCCCTTGCCCAGTGATAAATTTGTTTTCTTTCAAGTCACCTCGTTGCTGTAGATCCTTCCAAGACTCAGAATTTGAATGAAGGGATATGATCAATTACCCTACGTCACCTAACAAGGAACACCACCATTTTGCTATTTACTGTTTTTTATTTTGGTCAGAGTCACATTTGCGTGGACAGATAATGTGTGTGCCTTTGGTGCCTAGTAGTCTGGTATGGATTGTATTTATATATCTGGAGGCACTGCAAGGGCAATAGCGAATGGAGAGTTGCTGCTGTGTGGAATCCTCATGTGCCTAACATTCTAAGGCTGTAGGATGCACTATAACCCAGCTGCAATGAATGCCCACTGACAATGTAGCAGCTAACAGAAAAGGAAATGATGGTAAATATGAAGAAATCTTATTTTTATGAATTAATACAAGAAATAGTTCCAACTTCCATAGCCCCTCCCTACAAACAGCAAGCTGACTCCACATGTCTACAGCATATATAAGGGAGACGCCATGGCCCTACCAAAAATTTCATTGATATTTTTCCCAAATGTGGTTTGACCTTGCACCACCATGAGTGACAGTCATGAGTGATGTTAAAAGGTTTCTGTACGAGGTTAAAATATCAGTGATATTTTCAGTAAGACCATGGTGTACCTGACTTATGTAATGCTTTTTATTGTAAAATGACAAGAAAAAATCCTGCATCATGATTGTTCAGTGGCCACCTTCAATGGCTATGTTAGTCAAGCATCAACATCAACAATATGGATCATCAGTGTGCATCCCTTTCTTTCATTTATTTATTTATGTATTTAAAAGTTTTACCAGGAAAGGCATACTGAGCAGTGAATGCCCATTTCAGATGCATCCGGGAGGGGTAACAGTAAGGAATACAAGCAGTGAAGGAACAATACAGTAACAAAATTGTTATTAAATAAAATCAGCAAATACAGGATGACAATTGATAGCAGTCATTTCACAATCCATAAAAAATACTAGGAAGTTTTACTACAGAGTCAGTTGCATGAGTAACATAGATAAGTGCTAACTTGTGTAACAGATCAAGTAGGGCATTTAGGGTGTAGGCGGAATTAAACACAGCTTCAGAAAGGGAAGAAGAGGTCCTTAAAGAGGGAGGTGAGGAAATGAAGGGAGGTGGCATGATGGATGAGGGGAGGAAGTACGTTCCATACAGTGTAGCCCAGGTGTCGTGTGCCAGTGGTCTACTACTTCTGCCTGTTGGCCCTCTAACAGGTTAAGAGGCCTGGGTCCTGCTATGGTGGTGTTCGAGGGTCCTATCCCAAAGATAATAAAAATAGCACTGTGCCTCCACCCAGAGAAAATTAGAAGTGGGTCAGGTGACTGGCTTGCACAGTCCCTTGGGATGCTGCACCTACCTACCTCCCCTAGTAAGCACCCCACACACTGAATACCCAACAATTCAGCATCACCACAAACCATACATCTCAGCAGAAAACACGGGCAATGAATTTCACAAACACCGCAGTTTCAACAAACAAATTCACAGCTTTATTCAGGGGGTAAGGACTAGGGAAAGGGATACCGGGACATTGGGTAGCTGTGAAGGAAGGAGAAAGGTTAGTGAAATATGCAGTGATAAAACATGTGGTCCCACAGGCCAAGCCCTCCCCCACTGGTATCAGTGTCCCCGAAACTGTCCCTAGCGGTACCCACTAGGTTCAGGCCTGATCGGTGCCACAGGTTGGCAGCCTGTTGGGACCCTGAAAATAGTTTAGAAACTTGTAGAGTGAAAATGGTTCAATTCCCCCTTTTTTCCCTCCCAGGGACCAGGTCCTGGGTACTCATGGTTTGTCGATCTGAGTGCCAGGGGAATGGAGCTCCTTGATTTAGTGCAGCAAAGCAGAAACAGGCCAACCAGGATCCCTCTGACAGGATGGAACTTGCTGGAGGATCTTGCAGCTTGATTGTAGTTCTGGACACTTGCCACCTTCAGCCTCTTCTGGCCCATTGCAGAGCACTGTGGCAGAACAACAGCAGCCCCAGAAGGCCCAGACCTGGAAGTGGCTCCCCAGCCCGACTCCCGCAATGGGTCACAGGTGCCCTAGCACCCCAGCAAGTGCCGGTGACCTCCTGAGAAAGTGAGTCCCACTTGAGAGGGGTTAGCAAGTTCCCTCCCTGGCTCTAGGTGAGGACTCCCAAATGATGTGGGTCCTCCTACAGTCCCTGCTCTGAGTTCTAAGCAAGAAAGGTTTGCAGGCAGTCGCTGCAAAAAAGTCCAGTGACAATTTTAGTGGGTGCTAGCCTCAACTTCAAGAAGCACAGCTGCTATCCAATGTGGGGAGTCCAAGAACTACAATCCCCTGCACACCAGTTCACACTTTCCAGGTAAGCTGTGTCCATAACCTTCCTTCGGCTGCAGCTGGGCCTTAGCTCTCAGCCACTTTAACCAGTTCACTCAGGACACACACTGCACTCGGCTAGCACCCCGACAACCAGAGATGCTCTGCCTCTCCAGAATTCCATTTGCAGTTCCACACAAGCAAATGACCTCTCAGCAATTACTGTGGCACTCTGATATTCTGCACAGTCCTCTCAGCTAGTTCAGCTTGCTAGTGCAGAGTTTCTGTGGCATTTAGTTTTCTCCCAACAACAGCAAACAGTTTCTCAATACCTGGGGAATCAGGATCACAGTTCAGTCTCTTTCCCTCTTTTCCCTTCTCAATATGATTCTGCAGCACAGCAATCTCCAATTCTGAAACAGAGCAATCTCCACATAGGGCCTGAGTAAGCCCTTGGCATCTGAAGTCCACTCTCACAGGGTACTTCTGACTTGTACAGAGCATGGGAACAGACTGAAGAAATCCCAGAAAGTCCCCACAGTTTCAGCTGAAAATTCAGGGTTCTGATTGGCTGATGGAGCATATCAATAATCTATATCATAGAGATCCATATTTCCTTCTCATTTATTGGTGCATGATCTAGGTGCCAGAATTAGTCCCCTCCTTTTCCCAGAAGTCCCTTTGAGTCAGTTTTGGGTGCCTAGATCACTGATTGGCTGCCAGAAAAGGTTAAAGTGTTATCAAAATATCAGCCCCAGTATGTCTGATGCAGTCCAACACAGTTCCCCACTTGTTTGACCCTAGTGCAACCAAGCAAATAACTTTATTTATTCATTTACTCCACAGTATTGTAGCCCCAACTACCCCCTTTCAAATGAGTTCACACTTATATATGTGAGAGCAGTGATTCCCCAGTTGCTGCTGCCCCAATGCAGTCCCCCTAGCCGGCAGGTAGCACCCTCATTAATATGTATGAGGGCTCATTCACATTCAAGAGCCCTCAAACACAGCCCCCAAGACAAACTTTTTATTTTTATAACTGTTCTTTGGAAAAACTTCTCTGCAGCCTGTCTGAAGTCTCCAGTCTCCATAATGTTTAGGAGGGGCACCGGGACCATCAACAATTTCCCCGGATTTCGGTCAGCACCACCCCATAGCGCTGCTCACGCATGCGCGATCGCCTGCCAGTCCCAGACAAGCAACACAAGTGCTGCCAATCGTGGCTCCAGTTCAAAGCCCAAGACAGGCCAAAAGAAAAAGTGGGGACCACCTGGGAAACCCCGAGACAACAAAAAAAGACCTGGGCATTGGCGGTGACCCAGGAGAAAGTTTGAGGGACGCTAGGAACTGAAACGGGAGATGGGGGAACCAGGCAATTCAAGGTAAGCTCCCAGGGGGAGGGTTACACTCCCCCCCTCAAAAACGCTTGGCTTCCATTTGAGCAAAGTACTATAAAAATTGCAGAAAGGTGAGTTTTAACCTTAACACACAACAACAGTTCTAACTAAACACCTGATTCCTATCCATTACACCATGAACTATTTAAGAACAAGAAACATTATATATAGTTCAGTAAGTACTTTCCCCTTTAATTAGCTCACTGGCCACATAAGATGTGACACCCATATGTTTAACCTTTAGAACCATAGGAACTTTAGTACCTCATAGGATACTTGTACCACTTTTTCCCTATGTACACCTTCACCTCCCTCTTTTCCTTTTGGCCCACCTTCCCCTCAGGCCCGGGGGGGGGGGGTCTAGCACTAACAGGGCACATGAACACCCTTTCCAGGGACCTGGTGTGATATATATCCCTTTGTGTACTACAAATAAGGGCAGGTCAGTGAGGTGCATCATATGTCAACTTCAGTAGGGGCCATACAGTCCTCCTTGACCTTCTGGGGGTTTCTTGCACTTCAGGACTTGTGGCTACCTCCTGCTTGGAGGCAGAGTCTATGTCACTTCCCCCTTGGCCTGTACCTTCTTCTTCAGTGAGGGCAGGGTTCTGCAGCTCTTCCTCTCCTATGCCACTCTGTCCAGGAGTGTTGTCTTGGGGCCATTCAGAGGACCCAGTCGAACTAGTATTCAAGTTTGATGTGGACTCTCCAAAAGGCGTTTCTTTGGGGGGACTGCTCTGGAACCACTCAAACGGCTCAGTCAGACTAGTATTCAAGTCCGAATTGGTCCCTTCGAAGGGGGTAGAAGGAGAAGCCTCCCTTTCAGCACCCTGCTCCCCAGGCACAGCCATGTCCATCTCTTCATGTCTATCAACTTCAGGGACCTCCATGTCACTTGCACTGAGCCCTTCTATCACAGGACCAGTCTCTAATGTCAGGGGCAGCCCCCGAAACAGTCTCTCTAGTTCAGGTGAAGGGTAAACACTCAGGCATGTTCTCAGCCTCTCAGTCTGATTCAACTGCTGAATCTTCTTCCTTGAGTACTTCCTGTAACTGGGCAGGTCCAGTCCCTGTAGGATCTCCATCTTTTCTCTTCTGTTGTCTGCGTACAGCAGCTGAAGTGGTTGGAAGAACATTCGGCTCTATCACATCAGTCTGTAATCCAACAATTTTACCTCCAGTGGGAAGGAGGTGGTTCCTGTGCATCACTTTGCACCTCCCCTCTACCACATACAGCATGCTTCCCCACCGGTCAGCAATTTTATGTTTTCCAGGTATGCTCAGACTCCTGAGTAACACTCGATCACTAGGCTCCAAGTCTTGCTCCCGCACTTTTTTATCATTCCTCTTTTTATTTGTCTGACTTTGTTTGTTGGCTCTTTCTGAGACTAGTTGATAGGCATCATTCAACTGTTGTTTCAGCTTTCTCACATTGTGAAAATATTCATTCTCTTTGATGCCATCCACTGACACTCTGAAACACAGGTCCACGGGGAGGCAGGTCTCCCTCCCAAACATCAGATGGTATGGAGAGAAACTCGTGGCATAATTTTTTTGTGCAGTTGTATGTGTGGACCTAAGTGTTTACTCGTTGGCTCCAGGTACACTTGTCTCTTAGATCTCGGGTGCCCAGCATGTCCAATAGGGTTCTGTTGAATCTCTCAGGCAGGGTGTCATCCTGGAGCTGGCAAGGTGTGGTTTGAGACTTTCTGATACTCCATAAGGAAAAGAGCTCTTTTATCAACTGGCTCTTGAAATTACGTCCCTGGTCTGAATGGATTCTTTGAGGTGCTCTATAGTGGACAAAAATTTTCTTGACCAACACTTTGGCCACGGTAGAGGCCCTCTGGTCCTTGTTGGGGTAAGCTTGACCATCCTGGCTGAAATGGTCTGTAAGTGAGTCTGGTTCCAACGTGAGAAAATCGATGCACACTATTTCCATCGGTGCACTTGTACTGATGTTAACTAATGGGGCAACCTTTTGCGGAATTGCTTTCCTCTGGATACACTGCCAACAGTTCTTGCAATAAAATTCTACATCAACTCCCATCTTGGGCCAATAGAATCTGCTCTTTAACAATTCTAGGGTATATTCACTGCCCAAGTGGCCCATATCATCATGTAGAACTTTCATCACCAGGCCTTGGAAACAGTCAGGCAATACCAACTGCACACGGGGTACCCCCTGCTGGTCCAGAGTCACCCGGTACAGCAAACCTTTCTTTAGCTGCAACTTTAGCCATTCTCACAGTAATAACCGAGCATGTGGATCACTAGCTTTTAATTGAGCTGGATCCCCTTTTCTTTGAAGCACTTGAATGTCTCCCCCATGATAGAACTGTTCTAGTGCTCTTTTTGTAAGTCCTGAGTAGTCAGCTGGGGCAAAGACCTCATATCCAGGGCAGTCAAATGGCACTAAGCTATAAGTAGGCAACTCCCAGATGCTCCTAAGCAGTCCATCAAACAAGGGGCATCTTCGAGAGAAGGGGACTCGTCACCATCAAATTTCTTACACAAAGCTTTTACCACTAGTTCAGGTATCTTGACCCAGGTGGAATGCTCAGCCCCCTGAGTTAAAGGGCATCGGGACAAAGCATCGGCATCTATATTATTCAGCCCAGACTGGTACTCTACAATGTAATCATACGTAGACAGAACCAACAACCACCAGTGGCCGACTACATCTAGTTTGGCTGTGGTCTGGAAAGGGACCTGGGTGTAATCATATCAGATGGCCTTAAGGTTAGCAAGCAATGTGAGAAGGCAGTAGGGAGGGCTGGGGGTATACTGGGATGCATAGGGAGAGGCATTAGCAGCAGAAAACAGGAAGTTGTTATCCCTCTGTACAGACAGTTGGTGAGATCCCATCTGGAGTACTGTGTCCAGTTCTGGAGACCCCATCTCCGCAAGGACATAGACAGGATAGAGGCAGTCCAGAGGAGGGAAACTAAAATGGTGCAGGGTCTGCAAGAGAAGCTGTATGAGGAGAGACTAAAGGAGCTTAATATGTATACCCTTGAGCAAAGAAGGGAGAGGGGGACATGATAGAAACTTTTAAGTACCTCAGTGGAATCAACAAAGTCCAAGAGGTAGCATTTTTCAGAAAAAGAGACTTGCAAGAACAAGGGGACACAATTTAAAGATAGAAGGACGACGGTTCAGGGGCAATGTGAGGAAGTATTATTTCACAGAGAGGGTAGTGGATGCATGGAACAGCCTTCCTGAGGAGGTTGTGGGGTCTAAAACTGTGGGAGAATTCAAGAATGCATGGGACAGACAAAAGGCAGTTCTTGTGGGGGGTAGGAAGAAATAGGCTGTTGGTTAACTAGGCTCTGCGGCCTATTCTGTAGGTAGGGAAATGGGCAGACTAGATGGGCCTAGCGGTCCTTATCTGCCGTCAAAGTCTATGTTTCTATGTTTCTATGTCTGTACATAAGTAAGCAGGTTGTTGTCGGTCTTCACAGTGATCTTCACCCTGTACAGGTAATCATGAAATTGGTCCATAACAGCCCACGTCAACGTCAAGAATTTCAGCTTGTGGATGGGATACCTCCTTTCTAAAGGGGGGTTGATGCTCCAGCTCGCATATGCCACTGGGCGCAGACCCTCTGGATATTCTTGATACAATACTGCCCCATGGCCACTGAAACTTAGATCTGTATGTAGGATATAGGGCTTCTGTGGGTCAGCATAGGCGGGCATTGGTGCATTAGTCAGGCAGTATATAATGTCCTCAAAAGCTCTATCATACTCCTTGTCCACTGGGAGCCAAAAGGTTCAGATGGATGAAAATATTTAGGTTTCTCAGCTTGGTCTCCAGGAGGGGGGTCTTCTTGCTCTTATTTGTTGGAGGATGACAAGATGGGTAGTCTGGGCATGGGAGACAAGGTGGTGAACTGGGCAAGCAACTAGTTAACAGACAGGAGACAGAGAGTGGTGGTAAATGGGGTACAATTTGGGAAGAGGGGGGTGACCGGAGGGGTACCACAGTGATCACTACTAGGACCAGTCCTATTCAATGTCTTCATTAGTGACATTGCAGAGGGGCTGGAAGAAAAGGTCTGCCTGTTTGCAGATGACACCAAGATCTGCAACAGGGTAGATATAAAAACATAGAAACATAGCAGATAAGGACCACAAGGCTCATCCAGTCCCCAGATACTCCAGAAGGGGTGCAGAAAATGAAGAGGGTCCTGGAGAAGCTTGAAAGATGATCGGAGATGTGGCAACTGAGGTTCAATGCAAAGAAGTGCAAATAATGTACCTGGATAGAGAAAACCCTGGGGAGAGCTACAGGTTGGGGTGGGAGGAACTGACTGTCACTAAAGAGGAAAGGGAACTAGGGGTTATCATCTCTGATGGCCTTAAGGGATCAAAACAGTGCACAAAGGTGGCAGGGAGGGCCAATGGCGTGCTTGGGTGCATAGGCAGGGGTATCACTAGCAGCAGGCAGAAGGTGGTGATGTCATTATATAAAATATTGATAAGGCCTCACCTGGAGTACAGCATTCAGTTCTATAGGCCACACCTGCGCAAGGACATAAACAACATGGAGACTGTGACATGGACAGCCAGTTCTGAGTGCTGCATCATTTTTTTATATAAAATGTATTACTGATTGTCTCTGCTGAGAAAATCTGGTACTCTTGAAATGAAATGACTCACCCCCCCAGGTTTCAGCTGAAAGATGAAAGCCATGAGAAAAAGGCTGAAACAGCATGTGAGATCGCACACACACACTCACACAGGTTTTTAGATACCAGGTGTTACACGGCAGGCCTGAAGCTAATGACAGAATAGAACAGGCACTGATCAAGGATCTCCTGTTTGTCTGAGTAAATTATAGCTGTAGTTGCAAAAAGAGAACTCAATATCCCTTTTTATGGTGTTAGCGGAAAACCCAAGTTATTACACAAGGGTGCAAAGTCATAAATGTTTCTTTGATGTCTGTGAGGGGCAGTAGACCCTCTACATCAAAGGGTTATATGAGAAATTGAGTTATGCTGAGGTCACAGAATCTTAATGCCTTATTAGGACATCCTGTTTCATATAGATATATATATATTTTATATATTCTGACAGAGGAGGAGGAGCTAGGTGACCTCACCCAAGAAGGGGTTTGCTTTAAGGAATATTCTGTTTTACTTCAGACACTTTTATCTAGACTCTGACCAAGAAAACATCCTTGAGCACTTTTAAGCAGGTATTTAGAGGTAGAGACAAATCTAAGTACTATAGGTAGGAATTGTACTGTTTAAACCTTGTTCTTTTAAAAGATTTGTATGTCTTGTGATATAACAGCTCTGTATTTTGAGTTTTACATATTTTTATCTATTTTAGTAAAACTCTTTTTAGAACTTACTTGGTCTGTCTTTGATTTCTTTCCTGTTGTAAGTGGAGTGTATATGGTTACAGCAGACACTGTGCATAAGCTTGAATGGTGGTACCAAACTGGAAAGGTAAGAATAATCTGAAGTCTTTATTTAAGTTTTTAAGGGCTAATTTTCTGTATACCTGGTTAGGTGCCCGTAGGCAAAGATATCTGGTCCCCCAAAGACAGAAATATCTGAGCCTCTGCATTGGGTATGCTAACAAGAGGTTCACAGTTTGAATCCCTCCAGAACTTGGGACCAAAGGTTGATTCGAACTCACAAAACAGACAAGAGGGTTACGTTGTTCTGTTAAACTGTTCACAAGACTGCACTCGAAGGTTGGCACTTTGGGAGTAGAGGGCCTGACCTGCTGAGTGGGTTTGTGACAGAGACTATCCAGAGAAGGGCAACAAACATGGTGCAAGGCTTGCACCTAACATATGAGGAGAGACTAAGGGACCTCAATATGTACTCACTGGAGGAGAGGAGAGAGTGGGGGATATGATTGAAACTTTCAAGCACCTCAAGGGCATAAACAAGTTGTAATTGGGGGACCTGTTCCAATGTAGAAAAAGTACTAGAACAAGGGGGCACAATAAGAAGTTGGAAGGGGTAGATTAAGAGGTAATGTGAGGAAGATTTTCTACGCAGAAAGGGTAGTCAGCACTTGTAATAGTCTGCCACAGGATGTAGTAGATGCAAGCACATTGGAGGGGTTAAAGCATGCCTGGGACAGGCACGAGGGAAGCTTGAGAAGGGACGGAGTAATGAAAAGTCCTTGATCACATAAGATCAGTGACCACATACAATGTATAGGGCCTACGGGCAGACTGGATGGGCCTAGCAATCCTTATCTGCTGACAGTTTCTATGTTTTTATGTTTCTATACCCCTGTAGTAAGTTCGAAAAAGGCCTGACTACTCTGGTGTAGTCCCTCACGAATCTCCCATAATACCCACAAAAGCCAAGCAGCCATTGTAGTTCTTTCAGGTTTCTGGGTTTTGGCCAGGGGGTGAGCGCCTCCACTTTACTGGGGTTGGTCTGAACGCCCTTGGTGGAGATGATATGTTCAATATATTTGACCGAGGCCTGGAAGAATTGACACTTATCAACAGAGAGCTTCAAGACAAATTCTTCCAGATGGTCTAATACCTTGAGAAGCTGCGACTCATGCTCTTCCAGTATCTTTCTGAATACAATAACGTCGTCCAAGTAAACTAAGCACTCCAGCAGGTTCAGGTCCCCCACAGTCTTTTGCATAAGGCACTGAAACTTTGCAGGAGCACACAAAATGCCCTGGGGGATTCTCTGAAATTCATAAAATCCTGGAGGGCATATAAAAGCTGTCTTCTCCTGATCCTGTAGGACCATGGGAATTTGGTAACACCCACTTCTTAAGTCCAAAATCGAAAATCACTGGCTGCCATTCAAGCAGTCTAGAGTATCTTGTATTCTTGTCATTGCATAGTGATCTAACACAGTACGCTTGTTTAAGGTGCGGTAGTCCAGGCACATTCTGATAGCCCCACCGCTATAGGCGAGGCATATGGACTGCAGGACTCCTGGATGATGCCTGCAGCTAGCATCTCCTGAAAGTGCCTCAACTTACATCATCTATGTCAGCAGGGGCGAGATGTCTGGATTGCTCTCTGCAGGAGTGCTCATCTGTGAGCCTTATGCGATGCTGCTCTCCTGTAACACAGCCAACATCCCACTCATGCAAGGATAATACTTTTGTCCTGGTAGCCTACTTCTTCTGAACATGCTCCTTCCACTCTTCCAGGATGGGGGAGTTACTCAAATCAAACAAGTCAGGGTCAATATGACCATAATCACTTCTTCTTTGAGGAGCGGGCTGCACCGCTGTATCAGCACAGTAAACCCTGGCTAACCTACGGCCCCTTCTGACAACCACTTCTCTGTCGGTTGTGTTCCTCACCTGCACAGCCACTCTTCAAACATAGGCATGAGCCCGTGCCGGTAAGACACTGGATTTCACTAATATTCCAGCCGGCAATCTATGTTCCTCAGGGGCATCCAGCATTAAATCTTTGTTCTTTTCCTCCTTTTTAGCTGCACTACTCTGTTGATATTACACTTTGCGTCAGGTGGCAACACAATCTCCTCACCATCTCTTCTCCAAACTATGCCCACAGATTCATCTACATCTTCGGGTGGGTTCACCCTTGTCTCTTATAGGCCTCCTGGACCACCAGCTGAATAGGTAATTTTCTCCCTTGCTGTTCTGCTTCTCTGGCTTGGCAAAGATAGGCAAGCCTACCAAACATGTGAGCATTTGTGCCCACCAGCACAGGTATCCCGTCATACACACCAGTCTCAGGGTGGATTAAAGCCACAGTCTCAACTGCATCTCCCGCTCCAACCACGTTAGTGGGGAAAGCCATCCATACTCTGACATATGCGAGGTAGGGGTAAGACTTCTCACTAAGCCCCCTACATGTAGTCATTCCAAAGGCTGCAACTCCAGGTGGCATAAGTGTCTGTCACACCAGATCTTGAACATGATAGTGACCTGGGAGCCACTGTCAAGGATGGCATGGGTGGTGACTCCCTCTATGGTGACAAGGGTTTCAGTTGATGGCCCCACTAGCCTTTGCATATGAAGGAGGGCAATTGAGGTGGCTTTCACTGAAGAGGCTTTTACATTAGCTATGGAGCTGGATCTGCATGGGGCCCCAGTACGCTCCTTTACTGGGCCCCACTGAAGTTTCCCAGAATCTGTCAGCCGATAAGAACCATACAGCCCAACCTAGTCTGCCCATTTCCCTACTTGGTTTGGCAATCCATACTCTTCCTTTATGCTTATCCCATGCACTTTTAAATCCTTATACTGTTTTTGCTTCCACAACCTCCTCCGCTGGTAGGCTGTTCCATGGATCCACCACCCTCTCTGTGAAAAAATCCTTCCTAGCATTCCCCATAAGCCTCCCTCCCTCCAGCCTCATGTTATGTCCCCTTGTCCTCGTGCACTTTCTTCTTTGAAATATGCTCCCATCCTGTACCCTGTTTATTCCTCTAAGGTATTTGAATTTCTCTATAATATCTCCTCTCTCCCTTCCCTGTTCCAGTGAATAGATGTTAAGTTCTTTGAGTCCTTCCTCATAAGGCTTGTGGTGCAGTCCATGTATCATTTTTGTTGCTCTTCTATGGACTGCTTCCATTCTGTCTATGTCCTTCCTGAGATGTGGTCTCCAGAATTGGACACAGTATTCCAGATGAGGCCTCACCAGTGATCTATACAGTGGCATCACCAGTTCGCTCCTCCTACTGGTTATGCCCCTTCCTATGCACCCCAGCATTCTGTTTGCTTTCCCCACTGCTTTTTTGCATTGTTTGGACAACTTTAGAGCATCGGATATGATAATCCCCAGGTCTCTCTCCTGACTTGTGGTGGCTAGAACCTGCCCTCCCCCCATCCTATATTCCTCACTTGGGTTTCTGTGTTCCAGGGGCATTATCTTGCATTTCTTAGCACTGAAACCCAACTACCAAACCCTTGACCATTCCTCAAGTAGTGTAGTCTTAGGTCATTTCTCATTTTATCTAGCCCAGGGGTCAGCAAGCCACATGCAGCTCTCCCAACCCTAACCTGCGGCTCCCGGGGCACCTTCCATTTCACCCACATACCTCCAAGGTATTCTGAGGGTGTTCTGCTTGGCTGTGAACATCCCACTGGTCCCGCTTCTTCCGCTGATCCCATTTCTTCTGCCTGCAGTGGACACATGGCTGAGAGGAACAAATAATTAGTTAGAGTAGGGCTTTCTTCTTCATGGTGCTTCCTTCTGGTCCCTTTCTAGTCTGTCCCTCTCCCTCTTCTGCCTCCTCTCCCCCTCCCAGCTGCATCATTAGCAGAGGTGGTAAACCCCCTCCTCTTTACCTGAAGCCCACCCCTAAAAAAGTGCAGGTGTGAATGTTTCTGCTTCCCCTCAAATCCGAGGCAGCACTATATAGCTGTGTTAACCTGAGGGGTAACCATAGCATTGGTTACATAGATACATAGACAGTGTCGGCAGATAAGGGCCTATGGCCCACCCAGTCTGCCCATTTGAGCTTGTAAGTTCAGTTTGTTTTCCTAGAAGTCTGTTGCCCCTTACCCCTGACCTCCAGAATTCCTTTATGTCTATCCCATGCATTCTTAAATCCTGTGATTGTTTCAGCTCCCACCACTTCCTCTGGCAGGGTGTTCCACTTGTCCACCACCCGTTCTGTGAAGAAATTCTTTCTCATGTTTCCTCTGAATCGTCCTCCCTCCAAATTCATCCCATGCTCTCTAGTCCTGGAACATCTTTTTCGCTTAAAAATAATGTTTTCTTCACCCTGTTCCTCCCTGTAAGATACTTGTATGTCTCTATCATATCCCCTCTCTCCCTCCTCTCCTCCAGGGAGTACATGTTCAGTTCCTTCAACCTGTCTTTATAGGACTTGTGATGCAATCCGTGCACCATCTTTGTTGCCCTCCTCTGAACCTTCTCTACCCTGTCTCTGTCCTTACATAGGTATGGTCTCCAGAACTGTACACTGTACTCCAGGTGGGGCCTCACTAGTGTCTTGTATAGCGGAATTATGACCTCCCTTTTCCTGCTGGTGATGCCCTGCCTATACATCCTAGCATCCTATTTGTTTTACCTGATGCCTTGTCACACTGTTTCTACCTTGAGGTCATCAGAGATGACAACCCCAAGATCCTTTCCTGCTTGGTGCATGCTATATCCTCACCCCCAACTGATATATTGTGCAGGGTTTTTGTGCCCATATGCATTATCTTGCACTTCCTTGCATTGAATTTCAACTGCCACACCCTGACCATTCTTCAAGTTTCTGCAGGTCGCTTCTCATTCTGTCTACACCCTCTGGTGTGTCTACTCTGTTACAGAGCTTTGTGTCATCAGCGAACAGTGAAATTCTGCCTTCTAGATCCTGTGCAATGTCACTGATGAAGATGTTGAATAGGACCGTCCCAGCACTGATCCCTGTGGTACCCCACTGGTCACTCTTCCCTCTGTGGAGTGACAGCCATTTACCACCACCCTCTGTGTCCTGCCACCCAGCCAGTTACCTACCCACCACACCACTGTCCTGCCCACACCCATATTCCCCAGTTTGTGTAATAGTCTTCCTATGTGGCACAGTGTTAAAGGCCTTGCTGAAGTCCAGATAGGCCATGTCCACTGCCCTCCCTAATCCACCTCCCTAGTCACCCAGTCAAAAATTCAATGAGGTTGGTCTGACATGACCTCCCCTGGTGAAACCATGCTGCCTTGGGTCCTGTAGTCCATTGACAACCAGATGTTCCACCAATCTCTCCTTCAGTAGTGCTTCCATGATCTTCCCACTACTGAGGTGAGGCTGACTGGTCTGTAGTTCCCTGCTTCCTCTTTATTCCCACTTTTGTATAAAGGGACTACATCTGCTGTCCTCCAGTCTTTGGGTACCTCCTCTGTTTCCAGTGATCAGCTAAACAGGATAGCCAGAGGTTCAGCCACCACCTCTCTTAGTTCTTTAAGGACCCTGGGGTGCACCCCATCTGGCCCCATTGCTTTATCAACTCTTATTACTTCCAGTCTTTGCTGTAACACAGAAGGAAAGCCAAGAAGATTGAGGAGTGCTTTCTGTCCACCTGCCCATCAAGGATCTCTCAGCCTTCTACCGCATAAAGGATCCCTCAGCCTGCTGCTGCATCGAGGATGCCACAGCCTGCCGCCGCATTGAGGAGTGCTCAGCCAGCTGCCACATCTAAGAGCACTCAGCCAGCCTGCCGTGGTATCGAGGAGTGTTCAGGCAGCCTGCCACCCCATTAAGGAGCCCTTTGCAGCCCTGCTTCACTGCCACCTGTTAAGCTCCATGTTGTGGCACAGTTGAAGGATCAGTGGCTCAGAGACCAGCAATTAGTCTGAGAAATCGGCACCCAGCACTCAGCACAGTTTCAGAACTGAGCTGTAAACACTTGGGCTGTGTGCTGTTGTGCTGAACAGGGTTCCACAGACTCGCCTGGGCCACTGATGAGCTACTGAACACTAAGGAAGGGGCTTACTACACCTTAGGCCAGGACATTTTCTGCACTAGCAGAGTGTGAGCAGTGCACTTGTGCTCAAATGGAATCTGGGCATCCCACTGCTGCCTGCTCCAGTACCCAAGTCTTTTGCTGGCCTAACACAGTGACTGACTACTGCTGCATTTACCTGCTGGGTTGCCCTGCAGTCATAGACAGCCTGCAGAGTTTCTTGCTGCTGCTTCCCAGTAGCCAGCCTGCCTAGAGAAGCAAGTGATTAGCTGTGTGAAGGAGACCAACAAGCAACCACAAGAACCCTGAAGAGGAGCAGGAACAACTGGACATATCCACAGGTAGGTGCATATGGACACTTTGAATTATGTGTTGTCTATTATGTTTATTAATAATTGGGGGCAATTCACTGGATGGGGGGGCAAGGCTGCAGTGTGTGACATCCTTGCCCTCTTGGCTAATCTGGTGTGTGGTATTAAGGGTGATATGTGTGCCCTTTGTTTGAGGTGCACAGAGGGAGGTCTGGTTTGTTCACTAGCTGGTTTGTTCACTAGGGGAGGTCTGGTTTGGTGCATCAGACAGCTGGTTATGTTTTATTAATATGATTGTAGCATAGTTGGTGTGAAACACCACACTCATATCAATACAAACGTCAGCTGTGGTCATGTGTGTGTGTGTATATATATATATATATATATATATATATATATATATATATAGCAAGTCTATCCTCCTCCGCCAACAACACGCACACCTCACTTTGCCTGTTTTTTGTTTTGCGCATGTGTCAGAGGGGTGGAGGTTGTTTGGATTGCTGTGTTGCTATATTTGTGTTAATATAATTTTGCTTGCAAACTCTTTTTATTGGTGGGGTAGGCTGCGGTACTGTAACACTGCATGTTAAAGTTGGGGATATGTCTGGCATGCCACCACTGCATTGTCACTTCTGCGTGTTTAATAAATAAGATGTTATTGTGCTGTGCTGTGCTGCCTTGTTTGGGGTGAGTGTGTATGGAGGGAGCTTCTGCTGTGCTGCATTGATCACTTCTGATGTTTTGCTGCACTATTTAAGTGTTGCACTTTACTGCAGTCATGTCGAGAAAAAACATCAGATGTGATCGAATACAGCCGGCTTGGGGTGTTCCACCTCCCACTCACCCCAAAAAGGTAGTGTATCTTAACACTGCATGTTTACGGGTGGGATATTTCTGGCTTGCTGCTGCTGTGTCGTCACTTCGTGTGTTTAATAAATAAGATGTTATTGCGCTGTGCTGCCTTGTTTGGGGTGAGTGTGTATGGGGCGGGGCTTCTGCTGCGCTGCATTGATCACTTCTGATGTTTTGTTGCACTATTTTACTGTTGCACTGTAACACTGTGGTCATGTTGAGAGAAAACATCAGATGTGATCCACCACAGCAGGCCATATCACCCCACCCATTCCCCCACAAAGCTTGTGTAACATAACACTGGTTGGTTCTGCATCTTAAAACAGCGCTTCTCTACTGTTATTGATTTTTGTGCCCTTTAGTAATGTCTCACATAAGAAGAAACATTCCTGTTCCCAATGTGCAGAATTGGTACATGTATTGTAAGGTCTGACTGCTTGTTTATCAGTTTTCTGGTTGTTGCCATCTGTCATGTTGAAACTCTTTCCAGTGTATCTCTGGGCATTCTGCCAGTCTTTGTGCTGCGCGTTCATTGTGGGTCCGATGCCTGTGACTACATACAACTCCAGCTCCCACTTGTGTCCATGGCATGATCTTTTCCTTCATCTGGACTACATATTAACAAGTAGTGGAACTCCTTTTGTGCACACGTTTGTGCGCACTTCTGCCACATGAATTTCTTAAAGAGGTTGTATGTTATGTTGTTGTCATTCTTTATAATGTGTCTCAGGTTGTGGAGCACCTTCTTTTTTTCTGTTCACATACTTTGTGCAACAGAACTTTTCATTTTTATTACTATTTTTCTTGTTCCCTTAGGTGTCTCAAAGTTCTGCTGTTCCATTTTATTGACATTATTCCTACCACATGGCAATTACAGTTATAGATTTTTTGGCGTCTTTCTTTTTGGGTTTTTTTGTGGCTTCCATTCAGAAAGTATCGGTGTACACTGCAAAGAAAAATGGTGCATATTGTTAAAAAAACAAATATTGCGGATGAGAACCAGACATTTCAAGATAAGTGGTTTGATTATGGCTTCATCGGTAGGAAGGGACTACCGTTCTGCGTGATTTGTCGAGAATCTCTTGCTGCAAACAAGAAATCAAATGTACAGCGTCACTTCATAACAAAACATGCAGCATTTGCCACTAAATACCCTAAAGGGCAAGCATGAAGGAAGGTCTTTGAGGAGCTGGAAAAGAAACTGGGGAAGGAGCAAACTGTGCTGATATCGTGATCATCATCTGCAGATCATCTCACGACAGCCAGCTTTATTGGAGCTCTGCATGTGGTTTGCACAGGGAAACCATTCATGGATGGAGAATTTTTGAAATATACATTTCTTGAAGTGGCTCCGTATTTGTTTGCAGAATTCTGGAAAAGGGCAAAATTATTTGCCAGGTTCAAGATTTGCTAATGTCTGCTAAGACCATAAAGGATTGTGCACACAAAATGATGCAGGATGTGGATTCCCAGGTTGTAAAAGACATTGTGTTATCTTCGTACTTTTCTTTAGCACTTGATGAATCCACAGACATCAAGGACACAGCACAACTGGCAATAATGGTATATTTTGTTTGTGGGATTGGAGTAAAAGAGGAACTAGTGAGCATTTGCCCTCTGAAGCAACAAACCAGAGGAAAGGACATATTTGATGCTCTCTATGAGTATTTCCAGGAGAATGTGCCTCTTGACAAAATTGTGAGTATTTGTACTGATGCAGCCCCCAGCATGACTGGATGTCACAAGGGACTTGTAAAGCTGCTTGAGATGAAACTACAATGGCCATTTATTATTTTCATTGCATTCTTTGTCAGGAGTCACTGTGTGTCCAGTCCCTTGGAAAGGGGATGGCAGATGTTATGGCACTGGTTGTGAAAATTGTAAACACTGTTCTTGCCAGGGCTCTGAACCATCAGCAGTTCAGACAACTACTGGAAGAGCTGGACTCACAGTATTCTGACCTACTGATGTACAACAATGTTTGTTGGTTTTCCAGGGGTAAGGTCCTAAAACGGTTTGCAGACTTTTTGACTGAAATTAAGCAATTTTTACAAGAGAATGGCATTGTGCATGAAGAAATATCAAACAGCTTTTGGCTTCAGAAGTTTTACTTTTTGGTTGATCTGAATGGACATTTGAACTGACTGAATATTTGTCTGTAAGGAAGGGGCAATACTGTGTTCTCCCTGTGTGAACAGGTTCTGACATTCTCATCAAAACTGAGAATGTTCCAGAATGACTTAAAAAGAGGAACACTTCTTCACTTTGAATACCTTTATAAATTTAAAATGGACAATGAGACACGAGAACCCAGCTTCACCATGAACACTGCAGTGCTTGATGAAGCCGTCAATGGGCTGATCAAAAACTTCAGACACAGATTTAATGATTTCAGAAAATATGAACTAACCTTCCAGTTTATGACCTAGTCATATCAGTCAAATCTCGATTAAATATGGCTGGACTATTTTAACATCCCCATTGCTGACTTGGAGATGGACGTGGTTGAATTTGAAGAGTCACACATTTGGACAGATAAATTTAGAGAGCTACAGTAAATGCAGAGCTAGAAAATCTGGCAAGAAGAAGGGCAGAGCTAGTGGTAGTGCATAAGTGGGCCGATATGGAAAGGTCACCAAAAACAGATGGGCTCGTCTTCCAAGTTTGTATGGCACTCTCTGATAATTTCAAGACAATGAAGTGACTTGCTTTTGGAATGCTGTCAGTTTTTGGTTCCACCTATCTGTGCAAACAAGTATTCTCTCACATGAACTGTATTAAAAACAAACTCTGCTCTCAGCTCACTGATGGATCATTAGATGTTTCTACTCGATTAAAACTGACCAGCTATGAGCCAAGTGCCAAAAAGCTGAGCAAAGGGATACAAGGGCAGAAATCGTACTAATATAAATTAATGAATTGAATCAATGATGTCTGTATTTTGGGGAAGAGGTTTTATGTTTTTTTTGGAAGTCTGCCTTTAATGAATTGGCACAGAAAAATAGTGACAGAGCAGTAACAGAGAAGTACTGGTTGTATCTGGCCTGCAAGCTGATTTCAATGTCTATAGAGCTCTAAAGAACTTTTGTAAAAAACAAGTTAGAACTGCGAAGAGAAACTACTTTAAAGATCTACTGCTTAGCTCTGCCTGTGACCCTAGGAAATTTTGGGCCCATGTTATAACCTTTCTTGGGGCTTCTCAATTGGTTACCCCTGGGGATATGATCATAAACAAGGCTCATTGTAATAACTCTCATACCACAGCCAATTCTTTCAACTGTCTCTTCTCTGATCATACCCAATATACCTCATCCTTCCAACCTAATGCAACACACTCTCAGCTCCTACCTACTACTCATCCGGACACCCCGGATGCTCTATCTCACAAGCCTCCATATGCTCCACCTTTCTACTTCAAAGCTGTATCACGAGCCGAGGTCCTGAAACTACTGCGATCCATCTCTGTTAACACTAGCTCTGGCTCTGACTCCCTAGAATACCAACTCCTGAAACTTACCACTCCCCTCATTGCCTCACCGCTAGCAAAAATCTACATGCTATCCATCTCTTGTAGTATGGTCTCTGACCTTTGGAAAACTGCTCGTGTCATGCCTGTCTTCAAAAAAGGTGACCCAAAGGTCATCACTAATTACAGACTGATAACCATTCTTTCGGTCCTGAGCAACATTCTGGAGAGTATTGTGACTACTCAAACAACTGACTACTTAACAAACTTCAGCCTGCTCTCCAATACCCAGCATGGTTTCAGGAAAGGCTATAGTATGGCTACGGCCCTCCTCAAATTCACCACCGACACACTTTCCAAAATGGATTCTGGTAATCTTACAGGGGCTGTTTTTATTGACCTCACAAAGACGTTTGACCTTGTTGATCATCCCTTGCTCCTCTCCACACTTTGACACCTGTACTTCTTGTCCTCTGTTGTTGACTAATTTAGAAGCTACCTATCTAACAGGACTCAGACTGTGAAATTTAATTCCTCCCTATCCAATAGTGCTACCATCAACATCGGGGTGCCCCAGAGCTCCATTCTTGGGCCCCTTCTTTTCTCACTCTTCATAAACAAGGTTGGTGATGCTCTCAAATCCTATTCAGCTACTCTGTATGCAGATGATCTTGTCATCTATACCAGCCCTACTAGTATAGGCTGTATTAATGCATCCCTTTCATCTGACTTTAAAATATTCAAAACTGGCTAGATTCCCACAAGCTAGTACTCAACTCAAAGAAAACTAAAACCATGCTGCTAGGCTCAGCTCTGAAGCTCAGGGTTTGTCCAATGGCACTGTTGGTTCAGGACTTAGGTGGTACTCAGCTGGAATGTGTGACTTCATTCAATTACTTGGGTGTCCTGCTTGATCAATCCCTGGACTACAGCCTTCACATACAATCCACTTGCAAAGCTGTCAATGCTAAACGGGGTGTAGCCTGTAAGACTAGCTATATGCTCATGCCCTCAGATAAACTGGCACTTGCCAGAGGTATTCTGCTCCCTACCCTCACCTATGGGGCTCCCATATTTGCCGCTGCTCATAAAACCTCCCTCCTCAAATAGGATGTTACTTATAATAACATATGCCAGTACGCCTCCTCATCTCCTCGACTCAAACACCACTGTCAACTCTACAGTGACCTTGGTTGGCTCTCTCCCTCTGCTAGCAGGCAATACTACCTTGGCTCACTCATGGATTCGACTACCCGGCATCAGACCAAACTATCATTTGCAGCACTGCTGGTTCCCCAAACCTCATCCTATGGACTACGATCTGCTGATAAATCTTTATTAAATGTATTTAGGTGTCACACAAGCAAAGGAACTGATGCATTCAAGTATGCTGCACCACAGCTGTGGAATGCCCTGCCCCTTGACCTTAGGTTATCCAAGTCCCATCGTGGCTTTAAAAGTGAACTGCACCTTTATCTATCACTTGCAGATGCATGCACTTGCTTTGACCCTACCTAACATCTGTGGGCCTGCCGCTAACATACTCCTGACTTGGTCTCACCCCCACTACCTATAACCCTCTAGTCCCACTACTCCCTGCCCCGTTCCAAATTCTTCCTCTAGCTAAAGCCCATTGTTGCTCTCTTTTCTCCCCATAGATACACCAATGAATAAATGTTTGCCCTCCTCTTTTCCTTCTTCCTACACTGACCCCCTCTCACTGCTGTGGCATTTATTATATTCCACAATCCTGTTTATTTCTTTTATGTAGCTGTTTTTCTAATTTCTTACATATTGTAGTTTTCAAATGTTTGCCTGTTCTATGGTCTCATACACTGTACTTGTTCAACTCAATGTGATTAATGCCCTTATGAACTGTTACTCTGTATGTTTCTACATGGTTGTACTTTCTCGGGTCGTGTCTGAAAATAGTCATTTTATGACTAGCGTACTTAGCCGGTAAACAAAAACTAAATAAATAAATAAGTCTTGGGAAGATGCTTTTGTAATAGCCAGCAGTTTGTGCAATGGAACAGAAAAGAGGTGACTAACAAGTACTGTAGAGAGTGATTTTTCTTGTAGCCAGCAGTTTATGCATTGGTACAGAGAACTGGTGACAGAGCAGTACTGGTTGTACTTTGGGAAGAGGGATTTTGAATAACCAGCAGTTTATGCATGGACACAGAAGTGGAAACTAGTTATCCAAACTCTCTTTTGTCAAAATACAGTCAATTCTGTGCAGCAGTTTAAGAAGTGGCACAGAAACATGGTACCTGAACAGTATTGGTTTTATCATGGGAAGAGGATTTTGAATAACCAGCAGCTTATGCATGGGCACAGAAATGGTAACAGGTTATTCAGAACCTCTCTTGCCAAAACACAACCAGCACTGTGCAGCAGTTTTTGAAGTGGCACAGAAACACAGTACTTGAACAGCATTGGTTTGATCATGGGAAGAGGGATTTTGAATAACCAGCAACTTATGCATGGGCACAGCAGCTTATTCAAAACCCCTCTTGCTAAAACACAGCCAGCACTGTGCAACAGTTTATGTACTGGCACAGAAAAGTGGTACTTGAACAGTACAAGTTGTATCCTGGGAAAAGGCATTTATAATGGCCAGCAATGTGTGGATTGGCACAGAAATATGGTAGCTGGTTATTCTAAATCCCTCTTCCCAAAATACAGTCAGTATTGTTCAGCAGTCCCTGCACTGCCACAGAAAAGTGGTACCTGAACATTGCTGTCTCTATTTTGGAAACAGGGATTTTGAATAACCAGCAACTTACACATGTGCACAAAAGTGGAATCTAATTATTCAAACTTCCTCTTGCCAAAACACAGCCAGTACTGTGCAGCAATTTATGAAGTGGCACAGAAAAGTGATACCTGAGCAGCACTGGTTTGATCATGGGAAAAGGGATTTGGAATAACCAGCAGCTTGTGCATGGGCACAGAAGTGAAATCTGACTATTCAAACCCCCTCTAGTCAAAACACAGCCAGCACTGTGCAGCAGTTTATGTACTGGCACAGAAAAGTGGTACTTGGGAAGAGATAGTTATAATAGCCAGCAGTTAGTGGATTGGCACAGAAATGTGGAACCTGGTTATTCTAAATCTCTCTTCCCAAAATACAGTCAGTACTGTTCAGCAGTTCCTGCACTGCCACAGAAAAGTGGTACCTGAACAGTGCTGTCTCTATTTTGGAAACAGGGATTTTGAATAACCAGCAACTTACGCATGTGCACAGAAGTGGAATCTCATTATTCAAACTTCCTCTTGCCAAAACACAGCCAGCACTGTGCAGCAATTTATGAAGTGGCACAGAAAAGTGGTACCTGAGCAGCACTGGTTTGATCATGGGAAGAGGAATTTGGAATAACCAGCAGCTTGTGCATGGGCACAGAAGTGGAATCTGGCTATTCAAAACCCCTCTCATCAAAACACAGCCAGCACTGTGCAGCAGTTTATGTACTGGCACAGAAAAGTGGTACCTGAACAGTACTGGTTGTATCCTGGAAAGAGACATTTTTATAGTCAGCATATTGTGGATTGGCACAGAAATGTGGAATCTTGTTCAAAATCCCTTTTCCCAAAATTTAGTCAGTATTGTTCAGCAGTTCATGCACTGCCACAGAAAAGTGGTACCTGAACAGTACTGTCTCTATTTTGGAAACAAGGATTTTGAATAACCAGCAACTTACGCATGAGCACAGAAGTGGAATCTGGTTATTCAAACTCCCTCTTGCCAAAATACAGCCAGCACTGTGCAGCAGGTTGTGAAGTGGCACCCGAAAAGTGGTACCTTAACAGTACTGGTTTGATCATGGGAAGAGGGATTTGGAATAACCAGCAGCTTATGCATGGGCACAAAAATGGTAGCAGGTTATTCAAAACCCCTCTTGCCAAAGCACAGCCAGCACTGTACAGCAGTTTATGTACTGGCACAGAAAAGTGGTACCTGGGAAGAGATAGTTATAATAGTCAGCAGTTAGTGGATTGGCACGGAAATGTGGAACCTGGTTATTCTAAATCTCTCTTCCCAAAATACAGTCAGCACTGTTCAGCAGTTTATGCATTGCTACAGAAAAGTGGTATCTGAACAATACTGTCTGTGTTTTGGAAATGGAGATTTTGAATAACCTGCAGTTTATGCTCCGGTACAGATAGTAGTGCATGAACCTTATTGGCTGTATTTTGGTAAGTGGGATTTTTAATATCAAGAGGTTGATACATTTGCACAGAACTTTTTTTTTCAACAGAAACAGCTAGTTCATTTGCATAGCAAATTGTTATTATTATTCATTAAACACAGTGTAGTCATTTGCACAGAACATTTATTTATCGCTCAATAAATACAGTGAATTCATTTGCACATAAAATGTATTTATTGTTCGATACAAACCAGTGAATTCATTTGCACAGAAAATGTATTCAATAAAAACTGAATTCCTCTTAATTTAGCAGTCGGTGTTGTTCTTTTAACAAAGTAACATATATTTTGGCATAAATGAGATGTTTTAAGAATGTCTGGCACATACATGTGCATTTTAGTCCCCAACCACATTTTTGAATGACTCTTTTGCGGTTGGCCATTTTTTGATCATTGGCCATGCGGTTCCCAGGCCTGAAAAGGTTGCAGACCTGTGATCTAGCCCCTCCTGTGTGTCGACTTTGTTGCAGTTCTTGGTGTCATCTGCAAACAGGCATACTTTCCCCTCCAGTCCCTCTACAATGTCACTTATGAAGACTTTAAATAGGGATTGGACCCAGCACTGATCCCTGTGGGACCCTGCTGGTCACCTCCCCCTCTCTTTGGATTTTATGCCATTTACTCACAACCTCTGGGTCCTGCCTTTTAGCCAGTTTCCAACCCATTTTATCACTTTAGAGCCCACACCCAGATTCCCCAATTTGTTGAGCAACCTTCTATGCAGAACAGTGTCAAAGGTCTTGCTGAAATCCAGATAAGCCACATCCACTGCCACTCCCTGATCCACCACCCTGGTCACCCAGTCAAAGAAATTGATAAGATTAGTCTGACAGGACCTTCCCTCAGTGAATCCATGCTACCTTGGGTCTTTCACACCGCTTGACTCAAGGAGCTTCACTACCCTCTCCTTAAGCAGGGACTCCATCACCTTCTCCACCACTGAGGTCAGGCTTACAGGTCTTTAATTACCTGCCTCCTCCCTACTTCCACTCTTGTGTAGGAGGACCACCTCTGCCTTCCTCCAGTCCCCAGGTACCTCTCCCATTTCTAGTGATTGGTTGAAGAGGGTTGTCAGCGGACCTGCTAGGATTTCCCTTAGTTCCTTCAAAACTCTGGGTGAATCTGGTCTGGCCCCATTTCCTTGTCTGTCTTTACTTTCCCTAGTTCCTCCAAGACACTATCCACCATAAATAGACTGGTGTACACCTCTCCCCCCCCCCGCCGTAAGCCTTTCCTTGTGAGTCTCCGGTCCTCCCCTCCCTCTTCCTTGGTAAATACTGAGCAAAAATACTTGTTCAGTAACTCAACTTTTTCAATGTTGTCCTCCATCCGCTCACCCTCTCCCTTCTCTAGATACAATACCATTTCTGGTCTTCTTCCTCTCGCTAATACAATGGAAGAAGGTCTTGTCTCCCTTCTTAATAGCTTGTGCTATTCCTTCTTCTGTTCTTGCTTTAGCCCCCCTGACAGCTTTCCCAGCCTCTCTCTGCTTCTTCAGATATTTTACTCTATCTTCTTCTTTCTGTGTCTCTTTGTATTTCCTGAATGCCTTACTTTTTTCTTGCACTTTCTCAGCTACTGACTTAGAGAACCACAGTAGCAGCTTCTTTCTTTTTCTTTTGCTAAGCAGTCTAACACATTGACTTGTCACTCCTGCTATGGCTCTCTTAAGTCTAAGCCTCTGTTCTTCTACCCTTCCCCCATATCTTCTACTGCCAGGACAATTTTGAGCTGTTCCCCCATCTCCATGAAATTGGTCTTCTGGAAATCTAGGATCTTAATCTTTGAATGACTTTCTTCTGCCAATGTGCTTACTCTAAACCACACAGTTCTGTAGTCACAGGTACCAAGGGGACTGCCCAACTCAACATCCATGATTCTGTCCCAGTTTATCAGCACTAAGTCCAGTACACCTGAAGAGGCTTTTCTTCCTTGCCCAACAGTTTATTAGCCACTCAATAGGGATCCGCTGGTGCCTGGCACCCTCTCCAGTAATGCGCATTCCTTCTACATCAGTAGCAGATTATCTCTTCTTGCTTAGTTTCTCTGGGGTAGTAGGCCTCAGGAGGCATTCAGGGTGGTGGATAGCTGGGGGCCACTGGATACAACGAGGGAATGGGAAGGGAAACTAGAGCTATGGCAAAGGGAGCAGGAGGGGAAACTGGGGCTATTGCTTGGGCCACAGCTACTGGTTTGGGAGCCCCTGCTCTTAACACCCCCAGAGTCTTTAGTTCATTAACAACCTGATTCAGTTCCTGCAACCAGGCTTCAATCTGAGGTACTATGGGGTTGGTGTAGGTGACACCCCCAGGCCCATCAGAGGAAGGGTGGCAGAGGCTGCCTGAGTGGACTGTTCAGTGGAAGCTTCAGGGGTCCTAATAGGATCAACACCAACCCTTTCCAACACTTCTCTGTATTTTTTCAGTAACTTTTTCACCTCAGAAACCTCAGCTGGGGAAGTAGCTTCTTGGACCTGAGCAGTAAGTACTATAGTGGGCCAGACCCCCCCCACTGGGTATCTCTTTCCACCACCTCTCTCACCTCCCTAAGCAGCACCTGGAGCAGTGGTGGATTACTCATTTTGTCTTTCAGGCCCAACTTTAGTAGCAACAATTCTGAGTATTGGGCACCCCTCAGTACTTGTTTTAACCTAGTCTTATTCAAGTCAGAAGTTTGGATCCCCCTTTTCTATATACCTTCTGCAGGGCCTTCTCCAGCCTCTGCACATATTCAGACAAGGGTTTCCCCTTCTGCTGACAGGTTGTCCTAAGCCCCCACCATAAGTCTTAACATGACTCCATGATACCGAAAGCACTGTCCAAGGCAGCTATATAGTCTTCGACCTTGGCTTCAGGGTCAGTGGTCCAGCGAGACCAAATGGCATTGAGAGCAGGGCCCCACAAGCTCTCCGTTAACCTTTTCTGTTTTTCCCCTTCACTGCACTGCCAGTCTTGGAGCAGTGGTAACAACATACAGTAGTTTATCTTTGACTCATAATCCTCCTCCCCCATGGGAGTAGACTATACACCTGAAAACATCCTCAACTTCCTATATAAGATTCCATGGGGTGGGCACCTGCCTGGGCCTAAGCCTCACATCTGGCTCAAGGGCCTGTAAAGGGTCAGGCTGTCCCACCCCCAGGGAACCCACACTGAACATTGTCACTATAGCCCAGGCCTCTGCCTTGCCCTCTACCTCTATGGCCTCCAGCACCAAGGCAGCCTCTATAGCATTTATACATTCCATCAACACAGTTAGCTTACAAGTACCTGAATCAAGCATCTGTCCCCGCACTTTCACTTTACCCAATTTTGTTATGGTGGACAAGTGTTTTCTATTTCACCCTCGTCCATCTCAGGGGGTACTCCTAGCAACAAAAAGGACATCTGGGGGTCCATCCTCATACCCCCGCTCCATTCCACCAGCCTCACTTTATCCTTTTCTTGAGGCCTACATTTCGGCCAGGAGGGAATAGACTTGGGTGCTGGAGACCCAACAGGGATCGTTACAGTTGGGTCCTCCATGGTGGGCATGGCTGGCAAATGGGAGATCCCAGTGGTGCCTCTAAAGATGTAGCCCAGGTGCCGTGTGCCGGTGGGCTACTACCCCTGCCTGTTGGCCCTCTTAAAGGTTAAGAGGCCTGGGTCCTGCTATGGTGGTGTTCAGGGGTCCTAACCCAAAGATCAAAATAGTGTGGTGCCTCCACCTAGAGAAAATTAGAAGTGGGTCAGATGACTGGCTGGCACAGCCCCCTGGGATGCTGCACCTATCCACCTCCCCTACCAACCACTCCACACACTGGATACCCAACAATTCAGTATCACCATAAACCATATATCTCAGCAGTAAACACGGGCAATGAATTTCACAAAACACAGCAGTTTCAACAAACAAATTCACAGCTTTATTCAGGGATTAAGGACTAGGGAAAGGGATACCAGGACATAGGGTAGCTATGAAGGAAGAAAAAAAGTTAGTGGAATATGCAACAATAAAATATGTGGACCCACAGACCAAGCTCTCTCCCATTGGTACCAGTGTCCCCAAAACTGTCCCTAGGGGTACCACTAAGTGCAGGCCTGATCGGTGCATGGGTTGGCTGGCTGTTGGGGCCTGAAAATAGTTTAGAAACTTGTAGAATGAAAACAGATCAATTCCCCCTTTTTTCCCTCCCAGGAGCCAGGTCCTGGGTACTCACGGTTTGTCAGTCTCAGCACCAGGGGAATGGAGCTCTATGATTTAGTGCAGCAAAGCAGAAACAGGCCAACCAGGATCCCTCTGACAGGATGGAACTTGCTCGGGGATCTTGCAACTGGTCACTTTGATTGTAGTTCAGGCCTCTTGTCACCTTCAGCCACTTCTAGCCCATTGCAGATCACTGTGGCAGAACAACACTAGCATCAGAAGGCCCAGACCCAGCAGTGGCTCCCCAGCCCAGCTCCCCCAATGGGTCAGAGGTGTCCTAGCACCCCAGCAAGTGCCAGTGACCTCCTAAGACAGTGGGTCTCAATTGAGAGGGGTTAGCAAGTTCCTTCCCTGAGTCTGGGTGAGGACTCTCAAAGGGGGTCATCCTGGAGTCCCTGCACTGAGTTCTAAACAAGAAAGGTTTGCAGGCAGTCACTCCAATAAAGTGCAGTGACAATTTAGTGGGTGCTAGCCTAAACTTCAAGAAGCGCATGTGTTATCCAATGGGGCGGGGGGGTCCAAGAACAAAAAAACCCTGCACACCAGTTCACACTTTTCAGTTAAGCTGTGTTCACAACCTTTCTTCAGCTGCAGCTGGGCCTCAGCTCTCAGCCACTTTACCCAGTTCGCCCAGGACACACACACAGTACTTGGCTAGCACCATGTTGACCAGAGATGCTCTGCCTCTCCAGAAACCCATTTGTAGTCCCACACAAGCAAATGACCTCTCAGCAATTACTGTGGCACTCTGATAATCTGCACAGTCCTCTCAGCTAGTTCAGCTTCGTAGTGCAGAGTTTCTGCAGCATTTAGTTTTCTCCCAACAACAGTAAATAATTTCTCAGTACCTGGGGAATCAGGATCATGGTTCAGTCTCTTTCCCTCTTTTCCCTTCTCAATCTGATTCTGCAACAAAGCAATTTCCAATTCTGCAGCAGAGCAATCTCCACATAGGGCCTGAGTAAGTCCTTGGCGTCCAAAGTCCACTCTCACAGGGTACTCCTGACTCATACAGAGCCTGGGAACAGACTGAAGAAATACCAGAAAGTCCACACAGTTTCAGCCAAATATTCAGGGTTCTGATTGGCTGATGGAGCCTATCAATAATCTATATCCATAGAGATCCATATTTCCTGCTTGTTTATCGGGGCATGATCTAGGCACCAGAATTAGTCCCCTCCTTTTCCCAAGAGTCCCTTTGAGTCAGTTTTGGGTGCCTAGATCACTGATTGGCTGCCAGTGAAGACTAAAATTTTATCAAAATATCAGCCTCAGTCTGTCTGATGCAGTCCAACACAGTTCCCCATTTGTTCGACCCTAGTGCAGCCAAGCAGATCACTTTATTTATTCATTTACCCCCACAGCATTGTAGCCCCAACTGCCCCCTTTCAAATGAGCTCACACTTATATATGTGAGAGCAGTGGTTCCCCAGTTGCTGCCGCCCCAACGCAGTCCCCCTAGTCAGCAGGCAGTGCCCATAATTATTAATATAAGAGAGCTCATTAACATGTATGAGCTCTCGAACACAGCCCCCAAGACAAACTCTTTATTTTTTATAACTGTCCTTTGGAAAAAATTTTCTCCAGCCTGTCTGAAGTCTCCAGTCCCCATAATGTTCAGGAGGGGCACCGGGACCACCAACAATTCCTCGGATTTCAATCATAACAGCAGTCGGCACCACCTTATAGTGCTACTTCCGCATGCATGATCTCCCACCAGTACCAGATGAGCAACACAAGTGCTGCTGATCGTTGCTCCAGTTCCGAAGCCTGAGACGGGCTGAAAGCAAAATCAGGTACCACCTGAGAAGCCCTGAGACAACAAAAAAAGACCCGGGCGGTGGCAGTGACCCAGGGGAAAGTTTGGGGGACACCAGGAACTGTAATGGGAGATGGGGGGGTGACCAGGCAATTCAAGGTAAATTCTGGGGGGGGGGGGTTACACAATATTTTTGGAAAGCGGTAGGAGAATGCTGCCTAGCCTGCTGAGGTGGATTTGGGTGGGATGGTTAGGGTGTGCGAGTCACTGTTTCTGGGGGAGTGAGAGGAAGGTGGCTTGAGGGAAAGAGCAGAGGAAACATACCGGGGGAGAGAGTGAAACCAGAATTTAGCTATAAAGTTGGTGCAGTGGACATTGCACCTGTCCCCAAGGGAGGGAAAAGAGAGAGCTTGGTATAGGTCACAGTGATGGGTGCGGGGAGGGCAGTCCAGAGTAAATTGGCAGAATGAGTGGAAGAGAGAGTCCAACCTGGTTAGAGAAGATTTTGGAGCAGCCATTCATGTTTTCCGGCCACTTTGTTTAGTACCTAATCTGCTACCCACCAATTTCTTTTTTACCTTGGCAGCACAAAGAGGCTTAAGGCCTTGATCTACATCAGAAGCAGGATCTCTTTGTGAGGAAGTTCTAGAAGCAGTATCAGAATCTAGATCCGCCATAGTGTCTTCTACTGGGAGAGAATCAAATTTATTGGAGATAGGCAAAGTATGCACAGGGCTATCTGAGACACCACCATCTCCTGGTGTTACAGCAGAACTCTGTAGGCCACTACAGCGACAATCAGGCAAAGGTGGTGGGGGAAGCGCCATTGCAACCACAACAGACTGGTCACTAACAGGGAGAACAATTACTCCTGGGGTATAGGGCTAGAAGACATAGAAGTAGAAGCAGTTACAGCCTCCCCAGACCGAACAGGGTCAGGAGGTGTGGGAACCACAATGGGAGTAACTGTGGCTTCAGAAGGAACTACAGGTTTGGGCTGCCTAGGGGGTGTAGGGTCTATAGTCCCCCTGCCCGACCTAGCCGTATTAATATAAAAGTCTTGCATGGCAAAAGCCATATCATCAGTATTGTGGGAAGCCAATGGGCATTCAACAAAATTATGTCCAGGTTCCTCACAAAAATTATAATTGGGGCATTGACACAATCCAATCCCGCATGTCCCAATTCCCAACAACGAAAACATTGAATGTTATCGCAGGTAGTACTAATTTGTCATAAAGATCCACATTTGTGGCATCTCCTAGGTTGACCTGAGTAAAAAACAAAACTTTTATCTCAACCTAAAAAGAAACAATTTGGAAGATGTTAAAAATCATTATCGATCTGAAACAGTTTCACCTTAATCTGGAATTCTCTGCAAAAGACCCTGAAGCTGAACACTTTCATTCCTATAGCCTCCTTCAAAAAGCTGTACCTAAGTCTTTTCCCAGAGATATGCAACTGCTTCCACAAGTCCTAGTCCCTTCAGACCACTTTCCACCCCTGCCCCCATTAGTTTCCCCCACCCTTATCTGTTTAGGCATTCATCCACTATCATCGTTACAATTTTTCTCCTAAACCCCAATACCTTACCTTTAGTTAATCAAACCTGTCTTTTTTTTTCTCTTTTTGCTTTGGTGCCCAATATCACTGGTTAACCGCCTTGTATATATATGTATATTATTGTATCTGTTCATTTTTAAAGTCTTTGTTCTTGTACTCAATCTGTATTTGTATATATGTGAAATTATACCCTTATGTTGTTTCTGACCAATCAGATCCATCTTGTAAATGAGCTATGCTCAATGATGTTCGCCTGAATAAATAACGATTTTGATTGATTTATTGATTGATTAATCCTCCATCCCCCATTACAAAATCCCTCAGAACCTAAAATAGGGTCAGGAGCTCCCTGTACGTCACACTTCCTTTCTAGCCATTGCAAAATATCAGTAATATTCACCCCTTCGTTTCTAAACAATACAGTAATAATGCGAAAGGATTGCTTAGTTAAGGGAATTACTTGAAAATGAACCCATAAAGGGTTGGTCTTTAAAACAGCATATTTAGTCCAGAAACGTTCAAGAATTGTAGCTGTCCTGAAACTAATGTCAAAATTATGCTCTCCTGGAGCATGAATAAGGGCATATACCTCAGTAGGGGGTGAATCCCAGTGATTGTTTCAAAAGGATGCGGCCTACAAAAAGCCGATCCGGTAGTTCTTCCATGCCCCCTAAATAGCGCAAACAAATTGCGTGTCTTCTCTTAGCCATCTCGACTGGCTTATGAAACAGTTCTGCATAAGTCTTTTTCGGAGCCCCCTCAGTAGAAGGAGCCATATCGGAACGTACCAAATCATCCCCCTCATCCCCCACTACAGTCTGGAGTGTGGGCCCTGTGTCAGGAAGAGAAATAAGAGGGGCAATAAGAAGGGGTACCTGAAGGAGAAGTCTGAGAGGCACACTGAGTTGTAAGTAGGGCCAGTAAGTCCGGGTTCAATAAATCCAAATCCGAGGCCTGTGGTAAATTAGCTACTTCCTGCATTGGTACTGCACCTGTTACTGTTGGAACGTCCTCTGCAAATGCCCACTTACCATCATCATGGCGTTTCCAGCCAGCTCATAGCAAGACCTCCTCAGCTGTCCACCCAACATCTCCTGGCTGCACATCAGGGAACTGGGGCAATTGCTCACAAACCACCTCTTGAACTTCCAGGTTCATCTCTGCGGATTCTCAGACCTCCGACATAAAGACTTTCAATGCTGAAGTTTCAGGCAAGTGAACAGACCCTTGCAGCCGATTCCTCTTATTTTCCTCTTGCAACAGTGCAGAAGCGTGTGCATAATCTTGGAGAGCATTTTTAATCTTGTCATTCAGCTGCTGTTGCAAAATTAAGTCCAAAGCGGCTTCTTCTGAAGCAGGCACCATTGCTGCACAAACTACTGTAGAACTGAGTGGCCGCTCCCCTCTTTCAGCGTTTAAGACACCCACCGGGGAGACCTTGCCACAGACATCCACCTCCTTACCAAGCACTGACATGACTGAACGTGCACACCTACGAGACAGTGCCCCCTACCACAGAGTAGGGGAATTTCCCTGGTGCCCCGTCCAGATTTCCCCCCATTCACTAAAATACCTCCAACAGCTTAATCTGGTTCAAAGTCAATTGGCATACATCTGTATCCCCCTCCCCCGGGTCGTACCTGAAAATAGGCAGAATTTGTCAGTGCACTTACCCGGTCAACAAAAACTAAGTAAATAATTAAATAATAATAAAAAAAAAACTGTCACATGAATGTAGTGTCACTAATCTGAACAGATTGCATTCTTCCCACTAGGTATGAGTGGAACCAGCTGGTGGCTGCATTTGAAAGCCCTGCTGCAGAGAGTTTGGCAAGCAGGATGGGGTGGGAGACAGTGTCAAAATCCTTGGCAAGGTCGACAAAGATAGTAGAGGTGATGAGCCCCTGGTCCATGCCCATAAGGATGGAGTCAGTGATCCTAAGAACAGAGGAGGAGGTGGTGGAGTGGAACTTCTTAAAACCAGACTGGTAAGGAGTGAAAAAGGAAAAGGAGTCAAGTTACGAGGAGCGTTGGGATAACACCATGTGTACCTGGAGTTTAGCCGGAATGGGGAGCAGAGAGATAGGCAGGTAGTTTCCTGGAGAAGAGGAATCACCACCTTTAGTGAGAGGGATTACACTAACACGTTTCCAATCAGATGGGACAGATGAGAGAGAAAGACAGATAGATTTAGGAGAGAAGCAATGGGTGGAGGAAATAGCAGGAGCAGATAGGTATAGGATTTTGGAGTCAAGTCTGGAGGGGCTTTTATCCTTAGAGGGGATAAGGTCAAGAAAAGAATTGAGGGCATCAGCAGGGGATATAGGATGGAAGGAGAAGGAGGAGGAGGATGGGGCAGCCCAATTGAGAGGACTTCTTGGGGAAAGGAGAGGTGAAGAAGGAGGGAGGGAGGGAAAGTAGAGAGAAGGGAGGAGGCGCAGGAGGTGAAGAATGTGTTAAACTCAGTAGCCACAGAGAGGAGACTGGATAGGGAGACATCACCCACTTTGATAACTGGGATGGGGGCTAGGATTAGGTGGGAGAACAGGGCTTGAATCACCTTCTAGAATTTGGATGGGTGGTTTATGTTTGACTGAAAAGTGATTGAGAAGTATTCAGCCTTGGCCAGTCTAATTGTCCTAGTGCAAGCATTTTGAAGAGTACAGTGCGGCTGTAGGGCAGTAGGGGAGCCAGTGGATTTGTGCATCTTCCATGCCTGATCCCTGGCATGAAGGCATGCCATCAGTTCTGCAGTGACCCAGGGGAGGTGGGAGCTGTGCACTCGGATATATTTTAGTGAATGTGATGCTCTGCCCCCTTGCTTATGATTACTGTATGATATCTGTAAAATAAATAAATGATCTATGTATGAAATTGTCTCCCCCCTCCTCCGACAGCAGTGTGTGAGACTTGGCCTTTAACGTTCAAAGTGTCTGAAATAAAAAATTTGAGGTACTTGCTAAAGTCAGACAGGAGAAGGGATTAGAAAAAGTGGATGTTCAATGAGCATTAGATGAAGAGGCCAATTCTATAGTGGACTTGTACCCCTTGAAACAGAATAAATCGGACAAAGTTAGTATGCACATAGAACCTGAGTTTATAAAGGTAGATGGTCAGCAGGATATAAATATAGAAAACAATACAGGAATACAGGTCATTAAATGGAATTTGAAATTTAATACATCAAAACTTAGTGTCCTCAACTTCGGGAAACAAAATAAAAAAAGACAATACTTTTTTTATAATTATATCATTTTTAATAAAAATAACAAAAAAGATCTTGGCATCAATGTTGATATGGGTCTTAATTTTGACACACGTATTACTCAAGTTATTGATAAAGCAAACTCTATATGGTGGGCAATTAGACATCATTTTACTACTAGAGATCCATCTATACTTTTTTCCTTATATCAAGCCTTTGTTAGGCCCCATCTTGATTTTGCGTCTCAAATGTGGAGACTCTATAAGCGTTTTGATATAGGAAGATTGAAAAAAGTTCAGCGTAGGATAACAAAATCTTTTCATAATTATAAATCCCTAACATTTATTTATTTATTAAATTTTGGTGACCGGGTAGGCCCACTGAGCCCCGAAGGTCCCTTTTTCAGGGGCGACCCGGGATAACAATACAAGTTATAAGAATGAACAAGGACATAAGGAACATTTGAGGCATTGTGAGTTACAGCATGAGTGGTTACAGTAAAGAAAAATAGTGGATACAGGCATGGTAAAAGAAAAGCAATGGATACAGGCATGGCTTACAGGCACGGTAAAAGAAAAGCAGTGGATGCAGGCATGGGTACAGGCATGGTTATCATCATGACATGTAAGCAATTGATAGTAATTTGCATATAGTTTATTCAGGGTTACACTTGGCCTCTGGCGAGCAGTGTGTATAAGGCAGGTAGTAGGAAGGTTAAGCTAGGAGACGGGAGTTGGAGAGGAGGGAGTACCTTAGAGCTTTAAGTGCTATGACAGTGGTACGCGCTTGAGGTCAGCAGATGGGACTTAAGCCTGATGCTGGAAGCTCATGAGTGAGGAGGAGGCCTGGACCTGGGGAGGAGCTTGTTCCATGGCAGGCTGCTTGGGAGAGAAAAGGATCTTCCGCCAGCATTTGTCCTTACCCTAGGGACTTCTAATAGCATTCTATCTGAGGTCCTTAGGTTTCTTGGGTTGTGTTTGAGGGTTATGGTCCCAGCAATGCTTGGCGGAGCGTGGGGTTTGAGAAGCTTGTAGGCCTGGACAAGCAAGGGGTGTTGGAGGTGGGTGACCAATGTGGGCCAACGAAGATTGGCCAAAGTGTCACAGTGGTAATGTCTTGGGTGGTCTAAGGTTGCGAAATGAGCTATTTTATTATATAGAGTTTGCATCCTGGTAATCTCTTGTTTAGCCATGCCGTGTATAATAGGGTCCGCAAAGGTCAGGTTGGGTAGAAGAACGCTGGTAGCTATGGAGAGCCTGGCTTCAGGGATGAGTTGGTCCCTGAGTCGGTACAGGGTGCCAAGTTTCCGATGTAGGGTCCTGGTGACCTGGTCCACGTGTTCCTTGTATGTGATATTCTGATCCAGCGTGAGGCCTACGTATTTAAGGGAGGGGACTATGTTAATGGCTTTACCAGAGAGTGAGGTTAAGGAGAGGGATGAGGACCTGTCAAATCCCAGGGATCTGGCCTGAATAGCATTGCTTTGGTCTTGTCGGTATTTAGTACCATTCTGTTCTTACATAGCCAAGTCTCTAGTGAAGTAAGATCCTTTTGGAGTAGAGGGTCTAGGGCAACCATGTTACGTAGGGGTCAGAAGATGACAGTATCATCAGCACAACCGAGCTCTCCCCGCAGTGGGTACGCAGGTCATTGGTAAACAAGAAAAACAGGAGGGGGCCTAGAATTGAGCCCTGAAGTACACCCTGGTTTAGGGGTAGTGGGTCAGACATGGTCCCTTTTCATGAGACCCTCTGTGCCCTGCCTGATAAGTAGCTCCCAAACCACTTCAGGGCATGATTGTCTAGGCCTATATTTTGCAGCTTCTGTAGCAGCAAGTTGTGGTCAATGAGGTCGAACGCCTTGGATAAGTCTATAAAGACTGCACCAGTGGGTATCCCTTTGTCCATTGCCCTGAGAACTTCATCTGTGAAGTAAATGAGGGCAGTGTCAGTACCATGGTTGTTCTAAATCCATGTTGGGAGGGGACAAGGAGCTGACGAGCTTCCAGGTAGTCCCTGAGTTGATTGTAGATGACCTTAGCAAGTGAGCAGAGGAGGGAGATGGGCCTGTAGTTGTTGAGTTTTTCCCTGAGCCCCCCTTTGTGAATAGGGACAACATTGGCATGTTTCCATGGGTCAGGGACTGCTCCTTCCCTCAGTGATCGATTGAGGAGCATGGATATAGGCCAGGCTAAGGAGGTAGCTCTTGCCTTGAGTAGCCAAGAGTTGATACCGTCGGGTCCCCCTGACCCTTTCGGTTTCAGGTTCCTTAGGAGGTTTAGTACTTCAGTGCATTAAGCCAGTCTCAGGTGAAATGGGGGTCTTTCCATGTGAGGTGGTTCATCTGAGGTAAGGGGAAGAGTCTGGGGAGACAGGCAGGTCTTGTAGGCCTCGAGGTCTGAGAAGTGCCTGTTAAGGGCAGCCGATATTTGAGAAAGGTCAGTTGTGAGCTGACCATTAATCTCCATGGGACAGGACTCAGGCTTTTTGCTGCTCTTGATCAGGTCATTGATATGATTCCAGAATTGCTTGGGGTTGCCCAGGCTGGTTTTCTGGAGGTGTGTTAAGTAATCTCTCTTAGTGAGTCTTATGGCTCTTTTGGCTTTGTTCCTCAGGGCTTTGTATTCAGCGAGATCTGCTGGGAGGGCGGAGAGCCTAAACTTTTTCCAGGCTTTTTCCCGAGTAGCCATTAGGGCTTTGAGGGAGGGAGAGATCCACTTGTAGCAGCTGCCTTTAGCCATCATTCTCTTCATTGGAGCAAAGAGGTTGGCCGCTGTGGTTAGTTCATCCCGGAAGTATTGCACAGCCTCAGTAAGAGTAGGGAGAAGATTTATGGGGTTCCAGTCCAGACTAACTAGGTAGCAATTGTATTGTAGTTCAGAGAACTTGGAGAAGTCACGGGTGGATAGAATTCTAGGTTGGACCTTGGGTGGCTTGTTTTTCCATATACAGAAGATTGGGGAATGGTCACTCAGGGAGTCTGCCATTGTGCCCGCACTCTTTGTATTAGTGGGGTTAGACACCAGAGCCCAGTCAAGGGTGGTGTGGTTCCCAGTTTTGTAATTAAGTCTGGTCGGTTCAGAGATGACCTGTGTCAGACCTGCTTCATGGGTAAGTGACTTTGAGGCAAGACCAGGGTCCTGGGCCCAGTTAATATTGAGGTCGCACAGGATTAGTTGCTCTGTTGTTACCTTGATAGCCGTATCATTTGTGATGGCTTCAAGGGATTTGAGGGCTGATTTTGGTGGGTGGTAGACGCAGCCAATTGTTAGTTGTTTGGCGTGCCCTAGGGTTATCTGGCTGTATATGCTCTCTCCCTCAGCAGTAGGATTAGTCTGCAGGGGTAGAGGTGACACGGAGAGGTCATCCTTAGCATAGATTAGGACCCCACCCCCGTTTTTGGTTTCTCTGTCACTGCGGTAGCTATTGTAGCCCACGACCTGAATCTCGTGGTCATGGATGTGGGCTTTTAGCCAGGTTTCAGAGATGGTTAGTAAGTCTGGTTTGTAGAGGTCCAACCAGGCCTGGACTTCGTGTACTTTTGGTCTAAGACTACATATGTTCATATGTGCTGTCTTCAGACCCTTGGTGGAAGCCCATTGATGGTCCTGGGGGGATGCTACCAAGGTATTGGGTACGTATGGGCCAGGGTTAGATTAGATATCACCTGATAGGAGAAGTAGCAAGACTAGTAACCTGAGCAGTTTAGTGCTGGGTATTGAGATGAGGTGTCTTGGATGCGTCCTGCTCATATAGTAAAGCAGGTCATAGCATACACCCTTTTTTATGATCTCATGCTCTGTTAAGAGAGTAGATATATTTGAGATAGGGTAGCTGCTAAGGAAGTTGTGTGGGGGGATATTATGTAGATTGCTTACTGGTTTTGGGGGGAATGGGTCTATGAGCCTGTCCACCCAGAGTAGGGTCAGTGAGTAGATTATGGCAAGTAGTACACCCCTATTAGGGGGAGGGACACTTGGGTTCCTAGCACACCAAGGAGGGCAGAAGGAAGCATATACTAAGTAAGGCATTATTATTGGATGATGTCAGCATAGCGTAGGTAAGAGTAGGGTGCTCAGAGTCTATCTGACTTGAGTCTGAAGGGTGGATGGCAGACACTGAGGGTTTCCTGTTTTCAGCTGCAGAGCTGTCGCACAGGCAGTTTTAAGGAAGTTGTCAGCCTGTTCAGTGAAGCTTAGAGGAACCTCAAACTACAACCTCCCCTTGTGGCAGCACCGGGAAAGAAGTAGAATGATAATGCAGGCCATATTGTCCACAACTGAGTACAGTGATTTGTGTAGAAAGACCAAGAATCCCTCTAGTGGCAGGTCTATATAACCTGCTAATGGAAAACTTCTATTACACAGTTGAAATGTGCTTAGTTCTATCGAAAATCTATTTGTAAAAAGTGCCAGGTGGCTGAAGCAGGGGAAAAGTCCTGGCCAATCAGAGCGGGTTTGCTGGAAGCACCCGTGTTCCAATTGGCTGCGTTGTCCCATACCTTCCAAGGAGCTGCAGGCGGGTGTCCTGCTCTTGGTCGGTGGCTGGCTGGGTGCCAGCCGACCGTGGGGGAGCTGAAGCAGCCCTGTTCAAGGGCAGACAACTTCCAAGGAGCTGCAGGCCGGCGTCCTGGTCTCGGTTGGTGGCTGGCTGGGTGCCGGCTGATCGTGGGGGAGCCGAAGCAGCCCTGTTCAAGGGCAAGCAGCTTCTAAGGAGCTGCAGGCAGGTGTCTTGGTCTCGGTCGGTGGCTGGCTGGGTGCCGGCCAACCGTGGGGGAGCTGAAGCAGCCCTGTTCAAGGGCAGGCAGCTTCCAAGGAGCTGCAGGCGGGCACCCTGGTCTCGGTCGGTGGCTGGCTGGGTGCCGGCCGACCGTGGGGGAGCTGAAGCAGCCCTGTTCAAGGGCAGGCAACATATAGTGAAAGACTTGATGTTTTAAATCTCATGTCTCTGGAACAGAGGCATCTTAGGGGAGACCTACTGTTTGCAAGAGACATTATTATGGATGCATCATTAATGAACGAATGCAGATTAGAATGTAAACAAATAATAGTAAACACCTGAGGACACCCACTTCAGCCTATGAGAAAAAAAGGTAACACAAAGAAAAGAGCTAATTTCTTTTCCCATAGAATAATTGGATTATGGAACAAACTACCTTTATCAGTAGTTGTAGCTGAAAGTAAGATCAGTTTTGAAAATAGACTGAATATTTTTCTTCAAGGTATAAATAGAAATGTTGATTCTAATTTTTCCAGCTATATGTAAGTCTAGGAGTTATATGGGCCTTGATCTTTTCACTCCTTTTTCATCCTTAGTATGATCCTTAGTAGTATGAATGAATCAACAAAGAAGTAACCATCTTAAAAAAGACATCTTCATTATAAGTGACTCTATTACCAGGGGAACAGATACTATAATATGTAATGGCAGAAAGGAAAACACAGTGGTGAGCACACTTCCTGGGGTTAAACTGACTGATATAGATGGATTACTGGAGGGGTTAATGGAGGGGACACAAAACTCCCTGGTCATCTTGCACGTTGGAATAAGCGACATAGGAAAAAATAACATGACAACCATCCAAAGCAGTTATAAACACATAGTAGACAGAATAATAAGCAAAGGGGGTGAAGTAATAATATCAGGCATCCTACCAACATGTGGAACAAATAATTATAAAAACAGAGAAATACTCAGGATTAACAATTGGTTGAGACATGTCTGTAAACTACAAAAGATTGGCTATATGGACAATTTTACAACATTCCATAACAAGACAGCATACAAACCTGATGGGCTACATCTGAATAAAATCGGAACAAGGATACTGGGGCACAAAAATAAATGAGGTAATCAAGCTCCATCTAAACTGGGTAGGGAGGGAAAAATTCCCAATAATAATGAGAAGAAGAATCAGCATTTACATAGCGTTTTTCATACACAGTAGCCCAAAGTGCTTTACAAGCAATGCTAGACTGGTAGTGAAGTAACATAATCAGTATATCCTATGAGAAAGCTAAATCCCACAACCACTGGAAAGGAATATTGATAAATGCCAGAAGTCTGATAAATAAGATGGAAGAATTCAGATACCTACTGGAACATAGGAATATACAAATAGCCATAATAATAGACACCTGGTGGGAGGATAGAGACATAGACGGGGAAAAACATCCCAGGCTTTAACTTATATTCTAAATCTATGAAATATAGAAAAGGGTGTGTATAGCTATATATATATATATGTATATATATATATATATATAAGACAAAGAACCTCTGTGCACAAACACTGAGGCAAGGGTTACCCCAAAGGGTATTTGGCTGGGAAGCTAAGTTTCAAGAAAATACAAAATCACACATGCCCACACAATGCAAAGCATCATGGGCTGCATATGCAAATCACCACAGAATGTTATGCTGGTTCAACTTTAAGCAGAATTGCATGGTGCCGAAATTAAAGGCCTCTCACACAGTTTGCAAAGGGTGCTAACAGATGACATACTATATATATTTAAAGGATACAATCAAAAGTGAAGAAATGGTCCACGAATATAACAAAGTGGAGAACCAATCGGTCAAATTACTACCAGGAATTGTATACAGACCCCCCCTCTAGCGCATTAGAATCAGATAATATAATACTTAAACATATTTCCAGTTTAGACCCCTCTGAAAATAATATAATTATGGGGGATTTCAACATACCAGGAATAAACTGGGTGAACCTGGAAGGTGGCTCCAACATTGAAAAACAATACCTAGAGGTCATGGATTATGCTGGATTGGAGCAAAAGATTCTCCAGGGTACCAGAGCAAGCAACATTCTTGAGCACATATTTACAAATATGGGGGATTGGGTGGGAGATATAGAAGTAAGCACCCTCCTAGGTACCAGTGATCATTGCTCAGTGTTTTTTCACATCAAGGGAGATCGCAAATAAACATATTATTATGGGCTCCACTCAAACATTAAACTTCAGAAAGGCAGATTTTGCATCCCTGAAGAGAGACATGAGCAATTGGGACTGGGAGACTGAGTTCAGAGACAGTAATGCTGAAGAAGCTTGGGGGATCCTCTCAAAGAAAATATCAAAGGAAGTGTCCATTCACATGTCACGTAAAATAAAATATGGAAATAAAAAGGTCACACCGAGGTGGTTCAACAACAACATAAAAAAACTGATGAAACAAAAGAACAAAGTTTTGAAACTAGTACAACAAACAAAGGGCACTCGGGCATGCTGATGTATATGGAACTGGCCAAGTCAGTAAAAAGAGCTATTAAAAAAGCAAAAGCAGCATACGAACTAACAATGGCAAATAAAGTTACAGATAATTATAAACTGTTCTTTGTGCATACAAACAAAAAATGCAAGGCCATAATAACATTGAACCATACATAAATAATAAAGGCAACACTGCTGATAACAAGGAAATTGCAAACATCCAGAATGAATATTTCTGTTCAGTATTCAATCCCACCAAACAGGGCAGACCAGAATCCATAACCAAATCTGCTCTAGGGGGGATCCAAATTGATGTTGAAGAGGTCAGAGAGAGAATGCAAAAAATTAACATAAACAAATCCCTAGGACCAGACAACATGCATCCTAGAGTCTTGAGAGAGATCTCTTATTATATAGCACCCCCACTGACCTACTGTATATTTTCCAGCTATCCTTAGACAGGGGGGAGGTGGTACAGGATTGGAAGGAGGCACTGGTAGTACCAATCCTGAAAAAGGAATTCAGAACTAAACTAGAGAATTTTAGACCAGTGAGCCTCACTTCAGTGCTGGGTAAGATTCTGGAGAGTATACTCAAGAACCTTATAATTAGACATCTAGAGGAGGAGACTCTACTGGATTTGTCACAGCATGGGTTCACAAAATCAAAATCATGCCAGAGAAACATGCTCGTATTTTATGAAAAAGCCAGTAGGGCAATAGATCAGGGAGACTCAGTGGACATGGCTTATTTAGACTTTTCAAAAGCCTTCAACAAACTCCCACATGAAGAACTAATAGATGTCCTTGAGGCAAACAAACCGAACTTGAATATTGAATATAATCAACTGGGTGAAAGCATGGCTATCCAATAGAAAACAGAGAGTAGCAGTCAATGGGGTTTGTTGGATTGGGCAGGGGTGACAAGTGGGGTCCCACAGGGCTCTGTCTTCAGTTCCTGTCTATTTAATATATATGTGGCATCCCTAAACTACTCACATTCTAACTTCTGGATCACAAAATTTGCAGACAATTGCAGAATAGGGACAATTGTAAACAATACTGGGGATGGACAATCTCTGCAAACAGCACTTAATGTAATCTACAACTGGAGAGTTAAATATAAACTGGTCCTAGAGTGTAGATCAATGTGCTATCATGCACATGGGAAGACATAATCTAAACATTGCATATGCTATGGGAAACATGAATCTGCCAGTTACCATAGAGGAAAGGGACCTAGGAATAAAAATAACACCTAACCTCCAATTCAGTACCCATTGCAGCATAGTGGCAAGTAAGGCAAGTCAGAACTTGAACTGCATCTTGAGACACATTAATAGCAAGGATAGGGAGGTGATGCCCCCCTTGTATCGCTCACTGGTCAGGCCACATCTAGAATATGGGGCCCAAGTATGGTCACCCTACAAAAAAGGAGATGTCATCAAACTTGAAAAAATCCAAAAGAGGGCTACGAAAGCTATATTTGGCTGCAAAGAGCTTACGTATTCAGAAAGATTAACAGAACTAGACCTATTTACTCTCCAATACAGAAGAATATAGGGGCATATGTGTATGGTCTACAAAGCATTGCAGAATGAACCAACAGCAAATAGCTATTGGTTGGTATTCAGGCAAGGAACATACCAAACCAGAGGCCATCCATTACAGTTAACACTTAAAAAATGGAACTTACTAAAGAGGAGGCATTGGTTTAGTCTCAGGGTAGCCCCCTTATGGAACAACGTACCAACAGAGGTGGTTACGAGCAAAACTATAAATCTCTTCAAAATTAGGCTGGATATGTGTGCTATTAATATGAAATGATATAAAATACTGTGGCAAGCAAACTATGGATGCAAGTCTAATAAAGCTTGAATAACCTATGTAACCTATGTGTCAGTGAGGATGTCATTAAACAGACCAGAGAAACCTGATTAAAGGTTTCCTGTTTTTGTCTTAATTAGAACTTTCATACCAGCTGCCAGGATATAAGCCTCGTAAACTTTTTATGGTTACTACAGGAAAAGGTCAATTTGGTCACAGAACTTTGTCATAAGTCATAAAACCTGAGATTACACTAGCAACAGGAAATCAGCAGAGGGACACATCAAAGAGAGATGCTTGATCAAAGGATGCCATATGTGGCATATGGTTTTTGCTGATGTTCACATTATTTAAAATACATCCTTGTAGATACTTTTGTTATGAATTAACTCCAAGGGAGGGTCTAACTGACATCACAGAAAGGGAGGAGAGATGCCCCTGAAATGAAACATTGTATCTGGGGAATGTGTCATATCATCTTGGGCTCTGAGAGAGAAAGTTTTCTCTAACTTAAACACACTTACAAAGGTAATACTTAGATAGCAAAGATCTTAAGTACTGTGGTAGGAGTTTTGTCCTGTAATTTTCCCATTTTTCTTTTGCGATTGTGAGCTGATGCTATTTGTTCTGTATTTTATTTTACTTATTTTACAATTTTTAGTAAACACCATTTTCTTTAAAATACTGCCTGGGTGTCTTTCAGTTTCTTTTTGCACGTGAAGTGCCTATATTTAAGTCTGACAGCTGTTGAAAAGATTGATTGTGTTCTGAGCTTGTATAATAAGGTAAGAATATGCCTAAGGTCTCTTATAGAGTTTTAAGGGTTCATTTTGGAGACCTGACTGGGTGCCCCTGGCAAAATATTGTACTGCAGTCCCAAAGAGGGTACATATTTGAGCCTGTATATTGGGTATGCTAGCATAAGGTTTGCAGTTTGAATCCCCCCCAGAACTTGAGGCTAAAGGTGATTTGGACCCAAAGCAGACAGGAGGGTTACCCTGTCTGTTACCTGTTCACACTATTGTGTTCTGAGGTTGCCACTGTGGGAGCAGAGGGCCTGACCTGCGGAGTGCGGTTGTGACAGGGCATAGTGGTCCCATTGTCACTATGGACGTACTGTGTGGATAAATAGATGTACTATGTAGATAAATTTGACCTAGAGTGAGGATAAATTGATATTCTCATGCTAGGCCTGACCAGCCTCAAAATATTGAAAATATTTGCTGAACTTTATCTTTACAAGCATTGCATAAATAAATATAGACACAAGATGTGCACACACACAAAACCCACAAGTGCTTAATTTAATTAAATAGCCTCAATTGAACAGAAAAGGTTTACATATTAATTATAATTAGTATAATTAAACATTAAAATACCAGGTGAGAGTTGGCTGGTGCTTTAAATTAATTCAGCATCAGTGAAGAAACCAGGCAGGGTAGCTGCATGGTGCAGTGCAGCTGCTGTAAGAAAGCAAGTAAAAGTAGGATATTCTCAAACAAAGGAGATCAGCAAATAGAACACTGATCTGGGTAGTTAGGTGGACAATAAAGGCAGCAGCATATCTGATGTCTCTCTAGTGGTCTTTCTGGGTTGAAAGTTACACAAAGGACTAACTCAGACAAGAAAGGCAGAGGGGTGCTGGCAACTAGCTTTTACTGTTGGAGGAAGGGAATGCACATTCTCTTATGCAGCATCACTTGTAGACCAATAGAATGTTAACTGAACACTGGTCCCCATAAATGGCAAACTATGTCTGGGGCCTAAATTATATCCCCTCCTCTCATTGGTTAACATGTCTGATTGTAAAGGAATTACTATAGACGGATTAGAGGAGGAAAAACAGGAAAAGTTTGTATCACCTGTCCTGTGTTACAGCCTGAAGAGAGAAGCAAAGCCAGTTCGCATCATAATCCTTTACATCACGAGTGACATGGGAGACATATAAAAGGCAGCCAATATTTAAAATAACTATATTTGCACTGTTTTTGCTTGCCTGGAGAACTCAAACAAACAGAAGATAGAACGAAATAAGTGGAGCCCCAGATAAGACATCTATTTATTTCGCTCTTCTGTTTATTTGAGTTCCATACAAGCACACATCTCACCCTTGTGAATGAAATTGCTTGGAAAACTTAAATCTGCAAAATCTCCAGCCCAAGCCTTTAAGTTAACCTAAGGTAGCTAAACACCTCCACCCCTGCACTTCACATGTTAAAATGACCTATTACAACTCTGTATGTCATTCCTGTCTGGTAAATATTTTGAAATAAATAATAATGCAACTGCCAGCTTTAACCAGTCATAGCACAGCACAGCAGACTGAGCCTGATGCAGCCAGGGCCAGCATTAGGCACTCACAAAACCCGCAGCCGTAGGGGGCCCTATCAAACAGAAACTTTCTTTTTCAAAGCCATTTTTTTCTTGTTCGAAGTCAGCACCTGTAAAGTCCATGCTATAGCATGGCCACACCCCCACTGGCATTGCTGAGAATGTCTTTATCTCAGTCTGGGGTGGGGGCAGCTAATGGAAGGCACTACTGGAAACATGTGTGCATGTGGGTCAGGTCCTTTGGGGCAGGCTGACTGAGACATGTTGCGTTTCTGTTGAGAGTGCAAGTCTCACACAGGTTTGTAGCGGGACTCCTCCTATCCCCTTCCCTCTGACCCAATTATCTTGTGGCTACCACACTCAGAGGCTCAACAAGTAACTTTCGACTGTGAGGCCCCCTCCACACTCCTATCAAAGTGCCATGCAGTCAGAGGTTGGTGGAACTGAACAGAGAATCAAGGCTCCCAGTCAGCTCAAGAGCTGTTGCTGCTACTGCTGTCACAGTCCAACCTACCCAATCCCACCACCCTGCCATAGCCAGTGCAGTGCCCTTTCCCCATTAAAAAAAAATGATTGATCCCAGCTCTCCTCTCCGGTAGTCCACATGCAGCCATTGGCTTCTCCAGCAGCAGTATATCCAATCTCCAACCCTGCAGCAGCAGGCAGTTGGAGGGGGGGGGGGCAGTTGAACAGACAGTACTCAGGCAGCAGCCAAGACAGGACCCCAAAGCCACCCAGCCCACTATGCTTTGGAGTGTAAACCCTGGCACTGTGCAACTTGTAGCCATCAGTGTGTGTACGACTGGAGGCGGGGGCTCTTTCATCCAGCATCTTTATCTTATCTGCTCTGTGAAACAAATCAGGAATGTCACACATTTCTTTCACAGAGGAAATATCTGCCTGGCCTGGCTGCAGCCTTAGATGTTAATCAGCTGCAGCCAGCACAGCAGAGCAGGGAACAATCTTCTGGGAGCCTTGATTATCTTTGCAGTCCCACAGACCTCCGATGACATGGCACTTTGATGGGGGAGGTTTGCAGTCCAAAGTTACTTGATAAGCTTCTGCGGGTGGTAGGTAGCCACAAGATAATCAGGTTAGGGGGAAGAGGATAGGAGGAGTGCCACTACAAAGCTGTCTGAGACTCACATACACTCAAAGGACCCAACCCACAGGCACACACATTATCAGTAATGCCTTCCACTGGCCGCCCACAGGCCTCACCCCAACTGATAAAGACATGCTCAGCAATGTCAGTGGGGATGGGGCTGTGCTACAGCACACATTGCCAGCACATAGCTTTGAAGAAAAAAAAATGTGGCTTTAAAAAATAAGTTTCTGTTTGTTGGGGGCCCCAGCTGCATGCGTGGCCCCTGCAGCTGCGGGTTTTGTGGGAGCTTAACGATGGCTTTGGATGTTCCTCTCCAGTGGCGCAACTGACATCCCACTCATGAATCAAAAAGACTTTGGTCTGTTCTGCCAACTTCCAACCTCACACTGGTTTTCTTTTTTTCAGGTGTGGGGAATTCTCAAAAGTCAAATAATTCATGGTTGATTCTAGAATTTTCATCATGAGTCTCTGCACAGTACACCCGGGTCAATGTTCAATCTCTTCTGACTATAATGTGTCGATCAGTCACATTCTTCACCTGGATGATGATTCTTTTCACATAGGCATGTGCTGTCAATATAGCATATTCAGTTTGACTAGTGGCCCTTCTGGCAATCATAGATACATAGATACATAGACAGTGTCGGCAGATAAGGGCCTATGGCCCACCTAGTCTGCCCATTTGAGCTTGTAAGTTCAGTTTGTTTTCCTAGAAGTCTATTTCCCCTTACCCCTGACCTCTAGAATTCCTTTATGTCTATCCCATGCATTCTTAAATTCCGTCATTGTTTCAGCCCCCACCACTTCCTCTGGCAGGGTGTTCCACTTGTCCACCACCTCGCTCTGTGAAGAAATTCTTTCTCATGTTTCCTCTGAATCGTCCTCCTCCAACTTCATCCCATGCACTCTAGTCCTGAAACATCTTTTACGCTAAAATAGTGTTTTCCTGCACCCTGTTCCTCCCTGTAAGATACTTGTATGTCTCTATCATATCCCTCTCCCTCCTCTCCTCCAGGGAGTACATGTTCAGTTCCTTCAACCTGTCTTTATAGGACTTGTGATGCAATCCATGCACCATCTTTGTTGCCCTCCTCTGAACCTTCTCTACCCTGTCTATGTCCTTACGTAGGTATGGTCTCCAGAACTGTACACTGTACTCAGGTGGGGCCTCACTAGTGTCTTGTATAGCGGAATTATGACCTCCCTTTTCCTGCTGGTGATGCCCCTGTCATACATCCCAGCATCCTATTTGCTTTACCTGATGCCTTGTCACACTGTTTCCTACCTTGAGGTCATCAGAGATGACAACCCCAAGATCCCTTTCTTGCTTGGTGCATGCTATATCCTCACCCCCCAACTGATATATTGTGCCAGGGTTTTCGTGCCCCATATGCATTATCTTGCACTTCTTTGCATTGAATTTAAACTGCCAAACCCTTGACCATTCTTCAAGTTTCTGCAGGTCCCTTCTCATTCTGTCTACACCCTCTGGTGTGTCTACTCTGTTACAGAGCTTTGTGTCATCAGTGAACAGTGAAATTCTGCCTTCTAGATCCTGTGCAATGTCACTGATGAAGATGTTGAATAGGACCGGTCCCAGCACTGATCCCTGTGGTACCCCACTGGTCACTCTTCCCTCTGTGGAGTGACAGCCATTTACCACCACCCTCTGTGTCCTGCCACCCAGCCAGTTACCTACCCACCACACTACTGTCCTGCCCACACCCATATTCCCCAGTTTGTGTAATAGTCTTCTTGTGGCACAGTGTCAAGGCCTTGCTGAAGTCCAGATAGGCCATGTTCACTGCCCTCCCCTGATCCACCTCCCTAGTCACACAGTCAAAAAATTCAATGAGGTTGGTCTGACATGACCTCCCCCTGGTGAAACCATGCTGCCTTGGGTCCTGTAGTCCATTGACAACCAGATGTTCCACCAATCTCTCCTTCAGTAGTGCCTCCATGATCTTTCCCACTACCGAGGTGAGGCTGACTGGTCTGTAGTTCCCTGCTTCCTCTTTGTTCCCACTTTTGTATAAGGGACTACATCTGCTGTCCTCCAGTCTTTGGGTACCTCCCTGTTTCAGTGATTGGCTGAACAGGATAGCCAGAGGTTCAGCCACCACCTCCTTAGTTCTTTAAGGACCCTGGGGTGCACCCCATCTGGCCCCCCATTGCTTTATCAGCTCTTATTACTTCCAGTTCCTTCCAGGACCCTTCTCTAGTAAAGGGACCTGTGTCCATTTCTCCACCATTCTCACCCCTTGTACTCCCTTCAGACCCATTACCCCTCTTCCTTAGTAAAGACTGGAGCAGAAATACCTGTTCAATATGTCAGCTTTACTGTTGTCATCCTCCACGCTGCTCCCATCCTCCCCTTCAGTCTCACTATCCCTCCTTTGTCTTTCTTTTTTTCACTTATGTACCTGTAAAATGTTTTGTCCCTTTACCCACTGATTTTGGAATGTGTTCTTCTGTCTGAGCTTTGGCTTCCCTTACTGACTTCCCTGCCTCCCTTTGTTTCTCCTGGTACTTCTCCTATCCCTTCTGCTCTGTGTCTTTTTGTATTGCCTGAATGCAATCTCTTTGGCTTTCACTTTCTTTTGATACCTCTTTGGAAACCATAATGGTCTTCTTCCTTTTTCCTCTTGCTAACCTGCTTAATGCATAATTCTGTTGTTCTTATAATCCCCATTTTAAATACTGCCCACTGTTCCTCAACCCTGATTCCTGTCCCATTCCCCTTAATGCCTCTTTCAAGTATCTCCATTTTCCCAACGCCTGCCCCCCTAAAATCCAGGATACGTGTTTTGTGTGGTTTGGTTCTGCTCTTTCTGTGATTTCAAACCACAATGACTGAGTGGTCACTGTTACCCAGGTGCTCTCCCTGTTACCCCCATCACACTGTCCCTGTTTGTGAGCACAAGGTCCAGTATTGCCTTCTGCCGAGTTGGTTTCCATGACCAGTTGCTTGAGGAAGGCACCCTGAAGGAGTCCAGGATAAATCTGCTCCTAGTTGATGCTGTGCTGGATGCTCCAGTCCACGCCTGGTATATTGGAAGTCTCTAACCAGTACTACCTCACCTTTGTCTGCCATCCTTTGGATGGCTAGCATCAGCTCCTATCTGTTTCTTCCTCCTGGGCTGGTGGTCTATAGACCACACCTGTGCGGATGGCTGGCCCCATTTTCCTTTCCAGCTTAACCCACAGTATCTTCTCCCCATTTGTTCCTCCTGGATCTGTGTGGCCCTTATGTCATTTTTTCACATACAGTGCCACTCCTCCTCCCGCTCTGCCTGCTCTGTCTCTTCTGAATATGTTGTAGCCAGGTATGGCCATCTCCCAGCCATGGTTATCATTACACCAGGTTTCAGTGATGGCCACAATGTCCAGGTCTGACTGTACCATGACAGCCTCCAGATCTTCCATCTTGTTGCTAAGGCTCCTGGCATTTGCACACATGGCTTTCCATGATTTGACCTCCTAGACTGCTTCACTGTTCTACTCCAGCCCCTTCCTTGGTTGTAATTTATCCCTGGTTCTCCTTGCTGTCTGCCCTTCTGCTGAATTTTGCCCCTTTTCTGCTTATCCACCTTTTGGACACTAATCTCCATCTTTTGCACACTGCTTTGCAGAGATAGCCACTCCTCTGGTTCACTGGTTCCACTGCTAGCTGTGGGGGCGAGCAAGTAGGTACCATCCTTGCTGGCCTGCCACCCCCCTTTGCTAGTTTAAATGCTTGTCAATGTAGCATTTAAACTTATCATTGAGTGCTTGGATTCCTCCAGGATGGATGCAGGCCGCCAGGCTTGAACAAACCTTCATCCTCCAGGTGGGTCCCCAGTCACCAGTGAATCCAAACCCTTCCTCACAGCACCAGTTCTTCAACCATGAGTTAAAGTTCCTGGTGCATGCACTCTATGCTCTCCTTGCCTCTCACAGGTAGTACTTCTGAGAAAGTGACAGAGTAGCTACTTGCTTGAGACCCCTCCCCAGTTTCCTAAACTCTTCCTGAACTTTCTTTGGCTCCTATTTGCCAAGTCATTAGTACCTAGGTGGATAATGACATCCAGCTCACCCTCCCGTCTTGCCTTCCCAGTGATCCCCAGTATCTTCCTTCCATCCCTCCATGCCGTGGCACCTGGTAGGCACCTCACCTCCCTGTCCTCCCCTTCTGTGTTCCTAGCTGGATCCCTCTTACAATGGAGTCCCCACCAGGATTCGCTTCCTCCTCCTCTGGGGTCCACTGCTTTCCCACTGAGGTCACCTCCTGGCTAACCTCCACATCCTTTCCTTCCACTCTCTGGTACCTCTATTTGGTTGTCCTCATTTGCCAGTGTGGCATATGAGTTCTTGAGAGGAATAGGATCTGGGATGTGCCTCTGCCTGACTGCTCTAACCCTCCCTGAGCCCACTGTCATCCAAGTGCTCCTCGTCTCGGCATCCTTTGAGGCAGCTGCATTGGACTGGGTGGTCCCTGGATAGGGGTGATGGTACTCCTGACCCAGTTTACTCCGCTCTGAGTCTGGCTACCTCATCCTGCAGTCCAGAGATGCATGCAGATAGGGCAGCACCTCAGTGTCCAGAAGGTCTGCCTGAATATGGCTGCTCCCACAGCCACTGCATTGCACCACTCCCCACATTATACTGCAATTCCACTACTTCTCTGCTACTGAAGCTCTCTTAGTTCTCTTTTATTTATTTACAGTACTAAAAATCCTGTAACTGATCCTCAGATATATATATTTTTTAAGGAAAAGAAACCAATAAATAAATAAATGAGTCAAAACACTTGTCCTGTTGAAGGTAGGCTTCTTCCCTCTATGCCCTCCTACTTCACACCTCTTACTATACCCTGTGTTTTAGCTCCTGTCAATCAGATTTATCAGGGCATATAATTAAGAGTTGGGGAAGGGGAGGGGAGGCGAAAATTTGCAGCAATTAAAGACAGCACAGAATTACACCACCACTATGTTTTAAATTTTCAACAGCCCAAAAACAATTATAAGTAAAGACAACACAGAAAGAAAGTGTAGTGTCACTACAAGCCTACAATCTAAGTTTAAAGAAAATACCAATTACCAGTTACTCTAAAGCACTGAATTGAATATGTTTCCTTCCTTCACCTTCTGGCTTCTTCTGAGAAGATGAACCTCTGTTTGCTGCTTTAACTGTGACTAAGTCCCACCTCCAGTTATCACGTAGCTGAGGTCAGAGGCCAGACAATTAACACCTTCACCCAGCTACAGGACAGTCAGACAAGCCAAGATAAAATTTGCAGCAATTAAAGACAGCACAGAATTACACCACCACTATGTTTTAAATTTTCAACAGCCCAAAAACAATTATAAGTAAAGACAACACAGAAAGAAAGTGTAGTGTCACTACAAGCTACAATCTAAGTTTAAAAGAAAAATACCAATTACCAGTTACTCTAAAGCACTGAATTGAATATGTTTCCTTCCTTCACCTTCTGGCTTCTTCTGAGAAGATGAACCTCTGTTTGCTGCTTTAACTGTGACTAAGCCCCACCTCCAGTTATCACGTAGCTGAGGTCAGAGGTCAGACAATTAACACCCTTCACCCAGCTACAGGACAGTCAGACAAGCCAAGATAAAATTTGCAGCAATTAAAGACAGCACAGAATTACACCACCACTATGTTTTAAATTTTCAACAGCCCAAAAACAATTATAAGTAAAGACAACACAGAAAGAAAGTGTAGTGTCACTACAAGCCTACAATCTAAGTTTAAAAGAAAAATACCAATTACCAGTTACTCTAAAGCACTGAATTGAATATGTTTCCTTCCTTCACCTTCTGGCTTCTTCTGAGAAGATGAACCTCTGTTTGCTGCTTTAACTGTGACTAAGCCCACCTCCAGTTATCACGTAGCTGAGGTCAGAGGCCAGACAATTAACACCCTTCACCCAGCTACAGGACAGTCAGACAAGCCAAGATAAAATTTGCAGCAATTAAAGACAGCACAGAATTACACCACCACTATGTTTTAAATTTTCAACAGCCCAAAAGCAATTATAAGTAAAGACAACACAGAAAGAAAGTGTAGTGTCACTACAAGCCTACAATCTAAGTTTAAAAGAAAAATACCAATTACCAGTTACTCTAAAGCACTGAATTGAATATGTTTCCTTCCTTCACCTTCCTTCACCTTCTGGCTCTTCAGGAGCATCTATCATCAGGATTTGGTTCTTCCTGTCTTGTTTCAGTCTCATCACTCCACTGATGCTGCACTCTGCAGTAGGGAGTAGGTAGAGTTCTTTGGCCCCTTGGTACCATCTTCTTGGTCATCTGGTTTCTTCTGCATCTGCTTCTGGTAGGCCTCCTTTCCCAGTCTGTGCAGTTGCACTGCTGTTCCATTCTGTCATGCCTCTTGCTCCTGACAAAGTTGGGGTAGGTGTCCAAATGTGTACATTAGTTCTGATGAGGATGGACATATTATTGTCAAAGCCACTGGTTTTCATTTTTTACCAGAAAACCTGGTAAAATTCCGGAATTAGAGCTGCCTGAACACCAGTAAAAACAAAGATTTCATGGAATCTGGCATTTTACATCAGATCAGTAAGAATACAAAACTTGTATTTTTCTTATAATTCCTTCCTGTACTATTTTCAATTTGCATTATTTTTGCTCTTTATATTAAGTCTTCTTTTATTCTGATTATTTATACACATACTAAAAGAATGATAGCAGAATCCCGGTAAAATCTGGAAATTAGAGTAACAATCACCAGTGCAATTCCGGAATCTGAAGTTTTGAAAATGGAATTTCATAGTTTTAATTACCGTAAATCAGTAGCCTTGATTATTGTACATTCCTGACTGTGGACAGACCAGTGTCATAGCTTCAATGATGTTACCAACTCTAGCTACTGCTGATGGAAAAGCAATCCAGACTTTCAAGTAACCAAGGCAGGGGTAGGACTTATCACTCAGCCCTCACATGTTCAGACTTTGCAAAAATAATAACTTACCTTTCTTAGCTAGATGTTTGTCATATCACTTCTTGAAGATGATAGTGACCTGGAGTCACTGTTGAAAACAGCTCAGGCTGACACTCCACTGACTGTAATGGTTGTTTCAGTTAAAGGACCAACTAACTTTTCAAGGTGGTCTGGTAAAGTCACTTGTGGTTGTTTGATAGTGGACTTGGCTACTGAGGGTGTCACAGAAGGTTTGGAACACCTTGCAGATGGCACTCCTGTGTGCTTCCTTACTGGGCCCCAGGGGAGTTTCCCTGCTTCTGGATTCTCTCAAGCAGTTTAGTAGTGACTCTTCCCAGATCTTCCTGAAACCGACAATCTTTCTTCATGTGTTCATCTTTTTCACACTTGTAGGAGAATAATCCCTTTCTGTACTGACTTGGTCTGGGTGGTGCATCTGGAGGTGGTCTCCAACCTCCATTGCTTTGGTTCAGAGGATAGGCATCTGGGGTTGTGACAGGGACACTGACTGCAGCTTGTCCTCACTCTGTAGTTCTCTTCCTCTACCAGACCATAGACTGCATATTGTATCTCTTTAGCTTGGTTAACAGACTCCATAATTTATTGACCTGGATTTGAAGATCACAGTCTGCAGATTGTGTTCGTGCTTGCATTCCTATGCTTATGACAAAAAGATTCTGGCTAGCTGGAGCAACATGTTGACTTGGGTGGGCATCTTGTACATTAGTTTGATATACTTTAGCTTTTGAAGTCACTTCATTATATTCTTTTAGCAACTCTTTCAACTCTTCGGTCTCTCTTGAGGAGGTACTTTTTCAGTGACTTGTGTAACAGCTGTTGAGGTATGATGGGGTCCCCATTGCTCTTCTTCTTCCTTAACGTCTCTGACTTCTCTCATCAACACTCTGTGAGGAGGATTGTCCTTTCTCTTGGCAAGATGTAACTTTAGAATCAACAATGTGGAATGGCAGGCAGCCTTGAGCATATGTTCCAGTCTCATCTCATTACTGTTGGTGCTAGCCTGCACTCACACCCCACTCCGGTCAAGACCCAGCACCTTTCCTTTTGCACAGTCATCTGGTGCAAGCCCTGGGCTGTCACACCTCCCTTCTGAAATATTCTTTGCAAGGCCATTTCTAGAGTTCAGAAAGTCGGAGAATGGTTCTCCTTTCCATTGCTTTGTTATCTTGAACTTCCACAAGAGATCTTCACTGGATATCATGCTTCCAAACACATTCTCCAATGCAGCCAGATATTCTTGGGGTGGAGCTTCTGGATCTGTCGACATCAAAGAACAGATAGTCTCTAATGTGGGACCTCAGAGGCTTTCCCAAGATGTTTTCTCTTCTCAGCTTCTGGACATTGCCAGTCTTAGATCAATGGAGCAGCATAGTTCATCATCTCCAACAGAAGCAGGTTTCACACATGAGAAGATTCTCAATCTTCTATATGAATTGGATCTGCATGGCACATAGGCAGGTCCTGCTCCTATGGCTTAAGGTGGTGTACACCCTTGGTCATCTAGCAGCATTCAAACTTCACTGATTGGCTTTCTTTCAGCGCATAGCCAGCCCATAGCCACTTGTGGAACCTTTCTGCAAAACCTTCGGTCATGGATTGGGTCTCTAACATTGGAGTGGTCACATTGATATGTATCACTATTGTCCACCAGGCACATGTCTCCATTCATGGTCATTTGGGGTCAGTCCATCAGGCATTTTAGTGGCACTCTGCTAATACTGTCAAACTCTGGGTGATGCTATCCATGGAATGTCCTTGAACAGCTACTTTGCTAAGACAATTCACGCCAGACAGAACTTCAATTCTACTGATATCAGTCCCTGGTGGGTCTCCAAGGAGCAGTATGGCTTACAGAGGATCTAGCTCCTCACCTGCACACCAACTGATCAACCTTTCACATGCCATGGGGAACCAAAATGTTATCAGTTGCATTTGACTCCATGTGTGGTCTGACTGGTAAACAGGAGATTCCAGCGGTGCCTCTAAGATTGTAATTGGGTCACCATGGATGTTGCAGTTACTACCTCTGCCTTGTAGGCTCAAACAAGGTTGAAGGGCATGGGTTCTGATTTTCCTGAATTCAGGGGCTTGTATCCAGATTTTTCAATTTTGCATGGTGCCTCCACCCAGAGCAAAGTTTAAGTGGGCCTGGTGTCAGAGCAGTACAACCCTACCTCCCCACAGTGTCCTCCTACACATGGAAAATCACAATGCAAACTTAAAATCAACAAAAGTGCAATTAAAGACTTATTACCAATAATATGCTCATGAGATCAAATGTAAAATACCAATAAAATATTTATTGGGGAATATTCACAAGGGAAGAAGGAATGCAATATGCACAAGAGATGGGGGAATGCAATGTAACACTCTTTTTGGAAGAACTTGTTAACTGTACAATACTGAGGCCAAAGGTAGATGCCCAACTTGGCTCAACCTGTAAAATATCCTTTAAACAACAGTAGTGCCCACCCCCACCAAGGAGTACAATACAGTGGCTATCGAGATGTAGCCCAGGTGACGTGTGCCAGTGGGCTACTACTCCTGCCCATTGACTACCGCACAGGTTAAGGGGCCTGAGTTCTGTTGAGATGGTGATTGGGGCTTCTATCCAAGAACAGAAATAAAATAGATCGGTGCCTCCACCCAGAGTTGGATAACAGTGGGCCAGGTGTCTGTTTAGTACAACCCCCGGAATGTTGTACCTATCCACCTCCCCACCCAGTCACCCCACACATTGAATACCACATTGTTTGCCAATACTGTAAAACACATATTTAATCCTTAGGCTGCTGACAGAATTAGGATGTACAGGAATTCTGGACTGATATATCAGTCTGTGGTCCTGCAAGGGTTACTAGCTATAGCTAATAATATGCTCACAACTCAGAAATTTCCAAGAACAAACCACAGCTTTATTTCTTAGGGGAAGCACTAGGGAAGGGGTACCTGGACGAAGGATGGCTGTTAAGGAGAGAAAAAAAAAATAGGTTAACAGGGCCCTTTGGCCAGAACATCAATATTGCCTACCCCTGCTGGTACCAGTGCATGCCTCCTATCTCCTGACTGGGTACCCAGATTTAACACAGGCCTGCTGGGTGCCATGGGTTGGCTGGCATTGGGGCCCTTGAAGTAGTTTTTTCTAAGATGCTAGCAGCGTTTAAATTTTACTCCCCTGTTGCAGGGCAAGCCCTGGGTTACTCATGGTTCTGCAGGCTGGAACTTGGCTACTGGCAAAGTAGGTTCAGGCAATCCAGGAAATAATCTCTCCAAAAGCCAGCAAGCAAAGGGGCAGGGACTGCTGGTCCAGAAGTTGAAACAATGGCTAGCAGCTGGTCAACCGTAGACTTGCTGGAAGATTCTTGCATCTTGTCACCTTAAGCCCACCAAGCAGGCCAGATGATGGAGCCCAGATGCAAAGCCTACTAGACCACAAGGAACCTAGACCCAGGAGTGACCCCACGGTCCAGCTCCCCTAATGGGTCCAGAGTGCCCTAGCACTCAGACATGCGCCCATGGCCCCCTGCAGCCAAGTCTGCCTCACTCAATAGGGGTTTGCAGTTTCCCTACCTGGCTCCAAGTTACAGCTAGGAAAATTTTCAGTTCTTGCCTTTCTCCTGAGCAGGAACAAACTGCTTCAGTGTGTAGCAACAAGTTCTCAGATTTCCACCTTGCCAGTGACTCTTGGCTAGTGATTTGCAGTGTCTGGATTTGACCTCCACCTTTCCACAGCTGGTTTTCCACAGAATGACAGGCTTCTGAACTCTGGATAGCTGCAAACTTTTTTTTACTCCAATGTCCTCAGATTCAGGCACAGTGCCACTGTTTAGCTCCAGCACACACATCGCTCTAAACCACCCTTTTCACTGGCTCAGGATTTTTTCCACACTGATGTAGGCTCACTGAAAATACCAGATCGCCAAATCACCAGGAGCTTCTCTTAAAATTCCATGGACGTTTAGCTGTAACACCACAGTTCTTTCAGCCAGAGCCAACACCTCCTTCCTTTTTCCAATTAATTGACCGATTGACCAATACAGCCCTGGAAACAGGCCTCCTGTCTTTTCCACCACACAGCTTAAGCCCTTACTTGACTCGATCAGAGCCCAGACCAGACCGTCCCAACTGCCCAATGTCCCTGGGGTTTCTCACAAAAATCCCAGCCTCTGACTGGTTGATTCTTACTGGCCATCAAAAATATTATTAGTCATTAATCTCCTTTGTTTATTGATTGTCATATGGTCTTTGGCACCTAGAACTAACTCACACCTCTCCCATAAGACATTTCCTCAAACATTTGGACACCTAAGTTAGTGATTGGCTGTCCTCAGGGGTCATAGTATCAAAGATGGCTGCTATTGTACACAGTTCCACACAATCTCACAGCAGTCCCAACTTTAAAGAGTTCATGCAGCCAAGCAGTATATATTTTTCCTTTTTTGCTTACATTTTTGTGCCCCCTGGCCCCTGGTCAGCTCCTTCATCCTGGCATCCTTCTACATCTGGCCACCATCCATCCTGCACCCGTTCTCCAACTTCAGGCCATCACCTTGCTACCCCCATGGCTTACCCCCCATGACGGGGTAGTGGGGAGCCCTCAACCTCACCCACCAGTACTGGATCCAGTACAGGTGATGCCATCTGGAGACGGTGTGTTATGTCAGATGGCCATCAAGCTGCTCGACCGGGCCGCCATTTTCCGCATTTTTCTTTTTCGGCGGCAGAGCGTGCAATGCCGACAGTGGGCATGCCACACGTGCGTCCACAAGCAGCACGTCTGCTCCACCTCTGTGCCTCACACTTTACTGGGCCAGGTGTGCCGACACCTAGCCTCTGCTAGGTGTCAGGCAAATGCCAGCCTCCATTCCCCACCCTCCCCAGGAGAGGAAAGCTGTCCTCCAGATGCTCAATCCTATCCCACCTCAGCCAGCCCCCGATGACCTGCTCACACCATGAAAATGGGTCACCTGCATGGCAGGAGGTTAGGCATCTCTGCCTCAGCCCTCCATGCCACAGGGCTGGCAAAGCAGTATATTTTTTACAAACAGTTGTCCCATAGTTCAGTAGCAGCATTTGTCCCCTGTTGAGCAACTGCAGAGTTATGATTGTAAACAGTTTAGTTTCCCGATCGCGACTGCCATTCTATACAGTCCCCCCAGGCAGCTAGAAAACTCATTAATTATAATACCCTCTCATTAATAGTTATATTTTGCCCCGACCTGCAGCACTTATAGGCACTCTTAAACTAAACACTTGAGCCACCTTGTTCTCCTCCTCCAGGTTTTGATCCCGATTAACCTAGTTTGGGGATTGAGACCACTGGAAAGTCATTTAGAGAGCTGCCACAGCAGCAAGAAGATGAGCTGGTGCTGCTGCGCATGTGTGGGCTCCACTTTTGTCCCACTGGCCCCTTTAGGGATTAAAAAGACTATTGGGCCAGACAGGGACATGGAGACACTTCCAGGTCCCAGGACTTGCGCCAGAAGGCTGCGGGAGGAATGGGAGCAGGAACAGAGCTCCCGGAGCCATCAAGGTAAGCCCCCCCACCTGTGCGGGGGGGGGTTTACACTCCCCCATTCCTTAAATGCTTAGCGTCTGTGCCAACTCCGTTAGCAGGAACCTGTAATATTAAACATTAAACCTTAACACTTAGCACATTCTATACATTTCTGTCTAAACACCTGATCCCTATCTACCTCAGTCAGGTACCTTTGGAATAAACAATATACTATATGCAACAGTTGTTACATTATTTGAAACACCATTAATCATATGAACCTTTTGACAGTTTCCCTCTAGCTCAGTGTCCAGAAAAGCACCTGCATATCATGTGCAGGGACCTTTAACCCTCCTTGATTACTCCAATTACCTACTTTCACCTCCCCCTTTTGTGTTTGCCAAATTTTTCTATAGGCCCGGGGTGTTTAACATTAACAGAGCACAAAAATATTTTTGGCAATGATCTGGGGGTAAATAGATGCTCTAATGAACTACAAACATGGGGCCAATCGGTGGACACCCCAGGAGAGTCATAGGTAAGTTTGAGTAAAGGTTTTACAGTTCTCTCTGAACGTCTGGACGGTGCTTGTACTTCAGCCCTGATATCAGAGTCAGCCACCTTCTGTGCGGAAGCTTGATTAGTGTCTCTTGCCTCAATAGGTTCCTTCTCTTTTAAATTTCTAGTTGCAACATCTGTATGGCTACTCTGTTCAGGGTGACTGTTCAGTTGCCACTCAAAAGGCTCAGTCATACCAGTGTTCAGGTTCGATGCCGTCCTTTTAAGAGGCATTGTCTCAGGGGAACTATTCTGGGACCACTCAAAAGGCTCAGCAGGACTAGTGTTCAAGTTTGGGGTGGTCCTTTCAAGAGGCATAGTCGGAACTGTTTCCCTTGTAGTGCCCTGTTCAGCAGGCTCAGCTGGATCCTCTTCCCTCGGCTTGCCACTACCTTGTGTCACATTCTCTCCAACAGTAGGGCCCTCTTCTAAAAATGCTTCTTCAACCTCTGGCTCAGAATCCATCAAGATATCTGCAGGTTGACCAGTACCAGGTAGCTTGGGGGGGTGTCTGCCATAGTTTCAGATGCTTGTGACGCCCCTTGGAATAGCCAGGCCAGCTCAGGTGTTGGATAGAAGTAGGTAGGGTGGAAGCAGATCTCTTCTTCTGACTTGTTATCTGAGTCATCCCCCTCTATGGCTTCTTCCATGCGAACAGGACCAGCTACTGGTTGATCAACATTTAACTTTCTCTGTCAACTGCGGGCAGCAGCTCGAGTAACTGGAGGTGTGGGGGGTCTGGCGTGTCTTACGCCGGGCAGATCACCTTATTTCCAACAGGCAGGAGATGATTTTTGTGGATAATCTTGTGTCCACTGGAGTCCCCTTCAGGCCGGATCTTGTAAACTGGCAGTGCATTCCATTTCTCAAGCACCACATAGGTGTGCTACCCTCCCTGTCTGCAATCTTGTGCATTCCGGGAATGCCCAAACTTCTTAGCAGCACTCTGTCCTCTGGTAGCAGCTCTTATGCCCTGACACTTTTGTTGTACCTTTCTTTATTAGCTTGATTCTTTCTGCCAACAACTTCAGAAGCTAAGCGATAGACATCATTTAACTGTCGTTTGAGCTTCTGTACATACTGCAAGTAGTTGCCCTCTTTAGTGCCATCAGTGGATACCCTGAAGCACAGGTGGACTGGAAGCTGGGCCTCTCTCCCAAACATGAGGCTGTATGGGGAGAATCTGGTCGCATCATTTCTGGTGCAGTTGTAGAGATGGACCAATGAGCTGACCTGCTGGCTCCATTTACTTTTATCTCTTTGTTTCAGGGTTCCCAACATATCCAGCAGGGTTCTGTTAAACCTTTCAGGTTGGGGATTGCCTTGGGGATGGCAAGGTGTTGTTCTTGACTTTTGGACTCCCCACAGAGACAGTGTTTCTTTAATAAGCCTGCTTTCAAAGTCATGACCCTGGTCCAAATGGATCCGCTGTGGTGCCCCATAGTGGACGAAGAACTTTTCAACTAGCACCTTAGCCACGGTGGAAGTCTTTTGGCCCTTTGTGGGGTATGCTTGTGCGTACCTTGTGAAATGGTCCATGACCACCAGAATATTTGAGATGTTCTTGGAGTCTGGTTCCAAGCTGAGAAAGTCAATACAAACCAGCTCCATTGGGGCACTCGTGATGATGTTTACCAGTGGGGACGGCCTTTTGCAGGAGCATTTTCCTCTGAATACACCTGCGGCAAGTCTTGTCATACTGTTCAATGTCTTGCCCTATTTTAGGCTACTAAAATATGCAGAAAGCCAAGTCCAGAGTGTGTTCACTGCCCAAGCGGCCCATGTCATTGCGGCGAGCTTTCAAGACTGTCCTATTAAACCTTTCTGGTAGCGCCAATTGCACTCGAAGAGCCCCCTGCTGATCCTGCACCTCTTGGTACAGAAAATTGTTCTTTATCTTTAACTTTGACCCTTTTCATAACATCAACATGGTGCCGGGATCTCTAGTTGTCACTTAGGTTGTGTCGCCCCCCTCTCTGCAGAACCCTAAATACTTCACCAATGGTTGGGTCAGATCTTAGCTCTCTCATTAAATCTTGACTCGTCAGTTGAGGGAGTGACTTCAGGTCCAAGGTGGTTAGGTGGCAGTAAGCTACAGGAAGGCAATTTCCAGGAGCACAGATGCTGGTCACTAGATGGGGAGCAGACTCTGATACCGAGGGTTCCTCAGTGTCGAATTTCTTGCACAGGGCCTTTACAGTCTGCTTGGATATCATCACCCAAGCTGAATTGTCACCAGGAAGGGCCATGGAGTGTTGGGACAAAGCATCAGCATCTACATGATTTAGACCAGGGTGGTACCCGACGCAGTAGTCATAGGCAAACAAGGCTGAGAGCCACCTATGCCCAGCCGCATTGAGCTTGGCTATGGTTTTTAACATAAGTCAATGGATTATTATCAGTCTTTATGGTGATCTTGGCCCCATATAGGTAGTCATAAAGTTGGTCAACAGTGGCCCACTTGAGTGCAAGGAACTCCAGTTTGTGCACCTTGTACTTCCTCTCTGTGGGGTTCAAGCTGCAACTGGCATATGCACCTGGATGCAGGCCATCTGGGTAACTGTGATACAGAACAGCTCCAAGGTCACTGAAACTGGCATCGGTGTGTAAGGCTTTTGTGGGTCTGCATATGCCACATCTGGGGCATGGGTCAAACAATGAGTGACGATGGGAGGCAGTATAGCACAATGGGGGAGGCAGTATAGAGCAGTGGTTTAAGGGTCAGCTGCAAATCTGGAGACCTGGGTTTGAATCCCATAGCCCCCACTTGCATACTGTGTGACCCTGAGCAAGTCACTTAACTTCCCTGTGCTCCCAGGTCGCACCTATAAACAAGCTGTCAGCTTAGTGTGCCACTCCTGGTTAAACAATTTGAGAAAAACAAACAAACAAGCAAACAAAAAAAGCTCTTTACAGTCCTCAGGCTCAAGTATGTAAATATACATTGCAGATTATATAAACCAAATTATTATTAATTCTCTAATCCAACAAAAGTTTCCAAAGTGTGCTTCTTGATATTGAGTCGAAGGCTGCTGAATAATCTACAAAAACTGTGCACAATTTTTGTTTACATAGAATAATATATTTCTCAATCAGGTGTCTTAAAATGAAAATATTGTCACAGGTGGAAACGTTTTTCTTAAATCCCATCTGAAGTGGGGAGATCCCATTAGTCCTCTCAATTTCTTTTATAAGCTTTTGGAGCAGCACTTTAGAAAAAACATATAAGTTTATGTCCAATAAGCTAATTGGACGGTACATAACAAGATCAGCTGCATCTCCTTTTCTATGTATAGGAACTATGTACGCATCCCTCCGTGTTTCAGGGAATCTTGTTTCCTTTATGCATTTATTATAAAAGATAGTCAGGTATTTACACCATTTGGTGGTCTGGCAGAGATGAACCTCTGCCGGAATGCCATCTGGTCCAGGTGCCTTTTTTGTTTTAAGGGTATTAATTGCAAACATAACTTCTTCAAAAGTAAAACTAATTTGCAACATGTTATTCTGGTCCTTTGTTGGGAACATGTTATCAGCCATAGGATCCCAAAAGATTTTTGAAAAGTAATCCCTCCATTTGTCTCCTGTAATATATGTATGTATCTATCTTACATTTGTGGTTTTTAGTTCCTTTGGCTACCAAATTCCAAAATTTTTTGGAGTCTTTGGTAATAACAGCTTCGTACATTGATTCCCATTGTCTCTTAACGTGTATTCTCTTCTTTTCTTTTATAAGCTTTTTATGTTGTTTTTTTAAACTGATTTGCTTCCTTCAAAGTCTTTTTGGTTGGTCTATGTTTATATAATCTGGTTAATTTCCTGACTGTTCTTTTAGATCTCTTACAATCTGAGTCAAACCAACCATTATTGTGTATTATTCCATGACTTGTTGTTACAGTGACTTCTAAGCTCTGTTTTATTTTAATATAGATTTTAGTCAGATTGTACATCAGGAATTTAAAATTACAGCTTTCAAGATATTTAATATCTTCTCCTATGCCTGAGTTAACAAATATATTCACTAACTTGTGTAACCCCCACCTCCCTGCCTTTTTGCAAATGACAGGTGGTATGCTGTTTGACGCTGACAGCAGTACCAGGTGGGGACTGGGTTCGGGGAGGAATAGGTTACTCGGCGCAAGGGCTAGGTTTGGCTACTCTGCACAGGAGCACCCAAGTAAATCCGAACACAGGAAGCAATGACTGTAATGTCCAATACCAGGAATGGGATTCTAAAGTGTGGCTTTATTCAAATCCAAGCAGAACAAACAAAGCATAGACGGACCCCCATGGGGCTACACTTCTGGTAATGCAGATTTAAAAGAATCAGAACACTTCCTCAACACTTCAGCCCTCAGGCTCTGAACCCACTGGGCACACAGCCTGGACTTGCACGCTGCTTTGGGTACACAGCCCAAACTTGTACACCATACTGGGATTTCCCTGGCTCGGCTCCCCTGCTGGCCACTCGAGCACCTTCCATTTGTCATGGAAACATTTTCTGGTGGCTCCCTAAACCACCTAAGAGCCTTCGACTCCATAAGGGAAACTTCCTTTTAATCCCACATCTGGGTACTTTCCTCAGGCACCGGCCAAGTACCTGAGAGAAAGTAAAAGTGCCCCAGAGCAAATCCGTAGAGGTGAATTTGGATACTACTGATGGGGGGGGGGTCTCCCATCTCTCGCTTCCACAATCCATACCCGGCCATTTCTCTGGACATTAAACATCTCTTTCTGTAAAGCTTGGCAATGCAGATTAAAGGGTAAATGCCTGTCACATTTCCTCTACTTGTCTTTGCTTTCCCATTGTGCTGGACTTGACCATACTTTTACTTGGCTTAGAACATTACTCTAGGTCTCCCACTGATTAAGCAGTCCAATCCCCACTTTACAACAGTTCAGGTGAAAACATAGGCCCTATATCAGAGCGACTCACCCTTTGGTTGCAGGTGCCCCACAGGCGATTTCTTACAGGAATTTCTTTCCCACAGCTTCTGGTGCTGCAGCACAATTTTAAATAAGGCAGCTTCTTCCCTAGCCGGAACCAGAAGGGTTGCCCCTGGAATGACAGGCAGATCTTTCCACCCCCATCCCCTCAGGGATGGGGCACAGGGACCAGTAACAGCAGTCTCCACCACTTCACAAAGAGCTTATTGTGTTCCTCTTTTGGTGGAAACACACACCTCCCCTTACAGTAGCTCTATGACAGAGCTTTAGGCTCAGAGAGCCTGTCCACAGGCTGCTGTGCTGCTTCCCTCTTCAAGACTGCACACAGACTCTCTCACACTGTTCAAAAAATCCCCAACATTCTATCCTAACTTCCAACTGCAGATACCTGTGTGGCTCATGCAGCTGCGAGAGTGCTATGGTGATGTCATCCCTCAGTCTCAGCTGAGACTGAGAACAGAGTGAGACAGTGTGAAATCCATTTAACTGGAGTTTCATAAGCTGCCTTCCCCGCCTACCACTAGGTCTTACTGGGATTTTAGTAACCTTGGGTAACAGGGGGGTTACACTTGTATATTAGAATCTTGGTTCCAAATGATTCTTTTCTGAGCTCTAATTTCTGAAAATGGAATATGGGATAAGTGCGTATGGTCATTCTGACCTGTGATCTTATTCAGCAGTATTAAAGGAAAGTGATCACTTTCAGCTTGATTTTTAATGTGTAATTCTTCCCAAACTGGAAGAAGATCTAACCATAGTGCAAGGTCTACTACCGATGCACCCTTGGCCGAAATAGATGTCCATTCCTCATTTCCATCTCCATTTAACCTTCCATTTAGCAGATAAATATTGAAGTCTTTCATTATTTCGATTACCTTTTTTTAATATTTCTTTTTATTAGATAGAAGAAGCAGCAGCATGTATTACAGTCATCATCTTATAGAACTGTTACAATATTCCATTTCAATGACTCTGAACTCAGTTTACATTAACATAACGATTTTCTGTGTCCTTTTACATGGCAGTACTTTTACAAAGTGACTGGTTCATCCACTCTTCAGGCATTTAACCCGTTTAAATACAATGCAGATTATATTCCTCCACGAAGTATAATACTTATTATAGCAGATGTGAAGGCTGCATTTAAGGCCCACCCAAGATCCGATCTCCCCTGATATCTGTAAAATTATTATTATATAGAGAGGCTCAAGAACAACATCCGGGTCGTGTCTAGATAGATACATCACCCAATGTCTCCATAGCACCTCTGATGTGGATTGTTTGTTATGGAGTTTAGCTGTGAGGGATTCCATTTAGTAAATATCAGAAACCACCCCCCTACAATCTCTAAAAGTGGGAATGATCAGGGATCTCCATCGTCTGGTTATAGCCTTTTTTGCTGCCAAAATGTAAATAGGTAATAGGGTTCAATACCAAGATGGCCTATGAGAGGGGAATATAGATAACAGAACCATTTCAGCTGTAAATTCAATCACCTCTCCCAGGCAATCCGAAATCTCCTGCTGCAGTGTGCACCAGTATGGTGTTAACTGGGGACATGTCCAAAAGACATGGCTGAGGTCTGCACACATGCATGAACATCTCCGCCAATATCTGCCATATGAGAAGGGGAGGTATTTAGTTAGACTTGCCAGTGAGCAAAAAAATCGACTGTGGCATTTCCAGGCAAATTCACGCCATTTAGTAGAATGGGTTACTTTGCATGCCAAGGGAGATGCTTGCAACCAGTCCTGTTCTGAAATTTCTACTTCTAAATCTCTACACCAACTATTCAGAACTGAAAGCAACGAATCACCCATCCTCTCCTGAAGAATTTTATATAAATGTCCCACCTGGTGACCCCACATATGACCATTAATAGTGTCTTTGAGATATTTCCATGCCATGGGAATGGGGTCTGGCAACCTTGAAGTTACTTCCCTCTGATGTAGTAAATCATTTTTGACCTGGGTATACCTGTAGAGGTCAATGTCTGATAGGCCATAAGTTGTTTTAAGGGTTTCAAACAGAATGATGCCTGTTGGAGAAAGGGATTGCTTAAAAAATTGAAGTCCCACTCTCCTCCATTTTGACAAAATATGATCTATGGCTGCTGGAATAAATCTATCATCTTCTGAGATGTGTGTGTAAAAGAAAAATGTGCCCTAAAGCCCTTATGAGTTTTCAAGTTATGCCATAGTTTCAAAATTTGGGCTGTAAAAGGGGTATAATGCCGCATAGGTGGTATCTTAGCTGTCGAGGACAAAGTTACCTTGGTAATATCATATAAATTGTTTATTGCAAATTCCAGGTCTTTCCAGGGTGCCTCGTATGTTGGGGACAACCATAAAGACAATATTTTAAGAAAAGCTACTAATGCATAGAATTTCAAATTAGGTAGGTTGGCTCCACCTAGGGAAAGCGGAAGTTGTAGTAGCAGCATCCTGATTCTTGGCCTCTGGCCATTCCAAATAACATTTGATATAATTGTGCCCCACGATTGGAAATAAAAGTTAGATGGGAAGGATGGGATATTCTGAAATAAATACAATAGCTTGGGCAATATTATCATGCGAACAGTTTTGATTCTTTGGAAGAAATTTAATGGTAACTTGGACCAGCAGGATAGATCGGACTGGATCTGGTTAGATAGAGGTTCATAGTTTAGCAGCTCTAGATTATCTAGATTCTTAGATATATGGATTTCCAAATATTACATTTTGTTTGGTATCACTTTATGGGATATTTACTTTTAAGGTTTGAGGATGGGGTAAAAAATAATGGGAGAAGATCCATTTTAGCTACTTTTAACTGAAAACCTAAAACAGCAGTGAAGTGTTCCAGAGTTTCCCATAGTGCAGGGAGAGAGGTCTCTGGGGAAAGGGCCATCACCAGGATGTCATCAGTGAACAAAGCCACCTTATGGTCTCTCTGACCCATGGGGACTCCCTCTATCTGAGCATTCTTTCAAATGGCTTCGGCCAAAGGCTCAATATAAAGGGCGAATAATAGTGGGGCTAGGGGGCATCCCTGTCTCGTGCACCTTTGTACAGGTATTGGTTGAGATAAAGAGCCATTAACATGAATGTAGGCCTTGGGGTGAGTGTAAATATTTTTTAGGCAAGAAAGGAAATAATCTGGGAAAGAAAATTTGGAAAGGATAGCCCACAGAAATTCCCATCCCAACTTATCGAACGCTTTGTCAACATCTAAACTTATTATAGTGCAGGGGATCTTTCTGGCATGAATATATTCTAAAAGTAGCAGGACCAGGCGTAAATTATCAGATGTACTCCTCTGCTTTATGAAACCTGATTGGTCTCTGTGTATTAGCTGTAGAGGTATAAGTTCCAGCCTTTTGGCCCAAACTGCCATAAATATTTTGTAGTCCACATTCAAAACTGAAATGGGGTGGTAGGATAATGGAAGAGTATGATCTTTCTCAGGTTTGAGTAGGGGAAAGAGAACAGCATAGCTCCAAGAGGGTAGGGGAGTCTCTCCCTCTGCCACTGCTCTACAGGCCAGTAGAAAACTTGGGAGTGACTGGGGAATAAAGATCTTATACCATTCTGGACTAAAACCATCAGGGCCAGGGCATTTCAGGGATTTTAAATCTTTCACCTGTTGAAGTATCTCTTCAGGTCTAATTGGTTGCTCCAACATATTGGTTTGTAACTCTATCAACTTAGGTAGATGGAGCTTGTCTAGAAATGCAGCTATCACTGTAGTTTGTGACCTAAAGAATCCAATTGGAACTTAAAAAAAAAAAGTATTTGCATGTCAGAGAGGCTGTAATCTTCCATTCTTTCAGCAATCTTTGCTCCCAGTCTGCCTGTTATATTTATTTTTGATCATCTAGCTCCCATCTGCCTTCAGCTGCAGTGGCGTCCCCCAGGATGAAACCACTTTTAAAGCACTTTGCAGTATGCTGCAGCAGACCTGCTGAATAAAGATCTACTGAATAAAGCAATGTAATTTCAATGGCAATTAGTCCCTTTTGTCATGCAGGAAACTGTGGCATTCACTTCATCCTGGCAGTGTCACATTTTCCTGAATAACAAAAGGGACCAATTGCCATTGAAAGTACATTGCTTTATTCGGTAGGTCTGCTGCAGTATACTGCAGAGTGCTTTATTTAGTAGGTCTGCTGCAGCATTCTGCAGAGTGCTGCAAAATGCTGCAGAATTGGGTTTCATCCTGGGGGACACCACTGTACATTTATATGCTCTTCTCAACCTTCTGCAGTATCTTGTAAGCCCCTGATTGTTTTTTATGTTTGCTTGCACGCATGTGAAAGAAACATAGTGCCATCATCCGAGATTTCGGAGGTGTGTCACCCCTTCTTCCAATTCAGTCAGTGTGTTGGCAGGTGCGGCCCCTGTCTGCCAATGCATGCTGGAGCTGTCTATGACAAGCTCCAAAATGCAATGGCATACAGTTGAAAGGGGGAGCTGCGCTTCAGTGAGCAGCGATAAGATATCGCCTGCTCATGCGCTGCTCCCCTTACACACACACACACACACAGAAATGCACACACGCATACTGCCTGCTCCCCCCCCACGCACACACTCTATAGCCGACAGGGGTGCCTAATCTCCTGTCAACTGTGCTGCGCTCCCTCCCCAAAGCCTTCCAAATGCCATGCTGGGTGCCCACCCCAGCATGGCAACTCAATGGTATAGCCAACGGGGGTGCCCAATCCCGTTAGCTTCACTGTCTCCCGAGTACAGGGTGCCATGCTGGGGAGCCCACCCCAGCGTGGCAACAAATGCATGGCTGATGGGGTGCCCAATCCCCGTCGGCTCCACGCCCCTCAGCTATCCTTCTGCCACGCTGGGAGGTGTTCACCCAGCGTGGCAAATGTCCCGCATCGCCTTTTTTTAAAATACCTGTAAAGAAAACGGTCCCATGCAGTCTTCCTGCCCTCTCCCACAACCCGCACTCCACCCATCATGCACTCTGCCTCCTCACACCTCCTCACCCCATACTTACCTCCGGAGCTTGGCACGATGATCTTCGGTGGACTGGGAACACGTCTGCACTCTTCAGAGCCGACTGTGAACTGAGGAAATGCTGGTAAGCTGTATAATGTAATAAATAGGGTTTTTTCAGCTTTGTTGCATATCTCAAGCATTTCTGGGAATTTTTGCACCAAATTTTCATCATGGGGTTTTTGGGACCCCTTTTCATGAATGCTGTCACTGTCATGGCATTATTCGGGCCCGAAGGGTGATTTCTCAGTCACTGCGCAAAATCACCTTTTGGGACCAATTAATGAAATGCCACTGCCAGTGTTCATAAGGTGGCCTCTCAAGAAGCCTATTTTGAAAATTTGGTGAAAAAATTCCAAAAAAACAACTGTTTTATGAGCGTGCATTGCGTAGTTCCTATGCACGCTCGTAAGTTCGCGAATTTTCAATATTTTCAATCCAGATTTTCAACATTGCCATTTTACCACACCTTCTTATGAGTAGTACAGCTGTCATTTTTCATATTGCACCCAAAATGTGTTTCTGCCCATGTAGCACACAATAGCGCAGTCGGTGTACGAAATCAATGTATGGGACACATTAAGAAAATCACAGTGACACTGTTCATGTGAAGAGGTCTTAAAATGGCTATGTTGAAAATCAGGTTACTTAAGGCAAAGTAAAGTGATATTACCGCTGGAGGTAACGTTCGTGAATATAGCTCATAGTGTCTCACCTGCATAATTCTGAACAGATCTTATGTATCAAATTATTTTCCCTGGGTGCGGGTGGGAACTAAAACCATGGCAGCTTTCAAGAGAGAGTGGAACAGAGCAAGGGCTCACTTAGGTACTGAGGATACCAAAATTGGGTAGGGGGCTAGGTCCTGGGACCCATAGAAGGTCTCGGTAACCCTTGGGCAGACTTGATGGACCTATGGTCTCCTTCTGTCGTCATCATCTATCTTTCTATGTTTCTCTATAAATTTATTTTATTAAGATGTGTTTATGAAATATGGTTTATTTGCTTATATTTTATCCCATTTCCTTGACCTATGTACAGCGCCCTGAGCCCCAGGGAATAGGTACTAAACAAATATAATTTTACTACTTACTTATTTAGCTCTTGGTTGGCCAGATGAAATGTATTCTTCAATGTGTCAAAATAGACTCACTCCCCTCCCTCGAAACACAGCTGATATCTCATTAAGCCCTCCTTCTCCCATCTTGCATACCCTTTGTCCAGATTTGGAAGAAGAAATTTTGGGTGACGTGGCTGTCTAATATGTGAAACTGGGCCGAATTTTTTGGGTGTATGTGTTAGCCTCCCTACCTTTACCAGCACTCACAAAGAGTGCCTGACCCATGGATATTTAATCCCCGCCAGACCTTATTTATCTTTGTGATGGGGAGCATGAGTAAAGGAAATAGCCCTGATCCTGTATCTTCCATGTGATACCATCAAGTCTCTCTCCTTAGCTTTACCAATGAGCCGGGTGGGCCATAAAGCCATTTGTCCTGCTAAATATTAATGTCTCAGGTTTGGCATAGTCAAGCTCTACTTCTATCTTGGTGAGGGTCAGAGTTTTGTGTTTAATACTTGTATTTTTTCCCTTGCCTTTAGAAATATTTGGAGAGCTCTGTGAAGTTGCTTCCAGTGCCCCAGCAAATCTGGTATGGGCAATGACTGAAGTACAAATAAGTATTGGGGGAGCACATTCATCTTTACTAGTTCATTCACCCAGCCAGTGACTAAGGTGACACCATCCATCTTGCCAGGCCTGCCTGAATTTCCTCTGTTAACTTCCTGCAGTAAAGCTGAAATAGTTTAGCTGTGTCTACCACTACCTGTATCTCTAGATACCCATTCTTATTGTGTGGGGCCCATGTGAATGGAAATGTTTGTTTAAATCCTGGGAGGCAAGTCCCCCCTTACTTTAATGTTTCTATTGGACCATAGTTTATTTTATAGCTAGAGATCTCCCAAAACTCCCCCAGTACCTGTTGTAGTTTTGAGACTGATATTTCCAGACCAATCAAAAAGAATGGGGAGTTATCCACATACAGCAATATTTTTTGTTTGATTCCCTCACTATAATCCCTTTGTAGCCCCCTCAGGAGCTATGTACCTTTAAGAGAGTCTAGCAACCTTTAGGATGTGCCAGTTTTCTATGCCCTTGGAGGACAGAGTCTGCTGGTCTGATTTGGCATTCCAAAGGGGAGGAGTCAGTGGTCTGTGCTGAAGGGCAGAGACTGATGATTGTGAGTGGGTGGGAGAGATGTACCTCGCACAGTGTGCCAGCTCCCACTATCCTGAGATTTCCTCTTAAAGCTGTGCATCAAATAGAGCCTTGAAAGGGGGGAGCCCCCTCTCCAGCAGAAGAAAACAAATTTGAAGAAAGAGGTAGAGGTCTGTTTGAAAGAAAGCTGGTCCCAGGGAGTTTTGTGGGCAAAGGATCTGAGGAGCTGTTCACTCTATTTCTCATTGAAAGGGACTTGGTCTGGCATCCGCTGGAGCTCTCACTCCTCAAGTGAGGAATAATGCCTGTTAGAGTTACAGGAATTTATCTCAGAGTCTAAAGGCTGGGCCAGTAGTGCCCCAAAGGTCTATATAGTTGCAGTACGCACCAGATAGAATGCCAAGGTGAATGAAGTGTCCTTGTTTTAAAAGGGAAAAAACTGTGAGAAATGTGTAAAGGAATAGATTCTGTGGGAAGTCAGAGTGTATTCGGAAGTCCCTCAAAGGATCAAATGCTGATGCGCAGTGTGAGCGCTGGAACTGTAGCTGGGGCAAGTCTAGCATTTTCCAGTTTAATGCACAATTCCATTGTTTTCTCCTGTTTCACTAGTACAGCTATTTTTTATCATGGTATCTTAGTTTTTCCAGGGTTGCTATTAATGGTAAATAAACAATGAAGTCCTACTATAAATTCGTTTCCAGGAGATTGATAATACTTTTTTGCTTTCAGGTTCAGTCCATCCTCACCCCGGTCCTGTTACCTCTTCTAATTCTCAAATTCATAAAAATTTGACTTCAAAGCAAGTTAATTCCACTCTTATTAAAGTACAGTTAAATATCCAAAGTCTTGAGGCCAGATGGTCCTTATCTGAGGCTTGGGTTTTTCAGCATGATTTTGACATAATTACCTTATCAGAAACATGGTTAACTAGTAAGATTAATGGTGAAAAAGTATGTTTACCTGGATGTAACATCTTTAAAAAAATAGAATAGGGAAAAGGGGAGGAGGAACAGTAATATATACAATATCAAAACTCAAGTGTCTCATAATAGACTCACTGTCTGACAATTCCAAGTGCGACTTGATTTCAGTTAACATGACTTTTGGTCAGAATAAACACCTTGTAGTTAGTTCTATCTGTATTCCACCAGGATATATCATGGAGGGTTTGGATTTCTTATCTAGATTTACAAATACTTGCTTCATTAACAAAGAATGGATGTTATGTGGTGATTTTAACTGTAATTGGGAATTGGAGATAAATCTTACAATTAAGGAGAAATTGTTAGAATTAGGGTTTTTTCAGATCATTAATGAAACAACAAGGTTTAACTATGAAACAGGGGTAGGGTCAGTTTTAGATTGGGTTGTTGTTTCACATCCTGATAATATTACTTCATCACAAGTATTATCAGATTCAATTAGTGACCATTGCCCGTGCAATGTAATTGGTCAACTAAGGCTCAAAAAAATCTCCCATTTTTTATTGAGACTAGGAATTTTAAAAATTTGATATCAGTCCTGGTTAATGCTGAATGCAGAAAAATTGACTGGTCAGTCCTTAAAGCCATCAAAATGTAATGATTACATATATTTATTTTCTCAATTTGTTAATTCCATTTTGGACAGAATTGCACTAATAAAATGTATGTGTATCAGTGCTAATAAGAATAAGTGGGTCAATCAGGAGCTTCTAAAATTGATGAGACTTCGAGATAAAGCTTGGAAAGAGTATAAAAAAATCAGGACCATTCCAATTTAACAAAATATAAACAATTGAGGAATTTATGTAAAACAGAGGCTCGTAAATCTAAAAGAAATTACTTCCTTTCAGAACAAGTAAGAAATTCTAATAACCCTGAAAAGACCTGGCAACTCTTCCTCCTGTATTCACATGTATGCAGACAACACCGTCCTGTTCACCTCAGGCCAATTCCCCACCGATGTGGCTGCCAGACTTCAGCTAGACTTCAATAAGATCCAGCTCTGGCTCAACTCTCACCAACTCTTTCTAAATGCCAAGAAGACCATCTCCATGACCTTTGGCACCAGACAGAGACTCTTGAGGCTACCCTCCATGCCCACTTCCCATACCCTTGCTGGGACAACCCTTGAGGACTCCTCCTCATTTCATTTCCTAGGGGTTTGGCTTGACCAACACTTAAACTTCTCTGGACATGTTGATGCCATCCTGAAGAAATTAAACCCCAAGTTAGGTGCTTTATACAGGAACCATAGTTGTATCCCTCTACCGGCAAGGCGTGAGCTGGTTCAGAAGATGATCCTCCCCATTTTTGACTAATGTAGCATAGTCTACAGTGCTGCTCCCATTACCTCCCTATCCAGACTGGACACCCTCTTTACCTCCTTCTGCCGCTTTGCTCTCGACTCACCTCCTCTTACTGATCACAGTGACCTCTACCGCTCACTGTCTTTTACCTCAGTGACTAACTGTTGCACCTCTCACTGTGCTAAATTCATTTCAAAATTCCAGTGTAATGCTCTCCATATCTATCCTCCTTGCTTACCACTCCCCCCCCCACCCATCCATGCACTTACAGCAATTGACTCTCATACACTGGTTGTCCCCCTCTGTGCTATAACTATAGGTCAAAATGTGTTCTCTCACCAGCTACCCAAATTGTGGAACTCCCTTTCCCATCAGATCCAGGACTCTTCCACTCCTTCCCTTTGTGCAGCCATACACAACTTTCTCTCCCCTAACTGTTCCTGACTGTGACCTCCCTCTCTCAAACAAATTTCTCCTCCCTTGAGCCTACACCTCCCCCGTCACCCCCTTGAATTTTACTGCCCTCCTTCTAAATAATTTGCACTTGAAACATTGGGTACCAAAGCACTTGATGTTATTGCTGCTTGATGTCATTGATTGTACCTGACTGTTACTTGTCATGCCTGTAACTCCATGTAAATTGTGTGTCACTCATATGTATCATTGTCATCCTGATTCCCCTTCCCCCAGGATGCTCCGTGAGATGAGCAACATTGTTGTTCAGTGTACCTTTCCTGGTGAAACATTTCAATAAATAAATAAATAAAATGATTTGATGGGAAAGGGACATAAAGAAACTGAGTTTGCTATTAAGGATGGTGACAACTTAATCAAGGTACCCATTCTCCTGGCTGAATTATTTAATGATTTGTTCGGTGATCTTGAAAGATAACAGTAATAGCAGTTCAACCACATCCTTTATAGATACTTTTGCACCAAGCAGTGGCCCCAAATTTTATTTTAAAGCCCTAAACCCTGCTATAGTAAGGGACTATGTGCATAAGAATGACCCTAAGCCAAAATTTGGTTATGATGACCTTGACTTCAGGCTTCTTAAATTGGGTATTGATGTTTTGGCTTATCCAATTTCAGATTTGTTTAACCTTTCACTGTGTTCAGATGAATTTCCTAAGGTTTGGAAAATGGCCATTATTAAACCAATCTTCAAGAGTGGTGGGAGGGATAGTTGTCTAATTTTAGGCCAACTTCCCTTCTGCCACCATTATCCAAAATACTTGAGAGAATAGTTCTTGATCAATCCATGGAATTTTTGGGTAAAATTCCAGCATGGGTTTAAGCACAAACACAGCATGGAGACAGCCTTGGTGGGATTCGCTGGTTGCATACAGAGTTTCCTAGATAGAGGGGACTCCGTTGCAGCAGTTTTTGTGGACCTCACCAAGGCCTTTGACCTTGTTAGTCATGATTTGGTATGCTCTACACTTTCTGAGATTAACTTTTCTACTGAGGTCTCACCAATAGGGCCCATAAAACAGCCATTAATAGGGTATTATCCCAATCTAGAGATACCAAGTGTGGAGTCCCACAGGGCTCCATACTTGGTCCCTTAATCTTCTCACTTTATATGAATTCTGCCCCTCAAATTTCCCAGAAGTCTCAAACAATCTTATTTGCTGATGATGCCATTATTTATCATTCCAGTAGTTGCAGTTAATGTTGTCCAAAATGATTTTTTTGTTATTTCATAAATGGTTAGTTTCTAAACAAATGTTAATGTTAAAAAAACAAGTATATTTTTCTTCGGGTCCTAAGAAAAAGGAACATGTTCTTCCTTTGATTATAAATTTGTATGGGGGCACAGTAGAGAAAGTTGATCATTTTAAATATCTTGGGTTTTTTTTTTTTTAGACCAAATTAACCTTTGATACGCATATTCTTACAGCAATAAAAATTATTCATCAGAGACTGGGGGTTTATACAGAATTAAACAGTTTTTAATCCCATCATCTAGGGCACAACTCACACATGGTTTTCTCTTAGGGGTTTTGTGTTACGGTATTCTCATGATTTCATCTAATAGGTGAAAAAATATTTTCAAAAGTTAAAGTCACATATAACAATGTTCTAAGATTTGTTACAGGTCTTCCTTACACAACCTATAGTTGTGATCTATTAAGAATGGCTAATCTTCCTTCATTGAAAAAATAGAATAAAGATAAAACTTGGCACTTTGCTTTTTAAAGCCTCTGGAGGCCTCCTCCCTGCTACCTTATCCCATCTACTCCTTAGAGCCTCTAATTCCTTTGGAACTAGGTCCCAGGATAAACCCCAGTTTATGATTCCAAAGGTTAAAAAAAAACCTTTGGTCAGAAATAATTTTCATTTAGAGCTGCTGTATTCTTTAATTCTATTCCCACAGCCATTAGTGCTTGCCTTTCTCCTACCACCTTCAAAACAAGACTTAAAGCAAGGTTGGAAAGCTCCACCTCTTGTTCATGCTTAAGTGGTACTTCCAGGAATTAGTACTATTGTTTATGTTTTGACTGTGTCACTACTGTATTTTTGTATAGTATTTATGAAGTTTTGTATTGAATGATTGTGTTGGTTTCATGTTTTACTTGCCACTTATGAAAATGGGCAGTGATGCTCATGAAGTTGTCAAGTATAAAAAATAAAAATGAAATGAAATGAAAGGAACTTTGAAGCCTGACAAGTGTTAAGTAAATGGAAAACATGGACTATGAGATGCCCAGGGAGTCCCTACCTGTGCTGCCTGGGGTGGTGGACTCCGAGAGCTGCTAGTTGCCTCCATTGGGGCTGGTATCTGATAGTAAAAGTATCCCACCAGGGTTGAAGCCAACCCAGAGGAAAAATAATATGCTCCCCCGAGGTCGCAGTGTCACAACAAATAGACTGTGCCTGCCGAAGTAGATGAAAAGCAGTTTAAGAGTTTAACATCCATTTACACAAACTCACTTCAGAGCAGTAAAGGATCCTGTTTTGTTTTTAACCCACACTGGACATGAGGTTTTGTTGCATCCAAGTTCTGCTAACCTCTTCTCTTTGCAACTCTGAGTAGCCCTGCTGCATGTCAGTGGAGCTCCAGAGGTCGCTTCAGGCTCAGGAGGTCAAGTAAGTGTCTTCCAGTGTTCTTTGTACGAGGCTGCTCCCTGAATGACAGTACCATCCAGTATACCCCTAGACCAGGGAGGCTGACCTTACATTGGGGTCTCATCTGGGATTTGAGGCACCCCTGGGTACCTCACATCATGGAGGGCATCAGTTGGAAGCTGCAGCCATTTGAAGAAATAGTGCAAAATAACAGGAGGAATGATGGCTCTAAAGAGACAACTAATTTGGAATGTTGGAGGGAGCAGGAAGTGTGAGTTGGGCTGCTGTGTGAGAAGAAGATGTAAAACTGAGGACTCATGGCTCATGCATGTAAGAAACTCATGAATATATAAACAGGAGCAACAAAGGCAGAGCGGGAGCAGGTTATTCAGTCTTATTCCTCCTCCTTTACTAAGATACCCGGGATAGCAATAGGGGTAGAACATTATATTCATACTTCATTCCCCTTATCAGGCAAAAGCCTTATAGGCTCCCAGGAAGAGTAAGATTGGAGGTGCAACAGGAGAGCAAAAAAACGAAAGAGTCTGGGCATAATAGAACCATCAAAAAGCCCTTGGACATCCCTGATAGTGGTTGTACCAAAGAAAGAGGGAGGTATTACATGTTGCCTTGATTTTAGAAAACTAAACCAGGTGTCACAGTTTGATGGGTATCCTATGCCCAGAATCAGTGATCTGATTGACTGAATTGGGAATGCCAGGTACATTACCAAGTTAGATTTAACCAAGGGGTACTGGCAGATCTCTTTAGGTCAATCCTCCGGAGAAAAGGTTGCCTTTAGCACCCCATGGGTCTATTCTGGTTCGTCACCATAGAGCACCTGCCACTTTCCAGAGGGTGATGGACCAACTGCTAGCCCCCCATTCTGCTTACACTGCAGTCTACCTGAACAATGTGGTTACCTTTAGTCTAGGTGGCCTAAGACAGGTAGCTACGGTTCTAAAAGTCATCAGTGGGGCTGGGTTCACCATTAACCCTAGCAAATGTGCTGTGGCAATAAAGAAACAAAATATTTGGGTTTCCTATTGGGCAATGGGCTAATGAAGCCTGAAATAACCAAAACTGAAGCCGCGGCCAATTGCCCAGTACCCCAAACAAAGAAGCAAGTTCGGTCATTTCTGTGGCTTACTGGATACAATAGAAGGTTTTTTCCTGACTTTCCTTCTATAGAAACCCCTTTGACTGACCTGACCAAAAAGAAATATGGTAACTTGGTAAAATGAACCCCAGAATGTGAAAAGGCATTTCAAGCAATCAAAGCTGCTCTTTGCTCTTCACCGGTCCTGAAGTGTCCTGATTTGCTAAAGAGTTTGAAGTTCACACTGACACCTCAGTCACTGGAATTGGCACAGTGTTGAGCCAAAACATTAATGGAGAAGAACATCCCATATTATACATTTCCAGGAAACTTCCCGACTGAGAGCAAAAATACTTGACCATTGAAAAAGAGTGTTTGGCAGTGAAGTGGGCTATAGAGCTGTTAGGGTCATTAGCCCTGGTCAGATTTTTGGCAGTTTTGGATAAGCAAAAGAGACATGGACAAGTGGCATATTTGGTGATAAACTTGTTTATTACACAAAAGGTTTGCAGTTGCCCTAAACCAGGTCTTACCATTAGACACTGGGGGCCAAAGTTTCCCAAATACCCCTAGGAGTGAAGATGGTCTCTAGGGGAATACGTAATACAACAGGTTATATACTTCTGATAGTTACTAGTTACCAAAAGACTAGATACATAAAATAGGCCCTATTGGCTAAACGTTATGTGTCTCCACAGTGTTATCTACCAATGCACATTATTTTTAAAGTCAGCTAAATACAAAACAAAGAGCTCATACAAGGTACAGGATGTAGTGCAGTATTAAATAAATATGCATAGTGGGAGTGCAGGCTATACAATAACTTCTCAGAAGATAAACAGAGAACACAAGTGTATCTCGGAACAGCACTTGCAATATGTTTCTTAGCAAAAGCAGCATAGAAATCACAGTATGTCCCTGGCTACTTACACTTGTATGGTAAGTGCCAATGCCCAAAATGTTAGAGCATTAGGTATTTGCATTATATATACAGGTATGTGTCATGTATCATCATCTAAGGTGTACAGTGGGTATCCAATTGGAGTGTGGGGACCTCACATAACATTTCCTCCCTTGTTCTCTTACTGAAAAGGCAACAACACTATAGGAAAGTAGTTGGAACAATCTCTATCATTTACAGACCCGACGCATGAGCCTCGTAAAGGAACTTGAGTTGCTCACAGTGTTGTTTGAGCGTGTGTCTTAAACAGCAAAGTGTTAATGTCAAAAAGACAATCAAAAAGGCTTGACTAATAACAAAACCTTTAAAAGTTAATTCTAACCAAGTGTTTGAAAGTGCAGTACTTAAATCACCATCATGGATAAGGGTATTAAGGGCATCTCAAGCTTTGGAGATATTATTGCTGATGTAAATGAGATGGGTGTCCCTTCTATCTAAAAGGGATTTTAAAGTTAATATGAAAGGATCTATAGAGACACTCAAAATGGGTAAATACTGAGAGAGAGCAAGCATATATTCTGTGTCACTGTCAATAACATCTGGCACAATCTGAGACTGGAGGGGGGGTAGGTTCAGTTGGGAAATGAGGAGACACTTTTTCACGGAGAGGGTGGTGGCAGGCTGAAATGCATTACCAGAGGAAGTGGTATCCTGTAATATGGTGGGCTGTTTCAAAAGGGGATGGGGCAGGGTAAGGGGAAGGGTCACTGGAGGGGGAGAGGAGGAAGGGCAGCTGCAGTATAAGGGCTGCTAGCTGCACATTCGAGCAGACTCGATAGACAATATGGCCTTTAATTGCTGGCAGGTTTGCATGTTCATATGGTTCCACAATGGGAACAGGAGTAATCACTGTATGACCAAGTACAGTAGTTTGATGAGGTGTAAAACAAAAGCTAGGATATTCTACATTACAGGTTTTAAGGTCATAAGAGAAAGTTTTATAATTTGTGACAATACAATCAGTTATATGACATTTTAATAGTAGGAATCCTCCATTTCTGCAGTTGAATTGGGCAAGTGAAAGATTGATTTATGAGTCTTGTAGTCAAGCGATGAACCTTTTCTGCATAGTTCTGGTAAAAACGTCCAGTGTTGCCCACTGGCGGTGCTGTTGATGGTGCCCTGGGATTATCAGTTTTATTGGAATCAATGTCCAAGTCCATAGTGAATGACTAGTCAATGCTGTCCAGTGAATAACCACACACTGGTTTGATGACGCCAAAAACGTCACAGCGACACAAGTAGTGATACCCCTTTTTAGTACAACAGTCCATGTGAGAAGCCACCCAAGTTTCAAGGGTAGGATGAAAAACCAGAAGAGGTGGATGGTCAATACGTTCTCTTAGATATCCCTGTCAAGATGCCCAATGGAGTGAATGGAGGCTAATTGATCAAAAATTGCTGTATTGGGATCAAAATGTGGTAAAAAAACAGTGACGGTCACAAACATGGTATCTCTGATGGTGCAACAATTAGCAGTATAACATGGTCTCCTACTGGGATAACAGGTGACGTAACCTAAGTTACGTGCAGTAGACGTAGGTATGAATAGTGACCTGGAAGTGCACATCGTGACACAGGTGGTGGACTTACAATGTGGACAGTACCATTTAGCAAACCTCCTGTCATGAATAATATCTGGAATACATCCAGATCACGGAAGAGATTATTGACAGTGGTTATGACATAAGATCCATAAGCAGAGCACAAGAGTTCCCTAGCAATATATTGCTTGTCTGCTTCCTTGTTATTTTGTGTAACAAGTTCATTAATTTTATCTTTAGTATCTGTAAAACTCTTGGCAAAATTGTGCATGTTATACACAAAAAAGCGCTCTTCCTAACTAAGCCCACCTACACCATGCAATAAGGGTGGTAGGATATTATTTTTCATGCCATCCTGGAATTTGGCCATTTGACTGGAGACAGAGGCAATATCTGCTCTGTTCCAGATTGAAGTGCCGGCTCTGAAAAGAATGGAGATAGTGACAGTGGCACCAGTGACATCAGCAGTGTCATGCCTCCTATGTGAGGAGGAAGATTTGGCATTTTTCTTAGTATCAGGGTTAGGTCTAGGCCTAAATACAGCTAAATGCTCAACAGTGTGGGTACCAGCCATGGGGTCGTGTGTGTGTGTCTGGTATGCAGCAAGACTATCTAGGAACATAGTACTGAAAAACTTGGAGGTATTCGTATTATGACACATACCAAATTCAGCCATATTCCAATAAGTAAGATTAAAAATAAGTGGGACGTGCATATATTGCAAATTGTTTACAAGGGTACCTGTAAGGGAGGTGGCGTTGAGACCACTGGTCAGGCCAGGTTCCTGTAGGAGACAGTCAGTTCTGCTTCAGCAGGAGGTACTACTGTCAGAAACATAGCTGCTGTAGCCTTCTAATGGTGGTTACAAAATTCTTTAGAGGAGTCTTCCAGGAATCTCTCACAAAAGACAGGGTCAATTAAAGAAGTAAGATTGTAAAAACCAGAATGTCTGTGATTAGCTTGGCGAATGGACAGGGTGCTATTTGGGTCAATTTTAGTATTGGGCCAATCTTGGAAAGTGCCTTTAGCTAGGTGGGCAATGGGGAGTGTCTATACATTGTTGTCAAAGAGCCATTCAATTTGGACGGATGATTTAGCAGCAGCCACAACTGAGGCAGTGAGGTAGGTGTCCTTGCCTTCCTGAACAGTAATTAATTTGTTGGGAACATCTATGCTAACTTCTTCAGGGATGGTGGTAGGTTTGTCTGCTGGGGTCATGTATCTTCCTTGAGGATGATCAAGTAGTGGAAGGAGTTGTCGTAGATGTTGAATGCTTTCGGATATAGTTTTCATATCCTTGCCATGGACAAAGGGGAGTACACCTACTAGCAGGGTCCAGATGCAAGATAGCCATTTTGCAGGAATACCTGTAAGGATAAAGAAAAGGTCAGTAGGTACAATTCCACCCAATGGGATTAGGAAAAGCAATCATTCTCCTTTATACAGTTTCAGTTGGTTAGCATGCAACCATTTCTCAGTAAGTTTCTTTTGGTGAAAGAATCTAACTTGGTAGACTGCAGGACTGAGTTTGTTAACAATGGGGTAGAGTCATTTCCATTTATTGGAGAAGGGATGTATAGGGTGAGCAAATCTGAGAACCATTACCTGATCTCCGACTTGCCAGTCTACCTCTTGTGCATGTCTGTCAAACTGAATCTTGGACTGTTGTTGTGCCTTGCCCATACAGTGTGCAGCATACAAGTGGGTTTTAACAATATCATCTGAGTTTTGCAACATTTTTGTCTGCAGACACTCTGTCTGCAGTGGATGTGTTCAGATCAATTAACAGATGTTCAAGTAATCTCATGGTTCTACCAGTCATTACTTTGAAGGGTATTAACTGGGTGGTGGCTGAAGGAGTACCCTTAATTGCCATAAGGAGTAAAGGCAAAAGAGAATCCCAATCCTTGGGATTTTCCTCAATAAATTTGGAAAGCATTTGCTTAATATGTCTGTTGGCTCTTTCTACTTGACCTGATGATTGAGGGTGATAGGGTAGGTAGAACGTCTGGTGTACACCAAGACATTGGAGTGTTTTTTGCATCAACTCATCTGTAAAGCTGGTTCCTTCATCAGAGTCTACCTTAAGAGGTAGACCCCACCTGGAGAACAATTGTTCTACCAAGACTTTTGCAGTTGCCTTGGCTGTACATTTCTGAGTGAGGAAGGCCTCAACCCACCTGGGAAACAGGTCAGTAACCACAAGTGTGTACTTGTTGTTCCTGCTGGTATTGGTCAGAGGACCAATAAAATCTATTTGGATTGCATGCCAAGGGCCAAAGGGTCACAAGAAGACCAAGATTATATTGTTTGCAGAAAATCAGAGCAAATTCCAAGTCCTCAATGACCAGATCCAGATGGTCCTCAGATGGTTCCATTCATTTATCACGGGTAGGTTTCAGAGAGTATCATCTGGAATTTATTCCTCTCATGCCTTCTCCCTGACATGTGGGGGTTCCCCAGGGCTCTGTATTGTCACCTATGCTATTCGCAATGTATATTCTGCCATTGGGAGATGTTGTAAGGTGGTATGGACTGAGTTTTCACTGCTATGAAGATGATACTCAGTTATACATGTCCTTTACACCCAATCGGGATGATGCAGTCTTCATGTTTAATAACCGCCTCTCTGAGAACCAGGAATGGATGAGTGCCAACTGGTTGAAGCTGAATCCTGGCAAGACTGAGGTTTTGATGGTGGACCCGGGTCATCAGGTAGAGGGGTCCTCAGCTGAACAGGCCTCTGGGATTCTGCTTGATGGTTACCAGCTGATGACCTCATAACGGGCGCAAAGTTTGGGCATTATTCTTGATGAGGGGTTGACTCTGAAATCTCAGGTGTCTTCCGTTGTTAAGACCTCATTTTACCATCTGAGGAATATCACCCAGATTAAGCACCTGGTTCCACCTGGCAACCTTCCGACTTTGGTCCATGCCTCTGTGACCTCTTGCCTTGATTATTGCAATGCCCTGTACCTAGGGCTACCAGGGGTTGATATTCATCACTTGCAGCTGGTGGAGAACTCTGCAGCCAGGTTGTTAACTGGGCTTTCTCGATCTAGCCATGTCACACCTGTGCTATGTGGACTGTACTGGCTGCCAGTTCAGTGGTGAATCACCTTCAGGGTTAGCTTGCTGACCTATAAAGCCCTACACGGACAGGGACCGAGCTATCTTCAAGATCTCCTGCATCCCTACAGCTCCCTCTGGCCACTCCACTCTGCTGATGAGGGATTGCTGGAGATTACAGGGTTTGTTTGAAGACCTCTGGGGCTCAAGCTTTTCCATTCGTGGCCCCTACCCTGTGGAATTCTCTACCTCATCGGGTTAGAGGGTGCCTGACTGTGGAGAGCTTTAAAGCAGCTCTAAAAACTTATTTATTCTCGCTGGCCTTCTTAGACAATTAACATTTGGTTGTTTGTTGCTAAATCAAACATTTTATATTTGTGATTTTATAGTTTTAAGGTTTAATTTCTATAAAAACACTTTGATACCTGTTGAATTGCGCTAATTATTATTATTATTACTACATGCTCTTTATTTACCTTAGTAGGGAAAGTAATTTTTAACTTAGTAAACAAACAGATTTACTAAAAAATGAGACTGTTTTACTCAATTGGAAGATCATCACAATGTCTGTGTGCCTCTCCCAGCCCAGTGACCCCACTGCCATAAGCCAAAAGCTGATCTCAAATTACCTAGTGCTCCAATAAAGACTGTGAAGGAATTCAGCAGAAACGCTATGAAACAAAGTTCGCTTACAACTGTGCTTCAAAGACTGTTGAGTTGCTGATTTAAGACTGCATTAAAAAAATCTTCGAAAACTTTAAGAAGTGTGGGAGCTGAGCTCCCTCTCAATATGAAATGCGGGGGGTCTGAGCTCCCACGAGACCCTGCAGGACCACAGCTCTGTCTACTACAGTCATTATTTTCATCCACAATTGTCAGTATCAGAACCAGAATGAGACGTGGCTAAAGGTAAAGTCACAAGCTCATCATCATCAGTCTCACCATGACCATGGCCGTCATCATCATTATTATCAGATTCGGTAGAGCTAACATTTGCAGTCACAGACTTGAGTTATTCGATATGCATGTGTTACAAATCGAGCAACTCCACTGTGAGTTGTACCTGTATGTGCTTTAACTTTATGTACAATTGGAATTGGAATGCTCATTGTTTTGGCACTTTTTTCTCAGACAACTTTTTGTTGCCAATGTCTTTCGACACTTTGTTGGCTGTACTACTGAGCTCTTCTGACATAGACAGTCCACCAACTCTTGCTGGGTTTTCAGTATTTTGAGAGTTAGCCTGCACATGGATAGTAGTAGCATTTAGTTCAGCCCCTTCAACAGACTGTGGTGCTTGTTGTTGTTGTTGTACTTTACTTTTTGGGCCACTTCTTTCTGGGCTCTTGAATAAACTTTCTTTACATTTACTACTTCTTTTGCCCCTGGCTTTTGCTTTACTATTTTCTGGAGTACTCAAAAATGCCAGTCTGTCACTTATTCAGGGTCAAAAAGTGGTTATTATTTTTTTTTTCTTTATTCCACGCAATGTGACAGAATGCCCTGCCCACTGAGCCAAAGCTTATACCCCGCTGAATGAGCAGAGGGAGGAAGATGACAGATGACTGACTTCTTGGGGGTGTCACACAGACAGTATGCAAAAAGTGGCACTGGTGCACCGACGACTGGCTGGAAATCTTGGCAGATTTTATTTCACACATCACCTATGCTAAGGGTGATGCTGCAGACACTGCTGCTAGTATACCCACAGAGATTCTGGGGGACCCTGCCTGGACTTACCCTCTCTGACATGAGGGAGGTCACACAGACAGTATGCAAAACATGGCATCAGTGCACTGATGACTGGCTGGCAGATTGTATACACACAGCACCTAGTTCTCACAAGTTTCCCTCAATCTCTCTTCCCAAGTTCCATCCTGGCTCGTCACTCAGTGTTCATGTTCATGAAGATCCCTTGTCCAAGTCTCCTCTCCCATACATTGTACTCCCCAGTCCACAGTCCAGTTCCCCACTCCAAATCCCCAACTCCCTCTTGAGTCTCACAATCAGTCCTTACTGGCAATCCCCTCCTAAGTCCCCAACTCCCCACCCCAACTTCCCCAAGTTCCTAATCCCGTCCTCCCTTAAGTTCTTCTTTTAGTTTAAAAAATTCTGTTTTGGTGGGGGAGTGGCAGACTGGCAGTGGACTTCTTCACTTGCCCAAGGTTAAAAAAAAAAAATGAAAGCAGCACAAGCACAGAAAAAAACAATCAATTTGGCAATCCGCAATGCAAGGAGCAGCCAAGAGAAGCTGCTGCTCCTTTTCCATCTTCCTGATTCCTCTGCATAGCTCTAAGGTGGACCACTTGGGTTGCTAGAGCAGCAACCCAATCAGGTGCCACCTTAGAGAAATAGACAGTTTTGTCTCTGGTCCCTCCTGTGGGTTCCTCCTGCTCTGGCGCTTCTCGTGCTACAGTTCCCACAATAGGAGCTGTCCAAACCAATCCAAACAGCCAAAGAGCCAAAAGTGTTTGGAAACCATTCACTTCTGAACACTTCAGCATGTTTGGGTCAGTTCATATTTTTGATGAACCGATTTCCCCTTCCCTATTTAAGACTTAGAGTAATGTTATTAAGCACATAGTACTTTAAAATATTTAACTTGTATCTATCTAAGGTTTCTAGTATTACTGAGGACCAATACTTTTGTACATATCCGAGTTCCAACCATTTTTTCTTTTCTGTTAAACGTTGACGCGATATTCTAGTAGAGGGCATTTTGGTAAGACGTAACCAGAAGTTTAACTTTCTGATTTGTGTTAGGGCATCAATATTCAATATTCTCAATTTGGCCCTTATATATGACGCTGGGCAGAAGGGTGCAATCCTAGAGTTTTTCTTAGCATTCTAAACAGTGGAACTAGAAGCTTATCCCTGTGGTTTATATCCCAGATCTCAGAGCCATAGAGAAGTTGGGCTTGAAATTTTGCTTCAGTCACTTTTATTAAGGGACGAATACTAGAACCACCATATTTGTGATTGAATCTGGCTCAAACCACTGAAGTTTAGAGAGCTGATCATTCCACAAGCAATTTGCATTAAAGGAAATTCCTAAATGTATATAAGCTTGTACTACTTCCACTTTCTAAGCTCCCAATTCCCCCCTCCAACCTGTTTTTTTTCTTTACAAAATACAACTATTTTAGTTTTGGCAAGATTAATTTTTAGTTTGTATGTAACTGAATGTTTGTTTATAAGATCCAGTTTTTTTGCAATCCACTTTTAGATAATGAAAGTAGGACCAAATCATCCGCATACACGAGTGCTGCACACATCGGGTCATTTATCTTGGGAGAATCTGAGGATAAAAATTCTGTTTCTCTTAGCATGCAATCTATGTATGTAGCAAAAAGAACAGGGGCCAAGACACACAAAAGGGGAAGACAGCTGTCCAGTTACAGTATATCTATTCGTACCTTTGCCCAGGTATCATGATATAATTTAAATATTGTATAAACTAAGGCTCTGTCTATGCCTTTATTAAGTAGCTGTTCCCACAACACCTTTCTGGAAATAGAATTGAAAGTCATTGAATAGTCTATAAAAACTGCATGAATTTCTTGCCTCCTTAGCCATACATATTTCTCAATTAGGTGATGTAGTATAAAAATGTTATCCAGAGTCAAATAATCGGCATGAAAACCTGCCTGAAAGAGGAAAAGCTGCCTGGCAGCATGTATCTGGACATTCAGGACCTGATATTCAAAACTTTGCGCTGGGCGCACAAACCATTTGCACTTGGTTTGCACTAGGTTTGCGCATGTCCACTATATTCAAAAGGCCAAATAACACGGGCAAACTGTATTAACACTGGGCAAAAGTATGATGTATGCAAGGGGCAAAAAGAGGTGGCATGTACATGAATATAGGAGTAATGCTATATTCAGTACATTAGCACCGTGCAAAGTGTTGTTGCATGACTTAGTGCAACACTTTGCACAGTGCAAATTACCACCCAGGTAAAGGTAGTCTTAACTCCGGGCAAACCAAGGTTGGGAGGGGTGGACACAGCAGCAACAGGGAACAAGGCCGTCTACAGCCAATGAGGAAGCAGTGTGGGCAGACTGCCTCCCTAGGCCACTTCATATGCACAGGCACCCAAACTGTGGGAATACAATGCAGTTATATTGCTTAGAAGCCAACCAGCCAGTCAGTGATAGAACTACGCTGAAATAGCACCTGCAGCAGTAATGGTTTGCAGTGTGACAATAAGTTGCACAGTGTGAATTGTGTGTTGTGTTAATGGTCTGTGTTTAGTGTACTCTATATCATCCCAGCCACACATGTTGTGGCTCTGGGAGATGTCTGGCACTGTGCCTCGGCCCAGTGTACTTACCCAGACAACAAGGTGATAAATAGGGGATACATGATGGGCCCAAGTGCAATATGGAAAATATTTTCATTCCTTTAGGGTGACCTCTGGATATTCAGAGGTCACTGTGCAGGAGTGAAAATATTTTCCATATCACACGAGTGCACATCATGTATCCAATTTATAAAATAGGGGCCCCTATTGTTGCAAAAGTTGCCATTTGCACAGGTTTGCACAGGTGTGATAAATGCAATTTCTTACATTTATCACACTCCAGTGAAAATAACAGGATTTATCACACTCATATGTCACTCGCCCCTATTGTATAAATTAATATAGACAGGCACCAGACAGGGTATAAACATGCTGCACGTGGATGGCACCTCCTATGCTGCCATCATCTGCCACCAGTCCCAACCATACCAGGCATTAATTGGTGACCCAGCACCCAGCGGACACCATGGCAGTGTGTCCATATGGCACACACCTGCAGACCACCCTTCGGTGGATACCAACAGAATCCAGCACACACATGCAGTACTGGGGGCATAGAGAGTGTTGAGGAGAGGGTGTATAGGTGGCCAGGCTGCACCACACACTGGGTGCTGCCACAAGACTGGGACAATTCAAGCAGTGCAAATGGTCCAGTGCAGGGAATACCCAACACCAGTGTGCCTGTCTGATGGTATGTGCCCCCCAACCACATACTGCACATCTGTACAAACACTACAGCACACACAGCCAGCCATGTATATGTCACTGTGAGTATCCCATACCAGTGGTGCAGCATCTGTGGGATGCACAACATTATAAAAGTAATGTACACTGTCAGTATACACCTGCAAGATGGGCCTGTCACTGTGTAAAGTACAGTAGTCATTGATGCCCTACAAGCCATAGGCATTGCTGTGTCCCTTACACTACTGGCCCCCTTGTTACTGTAGTGTCTGCTGTGCACTGTAGCAGGAACTACAGTTTAACTAGTGCATGCAGCACCACCACCTGTGCCTGTGCTGTGTAGTTCCCTGGGGCACGATATTCTTTGTGGTTCTGTACAAATGTAGCCTGCAGCTACCACCATGCACTTCCAGACTGCCCTACAGGTGGAGCTGTGGGCAGACCCAGCCAGCCCCTGTACTTCCAGACTGCCCTACAGGTGGAGCTTTGTGGAACCCTGCAATAGTGCTGGGCAAACTGCATGTAAATCAGGCCATAATGAGATGCTAATCTGGATGAATCTGGATGATTGCCCATGGACTGCCTAAGTAGGCTCATTTGCATGTCACTTTTGAATATAGCAAATTTTTGCCCAGGCAAATGTGGTAGCGCTGGGCAAATGTCTCAGCTCCACATAAAACCTGTGCAAATGTATCTATGCCATGCAAACGTTTCAGAAACATGGTACATGTCTGCAGAATTTCACATGCGCTGGTGCTTGCACCTTTAATGAATCCATTCCTTTGCTAGCACACACATTGGCCACATAGTTCACTTTTACCTTCCTTCACATTACTGTGCACTGGGCTGCTGTTGTGGTTTGCACTTCCTTTGCACTTTGCTATATTCAGAGTTGTCTTATTTCCTGGGCTATTTTTGCTTTGCACTCCCAGCCCAGTTTGCTCGGCTTTCTTGGCACGCTATATTCAGCAGGTTTAGCACTGGGACTATCCCTTTTGAAAATAGTGGGCTATTGGTTCTGGGCTAATTTAGCATGCTGGGCAGTGCTAATTTAGCCCCAGGGCAAAGTTTTGAAATCTGGCCCTCAGTCTTTCCACAATAGCCTTAGAGAATATTTTTAAATTAGTGCCCAACAGACTAATGGGTCAATACATACTGGGATCTGCCAGGTCACCTTTTTTATGAATAAGAATTATATTAGTCTCCTGCCAGGAAAGGGGGGAGAATTGATTTTCTTCAGTGCACTTATTAAATAATACTGTCAGAGTCTTACACCAGCTTCCAGTCTGACAAAGGTAAACTTTAGCTGATTAAAGTCTGGACCTGGGGCCGGCCCGGTGGCACTGAGGGTTGAGGCGCTGGACGCCACACCTCGTACCACACCGGCGATCCGGGTTCGGGAGCAGACTCGGGTCGATGGGGGTCGCCAGGGAGGGAGAAGGATTGAGCACCCAACAGCTGCTCTCCTTCTCCGGGAAGGGGGGATCATACTCTCTGCTGCGTTACCGCTGCCTGTTGGGGGAACCTCAGGGTGTTCAGTGCAGCTGGGGAGATGTTCTACGCAAGGGTAGACGTTGGCAGAGGACCGACTTCGACATGCGTCTCTACTTGCACTGACAGCCTTGTTCTCATTGCACGCCAAACGTTGGGGATACAACTCAGAGGAAAAAGCCCTCCAGCCACCTAGATGAAGTTCTCTGGAGCCAGTCTCGCAACCCGCCAACCAAGACAGACCCCACTGTGCAGCTTGCCACAGGGGAAAGAGGGAGTGGGGGGATCTCTCCTCACTCTGCGGCGGGGGGGTAATCTAAGCCATCAAGAGCCCCGAAGGCAGTGTGGCACTCTATGAGCAGACCCAGTTGGTCGGTAAGGGTTGGGAGGGTGTCACTCCTTCAGATTGAAGGACTGGTGGTTGGAAGAGACAGTAGGAGTGGAAAAATAAGTAAAACAAAAGTGTTTATTGCATAGAAAACTTCAGCAAATGTAAACACGGGAAGTCTACTCTCTAATTCACTATTTCCTGGGAAGGTTGTATCAGCAGAGGGATCATAAAAAATCTGGGTAAAGTGCTTTTTCCATTTATGTTCCACCACATAAGAATCCATGTTCCCTTCAAAATTGTTCATGCCTTTTGCCGCTAAAAGCCAGAACTTTTTATTGTCTCGAGTTTTGATTGTTTCCAACATGTCTTCCCACTGTTTGGCATAGTATACTTTTTTCTCCCTTGAGAAGTTTCCTATATTCCTTCCTTTTTTTGTTAATATCCTTATGCACCAGCTTGGACTTTCATTTCTTGTATGCTATGTAAAGATTTCTTTTCTGAATCTTACATTTTTTGCAACCTTTATCATACCAACTAGTATGTTTAAGTTTATTCTTGGAAATAGTAACTGTCCGCTCTAGTTTGCTTTTGATCTGTTGAAATAGACTATTTCAATTTTCCAAAAGGCAGCTCAATTCCAGACCTTTTAAAATTCTAAGATCCCAATGCAAGAAGGAGTTATCTAAGATACCTAAAATTAATTGGCTTGAATCTTGTGTATACCAAACATTTTTGTTTAAACCTAATTTCTGTGAGCAAACAGCCCTCTTGGGCTTCATCTGAGCTTTTTACCTCTGTACTCAACCTAATACTCTTTAGTATTAAGGGAAAGTGGTCACTGTCTATGTGCACACACAAATGGAAACAAGTTCCCAAAAGCTAAGAGACCCCGACCATAGTGCAAAATCAACCAGCGAAGAGCCTCTTGGGAAAATGTAAGTGAAATCTCCATTTCTATCACCCTCTGTTCTACCATTAAGTGGGAATAAATTATGTTCCTTTAAAATTCAAATCAGTTGCATACCTGAGCTCTTTACGGTTGCATTTTAGTGACCCTTTTTGGGGATATATGGTAAATTAACTGTACTTGCAAAAAAGTGAATTATCAATTAAACCATCATAGGGGCCAATCCTGACATTGAAGTCACCCAATAATAATGTTTCTGTGTCTATGTATTTGTACGACAATTCCACAATAATAGCATTGAGATCTTTCCAAATATCCACATAAAAAAATTAGAGTTGTCAGGTGGAATATACACATGGACCAGTATCAGTCTTTGATTTCCCTTAGTAACAAGATTAGCCACAAAATTTGAGGCTATCTGGAGACAAACTACTTGCCTAAACCTTCCAGTCTTAAAAAAAGTGGCTAGGCCACCTGAGCACCTGCCTCATTTCTGTAATCTCCTCCCTGGAGAGTGAAACATTTCAAATCTATTAATACCAATAGGGTCTTCTAAAAATGCCATGTTTCTAGAAAGCATAATATGTCTGCTTTTTCTATATAATTTCTCCAGTCGTTATCCACAAACTTATTTAAGAGTCCTGCAATATTCCATGATAGTATGACAATACCACCCCCATCTATCTTCCAATTTATCTCCTAGATGGGGATTTCTCAAACCAGAGACATCACTGAAAAGAAGTATTTGTCAATCATTATATCCTGCAAGGGCATGGAATCTGCTGGTTATTGGAACTCTGTGTACCCAATATTTCTAATTCTACCACATTGAGTCCTAGTTGGTCAAGGATGCTTGTTTTTTCCAAAATCATGTTAGCAATATTCCTATTTCTTACTACTATATTGATTTGACTGCCTGAACCCAGCCGTTTGGCCGTAATCACCTCTTCTTTTCCTAATTGTATTTGAAGGAAATTTCTCAGTAAATTACAGATGGCACCAGTTAACTTGTAGTTATTCTCTTTAGTTAGATACCCCATTCCAAATAGACTTAAAGAGACCTGCTCCTCACAGCTCTTCTCCTGATAGTTCATTCCAATATTAAACACATGTTTATTTGGGAAGGTAACAGTGATGTCTCTGTTCTGCAGATATTCCCCATTTAACCATACATGATTGGCAAGACTAGTTCATGGAAAATATACATCAAATATTATGGCAGATTCAATGATTGTACTTTTAACATCAATTATATCATCCATATCAATATCTACTTCCATTTTATTCTTAATAATTTCTCTAAATTGCATATCAAGTTTCTCTTTCTTTAGTACAGTACAGTCATATGGGACCATACATCTAACAAGGGGAAAACCTTACCCTCCCAAGCACTAATTTGGAAAGCAGGATAAATAATCTTGGCATTTGACACTGTAGTTATGCCAAGTTGTCGATATAATTTATAAACTTCCTGTTCCAAATTGGACAGGTACGAGGATAATGGCTGTGAAAATTTGTTTCACTACATTGACTGGATCAGCACTATGGGTTATTGATGTTATGTTATCTGAGGATAATGTCTGCTGCTTCAAAGCTGGATTGTCAGATTTCTTATCTCCACTTTTGCTAACTGCTCTAGAGTTATAGTTTCTGGATAAATTTTACTCATCCTTCTTGATTTTTTTTTCTCCCTTTTCACAAAATTATTTTGATCTATTTCTAGCTTTTCTTAGTCTTATCAGGAAGTGTAGGAGGGAGGGGGCTATCATATGTACCAAACTGAAATCCGGTCCCAGCAGCTTTTCCCCTTCCTTTCCTTCACCTTCAGTTTCTTCCTCTGTATCGATTGCTATAGATTCACTGTGAAGATCGTGTACTGGCAATCTAGATAATACTTCTATTTTAAGTTTATTAATTGCTGTACCAACTTTAAGACATTCTATAATATCTTTATTTATTATACGCTGTTCCATTATTAATAAGTGAGCAGAGTGCTGGTTAACCATAAGCTGTATTAAATCTTTGGTTGGGCAGCTGGGTTGGTACACTAGACCTGCTCCAATTTGTTGCCCTGTATTATTAATTGGCAATTGCTGCTGGCAACTCCTACAGTACTGAGAGTTTTTGAATTGTGTCTCACATTGTTTAAGACCAGAGATGATATGTTGTAAGTTTTACGAGACTTCTTCCACTATATCTCTTTTCCTAGCTGTACTCTCACTGTTATTCCACAGCTTTGGGAACATTTCCAGCTCCTGCATGTTTATGCTATCTGTATTGTTTATACTAATGTTCTTACTTGATGAGGATAATTAGTATATAAGAGAGTAATTCCATAATCTCAACTAATCCAGAGCCTTCTGAGGCTCTTTTGTTATGATTTTGACCTTCAACTCTACGATTGGAACTCCCCTTTTCCAGAATCTCTTTTTCTAAGCAGTTCACTGATGGACTAATAATTCTCTAGGAACAGAGGTTCCACTAATTGAACCCTCATTGAGAATAGGTAAATGTTCTGTTATTTTGGTTTGTCTAGTATGCTTGTTTTTTGACATTTGGAATCTAAGAAATCAGAGGAGATAATTCTGGATTTAATAACCTCTGCAGCCTGGTATTTGCCATATTTCTAGAAAATGTGGGCAAGCATTAAGGATGCAATACTTGAAGCAACATCCCATTGTGTTAGACAGAAAAGGAAGCTCAAAAGAAGAAGGAAACCACTTTGGTTCTCAAATACAGTAGCAGAAAAGGTCATAGCCAAAAGGCTGGCCTTCAGGAAATATAAGGGAACACAGCGGGATGAAGATAGGGAGGCATACCAAACTGCCCTAAGGGAAGCAGGGAAGGCAGGCAAAGTCCCGAACTGAGGAAACACTAGCACGAACAGTAAAGGAAGGTGACAAGACTTTCTATAGATACATTAGTGAAAGGAGAAAGTCCAGAGGGGGTATTGCTAAGCTTAATGGAGAAAAGGGAGCATGTGAGGAGGAGGACCCTGTAAAGGCATCTATCCTAAATAGATATTTTTGCTCAGTATTTACTGAAGAGAAGGTAGGGCAGGCCCACAGCTCAGCATCATGGACACAGGGGAGGGAGGTGAGCACTACTCCCTCACAAAAGAAAGGGTCCTACAAGAGGCTAAGCTCAGAGTGGATAAGGCAATGGGACCTGATGGCATACATCCCAGGGTACTTAAGGAGCTAAAGGTGGAACTAGCAGAGCCATTAGCAGAACTGTTTAGCGAGTCTCTGAGCACAGGAGAGGTCCCAGAAGACTGGAGAAGGGTTTATGTGATCCCGCCCACAAGAGTGGTAGCAGGGAGGAGGCGGAAAACTACAGACCAGTCAGTCTTACTTCAGTAGTGGGCAAGATTATGGAGGCACCCTTAAGGAAAGGATAGTGCAACACCTGGAATCCATAGGGCACAGGATCCAAGACAGCATGGGTTTACAAAAGGAAGGTCCTGTCAAACTAATCTCATAGATTTCTTTGACTGGGTAACCAGAGTGGTGGACCAAGGGGGAGCAGTTGATGTCGCCTACCTTGACTTCAGCAAAGCTTTCGACACTGTTCCACATAGAAGATTGATAAATAAGCTGGGTAGGCTCAGGGTGGGTCAGAAGTTGGTCAACTGGGTGGCAAACTGGTTGACGGGCAGAAAACAGAGAGTGGTGGTAAATGGTATACAGTCAGAAAAGATGCAAGTCACAAGTGGGGTACCTCAGGATCAGTCCTGGGGCCAGTCCTCTTCAACATCTTCATTAGTGACCTTGCAGATGGACTAGAGGGTAAGGCTTGTCTGTTTGCAGATGACACCAAGATCTGCAACAGAGTAGATGATCCAGATGGGGTGGGCAGAATGAGAAGAGATCTGGATAAACTGACAAAATGGTCAGATGATTGGCAGCTGGGATTTAATGCAAAGAAGTGCAAAATCATGCACATAGGGAAGAGAAACCCTGAAGCCACCTATAGGCTGGGAGGGGAGTTGCTAGCAGTCACAAAGGAAGAAAGAAACTTGGGTATCATCATCACTGATGACCTCAAATCATCCAAGCAGACCTCTAAAGCAGTAGGTAAGGCTAGGGGGGTGTTAGGGTGTATTAGTAGTGGTATCACAAGTCATAAGAGGGAGGTAATAATCCCTCTTTACAAGACACTGTTAGGGCCCCATCTGGAGTACGTGTGTAGTATTGGAGGCCACACCTGCACAAGGACATTAACCAAATTGAGGCAGTCCAGAGAAGGAACTAAAATGATGCAGGGACTGCATCAGAAGACATATGAGGACAGATTAACAGAGCTCAATATGTATACCCTTGAGCAAAGGAGGAGAGAGGTGATATGATCGAGGCATTCAAGCACCTTAAGGGCATTAACAAGGTGAAAGAGTCTAACATGTTTAAATATAAGAAAAATAGCAGGACAAGAGGACACAGCATGAGATTAGAGGGGGGCCGATTAAGGGGGAATGTGAGGAAATTCCTTTTCACAGAAAGGGTGGTGGATGCATGGAATGGCTTACAAGAAGTGGTGGCTATGAATATAGTGCAGGGCTTCAAACAGGCATGGGATAGGCATAAGGGAGCAGTACAAATGACTATGAATAGATAGGCCACTGACAGAGCAAAAGCCGATGGCACATTTATAAGGTAGAAAAACAAATGGGCAGACTGGATGGGCCTTGCGGTCCTTATCTGCCGTTAACTTCTATGTTTCTAAAAAGTGCACAGTGCAACAATACAATAATAAAATATCTGTATGCAATCCCACGAAGAATATAAAACCAAAAAGCCAAAATAACGATTCCTATGAGGTCAAGATCCAGGACAGAATAAGTCTATATGAGCTCATCCACTTACAGATCAAAAACTTGTGCAGGTCTATGCAAACTTTCTGTTCCACTGGTTAGTCATATTTCAGAGTTCTTCTACACCACCAGTAAATCCTGAGAGTGTAAATTCCAGCATGCAAATCTCTGTAGTCAATGTTACTTCTAGGATGTATGCTGCCTCTGACAAAGAAGTTTTTAATAGACCCACAGAAAGACCCATTTTCAAATAGTGACGTTCTCTGTATTTCCACTTCTCCTTTCCCTTTGATAAAAAGTGTTTGAGTTCAAATTCAAGGAGAATGATTTCCAACTTTGTTCAACTTAGAGAAAGCAAATAAGGGGAAAATACTAGTAATTCTTAATAATAAAAGTATAATGCATACAGTATATACACTTTGTATCAGTGGGGTTTACTGAGAACAAAAACAGCACTTAGAGACATAAAGAATAACTAGGCCACTATTAGGGCACAGTTAAACTCAGTAGATTGACTAAAGCAAAAGTCAAAATCACTCTAAGCAATTTACTTCATTATATACTTAAAGAAGACCCAGAAACTAGCTCCGAAAAATAATATCCAGGAACTTGAGATCTTGTCTCGTTGTTCATTAAACTACACTGCGAACTAGCCTTGTCTCTCTGTCAGGAGGGAGGAGGAAAGGTTACAAGTGGTGAGCAGAATGCTCCTTCAGAGTCTTCACACAGGCAGAATTATATTTAGTTTTAATTGGTGGAAATACGATGCTGGCACGGTCTTGCATCAGTCTCAAAATGGTGAGTTCTGACTGCAAGACACCAGCAAATGCGTTTTAAGGATTCAGGTTCGTAAGCACGTGACCACATGCAGGAAATTCAAATGCTCAATAGGTAAAAAAAAAGAATAAATATATATAAATGTAATAATACAAATAGAAGGAAAAAAAGAAGCAACAACACACAATTACTAATATAAAAGTATCACTTGTATCCCTATAAGCAGTCTTCCCCAAAGAGAAGGGCTTGCCTACGTCGGCAGCTAAAATCCTTTACTTTCCTTTATTAATTCCGTTTTGAGTTTTATTAATTATGAGCCAGTTGAGGTAATTTTTCCCATGGCACGCAGAAAAGAGGGAGGGAGGGAGTGTTGTCAACAGAGTCTACTAGGGAGTCCACCACAAACTCTAAAATGCAGGATGTGCCATCTCCTTCACCAAAAACTCTCTGAGAAGCATTCTGACCTCAGTCCCTCGGGGCAGGCTACACTGCCATCTGAACTCTGGCCCCTACGGGAAAAAGAAACAGCGGCAGAGGAGGCAGCACAACAAAACTAGCTGCCCAAGATGAACTGGAAAGGGCTGTACACTTTAGACAGGTATGAAATGAAGCAGTGGTGGCATACCTTTTCTAAAGAAAATAAAACCCTTGTACAGCCCCTGCTTTCTTCATTACTCCACCATAGGGCAGCGTGCAGTGACTCAACTCATGTCCTCGCTCCTCTGGATAAATATCACTATAGACTGTCTTCATATATGATGAACCATTAGAAACATAGAAACTGTCGGCACATATGGACCACCAGACCCATCCAGTCTGCCCATATACCCCACCTTTTTTGGTGGTTGATGGCCCTATCTAGTCATCGGCTTTATCCTCTCCTTCCCACCTCCATGGTTCACTTATGCCTATCCCATGCATGCTTAAATCCCACCCACTGTGCTCATTCCTACCACATCCTGGGTTAAGCTATTCCATGCATCCACCACCCTCTCTGTGAAGAAAAACTTCCTCACATTTCCCCTTATCCTGCCCCCTTAATCTCATATTGTACCCCCTCATTCTTGTACCTCTCCTAAATTGAAAGATGCCCCTTGCACCTTGTTTATGCCCTTAAGATAATTGAAGGTTTCTATCATATCCCCTGTTCTCTCCTCTCTTCCAGTGTATACATATTGAGGTATTTTAATCTCTCAAACAATACAAAAGTATACTGGAACTTCATTCTACTCACCCTAAAGTAAATCAACAAACTATGTAGTCTTAGACTTTTCAGTTAATTGTTTAATAATGTTACATCCAAATTAGCTTTCTATGTTTCAGGTAAAATACCCTTCATCAGGAATTGGTTTCTAAAGTAAAAAATATATAAATACAATCATTTCCATATTTCAGTCTACAAAAAAAAGTTGTCATTAAATGTTTGTTAAATAACATTTATATTGCAGAAGAGACATTATATTCTTATTCCATATGTAAAATAGATTATCACCTTATTATAAGGATCATTCTTATAATTTTAAATATGTTGTCAGATTTGACTCCCACCACTACTGAGCTGAAAATTAATCATAAAACCCCAAAAAACATAATATAAGTATTACTTCATTTCTAGTGTGTTCCAAATATCAGGTTAACTCAAGGAAATAATAATGCTGACCTTTTCTACACTACTTCTCAAATACTGTCTTAACTTATAAAGTTCCACATTGACGCTTCACTCAACATGCTGCCTGTAGCAAATTCAAATACATACTAATTAGTATCCCAAATATTTCCATATACATCTTAAGCTAATCACCAGATAAAATTTCCACATTCTAACTTAAATTACCTAAATTTATCAACTTAGTTAACTCTTCAGTTAAATTTCAGTCTAACTTAAGTCATTATGCTTTTAAATTTACTACGCGTAGTGCTGTCTCTCCAAATGTTCATACTATCCTCATTTGAACAAAACAAAAGAGATCAGCTTCACTCCTTCTTCGGTAACATTCATTATTTAAATGAAAATCTAACCTGTAAATGCCATTTACTTTTTCTCCAAAGAAGCAGCACTTGTCGGTGCAGTCTTTTCTATCTTTATTTCTTTACCTATACAAACAGAGGACTGGCTCTCACTTTTATTTCACAATCTTTCTCTTACTCAAACAGATAGGATTCAGTACTTACATATACAGTAAGTGCCTCTTACAGCTCCTAGGTGGGAATGAGAGCGCGGGGGCTTTTCAGGCTAGTTTTATAGCAATAGACCCTCCCCGGAATCTGGCAATGATGAGTTATGTCAATTAACAGGCTAATTCAGCTTGTTCTGTGTGCCAGACCTGCCTGTCTGCAGCACCTAATTACCACAATACTAGGTGTCAGGGGAGCTACTAATTTTTACTGTTTCTCCAAGATATGTAAATCAGCTCCAACAAATATTATAATAGGTTTTAGATTATATTTTATAACATCCTCACAGTTTTTAAAAGGAAAGTACTACACTGAAGGGTGGTTCATATTAAATAAAAAGGTATTATTTAACCAGTTTTGCTTATTTGCACTATATTAGAATTTTCAAAGAATCGGTTGCCATTCTATTACCTCATTTAGTCCAAATTTGGGATTATTAGTTTGAAAGTAATCAATATACATTGCTTCTCTTAACAGAAGTTTATTATTATAATTTCCTCCTCTTCTATTTCTTTGAACTTTTTCTATACCAAAGTACCACAATGTTGGTATCCGGTGCCCCTTTCAATAAAATGTCTAGCTATGGGAGATGTTAAATCTTTATTTCATATGTAACCTTTATGTTCCCCTATTCTCTGTTTCAGTTGACTTTTGGTTTTTCCAATACACATAAGGTCACATGGGCATTTAATGCCATATATGACTCCTTCTGTCTGACAATTAATAAAGTCTTCAATTTTAAAATCCTCATTTTTACTGATGTTTCTTATGTTTTTAACTTTATAAGTATTGTGACAGTGAACACATCTCCCACAACTAAAATTCCCTCTTAGCTCTTCTTTTGTAAACAACACCTGCTGATTTCTTTTTTCTGGTATTTTATGTTCAGTATGCACCAGTCTTTTAATCTCTCCTTATATGTCTTCTCATGTAAGCCCTGTATCCTTTTGTCACCCTTCTCTGAACTGCCTCCACCCAGTCTATGTCCTTATGAGGATGTAGCCTACAGAACTGTACACAATATTCCAGATGAGGCCTTACCAATGTTTTGTATAGTGGTATCACCACTTCCCTTCTTCGGCTAGTGATGCCCCTCCATATGTACCCTGACATGCCACTGACCTTCCCTACAGCCTTTGTACTCTGCTTGGACACCTTTAGGTCTTCTGAGATAATAATCTGCAAATCCATTTCTTCCCAGGTGACCATCAGAACCCCCCCCCCCATCCTGTAGCTCTCTCAAGGGTTTCTGTGCCCCAGGTGCAGCATGATTTTGACCTTCACTTTGAACCTCAGCTGCCACAGTTCAGACCATTTTTCCAGTTTTTTTAAGGTCCCTCCTCACTCTCTACACCCCCTCTGGAGTGTCTACCCTGTTGCAGATCTTGGTGTCATCTGCAAACAGGCAAACCTTCCCTTCCAGCCCTTCCGCAATGTCACTAATGAAGACATTAAAAAGGATTGGCCCTAGAACGGATCCATGAGGTACCCCACTAATCACCTCCCCCCTTTCTTTGGATTGGATCCCATTTATTACCACCCTCCTGTTCCCTAACCAGTTCCTAACCCAGTTCACTACCTTGTGTCCAATACCCAGGCTACCCAACAATCCAGTCTTTCTATGTGGAACAATGTTGAAGGACTTGCTGAAATCAAGGTAAGTGACAGCCACTGCTCCCCCCGTCCCATCTCCTTTGTCACCCACTCAAAAAAATCTATCAGATTTGTTTGACATGATCTTCCCACTGTGAATCTATACTGCCTCAGGTCTTGTGCCCCATTGGATTCCAAGTGTTCCACAATCCTCTCCTTAAGCAATGCCTCCATAATCTTACCCACTATTGAGTTTCCTGCCTCCTCTTTGCTATCATTTTTGTGAAGAGGGACTACATAAGCCCTCCTCCAGTCCTCTGGAGCCACTCCTGTGTTGAGCAAATGACTGAACATAGCTGCCAGTGGGGCAGCTAGCTCCATCCTTAGTTTCCTTATTATCCTGGGATGTATGCCATCTGGTCCCATAGCCTTGTCCACCTATAGTTTTGTGAGCTCCTCAAGAAGCTATACAATTTATCTGCTGTTGTTACTGGGTTCAGTTCACCCTAAACCTGGCCCATCAAATGCTGCTGCTGATACTTTCAGGGGATTCATCAACTGCCTCCACATCAATGTTGGGAGTCTAATACCTAAGTTTGATGAGTTTGTTGCATTGGTTCATATGAGGGAACCTGATGTACTGGCAGTCACTGAATCCTGGTTGAATTATAGAATTTGTGACTCTGAGGTTATGCTGCCTTCATATATAATCTCTATCGGAGAGATAGGGTGGGTAAAAGGGGAGGTGGATATCTCCTTTATGTTAAAAAAATATCCACAGTCTACACTGCTTTCTGTGAGAGGTAGTTGACAGTAATGTGAGTTTTTAGCAGTTAATATTAGTTTAGGGAAGGAGAAAAAGAATATTATAGTTGCCTCAGTTCATATTCTGCCTGGTCTGTTTGACTAAGGATTTAATATGTTTCTGGATCAGGTCCAACCTTTAAATTGGAACTATGAGAAAATTACACTTGGGGATTTTAATATAAATTGGTTGTCAGAGAAATTATTACCATATAGAAATAAGATAGCTGGCATCATTTTGAATCAAACTTTTGATTCTCCTACCCGAATTAGGAAGAGGGGGGAAGGGGAAATTGTTTAACCAGGAAAGGCACTAAACTGAAGCTTGTTTCCAGGTGCAACCTGGGAACACAAGAAAGTTAAGTGACTTGCTAAGGGTCACACAGTATGCAAGTGGGGGCTGTGGGATTCAAACCCAGGTCTCCAGGCTTGCAGCTCAGAACCTTAAACCACAGCTCTATACTGTCTCCTCAATTAACTATAAGGGTGGTACTGCATTATTGATTGATTGGGCATTAGTGACCCATAGGGACAGGCTTAAGAAGGTTGATATATTGTCTGAGTTAATAAGTGACCATTGTCCTGTTTATTGTTCTTGGTCACTCAAGAGGAAGAGACCATGTCCTAGGATTTTTTGTGCTCGGAATCTTAATGGGGCTAAAGTACTGGCTTTTAAAGAATATTTAGCGCAGGCTGATTGGAGTTATTTGGATTGTATTCCAGATATTTATTTGGCTTTTGATTATTTTACTGAACATTTTAAGAAAGCCTGTGATTTGTTTGCACCCTTATGAAAAAGAGAGTTAGAGGGGAAATAATAAGTAGGTGACCATAGAAAAATTTGATTCTTTTAAAAAGACAGATATAGCGTGGACTAGATATAAAAATAGCAGATTGAAATCACATCTTCAGGAATATAATGAAATTAGAAATAAATGCAAGAGGCTAGTGAAGAAAGCCAAGAAAGACTATTTCAAAGAACAGCAAAGGTGTATCCATAAAGATTCAAAGAAATTGTGAGCCAATTTAAATGAAATTTTGGGAAGAAATCATAATCCTAATCCCTCAGCATTGAATATTGATAGTCTGAACATTACTGACTTGAAGGTTATTGCTGATTATTTTAGTAAGTTTTTCATTAATATTGGTAAGAACTTACCTATGAGAAAGACCTTATCTGACCTGGATAGTACGGGAGATTTTTTGGATAGGCCTAAATTCTATTTTAACTCACATCAGGCTGTTAAGAAATATTAAGTTAAACTAGCTTCCAAAACCAGAGTGGGGCCAGATCAATTGGATATGAAGTTTTTTACATTGGCTATTGATGAACTAGTATTACCTACGGTATACATAAATTGTGACTCGGGAGGGAGCAATCTTAGACCTGGTACTTTCAAATGGGGATGGAGAAAGAATCTCAGATTTAGAAGTGGGTAGCCATCTGGGAACAAGTGACCACCAAACAGTGTGGTTCATGATAAACACAGCCATACAGTCAAGCCATACAAAAGCAAGAGTACTAGACTTTAGGAGGGCTGACTTTGGGAAAATGAGAGAGTGCCTCAGAAAAACACTAGCAAACAGGCAAGAAGGAGGGGTGGAGGAACAATGGGGAGTGATTAAAACAGCCATCACAGAGGCAACAAGCCTTTGTGTAAAAAAAATCAATAAAACACAACGAAGGAAAAAACGCTGTGGTTCACAAAAGAGGTGGCAGGGAAGGTTAAGGAGAAAAGGGCAGCATTCAGGAAATATAAGGAAACACAGAAGGAGCAGGACAGAGAACTTTATCAGTTAAAGCCGAAAGAGGCTGAGAAGGCAGTCAGAATAGCAAAGGCCCAAACCGAAGAAAGGATAGCCAATTCTGTTAAGAAGGGGGATAAGACCTTTATAGGTACATTAGGGACCGAAGAAAGACCAAAGGAGGGATACTGAAGCTTAATAAAGGGAAGGGAATGTGGGCAGAGGTGACAGTGAAAAAGCAGGGTTACTGAACGAATATTTCTGCTCAGTATTCACAAAGGAAGAGAAGGAGAGTTACCTAAACCAAACAAGAGAAACATTCAAGACGGGGTCGATACCAGTCCATTTACAGAAGAAAGGGTTCTGAAAGAACTAATAAAATTGAAGGTGGACAAAGCAATGAGATCCGATGGGATTCACCCAAGAATTCTAAAAGAACTTGGGTAGAACTAGTGACATCGCTGACTACCTCTTTAACAAATCATGGAGGATGGGGTGGTACCCAAGGACTGGAGGAGGGCAGATGTAATTCCTCTTCACAAAAGTGGGAGCAGGACAGAGGCAGGAAACCACAGACCAGTTAGTTTGACCTCAGTGGTAGGAAAAATGATGGAATCACTTCTGAAGGAAAGAATTGTTGAGTACCAAGAGGTCATTGGGGCTCAGGACCCGAGGCAACATGGATTCACGATGGGGAGGTTGTGTCAGATGAATCTAATTGATTTCTTTGACTGGGTGACCAAAGTAGTAGATCAGGGAGGGGCTGTTAGATTTTAGCAAAGCATTTGATACAGTCCCCCACAAAAGATTAATACACAAGATAGCCAGCCTAGGAATGGGTCCCAAGGTGGTAGTCTGGATAAAAAATTGGCTAGACAACAGGACGCAAAGGGTAGTGGTAAATAGAGTACACAGTGAAGAAAGGAGGGTTACTAGTGGGGTACCGCAGGGTTCAGTACTGGGACCGGTCCTTTTTAATGTCTTTATAAGTGACATTGCAGAGGAACTGGTAGGAAAAGTATGTCTCTTTGCTGATGACACAAAGATCTGCAACAGGGTTGATACACAGGATGGAGTGGAAAGGATGAGAAGGGACTTGGCAAGGTTTGAGGAATGGTCAAATGTATGGCAGCTCAGATTTAATGCAAAGAAGTGCAAGATAATGCACATGGAAACAAAACCCAGGGAAGCATACACAATGGGGATGAGATACTGACAACAGTAAAAATAGAAAGGGACCTGGGGTAATTATATCAGATGACCTAAAGGTGGGCAAGCAATGTGAGAAGGCAGTAAGGAAGGCTGGAGGGATACTGGGATGCATAGGAAGAGGCATCATAGCAGAAAACAGGAAGTTGTTATCCTCTGTACAGACAGTTGGTGAGACCCCATCTGAGTACTGTGTGCAGTTCTGGAGACCCCATCTCCACAAAGACATAGACAGAGTGGAGGCTGTCCAGAGGAGGGCAACCAAAATGGTGCAGGGTCTGCACCAGAAGACATACGAAGAAAGACTAAAGGAACTTAATATGTATACTCTTGAGGAAAGAAGGGAGAGAGGGGACATGATAGAAACTTTCAAGTACCTCAAGGGAATTAACAAAGTCCAAGAGGGTAGCATCTTCCAGAAAAAGAGATGTGCAAGAACAAGGGGGCACAATTTGAAGATAGAGTGGGGACGGCTCAGGGGTAATGTGAGGAAGTATTTTTTCACTGAGAGTGTTGTGGATGCATGGAACAGCCTCCGTGAGGAGGTTGTTGAGTCCAGACCAGTGGGGGACTTCAAGAATGCATGGGACAGGCATAAGGCAGTCCTAAGGGCGGGTAAGAGGAAGTAAGCTGTTGATTAACTAAGATCTGCAGCTTATCAGTTAGGTAGGAAAATGGGCAGACTAGGTGGGCCAAGCGGTCCTTATCTGCCGTCAAATTCTATGTTTCTATGTTTCTATGTTTAATTTTTCATTGCAATTTGGTTTACTGCCTGATATCTGGAAACAAGCTAATGTTATGCCAGTTTTTAAGGCATGGTTTCCTTATTAAGGAACAGCATAGTTTTTAGAAGATGCGCAATACGACTACTGCTTTAATTGAGATAACTGAGGATATCCGTGGAGCCCTGGACAGGGGTGAATATGCTGGAGCGGTGGTTTTGAATCTATCAAAGGCCTGTGATCTAGTTGATTACAGATTATTGGTGCTGAAACTTGATGAGATGGGATTATCAGTTGATTCAATGGCATGATTCTCCAACTATCTGACCAATTGAACCCAACGAGTAAAATGTAATAATTTGTTTTCTTCCATTTTAACTTTGGAAACAGGAGTGCCACAGGGGTCCATTATGGGACATCTGTTGTTCAGTCTTTTTATTAATACAGTATCTAATGTTGCTAAGTACTCTCGCACAATCTGATATGCTGATGATACTGTTATACTTCTTGGGTAAATTTTGATAAGATGCAGAAGTGTTTGCAATTTGATTTTAAGTTAATCTGGGATTGGTTTGAGCAAAATGGCTTGGTTATTAATGCAAAAAAAAGACTACGTTATTTGGGAGTAGGCACAGTCTTGGAAAATGACCAACTCTGATTATTACTACTCCAAATGGTGAGGTTATTGAGCAGGTTCAATCATTTAAATATTTGGGTGTCTTTTTAGACCCACTGTTGTCTTTCACATCCTACGTTGTAAAGAGTAACAACAAACGGATTTGTCTTCTTTATCGTAATAAGAATAATTTCACTGATGAAATTAAAAAAATATTGGTAAGTGGTCTGATTTTTTCTATTGTTGACTATGGATTAGTTGTCTATTTGGCAGCTTGTAATACTATTTTGGAGAAAATCAATGTTGCTGTGAATAATGCCTCTAGATTTGCTCTAAACTGTAAAGGGACAATCATGGGTGTCATTCATATACTGCACCAAACTGGCTGCCACTTCTTTTTTGAATCGATTACAATCTTACTAGTATGTGTTTAAAAAAATTACTTTTGGACCATACCTCTGTTGGGATACAATCACCCTTTAATCATGTATTCCATAGATTACTTACAAGGAACATGGTATGTGAAAGACTTCAGGTATCCTATGTGAGAACAAATTTAGGACAAAGGTCTTTATTACAGCAGCAAAGGTTTGGAATTTGCTTCCATTTGAGATCTGCAATTTAAATACTTTAAATGCTTTCAAAAAAACATGTATTACACTTGTTTACTAATAAGTTGGTTTGTAATTGTAAGTAACACTGTTTTATTCTATGGCTTTATACTGTTTGTATTGCCTGACTGTATATGACATGGACACCTTTGAAAAAGGGCTATTACAGCTCAAAGGTTTTCTGAATGTAATAAAGTAAACTAAACATAAGTACTGGTAGTCATTAGCATCACCTGTAACAGCAACAGCAGTGGCGTCAGTTGTGTTCCTTCCCTCTCCAGCAGATTTTGTGCAGATTCCGAATGTGGCCATGATGGCATTGATGATTTAATACTTTTCCCAACAATACGTGCTGACACTTTCTTAAGTAATTGTTCACGATAGTATTCCATGTCCTTAAAGTCATGTGATTTGAAGAATGTTTCAATTGTGTTCTTAAATTGAGGATCCAAAAGTGTGGCCAAGATGAAACATTCTGCTTCGCAAATATTTATAATGTGCCGCTCACTCAGGAAGGAGTTTAACTTCTTTCCAGCAAGTGATGCAGCATTGATGTCATCATTGGCCAGAAACTGTGACTCAAGATGCTCCAATCTCAGCTTGATGAGTGAAATTAAGGGTAGTATTTGACTTAGCCTAGCATCATTGTCATTTACCACTTGGGTAACCTCCTCAAAGTGTTTAAGGACACAATAAAGATTCTCTATCAGACTCCACTGACTGGGGCTGATATTTACATCTTCCTTTTCCAATGTCATGTTGGACTGCATATTGGTGGGTGTCTTTCTGTTGTTCAGACACTCCCATCATCATACACTGTAGTAAGTGGAATTCCAATGGCTAGGAACTTCTGTATCATCTGGTGGAGATGGAGGGAGGCTATTTTCAACCTATATCTGCCACAAGTTTTGGGCTTTTACAGAATGGTTAAAGTTGGTGCACACAGTATGGGCAGCAACAATCAAGTTCTGAACATTTATGTGTAAACCTCACACACCTTCATTTTGCAATGACAGGTGGTATGCTGTTTGAATCTGACAGCAATATCAGGTGCGCTGGGTTCAGGGAGGAATAGGTCACTCAGCACAAGGGCTAGGTTTGGCTACTCTGCACAGGGGCACCCAAGTAACTCCGAACACAGGAAGCAATAACTGTAATGTCCAATACCAGAAATGGGATTCTAAAGTGTGGCTTTTACTGACATCCAAACAGAATAAACAAAGCATAGATGGACCCACACGGGGCTACACTCCTGGTAATGCAGATTAAAAGAATCAAGAACACTTCTTCTACACTTTAGCCCTCAGGCTCTGAACCCACCAGGCACATAGCCCGGACTTGCACACTGCTTTGGGTACACAGCCCGAACTTGTGCACTGTCCTGGGTTTTCCCTGGCTCGGCTCCCTTGCCGGCCACTCGGACACCTTACATATGTCATGGAAACATTTAATGGTGGCTCCCTAAAACCACCTAAGAGCACCTCAGCTCTATCAGGGAATTTTACTTTTAATCCCATGTCTGGGTACTTTCCTCAGGCACTGGCCAAGTACCTGAGAGAAAGTAAAGATGCCACAGAGCAAATCCGTAGAGGTGAATTTGGTTACTACTGATGGGGGTCTCCCACCTCTCATTCCCACAGTTCATACCCGGCCATTTCTCTGGACAGTAAACACCTCATACTGTAAAGCTTGGCAATGTAGATTATGGCTAAATGTATGACACATTTCCTCTACTTGTCTTGCTTTCCCTTTGTGCTGGACTTGAACATACTTTTAATTGGCATAGCCCATTGTTCTAGGCCCCTCACTGATTAAGCAGTCCAATCCACATATTACAACTGTACTTGGCTGTCTTTTTCCTGGCCCCACAGTAACAGTCCCTTTAGTTTCCTTTTGTTAAGGTGAAACACACATGGCCCTCTTTCAGAGCAAACTCATCCTTTGGTTGCAGGTGCCCCACAGGCGATTCCACCACAGGAATTTCTCTCTCAGAGCTTCTGGTGCCACAGCACAAGTTGAAATAGGCAGCTTCTTCCCTTAGCCGGAGCCAGAAGCGTTGCCCCTGGAAAACAGGCAACCTTTCCCCCCATCCTCTCAGGGATGGGGCACTTGGACCAGTAACAGCGGTCTCCACCACTTCAACAACCAGTTTCTGTGTTCCTCTTACGGTGGAAACACACACCTTCTTAACAGTAGCTCTAAAACAGAGCTTAAAGTTCTGAGAGCCTGCACACAGACAGCTGTACTACTGTCTGTCACCAAGACTGCACATAGACTGAATTCAAAATCCCCAACGTTCTATGCTAACCTCCAACTGCAACATTCCAGTGTGGCTTATGCAGCTGCGAAAGTTCTATGGTGATGTCATCCCTCAGTCTCAGCTGAGACTGAGAACAGAGTGAGACAGTGTGAAATCCATATAACTGGAGTTTCACAAGCTGCCTTCCCTGCCTACCACTAGGTCTTACTGGGATTCTAGTAACCCTGGGTAACAAGGGGAGTCACATATGTCTTCATCAATAAAGTCTTTTACCACCAAGTTTATAGTGTGTGCAAAGCATGGTACATGGGTGTAGCCCCCCCTTCCCAATGTCTAGGGGCCAGCATGTTCTGGGGAAGGGGCCCCGGCTCAAAACCTCACCAAACACTTCTCAGGATAATAGCAGCATTTGAAATGGGTTTTCTTACCCTGAGATGTCTTCACCCACAGTCTCTGAGCCCCAAAAGGTGATAACTTCTCCCCAGCAGACCAGACCAGCAGGCAGACCAAACAGTTCATCTTCAGACTTCTTACCCACCGGTCCTGGAGCAGAAGGGCACAGGGAAAACAAAATGCTTCAAGACCCCAGGAAAACTGTGAGAGCTCCTAAAAATGAAAGGATTTAAAGTTCATTAGAATCCCTTTGTGGCAATGATCAAAATGGACTCCAGTTTTTGCCCCAAGCAAATCACTTTATTCTCCTGATTACAAAGCTCAGGGTTTCAGTTACTTTAAACTTGGAACATACCAGCTCCATGGGGCTTACTTTTTACACAGAATTTATCAGTTAAGAGAGAGCAAATGGGCATTTCTTGGCACAGCTTTTCCATCTAAACAGTACCAGCAACAAACACTTCACTCAGAACCAGAGATTGCACTTACACTTTTCTAGAAGCATGAAGCTCCCTCTAGACTGCGGGCACTGGTAAATACCTAGAACTTATTACTGCCTGCACTTTACATTGAGCTTCACTCAAAAGCTTTTCCCAGGTACTATCTCCTCCAAAACTGAGCTCTTTCCCAAATGGTTCCTTCTTCAACCATAACACCATCACCAGGGAGCACTGTGCTCCTCTGACGCTGCCAAGATAATTAATATTCGGGACCGAAATCCAACAGACTGATTCCTTTGTGACTGCACTCTGAAGCCTCTCTCACATGTCCTGGACCGGCCTGGTCCCTGGTGCTCTTTCTCCAAATGCTTTTGTGGCTCTCCCAAAAATCTGAGCTTCCTCAGCAGCTACAGTGGCTCCGTCTTTTAAGTTTCTGTTTTCCTGAGCTGAGCCATGGCCTATATTGGCCTAAAGGCCTATTCCCTCATGTAGGCTCTGGGACCTGCCCCCAGCACATGAGAAACAACAGGCCCTATTGAGTGCAGGCCGCCACCCACTCCCATCTTCTGGCCTATGAGCCGCCCTGCCACATGGAGAAAATGAAATCTGGGAAAGCTTCCACCATCCTCTGACCCCCCTGATGAGGCCTTGCCACCACACCAGCCTCGATGGCGTGCAAATACCCTTCCACAGAACCGGGCCCAATGCCCCCAGGGTCCTACTCTATCTGCCCTCCAAATTACCTGAACGCTCTCACCACCCAGTCCCAAGGCAACCCAGGACCCAAATAACCACAAACTGCCTTCTGCTCACCTTCCTCAGAGCCCCAAACTCAGGAGCCCGGTGCTCCGCCATCAAAACTGCTGACCTGCCTAAGGGGTGGGGGCACCCCACTCCACAACTGCCCTGCTGCAGGACCCATCGATCTCTCTCCCTCTATCTCTTCCACTCCCACTATATCTATATCTATATAACCCTACTCTGCTGCCCCCCAAGTGGTGGAAGGCAGAAAATACACCCCCAGTGCACCAGAAATCCCTAAACATGGGGCGGGAGGTTCCTACGGGTGAGCCATAAGCCCACCCATAAGAGGGCTCACATGTGTAAAGTTACCAGGCCTTACTGCCTTTAGGATATTTTAAGAGTTGTCAGATACTACTGTATAAACACAGGTTGCAAGGACTTTGGAGTCATCCTGTCAGCAAACTTTCTAGAAGGCATTCTAGAAGATGACATGGAGGAGGAGAAGGATAATTAGGGAAGAAAGTTTATACAATGGCTAATCACAGCCATATAGTCAGTCATCTGGCTACTGTTCCACATATCTGTGGTGACGTGAACCTTTCTGCCCACTGAACTTTTCAGAGCATCAGACATGCTTTTCTGAACAGCATCATATAAATCTGGGATGACAACAGTTGAGAAATAGGTCTGGCTGGAGACCTGGTACTTTGGTACTGCAATTTCCATGAGTGCCTTAAAAAACCTGGGTCATCTGCAAAGGAAAATGGGATCAAGTTAGTGGCTATTGTCTCCCCAACTGCCTTTGTTTATGTATTTATTTAAAAGTTTTACCAGGAAGGCATACTGAGCAGAGTACCACTCGATTCCAGATGCGTCCTGTGGGAAGGGGTCAGTGGAGAGGTATACAATAGAGATTTATACAGATCATATACAGGTGCAGCAGCTAAGCACAGCCATCAGTAGGATTAGGATTTACTGCATATTAACAGCTGAGGGTAGAGGACAGTGAACGCTTGGAGTGGAGCCTGTGTGCAACGAACAGGTGGTCAGGGTTTTGTAGAAATGCAAGATGTGTAGCCCTCAGTGGTGCTAGGTGCAAGTGCAGGAGGTGGAAAAATGCTTCTTGAGGAGAGAGTGGAGGTGCTAGGTATTGGCAGTGTGTCGAATGTCTGCAGGCAAGGAGTTTCATAGTTTAGGCATGCAGTATTTGAAGGCAGCCTGGCCAGAATTGGTGGACATCTGTGGGACATAGAAAAGCCGGGAGTTGGTGTTCCTGAGTGAGTACGCTGGTAGGGGTGAGTTGATAGGGTTGCTGTGAGGTAAGGGGGAAGGGAATGGTCCCATAATTTTGCTATTGTCCTAGCACAGTGGACCAGTCTCCTGTCATGAAGCGATGGGAGGTCCAAAGACCTGCAGAGGATGCAGTGATTATCACCTTGTCTCAGCCCTGTTAGGCTTATATTTCTGTGACAGCTCAAAAGATCCTTTCAGAGAAATTTGATGGCCACTACACTGGCTGATATCAGCAATTTTTTTTGGCTACTTCCCTTGACCTCTGCGCTCATGGGGGGATGACACTGTGGTCATGGATGGTATACGATTCCTCTTAGGTTGTGGAGGTGGTGGTGGGCTCAAAGAGTTAAAGAAATGAGAAACTGAAGGTGTGCTTTGACTGGAAAGCAGACTTTCGTTCTCCTCCCCTTCATCAATTACTTTCCTCACTTTGGTTAACATCCATATCCTCATCCTCTTCATCTGAATGCAGCATGCAACAACTTCTGTGTACTCCTATTTTTCTTTTTTATACTGATTAATGTGAAACTTTTATATATGTCTTATTGCTGATGTTCCCATATGAGTCCATGCTTTACTACAACTTTAATTTTGTTTTGCTTAATTTGCACACTACACGGCTACAAGATAATTTATCTTGTGTGAAAAGAATCCCATACTACAGATTTTCGAAGAATTAGTCATCACCATTCATCACTGCTGTGTCTGTACCAGAAGTGCCAGGACCCCGCAGGAGCGTATGCCTTTAAGAGCTTTTTTCCTGAAGGAGGGGAGCTGATGTTGGGGACAGCATTGCCCATGAGCTGGACATATGATGTTGCGCTCATGGACTGGCAAGTAACTGACACCGGCTCCCTCTCCCCCTCTCTGTTCTGTTTTTCCTGCTGTAGAGGGTGCATCTCCATGGAAGCATTCAGCCAAAAGTGTGTCACAGTTCTGTCATCACTGCTACTCGATGCTGTGCCCTCTTATTTGATGCCTCGCCACCGTTTTTCTTATTTTCTCTGTCCCTAGTTCAGTGTAGAGTGTTTTTTCCTTTTGTTGTTTATTATTTTCCGTATCAGTTCAGTCATGTCCAGTCCAGGGCCTAAGAAGAAGTCTACCAATGGAATGGATCTCCCCCCCATGTGTTGGTGCCCCTGTGGGAAAAATATGTCCATTTGTGACACTATGACCGATGATGGACCTGTCTGGTGGCAAGGTGGGGGTGGGACCCCCCCACCTTCAGTGGCTGGCGTATTGGTGGGGGTGGGTGGGACCCAACTTTCAGAGGCTGGTGTCACACCCAGAACTCCAGGCTCAGGTCCCTGGGCTCTTCCCCTGAACCCCTTCCCAGTACTATGCGAACTGAGGGAGACCAGGCCTCCACTGTTCCTGATCTCACTGAGATGGGAGGCCTGAGGGAGGGGTCTATGGGACAGCTGGCCTTCTCCAGGGGGCCAGTTGCACACCCCTCCCAGTCTGGTGCCCCTTCAGGGTCCAGACACCCCTGTTGGTGGTGTCACAGTTATATGCTGGGCCCAAGCCAATGGATCTGTTGGTGCCATGATCCAGTGACACTTTGGCTCTTGGCATTGAGGTCAGTGCCAGTAAGCAGGGCGGTGCTGTCTACATGACTGAGTCCCCTTCTGCTGCCATTCACAGTGCCAGAAGAGGTTGGGTCCCTGAGGCATCCCAGCTGGAAATCTTCCTGATCTTGTCCTCCAACTTGGAGGATGATGATCGAGATGATCCTGACTGGCTCCCCATCCCTGGTTAGTATAGGGACTCTTCTGGGCCTAGTTCTAGGCCTTCAGTGTCAGCAAGACCTGGTACTCTTCTTCTCGGTGCAGGCCATGGTGCTGCCTCCCCTGCATCCCACGGTGCCACATGCAGTACCAGGGATGCTCCTGGAGCCGATTCTGGCACCAATGGGTATGATGGTACTGTGTCCAGTGCCAGGATGTGATCCGGTGCCACTTCTGGTGCCGAGTCGAGCTCTTGTGCCTTCCGCGGTGCTGAGTCCGATTCCAGTGCTGTTTGCAGTGCCAAAGAGGGTACTGGTGCCACTCAGACTCCATGACTGCTGTTGGCCTTCACCAAAGGGCAGAACCCTCAATGGTGAGGCTGTGGTTGGGAGGTCCCGCTTGGCTCCGCACTCCGTGACCAGAGTGGCTGGGGCCTTTGGCAGAAGTCATAGTGTTGACTTGGGTCTTCTCTCCCTGCTGGAACCATCTGGGCCCGTGGTAGATGGAGAAAGGGGCCACCCTGTGGGACATGCATGGCTTCGACCCCCATACCATGGGATCCCCCCAAAGGGCACCACCCCAGTCTTTCCTCTAGGATTGAGCATTCCCAGGTTGGTGAGGGCATAGCCATCTTTCGGTCTGAACCTCCAGCACTGCTGCCCCTCTAGTCCAACTCCTTTTCATGTCTGTCTTCCTCCCCCTCCGAAGAGGATACCTCAGTCCATGTCTTCCCAGATGCTGATTATGCCAGTTATCAGTGCTTCCTTGTGGGGATGATATAGGAGCTGCACTTATCCCATTTTTCAGGATACAATCTGGCCCAGTCAGCACTGTCCTTCCTTAGGGAGTACAGTTCTGACTCAGTTGTCATACCTCCGTGGACCGTGCCATTTATTGAGGCATCACAGAATGTCTGGCTCTGTCCCTCTACCCCCTCCCAGCCATGAGGGACTGGCAGCACAAGTATTGCACACCCCTGGGGTCTCCAGGACTCATGCTTCACCCCATTTCTGGGGTCCAGATCTTGGGTACCCCCTCTGGGCACCATCACCCAGAGCGCGACCATCTCCCAGAGTCAGATTCAGATGAGTTTGACCATTGGGGTAGAAGGGTTTTGTTGACGGTGCACACAATGTTGTGCATTGCTGCACACCAGGCAAATTATCGCAGGCACCTGTGGCTGATGCTGGGACAGCTCCTAGCATCCATGCCAGACTGTGATGCAACCAGACAAATCATTTGCCTTTCTGCTCTGGGTCTGGAACTGGCGGGACACCAATCAGGGGTGTCATGTGATGGCAGTAAGATAGCCTACAGGCTAATGGAAACTACAGTCTGCATTAGGCAGATGGCGTGGTTTCACCTATCCAGGCTGTCACCCTTGGCCTGGCATAGGGTGCTTACCTCACAATACCAGGAGGCCCATTTCTTTTCCCAAGAGCCAGGAATTAGCTTGTGGTGCACCTTCCTGCTCCCAGTCCATGGGAGCCTCTGCATGCCCCTGACCAGTCTTGAGCCTCACCAGCCTGTGAGGGGTCCCCACCTCCCTGTGTATCCCCCACAGGAGGGTGAGGGAATAACCATTTCCCTCAGGGTTTGCCAACACCATCATATGGTGGTGGCATGGTAGTCTTACACACCAGTGATGAATGGTGAAGATTGATTCTTGGAAGATATGAAAATTACGTACTCACCATAATTCTTTTTTTTTTTCACTTATTTTTCCCTCTGTTTGCCAGTCCTGAGGCATCCCCAGCTTGTCCCCTCCCTTGCCTTAGGTCTCCTGGATCCCCAACCTAGCACCTCTCACCACCAAAGCTCCCTGGCAAGTACCCCCCCCCCCAGGGCTGTGCCACCCTTCTCTTACCTTAGGCGCTCCTTCAATCCATTTCGGTGGTCTGGTGCAGGCTAGAGGATATCAGGACCAGGGAAGGTTGGGTCTGACAGTGGGCATAGGGCTGGCGTGCTGTTATCCCCTGCAGGAGTCGGTGTGTTTCCTTGTGTGTGATCGTGGTGGTCCCTCGGAGGCATAGACATGCAATGACGTCCAGCGTGAGCTGGGTGCACTCCTGCTCCCTTCTCACAGATGTCCGCCACTGCCTCCACCCCTTTGCATACAGGACCCCCAGCTGATGCACTCCCAGTCTCCACTGGGAGTCACTGCTGCCAGAGAGTCATGAACCTACCCTTCCCAGGAGAAGAAAGCTGTCCTCCAGATGTTCATTCCTCTCCTCCCCAGTTGACCCCTGGCAGTCTGAGCACACTCCTGAGCCTGGGTCACTAGCATGGTGAGAGGTGTGGCATCCAGCCAGCACCTCAACCCTCTACACCACCGGGCTGGCCATTTCACCATTCGTCACTGCAACCCACCCACCTTCACCTTCTATGTCCAGGCATCTGGGCAGTCTCTTCTCCCTTCCTTCTGCCTTCCCCCTTTAAAAAAAAAAAAAGGGTAGGCATCAGGAGACAAATGCCTGAGGGGCTTGTTCCCTTTATGCTCTACTTGTGACCCCTCCAAAATAAAAAATTCTTATGGGCCCTTCTCTTGTCCTAGTTTTATGGGATGGGTGAAGGCCGTTTCTATCTTTGGGTGTATTGCCCTTTTCCTAACACCATTTGGTGCCGAAAGAAAGAGAGCAGACTGATGTTTATGTCTTTTACATATATGTCTCTTTGCATCAGATCTCCTTCTGGGTCCTTACTTTCTTCCTTGAAAAAAGGAAAAAATGTAAATTATCTTTTTTTTTAATTCACACTTCATCCTCCTAGAGCCTGGCAGGTGGCTTCGGCTCTCCTGAAGGAGGGACTCTCTCTCCGGACATGCTGCTCTGCACTCACCTGACCTGCCCCATGCAGTGGAACCCAGGGAAGAAAGATGGTAGCGTTACCTCCCCTCCCCAGACCCAATCCAGAAGCCGGGGTCAGCCATCATGTGCGGCGGCCATCACTGAGTGCTGCCAGGCTCTGTTTTCCTCTGCTTTTTCTCCCGTCTCCCCTCCCTACTGACGTAGGCATGTTAGGATGTGCCTTCTGACTCATACTGCCCTCCAGCCACTGCCAGAAGGCAGTCAGCGAGTGGGACAACAAGTTTCCTTCCCCCCAAGAGAGGACAACAGTCCTACGGATACTCAATCCTCTGTCCTTCCCTACTGACCACCAGCATCCCAGGCTCATTCTCAAACCTGGGGTGCCCAATTCAGAAGCCGGGGTTGGCCCTAATGTGTGGCAGCCATCACTGAGTGCTGACAGGCTCTCTTTTCCTCTCCTTTTTCTCCCATCCCCCCTCCCTACCGATGTAGGCATGTCAGAATGTGCCTTCCGACTCGTACTGCCCTCCAGCCACTGCCAGGAGGCAATCAGTGAGTGGGACAGCAAGTTTCCCTCCCCCCAAGAGAGGACAACAGTCCTACGGATGCTCAATCCTCTCTTCCTCCCTGCTGGCCACCAGCATCCCAGGCTCATTCTCAAACCTGGGTTGCCGGTGTGGTGTGAGGTGTAGCGACCAGCACCTCAACCTCCAGCACCTCCAGGCCAGCTCTAAAACTATCTTCTGAGGGACAGGCAGAGAAGAGATTACCTTGACAGGCTCTAGTAGCCCCCCCCCCACTCCTCCATAGGGGATGGGCCTATTTGCATTCTTCTTCTGATCCCTTAAGGGACAAACTTAATGAAAGAACTCAGTAAGCTGTGGACCTCCTCATTTTTCAAGCAGTAGCCCACACCTCTACAATTCAACTTCCATATGTCGTCCTCTATTTTTGACCAACTGCACCTTTCTTTCTCTTTAAATGCCTTTTTTGGGATTCTCCCTTTCATACTTTTTGGACAGGGGGTTTCCCTTTAAAATCTCAAATTCTTCTTGGTCCCTCTCTCTTGGTTTCTTATTTTTCTCAGGAACTCAGGTGGCCTTAGCAGCATGCGCTCTCCTTGGACCGCAGACCTTCAAAATTGAAGGCTTGCATTTCTCCCATATCACATCTTGGTCATATGGGACTCTTAAACCTTAACCTACAATGTCCTTCTCACATAGATTCATTGAAGGCCAATTAGGTTTGACTGTGTCTACACAAAGCTCTTGGGCTTCTCAGGCTGCTGGTCTGAGAGAGGTACTCCTTTCCTTGCAACCCATTCTACACTGGTCCTGCATTATCTGAGCAATCTCTCTCTCTCTCTCTCTCTCTCTGGGTTCCTTTTTGGGAGGGGTGTCAGATGTCTGAGTTTGGCTGAGAGCACACCAACTCTTGTGACACACTCTCTTCTGACTGAGACTATGGGTCCTCACACTCTCTCTCTGTCTCTCTCTCTCTCTCTGTCCCCCCAACCCCTTTTCATCTTACCTTCTCTCTCCCCCTAGCCATCCCAGTTTCTCTGGTCATTCTAGGCCATCCTAAAATCCCTCCACCCAACATATCTCTTACCATCCTTTTCCATATCCCTAGACTCCCTTGCCCCACCCTTTCTATTTTCTTACTCTTTCTTCCTTTACTACTAGGCGGACATAACTGAAAGGGAGCCGTAGTCAGCTACTAATCAGTCCACAAGTGCCATGTCATACAATACATATGCCTTTTGGGTGGTGCCATCCACAATGTTGGCTCCCCTCCTTCAGGAAAAAAAGCTCTTAAAGGCATACACTCCCGCAGGGTCCTGGTACCTCTGGCTCAGACCCACCAGTGATGAATGGTGAAGATATTCTGGAAGATCAAGAATTACGGTGTGTATGCAATTTTCAGTTTTTGTTACACTGCTGCTTGTGGGGAGGGCATGTTCACCGCCACCACAGTCACTTATCCCACCAGTATCTCTTTAAGGTCTTTCCATTTCCACCTGCATGCCTTTTTGATGCACAGCCTCTCTGACTGGCTCAACTGTTTCTACTCCTCTGGAAGCCTGTCCATCTTTTGTCCTTTATTTTACCTCTGCATGTGTGGGTATCTCCTTATGCCCCACTTTCATTTTTTGTTTTTACCACCACTACCATCCTTCCTATAAGTCTTGTTTGTTCTTTTTCTGGCCCTGGATTTCTCCTCTTCATCCCACTCCATAGAACTACTGTTACTTGACAGATTTCTACTTTATCTACAGTACTACAAACTCAGGATCTGGTCCACTGATTTCTTCCTCAGTCTCATCTGTCTCCTCTCCTTACTATCCATCTCTCTGCTTACTAAGATTGGCTATGATGGTCCTTGTGCTCATCCTCTGAGTATCATGACAAGTTAATTTTTTTAATAGCAAATGGGTGCATCCCTAGGTGCAAATAAAAAAATTTATTTCCAAATAGGTCAGTAAAGCAGTTAGTGGGTGTGTTGAGTATTGAAAAACATACAGATAAATTTATTCCCAAACAGGTCAATAGAGCACTTAGTGGGTGCATCAGAGGTGAAAAACACAGGAGAATAATCATACATGCAGGGCAATTAACTAGAGCACTATGCTGCTACTGCATGTGCAAAAAATGGGGAAATCAAAGCGTTCAATAAGGCACAGATGGCTGCGTTAAGTCATGAAAACAAAGGAAATTTATTCCAAAACAGGTCAGTAAAGCATTACTAGCTGCGTCGACTTAAGTAGTGAAAACACAGAGAAATGTATTCCCAAATAGGTCAGCAAAGCACTAAGTGGGTGCACTGAGTACTGGAAAAGCGCAGATACATTTATTTCCAAACAGGTCAATTAAGCACTTAGTGGGTGCATCAAGTGTAGAAAGCATAGGAAAATAATCATACAAGCAGGTCAATTAACTACTAGAGCACTACACTGCTGTGTGTGCAAACACAGGGAAACGTATTCCAAACCAGATCCATAAAGCACTAGTGGGTGCGTAGAGTTGTTGCAAACAAAGGGAAATTTATTCCCAAACAGACCAATAAAATACTTAGCAGGTGCATCAAGCATGGAGAACACAGGAGAATAATCACACAAGCAAGGTAATTAACTAGAGCACTACGTTGCTGCGTGTGCAAAAACAAGGAAGTTATTGCCAAAAGATAAAGCACTGCTGTATTTCGGGGGGGGGGGGGGTTCAGTTAATTTCACTGTCTTTCTGTTTGGGTTCAGGAGTTTCATGCTTCTGGGACTTGGATTAATTTGTGGAAGCTTGTAGCAGCTTGTACAGTAAGTGGGTTTGGCTGGCTCTTCAGCTGCTGTATTTCAGGGGAGTTTTCAGTTAATTTCACTGTCTTTCTGTTTGGGTTCAGGAGTTTCAGGCTTCTGGGACTCAGTTTGGGCTGAATTTGTGGAAGCTTGTAGCACTTTGTAAGTGGGTGTGGCTGTACTAGCCACTGCCTGGGAACTCCTTGGCTGATTGTTTTTGGACACAGCCTGTAGAATTACTCCTACCCACCCACCCCACAGCTTGGCCTTCACTTATAGGGCAGGTCTTATAGTGCCTTGCAACATCCTGCAATCTGTACTTTTTAGTTTGAGTATGCAGTGAGCTGGTATTAAGCAAAACAGGTCTCTATAGGGGATATTGAACTGGGGGTAGTTTAACTCTAACAGGCAGAGGGTTGGAAGTTAACAAAACTACAAGGCATTGTGAGACTGGTAAAAGGGACTGCGGCTCTACTTTAGACTGGTTAAGTAACTGTAGCTCTGATTTGAACAAGCTGTGCTGCACCAGAAAGGGGGAAGACTTATAACATCTCTTGAGCTATATAAGAAGTACAGTAAGATTGTTTGTTTAGTGCTGTTTAACATTTGATTCAGCTTTAGGTTTAGACTTGAAAAGGGGAATGGCTCCCCAGAATTAACTGTGGGATGGTGGGATACTGGGCGTAGCTGAAGTTTTAGTTAGGGGTAACATTGTGCCATACTTGGGAACATGGAACCTTGGGGACACAGCAGTGGGAGGAGGGAATGGATCAGGGGAAAGGATAGTGGAAGTTGGTGGACATGACAGCATAGGGAGGCACACCAGGGGGAGGGTCAGTGGCAGCATAAGGGGTAGGGAGATCAGTGGAAGGAGGGCATGGGGGATCAAAGGGGGGAGGATAGTGGGGTGTGACAACTGGGAAGTGGCCATATTCACTAGCAGCCTGTGGAGGCTGGGGGAGTGCCAAACTTGCCAAAGGCTAGGGAGACTGGAGCAGGAGCTATCATGACTAAAGGGAGAAATGTCTTGGCTAAGGGGGGGTATGTCTTGGCCAGGAAGAGGAATGGAAAGGAGAAGCACAGAAGGCAGCGGGGTAGGGTACAAGAGGCAGGATGAAGGAGGGGGCAGGGGTGGAGAGTGCAGACCACCAGGGGGTCCAGGGGTGGTGGTACCAATGCAGGAGACAGGGGCACAATGGGTGCCAGTGGGAATGATCTTGGATACACACCAGGCTCAAACGAGTATTGGCCACTGACTGAGATGACAGGCAAGGGAGGGGCAGAGGAGGAGCATTCAGCAGTATTAGAGGGAAAAAGGACAGTGGGAAGGGGGAGTATAGAGGAATAAATGGGGGTGTCGGGGGAAAAAACAGAAAGGGGGAGTACTGACGAGGGAGGAAGAATAGGGGCAGATGGAGGGAACAAAGTGCAGGAGGTAGAATGAGCAAGGAGTGGGAGGGGTGGGAGGAAATGAAGGAAGCAGAGGGAGAACATGGTGGAATCTTAGTTTTGGGGGACTCGGGTCCAAGAGCTGCTAGAGAGGGAAGGGTCAATGACCATGACAGGGATGGGGCTGGAAGGAGGGTGTAACCAGAGTGGAGGTGTGGACAAGGAAGTGTTATAGTGATAGGGGATTCATTCCTGAAGGGGATCAGGTGGGGTGGAAAGGGTGAAAGACGCAGTCGGATTTGGGTGGAACCTGTACCAGGCTTGACAGCAGACAGGGCTGGGCAGGCTCTGATTGTGTTGTGGGGGAAGGAAGGAAGAAGCCTCAAGTGGTGGTACATGTAGGCATTAATGACCTGGGGGGCTGCACGATGGAGGAGACAAAGGGGAGATCTGAGAAACTGGGGAAGTTATGCTCGGAAACTGGGAGCTCTGTGGCCTACTTGGAAGTGCTATCGGTTCCAAGAGCTAGCAGTGCAAGAAGAGTAAGGATAGTGGAGTTCAACTCCTGGCTGAGGGAGTGGTGTAACTTACAAGGGTATGGGCTGGTACGAGGATGGAGGAGACATGGAATAACAGGGAACTGTATGCAAAAGACAGTTTACACCTGAGTGGGGTGGGTAAGGGGGTGTTAAAGAATAAGTTAGAGGAATATATAGTTTCAATGGGGCATTTAAACTAGATGGGGGAGACAAGTGTGCAGCCAGCATGCAGGGTCACCAGAATGGGGAGCTGAACGAGCTGTCCCCCCAAGAAAATGCTGAATGCAAGGGAAGGGGGTCACAGAAGGGAGGGGGATCAGTCCAAGGGGCCATGGGGGGAGGGATGGGAACGGGTGGAGGGCAGTCTCCCTAAATGCGAGGAGCCTGGGTAATAAAATAGCTGAGCTGCAGGCACTCTTAGCTGAGGGAAGGGTGGACATCACAGCTGTAACTGAGACTTGGGCCACCCAATGCCAGGATTGGGATCTGGCAATCCCAGGGCATAGAATTTACAGGAAGGACTGAGAGGTGGATCTCTATGTGAGGGATGGGATCAGATGCATGAGTGATGAGGGGGAGGAAGGGAGGGCTGAGATGCTGTGGATGCAGCTCCTGGATGCCAAGAGTAGAAATCTGAGGCTGGGGTTGGTGTAAAGACCTCCTTCCCAGTATGACAAACTGGACAAGGAGTTTGCACAGCAGATTAGGAGGGTATGTAGAAAGGGGAGTGTGGTGATTGTAGTGGATTTCAATCTGCTGGGGGTGGGTTGGAGCACCCCTGCCACCTCCAGTGTCAGGGAGCAGGTACTCCTGGACGCACTCCAGGATGGCCTCCTGACACAGCTGGTCAGCGGGCCAATTTGGTTAGGTAACATGCTGAATCTGGTCCTGTTGAATGGGGAGGCAATGAAGGAAATAAGGGTGGAGGACCCATAAGCTGGAAGTGACCACCAATCGGTGTGGTTCACACTCAGTTTGAGTAAGGAGATTGTGGGGCTTAGTAACAAGGCTGGTGGACTTCAGGAGGGTGGACTTCAGGAAGATGCAAGAAATACTGCAGGGGTGATTAGCGGGGATTAGGCCAGAGATGGATGCACAGCAAAAGTGGGATATTATTAAAATTGGGATAGCAGAGGCTACAGAGGCTTGCACCAGGACCCAAAGCAAGAAGAACAGAGCCAAGAAGCCAAGCTGGCTGAACAGCAGAGTGATGGAGGGGGTGAGGGCAAAGAGGGCTGCATTCCAGAGATTCAGGAGGATGGGGGGGGGGAGGACAGTGAGGCATATGAGAGTTGGTCCAAGAAGGTTACCAAGTGGGTGAGGGAAGCCAAAGCCTCCAGAGAGCTAAGGTTAGCTCAGGGGATTAAGAGAGGGGAAAAAGACTGCTTTAGATATGTCAGGGAAAAAAGGAAGTACAGAGACAATATAGTGAGGATAAAGAGGGTGGGGAGTGGGTGGAAAAGGGAGCGGAACAAGCAGAAGCACTGAATGAATACTTTTTTTCCGTGTTCACGCAGGAGAAGGGTGGTCCACTACCACCGTGGATGGGGAATGTGGGGTCGGGGGGGGGGATGACAGATGGATGGATTGAGGAGAATAGAGTGTTAGAAGGTCTGAGAACACTAAGGGTGGACAAGGCACCAGGTCCTGATGGTATTCACCCCAGGGTGCTGAGGGAGATGGCGGAGATGTTGGCCAGACCACTGGCGGACCTGTTCAGCACCTCCCTGGACAAGGGTTATGTGCCCCAGGATTGGAGGGTGGCCCACGTGGTGCCCATTCACAAGAGTGGTCCATGGGACAAACTGGGAAACCACTGACCTGTCAATCTCATGTCCATAGTGGGTAAACTTATGGAGGCAATATTGAAGGACAGACTGGTGGCATTTCTGTAGGGAGATGAACTCCAGGATGGGCGGCAGCATGGGTTTGGCTCAGGGAGGTCTTGTCAGACTAATCTAGTAGAATATTATGACTGGGCTACAAGAGAGCTGGATAAGGGTCACGCTGTGAATGTTCTATACTTGGACTTCAGCAAGGCCTTTGATTCAGTGCCTCACGGGCGGCTGGGGGGAAACTGACTTCCATAGGGGTGGGGGAGAAACTGGCAAACTGGAAAGGGAACTGGGTGAGGGGGAGGCAGCAACGGGCAGTGGTGGGGTGGAACTCTCAGCACCTAGGCCAGTGACGAGTGGAGTATCTCAGGGCTCTGTGCTGGGTCTGGTGTTGTTTAGAATATTCATTTCGGATAGCTCACATGGAGTTGGGAGCAGGATTAGTCTGTTAGCAGATGATACTAGAATGGGAGCGGTAGTTGATGAAGTGGATGGGTGGAAACAACTACAAGGGGACCTAACCAAACTGGAGGAGTGGTCGGAGAGGTGACAGCTGAGCTTCAATGTGAAGAAATGCAAGGTTTTGCACTTCGGGGAAAACAACCCCAATAGGGACTATTGGTTGGGTGGGGTGAGGCTGGGGGACACTGAGGGGAAAAAAAGGACCTTGGGGTATTGATAACGGGGAGCATGAACAACTCTGCTCAGTGCAGGAAAGTCACAGCTAAGGTAACAAGATGCTGGGGTGTATTGCAAGGGGATTCTCGTCCAGGCATAGAGAAGTGATCCTGCCCCTCTACAAGTCATTGGTCAGGCTGCACTTGGGAGTACTGTGTGCAGTACTGGCATCCATATCTGAAGAAGGACATTAAACTGCTGGAGGGGTGCAGTGGAGGGTGACAAAAATGTTAGTGGGGATGGAGGGCAAAGCCTACGAGGACAGGCTATGTGAGCTGAATATGTACACCCTGGAAGAGAGGAGGGATGGGGGGATATGACTGAAACATTCAAGTAATTGAAGGGGATAAACAAAGCCAGTGCTGATGAGCTGTTCAAGCTGAGGAAAGGTAGGGACACAAGGGGGCATGTACTAAGATTAGAGGGTGGAAGATTTAGGAGAGAGAGATGAGGAGACTACTTCACAGAGAGGGTGGTGTTGAAGTGGAATGCCCTACCTTAGGGGGGTTGATATCATGTAAGATGGTGGGAAGTTTTAAAAGGGCATGGGACAGGGAATGAGGGAGTGTCTGGGTGAATAGTGCTGAGAACTGGGGAATAGTGCCGAGAACGTCCTGAAGATGGGGAGGGGGTTGGGGCAGCTGAAATCTAGGGGTGCTAGCTGCATAATCAAGCAGCCTTTGATAGACCCTGAGGTCTGTTTCTGCTGGCAGTTTCATATGTTCATACAGTAAGTAAAAGTTTATTTATAACAGTGCCCTTCCTTGGAGTGCCAGAGCGCTTTACAATTAGGGCAGAATAATCAACATAAATACATACACACAGAGACATAGCATATCTCAGAATAATAAGTAGATAACTAAATAAAACTCATAGATAAAACTCAGCTGGGACAAAATCAATAGAAGGAGACATCAAGTCCTCATAAGCTTGATGGCATAGGTGCATCTCCAGACCCCTCTTAAAGGTTTCCACCAAGAGTACCTCTCTGATGGTTGCCAGGAGGGAATTCCACAATACCAAGCCAGCCAGCTCCAAGGCCCAGTCTCTTCATGTTTTAAGCCTATCTATTGGTACAGTCAGGAGGCCCACCTCAGAGGAGCAGAGACAGCACAAGGGCATGTAAGGGAGCAGTAGATCCACCAGGTAGCCAGGACCCAATCCATATAGGTCATAGTAAGTTAATAACTCCACTCTGAAGGAGATACATTACTTCACCGGTAGCCAGTACAGTTCACGCAGTGCTAGGGAAATGGTACATCCTAGAAAGGATAGTCAGTAGTCTCACTACTGCATTCTGCAGCAGCTACAGGCATTGCAATGTAGATCCACTGACCCTGATGTATACAGCACTGCAGTAGGTCAGCTGAAACATCAGAAACATATGCACTAGAGTCAGCAGGTTGCCAACCGGGGGGGGATAAGGGATTTAATCCGGCTGATGTTCCTTAGATGGAACAAGCCACTCCCAACTATAGCCGACAAATGAACCTCAAGTGTCAGTTCTTCATCCAGAATGACTCCCAGATGTTTCACCTTTGTGGCAGCTAGAAGTTTAGACGAATTCAGCCAAGGCCCAGTCTCCTTCTCAGCAGCTGCCACTCTCCCCCCACGACTACTAGTACCTTAGTGTTTATATTGTTCAATCGTTTTTGTCTTTTTTTTTAATTTACTGTTTTCTCCCCTACTAGTGGTCCCATTCAGCCTGCACATCCCCGCCCTGTCACCTGATGTCTGCCAGGACTTACCACTGGCCAGTACCGCTAGGCCTTGCCCCCTCTAGTGGAGTCAGTGTGCCCCCCATTCCTACCATGAAATTGGATCCAGTAGCTGGACTGGTGAGCCCAACTAGTCAAGTGCGATGTCCCAGCACCATCCTGCCACCAGCATTTGTTTTCTGTTTTTCTCCACTGAGCAGCGGGCATGCAATGATGCTGTGATGTGCACCGTGCATTCCCACACATCATCCCACGTCATCATCCACCTACCCCTCCTCCCTTGGAGGCAGTCCCAGATACCTTCCCCAGCAATCTACTAGGGGCCAGGTGAACACTGGGTTCTGCAAACCTTCCCCCCGGAGGAGAATAGTCCTCTGGACGCTCAATCTTCCTCCCCCTGGGCAGCCCTCCCAACAGCCTCAGCTCACCACCAAACTCGGGTTGTCAGCATTGTGGGCGGTAGTGCTACCACTGTGCCGGCAGGCTGGCTATTAGGGTTTAGTCTTAACCAGCTTGATGATATCCAGAGAAAATGAAAAGAAGAAGCACACATCGTCACCCACAAAGGTGCTCCAGTTAAACGACATATACATAAAAAACAAAAGAGCTGTGCACACACACCAGGGAGGTATTTGCTTGCCAGCTTCATTAAAGACAAAGCATAGTTACAGCCATGTTAACGCCCCTTCTAGTATCGCCTCTTCATGGAGGCAGTTTCAGCGAGTGGAGCCAGCACTCACTGATACTACTCTTATACCCCACCAAATTGCATTGTCACACCTGATTGGTAAATCTACAAACAAGTGAATGTGCAGTGTTAAATAATGATTGGTAAATTTACAAAAAAGTGAATGTGCAGTGCTAAATAGTGCATATCCTATCACCAAATCATATAAAAAATTTCAGATATTTACAAACCCAATTGCAATGATGTTTCTATTTCGGGCTATTCTAAATTTAAATGTTTAAGGTGTAATTACACCTGTTGTCAGTTTTCAAAAATACAGGTCTCCTAATAATCAATATACCCAATTCATGTATATTTACAGTTCTTCTATTCATTTGGAAAGACAAAGAGATCAATATTCTGTGAAAACACCTTTTGCATATTGCTGTGGTGGAACAATTAAAAACAATATCACAGATATCCACCAACTGCAATAAGTAACATTGCGGGAGGAACCAGGTGAACAAAAAAAAAGCACTAAAAAGTAAAAATACCCCCCAAACCTTCGCAAATTTAAAACAATTATATCTTTGTCACAGAAAACTTTCCATGTCCAAAACATTTCTTATGACACCCTTATAAAAACCTATGTTGTAATGCTAAAAGGGATGAATCCAATTTTCAGCCAGAAAGAAAGAAGGTAAGGCAGTGGTCCACCCAAGTGCAAATAGAAACATTCATTAACTGTCCAAAGAGCAATACGAAAAGGGGGAGGGGGAGAAGATGAACCAAACCTTTTTTATAAGCTTCCCACTAACTTCTCGGTCACAGGACAGCACTCTAAAGACTAGTTCTACAATACTGAGGAGACGATCATATCCCCCCAAAAAAGTAAACTCTACACAAACATTAAGGACTCATCAGAGAAAACTGAGTCCAACCATTGATAATTATTGGTCCTAAGACAGCAGAAAACAAGCAAGTTACAAAAATGGTTTGAAGTCTACCTGATCATTGAGTCCATTAGGGGGCATGACACCCAAAGTAACACTCCATTTTGTTTCTCGCTGTAGAAGTATTTTCAATCTGTCGCCTCCCCTAGACAGTGCTTCAGTGTGTTCCAGCACCCTAAATCTAAGGCCTCTCATATATGATGCATGTTTTTCCCCCAAACATGCACCCAGGGCATTGTTCATGTTTTTTTTATAACAGCCATTACACACTCTTGGAAGCACCATTTCAGGGATCCGATTGTTCTGTCCACGTACAGGAGGTCACATTAACACCAGGCTGCATAAACCACACATTCAGTGTGACAATCCATGTAACTTTTCAGTTGGAATTCCTGACTTGTCATGGGGTGCTTGAAGAAGGGTCTTGTTGCTGCAAAACAGCAAACGTAACATTTCTTGCAACTAAAAAAATGTTTGATAGGGCATACTCTGCTTACTGGCTATCTTGTCCTCAAAATGACTGTTCACTAAATGATCCCTACAGGCCTCCAGACCAGGAGGAGGACAGACACATTACTGATAGAAGATATACAAAACATGACAGCTAAAGGGGAGGTTCTGCTAATGGAAGACTTCAACATGCCAGAAACAGATTGGTCAATACCAGCAGGAACATCCGCCACAACTAGACACATAGTGGATTCCCTGCAGGGGGAGGGCCTCAAACAATTAGTGCAACAACCCACAAGAGACACGAGAGACAGGGTTATTCTGGATCTAGTACTGATTAACAAGAAAGGATCACAGATCTCCAGGTAGAAGGTCACCTGAGGGCCAGTGACCATCACATGGTATGGTTCAATTTGGCCACTAGAACTAAATCATCCCATTCCAAGGCAAACATATTGGACTTCAGAGGAACTGACTTTGATAAGATGGCCAACAGAGTTAAGCAAACCCTGGCAAGATGAAATACAGGTGAGGGGTACAGGCAAAGTGGGCAAGCATTAAGGATACAATAGTTGAAGGAACATCCCATTGTGTTAGGGAGAAAAGCAAGGGCAAAAGGAGGAAACCACTTTGGTTCTCAAAAACAGTAGCAGAAAAAATCAGAACCAAAAGGTTGGCCTTCAGGAAATATAAGGGAACGCAGCGGGATGAAGATAGGGAGGCATACCAAACTTCCCTAAGGGAAGCAGGGAAGGCAGTAAGGCAGGCATAGGCCCAAACCGAGGAAACACTAGCACAAACAGTAAACGAAGGGGACAAGACTTTCTATAGATACATTAGTGAAAGGAGAAAGTCCAGAGGGGGTATTGCTAAGATCAAAGGGGATAAGGGTGTGTGTGTGTGTGTGTGTGGAGGCGAACCAAGGAAAGGCATCAATCCTAAATAGATACTTCTGCTCAGTATTTACTGAGGAGAAGGTAGGGTAGGGCCCACAGCTCAGCACCATGGACACAGGGGAGAGGGAGGTGTGCACAAGTCCCTTCACAAAAGAAAGGGTCCTACAAGAACTCGCTCGCTAAACTCAGGGTAGACAAGGCAATGGGACCTGATGGCATACAGCCCAGGGTACTAAAGGAGCTAAGGGTGGAACTAGCAGAGCCATTAGCAGAACTGTTTAGTGAGTCTCTGAGCACAGGAGAGGTCCCAGAAGACTTGAGAAGGGCTCACATGATCCCGCTCAAGAGTGGCAGCAGGGAGGAGGGTGGAAGCAGGGAATTCCAGACCAGTCAGTCTTACCTCAGTAGTGGGCAAGAATATGGAGGCACTCCTTAAGGAAAAATAGTGCAACACCTGGAATCCATAGGAACACAGGATCCAAGACAGCATGGGTTTACACCAGGAAGGTTCTGTCAAACTAATCTCATAGATTTCTTTGGGTAACCAGAGTGGTGGACTAAGGGGTGCAGTTGATGTCACCTACCTTGACTTCAGCAAAGCTTTCGATACTGTTCCACACAGAAGATTGATTAATTAGCTGGGTAGGCTCAAGGTGGGTCAGAGGGTGGTCAACTGGGTGGCAAACTGGTTGGGCAGAAAGAGAGTGGTGGTAAACAGTATACAGTCAGAAGAGATGCAAGTCACAAGTGGAGTACCTCAGGGATCAGTCCTGGGGCCAGTCCTCTTTAATATCTTCATCAGTGACATTGCAGATGGACTGGAGGGTAAGGTTTGCCTGTTTGCAGATGACACCAAGATCTGTAGCAGAGTAGATGATCCAGATGGGGTGGGCAGAATAAGAAGAGATCTGGAAAAACTGGCAAAATGGTTAGAAGAGTGGCAACTGGGGTTTTACGCAAAGAAGTGCAAGATCATGCACATAGGGAAGAGAAACCTTGAAGTTACCTATAGGTTGGGAGGGGAGCTGCTGGCAGTCACAAGGGAAGAAAGAGACTTGGGCATCATCATCACAGATGACCTGAAATCATCCAAGCAGACCACAAAAGCAGTAGGTAAGGCTAGAGGGATGTTGGGGTGTATTAGTAGGGGTATCACAAGTCATAAGAGGGAGGTAATATTCCCTCTTTACAAGACACTGGTTAGGCCCCATCTGGAGTACTGTGTGCAGTACTGGAGGCCACACCCGCACAAGGACATTAACAAAATGGAGGCAGCCCAGAGAAGGGCAACCAAAATGGTGCAGGGACTGCATCAGAAAACATATGAGGACAGATTAACGGAGCTCATTATGTATACCCTAGAGCAAAGGAGGGAGAGAGGTGATTGAAACTTTCAAACATCTTAAGGGCATTAACAAGGTGAAACAGTTGAACATGTTTCAATATAAGAAAAACAGCAGGACAAGAGGACACAGCATGAGATTAGAGGGAGGCCGATTAAGGAGTAATGTGAGGAAGTTCTTTTTCACAGAAAGGGTGGTGGATGTATGAATGGCTTACCTCAGGAAGTGGTTGATACAAATACAGTGCAGGGCTTCAAAAAGGCATAGGATAGGCATAAGGGAGCAATACAGATGAGTATGAATAGATAGGCCATTGACAGAGTAAAGGCTGATGGCACATTCATAAGGTAGAAAAAATGGGCAGACTGGATGGGTCTTGCGGTCCTTATCTGCCGTCAATTGCTATGTTTCTATGTAAGGCTAATCCCTCTTTTAAAGGAGATGCTTTGTGCATTGCCCATAACTGGCCCTACATCTTCACGTACTGCTACAAGTTGCCATCTCTCCCTAATGGTATTTCCAATGGCCCCTGCAGATGAATTATATGTTGTTACAAAAGTCACCTTATGGTCCTGCTCTCCCAGTCACCAATCTCTCAGGATTAAAAATCCTTTCTATCAGTTTCACATGCCTTTATGAAAGCATTATGAACCACCACTGCTGAATATTCTCATTCCCTGAATCTACTTGACAATCTCTCTGCTTCTTGTGAAACTACATCATTGGAACTACTGTTTCTCTTAATTCTTAAAAATTGCCTAAATGAAATACTGTCAACTGGACTTCGAAGGTGACAGCTATCTGTCTGTAGAAGGCTGTTCCCTGATAACAGGTTTTCTATAAGGAAAATTTTCAACCTTCCCTTCATGACTGACTGAAAGCTTCACATTAAGGTAATCTATTTTGGTAGAATTTGTTCTGTAAGTGAAACTGAGGTTATAAATATTATCATTCAACCAATCCATAAATGCAACAATAGTACCCAACCCCTACCCCAGACACAAATAATATCAGTGAAATGATACTATGCCACAAAGCGTCTGAGGTGGAGTTGGAGGCACAAAATACAGTTGCTCCTCCCACCATGCAAGGAATAAATCTGCATACGATGAAGCCAATGTCCTATGGCATCCACACAGACAGCGTCACCAAAGCTGCAAACACACGCGTTGGTCTCCTCTACAGGCACAGGCAATGTCTTACCTCGGATGCCTTAAGGATAGCAGTTCAGAGCTCGGTGGTCTCGCTAATCGACTATGGTCTGATTATTTACGGCTCTGCAACTGATACAGCCCTCAGGTGCTTATCTTTGGCCCTAAACAAAGCCTGCCGACTCATCACAGGATTCCACTGTCTCACCCATATGTGTGATCTCGATGCCCAAACAGGGTGGCTCCAGTTATCAAACCGTATCAAGTACCAAACCTGTCTAATGGCTAAGAAAATTATGCTACATCTTGCTCCCCTCAGAGTCCAAACTCTTCTCCATACAGTGTGCAACCCCTGCCTCACCAGGGCTTCAGAAAATCAAATGCTGCACATTCCTCTGTGCCGCACCACACAGGGCCAAAGATCCTTTGCGCACCAAGGTCCTAGCTGGATTAATGGACTCTACAAAGATAACTCCTCTCTGCAAAATCCAGGCCTGTTCAAAGCCAACCTTCACCTCCACCTAGCTGCCTCTAGCTTCTTCGACTGTCCCTCATAATCTGGTCTCCCCCGTATCACTTCTACTCCTATCCCCTCTCTCCCTCATCCTACAGCCTACCCTCCCATTTTTGCCCCTACCCCCCAAGCACTTTTTTGAGGCCTGACAAATGCCCACGGCTGACCTGCTCTTTGTGTCCATTCCAAGCCTCAGCTACCTCTGTCTACCCTGCCCCCTCTGGTACCCACTTTCCCTAAATGTGATGTATTTTAGCTGCTAAAAAATGTCTGTACACCATTTCTGCATTGTTACTCAACTCTATGTAATATTTGTATTGTACCTCAATTGACATGGAACCTTTGTAAAAGAGCCTTGGCTCAAAGATACTTGTAATCCTAGATGCTAAATAAATAAATAAATAAAATAAAAATGTGGACCTCATTGCTGTTCCCTGCTGTTGTAGATAAAGTTTGCCTTTGAAACAGGAACAGTTATGTGTCAAAAGAAACTCCAGGAGATCCAAAATAAACTTTTTGGGGGGCATTCTGCATATGTGAATTCAAATCAAGAAACTGTCTATGGCATTAATGCGAAAATTGTGCTTTGTACCATAGAGGACATTGCTAGTGAGCCATACATATTCCCTCAGCCAATCCTACAACAGCCTATGATTTACAGTGTCAAAAGCTGAGGAGAGATTGAGGCAGATGAGAACTGATTGCTCTCCTCTGTCCCTCACCCTGAGCAGGTCATTTTGAACCGTGACCAATGCAGTCTCAGTGTTATGACCAGATCTGAATCCAGGCTGGAGAGGCTCAATAGATGTAAGATATGAGCTGTGCCTTGAGCGGTAACTCAACCACCTGATCAGTAACCTTCCCTCAAAAGGGTAGGTTAGATACAGGTTGGTGATTTGTCTGGTTGTCCAGGTCCAGCGATGGCTTCTTCAGAAGGGCCTCACCAGTGTATTTTTTAGTGCAGCTGGGAAGACCCCTTCTTGCAAAGAGCACTGGACAATCCCAGCGAACACCAGGCCCAGATATAAAGCACAGCTCACTAGCAGCCATGTTGGACCTGCAAATCAACAAAACACAATGAAGGAAAAAAACGCTATGGTTCTCAAAAGAGGTGGCAGGGAAGGTTAAGGAGAAAAGGATAGCATTCAGAAAATATAAGGAAACACAAAAGGAGTAGGACAGAGAACTATATCAGTTAAAGCAGAAAGAGGCTGGGAAGGCAGTCAGAATAGCAAAGGCCCAAACCGAGGAAAGGATAGCCAACTCTGTTAAGAAGGGGGATAAGACCTTTTATAGGTACATTAGGGAGTGAAGAAAGACCAAAGGAGGGATACTGAGGCTTAATAAAGGGAAGGGAATGTGGGTAGAGGGTGACAGTGAAAAAGCAGGGATACTGAACGAATATTTCTGCTCAGTATTCACAAAGGAAGAGGAAGAGGAGGTACCTAAACCAAACAAGAGAAACACTCTGAAGACAGGGCTCGATACCAATCCATTTACAGAAGAAAGGGTGCTGAAAGAACTAATAAAATTGATGGTTGACAAAGCATAGGGGCCTGATGGGATTCACCCAAGAATTCTAAAAGAACTAAGAGTAGAACTAGTGACATCGCTGACTACTCTTTTTAACAAATTATGGGAGGATGGGGTGGTACCTGAGGACTGGAGGAGGGCAGATGAGATTCCTCTTCACAAAAGTGGGAGCAGGACAGAGGCAGGAAACTACAGACCAGTTAGTTTGACCTCAGTGGTAGGGAAAATGGTGGAATCACTTCTGAAGGAAAAAATTGTTGAGTACCTAGAGGCCAGTGGGGCACAGGACCCAAGGCAGCATGGAGTCACGCTGGGAAGGTAATGTCAGACGAATCTAATAGATTTCTTTGACTGGGTGTCCAAAGTAGTAGACCAGGGAGGGGATGTGGACATGGCCTACCTAGATTTTAGCAAGGCATTTGATACAGTCCCACACAAAAGATTAATACACAAGTTAGCCAGCCTGGGAGTGGGTCCCAAAGTGGTAGCTTGGATAACAAATTGCCGATAGAACAGGACACAAAGGGTAATAGTAAATGAAGTCCACAGTGAAGAAAGGAGGGTTACTAGCAGGGTACCACAGGGTTCAGTACTGGGACTGGTCCTTTTTAATGTCTTTATAAGTGACATTGGAGAGGAACTGGAAGGAAAAGTATGTCTTTTTGCAGACGATACAAAGATCTGCAACAGGGTTGATACACAAGATGGAGTGCAAAGGATGAGAAGGGACTTGGCATGGTTGGAGGAATGGTCAAATGTATGGCAGCTCAGATTCAATGCAAAGAAGTGCGAGGTAATGCACCTGGGAAACAAAAACCCAGGGGAAGAGTACACAATGGGGGTTGAGATACTGACAACAGTAAAAATGGAAAGGGACCTGGCGGTAATTATATCAGATGACCTAAAGGTGGGCAAGCAATGTGAGAAGGCAGTAAAGAGGGCTGCGGGAATAGTGGGATGCATAGGGAGAGGCATCAATAGTAGAAAACAGGAAGTTGTTATCCCCCTGTACAGACAGTTGGTGAGACCCCATCTGGAGTACTGTGTGCAGTTCTGGAGACCCCATCTCCTCAAAGACATAGACAGAGGAAGGCTGTCCAGAGGAGGGCAACCAAAACGGTGCAGGGTCTGCACCAGAAGACATACGAAGAAAGACTAAAGGAGCTTAATATGTATACCCTTGAGGAATGAAGGGAGAGAGGGGACATGATAGAAACTTTCAAGTACCTCAAGGGAATCAACAAAGTCCAAGAGTGTAGCATCTTTCAGAAAAAGAGATGTGCAAGAACAGGGAGCACAATTTGAAGATAGAGGGGGGAACGGCTCAGAGGTAATGTGAGGAAGTATTTTTTCACAGAGACGGTTGTGGATGCATGGAACAGCCTCCCTGAGGAGGTTGTGGAGTTAAGAACAGTGGGGGAATTCAAGAATGCATGGGACAGACATAAGGCAGCCCTAGTGGGGAGTAGGAGGAAGTAAGCTGTTGGTTAACTAGGATCTACAGCTTATCTGTTAGGTAGGAAAATGGGCAGACTAGGTGGGCCAAGCTGTCCTTATCTGCCATCATATTCTATGTTTCTATTGCCATGGCTTTGTGTTGTGCTTTTGGCTCTAGGCCTGCCCCTCCCTGGTATCTCCCTTACGAGGGAGATGCTGGGGGGATTAGACTGATTTCAACCGTATCTTCTTAGAGGGTGAGGATGGGGGCTTCTTCTGTCTTTCTAAGGTTTCAGACCCACTTCCTGTGCCTGTCCCATTGGAGGACCCTTCCTCAGGCTCTGCTTAGGAATATGCACACAGCATTGTTTTTCGAGCTAGTAGCCATTGACCAGGTTAGGTACTTCCAGCTGGAGTTCTTAACATGTCTATTTTCTGCTCAGTTATTCCTCCTCATCAGCCCACACTTGAAAACCTGTCAGATATGGGCTGGAAGAGGTCTGCTACTGTGGCAGCTGTCCCAGTTCTGAAGGACAGCAATTTGCTGCCCCTGGAATGGGTCATTTTTTTTTCTCCCTATCTTAACTAATGCCACAGTGCTGAAGTAGGTTACTACGCACTCTTCTTTAGGAGTCATCTGCGCACTCTTCTTTAGGAGTCATGCAAGTTGCCACCGTGGGTAAGGGGCCATTGACTCTGCTGCTTTGGTGTGAGGATAGCTAATTTCAGGGATTTTTTTTTTAATCAAAACATATCTCCTGAAGCAAGCTTAAGACTGAAAGTCCTGTCAGAGTCAGAGACTAACATTAACTGCTATTACTGTTTAACGTGGTATAGAGTTTAACAGTCATCAGATTATGACCTCTATGGACATCTTGCTGTGGCCAGATGTCCAGCTGCAGGTCTGAATGTGCCCCTTCTTGGACGTACGTATTTGGGCAACAGGTGGTATTTTGGAGTCCTCTGTACCAAGGTCTCACTGCTGGCAGTGGCCGCTGCCCCACAGCTTCTAGCCTCCATGGGGGTTCTTATGAACCCTCCAAGTCTCAGCTGGATCTCACTAGGAGCTGATAAATCAAGAGCTGTTCTGGAATCCTGAGCTTGGGCCTTCCTGCCAGAACCAGGCTATGGGCTATCACTTCAGTAGATGCTCAGTACTCTAAAGTCATGGCACTGCAGAGGTCCCTGATGTGGTGATAAGTGGAGGGTAATTTCCTCCAAAGGCCTCCCCTCTCCCCACCACACCCAGGCACGGTTCTGGCTGCCGATACTTTCCCGTTGGGGTGGGGAGTCCACTGCCAGGGCCTCCATATAGGAAGTGTGTGTGGAGCCTGTCAGACTGTCATCTCAACATCTTGTGCTGGAGATGCTAGCTGCTCTCTTAGGGCTGTAGCCTCTAGTGGACCTACTCAGTAACAAACAGCCCCCCCACACACACACAGAAAAGTGTATGTCATACATTCTTCAACAGGAAGGATCACTCTTTCAACCTATCTGCAGGGAGGCAATAGGAGTGTGAGAATGGTGCCAGGAATGGAGGTTCGTGCTCCAGGCAATCAGAAATCCTAGCACTCTGGCAGGCAGTAACAGGCTGATCCTTACAAGTACAGATGTAGTACGATCATTCTTCGGCAAATTGGGCACTCCAGATATGGACCCTTTGTGTGCCTGCTCGACACCTGACTGCCTCGATTCTGCTCTAGAATCTAGGGTGATTCTTCTCTGCCAGGATGCATTCAGACTGCCATGGAACTTAAGTTCTGTATGCATCCCCTCCAATCCCTCTCACCCAGAGTGTGTTCCCAGGTTGTGGCACTAGGGGACAAGATTTTCTATTGGTCCCCTGTTGGTCCTAGTAATATAATTTTCCTATGTTGAAGGGACTGCTTTCAGCAAACAGAGGATTCTACTACTTCAGATGGACCTCCCGACACAGGGTCAGCTAGTCCATCCCAACCTGTGCTCCCTTCACTTTCAGGCTTTTCTCCTGAAGAGACAGAAGTGAACAGGTACAGAATATCTCAGTCAGAGAGTATCTGAAATACTCTCAGCTGTTTGTAAACCTTTCACTGGAAACTTTACATAGCCAAGTGGAAAAAATTTCTATGTGGTGCTCCAAATCCCATTTCTGTGCCCCCCTGACTAAGTTTTGGACTACTACTAGACCTTTCTGATGCCAATCCACAATAAGATCCAGCTGTGTGCTATTCTAGCATTACACGGGCCCACTTGTACCCTCTACCTGGCACAACTGCCGTTGTTCAAGAGATTCTTCAGGGGCATCCTTCACACAAGGCCTCCCATTAGAGAGCTAGTGACTACAAAGTTCCTTCCTAGTGGTGTCAGAGTTTCACTTTTATCAGCCCATAGTGCTACCTACCTCCTGTGTCAACTCTAGGTTGAGGGAGAGATCTCTGTACTCATTTAATGTCAAGAGAGTCCTTAGATTCTACCTTTCTAGAACAAAGGAATTTTGGAGGTCTAGCCAATTTTTTTGTCTTTCAACCACAATTGGAAAGACCAGGCTGTTTCAATTCAGTACATTCTACCTGAATTGTAGGATACTTTCACCATTGCTATGCTACGGCACAGGTATAATAGGAGGGCACAGCCCATGTTCATTCCACCACGGCAGTTTCTACTTCCCCTGGCAGGGATTCACTCTGTATTTACTTGGACATCTGCAGAGCTACAGGCACTATGCCCTGACTGTCCATGCCAGGTAGCTTGCCACCTGCGTTACAACAGATCTGTTTTGTAATGTGAAAAAAAAGTAAAAGTGATGTGATGTGCTGGTTTTTTTTTTTGGTGGGCAAGTAATACAGTGCCTCGCAATGTGTGTATATTTGTTAATTTAGATATGTAAAGTGGGGTGGCGGTGAGGCAGCTTTTTGTGTTTAAGCTGGGAAGCAGTGCCAGCTGGGGAGTTTGACAGGAGGTTGCGTTCATCACACATATGCGTGATAAATTTTGGGTTCCAAAATTCATCACACATATGATATGCCCCTGTCACCATCTCTAACTATGTTAACCCCCTCCCACCTGATTGCCCCTACAGTTCAGTTCAGTATTTTATTGGTTAGGCAAATTGAGGAAAGATCCCTCTTTCTACAACCGCGACAACATATAACAACTCGAGACATTAATAGTTGGGGGAGTGCTAGCTGAGGTCTCACCCAAGTTCTTCTCGTAGATGTCCCCAACCCTGGACTCCTCCCCCCTGCTAGCTTAAAGTTAAATAATTTAGTTTACGAAACCACTCTGCTTCACATCCTTTCCAACTGGAGAGCTTCCTTTCTGTTTTGTGCACAAGGACACTCCACCTTTGACCTTATAACTCATATCCCTGGGGAGTGCACTGAAATCTTTTGATACATACCCTGTCATGGTATGACAACAATGACAACAGAAACATTGAATTTGACGGCAGATAAGGACCGCTTGGCCCACCCAGTCTGCCCATTTTCCCTACCAACTGTAATACCGCAGACCCTGCTGATCTCTGGCTTTAACCCTCCCTTTCCTACCTAAGGTTCCCTTGTGCCTATCCCATGCATTCTTGAATTCCAACGCAGGTTTTGCTTATTCCTTACATATATGCACACAGCCAAACTACATACAATAAATTTTTCAGACAAGGTTGCAATGGTTTTGTTCCAAGTTTGGAGAAATTAGGCATACAATGTTCAGAAAAAATGACTAATTTCATAATAATGTGTGGATTTCCCAAATGAGTACAGATGAAGAATTTTGAAAAATGTATGAACTAAAGGAAATGTATATTTGAAAGAGGGAGGTGGTGTTGCCTCTGTATACAGCGCTGGTAACACCCCACCTAGAGTACCATGTCTACTTCTAGGGATCACATCTATAGAAGGGTGTAGATTGGGTGAAGACAGTATGAAGAAGGGTGACCAAAATGGTGCATGGCCTACATCTGAAGCCCTATGAGGAAAGACTCAAGGAATTAAATATGTACTCCCTATAGGAAAGGAGGGAAAGAGGAGACACGATAGAAATATTCAAATACCTCATTTTGCACAGAAAGAGATGCTCAAGGACAAGGGGGCATGATATGAAGCTGGAAGTTGGGGAGACTTAGAGGTGATATGAGCAAATACTCCTATACAGAAAGCATGGTGGATGTCTGGAACAGTCTCCCAGCAGAGATGGTGGGTACTGAAACAGTAGCAGGATTCAGACATGCATGGGACAGACACAGGAGGACCTTAGTAACAGGGCTGGGAGGGAAATAAGGCCAGAGATCGAATAGAGTCTACGGAAGCACAGTAGGTAGATAGGGACTTTAGGGCAGACTAGGTGGGCCAAGAGGTCATTTTCTGCCAACAGCTTCTAAATTTCTATGTAGACAGAGTGGAGGCGGTCCAGAGGAGGGCAACTAAAATGGTTCAGGGTCTGCATTAAAATCCCCAAGTGGAGAGGCTAAAGGACATTAATATGCACACCCTGGAACAGTGAGGGAGGGGGATATGATAGAGACCTTTAAATACCTCATGGGGATAAATAAGGTACAGGAGGGAAGTATTTTTCAGAAGAAAAGATGCTCAAGAACAAGGAGACGTTATGAATCTGGAGGGGGGTAGATTCAGAAGAGATGTGAGGAAGTACTTCTTCACAGGAAGAGTGTTGGATTCCTGGAACAGCCTTCCAGCAGAGGTGGTGGGGGGGGGGTGAAAACAGTGCTGAGGTTCAAGAATGCATGGGATAAGCACAAGGGAAGCATAGTGGAAAGGAAGGGGGAGGGAGGGAGAAAGATTGGGCACAGCCTGCAGTAATAGTGTAGGTAGGGAGAAATGGGCACACTGGATGGGCTAAGCAGCCTTTATCTGTAGTCAAATTCTATCTTTCTTGGGTATTTTGTCTATAGCTACCTTGATTTAAAAGATATCTTGTGTAGAATCTGAGCATAGCATTTAAGGAAAGAAATTAATCGAGTATAGTGTCCCAGAAAATTAAGGAAATGCAAGTCTGACCTTTTGAATTTGGTTCCATAAGATATTCTGTGACATTCCTACATATGTTGAAGGACTAGGGAAATACAAGTACTGGAAAATTAAGGAATTGTCTGAATCTGCCCTTGTTTTTTATTATAGTATTTTATGTAAATTCCTTAAGGAGTTTAATTACCATATTTAAAATGTAATGGTTGAAAATTGGTTAAGACTACATGGAACATTACTACTAACCTTTACCCCTTTACATTTATAGTGAAAGGTCATGATAATTTAATTTCATATTATTGGGTCGGGAACCACTCAACCTGGAAAATATATAAGATTTGCCCTTTGTTTCAAAAGGTCAACATCAGAGGCACCAGGTTTCCCCATATGTGATGTACAATCACCACAGAATAAATATACAATGTTTGGAAGGTATCAGGTAAAAAATGCTCCAGAAAACACAGGAAGAAGCAGTCTGACCTTTTAAACCCAGACCAAATAGGATAGTGACTCATTTACATTATATGACAGCCTCAAAATTTGAAAAGAATCTGATCAATCGTATTCAACCAAAATGCAGATGTATGGAAAACTGAATGATGGTATAATACACCCCCCACTCTGTAACGGGGCATCAAAATGAACATCAGTAGTATAAAAGGAAATCTTTATTGTGCTCATCTTTTGTAACAAAAGGCAGGAAATGTTGCTCGTCAACTGTGCTGAAATACCACTTCAAACTTTAACTTTGTTCTGCTGGAGCTCATTTGTTCTTTTATAATTTGCCATTCCACTTGCATTTTAGGGATTTAAATATCAAAGATACGGCATCAATCACTGATCACAGCTTTCAACAACACATCATATAATTGAACTATCTGTCCATTCCAGCTTTCCCAACCCCATTACTCTTGCTGAGGACTCTCCCATCACTTCGACCATGTGCAACTGGTATGCACAGATAACCACTGGAGCTTCCATTCACCACGCCTGAGAGCGCAACAGTAGCTACTGTATAACCCCCAGAGTGGAGAGGCGCCTCAACTGTACTGGTGCAATCTGAACTCGGGGCCTACAAGTGTTAGCAGAGTTCAGAATCTAATGCACCAGTAAACTGAGCACACTGAGTTATTGTATGGACATGGGGACCCACGGGTTAATCAGTGATAAATGTTGTATTCCCAAGGAGTGGAATTCTGCTTTGGCCAGGATTAACTTGATGGAATGGTTAATAATACAGAAAATGAATAAAAAAATGTACATATTAAAAAAATGCAGCTTGCTTCAACTTAGTTTGCATGTTACACTATTAAACAATACGCATAAAGTTTACCAACTAGTAAGAGCTAAAGTTACAGTTTTTTTAATTTTCTTGTTAAAAAAAGATTCAGGCATTCCCACTTAATAAAGCAAATCCATACAGTACAATACAGAGAAGTAGGGGCAGGAATCCAGGTTCTTTCACTGTAACTGCTTTTATGGTGGACGTGGAAACATCAAGGTCAATGTCTGTTAGAGAGAACAGCCCCCGGGCTACGTTAAACTTTCCTTCATCACTCAAAGGGGATAATGCAGGGTCCTCCAAAGAGCACATGCCATCAGCTGAAGAGCTGGTCAGCTGGAACAAAATCGACATAGTCCATTAAGAAGCAGGAATCCACTTCAGTGTGTACTTTCATAAATGTATTGAGTCAGCTAGCACTACTGACCACATGTTACATGTCTTTAAATTTAAGTTTTCCTTTCCAGGATTTAGAGCACATCTGAGTAGCCTATCCAAGATGTCTGTCTAAAAAGCTTCGGACAGCCTCCAACTGACCTCATCATAGTTTCTTTTGTTAATATAGCTGCTTGCCCCTGTGTGGCCACCTACTCCTGTCTTCTGGCCCCCTTCCACCCCCAACCCCATTGTCATCTTCCCCCCACAGTCATGACCAGTGGGAATCCACAAGGATCAGGGCCTGAGACCACGGAGGGCTGTCACATACAGCTACAGAGAGACATAGGCATTTCTAGTGTCCCCCCCTGGAGCAGCACAGAACATAGCAAGTGTGCATGAGGGGAGGCACGCACACACTCCTGGAAACAAAGTGCTCCTTCCACCCTCCCTGATGTTGTGTCAGCCCCTGACTCCTCTCTGACACCTGGCCTCCAACGAGTGTCAGCCGAGAGCAAGGAACTATACCTCCCCAATCCAGGAGATGAGAGCAGCCCAGCGGCTGCTACAATCATCTTCCAGCCCTTCCCCTGGCTAACCCCTGGCAGCCCGAGCTCACTCCAAACACAGATCACCGGCATGGCACGAGGTGTGGCATCCAGTGCCTCAACCCTCAGTTCCAGCAGGCCAGACACCTCATCATACTTGTTTATGCCATCATAGGGCTTACCAAGGCAACAACCTGTGATATCACAGACTGCAAATATGAAGCCAATTGGTGAAAGATATTTTTTAAAAGGCATAGTTAAGTACAGTATTATCTGAAATATTTAGAAGAGTAATAACATAAGAAAGTAACAAAAAATTTAAAATAGTAAGCCTAAACATTGGGAACCACTTCAGATGGCAACATAGAAACACAGACTTTGATGGCAGATAAGGACTACTTGGCCCACCCAGTCTGCCCATTTTCCTATCTATTGGATAAGCTGTAAATCCTAGTTAACCAACAGCCTACTTCTTCCTACCCTCAACCAGAATTGCCTTATGTCTGTCCCATGCATTCTTGAATTTCCCCACTGTTTTTGCAATATGAACATATCTGTAATAAATGGAACAGGTTAAATACATTGTGGCATACTATTTGCCTTACTATAGGCCTTGCTGTACTGGCTTGATTGATTGTGTCACTAATGATAACTTCTAGACCCTGTTCCTCGGCCACAGTACTAAGTCTTACCCCACCCATCCAGTACTCTGTCCTAATGCTCTTGTTCCCTAGGTGCATTATCTGGCAATTTTGGTGTTGAATTTCAACTGCCAATCCTTAGACCACCTCTCTAGTCTTTGTAGGTCACTCTGCATTTCCCTGATTCTTTCATCACTATCCACCCTCCAACATAGCTTAGTATCAATTGCAGGGTATTAAATAAGCTGAAAAAAAAATGACTGCAGTTTTGCACAATAAAGTGCTAATCAACTTTGAAAATTCATAGCATTTGGCATGAATTGATCAGCAAGATTAGAAATGCATAATTCTTATTGTGTCTTGACTGGGTAAACCTGAGTAACAATGTCAAAAAATGTTTGGCAGTCTAGTGGTATGCGATTCAGAAAACGGTTAGTAGTACCCTCTGATTTGTGTAGCATTTTGCTACGCTATACCAGCTATTTAATATCCTGCAATTGTGATGAGACACAACCTGCCCCGGATTCCTTCTCCAATGTCGCTGATGAACATATTGAAGAGGTATCAGTGCTTCGTCATCTACATTACAACTGCTAGTTAAATGCTAGTTTCTCAACACAAAAGGCAGTCTGTATAAGCCTCTGTAAGGCTGAAACATGTACTTCATGGCACAGCTTCACAAATATCCATACTTACCAAATAACATAAAGCAGGTACAATTTGAAGCTCACAGCAAGTCCCAAGCACAGCAAGGCCTGCATCAAAAATTTCTGAAACACAGACAGACAGACCTGATACTTAACACTTAAACAATACTCTCAAGTCAGCCTTATGTTTTTTGAGTTTTCACCCCTCCTTGCTCCACTAGAAATTCACAGGATGAACTGAACTTGAATGCAGCACCCATGGTTTCCCAGAGGAGGGAGCAGACAGGCCCCCTTCAGGTAGAAAAAAAAACAAAACAAAGCAGTCAGAAAGGGAAGGGAATAGGGAGAACAAAAGCGGGGCTTGGGGTGGGGTTTCTGGAGGAGGAGTATCAACCCCTCAGATAAAAAGCAAGGGGGGTCAAAGGAAACAGGAACAGGCTAGTAGTGATGAAACACAAGGGAGAGGACCAAAGGAAGAAGAGGGAAGGGGCAAGCACCCAAGCAGAGGAGGAGGGAGACACTTGGTTGAAAAGGAGCAGAGGGAATTAGGAGTGTTGCAGAGGAATGTCCCTCAACACTAGAAGTCTCGGGGACACAACAGACGGCCTGAAGGCATAGGAAGAGGTGGATCTGGTGGCAGTCACTGAGACCTTGGCTACCATGAGCCATGACTGGGATCTCTCCATTCCAGGGTGTGCCTCTACAGATGGGACACGGAGAAAGAGAAGATGGGTGTCACTATACGTCAGGGATGGAATTACTGCCACTAGAGAGGAAATAGGAGGGAGGAAAATAAAGGTGCTGCTGGTACAGATCTAAACAGCAGCAGGAAGGAAACGGAGGCTGGGTGTAATTTTTAGGCCATCTAAATCAGGATGAGGATAAAGGTAGAAAGTTGGCTACCCTAATCAGAAAGGCAGCTGAAAGGGGCAAAGCAGTGGTGATGGGATACTCCAATTTTCCTAAGGGGATTGGAGTGTCCCATCAACCACCTGGGTCAGGAGCCAACTGACCCTGGATGCAGTCCAGGATGGGTTTCTGGTTCAGGGGTGACTGAGCTGACACAGGAGGGAGTGATCCTGGACCTAGTATTAAGAAACAGGGATCACATCTGGGACATTACAAAGTCCTTAGGGAACAGCCATCTCCAAATGGTGCAGTTCCAAGTTGACATGAAGAGGGAAGCACCAAGCATGAAGACAATAGTGTCAGATTTCAGGAAAGCTGACTGTGGTAAGATAGGTGAGATACTGAGGGGACACCTACTGTAGCTAGTCTTAAGGAAGATATGAGTGTGGATCAAAAGTGGACAGTAATCAGGGAAGGGATTGCAGCAGTCACTAGCACATGTCTTAAGCAGGAGGAGAAGAAGAACTTCTCAGAGAGGAGACCAAGCTGGTTCCTGGGGCTGGTTGCTCTTTCCCCTGGGCTGATTAAAGAATAATATTTTGAAAAATCTGTTATTGTTAGGATAGAGCATGTTAAATCAATACTTTTGTGCCTGGTATATATAAACCATTGCCATGCTAGCTAGCCTGGCTCCTAGGAATTATTACCTTAGCATGTTATTGACTACAGTAGCAGCCACAGACACTGCCAGATATTTCCAGAAATATCTCCTGCTTTCTGCATTTCCACAGTAGGGGCAGCAGAGAGAAACTCTTCAGAAATTTCGCGAAATATCTGGCAATGTCTCTGGCTACTACTGTATTGTGGGGTCCTTGCACCTATTTGCTTTTATCACTACTGTGCATTTATTACTCTCACGCCTGGTTTGTGTTCTCTTGGCCGTGATTGTCTGTAATTAAATTTGTCTTTATGTTTCTTTCAGGCTAAATGTTTTCTGGCCCCTTGCACCTTGATTTTTGTATTGTCTACCTGTTTGTATTAATTATTGTACTTTGTATTTGCTGTTTTACTGTTCTTGTTTTGCCTGTGGCAGGACCTCCTTGTAAATGAGCTTGCTCAATGGAGCTTTCCCGATGAAATTAACTTGAACTTGGTTCAGTATGAAGGTGAGCCAGGCAGTGACAGATGAGGGCCACATAAAGTACAGGAAGTCCCAAAAGGATGAGGATGAGGGGGAGTGCTTGGAGAAAGCTAGGGAGGCTAGGAGGGCAGTCAGGGGGCTAAGGCTATGAGGGAGCTGCAAACAGCAGAGGGGATTAAGGAGGGAGAGAAATCCTTTCTTAGGTATATCAGCAAAAAGAGGGGTATGAAGGTAGGCTTAGTGAAACTAAATGAGGGGGAGGAGATGGGTGGAAGGCAGTAAAGAGAAGGCAAAGGTGTTGAATTAATACTTCTGCCCTGTCTTTGCTAAGGAAAAGGATGGACCAGTGCTGAAAGGGAGGACGGGGGAGGAAGGGGTGAGGGTGGGGGGTCATGGCTGAGGACAGGATAACACAAGACAGGGTTAGGAAGGGGCTTATGTCCCTGAAGGTGAACAAGTCCCCAGGTCCAGACAGCATGCACCCAATAGTTTTGAGGAAACTGGCTGAGTAACTGGCACATCCACTAGTGGATCTGTTCAACAGTTCATTAGATACGGGGGTGGTACTACAGGAATGGAGAACTGCTCAAATGGTACCACTGTACAAGAGAGATGACCTTGGGATCTACAGACCAGTCAGTCTGACCTACATTGTGGGTAAACTGATGGAGACCATTCTGAAGGAAAGGCTAGTTGGGTTCCTTGAGGCAAACGGGCTGGACAATGATAGAAAACATGGGTTCATGTCAGGGAGATCCTGTCAAACCAAACTGATCAGCTTCTTTGACTGAGTAACAAAGAAGGCAGGCAAGGGCCAGGCAGTTGACATTCTGTACATGGATTTCAGCTAGGCCTTCAATTTGTTGCTCCACAAGAAACTGATCAGGAATTTGGAGGAACTAGGGGCAGGAAGCAAATTAACAAGGTGGGTGGCAAACTGACTCAGTGATAGGACTCACAGGGTCATGGTAGCGAAGGGGGAGCTCTCAGGAATGAGGGTCATAACCAGTGATGTCCCACATGGGCCCAGTGCTAGGCCCAGTGTTATTCAATATGTTCATTAATGACATTTGAGATGGCATTAAAGGGAAAATCTGCCTCTTTGCATTTGACACCAAGCCCTGTGGGAGGGTGCACATGGATGAAGGAGTGCAGGACCTAATGGAGGACCTAGCGAAGCTGGAGAAGTGATCTGGCAAATGGCAGCTGCGGTTCAATGCAAAGAAGTGCAAGGTCAAGAATGTAGGAGGAAAGAACCCAAGAGCAGAGTGCAGTCTGTGGGGGAAGTCAAGATCCTTGTATTAGAGAAGGAAAAGGACTTGGTAATAGCCATTAGCACAGACCTAATGCAGGCTGCACAGTGTGGAAAGGCTGCAGCCAAGGCCAACAGAATACTGGACTGCACTGCTAGAAGGTTCACGAGCAGAAGGGAGAAGGTTATCCTGCCACTGTACAGATCTCTGGTGTGATCGCATCTGGGGTATGACATACAATACAGGAGTCCCTACCTGAAGAAGGATATCAACTTGCCTGAGGCAGTGCAGAGGAGGGTAACAAAGATGGTTCAAGGACAGAGTAAGACAGCATGTGAGGACAGACTACAAGAACTCAAAAATATGTATATGGAGGAGAGGAGGAAGAGAGGGGACACGACTGAAACCTTCAAGTACCTGAAAGGTATAAACAAGGTGGCTAGCAGGGACCTTTTCCAAATTAGTGAAAATAAGACCACAAGAGGATACACTGTTACAAACTGGGAGAGGGAAGGTTCAAGGAGGTCAGGAGACACTTCTTTACAGAATGGGTGGTATCAAGTTGGACTGAGCTAACGTCTGAGGTGGTCAATCAAAAAACAGTGGGGGAGTTCAAAAAGGGGTGGGACAGGATAAAGGGGAAGGTTAGGCTTGGCAGGGAGGGGGGCAGGGCCCACTGTAATCTGTGGATCAGGGGCTCTGCAAACCAGCAGACTACATAGACCAAACAGCCTTCCTATGTTGGCTAAGTCATATGTTCATACGTATGCTCCTATTTGTATTGTCACTTATAAGTAGTTATCCATCAATAACAAACACATGCATACACATACACACTCCTCTATTATGAGATACTATGTTCATGCTATAACCATGCTATTTGAGGATACAAGAGATGATATTCATCTACTGGGCTTTTATTCACAACCTGTAATGACTTATTTCAGAAATGGCCATTCTAACCAAAAATGATCAAATGATTTATTTATTTTGGTTTTTTATTTGAGTTTTGGTGACTGGGTGGGACTACTGAGACAATTACAGTCCCTTTTTCAGGGTCGACCTGGGGTCGTAAATGGTACAGTAAAGCAGAACAATTGTATAGAGAGTCAGTACAGTACAGTATCAAATTTGACATACATTGTACAGTGGATACAATAATGTATGGCTAGCCACGAATACAATATCTACATATCTATAAATTCTATATATATCAGGACTAAACTATACATAGGCAATTGATGTCACATTTGAGCACGAAGAGAAAGGGAAAAGGAGGGCTGTCAATTATTAGTGACTGATTGGGGGGAGAGGGAAGGGGAGAGGGGGTAGGGGTTAGTGGTCAGGCGAGGTAGGGGAAGTTAAGAGCTTCAGCAGAAGCAGGAGCAGGAGGGAGGGGCTGTGAGGGAGGCATGCAGATTGGACTTGAATAGAGGAAGAGAGGGACCAGTCAGGATGTGGGGAGGGAGGGAGTTCCAGTCAAAGACGGCAGCAAAAGAGAAGGACCTCCTGGTGAGGGATAAACGTAGATTGGGGAGGACTAGCAGGGGGAGGGAGGAGGAGCGGAGGGTGCGAGGGGCCTGTCGGAGGCATATCAAATCTCTAAGGCAGGGTGGAGTAAAGAAGTGGGCAAGCTTAAACATAAGACACATGGAGAAGTACTTCAGTTTAGCTTTGTAGGGCAACCAGCCTAGAGAGGAGAGGACGTCACAGTGGTGTGATAGTGAGTTAGCCCCCAAGGCAAACCTACCAATCCTATGGTAAGCCTGAGAGAGGTGGGAGAGAGGTGAGGTGTTATCAGGGAGTAGCAGGGGGCTCCATAAGTTAGGAGGGGAGTAAGAGAAGAAGAGGCGATTCTTAGGCACGAGGCAGAGGTGAGATACGGGCGTATATGATAGACCAGACCAAGCTTCTGATGCATATGTTTAACTGCACTGGAGATATGAATGTTGAAAGAGAGCGATGGGTCCAGGGTGAAGCCCAGGTATTTGAAGGATTGGACTGACTCCAGGGTATCTCCCATAACTGATGTTATGTTAAGGGTGGGAGACGCAATCTTGGAGGTAGAATGGGGGAGAAGATCATGCATTTAGTTTTCCTGGTATTGAGAATGAGCTGCTTACAGTTTAACCAGTCCTCAAGGGAGGCGAAGTCAGTGGCAAGTTCTCGAATTATTTGGTTAAAGTCTGGTGATGACTGATAGATAATTGTATCATCTGCATAAAGATGTTCCGTGGCACCACCACAAAATCGAGGAAGGTCGTTAATGAAGAGTGAGAATAATAATGGTCCCAAATTGGATCCCTGCAGCATGCCGTGGGTTATCAGCCTATGTTCTGAAAGGAAGCCATCCCCTTTAACTCTTTGAGAATGGCAAGATAGGTAGCTTCTTACCCAATTTAGGGCATTTTTATTCAGACCTATGGCGTGTAGTTGGTGGAGCAGGAGACCATGGTTTACCAGGCCAAATACTTTAGTGAGGTCGATGAAGATAGCACCAGTGGCACAACCCTTGTTCATAGCATGAAATATATCTGTTGTCACTTTTATCAGGGCCATTAGAGTGCTGTGATTCCTTCTGAAACCATGTTGATGCAGAGATAGCAGGTTGTGAGATTCCTGGTAATCCTGAAAGTGCTTATAAAGAATGCGCTCCTGTATCTTTGCTAGATGGCAAAGAATGGATATAGGTCTGTAGCTGTTGACAACAGTATTGGACCCCCCCTTAAGCACTGGGACTACCACTGCCACCTTCCATTTATCAGGTACCGAGTTGGAGATGAAAGACTGGCTGAATAGGTCCCTAACCGGGCGAGCAAGGGCAGAGGCACCTAATTTAAGAAATTTTGCCTCAAGGGAGTCATGTCCGGATGAGCTCTCAGGATTTAAGTGTGAGAGAAGCTTCTGGACCTCTTTTAGAGTGGCAAGTTTCAGGTGGAAGTCGGGGCGGTCCACGGGGTAGTTGAGGGAAGCAGGTCAGAGTTAGGAGAGGATGGGTTAAGGAAGAGCGAAGTATATTTGTGCAGATCTGTGAAAAATTAATTGAAGCCAGAGGCAATGGAAGTAGAGTCAGAAAGGTCTGAGTCATTGACATGGACTGAGCTCAGGGTATTGACAGCTTTCCCTTTTAACAGGGAGTTTACTTGTTGCCAGAATTCTTTGGGTTGCACAGGTGTTCCGTTTAAAGGGATTTAAAGTGGAAGCACTTGGCTTTGTGCAGGGAATGTTTGCATTTATTCCTGAGGTGTCTATAGACTTGCCAGTCCGAGGGGAGTTCACTTTTTATGTAGACCCTTCAAGCTTTATCATGGTGTGACATGAGCGTCTGAATCTCCTTTGAGAGCCATGGAGCCTTGACACCCTTGGACCTGCACTTTTTCAGAGGGGCATGTTGGTTAACTAATTGAGAGAAGGTTGAGATAAAGAAGACTAGGGCAAGGTTAACATCTGGGAGTGAGTTAATGGGTCACCAGTCAGTATTATTGATGGAGGTGATAAAGCTGCCTACATCAAACCTAGACATGTCACGGACTAGGGATATCCTGGGAGTGGGGTTAGAACAGTTGTTTCTTCACACACAAAAAGTGTGTGAATGATCGCTCATGCAGTCAGGGAGTACACCCACAGCTCTGATCCTCAGCGGGCAGTTAGTGACCATCCAGTCAAGTAAAGTATGTTTACCGGACTTGGTGTTGATACATGTAGGGTACTGGATAAGTTGAGTTAGGCAGGAGTCAGCCATCGTGGCGTGCAATTTTACATCATCTGGGTGAAGTCAATCTAGGTTAAAGTCCCCACAGAGAATGAGGTCATGTCCAGGGAGATTAGTTAGGGAAGCTAGGAGTGAGGATAGGCCAAAGGAAGCTTGACTAGGAGACACATAGACACACCCGATTATTAGTTTTTTGATGTTTCCGAGGGTTAGAGAGGCAAAGAGTGATTCAGTCGGGGGTGCCCCCCCCAACCGGGATCAGGGAGCACGGTGACGTCTAGATTAGACCTGAAATATAGGAGTACACCACCACCCCTCTTACCTATTCTGTCTTTTCTGAGACAGCTGTAACCAGGTAAGGACACCTCATGCTGCTTAATGGCCAGCTTGAGCCAAGATTCAGATATGCACAGAACATCTGGTGCCATCTGCAAGACCCAGGCATCCAGTTCCGCCATTTTAGGGCGTATGCTATGGATGTTCAAATGTGCAATTCGCAGCCCCTTTATCAGGGGTATATACATGGATGTGGGAGGGTTAAGAGCATTACAGGAGGGTCCAGGGTTAGTCTCAATATCACCAGCACAGACAAACAGCAGGAGGGCATAGAAATGTAGCCCAGGTGAGGCATGGGATGAGAGCATACTTAGGTCGATTAAGCCGTGAGGTATACAGAGTCATATTTGAAGCCAGAGCCCCATTACTGCAGCATCCCGATTTGTGAGGCATGGGATGTATAGGAGCACAAGAGAAGATTCAGGCCATAGGTGTCAGGGCAGAATGTGAACTGTTCCAAGAGGTATGCTGTATGGCTCTGGCAATAATCTGGATGATGTAGCAATTTAGGAGAATAAGGTATGACATGGAGATCAGGAGATATAGGCTTTTCATGATTGTGTCACCTGGTTAGGTGCAACAGACCAGGAATGGCTGAGGAGACAGTGTGAGTGGAGTCAGGGACAAGAAGGTATCAGAGGAGAGAGAGGGATGCCCCCGGGGCAGAGGCAGGCAAGGGTTCAGTGAGAACCAGGCTGAGAGGGAGTATGGTAGGAAAGAAGTAGAAGGAGAAGTTGTGGGGAGGAGGGTACAGGGGTACTAGGACAGGGCAGTGCAGCCCTGTGCACAGGAAGGCAGGGAGGGTGAGCACCAGTGTATTGGGTGGATGCAGTTGGGGAAGGCAAAAAGATGGACAAGATACAGTGCGGAGGTAGATGAGTCAGAGTAGCAGGTGAGGTAGGAGGAGATGTAGAAGGTACAATGCAGAGGTATTGGTGTCCGAGTTTGGTGAGGGTAAAGCCAGGCAAAGGAACTCAGGAGAGAAGATAAACAAGTAGGAAAGGCTCAGCCAGAAACTGGGGTGAAGCAGGCATTGAACAGTTGGAGGCGGGCTTACACCGCATATTTAATAGAGACCCGGGAATTACAGGGGTGGTGGCGAGAGAAAATGTACAGTTTGCATTATCAGGATAGCAGTTTGAATTATCAGGATACAATGCTGTACAGTACAAATGTTAGCAAGTAGATGGCCAATCGCCAATCCCTTACCTGTTCCTAGATGGAGATGAAATTAAATAAACAGATGTTCTGAACTTAAGTGCCCTTCCCCTCTGCAGTCAAACAGACCCCTCAGCCAAGCCTGTATAATGCTGGACTGAAGGGTTTTCTTCAGTTTAAAAAAGGCTAAATGGGCAAGATTACTTCCTGTACTCAACTGGGGTTTTCCATATAAAAATGGCAGATGGCAGACTGGGCTAAAAATCATAGAAAATAAATGCATCCCCAACTACATAATTCCTCCACACTTCAGGGAAGGAGGGACAATCTGTACATTTTCAGCACTGTATAAAGGCCTATCTGGACATTTTCAGGCCTGTAAAAGAGCCATCTTGTAGATCTTAGTCTTCTTACCCGCAAACAAGTCAAAAGGTATTGTGCTTAGGTGTGATGCAAATCTAACATGCAATGGGGTTTGCTAGGAATATATAATTTAGACCACGCAAGTTGGGGTGGGGTGGGATCAGATACTTCTAACTCATTCTTGGCTTGAGTACTTTATAAGTTAGGGCCTCTGAGGGGTGTCTCTTATGGTATAAGAGATCCCAAATGTAAGGTTTGGGTGAGAAGACCGCGAAGTGAAAACTGAAAGGCTCTGTCTGTCCAAACTTCACAAGAGGAATCTCTTACACCATAAGAGACATTCTTCAGAGGCCCTATTAACTTTATTATAAATCACTCTATAGTTCAGCTCAAGTGGTTTCTAGTAAGTTTATCATCTTTGTTTTTTAATGTTAGTGCGCCGTCTTCTCCCCACTGCTTAAGTGGAGCTCTCCTTCCTAACACTCCAGCACAAGAGCACACTGTACACAGAATAAGGTACAGTGGCTCTGTATACTGATTGGCTGAAATCACATTAGTGATTTTAATGCAAGTTATGTTATGGCCCCAGCCCCCTTAACCTTGAACTACATTCCACTGTCCTAAATAAACCAGACAGACCAATTTATATATAGGCTATGTGAGCTGTTAGAGAAGCCTGTAAAATTTATTGCAACATTCAACAGACTGTTATCAGTGGTCACTCAGTGATGATGCCACAGTGCCACTTCTCTATCTTGCAGCTGCCAGAAATGCCAAGGGAAAAATGTTAAATACTATAAACAATACAATATGGGCAAACATACACAAAAAAAAATAGATTACTCACCTGTAACTGTAGCTGTAACTGTAGTTCTAGGAGTGGTATATGGTTCACATCCACACTCTGGCAATTCCGCTGGAATGAGGTTATTGACCAGAACATATTTAAGCTAAGCTCTTCCCACCACCTGGGCAGTATAACCCCTGACTCTGCCCCATAATGACAGATCTCACAAGCTGGAAGCAGGATCAGGTGCAACTTGCCAGGGGAGGCTGAGTGGGTTATGTGGATGTGAACTATATATCACTCCTAAAAAGTACAGTTACATAAAAACTTAACGTAACAGTAGATCTTTGAGGAGTGTCTCTTGCAGTAGGTAATACTTTTGGGTATCCAGCAGAGGTTGCTGCAGTGCACGGCAGCTCTTCTAGCCCTTTTTCACCAGGGACCGCCCACACATAACATCAGCTTCCTGTTTCCTATATAAGTGTGGGCGGTCCCTGGTATTCTCAGTTCCCCCACCGAGGAGAAGCCAAGGTACAAAAGGAGTCCCAACCCTAGTCATTGGACCATAACTTGCTCTCTTAGAGAAGTAGGGGAATGAAGTGTGGGAACAAACCTACTGCAACAGACACTCCTCAAAGATCTACTGTTTTGGTAAGTTTTTACGTAACTGTACTATCTTCCACGGAGTTGTCTCTTGCAGTAGGTAATACTTTTGGGATGAATCCCAAGCAGTAATGCCCATGTGGGAGGACAGTTATGATAGGAGACCTTGTAGGACTGCACGGCCGAAGGCCGTCCTATGTCGTGAGGCAATATCCAGATTGCAGTGCCTTGTGAATGTATGGATCATGGACCAGGTAGCTGCATTGCAGATATCCGAAATGGTGGCTCCCTTAAAACAAGCCGCAGTGGTGACCATAGCTCTAGTGGAGTGGGCTTGGACAGGTCCAGCTAAAGGCTTGTTGTATCTTTTGTAACAAAATGTAATACAATGTGCCACCCAGGATGAAAGAGTACATGTCGCAATCGGGCGGCCCTTGCGTCCTGGGGGAAAGGAGACCAACAGCTGAGATGTCTTTCTAATCGATTGTGTCCAGTTAATACAGAAGCATAATATACGGTGGACATCTAAAGTATGTAGTAGATTGTCACCTTGATTGGAGTAGTCTGGATAGTAGACTGGAAGCTCCAAGGACCAATTTAAAGTATGTTCGGAGACTATTTTAGGAAGGAAGGAAGGGTGGGTACAAAGGACCACCAGATTCCTTGTGGAAAATCAAGTAAGGTTCCCTACACATGAGGGCATGGAGCTTGGAAATATGGCGCGTGGAAGTGATAGCCACTAGAAATAGGGTTTTCCATGAAAGAAAATGGAGATCACAGGTGGCAGCTGGCTCAAAAGGCTTAAGGGTCAATTTATCAATCATAAAATTGAGATCCCACAGAGGAGTGGGTCTTCTAACAGGAGGTTCAATATGTAACACTCCTTTCAAAAACATCTTAGCTAGATGATGTTGGTACAGTAACCTGCCATCCAGAGGCTCATGGAAAGTGGAGATGGCAGCTAAGTGGACTTTAATGGAAGAATAACTTAGAAGGACTCAGATAGTGAGGCCAGGTAGTCCAGAACCTTCATCAGTGGACAAGAGTAAGAGTCCAAAGATCGAGAGGCTGACCATATGGAAGGTTGCTCTTGTTGCTGGCTTACAGGAAGCCAAGAGGATACTGCCAACAGGAGAGGACACTTGTAAATGAGTTATGAAAGTGTCCTCAGGAGCCAAGCATAATGGTGTAGCACCTTCAGGTTGTGGTGTAGCAGAGACCCGTGACAAAAGGTCTGGTCTGATCAGCAATGGGATGGGACCCCATACTGACAGTTGCAGGAATAGGGGAACCACGACTAGTGAGGCCATAGTGGGGCTATGAGAATCATTGTGGCCGGTTCTAACTGTAGTTTCAGTAGAGTCCGTGGCAGGAGAGGGACGAGGGGAAAGCATATAAGAAGAGACCTGTCCAGGGTTGGGACAGGGCATCTACAGATCGTCCCTTTCTGTTCGGGATAATGGAAAAATACCTGGGAAGACAGTCATTCTCTGGGGAGGCAAATAGATCCATCTGTGGAGTGCCCCATAAGTTGAAGATTTCTTGAAGCACTTGCCCGTGAAGTGTCCATTCGTGAGTTGTAGACTGGTGACTCAGCCGGTTGGCTAACTGGTTGCAATGTCCCGGTAGGTGGACAGCTGTTAGTGTCAGGTGTTGCTGTATGGCTTCCTGCCAAACAGCAAGGGTCCCCCTGCATAGGGCGAGAGACTTTGTACCCCCTTGCTTGTTGAGGTAGAACACTACTGCAGTGTTGTCTGATTGGATCAGTAATGATCTTGGTCTGAGGTAGGGCTGGAATACCTGAAGGGCTAGATGGAGTGCTCACATCTCTAGGAGACTGATATGAGACAGGTGGGGAGAAGCGGGCCATTGGCCTTGGGTCTGATAAGGACCTAAGTGTGCTCCCCAGCTGAGCAGGGAAGCATTCCTGGTCAACGTTTGCATTTGGGGGGGGGGGGGGAGGAATCAGAAAGGCATTCCCTGATTCAGATGGATTCTGGTTGTCCACCATGTCAAGAATACTTCAGAGAGACAGAGTGACATTGATTTTGTCTTTGAACTGTCCTGTTTTTTGGGACCATTGATTCTGGAGGGTCCATTGGACAGGTCTCATGTGGAGATGGATAAAGGCTACCACAGGGATGGCAGCAGACATGTGCCCTAGGAGGCGCAGCATTTGTCTGGCTGTGACTATCTTCTGAGTCTGTATATGTAATGCCAGAGCTATGAGTGTATCATGCTAGGCAGGCAGGAGGTAAGCCCTGGCTGTAATTATATCTAGAACAGTTCCAATGTACTGGAGAGACTGTGTAGGGTTTGGACTGGACTTTGGCGAATTTACTGATTCCCAAATCTGCGAACATTTTCAAGGTAGCATTTAGGGAAGCAAGCAGAGCTACTGCGGAGTCTGCTTTTATTAGCTAATCATCTAGATATGGAAAGATGAACTGCCCTTCTCTTTGCAAGGCTGCTGCTACCACCGCTAGGCACTTGGTGAACACGCTGGGGGCTGATGAAAGGCCAGAAGGGAGTGTTTGAAACTGGTAATTTTGACCCAGTAAGTGGAAGCGTAAAAATTTGTGGTGGGCAGGGTGGATGGGAATATGAAGGTAGGCATCCTTCATGTCCAGTGCACAAAGCCAATCGCCCTGTTTCAGAATCGGCATGATGGCCGGTAGGGTGACCATGCAGAAATGTTTGTACTGAATATAAAGATTCAGTTGTCTGAGATCCAATATTGGTCTGAGGTCTCCCATATGTTTGGGTACTAGAAAGAAATGGGAGTAAAATCCCATTTGATGTTCCAGAAGGGGCACCGGTACAATGGCCTGTTTGGACAAAAGGGCAGTTAATTCCTTCTATAGGATGGGTATACGCTCTGGAGGATAAAGAATCTTGCGTGGAGGGCAAGGGAATGGGGTGGAGAGAAACTCCAATGTATGACCCTTCTGTATAATCTGAAGTACCCAACTGTTTGAAGTGATTGTTTGCTAGGCCTCCAGATGGAGGGCAAAACAACCCCCACAGCCTCCAAGGCCTGGTTGAGGAGGCAGGGGGAAAGCCCTAGTGGGTCACTTGGAGGCGGGCTGCGCAGCCCCACCAGAAGGGTGACAGGGGGCACCCCGGGGGGTAGAGGTGTTGCCTCTGTTGGTTTGAGTATGACATCTGAAGCTACCTTTGTTATTACCTCTGTATCGGCCACCTCTTTTGGAATATGAGGTGTGCTGAGTACAGTAGGTTGTAGCTGGAGTATGATACATGCCCTGAACCATACAGAGGGTTCTGTCTGATGCTTGTAAGTCATACAGTAAAGTTTGAGTACCTGGCCCAAACAGCTTGGACCCGTTAAAGGGGGCATTAGCCACTTTATGTTGTATATTAGGTGCAAAGCCTGAAATGCGAAGCCAAGCATGGCGACGCAGAGTGATACCAGTGGCTGACAGTCAGGCTGGGGTATCTATGGCATCATATCCCAACCTGAGAAGGTGACGGGAAACTGAATTACTAGTTGTCACTGTAGCCAATAATTTATCCTTTTCCTGTGAGGGAGGCAGTTTATTGATAAGCTCAATGGTAGAGGACCCCAAGGTACACCGATATTTAATCATATGACCCATATAGTTCAAAATTCTGATATTCATAGCACCTGAGGAAAAGACCTTTTTCCCCAGATAATCAATTCTTCGGGATTCCTTATCAGGAGGCAAGGAGCTCATGTGCTTGGGTGTTTTGGTGTGATCATGAGCGGCACTAATGACCACAGAATCTGCCTCTGGAATACTAGACAGAAAGGGGTGGTCCAGAGGAGCCTGCTATAGATGATCCACCTTGCGGGGAACAGCTGTAGTAGCTGAAGGTTGATGCCAAGCAGCCAGCATGGCATTCTGGTAAATTGGTATTAGTGGGGGAACCACTAAAACAGGCTCCTCAGGTAACTCAAGGTATTCTGCCATGTCCTTACGTTGCTTGTCATGTTCCATAGTGGAGAATCCCATGACTTTCTGAATCTGAACCATCATTTCACTAAAGGAAGGGTCATCTGTGGGAGAGGCTGCCACAGGCAAAGGCAGATCCTCATCCAGGGAAGAGATTTCTGAATAGCGGGATACCAAATTAGGGAAATCCAAATCTTGAAACTCTTCATCCTCAAGATCACCAGTGAAATCAGGTGTCAATTCTTGGTCATCTGACTAACAGTCCTCTATAAATGGAGGAGGAGACCAGGGTGGTATGGTATCCTGGTCACTGTAGAATTTTTTAGGTGGAGGAGGGGGGAGGAGATCTGGTGAGATCACCCAGCCCTTCAGAGGGCTGAGAATGCCACATGGCATGCAAGACGTGTCAGACTACATTGGTGAGGTCTCTTTCCTGGGAAGGGGGGGTGAGAAGTGGGGCATGTTGGGAAACCAGAGGGGTGATAGAGGGAATGGGATAGGTAGCCTGAGCAGGTCTTGCCCCTGGGTAGTAAAGACCAGGGTCCCAATCTCTATCTGCCTGACCCCTATAAGAAGCCACCTGAGTAGGCAGATGGGCAGTCAATAAGGTATAAGCCATGGGCTTCCCCTGAGGAATGCAGGATCTTCTTGACGAGCCTGCAGGGGAAAAGGAGTTATTTCCACTTAAATTGCCAGATGCCGTCAATGAGAGGGGAGCCCCCATCAAAGGAGCAGCAGTACATTTTGCTGCATGTAAAGCACTGGAAAGTGTTATCGACAAGAAGGTATGAGCCTCCATCAACGGAGAATTGACTAGTTGGACTGCAGTCAAAGAGCTGGAAAGCGCTGTCGACGAGAGGGTATGAGCCCCCATCGATGAAGAAGCACTTAAAGGATGTCCTGTCGACGGAAGGACACCAGAAACGGTGGTTGTCGACGGACGTTGAGGCAGGGAGTGTGAAGAGGGTTTCTCCTTCTCCTTTTTCTGCCTGTAACAAGAACCAGTAGAGGGGGAGCCCTTGGTACAAGTCCCCTGGCTGTCCAAGAGATACATTTTCTACTCCATCAAAAGTCATTGAATTTCACACAAGCATCATCGACGAGTTGCCTGCTTGAAGTCCTGACATAAGCTGCAGGAATTGGTGTCGTGTGTGGGTCTCAGACACCTTACACAACGTGTGTGATCATCAAAGCAGTATATCTTCCTACCACAATGACAGGAACGAAATAAAGCTTGTTTTGTTGAAGAATCAGTAGACATGCATCTTAGTTCCAAGTTTCTCATCGATGACTGCTACACAGAAGTTGCACTAGCTGCTGCGCGAGCTGAAGAAGGCAGGAAAATGAACTGAGAATACCAAGGACTGCCCACACTTATATAGAAAACAGAAAGCTGATATCATGTGTGGGCAGTCCCTGGTAAAAAATTGCTAGAAGAGCTGCCGTGCACCACAGCGACCTCTGCTGGATACCCAAAAGTATTACCTACTGCAAAAGACCACTCCGTGGAAGATCTACGGTTGCAGATGAGTAACCTATTCTTCTAGGGCTGGGAATATGGTTCACTTATACACACTTTGCAGACTTCTAGCAGTTCTTTGGGAGGAGGGGGCAAGGTGCGCACCCCTAGTTGGTGAACCGAGACTGGAGAATCAAGGTCCCTGTCATTGAGGCACAGGACAGGAAGCATATGAAAACCAGGAGCAGTTGTAAAATTCACAAGTAATGTTTTGTTATAAATACCAGTACAATAAAAAATAAAATTGTTCAGTATAACTATTAACAAAGGCAGTACAAACAGAAAACAAAGTCCTTCATCTGACGATATCTCTAATTCCAAGTTTCAGTCTCTCCAGCAAAAATATTGCTGCTCTTTTTATAAGAAGTCTTTGGCAGGTAATTAACTTCTTCATCCTGAGCTCATTAAGGAGACATGTTGCTTCTCACAAAATGTTCTTGTCAGTTTCTTTGCAGAGTAGAGTTGCTCTTCAAAACAAACAATATCCTAATTACCAACCACCCCACTGTTGCTAATGAATTTAATACCTACTTCACCTCTTGTGCTTCTGCTCTCCTTTCTTCCTTACCTGCTAATCGGACTGTTGTACCCCGCACACACACACACACTGCGCCCTGCATATCCTCCCTGGCAAACTGCTTCTTCTTCTCTAAAATTACCCCTTCAGACACCTTCGATGCCTTACTTGCACTAAACCCATCCAAAGGTAGTTTGCCCGATGGGTTAGACCCCAAGCTGCTATATCTCTCTGCTTCGGCTATCTCTGCCCCACTTTCTGACCTCCTCAATGTCTCTTTTGACATGGCTGCTATCCCAGCTGGCTGGAAGCATGCCATTGTTCTTCCCCTACGCAAGGGAGGCAACCCTTGCTCTCCTGGGAACTACTGTCCTATATCCCTCCTTCCCACCCTTGCCAAACTGCAAGAGCATCTGGTTCTTGCCCAACTCTCTTCTTATCTTTCCAACTCCAACTTCTTCACATCCTTCCAATCTGGCTTTTGGAAAAAACATTCCACCACCACGTCCCTGATTAAGCTTACTGACTCCATTCTCTCAGGGATGGACAGTGGCCAAATCACATCTGCCATTTCTGTCGACTCAGCCAAGGCTTTCGACACAGTTTCCCACACGCTTCTACTAAGCACCCTCTCCTCAGTTGGCTTGTGTGACTTGGCAACAAGCTGGTTCAAAGCCTACCTGGTAGGTTAGACCCAGTCAATCAGAACAACTGACTCCATACCCCCCCCCCCATCAACAGTGAAGTACCTCAAGGCTCCGTATTTCTTAATGATCTCCCATCTATCTGTACATCAATCTCTGTGCAGATGTACATGGATCACACGGTCCTCTTCACCTTAGGCCACTCCTCCACTGATGTTGCAACCAGACTTCAGCATGACTTCAATGATGTTCACCACTGGTTCTGCTCACATCAACTTTTCCTTAATGCCAAGAAGACAGTCTCCATGACCTTTGGTACAAAGCAGAGACTCTATAGGCTTCCCTCCATGCCCTCCTTCCCCACCCTCGATGGGACAGTCCTTGAGGACACCTCCTCATTTAGATATCTGGGTGTATGGCTGGACCAACACCTCAGCTTCTCTGGTCACATGGACACCATCCTGAAAAAGCTGCACCCCGAGCTCAGTGCTTTATACAGGAACTGGAACTGCTTCCCTCTCCCAGCAAGGTGTGAACTTGTCCAGAATATGATCCTCCCTATATTTGACTACTGTGATGTAGTCTACAGTGCCGCTCCCAAGACCTCCTTAGCCAGACTGGATACCCTCTTCAATTCCTTCTGCCGCTTTGGTCTGGACTCTCCCCCTCTCACACACCACTGTCTTCTCTATCACTCCCTGGCTTTTCCATCACTTGAAAATAGATGCCTCCATCATTGTGCTAAATATGTCTCTAACTTCTGGTTTGGCTCATTCCCACCCTACCTCTCTTCCTTGCTATCTATCCCCCCCCCCACTGTCCACTCCCTTAGATCTATCAACTCCCATTCTTTGGCAATCCCTCACCGGTCTACCACCATAGCCCAGGCTGCCTTCTTGTAATGCTTCCCAAAACTCTGGAATTCACTCCCTCCTCAGATTCGTCACTCCTCCTCCCCCTACTCCATCTTCTCTGCCCTACACAACTTTCTGTCTGTCAATTGTACATGCACCTAAGTTCCTTTGTCCCAGGACCTGCTCACAATCTCCTTTTGATCTATTAATCTCATTTAGTCCTCCTTACTCTCCCCTTCCTGACTCACTACCACTTCTCTTTTGCTGGAACCTGTACTGTCTCCTTCTTCTGGCAAATTGCGTCTCCTTTATGTATTTAAAGTCAAAATCAACAGTCAATGCACCCAGACCTTTATATAAGCACTTGACCACATGTCCATCTTGTCAGCCTACAACAAATTTAGCACATATGTTGCTGCCATTCTGTGTAGTTATAATTGAAACTCTACTAGTTACTTCTGTTGCATACTGGACGTTGCCTGTATGTATACATGCAAGCTTATCTGCTCCTATACTTGTTAACTGTACTGCTACTACTTTTGTATTATATGCTAATTGTATGTATAATGTATGTACAGTATATTATGTATGCATTGTTGTATCCTACTACCCATCCCCCCAGGATGCACCGTGAGACGAGCAACTTGTTCAGTGTGCCCTTCCTGGTGAAACATTTCAATAAATAAATAAACTAGAACGGTATCCCAAGCTGGCCCCTGCTGACAGCTCTGCAAAAGAGTTTGCAAACAAGCCTGAGAGGAGCTCGAACTGCACCTCAGGTTAACCCCCTAAATTCCAAATAGCTTTTTGCAATCATGTCAGCAGTATAATTATATACATTTTCAAACCAAGGGATCCCAGTATCACTTAAAGTTTCACATAAAGATTCAGATATACTGCAGATATGCAAGAGGAAAAAAGATACAGCAAATCAAGGCAGAGCGATAGTGGGAGGCGGATAATTGCGAGACCCTCAGAGTGATCAGCTCCTAGGTCTAACGAGAACATCTGGTTGCGCAACCAGACAGACAAGAGACAGAAAAGGAGAGGATAGAACAGAGCCTTGTGTTTAACTCTTTTTGCATAACAAATGGGACAGGGCCTTATTCACAGTCCCAAAACATGCATTCTGGCATGACTCCAGGTTGATGCAGTATTCAGAAATGAGGGTGCGTGCTCATTTCCAGGTAGCAGCCCTACAGATCTCTGGTATGAGGGCATCCCCTGAAAGCAGCCACCTAGGCAGCAGTGTATCGGGTGGAATGAGCCGAAATCCCTGCAGGAGGTTCCTGACCAGCCAACCTATTGTAGAGGTTGATACAAGATGTGACCCATCTTGCAATTGTTCGCTTTGTTGCCCATCTGCCAAGTGCAGCTTTCATGTAAGTGACAAACAGCTGGTGAGCCTGTCCCTGAACTCTGGCTGTATGCTCCACATAACAGAAGAGTGTTCTCCGCAGGTCCAGAGTATGGACCCTGTGGTCAGCCTCGAATATGGATTGGTTAAGATATACTGGTAAGTTAACCACCTGGTTAAGGTGAAACTCTGCATAAGGTGCACCTGGCAGCAACCTCTGCACACCGGACTAACAACAAAAATGGAAAGGGACTTGGGGTAGTCATATCAGGTGACCTAAAGGTAAGCAGGCAATGTGAGAAGGCAGTAAAGAGGGCTGGGGGATACTGGAATGTATTGAGAGAGGCATCACCAGTAGAAAACAGGAAATTGTTATCCCTCTGTTCAGACAGCTGATGAGACCCCATCTGGAGTACTGCATGCAGTTCTGGAGACCCCATCTCCGGAAGAACATAGACAGGATGGAGGCAGTCCAGAGGAGGGCAACTAAAATGGTGCAGGGTCTGCACCCAAAGCCATATGAAGAGATACTAAAGGAGCTTAATATGTACACCCTCAAGGAAAGGAGGAAGGGGGGACATGATAGAAAGTTTCAAGTACCTCAAAGGTATCAACAAAGTTCAAGAGGGTAGCATTGTTCCGAAAAAGAGATGTGCAAGAACAAGGGGGCACAATTTGAAGATAGAGGGGAGAACTGCTCAGGGGCAATGTGAGGAATTATTTTTTCACAGAGAGGGTGGTGGACGCATGGAATGACCTTCCTGAGGAGGTCATGGGGCCAAAAACAGTGGAGGAATTCAAGATTGTATAGGAGAGACATAAGGCAATTCTGTTGGGGGTTAAGAAGAAGTAGACTGTTGGTTAATTAGGATCTACAGCTTATCCAATAGGTAGGGAAATGGGCAGAATGGGTGGACCAAGCAGTCCTTATCTGCAGTCAAAGTCTACGTTTCTATGTTTAAGATTAACTTGTTTTGTACGAACCAGTGTTCCAAGGCACTGAAGTTTTGTTGTAGGTTAAGTGTGAGATCTTGCTGGCTTCTGCTATTAAAGGAAACAACAGTGTCATCCAGGTACAGGAGTAAATGAGAGTTTGGGCATGCCAGAGGGAGATCGTTGATGAATAAACTGAACAGAAGGGGTCCAAGGATTGATCCTTGTGGTACTCCTACTGAGACATGACCTGTGTCAGAGGTTGTCTCGTTGATTTTTACTTTTTGTGTATGGCCTGTCAGATAACCTTTGAACCAGGATACAGAGTCTTGGGAGAGCCCTAGGGTGGAGAGTTTATCAAGCAGAAGAGTGTGGTTAACAAGGCTGAAGGCCTTTGTTAAATCTATGAAGATGGATCCCACCAATTCATTGTTGTCAAGGGCACTGTGTGCAAAGTTGCTGTATTCTAGCAATGCCAAAATGGTACTACGCTGTTTTTTTAAATCCATGCTGTTGCTGGCATTGTATGCCACATTGGTTTAGGTAGATTACCAGCTGTTCAGCTACTATCTTCTCTAATGCTTTGGAGAGTGGGGATAGTATTGAGATGGGGCAATAGTTGGAGATGAAATCTTTATCACCCCCTTTGTGTACTGAGGTAACCAAGGCTGTCTTTCAGATACTAGGGAACTGGGCAAACTGCAGCGAATGGTTAAAGAGTTTTGTTACTGGCACAATTAGGACATTCAGTGCGGAAGCAAAAAGCTTCATATCAATTGTATCACTACCCATCCTTGTTTTCCCTAGTACATTTTGGACGTGTTGGAGGGTGTCTGATGTTGAGACCAATTTGAGATAGAAAGCTGGATGTGGTGGAGAGAAAGGGGCCACCTTGGGCTGGACTGTGTGTGTGGGTTGGGAAGAGGCATGTTATTAGAGGCCAAGGTGGACAGTATTTGGCTGAGGTCAGTGAAAGTGGAATTAATAACTCATTGTACCCAATAGCTCCCTATGAAGTCCGAACCAGCCATTGATTCTCCTGATACAAAATGTCTGCCCAGGGTATAATGACAGATATTTGTGATTTCCCTGGGACCTGTAACAATGGTGATATTGTGAGTGATCAGGGTGGGTGCAGCCTTTTCCTCTTTTCCTAGGAGGTCCTTTAGGGAGTCCCAGAATTTTGTGTTGTTACCTCATAGGTGGATCTGCTCTGTTTTGAAGTGGGCAGCTTTGGCAGACCTTATCTCTCTTGTGCTTTTATTTCTGGCTGCCTTATAGTTCTGTATGTACTGTGAGGTGCCCGTGGACCTTGCTTTGTACCACTGTTGGTCTCTTAGCTTCATTTGCGCCCTTAAGGGGGGGTGTTAGCCACCTTGCAGTATCACCACGGATCAGATGTTTTTTGTAGGGAGCACATATGTTCACTGCCCTGTTGAATTCATTAATGAAAAAGTCTAGTGCAAGGCCTATATCTGGAACGTAGTCCAACAATCCCCATTCAACCAATGCAAGATGCAGCTTGAAGGCATCTAGAGAGCTTTTTGGGAGCACCCTACTGTTCTATAGTTTAGGAAGGGGTTTGGTGAGCTTTGCAGACCATTCACATAGCACCGAGGAGTAGAAGCTCACAGAGTCAGGGGGTAAATTAACCTTTATTAATCTTTCTGGGTGGGTAAAGAGGACCCAATCAATGAGGGTGCTTGTTCCAGTTTTATAGTTCGTTCTGGTGCATTCATTTACCACCTGTGTCAGGTAGAGGCTATTGATTAGATCCTTATGGGCACTGTTTGATTTTGAGTTCCAATCGATATTGAAGTCTCCCAAGACCAGTGTTTCTGAGGCTGGGCTCACCGCCTGGTAGTACTGGCTGAAGGACTTAATTCCAGCTTGGGTGCTATGGGGGGAATATACAAGTTACTCACCTGTAACAGGAGTTCTAGGAGTGGTATATGTTGTTTATCCACACTGTCTGTCAGGTTCCTTGCCGCTTTAAATTTTGCCGGAAGGTCTTCAAGCTGGCTCCTCCCACCCACCCGGGTGGTAAAACCCTCGGTTCCGTCCCATGATGCTAGATCTAGCTGGCTGGAAGCCAGGTTGTGCGTCGAAGCTGGGGAGGTCGGGTGGGTCGTGTGGATGAACAAGATATACCACTCCTAGAACTCCTGTTACAGGTGAGTAACCTGTATTTCTAGGAACGTGATATGTTGTTCAATCCACACTGTCTGGCAGACTCCTAGCAGTTCTCTGGGAGGAGGGAGGCAAGATGCGCACCCCCTACTTAGGGAATAAGGACTGGAGAACCGAGGTCCCAAAACCAGCATCCCGGCACGACTCAAGGTCAATGTGGTAATGGGAAATGAAGGTGTGTGCTGACCTCCAGGTAGCAGCCCTACAGATTTCCTGGATAGGGACGTCCCTAGAAGCAGCCACTGTAGCAGCAGTATGGTAGGTAGAATGAGCTCTTATCCCTTTGGGAGGCTCCATGCTGTCAACCTATAGCAGAGATCTATGCAGGAGGTGACCCACCTGCCTATCATCCACTTGGCTGCAGGTCTACCAGGTGCGGCTTCAGCGTAGGTGACAAACAGCTAGTGAACCTCTCCCCGAACTTCAGCCGTTCGCTCCTTATAATAATTGAGCACTCTTCTAGGGTCCAAAGTATGAAGCTTATATTCGGCCTCCGAGGTGTGACTGGGGTAGAGCACCAGCAGAGTCAACACCTGGTTAAGGTGAAACTCCGACACCACCTTCAGAAGGAATTTTGGGTGGGGGCGCAGGACAACCTTATCCCTGTGGAAGACCAGATAAGAAGACTCAATGGAAAGCGCCTGGAGCTCTCCCATCCTTCTAGGCCCTGCTGAGGGAGGCGGGCATGGAACAGCCTCAGCTTTGCATTTTCCCTGGAGGTGAATAGGTCCACCTGAGGGGTGCCCCAATGGGAGAACAGATCTTGTACTACCTCCGTCGGAAGAGACCACTCGTGAGACGCAGAGCCTATCCAGCTGAGGGCATTGGCCAGACTGTTAGAGGCTCCTGCCACATGGATGGCTAGGAGATCCACCTCCAGGCTGATCATGAGAGAGCAAGTGCAGAGAGCCTCCTTGCACAGATGCAAGGAGTGCGTCCCGCTTGTCGGTTGAGGTAGTACATGGTCGTGGTGTTGTCCATCTGGACCTGAACCACCTGACCCCATACAACTAGAGCGAAGGTGGTGAGGGCTAGTTGCACCGCTTGAAGCTCCAGCAGGTTGACGTGGCATTGAGACTTCTGAGGGGACCAGAGGCCATGGGCCCTGAGCACCCCCAGATGGGCACCCCAAACCATCAGAGAGGCGTTGGTCGTTAAAGTGACCGTCGACTCGGGGAGGACAAATGGGATATCCTCCTGCAGATGAGCTGGAACGAGCCATGACTGCAGGCCGTCCCACATCTCCTGGGTCACCGTCACCGGCTGGTCCAGAGGACTGGGGTGCTGTGACCATTGGCGGGCCAGTCCCCATTGTAGTGGACGCATATGCCAGCGGGCCCAACGGACTATGCTGGTGCAGGCCGCCATGAGGCCCAGAAGGTGCAGGAAGTCCCGGGCAGGGCGCAATTGCCCAACCTGAAATGGTTGGGCAAAGGAGGAAAGGACCTCGGCCCTGTCCACCGGGAGCCGGGCTCTGGCTCGAAGAGAGTCGAGCTCTGCCCCGATGAACTGAATCACCTGTGAAGGCACGAGTTCTGACTTGGCCTCATTGATGAGGAGGCCAATCTGAGAGCAGACCTGGAGGGCCAGATCCCTGGACTGCTCCACCTCCAACCTGGAGGGGGCTGCAATCAGCCAGTTGTCCAGGTAAGGGCACACCAGGATGCCTCGGCACCGCAGGAATGCTGTCACTACTGCCATGCATTTGGTGAAGACCCTGGGAGCTGGAGAGAGACCGAAGGGCATGGCCCGGAACTCATAAAGGGATCCCTCTGCTCTGAAGTGGAGGAATCACTGATGAGATGGATGGATTGGGATGTGAAAGAACACATCCTGAAGGTCCAGAGAACAGAACCACACACCTAGTTCCAAAGATTGAATGATCTGAGCCAGAGTGACCATCCTGAAGGTGCGCGGCCTTAGGAACTTGTTCAGATCGTGCAGGTCGAGAATGGGGCGTCAGCCCCCTGTCCGTTTTGGGACCAGGAAGTACCTGGACACAAACCCTGGGTCTGGAGGAGGGTCCGCCACCTCGCTGATCACGTCCTTCTGGAGGAGTAAGGCAATGTTGGCTCGATGAGCCGACAGAGAGGCTGCGGAACCCATTGTCCCCCCATGGGGCGACGGCTTGAAAGGGAGGGAACTGCTCAAATTCCAGGGGCAGACCCCTGCCGACCACTTCTAGCACCCAGCAGTCCATGGTAATAGTGGACCAGGTGGAAAAGAAGTGGCAAAGCCGTCCCCTTATGGGGGGAACCCGGGGAGGAGTGACAAGGTTGGGGGCGACACCACTCAACCCGTCACTGGGCAGGCTTGGAGGAAGGGCCCGCTGAGGGACCTCCTGGACCCTTGCCTCCAGGCTTCCTACTACAGAAAGCGGCAGACTTGGCCTTAGGGTGCCAAGTGTGAGCCTGCTGGCCCTGATGTTGGTGTTGCTGGGCCAGACGTGCCACAGGAGCGGAAGGGCGAAAGGGCTTACGCTGCTGCTGGCGACCTTTGTCCTTCTGGGCAGACGTGACCGAGTTCAAAGTGGCATTGGACTTCTCGATCCTCTGGAAATGGCCTTCCACTCCAGGCCCGAACAAGTCAATGCCCAGGAAGAGAATGTCTGCCAGCTTGTGCTGGGTGTCCGTTATGAAGGTGGAGATCCGCAGCCAAGCTCTGCAGCTCATGGCCACTGCAGCCGCTACTGATCGGGCACAAGAGTCACCAATGTCCAATGAAGTTTGGAGCTGTTGTTTAGCCACTGCCCTTCCCTGATCCCGCACCTGCTTGACCATTGCCTAAAGGTCAGCTGGGAGATGAGGAATCACCTCATCCAGGGAGCCCATAAGGGCGTGTGAGAAATGTGCCATCAGAACGGCCGAGCTAGCCTGACGAAGGCCTAGGGAGGAGGCAGCGTAAACCTTCCGCCTGAGTAACCCAACTTTTGGATTACTTATCGGGCGGTTTGTCCATGTCCCGAGCGTTCCCGGAACGCCAGAAAACGCTTATCGGGTCACTAATCCCTCCGCAGAGGGGTGCTCCAAGAAGCCGGAGAGTGAACCCGTGGGGACCTCGTACTTGTGAGCCATCCTGGCCGAAGATGCGGGACAAGAAGCTGGCCACTGCCACAACTCCAGGGCCGGGCCAACAATGGCTTTGACCACCATAAAGGTCTCCGTAGGGAAATCCCCTTGGTCCAGTATCTCCGTAAGGGGATACTTGGCCCATTTTTAAATGGGTTCAAGCTGCATCCCAGTAGACTCTGAGATGAGTCGAAGCATACCCAAAAACGAGGATGGGCTCTCGTCCACCGACTGGACCCTGCAGACTCCAGGTCAACCAGCCTGGAGAACAGGGAGGAGTCATCATCAGACTCCGAGGAGTCTGTGAACAGCTGCCGAGTGCCTGAGCCACCCTCCACCTGCCGAGGTCGATCAGGAGTGAGGGTGACCGACAACCTATGGGGCAAGCCCTGACCCGACCGAGACTCCTTGGTCGAGGCCCCAGTCTTCGGTTGTGGAGGCGGAGGTTCCACCACAATGGGTGGAGCAGCCGGTTCTCACTGAACAACTGGGCGCCGGGGTTGACTCCTCGACTACCATAAGGGGTTGTTTCGGCCACTCCAGTGACAGCCACTTAATGGCCGGAGGAGGTGACGAGTCAGCTTGTTACCGGTCAATAAAAGTTGCTGCCACATTAAGTCCTCATAGCACTGATGCAACTTGCGCCAGACCCTATCCTCCAAAGAGGAACAGAGGACGAGCGGCGACGCCACTTTCCATGGTGCCAAGACCGAGACCGCCGACATCGGTGGGACCGGCTGGACCTGGAAAAGGACCGAGATCGAGACCTTCGGGGATTCCAAGGATGGGTCAGAGAGGGAACGGGGGTAACCTGCCCCTCCCATGGTGCAGGGACCTTAACCAGGGACTTCGGCATAGGAGGCACAGGCACCTCCTCGGTAACGGGGGAACTGGTGAAGAAGGGTTGTCGGCTTCTCCAGTCGACAAACTGTCCGACGGGTCGAGAAAAATCTCGACCGCGTCGATGGATGCCTCGGCTGGCTGACCTGACGGGGACACCGTGAAGCCAGCAGCTGCAGCCTCAACCTTGACCGAAGTCGAGAGTCGACAGTCTGGTGAAGGGGATCTCTCCTGCTCCCATGAATGTCAATGGTAGGACTTACCTTTAGAATCCTTCTTCCTGGACTGACTGGTATGTCCCGATGGCCCTTCTCCCTTAGTGGAGAGGAACTGACAAAGCTCCATAAAAGAAATGGTACAGGAGGTGCCCAAGGAGAGCGGGATAAATGCCTCGGCCGAGGAGGAAGAAAAAGTGACCTAGGCCGCCTCCTCCTCCACGAGGGCGATCAACTGCTCCAACTGCTCCACGGAGCCAGCCGCTGTGGACACCGCCCAACGGGCCTCCTTAGACTTAACCGGCGGGTACCATTTTCCGGGGAGCCCTAGAAGTAGTCTGGCAGCTCGGTCCTCCAAGACCAAAGTCAAAAAAGACTTGCACAATTTGCAGGCCTGTGAATCGTGGCCAAGCCCCAGGCAGTAGATGCACAAGGAGTGCGGATTGGTCCGGGACATCTTCTGCCCACAAGAGCACCGACGGAAGCCGGGAGTCGATTTGTCCATCGCAGCCGTGAGGGAAGATGAAGACCTCAGTCTTGTAAATTTTAAAATTAGTTTCTGGAAATCCAAAAAGTGTGGATCCAGGCCTAAAACTCAGAGCGCTAAGGAGAGAACCTGAGCTTCCAAGCGGTAAGGAAGGTCTGGCATCATGGGGCAGAGCTGAGGGTTTTACCACCCGGGTGGGTGGGAGGAGCCAGCTTGAAGACCTTCTGGCAAGATTTAAAGCGGCAAGGAACCTGCCAGACAGTGTGGATTGAACAACAAATCCACGTCCCTAGAAGTAGACTGTTAGGATCATCAAGTTCTTTTGCCCTTTTCCTATTATTATCTTTGTAACTAGGTATTCACGTTGTGTGTCAAGGCAGGTAATTGGGACCTTTTGGGCCTGAAGGTGGCTTCTTATATACTGGAGGCATCCACCCCATGTTTTCCTGACCTGTCCTGTCTGAAGGTTGTGTAACCATTCAGGGCAACTGCAGAGTCAGAGATCTTGGGAGTGAGCCAGGACTCAGTGATGGATATGATGTCAAGTCGGCTATGACCAACCCAAGCCTCGAGTTGAGTGACTTTAGGTGGAAGGCTGCCTATATTTAACTGTGTAAACAGAAGGTGCCAGGCAGGTTGCTGGATGCTGACAAAGCTCCAGGGCCAGTCCCAAGATGGCCTCAGCCACTTTGAAGGCAACCCCCAGGGATTCATCCTGGTTCAAAATGTCCACGAGAGGGTTCTTAGCTCTGTTCTGGACTAGTTCTAGCGAGATCGACGTGGCCTATGAGATTAGTCAGAGCAGCCCACCAAAAGACACTGGCCCATGGTTGGTGGAAGGCTCCTCAACCAAGATATGGTTAAAAAGCTGAGTCTCTGAGGAGACAATGGACTCCTGATCTGAGTTGTTCGATGACTCCTCGAATAAGGCACTTGAGCATAGACCGCCATGGACCTCGCAGGAATCCTCACCTGAGGTAATCTGAATCAACAACAGGTTTGGCAAGCCAGTGGCTGAATGGCCAGCCTCACTGGTCGGAGTGCCAACTGGTGACTGTTGGGGTGGCGGCTCCACCCTAATCGATGGAGAAGCAGGTGGGGGGAGCACCTGCATAACCTGGACCAGCGGGTCAACCACTAGTGACTGCCAGGGGACCCGAGGTCCTTGGGGGTAGAACTCCACCCCGCGATGGCCCACTGTTGCCAGAGGAGCTCCTTGTAGCACTGTCAACTTTCAGCAGTGCCTCTCCTCCCCTGAGGGATGAAGAGGTTGAGAAGCACTGACGGTGATGCCTCAAGTCAAGTGGGATTGAGAGTGAGAATGCCTCGATCAAGACCTCAGTTGCTACCTCGATGTTGACAGGAAGATTGACATCAAAGTGAGCCTTCCCTTTGACTGTGGTAAACCACATGACTGGCCACATTAACCAGGACCGGATCTGAAGGTTTGACCCTTGATGAAGGCCACTCCTGAAGTAAACCAGTGAGGGATACCAACTGGCCCACATCCTCCCTAGTCAGGATCAGAAGCACTGGGGTCTATGAGACTGACTCCTCGATCCTCATCTGACAGCCGGTCGACATGGTTGAGGAAAATCTCCATGGCTTGCTTGACCAGAGTTGAGGTCGATAAGCCTGATTGGGGTACAGAGGAGCTCACGACCTTCCTCTTGACCAAAGGGGTCTTGACAAGAGTCAAGCAGTCAGGGGAGTTGAGGAATTGGGAGGATCTTAATCTCTCTCAGTCCCAGAATTGGCACCAGTGATGCTTGTGTTTCTTACCACAGTGGGCAGGGCTCTCCCACAAGGTCTGGAGGCCACAGATATTTCACAGAACCCATCCATGAATGACCCTCCAACGCTGGCCCCAACTGGAAGCAATGCTGAGACCAAGGAGATGCCTGTCATGGCAGCCATCACTTCTTCGACAGCCACAAGTTGCTGAGCAAAACCTGACATCCATCGAGGTCTTCTTGTGATTCTTAAGGGGGTCCTCAGATCCCGCTCCGAAGGTTGTCCACAAGTGAGACAGTGCTTCATCTCCTCAAAGGATTCAGGGAGTATGGACAAACATAGAAACATAGACTTTGACAGCAGATAAGGACCGCTTGGCCCACCCAGTCTGCCCATTTCCCTACCTACTGGATAAGCTGCAGATCCTAGTTAACCAACAGCCTATTTCTTCCTACCCCCCACAAGAATTGCCTTATGTCAGTCCCATGCATTCTTGAATTCTCCCACAGTTTTAGACCCCACAACCTCCTCAGGAAGGTGGCTCCATGTGTCCACCACCCTCTCTGTGAAAAAATACTTCCTCACATTGCCCTTGAGCCGTCCCCCCTCTATCTTCAAATTGTGTCCCTTTGTTCTTGCACATCTCTTTTTCTGACAGATGCTACCCTCTTGGACTTTGTTGATTCCACGGAGGTACTTACAAGTTTCTATCATGTCCCCCCTCTCCCTCCTTTCCTCAAGGGTATACATATTAAGCTAATTTAGTCTCTCCTCGTATAGCTTCTCTTGCAGACCCTGTACCATTTTAGTTGCCCTCCTCTGGACTGCATCCATCCTGTGTCCTTGCGGAGATGGGGTCTCCAGAACTGGACTCAGTGCTTCGGATGGGGTCTCACCAACTGTCTGTACAGAAGGATAACAACGTCCTGTTTTCTGCTGGTGATGCCTCTCCCTATACATCCCAGTATCAAGAATCCTCACCCCTCTATTCTAGCCAAACCCATGTCAACAATTCACCTCCTGTTCAACTCACTCATCTCATGCAAAACAGGATGCCTACTACCTTGGGGTCTGTACCCGAACCTCCCTGCACTTGTTATGTAGGATTAGCATAAATACCGTAGGTCTACACTTCTTGAAGTTAATTCCGGCCATACACTTGTCCCTACTCCTCCTTCTAGCTGGTGACATTTAAGTTAACCCTGGCCCTCAGAGTCCTCTATCTGCTTCTGCCCCTTACACGTCAAGGGAAAAAGCCATCAAAATCACTCATTTAAACGCTCAAAGCCTCCGGCCTAAAATTGCTGAGATTCAGGCATGGCCAACTAATCTCAATCAGATATCCTTGGCATAACAGAAACTTGGTTGAAGCCCGGTATACAACAACATGAAATTGATCTCCCTGGCTACTCCTGCCACAGGCATGACTGTTTAGGTAGAAGGGGGGAGGTGTCTTAATACATTTTAAATCTAAATTTCATGTCACTTTGATCTCTTCTCCTCCTGGCATGCCTCCCAATGCAGAATCTTTATTTATCTCACTAACTTTAGGTAATGTTAAGAAACTACTTATTGGATGTATTTACCTACTCTGCGGGACGCCTCCAACGAACTGCCTTCCCTTATGTCGGCGCTGTCAGCTCTCCCTCCTCATGACACAATAATCTGTGGAGATCTCAACATTGATTAGCTGTCCCCCCACAATAACAAGGCCCATACACTAGCCTCTGACACAAAGTTCTCCCAACTTATATCTTTGCCCACAAGACATAACTCCAAAACAGCTACTGCAACGCTGCTGTTGGATTGGTTACTATCTAACTGCCCACATAGGATCAAAACAGTCAGTGTTTTACCAGATTGTATTAGTGACCACTCTCCTATTAACTGTGTGTGGCATAATAATTTTGATGCCCCACCACCCATAATACATGAATCCAGGAAAATGTCTCAGTTTAACGTAGACCATTTCTCTCTGTCTATTAGTAATGCTGACTGGACACCCATTACTCGCCTCCCCTCAACAGACCATGCACTTGATTATTTTATCCTTACCTTTAAAAACATTATCAACAGACATGTTCCACTTACTAGACATAGATCTAAGGGTATTAAGGCACCCTGGCTCTCTACAGAAATCAGGACCCTCATTAAGAGTCATGATGCAGCCTGGAAGACCTATAAACACAGCCTCCTTCATTCTGATTGGCTATATTATAGACAGCTGAGAAATAAATGTAAAAATAGGATACAAGGTGTTAAATGTACCTATCTCCGCTCACTTCAGACTGAGAATCTCAGCAAGCCCAAAGAATTCTGGAAACATATCAGTTCTTTGATCAAAGGTAAATCGACCCAATGTTCAAGCTCCATATAGTCTGGCAGCCACCTCCTTCAAGATCACCCATCCATTGCAGAAGGAATTAATCAGTTCCTCACTGACTTTGATAGGTACACAGCTTACCTGCCGCCAGTTTCGGATTTCTCTATCTCTACTCAGCATCATGCCACTCTTGGCTCCCGACCCCCTTTCCAGCCAAAAATAGCCACTAGAAGAGAAGTCCTCAGGCTGTTATCAAAGTTCAAGTCAGAGAGGTCCTCTGGCCATGACACATTAGAACCCAGGTTTCTCAAACTAGGGGCAGCAGCACTCGCCACACCTGTCTGTGATTTTCTAAATAGATCCATCCTCTCCTGTGAAGTGCCAAGTCTTTGGAAAGTGGCTGTGGTGGTCCCCCTCCATAAGGGGGGGGGAACCCTCGCTGTGGAAAATTATAGGCCTATTTCAATTCTCTGTCCACTGGCTAAGATCCTGGACCGGATCCTGCACATTCAGCTACAATCCTACCTAGACTTACATCATCTTCTCACAGACTGCCAGCATGGTTTCAGGAAGGGCCATAGTACTACCACAGCCCTTGTCATAGTCTCGACTGGCATTCTTAATGCAAGTGATGCTGGTCTTCTAACTGGTGGAGTATTCGTCGACTTGACTAAGGCCTTCGATCTAGTCAACCACCACCTTCTCCTTGGTAAATTGCATCAATTAGGTCTAGATCACTTAGCACTCATATGGTTCCATGACAACCTCACTGGAAGATCACAAAGGGTAAAATGGTCTGGTTCACTCTCCTCTTCAAGGCCTATCTCACATGGAGTACCCCAAGGTTCTATTTGTGGCCCGATACTATTCTTGCTTTTTATCAACGAGCTCCCCAATTTCTGTGGCAGTGCGTCCGTGCAATTATATGCTGATGATGCAATCTTATACCGCTCATATAACAATATAGACTGGCTTAACCAAAGCTTTAACTCTGATTTCATTGTGCTTGAGATCTGGTTTTCTGACAATCACCTAATTCTAACTATGAAAAAAACAAAAGCTATGCTTTTCCATAACCAGTCCCCCAAACCTACCAAACAGCTCCAGATCAGTACACAGTCAGGAAACCCCATAGAGGTGGTCAGTACTTTTAAATACCTTGGGGTTCACTTAGATGCCTCCTTCTCAATGGAGCATCATGCAACTCAGCTTACCGAAACATTAATCCAGAAGTTCGGGTTATTATACTGCCTCCATCCTCTTTTATCCATCGACGCCTATAAAAAGACTGCGTTGACATCCCTTCTCCCTATTTTGTTCTATGGTGCCCCTCTACTACTCTCCACCCAATCTTTTTTCCCCTGCACAGGTACATCTTCTCTTCAATGGCCTACCTATGACTCAAGGTTACAGTTTCACACCTTATGCCTTGTATTCAAACTTACCAAGCTCTTTAATCCATCCCCCTTGCCTAAAGGGAATCGTTTACAAAAAAGCACCCACAAGCATGCTTAGATCTACTTCCTTACCCTTCTTAGCAATCCAGAAAACGCAATGCCCATCGGGTAAGCGCTATTCGCCTTCTCAGCCCCTCTGCTTGGAATTCCTCCTCCCTAACTTACTCTCCTGTCCCACCCTATCCTCCTTCAAAAAAAGAGCTTACCTCTTTCCTACTAACCTCCCTCCTCTGCAATTGCTTTAAATAACCCTTATAGCGTCATTAATGCCTAATCTATGTTGCTTTGATAGATGTATCTTGTAATCCACTTGCTCTCATGTTCCTGCTATGTATTTATATATATATTATTATTATTATTATATATTGTATAATATTAGTTATTCTGTTTATTTATATATGCTTAATGCCTGATCTGTTTTAAGTTACTTACCTGGCTTTCCACTGTAATAATTTTTGCAGCATTGTTAAATCGCTCTGTATCATGTATATTATTATTGTATTTATCTATTGTACTGTGTACATCATTGTCACCCTGGTGGTCACTGAAAATGGGACTGCATGGTCTCAGTGGACTTACCCGGTTACCAAAATTATAATAAATAAATAAATAAGTATCCCCCCAGCCCTCCCTACTGCCTTCTTACATTGCTTGCTAACCTTAAGGTCATCTGATATGATTACCCCCAGGTCCCTTTCCATTTTTTTTGTTGTTACTACCTCCTCCACATTGTGTATTCTTCCCCTGGGTTTTTGTTTCCCAGGTGCATTATTTTGCACTTCTTTGCACTGAATCCAAGCTGCCATATTTCTGACCATTCCTCCAACCTTGCCAAGTCCCTTCTCATCCTTTCCACCCCCCCTTGTGTAGCAACCCTATTGCAGATCTTTGTGTTATCTGCAAAGAGGCATATTTTTCCTTCTAGTCCCTCCGCGATGTCACTTATAAAGACGGTAAAAGGACTGTACCTAGTACTGAGACCAGGCGGTCCCACTAGTAACCCCCCCCTTTTTTCAGAGTGAACTCATGGTTTACTTACATTCTGTGTCCTGTTGTCCAGCCAATGTTTTACTCAGGCTACCACCCGGGACCCACTCCCAGGCTGGCTAATTTGTTTATTAATCTTTTGTGTGGGACTATGTCAAATGCCTTGCTAAAGTCTAGGTAGGCCATGTCCACAGCCCCTCCCTGGTCTGCTACTTTGGTCACCCAGTCAAAGAAATCTATTAGATTCTTCTGACATGACCTTCCCACTGTGCATCCATGCTGCCTTGGGTCCTGTGCCCCACTGGCCTCTAGGTACTCAACAATTCTTTCCTTCAGAAGTGATTCCACCATTTTCCCTACCACAGAGGTCAAACTGACAGGTCTGTAGTTTCCTGCCTCTGTCTTCCTCCCACTTCTGTGAAGGGGAATCACATCCGCCCTCCTCCAGTCCTCATGTACTACACCATCCTCCCATGATTTGTTAAAAAGGGTAGTCAGTGGTGTCATTAGTTCTCCCCTTAATTCCTTTTGTAATTCTGGGGTGAATCCCATCAGGCCCCACTACTTTGTCCACCTTCAGTTTTAGGAGTTCTTTTAGAACCCTTTCTTCTGTGAAAGTACTGGGATTGACCCCCCTATCCAGAGTGCTTCTGTTAATTGGATTAGGTACCTCCCCCTCCTGCTCTTTTGTGAATACTGAGCAGAAGTATTCATTCAGTATTAGTGCTTTTTCACTGTCCCTCTCTGCCCACCCACCATCCATTCTATTCAGCCTCACTATCCCTCCTTTTGTCTTTCTACGCTCCCTAATGTACCTATAAAAGGTTTTATCCTCCTTCTTAACCGAGTTGGCTATCTTTTCCTCAGTTTGGGCCTTTGCTATTCTGACTGCCTTCCCTGCTTCCTTCTGCCTTAATTGGTACAGTTCTCTGTCCTGCTCCTTCTGTGTTTCCTTATACTTCCTAAATGCTATCTTTTTCTCCCTAACCTTCCCTGCCACCTCTTTTGAGAACCACAGTGGCTTTTTCTTTCATTTTGATTTGTTTATTTGCTTCACATAAAGGCTTGTTGCCTCTGTGATGGCAGTTTTAATGTTTCCCCATTGTTGCTCCACCCCTCCTTCTTGCCCGTTTGCTAGTGCTTTTCTAAGGCACTCTCCCATTTTGTCAACCCTCCTGAAGTCCAGTATCCTCACTTTTGTATGGCTTGACTCTGCAGCCGAGTTTATCGTGAACCACACTGTTTGGTGGTCACTTGTTCCCAGATGGCTACCCACTTCTAGACCTGAGATCCTCTCACTGTCCCCATTTGAGAGCATGAGGTCTAAGATTGCTCCCTCCCGAGCGGGTTCCAACACTAGCTGTCTGAGGCATGCCCCCTGTAGGGCATCGAGAATGGCCCTGCTCTTGGATGTGGCTGCAGCAAAGGTACTCCAGTTAACATCTGGCATATTCTGGTCCCCCGTCAACAATATCTCCCCTTTCTCTGCCATCCTTAGGATGCCTTCTATCATATCCTTGTCCATTTCCTCCCCGTGAGATGGGGGTCTGTATACAACCCCTGTGTGGATTGTGGTGCTATTTCCAATCTCTAAGCTGACCCACAGTGCCTTCTCTCCTCCCTATTTACTCTTTTGTTCAGTTGCTTTTATCCCTTCCCTTAAATAGAGAGCTACTCCTCCCCCTCTTCTACCCTCCCTGTCTCTCCTGTAGGTTGTGTACCCTGGTATGTTAACATCCCAGTCATGGTTCTCTGTGTACCATGTTTCTGTGACTGCTACAATATCCAGGCATCCCTCTTCCATCAAGGCCACCAGTTCAGGGAGCTTGTTACCCAGACTACAGGTTTTGGTACTCATTACCCTCCATTTCCTGATGGTCTTACCCCTTTTTGCCTTATCCCTGTCCTTATTGCCTTTGTCATTTTCTCCATTCACCCCTGCCCTTCTCCCTATCGATGTCTCTATCTTGGTGTTTACCTCACTGACTACCCTGATTTTTTGGGGGGGGTTTGGATTTCCCTGCTCCTTTCCAGTGCCTCCCCCCTTGGTTAGTTTAAATGCTTGCCAATGAAGCATTTAAACCCATCACCTAGGATCCTGGTTCCTCTCCTTGACAGATGCAGACCATCGTGCCAGTATAGGCCTGCATCACTCCAGGGGAACCCCCAGTCTCCAGTGAAGCCAAACACCTGAGCTCTGCACCAGTTTTTCAACCACTGATTGAATCCTATGATGTGGAGTGCCCTAGCCTCACCCATACCATAGACAGGCATCACCTCTGAGAAGGTTACCGTGTGTGCTACTTGTCTAAGGCCCCCTCCCAACTCCACAAACTCCTCCTGCACTGTTCTGATCCCTTTCCCAGATGAGTCATTTGTCCCTAGGTAGACAAAGACATCCAGCTCCCTCCCCTGTGCAGCTGCTCCCACGATCCTGAGGATTTGCTCCCTGTCCCTCCAAGCCATGGCACCTGGCAGGCACCTTATTTCCCTCTCCCCTCCCTCCCCCAGTTCTATCCTCCTAACAACAGAGTCCCCCACCAGAAGCTGTTTCCTTCCCCTGTGGGGTCCCATGCCACCCTCCTGTGGGTCTCCTCTGTGGAGGTTCCCAACATTCTCCTTGGTCTCCACTGTGGGTGCCTCTATAGATGAACTACACTCTGCCAGAGTGGCATACGAATTGTGGAGGGGTACAACTGGAGAGATACACCTCTGTTCCACCACCCTAACCCTCCCTGAGCCCACTGTGGTCCAACAACTCCTCTTTCTTGGCACCCTTTGAGGCAGCAATGGTGGCCCTGGTGGTCTCTGGGTGGGAGAGGAGGTCCCCCAAATCCTGGCCAACTCAGCCTGGAGATGAGCAACCTCCTTCCTCAGCCCAGAGAGGTGCCTGCAGATGGGACAACACTGCATCCTCCAGAATGTCTCCCGGAAGACTGCTGCTCCACAGCCACTGCACTGTACCACTCCCATCATGTCTTATTTCTGGCCCCTTAACTGTTGTTTTGAATACTTACTCTTTTCTCTGTTTATTTTTTATATATATAATTTTTTTTCTCCCTACTTACCTACTGCCTTCATGCCCTTAAAGCTCCTGATCTTCCTGTTCTGAGACAGGAAGTTCCTATATTTCTTAGTAGTCTCCTTACTTGCTCAGAGTCAGACCTCCAGCAACTGAGGGGGGTGGGGGACGGAGAGCTACTCTTTTCCCTCTAGAATGGTGAGTCTTTTGTGGCTCTGTGATCACTCCCTTCCTGCTCCCAAACAGGGAGTTAATGTTGTTGTCAAACAGAGGCCATGCTGTGCTGCCTGCTCAGGCAGTACAGGGATGTGTTGTGCAGGTCAGTGGCCGGCATCTTCTATGGGCACTGAATGCAGAACTTGAATCCTGGCTTCCAATGCTCCATTGCTGATTGGCAAGAGGAGTCAAAGGGACCAAGGAAATAAAATTGCTAAAGTAAGAAGACTTTGAAAATGAAAGTTTGCCTATGGTGCACTAATCCTAAGTGGGAACTGCGCAGCAGATAACCTGTTCTTTCAGCAGAAAGAAAGATATGATGTCGCGCCACGCTGGAGACCCGGGTTCGGGAGCGAACTCAGGCCGCCAGGGGTCGGCAGGGGAGAGGGAGGACTGAGCATCCAGAGGATTGCTCTCCTCTCTCGGAGAGGGTTTCGGGGACTGCCCAGCACCACAGCAGCCCTCGGTGGAGACCGGAGGCACTGCCACACTTGGGGCTTGAACGTAGGGGGTGACGTGGGCAGCTGCCTTCCGGATGTGGGTTGGAGCATCCATGTCATGGGCTGGGTGGGGAGTCATAACAAGGAAAAACACCCCAGTGATCCGGGGAGGTGATGAGGGCCTCAGGGACCTCCCTCCCATCCCCATCATCGGAGAGCCATACCGACGATCCACGGCCAACTTCCAGAGGGGGACAGACCCTCTAATTTCAGATAGACACTGCCAGCAGGAGTGGTGAGCCCTGCCCTGGGGGGGGTGATCCAGGGCACTGGGAAGTCCCTCAATGGAAGACAGAGACAGTTGTGGTCTGTCATGGTGGGGAGCAGTAGGGATCGTTGAGTAGGCACCTCTGAGAGATGCCTCGGATCACCAGAGCAAGAAAAATAGTTTGAAGGAAAAAAAAAATAAAGATATGATGTCATGGGGTGGAATTGGGTGATATACCACCCAGGTGTAGGGAGGAGCTTAGCTTTAAGGCATCAGACGAATCAACAATTCTGGTTAAACTGCCAATATATAGATAGTGAACTATATTCACATAGCTGGAACTTTCCCTTTTCAAAGCAGACAGGCCCTCAAAAGTGTAAGTTCTGAATACAAAACAGAGCCCATTTTTTAATGTCATTTTGCCTGTAGGTAATAAACACAGGTTACTCACCTGTAACAGTAGTTCTAGGAGTGGTATATGTTGTTCATTCACACTGTTTGGCATGTCCTTTCCCTTTAAGAATTTTGCCAGAAGGTCTTTAAGCTGGCACCTTCCACCCACCTGGGTAGTATATGCCTTGACTCCATCCCTTGACATCAGATCTTGCCCGCTGGAAGTCTAGGTTGTGCATCGAAGTCGAGGAGGTCGGGTGGGTTTGTGTAGATGAACAACATATACCACTCATAGAACTACTGTTACAGGTGAGTAACCTGTTTTTCTAGGATTGTGGATATGTTGTTCAATCCACACTGTTTTGCGGACTCCAAGCAGTTCTCTAGGAGGACAGAGGCAAGGTGCACCCCCCCAATACTTACTTGGAGGACAGAGGTTGGAGAACTGAGGCCCCAAAACTAGCATCCTGGCGTGACTCTAGGTCGATGTGACAGTGGGTAATGAAGGTGTTTCTTTCAGGAAGCAGCACTGCAGATTTCCTGGATAGGGATGTCCCTGGAAGCAGCCACCGATACAGCAGTATGGCAGGTAGAATGAGCTCTTATCCCTCTGGGAGGTTCCTTGCCCGCCAGCCGGTAGAGAGATCCATGCAGGATGTTATCCATCTGCCAACTGTCCACTTTGCTGCAGGTCTGCTAGGTGCGGCTTCAGCGCAGGTGACAAACAGCTGGTGAACCTCTCCCCGAACTTCAGCCGTCCGCTCCTTATAGTAAGACAGTGCTCATCTCATGTCCAGGATATGGAGTCTGTACTCGGCCTCTGACATGTGGTTAGGGTAGAACACCAGCAGAGTTAACATTTGGTTAAGGTGAAACTCTGAAACCACCTTTGGAAGCAACTTCGAGTGGGGGCGAAGGACAACCTTGTCCCTGTAGAAGACCAGATAGGGAGACTCAACAGAAAGTGTCTGTAGTTCCCCAGTCCTTCTGCCTGCATGATAGCCACCAAGAAGATGGTCTTCCATGCCAGATGTAACATCTCACACCTGTGCATCAGTTTAAATGGCTTGCCCATCAGTTTTCGCCAGTACCAGCAGAAGATCCCACGGTGGTGGTGGTTCATGCACTGGAGGGGAAATATGGTCAAGGCCTTTAAAGAAACACCAGACCACTTTCTCCTGTGCCACCATCTGCTGACCGACCCATGCCCAGTAAGCAAAAATGGCTGCCAGGTGCACCTTAACAGTCGTGGACTGAAGACCTCCTTTGGACAAGGACCAAAGGTAGTCGAGGATACTATCCACCGGGCAGGACAAAGGGTCCAAACTCTTGCCCTGACACCAAATGGAAAACTTTTTCCACTTGGAGGTATAGCACCTCCTAGTCGACTCCTTTCTGGATGCTTTCATGACTGTGAGTACATCCTTAGACAGACCCAAAGCCTGGAACTCTAGCCGTTCAGGAACCGGGCTGTCAGGTGCAGTGACTGAAGGTCCGGATAGAACACCTTCCCTTGATTGACTGATATCAGGTCCAGGCATACTGGAAGATGCCTCAGAGGCCTGGAGCTGAGGCTGATGAGATCTGGATACCAGAACTGGCGAGGCCAGTCTGGGGCTACCAGGATCACCTGTGTTTTGTCCCTCCTGACCTTGAGGATCACCTTGTGAACCTAGAGAAGTGGAGGGAAGGCACAGAAGAGGCCTGGGGTCCACGGCCTCAAGAAGACATCCCCCTGGGGCGAGCCCTGCTGAGGGGGACAGCCTCAGCTTTGTGTTCTCCCTGGAGGTGAATAGATCCACCTGAGGTTTGCCCCAGTGGAAGAACAGGCTGTGTATTACCTCTGGATAGAGAGACCACTCATGGGACATCTCGCCCACTCGGCTGAGAGCGTCCGCCAGTTGGTTTGAGGCTCCTGCCATATGGATGGCTAGAAGATCTTCCTCCAGTCAGCTCATGAGGGTCCAGATGTGGAGCACTTCCCTGCACAGAGGCTGGGAGTGCATGCCACCCTGCTTGTTGAGATAGTACATGGTCGTGATATTGTTCTTCTGGACTTGCACCACTTGAACTCGAAGGAGCAGAGCGAACGCTCACAGTGCCTGTCTGACTGCTCTGAGCTCCAGCAGGTTGACTGGACATCGGGATTCCTTGGGGGTCCACAGCCCATGGACTCTGTGATTCCCCATGTGAGCACCCCAGCCCATGAGAGAGGGATCGGTCATGAGAATGACAGTCGGCTTGGGATAGACAAACGGGATCCCTTCCTGCAAATGAGCTAGGATGGTCCACCATTGGAGATCATCCCACATCTTCTGGGTCACCGTGACCAGTTGATTGAAATGACCAAGATGCTGGGTCCATGGACTGGCCAGCTCCCTTTGAAGGGGGTGCATATGCCACTAGGCCCATCAGACCACGGTGGTGCAGGCCGCCATGTACCCCAGAAGGCGCAGAAAGTCCCAGGCAGGGCGCAGGTGCCCAACCAGAAATGACTGGGCAAAGGAGGAGAGAACCTCTGCCTTGTCTGTTGGGAGCCAGGCCCTGGCTCGGCAAGAGTTGAGCTCTGCCCTGATGAAGCATATCACATGTGAAGGTACGAGTTCCAGCTTGGCCTCGTTGACCAGGAGATCAAGATCGATGCAGGTCTGGAGGGCCAGATCCTTGGACTTCTCCACCTCCTGTTTGGAGGAACCTGCTAAAAGCCAGTCATTGAGATAGGGGTACACCCTGACCCCTTGAAACCGAAGATGGGCCGCCACCACTGCAATGCATTTAGTGAAGACCCAGGGGGCTGATGACAGGTCGAACGGCATGGCTCGGAACTCAAAGAGGGCTCCCTCTGCTCAAAAGCGAAGGAACTGTTCATGAGACAGATGGATTGGGACATGAAGAACGCATCCTGGAAATCCAGAGAGCAAAACCACATGTTCTGCTGAAGGGATGGTATGATCTGGGACAGTTACCATCCTGAATGTGCGGGATCTGAGAAATTGGTTCAGGTCGTGCAGATCTAGAATGGGGTGCAACCCCCCTGTCGATCAGTGCCAGGAAGTACATGGAAATGAACCCTGGGTTGACACAGGGGTCTGCGACACTGCCCACCACCTCCTTGCGGAGGAGTTGGGTGATGTCATCTCAGAGAGCTGACCAACTGTGTATAGACACCATTTCCTCCCATGGGATGCGGGCTCAGCTCGGTGGGTACTGCTCAAATTCCAGAGGCAGTCCCTGGCTGACTACTTCTAGAACCCATATGTCTGTGGTAACAGTGGACCAGGAGGAAAGGAAGTGGGGAAGCCGGCCCCCCACAGGAGAACCCAGAGCTTATGTGGCAGGTATGGGGGTGGCCGCCCCCATCCCGTCACTGGGCAGGCTTGGAGGAAGAGGGTCTGGTTTGGGGAACACCTGAACCCCATCCTCTGGGTTTATGGGCCACCGGGGGCCCGGACTTGGGCTGAGCGCACCAAGGTTGAGCCTGCTGCTGATGCTGCCCTGACTGAAAATGGGGCTGCTTGGCCGCAGGGGCAGAATGTCGAAAAGGCTTCTTCTTCTGCTTTTTGGAAACTTGGGATTCCTTCTGCGCAGAGGTCACAGAGTCCAATGTGGCATTGGACTTTGATGCATTGGAGGTGACCATCCACTCTTGGGCTGAAGAGGTCGGTACCCAGGAAAGGGGCATCCGTTACCTTGTGTTGAGTATCTGCCGTGAAGGTGGAGACCCTTAACCAAGCCCTGTGGTGCATGGAAACCGTGGCCACCACAGAGCGGACGCAAGAGTCCGTGAGGTCCAGAGTCATCTGGAGTTGCTGCTTCGCAACAGCCCAACCCTGGTCACAGACCTGTTTGACCGTGGTCTGGAGGTCTGCAGAGAGGTGAGGTAGAACCTCATCAAGAGAGCCCAGGAGGGCATGAGAGAAGTGTGCCATGATGACGGTTGAGCTTGCCTGACGAAGGCCCAGCAAAGAGGTGGCACAGACTTTCCAGGCAGAATGGTCCATTTTTTTGGACTCTTTGTCTAGGAGTCTATCGGTGTCTCCCAAATTACCCGAGTGCCTGAACACAGATTCGGTCACCAATCCCTTGGCAGAGGGGTGTGCCATGAATCCCGAAAGGGACCTGATGGGCACAGCATATTTGCGGGCCATACGGGCTGAAAGCACAGGGCAGGAGGCAGGGTGCTGCCACAGCTCCAAGGCTGGACCGACAATGGCCTCAGCCACTGGGAAGGCCTCTGTCTGGGAATCCTCTTGTTTGAGGATGTCAGTGAGGGGATATTTGGCCCATTTCTGAATGGGTTCTAGGGGCATCCCCGTAGATTCGGAGATGAGATGGAGGATGCCCATAAAGGAAGAGGGACCTTCCAGTCTGGATTTCGAAAGAGACATAGTACTGAGACAGCGCTGGTTTGGGTGCTCAATGATCTCCTGATGGCTAGAGATCAGAAGAGCCACTCCATCTTGGTTCTTCTGGATCTCTTATCGGCGTTTGACACTGTCGACCATGGGGTTCTGCTTGGCCGTCTATGGTTCATCTGTGGACTGTCAGGTACAGCCCTCGGGTGGTTTACATCGTTCCTCATGGGAAGAACTCAGAGAGTGGTGTCTGGGGTTTACTCCTCGGATCCAGTTTCTCTGTCATGTGGGGTACCTCAGTGTTGTCCCCCATGTTGTTCGCAATGTATATGCTACCCCTTGGAGACATTGTAAGAAGGTATGGGCTGAGGTTTCACTGTTATGTTGATGATACCCAGCTCTACCTTTCTTTTGCACGTGACCAGGATGGAGTTTTCTCAGTCTTTAATAGCTGCCTCACAGAAATACAGGAGTGGATGGATTCCAGTTGGTTGAAGTTGAACTCGGAAAAGACTGAGGTGCTGGTTGTGGATCTGGGTTGCCAGATAGGGGGGTTGGGAGCTGGTTCACCCTCCAGACTTTTTCTTGGGGGCTTATCACTCCCAACCTTTGAACAGGTGCGAAACCTGGAGGTAATTTTTGACAAAGGGCTGACTCTGCATTCGCAGGTGTCGGCCGTCATCAAATCCTCTTTTTACCATCTGAGGAATATCTCCAGGATTAAGCACATTGTTCTGTCCATTGATCTGCCTACTCTGGTCCACACCTTTGTGTCCTTGAGCTTAGATTATTGCAACTCCCTTTACCTAGGGCTACTGGGGATGGAAATCCATCGCCTGCAGCTAGTGTAGAATGCAGCGGCTCGGCTTTTGACAGGATTGTCTTGGTCCTGTCATATTTCGCCGGTGCTACGCAGACTGCATTGGCTGCCAGTACAGTGGCAGATTACCTTTAAAGTCGGTCTTGTGACTTTTAAAGCCCTACACAGACTGGGCCCGGACTACTTGAAAGAGCTCTTGGTCCCTTACTGCCCTGGGCGATCGCTCCGCTCAGCTGAAGAGGGGTTGCTAGAGATTCCCAGGGTGTGTCTGAAATCTTCTGGGGCCAGAGCATTTATGCATGCGGCCCCAACCCTTTGAAATTCTCTACCCCGTCATTACGGGAGTGCACGACCATGGAGGGATTTAAGCAAGCTTTGAAAACTTACTTATGGCACCAAGCATTTGGCGAATGACTGTATAATGATATTAGTGATTTTATATAACTTATGTTGCTGAGATGTTTGATTTGTGATTTTAAATTTGTTAGGCACCTTAGCATTTGAAAAGCGCCATAGAAATAAAAAAGAAATAAAGTTATTCCTCTGTCGAGAGACTACCGACAGATTCCTCATCCAAGGGACGGGAATGTAGGTCAGAGTCCTTGGACTCCGAGGAGTCCAGATAAATTGGCTGGCCACCGTAGTCTCCCTCCACCCACCTAGGACAGTCAGGAGTGAGAGTGATGGAAAGCCTATGCAGGAGGTCCGGAACAGGCTGAGACTCCTTAGTAGGAACCCCCTGAAGGGGGCTGTTTGGGTGGCGGCTCCACCACGATTGGTGGAGAGGTCAATTTTGGCCAAACCGGAATGGTCTTGACTGGCTCCGAAGGTGGAGGAATGGTGTGGACCAGCTCCCAAGGAGTCGGCGTCGGCCTAGGGGGCGATAGCCAAGTGATGGCTGGGGTAGAAGCCAGGGCTGACTTCTGGACGGTTATAATCAGCTGCTGCCACATTAAGTCCTCATAGCATCGACAGAGTTTCCGACGAAACCTCTCCTCATCTGAGAAGGACAAGGAAGAATGGTGGAGTCGTTACTTTTAAGCGCGCTTGTGCACCTTCCTCGGCCTATCGGTCGAAGGGGTCTGAGACCTTGACCTGGATCATCATGGGGACCAACGGCGTCATTCAGAAGGAGCCAGGGAGGACTGTGGCTCTTCCTGGTCAGGGACCGGGTCCCTGAGGGGATTCCCAGCAGGCTGGGTCTCCTCCTCAGTGACAGGCAGGACTGGGGTCCTGAATAAGGAGTTGTCAGCCTCATTGAGCGACAATGGGTCGACCAGGTCAAGAATAATTGCAACTGGATTGTCATCCTGCGTCTGAGCTGGCTGGCCTGAAGGGGGTACCGAGAAGCCAGCAGCTGTGGCCGCAACCTCGACCTAAGTCAAGACAGATAATTCCTGGGACCAAGATCTCTCACGATCCCAAAAACATTATTGGTGAGACAAAGCTTCCCTTGGTTCCTTGTCCTTTTTATGGGACCGAGAGTCATGTGCACCCGAGGGCCCCCTCACCCTTGGTGGGAAGGGACTGGCACAACTCCCGAAAGGAACCGGAGAAAGTGGAGCCTAAATTGAGCGGGATGAAGAAGGACATAGAGGACCAATCTGTGGCACAAGCTGCCTCTTTCTCAAAAGTCTTCATGTATTCGAGCTGCTCAGCGGACCCCCCAGCCATGGAGACCGCCCATCGGACTTCCTTGGATTTGACTGGTGGATTCCGTTTCTCCAGTCTGCCCAGTTGAAGTCGTGCGAGACAACTGTCTAAGATGTTTGGGTGAAATGCGCAACACATTTCACAGGCCTGGGTGTCATGGCCAACACCCAAGCAGTACACGCACGATTCATGCGGGTCGGTGTGAGACATCACTTGCCCGTATGGGAAGCAGCGGAAACCAGGTGAGGATTTATTCTCCATCGCGGTTGATATTGCAAAGTGATTTGCAGAAACTCTAACGAGTCGAAGTTTAAGTAAATCTGTGGATTTAAGCGTCAGCGGAGAGGAAGATCTGGAGCCAAGGGGTGGAGATGAGGCATGTACCACCCGGGTGGGTGAGAGGAGCCAGCTTAAAGACCTTCCGGCAAGATTCCTAAAGAGAAAGGACATGCCAAACAGTGTGGATAGAACAACATATCCATGATCCTAGAATGGCGAATTTTCAATTTTGTGTCCCTGTGTAAGGGAAATAAAACCAACAGGTACACTAAAATAAGGAATACTTCAGTTGAGGAAGTGCACAAAAGTGGGGAAGAACTCTCCCTGGCATTTGCACACTTTTCTTTCACTAATTGAAACATTCAGCCAGTGTGTAAAATGCTTTATGCACCTAAATGTTCAAGCGTGTGTGCAACTGGCCTTGTTCTGAATAACTATCTCAGTGTTTGTAACCCTGACTCTTATGCAAAGAGCAGCAGTAAGTAGAGCACAGTAAGACAGTCCAGCGGGTGGCAACCGATCCCTGCTCATCACAGCATAAGTGCTCATTCTTTCCACAGTTTGATAGACAGATAAAAATGTTTATTTTTTAACAGGAGATAACCTTTAGGACTGCAGAGCTCTGTTTTACAAAGTTGTCCTGTATAAGCAAATGGTTACGTAGTAGAAAGTACAAATCTTAACACAGTTTCATACCTACAAGGACTACCATACATGACTTACATAGAAATGAATTTCTAATACATTCAACAATCACATATAAAACAAACAGCTTTGCTATCTCATTACAGTAACTATAATTAAGAATCTACTATAAAATAATTATACAATAACAAGAAAAAGATCACACAAAATAGTTGTAACAAACATATAAACATCAGTACTCCATACAATCCACAGTTATTAAGCTATTTTGGACCAATCTGGTGGTGAGTGGGGGGACTATAGAAAAATATACAGAGTAGCAGATCTGCTCTAAGACGCTATACTCAAACAAAATAAATGTGTCATGCATCAGTAAATTGCACTTACATCTTTATTTTGTCACCAAGCTCTTAATCCTCTGATACCTGTCTGCCTGGACTTCAGGTTGGGTTTCCCCTGGCCACCCCCTAGCTCTGCCATCCACAACCTCTTGCCATCCTCTGACAGAGGTCCATATGGAGTGGGGCATGACAGAGCCTGTGACTGTCATGGCATAGCACTGCTGAGGTTTTCTTCCCATTTGTTCCCCCTCCCTCGACCCTCTAGATGGTACTGCAACAGCCACTAGTGGCACTGAATGCCACAGCAGAACCCAGCGGAAGGAGCTCCCTAGCCCTCCCAAGGGTTGCTGTGGTGCCAGAAGCAGTGCCATTCCCTACCTAGAATGAGAAGTGCTGCTATAGGCGGCACTATTTTCCCACCGTGACCGCTTGCCCACATACTACCAAACCTGAGTCATCTACACAGCAGTACGGTGAACTTGATGGGCAGCCCAACCAATATTTTTAAACGTTTCAACTAAAATATTGCCTGGGTCACTTGAGGAGGTTTTGTTTGAACTGGACCTGGGTTCAAACTGAATCCAATGGTTAAGTTCTGTGGCTCGCTAAGGCAATTCTGAAGCAGTTGTAACTTTCCCTGTCTAAAAAATATGCTGTTGAAAATAAAAGCATTAATAGAAAAGTTAAAAGGAACCTCCAATGTACTGCTGCTAGTATGCCAGTTAGGCACGGCTGTTGTGAGCTCCTGCGAGCAATTTCAAATGCCATGTGGCCTTTGGGTAACAGTACCCTGGGGCTACCTTGTCTTTGGACTTTGTGGGAGCAGTCCACAATGGCAGTGTTTGTGTTTTTTGACTGTACAGTATGTATACCTGGTGAGTTAGTACTGGGAATAAGTCAGCCACTTGCATTGGGTGCAGCCAACCACCACCGGCAATTGTGCTTAATGTTACTCTAAAGTATGCAGTAGGGTTGGTACATACAGCCTCATATGTCTAAATGGGTGCCAGATGACAGTAAATGACAACATGAGAAGACTGCAATTAAAAAAGGATGTCAATCACCACACCTCACCGGCGACCCAGGTTCGGGAACAGACTCGGGCCGCCGGGGGTTAGCCGGGAGGAGAAGGATTGAGTGCCCAATGGCTTGCTCTCCTTCTCCAGGGTGGGATGGGTAGCTTGCCCTGCCGCTATACTGCCACTGCCTGGGTGACCTTGGGAGGTGCTGGTGCAGACGGGGAAGCAGGCAAGCAGGGAGGGGCCAACGTCAACTGAGGACCGGAGCAGATGCATATCTCAGTGTGCATCTGCCTCACTGGTCCTCCTTGCACGTTGACATCAGAGGTCGGACCACAGAACAAGGAAAAACTCTTTGCGCCCACTCCAGGCAATGAACCCACAGAACCACGACCACAGGACGAACCAGGGGCAGATTCCACAGTGTGCACTCCAGGATTGTGAATCAGGTGAGATTGTGGTCCTCCCCTGCCCTGCATGGGGGTTATCGGGGGCTCTAGAGGTAAGAATGGAGCGGTGCACCTTAGGAACAGACCACCTGGTCCTCGAGTGGCATGAAGTGCTTTGGGGGTTCCGAGAGAGGGACTGAGTGCAGAGCAGAGAGAAGGGGATAAAAAAAAAGGATGTCAATGTGGTGTAGAGGTTAGAGCACTCTAACATGAAACAAGTGATCCCAGGATCAAACCCCACCACACCTCAATGTTTTTTTTCCCCTGTGAATCTCTTTCTGCCCCCTAGGACCTCACCATGTCATCTTCTGGTCTGCCCTCCTTCCCAGCCCCGTCACCTGGTTTCCTGTGAACTTATCAGTCAACGTGAGGTTTGCCATTCTTTTACCTCCATGGCAGGAGCAGCAGGGCCCTAACTGCCACAGGTCTGTATCCAGTTCTGGGGAGGACCACATCACTGGTGTGGAGCCTGCGAGCAGCCAGAACTTTCATGCTGCCCTGGTCGGGGATTTACCAATTTGTTCCATTCCCCATGACACACTGACATTACGAGTGCTCAAGCCCTATGCACACAAGCATGCAGAGCAAGTCACAGTCAGCGTCCTGCTGCCCAGTAAGCCACTCGGTGAGTCTGCCACTTGTGGTCACCTACGTTGTAGCACTGCACCTAAGCTAACTGACCTCCCTCCCTCTCTCCCTGGAGGAGTGCGTCATCAGGGATGCTCAACCTCCTCCCCCTCCATCTCCCTGCTGGCCCACAACAACCCAGACTCGTTCCTGAGTCTGAGTTGCTACGTCATGATCAGTAGTGCTACCGCTGCTTCAATGGGCTGACAGTGGCACACCTCAATGTTTCACCTTGAACTAATCCCTTGGCCTCCCTGTGCTTCAGTCCTGCTCCGTGTTGTAAAAGTGAATCGAAGCAGGACCCCACTGGGAACAAAATGCTGCATTTTGTTGGCTATCTTGGATAAATAAACTTTTAAAATAAAAATACAAGAAAATAAATTGGGGACACAAGATTGTATTGCTTACCTTCCATAGCACTTAGAAGGTAGTGAGCAGCAGTGACAAGTTCTTGTTTTTCACCAGCAGACTCTTTCGGACTCGGCTGCTCATCCTCTATTTCTAAATGCTGGAGCAGGTCTGTAACAATTTGCTTCTCAGATGATTTTAAGTCCTTCAAGTCTGTCATATCTGGTTTCTCAATTGAAGAAAGGTCATCCAGCTTAAACAAACAAAAAAAATTGATCAAGACCTAAAGATTAGTAGAGACCACATACCTGCACTGTCATGCTACAAAGTCTCTCCAAAGCCATGTATACAATGCCACAGTGCTCTGGAATTTGTGGCACTACACTTCTGCTCCAATGGCTGCAGTGGCTCAATTTCAGGTTTACACAGCTCACGCTGCAGCTTGCTCCAGCGGGGCTGTACGTAATAGTGGCCAGGTTGTTCCCCTATCTAGATGTGTCAGTGATGAGTTGTAACTTGAAGCGTCAGAAGGCTTGTGCCCTGCTTGGCACATCTGAGTTCAGCAAACAGCATTTTTCACAAGCAGAAAGAAAGCTGAACTCGAGGAAAGTGCACGAAAATGTAAAATGAGGGCTGGAAGTATAACAAATTAAGGTTGTAAAGTGAGATCATGATACCGAGCATGCGCGAATGTGTAAGCATGACCCAGGGGTGAGAGAGGATTATGCATTAACGCATGCCTAGTAGCGTAGTCCCAGTTTATGACCTGAAATTGTAATACTTCCAACCCTTGTTTTACATTTTTATGCACTTTCCCGAAGTTCAGCTTTTTTTCTGCTTATGAAAAATGCTGTTTACTGAACTCAAGTGAGCTAAACTGTGCCTAAGAGAAGCTCAAAGGGCCACTGGAGGATGTTGGGAGAGGAGACACCCAATCAGAGTGAGTGCCGCAGATTGTCTACACTACATGTTTAATGCGCTGTCAGTCACTTGCTCTGATACGTGTCCCCTCTCCTGAGTTGCATCAGAAACCTGATGCGAAGTGGGCTTAGGTCGCTCACCGCAGTGTCCACACTGCGGACTTTGAAGCACATCAACCTGTGTGCATGGGTTGATGCGCTTTAAAGTTGGCAGCATAAACAGGGCTTAGGTTCATCTTTTTAGGATGGTCTGATGACACAGAGGAAAGCCCATATCTGGAGACTGGTTCTGGCTGGCCACAAGCACTTGGCCAAAGGTAGCAGTGCTGTTTTCAGTCATGGTCTGCTTTTCATTTCCAGCCAACCAATCAAGAGGTCTGTTTACACTGCCACATCTGCACCGCAGCAACCCAAGCGCTCAGGTTGCTGAGGTTGCAAATATGGCGCTGTGGACACTTACCAGATCATAGAAACCTAGAATTTGTTGGCAGCTAAGGAATGCTAGGCCCACCCAGTTTGCCTGTTTTTCCTTACATACAGTATCACCGTAGACCTTGCTTGATATCTGGCACTTTCTCCCTCCCACCATTCCTTTCCACTAGGAATACCCCCTCACCCTCCTCTCTTCCAGGGTGTGCATACTGAATTCCTTTAGTCTCTCCTCATAGCATTGGGCATTTGATGCAGACCCTGCACCATTTTAGTTGCCCTCTGTTGGACCACTTCCATTCTGTCTATGTCTTTCCGGAGCAATCAGGAGGACTGGAGTAACGAGCGAGGCGACTCAGTCAGAGAAAGCTCAGCAGAGCAAAATTGTTGAAGGACTCAATGTGGCAACATTATTTTACAGCCCAGTGTGTGAGTAAGAGTATGGAATGGGATGGGATGGAGAGAGCTGAGACAGTTGGCCAGTGCAACGGCGAGAAAGCGAGCCAGCGTTAGGGAGGGAAAGTTTGAGTGGCAGTCGTAGACCGGTGCAGCAGTGTGCAATGCTGTGGGAGCCCATTGGTAAGTTGTGAGCAGCCGGGGTGTGTGAGCACATGACAGTCATTGTGTTAATTATGAGGAGAGCGTGGAAGAGGGGGACCACTACGGTATGAGTTTTAAAATGTTATGTATATGTTAGAGCAGAGCTGATGGCACAACAGCAGGTTAAAGCAGAGATTTGGTCACAGGTCTTATTCTTACTATGCAAAATAACGATAATGAATGCACTATCTCTGAGCAGATGAACTACATAACAGGCCTCACTGAGCAAGTCAGAATTCTGAGACACAAGTATGCCATGGAAAACTCACCAAAGCATAGCCCTGTCAGAAGCAGAAGGGCAGAAGAGGTGTTGGAGGTTGGTATAACCTCCCCAGGTGCCCTGCTCAAAATGTAAGGCTGTCACTGCTGGAAGGATAGGAAATGGTGTGTTTTCACAGCAGTGCATGAACCCCCAGGTGTTTTCCATAGGATTTAGATGTGAGAAGCAGAGGATGACGTAACTTGAACAGAGAAAGAGAAGCCCTTGTTTTTTGCATCATATATTTATCAGGTTTTCCAATATAATTGACATACCAACATATATGAATACAAACAAGACATACATACACATAATAAGTTCATAACTTATGTTCATCAAGATCCAGTTCCATATTTAAATCACATCTCAAGCACCATTCATAAAATTATTTAAGCACCAATCGAAGTGATGAGGTCGAGGTCGGACTCCCATCTAGGCCAGAGACTATGCACCTTGCATACCATTCAGTAGGGCTTTAAAACCAACCTTCTCCCACGATTATGTTATCTGCAACTGACAGGGAGGCCACGTAGGGTTGCCAGGCTCTGAGAAAGAGTTCCCCTTTGTCTTTTATGACATAAATTAAATGCTTTAAAGTAAGGGCTTGCAGAATCAACGCTTTCCATTGAGATATGGTGGGCTTAATAGCAGACACCCACGTATTAAGGATACAATGTCTGGCCATAATCAGTACAACCCGGAGCCATCTTTGGAGTTGGGTCCACTCTGCCTCCCCCGTGTCCTCCACTCCAAATAACAGTAGCAGAGGGGACAGTGGAAGCTGCCTCCCTGTAATGGTTTGTACCGCCTTCACCACCTCGCTCCAGAAATCTTGCAGAACAGGGTAAGCCCAAAAGTAGTGGTAATAGGATGCTAGGTTGCTATTACATCTAGGACAAATAGGAGACACTGCAGGGTTATATTTATGGACAATCATTGGTGGACAGTATAATCTATGACAAAATTTATAATAAGATTCCTTATACTTATTACATATTAATATACCCTGATGGAGCTGGCATATTAGTTTCCAATTATCTTCTGATATAGGGGTTGCCATGTCCCTCTCCCAGAGCATCCCAGTTTTCTGTGTCATGCCTGGAAGCAATGTCTTACCCTCCCTAGCCACCCTACGAATAGTACCCCTAGGGCTTTTTTGTCCCGCCTGTATGACCTGTTCGAGTTGATCCCATGATGAGTCCAGACCCTGTAGCCTACCAACAGATCTACTATATGCTCTGACTTGCAGATAGCGAAAGAAATGTTGGTGCCCCAATCCAACCCTGGCCTGCAGATTCTCAAATGAGTCAAGCCCATTCCTGGTAAAGAGATTTTTTAAACAGAGAACCCCTCTCTCCTCCCATTCCTTATCTCCCGGGTCCTCCAGTTCCAGCAGGAAGAAAGGATTTCTCACCAAGAGTAGGAGCAGCATGTCCCCCTGTCTTATATCTCTCTGTTTGGTTATCCTCCTCCAGCTCTCCAGAATAGCCCAAACTAAGGGATTCATAGAAACACAGAAATATAGAATTTGATGTCCGATAAGGACCGCTTGGCCCACCTAGTCTGCCCATTTCCCTACCAAACAGATAAGCTGCAGATCCTAGTTAACCAACAGCCTACTTCCTCCTACCCCCGGCCCCAGAATTGCCTTATGTCCGTCCCATGCATTCTTGAATTCCCACGCTGTTTTTGACTCTACAACCTCCTCAGGAAGGCTGTTCCATGCATCCACAACCCTCTCAGTGAAGAAATACTTCCTCACATTACCTCTGAGCTGTCCCCCCTCTATCTTCAGATTGTGCCCCATTGTTCTTGCACATCTCTCTTTCTGAAAGATGCTACCCTCTTGGACTTTGTTGATTCCCTTGAGATACTTGAAAGTAGGCCTATACATCTTAAGTTCCTTTTGTCTTTCTTCATATGTCTTCTGGTGCAGACCCTGCACCATTTTGGTTGCCCTCCTCTGGACAGTCTCCACCCTGCCTATGTCTTTGCAGAGATGGGGTCTCCAGAACTGTACACAGTACTCCAGATGTGGTCTTATCAACTGTCTCGGCTCAGGCAGGTTCAGATACGCCCTCCAGCCCCTAGTGGAGAGGTAAGCGGATAGTCACCCCGGGCATCCCCTCTCTTCCAAGTCCAGCCATCCTGCTTCTCTAGGTCTACCAATCCAGTCCTATATGTAACGACACTGGATAGCTGTGTGGTATACCCCCAAGTCTGGAAATTGAAGCCCTACCTTCTCAGTTGAAGCTTTTAAAAACAGCCAAACCAATCCTTGGGCGTTTACCCTGCCAAATAAAGTCCGAAAAAGCTTTCTCTACCCTCTTAATGTCAGCTCTTCGCAGTTCAGTGTGCAGCATCTACAATCCATAAAGTATCCTGGGCAGGACATTCATTTTGATTAAATTTATTCTGCCCAGCCACATAATAGGGAGTTTCTGCCACCTAGCCAAGTCCGCTATTATTGTTTGTAAGAGCGAGGTGTAATTAAGATTATATAAGGCCCCAATGTTTTTCCCGACCCTAATACCCAAATATGTAAAAGCCTCCCAGACTGTACTAAAGCCCCATTCCGAGCTCTGTGTTTTGTCAATATCCTCAGGGCCCCCAACTCTCATCTCTTCCAATTTATCCAAGTTTAATTTATATCACGAAAATTTGGAGAATTGGTCAATCATTTCTAACAGCACAGGCATAGACTGCTGTGGTTTAACAACATATAATATCATACCATTTGTGCATAAAGCAATAATTTACTGTCCTTACCTGTCTTGCCTGTAACTCCCATGATATCGGGCAGTGCCCAGATGGCTATAGCTAGGGGTTCGAGACCAGAGCAAGAAGAAGGGGCGATATCGGGCAGCCCTGTCCAGTTCCATGACCTAATTCAAAACTGTCAGAGAGACTGCCATTGACTAAAACTCTAGCCCTAGGACCCTTATACATTTGCTGCACCAAGCCAATAAACCCTCCACCCAGACCAAACCGGGCCAGGATTTCCATTAAATATGGCCATTCCACCCTATCAAACATTTTTTCTGCATCCATTGATAGAATATGCACTGCTTCTTGTCCCTTCATCACCCCCCAGATCACATTCAACAGGGTTCTCATATTGTAATAAGAATATCTATCCTGGATGAACCCGGTTTGGTCTGGGGGACTCAGCCCCGGCAAAAGTTTATCCAACCTACTAGCCAATATCTTGGCCAGTATCTTAGAGTCACAATTTAGGAGGGAAATTGGTCTAAAGGAGGCACATTCAAGTAAATCTTTACCCGTCTTTGGGATCAGGCAAATAGTTTGTAACTCCCCCGACTCCTCCCTAGCCTCTCTGAATATTGCCTCCATGTGTTTCACTAACTGAGTTTGCATAGTCTTATAATATTCAGCTGGAAAGCCGTCTGACCCACTAGTCTTCCCCCTTTTAAGGTCTGCAATGGCTCTGTGAATTTTTGCTCTCGTTATGTCAGAGCCCAACCAAGTTCGTTGTGCTTCTGTGATTTGTGGCAGCGTAAGCCTATTTGGGAATTCATGCATTCCACTTCCCCAAATTCAGACTGTGAGCGGTAAAGTTCCTGATAAAATCTCATAAACCTATCTCAAATGGATTTTTTGTCCTTCTGGAGCACACCGTCCTCCCCTCTAATTGCATGTATCAGATGTGTCCCATGTTTCCCTCTTATTAAGTTAGCCAGCATAGTACCAGATCTGTTCCTCCACTCATAAAAATGTTTCCTAACAAAGAGACAGATTTTCCGTGCCTCTCCCAGCAGTAGATTGTTTAGGGCTTCCCTAGTCATTGTTAATAAGTGATGCACATTGTCTCCCCCCCCCCCCTCGGGCCACCTTCCTTTCTAAGACTCTAAGTCTCTTTTCCAAATTTATCCTCCAATCCCTAACTTTCTTTTTGTGATGAGCTACATAGCTAATTATAGCCTCCTCTCATGAATGCCTTTCCCGCATCCCAGAAGATGGCCTTGGATGGGGCCCATCTCAAGATTAGCTCTCACATATTGTTTCCATTGATCCTGCATATATTCTTTAAATTCCTTATTAACTAACGGGTAATTAGGGAATCTCCATGCTGTTTGGGTGGATTTTTCTCTCTCCCACTGTAGTGACAATATAACCATAGCATGGTCAGATACATGGATTGGGCTATGTTTAATATAGGTGAGCCGAATGTACCATGCTCTAGGGAGGAACAAGTAATTGAGCTGTGACCAGGTACAGTGTGGGTGGGAGAAAAAGGTGTACTCTCGAGTAGTGGGGTTGGCTGTACGCCAGCCATCTATGATATCTAGGTCAGCCATTCCTGACAGCCACTGACGAATGGCTCCTTTAGGGGCACCTTTACCCTCCGAATGATCCAGTGTAGGATTGAGCAGGCAGTTCATATATATCCCCCCCCCCCACAATGTTAAGTTCGGGAATTGCTCCTTAACTAGTAGGGCCATAAGTGTTCTATAGAAAAGTGGGTCATGAATGGCCGGAGCATACATGCTCCCAAACGTAACTTTCTCTCCTTGTAAATTCCCAACAACAAATACATAACGTCCAGCCTCCGGGTCCACCACTACTCATTCCATCTGAAAAGGTAGCTTCTTGTGCAGGAGAACAGCCACCCCTCTCTTATGTGAATTAAAGGCTGCTACGTAGCACTCCCCTACCCACCCTCTTTTTAATTTCACATATGCTTTATTCATAAGATGGGTCTCTTGAAGCAGAGCCACCTGGGTTTGTTGTCTCTTCAGAGCAGTCAGCAGCATTGTGCATTTAACAGGGGTGGCAATTCCCCTAACATTCCAAGAAACCACAATCAGGTCTTTCAAGCTAGCCATAAGTCCAACCGTTGTATTTTCCCCATCCTTGAACTATCTTGAGCTCCCCCAAGTCCCCCATCACATGGTTCCATAAGTTCTGATTGGTGATACATAAGGATCTTAGAACTACTATAATTCCACATAAGAACAAACAAACAGTAACTATATACAACACTCCCAACCCCCTCACCCTCACCCCCTCAGCCTCGTGCAACTGTGTCCTTCCCCATTGTAACAATAGCTGCAAAAAGCAGAAATTTTACACACCCTCCCCTTCATGAAGTTGAAATGCATTCCCCACCCCCATCCAGCCACAAATTACCCCATCCCACCGCAAATTACCTTAAAAGACTTAGAACAGTAACTGCCAGCATTATCCCCTTATGAGCCACCTGTTTGCAAACAATAGCAAATGAAGGAACAGAAAAAGGAAAAACAAGTTTCCTCCAGCATAATATAAAGTACACATAATTTCCTGTCCTCCGTTATGGTATAAGTGGATCAGTTTAGGTAGATATCTGGAAACATATATGAAAAATAAAAATAAAATGGTCCAAGTACTGCATGGGTCAGGGCGACACCTGCCTGAGTGGAGGGCGCACAGCGCAGCTCAGTCAAAGGCACTGCATCCCCCCCGCCTTCCCAAAGTCTTTCTCCTTCTCTGCTGGGATTCTCAAAATTATAAAGGCCAAGCTGCTCAAATCAAAATAAAATACCCCCATGAACACTCAGGGCATCTGTGATGGAAAGTCCATCAATTGTCAGTCCAAAAATGAGCATTTTAGGAGCCACTTATCAGCCTCTAAAGTATAAGAAGTTGGGAAAGAAAAATAAACAGAATTTCAGGGGCAGTAGGACCCCAGTCCCACATTGAGGTTTGCAACTATAATCATCCATTAAAGTCACAGTGCAATTTCGCTAGTTCGGGGTGCCATTTAGGGAGGATGTAATGTCCCGAATCACAAAACAATCTTGTGGCTTATGGAGTGACCAATCCTCTCGCCCAAAGTGCCATTTCCTGGCTTGCTCGATGTTTAGTCCTACTTAGCCAGAAAGCTTTCCCCCTAGCAGATGTCAAATAAACTGTTACAGTTCCTTAAAGATTATGAAGGTTCAAATTCAAGACTTGGCTCCAATGATTAGGCCAATCAAGCAAGAATACTTCAGGCAAATCTGTGCACTGGAGTAATTTCACCCCAATTTCTATTTTAGATCGCGAACAAATACCTCTGCCTTTGAGAGCTCCCAGAAAGAGTATACAGCTCCTTTGTGTTTAATTTTAAGGGTAGCCGGGTATATCTCATAGCACTCCATGCTGGCTTCTCGCAGCTACACCATCACAGAGTTAAAGGCCCGTCGACGCTTTAGGAAGCGGGAAGAATAGTCCTGAGAGAGAAATGATTGGTGCCCTTCATATTGCAGCCCAGGATGCTCCCGATATGCCTTCAGAATGGCCTCTCTGTCAGGGTAATTGTGAAATCTCATTAACATTTGTCATGGAGGTTGATTTGGGGCAGGTTTGGGCACGACTGCCCTATCGGCCCTTTCAATTTTCAGCTGCCCATTTTTAGGGGAAAGCTCGAGTAACCCTGGCAAGGTCTTGGCGCAGAACTCAATTATATTCAGGCCCTCCATCCTGTAGGAAAAAAACTAATTTGAGTTAAATATTTTATTACAATATTATTACATTCTTAATTGTTATTCTATATCCTTATATTGGCTTAATTATTAAGTCCTATAAATGTTTTTGATCAAATTAATGTCTAAATGAATCTTTAAAACAAGGACAATGCTGCTTAAGGCTTGAATACTAAAACAGAATAATGATGCCATGAAAAGGAAATACAGCATATATTGTCAACTTCAGAAAAAAAAAGTGTTTCTAGGATAGTCTGTTTAAATTAAATGGCTTCTTCCAATTAGTAGCAGAAGAGCTTGAAACTTGACATAATTTATAACCTTGTTTTTTAGTATCAGCCAGAGCACATCTCATAGGTTAACATAGATTTAGACTGGCTTTAAGAAATTAAGACTTTTATTTATAAAAAAATATGCAAAAACTCTGATATATTTCAAAATTATACAGGGTATTGGAAGTGCATTTACCTGTCCAGTGAGTAAGTTTTAAACCCATCAACAAAGAGTATTGTAAGCTATTTACAAAAATCTGTAGCCTCAAAACTGTTTAAAATATATCGACAAGTTTGGGGTCTATAGTAAGCTGACCTTGCTACCTTTTCAATGAAATGAGAGTTGAAGTGTTTATCTAATAGAAACAACTAGTCGGGTGGATTATGAGCCTCTGGATAGCAACATGAGGTCATGGTTCATTTATTTTAAACAAAGAAGATCCCTGTCTTAAAGAAGTTTTATTAAATTTATACAGTTCTAATGATAGTAGGTGTGCCAAACTAACATAATTTTAAACAGAAAAAAATGTACTTCTGAAATCTGTAAATACTTTTTAGATATCTATAAATGAAAAAGTTTTATAATGCTCTTATAAATTATAGATTTTATACTAGAATTGACATCATCATGTTTGGTCTCAAATGAATCCTCTCCTTTAGTTGCATCTAAAAATGTGAGTCTTATATATGAACAAAGATGCACGTAGATGCAAGAAAGAAAAGTTTTTTTATATCAAAAGTAGTTTTTCAGGATGAGGTCATATTGATAAAAAGCGGCTTAGGAGGTGCTAACAGTAACACCCTCAAAGAGTGCTCAGACCAATCATAACTTGATGGTGATGTCACCCAGTAAGTATGACATAAATGGGATGCTGGCGAAACTGGCCCAGAACTGCCTAATTCTTTGGTGTGTGAAGACCTGTGTTCAATGTCCTGACAATTTTGGATGAGTTCGGACTTATACTAGGTCAAAAGCTTGAAGCCACACCTGCTGGGAACATTGTTTGGGCTTTAACATTGCCACTGCAAGGAGTGCTAAACCAGCATGAAAGCCTACACAACTCTGCCACAGGTCCAGCTGCTGAAACTGACTGTTACAGAAAGGACTTTCTTCCAGTATTGGATTAAGCAAGGCCTATGTTTTGCATACTGAGAATTTGGACTAAAAGTAATGTTTTGGAATTTCTGTTAAGAGCCTGAACAAGAGACTGACTTTGGAATTTACCAGCCAGCAAGTCTGCAGTGCTGTTGAATAGCAGTGAGTCCAGAGTGGCAGGTTCAAAAGCAGAAATGAACTGAAACAGAAAAGAGTCACAGAGTCCAGTTACCCAAAACAACATTGCTGTCCACAGGGAGAAATATTTCTACAGACTGTGCTGAACTACTAAAATCTTGTCTGATTCTTCCCACTAAATCCTGAAGTGACTTTTGATGATTTGTGACGTCAAGCAAGAAGGATCAAGCATGTATTGCTTCATTGATGTCAAAAGACTCTCCAGTTCCAGGTTCAAGGGAAAAAGCAGACTAAAGCCAAATGCACCACCAAGGACATTTGTCATCCAAAATCAAAAGTTCTCACCAAGACTTTGAAAGTTAAAAAGTAGAAGATCACATCTACAGATAACTAAAACGTAAGTATTCCTTTAGCCTACTATTAATACTTATTTGGCTATCTGGGGTGATAACTTAATGCATTTTAGCTCCAAACCTTGGGTTTATGGTTAAGCTTGAATTTAAATCTAAAGAAAATACCCTTTTCATACTATAAAGTTTAAACAAGTATCATACCAAGATAATCTGAAGCACTAGTGTAATGAGTTGCTGCAAGTTCTCATAGTAAAAAGAAAAGGTCATGCTATTTATAAGTATGCTAAAGAAATAGTATAAACTGTCATGTATTATGCTGAATAGCGCTTACTCATTTACATTGCTTATTTGCTAAAATTTGTGTTTTACTTGATTTTCTAAAATTTGTTTTGTTTACATTACAGTTTATGTTTACATTAATTTTATTATGCTTGATATTTATGCTAGTTATGAATATTTAGGACTTGTACATATGTGAATAAAATATATTTATCTCTTATATAATCCAAAATGTGGCAACAGTGTTTTTCACCATTATTTTTGAATCTGGAGAGCATAGGATAATATCACGTGTGAATATTTATTTTTGGTAATTTATGAAATAATTTTTAGGTAATGCCCGAGGTGAATCCAAGTGCATTCTTATAAAAAGTGATATTATAAGCCTTTGTTCCGACAATCCCATCCAGTAATCCTTGAAGCCTCAAATTTAAACGACAATGATAATTTTCCTGGTAATCGAATAATTCTTTAAATTCTTCTAGCTCCTGTTGCAATGCAATGATTTGTTCTGGTAGTGGGAATGTGGTGTCTTCAATGTCAGAAATCCGTTGTTCAGCTTCATTTAATCTGATAGCATGTGTAGCATGTAGATTGACAAGTTCTTGTTGTTTGCGATCAAAATTAGTGGCAAGACTGGTGAGCTTAGGTTCCAGTGCGGCCAGGACCTGTTGAGTAACCTCACAGCCTAAGGCGCCGACTTCTGCGGCCGAGAAAGAAATATGGCCTACGCTCTCCACTTGTGAGGCCAGCAGCTGCTTCTTCTGATTTTCAGTAGTGGTACACAAGCTTTTTGTCGCATCCTCTGTCCCTCTATATTTCTCCTTGCTTTAGGTGGCATTTTCTTTTACTTTTATGCAGTTTAAAATGTTTATTTTGCAGCGGTCTGAGGAGCGAGGGAAGAGTGCATCCTTACTCTAGTCAGCTCATTAGCGCACCCCCCGAGAAGCCCTTTTGATAGACCTTGAAATGTTGCCCACACAGACCCAATTTATTCTGCTCCTTTTAATTTAAGCAGACGGGGGGTTATTGACTAACCATCAAAATTCATATCTACTGTATGCAGCAGTTCATCTCAGCATTTTCACTGAAATTCCCCTTTATTTCTGATAATCTTGTTATAAAAGGCAACTGTCCAGGCGACAAATGACCGCAGATGGCAGCTGGGGGAATGGGAGGAGGAGGAGCTGAAATGATGGAACCAAGGTTTTGTTTTTTAATTTTGAAAATTTTAGTAAAAAAATATATGATGTTCTAAGGATGTTTACAAGCATGATATGCTATGTTTTGAGGACTAAATCACTAGGGCTGGCAGTATAGCCTAGAGGTTAGAGTAGCGAGCTGTGAATGAGCTTGGTACATCCAGCAGACCTGACCTGGGTTTGATTCTCACAATCTCCACTTGCATACTGTGTAACTCTGAGTAAGTCACTTAACCGCCCAGTGCTCCCAGGTCATCCCTGAAAACAGGTACTTGTGCCTAGTGGGTCTTACCCGGTTACCAAAGACTAAAATAAATAAAATAAAAATAAATACTTGGGTATTTACAGTATATTTAGATGGCTCTTTTAAGAAATGTATCTGAATTCGAGAGATTTTACAACTTATTGATTTTTATGGCCTTTTTCTTGCAGCCTCTGGTATAGGCAGTAAAGAGGATACGGGGCAATGTCATTCACACTTACTTTTAAATGTGTCAAACAGCAATAATGAATGCTTTTCTTTCATTTTACACTTTGCTCAGCAAAGATGAGCAAGTCATGAAATTACTTCCCATTATAGTACTGACATTTAACTACAATATAGGTACTAGTAGAATCAAAACAACTTGTAAAGAGTATTTACAATTGTTTTCATACCTGAGGACTTAACTCCCAGACCCCTAAGTAAAGGGAGCACTGCTCCCATAGACCCCCCACTGGGGGCTTTGTCCCAAGACGACTGAGCTCCACCAAAATTTTACAAATCCGACACCTACGTGGAGGGGGATAGATTCAGGAGAGACGTGAAGAAGTACTTCTTCACAGAAAGAGTAGTGGATTCCTAGAACTGCTCTCCAGCAGAAATGGTGGGGGTGAAAACAGTGGTGGGGTTCAAGAATGCATGGGATAAGCACAAGGGAATCATAGTGGAAAGGAAGGGGGGAGGGAGAAAGAGCTGTAGATTAGGTACAGTCTGAGGTAATAATGTAGGTAGGGAGAAATGGGCAGACTGGATGGATCAAGTGGTTCTTATCTGCCATCAAATTCTATGTTCTATGTTTCTGTGTTTCTCTCTGAGACATAGAAGCCCATAAAGGCTTGTACTGGTCCCAATGCATGTGTAGCATGCTTGGGGACTAGTACATTCCCTGTATGTTTGCATGCCACAACTACTTTGAAATTTCACTCATTAGATTTAACAGGCTACTTCAACGACCCCAGAGTTTCAATTCAATTCAATTTATGTTGGCAAGCAAATTGAGGAGAAGCCCTTCTTTTACAACTGCAACCAATAAGAGTACAAACATTTAAATAGTATATAAGAAGCATGTGCACATAAAAAAATAGTTTTATCTGTAGCACTCACAACAGCTGCACAGTAGTCGACAAAACATAATCCTACCATAACCCTTTCTCCCCAATCTCATCCCATCCCCCACCCCAAGCATACTTTGTATTTTCATAATTCTCCAATTTCTTGCCTGTTTTCTTCAGGTGATCCAGAGGCTAGATGATACTGTAGGTTGAAATGTGACCACCTTACTCTCTCCATCTGCAGGTGTGAACACCTGCACTTCCCCATGCATCACACTTGTGGTGAAAGCACTCCTTCGGATATGGCCTGCCAGCCTTTTTTCCTGTGGTGCAGGCCACCAATGTTACTTGTTCCACAAAAGTCACAGTAGCATACTGTATTACCAGTGCTGTAACCAGGAAGCTAAAATATGTAAACAAGAATCTTCTACGAGTTCTCTAGTTTTATGCATGTTGTATTTTGTATTCTGTTCTAGGAAACCATTTTGTGTCATGTTAAGCGATGAATGGTTTGAACTTCATTCGGAGCTACTGGAACTCAAACAGAGCACAACAGTCATATAATAACACCAGCAGTGGTGGGGATTAGGAAGTATGAGCAACCAAAGTCAGTGGCAAGTGCCCAGAATGCCCCCTCCGCTCACCAATTAACTTGCAAGCCATGGCTTACATAGTAAATGCACTGTAACACCCATGCCAATTACAAACATGGGCACCTGGCACACAGTCAGTCTGAATATCTGGCCTTTATCTGGGTCACAGTAACTTTTCAGACTCTTGACATTCTCTTCCAAGTTTTGCAATTTCATCAACTTTATCACCAAATGTACAGATATCAAAATGTGTTATTCAGCATTCCTTTAACTAGTACTAGGCATTACTGCTTCCCGACTAACAAATACCATCAGAAAAATGGAAAGAACACTTAACGTACAAATTTACTGTAACAGTAGATTTTCAAGAGAATGTTCTCCATTAGGCCACACGTTTTGAACTACAGTCGTCAGTGCTAGGACCACATGGAAACTTTGTTAATTGGGGGCTGCCCACAGTGATGTGACACATTTATCTACATGTATATAAACATGGGGAGCATGAGCACTCCTTAGTTCCCCACCAGAGATTAACCTCAGAGGACCTCCAACTGTGGGGAACCAGGAGATAAGACCAGCACCAGGCATACAAGGAGAGGCATGGGGCTGGGTACAGGATGCATGGAGTAGGTTTCTAGGCACAGCATCTGATATAACCCTCACTGAAGCAAAAAGGGAGAAGGAGGGAGGGATGGCATGGCCTAATGGAGAAGATTCTCTTGAAGATCTACTGTTATGGTAAGTTCTTACATAACTGTTCACTCTTCTTCATTAGGTTACACCTTTGGAATGGTTTTCAAGCAGTACAAAGTAAAACTAAAACAATGGGACAGCCTGCTATAAAAAATAAGGATAGAAGGCCTTGCAGTAGAGCAAGTTCAAAGCCAGCACATCTACTAGAGTCTACTTCCAGACTGTAATGTTCAGTGAAGGTGTGGAAAGTGCTCCATGTGGCTGCAGCATATACGTCAGCAGCAGCAACATTTTTGAAACAGGCAACAACAGTGGCCACACCCCTTGTGGAGTGGGCAATGTTTAGACATGGGGCACCCTCTTTCCCAGGGGCAAACAAAACAAAAAACTGAGAGGACTTTCTGCAGTTCCTGTTGCGAGTAATACAGTACTGAAGTATTCTGTGTATATCCACTGTATGGAGCAGTGCTTTATCCTGGTTGGCAAGCACTGGGTAATAAACAGGAAGGTGTATCATTTGATTCAGTATAAATTCAGATACCATCTTTGATAAAAACTGAGGATTTCTACATAAATATACTGTCTTTATGAAAAATCAAACAAGGAGGCTCACACATTAGAGTCTGAAGCTCAGAAATCCTTCAAGCAGAAGTAACTGCAACTAAAAATAACATTTTCCATGACAGAAAACAGAGGCCACAATTTGCGGCCAGCTCACAAGGAGCCAATGCCAATTTCTCAAGTACAAAATTCAAGTCCCAAGGTGGAACTGTATTATGGATAGGAAGTTTCATATGAAGAATATCTCAGAAATGTATGGGACACCTCTAATTGGGCAAATGTATGACTATCAATAGGGGCATGGAAGCTAATATAGGTGCCAAATGCACCTTATTTGAGGAACACTGTAGGCCAGAGCCAGACAAAGACAGCAAGAATTCCAACACAGCATTTACAAGACATGTGAAAGGGTCCAAATTCATAGAAGCAGCCACAAAGTGAAACACTTCCATTTCAAGGAATAAGAATGTCTTGTAGAAGGCTTCCTAACTGCAATCAGGACATCAGCAACATTAGGGAATACCCCCACAATGTGCAATGGCTATGTCTTCAGAAGCCATATATGTAGATGTAGGGACTTCAGGTCCAGATGGATCAGGGACCGCTTGTCTGTGCCAACAGACCTTGTCACAGAGGTAGAGGGACAGGAGGCTCCACTGCCATCTGTTGAAGAAGTGGAAACCACATTTGGCAAGGCCATAAGGAAGCAATGAGGATGACAGCAGCACTCTCCACCATTAGCTTGAGCAGAACCCTTTGTATTAAAGGAATTGGGGGAAATGTGTATAGAAATTTCCAAGAGAGGGATAATGTGTCTCACCAAAAAACTCCAGGCTCTGGAGCATGTAAGCAGAAATGTGGCAGTTTTGCACAGTGTGGGGATGCAAAAATGTCAAAATCTGCATGATCCCATCTTATGAAGAGGTTGTTTATTATGTAGGTCAGCAGTTCCCATTTGTGAATCACAGACTGTGACCTAAGCCTATTCGCCAGGACGTTCTGGAGACCTGGGAGATACAAGGCCAATAGCTGCAGGCTATAGAACAGAGCCCAGTTCCATACTTTCATTGGTTTCCTGCATAAGGGTGTAACCCCCCTATAAATGGGGGTTCCTGAAAAGTCTTCCTTGAGCTTGCCTAAATGCTTACTGCCAGGCTGGTGTTCTGTGTTTTAGTAGATTAAATGTATTGCCAGAGAGTGCCTGCATAGCCTCTGTGTACTTTCTCTTTAAGAGCTGCCTGGATTGCAGTCTTAATTAATCTAAAAGGGAGCTCTGTTAGAAGATGTGCTTGTTTGCTGATCATTTGTTAGAGTAGTAATAATATTGCAGTTTGTTCTAACCTCCCTTCTTTGCAGCAAGGACTGTTCTATTTATCTCCACCAACTTGGCCCGCGGGACTGTCAGAATGGGCCAATCAGTACTGTTGGGACTCTAAAATGGAGCCTGCCTACAGGGGCTTGGTGGGGTCAAAACTTGTAGGGATTGTAGTTTTTTGCATTTTGGTGCCTAAAATAACCTGGAGGGGGAGCCCTTGTTGTGACTGACAGACAGATCAGCCAATCGAACCTTTTGGATCTTGGAGAAATTCCCAAGCTGCTTGTAGCTAGTTTCAGTTCTGAGTTGGGAAGTGAAGAGATAACAGCTTGAATGATTCAAGCAGCAGTCCCTGCGTATATTCGCGTGGGAGAACTGTGGAAAGGCCTGAGTTTCGGCCTGCATGCCTGCCTGCTGTCTCTGAGAGGGAACTTGTGCCTTTTCCAGACTGAATTTGAACTTGGAGAGCGAAGTAAGCCACTGAATTGTGACCAGGATCCTACCTGAAGAAGACCGAAGATTTGCTGAATGCGATTGGACAGTCTGGACTTCCAGCCACTTCTGAACTCCTGGATTGTGCAGAGACTCTGTAATTGTGACCGGAGAGCCTTTTGTCTGGTTCAGTAGAATTTCCTCACATGTGAATGTGTTGTGTGCTTATAGTGGGTCGTGATTTGGTTCCCCACTGTGGTTTGAATTGTGTTCTGCTTGCTGGAAGCTGCATTAGAATTTCCTTATGTGTAAATGAGCTGTGTGCTGCTAGTGGGTCGCGATTTGGTTCCCTACTGTGGTTTGAACTGTATTCTGCTTGCTGGAAGCTGCATCCAGCCCCACGGACTGAATCCAAAATCATCTCCATTGGGCCTGGGCCTTGCTGCACTGGCCCAGCCCGACTATCCGCTGCACAGAGAAAGCCATTGATGAGAGACCTGCCTGGGGATCAGCCCCCTGCTCAGCACTTGAACAGGAACAATGCTTCAGTGATTCGTGTGGGCCCCGCTTCTCCGGGCACTCCAGCTCAACAACCTGCAGTCTCGATTTCATCCTGCCTGTGTCCAGTATTGGGTATCGTGAGCAAACATCAGGGTAGCTCCCTGCAACAACAGCTAAATCTAAAGTGTTGTCATCTGATTGTCTTGTTGCTTTTTCTTTTACAAACTGAGCCCTCCAGCTCTGGATTACAAATAGTGTATGTTGTGCATGTTGTTTTCTTCCATCACAGGGCCCCAACCAGCTGCAATGTTTCTGGCTAGACCATCCTCTCCTTACCTGGGTACTCAGAGGTGTGACTGTGTGGGGACTTAAAGCGCATGCATAACTGTTTGATTAATATAACCTTTAAGCCAATCAACCTGATTACGCCCCTTCCTTGTTCAAGTCCCCTGAATAAATCAAATCTGACCTTTTTGCTGCATTAACCTGACTGTGGTTCCAGTTTGTGCCAACAGTACTGTACTGTTGCTATTTACTGTGCATAACCTTATTTTACAGGGGGTCCCCAGGGTCGAGCCAGAGGAACCAGCCTTGGTGGTAAGTGTAAACAGTGTGGGTACTGGTATGGTGTACAAGTGGTACTGCAGAAGTGATTATTGTATATTGCTCAGGCCACTAGAAGGGAAAGAGGGGGTTACAGTGTCCCGGAGGGCTGTGCCTAGGTTAGTTTGACCACCACCAACCCTGACCTCTGGGTGGAGGCACCTGTTTCAGAACTCAGGCACCTTAACCTGCTACTAGCCGTGCAGGCAGGGGTAGTACCCTTTGGGACAGCGCCACCAAGGGGTTACAAGGGATAAGAGTGTCCCCTTGTTTTTTGATGTAATGCATCACATTGACATCAACCATTTGGATTAGCTAAGGACCGGGGCAAAGAGGATTTTGAAATGCCTAGAGGTTGTACAGGATAGCCTTCATTTCCAGGACATTTATATTCAGCTCAGCCTTCACCCTGGTCCATGACCCCTGCATCTGGTAAGGGCTGAGATGAGCACCACAGTCAGAGCCTGAGGCATCCCTGTTATGGAACTGTACAGCAGCTGGTATGAGGAATGGCATACCCTTCAATAGGTTTTCACAATCCATCCAATGTAATAATGCTCTGCGAAGTGGAAACATGATGAGAACCATTTTGTACAGTTTGTCTTTCAACTGATACCACTGGACCCTAAGTGTACACTGAGAGATTCTCATATGAAGGTGTGCCAGTGGCACAGTCACAATGGCTACAGCCATGAGACCCAGGATACGTAACATTGTTCTCACACGGACATAATGGTTCCTGTATACCAACTGCACCTGTGCAATCAGATTATCTACTCTGTCCTGTGGCAGGACAGCACATCTCTTCTCTTTGTCCAAGACTGCCCTTATGTATTGCAGTCTTTGGCAGAGAGTCACTACAGACTTCCTCTGTGACCCCCACATCATCAAACAAGTGATGTGCCCGAGACAGTATGTTGCAGAGCCTCCCTGAAGTCAGCCTTCAGAAGCCAATCGTCCAGATAGGAGACCATATACAGGCCTTCCCTGCGAAGGTTTATTGCCACTACTGACAAGCATTTGTTAAAGACCTGCAGTGCAGAAGATAAGCAAAAGGCAACAGTCTGAACTGGTAGTGTTCTTCCTCCAACATAAAGTGGAGGTATTGCCTGCAGGATTTCCTGATCTAGACATGAAAGTATGCATCCTTCATAGCCAGAGAACAAAGCCAGATCTCTGTTTGCAGAAGGGGAATCTGAGGTTGCAGGGATACCATTCAAAACTTTTTGTATTCGATGTACAGGTTGAGATCTCAGAGATCCAACACAGGATGCAGATCCCGTGTCCATTTTGGGACTAGGAAGTATCTGGAACAGAACCCTTTGTTTCTCTCCTGAGAAGGAACCAGTGCTATTCCACGTTTTTGGAAATAACAACTGAACTTCTTCCTTCAGAAGGGATAAACAGCCCAGAGGATAAAAGGAAGGAGGTGGAGGATGATCGGGAGAGGTTTGTAACAGCTCCAGAGCATGCTCCCTTGTGATTATCTCCTGAGCTCACTCATCTGTAGTGATCTCCAGCCATTGCTTCAGATGCAGGGACAGCCTGCACCCCACAACCACCCCTGGAAGCGACAGTGGAGGTGGCAGCAAAAATGGAAGAGAGTCAGGCAGACCTGATGTCTTAGTCATCAGATCACACAATAGGAACTTCACCACCAGTGAAGCAGAATTCACATGGAAGATTTTCAGCAGTACAACTGGGGCCACCCATGCCGTCATTGTCCAGCGATGTCATCAGCTCTATAAAGGCATGGCCAGCACCGCTCCCTCCTCAGTTCTTTCCTCTGGAGACAAAGGGAAGCTAGATCTAGACATGGGGAACTAAGGAGGGAAAGAGGTGTCCATGCCTGAATATGAAAGACTGGATATACCAGACAGTCAAAGTTTTAGAACAAGAGCCCCAAGAAGGGGGATGGTGGGAGGGAAAGCAGACCTGATGACTGAGATCCCCTCGAAGATCTACTGTTATGCTAAGTTCTTACATAACTGTTCTAGCTTCTTCAGGGTTATCTCAGTCATCAGATCACACCATAGGAATGAGTCCTATGCAGTTACAGCTGCAATCAAACAGTCTGGGAGGAAGGCCAACCATAAACTGAAGACCGGAGGCCCTGCAGCACAGCCCTGCCAAAATCTGCACGGTCTCCTTAGGCAATGTCCAGACCGTAGCACTTGGAGAAAATATGGACGGAACTTCAGGAGGCAGCTGCACAAATGTCAGTGGCTGAGACCCCTAGGGAAAAAAATACAGAGGAAGCCTTACCTCCTGTGGTATGAGCTTTAACGTTCCAGGCAAAACTTTGCCATACTTGCTGTAGCAGGACACAACGCAATTTGCTACCATTTGGAAAAACATTGCTTAGAAACTAAAACGCCCTCTATACCTAGGGTGAAAGAAATGAACAACTACTTTGACTTGCTACTTTCCTTTGTGCAAAGGAGGTAATACTCCAAAGTTCTGTGTACATCTAGAGTATGGAGCAGTGCTTCCCCTGGATTAGCACACTCAGGGAAATAAACAGAAAGGTGGACAGACTAGTCGAGTGTAAACTCAGAGATCAACCTGGGGAGAAACTTAGGATTTGTGGGCAAAGATACCCTGTCTCTGTGAGAAATCAGATAAAGCCCTTCGCACCAGAGGGCCTCCAAGCAGAAGAAATAGCAACTAAAAATAATGCTTTCCAAGAGATAAAGCGTAGCTCACAAGTTGCAACTGGCTCAAAGGGAGACAGGATCAACTTCTCCAAACCAAAAAGTCAAATCCCAAACCAGGACAGGAGGACAGATTGGAGGTTTCGGATGCAGGATGCCCCTTAAAGAGATACAGGAAACATCCAGCTGAGCAAGAGTTTGGTCACCCATGGGCTCATTAAAGACTGAAATAGCCAAAAAGTGCACCTTGAGGGAGGAGTACTGAAGACCGGAGTCAGACAGAGAGATCAGGTAGTCCAGTATCTGGCTCACCGGACAGGTGAAAAGGTCCAGATTATGCTCTGCAGCCCTGAAGGCAAACTGCTTCCATTTCCTGGCATATGAAGCCCAAGTGGAAGGCTTCCAGGTGACCACCAAGATGCCCACCACTCTGTTGAAGACTCCAAATCTGGTGATGGCTATGTCCTCAGGCGTCGAGCATTCAGACGGAGGGACCTGAGGGTGGGATGGACCAGGGTTCCTTGAGCCTGTGTTAGCTGGTTCCTGTAAAGGGGTAGCAGAATCAGAGGTTCCTCCACCAACTTCTGTAGCAGAGGAAACCATGTCTGATGTCTGATAGGGCCAGAATGGAGCTATCAAAATTATGTTGGCCCCCTCCATCTGCAATGTGATGAGGACCATCCGAATTAGTAGGAACGGAGAAAATGCCTAAAGAAACCTACGACTCCAGGAGGAGAACAACGCATCTCACCTGGAAACCCCAGGCTCTGGATCGAGTGAGCGAAAATTGGGCAGTTTTGCGTTGATGCAAAAAGGTTCAACTCGGGATGACCCCATCTGTCAAGCAGCCCTTCTGCACCCTGGTGAGAGAAGCTCCTAGTCGTGCATGCTGGACTGAATCCTGCTGAGGCTGTCAGCCAGGGTGTTCAGCATACCTGCGGCATGGACCACCGAGAGTCTCAGACCATGATCTAATGCCGAATACCATGCTCTCATGACCTCTCTGCATAGGTGGTATGAATGAGTTACCCCCGTTTGTTGATGTAGTACACTACACTGAGACTGTCTGACTGGACCAGCAGCTGACTTAGAGTAAGGTGGCTCTGAAAGGCCTGCATGGGTACAACACCACCCCCATCTCCAGAATACTGATATGCAGGGAGGTTTCAACCTGAGACTAGGAGCCTCAGGTGTGAAGGGGACCCAGTGGGAGTTCCCCAGCCTGAACAGAAAGCCTCTGTGGTGAGGGTCTGCTGTGGAAAAGAGATCTGGAATGCAACTCCTTACAGCAGACTCAAGGGGCCCATCTACCACTGCAACATTTTGCGAACTGGGGAGGAGACCAGCACCAACTGATCCAACTCATCTGTGCATTGGTCCCATTGCACCTGGAGAGTCCACTGGAGGATGTGCATATGGAGTCTGTTCCACAGAACAGTGGGAATGGCAGTTACCATAAGACCCATCAGCCTCAGATACACTCTGGCAGGGATAAAACGGCTGTGGGTCACCTCCTGGTCCTGGGCTATAGGGCACTCCACCCTATTCTGGGGCACAAAAGCCTTCCCCTGTGCCAAGCCTAGGAGCACCCCTATGTATTGCAGCTTCTGGGATGGTAGCACAATTGACTGGGGCAAGATGCTGGTAATGCCCAAGGAAGGGAACAGCAGGAGAGTTCTCTCCAGAGTCCACAGGAGCTGCTCCCTGGATGAAGCCTTTGGGAGCCAATCAACCAGGTAAGGGAAAACATATGGCCTTTCCCTTCCGAGAGCTGCAGCTACTGCCGCTAAACACTTGGTAAAGACCTGTAGCACACAGGATACATCAAAGGGTAGCACCTTGAAACTGGAATGCTTGCCCTGAAACAGAAAGTGGAGAAACCTTCTATGAGGAGGGAAGACCAAGATGTGCAGGTAGGTATCCTGCATGTCCAGCGAACAGCGCCTGTCTCCTGTCTTGAGAAGGGGCATCAGGCCTGGCAAAGTTACCATCTGGACCTTTCGGTAATGGGCATACAAATTGAGGTCCTGTAGGTCTAGGATGGGTCTCAGATTTCCAGTCTTGTTTGTGGACAAGGAAAAACCTGGAATAGAACCCCTTCTTTCTCTGGAGGCTGGGTACTGGACTGATAGCCTGCTGGTGCAGAAGAGACTGTACCTCCTCCCAGAAAACAGACAAGTGAGCCAGGAGGTAAGTGGAGGGTAGGGGAGAGGTTACTGGAGGTTGCTTGATGAGCTCCAGTGTGTAACCGCTTTCTATGATTTGCAGAATCCAGGCATCTGAAGTTATGGTGCTCCACTGATTTAGATGGAGGGAGAATCGACCTCCGATAACCACCTCCTATGTCGATAACCAGAAGAAGAAGGTCTGGCAAGGAGTCAAGCAGAGTCAGATCCAGCGGTTGTGGCTGACCTGTCACTTTGTGGGCACTAAGCTGCGGCTCCTGCATTGGAGGAGATGGGCAAGGCAGTGGAGGCTCTTCATTTTCCTTAGGGCCCAGAGGCTGCACCAGGTCTACTGGATGCCTTGCGAAGAGCAGGGCACTGTCTACCCCTAGGCTGCATATGGTAGAGGGAGTGGACAGATTTTACAGCCCTGCCAGATACCTGCAAATCATTAATGATGTCCTGGACATCGGGCCCAAAAGGCTCAGAGCCATTGAACGGGGTATTAAGCACCTTCTGCTGAACATCAGCAGCAACGCCAGAGACCCTCATCCAGGAGTGCTTACATAGGCAGATGCTGGCGGCAGCAGCCCCGGCAATAGTGCCAGAAATATTGTAGAGGGCCCTGAGGAGGTGCTGGCTAACATCCTACGTAGTCGCGACCTGATGGAATAGCCTGTTGACGGCACAAGTGAACCAAGAAGCTAAGCGCCAGGCTACTGATCAGGGTCTTGATAAACTTGACCAGAAGTAGCAACAAAGTCAATGAAGTGGGAATGTTGACAGTGAAGGGGTGCAGTTGACAACCCCTGTTGACGGGATCTGAGATATCAAAAATCTCGAAGCTTGGGGCCTGGAAAAAGTAGCAGGCTGCAATAGGAGAGCTGTCATTGATGAATGCATCATCTAGGAGGCAAGGTATCAGTTGCAGATGGTAGAGCTGTTGAAGGCACAGGGCATGATGACCTGTCAACAAAGTAATGGGAGAGCCATTCATCGACGAGCCAGGTGTTGACGGAATAGGTACCCTTAAGGCCGTCGAAGGTAGAAAGCATCGTCGACAATAATGGGGTCAGCAACGAAGGCACGCTGACCCTGTTGATGAGCCTAGAAAAATCCAAAAGGCCTGAAGCCCTGGGCCTGGAGGAACCACAGGCCACAAAGGAGGGCTAGTACAGACAACCAAATGACGGAGCAGGAACTCAAAGGGTTGACGATGACAGAAGGTGTCATCGATGGCAGGGAGGGTGTGACAGGGTTGAACATGGCCCTATATCAGTTGTTATGGAGAAAGAGTTTAAATGCCAGGATCTGTTCTACTCACTAATTTTCTGTAACTTCTCTGTCTGGCTGCGCAACCAGATTTTCTTGTGAGATCTAGGACTTGATCACCCAGACGGTCTTGCAATTCTCTGCCTCTCACTACCTCTTTACCCTCACTTGCTATATCTGTCTTTTCTTCCACCTTACACATCTGCAGGTATATAACTATATGTGAATGTTTTTGTGGAAATGTAATTGATACTGGAATCCTTTTGTTTAAAACTGTACATAGTTATACTCTTGCAATTATTGCACAGCTAAAACTGTATATAGTTATACTGTTGAAATGATTGCAAAGCTATTTGGAACTCACGGGGTTAACCTGAGATGCAATTTTTAAGCCTTTTGCAGAAGATGTAAACAAGAGGTCAGTTCTGGGTCACAATGTTCTTTTTGCTGCACCTGCGGAAACTGACAAGAACATTGGAAACTTACAAGAACACTGTGTGAGAAGCATGCTGTTTTTCTTAACAAGCTCCAGCACAGACGTATAAAGAGGAGCTGCAATGTTCTGCAAAAGAGAGAGAGAGAGAGAGAGACAGAGACTGAGAGAGGAAAGTGAGAAGAAAAACTCAGAAGGACTCTATTTTCTGTGCTTCTTCTGCCACTGTAATTAGTTATTCTGAACAATTTTGTTTTATTTTACTGTTATTAATAAAACTCTCGTTCCGAATTTTACAACTGCTCTTGGTTTTCCTATGCTTCTTGACCTGTGCCTCGAGGACAGATGGTGTCAGCCTAAATGGGATTTACACCATGCATACTCTAAGCCAGGAGTTTTCTGCATGGGTACTAGACCTGGTACCAGGAAAGCATAGAAGAAAGGTATGGATTCTGCAACAGCAAGCCCAGGAGTAGTTACCAGGAGAATGGCAGCCAAACTAGCAGAGACAGAAGTCCAAGCTGAGACTGTACAGCTTCCACCAGTTATAAAAAAAGAACAGCCAGTGACAAAACCTGAAAGTCTGATTGACTTTTTCAAATGGTGGGCTATACAACAAAAAGAGATGAAGGAGCAGAGGAGAGAAGAGATACAGTGACAGGAGCAGCGGTGGCTGGATGCCTTGCAGGCTACAAAAGGCAGAGGATCTGGCACAGATCCGGATGAGCAACAGGACACAGGCAACTTGAAATACATTAAATTTACAACATTGTGTCCCTCCGATGATATTGAAGCATACCTGACAACTTTTGAAAGGGTTGCCACAGCCTGCCAGTGGCCAAAGCAGCAATGGGCAGTAAGACTGGTACCTTACCTGACAGGGAAAGCCCAACTTGCTTACAACAATATGGACACTGCACAGTCAGAAAACTATGACCTGGTGAAAAGCAAAATCCTGAACAGGTATGACATCTCAGGAGAGACCTACAGGTAGAGATTTTGGTCTCTGAAGTACAAGTCAGTCGACAATCCTCGAGAAACCTTTACCTGACTCAGAAAACTCCTGATAAAATGGCTCCAACCAGAGGGAAAACAGTCCCACAGATCATCAACACATTTGCAATGGAGAAATTCATCAACATCCTGCCTACAGATGTGTAGCTTTGAGTAAAATAACACTGACAAGAAAGTGGGGAAAAGGCTGTTTCTTTGGCAGAAAACTGCCAAATGGCCAGACAGATGCCACAGCAGCAACGTAACAGCTAAGCACCGGTAAGAAATTATTTTTCCCATTTAAACTCCAAGTCTGATAAGAACACTGGTGGGGGTAACAAATCTGCTCCCAAATACTTTATTTGCTATAGCTGTAATAAGCCAGGTCATATTGCAAGAAATTGCCGTAGTAAGAAGAGTGACACTGGAGCAGATGCATTCTTGGAAAATTGGGGCAAGTACTTAACAGATGTGAAGGTGGGAGATAAGACTGTAAAGGGATTTACTATTAATCGGGTGTCGCACCAAAAGAAAGTGGGGGTAGTACCTAAGTTACCTATACCTGTGATTACTGGAAATGACTTTCCAGGATTTACTGACTTAATCAAAGAAGGAATAATCCTGGTGTTTCAGCAGCTGTGGTGACAAGAGCTCAAGCAAAGGAAATTTCAGATGGTGGGGACTCGTTTCCTTTTGCTGATTTTGATTCGGACTTGTTTGAGCATAGCTCCAAGATTCGGAAGTCCAGGAAAGAAAGACTGCACCTGAAGAAACAGTGGCAACATAAGACTGATGGACATAAGGGGTTAACATATGAAAATGCTGAAACTGGGGAAGGGGGGCACGCTAGAGAGCTGCCTTCCAGGCAGGACGCACTCTATATGGGCTCTCTGTGGACATCCTTCAAACTATAGAATTTTATACTATAAATTCTCTTTGAACTTCTTTGCTCGACAGAACTGGTAATTTGGTAGCACCTGGATCAAAACACCACCAAATAGATGATGCCTCGGACCAAGAATCAGGAATTGTGAGGTGCAAAAAATTAATCTGTGCAGCATGACAAGGCCCTGGGCAGCTCCACCTCAACCAGCCTCTCAACAACTGAACAACCACCATAGCAGACACTCCTTGAATCTATGCGAGCCATGGATTCTATAATAGAGAGTACACTCACCTGATTGGAATCACAGGATGCCAAAATTAAGGACTTGGCTGGTAGAGTTGAGGAAATGAATAAACGGTCCACCTCAACTTTGGCGACTGTTGCAACTCTCATGCAAGAAAATGGGCACATTTGGAGCCACATGGAAGCACTTGAGAACGAGGTCCGGGCTGGGAATCTTAGACTGATGGGGATCCTGGAGGATGTTGAGGGCCCTAATCTACTAGTATTTATAACAGACTGGATCTTGAAACATTTAGAGATACCAGAGGGCTTTCTGTCTAATCAGTTTTGGAGAGCCTACCGGGTTAACTCCAGATCTGCTATGCAAAGCCTAGCTTCAGCTAGAACTGTGCTTATTGAGATGGCCGGGATGGAATTTCGGGACTTAGTCTTGGGAGTGACTTACGCAGCCTATCCCTTGCTCATTAATGGAGCTGAAATCAAATTGTATCCAGACTTGTCCTACGCTACCCGAGCCAGACACAAGAAATCTGATGCAGTCCATCAGTGGCTGCGAGCACTGGGGAATTTCATTTTCTTTTAGTCCTAGAATATAAGATTTTTGGTTTTGGGAGGAGGTAGTGAGGGGGGAGGGTTGCATGTTTTCATTTCAATTTCATAATGACGTCGACCACATGGTTGTCTAATTTCTTTAACTGAACATGCATATTCTGCCTCCCTGACCACTATAGACTGATACTAAGGGGATATATGCTGGGACCTTATGTGATAGCTGATATATCAGCATGAGTGTCAAGTGAGCTCGGGGTTATCATGAGTGATTGAACCCAAGCTCACTTGCTACAAGTGCTGCTATATCAGCTATCACATAAGGTCCCAGCATGTATCCATTTTATGCAATACGGGTTGTTCTTTTGTGCGAGTTTTGGTGCATTAATGTCATTGTTTGGTTTTACCTGTTTTGTGTAGTGTTCAGCTGTTTGGTGTTCTTCCGTGGTCTTACGCTTTTACTGCTTGTGTAATGCTAATTCTTCTAACTGCATTTTGTCTCCTGTTGTGCTGCAGTCTGCACAGAAAACGCAAGTGCTGCTTTCAGATTAATTTTATTTGGCTGTCTTAGGTTTTTCCTGGGTTTTTATAGGGGTATAAGTGTAGTTCGGCACATTAATTGTGACGTGAACACAGTACTGATATTAGGCACGTTAGCGTTGTGACGTGTACAGAGTACTGATATTTGCTGGTGACATGTAGACTATATAGATAATCTGAAGTGAATTTCACTGTGTAGACGTCACGTTTTCAATATCAGTCAGTGTTGCTGACAGTGGAATTTAAGTGATTACATATCACTTTACCCCTATTATATAATAATGAATAATCCATCTTGTTGGTATGCTTCTGTAACACTTTTTGTTAATAGGGTTCTGTACTGTTGAGAAGTTCAACTGGTGACAGAGATGGTTCAGTTTTTACTAATAGTTTGGGGACAGTGGAATAGTCCGATATGGAGTCATAGACTCCCTATGTAGAACATACAGTATCCTGTATACGGTTTAAATAGCAGTTAAGGTTAACTAGTAAATTTACCTAATAGAACTTCCTTACAGGATAACACCTACAGTCACTGAAGAGGCTGGCATTTACTGTGCTTTGGAATATCTCATGATTTATTTCCTTTCCCCCACCTCCTGTTGTACCAGAATGCATAATGATCAGGATGTATGTCAGAAGTTTGACTTGGGAGGCTTAATTGTACCTGCCTACCTTTTCTATATTATGCATGAGTGTAAAATGTGTGTTTTTATTTTATGAGAATAGTAAACAGAAAATGAAACTAAACTGATCACTGATTGTGATTTTCTTTCAGAAAAAGCTAACAATGTTTCTCTCCACGGTTATTTTAAGCAGCTGGAGGTGAAATCAAAACAGGGTGAACTTATGTTTAAAAAATGTAATGGGCTACCGTACAGAGTGTGGGTTAAACCTCAGACACAAGACCAGACAGAACAACTGGTTATACCACAAAACTATAGATCTGAGTTGTTACAGATAGCACATGATGGTCCTATGGCTGGTCACTTGGGGAGGGATCGCACCTTTGCCAGATTGCTGTAAAGGTGAATGTTTCCTTAACCTCTGAAAAAACTGCAGAAATTTGTACCTTGCTAAATACATCTAACAGTACTTTTACCACAGCACCAGGCTGAGCAAAAGGGGTCGAACATGTAATACTGACAAGGAATGTTCACCCTATTAGACAAATGACTTACAGATTACCAGAGCAGTTAAGAGCAGACGTGGTTAAGGAAATACAAAAAATGAAAGAACTGGGTAGCATAGAAGAGCGAGAAGTGCTTGGTCATCACCAATGGTGACTGTAAACAAAAAAGAAGGGGGTGTAAGAATCTGCTGCAACAAAATAGTCATGGATGAACACCACTGTATTCAGAAAAACTCTTATTTATTATCTTTTTTCTGGGACAACAGTTGAAACAAAGACAGAAATAATTACGTACATTTTCTTTACAATCTTCGTACTCTGCAGACAACTCTGGGTCTCATATGCAACATGGAAAATTCTTTTTTAACAAATATCTACAAACTCAGTCAAATTATTGTTTAGTCACATTGACTTTAAATAATCATAACAAAAAATGAAGGGAAAAGAAATAAACAATTCTCTAAGATAAAAATCAATTTTAAAAGGGAAAAAAAGGTCCTTTACCTTTGATAACTATCAATGACTTGCTTCCTATTGCCAGAATGTATTATGCCCCCTCAGGTTGACTTCTATGCTATAAAAGAAATCATATGTTCATTTTTTGTTATGATTATTTAAAGTCAGTGTGACTAAATAATAATTTGACTGAGTTTGTAGACATTTGTTAAAAAATAATTTTTGTTGTCTGCAGGGTATGAAGGTTGTAAAGAAAATGTGCTTAATTATTTCTGTCTTTGTTTCATTCTAGAAAAAAATCATAAAGGGACCTGAAGAAGTGGCGTAGCCATGAAACTGCTGTCCCAGAAAACAGATAATAAATAAGAATTTTACTGAATACAGTGGTGTTCATCCTTGACTATTTTGTTGTGGTATGTTGCTGGTACTAAAAGAATGACCCAATAGCTTAATGCATTAGTAAACAAATAGGGCAACCTGATAAGCTTCAATTGATAGATGTAAGAATCTGCCACAATTTTAGGAAACTTAATCAAGTGTCAGAATTTGACAGTTATCCGATGTCCAGAATAGATGATTTGGTGGACAGACTGGGAAGTGCCAAGTATATCAGTGCCCTCAAGCTCACCAAGGGTTACTCACAAATCCCACACCTAAAGAATCCAGAGACAAAACTGCTTTTGCCACTCCTATAGGATTCTATCAGTTCACCACCATGCTGTTTTGTTTACATGGTGCTCCCGCTACATGCCAGCGGTACATAGATGTAATTTTATGCCCTCACGCTGGTTATTGTGCTGCATACCTGGATGATGTTGTGGTGTACAGTCCAGACTGGAGAAGCCACCTGGAACACCTATGAGCAGTTATCCAATCGATCAAAAAGGCAGGTCTGACAATTAATCCTACCAAGTGTGCATTGGGCATGCATGAAACCAGATATCTGGGCGATGTTTTGGGAAATGGAGAAGTCAAGCCAGAAGTTTCCAAGACAGAAGCTGTAGCTAACAGCCCTGTCCTCAAAACCAAGAAACTTGTCAGGTCATTTTTAGGGCTGGCTGGTTATTATCGGAGATTTGTTCCCAGTTTTGCTGAGTTAGCAACTCCCCTCACTGAACTCACAAAGAAACAGTTCCCAACTAATGTGAAATGGACCCCAGAGTGTGACGAGGCATTTCGAGCTATTAAGACTGCATTATGTTCAGCCTCTGTTTTAAGAAGCCCAGACTTTGAGAAAAAAAAATTGTTACAGACTGATGCATCAGAGGTAGGCCTAGGTGCAGTCTTGAGTCAGCATGTAGATGGGAAAGAACATCCTATTCTACACATAAGTAGGAAATTGCATGACAGGGAGAAATGGTACTCCACCATTGAAAAGGAATGCCTTGTGGCAAAGTGGACCATGGAGTCCCTTAAGTTTTACTTACTAGGAGCTGACTTTGTACTTGTAACAGATCACAATTCTCTCTGTTGGCTTAACCAAATGAAGGATAAAAATTCTAGAATCACATGGTGGTACCTGGCACTACAACCATTTAAAATTAAAGTGACGCACAAATCTGGGAAAGAGAATGTCAATGCGGATTATCTGTCTAGATGTGGATCAAGAATTGAGAATTCTGAAGGTTGAAAAACAAATGTGTGAGTTTAAACTTCATTATTTGCTGTACTGTTGTTATGAAAAAAAGGATACTGCATATACACCGAACTGTAAAGGTTATATGCTTATGTTTGATGAGAATTACTGGAAAGTTTTGGAAACCTGTTTTTGTAAAACAGGTTCCTTCTTAAGGAGGGGGTATGTGACAGGGTTGAACATGGCTCTGTCCAAGTTGTTATGGAGAAAGAGTTTAAATGCAAGGATCTGTTCTATTCTCTCCTTTTCTGTCTCTTCTCTGTCTGGTTGCGCAACCAAATTTTCTTGTGAGACCTAGGACTTGATCACCCCGACGGTCTTACAATTCTCTGCCTCTCGCTACCTCTCTACCCTCACTTGCTATATCTTTTTTTTCTTCCCCCTTGCATATCTGCAGGTATAAAAATATATGTGAATGTTTTTGTGAAAATGTAATTGATACTGGGATCCCTTTGTTTAAAACTGGATATAGATATACTGTTGAAATGATCGCAAAGCTATTTAGAACTCAAGGGGTTAACATGAGATGCAATTTTTAAGCTTTTTGCAGAAGATGTAAACAAGAGGTCAGTTCTGAGTCACAATGTTCTTTTTGCTGCACCTGCTGAAACTGACAAGAACATTGGAAACTTACAAGAACACCGTGTGAGAAGAATGCTGTTTTTCTTAACAAGCTCCTGCACAGACTTATAAAAAGGAACTGCAATGTTCTACAAAAGAAAGAGACAGAGACTGAGAGACTGAGATTGGAAATTGAGAAGAAAAACTCAGAAGGACTCTGTTTTCTATGTTTCTTCTGCCATTGTAAACAGCTATTCTGAACAATTTTTAATTTTTTATTTTACTGTTATTAATAAAACTCTTTTTGCAAATTTTACAAGTGTTCCTGGTTTTCCTATGCCTCCTGACCTGTGCCTCAATGACAGAGGGTCAAAGGCACAGAGCCCAATAACCCCATCAATGGGCGGTCACAATGGAAAGGCATCTGCTGACGAGACAGGGGTTGCCGGCCAAAAGTCTCGCCCAGTAAATCAGGCAACAATGCTGTTGGTATGGGTCTGGGAAGAGCAAAGACCTGGACAGTGACCCTTGACGAGGCCTACGCCATCGACGAGGAACCCACTGGAGAAAGAAGCCACAGGAGTCGGGAATGCTGGGGGGTGGACCCGAGAGGCTGCAACCTGATGTCCGGCAAAGCAGACGGCAACGTTGTCGGTATGGATCTGGTAAGGGCAAAGACCTGGACATCAATCCTTGATGAGGCCAAGCCATGAAAGAGGAACCCCTGAAGAAGAAGAAGCCCTTGGAGGCCGGGAATTCCAGGAAAATTGGTCACGGTCAGCCAGGAGAGAAAAACCCAAGGGCTAGTCCCAAGCCTGCATTCTGTGAACCTGAAGAATCTGCTGGCGATGGAAAGGAAAGGAACCCTGGAGGGTCTCTGCACTATGCAGGGAAGCTGAAGAGTTTTCTGCTGTGCTGGAGGGCAAGAGGATTAAGCCTCCACAATGGCTCACAGTCCCCGAGGATGAGGTCAGGTCTGAGTCAGCAGAAACAAAAAAGGAAAAGAATACCTCTGGAGAGGCAAAAATCCACCCATCGTGGAAGCAACAGGGAAGAGAGAAAGAAAAAACTCTCTTAAGAGGAGTCTCTAAAGAAAAGAGATTCCGAAACTAATTAAAACAAAAATTGTAGGCAAAAAAGGTGTGAAACTGTGTTGGAGTTTCCGTGGAGACCCAAGCAGACCAAGTCAACAGTGGGAAAGAACTGAGGAAGGAGCGTGGCTGCCCGTGCCTTTATAGGGTTGATGACGTCGATGGATGGCCCCAGTTGTACTGCTGAAAATCTTCTGTGTGGATCCTGCTTCACCAGTGGTGAAGTTCCTATGGTGTGACTTGATGACTGAAATAACCCTGAAGAAGATCTGGTGGTGGCAGGGCCACCAGAACTGAGCGTTTTGTCTGCTTTTAGATGGGTACCAGAGGTAAGGGGGCCACTTCCTTTACCACAGCCCTGGTGACAGTAGGCACGGCTACCTTGGGCAGCATGCAGATTAAAGGAGCCCCTCTAATGAGTGAGATACAAGAACTTTACAGATCTTAATGTCATTTTTGAGGTCTGAAGGCCACGTAAGGCCTTGTTAATATCATAACCAAACTGTTTTTTCCCTCTGAAAGGGTCAAGCAAAACTGCCTGGTGCACATCACTGGCAAAGCCAGCAACTCTAAGCCAAGAATATCTCCTCATGCAACTGCTAGAAGTTAGCTGCCCTGACAGAACCATCAGAGACATTTTAAGCTGAGTGTAGCAAATGTTTGCAAACCTCAGCACCAGAAGATAATGTTTTAAGTAAATCATTCTTGGCAGAAGCCTGGGGTGCAGTACTAGCAGATTTCCACAGACTAGCAGATTTCCACAGACTTTTCAGATATTTTATCATGTGGGCCTGGTAGTCTGAAATCCTAAGACCCAATGATGCAGAGCTATAAATATGTTTGCCCATCACATCCAGCCTCCTAGATTCTTTATCAGGAATCAAAGTACTCATATGTTCAAGTGCTCTAGATCTATCATGAGCAGCCGTGATGACTACAGAGTCAGTTTCTGGCTGGCCAGCATAATAAGGCTTAGCAGAAGGTGCAGGACACTGCTTATCAGCCTTTCTAGGAACTGCAAGCAGTGAGTTTGGTCTATACTATTCAGCAAAAGCAACATCCTCTAATGCAGAATATATAGGTGAAATTATAAAGGAGGGGGACTCAGCACGTCTGTCATGGCATGGGTGTTCAGGAAGAACACGGATAGGCAAATCTCGAAGGAAAATGCAGTAGCCGTGTATTTACTTGAAGAAGCAAGCAAAATGAAATAAAAAATAAAAGACTGGAATATCACAGCAACCTTAATCAAGTGCTGGCACTGCGGAACCTTTCTGGGATACTAGGTGAAAAGTCTGAGGTCTCTGTGAAGCAATCTGTGCCAACGAGGTCTCTCCCAGAAACAAGGCTCAGTCCCAAGAGTCACAGTCCCATTCTTCAGTGCCTCTAGCAAGTAATCTCTCCTCTGTAGTGACCAAACACCAGCTGACCCAAGTTCCAATCGGCAGGGATTCCTTTAGAGGAAAAACTCCACCTCCCAACTCTCATATGTTCCCCACAACATCAATCTTCACAGAAAGTACTAGAATGTACACAAAAGTAATATGGCATTAAGCAAACAACGATAATGCATTTAGTACAGTCAGTGGTACTCAATATCAGAACTGTGCCTTAGTACCATAAATATATAAGAAATAGGCAAACACCTAAGAAATACTTGCTAACTATAAGTGTGGTACATGCTGTCAGGATCAATTATCGTAAAAATTCCAGAATATACCAGTAATTCTGCTGCACTATTTTTCTTTTGCCACAAGATGGCACAATACATCTAGTTACTGCTTCACTGTTTCTACATACATGATATCACTCCTTTCTTTTTATCAGGTTCCCCCACCAGATGACTTTTTGCATCTGGGGATCTTGTCATTTCTCTTTTTGCTTCTGTATGGAGCTGCAACACTATTTGAGCACTGGTTCCAGGAAAACTGCCCAACTAACGAGGGAAGGAGTATGTTCCGGGTAACAAAGGGAAAACAGAGAGGATAGGACAGAAAAGATACACAAGACTCAGAGATCCTGTCTGGCCAGACCAGGGATGAAACAAAGAACATAGGACAAAAATAGGACTCCATTGCCCAAAACGGGGGCCTAAACCTCTATCTTTCTCTCCTTTCTGTATTTGTAATTACCTAAACAATGATAGGAGACATCAGGCCTATCACAGCCTCCAAAGATATCATTAGATTTATTTTTGTGGTGAAACGATCAAATTCTTTTTTCAGTACAGAAAATCTCAAACAGCCTTATTAGATAAGTTACAGGATCAGCTTAAGGATTTACAAGAACAGCATGCCAGGGGTGATATGGCAGTAGTTCCCATGCTGGAAGCAACCAGACAAAGAATCCAGGAAATTTAGGAAACTAAGACAGAGATGGCTTTATGTTATTTGAGACAGAGGTATTATGAGGAAGGATCACAGACCCCCAGACCCTGACCTATAGGATTAGACAAAGAGTGGGGCAGATGACAATCACACAAATCTGGTGCTCTACCTCTGAGAAACTGCTTTCATCACACAGGACATACTGGAGGCTTTTAAGGCACACTATCAGCAATTGTATTCCCCTGATATTAATCCAGCACCATAGGAGCTTAAGTCTTACCTGGACCCACTGAAGCTCCCTTTCTTGCCCCAGCAGCAGATTTTCTTTTTAGAGGCCCCAGTATACCAAGAGGAATTAGAATTAGCTGTTAAGAGTCTTAAAAAAGGGAAAAGCCCTGGCCCTGATGGGCATATGGGGGAATTTTGTAAAACCTTTCAGGACCAGCTCCTGCCTTCTCTACTTAATACCTGCAGAGAAGTGATGGAGGGGGGAAAGACTCCACCATCTTGGAAGCTGGCCACTATTTCAGCCATTCCAAGCTAGGGACGGACACAACTCAATGTACCTCATATAGGCAAATTTCTGTATTAAACACTTATTATAAATTATTCACAGCAACTTGGCAAAATGATTAGATAAAATCCTGCCACTTACCATTACCAGAGATGAGACTGGATTTGTCATGACCAGACAATCACAGGATAACATTATGTGGACCCTTCACGTCCTTTACCATGTTGCTCTGTCGAAACTTCCATTTCTGTTATTTAGCCTGGATGCAGACAAGGCACCCAGTTGTCATTTCTGGCTGATATTCTGGGGAAGATAAGGTTCCTCTGACAATTTGGGACCATTATCAAGCACATCTATGACAGCCCTAAAGATTATGTTTAAGTTAATCTCTACACACCTTTTCCACTTTTCATGGTGCTCAGAAGTGGTACCCTCTCTTGCCCCTATTGTTTGCTATTAATATGGAATCACTGGCATAGGCCTTGAGGTAAAATTAGGCCATCTTGGGCATCACTTTGGGGAAAAAAAGAAGTTGGCCTTGTATGCCGACGACCTGCTGGTATATGTGGTCCACCCCAAAATGGCATTAACTCACCTGTGGGGACCCTCACAGCTTCTGGGACCCTAGCAGGCTATAAGTTAAATATGAATAAGACAGGGTGCTCAGGCTGAATTATGACCCCCTTCCCCACCATTACGGCTACTTATGCCTTTTTCTGGGACTCCCCATCCTTGAAATATTTAGGGGTGCAACTTACGGTGGACCATACTCACCTAGTTTCTCTTAATTATGATCCTTTAGTACAGCAGGTCTCAATGAACATGCAGCTTGGAAGAATCTATCCTTTTCATTACTATACTGTATAGACACAGTGTGTACAGTATATATCTCTTACCCTGTATTTTATATCTAATTCAAACTCTTCTGGTGACTCCCCCCCCACCCAATTTGTTTAGGGACTAACTGACATGGGCAAAGACCCAGCATTAGGTACACTTTCCCAAATGCTTAGGAGGTTTGGCCCTCCCTAACTTAGAGCAGTATGATAAGGCCGTATAGCTTTATACTATATTTCATTGGCTTAATATAAAATATAAGGCACACAGAAAACCCTATGAAGACAGACTGAGGGAGCTCAACATGTACTCCTTTGAGGACAGGAGGGATAGAGGAGATATGATCGAAACCTTCAAATACATGAGAGGCATAAACAGGGTTAGCACAGAGAGGATTTTTAGGTTAAAGGGAGTGAGAGACACTAGAGGACACAGCCTGAAACTGGAGGGAGAAAGGTTCAAAAGGGAAATGAGAAGACACTACTTCACGGAAAGGGTGGTGGCTGGGAGGAAGGCACTGCCGGAGGAGGTGGTAACATTGAGGACAGTGGGCAGTTTTAAGAGGGGATGGGACAGGGTCAGAGGGAAGGCCACTATGGGATGGGGAGGGGGGCAGCTTTTATTTATTTATTTTACTTATTGAGAACTAGGATTACAATAACCTTTGAACCAGAAATAGCTTGGCAGAAGACACCAGGAGAAAGGACTGCTGTGTGACTGGACTTCTCTGCTGGGACTAAAGTAGAAGAACTTTTTTACTTGGACCTTGGACCTTTAACTTAGGGTAAAAAAAAAACTAACATACAAAACAAAAAAAAAAAGTGTGTGTTTGTCTGGGTTAACTGAACTGAATGGGTATCTGAATAGTTATCTAGGTGTAAATCTCAGGTGATTGAAAGGACTTAACTGCTGTGAGGTTTAAATTACTTGTAGAAAGAATCTAGTAAGTAGGGGGACTGGCTTAGCTAGAGGGAAGCTACATTTAAAGACTGCCTTAGAAAGATTCTGCTAATAGCTTGGCAGAAGACAGGAGAAAGGACTGCTGTGTGACTGGACTTCTCTGCTGGGACTATATTGCCCTCCTTCCCCCCCCCCAAAGCTAGTTCTATTTTTATAGGCACAGGATTTGACTGACAACAGAAACTTCCTGTTTGGGAGCAGGAAGTGAGTGATCACAGAACCACCAAAGACCCACCATCCTAGAAGGGCAAGAGTAGCTCTCCGGCCCCCTCTAGCTGCTGGAGGCCTGCCTCTGAGCAAGTAAGTGGTCTACTGAGAAATATAGGATATTCTTGTCTCAGAACAGGACAATCAGGAGCTTAAAGGGCACACAGGCAGAAAGTAAGGAGAGAGAGAGAGAAAAAAAACAGAAGAAAGAGTAAGGATTTCAAACAGTTAAGGGGCCAGAAATAAGACATGATTGGAGTGGTGCAGTGCAGTGGCTGTGGAGCAGCAGTCTTCCGGGAGACATTCTGGAGGATGCGGTGTTGTCCCATCTGCAGACACCTCTCTGGGCTGAGGGAGGAGGTTGCTCATCTCCAGGCTGAGTTGGCCAGGATTTGTGGGACCTCCTCTTCCATCCAGAGACCACCAGTGCCACTGCAGTTGCCTCAGAGGTTGTCAAGAAAGAGGAGCGGTTGGACCACAGTGGGCTCAGGGAGGGTGAGGGTGGTGAAACAGAGGCGCATCCCTCCAGTGGTACCTCTCCACAATTCCTATGCCATTCTGGCAAAGTGTGGTTCCTCTATGGAGGCACCCGCAGTGGAGACCAAGGAGGATGCTGGGAACCTCCACAAAGGAGACCCACAGGAGGGTGGCAGGGACCCTGCAGGGGAGAAACAACTCCTGGTGGGGAACTCCATTGTTAGGAAGGTAGAACTGGGGAGGAAGGGAGAGGGAGGTGGCAGCCTGCCTGGCGCCATGGCTTGTAGGGACAGGGAGCCGAATCCTCAGGATTGCCGGAGCAGCTGCACAGGGAGGGAGCTGGATGTCATTGTCCACCTAGGGACAAATGACCTGGCTAAGAAAGGATTAGAGAAGTGCAGGAAGAGTTTGTGGAATTGGGAGGGGCCTTAGTCAAGTAGCACGCACTGAACCTTCTCGGAGGTGCTGCCCATCTATGGCATAGGAGAGGCTAGGGTGTTCCGCACCATGGATTCAATCAGTGGTTGAAAAACTGGTGGAGCTCAGGATTTGGCTTCACTGGGGACTGGGGTCCACCTGGAGTGATGCAAGCCTATACTGGCATGATGGGCTGCATCTGTCCGAGGGGAACCAGGATCCTAGGTGATAGGTTTAAATGCTTCATTGGCAAGCTTTTAAACTAGCCAAGGAGAGGCACTGGAAAGGAGCAGGAATCCTAGCCCCCAAATAATCATCATGGTAGTAAGTGTGGCAAACACCAACATAGAGGTGTCGATAGGGAGAAGGGCAGGGGTAAATGGAGAAAGTGACAAAGGCAAGAAGGACAGGGATGGGGCAAAGGGAGTAAGGCCATCAGGAAATGGAGGTAATGAGTACCAATGCCCATAGTCTGGGCAACAAGCTCCTGAGCTGGTGGCCATGATGGAAGAGGGATGCCTGGATATCGTAGCAGTCACAGAAATATGGTACACAGAGAACCATGACTGGGATGTTAACATACCAGGGTACATAACCTACAGGAGAGACAGGCAGCAGAGAAGAGGGGGAGGAGTAGCTCTCTATGTAAAGGAAGGGATAAAAGCAACTGAACAAAAGAGTAAACAGGGAGGAGAAGAGGCACTGTGGGTCACCTTGGAGACTGGAAAGGCACCACAATCCGCACAGGGGTTGTGTACAGACCCCATGTCAGGGGAGGAATGGACAAGGATATGATAGAAGGCATTCTTAGAATGGCAGAGAAAGGGAGATACTGTTGATGGGAGACCTGAATATGCCAGGTGTTAACTGAGCACATTTGCTGCAGCCACATCCAAGAGCAGGGCCATCTTGATGCCCCACAGGTGGCAGGCATTAGACAGCTAGTTTGGAACCCACTGTGAGGGAGCAATCTTAGACCTCGTACTCTCAAACGGAGGCAGTGAGAGGATCTCAGATCTAGAAGTGGGTTGCCATCTGGGGACAAGTGACTATCAAACAGTGTGGTTCACGTTAAATTCAGCTACAGAGTCAAGCCATACAAAAGGGAGGGTACTGGACTTTGGTAGGGCTGACTTTAACAAAGATGGGAGAGTGCCTCAGAAAAGCACTAGCAAACAGGCTAGAAGGAGGTGTGGAGCAACAATGGGGAATCATCAAACTGCAATCACAGAGGCAACAAGCCTTGCGTGAAGCAAATAAACAAATCAAAACGAAAGAAAAAGTCACTATGGTTCTCAAAGAGGTGGCTGTGAGAGTCAGGAAGAAAAAGATAGCATTCCGGAAGTATAAGGAAATACAGAAGGAGCAGGACAGACAGCTGTACCAGTTAAGGTAGAAGGAAGCAGGGAGGAAGTCAGAATAGCAAAGGCCCAAACTGAGGAAAAGATAGCCAACCTCGTTAAGAAGGGGGATAAAACCTTTTATAGGTACATCAGCGAGCGTAGAAAGACAAAGGGAGGGATAGTGAGGCTGAATAGAATGAACGGTGGGTGGGCAGAGGGGGACAGAGAAAAAGTAGGGATACTGAATGAATATTTCTGCTCAGTATTCACAAAAGAGGAGGGGGAAGTGCCTAATCCAATTAACAGAAGCACTCTTGATAGGGGGGTCGATCCTAGGCCTTTCACAGAAGAAAGGGTTCTGCAAGAACTCCTAAAACTGAAGGTGGACAAAGCAATGGGTCCTGATGGAATTCACCCCAGAATTCTAAAAGAATTAAGGGAGGAACTAGTGAAACCACTGGCTACTCTTTTTAATAAATCATGGGAGGATGGTGTGGTACCCGAGGACTGGAGAAAGGCAGATGTGATTCCCCTTCACAAAAGTGGGACCAAGACAGAGGCAGGAAACTACAGACCCGTCAGTCTGACCTCTGTGGTAGGGAAAGTGATGGAGTCACTTCTGAAGGAAAGAATAGTTGAGTACCTAGAGGCCAATGGAGCACAGGACCCAAGGCAGCATGGGTTCACAGCGGGAAGGTCATGTCAAACGAATCTAATAGATTTCTTTGACTGGGTGACCAAAGTAGTAGACCAGGGAGGAGCTGTGGACATGGCCTACCTAGACTTTAGCAAGGCATTTGACACAGTCCCACACAAAAGATTAATAGTCAAATTAACCAGCCTGGGAGTGGGTCCCAGGGTGGTAGCCTGGGTAAAACATTGGCTGCACAACAGGACACAGAAGGTAATTGTAAATGGAGTCCACTCTGAAGAAAGAGGGGTTACTGGGGTACCGAGGGTTCAGTATTGGGTCCAGTTCTTTTAATGTCTTCATACAGTGACATTGCAGAGGGACTGGAAGGAAAAGTATGCCTTTTGAAGATGACACAAAGATCTGCAACAGGGTTGATACACAAGGAGGCGTGGAAAGGATGAAAAGGACTTGGCAAGGTTGGAGGAATGGTCAGAAGTATGGCAGCTAGGATTCAATGCAAAGAAGTGCAAAATAATGCACCTGGAAACAAGAACCCAGGGAAGAATACACAATGGGTGGGAGGTAGTACAACAACAAAAAAGGAAAGGGACCTGGGGTAATCATATCAGATGACCTTAAGCTTAGCAAGCAATGTGAGAAGGCAGTAGGGAGGGCTGGGGTATACTGGGATGTATAGGAGAGTCATCAGCAGCAGAAAACAGGAAGTTGTAATCCTCTGTACAGACAGTTGGTGAGACCCCATCTGGAGTACTGTGTCCAGTTCTGGAGACCCCATCTCTGCAAGGACATAGACAGGATAGAGGTAGTCCAGAGGAGGGCAACTAAAATGGTGCAGGGTCTGCAAGAGAAGCCGTATGAGGAGAGGCTAAAGGAGCTTAATATGTATACCCTTGAGGAAAGAAGGGAGAGGGGGGACATGATAGAAACTTTTAAGTACCTCAGTGGAATCAACAAAGTCCAAGAGGGTAGCATCTTTCAGAAAAAGATACTTGCAAGAACAAGGGGACACAATTTAAAGATAGAAGGAGGGCGGTTCAGGGGCAATGTGAGGAAGTATTATTTCACAGAGAGGGTAGTGGATGGATGGAACAGCCTTCCTGAGGAGGTTGTGGGGTCTAAAACTGTGAGAGAATTCAAAATGCATGGGACAGACATAAGGCAATTCTTGTGGGGGGTAGGAAGAAATAGGCTGTTGGTTAACTAGAATCTGTGGCCTATCCTGTAGGTAGGGAAATGGGCAGACTAGATGGGCCTAGCGGTCCTTATCTGCCGTCAAAGTCTATGTTTCTATGTTTCAGGGGTTCTTTTACAAAGGTTCTGCGTTAAGCATAGAGTGGTACAACAAATATGGGTGTAACCCCCCTGCAAATAGGGGTTCCCAAAAGACTTCCAGGAGCTTGCTTGAATGCTCCAAGCCTGAATGGTGTTTGGCATTTAAGCCATTTATCAGTGAGTGTTTTTAGAGCCTCTGGTACTGTCTCTTTAAGAGCTGTCTGCTTGCAGACATAATTAGTTTGTATGGGGGGACTGTGTGCTTCTCTGAGTACCACTCGAGCTGCTGCCAATTCACTTCATTTTTGCAGTCACTAGGAGTGCAGAGGGAGCCTATCTGAAGGATGTAGCCGTTTGCCAGAAATTATTTAGAGTAATAATGAAATTGCAGTTTGTCTAACCTGCTTTCTTTGCAGTCAGAACTGTGTCTGCTAGTTCCCCATTCTAGTTTTGAACTGCTGAACTGGACCAATCAGTGTGGGGTAAGCTAGCTCTAAAATGGTTCCTTGGACGAATCAGAACTTGAACTCATAATCTGAGCCAGCCACAAGAGGATTGTATGGGCAGTGACTCTGGGAGATGTAGTTTAGACTTCAGTGCCTTTTGGACCAACAGCAGCAGTCTATTGTGAGTGACAGCCAATCCAGTCAAGAACTGGGAGGAACTCAAAGGAAGTGCCCGTTTTGTCGGGTTGGAGTTTCAGTTGAGCTTTGGCAGTGAAGAAAGAAGGAGCCCTGTGCTTTTCAGTGTGCAGTTTTAGTCAAAACGTGTAAGGCCCAGAGTTCCGTCTGCAGCTTGTGTAACAGCTTGTTAGGACTGAATCCGTCCTGTGAAAAGAATCAAAGGATCTCTGAAGAGTAGAAACCAGGCTCACCCTGTAGAAGACTGGAGGAATTGCTGAAAATTGCACTCGGTCTGTCAGGAACTGAATCTGCTGTGTGTTCTCCCGGGTGTGTGCAGTAATTGCGATCGGGATACAGATGCAGCCTGCCTGGTATAGTGCTTTCTTTTATATGGATGTGTGAAGAGGTTTGTGTACCTTAAGTGAGCCCTGCTGACATTGAAGGACCCTATCTTATTTGGAGGTCGTGAGTACTAATTCAGGGTCGCTCCTGTTGAATTGCCACATTAAATCCAAATGGAATTACTGTACTGCTGACTGTTTAATTCTCCTTTTCTCTGTGTGAAAGGGCCTCACCAGCTGCCACGGTTTGGACTAGCCACTAGGCTTGGGTACCCAGGGACAGTAACTGATAGGGATAGGCCTGTGCACAGAGCCATAGGTAGATGATTAGAGTGATAAGCTAATTAACCTGATTTCCCCCTGTCCTTGTTATATCCCCCCTAAATAAATCAGAGCTGCTTGTTTCAGCAAAGTTATACTGCCTGAGGTATTTGTCTATGTTAAAGTATTGTACTGTGATTGTTGCACTGTATCTTATTTTACAGGAGGTCCCGGTGCCTGAACCAGCCCTGGGGTAAGTGTATACTGTGAAGGTAATTCTGATATATTGTGTGGGCCACTAGTGAGAAGAAAGGGGTTGCAGTGTCCCAGAGGGCTGTGACCAAGTAAGTTTAACTATTGCAACCCTGACCTCTGGGTGGAGGCACCCGCCATTGGATCCAGGCCCTCAACCTGTTAGTGGCAAATCAGGCAGGGTAGTAGCCCCTGGGATAGCGCCATCTAGGGGTTACATCTTGGAGGCTCACCGCTGGGATTGTGTGTCCTCTAGTGGCCATATTCTGAACCACTGTTAAGAAAAAATGGGTACCCGACAGAAGTGGCTGTGCACGGCTGGTGGAGTGGTGTACTGGGAGGAGATCGACCCCAAATGCTATGCTATTATCCTGGACATCCCCAGGGTATCAATACGGACACTGTGCAGGGAGTACTTTCCAAGGTGGAAGGTTTACAAAACCCTGTGGTGGTGGGTCGGCATGCTAATCTGCTCACCCACACTTTCCTGGCCCTAGTAGAGTTTAAGGATCCCATAGATAGCTCCAAAGTGCCACAGACCATTACTCCCAGAGGGAGCCCTCACTGCTTGGAGAGTGATAACTAAGGACAGTAAAGACCGGGGGAATCAGCCCCACCACTATCTGAAACTTTTGAGGAGAAATTTGCTGAATGGTTGCTGGAGAGGGAAAACTGTGGAGGACTTGAAGAAACTATTCTTGCCACCTGGGGTGTTCCTCCCCCAACACCCTCTCCTGCTCCAGTGCCCGTAATGGTGGCTGAACCAATGCAGACTCTATTTCTGCACCTGCCATTAGTCACGACTCTACCAAGGTTGAGGATCTTTCTGGCACCCTCCCCACCCCCAAGGGAGGATGACTGGGACCTGGATAGACTATGTTGCCCCCGTGCTAGAATGGCAATGCTCGGAAGGCAAAGCTTAAAGAGGGTTAGTGAGAGCCTCCGAGGTCCTGCCCTGGCTATCCGTGCTAAACGGGCCAGTAACCCTGAAGCGACTGCACAGGCCTATCTTGAGGCCTTGGAGAATGTGTATGGGAGCCCAGATTCTGATGAGGACCTATGGTGGAGAGTAAGAAATGCACAACAGTACCAAGGGAGTTGTTGTCTGTGTATGTCTCTCGGCTGGAAAAATTGTTGCAAGAATGCCTCAGAAAGGGTAGTTTGCCAAGCGATTGAACTGGACCGAACCAGACTGGACAGAATCCTTAAGTCTGCCCCTTCTCAGAACTGCTGTTGCTTCAGTTACGCCTGGCAAATGGTGGAATCCCACCCTCCTATGATGAGTTAATGAGAGAAATTGAAGGAGTTGAGAAAAGCGACCTCGGGAGGTACCTGCACCAACAGCTGTGGCTACGACCCGAGTGACTGAGGGTGACCCATCAAGTGAAGTCAGGGCAGAGGTTGACAGTCAATGAGTGCTCTGACAAGGAAAAGATATGCCACAATGGGGTGAACTGTTAAGAGAGATCCGGAATTCAAAACAGTCCCTTTATGAAGGCTACGCCTGCAAGTACGTCCCTGACCTATATCCGACTGCATCTGATATGGGGTGGGGTACCCACCCATGTATCTCCTGCTGATAACAGCTCCAAACTCAATTCTTGACCATGGAAGTGGAGAAACTGACGAGATGTCTCCAAATGCTTATCACGCCGAGACAGAGATGGCACCCAGGTTTCCAGTTAGTAATACCCCGCCCTGGCTCCCAGTGTGGCGCCCGGCCTGCTCAAACTCCAGAAAGTATGTTTTGCTATAATTGTGGGAAGATGGGCACATGAAAGGGAATGCCAGTCCCCAAAAGACACTGACAAAGTTGCATATAGGCTACAAGGAGAGCTTCGGAGAACAAATCAGTGGTTAAGAGGTACCGACATGATCCCAGTGAGGGCACCAAAATGCTAATTCACGTCCTTTGTGGCAAGGTCAGTTGCCCAGGCCCCACTACCGCCTCTCCAGACTGGTCCAGAATAGTGGGTCCTCCATGGAGACCATTGTAAAGGTGAATGGAGTGTCTACAAGAGCTGTATTAGACAGTGGCTCCCAAGTGACAATTATGTTCCAGGATTGTATCAGAAGCATTTGTCAGATGCACTTACAACCATTAGAAGGACTGCATGTATGGGGTTAAGTGAGAAGGCCTACCCCTATTCCGGGTATATCCGAATTTGGCTGTCTTTCCCACCTCGTGGCTGGAGTGGCCGAACAAGTAGAGACCCTAGCCTTAGTGTGTCCCCCACTGGACTGTATGATGGTGTCCCTTTGTTGATTGGAACAAATGCTCATATGTTCGAAGGCTGGCACAGTTGTGTTATGAAAACAGGGTCAAAGACTAGTAGAGCTTTAAGAGTTCCGGCTTTAATTAAGAAGGCCTATGAGGCACAGAGATGCTGAAAAACAGAACCAGAGGAACCGGGTCGGAATTGTATGGAAGAAAGATCCTGAGTCTCTGATCCTGGCGCAAATGCCCAGTGTACCTTACAGGGAGAGGTCCGTATCAGAAAGGATGTTAAGAATAAAATATTAATGTTGGATGCACCAGGCGATTGGAAATTGCCAGAGGGACTGCTGGTCAAGCTTCAGTATTTTGCCCGCTAGAGCCCATGCTTATGCCAGAAGGGTAATGGTCCAAGTTCATAATGTGTCTGAAAGAGACATTCGGTAAACAGAGGTTGCATCCTGGCTAATGTGCATTGTGCAGACACTGCAGTGCTACCCAGCAGCAAGAGTTCAAGGAAGAATGACAGAGTAACGCCTGACTTGTTTGATTTCGCGACTCCCGCTGCCAGCTGAATGGAAAGTGAGGATCAGTGAGAAGCTTGCCCAGAGAGACCAGGTGTTTTCTTTAAAGGAATGGGATGTAGGATGCATGCAAGGAGCTGAGCACAATATCCGGCTGCATGACGAAGACCATTTCGTGAGAGGTCTCGACGCCTGGCACCTGCTGACATAGATGATGTGAGACGGCATCTGCAAGAGATGTTAGCTGCTGGTGTAATACAAGAACCAGAAGCCCTTATGCTTCCCCATTGTGGTAGTGAGGAAAAAGAATGGAACAGTAAGGATGTGTGGATTATCGCACCTAAACCGGGCGGACTATCCCTGATCAGTACACAATGCCCGCATTCAGGATGCTTTGACTGCCTAAACGGGAGCAAGTGGTTCTCTGTGCTGGATCTCCGCAGTGGGTACTACCAGATCCCGATGGCCCCAGAGGACCATGCGAAGACCGGCCTTTATCTGTCCGCTTGGTTTCTATGAATTCATGAGGATGCCTCAAGGATTTCAGGTGCCCCAGCCACTTTTCAACGATTGATGGAGCGGGCAGTGTGACATGAACTTACTAGAGTGCCTGGTATACCTAGATGATGTTATTGTGTTTGGCAGCTCACTGGAGGAACATGAGAGCAGATTATTTAAGGTATTGGACCGACTGGAGGACTTTGGCCTTAAACTGTCCATTGATAAGTGTCAATTCTTTCAAACATCAGTAAAGTATGTGGGACACATAGTATCCACCGAGGAATAGAGACCGCACCCAAGTAAAGTTGAGGCCTTGACCACCTGGCACAGCCCAAAATCTAAAAGAACTGCAAAGATTCCTGGGATTCTGTGGTTATTATCGGCGCTTCATCAAGGACTATTCAAGAGTGATCCGCCCTTTACTTAACCTTACCAAGGTATCCCCCAACCCACAAAAAATACAAAAGTCAGCGTCCTCAAGACTGAAAGAGTGTATTTTCAACCGAGTGAAGTATTTGGGGCCCGCTGGACTCCTGATTGTGAGACTGCTTTTCATGAGATCATATATCAACTTACCCATGCTCCAGTGCTGGCCTATGCCGATCCAAGAAAACCTTACGTCCCTGCACACTGATGCTAGCTTGCAAGGGTTGGGGCTGTGTTGTACCAAGAGCATGAGAATGGCCTGAGACCAGTGGCCTTTGCCAGTAGAAGCCTGACCCCATCTGAAAAGAACTATCCTGTACATAAGTTAGAGTTCCTAGCTTTGAAGTGGGCTATTGTTGACCAATTCCATGAGTACTTGTATGGGGCTAAAATACTAGTAAAACTGACAATAATCCTTTGACCTATGTGCAGACCTCAGCTAAGTTGGATGCCACTGGTCATAGGTGGCTTGCATTATCTACATATGACTATGCTCGAATACCGAGCAGGTCTGAACCACATAGATGCTGATGTCTCTCCCGGAGGCCTGTTCCCCAGAATGATTGGGTCCGATTGGCAGAACCTGACATTCGGGCACTCTGCCGGAAGTTTGACAGGGAGGAACAATGTCCACGGACGCAGTGGACTGCATGGTGGATTGCTTGGGAGCCTATGAGAATTGCATACCTGCTGCTTATTGCCACTTTTGCAATAGACATTGGTGCACTGCCTCAGCTGGACAATGACAGTATTCGGCGGCTCAATCCCGCGATCCCATGAGCAAAGCAGCTTTAGAAGCCTCTATGCAGGAAAAGATGTGTCCAAATTACGCCCACTGATTTGAGAACTGCACTGTTATACAAAGAAGGTCCTAAGTTGAAACTGATCAATAAACTGTTATACAGAGAAACAGTAGACAGGGGGACAAGTAGACAAACAACAACTAGTGCTGCCCACTGCCTTTCGAGACTCAGTACTGAGGTCCTTGCACAACCACATGGGGCACCTTGGTATAGACAGAACACTTGACTTGGTGAGATCCAGATTCTATTGGCCTAAGATGGGGGCTGATGTGGAGCAACACATTCGAACTTGTAGTCGCTGCTTACAGAGGAAAGCTTTGCCCAGAGGACTCCTTTGTTAACATCACACCAGTGCACCCATGGAGCTGGTCTGTATTGATTTTCTGAGTTTGGAGTCAGATCAAAGAAATATCAGTAATGTGCTGGTGGTCACTGACCATTTCACAGATATGCCCAAGCTTTCCCCACCAAAGACCAGAAAGCATCCACTGTGGCCAAAGTACTTGTAGAAAACTTTTGTTCACTATGGGGCTCCACAAAGAATCCATTCTGATCAAGGAGAGACTTTGAGAGTCGTCTGATCAAAGAGATGCTTTCTCTGTGGGGAGTGAAAGTCCAGAACCACTCCTTACCACCCCCAGGGGGACCCACAGCCTGAATGTTTCAACCGCACTTTGCTAGATATGCTAGGCACCCTGCACCCAAAGGACAAGCCTAGATGGAGCCAACAAATTAGCACCCTGGTACATGCTTATAACTGCACCAAAAGTGATGCCACTGGATTCTCCCCCTACCGCCTGATGTTTGGAAGAGAAGCTCGACTACCAGTAGATGTGTGTTTTGGGGTCTCTCTGATGGGGTTCAAGCTGACAACTATTTACAGTATGTGCAAAAGTTAAAGGCCCAGCTAACTCATGCGCACCAACTGGCTCAAACCATGGCTGCCAAAAGAAATCTGGCCAACAAAGAAAGGTATGATAAAAGGTGAAAGCACAGGAACTCCAGGAGGGAGATCGGGTATTGCTAAGAAATCTGGGACTGCATGGCAAGCACAAGATTGCTGACAGATGGCACCATCTCCCTCACATTGTAGTGGGCAAACTAGATGATCTGCCAGTGTACAAAGTAAGGCCTGAGAATAATTCAAAAGATGTAAAACAATGCATAGAAATCATTTACTGCCCATTGGACAAATCTTAATTGAGTCTGAGCCCTAGAAGATGCCCCTCTGGACCAGTGACTAGAGCTGCTGCTAAGAAAAGATCAAGAAAGTCTGCACCTACAGAAGCAAAGTTAAAGTGTTCCTCCACAAGTCCCAGTTGAGCATGACTGTCAGTCCATATCGGAAGAAAGTGAGAGTGACTTTGAATACTATCCTTCTTACGAACTGAGTCAATTGTTTGAGGCAATCCTAGTCAATACTGGAGATGAAGCTGGGCCTTCTGGACTGTCTAAACCCCAGCTTCATCCCTGGGCCAATGCTCCCAGAAAGTGAAGTGCAAAGCATCAGATCAGATGAAATGGAATCATTGTGCATGGTTGAACTGTTTGAGCTTTCAGGGGAGGAAAATGATAGATTGGGGCAGACTGGTGATACACCCGAACAAGAAGAGTATTTTGAGTGCCCTGACAGTCCACTGCCAGTGTCTGAAAGCTCTCCATGTGAACCAAATGTTGTGGACTCAGAAACTGTAACTCCTGGAGCTGAAAGTGCCCCAAGTTCTAGCATCTCTACCCCCATGGAGACTCCCCTGACAAGTGAGGACAATGCTGAAAATGAGGCTCAGAGTGCAGAGACTATAACAGTTCCCCCTAGAAAGACTGGTCGAGCTGTAAAGCCTGTGGTGCACCTCAGTTATGATTCACTTGGAGGCCTGTGGACTTGCCTCTCAATGTTGTCCATAAAGGTGTATGTGTCCCGAGCTCATTGCCCAAACTGAGCATCAGTGCTAACTCCAAGTTACTTGTGTTGCCCTCTTCTAGTATGGTGCCCTTGCCCCATCCAGCCCCAAGGTAACTGATAGGAAGGGCCCTCTCTTCAGGTTTCATGTACAAGAGGTAATAACTTGAGTTATGGTACAATGTGTATGTAATACTGTGTAAAGAGTGACGTACTGCAATGTTTCAGAAATGTGTTCTTGGTAAAATGATATATTGACTGATGATTACATGTGCGAGCCTAATGCAAATGTATATGGTTGCAGTTGAAACTTATGGGGGTACTTGCTTGACGCGGACGTCAAGCTTTCCCAGGCCAGGAAGGGTGTAACCCCCCTGCAAATGGGGGTTCCCAAAAGACTTCCAGGAGCTTGTTTTAATGCTCCAAGCCTGAATGGTGTTTGGCATTTAAGCCATTTATCAGTGAGTGTTTTTAGAGCCTCTGGTACTGTCTCTTTAAGAGCTGTCTGCTTGCAGACATAATTAGTTTGTATGGGGGGACTGTGTGCTTCTCTGAGTACCACTCGAGCTGCTGCCAATTCACTTCATTTTTGCAGTCACTAGGAGTGCAGAGGGAGCCTATCTGAAGGATGTAGCTGTTTGCCAGAAATTATTTAGAGTAATAATGAAATTGCAGTTTGTCTAACCTGCTTTCTTTGCAGTCAGAACTGTGTCTGCTAGTTCCCCATTCTAGTTTTGAACTGCTGAACTGGACCAATCAGTGTGGGGTAAGCTAGCTCTAAAATGCCTTGGACGAATCAGAACTTGGACTCATAATCTGAGCCAGCCACAAGAGGACTGTATAGGCAGTGACTCTGGGAGATGTAGTTTAGACTTCAGTGCCTTTTGGACCAACAGCAGCAGTCTATTGTGAGTGACAGCCAATCCAGTCAAGAACTGGGAGGAACTCAAAGGAAGTGCCCGGCTTTGTCGGTTGGAGTTTCAGTTGAGCTTTGGCAGTGAAGAAGGAAGGAGCCCTGTGCTTTTTCAGTGTGCAGTTTTAGTCAAAAAACGTGTGTAAGGCCCAGAGTTCCAGTCTGCAGCTTGTGTAACAGCTTGTTAGGACTGAATCCGTCCTGTGAAAAGAATCAAAGGATCTCTGAAGAGTAGAAACCAGGCTCACCCTGTAGAAGACTGGAGGAATTGCTGAAAATTGCTACTCGGTCTGTCAGGAACTGAATCTGCTGTGTGTTCTCCCGGTATTGTGCAGTAATTGCGATTGGGATACAGATGCAGCCTGCCTGGTATAGTGCTTTTATATGGATGTGTGAAGAGGTTTGTGTACCTTAAGTGAGCCCTGCTGACATTGAAGGACCCTATCTTATTTGGAGGTCGGAGTACTAATTCAGGGTCGCTCCTGTTGAATTGCCACATTAAATCCAAATGGAATTACTGTACTGCTGACTGTTTAATTCTCCTTTTCTCTGTGTGAAAGGGCCCACCAGCTGCCACGGTTTGGACTAGCCACTAGGGCTTGGGTACCCAGGGATAGTAACTGATAGGGATAGGCCTGTGCACAGAGCCATAGGTAGATTATTAAAGTGATAAGCTAATTAACCTGATTTCCCCTGTCCTTGTTATATCCTAAATAAATCAGAGCTGCTTGTTTCAGCAAAGTTATACTGCCTGAGGTATTTGTCTATGTTAAAGTACTGTACTGTGATTGTTGCACTGTATCTCATTTCACAGGAGGTCCCAGTGCCGGAACCAGACCTGGGGTAAGTGTATACTGTGAAGGTAATTCTGATATATTGTGTGGGCCACTAGTGAGAAGAAAGGGGGTTGCAGTGTCCCAGAGGGCTGTGACCAAGTTAGTTTAACTATTGCAAACCCTGACCTCTGGGTGGAGGCATCCGCCATTGGATCCAGGCCCTCAACCTGTTAGTGGCAAATCAGGCAGGTAGTAGCCCCTGGGATAGCGCCATTTAGGGTTACATCTTGGAGGCTCACCGCTGGGATTGTGTGTCCTCTAGTGGCCATATTACGAACCACTGTTAAGAAAAAATGGGTACCCGACAGAAGTGGCTGTGCACCGGCTGGTGGAGTGGTGTACTGGGAGGAGTTCACCCCAAATGCTATGCTTATCCTGGACATCCCCTGGGTATCAATACGGACACTGTGCAGGAGTACTTTCCAAGGTGGAAGGTTTACAAAACCCTGTGGTGGTGGGTCGGCATGCTAATCTGCTCACCCACACTTTCCTGGCCCTAGTGGAGTTTAAGGATCCCATAGATAGCTCCAAAGTTCCACAGACCATTACCCCAGAGGGAGCCCTCACTGCTTGGAGAGTGATAACTAAGGACAGTAAAGACCGGGGAATCAACCCCACCACTATCTGAAACTTTTGAGGAGAAATTGCTGAATGGTTGCTGGGAGAGGGAAACTGTGGAGGACTTGAAGAAACTATTCTTGCCACCTGGGGTGTTCCTCCCAACACCCTCTCCTGCTCCAGTGCCCGTAATGGTGGCTGAACCAATGCAGACTCCTATTTCTGCACCTGCCATTAGTCACGACTCTTACCGAAGGTTGAGGATCTTCTCTGGCACCTCCCACCCCAAGGGAGGATGACTGGGAGACCTGGATAGACTATGTTGCCCCCAAGTGCTAGAATGGCAATGCTCAGAAGGCAGACGAAAGAGGGTTAGTGAGAGCCTCCAGGTCCTGCCCTGGCTACCATCCGTGCTAAACGGGCCAGTAACCCTGAAGCGACTGCACAGGCCTATCTTGAGGCCTTGGAGAATGTGTATGGGAGCCCAGATTCTGATGAGGACCTATGGTGGAGAGTAAGAAATGCACAACAGTACCAAGGGGAGTTGTTGTCTGTGTATGTCTCGGCTGGAAAATTGTTGCAAGAATGCCTCAGAAAGGGGTAGTTTGCCAGCGATTGAACTGGACCGAACCAGACTAGACAGAATCCTTAAGTCTGCCCCTTCTTCAGAACTGCTGTTGCTTCAGTTACGCCTGGCAAATCGACTGGAATCCCCACCCTCCTATGATGAGTTAATGAGAGAAATTCGAGGAGTTGAGAAAAGGCGACCTCGGGAGGTACCTGCACCAACAGCTGTGGCTATGACCCGAGTGACTGAGGGTGACCCATCAAGTGAAGTTCAGGGGCAGAGGTTGACAGTCAATGAGTGCTCTGACAAGGAAAAAGATATGCCACAATGGGGCGAACTGTTGAGAGAGATCCGGGAATTCAAAAACAGTCCCTTTATGAAGGCCACGCCTGCAAGTACGGGCCCTGACCTATATCCGACTGCATCTGCTATGGGGGTGGGGGTACCCACCCATGTATCTCCTGCTGATAACAGCTCCAAACTCAACTCCTTGACCATGGAAGTGGAGAAACTGACGAGATGTCTCCAAATGCTTATCACGCCGCAGACAGAGATGGCACCCAGGTTTCCAGTTAGTAATACCCCCGCCCTGGCTCCCAGTGTGGCGCCTCGGTCAGCTCAAACTCCAGAAAGTATGTTTTGCTATAATTGTGGGAAAGATGGGCACATGAAAAGGGAATGCCAGTCCCCAAAAGACACTGACAAAGTTGCATATAGGCTACAAGGAGCGCTTCGGAGAAGAAATCAGTGGTTAAGAGGTGCACGACATGATCCCAGTGAGGGCACCAAAAATGCTAATTCACGTCCTTTTGTGGCAAGGTCAGTTGCCCAGGCCCCCACTACCGCCTCTCCAGACTGGTCCAGAATAGTGGGTCCCTCCATGGAGACCACTGTAAAGGTGAATGGAGTGTCTACAAGAGCTGTATTAGACAGTGGCTCCCAAGTGACGATTATGTTCCAGGATTGGTATCAGAAGCATTTGTCAGACGTCCCTTACAACCATTAGAAGGACTGCATGTATGGGGTTAAGTGAGAAGGCCACCCTATTCCAGGTATATCCGAATTTGGCTGTCTTTCCCCACCTCCGTGGCTGGAGTGGCGAACAAGTAGAGACCCTAGCCTTAGTGTGTCCCCCACTGTACTGTATGATGGTGTCCCTTTGTTGATTGGAACAAATGCTCATATGTTCGGAAGGCTGGCACAGTTGTGTTTATGAAAACTGGGGTCAAAGACTAGTAGAGCTTTAAGAGTTCGGCTTTAATTAAGAAGGCCTATGAGGCACAGAGATGCTGAAAAACAGAACCAGAGGAACCGGTCGGAATTGTATGGAAGAAGGATCCTGAGTCTCTGATCCTGGCACCAAATGCCCAGTGTACCTTACAGGAGAGGTCCGTATCAGAAAGGATGTTAAGAATAAAATATTAATGTTGGATGCACCAGAGATGGAAAATTGCCAGAGGGACTGCTGGTCAAGCCTAGTATTTTGCCCGCTAGAGCCCATGCTTATGCCAGAAGGGTAATGGTCCAAGTTCATAATGTGTCTGAAAGAGACATTCGAGTAAACAGAGGTTGCATCCTGGCTAATGTGCATTGTGTAGACACTGCAGTGCTACCCAGCAGTAAGAGTTCAAGGAAGAATGACAGAGTAACGCCTGACTTGTTTGATTTCGGCGACTCCCCGCTGCCAGCTGAATGGAAAGTGAGGATCGGTGAGAAGCTTGCCCAGAGAGACCAGGTGTTTTCTTTAAAGGAATGGGATGTAGGATGCGTGCAAGGAGCTGAGCACAATATCCGGCTGCATGACGAAAGACCATTTCAGGTGAGAGGTCTCGACGCCTGGCACCTGCTGACATAGATGATGTGAGCGCATCTGCAAGAGATGTTAGCTGTGGTGTAATACAAGAATCCAGAAGCCTTATGCTTCCCCATTGTGGTAGTGAGGAAAAGAATGGAACAGTAAGGATGTGTGTGGATTATCGCACCTTAAACCCGGCGGACTATCCTGATCAGTACACAATGCCCCGCATTCAGGATGCTTTGGACTGCCTAAACAGGAGAAGTGGTTCTCTGTGCTGGATCTCCGCCAGTGGGTACTACCAGATCCGATGGCCCCAGAGGACCGTGAGAAGACGGCCTTTATCTGTCCGGCTTGGCTCTATGAATTCATGAGGATGCCTCAAGGGATTTCAGGTGCCCCAGCCACTTTTCAACGATTGATGGGTGTGCAGTGGGGACATGAACTTACTAGAGTGCCTGGTATACCTAGATGATGTTATTGTGTTTGGCAGCTCACTGGAGGAACATGAGGCAGATTATTTAAGGTATTGGACCGACTGGAGGACTTTGGCCTTAAACTGTCCATTGATAAGTGTCAATTCTTTCAAACATCAGTAAAGTATGTGGACACATAGTATCCACAGGGAAAAGAGACCGACCCAAGTAAAGTTGAGGCCTTGACCACCTGGCCACAGCCCAAAAATCTAAAAGAACTGCAAAGATTCCTGGGATTCTGTGGTTATTATCGGAGCTTCATCAAGGACTATTCAAGAGTGATCCGCCCTTTACTTAACCTTACTCAGGGTATCCCAACCCACAAAAATACCAAAGTCAGCGTCCCTCAAGACTGAAAGAGTGTATTTTCATCCGAGTGAAGTATTTGGGGCCCGCTGGACTCCTGATTGTGAGACTGCTTTCATGAGATCATATATCAACTTACCCATGCTCCAGTGCTGGCCTATGCCGATCCAAGAAAACCTTACGTCCCTGCACACTGATGCTAGCTTGCAAGGGTTGGGGGCTGTGTTGTACCAAGAGCACGAGAATGGCCTGAGACCAGTGGCCTTTGCCAGTAGAAGCCTGACCCCATCTGAAAAGAACTATCCTGTACATAAGTTAGAGTTCCTAGCTTTGAAGTGGGCTATTGTTGACCAATTCCATGAGTACTTGTATGGGGCTAAAATACTAGTAAAAACTGACAATAATCCTTTGACCTATGTGCAGACCTCAGCTAAGTTGGATGCCATTGGCCATAGGTGGCTTTCTGCATTATCTACATATGACTATGCTCTCGAATACCGAGCAGGTCTGAACCACATAGATGCTGATGCTCTCTCCCGGAGGCCTGTTCCCCAGAATGATTGGGTCCGATTAGCAGAACCTGACATTCGGGCACTCTGCCGGAAGTTTGACAGGGAGGAACAAATGTCCACGGACGCAGTGGACTGCATGGTGGATTGCTTGGGAGCCTCTGAGAATTGCATACCTGCTGCTTATTGCCACTTTTCTGCAATAGACATTGGTGCACTGCCTCAGCTGGACAATGACAGTATTCAGGGCTCAATCTCCGATCCCATGAGCAAAGCAGCTTTAGAAGCCCTCTATGCAGGAAAAGATGTGTCCAAATTACGCTCCACTGATTTGAGAACTGCACTGTTATACAAAGAAGGTCCTAAGTTGAAACTGATCAATAAACTGTTATACAGAGAAACAGTAGACAGAGGGGACAAGTAGACAAACAACAACTAGTGCTGCCCACTGCCTTCGAGACTCAGTACTGAGGTCCTTGCACAACCACATGGGGCACCTTGGTATAGACAGAACACTTGACTTGGTGAGATCCAGATTCTATTGGCCTAAGATGGGGGCTGATGTGGAGCAACACATTCGAACTTGTAGTCGCTGCTTACAGAGGAAGCTTTGCCCCAGAGGCTGCCCCTTGTTAACATCACCACCAGTGCACCCATGGAGCTGGTCTGTATTGATTTTCTGAGTTTGGAGTCAGATCAAAGAAATATCAGTAATGTGCTGGTGGTCACTGACCATTTCACGAGATATGCCCAAGCTTTCCCCACCAAAGACCAGAAAGCATCCACTGTGGCCAAAGTACTTGTGAAAACTTTTGTTCACTATGGGGCTCCACAAAGAATCCATTCTGATCAAGGGAGAGACTTTGAGTCGTCTGATCAAAGAGATGCTTTCTCTGTGGGGTCACGAAAAGTCCAAGAACCACTCCTTACCACCCCAGGGGACCCACAGCCTGAGCGTTTCAACCGCACTTTGCTAGATATGCTAGGCACCCTGCACCCAAAGGACAAGCCAGATGGAGCCAACAAATTAGCACCCTGGTACATGCTTATAACTGCACCAAAAGTGATGCCACTGGATTCTCCCCTACCGCCTGATGTTTGGAAGAGAAGCTCGACTACCAGTAGATGTGTGTTTTGGGTCTCTCCTGATGGGGTTCAAGCTGACAACTATTTACAGTATGTGCAAAGTTAAAGGCCCAGCTAACTCATGCGCACCAACTGGCTCAAACCATGGCTGCCAAAAGAAATCTGGCCAACAAAGAAAGGTATGATAAAAGGTGAAAGCACAGGAACTCCAGGAGGGAGATCGGGTATTGCTAAGAAATCTGGGACTGCATGGCAAGCACAAGATTGCTGACAGATGGCACCATCTCCCTCACATTGTAGTGGGCAAACTAGATGATCTGCCAGTGTACAAAGTAAGGCCTGAGAATAATTCAAAGATGTAAAACAAAGCATAGAAATCATTTACTGCCCATTGGACAAATCTTAATTGAGTCTGAGCCCTAGAAGATGTCCCTCTGGACCAGTGACTAGAGCTGCTGCTAAGAAAAGATCAAGAAAGTCTGCACCTACAGAAGCAAAGTTAAAGTGTTCCTCCACAAGTCCCAGTTGAGCATGACTGTCAGTCCATATCGGAAGAAAGTGAGAGTGACTTTGAATACTATCCTTCTTACGAACTGAGTCAATTGTTTGAGGCAATCCCTAGTCAATACTGGAGATGAAGCTGGGCCTTCTGGACTGTCTAAGCCCCAGCTTCATCCCTGGAGCCAATGCTCCCAGAAAGTGAAGTGCAAAGCATCAGATCAGATGAAATGGAATCATTGTGCATGGTTGAACTGTTTGAGCTTTCAGGGAGGAAAATGATAGATTGGGGCAGACTGGTGATACACCCGAACAAGAAGAGTATTTTGAGTGCCCTGACAGTCCACTGCCAGTGTCCAAAAGCTCTCCATGCGAGCCAAATGTTCTGGACTCAGAAACTGTAACTCCTGGAGCTGAAAGTGCCCCAAGTTCTAGCCTCTCTACCCCATGGAGACTCCTGACAAGTGAGGACAATGCTGAAAATGAGGCTCAGAGTGCAGAGACTATAACAGTTCCCCTAGAAAGACTGGTCGAGCTGTAAAGCCTGTGGTGCACCTCAGTTATGATTCACTTGGGAGGCCTGTGGACTTGCCTCTCAATGTTGTCCATAAAGGAGTGTATGTGTCCCGAGCTCATTGCCCAAACTGAGCATCAGTGCTAACTCAAGTTACTTGTGTTGCCCTCTAAGTATGGTGCCTTGCCCCATCCAGCCCCAAGGTAACTGATAGGGAAGGGCCCCTCTCTTCAGGTTTCATGTACAAGAGGAATAACTTGAGTTATGGTACAATGTGTATGTAATACTGTGTAAAGTGACGTACTGCAATGTTTCAGAAATGTGTTCTTGGTAAAATGATATATTGACTGATGATTACATATGCGAGCCTAATGCAAATGTATATGGTTGCAGTTGAAACTTATGAAGTACTTGCTTGAGCAGACGTCAAGCTTTCCCAAACCAGGAAAGGTGTAACCCCCTGCAAATGGGGTTCCCAAAAGACTTCAGGAGCTTGCTTGAATGCTCCAAGCCTGAATGGTGTTTGGCATTTAAGCCATTTATCAGTGAGTGTTTTAAGAGCCTCTGGTACTGTCTCTTTAAGAGATGTCTGCTTGCAGACATAATTATTTGTATGGGGGGACTGTGTGCTTCTCTGAGTACCACTCGAGCTGCTGCCAATTCACTTCATTTTTGCAGTCACTAGGAGTGCAAAGGGAACCTATCTGAAAGATGTAACTGTTTGCCAGAAAATTATTTAGAGTAATAATGAAATTACAGTTTGTCTAACCTGCTTTCTTTGCAGTCAGAACTGTGTCTGCTAGTTCCCCATTCTAGTTTTGAACTGCTGAACTGGACCAATCAGTGTGGGGTAAGCTAGCTCTAAAATGGTGCCTTGGACGAATCAGAACTTGGACTCATAATCTGAGCCAGCCACAAGAGGATTGTATGGGCAGTGACTCTGGGAGATGTAGTTTAGACTTCAGTGCCTTTTGGACCAACAGCAGCAGTCTATTGTGAGTGACAGCCAATCCAGTCAAGAACTGGGAGGAACTCAAAGGAAGTGCCGGTTTTGTCGGGTTGGAGTTTCAGTTGAGCTTTGGCAGTGAAGAAGGAAGGAGCCCTGTGCTTTTTCAGTGTGCAGTTTTAGTAAAAACGTGTGTAAGGCCCAGAGTTCCGGTCTGCAGCTTGTGTAACAGCTTGTTAGGACTGAATCAGTCGTGAAAAGAATCAAAGGATCTCTGAAGAGTAGAAACCAGGCTCACCCTGTAGAAGACTGGAGGAATTGCTGAAAATTGCACCGGTCTGTCAGGAACTGAATCTGCTGTGTGTTCTCCGGGTATTGTGCAGTAATTGCGATCGGGATACAGATGCAGCCTGCCTGGTATAGTGCTTTCTTTTATATGGATGTGTGAAGAGGTTTGTGTACCTCAAGTGAGCCCTGCTGACATTGAAGGACCCTATCTTATTTGGAGGTCGTGAGTACTAATTCAGGGTCGCTCCTGTTGAATTGCCACATTAAATCCAAATGGAATTACTGTACTGCTGACTGTTTAATTCTCTTTTCTCTGTGTGAAAGGGCCCCTACCAGCTGCCACGGTTTGGACTAGCCACTAGGGTTTGGGTACCCAGGGACAGTAACTGATAGGGATAGGCCTGTGCACAGAGCCATAGGTAGATTATTAGAGTGATAAGCTAATTAACCTGATTTCCCCCTGTCCTTGTTATATCCCCCTAAATAAATCAGAGCTGCTTGTTTCAGCAAAGTTATACTGCCTGAGGTATTTGTCTATGTTAAAGTACTGTACTGTGATTGTTGCACTGTGTCTCATTTCACAGGAGGTCCCAGTGCCGGAACCAGACCTGGGGGTAAGTGTATACTGTGAAGGTAATTCTGATATATTGTGTGGGCCACTAGTGGGAAGAAAGGGGGGTTGCAGTGTCCCAGAGGGCTGTGACCAAGTTAGTTTAACTATTGCAAACCCTGACCTCTGGGTGGAGGCACCCGCCATTGGATCCAGGCCCCTCAACCTGTTAGTGGCAAATCAGGCAGGGGTAGTAGCCCCTGGGATAGCGCCATTTAGGGGTTACACTGTACTGCTGACTGTTTAATTCTCCTTTTCTCTGTGTGAAAGGGCCCCTACCAGCTGCCACGGTTTGGACTAGCCACTAGGGCTTGGGTACCCAGGGACAGTATCTGATAGGGATAGGCCTGTGCACAGAGCCATAGGTAGATGATTAGAGTGATAAGCTAATTAACCTGATTTCCCCCTGTCCTTGTTATATCCCCCTAAATAAATCAGAGCTGCTTGTTTCAGCAAAGTTATACTGCCTGAGGTATTTGTCTATGTTAAAGTATTGTACTGTGATTGTTGCACTGTATCTTATTTTACAGGAGGTCCCGGTGCCTGAACCAGCCCTGGGGGTAAGTGTATACTGTGAAGGTAATTCTGATATATTGTGTGAGCCACTAGTGGGAAGAAAGGGGGGTTGCAGTGTCCCAGAGGGCTGTGACCAAGTAAGTTTAACTATTGCAAACCCTGACCTCTGGGTGGAGGCACCCGCCATTGGATCCAGGCCCCTCAACCTGTTAGTGGCAAATCAGGCAGGGGTAGTAGCCCCTGGGATAGCGCCATCTAGGGGTTACATGGGTACAGACAGGGTGGTTGCAATTACAAAAACACATAGTTACAAGAATAAGACAAATTGCATGTACAGTAAGCAGTCAGAAGTGTGACCTAGTCAAAATAAGTGCTAGGGGTTGGGAATGCTGCAGAATAAAAGCTGATAGCCGCAGAATCGAGCAGACGCGATAGACCTTAGGGCCTGTATCTGCTGGCGTTTTTCATACGTTTGTATGTTTGTTTAAAACTTACAGAAAAACACCTTCACAGCTTTAATAAAGTCCTACTGACATACCTTCCCCCTCCTCTTACCAGAATAACAACAAACCCCTATACAAGTAATGTACTTAGGACCTGGAGATCACTTTTGAGTAATACCAGGCTGCAGAAGTTCAGATACCTCCTATACTCTCTCCTTTATCTACCTACATTTCTTCTATGACGGATCATATATACATAGGAGGTAAAAGAGACTGGGTATCCACTTGGGTGTCCATTTTCTTGTGGGGGAGGACTCTAGACCATTTCCAGAAATACAGATGCAGTACTCACTTAGACCCCAGGATAGATCTTGCTATTTACTTTGTTAAAACAATACTCCCTTGTCCAAAGAATCGACATTCGGTATCTCAAATTGTGGAAGTTTTGCAGTCTGTACTGGAGGGGACTGCTCCCATTCTACACATGATTTCTTATATCCATGATGCCCCAGCACAACTACAAGATGACTCTGTAGTCCCAATCAGGGCAGTGTGGGAAGGGGACCTAAACAGACCAATAGAGGAACAGGTTTGGGATAGACACTTACTGTTTCTGCATGCCATAGTAGCCTTTGACATTTGGAGGGCATTTTCTTGGAAGGTTTTTATTAGATATTTCTGCACCCCTGCAATACAGCAAAAATACCTTCCAGGAAGGGGGGCTACCTGCTGAAGAAACTGTGGCAGTCCCCCACCATGTGTAGGCATGACTTTTAGGGATGTCCAGCTTTATTACCTTTTTTTACAGCTTTAAACACTGCCCTCTCCGAGATCTTTGGTCACCAGCTACAGGTAATGGCCAATATGTTCCTTTTTTCAAATTTATCTAATACTGTACGCTCTCCCTCCACCAGGAAATTACTGAATGTATGCCTTCTAACTGCTGAAAAAGCAATCACAAAGAACTTGCTCTCTCCCACCATCCCTACTGTTTCCCTCTTGCAGGATTTAATAGTGGATATTTACAAGATGGAAAAGGTCACTGCCCAGCTGAATCAGTGGATGGGAAAAGTCTGATCTTTTATGGCGAAAGTGGGTTCTGTATGTAATGGTTCATCTGACTGATTCTGTTCCATAAAGGTATTTTTATCCCTGATCAGGGAACTACCCTAATGATAATGTGACATGGCCCCCTTCCCCCTTTTTTGTTTTTTCTTTCTTTCTTGAGTGGTGTAGACTTTATCAATTAGGAGTGCTGTTCTCCTTTTTTTGATTTCCTTGAGGAAATTGAGCCTTATTATGATTTCTAGTAATATCTATAACAACCCACTACATCACACATACTACCCATACTGCTACTTGCTTATTTTTTTACTTTAATTATAAATGCAGCTCTTGCTGTTGTATTGTTTGTTGTGCTGTGTTTGTAAAAAAAAAAACTTTTAATAAATAAAAACAAAAACAACAACAAAAAGATTTCTTTTTGTGGATTCTTCCACTTTCACAGCAATGCCCATGGCAGACTGTATTTGTTGCATCATGGCTTGGAAAGTTGGATCCTCAGGAGGAGATCTCGAGGCATAAACTACTGAGTCCTCACTGCAGGATAAGAGGGTAGAACTAGAGTGAGGTGCTAGAAATTGTTCTCCCTCATATTCCTCCTCTAAATACATGTGGTCAAGATTGTTTCCACTTCATCGTCAACGTCTCTATCGAAGACTGCAGCTGCAGAATGCACCGGTGACACCAGCAGCAGCTGTGAGGGAACAATCTGTGGCATGCTAGTGGAACCTGTCGCTGAGGGCTGAGTACCAGGAGGTCCCATAGGCGAAATAACTGCCTGTATTGATAGTCAAGGCAGAATGTGTCTTTATTATTTCTGAAAATGACACCAGCACAACCTGAGACTTTATGGTGCCCTGTAAAGGGGCTAGGACAGTCTGACTCAACAGACCTTGACCTGACAATGATTCCATCCTACCATCCACAGTAGGTATGGCAGCACCTAAGCCAAATCTCGACCACAGTGTCTCAACAACGGGGAAGGGTTGTAGTTAACACCACCAGAGCAGATGATGACACAAATTTACTTTGTCTCAATGGTGACTGGGACCTTGCCGGCAAAGCAGATTTCTTTTCTCCACGTCTGTGCTTGTGGCTGGACGACCATTCTCTGTCCTGATCCTTCAACTTTGGCAGCTGCTTCTCAGATGATGGAGAGGGAGACAGTGACTTTGGATCTTGTTCCTTCTCCATGACTTTCAATGCCTTGAGAAGAAGGACCTTTTCTAGAGCCACCTTACGGCGTCACGGTCAGTTACCCTGTGGCCTGGTCGAATCTCTGGCAAACATATCTCTCAACTGTCCCCAATTATGAGGGATATTCCTCATATCACCCCTCAAAGTTGCTCTGTCCCTCATCCATACCTCATGGAAAAGAAGCTATCCCCCCAAAAAATGTGCTGTGAATTCCAACTTTTTTTGTAATTACATTTTTTTTATTGAATTATAGAGGCAGAGCATACATTTCAACAGAAATGCAATTACAACAGCAATTCATACTTTACAAATTGTAGCACAGTTGAGTAGTCACAATTAATTCATAATACATGAAACCAATGGTACGGATGTGGGACAAATCTGGATGACAATTTAAGAAAACCAACGAAGTTCTGTGGAAGAGTGGCATGGAGGTGGGGGAATCTCCACAAACACATATGCTATTGGAGACGAGGGGTGGGTGTGTGTGGAATGGGGTGTGGCCATCAAGGGGGCTTTAGCATGTCCTCACCAGGCAGAGTGATGGAGGTGGGAGATGAGCCCTGGATATAGTGCATAAACGGAGTCCATTTGTCCAAGAAGGCTTGCTGGGTGCCATTGGCTAGATGCGTAAGCCTAGAATAATTAGCCAGTTTAGCCATTTCGACCAGCTGCGCTGTGAGGGAGGGGATCTCCTTGGTTTTCCACCTGCACAGAATTAGCCGTTTGGCTTCCACAGAGGCCTGCAAGAGCCATGCAAAATGTGGGCCCAGTAGCCTGTGTTCAGTAGGGGGAATCCCCAGGATCCAGAACATAGGTAAGATAGGGATCTGGTACCCAAGAATAATGGAGCAGCATTTAAATATTTCAGACCAATAGGAATGGATGGGGCCACATTGCCAAATAACATGTAATAGGTCTGCTCCTGCAGCATCACACCTCCAGCATACGTCATCCGGTGTTAAGTCGATTCTTTTAAGGACTGCCGGAGTGCGGTACCAAAGGTGTCATATTTTATTTTGGACAAGGAAACTCCAGGGATCTCCACAGGCTTTCTTAGCTGTAGTCCAGCTACTCTGCCACATACCCACTGTGATAGGGGAGCCCAGCATGCTTTGCCATTTCCCTTTGGCAGGTAGAGAGGGGTTAGGCAGGTTTTCCCTCATAAACTTATAAACGTGGCTCGCAAGGCCCTTCTGTAATTGTAGCCAACTATCTAAAGGCAGTTTATTATGAGCAGCTCTTACATTACGTTGACATATAACACAAGGATGCCCTCTTTTCAGCCAGTATGAATAAGTGTGTCTCATCTGTAAATATCTCCAAAAATCCTTTTTTTCCTAGCTTGTATCTTTCTTGCAAGGAGGTGAAGCTGTCTAGGGTGTATCCATCTCCCATTAGGATGTCGTCCAGCTTATTAATCTGGTTCCTCTTCCAGCCCTCCCACAACAGAGGTTTCTGATCAATGGTCCAGCTAGGGTTGTTCCAGAGATAAGGTGCTTGGATTCAGACATGTCTTACTAATGGCCCCTATTTGGTGCCAGGCCCTATGAGCTGTTTTCATTGTCAACCAGTGTCAGACTTTGGGTGGAAGGGGGCTGCCCAGGTAACCTGTAAGGTGATTCCCATGAAGGGCATTCCTTTCAATGGCTTCCCAGACTGGTAAGTTTTCAGTGTTCTCCTGAAACAGTTTACAGGTGGCTGTCACCGAAAAGGCATATGCATAGTGTTGGAAATGTGGGAAGCACCCCCCCCCAAATCCAAGGAGCTCAAAGTTTGGCTCTGCTATATAGAGGAGTTTGATTCTCCCACAGGAAGGCCCTCATTAGGTTGTCCAGTTTTTGGAACCATTTCTTTGGAATCTCAATCGGTAGGTGAGATAGCACACAGAATACCCTCGGGGCAATCATCATTTTGATTGCCGCCAGCTTTCCTGGTAGGAAAAGTTCAACTGTTTCCATCTTTGAGATTCCTCCTTAAGGCCAGTAACCAGTGGAGAGAAGTTAACATCTGACAGGGAGGACACATTAGCGTTGAACCTAATTCCCAGATACTTAATACCCGCCTTAGCACTAGTTAAGCCCACTTTAGAGATATCTTCAGATGTGAGCTGTGTATTTAAGGGGAGGACTTCAGTTTTACCGTGGTTGACCCCTAGGCCTGAGATGTCTGAGAAGGACTGCAATAATTTCACAATGTGCTTCGTAGTGGCAAGAAAGTTGTTGGTTAAAATGAGGCAATCATCAGCATACAACATTGCACTGTACAAATCGTTCCCTATATCTATACCCCTAATTTTTGGGTGCTCCCTCACTGCACTAGCCAGGGCTTCTATGACTAGCACAAATAGTATTGGAGACAGTGGGCACACCTGTCTAGTACCCCTGTGAAGTTCGATTGGGTCTGAGATAATGTTATTGGTCAGCAGTCTGGCCATGGGGGAGGTGTAGAGAGTTTTAACACAGCTCCTGAAGACACTGCCAAAGTTGTAGTGCTGAAGCATTGCATGAAGGAAGTACCATTCCACTGAGGCAAAGGCCTTCTTGAAATCTACCGAGATGGCTGCAGCGGGAGTGGGGACTTGCCTTGCCCTTTTGATAAGGGATACCAGAGATCTATGGTGGTCAGCACTGGCTCAGCCCTTCACGAAGTGTACTTGGGAGGTGTGAATCAGGCAGGGGAGGACTTTTTCCAACCGGGCTGCTAACACCTTTGCAAGGATTTTGGTGTCCGCATTAATGAGCGAAATGGGCCTATTGCTTGTTGAAAGAGTGTGGTCTTTCCCCTCCTTTGGTAGGACTGTAATAATCGCCTCTCTAAGAGTAGCAAGGAGTACCTCCTTTTGTAGGGCCTCTTGTAGCATGTCCCTCATGGGGTGGGATATGGTCTCCTGTATTGCCTTGTAAAAGTCAGCTGAGCAGCCATCCCCCCGCCCCGGGGCTTTCCTAGAAGCCATCTTACCAATTGCCTCCCTGATTTCATGCACCTCTATAGGCCCCTCCAGCTGTTCACTCTGGGCATTTGTAAGCTTGGGAAGTTTTGTGCCTTCCATAAATTTGTGAAATTTGGTCTTGTCCCAAGTAATATGAGAGCTGTACAGGGAACTATAGAAGGAAAGCATGATTTGGTTTATGGCTTCAGGTCTACTATGCTTTTCCCCCTTGTTGTTTTGCAATTGAGCTATATGCCTGCCGGCCTGTTGTTTTTTAAGTCTGTATGCTAGTAATTTCCCAGCTTTTTCCCCTCCCGCCCAATACTTATGTTTCATTCGTAAGATCTGATGTTCTGCTTTTCGGGAAGCTAACATATTCAGTTTCATTCTTAGGGCCAAGAGGTCATGCAACAGCTTTGGGTTATGAAGTTTTTTTGGGGTCTCTCTTATACTGATTCTCCTTCTCTCCCAGTGTCTTTTCCAACTCCCTGGTCTCTTTTTCTCACTGTTTCTTGTGGTGGGAGGCATAGCTTATAATACGGCCTCTCACCGTGGCTTTGAAAGCCTCCCAGATGGCAGCCACTGAGCTAGACCCCTGTGGGTTATCAGAGAAATAAGTTTTTACCTCCACCTTAAGCCATTCCTTAAAGCCCGTCTCCTGTAACAGTAGGGGATCTAGCTACCAAATGACTGACCTAGAGCAAGGGGTGGAAGACCCCAGGGAGAGTGTCAATGGGGCATGGTCTGACATGTACAGGGGGGCTATTGTGACATCCAGGAGCTTGCTCATAATGTTTGGGGAAGTGAACCAATAGTCAATCCTACAGGCAACTTGTCTGGCTTCGGAGAAATATGTATAGTCCCTCCCGTCTGGGTGGGTTATCCTCCAAATATCCTGCAGTCTGTGCAGAGCGAGCATGTCCTTTACAGCCCTAATGGATCAGGTGTGGCTATCAGGCTTAGAATTCAACCTGTCCATAAGGAAGTCCATCATCAGGTTGAAGTCTCCCCCTAGCATGATGCTCACGTCCCCTGTTGCCATCTCCATTAGTTCTTGTGAGAGTTTATGAAAGAACTCCGGGGAGTCTTCATTCAGGGCATACAGATTTGCTAATAACACGTCCCCTGTGAGAGTATTAACCCTTGCAAAAACCCATCTTCCTTCCTTGTCCACTCTTTGCTCACGCACCTTCCATTTTAAGTTTTTGTGACATAATATAGATACCCCACCTCTGGTCTTGTTGGCTGCAATATGGGCCTCCCCCACCCCACCCATTCCTGCACCAGTTTTTGAGCTTCAGAATGATTTAATTTAGTTTCCTGCAAGAAGGCTATTTGTGATCTCAGGGATTTTAGTCTGGCTAAGATTTTCTTTCTTTTAATAGGCGAGTTCAGACCCCTCACATTCCAGGAGGTGGCCTTCACCATATCTTTACCCGCCATAATACAGTTTTACCAATATCTCCTGAGCCCATAGCCAGAGCAAAAAAAAAAAAAATGTTGTGTCCTGTGTGCAGGAAACCTGTCCCTAGAATCTTCCCCGAGAATCCAGACAGTCTGCCCCCCCATCTCCAAACCTCACATGACCCACTAACCATACCGTAAACTGATATTCTAACCTCTATAACTCCTTTCCCTACCTCCCAATACCTTGTCACCTGTGCCATACCTTTACCTAAGAAGGTCCCCCTAAACAACCCAGTCACTAATGATATAAGTAGCCCATGGTGAGGAGAACCTCTTCAGGGTGTAGAGCTTGGTATCAGCAGAAACCATCAACCTGCCCTTCCTCTGAGACAGTAACAAACACATTTATATAATATAGAACAGGACCTTATGATCCCCTATTTAGTTGCTGATGCAAGAATATACAATTTGTAGAACAACATTTATGAAGCCAAACTAATTCCCAAGTAATGAGAAAACCTGTAATAGGATAAAACAGTGGATACTTCAAGGTATAAACAGTCCCCACTAAAAACACATTGAGGATGCCCTCCATATCGTAAAACATTCCCTTTGAGTGCTTAAGAGTCTCGCGCTATCCCCCACTCTTCCAGCCTCAAATGATAGCTAGGTAGCAGCCTTCAGATCAGGGACTGCAGAGAAACCCTAGTGATTACTTTATTCCATGCCAGAGGGGCCAGACAAGCTGCAAAATCCAAACAGTTATTGAAACAATAATGATAGGACCCTAAGGCGCTTATGATTAAAGTGCAGCCCCCAGCTCATGCCACCACATGCTGTAACAATGCAAAGGCAGCTGAGCCGTAAACAACGCTATCACCTGCAAGCATTCCCACCTAAGTTGGGAGGATGGAGACCTGTAACAAAAATATGTTAGGCAGAAAACAGCAATACAAGTGCATTCAAACTTTTACTAGCAATAACCAGCTATCTTGGGGTGACAGTTCTGCCACAGGCGGCAAAGAAAAGCCTTGCATGTTCAAGGTAGGACTTCTGAGCTGTGTCATGCTGTGGATAACTAAGCCCGTGGAAGCACCCTAATTCCAGTAAGTCTTGAGTGGTATGAGGCCATAGCCCCAGAGGGTAGGGAAAGATCTCATCCCTCCCCACCGGCCGCTGGAGAGCCGAAAGCTTGGTCGAGGGTTAGAAACGGCCAATCCCAACCATTCAAACTGGCGGCTCTTGTTCACCCAACAGTTCCCCTCCACATTCAGCCCAGTCTTTGCAAAGTGGGGCCCAGTCTGTGAGCAAGCTCTGGTCCGTGGGATCTTCCATCGTCGGACTTTCAGGGTTCCCCATTAGGTCCAGGGCTGTTGGCACAAGATCTCTCAAGGGCTTGTATCTGCTAGAGACCTTGACTGGTGTTACTGCTGTGGAAATCGTGCTGTCATCCGAAAGGGTTTGCAACCTCTGGCGGCTCCTGGATCTATTTCTTCTGGGCATAGGCTTTTTGCTTGGAGTGTCCCTTCCAGGCTTTCTGGAATGACCCCTCTGGACTCTCTGCCATTCTCCCCCTGGCTCAGCTTCTTTCTGCACTGTGCCAGATAGTAGCTCCATGGGTGAAGGGGAGACCTCCCTGTTCTGCCACGTGGTGCCATGCGGCGGTTGTAGGGGTTGATTCAGATTTCGGCCCGGTGGCTGTAAGGTTAGCAGAAATTGCTCCACCTCCCCAGGGTTGTTAAACATTTGAAAAACCCCACTGTATTGAACTGTTAACAAGGCTGGGTATCTCAGCGAAGTGACAATGCCCATTTTGTAGAGCTGTTGTTTCACTCCTGCTTAAACTCTTCTGCGCTTTGCGAGCTCCTGTGAGTAATCTTGGTAGAGCTGGATTGAGCATCCCTGCCATGTCACTATTTTTAGTTCTCTGGCCAGTCGAAAATAATACTCCTTCACCAGGTATCTCAAGAATTTGCACAGTATGGGGCGAGGGTGCTCACCTTGTTTAGGTTTGGGGGCAAGCGAACGATGGGCCCGCTCGAGTCCTGGGGGCACCTCGTGCTCCAATTTTAGCATCACTGGTAATGCGTCTTCAAGAAAGGAAATCATGTCCTTGCCCTCCATGCCTTCCGGAATGCCCACAATTCTAATGCTTTGCCTCCGACATCTATTTTCCATGTCATCCACTTTGGATAATAAATATTGAATCTGCCGATGGTGTTCTCTCAGGTATCCATCGTGCTGGGAGAGTTGTTCAGCCTGCTGCTTTGTTTCTTTTTCAGAGCCCTACACTTGAAGAGCTAACAGCTGCAAATCCTCATTTAAGTTTGAGGATGACAGTTTTAATTCAGAAGTATCTTGCAGGATGTTGTTCAGCATCGCTGTCATGTTAATGATTTCTTGAGCCATGTTGTTGGTGGAGCTTGATGCGGCCATTGCCCCCCTCTGCCTTTTCCAGATTGCTGCCCGACTCTCGCACTTTAGGGTGGGTGTCGTGAAGACTGGGTGTCATTGCAATTGCGGCCTGGAACGTCGACGTAGCGTGGAACTGCCAGACTCTTTTACATGACGTAGGATCACGGTACTGCGGCCGATTTCTCTGGGAAGTGGCTCGTTTTGAAGTTCTGATATTCCGGTAAGCAGTGCTGATTTCATTTAAGCAGGAGTAATGGCTGGACCCACCGGATGGGCTCTTAGGGGTTCACAGGATCTCTCTGGTAGGAATTAGTGTCCACCATGTTGGCTGCCAGGCTCCGCCCCCCCCCCCGAATTCCAACTTTAAAGCAAGAATTCATAATATTTTAAGATGCTGAATCAAAAATACATTTTGTAGAAGTAAACACAATGGTTCACACAGTGTTTTGAGCTTGTATCTTCATGTTTGAGGATGTGTACCTCATTATGAGGGTCAGCGTTCCTTATCGTCCCTCATTTTGAATGTTCATGTCCTTCATTTCAGTGACAAAAGGTTGAGAGGTACAGTATGTTAAGAAATCTCACAAGTCCTCACATTGTGAGACAGGTCCAGACAGCACACACAAGCTGCATGTGTGTCTTCTTTGTAAATTTTATCTCTGCACTTACAATACCAAAATAAAGGCTCTCTCGACTTTGGCAGCATGCAGAGATGACGAAATAAACACCAAGTAAATTAAAGAATAAACAGCAACAGCTAGTTTGATGGCATTTCCTTCAGCAGGTCCGACGAGGATGATCAACAGTGGGAAAGGAGCTGAAGAGTGATGGGGCCACCCGCGCTTATTTACACGTAGAGATGGCACGTCACTGTGGGTGGTCCCCTGCTAGCAAAAGTTTCCATGTAGTCCTAGCGCTGATGGCTATAGTTCGAAAGATGTGGCCTAATGGAGGAGATAGCTTTGAAGAACAGCTGTGCAATTTTCTGCATGCAGTTTTGTTTGTTAATAGTTTGGTAAAAAGCAAGCAACAGAGACCCGCATTCTTAAAGTTTTAGACAAAGGAACAACACATGCAACTTTTCTCCCTAGTCCTTAATTTCTGTTAGTGTAGAGCTGATCACTGTCCATCAACTTATCATGTTTTCAAGCAGTGTGACGACTTCTCCTTGATACAACAGCTCACAGTAAATTCTGAACAATGCAGAGCGTCTGTCCTCTGGTAGGTCCACAAGGGGCTGCAACTGCTTCTTAATCTCTGACCAATCTTTAGAAGGAAATGTGTACTGTTAAGGCTCAGTTATGTAAAAGGTCCCAACATTTAAGGAGTGTGCAGTTCTTCATTAAAACTCTGGTACGCTGGCACAGTGGTGCAGAGGGCTGAGGCCTTGATCGCCTTACCTTCTGACATGCTGGCTGGTGATCCCTGTTCAGGAACGAGCACGGGTTGTTGGGGGTTGGCTAGGGTGGGAGAGAACTGAAGGCCCGCTGGACTGCTCTCCTCTCCTTGGGAGGGGTGGCTTGTTAGTCCGACCTTTGAATGCGGACTAGGCCTGGTGGTAGTGCAGGCACAGGCAGCACAGAAGGGAGGAGCAGTGGGTATGTGGTATGTCTGTGCCCCACACAGTGTACACTCACATCAGGCCATGACAGGGGATGGGAAGGGGAGAAAATGGAAAACTTGGGGCTGAGGCTTTGTGAAGCCCTGCCTGCCAGCCCTGATCTGGCACTGCCACCCGGGCCACCCTGTCTGTCTGGAAAAGAGTCACTAGGGAAGGGGATGGCCCTCTCCTCTCCTCTCCTGTTCCACTATGGAGGAAAATCCATGGGGGAACTTGAAGATAAGGTAGGTCCGGGGGGAGGTTGCCACTGGCTCAGGGTGGCAGGGCAGGGCTGAGTAGCTGCCCCATCCACCGAGGGATAAAAAGCTCTAAGGAAAAAAACTCAGTGGTCAACAGAGTCAATAATTTACTCTGTTTCAGTACCTGAATGTGTTCTGGATCAAAGACATACTGGACAAAAAACATGGGAGGAGGACAGCAGCATGAAAAAACAGTTTCTCCTGGAAAACACCCTTTTCAAGATGAAAGGACTCTCGTCATGCTGTGAAATTAAGTATTTTAGAACAAGAGGAGGGAGGTCATTTAGTAAGCTGAGGCTCATGCTTCATTTGTACACTACCTTATATTTTGGTAGAGACACTCCAGGCTATCCTGAATTAGAAACTCTTGAAAGGTCATATCTGGGCCCTATACAAAGCCCTCATGCATTTGTATGCTGACTACCCTACCCTTAAAACGTAGATGGGAACAAAGGCGGATGTCCAGCTTACAGAGGTAAAATGGGATAGGATATATAAGTAAGCTAGTAAAACCAAGCACTGTCCCCTCGGGCAGGAATTTGAATGGAAGATCACGACCAGATACTTCTACACCCCCAGTTATATAGAGTAAGTGAAGAGCAGAGCGCTCTTCTGACTGTTGAAGAAGATGTTCCAAACCTACAGCCCATCACTCCCATATTTTTGGTCAGTGCCTGGTACTGCAGCCTTAGGAAGACTAGATTTGCTGGCAAAGGCACCTAGCTTCACCTGAGCTCTTTTCTTCTAGGTTTGTTTGTAAGGACAGAGCAAGGAACATTATCAGAGCAAGGAAAAAGATTAAGGATTCTTTTGGCTAGGCAGATTTACTGTGTGTTACTGTTTTCTTTTGTGCTCACAGGGGTTGTTACTGTTTTTTGCTAACATGTTACTGCTTTATTGTTCTCTGATTCAAATTGCTGTTGCAGGGTATGCTTTCTGCTGCATTATTACAGGGTGTGCGTACAGGTTTGTTACTGTTTTGTGCTTACAGATTACAGCTGTAATATTCTCTTATTCAAATTGTTTTTGCAAGGTACATCTTCTGTTACTGCTTTATTTTTCTCTGTAGCAAAGTGTTTTTTACAGGGTATATCTTCTGTGAAATTGTTACGTGGTGCTTACATTTTTGTGACTTTTTTATCTATCATTAGGCTAAGCAAAATGCTACTATTTTATTTTTTTTGCTGAAATGTTTTTAGTTTGGTCTCAAAGGTGTTGCAGTCTCCTTCTCACAATGAAGGAGCTAACTGCTTTCCTCCCACAGCTCTGCCAGGGATTAGGTGTGTAATTGGGGGGGGGTGGAGCTGAAAAAGTCTTAGTAACTTCCAACAGAATAAGAGTTAAAAGGTCAGGTTAGTTGGTGTTTTTGAGGTGGAAGATTAGGTTTGCTGGCAAAGGCACCTAGTTTCACCTGAGCTGTTCCAAACCTACAGCCCATCACTCCCATATTTTTGGTCAGTGCCCAGTACTGCAGCCTTAGGAAGACTAGATTTGCTGGCAAAGGCACCTAGCTTCACCTGAGCTCTTTTCTTCTAAATTTGCTTGTAAGGGCAGAGCAAGGAACATTATCAGAGCAAGGAAAAAGATTAAGGTTTCTTTTGGCTAGGCAGATTTACTGTGTGCTACTATTTTCTTTTATGCTCACAGAGTGTGTTACTGTTTTTTGCTAACATTTTACTGCTTTATTGTTCTCCGATTCAGACTGCTGTTGCAGGGTATACTTTCTGCTGCATTATTACAGGGTGTGCCTACATGTTTGTTACTGCTTTGTGCTGACAGATTACTGCTGTAATTTTCTCTGATTCAAATTGTTTTTTGCAAGGTATATCTTCCGTTACTGCTTTATTTTTCTCTGTAGCAAAGTGTTTTTTGCAAGGTATATCTTCTGTGAAATTATTATAGGTGGTGCTTTACAGGTTTTACATTTTTTTCTATCATTAGGCTAACCTTTCAGGGCTACTGCATTTGTTGCTGGTTGATTGTTTCTGCTCTTACCTCCTTGTTTCTTTTGTCTGTGGTTCTTCTTTTTCGGCAGGGGAAGGGCCCAACCACCAACCCCCATCCCCAACCACCCCATGCTACACTCCTTTTATAGAGTAGCACAGTCGTGACATTTTCTGTAGCAAAGCAGGAAGGGGAGGATCAGAGGGGTATCCACACAGTGACCTCACTTACAGGGGCACAAGTAATTTAAACTTTTATAACAAGTTATACAAAAACAAACAAAGAAAACAAAAAATCAAAGTTTTGCCTTCATTTTCCTCCGTTTAATTACTCAGACCAGGTTATAAACCCAGCAACTCAACTGGAATGGATATTATTAACTGCAGGTATTGTGGGACACTTTTGAAAAGGGCAGTTATACACAATTTAGGATGCTGTCCTACATGCTGGACCATTGGAAATCTAAGGGCTCAGCTCCAGGCAATATGAGCAGAGACTGTCTTCCTCAAATCGCATATTCAGGAGGAAATATATTATAAGAACCGCCCGCCATTTCCCCCAACATCCAACTGAAGCACCTCGACTGCAGAGGGTAGTTGGTCCAGGAGATTGGAAGGTGATTAGGAGGAGCAAATCGGGTGCCTCATCACTCAATGCTCTCCAATGTATCACCTCCAAAAACCATATTAAAAACTACAAACAGGTATCTGCCTCTATCTCTGAAATCAAACAAAGGGGCAGAGGACACTGCAGAGCAGGACACCGCAGCACAGGAGCTAGCACAACAAAACTCGCCCAAAACAGGGACCAAAACAAAAAAAAGCAAAAAGTTAATCTAAAACACTTCTCATCATAGGCAACTCCATGATTCGGGGAGTTGATACCTACCTCCAGCCGGGGGTAATGGTCAGATGTCTCCCAAGTACATCAGCGTCGAGAGACACTGACCGCATTGCTTAAATCGTGCAGGAAGCAGGAGAAAACATCAACATCCTGGTAAACTTAGGGATTAATGATCTCACCATCCAGTCAGTTGTGGAGACCAAGGAACACCTGACCAGGCTGGAAGACAAACTGTCATCCATTTTATCCGTCATCTCCTTCTCAGAGATCCTGCTGGTCTGGGAGAGGGGGGCAGATAGATGGAAGGTCAGAGAAGGGGAGCTAAACATGTGGCTCAAGGGCTGGTGCCAGGAAAAAGGACACAAATTTGTAGGTAACTGGCAACAGTTTTGGGAGCGAAAGTTCTTTAAAGTCAATGGACTACATCTGACTAAGAAGGGAGTCAGTGCACTGGAGCAAACCGCAGAATATTTAAACTAGCAAATGGGAAGAGAGGTGCAGCACCCGATACATCGAATGGGAAGAACACTCCTCCCCCTCAGCTAGAGATCAAACAAGAGTTCAGCATGTTTATAGTTCATTTACATCACCAGGTAAGGAAAAAGGTCTGGCTCCCCATATTACGCGCAGGGGAAATGCCGAACCTTGCCCAACAACTAACACATTGAAACCTGGCCAATGGAAAATCATGTACACAAATGCCTGCAATTTGGGAAACAAGATCCCAGACCTGCAGGCAACAATGACAGAGGCTAAAATGGACATAGTAGTCATTAGCAGGACATGGTTCACCAGTAACCACACTTGGGAGACTTCAGTACCTGGCAATGTACTGTTCAGAAGAGACAAAGGTGCAAAAGGGGTGGGGTGGGGTGGTCCTTTATGTCAATGAAAATATCAAAGCTACAGAAATTCAGAATATACATAAGGAGCCAGAAGAACTGTGGGTCACCCTGGAAACAGGAAACGGGATAGCCATACGAACTAGGGTTGTCTACAGGCCTCCAGACCAGGGAGAGGACATAGACACATTATTGTTAGAAGATATACAAAACATGACAGCTAAAGGGGAGGTTCTGATAATGGGAGACTTCCACATCCCAGATACAGAGAGGTCAATACCAGCAGGAACATCCGCCAGAACTAGACACATAGTGGATTTCCTGCAGGGGGAGGGCCTCAAACAATTGGTACAACAACCCGCAAGACACAGGGCTATCCTAGATGTAGTACTGACTAATGGGGAAAGGATCACAAATCTCCAGGTAGATGGTCACCTGGTGGCCAGTGACCATCATATGGTATGGTTCAATTTGGCCACTAGAACAAAATCATCCCATGCCAAGGCAAAAATATGGGCATTCAGAAGAACTGACTTTGATAAGATGGCCAAAAGAGCTAAGCTAGCCGTGGCAAGAAGGAATACAGGTGAGGGGGTACAGGCAAAGTGGGTAAGCATTAAGGATGCAATACTTGAAGCAACATCCCATTGTGTTAGGGAGAAAAGCAAGAGCAAAAGAAGGAGGAAACCACTTTGGTTCTCAAAAACAGTAGCAGAAAAGGTCAGAGCCAAAAGGCTGGCCTTCAGAAAATCTAAAGGAATGCAGCGGGATGAAGATAGGGAGGCATACCAAACTTCCCTAAGGGAAGCAGGGGGAAGCAGTAAGGCAGGCAAAGGCCCAAACCAAGGAAACACTAGCATGGACAGTAAAAGAAGGTCACAAGACTTTCTACAGATATATTAGTGAAAGGAGAAAGTCCAGAGGGGGTATTGCTAAAATCAAAGGGAATAAAGGGGAGTGTGTGGAGGAGGACCAAGGAAAAGCATCTATCCTAAATAGATACTTCTACTCAGTATTTACTGAGGAGAAGGTAGGACAGGACCCACAGCTCAGCACCATGGACACAGGGGGGAGGGAGGTGTGCACAAGTCCCTTCACAATAGAAAGGGTCCTACAAGAGCTCACTAAGCTCAGGGTGGACAAGGCAACAGGACCTGATAGCATACATCCCAAGGTACTAAAGAAGCTAAGGGTGGAACTAGCAGAGCCATTATCAGAACTGTTTAGTGAGTCTCTGAGCACAGGAGAGGTCCCAGGAGACTGGAGAAGGGCTCATGTGATCCCACTCCACAAGAGTGGCAGCAGAGAGGAGGCAGGGAACTACAGACCAGTCAGTCTTACCTCAGTAGTGGGTAAGATTATGGTGGCACTCCTTAAGAAAAGGATAGTGCAACACCTGGAATCCATAGGAGCACAGGATCCAAGACAGCATGGGTTTACAACAGGAAGGTCCTGTCAAACTAATCTCATAGATTTCTTTGACTGGGTAACCAGAGTGGTGGACCAAGGGGGTGCAGTTGATGTCGCCTACCTTGACTTCAGCAAAGCTTTCAATACCGTTCCACATAGAAGTTTGATTAATAAGCTGGGTAGGCTCGGGATGGGTCAGAAGTTGGTCAACTGGGTAGCAAACTGGTTGGCGGGCAGAAAACAGAGAGTGGTGGTAAATGGTATACAGTCAGAAGAGATGCAAGTCACAAATGGGGTACCTCAGGGATCAGTCCTGGGGCCAGTCCTCTTCAATATCTTTATCAGTGACATTGCAGATGTACTGGAGGGTAAGGTTTGCCTGTTTGCAGATGACACCAAGATTTGCAACAGAGTAGATGATCCAGATGGGTGGGCAGAATGAGAAGAGATCTGGATAAACTGGCAAAATGGTCGGAAGAGTGGCAACTGGGGTTTAACATAAAGAAGTGCAAGATCATGCACATAGGGAAGAGAAACTCTGAAGCCACCTATAGGTTGGGAGGGGAGTTGCTGGCAATCACAAGGGAAGAAAGAGACTTGGACATCATTATCACAGATGACCTGAAATCATCAAAGCAGACCACTAAAGCAGTAAGTAAGGCTAGAAGGATGTTGGGGGTGTATTAGTAGGGGTATCACAAGTTGTAAGAGGGAGATAATAATCCCTCTTTACAAGACACTGGTTAGGCCCCATCTGGAGTACTGCATGCAGTACTGGAGGCCACACCTGCACAAGGACATTAACAAAATGGAGGCAGTCCAGAGAAGGGCAACCAAAATGGTGCAGGGACTGCATCAGAAAACATATGAGGACAGATTAACAGAGCTCAATATGTATGCAGGTTGCCCCTGAAAAAGGGACCCTCGGGGCTCAGTGGGCCTACCCGGTCACCAAAATTGAATAAATAAATACCCTAGAACAAACGAGGGAGAGAGGTGATATGATAGAAACATTCAAACATCTTAAGGGCATTAACAAAGTGAAAGAGTCTAACATGTTTCAATACAAGAAAAATAACAGGACAAGAGGAGGCAGCATGAGATTAGAGGGAGGCCGATTAAGGGGTAATGTGAGGAAGTTCTTTTTCACAGAAAGGGCAGTGGATGAATGGAACGACCTACCTCAGGAAGTGGTGGATATGAATATTGTGCAGGACTTCAAACAGGCATGGCATAGGCATAAGGAAGCAATACAGATGAGTATGAATAGATAGGCCATTGACAGAGTTAAGGCCTATGGCACATTCATAAGGTATAAAAAATGGGCAGACTGGATGGGCCTTGCGGTCCTTATCTGCTGTCAATTTCTATGTTTCTCTCTTATTGGCAACAAATTAAGCGGGTGCTCTGTGAACTGTTTTCCATCACCTCTCCTATGAACCTACCACAACTGCTGTTGGGCCTGCCTCCATCAGAGATAAAAGGGGCTGACGGAATATACTTACGGAACATCCTGCTGGCGCCGGCCCATAAAGCTATCACATGTAAATGGCTTACAGCAGATCCCCCACCCACCTTTCAGTACTGGTTATCTATAGTCCAAGACATTCAAGACATGCAAGAATTGACATATAGAGTCAATCTGAAATCCCTTATTTTTGTTCGCAGGTGGACTTGGTGGACCATTTGGAGAGATGCTCTCCCTGGGGTGCCCACATGACTACATATACTATAATGGGTCCTGCACTTGAGGTTTGTCCTACAGTTTGGGTCCTGGTCTTCCAACGAGAGATGGGTTGAGGCGGGGTCCTGTCTGTTGTTTTGCTTTGGGGGGGGTCAGGAGGGGTCTGTTTATATTGGCGAACATATGTTCAAGCAGGCAGAAATTCATAGTGCTTTGCATCTATTGTTCTTTATGTAGAATGATTGCAGCACTTCTGATTGCTATGATAGCTGACAGAATGTCTTGCCTTTTACCCTATGTATTGTATTTAAATGTTTCAATAAACTTGAATTGAAAAAAGAAAGTGCCTCATATTTCGTTTTAACACAGTTGAGCATTTTGCTGCTGCTACTTTTCACTGTAAAGCATTTCATACACAGTATTCACCATTTCTTGTGTGAACAAACATGCTTTATGGGGGATGCTGGATGGTCCAGAGGTGATGCACTTTGCTACCATGCGGACAACCCAAGTTCTTGTCTCTGCACTCTGGCGGCCATGGCTGCAGTGCAACTAGCGCCAGTACTCACGGCCCCTGGGGTTGTGGAGAGCATTCTCCTGCTGCACTACCAATCCCTGCAGCCTGGCTATGACACATGTGATGTATTATGCATCGCTACCTCGAGTCACGAGGTCGCCATGAGAGCGAACAAACAGAAGATCAGGGAGATTAATGACTGGCTCTGGCAGTGGGGTGAAGCACAGGGGACTGGGGTGTTGGGAGACTTGGGGGGGAGTTTGGAAAGACAAGGGACTGTATGCCCGGGATAGGCTTCACCTAAATCCAGCAGGGAAGGAAGTTCTCAAACGGGGGATGATGGATTTCATTCAGGCTAGATGGAGTTTAAACTTGTGAACGGGAGAGTGGGGCACTGCCAGGCTGATCGGGCCATCCATACCACCAGTAGGACTGGCCTGCAACCCCATGGGGGGGGAGATAGTACCCTAGGGGAGAAGTGTGGATGGACATATGAAAGATCTGGGGAGGATATGGTATAGAGGGGTAGGGACAAGGGTTGGAGGGTGGTCTTAATAAACACCAGGAGCCTGGGGAATAAAATGCCTGAGTTCCAGGCCATGCTGTTTGAGGGTGGGGTGGATGTAGCAGTGGTCACTGAAACTTGGACCACCCCTGGCCATGACTGGGACCTTAACCTGAGTGGGTACCTTGTGCTAAGGAAGGACAGAAAGGTAGGCAGGGGGGGGGAGGAGTAGCAATGTTCATTAGGGATAACATTGAGATTATGAGAGTGGAGGAAGCAGAGGGCAACGTGGAGGCCCTATGGGTCACCTTGTGAACCCCCGTGGGAGGGAAGATCAAGTTGGGGTGGTATATAGGGCCCCAGGACTAGCGGAGGACCTGGAGGATTGCCTGTTGGCTAACATTAAGGGGCAGTGTGGACTAGAAGGGGAAGGAGTGGTGTTGATGGGGAACCTTAATATGCCAGCTACTGATTGGAGTACTATGATGTCCACTGTAACCAGGGAGCAGAAGCTGCTGGATGGCTTCCTGGATGCGTTCCTCAATCAGCAGGTGATGGACCCAACAAGGGAAGGTCATATCCTGGATGTGGTTTTAGCGGATGGGGATCTTGTACGAGATCTGGTTGTGGAAGAACCCCTGGCTGGGAGCAACCACAACACAGTCTGGTTTCGGCATAACTGGGGGAGGATAATTCAAGGACAATGATAGTTGATTTTAGGAGGCGGACTTTCAGAACATGGGGAAATTCCCAAAGAATTTGCGGAGATAAAACCAGGTTTGGGCGTGGAAGGTAGGTGGGAGATCATAAGCGGGGCTACAGGAGGCCACAGGACCTATGCAAGAATGTGAGTGCAAGGTGGTGGGTCTCTTAAACCATGCTGGTGGACCAAGGAGGTCCAGGCAGTAGGTAGAAGAAGGCTGCCTACAGTAGGTACAAAAAATGAGGAGGAGAGAGGATGAGAGAATGTCGACACAGCAGACAGGAAAGTCATCAGAGTGGTGAGGGGGGTAAAGGCCTGGTAAGAGCAGAGGCTGGTGCAGGGGATATGGGGTGGGTAAAAGTGGTTCTTGGGTATATTGGTGAGTGGAGGAAGATCAAGGGCCAGCTCAGTAGGTTGAGGACAGCTTGGGGTGGATAGAAGGGGCTGGAGAGCAGGTGGAGGTGCTGAATGAGTACTTTGCCTCAGTGGTTACTAGGGAGGAGGCTGGGGAACTTCCAAAAAAGGGGTTGAAGGACACAGAAGATGCAGCAGACCTGACTATTGAGGTACCTGCTGAAGAACAAGCTGCTGGGGGAGGTAGGTCAGGGGTGAGATATCAGGCTGGCTCTGCTGAATGGGGGCGGGGGGAACAGGACAGATGCTGATATCCATATCGGTTGGGTGCGGGAAGCCCTCCAGTCTCTAAAAAAAGATAAATCTCTGGGGCCTGATGCTATTCATCCCAGAGTACTGAGGGAGCTGGCGGATGTTTTGACTGCACCATTGGCAGATCTCTTTAACTTGTTGCTCCAGACAGGGAGGTTGCCAAGGGATTGGAAGCAGGTGCATGTTGTGCCCATCCATAAAGGGGGATTGAGAGAAGAGCCAGGAAACTATAGACCCATCAGTTTGACATCAGTGCTGGAGAAGGTAATGGACAGTATACTTAAGGAAAGGCTGTGAGGTTTCTTGGAGGAGACGAGTTACCTGGATGACAGGCAACATGGGTTTATGCCAGGTAGATCATGTCAAACAAACCTTGTAGAGTTCTATGAGTGGGTGACATCAGCACTCAATAGGGGGAGACCAGTGGATGTACTGTTCCTGGACTTCAGCAAGGCATTTGATTCGGTCCCTCACACTGGCCTAAGGGAGAAGCTGGGGGAGATGGGGGTAGGCTCATTGACGGTTAGGTGGATTGGAAATTGGCTTTCAGGTCACACTCAGCGGGTAGTGGTTGGAGGGAATGTCTCATCTCCTAGGGAGGTCATAAGTGGGGTCCCACAGGGATCAGTTCTGGTGCCACTCCTGTTTAATGCCTACATCTCCTATAGCAGGGAAGGTATCGGGTGTGAAACGAGTCTCTTTGCAGATGACTCTAAGCTGGGGAGGTGGTGGAGGGGAGATTGGCCCTGCAAAAGGACCTGGATACTCTGGAAAGGTGGTCCTGCACCTGGAAATTAAAAGTTAACCTCCAAGTGCAGGTGCTACACCTAGGGCGGGAAACCCCCAACTATGTGTACACCGGGGGGGGGGGATGAGTTGCAGGTCACGGCAGGGGAGAGAGACCTAGGAGTCTTGGTGGATGTTAACATGAATAATTTAGAGCAGTGCAGGAGGGCTGTGGTCAGGGCAAATAAGATGCTGGGATGCATCACTAGGGGATTACCTCAAGGAACAGGATGGTGATTTTGCCATTGTACAACAGCCTGGTTAGACCACATCTTGAGTACTGTGTGCAGTTCTGGAGGCCGCACCTAAGAAGGGACATCCAACTCCTGGCAAGGGTTCAGAGGAGAGCAACCAGAATGATCTGGGGCCGGGGGAATATGACATATGAGGAATGACTAGGGGAGCGCAACCTGTTCTCACTGGAGGAGAGGAGGGACTGGGAGTACATGACTGAGGTCTTCAAGTACCTCAGAGGCGTAAATAAGGTGAGCCGAGATAGGATCTTTCGACTGAAGGAGGGTGGAATCACCAGAGGACACAGTTGGAAGACTGAGGGTGGTAGGATTAGGGGGGAAAGGAGGAGGAGGTACTTTACCGAGAGAGTGGTGGAACCATGGAATGCACTTTCCGGGGAGCTGGTACAGGCAGCTACAGTGGAGGGATTCAAGGGGAGGCAGGTATAGGCAAGCAGTGACGCAGAGGCTGGTTTGCGGAGAGGACTGGGGGATGGAGTAAAAGTGGAAGAAGAAAGATGGAAGGCTACGGCACCCAATCAGGGTGCTGAAGCACGAGTAGATTTGATAGACCAATAGGCCTACTCTGCTGGCGTCTAGTATGTTAGTATGTATATGACGCTGGATATGGGAGGGATACAGTATACAGTATATGCCAGCATTAGCAACTAGATGTGTGAATCAGTAATCAGATGAGTGCTTCAGTGTCAGAAGTCAGAACGGAGGAAAAGAAAACAAGTTACTCAGCTGTAACTGTAGTTCTAGGAGTGGTATATGATGTACATCCACACTTCTGGCAGAATTCCCTTCCTCTTTAAGACTCGCCCGAAGAACTTCAAGCTAGCTTCTCCCACCCACCTGGGTGGTATACTCCTTGGCACTGCCCCGTGACATCAGATCTTACCCACTGGAAGCAAGACCAGTATGCCACTTGCCAGGGGAGGTCAGGTGGGTTGTGTGAATGTACACTATATACCACTCCTAGAAAGTACAGTTACATAAGAAATTACTGTAACAGTAGATCTTTGAGAGAAGTTCCTGCAGTAGGTCATCACATATAGAACTGCATGGCAAACTTTTCCAGCAATGCCTGGCGGGGGACCACCCACCAGATGTCAAGTGACGGACGTCAGCGTGACCCTACATAGTGGGTGGTCCCTACGCCCGCCCTCCAGTTCTCCTGCCAGAGATCCAAGTCAGATGAGACAGGAAAAAGGATGAAATCCTGAAAAACAGTTACAAAAATGCCGAAAGAAATGCAAAAACTGGGGGAAGGTGGGAGGGAAAATGTGACCTACTGCAGGAACCTCTCTTGAAGATCTACTTACGGTAAGTTCTTATGTAACTGTACTATCTTACTTCGAGAGGGTTCCTGCAGTAGCTCATCACATATAGGACTGAATCCCAAGCAGTCACTCATAGAGAGACTGAGAGAGTCATGGGAGGAGGAGCAACTGAAAGAACAGAACAGGACCTGCCTTAGGACAGTAGGCAATGCAGAACAGCCAGGCCAAACCCGGCCCTATGCCTAGAGGCAATGTCCAGACTGTAATGCTTTGTGGAGGTATGGACAGAACTCCAGGTAGCTGCTGCACAAATTTCCACTGCAGATACCTTTCTCAAGAAGGCTGTAGATGCCGCCATTCCTCTAGTGGAATGACCTCTGACTTCCCCCGGCAGAGGTTTATCTTACAGAAGTGATTGCAGTTAGCAAGCCACTTGGATAAGCACTGCTTAGACACCGCTGAGCCCATGGATTTGGGGGCAAATGAAACGAAAAGCTGATCAGATTTCCTGGTGCTTTTAGTTCTGTGGATGTCACAATGCAGGATCCTGTGTGCATCCAGTGTATGAAGAAGAGCCTCACCTTTGTTAGAATGGTTAGGGTAATATACCGGGAGTTCGACTGTCTGATTGAGGGTGAACTCTAAAACCACCTTGGGAAGAAACTTAGGATTGGTTTGTAGGACTGCCTGGTCTTTATGAAAAATCAAATAAGGCTCCTTACACAACAGGGCCTGAAACTCAGAAATCCTTTGAGCAGAAGTAATGGCAACCGAAAATAGCGCTTTCTAGAAGAGGTAGTGCAAGTCACAGCTCATCGCCGGTTAGAAAGAAGGAAGCGTAAGCTTCTCAATTACAAAATTCAAATCCCAAGGTGGAGTGGGGTTAGGGATAGGGGGTTTCAGATGGAGAATCTCTTTCAGAATGGTTTTTGAGATTTCCAGCTGAGCCACGGGTTTTTCCCCCTATCAAATCAATATAAGCCATAATGGCCGACAGGTGAACTTCAAGGAAGGAGTGAGAGACCCGAATCAGAAAGGTGCAAAAGTACTCCATAATCTGTGGAGCTGAGCATGTGAAGGGGTCCAAGCCTTTTGGCGCTGCACAAATGGAAAAACTCTTCCATTTCATAGCATAGGTCGATCTGGTAGAGGGCTTTCTGGCCTCTAGCAGGACCTGGGTGACCTTGTGTGAGACCCTGAAAACGAGACTTTATAATGTCCGTAGCAGCCACGCATGAAGATGCAGGGTCCTGAGCCCAGGATGCACTAAACTGCCTTGGTTCTGAGTCAACAGGTCATGCCTGAGAGGAAGAGGAACTGGAGGTTCCGCTGAGAGCTGCTGCAGAAGGGGAAACCAGATTTGTCTTGGCCGGAAGGGAGCAATCAAGATCATTTGGGATCCCTCTGCCGAAGCTTTAGAAGACCCCTCTGAAGGATGGGAAAAGGAGGGAAGGCATACAAGTACCTCCATGTCCAACAGAGTGACAATGCATCATGCCAGAAAGCACCAGGCTCTGGAGCGAGCGAGCAAAAGATGGGAAGCTTTTCGTTGAATGGGGAGACAAACAGATCTAGGTCTGGGCGACCCATCTCAGAAACAGAGAATCTGTCACTTCCTGACTGATTTCCCACTCATGGGTGAGGGATGAGGATCTGCTGAGATTGTCTGCCAGGACGTTTAGAACTCCTGGGATGTGCACGGCAGTGAGGAACAGACCATGTTGAACTGCCCAGTTCCACATCCTCATCGCTTCCCTGCAAAGGGGGTACGATTGGGTGCCTCCCTGTTTGTTGATATACCAGACTACCAACATGTTGTCTGTCTGTCTGGATTAGCAGTGACCCTTCTGACAGAATGGATTGGAAGGCCTGAAGACCATAAAATACTGCTCTCATCTCCAGGAGATTGATGTGGAGATGCATCTCTGATTGGGACCACGAACCCTGGGTGCGGTGGTCTCCTAAGTAGGCTCACCAACCCAGACAAGACGTGTCTGTGGTGAGAGTCCAAAGCGGTGGGGAGCTTCAGAAGGGAAGGCCCCTTGAAAGGTTCAGAGGGTCTAGCCACCAGAGGAGATCCTTCTGGACTGCACTGGAGATCAGGATGGGGTGGTCCAGATCATCCGACCGCTGATCCCATTGAACCCGCAAGGTCCACTGGGTGATCCTCATATGCAACATGGCAAATGGGACCGTGGAAATGGAGGCCACCATCAGGCCCAAGAGATGTAACCACACTCTGTCCGGAAGGTACCTGGAAGAGGTCAGATTAGTGACTTACTCTTGAATGGTCTCTGCTTGTCAGGAGGGAGGAAGGCTTTGCACTGGATCTTATCCACTATGGCCCCAATGAACTGAAGGTTCTGGGAAGGGGTAATGGTCAACTTTGAGAAGTTGACTGTAATTCCCAGGTGAGAAAACAGGGCCAAAGTGCATGAGAGAGCATCCAGTAAACTGTCTGCCACTACCGCAAGGCACTTGATAAAAACCCGAGGTGCAGAAGACTGGCCAAAGGGGAGGACTGTAAACTGGTAGTGCACCCCTGGAAGCAGAACCGAAGGATGTGATGGTGGCCTGGGAACACTGGAATATGCAGATAAGCATCCTGCATGTCCAGTGTGCAGAACCAATGATTCTCCTGTAGAAGGGGTAGAAGACTCTGCAGTGTCAGCATGCAAAACCTTTTGTATTCAACGTACAGGTTTAGGTTGTTGAGATCCAGTATGGGTCTGAGGCCACCCGTCTTTTTTGGAACTAGAAAAAAGTGAGAGTAAAATCCCTGCCCTCTTTGGGGCACAGGGACTGGCTCTATTGCCGCCTTCTGGCTTAGAGACCGGATTTCTTCCTCGACCAGAGGCGCTTGCTGAGGTGAGTAAGATGAGCGAACCGGAGGAGAGTCTGGGGGCATCTCCAGAAACTCCAGAGTGTGTCATTTTGAGAATAGTTGTAGGACCCATACATCTGTTGTGACGCCCCTCCATTCCTGCGCAAAGAGGGCAAATCTCCCTCCCACCGGCCTCTTGCTCACCAGCAGAAGAGGGGGAGGTGGTAGCCAGTCAGGAAGTGGAGAGTTGAGGGGGAGGAGGTCCCCCAGATCCTCGCTGGTTCTTAGAGTTGGGGGGGGGACACAAAGGGAGCACCCGTGTCCTTTCTTTTTTCCTGTCGCCGAGCGAAGGGTTGTTTCTCCTGCCTCTTGGTCTGTCTCTGAAAGGGCTGCTTCTTTTGAGTTCCTGATTGGTACATGGACATCACAGACCTCAGGGCTTGGCCGCTATCCTGTAGGCCTGTGATGATGTCTTTGATGTCACATCCAAAAAGCACTGTGCTTCTGAAAGGGGCATCTTGTATCACAGACTGGACATCGTTAGTGAGGCCAGAAATGTGAAGCCAGGCATGTCATCTGAGGGACACTGCCATTGCGGAGGAGTGAGCTACCACATCCACGGTGTCGTAGGTAGCCCTGACTGCATGACAGCATGAAATTTTGGATAAATGCAGGTCTGTCACCAACTCCTCCTTGAGTTCTGGAGACTTGAGAGCCTGGATCCGGGACTCAAGTTTGGCCATGGTAGCTTTTTGGAATGTGACCATGTGCGCCACATAGTTAAGGGATTGGAGCACGCACATGGCAGAAGAGTACACTTTTCTGCCATACTGGTCCAGCTGCCAGGACTCTTTGTCTGGAAGAGAAGTGCTCATATGTTTCGGCGCCGCTGACCGGTCATGGGCCGCAGCAGTGACAACTGAGTCGGCTTTGGGATGGGCGTCCAGGAAGGAATTCCTTCTGGAGCACGGTAGATTCTGTCTGCCTTTTTGGGGACAGCCAGAATTGATTGAGGCAGCTGCAAGATAGTCCTGGTGAGGTCTTCGTGAGGAGCTGTCCAAGGAGGGACAGGGATCGGGGAAGCGGACTCCAAATCTAAGTGTTCCGTGAGACGCTTCCTCATAGGATCCTGCTCCTCTGTATTCCAGCCACTGGACTGTAGTAGTTTGGTAAAAGAAGGGTCCTCGAGGGGAGCTTAGGAGAATTCTTTGGTTTAGACACGGATGAATCCTCATCCGAGGAGTCATCTGTAGACTCTCCTCCAGAACCAGGAGATTCATCTCCCAGAGATTTCAGAGTGGGTAGGATGATCTCTTGAGGTTTAGTCCCCACTACGTGCACTGATGAGCGAATCGAGCTGACAATAGAAAGAGACCAGGGAGGAGGGGTAACCACTGGAGCTGGTAGACGGCTTTCAAGATCTGATACCAGTTTAGTCCTAGCCTCCTTCCACCAAGAGCGGATCAAGGCCTGAAAATCCTGCTGGAGAGCAGGAGAAGGAGGTGGAGGCAGAACATGGGCGGGTGGGTAATGGTAGTTTGAAGTATCCTGACCATGGAAAAGGGGTGGGTGACCCTGGTAATGGGAATACCCAGAATAGTAGTACCCCGAATAAAAGGGATCTGATGCCAGACCCGATGGGTGATATGCCGAAGACGGGCTGTAAGGGTATTATCCTGGAGCGTAATGCCGAGAAGGTCCAGGTACAAAACCCTGCATGAGAATCCTTGATGTTAGAGGGGCTGATGTCAGAGGAAGTATCATTAGACCAGCCATCGTGTATGTTGGCAACGTCGGAGCAGATGAAAAAACAGGCATCATCGGGAATGGACGTGAGAGTCCTGATGGAGGAGCTGACCAAATACAGGTCTGTGCTGTCATCTGGATCGGATATGAGGGTCCCAATGGAGGGACATATAAAACACACGTCACAGGTTCTGACATCGGAGGTGGTAGAGCAGGTGTAAGCAGACCTGTCGAAGGGTCTGACAAGCCAGAGAGCAAGACAGGGACATCTGAGGTTGTTGTTGGAGCCTCTGGAGCAGACATGAGAGGAACTGACAATGGGGTGGACGGAGGGAGAGCCACCACCAGGGATCCTGTCCCTTTCTCCGTGCCAGTGGAGACCACGGGAGATGAAGAAACCACCTGCAGAGGTTGTGCGGAGGGTTCCCACTCAGGCAAAGCCTGGGGGGAAGAATGGCTGGCAGCCACAAAGTCACTCATCCAGACTTCAGGTGTGTTAGCATGAGCCTCTGACGGGAGAGTGGTGTCCGGGCGGACATCAGGGACAATTGACTGATCGAACTCTAAGGAGACCAGGCGGTGGCAGGAAGAACCCTCGACTGACTTACCGGTGGAGGTCTGGTGAGTCCCAACAGAGCCATGGGGACTCGGCTTAGTGGTAGCCGGGCAGGTCCCAGAGGATCTGGGAGCCGGCTTATCGGCTAAGACAGGCCATTCACCGGAGGAGCCGGCGGACAACTTAGCAGTGGTAATCAGAAGAAATGCAGCAGAAGAGGAACCTGGAGTAGCCCCAGGCATTGCCTGAAGAACCACTAGGGCAGGCGGCAGGGGAATGATCTTGCTGGTCAAGGGCCTACTAGGGTCCCCTCGGTCCCAGAGCACTCCTTCTCCCGATGCTTTTCTTTTCCTTTTTTCTTTTTCTTCAAGTCTGAAGATGGAGAAGATGTGGAATCCCTAAGCTTCTACATTTCTTTCTCAAGTGAAGCCATCCTGGACTTCAGAATGTGGGCTTCCAGGGCCTGCTGCCTCCTTTTCCGAGTAGCCTGGTTGAAAGGCTGGCAATCAGGGCAGGCCGCGGTATCATGCTCTGGGCCCAAGCAGAAGAGGCAACGGAGGTGGCCGTCCTTATGGGGGATTTGGGCGCTGCACTTCTCGCACTTCTTCATTTTGGTCGGCGGAGACGACATAAATGAAAATAAAAGAGAATGAGTTTAGGAAAAAAATGAGCAAAACGGCGATTGGCTGGGCAAGTGATACTGCGAGGTACACTGCGCAGGTCGATGGTGGGAGAGAACTGGAAGGTGGGCATGGGGACTGCCCACTATATAGGGTCATGCTGACGTCCGTCGTGACATCTGGTGGACGGTCCCCCACCAGGCATTGCTGGAGAAGTTTGCCGTGTGGTCCTGATGCCAGGGGGTGCAATTCTACATGTGATGACCTACTGCAGAAACCCTCTCAAAGTAAGATCTACAGTTACAGGTGAGTAACTTGTTCTTCTAGTGGCATGGATATGGTGTAGTTACCCACAGTTCTGGCAGACTCCTAGTAGTTCTCTGGGAGGAGGGGGGAAGCACACACCCCCCTACATAGGGAACAGAGATTGGAGAATCAAGACCCCAAAACCAGTATCCCGTTATGACTCAAGGTTGATGCGGTAATGGGAGAGGAAGGTGTGTGCGGACTTCTAGGTAGCAGCCCTACAGATCTCCTGGATGGGGATGTCCCTGGAAGCAGCCATAGAGGCAGCGATATGTCTGGTGGAATGAGCGCTATGCCTTATGGGAGGCTCCCTACCAGCCAACCTGTAGCAGAGGTCGATGTAGGAAAATATCCACCTGCCAATCGTCTGCTTTGCAGATGGTCTGCTAGGTGTGGCTGCAACGTAGGTGACAAACAGTTGGTGAACCTCTCCCCAACCTCCAGCTATGCGCTCCTTGTAGTAGGCGAGCATGCATAGCAGATCCACAGTATGGAGCCTGTACGTGGCCTCCGAGGTGTGATTGGTGAAGTATATCGGGAGATTGATCACCTGGTTAAGGTGGAACTCTGAGACAACCTTTGGAAGGAACTTTGGGTTGGGGTGAAGGACAATCTTGTCCCTGTGAAAGATGAGGTAAGGAGACTCCATTGAGAGTGCCTGGAGCTCACTGATCCTTCTGGCAGATGTGATGGCCACCAAGAAGGCGGTCTTCCATGACATGTGTGACATCTCACACCTGTACATTGGTTCAAATGGCTTGCCCATGAATATTGCCAACACCAGTAACAAATCCCAAGGTGGTGGTGGTTCACGCACTGGATAAGAAATGTAGTCATGACCATTAAAGTAACACCTGACCAACTTGTCCTGCACCACCGTCAGCATACCAGCCAATGCCCAGTATGCAGAGATGGCTGCCAGGTACACCCTGAGGGTTGTGAACCGAAGGCCCAACCGAGTGAGGGACAAGTAACCAAGGATGCTAGGCATGGGACAGGGCAGGGGGTTAAGCTCCCTGCCCTGGCACCCAATGGAGAATCTCTTCCATTTAAATGCATAGCACTGACTCCTTCCAAGAGGCCTCAACTACATGGAGGACCTCACTGGAGAGACCTGGAGCCTGGAAATCTAGCCGCTCAGGAACCAGGCTGTCAGGTTGCAGGGGCTGAAGGTCCCAGTGGAGGACCTTCCCCCTAGAGCAGGTCCAGCGAAGTGGCAGCTGCCATGGAGGCCTGCTGCTGAGGCTGAAGATATCAGGGTACCAGAACTGGCATGGCCAGTCTGGAGCCACCAGGATCATCTGTACCTTGCCCCTTCAAGCCTTGAGCAGCACCTTGTGGATCAGAGGAAAGGGATGACATAAAGGAGGCCGGGGTCCAGGGCTTCACAAAGGCATCCCCCTGCAGCGTACCCCACTGAGGGGGGCAGGCACAAAACAGCCTCAGCTCGGCATTCTCCTCGAGGTAAGCAAATGCACCTGAAGGGTGCCCCACTGGGAGAACAGTCAGTCTAATACTCCTGATGAAGGGACCACTCGTAAGACGCCTCACCCACTCAGCTGAGGGTGTCCGCCAGCTAACTGGATACACCGGCCACATGAAAGGCCAAAAGGTCAGCACTGAGGCTGAGCACAAGGGTCCAGATGCAGAGAGCTTTCCAGTACAGAGATAGGGAATGTGTTCCGCCCTGCTTGTTGAGGTAGTACATGGATGTCCATCTGGACCTGGATGACATGACCCTGGAGATGTGGAGTGAAGGCTGTCAGGGCCAGACAAACACCCTGAAGCTCCAGCAGGTTAATGTGACATGGAGACTTCTCAGGGGACCAGAGGCCATGGACTCTGTGTTCCCCCAGGTGGGCACCCCAGCCCATCAGGGAGGTGTTGGTTGTGACAGTGACCGTCGGCTCTGGGCGGACAAATGGGACTCCTTCCTGGAGATGTTCCGGAACCAACCACCACTGAATGGCATCCCACATCTACTGGGTCACTGTGACCATTTGGTGAAGTTGGCCCCGACACTGAGACCACTGATGGGCCAGCCCCAACTACAGGGGGTGCATTCTCCAGTGGGACCAATGGACCACAGTAGTGCAGGCCACCATGTAGCCCAGGAGGCACAGGAAGTCCCTGGTAGTGCGCAAATGCCCAACCTGAAAAGATCAGGCAAACGAGGAAAGATCCTCCAGCCCGGTCTGCTGGGAGCCAGGCTCAGACTCAGCAAGAGTCGCGCTCTGCCCCGATGAAATGAATCACCTGTGAGGGTATGAATTCTTTTTTATTTTATTGTAAATGTTTGAGTTTTTTTTCACTCATAACAGGTATAGCAACAACAGGCTTCATATTTTTGTTGAGTACAGTTAGTATCAGCAATCTGAAATACAGTTATAGAGGTATTATATTGCTCAGTGAATGAAAAACAATTAGGTATAATGGCATAGATTGTTACATGATAAAACAAAGTTGCAGATAGCATATTGATCTGTTGCCCGTTCAGCTGTGCTCTGTTCTCTAAGTTGATATTAAGGGGCAATGGGGTAAAAGGGGGCACCATTTCAGGCACTGCATCTCTTTTGTAAGGGGCTGTACTTTTCCCTCCGCGCTCCACTTTAGGGCACAAAATCGGGATAGTGGTCCAACTGATAATTTATTGATGGTCTCCATTTAGTAGCAAAGCTTTTAACATGGGAATTCATTCTAGTTGATATGCACTCCAGATTATGCATCTCATAGGATGTTTTCCACTATCCTTTTTTTGAAGGGATGGTGGTTGTATACCACAGTCTGGTAATTGTTTGTTTGTTTTTGCAGCCATTGTAAAGATGGCAGTCTGCTTAAAAAGATTTTTAGGGGTCTTAATTCATCGTGGAAGTGTTGCTGTGAGAACTTAGGTCAGGGTATAGAGCTCAGGGAACCGAAGATTTCCTTAATTTCATCTAGTACTTCTTGCCAGAAGCATTTAATTGCAGACATGTCCACATTATGTGTACTGTTTGTCTGTATTTGGCCACAGCCTCTCCAACACACATCCTGGTCAGGTCCCATGAACTTTGCCGTAATATCAGGGGTTTGAAAGAATCTGACTCTTGTTTTCCAGGCATACTCCTTCCAGTAAATGGAAGTGGAGACTTTCTGCAAGGGTAAGGCGCTAGCCTCCCACATTTCCTTATCAAGGTCCTTCCCAAGCTCCCTAGACCACCTTTGTCTAATGTAATCAAGGTTGTCTTTGGAGTACTGCTGAAAAGTTTTATAAAGTACGCTTATGAGGTGTTCAGTTTCCATGCCTTTAAGACAGGATATCACCAAGGGTATCATGCCAGAAGGGGATTCTGTCACTTCTATCAAATCCTGTTTGTAAGACTGTAGTAGTCTTTTGAGCTGGAGATAGTGAAAAAGTGCCCCATTTGGAAGCTTATAGTTGCTCGTATGCCCGCAAAGGATGATATGCCTGAGGGAGTGACAAGTTACCAAACATAGCGAAGTCCATGCCTGGCCCAGCTTCTAATAGTTTCCAAAAGTTGCTTAGGGAGGAGAAGGGTGTCATGGGTAAGGTCCCACAGGAATAGTTGTTCAACGGTCGTGAGGAGTTTATGCCGGAGTTGCACCCAGTGTCAAAGTGGTTCTACAGAGTAGTTGGGAGTACTGAGTTAACGGTACACAACTTGGTGGATTTCCGAATAAACAAGGGGCCAGATCAGTTGTTCCCATTAATATTCTCTCTAGTGTTTTTCAGTGGGTGTGATATCCACTTGTTAGGAGGTTTAGTAGGGTTCGAATATGTGCTGCTTTAGCATAGAGTAGCATGTCAGGGAGGCTGAGGCCACCCCTGTCCCTAGGTAATTGTAGGGAAGTAAATCTTATTCTTGGCGGTTTACCTCGCTATATAAATCAGGATATTATTTTATTCCAAGACTGGAAATATACTTTTGTGGGAGTTATAGGGAGCATCTGTAGGAAGAAGAGCAGTCTGGGAAGAATATTCTGCTGCACTGTTTCAATGTGGTTGAAAAAGCTCAGAGGTTGCTGTGTCCCTCTTGCGAGATCCACAGTTATCTGTTGAGTGATTGGTTTGTAGTTTACTACGTCTAGTTGGAGAAGATTGTATGGTATTTTAATTCCTAGGTATCTCATCACTACCCTATTCCATCTGAAAGGGTAGCATGTTTTTTTATTTTTTTTTATTCCCCTTTTTTCCTGGCGGTACCACCGTCTGCCCTCCGCCCTGGTCACGGCCCCCAGAGACCTCCACCACTGCCTATAGCTGCACAGGGACCCAGTCACCCCGGCTTACCCCGGAGATGGGGCGCAGGCTACCTTCATGACCTCGGAACTGTGACTGGTTGGGGTCCCATGGCGGCGTGGCGAGGCTCGGCTCTCGGGGAGGGCTTCATCCTGAGTGGTCCCGCCCGCCCATTTTCAATTTTCCTCCCAGAGGAGGCGGGGGCGTGCAATGGCCTAGCGTCTGCCGCCTCCCCACACCCACGTCAAGCGTCGGCGGCGCTGGAACTCCTGGCCTCTGCCAGGAGTCCTCAGTGCTCCGAGTGCTGCCCGCACCCTTCCCGGAGTAGGAGAGCTGTCCATCGGACGCTCGATCCTAGTCCCCCCTGCCGACCCTCCGACGATCCGGGTCCGTTCCCGAACCCAGGTCGCCGGCGTCGCAAGCAGAAATCCCACCACTGCGCCGACGGGCCGGCTGGGTAGCATGTTTTTAAAGTTAGGGAGGGACTGTAGAAGAACTTAGGGACTTCAGTTTTTGACTCATCTAACTTGTAACCCTCCAGTTGCCTGAATACGGTTAATTGGTGCCACACTGCTGGGATGAGTGTTTCAGGGGATGTCTAAGTTAATAATATATTGTCTGCAAATAGGTTTATCTTATGAGTCTGTTCTTTGATTAGTATTCCCTTTATATCGAGGGAGTTCTGAATTGTAATTGCCAGTGGTTCAAGATAGAGGGCAAATAGCAAGGTGGATAGTGGGCAGCCTTGGCGGGTTCCTTGAGAGAGGGGGAAGAGGTCAGAAAGAGAGCCATCTAGTTTTAGATAGGCTTGGGGGTTCTCATACATACTTTTAATCTAATGAATTTGTCTGGAAAGCCAAAATGCCTCATCGCCTCCCAAAGAAATGGCCCTGAGACTCTATCAAAGGCCTTCTCAGCATCAAGTCCGAGAAGGACCATCGGAGTCCCGTGCAGTGCCACATGCTCTAAGAGCAGCATGACATCACGTGCCTGACGCTTTTTAGTGAAACCCACTTGGTCTGCATTGATGAGTTATGGCAGCAAAATATCAACTCTATGGGCCACAACAGACATGAAGAATTTATAGTCACAATTTAGTTTAGAGATGGGCCGATAGGAAGCTGGTTGTCGAGGATCTTTTTGAGGTATGGGGAAGGCCGCTATTTCAGCATGTCTCGAGGAGGGGGGATGTCCTTGCTGCATGTCTAATAAGGCCAGGAGTAAAGAAGGGAGCAGTAATTTTCTAAATTTTTTTGTAAAATTCAACTGGGTAGCCATCTGGACATGGTGCTTTCAGGGGTTTTGATTGGCCCATAACTAAATGGATTTCCTTCACTGTAATTGGGGCTAAAAGGGACTGGGCTTGTTGGTCCAATAGTTTTGGTACAGGCAGATTTCATAGATAAGTGTCAGTTTGTTGAAGGAAGGGATGAATATCTCAGTATAGAGAATTTGATAATATTGTGCCACGGCCTATCTGATTGCTAGAGGGTGATGCAAGAGGCGCCCCGGAGTAGGGTCAATTAAGTGTGTGACAAGAGTTTGGGTTCATGCCTCCCGTAGTCATTTGGCAAGGGTTCTCACCCCTCATGCCCCCCCCCATAGTACTTCAGTTTCAGGTATATTAACTGTTGCTCAATTTTCTGATCTACTGTTTTCTGTATCTTTTGTTTGGTTATGTGGAGTTGCGTCTGTATGGACGCATCTCCCTGATACAGCCATCACTGTAAATCTTTCAGCTGGCTCTGAATCTCATTCAGAAGTTTATCTCTTTGCTTTTTCTTGTGCATTGAATGTTTAATAATTTCCCCTCTTAAAACTGTCTTAAGGGTATCCCACTTTATTCCATTAGTTACTTCATATGTCAGTGTCAGTGGCTCAGTAGGTAGCACACTCGCCTCTGAGGCCAGGAGATCAGAGGGCTGTGGGTTCAGTTCCCACATCTGGCACTTGGGTTAATATCCCAATACTGACACTGTAGTGCAGCATCAGAGGGGTGTTGCACTTCTGAGGTGCCGTCTTTCGGATGAGGCGTTAAACCGAGGTCCCATCTGCCTGGATTGGTGGTAGTTCAGGTGGATGTTAAAGATCCCATGGCACTTATCGAAAAGAGTAGGGGAATTCCCCCAGTGTCCTGGCCAAATTTCCATCATTCACTAAAAATACCACCAACAGCTTAATCTGGTTCAAGGTCAGTTGGCATTCATCTGTATCCCCTTCCCCCGGGTCGTGCCTGAAAATAGGCAGGATTTGTCTAGTGCACTTACCCGGTCAACAAAAACTAAATAAATAAAAATAAAATTATTGTTGTTGTCTGATACTATTTTGGGGATAAAAGTTTTAATCAGGTCTAAAAATTCCGGGTCATGTAGGTGGGCTACCAAGTGTAAGTTAGGCATAAATCGGCGAGCAATCCGAAAGGATAGTGGCTCCATGATAGATATCCTGGACAGAGAACAGGTGTTCAATCATAGTAAAAATATAATCTAGTCTGGAGAGGTTATTGATTTTCAGTGAGTGGTATGTGAAGGCCTTAGTTGTCGAAAAAAAGTGTCTCCACAAGTCACAGATACCCATTTCTGGTAACATCTTCTGCAAGAATTTTTGGAGGGGGGTAATTCTATGTCTAGCGGGGGGATTAGCATCTAAGATGTGATCTAGGGTTATAGTGTGATCTCCTCCCATAATCAACGGTCCCTAGAACCCCCCACCTTCCCGGGCACTAAACAGCCTTCCTACCTGCAAATAGTACATAGTTAAGGGAGGAGCAGTTCAAAAGCAGCGGCATGCTGACAGGTGCTGTTTCAGGTCTTGAGGAGTATTTCAGCTGTCCGACTGTATCTGTGAGGACTTCCCAGGAGTCTGCCAGTGTGATGGGTGGTTGTCCATCGAGGTGGATCTGATGCTGCCCTCTGGTAATAATATCCCTTGACTGAGTGAGTCCTCTTTAGCCTCCTGAGCTGAAGTATATTTTTTCTTCCCTCCTGACGGGATGATGGCCACCAATTTCGCTGGGTAGGGGGGTTGTAAACTTAACTCCTTTAGCTTTGAGAGTAGGTAGCAGGGGGAGGTATGCTCGGCGTTGCTTCATCATTTTGGGAGCATAATCATGATCCATGTAAAAGTGCTGCTGCCCATAGTAGGTTTTTTGTTTTCGCCAAGCTGTAGTGAGGAGTTGTTCTTTAAGGGCATAACTCTGAAAGTGCACTATAATCAATCTGGGTGAAGACGACGAGGATGTGGGCTTAGGTGCTAGCGCTCGACAGACTCACTCCAAACCCAGCACCATGTCCGGAGAAAGCTCTAAAGCAATGTGCAGCAGTGCAGAGACAAAATCTTTCATGTCTGTACCCTCTGAGCCCTCCGGGATACAATAGAGCCGTATGTTCTTCCTACAGGCTCTGTTTTCTGCGTCTTCTTGCCTGGATTCAATCAGATCTTGTTGAGCCTGTAGCTGTTGAACTATGGATTCCAGGTTGTTCACTTGGTTCTCCATGGCCGTTACTTGCGTTCTATATCGTCCACCCTTTGCTCCAGTTGGGTTATGTCTTTCTTCAATTCCCCATACAATTGTTTAACTTCAGCTCTAAATGAACAGAGTTCCATATAGATCATATTGAGCGCCACTTTATTTTTATTTTTAGGAGTGCGGCCTGCTGACAGGGAGTCTTTGCCAAGAAATGCTGCAGCTTGCGATGGTCTGGTTTCAGTGTCGGAGGCCTCTGACAGCGATCCTTCTGCATCTTCAGCCATCTCTGTTTTTTCTTGCATAAGTACCTGTGGATTGTTTTTTGTACCCCTAGGCATTACCAGAAAGCATTTTTATAGTTGTAGCTCATTCTGAGGGGTATTTATCTGGAGTGTTTTAAGGAGCTGTACAGTTAGGCGACCATTACCTCTGAGGCAGGAACCAGAAGTTCAGCTGTGAAGGTACAAGTTCTGACTTGGCCTCATTGACAAGGAGGCCAAGGCTCAAGCAGGTCTAGAGGGCCAGGTCCCTGGGCTGCTCCACCTCTGCTGTGAAGAAGCCTGCAGTCAGCCAGTCGTTCAGGTATGGGTACACTCGGACCCATCAGCACCTCAGGAAGGCTGCCACCACAGTTATACTTTTGGTGAAGACCACTTTGAGGAGAGGCCAAAGGGCATGGCCTGGAACTCACAGATGGTCCCATCTGCATGGAACCGGAGGAACTGCTGGTGGGATGGATGGATGGGGACTGAAAGAAGGTATCCTAGAGGTCCAGGGAGCAGAACCACATGTCCTGCTCCACGGGCAGAATGATCAGATTCAGAGTGAATATTCTGAAGGTGCACAGCCTCAGAAACTTGTTCAGGTCATGCAGGTCTATGACGGGGCACCAGCCCCCCTCTTTTTTGGAAGCAGAAAGTATCTGGAGACAACCCTGAATTGGCTGGTGGGTCCAGGACACAAACCACTATCTCCTTCTGGTGGAGTTGGGCGATGCCCTCCCGAGGTACAGACAACATGTCTGCAGACATCACATCCTTCCGAGGGGTGTGGGCTCAGTTTGGTGGGAGAGCCTCGAACTCCAGAGGCAAGCTTTGGATGACCACTTTTAACAGCCACCTGTCTGTGGTAACACTAGACCAGGTGGAAAGAAAAGGCTGGAGCCGACCCCCCACAGGAGGATCCAGGCGAGACAGGATGGGCAGTGAGGGGGCACCCCCAACCCGTCACTGGGCATGCTTGGAGGCGGAGGCAGGGCCAGCTGAGGATGCAGCTGGGCCTTGACCACCAGGTTTCCGGACAACAGAAGCCAAAGACTTATGTCTGGGACACCATGCCTGCTGTTGCCCAGCTGGGGACTGGGACGGCTTGGCCGCAGGGGCAGAGTAGTGCTGAAAGGACTTCTTTTTCTGGGGCTTAGAGCCATTAATGTCCTTTTGAGTGGAAGTGATGCAGTCCAAGGTGGCAGCAAACTTCTCAGTTCTGGTGAGATGGCCATTCACCCTTGGCCCGAACAAGTCGGTGCCCAGGAAGAGGACATCAGACGATTTGTGTTGGGTATCTGCTGTGAAGGTTGAGATCCTCAGCCAAGCTCTGTGGTGCATACCCACTGCTGCAACCAAGAACCAGCACAGGAGTTGCCAATGTCCATGGCAGTCTGGAGCTGCTGTTTAGCCACAGCGTGGCCTAGGTCCTGGACTTGCTTGACCATCATCTGAAGGTCAGCTGGGAGCCGAGAGAGCACCTGGTCAAGGATGCCCAACAAGGCATTGGCAAAGTGGGCCATCATTAAGGCTGATCTAGCTTGCATAAGGCACAGAGTTGAAGCCGCATAGACTTTTGGCCACATGATCCAATTTCTTGGATTCTTTGTCAGCAGGCTTGCTGATGACCCTGACATTGCTCATCTGCCTGAACACCAAATCAGCGACCAATCCTTTGGTCGAAGGGTGTTCTGTAAACCCAGAGAGGGAGCCCATAGCAGCTGCGTACTTGCAGGCCATATGGGCCAACAGCGTAGGACAGGAGGCTAGGCATTGCCAGAGCTCCAGTGCAAGCCCAAGAATGGCTTCAGCCACCAGGAAGGCAACCACAGGGAGTCATCCTGGTTGAGAATTTCAGTGAGAGGATACTTAGCCCGTTTCTGAACGAGTTCCAACTGGATCCTAGTAGCCTCAGAAATCAGGTGAAGCATGTCCCCGAAGGAAGTAGGATCGCAGTCTGTTGACAAATCCTCCCCTGACTCTAGGTCAAGAGGGCAGGAATGCATGGAGGAGTCCTCTGATTCCAAGGATTTATCGACGACAGGCTGACCCCCTCCCAGAGTCCCCGCTAACTCTGCAGGGCTTGTCGGCATGAGTGACCATAACCGACAGCCATCAAGGGAGCCATGGAGTAGTATGGGCATCCTTAGGAGGGGGACACTGTTTCAGCTGAGGCGGTGGAGGTTCCTCCTGAATGGGCAGAGAGGCTGGGAGCAGCTGAGCCAGAACAGGTTCAAGCCGAGGTGGCAGCAGCCATGTGAGCACTGAGGAAGGAGCCGGCACAGGCTTAGACCTGGCACCCAAAAGGAGCTGCTGCCACATGAGCTCCTTGCAGCAACACCGCAACATGTGGTGGAGCTGGTCCTCCCCAGAGGAGGATAAAGAGGAGGAATAGTGGCAGCCCTGCTTTCCCAAGTGTCGAGAGCGAGACCGTCAACCTTGGTGAGAGCTGCTCAACCTCAAGCTGCAGGACCTCGACCATAACCACAGGTGGACCGGAAGACAAGGGGAGATGGGAACCGGCAGAGGACATCTAAGGTCCCCAGAAGGTTTGGGATCCTGAGGGTTAGGGACCAGCTCAGGAAGCTGTTCCGACTTGCCCTGGGTGTGGACAGGCAGGACCGGAATCCTGGTGAGGGAAGCATCCCCCTCGTCCGGCAACACCGGGTCGACTAAGTCCAGGAAAATCTCGACAGGCTGGTTGGCCCGTGTCTCAGCTGACAGGCTTGTTGGGGACACTGTGGGGCCAGCAACTTGGACAGAAGCATTGTCCAAAGCCGACTTGCCAATGAAGGTTGACAAAGCAGAAGCACGGGAACCTGAGACCGAGAGTGCTCACAATCCCATGACCTTTGGCGGGACTTCTTTGTCTTCTCCTTAGAGTCCTTCTTTGAAGATTCGGACCCACGGGAAGGGCCCTCACCGAGGGTTGGAAGGGACTTGCATAAGTCCCAGAATGCCCAAGTGAAGGAGGCACGAAAGCCCTGTGAGACCAGCTTGGACACCGATGAAGCGCCTGCTGTAGCCTGGATTGCAGCTTCTTTGAAAGCCGCTAAGTGTTTGGTGGACCCCAAAGCTGCAACCGCCCAAGGGGTGTCCTTGGACCACATTTGGAGGGTCCCAGATGACCACACAAAAGTTGCACGTACCGGTCCTCCAAAGTGGAAGAGTGTAAGGTTCAGTACAGGCTGCAAGCCGCAGAATTGTGTTCATGGCCCAGGCAGTTAACGCATGTGACGTGAGAGTCCGTGAGTGACATTTTTTGTCCACACGGACAATGTTTGAAACCAGGCACTGACTTGGAATCAACTGATTCCATCATACTACGATGGTGAACCATGAAGCAAACTTGAAGATCAAAAGAAATAATGATAGGGCTTACACAAACGTGGAGCACTATGGAGGGAACCTTCATGTTCCAGCAGAAAGGAAGATCTGATGTCATGGGCAGTGCTGAGGAGGATACCACCCAGGTGGGTGAAAGAAGCCAGCTTAAAGACCTGCTGGCTATTCTTAAAGGGAAAGGAATACTGCCAGAAGTGTGGATATGTGCACCATATCCACATCCCTAGAAACGAAAACTGTCCCTGCCCCTACAGTCAGCACCAATGCCCCCACTCCCACATCTTGACTCCTACCTCCTTGATGTTCCCATATATGGTAGGTGTCCCTGTAGTAAAGGGTAAGCCATGGACTGCCATTGACCAGGCCATGGCTGGTGCAGTAGGGCTACAGGTAGTACGCTGTGTTTGGGTAGGGTGAGGGGACTGCACAAGGGGGAAAATCAGAAAGTTAATAAAAAATGCTTCATGAGCTCTGTTGAGAAGTACAGCTTCCATTCATGCCCCCAGGACTTTGCAAACATTGAAATGAATCATTACTTTCAAATGGCCAGGTTGACAAGATTCAGCTTTTTTCCTTCTCCTCAATCAGTTGAGTTGCTAGTAGTGTACAAGGCCTAAATATTAATTACCACATTTATTTATTTGAAATGTTTTACTAGAAAGGGCATACTGAGCTGGTAACGCTTGTTTCCAGATGTGTCCTGGGAAATAGAGAGCAACAGTGCAGAAACCATCAATAAATCAATACGTAAGGTGCACAGTAAATGAAATTATCATACAGTAAAAAGATAACCTTGGTTCACACACCAGACCTCATGTCACTAATAAGAGAATGCGATAGTCTGCTTACAGTACCATGAGCTCAGCCCAACTACTCTCCTCTAAAAGTATAAGGAACTTAGAAACGGTAAAAAAAAAAGTTTGAAACGCCAAGGCTAACTACCACAAAAACAGTTTGCATCCCTCAAATCACCAAAAACTCTCTGGAGAGGGATTAATGATATCCTAGGTAACTCCATAAACTCCTCCCTCACTCCATCCTTGCTGAAGGGTCCCTCATTGAAGGTGACACAAACACAGAAAATACCTTTAATAATACATTTAGCGGCCTTACCGCCTACATCCCATCACACCTCAGTCATCCAGAGGAAGGCCAGAACACCCCTATGAATGGTACACACCCCACGTTTTATCTTAGAAGATTAACCTGGGCGGAAACTCACAAATATCTAGCCTGCCTAAAAATAACTACTCAATTGGAGCCAGATAACATCGACTTGAAACTACTAAAGTATGCTGTACACGAGGTCATATGACTACTTTAGCTCATATTTAACTTGTCCCTCTCAACGGGGTGGGTGCCAAAAATCTAGAAAACAGCACATGTAACACCTGTCCACAAAAGGGGTGCCCCAGAACAACCCACCAACCACCATCCCATTTCAATCCTATCACCCCTCTCAAAAACTCTGAAAAATAGTAAATGACCAGCTCTCTCAGTATCTGTTTAAATATGACCTTCTGTTCCCTAATCTGCATGCCTTCCATTAAAACCACAGTACCATGACTGCACTAATAGAGTACATCGACCATCTCTACCATGCCCTGGACAAAGGTGAACTTGCAGGATCTATATTTATAGATCTCACTAAGGCCTTTGACCTTGTTAATCACAATCTGCTCTGCCTCAAACTTAACAGTCTAGGCCTCTCAGTGAAAGCCACCAGCTGGCTAAAAAATTATCTTACCGACCGAACAGGAGCAGTCAAATGTAGAGCTACACTATCTAATTGTATGCCTGTAACAGTGGGTGTCCCCCAAGGATCTATCGTTGGTCCCCTTCTATTCAGTCTCTTTGTGAATTAACTCCCTAATGTTTGATCTTCCACTAAAATACTCCTATACGCGGATGATGCGGTTATCACAGCCACACACTGCAGTCTACCCCTAATCCAAAACAGCCTCCAGACTGACTCCACTGTAATCTGCAGTTGGTTTGCTAACAACGTCCCCATCTTGAATTCAAAGAAAACCAAATCATTGCTTTTCCACTCCAGATGCAAAGACACGTCCCACCCTACAGTAGCCATCACCTCTGACCTAGGAACCTCTACTGAGCAAGTAACCACTTTCAAATACCTGGGGATAACCCTTGACTCGGGCTTAACCTACTCTGACTATGTGGATGCGCTCATTAGGGCTGCTAACTCTAGACTTGGTATGCTCTACAGGCACAAAAATGCATTCCTCCACAAAATCAAGCAGCAACTAGTCAGACGCCATATCCTCAGTCTTGTAGACTATTGGCTAGTGATCTATGGTGCTACAGTGCTTGACAGGGCAGCCCATGACAATGGTGACTGCGATTCAGTGCTTTCAAAAATGGTGACTCAACTGCGGCACCTGTCCACAGGGCTACAGGGCAGGGAGGGTGACGGATGGGGGGTCTGCGAATATAGCGACAGGATGCAGCTATATGTGCATGCGCGCGTTGGGGGAGGGGGGAGAGCATGCCGTGCGACGGGCAGAAGGGGAGAGAGGGTTTGTGAGACGTAGCACAGTGGTGGACTGCCGAGCTGTCCCTGTGGCATTTTGGGTGAGTGGCAGGCTAGGGTTGAGGGTGCGCGTGTTCAGTTCCAGGCACGCGTTTGTTTGTTGCGCCCGGCCGTTTCTTTTCCTGCATTGCACCCCGACATGCACCCCGGAGTTGAGAATCCTTTAGTAGGAGGCAGCCCCGTAAAACCCCAAAATAAGTCCCTGGTGCTCTTTGGCTGTGCGTCGGGAGTGTACATCAACGAAATTGATTTTCAACAATGTACACTCGCCCTAACGGCGATCGCCTTTCCTCAATCGTTGTTATGACATGGAACCCTCGACAGTCAGGGGTTTAATAAATAGGACTTGCCGTTTTGCTCTTAACCAAAATTGCGACACTCATAAATGCACCCTGTACTATAACCTAGGGTGACTTAATCTTGGCTCCTGACTACACTATGTTACCCTCATTACAGGCAAAAAAGCCTTGCTTGGCCAACTATCCTCAGATGTGCTAGCCCTCCTTAGCCCCAAGATCTCCAAGTACACAACTAGGGGGGTGTAGGACATCTCCATGATGCTCTCTAGAAGGAAAATCTCCCTGGGGCAGTCCTGTTTCTCCTTTAGGTTCCCAAAACTATGGATCTCCCTCACCTCATCTCTCAAAACCTCTGGCTCACTTGCCAGCTTTAAAATCCCAGCTACTAGCCTCATTCTCCCCTCATAACACATGTGACTGCTATACGTAACTATACAATACTCCCCTAATGGTTAGAATTTATCCTCATCTGGAATGTCTGCTCAGTATCGCTGTCTGCTAGAAATTGCACAATTTTTGTTCCTTTGCCAAGCAGCATCCTGTATGCCTTTTTTGACTCATTACGCAGTAGTCAGCTACCATGTCTATACATGCTATGATTCTTTGCTGTGTTTTGCCATGTCATTTATCACTATAAATATGTTCCATTCCATGGTTGTATTATCACTGTTAATATGTCCCATTCTAATGTTGTCATTATGCAATGTAACTGCACCTATGATCTCCTGTTATATTTGACTCTAGACCCTTTGAAAATAGGCTCTGCCTAATTTATCATGTGTAACAAATAAATAAAAGTTATCATCAATAATGGCTAACGTTGTACTTGGGAGCGAGTCATTTACACTAGTTGTTGCTGTTCCAGAACAAACACTTATACAAATAAAAAATGCAAACCGCTAGCCATCCCGAGGTGACCAGGGCTAGTCCTGTGGTAACCCCTCACCCCACTTCCATCTTTTTTGTTATAAAATTTTTTTTGCTGGGCTCCTGGTACTGTGCCAGAAGCCAGCTGCATCTTTTTTACCCGCACCCACCTCTGTAGCTTGATACACCCTCTAAATATTTTGCAAGAATAAGTTACTTGTAACCATAAATCTACTACAAGTATTCAATTCACATTTCGGCAGTCTTACTCTAATCACTGGAACAGTCTCTAAGCGTGACTCCTTCTACAACCCAATCATGTGTCCTCCAGCTCTACCCATACTGCACTCAGATCTGCACAAAGTAAACAGGAACCAAAAGCAAGCTTTGCCCAGGGAGGTTAGGTGGGGTCACATAAATGTGAACTGTATACTAGTAGCAGAACTATGGTTACAAGTAAGAAGCCATTTCTTCTGTCTTGAATAAATTCACTAATATGAATGCTTAGGTAGACCCTAAGCATTCCTCTTGGAAAAGGAGCTTGGGTGCACTCCCCAAGGTTTTAGGTGAATAGAGGTCGGAGGACAGAGTATTCAAAAGCAGCATTCTGGCAATTGTGTTGATGAATGCTTGAAATGTAGAGGTGTAACCCCCTCCTACCTCTATTCTGTCTAGGGGTCCCAATGGTAAAATGTGATGGGGAGGCACAGAACCACAGTCCCTCCAGCAAGTAGCACACAGAGATAGTAATAAAAGGCAGGCCTTTCCTGGCAGGTGGAATTTCGAGCACTAAGAAGGCCTCCTCTTACCGGGCTGATGCTGACCCACACACCACTGCACCCCTGTGAACTGGCTTGAGTGGGAAAGGAGATGGAAAACCTTCTTTGAAGGGAACAATTAAGTTAGTTCATTAAATAACTCAGCATAAGCCATATAGAAGGAAATATAGGAACATTTTATTCAACGATATTAACCATTTATAAAAAATAAATACAGTATATGGAGCAGCTCTATAGGGCTGAGAGGATATGGGATTGATGGGCAGAAAGGTACTAAAGGGCCAGAACAGCTAGATCACCACAGGACTAGAAAAATACATCAGAACAAGCTCCAGGCAGAGATCTACAAGCCAGAATCAAAGCTCACACTCACCAAATACATTTACCAAAAAACACCATACCAAAGGGAGTGCCTAACTCACCCACCTCCAGACCTTACGGAACCAGGCCTGATGCAGCCTAAACCCATACCATGGCTGCTCCATATCCTTTTCCAGATTCCCCAAAATCAGGTGCTATTTTCCTCCGCCATACCAGGGTTGAGCAGTGGCTTAACACAATGAAGACTGATGAACAGCTCCCTCCTTCTGGTACAGCTTTCCCCCTGCATTCCTTATTGGGTTTGACACAGGTCCTGCCCAGACACAGGCACGGCAGGCCCAATAAAGCAAATCCCGGAATGTAGACCCTCCAACCTTATCTCCAGCAATGTGCCACATAGGACATTACCTCCTTGAAGCTGCCACCTCTAAGGGGCCCTGTCGCAGCTCTGCCACCACCACCACCACGACAGCCACACTGCCATACCTCCAACATATTCAGGATGCAGTGACTCCAGCCTCCAGATGTTACAAATTTTCTTTTTCCACCTCCTGGGTACTACCCACCGGTAACAGCACAGCCCCCCCCCCGACCCCAATGGTCACCAACTCCTGGCACCCTCCCCCACAGAGAGACCACACGATGCACCGCCGCTGTCCAGGCTGGCACCTTCTGGGCTGGGGTGGGAGTTAGGCTCTCCCCAACCACACTTGCCCTGTCCAAACCTGCCGACTCTCTCTGTCCTCTGTCTTTCCTCCCAGCAGCCTAAATCCTATATATGGGCAGGAACACCTCCCCTAGGGGTATAGCAGAGAACTTGCCCAATGCTAAACCTACAGGGGGGTGCAGCTGGGATAAGCCCACCCCCATGGGAGGAGGGCTTATAGAGGTATGCAAAACTGGGGAGGTATTGGTTTTGCCAGATCACCTCTGATTTCGGTTCTGGTTTTTGATTCATGGCCACTTTTTCATTTAGTCTGACAGCTAATGTCTGGGACTGGCATGTGGTAGGTACCCCCCGTCATCGAGGCATAGGTCAAGAAGCATAGGAAAACTAGGAGCAGTTATCAAATTCGCAAGTAGCATGTTTATTATTTCCAATAACAGTAAAATAAAAAAACAAAATTGTTCAGGATAGCTACTTACAAAGGCAGAACAACAAAAAAAAAAGTCCTTCATCTGAGGGAATCTAAGTTTCAGTTTCTCTCTCTCTCTCTCTCTAAAAAAGATTCCTCTTTATATAAGAAGTCTTTGCCTTCCAATTAACTTTTGCAACCTGAGCTCATTAAAAAATATCCTGTTTCCCACAAATCCATTAGAACTTTGTCAGTTTTCTTCCTTGCAGGTGCAACAAAATAAATAGTACATGGTGACCCAGAACTGACCTGTCATATTACACCTGTGCTGTGCTCTCTGCACTGGCTGCCAATTAGGTGGCGGGTCACCTTCTAGGTCAGGGGCCCGGCTACCTGCAAGACCTCCTACAGCCCCACTGCTCTGTCCGTCCCCTCCACTCTGCTGATGAGGGTTTTCTGGAAATTCCAAGGGTTCGCATTAAGACATTGGGCACTCGTTCATTTTCTTTCAGCACACCAACCCTGTGGAATTCACTCCCTCGTCATGTGAGAGAGTCAGTCTTTAGAAATTTTCAAATGGGAGCCGAAAACTTTTTTGTTTAGTCAGGCTATTTTATCTGATTATTCTAGCTGACCTATTATTAAATAGTTTACAGTTCTGTTTATGGCATGTTTTTACTGTTTTTTGAAGTTGACTTTGTAAAGCACCTTGAGTCCCAACAGATAAAGTGTGCTATACTAAATAAAGTATGATGATGATGACCTCTTGTTCACAGTTCTGCAAGAGAGTTTGTAGAGGTCAAACTGCATTTCAGTGTTAACCTCCTAAGTTCCAAATAACTTTTTGCATTCATTTCAACAATATAACTTTATGCATTTTCAAAATCGAAGGATCTGAGGTTCACACAAACAGTTTCACATATACTTTTACATCTGCAGAAAAGCAAGGAGGGAGAAAAGACAGAAACAGCAAGTGAAAGCAGAGAGATAGCGGGAGGCGGAGAATAGTCTCACAAGAAAATGTAACTGCACAGTCAGACAAGAGACAGAGAAGGAGAGAATAGAACAGATCCTTGCTTTTAACTCTTTTTGCATAACAAATGGGACAGGGCATTATTCGACCCTGCCCCCCCACACACAGTCTCCTCTTGTTTTTGGTGTGTGCGTGTGTGTGTGTGAGTGTGTGTTTATTGTTCTAGTAACTGGGTAAGGCCCACTAGGCACAGGTGCCTGCTTTCAGGGGCAACCCAAGAGCACTGGGGTGGTTAAGTCAGTGACTTGCTTAGAGTCACAAGTATGCAAGTGTAGGTTGTGGAAATCAAACCCAGGTCTGATGAATGCATCAAGCTCCTTACTCTAACCTCACAGCTATACTTCACAGCACACAGCATACAAGTGGAGGTTGTGGGAATCAAACCCAGGTCTGCTGGATATACCAAGTTCCTTCACAGCTCATTACTCAAACTTCATACTGCCAGTCCTATTAACTTTGTCTGTCTCTGTCAGCAAATGTCTGGCATGCACTCCCCACCCCAACCCAACACACCATCTCCAACTGGTCCTCACAGAAAAGTGTTTTTTCCTTAGTTCCCCCTTCTATTTTTCTCCTCCTCCCTCTCCCTGATTCTCTCTAAGAATTAAAAGGCAGCAAAGCCAAATATGGAGTGGAAAGGTTTCCACCCCCACAAGGCACAGCACAGCACCAGCATGAACATGCCCCACCACTAGCGGAGATGCAGTTGGCACGAAGATCAGAGCTGTGCTGCTATGTACTTTGGTTTGTGTATGTGCAAACTAGAGTATTTATGCTGTGCACGTGCTCCCTTTGGTGCCCTTTGTGCTCTTCTAGCTTGTTTTAAGCCTATCACATGAAGGGCATGCAAGCTGGGAGGCTAAGGAGGTAAAAAAAGAAAAGGAAGAACACGGAGCTGAGATCCGAGCCGAGCCAGCAAGGTTCAGCTCAGGTCTCATGGAAACTGATCCATATGTGTTTGGGATGACTTGGTTTCACCCCACAGGTTCGGCACACTTCTACTGTAATAGGATATGAATATAGGGGCATGAGACCGGCTTGACCCCATACAAATTTCTGTAATATGGCTGTACGTGGCAGCAGCAACAGAGGCAGCGATATGTCTGGTGAAAGGAACAAACAGACCATCAGTTGGCTCCTTCCCGGCCAACATTCTCTTTGACTGGCAGTCTGCCTTGTGCGGCGTCTGTTTACATGACAAACTGCTGACCAGCATCAACACAAAATTCGGCCGTGGGTTTGCAGCAGAAAAACAGAGCCCCATGAACAGCAAGCATCTGAAGCCTCTGCTTAGTATCCAAAGCATAAGACTTCAGGTTAAAAAAACACAACAAAAGACTGGCAGCATCAAGGCCTGATTCAGGTAGAATTCAGAAGCTACCATGGGCAGGAATTTCCCATGGTGACATAAGACTATCTTAGCCTTGTGAAAAAAACAAATATTGTATGCTGATGCCGCAGAGGGTGCTTGGAAATCACTCACCCATCTGGCCGAGGGGATGTGACCAAGAATGCAATCTTCCAGGACAAATGTAACACAGGACACTTTTCCTTGCATTCAAATGGCTTGCCCAAAGGTCATGGTAATACCAGCAATAAGCCCCACAGTAGAGGATGAGATGCACCAGAGGCGACAGGTGCTCTAGGCCTCTGAAGAAGCAATAGACTACTTTCTTCTAGATCACTCTTGGTATGTCAGCCTTGGCATGGTAGACGAGATGGCTGCTAAGTTTACCTTCAGGGATGTGGCTTGCAGACCTGACTTGAGAAAGGGACAAGTTGGCGAGAGAGTATTTCATTGAATAGGAAAGTGGAGACAATCCATATTGTTTGCATCAGCACGAGGACCTCTTTCACTTACACACATAGGTTCTGTGAACTGACTGTTCTGAGACGCCTCCAGAACTCTTGGAGATCATCCTTGGAAAGCCTTATGGCGTGGAACTCTATCCACTCAAGAATCAGGCTGCCATTTGTAGGGACTGTATGTTCACATGCTTGATCATCCACTTAAACTGCATGAGAAGGTCCAGTCAGAGTGGCAGCAGCCTGGGTAGCTTGCTGCTGGGGCTGAGAATATCCTGGTACTAAAATGGATAGGGCCACTCCCGAGTTATTGGGATAAGAGATGCCTGAACACTCTGGGCCTTGAAGATCACCCTGTGAACAAGAGGAAATGAAGGGTATTTAAACCCAAACTCAGACACACAGATTCCACATCAGCACCAGACACAGATGAACCCCACCCCGGCACTAGAATCTGGTTCAACCTATCTCCCCCCCTCAAGCAGTCTCAGCCCATGCCACCACACACCCACCCCCAGCACCATCTCAGCACTAGACTCCTGTTCAAACTCCCCACTCCACCATGATGCTCTGTCTCAAGTCCACACACACACCTCAGCACCATACTCTGATTCAACCCCTCCAAGCCCTGTCTCAAGTCCCCCCACACACACACCCCTCAGGACCACACTCTTGTTCAAATCCCCACCCCACTCCCGTGCACTTTCTGAAGTCCAGACAAACAGGACAGTCTATTGCCTCACAGTCTCCTAAACAGTCCTACAAACATCAACAAAAAATTCATTGTAAACCATACTGCAGTCATTACATCTACACACACGGTTCTTTTTTATGATTTAAATTGTCCATGTTATTTTGTCTTCTGCTTTTATCTTAAACACTGCAACACACACACACATACACACACACAGTCACGTACACACACACCCACACCACTATAACCGTTGCTGCCAATAGCCCTACCAATAAATTATTATAAATAAACACACCAGAGAAGAATAACAGAGGAGATCTGACTTCTGAACAGTAAGGCCCGACTCCCATCGCTCAACCTTTTACCTTGCAGCACAGCACAAGACAGATAGCACCCCAACCCACCCCCACCAATAAGGCTGGGCTCCCATCTCTTATCCTTTGTATTTTGCAGCACATGAACATCGACAAGTTAGCAACTTCCACCCCATAAGACCAGGTTCCCTTCTGCCTTTTACTTGGCTTATAGCATATGATCATTGACAAATTAGCAATACCCTTCCCCTTACAATAAGGCCTGGCTCCCATCTGCCATTTACCTGAGTTGCAGCACATGCGCATAGACAAGTTAGCAACACCCCCACCCCATAAGACCAGGTTGTCATCTGTTAACAGTACAAAGAACCCCCCCCCATTCCATCCATATTTGCCTAGGAGACTTAAACAAATCATGGGGTCATTAGCGAACATTGAGAATTCGGCCAAAAAAATACTCCCGTCTTTGATAATGCATAAGATGTGTACCAATTATTGTTAAGTTTTATAGTTATATGGAAAGCAAACCCACCTAAGAATTGGGCGCAGGCCCCCCACCACCTGCGCCAGACACTGGTTTAACCCAACGTAAGAGTTTTCTATACCTCATGAACACCAAACAGTCTCAGCCCCCACAAACCCAGCCACAGATAAACCCCTATCACAGCACAAGACGCTGGTTCAACCCCACTCCCCAGAAGCGGTCATAGTCTTGGCCCTCATCCCAAACCAGACACATATTCTCTACCCCAGCACCAGACTCTGGTTCAGTTCAACCTCCACACCCCAGCACCAGATTCTGGTAAGATTCAACCCCCCCTCCCCAGCTGGACACAGTCTCAGCTCCCCAACCAGACACAACTGATCCTCCATTCCAGCACCAGACTGTAGTTCAAACCAGTGGTGGACAGTTTCAGCACCCCCACCCCTTTCCCACAAAAACAAACAAACAAACAAACAAACAGATTAATTGGTCAATGTTTGGGAGAGTTATACCAGCACTTAACACAGACCATGTTTTTGAAATAACAAGCGACTATCAGTTACACACCAAAGTCCAAACAAGCTCCTGCTTCACTGGCAAACCTGAAAGAGCCATGTGGTCTGTTGTGGCCAAAGAGTCCACACCCTCCCTCCCCCACGCTCTCCTAGTCACAGTCCTAATCCCAGTCCCAAAGAAATACATAGTCCACAACACATTACCTTGAAGAGCTGGACAAGAGAGATGCTAAAAAAAAGAATACATGCGATTCCCCTTCCAATAAAACTACAGCACCAATCTTCTTGCTGCTGCTTGGGTTTGATTTTCCTGGTCAGCTTGGCTTAACTCCAACTCTTGCTCTAGAGGTTAGAGTAACGAGCTGTGAATGAATTTGCTACATCCAGCAGACCTGGGTTTGATTCCCACAACCTCTACCTGCATACTGTGTGATTCTGAGCAAGTCACTTAACCACTACAGTGCTCCCGGGTTACTTGTGCCTAGTGGGCCTTACCTGGTTACCAAAAGAATAAAGAAAAGAAAGAAAGAAAACTGAACTCTGTCCAAGCCTCTTTGTTGCTTTTAAGGTCCTCCACGCTCTGGTGTTGTCTGCCTGCTGACATCCTCCTTGCTCGATCGTTACTCCGAAAGTTAGAAGCCAAAAACAGGAACAGAAAATGCCACAAACAAGCTCCAGTCAATGGAACTGTTTGAAAACCTTGCGGATTCACCGCCCTCCACCTGATCTAGTTAATTGAGTGTAGTGCCTGGCTGGTCCTAACTAATCAGAATATAGTCCTGCTTGCTCAGTGCTCGTCACGCTGGGCCTATTTCCAGTCCAGTACCACCTCCTACTCACCGCTTAATCACATCACTATTTCCCCACGTAGCTACGAGAAATATCTAATTAAACAGCATGACAAGGGCCACTTTACCACAAAGGGAATGGGGGAAATGGCGTTGGGAAGGAAACAATACTACCTGCCCAAACTGCTACCCTAGGCTTGAGAAAGCATACACTGCATACGCCTGCTGAGGTCAGTGCCCCATTTGCACAATCTGAACAAATTTGTGCTAAGACAGAAGTTTTGTATGGTCATGCTGACCCAGAAAATACCTGGAGCCAGGAGTATGGTTTTGCTCCCTAGACCTCCAAGATGTGTTCTTCCATATTCCAGTCCATCAATCCTACTGCTGGTACCTCCAGTTTAGGGTGGAGGGGATACTGAACCAGTTCGAGGTCATGCTGTTTGGCCTGTCATCAGCACTGAGTGTCTTCACTGAGTGCCTAGCACTGCTGGCAACCTTCCTTCAGTGTTGTGGCATCAGGATGTACCCGTACCTGGACAACTGGCTCATAGACAGCACATCCAGAACAGCTGTAGAGATGTCCAGGGATCTGGCCCTCCAGTCTTTTCATGACTTGGGGCCTTCTGATGACCCTGGCAAAGTTCAAACTGGTCCCGGCATTGGTCATCAAATTCAATAACCACCTTTTGGACAGGACATCTGATCTTACCTCCTTTGCCCAATTATTTCAAGTTGGGCTATCGCACCTAGCTTGAATTCTATCAGCTGTTGGGGTACACAGCCGCTTCGACCAACCTGGTCCACTGGGCATGCTGGTAAATATGCCCTCACTAGTGGTAGCTGGGCCACCAGTGGTCCCAGTGGCAAAGTCACCTGGGCCAGCTGATCCTGGTGACCCAATCAATGTGGGATGCCATCAAGTTGTGGCAGTGTCCACAGAACCTGGAGAAAGGAATCATCTTTGTCTGCCCAGAGCCAACCATCACGTTTACGATGAATGTATCTCAGGGTTGGGGGGGGGAAGGTGAGGAGCTCACCTAGGAGAACACAGGACCCATGGGGTTTAGTCCAGAAAGGAGTCCTCATGCCACAGCAACCTGCTGGACCTTGGTGCACAGTGTCTGGCTCTGAAAGAATTTGCTGCATTGATTCAGGGTTGAGTCACTGAGGTCCAGACAGACAAAATGACCACCATGTTCTACCTAAACTAGCAGGGCAGCACACACTCCTTTCTGTGGTGTCAGGAGACTTTCCACAAATGGTCATTGGTGGACAGCTTGCAGGCCAGTCTTTTGTAGTTTATGCCCCAGGAGAGAACAACCAGCTGGAGAACCCTCTCAGCTAGGTTGGAGAGACATCACACAAGTGGTCCCTGCACCAAGATATTGTAGAGATAACCATTCTCCTGGTAGGGCACCCTTCAGGTGAAACTATTGTCTCTTGGGGGAAGAGAAAACTGAGGCTGTTCTGAGCCCGCCCACCTCAAAATGGAATGCTGCAGGGGGATACCTTCTTTTGGTCCTGGACCCCAGCTTTTGGAATGCTGCATAGAGGGTATCTTCTCTTGACCCTGGACCCCAGCCTTCTGTATGCCTTTACTCCCTTCCCCTTAATTCACGTGGAGGTGATCAAGCCCCAGAGGGACAAAGCGCAGTTGATCCTGATTGCTGTAGACTTGTCCAGAGAGTTCTGGTACCAGAACCTCTTCAGCCTCAACAGCAGGTCCCTGTGGAGGTTGCCTTTTCACCCGGACCTACTAACCAGACAACAGGGAATGGTCCAGGACCTTCAGTCACTACACCTCCTGACGTGGTTCCTAAGCGGCTAGAGTTATAGGCCTTGGATCTTTTGGAAAACATCCTCCATGTAATAGAGGTGTCCTGAAATGAGTCAACTGGCAGAATATACACGTTCAAATGAAAGAGGTTCTTCCTCTGGTGCCAAGGGAAGGATTGTGATTCTCTCACCTGCACAGTGGCCACAATCTTTGACTACCTTTGATCACTGTCTCAGCTGGGACTGCGAGCCATGATCCTAAAGGTGCACCTGACAGCTCTCTCTGCATACCAAGCTGGTATGCAGACGGTGATGTAGGAGAAGGTAGTCAGACACTTTTTCAAAGGCCTGGACCACTTGTCCCCTACGGTGTGTGAACCACCACCTCCAGGGAACTTACAGCTGGTTTCGGCTATGCTGTTGGGCAAGCCATTTAAGCTGAGGCACAAGTGTGAGATGCCACATTTGTCATGGAAGACTGCCTTCTTGGTGGCCATTACATCAGCCAGTAGGATGGCACAATTTGAAGATGGGGGCGGGGGGGGCAGCTCAGAGGTAATGTAAGGAAGTATTTTTTCACAGAGAGTGTTCTGGATGCATGGAACAGCCTTATGGAGAAGGCTGTGGAGTCAAAAACAGTGGTGGAATTCAAGAATGCATGGGACAGTCATAAGGCAATTCTAGGGGTTGGGGGTAGGAAGATGTAGGCTGTTGGTTAACTAGGATCTGCAGCTTATCCATTAGGTAGGGAAATGGGCAGACTGGGTGGGCCAAGAAGTCCATATCTGCTGTCAAATTCTATGTTTCTAAGTCCAGATGCTCTCAGTGGCGTTTCCTTATTTGATCTTCCACAAGGATGAATTTGTTTCGCCGCCATGTGAAGTTCCTCCCGACGGTTGTGTCAGAGTTCCACTGTAAGCAGGTGACTAACCTTCTGGTTTATTTTAAAACCCGACCTCAGGTGCCAAGAGTAGGCTTCACACTCCAGATCTGTGGAGGGTGCTATCCTATTATAAGGAGTGCATGAGGGGAATTTGCAGCGAGGCTTGGCAGCTGTTTGTCATGTATATTGAAGCCACACCTGGCAGACTGGCAGCAAAGTGGACAACTGCCAAGTGGCTCACATCCTGTAATGCCCTCACTATAAGCTGGAGTCACCCAAGGGGCTTGAGGCTTATTCTACCAGACATACTACTGCTGCCTCCATGGCCGCTTCCAGGATTATCCCCATCGAAGAGCTATGCAGGGCTGCAATGTGGCCTAAAGCTCACTACAACACTAACATGCTTAGTTGTTGCAATGCTGCTTTTGTGGCCTCAGTCCTCCAGCCTCTATTCATCAAATAGGGGTGCGTGTCTTGCTCCCACCCTCACAAGAACTGTTAGGAGTCTGCCAGAGTATGGATAAAGAACTGCATCCACACTACTAGATATATAGGTTATTCACCTGTAACCATAGTGCTGTGAGTTCTATTCAGTTAACATTCACACAACCCATCCAACCTCAGTTGGCATGAAACATATGGATCTTGCTCCCAGCGTGAAGAGATCTGACGTCAAGGGGTGGAGCTGGGACATACACCATGTGTGATGGGAGGAGCTTAGCTTGAAGACGTTCAGTTTCTCAGCAGTATCTGCTGAACTGCCAGAGTGAGGATGTGAACAGAATTCTACTCACAGAACTATGGTTACAGGTGAGTAGCCTATATATAATGAACGGGCAGCAAAGAGGGAAATGCAGTTCATTATGGAACAGTTTACTGTTTTACATCTGGGTTCTGAGAATAATAAAGCAAATTATTCCCAAAATGGGCAGACATTAAAAGCCAATCATAAGGACAGGAATCATGGAGTGATAGTTTCATGTGATTTTAAAAATTCCAAACAATACAATACGGTTAGTAGAAAAGCTGATGATGTAATAAACAGCATCCATAGAAACTTCATAAGTAAAAATGACAAACTGATTGGTACCTGATAAAGGTCATACTTTCTGCCTCATTTGAATTTTGGGTCACAGTTTACTGCTGCACACCAAAGAGGAAATACAAATCACATCGAAAAAGTACAGAAAAAAGCAACCACACTTAACTGGGGATTCAAGAAATTGCCTTATTCAGAGAGGCAAAAAAGCTTCAGCCTTTAAAGGGGGAGAGTAAGAGGGGATCTGATCTTATTGTTCAGTATCATAAATGACAGCTCTTCTACATCACAACTGAACTTAGAATTCAAGCCATGATTTTTTAAGCTTAGCTGGCATAATAAACAACAGAAATACAAAAATCACACGTGCCCCCACAATGCAAAGCATCATGGGCTGCATATGCAAATCACCACATAATATTATGCTGGTTCAACTTTAAGCAGAAATGCATGGTGCCGAAAAGCCTCTCACACAGTTTGCAAAGGGTGCCAACAGAAGACATAGACACATGTTTCGTCCTACCAGGACTCATCAGTATGCCTCATTTGTTTGACACCCCAGTGGAATGAACCAGCTACCCTAAGATGGTCTATCTGGGTTATATTGTGGTGAACCCAATTAAAACAAAAAACAATTTAAAAGACAAAGACAAAGAACTTCTGTGCACAAGCACTGAGGCAATGGTTACCCCAAAGGGCATTTGGCCGGGAAGCCAAGTTTCAAAGAAATACAAAATCGCACATGCCGTCACAATGCAAAGCATCAAGGGCTGCATATGCCAATCACCACATAATATTATACTGGTTCAACTTTAAGCAGAAATGCAACAGTTTCCTTTTTTAAAACACAAGCCACAAAGTATTTTACACATAATGGGTTATTGGTGTGTGGAATAAACTCCCTAAAGATGTTCTGAATAGTTTAACTGGACAGCACTTTGAATGTAGGCTTGACAATAAGATATATATATACATATTTTTTAACTCTTTTTTTTCTGCACCGGGGATCAGGGCATCTCTCAGGAGTGCCCTCTTGACTCCAGCCTCTACTCCGTGCCTGAAACCACCTTCTAACCAGGGGATACAATTGCTGACCACCCTCTCCCTAAACCCAACGACCGTCTAGCCCCCTTGATCACACCCCGGGGCAGGGCCCACCTCACCTACCTGGCGGCCTTTCTGTCAGTAGAGGGTCGGTCCTTGGGTTGGTCTGAGAGGCTTGGGAGAGCCCAGATGAAGGATGGTCCAGCCTCGGGATGTGTGCTGCAGCCCCTGGGGCCACCGTCACCTCCCTGTATGCTCCCAGGATTTTGCCCCTAGAGCACGGATGTGCTATGATGCCTGCACACTGAAGTGCTGGTGTCCACCGCTGCTCCACCCCTTGTTGTGGTGCCGCTCTCTGACAGTGCTCCTGATCTCCATTGGAGGTCACTGGAGAGTGACGCAGCCCCACTATCTGTCCCAGGGAAGGGAGGGCAGTTCTCTGGACGCTCAATCCCTTCCCTCCCCTGCTGCCACCTGACAGCCCGAGTCCACTCCCGAACCCGGGTCGCTGGCATGGCACGAGGTGTGGCGTCCAGTGCCTCAACCCTAAGCACCACTGGGCCGGCTCTGACAATAATATTTTTAAGAGAAATAATATTAAGTACTACCACTGAGGTGGGGGGGGCAGTCTAGATGGTTTCTCTTGCCTTCTTCTGACCCTAAGACCACAGTATGAACCACAATCTGACTGTTGATGAATACTGATTGCCACTGTTATAGAATCAAGGACAACCTGTAGCTGATACTTGGGTATGGAGCACCTCATGTCCCAGATGGCTTTTAGGTCCGACTGGGTATCTTACAGCAGGACAGGCCAAAGGTATGGGAGTCACTGGAGTGATTCATGGCTGTATCTAGCCATCAAAGCCTTTGAGCTGGTCTTCTGTAAGTCCAGGGATGCTGCTGCATACATTCTGCAGCCACGGTGATCCTGCTTCTTGGACACTTTTTCCAGGGGCTTGTCAGACTCCCCCCTGCATAGTAGTCTTGCAGAACACACAGCCCACCACCAAACCTTCCAACGAAGGGTGCAACAGGAACCTTTTCAACCATCTAAGGATGTCCCTGGTTAGAAGGCGAATGCTCCCAAAAATGGAGCGTAACATCCGTCACTGCTGGTGTGATAAGAATCCTTCTCAAGTATACATCCTCCGATGGAGCATCCAGGGTCAAGGATATCTTGTCCAAGAGCAAGGCAAAATATGAATTATCCTCCACTGAGGTAGCCTAGTTAGACTCATGCTGTTGAAGTCATGTCAGAGTCAGAATACAGTGGGTCTGAGCATGTGTGTGTGTGTGTGTGTGGATCACATGCATAGGCAGGGTCAATACCACTGACAAAACACTGTCTGCCATCAGAGCACCCCATGGATGTCAATCATGGATGCTCAGGAAGGGCAAGAGGCGGGTCAATCCATGTTGAATTAGAAGTGGACTGTTGACAGTGGTTAACCCTGCCTCCTAGAATACAGGCCTGAGGCCCACTGTTGCCATGCCAGCTCTTCCAGACACAATGGTTTGAAGTCTATGATGGGATCCTGACTAAGAGTAATATAATCTTGATGATGACCATCTAGAATGATGGTATCAGAGTGAGATTAGGAATGTGTTTTCTACCTTGACTGATCGGGCGATGCCAGAATCGGCTGCCCTGCTGGTCGACAAGCCAGGACTTCCTGGACCAAAAGGAATGATGATGATGGGCTATGCAGGCTGTGAATCAGTAAAGAGTCCTTGACTGAAACAGAGTTTGTCGCTGTCCAGGGCAGCAGAGCTGACAGTGGAGTCATCAGAGTCCCATTAAGTGATGAGCTGCCCTCACCCTCAAGAGAGTCTTCACCCACAGGGCTTCAATGCTCAGTCTAATGCTTGACCAGTCAAACTGGTTGGATACCCAGACAGAATCTCCACTGGCATAATGATCTGCTCCATGGATGGTTCAGCCACCTTAGAAGGCAACTAACCACAAGCAGCCTGCCATCGAAGAAAGCATGAACAGTCCCCTGACTGACAGACAGTGGATCCATTACTGGTGTTGGCTCTTCTTCTTGTGCATGCAGCACTTGAGAAGCATCTATACAAAGAAACTCCCCATAAACTTCAAAGTGCAGCAGGCCAATGATTCAGGAACCTTGAACTAAAGCAACAGTAACAGTAACAGTAGATCTTTGAGGGAATCTCTGTTATCATGTTACACCTACAGAACAAGTCCCAAGCAGTGCTAAGTGCAACACAGTCTAGATGGCAGGAGGCCAGAGGCGTAAGAAAGAAGACCCTGAAGTGCAGCTAGGCCAAAGCCTGCCCTTCTGCAGGCAATGTCCAGACTATAGTGCTTGGTGAGTGCATAGAGAGTACTCCAAGTTGCAGCAGCACAAATTTCCGTAGCTGACACTTTCCTGAACTAGGCAACAGAAATGGCCATGCCGCTGGTTGAATGGCCGTGAACCACACAAGGAAGTTCCTTACTGTACTTCCTACAACAAAAAGTAATACAGTTGGCCAACCATTTGGGCAAGCATTGTTTAGATACTGGAGCGCCCACTTTGCCAGGGGTGAAAGAAAAAACAACTGAGAGGACTTTCTGCAGTCCATTGTATGGTGTGTGTATAGTACTTGAGAATCCTATGCACATCTAAAGTATGGAGCAATGCTTCCTCTGGATTTGCATGCTCTGAAAAATAAACAGCCAGTTGGTTAGATTGATTTAAAGTAAACTCAGATACCACCTTAGGAAGAAACCTAGGGCTGGTATGCAACTACACCCTGCCTTTGTGGAAAATCAAATAAGGCTGCCCACACATGAGAGCCTGTAGCTCTGAAATCCTTCAAGCAGAAGTAATAGCAACTAATAACAATGCTTTCCACAACAAAAAGTGTAGCTCGCAAGACACAGCTGGCTCAAAAGGAGGCAAGGTCAGTTTCTCTAGAACAAAATTCTGATCTCAAGCTGGGACTGGATTTCAGATAGGAGGTTTCAAGTTTAGAAGGCCTCTCAGAAAAGTATGGGCCACATCCAGCTGAGTTACATCGATAGGCACATGGAAGGCTGATATAGGAGAGAGGTGCACAGTAATAGAGGAGTATTGGAGTCCTGCATTGGACAAGGACAGGAAATACTCTAGAACCTGGTTCACTGGACAGGTGCAAGGGTCCAGGTGATGGGAAGCGGCCCATTTAGCAAAGTACTTCCACTTCATTGAGTAAATGGCCCTGGTGGAAGATTTCCTGGCAGCCACCAGGACATCAACCACTTTCTGGGATACTCTGAACCAGGCAATAACTACGTCTTCAGGAGCCAGGCATGCGGATGGAGGACTTGAGGTCCAGATGGACTAGGGTCCCCTGTTCCTGAGTCAACAGGACCTGGCAGAGGGGCAGGGGAACTGGAGGTGCCATAGTCAACTACTGCAGTAATGGATACCATATCTGACAAGGTCAGAATGGAGCCACCAGAATTAGGATGGCACCCTCCATCTGTAGCTTGATGAGCACCCTCTAAATCAGAGGAAAGGGTGGGAAGGCATAAAGAAACATCCCTTTCCAGGAGAAGGACAACATGACTTGCAGAAAACTCCAGGCAATGGATCTACGTGGCAGCTTTGTGTTGAGTGGGGACACAAAAAAGGTCCAATTCTGGACGACCCCACCTGTCAAACAAGTCTTCTATAACTGAGGTCAGCAGTTCCCACTCATGCATTCTGGACTGTGACCAACTGAGGCTGTCCACCACAGCGTCTTGGGCACTTGGCACATGGACAGCTGTCAGTTCTAGACTGTGATCTAGAGCCCAGTACAAGGCGCTCATCGCCTGTCAGCACAGTGGGTAGGAATGGGTCCCCCCTTGCTTGTTGATGTAATAGGCCACACTGAGGTTTTTTGACTGCACCAACAGTGGACCTGGAGAAAGATGGTTCTGTGGTAGGAACGCCTTGCCCTAAGTAGAGTCCAAAACTGCCCTTATGTATTGCAACCACTGGAATGGGGTCAGCACAGACTTGGGCAAATTGACAGTGATGCCCAAGGACTGGAACAACTGCAGGGTGTGTTCTAGAGTCAGCAGTTTCCTGGAAGGGGCTTTCAGTAACCAGTCGTCCAAGTATGGGAACACATAAAGGCCTTCATGTCAAAGGGCTGCTGCCACAGCTGCTAGGCAATTGGTAAATACCCATGACACAGAGGATAAGCCAAAGGGCAACACCCTGAACTGGTAATGCTCCCCCTGGAAGAGGAACCATAGGTACCACCCGTGAGGGGGCAAACAATGATATGCAGATAGGCATCCTGCATGTCCAAGGAGCATAGCCAGTTGCCCGGCTGGAGCAGAGGAAGAAGGCTGTGCAGAATTACCATCCAGAACTTTCCTTATTGGATGTAAAGATTCAGATCCTTGAGATCTAGAATGGGCCTCAAGACCCCAGTTCTTCTGGGAACCAACAAGAACTGGGAGTAGAACCTTGTGTTCCTTTGCTGCCTGGACACTGGCTCTATAGTCCTCTTGTGCAGCAAGGTGAACACCTCCTCCCGGAGCACTGCTGTGTGATCCAGAGGATAAGAGATGGGAACTGGTGGAACATCTGGAGGCTGATCTAGAAGTTCTAGAGTACAACCCTGTCTGATTAGCTGCATGATCCAAGCATCAGTGGTAATGGTTCTCCACTGGGACAGATGGAGGGAGAACCGTCCTCCGACCACCACCTCCCGGCTTGGAACAAGTGGAGGGGGGTCTGGCAAGGAGTCAGGCTGAGGCAGAACCAGCTGCCAGGGCTGCTGTTTCTCTCCTGGAATGCTTAGCAGAGGGACCAGTGGTGGAAGAGGAGGCAGGCAAGGCAGAACTGGTCCTGTGCTTGCCCTGGAGCTTGGTTCTGGAGCCAGACTTGTAAAAGACCTTATCAAAGGAGGGCCTCGACCAGCTCATAGGGTGGGTATGATAAAGGGAATGGATGAACCTTATAGCCCTGCTAGAGACCTGCACATCATTAATAATATCCTGCACATCAGGGACAAAATGTTTGTGACACACAAAAGGGGCATTCGACACCTTTTTCTGGGCATCAGCAGCGAAGCCAGAGACCCTAACCCAGGAGTGCCTTCTAAGGCAAATGCCAGTAGCAGCTGCCTGGGCTGTAGTATCAGCTATATCATAGGTGGCTCTGAGGAGATGCTTACTAACATCATCCGATGTCAAGAAAACTTTGAGAAGTTCCTGTCTCTGGGAACCCTCAGGACAGACTTAAGCAGTAGCCTTGCCCTTCCTCCAGAGGGTACTCTAGTATTTGATATGTGACAAGAAGTTGGCAATCTGAAGGCCTAAAGTGACTGAGGCAAATGTCCTCTTGCCCCAAAGGTCAATCTTCCTAGATTCTCGGTCAGGGAGGAGGGAGCTAAGGTGCTTGGACTTGTCATGAGCTGCCTTGATTACCACCGAGTCAGTTTCTGACTGGGCTGCATAGTAAGATGGCCCCAGCGGCACCTGGCAAAGCTTATCAGCCTTTCTGGACATGGCAGGTACCAGACTGGGCCTATGCCAGACAGCACTGGTGGCATCATGTAGTGCTGGAAGAACAGGATGAACAACTGTAGGTGGAGATTCTGTGATCTTCAAGAAATCCACCAGGTTCCTTCCTGTGATGTCACCCTCCTCCTCAGTCTGGAACCCCATAGTGGAGTAGAGCTGTTTCATAATATAAAGGGGGGGGGGTCCTTCGGGGGAGGGGACTTTGGGGTGTGTCTGACCAAGTCCTCACTCCTGAAGGAGACAGCAGACCTGTCAGAGGAGTTAACCTCCAGATCTTTCTCTTCATCCTCTTCATCAGGGAGGATGAGATCAGGGTGGTATTCCTCCTCTACATCAGCCTGTTCTGCAGCAGGGACAGATGGCCGGAGTACCGACGGGTCTCTTCAGGGTGCAGGGCAGACAGACCGACCTGGCATTGACACTGAAGCAGCACCTGACTGTGAGGGCGATGAAGACCCAGGCAGTGGAACAAACTGTTGGATGAGAGCTGAGGTTATAGAAGTGATAACCACATCGAGGTCGATGACAGGGAAAGGAAGAACTGTCAACACAGGAATTGACAGAGAGGGCAAAGAGCCCAGCACCAACAAACCACCACTAGCCACAGCAGAGACAGTGGGGGTGCCTGTGAACCTCATGGCTCAACAGGTCACAACTGTGGGGCTGGGGCCGACAACCTGGAGGCCGATGGCCCCTCAGCAGCCCTAGGAAGGCTGGGAGAGCTCTCCACCATGGAGGGCCTGATAGGAGCAAAGGCCTGCACTGAGAGAGGTGTCGAAGCCGAAGCATTCAATGGCGTGATCACAGGAGAAAAGGAGGAAGAATCCAATGGGGACTGGGACCGCCATCAGGGGTAACAGTCCTTAGGTTGGTCCTCACCCTGGCAAGAATGTTTCCCTGAGGACTTGTCCCAGGCCTTGGCAGTCTGACAGCCCGAAGAGGACACTGGGAACTGGGAGCCCTGGAAGACCCCTGCTCTTTGCTGGCTGCCTGCTGCTCCATGAGGAACTCCTGCAGGGCTTTCTTGCAGCACTGCTGGGTGGTGAGGGTGAACTTCAGGCAAAGCTTGCAAGCAAGAGCATTGCAACCAGGCCTGAGACAGCAGACACAAAGTTCATGGTCGTCAGTTGAAGAAATCTGCTTTCCACAGCAGCAGTGATGGCAAAGAGCCAACGAAGAAGTTGTTCTTGACATACAAAAATAAAAGGAATCAGTGATTTGAAGGCTGTTGCAAAAGAAAAGGTAAATAAAATTTTGGTGGTCGGGTAAGCGACGAAGCTTCCATGGAGTCCATGAGCGAATGGTCGACGGCTGGAAAGAAGTGAGGAGGGAGCAGGACCACTCACACTTATATAGGGCTGTGACATCGGAGCCTGATGTCGGTATTGGCAGCCCCTGCTAGACTGCTGTAGAAATGCTTCCGTGTAATCCCAGTGCCTGACAGCTAAGTTCCATAGGTGTGACCTGATGACAGAGACATCTCCGGGGAACATCTAAGTTACCATCACGCTGTTGTGGGCTGCAACATGCTGACACTGTGCTTTCACAAGTAGATTGTTCAATAAGCACAGCAGTTTCAGAAGCACTACCTGTGTTCAAAATCAGTGAAGCCCGCACACATAAATAGGCAATGCGAATGAATATTTTGCCTTACCATTTTTATTCCAGTAATAATCCCTCTGTAACAGGTTACGTATCGGAAAGTCATCGACACTGAAGACCTGCTGAGCCTCCTCTTCCTGAGCTGCTAACTGCACATTTTTTACTTTGAAACAGAAGACAAACTTGAAGTTGCTCTGAACAAGGTCCTGTGTGGTGCCACGGTCTAATAACTGAATTAACATGAAACACATCAACCTCCCAAAAACTGCACTATATGAGTACACCAGAACCATTAATGACTTGTATGTAAAAAAAAGAGCTATTGTTATTAAAATTCAGATTTTAAAAACACACACACATACTGTACATACACTGGTGAAAGAGCACAATAATCACCCCTTTGAGCAAGTGCCCTTAGGTGCAAAATGTCAGGTGTGGCGGTTTGGGGATACATTCTATTTTCGCTCTGTTGTGCTCTCTCATGCATGTACAGTATATATTTACCATTTCGATGTCTGCACTTTAATGAAAAAAGCACTTTTTTCCACATAAGTCATTATGACTACTGGGGACTTCTATAGTGCAGATTTTGGGAGGTTGATGTGAGTGCCAGTTTTTATGTGTTGTTTTTATTTTATTTGTTGTCACAAATTAATTTCGTTTGTAAAACTGTTCACCACCATTGCCATAATCCTGCCTCTACACTCGTTTCTGTTTTATGGACTGCTATGCTCGTTTAAGCAGATACAATTATAGAGGAAGCAGGAAGGACTGCTGCCAAGAGATAAATATTTTTAAACCCTTAATTAATTTACGATTATATGTGAAACAGAAGATGTCGCTTCTGCCACAGGGTGGGTAATTACTAACATACTGGGGCCAATCTACAGAAAACGAAAGTGTGCATTGCTGATGTGTGGGGACTTCCTTTGTAAAAATTCTCCAGACCATATACAGGTACTACGAAAAATAAGGTGCCCAATTCGGCTTGTGTTTCCATCTCGGGGTTCAGATGACATCATAGGGATCTTGAGAGCAGCATTATTCTATGTGTTTAAGCTGTAGAACAGCCCTCTCTGTTCCAGATTTTCAAGTCATGAACTACTGTACATCTCTCTCCACCAGTCATTGTCCCTCCCCTCACTTACACAAAGTAACATAGTGCTGTGGGGATGGTATGGGCTCGGGATCCAGCTTGTCTTCCCTCGTGCTGTACAGCAGCGACTAAAGTATACCCAATTTGACAGTCCTCCTTTGACATCATGAATGGTGCCAGCTTACACCCCTCACTGGGTAAGCTATTCAACATGCTGATCCTCCTCGGCAAAGTGTGATCCAAAGCAGTAACACTTTTTTTAAATTTGTACATTTTCCATCCTAGTCCTGGATTCTGTGGCCTCATCCTAGAAGGACCCTAACCATGCCAATGCCAAAAAAGAAATCCTTTCATTGGCCCGGTGATACTGAGGGTTGAGGTGCTGGACACCACACCTCACAGCACGCCGGCAACCCGGGTTCGGGAGCGGACTCAGGTCACTGGTGGGTCGGCCAGGGGGAGATAGGCTTGAGCGTTCCACAATGGCTCGCCTTCTCCAGGGAAGAAACAGGCCAATGCCCGACACTTGCATGACTCCGAGCGGTGGCTCGGAGTACTGCAAGCCCCACTAGAAGGGGATAGCGGCCACAGTACAGTGTGGACATCGGCGCCTTGCGCCATGATGTCAGGGAGTCACACGCTGTACGGGGAGAGTAGAAAATGGAAAAATAGCCTGCCACCGCCGGGGAGATGGGGAACTGAGACATGCCCACGATTTGCCTGCGCCCCGCCCAATGGACCCTAGACTGACAAAATGTAAGTAACAGAGCATCTGTGCCCTTGCCTCATCCCTGCTCGGGGCCGGGTAAAAACCACGGCTTCATGGGGCTTGGGGGTCTGCTTAGGTTGGGTTGCAGGCAGTGGGATGTCTAATGTCTCCCCTGATGGGTTGGGGGTGGCAGGCTGGGAATAGGCGGAAAAAAGAATTAAAAAAAAAAAAAGAAAGGAAGTCCTTTCAGACACAAGGGTCCAACCACAACAGGCTCAGCAGCAGCCCAAGTAGGAGCAGTTCCAGCACTGGCGTCTGAAATAAAGTTCAGTGGTCAGGGCAAGGAAAAGGGGGGGTGGGTTTGCGTCTGGTACCCAGAAGGCCACATTCCCCCTTCAAGGCTGCATGAGTGACTGGTTGTAGAGTGCCATTCCTCTCCTGTCCAGTCCATTTCTCAGCTCTCTTTTGGGGTCACCTCATCCTCTTCTTGCCACACTGGTCTGCAATTACTGTGGATGAGTGGATCTATGAACTGGTGGGCAGAGGGTTGCCTCTGGAATTCAGGGTTCTCCCGCCACAACATGGGAAGCCAGGGCGCCCAAGAGCACACCACCTACACTCAGGAGTGAGACAGCTCAGCTTCTGGTATGTGAGGACATAGTGCAAGTCCCAGTTGCCGTGGCCACTCAGGGACACTTCTCTTGGTACTTCCTGGTGCCAAAGCAGACGGGGGCTGGCACCTATACTAGATTTGTATGTCATTAACAAGTTCTTGTGAAAACAGAAGTTCTGTGTGGTCACTTTGAATCAGCTGCACAGGGCTTTGCAGCTTACCTTCTTTGCCCAGTCATTTTAGGTTGGACAGTTGTACCCAGCTTGGGAATTCCTCCAACTTTTGGTGTACATGGCAAATTCAACAAGCCCAGTGTAACTCCAGGTTACCACCCGGCCCTATTGACCCCAGTTGTGGCCCTCACTTTCCAATCCTCTAGTTTATTCCTGGAGTGGGGCCAGAATGTGGCATACTCCCCCCATGCGGATCACCTGGGGTAGTGAGGGGTACACAGTGGGCTACCCAGGGCCTGAATGTATCAACATCATATTGCAGACAGAGAATTCTATCCTGTTTTTTGTCCCTCCCCTAAGGAAACCTGCATGTTAGGGCTCCAATGCTTACGTGGAGCCATCAAGCATTAGCCCTCTCCTCTCCAGCTTCACTTGTACTTCCACCTGTGGTCACCCAAGTGACAGTGCTGTGGCAGAGCCTGGCTTCCACCCTCCCCAAAGGAAAATGTCCTCTGAAACATCCGATCCTTCTTCCCTGCCGGCTCTCTGATGATCCAGGCTTGGGGAGTCAACCTGGGTCATGGCGTCGCTGGCAGCAGATCTGCCACTGCAACAATGGGCCTGCTACCCAAAGAAGTAACACATTTTAATTCTACATATTTTGGTTCTTTTTTTTTTTTATAAAGGTTTTTATGCTGCTTTGGTGGGGACCAGGTGGGCTATCAGCCCTGTCCCCGGGTGCTGTCGACCACCCTTCTATCTCTTCCTCTCCTTTCTCCTTCTCCTCCTTCTGGTGTTCTGGCAGGGTGGGTCGAGGCGCCTCAGGCAGGGCTTCATTGAAGCCTGGTCCCACCGTCCCTATTTCTCCTAGTTTCGCCCTCCAGGGACTACAGCAAACATGGTCGCACATGTGTAAGGAGGTGTGCATGCACCCCGGAATTGCCAGCATTGTTCCACCAACCAGGCGTAATGCCAACCGCCTGCATATTGGCGCTGCCACCAAACCTCCATCTGACGGCAGGCAAGAGCTGGAGCAGCTTGCCTCTGCCAGTCTGGGACGGGAGAGCTGCCAGGTGGCTGCTCATACCTTCTCCTGTCTCTTCCTGCCCACCAACTGACCTCTGATAACCCAAGCTCATTCCTGAACTCAGGTCACCAGCATGGGAGACATAAGTCACTTTGTAGCGCTTCAGCCCTCTATGCCACTGGGCTGGCAATCCTACATATTTCTGAATGTGAGAGAGTAATCTGAAGCTCATGAAGGAATGGATTGATTGCACTGAATCTTAAATATGTCTTTTAGATATACGAACAAAGGCAATAACAGAATTTCAGATGTACCTTCTGTAAGTGCACTTAATGAAGTTTCACCAGGAACAACTTTCTTGATCACAGAAGAGGTATCACTGCCCGCATCAAGTAATGGAGCAGCACTGACTTCCGCTTCTTGAGAATCCTGCACTGGTGGCTTCTCTGTGCTTGCTTTCTTGAAACCCCCTGGCTTCTGTGGTACCAGGCAAAACTCTGTCAAGCAGGCATACAAAAAGAAACACAATACAGGTCCACATTAATTTACAGTAGTTAACACTCTTCATGATGTTCAGTATGTCTGTGCACGTGCCCTCAGCTTCAAAGTTAAACAGCAGTGACTAGGTCTGGACTGAAGGACATAAAATGAGAAGGCAAGGTAGTTCACAAGGCTTCCAGTTGGGCTGGTGTTTACAAAACATTTCTAGATCTGCAGCAGGCTTTCTGGATCTTGGAGCATCAGGAGGGTGCAGAAAGAACAGAGACTGAATACCTATAACTTAGTCATGGACATCACGGGTTTCAAGACTTCTAGCATGTTTTCAGAAAAATCATGACTGAATGATTTTTGACATTTTAAAATATTAGGACAAGGAGGACTAGCACAGGCATGAATGCCCTAAACATAATGAAATGCTGTTGCAACACCACTGATACTACCTGTGTATACAAACATCGATACAGCTTCAGGAAGGAAAGATGATTTTGGTCCATCAAATTTCTGACTTTTATATATTTAAGTCTTGGATACACCTGTGAGCAGATGCTCGTTGAGAGGTTCCACGTCAAATACATTAAACCACAAGGCGAAAAAAAAAAAGACTGAGGACAGTTTACAGATAATACAGCGAGAGTTCAGCAAACAGATAATGAGAGTATGAAACATAACGGGTACATAAAATCCAACCAGGAACAGGTAAGCTGCGGCATTGTACAAAGTATGCAAGTGTCTGTAGGAGGAGCAGGAGATGGAAGGGCAAAAGAGGGGCAGGGTAAGCACGGCAGTGTGGGAAGAGGCAGGGGTTTGACTGGGACAGTATAGGGGTACAAGAGGTTAGAGGGGATTGCTTAAGTGCCAGGGTTTGCCTATCCCAAGGGATAAGGACTGGGAAATGCTGGTGGTAGTCATTCGGTGCGTGGGGTGTCTAGTGGTGGCAACTGCAGGAACTCCTGTCAATAAGGTGTTGGCGCAGTCTGAGTTTAAAGGATCCAAGAGTAGTAGCGCCAGAGAAATCAGGCACCAGCGCATTTGTCCAGAGTGATGCCTTGTAGGAGAAAGCACGTTGTGCCATGGTTGTGTGGCATCTGGGCACATGGAAGGTTTGTGTGGAGGAGCTCCTGGTTTGTCTGGTGTTTAGCGGTAGGGACAGCAGGTTCTGAGCTCCACCTTACACCTACTATATTTAGTGGAACTATCCTGTCACTCTTTCCTCTTCCTCTTCAAAGTACCTGTCAAACCGGAGCATGAAAGTAATCACAGTATCAGCTGATACTACCTGCTCTGGCTAAATCTTTCTGTTCGTTTCTTTGAATCTTCCTTCTCTCAGTGACCTCATTTGCACGTTTGCACTTCTACATCCTGAAGTGCTGCGTACTGTCTGATGAGCCAGCCCTTTCAGATATTTAAAGCCATGACCATGTGCCCTCTCTGATTCTTCTTTTTTCCATGGAATATCACCCCAGTTCTGTCAGGCAGTTCTAATCATAAAGCATGTTTTCCAAACCTTTAACCACCTTGGTTACTCTCCTGTGTACATTCTCAATCATGTCACTATCTTTCCTCAGATATGGGGATCAGAACTGCACACTGTTAAACGTGGGGCCTTCCCAAGTACCTGTAAATGGAATATCCTTTGGGGATGTACATCATCTACCCCCGCCCCCGCAGTGAATGCATCGCCTCTGTGATGCATCCACTTTCCACTACCATGAAGACTCAAGAAACTTGAGGTTCCTCTCGAGCCTAGGTCTCTCACTATGGTGCACACTATGCAGTGATCAAGCCACTACAGCAGATCTTGTCTATGATGTTAATGTAACCCAGGCTTGGCCACAACTACCAGGTGGAAGTCTCCAGGGGTCGGGTTGGTGGTATTTTTTGTGTTATTAGCGCTGTGCAGTGCCTCCATTATGTAACCCCCTACCTGGGACCTGGGCTCGGGGAGAAAAATGTCACTCGGCATGGTGGCTAGGTTTGGCTACTCTGTACAGGGGCACCCAAGTATTCCGGATACATGAAGCAATAACTGAATGTCCATATAAGGAGTTGGGATTCTAAAGTGTGGCTTTTATTCACAACAAAAGGGAACAATAAAGCATAGATGGACCCCCATGGGGCTACACTCCTGGTAATGCAGATTTTCCTCCACAGACACACATCTTCTTAAATCTTAAACCCTCGGGTTTAGCAACACACAGGGCACACTGCCCTAGTTTTACTCTTCTATGGTTTCCCTGGCTCGGCTCCCTTGCCAGCCCTTCGACTACCTTCTTTCCTTGACTCGGCCCCCTTGCCAGCCCTTGGACTACTTATCCATTTATCATGGGGATTTACTGGTGGCTCCCTATACCACCCCTGAGCACTTCTGGCTCCATCAGGGAATCTTCTTCAACAATCCCACGTCTGGATACTCTCCTCGAGCACTGGCCAAGTACCCGAGAGGAAAGCAACAGGTGTCCCAAAGCGAACCCGTGGAGGTGAATCTGGTTACGCCAGATGGGGGGGGGTCTCCCACCTCTTGCTTCCATAATTCATACCCGACCATTCCTCTGGACTTTAACACCTCATCTCTGAAAACACTTTTCCATGTAGATTATCCATAAATGTATTTCACATTTAATCTACTAGCTTTTAACTTCTAATGTGCTGACTTGAAGCTGGCTTATTAAGTGGCTGTGTCCATTTCTCTAGACCGCCACTGTTAAAGCAGTCCAAATCCCACAAGCTTCTAAGAACGGTACTTGGCTGTCCTTTCCTGACCCACAGTAACAATTCTTAAAAGTCACACAATCTCTGGTGAAAACATAGGCCCTTTGTCAGAGCAGACTCACCCTTGGTTGCAGGTGCCCCACATGCTTTTTCTTTTTCTCCTCTGGAAAACACACAAACTTCTGAATGCCTCAGCCCAAATCTTCCTTAGGCAGCTTATTTTCCCTTAAGCCAGGCCAGGGGATTGCCCCTGGAAGCAGGCTGGTTTATTTCCCCCCATTCCTGCAGGGATGGGGCCCTAAACCACCGGAAGCAGTCTCTACCACTTCAGCCTAACACTTTGGGTGTTCCTCTTCTGGTGAGAACACACACCCTAAAGGACAGGTAGCTCTCTGACAGAGCTAAGGGTTCTGAGGGCCTGCAGCTGCAGCACACCTCTTAACTTCACAGAGCCCACTACTGAACTACTACAGACTGACTTCAACTTCCGCAACATTCTATCCTAACTTACCTAGCTGCAACATTCCAATGTGGCTTAAGCAGCTGCGACAGTTCTAAAATGATGTCATCCCTCAGTCTCAGCTGAGACTGAGAACAGAGTTAGACAGTGTGAAGTCCATTTAACTGGAATTTCACAGGCTGCCTTCCCTGCCTGCCACTAGGTCTTACTGGGATTCTGGTAACCCCGGGTAACAGGGGGTGTTACACTAAAATTAGTTTTTACTTTGGTTTATGTCTTTTTGTCATTTTTACCATAGCTAGACTATGATCACTCCATAATTACCAGTCAAAATTAAACTCCTAACTTTCAGTGACCTAAGAGCTGTCGATGGACCTTGGATAGCTTTGATAGGCACATACAAGGGTGTTCATAATGTAATATGTAATAAGTAGACTAGATGGACAATTGGTCTTTTTCTACAATCGTCATTGTCTATATAATATTACTACAATCTACTTGTTGTCAGAATATGTGCACGTGTGTGTGTGTTTATTACTTGAAGATATTCAATAAGTAGAAGAGAACTGTGGTCCAAAGCAGGTGCTTCTGAAATCCCAGTAGAGATTACATAAACATTTTGTTAACTGACTTAAAAACTGAATCACTGATTAGGAGTTCAGCTCTCATCCCAAAGCATGTTGTCATTGCTAAGTATTTGAACGCAAGGAAATGGTCAATCAAAGCACTAGCAGTGATAAGTAACTTGCTGCAAAGGCCTTGATGGCCCATCTAAAGACGTTGACATGTCAGTCAGGGGGGCAGAGGGGATAACCCTGGAGCCCACTTGGATAGCTGTGACTGGTTCTCCCCATCCTCCTGTTCCAGATGTGAAATTTGCTGCTATGTGGGACTCAACTGCTTGGGGGGGCAGGGTTGTTAAGACACAGAGGGGACGATTAAGGGGACCTGCAAAAAATAGAGACAAAAACTAAATCCATAGTCTGTATTTTTTTTAAATATTCAAGGAAACATCTAGTGAATGGAAACAAGGACTGAATGGATAAAGTGCATTTATAGAGGTGGCTTGGTGATGGTGATGGAACTGTTACAAACATATATCTGTTTATTCAGAGACTAAATCCTGCATGAAGGGCAGCTGAGGGCTCAGCATGTTACAAAGGAGTGGCACTCAATGCTCAGGCCTGAAAGGCGCAGATCACCTGGTATTTGTGCAATCCCTGCCAGTCAGTTGAGAAATGTGTGGCAAAGGTGGCAGCTGTGAAGGCAGTCCCTCATGTGTCCATCCTCTGGGCCAGAAGAAGGGTGCAGCTGTAGAGGTTACCACTCTCACTTGTCCTCTCTCATGGCCAGAGGCAGGGTACAGCTATGAAGGCATGCCCTCACCTGCCCATCCTCCTGGACAGAGGAAGGGTACAGCTGTGAATGCCACTGCTCACTTGCACACCCTCCGAGCCACAGGAAAGATGTAGCTGTGAAAGTGGTTGCTCACTTGTCCACCCTCATGGAAAGAGGAATGGTACAGCAGTGAATGCCACTTCCCACTTGCCCACCCTTCTAGCCAGAGGAAGGATGTAGCTATGAAGATTGTGGCTAACTTGTCCACCCTCTTGGAAATAGGAAGGGTAGAGCTGTGTTCACTTGTCCATGTGCCTGGCTAGAAGTAGGATACAGCTGTGAAGGCAGTCACTCACCTGTCCACCCTCCTGGCCAAAGAAAGCGTGCAGCTGTGAAGGCAGTCACTCACTTGTCCACCCTCCTGGCCAGAGGAAAGTATGCAGCTGTGAAGCTGGTTGCTCACTTAGATTTGTAGGGAACTGGCAACAGTTCTGGGAACGAAAGTTCTTTAAATCTGATGGACTGCATCTGACTAAGGAGGGAGTCAGTGCATTGGGGCAGAAATTTGACGTCTTTGCAGAATATTTAAACTAGCAAATGGGGAGAGGGTTGCAGCACCCCATACGTCGAATGGGAAGAACACCCCTCCCCCCTCAGCTAGTGGTCAAACAGGGATTCAGCATGTTTGCAGTTCATTTGCATCACCAGGTAAGAAAAAAGGTCTGTCTCCCCAAACGACGCACAGGGGAAATGCCAAACCTCACCCAACAACTAACATACCGAAATCTGGCCAATGGAAAATGATGTACACAAATGCTCACAGCCTGGGAAATAAGATCCCAAACCTTCAGGCAAGAATGTCAGAGGCTAAACTGGACATAGTAGCAATTAGCGAGATGTGGTTTACCAGTAACCACACTTGGGAGACTTCAGTACCTGGCTATGTGTTGTTCAGAAGAGACCGAGGTGCAAAACGGGGGTGGGGGGGTGGAGTGGACCTGTATGTCAATGAAAATATCAAAGCTACAGAAATTCAGAATACACATAAGGAGCCAGAAGAACTGTGGGTCACCCTGAAATGGGAAATGGGACAGACCATAAGAACCGGGGTTGCCTACAGGCCCCAGGAGGACATAGACACATTACTGTTAGAAGATAAAAAACACGGAGCAAGGGAGGTTCTGATAATGGGAGACTTCAACATGCCAGATACAGATTGGTCAATACCATCAGGAACATCTGCCAAAACTAGACACATGGTGGATTCCCTGCAGGGGGAGGGCCTTAAACAACTGGTACAACAACCCACAAGAGACAGGGCTATCCTAGATCTAGTACTGGCTAACAGGGAAGGGATCACAGATATCCAGGTAGAAGGTCACCTGGGGGCCAGTGACCATCACATGGTATGGTTCAATTTGGCCACTACATCTAAATCATCCCATTCCAAGGCAAAATATGGGACTTCAGAGCAGCTGACTTTGATAAGATGGCCAACAGAGTTAAGCTATCCCTGGCAAAAGAAACACAGGTGGGAGGGTAGGCAAAGTGGGCAAGCATTAAGGATGCAATACTTGAAGCAACATCCCATTGTGTTAGACAGAAAAGGAAGTGCAAAAGAAGAAGGAAACCACTTTGGTTCTCAAATACAGTAGCAGAAAAGGACAGAGCCAAAAGGCTGGCCTTCAGGAAATATAAGGGAACACTGCAGGATGAAGACAGGAGGCATACCAAACTGCCCTAAGGGAAGAGGTAAGGCAGTAAGAGGCAAAGTCCCAAACTGAGGAAACACTAGCACGAACAGTAAAAGAAGGTGACAAGACTTTCTATAGATACATTAGTGAAAGGAGAAAGTCCAGAGTGGGTATTGCTAAGCTCAATGGAGAAAAGGGGGCATGTGAGGAGAGGACCCTGTAAAGCATCTATCCTAAATAGATACTTTTGCTCAGTATTTACTGAAGAGAAGGTAGGGCAGGGCCCACAGCTCAGCACCATCGACACAGTGGGGAGGGAGGTGAGCACTACTCCCTTCACAAAAGAAAGGGTCCTACAAGAGCTTGCTAAGCTCAGGGTGGATAAGGCAATGGGACCTGATGGCATACATCCCAGGGCACTAAAGGAGCTAAGAGTGGAACTAGCAGAGCCATTAGCAGAACTGTTTAGTGAGTCTCTGAGCAGAGGAGAGGTCCCAGAAGACTGGAGAAGGGCTCATGTGATCCTGCTCCACAAGAGTGGTAGCAGGGAGGAGGCAGGGAACTACAGACCAGTCAGTCTTACCTCAATAGTGGGCAAGATTATGGAGGCACTCCTTAAGGAAAGGATAGTGCAACACCTGGAATCCATAGGGGCACAGGATCCAAGACATGGGTTTACAAAAGGAAGGTCCTGTCAAACTAATCTCATAGATTTCTTTGACTGGGTAACCAGAGTGGTGGACCAAGGGGGTGCAGTTGATGTCGCCTACCTTGACTTCAGCAAAGCTTTCGACACTGTTCCACATAGAAGATTGATAAATAAGCTAGGTAGGCTTGGGGTGGGTCGGAAGTTGGTCAAATGGGTGGCAAACTGGTTGACAGGCAGAAAACAGAGAGTGGTGGTAAATGGTATACAGTCAGAAGAGATTTAAGTCACAAGTGGGGTACCTCAGAGATCAGTCCTGGGGCCAGTCCTCTTCAATATCTTCATTAGTGACCTTGCAGATGGACTAGAGGGTAAGGCTTGTCTGTTTGCAGATGACACCAAGATGTGCAACAGAGTAGATGATCTAGATGGGGCGGGCAGAATGAGAAGAGATCTGGATAAACTAGCAAAATGGTCAGAAGAGTGGCAACTGGGATTTAATGCAAAGAAGTGCAAAATCATGCACATAGGGAAGAGAAACTCTGAAGCCACCTATAGGCTGGGAGGGGAGTTGCTAGCAGTCACAAAGGAAGAAAGAGACTTGGGCATCATCATCACTGATGACCTGAAATCATCCAAGCAGACCTCTAAAGCAGTAGGTAAGGCAAGGGGGATGTTAGGGTGTATTAGTAGGGGTATCACAAGTCGTAAGAGGGAGGTAATAATCCCTCTTTACAAGACACTGGTTAGGCCCCATCTGGAGTACTGCATGCAGTACTGGAGGCCACACCTTCAGAAGGACATTAACCAAATTGAGGCAGTCCAGAGAAGGGCAACCAAAATGGTGCAGGGACTGCATCAGAAGACATATGAGGACAGATTAATGGAGCTCAATATGAATACCCTTGAGCAAAGGAGGGAGAGAGGTGATACGATCGAGACATTCAAACACCTTACAGGCATTAACAAGGTGAAAGAGTCTAACATGTTTAAATATAAGAAAAATAGCAGGACAAAAGATTAGAGGGAGGCCGATTAAGGGGGAATGTGAGGAAATTCTTTTTCACAGAAAGGGTGATGGATGCATGGAACGGCCTACCTCAGGATGTGGTGACTATGAATACAGTGCAGGGCTTCAAACAGGCATGGGATAGACATAAGGGAGCAATACAGATGAGTATGAATATATAAGCCACTGACAGATAGGGTTACCACCTTTTAAGAAGCCCAAAGTGGGACATTTCTTACTGAAACTGGATTTTTCGCAGGACAATATGCCATTTCAACCAATGCAACAGACATGTTTTCTCTAAATAATCAGAATTAAGACTAAGTGTTGTAATTTTTTAGTTGTTTCTTGTGTTTTCTATTATTTTAAGGTATTTTAGTTAAGGTATTATAGTTTCTTGCAACATTTAGAGGAAAATCTGAAAATATTTTTTCTACTATAATGGCAGGACATTTAGTATTTTTCATGTTTTTCTGCAGGACACAGTTGCCCAAATCAGGACTGTCCTGCGAAAATAGGGACAGGTGGTAACCCTACTGACAGAGCAAAGGCCGATGGCACATTTATAAGGTAGAAAAAGAAATGGGCAGACTGGATAGGCCTTGCGGTCCTTATCTGCCGTCAACTTCTATGTTTCTATGTTTCTATTGTCCACCCTCTTGGGCAGAGGAAGTGTGCAGCTGTGAAGGCAGTCGGTCACTCATCCACCCTCCTGACCAGAGGAATTGTACAGCTGTGGCAACCACAGTATTTAGGGAAAAGAAAATGGAAAACAGCAAGAGAATAAATAAAAATAAATAATACTAAAAAATTACATCTGGTTACAGAATGAATGACTTGCATGCAGTTTTTGCTGTACAAAATGGCAGCCAGGATTTTGTGTGTGATTTTAAAGTCAGACTTAAGATAATTGACAAACATTTGATTCCCTTTTTATTGAATAGCTGTAACAAATACCCCATCACCTAATATGCAATACATTATAGTTCCTAGGTATGGTACATACCAAACTCCCCATTAGAACTGATGATAAGCTCAATAACATTGTATGCAATGACTGTGTCCGGAGGGATCTCCAGGTCTACGTCCGAATCCTTCTTTACATTGTCTTGTTCCTTCACTGAAATCTGAGGGTCAAATTATGACAGTTGAGGTAAAGTACCAGTCTCATTAAATATTTGTCATGTTTAATCAACAAATTAGCTAAATAACAGAAGTCTCCAAACTTTCTTTTTTTGTTGAATATACTGTCCCTGTTAAATTAACAAGCTGGGGCAAACTCACCTTGCCCATATGTACTGGATGTCAGGAAGAAGAGGGCACCTTGTTACATATATTCTGGCACTGCAATAAAGCCCAGCCTTTGTGGAATGTTATTAAGCAGCAGCTGCAGACTGTGCTAGGCCTAGAAGACTGAGTCACACCACAAATAAGCATACCTGGCCTGGGCATCCATACATTATTGGGTAACAGACATCGCTATATGTCCCAGATTGCAAAGATGGCAATGTATATTAGTGCCCTGGTGGTTCAGTGGACACCCACCTGCTTCCTGAAAAGTATGCAGTTCTAGTGATCCAGTGGTTTCTCCTCTTTAGGCCCAGTGCTGCCCTTTACCTGGTGGTCTAGTGCCCCCCTAACACAGCCCATCTTCTAGCTGCTGGGCATACAGGCAACTTAGAATGAGGCCTGTGTTTGCCAAAACTGCTAAACGGTACTTTTCTGTACTTTCTTTACAGTTTCTGCAAGGGGATGGTACAAAAACAAGAACAGTGCAACTATGGCTAACAACAATACAGCACAAAACGAAACAAGTTCTGGTGCACTATTCTCAATCACTATGCACTATTTCAAGTTCAGTGGGGGCTGTAACTCTTTTCCTGGGCCCCTGTGAAGGTCACTGAGGGAGGCTGGGAAAGGTGTGTGTGGGAGGGGGGCTACCATGCAAATGGCGAACAGGTTTTCACAGACAGATGTTGATCCCCACAGGCCTGGGCACATACAGCTGTATGCCACTGGGTTACTACCTGATAAACGCAGCTATTAACAGTAGTGCCAACCACAGCTGGGCATGGTATTGTGCCTGGCACAATGCCATGCACAGCTGTGGTTGCAGGTGTATGCCAGGGCTGTTGGCATGTGCCAGTGGCTTACAGTCGGTTGCTCAGATGGTAGCACACTCTCCTCTGGTTCTGGAAGACCAGAAGGTCCTGATTTCTAACACCACACAAGGTACTTGGGGTAATATCCATAACTGACACTGTAGTATAGTACGAGGTGGGGTACTGCACTGCTGAGGTACTATCCTTCAGATGGGATGTTAAACAGAGATCCCTTCTGTCCATTTCTTGCAGCTGTCCAGGTGGCAGTTAAAGATCCCAGGGCACTTATCAATGAACAGAAAAAAATGACATCTGTACGAAAGAAACGGCATCAAAGAAACTTTCTGTTACAGAACTAAGATATACATATCCAATTTTTCAGTAAAGTTTGACATCCATATATATATATATATATATATACACACACACACATATACAAAAATAAGAAATGAAAGTAAACAAAATTAGAAAAACAACTGCCTTTCACTTGGAGCTGACCCAGTGTTGTAGCTGCCCAAAATGTTGCCAGTGAGAGAAACCAGGTTTTCAGATTTTCAGATGTTTCCTGTATTCATGTCCATAAATTCAAAACATGGAATTGCTAGCCATCATTAAAACATCCATGGGTGTGTATGACTTCTGTTGTACTGCCAGACCACATCTGTTTTACTGTAAGTAATATTTTATGGCTGCAAAGCACACCCTTAGTTTAGTGTGCTTTCCTGAAGAAGTATCCCACTTGATGCTGCAGATACCTTGCATAATTTCTTCATAGGTTACTGCAGTTCCCAGTTTGTTTCCCTACTCCTTACTTGCCAAGGTTCAAAATTGTATTATACAGGGACATTTAATAAATAGATGTTGTTGGGTTTCTAGTGTCGCAGTGCAGGAGTCTCTTATATAGTACTTTCCATCCACTGATTTATGCTTTAACATGTTGCAGACTCCTAGCCTGTTGTGGCAACAAAGCCATTGGATTTCCTACATATAATCTGGTACGCAAGAATCTGAGAGAGTTTTTAAAACTAGGTTCTCCTTGCCCTACAGGCAGACAGGGAAGTGTAGTACATAAGAAAAGGAAGAATTTAATGAACAGTACTGTTACATAGTGTTTTCCTAGTCTGGCTTTCCAGTTTCAAAGAGACTATTTTTTTTTTTAGTCTTTTGGTAACCAGGTAAGGCCCACTAGGCACAAGTGCCTGTACCTACCGTAACAGTAGATCTCCCTGAGAATCTCCTCCATGGAGTAACATTATGGAACTGTTAAGACGTCAGTGGCAGGACTACCTGGAAATTTGTTTTGCTGGCTGTGGCCGCCCACGCTGACATGCCTTTTCAGCGCCTATATAACATGGGTGTCCCCAGCATGCCTCGGTTCCCTGCCAGAGATAAGCTCTGAGGAACATCGGACCGGCACGAACCGGAGTGACCAAGACCAAACCAGGCACTCAGGAGAGGATGTGGCAACTTGAGTGCAGATGCCATTTAAGACATCAGAGGAGAAGCAGCTTGCGAGAGCAGTCAGTAATGTCACTCATCACCTGAAAAGGGGGGGAAGGAGGGAGGGATATCTGTAGCTTTATGAAGGAGATTCTATTGAAGACCTATTGTTACGGTAGGTAAATATTTTACCTTCATCGAGGATATCTCCCTCCACTGAGACACAGTATGGAATGATTCCCAAGTGATACCAAGCACAGAGGGAGGATGGCAGGACCTAATGATCCTGGGTAAGGAGGCAAAGCCAGCACATATACAAGAGATGAGAGGAGTGAGGGTGGGGGGCAGGGACAGTAGCTCAAGCTGTGGACCCTGTAATATGAGCAGACTAGACAGACCAAATGGCCTTCTTCTGTTGGCTTCTTTGTATGTTCATATGACGTCCAGACTGTAGTGTTTGGTAAAGTATGAACAGTACTCCAGGTGGCAGCTGCACAAATGTCAGCAATGGACACATTTTGGAAGCAAGCCAATGAAGTAGTCACCCCATGGGTGGAATGAGCACAAACTGGACCAGAAAGCTGCTTACTGCACTTCTGGTAATAAAACGTAAAACAACTGGCCAGCCATTTGGACAGGTCATGTTTTGAAAATTAGGGAGCCTACCATCCAGAGGGACAAAGCCACAAACAGTTGTGAGGATTTCTACAATCCTTGGTATTATCCAACTGATTTATTTATGTATATATGTCTTTGATAACCGGGTGAATGGACTGATCTAAAAGGACCGATTTCAGCCATGACCCGGGACAAACAAGATGGCAGCAAAGTGTACAAGAGTAGTTATACATAATACACATCCAAGCAGTAATACAGCACACTGCAGGAGATAGAAGCAGGGTAACAAACATGAGAATCTAACTATATAGAGCAACAGTATGTACAGATACACAGCTATAGGATGTTATACTACACAGAGCAGCAGTATGTACAGGTACACAGCTATAGGATTTTATACCATACAGAGCAGCAGTATGTACAGGTACACAGCTATAGGATTTTATACTACACAGAACAGCAGTATGTACAGATACACAGCTATAGGATTTAATACTACACAGAGCAACAGTATGTACAAATACACAGCTAATGGATTTTATGCTACACAGAGCAGCAGTATGTACAGATACACAGCTATAGGATTTAATACTACATAGAGCAACAGTATGTACAGATACACAGCTAATGGATTTTATGCTATACAGAGCAGCAGTATGTACAGATACACAGCTATAGGATTTTATACTTCACAGAGCAACAGTATGTACAGATACACAGCTAATGGATTTTATACTACACAGAGCAGCAGTATGTACAGATACACAGCTATAGGATTTTATGCTATACAGAGCAGCAGTATGTACAGGTACACAGCTATAGGATTTTATACTACACAGAACAGCAGTATGTACAGATACACAGCTATAGAATTTTATACTTCACAGAGCAACAGTATGTACAGATACACAGCTAATGGATTTTATGCTATACAGAGCAGCAGTAGGTACAAATACACAGCTATAGAATTTTATACTTCACAGAGCAACAGTATGTACAGATACACAGCTAATGGATTTTATGCTATACAGAGCAGCAGTATGTACAGATACACAGCTAATGGATGTTATGCTCTACAGAGTAGCAGTATGTACAAGCACAACAGCAAAGGGGATTATATACGAGATCAGAGTTGTATCATCATGCTATTGATTAGAAACGGTGGACTTATTGCTGTATATGATCACAATCACCAATGCAACATCCTGTGGACATTCAGTATATGTAACTGACAGATGAAAAATACACAGAATGGTTAACAGTCTGATTTAGTGTTCTCTCAGACACAATCTTCAGAAGGAAATGAGAAATAGTAATAATGTAACCCTATCCTTGTGAAAAATAATAAAAGGAGGGTCTGCAAACAGAACCTGCAACTCAGATATGGGTCTAGCAGACATCACAGCAACTAGGAACAGTGTTTTCCAAAAGAGAAAGCGCAGTTGAAAAGTAGTGGCAGGCTCCCGAGCAGTCAGTGTCTCCAGGACCGGACCAAAAGAAAGTCTCACGATGGAACTGGATTGTGGACCAAGGGATTCAACAGTAGAATACCTTTCAGGAATCCACAGGAAACCTCCATCTGCACCAGTGTCTTGCTTCTGTGAGGGCATGAAAAGCCGAAAATGCAGCCATAGTCCCGAGCCCTTGTAGTCCAGTACGGTAGAGAAATGGATGCATAAAAGGGTCCAAAGCATGTGCAGTACACCAAACTGTAAAATGTGTTCATTTTTGTGAGTATGTGTACTGTGAAGATACAAACATTCAAAGATACCAGAAGATACCTTACAGTCTACCCTGACTGCTCGAATGTGCTGGTCCCCCCTATGTCTACAGTGGGACCTGCCCCCCAACCCCAAATCCCTCCCCGACTCCCCTCAGCTCCCCCTCCTCCCCCAGCAACTTTCCCCTTCATTCTGTTCCATCTTCTCTTAAAGATATCCACTGTTTTGAGAGAAACCACCTCCTCTGGCAACACGTTCCACATGGCCACCACTCTTTCTGTGAAAAAGTGCCTCCTCAGTATACTGCAGTGGGTTAAGACTCTGTGCTGCAGATCTGGAGACCTGGGTTTGAATCCCACAGCCACCTAGGTACATACTGTGTGATCCTAAGCAAGTCACTTAGCTTCCTTGTGCTCCCAGGTCACATCTGGAAACAAGCTTCGGCTTAGTGTGCTACTCCTGGTTAAACAATGTTTCCTTCCCTTCCCTCCTGAATCTTCCCCCAACCAGCTTTAGATTATACCCCTAGTGCAGGGGTTCTCAAATGGTGAGGCTAGCCTCCTTGGGGAGGCCCCAACCTGTTCCATGGGAGGCTCAAGCAAGTCTTCGAAAAAGTACTGTATTTAAATTTTGAACTTTATAGATTGTGTGTGAAGGGATAAGGCAAACTGAAAGAGGATAATAGTAGGTGAATTTATGTATTTATTCATAAGTCAGTGACCAGGGAAGGTACTGTACACTGAGCCATGGCTTATTTCAGATGTACCCAGGGAAGGGTAGTGAGAGAATACCATTCAAAATGTAACTGCAAAACACTTAAGTAATACAAAACGAATAAAAGGGCAAACAAATTAAGAACAATAAACTGACAATGCGAGGAACAATTGATCAATTGGGCTGGCAGCAGAACTGTCCAAATACTAGAGTTAACCATGCAGGTACTAGGAGTGAGCAAAATGATCCCTGATAAGTTGCTTAAGAGCAGGGTGAGAGGTGTCGAGGCAGAGGTCAGCAGGAAGGTTATTCCAGTTAGAGGGGAATCAGAAAAAGCAGCCTGACCCATGAAGGTATGGCAGTAAGGGGTAACAATGGTTTGAAAGTCAAAATATTGGAGAAAGTAGGTTGTCCTGTTGGTTACAATAAGCTTAATAACATGAGAGCCAGCAAAGCAAAGAGGTTTCAATTTATTCCTGATGTACTGTGAAAAGTAGGCTATTTTTCTATGGGGAGGCCCAAAAATATTTCTGCATTTTGGGGGAGGCTCAAGATCTTTTCCATGGCATAGGGGAGGATCGCTATAACAAAGTTTGAGAACTGTTGCCTTAGTGGACTTCTTCCCACTAAGACTAAAGAGGCCCTCTATACTTACCCTGTTAATACCTTTAGGTATCTGAAGGTCTCAATCACATCCTCCCTCCCTTCTGTCAGTCAGGGAGTACATGTTGAGCCCCTTGAGCCTCTCCCCATAGGTGTTGCCCCACTGGCCCTGGATCATCTTGGTCGCCCTTCTCTGGACTGTCTCCAGTAAGTTGACATTCTTCTTAAGACAAAGGCATCAATACTGCACACTGTATTCTAGATGTGGTCTTACCAGTGACCTGTACAATGGTAGTATGACCTCTGCTTCCTGCTGGTAATGCTGCTAGGAGTGGTGCAGGGAATGGGCCGACTGCAGAGTCCATCCAGAGGCCTGCAAGTCAGAAAGTATATCCTGCACATCTGCCCCAAAAGAGTTTGCAGCTTCTGAAGGGGGCATTCCAGAGGGACTGCTGTACATCCAGGGCAAAACTTGGCACCCTGAGCCAAGACTGCCTCTTGTGTGTGACCAAGAATGCCTCCGAAGGCAAATACCAGCAGTGGCTGCCTGAACAGAGGCATCAGCAGCATTGTAAGCAGACTTCAGAAGTTGCTTGCCGACGTCTGCCCCAGACTGGATGACTTGAAGCAATTCCTCTCTCTGGGGATCCTCTGGAAGGGCCTGGTCCACCACTATGGCCTGTCTCCAGAGTTGATTTTGGAATCTGACCATGTGGGCAATATAATTTAGGATCCTAATAGTCAGCGTAGCAGAGGCAAAGGTCCATTTGCCAATCAGGTCCAGTTTTCTTGACTCCTTGTCCGGGGCAAGAGAGCTGAGGTGTTTAGGCTTTTCAGACAGATTGTGAGCAGCATTTATGACCACAGTATCTGCCTGTATTTGCTCCGGGGTCCTGGTACAACTTGTCTGCAGGAACCAAGTTGAGTCTATACCAAGCAACCATAGTGGCATCCTTGAAAGGCTTCATTACAGGAGGGTTGATGAGAGGGGAAAGAGTCTGGCAGCTCTAGGTAGCATGTCAGACATCTCATGGCAGGATCCTGTTCTTCCGCCTCAAACCCTATGGCAGTCTGTAACTACCACATTACTGAAATGAAAGAGGAGTCATCAGGGGGGATACCATGTGGTGTACACCTCGGAGATTCCTTGCCCCCTAAAGAAATTGTAGAGGTGGAGTGGTAGGGGCTTGCACCCCTCTCATCCCCCTCGACCTCCTCCTCCTCCTCCTCATCATCAGAAGAAGTTCAAAGTGGTACTAGTCATTCTCACCAGGCTCAGCAAGAGGTCTCGATGACATTGAGGACTGAGGGCGAGCAGGATGTGATGTCATGGAATGTGATGCCACAGAGGTAGGCTTGATAGGCCTCTGTGGCGCCGTCTTCGAGGAGGGACAAGGCGATGCATAAAGTCCCAAAGGAAGTATGGCACTGCCTGGAAGTCTATACAGATCAGCATCAGAACACCAAGTGGTGCTGGTGGAGAAGGCTGAGGTGCCAGTGGTAGGGCCGGGAGGGCACTAGAATGGGCTGAGGCCCTGGTGTCGGCCCTATAGCCTGGACAGTCATCGGGGATGGGACCAACAATGTAATAGTGGCCTGGGGTGATGCAGGTGGAGACTATGACCTCAAGGCTAAGGTGCAGGCTGTAGAAAAGGCAGAGGATGGTATCAAGGGATTTGGCAGGACCCCTGAGGATGCCGTGCCAACTCCGGCTGAGGCCAGACTGGCTGAGCTCCCTGTCTGGTGGCTGAAAGATAACAGAGGCCTGAACAGCAGGGGCTGGATAGTCAATGGGGCCAAGAAAGGGCCAGACACCGAGGAGCTGATGCCCACCAGGGTAAAACTGCCCCAAAGAGCCCTGTGGAGGAGATGGCATGGGTGGCAGGGAGGCCACCAGCCTCATCACGGATGGTGCTCAAAGCGGTGACTGAACAAGCCAGGGAGAACCTCTTTGTCCCAGTCCTTGTCCCAATGTTTGTGCTTCTCGGCTGACTTATCCTGGGCCTTGGAAGACTGAGGGCCCAAGGATGGGGCCAGGGAAGCAGATGAGCTCCTCACCTGTAGCTCCTTCTCCATGCAGGTGACCTTCTGTTCAAGCTGGAAGGATTCTAAGGTCCTCTGGCGGCAGCGCCTGATAGTTTGATTGAAGCCGCAGCAAATTTCGCAAGCCTTCACGTTGCGGTCTGGGCATCATGGGCATCCTTCCTGGGGATCTTTTTCCCGCAGGCAAAGATCTGAAAGAGTTTTCTCAGGGTCAGAGTTTGGCATAAAAAGTCAGGGAAATTACTTTATAAAATAAAGTGATGCATGAAGTATGGGGAGAAAAGGAGGAAAAAGAAGAAAAATCAAAGGTTTGGCAGTTGACTGAAGCTGGCAGTGTCTGCATGGAGTCTGACATGCGATGGTCAATGGCGAGAAAAGAACAGGCAACAAGAGGGGGGGAATGTTACACAAGGTCCCTGCACCCTAACTGGTATCCCCACAGGTACACCGCAGACAGTTAGCATTTAGGTATATGTCATACTAACATACAGGGCTAAGGGCATCTACTGCATAAAAGCAGATGTCAGGATATGTATGCACATTATTGCTATACACTTTACTTTCCAATATACACATGTATTTCTTGCTTGCAAGATGTTAGGACATCTGTGTCCTTGTAATGATTATGATATATGAGTCGGCATTGCCATCTTCTAATGATTTGTATTACTACATGGCTATGTACAAACTGTACCTCTTTGTTTCTACAAAGTGATGACTATAACAAAATTGTATAATGTTATCTTGGACTGTGGAGCCACCTCTAATTTAGCCAATAGGGCTCATCTCTGTAACTAGAAATGTTTCTACCTTACAGTAACCATGGTAATTATCTTAGGTATATAATGTAAGACATTACGTCTTCTACCTTGGAGACCTCAGGAGACACGGAAATTCCTTGAGGTATAGGGAACACTTAGCATAGACTCCCAGTTCCTAATGGTAAGAACTGCTGCGGGCAACTGTGATTTTCCTTTTGGTAGTAATAAACAAGCTTTATTACTCTTATGCAACATGTCTGTGATTCCTTGCATGCCTATTATTGCCAAGAACCTGAGAGTGAGGTTTAGACCTCCTGACAAGGGCGCGGGGCCGCCCATGTTATATGGGAGGGATATCATCAGTTTGTGATGTCATTGTGGGCAGCCACCCTTGTAGACTGCTAGCTCCCTTTTCTCCTCCTTCCTCCCCTCCATCGGCCATGGCTACTATACAACTGTTTCAATGTTTATTTGCCTGTGTAACTTGAGTTCTATACCTAATGTTGTCAGGGTCCATTTGTTTGCATTCTCTCCAGTTATTCACTATGTCTTCACTGTAACTACCCTATGCTCTTAATACTCTATTGTATATTGTAATTTTATTTACTTTATTGTATTTTTGACTACTCTATTGTATTTAGCTTTGTTGCCTCCTGTGCCATTGTATGGCCCGGGTCGTGCCTGAAAACGGTCCCTGGGATCAGTGTACCTACCCGGTTATCAAAGTCATAAATAAATAAAATAGAATAAAAAAGTTTCCATGTGGTCCTAGTGCCTGACGGCTGTAGTTCTATAGGCGTGCCCTGCAGCAAGAGATACCCTTGATGAAGGTTTACTTTGTCAAATGCTTTTCTTGGTCAAAAGCTGGTAAAAGCCTGAAATCTGATTCGAGTGTCTCTTATGGAATGTCTCGTATTAGAAATTAACTGCCCTGAATTGACCCATTTGGCATTGAGGAGGTTTAGAAAAGGGAGATTACCAAAGCTGCTATGGGAATCAGTGTAGTATGCAAAATTTTGGATAACATTTTCAGGTCAGTATTCAAGAAGCATAGAGGGAGCCAATTTCTCAGGTCTAGCTTGTTTCCCACCTTAAAAATGTAAATTAGAAAGCACCGCAGCATAGCAGGAGTCAAGGCCTTGTTTTCAAGAATGCTGTTGCACAGAAGTACAAGGTCAGAGTCTAAAAGGGCACCAATTTTTTTTTTTTTTAAATCACAAGTTCGGCGATCAGAGCCTGGTGCTGTATTTGTACTGTGTTTTTTAATGGCTGCTAGGACTTCCTGCAGCTGAACTGGGCTTATCATTTTCCCCATTTGTTCAGGAATAGCAGATGCTGAAATACCTGAAAAGGATTCTTCCTCACATAGTTCAAGTAACTCTATTCCAAACACATTTCTGGCCCATTTTTCAACTATTCACATTATACACCGGGGGTCCGATGTTATCTGCCCCAAGCACCTTGCAAGGATTTTATAATTCTGTGTCCAACCCTGTCATTGCACCCTTTAAAAGGGTCCAACATCCGCTTTTTTTCCCTGCATGCCAACTTGCAATTCAAATTTCAAGGATTTCTCATGATCCTACTGAAAACTTTCATATATTCTTCAATTTCAGTAATCACAGTATTACTTAGTGGTTTGCTACTTGCCTGTGAAATTAAGCTATGAAGTTTTTTTCCAAAGACCTGACTATTTAAAATAAGAATTTCTTTTCTGCTGCTTACTCAGTGAAATAAAGGTGTTTTTGATGACTGAGGGAGAATCAAATGCACATATAACAGACTGCCTTGCCTGGCATAGAGCTGTTATATTCTGTACTACTGTGTCATCCTGCAATAACACATTATTTAACCTCCAGATTTTTTGATCTGGAGGTGGGCTTTTAGTTATACTGCTGCTCACTATAATTGCTAAATGGGTGTATGTTTCAATAACTCTGGTGTCAGACAACCTGATATATACTTTATTAAATATAAAAAAATAATTCAGTGTCACCAATGTATTTCTCATATATGTGGCTCCACCTTGTGGACAGACAGACAGATCTATATGTGATTGAGATTAGCAGTTTTGGTCACATCTAATAAACAGTGTTTCATAATACGTTTTCGATGTGATCTGAGGTGTGGTTTGTATTGGCAAGCCACAGTTAAAATCCTCTCCTAACAACAGTCTTGCCTGTGTATAGAAAGGGCTTTATATCTGAGAATAGGGAAATCCTGGTGGACTTTGTTTAGAGTGCATAGATAACATATGAATCGATATGAAGCGTCACAGTAATCTGCATCTAGTAACAAAGCTCTACCAGGAAACATTTCTACTATTCTTTTAACTGAACACCGTATCCCCTAACAAAGATACCAACCTGTCACAAACTGGTACTCTCTCAGAACTCAGCCTGTGACTGGTACCAGTTTGCTCAACCCTTCAGATGCCTGCAAGGGTACATGGATGCTGCCATCACTCAATGTGACCCATGCTCGGGGTTATCTCTAGGTCTGAATCCCACCACAGCTGCTGCCCACAAAATACAGTGCTACATAGATACATAGATACATAGATACATAGACAGTGTCGGCAGATAAGGGCCTATGGCCCACCTAGTCTGCCCATTTGAGCTTGTAAGTTCAGTTTGTTTTCCTAGAAGTCTATTTCCCCTTACCCCTGACCTCTAGAATTCCTTTATGTCTATCCCATGCATTCTTAAATCCCATGATTGTTTCAGCCCCCACCACTTCCTCTGGCAGGGTGTTCCACTTGTCCACCACCCGTTCTGTGAAGAAATTCTTTCTCATGTTTCCTCTGAATCGTCCTCCCTCCAACTTCATCCCATGCCCTCTAGTCCTGAAACATCTTTTTCACTTAAAAATAGTGTTTTCCTGCACCCTGTTCCTCCCTGTAAGATACTTGTATGTCTCTATCATATCCCCTCTCCCTCCTCTCCTCCAGGGAGTACATGTTCAGTTCCTTCAACCTGTCTTCATAGGACTTGTGATGCAACCCATGTACCATCTTTGTTGCCCTCCTCTGAACCTTCTCTACCCTGTCTATGTCCTTACGTAGGTATGGTCTCCAGAACTGTACACTGTACTCCAGGTGGGGCCTCACTAGTGTCTTGTATAGCGGAATTATGACCTCCCTTTTCCTGCTGGTGATGCCCTGCCTATACATCCCAGCATCCTATTTGCTTTACCTGATGCCTTGTCACACTGTTTCCTACCTTGAGGTCATCAGAGATGACAACCCCAAGATCCCTTTCCTGCTTGGTGCATGCTATATCCTCACCCCCCAACTGATATATTGTGCCAGGGTTTTTGTGCCCCATATGCATTATCTTGCACTTCTTTGCATTGAATTTCAACTGCCAAACCCTTGACCATTCTTCAAGTTTCTGCAGGTCCCTTCTCATTCTGTCTACACCCTCTGGTGTGTCTACTCTGTTACAGAGCTTTGTGTCATCAGTGAACAGTGAAATTCTGCCTTCTAGATCCTGTCAATGTCACTGATGAAGATGTTGAATAGGACCAGTCCCAGCACTGATCCCTGTGGTACCCCACTGGTCACTCTTCCTCTGTGGAGTGACAGCCATTTACCACCACCCTCTGTGTCCTGCCACCCAGCCAGTTACCTACCCACCACACTACTGTCCTGCCCACACCCATATTCCCAGTTTGTGTAATAGTCTTCTATGTGGCACAGTGTCAAAGGCCTTGCTAAAGTCCAGATAGGCCATGTCCACTGCCCCTCCTGATCCACCTCCCTAGTCACCCAGTCAAAAATTCAATGAGGGTTGGTCTGACATGACCTCCCCTGGTGAAACCATGCTGCCTTGGGTCCTGTAGTCCATTGACAACCAGATGTTCCACCAATCTCTCCTTCAGTAGTGCTTCCATGATCTTTCCCACTACCGAGGTGAGGCTGACTGGTCTGTAGTTCCCTGCTTCCTCTTTGTTCCCACTTTTGTATAAGGGGACTACATCTGCTGTCCTCCAGTCTTTGGGTACTCCCTGTTTCCAGTGATTGGCTGAACAGGATAGCCAGAGGTTCAGCCACCACCTCTTAGTTCTTTAGGACCCTGAGAATTCCCATCTGGCCCCATTGCTTTATCAGCTCTTATTACTTCCAGTTCCTTCAGGACCCTTTCTCGTAAAGGGACTTGTGTCCATTTCTGCACCATTCTCATCCCTTGTACTCCCTTCAGACCCATTACCCCTCTTCCTTAGTAAAGACTGAGCAGAAATACCTGTTCAATATGTCAGCTTTACTGTTGTCATCCTCCACGCGGCTCCATCCTCCCCTTCAGTCTCACTATCCCTCCCTTTGTCTTTCTTTTTCACTTATGTACCTGTAAAAGGTTTTGTCCCTTTACCCACTGATTTTGCAATGTGTTCTTCTGTCTGAGCTTTGGCTTCCCTTACTGACTTCCCTGCCTCCCTTTGTTTCTCTGGTACTTCTCCCTATCCCTTCTGCCTGTGTCTTTTTGTATTGCCTGAATGCAATCTTTTTGGCTTTCACTTTCTTTGCTACCTCTTTGGAAACCATAATGGTCTCCTCTTCCTTTCCTCTTGCTAACCTGCTTAATGCATAATTCTGTTGTTCTTATAATCCCCATTTTAAATACTGCCCACTGTTCCTCAACCCTGATTCCTGTCCCATTCCCTTAATGCCTCTTTCAAGTATCTCCCCATTTTCCCAAAGTCTGCCCCTAAAATCCAGGATACGTGTTTTTGTGTGGTTTGGTTCTGCTCTTTCTGTGATTTCAAACCACAATGACTGGTGGTCACTGTTACCCAGGTGCCCCACTGTTACCCCCCATCACACTGTCCCTGTTTGTGAGCACAAGGTCCAGTATTGCCTTCTGCCGAGTTGGTTCCATGACCAGTTGCTTGAGGAAGGCACCTGAAGGAGTCCAGGATAAATCTGCTCCTAGTTGATGCTGCTGCTGGGATGCTCCAGTCCACGCCTGGTATATTGAAGTCTCCAACCAGTACTACCTCACCCTTGTCTGCCATCCTTGGATGGCTAGCATCAGCTCCCTATCTGTTTCTTCCTCCTGGGCTGGTGGTCTATAGACCACACCTGTGCGGATGGCTGGCCCCATTTTCCTTTCCAGCTTAACCCACAGTATCTCTCCCCCATTTTGTTCCTCCTGGATCTGTGTGGCCCTTATGTCATTTTTCACATACAGTGCCACTCCTCCTCACTTCCTGCCTGCTCTGTCTCTTCTGAATATGTTGTAGCCAGGTATGGCCATCTCCCAGTCATGGTTATCATTACACCAGGTTTCAGTGATGGCCACAATGTCCAGGTCTGACTGTACCATGACAGCCTCCAGATCTTCCATCTTGTTGCTAAGGCTCCTGGCATTTGCACACATGGCTTTCCATGATTTGACCTCCCTAGACTGCTTCACTGTTCTACTCCAGCCCCTTCCTTGGTTGTCATTTATCCCTGGTTCTCCTTGCTGTCTGCCCTTCTGCTGAATTTTGCCCCTTTCTGCTTATCCACCTTTTGGACACTAATCTCCATCTTTTGCACACTGCTTTGCAGAGATAGCCACTCCTCTGGTTCACTGGTTCCACTACTAGCTGTGGGGGGTGAGCAAGTAGGTACCATCCTTGCTGGCCTGCCACCCCTTTGCTAGTTTAAATGCTTGTCAATGTAGCTTTTAAACTTATCATTGAGTGCTTGGATTCCCCTCCAGGATGGATGCAGGCCGTCAGGCTTGAACAAACCTCCATCCCTCCAGGTGGGTCCCCAGTCACCAATGCTACTTACTACTTACCAAACAGCAAACGAACCACCCCTTTTGTCACCACTGATACAGTTCACTTTAAAATATGGTAACTGTAGCCTGACCTTTCAAAGACAGATCACAGTTTTTGTAATTACCCTGGTTATCTGTACCGGAAATGACTCAGTCACAGAAAGCCTTAAGTATATAAAAATAATACTACAAGATACTTTCATATGTTACAGGATAATACACTCTAAGACTATGGGGAATATAGTATATTTACAGAAATATAAAATAAAGGTTTTTGGAAACACAAAACACACAGAATAAAACCTCTCACTTCTATCTAATAAGCAGAGTAGATGCTTCCCCAAACTGGGAACTCTGACAGTTAAAGGCAGGCTTGAACCCTTATGTTGCTCGCTCAGAGTTCCAATCTTCACTGGCCTGGCAGGTCTAACTACAAACCCTAGAAGCCTCCAGATGACTAGCCAACCATACTGCATCATCGTGCATGCCACTCTGACATCACAGGTTCAGCCATCTGTTTGTCCCTAATGGAACACCTCTCTGGAAAACTGATCCAAACCAGATTTTTCATTTTCAAGCCTAAGGATGTGGACTGTAATGTCCATCCTTTGTCCTAACCCAAGTCTGCCCCACAGAGGATGTCTACTCCCGTTGTTTGCCAGAACAGCCCCTTTGATATGAAAAGAGCTCATCTTACCATGTAGATTCTCAAAACAGTCACCCCTTACTTGAACGCAGCCCCTGCTGTGACACAGAACAAAAGACATTTGATGACAGGAATTCCACTCATCCTCCCTGAGAACCCAGACTGGATTTTCAAAGTTAAACCTCTTTCCAGTCTGCTGAATTATCTGTAGAGTCCAAGCTGTTTTGTTTTTTAAATATATTTTTATTGAAATTGTTTCCGTTTCTTTTAGTTCAGGAGACATTATACAATCATGTCATTTTCTGTACTTACTTCAGATTTGTTATGTTCAGAGCTGTAGGAAGGCATTTTGGTGCCCTGGGCAAGAGACTAATTTTGCGCCCCCCCCCTTCAGAAAAGAGCCGGGGGTGTCTGTGGGCCGCAAGGCCCCCAGAAGATCTGGGGGGTTGCATGCTCTTTGGTGGGTTTGGGGGCATTTCTGAAGAAAAACATACTTTTAATACAGAAAAGTAACATCTAAAAAATACAGTCTTTGAGCATGAGCAGACAGAGACAATATTTAAGAAGTGTGTAAACAAAGGAAAAACTAAAATCGAATTCTCTTCTCAAGCCTTGACCCTGCCTATCTCCTCCTTCCTAGATACCCAGATCCAGTATTGCAACCCCTCTCCTCCAGCTTGTTCCAGCCTCCCTCTTTCTCCACATTTGTTATGCCATATTGTTCCTTCCATGTTTTTTTAGCAGTGGTGAGGGGCCCTTTAGGCTTCTTTCAGTTTAGTGGGTGCATTTGTTGTCCGCATCTGCACAGCATCTCCCTCTGCTGGTTTAAAGTTGCCTAATTTTTTAAATAATTCTTTAAACTTGCTCCCTGGTATCCTGATGCCCTCCTCAGAGGGTTGAGGGACATCCAGCTTGAATAACTTTCAATCCATCCAAGAGTGGCTCCAATATCCCAGGCACCCCATCCCTCCTGCCTGTACCACTTCATCAGCCATGAGTTGAAGTGAGCAATTGGATGAACCCTCTTCTAGTTCTCCCTTCTGCTCAAACTGACAGAAATACTCAGAAGTCAGTGAGGCAGCTGCCAGCTTGGATGTCCCCCACAAAATTTCTAAAGCTATTCTTAACCTCCTCTAGGAGTCTGCAAACCAGGCTATCAGTGCCTAGTAGGATTGTTTTCCACTCTATTGACAATTCTTTCTATCCTGTTTACATCCCATCCAACCAAAGCCCCAGAAGGCATCTAACCTTCCTGTCCCCTACTTCTCTGCACCCACCACCCCTTCTGTCTTCTTTATGATGGAATCACCTATCACAAGCTCTTTCCTAGCACTGTTTTGCCTCTTGGACTCCGATCGTATGTAAGGTGTACTCTTAAGCACAGACCTGGTCTCTTGCATGCCTGCAGGGTATGGCCTTTTCACTTGGGGGACTAGATGAACCAAATTGCACATGGGGTGAATCTGTTTGCTGTTGCCACCTCAGGGTCTCAGCCTGTATAGACCCTTCTTCCCCCATACCCCCTACCTACAGTAGGTGTGGCATGGTGTGCGGTGGAAAGGAGTGGTGGCTGCTTGCACCAGTGTCCACTGGGAATCACTGTAAGAAGGTAAGTTCTTCCTTTACTGCATCCAGCTCCACAGTGAGTGCTGCAAACCTGCTGCACACCAGGCAACATTGCTGCCTCCTGAGGACTTTCCTGAAGATGACTGCACCACGAGTGCTGCGGCCTGTGATGCCTCCTTCCTACCTTGTCCCCCCATAGCTCTCCACATCCTTCTCAAATGACTCCCTTATGCCCCTGCTTTACTTGTTGACATAGGGTCCCCATCCCTAGTGCTTCACTAGCGCTGCTGAAGTTGTTTCATGGGCAGAGACTCTTTTATCAGGGGGTATCCCAGATAACATTTCTCTGGCAGTCACTTAAAAACCCATAATCTTCACCCACTCTAGCACTATTCTGGATATCTCCTAACCCTCCTTTAATCCCACCTTGTCCTTCAGATTATTTTGTTTGCTGGCACCAGCACACAGAAATCACAGTTTCGGTCCCTTCCTGCATTCCCACAGGATGCCCAAGCATGTATAGCAAAGCTCCTTCAATGTCCCTTTATCTTTTTTAAGTGTAGTCCCCTTCAGACTCCCTGCAGATTAATGATTTTATTTTTAATACTGCCAATACCCACCCCCAGATTGACACACACAAAGAAAGGAGACTTGAGTTTCAACTGTTTTCTTTTTTTTTACTGTTAATCCCCCACACACACACACAGAATAATTTTGTTTCTGTAAATACCACTGCCTGCTGATTTCATAGTAGGGCTGGGTCGGACTCAGGACTGACTCGGGAGGCGTGAGGCACAGGGCTTTATTTAAAAATGTAGCCAGCCTAGGCCCCAGCCAGCAGACTTGGTTACAAAGGCAGCCAGCAGCACGAACTAAGTAATTACTGCTGGGACACCCGGATGGGATTAGGAAAGCAGTAGATGGGGTGGGCAGATGGCAGGGCAGTGCCAAGCAGCCTCCAGGCTTAGTCGGGAGTTGGCAGGAGTCGGCAAGACAGGTGGTGGGACGGCTGGCAGGGACCCAGGACTGAGGAATCAAGAATCATTGAATCAGCTTTTGCAAGGTGGAAGTCCTGGACCATGGATGTGGAGAACAAGACGTTGTTTTGTACTGTCTTGTAAAAATATAAAAGTGCCTCAGGAGTTGGCAAGAGGGGCAGGGGACTGGGACCCAGGGCCAGACCAGAAGGGATCTCATTATTCACAAATGATCAATCAGCCTGCCTCAGAGGGAGGATGAATGAATCGGGGGTGAGGGAGAACAAGGCCGCACCGGCCACTCAGTCAGCACAAGGGTCCACTCCAAAAGCAAAGCAAAATGGACAAGTTATATACACAGCAGCCAGCCCTGAGCCCAATTATCTAATCCTATATATCCTAGGCTAACCCTTTGCCTCTTCAACCAGGGACGATCACAAAGTAGTTTTACTTTTTTTCCAACGCTCCCCCAAACACACAGACCATCATCATTTATTTAATTAGACGGATCACGGACATGGAAGGAAGTTTTGTTCTCTTGTCGAAAAATGCTGCTACACAAAATCAATTTAAACAGTCCACGCTCTCTCTCTCTCTCTCTATAATACTAGTCGCTCTCTCCTTTACTCCAGCTCTCCTCTAACTGCCTCTGCTTAACTGCTCTGCCACTCTAACAACACTCTGGAGTCTGCTTACCTTATATAATTTACTGGGCACCAGCCTGCCCCCACAAACTAACTGTCTGCTCGGTATACCACGGGATTGTTCTTCTTGCTGCAGCAGCATATCATGTGATTCCCCCCTTGACTTGCTGGTCTACGGATGCGCCCAGCTGGCAGCAAATAGTAATTATCTAAAGAAAGTTAAAAAAAAGTTGCAGTGCTCACTATTTCAAGTGAATAATAGAGTGAGCTTTCAGATGAAATCATGGCCGCTTCTAGGAGGTTATATGCCTGCTGCTGCCTCACTCCGCCCCCACCCTTCTACGGTACTGGTTATGTTATAAATATACATTGCATAAATATCTTTTATGTTTGATAAAGGTTGTTGTTGAAAGACAGATGATTCCATAACTTCATTCTATTCTCATTTCCTCACTACCCCAGTTCCCAACCGCTATGGACAATATTCAGGATCAACCCTAGCCTGATAACGTGACCATCTCTGCCAGAGAGTGGCGAATCTGTTCACCTGGTTATTTAGTTTTGCTGTGATATTTTCCATCTGGTATACTGAATACACAATTCGTCTCCATTCTTGGATGCTCGGTATTGTTTTGGTCATCCATTTCTTTGTTAAAGATTGTTTTGCAGACAACAGCAAAACAGGAAGTAGGGTTTTTGTTCGGGGGGGAGTGATCGGAGTAAACAGTCGTAAGCACCATTTCGGCTGTGAGCTCAACACACTGAGTCCAAGCTGTTTTAATGAAAACTAAAACAACACAAAACAAAACATCCAGCAGACCAGACCTGGGTTTGAATCCCACAGCTTCCACTTGCATACTGTGTGATCCTGAGCAAGTCACTTAACCTCCTTGTGCTCCCAGGTCGCTCCAGTAAAAAAGCTTTTAGCTTAGTGTGCTATACCTGGTTAAACAAATAAATAAAAAAAAAAAATAAAAAAAATGTGTCTACCCTTTGTGACCAGTAAGATGATCCTGACACTCACGGTTTGCTGGCTTGTTTAAATTCAAAGCCTATTTTAAGCCTGGTGCCCTGCAGAACAAATACATTGTCAGACAAAATGTCTACTACAGAAAGAGTGTTCACCCTCTTCATAAAATTTTTATTACTATTTATTTATTTATTTCATTTTGTTGACCGGATAAGCCCACTGGGCCCAAATGGTCCCTTTTTCAGGGGTGACACGGATTTAGTAACACAGAAACCTGTAGGATACAGGATACATCAATGATACGTACTGATGACATAAAAAGTTTTAGAACAGTAACTGTAGGAAAATAAACAGAAATTCCCTATGACTTTCCCTCTAGTGGAACATACATGGGTAGCTGTATTCACATAAGTTTAAACAGTGGGAGGCTACAAACTTTTCCAAAAATGGTATTACAAGTTACTATGGATACAAGCACGGGACAACAAACTACAACAGCCCTTTTCATATTATTCAGTTCAAGTAGAAGTAGCTTCACCTCTGGCTCGAGCATGAGTTTTTTTCCATTAGGTGTGCTTTGAGCCTTTTTTTAAAGGAGACCAGGGTGCTGGCATTATGCAACTGGTCAGGAAGGCTGTTCCATAGGGTCGGGGCAGCGTGGAAGAAGGACTTGTTTCCAGCTGTGGTCCTCATCCCGGGAATTCTAGGAGCTTTTCAGAAGAGGTTCGGAGCAGCCTGCCTGGGTGCTTGGTGGCTATCAACCCAACTAGGCCTGCTGGGCTGGGGCCATTTATTAGTTTGTAGGTGGGGCACAGGAGGGGGTACTGGAGCCATTGGGAAAGGGATGGCCAGTTTAGGGAGTCAAGAACCTCGCAGTGATGAGACCTTGGGTGGGATTTGGTTGCAAATCAAGCTATCTTGTTGTACAGTATTTGCACCCTTCCTAGTTCCCTTCCAGAGAGGACTGTATAACTGGGGCAGCATAGGTCAGTTTGGGGAGGAGGATGCAATTTGCGATTGCTTCCCTGGTTTTGGAGAAGAGTCGGGAATTCATCCTGTACAGTATACCTAGCTTTTGATGTTTCACACTGGTGACATGGTCCACATGGCACTTGAGAGTGAGTTCTTGGTCTAAAACAAAGCCCAAGTATCTGAAGGAGGTCACAACTTCTATGGGCATGCCTGCTGTGGATACTAGTGGGAGCAAATGGGTCCTGTCCATGCCTAAGGTTCTGGGACCATTGCAACATAGCTTTCATTTTCTTACCGTTTATCAGTAACCCGTTATCCAACAGCCGCTTTTCTAGGGTTGCGAAGTCCTCCTGTAGCTGAGGCCCATGAGTCGATGCACTGTACGAGGATCTGTACAATACAGTGTTGTCAGCATACTGAATTGCTGAACTACCACTACATTTATTTCTGAGGTCATTTACGAACAGGATGAAGAGGAGGGGCCCCAAGATGGAACCTTGGGGTATTCCCTCCGTGATGCTAAGTCGATCTGATATAGTACCCTGCTACTTAATCTGCTGGATCCGGTGAGAGAGGTAGCTTTTGAACCATATCAAGAAGTGGTGGTCAAGTCTGGTAAGTTTTAGCTTGTCTATCAGGAGGTTGTGGTCGACCAAATCAAAGGCCTTGGTAAGGTTTATGAATATGGCACTGGCAGTGGCACCTTCGTCAAGGGCCTTGAGAGTGTCAGTAATGAATTTGATAAGAGTCGTGTTAGTTCTGTGGTTCCGTTGGAACCCGTGCTGATTTGAGTGCTAGCAGTTGGTGTGTCTCTAGGTAGTCATGGAGTTGGTTATACACAAGTCACTACTGTATCTTGGACAGGATACATAAGAGTGAGACTGGTCTATAGTTTTCGATTGGTTCCTTAGGACCTCGTTTATGTAAAGGAACAACATGGGCCCCTTTCCATTTGGCCGGAACAACTCCTTCTAGAAAGGATCTATTGATTGATTAGTGTTAAGGGATATTAAAGTTATGATATTTCCCTTACACATGTAATAGAGTGGTTAAGGTGATTGCAGTGGTCAGGTCTTTCGGATGACTGGTCTGGTCCTGCTCCTAACCTTTTTTGCCATAAAGGACTCATTATGCCATAAAGGGAGGATTCTGGGAATTAGTTGTGAGTGGAGGCTGCACGCTACACTGTCAAGAAGGGGCAGTGGCAGCAGGACTCTGTTAAGATGTTGTATTCTTTTATAATAGGTATGCCACCAGTTGCCTGTACACAGACATAGATATCGTTACTGGCAGAGTCTTTCCAGAACAACCTGTGCCTCCAGTTAAATCTGCTCTGACCTGTATTGCTCCATGTTCTCATGAGCGGAGCTAGGCGTCTGTGATGGCAGAAGTCCGTCCTCACCCCCAGAGACATGGTAAGCCCCATGGAGGGGCAAACACTGCAGTAATCAATGTAAAGTATTTATTTCAAAGCACTCGGATTCAGTATCTGGATTCTAAAAAGCTTCAAACTCCCTACTCTCAGAATACCCTCAGAGCATTATCTCAGACCCAAGCGACTTGCACTGCCTACAGAAAGAACAGGCACGTAAGATCTTACCGTAACAGTAGATCTTTGAGGGAATCACAGACATCAGGTACCACAGTAGGAACCTCACCGTCAGTGAAGGGGAATCCACACGGAGGATTTTCAGCAGTAAAACTGGGGCTGCCCATGCTGTTGACATCTGCTGAAGTCATCAACCCTATAAAGGCCTGAGCGGACCCACTCCCTCCTCAGTTCTTTTTCCCCAGAGACTAAGGGAGTCAGACTCATGCCATGGGGGACTGAGGGGAGAGAGAGAGAGAGAGAGGTGCCCAGGCCTATACGAAAAGCTGGATACATCAGACACCCACTTCCTAGATAGGAGCCCCAAAAAGGGGGATGGTGCGGGGGGAAGTACACCTGATGACTGAGATCCCTTAAAAGATCTACTGTTATAGTAAGTTCTTACATAACTGTTCTATCTTCTTCAGGGCTATCTCAGTCATCAGGTAACACCACAGGAATGAGTCCCAAGCAGTTACAGGTGTAACCAGACAGTCGTGGGGGGGGGGGGGGGGGCTCACCATAAACTTAGGACAGGAGACCCTGTAGCACAGCCCTGCCAAAACCTGCATGGGCTCTTGAGGCAATGGGCTCTTGAGGCAATGTCCAGACTGTAGTGCTTGGTGTCATCCACTACTGCTCCCATCTTGGTGTCATCTGCAAACAGACTGATCTTACTCCTAATGTCCATCTTGATGTCTGCCATGAATATCCCAAACAACAACGGCCCCAGCACCAAGCCCTGTGGTACCCCGCTCATCACCGCCCTTGGGGATGAGAGCTTCCATCCAATAACCACCCCTCGGAAACAAGCCACAGAGGTAGCCATACCCCTTGTGGAATGAACTTTGGCAGCACCAGAAAATTCTTTGCCGTACTTGTAGCAGAACACAATGCAATTTGCCAACCATTTGGATAAACATTGCTTAGAAAACGCCCTCTCTACCTGGGGCAAAGGAAACAAACAGCTGCTTCGACTTTCTAGACTTCTTGGTCAGAAGCAGGTAGTGCTTCAGAGTTCTAAGTATATCTAACATATGGAGCAGTGCTTTCCCTGGATTGGCACGCTCAGGAAAATAAACAAAAAGGTGGACAGACTGGCTGAGTGTAAATTCAGAGAACACCTTAGGAAGAAACTTGGGATTTGTGGGCAAAGATACCATGTCTTTGTGAAAAATCTTATAAGGCTCCTCACACCAGAGGGCCTGAAGCTCTGAAATTTTTCGAGCAGAAGTAATAGCAAGTAAAAAGAGCGCTTTCCGGGAGAGAAAGCACAAATCGCAAGTCACGATTGGTTCAAAGGGAGAGAGGGTCAACTTTTCCAAAATAAAATTCAAGTCCCAAGCCGGGACAGAAGAACGGATTGGGGATTTCAGATGCAGGATGCCCCTAAGGAATGTACAGGAAACAGCCAGTTAAGCAATCGTGCGGTCACCCACGGGCTCATGAAAATCAGAAATAGCCGAAAGGTGAACCTTGAGGGAGGAATACTAGAGGCCTGAGTCAGACAAAGAAATCAGGTAGTCCAGGACATGCTTCACAGTACAGGTGAAAGGGTCTAGGGGATGCTTGGCAGCCCAGATAGCAAACCTCTTCCACTTCATGACATAAGTGGTACAGGAGGAAAGCTTTCGGGCGACCACCAGGACGTCCTCCACCCTGTTAGAAACCCCGAACCAGGCAAAGGCTACATCCTCAGGAGCCACACATGCAGATGGAGGGACCTTATGTTGGGATGGACCAGGGTCCCCCTGATCCTGAGTCAGCAGATTCCTGCAGAGGGTCAGCGGAACCAGAGGTTCCTCCGCCAACTGCTGAAGCAGAGGGAACCATATCTGGTGAGGCCAGAGTGAAGTCACCAGAATCGTGCTGGCCCCCTCCATTTGCAGCTTGATCAGCACCCTCTTTATTAGGGGAAATGGAGGGAATGCATACAGAAATCTCTTGCTCCAAGAGAGGGACAATGCGTCTCACCAAAAAACTCCAGGCTCTGGATCTAGCGAGCAGAAACTGGGCAGTTTTGTGTTGAGTGAGGACGCAAAAAGGTCCAACTCTGGACGACCCCATCTGTTGAACAGATCTTCTGCTACAGACGAGAGAAGCTCCCATTTGTGCATACTGGACTGAGTCCTGCCAAGACTGTCTGCCATGGTGTTTAGAACGCCTGGCACGTGGACCACAGAGAGTTTCAAGACTGTGCTCCAGGGCCCAGTACCATACTTGATTTGCCTCCCTGAAAAGGGGGTATGAGTGAGTCCTGCCCTGCTTGATGATGTAGTACACCACACTCAGATTGTCAGACTGCATCAACAGATGGCCTGGAGCATGCTGTTCCTGAAAAGCTTGCATAGCCTGGAGCACTGCTGTCATCTCCAGGACATTGATATGCAGGGTGGCTTCCCACTGGGACCATGAGCCCTGGGTTTGAAAAAGACCCAAGTGAGCACCCTAGCCTGACCTGAAGTATCTGTGGTTAGGATCTGATGCGGGGAAGAAATCTGGAAGGAACCCCTTGCAGAAGATTCAAGGGGTCCATCCACCAGTGCAACACTTTGCATACTGGGGAGGAGACCAGGACTAGATGGTCCAACTCATCCATGTGCTGGTCCCACTGCACTCTGAGAATCCGCTGAAGGGTGCGCATGTGAATCCTGGCCAGTGGAATGATGGGAATGGCTGCGGTAATTAATCCCAGCAGCCTGAGTTACAGCCTGGCAGGTATGTACCGACTCTGGGCGACCTCCTGAGCCTGAGCTATAAGGCATTCCACCCTGTTTTGGGGCAAGAAGGCCTTTCTCTGTTTGGAATCCAGAACCACCCCAATGTATTGCAGTCTTTGGGATGGGACTAGAACAGATTTAGGTGGGTTGATTGTTATACCCAGAGATTGGAACAGCTGAAGAGTACGCTCCAGAGTCAGCAAAAACTATTCCTGGACAGGGCCTTGAGAAGCCAATCGTCCAGGTAAGGAAAGACGTACAGTGCCTCCCGTCTGAGGGCTGCTGTAACAGCAGCAAAGCATTTGGTAAAGACACACAATGCAGAGGATAAGCCAAAGGGCAACACTTGAACTGGTAGTTTTCTTCCTGAAAGGTTAAGTGAAGAAACCTCCAATGAGGAGGAAAGACCGAGAAACAGACCAGGGTGGAGCAGTGGTCGTGGCCTACTTAGACTTCTGCAAGGCCTTCAACACTGTGCCACCTAGGAGGCTCAAAAACAAAAAAAATGGTAAGCTTGGGGATGGGAACCAAGGTGGTACACTGGGTACATAACTGGCTGACAGATACATAACAGAGAGTGTTGGTTAACGGAAGGAGAGTGACCAGGGGGTTCCTCAGGGCTCAGTACTGGGTCCAGTCCTCTTTAATGTCTTTACAAGTGACACTGCAGAAGAACTGTAAAGCAATGTGTACCTCTCTGCATATGACACCAAGATCTACAGTAGGATGAACACTTCGGCAGGGGTGTAGAGAATGAATAGAGACCTGAAAAAGTCTGATGAATGGTCAAGGTATGGTAGCTGGGTTTCAATGTCAAAAAGTGCAAAATCATGCACCTTGGGCACAGAAACCCAGAGGCAGGATACAAAATAGGGTAATGTACTGATAGTCACTGAACAGGAAAGGGACCTAGGGGTAATCATAACTGATGACCTTAAGGTACCAAGGCAATGCAACAAAGCAGTAGGGAAAGCCAATGGGATGCTGAGGTGCACAGGGAAGAGTATTACAAGCAGAAAGAGGGAGGTAGTGTTGCCACTGTATCGGTCATTGGTGAAACCACACCTGGAGTACTGTGTGCAGTTCTGAAGACCATACTTCAGAAAGGAAACAGAGTAGAGGTCATTCTAAAGAGGGCAACAAAACTGGTGCAGGGGCTGCACCAAATGTCCTATGAGGAGAGACTAAGGGATCCTGTAAAGGGGGGGGCATGATGGAGACATTTAAATCCCTCACGGGGGTGAATAATGTACAGAAAGAACAGTTACATTAAAAACTTACCGTAACAGTAGATCTTCGAGGGGATCTTAGTCATCAAGTCACACCACAGGAACTTCACCATCAGTGAAGCAGGATACACATGGAAGATTTTCAGCAGTACAACTGGGGCCGCCCACGCTGATATCATCTGTCGACGTCACCAACCCTATAAAGACGTGAATGGCCACACTACCTCCTCAGACAAAGGAAGCATAGCTCAAACCATTGGGGACCAAGAGGAGAGAGAGAGAGAGAGAGAGGGGTGCCCATGCCTACAAGAAGGGCTGGATACACCAGATTGCCAGTTCCAGAAGAAAGTCACAAGAAGGGGGATGGTGGAAGGGAAGACAGACCTGATGACTGAGATCCCCTCAATGATCTACTGTTATGGTAAGTTCTTAGTTCTTACCTAACTGTTCTATCCTCTTCGGGGGTATCTTAGTCATCAAGTCACGCCATAGGAATGAGCCCCAAGCAGTTATAGGTGCATTTGGACAGCCTGGGAGGAAGGCCTACCCTAAGCTCAAGACAGGAGGCCCTGTAGCACAGCCCTGCCAAATCCTGCACGGGCTTTAGAGGCAATGTCCAGACTGTAGTGCTTGGTGAAAGTATGGACAGTACTCCAGGTGTCAGCCACACAAATGTCAGCGGCTGAGACCCCAAGGAAACAGGCCACAGAGGTAACCATGCCTCTTGTGGAATGAGCTTTAACCACCCCAGGCAACTCTTTGCTGTACTTGTTGTAGAAGAACACACTATAGTTATCCAACCATATAGATAAACATTGTTTAGTAACCTGAACACCCTCTCTGTCTGGGGTGAAAGACACAAACAACTGCTTCAACTTTCTATTCTCCTTGGTTCGGAGCAGATAATACTTCAAAGTCTGCGCACATCTAACATATGGAGCAGTGTTTCCCCTGAACTGGCATGCTCAGGAAAATAAACAGGAAGGTGAATGGATTGGTTAAGGGTAAATTCAGACACCACCTTAGGGAGAAACTTAGGGGTCACACGTAAAGACACCCTGTCTTTGTGAAAAATCAAATAAGACTCCTCACACCAGGGGGCCTGAAGCTCTGAAATCCTTCGAGCAGAAGTAATAGCAACCAAAAATAATGCTTTCCAGGAAAGAAAGTGTAGCTCTCAAGACATGGCTGGCTCAAAAGGAGACAGGGTCAACTTCTCCAAAATAAAATTCAAGAAGGTACAGGAAACGTCCAGCTGAGCTATGGTGCGGTCGCCCACTGGATCATGAGAAACTGAGATAGCCGAAAAGTGCACCTTGAGTGAGGAGTACAGGAGATCTGAGTCAGACAGCGATATCAGGTAGTCCAGGATCTGGCTCACTGGACAGGTAAAAGGGTCCAAATTATGCTTGTCAGCCCAGATGGCAAACCTCTTCCACTTCGTGGCATAAGTGGCTCGAGTGGAGGGTTTCTGGGCTGCTACTAGAACATGGACTACCCCATTGGAATCCACAAATCTGGTGATGGCTACATCCTCAGGAGCCAAGCATGCAGATGGAGGGACTTGAGGTTGGGATGAACCAGGGTCCCCTGAGCCTGGGTCAGCAGGTTCCTGCAAAGAGGGAGAGGGACTGGCGGCTCCTCTGCCAGCTGCTGAAGTAATGGAAACCATATCTGACGAGGCCAGAATGGAGCTACCAGGATCATGCTGGCCCCCCCTCCATCTGCAGTTTGTTTAGCACCATCTGAATCAGAGGAAATGGAGGGAAGGCATAAAGGAACCTCCCACTCCAGGTGAGGAACAATGCATCTCACCAGAAAACTCCAGGCCCTGGATCGAGCGAGCAAACACTGGGCAGTTTTGCATTGAATGGGGACACAAAAAGGTCCAACTGTGGATGACCCCATCTGTCGAACAGATCTTCTGCTATGGATGAGAGAAGCTCCCACTTGTGCATGCTGGACTGTGTCTGGTGGAGGCTGTCCACCAGCATGTTTAGCACTCCAGGGACGTGAACCACTGAAAGAGTTAAGCCATGGTCCAACACCCAGTGCCATACTCTCCTGGCCTTCCTGCATAGGGGATATGAATGTGTACCCCCTTGCTTGTTGATGTAATATACTACACTGAGGTTGTTAGACTGAACCAACAGCTGACCCGGAAAGAGATGGTCCTGGAAGGCGTGCATGACATACAGAACCACCTGCATTTCCAGGACATTGATATGCAGGGAGGTTTTGATCTGGGACCAAGAGCCCTGAGTCTGAAATGGGCCCAGATGAGCCCCCCAGCCCAAACCAGAAGCATCTGTGGTGAGGACCTGCTAGGGGAGGAGATCTGGAAGAGGACCCCTTGCAGCAGGTTTAGGGGGTGCATCCGCCACTGGAGCACCCTGCAAACCGGGGAGGAGACCAGCACTAACCAATCCAGTTCATCTGAGCGTTGGTCCCATTGTACTTGAAAAGTCCACTGGAGAATTTACATGTGGAGCCTGGCCAGTGGAACAGTAGGGATGGCGACTGCCATTAATCCCAACAGCCTCAGGTACACTCTTACAAGGGTATAATGGCTCTGAGCAACCTCCTGAGCCTGAGCAATAAGGCATTATACCCTGTTCTGAGGCAGGAAGACCTTTCCCTGCACTGAGTCCAGGACTACCCCTATGTACTGCAGCCTTTGGGATGGGACTAGGACTAACTTGGGAAAATTTACTGCAATGCCCAGGGACAGCAATAACCGAACAGTTCTCTCCAGAGTCTGCAGGAGCTGGTCCCTGGAAGGGGCCTTTAGCAGCAAATTGTCCACATACAGGAACACATACAGCCCCTCCCTTCTGAGGGCCACAGCCACTGCTGCTAAGCACTTGATAAGGACTCGAAGTGCAGAGGACAAGCCAAAGGGCAGCACTTTGAATTGCTAATGCTCACCCTGGAAGAGAAACTGGAGGAATCTTCTGTGAGCTGGGAATACCGAGATATGCAGGTAAGCATCCTGCATGTCCAGAGAACATAGCCGGTTACCCTGCTTGAGAAGGAGCATGAGGCCTGGCAAAGTTACCATCTGGAACTTTTTGTACTGGACATACATATTGAGGTCTGTGTAACCACAGTCATGGCACACTTACACATTACAATATAGAAGACATAAAGTCCAGTACTTAACCAGTTTCTAAAGTTTTATTTCACCGCCACAACAGTGTACAGGCCAGGAGAAATTCCAACACAGATTCTAACGTTTCAACCAGTCTTTTTCTCTCTGAGATCCTGCCTGTGTGGAACAAAAGGAGGTAGCAGGCAGAAACTCAGGGAGAAGGACATTTGAGAACTAAACTCCTGCCTAAAGTCCCAGTGCCAAATAAAAGGACACCACTTTGTGAGGAACTGGCAAACCTTCTGGGAGCGGGAGTTCTTCAAATTAAATGATCTATAGCTCACAAAGGAAGGGGGGAGGGGCAAGAGCACTAAGTCAAACACTTGACATCATCAGTCAGTTAACCTAGTGGATGGGGAGGGGGCAAAGACACCACTAACACTGCAGGAGTTGCCTGCTGCCTCTTCCCCAACATCAAGCAGTTCAGGTTCACATAACGCACTCTTTTCCAGATCCATTATGATCACAGACCAGGAGCATCCCCTGGATAATTTCAGCAGACATGATATCCACCACAAGCACACAGATGGTAAAAAGCACATACAGGTTAACCATCAGTCAGTTAAACTACTGGACAGGGAGGGGCCAGAAGCACCACCAGCATTGCAGGGGTCACCAGATGCCTCCTTCCCAGCATCAAGTGGTTCACGTTCAACAAATACACTCTTTTCCAAATCCAACAGGAGCATGGACCAGGAGCTTCCCCTGGATAATCCCAGCAAAGCCAATAGCCACCAAAAGCAAACAGATGGCAAACACCATACGCAGGGTAAACATACAACAGGCCAGACCAATCAGGGATGGAAGACCATGTGTGTCAATGCTCAAAGCCTCCCAAGCAAGATCCCTGAACTCACGGCCATATTAGTAGAATCGCAACTAGAATGAGTAGCAGTCATGGAAACGTGGCTCACTGCAAACCACACATGGGATGTTGCAATACCTGGCTACATACTCTTTAGAAGGGATTGGGAAGGAAAAAAGGAGGGGGCTGGCTATATACATAAGGGAAGGTATCAGTGCAATTGAACACCAAGACAATCACTGTAAGGCTGAGGTATTATGGATCACCCTGGGAGCTAGGGAAAAAGCCCCTATCGGGGTAGGGGTTGTCTACAGACCCCCATCCCAGGACACTGACACAGACAAGGAGCTCCTAGAAGTCATTATGATGATGGTCGACAAGGGTGACTTAGTTCTAGTTGGGGACTTCAATCTGCCTGATGTGGATTAGGCCTAATGCACATCATCCTTTGAAAGGAGCAAGGAATTCCTCCTCACGCTGCGAAAGGTGGGTTTAAATCAGCTAGTAGACTCACCCACCATGGACACAGCAGTCTTAGACCTAGTACTCTCTAACAGCTCCAGGATCTCAGGTGTTCACATAGGAAGCCTCCTACTATAGGATCCAGTGACCACAGATCGACATGGCTTACAGCTGGCAGAACAGAAGATAGATGTCACACAAAAATCAAGGTCATCGACTTCAGGAAAGCTAACTTCCCTGTCATGAAAACCTGGATCAAATCCATACTGCAGACTGGTACACAGGGGGATGTAGAGGAGTGCTGGAAAACCTTGAAGCATGCCCTAATCACAGTTACAGAGGACTGCACAAAACAGATAAGCAAATCCAAGAGGAAGAAGAATCCATTCTGGTTTACCAGAGAAGTAGCAACTAAGTTTAAGGAAGAAAAACAGGGCATTCAAACAATACAAACAAACAAAGATGGGCAGCAACAGGAAGAAATACAGAAATAAACTCAAAGAGGCAGGAAAGGCAATTAGGATTGCCAAAGCGCAAACGGAGGAGAGAATAGCACAGGAAGTTAAGAAGGGAGATAAAACCTTCTATCGATACGTAAGAGAGAAAAGGAAGACCAAGGGAGGAATAGCCCATTTAGCATCAAGGGAGGGTCAGTTAGTAAGAGAGGGACAAGGACAAGGGAGAGGTACTAAGTGACTTCTTCTGCTCAGTCTTCACTATAGAAGACAGCGGCAGGGGTCCAGTGTTAAGTAGCAAGGAGCAAGACGGGGGTGGGATTAGCTTGAGCCCCTTCACAAAAGAAAGAGTTCTAGAAGAGCTAAGTAAGTTAAAAATAGATAAGGCAATGGTTCCAGATGGGATCCACCTGAGAATCCCAAAAGAGCTCAGGAAAGAGATTGCTGCTCCACTGACTGAACTGTTCAATAATTCACTAGAAAGTGGTGTAGTACCAGCAGACTGGAAAAGGTCAACAGTGGTGCCCTTGCACAAGAATGGAAGCAGAGAGGATCCAAGGAACTATTGCCCAATCAGCCTGTCCTCAGTGGTGGGTAAAATTATGGAGGCATTGCTCAAAGACAGGATAGTAGAATATCTTAAGGATAATGGAAGACTTGACCCAAAGCAACACGGATTGATGGCTGGCCGCTCATGTCTAACAAATATGGTAGACTTTTTTAATAGGGTAACCAAAATAGTAGATTGGGGGGGGTGCAGTGGATGTGCTCTACTGAGACTGTAGCAAAGCCTTTGACACTGTCCCCCACAGGAGAGTAACAAACAAGCTGGAGAGAACAAGCAGGGACAATAAAATTGTCACATGGATTAGGAATTGGCTTAAAGGCAGGTCCCAGAGGGTCCTGGTCAAAAGGGAGGAGGGCAGAGTTACTAGCAGCGTTCCACAGGGGGTCAGTACTTGGCCCTATCCTCTTCAACATATTCATCAGTGACATTGCTGAGGGACTGGAGGGGAAGGTCTGCCTGTTCACACATGATACTAAGCTCTTTAACAGGGCAGACACGGAGGAAGGTGCCTCAAGGGTGGAAGCTGACCTGAAGAAACTAGAAGACTGGTCAGGAACATGGCAGTTGAAATTCAATGACAAGAAGTGTAAAGTGATGTACATGGGTAAACGTAACCCAAGGAGGCTGTACACTATGAATGAGCATCAGCTTGAACAAACCAACAAGGAAAAGGACCTCGGAGTTATTGTTACTGAGAATCTAAAAGTAGGGAAACAGTGTGAAAAAGCAGCTCAGAAGGCCAGTAGTATCCTTGGCTGTATAAGCAGGGGGATTACAAGTAGGAAGCGGGAGGTAATTATCCTACTGTACAGGTCCTTGGCCAGGCCACACCGAGTACTGCATGCAGTTCTGGAGGCCACAACTAAGAAAGGACATAAAACCACTTAGAGAGGGTTCAAAGTAGGATCATCTAAATAGTTCAGGGCCTGTATCAAGAAAAGTATGAAACAAGACTCAGTGAATTAAATTTGTACTCACTGGAGCAGAGAAGAAATAGGGGGGGACATGATAGAGACGTTCAAATATGTTGCAGGAATCAACACGGGCCAGACTGGAACCTATTCCAGGAGAACAAAACAACACGTACAAGGGGACACCATCTACACCTACTGGGAGACAGATTTAAAGCCAATGTAAGAAAATACTTTTTTACAGAGAGGATGGTGGAACCATAGAACAGCCTGCCCCAAGAAGTGGTGGCATCAAAGACAGTTCAGGTATTCAAGCTAGCATGGGACAGACAATGTGGACACTGAAGGGTTAATAAAAATAGGTAGGGGGGGTTAGAAAATTCTTGGCAGACTAGATGAATCATGTAGTCCCCATCTGCCGTCTACATCTTATGTTCTTATGTAGCAGTAGCATTCCTCAAGGCAGGCAAAATAGGAGGAATGATCTTGGGAGGAGACTCTGGGATTTCTAGGAAATCCACCAGATCTTTTCTGGTGGCATCCTCCTTCTCAGTATGAAAGCCCATGGCTGAGGACAATGGCATCATAATATTGAAGAAGGTAGGGTCCCTAAAGCAGACCTAGGGGTGTGTTTAACAGAATCCCTCACACATTGAGGAAGCTGTTGATCTGTCTGAGGAGAGGGTTCTTTTCCTCTTCTTCCTCATCTGGAAGAATAAGATCAGGATGGTACTCCTCCCCGATGTCGACCTGTTCTAATTTTAGTCCGACGAACCGAGGTGCCAATGACAACCTGTGGGAAGGGCAGCCGCGAAGACTGAGTTGGCATCGATGCTGATGGAGCTTGCACAGGCGAGGAAGGCCTATATGCCTAACTGGGGTAGACCAAAATTGAAGTGAATTTGGTCAAAATATCATTGAGGTCGACCACCGTAGAAGACTGTGTCAACGGGGGGGAGGTCAATGATTCCGGGAGCCATGACCCACCAGAGGCACCCAAAGAGACCGAAGAGCCAGTAGCCCGAGGGCCAGGGGAGGCATCAGACCTAGTCAGAAGGCCTGCCGCCGATATACCCATTGTCAAAAGGGGGGGCGATGACACAGAAGTCAATGACCGGTTGCCTTGGACATCAGGCGGAGGTGCTGTTGGTATGGGTTTGGTAGGGGAAGAGACCTGGATAGCAGGTTTACGTGTTGGTGCAGCCATAGCCGGAATACCCTGGGACAATGAGGAAGAGGCAGTCGGGGAGCGGGGCCATTCTCAGTCTTTTTTTATGACACCCCCCCGAGGACTTGTCTTGGGCCTTAGCGGCCTGTGAGCTTGATGGCCCTGCCAGCGACTGGGAAGGAGGGACCCCCGGAGGACCCCTGCCCAGAAGTGGCTACCTGCTGCTCTATGAGGAAATTAAGGCACTTTCAACATCACTTGAGGGTGGTTTGATTAAACTTCTGGCACAGTGGAGACCTGAGGCTGTATAGCGCAGTGGTTTAAGGCTCTGAGCTGCAAACCTGGAGATCTGAGTTTGAATCCCACAGCCCCCACTTGCATACTGTATAACCTTGAGCAAGTCACTTACTGTAACTTCCTTGTGCTCCCAGGTCACACCTGTAAACAAGCTTTCAGCTTAGTGTGTCTCTCCTGGTACAATAAAAAAAAAAAAAAGCTCACAGTCAGAGACTTGGTGGTCAGGCCCAAGACAGCAGACACAGAGAGAGTGTTTGTCCGTAGAGGCAATCTTCCTTCTGCAGCACCAGCAATGCAAGAGAGAAGTTGGAGGATTAACTCTCGACATACAAGAAATAATGGAATCTCTTTAGAAAAAGAGATTCTAAAATAGTAAGGATAGAAATGCCGTAGGCAAAAAATGGCGTGAAACTGCGTTGAAGCTTCCGTAGAGACCCATGCGAATGAGCCAATGGCGGGAAAGAACTGAAGAGGGAGCGGGGCCACTCACACCTTTACAGGATTGGTGACGTCGGCAGATGACGTCGGTGTGGGCAGCCCCAGTTGTACTGTTGAAAATCTTCCTTAAGTTCCTACGGTGTGACCTGATGACTGCAATCCCCCCGAAGAAGATTGGAAGCATTTTTCAGAGAAGAAGGTGTACAAGAACTAGGGGGTATGTAAAGAAGCTGGAGTGGGTAAAGTTTAGAAGAGATGTAAGAAAGTATTTCTTTCACTTAGAGGGTGGTGGATTCCTGGAACAATCTTCCAGCAGGGGCGGTGGAGGCGAAAACAGTGGTGGGCTTCAAGCATGCATGAAAGAGGTATAAAGGAAAAGTGGTATCAAAGCGGTGGGGGAGGCCAAGACCAGTTAGGATCTGTGATGGCAGTATACACAGCGAATATGCTGCTGAAATGCCAAATGTTAATGACAACACTTGTAATTTTACTTTTTCTAAATGCTGTATTTATTTCTTTTGTATGTTAACTAATTGTTGTATGTCACAAGTGACTGAAAAAGGACTGTGTCCGTTTATCTTCTGGTTAAAATAAAAATGAATAGGCAGACTAGGTGGACCAAGCAGTCCTTATCTGCCAACAAATTCTATGTTTCTATTACAACCTCCCAGTACTTCAATGAAGTGTAGCATTTGGGGCATGAGCCCATGTCCTGGTGTTTATTTATTTATTAGCTTTTGTTAACTGGATGAAGTACACTAGGTACATGTGTGCCTATTTCAAGCACGACTCAGAAGAAAACATTTTTGGACAAGTCCAGCCATTTATAACATACACAGTCAGGCAAACAGGGAACAGACAAGTTACACAGGTAAAGAAGAAAGTTACCCAGGAGCTTCAAGGGATCAGTGCCTCTTCATCAGGGACAGACTCAAAAAGAAGACATCACACCTTTATATTCTCAATGACATCTAACATTTAAACATTTAAAGTGATAATGACACATTTATGATTGTGTTAAAGACAAAGGTCAAAAAAAGGACAATGACACTCACAATAAATCAAAATGAAAATATCTAAAACACTCTGCAAAACGCTAGTGGAACTAGATCATACAACCTTCTGAACCAGAGGTGGATGTAATACCAACTGAGCCATGCTGTTGCTTACATCTTACAATTACAATTATGAAATAAAAAAAAATAAAGTTACTACCATAAGGGATGGCGTATTAAATCCCAGCTTGCTTACACGTGTGTCCTCCTTGAAAGTGTTCTGATATGGCACACGTTTCACTGTTACTACTTTTTCTCTCAAGAGGCAGAGGATTTCATTCCCACTTTCACACGTCTGCTTTACTAGATCATGAGCAATATTTATTTTCCTAAAAAAAAAAAAAAAAAATTTGGATATTCAGAGCATACAATATTCATTTAACAACATCCACACACGATTGAGAGGCTCTTCTCCATTGATCAGGATACAGCAAGAGGTGGGGGCTTCTGTGAACACCACTGGTCCATGGGCAAACATACACTCGGGTCGTCAGACCTCTTCTACTGGTTTTTATGTTTTCTTGTGCATGCATGTACAGCAAACATTTTGTTATAATGAACCACATTTCAGATGTATATCATTGTGGGGTCCAATGCAGCTCAAGCTACAATAGACTCGAAAGTGACAGTCCAGTGATCAGACAAACTGATTGTGACATTGTTCTCTGCTGGCTGGGCGGATACTTTGCATAGCTGAAAACAGCCAGCCGCTGAAATGAGAGAGCAGCTGGCTCCTTTATCTGCATGACACTGCCCAGCAAGCAGCTCAGCGGAGTCAGGAGCAGCCTCGGTCAGCAACTGTCACAGAAATCTCTCCTCCCCCTGCTGCTTCCTGCAGGGCAACTCACACTGCCCTCTACCCACACCCAACATACCCACTTCCCTCCTACCCCCAAGCATCCAAATAAGTACCCCCAAGTTTGTTCCCGTGGGTGCCAGGCAGTAGGCGGCTGGTCCCATGGTAGAGTTGCTTGTGCTCATCTTTTCAACTTGTGAACGACTGTTAATGTCCTCCTCTAGTAACATCTGTTTGGTCAATCAGGTGTTACTATAGAGCAGGACGACATCAGCATTCACTCACAAGAAGTCAGGAGATGAGTGCAAGCAGCTCCACCGCAGGACTAATCTCCTACTGCCTGGCACCGAGACAGACCAATCTTATGAACAGAAAATGCTACACAATGTTTTATTAGTGACAGGTTGCATCTACTGGGGCCCGGCTACCTGCAAGACCTCTTCCAGCCCTACCACCCATCTTGTCCCTTCTGGTCAGCCAACAAGGGCCTCCTACTGATTCCCAGGATCCATCTGAAGTCATCTGGTACCCGGGCTTTTTTTGTTATGGCACCGACCCTGTGGAATTACCTGCCTTGGTTGCTCAGAGGGGCCCCCTGGGTTAGTGCCTTCAAGAGGGATCTGAAGACCATTTCATTTAACATACTGTAGCTTTTCCCTCCATTTAACTTTTTAACTTACTGTGTTTGTTATAGTTTATGTATATTTTAATTTATGTATAGTGCTTGGGTATCTGTAAAGCGCCTAGAGTCACAATGAGACAGAGCTCTGTATCAAATTAATAAACTAAACTACTGTACATAAACACACTTACCCCGAAAGCTCTGAATGTAAAAGGAATGCCTTGGAGTAGCCCTGATCATACACCCTGAGTTGCCTCCACATACATTTTCCTCACTCCCTCAGGGCTGGTTTGACCAGTTTCCAATACACTACCCCAAATCAATCAACAGGTTGGCAAAGCACAACATGTACTGCAGTGGGCTACCTCTCCGCCTTCCCCCACTGCAGCAGACTACCTTCCTCTTGCACTGTCACTTTCTCAGAACCAATGAAAAGAAGACAGTTGCTGCCCAATCACAGGCTGCTCTCTAATCAGTAGTCCGCCTAATCGCGTGCTGCTAATTTCAAATCTCTTCCAGCAATACAAGGTTACGGCACTCCTCCTCCTTAAGAAGCTGAACTGGATTGCCTGTATTTGGATTTCTGTTCCCCACTTGCTGTCGATTGCTCCTGTTCTTTGTTGATGCCGCAACCATTGCTAAAGCCGCTGAACCTCCCACAAAAGCTGCTGAACCTCCCATTAAAGCCGCTGAACCTCTCACTGAAGTCGCTAAAACTCCTGAAGCTGCCTTCCTCCCTGAAGCCGCTGACCCACCCCTGAAGCCACCTAACCCCCGCTGAGCTGCCTGACCATCAGTAAAGCTGCTGGACCTCTGCTGACACTACTGTCTCTCACCGGAGACAACGGAAAAAAGTCACAAGTCAGTAAGGCATGGAAAATGAAATTGATATATGCACTGCAGGAGTGCTTTAAGTTCATTGTACCGGAACTGTTGAAAAAAAATCACAAATGTGGGGAGGGTACTGAAGACAAAATTAGTGATTTGGACCAGTCATAAGTACATGTGTGTTTTGTACAAAGTGGAGGACAGAGTGAATTTGTCCGCTATAAACTGCACTTCTGTCTTCAATCCTCTCCCCCCCCCCACACACACACACACAACATTCCCACACCTGATGGCTCCAGCCTAGATTGGGGGGGGGTCAAAGTATGACTTCAGTCCAGACTGGTGGAGGGGACAAGACATAGCTGCAGCCCAGACTTGGAAGGGAGACAAGACACGGCTCCAGCCCAGATTTCGATGGGGGTTGGGGGAACAAGAGGGCAGAGTTAAACTGTTTCCTTTTTTTATCCTTCCGATAATGCTTTTTCTGTCCTTGCCTAGGTTTGCTGGCAAAAAGCACCTAGCTTCACCTGAGCTTTGTTTTTTTGCTTGAAAGGACAGAGCAAGGAGCAACACTAACAGAGCAAGGAGAAACATTCAGGCTTCTTTTGGCTAGGCAGAGGTACTGTCTTGTTGCTATTTTGTTTTGTGCTTACAGGTTTTGTTACTGTTTTGTGCTTACAGGTTTTACAGTTTACTGCTTTCGTTTTCTCTGATTGAAATAGCTTCTAACAGGGTATATTTTCTGTTAAATTGTTACAGGTTGTGCTTACAGGTTTTTTACTGTTTTGTGCTTACAGGGATGGAGCTGACAAAGGCTTAGTGCATTCCAACAGAAGGAAGATTTAAAAGGTCAGGTTGATGTGTTGAGGTAGAAGACTAGGTTTGCTGACAAAAAGCACCTAGCGTCACATGAGCTTTGTTTTTTCTAGGTTTGCTTGAATGGATAGAGCAAGGAGCAACATTAACAGAGCAAGGAGAAACATTAAGACTTATTTTGGCTAGGCAGAGTTACTGTCTTGTTACTATTTTGCTTTGTGCTTACAGATTTTGTTGCCGATTTGTGCTTACTGGTTTTACAGTTTACTTTCTGGCAGGGTATATTTTATGTTATGTGTTAATATCTAGAGCCACTAGATTGCTGAAAAGCAGGTGGTTTCGCAACGCCTTCAGGCGAGCGAGAAAGCAAATGTAAGCTGAGCTGTTCAGGCTCGCTGAAGATAAAATGAAACCACTCATTTTCAGCAACGAGTGGCGGGAATGTATTAATATATTATTGATCAGGAACTAACAATAATATATATATATATATATATATATATATTTTTTTTTTAAACTCCCATGAACCTGCCCATTTCCAGGGCATCTGTGCATGAGATGCTCTTCACAGAATAAGAGCATCTCCGCGGAGGAAGGAGCACTCTGATTGGTCAGAAGTGCTCCTCGATCTAAAATAAATTGTTAGAGGTTGTGCTTATGGCTTTTATTACTGTTTTGTGCTTACAGGTTTCACAGTTTACTGCTTTATTTTCCTCTGATTTAAATTGTTTTTGGCAGGGTATATTTTCTGTTAAATTGTTTTAGAGGTTGTGCTTACAGGTTTTGTTACTGTTTTGTGTTTACAAGTTTTACAGTCTACTGCTTTGTTTTTCTCTGATTAAAATTGTTTTTTGCAAGGTATAGTTTTTATTACAATGTTGTGCAGGTTGTCTTACCGAAAGGAAGGAAAGCATGCACCGGGGTGGTGGGTCAGAGCTGTAGCTGATTGTTTCTGGAGGGCAGAGGCTTGGTCCCACCACCCGCCCACCCCAGAGTGCGTGAATTTCCTTTATACCAGGGGTTCTGACATCACTTCCCCAAGGGAAAAGGACAGACACCTGTGTCTAACTATAACAGCCAGAAGTAGGGGGTAAATGCACGCACACGCTTGCACACATTAACAAAAAGAAAAAATTTAAACAGGCAGGAGACAGACATGTGGGAGTGTGCAATGCACAGCCTGTGGGGCATCAGTCTTCTGGGAGATGTTCTGGAGGCTGCGATGCTGCCCTATTTGCAGGCACCTCTCTGGTCTGAGGGAGGAGGTTGCCCGAGTCCAGGCTGACCTGGCAAGGATTCAAGAAACCTCCTCTCTCACCTAGTGACCACCAGGGCTGCCGCCGATGTCTCTGAGGTTGCCAAGGAAGAGGAGTGGTTGGACCACAGTGGGCTCAGGGAGGGTGAGTGTGGTGGAACAGAGGCATATCCCTCCAGTTGTACCTCTCCACAATTCATACACCATTCTGGAGGCACCTGCAGTGGAGACCAAGGAGGATGCTGGGAACCACCACAAAGGAGACCCACAGAAAGGTGGCATGGGACCCCACAGGGGAAAGAAACAACTCCTGGTGTGGGACTCAATCATTAGGGGCTAGAATTGTGGGAGGGAGGGAAGAGGAGGTAGGTGCCTGCCTGGTGCCATGGCTTGAAGGGACAGGAAGTGAATTCTCAGGATCGCAGGAGAAGCTGCATGGGGGAGGGAGCGAGACATCATTGTCCACCTAGGGACAAATGACCTGGCTGGGAATGGGATCAGAGCAGTGCAGGAGGAGTCTGTGGAGTTGGGGGGGGCTTAGACAGGTAGCACACATAGTAACCTTCTTGGAGGTGATGCCTGTCTATGGCATGGGTGAGGCTGGGATATGCCACACCATGGGATTCAATGAATGGTTGAAAAACTGGTGTGGAGCTCAGGGTTTTGGCTTCATTGGGGACTGGGGTCCACGTGGAGGGATACTGGTGAGATGATCTGTATCTGTCTGGAAGGATCCTAGGTGATAGGTTTAAATACTTCATTGGCAAGCATTTAAACTAGCCAAGGGGGGAGGCACTGAAAAGAAGCACAGAAATCCCAGCCGCCCCCAACAAAACTGGGTAGTCAGCAAGGTAAACACCAAGGTAGAGAAGTCAATAGGGAGCAGGACAGGGGTAAATGGAGAAAAAAGCAAAGGCAGTAAGGACAGGGATGGGGCTAAAAAGGGTAAGGCAAATAAAAAAGGGAGCATGATGAGTACCAATGCCTGTAGTCTGGGTGACAAGCTCCCTGAACTAGTGGTCTTGATAGAAGAGGATGCCTGTATATCGTGGCAGTCACAGAAACATGGTACACAGAGAACCATGACTGGGATGTCAACATACCAGGGTACACAATTTACAGGAGGGACCGGGAGGGTAAAAGAGGAGGAGTAGTAGCTCTCTACATAAGAGAAGGGATCAAAGCAACAAAACTAAAGGGTAAACGGGGAGGAGAGAAGGCACTGTATGTCACCCTGGAAACAGGAAATGGCACCACAATCTGCAATGAGGTTGTATACAGACCCCCGTCTCAGGGGGAGGAAATACACAAGGAAATGACAGAAGGTATCCTTAGAATGGCAGAAAAAGGGGAGATATTGTTGATGGGGGACCTGAATATGCCAGATGTTAACTGGAGCATCTTTGCTGCAGCCACATCCAAGAGTGGGGTCATTCTTGATGCCCTACAGGGGGCATGCCTCAGACAGCTAGTGTTGGAACCCACTCGGGAGGGAGCAATCTTAGACATGGTACTCTCAAACAGGGACGGAGAGACAATCTCAGATTTAGAAGGTAGCCATCTGGGAACAAGTGACCATCAAACAGTGTGGTTCAAGATAAACACAGCCGTAGAGTCAAGCATATAAAAGTAAGGGTATTAGACTTTAGGAGGGCTGACTTTGGCAAAATGGGAGAATGCCTCAGAAAAGCACTAGCAAATTTGTGAGAAGGAGGGGTGGAGGAACAATGGAGAAAAATCAAGACTGCCACCACAGAGGCAACAAGCCTTTGTGTGAAGCAAATAAACAAAACAAAACTAAGGACAAAACCATTATGGTTCTTAAAAGAGGTGGCGGGAAGTTTAGGGAGAAAAGATAGTATTCAGAAGTATAAGGAAACACAGGAGGAGCAGGACAGAACACTGTACCAGTTAAAGCAGGAGGAAGTGGGAAGGCAGTCAGAATAGCAAGGCCCAAACTGAGGAAAAATAGCTAACTCAGTTATGAAGGGGATAAAACCATTTACAGGTACATTAAGGAGCGAAGAAAACCCAGGGAGGGATGGTGAGGCTTAATAAGGCGGGGTGGGGGTAGGCAGAGGGTGACAGTGAAAAAGCAGGGATACTGAATGAATACTTCTGCTCAGTATTCACAAAAGAAGAGGAGGGGGAGGTACCTAAACCAATCAATAGAAGCACTCTGGATAGGGGGGTCAATACCAGTCCATTCACGGAAGAAAGGGTCCTGAAAGAACTCCTGAAACTGAAGGTGGACAAAGCAATTGGGCCTGGTGGGATTCACCCCAGAATTCTAAAAGAACTAAGGGGAGAACCAGTGATACCACTGACTACCCTTATTAACCAATCATGGGAGGATGATGTGGTACATGAGGACTGGAGGAGGGCGGATGTGATTCCCCTTTCACAAAAGTGGGAACAAGGCAGAGGCAGAAAACTATAGACCTTTTAGTTTGACCTCAGTGGTAGGGAAAACTATGGCATCACTTCTGAAAAAAAGAATTGTTGAGCACATAGAGGCCAGCGGGGCACAGGACCCAAGACAGCATGGATTCACAATGTGAAGGTCATGTCAGATGCATCTAATAGATTTCTTTGACTAGGTGACTAAAGTAGTAGACCAGGGAGGGCTGTGGACATGGCCTACCTAGACTTTAGCAAGGCATTTGACAAAGTCCCACACAAAAGATTAATAAACAAGTTAGCCAGCATGGGAGGGGTCCCAGGGTGGTAACCTGGATAAAAATTGGCTGAACAACAGGACGCAGAGGGTAATAGTAAATGGAGTCCACTCCAAGAAGGGGGATACTAGCGGGGTACCACAGGGTTCAGTACTGGGACCAGTCCTTTTTAATGTCTTTATAGATGACACTGCAGAGGGACTGGAAGGAAAAGCATGCCTCTTTGCAGATGACACAAAGGTCTGCAACAGGGTTGATACACAAGGGGGGTGGAAAGGTTGAGAAGAGACTTGGCAAGATTGGAGAAATGGCAGTATGGCAACTTAGATTCAATGCAAAGAACTGCAGAGTAATGCACCTGGGAAACAAAAACCCAGGGGAAGAGTACACCGGGGGGGGGTATTAACAACAACAAAAATGGAAAGGGACCTGGGGGTAGTCATATCAGATGACCTAAAGGTAGGCAAGCAGTGTGAGAAGGTAGTAAGGAGGGCTGGGTGGATACTGGGATGCATAGGGAGCGGCATCACCAGAAGAAAACAGGAAGATGTCATCCCTCTGTACAGACAGTTGGTGAGACCCCATCTGGAGTACTGCTTGCTGTTCTGGAGGCTCCATCTCTGCAAGGACATAGACAGGATGGAGGCAGTCCAGAGGAGGGCAACTGAAATGGTGCAGGGTCTGCACCAGAATCCATATGAAGAGAGACTAAAGGAGCTTAATATGTATACCCTCGAGGAAAGGAGGGAGAGGGGGAATGTGATAGAAACGTTCAAGTACCTAAAGGGAATCAACAAAGTCCAAGAGGGTAGCATCTTTCAGAAAAAAGAGATGTGCAAGAACAAGGGGGCACAATCTGAAGATAAAGGTGAAATGGCTCAGGGGCAATGTGAGGAAGTATTTTTTCATGGTGACGGTGGTGGACGCATGAAAAGGCCATCCTAAGGAGGTCGTGAGTCAAAAACAGTGGGGAATTTAAGAATGCATGGGACAGACATAAGACAATTTTAGTGGGGGGTAGGAGGAAGTAGGCTGTTAGTTAACTAGGATCTGCAGCCCTGCCAATAGGTAGGGAAATGGGCAGACTAGGTGGGCCAAGAGTCCTATCTGCTGTCTATGTTTCTATCACTGCATCAAGGCGCCCCCACCCATTGGTACTCACATCCAGATTCCAGGCAGGTGTGCAGGACAAAGCCCACATGGCCATTTTCCTCTTCTCCTCAGCCATGGCAACACATAAGCACACACCTGTGGAGGCACACATGCACTCAGAGCTGTGGTCCTCTCATCAATCCTACTTGAGCCTACACTACCACCAGGCATCCACCTGGTTGCAGTCAGAGGCAGAGTAGATGTGCCTCTACCCAGCAGAGGAGAGCACAGCAGTCTTTTGAGATGGCCAAACCTCTCCCCCCGGTCGACTCCAAGCAACACTGGTCACTTGTGTGGTGGGCAGTGGTGCTACCACTGTGCCTCTGGGTCAGTCTTTTTTACTTTGCTTTTATTTTTATTGTACTTATTCGACAGTTTGGCCCCCTCTTGTACATCATCTCTTTCCAGCTGGCTTATTAGTCCATTCCTGTGTGTAATGTTCAGCCTCCTAGATTGTTGCTTAGTCAGGGGGTTGAGAGGTATGAACCCTACTCATTTCTGTCATCACCACTTGGTGAGCCTGGCCTCCTCATGTGCATCTCCTCTGTCCATTCGACCTGTCCAGCCATCCCTGCCTGTAATGTTCACCTCCCTTTCAGCTATGCTCCTGCCCTGTGATTAGAAGGCTAGAGGTGCAAGTCAGGTCAAAAGGACAAGGGATTGGATGGAGTTGCGTGCCAACGTTCTGAACTGACTTGCTTGTGCTTTAAGAGTTGTACTTCACTGCCCACTGGCCCACCCAAAGAACTGTTACTCCTGCGCTACTGCTAGTCAGTGTCTGTCTGCTCAGCTGCTCCACTTGGCATGGTGCTCTTTCCTGATCTGGCTAGGTTCCCTCTTGGGCCACAAGTCCTGAGACCTACGAGACTGACTCTGTGACTCCATTTGCTGCTTGGAGAGTGACCCAGCCAACACTGCTTGCTCTGCTGCAGTGCCTGCTAGGTTGGTGTGCTGGTGGTGTCCGAGTCGGGACTCATCAGGAGGGGCTCTTGGGGAACTAGAATTTGGACAACTGGAATGGACAAGTCAAGAGAAAGTGAAAAATTGTCAGATTAGTTTAGTACTTTGCGTATGCAATAATAAAGGGCCCATACAGGCGCGACGTCCTGCATCTGTCCAGGAGGAGAACCATGGTCCTCAGTGAACTGCTTAAATGCTACACTGACCAGCATTCAAATTAGCCAGAAGGGAGGCTGAAAGAGGAAGGGAGACATAAACTGCACCCCCCCACAGGCAAACGAGGTCAGCAAAGGGAATCCTGAGGGGATGAAACCACAAAAAGAACCACATAAAAGATTTTGGGATAGAAGGCAAGAGTTATAATGAGATATATAGTGGAAAACAAAGGAGGACAAATGGGAAATGGGGGTGGTGGCACAATCTGGGTGCTAAGTGTGCAAAGCACTTGAAGTCTAGGCAACAAGACTGCAGACCTAGAGGCCACCATGACAGAAGCAGACCTGGATATGGTTGCAATTATCAAGTCCTGGTGCAGTGAAACCCAGGATGGGATGTGGCCATATCCAGGGTATACTCTGTTAAGAAAAGACAAGATAGGTAAAAAGGGTGAGGAGCAGCCCTTATGTTAGGGGACAAAATAAAAGCCACGGAAATACAGGAAGAGTTATGAGGATCTGAGATACTGTGGGTCACCTTGGAAACACATAAGGTGGCCACATTATCTACATAGGAGTGATCTACAGACCTCCAGCACAAGGGGGAGGGTGGATAAGGACATGATGGAAGCCATCCAAGGATGGCATGCAAGGAGGTGTTGCTGGTGGGAGACTTCAATCTACCAGACTTGGACTGAAGCCTACCAGCTGCGGCAACTGTTAGAAGTAGGGCATCCTGGACTCCCTACTAGGGGTGTTCCTCAGGCAACTAGTTAAGAAGCCCACTCATTGGGGCAGGCTACTGGACCTGGTACTGATAAATGGGTACAGTGTTGCTGATGTTACGGTGGGTGACAACCTGGGGTCCAGTGATCACTGTACAGTGTGGTTCAATAGAAGGACTGGGTCAGAACTAAGGCACTAAGGCGAGGGTTCTGGACTTCAGGAGGGCCAACTTCGGGAAAATGGGAGAACGTCAAGCGATGCCCTGGCAGGGATAGAGGATCTGGGGGAAATTGAGGAACTATGGGCAAAAATAAAGGGGGGCACTGAAAAGCAACAAATGTCTGTGTCGGGCAGATTAACAACGGCAAGAGAAAAGAGACTGCTATGGTTCTCCAAAGACATAGCAGAAAAATTAAGAGCAAGAAATTCTAGCATTTAGAAAGTACAAAAAGACACAGAAGGAGGAAGATAGGGGAAACTGCCAGCAGAAACAAAGGGAGGTAGGGAAGGCAGTTAGACACGCAAAGGCACAAACAGGAGAATATTGCCTAATCAGTAAAAGAAGAGGATAAAACGTTCTTTAAATAGATAAGTGAGAAGAAGAAGACCAAAGGGGGAATAGTAAAGATAAAAGGGGAAGAAGGGGTTTGCAAGGAGGAGAACCAAAAGAAGACAGACATATTGAACAAATATCTTTTGTTCAGTATTTACAGAAGAAGGGGTAGGTGACGGGCCACAGATAAGGGACAAGGGCATAAATGATAGGGAGGTGGACACCAGTCCTTTTACAGAGGAGAAACACTGAACACAGAAACATAGACTTTGATGGCAGATAAGGACCGCTTGGCCCACCCAGTCTGCCCATTTCCCTACCTACTGGATAAGCTGCAGATCTTAGTTAACCGACAGCCTACTTCTGCCTAATCCCCCAACAGAATTGCCATATGTCTGTCCCATGCAATTGATTTCCATGCGTCCACCACCCTCTCCATGAAAAAATACTTCCTCACATTGCCCCTGAGCCGTCCCCACTCTATCTTCAAATATTGCCCCCTTGTTCTTGCACATCTCCTTTTCTGAAAGATGCTACCCTCTTGGACTTTGTTGATTCCCTTGAGGTACTTGAAAGATTCTATCATTTCCCCCCTCTCTCTCTCTCTCTCCTTTCATTGAGGGTATACATATTAAGCTCCTTTAGTCCTTCTTCGTATGGCTTTTGGTGCAGATCCTGCACCATTTTAGCTGCCCTCCTCTGGACTGCCTCCATCCTGTCTAAGTCCTTGTGGAGATGGGGTCTCAAGTCCTCAAGGTATTAGCACAATTAAAAGTAAGCAAAGCAATGAGACCTGATGGGGTGCACCCCAGGATACTGAGGGAGCTCAAAGAGGTGCTGGTTGCACCTCTGACAGCTTTGTTCAACTGATCATTAGAAACATGGAGGATACAAGGGACTAGAAGAGAGCAGATGTGGTTCCACTTCACAAAAGTGGGAACAGGGAGGACACAGGAAATTACAGACCTGTCAGCCTGACTTCGGTAGTGGGCAAAGTAATGGAAACACTACTGAAGGAAAGGATAGTGGAACACATTGTAAACAGTGGATTACAGGATCCGAGACAACATGGTTTAACAGGAGGGAGGTCTTGCTAGACAAACCTGAGTTCTTTGACTGGGTGACCAGGGAAGTGGATCAGGGAGGAGCAGTAGATGTTTTTATTTATTTATTTAGTTTTTGTTGACCGGGTAAGTGCACTAGACAACTCCTGCCTATTTTCAGGCACGACCAGGGGAGGGGATATAGATGAATGCCAACTGACCTGGAACCAGATTAAGCTGTTGGTGGTATTTTTAGTGAATGAGGGAAATTTGGCCAGGACACCAGGGAAATTCCCCTACTCGGCTGCTGCCGTGCTGCCAGTAGGGGGACTGGTCATTTGCAAAATGGCCACTCTGAGGATTTCCAGGATGGAGGAGGACGCCTGCAGAGTGGGAGAGGTTGCCTCGTCTCCCACTCCAGTTGTGCTAGAGGCTGCAGCCGGAGCTTTGTCTAAAATTGTTTCTGATACTGAGTCCCCAACAGAAGATTTACAACAGGAACGTTCCGAGGAAATGGTCAAGATAAGTGAAGATTTATTGCCTGATATGGCGTCTTCTATAAATGTGGAGGAGATTTTAAATGTGCCTAAAACACAGAATGTTGGGGGAGAAAACTCTTCTTGGAAGCTGCAGGGTTTGAACCCTGAAACTACATTAAACATTGGTAACAAAACAATGGAGGAAATGGAGGACATGATGGAAGATACAGCTGTTGAAGAAGGGTTAATGGAAAATGAAGAAGGACAGCAGGGATTGGAACTGTCTGAGTATAGGTCTCTGACCAATGAGAAGGAGTTTAAAGTCAAAGGCGCCAGTTTTCAAACAGGTACTGTGTTTTTTTCTGCAAAGGAAGATTTGCTTGCTAAACCTGCTTGTGCTGAAGAAATGGAGTGTAAAACTAAAGTTTTGCCTGTCTCAGTTTGCCACGAGTCGTTTCAGAAAGAGGACAGCACTTCTAGCAAGATAAATGAACAGAAAAGGAGGAACTTAATGTTGGCTTCTGTAATCTACGAGTTTGTCTCCCAGCCTACTGATTTGAAGGTAAAACAAGCCAACAATACAGACTCAGAAGGAAAGAGTTGTAGCACTTCTTATGTGCCTAAAACTGACTTTACAGTGACTTTGGATAAATATAAAGGTTTTGTGCTTGATAAAAATTTTGCACAGGGGAAGTTTTGGAGGGTAAAACATAGTATACCAATCTGGTGCAGGTTCACAAGCAGGGTCACAGAATTTGTTTTTCTGAGGGAAAAATAAAAACATGATGATGAAAAAGCTAACTCTTTGGGTTTAGTAACAAATCAGAGCCAAGAAAGGAACAAACATTATGGTCTCCTGAAAAGCTTTGAGTGGGGCTGGTTGGGTTAGGTCTGATTCAGGTGGTGGCAGCCTGATCCTACATGGAGCCCTCAGTTACCTTTCTCACAGAATTCTCTGACTGGGCTCCAAGGATAGCACAGCAAGGAAAGCATTGAATGAGGGAAACATGAAAATGTGTGTATTTCTAATGATTTAGTTGGTTCCGACAAGGTTTCATTGTCTAAAAGTTTCCATGGATTTGCTAGTACCCCCAAAAAAAAACTCCAGAGAAGAAGCCTTTAATGTCGGAACTTTTTCAAATGTACAAAGAGAAGCTGCACCAAGACGGAATGCAGGTGCTTACGATATAAAGGTGGGCTGGAAGAACGTCCTGATAGACACTATGTGGGAAAGTTCTTTTAAAGATTCTTTACATTTTCTCCCAAAGATGTCTATGCTTTCATAAACATTTCGGAGAAGATAATTACGATATCAGCTTCAGGTCTCAGCAAGCCCTTGAACTTTTTGGTTAAGATATGGGCAAGTTAAATATTCCCAATATGGACCCCTTCATTGTCATACCACTGTCCAAACCTTTGATTAAATTAAGTAACGGTAATGTTCAGGAATGAAGGGTTTGGGTTGAGGATATCACATTTTGTTAAAAAGAGATGTGAAGTTTTAGTGAACCTGAGCCCATTCTGGACATAGAACAGTTTTGGACAGGAGGCTGGAAATACAAAGTAAAGTTAAGGCAAAATGAAGCCGGAATTGAACATATTCCAAACTCCTTTTGTTAGGAAAGACAGGGAGTATGTTTTACAGCGGACAGCCTCGGCCTGTTATAAATGTGGAGCAAAACCCACCTTTCTAGTGTCTGTGACCAACCCAGATGCGACAACTGTGGAGAGGTTGGCATGTAACTATGTTTGTGGCAACCAGTCCTGTTGCGATTTGTGTGAAGCAAAAGGTCACGTTTTCAAGTTCTGTCCTTGGGCTGCACATAACTCATCCAACAGCTCTGGGTCAGAGGAATATATTCAGAAGGCGCAAGATGCCATGGTACAATCCCTCTCTATAAAGGATGTTTCACTTTCTACTCTAAGTCCTTCAGATTATAAACCTGAAATTGGTAAAACAGTGGGAAGGAAAAGGCTCTACCTCAATAAAGACTGTAACAGAGGAAAAAATATCCTGACAGTAAGACAAAATGCAGACTGATGATACAAGCAAAAGACCACTCAAAAAGGAAGAAATGGGCCCCCCCAATATTTTAAGTATTCCCCCTGTCTGTTTTTCTGATGAGTATACAGGGAAAATAGAAATGTCCAAAAAATCAAATGAATCCTTTGTAACAATCCCACAGAGAAGATCGGCTAGAAATCTTCATCCTAAACCCCCCCCCAAGATGTTCAAGTGGAGACTAGTAATACTTATGCAGCATTGTTTACATCTTGGGGAAACACGGAGGGGGATGATTCTGATTCACAAATATCCTCTATTTCATCTAAATCTCAGGTTATGGATAACTACAAAGATAAAAAAAAGAAAAAAGGAAAAAGTAAAGGGTGTGGAATGTATTAAATGACAATGAAGTGTTTCTGGGGTTCCTTGAACACACATAGCTTATTAAATAAAGCAAAGAGGCAGCCCTTGTTTCATTATTTACATAGCTTTCCTGTCAATTTGGTTTTGCAGGAGACATGGATGTTCTCACTTGAACAGAGGCATCATTTAAAAAGAGTGGCTTTGGGGCCCATCCTATTGGTCTTTCGGGAGGATGCTGCAGATGGGTTAGGGATTCTGTTTAACTCCTTTGCATTTCAATTGCACAATCTGATAGATCTAATACCTGGGAGAGTTTTAATTTTGGACGGAAGTGGGAGGGTGTGTTTTCGTTTCATAAATATATATAATCCTCAAACCAAATCTGGTAGAGTGAACTGTTTAAAGTTGGTGCGGCCCTTCCTATTCACGACAATGAGGGTGCTATGGGGGACTTTAATTGCATAGTCCCAGATCTTACAAAGAAACAAGATGGAAAAAAGTTTATTGTGATTCTAACGCTCTAAGTAAAATTATTAAAGAGGCTAGGTTAGTCAGTTGTAACAACTCCTTAACAATAACAAATTTTCCTTTCAAAAGAAATCCTTTTCACTAATTGATCATATGTTTGTTTCTTCTAATGTCCAAATAGGATCGTTTAAGATATTCCCTCAAATTCTCAGACCATTTATTTTTGTTAAGTCTTCTCCATTCTAGAAAAGCAAGAACTAAGGTATAATAGATGGAAACTGAATAGTGCTTTGCTGGAACTGAACTATATTCAAACAGGAACCAGGAATTTGTTGAAGGCCAGACTGTCAGTAGCTTTTTATATACAGATATATGTCAATGGTGGCTGGATACAAAATCAGACTTAAGAAACCTGTTTAAAAATTCTGGGAGAAGGATTAAAAATGGCAAATTTTTAAATTACCTTAGTTTGAGACAGCAACTTCGAAGACTTTTGTCCATTGCTTATACTGCTAAGGGGGACTACTCAGATCAAATCTCTTTATTGAAAAATAAAATGAAGGAGTATCAGTATGACAGAAGCAAAACAATGCAGGCCATATTAATCAACGGAGTTAAAAAATCACCTATAGGGGACCCCTTTGAAATGTGCAAAGAAATAAGAGATTCATTGGGATTGAAAGAATTAAAAAGATCAGACGGGAGGGTTGTAACCACAGATAAGGACTTAAGGGAGGTAATAAAGGAACATTTCAATTCACTAAACTCAAAAAACAGTATTTCTAATCATAACATTGAGGCGTACTTGGAAAAGTTGCCCATTCCTTTAAAATGGGCCCAAAAAACAGAAAAATGGGACAGGATTTCTCAGGAAGAAATTATGAAGACCATTAGGTCATTAAAATTAAATATATCCCCAGGCTTAGATGGACTCTCACATAATTTGTATAAAACTTTCCCGGAAGAATTGAGCCAATGTTTAGGTCTATTGTTCCAATATTTTTTGGACATAAATATTATCTACCCCTCATTTTCAGATGGGTTACTAACCTATATTTTCAAATCGGGTGACAAGCAAGACATGGCTAATTGGAGGCCAATCACCCTGCTTAATACAGATTACAAAATATTTGCCAAAATATTAACAGAAAGACTTAAAAAATATCCAGAGCAAACTATTTCACCTTTTCAGTATTGTGGTTTACCGGAGACAAAAATACAGTCTGCTATCACGTTAATAAGAGATGTTATAGATTATACCTCCGAGATGGGGTTAACAGGCTGTTTGGTTGCAGCAGATCTTGACAAAGCATTTGATAGGGTTCATTTGCCATTTCTTTTCTTAACATTAAGGTATTATGGGGTTCACGATAAACTGGTTACTTTAATAGAGAAATTATATAATACTGGGTTGGTATTCCCCCTTTTGAATGGCCACTTGGCAGAAGGGTTTCATTTAATCACGGGTGTCAGACAAGGGTGCCCTTTAAGCCCCCTGTTATATACATTTGCAATAGACCCTTTTTTACAAACAGTTTTGGCATCCCAAAAATGGAAGGGAATTTATCATAAGGAAAGCAATCTTGTACAGTTGATTATTCAAGCTTATGCTGATGATCTTGTGATCTATTTGGAGGACAATACGGAAATTAAGGGTTTTATGAATGCTTTTCAGGATTTGCCTCAGTTTCTAATGCTAAACTGAACATTAACAAAACAAAAGGACTGATTATTGGGGCAAGTAGCATTTCAGACATATGGTTAGAGGATTCACTTCTCTAGAAACCCACTTAATTCTGGGATTACATTTGGTCCCCAGAACATACCTAGGGATAACTGGGAGAAGGTACTTAAGAAAATTGAGACAAAAGTAATAAGATGGAAGCAATGGAGGATGACTAAAATCAAAAGAGTTCAAGTAATAAAACAATTCCTTTTACCTAGTATACAATTTGTGGCAATGATATTTCCATTACTGGTAGAATTTGAAACTAAGTTATATAGCCTTTTTTTTCAGATGTTGTGGGGCAACCGTTTAAATCCGATAAAAAGAGGTTTTACATATCTAAAAACAAAGCAGGGTGGTTTAGGGATGATTGACCCAGTGGTATACGCTCATGTTTTTTTTATATCCAACTCCATTAAGGAAGGTTTAAAGGCAGACTCAAGAAAGGATAATTCATGGAATTTAAAAATTATGGGGAAATATTTTAAGACTTGGTCTTTACTAGCTCCAAAACTGAATAAATATTTACAGATTCCAGAGCATTTCAGGCCTACTGCTCAAAAATTGTATAAATGGGAAGTACAGAAGAACGATGCTCTAACATTTAATACAAGGGAGTTGTACAACCATTTAATGCAAAAATTATACCCACAAGAACCTGAATTTAATAAATGTCCATTAAATCTAAACCCCAGAATTTTGGCACAATTAAATGATCCAAGGTTGCCTAGAAATCAATGGAAGTGCAGTGGCTAATATTTTACAGAAGGCTGAATGTTAGGAGTAATGCTAAATATAAAGCCATTGAAAGATTATGTCCCTACATAGAGTGTATAAATACAGAGGAATCCATGGATCATTTCTTTTAGAATGTTCTTATGCTTTGGGATTGTGGGATTTTTAGGGAGATATGGAAGTATAAGTGGCTAAAAACATGACATATGAATTTTAATCTTGGAGTGAGCCCAATAGGCTCATTTGGTTTACATAACGGACTCTGACTTTATTTTTAGGATGTCTGAAATATTTTTATGGCAAGCTAGAACACAATGGGTTATATATCAAAGAAAATGTCATATATCTGTTTTAGTAGGTTAATAGTTAAAGAGTTGGAGAAAATCTATGCTGCAGATATGTTAAGACTGGCACAGGAGCAGTGAAAAACTGTGGAAAGGTTTTTCATTTTATTAAATATAAATAAAGGAGTAGGTCTTGTATGTAAAATGGAATGCTGTAATGTAAATGAGAGTTCAATATGGATTTAGGAAGGAACATATGATTTGTTATTCTGTAATTCAGTAATCGTTTTTTTTTGTGATCAAGTGTTGTTCTTTATGTTTATTGTGCTAATAAAAACTCCCCTACTCTTTTCGATAAGTGCCATGGGATCTTTAACATCCACCTGAACTACCACCAATCCAGGCAGATGGGACCTCAGTTTAATGTCTCATCCGAAAGATGGCACCTCAGAAGTGCAGCACCCCTCTCATACTGCACTACAGTGTCAGTACTGGGATATTAACCCAAGTGCCAGATGTGGAAACTGAACCCACAGCCTCTGATCTCCGGCCTCAGAGGCAAGTGTGCTACCTACTGAGCCACTGACACTGATGTGGCTACCTGGATTTCAGTAAGGCCTTCAACACGCTCCACAAAGAAGACTGGTGAACAAGCTGGTCAGTCTGGAAATGGGTCAAAAAATTATAAACTGGGTAAGAGGTTGCTTAAGCTACAGGAGTCAGAAGGTGGTGGTAAATGGTGTCCACTCTGAAGAAGGCAAGGTGACCAACGGGGTGCCTCAGGACTCAGTACTAGGCCCGGTTCTCTTCAATGGCTTTATCAGCGACTTTGCAGAAGGGCTAGAAGGGAAAGTAAGGCTATTCGCAGATGACACAAACATCTGCAAGAGTCGACACACTGGGGGGATGAAAAAATGAGGGATGATTTGAAAAAGTTGGAAGAATGGTCAAGGGTTTGGCAGCTGGGTTTCAATGCAAAAAATGTGCAAAATCATGCACTTGGGCACAGAAACATGGGGGGCTACGTACCAATTGGGAGGGGCGCTGGCAACCACCAAACAGGAAAGGGACCTGGAGGTAATTTTTCTGATGACCTGAAGGTAGCCAGGCAGTGAGAGATAAAGCAGTGGGGAAGGCTAGTGGGATGCTCAGGTGCATAAGGAGGGGTATCACCAGTAGGAAGAAGGAGGTAATATTACCCCTGTAGAGATCACTAGTAAGACTCCACCTTAAATACTGTGTCCAGTTCTGGAGGCCCCACCTCTGGAAGGACATTGATAAGGTGCAGGTGGTACAAAAGAGGGTTACCAAAATGGTGCAGGGCCTGTATAAAAAGCCCTACGAGGGGAGACTCAAGGAACTGATTATGTACTCTCTTTGAGGAGAGTGGGAACCGGGGGATATGATAGAAACATTCAAATATCGAACAGGTATTAATAAGGTAGAGGAAGGGAGCATCTTCCATAGAAAAAGTAGCTCGAGGACAAGGGGTCACACTATGAAGTTTGAAGGGGGCAGACTCAGAGGAAATGTGAAGAAATACTTCTTCACAGAGAGGGTGGTGGATGCCTGGAACAGCCTTCCAGCAGAGGTGGTGGGCATCAAAATGGTGAAGGCATTCAAGCATGCATGGAACAGATACAAGGGGACCCTGGTTGTAAGGCAAGGAGACAACTGGAAATCGAATATGGTCTGCGGTGGTACAGTAGGCAGGGAAAACTGGACAGACTAGGTGGGCCAAGAGGTCCTTATCTGCTGACAACGCCTATGTTACCTGGCAGGGTGGGCGTATTGAGTTATACCAAACTGTCGAGGGCATAATGGCGGAGGGCCTTGGTATATGTTTTTAAATATATAAATGTTTACAAAACTTTTTAAAAACTGCAGAAAATCATCTCATCATTCACATTTCTTTGCACAGCAGTCCCTCCACTGGTGGAATTGTCAGTAGAGGGCACTGTTGCTAGAGGTCACTGCAACTACCAGTAGTGTCTGAGTGAGAGGCTTTCTTTTAGTTTGTTAGTTTTTAGTTTAGTTTACTTTTTAGTTTAGTTAGTTTTTAAATTCGTTGGCAATTCTTCAAGGTACAAGGGGCAGGTGGGATGACTCTGCAGGCAGTGAGTATCAGCAGGGCAGGCATCACCACCATAGTTCACCAATGAGTCTGAACCATAACTGTACCTCCTCCATTAAATTTTAGCAATTGGATCCACTTGCTCTAAGAGATATTAGGGCTCATGGGGGCATCCTGTTTTGTGCCTGTGAGGAACGCATCAGGGGTTGCACTGACCAAGATTGCTTCATGCTGGCAAAAGTCAGCATGGTCAGAATTGTGACTTTAGCATGACTGGGCAGTGCAACTGACAGAATACATTTATGGTCAGTGACATGCAGTTGAAAAGAGCAGCTGGACAACAGTAAGGTCAGTTATTTTTGTATAAAACAAAGGCCGTATTTTGTCACGCTTATTCGTTTGACCAAGTGAGGCAGGAGCCAGGTGGGGAGTGAGCAAGAGACAGGAAAGACATCCCTCAATGTGCACTGCTCATATGTAAGCAGGTGTCTCTGATAGCAGAAGAGTTTAAAAACACAAAACTTTTTTTTATGTAGTGAGGGGAAAATTTAAATAAAAATGACACAGAGACCGCAGTATGTGTGTGTGGTCAATCACTTGGTAAAATGCTAAAAAACACAGCGGCAATTTCAAACAGAAAATTCTTTTTTTTTTTTATTTTGCTTTTCTGGTGGGGCCTCCTGTCAGATTCAGCACTGGTCACGCCCCCAGACTTCCACCTACAGTCACATTGCCGCCGCTCTCCCAGTCACCCCCACAGGAAGGGCTGTGGCATTGGTCCCTGCTATTTCAGTCGCAGAACCAATATCTGGGTGGGTGAGCCAGCGACGGAGGCTAGTTGAAGGCGGGAGGGCTTCATGAGACAGGAGAAGGCGCACACGCGTGAGTTACAGAAGCAAATTTCTGTGCAAGGCCCAGCTACTTCATCATCTGGAGGAAGTCTTGTTCAAACTGCATGAGTCTGTCATTGACTATGCGTTGAAGTCACCCAGAATCAACTATCTGGGTGACTCTAAAACCTCTCAGCAGAAGTCTGTGACTTCCTGTAGAAATTGCATGCCCTCAAGGTCGGCACAGAAGAAGGATTCTGCAACCGCCCCCCAATGGCCACGCATTCAAACAATGAAGTAGTTCTCTGGGTACACAAAGAAGTTCAAGTTGGTTCTAAAACAGATGGCTACATCCCTGCCCATGCAGTCTCCTCTCTGGCAGTGCACTAAAGAGAAACCGGGAGGGACAGCCACCTCCAAGACTGGGCTGGTGTCATCGCCTAGCCAAGCCTCTGATGCAAGTAAGGTTGACTGAGGAAATCAAGTCCACTATAACTGCAGTCTTGTTCTTGATTGATGGTGTACTGCAAAGCACTACATGAAGGGGACTCTAAGTGGCTGCTAGCCCAGCAGCTCCCTGTCCACATGATCCTGCAGAATCCCTAGGTATAGGGACAAGGTATGAGCAACCTCTCCCTGGCCCACATTTCACCCCAGGTTATCTCCTGGTCCTAACCACCCTGATATGGCTCTATCAGCTACCCTGGTGCCCAGTAATCTGTTATTCCGCTTCCTTCCAATATCACCTCCCGACAGCAACGAATCACTATAGATGGCATCTGTGATCATAACGTGGATGACTGATGCTTTTTTTTAAATGCTGTATACAGACCCCCATCTCAGAGAGGAAATGGACAAGGAAATGATAGAAGACATCCTTAGGATGGCAGAAAAAGGGGAGATATTGTTGATGGGGACTTGAATATGCCAGATGTTAACTGGCACATCTTTGCTGCAAGCCACATCCAAGAGCAGGGTCATTCTCAATCGCCCCAGGGGCATGCCTCAGACAGCTAGTGTTGAACCCACTCAGGAGGGAGCAATCTTAGACCTGGTACTCTCAAATGGGGATGGAGAGAGGATCTCAAATACAGAAGTGGGTAGTCATCTGGGAACGAGTGACCACCAAACAGTGTGGTTCACGATAAACACAGCCGTAGAGTCAAGCCATACAAAAGTGAGGGTACTGGACTTTAGGATGGCTGACTTTGTCAAAATGGGAGAGTGTCTCAGAAAAGCACTAGCAAATGGGCAAGAAGGAGGGGTGGAGCAACAATGGGGAAACATCAAAACTGCCATCACAGAGGCTATAGCCTTGTGTGAAGCAAATAAATCAAAACAAAGGAAAAACACTATGGCTCTCAAAAGAGGTTGCAGGGAAGGTTAGGGAAAAGACAGCATTCAGGAAGTATAAGAAAACGGTAAAAGGAGCAGGACAGAGAAATGTACCAGTTAACGAGAAGGAAGCAGGGAAAGCAGTCAGAATAGCAAAGGCCCAAACCGAGAGAAAAGATAGCCAACTCAGTTAAGAAGGGGATAAAACCTTTATAGGTACATTAGGAGCAAAGAAAGACCAAGGCAGGGATAGTGAGGCTCAATAAGGAGAGAGGTGGGTGGCAGAGGGTGACAGTGAAAAAGCAGGGATACTGAACGAATACTTCTGCTCAGTATTCACAAAAGAAGAGGAAGGGGAGGTACCTAATCCAATCAATAGAAGCACTCTGGATAGAGGAGTTGATACCAGTCCATTTACAGAAGAAAGGGTTCTGAAAGAACTCCTAAAACTGAAGGTGGCCAAAGCAATGGGCCCTGATGGAATTCACCCCAGAATTCTAAAAGAACTAAGGGGAGAACTAGTGACACCGCTGACTACCCTTTGATAACAAATCATGGGAGAATGGTGTGGTACCTAAGGACTGGAAAAGGATGGATGTGAGTCCCCTTCACAAAAGTGTGAGCAAAGCAGAGGCAGGCAATTACAGACCTGCTAGTTTGACCTCAGTGGTAGGGAAATGAGGGAATCACTTCTCAAAGAAATAATTGTTGAGTACCTAGATGCCAGTGGGGCACAGGACCCAAGGCAGCATGGATTCACAGTGGGAAGGTCATGTTAAAACAAATCTAATAGATTTCTTTGACTGGGTGACCAAAGTAGTAGACCAGGAAGGGGCTATGGATATGGCCTACCTAGACTTTAGCAAGGCATTTGACACAGTCCCACACAAAAAATTAATAAACAAATTAGCCAGCCTGGGAGTGGGTCCCAGGGTGGTAACCTGGGTAAAAAAATGTCTGGACAACAGGACACAGAGGGCAGTAGTAAACGGAGTCCACTCTGAAGAAAGAGGGGTTTCTAGCAGGGAACCACAGGGTTCAGTACTGGGTCAGGTCCTTTTCATGTCTTTATAAGTGACATTGCGGAGGGACTGGAAGGAAAAGTATGCCTCTTTGCAGATGACCCAAAGGTCTGCAACAGGGTTGATATACAAGGGGGGGGTGGAAAGGATGAGAAGGGACTTGGCAAGGTTGGAGGAATGGTTAAAAGTATGGCAGCTTACATTCAATGCAAAGAAGTTCAAAGTAATGCACCTGGGAAACAAAAACACAGGGGAAGAGTACACAATAGGGCGGAGGGTACTAACAACAACAAAAATGGAAAGGGACATGGGCTAGTCATATCAGATGACCTAAAGGTAATCAAGCAATGTCAGAAGACAGTAAGGAGGGCTGGGGGGATACTGGGATGTATAGGAAGAGGCATCACCAGTGAAAACAAGAAGTTGTTATCCCTCTGTACAGAAGTTAGTGAGACCCCATCTGATGTACTGCGACAGTTCTGGTGACCCCATCTCCACAAGGACATAGACAAGATGGAGGCAGTCCAGAGAAGTGGAAACTAAATGGTGCAGGATCTGCCCCAGAAGCCATACGAAGAGAGACTAAAGGAGCTTAATATGTATACCCTCGAGGAAAGGAAGGAGAGGGGAGACATGATAGAAACTTTCAAGTACCTCAAGGGAATCAACAAAGTCCAGGAGGGCAGCATCTTTCAGAAAAAGAGATGTGCAAGAACAAGGGGGCACAATTTGAAGATGGGGGATGGCTCAAGGACAATTTGAGGAAGTATTTTTTACAGAGAGGGTGGTGGACACATAGAACGGTCTTCCTGAGGAGGTTGTGGGGTCAAAAACAATGAGGGAATTCAAGAATGCATGGGAGAGACATAAGGCAATTCTAGTGGGGGTAGGAAGTAGGCTGTTGGTTAACTAGGATCTGCAGCTTATGCAATAGGTAGAGAAATGGGCAGACTAGGTGGGCCAAACGGTCCTTATCTGCTATCAAAGTCTATGTTTCTATGTTTAATATGCTTTTATTGCTTTAAAATGAAACAACATACAACACAGACACACAGACAAAGCAATGGGTCTGGTTGAAATTCACCCCAGGATTCTTTGGGAGCTAAGGGAGGAGCTCACAGCATCTCTGGCTGAACTATTTAGCCTATCGCTTGAACTAGGGAGGTCCTAGGGACAGGAGAGAGGCCAGTGTGATCCCTCTCATAAGAGCAGAAGTAGGGAAGTCATGGGCACCACCGCCTGGTTAGCCTCACCTCGACTGAGCAAAACAATGGAAGCCCTGCTGAAAACAGAATTCTAAAATCTCTAGAAGAAAGCAGTAATGTGGATCCAAAACAACATGGTTTTATCAAAGGTAGATCATGCCAGACTAACCTAATAGATTTCTTCAGCTGAGCAACCAGCAATGTAGATCAAGGAGGTGCTGTGGATGTGGTATATCTGGACCTCAGCAAAGTCTTTGACTCAGTTCTGCACAGAAGGGTGCTGAACAAACTTGCCAGCAAGGGAACTGGGCAGAGGGAGGTAAACTGGATAAGGAGTTGGCTGAGTGGGAGAACCCAAAGAGTAATGGTAAATGCACCTTATCGGAGAAAAGAGAGGTGACTAGCGGAGTGCCGCAGGGGTTGGTTTTGGGTCCCATCCTCTTTAATGTCTTCATAGGGGACATATCGGAAGGCTTAGAAGGAAAGGTGAGCCTGTTTGCTGACAACACAAAGTTTTGTAATAGGGTAGACATTCCTGGTGGAGTACACAAAATGAAGGAGGATCTCAAAAAATTGGAAATATGGGCAAAAACATGGCAGCTAAAATTCAATGAGAAAAAGTGCAAGGTCATGCACCTGGGGAGGGCAACCCAGGTGAAGAATACCATATTGGGGGCATCAAACTTAAGGCCACAAAGCAGGAGCGAGATCTGGGGTAATTATAATGGAAGATCTAAAAGACCAAGCAATGTGAGAAAGCTGCATTAAAAGCAAATGATATGCTGGGATGCATAGGAGAGGAATTACTAGTAGAAATAGAGAAGTAGTAATGCCACTCTACAGATCACTGGTGAGGCACACCTGAGTACTGCTGCATACTTCAGCAACCACATCTTAGAAAGGATGTGGGAGAGTGGAGACGGTGCAAAGAAGAACCACCAAAATGGTACGAGGACTGCATCAGAAACCATACGAGGAGAGAGACTGAGGAATCTCAACATGTATTCCTTGGAACAATGGAGGGAAAGGGGAGAGATGACTGAAACCTTCAAATACATGAAGGGAATAAACAGGGTACAGGTTCAGGACGTTTTTAATCTCAAGAGTTTATACAAGAACTAGAGGATATGCTATGAAGCTAGACGGAGGGAAATTCTGGAGCAATACACCGAAGTTCTTTTTCACAGAGAGGGCGGCTGACGCATAGAACAACCTCCCCGGGATGTGGTGAAGGCAAAAACAGTCAGGGAATTCAAGAATGTATGGGATAAATACAAGGGCATCATAACACTGAGTAGCAGATGAGGGAGGGGGTAGGTTCTTGGCAGATTAGATGGATCTTGTTGTCCACTTTGTCACAACTTCTATGTTTCACATAGAAAACAGCACATAACAATGAGTGCTTTGGCCCGTGAGTCCAAAATTCTCCCAGGGATTGAAATTTAGTAGACACCACAGAACAGGACAGATCTGGATAGTAGGAAAAGGGCTCACTCAAAGTCAGAGGGATCTTAGAGAATTTATGGACACCATGGGACTCACTGACCTCTGCAGATTGTCACATCCCACCTAAAGTATTAAACGTTTCAGTCTATTCTCCATAAAACCTTTTCTTTTTTTTTCTATTTTTTTCTTTATCTGGCAGGACCCCCGTTATCCATCACCCCTGGTCACAGCCCCCAGAGACCTCCACCACTGCCTATTGCTGCCGGGGACCCTTGGTCACCCCTGGCTTACCCCTCCGGAGAGGGGCGTGCCAACTCGCGACCACGGAGCTAGTGTCTGGTTGGGGCCCTTGCAGCGACAGTGATGAGGTGAGGTCCTCTGGGGAATGCTTCATTCTCACGGTGGTCCTGCCTGCCTGCCTCCATTTTTCTTCACTTTTCCTCCCACAGGCGGGGACGTGCAATGACACCGCATCGCCCTTGAGATACTGAGCGTCGGCAATGTGAGATCTCCCGGCCTCCGCCAGGAAGTCCTCAGTGCTCAATGCTTCCTCACCTCCCACCAGAGAAGGAGAGCTGTCCATAGATGCTCCATCCTTCTCTCCCCGTCAAGTTTTCTGATCGACCGTCCGCTCTCGAACCCGGTCGCCTGCATCGCAAGCAGAAAGCCCACCGCTGCGCCAACGGGCTGGCATAAACCTTTTCACATATACACTTTTTCTTAGTGGGAGATGGAACTTATTCACGGTATCCATATTTGTGAACATAGTGTCAGGGTCCTCTCTGACCACCAAGGACGTCAGCAGGCGTATGCAGTGTACACAACGGCATGCACAATTTTCAGATTTGGTTATCATTCTGTCAATTTCCCGCCTGCCTAGCCTGCTTCTTTTGTTTACTGATGCCCGGTACACTAAGCTGGATCAAAACAGTAATGGGCTGTTCCAGGCTACTGGTAGTAATGCGTGATTGCACTGCTGTGGGGCATGACTGGGCTGAGTCATGCGGCTAGCAACTTCTTCCAGCTGACTGGCTGTGATGTCATTTGTAATGCTGCAATTGGTCGAGGCAGGCGGAGGTGGATCTGCAGGCTTTTTAAACCCAACATAAAGTTACCTTTTTTTTGCGGCTCTGTTCCCGTAGTTGTTTTTTCACTAGGATGACTCACTGGACGACTGTGGCTATTCAGCATCGGTGGTGGCAGCAGCATTTGGAGGACCAGGACAATCGATTCAGGATGGTGCATCAGTGGATAGCAGCAGACTTAGAAGAATTTGCAGTGGACCCTCACTTGTCACCCCAGAAAGCAGAAACTGAACTGAAAAAGAGAGCGGTGTGCCGTGTGTGTTCTACAGGCTAGCAGATCGAGAGGTCGGGTACTAGATAGATCAGATCCCTACCTGAACATTTCAAATTGCAATTGCAGCACATTCATTCCTCATTCAAATTCATAGATACATAGATACATAGACAGTGTCGGCAGATAAGGGCCTATGGCCCACCCAGTCTGCCCATTTGAGCTTGTAAGTTCAGTTTGTTTTCCTAGAAGTCTGTTGCCCCTTACCCCTGACCTCCAGAATTCCTTTATGACTATCCCATGCATTCTTAAATCCCGGTTGTTTCAGCCCCCACCACTTCCTCTGGCAGGGTGTTCCACTTGTCCACCACCCGTTCTGTGAAGAAATTCTTCCTCATGTTTCCTCTGAATCGTCCTCCCTCCAACTTCATCCCATGCCCTCTAGTCCTGGAACATCTTTTTGGCTTAAAAATAGTGTTTTCCTGTACCCTGTTCCTCCCTGTAAGATACTTGTATGTCTCTATCATATCCCCTCTCTCCCTCCTCTCCTCCAGGGAGTACATGTTCAGTTCCTTCAACCTGTCTTCATAGGACTTGTGATGCAATCCATGCACCATCTTTGTTGCCCTCCTCTGAACCTTCTCTACCCTGTCTATGTCCTTACGTGTATGGTCTCCAGAACTGTACACTGTACTCCAGGTGGGGCCTCACTAGTGTCTTGTATAGCGGAATTATGACCTCCTTTTCCTGCTGGTGATGCCCTGCCTATGCATCCCAGCATCCCATTTGCTTTACCTGCTGCCTTGTCACACTGTTTCCTACCTTGAGGTCAATAGAGATGACAACCCCAAGATCCCTTTCCTGCTTGGTGCATGCTATCCTCACCCCAACTGATATATTGTGCCAGGGTTTTTGTGCCCCATATGCATTATCTTGCACTTCTTTGCATTGAATTTCAACTGCCAAACCCCTGACCATTCTTCAAGTTTCTGCAGGTCGCTTCTCATTCTGTCTACACCTCTGGTGTGTCTACTCTGTTACAGAGCTTTGTGTCATCAGCGAACAGTGAAATTCTGCCTTCTAGGTTCTGCGCAATGTCACTGATGAAGATGTTGAATAGGACCGGTCCCAGCACTGATCCCTGTGGTACCCCACTGGTCACTCTTCCCTCTGTGGAGTGACAGCCATTTACCACCACCCTCTGTGTCCTGCCACCCAGCCAGTTACCTACCCACCACACTACTGTCCTGCCCACACCCATATTCCCCAGTCTGTGTAATAGTCTTCTATATGGCACAGTGTCAAAGGCCTTGCTGAAGTCCAGATATGCCATGTCCACTGCCCTTCCCTGATCCACCTCCCTAGTCACCCAGTCAAAAAATTCAACGAGGTTGGTCTGACATGACCTCCCCCTGGTGAAACCATGCTGCCTTGGGTCCTGTAGTCCATTGACAACCAGATGTTCCACCAATCTCTCCTTCAGTAGTGCTTCCATGATCTTCCCCACTACCGAGGTGAGGCTGACTGGTCTGTAGTTCCCTGCTTCCTCTTTGTTCCCACTTTTGTATAAGGGGACTACATCTGCCGTCCTCCAGTCTTTGGGTACCTCCCCTGTTTCCAGTGATCGGCTAAACAGGATAGCCAGAGGTTCAGCCACCACTCTCTTAGTTCTTTAAGGACCCTGGGGTGCACCCCATCTGGCCCCATTGCTTTATCAACTTTATTACTTCCAGTTCCTTCAGGACCCTTTCTCGTGACCAATTGTGTTTAGTCCAGATTCCTGTCTTCTGAGAGTCACTGCAGGTAATCCAGTATTCAAACTGGGTGGGTGGGAAATGGGATACAAACATTTTAGTGTAGTCAGCACTGCGGCTGAACACTGAGGACTCCATTCACTGAACTGCTGTAGAGAACATGCTGCTCCACACTGTATTGATAAATTTTTGTTGGTAGGTACCAGCAGTGGGGGCAGGGGCCTCCGGTTTAATTGTGGAGGGGGAGGAGACTTTACCAGTAATCTTGATTATTTAATTAAATAAACAGAAAAATGGTAGGATCCCGGGGATGGGAGGGGCAGGCTGGGAATGGGAGGGGCAGGCTGGGAATCCCTCACAGCAGCTTATTTACATTTAAAACAGAAAACAGACTTCCGGCTGCGTCATCATCCCTAATGGCAGCTTGAATGCTGAGCTCCATGCTGAGAACAATGAAAACCCCCTATAATTCGACCCAAAATAAAGTCAAACAATCTCACACTTCAGTGCCGAAGGGGAACAGACACAAAGGGCAACTTCTAACAGAAAAAAATGTCGGAGATGGCACAGGAGAGGAAAGCATTGCAGCCTGAGGCTTCTGACTCCGAGCTCTCTCAAGCATCTGCGGATATAGGCCAGCTCAATTCTGCAAGCAGTACCCAATCTTTTGACTCCAACCATCCGAATGAGAGTTAAGCTGGACACAATTAAAATGAACTTTAAGCTTCCGTGCTGAAATGAAGCAGCTCTACGGGAGTTACTGAGGGACGCCGAGATTTTGGACCAAAGGGTGGATGATTCTGAGAGACAGATTACAACAGCGGAAAACAGAAATGATAACTTAGAACTGGCAGTGCAGCAAATTCAGGACACTCAACTACAAATCCAGCAATGACGGGAAGATGCTGAGAACCGAGCCAGGAGAAAAAATATAAGGCTCTATGGTATCCAGGAAGGAGCGGAGGGTCAAGACATTGCTGATTTCCTAAATACTGTACTGCGAATGACTCTTGAATTGCCAGATGACGTGGACCTTGAATTTGAGCGAATACGTAGGGCCTTACGTCCTAAGCCAGCATCACCAGATGCCCGCCCGTGCTCAGTCATAGCATGGTTCTTAAAGTATACCATGAAAGAGCGTGTCCTCACTACTGCGTGGAAGAAACAGAAAATATTTTATGGCCAAGACAGAATTTACATCGATAACGATTATGCACGTGATACCCTCAAAGCCAGATGGGAATACCAACCCTTGTTTGCGCCTTTAAAGGAACAAAAAATTAAGTTCTCCACCCCTTACCCTGCCCATATGATTATCCAGTTTTCTGATGGCAGAAGAGAGTTTGAGTCAGTGGCGGAAGCCAAGCAGGAATTACAGAAATGTGGAATACAGTTCCAGGAAAGACCAAAGGAGCAGAGAGGATCACAGAGAGCTAAAAGGTGGCGTAATGTGTCACAAGCTAAAGCCAGGAAAAATAACACTCATACCCTGCCAACTGACTTGGTTAAAACTCTGGCCTCCTTTAGATGTATGGTCACAAATCCCTGATTTGTTCACAGAGTTAATTTCCAGTGCAAATAGTTGAGTCTCATCGAACAATTCTACACTACCTTCTGAAATTTATCACTATAAGGTAAGACTGCAACTAATCTGGACTCTTAGCCTTACCATACCGAGGCAGAATATTGAGACTGAGGATCCAGGTTAAATCAGCAGGAACTGCATGAATAAAAGATTGAGACACTTACCTGAGCCACAGGTATTTGATCGTTGCAGCCCGACTCCCAGACTTTCAGACTGGGCTTGGGGAGGACAGGGTATAATCAGTATTTTTTTGTTAGGCCCCTGGTTGTAATGATGTAGTCTGGAAGCAGCCGAAACACTCAAACTTCACCTGCTTTTTTAAGGGCCAAATAACAATCTGGCATATGGGGGGTTGATTAGAGTCCTGTATGAGCTCTCTTGCATTTGCTGGGAAGTTGAGGGGGGTGCGGGGAGCAGGGGAAGTGCAACAGGAAAAACTGGAGGGGAGATAACAATGTAATTACTGTGCGTTTGCAGTGGTACTCCCCCGTAGTTGAACTGGGTTGATACTGCAGAATCAGCAGAGCTTTACAATTCTTAAGACAAGTGCCACACCCCTCCGGTGCACGGAGATCATTATAGGGACCAGGGGTTGATCTTAGGACCTTACTGAAGCCTTATCAGCCCAGCTACATTTTCTTTAACAGAGTAGGTTGCTACTCGGCACCAGGGGGATAGAATGATGCCTTTATGCACCCTTGACCTTTTTTGCTTTTCTAATTACCACAGGGGTGTTGAGGCCCCACTCATGGTAACCCTTAGTTGCCCACAGTTAGGGGGCGAGATTAACCCCTAGGAGGCCCGGCTTATGCTTCAAGCTGGATTACCTTCCCCCCAGCGGCAGGTAAACCTTCTGCTTTGGAAAAGGAGGAGATACAGTTATCCTCCCTACCTTGGAAGCCAAATAACCACTGAATTCAGAGTTTCACAGTTTTGCACAAATGTTTCCCTGGGTGGCCCAGTTGGTAGCCCATCACAGGTTTGGCCCAATAGTTTGGGCTGGTTTAGCTTTTGATTCATATAATGTTACTAACATATTAACATGCTACAGTAAAATGCCAGCAGAGTAGACCTAATGGTCTCTCGAGTCTGCTCGATTTTCAGAACCCACACTGAGGGCTGATTTTAGTGTCCCCAGTCCCAGATGTTCCACCTGTATTGTGCCTGGTCAGATTTACCCTCCCCCTCCTCCTGTATCTGTCCCATCCCTCTTAAACGTGTCCACAGTCTTCATCTCTACCAGCTCCCTGGGCAGTGCATTCCATGGCTCCACCACCCTTTCAGTGAAATAACATCTCCTCCTCTCCCTCTGAGCCCCTTCCAGCTTACACCCATGACCTCTTGTTGCCCCACCCTCCTTCCTTTGGAGCACCCTGACTGGGCCTCCTTTATTGATCCCTTTCATGTACTTAAAGACCTCTATCATGTCCCCCCATCCCTCCTCTCCTCCAGAGTGTACATGTCGAGCTCCTTGAGCCTCTCCTCATAGGTCCTCTCCCCAGACCCCAGATCATTTTGGTTGTCCTCCTTGGACCCTCTAGGAGTGTAATGTCCCTCTTTAAATGTGCTCTCAAAATCATACACAACTCAAGGTGTGGCCTAACCAAGCAGTTGTACAGTGGAAGGATCACATCCGCTTTTCTGGACGTAATCCTCTGGCAATGCATCCCAGCATCCTATTTGCCCTTGCCGCTGCCTTCCTACAGGTCTCCGAGTTGTTCATTTTGACATCTACCACTACCCCCAGGTCCCTCTCACCCTCCGTGATTTGAATCATGTCTCCTCCCAGGGTATACCCCTGGCCTGGATTTCTGACTCCCAGGTGCAGAACCTTGTACTTCCCAACATTGAATTTTAGTTTCCATTTTCCCGACCACCTTTCCAGAGCCTCCAGGTCCTCCTGCAAGGCCACCCTCCCTTCCTCCCCATCCACCACTGCACCTAGCTTTGAGTCATCTGCAAAGAGACTCATCTCACTCCTGATCCCGCTCCTGATGTCTGAGATATAGGCGTTGAACAGGAGTGGCCCCAGCACTGACCCCTGGGGAACCCCACTAGTAACCCACCTTGGGATGAGGCTAACCCTCCAACCACCACTTTCTGAGTACGCTCAGAGAGCCAATTTCCAATTCATCTTAGCAACTGTCTCCCTACCCCCATTTCCATTCCCATGTTGTAACAGATATTTTTATTATTATTTTTTTGTCACAACTTATCAGAGTTACCACTTGGCATGGAACAATGTATGAGAAACAGCATGATGAAACAGTAAGTCTCTGGCTTGGTGAGTCACTGAAAATCTTGGTGTTGGACAGCGGGTTAAATCACTATGGTTCATTTGGGAGAAGGGGAAGTAGGGAGAGGGGCTTGATAGGGGTAGGACAACTGAAAGGTTGCACGCAATGATGACTATGTGGTATAAACAAGGATTCATAGATATGTACATCCAAAAATGACTAAGCCATCATTGGTGCTCTCACTAAATATCAATGGGATTCATTCCCCAATCACTTTTCAACTAGGTTTAGAACAGTCAGTCTCACACCCTACCAGGAGTAATAATATTCTGGATTTAATTTTCACAAATAACACAGATTTAGTATCATCTCCTGTAATACTACCACCACTGGGTGACAGTGACCATAACATGCTAACATGCAATATTCAAAAGTGTGCGCAGAGTAACAATGGAATAACAAAAATCAAAAATGATCATCAAGCTGACTACAAAAGCATTAAAGATTATCTGGCCTCATAGAATTGGGAAAGTGACCAGAAAAATCTTGACCTTGAGCAAACATGGGATAAAATAAATCAAAATAGATTTTTGCATAAATAAATGGGTTCTTGACAGAGTTAAATATAATAATAATAAATAAAGGATACCATTATGTTGTTCTATCAAAAAAAACCAAAAACAGAGCATACAGTAAATATAGCAAAACTCAAAAAGATTCTGACTGAAACAGATTCAAGGCACTCGCCAAAAAGACAAAAAAACTTATATGTATGGCAAAACGGAAGTTAGAAATAAACCTTGCAAAAGATTTTAAAGATAATAAGAAAAAGTTTTACAACTATATCGGTTCCCTCAAAGGAAGTCAGGGGGAATTGGTCCATTAAACTCAAATTCCAAAATAATCACTGATGAAAAAGAAATGGCTGAAGAACGTAATCAATATTTTGGGAATATATTTAAATTAAAAGAAAACATAGATATAGAAATGCAACCTATTGATGACTCTCCTGTATTGTTCACTGATCAGGACACACTGGATGCCATTAGCTTAATTAAATATTAATAATATCTAGATTTATTTGAACGGAAACCGCCCGGACCAGATATTCTGTCCTACAGCTATCACGGGGGCTTAATTTACCTAACTTTAAAGACTACTCCAAGGCAGCTCAGTTTCGTCACTCCTGTTAGGCTGGCTTAACCACAATATACTGTATGGCACATTGGAAACAAATAGAAACTACCTTAAACAGCTTACAAGATATGGCCGGTTACATCTTTGCTAACCCCCCTGAATGTAGACCAATAAGCAAATTCTTTACACTTGCTAGGGAACCCTTTTGTGTTTGGTTACGGATGCTGCAACACTATTTCCAACAATCTGAAAGTCTCTATATGAGGGCTATAGCTGACGATTAGTCCTTCCCCCTTAATAGGGTTGGTGGGAGAGCAATAGCCTGGAGGTCAAAGGGACTGAGATTTGTGTATCAGGCGGTGGGACCTATGGGCATTTTGCCATTTGTTTCACTTCAGGCAGCATATGCTCTCCAGCATAATGCATTTCATGGATATATATGCAGTTCAGGTCTTACTGGGCGGCTCATGAAAATAAATTAGCAGATTTGGCAGAGAAAACCTCCACAATGGTGGGGTTGGAGGTAGCATATGCTAAGGGTACTTCTATGGATCATTGTATTAGAACATTATACAAGGCCCTACGGGAGCGACCTGGAGATTCCACAGAAACTATGAAAAATCAATGGTCAAGGGAATTACAAACAGAAATCCCCTGCCAGGCATCGGAGGGGGCTGCTAGGCAGGTCACTGGAGTTGTTCAAGCTGCTTACTGGACAGAATACCTATGGAAACTAAGATATTGATACTTTCGTTCCCCTGTGGTGACCTCTAAGTATATGAGAGATCCTTGGTGAGGCTGCTGAGCCACTCATTGCAGGCCAGACCCATATTTTGTGGGTGTGCCCACTGCTATAGGGATACTGGCAGGAGGTACTGGGTAAAATAATTGAGATCTATGAGTTGAAAGATTTAAACACCCCTGTATTTCTTTTGACTTTCACCCCTCCCTCAGGGATTAAAATAGACCCCACAACCCATAAAAAGGTCACCCTTTTAATTGCAGCTGCATATAAGACTCTAACTCGGCTGTGGTTAACACAGAACATCCCCTCCAGGTCCACCTGGGTGAAAATAACCAGAGAAATCTATTCCCTTGAAAAGTTGTCAGCTAAATTTTTGGACAAAAAAGAAACTTTTGAGCTAAGACGGAGGAAATGGGTTACGCATCAATTGGAAAAGTACCCAGACTTTGTCCCATAGCAGGGATGTAAATCTTGTTAAAGCATAATAAATAACACAAGCAGGACCTTGGAGGGTATGGGAGAAATATATAAACAATCTGGTTGGCAGTACCCACTAGTTCTGGGGGATGAGAAATTGGAGGGGAGGGCCTGGAGGGGGGCAAAACCATTCTGATTATATGTCTACCTTCTGTTTCTTTTATGCAATTGATATTTTCCCCGACTTCCTATCTCAGTGTCTGAGGATGTGAATGAAGTACTGCCTCTGTATACTGTATTATACACCATAGATGAAATGCATTTATATCTATGTATGCCAAGTGATCAGAATGTTATTTAATTGTACTACTTTTTGTTATACTTAAATAAAAACATAATTAAAAAAATAAAATAAAACAGCAAACAGCTTGATGGGGGAGAGGGAGGCGATGTTAGAGCAAATGACACACTAGTATGCCTGTTGAACAGAGCGGGCTGCTGGCAATCGTTTCCTCTAGATGCCCACCAAAGTGATCTTAGGTTGCCACAGGCACGTAGCTAATGAGCAGAAGGGCTGCTTGAGGTGGAGTCCACAGAGTCTGAGGTCTTCCCCACCTAACTGGAGCCGGATCACCCCAGTGGTTGATCTGACCAGGAGCCCTCGTGATCGCAGCAATTTCAGAAGCAGTCAGAGCTTGGCTTTCCTCATCTTGCCAACATAGCCCAGACATTTTCTTAGGCTATAGCCTGTGTGCTCTCTGAGACATCTCTGCCTTCTCTCTTCATTTGTTGTATAAATAAACCCTTTCTGTGGAGATTTCCCCCTGCATCATATGCAGTTAACTCTGCTTGAGTGCTTAAAAGGCAGAAATAATTAACAGTGCCGAGAACCTTGGCTCCTCTACTCTCCCACACCAGAGGACTGCAACCCTGCTGGGCCGCTAATCTTTCCATACTGTTGCCTATTAAAACTTATTCTCAGGCAGGTCTAGCACTGGGCAGTACAGTCAGAGAACATCTAGGCATGTTATTTTTCATTGCATTGTAACACTTTTCTTTCTTCTCCATAGGTTGTAATGATTTTATGATGGCTCTGTTACTGATGTTTTACATGATTCTATGTGCAAACAGACTGAGCTGTAGTGAAACTAATATGACTATCTGTAGTATGGAAGTTTAGTTAATATGAATGATATCGGAAGAGAATGAGACATGGCTGTGTCGTTATCTAGGACCCCAGGACCGCTTTTTGTTTGTTTTCTGTTTTTTCATACATAGTGAATTCAGTGTAAAATAAGTACTAATCTCCACTGAGATTAAAATGTATTCTCACCCTACAAGAGAATTCCATAGCCTGGTTGTGGATAGTGCTCCTGTCATCCACCACCTGGCAACAGCGCACTGGTTCTAGTAAACACCCAACCAGATTTGGTGACATACAGCTATCCCTTCCCCAGTCTGGCTCGCTCCCTGTTTTAGTTTTAGTTTTAGTTTGTGGCCATACCCACTACCCTGCTGGGATTCCTCAGGACAGAGGCATCACATTCCACCTAGGGATAACCACTTCTAGTACTCCCCCCCCCCCATCATTCCCTCGTCCCTTGGAGCACGTGCACTGTGGAGGCTGAGGCTCCTAGCATCACTTCCTCCTAGCCCTGAGAGGAGAAGTCCAGATAAGAACTCTCCATCTAGGGCAGAGAGTTCCCAACACTAGGAACTCCTATCCTGGAAGCCTGAGATTTACTTGGTCTCATGTATGTAGTTAGTGCGTAATGTTCTTTGTTGGTTATTGCTGGTACTGTCTGGGAAACTGTTAAGAGGACTTAACTGTTAAGAGGACACTATATTAGCTATGCACCTGAAAAGGAAAAGGAGTGTAAGGCACAAAGGGAAGACCTTATGGGGACATTGAAGTTTCTGCAATTACTTCATGAACAGGGCACACTGAGAGATCCCACACAGCTAACAAGGAGTTAAAAACCAGCTGGATGAGTTGGTTCAGCAACAAACAGAAAAAGCCTTATAATACATGATTTGGTAACTGAGGGGAAAAAAGGACAGAAAATGTTTTAAATGTTGGCATTTCTTGAAGGAGATATTGGATAAACTCTCAGAATTCTAGCTTTTAGCATCTGATTAAGTGTAACATATGCTGCAGTAGCTTGTCATGTAATTAAGTCATTATATTCACAATCAGAAATTCAGAATACATTTAATATGGTCTTGTTACTTGTACACCAGGAAGAAAAGTATACCATTTGAATTGTTCATGCTCTGACACAAACTGTCTTTTCTAACACGCATGCAAAAGGTATCTGACACCTTACAGTGGTTTAAGTACAGGAACTGCATTCATTCTGTGGTACAGTGCAACCCTGATTATCCGGAAACCCCATATAACGGACTGGACCACTGTCTCCCGAGTATTTGGCTACTGTATATAGGAATTAATGGAGCAGAATAATCGGGGTGGATAATCAGTGTTTTACTGCATACTCTGTTTTTCTACTGCTGCTAAATTGCTACATTGGGTCATTCAGGTCATTTAGTGACTAGCATGCTGTGGTGTTAAGATATCCATGGAAGAACCATGCAGTTGGTTTAAAATTCAAGTATGGATGGTACCTGCGTCGTAACTCTCCCTGGGTAGTCTGTGTTTTCCTTCAGCAAACTAATGTTGGCTAGTATAAAACCACTATGTGCAGTGGGAGATGGCACTGACAAATTAATTTTAAATGGTCAGCATTTTCAGTCCTTTACTGTCTAGCATGCTGTGATGGTAAGACATTCGGGGCAACCATGCAGTCAGTTTAAAATTCAGGTATGGATGGTACCTGCCATCGAACTCTCCCCAGGGTAGTCTGTGTTTGTTCTTTGGCAAACTAGTGTTGGCTAGTATAAAAACAGTACAGTATGTGCAGTGGAGATGGCACTGACAAATTCATTTTAATCACTGGCATTTTTCGGTCCCACGTGGTTCACGCCAGCCATCTTGGAGTGTTTCTGAGTTTCTGTGGTACCCCTGTCCAGCTCACTGCAAGGATTTTAGGTGGACAAGGAGGAGAAAAAGTCTATCCGGAGTGAGTGTGAGCAGAGAGGAGCAGGAAGGATGGAGGAGCTGAGACAGCATGTGCTCAGTTTACTAAAATACGAAGCTCATTTATTTTTTCCTCCCCAATCACATCAAACCCCGATCATCTGGACTCACATTTATCTGAACCGATCCTATGTCTCCAGTGCAGTTCAAATAAATGGGGTTCTTCTGTATCACAACCATAAGACTGAATGTTTTATTTGTGCAGGTGTAGTTGTAGAGGCCACTGAGTTTGCTTTTATGCAAAAGTTGTGGGTAGAGCAAGTGGGGTACTGGAACCATAGGGAGAGATATCACCAGCAGAAGAAAGGAGGTGGTGATGCCACTGTACATGTCATTGGTGAGACCCCATCTGAGTACTTTGTCCAGTTCTGGAGACCTCATCTCCATAAGGACATAAACAGGGTAGAGCAGTTCAGAAAACTCAACAAAAATGGTGCCGTGCCTGCACCAAAAGTCATATGAGGAGAGATTGGAGGACCTCAATATGTATACCTTGGGGGGGGGGGTATGATAGAGACCTTCAAATATCTCAAGGGCATAAATAAGATACAAGAGGGTAGCATCTTTCAGAAAAAGAGATGTTCTAGAACAAGGCGTCATGACATGAGGCTGGAAAGAGGTAGACTAATGGGTAACATGAGGAAGTATTTCTTTACAGAAGGGGTGGTGAATGCATGGAACAGACTCCCAGTGGAGGTGGTAGGGGCTAACATGGTAGGGGAAATCAAAAATGCATGGGATAGGCATAGGGGAACCCCTAACGATAGGAAAGAGAATAAAGCCAGAGATCAAGTAGGGCCTGTGGCTTTAACGGGCATCGGCAGGCATATGCTCAGTACGACTGCGCATATTATAAAAATCAAGGGGGAAAACAAGACAAGCATACTTAGAAGCAACAAACAAACTGGGCTGCTCTGGGCTTTTGACATAAAAAGCAAGGATTTTTTGGAGGAATCTGCAAGCCGACTGAGAGTCAGGGCGGCCGGTGATTTTGAGTCACGGGGGAGGGGGGGAGACAACACACACCCAAACCACGCATCAGTAGTCTCACTAACTGCATTTTTCTTGAATCCACTCTTATTCCTGATAACAGACAGCCTGGAGCTCAGTCTCCCACTGGCTCAGGCTCCTGCCACTGGTACATGCCAATTGGCCTTGAGGTTGAGCCCAGCATTTGCCGTTAGTCTCCTGCTGATTGGCTGCTTTGTGTGCAGCAAGCCAGTCAGTGAGAAGTTTGAATGGTCATCCCTTCCCATACAGCACCACTTCAGTTTCTGACTGCCATGTCTAACTGGCGGTTTAACAGCATGCAAGTGCAACTGCATTGAGGATGGGAGAGGAAGCAAGCAGCTGCAGAATTTGCCAACGGAACCCGGAGTTGCGATGTCGAGGATCAGTAATCAGAGCAGCGAGAAGCTAGGCTTAACTACAGATGAGGACTACTTGGAGAGGAGAGAGAGTGAGAGCTGGCGAGACAAGAGAGAGGTGTCCATCCCATGAGGTAGGCTTTTTGTCCCCCCCAACACCAAAACAAGCACATCACAAAATGGGTTTATTTCTGACTAGCAAACTGCTTGTTAATTTAAAGAATGTTAACTGTTGATGTTGTTTTGCCAAGCTGCTCAAGTTAAAAAATACAAGCAAGTCACTGTGGTCGGTGGGCAGTCACTGGGCAGAGAAGTGGGTTTTAGTTGGTAGTAATAAGGTGGGGGGGGGAGGAAAGGTTAAGCATTTTTTAAGGCTGTGGTCTGAGAGAAGAAATCTGAGGATCAGATTTCAGTCACAGTGTTTGAGGGCTGATTGCAGTGAGTCACTGAGAGCAGCCTTTGTTTCACTCTGAAGCTGCAAGCAGAACAAGAGAGAAAAGTGGGCTCTGACTAGGCTAACATTTTCAGAAGGGCGCATATGCACAGATGAACTTTTTACTTGGGTCTTTATTTTATTAGCAAGCTGCCAGTAAGATGCCCCCTCGGTAAGTGCTGAAATGCTTTTGTGTGTTTCTTTCTTTTTGCAGCAAGTCACAGAAGGTAAGGATCTCCAACAGCATCAAGACACTGGGAGCTACATACTGCATGCCTGCCAGCCTTGCACTGTCCACAATATCCTGTGTGCAAAGATAAACTTGCAGTTGAGTATGAAAGTCTGCACTTCGGGTTGTTGCTTTGTATTTTGTTGGGGGTTAACAGTATCGATGCAGACTTTCCATTACTGTGCAACCCTTACCCCAGCCAAGAGCAGCATCCTTGAAGCCAGGACCCCCCCCCCCCAACTTGTACACAGACAAGGCATCAAGCCACAAGTTGGCATAAGCAATAGGTATCACCCCTGGCACTGAGACAAATACCTGGCTTGGCATCTAGAGGGTGGGGGGGTTAGAGTGCAACACGAACATTTGTATTTACTCCAGGTTCTGGGGGAGAGAGGTGTTAGGGCTACGCTAGGTCTAACTTCTGACAATTCACACGGAGGAAGCACAGATGTAATGTCCACTACTGAAGATGGGATTGTACAGTATGGCTTTATTTACACAAGTTGGAAAAACAGAATGAGGTGGTCCCCAGGTTTGTCACTGTACACACAGAAGAAAGAACTTTCTTTTCCAGAACAACAACTGTTTTGGGCTTGTAGAACATGAATTTCCTCACAAAACACATTCAAACTGTTCATCCCTCTGAACTAGGGATACCTTGAACTTTACTTTCCTAAAGTGTATATCTTGTGGGAGTTGCCACACACTTTACAACATTTCACAAATTCCTCCTGACGCGATGAACGTTGTTAACATGCCCAGGGTAACCTGGTGCCCATACATGAACCAGTTGGCCCTGACTGAGAATTAAAATGAGGTTATGCTCACTCTGGCCCCAACCAGTCTCTGCTATTCCTTCTAGGTTACACCAAATGAGCCTTCTATTCCCTCAAAATGCTAAGGACTCCCAACTTTAACTGAACATTCAGCACATTTTTGTGGTGATACAGAAGCCCTGACAGGTGCACTCTAGCCTTATCTCTGGGCACATACACCTCAGACAACCCCTAAGAATAGTCCCATGAACCTGTACTCATGGTTTTGTTATTGTCCCTTTTATACAGACATGAATGCAAGAAGGGAAACACCTCTTCATTTCACAAGTAGCTTGTTATAGCTTCAAATTACTTCAAATTCAAATGACTAATGATTCTTCCCTCATGGCTGTTTTTACTGTTTTTCATCCTCCTCTTCCTCTGCTCCTTTCTTGACAAAGGCATCTGAGTACCTCTAACTACTCTAAGTCTGCTCCCCTTCCCATATCTCCTCCTACCCTTCCCACCTTGACCATTCCTCCAATGTTTTGTTTTTTCCTGTGATGTACTGTATTATACTGGCTTATTGAAACCTTTATAATTTGCTGACCATTCTATGTAACATGTCTTGTTTGTTTGTACCTTGATGATGTGGAACCTTTGTAAAAGAGCCATTGGCTCAAAGGTAATAATTCCTAGAACAATAAGCTAAACTAAACTAAAATTGCACACTTTTTCTTTCTGGGCAGCTGACACTCTTCAGGATCTTCAGGGACTGCCCCTGGATCCACAGAACTACAGTTCAAACTACATTTTCTTTGGAAATGACCCACTGGGGTCCTGCAGGCAACAGTCTCCACCACTTCTTCTGGTACTGCTGAGTCTCACACACTGGGGTAAGAAACTGCCAGAGGTCCTCACCCAGTCTCAGAGGAGACTGTAGGCACCTCCACACCTGAGCACTGCTGCTCGCTCAAAGATCCACACTTAACTACTGCTGACTACAGACTGACTCCCATCTGAACATTCTAAACTTCCCCTAGCACCTGATTCCAAAGTGACTTATGCTGTTGTGAGAATTCTAAATGACATAATCCATTCTCCCTCAGACTAGCTGAGTAAACAATGATGCCACATTGTAAGGAGCTTTTAACAACTCCCTACAGACTGCCCAGAAACCTTCCTTGTCTAAACACTGATGGGATTCTAGTAACCCCAGGGACTGGGTAGTTACACTCACTGTCAACCAGGTGAGCTTGCTGTCCGAACAAGACTATGGTCTGCAACGCAGGCCATCCAACCTCTGCATGCCCTACAGGGGAGGTGGCTAGGCTCACCTACCTAGGCTGAAACATAGGCAGGTTGCACCAGAGAACAGAAGCCCACTGAAGCAACTTCAGCTTCACCTAACAACTCTCTCAGGACTTCAGTGGTTCCATAAGACTGCCTGAAGCATGCCCTAACAGACAGCACTAGTGACCCCTATCTGGATGAGGACCACCAGCCTGCCTATCCCCTAGCCTCTAGGGAAAAGCTATCTGACCTATGCTACTTACTGGGGTAACCTATCCCCATACACTTTCACAATTCCAGACTGTAGACTGCTTTAGAAACATACAGAAGGCATTGCTATGCATTTTCCAAACCCCAGCAATACATACTAAACTTGAAAAGTAAAAACATAGTTAACATTTCCTAGTTAAACATACATTTCTAACACCCAAAACACTCTAAAGGAGGACACTGTGGAGCCCCAAACATTCTCTTTGTCTTCTTTTCTTTGCTCAGGAGCACCTGCAAAAGAAAACATTCCAAAACACATCCTGTAAGAAAACACAGTGACCAAAACTTCCCACCAGCAGACACTATCCGATCCCAAAAAGGTTTTAAAGGGTCTTCTACAAAAGGCAATATAAAAATATAAAAGAACACATTTACAATAACATTTGGTGGGAGTGGGGTACCTACAAAGTCCTGGATACTAAAGGAAGAATGTCCTGAGTGCACAAGGCACTCCATGCAAGAAGAGTTTTTGTAGGTCGAAGCCTGCAGAAAACTGTTCTTGGACAGACTCGAGGCCTGCTGACACTGCAGTCCAGATACCAGGATTGTCTCTTTAGAACCAACAGTTCCATGGACATCTTCTATTAGATACACAGTCAATATAAAGAGGAAGTTCTACGCCTTACCAGACTCTCGGTGCTGGTAGGCAATCTGAATCACCTCTTTGGACATGGGCTGGACCACCCCTCCATCTGGGCTGAAGAAAATATTCGGATTGTGCTTTTCCACATCACCTGCTGGACCTGGTAGCTGCTGGATATGAGCTGGATCTTCCAGCAGAGCTGCACCCATGTTGTTCTCCTCCGCTTGGCACTTGGCAGGAGATGTGCATCACTAAAGCTGCACCCACATTGTTCTCCTCCGCTTATGCACCATTAAAGCTGCACCCTCGGTTGTGGCTGACTTTCACATCGGCACAATGTTGGAGAAGTGGCACTCAAGGGTAGTACCACTTAGGATGTGGGGCATAGACTACTGTCCCATCTAGTCGAACAATTATTTTGTCATGAACAGTCTCTTTGCCAGTTTTGCCTATTACTCTGACTGAATCAATAATAATAATAAATGTTATTTATATAGTGCCTTTCCAAGGCGCTTTAACATACAAGTGAATAAACCAAGATAAAATCATAAAAACACAACACAAATATAAATAAATCAGTAAAATCAGTAAAATCAATTCGGATAGGCAAGGCGCCACAGATGGGTTTTTAGGGCCTGCTTGAAACCCCCCATGGTTGCACACTCCTGTAGCTGATGGGGTAGAGAATTCCACAGGGCTGGGGCTGCAGACATGAATGCACAGGCCCTCGATGACTTTAAGGATACCCTAGGAATCTCTAGCAACCCTCGCCAGCCGAACGGAGCAGTCGCCCAGGGCAGAGGGACAGGAGCTCTTTCAGGTAGTCCAGGCCCTGTCCATGTAGGGCTTTATAAGTCAGAAGTCCGACCTTGAAGGTGATCCACCACTGAACAGGTGGCCAGTGCAGTTTGTGCAGCACCGTGTGATATGACACACCCGGGGTCCCTAATAACAACCGGTTACAGGATTCTGCACCAGCTGCAAGCGTGGATAAAACCCACGGCAGCCCTAGGTACAGGGAGTTGCAGTAATCAAGGTGGGAGGTCACAAATGCATGGATCAGCATGGGAAGATTGCCGGACGGAACTAGGTGCTTGACCCTGGCGATGTTCCTCAGATGGTAAAAGGAGGACTTGATGACTGCAAACACCTGAGATTGCAGTGTCAGCCCGTTCCCAAGAATTTCCCCCAGGTCCCGCACCCATTCAGAGGAAGAAGCTGGGAGCCCCCCAAGTAAAGCCCAGTAGGCTGACCAGCCCCAGATCTCTCTATCTGGCGACCCGGATCCACAACCATCACCTCAGTCTTTCCCAAGTTCAACTTCAGCCAGCTGGAATTCATCCAATCCTGGATTTCAGCGAGGCAGTTATTAAATACCAAAGCGCACTATCCTGGTTGGGTGCAAAAGACAGACAGAGCTGGGTATCATCAGCATAGCAGTGAAACCTCAGCCCATACCATCTCACAATGCCTCTGAGGGGCAGCATGTACACTGGGAACAGCATGGGGGACAACACTGAGCCCTGAGGGACCCCACATGGCAGAGAGAATGGGTCGGAGGAAAATATCCCTGATACCACCCTCTGTGTTCTGCCAGTGAGAAAGGACTTAAACCACCTGAGAACTGTACCAGACAGGCCACAGATGAACCTCAGGCGCTCAAGTAGCACCCCATGGTCCACGGTGTCAAAAGCTGAAGAGAGATCAAGAAGTACCAAGATGGGATGGCTTTAAGTTCCGACCTCTCACCATCAAAAGATTATTAGAAACATAGAAATATAGACTTTGACGGCAGATAAGGACCACTTGGCCCACCTAGTCTACCCATTTCCCTACCTAGAGGATAAGCTGCAGATCTTATTTAACCAACAGCCTATTTCTTCCTACCCACCACAAAAAATTGCCTTATGTCTGTCCCATGCATTCTTGAATTCTCCCAGTTTTAGACCCCACAACCTCCTCAGGAAGGCTGTTCCATGCATCCACCACCCTCTCTTTGAAAAAATACTTCTTCACATTGCCCCTAAGCCATCCCCCCTCTATCTTCACATTGTGTCCCCTTGTTCTTGCACATCTCTTTTTCTGAAAGATGCTACCCTCTTGGACTTTGTTGATTCCACTGAGGTACTTAAATGTTTCTATCATGTCCCCCCTCTCCCTCCTTTCCTCAAGGGTATACATATTAAGCTCCTTTAGTCTCTCCTCGTATGGCTTCTCTTGCAGACCCTGCACCATTTTAGTTGCCCTCCTCTGAACTGTCTCTGTCCTGTCTATGTCCTTGCGGAGATGGGGTCTCCAGAACTGGATGCAGTACTCCAGATGGGGTCTCACCAACTGTCTGTACAGGGGGATAACAACTTCCTGTTTTCCGCTGGTGATGCCTCTTCTTATACATCCCAGTATCCCCCCAGCCCTCCCTACCGCCTTCTCACATTGCTTGCCAACCTTAAGGTCATCTGATATGATTACCCCCAGGTCCCTTTCCATTTTTGTTGTTGTTACTACCTCCTCCCCATTGTGTAATCTTTCCTGGGGTTCTGTTTCCCAGGTGCATTACTTTGCACTTCTTTACATTGACTCCAAGCTGCCATACTTCTGACCATTCCTCCAACCTTGCCAAGTCCCTTCTCATCCTTTCCACGCCTCATGTATCAACCCTGTTGCAGATCTTTGTGTCATCTGCAAAGAAGCATACTTTTTCCTTCCAGTCCCTCTGCAATGTCACTTATAAAGACATTAAAAAGGACTGACCCAGTACTGAACCTCATGCGGTACCCACTAGTAACCCCTCTTCTTCAGAGTGGACTCCATTTACAATTACTTTCTCTGTCCTGTTGTCCAGCCAATGTTTTACCCAGGCTACCACCCTGGGACCCACTCCTAGGCTGGTTAATTTGACTATTAATCTTTTGTGTGGGACTGTGTCAAATGCCTTGCTAAAGTCTAGGTAGACCATGTCCACAGCCCCTCCCTGGTCTACTACTTTGGTCACCCAGTAAAAGAAATCCATTAGATTTGTCTGACATGACCTTCCTGCTGTGAACCCATGCTGCCTTGGGTCCTGTGCCCCTCTGGCCTCTAGGTACTCAACAATTCTTTCCTTTAGAAGTGATTCTATCACTTTCCTACCACAGAGGTCAAATTGACAGGTCTGTAGTTTTCTGCCTCTGTCTTGGTCCCACTTTGTGAAGGGAATCACATCTGCCTTCCTCCAGTCTCAGGTACCACCCCATCCTCCCATGATTTCTTAAAAAGGGTAGTCAGTGGTGTCACAAGTTCTCTGCTTAGTTCTTTTAGAATTCTGGGGTGAATTCCATCTGGCCCATTGCTTTTATTGAGCACCCAAACCAGCGCAGTCTCGGTACTATGCCTCTTTTGAAAACCGGATTGGAGAGGTTCGTAGATGTCATGGATGGTCAAATGGTTCTCCAGCTGTAGGGCCACAGCCTTCTCAATAACCTTCCCCACAAAGGGAAGATTAGAGATGGGTCTGTAGTTAGCAGGGCAGCCTGGGTCCAGAGAAGCTTTCTTCAGAAGGGTTGTCACCACCGCCTCCTGCAGGGAGCTAGGAAACTCTCCCGACTCAAGGGAGCACCAGGCTATCTGTGCAAGGACTAGGCCAACAATGTCACAACAACCCATAAGCAGGGAAGTTGGGTCCAGATCCAAACTACAGCATATAGGGTGATACCTGGACAATCCATATAACATCCCCAACTCCAGCCGTGTCAAGGTACTCCAGGCAAAGTGAGAAAGAGTGACCAAACACCGATCACTAACATCCCCATAGAGTGTGCTGGCTGGATCTCCACCCTGATGCTGTCCACCTTATCTGCAAAGAACTGAGCGAGCTCATCACACTCAATTTGTGAAAAAGCTCTTCAGGATCGCAGACAGCTGGGTGTGCACAGCCTGTCCACAGTTCAAAGAGCTGAGCCGGCTGTTCTCGAGCAGCAGCAATCTCCCCGACAGGAACTCTGCCTTCTTAAGGGTGACTGCTGATTGATAGACTTGATAATGTTCCATAAATCAAGGTGGTCGGCCTCCAGGGGGACCTCAGCAACGCAACTCTAACCTTCGCCCTAGTCACTGCAACTCCCCAAGGTCCCATCAAACTAAGGGGACTGAGGGCGAGGAGAGAGGACGAACTCAGATAGGAGCGATAGAGTCCAGGGCCATAGTAATGGCTTTATTATAAGCCAGAACCAGGGCCTCTGGGCTCCCGCTGCCCCAGGAATTTCTAATAGATCAAGTACCACCGCAAGGCCATCAGGGCTCACATCCCACAATCGTGGTATCTGACCATCTCCACAGGGTTCGGCCTATGAAGGGGGTCGCGGAAACTGAACTCCACAGTTTAGTGATCAGACCATCTGACCGGTTCCACCCCCAAATCAGAGGCTTCAATCCCCATGAGGAAGACCAAGTCAAGAGAATGGCCGTGTTTATGAGTAGCAGAGATAACAATTTGTGTAAGGCCCAGTGATATCATCAACTGGAGGAAGTCCTGTCCAAATTGAGAAAGTTCGTCATCAACCCAGGTGTTGAAGTCATCCAGGACCATCAGCCTGGACGACTCGAATGCCATGTCAATCACGAAGTACGCTACTTACTGAAGGAATCGCTTCTCATCCCTGGGTGGATGGTAGATGAGAGCGATCCTACAACCTACACCTGCTACTACGGTACATTCAAATGATGTGGTCTCCTCAGCCGGTACACTTGTGAGGCCCAGTTCGGTCTTGAAACAGACCACTACCCCCCCTCGCGGTCCAATCTCGAGCAGTGTATCACTGAGTACCCAGCCAGAATCGCAGCCTCCAAAGTGGGGGCGGCATTCTCATCCAGCCAGGTCTCGGTGATGCAAGCCAGATCAGCTGTTCTAACAAGATCTGCAATAATTGCATTCTTGTTTTTAATGGATCTGGCATTGCATAACACCACTTGAGTTGGACGAAATTCCAGGGCAGCTCAAGTTACCTGCCCATCAATACTGGTGGTGCCTTTGGGTATAGAGATCAGACATGGAGGACCATGTTCCAGCATCCATTTCGCCCCAGGGTGTCTCCTGGACCTAACAACCCTGATGTGAGAGCTCTGCTCATTCGTCCTCTGCTGATTGCAACCCCCAGCCTGACCCCCTTCCTTCCGACGGGCAATGCCAAGCACCCTACAGCACTGATAGATTGAAAACTGCAAAGGGGGGGTCAAAAGGATGGAGGCCGCAAAGTGCAGAAGATGAATAGCGCACAACCAGGGGAGCAGGCCTCCAACACGTCACTTCCCCCAAAACAGGGATCTACGCCCAGCCCAAAAATACCCAACAAATAACAAAATAAACACCTAAAACAATAAACAAATAGATCACATCAATACTCCATCATCTCTCACTTGTTGGAGGATTGAAAAGAAAATAAATGAAAAATACAACAACCAAAAACTAAAAACAAAAATTAAAACCTACCTCTTTAAGAAACTCCTCCTCTCTCTCTCTCTCTCACAGAGAGGGTGAGGTTCAAACAATTACAAAACTAATCCAAACTTATAAAATAAATAACTACACATCCACCCCCCACCCATACCATGAACTATACTATATTTAAAATTCAAATAAATTGTCTGAAAGCAGCCTAGATTAGGGCTGTAAGGCAGTCACCAGAGTCTTTGATAAAGGGATTCTATTTGAGGGATTCCACTCTCAACAAATAAATGTCATAACTACCAGGTGCAGGACTGGAACACTAAATCAGTCAAATTGTTGCAGAGAACAGAAACTAACATCACCACCATTAATTTTCAAATGATACCACTGCACCTCCTCTCACAATGGTGCACTGGATCCTGAAACGTTATGCAAAGATATCTTCGCCTCCCCGCCCCACAGGTTTTCGCACTGCCTGAGGATCCTCAGATACGTCAGACAGTCTCACTGCCTGAGGCTTCAAGAATTCAGATTGCCAAATTAAACAGAATGAAAGGTCTGACCGTCATAGAAGGCGCGTCTACATGAAGGAAATCCTCTTGCAATGCTGAAAAAGATCCAGGGTCTTAGCGGTTCGAGGCACAAGCAGGGCCCGAAAGTTCGCCTATAGGGACCACCGCCAGAAATATTCACCACCATCTTTGACCCTCGGGTAGTGTCAACCCACCAGCTGACCTCCCGAAAACCTGGAAGAACTACAGGTTCATCAGCCGGCTTCCCGGCCAATCCAGAGCTCGGTCCTCCATGCAGCAGCAAAATCCGGTCTTAGGCCACCAGATAGAATCGGGCCCTCTTGCAATACCCCCACCCAACCCCACCAGAGTCCAATTCTAATCCAAAATGAACTCTTGCACCAATGAGGAAAACTCAGCAACCCAAGTATCCACAGTCCTGTTCACCCAGAAGAATAGAAGAATCCTCCAACAAACAGCACACCAGCCTCACAGCACCAGTAAGTCGCACTTTCTCTCCTCTCCTCGACTTCGGTAGGTCAGCCAACCAAAAATCGAAAGCAGCAGGTCTGTTTTAACAAATAAGCAGGGAAACTGAACAAAGGAACCTTTTTGTCCTTTTGTCCAAGCAATAACAGGACCATCAAGCGTCTCTAGTGTACACATCAAGGTAGAGGGTGAGACCTAACTTCCAAAATTTCAATCTGTTATAGCACAGTTTGAGTCTCATAAACTTATTCACATGAGGTCTCTGGTTTCTTCCCATAGCCAGGTATTTCTGTTTTCTTCTATGGCCTCCCATACCTGTCTTGCATAAAATGGATAGGTCTGTCCATACTCGGTCTCATCCCTGCGTTTAACTAGACGTTACTCCTTGCTGCTTTTGGGCAGATTCAACCCAATGGCCCAACTTGGGGGTGGCCAGACCTGGTCAAGCCAGCTATGGATGTTCTGGACAGGGAAAAAGCAGTCCATCCCTGTACTTTCTACAACTTCTGAGCCCCAAACAGTCTCTTGTGGCTCACTTGGGGGGCACAATTTGAAGATAAGAGGGGGGACGGCTCAGAGGCAACGTAAGGAAGTATTTTTTCAGGGAGAGGGTAGTGGATGCATGGAACAGCCTTCCTGAGGAAGTTGTGGGGTCAAAAACAGTGGGAGAATTCAAGAATGCATGGGACGAACATATTTTATTTTTTTTTCGTTTTTTTTATTTTAGTCTTTGGTAACCGGGTAAGGCCCACTAGGCACAAGTGCCTGTTTTCAGGGTTGACTTGGAAGCACTGGGGAGGTTAAGTGACTTGCTCAGAGTCACACAGTATGCAAGTGGAGGTTGTGGGAATCAAACCCAGGTCTGCCGGATGTACCAAGCACATTCACAGCTTGTAACTCTAACCTCTAACCTCTAGGCTATATTGCCAGTCCCAACATAAGACAATTACAGTGGATGTAGGAGGGGGGGTAAGGAGGAAGTAGGCTGCTGGTTAACTATGATCTGCAGCTTATCCAATAGGTAGGGAAATGGGCAGACTAGGTGGGCCAAGCGGTCCTTATCTGCTGTCAAAGTCCATGTTTCCATGTTTCCTCTGGTTCCTGCTTACATTCAGCCTTTTGCTGCACTGAACAGGTTGAGCCCTCTACCAGAATCCAAGTAGTAGCTAAATAGATGGTCCTGCCTCTAGCGTATACAGGACCACGCTCCATGCACATACCATACTGCCTCCTGCAGTCTCTACAGTGCGGAATCATGAGGACATCCCTCCCGGTTCCCATACAAACTACACAGACGTTGACTGGGAAGTTTGGTAGAGCAATATTTGTTGGGGCTCCTTCACAATTATAAAGCTGCTCATACTGGGCAAGTTCCCTTTCCCGTTGGGTGATCCATCCTCTGGCATGGAAGGGATAACCTGACTGTCCAGTTGCCATATTTCTGCAAAAGAAACACACACGTTCAAATTACAACTCTGCTCTTTGCATTTAGAATACTGTACTGGTCTGACTTGGATTCTCTGCAAATGTCTATTTGCTCTCTGAGCTACTGAAACATGCTGCGTGACTTGCCCTCTGTACAAATACACAATTGTCTTTCTTTGCATCTTTGCTGAAACTGTGGCCTGACTTGGACTTGGTTTCACACATTTGCACACATTTACTGTAATTGCTTCCTGAATTTGCACATTTGTTACTATGAGACACTCTGCTCAACATGCCATTTGGTTTGTTTGTTTACTTTCTGCAGACTATACCCCAATATGGCCATGGAAAACTGTTCTGCGTCACACACTCTTTACTTCAACTTGCATTTGGTTCTAAACATAGCGTTTTGCTCTTTCTATGCACGACCACTGCAATTTCACTTGAACAATCAGCACAGTTCTTAAATCTTTGCACACTCTCCTAGACTTTAGTTTAGCCCTGCTCTGGAAAGACATTTTAGCTTGTTTGCTTACTCCCAGCTATCAACTACCACAGCTTCAGTCCTTTAAACCACACGCATTTGCTTAGCTCAATCTTTTTTTGTTGCTTATAGATCTGTTGCTTTGCACATAGTTCCTTTGTTTTGCCATAGAAATACTGACAAGTAGCTGCTTCCCTCCGTGGATGTTTTTGTGGCCTGCTGCTGAATTTGAAGCTTGTTTGGGGTCATTTGGCCTGTCCAGCCCATGGGTTGGCACCGTGCACACTCATAATCACTACCTCTTTGGTTGCTAGTCAGGGGAATCCCACTGGAAACATTTTTTAGAGTCTTTAGGTCAAAATAATGAAGTTTTCCTTCACAACAGTTCTACTGTTGCTGCCTGCTGGCACGCTCCTCACCCTCTCTTCCTCAAACATTCCTCTGGCACTGAGACTCCAGGCAATGGGCGGGACTTGGTTGGTTTGACCAATCACACAACGCCATGCAAATAAGCTCTCTCTCTCTCTCTCTCTCTCCCCCTCTCCCCTGCTCACACTCTGTCATGACAATCATCGAGGAGCCAATTTTAAACAGCATTCTGAAACTTTTTTCCTTGGCTTGAAATTTCAACAGATGAAGCGCTTTTTAGGCATTTTGGCACAGTTTTTTTGTACATTTCCTCTAACAACTCCCCATTTTACATGACAAACACTTGAAATTTTCTGGAGGCTTGGGCACAAATGCTCTCTTTGTCCACAACAACTTTTAACTTTGAAATTTCAACTTTTTAACAGTTTTAAGCACTTTGTATGGCAGGGGCACACTCTGCTCAGTTCAACAGTCTTATGCCTTTGCATTACAACTTTTCTAAGCATACAATCAGCAAATTTTTTCACAGAACACACAGGCAGAAAAATTCCTCTGAGAAACACAGGCAGCAAATTCTCCTTGCATGGCACTTTACTGGGCACAACTTAACTTTGGCACAGATTTACTGGTCCTTGGCAATGATTCTTGTCATGGAGCACCACCACCAGACATTAAGAACCCACATACCTCAACATTTGCACTGACAAGGCAATCTTTCTTCTCCCCAAGATCTCTGGACAAACCCACATTTGCAACCCTTACCCTGACCAAGAGCAGTGTCCATGAAGCCAGGACCCCTAACTTCTACACAGACAAGGCATCAAGCCACAAGTTGGCATAAACAATAGGTATCACCCCTGGTACTGAGGAAAATACCCAGCTTGGCATCTAGAGGGCGGGGGGGGGGTTAAAGTGCAAAATGACCATTTACATTTACTCCAGGTTCTGGGAGAGAGGTGCTAGGGCTACGCTTGGTCTAACTTCTGAGGGGGCCCCATAACAATTCACACTCAGGAAGCACAGATGTAATGTCCACTACGGCTTTATTCACACAAGCTGGAAAAACAGAATAAGGTGGTCCCCCAGGTTTGTCACTGTACACACAGATGAAAGAAATAACTTTCTTTTCCAGAACAACAACTGCTTTGGGCTTTTAGAACATGCATTTCCTCACAAACACATTTGAACTGTTCATTCCCCTGGACTAGGGATACCTTGAACTTTACTTTCCCAAAGTGTATATCTTGTGGGAGTTGCCACACACTTTACAACATTTCACAAATTCCTCCTGTCGCAATGAACTTTAACGTGCCCAGGGTAACCTGGTGCCCATACATGAACCAGTTAGCCCTGACTGAGGATTAAAATGAGATTGTGCTCACTCTGGCCCCAACCAGTCTTTGCCATTCCTTCTGGGTTACACCAAACAAGCCTTTATTTCCCTTGAAATGCTAAAGGACTCCCAACTTTAACTGAACATTCAGCACATTTTTGTGGTGATACAGGGGCCCTGACAGATGCACTCTAGCCTTATCTTTGGGCGCATACACCTCAGACCAACCCCTAAGAACAGTTCCATGAACCTGTACTCATGGATTTGTTTGTCCCTTTTATACAAATATGGATGCAAGAAGGAAAACCCTTCTTCCCTTCACAGGTAGCTTGTTATAGCTTCAAACTGCACACTCTTTCTTTCTGGGCAGCTGACACTTTTCAGGATCTTCAGGGGATTGCCCCCTGGATCCACAGAACTACAGTCCAAACTACATTTTCTGTGGAAATGACCCACTGGAGTCCTGCAGGCAACAGTCTCCCCACTTCTTCTGGTACTGCTGGGTCTCACACACTGGGGTTAGAAACTGCCAGAGATCCTTCACCTAGTCTCAGAGGAGACTGGCAGGCACCTCCACACTCTGAGCACTGCTGCTCACTCAGAGCTCCACACTTTACTGCTGACTACAGACTGACTCCCATCTGAACATTCCAACTGCCCCTCAGCAGCTGATTCCAAAGTGGCTTATGCTGCTGTGAGAATTCTAAATGACATAATTCATTCTCTGCTCAGGCTAGCTGAGTAAACAATGATGTCATGTTGTAAGGAGCTTTTAACAACTCCCTTTAGACTGCCCAGGAACCTTCCTAGTCTAAGGCCCTGTTCACACTACAGCACGGTAATTTAAAACGTTTTTAAATACGGATTAATTATCATGCTGTAGCATCTGTGTTGAAATGGCCACATTGTCACTAGCATGTTATAAACCATTATTAAAAATAGTTTACAGCATCTGCACTACTGTCTGGGACCAGATTAACTAGTAACCGGTTCCCACTCGGGGACATCCAGTTTTATGGAAGGAATCGTGCCTGACTGTCTGCACTGCTGGTAAGTCTGATTTAACTCCTGAAACATTTTTAAAACCGTGTTTAAGCCTAGGTCATATCAGGGTTTAAACATGGCTTTAAAAATCGGACTACCAAGTGTGTTAAGTGTGAACACGAACCATGCTAGGGCATTTTAAAATGGTTTAAGCTCCTTAAACCATTTTAAATACACTGATGGGATCCTAATAACGCCAGGGGATTGGGTGTTTACAACTGTAAGAAAGTTATACCATAGATCATTATTACAGTGTGTTCTGGCAGTGTTTGTAGGGTTTTGGCAGTATACTTATGGCCCAATACAAGTTCCTGTTTTCAGGGGAGGTTAAGTGCTTGTTCAGAGTCACACTGTATGCAGTGGAGATTGTGGGAATCAGTTCCATGTAAAAATCGCAAATCAAAAATCGCTAAAATCAATATCGCGATTGCAAAAAGGCGACCTGCATAATCACGTCTGTAAATAATGGCGCTTACCTATTTCGATGACTTCAATAAAAGAGCACTAACATAATCCAGTCCCGCATATGGTTAGAGGATCCTAATAATCTGTAACCCACACTCTGTTTACTTTTTCTACAATGATCATGTATTTCCTGTTACCCAAAATGTAACAGCATACATTTTAAAGGGATACTCCTATATTAGACTGCATTTCATGGTGATAGGTGGTGAGAGATTGAGATGGAGACGTTTGAAATGGTTACGAGCCAGGAAGGTAAGCCACTGGCTATACATGCAGGCTTTTTGTACAGAAAAGACAAAGAAAGGGGTGAGAAGATTTATTGGCGCTGTGCTGTTGGTCCAAAATTCTCTTGTCTGGCTCGGATGCACACGGTTGGAAACTCTGTTACTTCATTACTGAAAGAGCATACTCACACAACTGATGCTGGAGAAGTTGGGGCTCGTAAAATCATGGCCAGTGTCTGTGAACGAGCACGGTTTAGCGTGGAGACCATTTCACAGGTGGTCGTGCAATGCACAACCACTGCCCCGAGTCTATAACCGGTCATTTGCCAGGAGTGCCACTGATGAAAAGAACCTAGGTCTGCTGCAGTGGGGTCTCTATTCTTTGGTAACCAGGTATGGCCCCATACAAGTGTAACCCCCTTGCAAATGGGGGTTCCTAATGTGCCTTATGCCTGGTTGGTAATCGGCATAAAACCACCGAAAGGAGAGTCCGTGGAGTGCTTTTAAGACCTCCGTATACTGTCCTTTAAGGGCTGCCTTTGCAGTCGGAATAGGTTAAAATGGGAAGGGGTTCGAGTGTTGTCATGCTCGACTCCCGCCCGGGCTGCCAAGTGAGCGCTCCATTCTGCCATCGCTAATAGTGCAGTGGGAGCCCTAATAAAGTATGTAGGTGGTTGTTTAAAATAAGCTGTAAAGATAATGATAATGTAGTTGTTCTAACCTGCTTTGCTTTGCAGCACAGAGAATTTGATTACCTCCTCCATTTTGGTCCTGAACTGCAGAATTGGACCAATCAGTACTTGGGACCCTACAGAGTCAACTGACCAATGGAAGAGCTGTTTGTTTTGAGAAAGGTATTATGGGCTATGGTGCTTTTTCTGCACCACTGAGAGCTGGGAGAAGTGACTGGCAGGCTCAACCAGCCAATTGGATCAGGTCGCGCCCGAGTGGAAAGGAGTGCCCCAAGCTGTGGAGAGACAGATTCATTGCGGCTAGTGAGGAGTGAGGAGCTGTGTGCTTCTGCGCTGGGGAGTGTTCGCATGGGAAGCACGTGAAGGCCTAAGTCGGCCGTTTTCCTGTGAGGAGTTCGTTTTGAAATCCGTCGGCAGGCGGTCAGAGGAGGCTGTGCTCCATACAGCTACCCACCAGGCTCGACCTGTAGGAGGACTGGAGAAAATTGCTGAATCGCGCTCGGTCCGTGGGAGGTGTAAAAAGCTGCCATTGCAGAGCTGGAGTGACTGTGAAAGCTGAAGAGCCTGGGAGCAGCTGCCTGGTGTGGTACCCCTCTGCTGTTGCTGTTTACCATATAAATGTGTGAGTAGCTCAAGTAAATCCTGCTGCAATTAAAGGACTTTTGTCTGTCGCTGTTTACCATATAAATGTGTGGAGCTCAAGTTAAATCCTGCTGCCATTAAAGGACTTTTGCCTGTTACTGTTTACCATATAAATGTGTGAGGAGGCTTGTGTAGCTCAAGTAAATCCTCCTGCAATTAAAGGACTTTTTCCTGTTGCTGTTTACCATATAAATGTATTATGAGGCTTGTGAGTTCAAGTTAATCCTGCTGCCAGTGAGGGATTCTGCCTGGATTGAGATAACCATATAGATGTGTAAAGAGACTTGTGAAGTTCCGGCTCAGCCCTGCTAGTGTTGGAAGAACCGGGATTGGCTGGAGGTTGTGAGTACTGAATCAGGGTAGTTCCCTGTTAAGTGTGCAAACAGTGGTTTTCCAATCATATTGCTGTACTTTTGACTGCCTAATTGAACTTTCTTTCCCTGCTGACTTGCTCAGGATTGCAGCGGTTATCTGTGTTAAGGGTCCCAACCAGCTGCCAAGTTTGGACTAGCCATTAGGGCTTGGGTACCCAGGGACAGTGACTTGTAGGGATAGGCCTGTGCACAGAGCTCTAGGTCGTTAAGTATAGTGATAAACCAATTAGCCTGATTTCCCATCCTTGTTATCTCCCTTAATAAATCAGATTTGTGTTGCAACTACACCCTGGCTGGTTTGTGCATCCCTGTTGAACCGCTGTATAGTGACTGTGATATAACTGTATCTTATTTTACAGGGGGTCCCTGGAGTGAGCTGAGAGATATTACCCGGGGGGGGTAAGTGTATTGGTGAAAAGCATTGTTGGTACACAGTGTGAGCCACTAGCGGGGAAAAAGGGGGGTTGCAGTAACCCAGAGGGCTGTGACCGAGGCAATCTCGACAGTATTAACCCCGACCTCTGGGTGGAGGCACCCGCCAATGGATCTGGGCCCCTCACCCGGTCTCTGTGGAGGCAGGCAGGGGTAGTAGCCTAAGTGGCGCCCCACAGGGGTACACAGTGCTTGTTTTCAGGGAGGTTAAGTGCTTGCTCAGTCACACAGTGTGCAAGTGGAGGTTGGGAATGAAACCTGCTGGATGTACCAAGCTCATTCTCAGCTCATTACTCTAACCCTAGGCTACACTGCCAATTGAAGCATGTCATTCTCTGTCTACTGAAATAGATCACACAAAGACAGAGCTCATTTTATTGAGAATGTTTATTCAGGATAATAATCCTGTATATAATTATGTGTATACAAATGTTTAGTATTTTTAATGTTGCTAATCAAATTGAGGCAAGTGCTATGCATCTTCACAATTGATTAGCAGAAAGTGCTAATCAATTTTCGAAGCTAATTAAAACCGTGGTGTGGGTGTGGGTGGGAGTGTGAGCTTCAGAGGCCAGAGCGGCCCAATTCATAAGCATGCATGAGTGCTGGTGTGAATGGACCTCTGTCAGGCTTGGCTACCTTGATGTTGTACAGAGGCTTATCACAATGTTTCCTAAACATTGTAACTAAAAGTCAGCCAACTTCTGTTTGTGTGTGTCAGGATAACATAAAATGTAAATCCATAAAACAGTAATACTGCTGTAATTGTTGGCGTAATGCATATTTGACTGAAATGGTGGGGGGATTGTTTGTGTGATGTGGCACCGCATTCTGGTTTGTGTTTACATAATGGAGGTGGGGGGGGGGCAACAGTGCCATCACTTGCCGAATACAAGTTTGAAATTCCTGGCTACAACCCTGGTGGTTTTTGTGGCAGGTTGGGAAAATGGGCAGACTGGGTGGGCCTAGCGGTCCTTATCTGTTGTTAATTTATATGTTTCTGATATCTAGAAATACTTTGAGATTTGTGATTTCATCTTGGGCTTTAGTATTTTGACTGCTGTTATCTAGGCTAATATTGTGTGCTACTGCTATCCTAAGTCTGTTGGCAGATACAGTGCACTATGTTTGCCAAATAAGTTTCTGTCAACAAAACAGTAGCTGCAACATTTTCTGTTTTTATTTTTGTGTCATACATTTGCCAGTCATTTAGTGGCAGTCAGAAGTTAGAGTGTGCGTGTGTGTGTGTGTGTGTGTGTGTGTGTGTGTGTGTGTGTGTGTGTGTATGAAATACATAAAGTAACACTGAAACAACACTGTAACATGGCACAAAAGAAGAGACTACAGTAACTAACATGGATTGGACAAACGGCAACAGGTGACCATGAAGCAACCATGGATTAATTTTCAAGTAATCCATGGTTGCTCTTGAGTCATCGGGAATACACTTACTGACAGTTGGATGAGGAGAGAGAGACAGATGTACACATGGAACACTCGGCCCCTCTCCCGCACACAGCATCAAGTGAAAGCAGGCAAAAGTGCTGCCTCTGTTCTTTCCCGTCCTCTGTGCCTTCTTTGCTCTCCATTGGGTCCTCTCTGAGTCATTTGTGCTACGCTATGTTGCTGTCCACCCACCTGCCCGGCAGACCTCAGGGACTGGAGTGGTCAGTGTACCTGACAGGAAAAAATATTAAGAACACAGTCTCTCCATGTTTACGTACAATAACAGAGACAAAGAAAAAAAATGTACTTCCGTTCATAAAAAGTGTTCAGTAAAGTCATCACCTTTGGTTTTTTTCTTTCCATTCACTAGTGCATTATGGGTAAACTAGGAAGATTTGCATATCTCTAACTCGCAAAACATTTACATGTATAACACGCCGTTTGTCACATCTTACTTTGTTAAGCATTAGTTATATATTTAGTGGAGTTAACAATTAAATGCCATATTTCCGTCTATTATCAGACCATGTTTTCAAATGTTGTGCATCTAAATGTTTTGCGAGTTACACATATATGCAAATATTCGTACTGTACCCATAATGCACTACTGAATGAGATAAAAATGAAGGTGACGAGTTTACAAAAGAGTGTTTTATCACGGAAATAATTTGTTCTGCTTGTTTCTCTTATTCTACAAAACATAACGCTGCAAACTGTGTTTGAACTGCACTCACAAGGTTAATGTATACAGACTATTCAACTTGCACGCGCACGGCTGCACATAACATAGCCTGTAAAATGTTCACAGTTGAGCACCATAAATAGTTCTGTGAACCAATATTCTGACTTTCTCTTTGTGTACCACAGTTAATCGAGTAAAAACAGTGTTTGGCTTGCACTTGCCATGTTACAAGTGCATTAAACCACTCCAGAGCATGGTTCTACTGTGGAATTAATCCATGATTGTGTGGTTGGACTCCCTCTCCCCCACCTACCATGGATTAATTCCACAATAGAACCACGCTCTGTTGTGGTTTAATGCTTGCATAATACATGGTCATAAAATTCTTTTTTTTTTGACTGGATACAATTTTGAAAAATAACTCATGGATGATTGTTACAACCTTTCCAAATGTGTGAAACAGTGTGTTATTCAGCAAGTTCAGAATTCAGTAGCAGTTGCATATCTGCAATCTGGAATTACTTCAGCACAATTGGCAGCAATTATGGTGCAAAATGCTGCTAAGTATTCCTATAGAAAAAAAAGTGTTAATATGTATTTGATACTAGGCTACTTCATTAAATGTATATTTTGTAGTGTTTCTAGAACATCAGCCTTATAGCTGATTTCATAGTGCAGGAGACAGCATTTACTTCTGGGTTCCATCCAGATGTTTGTGACACTGTTGGTGACTTGCTCACTGGAAAAGCAGTGATCTCTGAGACCAAAACTGTAAGCTAAAATTAATTACATTTATATTGTAGTTTTTCCATCCTGCAAGATGCCCTGCAATATTTCTCACTGGTTTTGTCTTTGTTTGTCTTGCTAGGATGAAATCGTCACAGAAGAGAAAACAACTGTCTGGTGTCCAACAGAAGAAGACAAAGCGTGCCCAGCAAGAAGAGACGGCACAGCTGTCAAAGGTTACGACCTCTTTTCTAACTCGGTAAGTAAAAAATCATTTACCAGCATTAGTTTGTATACAGCATAACAACATTCATGTTTATAACATTTATTTATTGAAATGGCAGCTATAATTTACTGCAATATAACTAGTACACCTTTGTGACCGTCTCCTTCTCTTGTAGTTTTGCTGCCCTATTTACTGTACACTAGGAGACCATTTCTAAGTTGCTTGTGCTTGCTAGAAACATTTTGCTACAAAGAACAGCATTTCATGTGAGTGTACCATCCTAATGCAGGTCAAGCTGCGCTTGGCTCGTCCTTGACAGACCAATGATCATGCAAGCAAAGTATGACAGCGGTTCACAGTTTATGGGTGGAAACTTTGTGTAGTTGAAACAAATGAAGCGCTCCGATGAGAGAGCACTTTGTTCATTTTATTTGCAGAATGCTGTCCCTCCCTCCCTCCCTCTGTCGCTCCATTGTCCTTGTGCACTGCACTGCCCCCACCCCTCCAGTCTCATCCTGGTAGTACAAAACAAACACTCCCACTACCACCCACTGTGTGCTGTACTGCCTCCACCCCTCCGTTCCAGTCCCGGTAGTACAAAACAAACCCTCCTGCTACCGCCCACTGTGCACTGTACTGCCCCCCCCCAACCCCTTCATTCCCATTCCGGTAGTACAAAACATACCCTCCCGCTACAGTCCACTGTGCACTGTACCACCCCAACCCTCCGTTCCCATCTCTGTAGTACAAAAGAAACCCTCCTGCTACTGCCCACTGTGCACTGTACCACCTCCACCCCTCCATTCCCATCCCACAGTACAAAAGAAACCCTCCCACTACCACTCACTGTGCGCTTACCACCCCACCCCTCCATTGCCATCCCAGTAGAACAAGACAAACCTTCCTGCTACAGCCCACTGTGAGCTGCACCACCACCCCTCTGTTCCCGTCCCGGTAGTACAAAACAAACCTCCCACTACCATTTACTGTGCACTGTACCAGCCCCACCCCTCATTGCCATCCGGGTAGAACAAGACAAACCTTCCCGCTTACAGCCCACTGTGAGCTGCACCACCCCCACCGCTCCGCTCCTGTCCCGTAGTACAAAACAAACCCTCCCACTACCATTCACTATGCACTGTACCACCCCCACCCCTCCATTTCCATCCCAGTAGTACAAAAGAAACTCTCCCACTACCGCCCACTGTGCGCTGTACTGCCCCACCCTCTGTTCTGTGTAGTGCGAGACTACCCGACTCACAGCTATACAACTTGTAAGTCTATTTAAGAAACGGCACTCTCACCACAACATCTTTATTTCTTGTTTTGCACTTCGCCACATCTATGAAATCTACACAGGGTCTAGCTGCAGTCATTTAAAATTCATTCCTGGCACAGCCTCCATTCTTTGAATTCACTCCAATTAGGCCCACGTGACGTATTCACACTGCAGCCAATAGTTTACTTTTGATTAAAAGTTCCTCAATAATTTCTGGCTGTATTGAGAGCACCTTAGATCAGAGCTAAATGAAATGCTCCAGTCTCTCACCTCTCAGTCTCCCCTGACTCGCAGGATATGGGCTGATGGTATCGACAAGACATTCCATTTAGTTTTACAAATTTGTTCAGAGAGAAACCAGCAGCTCATCTGTTACTGTGTGGGTACATTTAGACTTTTTTCTTCTGTCTTTGAAAATAAGGAGAGAAAAAATCACTTTGATCACACCTGTATAAACAAGACATTCTGTTGCTTTATAACTGAGCGAGCATCCTGTAGCACATATGACTCTTTAACACACTTTTGAGATCTTATTATAGAGGAGCAGAAGCCCATCTCTGCTAGTAATAACATATTGAACAGAAAGAACCTCTCCTGAAGTGAAACAGTTTAAAACACCTTGTAAGGGTTGAAATTAAAAAAGTAAAAAAAAAAAAAAATATACATACATATCTGGACCCAGGTTCACGTCTTGAGTGGACTCAAGACACTGCAGTCAGGGGTCCAGGGCTGGGTAAGAGTTCCCAATGGCAGTGCGTCCCAGTCTGGGAATGCATGGTGCCATATTCAGGCATCACAGCGCCCCCTGCAGTGGGCCATGGAGCTTACACCTCCACATGCATGGTGTGTGCAATCAAGGGCTTATGGCACTAGTGTGGAGCTAGAGGAAGGGATGGGAGAAGTTAGAAAGGTGATCTCCTGAGGAAAAATGACTGCCGTCAGGGTGAAAGCACCTGTAGTCTCAAGCCCTGAGGCCCTACCAAATCCCCATGAACTGGGTGAAGGTAAGTGGGGTGTCGGGGCAGGGAGGAGTTCAGGTGTGGAGTGACATGCCAGCTAAATAAATTTATTTATTTATTGTGAGCTAGGCTTCATACCTTTGAGCAACAGCTCTTTACATCGGTTCCATGCCAAGGACAAGTACAGTGCATGCAGACAAATCATTGTTACAGGTAAATTAAACAAGTAGTTTCCAGAGAATAAAAATACAAGGATAACAAATGGTACATAGTAGTCATCAGTTGGGTAAAGGAACACCCTTGTCAGGTAGCAGTTAGTGACAGTCAGAGGTGTGCCAGAGGAGGCAGGGGGTGAAGGGAACCGATCTGTCCGCTCTTACCAAGGTAGTAGAAGGGGGTGGCAGGTGGTGAGGGAGGAGGAGGAGGGGGAAAGAAAGAGAGAGGAACAGGGGGTAGGAGGTAGAAGGACAGGAGGAGGTAAGTGTTAGAAGTGGCCTATAGGGTCAGATGATAGCAGAGGGTGCACACTAAGTGCAGGTTGACTGTGAGCCACAGAGGGCTTAGCGGTAGCAATCACAGGTAGCGCTTGTAAGAAACTGATATCATAGTTTGCACTTGAAGGGGAATATTGTGGTGGTAGATCTTATTTTGGGCTGGAGTGAGTTCATCCAAAGCGGAGCTTGATGGGCAAAGGCACATTATGCTAGGGCCGTGCGGCACCTAGTGACATTGAAAATTGGATTGTTGGAGCTTCTGGTGTTTCGAGTGGGCTGATGAGGGCTGAGAAGGTTCCAGACCCTCATGGACAGCATATCAAGATAGAGCTTCTTAGCTATCAAGAAGGCTTGGTAGTGGTTTCTGTCCTTTAGTTGAAGGCAGTTTGTTTGAGTGTAAAGATCACAGGTGTGTGTTAGATGTACAGTACCTGTGAGAAGTCGACATGCCTTGTTCAAGGCCAGTGAAATGCATCGAAGAGCAGTGTCAAAGGCTGACCCATAGACAACCAGACCGTAGTCAATGAGGGCAAATACTGAGGCACCGCATTACAGCCATGCTCGGGGAATCAGGTGTAAGGCGGTGTTTATGCCGATACAGCATGCCTATTCTCACATTAATCACTTAGTAGTATTGGCAATGTGTGAGCAGATTGGAGTCAATAGTAATGCCCAGATATCTGAAATGCTGTACAAGATCGAGGGAGGAGCCCTTGTTGTTCTTAATGGATAGCGGGAAAGCTTTATGTCTGCTTTCTGAACTGGTGAACAACATGGACTTGGTTTTTTTGTAGTTCATAATGAGTTTGTGTTCCTCAAACCATTTCTCAGCTGAAGTAAAACCATATTGTAGGACATCCTCCAGAGGTTCAGGCTGAGGGTCACTGGTAAAAATGACCGCACTGTCTGTGTACAAGAGTATGCGACCATGGCAGGAGTTGGGGAGTTTGTTAATGATTATACTGAAGAGGAGCGGGCTAAGGATAGAACTGTGTGGAACACCTGAGCAGACAGGTCTGGGTTCAGAAAGGACATTGCAGATCTTGACTTGCTGTGACCTGTTGCTTAGATAGCTGCCAAACCATCTTGTTGCCTCAGTGGAGAGCCTGATGACAGTGAGCCGATCAAGAAGAAGGGTGTGATGCACAGTGTCAAAGGCCTTGGATAAGTCTATGAATGTAGCCCCTGCCAGGTTTCCTTGATCGAAAGCATGGTGAATAAAGCCAGTGAACTCCAATAAGGCTGTGACAGTACTGTGTACTTTCCTTAATCCATGTTACTGGTTACTTAGGAGATTGTAGTGGTCAAGGTACTCAACCAGTTGGTCCGCCACTATTCTTTCAAGCACCTTGGAGAGTGGAGGGAGGATGGAGATTGGCCTATAGTTACTGTACAGAGCCCGGTCACCACTCTTATGTACAGGGGTTGCTGTTGCAGACTTCCACTTTTGCGGAAACTGTGAGTGGTAGAGGGATAAGTTGATTGTCTTAGTCAAGGGTTCAAAGACTTCATCTAGGATTAGGAGTACGAAGTTTAGGTACAGGGAGTCCCTGCTATATCTTGACTTCCCTAGCATTTTTTCAAGGTATTTCCTGGCTTCTCCTTTTATAACTGACTTGAAACAGACTGATGGATGCCCAGGGGTATGTTCAGGCACTCTTGGGTGGTCTGCTGGGGTTGTGGGGTCGAAAAAGTCAGATGGGAGGATTCTACTCAGGTCTGTAAATGCATTGTTAAAGGCATTTGCTATGAGTTGAGGATCCAGTGTAGGGCTAGCTCTATAGCCTAGAGGTTACAGCAATGAACTTGGTACATCTAGCATGCCTAGGTTTGATTCCCACAACCACTACTTGTATACTGTGTGACCCTGAGCAAGTCATTTACCCTCTCTATGCTTCTAGGATGCACTTGGAAACAAGTTTTGTCTCAGTGTGTTTTTCCCAGCCAAAAATTGTTAAAACAAATAAACACACATTATATATATTTTTTACAAAATTCATCTGGTAAATACCACTGTAGTTTGCTAAGCAAGATTTTTATCCCCCAACACCTGAGCAGCCCCCCTTCTAATGCCCTTCCCAGCCTGATCACCAACTGTCTCTGGGCATACCTCTGCTCATCTCCCATGACATGCCCCTTGTGGCAGAGCCCTCAGAGATAAAAGCCCTTGGCAGCAGGATGCAGTTTTGAGGGGTACTCAGTAGGTGGTGTGAGGCCTTCATGGGCCAGTTGTCTTCCATCTTCAGCCAGGGATTTTCCTACAACCTTTTCTTCCCTTGGGACATTTGATGATGCAATGATGAGCAAGGTCCTCCTCCCACCCCGCAGAATGTTAGCAGTCCCAGGGATAATCAGCCTCCTACCCCTCCCCACTGACCCTCCGACATCCAAGGTCTGCTTCCGAACCCCAGTCGTTGGCACCGCAGACAGGAGCGCTTCTGCTGTGCCAGAAGGCTGGCCATAGGTGTCCCACCACTCTTTGAGTGAAGTTTTTTCTAACTACTGTATATAACTCAGGTTTGTTTAATAAATATAAAATAAATCTAAATGTTGTTCATTCATAGAAATAGTTTGTCTTTGATGTAGCCTTCATAAATACTGTACATTCATGTAAGAACTTTTTTCTCCATGACAGATTGACAAACTGATGCCTGTCACCATCTACTATTTCAAGCACATGTCCTGTCTGAACTCACAAATTTCAGTTCTTTGGTGGTTTCTGTCTGAAAATACATCATGTATGTGTATAACTAGAAACACTATATGGCATCCTGATGCACCATGTCTCTTCTCCACAGTTGAGGCAGCTGAACTCTGCTGCCACCTGTCCCTTGCCCCACAAGCCACCTGCCTTCTGCTCCATATTCAAGACTGCCGCACCCTGCTTCCCACTGTCTTCTCCCACACAGTCAGGGATTGTGCACCCTGCTGCCTCCATCTCCTGCCTAAATAATCAGGGTTGCTGCACCCTGCTTCCCCCTGTTCAAACAGTTGAGGTTGCTGCACCCTGCTGACCTCTCTACCCCACCCCCACAGTCCAGGATGCTGCACCTGTTACACCTTGTTCCTGTCTCCATAGTCAGGGCTGCAGTACTCTGCTAAGCCCTAGAGTCCCAGGTCCCTCTGCCTGCACAGTGAGGCCAGCTGCATCATGCTACCCTAGGTCACCTGAGGTTGGGCTTTTGCTGCACCCTGCTTCCCACTTCCATTGCCCCAAATGGGCAGGGCTGCTGCACCACGCGCTCCCTGTCTCACAGTCAGGGCTGCTGCACCTGATGCCCCGCTGTGTCCATCCCACAGTTAAGGCTTCTGCACCATGCTGTTTTCTGTCCCCTGTCACCACAGCCAGGGCTGCTGCACCCTGCTGTCTATACAGTTGGGTTGCTGTGCCCTAGAGCCCATGCCTCTACAGTTAGGGCTGCTGCACCACATGCTGCCACTTTACAAAGAGTCAGGGCATTTGCTGCACCCTGCGTGCCTCCACAGTTGAGGTAGTTGCAACCTCCTTCCCCATTGCCAGAGTCAGATCCTTTACACCCTGTTGCTCATATCCCTTGTCCCAAATAGGTATGGCTGCTGCACCCTGTCCCTCATTTTGGACTTCTGTACCCTGATGCCATGCCTATCTCCTACCCAAACAGTCAGGACTGCTGCACCCTTCTGACATCTGTTCCTACCCCCACAGTCATGGCGATGGCACCCTGTTGGCCCTGTTCCTGTCTCCAGTTAGGGCTGCTAAGCTCTGTTACACCCTAGAGTGATTTGCTCCCTGCCTCCAAAGTTGGGGTTGCTGAAGCCTACTATGCACTTCCATTGCCCCAAATGGGCTGGGCTGCTGCACCATGTGCACACTGTGACATAGTCAGGGCTGCTGTACCCTGATGCCCACCTGTGTCCTGCCCAACATTCAAAGCTTCTGCACCATGCTGTCTTCTGTCCCCTGCCACCATTGTACCCTCCTGCACCCTCCTACAGGAACAGGGGGCATAAGGGTGCTGTGGCCGTGACTGTGGGGGTGTGTAAAGAGGGCAGCAGTGTGTAGCAGCCCTAACTGCGGAGGCATGGGGCTCTAGGGCACAGCAGGCCACAGCAACCCCAACTGTGTAGACAGGAGCAAGGTGCAGCAGCCCTGCCTGTGGTGACAGAAGACAGAGGACAGCACGGTGCAGAAGCCTCAACTGTGGGGCAGGACACAGGGGGGCATCAGCCCTGACTGTGAGACAATGTGCATGGTGTAGCAGCTCTGCCCATTTGGGGGCAATGGAAATTGGTAGCAGGGTGCAGCAAAAGCCCCACCTCAGGTGGCCTAGGGCAGCATGGTGCAGCTGTCCCAACTGTGTGTGTGGAAGCAGGAGGACCTAGGACTCAAGGGCTTAGCAGAGCACAGTAGCCCTGACTGTGGTGAAAGTAACAGTGGCAACAGGTGCAGTGTCCATGACTGTGGGGAGCAGTAGGCAGCAACCCCAACTGATTGGGCAGGGGCATCAGGCCTGATTTTTAGGCAGGGGATGAAGGTAGCAGGGTGTACAATCCTGACTGTGTGGAGAAGACAGTGGCAGCAGGGTGCACAACTCGACTGTGTGGGAGAAGGCAGGCAGCAGCCTTGAATGTGAAGCAAAAGGCAGGAAGGCTTGGCAGGGACAGGGGCAACAGAGTGCAGCTGCTTTAACTGTGGGGAAGAGACACGGTGCAATGGAATGTTATATAGTGTTTCTGTTTATACACATACATGATGTATTTGCACACAGAAACCACCAAAGGACTGAAATTTGTGAGTTCAGACAGGACATGTGCTTGGAACAGTAGAATGTGACAGGCACCTGTTTATCAATCTGACATAAAAAATGTTCTTACATGAATGTATTTATGAAGGCTACATCAAAGACAAACTATTTCTGTAAATGAACAAAATTTAGATGTATTTTATATTCATTAAACAAACCTGTGTTATATAGTTAGAAAAAAATCAGTTTTGATGAGAAAGAATGGAGAGCTGGGATACAGACTAGCTGACCTCTCACAGAGAAAGATTTCCACTACTTCAGTTAAGCTCTGAAACTCAAATTATCAACTTTTTAAGAAGAGAATGATAGATTTTAATATAATCTATCTAAACACAAACCAAGACTGAATTTATAAGAAATTGGTGAGCAAACCATTAACTCTTCAGCCTGTTGTGATTGGGAATCTCAAGTAGCAAGCTACAGTAATCCATCAGTGATGCATTGCCTCCAAGCCTGACTGGGAGAGAGACAGAAATAACTCTACTGTTTTCAGACTCTGTAGAGCAAGTCAACAAATGCTGATTCAAGAAAATCACAAAACCAAACAGCATGAAATTTTCAGGAAACTCTAATCATGACACAGGACTGGAATTAAGCTTTATTAACAATATGCAAAATCTTGCACATGATCTTAAGTTTGTTTTTTTTAATGACAGGGCTAGCTGTTAACATCTCCTGAGTTTATAACCCTTTTCCTCTTGAATAGCTACCCCAATGCTGTCTTCTGAAGCATCCTGGCTTTTCAAGTGACAATTTTTATTACAGGTGATAGATTTAGGACCACTGTGTTAGTTAGCCAGGAAGACTGCTTTTTGAAATGAAGTTGCCAGTTTCACTCTGAAAATCAGTTTCTCTTAGGTCACAGGAATTTGCACACCTTGAAAAAACAATCCCTTCCTCATTCCACGTGACCTTTTATCCATTATTCGTTGTGGCATTTTAAACATGGCAGACTATAACACCATATATTTGTACATCTGACTGGCAGTGGCATAGCTTGCCACAACAAATGCTAGCCTCTGCCTCTGGACACTGATGTGTTTTGCTGTTGGTGAGCTGTAGCCATTGTAATCTGTCTTATACTGTTTCACTAAAATATTGTTAACTGAATTTAGCCAGTGGTCTTTCAGTTACTAATTGTTGGTGATGACCACCTACACAGTCCACTGTGTCTGTGTGCTTTTGCTGTTATCATTGCTTTCACACTCTGAGGTACAGTGCACATTGTCAAGTTTAGTGACAGCCCCTTTACTACCCTGCATTTTTCCAAGGCTGTTGGTGTTGATAGCCGATCAGCTGCATGCTGACCGCCGCTTAATAGAATCAAAGGACCAAAGCTCTGATTGGAGCGCTTTTGGGTCCTTTGAAAAACACAAAGTTTCCACCCCAGAAGTAGGAAGTGATGTCAGCCAGAGAGTGGGTGGTCATTGGCCTACACTGCCAAGCCCCTGCTATTTTCAACTGCAGTGGGCTTGGCAGTGACACACCCCACATATCCCCTTTTAGTGTAGCAAAACATTTTGTGTGCACATGTGCATCAAATGTAAAAAAGACTCAGGTTATCATTTTATTGACAGGCACACAGGCTGTCTTTATTTCATGGGGGTAAGTGCCTAACTTTCCTTCTTGTGGTCAAGGAGCACCACCAGCCCTATGCGAACTTTCCAAAGTGTGTGCTACAGGGGATATACTCTCCAGTCTATGACTCTCTGAGCGAGTAGAGGGCGGGCCATCATGGTGGGTATGCATCCTCAGGTCTCTCATTCACTGGGCTGGAGGACAGTGGGTCTGTAATAGAGATGATTCACCCTCGGGTCTCTCACTCACTGGGCTGGAGGGTGGGTCTGTAATACAGATGATTTACCCTCAGGTCTCTCATGCACTGAGCTGGAGGAGGGTGGGTCTATAATAGAGATGATTTACCCTCAGGTCTCTCACTCATTGGGCTGGAGGACAGTGGGTCTGTAATAGAGATGATTCACCCTTGGGTCTCTCACTCACTGAGCTGGAGGAGGGTGGATCTGTAATAGAGATGATTTACTCTTAGGTCTCTCACTCATTGGGCTGGAGGACAGTGGGTCTGTAACAGATGATTCACCTCTGGTCTCTCACTCACTGGGCTGGAGGAGGTGGGTCTGTAATAGATATGATTCACCCTCGGGTCTCTCACTGGGCTGGAAGAGGGTGGGTCTGTAACATAGATGATTTACCTTTGGGTCTCTACCCTGGGCTAGAGGAGGGTGGAGCTGTCATAGAGATGATTTACCCTCTGGTCTTTCACCACTGGGCTGGATGGGGTGGGTCTGTACTAGAGATAATTTACCCTGGGTCTCTTACTCACTGGGCTGGTGAAGGGTGGGTCTGTAATACAGAAAATTCACCCGGGTCTCTCTACCCACAGGGCTGGAGGAGGAGGATGGGTCTTCATAGAGATGATTCACCCTCTGGTCTCTCACCACTGGGCAGGTGGAGGTGGGTCTGTCATGAAGGGAATGCATCCTTGGGTCGCTCAATCACTGGTCTTAGGAAAGGTGGGGTTGTCATGGAGGTGATTCACTCTTGGTCTCTCACCACGCACTGGGCAGGTGGAGGGTGGGTCTGTCATGAAGGGAATGCATCCTTGGATCTCTCACTCACTGGGCTGGGGAACGGTGGGGCTGTCATGGAGGTGATACACTCTTGGGTCTCTCACTCACTCACTGAGCTGGTGCAGGGTGAGTCTGTCTTGAAGGGGACGCATCCTTGGATCTCTCACTCACTGGGCTGGGGAATGGTGGGGCTGTCATGGAGGTGATGCTCTCTTGGGTCTCTCACTCACTGGGCTGGTGGGGGGTTGGCTTGTCACAGAGGTGATGCACTCTCATGTCTCTCTAACTAAGCTGATGAAGGGTTGGCCTGTCATGGAGGAGACACATCCTTGGGTCTCTTGCTCAAAGGACTGGTGCAGGGAGGATCTGCTATGGACAGGATGCACCGTTAGGTTTCTCCCTCACTAAGTTGGTGGTGGATGGATCTGTCATGGATGGAATGCATCCTCTGGTCTCTAAGCTCACTGAATTTGGTGACAGGTGGGTCTGTCATAAAGGGGATGCATTTTGTTGTGTCTCACTCACTGGGGTGCTGGAAGATAGGCCTGTCATGGAAGTGAAGCACCGTCAGATCTCTAACTCTCTGAGTGAGTGGATGGTGGGGTTGTCATGGAGGGGATGCATCCTTGGGTCTCTAACTCTCTGAGTGAATGGAGGGTGGGGATGTCATGGAGGGGATGCACCCTTGGATCTCTTGCTCACTGATGGAGGGTGAGTCTGACATGGAGGTGATGCATCATCGGGTCTCTCCCTTACTGGGCAGGTGGAGGGTGGGCATATCATAGAAGTGATGTACCCTCAGGCCTCTCCTTGACTTGGCCTTTGGAGGCTGGGTTTGCTACATGGAAGGGATGCACCCTTGGATCTCTCACTAGGCTGGTGGAGTGTCAGTCTCTCTGAAAGATGACACACTCATGGGTCTTTTGTTTGCTGAGCTGGAGAAGGGTAGGCCTGCACTGAGCTGGTGGAGGGTGGGTCAATCAAGAAGGGAATCTACCCTTGAGTTTCTTGCCCCCTTGACTAGCAGAGGATAGGCCTGGCAGAGAGGTGATCAATCTTAGGGTTTTATGTGATTAGAGTGACCTCTCAGTGCAAGTTCCAAAACGGTGAATGTACCACAATGAGGCCACAAGGGCGATGGGGGAGAAGCACCAGCGGTGTGGAGGACGGCAGAGCCAAGGACACAAAGGTGACATGAACACGGTGACCACAGCAGAGCAGAATTGGAATTAGGCGATGGAACAATGGCAATGGGGAAGGCCAATGTGAGCGTGGTGCATGCCACCAGGTGGCATGCGATGAGCAAGTGGCCATGGGCCATGCAGCACACCCTAGAGGGCAACGCACCCACAGCGCCCCACACTGCTGCACAGCACGGTCCACTGGTACAACCCCCTTTGGCACAGGGCAGAGAGGCAGCATAGTTGGTGCACTGTACACTGGTGCAGCTGGGTTGTCATGTGTGGTGCACAGCAAACCGCTTCAGGGAGTGGAAGGGGGGTACTGAGCAATGGGGGCACAGGCCAGGGGCTCTGCCCACCACAGTGACAGCTGTTCCTGTGTCTGCCTTCCTGTGGGCGCCATTGCAGTGGGCGCCATACCAGGGCAGGATGTTGGCGAGAACGCCTCCTATGAGCACAGCTGGGTGGTGTTCACTGTCTAGACTGTAGCCACGTGGGAAATGCCCTTACAGGGCTGCAGCTGCAGTCGCTATTTTACTGCTGGTCTTCCTTCCTCAGTGGTTGATCTTTGGGTGTCCGCCTTCCTGCATTGCCCACAGTTCCTGCACCTATACAGTGGCACTCTACATGGCTGCTATCATCCTTAGGACTCCTGTTCACTGGGCTGCTGGAAGGTGGGATTGTCACTGTGGGATGCACCTTTGGGTGGTGGAGGGTGGGCCAACAAGGAGGGGATGCACCCTCATGTCTCTCACTCACTGGGCTGGCGAAGAGTGGGTCTGTTATGAAAGGGATGCACCCCTGGGTCTCTCACTCATTCAGCTGTTGGAGGCTGGGTCAGTCATGGTGGGGGTCTTTCACTCACTGGGCTTGTGGAGGGTGGGCATGTCAGGTAGGAAATGCATCCCTGGGTTTCTCGCTCACAGGGCTTATGGAGAGTGGCTCTGTCATGGAGGGGTTACACTCCCGGTATCTTGCTCATAGGCTGGCGGAGGGTGGAGCTGCTGTGCAGGGGATGCACTCTCGTTCTGTCACTTACTGCTGGGATCTGGTTTGCACGCAACTGTACTGTTTTCATTAGGCATTCAGAAACTGCATTATTCTGAGGTGTCATTTATCCAACATAGGATTATTAAGCTTCAGCTGTATTGTAAATTGGGTTGGCAGTACAGCCTATAAGGTTATGAGTAACAAGCTGTAAATGAGGTTAGTACATCCAGCATACCAGGATTTGATCCCACAACCCACTTGTATGCTGTGTGACTCTGAACAAGTCACGTAACTCCATAGTGCTCCCAGGTCACCTCTAAAAACAGGCCCTTGTGCTTAGCGGGTTTTACCCAGTTACCAAAGGATTAAAAACGATTTAACTTTGAACGCTTGAAATATTTATGCACTTTTGACACTTCTTTATGTATGAAGTTTAATACAGGAGGAATGCCTTTAAGAATTCAGTATAAAAGCCATGCAGCAAGGGCTAAGCACCGCCCCCGAGGAAGCCCCAGAGTAGACTTCAATGTCTGGATCGATGACGAACTCTTGCATTTTGGACATGACTTCTTCCAGATAATGACATCACTGGGACTTATACAAGTGGTGCTTCTGCAACTCACCACCATGGCCATGCCTTGGACCTGGTATTCTCACTGGGGCTTGAGCTCACTAATCTCAGGACTCAACCGGTCATTTGGTCCGATCACTGCACAGTAGGGTTCTCATTTGAAGCCCCCCTGATAGTCCTTCCCCTATTGAGATGGTCCACTACTGCCCATTAAGGGGACTGTCCCCAGAGGGACTTTTGGCGGTAGTGGACTTTTCTGGTGTGAGTGATGCATGTGCAGTTGGTGCAGGCAAGGCGGTGACAGCATATAATATGGCTCTCTCCAATGTGTTTGATGCCAACACACTGGTCCGTGTCTCGCTTGAGACCCCCATGGTTTGATGGGGCTCTCATGGAGATTAAGACCAAGGATTGAATGTTGGAGCATTGCTGGTGGAGGACCCAGTCCGAGGAGAAGGAGGATAAACTGGCTTTGAGAGTTCACTATGGTGAATATCAAAGGGCAATCAATCGGAAGAAGGCAGAGTTCTTGTCCAGGGAGATTGCTGCCGAGAGGAACAGTCCAGCTTTGTTATTTCAGACTGTGGACAGGGTACTTTATCCTGCCTTTCTGCAGCTGAAAAGAGTACTTTCAGTCGCTTTGTGCGAAGAGTTTGCTCAGTTCTTCTCTGGCAGGGTGTCCTCCATTTGGTCTGGAATCTCCCCAGTGAGACAAGATCAGTCCAACAGTGGTGGGCCTTGCATAGGCAGAGGCACTCTCATTGTCTGGGGTGAATTTCAGCTAGTGGGGGTGGCTGAGGTTGTTGAGGTAATCTCAAAGCTGTAGCACACCTTTTGTGAATTGGACCTGGGCCCAACTCATCTCCTAGTGGGATGTGCTATGTCCGTTGGTCCACTGTTCGCTGAGATAGTCCGGTGCTCACTCTTGGAGGGGTTCTTCCCCGATGCCTTAAAGAAGGTGCTGGTAAAGCCCCTTCTGAAGAAATCATCTCTTGATCCTGACATCTTGGCGAATTACCAACCTATCTCCAACCTTCCATTTGTTGAGAAGGTTGCTGAGAAAGTGGTGGCTCTGCAGATCGAGGCACACCTCGCAGCCTTTGACATCTATGAACCATTCCCGTCTGGATTTAGGGTGAGGCATAGCACCAAAATGGCGTTGGTTAGGGGGCAAAATTACCTCCTCAGGGTGACAGAGAGAGAGAGATCAGTCAATTCTCATTCTCCTAGATCTCTCCTCAGCATCTGACACCGTGAACCACGTTGTGCTGTTGGATCACACAGAGTATTGTGGACTCACCGGTATGGTCATCAACTGGTCTGAGTCCTTTCTCACGGACAGGATGCAATGGGTAGTGATGGGGAATTTCTCCTCCTGTCCGAAGCTCCTGCCCTGTGGAGTTCCTCATGGTTCAGTCCTGTCGCCGATGTTGGTCGTGGTGTACAGTACATGCTACCCCTGGGTGAGCTCATTAGACATTACAGTATGGGCTTTCACTGTTATGCAGATGATACCCAGCTGTATATGTTCTTTGCCCCCGGGACAAGTAATGTCATGGAAGTACTAAACAACTGCCTACCTCTAGCTGGCAGCGACTCAACCCTGACAAGGCAGAGGTACCAGTGATCGTGTCTGGTCGCCGGCATGATGCGGTTGCTTCCGGGTCAGGAACAGGATTGTACCTTGGCCCGATTTCACTTGTGGCATCCACTAGGGTGAGAAATCTGGGTGTCATCCTTAACAATGGTTTGACACTTAAAGCTCAGGTGTCATCAGTCAACCAGAGTGGTTTTTACCACTTAAAGAAATGTGCCCAGATGAAACCCCTAATTCCACCTGGTGACTTCCCTGCACTGGTACATACCTTCGTCCTGTCATGGCTAGACTACTGTGACGCTCTTCACTCTGGGGTCACTAGAGGGACCCCTCCATCGACCTCAGCTGGTGCAGAATGTAGCAGCCAGGTTGTTGATGGGCCTGTCCAGGTCCTGTCACGTGACCCTGGTCCTGCGAGATCTGCACTGGCTGCCGTCAGATGGAGGATCATCTTCAAGGTGAGCTTGCTCACCTATAAGGCCCTATATGACTTGGGCCCTGGCTACCTGAGTGATCACCTGTCCCTGGCCCTCCTGGTGCACTCCCTCCATTCCTCCACTGAGGGCCTCTGGGGGAACCAAGCATTTGAGGTGGATGCCTCAGTCCTCTGGAACTCACTCCCCAGATCTCTGTGGGAGGCCCCATCAGTGGAGTCTTTTAAGAGGGGTCTGAAGGCTCACCTTTTTAAAGAAGCCTTTCCTAACTGCTGCAGCACTGATTTTACTATTATTTATTACTGATTGTAATTGCTGTTCATGTTGTTGACTCTGTGTATATTTTGTGTGTGCAACTTTGCTATGTTTTTACACTTCTTGTAAAGTGCCCAGAGCCTCCAGGATTAGGCACTGAATTAAATAATAATTTACTTAATTGAATTACTAGAATGAAGCTGCTGTGGTTGTTTCTGAGTAGTCCTACTATGTCTCTTTAAGTGCCACAGTTTTATCACTGGCTGATGTTTAATAAATGCTGAGGTGATATGCCTATGCAATAATGTTGAGGCTTCTTCACTAATGATTGTGCCCTAAATTCAGATAGCCCAGCTGAGTAATGAGTAGGATCTGGATCTCAGAAGGACCACCAAACTCACCAGGTTGTTTTTTTTAATCTGCTCATATACACTCCTACCCAGTCAATAAAAGAAAGCAAATTATTAAAGCAAATAAACAACTATCCAGGAGACCCTTTTAAAAGATGTTATTTCTTTTTCATCAGTTTTCTCCTCCAGATTTCCCCTGCTCCCAGCACCGAAGTTTGAGGGCTCCATCACACTGAGAAGGAAGGTGTGCAACTGTATCCATAGCTGCTGCCACTGCCATCCCTTGGTTGGCTGCAGGAGCTGCTCGAATGTCAGAAGGCCCTTGTCTCCCTCCCTAGGAACCGAGCACCTCACCTCCATGACAATCCAAACTCCCAGCCAGTCCTAACGTGGGATTTTGAGGCTCACTCAGAAACTCCAGTCTCCCAGTGAGCAGTGCATCACACTACCGTGCCACTGCAGGATCCGCCTTTCCTGGAGGATATTAGTGTGATGTAAAAGGCACCCGTTTCCAGTGAGCTTACCTGGTTACCAAAAACAAATATTCTAAAGCTAGAGCTGAAAAGAGAGCATTGTGATTGGCTCAAAGGTCTCAAAACCCCAGAAAGACATAGGTGACCCTAAAAAAAAGGAAAAGGAGAGAAGCAAGCTCAGAAAAAAAAAATGACACTGATTTTCATTCTGATTGGCTGACATGCATTCTAAAGGGTTATGGGATCATATATACTGCAAACTAGAGGGGTCATGACATGACAAAACCCAGGGCTTTCCTGCTGCCATACGCAAGTAATTCACATGATCTCTATGGACTTATTATGCAAATGACTGTAGGGGTCACATGATTTTTTTAAAGTTTTGTTTTTTTTGGTAACCAGGTAAGGCCCACTGGGTGCAAGCACTGGGGAGGTTAAGTGACCTGCTCAGGGTCACACAGTATGCAAGTGGAGGTTGTGAGAATCAAGCCCCTAGTTTTTTAGCATATAAGATCTATATGTATTATACATAGTAACATGGTCATTTAAGATTGGAAAGGACTCTAGGTCCATCAGGTCCCCCCCCCGATTTCATAAGCTGGAACTAACTGCTGCAAACACGCTCTAATTTATTGGGATTTCCATTACTTTCTGCACCCCAGGGTACCCTGTGATTCCCCTGGTGAAAATTAGCTTCTCTAGGCTTACTTTGAAGGCTTGTACTGTCTTCATATCTACTGTCTTTGCTGGTAGGCTGTTTTATTCATTTACCACCCTCTGAGAGAAGAAAGCATCTTCTAATGGTACCCCTTAATTTACAAGCTCTGAACATACACTACCACTCAACCTCTCAGAGCTAAAACTGATAGCACTAGCCTTTAAAATGCAAAGCAAATGGACAAAATGTATAGCAATTTCTTATTTTAAGAATAATGAGTTTAACTAAATCGAAGTTTGTGTGACTAAAGTAAGAACATGAAAAAGCCCTGCCTCAGAGGGCTGCCCCCCTTGTCAACATTACTACCAGCACCCCAATGGAACTAGTCTGCATAGACTTCTTGAGTTTAGAGCCTGATCAGTGAAACATTGGCAATGTGTTAGTGCTTACGGACCATTTCACACGGTATGCACAAGCTTTTCCCACCAAAGATCAAAAAGCATCTACCGTGGCCAAGGTGCTAGTGGAAAATGTCTTCTTCCACTATGGTGCCCCCAGCGGATTCACTCTGATCAGGGCCGGGACTTTGATAGTCGGCTAATCAAAGAAATGCTCTCTCTATGGGGGGTGCAAAAGTCAAGAACCACCCCTTATCACCCGCAGGGGGATCATCAACCAGAACACTTTAACTACATCTCTGCTAGACATGCTAGGCACCTCCACCCAAAAAGATAAGCACAATGGAGCCAGCAGATTAGGCACCTTGGTACATGCATACAGTTGCATGAAGAATGATGCTTCCAGGTTCTTCCCCACCGCCTCATGTTCGGGAGAGCGGTCCGCTGCCTGTTGATGTCTATTTTGGTTTCTTGATGGGGGTCCGAGCTCAAGATTACCTGCAATATGTACAAAACTTAAAGCACAATTGAACCATGCCTATCAAATGGCCCAGTCAATGGCTGCTAAAAGAAATCTAGCCAACAAAGAGAGACATGATAGAACAGTAAAGGCTCAAGAGCTTAGGCCTGAGACCGTGTGTTGTTGGGTAAATTTAGGATTGCATGGTGAACACAAATTGTTGATCGATGGCACCATCTTCCCCATGTCATAGTAGGAAAGTTGGATGACTTGCCAGTGTACAAAGTGTGCCCAGAGAATAACTCCAAAGTTGTCAAGACCATGCACCGTAACCACTTGCTACCTATTGGTCAAGTTATAATTGAGGCTGAACCCACCGAGATTGATTCCCCTGGACCAGTGACTCGTGCTGCTGCAAGAAAAAAACAGCATCAGCCTGCCCCCTTGGTTGCCAATTTAAGACTTCCCCTGCAGCAGGCCCAGAATGATAGTGACTGCCAGTCTAACTGGGATGACAGTGAGTGTGATAATGCTTATTACCCCTCATATGAGCTGAGTCAGTTGTTTCGTGGAAATCCTATGTTGAATTATGGGGATGAAGCTGGGCCTTCTGTACTGCCTAACCCCCCCTCCTCCCAGCATCATCCTTGGAGCCAATGCTCCCAGAAAGTGAAATGCAAAGCATCAGGGTTCAGTATTAGGACCAGTCCCCTTCAATGTTTTTATAAGCGACATTGCAGAAGGACTGGAAGGAAAAGTATGTCTCTTTGCAGATTACACTAAGATCTGCAACAGAGTTGATTCACAGGGTGGGGTGGAAAGGATGAGAAGGGACTTGGCAAGGTTAGAGGAATGGTCAAATGTATGGCAGCTTAGATTCAATGCTAAGAAGTGCAAGGTAATGCACCTGGGAAACAAAAACCCAGGGGAAGAGTACACAATGGGGGGTGAGATACTAACAACAACAAAAATGGAAAGGGACCTGGGGGTAGTCATATCAGATGACCTAAAGGTGGGCAAGCAATGTGAGAAGGCAGCAAGGAGGGCTGGGGGGATACTGGGATGCATAGGGAGAGGCATCATCAGTAGAAAACAGGAAGTTATTATCCTCTGTACAGACAGCTGGTGAGACCCCATCTGGAGTACTGTGTGCAGTTCTGGAGACCCAATCTCCGAAAGACATAGACAGGATGGAAGCTGTCCAGAGGAGGGCACTAAAATAGTGCAGGGTCTGCACCGAGGACATATGAAGAGAGACTTAAGGAGCTTAATATGTATAGCCTCGAGGAAAGGAGGAGAGGGGGACATGATAGAAACTTTCAAGTACCTCAAGGAATCAACAAAGTCCAAGAGGGTAGCATCTTTCAAAAAAGAGTGTGCAAGAACAAGAGGGCACAATTTGAAGATAGAGGGGGCAGCTCAGAGGTAATTTAAGGAAGTATTTTCACAGAGAGGGTTGTGGATGCATGGAATGGCCTTCCGAGGAGGTTGTGGAGTCAAAATCAGTGGTGGAATTCAAGCATGCATGGGATAGTCATAAGGCAATTCTGGGGGGTTGGGGTAGGAAGAAGTAGGCTGCTGGTTAACTAGGATCTGCAGCTTATCCAGTAGGTAGGGAAATGGGCAGACTGGGTGGGCCAAGCGGTCCTTATCTGCCGTCAAATTCTATGTTTCTATGTTTCTATGTATTAGCTCTAGTTAATAGTACTAAACACATATATACTATGATTGTTTTAGATTGCAACAAGAAAAAAGAAACTGAGAATTTATGTACCCCATGAACAAGCCCAAACTGTGGGTGAAACGTAGGGGATGAAATAAAGCAAGATTACAAGGGGTGAGAATGGTGCAGAAATGGACACAAGTCCCTTTACATGACAAAGGGTCCTGAAGGAACTGGAAGTAATAAGAGTTGATAAAGCAATGGGGCCAGATGGGGTGCACCCCAGGGTCCTTAAAGAACTAAGAGAGGTGGCGGCTGAACCTCTGGCTATCCTGTTTAGCTGATCACTGGAAACAGGGGAGGTACCCAAAGACTGGAGGACAGCAGGTGTAGTCCCCTTATACAAAAGTGGGAACAAAGAGGAAGCGGGGAACTACAGACCAGTCATCCTCACCTCAGTAGTGGGAAGATCATGGAAGCACTACTGAAGGAGAGATTGGTGAACATCTGGTTGTCAATGGACTACAGGACCCAAGGCAGCATGGTTTCACCAGGGGATGTCATGTCAGACCAACCATTGAATTTTTGACTGGGTGACTAGGAGATGGATCAGGGAGGGCAGTGGACATGGCCTATCTGGACTTCAGCAAGGCCTTTGACACTGTGTCACATAGAAGACTATTACACAAACTGGGGAATATGGGTGGGCAGGACAGTAGTGTGGTGGGTAGGTAACTGGCTGGGCTGCAGGACACAGAGGGTGGTGGTAAATGGCTGTCACCCACAGAGGGAAGAGTGACCAGTGGGGATACACAGGATCAGTGCTGGGACATGTCCTATTCAACATCTTCATCAGTGACATTGCACAGGACCTAGAAGGCAGAATTTCACTGTTTGCTGATGACACAAACCTCTGTAACAGAGTAGACACACCACGGGTGTAGACAGAATGAGAAGGGACCTGCAGAAACTGGAAGAATGGTCAGGGTTTGGCAGTTGAAATTCAATGCAAAGAAGTGCAAGATAATGCATATGGGGCACAAAAATCCTGCACAATATATCAGTAGGGGTGAGGATATAACATGCACCAAGCAGGAAAGGGATCTTGGGGTTATCATCTCTGATGACCTCAAAGTAGGGAAACAGTGTGACAAGGCAGTAGGTAAAGCAAATAGGATGCTGGGATGCATAGGCAGGGGCATCACCAGCAGGAAAAGGGAGGTCATAATTCCACTATACAAGACACTAGTGAGGCCCCACCTGGAGTACAGTGTACAGTTCTGGAGACCTTACTATGTAAGGACATAGACAGGGTAGAGAAGGTTCAGAGGAGGGCAACAAAGATGGTACATGGATTGCATCACAAGTCCTATGAGGACAGGTTGAAGGAACTGAATATGTACTCCCTGGAGGAGAGGAGGGAGAGAGGGGATATGATAGAGACATACAAGTATCTTACAGGGAGGAACAGGGTACAGGAATACACTATTTTTAAGCGAAAAAGATGTTCCAGGACTAGAGGGCATGGGATGAAGTTGGAGGGAGGACGATTCAGAGGAAACGTGAGGAAGAATTTCTTCACAGAACAGGTGGTGGACAAGTGGAACACCCTGCCAGAGGAAGTGGTGGGGGCTGAAACAATCACGGGATTTAAGAATGCATGGGATAGACTAAAGGAATTCTGGAGGTCAGGGGTAAGGGGCAACAGACTTCTAGGAAAACATAAACTGAACTTACAAGCTCAAATGGGCAGACTGGGTGGGCCATAGGCCCTTATCTGCCGACACTGTCTATGTATCTATGTATCACGTCTGAGGATGCTGAGTCTTTGTGTATTGTGGAACTGTATGATTTGCCTGAAGGAGAGGCTGATGGTATGAGTCTTTCTGGTGACATGCCAGAACTTGAGGAATACAATGAGAGTGCTGACAACCCTCCTTCAGTACCAGAGTGTCTTCAAAATGAGCCAAGTGTTGTAGAAACAGAGACTACAGAGCAAGGGGCTGATAGTGCTTCCAGCTTGGACATTCCCCTTCATGCAGAGGCACCCCTCACAAGTGAATAAAGCTCCAAGACCATTGCTGAAAATACAGAGACTGTGGTTGTTCACTGCAGAAAGACTGGCCGAGCTGTCAAGCCAGTGGTGCACTTCAGTTACGATTCCCCCGGGAGGCCAGTGGATTTGCCTCTCAATGTAGTCCACAAAGGTGTTTATGTCTCTCAGAGCTCACTGCCCAAATTGAGCTTGATGGCCCATTCGAGGTTACTTGTTTTGCCTTCTCACCATGGTGCCCCTGCCTCATCCAGCCCCAAGTTAGCTGATAGGGAAGGGCCCGCTCTTGCACTGTTTAGAGTGCAAGAAGTTATTACATGATTCTGTATAGTAATGTTCAATTTACCTTTGTGAAATATGCATAATGTATTGTCAGAATGGAAATGATATAGTGGAGTACATTGAAATGTATAGTAAAGTGACAAGTTATGCCAATTGATGAATCAGATAGTACTTGTATAGCACACTAATGGTATAAATGTCTTGTATATGTTGCATTTTCAATATGATGGTACAGACTTGACGCGGACACCAAGTTTTCCCAGGCAGGGAAGGGTGTAACCCCCCCCTACAAATGGGGGTTCCCAAAAAGTCTTCCTTGAGCTTGCCTAAATGCTCACTGCCAGGCTGGTGTCCAGCGTTTTAGCAGTTTAAATGTGATTACCAGAGCCTGTATAGCCTCTGTGTACTGTTTCTTTAAGAGCTGCCTGATTGCAGCATAAGTAACCTGAGAGGGAGCTCTGTTGAAAGATGTAACTATTTGCTGAAAATCATTTAGAGTGATAATGATAATGTAGTTTGTCTAACATGCTTTCTGCAGCAAGGACTGTTTTGTTTGTCTCCACTATCTTGGTCCTGGACTGCAAATTGGACCAATCAGTTCTGGTGGGACCTAAAATGTAGCCAGACTACAGGAGCTGTCTGAAGTCAAAATCTGTAGGAATTGTAGATTTGAACTTTTTGCGCCTTTTTTGCAACTGAAGGGGGAGCTCTTGCTTTGACTGACAGCCAAATCAGCCAACCAAACCTTTTGGATCTTGGTGAAGTCCCGGGCTGCTTGCAGTTTTCAGTTAGATCTAAGCTGGAAGCTGAACAAGAAGGAGCTGAAGTGATTCTGAGCAGCGATCCTGAGTGGATTCACATGAGAGAACTGTGAAAAGGCTATGTTTTTGGACTGCATGTCTGCCTGCTGCTCCTGAGAGGGAGAGAAGAGAATTATTTTGGACTAAATCCAAGTTTGTGTGACTAAAGTAAGCTACTGAAGTGGGCCAGGCTCAACCTGAAGAAGACCAAAGATTTTGCTGAATACGATCGGCCTGTCAGGAGTTCCAGCTACCCCTAAGCTCCCGGTGTGTGCAGAGACTTTGAGATTGTGACCGGGGAGCACATTGCTTGGTACAGTAGAATTCCCTTACATGTGAATGTGCTATGAGCTGCTAGTGGGTCGTGAGTTAGTTCCCCACTGCGTGAACTGTGTTCTGCTTGCTGGAAGCTGTATCCCCGCTCAAAATGGACTGCATCCGAATTTGTCTCCATGCGGTCTGGGCCTTGCCAGACTGGCTCAGCCAGACTACCCACTGCACGAGAAGCCATCAACGAGAGACCTGCCTGGGATCAGCCCCTGCTCCACGCTTGAACAGGAATGACGCCTCTGCGACTCGTGTGGGCCCTGTTCCTCCTGGCATTCCAGATCAACAACCTGCAGTCTCGATTTTTGTCCAGCCTGTGTCCAGTCTTGGGTATTGTGAGTAAATACCAGGGTAGCTCCCTGCAACAACAGCTTAATCTGAGTGTGTCATCTGATTGTCTTGTTGTTTTGTTTCCATTACAAACTGAGCCGTCTGGCTCTGGATTACAAATATTGTGTACTGTGCACGTTGTGTTTTCCATCACAGGGCCCCAACCAGCTGCAATGCCAGTCAACCCCGGGCAACAGTCCTGGCTAGCCCATCTCTTCTCCACCTGGGTACCCAGAGGTGTGACTGTGTGGGGGGACTCAAAGCACATGCACAACTGCTTGATTAATATAACCTTTAAGCTAATTAACCTGATTTTGCCCCTCCCTTGTTCAAGTCCCCTGACTAAATCAGATCTAACTTTTTCTGCATGCAATCTGACTGTGGTTCCAGTTAGTGCTCAAAGTACTGTACTGTTGCTATTTGCTGTACATAACCTTGTTTTACAGGGGATCCCCAGGGTCGAGCCAGAGGAACCAGCCCTGGTGGTAAGTGCAAACAGTGTGGGTACTTGTGTGGTGTACCAGGGGTATTGTGAAAGTGATTACTGTACAGTGTTCAGGCCATTAGAGGGGATAGAGGGGGGTTACAGTGTCCCGGAGGGCTGTGCCCAGGTTAGCTTGACCACTACCACCCTGATCTCCGGGTGGAGGCACCCGTTTCAGAACTCAGGCCCCTTAACCTGCTACTAGCCAAGCAGGCAAGGGTAGTAGCCCTTGGGATAGCACCACCTAGGGGTTACATGGGGTCACACTGATGTCTGTCACGTGACATTGGGTGGGCGGTCCCTCACCAGCCATTGCTAGCAAAAGTCTGCCGTGTGGTAGTGATGCCAGGGGGTGCAGTCCTATATGTTATGACCTACTGCAGGAACCCTCTCGAAGTAAGATCAGTAGCTATTTTAGCTTAATCTAAGCTAAGGGAACATTTTACACTTTTTGGGAAAAGTGCAACCTCCTTACAGAAACTTTTACTCCTTTTATAAATTCTAGATCCAACACTGGCTAGGGCTCAAACAAATGGAACACCATTCCAGTGAGACCTTTAGTATGTAGTGCCTCAGGTGATCTCAACAGACCATGATCCACCATATGAAACACCAGTCAGAGATCAAGGAGGACCAAGGTGAATCTATGCCTTTTGTCTCTTGCCAAGAGGACATTGTGTTATATTTTTCCAGGTGAGTGTCCAGCTGTACTGCCACCACCGTTGTAGGTCTGACACTTGTCTTTAATTTACATTATAAATCTAATTAATTATTCATGAGCTGAACTAGCTCAGTGATTGGTTGCTGCGCCAGTCTGAAATCTCTTAGAAGTGACCAGCACGGCAGCCGCTCAGCTCTTCCCGCTACTCGAGCTGTTTACCGAAGCGCTGTAGCGAACTGCTATACCCATGGTAATCTGACAGAAAAATGTCAGTGGCATTGTCAAAACACAAATGGCAACTATCACAAAACAAAGCAATGGAAAAATGGCTCAGTCCGTAATCGCACCACAGAGAAACCATGCTCGTGCCACCACAAAATCAGAAAACTGTGCTCGTGCCTCCACAAAAAAGTTATTTGAACACTAATTAAATAAATCATTATTGCAATTAGACATAATCACAATAATGATGGAAGAGACTGTCATTTCCTCTTGATTACTGACCCTTTCCTTTCCAGCCAGTCGTTAATCTCTAGGAAATGACTGGCTCTTTGGTCATTATTGCTTAAAATGTCAGGGCCCCCAGATGGCTTTTTCAGGAGAGGTCTCACCACCCTCCTCAGAGCAGCTGGAATGACAGCCTCTTCCAAGAAACACCAGATGGTATCTGAGGTGACCAGACCCAATGTCTCTTGGCAGCTGGTAAGTGACCAGTAGACCCCGGGTTCAGTTAACAGTATGTGTGGTGGATCCCCTGCTATACCAGGTTGGCAGAGGGCTCATGTTCATGCTTGACTAGGTACCACCAGCACATGATAGGCTTTAGAGGAGACACATGCTCAAATGGCAGATACACCTTGTCAAGAAAGGACTGATTAAACTCATCACATATTTCTAGTGAAAATACTCTTCCAGACCAGAGACAGGATGACTGTTACGACCTGCCTACAGTATGGAAGAGTTGAGCTAGTGTGTTCTACCTCCTCCACAATTCTGAATTGTGGTAGACATACAAAATCGTTTGCAGTTTTATACACCTTTAAGGTCTGTAGCCGAAATGGAGAAGCTAAATACTGTTAAAGGTATCTCAGTTTGTGCAACAGTCTAAATTGTAAAACCTTCTACAGACTCCTTAGTGTGTCAGTCGCTAACTTCAAAGGTGTTGTAAACTGCACCTACGGCACTTTGTATATCAGCCGAAATTCAGAAGTGTGACTGCTCTTAATTTGTACAGTAGTCATGCTGTTGGCATCTAGAAATCAGTTGTGTCTGCCTTTCATTTTGTGATAGGTGAACTACTTTATCATGAAACAGAATTTGACGGCAGATAAGGACCGCTTGCCCACCTAGTCTGCCCATTTTCCTACCTAACAGATAAGCTGCAGATCCTAGTTAACCAACAGCTTACTTCCTCCTACCCCCACTAGACTGCCTTATGCATGTCCCATGCATCTTGAAGTCTCCACTGTTCTTGACTCCATGACCTCCTCAGGGAGGCTGTTCCATGCATCCACAACCTCTCAGTGAAAAAATACTTCCTCACATTACCTCTGAGCCGTCCCCTCTACCTTCAAATTGTGCCCTTGTTCTTGCACATCTCTTTTCTGGAAGATGCTACCCTCTTGGACTTTGTTAATTCCCTTGAGGTACTTGAAAGTTTCTATCATGTCCCTCTCTCCTTCTTTCCTCAAGGGTATACATATTAAGCTCCTTTAGACTTCTTCGTAGGTCTTCTGGTGCAGACCCTGCACCATTTTGTTGCCCTCCTCTGGACAGCCTCCACTCTGTCTATGTCTTTGCGGAGATGGGGTCTCCAGAACTGCACACAGTACTCCAGATGGGGTCTCACCAACTGTCTGTACAGAGGGATAACAACTTCCTGTTTTCTACTATTGATGCCTCTTCCTATGCATCCCAGTATCCCCCCAGCCTTCCTTACTGCCTTCTCACATTGCTTGCCCACCTTTAGGTCATCTGATATAATTACCCCAGGTCCCTTTCTATTTTTATTGTTGTCAGCATCTCACCCCCACTGTGTACGCCTGGGTTTGTTTCCATGTGCACTACCTTGCACTTCTTTATGCTGAATCTGAGCTGCCATACATTTGACCATTCCTCCAACCTTGCCAAGTCCCTTCTCATCCTTTTCACTCCATCTTGTGTATCAACCCTGTTGCAGATCTTTGTGTCATCTGCAAAGAGACATACTTTTCTTTCCAGTTCCTCTGCAATGTCACTTATAAAGACATTAAAACCTATCTTTTTGAATTATGACAGGTGTTGACCAAATTATAACAAGGACCAGAATCAGAATCAAACTTACCACCCAAACCGTTACACAAACAGTAGTAGAGTACAACAGTGCACAGCAATGCTTTGCAGGCTGCACATAGTACTGTACAGTCGGGTCCTGTGCTATATTTGGCAGCGATTTCGCTAACCAATTAAAATACCTCTCAGAAGGAACCGCACTGTAGTTTTCTGTTTCCCTGGAGAATGTATTACACAGCAGACTACATTCGACCTTGGACATTCACAGGTATCTTCTGGACAAACAATCGTGTAAATATTCTACTGTATATTTCTTTGCTTGATCAACATTCTGCAACTACTGTCATTGTGCCTTTTTGTCACATGTCTATTGACTGGACGCTTGTGAAAATGGGCAGACATGCTAAAATGCCTTCCAGCATAAAAAATAAAATGAAAATGAAACTGAAGTACTCTTGCCATCTATGTTGGTACTATTATTAGTCTTCCTTATATCGCTAGCATACTGAACAGGTAGGTACAGAAAAGCAGTAGTTACACATGTGCCTGTGTTACTTAAGGTGTGATATACTGGGTGAATAAATGCAACATAATGTGAATGATTTCATTTTTAAAATACGGGTGAAAAGTGAGATTGTTCTGATAGAACCGGGAAGAGAGGTGTACATAGAAGGGATGTCTCCAACTGGCCTGTAATGGATCTGGGTTTTCCTTAAGGGCTATGATCTGTTCTGGTTCAGGCAGACCCCAGGGATGGCCATGGAATATCTGGGAGACATCTGGCCTTCCAGATGGATGGATTACTCAGAAGCCCTTCCAGGAGAGAATAAATATCACCAAGGACGATTCCAGAACTGAAGCTTTTCTGCAGATGAGCAATGCAAAACCTGGAGACAGTGCCAAGTATTACTGTACCATGGTTTTAGCCTTAGGCTATCACAGTTTGGTGAATCCTTGTGAACTGATGCAAAAAGAAGTTGGACTCTCTCACCCTCCATCTTTTCTCACTCTATTTACAGAGTTGTCTTTATAGTGTGGCATTTTTCTAGATGTAATGAAGCAATGAGCTAAGTAATAGTTATTGTTCAATAAAACACTTAGAAATTCCCTTCAGTGCTTGTACACCCACATCCTGGGGTTTGTTTCATTATTGCTGATCTGTATTGGCTAATGTTACTGCAGTATCATATGCTGAGCAACCACAATGTATGTCAATTAAAAGACATGAAACTAAATGCCACACACACTTGCTGCTTTTGCTGAGCACTGGTGGTGGGTGGGTGGGTGGCGGCTGCTGTGGCTTGCTGTTCGACGAGGTTCATGTCCCAAGCAAGAGATATCAGAATGGAGAGTGGCAGGGAGGCTACTTGAGTCCACATGGATGCGCACCTCCTGGATATAAGGACTGACAAAAGTATCGCTATAGTAGTGGAGGCCCTGATGGCATCATGGAGCGCTGTTGGCAGCGTGATGACCACAAGCTGCCAAGTCCCCCAGGCAAACTGCTAGCATGTCGATCCATGGGTGTGAGGGCAGGGAGAAAAGGGTGGACGAAGACTTGCTTGTCTGTTCCAGATGATGGCGTGAGTATATATGCCATAATGCACAAAGCCCTCCTATGTGGTGCCTCCAGCTCAGTTCTGGGACTTAAACACTTCTCCAGCCTCTCCAGTGGTCAGAGAGAGGTTGCTCCTCCTAGCAGTGGGACTGAACTGGAACCAGGGACCACTGGGAGACAGCTGGTGTGTGACATCATGGAGTGAGATTTCTGCAAGCAGAGATGTAGACTGACATGTGGACTTCAAAAAAGGAGCACAAGGGGTCAAGAAAGGAGGTTAAAAATGTACACTCTATCAAGAGTAGAAACAAAATAATAAAAAATACTTTAAACAAGTATTAAGAGTATCAGATTGGAAAAACAGGCCACTGACCAAAATTCAATAGATTACACATTTATTTTCTTAATCTGTGACATCCAGTTTCATTTGCCTATGTTTCGGGTATAAGAGAACCCTTCATCAGGGAACCGGTTTTCTTTTTAGAACACCTTAGGGTGCACACCTTTATATCCGTGGTTAAATCCTGTCCTTCCTTTCACTGCCAAGTCTTATGAGGCTCATTATTTTTGGAAGCAGTTCATTCCTGGTTACTCAGTTACAAATACCTTCCTTTCTTTCTGCTCCCGAGTTCTTTGCCTCTGCTCCTACGCAGTTAACAAATGGGTTGGTCTACACAGAGAAACAAAAATGATATCAGAAAAAAAATAAGGTCCACCCAGTTTGCCTTGATTTCCTACCAATTTCCCTATTAAGCCACTGCTGAATAGCATTTAACTCACTAATCTACAGTATCTCTCAATTTCAGCTAAGATATGGTAGAGGGAAGAGAAATATTTGAACATGATTGGAACATAATTCTGCAACCAAGTGCACTGATGGAGATGATGAATGAGATACAGTAGCTGCACCACTAGCAGGAATACATGGAGACATTTGAGCAACTGGAGTGTGCCTGAATACTGGATGCAAACAATCCTGATCGATCACTTTAATGAATAACCAATGGGAGATGCAGTAAATATTAGATCTTAGCCTTGCTTATATATGGTTGTGGAGAAAGTGGTACTACTGAACCATAGCCTTGCGTGCACAATAACAGGTAAAACACAGAGGTCAGTATAGACCCATGCAAGAATGTCTTGCCTGTCTATCCAGACACACACTGACCTGAGAAGAAAATGGGAACAGTGGACCACAGGGAAGAAATCCCTAATTATTTCAAGTCCCACAGACACGTCCCTATACACCATCCAGTGTTCATTCCCATATAAACTGTTGTCAACAAATCAACTTGCATAGTAGTAATGGCCTTCAGTCCCCTCCCTGATGTCCCTCAATACTTACTCAACATCTGCTAGGAAATTCTTGGATCACAAGTATTTCTATAGGGAGTCTTATCTGACCATACGTACTGTATGAAGGTTACAAAACTCTGTTGTCTAATACTGCCCAAGTATCGTTAGGTAGGGTGAACAGACTGGATGGGCTTGACAACATCACCGTGGCCAGCATGGCCCATGGACCTTGAGAAAGTAAAAAAATAAATAAATCCAGATGGAGTCTGGCTCAAACACAAGACAACCCATTCAGTACACCAAAAGTCTTGACAACACTAGGACTCACTCACCAGGCTATAGATGCCACAAATATATTTTATTTTCTATGGGGTCATATACAACCCACATAGCACCTGCATCACAAACACATGCGCAGTCAGCAGTAACTGTGCATGCACACTGTTGTCACGGTGGCCGTCTTGGGCATGGCAGTCTCTTTCTCATGCATGCACAATTATCAGTCACCGTGCATGCCCGAGTACCACTCAAGTACGGCATCAGCCGTGGCAGCAGCTCAGAGTACTGTTTGACTCAGTCTCACCACTCTGAAGCACCCGTGTTGGCTCTGACCAGAATTTGCTTTCTCCAGGATGCACTCACTGTACTCTACTCATAGCTTTTGTCCTCCTGATCCTTCTGTGGCCTTGCATTGTACCTTTTTGTCAGCATGGTCTTCATTAAGCTTTTATGGTCATCATGGTACATTGGTAATAGCAATAAAGACTGAAGTCCATTCAATATGGCTATTGTCATTCTTTATTAGTCATCAACAGCATATTAGCCTGGTAGTCTCTCTTCCCCCTTAGGTACAGTGTGGGGAAGGAGACTGCAGAACAGTTATTGTTTTCTTCAAATATCCATGCCAGAGATATCATCTAGTGTGCAGGCTGTGTGAATTAATGTTTAATTACCTTGAGGTGTTCTTGGTGGGGTAGAGGCGCACTGAGCCAGGGGCAGCTGATGGGTAGGACCATTTAAGAGCTGGTGACATGTTCAGGAGAATTGTAACAAAATATAGCATTTAGGCACTGTTCAGCTTGTATTTCCCCATTAGTTCTGTATTCTTCCTCCCTATTATTTAGCGGTGAGGTCATGTGCATGAAAACAGGATCTTTGCTCCTGAAGAGTTAATCTATTCCTGCTGCTTTCTCCTATCTAAAGTCATAGAGCACTGCTTGTGCCCCTCACAGTTACTCCCATGGCAACAGATTGTGATGTCACACAGAGGATTATGACTTGAAGTAGGGAGTAAGCTATAGAGGCAGATGAACTCAAATGAACTCTAAGGGACAACGATCATATATTCATACTCATTTCTTTAGTAATAAATGGGCTGGCAGTATAGCCTAGAGGTTAGAGGAATGAGGTGTGAATGAGCTTGATACATCCAGCAGACCAGACCTGAGTTTGATTCTCACAACCTCCACTTGCATACTGTGTGACTCTGAGCAAGTCACTTAACCACCCAGTGCTCCCAGGTTGCCCCTGAAAACAGGCGCTTGTGCCTAGTGGGCCTTACCCGGTTACCAAAGACTAAAATAAAATAAAATAAATTATAGGAGGAGAAATATATAAAATATAATTGGAATGCAAGCAGAATTGCATTCTATTTTTTTTTTTTTTAAGTTTTCTTTGAGGTGTCAGTAGCTGTTTAACCTCAGTGTTGTTCAGACTTCAGAGTGGGGGGTCTATGTATCATAGACTGTTTCTTATTGGGCAACCCCCTCCCAGGTTTGTAGGACCTAGCCCTTGGAGATTTCAAGGCACTAGGGTGGGGTCTTTACTTATGGTGTGGAGCAGCCAAGCACACCATCGGGAGGAGCACACCTCTTAGTGGTAATTAAGGGAGTGTGGCAGAAGTGGAGAAAATGCATGTGTGTAGCCCAGTAGTATCCTTCAAGCCATGGGAGTGCCAGGCCTCCAGTCTCTTTTGCAAGGAAGAGCTGTTGCATTATAATAAGAGACCTTTCACCTGACTAAATAAATCTGGAGATCTCCTCATTCAAGGCTTTCCAAATATGTGCTGGGAGAGCCGGGGGAACACCTTGGAAAAGGTAAATGCCCTAGGTAGGGTTACTATATGTAAGCACCCAGTCCCCTGGAGTTACTAGAATCCCATCAGTTTAGCCATAGAAAGGTACTGGGCAGCCTGTAGGGATGTTGTTAAAACTCTTTACAAGATGACATCATTATTTACTCAGCTAGGCTGAGCTGGGAATGGATTGTGTCATTTAGAATTCTCGCAGCAGCACAGGACACTTTGGAATCAGCCACTGGGGTAGGTTTAGAATGTTCAGACGGGACTCGGTGTGTGTCTGTAGTCAGCAGCAGTAGTATGAGCTCTGAGCAGCAGCAGTGCTTAGAGTGTGGGGGTGCCTGCCAGTCTCCTGTGAGAAAGGGTGAAGAACCCTCAGCAGTTTCTCACCCTAGTGTGTGAGACCCAGCAGCACCAGAAGAAGTGGTGGGGACCGTTCATCTGCAGGATCCCAGTGGGTCATTTTCCACACAACAATGTGGTTTGGACTGTGTTTCAGTGGGTCCAAGGGCAATCCCTGAAGATCCTGAAGAATGTCAGCTGCCCAGAGAGAAAGTGTGTGCAGTTGAAGCTGTGACAAGCTACCGGAGAAGAGAAGAGGAGATTTTCCTTCATGTTTCCATGTCTATATCAAAGGGAGAAACAACGCTGTGAGTACAGAGTCATGGGACTGTTCTTAGGGGTTGGTCTGAGGTGTATGTGCCTAGAGATAAGGCTAGAGTGCACCTGTCAGGGCCCCTGTTTCACCACAAACATATGCTGAATGTTTCAAGTTAAAGTTTGGGATTCCTTTGCAATCCAGGTGTATTGGAGGATCCATTTTGGTGTAACCCAGAAGGAATGGCGGAGACTGGGCATGAGGTAGGATTGGGTATAACCCCAGTTTGATTACTCAGTCAGGGCTAACTGGTTCACATATGGGCAGCAGGTTAAGCTGGGCATGTTAACGGATGTCATCGCACCAGGAGTTTTTGAAATGTGTTTAAGCTGTGTGGCAACAACCACAGTATACACTTTTTTTTTTGAAAAGATAAAGTCCAAAGATTCCTGTACAGAGGGATGGACAGTTCGAATATGTGTGTGTGAGGAACAGTTTGTTCTAAAGTGCCCAAACAGTTGTATGGAAAGAAAGGCCTTGCTCCTGTGCAGACAGAACCAAACCTGGGGAACCACCCAGCTCTGCATTTGTTACAGACTTGTGTGAATAAAGCCATACTGTACAATCCCATCTTCAGTAGTGGACATTACATCTGTGCTACCTCAGTGTGAATTGTTATGGGGCCCCAACAGAAGTTAGACCTAGCGTAGCCCTGGCACCTCTCTCCCAGAACCTGGAGTAAATATAAATGTTATTTTGTACCCGAAACCCCAACCCCTTTAGACTGCTGAGCCAGGTATTCGGCCCATGGCTAGGGGTGATGCCTATTGTTTTTGCCAACTCGTGGCCTGTTGCCTTGTCTGTGTACACGTTAGGGAGGTCCAAGTTTCCAGACGCTGCTCTTGGCCAGGGCATGGATTGCATATACATACCACCTCTATATGTCTGGATAGGGATAGTGGCAGAGCACCTCACAGCCATAGATTTTGGTTCACTGCATGGGTGAATGGGATGTATTTATTTTGGAGTTCAGAGGCGATGAGTGGGCAACATTGGTCCCTAGGTATCTGAGCTTCTGCAGGTCACAACAGAGGGGGGGGAATGCTTACTGCAGAGTTTGGGGAGGGGAGAAATTGAAACATGATGTTTCCGCCTTAAATGTATTTAGGCAGCAGTGTGAGGCCCTTTACTGAAACTATGCAGTAATTCTAACACCTTTGGGAAGGTCTTCTCTGGGTCTCGGAGGTAAAGCAGCACATCATCTGCTAAAGTGCAATATGGTGCTCCTCTTCCTCTACTGTGATGCCTTGGAACATGGTAGCTTCCCTAATGGTCAGAGCAAGTGGATCTATGTACACTGCGAAAAGTAGAGGAGAAAAGGGCAGCCCTGTGGAGTCCTCTTCACAGGAAAGTCAGCGGAGTAGTGTCCGCTCACCTTGACACAGTCCTTGAGGAAGTGATCAAGCCTTTGCAGGAGAGGTATGAAGGGGTCTGGAATCCTAACCACCCAAATTCAGAGTACAAGAATAGCCAGGAGACCTGGTTAGAGGCCTTTCAGCATCAAGGCTTGGCAACAATGAGGGTGAGGCTGACTGCTGCATCTGGTAGATAACATGCAGGGTCTGCGATCAACCTATCAGGTGCTTGCTTCCTGAAGCAAAAAGGTCTCATACTGATTTCACACTTCTATGAGGATGGGGTCTTAAGTCATTTCAGCAGCTTGTGAGGATTTTTTTTTCTCCCACCTTTCCATTTTTTTGCCTTTCTCCAGGTCAGATCTAAGCTCTGTGGTGGTCAGAAGGTCTGGGCCCTTCCCCTGCTCCCGGTAGATCCCCATTGGAGGAGGCCTGTTGGGTGAGGGAAGGAGTCCTACACCAAAATCCATGACCATGATATATCAAACCCTTCTAGGAGTGCTGCTGGACCCTATGAAAAGGATACGAGAGAAGTGGGAGAGGGATCTGTCACTGGAGATGCTGATGGAGTGAGACTGGAACTCCATTCTAAAAAAGGGGATGGAATGCTCCAAAAGTAATAGATTAAGGGCAATACATTACTGCCCCATAGAACATATTTTACCCCAGCCCTTTCACGTAAAATTAACTCAACAAATTCAGATCAATGCTCTAAATGTAAGGCCTATACAGGTACCTTCTTTCATATGATGTGGGACTGCGCTAAACTAAGATTGTTCTGGAAGGAGATTGTCTCGCTGCTGTGCAGGAGCCTTCATAGTACTCAAACACCAGAGCCTGCAAATATCCTGTTGGGACTGCCGTGAGGGGCGTGAGGGAGAGTAAGTGTGGAGCACCCGCTGTGGAACCTAGGCATAGTAGTAGCAAAACAGGCATTGGTCCAGCGGTTGGGATCAGATACAGTTCCAACTGTCTCACGGTGATTACAGCTTCTACTGCACTGTATGAAACTGGAACACGTACAATATAAGGCAAACAATCAAGAGGAAAAATACCAACAAACCTGGAGCACCCTGGAGGCGACATTGTCGGCCTCCTGGTTTCCAGCTTTTAGACCCTTCGAGGATAGGGTCCTTCCTCACTTCCTTGACACCTTCATTTGAGGACCACCGCTGGCAATTTCAAAACCACAAATTCCTTTATTTATTTATTAGAATCTCAGACAACACCTTTGAGCTAAAAGGTTGTTTACAAAGGTTCCATGTCGTAAGGCAATAGACAAGGTACATAGACATTACAAAACAGATTGGGGTATATACAGCAGGAAAGTACATTATGGTACATACAGATACAGATTCAAGCAAGTACAGTTAAAATACAACAGGTAGGAGAGGTCAACTTTATTGCAACAGTACTAAGAGCATACCTAAGGTGGACAAGCAATTTATAGTGGTAGCTGAGCTTTAGAGCATGCAGGTAGAGTTAAGGAGGGTCAGAAGTGGTGGTGACCAAAGGAGAGGGAGGACAGAATAGATGAGAGCAGGGGAGGGTGGGGGCAGAGACAAAGGGGTGATAGAATAAGGGATTGAGTAGTAAGAGGTGGGATTGTATAGGAATCTACCCAGGCTTACATAAGTGGGTGATAGGCAGGGCTGGGTGATGTGGGAGAGAGAGGGGATAAGGAAGAGTTTTAAAGTGGGGTGAGGTGAGGGGAACCAGGGGAGGGGTGAAAATTGGGGAGATTAATATTTGTGTACAGAAAGCAGGAAGGTGGGGGGGAGGGGATGGGTGGGGTAAGTGCTCAGTGGGGTCACACCAGGCAGAGGATAGTGGGGAAGACGGTGCTATGCAGGACAGATAAGTTATCAATAACAGTAGGATTATGCACAGGTGATGCAGTCACAGTTACTAAGAGTGGCCAGGTATTGCAGCAGCTTGACCTTATGGGCATAGTTTCATTTCTTCATTCAGCTCAGAGTTAAGGGAATTTAGCCTGCAGGAGCCCTGTATTCGAAGGACCATTGCCCTAGTGAGGTCCAGCGGAATGGGATAATGAAAGCAGCTTTACTTGACCCCCTAGTTAGTCTGGAGGAAATGGAGTTTCTTAGCAGTTACCTCACTCCAGGAGGAGCAAGACCTAGGGTGGATTTTTTCGCTAATAGACAGACTTGGTACTGAATTCTGCTATTCAGGTTTAACCAACCAGTGCTTTAGTATAGTTCACAAGTATGAGTTAAATGGTCCACACCCAGAACTAGTCTGCAGGCTTTGTTTAAGACAATCTTGATTCACCTAAGTGCTGTGTCGGTACCGGCTTCGTAGACTACCAGCCCATAATCCATGATAGAGAGCACGGAGCTGTTAACTGCAAGCTTGATGGCACTTTTGGTGAGGCACTGCCTATGCTGGTAGAGCTGACCTAGTCTGGCACTAGCTGCCTTGGCAACATGGTCTATGTGCTTGCTATAGGAGAGAGAGCTGTCAAGGTAGACAACAAGGTACTTAAAGGTGGTGACCATTTTGAGTGTATCAAACTTGTTATTGTAGATATTGAGGTGATGGGACTTATGATGGTTTTGGGTCAATGTCAACTTGCTCCCGACAATACGCGCCGCGTCAATTCGCTCCCGACAATTCATATCCATGCCAGTTAACTCCCGTACTTTACGCTCCACGTATTTTCATTCCCAGTACATTCTGGCCACCAGGCACTGCACCTCCTCAGTCTGACTCTCTCTCCTCAGTCCAAGAACTGGACCGACCTTACTCCAATGCAACAACTCTTTTTCTGCTACAGGTATCACATTTTGTTATGTTTCATAGGAAAGAGTGGCTACAACGTTGTGCTCAGGTGTCCTACATTTACAACCGAGTGGGTACTGCCTTGAATGATCAAACAAGTAATACACATATTTTAATCAAAATAATAAGAAATTTGGCTCACGATGAGGATATGGCTACTGCGTTGTGCTCAGCTGTCCTACACTGCCTTGAAGTGAGCACTTGTAGAGTAGTAAGTACCTGTTATTGTCAAAGTTGAGAGTGTAATAATCCAGTCTTGCAAAATGTTGTCGTACAATTTCTTCGACTACATGCAAGCAATATTTTATTTAAAGTGGAACTGTGTAATATGCTGTTGTTTCAGGAGGAATGTTTTGTGGCCGCATCTGTGTAGCTGTGAAAACAGGTCCATGCCATATCAGTATGCGATAATGCGATTTAGCAGTACCATGTATATGTAAAAACGTTATTTTATGCTGGTAGAATTACAAAATGACGTTAAATCTGTTGGGTGCGCATATTGAAATCTGTGAGTGCCAGCATTAATGCCTTGTGTAATACTGACCATAACTCAGAATATAACATTGGGAGTGAGTTGACATCAGGAGTGAGTTGACATCGGGAGTGAGTTGATGGGAGTGTGTTGTCGGGTGCGAGTTGTCGCAGCGTGTAATGTCGGGAGCGAATTGACGCGCTCCCGATGGTTTTGATGGGAGGCAAACAACATTGTTTTAGTCTTAGTGTAGTTGAGCAAAAGCTTAGACTGAAGGAACCATTTTTCCACAGCAGTAAAGTCATCTTGCATGCCTTTTTCCAGCTCTTCCGTAGTACAGTGATACGTGTAGAGAAGAGCATCATCTACATATAGAAGGATCTTATTCTGGCAGACTTTTGGGAGTCCTTTGCACTCAGTCGGACTGGAGCTCTCGGGAGTATGTGAATGCCTCCAGACACTTGTCTAATGGGCTCTTTATTCTGCTGGAAGGGGTGGAGGATCCATATCAGTTCAACAACAATTTCATCAACTGGCATCACAGTGATGGAATTTATAGTCTGACACATAAACTCGATGAACTCGGTCCGTTTTCTATCAGGAGGCTTTGTCCCCGCAACTCCACCCCCTGTTCTAATTATAATCAACACTGAGTTGGAATGGATTCAGGGAAGGGGTACAGGACTGGGAGACAGTGTGCTCCTGTCTCTGGCACACCAATACAGTGACCTGTCAACACACTGTCGATTTTATCAACAGCAATGTAGGTCGATGTATTGATGTCACTGTCGGAGGAGTACACCTTCCATATCTATGATAGTCTTGGCATTAAACAAATAACTAATACAGGACCACTGTATAACAAGACACCATGCCTGTAAACAGTTAAATCTTAATTTATTTGCCATATATGTATTGTAATTTTAACACTCCATGAGATGTTACAATTTTGAATACATCATGAAATAAATGTACTGCTGATGTCTCTCATTTAATAAAGTTTACAAAAAAAAAACACACAGGGTTTGGTGAAAGTTATCTGTAGTCATACAAGAGCAGACAAAGCAACAATGAGTCAACAATCAGGCTGACTGCTGCATCCAATGGATAACATGCAGGTTCAGCAAATGTTATCTGTAGTTGTATGAGAGCAGATGAGCCCATCTGAGCTCTGTAGATAAGGGAGCCCATCCAGCTGCATGACTAGAATAGATATGAAAATCTTATAGTCGGTGTTAAGCACTGAGATGGGGCTCTAAGAGGGCAGAGCAGAGGGTTTTTATTTGGCTTGGGAAGTACTGCTATTGCTGCACAGGATCAAGAGGGTGGCGGTTCTGACCTGCAGCTCAAGAGGCAGCCATGGGGGGGTGTTATTGTGAGGTCTTTGAGAGTTTATAAACTCTGCACTGTAGCCATTGGGCCCTGGTTCTTTCATGGTTCTGGAAAGATGAATCACTGAGTCCAGTTCCTCAAATGTGATGGGATTTAGTAGCTGGTTCCCCTTTTCCAAGTGGTGCAGGAAGGAGTCAATTTGCTCCTGTTGTAGCATCTGCTGTGGCATGTGTAGGGCCTCATAATAAGTTTGGAAGGCCTCTGTGATGTCTTGGTATTGGGTAAGGTGAAAGCCTGTGCTGGGATGCACTAGGGCTGAAATCATGGATGTACAGAGTTGTTTCCACAGCTTATAGGCCAACAGCCTGGCAGCTCTGGTCCCTATTTCATAAAAATGTTGCTGTACAAAGATAAGCACTATTTCTGTTTGCTCCTGGCATAGCTTGTCCAGGTCAGCCTTGACCTCTGTAATTTGTGTGGAGACTGACAAGTGTACCAGCTGGAGAAAGTTCAGGGTAACCTCCAGGGTCTGTCTACATTCTTGTTTCTGCTTGCACTATACCTTCTTAAATATCGTAGTGTCATTTTTGTATTCAGGGGCTCAGAACTGCATGCAGTACTCCAGGCAGAGCCTGACCATTGCCTTGTAAAGTGGCAGGATTACTTCCCCTGTTCTACTGGTCACCCCCAATATCTTCTGATGCACTCTAGCATTCTTCTAGTCTTCTTGACTACAGATGTACACTGTCTGAAATGCCTTATTCTCTTGTCAATTATGAAACAGGTAATTTTCTTCCTCCACTACAGCAAGAGGAAACCCACAGTGTGAACTGTAAGCCCCACCTCTACTGTATTTTTTCAACATAAGTTTATCACCTTACATTTGGCTGCACTGAATCTAACATGCCAGGAGTCTGAGCAGATGGCAATTTTGTTTAAGTCCCCTGTGATAGGGTTGAATAATACCCTGTTCCATTTGTTATACAGAAAGAATTAAAAGCAAGGATCTGTTCTATCCTCTCCTTTTCTGTCTCTTGTCTATCTAATTGCACAGTAAAATTTTCTTGTGAGACCTAGAAATGGATCACTCGGACAGTCTCATGATTGTCCTCCTCCCACTATCTCCCTGTCTTTGCTTGCTGTTTCTTGCTGAGTCTATCTTTTCTTCCCCTTGCTTATCCATGGTTATGAAAATATATGTGAATCTCATTGTGAAACTGTTTGCGTGAAACTAAGATCCTTTGGTTGGAAAAGGTATATAGTTACAGTGTTGAAATGATTGCAAAAAGCTATTTGGAACTCAGGAGGGTTAAACTATGAGATGCAGTTTGACCTCCATTAACTCTTTTGCAGAGCTGTCAACAGGAGATTAGTTCTGGGATACACTGTTCAATTTTGTTGCATCTGCAAGGAAAGAAATTAGTTCTGGAATACAATGTTCACTTTTGTTGCATCTGCAAGGAAAGAAACTGACAAGAATGCTTGATACATTTGTGAGAAACAGGATGTATCTTAATGAGCTCAGGATGCAGAGATAATGTCATGAAAAGACATCATATAGTTGTATAAGCCAAATATTCACTATCTGCTTGTTTTCACTATATTCGCTGATTTCATATTAGCGTGAAAATTTTAAATGACTGTGAATATTTGGTGGTGCATTACACAACAGCAACAATAGTGCTCCACCAGTGAAAATAAGATGGAGTGAATATGTCTGGTATGCTTGAAGTACTTAATATAAAGGAAGAGAATTTAAGGTGTTATACAGTATAAAGACTGCAATCATTTGTTGGAGAGAGAGAGGGGGACTGAGATTTGGAATCAGAGATACCCTCAGAGGAAGGACTTTGTTTTGTTTGAACTGCCTGTATAAAATCTATCCAGCACAATTGTATTTTTTTATTTTATTGTTACTGAAAAAAAATGAAAGGCTACTTGCAAATTTTATAGCTTCTCCTGGTCTGCCTATGCTTCCTGACCTGCACCTCGAAGACATATCCGCAAAGTCTGTCCTCATACTCAAGGGATGTTAACATATGGTAAATGGCTAGACACACTTGTGTACAATAAAACAATTAGAATTTAGTCAAGAAGAATGTTAACTATAAAAACACATATTTGGTTATTAATTATAATAATACTAATATTACTAATAGCAGTAAGGAACTCCAGGGGTTGGGTTACCTTTGTAACTTAAACCTAGGGACATTACGCATTTGGCTTTGCAGCAAGTCTCAAAACCCCTAGGGTAAAATTAATTTACCATAATCCACCTCCTGGTTGTGCCTTGATAGAGTAGTTCAAAACCCATTGTGTCCACTTTTGTTTATAAATGTGATGACTGCCCACATGCAACATTTTTTTAGCAGAATTAAAAACATTTATGTTACTTTATAACTGGTGTTGATATTGACTATTTAACATGTTTGTAAGAAAGAAACCACTGTACCTGTCCTGAGTAGCAGTCAGAAGCCGAGGTATGTTAACTTCTCTTTTCTGTAGCATTCCAAATGAAGAACGCATTTTGACAAAGCCCTTCCCCTCAGCATTGACCTTGATGTTTACAACAGAAGAGTCCACAGTTGCTCCATAATTGTCTTCGTAACTACCCTCATACTTTGTAAAGTCAGACTCCTCAACAACTAGAAAAAACAACATTAATTTACAATCTTTTTAAGATCTCATAATAGTTTTCCCCCCTTTACAGTGGTGTCTTAAGTCTCTTCTGATCCATAGACTGGACATATGGAAAAGGACAACCTTACGCTCTATCCCCTTTCTAAGAAAACATACATAATTAGTTTAGCATATTGGTCCTTGTAAGAACAGATCCAGAAGCAAATGGTTTGAGACCTTTTATTGGACCAACATAGATGCAGCAAAAAGAAAACAGTGCCTAAGCTTTCGGACCAACCAAGTCCTTCCTCAGAAGCTTATGCCAGTTGTTTTACATTTAGTGTTATGTGTTAAGTTTACTCCTAACTATCAGGTTGGCTAAATGACATGGTTGTTTAAAAGACCATAGTGGTAGTTCTTGAAAAATACAATTTAGGGTCTCATCCTCACTAAACACACTCATTCATTTATAATTTAAGCTAATGGAACTATCTGCTTGTGTATTCATTTTATCTGCCTCTGTTGACATTTGACCTTGAAAGGTTTCTCAGCAGTAGCAAACTGGTAAAATCTGGTTCTTTCATTTACATTTCAGTTATTTTTAAAAATGGTACTTTAAACCAATGAAAATTCTTTCTGTTTTTTTTTATGTATGATCTGGGTGTTAATATAATGTGATTCTCTAAACAACTGGCATAAGCTTCTGAGGAAGGACTTGGTTGGTCTGAAAGCTTAGGCACTGTTTTCTTTTTGCTACATCTATGTTGGTCCAATAAAAGGTATCAAATCATTTGCGTCTGGATCTTTCTAAGAAAAGACATTTTTCTGTTATGCAATACAAAATCCCAAAGTATGTTGAAAAAGACAAAACCTCATAATCTCAGGAAACCAAAAGCTAGGATGTCGGTGTCTGCTGGGAATTAAAGAGCCACTGACACCATCTGGCCAAAGTGCTACATTACAGAATTAGAATAAGCATACCCGCGTATCTCATACCAAAACGTTCTGCGTTACTTCATTTAAAGTTACAAGCTATTTTGTAACCTGGTTTCACTAGCTGTTCAAAAAAGCCTGTTTCAGTGAAGCGCTGCTGATGATGTCATCATGGGACCTCACAGTCTAGTATTCCCTGTCAGCAAGTTTATAGGACCTGTTTCTCCAAAGCTGTAAAGATCATGTGTGATGGTTTTCACAAGTAAAACAGGTAGTACCAGTCAGTAAACAGTAAGTGTCTTCTTAGATGGAGGGGTATGTCCTTAGTTGTTTAGATGGGGAAGGCAGACCTCGGAAAAACAAGGGTGAGCACTCTCTAGCCCTATTACATTAGAGTGAGGAACAATGAAGGGCTGCCCCCTTCTACCATTACTTTTTGTTTTCCATATAGAGTCCCTTGTTGCATCCATCCATCTGGAAGGAGAGGTGGAGTGGGTAACCTCTTGGAGGCAGAGAGGACAAACTGGCATTGTTTGCAGATGATATTCTGTTAATTCTCCTGCCCCTGGAGGTATCCCTTTCTAAGATCTGGTCCATTTTGGCACAGTCTGAAAGACTAGCAGGCATCTGCTTGAATTCTACAAAAACTGAAGTCATTACATACAATTATAACCCTTCCCAGGCTCTGTGAACCCAGGTCACATTCTGGTGGACCAGGAATGCTATTAAATATTTGGGTTTTACTTTGACAAAACATTTAGATCATCTGGACCATCTTAATTTGGAACCCTTACTGATGCTCTACAGCAAGATTTGCAAAGGTGGGCTCAAAGTCCCCTTGGCTTTTTTAATCGAACTGAAGCAGTTCAACAAAATATTCTCTCACGAATATTGTAGTTTTTTACAAACTCTCCCTACCTCCCCGAGTAAAACTTATTTTCAGGCCTGCAACAAATATATATTGTGTTTTATCTGGGGGGAACCTGCCCCTGCATTCAATTTAAGTATTACAACTACACAAAGATAAGGGGGTACTTGATCTTCCCAATCTTTATAACTGTGCAGTGATTTCACATTTGCACACAGTCTGTTTTTGGAGCACCAGCTCATATTTTGCCCACTGGAAAATGGTAGAGTTTCTTTTGAATGATTTTCACTTGTTAGATAAATATTTAAATGCCTCTCCCCAGGCTGTGTTCTGTATGTGGACTTCCTCTTCTGCTTTTCTAGTCCCACATTGAAGGTTTAGCAGTTCCTGTCTCACACTTTAGCATCCCAGCCTCTCAGATAATGGTTCCAGGCCCTCCCTTATGTAAGGCCCTCACCCCTGCCTTTTTGCAAATGACAGGTGGCATGCTGCTGAAGCTGACAGCAGTACCTGGTGGGGACTGGGTTCGAGGAGGACTAGGTTACTCAGCACAGGGGGCCTAGGTTTGGCTACTCTACACAGGGGCACCCAAGTAAATCTGAACACAGGAAGCAATAACTGTAATGTCCAAACCAGGAATGGGATTCTAAAGTGTGGCTTTATTCACATCCAAACTGAACAAACAAAGCATAGACAGACCCCCACAGGGCTACATTCCTGGTAATGCAGATTAGAGAAACAAAACACCTCTTCACTATTCCAGCCCTCAGGCTCTGAACCCACCAGGCACACAGCCCGGACTTGCATGCAGCTTTGGGTACACATCCCGACTTGTACACTACTTGGGTTTTTCCCATGACCCGGCTCCCCCGACGGCCACTTGATCATGGTCCATATGAGAATGAACCAGTTTTCCTGTTGGTGGCTCCCCAAACCACCTTAGAGCCTTCGACTCCTTAAGGGAAATTTTCCTTCCAAACCCACGTCTGGGTACTTCCCTCATCACTGGCCAAGTGCATGAGGCAAAATAGAAATCCACAGAGCAAATCCGTAGAGGTGGACCTGGTTACTAAAGATAGAGGGTCTCCCACCTCCAGCTCCCACAATCCATACCCAGCCATTTCTCTGGACACTTAAACAACTCTTTTTGAAAGCTTGGCAATGTAGATTACTGGGTAAATATATGTCACATCTCCTCTACATGTCTTGACTTTCCCCTTGTGCTGGACTTGAACATACTTTTACTTTTGGCAAAGCCTATTACTCTAGGCCTCCCACTACTTCAGCAGTCCAATCCCTACTTTAACACAGTTCAGGATGAAACATGGACCCTTTAGAAAGAGCAGAACTCACCCTTCGGTTGCAGGTGCCTCACAGGCGAATCTTGAAATCTTCTTGTACCCCACACACTTGAGGAAAAAATAAGGCAGCTTCTTCTCTAGCAGTAGCCAGGGGGTTGCCCCTGGAATAGCAGGAAAACCTTCCTGCCCCATCCCCTGAGGGATGGGGCACAGAGACCCATATCAGCGGTCTCTACCACTTTAAAGAACAGCTTACTGTGTCCCTCTTTAGGCGGAAACACACACCTTTCCCTAAATGTAGCTCTATTTCAGAGCTGAGGCTCCAAGAGCCTGTGCACAGAACTGCTGTGCTCCTCTCACAACAATCTCCAACTGCAGACTGCTCACACTGACTGTTCAAAACTCCCAACATTCTAATCTAACTCCCTTCTGCAGATTCCAATGTGGCTCATGCAGCTGCGATAGTTCTATGGTGATGTCATCCCTCAGTCTCAGCTGAGACTGAGAACAGAGTGAGACAGTGTGAAATCCATTTAACTGGACTTTCACAAGCCACCTTCCCTGCCTACCACTAGGTCTTACTGGGATTCTAGTAACCCTGGGTAACAGGGGGGTTACACTTATATTTCTGCTTGCCCTCTGAATACGATGAATACAACTTTACTTCGATGGAGCTGGCAAAGGATTACATATATTCATCAAATGTTGGACCACAATGGTGTACTCCCCTTTGAGACACTGCAAAGGTGCTACTCCCTCCCCAATCAGGACTATTTTAAATTCTTATAATTGCAATCCTTTTTGCAACATTCTTTTGCAATGGTAATAATCCTTCCTGAGAAAAGAGGCCTCCTTGCCACAATACTAAGGGATTTGCAGAAGTAAGAGGAACTCTGGTAATGCCTCACAAGCAACCTGTACAAAGGCCTCCAGAAATTTACCCACCATTCCATTAGTCCTTTTCTTCATAGGTGAAATACAGAGCTTAGTGCAGAAAATCCCCTTGATAACTGGCTACAATATTCTCTTCCTCCACTTAAAATCTCCCTGGCCCCCATATCTCCATGAATTCTCCTGGAAATGTAGGTCCAGATACTTCTGAACTGCAGCAGTTCAGGAAAAATACATGGGGGAAAACATGGGGCATACTGGTGTGGTGTGGAACCCATCGTGCCCACTCCAGTCTGAGTGTTTGGGAGGGGTGTCACAGGCTGTGTTCCCTTTTTGATGCTCCTGATCTGGTTACCACTTCCCTGGTTCTTGTTTATTTGTGTATGCATTTATCTATTTGAATTTTGTTAACCGGGTGGCCACCAGAGAAAGTGTCCCATTTTCAGGGCAACCTGGAGTTAATAAGACATACTAGCAAATTTTATTTTTATTTATTTATTAATTAATTACTTACTAGGATTACAAATACCTTTGAACCAAGGGTTCTTTAACTAAGGTTCCGACATCAGCAATAGGTGCAAGCAAAACAGTGGTAAGATACAATACAAGGTCAGGAGGTTAACATAGAAGCAAACAGTTGTAAGATACAATACAGGTCAGAAGATTAACTTAGTAGCAAAAGACAGTACATGTGTATAGACTAGCACAGTAGCAAACAGTCAGTGGCAAATAATGTGCAATTAACAATATGGGTGTATATATAGCAAGACACAGATACAAATGAAAACCATCCTAGGGTGACATAAATGGAGCAAGGGTGGGTGATAAGAGGGGGTGGGAATAGGGGCAGGCAGTCAAGGATCTGACATTGTCGTAAGTGCAAGAACAGAAAGATAAGTGCTAGGTGGTCTGGGGATAGAGCAACAAGAGATAGGGGTGACAGGGAGGAGGAGACAGGAGGAGAGGAGCGTGAGGGGTGGAATGGTAGGTGGGAGGTGAGGGGGTAGAATGGTATGTGGGAGGTGGGACAGAGATGGGGAGCAGGAGGGGGATGGAGGGGCGGAGAGAGGTGTACCCATACAGAAGGTAATATACAAAGTCATACAAGTATAGTAGGCAAATACAAACCCATACAGAGACAACATACAAAGTCATTCATAGTACAGTGTAACATCAGTAGGACATCATCACAATAAGGCAGGGGACAGCTGATATTAATAAACAAAACAATACAATAGCAGGTCAAATACAATCCTGTTGAATACAGAAGCACTTACATTATGAATAAAGCACTGCACAAGAGTACTATAGTTGGAACAGCAGATATGCTGTGACCGTTAGCTAGGTGTATGTTCATAACAAGAAGCAGCTGCTCAGATAACCTGAATAGAGTGTGAAAAAAATCAGTGGGTTGTTAGGGAGGCAGTCTGGAAGTCACTGTTCGATTACACCTACAGTGTGTCACCGCCATTCGCGTTGGCTTTTACTTTGTTCTTGAATGTAGCCAATGAGTCACAGAATAAAATTTCATTAGGAGATGTGGGCATCTCTAGAGTGGAAGCGGATAGGTTGAAGAGAAAGAGATGGAGAGAGATCTGAGAGGTAGGTAGAAAGGAAGGAGTGATACCAGTGTTTAGAAATTAGTGTGACGCTATGGAGTTGTAAGTGTGATCTGAGGGAGAGAAAGGGAAGAATAAGGGAGCAGTGGTGGTTTCATGGAGGAGCGTTGAAGACAAAACAACAGAAGGCATTAAATAGGGTGTCTAACCTAGCGAGGGATGAGGGAGGGGCAGAGTCAAAGGCTACATCAGTGTAGTCGAACACGGGAAGGATCATCTTGGTGAGTAACTCCCGGTGCACTTCAAGGGTGAGGGCATCCTTGTTTCTGTACATGGCTCTGAGTTTAGGCTGGAGTTTTGAGTGTATGTATTCAATGTAAGCTGAGAAATCCAGACGACTGTCAAGCCACACACCCAGGTATTTGTAAATGGGGACTGATTCAATAGGTGTTCCGTCAAGGGTATGAAAAGAGGGGGAGTGGGAGATACTGGCACGTTTGTAAAAGGTAGTGAATAGCATGGAGACAGTCTTCTTTGAATTAACTTTCAGCTGGTTGTCATGGAACCATTTTAAAATTCAGGAGAAGTCACTTTGCAGCTTTGACTCGACTTCCAAGGATGACCGGTCAGAGAAAAACAGGATGGTTTCTTCAGCATAAAGATGGATTTGGGAGGAGACAGAGATGGAGGGGAGATCATTTAAGAACACTAAGAATAGGACAGGGCCAAGGATTGATCCTTGTGGGACTCCTGCAAGAACTGGGAGGGGGTAGGAGAGGATGTCGCCTGCCTAGACATGTTGGGTGCGGCCTGTGAGGTATGACCAGAACCAGTCCACTGTGGAAGTTAAAAGGCTGGCAGAGTGGAGTTTGGAAAGTAGGAGAGGGTGGTAGACAGAGTCAAAAGCTTTGGTGAGATCTATAAAGATGGCTGCAGAGTAGTGACCTTTGTCCATGCCCATGAGTATGGTGCTGGTTGGGTGGAGCAGAGAGGTCATGGTTGAGTGTTGTTTTCTGAAGCCTTATTGGAAAGGGGACATAAAATTGGAGGTGGTGAGGTAGTCAGAAAGCCTTGTGAGGACTAGAGACTCTTAAATTTTGGCTAGTGCAGGGAGGAGGGATATGGGATGGCAGTTTCCAGGGATAGAAAGCTTTCTTTTGCAGGGGTATGACTTTGGTGGATTTCCAGGTTTGGGAGATGGTGCAAAGGGTGAAGGAGAGATTAAGTAGATGGGAAAGAGGTAGGGCTATGGCCGGTGCAGAGATCCGCAGAAGATGGGGATCAAGACCATCAGGGCTATACTTTCCAGGGCTTAGAGAAATGAGGGCTTGTAAAGCTTCTTGTGGAGAGATGGGGGCAAAGAAAAAACTGGATGGGGTGGAGAGGGGATCGGGGGGATTTAGTGGGGTTAATGGGAGGGCACAGGTTGCAAAAAAACGAGTTATGGGTATCTGATACGGAGGTAGGGTCTGCGACTGGCTTACAATCAATAAGTAGGGAAGGAGGGGAGGGCTTGGAAGGGTGGGCTGAACATGGAGTGGAGGGCCTGCCAGAATTTTGTGGGCGAATCAGAGTTTGATTCGAGGTTACCTTGTAGTATTGCACTTTTGCTACTCTTATGGTCTTTGTGCAGGCATTTCATAGGGAGCGATATCTTTACAGATCGGTAAGGGACAGAGGGGCTTGGTGGTGTACCCAGGCCTGGTTGCAAGCTCTACATAGCTTTAGTATGTCAGCTGAGATCCTGGGGAGGTGTGATCTTTTGATTCGGCACCTTTTTGGGGGGCATGGTCACCCCAAATATTGTTTAGGTAGTGGTAGAAAATGGCAAGGGCAAAGTCAGTGTCAGGTACAGAGTAGACAAGGGACCAGATGCAGGAGGAGAGTTTGTGAAGAAGTGTGTCCGTGTTCAGTGCCCTGAGAGACCTGCTCCATTTGTAGGTGGGAGGGGAGTGGGGCATGTGTAGCTTACACAAGCAGAAAATCATGAGGTGATTACTGAGGAAATCAGGGAGCGTGTCAGCAGCAGTGATTTGATGAGGATGAGAGGAAAGTACCCAGTACAAGACAGAGTGGTTTTGGGAGTGAGGGTTAGGCCTGGTGGGTTCGCTGATAAGTTGCTGGAGGTTTAAGGACTCGATTTTTCTCAATGTGGGGCTTGACTTCTTGGGAGAGCCAGTTGAGGCTGAAATCTCCAAGTATGAGAGGTTCGCCCGACGAGGAAAGAGTTACCAGGAATGAGATAATATCAACAAGGGAGGGGGTGGTAGCCTAGGGGAGGCATATAAGGCTGCAATGAAAATGGGGAGGGTGGAGGGGAGAGTGATGTTAATGAGAAGAACCTTGTGGGAGGAGGAGGAGGCTGATTCTTTGTCGGAGACTGAGAAGGTTGGGTTGTGTCAAGTGTATATAGCTACACCACATCCACACTTGCTGTGGTCTTGGCGGACTAGGTTGAAATCTGGGATGCTAGGCGAGAGCCATAATTCAGAGATACAAAGTATGTCAGGGAAGTAATTGGGAGATCCATGTTTTAAGAGCATCCATTTTGGAAAGCAGGCTCCTTGCATTTAGGTGGCACAGTCTAAGCCATTTGGGTAGGGGACAGGGGGAAGTGGAGGCGGTGGGGCCAGGGTTAGGCTGTCCATCCATGGCTAGAAGGATGAGGATGCGTATAGGGTGGATAAGGTAGTGTATATGTTTGCCATGCCACCTAGGGAGAGGGGATTTAGTTTGGAGGAGGAAGGAGAGGGGTTAAATCTTGATAGAGAGCTTAGATATGAGGAGATGTGTGCAGGGGCCAGGGTGGAGGGAGAGCAGACTGATGGGGGATAGGTGTGCTGGGGTAGGTGGAGCAGGAGATGAGGGTTAGGTAGATGGAGGACTGGAGGTGGGTAGGCACTATTGGGAGGGAGCTGGCAGTGCTAGGAGGAGGGGGGAGAGGTAGAGAGGGTGGAAATGTTGGGGGGAGAGAGCAAAGGCACAGAGGAGAAAAATAGAAATAGCTCCATGCTGGGGTGGAGGGGGAGTGTGTTACGGTTAAGTGCAGTAAGCAAAGGTCTGTGTAAAGTTAGAGTGTTGCTGATGCAATGAAAAAAAACTAAGTTTGCAGCCAGCCAGGAGTTACTAGAGAAACCAGGGTAGGTGTAAGAGGGGAGGAAAATAAATTGAGGGAGGCAGGGACAGTACACCAACTGGGATATGCAGCAGCAGAAAACTGCTGGTAAATTACAAGTAGGAGACGTACAGTGAAAGGGAGTGTTTGTGCCTGGGTCTGACAGATTAGAGGCAGGTGCAGGCAGTCGAGAAGGGGTATGACGATTGGGTTGGACTAATTGGGAGACGCGTGCACTCAGTCTAGAACGTGAAGATATAAAATTGGGGATACTAGCCATGGAGGGGGAGGTGTGGCACCATACACACACACCACAAGCAAGGTGCTGGTCCATTTCCACAATACATGAGGCTGATGGCTTCGGCATGGCTGGCAGGAGAATATCCCTGTGGGAAGGATGTCAGCACTTGAGTCCTCATGACCCTGGTCTGCCGGATCTATGTCATAATGGCAAAAGCCTAAAGGCGATCACCGTTATGCAGAAGTCAAGAGTGCTGAAAATTTATTTCAGCACTCTGACACCCCGGTGCACAGCAAAAGGGCACCGGGGACTTAGATTTTCATGTTTTCTGTGGGCTGTGCCCCACACACCCCAACTGAAGGATTCTCAACCCGGGGTGCATGTCGGGGTGAAACACAAAAAAGGTCTCGGCCAGGTGCAACAAAAATGCACAGGCACCTAGACCCGAACCCAGTACCCTGCTGACCAACGCCGGCAACCCACCCACCACACCACAGTGTCAGCACGGCAACTGACCATGGCACCACCCCCCACATCCCTCGCTGTGGGTGCCTGCTCCCCCCCCCGGTATACGTGTAGCAACAGGATGTTGCTATTGTCGCCCAACCCCCATCTGGCCGCCATATCCCCTCGGAGAAGTTCCTGCAATGCGCTGGGGAGCAGGTCACCATTATTGCGGCGCCCTCTCCCCTGCACCCTCATCATGGGCTATCGGTCTATCTGGTCCATTGGCTGAGTAGGCAGAAGGCCGATGGGGAGGAGAACAAAGAGAGCAATCAGTGGAACCTTGCAGACTGAAACAGGAGATGAGTAGGAGGAGAGCAGTGAGAGAGAGAGAGAGAGAGAGAGAGAGAGAGAGAGAACAGCAAGAGTGAATAAGGACAGCACAAAAGAGCAGTAGCAAATATATACACAGCAGCACAAAAGTTGATTGATGAATTTTGAGCTAAAAACTGGCAGGGCAGCAAAAGCAATTAAATAGCAGCACAAACATTTATAAAAATGTGAGCTAAAAACTGGCAGGGCAGCAGACTTAATCAACAGAGTAGCAGCCTATTTTAAATCAAATAAATACAAAGCAGCACAGAAGTTGAATGAATTGTAAGCTAAAACTAGCAGAGCAGCAGATGAACACAGCAGTAAATAGCAGTATATGTTGACAGTGTTGAGAAAGGAATTGAAACATGCTGCAGAAAATACCCAGACAGTAGAAGAAAAAGCTATGCAGCTATTGATTAACGCAATGCAGCTATCAGAGGGAAAAACAGTGCTATCTGTGGGACAAACAAGCCTTGAAAAACAATCAGTGTGTGTCCACCGACAGACCGGGCAAGATGGCGCCCACACCACAAGAAAGGTGCAACTGGTCCATTTCCACAATGCCTGAGGCTGATGACTTCGGTGTGGCTGGTGAGGGAAAACCCCTGTGGGGAGGGTGTCAGTGCTTGAGCCCTCACGACCCTGGTCTGTCAGGTCCATCGGCTGAGTGGGCAGAAGGCTGGGGCTAATGGCTTTGGTGTGGCTGGTGGGGGAAAACCCCTGTGGGGAGGGCATCAGTGCTTGGGCCCTCACGACAATGGTCTGTCCAGTTTGTCAGCTGAGTGGGCAGAAGGCTGGGGCTGATGGCTTCAGCGTCGCTGTTTGAGTAGGTTAATTCTATCTGCAACTAGCCTTTTGGGGCCAAAGAGCATGGCTTTTGTTTTTCTGATATTTAGAACCAGATTATTTCACTGGAGCCGAGCTTCAAGCTGTTTGAAGTCGTTTCCCAACTCTAGGCTAATCTAGTTGATGTTGGCAGAGGACCTATACAATATAGCTTCATCCTCGTAAACTTGGAGAGAGGCTCCGCTACAGTAGTCGGGCATATCAGGGTCCTTCCTACCCCCCTCTGCCCCAAATGCACCAATAGTCCCAGGACGCCCCCCTAAACCCTACCACCTGCAAATAGAAATCTTGCAGCAGCCCAGTGCATTTTTTCCGTGTACTGGTCTGCTTTACTGTGTATGTAAAATTTTAGTGTACTGTATGATAAATGGTTGTGTATGCTGTGTCTTTTTGGAATTGTGCTGTGTAACTACTAAATCTAAATACTAAATCTAGATTTTCTGTGTAACTTCTGATTTCTGTGTACGCTCTGCACCCGGGTCGCACCTGGAACCAAGCTTCGGCTCAGTGTGCCTTTCCCAGTTATCAGTTTTAAATAAAATAAAAAATAAATATCATTTATGAATAGTAAAAACAATAGGAGACCCAGGATTGAGCCTTGAGGCACACCATCCAAGATATGTCTTTGTTCAGAGAGACAACCCTGCCACCTATCCAATTGTTTGTGGTCAGGCAGGTAATGTCTAAAACAGCAGAGGGACAGATCATCCTGCTCAACAGTTCTGATGTTATAATTAGAAGGTAATGGTTCACAAGATCAAAGGCCTTGGCGAGATACAGGTATATGAAAATCACACCCATAGCCCTGCCAAGTTCAGATGCATCAAGTACGTTGTTTGTTAACCTAACCAGGGCAGTATCAGTGCTGTGGCATTTTCTGAAACAATGTTGGCAACGAGTAAGAATATGGTGAGTCTCAAGGTATCCTAGCAATTGATAAGACGCTAGCCTTTCCTGTATCTTTTCTAAGGTACAAAGTAAGGAGATGGGCCTATAGTTTTAAATGGGTTCTCGTTGGCTACCTTTATGGATGGGAACTACCACAGATGTTTTCCGCTTTTTCGGGATGGCTCCCGGAAGAAGTGATCTGTTTATTAGGAGTGTAAGGGAGGTGGTAACGGCAGAGGCCGCCATTCTTAGAAATTGGGGATCTAGCGTGTCATATCCAGGGGGTCTGTCCATATTGATCTGTCGTAGCTGCTCACAGACTTCCTTTCTTGTGACAAGTCTTCTATCCATATCTTCTCAAAATCAAAAGATGAAGGGCAAAACCTTAAAATTGTTACTTTTACACTGTATACTTGCTGAAGAAGTTCTCATAAGGCTTTGGCTTGTCCCCACAATCCCCATAAAATAAATGTGATATGCCTTAACCTGCAGTAGTTCTACTTTAGAGAGTAGAAGTGCAATCTACTCTCGCATGCGGGACTCTTTTGATGCATTCTGGCACCACTGGGTACTCCATTATATGGCAGAGGACACTGCATTAGTACCGTAAGCAGGGACTCTACCACTGGACAACCCCCCCCTCCCAATTTCCCTCACATCTAAAGAGCTCAAACCATCATGGTGCATTTTTTTTAACTTTCTATTTATGGCTTTTATAATTCTATAGTACATACTGTATTATATGAAATACAAGAATTGAGGTACGCAGACCTCCACAATGACTACAGAAAACTCAATCCAGAACAGTTAAAACAAGGCTAAAATGTCTAATCAGTGGGAAAACCCCACCAGATCAATCATAAAGCCCGATCTGATTATCCTGTAGGACAATGCCACTCTCACCCTAGAATATTACAAAAAGTTAACAAAATCAGGATATTGGGTCCCATGCAGGACTGCTAGTCAGTGGAGGGCAGAGTAGCTGAGTAATCATAGACAGAGATATTTAACGATAGGCTGGAATCAGTTAAGTTGCTTAATTCCCCCATATCCTGTGGCAAAGCAAGGCAACCTGCCACAAGGGTTACAGTATATCATCTAGGAGTTTGGTAGCGTTCACAGACTGAGTAGTGGTCTAAACCACCATCTTGAAGTTTACTGTAGCACTTAGCTTGTACCAAGATCTATTTTACAAGGTCATTAGAAAACGGAGCAGCAAACATGGGTAACATTAACTAAACATAAAAATAGATGTGGGATTCCTTAAAATCTCAAAATTAGGCTATAATTGTCAGCTCCTATATACAGCAAAACCCCTCAGCACAACAATAACACACTGCTGGATGGTGAAGTTTCCACAGCTAAAGAACCAGTCAATCGGGGAAGAAATGGAACACATTCCTCCTAAGCAAACTGACCCCAAGAACATAATTAAAATACAGCACTTCACCCTTCCTCATCGGAGGTAGCTGCAGGAGGGTTTAGTGAGCTGATTAACTTTTCCACAAACTGAGCTGCTGAAGCGAGGTCTACGAAGATATGTGATTTAGACGCATGTCGGATTTGCAGTCTGGCAGGATAATTAAGTCTGGCCTCCACTCCATGTTGCAGTAGCTCTTTTTAAATAAGCTGTAATTCATGCTTTCTTTCTGGACTGCGTTTGAGCAGATAGGTCCGGAAAAAAAGCCAGACGGCTGCCTTCCCAAACTATGTCACCTCGCGCTCTAGCTGCTTGGAGCAAGGCTATCCAAGCGTCCGGGGCTGAAAGCATGACGATCACTGTAAGGGGCCACTGCTTTGGGTCGCCACCTGGTCTAGTCTGCTGCGGGATTGCAAAGACATTGAGAACTTTGATTTCAGCATCAGGTGGTTAATAATTGAAGATCCTGAAAAATCAATCGGGTCACAGCCTGAAGGATATCATTTGATCCAGTAAATCTAGGAGGAAAGCCAATGATGCAGATATTAACCTGTCTCTGTGAATTCTCCAGACTTTCCACCTTCATTTTTAGGAAGGACAGACCACAGACATATGCTGCATTGCACTCTGCCTGTCGGGAGCTCCCCTCGCCAAATCTTTTATAGCTGATGTGTTTTCTTGAGTGGCATTTTCATTTGCAGTCAGTTTAGTTTCCACGGCCGATAATCGCTGATTAGTTTCTTCTCTTGTTGCTGGAGTTTGATGAGCATGGCTAGAATTTGTGCAGAAAGGAGCTCATGCACTTTGCAATTGATGTTGCAGGCCCTAAACTTTTAGCTGATCCCAGGGAAGAAAGAAAAACACCTAGGGCCAGATATTCAAACTCGCCATTCTGTTAGCACAAGCCCTTGCGCTGCTCAAAAGTTGCGCAGGGGTGTGGCCAAGAGGCGATATTCAGCGAGTTAGCTATTGAGCAACTTCTTTGAATATCCCCTGTCCAACCACTGTGCACAGGCAGAAGTGGTCAGAATGGAGCATTCAGATGCGGTGGCGCAAGTTCCATTGCGCCATGCACAAACCTGCGATATTCAAAGTGAGATGCAAATGGGGCCATAATTTATGCAAGGTGCACAGGGCGCCATTTGCATCTAATTACAGCCAATTTGCATGCCATTAGGCATGCGGTTGCGCCGATCCCTGGCGACTTAGCCTGGCGCCTGCCAGGCAGCAGCCATCGAGGGAGCGCGCTGCAGCCGATCGTGGGCATGATAGATTCCCCGTAGCCCGATCACGGGCATAATATCATTCCCCCAGGCAGCCCGATCGTGGTCATCAGACTTCCCTCCCCAAAGTCCAATATCCCTGGTGGTCCAGTGGACCTGAGAAGCCGATTGTGGGCATAAAGTCAAACCCCATCCCCCAAAGTCAAATATCCCTGGTGATCTAGTGGCCCCTACCCTCCACCCACGGAGCCCCACCACCCGCTCCCCCTGCCTGCCACCCGCCGCCTGCCGACTGACAGCTTCAGAAGGCTGCACGCCCATTGGTTCAGAGTAAGAGCCAATGGGCGCAGCAGCCCATACCATACAAGGCAGTCCAGATATGTGAATGAATTCATTCATTTTACTGATGACTACAGGCGTCTGCTAGGAGACAATGTTAAGGAAAATCAAATCCAGGAAACGTGCTCCTGATTGGTTAAGTCCACAACTGAAGAGGGCCTTACAGTATCGAGACACCCTTTGGAAAAGGGCCAGGAAGTCACAGACTGACTCTGACTGGCTCTCCTTTCGGGTAGCTAGGAATGCCCGCACCAAGTTGGTAAGGCTAGAAAAACAACGGTACTTCCAGACTGCCCTGGAGGTAAATAAAAACTGTTCTGCCAAATTTAGGCAGATCCTAAGAGAGGTCGAGGGACATTCCCCTGCCAGAAATGTTGCAAATAACACCCACTTCACAGACAGGTCTGGCATCCTTAATCAGCACAATAACCACTTTGCTACAGCAGGCCTCACATTTAATATGTCGCCTGTTAGTAAACTGAACACTACAAGTACCGCTAGCAGTTACTAGCTCTACCACAGCCTCCTGCACCGGCCGCCCCCTCTTAAAGTTCCAGCCCATCTCCTTTAAACAGGTGGAGGACCTGCTCCTCTCGTTGGATACCAAAAAGAGTGCTGGTGCCAATTCGCTAGAACCCTTCTTCCTAAAAGCAGGCTTTTATTATCTGACAGCTCCCATCACCACCTAATTAATAGTTCACTATGCCAAGGGGATTTGCTGCCTAGCTGGAAAACCACTCACATTATCCCCTTGTTCAAGTCAGGAGACCCTACTGACTTGAATAACTATAGGCCTATCTCGTTGCTTCCGGTTTCATCCAAGCTGCTTGAAAAAACTGTCAACTCTCAATTAAGGGAGTATTTGGAGCGTGAAAACATCCTCAATCCAGTCCAATCAGGGTTCAGACCTTTGCACAGTACTGTGTCGGCTCTTGCCAAAGTGTCAAATGACTGGCTGAAAGCCTTAGACAGTAAACAACACATCTATGCAATCTTCCTTGACCTCAGCAAAGCCTTTGATATGGTTGATCACTCCATACTTCTTGAGATTCTGTGTAGCATCAGATTAGACTCGGCTGCAGTAAAATGGTTCTGCTGCTACCTCACAAATCGTTAGCAGCAGATTAAAGCTCAAGGTGAGTTCTCCCCACTAAAATTACTGCCCTGAGGCGTTCCGCAAGGTTCCATTTTGGAACCTATCCTCTTCGCCCAGTACATCAACTGCATCGACTCTGGCCTGACTGCAGCGAAAAATGTTCATCTCTTCGCAGATGACACAGTCCTTTACACAACCAACCTCTCCTTGGACCTTGCGTTCAAGGAGTTACAGCAGGATTTTATCATCCTCCAACACAACCTACTACATCTGAAGTTTCTGCTAAATGCCAAAAAAACAAAAGCCATGACTATTTCCCCATCCCACAATACAGGGATACCTGGTACTCCACAGATTATCACTCTCCTCAGTGAACCACTAGAGCTAGTGAACAAATTTAAATATCTGGGAGTCTGGCTGGATGACAAACTCACCTTCGCTGAGCATCTAAATGAATTAACAAAAAAAACTAAGTCAATGCCTCGGTGTTTTCTACCACATAAGACACCTACTCACCATGGAAGCTAGAAAACAGCTGGTTCAAAGAACCTTTCTTCCCTGAGACTACACTGACATCCTATACAGCCACTGCCCGCAGCATGCCCTCCATAGACTTGGTACCCTCTATCATTGCCAATTGAGATTTATTCTTAACTTGCCTTTACAGACTCACCACTACTCTTTGTACCAAGCTTTAGACTGGCCGTCCCTCTTCATGAGGAGACAAAGAAACACCCTCATGTGGCTTTTCCGGGCCTTGTCTAACAAACTACCACCCTATATCTGTGACCTATCTGAGCTCTCAAAAGGTGCCTACGGATTAAGGATACTCCTCCCTTGTCCTCTTTAAGCTACCTCGGTCAAGGACACGTCTTGGCTCAACTGCCATTAGCTCCTTCTTACCTGTGCTTTGGAATAACATGCAAAAAGTTCTTAAAATTTCCCTGCTGCCCAACCACTATACATTCAGGTGGCTGCTCTACAAATGTCCAAAATCGACGTGTGAGTGCTTCAAGTAAAGCACTTACCTTGCTGAGCTAAATCCCCTAACTTCTGATAGCCCTGGCCTTCTAATTTCCCCTGTTGGCCAGTATACCTCTAGGGCAACCACCTCCCCTCTACACCTCCTCCCTCTCTAATTACATTCACTGGGGGCTTCCTCCAGCAGGCTGCTCTCTCTCCTCCCCTCCCCCACTATGTGTCTGACACCCTCTTATCCCTTCCCTCCTCTATGTCCTCACTTCCTCTCCTGTTTTTTACCCTACAATTTACAACCTGTTATGTTGCACTTTAAATGTCAGTACTTGCACTTACCTTACATGTTCTGCTACAACCAAATTGTATACTATATTAACCTGCATTTGACTACTATTGTAATATGATGTGTTGTCTACTGTAAACAATTTGTCTTTTGTGTCCAGGGCCATCTTGAAAATGAGCTTGCTCAACGATGTAACTGCCTGGTTAAATAAAGTTTGATTGATTGATTGATTACTTGTAAAACACTTGTGATAATAGAGTGTGTGGAAAGTGCAGCTGCAAATGATTCATGTGCCTTTACTTCCTTTCATCTCCCTCCTACTCCACCTCTCTCCCCTTCCCTCCCTCCTCAACCTCTCCCTCCATCCCCACCCTCCCTTTTGTCCTTCCCTCAAAGTCCTCTTGACTCTAAACCCTCACAAAGGTTGGAGCCCTGATGGTGTTGACCTCAAACTCCTGTCTCTCTCTCTCTGCTCCTGCCATTGCTCCCTTGTCAGCTGGCTTCTAATCTTCTCCTTCACTCTACCCTCAGTCCCTGTCACATGGAACCAGATTACAATCATGCTCCTTCCCAATGAGGGTGGCCCCACCTCCCCAGTAACTACCACCCTATCTCCCTCCTTTCTACTCCAGTTAAACTCCAGGAACACCTTTTTCTCTCTCATTTCCTTTATTTATTTATTACTAGGATTACAAATACCTTTGAACTAAGGGTTCTTTTACAAAGGTTCCACGTCAGCAATGGGTGCAAGCAAAACAGTGGTAAGATACAATACAGGGTCAGGAGGTTAATATAGAAGTAAGCAGAGGTAAGATATGATACAGGTCAGGAGGTTAACTTAGTAGCAAAAGACAGTACATGTGTATAGACTAGAACAGTTGCAAACAGTCAGTGGCAAATATCAATGCACAATTAACAATACGTGGTGTGTATATATAGCAAGAACACAAATACAAATAAAAAAACATCCTGGGGTGACATAAGTGGAGCAAGGGTGGGGGATAAGGGGAAGGGTGGGGGAAAGGTGGGTAGGCAGTCAAGATTTGACATTGTAGTAAGTGCAAGAACGAAAGATAAGTGATAGTCTGGGTGGAGCAACAAGAGATAAGGTGATAGGGAGGAGACAGGAGGAGAGGAGTGGGAGAGGGGTGGAATGCTAGGTGGGAGGTGAGAGGGGTAGAATGGTAGGTGAGGTGGGAGAGAGACGGGGAGTAGCAGGGGATGGAGCAGTGGAGAGAAGTGGGGAGGGTAGCAAGGGAGGAGAGAAGAGGAGGGAGAGGTGAAACAAAGCCTTGATTCTGCCTTCTTCTTCACTCCATACCAGTCTGGGTTTAGGAAGTCCTACTCCACCTCCCTCTTGTGTCTCGCTGACTCCATCCTATCTGGTATGGATCAGGGCTTGGTCTTCTCAGCCATTTTTGTCAGCCTAGCCAAAGACTTCAATATTGCTGCCCACACTATCCTTCTGGACAAGCTAAAGGCAGCAGGACTCTCTGCTTACTCAGTTGACTGGTTCTACTACCAACCTTAATGGCAGGTCTCAAGCTGTCTGTATTGGCGATGCCTTATCCCCTCCCCTCCTCTCCCTATCTGCTCTGCCATACCCCAAGTATCTGTCCTTGGCTCTATTCTATTTTCTGTGTTCCTGAATGACCGTCCCTCTGCCAGTTCCTCTGCATCTATTCACATGTATGCAGATGACACGGTCACTCTATGCCTCTAGATTCTCTGCCTCTAACCTCATGGGCCAGCTCCAACTAGACTTCACCAACATTCAGCATTGGTTTTGGGCTAATCAGTTATCCTTCAACGCCAGAAAATGGTCTCCATGACTTTTGGCACAAGGCAGAGACGAACTAGGTTCACCCCCTTCCCTTCTTCCTATACGGCTTGTGGTGCTGCAACTGACGATGTTTCCTTCTTTAAATACCTTGGGGTCTGGCTGGATCTTCATCTCGATTTCTCTGTATATGTGGATGCCATCCACCAGAAACTTCATCCCAAACTGGGTGTGCTTTGCAGGAATTAAGTCAGTATCCCACTTCCTGCCCACAGACAGATCTTCTTGAAGACGATTCTCCCTGTCTTCAACTATGGTGACATTGTTTACAGTGCTATGTCAAAATCCACCTTAGCTAGACTGTACCCAGTATTTCACTCCTTCTGTCACTTTGACCTTGATTGCCCTCTAGAACCCACCACTGCTCCCTTTACTCATCGCACTCCTTTCCCTCCCTTGATGCCAGGCCCCTTGCTCACTGCACCACTTTCATCTCCATATTCTGGCTTGGGCCCCTTCCATCCTACCTTTCCCTCTCAAATTCCCCCTTCTACCTCCTACTGCTTCACAGCTCTGGCCTTTGCTCTCCTGCACTCCTCTCTGTAAACTCCTCTGCTGGCCAAGCTGCCTTCTCCATACTATAGGGCTCTCTTCCCATTACCACTCATACTGCTCCTTCCTCCCAATCATTCAAATCTCTCATCCATGAGTTCACTACTCACTCCTGCAGCTATCTCCAATCCTGTGCTGTATTTTGCCACCTTACAATTCCCTCATTCCCACTAACCCTGCCCCTGATCTAATTCATTCCCCCCTGCCCCCTCCTTTCCTCCATTCTTCCTGCTAAACAAAGCACCATCAGCTCTTCATGCACCCTTCAAATTGCCGCCTTCTGCACTTCCGTACTGGATCTAACAGTGCCTTGTTCATACTCCAAAAGTGTTTCAATTTGATTCTCTGCCTATCTCATCTTTTCCATTTTGTTGCTACTTAACATAGATTTTTGACTTGTGTAACCAACTGTTGTAACTTATTGTTGTATTCTCCTCATTTCCCTTCCTCTAGGGCGCAAGCTATTTCAGCTCAGTTTGCGTTTCCTGGAAAATCTTTTGAAATAAATAAAAAAGAGCAAATAAAACTTAAGGAGATCATTTACGAATGCTAAAAACACCAGCAGGCCCCCAAACTAGGCCTTGCTGGGCATTATGAAGTACAAGGAGCCTGACTGATGAAACACTGTCCGACAGAGTGCTTTAGTGCATATAGAATGAGCTGTCCAGGCCAGAAACAGACAATGCACCAATAATAAGCACACCCAGTTCTTTTGACAAAGTGAAAATGGCTCTAACCTGAGAGAGTCATTCTGCATTACAGATGTGAATGATGTAACTTCACAATTGGTTCATCAGCTAAATACATATGGTCTGGTTGCTCCCAACAGCATGGCTTTAGAACTGGGCATGGTACATCGACGGTCTTGGCTGGGCTCACAAAAGAATAGTTACATACTTACCATAACAGAAGATCTTTGAGAGCATCTCTTCCATTAAGCCAATCCTTTGAAACTTTAGTTATCAGTGCTAAGACCACACAGAAAGTTATAGTGGCCACCCACAATGATGTCTCATGACTGTGTCTATATAACCGTGTTGTGGACCCACCACTCCTCAGTTTCCCACTGCAGATTAGACGTGGAAGACTGCCAACCATGGGGGACACAGAAGATAAGACCAGCACCAGGCATACAAGAAGAGGCATGGGGCTGGATATAGAATGCATGGAGTAGGTTTAGGCATAGCATCTGATGTAATCCTCACTGAAGCAGAAGGGGGATGGCATTTCCTATTGGAGGAGATTCTCTTGAAGATCTAGTACAGCAAGTATGTAACTGTTCCATCTTCTTCAAGGATATCTCCCCCACTGGGCCACACCTCTGAAATGATTTCCAAGCAGTCCCAAATAACACTGGTACGGTAGAACAGTCTGATATATAGTCAGGACAGCAGGAATTGCAGCGCAGCAAGTCTGAATCCATCACGTCTACGAGAGACTACTGTATATCCAGACTGTAATGTTTAGTGAAGGCGTGGACAATGCTCCATGTGGCTGCAGCACAAATGTCAGCAGCAAAGACATTTCTGAAACAAGCCACAGAAGTGGCCATTGCCTTGTGGAATGACCATGAACTGCACCAGAAGTTTCTTACCGTACTTCCAATTACAGAACGTAATACAATGTGCCAGCCATTTGGACAGACACTGTTTAGACACATAAGCTTCCTCCTTCCCTGGGGTGAATGAAACAAAAATCTGACATGACTTTCTGCATCCTTTGGCGTTACTGACATAGTATCTGAGTAGTCTAAGTACATCTAAAGTATGGAGCTGTGCCTCACCCTGACTGGTAAGCTCAGGGTAATAAACAGCAAGGTATATAATTTGATTCAGTGTAAATCCAGATACCGCCTTCAGTAGTTACTTAGGATTTGTGCGCAAAGAGACTGTCTTTGTGGAAAATCAAATGAGGTTCACACATTAGAGCCTGAAGCTCTGAAATCCTTGGAGCAGAAGTGATTGCAAGTAAAAATAGCATTTTCCACTATAGCAAACATAAGCCACAACTCACAGCAGGATCAAAAGGAGCCAACGTCAGTTTCTCAAGCACAAACTTCAAGTCCCAAGGCAGGACTGGATTGTGGATAGGAAGTTTTATCTGAAGAATTCTTCTCAGAAATATATGGGATGCCTCTAATTAGGCCACCGCATCACCATCAGTAGGGGCACGGAATGCTGGTACAGCAGCCAAATGCACCTTATTTGAGGAATACTGTAGACCAGACTGACAAGAACAGCAAGTATTCCAACACAGCATTTACAGGACATATAAATGGGTCCAAATTCTTGGAAGAAGCCCACAAAGGGAACTGCTTCCATTTTAAGGAATAAGTGTATCTGGTAGGCTTTCTAGCTGCAACCACAACATAAGCAACCTTAGAGGATACCCAAAACATGCAATGACTATGTTTTCAGAAGCCATGCATGCAGATGTATGGACTTTTGGTCCGTTTGGATTAGGGATCACTTGTCTGTGACAACAGACCCCAACACAGAGGTAAGGGGATAGGAGGCTCCACTGCCATATGTTGGAGAACTGAAAAGGCCATAATGGAGCAATGAGGTTAACAGTGGAACTCTCCATCTGCAGCTTGAGCAGGCCCATCTGTATTAGAGGAATTATGTATAGGAATTTCCATTTCCAAGAGAAGGATATGTCTTGCCAGAAAACTCCAGGCCCTGGAATGAGCGAGCAGAAACACAGACATTTTGCACTGTGTGGGGACACAAAAAGGCCCAACACTGGATGACCCCATCATGCGAAAAGGTAATTCACCATAGAGGTTAGCAGTTCTCATTCATGAATCCTGGACTGTGACCTACTTAGCATGTCTGCCAAGATGTTTTGGAGACCTGGGAGATGCATGGCTGACAACTACAGGCCATGTGACAGAACCTGGTACCATACTCTCATTGCTTCTCTGCACAGAGGATAGGAATGAATGCCCTCTTGTCTGTTGATGTAGTTTATCACACCTGTGTTGTCTGTCTAGATTAATAGAGAACTGAGGGACAGATGCCCCTGAAATGCCTGGAGGCTGTACAGGACAACTCTCATCTCCAGCACATTTATATGTAATCTGGACTCCACCTTGGTCCATGACTCCTGCCTCTGGTAAGGGCCAAGATGAGCACCCCAGCCAGAGCCAAAGGCATCCATGGTGAGGATCTCTACAGGAGTTGGTACAAAAAATGGAATGCCCTTTAATAGGTTTTCGTGATCCATCCACCATAGCAATGCTCTGTGCAGCAGGGACATGATGAGAACCATTTGGTCCATCTTGTTCGTCAACTGGTCCCAGTGAACCCTGAGTGTCCACTGAGGGATACTCAGATGTAGGCGGCCCAGTGGCACAGTCACAATGACCACAGTCATGAGACCCAGGAGATGAAACATAGCTGTCGCTGAGATATAGTGACTCCTATATACCCACTGTGCTTGGGCAATAAGATTTCCTGTTCTCTTCTGTACCAGGAAAACTTATGGGCTAGCAGTATAGCCTAGAGGTTAGAGGAACGAGGTGTGAACGAGCTTGGTACATCCAGCAGACCAGACCTGAGTTTGATTCTCACAACCCCCACCTGCATACTGTGCGACTCTGAACAAGTCACTTAACTGCCCAGTGCTCCCAGGTTGCCACTGAAAATAGGCACTTGTGCCTAGTGGGCCTTACCTGGTTACCAAAGACTAAAAAAAAAAACACATTCCTTCTCTATGTTCAAGACTGCCCCTATGTACTGCAGTCTTTGGCAATCCCCAACGAAGTGCATGGACACCCCCTCCAGGACGTTTTGCTGCTGTTGATTATTTTGTTAACCAATGCATGGAAAATATCACTAACTTCAATTTTCATTGCAGGCACAACCACTCCAACCTGATAACTGGTGAGCTTGCAGCCCTCAGATCTCTGCAATGGAGGAATGACACTGATATTAAACCAGCTGATATGGGAAGTGCTGTTGTGGTTTGGCAAAAGGAACTACACATCACAGAAGCCACACAGCAACTCTCCAACACCAGGTTTTACTCTTCTCTTCCATAGGACCCCACTGCTAACTATCAGACTGAGGTTACCACCACCATCACCTCTCCTATTGAAAACAAAGAGCTCCCTGCTTCAGCTAAGAGACTCAGTGTTCAGCATCACCGGGCATCCAGGTTTTATCTCCTTCCCAAAATCCACAAAACAGGTAACCCTGGTCATCCTATTGTGTTTGCCTGCTCCTGCCCCACATCCCACATCTCTGCATTTTTGGACAGCCTCATGAGACCACTCATTGAGTCTCTACCCTCCTATGTTAAAGACGCTAACTATGGTCTCCAGTTATCTGACAGGTTCAGGTTCAGTGGCTCTCACCAGCTCCTCTTCACCATGGAGATCAAATCTCTTTACACAGTGATCCCCCACAATAATGGCCTGACAGCTTTGCAGCATTTCCTGAATAAGCAGGAAGTCCAGCAGCCACCCACACACACACACTAACTCATCTGGCAGAACTTGTTCTTAAACTCAGTGCTTTTTCTTTTAATAACAGTTTTTTTCAGCAGGTCAGTGGAGTTGCCATGGGTACCAAGATGGGTCCCAGCTTTGCTAATCTGTTTGTGGGTTGGGTGGAGGAACAGTTTTTTCTCTCATTCACAGGGACTGTGCCCGAACTCTACAAACGCTACATAGATGACTGTGAGGGGGCCACCTCCTGCTCCAGGGAGACCCTCCAAGTCTTCCTCGAAAAGTTTACCATGGCCCATCCTTCTCTTCAATATACTGTTGAAGTATCCTCCTCTACACTGCCTTTCTGGATATCCAACTATCAGTACAGAACACTGGTCTGAAGACATCAGTTTACTACAAACCCACTGACTCTCACAGTTTCCTCCTCCACAGCTCCTTCCATCCTAAACATGTCAGCAATGACCTGCATTAATCACAGTTTCTTAGACTTTGCACGTTATGCAGTGAAGAGGATGATTTTGCTGAGCTGGCCCAAATAATGCATAATTTTTTTTTATTAACAGGGGATACCCTGAAAGCACAGTGGACAGAGCATTCTCCCGGATCAGTAATATGCCCCATAACCTTGACCCCCGAAAGAAGGATACTGTCACGCAAGAACAACGATGAATTCCTCTAGTGCTTCCTTTCCATCAGAGCACACCTTCTCTTCACGGGATCATCACCAGTAACTTTCCTATTTTGCAAACTGACCCAACATTGATGCTTCTTTTATAGAACCACCTATTGCCTCCTACCACCGGCCACCCAACCTGTGGAATCTCCTTGTAAAAAGCAGCCTACCTACTCCTAACAGTTCCTCCCAACCAGGTACCAAACCCTGCAACAGAACTCGCTGTTACACCTGCAAATCTGTTTCTAGTGTGACTGAAATTTGGGGTCCTACAGGTGTTTTTCACATCACCAAGGAGTTCTCTTGCATCTTCATTAATGTGGTATATTGTATTCTTTGCAGGAAGTGTGCAGCTATTTACATTGGAGAGACTGGTAGACACCTTGATGACCATTTCAGGGAACATTACAGGGCAGTCAGGAATGGAAACACTGATAAACTCATTGTATCCCATTTTATCTCCAGGGACCACAGTGTCAATAACCATCTTACTTCGAGAGGCTTCCTTTAGTAGGTCATAACACTTAGGACTAGTGCCATCTGGCGTCAGGACCCAACGGCAGACTTTTCGAGCAATACCCAATGGGGGACCGCCCACCCGACATCACATGATGACGTCAGCATGTCCCTATATAGTGGGCAGTCCCCAGGCACACCCTCCAGTTCTTTCCCACCATCACCTCGTACAGCTCCCCTTGTAGACTCACTACAGCGATCGACGGTATTTTTTTGCGCATTTTTTCTACAAAAATGTTTGTTTTTCTTACTATTTGTGCTCTATGTTGTCTCCTCCAAAAAAGAAGTGTGAATCCTGTGGCACCCAGATCCCTCACAAGGATGGTCACCGACAGTGTATTAACTGTTTAGGCCCAGACCATCCCTTGGCCATCTGCTCCAATTGCCTCCCGTTTAACCAGGCCACTCGGAAATTGAAGCAGCAGGCTCTGGAAGCCCATCTTTTAAAATCTCACTTAGCCTCCCTTGAAAAACAGATGGAGAAAATCAGAGATTCTGCTTCAACATCTTCATCTTCCCCCTCTAAACACAAAAAGAAGGAGAAGCACAGGGAGAAGGAGCATCAGCCGGAAGGTTCCAGGCCCGCGACCAGTAAGGCCTCTCCCCTGCTGCCTGCTGTGAAGATCCAGGCCGTGTCTGGGGACGCTAAGGCTGCAACGCTTCTCCCGGGCATGAGCTCAGGTAAGTTGGCCCCCGGCTCCTCCGAGAACTACTCTGTTTCTGCCACTAAGACACTCTCCAGCTCCTCTGGGGACTGCACGGCAGCTGATAAGTCTGCTTCCCATCCCTCGAGGTCTCATACGGCCAGAGTTGCTGAGCTGGGGGGGGGCGCACCTCCCCTCCTCGCATGGCTCAAGCACTCGATCAGTCGATTCCCATGGGGGATTGCACGGATGCGACTCTCCATCGGGGACTCAAGTCAGCCAAAGTGACGTCCGGATGAGCCCAGGGAAGACAGCCCCTCTTCCTCCCTCTCCTCCGCCGGCAGCGACTACCTCAGACCCTGCTACCCTGGCTGGAGATAATGCTGGTCCCCTGGACGTCATCCATATGCCAGGGTCACACCCGCTTTCCCCTTCAAGGGTCTCAGACTGGGAGGTCTCTCCTCCTCTGCTGGAGCTGCCCATGGAGGTTATTCCCATTCCCGATACAAGGAGTCCTTCCTGGTCAGTTGGTCAACTGATGCCAGATCCTTCTCCCGCGTTGGACCCGGTTCTCCCTCCTCCTACACCAGCTCCTCCTCTGACAGTCCCCAGGCCAGGACCTGTTCATCTGCCTCTGCCGTTGGACCTTTTGGCAGGTGCAGGTCCATTGACGGACATCTCCTGGGGGGTTCCAATGTCGGCCTATCCGATGCCAGATCCCTTTCTGCTGCCAATTCCGCCGGCCCTGTCGATGGTGGTTCCAACGTTGGCTTATCCAGTGCCGGACCAGCTGCCCATATATATGATGCCTGGCCCGATGTGGATGCCCCCGTTGTCAGCTCCTCTGACGACGGGGATTTTCTCAAGACCCCACTATGCCACTCATTACCCTTCAGGGTATCCTACAGACCATCACCCGGGGTGGTCCCTTGCCTGACTGGCACAACTTGGGGCACTATTACCCAGCTTACAACCTGTTCCTGGGTTATCCTCCACAAGGGTATCACGGCTATTCTTTCCCTCCTCCCCATGCATACCCTCCCCCAACTCCCCCTCCGCCACCCCTTTCACCTCTACCTCCTCTCCCCCCATCCACCTCCACTGGCGCCACAGCCGGACATCAGGGCAGTCATCCAGTCCTGGTGGAAAGAGGCAAGGGCCGAGCTGGTCATGTACCTGGAGAGTAGGCTCCCCCTTCCTCTCTCAGGTCCGATTCCCCTGTGGACTCTCTCACCGACACAGTCCACATCCAGATTTTGAACATTGCTCTTCCGGAAATTAGTGCAGGAGATGATCCGGACTCGAAGGCGGAATCACTGGAGGAATCTACCCAACACAGAATCACTGGTCCCAGGGAAGGTCTCTCCCAAATCACCCCCGGAGGATCCTTCTTTCCCGGACCTTCTGAAGTCCATCCAAAAGTACTATGAGTGAGAGTCTGAGAACAGGATCCAATGCAACAGAGGCTCGCTGAACATCTGGACTTGGAGTCTTTGTCCCTAATCCAAGTTCCTCCCTGGATTGGACCTCACCAAGACCTCACCTTGACTATCAGGCAACTGCCCCACTCCATCCCAGCTGTTCCTCAAAGAGCGGACAGGACTTACCGGGCGCCTAGGGAGACCCCATTTTTGTCTGGGCATCCCAAGGCGAACTCTGTTGCTATTTCTGCTGCTCAGGATCGTTCTTCTGCTCCTAAGCACATGAGTACTTCTCTTCCTGACAAAGATTCGAAGCAGTTTGACCAGTTCGGGAAAAGGGTGTTTTCCTCAGCTACGTGTGCGTTGAAACCCCTGAACTACGTAGCCCATAAGGTGTCCCACCAAAAGGCCACCCTAGACAGGCTAGGAGACTGGATCCAATCTATGCTGGATTCGGACTTCAAGGAGAAGCTCGCCCGGGATATCAGACAATCCAAGATTTCTTGTCGGCATGCTCTTCGAGCCACCTATGATTCTGTCGATTCAGTGGCATGAACCTCGGCGACCGCCATCTCCCTTCGGTGGCACACCTGGCTCCGCATTTCAGGCCTCGCCAACAAGGTCCAGTCGGCCATTCAGGACGCCCCCTTTCGGGGCTCAGGGCTTTTTGGCAGGGGTGCCAAGGACATCATCACAGACCTTCAAGAATGAGGTCAGACTCTTAGGTCTGTGAGGTCCATGTACTGTTCAGGCAACCAGCCGGGCGGCCAGCCCAAGCAGCCCTTTCAGAGATGGACCTGGAGGCAGCAGCGACGCCATACCCAGTTTTGACAGGGTAAGCGCAAGGTCACAGGAACAGTTTTGACCCCCCCACCTCCAAAACCCAGTGTCGATCTGGAGGACCTCTTGCAGCCCAACCCACCACCTCCTGACTGCCTAGCCCCACCCCCTCCTCCAATTCTGGACAAGGAGCCGGTGTGGGGGGTTGCCTACCACACATAGGAGTGGCAGAGCATCACCTCTGACAAATGGGTCCTGCAATTAGTGTCCATCAGACACACTATAGAGTTTCTGGAAATTCCTCCAGAATCTCTTCCTCAAAGGTCCGCTTACTCTCGAAACCAGGTACTTCTCATAAGGGAGGAAGTGCAAGCTCTCTTGCTAAAAGAAGTAATAGAGCCGGACCCTCGCTGGCAAAGAGGATGGGAGTTTTACTCCCATTTCTTCCTGGTTCCAAAAAGACAGGCGACCTGAGACCTATTCTCAACCTCAGCAGGTTGAACTTGTTTGTCGAGTACAAAAAATTCAGGATGCTAACTCTCCAGAGCCTCCTACCCCTGTTGCAGGAGAGTCACTGGCTGTGCACTCTGGACATGCAGGATGCTTACCTGCACATCCCGATCTTGCAGAGTCACCATCGCTTCCTGCAGTTTGCCTTCCAAGGGGAACACTTTCAGTTCAAAGCAGTCCCCTTTGGCCTTTCCTCGGCACCCAGGGTTTTTACCAAGTGCCTAGCAGTGGTGGCTGCAGCCCTGAGATGCCAGGGTATCACAGTATTCCCTTACCAGGACGATTGGCTGATTTCAGTTCCATCCAGGGAGTCCCTTTCAGAGGCCCTCAAGATTACCCTGGACCTATTTTCCAGACTGGAGATCACAGTCAATGTCCCCAAGTCTTACCTGACTCCTTCGCAAAGGCTCTAGTTATTGGAGCTAATCTGGATATAGTTCAGGGCAGAGCTTTCCTCCCTCTGGATCAGAGAGATACTCTGATGGAACAGGCCACCTTGGTGGCCTCTTCCAAGTGCTTACCAGCCAGAGAAGTCCTCCGTCTTCTCGACTTGATGGTGGCCTCTATCTCCATGGTTCCCTTAGCAAGGCTCCACATGAGAATTTATCAGTGGTCCCTTAAGGTTCAGTGGGATCAACTTCAGGATCAGCTGGTCCTCATCTCCTCTGTGCTTCAGAGGGATCGATTGTGGTGGCAGGATTCTACAAACCTCTCCCTGGGCCTTCCATTTCAGGGTCCAGTCCCCTCAGCAGTCCTCACCATGGAAGCCTCCAATCTGGGTTGCGGGGCTCATTTGGGGGACCATCAGACACAGGGGCTTTGGTCCTGGTTGGAGATGTCTTTGCAAATTAACATCCCGGACATGAGAGCGGTACTGTACGCTCTTCAAGCGCTTCATACCGTCCTCCCCAAGGGACTTTTGCTCATTCAGACAGACAACACTACGGTTGTCTAGTACCTCAACAAACAGGGAGGCACTCACTCCTACCCCCTTTGCAAGGAAACGATGAGAGTCTGGGACTGGGCAGTCCTGCACGGCCTGTCTCTCACAGCTGTGCATGGTCCAGGAGTGAAAAACATTGTGGACGACAGCTTCATCAGATCATTCACCCTTGCCCATGAATGGGAACTAGATCAGGAGGTGGCAGAGTCGCTATTCAAGAAATGGGGGCCACTGAAACTCAACCTATTCACCTCCCCATCCAACGCAAAGCTTCCCAGCTTCTGCTCACTCATTCCAGAGCATGGTGCTTTTTGGCACAACGCGTTGTCTCTCTCTTGGACAGGGAGATTCTTATATGCCTTCCCCCCATTTCCCATTCTTCAGAGGGTGCCCCTCAAGCTACAGACAGAGCAAGCTTGTATGATTCTGATTGCTCCTCTCTGGCCCAGACAAATATGGTTCCCACTTCTTCAGTTGTCCAGGGAACCCCCAGTTCCACTTCCATTAAAGCACAGCCAGTTAACCCAGGACAAGGGATGGCTATTGCATCCGGGGCTCAGGACCCTGCACCTTCATGCATGGCTCCTGCAGACATAGCGATTTCCCACTTCGGGGTCTCTTCGAGAGTCGCTCAGGTTATTGTGGAGGCCTGTAAGCCTTCCACAAGGTCCACTCATGCTACGAAGTGGAAACATTTTTCGATTTGGGCGGCCTCCAAGGGTTGGGAACCCTTTACCTGTTCGGCCCCGCAGTTAATGGAGTACCTGCTTCATCTTTCAGATTCTGGGCTCTCTTATTCCTCTTTTTTTTTGTATAATCTTTTTATTGAATTCAAGATTACAGCAACAGATATAACACAGACGATACAATAAAATAGATAAACAGACAAGTGCATTCCGTAATATATTACTTTTACAATCAAGTGTAAGGTAGCAGTATTTTTCTCCCTTTCAATTAATTCCAGTAAACTGTAGTTGCATATACATTCCAGATATCCGTTAATGTAATAATTGGTATTTACGGGTATAAAGGATTTATAAATCTCCCTTTAGCCTTCCTCAGTCAAGCCCACTACGCAAAGTGATCTCTTCCTCCCTGCTAAGCGAGGCCAGAAAAGGAGCCCATTCCCTATAGAAGGCTTCCATTTTATCTCTGATCGTCAGGGTCAGCCTTTCCAATGCCAGAGTCTGAATCACCAGTTTGCGCCACTGCTGAATAGTAGGGGCGGCACAATTAACCCAGGTGTTCTGAATATAGTGCCTTGCCAGCACCATTAACACTCTGATCCACCGTAGTAGTGGTTCCCACTTCCCCTCCTCTCCCGGATTAATTCCAAACAGACCTGTTATGGGGTCTACCTGCAGGAAATATCCTGCCATGTTTGTTATCTCACTAATCACTTCACCCCGGAAAACCTGCAGAACTCTGCATTCCCAGAAACAGTGTATATATGTCCACTTGTCCTTCCCACATTGACCACAGAGAGGGGGACACAGAGGGATGTGCTCTATGAACTGCTACCAGAAGATAATAAAGCCTAAGCAGAAATTTATAAAAGGCCTCCTTAAACCTATTACATACCAGAAGGCCCACGTGCCCCTCCAACAGGAGTTGCCAGTTCTCCTCCAAATCTCCCTTCCTAGGTCTTTCTCCCACAATTGCTTCACTTTCTGCATATGATCCAGGTAATCCTGCTTCCCCAGCTTTGCTGCCTTCCTAATAAATCCTTTGGGATCCCTCTGTGCCCTGTATACAGTGATGAAAGTGAGCCGGAACGCTTAGGAATGGCGTTCCGGTACTTTTTCTGTAACCAGAATGCCGTTCCGGTACTCCTTCATATTCAAGAAAAAAATGTATTTTATTGATGTGCAGATTTACATTAGGCACAGACGTCATTGCCAAAAAAAATTGTGTGTTTTTTTAACTTGTTTGTTGGGGGTGGGGGGGGTCAGGAGTGCACTCACTAGCTTACAGTCCCCTACATGCCTGCCGCTGACTTGAAAAAAAGCTATCTGGCTGCTGCTCAGAAGAGACTGGTGGCCCCGGTCTGTGGGGTAGTTTCCACCAATCACAGATTATGTTGTCGATGACATTCTGTCTAATCACTTGACAGAATGTGGTTGACGACCTGCCGCGTGGCAAACAGCTCTCTTTAACTGCCATCTTGTCAACGGTGTGTGTGTGTGTGAGGGAAAAGTCAGATCCACGGGCCGGCCACCGATACTTAAACTGAGTTGCTGAGGAAGGGTCAGGTTGAGGAGGTTCGAAAAAAGGATTGTGAATAAATTAATTTGTCTGGTGAGGTGACAGAGCTGCATACTTAGGTAAGCTGCCAGTAGGTACGCAATTTCAGCTTTTTATCAGCAAAATATCCCCTGAAACTTGCTTAACTCTGTTTGTACTGAGGCTTTTTACTTCCACCTTCCAATCTTACATTTTTTGGCTCAGGTAGCAAGTGCAACCTGTACTAATTGTAATTGTGGCAGTCCTCTTGTACTAAATGCAATCTTTCTCACACTGTCCTCTCAACCAACAGCCAGGAGGAGAGACTGATCTTGCCAGGTCTCACATGGCTCTCTGGTCCCTTCCAACAGCGACTCTGAATGAAACAATTAGGTGAGGCGGGTGGTGAGGTAACCATTGTGGAAAATAAATGTAAGGGGGGCACAAATGTTTTAATTCAAAAAAACAGCTGAACCTGCAGACTCATGAGCTTGCTGGTTTGTGCAGGGCTTTAACAGCAATGGTGTGGGCATTGCTAATGAGCTGGCAGGCAGAGCTTTTAAATAAACGGCTGCATTTCAACTCAGCTGGCATTGTTGGGTAGCTGGTAGATTAAGAGAGGATGTGTGGGCAGGCAGGAGTTCTCTTAATAGCTATGGTGATGAGGCTTATTGACATCGGGCGGGTGGCGGGTTAGATTAGCGGCCACGGTGCAAGTTAGTGAATGTACTTGGGGTGCGGGTTTCAGGACTGGGTGTTTCACAGAATGGCCACAGTGCTGCTCAAAATATGAACCAGTGGGGCCAGATTGAGAGCAGGTAGGTCAGTGGGTGGGGGGGATGAAATAACTGCTGATAAAATGACATGCTTACTCACATTTTCACTTTATTTCTTTTTCTTTGCAGTTGCCGTGGCTGGTTCTCTCTGGTTTTCAGAATCATCCCGGAATTTATCCGTTATTTGGGCTAACTGAAACTGGATCTGTGAGGAAGGTATGTCAGACATTGTTTATTGTTGACAGCTGTCAGATGGCAGGCTACCGAGGTATATTTCTGTCAGGAAGTAAGATGGCTGATATTGGCCACTGACAGGTCTAAACCATTGCTCCATACTGCTGCCTCCACATAAGAGTGAGCCTAGGAGTGAGCAGAGGGTGGCACATAGATTCTTCCTGTCAGCATTCTATCCTCTAGCACTGCTGAAGGTGTGAAATGATGCAGTCTCTTTTTTTATTGCTACTGTATTTTTCCACCTCTCTCCATCTAACACCCTTCAGCCTGACTCCCCCAGGTCCGACACACGGAATTACCGGGGTTTACCTTATGCCCGGCCTGGGAGCAGTGCCTGCCAGAGTGTTTTTCTGCTCTGGTTTTCATTTGGGCTACCAGTAGTAGTCGCATGCGTGAGGAGGCGCGCATGCATACTACAGCCCCGGTGACGACCCCTTCCGACCACATGTCAGCCTAGTGCCTATACACCCTGTAGTCTGTACTGTCTCCTGGCCTCCACCAGGAGGCAGATAGTAGCCGAGGGATGTGATCTCCCTTCCCTGGAGAGGAGAGCTGCCTTTTCTGGCAGCTCCATCCAGCTCTGCCATTCCCCCCTGCCGACCTCTGATGGCTCATGCTCATTCCTGAACCTGGATCATTGGCATGGAGTGAGGTAAGGCATCCAGCGCCCTAGCCCTCAGCGCTACTGGGCCAGCTGAAATTATGCTTTCTGATTTTGAACCAGCATTCTTAAATGGTTGATGGAAGAACTATTTTATTAAAATTATTCCATTAAAGGAGGAAAACATTCAAAAAGTATACTTTTAACACTTTTCTTTTAGGATCATTTTTTTATAACAGCAATAAGGCAATATTACCAGGAGTTAGATTAACAGTCTTTTAGTCACTCCCGATGGGCTGCATCTTGTGCAACATCACATCCGTATTGGGTGATTAACAGACTGTTAATCTAACCCCTGGTCATGCCTTATTGCTTAAACAGTATTGATCTCAGTACTACAGGACCAATGAGTACATTGGTTTCGCTCTTATTGGAGCTCCTCAGCTGTAGGTAACTGAATTTTTTTCTATTTCTGCAGGGTTGACAGATTGTGTGATGACTTAGTTCTCAGCCTTATGTTGTTGTCTTGATGGGAAAATGCGCTTAACTACTGCATTTAGAAGATGCCTGGAAGCATAACTGAGCGTAACCATTTAAAACTGTTTGAATCAGTGGAACAAAAGTCACCTGTAATGGTGGAAAAATGTAATATAGGCTCATATTAGTTACATTACCAAAAGAAAAAAAAACAAGATTAGCAACTCAATGTACAACAAGCGTGTTTTGCAACCCCGAGGTTCTGATTCCAATGGACCTCACAAGCATCGCTGTGCACAGTTGCCGTCAGTATTCTCTCTCCATATATATATATATATATATATATATATATATATATAGAGAGAGAGAGAGAGAGGGAGACAGACTAATGTATGGGCAACCATACACAACAAGGCTGTGTTTCCATCGAGGGTCTGAGATGTAAAATCATGCATCTTGGTAAAAATAATAGGTTAAATAATTATTGTATGAACAATAATCAATTGACAGCTGTCAACTCTGAGAAAGACCTGGGAGTCTATGTAACAAAAGACTTGAAATGTTCTGAATATATTAACAAAACAGTTAAAAAATGTAATAGATTAAGCAGTTGCATTTAAAAAAATATAAAAAGTAGAGAAGCAGAGGTGCTATTACCAATTTATAATAGCATAGTTAGACCTCATATAGATTATTGCTCTTCCTTTGTGCACCACCATTAGTACAAGAAAAAGTGATGGTAGAAAAAATTCAATGAAGGTTTACTAGGAATATAAAAAATATGGAATCATTAGGGTATGGCGAGAGGTTAAAATGCTTGAATCTCTACTCTTTAGAATATCGTTCTTTACGTGGTGACCTATGTTTAATTTTCAGAGCATCAATAGATCCAGCCCTTTTTGAAACCATCTATCTTGAATGGTATCCTTCTGAAATGGATACTAGATCTCATAAACTGAGATTAAGATCCTCTATTAATAAAACTGTAAGGAGAAATTGTTTCTTTACTCAGAGAGCTGTTCCTTATCGGAACACCCTTCCCCAAGAGGTGGTGCACAGCTCCAATCTACGACAGTTTAAGACTAATTTAGATGTACATATGGGTGACTATAAATATAAATTCCACCTTAGTTAAGGGTGGCGAGTTCTCTTTGGGCTAGTCCCCCGAACTTGTACTCAGTCTATGAACCTATGAACCTAAGAGCAAAGCTTCAGAGGTCCATGCTGTCATCTCAACCCCAAGATGGAAACACATGCCGAGATGGTGAGCTACTGCCCTTTTCTTTTTAATGGTGGTTACTGTGTATATGTTGACCGCAACCCATACTGACGTTGTTTAAATTTTATTAAGTGTTATTGTATGTTGTTCTTTTTAATTTTATGTATTTGATTGTACATCGCCTCTGGGATTGGGCACCAGAAAATTTAAATTTGCCTTGCCTAAAAGGTATGACTTTGGGCACTGGGTGGTTAGTAAGCATGTAGGTGTAGAATACATGAGAAATTTAAAATATTATATATTGTATAGTGGAATGCTGTTATGCGTGGAATTCCATTACTACAATATACTTCTTCTGCTGCACTACTGACATCATTATGTTGACGTCACTACTGCAGCAGAATCACTTAGAATGCTGGTAAATTGTTGCTTTCCTCTATTTAATTCTGTGGTAAGACAGTATTCTAGAACATGTACAGAGTTCACAAGTCAGCTTCATCACGAAAAAGAGAAAAAAAACACATACATTTCACATAATTCTATTATACACTATGAAAAATACAGGATGAGCAACTTTATGCACAACCAGTGTGCTCTGCCACCTCGGGGTTATGATTCCCATAGACCGCTCTGTGGCAGAACACACTGGTTGTGCATACAGTAGTCGCCCATCCAGTATTCCCTATATAATGTAAGGGGAGCCTTTATCATTAACTGAAATCAAGCAGATTACACCCTTAATATTTTGTCATCAATATGACATAACATCTCAAAGTGTTTACATCATGGTTATGATTTACAACCCTGGAACCTGAAGTCCTTATTGATCTGCATGAGTGGTACAGTGCTAATAATTGTATTGATGGTTTCGTGTTGTGGACACCTGTTAATTGGGAGCTGACAAGTGGTGTGAGAGACTGCAGCACGCATTTTCACATAATACACTGAACAGTCCTTAGGTTGTAATGGCTTTCAACCACTATATATCCGGTCAGCAGCTCATATATATTTTATCTATCTGTGAATATAAAAGCAGTACTATATCATTGACATAAGTGAACAGTCAATGAAGTCGTCAGACTGGCAGTTTACCACCGGTGTAAATCTTGTGATAACCAGCAGCTGTTGATGAGTATATCCAATATATCCTCTGCAGCATAGGGATAAATACAATAAAAATAAAAAACAAAGCAACCTCTTTAATATTTGCATTTTATTATAGTAAAAAAACACTCCAGCCGTGGTAAATCCCCTGATAACCCCACCCCTAAATGACCTGCTTAAGCATTCATGACTAGCAAGGATGTATAATGCTGGAGCAGCTGCTGTACATACTGTGCATATAACCACAGAACTGCAGTATGTTTTTAAGCAATAAGCCACAAGGGGTATTGATTATCAGGATTTACCCCTGCTGGTATGGTTTGCCCATGATGTATAGCCGAGTGGGTAATCCTGCCAGTCATGGTAAACTCTCCGATAACCCACATCCTCTGATTGGCTTATTGCAATTATACCAAGGTTCATTTTTTTACTATGATAAAATGCAACTTTTATAGAGGTTGCTTTGTGTTTTTATTTTTATTGTGTTTATTCCTGTGCTGCAGATGATTAGGATTAGGATTATATACTCATCAACAGCCGTTGGTTATCAAAGGATTTACACCAGTGGTAAACTGCCAGTCTGAAGATTTCATTGGCTGTTCACTTATGACCATGGTATAATTTTTGTTTTAAGGCCATAGTTCATGATAGTGGTGAGCATTTTGATGTATATTTTCTTATTCTATTGAAATGGACTAAAACAGTATCAGAAACATTTTTCTGCATGATCATGAACTTCTGCATTAAACTTCTTAAGCTTATATTTTATTGTATTTAAGAAGGTATTGTATAAATTGGGTATTAAAGCTTTGCATGTTCATTATATTTAGGTTAGTCAGCCACAGTTTTTTGTCCTTTCCTGGATAATTGAAGTGCATGCAGTTTGGTTCACAAGCAGCAGCCACCATTAACTAGTATATTTGACAGTCAGCCTGCCTGACAGGAGTAACAAAATCAGACAGGGACGTGTGCTTTGGCTTCATTTTGCTCTTAGTTGGTAGGTGACTGCCTTATATGTTTCATGCTGTTAAATAAAGAGCATATGCTAGTGGTGTACATATTATTCATAATTTCCTTCCATGTAGTAACATTGGGGACAGTCAGTGTCAATCTCAGGTTTCTTAAATTACTTAAGTATGTGGACTTTACACTTTCTTGACAGAGTTTTACCCAGCATTTCCATAAATTCAGCTTTATAGTAGTCATCCTCGGATCTTACTTCAAGATGAAGCTCTTGCAGCAGGTAACAGAATTAGGGCTGATGCCACCTGGCGACAGCTCCCGGCAATTCTTTCTCCGGCAGTACCAACGTGGGAATGCCCTCCGCCAAAGTTGGCTCCACCCCCGACATCACCCTATATAAGGGAGGAGTTCCCCACATGCTCCAGTTCTTTCCTGCCACACGGTCAGGGTTAGTTCGCCTTCGGTTACCGCTCGCAGTACCGATTGCTCTCCTTCTTTCTCCACCATTTTCTTCGTAGTTTTCACAGCATCTATGCAATCTTAATCCAAGGGGCACATCAACAAGTGCTCCTATGGGCCATAGATACCCCTGAAGGATGGCCATTCAGCATGTCTCTTCTGCCTCGGGCCCAAACATGACACGGATGCCTGCCCCCATTGTCAGGCCTTCAACTCCCAAATGCATATCAGGCATCAGAAGTTTCTTTCTGCCTTTTCTGTGAAGTCAAAATTGGCTGCAATGGAATGTGCCTCATCCTCAGGGGAATCCAACCATCCTCCCACCCACAAGCCCGGGAACATCAGGAGAAAAATAGGTCCATCCTCCTCTAGACAGGCCCAGGTAGCCACTGTGGCCCTCCCTCCCTCCACTGCCTGACTATCCAGGCCACCTCCTCCTCTAAACACTTCACCAGGGAGCAGGTCAGAGGCCACTTTTCCTCTACACAGATGCATAGAGTCAAGTGAGCTCCGACCAGTGGGTCCTCGAGCTCGTGGAGTTCGGGCACTCCATTGAGTTTGACACCATTCCGCCAGACAGACCACCGCCCCCATCCAGTTGTCCCAGGGAACACCGGGTGCTGGTCAAAAGGGAGATATTATCCCTTTGGGACAAAAACACCATCGAGCCGGTACTCCTGGTCGAGCGAGAGAGAGAGAGGGTTCTTCTTCCACTTCTTCCTATTCCCGAGGAAGTCGGGAGACCTCAGGTCCGTTCTGGACCTCAGAGATCTGAACCATTGGGTCTCCTACCAGAGATTCCGGGTGGTCTCCCTCCCCACTCTCCTGCAGGAGACTGGCTGGTGTCCCTGGACATGCACAACGCATACTTGCATATCCCTATCGTCAAGGGTCATCGAAGATTTCTGAGGTTCAGGTTCGAAGACAAGGACCATCAGTTCTCAGTCCTTCCCTTCGGTCTCCTTTCAGCTCACAGGGTCTTCTCCAAGTGCCTGGCAGTGGTTGCTGCAGCACTGCGGAGACGGGGCCACTTTGTGTTTCCTTATCTGGATGACTGGCTCCTTCCAGGTCCCGCCTGTTGGAAACTATCAGGGATTCCATTTCACTTTTTCAGTGCTTGATGATCACTGTTAACAGAGACAAATCTCATCTTCTCCCATCCCAGAACCTCCAATTTATTGGGGCTCCTCTAGATACCACTCTCGGGAAGGTGTTTCTTCACTCCGACAAAGTAGGTCAGATTCAGGTCCTGGTGTACCAGATCTCTTCACCATCAAGAGTCCCTTCAAGGATCCTCCTCAGGCTGTTAGGGAATATGGGAGACACCATAGTTTCAGTCCCTCTGGTATGACTACACATAAGAACTATCCAGTGGTCATTAAGAGTTCAGTGGGATCAGACACTAGACAGCTTGGATGCCTCGATCCAGATGTCGGAGCCAATCCGCCGGGAATTATGCTGGTGGATGTTGTCTTAAAATTTACTGGTGGGTATCCCCTTCCATACAGGGGCACCGACCCAGATTATACTGATTCGGAATCAGTTCTAATTGTGTTACCAGCTGCAAGAGCTTCCTCTTGAAGTAAGATAGTGCAGTTACGTAAGAACTTACCATAACAGTAGATATTCGAGAGAAGGTCTTGCAGCAGGTGTATTTCCCGCCCTCCTTCCCCAAGGGATCAGGCCTTTTCCAGGCTGGCCTTTCCTCCGTTGTGAGGAAATGGATCACCCTTTCTGACTGTTGCCTGTTACCATCTCTCTGCCTGATGGGGGGCATACAAGAACTGGAGCGCGTGGGGAACTCCTCCCTTATACAGGGTTCCCACGTCGGTACTACTGGAAAAAGAATTGCCAGGAGCTGCCGCCAGGTGGCGCCAGTCCTAATTGTGTTACCTGCTGCAAGAGCTTCTCTTGAAGATCTACTGTTACAGTAAGTTCTTAAGTAACTGTACTTTTACTTAGGGTGGATGTTTATAGCAAGCACATGTCTTTCAAATTCTAGTTTACATTCAACAGTAAGTCTGGAAGTATTTTGCTTCCTGGATAAAGTTACCTATCTTCTTGGTGACTACCCTCCTCTGGATACTCTCCAGTAGCATGATATCCTTCTTCAGATACCAGCACCAAAACTGCACACATAAATCAAGGTGTAGCCTCAGCAGTTCCTTTTACAGTTGCAGGATAACGTCCTCACTAACAGAGGTTATTCCCCTGATGATACAGATTAGCATTCTGTTTGCTTGGGATACTGCGTTGCAGCACAATTAATCTCCAGCCTAATTAGAGCACCACTTAATTCCTGACTCCAGTCACTCTTTTTCTAATCTTCTGATGCCTGAGATGGTCTCTTCTAATTGTTGATGGTTACACATTGATTAGCTGTTCAACTAGTTTTGCTGTCTAGACAAAGGTTATAATTATAACTTAGATATACTTTTTTAGATACTTTTACTTACGTTGATCCTGATCATACTTTATTCTGTTGTCCAATCCCTCCCCCCAGGAAACAACTTGCAAAGAATAACACATTCAAATGGAACATGAAGCAAACTGTATTTCACATTTCTAAAAAACAATGAAAACAAGAACTTATAGTTGAATGTGACAGTATAGATCAGGACAATCCGAGATTAAACATTAGTGATGAATTACATGAGACTGAAGCTACCACATCTAATGTCTCCATGACCACCACTGAACAGTGTAATGTCACAAGCTCCATTCCAATGTGCTGGTCAAAAGAACAATATGATCACTTTAAAGACAGCAACCACTGGCTTGTTGTAACAGATGGTTTGTTAGGATGTAGTACATGTAAGAATGTTGGTGGTCTTGGTCCTAATGTATCTCAGGAAATGACATTGTCAAAAGCATGGGTAAATGTACGTATTGGCCCTAATGGTACTGATGCTAAGCAGCAACAGAATTCATTAAGGAAAAAAATTTGGGAACATCGGAATTCGCATGCACATAAAATCTCAAACAATATGTTACAACAGGCAAACTGTCACGTAATGCAAAGTATCATAGGTGAGCAAAATAAATCTGCAATGGAAACAACAAATCGGGTATTCAGAACAGCAAATTACATTGCTAGGTCAGAAAGGCCTTATTTAGACCACTCTGCTTTAATTGATCTTCAGACTGCAAATGGTTTCTTGATATGGGGAGGGTATTGCAATCCCGTCTGAGCTGTGCTGATATTATATATCCCATATAGCATTGGAAATGCGTAAACGAGTTATACACCAGATTATACTACAACAGTCAAAGATCCCTGTGTTTGTTGATGAGTCTACAACACTTAGTAATAAATGCACTCTTATTATCTACATAAAAGCAGGACTTAATGATTCTGTTCAACCTGCAACTATTTTTCTAGAGTTAGTTGAACTACCTAGTACAAATGCTTTGACTATAAAAGGCGTTATCATTGCAACATTAAAAAAACATGAATTCACTGAATCTTTTTTAAAAACATCTTTGACTGGGTTCTGTTCACACAGAGCAAGTGTCATGATGGGTGCCAATTCTGGTGTTGCTCGTTTGCTTCTGGATAATTTTCCGCACCTCGTAGTGTGGCACTGTCTAAATCACAGACTGGAGCTGGCTGTGGGGGATGTTGTAAATGCCTGCTCAGGTACTGACCAGTTTCATTGTTTCATGGATTCACTGCATGCACTGTACAGTCAGTCTCCCAAAAATGAGAAGGAACTTGCTGAGGCAGCATCCTCTGTTCATGGAGAGGTAAAAAAAAAATGGCAGGGTGCTAGATGTAAGATGGGAGGCATTCAGTTTCCGTACCGTGCATGCAGTATAGAGCAGTTATTCTGCACTGTATGCTCACTTCACAACTGCAGCTCGGGATGAAAACCGTCCTTCTAGGGAAAAGGCGAAATTTAGTGGTATAGCTGGAACTCTGTCTTCTACTGCTTTTCTGAAGAATCTTGCCATCATGATGGACACACTTAAGGAAATGAAAGATTTGTCTGAGCTACTTCAAGAATGAACAATGACACTGCCTCGTGCCAATCGTCTCTTGCACAGATATATTGCAAGATTAAACAGCATGAAGCAATTCCCTGGTGATGCTGTTGAAAAAGCTACAAATGCTGTCGAATGTGGTGAATGTAATTGTGTAACACTCAGCACTTTGCGAAAAACACCAGAGATAAATCATTCACAGTTCATTCAGTGTCTAGTAGATAATCTAGAAAGTCGATGCTCACTTCAGTCGGTAGAAGAGCTGGAGGTCCAGTTATGGAAAACCATTATAAAGATCTCATAAATCAGCTACCGGCACTCAATCTAGATGACATTAAATTAGATAATGTAAGGTATGGAGAGTCTGAGATCAAAGAACTCGCAAACAGGTTCTTTCTTCAAGAAAAGGATACTGTACTTGGGTACATAGAGTACAAGGAGTGTGCTGGCCGTGGCATACCTGACAAGTTGAAACCCTTACAACTTGTTGTTAACACACTTCCAACGAGCAATGTTGAGTGTGAGAGAGGTTTCAGTCAGATGAATAACATTGCTTCTGTTGTGCACAATCTCCTGTCTGTCAATCACATTTCGGATCTGATTTTCATTTCAACTTGTGGTCCTCCTCTTGTCCACTGGAATCCAGAACCATATGTTAAGTCATTGCTTCTTCATGGAAGGCGACCAGCCCACAGTACTTCATGCATGAAGAGAAAATGTGAAGATGAGTCATCTAGTGACAATGGTGGTTTATGGAGTCTCTTTTGAAAAGCCATGTGTAGTGCTTAATCAATAAAGCACTCCAGGGTGTTGGTTATGCTGGGATTTAACATACATTATACTTCACTGAGTAAGGGCCTACCAAAGTTGTCTAACTGCATACTGAATTACTTCACTTTACTGAACTACTTTCAAACCACAGAAAGTCTTACTGAATTCTGACTTAAGCAGTTACCAATTCTCTGTGTTCCCCTATCTATCATTGTGGACCAGTCCACAGATCAAGTAAGGTCAGCTCTGGCCACTACCCAGAGGCTTCTGGGTTCCCTAGGATTTCTTCTCAATCTTTCCAAGTCAGTGCTGGAGCAAGTCCAGCTCCTCACCTTTATAGGGGCAGAGCTGGACACTAATCAAGCAAAGGCCTTTCTCCCCCATCAAGGAGTAAGGGCCCTATCAGATCTGGCAGCCTCTTTCAGACCTCAAGTGTCTCGTCCAGGCAGAAACTTTCTCCAGCTTCTAGACCACTTGGCAGCATCCACCGCAGTGGTCCAGGGAGCCAGATTTCTAATGAGGGACTTTCAGTTTCACCTCAAGTCCTTCTGGTCTCAGAAAAAGGATCCTCTCATCAAGTTGATTCCAGTAACTCAAACTCTTGTCCAGGCTTTCCAATGGTGGTTGGAGAATGACAATCTCAGGCAGGGGGTTCCCTTCCTTCACCAGTCACTCTGGATCTCACTTGTGGAGCCTCACTGCTCAAGGCACATGGTCACAGCAAGAGTCTCTCCTTCACAACAACAACCTACTAGAACTCAAGGCTAAGCTTCTGGTCCTTCAGGCCTTCTCAAAGATGGCACGGGGGAAGGTGGTGCAGGTCAGGACAAACACCACCACTATGTACTACATAAACAAGCAAGGGGGAACTCGGTCAATGGTCTTGTGCATGGAAGCAATGAAGGTATGGACTCTGGCTTACTCCCTTCAAACCTCCCTCATAGCAGTGTATCTTCCAGGGAAGGACAATGTACTGGCATTTTTCGCAGGAGGATCTCTCAGGGTCACTACAAGTGGTCCCTGAACCACCAGATTCTTCACATTATTTTCAGGAGGTGGGGCACTCCAGAGATAGATCTCTTGGCAGCCCCAGACAATCATCAGCTCCCCCTGCTCTGCTGCAGACCTCCACTTCTGGGGTCTGTGCCTCAGGATACTGTACTGTTGGACTGGATAAATAGATTCCTGTATGCCTTCCCTCCTTTCCTCTTCTCTTCAGAGTACTGATAAAAAGCATGTCTCAGCCCTGTACAGTGATATTGGTGGCACCAGACTGGGCCAGGCAACCTTGGTATCCTCTGTTACTGTCCCTATCAGTCACAATTCCCCTTTGCCTTCCCATGAGGCATGACACCCTAACCTTCTCTCAGAGGAGGATTAATTGTCCCGATCTCAGTTAAAGGTCTGGATCTTGATGAGTAGGAGTATGCAGGCTTGCATCCTTCACAAGGAGTCTTGGATGTTTTGAAGGTCTCTAGGAAGCCTTCCACCAGAAAGACTTATGATTCCAAGTGGAACAGATTCAGCATTTGGTGTTCTCAAGAGAAATGAACAGCCACATTTGGCTGACCAACCTACAACTCTGGACTATTTGGTCCATTTTAATGGCCTAGGCCTTAGGCCCGTCACTGTTCAGGTTCACTTGGCAGCCATATCTGCTTTTCTTTCTGCAAGGAAGGAATCTTCCCTTGCATTTCACTCTGTTTTTAGTAAATTTTTCAAACATTTGGTACATCTTATCCCTCCCTTTAAGGAACCAACTCTGACCCCGGGAAATCAGAAGGCTGTGGGTTCTATCCCCACACTAGCCACTTGTGTTACTATCCCAGTACTGGCACTGCAGTGAAGCACCCCACTCGTGAGGTACCGTCTTTCAGATTGAGTCTTGCATTCAGTTCTGTTATGACAAATTGGGTAAGGAGCCATAACTGGGCTGAAGGGCTCACCACACTATCATATCCCTCTGCTCAAAACCTGTAATGCAGCTAGCTGGAAAACTGTTGATACATGCACTAAGCAGCACTATATTGTTATCTAGCATCATTTAATATTTATTATTATGATATTTGCTCATAATAATCTGGCAGTTTCATAGAACGTACAAACAAAGTGGTTTGACAACCAAGCTTGAGCCTGTTTAATGTTCCACTGTTACCATTTAGACTTTAACTCTCTTCGCTCCAGGGCAGTTCAACTGAAAGGGCTAACTACATAAGTCAGAATACAGTTAAATTCCACTGGAAGATACAAAAGTGCTATGTTAATTGATTCTATCTTACAGGACAATGATTGTTGTGAGCATTCCATTATTGTTATACCACTGATATGACAAACTTAGAAAGGGTTAACAACCTAGTGATTTTCTAGTGATGGCATAACACGGTTCTAATCTGCTTGATGTCAGTTAATATTAAGGGCTCCCCATACATATTACAGTGTTAAGCCTTGTTCAGCATATAATAAGGCTATACATTTATCTATATATTACAATGAGATTAGCATTGTTTAACCAAGAGTAGCACACAAATCCAAAGCTTGTTTAACTGACTTGCACAGGATCACACAGTATGCACGCGGGTGGCTGTGAAATTGAAACCCAGGTCTCCAGATCTACAGCTCAGAGCCTAAACAAACTATGCTATACTGCCTCCTGTAATGGCCTAACATAGGGCTGATCTGACACCATGCATTCTATAGTTCTGTTAATGTTGATATTGTCAGCAATTTTCCTCTGCACCCTAGAAGAAAGAATAGAAATTATTTCAGAAATGTTTGGTTTCTTGTATTATCATAACAGTTGTTCTTTATATGCGTATACTATAAATGTTATAAATGACTACTTCTACTTACCAATTAAAAAAAGTTCCAAAAAAGCAGCAGGTGGTTAACTATACAATGTGCCTTGCTATGATCACAGGAACAACTACTCATTCTGCCAGTGTTTGTACAGTGAAAAGAAAAAAAGCTGAAAACATTATGCAGAGGACACATTAGATTATCATATCTCTTAACAGTACATAGTTTTTCCAGTTAATGGGATGTAGAAGGTTGACAGCATGGCGTTGTTAGCAACTCAAAGCTGCCTCAAAAAAAAAAAAAAAAGGTTTACTGTGAGGTTAGCTTTGACTGATGGTATATTTTACAATACACAGAGAATGCTGGATGGGCAACTATTCACAACCAGTGTTTGCTGTCACAGAAGGGTTCTGATTCCGTATGACCTCGAGAGCAAAGCTTGATAGGTCCATTGGAATCAGAACCCTGAGGTGGAAAAGCACACCGATTGTGCATAGAGATGCTCTTCTTGTATTTAAGCAGTAGTGCACAACAGGGTATGGGTTATTGGAAGATTTACCAACACCTTGTGTGTTGTGCCACGAGGCACAACCAAGTGACTTAACCACACAGGAAGTGGGTAAATCCCCCCTCTAACCCATACCCTGGAGTGCCTTATTGTGTGAACATTTAAAATGTGTTTAATTATGTTTCTTATGCTATTTCTCATCTGTGGTTTATTGCTGGAAATTCACACTGTCGTATGTTGTGTTGACCAATGAGGATACAGGATTTTCATAAACAATTGTATAATACTGTATGAAATATATGTGTGTTTGACTCTTTTTGCTTTCAAGATGAAATTAACTCATGCATTCTATATAGGCTGCAGAATGGTGTTCTACCACAGTAGGGTAGACTCGCATCCCATGACCTTTGAAATGTACAACATAATTTTAAATGGATGAAATTCTATACCAAAAAACACAAAAGTATACACTGTTAATATATACCATTTTCTAAATGTTTTATTTCAAGAAATACTAATTGAGCTGGCCTGGTGGCGCTGAGGGTCGAGGCGCTGGATGCCACGCCTCGCACCATGCCGGCACCTCGGGTTTTGGGATGGACTCGGGACACCAGGGGCTGGTAGGGGAGAGGAAGGATTGAGTGTCCCATGATGGCTCTCCTTCCTCTGGGGTGGGTCGGGGTACTGCAGCACACTGTAGCAGCGACTGGCAGAGGCCAGTAGCACTACAGCAGCAAGCAATAGCGAGGGGGGGGGATCACGGAGATCCACTCCGCATGAAGGATAAAGATACGTATGATAAAAAAAAGGAAAAATTAGTTGCATTTGTAAGAAAAGTTTGTTTGTCACCAGCACCATGAGGCGTAAAAATTGGTATTAAAAATAAATGTGTCTCAATATATTTGGAAGTCGAATTACTTTCTTTTGTAGATGAATAAAATATATTTTTGATTAATTGTATGTTTCTGTATGTTTTTTCCAGCTGAAAAGGATGTTATTTAATAAGTGCTATGCCACACTCCGGGCATGGATATACTGGGAAGGAATGCATGTCCCTCGTGCCTCACAATGCACCAGGTGCATGCATTAAGGCCTAGTGTACACATGGTGTGCCGTGAGTTATATCTTAGTTAATATCTATCTGTTTGGTTTCCTATTGTTTCTAAAATATATAATGTATTCATCTGTCTTATGCTGTATAAGGATACCCAGTGAATGTACCAAAATGGTGGGTGGGGAGGAGTGCATATGATGTACTTGCAGAATGGAAATGTGAATCTTAAAACCAGCTACATACATCCCATTTCATGTTAAATATGTTAAGTTATTAACCTATATCAACTTTTTTGAGAAAGTCAGATTGCTAAAATATGACTTGAAAGTAGTCATTTTATAAAACAGATTGTGATCCAGAATTCTCTAAAATGCACCAAAAATTGACTCATTTTTTTAAAATTTTTCCAGAAGGCATGCCCCCGGACCCCCCTAACAAGGCTGGGTTTTCCAACTTGAATAGAGTTCCCGTACTTCTTTTGAACCACTTTCATCACTGCCCATATATCAATGTCTCCATTGAGCACCATCCGTGGGATTCCCCCCTCCTTTCCATTTTCAGCATAAATGCCCTGAATTGTAAATATCGGAATAATTGATGCCTCTTCAATCCCAAACCTTGCACAATATCCCCCAGTGGGTTTAGTGTACCATTCTGTAATAAAGTTCCCATACTCTGTACCCCCGTCTCCCATTCTCTAAACCTCCTATCCTCTAACCCTGGAAGGAAAAAGGGGTTCCCTGCTAATGGCAACAATAGAATTTCCCCTTTACCAATCCCCCAACACTTCCTAATATGGCCCCATGCCTCCAATACCATTTTCACTAAGGGGTTACAACCCCCTTGGGTGGAGTATGCTTTCAGACCCTTACTGTGTAGATATGCCGAGAGTCATCCCTGCAATCCCCACTGTTCTAAATCAACCCAGCTTGCCACCTCAGGGCGATGCACTCAATCTATGATATATCGTTACTGGATGGACAAATAATAGTTGGAGGGATCTGGAAAACTGAGCCCCCCCCCGGCCGTTTCAGCCTTTAATCTCTGAAGACAAGCTCTTGGTCATTTTCCCCTCCAAATAAACCGAGTAAATAATTTCTCTACGCGATCTATGTCCCCTTTCATGAGACCCATCGGTATCATTTGCATAGGGTACAATATCCTAGGGAGGATGTTGATTTTAACCAAATTATTACGCCCTAGCCACGATACAGGCAATTGTATCCATCTTCTCAAGTCAGCCTCCATTACTTTAATGAGTGGGATATAGTTTAACCCATATAATGACCCAACTGTCCTGCCCACCTTGATACCCAAATAAGTGATGCTCATGGCTGCACCCTAGATTCCCCATTGTTCATCCTCCCTCTCCAGTCCAGGGAAACATAGCATTTCAGACTTATTTAAATTTATTTTATAGCCAGAGAAGGTAGCAAAAGCCTCTATCAACTCTAATACACGCAGCATAGAGGTCTGCAGATTTGTAACTAATAAAAGCATATCATCTGCATAAAGGGTGATCTTGTGCATGGTACCCCCGCCGCTCCCTTAATACCCTGAATCCCAGGACACTGTCTAATCACCGCAGCCAGTGGCTCTAACACCAAGGCGAACAGCAATGGGGACAAGGGACACCCCTGCCTTGTGCCTCTCTCCAGATTAAAGGGATCTATAGGTATCCTGTTAACCAAAATCCAAGCTCTGGGAGCCTGATACATGGTTCAGATCCACTGAATGTATGAGTCACCCAGACCAAACCAGTACATCACCTCAAAGAGGTACTCCCACTCCACCCCATCAAATGCTTTTTCAGCGTCCATAGAGATGGCGTAAGTTTTTTCTGCTACTTGCCCTGTTTTCCACACTACATTAAGCAACTGGCGCATGTTATGATGGGAAAATCTCCCCTTTATGAACCCGGTTTGATCTGGGTGAATCAACGCAGGCAGGTGATCCTCCAACCGCATGGCCAAAACTTTGGCCAGAATTTTAAGATCACAGTGAGAAAGAGAAATTGGCCCATACGATGCGCATTCCATCACATCTTATCCCGGTTTAGGAATTAAACAGATCACGGCGTCATAACAAGTATCAGACAAATGCGGGTGGTCCTCCCCCCTCTCCACCTGAAATACCTCACTCAACACTTCTGCCATCTGACCCACTAAGGCTTTATAAAATTCTACAGGGAATCTGTCAGGGCCACTCGCCTTACCCTGCTGCAGCCTTCCTATACTTTTAAAACTTCTTCCTTTGTGTTGGGTTGATTTAACTGCTCTCTTTGAACTGTTGTAAGCCCAGGGAGTTCTACCTTATTTAGGAATTCCTGTATCTGATGCCCCTTACCCTTACATTCTGCCTTATACAACCGGTCATAAAACTCCTTAAAACAAGCCCTTAATTCCTTGGGTTCCATGTACTTTGCCCCCTTGTCCCTAATCCCTGTTACTCTGGTAGGGCATCTGCCCCCCTTTATAAGTCTTACCAAGAGTGGGCCCAGTTTATTCGACCATTCACACATCTGGCGTTTACAGTAGAACCAAGACATTCTGGCTTCCCCTTGGACCAAGGTGTTCAGGGCCTCTCTCGTGACCATTAGGAGCCACCCACCTCCCTTCCCCCGAGCTGCCCTCTTTTCCAGTTCTTGAGTTGTTTCTCAGCCCTTTCTTTTCTCCCACACTTCTCCCTCTTAAGCTTAGCCATGCATGCTATTACAGAACCTCGCAGGAAGGCTTTCCATGCATCCCACAATATAGCCCTAGAAACCTCAGACTCTTCATTAGTTTCTTTATAAAACTGCCACTGATTCACTAGATGTTCCTTAAACTCCTTATTTAAAATCATATATGAGGGAAATTTCCACTGGGGAGGTATGTCCTGCGCCATATGCATCTGAATTCGCCCTATCATCATGGCAAAATCTGATATATGGATAGGGCTGTGCATCACATCCACCACCCTATCACTCCATTCCCATGGCAAAAGGATATAATCAATTCTCGTCCAAGTCCCATGGGGATTAGAGAAAAATGTGTACTCCCTAGCCCCGGGGTTCACCATCCTCCAGCCATCAACCAAATCCAGATCTGTCATACCCACCCGCCACTGGCTTAATGTCTCTGTCATCCTTCCTTTACTCTCAGAATGGTCCAATACTGGATTCATTGTACTATTTGGATCACCACCCAAAACCAGTCCTGGGAACTGTTCCCTAGTGAGCAGGTCTACAAGTTCAGAAAAAAACTGAGGATCATACATAGCCGGGGCATAGACACTACCAAATGTAATTTGTTCTCAATACAGCTGTCCCACCAGAAAAATATACTGGCCCTCTCGATGATCTTTCACCACCCTCTTAACCTCCAATGGCAGGTGTTTACTCAAGAGGATGGCCACTCCTCATTTACGAGAGGAGTATGAAGCAGCGAAGCATTTACCCACCCATCCACAAATGAGCTTGGTGTGTTCTATATCAGACAATGGGTCTCCTGGAGTAGTGCTACTTGTGCCCTCGTCCTTTAAGTGCTGTCAGTGGCATTGTCGTTTAACTGGGTTGGTGACTCCTCGCACATTCCAGGAGAACACTGTCAACTCTTGTGCATTAGCCATACTCGGACCCCTCTGTTCCTGGACATACAAATTTGCCACCAGGCTCATCCATACATTGTTAATCCACCCATTAATGCAGTGTACTGGAATCATTAGCAATCTTTTGAAATCACAGAATGCATTAAAAAAACTCATAATAACAACAACATATAATCAACAAGAAAATAAGAACAGTATACCCCTTTCTCCCCCATCCCCAGCTACAACATAATAAGCAGTATTCCTCGATCAAACCTCCCTCATCCCTTCCCCCACCTGAACATATCCCCAACATACCCTTTACAGAATCTTACATGGCACCCCCAACACTTACACTAACTGCAATCTTGGCATGAGTGTCTGTTATCCCACTGTCGATACAGTTGCCCGCTTACTCCAGCAACGGCCGGTACTAAACTCCTCTGTTCCAGAAAAAGATTAACACCAACATTATCCCCTGCATAACAACATCAGGCTGCCTAAACCTAGTTTAGTGGTAGATAAAAACTCTACAAGATAGACAACATTTATAGTAAACTTCAGGCATCTACTAGAAAGTTACTAACCTTAGTTAATTCGACTTAGCCCCATTTGGCTCTCAACCAAAAAGAAAAAACAGACCATGGGGTAGGTTTATATGTAGAGTATTCACCCTGAGAGCCTCCCACCGAAACACACCAATCCCACCCCACCATCATCAATCCACAGTGATTTCCTTCAGTCTGAGCATCTGCATGCATTGACTATCTAAAACAGCACGAGGAGGGAAGCAGGTCGTGCCATAAACACACGCTAGGCCTCTCCCCCCAGCCTCTCCTGCATGATGCGCCTCCATGTCAACTTAATCCACGAGGTTTCTGTCCCAATGTCACATCCAGCACATAAGATAGCCTGCAGAGCCCCGAGGGTACTTCTTTGTTCCTGCTGCACCATCACAAAAAAAAAAAAAAGAAGCAGGCAAACTCTCATTTAACTTACTCAGCAGTCACAGAACACTCAAAATAGCTCTTTCACCATAGTGGCGGTAGTTAGTCCAACTTCAAAATGAATTCCTCTGATGACAGAACACAAAGTAAAAATAACGGTGTGTACCCTTCTGCAGTCTCCAATCAGTGGAAATACTGTGCAATAGGCAGGGAGGGAAACAACAAACTACAGTAAGGCAGGCAAACAGGGCTAGCATCACCAGACCAGAGCTAGCATACGAGGGCAATTCCCTTTACTTGGGCAGCTTCTTTTGCAGGTCGGATACAAATTGCTCAGCTTTATTAAGTTCCCAGAAGGAATATGTTGCCCCCTCATGTCGGATCTTGAGTATTGTTGGGTAAATCATGAAGTTTTCTACCTTAAGATTTCTTAATTGGGTCATGAGAAGGTTAAACATCTTCCGTTTTTGGAGGAGCCATGTAGAATAATCTTGGGAAAGAAACAGGCGCACACCTTCATATTCATAGGCCCTTTTTTCAGTAAGCTTTGAGAATCATCTCCCGATCTTGAAAGGCATGAAATCTCATTGCCACCTGTCTTGGGGGTTGATCTCCTGGGGGCGAGGCATCACTGCTCGATGGGCCCTTTCCAGCTTAAGGAGCTCATTTTTCGGCTGTAGCCCCAATAGCTCAGGAAGGATCTCAGCACAGAAGCCCATCATGTCACCTTTTTCAGCACCTTCTGGGAGGCCTCTAAGGCGCAAGTTAAGGCACCTATAATAATTTTCCTGATAGTCAAATGCCTCTTTTAGATCTTCCAGCTCCTTTTGTAACCTTACAACTTGTCCGGAGACCTCCATCGTTTTGTCTTCCAGCCTGGATATGCGGTCTTCAGCCTCTGCAATCCTGTTTGTGTGCAAAGTTTGCTGCTCCAGGACCTCTTGTAACTTGAGGTCTATTTTTCCTTCCAATTTTAATAATCTGGGTTCCAGCACCGCAATCACTTGCTCGGTCACTTTGCGGCCTAGCACACTCATTTAAGCCACCAAGAGCGAAATTATGCCTGAGCTTTCACCTGCCGTAGAAGCTGCCGACTTCTTCCCGGCTTTGCTAGCCAGCCATAGGCTTTTCCCTGAGTTTGGCACAAGATACTCCTCCATGATATGTTTCTGCAGATGCCTATACTGTTTTAAGTATGCAAAAGTCGGTTTTAATGTCGAGAATTTTAATCTAAACTGGCCGTTAGCACAGAGCAGCGTGTAGGCATCTGTCAACTATCTGCTCATCAGCCCCCAATTCCTCTTTAAAAGTTCATTTGTCGGCTATCTCGGCCTACCATGTGCTGGTGAATGGTAAACCCATGGCTCAGCTGGAGATCTCAAAACCTTCCTGAAAGGATTCTCCATCTGAAATCTCCATCCATGATCCTACACCACCTTGGGATTTTAATTTTGTTTTGGAGAAGCTCACTCTCCCTTCTTTTGAACCAGTGATGAGCTGTGATATGCGCTGCCTATCTTGGAAGGTGCTGTTTTTAGCTGCCATTACTTCTGCTCGAAGGATTTCTGAGCTTCAGGCTCTGGTTTGTAAAGAGCCATATCTTATTTTTCACAAGGACTGGGTGGTCCTTCGCACTCATCCTAGGTGTCTTCCTAAGGAGGTATCGCAGTTCACCCTCAATCAATCGGTCAAGCTTCCGGTATACTTCCCGGTCCCAACAAATAGAGGTGAGGCTCTGTTACATACGTTAGACGTACACCGGATTCTCAGGTGTTATATCTTTCGAACAAAAGACACACATAAAGACGATCAGCTCTTTGTTTCCTTTGCCCCAAAATCCTTGGGTAAAGCTGTTTCTAAGCAGTGCCTTTCTAAGTGGCTAACCAACTGCATTCGCTTCTGCTATTAGAAGTACGATAAGCCTTTGCCAGGGTCTGTCAAGGCTCATTCCACTAGGGACGTGGCTGCATTTTCAGCCTTTCTCCATAATGCTTCTGCAGTGGAGATCTGTGCGGCAGCAACCTGGAGTAAAGTCCATTCCTTTACCAAGCATTACAGTCTGGACATTGCTTCTAGGCGAAGGGCCTGGTTTGGCCTAGCTGTTCTGCAGGGCCTTCTGTCCTAGGCGTGCTCCTTTCTGGTTTTCAGTTGTTCCTCCTCCCATGTTTCTCTCAGTCTCCCTCACGAGGGACTGCTTGGGAATCTGTCCTAAGTGTTATAACCTACTGAAGGAACTCTCTCGAAGTAAGATAGTACAATTCGTGAGACTTACGTAACAGTAGATCTTAAGTAGAGAGGTTCTTTCAATGGAGTCATTTTCCTGCCCTCCTTCCCAAAAATATTTTCTTTCGGAGTCTCCAGACCAGCTTCCTCTCCTACCGGGCTCTGGCAGGAGAACTGGAGGGTGGGCCTGGGGACCACCCACTATATAGGGCCACGCTGACGTAGTCACGTGACGTCAGGTGGGTGGTCCCCCATCGAGTATTGCTGGAAAAGTCTGCCATTTGGTCCTGACGCCAGATGGTGCTAGTCCTAAGTGTTATGACCTACTGAAGGAACCTCTCTCAAAGATCTACTGTTACGGTAAGTTCCTACGTAACTGTACTTTTCTGTTTGTGTCCTTCAGCAGGGCTTCTGACCATAGAAAAAACATGGAAACCAAGCTGATCATTAGCCTTAGCTCCCAGCAGCTCTCTGGTTTAAATGATAGACTTATTTTCTACTAACATCTTTCAGCCACCCCTTGTTTTCCCTAAAGTCTGTTTATATCTGTACATATTGAATTTCTATTTCCATTTTCACCATATGTCTCCATCTCTGTCTCCTTCCCCCACATTTGTCACCTTTCAGCCTTCTTACTAGGCCCTGTTAATTACTCCCCGCCTGGGGACTTCTCTAGTTCATTCACTCCCATTATGCCTTGTCTTTCCCATCATCACCTTTTTGTTTCCCAGATTCTCTCTTAATCTTGCCATTTATCACTTCTTCTCCCAGAGCCTTCCCTTTTTCTTTCCCCACAAATATATCCCTTATTTTACCTCCCCCTCTACACTTCATTTTTTTTCTCTTTTAGATATTTCCTGAAGAAGACCTAAGGTCGAAACGTAGATTTTTAACTTTATTTTGAAATTTTTAAGCGTGCATATAATATTACCATTTTGTTTTACTGATTTTGGCATGTTCACTGCGACCCCCAGGTCTTCGAAAAAACACTTTTTCCAAGACAGAAGACATAAGAGAACTTCCCTGGATCTGGCCTTCAATAGCCAGTCATCCAGATAGGGGAACACATACAGGCCCTCCCTGTGAAAGGCTGCTTCCACTATTGCCAAGCATTTGGAAAAATCCATGGCACAGAAGACAAGCCAAAGCGCAATTCTCTGAACTGGTTGGTAACGTTCTCTTTCCACCAAAAAGCGGAGGTACAGCCTGTGAAATTTTCTGATCCTGACATGAAGATAAGAATCCTTCATGTCCAAAGAAGAAAGCTAGTCCCCTGTTTGCAGAAGGGGAATCAGAACTTGCAAGGATACCATTCAAAACATCTTGTATTCGATGTAGAATCTGAGATCCATGAAATACAATACACAATGCAGATCCCCTGTCCATTTTGGGACTAGGAAGTATCTGGAATAGAGCCCTTTGTTTCTCTGACAAGGAGGAACTGGTTCTATAGCCTATTTTTGGAACAATGACTGAACATCTTCCTTCAGAAGGGACAAATGGCCAGAGGATAACAGGAAGAAGGCGGAGGATGATCTGCAGGGTATCTAGAAGCTCCAGGGCAATCTCCTTGTGTTTATCTCCAGGACTCACATGTCTGTTGTGATCTCCTGCCATTGTTTCAGATGCTGGGAGAATCTGCTCCCCGTAACCACCCCTGCAGGTAACAGTGGAGGTGGGTGGGGTGTCCAAAAGAGAGTCAGGCGGAACTGCTGGGGTAGTGCCACTGGTAATGACTGCTTTGGGTACTTTTGCATGAGCGTCTGAGGGGAGAGGTTCTGTCAGGGGTCACTTCCCTTACCTTGCCTTGCTGATGGTAGGCATGGCCACCTCTAGCAACAGGCTGACTAAAGGATCCCCTCCTCCCACAACCCCTAACAGGAGTGGTATACAAACACTTTACAGACCTTAGAGTCATTTTTTTTTTTTTGGGGGGGGGATTATACTTTATTATGTATTTTGTAGTCCCGTAAGACAATCAACGTTCTATTATATTGCTTATAAAATTTACATAGTGAAACAAAGAATAGCTTTCTATTAGCAAATAATCAGCTAATATTACCAAGTGAAGCCTTGTATACTGTATATTCTTAATAAAAGTAATAATAAATAAAACAGAACAAAACCGACAAACATAAAACTTAAGAAGCAATAAGTAAAATAAACACATTTAAACACATCTATGAGGGCTAAAAAGATTATACTCTAGTGAATCAAAAGTGTTTTGAATATGGACTGGTGGTGCTAAGGGTTGAGGCACTGGACACCACGCTTCATGGTACACCAGCGAGCCGGGTTTGGTAGTGAGTCCGGGTCATTGGGGGTCAGCTGGGGGGAGAGGGAGGAGCTGGACTGAGCTGCCAGTTGGCAACTCTCCACTCCTGGGGAGGGTTAGGTACCACTCTGACAATCAGATGGTGTCCAGATGGGATGATGACATTAGGCGCTTGGTGGAAGCAGTGTCTCAGTATGGCTTCACCTGGACCTTGGTCCTTCACACCAGCATCCTCGGGGTGGGGATTAGGACTTCCGTAGTCAACTCTGGTAACTATGAATAAAACCCAACCCCATGGCTTGCAGCGTGATCCCCACATGGGAGGATAGATGCCACAGACAGGCAGTATGCCACCACCGAACCCGGCTGGCCGCAGGGGAATAACTGTCCTATAAAAAGTGTTTTAATAAATACCATCCCACATTGCCAAGGTTGGTTGGGGGATGTCCTGAACTGCTTTAAGCTTATACCTCTGTATTAACCTGTTTTCCAGCTTGGGAGAGGGGATTAATAAAGGTAATATTTCTATGCATGTACAGTATATAGGTAGTCTACTCTGTCCAAAGTAAATAGTCTTAATCTATTAGTCTAATAGCACCAGGATATTGAGAACATTCTGACCTTCCTTCTCAGCCTGGAAGTGAAAGAAAGGGAGCCATCAGCTTTGGAATTTTTCCTTTTGTATTCTAAGTTGTGCTGTTACCGTTTCAATTTACTGTATTCTAAGGCAGTTTTTTTATCCAAAGTTCCTCAGAGGGGATAGTTGGGGGTCAGCCACAATTGCGTAATTACTTTGGTTGCCGCAGCCACCAAGATATTATACAAACGTTTTTTTGTTTTGTCTGTTACACCCTGAGGGGGAATGCCTAGAATCCAATCCTGGAATTGTGATGGAGGCAGGATACCTAATTTTTGGCCTGTCCTAGTAGCCACTTTATCCCAGAATTCCTTGATGAGAGAGCAATCCCAAAATATGTGAGCCTGAATACCTAGCTCCCCGCACTCTCTCCAGCATGTCACAGGAATGTGTTCCATAATGTTTAGAGATGACTGGTGTGTGAAAGTATCATATTACTGTTTGCCACCACAATGAAGAAGCTGCTGTTCTGTATATCCCCTTCCAAATTTTCACCCATTCCTGTTTTGTAATTGTAAGGCCAGTTTATGTCTCCCATTTTCTCTTGATATTTGTCAACTGTTCTAATTCTAGATTACGTAGTGCACTATAAAAATTGTGGAGATCCTTCTGTTTGACTTTCTTCTGCCTGCATGTTCTTTTTTGGGCTCGTTGTTTAGATAATGATGGAACTGAACTTGAGGGATTATACCAAATTCCCGACAACTCAGGAAAAGATTTAATGGTGTCCCCTTCTAAAAACTGTCCGATATGGACAAGACCCTTTCTCGCCCATCTTTGGAAACTCATATCCATTTTACATGGTAGGAAATCTAGACATGAGTTTATAGGCGTTAGTTTGCTCAAGCCATTCTATGGCTTATATTTGGAATGGACTCCCTCCCATACTTGTTTTGTCAGCCCTTCTCCCATGGGTTAGCCACCCCCAAGATATGGAGATTTGCCTTGTCCATGAAAACTACATCCACAATCCTGGCCTGTGTGAGGGTATGCTATTCCAGTGGTATCCAACTGGGAATTTCAGTAGTGGACATATACACTACAAGATTTTGTAGCTGGGTGGCCCAGTAATAGGTTCGGACATCTGGGACCTCAGTCCTCCCTTATGCTTTGCTGCAATGTGATGTTCCATTTAATCTGAGGTTTCTCCCCCCCCCAGTGAACTTCAACAATGTACTGCATGGCATTTTCCAAAAAGAAGTGGGGGGTTTTAATGGCAAAGAGGAAAATAAGAAAAGAAACCTAGGCAAAATTTCATATGAACAGTTTTAATCCATCCTCCAACTGATAATGGCAGTTCTCTCCATCTGTTGCAATCTGTTTGTACCTCCAAAAGTAATTTGAAGTAGTTCATTTGACAGAACTTATTTGTTTCTCTAGGGCTCCATATGCCTAAGTACCTAAATCCAGAGGCAGACCATTTTAAGTTACAGAGATTTTGAGACAGTTGGTGTGATTGATTTCCCAATAGCATCATTTCAGTTTTGGACTCATTGATTTTAAAGCCTGATACCTGACCATAACCTTTAAGCATATCCAAAACCACCAGTAAATTCCTAACCAGATCTGAAATATATAATAAAGTATTGTCTGTGTAGAAGGAAACCGTAAGCTCCTCCCCACTAATTTGGATGCCCTAAAAATCCCTTGACTGCCTTAAGAGGGGCCGCCATGGGCTCTAAACTAAGAGTGAAAAGGAGAGGGGAGAGGAAACTTCCCTACCTGGTACCCCATTCAATAGGGAAACTCAGTGACAGGATGCCATTAACTTTTACTGGAGCTTGTGGTTTATCATAAAGATTGTTAATCCAGCTTTGAAATCTATCCCCAAATTTAATTCTGTTCAATGTGGCGTCTAAAAATGTCCAATCAAGGCGATCAAACACTTTTTTCATCGTTGATCAAGACTACAAACCATGAGATGTCTTTGGGGAAGTGCCTGGAGGCAGACAGAATATTTAACAAGTAGCAGATATCCTGGTTATGTCTCTCCGATATAAAACCGGTTTGGTCAGGGCGAATAAGCAATGGGATGATCCTCTGCAACCTTACTCCAATGACTTTGGTGAACATTTTGGCATCTTGGTTTAATGAGGAGATGGGACAGAAACTTACACATTTGGTAGGATGTTTCTCCAATATAGGAAGCACTGTGATTATGGCCTCCCCACACAAGTCGGGGAGTGCTCCATCTTCATGGGCAGAGTTGTATGCTTTAACGAGCAATGGGGCCAGATCCTGAGCAAATTTCTTATAAAACTCAGTAGTAAAGCTGTCTGGACCCAGAGCTTTTCCTGTTTTAAGCAACTTGATAATAGTTCATATTTCCCCTTTTGTAAAGGGGACCTCCAAACCATCCCTCTGTTCCTCTGTTGGGCCAGGAAGGTGGATCCCTCTTAAAAAATTATCTGTTAGGTTCTGGTGGCCCTGATCTTGTTCCCTTCTGTATATGTGGGCATAATAATTCTGAAATTCCATCGCTGTCTGCATTGGGTTAGTTGTGGTAGCCTGGAGATTCTGTTCCGGAGAGGTTTTTGGAACGTATTGTATCTGTCAGCCTCCTGTTTCTTTAACCATAATGCTAAAAGTCTTCCAGCTTTATTCCCCCATTCAGAGCATTTCTGGGTAGTGAACCCCAGGGAGTTTTCTACTTTCCTTAACATTAACTTATTGAGTTCCTCCCTGGCCTGTTGCAATTGAGGTAAAATCAGGGAGTCACTAGTTGCTTTATGTCTGGCCTCCAGTTGTGCTAATTTATCTTCTGCTTTGCAGAGACTATCCCAGTATTGTTCTTTTTTGAATGTAAAGTATGAGATCATGCGACTTCTTAAGACTGCTTTTAGGCCATCCCAGATATACTTAAGGGAAGTATCCCCATCTCTGTTTTCAGCTAAATAGTTCTGCATCACCTCCTTTGTGGAGTTTACAAAAACCTTGTCATGGAGTAACCTGCATTCATTCTCCATATTCCCCCCACCTCTGATGGTCCCCATTCTATTTCATAAGAAAGCATCGCATGATCTGAAACCAAGATAACATGAGTATGAATATCTTTAAATGTAAAAGCCAGTTTTTTCTGGGTGTAGAACATGTCTATCCAAGTGCAGGAACTGGAGACAGAAGAGTAAAAGATGAATTCTTTGTTAGTGGGATTGTACAGGTGCCAAGGGTTCAACAATCCTCCCTCTAATACTGAAGTTTTTAACAGTGTAAAGCAAGCCCTGTCCCTGTCTCTTCCCCCTCCCCTCCCCACCACCTGAGGAACCTGAGTTCTATTCAGGGCTGAATTCTCTATACAGTTCCAGTGGCCTGCAAAAAAAAAAAGATCTGTCCCTTGGGCAACCAAGCCAGAGTGGCAAATAATTTTCTGAAAAAGTCTCTTGAAGGTAGAGTCAGAACATACACTGATATTAAGTGGACCAACCTGCCCCTAAGTGTACCTGATACCATGGCCAACCTCCCCGATTTATCCACCTTAAGTTTGTTGCTTGAAAGGGCACCCCCTTCCAAATCAAGTTGGACACCCCTGCTTCTTTTCCCATGGGGTGTACATCTGCATACACCGTCCCCATTTAGGCTTGACAGAGTTTTAAATACTCCAACACTGATAACCTAGTTTGTTGTAAAAAGCTTACATCACATCCCATCCCTTACTCTTCAGTTCCTGCAATACACTGGCTCGTTTCACCACACTATTTATACCCTTGACATTAAGGGAGCATACTTTAAGAGCACTCATAAAAATATTAAGTTATAAACCTAATATCATTCCACTTGCTCAGTCCCAAAATCCCCCAGACCAATTTCAGTACAGTTCCCCAAATGAAAAGAGAAATTTTGAACCTTCTCATTAATAGAGGTCAGTACACCTCTAGGTACAAAGGTAGGCTGGAGGTGTTAGTCATCCTACTGGAACAATACAGGTTCCTTACGGGGGAAAACCCTGAGTGGGGGTGAACACAGTGAAGGTGGGGTAACAGGAAACCCTGGTTAGCCACCACCTGTCACACTTTCCTCCTAGTCTCTTGCTTCCGGATGCTTTGATCCAGTACCCATCCCAGCGGCAATATGATTTAATATTGTGTCCTACCTCTCCACCCCCCCCAAAAAAAAACTGCTCATTATGGGATTGTGTTCCTCAGATCAGAAAACCCTCATATGGAAAAGAAAGACCTTACAGATCTTTAATGATCTAACCACAGCCAGCACTACTAATGGCTACTAAAGGTATATTCAAAGATAATACCTATTGGAAAAAAAAAACTATTTGAAAACTAGTTAGACTGTGTCAGCATTCATCATTGTAAACAGCTCCCCCCCCCACCGCCACAAAGTTTTATAATGAACTTAATTCCAACATATTCAAAACTGTGTTGCTTAAGTCCATTCAATATTCCAATAAATGAAGCCCAAACAGAACTGTTATATGTAATTCTCTGTTGTGGCCCACAGATTCTATTCCTATTGCATTATGCATGCAGTCATTATGCCACTGCCCGTGTTTAATCAAGTAATGTACATTAAACTTGGTCTACCTCTTGTCCCTGGAGCCGAGGTGAAGGCCAGCCATGTAGGTCCTTATTTACAAAATGTCCACGAATCTGGAAGTGAAAACTCTCACTGTGAGGACCTTTTGTCGCCTGGAGAAAGTTGTGCTGGGAAAAACTTGTCTGATGGTGATTGTTCCCAGCAATCTGGTACTTCTCAGGAGAGGATCAAAATGTCTGAGATGAAGAGATGATGCCCGTGGTGATGTAGCTGTCTGCAACAAGGCAATCCATGCAGCAGGTAGCTAAGTCATTCTAGAGGAGTATCTTCATTTAACCTCTGTCTTTCTGGGAGGCAGTATAGCGTTGTGGTTAAGAGCACTGAGCTGCAAACCTGGAGACCTGGGTTTGAATCCCATCAGCTTCCACTTGCATACTGTGTGGCCCTGAGCAAGTCACTTAACTTACTTGTGCTCCCAGGCTGCACCTGGAAACAAGCTCTGACTTAGTGTGCCTTTCCTGGTTAAACAATTTCCCCTTTTCCTAACCACCAGGGATATTTTGCAGCATGCAGTAAAGAGAGGAAGCCGGGCAGCATTCCCACGACCGGAGAAACAGCTTCTTACCCTCATTCAGGTTCGTTTCCCAGCTTTAATCAGTCTTTCAAGTTCCATTTGTAACTGAATCAGGCTATTCGTTCTTCATTTTTTTGCCACCTGAGCTGTTTGGGGCTGCCAAAGACCATATCAGATCTTCGATCTCCTGTTCCTCCTGACTCCTCTTGAAGATCATGGAGCATCACCCCTTGTGTTTGTAAGCATGTGCTTGGTTGAGGAAGAGTGTCATACAGCTTTGGGCTATCCAGGACGTGTATTAATAGCTTTGCAAGATATCAAAGCTGTGCCTTAACTCTCTTCTCATGGAGTTGCTTGATCACAAAAAGAACTTTCTTTCATTTTGCTAGCGGTAACAGAGGATAGTCTTGATCAACATAGACTTTATGCTCATCCAGGTCTAAGTCTTTTTTGTTCCATGTGTCCCAGAGGATTTCTTTCTTGGTGGTATAGCGGAGGAACTTAATTATGGAGCAGTGGGGTAGCACCCACTTTTGGCTTTGGTGCAACCACACGATGGGCTCATTCAGCACCCAGATCGAGATTCTCCCCTAAGTCAAGCTCTTTTTTGATCCATGTTGACATGAAGCCCTCCATATCATTTTGCTCCAAACCCTCCGGGAACCCGAACACTCTAATGCTATTTTGTCGGGAGTGGGCTACAGCATCCTCCACTCTGTGTTCGCGCCCATCCTCTTTTGTACAAATATGCGACTGATCAGCTGTATGTATTGTGCTCATCATGAAGGGTGCCCACCTGGCCTTCAATGTCTGCAGTGTGCTGCTCCAAGCGCTTCAGGTCTTTTCTAATGCCCGACACTTTATCTATTTTATGCAGAAGTCTCAGGATGTCTTGACTGCTCGCTTTGTCCCCGATGCAGCCATGCTCAGAATGATAATCCTCATCTTCATCTCCCATCCTCACTGCCAGCTTGACAGGAGGCACAGAATCCACCAGCAACATTGGTGGTGGCTGAGAAGGAGGAATCTGCGGTGTGCTAGTAGTAGCAGCCATTGATAAGGGCTGGGTACCAAGAGACCCCATTGGTGGAACAACTGCCTGCATTGGAAGGCCAAGCAGAATGCATCTGATCATCTCTGAGAATGACACCAGCACAGCCTGAGAGTCAAAGGAATGCTGTAAAAGGTCCGGGCCTTCCTGTGTCGACAGACTACGGCCTGACGATGATGGTGTCCTACCCTCCACAGTAGGTACAGCAGCAAGACCTGATCTTGGTGTCTCATCGATGATCAGGGAGGGGGCTGTTATCAACATGACCAAAGCAGGTGATGATACAGTAGAATTACCTTGTCTCAATGGTGGCAAGGACCTCTCCAGTGAAGCAGATCTTTCTTTTACTCTATGTTTGTGCTTGTGGCCAGACAATGAGGAGGGCTACAACAACAACGTTTCTCTGTCCCAACTCTTCAACTTCAGCATTCACTTCTGGCCGACGAAGGAGATGCAGAGTTTGGGCCCTGTTCCTTCTCCATGGCTTTTAGAGTTTTGAGAAGAAAGACATTTTCTAGAGCTTTCTTGTGGTGTCGTCTTGTAGCCTGGCTGAAGCTCTGGCAAATCTCACAAGTTCTCCCATTGTGAGACAGGCCCAAACAGCACACGCAGACGTCCTGTGTGTGTCATCCTTGTAAATTTCATCTCCACACTTACAATACCGAAAAAAATGATCTTTCGACTTTGGTGGCATGCAGAGACAATGAAATAAACTGTTTAGTAACTAAAAGAATAAACAGCAAAGGCTAGGTTAATGGTGTTTCCTTTGCCAGGTCTGTTGAGGACGATCAACAGTGGAAAACGAACTGAGGAGTAATTGAGTCACCCATGTTTATATAGAAGCAGACGTGAAACATCATTATGTGCAGCACAAGGCTAGCAAAAGTTTCTGTGTGGTCCTAGCGCTGACAGCTATAGTTTCAAAGGTGTGACCTAATGAAGAAGATAATCCTCTAAGAAGGTCTACACATGCTCCTTCAAAGATATGAGAAATCTGGTGGGAGTAGTGTTCGTAGACCTTACCAAGGCCTTCGAGGTGACAGATCATGAATTATTCAAAGAGAAACTTGGTAATACTGGCACAACTTCACACAGTTAAACTGGTATATGAGTTATCTGCGTAACAGAACACAAAATTTTAAAATAGGCACCTCTGCATCTTCAATTGCTGATATGATTTATGGAAAACTACAGGGTTCAGTATTGAGGCAAATTAATTTTTCTTTGTAAATGATGGACCAGGAATTTTTTAAAACTGTGCACACATTATGTTACACTGATGATGTGTCCTGTATACGGAGGTAAACAATTTTCAGGATTCAAATGACTTGAAAGAAGCTTTCTCAAATTACAAAATGGACTTGAGGAAAACAGACGGGTCATAAATCGGAAGAAAATGAAGGCCAAGTTGTTTGGGACCCAGACCGGGACAATGGCTAGCCAGGGTAATTTTAACATTATGGGAAGGGGGTTATATTTGGAGGAGGTGACAACATTTAAATATCTAGAGTTTTTTGTTTTTTTTTTGACCAAGGACTTAACTCTGAAGAGCATGATCAAGAAGTGATTAAACAGCTACAATTGAAATTGGGTGTTTTACACAGGGTAATAAACAAAGAATCAAGACTACATATTGCAAAAAGCTTACTTCTGCTGATCTTGGCCCTGATATTCAAAGGTTAGCACTGGCACAAACGTGATTATCATCATCGCTAATTTGTACTGGCGCTCCAGGCCAGGATATACTCATAGGCCCCTAGCATGCCCCCCAAAACCTGGCAACACCAAGGCCCCAAAATATTGCTGTGCTTATGCAGATGAAGTGGTCCAACTCATGCATATCAGTGTGGCAACATTTTCAAAGGTTTGCGGCAGCAGCAAAAAGGCCACTAAGCAGCACTGTTTACCACTGCTGAAAAAAACACCTCTTATCCAGGCACTAAAACCATGCCCACCCCCCAGTTGCCCAGTACATATTTCTTTAAAGTTCCTGGTGATCCAGTGGTCCCACCACCATCACCCCCCAATCAGTCTTTTGACATGTCTTATCAGTTCCCTGGTGGCATAGTGCTCCCCCTTCCAATCACCCATTTAACATGTCTTACTGATTCTTTCGTGGCACAGTTGTCCCCCACCCCATGATTGACTTGCTGCCCCATGATTGACTTGACTTGCCGTACAGTTTCCCTTGTGGCACAGTGGTCCCCCCCACCCCACGACTGCTTGTTTAACATGTCGTATAGTTTCCCTTGTGGCACAGTGGTTCCCCCCACCCCATGACTGCTTGTTTGACATGTCGTATAGTTTCCCTTGTGGTACAGTGGTTTCACCCACTACCACCCCACCCAGATCACTGTTCAGCAGTTCTTATAGTTTCCTGGTGGACTAGCGGTTCCCCCACCCCTTGACCATACGGCAACCCCCACCACCTGCCAAGGACCCCCATCCCACATCCTTCTCACCCCAACCGCCCACCCACTGAGAACCCCCGCCAAACACCCTCCTCACCCTGAGTGCCATTCTCCAACAGCTGCAGACAGCACAGACCTCCTTTCTCCTCTTCCACTGGCTGCCATCTGACAGTCACAAAGCATGATCATGTACATTCCGCAGCCCCAATACCAAACCCTCATTGCATCCCTACAGAGGAAATGAAGTGAGTACCTCCTTGTTTATTTATATAATGCATCACAGACACACTGTCCATCCTGATCAATAGAGGCTGCCCCTACAGAAGGACAGCAAATGCCTGTAGACCAACTGAACCCTCATTTTCAGAGTGTTGCCATGGAAAGAGCAATCCAGTGAAGGTCAAAGACCTTTGGTCCGAACTGTCCAAGATGGGCACCACATCAGGAGCCTGAGGCACCCACTGTCATCACCAGCTGGGGTGAGTGGTGGAGTAAAGGTCCCCCTGTGATCTCTTGGAAACCACCACAGGAGGATGCAATGACGAGGAACTGTCATCAAAATGAGACACTCCAGATTGTCAATATGCTGATCCCACTGGACGCAGATGAACCACTGAGGAATCCTCATGTGTAAGCATGCCAGAGGTTCAGTAAGGATGGCCGCAGTCATCAGACTTATCAGACTGAGAAGGCATCTTGTCGAGACACAGTGACTGGATGACACCAGTTTAGCAAACAAAGCAGTGGCCTGGTCCGTAGGTGGAACGTTGGCTGACTGATGTGACTATGTACTGAAGGCACTGACAAGGGGTCAGAACCAACTTTAGACAAGGATGCCCAGCTGGTTGAAAAGCTTGCATGTCTGAAACAGGGTGTAAATGATCTCATCCTGTGACAGGGCCTTTAAAAGCCAATCATCCAGATACGAGAATGCATACAGACCTTCCCTCTAGAGGGCCACAGCCAACTCTGCAAAGAACTTGGTGAAGACACATACTGCCAAAGATATGCCGAATGGCAAGACACAAAACTGGTAAGGAAAGCCTTGCAACTTAAAGTGGAGGTTCTTCTTGTGACTGTGGAGAACTTCAATATGAAGGTATGTATTCTTCATATCCAGAGTGCTTAGCCAGTTCCATTGCAAAGGAAGATGGAGGAGGAACTGGAGAGAGAGAGACCATATGGAACCATTCGTCTTCTTTGTACAGGTTTAGGCTGTGGAGGTCCAGGACAGAACGTAAATTGCCCATCCATTTTACAGCCAGTAAATATTGAAAATAAAAACCCCAGTTCAGTTCTGGGATAGGAACAGGTTTTATGGCTCTCTTGCACAAGAGTGTCTGGACTTCTTCTACCAGGACAGAAAGGTGACCTGGAAAATACAAGTTTGGAGGGGGAAGATGAACTGGAGGAGTTAACGGTAATTCCAGGGTATGCTCCCTCTGTACACTGTCTAGAACCCATGAGTCTTTAATGATCTCTCTCCGCTTTGCTAAGAAAAAGGGAGATGCAGCCTCCCACCAGGATCCTGGGTTCACTTAAAGGGACCAGAGGAAATGGAAGGGCGTCAGAGGGCTCTGGGGACAATAGGGATGCCATTAGCATCCCCAACTTTAGTGACACTGACATATGCACTGGGAAGCAAAGGGGTCTGAAGGGCCTCTGGGGTCTGCTGAGAGCCACAGCCACATTACAGCAGTAGCCTCAGAAAGGATGGGAGTACAGCTGATGAGATTATCCCTGCCTACAACCATGAGGCTTCGAGATAAGGGCATGAAGAGAACGGAGAGTTGTAGATGACTTCATGTCCCTTACTGCCATTTCAACATTCGTGCCAAACAGCCATCCACAGAAAGGAGCATTAAGCAACAACTGCTGAACATTGTGGCAAAACCAGAAACTCTGAGTCAGTAATATTGGCTAAGGCAGCAGCATGAGCCAAAGCATCAGAAGGCTGAATGCAGAAGTTGCTTCCCAGCATCCAGGCAACAGGCGACAGTCTACTGACCCCACTTTTTCATGGGTCCCTCAGGCAGCCTGTTGGCCACAGCGGAGATGGATTTCCAGTGGTTAGTCTGACATTTAAAATATAAGTCTTATATTTAGCAAAACAGAGGCCAAGGGCTGAGGCATAGGTCTGCTTGCCCATCACAGGACAAAAAAAGAGATAACTATGGTTGTCAAAGAAAGTGGCTGCAAAGGTTAAAGCTAAAAGGGTAGTATTCAGAAGGTATAAAGAGACGCAGAGGAAAAAGGGAGATGTACCAGGAGAAGCAGACAGAAGCAGGGAAAGCAGTGAGAGGCACAAGGGTGCAACTTGAGGAAAGGATAGCCAAAGGGGTAACTAATGGGGAAGATCTTTTTAGGTACATTAGTGAAAAGAGGAAGACAAGGGAGGAACTGTAAGGCTAAGAAAGGAAGGGGGGACTGTGCAGAGAGAATCAGAAAAAAAGCAGACATCCTGAACAGATACCTCTGTTTAGCCTTCACGGTGAAAGGGGAAGGAGATGGACCACATAAAAGCAGCAGAAACATGACTGAAGGGAGATAGACAAATGTCCATTCACAGAAGAGAGAGAGAGAGAGAGAAAGAGACCTGAAGGGACTTGTGAATCTGAAAGTGGACAAAGATATGGAGGCGGATGGGGTACACCCAAAGGTGTTGAGGGAGCTCAATGAGGTAATGGCTGCACCTCTGAAAGCTCTATTAAACAACTCACTGGAAACAGGAGTGGTTCCAGGGGACTGAAAGTCCCAATTCATGAAAGTGGCAGCAAGGAAAAGGATGGCATTTACAGGGCAGTCAGTCTGACGTCCATTGTGGGAAAGTTAATGGAGACACTTTTAAAGGAAAGGATTGTGGAGTATCTTTTTTTTTAATTCTGTTTTTGCTCCTATGGAGGTGGGAATGTACCCATATCTGCCATGAAAACTCCTTTCAAGTTCACCCCCAGCTCCCTGGGACTTACCTTGTCAACCAGATCATGGCTTGCCCCTATTAGTGGGGCTCATCCACCACCATCCCAAAGGGGACCAAGATGCTAATCCAGTGATAGGCTCAACCTAAGGTGGCACAGAGGAGTGGCACTTGCTAGGGACCTTGCAGCATGTTGCACTGCCATAAGGGTTTTCTTGTATCACTTTCCCTGACTACATCTGCCGCTCTACCCACCCTGCTTATGTGTACCACCTCGCAGTACACTGGCCCTTTGCCACCACTCTATCCTCCATCCCCCCCGTCGACCCTCCAACGCTCTGGGCTTGTTCCCAAACTCTGGTTTCCAGTGCTGCAAGTGGTAGCGCTACCACTGTGCCGGTGGAGCAGCTGACTGTGGAGTATCTTGAATCCAGTGGGTAGCAAGACCTGAGGCAGCATGGATTCACAGAGGGAGGTCAAGTCAGACAAACCTGACAGATTTATTTGACTTGGTGACCAGAGAAATAGATCAAGGTGGGGCAGCGGACATGGCCCACTTAGATTTTAGTAAAGGATACAACACCGTATCACATAGGAGACTCATAATGAAATAGGAAGGACATGGGGTGGATCCTAATTTAATAAACTAGTAAGAAATTGGTTAATAGATAGGTGACAGAGGGTGGTGGTAAATGGAGCTCACTCTAGGGAAGGCAGGGGAAACCAGTGTGGTGCCTCAGGGCTCAGTACTAGGACCAGACCTCTTCAGTGTCTCTATAAGTGACAGTGCAGCGTCACTGAATGTCCCCTTGTTCTTGTGTATTTTTTCCTCTGAAAATACTCCCTTTTTTGTTTGATTTTTATACTTTTAACTCTGTTTTTTATTTCTGTTTGGTGAATTTAGATATTGTATATATCTTAGTACGATGATTATGCATTGCAAATTTCTTATTTGTAATTCTGAATACCCAGTAATGTATATCCTGCCATGTTTATCTGTCTATATGGAACCTACGAAATTTTGTACACACTCTATCCTTGTAACCATCTCCATAACAGGACAACTTGTAAAACAGGGCTTCACAGTCCTAAAAGTTTTTCTCCTGTCAAAAAAATAAAGGTATCTATCTATCTATCTATCTATCTATCTATCTATCTATCTATCTATCTATCTATCTCTCTATATCTCTATCTCTCTGTCTCTCTTCTGTGCCTTAACAATCAACAATGATCTATACAATAGTAACAACACTTCCCTGTTGCTGCTGGTGAAAGTTCTTCTTATACATCCCAGCATCCTGGTTGTACTCCCTACTGTGTCGTCGCACTCTCCACCTTGAGGTCTTCCAATATGATTATTCCAAGGTCCCATTTTACACGCCACCTCTGGGTTTATTTGTCCTTGGTGTATATTGAGGTCCTGGAATCCTGCTCAGCTATTCTCTACGCTGATGACCTGATCATCTACACAAGTTCTTCTAGTATTGCCTGCATAAACACATCACTTACTTCAGACTTCAATAAGGTCTTAGACTGGCTACTAGACCGTAAGCTTGTACTAAATGAAAAGAAAACAAAAGCCATGCTCCTAGGTTCTGCACGAAGATTAAGACCTGTTCTAGTTTGCTGGAGGTTCTTCACCAGGAGGATTTCCACTTGAAAATGTTACTTCCTTCAGGTACCTTGGGATCCTCCTGGACCAGTCCCTGGATTTTAATCTTCACATTCAGTCCTCATGCAAAGCTGGATCTCGAAACTAGGAGTAGCTTACAAAATGAGCTACATGCTTATACCCTCGGCCAAATTAGCAATTGCCCGAGGTATTCTGCTCCCAACCCTTACTTATGGTGCCTCTATTCTTACCTCTGCCCATGAAACCTCCCTACTAAAATGGGATGTAACTTATAACAATATATGCCGATTTGCCTCTTCGTACTCGACTCAAACATCACTGCCTTCTTTATAAGGATCTGAATTGGCTCTCACCCTCTGCCAGTATACAATACTACCTTGGATCACTAATGGACTCGATCATCCGGGAAAAAACCCATCCCAGCTGGCGTTGCTGGTTCCTCAACCATCCTCCATGGCCTCGATCAGCTGACAAATCCTTGCTCTATGTTCCGAGATGTCGAGCGACTAAAGCACAGGGCCTTCCAATTCTCTGCGCCCAGGCTATGGAATGCTCTTCCACTCAACCTCCGGCTGTCTCACTCTCACTTTGGATTTAAAAGTGAATATCGTCATTATCTATCCTCAGCTGATGCTTGTACATGCTTTGACCCAACCTGAAGCTCCTGAGACTTACCAGTAATGTCACCCCTGCTCTAATCCAGCTCCAAGACTGTCTCCTCTTCCCCTCCTCATATTTTTCCTTCTCTTTGTAAATAACTTCTTGACTACTAGCTCTCTTCCTTCTTGAACCTTGTTGCTGACCATCCACTGTTGTTTTGCCAATTACCACCCTGACCTTCCTTCTGTCAGTCTTTCTTGTTATGTTTGAACATTCCTCTCTATATAACCTTACTGTCTTATTAACCTTTTCCTCCACAGGTCGGGTCCATGGTTTCTGCACTTATTATATATCTTACTGCCATTATCTGTATAATGCTTGCCATTATTGTTGTTGTTTCTACCCATTGTATTTTGTAGCACTGCTGTACTGTTCGTCTATTTGTATTATTGTACCCATGTTGTTGTTGTTCAACTGTTCTCCTTTGTTGTACTCTCTCGGGTCGTGCCTGAAAATAGTCATTTTATGGCTAGTGCACCTACCCGGTTAACAAAAACTAAATAAATAAATAAATATTTCTGCATTTATTTACAATGAAATCCAGCAGCCATAGCTTACACCTCTCCTTGAGTTTTCTCAGGTCTCTGCTCATTCTCTCCACCACCTTATGAGTGTCCACTCTATTGCAGATTTTGGTGTCATCTGCAAAGAGGCATAACTTCCCTTCCAGCTCTTCCGAAATGTCACTTATAAAAATGTAGAGAGGACTAGTCCCAGTATTGAGCTCTGAGTTACCCTGCTGGTCTCCCTTCCCTCCCTCTGAGTGAGTGCCATTTACCACTATCCATCGACCAATTACGAACCCAGTTTACTACATTAGAACCCACCTCAAATTGCCCAGTTTATTTATGAGCCCTCTATGTGGTATGGTATCAAAGACCATGTTGAAGTTTAAGTAGACCATGTCCACTGCCCCACCCTGATCTATTTACCTGGTCACCCAGTCAAAGAAATCTATCAGGCCTTTATGACATGACCTCCCCCTGTGAATCCGTGTTGCCTCAGGTCTTGTGACCCACTGCATTCAAGATACTGTACAATCCTTTCCTTTACTCCATTAACATCCCTACCACTGATGTTAGTCTGGACAGCCTATAGTTACCAGCCTCCTCCCTGCTCCTGCTTTTATGAAGCGGGACTACATCCCACCCCCCAACCTCCACCCTCAGTCCCTCAGAACCAATCCAGTTTCCAGTGAGTTGCTGAAGAGGGCTGTCAGAGGTGCAGCCAGTGTCACCATGAGCTACCTCAATATCCTTAGGTGTACCCCCATCTGGCCCCGTAGCTTTGTCCACTTTTGGATTTTTGAGTCCCTTCAGGACTCTGTTCTGTAAACGGACTTGTGTCTAAGCTCCCCCCCCCCCAAATGCTCCTGCTGCTTTTATGCAGTCCATCTCCTTTCTATGTGGAGATGTAACGAAAGTATTTTTTCAGAATAGCAGCTTTTTCCTGATCCTCATCCACACAGTCCTCCCTGCCCTTCCTACCCTCACAATCCCTCCCCTCATTATCCTCATTTCACTTACGTGCTAAGGTCTTGCCCCCTTTAGATACCCAGTTCTTGCCCCCTTTAGATACCCCTTGGGCTATTCTGTCCTCAGTTTGTGCCTTTGCATTCATTGCTTTCCCTGCTTCCCTCTGCTTCTCCTGGTACACGTCCCTATCCTCTTCTCTCTGTGTCTCCTTATACTTACTAAATTCTATCCTTATAGCCTTTACCCTTTTCTGCCGCTTCCTTTGAGAACCATAGTGGTCTCTTTTTTTCCTCTTGTTTTTGCTTACCTCCTCTGCACTGAGGTTTGTTGCCTTCACTATGCCTTCCTTTAACTTAGTCGACTGTTCCTCCACCCCATCCATGACCCGCCCCCGCTAAGTCGTCTTTGAGGCATTTACCCATTTTTGAAAAATCTGCCCTACTGAATTCCAAGACCTTCGTCCTTGTGTGGTTTGCTTCCGCTACCTTCCTTATGTTGAACCACACTGTACGGTAATCACTGGTCCTCACTAGTAGTGTAACCCTGATGAAGAAGATCAGCTCTGAAACACTAGTGATAGTTATAAAACACACTGTTTTGTCTTTTCTGGGAACTTTAAATATACATGAATAAATTACCTTAAAGGTTTTAGGTGAGTGGGCCCTGTTTTCCAATCTGCTATCATATGTAAAGTCCAAATAGGCCACATGCAGTGCCCTTCCCTGATCAATTTCACCGGTCACCCAGTCAAATTCATTTGAAAACTGGTAACCAGGAAAGGCACACTGAGCCAAAGCAAATTTTTAGGTGCGATGTGGGGAGTGGGGAAAAGGTGTACAGAAAGAAAGTAAATGATAAAAACATCAAGTAGTTATATAGACATCTTTACAAGTGCCAATGAAACATGCAGGTACACAACATTGCTTTTACAAACATAGACTTTGACAGCAAATAAGGACTGCTTGGCCCATCCAGTCGGCCCTTTTCTCCCTACCTACACTATTACTACAACTAAAGACTGTGCCCGATCTACAGTTCTTTCTCCCTCCCCACCTTCCTTTCCACTATGATTCCCTTGTGCTTATCCCATGTATGCTTGAACCTCAACACAGTTTTTACCCCCACCACCTCCATTGGAAGGTGTTTCAGGAATTCACCACTCTTTCTGTGAATAAGTACTTCCTCACATCTCTCCTAAATCTAGCCCCCCCTCCAGCTTTTAGCAGGTGAAAATGTATACAGTATGTAGCTAACTATATAAAGTGTACAGTGCCTGTTGGGGAAGGTGACGGTGCATTGGGGTATAGACACAGACAGCAGGCTAAGCCACATTTAGCCTGGCAAAAAAATGAGCTATTGTTTCAAGATGAAAGGACAGGTGGGAGGGGAAGGAGAGTCATGAGATAGGTTGATGGGGACAGGGGAGGACAGAGGTACCTTAGCTGTTATCTAAAGGCAGGGAGTGAGGGGCGGGCAGATGGAAGAGGAAAGCAGATTCCAAAGGGAGAGATGGTAGGAGAACACAGACTATCCAGCAGAGGAGTGGGGCGGGAATGGAGAAGGTGAAGGGATCCCAGGAAGAGAGAGGGGAGAGAGGAGGAAGAGGGGACGGGGAGAGGAAAGGAGTGAGGAGAGGTAAGAGGGAAGGGACCCAAACCAGTATTCAGCAATCAAGGAGACACAGTGGGACTGGCGATGTGAGGACAGTGGAGACAGAAAGAGAGGAGCAGAGGGAGCAGTGATGGGGGGGAGTGTTGGTGGCAAAATGACAGAAAGCACTGCAGAGAGTATCCAGTTTTGCCAGAGAAGAGGAGTGGATGGTGCCATAGACCACATCCGTACAGTCGAAGACCTTGAGAACCATTTTGGTGACCAGCTCCTGGCAGACCTTGGGGGAAGGCTGCCCTTTTTGTTGTACGTGGCACCAAGTTTGGGGCAGAGTTTGGTATGGATGGCATCCGTGTGTGCAGAGAAGCCCAGCTTACTAATAAGCCACACAACTAGGTACTTGAAGATGGGGACTACCTCCAGAGGGGTGCCATCTTGCATGGAGAAGACAGGTCAGGGTGAGAGCCTAGCTAGTCTCTGGCTGGAGCCGAAGGTCATGGACTCTGTTTTCTTAGTGTTAACCTTGAGTTGGCTGGCATGGAACCAGCTCAGTACGTTGTTGAAGTCCTGCTGCAGCAGCTGTTATCACTTATATGTACTTGCTACAACTGACATGCACAAGACTGTTTGTATTTACCGTTTTAATCATTTTGTAATTTAAATATCGTTGTTGCAGGGAGTTTTTATATGTACTTGTATACTTAAGTGTTGTTTATGTTAATCTGTGTACTTATTGCTTTAATGACTTGGGACATTCTGTAAATGAGATTCATTTCTTATAGAACCTATCCTGTAATTTACTCAACTTTTTAAATAACAAATAAATAAAAGACCTTCTACAGCCAAAGTCAAGGGACCCAGAGATGTATATAACTATATCATTTGCATATATACATATATGCAAGGGAACACACACGCAGAGGGCAGGTCATTGAGGAAAACTGAGAACAGGACAGGTTCCAGGACAGACCCCTGTGGAACACCTCCTAGGATGGGGGAGGGGAGGGAAGGGAAGGGGCACCTCACACCTATACGGAATACTGACATCCTGTGAGGTATGAGCGGAACCAGTCAACAGCAGGAACTGAGAGGCCAGTAGAACTTTGCTTGTCCAGAAGGCGTGGATGAGGGAGATAGGCTGGTAATTGCTGTGGGAGGGTGGGTCACTCACTTTGTGCAGAGGCAACACCTTTGCAATTTTTCAGGCCTGGGAGACAGTGTGGAGAGAGAAAGAGAGGTTCCAAAGGTGAGAGAGTGGAAAGGTAATGACCAGAGCAAAGATGAGGAGAACTCTGTGGTCCAGCCCTCAGAGCTGGACTTGGAAGGGCAAGGAAGACATCCTGAGGGAAAACAGTTGGAAACTGGAAGCCCTCAAGGGAGTGGGACAAAGAAGAGGACAGAAGGGTGAGGGGGGCCAGGTGATGGAGGAGAGGGGAGTATGCAAGTAGTAAACAATTTCTTGAAATGAGCAGCAGCAACAGAAGGAGGGTCAGAGACTGGTGAGCCGTCCACTAGGAGGACAGGGGGAGTGGAGTGGACTGGGCTGGGGGTTAAACAGGGAGTGGATAACCTTCAAAAATTTAGTTGGGGAACTAAGGTTAAACTGGAGGTTTGATTCAAAATGGAGGGTATTAGCAGTGTGGACAGCCTTCGTACAGGAGTTCCTGAGTGATCTGTAGGATAACAGGCTGTGCAAGGATTGGGAAAATTTCAAACATGCCACAAATCCATAAGGTCAGGTGTAATCCAAGGGTGGTGGGAACATTTAAGCCTGAATTTCCTGAGGGGGGGCATGCTTGTCCCAGGTGTGACAAAGTTTGGCATGGGAAAGGGAGAGAGCCAAGTCAATAAATGGGGCAGGATAGATGGGAGACCAATCGGAGGCAGCGAGGTCATTTAGGAGGGCACTAGTGTCAAGCAACTGGAGGGACCTGAACCAAATGTATTTGGGGGTGGATGAAGAGGGTCTAACTTTCCTAATACAGTAAGTCATACAGTGGCCACTGAAGGCATACAGCAATGTGCCTGCTGCAGTGCTATGATGATGGTGGGAGGAGAGCACCCGGTCCAGAAAAGAGTGGTTAGGGGATTGAGGATTGAGCCGGGTGGGATCAAAGATTAGAAGAGTAAGATTTAGGGACTCAATATCCTGTGAAGGTTGGCCCTGAAGGAAGGGGAGAGCCAGCTGATGCTGAAGTCCCCAAGAAGGATGAGCTCACTAGAGGTGCACAGGAAACGAGAGATGAGAGAAAGCCAACCAAGGAGGAGTGGAGGATTATAGGAGAGACATAGAGAACACCAACAAAGATGGAAAGGGTAGAAGGGAAGGATAGTTTAGGCAGAAAGAGCTCGTGAGAGGAAGGGACAGACTCTCTGAAAGTGATGGAGTAAGAAAGGTTGCAACAAACACACAGGGCAACACCACCATCACACCTGCCATGGTCCTACCAAAGGACGTGGTAGTCAGGGAGAGCCAAGCAGGAGTCAGGTACCTTAGAGGACAGCCAAGACTCAAGATACACGAGGCCAGGCAAGGCTAGAGACACAGACATTAAAGAGTTCAGTTTAAGAGGAGGCTCCCAGCATTGAGTGGAAATGCTGAGGGCTTTTAGGAAAGGTAGGAGGAGAGGAGAGAGAGGGGCCACAGTTGGGTTCAACATCGTCAGCACGGAGGAGGAGAATGGAGTGGGACTTCCTCCTCACAGAACGAGAGGAAGGTGGGTGGGGGAAGGTGTCAATCAGATTTATCTAGCATGATCTCCTTCCCATGGACCCATGTTGCCTTTGGTCTTATAGTCCATTAGATTTAAGATACTCTAGTAACCTTTCCCTTATCAGGGTTTCCATTAATTTCCCCACCACTGATGTGAGACTGACTGGCCTACAGTTGCCAGTCTCCTACCTGCTGTCGCTTTTATGCAGTGGGACCACATCTGCTTTCCTCCAGTCCTCTGGAACCATGTCTGTTTGAATAAGGCCATCAGTGGTGCAGAAAGCAGCTCCCAGAGATATTTTAGTACCCTTGGGTGTATCCTGTCTAGTACCATGGCCTTGTCCGCTTTCAGGTCTCCAAGTTTCTTCAGAAGTCTTACCTCTGAAAATTGACTTGTGTCCACCCCCCCCCCCAATGTTCCTGCTGCTCCCTCATGGTCCACCACCTCCCCAACCCCACTGTGAAGACTGAGCAAAACTTCAGGATGTCTGCTTTTTCTTTATCCTCTGATGCGCAGTCTCCTACCATCCTCCTTATCCTCACTATCCTTCCACTTGCTTTCCTCTTCTTGCTTCTATACCTGAAGAAATTCTTATCCCTTTAGATACTCCATTGGCTAACCTTTTTTCTGTCAGTGCCTTTGCTCCCCTTACTGCCTTACCTGCTTCCCTCTGTTTTACTTGGTACACTTCCCTCCTGAAGTCCAGGACCCTCGTCTTCATATGGTTTGCCTCTACACTTGTCTTAACATTGAACCACACTACATGACAGCTGCACATCTGCTGGTGCTAACTGAGATACCTTTCCCTGCTCTCTCTGATCCATTTTACTCCCTGAACACTGCATGTACCTGGAGACCCTGTTACTGACCTCCAAGACTCCACTGGTACAGTGTCTGTGAGGGCTGAAGCCTGGACCTTGCTGCTGGCTGCCAGAGTCTCACTCCTCACAGCTGCGGAGCATTTGGGTCAGTTTAAACTTAATCCTTCCTAACTCTAGCCACAGTATTCCCCCCACGGTGGTCAGATTACAATGCCTCCCTCCAACTCGTGCTTACCTGTTCCCTTCTTTCTCTCCTCAGCACTACTCTGGGTTGTCAGTCACCTCTGCCAGACTAAGGAAGGTCTTTGAGGGGAGTCGGTTCCTCAGAGCCCAGCCACCATCCCAACTACAGGACTAGAAGCCACTAAGCTACCCCATGCATGGCCTCACCTCTACTAAGGACTACTGACTGGCATGCAGTGCCATCTTACAAGCTACTAAAGCAGAACTGTTTCAGGCATGCGGTGCTGCGTGTTGTCTAATCCCGCCCTTCCACTCCAACCACTCTCCCACCCAGAGGTGGTGTTCATTATAATGCATTAGACTCGAAACAAAAAACAATCAGTCAATTTGTACACCCCCACTGTTTAGAGTTGTTAGACTCATCCTACCTCCCCCATGATCAATGCATAGTGGTAGTGCCCCCACCAAAATATGCCCCTACCAAGGATAAAAGAACTGTGTTGAGAAGCACATAGTAGCACTGAGTGTACTGAAAGGGCTGAAAATCACAAAAGTAAACAGGCGATCACCTCTCACCCTTTCACTTTTCTGGACTGGTGACAGACCAGGCCTCTTCTTATCCAAGCCACTGGGCACGGGTTGATTACCTAACCCCCCCCCAGCCCTGCTCTGAATAGTTTCACAGAATACCATACCAGCTCTCTTCTTCCACCCTCACAATGAAAACTGTATTACTACCAGCGCTAATCACCTCATAATAGGGGTTCCCCTAGGCACAGAGGTCTGCGCTAGATGTGAGGCACTGCTTGCCTACATCAGCCCTCTCACACAAACCAATGTACAATACTACAAATATGGACACTGGGCCATGCTCATACATGTTCCTGTTCTTTGCATTCCTTTCCAGGAGGGATCGCTTCTCTCTCTGGTATTTAATTCACTCACTGACCCTAAATATTCCCTACTGCCCTGTCCACCCATGCAAACTATACCTACGAACCACTGCTTGTACATCTGCAACTAGTAGGGGATGTTGAGAGTAATCCAGGTCCTATCAACATCCCCATTACACACTCCAACCCCTATTGCACCAAAAACAATGGGCTAACAATTTCACACCTAAATGCCTGCAGTATACTCTCCAAATCTGAAGAGTTAGAAGTGTGGGTAGCCCTCTATAAGCTGCACATACTTGGTATCTCCGAATCCTGGCTTAAGCCCACTACACCAGACCCTCACTGTCAACTGACAGGATACAACATGCTCAGACATGACAGACCTGGACTTAAAAAGGGGGGTAATTTAGGGACCACCTCAAAACTACCATATCCCTCTGCTTCACTGCAAACCCCCCAAGTAAATGGCTCATCACAGAACTAAATCTGGGGTCCATGAAGAAAATGTAGGTTGCATGTTGCTATAACCCCCTAAAGGGGACCTAGCAGGTCTGACAACAACCTGCTGTCAGACTTCGGAACAGCTCCCCACCCCACAGGGAACTCCTTGTGATGGGGTACCTCAACCTAAATTGGTGGAGCAACACCCAAACTGAGTACAGAGTTCTGCTTAGACAACTCCACCTTACCCAAATCATCAACTCACCTACACATATAAACAATCAATCATAGAATCACGCCTCACTGGACTGGACTGGACTGTGACAAACCGGGAAAACAGAATCCTACAAACCGGTACCATGCCTGATTCACACCCTAGGGGATGGCTCCTCAGTGGCTGGCTTTCTCACAGATGCCCTGCTAACATGCCAAAATAAGCACTTTATGCTCACCACATGCAGGGTACGAGGAGGAAACACTAGATGGCTCACCAAACACCTTCTCTCCCTAATGAAGAAAAAGAACAGCACTTGGGCTATGTACAAAACCTCCCCATCCCTATCTCCATGGAACAACTATAGAAGATTGCAAAACCAGTGCAAACAGCAGATAAATTCACAAGAAGAAAATTATTTTCATAGACTCCAATGCAACAGATTACGTAACCTACGTCAGTTCTGGTCCTCTTTAGGCTCTCTGACCACACCAAAAGTACATGAATCTGTGTCGTGCCTAACCACCCCTGCGGGCCCCATAACTGATCCAGCTGAGATAGCCAACATCCTTAATACCAAGTTTATGGATCTGGCCACACATCTCATCAAGCTGCCTCCATCAGACCCAGTAAAACAGCCCCACCTCAACTACACCGTAAATCAGGACCTACCCCCATTCCATTTTCAGGCCATCAGCCAGGGGAAACATACAAGCTACTGTTGGGTCTTCCAAACAGAGGAAGCCCAGATAGTGACGATCTCTCCCCTCACTTTCTTAAGATTATTGCCCCTCTCCTAGCCAGACCTCTGACCACAGTCCTCAACCTTTCACTATCCACATTGTCCATGCCCTCTATCTGGAAAAAAATGAGTCATCCGCATTTTTAAATCCGGTGATCCCCAGGCCTCAGAAAATTATCGACCCATCTCAATTCTACCTCACCTCAGCGAAACCCTTGAAAAAGTGGTACACCGTCAACTATATGAGTACATCACTATGTATAATCTACCATGCCCCCAGCAACATGGCTTCCATAAACATCACAGCACTACCAATGCCCTAACACACTTTACCAATCATGTTTTCAGGAACACTGATATATGGAACACCACTGGTGTGGTTTTCGTGGACCTGACCAAGGCCTTTGAACTGGTGGACCACAACCTCTTCATCAAACTAAAGGACCTCGGCTGCTCCTCAGGAACTACAACCTGGTTCCAAAGCTACCTTGGTGGCTGGTCCCAAATTGTCTGTGTAGGAGAGGCTACCTCGTCAGCCAAAGCAGTGTGCATGCGGTGACCCCAAGGCTCCATCCTTGAGCCCCTCCACTTCTCCCTGTTCTTCAATTCCCTTCCCAAAGACAGACTAGCATGAGATGCCATTTTCTATGCTGATGATTTTGTCATGTTTAACAGCGACAGCACTATGGCTAATTTCTCCACTACGCTTACAACAAACTACTGCACTGCAGACCAGCGGTTCCTGGAAACAAGGCTCCTGGTCAACTCCAACAAGACCAAGGCTATGTTTCTGGGTTCCAAACACAAGCTGACTAAAACTGCCAGAACAGGAGTACCTCTCAGCATTCATTCTCCTGAAGCCTCTCGACACAGTGTCACGCTTTGAGTATTTGGGCATCACCCTGGATCCCGCACTGACTTTATCTGAACATATTAAAACAACTATCCGGGATAGGGTGCATCAGATATATGAGATGGAAACCCTAACCACTCACCTGCACCTCCAGGTAGAAAAGCAGGAGGAAAGATGGAAACCATGGTCTATGTGGGTGGAGGAGAGAAACATAGAGAGCTCCTCCTAGGGTAGCTCTTGATAGTTGGAACCCCGGACCAGCTGTCAGAGACACATTAATTGCATTTTAAATCTGACTTCTTTTTGCCTGGCCCCTCCTACATGACTGCTAGTTTGAACTTGGAAGGTGGTGCAGCTTAAGGCTTATAAGGTTCATATTGTGAAGTTGGTTTATAGTTTAATAGATATTCTTTCTTCTTTCTGCTTAGAATATAAAGTGGTGAAGATCTGAAGGTGTCTTATTAAAATTAGACCAATGTGGCCTGGTGGCGCTGAGGGTTGAGGCACTGGATGCCACACCTCGCGCCACACCGGCGACCCGGGTTCGGGAGTGAGCTCGGGTTTCCGGGGGCTGGCCAGAGAGGAGAGGATTGAGCATCTGACAACAGCTCTCCTTTCCTGGGTTAGGGTGAGAAATGTCTCCCAGTACTAGTGACACCCTGTGGAAGCAGGGAGCACTGCATTTGGCAGCACTTGTGAAGGCTTGGAAGAGGTGTCAGCAGACATCCCTGCGGACATGCGCGGGAGCTCGCATGCCTGCGACAGACGTCATTGCACATCCGCGCCTCTGGGCAGAAAGCACACCAGAACAAGGAAAAGCCCTGCTCTGCGGGGTAGGCAATGGCACCTGACCCCATGCCCTCCGCCGGATCCCACTCACCCAGCCTCCTAATTCCCTCCTCCCCAAGCCCAACTTGCATTTGATCCATCTCTGAGAGCACCAAGAGGAGTGGCGGCCCCACCTTGAGGGGTTAAGCCAGGGGTGCCAAGCTGCGGGGGAGGTTACTGTGGGGGAGGCACGGGTTACTTGTTTTTGCCTCCTGGAGTCCTCTGCCCTGCATCTGATGTCCCCCTCCCACTCAAGCACCGGGTATGAGGCTCCCTCCCCTATACCCCACAACTTACCCTTCGTGGCAGGGGGTGGGGAGCGACTCGACCCACCAGCCTGGATTTAGTGTTCAGGGAGATGCCTTTCTGGGCCGTAGCGGAGGGGGACCATCGTCATTCACAGAGGACTCTCCATTTTCCCTGTTCCTTTATCTCTCAAGGTTGCAACATGCAATGGCACCAGTGGCAGTGGCGCGCACACTCCTGTGCGTACCCCCCACCAAGTGCCTGTCACAGCTCTCGCCCACAGTCTCCAGAGCCGACGCACTACCTCCCAGCCTCCGCTAGGTGGCAGGCGAATGCCGAGCCCTGCAATCCCCCCTTCCTGGAGAAGGAGAGCAGTCCTGGGGACGCTCAATCCTTCTCCACCCTGCCAATCCCCGGTGCTCCATGTCTGTTCCTGAACACGGCTCGCCGGCGTGACATGAGGTAAGGCGACCAGCGCCTCAGCCCTCAGCGCCACCGGGCCGGCTTTGTCTTTGAAGTTTTGAATAAAGTTGAGTTACAAAAAAAAAACCCAACAACTATGCAGCGTATCAACCAAAAATTAGCAGTAGGGTACAGGCTGAAACACGACTTGACACCTGAAGTACGACTGGCCATAGCCCAGGGGAATCTTCTCCCTCTGATGGAATACTGTGCCCCTATTTACTCACAAACTTCAGCTCAGGAGCTATCAAGAATGCATATCACTTACAACAATCTATGCAGATTTAAACTGCTGGTACGCTACTCCACCCATCACTGCTCCCTATATCAATCTCTCATCTGGCTCCCCCCTACAGGCCAGAAATAACCTCCTTCTTAGCTGCACAATAGACAAGGCCATCAGGGACAGAGACAGGTCACCTCTCTTACCCCTGCTAAAACCTAAGCACTGCCCTCAAAACCTCTGACACTCCTCAGATCTTCTGCTGGAAACCCTCCAGATCTCCACATGCCTGGGCAATAGGGCATTCACATCCACAGCCCCCAAATTATGGAACAAACTACCCTCCTCACTCTGCTCCCTGGACTCACATCACTTGTTTAAGTCATGCTACAAAGAAAAGTTATTATCTACTACCATCTATTCATGTCCCCCAGGGTGACCACTGCATAACTATATCTTAGCAATCTACTGTCCTTTGTGCACAGAAACCATCCCTAAACCTTTCTTCCCAGGGAGTACAGTATGTATAAACACTGTAAATAGGTATAAATAATGCAAATAACCCCATTACTTGTAGAGGCAATACATTTGTACAATGTCCTATATATATCTTGTACTCCTACCCAGGAGCTCCTAAAATGCAACTTGAATCTTGTAAATCATTTTTTGTACTGCATGTATTTTCTTTTTTTAAATTCATGTACTGTATCTTGCCTCTGTAACACTGTTGCCATCTTTATGGCCTGCATTCATGCCTGAAAATGGTCCACTGGATCATGCACACACCCGGTAAATGAATACATAAATAAATAAAATAAATGATGATCACTGGGTTCCTAAAGGACTTGCCACTATGACGTCTGCAATGCTGTTCCTGTTAGAAAGCACCAGGTCCACCACTGCCCTTTCTGTAATGGGTTCACTGACTAGCTGCCTGAGAAATTCCCCCTACAGGGAATCAAGGATGCCCCAGCTCCTTGTTGAAGCTGCAGCTGGAAGGCTCTAATCCACATCTGCCAGACTGACGTCTCTAATTAGCAGTACCTCCCCCATATTACACATCCTGATGATGGCTTCCTCTTGTGCCTTATCCAACTCCTCTCCCAGTACTGGAAGTCTGTACACAACCCCCGTATGGATAGTATCCCCAGCTCCTGCCTCCAGGAGACCCAGGCAACTCCAGCCGTTCCCTTTCCTCTGGGCTCCTCTCTATTTCCATAGCCTTGATTCCCGCCCTCACATATAGAACAACCTCTCCTCCCCTCCTTATCTCTCCTGAACAGAGAGTAGCCTGGTATGGCTACATCTCACATGTGATTGTCAGTGGATCATGACTCAGATCACCAAATCCTGGCTAGCCTCTCCTCCTGCACGATGGCCTCCAGGTTCAGAATTTTATTTCCCAGACTCCTTGTGTTGGTGAACACGGCTTTCCATACCTAACTCCCTACCTGCAGCCCCTCTACCCCACCTTCTGCCTGTGCTGCTTCCAGAAGCTCCCCCAGATCCTTCTCTTCTTCTTTACCTTCTCCATTTCTTGCTCTTTTACTCTTCTCTTTTTGCATTCTTGGTATGTACACCCTAAATTTAAAGAAAAATAAATTACAAAACACACCAGCAAAACCACACCATGTTTTAGCGTTGTTGTTCTTCTGATCTGACAAGCGGTCGATGGTGGGAGAAAACCTAAGCGTGATGGAGCTGCCCACACTATTTAGGCAGCATCAATGTGGGCAGACCCAGCTAGCAAACATTTTCAGGTGGTCACGATGCAACTGGCTTACAGTTCTAATGGTGTGGCTCAACAGAGGGAGATGTCCTTGAAGCTTTACTGTCCATTGGGTTGAAGAAGTTACCTTCAGTTGCCCTCCATTTTGGGCATTATAACCCTCTATCACATTTTCACCCTTGGGGCAATAGTTTTCAACCTGAAGCCTCAAGTCCAGTCTATATTTGTATACTATGTTTGGCCATGTGCCTCTTTAAGATTGCAAGTTGCTGTAGTGCCCCAGAATAGTGTCCCCTGGTGCTCTACCGTAAGGGACTTCCGAGTGCTCCAGGTGCACCAATGTAGGTGGCACGAGGGTTAGGGTTTAAAGCAATGGTGCTCGGTTCCCAGTAATGGTGGCCCAGAGTGTCCAGCCCAGGTGCCCGTGGTCAGTAAACTAAAGTGGTGAGGGGCGATTAGGTGATAAATGGGGAAGCCAAACAGTAAAATGGGGCCCTGCACACACTAAACTGCTACTTGCAGTTCTAAGCTTTTTTTTTTTTCTGTATCACAGTCCTTTCCCTCAGCAATGTTCCCAACCCAGAGAGCATGGCACATGCCTGGTGCCAGTTTTTTAATTCCAGTTTCCACTGGGCAGACAGCTGCCCTCTAAGCTGTCAGGGACTCAGCATCCCGAATGCTTGGGGGGGGCTGCTACTTAAGGATTTAGCTTGGCGGGAAGAGTAGTAGTAGTTCACACAGAAGGAAGACACAGGAGCCAGTGTCCGGCTGGCCAACGATAGCAGAAGGGACTCACTTCAGGATAGTGGGGTCTCTCGCTGTGTCCTGGCCAGTCCAGTGACTGAGAGCAGCCTCGGTGTTGGTGACTGAGTCCAGCAGTCTGGTCCATGAGGGAGCAGCACCCAGCAGTTGTGTGGTAGCGGCTGAAGAATCATGTCTGGGAGCCAGCTGGTGAGAAAATCAGCGGTGGTCCATGACAGGAACAGCAACAGCAGTGTGAGCTCTGTAGCACTGTGTTTGTTTTTAATAAAATGATTTATTTCATTAAAGTCCCCAATCTGCGGCAGAGAGAGAATGCCCATGGCAGTGAGAGGTAACGCTGGCCAGCACAGACCCAGCCACAGTGGTGAGACCGAGCATCAGAGGCAACATCAGTGACAAGGGAGGGGTAGTATGTTGGCCCGGTGAGGCCCCAACAGGACTACCCACAGTGCCTTAACAGCCAGCCACCTCAAATTTCAGCAGCCAGCCTCCCCTCAGCAATATTCCCCCAAGTTCATGGTGGTGAGTAAGCAGCACAAAGGGCAGGTGCTGACCACTGAAATGTTGAACCTTTTTGTGTGTATATATATACATATATATATATATATATATATATATACACACACACAATATAAAGAAATAGCACAGGCAGTGGCAAGGCCAGAGGGGGAAGGGCAAAGCCGAATTTAAGAAATGCACAGGGAAGAGGAGTAGGGGCAGAGTGGTCCCAGCATGAGCAAAGAACCACCAGAAGTGTGGGAATAAGGGCAAGGTAGGTCCTCTACAGAAGGGACCACCCTGAGGGTGGAGCATGGGGCAGGGCAGGCCCCTAGTAATAGGAGACAGTCCAGGATGGGCAAACTAAGTAGGCAGGAGGAGCAGGTAAAATAAAAAGCATCTAGATGGGTTAAGTGAGCAAGGGCAGGTAGGCCCTTTTTATTAACAGCTCCCGGAGGATGGAGAGAGAGACAGGGCAAGCTCCAGTGACTTTAGAGGGAGGCCCCAGCAGATTCAAAAGGCATGACAGGAGGAGCCAGGCTCCAGCATAACAGGACTGCCAGGTGGGCAGAGATAGAGGGTAAAGGCCCAGTTAATGAAGTACACACCAGGTGGGAGGGAAATGGGGCAGGGCAGACCACAGTGGTAATAGGCCAGTGGCAAGGCTTGTACCCCACCTCAGTACTTAGCAGCCCAGTCACTGAAGTTAGTAGCCTACAGCAAGGGACTAGTGAAAGATCTTGTACTGCACTCCAGTCAGGAATGAGGGGGAAGGGGAAGCAGATAGGTTTCCCAGACCAGCAGCATAGCTGCCACAGGGCCCAGCGCACAGGCCCCTGAGACAGTAGCCCCACAACATAGGGGCCTCTAATATTTATGGTGTATGTGAATCTGCCAGTTGTAAGTTGGTCTAAGGAAGGAAGCCAACATCTGCAGCCATGGTATAGGCTGTGAGAGGCTAAGAGTCCCAGATTCATACAGGATATGTTAAGAGACAGCCACCCTGCAGCACAAGCATGATCAGCCAAGCAAAGGGTTAGTTAAAAGTAATTTAAGTGATTTTAACAGTACCCAGAGCCCCTAGGAAGGGTCACTGAAAGATCTTGTACTGCGCTCCAGCCAGGAACGAGGGCAAAGGGAAGCAGACAGGTTTCCCAGACCAGCAGCATAGCTGCCACAGGGCCCAGCGCACAGTGAGTGTAGGGTCCCCAGTGAACAGGCTTCATCCGATCAGCCCCAAGCCAAGAGGGTAGGAATGCTGTTGTACTGAAAGCCCAAGTGTATGCCTATGGGAGGAAGGAACACACACACTTCAGCTAGGTATAGCCCAACTATTTAATCTAGGTTTCCCCCATACTTAACTGCCTGAATTTATGTCTGCCTCTGCATAACTTGAACCACCTGCATTTGTGTACCTTGTTTATCCTAAACAAACTACTGTCACTCCATGGAACCCTTTGATAGACTACCTAACCCTTCCCTGTTGCCCCATCTGTATTGTGTGATCGACTATGCACTGCACGAACAAGCAAGTGATTTTGTGTTGCTGTGAGAACTAATTTTTGACCTGCATTACCAGTACTACCTGACTGCTAGTTGGGCTACCCCTTTATGAATGGACTGAGTTAACCGAACAGCAGAGTAAAGAGTGTGTGTACGAAAAGGATAGTCTTGTGTGTCTAGAAAGAAAGTAAGAGATGAAACCCCTGTAAAAAAGAGTTGATTGGGACTGCATCAACTCTTTTTGTTCTGTCCCCCCCTCACACTTCACTTCGAGGCCGGTCGTTGAGAATTTAAGTTAGGGAGGTAGTCACACAAGAGCACCTCCCCTCTCTCCAGTGCTACAGCCCATCCTGATAAGAAATGTGAAGGCAGCTTAGGAGCTGCATCAGCTTGCTAGCTAGGGACACCAATGTACAGTGGGTGGGTTTTTTTTTGTTACAGGAATGACTAAAGCAGCCAGATCCAGGAGTGATGAAAGCTTCAAAATCACCTGATTATAAAGCTGTGTTCTCAGTACAACCGTCTTTGGCGTTCTGCCATAGCCTCTTCACCAACACTCCGAGGGTCCTGTGAGAGAACCCAGTTTTGTTCTGTCTTGTTTGGCAGTCTGACATAACTCATTCACTGATGCCCAGTTCTTCAAGGGCCTTCAACCTAAAGGGCTGACACAACCTTTTCCAGGCAGCTAAATTCTTCTGGTTTCTCCTGAAGGCACACTTTCTGTCTTCTTATTGGTGCATTTTCCCCTTGAAATTTCCATCTGGTGTGCACCCTACTGTTTATTGAATTCACCACCTGCAGGTCATCACATCCTCAGCTTCACAAAAGGTTAATAGGTCAGGACTACCATTCTGAGTTGCCCCTTGCCAGGGTCTTGAGAGTTTGAAATTGCCTTAGAGTATAATAATTATTATAAGCGATACAATTTTACCAGTGGCTTTGTTTTTGTTGTTTGGCATGACGTATTCTTCCCTTCCTCCAATAAAACTCTGTTGAATTCAAGTCAGCTTCAGTCTCTCTCTTGTAGGTACTGGTTAGTGGCAACTGGCCTTGTTTCCCTTCCCTATATTCTTCATCGACCGCTTCGCCAAGTGTCATGCAAAATCCACCTCCAGGTGATTGGCATAGTTGTAATTCTCTTTCCCTCAAGTGATAGCCAGGTGGACCTGTGCCCCACCCTAATCCATTAAAGTTTGGTCAGCAGCAGCCTCCTACATTACTATCCAAGAGTTTTATTGATCTGTTCATCTGTCTGGCTGGCTGTCTATCTATCTGATTAATATCAGTAATAACATAAATGAAACGCATACTGTTCTTCATTTACACACACAAAACACAGAAAATCCAAACTAAAAATGACTTGTTACAAGATATGCATGGATGGGCAGCCTGAAGGCTGGCTGTGTAACAGCATAATGTCTCCTCCACTTTGTGGTGGGGGCATTGAAACATGTCATGCTATTTTGCCACACTAGTGAACTAATAACAGGATGAGAGTTTAAATCCTAAAACTATCACATGGGTGTGGATTCAATCACATGGCTCAGTGAAGCAACAGTGGCCAGGTTGACAGTATCAGATATGCCATGCTGTGGCAGCTGTCCACTCAGTATGATGGATTCTGACAGTGAAACTGCTGTTAATCACTGGACGCCAATGTCCTCTCCCATCTAGAGGCCTTTGAACTTAAAAGTGGGTTGAGGAACAGTCCTTCCAGAACAAGAGGTAAGCCCTGAGAATGCAGCTTACTACTGGAATAATAGAAAGTGCCCACAATCAGCTCAGCTTGGACAATCAGAAGAGGAGCTCGTAGGAACAGCAACACCTCATGGCACTTCAGCAACTATCTGGACCTTAACATGCCAAGCAATGGGAGTCCTTAAATTGTCCTAGATCACTTGGTTCCTCAGAAAGGGCTGGAGAGAATGCCCAGAACACATGGAATAAATGATCTTATCAACTAGATTGTTAGTGGGGTGGGTGCTGGTTTCAGGAGAATTGGAAATTACATCCTTGTTTCTACAAGTGAATGTTGCAACATACTTTTCATAAGGCACAACTATAGGGAGAAGTTAAAAAAAAACAGAGTGCCTGCTGACGGAATGTGTGCTTATCCGCCATTTGGAACTCTGTTACCCACTATGCTCCAGCTAAAATCGCTGGTATTATTAAACTGCATTGTTTTATTCCCTGCATTAGCTAGCATCTGCTGAAATGTAAAACTTGACTGGGATTCTGCCTGTAACTGTGGTATCATAGCTGAAGTTTTCACTTTTCTGAGAGTATCTCTATCTGCTAGGCCATCTGACTGGTACAGTGGAAGGGGAGAGGTTGGAGTCCAGTGTATGGTTCCTTCTGAATTATACTGACCTCATTTTTAAGTGTAAAAGATTTCAACATCACAAGGTCAGTTTGCGATTTAAATATGCCATGCTGAAACACTACACAATTTATGTTCTTCTTCTACTGATTATTATCAGTAGAAGAAGGAATCATAAGTGTGGGGTTGTGGAAAGGATGAGAAGGGACATGGCAAGGTTGGAGGAATGGTCAAAAGAAGTGCACAGTAATGCACATGGGAAACAAAAACCAGGGAAGAATACACAATGGGGGGTTACTAACAACAAAATGGAAAGAGACCTGGGGTGGTCATATGAAACGACCTAAAGGTAGACAGGCAATGTGGGAAGGCAGTAAGGAGGCCTGGGGAATACTGGGATGCATAGGGAGAGGCATCACTAGTAGAAAACAGGAAGCTGTCATCCCACTGTACAGACAGTTGGTGAGACCCCATCTGGAGTACTGCGTGCAGTTCTGAAGACCCCATCTCCGCAAGGACATAGACAGGATGGAGGCAGTCCAGAGGAGGACAACTAAAATGGTGCAGGGTTTGCACCAGAAACCACACGAAGACAGACTAAAGAAGCTTAATATGTATACCCTCGAGGAAAGGAGAGAGAGGGAAACATGACAGAAACTTTCAAGTACCTCAAGGGAATAATCAAAGTCCAGGAGGGTAGCATCTTTCATAAAAAGAGATGTGCAAGAACAAGGGGGCACAGTTTAAAGACAGAGGGGGACAGCTTAGGGGCAAAGTGAGGAAGTATTTTTTCACAGAGAGGGCGGTGGACACATGGAACACCCTTCCTGAGGAAGCCATGGGGTCAAAAACAGCTGGGGAATTCAAGAATGCATGGGACAGACATAAGGCAATTATAGTGGGAGGTAGGAGGAAGTAGCTGTTAGTTAACTAGGATCTGCAGCTTATCCAATAGGTAGGGAAATGGGCAGACTGGGTGGGCCAAGCGGTCCTTATATGTTGTCAAAGTCTATGTTTCAATGTTTCTATCCATCCAAAGCCTGGCCCCTCTCACATAAATGTCCATGAATCACAGAGTACAACAGAAGGCTTCACTGATTACCTACACATTAATGTAGGGTGCTTACTCCTAAAACTTGATGAATTTGCTGCCCTTGTGTTGATTAGAAATCCTGGTGTTGTGGCAGTCACGGAATTCTGTTTAACCAACAAGATCAGCCGGCTCTGTGGCGCCGAGTGATGGGAGTTCGCTTGGAATGCTGGCAGCCCAGATTCGTGTCCTGAATCCAGATATCAGGAGCAGAGACTGGCTGGGAGTTAAGAGTGTCCTTCAGATGCTTCCCTCCCCGGGGGGGGGGGACAGAACCAGACCACTTGCTAGGTGGCTCCTGGCAGCGGCTTACAGTAGGCGTTCTTGGTGGCACGAGCCTCAACATGCAGCTGAGTGCCCACTCCCCCAGGACACCACTGCTGCCATACCAGTATGTGGGTGGTAAGTGGGCTATGGAAAAAATGGAAAATGGTCACCTGGATCCCCTCATGTCATGAAGCCCTGGGAGTAGCCTCCAGAGACGATCCCCCGTTGTGTGCCCAGCACAGATTCAGACCTTATCTCCCCTCTCATGGGCCCAGGGAGGGGCCCCTGGTGAAGAGATGCTCCGGGCTGGCTGAGGCACGACACATGGAGGGACAGCTGATGGCACTGAGGGAAGATGTGGCAGGACGGGGATCCACTGGTGATCCAAAGGAGTGGCCAGCCGGGGGTGCTGGAGGAGCAAAAAAAAAAAAGAAAAGATCAATAATGCCAAAATATTGCTCCCCTGCTGTAATCAGATTCAGAAGAACAGGGAGGGGAAAAGGGGTGATGGCAGTCTTCTGTATGTAAGACCATTTTATGGCTATGCTCCTTCCTGTTAAACACAGAAACCCAGCATTTGCACTCCTGACTAACTGGGACAGGGATGTAAACATCTAATTGTGGGTGGGCTTTATATTCCCCCCAACTTGGTGGAACTTGGATTTCAAATTTTTTTGGGATAATGTTGACCATTTAAATCAGATTCGCAGCATAAATTGGCTCTCCTCCCCCTTAAAAGTAAATTCACTGGACTCTGTCTTAGTCAAATCATTAGCCCAACTAGAATCAATTACAAAACAGCCACAGATCTCTGACTGACTGGATTCTGGTGACACATCCTGACCAAATAAAGCAAGCTGAGTTCTTACCTGACCAAATTACTGACCACTCCTCTGTCTGCTACCCCAGGTGGGCTAGAAGCAGTAAACCCCAACCAAATTTTGTATTTCTCCCTACTTTAAATGGTGACAATTTAGTGTCTTTCAAGCACTAATGGATTCTGTGGACTGGTAAGTCTTCGACTGCATTCCAGATATAAATCCTGCCTTTGACTATTTCTATAACATATTTTGTGAAACTTGCAATCTATCTGCCCCCCCCCCCCCCCACACCATAAAGAAAGAAAGAATAAAAGGTGACCAGAAGAACTGGCTGACAACTAAGCTGCTTACTGAGGTTAAGGAAAGGGATTAAGTACTGTATTGGAACTCTACAGAAGCTCTGGCTCACAACTCCATCTCATAAAGTACAAGCAAAAAAAACATTATTGTACGACCAGGCAGCTAATTCCAGTGAAACAATATTAATTGTGTGCCATACAGAAATGTTCCTCTATCCCCAATTGTCCTAAAGGCTGAAAACAATTGTTCAACTTATTCTATGGCTATTGCTAACCATTGTAATCATTTTTTGCTAACGTGGCAAAATATTTTTTTTAACTTTCTTTTTATTAAAAAGTTTAAACCAATATAATGTATTTGGGGCACAACATAAACATCTTAGCAATACATATCCATATATTGTCTTATAAACTCTGAGTTGCATTAGTAGGCCATCTTTGTAAGTCATATCTGGTACAATATATATCAGGACAGACAATATATCAACCTTCTTTGCCATTCTAAGTCTAGAATCAGGGCCAGGCTCCACTAATTCCTACCTCTCTTCCCTCCCCACCTCTCCACCTCCCTTTACAGGACAAACGAAGGGTCCCCATTTGAAATAAAGAAAACCCATTTACGCCATTGGCTTTCAAATTGTTCGTACCTATTGTTACATCTAGCAATGAGGCATTCCATAAAGTACAGTTCCCCCATTACTGTATACCAGTCTTGTATAGTAGGTGGTCTGCTCTGCCTCCACAAGTGGGTAATTGCTTTCTTAGCTGCCAGCAAATAAGTAAGGAGGAGCAAGCCCTTTTGTACCCGAAGGTCTTCGGAGGGTACAGAGAGAAGCACCAACTCTGGAGTGAGAACTGCCTCCCCTCCCACCAATTCCGCCAAAGAATCAGCCATCTCCCGCCAAAAATGTCTCAAGACCGGGCATGACCAAAACACATGGACATGTCCCGCCCTAGTTTCTCCACACTGTCTCCAGCAGTGGCCTACTGGACCAGTGAGGAATATTGCCAGTTTAGCTAGCATATTAAAATATCTGTTACGTGCCTTCCAGGTGAATTCACACCAGTATGGGGCCAGTGACACTCCCAGGGAAGATCTAGCATACCTAGTCCAGGCTTCTTCCGAGGCCAAGTCAGGCAATTCCCTATGTCAGGCCTCAAGAATTCCCTTAGTCCTCTATAAAGCAGTCTAATCATATGTTGCCACATGTGTCCCTGCAGGGTGGACGTGAACATATTTAACAGTAGGGGAAGGGATTTGGAAGGCAACTTCTCTGTGGGCCTTTATGTAAAAGGAAAGTCTGTACTTGCATGTATCTGAAGTATTCCATATTAGTTAAATCATAGTTTCCTATAATTGTGTAAAGGGGGCCAACCCACGAGCACCTAAAAATTGGAAAATAAAGGACAGTCCTCTCTGGTGCCACCACTGAAAAGTAAGGTCAATCCGGGCAAGTAAAAATTCGGCCTCCGACTGAAGCAATCTTAAGAAATATAGTAAATGAGTCAGTTCTGGGAAGGCTCTTATTTTATACCAAATTTGTAAATTATGTTCGACCCCTGTATAATATTCCTTTAAGTGTGGGAGGGATGACATAGGTGCAAATACTACTCGAGTAGCATCTTGTATGTTATTATGTGAAATCTCTATAAGTTTCCAAGGTGCCTCATACGAGGGATTATGCCAAACCCAAGATCTGACTCAGTACCACTGCATATGCATAGTGTAGTAGGTTAGGGAGGTTCAGTCCCCCCTGTTTTTTGGGAGTTGCAGTATGAACCATCTAATACAGAGTTTGCTTCCTGCCCATACAAATCTTGCTAAGCTTTTATTCCAAGATGCGAAATATGAGGGTGAGGGAATGACTGGGATTGTTTGGAATAAGTAGAGCAGTCTAGGTAATATAGTCATCCTTATAAGGTCTATGCTAGAATAGAAAGGGAGACGCAGCTCTGTCCAGTAATGGAAATCTGCTTCTAACATTTGTGTAAGGGGTTCGTAATTTATGAGGCATAGATTTTGAAGATTTTGGGGCAGGTAGATGCCAAAATATTTTATTTTCGTGCCTCGCCATTTAAAAGGGAGAAGCGTCTGTAAGGTTGAGGTAGGAGAAAAATTCAGCACCAGGACTTCCATCTTGGCCGAATTTATCTCATAACCTGAGACCCGAGCATATTCCTCTAGTACCTGCCAGACTGCTGGAAGCAACCTCTCAGGATCCCGAAGTGAAAGCAGTATATCATCTGCATATAGTGCTAATTTATAGCTTTCACCCCTCACCCGAATTCCCTGTACCTACCTTGAATTCCTGATGGTGATTGTCAGCAGTTCAATATAAATAGCAAACAGAAGGGGGGAAGAGAGGATAGCCTTGGCAGGTGCCTCTTTCCAAAATTAAAGGGACTTGAGACATTACCGTTTATTCTAACATATGCCTTAGGGGAAGCATATGTATCACCCAACCAAGTAATAAATTCTGTCGGGAAACTAAAGGAGGCCAGGACCTTCCACAGAAAGCTCCATCTCACCCTATCAAAAACCTTGAAAGCATCAAGACTTACAAAAGTGGCTAGAAGGGAGTGTCTAGAGGCATAAGATGTACAGTCCTCCGAGTATTATCTCAGGTCTGCCTCATCTTAAGGAAACCTGCTTGATCTGTATGAATCACCCCTGGCAGTATGTTTTCTACCCTACAGGCCCATACTGCCATACATATTTTAAAATCGCAGTTTAAAATGGAGATAGACCTATATGATTCTGACATTTGAGGATCCATCCCTGGTTTTGGAATAGCGGACATAATCGCATAAGCCCAGGAGGCCGGGGGGGGGGTCTCCATCCTGTACTTCCTGAAAAGCCCCTCACATGAGTGGTAAGAGATGGGGCAAAAAGATTTTATACCACTCCATTGGGAATCCATCTGGGCCCGGGCATTTCAGTGTCTTAACTTTAGTTAGTACTACCTTAATCTCTTCTGTTGTGACTGGGCGAAGTAAGGTCTCTTGTTAAGGCTGGGAGAGCTTTGGTATTATTAGGAGGGACAGAAAGGTCTGTATCACGGGGTCTGAAGGGGGCGATGGGTCTGTGTACAGACCTTTATAAAACTGCTGAAAAACCTGCAGCATACAGTATCTGCCATAGTCTGGACCATTTCACCCGTCCTGTTTTTTTTTTTTATCTTTGTGAGGCAGTCCGCCTGCCAGAACCCCCTAACCCATTTAGCTAAGGCTCTAGTCCCCCTAGGACTGCCTTCATAATGAAATTTCTTAAGGTAAAGGAAGGCTGCTTGGACCTTTAAGTCTAATATACCTTGTATTTCCAACTTTAGCCTCTGTATTTCCGAGTCTAAGATGGTCCTACCCTGGTTTAGATTGCTGTAAGTCTCTCAGATGTGTCTGTAACTGGTTATATCTGGCCTCTCCTTGTTTGCGTTTCTGAGAGGCATAGGCTATAACCTCTCCTCTGACCACAGCCTTAAGGGTATCCCAAATTAGTACCGATGAAGTATCAGGGGAAAGGTTATCCTGGACGATTTGAGGAATTCATCCCTCCATCATTGTTCTAAACTCCTCATCTTTGAGTAGGGAAAGGTTTAGGCGCCACAGGGTAGATTTGTTTTTTTTACCCAAGTCCAATTTAAGCAAAAGGGTGGGGAGGGTTATGATCTGACATAATTCGGGCACCCAGATTCATGTCCAGCACACTATCAACATGTTCAACAGACACAAAAAAAATAGTCAATCTGAGAGGAAATTTGGTATCGAGGTGAGAAATAGGTATAACTCCCCCAGAGGGGAACAAATGTCGTCCATGTGGCAAAAGATTTTTCATCAAATGCTAATTCTTCCAACTATGATGCCCATCATGAGTCTTGTTCTAGTGTACCCAGGCATTTATCAACCAACACTGTTCAAAAATATTTGATGAAATCCCCAACCAAGACAAGAGTGGGCCTGACCAAACAGACATGGAGTTGTTCAGGCTGGCTACTGATGAACTTATAGTGCAATCCAAGAGCGGTTTAACTTTTCATTACAGTATGTTTTCTGAGACTTGGAAGGAGGCCACTGCTGTGCCTATGCATAAGCTGGGTAACCGCATACGTCTCTAGCTACAGGCCCATCTCCCTATTGATCCCCCTTTCCAAAACTCTGGAAAAAATCATCATTGATCAACTGCTGGATTACATTTCCAAGCATGATCTCCTGGTCAAGGAACACCAAGGCTTTCATAAATATCATAGTACTGCCTTAATCAAACTTACTGAGGATCTCCATGTGGCCCTGGACACAGGGGAGTACATTAGTGCAGCCCTTCTGGACCTTTCTAAGGCCTTTGATTTGGTTGACTATGAAGAGATAATAACAAAACTTCTGGGATGGTCCTGCAGATTAGACTGCCGCATGGTTCTCCAATTATCTGGGCAATAGATCATAATGAGTAAGGTGAAGTGATGTCCTTTCAGAGAAACTGTCCCTTAATTCTAGGGATCCCCAGGGCTCTATCCTTGGTCCTCTGTTATTTAGTTTGTACATTACAAACATTTCTACAGTCTGTGACTACTCCAGAACCTTTCTGTGTGTAGATGATACTGGTATTTTCTTTAGAATCCAGGATCTGTCTACCATTAAACAATGTCTGCAGAATAACTTAAGTACGCAACTGGTTTTCTGCTCATAAATTGATAATCAACACAAAGACAATTAAAACAATGCTGTTCAGGAGTAGGCACAGACTAAAGGACAGTCTCACCCTGTGCATCATCACACCATCTTGGGACCCAATTGTACAGGTGACGGTATTTAAATATTTTGGGGTTATTCTTAATCCACTATTATCATTTTCTGTGCATACTGATGCTGTGCTTGGGAACATGCACAAACAGCTTGGTTTACTTTACTGGAACTAGAACAACTTCACAAAGGAGGTTAAACTGATGTTGGTCTGCAGTCTAATAGTACCAATTACGGACTATAGTGCAGTGGTGTATTATGCTGATAAAGCCAACCTTGAGAAAAATCTCCCTGGCTTTTAATCAGGCTTGCAAATTTGTGTTTCATCTCAAGTATGATGCTCACATGTGTGATCTGCACCTTAACCTAAACTGGTTGCCCTTTTACCACCGACTGCCCTTCCAGCTGGCACTGTTGTGCAAAAAGGCTGTACTAGGACTCACGCCAATTGGCATTCAAAAATTATTTACTTTTATAACCAAAGGGTACACTATGAGTGCAATGGGAGGTGGCAGCTTCAAACACCAGTGAGGAGGACTGTTCCAGGGCAGGGTCTTTCCTGGACAGAGTCACCACAGTATGAAACTCACTACCTACTGACTTCTCTGAAATTCCTTCCTTATTTTACTTTAAAAACATGCAAGGTCTTACTTCTATGACAAAACATTGTGTAGATGAAGTTAACCTGAGCTCACCATATTATCACAGTATTTAATAGTCTTGTACGCTAGTGCTCATTACTTGTTTGCTCTCTGTTGTTGAACCACTGCTTGTTATGCATTGTATTGTACTGTACTGTATTTAAGCAATAAGGCATGACAGAGGGTGCATTATGGTGAGATAACAGCCCGCTTCAGATAGGCTGAAGCACAAGGGGAAGGAGATGTGCTTCCACCACCTGATAAGGGCCCTTAGCCCACCATAACGCATCCCCTGAAGTGCCTTATTGCAATTATGAAATGGGTACTTATCAGTAAACGGAATGTATTTTTAAACATTATTTTTGCTGAGTTACTTTCAACCAAGCTGCTGTGTAAGCACTAATACCCGACAGAGTGGGTGGTATTGGGCTATACCGGACTGCCCAGGGGTGAAATGAGGCCATACCACCCACCCTGGAAGGTATTATTGCGCTTAGAAAATGGGACACTACTGTACATTACATGTTTGAAAAAAAATGTATGTTTAAATCTTAACATTCTTAGGTATTTCATTGATTTTGTAATAAAATAGTTCCTTCACCGCCATTAGAATGCTGTATTTTTCTATTTGAGCACACACATACACACACACACACACACACGTTTCATTATTGATTTTCTTTTTTTATTCATTCCATGCTTTTTTTTTTTTATATAATTTAACACTGTGAAAATTACAGCCAGTGATCAAGCAAGTGGGCAGGAGTAAATCTGTGACCACTTCTGGAGCTGTAAATGTGACAACTTTGTTACGTTACGCCCCCCAAGGCAATAGAAGTCTGTTAGCTTTTTTTTTCTTGAACGGGACCGAGAAGTTCACTGCGATGAAACGTTTCAAATGGAATTGGCCATGGATCGTCAGTTTAGGACCCCCAGCCCATTTAAACCGAGCAGCTGAACACAGAGAAATCGTATCCCAGAGTGTCCGCAATGCTGTGTGCTACAGAGACACCGACAGGACCTGTCGACCGAGAGGATGGGAAGACGTGCTGAACAACTCAAACAAGGGAAGTGTGGGAGTGGTATCGAGTAACAAACACAGAAAAATCAGTCACCGGAATGCCAGCTATATTTCAGTAAAGCAAGGCTTTTTTTTTCTGCAAGTTAACGAGTGTATGAGTAACAGCACTTGTTTTATTACTGTATGGAGAGGCACGTGCTGCAGTTTTGAAGAATTCATTTGTGACTGCAGTGATGTGAAGCTGATCAGAGTGACGGCTTGCTTTTTTGTTTAAAATGTGGATTTGCTTTAACTTCCTTCAGTTGTTTAATGTAGCCAGAAGTGAGTGCCACAGAGTTTGGTGTGCGGGTTCATGTGGCAGCTGGCACTGAACTGGGCAGTGTTGGAAGGGTAGGATCTCTCACTAAGTGAGAGAAGAAAATGGTGGCAATTTCAAATTATTTGAGGCAGTTTGGGCCAATTAGCAAGCAGGGTGTGCACACTGATACTAGAATGAGCGAAGGGGCACTTGGGCTGGTACTTTTTATTTCCCAGTCACCTATGGAAAGTTAACGTACCCCCTTGACAGGGGTATCAGCCAATCAGAGACCAGGAAATAAAAAGCCCATTTTCTAAGCTAGGGTAATGAATGACTCAGCTGAAAGTACCTCTTGGCCAATCAGGAGTTAACATTCTTTCTATCCATTTCATAATGTGTATTATGTTCTATGACTTGGGCACCTTTGTAAAAGGGCTCTGAGCTCAAGGGTCTTCCAAACATGAATAAAATGAAAAACGAAAACATGATTTGAGAATTAGGGAAAAGCCAGAACTATCTTCCTGCTCAAAGCTAAGTCCGCCAGAATTCTTTTTTGGTATTTTCAATAAATTATCCATGGTACCTTGTCACGTGCATGTAAATGTGTGTTTTCTTGCAGATTTCCTAAACTGCAACAGGTTTCTTATGTGCCAGGAAGCTATTTACGCATTGTAAAGCTGATATGCACACGCTTCCACCAGGACTTCGGTCCTAACACCAATGTCCCCATGGGGAGGGGAAAACAGCAGCTGGTGGAAGTAAGGGGTAAATCCACTTGAACCAAGCCTTATGACAGCCAAAAATAGCCAGATGGTGGTTTATCCACCTTGACAGACTGAGGAGCTGAGACATTTATTTAAAAAGGAAAAACAAAACAATTCTAGCATAAAAGTAAGAACTTGCTGGTGGGCCTAGCACAGTGGTGAAGAGCACACCGTGGTTCACTTGTGAGTCCCAGAACCACTCCTACAATGCAACTGGCTGGGGGCTATCTCAGAGGTGAGGTGTTTGACTCCTGGGGAGTGAGGGACAGCATGAAACACCTGGCATTACTTGACATTCCCAGTCCCTGCCAGTCAATCACAGAGCAGCACTGGCATCAGCTGTGAAGGCAGATGCTCATACATGCTCCTAGCCAAAAGAAGGCTGCAGCTGTGATGACCCCGATGGTTGGGTGGGGAAAAGAGTGAATCAAGGTGAAAAATGAAAAGAGAATAAATGTAAGGCTATGTCTGGAGTTCAGTGGCCAAGCAGCCAGCCACTCCCACTTCCTGAGCTATATAAGCAGTTCCTCTAAGCCTCACTGTGAAGCATTTTTTTTTTTGCAGCCGAAGGCTCTGTCGGTTTGTCCTCTGAGCTGGTTAGGCCTCCCTGGCTGGCTGAGGCCTGCCCCCCACCCCCGCTCCTGCTTGTCTCTGCCGGGCTTCTGTGCTTATTTTTTATTTCTGGTTTGTATTTTGCCTTTGGCTGTGTGTGCTTCCTTCCTTTTTTTGGGGGGAGGGGGCTTTGTTTCTCAGCCCCTAGCATACTGCTACTCCAGAGCTCCTACTGCTTGCTTTACTTACTCACAACTCAAATTGCTTGCACGGCAACTCCTAGCATTCTGCCATGCAGAGCTCATGCTACTGCTTTCAGTCACCTACAACTACAGCCACTGCTGCTGACTGTTTACTTTAATTACTATTGTACCCAGTGCCTGTGTTTTAACACTGAGCTCACCATGCTCAAACTACTGCAATGCAACTGCAATCACTACCTATGTGTTTCAGCTCAACCATAGCTGCTTCATGTTGCATACTAAAATTATTTTCACTTGCCACAGTTTACTCTGACCCTACCTGTGCTTCTCATTTTACTTGCAGCTTCACTGTACTGCCTGGCTACACCTGCTTCAAGCATTGTCTCCCTGTTTTACTGCACTTATAACTCTAAGGTCAGCTAACTAGCTCCTGTTGAGGCTGTTAATATAGCTTGATATTAAAATTCTGTCTTCGTCGCCGAAAATTCCTCAGAGTTTGTCACCTTGATTTGGCTTTGAACTGTCTGGCTGGCTTGCCCCCAATTCAGTGCTGTTTATTGCTATATGACATGTTATACAGGTTCACCTATTGCTACTACTGCTTACTGACCTATCAGGTCCATTTGCTTACGCAACCGTTGCTCCTTGCTTACACAAACCATTGCTTCATGCCTACTGCCATCCCCTTGACTTCAGCCTGGGATTCTGCTGCACTCAATCTGCATTCGACCTTGCAAGGTCTCAGCACTCAATGCTCATTATGATCTCAGCATGCTGTGCTCATTCAGCTCGCCAGCTTTTCAACTCTCAATCAATTTCTGGGGCATGCCAGCCATTCTAACCTGGTGCAGGGTTCCTGCAGCCGATGGTCTCGCTCTGCATTTAGTCCACATCATTGAGCGTGTCCAACTTGGGGTGGGATCCTTCTCACCTGGCCCATAGCTGGGAATGTCCTCACCTCGGGCTTGGCTTTAGCTGCCTGCTACGCGACAGCAGCTCCTGGTGTGGAATTTAAGACTAGCAGTGAAGGATGGTTACAACAATCTCCTTTGGCTCAAATGTTCCACTATAATGGTTGGCCATTGACTTTAGTGGTTTCCCTAGCAAGGCATCTTCACCGCATTCTCCCTATGACTGTCTCTGGTTCACCTGGTTTAATTAGGGCGAGTAGGCCAGGTGCGTGCCTCAGCAGTTGTTGTTGTCCTCCTGTGCCTTGGATGCACGTATTGTAGCAGAGTTTTCTTGCAACCTTCCACGACATTCCTGCTAGAGGGTTTGAGTGAGAGCCTCCCTCCAAACTGGAATATTTTCCACCTCCCTTTAATTGGGTTTTCCAAATTGCAGCTGCAGAGCCATCGGGAACCGTCCCGTGGCAACTCTAGGGTTGGAACCCTCTCCGAGAGTTCCTTGCCGTCGTACCCCTACAGGGCAGTAATTCCTCTGGAATAGAGAGTGCAAATGGCCAAAACCAAACTAACACAGTTACACAAACATAACACTATACTGGCTGCATAGGTCAGTGAAATGTAAGGCTATGCCTGGAGTTCAGTGGCCAAGCAGCCAGCCACTCCCACTTCCTGAGCTATATAAGCAGTTCCTCTAAGCCTCAGTATGAAGCATTTTTCTTTGTCCCACCATCCTCCCCCTCCTCCAGTGGCAGCACTCTCTCATAGAAGTTCTAAGGTGCCTTTATGCAGGGAACCAGTCACGTGGCACCTCTTGGGGTGGAATCCTCCCAGAGTTCTTGCGTCATACCCCACAGGGTGGTAATTCCTCTGGAATAGAGAGTGCGAATGGCCAAAACCAAACTAACACAGTTACACAAGCATAACACTATACTGGCTGCATAGGTCAGTGAATAAAAACACAAAACCCCGAGTACGGCCTGGGTCTGAGGCATACCCAAGGGTCTTCAACCACCTTGGGAAGGGTTAACAGAGCTTAAGCTACAAACAAAGGAGATTGTTGCTCTTCTTTAAACTGTTTTGTTTTACTAAAAGTATTAGCACTTCATAGTCTTGCTCTCTGTGTTGAAGGGACATGTTACATTATTTGATCCCATGAGACCATGTTTTCACACTCAGAAGCAGGCCTGTGTCACACTGTTTTTATAATTCTAACTATAAACAATGTACCTGGTTGTATTGCTTCACCTTCAATGAGCACATCACTTAGTGTGAAAGATGAAGGATAATATTTTGGTTTCTGCCAGAAAAAAAGTCCCTTCTTCTTTCTCACCAAACCCAAAAGCTGTAATCGATCTGAATCATTCAATCTGGAGACTGGAATTAAGCGACCATCAGTATCGATCTCTTTCACAAACTTTTTAGTTGCTTTTGCAAACATCTTAAAGGTTTACTTTCCTGTGAAATAAAATGAACAATTATCAGTTTTGGACATCAAACCACCTTCGTGTTGAAATGTTGGCAATTGTGTTAGCAGTTCTGTACATACGTAATAATCCATATAGTTTCAAATAAATTCTTATTCCTATCTTCAGCTGTTTAATGAGGATCTTATAGGAACAGGACTCTTTATGGTCATTTTATCTTTTCAGTTCAGGGAGACAAGAGAGCCTTGCAAAGCATGACTTTAAATATCTGGGAGTATAGCTTCAGTTGACCTTTAACAAGTACATTAACCATGTCACAGCCACTGCAGATCCAAGGATAAGAGTACTGAATAGAAATAAATGCTGTTTCAGGGACTGTACCAGAGAAAGAAGTTGGTGGAAACAATTCCTCATGGCCATCTTCAACCACACGGATACTGTCTACCAAACTGTAACCAGTGCAACCCTAAAACAGGTGGACACACTCTATAACAAACTGTACAGATTCACCCTGTCATGTGACCTCAACACACATGTTGCACACTGTGTGACAGACTACATGGTTGCAGCAGCAGCGCAAAAAATGTTTCACTTGGCCAGTTTTGTATGTAAATGTACTTGTGGCTCTACAACTAACTACCTCAAACTCTGCTTCACTGCCAGAGTGGAGGTATGCGCTACACACCTTGTCAAACATAGAATCATAGAAGCTTGACATCAGAAAAGGACCATACCGGCCCAACTAGTCTTCCCTTTTATCCCCTTACACCTCCCCGCTCCCTGCCAGCCCCCGCACTCACCGATACTCAGCTCCATATGCTTGTCCCATGCCCTCTTGAATTCTTTCACTGATTTAGCCCCCACCACTCCAGCTACGTACTGTATAGAACTACATACAGAATAGTGTATGGGTGACCACAGACAACAAGGCTGCGTTTCCATCGAGCGGATGAGATGACATCTTAAAGACCACGACAGTGAAGCTCAAGAAGTCTCTGATGTCATCCGATCCCTAAGATGGAAAGACGAGCTTTGTTGTGTATGGTCACCTATACACTGTTTTGTATATAGTTAGACCGTATTCATTACCAGGCTTTTCAATTTCTGAAGAGAAGAAAAGACGTGGCTATACGGATTCACTGAATCAGCAACTGGCGTAGTTCAAAATTAATTCATAACAGCAAACAGTAACTTTTGAGGAAAAACCAAAACCAAAAATTGCTGCACCCTTTAGTAACCCTCAACAGTTCAACGCACCCAACATCAAGAACGGCTCTGGTTGACATTCTTTTGCTCACTATGCACCTGACATCAGGATGAAGCTACCAGCAAAACTGAAACTTGCTGCTCCCCCAGAAATGTTTAAAGGGGAACAGTCAGAACCAAGAGTTTATATAAGCTCTGATTTTTTTTTTGTTTGCTGGTCCTGCTGTGCTCCCTGGGCTAAGTACAGTTGCAGAAGCCTGTACTTCATTCCTCTGAGGGTTGCCTCCTTATGGTTCCCGCCAAGCTGTGGCATTCTGGGACTGTGCATTCTCAGTTGCCACACCAACTCTGTGGAACTCTTTACCACAACAACTAAGGGAGGCCACCCTCGGTGGAAACCTTCAAAAAAAGGACTAAAAACACTTCTATTTAATCAGGTCTATGGCATGTATGATCTATAATGAACGTGAAGATCAAAACAAACTGGCTGGTGTTTTAAATTATTTTAGCGAATGAGAGGTAGAATTTGGAAACTGAACTCTGCATTATGCTGTGTTGTTTTATACTGTGCATGAACTGTTTTAACTATTGTTAAGCACTCCGAGCCCCTGGAAAGGGGCGCTATATAAATAAAGTTTCTGTCTGTCTGTCTACCTACCTATCTACCTAGCCCTTGGAGAAAAGATGACCCAGAAAACATCTGATTGGAGATTACAAGAGTGCGAACATGCACGGTAGGCTACTGAATATCCCACTGTTGCCTACTGCTCTGATGTCAGCTACAGGGGATTCTGGAACTTGTAGTACCAAAAGATGCCAGCCTAGTACTAAGTAAAATTAATCTGATATCATCTACTATACATCAGTAAACCAAAATGTTTTGCACACAAAGTGCACATTGGGAACAGCCCCAAACTTTAGTGTGGGGCCCTTTGTGCTAACTGTTCCCCTCTAAGTATTTACTGTAATAACTCAAAAACCCATGTTCCTGTTTCAAAGCCCAGCAAATCATGCTCTACTGATAGGGTAGAAATCAATAAAATCTAGTGGTATTGTATATACAACACAGACGTGATTATGTGCAAGAACTGCCTCATTTTCCATATGAAATCTAATTTTTCTGTCTGTTGCTGCCACCCTGGGACTCTTCAGAAAACAAGATGCTCCATCTCATAAGGCTATCCTGATGGGCAAAACTGTAATTAACAATCAATAAATAAATACGTAACAAACAGTGTGATCACAATTTTTATTGAAATACATACACACCTAAACATAACCGGTTACTTCTCATGTATGTGTGGCATCAGGCCTAGACAATAGGATTTATTTCATAATGTTTAGTCCCACTCCAGTTGTATAAACAGGGGATATGCCATGGGCCATGTGAAAACACAGGTTACTCACCTGCAACAGTAGTTCTAGGAGTGGAATATGATGTTCATCCACACTTGTTGGCAGTGTCCTTTCCCCTTTAAAATGTGCCAGAAAGTCTTCAAGCAAGCTCCTTCCACCCACCCAGGTAGTATATCCCTCGGTTCCACCCCATGATACCAGATTTTGCCCACTGGAAGCAGAGGTTGTGCGCCTGAGTTGGGGGTTGGTGGGTCCGTGGATGAGCAAATATATATCACTCTTAGAACCACTGTTCAGGTGAGTAACCTGTGTTTTTAGGGATGTGAATATCTTGTTCTATCCACACTTGTTGGCAGACTCCTAGCAGTTCTCTGGAAGGAGGGAGGCAAGGCACATACACCCTACTTAGGGAACAAAGATTGGAGAACTGAGACCCCAAAACCAGCATCCTGGCATGACTCGAGGTCAATGTGGTAATGAGAAATGAAGGTGTGTGCCGACTTCCAGGTAGCAGCCCAGCAGATTTCCTGGACAGGGATGTCCCTAGAAGCAGCCACCGACACAGCAGTATGATGGGTGGAATGAACCCTTAGCCCTCCAGGAGGCTCCCTACCCACCAACCTATAGCAGAGACCAATGCAGGAAGTGATCCACCTGCCAATCGTCCACTTAGCTGCAGGTCTGCCATGTGCAGCTTCAGCGTAGGTGACAAACAGCTGGTGAACCTCTCCCCAAACTCCAGCCATGTGCTTTCTGTAATAAGCAAGTGCTCACCTCAGGTCCAGAGTATGAAGACTGTGTTCGGCCTCTGAGGTGTGATTCGGGAAGAACACCGGAAGAGTCATCACCTGATTAAGGCGAAACGCTGACACAACCATTGGTAGGAACTTCGGGTTGGGGCACAGGAGAACTTTCTTCCTGTGGAAGACCAGGTAAAGAGACTCCACGAGAGTGCCTGGAGTGCACTGATCCTTCCGGCTGATGTGATAGCCACAAGGAAGGCGGTCTTCCACAACAGGTGAGACATATCACACCTTTTCATTGGTTCAAATGGCTTGCCCATGAGCTTTGCTAAAACAAGCAATGAGTCCAATGGTGGCGGCGATTCACGCACCAGAGGGGAAATGTGATCTAAGCCTTTGAAAAAGCTCCAGACCACCTTCTCCTGTGCCACTGACTGCTGGCCAGCCTGTGCCTGGTAAGTAGAACTGGTTGTCATGTACACCTTAAGGGTCATCAACCAAAGTCCCCCTTTGGAGAGGAACCACAGGTAGTCCAAAATGCTAGCCACCAGACAGAACAAATGGTCCAGACCCTTGACTCTGATGCCAAATGGAGAATCTCTTCCATTTGAAGGCATAGTATATTTTGGTTGATTCCTTTCTAGATGCCTCCACAACAATGAGGACATCTTTGGAGAGACCCAGAGCCTGGAACTCTAGCCACTCAGGAACCAGGCTGTCAAGTGCAGGGATTAAAGGTCCCGGTGAAGTACCTTCCCCTGACTGATGGTGAGGAGGTCCAGGTGAAGTGAAAGACACCTCGGAAACCTGTTGCTGAGGCTGAGGAGATCAGGATACCAAAACTGGCATGGCCAGTCCGGAGCCACCAGGATCACCTGTGCCTTGTCCCTACTGATCTTGAGCAGCACCTTGTGGATGAAGGAAATTGGAGGGAAGGCATAGCAGAGGCCTGGAGTCCAAGGCCTCGAGAAGGCATCCCCCTGCAGCGAGCCATGCTGAGGGGGGCAGCAGAACAGTCTCAGTTTTGCGTTCTCCCTGGAGGTGAACAGTTCACTTGAGGGGTGCCCCACTGGGAGAACAGACTGTTGGCTACCTCCAGATGGAGAGACCACTCATCAGATGCCTCACCTACCTGGCTGAGAGCATCTGCCAGCTGACTGGAGGTGCCTGCCACATGGATGGCTAGGAGAGCCACCTCCAGGCTGCACATAAGGGTCCATACACGGACAGCTTCCTTGCACAAAGGCAGTGAGTGCATCCCGCCCTGCTTGCTGAGGTACTACATGGTCATAGTGTTGTCCATCTGGACGTGGACCACTTGTCCCCAAACACGGAGGGAATGCAGTCAGTGCAGTCAAACTTTCCTGGGGCTCCAGCAGGTTCATGTGCCATCAAGACTCCTCGGGGGTCCAGAGCCCATAGACTCTGTGTTCCCCCAGATGGGCACCCCAGTCCATGAGAGAGGCGTCAGTCGTTAGGATGACCAGTGGCTTGGGGTGGACAAACAGGATCCCTTCCTGCAAATGCTCTGGGACAAGCCATCACTGGAGGGTGTCCCACATCTTTTGGGTCACAGTGACCAGCTGGTCAAAGTGACCTTTGCGCTGAGACCACTGGCTGGCCAGCTATCACTGCAGGGAGGCCATATTCCAATGGGCCCAATGGACCACGCTGGTGCAGGCTGCCATGTAACCCAGAAGGCACAGGAAGTCCCCGGCAGGGTGCAATTGCCCAACCCGAAATGATCAGGCAAAGGAGGAGATAACCTCCGCTCTGTCCACCAGGAGCTGGGCTCTGGTTAGGCAAGAGTCAAGGTCTGCCCCGATAAAGCTGATCACCTTAAAGGGCATGAGTTCCGACTTGGCCTTGTTGACCAGGAGGCCAGGTTTGATGCAGGTCTGGAGGGCCAGGTCCCTGGACTGCTCCACCTCCTGTCTGGAGGGAGCTGCTATCAGCCAGTCATCCAGTAGGGGTACACCTGGACCCCCTCAGCACCTCAAGTAAGCTGCCACCACTGCAATACATTTGGTGAAGACCCTGGGGGCTGAGGACAGGCCAAATGGCATGGCTTGGAACTTGTAGAGGGTTCCCTCGGCTCAAAAGTGGAGAAACCTTTGGTGAGACAGATGGATCGGGACATAAAGGAACACTTTTTGAAGATCCAGGGAGCAAAACCGCATGTTCTGCTCTAGAGATGATGTGATCTGAGATAGAGCTACCATCATAAAGGTGCGCAACCTCAGAAACTTGTTCAGATCATGCAGATCTAGAATCAAATTTCTATACTGTCCAAACCACACTAAGACCCTAACAAATGACAGTTTTACCATCCCATTTCACTGCTACCGTTGGGCATTAATATGTTCACAGCAATATTAGCACACTAGGCACAAAAAATGAAAATTACGTACCTACCGTAATTCTTGATCTTCTTGGACGAGTCTCCACCACTCATTCACACTAGTGGGATTAGCGCCGGAGGCACTAGGACCCATGGGAGCAAACTTTGCTGGAGGTCGGCCCGAGAGAGATGGGCGCAGGCACATGGCGCCCTTGAGCAGCGGCCTCGAGCGGCAATGACCATCTCGGCGACGACCTCCAACCGCCTCAGTACCTTTTACCAAGGAGGTGCAGCCAACTAACGAAAGAGTAAATCTAACTCCAAAAAACGGACATAAGATAGTCCGCACGACCCGTGTAAGAAGGGTCAGCAAAGAAGTCCTCACGGCCCAAAGATTTGAGGAGTGAAGACAACACAGCGTGAGCTCGGGGATGGAGGAGGACTGAGTAGGGAGACTGTCCAAGAAGATCAAGAATTACGGTAGGTACGTAATTTTCATATCTTCCTGGACATAAGTCTCCACCACTCATTCACACTAGTGGAGAGTACCAAGCTGATAATCCCCAAAAGGGCGGGCAGGAGAGCCAGAGCTCACGCTGCCTAAGATAGAAGCCCATTAAGTGATAGTTCTGTCAATGCGAATGTCGCTGCATGAACATCCAGTGCATAATGCTTAACGAAGGTATGCACTGAGCTCCAGGTGGCGGCGTTGCAGATATCCGCAATTGGAACATTGCGAATCTCCGCTAAAGATGCCACGACCGCCCTAGTAGAGTGAGCGTACACTCTACCCTCCAATTTAACTTGAGCCATGGAGTAGCAATGTCGAAGGCATGCCACTAACCATGATGAGATGCATCTAATAGCGACGGGTTGACCCAGCCGGGTGTCGCTGAAAGAAACAAACAGTTGCTGAGTCTTGCGAAAATTCTTGGTTCTATCTAAATAGAACTGCAAGGCTCTCTTAACATCCAAGGAATGAAGAGATTGTTCCCTCATTTTGGAAATTAGCAAGTAAGAGGAAGTACCAGAGGTTGGTTTAGATGGAATTCTGACACAACCTTGGGAAGAAATTTAGGATGAGATGAGAACTACCTTGTCTTTATGGAATACAGTATACGGAGGGTCCGTCACCAAGGCATGAATCTCCGAGACCGCGGGCTGAGGTAATGGCCACCAGGAAGGCAGTCTTCCAGGTAAGAAACTTTAGCTCACAGGTAGCTAGGGGCTCAAAAGGCTTCCGAGTGAGCATGTCCAGCACCAGGTTAATGTCTCAGGTTGCAACTGGATGCTTAACAGGGGGTCTGGTATGAAGAATCCCCTTAAGAAATCTCTTCACCATAGGAAGCTGAGCCAGAGTCAAGGAAGAAACCGGCTCATGGAACGCTGAGATGGCACTAAGGTGAACTTTAACTGTGGAGTACTGAGACCTGAGTTTGATAGGTCCAAAAGATACTCCAGAACCTTGTCAGGAGGACAGGAAAAGGGATTCCAAGGGACTTTGCACACCAGAGAAAAGCGTTTCCATTTGGAGCGTCTACGTTTGAGGTGGCTGGCTTCCGCGCAGCCAGAAGGATGTCCGAGACTCTACGAGAGACGTTGAATCGATTAACTTCTACCTCTTCAGGAGCCAAGCATGAAGGTGAAGTGATTTCAGGTTGGGATGGACCAACGAACCCTGAGTCAAAAGGCTGATTTGCAAGGGAAGTGGTCTCGGAGAGGCTGCCAACATACTGTTGAGCAGAGGAAACCATAGTTGCCGAGGCCAGGAGGGAGCAATGAGAATCATTTTGGTCCCCTGAGACTCGAACTTGAGGAGAACTCTCTGGATTAGAGGGAGCGGTGGAAAGGCGTAAAGAAAACGTTTTGTCCACCGCAGCCTGAACGCATCCTGACAGAAAATGCCAGGCCCTGGATTTCTGGAGCAGAAGAGAGGCAGTTTTGCGTTGAGTGGGGATGCAAAAAGGTCCAGGTCTGGAGTCCCCACTCTTTGAATAGTGACCGAGCTCACGGCTGGATCGAGAGACCACTCGTGAGGGTCTGCCTCCCGTTCTGCTGAGGGATCTGCTAGATCGTTTTGTATACCTGGCAGATAAACCGCCTGAATCAGAGAGACTTTAGCTCCAAGCACCACTCCCACACCCTCATTGCTTCCCTGCAAAGGGGGTAAGAATGAGCACCGCCTTGCTTGTTGATGTAATACATCACAGCTTTGTTGTCCGTTTGAAGGAGAATGTTCTTGTGACAAAGGATATCCTTCAGAGCTCGGATCGTGTAGAGGACCACTCTCATCTCCAGGACATTTATGTGGAGAAGAGTTTCGAACTGAGTCCATACACCTTGAGTGTGGAGGGAGCGACAGTGAGCTCCCCATCCCATTAGCGATGCGTCTGTGGTGATGGAGATTTGATGATCCGGGGGAGCAAAGGGGAACCCTTCCAGGAGATTGCTCTCGAGTCCACCAGGTGAGAGACCTTCGAAGGGGCTCCGTCACCTTGATGGGATAAGACTGGGGGTAGGGAGGTCGGAGACCACTGAGTGGAGAGCATCCATTGGGTGGTTCTCATGTGCAACCGGGCCAGGGGTACAGTGAACACCGAGGACGCCATGAGACTCTAACATGCGTTGCATCGAGAGACTGTAATCGATTGGTTCTCCCGATGTAACGGGCCATCTGAAGGATGTCGAGTCTTCTGTCTCTGGAAGGAAAGCTTTCTGTGGAAGAGGTGTCTGAAGCGCCTTATGAAAAGGAGCCTCTGGAGGGCTGCAGTTGTGATTTTTTAAATTCAGCAGAATTCTATGGACGTAAGAAGACGAGAAGTCGCTTGCACAGCTTCCAAAGTCCTTGGCTGGAAGGGCTTGCTAGAAGCCAATCGTCCAGGTAGGGAAACACTCAGAGTCCGATCTTCCTGAGATGCGCTGCGAGAACTGCACAACACTTTGTAAAGACTCGCAGCGCCGAGGATAGCCCAAAAGGCAGGACTCTGAACTGATAATGCTGACCCAGAGCTACAAACCTGAGGAACTTGAGGTGGGTCGGGTGGATGGGGATATGCTGGTAAGCATCCTGCATATCCAGGGAGGCCAGCCAGTCGTGTTGATGCAGCAAGGGTAACAGGGTACCTAGGGAAATCATTTTGAATTTCTCTCTGGGGAGAAATTTGTTTAACTTTCTGAGGTCTAGAATGGGGCACATTCCCCCAGATTTCTTTGGAACCAGGAAGTAATGGAGTAGAACCCTGTTCAGAGATGCGGGGCACCAGTTCTATTGCCCTGTTGCTTAGAAGGCCCTGGATCTCGGCGGTGAGGAGGTCTGATTGAGAGGCCGACAACCTGGGTTGTCGCCTGGGAGGACAATTTGGGGGTTTCCAAAAATTGAGAGAATAACCTCACGAATTATCCGAAGGACCCATTTGTCTGAAGTTATGGACTTCCACTGGTTGTAGAAGTACATCAGACGACTCTCCACTGGAGGAGAAAGTTCCACCTCGGCAATGTGGATGGAACTTGGGCCAGCACTATAGTGGCACTGGGGGCTTTAGGCCCTGTGCTTTGCTGCGCTTTCTTTGAGGTTGGGCAGGTTGGCTTTTATGGAAGCTTCCTCTGCCTCTGCCTCGAAAGGACTGACGACTATGAAACTGATGTCTGTTCACATGCCCCCGAGAGGGAGCAGGCGGAGGTCTGGCCAACTTAATGGCTGACCTAGTCTTCTGAGTGGCCTCTAAGGCTTGTTCCACCTGAGGGCCGAAAAGAAAGGAGCCATCAAAGGGCAGCGCCATTACCTGCTGCTGAGCATCATTCGTGAAGCCAGAAGTACGCAGCCAGGAATGGCGCCGAGTACAAATACCTGCGGCTGCTGAGCGAGAAGCAGTGTCGAAAGCATCCATAGCGGCTTTGACCTGTTGGTTATTGGACTCAATACCTCTAGTAACGGTCAGAAGAAGCTCTGACTTGGAGTCCGAATCCGGAAGAGCTTCAACCATTCTTTTCAAAGAGTGCCACAGGATATACTCATACTGAGAAAAATAGCCTTGATAACTGGCAATACGCATACTTAGAGTGGAGGCAGCAAAGACTCTCTTACCTAATGTATCAATCTTACGAGACTCTTTGTTAATAGGTCGAGCTGTAGTAGTTTGAGGAAGAACGACCTTATCATTCTCTGACAGGACTACAATAGGATCCGCAAAGGCTTGAGATGCCAAAATGGGACGATCCTTGGGAGCTGAATACTCTTATCAATGGATTTAGCCACTGAGGGAATAAGAGCAGGATTATTCCATACCATTTGAGACAGCGCCTCAAGGAAGGCTGGATCGAGGAGTCAAATCCGTAGGGATCTCCGAAGCATGAAGGTACTGGAGTCTTAATATCTTCCCAGGATCGATGTCTGTAGTCTGGAGAGAAAGAGTGGATCTCAGGTTCTTCAACAGAGACTTAAAGGACAGGTCCTCGACCACAGACTCTGTAGCAAAGAAAGATCCTGTTTCCTCCACTTCATCACCCAACCGAAGGTCTGGGTCAGGCTCAACATCATCTCCTGATGGTCCAGGAAGGACTGTTTGGACAGGAAAGGAGTGAAAATTAGGAGAGGAGGAAATAGCAGAGAAACAAGGAGAGTCCCCGAGGGCCCCCGGCGCCGAGAAGGCAAAACGGGTTGAAAACGGCACCGCAGAGGGGCACGGTGCCGAAGAGGCACGTGGCACCGCAAGCGGCGCTGACGGACCAAGCGGCGCCGCCGACGGTGCTGCCAGATCAAGCGGCACCGCTGACGGCGCCGCCAGACCCAACGGCGCCGCAGGTGGCACCGCGAGACCAGGCGGCGCCACGGACGGCGCCGCAAGGCCCAGCGGCACCGAAAATGGCACCGACAAGCCAACAGACCCCGCGGAAGGTGCCGGAAATGCCCCGGAGCCTGGAAAGCTAGAGAAGGAAAAAACAGGAGATAAGGGCATCGTGTGGCCCCGCGCCGCAGCCATGTGAGGGGGAAACACTCGCGCGGAGTCACCGCATCAAGAAGGCGCCGCACGACTAGGAAGGTCCAACCGCCTCTACCCGACGCTGGAGGAGCCCGGGGCCCGTGGCAACCGAGCCAGGCAGGAGAACCAACCTCCGAGCCCATCGCTCCATAAGAGCGCCCACTGATGAAACTGCTCATCTGGAGCCCTACCTATAGGCGGGAGGGGCTCGATGTCAAGGACGACGGTCACCAGCAGTTGGCAACTCAAGAAGGAGAACGGCAACAGCACGGCGAACCAACCGCCGACGACAAGATACCAGAGGGCTAATTCTCGAGTGATGCCTTCTCTTTTGACCTGTGGGTCAAGAAGAGCTCGAGTCGTAACAGTGCCGAATGCGACTGCTTATTTTTATGCCGACGGGGGACCGCCCATCCCCCGGCATTGGACTGACCGCTGTCGGAACCCCGCTGAGGAGAAGGAGACTGACCGGACCCAGCCCCGCTGACTGAACAGCTTTCATACGAAGTCTCCCTACCGTCACCTGACCTGCTCATGGTCGACTCCGTCCAGTAGGCCGAGACTTCTTCAAGTAAGTTAAATTTAAAATATTAGAAAAATTTAACGAAAATAGAATAAAATTAAGCGATACTACTATCGAGATAATGTTACAAAAAAATAAACTGAAAACTATGCGCTAGTTTGAAGTTTGACTCCCGCCAGGCGAGCGACATCGTCACTGAAGCGCACTCAACGGCGGGAAAAAAGGAACTGAGGCGGTTGGAGGGTCGTCGCCGAGATGGTCATTGCCGCTCGAATGCTGCTCGTCATGCTCTCACGCATTCCAGCAAAGTTTGCTCCCCATGGGTCCTAATGCCTCCGGCGCCTAATCCCACTAGTGTGAATGAGTGGTGGAGACTTATGTCCAGGAAGATTACAAGGTTTGTGTGTGTGTGTGTGGGGGGGGCCTGGTCCACCCAGATCAAATGGGATTCATTAAGGGGTGGTGCCTACATGACAGTATCCACTGTCTCATTGATATTTTATCTTCCCAATGTGGTGGTGGGGGTGGGGTCCAGCAGTTCCAGATTGCCATCTCTGTGGATGCAGAAAAACAATCTGACCTGGTGGACTGCATCTTCCTGCAACAAAATGCTGCAAGCAATGAGATTTGGTCTGAAACTCTGGGGATGTGCCGATTCACTTTACAGTAGCCCTGAGGCAGTGGTAAAAGTAAATGGGGTGATGCCCCAATGGTTCCCTTTACAGAAGGGTACCAGACAGGGATGCCCCCTCTCCCCATTACTTTTTACACTATGCACAGAACCACCAGCATTAGCAGACTAGTACAACCAGGATGTCAAGTGGATGCAGGTGGGCAACCTGGAACAAAAGGTGGCACTGTGTGCTGATGACTATTGTTTTTGTTTTCTCCTAGGAGACCCAGCTAAATCAACTCCAGCCCTCTATAGGAAATTTGAGTTCGGGAGCATATCGCGATATGAAATAAATTATACTGTGGCATTTTGGTTTTGGTTTGCCACTAAGGACTCTTATCTTCTTTCTGTTCTGCCAGGCCCATCGGTTGCGGCTGCTGGTGGATGCCTTGCTGCTGGACCGTAAGAAAGACTGAGACAGACACAGAAATAAATTAATAAAATGGTGTTTATTCTGTACAGCAGGACATGTTCTCTTCATGAGGTCTAGCCCCAAACTGACAGGATTCTCTGATTGACAGGACATGGTACCGCCAGGCAGTGCAACAAATGGTAACATGCGAGTTCTAAGTGCTCTTAAAGGGGCGGCAGCTAATATTAAGCCCCATGCTTAATGTGTGCTTCACATGATTGTAGGGACAGTGAATATGAGCAGCACTCAAACAAGCTATAATGTATTAACATTACAACAAGAAATGTTAAAGAAAACATTTTTAAGCATGGCCTACAGCACTTTACTTAACAGTACTCCGCTGCAGGGGTGGGGGGGGAGGAATCTGGACTACACAGGGGACCAGTCAGAGTAGCACCATGGGGAGAGGAAACACCATAACAACTTTGAAGCTTGGACAAGGTGACAAGTGCTATAGTGCTGGGAAGGAAGAAACATAGAAACATGGACTTTGCTGGCAGATAAGGACCACTTGGCCCACCTAGTCTTCCCATTTCCCTACCTTTTAGACAAGCTGCAGATCCTAGTTAACCAAGAGCCTACTTCTTCCTACCCCCCCCACCAGAATTACCGTATGTCTGTCCTATGCATTCTTGAATTCCCCCACTGTTTTTGACCACACGACCTCCTCAGGAAGGCCGTTCCATGCATCCACCACCCTCTCTGTGAAAAAATACTTCCTCACATTGCCTCTGAGCTGTACCCCCTCTATCTTCAGATTGTGTCCCCTTGTTCTTGCAGATCTCTTTTTCTGAAAGATACTACCCTCTTGGACTTTGTTGATTCCCTTGAGGTACTTGAAAGTTTCTATTGTGTCCCCTCCTCTTCCTCCTTTCCTCAAGGTTATACATATCAAGCTCCTTTAGTCTTTCTTCATATGGCTTCTGTTGCAGACCCTGAACCATTTTGGTTGCCCTCCTCTGGACTGCCTCCATCCTGTAGGTGGAGAGGGTAAGAGAGGGAAGGGTAGTAGCTGGAGGATACCCAAATGCAAATTAATATTTCAATAACAGTTTCAAAACAGTAATAATAATAATACCAGTTGGACTGTCCATTTGAAGAGACAAGCCTAGAAGAAAAAAAACATTAATGCAGATATGCAGTACCATAGCAACAGGTGCAATGAGATAGGTACCAGAAGACATTTACTGCAAACACTTAACCACAGCGAATACCATGGGCAGTAGAAGAATTAGTCTCAAAATGCACTGAATCCGGTCACCCAAAGTTCACAAACTCTGTCGACGTTTCCAGTCAGTGGGAATGGTGGCATGTGTGGCTTGAACCAGTTCCTGACAGGACGGTGTCAGATCGTTAAAAGCAACCCAGGAGTTCTATACACTGTCAAAGTCGAACCACTTGACTCTGTAAATCCAAGATTCATTTGTGTACTTCTTTCATAATATCTTCTCGATCTGGTACACTGGTGTGTGTACAAGAGAGTCCGAAGAAGAAGAAGAAGAAGAAGAAGAAGGCTGAGAATTCCCAGGAAGGTCATCTGGCTGATCAGGCAAAACAGGATGCAGCTGGAGAGTGTCAGGACCGGTGTGTGTACAAGAGAGGAAGAGGAAGAGGTAGACGAAGAAGAAGATGAAGAAGGCTGAGAAGTCCCAGGAAGGTCATCTGGCTGATCAGGCAAAACAGGATGTGGCTGGAGAGTGTCAGGACCATGGGGATCTGGAGAAACTGGTTGCAAGTTGTCGGAAGGAATTTCAGATTCAGAGAATATGGGAGGCTCAAACACATCTTCATTACTGGGAAGACTGGGATCATCTGGAAAGGTGTTACTAAGGTACCCATGTTTCAACCGACTGATGTGGATATTGTTGTGACCAACCTTTCATCAGACTTATGTCGTAGACAAATGTGAAATGTAGGAAGCTTCTGTACAATGTAGAAGGGACCAGTCCAATGGCGATGCAGTTTCTTGGTGGCGCCTGGAACTAGCACAGATTGGTACAAGTAGACAATGTCCCCAACAGAAAATGAAGGTTCATGTGACTTGGCTGCTGACATTTTCTGCATGGCAGATTTTCTCTGGCCCAACATGTTGACTGCAACACATCTGGAAAGTTCAAGTTGATCCAGCATTGGAATAATGAAAGATGAAGCCAGGAGGAGAAAGGGGGGGTCCTGGACCTGGGGGGCAGTGTAGCCAGATTCAGGTAGTGGGGACTAGGAGACACCCTGGGCGAAATGGATCCAAGATCCTGGTTCTCCATGCCTGGTACTCATACCCAAGGGCTCCACACTTAGTGGGCTGGTGACTTGGCCAGCCTCGGAGTGTCATCATACTTGGGCGGTGTTGTGCAATGCCAGGTCTATTACTGCCAGTCTTGTTGGGTTAGCAGACCTGGTGTGAATCACCAAGACCTGGCGGGAGAAAACCTCTGGCCCCATTTTGGAGTCAGCTGTTCCAGCTAGGTTCTCAGTGATGCACCGCCTGAGAATGGATTGCAGGGGTGGGGGTGTAGCAGTGTGTTTTAGATCAGAATTGGACCTTGTAGTTGTTCTGTTGGGAGAGACCAGATCCTTTGACTGTAAGTGGTCACAGGTGTGGGATGCAGGATTCTTCTCGTATACCATCCACCCTGGGGCAAGAAGCAATTCCTGCAAGAAGTTGTGGACTTCATTGTCGACATGGTGTTTGGATTCGCCCAGATTGTTGGTTCTGGGTGACTTCATAGAAACATAGACTTTGACGGCAGATAAGGGCTGTTTGGTCCACCTAGTCTGCCCACATCAATGCCTGGGTTGACGAAATTTCACAGTTTGGGCAGGACTTCCTCCAGCTTATGAGTTCACTGGGTCTCACACAAGTGGTTACCTCTGCAACACACAACTGTGGCCACTCACTGGACCTGGTCTTCCTACTGGGGATGGAGATATCCAACGTGGTGGTGGAATCCATTGGGTGGTCTGACCATTGCACTATAAGGTTAAATTTCCTGGCTCCCCCCAATAGGCCTGATCCTGTGGAGATGGTGCAGTACCACCCTTCAATGGATGTGACCCCAGATGGCCTAATGGTGGTACTTGACCTATCAGGATTTCCGAGTGCAAGCATGGGTCCAGAGAATCTGGTGCAAGCCTATAATAAGGCTGTGACAGAGGTTCTGGTTGCCATTGCTCCTGTCCAAGTTCATCTCCTCACCCTTCACCCTTAGTCCTGTGGTTTGATGGGGCATTGAGGGAGCTGAGGCAACTGGGGTGAAGGATAGAGTGCTGCTGGCGGAAATCAGGCCTTGAAGCCGACAGGCTTAGATTGATGGATCATTATAGGGTCTATCAATCGGCTATCTCACATAAGAAGCCAGAGTTCCTGTCCAGCGAGATTGCCACAGCACAGAATCAACCAGCTCAACTCTTTCGAACTCTGAACAGACTGTGCAATCCAGCCTGTCTTCAGATTTGGAAAGTGTTTTCACAGGAAAAGTATGAAGAGTTTGCTTGATTCTTTGCTGATAAGGTTGCTGACATCAGATCTGAGATCCATGCAGCTCACTCTAAAGGGGGTAACGGTGGCTGGTGGAAATTACTACTCGCAGTCTGGTTGGTGTGACTTTGACCAGCTGGAGCTGGCAGAGATCATGCAGATTGTCCAGACTGTGCGGCTGACCTGCTGCAGTTTGGATCTGGGTCCAACTCGCCTCTTAGTGGAGTGTGTTGATGTCATCTGCCCAGTCCTTGCAGAGACAGTCTGGTGTTCAATGCAGTCAGGTGAGTTTTCGGACTCCCTCAAGGAAGTGGTGGTTACACCCCTCCTTAAAAAAGCTTTGCTCGACCCAGACTGTCCTGCCAACTACAGACCAGTCTCTAACCTTCCCTTTGTAGGGAAGGTTATTGAGAAAGTGGTCACGCAGCAGCTAGAGAATCATTTACCCATCCATGATCCTCTCCAGTCGGGATTTTGGAAGAGGCATAGCATGCAGATGGCCCTTGTTTGGGTGCTCAATAATCTCCTAATAACGAGAGATCAGAAGAGCCATTCCATCCTGGTTCTTCTTGATCTCTGCAGTGTTCAACACCACAGACCATGGGGTGTTGTTTGAGCAATTGCAGTTCATCTGTGGCCTGTCTGGTATGGTCCTCAGATGGTTCCATTCTTTTCTCACTGACAGATCTCAGAGGGTGGTGTCTGGGGTTTATTCCTCGGGATCATTCTCTCTGCCATGTGGGGTGCTGCAGGGCTCGGTGCTGTCCCCCATGTTGTTCGAGGTGTATATGCTGCTGCTAAGGGACACTGTAAGATGATATTGGCTGGGTTTTCACTACTATGCAGAAGGACAAAGAACCTCAGTGTGCAAGCACCGAGGCAATGGTTACCCCAAAGGGCACTGGCCGGGAAGCCACGTTTCAAAGAAATACAAATACTATGCAGATGATACACAGCTATACTTGTTTTTTGTGCCCGAACAGGCGAGTGTGGTTTCTGTGTTTAACAACTGCCTCACTGAGATCCAGGACTGGATGACTTCCAGCTGGCTGAAGTAGAATCCTGACAAGACTGAGGTGCTGGTTGTAGAACCAGGTTACTGAGTAGAGGGGTCAGCGGCTGGTCTGTCCTCTGGGCTTTGGCTTGGGGTCCGACAGCTGCAGACCTCTGACAGGCGCGGAATCTGAGTGTTATCTTTTATGATAGTCTAACACTTCGGTCTCAAGTGTTGGCCGTCATCTAATCCTCTTTTTACCTTCTGAGAAATATTGCTCGGATTAAGAATCTTGTTCTGCCCAGTGACCTTCCAACCTTGGTTCACGCCTTTGTGACCTCCCGCCCCCTGACTGCTGTAACTCCCTGTACCTAGGGCTACCAGGAGTTGACATCTGCTGCTTGCAGCTGGTGCAGAACACTGCGGCCAGGTTGCTGACTGGGGTATCTCGATCCATCCATATTACTCCTGTTGCTGTGCAAACTGCACTGGTTGCCAGTGCAGTGTCAGATCACCTTTAAGGTCGGCTTGCTGACCTATAAAGCCCTACATGAACAGGGTCTGAGCTACCTGAAAGAGCTCCTTCATCCCTACAGCCCTTTCTGAATGCTCCACTCCGACGATGAGGGATTGCTAGAGATTCCCAGTGTTTGGCTGAAGTCATCTGGGGCTCGTGCATTTGAATTTGAGGTCCCTAACCTATGGAATTCTCTACCTCGCCGGATATGAGAATGCCAGACTGTGGAAGGCTTTAAAACTGCTTTAAAAACTTATCTGTTTGCACTTGCCTTTCCTGATTGTACTGATTGAGTAAGTCTCTGTATGTGGATTTTATTTATTTATTGATTTTAATGTACAGGCGCTATTATCTCTTGGAATAGCGCCTTTTTAAAAATAAAGTGAACTGAATTGAAAATTTAATTGACTTTGGAACCTCTAGCAGTGATGGATCCCTGTCCAATGGAGTTCTTGGATGCTGTCCATGAACCAAAAAAAATGGTGTACTGTCGATACAGGGGCTTGTATTGCAGGCAAAATGAACAAAGGGAACAAAGTGGTCCCAAATGTCATGAGTTTCATTCAGGTACTTAGAGAGTGTGTTGAGAATGGTAGACATTATTCTTTCACTTTGTCCATTGCATTGTGGACAATAATTGGCTGTGCGAGTCTTTTTTATGTCGAGAAGTTTGCATGTTTCTCGGACAATAGTTGAAAGGTAGTTATTGCTTTTGTCTGAATGCAGGTACGAGGGGGTACCATGGTGACAAATGACTGTTCTGAGGAAGGCATTTGCTACAGCGGCAGCTTTAATGTCTTTTAGGGGGATTCATTTCAAATACTTTGTAAGGTAGTCCACAAAGACAAGAATGTATTTGTTGCCATTGTCAGAGCATGTAGGTAAAGGCCCAAGAATGTCTGCGCTGACTCTTTGAAATGGCTCAGTGGCTACAGGCATTGGAATAATGTGCGCCTTTGTCGGTTTGGCAGCAGGCTTACTTTGGGAGCAGGGCTGGCAGAATTTGACAAATCGGACAATGTCCTTGTTCATTTGAGGCCAGAAGTGGTGAAACCTTGTCTTTTCGAGAGTTCTGTGGATTCCCATATGACCTCCAGAAAATGGAGAGGTGTGAATGGAGAGAAGAACTTGATTGACTAGAGTCTGGCACAACTAGCTGTACATGAGTTCTATCCATTCGATGGCCCTTGCCTTCTTTGGTCCAACTGTGGAAAAGCACACCATCACTGAGGAAGTACTGAGAAGCAAAGAAAAGTACATCCCGGTGATGTTGCTTTTGTTGTGGTAAGGTTCCAGACTCTAAGTAAGAGATTATGTCTGCGACTTTAGGATCTGTTGTTTGTTGCATTTTGACCATCGCCAGGGAGAGATCAGAAGTAGAGGAGGTGAGAAGCTCTCCAGCTGCTTGCAGTAAGTGAGAATTTGTATTTCTTTCTGTAGAAGCAGTTGGTAGCAGCAAAGCAGCTTGAGGTGTGGTAGGGGTCTCCACAGGAAGCACATCCGTGGTGTGGAAAGGAAGAGCTTGTAAGCAGGATTCTTCATCTGTTGAGGATGATGCAGAGGGATATCGTCTCCAGCTAACACCATCAGGATTGGAGTGAACTCGATGTGGTCTGTACTGAATTTCAAAACTGTAGGATTGCAGCATGGCAATCCATTGGACGAACTTGCCTACTGGCTTCTTCATTTTGAATAACCATCTGAGGGCAGAGTGATCAATGATAGTTGTAAAGGAGGGGTAGCACAGGTAACAGTCAAAATTTTTTTACAGCAAATACTATGGCAAGACATTCTTTTTCTGTGATGCCACAGTTTGCTCAGTTGAGGAGAGGGAGCACCCGGCATAGGAAACAATTCGTTCTGTTTCATCTTGTATTAGACATAGCATGGTGCCTACTGCAAAGGAACTAGTATCTGAGTAGAGTTTGAAGGGTTGGTTGAACCGTGGGTAGGCCAATACTGGAGAAGAGATTAGTTTTTCTTTCAAGGCATAAAAGGCTTCTTTGCACTCAGAAGTCCATGTATAGTCACATCCCTTTTTGGTGAGGGAGTACAGTGGAGCTACAATCTTGGCATAGTTGCAACTAAACCTTCTTTAGTATCCAGACAAGCCTAGGAGAGCTCTAAGGTTTTTGAGGTTGTTAGGTTCTGTATAGTCTGTGTCTGCTAAGAGCTTGTCTGGATCTGGAGAGATGCCTTGAGAAGTAACAATATGTCCCAGGTAATGAATTTGATGCTGTGCAAAACAACACTTCTCTGGGCGAAGCTTGAGGTTGGCTTGTCTGAGATGTTCAAACAGTTCTTTGAGATGCTGGAGGTGTTCTGGCAAAGTTCTGCTGAAGATAATAACATTGTCTAGGTAAACTAGGCAAGATTTCCAAGACAACCCACACAGTACAGCTTCCATAACATGCTGAAATGTGGCTGGACTGTTCTGAAGTCCCAAAGGCAGTCTTTTGAATTGAAAAAGTCCCAAGTGGCAGCACCAGGCTGTGTATAGATGAGAAGCTGGATCAATGGAGACTTGGTAAAACCCACTCTGAAGGTCTAGAGTAGTGAAGTAAGCTGGGCTGGCCATGTCAAGACTCTCTAAGGTTTCGCACTGGCCACTGAACCACTAGCTATTAAGATTCAGGAGAGTAAAGAAATTAAAGGGATCCCAGGGATGGGGGTCAGCATAATTTAACATTATATGCGGATGATCTTTTGTTACCCACCCCAGGGAATCTATCCCAGCCCTACTTCAAAAAATGTAAGAATTTGCCCATTTTCCAGGATATAAATTAAATCTCCAGAATCAGAACTATTCTATTTAGGGAATAGAAGGGATGGAATGGAAGACCAAACATGAGGGCTAAAAAGGGCAAATGAATATTCCACTTACCTGGGAATAAATGAAGGAGGAAACCTAAATAAAACTATGTAAGTGGAATTATGCACCCCATTTCGACACAATATTAGCAGATCTCAGCCTCTGGAAGGCGTTGATAATATCATGGCTAGGGCGAATAAATTTACTAAAAATGAACATACTGCCACATATTTTATACGTGATGCAGATGGTCCCATTTTCTCCAACAGCCAAGGACATTAATAGGTTAGAGAACAGATTCTCGGACTTCATATGGCGAGGGAAGAGGGCCAGGATGAAGCTGGATAGGCTGAAGGTACCAAGGGAGAAGGGGGGTTTAGAGTTCTCAGACTTAAAGGGATACTTTTTGACCACACAATACAGATATATCCAAAATTGGGTCAATAGAGGAGAGGCAGCCTCCTGGGCCGAACTAGAAGGAGAAAGAACAGATGGGACCAGATTGAGTTCCTACCTGTCACCCTCGGGGCACGCTTATAAGAGGGTACCCAACCCGAACTCAATGGCATTGGCTGTACTAAAGGCCTGGAAAGCTCTAGTTGGAAGGATGGGTGCAGGAGATGACCATACACTTTTAGTGCCAGTGGCTAAGAATCCAGAGTTTCTGAGGGGACTGGAGGATTTGGGATTTGAGGTCTGGGAAAATAGGGGGAAATCAAAGTATAGAGGATCTATGCGACAGAGCAAGGCTACAATCCTTTGCTACCATAAGGGAATCAGTGAGAATATTGGCTCTCCATTTCTACCAGTTTCTGCAGGCACAGAACTTTTATTGTTAGTTAAACAGAACACCAAGAGGAGCTTCCCCACTTGCAGTTATAGAGCAAGAGATCTATAGGGCTAGAACTCTTGAAAAGGGATAATTGGGAGAGCAGCTAAAATAGACAGAACAAGTCTTCCTGATAATACTGCAAGAACTAGATCCTAATGGGAAGCAGACCTAGGTATTAATATTGTAGAAGACAACTGGCAGCATATAATAACATCTCACATGGGGTTATTACTACGTAATCATTTTAAGGAAGCACATTATAAATTTATCCATAAACTATTTTACCGACAAAGCATGGTAATTAAATTTTGCCCAGGGATCTTGGCTGACTGCCAAAGATGCAAAGCAGCCAGAGGCACAAACTTTCATTATTTTTGGGACTGCCCAATGTTGCAGGCATACTGGAAGCTCATAGTTCAAAACATATCTCAAATTAGTGGTAAGGAGGTAGACTTTTTGGCCCGTCCCTCCTGTTTGGGGTAAAGACATTGGTAGATGGAGAATGGGCACTATACACAAGATGGGTGAGGGTGACATTGGTGGTGGCCCGCCAGATCATCCTGAACACCTGGGTGTCAGTGACCCCCCCCCAACAGTAATAATGTGGAAAAATGTCCTGTTAAATACTTTAGCCACAGATAGGCTCACCTACACCTTCAAAGATAATGAGGAAAAGTTCTTATGGGAATGGGACATGTTGTTGTCCTCCCTCTCTCCTATCGAGTCGCAGGCCCTGCGATTGGAACTTATGGACTAAGCATAAGCATTAGTGTGGTGAATAGATTAGGCTAACATCTGAATCTAGTCACTGTTATTCTGGCAGCTTCTGGCCAAACTAACCTTGAATCAAGTGCTCCAGAGATTATCATAATGATAAATGTATCTTCTCCCTATTCTAGGTAACCTGTGCTTAATAAAATAGGGATATTCACTAATCAGATAGCAGAATGAAATATATATCATCTTAGTTTCTTAATTTTCTGACTTTGATATTTTCTAATTCCTTTTCTACTCTACCTGTCAGATTTGTATATAATTAGTTGGCTACTAGTTTTAATACAGGCCCTTAAAATCAAACTAAATAACCAGCTAAAGGTATACATAGAAAATTCAGGCCTGAAACAATGGTATATTATACACAGTCTACACACAACAGTTAGATATAATCCTGAATATGAAGTCATATCGCTCTTGATGACTGTTGTCGTGATTGCAAAATGTAACAGGTGACCTGCATATATCTCTTTCTTTCTAATTCTTGTTACTGTTATGTATTTATTGATGTGAAAACCAATAAAGATATAATAAAAAAAAGGACTCTCTAAGGCATCTTCGGTTGTAGGTAAGAGATGAGCAACCTGCACCGTGTAGGCATTGGGTTTTCTGTAGTCTACCACAAAGCGATACCCCTTGTCCTTCTTTACCACCAGGCAAGGTGCACCCCAGGGATTTGTAGACTCTTCAACAATGTCTTGTTCCAGCATGTCTTTGATTATGCCACCTAGAACTTGTTTCTGTTTGTGTCCCACCTTGTAGGCTCACTAACAGATTGGTTTCTGGTTGGTCTGCACCTCGATGGTGTGTTGTAGGATATCACAGCATCCGAGCTTGTTATGTGGACCAACAAAGACATCCAGGTAATTCTCCAAGAATTTCAAAAGTTGTTGTTTTTCTGTTGGAGATGCTGGAAGTTTTGAAGAGGATAGTAGTTCCTTACTGAGGGGTAACACTGGTGAAGCTGGAGTGGTTGTGATAGTACTACCAGGACCAGAGTTGATGGAACCTGGCTGAGGCTGAGATAGATCTGGTCCCCTGTAAACAAGCAGACAAACTTTCCAATATCTGCACCCTTTGAGCTGATTACTGGCTCATCTGTGAAGTTACAGCATTTTTGGAAGACTGTGTCACCATGCACAGCAGACAAGGTGTTTCCTGGAAGAAGACCCGATGAATGCAGAGCAGGGGATTCCATGATGATGCCAACAACACCTAGTGGAAGCAGTTCACCTCAAATCTTGGCAATCAAAACCATCTCTGTCTGAGGAGGCACAGTGACTAAGTCTGTAGCTGTGAGTTGCCTCCGAGGGTCTAGTGGCAGTTTGTTTGATGCAAAGTCCAATATGGCTTTGTGGGTTTTGAGGAAGTCCAGGCCAAGAATTAGTAGTGGTTGTAGATCAGGCACTAGGCAGAACTTGACAGTAGCTTGGTGAGCCAAAGTGTAGCTTGAGATGGGCCACAACTGTGATAGGTACCATAGCAGCACTAACTGTGATAACATACTTTTGGTCAGTTGGAGATACATTAGGTAAGTGAGAAATAGCTTGGTTGTGCAGAATACTATTGTTGATAACTGAGATTTCTGCTCCAGTGTCGACCAAGGCATGCGTGGACCAGTCTCTGATGGTTACAGGACATAGTTTGCTAGGAGTGGTGATTTGATGACAGGTACCTTTGCCCCTGGAAGCAATACAGTGCCAGAGTGGGTAGTTGGAGAATGCTGTTTGCTTGAATTGAGAGAGTCAGAGGGGCAGTCAGTTGCTGTGTTCCCCAGCCAAACAAAAGCCCCAAGTCTGTTAGGCAGCACTCATTTCCCTGATCCTGGGAGTAGCTGCGATTATTTTGCTGATTGTGCTGTGGTGGACGTCTTTGGTTCTCTTGATTTCTGTTGTAATACTTCAGCTTTCAGTAGAGTGGCAATGTGTCCTCTGAATCCACACCACTGGCAGGTCACAGGTTATCGTAAAGGGGAAGGTGGATCAGGTCACTGTTGATGTGGTTGCAGAGAACTGACAGAAGTAGCAGAGGAAGCAGCTGGGCTGAGGTGTAAGCTATTGACAGGATCAGCTTGAGTATCACTGCTTGTTGCTGCTGGACATATGTTGTAAGTGCAGCCATTTGTGAGGACTGAGGTGCTTGTACGCTGGTGGAGTGGAACATGGATATGGATTCCTGTGCAAGTCATGCAGCTTGGATTGTGTCCATCTAGGTTGCTGGCTTTTCTTGAATTATATAAGTTCGGAACAGAAGCAGCAGTTCCCGGACAAAGGCTGTGATTTTTTTTTCTTTTTCTGTTTATGCTTCTGCTGCCCAGCCCCCTTCCGTCCAGCCACTCCAGCCCCATCACCCCGGTATCGACTGGACTTACCTCTTACATTAGTGAGGTGCCAGCTAGCCAGATGTGGAGCCTGCGAGGGGCTGGCTTCATCCTGCCAGCCAATGTTATTTTCTCCTCCTTTTTGCCTGTCCCCCAAGTGTGGCGAGGCAGCATGCAATGACGCCAATGGCCGGGCCACACATGCTTCCACATGCCACACGCCGGGCATCTGCCCCACAACTGCCCCCTACATATGGGCCCGCTGTGCCAGCCCCCAGCCACTGCTAGGGGTCAGTCAGGCAGTGGGCTCCATCCCCATCCTCCCCTGGAGAGAGCTGTCCTTCGGTTGCTCGATCCTCTCCCGTCCCAGCTGACCCTTGGTGGCCCACTTGCACCGCAAACATGGGTTGTTGGCATGGCAGGAGGTAAGGCATGATGCCTCAGCCCTCCATGCCACTGGTCCGGCCCAAAGGCTGTGATCTAATCTTTTTCTGTTTTCTGCAGACGTCTGCAGTGTGACTCAGTGTCCACTATGAATGCTTTTAGAGATTCAGAGGGTTGCATGGTGCGTTCCCACAGCTGTTGTTCCAGTAACCAGGGCAGATGTGCTTGGACAAAATGGTCTCTGAAAGTTGTATACAGAGTAGCAGTATCTCTATTGACTTGTTCTGTAAGTGCGTTGAACCAGGGAATGGCAGCCCCTCTCAGAAGCAAGCGCAAGGCATTGGAAATGCGTAAAGGATCAGTCCAACCACTGAAGGCAATCCAGGCTTGGAATTGTTTGAGCCAGTTGACAGTAACTTCATGAGGCAAGGCTGAGAAGGGTACTGGCTGTAGGCTGGTATGGACCATGGACTGAGGTGAAATAGTCTATGTAAGTAAGGTCATCTTGAATGGCTTGCACAGCTGGTGTTCCCTGAGCCGAGAGGGAAGACTGGATGTCATGCAGGATGGTTTCTATTTTGTAGCCCCATGCCCCTGAGGTGGGTGAAAGCAGAACTCCAGACGCTCCAGAGCTCATATCTGAGTCGTCTTTGGACATCGTGGTTGGAGACGAGCTTCGGTTCACTGAGTGAAGGTCATAAAAATGAGAAGGAGTTGCCATCATGCAGGAGATGGGATGTCGTGGAGTAGATGGAGTGCCATAAAGAAAATATTTTTGTAGACAACAGTACAATTACTTGTCAGCAATGTCCATCAAATGATGTCTTAATAAACAATTCCAACTCAATTCTGTGTTGTCTGTTATTTAAATAAAGATTTTGTGGCAAAAATCAGCTATTTGTTGCCGTGTCTATTTATTTTAATTGGTTTGCCATTGATTTCTATGGAGTGAGGTCATCTGAACATGCTGGTGCCCTTCACAACATGGCCGCTGAACCTGGACATGCAATTCCTGTTTACTGACTTTACCAGGATGCCCAGCAGCAGGAGGGTTAAGGGTCACCTCCTTTCTTGTACAGTAAGCAAAGATGGCTGTTTGGTGCCACGAGGCTGCTGTACTGCTCTGTGATGGGCAAAATGGCAATTCCCATGGCTGCTGTCCTTCTTGGTTTTGGTCTGCTGCCAAGGACCCTTACTTTCTTTCTGTTTTGCCAGGCCCACTGGTTGCAGCTGCTGGTGGACTCCTTGGTGCTGGACTGTATGAAAGACTGAGATGGGCACAGAAATAACAAGGCATAAAATAAGTGGGTTTGCATCACAATTTGTGACCCAAGAATCGGGAAACGTGAGTCAAATGTGGCAATGATTAGCAGTCATTGCTAATCATTGCCAACTGGCCCTGGGTCCTTTAAAAATGCCCTCTTGGGCCTTTTGGGGCGCATGCTGCTTTAAATTTTGTTTGTTTGTTTTTCCCCTCCTCCTCCCCTGCGCCATGCCCAGTCTCTCCTGATTGGCCAGCTCCCCCACCCAGTGTATGCACGGAGAAACTTGAGAACGTCCTCTTGAGCCTGTCACCCCAGCAAGCAGGTTCAGGACTTCCAACCAGAGCAGAAAGGTAAGTTCCAATTACTTTTTTCCATTTATTAGACTTTTTTTTTGTTCAGGTATTTAATATTCTGTTTTGCAGGGAGGAGCATCCCCGGGTTGCGAGAGGAACCACAGGGCAGCGAGGAGCAGAGCAGGCCAAGTGAGAGGGGACCCGACCGGGACCAGACAGGGCAGGCATCATGGCATGATGCAGATTTGGTGCCAGAGCAAGTGGCTCAGGAGCAGAGCTGACCTGATGATTGGGAGGTTCCAAAAAAGTAAGAACTTTTCTTTGTATATTGTCAGAGAGCCTGAAGAAGGAGTGAACTACGGGAGGGCATGGACTGGGCAGAGGTATGACTAAGGGGGGACGGCTGGGCACTGGCGGGCATGTTGTGGATTCTGACCTGCGACGGGTAGGGGGGCGCTGCTGCAGATGATCAGAGGGTGCTGAGCTGAACAAGCAGATCGAGACATTAAGTGCTGTGCCCTGCAAGTTGCAGTGATGGCAAAGTCATTTAAAAGTAAATGTGCCCTGCTTTTGCAGAGGTCGAAAAGCATAAGTAAACCACAAACAAGTCATTGTGCCCTGTGCAGTCAGTGATGAGAAAGACATTTAAAAGTAATCTGTGCCCTGCCTTGCAGAGAGAATGATAAACAAGTGTTGCGCCGGTAGTTTTGCAGTGAAATGAAAAAGACATTTAAAAGTAACTTGTACCCTACCTTTGCAGAGATGGGGAAAAACATTTTTAAAAGAATCTGTGCCCTGCAGATCTGAAATGAAACTAAGTGTTGTGCCCTGTAGTTTTTGCAGTGATTGGAAAAGACTGATTACAAATTAAGACACTAGCCCTGCTGCCAGCTAAGAGCTAATTGCTGTAGCAGTGAACTTTGGGGAAGTGTTTAGTTCACAGCTCTGAAACTTTAAGTGTGTGTCCTGCCTATGGCAGAGATTGGGGACAAGTAAGACTATGCCCTGCTGCCAGCTTTCCTGCAGCAGTGAACTTTTGGGGAAGTGAAGTCTGTTTCTGTTCACAGCTCTGAAACTTTAAGTGTGTGCCCTGCCTATGGCAGAGAGGGGACAAGTAATTAGACTGCTGCCAGCTTTCCTGCAGTAAGAGCAAGTTGTTCTGTCACAGCTGGCTCTGAAACCTAAGTGTGTGTCCTGCCTCACGGCAGAGATCAGGACAAGGTAAACATAATGCCCTGTTGCCAGTTTTTTCCTGCAGCTGTGAACTTTGGAGAAGTGTTCTGTTCACAGCTCTGAAACTTTAAGTGTGTGCCCTGCCTATGGCAGAGATGGGGACATTTTGGGGGAAGGGGCTCGGGGGTTACAGCAAATCTGCAGCTGCCATGTATCTTTTTTTTTTTTTTTACACAGAGAAAGTAGCCAGATTACAGTAATGTGCTAAATTCATTGCTTGACAGACTCTTGTTTTGCCAACTTCAAACTTTTTAATTGCAGTCTGACATGGCTGGAGTTAAATTAGCAACTGCAGAGGGATGGCGTCAAAAATATGACCCAAAAAAAAACTGGCTACAGATTAGCAGTGAGGGAGACTGTACAGTGCATGTTAGTTGCAAATTGTGCTATGAGTAAAGAGATGAGCTACGTGGGTTGAGGAACTTCAGTGAGGCAGTAATTGCAGGGATTATAGGCCCCCAGCTAAAAGCTGACACCATCCGGAAACATCTTCTGACACAGCAGCACAAGAAAGCTGTTAACATTTTCAAATTTTGGTAGAAAGAGGTCACCACTTGATATGTATCGCCATACCACAATTGGTACATTTAAAATGGGGGGGGGGTTAGGGGTTTGAAATGAGACTTAAAACATTTAATTTATTGCAGGGAGAGCTTTCAGTAATGCAGAGGAATAGCATAGAATGATTCTAGGCAGGCTGATGGAGATCCTGTATATGATGGCCAAAGAGGACGTCCCTATTAAAAAGTTTGAAGTGACAGCAGAACAACAGAAGCGCCATGGAGTTCATTTGGGCAATAAATACAATAACACTGTTAGTGGGAAAGAACTCACAATGCGTATTGGCAAGCATCTAGAAGTACACCTGCTGGCAACTGTCAAAAATGCAAATTATTTTTCAGTGCTTATGGACTGTAGTACTGACAGTGGTGTAACAGAAAAGGAACTGGTCTACATAAGTTAGGTAAATCCCATCAATGGTCATGTGGATACTACGTTTTTACGAATGAAAGCTGTATCAGATGGCACAAGTCAGGGATTGAAAAAACTCCTTTTAGACATTTTTACAGAGTGTGGCCTTAATATAAAAAACATGGTTGGGTTTGGGGCTGATGGGGCATCTGTCAACATGGGTGTAAGATGGTGTCTTGCTGCTCTTTTAAGGGAAGACATACAGTGGTTAGTTGGTGTTCATTGTTTCCCACACAGAAGAGAACTGGCCATAAAAGACGCTTTGGATAACATTTATTTCAATGATGTTTCAAACTTTCTGACCCAACTGTTTTATCTCTATCAGAAAAGTCCTAAGAGACTCAGAGAGTTACGGTTCCTTGCCCAGACCACGGAGGTGTCTGTTGAAATGCCCAAGAAGGCCCATGGCACACGTTGGGTGCAGCATAAACTTCTTGCTACCCATGCTGTTACCATGCGGTGCTTTACTGGAAACATACCAATCTCACCCACCTCCAAAATATGCTTCAAGGCTGCTTTAGGGAGCTGGAGGGCTGGTTCACTGAACACCGGCTCATACTTAACTATGATAAAACAAAATCCATGATGTTTGCCCATCGACAAAACCCCCTCAATACCGCACAGCTCTCTCTAACAAACATACTGGGCACCCATATTGAACAGGTCTCCTGCTTTAAATATCTTGGCATCACTCTTGACACATCCCTTACATACCATCAACATATTAAGATTCTCTCCACCTCTGTCAATACCGTCTTGGCATCCTCTACAGACATAGACATTGCCTCCCCCACAGGCCCTAAGGCTTGCGGTGTTACTAGCTCTGTCCTTTCATTAATTGACTATGGTATAACTATTTATGGTGGCGGCTGACCAATCGGCACTTAACAGCATCAGAACAGCACTCAATAAAGCCTGCTGCCATCACTAGCAGCCCTAGACAGACACATACCTGCTTACTCTACTCTCAAGTGGGCTGGCTTACCTTTGAAGGGAGGCTTAAATATCACACCTGTCTCCAAGCCAAAAAGATCCTTATGAAACTCACACCAACCGAATTACACCACCTCATCCAACTGGCCCCCAATAGGAGCACCCCGAGACGGCTGGCCGGGACCACCATCAAAGTCCCCATCTGTAGGACCTCGCTAGGACAAAGATCCTTCCGGTATCGTGCTCCCCTCTGGCTTAACAACATACCATCTTCCATCCTACTCACCCCCATCCAAAGTCAATTCAAATCAGGGACCAAGTTTTTTCTCCTCAACTCTGTGACCTGCAAATGTTCCCCTTCTGTCCCCTGGACTGGCTGACCACAGGGGCCACCTCACCGGCTCGATCTTCTCAACTGCCAGATTTCTTTTAACTGAGCCCTGGCGCTAACCATATCCTGTATTGTTGAACATGGTAATTGTCCTGTTGGAAGCCTCTAACCAGACGGCCTCTACTGTGTAACCCTACGATTTCCATTCTGACGAATAGCTTTAACATATGCTATGATGTTAATCTTTGTCGTATTGTAATGTCACTGGTTTTGTGGAATTTTGAACACTCTGTTGTTGTTATGTCCTGTCCTGAATGACGTGGAGCCTTTGCAAAGGAATCCTTGACTCAAAGGTTGTAATTCCGAAATGTTCAATAAATAAATAAATAAAAATAAATCATTCCCCATAATTGGTGTCCATTCAGAATCTATGGCCGTAGACCCAACTCATGACCAGGCCAAAGCCAAGGGAATGTTGCAAATCATGACTAAATTCCAAATGGTGGCACACCTTTTGTATTTTGAACAGCTGCTTCAGCCACTTGCCAGGTTCTCACTAGCACTTCAAAAAGAAGTAGTTGAAATGCCAGAGCTACTTAGCTCTGTTGAAACTTTGAGTAACACTCTTGACCATGCTAAGCAGAGTGGTCCAATAGGTGGCAGTGAACTTGACATTCTCTTAAAAAATGGGTCTGATATTCTTTCAGGAGCATGTGCTCAAGTCACATACAAGGGTGTGAAATTAACATATTTTAGTAGCCAAGTTGTTAAAACTTTTAAACAGCAAACTAAGAAATACATTACAAACATTGAGAACTGTTGTGAACAAAGGTTTGGTTTGACTGATGAAAGTAATATCTATAACTGTGCAAAAGTGTTAGATACCAGAATTTGGCCAGCAGTTGCAGACAGAAAGGAACTGGAGCTGTATGGTAACAGTGACATTACTGCAGTAGCCGACCACTTTTCAGCACTTTTGCAGCCTGACTGTGACAGCACTCTGCTACTTGCAGAATGGCAAGAGTTTTAAGATTTTTGCTCAAACCAATTTCATCAATCTTTCTGCCTCTGCTATCTGGTCAAAGCTGGCATCTGCTATCTGGTCAAAGCTGGCATGTGATTTCCAAAATTCTTATCCAAATCTGTTGAAGCCTGTCATTGTGTTTAGAGTATTTCCTGTGTCTAACGCAATTGTAGAAAGGTGTTTTTCAACTATGAACAAGGTAAAAGCTGACTGGAGAGCAAGTCTGGCAGGGGATACTGTAGAAACATTGATTAGTATTAAAAAGCAGGGCCCCCTCTCAAGCTGAACTCAGCCCATACAGGGCTGTAGACATATTTTTGTGATAAACCAAGATGTCCTGGTGATCTGGTAGCTGAGGATGGTGGACCACCCCCAGGTCCCTCCCCCATAACAGGCCAGAATTACCGACTACATGCTTGGTGGAGAAGAGTAGCAAAAATGATCGCACCCAATCCTTGTTGGTAACTGTGTGGTCGATCATGGTCCCACGTGGTTACTGTGTGGTCAATCATGATCTAAGTTATGCCAGGGCAGGGGTTTATGTTTAATTTGTCATGACTCACGATCACGTTCACACTTACGAATTCATGGTCTGCTTTGGCAGACATCCTATCTCGGCTTTTAAAATGTATGTGCTGCTGCACATCTTGCTGTATTTCTCTGGAAATGGCTAAATAAAACAGTATCAGTCTCAGAAACTTGTGTAAATGTGTCTTTTATCAATACAGAGCAGGAAAAGTACATGTTATGGGGTTTTGAGCAAAAATATCAGTTTTTGGTAATTGCTAATCAACTTCGGCCAATTGCTAATCATTTTTTATTTTGATTAGCGAAGGCCGATAATCAAGTCTCCGACACTAATTTATGCCTTCAATAAATGAATAAAATGGTGTTTATTTTGTATAGCAGGACATGTTCTCTTCATGAGGTCCAGCCCCAAACGGACAGGATTCTCTGACTGACAGGAATTACACGGCACTGCCAGGCAGTGCAACAAATGGTAACATGCAAGTTCTAAGTGCTCTTAAAGGGGCGGCAGTGAACATGAGCCCCTTGCTTATTGTGTGCTTCACATCATCGCCGGGACAGTGAATGTGAGCACCACTCGAACAAGCAATAATGTATCAACCTTACAACAAGAAATTTTAAAGAAAACACGGCATACAGCATTTTACTTAACAGTACTCCGCTGCGGGGGGGGGGGTAGAATCTGTACTACACTGGGGACCAGTCAGAGTAGCACCAGGGGGAAAGGAAACACCATAGCAACTTGAAGTTTGGGCAGGGCGACAAGTGCTACAGTGCAGGGAAGGGAGAGGGTAAGAGAGGGAAGGATAGCAACCTCAGGATACCCAAATGCAAGATAACATTTCAATAACAGTTTCAAAACAGTAATAATACCAGTTGAACTGTTCATTTGAAGAGCCATTCCTAGAAAAAAAAAAACGTTAATGCAGGTGTAGCATAGCAACAGCTGCAATGAGATATGTTCCAGAAGATATTTACTGCAAACACTTAACCATAGCGAATACCACCAGCAGTAGAAGACTTAGCCCCAAAACACACTGAGTCTGGTTACCAAAAGTTCACAACCCTCGTCGACTTTTCCGGTCAGTGGGAAAGGTGGCATGTGTGGCTTGAACTAGTTCCTGACAGAACAGTGTCAGGTTGACAAAAGCAACCCAGGAGTTCTATGCACTGTTAAAGTCGCACCACTTGACTCTGTAAGTCCAGGATCCGTTTGTGTACTTCTTTCGTAATATCTTCTCGATCTGGTACACTGGTGTGTGTACAAGGGAGTCCAAAGAAGAAGAAGAAAAGGCTGAAAATTCCCAGGAAGGTCATCTGGCTGATCAGGCAAAACAGGATGCAGCTGGAGAGTGTCAGGACCGTGGGGATCTGAAGATACTGGTTGCAAGTTGTCGGAAGGGATTTCAGATTCAGAGAGTATAGCAGGCTCAAGTGTAGCTTCATTACTGGGAGGACTGGGATCCTGGGAAGGGTGTTATTCAGGTACCCATGTTTCAACCAACTGATGTGGATCTCGTTGTGTACCAGCTTTCGCCTCTCTATCAGACCTGCGTCATAGACGAACGTGAACTGGAGGAAGCTTTTCTATGATGTAGAAGAGACCAGCCCAAGGGTGAAGCAGTTTCTTGGTGGCACCCAGAACTAAGACAGGTCAGTACATGTAGACATTGCCCCCAACAGCTCATGTGACTTGGCTGCTGACATTTTCTGCATGGCAGATTTTCTCTGTCCCAGTGTGGTGATTGCAACATATCTGTTAAGTTCAAGCTGTTCCAGCACAGGAATAATGAAGGATGAAGCTGACTTTGGAACCTCTAGCAGTGACAGACCCTTGTCCAACAGAGTTCTTGGATGACGTCTGTGGACCAAGAAAAATGGTGTGTACTCTGTACTGTTGACACAAGGGCTCGTACTATAGGCAGATTGAACAAAGGGAACAAAGCGGTCCTAAGTGTCATGAATTTCATCCAGATACTTGGAGAGTGTGCTGAGAATGGAAGACATCATTCTTTCACTTTGTCCACTGTATTGTGGATGATAACTGGTTGTGTGAGTCTTTTTTATGTCAAGAAGTTTGCATGTTTCTCGGACAAGAGTTAAAAGGTAGTTAGTGCCTCTGTCTGAATACAGGTATGAGGGGATACTGTGGTGACAAATGACTGTGTTGAGGAAGGCATTTGCTACAGTGGCAGTTTTACTGTCTTTTAAGGAGATTAGTTCCAAATACTTTGTAAGGTAGTCCACAAAGACAAGAATGTATTTATTGCCAGAATCAGAACATGTATGTACAGGCCCAAGAATGTCTGCACTGATTCTTTGAAGTGTTTCAGTGGCTACAGGCATTGGAATGATGTGTGCCTTTGTTGGTTTGGCAGGAGACTTTCTTTGGGAGCAGGGCTGGCAGGATTTGACAAATCGGACAATGTCCTTGTTCATGTGAGGCCAGAAGAAGTGAAACCTTGTCTTTTCCAGAGTTCTGTGGATTCCCATATGACTTCCGGAAAGTGGAGAGGCATGACTGGAGAGAAGAATTTGATTGACTAGAGTCTGGCACAACTAGCTGTACATGAGTTCTATCTATTTGATGGCCCTTGCCTTCTTTGGTTGAAATGTGGAAAAGCACACCATCATTGAGGAAATATTGAGAAGCAAACAAAAGTACATCCTGGCGATGCTGCTTTTATTGCGGTAAGGTGCTAGACTCTAAGTAAGAGATTATGTCTTTGAATTGAGGATCTGTTCTTTGTTGCATTTTGACTGTCACCAGGGAGAGATCAGAAGTAGAGGAGGTGAGAAGCTCTTTGGCTGCTTGCAGTAAGTGAGGATTTGTATTTCTTTCTGTAAAAGCAGTTGGTAGCAACAAAGAAACTTGAGGTGCGGTAGGGGTGTCCACTTGGTGGCGTGGAATGGAAGAGCTTATAAGCAGGATGCTTCATCTGATGAGGATGATGCGGAGGGTTATCCTCTCCGGCTAACACCATCAGCATTAGAGTGAACTCAATGTGGTCTGTACTGAATTTCAAAGCTGTAGAATTGCTGCATGGCAATCCATCGGGCGAACTTGCCTACTGGCTCCTTCATTTTGAATAACCATCTGTGGGCAGAGTGATCAATGAGAGCTGTAAAGGAGGGGTAGCACAAGTAACAGTCAAATTTATTTATGTCAAATACTATGGCTAGACATTCTTTTTCTGTGATGCCATAGTTCTGCTCAGCTGAGGAAAGGGAGAGCCCAGCATAGGAAACAACTCATTCTGTTCCATTTTGTATTTGACAGAGCATGGACCTACTGCAAAGGAACTAGTATCTGAGTAGAGTTTGAAGGGTTGGTCAAACTGTGGGTAGGCCAATACTGGAGAAGAGATTAGTTTTTCTTTCAAAGTTTCAAAACCTCTTTACACTCGGGAGTCCATGTATTTTCATATCCCTTTTTGGTGAGGGCATGCAGTGGAGCTACAATCTTGGGATAGTTGCAACTGAACTTTCTGTAGTATCCAGACATGCCTAGGAAAGTTCTAAGGTCTTTGAGAATGTTAGGTTCTGGATAGTCTGTGACTGCTGAGAGCTTGTCTGGATCTGGAGAGATGCCTTGAGAAGTAACAACATGTTCCAGGTAATGAATTTGATGCTGTGCAAAACACTTCTCTGGGCGAAGCTTGATGTTGGCTTGTCTGAGACGTTCAAACACTTCTTTGAGATGCTGGAGGTGCTCTAGCAAAGTTTTGCTGAATACAGTAACATCGTCTAGGTAAACTAGGCAAGATTCCCAAGACAACCCAACAGAACAAAAGGGTAAACAGGGAGGAGAAGAAGCACTTTGGGTAAATTTGGAGACAGGCAATGGAACCACAATCTGCACAGGGGTTGTATACAGACCCCCTTCTCAGGGGGAGGAAATTGACAAGGCAATGATAGAAAGTATACTTAGAATGGCATAAAAAGGGGAGATATTGCTGATGGGTGATCTGAATATGCCAGATGTTAACTGGAGTGCAGTTGCAGCAGCCACTTCGAAGAGTGGAATTATTCTAGATGCCCTACAGAGGGCATGCCTTAGACAACTAGTATTGGAGCCCACTCAAGAGGGAGCAATATTAGACCTGATTCTCTCAAATGGAGATGGAGAGAGGATCACAGATGTAGAAGTGGGTAGCCATCTGGGAACTAGCGACCATCGAACAGTATGGTTCACAATAAACACAGCAATAGAGTCAAGCCATACAAAGGCAAAAGTACTGGACTTTAGGAGGGCTGACTTTGCCAAAATGGGTGAGTGCCTAAGGAATGCACTAGCAAATGGGCAGGAAGGAGGGTGGAAGAACAATGGGAATAATAAAACTGCCATCACAGAGGCAACGAGCCTTTGTGTGAAGCAAATAAACAAAATGAAATGAGGTAAGAAACCACTATGGTTCTCAAAGGAAGTGGCAGTAAAGGTTCAAGAGAAAAAGAAAGCATTCAGGAAGTACAAGGAATCACAGAAGGAGCAAGACAGAGAACTGTATCAGTTAAAGCAAAAGGAAGCTGGGAAGGCAGTCAGAACAGCAAAGGCCCAAACTGAGGAAAAGATAGCCAACTCAGTTAATAAGGAGGATAAAACCTTTTATAGGTACATCAGGGAGCGAAGGAAGACCAAGGGAGGGATAGTAAGGCTTAATAAAGGGGAGGGAGGGTGGGCAGAGGGAGACTGTGAAAAGGCAGAGATACTAAACAAATATTTTTGCTCAGTATTTACAAATGAAGAGGGGGAGGTACATAAAACAAACAGTAGAAACACTCTGGATACAGAAGTTGATACCAGCCCATTTACAGAAGAAAGGGTTCTGAAAGAACTCTTAAAACTGAAGGTGGACAACGCAATGGGGCCTGATGGGATTCATCCCAGAATTCTAAAAGAACTAAGGGTAGAACTAGTGACACCACTGACCACCTTTTTAACAAATCATGGGAGGATGGGGTGGTACCCAAGGACTGGAGGAGGGCAGATGTGATTCCCCTTCACAAAAGTGGGAGCAAGGCAGAAGCAGGAAACTACAGACCTGTTAGTTTAACCTCAGTGATAGGGAAAATGATGGAATCACTTCTGAAGGAAAGAATTGTTGAGTATCTAGAGGCCAGAGGTGCACAGAACCCAAGGCAGCATGGATTCACAGCGGGAAGATCATGCCAGATGAATCTGATAGATTTCTTTGACTGGGTGACCAAAGTAGTAGATCAGGGAGGGGCTGTGGACATGGCCTACCTAGACTTTAGCAAGGCATTTGACACAGTCCCACAAAAAAGATTAATATACAAGTTAGCCAGCTTGGGAGTGGGTCCCAAGATGACAGCCTGGGTAAAGAACTGGCTGGAGAATAGGACACAGAGGTAACAGTAAATGGAGTCCACTCAGAAGAACGGAGGGTTACTAGTGGGGTACCGCAGGGTTCAGTATTAGGACCGGTCCTCTTCAATGTCTTTATAAGCGACATTGCAGAGGGACTGGAAGAAAAAGTATGTCTCTTTGCAGATGACACAAAGATCTGCAACAGAGTTTATTTATTTTTATTTATTTAGCTTTTGTTGACCGGGTAAGTGCACTAGACAAATCCTGCCTATTTTCAGGCACGACCCGGGGGAAGGGGGATACAGATGCATGCCAACTGACCTTGAACCAGATTAAGCTGTTGGTGGTATTTTTAGTGAATGAGGAAATTTGGCCAGACACCGGGAAATTCCCTGCTCTTTGATAAGTGCCATGGGATCTTTAACATCCACCTGAACTACCACCAATCCAGGCAGATGGGACCTCGGTTTAACGTCTCATCCGAAAGACGGCACCTCAGTAATGCAGCACCCCTCTCATGCTGCATTACAGTGTCAGTACTGGGATATTAACCCAAGTGCCAGATGTGGGAACTGAACCCACAGCCCTCTGATCTCCCGGCCTCAGAGGCGAGTGTGCTACCTACTGAGCCACTGACAACTGAGTTGATGCACAGGATGCGGTGGAAATGATGAGAAGGGACTTGGCAAGGTTAGAGGAATGGTCAAATGTATGGCAGCTTAGATTCAATGCTAAGAAGTGCAAGGTAATGCACCTGGGAAACAAAAACCCAGGGTAAGAGTACACAATGGGGGGTGAGATACTAACAACAACAAAAATGGAAAGGGACCTGGGGGTAGTCATATCAGATGACTTAAAGGTGGGCAAGCAATGTGAGAGGGCAGCAAGGAGGGTTGGGGGATACTGGGATGCATAGGGAGAGGCATCACCAGTAGAAAACAGGAAGTTATTATCCTCTGTACAGACAGCTGGTGAGACCCCATCTGGAGTACTGTGTGCAGTTCTGGAGACCCAATCTCCGAAGACGAGACAGGATGGAAGCTGTCCAGAGGAGGGCAACTAAAATGGTGCAGGGTCTGCACCAGAAGACATATGAAGAGAGATGAAAGGAGCTTAATATGTATAGCCTTGAGGAAAGGAGGGAGAGGGGGGACATGATAGAAACATTCAAGTACCTCAAGGGAATCAACAAAGTCCAAGAGGGTAGCATCTTTCAAAAAAAGAGGTGTGCAAGAACAAGAGGGCATAATTTGAAGATGGGGGGTGGCTCAGAGGTAATTTAAGGAAGTATTTTTTCACAGAGAGGGTTGTGGATGCATGGAACGGGCTCTCGGAGGAGGCTGGAGTCAAAATCAGTGGTGGAATTCAAGCATGCATGGGACAGTCATAAGGCCATTCTAGGGGGTTGGGGTAGGAAGAAGTAGGCTGCTGGTTAACTAGGATCTGCAGCTTATCCAGTAGGTAGGGAAATGGGCATACTGGGTGGGCCAAGCTGTCCTTATCTGCCATCAAATTCTATGTTTCTATGTTAAGTACGGCTTCCATAACATGCGAAATATGGCTGGACTGCTCCAAAGTCCCATAGGCAGTCATTTGAATTGAAAAAGTCCCAAGTGGAAGCACCAGGCTGAGTATGGATGAGAAGCTGGATCAATGGAGGCTTGGTAAAACCCGGTCTGAAGGTCTAGAGTGGTAAAGTAAGCTGGTCTGGCTGTGCCAAGACTCTCTAAGGCATCTTTGGTTGTAGGTAAGGGATGAGCATCCTGCACCATTTAGGCACTGAGTTTTCTGTAGTCTATCACAAAGCAATACCCTTTGTCCTTCTTTACCACCAGTAGGCAAGGTGCACCCCAGGGACTTGTAGACTCTTCAACAATGTCTTGTTCCAGCATGTCTTTGTTTATGTCCTCTAGGACTTGTTTCTGTTTGTGTCTCACCTTGTAGGCTCGCTGACACACTGGTTTCTGGTTGGGCTGAAACTCAATAGTGTGTTGCAGGATATCACAGCAGCTGAGCTTGTTATTTGGACCAACAAAGACATCCAGGTAATTCTCCAGGAATTTCAAAAGTTGTTGTTTTTCTGTTGGAGATCCTGGAAGTTTTGAAGTGGATAGTTGCTTACTGAGGGGTAACTCTGGTGAAACTGGAGTGGTCATGATAGTACTAACAGGACTAGAGTTGATGAAACCTGGTTGAGGTTCTTGCATGAGATGGAGCTGGTCCCCTGTAAACAAGCAGACACACTTTCCATATTGGCACACTTTGAGATGATTACTGGCTCATCTGTGAAGTTACAGCATTTTTGGAAGGCTGTGCCACCATGCATAGCAGACAAGGTGTTTTTTGGGAGAAGACCTGATGAATGAAGAGCAGGAGATTCTGTGACAATGCCAACAACACCTTGTGGAAGTGGTTCACTTTGAATCTTGGAAATCAAAACCATCTCTGTCTGAAGAGGCACAGTGACTGAGTCTGTACCTGCGAGTGGTCTTCAAGAGTCTAGTGACAGTTTGTTAGATGCAAAGTCCAATATGGCTTTGTGGTCTTTGAGGAAGTCCAGACCAAGAATTACTACTGGTTGTAGATCAGGCACTAAGCAGAACTTGACATTAGCTTGCTGTGACCCAAAGTGTAGCTTGAGCTGGAACATGCCTGTGATAGGTACTGTAGTGGCACTTGCTGTGAGAATGAACTTTAGTTCAGCTGGAGAGACATTAGGTAAGTGATGAATAGCTTGGTTGTGCAAAATATTGTTGTTGATAACTGAGATTTCTGCTGTAGTGTTGACCAAGGCATTCATGGACCAGTCTCAGATGGTTACAGGGACATAGTTTGCTAGGAGTGGTGATCTGATGACAGGCACCTTTGCCCTGGAAGTGATAGGGTGCCAGAGTGGGCAGTTGGAGGATGCCGTTTGCTTGAATTGCGAGAGTCAGAGGGGTGGTCAGTTGCTGTGTTCCCATGCCCAACAAAATCCCATAGTCTGTTAGGCAGCATTTATTTCCCTGATCCTAGGAGTTTTTGCGATTGTCTTGCTGATTGTGCTGCAGTGAACGTCTTTGGTTCTCTTGATTTCTGTTAGAATACTTCAGCTTCCGGCACACAGTGGCAGTGTATTCTCTGAATCCACACCACTGGCAGGTCACAGATTCTTGTGAAGAGGGAAGTGGATCAGGTCACTGTTGAGGTTGCTGCAGAGCATTGACAGAAGTAGCAGAGGAAGCAACTGAGCTGAGGTGTAAGCTATTGACAGTTGTGATGAGCTTGTCTATCATTGCTTGTTGCTGCCAGACACATGTTGCGAGTACAGCCATTTGTGAGAACTGAGGTACCTGTACACTGGTGGACTTGAACATGGATATGGATTCCTGTGCAAGTCGTGCAGCTTGGATTGTGTCCATCCAGGTTGTTGGCTTTTGTTGAATTACATAAGTTCAGAACAGAAGCAGCAGTTCCTGGACAAAGGCTGTTATTTGATCTTTTTCTGTTTTCTGCAGAAGTCTGCAGTGTGAGTCAGTGTCCACTATGAATGCTTCTTGAGATTCAGTGGGTTGCATGGTGCATTCCCACAGCTATTGTTCCAATAACCAGGGTGGATGTGCTTGGACAAAATGGTCTTTGAAAGTTGTATGCAGAGTAGCAGTATCTCCTTTGACTTGTTCTGTAAATGCGTTGAACCAGGAAATGGCAGCCCCTCTCGGAAGCAAGTGCAAGGCATTGGAAATGCGAAAAGGATCAGTACAATCATTGAAGGCAATCCAGGCTTGGAATTGTTTAAGCCAGTCGACAGCGTCTTCATGAGGCAAGGCTGAGAAGGGTACTGGCTGTAAGCTGGTATGGACTGTGGACTGAGGCAAAACAGTCTTTTTGTAGGCAAAGTCATCTTGAATGGCTTGTATAGCTGGTGTTTCCTGAACCGAGAGGGAAGACTGGATGTCGTGCAGGATGGTTCCTATTTTGTAGCCCCATGCCCTTGAGGTGGGTGAAGATAGAACTCCAGACACTCCGGTGCCCACATCTGCATCATCTTTGGATGTCATGATTGGAGACAAGCTTTGTTTCACTGAGCGAAGGTCGTAAGGATGAGAAGCATTTGCCGTCATGCAGGAGATGGGATGTCGTGGAGTACATGGAGTGCCGTGAAGAAAATATTTTTGTAGACAAAAGCACAATTATTTGTAAGCAATGTCAATCAAATGATGTCTTAATAAACAATTCCAACTCAACGCTGTGTTGTCTGTTATTTAAATAAAGGTTTTGTTGCAAAAATCAGCTATTTGTTGCAGTATCCATTCATTTTAATAGGTTTGCTATTGATTTCTATGGAGAGAGGTAATTTGATCTGGTGCCCTTCACAACATGGCCGCTGAACCTTGACATGCAGTTCCTGTTTACTGAGTTTACCAAGATGGCCACCAGCAGGAGGGTTAAGGGTCACTTCTTTTCTTGTACAGTAAACAAAGATGGCTGCTTGGTGCCACAAGGCTGCTGTACTGCTCTGTGATGGGCAAAATGGCGATTCCCATGGCTGCTGTCCTTCTTGGTTTTGGTCTGCTGCTAAGGAACCTTACCTTCTTTCTGTTCTGCCAGGTCCATTGGTTGCAGCTCATGGTGAACGCCTTGCTGCTGGACTGTACGAAAGACCGAGACAGATGCAGAAATAAATGAATAAAATGGTGTCTATTCTGTATAGCAGGACATGTTCTCTTCATGAGGTCTAGCCCCAGACTGACAGAATTCTCTAACCGACAGGAATTACATGGCACTGCCAGGCAGTGCAACAAATGGTAACATGCGAGTTCTAAGTGTTCTTAAAGGGGCGACAGCTAACATTAAGCCCCATGCTTATTGTGTGCTTCACAACACCAAATCAGAAGCCACAGTGATGTCAGGCAATAAAAGTAGGGGGTTTGATGCCTCCTTCGCCTTCAAATGGGCAACACACAACACAATTAGATACATAGGGATCCAAGTGACTCCTCGATGTCCATTATTTTTCAGCTCAATCATCTCAGGCTATACTACAAGAGACAGCAGAAAATTTAAATGCATGGAGTTTGTTACCACTCTCCCCTTTTGGCAGAGCAGCTGTTCTTAAAACGAACAAATAGCCTCCATCTGATTTGGATCCGCAACACATTTTGGGAGAAGCTAAAGAAAATAACCCTTACATTTTTATGGTCAGGAAAGTGCATTAGAGTGGGCCCAAACACACTGAAACCCCCCAGGGACTAGGGCAGATTAGTCCTGCCTAATTTTAAGTGGTGTTACTTGGCAACAGAGGCTGCACAAATTATGACAATGATAAAACAAAGAAAACAAAATCTGGCTGGTACCCAGTGGAAAACAGGGCCTCACTCCCCTGTCCACTCTGTACCTTCCCTTATATAAAGTGGTCCCATGTTATATGAGGCAAGGTGCAGAATCTGTGCAACAACACTTAAATTAAGGTGTGGATTAAACTTAGGCAACTGACCAACACTCCAGACAGAGACAACACTCTTACAGTGATTATAGAAAACCCAGACTTCCTACAAGGGGGTACAGACCCTGGGTTTAACCACTGGAATCGGGCAGGCCTAACTACTTTTAGTCAATTTCTGGAAGAGGGAGTCTGCTCATCCTGCGACACTCTCCGACAGAAATATGGGTTACCGCATCAAGACCATTTTAGGTTCCTACAGGTTTGACACCATATCATGAAGGGAACTCAAAATATTACCAGAGACCTCACTACATAAGAAAATGCATTGTACAGGTTCACTGAATTAGTAGGCACAGGTAAAATACTTCTCAGAATTTTATAAGAGCAATACTGGAGTCAGTGAGCCATTCCAGAAATAAGGTGAAATCAAAATGGGACATGACATGACAATTATATCTATCCCACAATAGTTCTGGGAGCTCATTCGAAAGGAAAGATGGAAGGTTACTGCATCTCCAAACTGGAGAGAATTTCGACAGAAGTTCTTGCTCCAGTACTTCCATATGCCTTTAGTAACTGTACATTTTAAGGAAACTCAAATTTGTGCTGGAGGGGTAGCGATATGGCTGGCACAAACTATTACATTTTCTGGAGCTTGCTCTTAAATTCAACCCGATCGGCAACAGACATAGTCAGAGTTATCTAAGATGTGAACTCGGCTTCAAGCACTCACATTTGGAGTAGCAATGCTGTCACCCTGGGACTGAGAAGGCAACAGCAAAAAGAACTCTTTTATACCAAGTGCTTAGCTGCTCTAACATGCATAGCTTGTCACTGGCTGTCACCCACTGTAACAGTTAAGGAATGGAAAGACAAGCTGCAGACAATTGTGGGTATGGAGAGAATTACAACAGACCTCAGACTGACTAGAGAAAAACATTCTTGAGAAGTGGGACCAATGGCATAAATATACCGCACCAATCTAGGGTGCCAAAATAAGAAATATGAACCAGATCGTTTACCTGGAAATGTATTACAACTGCTAGTACTGTATGCATTTGTAGAAAGGATTGGCTGAAACTGTTTTTAAAGCTGCTGTTTCAGTTTATATAAATACTGTATACTACAAAATGTAGTTGATGGGGGGTAGCTCTGTGAGTCCTCTCCTAGGAAAGGAGTGATTGGTTATATAGCACCTTTTTTCTTTTCTAAGTAGTGTGTCAAGATAAATGTTTTGTTGATGGATACCAATGCATGTTTTTTTTCAATAAACTTGAAGTTAACAAAAAAAATGGTGGGCCCACTCTTACAGAAATCATCTTTGGACTGGAGGTGTTGGCAAACTACAGGCTGGTCTTAAACGTTCCTTTTTTGGGGAAAGTTATTCAGAAGGTGATAGTGGTGTAGTTGGAGGCTCATCTCAAGAGTTCAGACAGCTATGAACTGCTCCAGTTGGGTTTCAAGCCTCATCACATTATGGAGACCGTGCTCGTCTAGGTCTCTGATGATCTGCTCTTAGCGAGAGATAAAGGGAAGTGCTCAGCTGTCATTCTCCTTGACCCTTCCTCAGCGACTGACATGTTGGGATTTTGATAGAACATCTTTGGGAATATAGGGGACTTGCCAAGACAACTTTAAAATGGTTTGAGTCCTTCCTATCTGTTAGAACACAGCAAAGTGGATTGGAACTTTCACATCTGTGGTCAGCTGGGGTGTTTCACAGGGCTAGATTCTGTTCCCCATGCTGTTTGCAGTGCATACGCTGCCACTGAGGCAGGTTGTCAGGCAGTACAGGGTGACTTTTCACTACTATGTAGACGATACTCAACTGTACATGTTCTTTACATTGGATGGACAAGAGGCGGTCATGGTACTGAATCACTGCCTTAAAGAAACTGCCTACTGGATAGCCTTCAACTGGCTGAATCTCAGTCTGACCAAGACAGAGTTGCTGCTGGTGGAACCAGCTCCTTGAGGGTCGGCTAGAAGATATGACGTTGTCAGGATTCTATCTATGAGTGGCACACTTCTGACAGCTGTGGACAGGGTAAGGAACTTGGGAGTCACTGATTCACAGCTGACACTAGAACATCAGGTGTTGACTGTGGTCCACAGTGGATTTTTCCAGTTATGGAATATCTCCTGGATCAGACTCCATCTAGTGCCAAGACGATCTGACAACCCCAGTTCATGCCTTCGTGACCTTGAGACTGGATTCCAGTAATGCCCTATGCTTCGGGCTAGCTGCAGGTTTAGTGCATTGCCCACACCTGGTGCATAATGCTGTAGCCCGGTTGTTGACCGGTGTGCCTTACAGAGATCTTGTAAAATGGCTTGTGAATTTCAAGCTATCTCATTGGTTATCAATAGTATGTTATAGTTTATAACACACACAAACAAGATCAGGCTATGCCAGCTGGGCACTGATCTTAGAGAAGTGCCCACATAGAACGCTGAGAAAAAAAAAATCAGCCATCTTGATTGTGCCACCACTGCTGCCAGCTGTGCTCGCTCTCCTCCTAAACAGCCAACCTGATGGACGCTCGATACGTTCATCCCTTACCCTTACCCTTCACTTTTCCCAGCTTTTAAATGTTTTGTTTTAAATGCATACAAAAAATTAAAAGCATGCCATGCTGTATCCCCAGCCCGCCCACTTGCTCACTATGCCAGCTGTTCTCGCTCTCCTCCTAAATGGCCGACCTGATGGACACTCGACCTGCCAGCTGCCAGCCACTCAGTACACCCCTCACTAACCTCCTAATTTTCCAATTTATTTATTTATTTTTTTAAATATTTATTTTCTCAAGCTTTCTTGATAATATTAAACATACATTTAAGACACATTACAACAAGGTTATTACATTTTTGTAGGCATTATCAAGGAACATTTCTTACAGTTATGACGTAGGGTTATCTAGAACTGCCTTCTTTTCCTAATTAGTCTGTTCTCTTCCCCTTCCCTGAGTTCTGGTTATGGGCAAAATTATGAGTCAACCTTCATAAGGTAGGTAATCCACCTCTGCCACTTTGTTCGAAATACCTGTTCTTTGTCTGCCATCTTGGCCGACATAGCTTCCATATGGTATATGTGCGTCATTATAATCCTCCAGTCTTGTAATTCTGGGATTTTGGACGACATCCATCTTCTTGTTATGGTTTTCTTTGCTGCAAGCAAGTATATAGGCAGAAGAGTTTTGGTCCAAGAAGAAGAGTGGTCCGGATATACACTACCGGTCAAAAGTTTTAGAACACCCCCATTTTTCCAGTTTTTATTGAAATTTAAGCAATTCAAGTCCAGTGAATAACCTGAAATGGTACAAAGGTAAGCGGTAAACTGCTAGAGGTTAAAAAAAAGTTTAGGTTAGCAAAAACTGCTGTAGAGAATTGCAAAGAAAGCCAATGTGTCAGTGAGTACAGTTTCCTACACCATCAAAAGGCACTTGGAAACTAGAGGAACTCTGACAGGAAGAGGTCTGGCAGACCCAAAGCCACAACAGAATCAGAAGACAAGTTTCTGAGAGTCAACAGCTTGTGGATAGGCGGCTCACAGGACAACAGCACAGAGTGACTGGCACCCTGAACCAAAAGGGCTACCACAGCATTTTGCAGCGCCATGCAATACCCTCTGGTCTACGCCTAGTTGGTCAGGGTTCATCCTACAACAAGATAATGACCCAAAACATACCTCCAGGCTATGTCAGAACTACCTCGAGGAAAAGAACAAGACGGTAGGCTTCAAATCATGGAATGGCCAGCATAGTCTCCAGACTTAAACCGATCGAGCTGGTTTTGGATGAACTGGACAGAAGGGTGAAAACAAGCAACCTACAAGTGCAACACATTTGTGGGAACTTCTGCAACAGTGTTGGAAGAACTTCCAACAATATTGATGTCCATTGTAGGAAGAATGCCACAGTGTGTTCAGTGTTACAGTATATCTGCAAAAGGTGGCTACTTTGATGAGTCAATAATTTAGATTAAATTTTGTTAAACAAAATGATTCTATGATTTCTTTTTTATCTCCAATTGTTTATTTGTTCTATGCTTTAATTTCAGAGTATATTGAGACATTAACCTGCGTAAATTTCAATAAAAACTGGAAAAATGGGGGTGTTCTAAAACTTTTGACCGGTAGTGTATATCTAGCAGGAACATTTCCTCTGTTATCTCTATTGTCTCTCCTATACTCCTTGAGATCTCTACCTGCAGTAAAATCCAAAATGGCATTAAAAGCGGGCACTGACACATAATGTGTGCCAGGTCTGCTAACCTACATCCACAATTCCTCCAGCACTTTCCGTATCTTTCTGGTAGATATTTGGTAAGTTTTGCTGGGGAGCGGAAGTATCTATATCGACACTTCCAAGAGAATTCTCTCCAGGAGTTTGAGGAGGTGATCTTTACCGCAGCTAGAGCTGCTGCTGACTAGTGTTCGTACGGAACCAACCGGTCTAGATCTTTGTTCCAGCTCTGAAGTACGAAACTGGTTGTTTCCAAAGTCAGGCCTCTAAGTGTTTTGTATAGAGTCCCTATAAGGTGACCCCAGTGATTTCCTTGTGTATGGTCAATATATAATTTAAGAAGGGGAGGGGTCGGATATGGGATTTGGCTGTAATTATTCTATTTCTTAATATATAATCTCTTATTTGAAAATATTTAAATCGGTCTGTATTCGGCAGTCCATATTTGAGGACCAGTTCCTCAAAATGGAGAACTCCTGTCGGTCCAAAAAATTGAAAAACCTGTCCCAACCCCAGCTGTCGCCAGCGAGAAAAGGTTAGGTCTGAGTGGGATGGCAAGAAGAGGTCTTCTTCCAAAACTAATTTACAATATTCATATATTGGCTGTAAGGGCCCTCTCTTCCGAACCCTATACCATATTTTTAATGCTTGTGATGTTATGTTTAAAACATTTTTCAAAGGTATAGATCTGTTAGGGGAAAGAGAATAAGATTTTTTGAATATCATGGAGATCATTAATGTGAAACTCTAAGGTCTTCCATGGGGCATGGTAATTCTGGGATAACCACAGTAAATAGATACAAGAAAATGCTGTCTCAGCATATAATTTCATGTCTGGGAGGTTAACTCCTATTTGGGACAAAGTCAATTTTAAAATGTTTAGTCTAATCCTAGGATGGCCATTTCCCCAGACAAATCAGGATATAATGTTGTCCCATGATTTAAAATAGTATTTGGATGGGAAGAAAGGAACATTCTGGAATGAATATAGTAACTGAGGAAGAATATTCATTCTGATTGTTTCTATTCTTTGGAAAAATGTCAAGGGGAGCTTCCCCCATTTGTCTAGATCACACTAGATGGAGTTACATAGAGGTTCATAATTAACCAGCTCCATAACCTCCAGGTTTAAAGGGACATAGATCCCTAAATATTTCAACTTAGTGGATCTCCATTTTAAATGGTAAGTCAGTTTAATACCAGGAGGGGGAGTATAATTAAATAAGAGGACTTTTGCTTTTGTTATGTTTAATTTAAATCCTGCCAATAGTTCGTAGCTCTTCAAGACACTCCAAGCCTCTGGGATAGATTGTGTTGGGGGTTAATAAAGTTAAAAGAAGATTGTCCACAAAAAGGCTGGCTCTATAATCTGTCTGATGGAGTGGGATACCCTCAATGTTGTTATCCCCCCCTTAAAGCTACTGTTAAGGGCTCCATGTATAGTGCGAAAAGGAGAGGAGACAGTGGGCATCCCTGATGGGTTCTTTGATGTAATGAAAAAGGAGATGATAATCCGCCATTGATTCGAACATATGCTCTCGGGGATGTATAAAGATGTTTCAGCCATATCAACATGGAGTTTGGAAAGCGATATGCTGATAGGATATCCCAGAGGAAGGGCCATGACACTCTATCAAATGCCTTTTCGGTGTCTAGACTTAGGAAAGCTGCTGGGATTTTCCTGTTCTGAAAATGTTCTATCAATAGTAAGGTTTTCCTAATATTATCTGTCGTACTCCATTGTTTTATAAAGCCTGCCTGATCCGGGTGAATTATATATGGAAGAATTCTCTCTAGTCTGGTTGCCCATATTGAGGTATACATTTTATAGTCTGTGTTTAGTAGGGAGATGGGGCGGTATGATGATGGCTCAAGCTTGCTCTTTCAGGTTTGGGTATTGCTGATATGACAGCGTAGTCCCATGATGGGGATGGGGGGAAGCCCTCCATTATTTCTTTAAATAGGTTTCCAATTTATTTTTTTGTCCTTTCAAATGGTTCCAGTTTCTTTTAAAGTTACTCTCCACGTTATCCACTTTACTTTCGCAGACCACACTGCCGTTTCTCTGCAACAAAAACTGCAATGTTCTCCCTGGTGCTGTAATATATATAAATCATTACCAAAGAAACAAAGCACCATCATTTCTAATTCAAAATGTTTACTATTAAACCAAACAGAAGTGCTGCTGGTTGTTTGGGGGGGGGGGTACTGCCATGACAACTAACTGTGCAAAAAAATAAAATAAAAATAAGGAAGCCTTACTAGGACAAAAGTCCTTTAATAAACAAAATAAAAAGGCAACTGAAGGCAGAGAGACTATTTTATTGAAAAATAAGACAAACATTAAGTTTTCCATTACATAATACTATGCATTTTGGGTATCACATGCATCAGCAATTCAGATGGCCATTTCATAAGCACATTAAGCCACTCCAGTGTGTGTGTTAGGCACTTTAACACATGGCTAGGAGACTGGCCACACTCGGCCTGCTAGCCATGTGTTAAAGTGTCTAAAACACACACCCTGTCATGTCTTACTGCTTACGTATCACTCTTGTACTGTGGCAGCTGCACTGGCTTCCAGTTAATTGGCACACCACCTTCAAGACTGCTTTATTAACATTCATATTGAAAATTAACAAAGTCATGAACAAGTGTTGAAAGTTTTCAATGTATCTTCATACTTTTTTTTTTTTTTTTATATTTCGACCCCAAATTTTCCATTAATTCAGAGACTTCAATTATGAACTGTAGGTGAAAATATTCATCCAGTCTGAAAGGTGATTTTGCAGAACTGTGAAATCACCTTTCAAGCCAGATCTGAAAACTTTCACCTACCTTGTTCATGAGGTTGGGTCCCAAAAAGGCCATGTTAACAATTTTGGGTAAAAATATTTAAAAATGACTAGGCTACAAGTAAAAGTTCAAAACGCATTGAAATACATTGAACTGCACTTACCTGATTTCCTCAGTTCCCAGTCTGGCTTTGAAGAATGAAGATGCATCTTTGATGTAGAGAGGATTATGGCACTGGACCCCCCAGTAGGCAAGTTTGGGCAGGGAGGTGAGGGGTGCTGAATGGGGGTCAGAATGGTGGCACGAGAAAATGAGGGACCATTTTCTTTCATTTAGGTTTAAAAAACAAAATAAAAAAGACACTGAGGGATGGTTTTCTTTATTGCAGGTACCTACCCACACTGGGATTGGGCACCTCGGTGTTGACTTGATATTTGGGGGCACCGGAGGTGGGCACCCCGGTGACCCTGACTGCTGGGTCAAGGGGGTGGTCTACTTGGGGTGGGATGTTTCACATTGGGCAGGAATTGGGATCATTTATATGTGGAGCTAGGACGGGGCAATCATGGGGGGGAAGGAAGGATGTTTTGCAGTGGGCAGGATCTTTTTTATGTGGTGCTGTTGTCATTACTGGGAACGGAGGGGGCAGGAGTGAAGAGCATGCAGAGGGAGGGAGCAGGAAGGTTTTTTCTTTTGTATTATATATGGGGGAGGAAGCGTGATGTGGGGAAAAGAGGTAGAAGGCGCACTAACTCCTGCATACTATATGAACTTTAACTCCATTGGGAAGGAGCAGAGCATGGAGGAAACAATGTGATACATTTAGTAACTCTCTTTATACAACAGGCGTGGACATTAATGCTGTGTGATAAATCTGTGTTTCTGAGCTACTACACGTATAAATGTGAAATCTCACATTTATACATATAGTAAACTTGTCATCACAGATTTATACACATAGAAACTTGTCATCGCCATTTACATAGTAGACACATCATTTTGACATGCCCCCCCAGCCAGTTCTACTTTCAACTCCCTCACTTTCATTTCTGAACAACCACCTGCTCCATGCCACAGCATCTCTCACTGTATTTGTAAACATTAACACTTTGCCCAGTAGCACCACTACTCCACAGTGAAAAGATTTGTTAGGCACTCTATTAAAAATGACCCCAACATCTTATTTCTGCTGCACTAATTTTTAAAATATACTGTTGGAGCGTCAGGCTACTCTCGTTCAGCTCCTACCTCTATCGGCTCCAGGCTGCTCCCACTCTGCTACCCCTGTCGGCTTGTTTTCAAAACTCTACACATTGCCAGATAATTTTTTCTAACACCTCTTAACAACTTTTTGTTTTAAATAACCTAAAAAAGTTATATTCCTTCCCAATCATCACAGCAGTAATCAGCTAGCTCCGGCACCAGGCTCACTGAAACCATGCTCCACATACCCGATCCTTGGCCACACTCTGCTAAACTACAAAAACTCTCTAAATCTTTTTTTCTGTCCATTTCAAACTGCAACTATGATGAAGAACTGCAGCCACCCCCTCACTAACCCCATATCCTTGCTAAGTGGAGCTGCCATATTTTACTATAAACTTTCACCAAGCCAATCTTCAACCAATCAGCGGAAACATAGCTACATCAATGCCAGCATCATCACGCATCATGCATACAGTAGCAACAGGTACAGCAACAGCACTCCTCAGAGGTGGAGGAGCATTATTTTAGCAAAGAAACCAAGGAACAATTTGAAATAAAGAAACAACACCAAAAATGAACTTAAAAACAAATAACAAACACAAGGTCCCCGTCTATTGCATAAATGTAATACACAACAGGGACCTTGTAGAATAAATTATTTATTTTTACTCATGGTGTTTGACTTTGGGCACATCACTCGTGGCTTACACCACTTATGAAGCTACCCAAAGTCAAACAGCATTCGTAAAAAAAAAAAAATTTATTCCATAGATCCCTGTTGTGTATCCCTTAGCTCTCTCTTACTCTTATGTCAGCAATACATCAGCATAGCTCTCGCTATGCAGCTGTTAAAACATTCAATCCTGTGAGGTGTTTTAAAATTTCATCTGAAATGGCTGTACTGCTAAATCACAGGAGGAGAGGAGTGTGTGTTTTTATAATACAGTACTGTACAAAATTCTTCTTTTTACCACTAGAGGCAAGATAAACATGAAATAGTGTCACAGCTACAGTACATGCAACAGGAAACAAACTTCTGCTTTGTTGGGATTTGTATCACTTGACCTGAGATGGGTCCTCTGGACCACAGCTTTCCCACATACTGTCAGAGTTGTTAAAGGGGAATGGAAACACGTTTACACAGGTACAGTATTTATGAGGATGCCTTCTGTAAGGACCATCACAGCTACAGTACGGTGCTGTTCTTCACTAAGTCATTCACTTTGTTCATCAGTTTTCTGTAATGGCTCAAGCTGAAGAGGGTCTTGTTTTAATATTTAATTTCTCATTTTCTAGTACCATTTCAGATGGGCAGGTTTGCCTGCATAGTGACCCACTTTGAGGAGGGTGTTGAGAGAACTGCCTTCTCAGACCTGGAGTAAGTGAGAAAGGACCCACTAGTTAGGACAGTGGAAACTACCAGTACCTCCATGTTTTGGAGAAATGGCCTGCTGGTGCTCTTTCATTTTAAAATATTACACTGTTTAAACTACTTTCTAGTCCTCCCCCCTCCCAAACTACTTCTCACATTAATGGAGGCAGCAGCACGTGCACAGAACTCATTTATTATGTTTCCTTGTGTGTGCAAGAAACATCTTGCATTGCTTCAGAGAATGGCATTTCAGAGGTGTGCCATGGACTAGCCCAATACAGAGAAATCTACATTGGGCCCGTCCCTGACAGACCAATGACCATGCAAGCAAAGTATGACAGTGGTCACAGTTTCACAGTTGGAAACTTTGTGTTCTTGAAAGACATGAAGCACTCCAATGGGAGCGCTTCAGTATTTTTATTTACATAAAGCCAGCGGCAAGCAGCTGAGCACAGGACCAGCATTTGGATGCAAATGTGAGATGCAAGTGCCAGCTTAACTTTTAAGAGAACCTCCCCCGATCTTCCAATCAGCACAAGCTAAACCTTGTGCCACATAGCAGTGTGCATAAAAGAATGTTTGCATTCCTTACTTTCCACAAATGTGTCCTTATCTTCACTGTTTATCTTTCCCTGCAGCTCCCTCCCGCTAATGTCCCAGTGACAATTTGCAATTCTACTACTATTTGCTTCCTTCGGCAAGAACACATAGCTGCAGTGCAATTCAGAAATTGTAGCACTACTTAGTATTACCAGCATAATGCTGAAGTGCCTTGGTACACATCAGTAATTGTATAATAATAAATGGGTTTGTTTTTTTACCTATAGAAAACCCATAGTGTAATTTGCCATAATAAAGAAGTGTTTATTACGGCAAACAAGTACCGGGTTTTCTTTCTGCTGCGCATGCGCCAGCACCAGCCACTGCTCTTCTACATTCCCCCCGAGCCAACCGAACACCCAGTGACCAGACCGCTACTCTGACTCAGCAGTAAGTACATTTTAAAAAAAAAGAAACAAATGGCTGGGACAAAAAAGTACAGTTACGGAAGAACTTACCATAACAGTAGATCTTCAAGAAGAGCTCTTGCAGCAGGTAATAACCTATAGAACTATGCCACCAGGTACTAGGACCCCACAGAAAACTTCTAGCTAGCAGTCCAAGGTGAGGGCTCACCGCCAATGTTAGCATGTGTATAAAGGAGCCGGTCCCCTGGCGCCCCCTCAGTTTGCCCACAGGAGACCTTAAAGGATTGGACAATTTGAAGGGGCTTTGTCATCCTGAAAGGGATAACCAGAGAAAAAGCACTGGGGGAAGGAGGGAAGAAAAGCATATCTGATGCAAGAGTGCTTCTCAAAGATCTACTGTTACGGTAAGTTCTTACGTAACTGTACTATCTTACTTCGAGACAGAGCTCTTGCAGCAGGTAATAACCAATAGGACCGATTCCCAAGCAGTACTGGGATGTCACCAGGTCAGAAGAGTGGTGGAAAAGAAGGTAATACCCTCAGGCTATTAAAAGAGAAGCCCTTGGAGGACTGCAAGGCCAAAGCCTGCCCTCCATCTGGAAGCAATGTCCAAACTGTAGTGCTGAATAAAGGTGGGCACCGAACTCCGGGTGGCTGCGGCACAGAGGTCTGCTGTGGACACGTTTCTGAGTGACGCAAATGATGCAGAGATCCCTCTTGTTGAGTGACCTCTCACAGGCCCCAGCAGGGGTTTTCCATGCTTCTCGTGGCAGAAGACAATGCACTTGTCCAGCCACTTTGACAGGGTCTGCTTAGTGACTGGTGCTCCAAACATCCGTTGCGTGAAAGAAACAAACAACTGGTCAGATTTCCTGATGGACCAGATGTGGTCAATATAGTACCAAAGGATTCTATGTACATCTAAGGTATGCAACAGTGCCTCCCCTCTGTTGGAGTATTCCGGGTAATAAGCCGGCAGGTTGATGTCTTGGTTGAGAGTCAGCTCAGACATCACCTTTGGAAGAAACTTAGGATTTCTACGAAGGACCACCCTGTCCCTGTGAAAAACCAAATATGGCACTTTACACATGAGAGCCTAAAGCTCGGAGATTCTCCGGGCTGAGGTAACAGCAGCTAAAAACAATGCTTTCCAAGACAGAAAGCAAAGCTTGCAACACGTGGCTGGTCCAAAGGTGGGCAAAGTCAACTTATCTAACATGAATAACAAATCCCATAGAGGGACAGGATCCCATATGGGAGGCTTAATATGCAGGATACCTCTCAGGAAGGTACGTGACAGATCAAACTGTGCCAAGGTCTTGTCATCCACTTGTAAGTGATAGGCTAAGATAGCTGAACGGTGTAACTTTATGGAGGAATAGCTTAGACCCGAGTCTGACAGGGATAACAGATACTCCAGGACCCATTTCACCTCACACAAGAATGGATCCAGATTGCAGGTAGCAGCCCAGAGGCTGAACTGTTTCCACTTCATGGAGTATGTGGCCTAGCAGATGGTTTCTTAGCGGCCGCCAACACTTCCGCTACCCCCTCTGACACCCCGAATCTGCTCCTGACTGAGTCTGCAGAAGCCATGCATGGAGATGCAGAGATTTGAGGGTGGGGTGTAGTAGAAAGCCTTGCTCCTGGGATAGCAAGTGAGAGGATAGCGGAAGAGCAACTGTGGGCTCTACTGCCATCTGCTGCTGAAGCGGGAACCAGATCTCTCTGGGCCAGAACGGTGCTACTGGTATCAGGGTTGCTGGCTCCAACTGTAGTTTGAGCAGGACTCGCTGCAGAAGGTGGAAAGGTGGGAAAGCATAAAGGAACTTCCCGGTCCAGGAGCCGGACAACACATCTCACCCAAAAACACCATGCCCTGGCTCTAGCAAGCAAAAACTTGACAGTTTGGCACTGAGTGGGGACGTGAAGAGGTCCAACTCTGGAGTGCCCCATCTGGCGGAAATATCATTGGCTACATCCTGCAGCAACTCCCATTCATGGGCTTGGGATTGCGAGCAACTGAGACTGTCCGCAAGCGTGTTCTGAAGACCTGGAACGTGTACTGCCAGAAGTTCCAGGTTATGGTCTATCGCTCAGTACCATACCTTCATAGCCTCTCTGCAAAGGGAGTAAGAATGCAACGCCCCCGCTCTTCGTTTGTTGATGCAGAACACCACTGACGTTGTCTGTCTGGATTAAAGTGGGGCCTGGAAGGAGTTCACTCTGAAACGCCTGTAAGGCATAAAGCACAGTTCTCACCTCTAGTACATTTATGTGGAGAGAGCATTCTTCCTGAATTCAGGACCCCCTGGTCTGGTGGTCCCTGAAGTGGGCACCTCAAACCATGCCTGACGCATCTGTGGTGACTACTTGTTGAGGAGAGGGGTTGCTGAATGGCGTCCCTATCGATAATCGGGAGGGGATCAGCCACCATGATAAGGTTTGGTGCATCGCCTTTGAGACTCTGACTCTCTGGTCGAGGTCATTGCTTCGCTGATCCCGCTGCACTCTAAGGTTCCATTGGAGAGTCCTCATGTGCAGATGAGCAAGAAGCATGGTCACTATGGCAGCTACCATGTGCCCCAGGAGCTGTAGAACCATTCTGGCAGAAGTCTGGTTTACGGAGACTAATCTCCGAGCCAGTGCCTGAAGGCGATCTGCCCTGTCCAGTGGGAGAAAGGCTCTCTCCTGAACTATGTCTAAGATGGCTCCTATAAACTGGAGCCTCTGGGACGGTCATGGCATGGACTTTGGGAGATTCACTGTAATCCCAAGGTTCTGGAACATGCTGAAGGTGCACCCCAGTGTGTGGCACAGTTGTTCTCTGGAGGAGGCCAACAGTAGCCAATTGTCTAGGTAGAGGTAAATGTAATGCCCCTGCCTCCTGAGAGCTGCTGCCACCACCGCCAGGCACTTGGTAAACACCTGAGATGCTGAAGATAGGCCAAAGGGCAGGGCCCTGAACTGGTAGTGCTGATCGACAAACATGAACCTGAGCTATCTCCTGTGAGACGGCAGGATTTTTATGTGCATGTATGCATCCTACATGTCCAGGGAGCAGAGCCAGTCTCAGTGGCACAGCAAGGGAAGTAGACCCTGGAGTGTCACCATCCTGTACCTTTTGTATTCTATAAACAGGTTCAGCTGCAGAGGTCTAGGATGGGACAAAGGTCCCCTGTCTTCTTTGGGACCAGGAAGAAGTGAGAGTAGTATCCCTTGCCCCTTTGGGGTTCTGGCACTACTTGAATGGCTTGCTTGGACAGGAGGTCCTGGTTTTCCACCCGGATGAGATCTGTGTGTGGGATGGGAGCAGGTTGATTGGACTGGTGGGTTGTCCAGAGGTAACTAGGAGAACTCCAGAGCATAACCCTTTTCTATTAGCTGCAGCACTCACTGACCTGTGGTGATATTCAACCATCCTGTGATGTAAAGGGAGAACCACCCTCCCACTGCCTCCCCTAACAGCTCTGATGGAGGAGGGGGGATGGGCAAGAAGTCAGGCAGAGGCGGAAGGGGTAGGGAGGGGGTCTCTGAGCTGCTTAGACGTGCGCTGTCCCTGAGAGCCTGCTGCTTGAGGGGGTGCCTTTCTTTTGAACCTTCCTCATTGTAGCCATTTCTTTGATTGTTGCCCTTGATGCCTCAGAAAGGGTCTGCGCCTAAGTAGGGTTCGGATTTGTACATCTTATGTACCTCTGAAACTGCCTTGCCTGAATCTTGTAGGCCTGTTTTAATCTTTCTGTTTTCTTGCCCGAAAAGAACCGGGCTCTGGAACAGCAAGTCCAGGATGGTGTCCTGGAGGCCCTGCCTAAAACCAGACACCCTCAGCCAGGAGTGCCGCCTGAGGCACACACCTGAAGCGGTCACCTGGGCCGCAGTATCCGTTGCATCATAGGAACTGCAGAGAATGAGCTTGCCCACATCAGAACCAGATTGCAAAACTGCCACGAGCTCTGTCCTGTTTTGTGAGTCTGGATGGGTCTTTATGAGTGCCATAGCCTTCTGTCACAGGCACTTCTGGTACATAACCACATGAGCCAGAAAGTTTAGAGACTTGATAGTACAGGTGGAAGAGGCATACGCTCTCCATCCCAGTTGACCTATTTTCTTAGACTCTGTTGGGTGGTAGGGAGCTGGCATGTCTAGGTTGCTGCGACCTTCCATGGGCCGCTGTCAGCACTACTGAATCCACCTTAGGCTACTCGCCAAGGTGTGGCTAGTTCCTGGGTGTTCTGTAGAGACGGTCTTCCTTTTTGGGCACCGCTGATGCAGTAGCTGGGTGTTTCCATGCCAGCTTCATGACATCTTGAAAGGGTTCCACAAGAGGGGGGCTAACCAGTGGCTTAGGGTTATTAGCCCCAGGAATTTAGCTACGTGTCTCCTCTCAGGGTCCAAGGCCTCGGTTTCCCATTGATTGAGGAACTGCATGTGCCTCATAACATCAAAGAAGTGAGGACTGTCAAGTGGTGACCTCGGTGAATCCTTCCTGGGATTGGGTGAGGGCAGGGGAAGTTCATTCTCCGAAGAGGCATAAGTTGAAGAGGAGTCACTGTACCTTGAGTGTTCTGACTGATGGTCAGTAGACCTACTGTGATGTCAGGAGTGGCATCCCCTTGACTTGCTCCATCCACGGAAGCTATGGTCTCTGGACCTGCTTCTCCTATGCAAGGAAGATCATGAGAAGGTGTGACATCCATGGCTCCGACATCTGTCTGAGCCATGGTCCGAGCCACCTGGATTCGGGCAGGCCAGCATCGGGGGTGGTGACTGTGATCTAGGGGGAGGCATGGGCTGCAACAGGGGGACAGCCCCTGGTGCCTCCTTAGGCACAGGCTTAGGGAGGAGGTCCCCTTTGATGGTGTTCCACCATTTGGTGAACAATGTGCCGACCTCTGCCAAGGGAACCATTGAGCTTGATGGTTTCTCTGGCTCTCTGTTGATCGGTCCCGAAGGAGCCGATGGTCGGTCTGGTGTCTGAAGAGGCTTCTGTGTCCGACCACCGTCAATCCCATTGCCTGGCATCTGGTCGTCTTCCCTGGGCCCAGGCATCAGGGGATCAGCCGGTGTCCAGTCATCAGAATCTGTTAACAGGGGGCTCGAAGGTTCCAACGTCAGGTCAGGTGCCATCAGGTCCTCTGGTGTACACCCCTTGGGTGCTGACAGCAGCTGGGATTCAGGAACCGTGTCTGGCACCACAGCCATGGTGGCAGACGTTGTGGTAGCCTGTCGTCAGTCCAACGTAACTGCAGATGACAGGTCAGGCGTCATGGGTGCTTTGCTTAGAGGATCGACACCCTAGCACTTGCCACGGTCATCAGACTTAGCTGATGAGCTTGAGGATGAGGCCTTGATGATGGAAAAGCCCAACCAGACTCCCATCGCAGAGGAAGAAGTGGCCAAGTCCTGGGCTCTTGACCCTATCGACTGTTTGTGGGGTCTGATGGCCAACGAAATAGAAGATGGGGCCTGCGAAGGCCCATGCCCCGAGCTCCCGCCTAACATCTGGGAAGAGGTGGGAGGTCTTGTGGCCGAAGTCCCCGGAAGGGCTAATGACCAAGGAGGGGCAGAGTCCTACTTCCAGCTGAAGGAGGAGGCCTCACCCTAGTGCAGGGTGCGTGACCGCGAGTCTGACCTGGACCTCTCCTTATCCTTCTTGTGGTGCTTCCCCAAGTGCTTTTTCTCCTTGGGGGAAGCATCATGAGTGGAGGACGAGGAGGAGCTGTGTCCAGAATGTGACTTCTGCATAGCGGTCACTTGTTCCAAGAGGTAGGCCTTTAGAATCTTCAGGTGGTGGATGCGAGTGCATTGATTGAAGGTTTGGCAGTACGGGCAGTCATCTATCTTGTGCTCTGGTCTCAGGCACAAGTGGCAGGCCGAACGGCTGTCCTTTGCAGGAATCTGTTTGCCGCACGCACACTTAGCCTTTCACCATGGTGTAAATGTAGAAGGCTCAGTAGACATAAAAAAGGTGGTCCAATACTTGTGAGCTGAACTGCGCAGAGTGTCAAAGAAAATGGCACTCAATGGGACGCAGGAGGTGTCCGTAGAGCCAAGATGCTGGATCGATGGTGGGAAAAGAACTGAGGTGGCACCAGGGAACTGCCTCCATTATACAGTGGCCGATATTGAGGGCGGAGCCGACGTCAGGGGCAATCCCTCGCCTTGGACTGCTAGCTAGAAGTTTTCCAAAGGGGTCCAGTGCCTAGCGGCGTAGTCCTATCAGTTATTACCTGCTGCAAGAGCTCTATCTCGAAGTGAGATCAATTACTTCTTCCTCCTACCAAAAGAAAAAACAAAAAAACAACCCTTCCTTCCAGCAGCCACGTCCAACCGTGACACTGCTGGAACCCGGTTGGATCACGGCTGCATGGAGACGTCTTCTCTTTTTAATTTTAGATAATTGCTGAGGCAAAAAAATGAAACCCAGCAATTATATAAAATAAAATATGGGGTGGTGTGTAAACTCGAATTTTACACACACCCTCTGTGTTGGATGTGGCATCTAACACCTCAGGCGAGTGTAAAATTCTCGTTACACACACTGCCCCATACTTTATTCTATTTACTATCTATGAGGAAGGGTGCCGTGGGTGGAAGGCAAATGATTGCATAGGGAACAGACATTTTTTGAGGCACGACCAATGTGTTATTCAAGCCCAGAAATAAAACGTCAGCTGAGAGTCCAGTATTGAAGTACACTATGGCCCTCTTTGCATAGTAACTTAATCTATTTAGAAGAAGAAAACATACACAGTGGCACAGATAAGATTACTCTGAATTGCTGGCAATGCATTTTTTTGCAAAGTAACTTTGCCGACCACACATAGCTGCAGTACAAATTGGACATTCTAGCATTACTTAGTATTACCAGCATAATGTTACAGTGCCTTGGCGCCTTGGCACACATCAGTAATTTTATACATATCTAGGAGGAAGTGTGCCATGGGTGGTAGGTGAATGATTGCATAGGGAGCAGACACTTTGTGTGGCAACACCGATTTGTTATTCAAGCTCCAGAAATAGCACGTCAGCTGAGGATCCAGTATTGAAGTACACCGTGGGCTTCCAATTTGCACAGCTACTTTATGGAACTGGAAGGGGAAAATATACACAGTGGCCACAAAATTATCTTAGGCGTACTGTGGGCAGGAGCAGGCAACAAAGTTCCCTTCCCTCTAATTCATCCATTGGAATAGTTTGAGAAAAAAATGGACTGCTATAAAAAAAAATCAAGTCTCACATCAGCAGAGGGAGAGAGACAGAAAGAGTGTGTGTGTGTGTATGTGTGTGTGTGTGTATAGACTGCATGCTGTTACTGGCTGGTAGCTTAGCTTACCATGTTCAGGTGCGGTTGCACACCATATGCCTTTATATTCTAATAAAATGTAAATTCTCAACAGGGCCAAGGTTCTGCTACACGTTTGCTATACATGCAAACATATGCTGCCATACCACCACCAAGATCCAGGGAATCGGGACGTGCCGAACTCTGCTAACTACAAGTGTAGTACTGACATGCATCACAGATGATTTCTGTAGCCAGTTCATTTTTACGGCTGCACAGGCAGAGCCTGCAGCCATTTTGCAACAGCTCAGAAAAATGAGCTACTGGAACAGGCCTTGGAACGCTTCCAGTGGAGTTTCGGAATGATCCTTCTGAAACTGCACACCGGTCGGTAGCGCTTCGCCACAGCCGTACACACCGCTGCTCCGTCAGCTGCAAATGGCCAATCTCACAACAGCTTCCGTTGGACTTTTGGAAGTAGCCGCCACAGCCCAGCGGACCTTCAAAATCTCCTCAGCCGCCACGATCGGGATACGGAATAGCAGCCGCACTATTTCAGCTGTTACTTCCGCATTCCAATGCGTGAACTGCGCATGCGCATGACTCGTGCGCATGCACAGTTCTGTGGGTGCTGCCATGTTGGGGATGGCACAATGGCATTCCCTGTAGTACAACCCCCGAAAATGTTATGTCTCTGAAACATAGAAAATGGTCCCTCGTTGTCCCGCTGGCTGCGTCCATCCCCACATTATGCCTGACATCGGGGTGCCCAATCCTCATGTTGGCATCCTGTCCAACCCCCTTCCCCATTTATGGGGCACAGTGGGAGCCGACCCCAGTGTGCCAAAAAGTGGGTTTTTTTTTCTGCAAATTAGAAAATGGTCCCTCGTTGAGTTTTTTTTCATCCCTGTAAAACTGAAAATGGTCCCTCATCGTCGCTGCAGTCCCCCGCCCCACACTCCCACTGAGCACCCACCTCACCACACACACCCCCCTCCTTACCCCATACTTACCTCCGGAGGTCGGCGCTGTCATCTTCTCTGGACCGGGACACGTCTGCACTCTTCAAAGCCCAACTGCGAACTGAAGAATTAAAGGAAAGTGTCCTATACAGCCATTCAATGGGATTAGTTATTGTTTATTGAAGAGAAATCGGAATTACAATCCTTTGAGTCACAGACTCCTTTGCAAAGGCTCCACATCAGTACAACAAAGGTTAAAACATTACAATAGACAGAAATTATACATAAATCGTTCAGTTCAGGGGTATATACATTATTTACATCGTAGGGTAACAGCATCCAGGATCTTAGACAAGACCCTAGGTCAATAGTTGTAAGATACTGCAGGTTACAGTTTAGAAGGGTCATTAACAGAGCCCCGAGTCAGGGTTTATATACAGTGAGATTGCAGGACCTGAGTATTCAACTTACGTTGATATCTCAGCCATTTTTTTTGAATTTTTGGCCCACATTTTCAACATGGGGTTCTTGGGACCCCACCTCATGAAAACTTTCACTGTCATTTTGTTACTCCATCCGATTCACAAAATGACAGTGCCACTGTTCATGAGGTAGGGTCCCAAAAGCCTATGTTACCAAGTATTGACAAAATTCCAACAAATGCAGATATTCTGGCGTCGCGTTGTGCAGTTTCTATGCACGCTCCTAACGCCGCCCCTTTTTACTATTTTTGCTCCACATTTGTACAACTGCCAGTTTTGCATACCTCCTTCAAATCAGTACAGCTGTCATTTTTCACAACCTGCTCGAAACATGTTTTCGCACCCATGGCGCACAATAGCGCATTTGCTCTGTGCAATCACCTTTCGAGACAACTGAACAAAATGACACTGGCACATTCATGAGGAGGGGTCCAAAAAAGGTCATGTTGAAAATCTGGTGAACACATTCTGAAAAATGACTGCGTTACGAGCGTGTGTTGCACGCTTTCTATGCACGATCCTAACGTCACTAATTTTTAATATTTTCACTTCACATTTTTAACATTGCCATTTTTTTACACCTGCTTCAAAACAGTACAGCTGACATTTTGCACAATCTGCCCGTAACGTGTTTTTGCACCTGTGGCACAGAATAGCTTGTTTGCTCTGCACAATCACCTTTCAGACAATTGAACAAAATGACTCTGGCACTGTTCATGAGGAGGGATCCAAAAAAGGCCATGTTGAAAATTGAGTGCAACACCTCTACCATATGGCTAAGTTACACCTGGGCATTGACTAATTTCTATGCATATGTGTAACTTACATCACTTGACTGGCTGACTGTCTCACTAAAGTTTTTTAGAAGTGTATGCTACTTTTTTAAATGAAACTTACTGTATTGAATATATTTTGGATGTTTTGACAAAGTATCACTTGGTTAAACTTGACCACTGTGTACCTCGTAATCTCGCGAGGTTTGGAGCCCTAGACGTCCTAGGCAGAGGAGAGTAGCGTGGAGAGGAAAATTCCCAAACTACTTCTCGTTTATATTATTTTATTTTTTGGCTACAACTCTGTTAAAAGCTAAATCCCCATTATATGTCCATTCCAAGGGTTTTTCTGAAATAAAAAACAGTTTCAGGGGTAGCGAGGACACCCAGGAAGCGCAAGTCAGTTCCGGGTGTCACTCGCTATTTAGATAGCCCTGCAGCGAGCAGGTCTCTAGCTGACTGTCTCACTAAAGTTTTTTAGAAGTGTATGCTACTTTTTTAAATGAAACTTACTGTACTGAATGTATTTTGGATGTTTTGAGAAAGTATCACTTGGTTAAACTTGACCACTGTGTACCTCGTAATCTCGCGAGGTTTGGAGCCCTAGACGTCCTAGGCAGAGGAGAGTAGTGTGGAGAGGAAAATTCCAAAACTACTTCTCATTTATATTATTTTATTTTTTGTCTACAACTCTGTTAAAAGCTAAATCCCCATTATATGTCCATTCCAAGGGTTTTTCTGAAATAAAAAACAGTTTCTGGAGTAGCGAGGACACCCAGGAAGTCCGAGTCACTTCCGGGTGTCACTCGCTATTTAGATAGCCCTGCAGCGAGCAGGGCGAGCGTGCGCACTTGCGTGCGTGAAGACGTGCGCAAAGACTCGCGTGCTGAGTGTCACGTGTGACAAGAGTGGCAGTGCAAGGGAGTGTTGTGCAACATGTTCTTCTGTCCGTAAGTAAAAAGTAATCTCTTTAGAGAAACTAGTTAAGAGTTTTTGGTTACAGATTACTATGGCTGATTTAATAACCTTGGAACCCCCTCTGATCAGCATGTAGATCATATAACATCAGACAAAACCAAGTTGAGGGAAGTAACATTTAATTTAGATGGTGAAACAGGTATAAAATGTAATGTCTGTTCAATGTATGCACTGTTTAACTCACTTCCCCAGACTACTCTTTTTATATGTGATAAATGTACTAGCAATAGTGTACTAAGGGAAGATACTGAAAATTTTTATAAAAGACTGGCAGTGAGAGAAAAATGTCAGGAAAACCAAACAAACAATCGGGAATTTACCTCATAATAGTACTAGAAATAATGAGGAAATACAAAATGGTGTAAATGTTACTCCGTCCAGAGATCATATAGGGATTTATGAAAAAAGGAAAAGATGTGAATCAAATGGAACTAGCTCAAATAGTGAAGCCGATGCTGCAGAGTGGACAACGGTGACTCTTGGTCATAAATCAAAGTCCAGAAGAAGGGCCATTGGAAATAACATTAAACTTTCAAATAGATATGACCCCTTAATTAGCCTGGACAACACAGACATCCTAGTCGAGTTGACACAATAATCCATTTCCCAAAAGCAAACCCCTGGGGTGTCAGGACATAAATCGAAACCCGGTACACTATCAAAAGTGACGTGTTCAAACTTTCAGGCACTTAGATCACATCCAGTGCTTGAAAAAGACAGTAGTGGACCTGATTGTGAGTCTACATCTACCTTTGGTAATATTCAAAATCACCATAACACAAGAGACGGTGTCTTACCAGATCCTGGAAATAACCATACTTTGAATGAAGGAGATACCTTGAGTAGACAATTTTATGTCCTGGGGGATTCTATAGTAAAATACACTGACAAAATAGTGTGTAGAACTGACAGGCATAACATCACCTGCTCTTCATTCCGAGGAGCTGGTATTAAGGATATTAATAAAATGTGCCCGGTTATTGTGCAACATTCTAGTCAGAATCCATTGGTTATCCTAAACGTAGGGACAAATGATATAAGAAAACTATCTATTGACGAGATTAAGCACAAATTTATTAACATTGGAGAAACATTGGATAAACTTCATTGTGAAATATGGTTTTCTGAAATCCTCCCCGTTCCTAGAGCAAATTTTCACATAACACGTAAAATTAAAGTCATTAACGAATGGATAAGGAAATGGACACTTAAGACAGGTTATAAATTGATACCCCATTGGGAAAATTTCCATGAAAATCCTTCATTATTTAGTTGGGATGGGCTGCACTTGAGTCGACAAGGAACTTATAAATTAGGCAGGACTTTTGAAAACATCATTAAGTCTAATTTAAACTCCTAAATAGGGGGGATGAGGGTATAAAGGTTAAACCCAACTCAAGGCTTACCTCTAATTTATTGAAATCGACGTCTTTTATTAACAATGGCATATGTAGACTGAAAATGTGGAATGTAAATGCACGAAGCCTTGGTAACAATAAATTAAGTGAACTGAAATTAAGAATACAACAGGGAAATATTGATATTATCTGTGTGACAGAAACCTGGTGGGATGAATCTAACAACTGGTCTAATAACATTGATGGATTCCATTTATTCAACAAAAATCGTACTGGGAGAAAGGGAGGTGGAGTATGCTGTTATATTTCCAATTCTTTACAATGCCATGAAATTAAAATAAGTAACTTTACAGACAATACTCCCGAAAGCTTATGGATAAGCATAGTTTTCCCACACTCACCTAAGTTGAACTTAGGGATCTGTTATCGACCCCCCCAACAGTAACAATGTTTGTAATAATAACTTATTAGAAGAACTGCTTCACATTTCAAGTTTCGGAGATTTCCTGATAATGGGTGATTTCAATGCCCCAGGTATTGATTGGATTGAGCATACTGCAACTACTACCTTTGAGAAAACATTTTTGGATATCTTGACATCCCAAGGTTATCAACAAATGGTTGAGGCCCCAACTAGAGGAAAGAGTACCTTGGATTTGATTATTACAAATTGCATTGATAAGATCACTGGGATATATATACTGCCACATCTATGTAATAGCGATCATAATATTGTTGAATGTTCCTTTAATATTAGAAATATTAAAATCAAAAACGATATACAATCTTTTAACTATAAAAAAGCAGATTGGAACAAAATTATTGACATATTTAAAAAACTGGAGTGGGGGCAATCTGTCCTTAATTTAGGGGTAAACCTTATGTGGGATAAGTTGAAAAATACAATATTAGAAACTATTGTTCATTACATTCCTATGCGTAAAACTGTTACTAGTAAAGGTTATATCCCCCATTGGTTTAATGTTGATATAAAAAGACAGATTAGAAGGAAGAATAAAGCTTTTAAGAAGTTTATAAGGAACCCAATAGAACTAAATCACATAAATTATAAGAAACAACAGAAATTGCTCAAGACTATTATAAAAAAAGGCAAAATCAAATTTGAAAATAATCTTGCTATAAATAAAAATCAAAACGCTTTTTTTGCCTATATAAATGCTAACAAACGTGTTTCAAAAAAAATTAACTCAGTAATGGTAAATGGGGAAACTATTACCAATAATAAAGATATAGCTGATAACTTTAACAAACATTTTATATCAATATATCAGGCACAAAATACCAAATTCGGTATTATTGAGAAAAAAAAATGAGTCTCCTATTAATATTAGTCAAGAAGTTGTCAAACAAGAACTATTAAAACTAAAAATATCCTCCTCTTCAGGACCCGAAAATATTGATACAATTGTTTGGAAAAAACTTGCAGATGTATTAATCGATCCTCTTACTAAGTTATTTAATAAATACTTGGAAACTGATGAGGTCCCTTTGGATTGGAGAAGGGCTATAGTTGTGCCTATTCACAAAAAGGGCAACAAATGTTGCATAAAAAATTATAGACCAATCAGTTTGACGTCAGTTTGTGGTAAATTGTTGGAAAGGTTAATTAAAAATAGTATTGACAAAGATATCCTAAGATTGGGACTGCAGGATACTATTCAGCATGGATTTAGATGTGGCCTCTCTTGTAACACTAACTTATTAGCTTTTTATAATCACATCAGCCATAAATTAGATAGCGGTAGACCGATGGACGTGATTCTACTGGACCTGGGGAAGGCGTTTGACACAGTTCCTCATGATCAGTTGGTAAACAAATTGTTCAAACTTGGATTAAATACATATACTGTTAAATGGATTGGCAACTGGTTAACAAAACGTACCCAGCGGGTTCGTATTAATACTATTTTATCAGATGAGGGATGTGTCACTAGTAGTGTCCCCCAGGGTTCTGTATTGGGCCCCTTGTTGTTCACCCTTTATATTAGTGACATGAGTGTGGGTGTTAAATCCCTTATAACCAAATTTGCTGACGACACTAAATTGGGGGGTGAGGTCACAACTTTTAGTGATTATATGGAACTAACAAACAGTTTAAATTTAATAGAGGAATGGGGAAAATGTAACGGTATGAAATTTAATGAAGATAAATGCGCTGTAATTCATCTCGGGAAAAATAATCCAAAATATTCATATTATTTGAATCTTAAAAAAATAAAACAAAGTAATAGTGAAAAAGATTTGGGTGTTTGGATAAATTCCAGACTATCATCTAATACGCACATCTCTAAATTAATAGGGAAATGTAATAGCATAATGTATGCTATAAATAAGGCTTTCAAATCAAGGAACAGTGAGTGTATACTCAAATTGTATAAGATCTATGTTCTCCCAAATCTTGACTATGGTTCCCCTTTATGGAGCCCTTATCTAAAGAAGGACATACTTAGAATGGAAAAAATTCAAAAGCATTTAAGTAAATCAATAAAAGGTTTGAAGAATGTGGAATATGCAGATAGACTTTCCAAACTTAATCTGTATCCCTTGGAATTAAGACGTATAAGGGGGGACCTGTTATTGTTATATAATATTCTGGAGAATAATACTTTGATGTCCCAATGTAACATAATTTGGAATCCCAAAAATCTAAATTTAAGATCTCATGACAAACAAATTTTTATAAATAGAGCAAAATCCAATAGACATCTAAATTTTTATAACATACGAGTTCCTCTAATTTGGAATAATTTACCAAGGAATGTAGTAGAGCAAACAACTTTTAGTACATTCAAAATGGAATTAGATAAATTTTTGCTTAGGAATATTAAAAAATATATCCATAAATAAGCCCACTATGAGTGGAAGACAATTAAATGGTCTCTGGCCTACTTTGTCTAAAATTACCAAGTTACCAAGTTACTTGGTAGTGCTTCACAGCCCTATCGGCTCTGGCTGCCATATTGCGCGTGGCATTCATATACATTCGCCGGCAGTTGCTCCCCCGTGGCAGCAGTGCTCCTACAAGCTCACCACAGCCATATCAGCTCTGGCTAGAATTTGTTATTACTTATCTTTGTATTTGCAGACGAAAGTCATAATATTTCGCACCCCCCTCCCCGTGGTGTTGTATACACTGGTTCTTAATTTGGTAACTGGGTAGGCCCACTGGGTCCAACAGGCACTCCCTTTTTCTGCTGTCGATAAAAAATTTTTCCTTATACCAGCACTTGCCAGCTGTGCTCACGATGTCCCTGTATTGCACGTTTTCTTCTTCTTTTTGCGAAAAAAAATATCCATCTGTCCCAACCCCGGCATTGGGATTGTACTGATTTAGCTTAGAAGGATCGTACATACCTCAGTCTAATTTGGATTTTTTCTCCTGGGGGTTCTGGGCACCAGCCAATGGTTAGAAATGGCCTTGGAAACAGTGGTTACATGTTTAAAACTTTGGCTTGAAGAATGCATAGTCTTATAGTATTTTTCTTTTCGCTCCAAGAGAAACAAATAAAAAACATTCATATTTTTGCAGTGCATGTGGGAACAGCAGCAGGCGGGCAAAGATAACATATTCTAGTTTGCGCTGGCAGCAGATGGGTACAGCAGAGCGCTTTCTTTCTCTCTCTCTCTCTTTTTCCACATCATACTGGTTGTGACTTGTTTCTGGCCCCACTGTTTGTTTTTTTTTCATTCATTCAAACACCACATGGTGAGTAGACTGACAGCGAGCAGGGGAGTGTAATCACTTAAACAGTATATGAAGCCTGTCCTGTGGAAAAGGCTGCTCAAGTGCTCTTTCCCAAGTAGAAGTGTAACTAAACACCAAAGCAGATCGAGAAACTGTAAATAAAAGTCACATTCTTTGCATTCACTTAGGTAAACCCTACTATTAATTTGCACTGTGCTGGTAGTTTTTTTGGTCTGGTCTTTCTAAGTGTTGCCACGAGACACGGCAATGAGCTGCTGATTAGTTCACTAATAAGACTCTTATTGAAATGCATAAGAAAATATCCAGTATCTTGCTTTTGTTATCCAAGATGTAGAACAGTTTATAGAAATAATTTCATTTAGATTAATGTATTGCACAACCACCCTTCCCCAATCCCCGCACACCACCACAGGCCATACAATCCCAAACAACACACACTTCATCTCACTTTCAAAGATATGCCTAATTACAGAAATATATCAGAAAATCAAATCGCATTTATTTTATTTATTTGAAACAAGAGCTGCTGCAACCCCAACCACAAACTGAATCTATAGCCAATCCTGACACAGCAGCATTTCATTCAGATTAAATATAGAATAAGTCATGACGGCCCAGTGGCACAGAGGGTTGAGGCACTGGACGCCACACCTCACGCCACGCTGGCGACCCGGGTTTGGACACGAGCCCAGGTTGTCAGGGGTTAGCGGGGGGAGGATAAGATCGAGCATCTGGAGGACTGCTCCCCTATCCTAGGGAGGGCTGTGGGTTTCCACCACTCTGCAGCAGCCCCTGGTGATGATCAGGGGCACTGCTAGAGTCGGTGCAGCTTAGGAGCGGAGTGCAGTGGATGTCGGCACACTGTGCCTGACATCATTGCACATCTGCACTCCGGAAGGGACTTCCTAAGGAGGAAAATTACAGCACTAACCACGACAGCTTGATGGCCACAACTTCTAACCCCGGCGGCGCTGAACAGCACATCACACACCGGTACTGGTTCCCAGCCTGGTGTGGGGACTACGTGGAGGGTTTCTCTCGAAGGTACAGCAGCATATGCCAGCCAGTGTGTGGGCATGCCTCCAGTGAAGCAGTTGCTGGATAAATAGCAGGTCAGTGGCTGCAGGAGGAAAAAATAGATGTGATAAAAAAATATAGAATAATTCATGGGAAAGCATGGTTAACTGATTTTATGCACACCTGAAGTGTGTGATGCCTCATAAACCCCCAAAAGCAAAGCCCGAGAGGTTTATCTGGGCATCACACACTGAGGGTGTATATAAAATCAGAGTTGAACAAGGGAGGGGTGTATTCAGGTTGATTTGCTTAAAAGCTACATTAATCAGAAAGTTATGCATGCAGTTCAAGTCCCTACACAGTCACACACTCTGGGTACCCAGGTAGGAAAATGGAGGGCTAGCCAGGAACATTGCAGCTGGTTGGGGCCCTGTGATGGAAGAAAGCAGCATGCACAATGCACACTATTTGTAATCCAGAGCCGGAGGGCTCAGTTCGTGAAAGAAAAGGCAACAAGACAATTAGATGACAACACTTTTAGATTTAGCTGTTGTTGCAGGGAGCTACCCTGATGTTTACTCACGATACCCAGTACTGGGCACAGGCAGGGCGAAATCGAGACTGCAGGCTGTTGAGCTGGAGTGCCCAGAGAAGCAGGGCCCACACTAATTACTGAGGCGTCATTCCTGTTGAATGCGTTGAGCAGGGGGCTGATCCCTTGGCCGGTCTCTCTCGGACTGAATCCGAATTTGGAGAGTGAATTAAGACACTGAATTGTACTACATACTGTATTCTCCTCTACAAAGTAAAAAAAAAAAATCAATCTGAATTGGAGCGAGAAACGCAAATTGTAAACTGTGGTGTAGCAGTAATCACATGACGTGTGTGTGTGTGTGTGTGTGTGTGTGTGTGTGTGTTTGGGTGAGACATATATTTTCAAATACAGTTTCCACCCCATACATATAGCAACCTTCCACACACATGAACACTCAGTTTTTAACTATTATACATTACTTTTAACAGCATAAACCAGAAGATCTTGAAAGTATGAAGATTACACTGATACACTGTTCAACAATGTGGTCAATTCAAGCTGACGGGGTAAGTTAGACCTGTGACCTTTTTTTCCGTGCAATGTTTATAGTAATACCATCAGACGGAGAGATAATAAGACTGAGTGCTATGATGCACAGAGGATTTATGAAATGGTGTTCCTTTCATAAAAGTCATTATCACTCTATATACCTGCATTGCTGGAGACAGAAATCTTTCTTGTAGAGCAGAAATCAGCTAACTAAAAAAGCTACCATTTTTCTTCCTAATTTAACACTTCTATCTCACCAGGAGTCCGTGCCTGTTGGGATTAAGCAAAGATATACTTTATTAGAATTTGAGGGGGTCTCATTTAGGGTTAAGAAAAAATAAAGTCAGTATGTGTTTCTGTGTTGGGAAGGGTACTGTATCAACTAACTTTGCTAAATCAGTAGGAGGGGAGAGAGGTTAATTGCGGGTGTGGCTTAGGCAGTAGAAAAGCAGAAGACTCCAATAACAACTTCCTGCTGCTAGCTTTTGGAAGACAGAAATCTTGCTTGCAGAGCAGAAAGCAACTAACTGAAAAAACTAACTTTTTTTTACTAATTGCCCTCCATTCCATCCCCCCACCCTCCTATCCTAAGCCAGTTCTAATTTTATAGCCACTGGATTTGACTGACAACACTTTCTGTTTGGCAGCAGAAAGGGAAGGACCATAGACAAACATTAGTTTTGTCAACCCTGAAGGGAAAAAGTAGCGCTCTCCCCCCCCAACTGCTGATGATCTGGCTCTGAGCAAGGAAGAAGGAGACTACTGAAGAATACAGGAAGTTGCTGTCCCAGAACAGTAAGTTTGAGAGTTGTAAGGAGAGGAGAGAGTAAGCATACAGAGAAACAGGAGAGGGGACACAAAATAATACATGATGGGAGTGGTGCAGTGCAATGGCTGTGGGGCGGCAGTGTTCCGGGAGACATTCTGGAGGCTGCGATGCTGCCCTATTTGCAGGCACCTCTCTGGTCTGAAGGAGGAGGTTGCCCATCTCCAGGCTGACCTGTCTAGGATTCGTGAAACCTCCTCCTCCACCCAGGGACCACCAGGGCCACTGCTGCTACCTCAGAGGTTGCCAAGAAAGAGGAGCAGCTGGACCAAGGTGGGCTCAGGGAGGGAGAGGGTGGTGGAACAGAGGTACATCCCTCCAGCTGTACCTCTCCACAATTCATACGCTGTTTTGGTGGATAGTGGTTCCTCTATGGAGGCACCTGCAGTGGAGACCAAGGAGGATGCTGGGAACCTCCACAAAGGAGACCCACAGGAGGGTGGCACAGGACCCCACAGAGGAAGGAAACAACTCCTGGTGGGTGACTCAATCATTACGGGGGTAGAAGTGGGGGAGGAAGGGGAGAGGGAGGTAAGGTGCCCGCCTGATGCCATGGTTTGTAGGGACAGGAAGTGAATCCTCAGGATTGTAGGAGCAGCTGCACGAGGGAGGGAGCTGGATGTCATTGTCCAACTAGGGACAAATGACCTGGCTAGGAATGGGATCACAGCAGTACAAGAGGAGTTTGCAGGTTTGGGGAGGTGCCTTAGACAAGTAGCGCATATGGTAACCTTCTCGGAGGTGCTGCCTGTCTATGGCAAGGGTGATGCTAGGGTACTCCACACCATGGAATTCAATGAATGGTTAAAAAACTGGTGTGGAGCTTAGGGTTTTGGCTTCATTGGGAACTGGGCAGCCACATGGAGGAATGCAGGCCTATTCTGGCGTGATGGTCTGCATCTGTCCGGGGGGGGGGACCAGGATCCTAGGTGATAGGTTTAAATGCTTCATTGGCAAGCATTTAAACTAGCTAAGGGGGGAGGCACTGAAAAGGAGCCAGGAAATCCCAGCCTCCCCCCACAAAACACGGTAGTTAGTGAGGTAAACACCAAGGTAGAGAAGTCATTAGGGAGCAGGACAGAGGTAAATGCAAAACAAGGCAAAGGCAGTAAGAACAGGGATGGGGCTTAAAGAGGTAAGGCCATCAAAAATTAGAGAGTGATGAGTACCAATGCCCGTAGTCTGTGTAACAAACTCCCTGAACTAGTAGCCTTGATGGAAGAGAGATGCCTGGATATTGTGGCAGTCACAGAAACATGGTACACAGAGAACCATGACTGGGATGTCAACATACCAGGATACACCATCTACAGGAGGGACAGGGAGGGTAAAAGAGGAGGAGGAGGAGTAGCTTTCTGTGTAAGGGAAGGGATCAAAGCAACAGAGCTAAAGAGTAAACAGGGAGCAGATGAGGCACTCTGGGTCACCCTGGAGACAGGAAATGGCACCACAATCCGCATGGGGGATGTATACAGACCCCCATCTCAGGGGGAGGGAATGGATAAGGAAATGATAGAAGGCATCCTTAGAATGGCAGAAAAAGGGGAGATATTGCTGATGGGGGACCTGAATAGGCCAGATGTTAACTGGAGCACCTATGCTGCAGGCACATCCAAGAGCAGGGTCATTCTTGATGCCCTACAAGGGGCATGCCTCAGACAGTTGGTATTGGAACCCACTCGGGAGAGAGCAATCTTAGACCGGGTACTCTCAAATGGGGACGAGAAAGAATCTCAGATTTAGAAATGGGTAGCCATCTGGGAACAAGCGACCACCAAACAGTGTGGTTGACGATAAACACAGCCATAGAGTCAAGCCATACAAAAGCAAGAGTATTGGAGTTTAGGAGGGCTGACTTTGGAAAAATGAGAGAATGCCTCAGAAAAGCACTAGCAAACAGACAAGAAGGAGGGGTGGAGGAACAATGGAGAGTAATCAAAACAGCCATCACAGAGGCAACAAGCCTTTGTGTGAAGCAAATCAACAAAACACAACGAAGGAAAAAAATGCTATGGTTCTCAAAAGAGGTGGCAGGGAAGGTTAAGGAGAAAAGGATAGCATTCAGGAAATATAAGGAAACACAGAAGGAGCAGGACAGAGAACCTTATGAGTTAAAACAGAAAGAGGCAGGGAAGGCAGTCAGAATAGCAAAGGCCCAAATCGAGGAAAGGATAGCCAACTCTGTTAAGAAGGGGGATAAGACCTTTTATAGGTACATTAGGTAGCGAAGAAAGACCAAGGGAGGGATACTGAGGCTTAATAAAGGGGAGAGAATGTGGGCAGAGGGTGACAGTGAAAAAGCAGGGATACTGAATGAATATTTCTGCTCAGTATTCACAAAGGAGGAGGAGGAGGAGGTACCTAAACCAAACAAGAGAAACACTCTGGAGACGGGGTCGATACCAGTCCATTTACAGAAGAAAGGGTTTTGAAAGAACTAATAAAATTGAAGGTGGACAAAGCAATGGGGCCTGATGGGATTCAAACAAGAATTCTAAAAGAACTAAAGGTAGAACTAGTGATACCGCTGACTACTCTCTTTAAGAAATCATGGGAGGATGGGGTGGTACCTGAGGACTGAAGGAGGGCGGATGTGATTCCTCTTAACAAAAGTGGGAACAGGGCAGAGGCAAGAAACTACAGACCAGTTAGTTTGACCTCAGTGGTAGGGAAAATGATGGAATCACTTCTGAAGGAAAGAACTGTTGAGTACCTAGAGGTCAGTGGGGCACAGGACCCAAGGCAGCATGGATTCACAGTGGGAAGATCGAGTCAGATGAATCTAATACATTTCTTTGCCTGGGTGGTCAAAGTAGCAGACCAGGGAGGGGCTGTGGACATGGCCTACCTAGATTTTAGCAAGGCATTTGATATAGTCCCACACAAAAGATTAATAAACAAGTTAGCCAGCCTTGGAGTGGGTCCCAGGGTGGTAGCCTGGATAAAAAAATTGGCTGGACAGCAGGACGCAAAGGGTAGTAGTAAATGGAGTCCACAGTGAAGAAAGGAGGGTTACTAGCGGGGTACCGCAGGGTTCAGTACTGGAACTGGTCCTTTTTAATGTCTTTATAAGTGACATCGCAGAGGAACTGGAAGGAAAAGTATGTCTCTTTGCAGACGACACAAAAATCTGCAACAGGGTTGATACACAAGATGGAGCAGAAAGGATGCGAAGGGACTTGGCAAGGTTGGAGGAATGGTCAAACGTATGGCAGCTTAGAGTCAACGCAAAGAAGTGCAAGGTAATGCACCTGGGAAACAAAAACCCAAGGGAAGAGTACACAATGGGGGGGGGATGAGATACTGACAACAATAAAAATGGAAAGGAACCTGGGGTAATTATATGAGATGACTTAAAGGTGGGAAAGCAATGTGAGAAAGCAGTAAGGAAGGCTGGGGGGATAGTGGGATGCATAGGGAGAGGCATCAACAGTAGAAAACAGGAAGTTGTTATCCCTCTGTACAGACAGTTGGTGAGACCCCATCTGGAGTACTGTGTACAGTTCTGGAGACCCCATCTCTGCAAAGACACATACAGGATGGAGGTGGTCCAGAGAAGGGCAACTAAAACGGTGAAGGGCCTGCACCAGAAGCCATATGAAGACAGACTAAAAGAGCTTAATATGTATACTCTCGAGGAAAGGAGGGAAGGGGGGGCATGATAGAAAAGTACCTCAAAGGAATCAACAGAGTCCAAGAGGGTAGCATCTTTCAGAAAAAGAGATGTGCAAGAACGGGGGGGCACAATTTGAAGATAGAGGGGAGATGGCTCGGGGCAATGTGAGGAAGTATTTTTTCATGAAGAGGGTGGTGGACTCATGGAACGGCATTCCTGAGGAGGTAGTGAGGTCAAAAACAGTGGGAGGATTCAAGAATGCATGGGATAGACATAACGCAGTTCTAGTGAGGGATATAAGGAAGTAGGCTGTTGGTTAACTAGGACCTGCAGCTTATTCAATAGGTAGGGAAATGGGCAGACTGGGTGGGCCAAGAGGTCCTTATCTGCTGTCAAAGTCTATGTTCTGTGTTTCTGTGTTTCACTCACCCTCCGGCTCATGGTCTTATAGCCATAATTAGCCCCCTCGATGGGTATACATCCTTGTATACCACTCTTTCCCATTAATTACTCTATATATATTGTAACATTTGATTATTTTCATATGCTCTTCAAACTTCACCATACATGAAAAATTTTAAACACTGTGACTTAGAGAGACTGGAATATCTGCACCAAACATAAGTACTTTGTACCCCCCAAAATATTAACAACCTGTATCTAGTATAAGACATCCTAAGAAACAGTAGTGGTAGCCTGATTACCTAACAGCAAGCCATGCTCTTTAAACCAAGTTTAATTATAGCATTATAGCAAAGTACTGATAAACTGTTTTACTCTGCAGAGCCCTCACCTTATGACTGCATGCTAGAGATCTTGCTTGGCACGTGTTTAACACGACCCTCCACTTTACAAGGTGGAAGTCGTATTAAGACCCTTGGCGCTCACTGTGTCCTAATTGACTCCATGTGAAGATTTACTAAATTCAAGTTTATCGTGTTTGATCAGGCAGGGCAGACGCCGAATTCAAATGTGTTCTCCGCTGCATGTTTTGCCACTCAAGTCTATCCTCCGGTCAATGCTCCGAGTCCAGGGCTGCCGCTCCACAACAAAAAACGCTGGTTGCCAAACAAAATACAGTGATCTCATTTAATCCACTGTAAACAATAGCAGGTATGTTTCTATTTAACTCAAGAGTCCTTTGGGGAGGGGCGTGGCCTAGCTATAGAGGATGCTTAAACCTAGAGCTCTGGCTTAATCCACTGAATATCTCCTCCATCTCTCATTAAAACCTGCACTTTTTTATTGATAAACAAAAAAATTCAGAAGCTCAGATGCCTACTACTACTAAACCAGCACAAAAAACAGGCAAAACTACCTTCTAACAAGTCTAAAACTCAGACATCTGGAAGGGGCCTGCCGCTTTCTCCTGCACCAGTGAAGCACCGGGACCTGCCTGAGGATTCTCCAACTAACTTGGTTCCCCAACAGCGGACGGAGCCTGGCATGGAAATGTCAGAAAATTATAAATCAACTGAGAGACTAATTCAAGACCTCAAACATGATCTGGGGACCCGCATGGAAATGGGCTTTGAGAATATGACTTCCCAGCTGCAGCACCTCCAAAAGACCGTTAACACGGTCTCCGATACAGTGGATGTCCATGAAACCCAACTAGGAGAACTGGAGGCCCTTGTGATCTCTGAACAAGATACTAGCAATGCCATGCATATAGATCTACAAAATGCGTTGAAAGAAATAGAGAAGCTGAAACAGAGCATTGATGATCATGAAAACCAGGAAAGACGTAACATCCAGATCATTGGCCTACCTGAATCCATGAAGGGGCGTGATTGTGCCGCTTATGTTCAGTCCTGGTTGAGGCAAGCACTAAACCTCCCACCCGAGGTGCTGTTGGAGATTCAACAGGCCCATAGATCTCCGGGGGCCAGGCCTTCTCCAGATCAGAGGCCCCACCATGTAATTGTGAAGTTGCCCCGGTACCAGGATCAGCAAAAAGTACTGGAAAGTGCCAGGAAGCAGGGTCCCTTGATGGTGCAGCAGTCCCAGATGAGCATTTTTCCGGACTACTACCAACTTCAACAGCAGAAACAAGCATTCGCAGAGGAAAAAAGAAAATTGCACGCTCTGAACTGTCAGTTTTCCCTTGTTTACCCAGCCCAACTGATTGTGCGACCTCAGGGTATGAATCCACACTAATTTTCTTCCCCGGATACAGCTCTGGCATATGTAGGGAAACTTGAGGAGGAGAGGAGACGACGAGATGGACAGGGTAAATAACTATTTAAGTTTCACTGGAGCAGAGGAGTACAGCCTTACAGGCTTGACAGTTGGGACTTGAAGCTACGGGAATTGGGGGGCTGGCTGGGGCAGTTTCTTCTGTTCTGTGGTCCGCAACACAGGACGGTAGCCTACCATGGCTGGATCCAGAGAATGCTGATGCGGCTCCTACCAGTTTCCTTTTTGCTCGATGCTTATGGTATTCCTGTTTGGACACTAGAAATTTGGGTCAAGGTCACTGAATGCACAGGACTCTTCTGGTATTAAAAAGGGAAAAATTATAAAGCTGATTCAATTATTAGAAACTTAAACAAAAATGGGGTGCAGTGAATAAAATAATGTAAGGGAACCTGTTTCTGGTGCTGCATAGCGGCCTGCATTTTGGATGTTCGGGTGCGGCCTGGTCGGGAGGGGAGGTTGGTCCGAGAGAGAAGTTAACTCCGAGATTTATGACACTGGATGGCGGTCTATAATGGTTGATTATGCTGTTTCTCGCTAAGGTGCTTTCTATGGTTTTATGTACCAACCTTTCCTTCCAAAGCTCACACAGGATTTTCAATTTTAAGGGCACGACGGGGATCCTTGTTACAATAGCTGGTCATATAGCAACCAGTAAAGTACAGGATATTTTCTCTTTTTAGGTTTAATGCCTGGGGAATGGACGTAAAAAATTTGTGATTGGTAAACCTAAATAAAGGGAATATATTTAGTGGGGTGCTCAGTGAAGATGGTGGAGGGCATATCTGAATATTCAGAATTGAAGGCCTCGAGTGGGCTGTTCTCCCCTCCTACACTCTGGGATGCCTAAACTGGGAGGAAGAATTATGAAAGTACGATGGCTAGGAGGATCCCTCTCACACTTTAAAGACAGATGTCAGAGCAATATAAGCTAATCTGTCTTAAGCCTTTGGACGAGTCAGCTCCCCCTCTAGTAACTCAGTAGGGGAAGGGACTCCTCGGAGAGGGACTTCATGGAGCATGCATAAGGTGGGCTCCTGGGGTTGGGGGGAGTGAATATTCTCTTCCCCATTTAGAACACTCTTCTTTCTTATCCTTTTCCCTTTTTACTTGGTTTTCTTATCTGTCTGGCACTCAATACTTGCCCTTTTTTGCTGGGTATATGGGATGGAGGAGAGGATAGGGTTTCAACCCTCTCCCACAATTGAAAATAAAAAGAAAGATGGTATCAGTGTGTTAATAGCTCAATCCACGAAAGGCAGTGGAATGTATATTAAGAAGGGGGGAAGCAGGGAGGAGATGTTGGAGGGAAGGAAGTTGTGTTTGAGGTACAACCCCTCTCATTGGAGGGGCTTTACTATAGTTATGATAAGAAGGTTCGGTTAAAGGTTGTTCTGTTTACAGTTCTTTCATTATACAGAGTTAAATATTATGATTATGGTACTCAACAGAAGGATGGAATTATAGTAAATATGGAAAAATTATGCATCGGATAAGCTTTTTGTCATGGAATGTTAATGGACTTAAGACTGTTGTCAAAAGGAAATAAGTTTGGTCATTAATTTAAAAAAATTAAGGGCTATATTAATTTTTACAGGAAAGTCATATGGATAAACAAGAGGCTCTACAACTGGCAGAATCTTGGGGTGGTTCTTTTTTCGTACTCCCCTTTACTTCTAAGATGAGAGGGGTGGCCATCTGGATTCACCCAGGTCTTCCACACAAGGTTCACTTGGTCCTTTCAGACCCTCAGGGTAGATACGTGTTGGCAGAAGTGGAAATAGGGTCCATGAGACTCACAGCAGGGTCAGTCTACAGACCTAATTTCGATTCCCCGGATTTCTTTACTCGGTTGGGAGTGACATTGGGCCCCTATTCGGACAAGATTATATTAGCGGGTGATTTTACTACATATTTAGACTCAAGTCTGGACCATTCAAAAGGAAAGATGGGACCCACCTCCACCACCCCCCATGAAGTACAGCGGCCCTTAAGACTCTGGCACAGAGTAGAGCCCTGTGAAAGGCATGGAGACACTGTCATCCAGGGGATAGGGAATACTCATTTTATTCACTTACTCGTGGGGTATATACTAGACTGGACTAATGTTTCCTTCCCTCTGAGCTGCTAGGGGAAGTTATAGAGGCTTCCTATGGACAGATGATCGTGTTTGACTATGCCCCTCTTAGAGTGACCATTTGCTTGCCAGAGGTCCGCCGTATGGAAGCTCAATGGAGGATGGACCTAGCCCTTTTATTAGACTCTCAATACATAGCCCAGATTAAAGATAGAATAGAGGAATTTATAAGGTTAAACCCCCAGAAGATACCAGTGTAGGTAATGTATGGCAATGCCTTAAAGTTTTCATTTGAATTGAAACTATTTCATATGCCATTTATAAAAAAAAAAGACCACGACCAGGGAAGGGGCAAACCTCGAAGAAAATACAGTGGATTTAGAAAGATGGAATATGAGAGCTCACTAACTTCAAATTTCAAAAAAACTATCTTCTAGGAGATTAGAGCGCAATCTAATAATTACTAAATCACAGAGTCATTTTCATAGTGATAGAGGGAGAAAATGGTTAGCAAGTTTAATTAAAGGTAGGAGGGTAGAAAGGTCAATTCTCTCAATAGAAAATACTCTTGGAACTGTTACATATAACCAACAAGAAATAAGTAATGCTTTTAAAAAATTCTATTCCTCCTTATATACTGCTGAATTTCCAACAGGAGTCAATATGGACACCTTTCTGGATACAATCCAACTACCTTCCCTTACCATGCAGGAGATGGAGGTAGTGGATTCACCACTCTTGCTTACTGTGGTTAGAGGGGCAGTGTGGAAAGCCAATGGAGGCAAGGCACCAGGCCCAGATGGAATCCTGGTAGAATTCTATAAGCTCATGTGGGACTCCCCGGACCTCTTATGTATCGGATGATCAAGGAAATGCTGGATATAGGGGTGCTTCCCCCTTCTCTTTTATTGGCTACAATTACTGCTTGACCAATTTCCCTGCTCAACTCCGATTACAAAGTTATAACTAAGATATTGGCATCCAGGTTGGAGCAACATCTGCCAAAATTGGTACATATGGACCAAGGGGGTTTTGTGAAGGGACGACAAGCAAAACATAACTTGAGAAGAACAATAAACATAATGAATATGTGGAAGGGGAAGGGAGAAGGGGGCTTATTAACATTAGAAGCAGAGAAAGCCTTCCACTAGGTCGAATGGCCATTTATGATGGCAGTTTTGCGAAAATTTGGGTCTGGTGAGGGAATTATGGGGTGGATCCAGGCTTTGTATAAGAACCCTAAGGCCCAAATCCTAACAAATAATATGGTATCGTCTCCATTTGTCCTCACACGAGGAACAAGACAGGGATGTCCCCTTTCCCCTCTATTATATGTCCTCACAATTGAAACATTAGCTGAAGCAATTAGACAGGAGGGGCTGACTGAAGGCATGAACTGGAAGGGAGAAAGCAATGTGATATCATTATTCGCTGATGATATTCTCCTTTACCATAAGAACCCTGCTAAGGCAATACCAGCACTACTTAATACTTTTCAAATATATGAGCCTATGTCTGGCCACAAGATAAACTGGTCAAAATGTGAATGGATGCCAGTGGAGAAGATTAAGACCTCTATAACCCTGGGTGCAGAGGTGGTACCCCCTCCACTTCAATTAAATATTTAGGTGTAATACTAACTGCCAAATTATCTCTTATGGCTAGAACTAATCTTCTGATGATGATACAAAAAATAAAAGAACAATGTACTAATTGGAGGGCTCTACCTCTGACACTGATTGGGCAGGTTAATTTAGTGAAAATGAGTGTTCTCCTGCAATTTTTGTAAATGTTTCACACTCTCCCAATAGGTATACCAAATAAATATATTAGGTCCTTAGAAGGAACCATAACACAATTGCTATGGCAGGGTAAATGGGCAAGAATAAAGAAAGAGATTCTCTGGTTACCAGTGGGTAGGGAGGGCTGGGATTGTCAAGTGTCAAACATTATTATCTTGCAGTACAATTGGCGCATGTTCAGGATCCGGTGAGGGAGGAGTCAACACGCACAGGCTGGGTTAATATGGAGAACTCGTGGCCAGGCTTTCTCCATCATAGTAGTATGGTAGGGTATCTTTATGCTGGTAGATTTGACAAGCTCTCCAATTCATGCTCGAATGTCACTTTTAGGGTTTGGAGACAGGCCCATTATATACTCCAACATCCGCACACTTTCTCCCCGGATATGGACCTGGTGGCCCTGCTGAGGGAAGGGACTGGTACTTTTGTACAAGACTACCAGAGACTCAAAAGATGGAAAAAGCAAGGGCTATATACAGTGGGTCAATTATGGGAAGATGGCGAGGCTATCCCTTTTCAGACACTATCAAAAAAAGTTTAACCTTGGGGCATCCCAATTTTTTCTTTGGGTTAGACTACAAGGTGAGATAAGGTCCAGGTGGGCGCGGGGGCATATATTCTCTTGTTCTCCACTAGAGGAATTATTCATGGGGCTGAAGGACGACAAATCTTTTAAACCCTTAAGAAGTTGCTATAGGTTGTTAATGGGGCAACTCCAGATCCCTTAGCGAGCCTGACATCTAAATGGGAGCAGGACTTGCTACCAGATGGGCTCACAGGAGGAGACTAGGTACAAATTTTGAAAAACTTATTGAAGTGCTTGGTTAACAATAAACTTTGGGCCATCCAACACAATGTATTTACTGTACTCGAGCCTACTTTACACCAGAACTGGCAAAGAAGATAGACCCACAAGCTTCAGATATATATCCGAAGTGTGAGATCCACATTGTTTTTTTTTTCATATGATTTGGAACTGTCCGAAGATCCAGATATTCTGGAATGGTATATTGGATATCTTATCACAAATCTTGGGATACTCCCTGGGATTAGACCCCATAGAGAATCTTCTAGGACTCCCCATGGGACAGGGAGATACTAACTGACCGAATTTGGGTCTACATAAATTGGGGATTGTTGTGGGTCTCAGAAATATAATAATGGATTGGATGGCTAGAGAAGTTCCCTCAATAACAAGTTGGATAAACTCAATGCTGGAGTGTATGAAAATGGAGAAAATTCAATATAAAGTAAGAAATCAATTGGATAGATATCTGAAAAGTTGGGGTCAAATGGAATGGGTGTTGCAACAGGACTGGTTCCTAATGTTTTAAGTTTATTATGCAGTCAAAGATAATTCTATTTTTTCTCCTGAAATATGTTTTCCCTGTCTTCACTGTTAATGGATAAAGGTATGTCTGATCAAATGTATGAAAACAAAAAATGTTATCCTTCTGTGTAACAAAACTGGATTTTACTCTGAACTTAGAAAATAAAGTTTATAAAAAAAAAGACCTTTGGGGAAAAAAAACTCTGATCTGATACCCTCCCCCCCCCATTAGTGAGCTGCATCCTAGATGCTCTTCAACACACCCCTTGGCTGTCTTGGCTACCAGTAGTTGGACACCTCTACACTGCGCTGACATGTCTTGCCGCCCCTCCTGCTCATGTGCCACCACTGCCAGCAGCACAAGAGAAGCAAGCAAAGGAATCTGCAGTTCTCCTGAATAATCTAATCTTTCTTGTCTCAACTGGTTGGGGGGGCAATATCTGTAACAGCTGATCTCACACTGCTGATCCAACCCCTCCCCCCCCGTTTGTCATCCACCCACTCAAAGGAGAGCTGCTCCACAATCAGAGGAACCAGGGTGGGTGCCTGCCCCCCGCCCCATAACTCCACTTCTGCACTTTATACATCTTTCTGGGGGCACATTTTGATCCCATATTTTCAAGTCTTTTTATGACCCCATCTCCTTCTGAACATGGCAGGTGTCATTTAAAAAATACTGGACAAAATGTCATTTCGCACCACTAGTGCAAAAACACATTTCGGCCAGGATCTGAAATTAATGTCCATCATGTTCATAAGGTGCGGTGAAAAATGGCTATGTTGAAAATTTGCAGTCAAAATACTGAAAATAACCAAAGTTATGAATAACCATTGAAAAATTACAACTTACTTTCATACCTTTGTTGTGTTTTTAATATTCTGACCCCAAATTTTCAACATAGTTCTCTTACGACCCCACCTCATGAACCTGGTAGGTAAAAATGTTGAAATCCTGGCCAAAAGGTGATTTTGCAAAGTGACTCCAAAATCATCATTCATGCTGGATTTGAAACATTTCACCTTTTTTGTTCATAAGGTGGGGTCCCAAAAGCGCCATGTTGAAAATTTGGGGTAAAAATATAAAAAAAAATGACAAAGTTATGAGTAAAAGTTAAAAACACACCAAAATACATAAAACCGCGCTTACTTGATTTCCTCAGTTCCCAGTCTGGCTTTGAAGAATGAAGGTGTGTCTCCAGTCAAGAAAGGATTATGGCGTTGGACCATCAGTAGGCAAGTTTAGGGTAGGGGGTGAGGGGTGGAGGTGCGAGTGGTGAGGCAGGGTGGGTGGGCGGGTCGGACAGTGGCACAACACAACAAGGGACTGTTTTCTTTCATGTTTAAAAAAACAAAAAGAAACACACGTTGAGGGATGGTTTTCTTTACTGCAGGTACTTACCAACACTGAGGATTTGCACCCCAGTGTTGGCTTGATATTTGGGGGTACCATGGGTGGGCACCTAGTGCCCCTGACTGCTTGGCTGAAGGGTGGTCTACACTGGGCCAGATGTTCTACAGTGGGTGGGACTTGGGATTTTTGTATGTTGGGCAAGGACAGGGCAGCCATCGGGGGGGGAGAGACATTCTGCAGTGGGTGGGTGGGATCTCTTTTATGTGGAGCTGGTGTCCGGACTGGGAACAGAAGGGGCAGGGGAGAAACGTATGCAGAGGGAGTGAGTGCAATTTTTTTTGGTTTGTTTACATGGGGGAGGGAGCGTGAGGGAGAAGGTACACTGATTCAAGCAGAGCATGGAGAAAACAATATGATGCGTTCAGTAACTTTTACCCTATGTTAGCAATATTTTTTAATTTTTTATTTTGGTAACCAGGAAAGGCACACTGAGCCAAGGCACGTTTCCAGGTGTGACCCGGGGAAACAGGATACAAAAGGAAGAAGCAAACATAGGAAAAGTAACATCATATGACAGAATACAGTCTAGTCAGAAAGTATGGTACAATATTACATATTGGCAGAATACATGCAGGCAAAACACAAATTTAACACTGCAAAAGTATGGCAAAAAGAAAATCAGGGCTAGAAGCCTCATATATCATATAGACGTAGTTTACTAGTACTGAAGCATGAGTACCTACAGTATTAATTAAATAAATGGCTGTCAAGGTCTAGCGATCCAAATCAGCAGTAGAGAGAAGTAAATACACACTGGTGTAATACTGCGAGGAATCAAGGAAGACAGTGGCAGGAGCAGGGGGGCTGAGAAGAGAGCCTTAGAAGGTGTTTAAGAGAGGGGAAGGAAGAGGGAAACCCGGAGAGAGGAGGAAGAAGGTTCCAAACAGTGGAAAGTTGGTACGAGAAAGCAGCTTGTCCTGCACAAGAGTGTGGATGGGATATGGAGAATGTGCGAGAGTCCCTGGAACAAAGAATATGGTCAGACACAGCCATAGGTGAAAACAATGAGGACAGGTACGAGGTTAAGGAGTCAAACCAGTACTTGGCAATGAGGATGGAGCAATGGGTTTGGAGGTGTTGTGGAAGGGGAGGTAGTGAAAGCACGGAGTATAATGAGCAATGGTGGGTGCGGTGGGGGGGGGCCAGTTAGAGGCAAAACAACAGCATTATATAGAGTGTCTAGTTTGGCAAGGGATGAGAGAAGGCCCGAACTGTAGATCACATCGGCATAGTCAAAAAAGGGAGTATTCGTTTGGAGACTAGTTCATGGTGTACAGGGAGTGGGAAGTAGTCCTTATTATAGTATAAGCAGGGACACTGGTTGACCAGGACTGAGAAAGGGCAAATTCCGTTTTGCACATTGTAAAAAATTGTATTGTCACTGGTGTCTGCTAAGCCAAAATCCAGTTTTACCGATGTTTGGTTTTGTGTACTTTATTTAACAATTTTTAACTCTGCTAGCATGCATTTTAGCAATTTTGACCTCCACTATTGCACATCCTTCCATCCTTGTACCAATTTAAAGTTATTTTAGGTATAAGATGTGATGGCAGCAGCAGCACTACAGTCCCCATCCCTAAGGTATGATGGAAGCAGCACTATGGCCCCATCCCTCAGGTGCGATGGCAGCACCAACAGCACTACGGCCCCCATCCCACTGGTGTGATGGCAACAGCAACAGCACTACGGCCCTCCTCCCTTAGGTGTGATGGCAGTATCAGCACTATGGGCCCCATCCCTCAGGTGGGATGGCAGCAGTACTACAATCCCCATCCACCAGTGGTGATGGCAGAAGCACTACAGCCCCCACCCCTCAGGTGTGATGGCAGTAGCAACAATACAGTCCACATCACTCGGGGGTGTTAGCAGTATGTTAGCAGTAGTGACAGCACTATGATCCCCTTTCTTCAACACCCACACCCCACATGCACAACTTACAAATTACTTGGTCTCTTTTCTTGTTAGAACTCAGGTGTGAATTAATATGAATTACCACTACTAAGGTGGACTACCTTTGTTTTTTTCTATCATTTAACTGCCTGAATTGGATTTCTGCCTGTGACACCACTGACTAGGTTTTGGGAACAGACTTAGGTGTTGAAGGGCTGGCCGTGGGGGGTGAAGGCTTGAGTGTCCAATGACCACTCACCTTCTCCTGGGTGGGAGGGTTCATGTCTCAGCATTTGCTGGCCCCTGGTGGAGGCCAGAGGCACAGCAACACGTCAGCCCTCACTGGAGGAGGGAGCATGACAGACGTCAGCTTGTGCCTTGACATCATGTGGCCTGTCACACTCCCAAGACAACAGGAAAACACCCACTGGCCAACTGGAGTACGGCTGCTGGTCCTTCCATAAGCCCAAAGCCCCAGACAACTGTGTCCATACTGACCCCTGCCATGCATGGGATACATAGGAAGCTCTTTGTGGCAATTCTCCTCCCTGGTAGCCTTCCACAGATAGGGGCCCACCTGATGAAGGGTTACTTTGGGTTACCTGGTAGCACAGCAATAAGGGCAAGTGGATGATGGTGGTCGGGGCTCAGCAGCGGTGGTAGGGGGCCTTGGCAGGCCTGTAGGAGTGGATGGCCAGGGGGTCAGAAGAGCAAAAGAAACCTGCCTGAATTTGCTTCTTTGCAATAAAGTGTCTTCACCTAAAAAATCCACAAGTGAATAGTGGAGGACCTTCAGATGGAAAATCATGCATCTCCCAAACATGTGGATGCCTTTTTTTTTTTTAAACTTGGTCTCCATGACAAGGGTGTCTCTCAGTTTTCATGTCTGTGCTCAAATGTGAATTGAGCACCACTCTGCCCACCAGCATCATACAGCCCCTGGAGTCTTACCTTCTGTGTGTCATTGAATGTGCTTTCAAAATCCACTGGCCAAACATAAGTACACTTAAACACTTAACATTTGCTTTTTGTTAAAGCTGTGTTTTGACATTTTTTAAACAGGTGCACATTGAGAAATGGCATGCATAGCCCTAAGGGTGGTATCACTGTATAAATACATTTTATCTATTACTACTACAATCTATCAGAAAAATACAGGTTACTCACCTGTAACAGGAGTTCCAGGAATGGTATATGTTGTTCATCCACACTATCTGGCAGGTATCCTTGCCGCTTTAAGTCTTGCCGGAAGGTCTTCAAGCTGGCTCCTCCCACCCACCCGGGTGGTAAAACTCTCGGCTCCACCCCATGATGCCAGATCTGGCTCGCTGGAAGCTCTGTTGTGCGTCAAGCCGGGGAGGGAGGGTCTAGTGGATGAAACAACATATACCATTCCTAGGACTCCTGTTACAGGTGAGTAACTGTATTTCTAGGGACATGGATGTTGTTCATCCACACTATCTGGCAGACTCCTAGCAGTTCTCCGGGAGGAGGAGGCAAGCGCACACCTAACTACTTGGGAAAGAGAGACTGGAGAACCGAGGCCCCAAACCAGCAACCCGGCATGACTCGAGGCCGATGTGGTAGTGGGTAATAAAGGTATGTGCCGACTTCCAGGTAGCAGCCCTGCAGATATCCTGGATAGGGACATCCCTGGAAGCAGCTACCGATACAGCGGTATGGCGGGTAGAATGAGCTCTTATCCCTCTGGGAGGCTCCATGCCCACCAACCCATAGCAGAGCTCTATGCAGGAGGTGACCCACCTGCCTATCATCCGCCTGGCTGCAGGTCTGCCAGGTGCGGCTTCAGCGTAGGTGACAAACAGCTGGCGAACCTCTCCCCGAACTTCAGCCGTCCGCTCCTTATAATAAGCGAGCGCTCGTCTAGGGTCCAAAGTACGGAGCCTATACTCGGCCTCCGAGGTGTGATTGGGGTCGAACACTGGCAGAGTCAACACCTGGTTAAGGTGAAACTCCGATACCACCTTCGGAAGGAATTTCGGGTGGGGGCACAGGACAACCTTGTCCCTGTGGAAGACCAGGTAAGGAGACTCGATGGAAAGCGCCTGGAGCTCTCCCATCCTTCTGGCTGATGTGATAGCCACCAAGAAGGCGGTCTTCCACGACAGGTGTGAAATATCGCACCTGTGCATTGGTTCGAATGGCTTGCCCATAAGCTTGGCCAATACCAGCAGTAGATCCCACGGAGGTGGAGGTTCTCACACCGAGAGGAAATGGTCAAGGCCTTGAAAAGTGCCCGACACCTTCTCCTGCGCCACCGACTGCTTGCCGGCCCACGCCCGGTAAGCAGAGATGGCTGCCAGGTGCACCTTAAGGGTCGTCGACCAAAGCCCTTGCTGAGAAAGGGACCACAGGTAGTCCAGAATGCTTGCCAAGGGGCAGTCGGAAGGTTCAAGCCCTTCCCCTGACATCAAATGGAGAATCTCTTCCATTTGAAGGCATAGCATTTTCTGGTCAACTCCTTACGGGACACCTCACCGACGCTGAGGACCTCGTCAGAAAGACCCAAGGCCTGGAACTCTAGCCGCTCAGGAACCAGGCCGTCAGGTGCAGGGATTGAAGGTCCGGATGGAATACCTTCCCCTGGTTGACTGAGATCAGGTCCGGGCGGGCTGGAAGCCGCCTTGGGAGCCTGGAGCTGATGCTGAAGAGATCTGGATACCAGAACTGGCGGGGCCAGTCTAGGGCTACCAGAATCAACTGCGCCTTGTCCCTCCTCGCCTTGAGAAGCACCTTGTGGATCAAGGGAAATGGGGGAAAGGCGTAGAAGAGGCCCGGGGTCCACAGCCTCGAGAAGGCATCCCCCTGCAGCGAGCCCTGCTGAGGAGGGCGGGCATGGAACAGACTCAGCTTCACATTCTCCCTGGAGGCAAACAGGTCCACCTGAGGCGTGCCCCAGTGGGAGAACAGATCTTGTACTACCTCCGGCAGGAGAGACCACTTGTGAGACGCAGCCCCTATCTGGCTTAGGGCATCAGCCAGGGTGTTGGAGGCTCCTGCCACATGAATGGCTAGGAGATCCGCCTCCAGGCTGCGCACAAGGGACCATATGTGGAGAGCTTCCTTGCACAACAGCATGGAGCACATCCCGCACTGGTAGTTCAGATAGTACATGGTCGTGGTGTTGTCCGTCTGGACCTGACCCACTTGACCCCGTAGAAATGGAGCGAAGGTGGTGAGAGCTAGATGGACCACTCGGAGCTCCAGCAGGTTGATGTGGCATCGGGACTCCCGAGGGGACCAGAGGCCGTGCGCTCGGTGTTCCCCCAGATGGGCACCCCAACCCATCAGAGATGCATCAGTCGAGAGAGAGACCGTCGGCTCGGGGCAGATGAACGGGATGCCCTCCTGCAGATGTGCTGGAACGATCCACCATTGGAGAGCGTTCCACATCTCCTGGGTCACTATCACGGGCTGGTCCAACGGATTGCAACATTGTGACCACTGGCTGGCCAGTCCTCATTGCAGGGGATGCGTGTACCAACGGGCCCAATGGACCACGCTGGTGCAGGCTGCCATGAGGCCCAGGAGGCACAGGAAGTCCCGGGCAGAGCGCAATTGCCCAACCAGAAATGATTGGGCAAAGGAGGAAAGAACCTCGGCCCTGTCTGCAGGGAGCCGTGCTCTGGCTTGCAGAGAGTCGAGCTCTGCCCCGATGATCAGTGTCACCTGTTTTGGCATGAGTTCTGACTTGGCCTCGTTGATGAGGAGGCCAACTTGAGAGCAAACCTGGAGGGCCAGATCTCTGGACCGCTCCACCTTCTGTCTGGAGGGGGCTGCTATCAGCCAATCATCCAGGTAAGGGTACACCCGGACCCCCAGTGCCGCAGGAATGCTGTCACCACTGCCATGCATTTGGTGAAGACCCTGGGAGCTAGGGAGAGGCTGAAGGGCATGGCCGAACTGAAGGATCCCTCCGCCTGAAGCGGAGGAATCTCTGATGGACGGAGGATTGGGACGGAAAGAACGCATCCTGGAGGTCCAGGGAACAGAACCACATGCCTGCTCCAAGGATGGGATTATCTGAGCCAGAGTGACCATCCTGAAGGTTCGAGACCGTGGGAACTTGTTCAGGTCATGCAGGTCGAATGGGGCACCAGCCCCTGGTCTGCTTTGGGACCAGGAAGTACCTGGACACAAACCCTGGGTCTGGAGGAGGATCCGCCACCTTCCTGATCACCTCTTTTCGAGGAGCAGGGCAATATCGCTCGGGCGGGCCGACAGCGAGGTCTGCGGATCTCTGTGGCCCCTCAAGGGCTTACGGCTCGAAGGGTGGGGCCTGCTTGAACTCCAGAGGCAGGCCTTTTCCTACCACCTCCAACACCCAGCAGTCCATGGTGATAGCAGACCAGGCGGAAAGGAAGTGGCGGAGCTGTCCTCCACGGGGAACCTCAAGGGGAGTGACGAGGCTGGGGTGGCACCCTCAACCCGGCCACTAGGCAGGCTTGGAGGAAGAACTGGCCGAGACCTCCTGCCTTTACCTCCTTGCTTCCTGTTGGAGGAAGCCGCCGGCTTGGGTTTGGGATGCTGTCGAGCCTGCTGGGTCTCTGTTGCTGGTGCTGCTGGCCGGGTCAAGAAGCAGGGATCAGGGACAAAAGGACTTCTGCTGCTGACGGCGGCCTTTGTCCCTCTGGGCGGAGGTGACCGAGTCCAGGGTGGCATTGACTTTCGATCCGCTGGAGGTGTCCCTCCACCCAGGGCAAAGAGGTCAGTCCCCAAGAAGGGACATCTGCCAACTTGTGCTGGGTATCTGCAGTGAAGGTGGATATCCTCAGCCACGCCCTGCATTGCATGGCCACCGCGGCCGCTACTGACCTGGCACAGGAATCACCTATGTCCAGAGCAGTCTGAAGCTGCTGCTTCACCACCGCTCTACCCTGGTCCCACACCTGGTGGACCGTGGTCTGCAGGTCAGGCGGGAGATGAGGAACAACATCATCCAGGGAGCCCATGTGGGTGTGGGAGAAGTGTGCCATCAGCACGGCCGAGCTGGCCTGTCGGAGGCCGAGGGAGGATGCAGCGTACACCTTGCGCCTGGCAAAGTCCAGCTTTTTGGACTCTTTGTCGGGGGGCTTATCCACATCCCGAGCGTTACCGGAACGCCGGAAAACACTGTTAGTGACTAACCCCTTGGCAGAGGGGTGCTCCGAGAAACCAGGCAAAGAGCCGGTAGGGACCGCATACTTCCTGGCCATCCTGGCCGAGGGCTCAGGACAGGAAGCAGGCCACTGCCAAAGCTCCAAGGCTGGGCTGACAATGGCCTCAGCCACCGGAAAGGCCTCCGTGGGAGAATCCTCGTCCAGACTCTTCTGGATACTTGGCCTGTTTGGACACAGGCTCGAGCTGCATCCCGGTGGACTCTGAGATGAGTCGAGCAGACCCAAGAAGGACGATGGGCTATCATCCACTGACTGGCCCTGAGGACTCCAGATCGAACTGCCTGGAGAACAGGGAGGAGTCGCCGCCAGATTCTGAAGAGTCTGCTAAGAGCTGCCTCAGTTCTCGGAGCCACCTCCACCTGCCGAGGATGGTCGGAGTGAGGGTGACAGACAACCTGTGGGGCAGGCCGTGACCCGACCGAGAATTCTTGGTCGGTGCCCCCGACTTCGGTTGTGGAGGCAGAGGTTCCACCACAATCGATGGAGCAGCTGGTTTCAGCCGAGCAACCGGCCCTGGAGCGGGCAACTCGACTGCAACGAGTGGTTGCTTCGGTCGTTCAGGCGACAGCCACTTGATGGCCGGGGTCTTGGCTGGGGTTGGCTTAGGGCCTGACAACAGCAACTGCTGCCACATAAGGTTCTCGTGAGACGGGGCGCACTTGCGCCGCAGCCTCTCCTCACCAGGAGGAGGACGAGAAGAATGGCATCGCCGCTACTTCTGTAATGAGATCACCGGCGTCGGGCGGGAACGGCTGGACCCAGAAGAGGTCCGAGACTGAGACCGAGGACTCTGGGGACTGAGGGTGGTCTGGGAAGGGCGGGGACACCGCCTTCCCTCAGCTTGGGCACTTTTAACCAGGGACTGCGTCCCAGAAGGCACAGGCAGATCCTCGGTATCCACCGGGGGAACCGGTGAAGGAGGGTTGTCGGCTTCTCCAGTCGACAGCCTGTCTAACGGATCGATAAAAATCTCGACTTCGTCGACAGGAGTCTCGGCAGACTGGTCTGACGGGGGCACCGTGAAGCCAGCAGCCTCAGCTGCAACCTCGACCGAAGTCGATGGTTGGCTGTCCGGGGAAGGGGACCTCTCCCGCTCCCACAAACGCCGACGGTGGGACTTACCTTTCGACTCCTTTTTCTTGGGCCGAGAAGAATGTCCCGAAGGCACCTCTCCTTTCATGGAAAGGGACTTACAAAGCTCCTTGAATGAAGCCGAATACAAGGAACTCAGAGAGAGCGGGATAAATGCCACGGCTGAGGAGGAGGAAGATGCAGCCTGGGCCACCTCCTCCTCGAGGGCAATCATCTGCTTGAGCTGCTCAGCCGAGCCAGCCGCCATGGACACCGCCCAATGAGCCTCTTTAGATTTTACCGGCGGGAAACATTTCTCGGGGTGCCCAAGCTTCAATCGGGCAGCGCGATCGTCCAGGACGTTGGCCGAGAAAGAGCGGCACAACTCGCAGGCCTGCGGGTCATGATCTAGGCCTAGGCAGTAGACGCACGTGGAGTGCGGATCCGTCCTGGACATTTTCTGCCCGCAAGGGCACCTCCGAAAGCCGGGAACAGATTTGTCCATTGCAGCCGCGAGGGAAGATGAAGACCGAAGTTTAGAAAACTTCAAAACCAATTTTGGATGAACCAAAGAGTTAGGATCCAGTCTAAAACACAGAGCGCTAAGGAGGGAACCTGAGCATCCAAGCGGTAAGGAAGATCTGGCGTCATGGGGTGGAGCCGAGAGTTTTACCATCCGGGTGGGTGGGAGGAGCCAGCTTGAAGACCTTCCGGCAAGACTTAAAGCGGCAAGGATACCTGCCAGATAGTGTGGATGAACAACATATCCATGTCCCTAGAACTTTTTGTTTTAACAAAGACTGAAATGGCAGGTGGGAGAAAAGGTGCAAATGATCCCATTTACCTAAATGGGGTGCTAACTGTGAAGTCTTTTTGTAAGTAGTAAGACAGTTTCTTCCTTGTGAACATACTTTCATTCAGACTACTTTTCATCCAAACAACTGAGGGTTTTGGATAGCCCTACTGATTATAAACTTAAATAAGCTAGTTGGTAACAGTGATCCTGCGATTAGCAACCTATAACCTAGATACTTACATGCAAAGAATAGAATAAAAACTTGACTAAAGTCTAAAAACAAGCTTATAAAACACATAATATATATCTAAACATTTATCTTTATCTACATAAAATCATTGCAGCCCAAGTAAAATTCAGGTAAATTACATGGTACCCTGACTACTGTATGATGTAGTAAACATATACTGGTATTTCTTTTTTATATTCTTTATAAACTGGGTAAGACCCACTAAGCAGAACTGCTTGTTTTCAGGGGCGACCTGGGAGCACTGGGTAGTTAACTGACTTGCTTGGAGTCGCACAGTATGTAAGTGGATGTTGTGGGAATCAAACCCAAGTCTGCTAGATGTACTCAGTTCACTGTTTGTTACTCTAACCACTAGGCTATACTGACAGCCATAATAACACCCATATAAAATGTTTTAATATATGATTTCAATAATAGTGCACAGTACCTACAGTGCAAATTATGAATATTAAACACTTTACAACAATTTACTAAAACTGAATTATTTGCCTCTGCATCTGCTTATTTTTTCTTACACCAAAGTGGGTGAATAGTTGACCGAGCACTGTAAATAGGTTTTGATCAGGCTTCATTTGTTCTACATCCGGAACCAGACAACATTTGTTTATTCTGGATTTATTTCATATTGTGGCTCACTAAATAGAATCTATTTAGCACTGAATGAGGCAAATGTTCTTACACTTTGGAAGAGAGGCAACACATCTTATCCATTTAGGATTCATGTTAGGAATAGAAGTTTTATTTCATATTTAAAACATATTCAAGTGTCAGTATATTCATTTAGTAGTTTATGCTGACTAATACTGTATATGCTGCAGAAAACAGTAAAGGATTTATTGTGAATCTCTCAGGGTCTATTGTAGAACTCCTGCAATCAATTCCTCTGCAAGTTTTGCAAAACATCTCTGCAATTTCAGGTTATTTTTCCCACAATTTTCCAGTGGCCCTGCCCATGTGTGCTGATGCTTTTATTTTTTTTGTATCATCCAGTGAAATATAAATAGTAAAAGACATTTAGGCACATACTAAATTAAAAGTTTGGTTTCTGAAAGGAAAGCAGTCCTTAGCTGATAGAGAGGTTGGTGGGAAACATGGGTGGTTAAACTGAATGGCTGGTTACAACAAAGCAGTGCGGGTGGTTTCCTTACTGATTCTATATGCAGCAAAGCAGAAAGAATGTGAAGCACAGCAGCATTCATTTTAAGATGCTGAAATCTGAGTCGGCCCACTGGCGCTGCGGTAGCACTACTGCTTGCAATGCCAGTGACCTAGGGTCAAAAGCGAGCTCGGGTTGCTGGAGGTCTGGCCAGGGTAGTAGGACTGAGCACCGGGGGGCTGCTGTCCTCCTCCGGGAAGGGTGGGCTGCAGGTCGCACTGCTTTACCACCAGCTGGGTGAGCACAGATGGTAGTGCAACGGGGCTGCAGAGTGACTGGGAGGGGAGGACGCTAGCTGGGATCTGGAGCAGTGGCATGTCTCTATGTACCCTACCTCCTTGGATCCCTTTGAGTGCCAGTGCCCTCAGGGACAGAGACCAGAAAACCATGAACAATCATCGCACATCAGCCACTAGTAGAATGGACCCAGCTGTAACCAGACTTCATAACCAGGCTCCATGAGGGACCCACTGGGCTGCCCGACACACAATAAGGGACTGTGGAGGGGAGTGGCGGGGTGCCCTCCCTTCCCACCTGGGGGGTACAACCCAGGTAGGATGGGGGCAAGCCTACAGGAGCTCCCGGGCATTACCTGGGGTGAAGCTAGGGGATTCTCTGCCTAGGGAATCTCTGAAAAGTGGAGACTGATGCTGTGAGAAGGGGGCATAGAAAAAGAAAATAAAAAAAATTAAAAAGCTGCTGAAATCTTAGGGATTCTGTGCACTGACATGCAATTTCCGTGAGGCACCAGTACAAGAATTCAAAATCCACAAACCAAGCAGGATTCCATGATTTTTACCGGTGTTACCGGTAAAAATGGAAAACCAGGGTCCCTGAGTATAAGGCAGTGAGTTCTGGGCAGAGCTTAGTATGGATAGAGTCGAAGTGAGTGGCAAAGACCAATTTGCTGTTGAGCCAAACACTCAAGTATTTGAAGGCTAGGACTGCCTAAAGTTGGGTACCATCTAGGATATGGAAGGCAGGGAGAGATGTGAGCTTTGCTAGTTTCTGGCCAATGCCAAACGTCACAGATACTGTTTTTTTTTGTGTTCATTGTGAGTTGGTTTGCCTTGAACCAGTGGAGCACATTCAGAAAGTTGCGCTGGAGAAGGATCTTAGCTGCAGCAGTTGTCTGGGCGGAGGTGTAGATAACAGTGCCATCATCATACATGTGTACGTCTGAAGAGTTGCAGGCTGAGGGAAAGTCATTTAAAAAGATGGAGAACAAGACTGGACCAAGGATGGAACCTTGGGGGACACCAGTCAGGATGGGGGGGGGAGACAGTATACTGCCCACCTGTACAGACTGTTGACATAGGAACTTGAGCCACTGGAACTTGTGTTCCTGTCGTAGGGACAGATCTGGATACTTAAAACAAGTCCAAATTCCCACCTCATCTGGACTCCTCTCACTCCACAAGGGAACATTTTGGTGTTGGTGGTGGTAGGGCCATTAGCCCTTGACAAGTCCCGGAGACTGAGACAGTTTAAAATAAATGAGTCCTGTGCAAGTGCTGCTGCTTCCATTAATGTGAAAAGTAGTTTGGGAGGGGGGGAGGACTAGAAAGCAGTTTAAACAGTGTAATATTTTGAAATGAAAGATCAATGACTGTTGCATAGCTCTCGCAATGCAGCCATAAAAACATTCAAACCTGTGAGGTGTTTTAAAACAGAAATGGCTGTACAGCTGAATCACAGGAGTAGAGAGGTATATTTTTGCAATACACTACTGTACTGTGCATATTTCTTCTTTTTACTACTAAAGGGCAAGATAAACATAAAATAGAGTCACAGCTACAGTACATGCAATAGGGGAAACAGACTTTTACTTTGCCGTGAATTGCATCATTCGACCTGCATGGGCTCTCGGGACCACAGCTTCTTCACAAACTGTCAGAGCTGCTAAAGGAGAATGGAAACACTTTTACATATGTATCTAATTAATAGGATGCCTTCTGTAAGGACTTTCACAGCTACTGTGCAGTGCTGTTCTTCACTTCACTGATTCCTTCACTTTGTTCATCAGTTTTTTATGTTTTCTTGTGTGTGCGCAAAGAACATTTTGTCAGAGTGAACAGCATTTCAGAGATGTGTCTCCATCAGATCCAATGCAATTTGCACAGCAATGGGCAGCAACAACCCAAGGTCACATGGCCGATTCTGATGTGTGTTTCTGTTTTGGGGCATAAACTTTGTGTACTTGAAAGGAGTCAACCGCTCCATTCAGAGAGCAGCTGGCTCCTGTCATTTGCATATCATAAAGCATCCAGCGAGCCTTTCAGCTCGCTTCCCTGCCCCCCCCCCCAGTTTCATTGTCAGATGCTCCCTACTCAGCTCCTCGGGACTGGGACCAACAGCCACAGTGACTTGTTACTACTTCCCACAGTGAGTGTCATGTTCTGCCTGTCTCCTGTTCAGTCCCATCCGGTGGGCATTTGCCTTAAGTCATGGTGCGGCTGTGAATGTACAGCTGCCACCATGTTTGTTGTGGCTGTCCTCCCCAAACCTGCTCACAGCCCACTCAGGGCACTTTACATTTTGCGCAGTGCAGCCTTAATTGCTGGTGATTCCAGCTGCTTTCTGCTCCCGAGTCCTGATTGGGAGCTTTAACTAGCCACAAGTGTGGCTCTCTCCCCCACTGCCTCTTACCACCTCTCAAGCCTCTCAGGGCATTCACAGATTGCTGCTGGAGCAGTGGTTTGGGAAGGTGGAGGGAGGCGCTCCTATCTTGGTCTCCTCCACCCTTCTCTGAGCTCCTGTCTCCCCCATCCCACCCGCATGGAGCAGGCTGCAGCACTGTCCTCCCGAACCTGCTCAACAAGATGCTTAAAAAAAGTTTGGCCCCTTACCACAGCTACAGCTTGGGGTACCCACTGTGATCCCGACCTCACGTCAGTAGTGGCACAAAGATCATCTGCATGACATCATGGTCCCAACCTCTTAGGTGTTCCCATCCATGTCTGTTTTACAAGGCAGCATTTGGTTCACTGGTGGTGGCAATTAGAAGACTCCTCGGGCAGTTTCGGAAGGACACCTGGCCCTGACCCATATTCTTGTGGAAATATCGGGATAAGAGTCTGGTAACCTACTGGGTAGCTCAATCTCAGTCTGGCAGCTCGCTGAATGAAGCAGGTGGCATGGGGAGGGTCGTGGACTAATCAGCAGCAACTGCAAATTATGTCCTTGCCTACTGCTTGGGGAAGGTGCAGAAAAAGTTCCACGGGAAATTAATGGGGGGGCAGGGTTGTAAGCATCCCATGAAAAATGATTAAAAAGCTTTCAGGTTCATGTGATCGTGGGAATGTGGGTGAGAAAAATTATTTAATGTTGTTCTGAACAAACATGAATTGGCTACATCAGTAAAGCAGCTCCAGGGTTTGGCATGAACACCAACCAAGAGAATGGAACACTGATTGAAAGTGAGAGTGTTTTTTCTCTGGTAATAAATGCTATAGCGTCTCTAACGCTAGGATGTCCTTGCTTCCAGCTTGGGGGGTGTGTGGAAAAGTTCCCCAGTAAATGAATTGGTGGGGGGGTGTGTGTGCTGAAAGGGTTCCATGAAAAATTATTAAAAAGCTTTCAGGTTCATGTGATCATGGGAATGTGAGTCAGAAAAATAATTTAATGCTGTTCTGAACAAACATGAATTGGCTACGTCAATAAAGCAGCTCCAGGGTTTGGCATGAACACGAACCAACAAAATGAAATGCTGAGCGAAAGTGAAAGAGTTTTTTCTCTGACAATAAATACTGCAGTGTCTTTGAAGCTACTTAGTTACCCCTGTATTTATTTATTTATTTATTCCACAACCTCAGAGTAACTGACTTTGTCCTACTTTATTTAAACAGTAATCGGTTTCTGAGAACACTCCCAGAGAGCCTCCTCTCACTCACTTCTGTGCCTGAAAGTTTCTTAGCTGGTGGCTCATGCCACTTTCTGCGCTTGACTGGGATCTCCCCAACTGCCTCTTGCCACCCTTCAAGCCCATCGGGCAATTCACAGGTTGCTGCCAGAGCAGCAGTTTGGGAAGGCAGAGGGAAGCAGTCCTACCATGGCCTCCTCCACCTTCCTCTGAACTCCTGTCTCCCCCTCTCCCTTCTTCATGGAGCAGGCTGCAGCCTGAGCTCCGTATGGACTGGGAATAGAAAGTGCCCGACACTTTCATTTTCAGCGTGGTCGATTGTGTTTGCTACAGCAACGGCCCCAGTTCATCCCCCTCCTCACACTGTAGTTCCCTGCCTACAACAAACAATATCGAGGCCCAGGCACCTTCCCACCTTCCACCAGCACCACCACTGCCAAGTCTAATTTTGTTTAAATGCATTGGCCACTGACCACTTACCACCAGGGAAATCAGTCCACCAGGGTATTATATGAATCATTGACCTCCATGGACAATACTTAATCTATAAAGGAGGGTCATGGGAGCAAGTGGAGAATTACCAACCAACATCGCTACTCTCTACCCTGAGTAAAGTGCTAGAGAGGGTAGTGCATAACCAGTTAGAGGACTACATTGAGCAACATAAAATATTCATGGCCGGACAGCATGGTTTTAGAAAAAAACATGGGACAAACACTGCCCTAGTCAGACTTACCACAGACATCTATTCAACTCTAGATAAAGGCCTGCTCACCGGTACCGTCTTTATTGACCTCCCCAAGGCCTTCGACTTGGTAGACCATCAACTGCTCCTCATGAAACTAAAACTCATAGGCCTCGATAGCCTGACAGTGCAATGGTTCTTTAACTATCTAGCAGGGCGCCATATATGACAAATGTCCAATACCTGATGGGGTCCACCAGGGATCAATCCTGGGGTCCCTATTATTCTCCCTATTTATAAATGATATGCCTCTCCTTTGAGGCCCGTGTCAACAAAACTATTACAACTCTTCACCAAAAGCTGGCCCTGCTCTACTGGCTCCTCCCCCTACTATCTAGCACATTCTGTCAAAAAATTGCCACAGCCTCCTTCCTCTGCTCTTCTATGGCTCCCCCCTACTCCTATCACTTAAGTCATACCTCATGTACCACCTAAAACAAATATATCACAGGACTGGACACTTTGCCTCCAGAACTGCCCCCAAGGAACATCGTTGAAGATTACTAACATCTCTGGGTTGGCTACAACTGGAACATAAATTCCAGTATACCTCCCTCTACTTCACTTATAAGGTAGCCCACCTATACACTCCTCTGAGTCTATCTAATATTACTGTAAGGAAACTGGCTAGCTGGACCCTCCACTCCTCCTCCTCTCTCCCACTGTTTATACTGCCAATGACATGCCTAGCTGCAAGCAGGAGATCCTTTGCCTACGCTACACCCGGGGCTTGGCACTCCCTTCCTCCATCCATCCTTTCATGCACTTCCCTCCACAACTTCAAACAAGCTCTACACAACCACCTAAATGACTTAGGAATTTGCTTGTGCTTTACCTAACTAACCCTCTGTACTTCTGTCCTCCTGTTCATCTTGGCAAGCCATTCAAGCTCATCCTTTGCAACCAGCAGCTCTGCACATTAGCCTTGCAGTACTTTTGCTTCATTAGGGAAAATTTTGTCCTGCTCTATCATGCGTAACTACTGTACATAAAGTGGCCCTAATTGCCTGATCCTGCATTGTACTGAACCTTCCACTCCCCCGTCCTCTGAATTCACTGTTCTCACTCAATGTACATGGGATAGCTTGGATTCACACTGTATTATGATCCCAATTTTTGTAGTTCCTCCTATATCAGTGAATTATCGCATGTAGAGCTTTGTATATACTGTACAAGGCATTATGATCCCAATTTTGGTATTTTTCCTCCAATTGAGTGATTTTGTTGTATATGGCTTTGAATATATTCTTGTCTGCCTCCTTATTTTGTATTACTCTCATATCAGTGTTTATTTATTGACTGTACATGTCTTGGCTTTTACTTTTGTATTCCATATTCTCTGCATCCTCTCCCGGGTCACCCATGAAAAAGGAATTGCATGGTCTCAGTGGGTTTACCCGGGTACCAAAATTCAAATAAATAAATAAACTGAATAAATATTGCAGTGAGGCAAATCTGACCCTGTATGCCGATGACGCAGTACTGTTTAGGTCCTCCAAGGATGCTGACATACTGAACGACTCACTGGCGAATGACCTATTGGTACTTGAGAGCTGGCTGGAAAACAATAAACTGGTACTAAAGGGCAGAAAAACTAAGGCCATACTATATGGACCAAATAATTTGGGACAAGATAGGTCACTAAATCAGACACCTGCTCTCTTAAATGGTTCAAGGGTTGAGGTAGTGGAGTCCATAAAGTACCTAGGAGTTACCCTGGAACAAGACTGTACATTCAAGGCACACATTGACCTACTGACCAAGTCCTTGAACCAGAAGCTTGGTTTATTATATTGTCTCAATCCTTTCCTTAAGGAGACTTCCGCTGACATCACAGACCCGGCGGCAGCTCACTAGACATAGCACGGAAGAGCCTCGCAGTTGTCCTTCAGTCCATGTGCTGATCTGTAAATTGTAAAAAGCTGTTTTTTGAACTCCCAGACCACTGAAGAGTTTAAATGCAGTGCTTGACCTTACGGGACAATATGTAGGGGACTTTCATTACATTTCTCTCTTATGAGAAATTGTTATAGTATCTTGAGACTCTATAGTTCTGTCTCTGGTACAAGTTTTTCTATGTCAATCGCTAATTGCTACTTAACATTATAATTGAACTAATTAATAGTGCATTTGCTATCTAACGGATGTTTACCTTATTTTTGCTGAAATATCTTGGGCTCGGGGGTACTGACACAGAGGGACTTACTTACAGCTGGTGCCTGCTGCAGAGGCTATACTGACAACTGCCATAATACTGAGGTAGTACTTCTCAACTCTACACCAGCGTGACATCACACACTTGCTGATTACTCAGCCTTAGAGCCATCTCAGTTCACCTTGGGCTCGGCAGGAGAGCTACTTTTTCAGTGGCAAGGTGCTTCACCCCCCCCCATCTCCTGGGTCTGGTGACCTTCCCTATTCTGGGGCAGGAAATCAGGCAGATAGAGATCTACAAAGGGATTGGTAGATCCCCACGTTTGGAAGACGAATGTTTGTGTTAACTCTTAGATGTGTTATAAAAGTTTACAGATTTGACCAGTTCTGTTATGTGTTCTTCAAGAGAGAAAATTTTTGTCTCATGCCTAATTCTTGTTTTAGGGAGATTGCAGGCACTACTGCACTTCTAAGTTATAGAACAGCAATATATACCCTAGCTACTGTGATCAGTCCTTATGGATAACTCAAATGCTTTAATAATGTCTTATAATGTCAATGGTTTAGCCCATCCTATTAAAAGGAGCCAAGTAATATCTTTCCTAAGGAAAACTGGGGCATCGTTTATGATGCTGCTAGAAACACATATGAGTAAAGCACTAAAGCAGAGCATAACAGACTGACTAAGTCTGGTTACCAGAGAGTCATCTCGTCTGCATATGGGAAAGGTTGTAGACGGGGACAGCAATTTTGATCCCCCATAAGACACATTTTGAATTAAAAGATTCTTTAACAGATAAAGAAGGTAGATTTGTAGGGATTAAGGGCCGGTTTCATGGCTCTCTGATTACTTTGATCTCGCTATACGCCCCACCTGGTAGAGATTACTCTGTTTTTTAGGATTTTTTTTTTGAAAGTCATAGAATGGGCCGAAGGACATTTAGTTATTGGAGGGGGTCTGAATTTAAGACTTAATCCTACCCTTGATTCTTCTACCCCAACAACAAGGCAGGACAATGGGGTGGCTAGTAAAGTAACAAAGCTGCTGGGGGAGTTAGGTGTCTCGGATATATGGCATCAGCCGAATAAGAATGCCAGACAATACACATTTTTCTCACACCCGCACCAAACCTTCTCTAGGTTAGATTATTTTCTAGTACCTAAGGTGTCCATGTAAATATGTAAATCCCCTGAGATGGGGGTTGGGGCTTTGTCAGACCACTCCCCCATATTTTTTAAAGCTATCTGTGGGCTACCTTAAACACTCTTCCTTTTGGAGGCTTAATGTTTCTCTTATGCAGAAAGAGGAAACACAAGAAATAATTAAACAAACTATCGAGCAAGCCATACAACTAAACCAACACCCAGACATTAGCCCTAGAATTTTATGGGATATGGTAAAAGCCATCATAAGGGGGAGGTTTACTGAAATTTCAGACCGGTTTAAGAAGCAAAGGGAACAGAGAAGTAGAGCTCTGCAGGCCCAAATACGAGATCTAGAATTGCAACAACAGCAGAAAACTGATAGGGGAAAGGGGCGAGCAACTGATAAGGCTGAAAGAGGAATTTTTAAAAATTCTGGATTATCAAGTGGAACAGCGATTGATGTATTTGCATCAATGTTTCTATGAGGGAGGGCCTAGAGCACTTAAACTACTTACTAGTAGGCTATGACAACACAGAGCAAAGGCCACTATTACTAAAGTCAGAGACCCAGTTAAGCATACCTTGCAACATACCACTGAGGGTATAGCTGAAGCTTTTAGATTATATTATGAGAGGCTTTATAGTGGTGGGCCTAATCCTATTAAACAGGACATTCAGGAATTTTTACAGCCACTGCAGCTCCCACACTTGTCACAGTCGCAGAGAGAGGCCCTGGTTCTGCCTTTTTCGGAAGGGGAAATCCTAGCTGAAATTAAGAGACTTAAGATTGGTAAGTGTCCAGGGTCAGATGGACTACCAACTGAATTTTTTAAATAGTTCAAGGAGGAGTTAGCTCCTTTGTTATGCTGGGCGTATAACTATGTCCGCTCTGAGAAGGGCAAGATGCCCCCATCTTGGTCACAGGCATATACTTCTGTTATTCCGAAGACAGCCATGGACACCATAAACTGTTCATCCTACCGCCCCATCTCCATCCTGAACACAGATTATAAGATCATGGCAAGTATTCTGGCCAGGAGGGTATAACGGATCCTTCCTGGTCTCATCCATGAAGATCAGGCTGGCTTTGTCCCAAGGAGACAGACAGTGGATAATATTAGGAGGTCGATTAACATTATAGAATACTTACAGAGCTCAGCCCAGTCAGCATATATAATAAGTCTGGATGCTGAAAAAGCTTTTGACCAGGTTTCTTGGGCATTTCTTCAGGGCTCCCTGGCTGGCTTCATATCCCCCCCCCCCCCGTTTTGCCAAATTACAGCAAAGATGTTTGCCAAACCAACAGCTTATGTCAGGACGAATGGCTATGTGTCCCAATCCTTTGGGCTTGCCAGGGGTACTAGACAGGGGTGCCCCTTGCCACCTCTTCTTTTTGCTCTATATATTGAGCCCTAAATTGAGTCATAAAATCGCATTATATGTGGATGACATTTTGTTATATTTGACAAACCCTGAGAAATCACTGCTTGCAGTCTCTGACCAGACAGAAATGTTTTCTCGGCTCTCTGGGTACAGATTAAATCGGACTAAGACTGAGGTCTTGACCTTGACATCTCAGATACCTGAGGGCTTAGTTGCTAAATACCCCAAGAACTGGGATTGTAAGACTATTAAATATTTAGGAGTCCACTTGGGTAAATTACCACATACTCTTTCTAAAGATACTGTAACTACCCTCCCCTCCTTAGAACAATATGGGCTGACTTGCAAAGACGGCATCTTTTACCCTTTTACTCAAGATTACAAACTCTTAAAACAAATATACTTTCTTGGTTTCTCTATTTGTTTCAAGCTGTCCCCTGTCCAATTCCACAGAGACACATGGTGGTCTGGCAGAAAAAGATATTAACTTTTCTCTAGGCACACTGATGTCCGAGGATTTCTAGGAAAACCCTCCTACTAACCAGACAGGAGGTGGGTAGAGCCTGCCCAGTTTGCAGGATTATTGGCTGGCAGCTCAGATGAAGATGGCTCTTCTCTGGACGCACCCTAACTATAACCCCCACTGGAAGCAGATGGAAACTATGAACAAGGCTAAGGTACCCCTATCAGCAGTCTTATTCAACCCCCCATCTCAAATAAATCCTGAGGATTACCAACACTATGAAGTTCAAACAACATTACAGGGATGGGTCCAGGGCACTAAGAAAGGTTTCATGGCTACAAATATGTGGAAATACAGATGCTGGTGTTATGATGATAGTTTCTTGCCTGCCACTCAGTTGGGTTGGTACAAGAGACAGATGGAAAAGGGTTTATGTGCCCCCTGGCAAGTTCTCAAGGGGGAAGATATGCTACCGTTTGAAGTAACTGAAGCCAGTGCTAACTGGAACCCTGCAGAGTGTATATATTACTATCAGATTAGGGATCATATCCAAAATAAATTATGCAAAATCATGAGCTGGTAGGATGAAAGACCCTTCCTTATGGCTTTTGAGACTATCTGGAAGGGCACACATCGAAAGGGGCAATTAACATCTTATATTGGAACTTAATAGCTGATAACATACAGTAAATACATCAGAAATAGAAACATAGAAACATTGAATCCGATGGCAGATAAGGACCGTTTGACCCACCTAGTCTGCCCATTTCCCTACCTAACGGATAAACTGTAGATCTTAGTTAACCAACAGCCTACTTCCTCCTACCCCCCACTAGAATTGCCTTATGTCTGTCCCATGCATTCTTAAATTCCCCCACTGTTTGACTCTACGACCTCCTCAGGAAGGCTGTTCCATGCATCTACAACCCTCTCTGTGAAGAAATACCTCCTCACATTACCTCTGAGCCGTCCCCCCTCTATCTTCAAATTGTGCCCCCCTGTTCCTGCACATCTCTTTTTCTGAAAGATGCTACCCTCTTGGACTTTGCTGATTTCCTTGAGGTATTTGAACATTTCTATTATGTCCCCCCCTCCTTTCCTCGAGGCAATACATCTTAAGCTCCTTTAGTCTTTCTTCATATGTCTTCTGGTGCAGACCCTGCAGAATTTTGGTTGCCCTCCTCTGGACAGCCTCCACTCTGTCTATGTCTTTGCGGAGATGGGGTTTTCAGAACTATACACAGTACTCCAGATGTGGTCTTACCAACTGTCTGTACAGAGGGCCAACAACTTCCTGTTTTCTACTGGTGATGCCTCTCCCTATGCATCCCAGTATCCCCCCAGCTCTCCTTACTGCCTTCTCACATTGCTGGTCCACCTTTAGGTCATCTGATATGACTACCCCAAGGTCCCTATACCTTTTTGTTGTTGTCAGTATCTCACCCCCCACTGTGTACTCGTCCCGAGTTTTTGTTTTCCAGGAGCATTACTTTGCACTTCTTTGCACTGAATCTAAGCTGCCATACATTTGACCATTCCTCCAACCTTGCCAAGTCCCTTTTCATCCTTTCCACCCCACCTTGTGTATCAACCCTGTTGCAGATCTTTGTGTCATCTGCAAACAGACATACTTTTCCTTCCAGTCCCTCTACAGTGTCACTTATAAAGACATTAAAAAGGACCTGCCCCAGTACTGAACCCTGCGGTACCCCACTAGTAACCCCCCTTTCTTCACTGTGGACTCCATTTACTATTACCCTCTGTGTCCTGTTGTCCAGCCAGTGTTCTATCCAGGCTACCACCCTGGGACCCACTCCCAGGCAGGCTAATTTGTTTATTAATCTTTTGTGCAGGACTGTGTCAAATGCCTTGTTAAAGTCTAGGTAGGCCATGTCCACAGCCCCTCCCTGGTCTACTACTTTGGTCACCCAGTCAAGGAAATCAATTAGATTTGTCTGGCATGACCTTCCTGCTGTGAATCCATGCTGCCTTGGGTCCTGTGCCACACTGGCCTCTAGGTACTCAACAATTCTTTCCTTCAGAAGTGATTCCATCATTTTCCCTACCACTGAGGTCAAACTGACAGGTCTGTAGTTTCCTGCCTCTGTCTTGCTCCCACTGTTGTAAAGCGGAATCACATCCGCCCTCCTCCAGTCCTCAGGTACCACACGATCCTCCCAAGATTTACTAAAAAGGGTAGTCAGTGGTGTTACTAGTTCTCTCCTTAGTTCTTTTAGAATTCTGGGGTGAATCCCATCAGGCCCCATTGCTTTATCCACCTTCGGTTTTAAGACTTAAGACTTCTTTCAGAACCCTTTATTCTGTGAAAGGACTAATATCAAACCCCCTATCCAGAGTGCTTCTATTGACTGGATTAGGTATCTCTCCTGCTCTTCCATTGTGAATACTAAGCAGAAGTATTTGTTCAGTATCCCTGCTTTTTCACTGTCGCTCTCTGCCCAACCACCTTCCTCTTTATTCAGCCTCAGTATCCCTGCCTTAGTCTTTCTTTGCTCCCTAATTTACCTATAAAAGGTTGTATCCCCCTTCTTAACTGAGTTGGCTATCTTTTCCTCAGTTTGGGCCTTTGCTATTGTGACTGCCTTCCCTGCTTCCTTCTACTTTAACTGGTACAGTTCTCTGTCCTGCTCCTTCTGTGGTTCCTTATACTTCCTGAATGCTATCTTTTTCTCCCTAACCTTCTCCACCACTTCTTTTGAGAACCATAGTGTTTTTTTTTTCTTTCATTTGGATTTATTTGCTTCATACAAAGGCTTGTTGCCTCTGTGATGGCGGTTTTGATGTATCCCCATTTTTGCTCCACCCCACCTTCTTGCCTGTTTGCTAGTGCTTTTCTGAGGCACTCTCTCATTTTGACAAAATCAGCCCTCCTGAAGTCCAGTACCTTCACTTTTGAATGGCTTGACTCTACAGCTAAGTTTATCGTGAACCACACTGTTTGGTGGTCGCTTGTTCCCAGATGGCTACCCACTTCAAGATCGGAGATCCTCTCTCCATCCCCATTTGAGAGTACCAGGTCTAAAAGTGCTCCCTCCTGAGTGGGTCCCAAAACTAGCTGTCTGAGGCATGCCCTCTGTAGGACATGGGAGGGAGAGCTGGTTCTTATACTGAACTACCTTGATTGGATTAAAATGTTCAGAAATGCTTGGAAAACCACTTCCTCACCAAGCTGGCAGTAATATGCTTGGAAGGTCAGGATTCAGTATTTTTACACCCATACAAACTATTTAGGGCTGATTCTCTACCGGAGGCATCCTGTTGGAAGCACTGTGGAGCCACGAAAGTGGACCAGGCACACATATTCTGGCACTGTGCAAAGGTCCGAGAGTTCTGAAACCAGATAGCTTCTCACTTAAAAGATGTATTTGGGCTAACAACTGAAGTGGGCTCTGAACATCTAATACTGGGGCTATATCCAGCTGACATTAAGGGTAAAGAAGGGCATTACTTATGGGCAATTCTTACAATAGCGGCTTTGAAAGCTATAACTAAGAAGTGGCTCCAGCAGGTCACTGTCCACTCAGGACTGGCTGGAAATAATCTTCCAGATTTATAACATGGAAAGAATCACTTTTGCTGTAAACCATCAAAATGAACAGTTTACCAATAGATGTAATAGATGGGATTTGTACAAAGATAAAATACTATAATCAATTAATTGTGAATTGCTATTCTGATTGAATAAATTATCCCCCCCCCCACCTCTTCTTCCTACCATTACCTCCCCCCCTTTCTTTTTTACTACCGTATCTCCTAATTTGGGCACAACATTACCTATTTAATTAGTTATTTATTCTCCCTATTTATCTTGTAAAAGTTACACTAACTTTTAACTAAATACAATGATAAATGTTCTTATTACTTTTGTATGAAATAAGAAAATGTTGAAATGTCAGATATATGTCTGTACTATGGAATTAAATCAATAAACAAGTATAAAAGAAAAAATCCTTTCCTTACACAAGACTCCCGTCTAAAGGTAGCAAATGGTACCCTGGTTCTTTGCTCTGTAAAAAGTGCAGAGATGCGAAAGCTTAGAAACCTGTACCATAGGGTAAGCTGATTCACGGCAGGTGCCCCCATCCCAGGAACATCACTGTCATCTGCTTTAAACCCTATCCTGGCCCTCATTAGAAGGCCGACTAGAATACCCATCTCTATGCCTAGCATACAGTCTCAGACTGGAAAGTGCCCCACCAAGCCTGGCTGAGATGCTAATAGCTAAACATAACAGCAGGACCCTCAGGTCCTCCAATCAACAGCGCCTCCACGTGCCTAAAGTTAAATCCGCCCAAGGGGCGTGAGCATTTTCTGCCTACATCTCACCCCTGTGAAATGTGCTCCCAGCAAATATCCAGGAATGTAACTCTCTTGGGGGTTTTAAGAGGGGACTCAAGGCCCACCTACTGCAGTTAAACCAATGCACTTGTCACTGTTGAAAACACAATTTAGTCCTCTGTTCCAGCTAAATCTATTGTGAGTGTCTGTATCCACAAATGTTTATAATGTTTTAACAAATTTTGAATATTGTTGAAAGTTGTAATGTGGACAATTGCTGTATGTTGTATGTGGTAATGTAAACAACTACCATTTGTGACTCTGTAAAAACTTGTATCATCTGTAATTAATCCCAGGTCGCCCCTGAAAAAGGGACTGTAATGGTCTCAGTGGGCCCACCCAGTTACCAAAATTAAATAAATAAATATATAACTAAATTATTTTAATAATACTGGGCCACTAGCCCAAAAGGGTCCTTGCTAGCCCATTTGGACTACTATTTTTAAATTATTTTTTTAATCTATATATATATATATATATATATATGGACTTTACAGTAAATTTCCAAGATTTTATTCTATCTATATGGGCTTCATAGCCCATTACCTTGTGGCAATGTTAGCTTGTTTCTGACGAACAAATAATTTTGTACCATTTCCTGTTCAGCAGGGCAGGGATCGTAACTGAAGACGAACCCACAGCAAGCCAGTCACTTCCACTTCGTGGTCTGTCGGCCCTGTCCCCATGCTCAGAAATTTTTTTGATGTCTAAGCAGGAAGAGTGTGGGTACAGTCCTCATACAAGTCTATGAGGATAGTTTTCAGTGCATATTTATATACATTTAGGCAACACTGGAGAACAATGAAAGCCACCACTCAAATAACAGGGCCCTACTTTTGCCAGAAACAGGCTAGCACTGCCTTGAGGTAATGGGCTATATTAAAGGGAAACGTCCAACTAGGATTAAATTAATCAATATTGTTACCAATGGAAATCTTCTTTACATAAGCTATTGACCAAACCTGTAACACGTTTAGGGCCAGAATTATACCCATTCAGTTTCCCCTCCTTTTATAGCTGCAGGCATCCATTTTCTAAATCACAGGCACAGGAAATGACATCACATCAGGGGAAACACATATAGTGGATAAATATTTTAACCAGGAGAGACACACTAAGCTGAAGCCCGAGTCCAGGTGTGACCTAAGAGCACAAGAAAGTTAACTGATGAGCGTAGGGTCATACAGTAACACAAGTGGGGACTATGAGATTCAAACCCAGGTCTCCAACTTTGCAGCTCAGAGCCTTAAACCACTATGCTATACTGCCTCCTTGAAGGGCAGAGGAAATGAAACAAAATATGCTTTTACCCAGTCCATGGGGATGTGAACTTGTCTCTAATATTGAAGGGGTTGCAATAAACAAATTTGTGTACTGCCAGTGCCAATAGTTTCCAAGCTCCTTTGGGGTTTATATTGCTTTGTACAATGTTTTGTGACATTTCAGTTTAGTAAAATGTTTAGTGCCACTGTGATCTGCAGAATATTCTTTTACTGTGGTAACACTGTAAATAATTTTTATTCTTGTACTTATTTAGCTCCAGTATTTGTTTAGCACTGAAATAGTTATGTTTACATTGTGTTTGTTGGCATCATGTTCTCTCATTTGTAGGGGTGTGATCTAGTGGCTAGAGCACAAGCTTGGGGCCCAGGAGATGAGAGTTTCAAACCTCAGTAAAGTCAAATACTAACTGTGTGACCTTGAGTAAGTCACATGTAACCCCCTTGTTACTCGGGGTTACTAGAATCCCAGTAAGACCTAGTGGTAGGCAGGGAAGGCAGCTTGTGAAACTCCAGTTAAATGGGTTTCACACTGTCTCACTCCGTTCTCAGTCTCAGCTGAGACAGAGGGATGACATCAACAATAGAACTTTTGCAGCTGCATAAGCCACATTGGAATCTGCAGCAAAGGGAGTTAGATAGAACATTGGGAATTTTAAAGAGAGTCTGCAGTTTGTCTTCAGTGAGTGAAGTTGGAAGTTGGGAGCTTGCTTGTAAAGCAGCTCAGTGAAGGCTCTAGGAGCCTCAGCCCTGCCAGAGGGCTACTTTTCAGTAATAGGGTGTGTGTCTCCACCTTAAAGATAGACATAGGAAGATTACTGAAGTGGTGGAGACCGCTGTTTTTGGGTCTCAGTGCCCCCTTCCTTGGGGCCGGGGGATGAGGAGGATTCCCTGCAGATTCCTGGGGCAACCCCCTAGTTTCTGTTTGTGGAGGAAAAGATGCCTGTTTGTTTCCGGTATTTATTTGGGAGAAAAGATTTGTGAGTCGCCTGTGGGGCACCTGCAACGTAAGGGTGAGTGCCTGCTCTGGGTAAAAGGGCATATGTTTTCTCACCCTGGGACTTGTGTGACAATGTGGGAATTAAACTACTAAATATTGGGAAGCCTAGAGAAATGGGACAAGCAAGTAAAGGTAGTTTCAAGTTCCAGAGTTTGTTGGAATGCAAATAATATGTAGAGATGATGTGACAGACGTCTACCCTTAATCTACATTTAAAAGTTCAGTAAAGGAATTGTTCAGTTTTCCAGATAAATGGCCGGGTATGGGCTGTGGGAGCTGGAGGTGGGTGGCCCCCCATCTTTAGTGACCAGGTCCACCTCTACGGATTTCTTCTGTGGTTTTCTACTTTGCCTCAGGCACTTGGCCAGTGATGGGGGAAGTACCCAGACGTGGGGTTGTAAGGAAAATTCTCTCTAAGAGTCGCAGACTCTAGTGTGGTGTGGGGAGCCATGACAGGATAATTGGTTCATTCTTCCAATGGACTGCGAATGGGATAATTGGTTCATTCCTCAAATGGACTGTGAACAGGATAATTGGTTCATTCGTCCAATGGACTGCGGATCAAGTGGCCGGAGGGGGAGCCGGGCCAGTGGGGAAAACCCAAGTGTGTACAAGTCGGGCTGTGTACTCAAAGCTGCATGCAAGTCTGGGCTGTGTGCCTGGTGGGTTTAGAGCCTGAGGGCTGGAAATAGTGATAAAGCATTCTGTTGTCTCTAATCTGCAATACCAGGAAATGTACCCCCATGAGGGTCTGTCTATGCTTTGTTTGTTCAGCTAGGTTGTGAATAAAAGCCACACTGAAGAATCCCATTCCTGGTTCTGGACATTACAGTTATTGCTTCCTGTGTTCGGATTTACTTGGGAGCCCCTGTTCAGAGTAGCCAAACCTAGGTCCCCTGTGCCGAGTTACCTCATCCTCCCCGAACCCAGGTCCCCACCAGGTACTGCTGTCAGCTTCAACAGCATGCCACCTGTCGTTTTGGCAAAAAGGCAGGGGTGAGGGGTTACACACATAACCTCCCAGTGCTCCTGTCCACCTAGCAGCAGAAATGAATAGCAGCAGGACCTCACTGGAAATGAGGTGGCACATCTCAGCTGGACTATCCTGGGTAAATAAGTTGTTTGTGTTGGTGTGTGATAGGATAGATGGCTGTCAATACAGAACCCTTCTGAACACAGGTGCCAGAGCCTAGAGGTGCATGTGGGGGCTGGATACCGCCCACATTTGCCTATGAGCATTCAAAGTGCTCCTAAATGCATGTAATGTCAGAATGGAAGCAATCATGGTCTCTCATTACTACAGTGCCCCCCCGCCATGCACACACATACACACTCACTTTTCCCTGTGTTCCAGCACTACTTCTTCTGAAGGGTGCAACATGAAAAAAATCTTTATTTGAACTCCATCCAGAAATAGGTTTCCTTTCACCAAGGTAAAAGAAAAAAACACAGCAGATTTTTGTTTTCATTTCATGATTCCAACTGTTGCACTCTGTCTTTCCAGCAACCCTTCTTTTTGAGATAAAACATTTTCACTTCCCTGATCCTCCCGGGCATACCTCTCAACTGTCACACATTATGAGGTACATCACTCATTTTGCCTCTCAGAAACCCTCTGTTTCACATGGCACAGGTGATATTCCACATTGCCGACTGAAACTTTAATGCAGAAATTCATAATAAACTATGATGCTCAATTATCAGTAAACATTAATACCATAAGTGCAAAGATTTAGACTGTGTTCTGAGCTTGCATTGTCATTTTTGATGATGTGTCACACATTTTGCCTGTTTGTCACACATACTGTCACACATTTGAGTGATGAAAGGTTGAGAGGTATGCTCCCGGGTACAATCACTAAACTATTAAGTAACTGGTTGTGACAGCTCATCAAGAGGCCTAACTCTTCTTTTCCTCTTACATTGAAAAAGGTGGTATAGTGCAGTGGTTTAAGGCTCTGAGTTGCAAGTCTGGTGGCTTGGGTTTGAATCCCACAGTCCTCACTTGCATTACTGTAAGATCCTGAACAAATCACTTAACTTTCTAGTGCTCTCAGGTCGCACCTGGACTCAAGCTTTAGCTTAATGTGCCTCTCCTGGTTAAAATATTTATTGACTATATATGTTTCCCCTGATGTAATGTCATTTCCTGTGCCTGTGATTTAGAAAATGGATGCCTGCAGCTATAAAGGGAGGGGCAACTGAATTGGCTATAATTCTGGCACTAAAAGTGTTACAGGTTCAGTCAGTAGCTTATGTAAAGCAGATTTACACTGGTAACAATATTGATTAATTTAATCCTAGATGGATGTTTCCCTTTAATTACTGGTCACTAGGCCATCTAGGGGGTGATAAGCAGTGTTGCTGAGCCCCCCCCCCCCAAAACAACACTTTCCCTCTTCTTTTCCTGTTGATTATTTTTTGTTCCGTCTCTGTTTTACTTTACCCTACCTGTAACTTTTTATATAAAGTCCTCTATTTTTTCTGTGCTGTCCTGTACCCCTTCCATATCTCTCCGCTCTGTCTCTGCTTTCACTACTGTATTTTCTCCATATTAACCTATTTTTCTCTTTACCTTAATAGGTATGACAGGAAGCTGACTCTTTCCCCATGAAATAAGTATTACTCTACGTCTAATCTATTCTATCCTTCCTGTCTACTTCCTAAGAACTACGAATTCTTCGTGACCCCTTTCCTATATTTTATTTTACAGGTCCAGTAGATGTCATCCCTTCAAGACTCCTACTTCTGGCTCCCTAGTACCCAGATAAGAGACCCTCTACATATTACCTATACTTGGTGGGTTTACTGTAACAGTCCCGCTGTTCATGTGTGTGTGTGTGTGTGTGTGTGTGTGTGTGTGTGTGTGTGTGTGTGTGTGTGTGTGTGTGTGTGTGTGTGTGTGTGTGAATTAATGTGATACATCCTACAGCACTTTTTTGCCCTTTCCATACAGCTTTTTGACATGGTGGTTGACACAAGCTCTGAGCCCTATCCCCACCTCCCCAGATATGGCACCCACCTCCCCTGGACCACTGAACCCACCCCCATGGATTGGCCTGTGTCGCAGCCAGGAAAGGTAGGGCCATTCCCACCCGATGACTCAAATCCAGAGTCGGACCGGTGGTCCAGATGATTGCGTGGGATGGAGGTTTTCGGGCAGAGCTTCATGAAATCTGCACTAGACATTTTTCCATTTTCTCCCCTTAGATTACCTGCCATGGCAGCATGAAAGAGAGTGTGTGTGTGTGGAGTCACTCACATGCTACAGAACCATGGCCCCTCTATTCGATGTCACTCAAGCTTCCAGCACTGTCCTCAGGCTTCCACCTCGGGGCAGCCAAGGGCCAAGTCAGCATGCCTCTCCATCCCGGGAGAGGAGAGCTGTCTGACAGGAGCTCAGTCTCCCCCCTTCCCCATCCAACCCCCGGCAGCCCAAGCTCGTTTACAAACTTAGGTCGCCGGTATGGCGGGAGGTAAGATGTACAGCCCCTCAGCCCTCTGTGCCACTGGGCAGGCCTCACACTGCTGCAGTTGTTTCACTGCATGAAAGCTTGTTAGCTGTCAGGTGGGATGCATGCTATGCTCAACAGTTGCCACAGATGGTAGTGTGTGTGTGTGTATGTATTGTGTGATGTGTGTGTATCTATGCGTGTGATGCATAAACTGCAATGATTTGTAAATAGGCAATAGTTTTTTGACTGTGATGTGGAGGAGGGCTGAACTGGGCAAGACAAAAACACACTGGGGCAAGGGGACTGGACTTCAGGAGGGCACATTTTAGGAAATGGATGACTGCCTCAGTAAATAACTTGAAAGTGGGGACGGCCGGGGGGGACTGGAGGCACAGTGGAAAAGGATCAAGAAGGGAATAAGTAAGGCAACAGCAAGCTGTTTGAAGGAAATACTGAAAGCAAGAGTAGTAGGAGGAAGAGGCCACTGTGGTTCTCAAAGAAGGTGGCCAAGCTGGTAAGGGAGAAGAAAACAGCTTTTAGAAAGTACAAGAAGACCCAGACAGAGGGTGACAGGGATGTATATCTAGATCAGAAAAGTGTGTGTGTGGGGGCAGTGAGACAGTGAAGAAGTACTTCTGCTCGGTATTCATGTTGGGAGAGGGGTAGTGAATAGACCAACATGTTATCAGCAGGCACTGTGGGAGAGAAGGAAGTGGACACAAGTCCGTTCTTGTAGGAGAGAGTCCTATGGAGATTGGAAGCCCTAATGGAAAGTAAAGCGATGGGGCCAGATGGGATTCACCCAAGGGTACTAAAAGAACAGAGCACAGTACTAGCTGTCCCCCTGATGACACTATTTAGCATCTCATTAGAGATGAGGGTAGTTCTACAGGACTGGAGGAGGGCCGGTGTGGTCCCTTTGCACAAAAGCGGCAGCAGGGAGGATGCTACCAATTACAGGCCAGTCATTCTCAGATCAGTGCTGCAGGACTACTGGTAGCACAATTTCATGGGGGGGGGGAATCGGTGTCAAACAAATTTCATATATTTCTTTGACTGGGTGACTAGCGAGTTGGATAACGTGAATGCAATGGATGTAGTCTATCTGGACTTCAGTAAGGCCTTTTACACTGTGCCACACAGGAGGCTAATAAACGTAGCACCCTAGGTGCTGGGGAGAAGACGGTAAGCTGGGTAGAAAATGGATTAAAGAGTAGGAGACAGAGGGTGGTTATAAATGGAAGTCACTTGGAGGACAGGGCAGTGACCAGTGGGAGTGCACAGGGGGTCAGCACTGGGTCCCATCCTCTCCAATGTCTTCATAAGTGACATTGTTGAGGAACTGGAGGGGAAGGTGTCTCTTTCTTCAGGTACATGTGTGGAAAGATGAAACCAAGGTGTGAGATAGTGAGAATCAGGAAAGCAGAGGGGAGAGACTGTGCAGAAGATGATCAGGAAAAATCTAAAATTGTAAATGTGTACTGCTGCTCGGTATTCATGTGGAGTGGGGAACAGCCCAACATGTTATCAGCAGGCACCATGGTAGAGGAGGGAGTGAACATAAGTCTGTTCTCGCGGGAGATAAGACTTAGGGTTCATGCACAAAGTGACAAAAGTAAAGGAATTATGATGTTAGGGCACAAAGTCCCCTGAGTCATGGTGAGTCTCAGTTGTGTTTTTCAGGGTTTGAACAATCATGCAATTATGCAGCGTTGCCGTTGCCCTAACTTCAGCACCTCTCCAAGTATTTGGTGTATGGCTCTTTTTACTCTGTGCCTGGTCTTCACAGACAGTGATCAAATTAGAGCAACACCAACACTGCATCATATGATCATTCCAACCCTAAGACACACAACTCTATACATTCAGCATGGGGGAAGGTATTAACAACAACAAAAATAGAAAGGGACCTGGGGGTAGTCATATCAGATGACCTAAAGGTAGACAAGCAATGTGAGAAGGCAGTAAGGGGGCTTGGGGGATACTGGGATGCATGGGGAGAGGCATCACCAGTAGAAAACAGGAAGTTGTTATCCCTCTGTACAGACAGTTGGAGAGACCCAATCTGGAATACTGCGTGCAGTTCTGGAGACCCCATCTCACCAAGGACATAGGATGGAGGCAATCCAAAGGAGGGCCACTAAAAAGGTGCAGGGTCTGCACCAGAAGCCATACAAAGAGAAACTAAAAGAGCTTAATATGTATACGCTCAAAAAAGGAGGGCGAGGGGGAACATAAAAACTTTCAAGTGCTTCAAGGGAATCAACAAAGTCCAAAGGGGTAGCATCTTTCTGCAAAAGAGATGTGCAAGAACAAGGGGGCACAATTTGAAGATAGAGGGGGAACGATTCAGGGGCAACGTGAGGGAGTATTTTTTCATGGAGAGGGAGGAGGTTGTGGGGTCAAAAACAGCGGGGTAATTTAAGAATGCATGGGACAGACAGAAGGCAATTCTAGTGGGAGGTAGGAGGAAGTAGGCTGTTGGTTAACTAGGATCTGCAGCTTATCCAGTAGGTAGGGAAATGAGCAGACTGGGTGGGCCAAGCGGTCCTTATCGGCCATCAAAGTCTACAATTCTATGTTTCATCACAGCTCAGTGTATTTTGTACCCTAACATGATATATCCTTACTTTTTGTCACTTTTTGCCTCAACACTTACTGAAGCATGAATGAACCAATGTGTACAAGCAGGACCCAGTACAACAGCATGCAAGCAAACATTCTGCATTGACAAATGCCTGTTTGTAATGGCTCATGTTGAGAATGGTCTTATTTTAATATTTAATTTCCTCATTTTTACTCTCTAGCACCATTTCAGATGGGCAGGTTTCCCTTCATAATGATCCACTTGGGGAGGACGTTGACAGGACTGCCTGTTCAGACCAGGAGTAAGTGAGAAATGCCCAACTAGCTGGGACAATGAAAACTACCAGTAACTCCATGTTTTGGAGAAGTAGCCTGAGGATGATCTTTTATTTCAAAATATTACATGGTTTAAACTACTTTCTAGTCCTCCCCCTCCCGAACTACTTGTCACATTAATGGAAGCAGCAGCACTGCACAGGACTCATTTATTTTAAATTGTCTCAGCCTCCAGGACTTGCCAAGGGCTAACAGTCCCACCATCAACACCAACATGTTCTCTTAGAGGAGTCCAGATGTGGTGGGACTTGTTTCATTAAGTGTCCAGACTGACCCTACGAAAGGAACACAGGTTCCAAAGGCACAGAAAAGAATAATTTGACATTTTACCATTCCACAGAACCTATTATGTCGCCCTAATTGGTCTGTCCAAAGGGGGAAGGGTGAAAACTGATGGTGTAAGATAATCCCTTGTCTGCCAAGTCTTTAACAGTTCAAGATTTAAGCTAATGCTTCTGGTGAGCTTAATGTTTTCTCTTCGGTTTTTGGTGTGGGCGGAGAGGAGGGAGGGAGGGAAGGAGCTGAGATGGTGTATTGTGGTTGGGTGTCAGATTGGGAAAGAAAGCGTCTGCTGGGTGTGCAGATCATATGACGTTGTATGAAGCTTTCTGATCTAGTTCCCCTTTCAGTATGGCACAAATAAAACAAGTAAAATAGTGGAACCCCATCATATGGACTCCCAATTATTCGAACTGATCCAATGTCTTCTGGGCAGTTCAGATAATCAGGGTTCTACTGTACTTGTATGTCACAATCATGTCACCCCTTTCCTTCTTTTTCTTAAGAGAGTACATTGTCAGGTCCTGTGCCTTCTCCTCGTATGTCTTGCCCCGTAGTCCACAGACCATCTTAGTTGTCCTGTACTATACTGCTTCCACCTTGTTGCAGTCACTCCTCAGGTGCGGACTCCAGCACCTTGTGCAGTATTCCAGGTGTGGGAACACCACTGACCTGTACAATGAGAAGATCACCTCTGCACTTCTACTTCCCCAAGGCTTTATTATAATGTGCTGCTGTTTTAGGGTCTCCGACAGCATGACCCCAGGTCCTTTCCCCCATCACAGACCCCCAAACTCCCCTTAAAAGAAAATGTGTGATTCCTGATGACCCAGGACAAAATAATTTGAAAATGTCCCACCCTCCATGACTTGACATGGCACCCAATTTTCCCACAGAAGAGAGAAGGTAGTAGGGTACCTGATACACACACACATAGACACACACCTGCTTTTCTTTCAGGAAGATGAGCCTGCTCTCCTTTAACTAAATCTGGTGAGGTACCAGCTGATAACAGCTCCCGATTCCATGTATGGAAAACCTCCCCTACCCATCTCAGCCTCTCCACCCATGTCCCTTTGCCAGAAGCACCAAAACCCTTCTCCCACACATCTCAGTGCCTCCTCACTCTCCCCACCCATATCCCATTTGCCAGAATACCTGCAAATCCCACCCATCTCATCCTCCCCACCCATGTCCCCTTTGCCAGAAACAAACACCTACCAAAATCCTCCCCCAACCATCTCAGACCCACCACCCTTGCAAACCCATGTCCCCTTAGACACAGATATCCACAAGTAGTTCTATAACCCACTGCAACAGTCTCACCACCATGGGTCCAAATTTTGGCAATCATTCCTAGTAGTGCTTTGCAATATTGCATGTGGAAGTGACTGACAGTACTTGGGCACATGGCGGTGACACTGTTAGCATACTATCAGCAGTGCCCTGAAATAGAATGTAGAACTACTTGTGAGTCAATATCTATGTCTATGGGCACATGAGTGGGGAGGGTGGTGGGCTGATGGAGTGTCACACAACTAAAACCATGGATCGCATTTTTTTTTTTAGGCGATCCGAAAGTAAGAATGCATTGCATGAGCAGCCAGTTCACATCGCAAAGTACGATGCAATGCCAGCTATTCAGTACCCTGTAAAAGAATAGCTTTCAAGAGGTATAATGAGATGAAGAGGGAAGAGGACAGGGAGGTGTATCAGGAGAAGCAGAGGGAGGCAGGGAAAGTGGTAAAGAGCAAAAAGACGCAAACTGAGCAGAAAAAAGCCCAAGGGGTAACAAAAGAGGACAAGACAATTTTTAGGTACATTAAATAAACAAGCATTTGTCAATGCCGAATGTTATCTTACTGGCATTGGCACTGGTAGTGCATGAGTTAAGAGAGATGCATAATAGGAATGGTAGTGAGGTATTGAACTGACACCAACCCCACTCCACCCTGCAGAGACTTACAGGCGTTGGGGTGTGCCTTTGGGTTGTCGGCCATAATGCTCACGCCATTTCACTTCACCCTACCCTGCAGACACCAACAAGTGTCGCAGTATGCCTTGGGGTCTTCAGGCCTTACGCTCACCCCATAAGGAAATACGGTGAGATGGGTGCAGTATAGGAGAGTGGGATGAACTTTGGGGCCGAAGAGTTCAAGGCACACCTCGATGCCTGTCACTGGCTGCAGGGTGGGGGTGGAATGGCGTGAGTATTACAGCCCACAATCCCAAGTCACACCCCTGATGTCGGTCAGTCTCTACCGGGTGGGGCATTACAGTTGGAAACCCTAACGCCTTGGGCATTTGTTGGTATTTTCACTCCAAACTTTCAGCATGGGCTTTTTGTGACCCCAACTCATGAACAGTGGCACTATCAGTTTGTTAGCCGAAAGGTGATTTTGCACAGCAACTGCGCCATTTGGCGCCACAGATGCGAAAACACATTTTGGGCAGGATGTGAAAAATGACAGCTGTATTGTTCATGAGAAAGTGTAAAAAAATGGTAATGTTGAAAATCTGGAGTGAAAATATGAAAAATTGGTGAAGTCACGTGTGTGCATAGAAACTGCGCAATGCATGCTCGTAACACAATTATTTTGCGGATTTTTTTAACCAAATTTTCAACATAGGCATTTTGGGACCTTCACTCATGAACAGTGTCACTGTGATTTCGTTAATCTGTCCCGAACGTTGACTTCCCACCGCAACCGTGCCATTATGCACCACATATGCGAAAACACATTTCAGGCAAGATATGAAAAATGACAGCTGTACTGTTCCTAAGGAGGTGTGAAAAAATGGCAATGCTGAAAATCTGGAGTGAAAATATAAAAAATTGTCGAAGTTACAAGCGTGTGTGGAAACTGCACAATGCACATTCATAACACAGTACTTTTTTGGAATTTTTTTCACCAAATTTGCAACATAGGCTTTTTGGAACCCCACCTCATGAACAGTGGCACTGTTGTTTCGTTAATCGTTCCCGAAAGTTGATTCCACACAGTGACCGCGAAATGACCTTTTGGGACCGAATAACAAGATGACAGTGCATGTGTTCATGAAGCGGGGTCCCAAGAAACCCATTCTGAAAATTTGGAGCCAAGATTCACAAAAAATGGCTGAGATATTTTATTTATTGCAATGTTTCACCAGGAAAGGCACACTGAGCAAAAAGATGCTTGTCTCACGGTGCGACCTGGGGTTACAGAAGAGAGCAGCTGTATACATTTGTACATGGAAACAAAATTACACAAATGAAATTACATGACGGTACATAAGTATAACACCACGGAAACATGAAGTAGGAGCAACATAGGAAACATTGCAACAAGGAGTTATCCACATTGTTACATGGAGTGAGAGAGAAAATTGTACAAAGAATTATAATGACAAAGGGTGTAAAATATATCTACATACATGTCAGCTACTATCTACGGTAGCACGGTAGACAGAGAGTCAAGGCTAGAAGTGCAGTAGGGGGTAAGTTGAACCCCCCCCCCACTGATGCCATTATACAGCTTACTGGCATTTCTTCATTTTGCAGTTCGGCTTTGAAGAGTCCAGACGTGTTCCCGCTCCACCGAAGATCGCAGCGCCGGACCTCCGGGTGGGTGCAGGTTGGGGGTGCCGTGGACAGCGAGAGACCATTTCCTGTTTTTCAGGTACAGAAAAAAAAAAGAACATCGTGGGACTGTTTTCTTCCTTTACAGGTGAAATTAAATAAATGTTGGGCACAGTGGGGTGGGGTGGGCTCCCAGTGTACTCCATGACTTTTGGAAGAGGTGATGTTGGCCACACTGGGGTGGGCTCCCAGTGTGCCACACAATGGGGTGGGGGGCAGGGGAGGAACATGCCAGCGTGGTCAGCTTTCTGTGGCGTGACAGTGGGGTGGGCTCTCAGTGTGCCACAATGTGGGGCAGAGCGGCGATGCCAACATGGGGATTATTGCACCCAATGTCGGCTTTCTTTGGGGATTGTGTGGTGGCAGCAAGAGCCACCACCATGTTTATTGAAATGTTTCACCAGGAAAGGCACGTACAGGAGGCGTGTCATCTGTGCCGCTGCCATGTTTATTGAAATGTATCACCAGGAAAGGCTCATATGGGAGGCGTGTCATCTGTGCCGCTGCATGACGAGCTTGTCGCTGATCGCAGTGGCACATTTCTTTCAAGTTGCTGGCACGTTATAAAATTCTTGCATCAGCGCTAGCATGCTGGCTAACTGGGGAATGAGGGACACACCTAGTAAAGCATGCCCTGCATTCACCAACACTGACATACCTCTGCATTTCTGCTACTACCATAAGATGTTGCTTGCGCATGCTCAAGACAACATAAAGAGGAAAACTAGGGAAGAGAATGTGAGGTTAAGAAGGGTCGGTGGGGACTGTGCAGAGGAGGAAGATCAGGAAAAAGCAGATATCTTGAACAAATACTGTACTTTTGTTCAGTTTTCAAGGAATCCCTTTACAGAGGAGAGAGACCTTCAAGGATTCACAAATCCGAAAGTGGACAATGTTATGGAAACAGATGGGGTACACCCAAGGGTACTGAGAGAGCCCAGGGAGGTATTAATTGCACCTCTGACAGTCCTTTTTTAGCAACTCAATGGAAACAGTTGTTGTTCCAGAGGGCTGGAGGAGCGCATATGTGGTCCCACTTCACAAAAGTAGTAGGAGGGAGGAGGTTGGCAACTATATGCCAGTCAACCTGACACTGGTGGTAGAGAAGCTAATGGAATCACCTCAAAAGGAAAGGATTATGGCATGCAGTAGACTACAAGACCCAAGGCAACAGGCAACACAGATTCATTGGGGGGGTTGGGGCATGTAAGACAAATCTGATAAGATTTCTTTGACTGGGTGACCAGGGAAATAGATCACGGGTGTGTGTGTGTGTGTGTGTGTATATATAGATCATAGTGTGTGTGTGTGGGGGGGGGTTGGACGTGGCAACTTGGATTTCAGTAAGGTGTTCAACACTGTTTCACACTGGAGACTAGTAAGAAAACTGGGCAGTGCAGAGATAGGTCCTCAACTGGTAATGTGGGTAACAAATTGTTTAAGGGGTAGGCGACAGAGGGTGTTGCTAAACTAAGTTCACTCTGGGGAAGAAAGGGTGACCAGCAGGGTGCCACAGGGCTCAATACTGGGACTAGTTCTCTTCAACATCTTTATAAGTGACACTGCAGATGAACTGGAAGGGAAGGTCTGCCTCTTTGAAGATGACACCTAAATCTGCAATAGGGTGGACACTGCAGAGGGGGTGGAAAGAATGTGCGGAGACCTGAGAAAACACCAGGAGTGGTCAAGGGCACGACAGCTGGGTTTTAATGCGAACAAGTGCAAAATCATACACTTAAAGTACAGAAAACTAGGGAGAGTACAACATTGAAGAAGAGGTACTGACGGTCACCAAACAGGAAAGGGACCAGGGAGTGATCATATCTGATGATCGCAAGGGGGTGAGGCAGTGCAACAAGGCATCGGGTAGGACCAGTGGGATACTGGGGTGCATAGAAAGAGGTATCACCAGCAGATGGAGGGAGGTGGTGTCATCACACACTGTAAAGATTGCTGGAGAGCCCCCACTTGGAGTATCGTGGCCAGTTCTGGAGACCACATCTCAGGAAGGACATAGAGTGAAGGCTGTCCAAGAGGGCAACTAAAATGGTGCAGGATCTGCATCAGAAGCCCTATAAGGAAAGACTAGGACTTCAATATGTACACTGGGAGAGAGAAGAGTGAGGGGGGCTATGACAGAGACCCATAAATACCTCATGGGTGTTAAGTAAGGTACAGGAGGGGAGTATTTTTTTAGAGGGAAAGAAGCAAGAGAACAAGGGGACATGAAATGAAGCTGGAAGTGGGTATATTCAAGAGAGATGTGAGGAAGTACTTCTTCAATTAAAGAGTGGTGAATGCCTGAAACAGTCTTCCAGCTGAGGTGGTGGGGCGAAAACAGTAGTGGGCTTCAAGCATGTATGTGACAGGCATAAGGGAATCTTAATGGAATGCAAGAGTGGGGGAGTGAGTCGGAGATCAAGTAGGGTCTAGGGTGATGGTACAGGCAGGGAAACAAATGGGTAGACTGGGTGGACCAAGCGGTCCTTATCTGCCATCAAAATTCTATGTTTCTAGCCCAGGTTAAAACATCATTGTAGGGGAGTACACAGAACTGTTTACTAGGATAATACAAGTAACATCAACACAGAACCCTGCTGGTTGCCCCAAAGGGGTGTACCATTTGAAATAAGCATACCAACATTTGACAACAAATTCAGCTTTGACATCCAGCATATAACTCCACTGATTACACAAACATCCATATTTTCACATTTCTTCCAGTACATTCCTCTCCCCCCCCCAAAAAAAAAAATCAGAATAAATAATCATGGTCATGCACAAAGTTGAAAAAGGAACAAACGCAGTAAAACTGATTAACCCATAGAGTTAGGTCGTGACACTAGTACTGCTGGCTGGGCGGAAACTTTGTGTAGCTGAAAGGACCGAAGCCCTTCAATGAGAAGGAGCGTGTCGGTCCTTTCATTTGCATTATGCGGCCGCTTTCTGTAATGTCTACAGTTTGTTTTCAAACTAAAGCAATCCATGGGGTATAGAGACAAAACCGCCTTCTTTTGATTCCAAATAATGGTGGTGGGGAGGCAGTTTTGAGGGAAACAGTTGCAGAGAGAAACTGTATTTTTGTTAGGATGTCACCTAGGCAATACTTGTAGGCAATTTTGACAATCAACTTGTCTCACTTGCTGATATTTTTATAGCTTTACAGGAGATGCACTTCATTGCGTTTTAGTAAGGAATGGCAACTTTTTGCTTTGCTGCATGACAGTAAGATGAGAAACAAGCTTAACATTTACTGCTTATCTTCCATGATACAGCGTTGCAGAATTAATGCATTTTGCAGTGTGTGTGTGTGAGAGAGAGAGAGAGAGAGTGTGAGTTAAAAGAGTTTACAATGTCAAATAATATGATTGTGAGAGCTGTGGAGTTTAAAAGTGTCCTTGCCGGATTGTGGAAATGAAATACTGAAAACACAACCTGAGACAGAGTGTGCACTCCACTGATTTCATGGATTTTTTGTTGTTGTTAGTTTATTAATGGCTGACAGGGACAAGGATCAAGTTTTGCAGCTAACTCTGGTTCTCCCAACAGTTGTTTAATTTCAGATACCTTGACAGCTGTATTTTGCAAGACTAGCAACTGTTTCACTGAATGGAGACATACTCTGCTTTGTAACATGGCAGAAATGAAACATCAGAAATACAGCGTTTCTATTGGTTAAAAACTAGGGAATAGGCATGCATTAATTCCCTAGTGATGCATGGCCATGATCGGGAGTGCACTTCTATTGTTTGCTAAACACACACGTCTCACAGCGATGAGAACACTGTAGGACGATCGACAGAAAGAGACACCAAAACACGACAGAGACACAGGCCCGGATATTCAAACTGCGCCAGGCTGTGGCGCAAGCCTGGGCACAGCTCAACTTTGTTGCGCAGGGGTGTGGCCTGGGCGTGTTCAGCGAGCTGCGCTGGCGCAGCAGCTTGAATATTGCACTCTGGCCACCCACTGTGCATGGCGCGGTAACACTGTGCTCAGTCCAGATATGTATCAGGACTGAAGTGATATGTATGGTATGAGATTGCACGCCCATTGGCTCACGCCAGAACCAATGGGCGTAAACTTCATCAGCTGTCAGGCGGCGGCGGCAGGTGGTGCTGCCGCCCGCCGGGCTGACTGGGGAAGGGTGGTGGGGCTCAGTGGGTGGGTGGGAGGGTACACTAGACCACCAGGGTAGTAGGGGTATTTATGTGTTACAGATGCCCATGATCGGTGGCGATCGCCCACTGGACCACCAGGGATACTGGGCGTGGGGTACTATACCCGATGCCCATGATCGGGCTATGAGGTCCACTGGACCATCAGGGATATAGGAGGGGGATTTACCACAGGGATGTCCGTGATGGGGCATGGGGGGCGCCGCCAGGTGTGGCAGGAACTCGGGTGGCCACCCACAGGTGGCAGCTGCCGTGTTGCGCCCTGCAATGCGGCAGCTCACCTGTGGGTGACCATCACTTGTTCCTTTTTTTTTTGGCTTAAATTTGTGCAGGCGCAGGTAGGGGTTGTGCATGCATGACTCTGCACATCTCGGGCTGTGCAGGTTATGCATGGGCACATCCCTCCCACCTGTGCCTGCATACATTACTAATGTGCTCCAGCGCATCGGGATTTGTGCAGTGCACTTTTCCCTTTTGAATATCGCGCCAAGGCGCATCAGTGGGTTGTGTTGCACCATGCACAACCCTTTTGAATATCTGGGCCACAGTATAGTAATTGGTCTTTGTTTCTCTTTTTCCATGTGACTGAGAGAGGTCAAATTGAAAGAGAACTACGTTAATAATGCAGATTTTTGCAGTCCTCACCCACCCACCCAACGGATATTGCAAAATCGTGCAGTCAGTGTGTCTGGCAGTAGTGTCTCCCTCTCTGATCTTTGCGGAAATGTTACTTTGCACTGCGATTGGGAGGGCTCCAAAGTATATTCCAGCACCACATGTGAGAAACTGCGCAGTTCACTCGCTCATTTCAGCCATTAGCAGATAGCCGCACAGTTGAGATCTGCGCATCAACCTACAGGATGGACGAGGAATACCCACTGGTGTTGACTGCGGAGTACTATAAAGGGTATGATGTATAATTCCTTTCATGCAACCAGCAATAAAACTGTTGCCCATGGAGAATGAATAGAAAATCTATTCCTGCAGCGGTTTTTTTTCTGTATGCAAATTATGGAAGAGCGAGCATAGTGTATGCCAGTAATGAATGAGTGGGAAAAACAGCAATTTCAGCCAGCAAGGGAGTGCAAAATGTTAAAACTGCACGGGAGAACTACCCATTTTTTACTGTTTCTCTGTGTTTTAGTACTTAAAAGTAAGATGTGTGCATGTTACATATTTAGAGAGACATGTCAGGCACAACATTAATGTATGTGAACTATAGAACAAGCATGTGCACGTTTCCAGACAGATACAGTGTTTTGAAAGGGACACATGTAAACGATGTTTTGTGAAGTAGAATGACTCAGATGATCTGTCTTTCATTCTAACTTGAACCCTATCTAAACAGTACTCACCTTGCACTTGCCATGTTACTGCTGCATTAGGGCACTCCAAAGGCATGTTCTACTGTGGAATTAATGAATGGGTTGGTGGTTGTAGGCACCAGGCCGCAAACACTCCTTTGTTGTACCTTAATGCTTACGTATTGTTTTCACAAGTTTGATGAAAATAGGGAGAGGAGACTAGAGGTTCAGTAATGAGCTTGACACAGCCAGCAGGACCTCTGGTTTGATTCCCACTACCTCCACTTGCATACAGTGTGGCCCCGAGTAAGTCATTTAGCCACCCTGTGCTCATAGGATGCACCTGGACATGATCCATTGGAAACAATAATAAAGGAGTCCCTGACTCAATTGTGTATCTGTTTCTCACAAATAAAGATAAATTATTTAAATTGTACATCAGTGCTGGGATTTTGTTCTGGTTTTTCACACTGCTCTTTTATTTGTGGAATTTAGCTTTTCTGCAAAAGATTTTGGAATTTTTCTGCTTAAATGTTTATGATGCTCCTAAAGTACCATAAATGTAGAGGATGAACTATAAGCAGGTTATGCAAAGGTAGGTACATGTATGGCTTAGTTGGTAACACATCCATCTCCAGGCCAGAAAGTTACTGGGTTCTAGTACTGCACAGGGACTGGGCTCATATCACAAACATTCACTTATATTCTTGGCTGAGACAACGATACACTGCACTGAAGAGTCCCAGTTGGATGAAATACTTGAACTGTCTGTACTTTTGTCATTCCTAGTCTAAACTGGTTTTGATGCAAAAGCCTGCTTTAAAGGCAACTGTTCAAGTGATGGTCATCAGTCTACACCACACAAGAATATGCATATCCATGATACTTTCCAGTGGATTTGAGGCTATAGAGAGTATGCAAGAGGTTTTGTAGAGACGCACAGAAAACAAATGATCTGGATATTTTACATAGAAACATGGAATCTGCCAACAGAAGGAGGCCAGCTGACCCCTTGTGTCTGCCCATTCCTACCTAACTAATGAGTGCAGTACTAGGGGATTCTGTACTGTAGGGGTGCGCAGTCCTTTGACTTAAACTTTAAACCATGGCCCAGTCTGCCTTTTCTGGTGGTTGTTCCGGTGAACATTAGCTCATAACACTTCTTGTAAACAGTAGAGGAATTTTCCATGGTGTCCTTGTCAAATTGCTCCCATTCATTAAAAATACCATGAGCCACTTAATCTGGTTCAGTTTCAGGTGGTTTGTGCGTGTTTCTTCCCCCTTCCCTGGAAAGAGGCTGAAAATAAGCAGTAGTGTCCGTTTCTCCTTTCCCGGCTACCAACACTAAATAATATAACTATCTGTAGTACAGTTTACCATTTATAGAGTTTCTTGTAACAGCTTCAGTTTTACGTATGCAGCTGAGCATCCTCTCATGTTACAGATTTTGCCCTGAAAAAGTTAATGCAGGCATCATTTTGTCTAGGAATGACTGTGATTTAAATCTGTAAGTTAATATTAGACTTTTCAAAATGTTCACATCACAGGGAAGACTTTGAAAAACATATTCTATTTAGGCCTGCTTGGTACTTGGCTGAGACGATGACTCATGCACTGAGGAGTCCTGTCTGGACAAAATAGTTATTTATTTATTTAAAATTGGTGACCAGGAAAAGCACGCTGAGCCGAGGCTCGTTTACAGGTGCGACCCGGGTACATGTAGTACAAGGTGGTAGACAGGGAAATACAAAAACAGCAATTATCAAGTAACAGACGAGTTAAATATTGTACATGTCTTGTCTGTGTTTCATTCTCAGCCTAAACTGGTTTTGAGTCTACCCCACACAAGGATATGCATATCCACAATGCCTTGCACTGGATTTGAGGCTTTAGAGTATATGCAAGAAGTTTTGAGAGACACACACTAAACAAAAGATCTATATATTTATTTTACATGGAAACAGTATCTGTCAGTAGAAAAAGGCCTGCCCACTGTGTCAGCCTGTTCCTACCTAACAAATGCTGACAGGAGAGCCCTACATAGAAACATAGAACTTGACGGCTAATAAGGACTGCTTGGCCCACCCAGTCTGCCCATTTCCCTACCTAATGGATAAGCTGCAGATACTAGTTAACCAACACCCTACATCTTCCTACCCGCACCCCCTAGAATTGCCTTATGACTGTCCCATGCATTGTAGGATTTACTGTTTTTGACTCCACAACCTCCTCCGGCAGGCCGTTCCATGGATCCACAGCACTCTCTGTGAAAAAATACTTCTTCACATTACCTCTGAGCTGCCCCCCCCCCCATCTTCAAATTGTGCCCCCTTGTTCTTACACACCTCTTTTTCTGATAGATGCTACCCTCTTGACTTTGTTGATTCCCTAGAGATACTTGAAAGTTTCTATCATGTCCACCCTCTCCCACCTTTCCTCAAGGCTATACATATTAAGCTCCTTAAGTCTCTCTTCATATGTCGTCTGGTGCACACCCTGCACCATTTTAGTTGCCCTCCTCTGGACTGCCTCCATCCTGTTTCTGTCTTTGCGGAGATTGGGTCTCCAGAACTGCACGCAGTAACTCCAGATGGGGTCTCACCAGCTGTCTGTACAGAGGGATAACAACTTCCTGTTTTCTACTGGTGATGTCTCTCCCTATGCATCCCAGTATCACCCCAGCCCTCCCTACTGCCCTCTCACATTGCTTGCCCACCTTTAGGTCATCTGATACGACTATCCCAGGTCCCTTTCCATTTTTGTTGTTGTTAGTATCTCGCCCCCATTATGTACTCTTCCCCTGGGTTTTTGTTTCCCAGGTGCATTACCTTGCACTTCTTAGCACTGAATCTAAGCTGCCATACATTTGACCATTCCTCCAACCTTGCCAAGTCCCTTCTCATCTTTTCCACCCCACCTTGTGTATCAACTCTGTTGCAGATCTTTGCGTCGTCTGCAAAGAGACATACTTTCCTTCAGTCCTTCTGCAATGTAAACATAAAGACATTGAGGACTGGTCCTAGCTCACTGAACCCTGCGGTGCCCACTAGTAACCCTCTTTCTTCAAGAGTGGGCTCCATTTACTATTACCCTCTGTGTCCTGTACTCCAGCCAATTCTTTACCCAGGCTACCATCTTGGGACCCACTCCCAGGCTGGCTAACTTGTATATTAATCTTTTGCATGGGACTATATCAAATGCCTTGCTAAAGTCTAGGTAGGCCATGTCCACAGCCCCTTCCTGATCTACCACTTTGGTCACCCAGTCAAAGAAATCTATGGGATTCATCTGACATGACCTTCCCGCTGTGAATCCATGCTGCCTTGGGTCCTGTTCCCCTCTGGCCTCTAGGTACTCAACAATTCTTTCCTTCAGAAGTGATTCCATCATTTTCCCTATTACTGAGGTTAAACTAACAGGTTTGTAGTTTCCTGTTTCTGCCCTGTTCCCCTTTTTGGGAACCTAGAGGCTCCTCACTCCCCTTTGCCCCCCCATGTGGTCTTTACTGAGCCCGTGTACCTGTCACAGCCTCTCTTGAATTCCCCCAATGATTCTGCACAGACCAGCTGTTCCTGCAGCCTATTTCACCACCCTCTGTGTGAAAAGGTTCTTCCTAGTATCTTTCTTAAACTTGCCAGCTTCATGATGTTGCCCCTGGTGCTTGTGTTCCATGCAATCAAAAAATTACCTGAGATCCAGTTTATTTAACCCATGGAGGTATTTCTGTGTTTGAGTCCTATCTCCTCGTTCCCTTCTCACCTAAAGCGTGCACATGTTCAGATCTGTTACCCTCTGCTCGTGTGTCCCTTCCTGCTGTCCCTGGACTATCATGGTTACCCTCCTTTGCACTTCCTCCACCCTGTCATAATTCAAATGCACATTCCAAAACTTTGCTCCTTGCATTCTGGAACTACAGATACATTTACAAACAGACTGGACAGCTTTTTAAGAGAAATGGGAATACTGGGCTATAACCACTGCTCGTGGTAGACAGTCATGAAGGGTCAAAATGGCCTTACGCTGTCCAAAAGATCCTGTGTTCTTATCTGTTACAGATCTTATACAGTGCTTTTACTGCAATCTGGCACTCCACATAAGCAAAGAAATGAACCAAGCACTCCTGATCTCTAAAGGTGCAGCCCACAAAAGCAATGACTTGCTGCAACATATTAAAACTTTTTCTGTTTTCTTGTGTGTGAGCAAGAAACATTTTGGTAGGATTAACTGCATTTTCAAAGGTGCATCACTACCAAACCAACTGCAAGTCAAGCTGCAATGGGTTTGGCAGTACAGACCAATAACCAGGCACCCTGGTCATGACACTAGTACTGCTGGCTGGGCGGAACCTTTGTGTAGTTAAAAGGACTAAAGCGCTTCAATGAGAGAGCACATCAGTCCTTTCATTTGCATAATGCTGGCCGCCAAGCAGCTGAGCAGCTTTGTTTATGTGAAAACTGAGCTCCCCCAAGCTGTTTGACATCTGAGCTCACTGCTCTATCGAGATCATCCATCCCTCTGTGTCCTGCCCAGGCCCTCTCCTGACCTGCCTGCCTGCCTGTTTTGTGTGCATCCATCATCCATGTACGTTTCACATTTTGTAGATAGGGCTTCCTGGATGGCATGACTCCAGTCCCTGACCCTCCAACCCCCATACTCAGCACCCCTGTCAAACTCCCCTTGTATTCTCAACACCCATCCCATCATCTCATGCTCACCCCCTGTCCCATTCTTAGCACCACAATCTCATAATTAACACCTCTCCCATCCCCCCTAGCTCATACTCATTTTTACTTAGGCCTGGGACCAACAGGTGCGGTGCAGCCCCTCTTTGTGCCTACCCTCAGCTTGCCTCTACCTCCCGCATGCACGCATTTAAAATGCCCAACTAGACTTTATTAAATAAAAATTGCATTGTGGCTTTAATTGGCAGCACTCACTGAGGCATGCTCCCGATACCACCAGCCCCCTGACTTGCAGTTCTGCTCCTCTTTTTGCCTGCCCTCAACCTGCTCCCCCCCAAAAAAAAACACAACAGTGACACTAGGGGTACTCAATCCCCCAGTGTTGCGATCGGGAATCCTCCATCTTTTTTTGTTTGTTTTTTCAAACCTGTAAAAAGAAAACCATCCATCAATGTCTTTTGCACCATTACTGTCCCCCCACAACCCTCCCACAAAACACTCACCACCCTGCACCACCCCCAAGCCCTTATTTACCCATTGGAGGTCCAACACCGTAATCCTCTCTGGACTGCAGACACATCTTCACTCTTCAAAGTCAGACCATGAACTGAGGAAACAGGTATCGGGTTCAATGCATTTCAATGGGGTTTTGAACTTAGTGGCATAACCTGGGCATTTTTGCATAGTTTTGGCCCACATTTTCAACACGCCTTCTTTGGGACCATACCTCATGAACACTTGAACTGTCATCAGGCAGATCTGTCACAAAAGGTGATTTTGCGTTCCCTGCGTGAAATCACCTTTCAGGCAGGAGCTGAAAAATTTCTCTGCCCTTATTCATGAGGTAGGGTCATAAGAAGGCAATGTTGAAAATTTTGTGTAAAAATATTAAAAAAACAACAAAGTTGTGAGTTTATATTAAATTTTGCGAACACAGGCAGGTAACTTAGATAATTTTCAATATTTCCCCCCAAATTCACAACATAGCCATATCTTTACAGCACCTCATTAGTGTGGTAGCTGTCATTTTTCAAATCCTGGCCCCAGTTTTTTTACATCCTGAATAATGATTTTGTGGTCTCTGCAAATAATCACCTTTCGGGCAGGAGTTAAAAGTTTTCTCTACCCTTGTTCATGAGGTGGGGTCATAAGAAGGCTATGTCGAACATTTGCTGTAAAAATATTAAAAAACAATAAAGTTATGCGCCTATGTTGAATTTTATGAATGTAGATTTGTAAGTTTGGTAATTTTCAATATTTTTACCCCAAATTCTAAATAATACAATACACTCCTGACACATACACCATGCAAGGAAACATTCAGCATTGACAAATGCTTGTTTGAATTGAAGTAGTGAACTGAATTATTGACCCGCTGAGTTAAACAACACACATGACAAAGACACTATGTATAGCCTTGAGTCACTACAGCTTCCTGCTCCTGGTCTTCAGATTTTTTTTTTTTTTGGCCAAATCAAGATGCCTCAATAAAACAGCAAAGTAACAAAAACAGAGATCAGAGAGTGCTTTATACATTGTTGGTATCCTGTGTGGCAGAACATTCTCTGAGTAAGCTTCAGGATTTACTGTATGCACCCTCTGCCTACTACATGTCACTTTCAAATGGAACAAACTGCGATTCCACAAAGTAATACAACATCAGTAGCAATGCTGGACTAATATAAAATAACCATGCTGGACGTTTAGCCTAAATGGTATGTGTTGACTGGGAGAGGAAGGGGAGGCAAGCTCTAGACAGGCAGCATTTGGCACTGTAAAATGGACTTGGTGTATGTTCACTGTCTATAAGCACAGCATTTCGGGTGTCTTTTTAACTACTGTGTACAAGGCACCCTTATTTAGATGCAACTTCAGCTTCTTTTGCTTAGTTTGCTATTGCACCTGACAAAGGAACCTGGTGGGCCCCCACAGCTTATGTACTATACCATCTTTGTACAAGACATACAACGCAGGCCTCCTACCGGACTCTCTTAGCGACCATCATATGATCTATTTAGTGCGTAAAATTTTCCATCCCCTGGCTCCCCCACCCCACCTGCTGCACTGCAGGGCATACAATTCGCTTGATCTCCCTGCACTCCTTTTCGCCCTCACCACCTGTGACTGGTCCCCCATCCCTCGTGCCACTTCCATGGACGAGGCCCTGAGCTACTTCTCCTCTAACTTCCTTGCTATCTGGGACTTATATGCCCTACTAAGGAAATTCAGAGTAAGAGGCTCTCACCTGCCCTGGGTAACCTCTGTACTCATGGAAAAACTCCGAGCCAGGGACCGAGCATGGAAATCTTTCAAGGCCACAGGTTCTCAACCAGCCAAAGAGCACTACCGGGCTCTTCGAAATGCCTGCACAAGACTCATCAGACAGTCCAAATCAAACTACTTCAAAATGGCTTTTAATAAAAACCACACCCACCCCTCACAATTCTGGAAATCCATAAAATCCCTCCTCACCCCCACTACCATACCTTCCACCCCCACCCTCAACCTCGCAGGCAAAATCATAAATGACCCTTCTCTGGTTGCCTCCGAATTCAATGCCCTTTTCTCCACCACTACTGCTTCCCCACCTCCTGCCACCCCTCCCCCATCCTCCACCTCTCGCCTCCCAAGGACCCCTGATCCCCCACCGCCTCCCGGCCCTTCTCACTCCGACCAGTCACCCCTGACCAGGTGTTGAAAATTCTTCAATCACTAAACGCTTCCAAAGGTAAATGCCCATCGGGGCTAGATTCTAAAATGCTACAGCTCTCCCCCCAGCCATAGCCAGCCCCCTAGCTATGCTCTACAACCTGTCTTTAAGTTACACACCGTCCCCACAAAATGGAAACAGGCCACTATATTCCCTCCCCAAGGGTGGGGACCTCTCCTCCCCATCGAACTATTGGCCTATATCTCTGCTCCCAATCCTAGCCAAAATACAAGAGCCTTGTCCTATCCCAGTTACACACCTATCTTGATTCAATCTCCTTTTTCACCCCTTTTCAGGCCGGGTTCAGAAAAAATCACTCCACCACCAAATCCCTCCTTCGTCTCACCAACTCCATCCTCACAGGCATTGACAAAGGAGACATAACTGCAGCTATTTTTATTGACCTGGCAAAAGCTTTCGACATGGTCTCCCAACCCCTTCTACTATCCAAACTTGCCCAAACTGGCCTGTCATCATCTGCACTCAGCTGGTTCCACTCATACCTATCAGGCCGATCACAAGCAGTCCGCATCGGATCGGCCCTATCCCCCACCCTCCCTGTCACCAGCGGCGTACCTCAAGGGTCTGTACTTGGCCCACTGCTCTTCTCGATCTTCCTAAATAATCTGCCCACTGTCTGCACAAAATCTGGCATCCACATGTACGCAGACGATACGGTGCTTTTCGCCTCCGGCCCATCTAGCGCCACCGTATCAGCTTGCCTTCAGAAGGATTTTGACTCTGTCCAACGCTGGTTTCTGGAGAACCAACTTTTCCTCAACTCAAAAAAAAACGTCTCCCTCACCTTCGGCTCCCATGCCAAATTATCCCGGCTGACTGACGTGCTCACATTCTATACCTTGGATAGGTCTCCTCTTGAGGCCTGCTCCACCTATCGCTACCTCGGCGTCTGGCTGGATCAGCACCTGGATTTCTCAGCACATGTAGATACACTGCAAAAAAAACTACATCCCATGCTGGGAGCTCTCTATCGCAACAAACTTTGTATCCCCCTACCAACCAGGCAAGAAATGGTGCAAAAAATGATCCTCCCAATTTTTGACTATGGCGACGTCATTTACAGTGCCGCCCCCCCCCACATCCTTAGCTAGGCTAAACCCCATTTTCAACTCCTTCTGCCGGTTCGCATTGGACCTTCCTCCCAACACCCATCACTGCGACCTCCCGTCACTCCAAAATCGGCGAGTGCTGCACTGTGTTAGAGTTACTGCTAAATTCTGGTCTCTCTCGCTGCCCTCCTAAGTATCAACATCTCTAACCGCCGCTCCCCCACCTACCTACGACCTCAGGAACACTGATGCCAGGCTCCTTCTCATTCCCCACTGATCCACCCAATCAGGTCAGTTAGCTTTTAGTTTCAGACTGCCCAAATTATGGAACTCTCTGGCAGCCGACATCAGACTCACTACAAGTACTCCCCAACGTAATGCTCTCCTCAAAGAGCACTTTGCTACTAACTGCACATGCTTTCCCCACCGCTAAATTCCCTGCAACGTCTGGCCCCATTTCTTAAGTTCAGTACCTTTAACTGCTGACTCCTCTCTACTGCAGCTATAGATACGCTGGCCTACCCGAATTAGCATGTAATCTACCCGCACAATGTAATCTGTGAAATTTTCAATCAGTGAAATTTTCCATCCCAGTATAACTCTGCCTGCCTCCTTTTTTCCTTGTTCCGCCCCTATAAAAATGTAAAAAATATAATATTTTGACACAATTCATCTTACATATCAGTTATTTTCTATACTATTCTCCTTCATTCCTTATTACAGAGGACAGCTGCTTGAAAACAATATCTGTGTCTCAGCTTCATCTCATCCTCCTGCTTTGCTCTCCCACGAAGCCATAATGAATGAGGTGTCACCATTAGTCAACTGGTAGCACGTCAACCTCTGGGCCACAGGGTCTTGAGTTCTAGTCTCATACTGGGGATGGGTTCATTGTATAACCACTGGTATCTGAGTGCACTGCTAAGGGGATACTGTACTATAGACGTGTGCTGCCCTTCAGATGAGATGTTAAACCAAGGTCCTGTCTGTCTTTTCTGGTGGCTGCTTAGGTGGACATTAAAAATCCCATGGCACTTCTTGAAAGAAGTAGCAGAATTTCCCCGGTGTCCTGACCAAATTTCCCCATTCACTAAAAAAATACCATCAACAGCTTCATCTTGTTCAGTTTCAGTTGGTCTGCATCTGTTATCTGACTGTGTGTACCAGTACTCTACCTGGAGGTTGGCATAGCTAGTTCAGTTCTTCCTCATACACCAAGAGGCAATAATCCGCTGCACGATCAGTTACTTGTGCTATCATTACTAACAAGGGTGCAACCAGTTTGTGTTCATATATACGCACATCACACCCCTGTGACTGAAACTGTAATTCATTTGTGATACACCACATTGTGCTTTTGAGTAACAGCAAGATACTTCTTAGAGTCCCAAGTTTCCAGTTGTCTTGGTGGCACAGCAGAATGATATTCTCAGTGACCTGGGTTCAAATCCTAGCTGAGGTACTTATTTATTTTTCTCTTCTGTCTGTTTTTTCTCGTTAGTGATGTCACAACAAGTGAAGTCACAATGCTGGGGCATGAGGTGGAAAACAACCAGACAAAACAGCATCCAGATAAAGTACTGCTCTTTACATCACATCTCATACTATCAGGTAGAACAACTTGTTATGAGCAAATGGAAAAAGAAAATTACTTCAAAACCAACTTGTAACTATAGACGATTTAAAAAAAAATTAATAACATTTTCTGTCTGCTGTATTCGATGCTTTAACTCTTTAAAATAAATGAATTGATAAGCTGGCCCGGTGGTGCTGAAGATTGAGGCGCTGGATGCCACACCTTGTGCCACGCCGGCAACTCAGGTTCAGGAATGAGCTCGGGTTGTCGGGGGTCAGCAGGGAAGGACTAGGATCAAGTGTCCTTTGACTGCTCTCCTAGTCCTGGGGAGGGTTGGGGAACCACACCGCGCTATAGCAGCCCCTGAGGATGCCTGGAAGCACCACAAAATGCAGCTGTCAGTGGAGGAAGGAGCGCAGCAGACGTCTGCATGTAGTGCCTGGACATAATTGCATGGCTGCGCTCCTGCAGGGAGTAAATTGGGAGGAAAAATGGCAGGGGTGCGACCATGCAGCAGTGGCCATGCCCTGCATTGCAAGAGGACTGTCGTGGAGTCCGCGCTGGAGACTCGGCTGGCAGGGTATGGGAGGCCCTCCGGTGGGTCAGTGACAGCCATGCAAGATCCCCATCATGCCAGTGAGCTTGCTGCTTACCGCACTGGCAGGGCCAGAGGCTGAATGCCCCCACCGGTAAGGTGCCGCAGCGGGCACAGAAAAATCAGATGTCCAATAAATAAATGAATGGATGAGGGTTCTGATGGGTGTTTTTTTGGGTGCTGGATGTTTTTTTTTCTATTTAAACAATGTCACATTTAGCTGAGGTAGGGATGTCTAGATCACAACCTTGCAATTAGTTTTGTAAGCCATGTACTACAAAAATAATAAATGGGCAACACCATGTACAACATGGAAAGAGCTTCCATCTTGGATCTCTGATAACGTCAGGGATCCTTGATGGAAAAACAGCCTTTCTGCAAGTGGTTACCCATCTTTTATTCTATTTGTGATGTTACAAACAGATAATTATATCTTTAGTGAGAGTAAAGCAGGAAATAAGATGAAGCCTGGTAACAGAAATTCTGGGGCCTAATTCTCAACTGAAAAGGGTGGCAATGCAAAATATTTTTTTTTTCTGTCACCCTATTGCACTGTGACCCATTTGCAGTATTCACACAATTTCTATTAGTTATGTGGTAGGAACGCCCTCATGACTAATTCACAATACAAACAATTGTGCAAGATGATAGTGGGTGAAAATCAGGTTTGCACCTGGTGACATACTGGTTAGCAACAGCAACAGTCACAGCATGGCACAATGTTAGTTACACGATGCCATATCATGTGGCAACCTCATCAATGTGCTTGCCATCTGGAAGGCACCTCCTCCCACCTTATACCCTTACCCTCAGCCCTGTCTGGGACACTGGTTTTTGCATTATTCTGGTCACGTAGACACCACCCTAGCTATTTAGTAATCCCCCACTGCTCCCCATCCTGTTATCACTCTATAGCATCCAGTGGTAACCCCTTCCATTGACTATGCCTTATGAATGTGCCACATTTCTCCCGAGTCATCCCAAAAGACTTTCCTGTGCTGGTCACAGCACTATAACCCCACCACCTCCTCAATCACTTGCCTGTACATATTTTACTGGCAGGGGGTTGCAGGAAGCTGTGTTCATGCAAATGACCTCAGTAACAAAGAATGAAGAGAGATATATATATATACAGAAAATGATTTGTTTAGCTGCCATTTTTTGACCAGGAAAGGCACACTAGAGCTGTGATAGCATGTTTCCATGTGCATCCTCAGGGGTGGGTTACCGAGGCCTGGTTTTACTGATAGGGTAGTTTTGAACATGCCACCAGTGGACCTCTTCAACTCTTGCTCAACAAGTGACATGGGTTCTTTAAAATGCACCTGGACAGTAAGCAGAGATGGGTAGAAGAGACTTCCGTTAAATGTGTCATTCGGAGAATGACACCTCAGCAGTGCATCACCCCCTCATACTGCACTACAATCAGTTCTCAGTATTTCCTGTGGTGTGGGGCTGAAACCCACAACCTTCCAACCCCCGAACTGAGTTTGCTACTTAATTAGCCACTGACACTAATATTTAAATTGATCAACTGTAAGTTGTTTTGTGCATGAATATTATAACTAAGTTTTCCTGTATACTGTGAAACTGCTTTAAATGTTTTGGACCCAGCATAACCGACAAGCAAACAAGTTGTTTTATGCCAGCAGTTGTTCTGAGTCCAGGTTGGCTGACATGCTAGGTTTTACACTGATTTTAATGTTTTCCTACTTTATCCATTTCTTTGTAATCTAATTTTGCTAATTTTATCATTTTTACACTGTGCTTCCTAGACCAGGATTTCCAGGGAACTGCCTAGACCAGACACACTGATGCACTTCGAGCTCATCAGTGTGACACCAAGGGAGCAAATGACACCCATGCCATCATTCATTGAGCACTAGTAAACCAGCAAAGGCACCAGTTTAAAAAAAGCGAGATCACCTCTTCCGGCAGCGCATTCCAAGTGTCCACCACCCTCTCTGTGAAGAAGTGCTTCCGGACTCAGACAATGACAAGTCACGAATCAAATGATTATTACTCTACATAGGAAAGGTTTATATGCAGAATTATTGGATATAATTTGTAAGGTCCCAATTGCTTTTGAACATTGTCCAGAGACACATAAGAAATCTCTTTTAAACTTCTTGAGGAACCCCAGAATTCCCCCACACATGTGGGACCTTCACTGGCTCCGCTGTTATGAGTCAATTAATGTGAAGGATAATCATAAACATAAGCAAGCATCAGACAGATTTTGTAGTAGACCCTAGTGTATACAGCAGGTAGAAACTATAGAACACCTTCTTTGTCAGTGTCCCTTTATTAAAGAATTTTGGAGATTTGTAGCACAGTTTTGGTCTGTGCCAGCTTTTGCTTCAGTCTCTTACGACAATTTGATGTATGGGGACACTTCAGGCCCCTGGAGATGCTGGAACAAAGAAACACTTGAAGTAGTTGTTACAGTTCTTAAATGGCAAATATGGAAAGCTTGCTGTTGTTTTTTTACCTTACAACAAAACACACGCATCCTTTCCAGAATTGTTTGGTAAATTTGAAAAGGACTTGGAAGTCAATTTGTGCCCTAGAAAAAGCTAAATTACAAGAATGAATGTGGCTGGAGAACTGGCATGACATACTGTACCATGGATAATCTATTCAGATTTTCCTGTAACATAGACAAAGGAACGGTGGAATACAATATTAAAGTATGGTGTATGGTGGAATGCTGTTGAGCATGCAAATCCATGCTCAGGACAGCACTGCTGTGCATGACATCGGTGTGTCATGCGCTTGTTGTGCTGCACCAGGTGTTCACCGGTGCAGCACAACAAGATCGAACGCATTCACGCATACACAATGTAGCAGCTGTGAGGAAGTGAGTAGAGCTGAAACGAGCCACTACACTGCAACCAAGTAAGGCTTTTTCATACCAGGGGACCGATTTGGGGCTAAAGGAGTACATTTATGGTTTTCCATATACTATAAAAGATTGTGTATGAGCAACCATACACAAAGAAGGATATTTTTAAATCGCGAGGTTTCCATGGTAACAAGACCTCTCTAGCTATGCTCCCAAGGTCTCCAGTTACCATGGAAACCTCTCAATTGAAAAATATCCTTGTTGTGTATAATTGCTCAAACACAAATCCTCTATACTGTATTAGGACAGTAGACAGAATGTGTATATATGATTACCTAACAGTAAGAAATGAAGGATGACTTTCAGGACCTTTTATTTTGTTTATTGTTTGTTCACAATTATTTGAACTATGAAATGTATTTCTGTCATAAACACTGTACATCATGTTATGTTTAATTTCGATACTGTATTTCTAGTTTTGTTTCAGTAAAGTTTCCCCTGCTCTTATCAAGAAGTGCCATGAGATCACTACCAGAACAGGCAGACGGAACCTCGGTTTAACGTCTCATCCAAAAGATGGCACCTCAGGAGTGCAGCACCCCCCTCTTGATGCACTACAGTGTCAGTACAGGGATTTATCCCACATTCCCAGTGTGGGGCTAGAACCCACCACCTTCCAATCTTCCAACCTCTGAGGTGAGTGTGTTACTAGCTGAGCCACAGACACTGCTAAAGTAACCAGAATTATGAAAAGGGCTGAGCAATCAGGTGTTCGTCCCCACACTGATGAAAACAACATTTGGTGCAAAGTCACGGGTGAAGTTAAAAGTAAATTTGACCCACCTGGAGAGCTGAAGCTGCATGCTTTATGGCTCTTACTCCAGTGACTTACTCAGAAGGGAGGGGAACTGGTTGAGGCGGAGGAAATAGAACAGCTCTTGATAGGCAATAAAAGCAGATCCACCACCTTTCTACACTCCAGGCCACCTTTTTCAGACTGGCGCCACTACAGACAACTAAAAACAGTTTTGTTTTTTTTTTTATATCTAGAGAAGCCCAAGTTGTCAGTTCAGTGCATTTGGTGAGGAAAAGCCATTTTTCGTTTTTACGTCTGTGAATCCTCAGTTGTCGAAAATCACTGGACGTACATATACAGTAGGTAGGGAAAATGGGAGGTTGGGGGAGGCAAGCGATCCTTATCTGCTGTCAGCATCTATATCCCTCATGAACCTCCCTTCTGTCAGTCTCATCACATTTATATGGAACCCTGAGCTGGATGCAACTGAGTGACTGGAGAAACTATCAAATTCTTATCCTTATGTACATGTGCTCTAAAGAACTTGTGTCTAGTTAATTATTAGAGTATCTCAAACGTAGAAATATAAAATCATGCCTGAGAACAGTATCTGGGCTAGAATACTATCCAGTAAAATGTAATTGGCCGTGCATATATAGTAAAAGAAGGTAAGTGTAATCTGATGGGTTTATTATTTTATGCTTTGTAAAGTTATTTATTGCAACTTACTGTGTAGCATCTATGTAAAGGACCTCACTGGAAATTAGCTCTGCTCAACTGAGTCTCTTGTTCATATGTGAAATATAAATAAAACGTTGCCTACCTACCTACTGTTTTTGCCCCCACTGTCTACGTTAGAAGACATGCATTCACCACTCTTTCTGAGTCTTCATATACCTCCTACATTTTCCAACTTCATTGCAAATCCCACTGTTCTTGTGCACCTTCTCCTCTGAAAAAAATACCCCCTTCTGTACATTATTTAACCCTGCGAGGTATTTATAGGTCTCTACTTTATCCCCTCATCTCTCTTGGAGGGTATACATATTGAGAAATCTTAGTCTCTCTCCATACAGCTTCTGATACAGCCCTTGCATCATTTAAGTTGCCCTCTTCTGGACAGCCTCACCATGTCGATGTCCTTCTTGATCTGTGGTCTCTACAACTTGCACAGTACTCCAGCTCAGAGCTCACCGATGATCAATACAGTGGCAGCACCACCACCCCACCTTCTGCTGGTGATTACCCCCCCCCCCATGCACCCCAGCATCCCACAGGCCCTACCTACGGTCTTGTCACACTGCCGAGCCACCTTGAGGTAATCAGATAGGATTACTCCCAGGTCTCCTTACTGTTTGGTGATCCTCAGTGCCTCTCCCCCCATATTATAACCTGCCTCTGGGATTCTGTGCTTATGATGCAGGATTCTGTACTTTTCCATATTTAATCCCAGCTGACATATCCTTAGCCACCACTTGAGTTCTCTCAGGTCTCTGCCCATTCTCCCCACCCCCTCTGGGGTGTCCACCCTATTGCAGATTTTGATGTCATCTGTAAAGAGGCATACCTACCCTTCCAACTCTTCTGTAGTGTCACTAATAAAGACATTAAAGAGGACTGGACCCAGTACTAAGACGTGAGGGGATCCACAATGGGTGTTCGACAAAATTTTTGTCGAACGCCCCAACAGCGAAACCGGCAAATCGACCGCATTTTGTAGCTGACTGCCAGTTTCCAATAGAACTAAGTGTTTTTCTGGGCTTCCGCACCTCCCCACTTAGGATAATCAACTCCGAGTCAGAGCTGATTTGGGTGCAGGATCCCCGACAGACAGTGCCGGGTTCTAGCGGGTTCCCTACAGCGATGTGGCGCTGTAGCCGCTGTAGGGGACCTCGCTGTTGAAAACTCACTGTTGGGTGGGATTACCGGCCTGAGGTACCCTGCTGTTCACTGTCCCTTCCCTTGAGTGACTTCTGTTTATCACCACCCTCTGCCACCCATCAACCAATTCTGTACCCAGTTTTCGACCTTGCGACCCACCCCCTAAACTGCACAGTTTCCTAATGAGCTTTCTATGTGGTACGGCACTGAAGGCCTTGCTAAAGTCTAAGTAGGCCCTATCCGCTGCCCTACCCTGATCTGTTTCCTTGATCACCTAGTCAAAGAAATCTGTCAGGTTCATCTGAAATAACAGTCCCCTAGTGAATCCATGCTGCCTTGGGTCCACCCTCCTCCAGTCCACCAGAACCATTTCTGTTTCATTTGAGATGTTGAACAGGGCTGTCAGAGGTGCATTCATTACTACCCTTAGTTCTCTCAGCACCCTTGGTGTACCCTGTCCGGCCCCAAAGCTTTGTCCACTTTCAGATTTTCAAGCTCTTTCAGTATGCTCTCCTTTGTAAAATGGAGTTGCATCCACTTTCCTGCCCCTAGTGTTTCTGCTGCTTTTATGTGGTCTCTCCCCTTTCCTGTCCCCTTCAATCGTGAAGACTGAAGAGAAACATCTGTTCAGAATATCTACTTTTTCCTGACCCTCCCACCCTTTACAACATCACAATCCCTCCTCCTGTTGTACTTTTCTCACTTATGTATCTAGAAAGGTCTTGTCTCCTTTAGTTACCTCTTTAGCTATCCTTTCCTCTGTTTGTGCCACTGTGCTCCTCTCCACTTTCCCTGTTTCCCTCTGCCTCTCCAGGAACACTTTCCTGACCTCTTCCCTCTGAGTCTCTTTGTGCCTTCTAAATGCTACTTTTTTAGCCTTAACCTTTTTGGCCACTTCCCTTGAGAACCACAGTGGTCTCTTTTCTTCTGTGTTTGCTCACTTCTTTTGCATAGAGGTTTGTTGCCTTCACTATGCATCCCTTAATTTGGCCCACTCCCCCCCCCCAAACTAGGTAATCTCAGAAGTATTCACTTTTTTTTTTTTTATATAAATTTGCCTTCTTAAGTCCAGGATCATCATCCTTGTGTGGTTTAATTCCGCTGCCATCCTTATGCTGATCCAAGCTGTAAAGTTTTCACTGGTACCCAAGCGATAGAAATTAGAAACATAGAAATTGTCAGCAGATAAGGACCGCTAGGCCCATCCAGTCTGCCCGTAGGCCCTATACATTGTATGTGGCCACTGACACTTTGTGATGATTGACTTTTCATCACTCCCTCCCCTCTCAAGCTTCCCTTGTGCCTGTCCCCAGGCATGCTTACATTTTTTTATTTATTAGAATATCGGAATTACAATCATTTGAGTCATACACTCATTTCCAAAGGCTCCTCGTCAGATGACATAAATACAGACATGAAAGTAATACAGCAAAGACAACGTTACATAACTAGTTGGACGGTAGATGTACAAACATTATTAACATTATAATACATTGATGAGTGCCTATACAGAGTATTAGCTAAACAGTTACATACAACCTTTGCAGTGCTAAGCAGTTACATATATCCTTAGCAGTGTAGTACTGCAGGCATTACAACATTGGTGCGAACCTATACAAAGTATTATCTTATCGATTACATACATCCTTAGCAGTGTAGTGATGTAGGCTTATACGTAGTGATAGCCAAGATAGATAGACAGACAGATAGATAGATATTTTATTTATATAGCGCCCATTTCCGAAGACTCTGGGTGCTGTACAATATAAACACACAGATCATACAAAAACATTTTAAAAATACAATAAATTTAAAACAACAGCAGCATACAAAATACAACTAAAAGCAGCAGCTTAATTAGCCTTTATAAAGATACTATTTTAAAACATCTTCAGTTAAAGGCTTGATTAAACAAATAAATAAATAAATAAATAAAGCAGAGTAACAAGAGAGCAGAGACATGATAGTGGACCCTGGTGGGGTTTAGTGGAGCAGTCTTGGGTTAGACTTTGGCTTGGTACATGCCCACTTTAGTAGCGACTGGGCTGTAGTATGACATGGCAGTAGGACTAGCGTGGACAGGTGCAGGTACGTGTGGTGTAAAGGTGATTCTTGGGGCCACTTTCAAAGGGCCGAGCTTGGTGTGGGTAGTGCCCGAGGATGGTAGGGCATTATACCAGGCAGGGGCCGTGACTAGGAATGATCTCTGGGCAAGCGTTGTCCTGACCCTGGGGATGGCCAGTGTTATTGTGTCTGTTCTGCGTGTATGGACTTTGGAGGCAGCATGGGGCAAGGAGGCAGACACTCCCGGGGGTGTCTGTCCAGGGAGGGATTTTTTGGCCATGAGGCATGCTTGGAACTGGAGTCTTTCATCCAAGATTGAGGATCTGGGCACGGTTGTAGAGGCCGCAAGTGTGGGTCACGCAATCAGCCGCTAGAGTGGTGTCTGTGACTGCATAGACCAGTAGGTTTTAGTCGACCAATGACATAATGGATGAGGTGATGGCTAGACACAAAATTTCAGCGGGGTAGACAGTCCCTGTGTCGGTAGAGGAGGCTGATTTGCGCATTAGTCACAGATGCCAGTGTGCTGATGTGGCTGTGAAAAGTGAGAGCAGGGTCAAACGAGATCCCTAGGTATTTATACAATGAGACCTGCTCTAGGGGGTGGTGTGAGCTGGACAGGATTTTCAGATGGGCATTTTTTTGTTTGCTTTGGTGGTGTGCAAACACCATGGTTATAGTTTTTTTCTGGTTTAGTACTAGCTTGTGCTTGGCAAACCATTGCTCGGCTTGGCTGAATGAGTGCGGCAGTGAGGCCTGTAGGTTTGAGGGGTTTGCGTGGGAGGCACAGAGGACAGTGTCATCTTCATATAGAAGTATCTTCCCAGAGCACAAGGTGGGAAACGTATTCAGAAACAGGCTAAAAAGTAATGGCCCTAGGATGGAGCTCTGTGGGACCCCAGAGTGGGTGGGACAGGTGCTGCATACAGTATCATTTATCCTGACGCACTGTGTCCTGGAGGTCAAATAGCTTGCAAACCAGTTTAGGGGACCTTGAGAGAGACCCGTGTGCATCAGGGTGTTCAGCAGGAGGGGGTGGTTAACCATGTCAAAAGCCTTGGACAGGTCAATGAACACGGCCCCTGCCAGCTGTCCCTTGTCTAGAGCAGAGTGAATGTAGTTTGAGAATTCAAGGAGAGCTGTTGTAGTGCTGTGTCCGTCTCAGAACCTGTGCTGCTCCACACACAGCAGGTTATGAGTTTCAAGGTAATTGGTCAGTTGGTCTGCCACTGCCTTTTCCAGGGCCTTGGACATTGGGGGGAGAATGGAGATTGGGTGGTAGTTCCCTGGTAGTAGTGGATCCCCACCTTTGTGGATGGATGTTACAACCACATTTTTCTATTTGCTGGGGAACTGTCCAAGGCAGAGAGAGCAATTTAGTAGGGCAGTTAGTGAGAGAAGCAGTGCATCCAGGACCAGATGGAGGAGTTTGATATCTAGAGGGTCATTAATGGGGCTGGTGCCATTTAGGGCCTTGATCAGGTAGAGTTTGGCTTCCTGGGGGGAAGAAGGTCCGGAGATAGAAAGGGGGGCATGGGAGGAGGGGGGTCTTGGCTTGGAGTGGGGTCGAAGAAATTGGGAGGGAGCACTGAGCTTAGATCCGTAAAGTTGGAGTTAAGAGTAGCAGCAATTTGTTTTGGGACAGTGGTGACCAAGCCATTTGCAGAGATCTGGGAGAGAGGAGGGGACCGTGACTTCCCATTTAGTGTTTTTATTTTATCCCAAAATTTGTGTGACAAGCCCAAGGTGGCTCTGTAATGCTTGGCTTTTGCTTTACAGATGGCCCAGGTGCATTTGTTCCGTTCTACACGGTAGGCTTGCCTGTCTGCAGGTTTGCCCGATTAATTTGCAATTTTATCAAAGGTTGTCACAGTTCTTGAGCTGCTGTAGGAGGGATGGGGTAATCCAGGGGGAATTCTGCCACTTGAGGTGGGCCTTTTTTAGGGGAGCGAAGGTGTCGCAGGCTCGGGTGAAGGTGTTGTTGAAATATTCTAGTGCTGCGTCCACAGAGGTGGCCTGATATATACGTGACCAGTCGCAATGAGCTAGGTGATGCCTGAGGTTCGTAAGACTACCGGGGCGGAAGCGGCGACAAAGCATGGTGGGGGGGAGGCAGATTGCTTGGCCGTCCATGTAAAGATTACCGGGGAGTGGTCACTGAGGGAGTTAGGGAGGAGCACAACATCCTTGATTTTATGTGGGCAGTTAGTTAGTACAATGTCCAGCAAGGTTTGCGACCCAGTGGTTGACGTGTACCTTGTGGGTTGGGTCACCATCTGGTGGAGGTCAAGGGCTGAGAAGGCATCTTTGGACGTGGTTGTGGATGCAGTCAGCCAGTTTAGGTTCAGGTCACCCAGAAGGATGTGTTCTGACTTGTGGTGAAGGCTTGTAATGTATTCCGTCAGGGACAGAAGAGCGTGGGTTTGCTTCCAGGGTGGTATACAGGCCACAGTGATTATGATGCACAATTACTAAGTGTAGAAAGAGCTGTGAAGTGGGGGGGTGGCTTAGCTAGAAGGAAGCCAGGTTAAAGCCAGATTTAAACACTGCCCTAGATAACTTCAGGCAGAGAACACCAAGAAGAAAGAGCTGCTGTTATAACTATACTTCTCTACTGGGACTATATGGCTCTCCTTCCCTAAGCCAGTTCTACTTTTATAGGCACAGGATTTGACTGACAACAGCAACTTCCTGTTTGGGAGCAGGAAGTGAGTGATCACAGAGCCACATAAGACTCACCATCCTAGAAGGAAAAGAGTAGCTCTCCGTCCCCCCCCCAGCTTCTGGAGGTCTGACTCTGAGCAAGTAAGGAGATTACTGAAAAATATAGGAACTTCTTGTCTCAGAACAGGAAGATTGGGAGCTTAAAGGGCACAGAGGAAGTAAGTAAGGAGGAAAAAAAAAACAGAGGAAACAGTAAATATTCCAAACAACAGTCAAGGGGCCAGAAATAAGACATGATGGGAGTGGTGCAGTGCAGTGCAGTGGCTGTGGAGCAGCAGTCTTCCGGGAGACATTCTGGAGGCTGCGGTGTTGTCCCATCTGCAGGCACCTCTCTTGGCTAAGGGAGGAGGTTGCTCATCTCCAGGCTGAGTCGTCCAGGATTTGGGGGACCTACTCTCCCACTCAGAGACCACCAGGGCCACTTCCATTGCCTCAGAGGTTGCCAAGAAGGAGGAGCGGTTGGACCACAGTGGGCTCAGGGAGGGTGAGGGTGGTGGAACAGAGGTGTATCTCTCCATTTGTACCTCTCCACAATTCATATACCATTCTGGCAAAGTGTGGTTCCTCTATGGAGGCACCCACAGTGGAGACCAAGGAGGATGCTGGGAACCTCCACAAAGGAGACCCATAAGAAGGTGGCAATGGACCCCACAGGGGAAGGAAACAGCTTCTGGTGGGGGACTCCACTGTTAGGAGGGTAGAACTGGGAGAGGAAGGGGAGAGGGAGGAAAGGTGCCTGCCTGGCGCCATGGCTTGGAGGGACAGGGAGCGAATCCTCAGGATCGCTGGAGCAGTTGCATGCGGGAGGGAGCTGGATGTCATTGGCCACCTAGGGAAAAATTACCTGGCTGAGAAAGGGATCAGAGCAGTGCAAAAAGAGTTTGTGGAGTTGGGGAAGGGCCTTAGACAAGTAGCATGCACGGTAACCTTCTCGGAGGTGCTGCCTATCTATGGCATTTATAAGGCAAGGATGCTCCACACCATGGGATTCAATCAGTGGTTGAAAAGCTGGTGCAGAGTTCAGGGATTTGGCTTCACTGGGGGTCCACCTGGAGTGATGCAGGCCTATACTGGCATGATGGTCTGCATCTGTCTAGGAGGGGAACCAGGATCCTAGTTGATAGGTTTAAATGCTTCATTGGCAAGCATTTAAACTAGCCGAGGGGTAGGCACTGGAAAGGAGCAGAGAAATCCTAGCCCCCCCCCAAAAAAAAAATCAGAGTGGTAAGTGAGGTAAACACCAAGATAGAGATGTTGATAGGTAGAAGGGCAGGGGTAAATGGAGAAAATGACAAAGGCAATAAGGACAGGGATGGGGCAAAAAGGGGTAAGGCCATCAAGAAATGGAGGGTAATGAGTACCAATGCCCGTAGTCTGGGCAACAAGCTCCCTGAACTTGTGGCCTTGATGGAAGAGGGATGCCTGGATATTGTAGCAGTCACAGAAACTTGGTACACAGAGAACCATGACTGGGATGTTAACATTCCAGGGCACACAACCTACAGGAGAGACAGGGAGGGTAGAAGAAGGGGAGGAGGAGCTCTCTATGTAAGGGAAGGGATAAAAGCAACAGAACAAAAAAGTAAACAGGGAGGAGAGGAGGCACTGTGGGCCTTTAGAGACTGAAAATGGCACCACAATCTGCACAGGGGTTGTATACAGACCTCCATGTCAGGGAGAGGGAATGGACAAGGATATGATAGAAGGCATCCTTAGGATGGCAGAGAAAGGGGAGATACTGTTGATGGGGGACCTGAATATGCCAGATGTTAACTGGAGCACCTTTGCTGCAGCCACATCCAAGAGCAGGGCAATTCTCGATGCCCTACAGGTGGCATGCCTCAGACAGCTAGTTTTGGAACCCACTCATGAGGGAGCAATCTTAGACCTCATACTCTCAAATGGGGACAGCGAGAGGATCTCAGATCTAGAAGTGGGTAGCCATCTGGGAACAAGTGACCACCAAACAGTGTGGTTCACGATAAACTCATCTCAGAGTCAAGCCATACAAAAGGTGAGGGTACTAGACTTAAGGAGGGCTGACTTTGGCAAGATGGGAGAGTGCTTTAGAAAAGCACTAGCAAACAGGCTAGAAGGAGGGGTTGAGCAACAATGGGGAAACATCAAAACTGCCATCACAGAGGCAACAAACCTATGTGTGAAACAAATAAACAAATCGAAATGAAAGAAAAAGCCACTATGGTTCTCAAAAGAGGTGGTGGGGAAGGTTAGGGAGAAAAAGATAGCATTTAGGAAGTATAAGGAAATACAGAAGGAGCAGGACAGAGAACTGTACCAGTTAAGACAGAAGGAAGCAGGGAGGGAAGTCAGAATAGCAAAGGCCCAAACTGAGGAAAAGATAGCCAACTCAGTTAATAAGGGGGATAAAACCTTTATAGGTACATCAGGGAGCGTAGAAAGACAAAGGGAGGGATAGTGAGGCTGAATAGAAAGGACAGTGGGTAGGCCGAGAGGGACAATGAAAAAGCAAGGATACTAAACGAATATTTCTGCTCAGTATTCACAAAAGAGGAGGAGGAGGAGGTGCCTAATCCAATTAACAGAAGCACTCTGGATAGGTGGGGTCGATCCTAGTCCTTTCACAGAAGAAAGAGTTCTGAAAGAACTCCTAAAACTGAAGGTGGACAAAGCAATGGGGCCTGATGGAATTCATCCCAGAATTCTAAAAGAATTAAGGTGAGAACTAGTAACACCACTGATTACCCTTTTTAACAAATCATGGGAGGATGATGTGGTATCTGAGGACTGGAGAAAGACGGATGTGATTCCCCTTCACAAAGGTGGGAGCAAGACAGAGGCAGGAAACTACAGACCTGTCAGTTTGACCTCTCTGGTAGGGAAAATGCTGGAATCACTTCTGAAGGAAAGAATTGTTGAGTACCAAGCTAGAGGAAACTGGGGCTCAGGACCCAAGGCAGCATGGGTTCACAACGGGAAGGTCATGTCAGACAAATCTGATTTCTTTGACTGGGTGACCAAAGTAGTAGACCAGGGAAGGGCTGTGGACATGGTCTACCTAGACTTTAGCAAGGCATTTGATAGTTCCACACAAAAAATTAATAATCAAATTAACCAGCCTGGAAGTGGGTCCCAGGGTGGTAGCCTGGGTAAAACATTGGCCGGACAACAGGACACAGAAGGTGATTGTAAATGGAGTCCACTCGGAAGAAAGAGGGGTTACTAGTGGGGCACCGCAGGGTTCAGTTCTGGGTCCAGTCCTTTTAATGTCTTTATAAGTGATATTGCAGAGGGACTGGAAGGAAAAGTATGCCTCTTTGCAGATGATACAAAGATCTGCAACAGGGTTGATACACAAGGAGGCGGAAAGGATGAGAAGGGACTTGGCAAGGTTGGAGGAATGGTCTCAAGTATAGCAGCTTGGATTCAATGCAAAGAAGTGCAAAGTAATGCACCTGGGAAACAAAAACCCAGGGGAAGATTACACGGGGGGTAGTAACAACAACAAAAATGGAAAGGGACCTGGAGTAATCATATCAGATGACCTTAAGGTTAGCAAGCAATGTGAGAAGGCAGTAGGGAGGGCTGGGGGGATACTGGGATGTATAGGGAGAGGCATCACCAGCAGAAAACAGGAAGTTGTTATCCATCTGTACAGACAGTTGGCGAGACCCCATCTGGAGTACTGCGTCCAGTTCTGGAGACCCCATCTCCGCAAGGACATATACAGGATGGAGGCAGTCCAGAGGAGGGCAACTAAAATGGTGCAGGGTCTGCAAGAGAAGTCATATGAGGAGAGACTAAAGGAGCTTAATGTGTATACTCTTGAGGAAAGGAGGGAGAGGGGGACATGATAAAAACTTTTAAGTACCTCAGTGGAATCAACAAAGTCTAAGAGGGTAGCATCTTTCAGAAAAAGAGATGTGCAGGACAAGGGGACACAATTTGAAGATAGAGGGGGGATGGCTCAGGGGCAATGTAAGGAAGTATTTTTTCATAGAGTGGGTGGTGGATGCATGGAACAGCCTTCCTGAGGAGGTTGTGTGATCTAAAACTGTGGGAGAATTTACAATGCATGGGACAGACATAAGGCAATTCTTGTCGGGGGTAGGAGGAAATAGGCTGATGGTTAACTAGGATCTGCAGCTTATCCTGTAGTTAGGGAAATGGGCAGACTAGGTGGGCCATGCGGTCCTTATCTGCCGCCAAAGTCTATGTTTCTATGGGGGCCTTGGAGGGGTCTGGTGAGGCCTTTACAGACATGGCTTGGGCACCATGATTTAGCGTATTTGGGGTATGGCTTGTGCTAGGAGGGAGTCCCACAGGTATACTGCACATCCTCCACCCCTCTTACCCACTCTGTCATGTCTGAAGAGCAAGTAGCTTGGAAGGGAGACGAGGGAGTTGGGGGTTTCCTTTGAGAGCCATGTCTCAACCATTGCGAGGATGTCAGGTTGGTGCCTGGTGACCCAGCATTGCAGTGCAGCCGTTTTGTTTTGTATGCTGCATATGTTCATGGATCCTATGCGAAGGCCAGTCCCTCCACTGTGCTTGCCCCCACAACCTCCTGTGGCAGACTATTCCAAGTGTCGACTACCCTTTCTATGTAGAAAAACTTCCTCACATTACCTCTTAATCTACCCCCTTACAATTTCATATTGTGCCTTGTTCTAGTACCTTTTCTATATTGGAAAAGAACCCCCACCTGCACCTTGTTTATGCCCTTGAAGTGCTTGAAAGGTTCAATCATGTCCCCCTGTTCTCTCCTCTCCTTCAGCGAGTACATATTTTGGTCCCTTAGTCTCTCCTCACATGTTTTGTGGTGCAAGCCCTGCACCATCTTTGTTGCCCTTCTCTGGATAGTCTCCACCTTATCTATGTCCTTCCGCTGGTGTGGCCTCCAGAACTGCATGCAGCTCTCCAAGTAAAGCCTTACCAATGTTTTATACAATGGCATCACCACCTCCCATCACCTGCTAGTGATACCCCTACCTATGCACCCCAGCATGCCACTGGCCATCCCTGCTGCCTTTGTACACTGCTTTGATCCCTTAAGGTCATCAGAGATGATGACCCCTAGGTCCCTTTCCTCTTTGATGACAGTCAGCTCCCCCCCCCCAACCTGTAGCTCTCCTCAGGGTTCCCTCTACCCAGGTGCATTATTTTGCACTTCTTTGTACTGAACATCAGTTGCCACATCTTTGACCATCTTTCAAGCTTCTCCAGGCCCCTCTTCATTTTCTGCACCCCTTCTGGAGTATGCACCCTGTTGCAGATCTTGGTGTCATCTGCAAACAGGCAGACCTTTCCTTCTAGCCCTTCTGCAATGCCACTAATGAAGACATTGAACAGGAATGGCCCTAGTACTGATCCCTGTGGTACCCCCCTGGTCACCCCCCTCTCCCCAGATTGTACCCCATTAACCACCACCCTCTGTCTCCTGTCTGTTAACCAGTTCCTGGCTCAGTTCACCACCTTGTCTCCCATGCCCAGACTACCCATCTTGTTAATCAGCCTTCTATGTGGGACAGTGTCAAAGGCTTTGCTGAAATCTAGGTAGGCGATGTCTACCACCCCTCCCTGATTTACTTCCCTAGTCACCCAATCAAAAAAATGTATTAGCTTTGTTTGACATGACCTTCCTGCTACGAATCCATGTTGCCTCAGATCCTGAGCACTGCTGGATTCCAGATGTGCCACTATCCTTTCTTTCAGCAGTGTCTCCATGATCTTTACCACCACTGAGATGAGGCTCCCAAGGGTAAGGTTTCAACAACCTGATGCTGCGTCTGTACCATCCTTGTGGTTCTAAACGATGGGGTGCACAAAAAACACTTAATCCTTCAAGCAGCAAGATGGAAGGGACCCCAGCATACCAAGACTCATCAGTGTCCTTTTACCCCAACATCAGTTATTCAACCTGGTAAAAAAGGAAAGCATTGACAGGGTTCAGCAGACAGGGAACTGTAGGTTTAGCATCAGTGGATCAATCCCTCTGGACTACATGTTGTAATTGGCAGGCATGAGTGCAGTGCACCCCACTTAAGTGCATAGCCTCCAGCGAGCCAGAAATTATTTGTTTAACCGGGATATGCGCTAAAACGGAATTAAGATTTTCAGGCTCAGTCCGATCCTTTATTACACTCAGCAATGCTGACAGAAACCAAAGGCAAGATTAGCAGTAGTTGATAATGACTTTTACTTTGTAAAAACACACAAATACAAGATTCAGTACTTAACTGTATAAAAGCTCTTTAATCTTTAAGTTAGTAAGTTAAAAACATTAAAAACTGCAGACGCAGTAACCTATGTGCTGAACATTTCAGTACAAGCTTTGCTTCATTGCATTCATCTTCGTCGTTGTCCTCAGACGTTTGTGAAAGAACCTGGGCAGCTATTTCACTGTCCATAGCTTCTCCATAGCAGGGGGTGTTATTGTCAGAGGTTACAACTTTTGCAAAACTTTCTGGGTCCATATCTGGTGGTGGGGGTGGGAGAGGGGGTTCTGTCTCCTCTACAGCTTCAGATTCTTGAGGGTCAAAACCAGGGACAACAAAAAGAGCTTTTCGAAAGCAGTTTTGAATTGAAACTGCTTTCACATCAGACTACAAGTGATGCAGAAGGTGCATGGCATCAGGGATCATTAGAAGCTGTGCCATCTCAGTCGGGTTGTTAATTTCTCCTGAGTCGTATCCAGTAAGGATTCTATGCAGCAATCTACGTCTGTACAGCCCTTTTAAATTTGTAATGATTCCCTGGTCCATGGGCTGGATAAGGGACGTAGTGCTCGGGGGAGAAACACTAGTTTAACATTTTGGAGATTAAGTGTGGGATGTGCACTGCAGTTGTCCAGTGAGAGGCAAATCCATTTCTTTTCCACCTCATTGAATGGTCCAGATTTCTAGATCATTCAGTGAAAAGGTCGGACATCATCCACGCATTGCGATTGGCTCAGTAGATGACTGGAAATCTGCTGACATTTACACCCTTAAAACATCTGGGGGTTTTACTCTTGCCAATGACAACCAATTTTAATTTGTCAGACCTGCTCATGTTCGCACATGTTAAGACTGTAAGTCTATCTTTAGCTTTTTTACCACTAGTTCAATTGTGCTTACACAACTAGATGAGATGATGCTTGTGTGACTTGATTTACTTTGTGGCTTTCTTCCTCTCCATCCATGGGATATACCACCCTGTAGGGGTACGACACAAGGAACCCTAGAGGAGGGTTCCCCCCTACAGGTGCCATGGGAATGATTGCATAAGCTAAAGGTAGGTTAGGAAGAAGCCCATGGGTAAGAGAGACAAGCCACCGGAGGAGGAGGAGGGGTGGATGGTGGGCAACGAGAAACGAATCCTGGAGAGGCTCAGGATGAGTGACCTTATAAGCTTGATGAGGGAGCGACGTAGTTGCTCCACCCATTGAACCTCGGGCTTAAAGCCCTCCCATTCAATTGTGCTTACACTACTACATGAGATGCTGCTTGTGTGACTTGATTTACTTGGTGGCCTTCTGTCTCTCTATCCGTGGGAGGGATATACCACCCTGTAGGTGTACGACGCAAGGAACTCTAGAGAAGGGTTCCCCCCGACAGGTGCCACAGGAATGATTGCATTGACTAAAGGTAGGTTAGGAAGAAGCCCAAAAAGAATACCCAATCGGGTGTCGAGCATTGAAGAGGTGAGGATGATGAATGAATGAATTCTGATAAGATGATAATAGCGGACTTCCTAAAGAGAGAGGGAAAAGCCAGGGCCACCATCTGCCTCCATCCAACAATGGAACCTAACTAATTAACCTAAGAAAGCACTAACTCTAACTAATATAGAAACATGGCAACATAGAATTTGATGGCAGATAAGGACCGCTTGGCCCATCTAGTCTGCCCATTTCCCTACCTAACGGATAAGCTGCAGATCCTACATAACCAACAGCCTACTTCTACCTACCCCCACTAGAATTGCTTTATGTCTTTCCCATGCATTCTTGAATTCCCCCACTGTTTTTGACTCTATGACCCCCTTAGGAAGGCTGTTCCATGCATCTACAACCCTCTCTGTAAAGAAATACTTCCTCACATTACCTCTGAGCCGTCCTCCCTCTATCTTCAAATTGTGCCCCTTTGTTCTTGCACATCTCTTTTTTTGAAAGATGTTGCCCTCTAGGACTCTGTTGATTCCCTTATGGTATGTGAAAGTTTCTAACATATCCCCCCTCTGTGTAAGCATGTCCTTAATGTTCCCACCCCTTCTATACACCATGTGTGGTGGACTAGCTGCAACTTCTCTCAAGCAGGGATCTAGGCCCAAAATGTGCCAGTGCTTCCTTATTATTCCTTCTACTGCTCCAGACTGCCTGCAGAAAGTACTGACAAAATGCATACTACTTGTTGTAATCTCTTTATCTCTCAGGGTCATGACCTCCTCCCTACTCATACCAGACACCTGGCTTCTTCAACCACTCTGGCTGAGTATCCCCCCCTCTAAATCCAGTACACATTTCCTGACTGTCTATTTGGAAATCAGTTTCAAGCTGCAATTACTTTGCACTCTAAGTAATTGGGCCCTGGGAATATTACTGACCATATGTCTTGGATGACAACTGGGGGCGCTTAAGGGGAGTTCCTATCTGTTGTTTTTCAAAAATGTTTGTAATCCATCATCAACATCCTCCCTTTTTATCTCCAAATCTAAAAATGTCATCACATTCGGATCACATTGCACGCTAAATTTAAGATTTGGATTACTATTTTCCAGATAGTTCACAAAATCTCTCAGCTCATCCTCAGCACCCTTCCAGATCATTAGGATGCCGTCAATAAAGCGACGCCACAGGTCAATCCTATGGCAGAATGGATTGAACTGTGCATCATAGACCACTGATGTCTCCCAAAGGCCCAAATAGAGATTCGCATAACTGGGTGCAAAAGTAGCACCCATAGCGGTTCCTTTCACCTGGAGGTAAAAATCACCCTGAAAAAGAAAGGCATTCTTTGTTAAAACCACCTCAGCACATTCCAGGACAAAATGTCTTCTATATAAATCAAGTGCATCATCTCTTTCAAGCCAGTGGCTGAGTGCCTGCAACCCCTCTGTTTAAGGGATCTTGGCAAACAATGAACTGATGTCCACAAATACCAAAAGACATTCCAATTCCAGCTGTATGCTACTAATAATGCCCAGGACATCACTTGTGTCTTTCACGTATGAACGTAAGTGGAACACATATTGTTTAATGTGGGAATCTACAAAATGAGATAAGGGCTCTGTAACTGACCCAATGCCCACCACGACAGGGCGGCCAGGTGGATCCTTCAAACTTTTATGTATCTTGGACAGTCTATAAATCGTGGGGCAGACAGGGTGTGGTACAGAAAGCTATGTATACTCTTTATAGCTTATAGTCCCCTCTAAAAGAGCTTCATCAAATATAGAATCAATCTGTGCCTTAAAAATGCTGGTGGGATCACTTAGCTTCTTGTAAAAGTTAATATCCCCCAGTTGTCTTTCAATTTCCATGATGCATTTCTCTGTCGCCTTAACCACTATAGCACCACCCTTGTTCGCAGGTTTAATAACAATAGATGGATTGTCCTGCAGCTCTTTTAATGCATTTCTCTCACTACTGGACAGATTCACAAAGGCAGGACGATTGTCATTCTTGAAAAATCACTTTCACAAGCTTTCTCAAATAGTTTGACTAGATCTCCACATATGGAGAATTAAACATCGAGTGTGGTTGTAGCTGTGGGCTAATCATAGCTCTAGATGCAGTCTATCCCTCAGTTTCATCACTCATTTCAGCCTGTGGCTGTATGCTGCTGGTATCGTCACTGCCCATATCAGTTTTGTGAAACAAGGCTCTTAAATTCAAGGATGTAGAGAAACACTTCAAATCTATATAAAGCTCAAAGGGGTTGATTTGAATCATGGGTACAAAACTCAAACCCTTCTGTAATACCTGGATTTGATTAGTAGTTTGGTTTACCTATGATATATTAATCACAATGTTCTCTGGGGCTGGTGCTACTTGCCCCTGTTGTTCCCCCTGCATCCTCTTCTTACTTGCCTGGTATTTCCTACCCCCACCCCCACCCCCACACATCCATTTGAAATTCTGAGGTAGTACTGATAGTGATTGTGTCCCTGACTTCCCTGTCCATAGCTGCTGGTGTTCACCTGGCCAATTGTTTCTTGGAATTGTACCTGTCTGTCATTCCTCCTCTGTAGTGGTCTCCCAGATTACCTCTCCTCCCTCCACACATTCCACATCCTCTATCTCCTAAGACACTCTAACCTTTGCTTCTTTCTTACTCCTAGACGTCAGTCACATTCCCCTGCAACCCCCTTCCTTCCACTGGAACTCCCTTCACTCCTCCAGTCCTTCATCTCACGCTAGACCTTGAAAAGGCAGACCGAGGACCTGCTTTGTACTACCTGTGCCTGTTCCTGTCCTGCTTAGTATAATGCTTACCATTGGCTTGGCAAAATTTCCCACAGAAACACAAGGACTAAAATGGCAACAACATAAGATCCAGTGCGTTTACTTCTATCATGCTAGAATGCTGGCAAGCAGTTTTTCTGTGGGGCAAAAACAGTCATAATTAGAACACCGTGGTATTGCCATTCTAGTATTTTTATTTTTGAGTTTCCCCTTAAGCTCTTGTCTCATGCCTTCCTGTTTTGGCTCATGCTGCACCCCCTGCACCTGTCCATAGTTTTATCACATTACTTTTCATGTACTTTATAATATTGTCTGAAAAAAGTCAGAATTCTCCAAACTTCATTGGTTAAAAGTTATTATGTGGCCATTGATTAATCCCCAGTAAACCCACAGTGGCCCTGCTGAACTACAACTCCTAACTGACAGCAATATAAAGTGACCTAGTCAGATCACACCACCAGAGAGATATGTAAAAAACGACAACAAGAGATGTGGTGGATTTTGGCCGGGAATGACGGAATTTCACCTGCGAACAGCAAAATTCTGCCATCTGCAGGCACAACTCCATCGTTCCTGGGTGAAATTCACCACATCTCTAACTAATACTTCATCATCCTCATTAGGACAATTCCACCTAGTGAAGGACTACAACTATGGCATCCTCACTAGGACAAACCCATTCAGCGGAAGAACTATTTTATTAGAAACGCATGTAGACAGTGGGTTTTTTTTAGTATTTATTTAGGTAAACCTCTAACATAAAGTTGCCCATTTTATAAGCGAATTAACCCACTCCAGGGCATGGGTTTACTGAGCATTAATCCACACCTCGGTGGTTAAAGTCACTTGGCCTGTGGCCTCATGCCTCACAACCCCCCAAGTGTTAATTAATGCTCAGTACACCCATGCCCTGTCGTGAGTTAATCGTTATTTTATTATTCTGGTCCCTACCATCCACCTTGTTTTATTGTAAAACTTGTTTGCCTTTAGTCAGTGCTCTAACTTGCTGCCATTTGTTGATTTGCAGAATCTGCATGTTATATTTCCTTTTTTTTTTTGCTTCTTTGACAATTGTTCATTCATAGTTGTAATCTCATCTCCCAGATATCCTACTCCCTCATGATATGCCTAGTAATAAATTGCTTGCAGCTCAGCATTCCATCCTCACCAAACCTTTCAAATAAATAAATATTTATACAAATACTGACTGAAGTTGAGGGATATAGTTGAAAAATGCCATCCCCCGGTGGAATGCTCTATTGACTGACATAAGCTATGCTGCCTGAAGCCAATGTTTTTCCAGAGGGGGTCAATATATTTCCCACTTTATTCCAAATGTGGTCAATATCAGTTTTATTGAACCTTGTTTGTCATTTTAACTATCATTGCTATCCCCCTCCACACACAAACATATACACGTAAAAGATTCTTCACTAACCAGGAATAAAAAAGGGCTTTTAACAAACACAAAAAGCAAAGTACTGAACCAAACAGGAATAGGTTTAAGTGTAAGGCAAGTAAGGCTAAAAAAGCCATCAGAGAAGCAAAACAAAATGAGGAATACAGATTAGCAGCGATCACTAAGGACAATAAAAATCTTTTTTTTTTAATTATGTAGGTTCCGTTGAAGGAAACGAGAGTAAAATTGGTCCAATTCATGGTGATAATGGAATAATATCAGATGAACAACATATGGCAGATGAATTCAACTCCTACTTCATTAGTGTTTTCAAGCCTAAAGAACCTATCATTCAAAACGAACAACAAAATTTAAGGGATAATTTAATCCTGTTTGAAAGAAAGAACATTACTGCTGTTATACAGCAATTAAAAACTAACTCTTCAGCAGGACCTGATAACATTCCTTCAAAATTTATTAAAGAGAAAGAACATGAACTATCGGTATATTAACACTCCTATATAACACATCCATTAGGGAAGGTGTATCTATCTTGGACTGGAAAGTTGCTATGGTTGTCCCAATCCATAAAGGAGGGTCTAAACTAAAAGTTTGTAATTATCGGCCTATAAGCCTAACATCCTGCACTGGCAAGATTATGGAAAGGCTACTGGCAGAGAAAATTAAAACATACATATATGCAAATGGTCATAACGACATCTCACAATATGGTTTTACCCGAGGGAGATCCTGTCAGAGTAATCTGATAAACTTTTTTGAGCCGATTAGCAGGGCAATGGATGTGGGCCTACCGATGGATGTTGTTTTTTTTAGACTACGAAAAGGTGTTTGATTCTGTTTCACATAAGATCTTAGTGGAACTGGAACAAATTTATCTGCAGCCTAATATTATTAGCTGGATTAAGTCTTGGTTATCAGGTACAGTTCAACAGGTTAATATCAGAGGGCATAGGTCATTTTGGGGCAAGGTTACAAGTGGAGTACCTCAGGGCTCTGTACTGGGCCCCGTATTATTTAATATATTGATAGCCTCCATGCAAACTAATGGGGTATGGATCAAAAAATATGCCGACGATAGCAAGTTCGGCTGTATTGTTAGTGATGAGCAATCAGTTAAATCCCTTCAAACAAATCTGAATAACCTAGCCTTATGGGCTATTAAGAATAAATTAACATTTAATACATCTAAATGTAAGGTTATGCATATTGGGAAAATTAATAGGTTAGCTATATACAATTTGAATAATACTCAACTTCAGGAAGTAACATCAGAGAAAGATTTATATTTCATATTACTAATAGTTTAAAATTTACTGTTCATACTAATAAAACAAATTAAGAAATGCCATAGTATGATTTCTTGTATATTAAAAAATATTAAGAGCTGGGAACCAGAGGTGCTTATGCCTCTTTATTCAAGCTTGGTTAGATCCCATTTGGATTTCTGTGCCCCATTTTGTGCCCCCACATCATTAGGTGATAAAGATGCGGTTGAAAAAATTCAGAGGAGACTAACCAGGAATATTTCCTGTGTACAGGATCTGAGCTATAATAATACACTAAAGTCTCTAAGACTCTACTCTCTTCAATATCGGTCACTGCGTGGTGACCTTCGTCTAGTATTCAGGGCAATCCAGGACCAGGCACTGTTTGAAACAATCTGCTTAGAATGGTACACTATTCCCTGGTCCACCAAGTCCCATAGTTAAAGTTAAAAAAATATCAATAGAACTAACAAGAGAAATAAGTTTATTACCCAAAGAGCTGCACCAATTTGAAATTCCTTGCTTCAGGATGTGGTTGCAAGTACTAACCTGGAATAGTTTAAAGCTAACCTTGACAATTATATGGGTGATAAAAAATATCACTTCCACCAATAGGACAATTGGTGGCGAGTTCATTTTGGGCTTGCTCCCCCGAACTCGTACTTTCCTATGAACCTAAGCTGCAACAATGGCAGCTTGCACCAATGGCCCCTTCGTCCTGGACCCTGCACTCAATTCAGAATCATACAGGGTCCCAGAATCTGCATCCTGCGGCTTGTGGCATCAGTCCAACAAAGGGTGCAGCCCCCAAGAATGCCGCAAGCCATGGGATGGGCGGGTGGCAGATGCGTCAGTGGAAGTGAGCCTGGCAGTGGGTCATGGCCCCCACATGCCCAGATACCCAACAGAACTGGTAAAGGAGCCCGTGTGGGCTTTCACCTCCCCCAGTCCCAAACCCCGTTTGACATAACACAGAAGCCCTTATGGGCTATCGGAACCCCCCAGCCCAATCCCCAATCCCCACCCCTGAAATGCCAACCCAGTACTGAACTAAACAATATTGTAATCCAACATGCCCAATATAGCCCTGCTGGTCTAGTGGCCCCAACCCAGCAGTGCCAGCCACCCTGCTCCCCACCCCCACCCATACCCAGCCGGCGACTGGCACAGCCCACCTCCCACCACCATGGCCAGCCTCTGAACGAGCTTTGTTCTGAGAGCGTACTATAAATATACGGCTCAGTGAATAACAACTGCTGAAACTGGCTTTGGAGAATCCTCTTTCACCTTCGCTTATGGAAGGGGAAATGGTTAGCAGAATTTCAATAAGCTTTTGCATAGGACCCTTCATGGATTTCTCTGGTCTACATTCAGCTATTTTCATTTGCAAAACCAATTGGTACGTTGATATGAGAGGTTTGGTTCTGAACTGAAACGGGTATAATTTCAGCTGCACCCACTCATCTATGGCACAGTCTTTATCCACTTCAGAGAAGTGAGAAGAAAATGGGCCATCTGTAATCAGTTCAGTTAGCTCAGCATTGCCAAATGTAACTAGATCTTCCTTTTTCACAGGCCAGTTGTAAAAATTCAAAATCAGAAGCAAGGACAACGCTTTCTCTGCGAGAACGTCAAATCTATTGTGGATGTATGTATGTATGTGATAGTATCATTAATAAATGCATGAAGTTCAGTTTCACTGCTAGGTGTTCCATGTACTTTAGTTTTACCAAACATATGTTCTGCTGCACTGTACTGTTCCTGGAATTTTGTGAGATATTTGACAGGAATAGTTTTAAGTGCTTCCAGTTGTAGAACTGCTTTTTTAATATGTTCTGGTATCTTGACAATTAAGTAGTTTGCCAACTGGAAAGTTTTTGATAATCTAGCAACAACTGGCAAAAAATCTACTAAGAAATAAAGAACTTTAATAAAATGCATAGAAGTCAGGTCCTTGGGGTAGCCCTTAGCTCTGTTAGCATCGTCTGCCCTGTTCCCATCCACAGATCTGTGCTCAAGATGCATTGCCACAATGTCAAGTTTTTTTTTTTTATAAGGGCACAACTGCTCTCTCTTTGCTTGCTAGCCACCTGACTTGCTTTACAGCCATGAAATATGCAAGATGCTCATCGAGAACGTCTGCGATTTCTTTAAGTTCTCTCCTGCCTTTTGGAGACCAAAAATAAAAACTGAATATGCCTTTCAAACAGTCTTCACATTTGATCATGTATTTGAAATGTTTATTTGCATCCAAAATGGCAAGCTCCAGTTTGTGGGCAACACAGTGAATACCAATAATGTCTGGCAAAAGTGATTTGAGTCTAGTAATAACTCCTGTCCGTTCACCAAGATTAACTGATGCACCATCAAAATTAGCACAGACAAGTGTTGGATGTCCACTGTCTGTCTTCACTTCTGGTAATGGCAAATTCACTGACTGCAAAGCCTTCTCTATAGCGTGAATACACCCTCAGCACTTGCAGTTTCAAGTGGTACTGCAGATATTAGGTGTGTGACTGGCAAACATTTAGCTCCTACATAGCTCAGGTAGACAATGTCTTGCTCAATAATAGAGTGGTCTGTACTTCCGTCAGCAAGAATTCTCAAAAAGGAGACATTTTTGACCTCGTCAATTATTGCTGACTGTATTGTGTATTTGCCCACAAACAAATGGCAGCCTGCTATATTCATGTAGTTGCTGCCAACACAAATTATTTCAAAATCTGAAAAGGGTTTCCCATTCTTTGCTACAGAGTATGCTGTGTTAAATAACATTTTATAGTTCTCAAGTTCTCTTGGTGTCATGTGTCTTTTTAGGAAAGACTGACCCAGAGCAGTTTCTGACAGGTGAATGGATGGTATTGGTTTTGGAGCTGTATCTTTTAAGTAATGCTTTGGGCAACTGACATGTTGCCTTGTCACATCATGCCTCTTTATGGGGTCTAATTTGAGATCATCTGACCCTTTAACCATGACAGAATTAGGATCACAGATTTGGGGGTAGGCCTTACAATACACAGTACATTACTGATTTTTCTTCGCTGAAATCCAGCCAAGGATATTCTTCTTTCCATTCAGGATGGAAATTCCTAACCCTTTTTCTCAGTCATACCTTTGATCCTTGGTAAGGCCATCGTCAGAACTTTTATGTTTTGACATAGAACTGGGTGTGGTAGTATTGCTAGAACTTGCCCTGCCAGATTTTGAGAAACCAAACTTTAACAAGCTCATTTGGCTGTAAGGAATTGCTCTGGGATATCAGGCCAGAAGAGTAATTATAGTTGTTATGTATTTAGAAAATGTTTAATGAGGAAGGATGGCAATATAGACATGTGAAAGAGGCGCTGCTGTCTAATGTCTAGTGGCTGTCCAGAAATAACAGGGTTTTATTTAACTCTAAAAATTGATTAGCGTTTTGCTCATAAAAGTTCTAAAACATTGTGAAAATGCATAGCACTTGCTTCACTGTGTTTAACAAACAAAACACTTCTAAAAAACCTATATGAATGCTTTCTGTAGTTAGTATTGTCCCAAGAAAAAAGTGCTAATCAATTATTTAAAACTCTGAATAATTTGCTTAATTATAGGTTAACAAGGGCAGGCAGACACAACACAAGACTCAATGACTGACACTTTTCAACAACATGAGTTCACTGACTGTAGTGACATTACATGCAGTAGCTTCTTGGAAATGTTTTTTATTAAACTGCATTTACTTGATTAAGTCCATGAGTTTAAATACCTTGGTGTTACCTGGACAGCCCACTCTCCTACACTACCCATGTAAAAATAATCTCCAGAGCTATAAACTCCAGAATAGGTACCTTCTATCGCTATCACAACTGTCTTACCCAAGAGGCGATGCAAGTAGCTGTAAACAGCTCAGTCATACCTTTAATCAATTATGGGCTAATCTTCTATGGAGCGGCCACGGATACCACTTTAAGTAGAAATAAGTACAGCCTTAAATAAGTGCTATCACCTTATGACTGGTACGGTAAAAGAATCCATACCTGCAAGCTCTACAAACAGTCAAGCTAGCTGCACCTCCAAAGCAGGATAGCGTAGCAGACATGCCTCCTGGCTAAGAAAAATCAGTCTCGGCCTTACTCCCCCTGTCACGCATGGCCTATTGTCACCAACCAGTCACACACTGCACTCGCAATTCTGACAAATTCTCCTTCCAGATTCCCTTCTGTTGCACATCTCAAGCACAGCGTGCCTTTTTCACTAGGACCCCCACCCTAATGAACCGTCTACCTACTGAGGTCCTGTCTGAGTCCAGGCTTGGCCCTTTCAAACGCAATCTACACCAGCACCTCAGGAGTCTCAGCCACTGTGTCTGCTCTTGCTAATTTCCCTCTGAGTGCCTCTCCCACTCTGTCCTCCCTCTCATCTCCCCCCCTACCGTTTCTCCTCCGTTTCCCCGTCCTTCTCCCCTCAACTACCTCCTTTCCCCTCTCTCTTCCCACCTCCCTGTTTTCCCTTTACCCCACTCCCCTGCTGTTATACCTGCACCATGCCCCCCCTCACCCATGTCCTCTGTCCCCCCTTTACCCACCCCTATTGACTAACTTTCCCCTGCCTCTATCACTTTCCCCCTCCCGCTGCCTTATATCTCAATAGCACTTACCTTGGATACCTGCACTTTATGACAAAGTCTAACTTCAGGACCGCCTCCCTGTCTACTGACCTTCTGACTCTATACCCTCTTTATTTTCCCTAAATCTGTGTAACATCCTATATCTTCAAAATCATATATTAGGTTTGATAACTGTTTTGGTCAATTTATCCATGCTTTCTACATTTTGGAACGCTCTGTAACTTGCATCTACTACTATTTGTTGTCGTTTTGTCCTTCTGACGTGGAACCTTTGTAAACGAACCTCTGGTTCAAAGGTATTTTGTAATCTGAGAGCTCAATAAATAAATAAAAATTAATAAATATCACACAACTAAGGGAGCGTGCTTGTGCAAACTTTGTGATTTCAGACACACTGATGCAGGTTTTGCTTCAGCCCCGAAAAATATTTAGTGACTGTACTTTTGACTTCTGTCTCAAACAAAATATATTTGACTGTTACACACACTTACTGACGAAGGCTTTATTCAGCGCAGAAAAATATTTAGCGAGTGTACTTCTGACTTAATATTTGACTGTCAGACTGGCACACTTGATAATATTGCTTCAGCCCTAAGTATTCAGTGACTCTCAGTACTTGTCTTTTATATGCAAGACACTCAGGCACAGGCTTGTTTTAGCCCAGAATAATTAGTGACTGTAAAGTAACTGACTGTCATACAGTCTCACAGGCTTGCTTGGACAGAAAAATAAAAGGGTAATTGAGTGTAAGAAATTCTCAAGCAGACTTGCTCCAGTCAGAAAAACAAGTCAAGGGTCTAAGAGTCACTCTGTCAAACTTTAAAGCTGAAGTTACGGACTGAAAGCCCTGGCACAAGCACCCCAAGAACAGATTAAGTTTAGCTGTATTTAGTAAAGCTGCTTGCTGTAAAGCACTGAAAAACTTTGCTTACAAAGCACAAGGCTTGATAAGTCATCAGAGACAAGGACTTAGCGTATATTCTTTTATGAAGCCCACTGTAATTCTGAGACCAGCTGAAAACTGCCCCTAAGGCTCAAAAGTCTTGATAATTGATCACACACTCACTGTACATTTTTTATGCAACCAGTGAGTTGACCAGCTTAAGCTGCCCCTAAATGGTACCAGAGGACTGGAGGAGGGTGGATGTGATTCTACTTCACAAGAGTGGGAGCAAGGCAGAGGCAGAAAACTACAGACCTGTTAGCTTGACCCCAGTAGTAGCGAAAATGATGGAATTACTTCTGAAGGAAAGAACTGTCGAGTACTTAGAGGCCAGCAGGGCATAGGACCCAAGGCAGCATGGATTCACAGCAGGAAGGTCATGTCAGACAAATCTAATAGATTTCTTTGAGTGGGTGACCAAAGTAGTAGACCAGGGAGGGGCTGTGGACATGGCCTACCTAGACTTTAGCAAGGCATTTGACACAGTCCCACACAAAAGATTAATATACAAGTTAGCCAGCCTTATAGTGGGTCCCAAGGTGGTAGCCTGGGTAAAAAAAACTGGCTGGACAACAGGACACAGAGGGTATTAGTAAACAGAGTCCACTCTGAAGAAAGAGTGTTTACTAGCTGGGTACCGCAGGGTTCAGTACTGGGACTGGTCCTCTTTAATGTGTTTACGACATTGCGGAGGGACTGGAAGGAAAATTATGTCTCTTTGCAGATGACACAAAGATCTGCAACAGGGTTGATACACAGGGTGGGGTGGAAAGGATGAGAAGGGACTTGGCAAGGTTGGAGGAATGGTCAGATGTATGGCAGCTTTAGATTCAATGCAAAGAAGTGCAAAGTAATGCACCTGGGAAACAAAAACCCAGAGGAAGAGTGCACAATGGGGGGTGAGATACTAACAACAACAAAAATGGAAAGGGACCAGGGGGTAGTCATATCAGACAACCTAAACATGGGCAAGCAATGTGACAAGGCAGTAATGAGGGCTGGGAGGATACTGGGATGCGTAAGGAGAGGCATCACCAGTAGAAAATAGGAAGTTGTCATCCCTCTGTACAGACAGTTGGTGAGGCCCCATCTGGAGCACTGCGTGCAGTTCTGGAGACCCCATCTCCGCAAGGACATAGACAGGATGGAGGCTGTCCAGAGGAGGGCAACTAAAATGATGCAGGGTCTGCACCAGAAACCATAGGAAGAAAGACTAAAAAAGCTTAATATGTATACCCTTGAGGAAAAGAGGGACAAGGGTGGACATGATAGAAACTTTCTAGTACCTCAAGGGAATCAACAAAGTCCAAGACAGTAGCATCTTTCAGAAAAGGAGATGTGCAAGAACAAGGGAGCACAATTTGAAGATAATGGGGGGGGGAGGGGTGGCTCAGAGGTAATGTGAGGAAGTATTTTTTCACAGAGAGGGTTGTGTATGCATGGAATGGCCTTCCTGAGGAGATCATGGAGTCAAAAACAGTGGGGGAATTCAAGAATGCATGGGACAGACATAAGGCAATTCTAGTGGGGGGTAGGAGGAAGTAGGCTGTTGGTTAACTAGGATCTGCAGCTTATCTAGTAGGTAGGGAAATGGACAGACTAGGTGGGCCAAACGGTCCTAATCTGCCGTCAAATTCTATGTTTCTATGATCTGTAGTGGTCCTAAGCAAGGACTTTATGTAGCCCAGCAGCAAGTCTGACCAGCTGAAAACTGCCCCAAATCAGATGATCTCAGAAGTGCTCACACACAAAAGTATATATTTTTTATGCAGCCAGTGAATTTGACCAGCTTAAAATTGCCCTTTGGTGCTGATGTCTGTAAAGGCTTAGTGGTCACAGACAACAACTGTAATATTGTTTACTTTTTTGCAGCCATAATCTGACCAACATAACTTTAATTTGCCTCTAAATAATCAGCTGAAAAGTGGTACTGACTGTCCTATTTTATTATGCCCCCAACATTTAGGTTTTAAATCATGTGCAAATATGGTCCAATTTGCAAACTGCAGCCACAGCTAAAAAAATCACCCCCTGCTCTCCTATACTGCAGAAGTTTGCCCAGAATCTGTCCAAACTTAAAATAAAGAAATAAATGTGTCCCCAGACATATTCCCTGAACAAAAGTAGCCCCTAAGTTGCTAGTTAGTCAGAGGGAGGGCTTCCAATACTTAAAAATTCTAATTTGGTGATTATCTAAATATCAGCGCTCTGGGTTGCACAGCACATCCATACTGCTCAAGATGCAGCTCGAGAGTGATAGTGTAGAAGAAAATCACTGACACAGGCGCAGATCAGCCACAGACCACACAATCACAGTTTGGTCACACATGTGATCATTCCCTGTGGCTGATCTCACTTACTTGCCGTCACTCTGCAAGACCTGCTGTGCTGCCAAGTCCTGCACGGAGATGCCAAAATTCAGCAGGGTTCCCCGATGTCTCTGAAACTCTGCCCTGTGTTCCTTGAGCTCCGCAGTCAGAAGATGAACGCTCCCCGCCCCCCCAGCATGTTTCTGAGGAGGAGCTCAACAAAAAGAGAGGTAAGCACTCTCGGCGGGGGGGAGCACCAGAGTGCCACAGAGAAGACACACTCTGCATGTGCAGCTGCAGTAAACTCAGCAAGTCCGTCGGACTTCACAGCAGTGTGAAGTTCAAGTCCTGCTGCTGAACACATGTGTCCCAGATGTCGGACTTGGAGATTTTCATCCCCTGATACTATATATATTTTTTATGCATCCAGTTCCTTTTCATTCCCACAATGGTATTTTGAAGTCAAAAGAAGTGACCATACTTTTTTCTTGAGAAAAAAAAATACTTTAAAACTTAATGATGCTTAAATTCTTGTAGACATAGAACAGTTTATCACCAAATCAAAGCAGAAGATAACTGAATCTTAACTGTTACAAAACATAAGGTCAGACTTTTGCCAAGCTTTGCTGCAGTGCTGCTTTAAACAGTGGAAAATGGGTGTTTACTCACTTGGTAAAGGGGATTGTGTTAGTTTCTATCCATGGCACTCCAGACATTACATCATGGGTTACAACCCACCTGAAAGGCTAGTGATGCACATGTGACCCAGATCAAATTTCGCAGTAACCTTGGTCCCAGGAGTCCCCCTTCCTCAGTTTGACTTCTTTCATAGCTGAAATACAACTTTGGCCAAACAACCCTCACTTTGAATCACATATAGGGAAAACGATAGACAATGTAGTAGAAGACATCATCACCCTGTTGATTAATCTATTAATACAATTCTAACACTCGGTCACCTAGAGTAACCAATGACACTCAATATCCTTATATGACCAGAAACAACAGTCTTAATGCAGTATTGTTATTGCATGATCAAATGTTTCAGAAACCTTTCAGTCCTAATCATGCAGCGAACCTTATTTTCTGCCGTGATCGCCCTGAAGGGTGGGCCATGGAATGCCAGGGATACAAACTAACACAGTCACCTTTACCAGGTGAGTAAACACCCATTGTGTTGTGTTTGTATCCATGGCACTCCAGACATTACATCACGGGTTACTATAAGTAGCCGTACCACCTTTCCTTCTGGGCAGGACAGGGCGATCAGGATGTAAACTGTTGTGACACGCTGTGGCCAAAAATATTTTTACTGGTAAAATCAGTTCTTTGTTTGTACAAGGTCTCAAGTTTGTAATGTCTTGCAAAGGTGTGATTGCAAGCCCAAGTTGCCACTCGGCAAATATCCTCTGTGGATACAGAAACTCTTTCAGCCCACGAGGTGGCCACTGCTCTTGTTGAATGGGCCTTTATTCCCTCTGGCGGAGTCAGGCCTTTTGATTTGTATGCCTCCTGGATTGTCTTTTTTCAGCCAGCTGGCGATGGTGGTTTTGGAGGCTGCCATTCCTTGCTTGTGACCTGTCAATAAAGAGTTGGCAGTTCGATAGTTTGCTCACTGTGAGACCGGGACATGACTTTAGGTTGAAAGCCTGGTACCGTTGTCAGGCACACTCCTTCTTGGGTGAGAACGGTGTAGGGCTCCCAGTTCACTAATTCTGCGAGTAGAGCAGATGGCTACAAGGAAACAGGTATTCGGCCCTGACCAGTATAGCTGGGCCTCATGCATGGGTGCAAAAGAGGAGGCCCCTAGGGAGTATGGCACCAGTGTCCAGTCCCAGAGGGCCACTGGTGTCCGTTTCTGAGGCTTAATGACTTCTGCTGCCTTAAGGAATCGAATGGCATCTGGATGGGCCCCGGGCAGGGTCTGACCAATTTGTCCCATGGCTGCTCCTACAGCAGAGAGCTGCCTTGGAGTGAGAATGGAATTAACCATTTGTCCAAGCCCAGTAGCAAATACAGTAGTATCACAGACATGTCAGCCTTCATTGGATCAATCTGTGTCTTTTCGCACCAAGATGCAAAATTGTCCCACTGTCTACCATAGGTTGACATGGTGGAAGGCTCCCTGAATTGCAGAATGGTCTAGATGACAGTCATGGTAACCTGCAGTTAACAATCTCTGCCTCTCAGGAGCCAGACCCATAATTTGAATGTATTGGGGGCCAGGTGGATCATCAGACCCTGGAAGAGCATGTCCTACTAATATGGGAGGGTTCACATGTCCAGGGTCATGGCTACTGTTGTGGCAAACCAGGTCCTCTGAGGCCAGTATGGCACAATGAGGATGGTCAGTCTCTGAGAAAGTCTGATCTTTACTAGAGCTTGCGGTATCAAGGGAATTAGTGGGAAAACATAAGTGCAGTCCTGGTTCCAGGCCTGCTTCTCCTTGTAGCTGGAGAAGTAAGCACTGACCTGAGCATTCGACTTAGCTGCCATCATGTTTAACAGGATGGGGCCCCACATTCCTTTTATCATCCTGAAGATGTCCAGGTGCAGCTGCCACCCCCTTGAGTGCCCTTGCTGCCTGCTCAGCTAGTACACCTTGACATTCAACCTACCTGCTAGGTGGGTGGTATGGAAGTGGGTGAGGTTGGACTGGGCACAGAACAGCACTCTTGTTGCTTTCCTGATCATAGCCTTGTTTTGCGTGCCACCTTGTCTGGCTATGTAAGCCACCGTGGCCTTGTTGTCGGATCTCAACACAACGGACTGACTGACTATGTTGTCCCAGAATGCCCAGAGGGCATGATACACTGCCCTCATCTCTAAGACGTTGATGGAGAGTTCTGATTCTGAACTTGTCCACCACCCCTGGGCTATGGAGTCGTTCATGCATGGCCTTCCAACTGGTTAGACTGGCGTCCTGCTCCACTGTCACCTCGTATGTTAGCTCTAGTGGGTAGCCCATTGAGAGGTGCCGGCACTGTATTCACCACCTCAACAACTTCCTGACTGCCTCCCCCAGGTGGACAATCTTGTTCAGACTGTCCCCCGATGGTAAGCCCTGCTGCAAAAAGCAGTTTGTAGTGGGCGCATGTTCCATGTGGCCCAGGGCACCAAGTCAATGCATGATGCCATACATTCAAGGACTTGTGCTACTTGCCCCATTGTCAGATAGGGGTGGCCTGAGGGGTGCCGACCAGGGTAATGACCAATTCTTTCCATTTGCGGGATGGTCTTGCCCTTTCTTCAGCTGTGTTGAGCTCGGCTCTGAGGTGCTCTATGCACTGTAATAGTTAAAGTGAACTTCTTGGGCTATCTAGAGAAACTGGATGCCCTGTTAAGAAGCAGGCTCAGAACCTGCCAACTTGCACTCTAAGCATGCAACAGAGTGATGTGTAGAAAAAAAAGGTAGAAAAAATCCAGACCTCTGCTACCCCCGTAGTCAAAGAATACGCTGTACAGTAAACTTACAGTCCCCCCCCCCCATGCCCAACTGTCCTGGACCTGCGCATCGAGAAGTGGTGGTGCAAGTGCCTGGAACTCTGTGGACAAAATGGCAACTGAAGCGGATGCTCTCAACATGGTGCCATAACCCCATTAGAGTGTTTAGGCCTCAGTCGCTGGGCAGGAAGATAACATGCCAAAGACCGGCCTTTGATAAATTCCCCCCTTTGAAGCTGTGCAAAAAGAATAGAGGAGAACCTCTGCCTCCTCGCCTGAAGCGTAATGCTAAGGAGCAGGGCGTAGGGGGGGAAGGGGTGTTTGCTATGGTACGGAGATACCTACCTGTAGGCCACTGTGGAGAGGGGCCTGAAAATGGAGGTAACTGAGGGAACAGGTCACCCTTATAGACTGATCAGACCGGCTACTGTGAGAGGGGCCTGGGCCTAACTGGTCTTCCCGAATGAGCAAGGGAGCGTGTCCGGGTAGCACTATCCACTGGCAGGAGATAGTGTGTCCCCTACAGATGTGATGCCATGTGGTCTCCGCTTGGGAGGGGAGACCCATGTAGTAAGGCTGCACTGGAAGAGTCCTCTTGTGCTGCAGTAGTGCTCTGCTACAATATACATTCTTTGCTACCTCCAGAAGAAAAAAGGGAGAGAGTATCATCCCCTGCGGTAGAAAGCTGGGGGTGAGAACAACTCTGGAGCGATCAGCGCTTAGAGGCGGTCACCAGGATGGGAGGGCCTGCAGTGGCATCGGCGTACTCCGGAAGGATGCCTTGCCTCATCCTGGCTGAAGCAGCGCGGAATCCAAATTGTGCTGCAATGTGTGTGTTGTAAACACTCTGCCGTGATGGGACTCACTCGCGCCCTACTACAGGGTGGAACTTACAAACCGCCAAGCAATTCGAGGAATACTGGGGTTCTTTAAACTTGATGGTTGTGGGGGAGGTGGGGGGAGGATCAGAACACCACACGGTGACTCGGCGTTCCCCTGGGAGCCACCCGTGCTCGAAGAATGCTTAGAAACAAAGGCCCCATGTAGTTTAACAATGAGCAAAAATGTCATGACATTAAGCAACTAATACTGCAACTGCATATAAAAAACACCAAGAGAGACGGTCATCACCACCTGACTAGACTTGCTGTTTGGTCTAGGCCTGTGGCTGTTCCCCTGCCACTACAAGCGAGATCCTAATAAAATAATCACTTTTCTCACACATATTCAGTGTAAACAGCATTAAAAGCACTCGCAAACGCGCAGCGCAGACTTTGGAACAATATTATTATTGGAGCAAAAGCATTCTGAGCTTACAACCATAAATAAATATAAACTCTAATCTATCTCTACCCAGCACAAATACAAACTCCAAGGGGCCTGAGAGAATGGGACTGGAAAAAAGGTAAGAAAACAGCTCAAGTGTCAAGTGGGAGTAGCCGCTAGAGTAGGGCAGCAACTCTGTAAGGTGAATGCCTAGTGCGAGGTGCGACCTGCGCTACCTGCTGAGTAGGGCATAGTGCAAGCCGAAGTGAAGAAGCGTTGTGCATGCAGTCTCTGCTTGTGAGGGGAGGGCCAACTCAGACAAAATGCACGTGAATTGCGGGGGAGGGGGGCACGAAAATGAGCATTCCACAGCAGTGCAGCTCTCCCTGATCCCCTGAAAGAGTGTATTTCAGCTCGTGGCACCGTGCATCTCGATTGGGAGGGAGGAGCCACGTACAGCAAACGGGCAGATGCGAGGGGAGTGCATAATTTTAAATCTATAGCCAGCACATGCAAAACAGCAACCATCATGAAGGAGAGCATAATAAAAAAACAGCAGTGTATCTATTAGCACAAAATTAACACTTTAACAAACAGCAGTCATCTGACTGATTTGGTAGCTATAAACAGCAAAGCAACTTTCTCTTTCAGCTAAGCAGAGCTCAAGAAAAATGCCTGATCAGGATCTGAACCCTTCATCTTCTGGTTAAGAGACAAACTCTCTACCACTATACTACTGATTAGCAGGAGCAGTAAAGTAAACAGTACAATAAACAGTACAATAAACATGATTCGCTCACACCCAAGGGTGAAGAACTTCACTGAGAGAAGAGGGCTAGAGGCTCATGAGGGCCTAACAGGCCAAGCCAGAAACCAATGAGGTTAAAGAAGCTCAATTAATTAATTAAGCCATCTAGCAATAATCTAATTACAGCAAAAACCAGATTAGCAAATCTGCTAAACAGCCCAATAAGTAATAGCAGGGCTTTCCCTGCAATAGTTAGCATTTCTTGTTCACAACTGAAAAGATGAGAGGATAGCGTTAATCATGGGTCCCAGATGGGACAAAGTCTGCTCAATAGTGGGTACATTAAGATGGCCACTGAGCTGAAAGGCTTATCACAATATGGTCAGGTACAGAACACTTGCTTGAGTAGGCAAATGTAATACAACCCCCTGGGAAAGCTTGAAAGGTTCCCGATTCTGCCCAAAAAGGCAGCGACTCCTTAACGATTAAGTTCTGGGAGGAAATCTTATTGTAGGCAAAGCTAAAAACCCCGAGTGAAAATCATGTGGTGAGCCAGGAAGGGGGTAGTAGGGCTGAAGCCACTTGAGGTTAGTCAATAAAATGGCCAAGATAAAACAGTCACGCATGTGCAGACAGCAACGCGCGTGGCACAAAATGGTGGATGGATTGCATTTTGGTCCAATATGTCTGGAATGTGCTACAATCTAAAATGGTGGCTGCCGCTGCTAGTGGTCAGCCATGCGAGCGAAAACATGGCGACACTGTGAGAGGTGGGTGCAGTCCGAAGGCGCCACATGGCCTGTTAAACAATACCAATTCTTGCTTGAAGAAGGGAGCATGGTGGTAGAGTGGGGTACCAGTCTACCAGTAGGCCACTGCTGGAAGGGACCTGAACTGGCCGATCATAGAAAAAGGAGGTGAGTCCAGTCTCACTGCACTGAGATGCACGTGATTCAAATGCTGCAAGGACATATGCCCAGACTGCCTAAACATTTTATTCACTTATACGAATCCTATTCATATTAAAACATTGCTTTCTGTCCTTGAGCTAGTCACTCTCTCTAACTCACTCTGGAAACAATTCAGGCTGTCTAAGTTTACCACCAAGAATTCATTTATAAATTAAACTTTCTCCCTGCTGGAAACCTCAAAAAACCTAGAAGAAAGGACATATAATGCAAGGACATACTGCCTTAAATAGGCAACAGCTGTATACTCCTTCAGCAAACAAGCAAACAAAAGAAGTAATTAAGGCCTAACAGAGGGGGGGGGCGCTGTGGAGCCCGAGCATAATGGCGGCTCAGAGATAGAGCTCTGTATTTCGAAAGGTAGAAATAAGCTATTAAATGTTGAAAATTGAGATTGATCAAGGCAAAAACTAAAGTCTATTACAGCTGAATTACTGAATACTAAAATGGGAAACCCTCGCAGAGACCAGCAGTCGGGTTCCTGAGTAAAATCTAGACAGACCTCTTCGACTTCAGCCACAAGGTCAACTCAGGCCCGAAACGAGGAACAGCCAGAGGAAACTGGAGACGAGACTTTACAAACAATAGGGCTGAAACTTCCTTGCCTCATCCAATCTGTTACTATACTGTCGCACAAATTCGATGGTCTAACTACAAGAGTGGCTACTCTGGAGACCACAATAGAGCATGTTCAGACTATGGCAGTTGAAACATCAAAGCGAGCTGATGCAGCAACGGGGGGTATCCTCCAACATTATTAAAGAAAATGCCCATCTAAAAAAAACGATTAGAGACACTGGAAAATCAAGTCCGTTCTCCTAACCTAAGGATCTTGGGAATGCCTGAAGGTGCTGAGGTGGACCATATGCTCCTTTTTCTGAGGGAATGGTTCGAGCTTCAATTGGGAGAAGAAGCCGTGGAGAAAGCCCAATTGTTCCAGACGGCCTACAGAGTGACACAGCGTGGTCGGCCCATGAATCCCGAAGAGCCGCGTGCCATTGTGCTAGTTACCGATGGAGCAGGCACTCGTGACACATTACTGGCATTAGCTCGGTGAAAGGGAACCCTTCTACTGGACGGACAACGGATCGCTCCTCTATCCGGACATAAGCTATGCTACCCGACAAACGAGGAAGAAATTTGATGGGGTTCGAGCTATTTTGCGTGAGGCATCCATCTCACACGGCATGGTGTTTCCAGCCCGTCTCCAAATAGCACACAGGGGTAAGATATACCTTTTCTCCGACCCGGCGGATGCCCTGAAGTGGAGCCAGAAGTATGTGGTGACTAGAAACAGTACAACCATTTTATCAGAACAGTCTTTGGATGAAGAAGAACCCTGAGCAGGTTTGGAACTGTTTCGTGTTATGTTTAAGGTAGGCAGTATTGAATAGATAAGACCTCGCATTAACTCTGATAGTCTAGTCGGTAGTGGGACCTACTAATCTTGGACTAATGGCCATCATAAAGTTGGACTTTGGACATTTCGTTCTAACGTTATTGATAGAATCATTTTTATGTTTCTTTTATATAATGTCCCGTAAGTCCCACACTCATGTTATCAAATAGTTAAATAGTTACTTGTGGGCCTCATGGAAGTTTAATATGGTACTGTGGCTCGGTTTGTAGTAGGTCTTATGATTAGAAGTGCTCTAAAAGCTATAACTCCCATTGTATGAGAACTAATCTAATTAAGGATACTGTTTCAGTAATAATGCCTGTATCAGCTTTGTTTAATAGCTCAGATTGACTTTGATAATTATTTTAATTTGAGTAGTACACTGCTCTTCCTCCCATTCTGATTTACACAGAATGTGTATAACTATGATAATGCATGGTGTCTTGCTTTCTTTATTGCCTCACTAGTTGGGGTGTTCATGTGAACATTAAACTTGATATATATTGATATTGGCACCATGCAGCTCATGGGCTATTCTCACAGAACTGTTTTGTTTTCTTAATTTGGTAAATCTAGCTGAATACCCCCCAAAGATGTATCTTATATCACTAATGCTATTGTTCTGAGTATATTAAGAGGGGTGGCATCCTCAATGAATATAATCAATGTACTGTAATGTTGGTGATAGGAATTCAAACTGTATGTTTGTATCTCAAAATAATAAACATAAAGTTTAAAAAAAAAAAAGCCTAACAGAGACAGAGGCCAATCAATTCACAAACAGCTCATCCTTTAAACAATTAATACAGAAAGAGAAAAAAACAGGATGAGCAAGCTGTTTAATAGCACAAATTCTATCAGCAGGGAGGAACTTAGTATCAAACAATCAACATATTTTACTGGGGTTTCAAAGAGTTAGGCCTACCTTCAGATAATTAGACTGTAGTCCCAAAGGGGACTCCTGGTGTGCTTGTAGCCTTCTCAGATGCAAGAGTTGAACTGAAGAAGGGGGACTCCTGGGACCAAGGTTACTACGAAATTTGATCTGGGTCACATGTGCATCACTAGCCTATCAGGTGGGCTGCAACCCATGATATAATGTCTGGAGTGCCATGGATACAAACACAACACAATGTTAAGTATCTGCTGATGGTCACAATAGCCATACTTTACACCTCCCAGCTTGACTACTTTTACATAAAATAAAGGTACTGACAACAGAACTGGATTGTAACTTGGTCATGCAACTGAAACAATGAGTTACTGTAGAACTGATTGTAATCGTTGTGGACATATTTCGTACTCGCTACCGCACTTGCATAACATCCCTTTGAATTGGCACATCAGCGGTACCGTAAAATACGGTGCTACTCTATGCACTATCAACACAGTCAGGCTGCAAACAATTACCAACTCAGCAATCCAGTATATGACTGACTGACACTCCCTGCATTCATGGCTGTTATACAGTCAGTCTGCTACTTCATTTGTACCTGTTTGTAACTGCATTGTTTCCTGCTCCACACTTCATCTCCCTCAGCAGGTCTTTTCTAAAATGGATAAAATCATCACAGCAGAAGAGGAAGTACCCCCTTGAGACAAACGCTATAGACAAAGATGATTTAGCTGGTAGCTCTGGCATACAGCAGCATGTAGCTGCTTCAGTTGTTAAAGAGTTAGCAGCCGCTGCTCCACCACCAGCTAAACGAAGCAGACCATCAATTTATGCCAACTATACACCTGAAATTCATTTTCAGCTGGGCAAGTATGGGCAGTTAATAAGGTGTTTAAGGACCTTCTGAAAAGTAATTTTACTTCATGGTATGCTGGTCTTGTGTCTGGCAAACTTGCTGCAGGGGCTGATGACCTAAATATTAATCTGAGACTGCTAACATTAAAGAAACACCACTCTTGGTTGCTTTAGGCAAGCTTCGAAGCATTACAAGCCTATCGGGATGACACTGTCCATGGATTCAGACAAGCTGGAATCCTGGATGCTCACTTAAATTGTCTGAATCCGGTATGTTTGTTTTTATTTTATTCAACAGCATACTGTGCTCAATAACTCTTTTATCAGTTAGCCCCTTCCTATTTTTAATGTTGGTCCGTTTATTTATGTCTTACGGAGCATGCCACAACACACAGAGCAAGACTAGGAGACACAGGATGAGAGTATTTTAAAATGCAGAAACTCAGAATCCCAACATACAGGATCCCGAGCCCGACATGCCACTTGTCCAACAGACCAACATCCCGACAAATGAATGCCCAACTCCCAAACTTGCCACAAAGCAAAGTTGATTATATTATTTAGGGGGGTGCGGAGTGAATCCCCCTCGTGACAGGGGGTGCAGGTGGTGAAGCCCCCTGCCCACCTACACACATGGCATAAGTGCAGTGTCAGGCTTTTGTCCATCAGGGTGGTGGTCCGTCTGGAAATGGTGAAACGAGATGTCGGTCTCAGGATTGTAAGCATCAGGATTTCATCATATATCCAATAGGACTGTGCTGGAACAGCTCTCTTTTTTGTTGTTCCTTGCTTCCTGTTTTGGCGATACCATGAAGCAGACATTCACAAGTCTATTTAGTTTTATTTATTTATTTTTATTTTTGTTAGTTCTTTTATCTCTTCAGGGACTCTGTATCTGAAGTCCCCTGCACTGGCCCCTCGGGGATGAGACCACATTCACCCTTATGCCCCCACAACTTACTCTTCATGGCAGGGGGCAGGGGGTGGGGAGTGCCTCAACCCACCAGACCGGATCCAGCCGGACATCTCAACCTTTTGTCACTGAAATGAGGGACATGGACATTTTTGGACACTGAAAATGAGGGACAATGAGGGACACAGACCCTCAGAATGAGGGACACATCCTCAAACATGGAGGTACAGGCTTAAAACACTGAAAACCCATAGTGTTTACTTGTATAAAGTTTATTTTGGATTTAGTATTTTAAAATGTTAATAGTTTCTCTTTAAAATCTGAATTTACAGCAGCACCTTTGTGTGGGCAGCACCTTTTCCATGAGGGACAGATGTGGGACAGAGCAATTTTAAGGGGCAGAATGAGGGCTGTCCCTCGTAATGAGGGACACTTGAGAGGTATGGATCCAGCTTCGGGGAGGTGTCTTCCCAGGGCGGCACTGTGGGGGACAACCATCATCCTTTTGTGCAGCAGAGGTCCCTTGTTTTCCGATTTTCTCCACTTGGGGATGGAGCATGCAATGACATCAGAGGTAGCGCTCCTCCAGGCGTCTGCACCATCCCCGCACACATCTACAGCATCGGCGTGCTGCCTCCCTGCCTCCACTAGGGGCCAGGCATTCACCAACTGCTAGTACCCTCCCTTCCCGGAGAAGAAGAGCAGTCCTTGGGTTGCTCAATCCTTCTCCAACCTTGCTAACCCCCAGTGGCCCGCGCTTGTTACTGAACACTGGTCACTGGCGAGGTGTAGCATCCAATGCCTCAACCCTCAGCGCCATCGGGCTGGCTATTTTATTTAGTTTTATTATAATTTTAATTTGCTGGATAAAAATAAAATATTCCACTGCTAATTACAGTATGCCTCTGCATTTTCACTGTCCTCCCCTCCCCAAAACAGGAAAGCTGAAACTGCCGTCATTGTAGCTTGTTCAATGTAACTTTTCAATGAGAAGATGGCACAAAATAAAGATAGCAGGTTCATGGAAGGCAATCGGCTGGTAGATAGCAGGTACTTAAAAAAGCTTAAGAAAACAAAAGATGCTGTGGTGTTCTTTGTTGTTTATACCTTGTGAGGCAGCAGCGTTAATGGCTGACAATTGGCAGCACTTTAACAGCTCCTGAGTGGCATTAGCAACCTTTTGGCACATTGCTGAATGACCGCTGTATATAATGTAGCGATTTTCTTTCCATAATCACGGTCCATTTAAATTTGCTGATATACTGAAATAGTGAATATAGCAGAAATAAACAGACCACAATTATAATTTACTCTACAGTATATAACACAATCTGTTTTGAGAGTATGTAAGCACTTGAAATGGCTCAAAAACCCATCTCTGAGTAAAACTGGATAATTGCATAGGGACCCTGAAAACCTGATCATCAGCGGAAAGAACTATCAGGCAGTAATCCTAATTATTCTCTATATAATGTATTTGGTTAGGGCTCATTCTGCATGGAAATCAGTGGCTGCTCAAAAGTTGTTGTGCACATTCTAAAAGTTGTTATGCATGTTCTATAATTATCCATTTCACCTGTGCTGTAGCTTGCGCTGTCTCCCTCTGATTTCACTCTCCCTTCTTGTCTTCAGTTCAACACAGTGGCTTCACATTTTCACTTTCCACTCCACTACTACAACTCCCAGTCAATGAAAACTTGTCTGTAAAACTAAAAACCTATTTCACCCCCTATTTTAAAACAAAACTGTCTCCCGTCCCACACAGTGAAGCCTCATTTTCACGTTGCACTCTGTTACCGCGGTTTCCCGTCACTGAAAACTTGCCTATGAACAAATGTTCTTTTTAAAAACAGTTATTCAGTTATAAAACAAATGTATTACAAAACATGGCACAGAAAAGTTTAAGCTATTGTACTCTGTTCAAGGAATTTTACTTTAAAAGTAATACTGCAACAAACTCACTAATTTTCCTGTCATTATTTTTTTAAACCATATACTAGAACATAAGGAATAATGTATGGGTGTCCATACACAACAAGTCTGTGTTTTTATCGAGGGGTATAGAGAACATCATATGAACCTTGACAGCAAAGCTTGAGAAGTCCATGCTGTTATCTCAGCCCCGAGATAGAAACACGTGGCGAGTTGTGTATGATCACCCACATTTTACTTTTTATAGTATGTGGTTCTGTAGAGGGAAGTAGGAAGCTGCGAGCAGTGCTGAGCACCAGCACAGGGGGGGAGAGGAAGAGAGAGAGAGAGAGAGACAGAGAGATAGACAGAGCACTCCAAGAAATGAAAGTGGGCTGCCAGGCAGGAGTCAGCATAAGCAATGTTAAACAGTTTACTGAACTGTCCAACCATTACAACAATTAAACAAAACAACGAACAAATTAACAGAAACAGTAGGCATTCTATATACATCATGCACAAGAGGAATTTATATAGTAAAAGTTACTTAGCATACAGCATATCAGGTGAAGAAAATACGCACAGTCATACAGTTGCCTATCTATCGTGTTCCTATATTCCCTTAGTTCTCACACTCTGTGATAGTGAGCCTCCCCCAAGCCATGGAAAATATATTGAGCATCAGTAAAATTTGGAAAAAACATTGGGCCGTCCCATAGAAAAAATATCATATTTTGCACAGTACACCAGGATTAAGGCCAGACTAATAAAGCTGACTGAGTATATTCTCTTTTTATTCAACTTATGGTTCTCCACGCCAACCCCACACCCCAAGTTATCCTTGTCACTCCACTTTTCTGACTCTTGGGCCCTTGTTACTCTTACTTCCTCTCTATCTGGAACAACTAACCTAGCCACCTTCATCTCTCCCCCTTCTACCCTGTTGGTAAGCAACTTCCTGTACCATTCTCTCAGGTCACACCTAAAACAAACACTGGCTCTGTGTGCCTTTCCCAGTCACCAATTTACATATAAATAAACACCTACTGTAGAAACAAGCCTTGGATCAGTGTGCCTTTCCCAGTCACTCATTTGCATATAAACACTTACTGTAGAAACAAGCCTTGGATCAGTGTGCCTTTCCCAGTCACTCATTTGCATATAAACACTTACTGTAGAAACAAGCCTTGGGTCAGTGTGCCTTTCCCAGTCACCAATTTACATATAAATAAGCACCTACTGTAGAAACAAGCCTTGACTCAGTGTGCCTTCTAGCCACCAAATGACATAAATACACACCTAGAAACAAGCTTTGGCTCATTGGGCCTTTCCTGGTTCCCAGTTTGTGTATAAGTAGAGACATTCAGCTGCCATTATCCACATTTAGTTTGCTTTATCCCATCACACAAAACATCCATAACTTAAAATGTAAATACTGTACATTCTCAGACTTTACTAGGCCTCCCCTAGAACAGACTGGGGCCTCCCTTGGGAGGCTGGCTGCACCATTTGAGAACCACTGCTATAGGTCATCCAATTTGTGCAAACACTTTGGGCAAAACAAGATGCTTGTGTGACTGGGACATTATAGATACACAGATACTGTCGGCAGATAAGGGCCTATGGCCCAACCTGTCTGCCCATTTGAGCTTGTAAGTTCCCGTTACGTTTTTCTAGAAGTCTGTTGCCCGTTACCTCTGCCCTCCAGAATTCTCTTATGTCTATCCCATGCATTCTTAAATCCCGTGCAGCTAGTAGTGGAACCAGTGAACCAGAGGAGTGGCTATCTCTGCAAAGCAGTGTGCAAAAGATGGAGATTAGTGTCCAAAAGGTGGATAAGCAGAAAAGGGGCAAAATTCAGCAGAAGGGCAGACAGCAAGGAGAACCAGGGATAAATGACAACCAAGGAAGGGGCTGGAGTAGAACAGTGAAGCAGTCTAGGGAGGTCAAATCATGTGTGCAAATGTCAGGAGCCTTAGCAACAAGATGGAAGATCTGGAGGCTGTCATGGTACAGTCAGACCTGGACATTGTGGCCATCACTGAAACCTGGTGTAATGATAACCATGACTGGGAGATGGCCATACCTGGCTACAACATATTCAGAAGAGACAGAGCAGGCAGGAAGGGAGGAGGAGTGGCACTGTATGTGAAAAATGACATAAGGGCCACACAGATCCAGGAGGAACAAAATGGGGGAGAGATACTGTGGGTTAAGCTGGAAATGAAAATGGGGCCAGCCATCCGCACAGGTGTGGTCTATAGACCACCAGCCCAGGAGGAAGAAACAGATAGGGAGCTGATGCTAGCCATCCAAAGGATGGCAGACAAGGGAGGGTAGTACTGGTTGGAGACTTCAATATACCAGACGTGACTGAGCATCCCAGCAGCAGTATCAACTAGGAGCAGATTTATCCTGACTCCTTTCAGGGTGCCTTCCTCAAGCAACTGGTCATGGAACCAACTGCAGAAGGCAATACTGGACCTTGTGCTCACAAACAGGGACAGTGTGATGGGGTAACAGTGGGGAGCACCTGGGTAACAGTGACCACCAGTCATTGTGGTTTGAAATCACAGAAAGAGCAGAACCAAACCACACAAAAACACGTATCCTGGATTTTAGGGGGCAGACTTTGGGAAAATGGGGAGATACTTGAAAGAGGCATTAAGGGAATGTGACAGGAATCAGGGTTGAGGAACAGTGGGCAGTATTTAAATGGGGATTATAAGAATAACAAAATTATGCATTAAGCAGGTTAGCAAGAGGAAAAGGAAGAGGAGACCATTATGGTTTTCCAAAGAGGTAGCAAAGAAAGTGAAAGCCAAAAAGATTGCATTCAGGCAATACAAAAAGACACAGGCAGAAGGGATAGGGAGAAGTACCAGGAGAAACAAAGGCAGGCAGGAAGTCAGTAAGGAAGCCAAAGCTCAGACAGAAGAACACATTGCAAAATCAGCGGGTAAAGGGACAAAACCTTTTACAGGTACATAAGTGAAAAAGAAAGACAAAGGGAGGGATAGTGAGACTGAAGGGGAGGATGGGAGCCGCGTGGAGGATGACAACAGTAAAGCTGACATATTGGACAGGTATTTCTGCTCAGTCTTTACTAAGGAAGAGGGGGTAATGGGTCTGAAGGGAGTACAAGGGGTGAGAATGGTGCAGAAATGGACACAAGTCCCTTTACACGAGAAAGGGTCCTGAAGGAACTGGAAATAATAAGAGCTGATAAAGCAATGGGGCCAGATGGGGTGCACCCCAGGGTCCTTAAAGAACTAAGAGAGGTGGTGGCTGAACCTCTGGCTATCCTGTTCAGCCAATCACTGGAAACAGGGGAGGTACCCAAAGACTGGAGGACAGCAGATGTAGTCCCCTTATACAAAAGTGGGAACAAAGAGGAAGCAGGGAACTACAGACCAGTCAGCCTCACCTCGGTAGTGGGAAAGATCATGGAAGCACTACTGAAGGAGAGATTGGTGGAACATCTGATTGTCAATGGACTACAGGACCCAAGGCAGCATGGTTTCACCAGGGGAGGCCTGTCAGACCAACCTCATTGAATTTTTGACTGGGTGACTAGGGAGGTGGATCAGGGAGGGCAGTGGACATGACCTATTTAGACTTCAGCAAGGCCTTGACACTGTGCCACATAGAAGACTATTACACAAACTGGGGAATATGGGTGTGGGCAGGACAGTAGTGTGGTGGGTAGGTAACTGGCTGGGTGGCAGGACACAGAGGGTGGTGGTAAATGGCTGTCACTCCACAGAGGGAAGAGTGACCAGTGGGTACCACAGGGATCAGTGCTGGGACCGGTCCTATTCAACATCTTCATCAGTGACATTGCACAGGATCTAGAAGGCAGAATTTCACTGTTCGCTGATGACACAAAGCTCTGTAACAGAGTAGACACATCAGAGGGTGTAGACAGAATGAGAAGGGACCTGCAGAAACTTGAAGAATGGTCAAGGGTTTGGCAGTTGAAATTCAATGCAAAGAAGTGCAAGATAATGCATATGGGGCACAAAACCCTGGCACAATATATCAGTTGGGGGTGAGGATATAGCATGCACCAAGCAGGAAAGGGATCTTGGGGTTGTCATCTCTGATGACCTCAAGGTAGGGAAACAGTGTGACAAGGCATCAGGTAAAGCAAATAGGATGCTGGGATGTATAGGCAGGGCATCACCAGCAGGAAAAGGAGGTCATAATTCCGCTATACAAGACACTAGTGAGGCCCCACCTGGAGTACAGTGTACAGTTCTGGAGACCATACCTACGTAAGGACATAGACAGGGTAGAGAAGGTTCAGAGGAGGGCAACAAAGATGGTGCATGGGTTGCATCACAAGTCCTATGAAGACAGGTTGAAGGAACTGAACATGTACTCCCTGGAGGAGAGGAGGGAGAGAGGGGATATGATAGAGACATACAAGTATCTTACAGTGAGGAACAGGGTGCAGGAAAACACTATTTTTAAGCGAAAAAGATGTTTCAGGACTAGAGGGCATGGGATGAAGTTGGAGGGAGGACGATTCAGAGGAAACATGAGAAAGAATTTCTTCACAGAACGGGTGGTGGACAAGTGGAACACCCTGCCAGAGGAAGTGGTGGGGCTGAAACAATCACGGGATTTAAGAATGCATGGGATAGACATAAAGGAATTCTAGAGGTCAGGGGTAAGGGGAAATAGACTTCTAGGAAAACAAACTGAACTTACAAGCTCAAATGGGCAGACTAGGTGGGCCATAGGCCCTTATCTGCCGACACTGTCTATGTATCTATGTATCTATGATTGCTTCAGCCCCCACCACTTCCTCTGGCAGAATGTTCCACTTGTCCACCACTGTTTCTGTGAAGAAATTCTTCCTTACATTTCCTCTGAATCGTCCTCCCTTCAACTTCATCCCATGCCCTCTAATCCTGGAATGTCTTTTTCGCTGGAAAATAAGTGTATTTCTGCACCCTGTTCCTCCCTGTAAGGTACTTGTATATCTCTATTATATCCCCTCTCTTCCTCCTCCTCTCATCCAGGGAGTACATATTCAAGTCCTTCAGCCTGTCCTCATAGGACTTGTGATGCAATCTCAGTACCATCTTTGTTGCCCTCCTCTGAACCTTCTCTACCCTGTGTATGTCCTTACGTAGGTAAGGTCTCCAGATCTGTACACTGTACTCCAGGTGGGGCCTCACTACTGTCTTGTATAGTGGAATTATGACCTCCCTTTTCTGCTGGTTATGCCCCTGCTTATGCATCCCAGCATACTATTTGCTAAACCTGCTGCCTTGTTGCACTGTTTCCCTACCTTGAGGTCATTAGAGATGATAACCCCAAGATCCCTTTCCTGCTTGGTGCATGCTATATCCTCACCCCTCAACTGATATATTTTTCCAGGGTTTTTGTGCCTCATATGTATTATCTTGCACTACTTTGTGTTGAATTTCAACTGCCCAACCCTTCCCCTTCTGGGTGGTTCACAACAATAAACAACTTTTAGAACCTGTATAACAACTTTTGAATAGCTATTCATTTCCATACCTAATAAGCCCTAACTACATACTATAAATAAAATATGGGTTACGACACACAACTCGCCTTGTGGTTTCGTCTCGGAGTTAAGATAACAGCACAGACTTTTCAAGTTTCACTCTTGAGATTCACAAAACCCTTGATGAAAATACAGGCTTGTCATGTATGGTCAACCCATACATTATTCTTTACATAATAACTGGGTCTTCCTTTTTGTCATTAGAAAACCATGGCATTATTTGCCATAATAAAGCAGTGTTTATTACAGCAAACATATGCACGGTTTCCACTGTTCTGCACATGCGCCTGCTGCACCTCTTCCTCCTGGACCGCTGGCTGAGTCTTTCTATGGGAGACAAAACCGCCACTCAGACTACTCAGCGCAGGTGGTAAGACACTGTGACAAACAAAATGAAAACAATTTTACATACAAAGCATCTCTGGGCAGAAATAAAGTGGCTAAATGAACAAAAAAAAGTTTAAAGAAATAAAATGACCATGGACCGAAACACTCAAACCTAAGCGGACTGCGGCTGCACAGGAACATTTTTTCTTATTTTATATAATTGCTGTGGCCAAAAAAGAAGACACAGCCATTTTTTAAAATAAATTATGAACTTGGGATCGTAAATGCAGCAATCTGATCGGCCGACAGCTCTTTAAAGCGTGATGATATCGGGCTACGTCATCACAGCTTTAAAAAGCTCTGGCCACCAGCCTCCTCACTCTCCATGCACTGTTCTCTTCAGCTGTGCCCACAACAAAAGGCAGCAGGGCGAAAGCTGCTGACAGAAATAACGAGCGAGCACGTCTTAAAAAAAAAATCCACTCTCTTCATTTCCCCACCAGCATCCATGTAACCTAACCCAAAATCAGTTAGAATCTAAACAAAAATCAGTTAGGATAAGTCCCAACCCATCACAGCTGCCTCGCTCGGCTGCTCATTTTTTTTTTTTTTACCTCAGTTTGGTCCAAACATTTCCCCGTGCTCAGCCGCTCCTGTTCGTCTCTGACAGCGAAATCACTTTTTTTAACGGACATAACCCGAACATAAAAATCAGTTTCTATATTCACATCCATGTTGAAAATGTAGTTTATTACTTGAAACAAGGCTTTTTTTAAGCTAGAAACTGCTATTCAAAAACTAAAGCCGCAACGCCTAGCACCCACATCTGTGACAGATGCTAATGCACATGCTCACAATCATGGCTGTAGTTTTCAAAAGCAGTTTCCAGCTAAAATAAGCCTCATTTCACACAATAAACTAGTATTTCAACATCAACGTGAACTTAGAAACTGATTTTTATGCTTGGATAGCAGCCATTAAAATAAGTCATTTCGCAGCATGCACGACCGCGCTGGATTGCCGCTGCCACTTCTTACTCTTACTCTTAAAAGAAAGCAACTACAACTTTACACAAAACAAATGAAAGAAAAAACTCATTCAACTACCAAAGCATTACAAGTAGGACACCTGCTGCCCACAGCAAAAATTAAATGAACTATATTTTATCAATGTATCCCTACACATTAGAAAATGTAATACTAAAACAATTAAAAACATTTTATTTATATTTTATTTACATATATGTGGGATCCAGTTCATAATAGCAATAAGGCACTCCAGGGTGTGGTATATCATGGGATATCGTCACTTCTCGGACGGTTGGATGCACTTGGCCTGCGGCCTCGTGCCCAACCACCCGAGGCGTGATGATATCCATATAGACACCCTGTCATGCCTTATTGCTTAAATATGGTGCTATGTGTAAACTCCAATTTATTAATACTCGGGTTAGATGCGGCATAAACCCTTCTAACTTCGCCTCGGGTTTATGTAGCATCTAACCCTTCGGGAGTGTGTAAACTTCTTGTTATACACACCATCCCATACTTTATTAAAGGAATAATGCATGACAGGGTGTGTGTCGTGCTTGGATAACGTCACGCCTGGAGTGATTAGGCACGAGGCTGCAGGCCTCTTAGCAAGTTTAGCTGACAGCAACTGTGGCTGCAGAGATCACAGAATAGGTCCTCCTCCTCCTCCTCTTTGCTGTAGTTGGTTTTTCCTACTGTCTGCCTCTCCTGCTTTAAATTTTTAACACACTCAAACAGAGAATTAATATCAGGCACTAGGTTAAACTCAGTAGACTGCAATGCTCAAAACTGAGTACTGTCTTTAAAAAGTCCTGTTCTTGACTTACTGAGTCTGCTTCTATTCTATTAACAATGTGAAATTGTATGATCTCTTGTACAATTCCCGATTTCCTCTGAGTCCTTATAGAAACCTGCAAGGTCTGACGCTCACCCTCTGCCTCCTCTCTCACTCCCAAGTCCCCACTCCCTGCCTATGAATGCTCCACACCTCTGACTGTACTAAAGAGAGCTCTTAAAAGAGCTTTTGGGTCTTTTCTTTTTTTTTTATAGAAATGCCAATTGCAGCAGCAGCACACTCGCAGTCTACAGCACTCAGCATGGACCTCTGTCTCCTAGATCATTGACAGAATGGTGCGCTGAGCGTAACGGCGAGTTAAGGGGACAGGCGAACTCCCGAACACAGTCACCCCAATTGGTTCACGACTTCCCGCCTGGTGCAGTGAGCAACCGACGCGACGGACCTAGGCAGGCGGCTGGCTGATGAGTGTGCCAGTCAAATCGGGGGCGTTTCATTACTGTACTGTCAGCTGACAGTTCCAGAGGCACACTCGTGATCGGCGCCTTCATTCCTTCAAAGGCTCCCCCCACCCTTCTGAAAAAAAAACCAAAACACTACCACTAAAAAAACGGAGCTCTGCACCACAAATACCTTAGGTGCCCCAGTGAGCAGGCACAAAACAGCAGTAGGTGTCCAGAGGTAAAAGTGCCTGCCCTGGGGCACCTAAGGTATAGGAATTTCGCACCCTGCCTTGGAGTAACTCTGGATGACACCTTATCTTTTGTACCTCTCGTTGACAATCTGGCAGCTACAGTTAACAGAAGACTGGGTGCCTTGTACTGTAACAGGAACAACCTCACTGGGGATGCTAGATGCCTTACTGTGGCCAGCTACATTCTGTAACTTTAAGGCCCCGTCCACACTACACCGCTCAGACCCCGTAATGGACAGAAACCGTTACAGCCGGGGAGTGGTACAGTGTGTCCACACTGCAGCGGTGACCGGTACGAGACCGGTACCGCCAGTCCACACCTCGGGAACCGGGCGACTGTTACAGCAGCGCCAAGCCACAATGCAGCTCACGCGCGCTTGATGGCACCCTGCAGGGGCTCAAGTATCGTCGATCCACTACCGCCGTAACGTTACAGAGAAGCGGGACTGGTTTTCATAACCGTTGTTGAAACCACCTCATATGTGGTTTCAACAACAGTTACGAAAATGCCTTCTGTAACGTTACAGGTGTAAACGCAAACCATTGCAGTAATGGTTTGGGCACTCTGTAATGTCACAGAGGCGTAGTGTGGACAGGGCCATAGATTATGGTCTCCCTGTCTATGGTGCTGACTGTGACACAGTGTTAAAGAGCAAAGCTGGTCTGTAATAAGGTGTTCCACTTTTTGTACTTGGTGCAGATAACCACACTCACAGTTGTACCCTTGACACATTCACTAACTGGCTTTTTTTAACCAGATGACTAAAGCTCCAGATCCATCTGCTAGCCAAAAAGGCACTCTTGGGCCTAACACCCCCGTGATTTAAGAAACTGCTTCTGCACCATCTCCAACCAATACAACACCAGGTACGTGTCCAGGAATACCTTTAAACCTCTTTTCAGGCATACTCAGCTAGGCAAGCAGTCATTTGCTGTCAGGGCTGCTAACTGGTTAAACAAACTGCCTGATACACTACTGAATTTCCCCAAATTTAATCCGTTTAAGAGACCTTTATGATCTGCCTTTGCAGTCCAATGCAACTGTAACCTTTAAAACTATTTTATTCAGTTTCTCTCTGAAAATAATTTATGACTTTTTATACAACAATCTTATGGATTTTTTTTTTTTCAAAACTTCATGCAATTGTTCTGTCTTACGTGCTCTGAACCTGATTCAACTGCATTTCCTCTGGAACTGCTTATTGTACTTGTAATGTTTTTGTGACTATGTATTTCCCATGAAACCTTTGTATATGAACACTTGTACTCAAATGTAATCTCCAAAGTTTTCAATAAAACTAAATAAATAAATGTATGAAATGCAAACTGAATTTACATAGATACTGTGGTTTTCAAAGTTTTCTTTCAGACATCAGCAGCTCTTAAATGAGGGACACTATCAACCCCTGTAAGCCTCAAAGCATCCCTAGTTTTAAAAACCCATGTTATGGAAGAGCCCACAATAAACAGCAGGGGGTGGGCATTTGTCTGTGAGCATGTCCACTGAGTGACACCTGAGCAAGCAGGGGGAGGGGGAGAGGCAGGGCTGACAGGCAGGTAGGTACCGCCCAACAGGGGCGGGGGTAGTGCTGATAGACAGGTGAGTTCCATGGGTAGGGATGGTTCGAGGCTGGGGAGGAGGTACAGCAGACTATTTAAGAACAGTGCCTATGGGGCTCTCCCTCTTTGCTCCTCTCTCTCCAGCCGAAGATAGTGAATACCAACCAAGACCACCTGGTGGCTTATGTCTAGCTGACTTGTAATGATGATCAGTTGATTAATAAACACATAGCTGTGGCCATTTTCTCTCCATTTCTTGCTGCATGTCTCAGTTTATGCAGGTGGAATGGGGGGATCTGTCCCCTATAAGACAACGATTGTTATAACATGGGTTGTGGAAAATGAACAACCCAATTGGTGGAGTTGCTCTGCATGCCTGTGGATTAAATACCCTATTTTAATCCACGGTTCTATGGAGTGACTCTGGAGATGAACCGCCAGGTCTCGTTATCTGTAGAGGAAAGGAAAGTTGACTGGCAGCCATGTAAACTCCCAAGTGAGTGGGAGTGCAGCATATATCTTCTGCCTTGTCTGTCTCTTAACCACTGTATATGTCTGTCAGCAATATTCCTTCTGTGGTGTGGGGCTGGTGGCAAGGGAAAACAGCACCGCAGATTTCACTGGTACTGTCACGGCATCATGGGCAAGAAACACAGAGAGGGTGAGAGAGGGGCACAGGGACATGGGCAGCAAGGTGCCAATACACAGGAATAGCAACCCTGACATCACACTGTCATCTCTGTCCTCTCTGTGTCCACGTTTGCTGCTTCAGTTTGCCATGCACCCCCCCCCAGAGAGTGAGCAGGGAAGCACGGTGGAGAGAAATAGTGCACGCGCGCACACACACACACACACACACACACACACACACAGTGACACAGAGATCAGGACTTGTATTTCACAATTTCTGTAGTGTTCCCTCTCTCTCGGCTGTCATGGATGCCTCTGTGTCTGCAGGCAGTTTTGTCAACAAGAGGGATGCAAGAAGAGATAGCAAAATGGTGACGTGAAGCAGCTGCTGGTGCCCCCCCCATCATCGGTGAGTGAGAGAGAAACACTGTCCTCCTTCTCTTTCTATGAGTTTATTGTTAGTGATGTTTCCCAGTTGCTCCATTAGACAGCGTGACCATGAGGAGACAGAGACAGTAAGGAGAGTGGGGACAGGGCGCCTGCATAAGTGACCATCTGCTGAGCGGAATCCCGCCCCCCCACCACCACCACCACCCAAGCAACTGTGTTAATTTGTTGCTTCCCCAACAGCCATACATGTATGTTATGCACAGCAAATGTGATAAATCATACTAACGGTATATTTCTAGCATTTGTGAGTTCATAACATACTGGAAATATGTAGTGCTTGTACAGGACTACTTCTCCACTCGGCAAGATACAATTACATTTCTTCTTTTTTACGATAAATAAAACGCTTTTTCGTAATTTCTTTCAGTTTTGTAATGAACCCATGTTATAAGTGCAATAACCCACTCTAGGGTATGGTGTTATTGGGGATTAAGCATCACCTCAGGTGCTGTGAGGACAACATACTCGGGGTGTTGATTAATCCCCATAACACCATACCCTGTTGTTGGTTATTGCTTACTTAACGTTCTGTAAAGACTGGTGATGTATCTGCTTATTTGATTCTGATTCTTTTTTTTTTTCTATTAATAAATGACAAACAGCCCACCCTACTGGTGCTGCCACACAAAGACATGTTTGTGTGCATTCCTTGATCAACTGCCACTGCATCTTTCCTGCATTTAAGCACATCCTCAACACAGTCTAGCCACTCATTACGCAGTGGCAGTTTCGGACGCTACTGCATCATGAGTGGCTGCACTCTTTGGTGGTAGTGTTTCTAATGCTCAGGTAGTAAACAATAAAAAAGCACAGATGCAGGATATGAAGCAAAATATGGCTGCTTATTGTAAACATACAGTAGCATGCATTTCCGTTCTACTAAGTAAGGAGGCAGATAAAACTAGCAACATCATTACATTTTAGAGAAGGTAAGCAATTATAAAATGTGGGTTTCTAATTAGAAATACAGTAACATGATGCAAAACAGTTGACAGTGTCCCTTTAAAATGCGAAACCGTCCAGCGTTATCACAGAAAATAATTTCAAAAGTTCGCGAATTATTCCTAAACGTCTGGCGACTGTCCTCCATATCACACTAACAAAACATTTGCTCGATATGAACGTTTTACATATTACAGCCTTCATAAAATTGAGCAAGCGCACTTTTTTGGTGCCTTCTGGGAAAAATCTGGAAATCTAGCTATTTTATTTGTATGCAGGTGCAGCTAAATGTCGGTCAGTATTCTATTGGTCCTGCTGTAGTTATTTAGTCGTATTATACTGCTACAAATACATAACGTAATCCAGCAGAGACTGTGACAAAGGCGAGACAGATTAATGAAGCTAAAATCACCTGACTTACTAAGGAAGCATTGTTTGTCCTCATTTATGAGGGACGCAGACACCCTCTGTAATCCCTGGGCGCAAAAGATGATTTTACAACCCATAATTCAAGCAGCATTACTTACACTAGTGTGCCTGTTGCTCACCCGGCTCCTGCAATGTAGTCGGTCTACGCTGGGGAACTCCCAGTCCGTTGCTAAAGTCAAAACAGAACTAGAAGATGCAAAAACTCTTCTTCCTAGTTCTGTGAAAGTGTACCCCGCCCTCCGGCTGACGCTCCCTGCACATTAGTTCCGTGGACGACCCCTTCTGCTCGCTAACCCCACTAGTTCAGCTTGTGAGACAAAAAGGCCACCCAAGAACTGGTTAACATTTAAAAATAACATTCAAAACTGTGAGAGACGCAGAGAGTACAAAACACAGAGCATCTGAGTATCCACCCCCGCTGATGTAGTCGTCCTGTGTACAGTATAACCGCGTAACTAGTGTGCTCTCTCTGCAGCAAGTATTAGAGAGGGGGGCCCCGAAATCTGAGCACCATCCACCACTCCTTGACCCCCGGTAGTGGCACTCTATATAACAAGCATTTGTCAAAGCCGAATGTTTGCTTTCTGGTATTAGCATTGGAAGTGCAGGAGTCAGACAGATGCAGAATAGGAATGGCAGTGAAGTATTGAACTTCACCCGCACCACACCTCCACCCTGCAGAGATGGACAGGCATTGGGGTATGCTTTGGGTCCTCGCGCATAATGCTCACGCCATTTCACCTCACCCTAGTCTGCAGACACCGACAAGTGTTGAGGTGTGCCTTGGTGTGTTCGGCACACCCCTGATGCCTGTCAGTCTGTACAGGGTGGGATGCTGTGGTTAGGAACCGTAATGCCCTGGGCATTTGTTGGTATTTGCACTACAAATTTTCAGCATTGCCTTTTTGTGACCCACACCTCATGAAAGTATTTAGTACCACTGCTCATGAGCAGTTGCACTGTGATTTTGTTAATCTGTCTTGAATGTTGATTTGCTACAGCAACTGCGCCATTTTGCGCCAGAAGTGCGAAAACACAGTTCGGGCAGGATATGAAAAATGACAGCTATCCTCTTTGTAAGGAGGTGTGGAAAAATGACAGTGTTGAAAATCTGGAGTGAAAATATAAAAAATTCTCGAAGTTACGAGCGTACGTGGAAACTGCACAATGCACGATCATAATACAGTCATTTTGTGAAATGTCCTCACCAAATTTTCAACATAGGCATTTTGGGACCTCCACTCATAAATAGTGTCACTGTGATTTTGGTAATCTGCCCTGAACACTGATTTCCCACAGCGACCGTGCCATTGTGCGCCACATGTGCGAAACCACATTTCAGGCAGGATGTGAAAAATGACAGTTGTACTGTTCTTTTTTTTTTTTTATCAATATCTTTTTATTTGTCTTTTAAAATAATTACAGACAATACTTACAGTATATGAAACGATAACAGTTAACATACTTTAGTACAAAAGAAAATATAATCTCAATAAAAAAAATTTGCATCCTAATCAAGATGCTAAATTAAAGAATAATCTGTATTATAAGAGATGCTACTTCTAATATAATCCAAAAACAACCATTTTCTTTATACTGTCATTGTTAAAAGAGAATATGGACCTCTACATTTCATATTTTCAGAGGATGCAACCTTATAAGCATTACCTTAGACTTGTATAATTGCTCTGAATAATATATTTCTTATAATTGTTAATAAACATTCCCCTATTATTCTTTTCCAAAAGTAGCACTCGCCTCTTACTAAGAAAAATGAAAGATCTGAAAAGAAAAGAGCGATATAAGAATGACTAGAAGAGAAAATACAGACAAAAAGTTACTAATAGATCAAATATTGCTCTGTATTAGCATCAAATATAATATCATAGGAAGAAAGGTTTCCAACATTGTTTTACTGTTTGCTGAAACATAATGTGCATACACTTATGTAGAAGTAAGGAAAGCATATATTGTTCCCCATTTATAATCAAATATGTGCTTTTGCCCTATCATGGAGTGTGCTATTTTTTCTAAACGTGAGATTTCTAGGCATTCATTCCTCCATTCTGTCATTGAAGGGGCTTTATCACCTATCTAGTTCCGAAGAATAACATTTTTAACTGAAGCTGATATGATTTGAACAGTGTATTTATGCCCCTTAGTCCATGTGAAGGTTTCATGAAAGTGCCCAATAAGACATTTCCAAATTTAGTTTGCCCTGAAGCCAAGGCAGAGCATTAAACAACCTAATGATATTTTGCCATAAGTCTTGAATTTTTTCACATTGCCAAAACATGTGAATCAAATTAGCATGTTCTTTTCCACATTTATTGCAGATAGAAGAGTTACAAATACCCATCTTAAATAGATGAAATTGGGTATAATATAAATTGTGTAAGGATTTAAATTGAACCAGTTTCATATTAACTGTCTTAAAACACTTTAGAGAACTACTCCAGTTGGTTTCCCATTCCCAATTTTCAGCATTTTCCCCTACAACGTTTGACCACCATCTAATATTTTCTTGGTCTATACCACTTAAACATTCTATAGTGTATGGTAGAACGCAGTTAACCCAAGAAAATCATCATTTATTCATGTTGTTATACCTTCGATGTGACGTGTGACTGTTGTTAACCCATCGTTCACACGTCACATCGATGGCATAACAACCAATTCAGCCTCGCGACTGTCTCTAAGGACGCCTGTGGCACCACGCGACTAAAACAGACTCGCAGTCCTGCAATTATTGGAATCGTAAAATTCAAAATAAAAAACATTTTTATGCCCCACAGAAGAGGAAGCGTATTGCCATTATCTCGGACTCCTCATCCGACAGTGAAGAGTAAAAGGTAAAGACGTACATCCAGTCAAGCCATAGTATTATTAATTAAAATTAGTGTAACTTGCCTTTTCTTTTTTCAACAGATCACAATGAACCGCTTAAGAATCGAGCGAGCAGGCGAAGATCTCCACCATTTCACAGCACAAAATGCGTGACTTTTGACCTACATGACTTTTAACCTACTGAACTAACTATTGGATAGCAGCAGTCACATGGCAGTCACTGACCCTTGACATGCATCTTTCGCCGTTTTTTTTCTTTCCATAGCAGTTCAAATTGCTTGGCTCTGATTTAAAATAAAAGTGTTAACAATTACCGCCAATGTTAAGCGTTTTCATTTATTGCGACTGAAACAGCGATCATAATCTTCTACTGCAAGGTAAGCAAATTATCTGTTCACTTCGAGCTGTGATACACACCTTGCCCATACACTATAAAAGACAATGTATGGGCATCGGTGGTCAACTGCACTGAGCTAGCATCTTGTGACTCCCTTGGCAACCTAGGTTGACCTCTCAAGCTGTGCTCTCGAGGTTTACCTAGGTTGCCAAGGGAATCACTCGATGCTAGCACAGTGCAGTTAACCACCGATGCCCATACATTATCCTCTATATTAATAATGTATAAAAGTTTGATCTAGATGGATGTAATTGTATACATGCAAGAAAAGCTGTGGTGTTGTCACTCATCTTAGTTTTGTTTAGATCATTTTGGTAATGCCCTAAAATGCTTGTTGTAAGGGAAGCATATTTATAACAGTCTTGAGAAGGTATCCCATATTTTTACATTATGGAATTAAAAGGAATAATCACACAATTTGCCATAATATCTCTAATATTGGATATTCCCTTATCATACCATTCTTTAAAATGAACCAATGAACCATCTATTAAAATATTAGAATTGCCCCATAAGGATTGAGTAGATGAATATTTTATGCCCCTTTTCAGGAGATTTCTCCACACAGATACCAATTGAAGTCCATCTGAAATTATCTTATTCTTAATACTTTTAAGAGGCTTAGCAAAAATGAAGGTCAAAATATTAATATTTTGAGTTCTTAGTATATCCCTTTCTATGCATAACCATTCAAGTATTTCTTGTTCATTAACTGAATGATTGAGCCATCTTGCAATCTGAGACATTCTACAAGCTAAATAGTAGAAGTGTCAGTGGTTCAGCAGGTAGCACACTCGCCTCTGAGGCTGGGAGATCAGAAGGCTGTGGATTATATCCCCACACCAGGCACTTGGGTTAATATCCCAATACTGACACTGTAGTGCAGCGTGAGGGGGTTGCTGCACTCCTGAGGTGCCGTCTTTTGGATGAGATGTTAAACTGAGGTCCCATCTGCCTATTCTGGTGGTAGTTCAGGTGGATGTTAAAGATCCCATGGCACTTCTCAAAAAGAGTAGGGGAATTTTTTATTGCAGATAAATTACATCACAAGAAAACTCAATACATCACAAAAAAATATAAAGAAAAAGAGAAATAATGAAATTTCAAAATAGAAGATCCATAAAATTCCAATACATAGCAAATTTTCTCCTATCCAATTGCAAAAATTCAACAGATTTAATCTTTCGTATTGCATTCTCAGTTTGTGAAATAATAACAGAGTTTGGCAGTGCAACATGTTGAGTATGAAACAAACATCGGGCTTGCCACAAATAAAATTTTATGCTAGCAAAAATAACATTAAGTGTACTGGGATGGTATCTCTGAAAGAAGCCTGAATAATCCCCCAAAATCAAGGATTCATAGGTGATAGGTCCCCAATTCCACTTATTTCTTAGGGCTGACCAAAAAAGGGTAATATACTGACAACTGATAAAAAAAATTATCTAAAGATTCTAACAAACCTTGACACCCTGCCCGTAAACAATTCCTCTCTTCCACAACCTTGTGTTTCCAATTCCCTCGTACCCCCAATCTACCAAAACAACATAACCAAGTCACAGCTCGCATATGGACTGGAACCCGAGGATCCCTCAAAAGTTTAAAAGCAAATTGTAGGTTAGATGGATGATACTTGGGAAAATCTACCTGAACTGTGAAGTTCATTTCCATAATCCGATGATAAATCTGCTTCCTATTCATTAAAAAGGCTTCATTTTTTTGACAAACGCCACAATCTCAATTTCTTAAAACTAGGAACTGCAAACTCAGGAATGTCTAAACCTTTAACCCCCAACCCCCAATACTGAAAAAAGGCACTAAACAACTCATCAGTCCAATCAGCCCATATGTCCGTCGTACCTCCTGGGCAATCATGTAAGATAGAACTAAAAAAGAATGAAAAATAAAAAACGACCTGATTTATCATATCCAAACCCCTGTCCTTAACTTGCAAATAAGTGAAATCCCTCTTAATGGGGTTTAATCTGCTACCCCCAAAGCATTTGAAAAAAACAACTTAATAATCATGTTTCACGTTGCGTCGGTATAGGAAAAACATAACTAATATACAAAAGTATTGGTAGAAGAAATTTTTTTATGATTAAAACCCTCTTTTTTTCTGAAAGGGTCCAAGATTTCCAAATCTGCACCTTTCATTCTCCTATCACCAGTTTATCATTCCAATTGAGAAAAGCAGTATCACAATTCCCACAATATACCCCTAAAATCTTAATCTGAGAAGAAATTATATTTATAGGTCCAAGCCTGGAAACCGGAGTGCTCTGGCCTAATTGCAGGCCTATACATTTATCAAAATTAAGTCCCACTCCCGAGAATCCTGAGATATCTTTAAAAATTTGTACAGCTCTAGCACCTGACGCTGAATCCCGTACCATAAGGCAAATATCATCAACATGGGCAGAAATTTTTGGGGGAGTAATGTCTAAAGATGGAGAAATCATTAACAATCCATCTAATCAAAGGATCCAAAACAAAAGTAAAAAGTAGAAGGCTTAAAGAGCAGCCCTGTCGAACTCCCCTTCTCAAAGCAATACTGGTGCCTATTAGTCCATTAATCACTGGAGAGAAAGAAGCACTTTCATACAACAACATGATCCATGTCAAAAATTGAGTAGGTATCCCATAGTGTTTCAAAACAGTGAATTAAAAGTCACGTGAAACGGTATCAAAAGCTTTTCCCTGATCCAAGGCTAATAGGAATCCCAAAAATTTATTTTGTCTGCCAAACTCAGTGAGAGCGCTCAACAATAATAGATTTTGCTTGATATTCCTACCAGGAACAAAGCAAGTTTGTGCAATATGGATCAACACAGATGCTACCCTTTGTAGCCTAGTACACAAAATAGAAGAAAAAATCTTGTAATCCGTGTTAAGAAGGCTTATAGGCCTTCAATTACATAGATCACATCTGTCCCCTGATTTATAAATAAAAAACACTAGTGCTGAAACAAAATCCTGCACAAAAACCTCTGTTGTCTTATCTAAAGCATTAAACACATGAGATAGAATAATACTTAATTCATCCACATTTTGCTTATAAAAATCATGCGTCAGGCCATCCACACCCAGAGAAACCCCTGGCTGCAATTTAGCAATAACCTCCCTAACTTCAAGAGCAGAGATAGGCCTTTCCAATTCAGTTAATAAAGCAGGGTCCAATTGAGGAATTAGAAAAGGTATATCTGTTCCCCAGTCCTTCAAAAAAACAGATTTAGAACCTAAAAAATGAAACAAGTGAGAATGGACAATACCTAAAATTTCTACATCTGAAGTTTTTAGACTACCAGTACGGTCATACAAACCAGTCATGACCTTATGAGATACTGTATCCTTACTGGCCGCATAAGGATTGGAATATGGCTGTTTCGTTGTACCATATCGACATTCAGCATTAAAAAAAGATGCTCTAGCAGAATGGTAAGAAAACATATTTGATTTAAGCACAGCCAACTGGGATTGAATCCTACTATCTGCAACATTAGGTAAAGACATTAAGGTATGGAACTGATCCCGTAACTGTAAATAATGCAAATAATCTTTATTCCCATTAAGTTTACTAAAGTCTATAAAAAATTTTCTAAATTCAACTTTGGTATCCACCCACCAATGTATCCAATCGTCATACAGTTCAGCCACCGATTTTCTATAAAAAAATAATTCTGATAATTTCTGTTTCACCACAGAATGTTGCAACAAAGAGGCATTTAATTTCCACCTCCTTGTGACTGAAAGAAATTTAGGGGGGATATCTTTTAAGGAGACCTCACAAAATAATAAAACATGATCAGTAAATCCTGAAAAAGAAAGTCTAAATTTCTGAGGGTATAAAAATTGGGAAAGGAAAAAAAAATCAATCCGAGTAGACAAGGAACTCCTTAAAAATGTTGCCCTTTTATCCCGGTGTAAAATTCTATATGCATCCTTAAGGAATGCAAGTAATAAAGTGTCTTGTAGAGCATGTGAATCACAATAGATTTTTTTTTGCAAAGTGTCTTTAAACTTTAGATCCAAACCACAATTCATATCCCCACCCCAAACCACATGTCTGTCAGTAAAAAGAAAGGGTTTAATATAACCAAACAAATCAACCCTAGCCACTTTACTTTGTGGGGCATAGATGTTATTCAAACAAATGGAGAAGCCATGCCAACAACAATCCACTAAAAAGGCTCGACCGGGAAAAATATCCACAATCTTTGTTACAGAAATATGAGTATCATGGAATAATATCCCCAGCCCATCTGCAGCATCCTCTCCAAATGTCCAGTAAGAAATTCCCCAGGGCCACAATTTTTTGGTATGAAGGACATCCTGTAAAGAATGTAACCTTGTTTCCTGCAAAAATATAATATCAGCGGGAACATCTTTACAAAAAGATAAAAGTGCAGCCCTGTTTTTAAAGTTCTGAATACTACGGACGTTGAGGGATGCTATGCATAAAGAAGCCATACAATAGGATAATAAAGTTTACTCCTTATCCTTTTTTTGCTTTCTACTCACTTTCTTTTTAACCCCTCTCCCAGATATAGTGTTGTCATCATCACACTCCATCTCGGAAACTGCTTCTGATCTAGAAGAGCCATCAGATTCAGATCCAATATCTCCATCTTGGAACAACTGAAAAGTGTTCTGTAGCGGAATTTGCACAGAATGGGCCTTAGTTTTACTCCCAGACCTGGTCACCCTTTTTGGGAGTTGAAACTCAGCTCCGGGGGAGGGGCATAGGGTGTTGAAGTACTGGTACTGCCTCAGAAGCTGTAGAGGAGGAAGATTCTGTAGGAGGAAGAGCCTTAAAAACAACAGTACCCCCAGAAAGGTCCTGGTCAGGTTTACCAGGATCAGAAGGAGAAGCAGCAATATCAGTTGGACCATCTACCTGTGGGGGGGATCCTCCTCAGCCGTAGATGGAGGCCTATGAGGCCTACATCTATCCTGGGCCTGGTTGATAAGGGTGTCTTTATCAGGGCCACCAGGCCTATTTTGACCTGCCCAGGGACACTGGTGGTACGCATGGCCTTGCTCATCACATAGGTTACAACGAAATGTATTCCTACTTACAGTACTGTCATGATCGTAGTCCCCACACAAAGCACAACGTACCCTATCACAGGTACTACTAAGGTGTCTACCACTGCCACACTTACAGCAAGCTTTCAGTTGTCCAGGGTAAAAACATACCCCTCTATCTTTCCCCAAAAAGAAACTGTTAGGAATATGTTTAACTTCATTCTCAATCATCCACAATTTCACTTTAAACCTCAAATTCCCAGTCCAGATACCCTCCGAATCCATAATAGCTTCAGGAGGGCCCAAAACATCACATTTCTTCCCCAACCAAAACAGAATATCTCCCACATTAGCACCTTCATTTCTAAACATAATAACAACAGTTTTAAAGAGGGGTTTAGTTAGGGGAATCACCCAAAAGGGTGTCCATAAAGTGGCTAATTTAAGAGTCTCATATTTCCTCCAAAAGGTGTCCAAACCTCTAAAGGTTTTAAAACTAATGTCAAAGTTGTCTTCGCCCTTGATATTAATAAGGGCAAAAATATCCCCAGCCTGAAAGTTCATAGATGCAATCAATAATGTCCGGGCCACATAAAGCCTGTCAGGGTGCTCTTGTAGCCCACCACGATATCGCAGTCTAACTGCATTGCACCAAGGAGCCTGTTCCACTTTGTTACCCTTAAAGAAATCGGAGGAAAAAGGGCCTCGTGGATGTTTACCATCTTTAGGAGAAGGGGGGGAGGCCCTAGGAGATCTGGTCAGGGAACAATGATCAGAGTGTCCAGGCACAACAGCCGACATCCCCACCTCCACATTAGACCCCCTCATCCCTTAAAATCCCTGTGGCCCATGAAGAGTGTCCAAAAACAATAGGGTAATCAGAAATAGCAACAGTACCTGCCACAGAAGGCCGAGGAATACCATCTGTTGAGCCCGTAAAAGTAATCCATTCTGTATCAGGAAACCAGTGACCATCAGCCTGCTGTACCCATCCTGCCCTAGAGAGAGATAATTCCTTCTACCATTCTGCTCCTGGAAAGGGATTGTCTTGGTCCAATAACAGTAGCTTGCTTCTGCATTCCTGCGGCGTTCTCCTCCGATGCGTCAGATGCTACTGACACCAAAACTTTACTCCTGTTAGCCACTCGCTGACAAAGTCCAGCACTGCTAGTATGGCAGGAAACCACCTGTACAGGCAAACTCTCTTTCCGAAGGTGCTCCATTACAATCTGGGTCTGCACTTGTTGAGCCGATTCATTCGCTGTCTCCGCCACCTCCAATGCAAGAGGTGCATTAAGCGGGCTTACTAAAGCAGCATCACAAACAGTTTCAGACCTCTCAGTATCCCCTCGGGAATCCACAGCCGCGGTCGGGGAAAAAAACCACCAGCTGCCTTGAAGAAACAACCTCTTCATCTGACATCCAGACCCAGACTACCGTCCATTCCGAAGGACCGCAGCTCCCCCTACCATCGAGTAGGGGAATTTCCCCGGTGCACTGGCCAAATTTCCCCCCGTTCACAAAAAATACCACTAATGGCTTAATCTGGTTCAAGGTCAGTTGGCATTCATCTGTATCCATATCCATCTGTATCCCCCTCCCCCGGGTCGTGCCTGAAAATAGGCAGAATTTGTCTAGTGCACTTACCCGGTCAACAAAAACTAAATAAATAAAAATCTGGGAACTTTAACCCTCCATTCCTTTTAAGCCTAGACAGCTTGCTATGAGCCATTTTGCTTCTTTTATTATTCCACAAATATTTATTGACATTCAGAGAGGAAATTGTTCCAGTCCTGAATAGAGTGTATATACAGAAGCTTGGCAGAAAGGTTACTTTCCGGATAACATGATGAAAAGCTTAATCACCCTTATTCTTAAACCAGGGAAGGAACCAGATAATTGCAAAAATTACAGACCTATATCACTCATTGATACAGATAAAAAATCTTGGCAAAAATTCTTACCGACTGATTAGAACAGGTTATGCATTTTCTAGTGGACAACAGACAGGTAGGATTCATGAAAGGTAGAATGGCAGTAGACAATACTAGGAAGTTATTTCATGTTCAAGAGGTTGCAAGTACATCAAAAAATGCTGCTGGTCTACTTGTCCTAGATGCTGAGAATGCCTTTGATAGGGTGTTATGGCCTCATATATTTAACACCCTTAACTTATGTGGTTTCCCACACAGTTTCTCAAAATGGGCCAGTATACTGTACAGCAGCGGTTCTCAAATGGTGAGGCCAGCCTCCCAAGGGAGGCCCCATACTGTTCCAGGGGAAGCCCAGTCAAGTCTGAGAATGTATAGTATTTAAAATTTTAAGTTTTGGATGTTTGGTATGAAGGGATGAAGCAAACATAATATGGATAATGGCAGGTGACTTTCTTTACTTATGCACAAATTGGTCACCAGGAAAGGCCCTGAGCCAAAGCTTGTTTATACTGTAGGTGTGTATTTACATGTAAATTGGTGACTAAGAAGGCACACTGAGTCAAGGCTTGTTTCTACAGTAGGTGTTTATATGCAAATTAGTTACTGGGAAAGGCACACTGAATCAATGCTTGCTTCAACAGTAGGTGTTGTTTATATGCAAATTAGTGACTGGGAAAGGCACACATGGTCAAGACTTGTTTCTACAGTAGGTATTTATTTATACATAAATTGGTGTCTGGGAAAGGCACACTGAGCCAAGTCATGTTTCAGGTGTGACCTTGGTAAGGGTACAAGAAGTTCCTTAACCAGGGTAAGAGAGGGAGAGATGATGTGGCTAGCTTACCTGTTCCACATAAAAAGGATATAAAGTAATGAGGGTCCAAGACTCAGAATGGTGGAGTGACAAGGATAACCTGGGGTGTGGGGTTTGGGGTGGAGAACAGTAAGTTGAATAAAAAGAGAATATACTCCATCAACATTATTAGTCCTGCTTGATTCTTGGTGTATTGGGCAAAAGTATGATTTTTTATGGGGAGGCCCAAGATTTTTTTCAAATTTGAGGGAGGCTCGAAATCTGTTCCATGGCTTGGGGGAGGCTCACTATTACAAAGTGTGAGAACTAACGCTGTACAGGAATCTATCTGCATCTGTTATAACAAATGGTTTAATATCATGTGGTTTTAATCTCTTAAGGAGAATTAGACAAGGCTGTCCTTTGTCCCCACTACTTTTTAATTTAACGGTGGATCCATTGGTTAGGAAGTTAGGAATAGATTAGGGTATAAAGGGAATTCCTATTAAGGGAAAAGAGTATCTCACTTCACTCTATGCAGATGATATTATTATTTCAGTGCAAGATCCAACACACTCCATTCCCAGGATTCTTCAAATACTACATGATTTTAGAAACATCTCTGGATATAAATTAAATAAAGACAAATCAGTCTTTTTACCCATCAAGAGGTTTTGTGTAAAAAAGGATGATGAAAACATGGGAATCAGATGGGAAAAAGAGAAAATAGATTACTTGGGTATCACTCTTCATAAAACAGCTAAAAAACATGTATAGAAAATCTAAAGAAGCTTAAGTTGGATATTACCAATTCTCTGGCTAACTGGAATTGCCTGCCATTGGGGTTTTGGGGCAGAATGGAAGCAATAAAAATGAATATTTTACCCAAAGTGCTGTTCATATTCCAAATGGTTCCTTTCTTTATACCCAAAAGATGGTTCTCAGAAGACAGCTGTATGGTTCATAAAGAGGTGTGCAACAATGGTAATGCTGAAAATCTGGAGTGAAAAATATTACAAATTCTCGGAGTTACGAGCGTGCATAGAAACTGCACAACACACGCTTGTAACACAGTCCTTTTTTGGAATTTTTTCACCAAATTTGCAACATAGGCCTTTGGGGCCCACCATGAATAGTAACACTGTCATTTCGTTACTCAGTCCCGAAAGGTAATTCCGTGCAGTGACTGCAAAATCACCTTTTGGGACCGAATAATGACATGACAGTAACTGAATTCATAAGGTGGGGTCCCAAGGACCCCATTTTGAAAATTTGGTACCAAAATTCGCAGAAATGGCTGAGATATCCACCTAAGTTGAAAAAACCCATTTATGCCATTATACAGCTTACCGGCATTTCTTCAGTTCACGGTTGGCTTTGAAGAGTGCAGATGTGTTCCCGGTCCACCGAAGACTGTTGCGCCAGGCTCCAGTGGTAAGTATGGGATGAGGGGGGTGCGGGGATGTGGGTACTCAGAGGGTGGGTGTGGGTTGGGGGGGGGCACCAGACACAACGAGGGACCGTTTTCTACTTTTCAGGTAAAAAACAAAAAACATTAAGGGAAGTTGCTTTTTGCAGGTAGATTTGGTACGCTGGTGTGGGCTCCCATCATGCCACCTACATGTTTCTTTGGGGGGGGACTGCAGCCGATGGGGATTGGGGCCCCCGGCCGGCAAAAAAAAAAAGCATTTGTGTTGGGGGGGACATGATGCCAAGGGGAATTGGGCACCTCCTCAGCAAACAAGATCTACTGGGACATTATGCCAATGGGGAGTGGGCTCCCCGATGGCAAATGAACTAGGGAGGGGGCATACCAACAGGGGGATTGGGCACTTCCATTGGCTTTCATGGGGACTCTGAGGTGGACGGTGACAGCTGCTGCCATGTTACTGGAAATGTTACATCAGGCAAGGTATCACCCTGCAATGATGGGTCGCTCCCTCATTGCAGCAGTGATTTTGTTTCAAGTTGGTGGCACGCTTGCTGAACTATTGTCAGCAGCAGTGTGCCACCACATTGGGCAAAGAGGGCCAAGCCTCTAAATGCAGTTGGGGCATTGTCAGCCACGGTGCCGCACCTCCAAAACCTCGCTTCTCTCCTAAGCTGTCACGTAATGTTCTTGTACATGTGCGCAAGCAAACATAAAAAGTGGTACCTATGCTCATCTGGACTTTTTTGAACTGACCCCTTTTCTTGTTTTGGGTTTATACACTCGCACCCCTAAAATATCAATTTAAGGAGTCCGTCTTGGACCCCCCCCTTTTAGCATAACGTGAGGAGGCAGATTATGGTACACATACAGTGATGGCATAATACAGGTGTGATCTTGGCCTGAATCTAATCCATCTCAGCTCCAGAGCCCTAGTCTTCTGTGATTCTCCACATCCCACCATCAGTCTCTTTCAGGTTACTGATTTATTCACTTGTCTGACTTCAGCACATGCCAGTTGCTCAGGAGAAACATCAGAAATACTTTTCTAAATCTTAATTAAAAAAAAATCCTTTTCAAATTACCCTTTAAAAATAAAATGAAGCCTGTTCCCTTTTTTACCATTAACTCAAGGATTCCGGATTCAATGGTAATATTGGTGGGTCCACAAGTAGCCCATGCCCTCTCCCCCTCCAAAACACACCAGTCACATAAACATTGCATGATAAAAGCAAAAATGTAATTTAACTACACACAGTAAAGCCCCTGGAAGGCAAATAAATAAACATGGGTCCTCCAATTTTTTGATTAGGGCCCTCTGAAAAGCTGACTCTACAACACACACATACACCCATCGGCCCGGCCCAACCTCCCCCCAACACATGTGCAAAACTCACCATCACCACGGCCCAGCCCCCCCCACACACACAGACAGACCACCACCCCCAGACACAGCCAGCTCCTCCTCCCCTGCACACATGCCCAGCACTTCCCTCCACGTGCACACTCATGCACATGGCCAGCTACCTCCACACATGGCCAGCTCACACACACACACACACACACACACACACACACACACACAAAACCAGCCCCCCCACCCCACATAGGCAGCTCCCCATCCCCCTCCACAGACACATACATCTACCCCCCACACACACATATATAATTATTCAGTATTTAGTTTTTAGTATTAAAGTCATTAATTGATTTATTTTGTTTTTTTCCAACAGCCTGATATATTGCACAGGCAACTTGACCCCCTTCACCTCACTACCCACTTTAGCTATAACACGAAAATATGGTGTTGTATTTTTTTCGAAAGTTAGATAGAAGGTGCTGTTTTACTGTACTGTGCCTGTACTGTGTTTCTCATGCAACTCAATCCCTGACTGAGCCACTGTACAGGAGGTTAAAGCCGAACTTGCAAATACCATTTCATGCCCTCACAGACCAGAAACAGAGCCCCCACATGCTGACATGCTGCAACACCATCTGAACCAATTAACTGAACATTTCTGATGGAGATGATTACATGATAATAATAGTAATAATAATTTTATTTATAAGGCGCCTTTCGATCACCAAGGCGCCGTACATAAATAACAAATCAAAACAGTAAAAATCATTAAGAAATATAATTAAAACAAAACAATCATAACAGTCAGTGTTCTAAAATGCAGTTTACCATAAAAAAGTCTTTAAACCTCTCTTAAAGTCTTCCACAGAAGTGCACTCCCACAACCGACAGGGTAGAGAGTTCCAAAGGGTGGGGGCTACATACACAAATGCCCGAGCACCCTAAGATTTCAAATTCACCCTTGGAACCTCTAGCAACCCCTCATCGGCCAAGCGGAGTGATCGATTTTGATGATAAGGAACCAGAAATTCTTTCAGATAGCCTGGGCCCATATCATGTAGAGCTCTGAAAGTCATCAAACTGATTTTAAAGGTGATCCGCCACCGAATTGGCAGCCAGTGCAGTTCGCACAGCACCAGAGTAATGTGACAGGATCTGCTAGAACCTGTCAAAAGCCGGGCTGCAGCATTCTGCACTAGCTGCAGATGATGGATTTCAACCCCTGAAAGCCCTAGGTAAAGAGAGTTGTAATAATCCAAGCGCGAGGACACGAAGGCATGAACTAACGTTGGTAGGTCGGCAGATGGAACAAGATGCCGGATCCTGGCGATGTTCCTAAGATGGTAAAAGGAAGTCTTAATGACTGCCGACACCTGTGAGTGCAGTGTCAGCCCATCGTCAAGAACCACCCTCAGGTGCCACACCCATTCAGAGGTAGGGAGAGAAACGCCTCCAAGAAAAATTCTGGAAGGCGCATCAACAACCGACCCCCTTATCCGACGACCCATGTCCACAACCAGTACCTCAGTCTTATCAGAATTCAACCTCAGCCAGCTAGAATTCATCCACTCCTGGATTTCGGTTAGACAGCTATTAAAGACCGAGAGAGCTCCAATCTGGTCAGGGGCAAAAGAAAGGTAGAGCTGGTTATCATCTGCATAACAGTGAAGCCTCAGCCCATACTTCCTTACAGCGCCTCCGATGGGTAGCATATACACCGCAAATAACATGGGTGACAATACTGAACCCTGGGGCACCCCACAGGACAAAGCTGTTGAATCCAAGGAAAAAACCCCGGACACAATTCTTTGTGATCTTCCAGTGAGAAATGATGAGCACCATCTTAAGACGGTTCCAGATATTCCACAGAACAGCCTCAGGCATTCTATCAACACCATGTGATCTACGGTGTCAAAGGCTGAAGAAAGGTCGAGGAGAACCAAAATGGAACGTCTCTTCTGATCTCTAGCCATCAAGAGATCATTGAGCACCTGAACCAGCACTGTCTCGGTACTATGTCTTTTACAAAAAATGGACTGGAGGGGTTCATAGACGTCATGGATGGTCAAATGGTCTTCCAGTTGTACAGCCACTACTTTCTCAATCACCTTCCCAATAAAGGGAAGGTTAGAGATAGGTCTGTAGTTTTCCAGACAGTCAGAGTCCGCAGTAGCTTTCTTCAAGAGGGGTGTCACCACCGCCTCTTTCAGGGAGCTAGGAAACTCACCCGATTCCAGGGAGCACCTGACTATCTGAAAAAGGACTGGCCCAATGATGTCAATACAACCCAAAATTAGGGAGGTTGGTCCAGGGTTCAAACCACAGCATGTAGGGTGTATATGCTGGATGATCCTCATGACATCAATGAACTCCAGCTGACTGAAGGAACTCCAGGAAAGCCGAGGCACCATGATCTCACCCCAGTTCACGGCAATTCCCATAGAGTGTGATGGCAACAACTCAGCCCTAATGCCGGCCACCTTATTTACGAAGAACCGAGCAAGCTCATCACACTCCAATTGCGAAAAAACTTTCCAAACTTGAAGACAGGCTGGGTTGCACAGTCTGTCCACAGTTCAAAACAGCTGAGCTGGTCGATTCCGAGCAACCGCAATCTCCCTGGACAGGAACTCTGCCTTCTTACGGGTGATTGTGGATTGGTAGACCAAATAATGATCCATCAATCTAAGATTGTCAGCATCAAGGGTGGACCTTCACCAGCAACACTCTAACCTTCACCCCTGTCTCCACATCACCCTCAACGTCCCATCAAACCAAAGGGACTTGGGGCGGAGGGAGACGGGGGCGAACATGAACTGGAGCAATGAGATCCAGAGCCCCAGCAACGGCCGTGTTATAGGCCAACACGAGGGTCTCTGGATCACTGCTTACCAGTATGATAGATAGATAAATGCAATAGTACGAACATTACAATGTGAACTCACGCTTTAACTCTCTCCTTGTGGTTCCGAAATCTCTGGTCCACCATTCTGCCCCATTTCCCCGGTTCTGGGTGAACCCACAAGAACCTGTCTAAAACCCAGCTATAACAAATATAATTGCTTGAGTTAAGAAGTGGAGCAGACTTGTTACTCCAGTCAGCCAGTTTTGTTGCTTCAGTCACCATGTTGCATTCCTGGTCGCGCTCAGATAGACTGGCTTGCAGGACTGTTAACCCTGTAACCCACAATAACCTCAATACAAAAAATGTAAAAATTGAACCAAAGTAACTGATTTAACCCCCAGTTTAAACCCCAAATCCTGAGTGGGGGTGGGGTGGGGGGAAGAGACACCTTGTAGCTTGGGCTGGTGCCCGGGGCTGGGGTGTAGATACATCTTTCAGTGCATCTCACTGCTCCGGCCGTAATGTTAGTGTGTCAGTGTGTCTACAGAAAATATGCCTGCCACATAAAACAAACAAGTATATCTGAAGATCTCCCAAAGTTTAAACTTACTAGAAATATTTTCAGCAGCAGTAACAGTAGGTTCTCCATTACTAGCAGAGCAGATTCTAAATGCAGAATCTGGGTCAACAGGCGGAAACAAGAAAACACACCATGCACTGCATTGCCTACAGATCTTGGGGAGGCTCCATGACCAAACGCTATTTCAGTTTGGTGCGGAAATTCCATGGGCCAATCAGGAAATCTGTTCCTCTTGCCGTTTTTTTAGTGAAGGGGGAAAACCAGTGTCCCTGGACACTGGAATCCCAAATTGGAATAGACAGCTTGGCGGCAGCTCCCTGCTCCCTGGCCACACCTTACAGGCAAAAAACACTGATCATTACACATGAAAAGAATACCAAGTCAATTGAAGACACTGAGTAATGCATCTGCGATCTGCCTATAAAAAACACCCCTTTTCCTGGTTTTGGAAGATGCAGGTGCGTAACTTATTGACTATAGAGTTCCACTACCGGGCCTTGACCATAACATTGCAGTCGTGGCATTGTCTGACAACGTACTGCAAAATAATGGAAAAAGTCCTATCTAAATTTAAAGTAGACTGGGACAAGCAAGAGTGTCTGGGGCCAAAACTGGCTTTTGCAGTTACTCCTGTTGCACAGTGCACAGAACAGGGGTACAGCCAAACAACAAAAACATGTATACCATGACCATGTTTGTTTCTCCATCTGGCACAACAAACACATGTTTTGTACACCGTTGTACTATTTGTTGGCCCCCACCCTTGCACTGGTAAATACAGTTATACAGTGCTCCTTCAAGACACTGACATACCATCCCCAAAGCCTGTAATGTGTTGTTCTTGGGAATTACAATCTAAAAGGCCAGATCTTTTTCGGTTTAAATGCTTCATTGGCAAGCTTTTAAACTAGTCAAAGGGGGAGGCACTGACAAGCAGCAGGAAAATCCCAGCCTCTCCCTACAAAACAGGGTACTAAATGAGAAAAAGACAGAGGTAGAACGGTCAGTGGGGGATGCTGCACTGGAAGGTAAAGCCATCAAAAAATGGAGAGCAATGAGTACTAATGCCCGTAGTCTGGGTAACAAGCTTCCTGAATTAGTGGCCTTGATGGAGGAAGAACATCTGAATATCGTAGCAGTCACAGAAACATGGTACACACAAAACCATGACTGGGACATAAACATACCAGGATACACTGTGTACAGGAGGGACAGGGAGGGTAAAGAGGAGGAGGAGTAGTTCTTTACATAAGGAAGAAATAAAAGCAACAGAACAAAAAGGTACACAGGGAGAGAGAAGAAGCACTGTGGGTAAATTTGGAGACAGGCAATGGCACCACAATACGCATTGGGTTGTATACAACTCTTCTCAGGGGAGGAAATGGACAGGAAATGATAGAAAGTATACTTAGAATGGCAGAAAAAGGGAGATATTGCTGATGGGTGATCTGAATATGCCAGATGTTAACTGAGTGCAGTTGCAGCTGCCACTTCAAAAGTGGGGTTATTCTAGATGCCCTACAGGGGCATGTCTTAGACAACTAGTACTGGAGCCCACTGAGAGGAGCAATATTAGACTTGATTCTCTCAAATGGAGATGGTGAGAGGATTACAGATGTAGAAGTGGGTAGCCGTCTGAGACTAGCGACCATCGAACAGTATGGTTCACAATAAACACAGCAATAGAGTCAAGCCATACAAAGACTAAAGTACTGGACTTTAGGAGGGCTGACTTTGCCAAAATGGGTGAGTGCCTAAGGAACGCACTAGCAAATGGGCAGGAAGGAGGGGTGGAAGAACAATGGGGAATAATAAAACTGCCATCACAGAGTAACGCAGCCTTGTGTGAAGCAAATAACAAAACAAGACATGTAAGAAACCACTATGGTTCTCAAAGGAAGTGGCAGTGAAGGTTCAAGAGAAAAGAAAGCATTCAGGAAGCAAGGAATCGAGAAGGAGCAGGACAGAGAACTGTATCAGTTAAAGCAAAAGGAGGCTGGGAAGGCAGTCAGAACAGCAAAGGCCCAAACCGAGGAAAAGATAGCCAACTCAGTTAAGAAGGGGGATAAAACCTTTTATAGGTACATCAGGGAGCGAAGGAAGACCAAGGGAGGGAGGGATAGTGAGGCTTAATAAAGGGGAGGGAGGGTGGGCAGAGGGAGACTGTGAAAAGGCAGAGATACTAAACAAATATTTTTGCTCAGTATTTACAAAGGAAGAGGGGGAGGTACATAAAACAAACAGTAGTAACACTCTGGATACAGAAGTTGATACCGACCTATTTACAGAACAAAGGGTTCTGAAAGAACTCTTAAAACTGAAGGTGGACAAAGCAATGGGGCCTGATGGATTCATCCCAGAATTCTAAAGAACTAAGGGTAGAACTAGTGACACCACTGACTACCCTTTTAACAAATCATGGGAGGATGGGGTGGTACCGAGGACTGGAGGAGGGCAGATGTGATTCCCTTTCACAAAAGTGGGAGCAAGGCAGAAGCAGGAAACTATAGACCTGTTAGTTTAACCTCAGTGATAGGGAAAATGATGGAATCACTTCTAAAGGAAAGAATTGTCTAGTATCTAGAGGCCAGAGGGGCACAGGACCCTAGGCAGCATGGATTCACAGCGGGAAGGTCATGCCAGACTAATCTGATAGATTTCTTTGACTGGGTGACCAAAGTAGTAGATCAGGGAGGGCTGTGGACATGCCTACTAGACTTTAGCAAGGCATTTGACACAGTCCCACACAAAAGATTAATATACAAGTTAGCCAGCCTGGGAGTGGGTCCCAAGATGACAGATGACAGCCTGGGTAAAGAACTGGCTGGAGAATAGGACACAGAGAGTAATAGTAAATGGAGTCCACTCAGAAGAAAGGAGGGTTACTAGTGGGGGTACCACAGGGTTCAGAAGATAGGACTGTCCTCTTCAATGTCTTTATGCTACATTGCAGAAGGACTGGAAGGAAAAGTATGTCTCTTTGCAGATGACACTAAGATCTGCAACAGAGTTGATGCACAGGGTGGGGTGGAAAGGATGAGAAGGGATTTGGCAAGGTTAGAGGAATGGTCAAATGTATGGCAGATTAGATTCAATGCTAAGAAGTGCAAGGTAATGCACCTGGGAAACAAAAACCCAGGGGAAGAGTACACAATGGGGTGAGATACTAACAACAACAAAATGGAAAGGGACCTGGGGTAGTCATATCAGATGACCTAAAGACGGGCAAGCAATGTGAGAGGGCAGCAAGGAGGGTTGGGGATACTGGGATGCATAGGGAGAGGCATCACCAGTAGAAAACAGGAAGTTATTATCCCTCTGTACAGACAGCTGGTGAGACCCCATCTGGAGTACTGTGTGCAGTTCTGGAGACCCAATCTCCAGAAAGACATAGACAGGATGGAAGCTGTCCAGAGGAGGGCATACTAAATGGTGCAGGGTCTGCACGGAAGACATATGAAGAGACTTAAGGAGCTTAATATGTATAGCCTCGAGGAAAAGAAAGGGAGAGGGACATGATAGAAAGCGTTCAAGTACCTCAAGGAATCAACAAGTCCAAGAGGGTAGCATCTTTCAAAAAAAGAGGTGTGCAAGAACAAGAGGGCACAATTTGAAGATAGAGGGAGGGCGGCTCAGAGGTAATTTAAGGAAGTATTTTTTCACAGAGAGGGTTGTGGATGCATGGAACGGCCTTCCGGAGGAGGTTGTGGAGTCAAAATCAGTGGTGGAATTCAAGCATGCATGGGATAGTCATAAGGCAGTTCTGGGGGGTGGGGGTAGGAAGAAGTAGGCTGCTGGTTAACTAGGATCTGCAGCTTATCCAGTAGGTAGGGAAATGGGCAGACTGGGTGGGCCAAGCGGTCCTTATCTGCCGTCAAATTCTATGTTTCTATGTTTCTATCTTCTGGTTTTAACTCCCAGACATGAAATTACAGAAATAATTGACTGGTTCTTTCTTGTGTTTCATGGAACAATGGCAGCAGTGCGGAGCCTTGTTGTTGCCTTCTAACACAACATTGTACACCGTGGAGTACTGTATGTCTTTCCACAGCCCTGGCAGAGGCAGGGTGGTAATAATCAGATTAACTAAAAAGAAATTTCAGTGTGTGCTGTTATATCTAAAACATGGAAAGAGCTGCAACCCCACTCCCTGTATTAGTGTACCCACCAGTCTAACAGCCCTTGCTGGGGCATGGGCCATGGCCTCCAGAGTACTCCCCTGTCTAGGGGTACTGTAATCTGATGTTAATCTTGCTGGGAGCCTCTTGCAAACAGTCCTGTGACCAGGTCACCCTTCTCTCCTTTCCCCTGGGAGCTGCTGGAACAGGGGCACCTTTGGCAGATGGAGTAACCAATCCGACACATGGGGCTGGATTTTCACAGGTTGGCTCAGGGCTTGTGTCAAGTCCTGTGCTACCACACTTAATTTCTGGCAGCGCACCAAACAGGTTTGCTGCAGCTGCATCCAGTTTTAGTAGATGGAATGCAGATGTGACAGTTTACCTGATTCACGGTAGCGTGCGCGTATTTGGCGCCAAGCACCATAAAAAGGGTCCCCAGGACTGATGCAAACTAGAACACAAAAAGGTGGTCTGACTTACAGCAGTTGCCACACGGGATGTAAAATCCCATTCAATTGCCACAAGCCTGGTGCACCATATCTTTGATGCACCTGGGGCTCGCGGCAACCAAGCTGTTTTTAAAATCCAGCCCGTGGATTTAATATACTTGACTCTCCCTTACTAAAGCAGATGGTTCTTCAATACAGTTTATTCATACTGGTCACAGACCTAATTTACTCAACTTCTGCATGGTTACAGTAATTATAGTAGTCCTACATTTCTGTGTATCAGCTGGTCACCCTACAGCAGCTGCAGAGTGATCTGTAATCTTGGACTTTCTCAGATCCTGTTCCGATGGGTATCTCTGAGCCCTGGGAATGCCTCTCCCACCTTGGCTATATTTGGCCCTGGTAACACTACCCCTGTTTCCCAATGTACACCTCATGAGCTTTTAAAACAAGTATTTTCCTTCAACTGGATTTGAACAGATATGTTGGCAGGATGCAGATATGTTCATGGTCACAGCTTTTTTTGTCTTCTGGGCACACCAGACTGGCACCAGACTGGCAACCCTTCCCAGTGACCCTCCCGAAACTCCTGATGCCCCACACATAGTAGGGCCCATATTAGCAATAGCTCCACTTGCTGAAACCCCTTGTAGCCCATCACCCCATGGATAGCCCAGTGAGATGGCACACAAGTGCCCATTTTTAATTTTTTTAGGTGGGAGAGACCCTACTCACATTCTCAGAGAGAGTCTCCTACCTTGACTCATCATGCAGCATTGGTCCATACTCCTTTCATCCTCTGGTTCCTGGGGTAGCAGTCTTTGTAGTTCTGATAGCAACCCCCATTCATACACAAAACTCAATCCCTCTTTAGTGGAATCTTCTAGGTCCATTAGCTGGCACTCCTTGGTGTACCCCACAGATTCCCTCACCTGCCATAGGATTACATCTACTTGCCCCAGTTACACAGGGCCACCTCCTGTCCTGGGTTGAGAAATGTCCTGAGTGCCTGGGGTCTGACCTGGTACATGCGAGGCCTGCAGGTAGCTGTGCCATCTACCTAAAAGACTCACTAAAGGGTCTAGCCATGCCTGTGACTGACCTTGGATGCCCCACTCAGGTCTATCAAAGTACTACTGGGAGCACATCAAAAGTCTCTCACAATACTGTCAGTTTATATACCACCCAAAGACCCTAACACTGGCCTTTATAAAGTCTCGGATTACCTAAAAGCCCAAAAACACATAGCCGAGGCAATTATATTTGGTGACTTCAATATAAACTGGCTGTCAGCTTCCTCAGGCTCCATAAAGGATGCGCTATCGGCACTACATCTCTCTCAACTTGTCAGGTCTCCCACAAGAATTAACTACAAAACTGGGACAAGCACCTCTCTCGACTGGGTAATCTCAAACCGCCCTGACCGGTTCTCCAATGTAACTGTTCACCCTGACTCTCTAAGTGACCACTCCCCTGTCACCTGTAGCTGTACCAACAAATTCCAATCCCCACCACCTCTAACTATATTCAACAGAGTGCTTATACGTGGCCACCTGCAGCACCTAATACAACAACTTCGCTGTCAGGACTGGTCTCTACTGGACTCCTCTGCCAACACTAATGAAGCCCTTCAGCACTTTATCAGTACTTTCAATGCCGCTTGTGATGTATATACACCCCTCAAGAAAATGAAGGTGCGCGGCACTGTGCATCCCTAGATTAACCCTGATCTTCTTGCTACCATCAAAATGAGGGACCACCTCTGGTACTGTGCTAAATCATCAGACAAACCTCAAGACTGGCAAGGCTATAAAGCTGCAAGAAATTCCTGCACTCGGGCCATCCGCAAAGTGAAAAGCAATCACCATAGGGAGCAGCTTACCAACAGTTGGGGAGATAGCAGGAAATTCTGGTCAGTTATTAATGATATAACTGGAAAAGACCCAAAAAAGGCACCAACTATGATAAACCTCGACGGCTCCCATATACTGGATCCACTCCAAATTGCAAATACTTTCAATGATTCCTTTACTGATCTTAGCAATGTCCTACCACAAGATTTCTTTGAGATACCACCTTAAAGTCTGAGCACCAGCAGGAGAACAAGACAAATGATCACCCTCTTTTCTACTTTAAACACGTCTCTGTTGCCCAAGTCAAGAAACTACTGAGCAAAGTGCTGGGTAACTCACAGCATAGTGGGGACTCCCTAGACCTCAGACTAATCGCACTTACCGCTGAGGAAGTACTCCCACCTATCACTAAGATCCTTAACCGCTCTCTATCATTGTTTCAGTTCCCACAAATTTGGAAAACAGCCATTGTTACACCAGTTCATAAAGCTGGGCACTGTGCACTACATAGCAACTATAGGCCTATATCAATCCTCCCTCCCCTTTCAAAAATACTTGAGCGTATTGTTGCCAACCAACTACTGGACTGCCTCAGTAAATACTCCCTGTAGTGTGAACAACAACATGGTTTTAGAAAAGGGCACAGCACCACCACTGCTCTCCTTGAACTCACCAGCTCCATCCATGAATCTATTGACCAAGGCAGTCTTGTGGGGGCAGTCTTTATAGACTTAACCAAGGCCTTCAACATGGTTAATCACCAGCTTCTCCTTAATCAACTCTCTCTGACTGGCTTCTCCCCTGATTCACTGTCCTGGTTTGCAAGCTATCTTGGAGATAGATAACAATGCGTGAAGATTTCCAACGCTATCTCAGACCAAAAACCAGTTCGGTCTGGTGTACCCCAGGGCTCAATTCTGGGTCCCCTACTATTCAGCATCTTCATTAACAATTTGCCATTTGCCTGCCACCTGCATGCACTGCTCTATGTGGATGACGCTGTTATTTTTGCAAGCCACCCTGACCCGCACATGCTCGAAAGCAACCTACAGAATGGTTTCCTGGACGTTGAGCACTGGTTCTTCAAACAGAAACTAGTACTAAACTACAAGAAGACAAAAGTCCTGTTGTTCTCCTCTGCCCACAGTAGATACAACGAACATGCTCTCACTATCAGAAATAGCCAAGATGACCCCCTTGAACAAATACAGCATTTCAAGTACCTTGAGGTCACCCTAGATAGTCAATAGCTGTCAATACTAGGATTGGCCTTCTCTATCGACTCAGAAAGTGTCTAACACCTGAAGCTCTCAATCTGGTGATTCACAGTTCAGTGCTCTCTATTATCGATTATGGACTTGTTATTTACAGAGCTGTTACCGATACTGCTCTCAAAAGGCTCACTGTTGCGCTAAACAAGGCTTATAGACTCCAAATGGGGGCATCCCATCTCACCCACCCCTGCAATCTCTATAAACAGACTGGATGGGTCAATCTATCTGGGAGAATTAAATACCACACCTACCTTCTCACTAAAAAGATTCTACTTGGGTTCATGCCGAAGGGTCTGTGTTGTCTGCATATGCACACCTCATCCACTGAACTCCTACCAGTCCCACGGTGCCGGGCCATGCAACACCAACGCACCTTTGGTAGCAGAGCTCCTTCCTGGTTCAATGGACTCCCCAATAGTCTAGCTACCCTTCCTAAACTTGTAGAGTTCAAACATAAGCTCCGAACTCACCTCCTAACTGAAAACTCCTGTGATTGTTCCACCTAATTTCCAGGTCCCTTTCAGGACCTCCACTAGTCCTCCCCCCCTTTCTTGGACCTCCCCTCACTGACACTTCTATCACCCCCATTTTACCACCCTCCTCCCTGCCTTTGCCCCTCTCCCTCCCCTTTCTAAGACTCTTTCCTTCCCCCTGTCGTAGTTGGAACTTTACAAGGCTGCCTGGCTGCTCCTCTCCCTCTTGGTTCTTCCTCCCTCCTCCCACCTCCACTTTTCTTTCCTCTTCCTCTGATCAGGTTTTGCTTAATGTGTATATAACTGAAGCTTAATTGTCCTACACTATAATGTAGACACATGTACATCTGTTCTGAAATATTCTATATGACTTGTCTGTTTCCCTGCAGCTGTTTGTAACCCTCCCTACTGACGTGGAACCTTTGTAAATGAGCTGCTTGGTGCTCAAAAGTATTTGTAATCCTAGAATGAATAAATAAATAAAGATGTACAATGCAATCCCCTTGCTAAGCAAAGTGTAAGAACCTTGTGCCATCCTCTGGCAGCAACAGTGGCAAAGCACTCGCATCCCCAGTCATGAGCCTGTAATGGGCACTGTGTGCCCCTGGCTCATGTCCTGAGCTAGTCACCTAGCAAGTCACATCATGTGGCCTGCCCTTTGGGGAGCATATCAGTACCCCTTACACTAAGCAGTGAAGCTGCCATGCCTGCATGGCTTCCCCAGACCAGCACCCTAGCATAGGGTGCTCTAATGGTACCCACTAAGCAAGAGTAGCAAAGTACTCACATCCCCAGTCATGAGCCTGTAATGGACACTGTGTGCCCCTGGCTCATGTCCTGAGCTAGTCACCTAGAAAGTCACATCATGTGGTCTGCTCTTTGGGGAGCATATGAGTACCCCTTACACCAAACAGTGAAGCCGCTATGCCTGCATGGCTTCCCCAGGCCAGCACCCTAGCAATGGGTACTTCAATGGCACCCACTAAGCAAGAGTACAGGGACATGGCATCACCTCCCCCTGCTGGAACTGAGCTAGATGGGATAAATAGTCCCAGTTTCCCACCAAGAACTCCAACCACCTACCTGGTCACAGGGCCCCTTTTATATTGCCTAAGCTCCACTCATATCCATTATTCCTTACAGCATCAGTTCTCAGACTTTGTGACAGTGAGCCTCCCCAAAGCCATGGAAAACATTTTGAGCCTCTCTCAAATTTTGGAAAAACCTAGAGCACTCCCATTAAAAAATATATTTTGCATAGCACAACAGGAATAAGTCGGCAGGAATAAAGTGAGACAAATAAAGCTGACTGCATATATTCTCTTTTATTCAACTTACTATTCTCCCCCTCCAAACCCCACACCCCAGATAATCCTTGTCACTCCACTTTTCTGACTCCTGGAACCTTATTACTCTGAAAACACAAACTGAACATACCCCAGTGTGTGCTTTCTTTGACTGCATGACCAATATCCTCCGGGATAACCCATGCCCCCGTGCACTTGCTCTGGGGTTCTTTTATAGTTCCCTCATTACACTGTCTGTTTCCCTTCTATCTGAAACAACCATCCTTGCCACATTCATCTCTCCCCCTTCTTACCCTGTTGCTAAGCAACTTCCTCTACCCTGTGCTCTTCTCAATCATCAATTTACATATAAATTAACACCTACTCTAGAAACAAGCCTTGGCTCAGTGTGCCATTCCTAGTCACTAATTTACATATAGACACCTACGGTACGAACATACAAAAAGAGCCAACAGAAGAAGACCACCCAGTCTATCGCGTCTGCTCAGTAAGTGATGCAGGGTCTGGCCTTACAATTTACATAAAGTGACCCTGCCCCCCAAGTGTCCCTCTCTCTGGCCCTCTTCACATCTTCCTTGGTCCCAAGGGTTCCCTTTGTGCTTGTCCTAGGTTCTCCCGAATGCTCCCACCATACTTGCTGATACCACCTCCTTTGGCAGCTCATTTCAGGTGGACACCACTCTCTCCATATAGAAAGGGATTACAAGAGCAACTGAATTATGCATTAAGCAGATTAGCAAGGGGAAAAGGAAGAGGAGGCCATTATGGTTTTCCAAGGAGGTAGTGGAGAAAGTGAAAGCCAAAAAGATTGCATTCAGACAATACAAAATGATGCAGCAGAAGGGGATAGGGAGAAGTACCAGGAGAAGCAAAGGGAGGCAGGGAGGTCAGTAAGGGAAGCCAAAGCTCAGACAGAAGAGCACACTGCAAAATCAGTAGGTAGAGGGGACAAAACCTTTTACAGGTACATAAGTGGAAAAAGAAAGGCAAAGGGAGGGATAGTGAAACTGAAGGGGGAGGATGGGGGCCACATGGAGGATGACAACAGCAAAGCTGACACATTGAACAGGTATTTCTGCTCAGTCTTTACTGAGAAAGAGGCAGGTAATGGGTCTGAAGGGAGTACAAGGGGTGGGAATGGTGCAGAAATGGACACAAGTCCCTTTACACGAGAAAGGGTCCTGAAGAAACTGGAAGTAATAAAGAGTTAATAAAGCAATGGGGCCAGATGGGGTGCACCCCATGGTCCTTAAAGAACTAAGAGAGGTGGTGGCCGAATCTCTGGCAATCCTGTTTAGCCAATCACTAGAAACGGGGGAGGTACCCAAAGACTGGAGGACAGCAGATGTAGTCCCCTTATACAAAAGTGGGAACAAAGAGGAAGTGGGGAACTACAGACCAGTCAGCCTCATCTTGGTAGTGGGGAAGATCATGGAAGTACTACTGAAGGAGAGATTGGTGGAACATCTGGTTGTCAATGGAGTACAGGACCCAAGACAGCATGGTTTCACCAGGGGAAGGTCACGTCAGACCAACCTCATTGAATTTTTCAACTGGTGACTAGGGAGGTGGATCAGGGGAGGGCAGTGGACATGGCCTATCTGGACTTCAGCAAGGCCTTTGATACTGTGTCACATAGAAGACTATTAAACACACTGGGGAATATGGGTGTGGGTAGGACAGTAGTGTGGTGGGTAGGCAACTGGCTGGGCGGCAGGACACACAGGGTGGTGGTGAATGGCTGTCACTCCACAGAGGGAAGAGTGACCAGTGGGGTACCACAGGGACCAGTGCTGAGACCGGTCCTATTCAGCATCTTAATCAGTGACATTGCACAGGACCAAGAAGGCAGAATTTCCCTGTTCGCTGATGACACAAAGCTCTGTAACAGAGTAGACACACCAGAGGGTGTAGACAGAATGAGAAGGGACCTGCAGAAACTTGAAGAATGGTCAGGGGTTTGGCAGCTGAAATTCAATGCAAAGAAGTGCAAGATAATGCATATGGTGCACAAAAACCCTGGCACAATATATCAGTTGGGGGGTGAGGATAGAGCATGCACCAAGCAGAAAAGGGATCTTGGGGTTATCATCTCTGATGACCTCAAGGTAGGGAAACAGTGCGACAAGGCAGCAGGTGAAGCAAATAGGATGCTGGGATGCATAGACAGAGGCATCACCAGCAGGAAAAGGGAGGTCATAATTCCACTATACAAGACACTAGTGAGGCCTCACCTGGAGTACAGTGTACAGTTCTGGAGACCTTACCTATGACACAGACAGGGTAGAGAAGGTTCAGAGGAGGGCAACAAAGATGGTACATGGATTGCATCACAAGTCCTATGAGGACAGGTTGAAGGACTTGAATATGTAGTCCCTGGAGGAGAGGAGGGAGACAGAGGGGATATGATAGAGACATACAAGTATCTTACAGGAAGGAATAGGGTACAGGAATGCACTATATTTAAGCAAAAAAGACATTCCAGGACTAGAGGGCATGGGATGAAGTTGGAGGGAGGATGATTCAGAAGAAACATGAGGAAGAATTTCTTCACAGAACAGGTGGTGGACAAGTGCAACACCTTGTCAGAGGAAGTGGCTGGGGCTGAAACAATCACAGGATTTAAGAATGCATGGGATTGAAATAAAGGAATTCTGGAGGTCAGGGGTAAGGGGCAACAGACTTCTAGGAAAACATAAAGTGAACTTACAAGCTCAAATGGGCAGACTCGGTGGGCTGTAGGCCCTTATCTGCTGACACTGTCTATGTACAGTATCTATGTAAATGCTTCCTTATATTCCTTCTGAATCTCCTCCCCCAATCAATTTTAGGCTGTGCCCTCTAGTGGTGCTGTTGTCACTCATTTTAAAGAGATCCTCCCTTTTCACTCTGTTAATTTCCTTCATGTACTTGAAGGTCTCTATCATATCACCCCTCTGCCTCCTCTATTCCAGGGAGTACATCCCCAGGGCTCCCAACCTCTCCTCATAGAACCTATCCTACAACCCTTCAATCATCTTGGTTGCTCTCCTCTGGAACCCCTCCAGCATGCTGATGTCCTTCTTAAGGTAAGGATGCCAGTACCTCACCCCATATTCTCAATGTGGTCTCACCAATGACCTGTACAATGGTAAAATAACCTTGTTTTGCCTACTACTGAATCACCTTGCAATACCCCACCGCCTTTTTACACTGAAAAGTGTGTTTCAGGTCACTCGTATTCACTACCCATAGATCCTTTTCCTCTTCAGAAGCAGTTACCTGAGCCCCTCCTATGTAATACTCTGTCCTAGGGTTCTTGGCCCCTATGTGCATCACTTTGCAATTTTTGCTACTGAAGCTAAGTTGCCAGATTCCTGACCATCTCTTTAGTCTGGCGAGGCCCTTCCTCAGGTCCTGTATCCCAGCCTTGGTGTTCATTCTCCCACGGTTTGGCATCATCTGCAAACAGGCACATTTTGCCTTTAATGCCTTCTCTGACATCACTTATGAAGACATTGAACAACACAGGCCCCAGCACCTCCTTGGTGCTGCTGGAGGTCTGACGCTGAGCAAGTAAGGAGACTAGTGAGAAATATAGGAACTTCTTGTCTCATGACAGGAAGATTGGGAGCTTAAAGGGCACAGAGGCAGTACGTAAGTAGGGAGAAAAAATTAAAAATTTGAAAAAATTAAAATTAACGGAGGAAAGAGTAAGTATTCAAAACAACAGTTAAGGGGCCAGAAATAAGACATGATGGGAGTGGTGCAGTGCAGTGGCTGTGGAGCAGCAGTCTTCCGGGAGATGTTCTGGAGGATGCAGTGTTGTCCCATCTGCAGGCACCTCTCTGGGCTGAGGGAGGAGGTTGCTCATCTCCAGGCTGAGTTTGCCAGGATTTGGGGGACCTCCTCTCCCACCCAGGGACCACCAGGGCCACTGCCATTGCCTCAGAGGTTGCCAAGAAAGAGGAACAGTTGGATCACAGTGGGCTTAGGGAGGGTGAGGGTGGTGGAAAAGAGGTGCATCCCTCCAGTTATACCTCTCCACAATTTATATGCCATTCTGGCAAAGTGTGGTTCCTCTATGGAGGCATCCACAGTGAAGACCAAGGAGGATGCTGGGAAGCTCCACAAAGGAGACCCACAGGAGGGTGGCATGGGACCCCACAGGGGAAGGAAAAAATTCCTGGTGGGGGACTCCATTGTTAGCAGGGTAGACTGGGGGAGGAAGGGGAGAGGGAGGTAAGGTGCCTGCCTGGTGCCATGGCTTGGATGGACAGGGATAGAATCCTCAGGATCTGCAGAGCAGCTGCACAGGGGAGAGAGCTGGATATCATTGTCCACCTAGGGACAAATGACCTGGCTGAGAAAGGGATCAGAGCAGTGCAGGAAGAGTTTGTGGAGTTGGGGGGGGGCTTAGACAAATAGCATGCATGGTAACCTTCTCAGAGGTGTTGCCTGTCTATGGCATGGGTGAAGCTAGGGTGTTCCACACCATGGGATTCAATCAGTGGTTGAAAAACTGGTGCAGAGCACAGGGTTTGGCTTTCATTGGGGACTGGGGTTCATTCTGGAGTGATGCAGGCCATACTGGTGCAATGGTCTGCATCTGTCAAGGAGGGGAACCAGGATCCAGGATAGGTTTAAATGCTCCACATAAGCATTTAAACCAGCCAAGGAAGGCACTGGAAAGGAGCAGGGAAATCCTAGCCCCCACCCCAAAAAAAAATCATGGTAGAAAGTGAGATAAACACCAAGATAGAGATGTTGGTAGGTAGAAGGGCAGGGGTAAATGGAGAAAGTGACAAAGGCAAGAAGGACAGGGATGGGGCAAAAAAGGGTAAGGCCATGAAGAAATGGAGGGTAATGAGTACCAATGCCCATAGTCTGGGCAACAAGCTCCCTGAATTGGTGGCCTTGATGGAAGAAGGATGCCTGGATATCATGGCAGTCACAGAAACATGGTACACAGAGAACTATGACTGGGATGTTAACATACCAGGGTACACGACCTACAGGAGAGACAGAGAGGGGAGAAGAGGTGGAGGAATAGCTCTCTATGTAAGGGAAGGGATAAAAGCAACAGAACAAAAGAGTAAACAGGGAGGAGAGGAGGCACTGTGGGTCACCTTAGAGACTGGAAATGGCACCACAATCCATACAGGGATTGTATACAGACCCCAATCTCAGGGGGAGGGGAGGGAAAGGATGAGGTTATGATAGAAGGCATCCTTAGGATGGCAGAGAAAGGGGAGATACTGTTGATGGGGGACCTGAATATGCCAGATGTTAATTGGAGCACCTTTGCTGCAGCCACATCCAGGAGCAGGGCCATTCTTGATGCCCTACAGGGGGCATGCCTCAGACAGCTAGTTTTGGAACCCACTCGAGAGGGAGCAACCTTAGACCTTGTACTCTCAAATGGGGACAGTGAGAGGATCTCAGATCTAGAAGTGGGTAGCCATCTGGGAACAAGTGACCACCAAGCAGTCTGGTTCACAATAAACTCAGCTACAGAGTTAAGCCATACAAAAGTGAGGGTACTGGACTTCACGAGGGCTGACTTTGGAAAGATGGGAGAGTGCCTTAGAAAAGCACTAGCAAACAGGCTAGAAGGAGGGGTGGTGCAGCAATGCTGCCATCATAGAGGCAACAAGTCTTTGTGTGAAGCAAATAAACAAATCAAAACGAAAGAAAAAGCCACTATGGTTCTCAAAAGAGGTGGTGGGGAAGGTTAGGGAGAAAAATGTAGCATTTAGGAAGTACAAGGAAACACAGAAGGAGCAGGACAGAGAACTGTACCAGTTAAGGCAGAAGGAAGCAGGGAAGGAAGTCAGAATAGCAAAGGCCCAAACTGAGAAAAAGATAGTCAACTCAGTTAAGAAGGGGAATACAACCTTTTACAGGTACATCAGGGAGCGTAGAAAGACAAAGGGAGGGATAGTGAGGCTGAATAGAATGGATGGTGGGTGGGCAGAGAGGGACAGTGAAAAAGCAGGGATACTGAATGAATACTTTTGTTCAGTATTCACAAAAGAGGAGGAGGTGGAGGTACCTAATCCAATTAACAGAAGCACTCTGGATAGGGGGGGTCGATCCCAGTCCTTTCACAGAAGAAAGGGTTGTGAAAGAACTCCTAAAACTGGAGGTGAACAAAGCAATGGGGCCTGACGGGATTCACCCCAGAATTCTAAAAGAATTAACGGGAGAACTAGTGACACCACTGACTACCCTTTTTAACAAATCATGAGAGGATGATGTGATACCTGAGGACTGGAGGAAGGTGGATGTGATTCCCCTTCACAAAAGTGGGAGCAAGACAGAGGCAGGAAACTACAGACCTGTCAATTTGACCTCTGTGGCAGGGAAAGTGATGGAATCGCTTCTGAAGGAAAGAATTGTTGAGTACCTAGCAGCCAGTGGGACACAGGACCCAAGGCAGCATGGGTTCACAGCGGGAAGGTCATGTCTGATGAATCTAATCAATTTCTTTGACTGGGTGACCAAAGTAGTAGACCAGGGAGGGGCTGTGGACATGGCCTACCTAGACTTTAGCAAGGCATTTGACACAGTCCCACACAAAACATTAATAAACAAATTAAGCAGCCTGGGAGTGGGTCCCAAGGTGGTAGCCTGGGGAAAACATTGGCTGGACAACAGGACACAGAAGGTACTTGTAAATGGAGTCCACTCTGAAGAAAGGGGGGTTACTAGTGGGGTACCGTAGGGTTCACTCCTGGGTCCAGTCCTTTTTAATGTCTTTATAAGTGACATTGCGGAGGGACTGGAAGGAAAAGTATGCCTCTTTGTAAATGACACAAAGATCAACAACAGGCTCATTACACAAGGAGGTGTGGAAAGGATGAGAAGGGGCTTGGCAAGGTTGGAGGAATGGTCAGAAGTATGGCAGCTTGGATTCAATGCAAAGAAGTGCAAAATAATGCACCTGGGAAACAAAAACCCAGGGGAAGATTACACAAAGAGGGGGAGGTAGTAACAACAACAAAAATGGAAAGGGACCTGGAGTAATCATATCAGATGACCTTGAGGTTAGCAAGCAATATGAGAAGGCAGTAGGGAGGGCTGGGGGGATACTGGGATGTATAGGGAGAGGCATCGCCAGCAGAAAACAGGAAGTTATTATCCCTCTGTATAGACAGTTGGTGAGACCCCATCTGGAGTACTGCATCCAGTTCTGGAGACCCCATCTCCACAAGGACATAGACAGGATGGAGGCAGTTCAGAGAAGGGCAACTAAAATGGTACAGGGTCTGTAAGAGAAGCCATACGAGGAGACACTAAAGGAGTTTAATATATACCCTTGAGGAAAGGAGGGAGAGGGGGGACATGATAGAAACTTTTACGTACCTCAGTGGAATCAACAAAGTCCAAAAGGGTAGCATCTTTCAGAAAAAGAAATGTGCAAGAACAGGGGGACACAATTTGAAGGTAGAGGGGGGACGCTCAAGGGCAATGTGAGGAAGTATTTTTTTCACAGAGAGGGTAGTGGATGCATGGAACAGCCTTCCTGAGGAGGTTGTGGGATCTAAAACTGTGGGTGAATTCAAGAATATATGGGACAGATATAAGACAATTCTTGTGGGGGGGTAGGAAGAACTAGGCTGTTGATTAACTAGGATCTGCAGCTTATCCTGTAGGTAGGGAAATGAGCAGACTAGGTGGGCCAAGCAGTCCTTATCTGCCATCAAAATCTATGTTTCTATGTTTCTAACTTACCCCAACCACTACTCTCTGGGTTCTACTACTCAACCAGTTTTCAACCCATCTTACCATATTCTCCCCCACCTCTAGACTCCTCAGCTTCATCATCAACCTTTTGTGTGGTACAGAATCGAAGGCCTTGCTAAAAGCCAGGTATATGATGTCCTCTGCCTGGCCTTTGTCCACTGCCTTCATGACCCAATCGAAGGACTCCATCAGTTTTGTTTGACACGATCTGCCTGCCACAGATCCATGCTGTCTTTCGTCCTGTAGACCATTATCCTTTATGTATCTCACCAGCCTTTCCTTTAGTATGGGCTCCATGAGTTTATGCACTATCAAGGTCAGGCTGATTGGCCTGTGGTTACCTGGGTCATCCTCTTGAGGAGTGGCACCACATGTGCCATTCTCTACTCCAGTGGGACTACTACCGACTGCAGAGATCTATTGAAGAGAACAGCCAGCGGGCCCGCCAGATCCTCCACTAACTCTTTCAGCACCCTGGGTGTATTTTGTCTGGCCCTGGGGATTTGTTCACTCTTAGGGACATCAGCCCCTCCCTAACTTTTTCAATCCTGATTACCCCATGTCCCCCCCCCCCGTTCCTTCCCTCCTTCTCCCTGCCCGTGGCACCAGTCCATCCTTTTCTTCTGTAAAGATGGAGCAGAAGTATTTGTTTAAAATCTCTGCTTCATTCCAGTCTTCATCAACCGAACCATCCCCCTTCCTCAGCCTAATAATGCTGTCCTTCTAATCCCTCCTCTTGCTTATGTAGTGAAAAAAAAAGCCTTTTCCCCATTCTTTATTCCTTCAGTTATTTGGAACTCTTTCTGTGCCTTTGCCTGGTGCACCTCCCTTTTTGCCTCCTTAGCTGGCCTGCGGTATTCTTCCGCATCCTCTTCCTTTGCTGTTCTTTTGAATCTTCTATAGGCTGCCCTATTTTCCATTAACTCTCTGGCCACCTCCCCATTAAAACAGCTTGGAGGTTTAGCTTTTAATTTCTTCACCCTTATTTTGATAAAACTGCTTGTGGCCTTCTGAATGGCCTCCCAAATGGTGTCCATAATCGGTCCACCCCCACGCCCTCCTCCATGCTCTCCAGGTTTTCCCTTAGCATTTCTCTCATCTTTTTAAAATTTGCCCTCCTAAAATCCAGTGTTCTGGTCTTAGTGGGGATGTCTTCCTTGCCCACGTCCAAACTGAACCACACTGTATTGTAGTTGCTTCCACCCAGGGGTTCCCTAACTTTGATCTCCTGTACATGCTCCCCATGGGTGAGCACTAGCTCCAGGATTGTCCCCTCCCTGGTGGCATCAGTCACACACACTGTGTCATGAAGTCATCCTAGATTGCATTCAGGATTTCCTGACTTCTGGCCCCAGGATTGGGGAGGCAGTACAGCGCAGTGGTTTAAGGCTCTGAGCTGCAAATCTGGTGACATCCAGCAGACAGACCTGGGTTTGAATTCCCACAACTTCCACTTGCAAACTGTGTGACCCTGAGCAAGTCACTTAACTTCCCTGTGCTCCCAGGTTGCTCCTGTAAAAAAGCTTTCAGTTTAGTGTGCTACTCCTGGTTAAACAACTAAATAAATTGTGATCCTTGACTTGGAACATAGCTCTCTGTCCTTGTCTTCACCCTTGTTGGGTGGTCTGTATACAACCCCCATCCTGATCTTCCTTCCTCTGCTAGCCTGCAACATGGAGCAACAATGTTTCCAAGTTCCCCTTTTCCTTTTCTTCCTCCTTCATGCAAATGATTCCCACCCTGATGTGCCCCCCCACCTATCTCTCTGTCCTTCTGTATAGATTGTACCCAAGGATTGAGAGATCCCAGTCATGGTGTACTGTAACCCAGGTCTTAGTAACCACCACTATATCCATCTTGCCCTCTGCTAAGAGGGCATGCATTTCTGCCATCTTTTTCCCCAAGACTGCAGGCATTCAGTGACACCACCCTCCACTTTGTTCCTCTAATACCTTGGCTCTTTCATTCAATAACCTTGTCCTGGCTTGCCCTCCTTCCCTCTGTCTCTCCACCACTCCTTAGCTGCCCCATCCCCCCTTCCCTTTTGTTGTTACTGCCTTTGGGGGGGGGGTTCTACCGACCTGCCCTTTTCAATTGCACAAAATTTGCCAACAGAAAAAGGCCATTTGGTCTATCGGGTCTGCTCGAGGTTGCAGCTAGCAGCTCTATTCTGAAGATGCTCCTCCCTCCTCACCCCTTCCTTTATCCTCCCTCTTGCCCTGTCCCAGACGCTTTTGAAGCAACCCAGTGTTTTACAGGCTACCACCTCTGCTGGTAACGCGTTCCACCCTGCCACCACCCTCTCTGTAAAAAAGTGTCCCCTCATTTCCCTCCTGAACCTTCCCCCCTCCAATCTCATGTCATGTCCTCGAGTGTCCCTTCCCACCCTTACCCTGAAGAGCCCCTCCATACCAGTCTTGTATATCCCTCTCATGTACTTGAATGTCTCGATCATATCCCCTCTGTCCTTCCTCTCCTTCAGCGAGTACATGGTCAACTCCTTTAGCATACTCTCATACGGTAAGTCTCCTAGTTTAAACCAAGTTCCTTTCCCATATATTCTCACAGCCTGTCCTTTAGTATTTTCCTCCCCTCCCAACTAAGATGCAATCTGTCTGGGCAATAAAACTCCTTATTTGACCAAGTGTCCCCCCAACCCCATATAAGACTGTGTTCCTCATGTCATGCTGACCTGAATCGTCTTCCTCCTGGTCTCAAACTGACCCCTGCTCAATCATAACCCCCACATCAGGAGCCTCATATTATCTCAATATATGATTTCTAGCCTGCCTAATGTAATCTTACCTTTATTCCTGTATGTATACTTTGTATATATGGTTTTGCTTAAATTCCTTGTACATATTGTTATCTACTCATCTTGTAACTCTGTTTCACTTCTGTGTACACTTTGTACCTGGGTTGCACCTGGAAACGAGCCTCGGTCATCAATTTTAAATAAATAAATAATAATATAAGTAAAGACTGTACCCCTCCTCTTTACACCAAACACCCAGCCACTCATTGAATTCTGCTGTTCTTCTTTTCCTAGCTGTGCTGGCCCTGGGGACTAGGATTACTTCCGAAAAGGCCAGTGAGATCACAGAATTCCTGCATGATCTTGCTATTTCCTTGAATCTTTTCTGTACCACCCCCCCCCCTCACCTGCTAGATCGTTGGTCCCAAGGTGTACAGTCAAGTCAGGCTTCCCTCCTGTCTCCCTTACCACCTCCTTGATCTTAAGTGTTGCTCTCCCCGCCTCCATTCCTGGCATGCAAGCTACCAGCGTAATAATCTGTGGGTCCCCCCACTGTATACCCTTTATTATTGAATCCCCAAAGACCACTACCTTTCTGCTGCTCGTGTGTCTGTCCCTCGACCCCCCTTCATCTCATAAGCTATTGCCCCCTCCTCAGTCCCTAATTTTCCTTAGCTGGAGTCATCCCATGTGTACCATCAACGCCCCGTCTTCTTGCTTCCTCACTGTCATGTGATCCCCTCTTTCCCTGGTTCCCTGTCCTTGCTCCCATTATGCCTTAACCATTCCCTCCTGTAACTCTACCTTCCTCATTGTTCTCCTCTCTCTTCTGGCTTCCCCCAACTCTTTGTCCTCTTGAGCTACTCCCCTCTCTCCCCTTCCCCTTGGCTTCCATTCCTTGTTTGACCTTCTGAGATACTCCCTTCTCCACTCCCCCCCACCTCCAACCTATGTCCTTGTGGTTCCCTGTCCATCTCCTCCCATTGTCCCTTGTTTCCCTATGTCTGCCAGTACTGTATATCTATTAGATGTAGGAATCTCTACCAGAGAACTATCCTCTGTTCCCTTTGCCTTTCTAAGAGTAGATCCTCTCACCCCCCTGTTTCTTACCACCTGCCATTCCTCCTCCATGATTCTGCCAGTTCTATACTTTCCCTGATGATGCCATGCCCTCAGCCCTTATGTAGCTCCTTTATTTTATGTTCTCATGCCTGCTATCACTGTGCCCCTAGGCAGCTGCTGCCTACCCTATTAGCCCCTGATGATCATCTCTGCTTCTCCCTCTCCTCCATTCCAACTCCCAGCTAATCCACTGTACCTCTCTACTTAATTGCTCTAGGCTCCTGCACACCTGGCACCCCCCCTGTTTTCCATACTATCTCCATGAATATTGCGGCCCCACATCCATTGCCGCTTACAATCCTTCCTCTGCTGGCCTGACTATTTTGCCTTCCTGATTCTCTCCACCATTCCCCTTCCCTTCTGTTCTGCTGTCTGTAACAATTCCTAGCCCCAACATTTTCTGTATGTGGCCTATCCCAACCTAGCTAACACCAACGCGGTGTCCTAGGCCAAATCGTTAATCCCTCCCTCAACCTCCCTCATCACTCAGTGTCCACCCACCACCTGATCCCTACAGACCCTCACAATTCCAACACAATTTACAGCCCCCTCAACATTTCCCAGCAATGTAATCCCAGCAATGTAAATTCAAATAAAATAAGTAGGTCCGTACAATGGACCCTCAGTCCTCAAATGCACAAAACACCTTTTTTTACTTTAATACAATAGCAATCTCGAGAAGATATCCTCCTAGATTATGCAGTGCTGCCCGGCTGCCATCTGTGGTTCACCCCACCCTGTTTTGATTCAGAACAGAAACTGTGGAAACGAGTCTTGACCTGGAGCACCTTTCCCAGTGATCAATTTGCATATAAATACACATCCAGAAACAAGCTTTGGCTCACTGGAATTTTCCTGGTCATCAATTTGTGCACAAGTAATGAAATTCACCTGCCATTATTCATATTTAGTTTGCTTCATCCCTTCACACACAAAATCCAAAACTTAAAATGTAAATACTGTGTACATTCTCAAACACGACTGAGCCTCCCCTAGAACAGTCTGGGGCCTCTCTTGGGAGGCTGGCCTCACCATTTGAGAACCACTGCTAGAGGGTGATGCACAGGCTCCCTGTCCCTCCATTGGGCATGGCTAGTAACAATCCTGTCCCCTACGGTAGGGAGAGGGTTATTACTGAGCCAAGTTAAATGAAGGGACATTATCCTAAATATATGATAGAGTTGACTGGATATGAAATGAAAATAATCAGATCTTTCAAAATCTGCCCTTTTTCTCAGATTTTATGTCAGTCAGATTTTGTACTTTTTTGTTTGTTTTTAATTTAGCTTTATTTAGTGAGCAATACTTTCAGTTCAGCTGTGGATACATTTAATTAAACATTAAACTTGGGCCATACAATGTGCTCAATACATCATTTTACCATATCATATCTTCAAACATTCCATGTCGATTGTTAAAGTCTATATTCGTTTCCTTCATATTGCTGTTTCAGGTAATCTGAGATGGGGTTGTCTGTCATTTACATTTCTGTATTTGTTTTTGATCATAAAGCCATTAACAGAGGAAACATATCTAACAATGTTGCCATGGATGTTGCAGTTACTACCCCTACCTTGTGAGCTCAAACAAGGTTGAGGGGCCAGGGTTCTCATTTTCCTGAATAGGGGGTTCATATCCAGATAGTCTAAGGTTTGCGCAGTGCCTCCACCCAGAGTTTAAGTGGGCCTTGTGTCAGAGTGGTATAACCCTTTGGGATGCAGTACACATCCACATCCCCACAGGGTCCCCCTATACATGAAAAATCACAAAACAACCTTAAAATCAACAGAAGTGCAATTGATCGCTTACTGCTACTAATAGTATGCTCACAAGAGCAAATGTGAAATACCAGTAAAATACTTATTGAGGGAATATTCACAAGGGATAGGGGAATGCAATGCAACACTGTTTTTGGAAGAACTCATGAACTGTACGGTACTGAGGCCAAAGGAAGGTGCTGCACTAGGCTTTGCCTGTAAAAACACTATGAACAGTAACAGTGCCCATCCCCCACTAGGCAATGCAGTACAGTGGCTATGGGAATACTGTAATGTTTGGTATTACTAGCCCACCTGTACTGGGGGCACTACCCACTTACCACTGGTACAGTTAAAATCCCTTTTTAAACTGTAGGGAGCTCCCTGTGCATCACGGGGTACCCAGTCAGAGAAATGGTGTAGACCTGGTGAAGTTGCAGTTGATTAGCCAGTGATGGTGCACTTTAAATCAGCAAATAATTTTTGTTAAACCAAAACCCCACAGGCCACGATATTGCTAAAACGGCGAACCTCAACTGCAGTATTTATAGAGCCTCATGGCCAAAGATGTAGCTTTGGTGGCACACTTTGCACGTAATCGCAATTGCAGGGCAAGCCTTGAGTGTATTTACGGTTCTGGTGTTACCAGCTTCCCTGACAACTTGGACTGCTTCTTCTCCTCCTTTCTGCAGGTGCAGGTTCTCTCAGGTACTAGAGCAGTTGTGCAGTGGGGATTGACAGCTAGAGGATGCAGGTCTCAGGTGCTTCTGGATGTGGATCAGGCTTTCTGCTTCAGCAGTAATCTGGACCTCTCTGGCTTCTCTCTTTTCTTCTCTGCAGGACAGACCAGTCTAAGAAACAGGGGCCACATACAACACACACAGATCTAGCCTTCAGGACCCTGATGTGGTATGTTAGCCAGTGCCTAGCAGTAGCATTAATTGGCCTTCCCCCAGATGGTCTGCAGTGTCGATGTAGGCTTCACTCAGCAGTACTCACTCAGTCTGTGGTCACTCACAGGTTAGTAGCTGTGGTACCTCACTGAGCAGCACGCTTTTGCCTCCTTTTACAGGAACGGTCTCTATACAAAGAGGTGTCATTCTGACATAATCTGCAATCACACAGTTCAGTCTCTGTAACCTGGATGGGTTGTAGAAACCTTTAAGTCACCCCCTGTACATTGGCTGTGGAAGCCCAGGCAGGCTTCCCTGAGTTGGCTCTGGTCAGCAGCACACGCCCTCCCCACACTGTGAGAGCTCACTGCCAACTCAGCTATTCTGGATCTGCCCTCAGTCTCTAGAATCAGTATGAAGAAACTTCACTTGATGCCCTATCATTTGGTGGAAAGGGTGACAAGCACAGAGTGCAGTCTCCCAGAATGCTCTTGTGATCACCTGCCAAGATCCCTGACTTCTGCTTGGCTGGCAGCAAGGTCAGGGGTCAACAAAATGGAGGCTGTCTATACAGGGATAACATAGGTTTAAGTTAAAGTCTTTTAATTAGTTTTACTACCCAGCTTTGACATGTGATAACCGCACAGTGTGTTAGGCACACTTCTGCACTAGCCATCCGGTGGTGGCATAGTGTCTATTAGGGCTTCTCCACCCAGTCGGGAACTACATGAGACTACCCCCCTTGACAGAGCAGAGTCTCTGTCTAAATGCAGCTGACGGCTATGCAGTATCATGGGTACAATGGTGGCAAATGCATATAGTCTCCTCCCTCCTCCCCAGTGCCCCAGTGCCTCAGATGCCCTAGCTGGTGTCCTTGGGCCAGAGCACCATAGAAGGGCCTGCCGGTGTTGGCTGCATTTGCGGTGGTTAGAAAATTCATGGCTGGCAGGTTATGTGCTCTGAGCACTGAGAAAACATTCAAGCAGGCAGCTCACACGTTTGAACAGGCAGCTGCTTGAATGTATGCCCAGGAGCTTGACGAATGACTGGAACTGCTGAGCAGACAGCAGCTCAGAGTTCCTCATTCCTCTGGTCCCACACTGTGCTGCAGTCCTTGGGCCAAAGTGGGTATTCAACATCTGGAAGTTCAGAGACAGGAATGTCCAGGTCAGCCTCCACAACTGGGGGGGGGGAGGATTTGTACTCTCCCCTGCCTAAACACTACATCTGTGTCAATCCATCAGCAGAGTCCATCTGTAACAATAGACAGTGATACAACACAACAGACAGGTAGCATGTATTTATTTTTTATTTATTTTTTGAAATCTTTCACCAGGAAGGCACACTGAACAACAAGTTGCTTGTCTCCTGATGTGACCGGTGGAGGTAGGGCGGAACAAGGGGATGAAAACAGTGCTTATACATACAGTTAACATACATGGCGGATATGGTACAGAGAACAGAACTACAATATCGCCAATACACTGGTGGGGTTGGCATTACAATTAAGAACAGATAAACAACACATTTAAACAATTAAAGTGCTAGTGGTAGGAGAGTAAGAGGGAAAGGGGGGCTAACTAGGGAAGGAGAAACAAGGAAATGGAGGGGGCCAGGGTTATTAACAGAAGCAGGTACTAAGCCCAATTGAGTGAGGCATTTTAGAACCAGTCTACAGAGAGTTGAAGTAGAAGCTCTGGCAGACAATAATTTAGCACAGGACCTATAGGGACAGGGGTAAGCTATGTAAGTGCAATGGGGTACAAAGATGGGATGACAGGAGTGGGGGAGGGAAAGGGGAGGGGGGAGGTTAAGGAGAGGAGGGAATACATGCCTAGATCTAACCCCTCCAGGATGCAGAGAACCCTGCCGGGGCAGAACCAGGTGATGTCATTTGAGTTGAGTTAAGTTGAGAAGGAATAGGAAAGAGATAAGGGAGGGAGGGGAAAGTCTTGCCTCGATCTAGCCCCTCCAGGATGCTGAGACCCCTGCCAGGAGAAGAGCCAGGTAAAGACAATTTGGATGAGAAGGAAGAGGATGGGGGGCAGGTAATATAGCAGGGAAATAGTAGGTAGGGAAGATGGGTAGATGAAAGGGAGAAAGGAAGAAGAAAGCTTGCAAGAACTAGCCCCTCCAGGACATTGAGAACCCTGCAAAGGAGCATAGCTCAGGCAAGCAAATTGGTAAGAGAAGATAGAGGGAGAGGTGGAAGAGAGGCAGGGTATAGACTAGGGGGGCTTTATGGGTGGGACGGTGGGTATCAAGCTGAGGAACAGGATCTGGGAAGGAGCTTAAGGAGGATTAAAGCAGGAGCAGCTAGGGGAGAGATGGTTATGTAAGACAAAGGCAAGGGAGTAGGAGGAGGAGTGCCGTATTTGGGGGGTAGAGAGTTCCAGAGTTTCAGGAAGTGATGGGAGAAACCAGTCTGTCCGATGGGAGTGGAAGGGTGGGGGATAAGCAAGGTGCGAGTATCTGTGGATCTGAGGGAGTGGGAGGGAGGTGGAGGGGTAGAGAAGGAGCATGAAAGGTAGGTGGGGTGTTCCCCAAGCCAAAATTTAGAAGTGAGTTTGGCACAATGAGCATTGCACCTGTTTGTGAGTGGGGGACAGAACAGGGCATGGTAGAGGTCACAATGATGAGTACGAGAAGGGGCATCAAGGGTAAAGTGACAGAAGGAGTTAAAGAGAGAGTCTAATCTGGTCAGGGAGGATTTGGGAGTGGCACCATAGGCTACATCATAGTAGTCAAAAATAGGGAGTATCATCTTCTGAACCAGTTCACGCCGCACCATAGGAGGGATGGAACTACGGTTCCTGTATAGGGCACCAAGCTTGGGGCACAGTTTTTTCAGCATAGTGTCGATGTGGCCAGAGAAGTTGAGGTGCTGGTCCACTCAAACCCCAAGGTATCTGGATGAGGAAGTGTCCTTGAGAATTGTCCCATCCAAGATGTGGAAGGAGGGTATGGGATGAAGCCTAAAGAGTCTCTGCCTGGTGCCAAAGGTCATGGAGACAGTCTTCTTGGCATTCAGGAATAATTGATGTGAGGCAAACCAGAGCTGAACCTGATAGAAGTCATGCTGTAGGGTTTTTGCTATATCGGCAGGGTGTATGCCTGAGGTAAACAAGACAGTGTCATCAGCATACATGTGGGTAGAGGAGGGTGAACAGACTGTGGGTAAGTCATTGAGGAAGATGGAGAAAAGAATGGGACCTAGCACGGAGCCTTGTGGGACTCCTGTGGATATGGGTAGGGGAGGGGAAGGGAGATTGCATCCTGAATCTTGACTGATTGTGTTCCGCCTGTCAGATAGGCACTAAACCAGTTATAGACAGGGGGTAGACAGATCAGCTGCCATGAGAGAGTCAAGAAGCAGGGCATGTGAGATGGTGTCAGAAACCTTGTCGAGGTCAGCAAAGATGGCAAAGGTGATGCAGCCCTTGTCCATCCCGGTAAGGATGGAGTCAGTGAGCCTGAGAAGGGAGGTGGTGGTGGAGTGGTTATGTGCATGCACAGTCTATCTAAGCAGTTGTCTCCTTGCCGGAGTAGGTATACAGTATTTCCTAGTCTAGACAAATTCAGCTAGTTTAACAAAAGAGAAATGAAAGGCCTTTTGTATGCACAAAACAGCTGTCATGACAGTAACCTTTATCATACCACAGGAATAGGTAATTCCATAACTTTGAACAATACCATAATACTGATCAGTGCAATAACAATATTTCAACCTCCATTTTTTACTCTTTACTGTACATCCCCCTCTCAATGATATGGTCAGGGCTTTGCAAAAGACTATACGGGGCAGAAATCTGGGTTTGGCATATTACCTCTGTGTACTATGTTCAAGCTGGTAGGAGGTGCCTGGAGAGTCATAGGTTAACCTGAGCAAAGACTGGTATCTCTCGCAGCGTGACAGAGTGGGACACTCACTTTTTTCTACTGCATCAGGGCATGCACTCCCTGTTTCACTGACCAGCAATGAAGCATCCTCAGTCAAAATGGGGTCTGCAACTTCTTCTGTTGTTTCTACAGGCTCTACAGGTTCTCCTCTTTCTTCCTCTGGCACTTCCTCAGGCATGGGACTGTTATCCAAGAGTGCATCTGGTGTTGATTCAGAGTCAACAATTGCTAGTGTGGGCTCTACAAGAGGCACATTTGGCATGCTACTTGTTCTGTTTGAAACTCTGAACAGTCTGGTGAGAGTCCTTGTGGGGTAGTACACACTTCCTTCTGATTCATAGAATGTCTTCCTGACCAAATTGAGCATCAGTTGTGGGCAGAACAACTTCAGATTACCTTGTCTTTTGTTTTGCATTTTGTCTGCACATAACAGATTAAGTGGTTAGGAGTTTTGGAGGTCCTACAGAGTCCACTACATCACTGGGAACCAACTGTCCATCAGGCTGGTTTTGGTGGACAGTCCGGTATCTATCTGACTGTCCTTGAGGATGAATCTTGTACACAGGAATATCTGGAACCTTTTCCATTACAACATAAGGGGTATTGCCCCATTTGTCAGCAATTATTTGCTTTTCTGGCAGTCCCATATTCCTTAGCAGAACACAGTCTCCTGGCAACAGTTCATGTATGTTTATCAATCTGTTGTATCTCTCTTTACTAGCATTGTTACACTTTGCTGTGGTGTCCATTGCCAACCTGCAGGCAGCATTTAACTGGTCTTACAATCTTTGTACTGGTTGTAATTTCCTGGGGCAACTCCATTGGCAGAGATACCAAAACACAAGTCCACAAGAAGTCTGGCTTACCAGCCAAATAGGCTACACGAAGAAAGTTCAACGGTGTCACTTTTGGTGCAGTTGTACGCATGCACTAGTGCACTGACTTACTGACTCCACTTGCCCTTTTCCTTTGGTCCAACATACCCAACAAGTTTAGTAGGGTTCAGTTGAACTGTTGAGGCTGAGGATCATCTTGAGGTGATAAGAGGTAGTCTGTGACTTAGTTATTTCCCCAAGGGACAGCATTTCTTTTACCAGGTGACTTTCTAAATCACAACCTTGATCTGAATGGATCTACTGTGGGGCTCCATAGTGCGTGAAGGACTCTTCTACTAGGACTTTTGCAACAGTTGTCAGCTCTTGATCCTTTGTAAGATAGCCTTGAGTGTATCTGGAAGATTCAGTTACTATTAGGATGTTTGCAATGTTCTTAGAGTCTGATTCCTGGCTGAGAACGTCTATGCATACCAGCTCCATGAGTGCACTCGCAGCTATGTTTACCAGAGGGGTTGCCCTCAGTGGCAGAGTTTTGCATCTCACATATCTGTTGCATGGCTTGCAATACTGTTCCATGTCACTCCTCATACATGGCCAATAAAAAGGAGTACATGCAAGTTCCAAAGTGGTGCCTCATGTTATCATGCAGGGCATGCAGCACTGCTCTTTTGAACTTTGAGGGTAACACTAATTGCAGTTTTGGGAAGCCCCGTGATTCTTGAATTTCTCAGTACAGCAAATTGTCTTTGATTTCTAACTTGGGCTACTCTCACAGTAGCAACTTTGTGTCAGGATCAGTGGTACATACTTGTGTGGTATCACCCCTTTCTTTAGGTGTAGACAATGGGGTCAATTCTCAAAACACTTCAGAATGACGCAAGGTGCCTGCCTCAAAGATGAAAGATGCAACTGGCACCTTGCATCAAAAAATGTGCCAAAAGCGATTCCTAAAAGCAGCCTGCGACAAACACAGACTGCTTGTGGCAAAGGTGACCCATGCCAGCCTTGCACCATAAATCAGGCCGTTGCATGGCACAAGGGGGGATGCGGCTGACACATCCCCTAAAATGGCATTCCGAAAACCACCTGCAGAGGACAAATGTTGAAGTACTTTTAGACCAGTCAGGGGCTGGTCTGAGTGTACTTTGGCATCATCTGGGGGTTGTGCTAATGTGCCACCAGCTGATCCCTCATAGTACATGCAGCTCCCCCCAGTCCAAATCCTCAATAGGGTGGCCAGATGGTTCCTCCAGGTTTTTGTGTATTTTAGGGAGCACATAGATATTGGGTCGTACGGAATGTGATACTGTAAGGTATGCATGCTGTTTTAGATCTATGACACCATCAGTAAGGGCTTCATTAAGCATGGAATCAATTTCAGTTTTAAACCTGCCAGTAGGGTCACCCCTAAGTCTCTTGTAAAAATTCTGCTTTCCTAGTTGTTTCTGGATTTCGGTTAAATATTTTCTGGTATTCATCACAACTATGGCCCTACCCTTATCTGCATATTTAATAACTATTTGTGGGTTGTCCTGTAATTCCCTCAGAGTAGCCTTCTCCGTATTAGGCATGTTAACAAAAGTGTGCCTGTTATCATTCTTACAGAAATCATCTACATCATTTTCACATACCCTCTCAAATATTCTGACTACATCAATGTAGGGAGGGTTAAATATAGAAGGTGGTCTCAATGTTATACCAGTCCCGCAAGTGGATAGACCCATACCTACAGTCCCAATGTTCCCATCAGTCTGTGAGTCCAAGCCAGGATCAATGGCATTAGTCATCTCTGTTTTATAGAAAAATACCTTAAGATTCAAGGTCCTTGATAAACATTTGATATCCAGATATACCTCAAAGGGGTTAATATTTACCGTCGGTACAAATGTTAGTCCTTTCTGTAGTACTTGAATGTCAATGTCAGTAAGATTTACCTTAGATATATTTATCACAGTGTTCTCAGGTGTATATTCTATTTGCCCCTGTAGTTTCCTCTGTGACCTCCTCTTCCTAACTTGGTACTTCCTGCCCCCCCGTGTCCATTTGGGTTTCTGAGGTGGTACTGGTGATCAATATGTCTCTGGCTTCCCTGTCTCTGGGCTCTGGTGCAGTCCTAACCTATTATTGATTCCTGGAATTGGGTCTGACATTCGTTCCTCTTCTGCTGTAGGTGCTGAAGGAGGGCAACAAGTTGAGGGGGCAGTCCTTCCCAATAATCTTCTAGAGATGGATCCTCTGCATTATCAGAGTCACTAGTACTAGTGTAATGGGAGGAGGAGGGCGAGACTCCCCTATTGCATAGTATGGAACTTGGGCCTTGGGCTGTCTGATTGGCTGCATTATTCAGCTCCCTCCTACTTCTATTGTGGTAATGTCCCCTTCTCCTAGGTGTATTCTGTTGTTTATTCTATATGGACATCTGGAATAGTGTAATGCCTTGGCTACACTCTCTTTTTACAAAGTAGTGGATCCATTGAAACACTGTTGTTATCTGACCATTGTATCTATAGGCTAGGAATCTGACTAATAGCCTATTTTTAAACTACTGTCCTGAGATAATATATATATATATATATATACTGTATATAATATATATATATATATATATATATATATATATATATATATATATATGTAAAGAATAGGGACTGAGTGCTGGCAAGAAGCATGTAAGACTTTGTAAATAGTTATAACTTGTATAGATTGTTGGTGTAGGAACTGTTTTTTTGCATATAACAATTATGTGTGTATCACTTTAAATTGGTGCTATTAAACAAGTGTGGTCATGTGGTGCATCATCCTCCTGATGACACACATGTAGTGCGAAACTGGTTGAGGTTGTTTCCCTGTGCTGCAGGGAGGCTGGATTTTATTTCATATATTTCATACATTAAATTATTGCTCAATACTTGCAGTGCCTTTGTTTTGCTTTCGTATTAGGTCGTTTACTACTTGCAAGCATGATTGGAGCTGAGGATTTGTTGGGCAATACCTGCAGATGCTTAGGAATTGCTGTAGGTGTTTCAAATTCTTTGGCTTTGGTCAGGTGGTTAAGGCATCAGCTTTGCTTGGGTCGTTTTGAATTCCTTGAGGTGACATTATGTGTGCCACATATCTGATGGAATTCTGGAAAAATTGGAATTTATTTATTTATTTAGCCAGGTATAGCACACTAAGCTGAAAGCTTTTTTACAGGAGCAACCTGGGAGCACAAGGAGGTTAAGTGACTTGCTCAGGGTCACACAGTATGCAAGTGGATGCTGTGGGATTCAAACCCAGGTCCGGTCTGCTGGATGTCACCATATTTGCAGCTCAGAGCCTTAGACCACTGCGCTATACTGCCTCCAAACATTGTATGTAAGAGACCATGAGCCTGAACTCTTGCAGTGGATCTAGCACCTTCATCAGATGAGCCTCGTCCTACTCGAGGGCCTTTCCAAACACAATGACTTGTCAATGTAGACCAGGTACTCTTGGAGGTTCATATCTTTGACTGCACATCCCATAAGGTGTTGGAATGTTACTGGAGTGCAAGTCGAGCCTTGGGACATATGAAGGAATTTATAGAAGCCAAGTAAACTTATGAAAGAAGTTTTCTCTTTGTTCTCAGGAGCCATCAGGATCTGGTAGTACCAATTTCTAGAATCCAGAGCTGAAAAGGAAAAAATTACTCACCTTAGTAATGTTGTTTCTTCTAATGAAGTCTTGCTGTAGTCTGACATATGCAGTTAGGTCCAGCCTTTCAACTGCCCCGGAGAACAAAGAGTTAAACTTTCCATGGCCAGCATGGAATGTTCACCGCAAGCTCGGTTGAAGCCCCTGTCTGCTGATGTTTAAACTCTAACCGTCAGATCTTTACGAGCAATACTCACTAGAAGTTCTGTGTGGAAAATGTAAAACTCAAACTAGCCAACTGGCAACTAAATTTTTATAAGGGGGTTTTATGGTTTCAAAGCAAAGACTCAAGTCAGGAAACCCAAAAAACAAAACATATCCCAAAACACAAAAGTCACCCAAAACAAAGGAGGGTGAAAAAAAGGGGACACCCCTAGGGTGTCAACACTGCTCCTGCCCACCCACATCCCAAAAACTAGGTTCTGAGAGGGGAGGCGGGGGGAGGTCAGAATACAGCAAAACTCCATTAGAAGAAACAACATTACTAAGGTGAGTAATTTTTTCTTCAGACAACATGAAGTCTTGCTGTATTCTGACATATGCAGACTAACAAGCAGTACCTCCATGGAGGAGGGACAGAACCTACTTTGGAAACAGGCTCTGAAGTACTGCTGTGCCAAACCGAGCATCACTCCTAGCCTGGATATCCAGAGAGTAATGCTTGGTGAATGTATGGACTGTTCTCCAGGTGGCTGCTTGACAGATTTCCAAGAAAGGAATATCCCTGGCAGCAGCCAGGGAAGCAGCTGTACCTCTAGTAGAGTGAGCCCTCAGGCCTGAGGGTGGAGTTCTGCCCAGCTTCTCATAGCAGAATTATATACAAGAAACAATCCACCTGGCAATAGACCTCTTAGTGGCAGGTTTGCTCTTACCAACTTCTCCATATGTGAGGAACAATTGGAGGGACTCAAACCTGTGACCTTTGGTGCGCTCTATGTAGTAGCTAAGGGCCCTTTTTACATCCAAGCTGTGCAGTCTCCTCTCTCCAGAGGAGGAATTGTCAGTGAAGAAAACAGGGAGAGACATAGATTGGTTGAGGTGGAAATCTGAAACTACTTTAGGCAAAAACTTCCTGTTAGTCCTTAGGACCACCTTATCTCTATGGAAGGAGATAAAATCAGGTTCCACTGACAGGGCCTGCAACTCACTGATACGCCTCGCATAGGTAATGGCTACCAAAAATGCAGTTTTCCAAGTCAACTACTTAAGCTCTGCAGAGGACAAAGGCTCAAAGGGGGGTTGCATAAGCTGAGCAATGCAAACGTTAAGGTCCCAAGCAGGAGCAGGGTCCCTAAAGGGGGGATTGGTGTGCAGCAATCCCCTGAAGAATTTACAAAACACAGGATGGGCTGACAGAGGAGAAGGCTTGCCTACTGACAGGAAAGCAGAAACAGCTGCCTAATGCACTTTAAGAGTAGCTGGCCTAAGGCCTAGGCCATTGAGATGGACCATATAGTCCAGAACCGTAGGCAACCCAGCTGAATCTGGAGTAATATTCTTCTTAGAACACCAAATGGTGAACCGTTTCCATTTGGAATTGTAAGTCCTTCTGGTGGAAGGCTTTTGAGAAGCCTTAAGGATATCCAGAACCCCTTGGGAAAGATGGAGGTCAGCAAACTCTAACTCTTCAAGAGCCATGCCTTAAGATTGAGAGATCGAAGGTTCGGGTACCAAATCCTCCCCTGAGAGGATGTCAGCAGGTTGTAATTCCTGGGAAGAGATAGGGGAAGGTGGACTGCTAAGGACAGCAACAAGGGGTACCAGGGCTGTCTGGCCCAGTCTGGAGCAATCAGAATCACTTTGCATGGCTGTGACCTTATCTTGACTAACACTTTGAACAGGAGAGGGAAGGGGGGGAGGAGCATACAGAAATTTCCCTTCCCAATTCAGGATCAGAGCATCCAAGGGGACTGAACTGAAGACTGGGGGTCTTCAACAAAAAAGAGGAAGTTAGTGATTGCCTGGGGCTGCAAAAAGATCTATCTGTGGAGTGCCCCATCTTGAGAAAATCACTTTCAAAACTAGGGCATCTAGGGTCCACTCGTGATGGCCCAGGGAAATTCTGCTCAGAGCATCTGCTAGGACATTGTCCTTCCCTGGGAGGTGAACTGCTATCAGACAGGTTTGCAGGGAATAGGCCAGGGACCACAATTTCATTGCTTCTGTGCACAAGGCCGAAGACCGAGTGCCTCCTTGCTTGTTGATGTACCAAATGGTGGTGGTGTTGTCTGTTCTGACCTGGACCACCTTGTTCTGTACCGATGTGGAAAAGGCTTGCAGTGCCAGAAACACTGCTGTGAGTTCCAAGAGATTGATGTGAAGCAGAGATTCCTGAGGTGACCACAGTCCTTGGGTGGTAAGATCCCCCAGATGGGCTCCCCAGCCTAGCAGGGAAGCATCTGTGGTGAGTATCACTGAATGAGACTGAGTGACAAAAGAAACTCCTTGTCTCAAATTGTCCTGATCCTGCCACCATTGCAAGGCCTGGATCAGGGTTCAAGTCACTGGGAATAGTTTGGTAAGGGAATCCTTTCTTTGGGACCAGAAGGCTTTTAGGTGGAACTGAATGTCCCTCATCTGGAATCTTGCTCCCTGGACCACTGCTGTGGAAGCTGCCATGTGGCCCAGAAGCTGAAGGAAATGCCTTGCTGGTCGAGAGACCTGTAGAGTGAAAGAAGAGGCCAGTTCCATGAGGGTCCTTGCCCTGTCCAAGGGAAGGAAGGCTTTTGCCCTTATTGTATCCAGCTCCGCCCCTATGAAGGTGAGAAGCTGTACTGGCTCGAGAACTGACTTTGGAAGGTTGAGAAGGAATCTTAAGGAAGTGAGCACTTGCTGAGTTATTTCCAAATGTGACTTGACTTGGTCTGTAGACTGACCCACTATGAGCCAGTTGTCCAAGTATAGGAAGATGGAGATCTTTTTTCTCCTTAGGAAAGCAACCACTACTGCCAGGCACTTTGTGAAAACCCTTGGGGCTGATGTTAGGCCAAAGGGTATTGCTCTGAATTGATAGTGGCCTGAGGACAACTCGAACCTGAGGTACTTTCTGTGGGAGCACCTGATGGGAATGTGGAAATAGGCATCTTTGAGGTCCAGGGAGGCTAGCCAGTCTCTTGATCTTAGAGAGAGAAGGATTATTCCCAGAGTCACCATTTTGAACTTTGGTTTTAAAAGGTGCTTGTTTAGATATCTTAGGTCCAGGATGGGCCACCATCTTCCTGTCTTTTTGGGGGTTAGGAAATACCTGGAGTACAATCCTTTGCCCTTGTGTAGGGTGGGAACCCTTTCTATAGCTCTGAGAGCTAGGAGGGAAGAAACCTCTGCCTCTAAGGCAAGGGTCTCTGATCGATTTGCAGGTGGAAAGAATCTGGTTCTCATCTTGGGAAATTTTTTTGAAGCTGAGAACTAGTCCCTGGCTTACTACTGCCAGGATCCACTTGCCTGATGTCAGAGACTTCCAGTCCTGGACAAAGTAAGCCAGCCTACCCCCTACAGGTATTGGAGAATCGGCCCAGGCAGACACATCAGGGTGTCTGTTTGGCAGGGTCTTTAGGCTGAGGGGTGGATGCAGGCCTGCTCATCCCCCATCTGCCTCTCCCTCTGAAGAACCCCCTCTGAGAATAAGAAGAGGAGGCCTGAGCTTGGTAAAAAGGCCTTTGGAAAGGCCTGCCCCTGCTCCTGGACTGCTGCCTTTGAGGAGTGGCTTGCCTTTCTTTGGCCTGAGCACTCCTATTAGTGGTCCTGTACTCGTCCATCTTTTTCATGTAGTTCTCTGTCTGCTCCCCAAACAGAGAATTACCAATAACAGGGAAATCCACTGCCTTAGCCTGGGTATCCTGTGATAGGCTAGTACATCTGAGCCAAGCCATCCTCCGAAGAGACACAGATGTAGCCATGACTCCTGATGAAACATCATTGGAGTCCACAGTAGCATGAAATTGCACCTTAGATGCCTCAATCCCATCTGCAGCCACCTGCTCCAGCTCCTTGGCAAGCTGGTCAGGGGTCTGTTTAGCCAGAGCCAGCACAGTGTCACACCTGGACTTCTGGTATCTAGCTGTGTAGGCCATATAATTAGCCTGCCTGAGTCCCAAAGATGCTGCGATGTACTGTTTCTTTGCCATGGCATCAATCTTCCTGGAGTCCTTATCTGGGGGGGTGTGATGCCAAAGGGATATTTGCCTTATCACAGGCAGCAGCCTGCACTACCCCAACATGGCTGCATTGCTGAGAAAGGAACTCCATGTCTGAGCCTGACAAAGTATACCTCTTGTCCATTTATCTGTCCACAGGAGGTATGGAATTAGGAGTCTTAAGAATTTTATGTGTCTGTTTCCGAAAGGATTTGTGAAGGGGAATAGACAGTCTCCTGGACTCTGGGATGTCCATCATTTCAACAAAATCAGGCTCCTCCTGATCCTCAACTGCTTCTTCCATAGGAAGCTGGAGGGTTTCAGCCACTTTTTTGTAAAACATAAAGTGGGAAGGGGACTCAGAAAGACTAGGAGGAGAAACACCTGAAGGCCCATCTGGGGAGATGTCCGGGTCAATAGGCGCATACAGACTTTCATAATCACCATCATCATCTTCATACTCTCCCTCCTTCTTATCCGGTTCATAAAATTCTTCCAAGGTGTAATCCGGAACCGGGGGAACTGACCGAACCGAGCCCCTGCCAGATGGTGCCGGTTCGGCCAGAACTGAAGTAAGCGATTGCACTATTCTTATCACCTTGGCTATCTCATCGGCAGTCGGAGTAAGAATTTCTGGGTCCGAACCGGACGATTTTTCTTTTCTTTTTCTTTTAACAGGAACTGGCTCCTCAGAACCGGCTCTCCTCTTGCCCGAAGAAGTATCGCCCTGGTCAGAGGGCACTCCTTCAATTTCGGTCGGAACCGAACCGGTCTGGCCATCCGGATCAGCGGACTTCTCGGCCTCCCTTTCCCTCAGTCTACCTAATCTCTTTCCCAGGGTAGCTTTGGGAAAATTCTTACAAATTTGGCAGTCTGAATCGAGGTGGTCAAACCCCAGACAATAAACACAGGTGGTGTGGGGATCAGCCTTAGCAAAGACTTCCCCACACACACTGCAGTGTTGAAACCCAGTGGGCCCGGTTTTCTTTTTGGGTTTTTCAGACATGGCCAATCCTAAGCAAAACGTACCCTTTTTTCAGCAATCCGCCAGGCAAGACTCCAATATCGGTTCCTGACCGTGTCACGGGTCTTGGAAAAAAACGTAATTAAAATCCATTTTTTTTTAGAATCAATACGGACCGGTTACCACACTTTAGACCAATATACAAACTTTTTACCTGAAACTGATCGGTTCAGCCGGACCAATCCGCAATTTGTAAGTTCCAAAGAAAAAACCTATCTAGCACTCACGGTACCACAGACAGAGACTTAAACTGACAGAAACGGAGCAGCAAATTGGTAGAAACTGAGCAAAAAACGACACTTTAACCGACTGTTTTGAACCGAATGAAGGAGAAATCTCCGGAGCGACTGTTCAGTGAGGCGGAGTAAAGAATCTGATGGTTAGAGTTTAAACATCAGCAGACAGGGGCTTCAACCGAGCTCGTGGTGAACATTCCATGCTGGCCATGGAAAGTTTAACTCTTTGTTCTCCAAGGCAGTTGAAAGGCAGGACCTAACTGCATATGTCAGAATACAGCAAGACTTCATGTTGTTTGAACCATTTGTTTTCATTGAGACAGACTAAAGTGTCCTAAATCTTGCATCATATAGTGATCTGGGTTGATTCTCTTATTCAGGGCCCTGTAGTCGACATACATGAAAATGGTACAATTTTTCTTGTGCACAACTATGGTAGGAGAGGCATAGGGGGTTCCTGATTCTTGGATTATTCCTGTTGAAAGCAATTCCTTAAGATGTCTTCTTTCATTATCAGCATCTGATGGGGTTGTTCTCGAAAAGGCGATTATGCAGTCTGATGTAATGTTCCCAAGACTGGTTTTAAGATTTTTGGGGCCCCTAACAAAATTAATGATGGGGGCCCCCACCCAGTTATCTTTTTACATGGGGCCATGTTTTACTTGAAGTCTATGGAACTAAAATACTTATGCACACATAGGTGCTAAATTTCATTTTTAAACCTAGAAACAATCCTTTTGATAAACAAAATGCTATACATCAGGCTACACACAGTCCAAATCCTTTTTTTACTGTAGCACTCCACATTGTCAATGGGTATTCATTAAACCTGGGTTATAGTGCACCCCACTAGGGGAAATGGCACAGTCCAGGGCTCAAAAACAAGCTTAGAATGTTAGGCACATGAGGACTCTGAACCACAGCAACTCTCCAGTGTTAGCTGTGCCATCGAAGGGAAAACATCGCTTAAGCTGCTCTGGAGTAAATCTTAGCTTCTCCACCTTGGGGCTGCAATTCTGCACAGCAAGTTGAGGCTACCTGATGACAGAGAGCACTCCCAAATTAAAATTGTGCCTGTTAAGCTGCAGCTTTCAAATTGGCTGATCTGCCCTTCCCATTTCAACTGCATGTGCTTGGATTGGAAGCCATGTCTGCCACATCATTGAAGGGTGTTATTTTTGGTCTCTGATTTTCATTTAAAAAAAAATGCATGGTGCCCCAGGTAAGTACCTGTTTTTTCTTACCTATTTGATTAGGGTTCCCTGCCCCTACACCCCATCTTTGGGCATTGATGCCCCTGTCCTTCCTTCCTCTAGTCTTTCTCTTACAGGTATTTGTTTTTTATCTGTGAATACATTGCCTTTTTTTATTTGGGCTCCCAGTCATGGGACTTTTCCCTTTTAAATCCTCTCCAGTGAAATAAAAAAAAGAGTGACCCTATTTCTGAGGAATTTTCGTCTCAGCTAGTGCACATTATTGGTGTCAGTGGCTTAGCAGGTTGTACACTCTCCTCTGAGTCCAGAAGATTGGCAGATTGTGGGTTCATGCCCCACACCAGGCACTTGGGGTAAAATCCTAATACTGACACAGTAGTGCATCATGAGAGGGATGCTGCACTACTAAGGTGCCATCTTTCAGCTGAGACATTAAACAGAGGTCCTGTCTCCTTGTTCTGGTGGCTGTTCAGGTGGATGTTAAAGATCCCATGGCACTTCTCAAAAAGAGTAGGGGAGATTTTTATTGAAGTAAATCATACATCACATAAGGGCATAACATCTCAACATATACATAGCACAATTCACCAGAAACCCACAACAAAATAAAACACCCAAAACCCCAAACCCACACAGTGACTACCTAACTAAATTTCTATACCAGGGAAGCAGCATTGATGGTCTACTTTAACCAGATAAGCACATGCTTCCATAGAGTTTTCAAGTGCTATACATTCAAATAGGTTTCTTCCTGTGAATATATATATATTTTTTACTTGGTTACTAACAAAGGTTAATTCTCACTGTGTTAAATACTTTTGTTGCAAGACCAATAGGCATCGCACTTGCCAAATATAATACTTTAATACCCCATATATCACTCTCAACCTACTAGAGTGGTATTTACTCCATTGTACAGTGTATACCCCTAATATAAAGACTTCATGAGAGATAGTGCAGAATGCAACACATTTCAAACTGGTTGTCAAGAGATTCCAAAACATAATAATATATAGCCACGTAAATAATAAATGATCCTGCGTTTCTAGTATTAAATTACAATTGTCTCTGCACCAAGGTTCTGGAACGTCCTATCAGATCACATCACCTGACTTTTAAGAAAGAGCTACACTCATTCCTACAAGCTAATGGCAAATGCTCCTGTGCTGTGCCCTGAGTTTCCCTTATACTTTTAGGCAACCCATCCACTTAAACCTTAGCACTTAATCATTTGCTTTATCTATAAGGTTGCCTAATCCACAGCTTCCTACTACAGTACTACTTACACTAAAATGTCTTATGGTAATTGCATAGTGTCCTACTGACTGTATACACTGCATTACTCCTTGTAACTTGATGCTATTGTATCTTCTTTTGAAGTTATGCTGTGTTCTGCTGTCCTGTTGTACTGCACTGTCCTATGTTATCTGACATTGTTGTATTTCTCCTGAGTCATGCCTGAAAATAGGCAGTTTCTGTCTAGTGTACTGCAGGAACAAAACCCTTGATGGAAAAATGATTTTATTTTTGTTATCAAGAATTGATTTTCAATTATTGTTATTATGTGATTTTACATGGTATTATGATGGAAAATGTTTACTCTAATTTCTGGTTAAGATTAATGTTGATTAAGTCTTACAAACTTTAAAATAAAGGAATGATGCCATTTAAAATGGAAACAGTTTCAGAATTCAAAACAAAGTGTGTTCCAGTGAAGTCTTCTTTTACATTGGAAGTCCCATGAGAGGGGCATAGCCACATTCTAGAAATACTTCAGCCAAAGTTAGCTAGTAGAGAAGCAACTGTTGCATAATAAATTTATGAGTTTGTTTTGTACAAGAAAGTCCTGGCCAGAGCTAGGTATCCATGACTACAATCAGATGGAAGGTCATTTGACTGGTACAGACTTATAAAAAGAAAAAAAAATGTTCCTCTGTTTAAACTTTGAATATTAAGAAAAGTATTTGGCTTATAACTTAAAACCACATTATGGTGCCGCTATGAAAATTGGACAGTTATTGAACACTATTATGATAAATAAGCTTACTAAGTTTCATGAGTTCAGGAGTTACGTTTAAAACTTATTTTATGTAATTTTCTTATTAGAAAACTAAACAAATCTAGTATCATGTGATAGATCTCATCTTGAGAAGTCTAAAAAAAAACTCTTAAGTCCATGTTTTGTTGCTATATGGAGAAAAACCATCTAAAAGAACCATTGTGACAGTTTAAGATTTATGTCTTTAAGTAGAACAAAGAACCCATGTGTTTCTACAAAACAATAATGTTTTAAAGACTTTAATAATGGATTTCTCTTACAAGTCTTATATAATTCTGTAGCTTAGAATATTTAGAGCAAGACTACCACTCTATTTTAAGAAGTTTTATTAAAATTATGAAATAATAACCCTTAATAGTGTAACTTAGGAAATATAAATGTCAGAAATATCAAAATCATACCAATATGTTCCCCTTGAGGAGAGACATCTGAATATGTAAGTTTAATGTTTAAATTAGGTTGAATGGAAATTTTATTTAAGGAAAATAATTTTGAACCAAAAAGAAGTCTGAGGAAAAAGAGGATGTCTTAAGAGGCATGTCTGTATATCATCATTTATCATTTAAGAAGTCCTAACTTTCAAGTGACTCAGGCCAATCAAAATCTGGTGATGTCATCACCAGGACAGTTTTATATTAGTGAATTTGTTTGGTCGTACCTCAGTCTGAGCCAAAATATCTATGCAGAAGGACCTATGTAAGTATAACTAAGAATTCTAAGGGCTTTATACTGTATCTAGGCCAAAACAGTTTGGCCCACGCCTGTATTTGGAATATTGGGCTAGCCTAAGGATAGCCAAAAACTTATGCAGTGCTGCTAGAAGATTCAGGTGCAAGAACCAGATGCAAGGACATTCTCATTGTGTAAGAAGCAAGGTCTGTGTTTTATTTGCTGAGCATTTTGACTGAAGTAATGCTGCCTGCTGATGCCTAGACACAGACTTATCTTTAAAACTCACACAAGCTATACAGCATGCTGAGCAGAATAAAGTCTAGTGTCCTAAGGTTTTAAAAGCAGATGAAACATAAACAGTCATCAAAGTTCCGGTTGTTGAAACAACTTTGCTATCCACAGGAAAGTTCTTTGAATCCAGTATTACTATGGACTGTGCAGATTGAAGCTCTGCTCTTCAACTCCAAGAACTGACTTTTGGTAAAGTGACTTTCAGTAAAAAAGTTTAACTTTCAAAGTTTGTCCATGCCAATAAGTAACAGGGTCAAGAAGGTTAGCTGACAAAGAAACTTCTCAACAAGAGCCAGGTTCAACCACGAGTTCTAAGTTGAGAGAAGAAGGACCACTTCTACAACCAGAAATATAAGTATTAATTGTTAATTACTTTCACTGATTAATAGTTAAGTAATTTACACTGGCTTATCTGGGAAAGTAAGAAGGAAATCTTATCTTAACTATAGAATCTGGGTATCTAGTTTAAGCTTTGAACTAAGAAATGTTGCATGATTTGAAAAGTTAAAACTGAGTTTTATAAAAGTGTAGTAAAAAGCACCAATGTAATGAGTTGTTGCCAGGTCTCATGGAAAATACATTTTACATGATATAAAGTTTTGAAACAAGTTTTATGCAGAAATAATCTGAGATATTGATCTTATGAGTTCCATGTTCTTATGCATGAAGGTTATGTTAAATACTAAGCATGATAAAAGTTTAGTATAAATATTACCATTTATCATAATTAACATTGTTTATTCATTTGCATTGTTTATTTGCTAAAATTTGTTTTATTAGTTTTTTGGATTATCTAAAACAATTTTGTTGATGTTTACAGTTATGCTTGATATTTATGCTAATAAGAAATATTTAGAATTTTTGTATAGATGTAAATAAAATATATACTTTACATATAAGTGTGGAAAGCAGTGTCATTTGCCATTATATTTGAAACTGGAGAGCATAGGATAATATCATATGTGAATTGTTATTATTTTTGGTAATTTATGAAAATAATTTTTGGTAAGGCCCGAGGTGAATCTAAGTGCATTATTATAAAAAGTCATATTATAAGCTTTTGTTCCCACAGTACTTACCCGGTAAACAAAAAGAAAAGTAAATAAATAAATAAATCTCTCTGTGAGTGTTATGTTTATGGTTATTACAGACTCCTGTCCTGCCATGGCATGACAGCCACACAACATCCCACATATTTAGGGGTTTTTGTGGTTCACCCAGTTGGCGCAATGTGTCAGAGACTGTCCTTCCCATACCACCAGGGCACTGTATTGGTGGCACTATGTATGAATCTAAAATAAGTTTATACACTGCTTTCCAAGATAGCATACTGCACTGCTGTATTGTAATTTTCCACAATTTAATTTTAGTCAAAACTGAAGTGACATACTTCGGAGTCCTTTCTTTCCTGATTTTAGTATGAAAGTGTCATTTCTGAACTGCCCACAATGGGAATATAGGAGTAAACCATACTTTCATCCAGATAACCCAATTTCTAGTTGCATTCTGCACTAGTAATCCCAAATCTGCTGACCAAACAATTGTATGGTAAAATAATACAGGATTTACCATGCCCAAACCACCCTTGTTAATGGGCAAATAAGTTACCTGCCTGTGTATGGGGTTAAGTTTACTCCCCCAGATGGCCTGAATAACAGACTAAAAATCTTGTTTTCCAACTCCTGGGGTGGAGGAAAGACATAACTCAGATGTAGAAATATTGAAATAATAAGAGTTTTTACTAAGGAAACTCTTTTAAGTTTAATATTTGCATAGATCTCGACATACTGACATTTCTTTCACTTCTAACAATTTGTTTTTCCAATTAATCTGAGCCACATCAGCATCCCCAAACTTTATCCCTAAAATATCTACTTCCGTGTCTATTGGAATCCCATGTACTTGGACCAAATCAAGCTGACAGACTTAACCAATACAAACAGCTTTACTTTTCCCAATGTTAGCTTTGCTCTTTCCAGTTATGAATACTTTTGTATAACAGTCATTGTCTCTGTACATGATTGGGTTATCTTCCAAAAACAAACATAAATCATCTGCATAAGCAGAAATTTTAAGCGGTGGGACCTCCCTGAAGAGCACCAGTCCTTGAATCTGGGGCGTTTGATTTATTTTCAGTATCAGGCTATTAATACAAAATATATAAAGTAATGGGCTTAAGGGGTGTCCCTGCCTGACCCCCACTTGCAATATTGACCTTCTGGCCTACATGCCCGTTTAGGAGTAAATGGAAGTTCGCTTTTTGGTATAGTAGGCCTATCCATGTAATAAACTGTGGTGGCATCCCATGGACTGCTAGGACCTTAAATAAGTATTCTTGAGGGACCTGGTCAAATGCTTTTTGCTGATCTAATGAAACCACCAAGCCTTGTACATGTCTAAATGGCTCCTTTCAAATGCTTCCCTTAGTTGTAATAAATTATCCCTCATGCCCCCCTCCCCCGGTAATCTGCAAGTTTGATTTTGGGCTATGACTTTAATAGCCACAGTAGTGGAATACAGTGAAGAATGTGGGTCAGTATTTTCAAATCAGAATTTAGTAAGGAAATTGGTCTCCAATTATGGATATTGAGTTTTTCTCCCCTTTTATATAACAATAAGAAAAGCTTTCATCAGGTTCTCTGATAGCTGCAATGTATAATTACAAACTACAGACAGAAGTGATGCCACTATATTCGTAAAAGTGTGATCAAATCCAGCACTAATGCCATCTGGAGACACTTATTTTTTTCACTGCAAATCCAGGTTATTTATCTGAGGGGACCTACTTCAATCTTGTCCATTATATCAGCCTAGGATGTATCCTGGATAAATCTCTGGAGCAGGCCAAGTCCCCTCCTGGTGGATTAATGCCCTCTGTATGGGGTTTAGACAAAATTGTTTTCACACCCTCCACAACAGACTGGGTCATGGTATGGGGTGCGCTACCTTCATTTTCACTGAGGGTTACATTATTAATTGCAGTGTCCATACACTGCTACAGTGTTCCATCATGAGATTGTGGGGAGGAAACACAAACACTTTCAGTAACTACTGACTGAGCTTTGGGAGTTGCTGGCATTACAGACACTTGCTGAAAGTTTCTATCAAGCAAGCCTGCATCTGGGTGTACTGTCTCCTTGGCAACTGTGCAATCTGACTATGAAAGTCCTATTTCACCATGAAGTTTTTCTGTAAAGGCTGCTGTTTTCCCCTGTGTACCAGCAGCATTTCCAAGACCATGACTGCTATCAGTCTGGTTCAATAATAATTTTAGTAGTTGGTATTATACCTGTATCCCAGGCTTTTCTGTCTGGCAACTTCTGCTACCCTGCAGCCAGCAAAGCTCTCTCTGGAGACGATGATAATGGTTGTTCTCCAATTTTTTGTGACTGTACATTTGGATTAACGAAGTTCTTGTTTACGGCATCCCCCTGGGGCTTGGGGCTGTTATTCTGGGTGGTGTTTGGAACATCCAAATTCTCTTTAGACATGCATGCAGCTGTGTCATCTTCTGCCAAAATCTTTAGTAGCCATGTGCTTCTTTCCAATCTTGTTGCTGGTATCTAAAAACCTGCTATTCCCTCTTGATGGGTGCCATCTCGAGAATGTCTCTTGAAATCCATTGTCTGCCTCAGGCCTTCACCATCTGGTGTTTCCATATTCACAATCCTTTTACCAGGTAGGTCAGAATAAGTCATGTGCTCCACATTCTCCACTGTAGAGGGCATTTCCATTTATGTTGTTAAATCAATCATTTCATTCCCACCCAGGAATCAATCCTCTGGAGCTCTGCACCTCCACCTCCTCCTCCACCTCCTGGGTCAGCCATCATGCTGATCACCAACCACCAGCAGCTCTCCCTACCGGAGAGTAAGGGTGTTTATTAGGTAAAGAAAATCAAGCAAAATAACATCATGAAAAGAAACAGGTTGCAGAATACATTCCATCTGTATAAAGTTTAAACATCAGGAGAAAAATATTAAATCAAGCTCTATAGTTTGAGAATTTAAAGAAAAATTGTGCTTAATTCCACACACAAGACAAAAGAGAAAAAGATAAATAAATAATAATGCTCTTAATATAATGAAAGTAACAATTCCCTACACTATAATCAAACAATATTGTTTAGTGTAGATTATGCTGTAAAGTACAATCATGTAACCGGTATATCTGAATTAGGCACGTTTCTCCAAGCTGTATTTAGCCATTTGCTATTCAGGGATTTTGCTTCTGTAAACTATGTAGTCTGTAATTCAGCTGTAATTTTCTTAATCATCTCAGCATGACTTATCTGTTTTTGCTGTAACATAAATAAACTCATTGTGTTCCAAATATATCACTTTATTACAATGAAAACAACATGGAGTGTACTTTTATACAATTTATTTGCAAAACTGGGGTAGTGCCTGAACATCAACATCTCATGAGAGATCACAGAGAAACAAAGTTCCTGCCAGTCCTGAGAGAGTGCTGTCCAAATCCCATTTACGTATGAGCAGGTGAAAAAAGGTGACCCATGGTTTCAATTTCCTGGAAACATTGCATTCTACTATGTATTCTGTCTTCTAAGTGCTTATGTTTATGATTTGGTTTCACATTGATCTTAGTATGACAGCTTAACCAATGTAGAACCTACATTTTTTCCAGTACTCTTTTAGTGAGTATAATAGTGAGAGGACGTATTGGACTAGGCATAAAGGGAATATGGATTCTTCCTGAAAATGTTGCATCTGAATCTAAGAGTATCGTTCCTTCCTATGGTTTGTAAGCACAATTTGACATGTGATTTTCCAAAGTTTTAATTTTAAAAAGGTTTCTCTAATATACTCCATGGTATCTACGGAGCACCTAAGAAGTCCAATATGTCCCTGCTCTATTAATGAAACTACTGTGTGCATGATGAAAATAGAAAAGGGGTCCGCCCTTGACCACTGTATACTAGTAAGGGTTTTATATTAGTGATAAAAAAATGCTATTAAAAATGTGATGGAGTTATTCATCCCTAACCCTTCTTGAGAAATAGGTAAATACGTTATGTTTCTTTTAATGAGATTTAATCTGCTTCCCCATAGTGCTTGAAAAAATACTAAGTATGGTTGTTTCTAATATCTTAGGTGTAGGAAATATATAACTGATATATAACAAAAGTGGTTCTAAATAAGATTTAATAAGGTATATTCCTTTTTTGCTTACTGAGCTGTCACATGTTCAATTGTGCCACCATTTGCCTGCCTTGTATTTTTGGTTCCCAATTTAATAAGTCTGAATTGAGAGTATCATAATGAATACCTAATATCTTTATAGGTGCCTTGGCCTCTTGAATGTCTGCTATGTTAATATATCTGGGGTCTTCCATTCCAAGTTGCTTTCCAGAGCTTTTAGCTAGGTGAGAGTGGCTCCTGAATAATAATTATAATTTGTGCAGACCTGAATGGCTGCTTCAATAGAATGTGTATCTTTCACTAATAGACACAGGTAATCTGTGTGTGCAATTGCTACATATGGTGTCAAGATTTCCTCAGTACTTAAACAGTGGATATATGGGGAGGAATTTAATAGTCTTAATAAAGGGTCTATACATAAAGCATAGAGTGAAGGGCTTAGAGGGCAGCCTTGTCTGACACCCCTAAGGACTAGGACCATTGGCCCCTTCCACCCATTGACAATAGTCATGACAGTGGCTGTTCTGTACAAACTCTGTAACCATCCAATAAATGTCACAGGTATACTGTATGCATGCAGGACTGCCTAAAGAAAGCCATGTGTCACAGAATCAAATGCTTTTCTGTTGATCTAGGGGAAAAACAAAGCCAGACAGTGCCCCCTTCTTCCCATATTTAAAATCTCTTAATAAAATCAAGTGATCTGTAATTTTTCTATCAGGAAGTGTACAGGTTTGAGCTGGTGATATCAACTGCTACGCTACCTTTAAAAGCCTTGTATTTAAAAGTTTTGTTACCACTTTAAAATCTGCATTAAGACTAATTGCCTCCAGTTATTAATGTAATGTTTGTCTCCTTTTTCATAAAGATAAATTAAATGTCCATTAGTCATTCTGAGGGATGGTGATCGGGTGTTTAACATATGGGGAAAAACATTGACTAATTCTTCAGTTAACTCTGTTCCTATAAGTTTATACAATTCACCTGTTCATCCATCCCCTCCAGGAACTTTATCCAGTGGTACAGATTTAATTTATTTCTTCTGGAGTAATATTGTGTGTTAGGTGCCTAGCACCCTCTAGTGGACAAGTAGGATGTGGAAACTGTAGAACAAAATCCTCTAAATCAGGAGGCTGTGTAGATGCAGATTGGTATGTTTTGTGACAGTATTGCTACTGTCCTGAGTGTTTGTGTTTAATATATGATTACTATCCCATAACCCATCCAGTTATTTTTGTTTGTTACTATCATTACAATTTTCATATGGACAAATCTGTTCATTTTTTTCCTTGTTTCTGAAATTTCTGTTGAGGCTGTAAATGTTGTGCTTGATTTATATTAAATGGAGTAATCAATTTCTTAATATTAGCAATTTGGGCAGTAAAATTCTGCCTGGAGGTATAAGAAATAGTTAGAAGTTTTTGTAGCTGTGTTCTGTGTTGTAAATATTTATAATAAGCCTCATTTCTAAGAATTCTACTATGCTGTTTTAAGAAATATGTAATATTTGAAATTGTGTCTTCCCACCATACAGTTGGGTAATCATGCATAATATACACTGATTTTCATGCCATGATAAAAGACAGTATTGTTTGTTAAGTATCATTGCCTTGCAATAAAGATGAATTAGATTTCCATGTTCCTGGACCGTGTGTGTGTGTGTGTGTGTGTGTGTGTGTGTGTGTGTGTGTGTGGTGGGTATATTTACACTCCCCAGCTGTGCATGTACTATACTGTGATCTGAAAATTCTGCTACTTGGGTTTATGCAGTCTGGATTTGTAGGGAAGGAGTAATAAAAAAATAATCTCTGCATGTTGCTAGGGGCCCTTTTGGAATGTTGGATCATATTTTCCTGTAGCCAGCATGTACGCATCCTGTAAATTGGCATTTTGTATCATTTTCTTAAGAAAAGCAATATCATAGTACTTTTTTTTTTTAGTTTTGGTGCTTTTCCCTCTATCTGTTAGTGAGAACCCACAATTGAAATCCCCTTCAAAAATAATATTTTGGACAGAATAGCGATAAGGCTGCACTGTCTGAAACAATTCAGTGCTCTCTGTTTTTGTTTAGGTGGCATATATATTGATAAACCTAAATAATAAATTGTGAATCTTAATGTCTAATACCAATGCCCTGCCAGGGACTACATCTACTAACTTAAAAAGCTGAAAAGAAATGTTAGCAAACAATATAGCTACCCCGGAGCTCATTTCTACACTCAAGGACCAGTAGGAAGGCCCTTCATGCGATTGTGAGATAGCCTGATGCAATTCAGGAGTAGTATTCAACCTAGTGTCTTGTACAAAAAAAAAATCTAGTCTTAAGTGATTATAGATGGGAAAAAACTGCCAGTTTTTTCCTAGGAGTCTTGATACTGTTAACATTAATAGTATATAATGGGATGATATGTTCCATTATTTATGGATGGAAAGAACATACTACAAGTCGAGGAGATTCAAAACTCAAGGTGGCTTGTTTTGCTGCTTCTGCTCAGTATAGTGTGTTTTTGGTTTGACTTTGATTTCAGGGCTGAGGGTTTTGTAGCTGGATTTAGAGTAACAGGAGGAGGATCCTCTCTGTCAGATGTCACATCAGGTAGGGAAGACCAGACAGAAGAATTGTCCGAGTCATTCCCTAAGGTACCTACCAAGATGGTCAGAGCTTCGTACCTATTATATACAGGAAGTTCCATAGTTTTTGAAACTTTAGGATGGGGTTGCATCCAGGACTGCCTATGTCCTCTTGTAGCTGGTTTACTTGTTCCTGAGTCTTTAGATGTCTTTTGGGAGGGGAGGCATCTCATCAGTTTTAGGGGGGCTCTTGTGCACTGTCTATAGTATCTGCTATTTCCAAGACCTGTACTGTGGGAATGTCTATTTTGTGTTGCTTTGTAACTATGGGGGGGGAGCAGTGTGTCTGTCCTCCTGTGTTGGCACGACTCTAGATTCAGGAAGAGGAGGGGCGAGCATTAGTATGTGCTGTTTGTGCTATAGCGATAAGCAATCTTTGTTCCTTGCTATCAGTTTTCTCAGGTTGATTATGAGCTGCCCAGGGGCATGAATGATAGGAGTGCCCTTTTCTATCACATAAGTTGCACATTTGCTCACTTCTACATGCTACTTTTATGTCCTAGTTCATTGCACAAGGTGCACTTTAGTCTATCACAGAGACTGCTGATGTGTCCTGTTTCCCCACAATGATAACATGCTTTTGGTTGTCCTGCATAAAACAGAACACCCCTATCTTGTCCCAAAAAGAAGCAGTTTGGAAGATGTTGTAGGCCTTCTTCAGTAGTATTCAGAACTACCCTGACTTTCCAGCTTCCAGTCCAAATTCTTTCATCATCAAATATAGCTTCTGGGTTTCCCAGTACTGTGCACCTCTGTTTAAATCGACAGCAGAGGTCAGTAACAATGACCCCTTCATTTCTAAACAGTACTGTGATGGTTCTATTGGCTGGTTTAGAAAGTGGAATTACTTGGAAAGGTATCCATAATGGGGAGTTTTTTAAGGTTTGGTACAGTGCCCCAAATGTGTGTGGTCTACTACTTAATTTAAAGCTGATATCAAATATTGGTTCTCCAGACATGTGTATAAGGGCATATATTTCAGTGGCATTATAGTGTATGGAGCCTTTAAGTAAATTTCTGGCAATGTGCAGTCTATCTGGAAAAGTATCAAGTCCCACTTTATAAATGAGTCTAACAGTGTTATGCCATTTTGCTGGGTAAACAGGTTGTCTGAAGGAAGAGGCATAAGGTGTGCAGTTTCTTGCACTTGTGCCAGAGATAGAGTTACCTGTAAATGTTTATTCATTTTGATTCAGATTAGGTCGAGAACGAGTGCTGGGTAGTACTGGGACATCTGTGGAAGACCTATCAGTTATAATAATTCCTTTAGTATTCCTCGAATATGGAGGCGGGGAGTAAGTCTTGCAATAATAACTGTGGGTTCTGTGTTAAGTTTAAATAGCCCGAGAGACTTAAGGGCAATTTGCCAGTGGTGAGAACAGGCAGAGCACCAGGAGGAAGGAGCTGCTGGTATAACTAAACTTCTCTACTGGGACTATATTGCCCTCCTTCCCTCCCCTCCACCCAAAGGCAGTTCTACTTTTATAGGCACAGGATTTGACTGACAACAGGAACTTCCTGTTTGGGAGCAGGAACTGAGTGATCACAGAGCCACCAAAGACTCACCATCCTAGAAGGGCATGAGTAGCTCTCTGTCCCCCCACAGCTGCTGGAGGTCTGACTCTGAGCAAGTAAGGAGACTACTGAGAAATATAGGAACTTCTTGTCTCAGAACAGGAAGATCAGGAGCTAAAAGGGCACAGAGGCAGTAAGTAAGTAGGGAGAGAGAGAGAGAAAAAAAAGAAATAAACAAACAGAGGAAAGAGTAAGTATTCCAAACAACAGTTAGGGGACCAGAAATAAAACATGTTGGAAGTGATGCAGTACAGTGACTGTGCAGCAGCAGTCTTCTGGGAGACGTTCTGGAGGATGCGGTGTTGTCCCATCTGCAGGAACCTTTCTGGGCTGAGGGAGGAGGTTGCTCATCTCCAGGCTGAGTTGGACAGGATTTGAGGGACCTCCTCTCCCACCCAGGGACCACCAGGGTCACTGCCATTGCCTCAAGAGATTGCCAAAAAGAGGAGCGGTTGGACCACAGTGGGCTCAGGGAGGGTGAGGGTGGTGGAACAGAGGTGCATCCCTCCAGTTGTACCTCTTCACAATTTCTATGCTGTTCTGGAAAAGTGTGGTTCCTCTATGGAGGCACCCACAGTGGAGACCAAGGAGGATGCTGGGAACCTCCACAAGGAGACCCACAGGAGGGTGGCATGGGACCCCACAGGGGAAGGAAAAACTCCTGGTGAGGGACTCCATTATTAGGAAGGTAGAACTGGGGAGGAAGGGAGGGGAGGTAGGGTGCCTGCCTGGCGCCATAGCTTGAGGGACAGGGAGCGACCTTCAGGATCGCAGGAGCAGCTGCACAGGGAGGGAGCCGGATGTCATTGTCCACCCAAGGACAAATGACCTGGCTAAGAAAGGGATCAGAGCAGTGCAAGAAGCATTTGTGGAGATGGGGAGGGCCTTAGACAAATAGCATGCACGGTAACCTTCTCAGAGGTGCTGCCTGTCTATGGCACGGTGAGGTTAGGGTGCTCCACACCATGGGATTCAATCAGTGGTTGAAAAACTGGTGCAGAGCTCAGGGATTTGGCTTCATTGGGGACTGGGGGTCCACCTGGAGGGAAGCAGGCCTATACTGGCGTGATGGTCTGCATCTGTCCAGGAGGGAAACCAGGATCCTAAGTGATAGGTTTAAATGCTTCATCGGCAAGCATTTAAACTAGCCAAGGGGGGAGGCACTGGAGTGGAGCAGGGAAATCCTACCCCCCCCTAAAAATCAGGGTATCAAGTGAGGTAGACACCAACATAGAGATGTCGATAGGGAGAAGTGCAGGGATAAATGGAGAAAGTGACAAATGCAATAAGGACAGGGATGGGGCAAAAAGGGGTAAGGCCATCAAAAAATGGAGGGTAATGAGTACCAACACCCGTAGTCTAAGCAACAAGCTCCCCGAACTGGTGACCTTGATGGAAGAGGGATGCCTGGATATCGTAGCAGTCACAGAAACATGGTACACAGAGAACCATAACTGGGATGTTAACATACCAGGGTACACAACCTACAGGAGAGACAGGGAGGGGAGAAGAGGGGGCAGAGTAGCTCTCTATGTAAGGGAAAGGATAAAAGCAACTGAACAAAAGAGTAAACAGGGAGGAGAGGAGGCACTGTGGGTCACCTTAGAGACTGGAAATGGCACCACAATCTGCACAGGGGTTGTATACGGACCCGGATATGATAGAAGGCATACTTAGGATGGCAGAGAAAGGGGAGATACTGTTGATGGGGTCCTTAATACGCCAGATATTAACTGGAGCACCTTTGCTGCAGCCACATCCAAAAGCAGGGCCATTCTTGATGCCCTTCAGGTGGCATGCCTCAGACAGCTAGTTTTGGAACCTACTCGTGAGGGAGCAATCTTAGACCTCATACTCTCAAATGGGGACAGTGAGAGGATCTCAGATCTAGAAGTGGTAGCCATTTGGGAACAAGTGACCACCAAGCAGTGTGGTTCACGATAAACTCAGCTACAGAGTCAAGCCATACAAAGTGAGAGTTCTGGACTCAGGGAGGCTGACTTTGGCAAGATGGGAGAGTGCCTTAGAAAAGCACTAGCAAACAGGCTAGAAGGAGGGTGGAACAACAATGGGGAAATATCAAAACTGCCACCACAGAGGCAACAAGCCTTTGTGTGAAGCAAATTAACAAATCAAAATGAAAGAAAAAGCCACTATGATTCTCAAAAGAGGTGGCAGTGAAGGTAAGGGAGAAAAAGGTAGCATTTAGGAAGTATAAGGAAACACAGAAGGAGCAGGACAGAGAACTGTACCAGTTAAGGCAGTAGGAAGCAGGGAGGGTAGTCAGAATAGCAAAGGCCCAAACTGAGGAAAAGATAGCCAACTCGGTTAAGAAGGGGATACAACCTTTATAGGTATATCAGGAGCGAGAAAGACAAAGGGAGGGATAGTGAGGCTGAATAGAATGGATGGTGGGTGGGCAGAGAGGACAGTGTAAAAGGAGGATACTGAATGAATACTTCTGGTCAGTATTCACAAAAGAGGAAGTGGGGAGGTGCCTAATCCAATTAACAGAAGCACTCTGGATAGGGGGTCGATCCTGACCTTTCACAGAAGAAAGGGTTCTGAAAGAACTCCTAAAACTGAAAGTGGACAAAGCAATGGGCTAGATGGAATTCACCCCAGAATTCTAAAAGAATTAAGCAGAGAACTAGTGACACCACTGACTACCCTTTTAACAAATCTTGGGAGGATGGTGTGGTACCTGAGGACTGGAGGAAGGCAGATGTGATTCCCCTTCACAAAAGTGGGACCAAGACAGAGGCAGGAAACTACAGACCTGTCAGTTTGACCTCTGTGGTAGGGCAAGTGATGGAATCACTTCTGAAGGAAAGTATTGTTGAGTACCTAGAGGCCAGAGGGGCACATGATCCAAGGCAGCATGGGTTCACAGTGGGAAGGTCATGTCTGATGAATCTAATTGATTTCTTTGACTGGGTGACCAAAGTAGTAGACCAGGGAGGGGCTGTGGACATGGCCTACCTAGACTTTTAGCAAGGCATTTTGACACAGTCCCACAAAAGATTAATAGTCAAATTAACCAGCCTGGGAGTGGGTCCCAGGGTGGTAGCCTGGGTAAAACATTGGCTGGACAACAGGACACAGAAGGTAATTGTAAATGGAGTCCACTCTGAAGAAAGAGGGGTTAATAGTGGGGTACTGCAGGGTTCAGTACTGGGTCCAGTCCTTTTTAATGTCTTTATAAGTGACATTGCAGAGGGACTGGAAGGAAAAGTATGCCTCTTTGCAGATGACACAAAGATCTGCAACAGGGTTGATACACAAGGAGGCGTGGAAAGGATGAGAAGAGACTTGGCAAGGTTGGAGGAATGGTCAGAAGTATGGCAGCTTGGATTCAATGCAAAGAAGTGCAAAATAATGCACCTGGGAAACAAAAGCCCAGAGGAAGATTACACAATGAGGGGAGGTAGTAACAACAACAAAAATGGAAAGGGACCTGGGGGTAATCATATCAGATGACCTTAAATTTAGCAAGCAATGTAAGAAGGCAGTAGGGAGGGCTTGGAGATACTGGGATGTATAGGGAGAGGCATCAGCAGTAGAAAACAGGAAGTTGTTATCCCCCGTACAGACAGTTGGTGAGACCCCATCTGGAGTACTGCATCCAGTTCTGGAGACCTCATCTCCGCAAGGACATAGACAGGGTGGAAGCAGTTCAGAGGAGGGCAACTAAAATGGTGCAGGTTCTGCAAGAGAAGCCATATGAGGAGAGACTAAAGGAGCTTAATATGTATACCCTTGAGGAAAGGAGGGAGAGGGAGGACATAATAGAAACGTTTAAGTACCTCAGTGGAATCAACAAAGTCCAAGAGGGTAGCATCTTTCAGAAAAAGAGATGTGCAAGAACAAGGGGACACAATTTGAAGGTAGAGGGGGGACGGCTCAGGGGCAATGTGAGGAAGCATTTTTTCACAGAGAGGGTGGTGGAGAGAATTCAAGAATGCATGGGACAGACATATGACAATTTTTTTGGGGGTAGGAAGAAATAGGCTTTTGGTTAAATAGGATCTGCAGCTCATCCTCTAGGTAGGGAAATGTGCAGACTAGGTGGGCCAAGCGGTCCTTATCTGCCGACAAAGTCTATGTTTCTCTATTTCTACGTGATATTTTCCCCATCAATTGTATCCATGCTTTGTTCAGTGATATTATTAATGTTTTCCTTGTTAATTGTATCCATGCTTTGTTCAGTGGCATTATTATTTATTTATTTAAAAGGTTTACCAGGAGAGCACACTGAGCGGACTACTGCTCAATTCCAGATGCGACCTGAGGGAAGAGGAGCAGAGGAGTCAGCAAACAGAGTTTAAATACAACAATAATACAAACAAATAAATACAAAGTACAATCAGCAATGCGTAAGTACAGTACATACTGAGTACAGAAATGTGGGTGATTTGATACAGACATCATATAAAGTGTACACATGGGTATTTGGAGATGCACAGAATACATCACAGCATTATGACATACCAAAGTAAGACTAGGTACTGAGAATGGTCGGAAAATGAATTCATACCAGGACCTTCCCATGGGCAGGATATAAAATTAGGCAGGTTAGATGAGACGGACAGATTTGCAGCTATGGCTGGAGCTAGCCATTCATTTCCAGATTGGTGTGCAACTTTTAATACTTTATCTTTTTCAAGTGATGGCAGTACTCTCCCAGGTATTTGTATGGGAGAGGAGTCAGAAGATCACTGTCCTGGTTGTTGGGATTTTACCCAACCAGCTGCTTGAAGATGCTGCTGGCGATGGAAAGGGAAGGAACCCTGGAGGGTCCCTGCACCATGCAGGGAAGCTGAAGAGTCTTCTTCTGTGCCGGAGGGCAAGGGGATTAAGCCTCCACCACAGCTCACAGTCCCAGAGGATGAGGTCAGGTCTGAGACAGCAGAAACAAAAAAGGAGAAAAATACCTCTGGAGAGGTGAAAATCCACCTGTCACGGCAGCAACAGGGAAGAGAAAGAAAAAACTCTCTTAAGAGGAGTCTCTAATGAAAAGAGATTCCAAAACTAACTAAAACAAAAATCGTAGGCAACAAAAGGTGTGAAACTGCGATGCAGCTTCTGTGGAGACCCAATCAGACTGAGTCGACACTGCGACAGTGGGAAAGAACTGAGGAAGGAGCGGGGCTGACCATGCCTTTACAGGGTTGATGACGTCGATGGGCAGCCCCAGTTGTACTGCTGAAAATCTTCCGTGTGGATCCTGTGTCACCAGTGGTGAAGTTCCTATGGTGTGACTTGATGACTGAGATAACCCCAAAAAAAGATCTGGTGGTGGCAGGGCCACCAGAACTGAGTGTTTTGTCTGCTTTTGGATGTGTACCAGAGATAAGGGGACCCAGAAGGGGGCCACTGCCTTTACCACAGCCCTGGTGACGGTAGGCATGGCTACCTTGGGCAGCATGCAGATGAAAGGAGACGCTCTAATGAGTGGGATACAAAGACTTTACAAATCTTAAAGTCATTTTTGAGGTCTGAAGGCCGCGTAGGGCCTCATTAGTATCATAAACAAACTGTTTTTTTTTTCCTCTAAAAGGGGCAAGCTAAACTGCCTGCTGCACATCATTGGCAAAACCAACAACTCTAAGCCAAGAATATCTCCTCATGCAACTGCCAGAAGCAGCTGCCCTGACAGAAACATCAGAGACATCGTAAGCTGAGTGTAGCAAATGTTTGCAAACTCAGCACCAGAAGATAATGTTTTAAGTAAATAGTTCTTGGCACAGCCATCAGGCAAAACTTGGGGGTGCAATACTAGCAGATTTCCACAGACTGTTGAGATATTTTATCATGTGGGCCTGGTAGTCTGAAATCCTAAGATCCAATGATGCAGAGGCATAAGTATGTTTGCCCATCACATCCAGCCTCCTAGATTCTCTATCAGGAATCAAAGTACTCATGTGTTCAAGTGCCCTAGATCTATCATGAGCAGCTGTGATGACTACAGAGTTAGTTTCTGGCTGGTCAGCATAATAAAGCTTAACAGATGGTGCAGGATACTGCTTATCAGCCTTTCTAGGAATTGCAAGCAGTGAGTTTGGTCTGTACCATGCAGCAAAAGCAGCATCCTCTAATGCAGAATATATAGGTAGAATAATAAAGGAGGGGGACTCAGCACCTCTGTCATGGCATGGGTGTTCAGGAAGCACATGGACAGGCAAATCTCGAAGGAAAACGCAGTAGGCATGTATTTACTTGAAGAAACAAGAAAAATGAAATAAAAAATAAAAGACTGGAATATCACAGCAACCTTAATTAAATTCTGGCACTGAGGAACCTTTCTGGGATACAAGGTGACAAGACTGAGGTCTCTGTCAATCAATCTATGCCAGCGAGGTCTCTCCCAGAAAAAAGACTCAGTCCCAAGAGTCACAGTCTCATTCTTCAGTGCCTCCAGCAAGTAATCTCTCCTCTGCAGTGACCAAACACCAGCTGATCCAAGTTCCAATTGGCAGGGATTCCTTTAGAGGAAAAACTCCACCTCCCAACTCTCATACATTCCCCACATCAATCTTCACAGAAAGTACTAGAATGTACACAAAAGTAATATGGCATTAAGCACAACAAAGACAACACATTTAGTACAGTCAGCGGTACTCAATATTAGAACTGTACCTTAGTACCGTAAATATATAAGAAATAGGCAAACACCTAAGAAATACTTGCTAACTAGAAGTGCGGTATACGCTTTCAGGATCAATTATCATGAAAAATCCAGAATATACCAGTAATTTTGCTGCACTGTTTTTCTTTCGCCACAAGATGGCACAATACATCTAGTTACTGCTTCACTGTTTCTACATACATTATATCACTCCTTTCTTCTTATCAGCTTCCCCCTCCAGATGGCTTTCTGCATCTGGGGATCCTGTCCTTTCTCTTTTTGCTTCCGTATGGAGCTGCAACACTATTTGAGCACTGGTACCAGGAAAACTGCCCAACTAACGAGGGAAGGAGTATGTTCTGGGTAACAAAGGGAAAACAGAGGGGATAGGACAGAAAAGATATACAAGACTTCAGAGATCCTGTCTGGCCAGACCAGGGATGAAACAAAGAACATAGGAAAGAAATAGGACTCCACTACCCAAAATGGGGGGGGGGGGCAACTTCTCTTTTTCTTTCCTTTCTGTATTTCTAATTGCCTAAACAGTGATAGAAGACATCAGGCCTATCACAGCCTCCAAAATGTCATTAGATTTCTTTTTCTGGAGAAATGATCAAATTCTCTTTCCAGTGCAGAAAATCTCAAACAGTCTTATTAGATAAGTTACAGGATCAGCTTAAGGATTTACAAGAACAGCATGCCAGGGGTGATATGGCAGTAGCTCCCTTGCTGGAAGCAACCAAAGAGTCCAGGAAATTTTAGATACTAAGATAGAGATGGCTGTATGTTATTTGAGATAGAAGTATTACGAGGAAGGATCACGGATGCCCGGACCCTGACCTATAGGATTAGACGAAGAGTGGGGCAGATGACAATCACATAAACCCAGTGCTCTACCTCTGGGAAACTGCTTTCATCACACAGGACATACTGGAGGCTTTTAAGGCATACTATCAGCAGTTATATTCCCCTGATATTAATCCAGCACCACAGGAGCTTACATCTTACCAGGACCCACTGAAGCTCCCTCACTTGACCCAGCAGCAGATTTTCTTTTAGAGGTCCCTGTATACCAAGAGGACTTAGAATTAGCTATTAAGAGTCTTAAAAAAAGGGGAAAGCCCTGGCCCTGATGGGTATATGGGGGAATTTTGTAAAACCTTTCAGGACCAGCTCCTGCCTTCTCTACTTAATACCTACAGAGAAGTGATGTAGGGAGAAAGACTCCACCTAAAGTACTTGAAAGCTGGCCACTATTTCAGCCATTCCAAGCTAGGGACGGACAAGACTCAATGTACCTCATATAGGCCAATTTCTATATTAAACACTTATTATAAATTATTCACAGCAACTTGGCAAAGTGATTGGATAAAATCCTGCCACATACCATTACCAGAAATGAGACAGGATTTGTCGCGACTGGACAATCACAGGATAACATTAAGCAGACCCTCCGTGCCCTTTACCACATTGCCCTGTCGAAACTTCCATTTCTGTTATTTAGCCTGGATGCAGAGATGGTACCCAATTGTCATTTTCTGGCTGCTACTCTGGGGAAAATGGGGTTCCTGTGACAATCTGGGACCATTATCAAGCATATCTATGATGGCCCTAAAAACTATGTTTAAGTTAATCTCTACACACCTTTTCTGCTTTTCATGGTGCACAAAAGGGGTACCCTCTCTTGCCCCTGTTGTCTGCTATTAATATGGGATTGCTAGCATAAGCCTTAAGGTAAAATGATGCCATCTTGGACATCACTTTGGGAGACAAAAGAAGCTGACCTTGTATGCCGACGACCTGTTGGAATATCTGGTCCACCCCAAAATGGATTTAACTCAATTGTGGGGGACCCTCACAGCTTCTGGGACCCTGGCAGGCTACAAGTTAAAGACAGGGTACTCAAGTTGAATTAGGACCCCCTTCTCCACCATTATGGTTGCTTATGCCTTTTGCTGGGACCTCCCATACTTGAAATATTTAGGGGTGCAACTTATGGTGGACCCTACTCACCTAGTTTCTCTTAATTATGATCCTTTAGTACAGCAGGTCTCAATGAACATGGCAGCTTGGAAGAAGTCCATACAGTATATATCTGTTACCCTGTATTTTATATCTAATTCAAACTCTTCTGGTGACTCCCCACCCCGCAACTTGTTTAGGCACTAATTCAAGATTTATATGGCATGGGCAAAGACCCAGCATTAGGTACACCTTCCCAAATGCTTAGGAGGTTTGGCACTCCCTAACTTAGAGCAATACCATAAGGCCACACAACTTTATACTATATTTTATTGGCTTAATAGAAAACATAAGGCACATGGAAAACCCTATGAAGACAGAGTGAGGGTGCTCAACATGTACTCCTTGGAGGACAGGAGGGCTAGAGGAGATATGATCGAAACCTTCAAATACATGAGAGGCATAAACAGGGTTAGCACAGAGAGGATTTTTAGGTTAAAGGGAGGAAGAGACACTTGAGGACACAGTCTGAAACTGGAGGGAGGGAGGAAGGTTCAAAAGGGAAATGAGAAGACACTACTTCATGGAAAGGGTGGTTGCTGGGTGGAACACACTGCCAGAGGAGGTGGTAGCATTGAGGACAGTGGGCAGTTTTAAGAGGGGATAGGACAGGGTCATAGGAAGGTCACTATGGGATGGGGGGCAGCTTTTATTTATTTATTTATTGAGAACTAGGATTACAATAATCTTTGAACCAGGGGGTTCTTTTACAAAGGTTCCGCAATAAGCATAGAGTGGTACAACAAATATGGGTACAGACAGGGTGGCTGCAATTACAAAACAAATAGTTACAAGGATAAGACAAATTGCATGTACAGTAAGCAGTCAGAAGTGTGACCTAGTCAAAATAAGTGCTAGGGGCTGGGAATGCTGCAGAATAAAAGCTGATAGCTACACAATCGAGCAGACTTGTAGACTTTAGGGCCTGTATCTGCTAGCATTTTTCATATGTTTGTATGTTTGTTTAGAACTTATAGAAAAAGACCGTCACAGCTTTAATAAAGTCCTACTGACATACCTTCCCCCTCCTTTTACCAGAATAACAACAAACCCCTATACAAGTAATGTACTTAAGATCTGGAGATCACTTTTGAGTAATACCAGGCTGCAGAAGTTCAGATACCTTTTATACTCTCTCCTTTATCTATCTACATTTCTTCTATGATGGATCATATATACATAGGAGGTAAGAGAGACTGGGCATCCACCTGGGTGTCCATTTTCTTGTGGGGGAAGACCCTAGACCATTTCCAGAAATACAGATGCAGTACTCACTTAGACCCCAGGATAGATCTTGCTATTTACTTTGTTAAAACAATACTCCCTTGTCCAAAGAATCAACATTCGGTATCTCAAATTGTGGACGTTTTGCAGTCTGTATTGGAGGAGACTGCTCCCTTTCCACACATGATTTATTATATCAATGATGCCCCAGCACAACTACAAGATGACTCTGTAGTCTCAATCAGTGTAGTGTGGGAAGGGAACCTAAATAGACCAATACAGGAACAGGTTTGGGATAGACACTTACTGTTTCTGCACTCCATAATAGCCTCTGACATTTAGAGGGCATTTTCTTGGAAGGTTTTTATTAGATATTTCTGCACTCCTGCAATACAGAAAAAATATGTTCCAGGAATGGGGGCTACCTGTTGAAGAAACTGTGGCAGTCCCCCACCATGTGTAGGCATGACTTTTGGGGATGTTCAGCTTTACTACCTTTTTTTTATAGCTTTAAACACTGCCCTCTCAGAGATCTTTGGGCACCAGCTAGAGTTAATGGCCAATAGGTTTCTTTTTTCAAATTTATCTCATACTGTACGCTCTCCCCCAACAGGAAATTACTGAATGTATGCCTTCTAACTGCCGAAAAAGCAATCAGAAAGAACTTGCTGTCTCCCACCATCCCTACTGTTTCCCTCTGGCAGGATTTAATAGTGGATATTTACAAGATGGAAAAGATCACTGCCCAGCTGAATCAGTGGATGGGAAAAGTGTGATCTGTTATGGCGGAGGTGGGTTCTGCATGTAATGGTTCACTGGACTGCTTCTGTTCCATAAAGGTATTTTTATCCCTGATCAAGGCACTACCCTAATGATAATGTGACATGGCTCCCTTCCCCTTTTTTGTTTTTTCTTTCTTTCTTGAGTGATGTAGACTCTATCAATTAGGAGTGCTGTTCTCCTTTTTTTGAGTTGCTTGAGGAAATTGGGCCTTATTATGACTTCTCCACTACATCACACATACTACCCATACTGCTACTTGCTTATTTTTTTACTTTAGTTATGAACATAGCTCTTACTGTTGTATTGTTTGTTGTGCTGTGTTTATAAAAAAAACTAACGATGTTTTAATAAATAAAAACAAAAACAAAAAAGATTTATTTTTGTGGATTCCTCCTCTTTCACAGCAAAGCCCATGGCAGACTGCATTTGTTGCATCATGGCTTGGAAAGTTGGGTCCTCAGGAGGAGATCTGGGGCATAAACTATTGAATCCACAATGCAGGATAAGAGGGTAGAACTAGAGTGAGGTGCTAGAAATTGTTCTCCCTCATATTCCTCCTCTAAATCCTCTCCTAAATACATGTGGTCCAGGATTGTATTCCACTTCATCGTCAACATCCCTATCAAAGACTGTAGTTGCAGAATGCACTGGTGAGACCAGCAGCAACTAAAAATGGAACAATCTGTGGCATGCTAGTTGAACCTGTCACTGAGGGCTGAGTACCAGGAGGTCCCATCAGCGAAATAACTGCCTGTATTGATAGTCGAGGCAGAATGCGTCTTATTTCTGAAAGTGACACCAGCTCAGCCTGAGACTTGATGGTGCCCTGTAAAGGGGACAGGACAATTTGACTCGACAGACCTTGAGCTGACAATGATTCCATCCTACCATCTACAGTAGGTATGGCAGCACCTAAGCCAAACCTCAACCATGGTGTCTCATCAACAGTCAGGGGAGGGTTGTAGTTAACACCGCCAGAGCAGTCGATGACACAAATTTACTTTGTCTCAATGGTGACCAGGACCTTGCCAGCAAAGCAATTTTTTTTTCTCTCCGTGTCTGTGCTTGTGGCTGGATGACCATTCCCAGTCCCAATCCTTCAACTTTGGCAGCTGCTTCTCGGATGATGGTGAGGGAGACAGTGACTTTGGACCTTGTTCCTTCTATATGGCTTTCAATGCCTTGAGAAGAAGGACCTTTTCTAGATCCACCTTACATCGTCATGGTCATCCTGTGGCCTGATCAAAGCTCTGGCAAACATACCTCTCAACTGTCCCCAATTATGAGGTATATCCCTCATATTACCCCTCAAACTTGCTCTGTCCCACATCCGTACCTCATGGAAAAGGTGCTATCCCCACAAAAATTGTGCTGTCAATTCCAGCTTTAAAGCAAAAATTCATAATGGCCTAGTGGCGGCACTTGACCTCTCATCCCTCTCGTTAGCAAGGAATGATCCAGAGACCCTCATATCGGCTTATAATTTAGCTGTTACAGCAGCTCTGGATTCTATTGCTCCAGTCTGTGTTCACCCTCTCTCCCATTGTCCCAGGTCCCCTTGGTTTGATGGGACTCTGAGGGAGATGCGGAGACTAGGGCGAAGGTTAGAGCGCTGCTGGAGGAAGTCCACCCTTGAAGCTGACCACCTTTGATTGATGAACCATTATCAAGTCTATCAATCTGCAATCACCCATAAGAAGGCAGAATTCCTGTCCGGGGAGATTGCGGTTGCTCAGAATCGACCAGCTCAGCTTTTTCGAACTGTGGACAGACTGTGCAACCCAGCCTGTCTACATGTTTGGAAAGTTTTTTCGCAATCAGAGTGCGACGAGCTTGCTCGATTCTTTGCAAATAAGGTGGCTGACATCAGGGCGGTACTTCAGCCAGCACACCCTATGGGGGTTGTTTTTGATCAGTACAAGGTCACCGTACCTCAGTTCTCCTGGAGTACCTTCAGTTGACTGGAGTTCATGGATGTCATGAGGATTATCCAAAATGTGCACCCTACGTGCTGTAGTTTGGACCCTGGACTGACTTCCCTAATTTTGGATTGTATTGATGTCATTGATCCGGTCCTTGTGTGGATAGTCTGGTGCTCCTTGGAATCTGGAGGGTTTCCCAGCTCCCTGAAAGAGGCGGGGGTGACACCACTCTTGAAGAAAGCTAGCTTGGACCCCAGCTGCCACGCAAACTACAGACCTATCTCTAACCTTCCCTTTGTAGGGAAGGTGATTAAGAAAGTAGTGGCAGCTCAACTGGAGGACCATTTGACCATCCACGACATCTATGAACTGCTCCAGTCCGGTTTTTGCAAAAAGACATAGTACCGAGACACTGCTGGTTCGGGTGTTCAATGATCTCCTGATGGTGAGAGATTGGAAGAACCATACCATCTTGGTCCTTCTGGATCTCTCTTCAGCTTTTGACACCATGGACCGCATGGTGTTGATAGAGCACCTGAAGCATATCTGTGGACTGTCAAGACAGTCCTCAGATGATTTACATCTTTTCTCACGGGTAGAACACAGACAGTTGTGTCTGGGGTTCATTCCTCAGGCCCAATTCCTCTGTCTTGTGGGGTGCCTCTGGGTTCAGTTCTGTCACCCATGTTTTCATGGTGTAAATGCTACCCCTCAGACACATTGTAAGAAGGTATAGGCTGAGGTTTCACTGCTATGCAGATGATACCCAGCTCTACCTTTCTTTTGCACCCGACCAGGATGGAGCTCTCTCGGTCTTTAATAACGGTCTGAAAGAAATTCAGGAATGGATGGATTCCAGTTGGCTGAAGTCGAACTCAGAAAAAAATGAGGTATTGGTTGTGGACCCAGGTCATCAGACAGGGGGGACGGGTGTTGGTGCGCCCTCTGGAATATTTCTTGGTGGTGTCTCACTCCTGACCTTTGAATGGGTGCGTAACCTGGGGGTAGTTTTTGATGATGGACTGACCCTACATTCTCAGGTGTCGGCTGTCGACAAAACATCCTTTTATCATCTTAGGAATAACGCTAGGATTAGGCATCTGGTTCCGTCTGACAACCTTCCTACCTTGGTCCACGCCTTTGTGTCCTCGCGCTTGGATTGCTGCATCTCCCTTTATCTAGGGCTTTCTGGGGTTGAAATCCGTCACTTGCAGCTGGTGCAGAATGTGGGGGCCCGGCTTTTGACGGGATCTCCCCGATCCTGTCATATTACTCCGGTACTGCGCAAACTGCACTGGCTGACAGTACAGTGGCGGATCACCTTTAAAGTCAGTTTACTGATTTTCAAAGCCCTACATGGACAGGGCCTGGACTATCTGAAAGAACTTCTGGTCCCCTACTGCCCTGGTCGATCACTCCACTCGGCCGATGAGGGGCTGTTAGAGATTCTGAGGGTTAATTTGAAATCATCTGGTACAACAGCTTTTGCTTATGCAGCCCCCACCTTTTGGAATTCTCTACCCCGTCGGTTACGGGAGTGCACAACTGTGGAGGGATTTAAGAAGGGCTTAAAAATCTTTCTGTGGCAATAAGCCTTCTTAGCCAACTGAAAGTTTGTTATTGATTTACTGTTATGTGATTTTAACTGAATTGAACTGATAATTGATGTTTGTATGATTCTGTTTTTTATATTGTTAGGCGCCTTGGCAATTGATAAGGTGCCATATAAATAAATTTATTATTATTATCATAATATTTTAAGATCAAATCAAAAATATATTTTGTAGAAGAAAACACAATGGTTCACACAGTGTTTTGAGCTTGTATCTCCATGTTTGAGGATGTGTCCCTCATTATGAGGGTCAGCGTTCCTTATTGTCCCTCATTTTGAATGTTCATGTCCTTCATTTCAGTGACAAAAGGTTGAGAGGTACAGTATGCTAAGAAATCTCACAAGTCCTCACATTGTGAGACAGGCCCAGGCAGCACACACAAACTGCATGTGTGTCTTCTTTGTAAATTTTATCTCTGCACTTATAATACCAAAATAAAGGCTCTCGACTTTGGCGGCAAGCAGAGATAATGAAATAAACACTGAGTAAATTAAAGTACAAACGGCAATGTCTATTTTGATGGCATTTCCTTCAGCAGGTCCAATGTGGATGATCAACAGCAGGAAAAGAACTGAAGAGTGATAGGGCCACCCATGTTTATTTACACATAGAGGTGGCATGTCACTGTGGGTGGTCCCTTGCTAGCAAACGTCTCCATGTAGTCTTAGCGCTGATGGCTATAGTTCCAAACATGTGGCCTAATGAAGGAGATATCCTTGAACAAGAGCTGTACATTTTGCTGCATGCAGTTTTACGTTTGTTAGTGGTCTGGTAAAAAGAAAGCAACAGAGACCTGCATTCTTAAAGTTGTAGACAAAGGAACAACACGTAACGTTTCTCCCTAGTCCTTAATTTCTGTTAGTGTAGAGCTGATCATTGTCCATCAACTTACCATGTTTTCAAGCAGTGTGACGACTTCTCCTTGATACAACAGCTCACAGTAAATTCTGAACAACTGAGCATCTATCCTCTGGTAGGTCCACAAGGGGCTGCAACTGCTTCTTAATCTCTGACCAATCTTTAGGAAGAAATGTGTACTGTTAAGGCTCAGTTATGTAAAAGGTCCCAACATTTAAGGAGTTTGCAGTTCTTCATTAAAAACTCGGGTACGCTGGCACAGTGGTGCAGAGGGCTGAGGCCTTGATCACCTTACCTTCTGACATGCTGGCTGGTGATCCCTGTTCAGGAACGAGCACAGGTTGGGGGTTGACTAGGGTGGGAGAGGAGTGAAGGTCCACTGGACTGCTCTCCTCTCCTTGGGAGGGGTGGCTTGTTAGTCTGACCTATGAATGCCACCAGGTCAAGGCCTGGTGGTAGTACAGGCACAGGCAGTACAGAAGGGAGGAGCAGTGGGTATGTGGTATGTCTGCCTCCACACAGTGCGCACTCACATTGGGCTATAGCAGGGGATGGGAAGGGTAGAAAATGGAAAAATTGTTGCTGAGGCTTTGTGAAACCCTGCCTGCCAGCCCTGATCCAGCACTGCCACCCGGGCCACCCTGTCTGTCTGGATGAGAGTCACTAGGGGAAGGGATGGCCCTCTCCTTTCCTGTTCCACCATGGAGGAAAATCCACGGAGGAACTTGAAGATCAGGTAGGTCCTGGGGGAGCTTGTCACAGGCTCAGGGTGACAGGGCAGGGCTGAGTAGCTGCCCCATCCACCGAGGGATAAAAAGCGCTAAGGAAAAAAAACTCAGTGGTTGACAGAGTCAATAATGTACTCTGTTTTCAGCACCTGAATGTGTTCTGAATCAAAGACATACTGGACAAAAAAGATGGGAAGAGGACAGCACCACGTAAAAAGTTTCTCTCGGAAAACCCCCTTTTCACCATGACAGGACTCTTGTCATCCTACAAAATTAAGTATTTTAGAACAAGAAGAGGGAGGTCATTTAGTAAGCTGAGGCTCACACTTCATTTGTACACTACCTTCAAGACCGCATATTTCGGTAGAGACACTCCAGGCTATCCTGAATTAGAAACTCTTGAAAGGTCATATCTTGGCCCTGTACAAAGCCCTCAGGCATTTGTACACTGACGGTACCCTACCCTTAAAGTGTAGACGGAAACAGAAGGCAGATGTCCAGCTTACAGAGGTAGAATGGGATAGGATATATAAGTTAGCTAGTAAAACCATGCACTCACACCTCTGGTAGGAATTCGAATGGAAGATCAGGACCCGATACTTCTACACCCCAGTTATACAGAGTAAGTGGAGAGCAGAGCACTCTTCTGACTGGTGGAGATGTTCCGAACCTACAGCCCATCACTCCCATATTTTTTGGCAGTGTCCGGTACTGCAGCCTTACTGGCAACAAATAAGGTGGGCGCTCTGAGAACTGTTTTCCATCACCTCTCCTATGAACCTACCACAACTGCTGTTGGGCCTGCCTCCATCAGAGATAAAAGGGGTTGATGGAATATACTTCTGGAATATCCTGCTGGCGGCAGCCCATAAAGCTATTACACATAAATGGCTTGCAGCAGACCCCCCCACCACCTTTCAATACTGGTTATCCAAGACATCAAAGAATTTACATATAGGGTCAATCTAAAATCCCATATTTTTGTTCGCATGTGGATTTGGTGGACCATTTAGAGAGATGCTTTCCCTGGGGTGCCCACATGACTACATATACTATAATGGGTCCTACACTTGAGGTTTGTCCAACAGTTCCGGTCCTCATCTTCCAACGAGAGATGGGTTGAGGTGGGGTCCTGTCTGTTGATTTGCTGGGGGGATCTGGAGGGGTCTGTTTATATTGCCAAACATGGTGTTCAAGCAGGCAGAAATTCATACTGCTGTGCATGTGATGTTCTTTACGTAGAATGATTGCAACACTTCTGATTGTTATGATAGCTGACAGAATGTCCTGCCTTTATCCTGTGTATTGCACTCAAATGTTTCAATAAACCTGAATTTAAAAAAAAGACAGAATATTTCGTTTTAATACAGTAGAGCATGTTGCTGCTGCTACCTTTCACTGTAAAGCATTTCATACACAGTATTCACCATTCCCTGCATGAACAAACATGCTTTATGGGGGATGCTGGATGGTCCAGAGGTGATGCACTTTGCTGCCATGCGGGCAATCCAAGTTCCTGTCTCTGCACTCTGGCGGCCATGGTTGCAGTGCAACTTGCGCCAGTACTCCTGGCCCCTGGAGTTGGGGAGAGGATTCTCCTGCTGCACTACCAATCCCTGCAGCCTGGCCATGACACAAGTGATGTTTTATGCATCGCTACCTTGAGTCACAAGGTCGCCATGAGTCACATGATGCTGGATATGGGAGGAATACAGTATATGCCAGCGTTAGCAACTAGATGTGTGCATCAGTAATCAGATGAGTGCTTCAGTGTCGGAAGTCAGGATGGAGGAAAAAACATAAGTTACTCACCTGTAACAGTAATTTTAGGAGTGGTGTATGATGTACATCCACACTTCTGGCTGAATTCCTTTCCCCTTTAAGACTCGCCCAAAGGTCTTCAAGCTAACTCCTCCCACCCACCTGGGTGGTATCCTCCTCAGCACCACCCCGTGACATCAGATCATACTGGAAGCAAGACCAGTGTGCCACTTGCCAGGGGAGGTTGGGTGGGTTGTGTGAATGTACACTATATACCACTTCTAGGGGCACGGATATGGTGTACTTATCCACAGTTCTGGCAGACTTCTAGCAGTTCCCTGGGAGGAGGGGGTAAGGCACACACCCCCTTCGGCAGATGGTCTGCTAGGTGCAGCTGCAATGTAGGTGAAGTACACCAGAAGATTGATCACCTGGTTAAGGTGGAACTCCAAGACAACCTTTGGAAGGAACTTCGGATTGGCGTAAAGGATAATCTTACCCCTGTGAAAGATCAGGTAAGGAGACTCCACTGAGAGCACCTGGAGCTCACCAATACTTCTGGCGAATGCGATGGCCACCAAGATGCGGTCTTCCATGACAAGTGTGACATCTCACACCTGTGCATTAGTTCATATGGTTTGCCCATGAGCATTGCCAACACCAGCAACAAATCCCAAGGTGGGGGTGGTTCACACACTGGATGAGAAATGTAGTCATGACCATTAAAGCAGCACCCGACCAACTTATCCTGCACCACTGTCAGCATAACAGCCCATGCCGGGTATGCAGAGATGGCTGCCAGGTACACCTTGAGGGTTGTCGGCTGAAGGCCCAACTGAGTGAGGGACCACAAGTAACCGAGGATGCTAGCCATGGGACGGGACAGGGGGTTAAGCTCCCTGTCCTGGCACAAAATGGAGATTTTCCATTTAAATACATAGCACTGACTCCTTCTGAGAGGCCTCAACTATATGGATGACCTTGTTGGAGAGACCCAGAGTCTGGAACTCTAGCCACTCAGGAACCAGGCTGTCAGGTGCAGGGGTTAAAGGTCTGGGTGGAGAACCTTCCCCAGTGAGCACAAGAGCAGGTCCAATCAAAGCAGCAGATGTCATGGAGGCCTGCTGCTGAGGCTGAGGAGATCGGGGCACCAGAACTGGCATGGCCAGTCTGGAGCCACTAGGATCATCCATACCTTTCCCCTTCGAGCTTTGAGCAGCACCTTGTAGATCAGAGGAAAGGGAGGTCATAAAGAAGGCCGGGGTCCAGGGCCTCGTGAAGGCATCCCCCTGCAGCATACCCCACTGAGGGGGCAGGCACAAAACAGCCTCAGTTTGGCATTCTCCTGGGAGGTAAACATATGCACCTGAAGGATGCCCCACTGAGAGAACAGTCTGTCTGCTACCTCCTGATGAAGGGACCACTCGTAAGATGCCTCGCCCACTCGGCTGAGGTCATCCGCCAGCTAATTGGATATGCCGGCCACATGAAAGGCCAAAAGGCTGGCATTGAGGCTGAGCACAAGGGTCCAGATGCAGAGAGCTTTCCAGTACAGAGATAGGGAATGTGTTCTGCCCTGCTTGTTGAGGTAGTACATGGTTGTCCATCTGGACCTGGATGACATGATCCTGGAGATGTGGAGTGAAGACTGTCAGGGCCAGACAAACACCTTAAAGCTCCAGCAGGTTGATGTGACATTGGGATTCCTTGGGGGACCAGAAGCCACAGACTCTGTGTTCTCCCAGGTGGGCACCCCAGCCCATCAAGGAGGTGTTGGTTGTGAGAGTGACCTTCGTCTCTGGGCGGACAAACAGGTGTCCTTCTTGGAGTTGTTCTGGAACCAACCACCACTGGATGGCATCCCACATCCACTGGGTCACTGTGACCATTTGGTGAAGGTGGCCCCGACACTGAGACCACTGATGGGCCAGCCCCCACTGCAAGGGGCATATTCTCCAGTGGGCCCAACGGACCATGGTAGCACAGGCCACCATGTAGCCCAGGAGGTGTAGGAAGTCCCTGGCAGAATGCAACTGCCCAACCTGAAATGATCAGGCAAAGGAGGAAAAATCCTCTGCCCTGTCTGCTGGGAGCCAGGCTCGTACTCGGCAAGAGACTTTCTGAATCAACATAACCTATTATCAGAATAGCAGCATGGCTCTAAAGCCAAACATAACACAGAGACAGCCTTGGTGGGGTTCACCGTTTGCATTCAGGGAGCCCTAGATAAGGGGCACTCTGTTGCAGCTGTTTTTGTGGACCTCACCAAGGCCTTCGATCTGGTTGAGCATAGTCTACTGTCAGAGGTTCTACAGAATTTACATTTTTCATGGGATGTTAAATGATTTTCTGATTATTTGAATAATAGGTCTCATGTTACCTCTATTGGTGGTGGGTCCTCTTTGTCTAAACCGATCCTACGTGGTGTTCCACAGGGATCAATTTTGGGGCCACTCATCTTCTCACTCTATATGAATATGTTAGCTAGAGTTTGTACTAAGACCTCTCTGATCATGTATGCTGATGATGCAATTATGTATGGGGTTAGTCCAAGCCCTAAAAGTGCCCTTGAGATGGTTCAGGCTGACTTTGATATTTTACAAAATTGGATAATTTCACACTGCACGGTATTAAATTACAAAAAGACAAAAGCAATGGTGTTTACAAATAATCAAAAATTTAAAGACTTGCCTTCAGTTTTAGACCTTAATGGGAATGTTATAGAAATTGTAGAAAATTTTAGATATCTGGGATTAGTTTTAGATTTCAAGTTATCTTTTGAATCACACATTAATAGTGTTAGGAAAACTATTCACCAGGGGCTGGGAGGCATCTACAGAGTTAAATCCTGTTTGTCAAGTGAAGCTAGGCACTTATTGGTGCACAATATCTCATTTAGCATTCTGGACTATGGCCTTATTTTATGTTCTGCAACTAGCATTAAGTTACTTGATAGAATTCGAGTCACTTACAATGAAATAAATCGATTTATGATAAATGCTCCTTTTTGTACACACCATTGTCTTTTATACAGACAATCTGTGTCCTTTGACAATACAGTCTTATTAAAAATTGACACTTTTATATTTAAAATAATCTCTGGGATTTTCCCATACTCCATTTCAATCTTGTTCTCATGATTTGCCAACAGTTGTGGGATCAGATCACAGGATAGAACAACTCTTAAAGTCCCTTTGTTTAGAAAAGTAATTGGTCAGAGATCTTTACTTTACCGTGCTCCATTTTTTTTTAATTCCCTGTCAGGAGATATGGTCAACTGTAGAACAGTCTTCAATTTTAAAAATAAATTAACTTCCTTTCTGAAGGATAAGCAGTAATGTACATATAGTTTATAGTATATGAAGAGTTGTTATGCATATGACGGTTGCCATTTAGTTGCTGTATTGTATATTTAAGTCTATGTTCTTTGTGTATTATTTGTTGTCACCTGTGAAAATAGGCACTTGTGCTCATCAGGCCTACAAGAATAAAAAATAAATGAAATGAAATGAGTCAAGCTCTGCCCCAATGAAATGAATCACCTGTGAGGGTATGAGTTCTTTTTTTTTAAATTGTAAATTTTTATTTAATTTTTTTTCACTCAGAACAGGTATAGCAACAATAGGCTTCATATTTTTGTTGAGTACAGTTAGTATTAGCAATCTGAAATACAGTTATAGAGGTATCATATTGCTCAGTGAATGAAAAAGAATTAGATATAATCACATACTGTAGATTGTTACATGATAAAACAAATTTGCAGATAGCATATAGATCTGTTGCCCATTTAGCTGAGCTCTGTTCTCTAGGTTGATATTTATTGCAACTTTTTTGTAAGGGGTTGTACTTTTCCCTCTGTGCTCCACTTTAGGCACAAAATCGGGATAGTGGTCCAGCTGATAATTTATCCATGGTCTCCATTTAGTATCATAGCTTTAAGATGGGAATTCATTCTAGCTGATATGCACTCCAGATTATACATCTCATAGGATGTTTTCCACCATCCTTCTTTTGAAGGGATGGTGGTTGTATACCACAGTCTGGTAATTGTTTTTTTTTGCAACCATTATAAAGATGGCAGTCTGCTTAAAAATATTTTTAGGGGTCTTAATTCCTCAAGGAGGTGTCACTATGAGAACATAGGTCAGGTTATAGAACTCAGGGGAACTGAAGATTTCTTTAATTTCATCTAGTACTTCTTGCCAGAAGTGTTTTAATTGCAGACATGTCCACATTATGTGCACTATGTTTGCCTGTATTTGGTCACAGCCTCTCCAACATACATTCTGGTCAAGTCCCATGAACTTTGCTACATATCAGAGGTTCAAAAGAATCTGACTCTTGTTTTCCAGGCAAATGCCTTCCAGTAAATGGAAGTGGAGACTTTCTGCAAGGGTAAGGCCCTAGCCTCCCACATTTCTTTATCAAGGTCCTCCCCAAGCTCCCTAGATCACTTTTGTCTAATGTAATCAAGGTTGTCTTTGGAGTATTGCTGAAAAGTTTTATAAAGTATGCTTATGAGGTGCTCAGTTTCCATGCCCTTAAGTCAGGATATCACCAGGGGGTATCATGCCAGAAGAGGATTCTATCACTTCTATCAAATCTTGCTTGTAAGGCTGTAGTAGTCTTTTGAGCTAGAGATAGTGAGGAAATGCCCCATTTGGAAGCTTATAAGTTGCTCATATGCCCACAAAGGATGATATGCCAGAGGGAATGACAAGTTGCCAAACAGCGAAGTCCATACCTGGCCAGCTCCTAATAGTTTCCAAACATTGCTTAGGGAGGAGAAGGGTATCATGGGTAAGGTCCCACAGGTATAAGTGTTCAGTGGTCATGAGGTGTTTATGCTGGAGTTGCACCAAATGTCAAAGTGGTTCAGCTGAGAAGTTGGAGTATTTAGTTAACGGTACGCAACTCTGTGGATTTCCCAATAAACAAGGGGCCAGGTCAGTTGTTCCCATTAACGTTCTCTCTAGTGTTTTCCAGTGAGCATGATATCCACTGGTTAGGAGGTTTAGTAGGGTTTGAATATGTGCAGCTTTTGCATACAGTAACAAGTCAGGGAGGTTGAGGCAAACCCATGTCCCTAGGTAACTGTAGGGAAGTAAATCTTATTCTCTGCAGTTTACATTTCCATATAAATTGGGATATTAACTTATTTCAAGACTGGAAATATACTTTTGTGGGAGTTATAGGGAGCGTCTGTAGGAAAAAGAGTAGTCTGCGAAGAATATTCTGCTGCACTGTTTCAACATGGTTGAAAAAACTCAGAGGTTGCTGCATCCATCTTGCAAGGTACGCAGTTATCTGTTGAGTAATTGGTTCATAGTTTACTATGTCTAGTTGGAGAAGATTGTATGGTATTTTCAGTGTTGGGTAGTAACACGTTACTAGTAATGCATTACTGTAATTAAATGATATGCACTAGCAATGTGTCCTAGTTACAGATTACTTATATGAAAAAGTAATTCTCCCAAGTTACTGACTACTTTTTCATATAAGTAAAGCATTACTGTAATGCATTACAATATACTACTTCATGGTTTTCCCTTCTGCCCTTTCCCGCACACTCCATGAATTGAAAAAAAAAAGGTTCGATTTTCAAACTGACTTGTGTGGCTCTCTATGGACTCATTGGACTACTGGTATGGGTGGGTATGGCTAAAAAGCTGGGGTGATTCTGAGGCTCAGCTACTGGTTGGATAAGTATCACTGTCAGTCTGTTGCCACATGCTCGCTGACTGGATGAGGTGGAGTGAGTCAGACTGCAGCCCACAACGCGAGCCCTATTGGTGCCATTTGCCATTTTGTGTGAGCGGAGGAGGACAGGTCAGGTCAGAGGAAGCAGAGAGCAAGATCTGGTGTGGGACAGGGTGAGCACGCTGGTCTGGGTGGTCAGTCCTAGTAGCTAGGATAGTAGCAGCAGAGCTCCAGGAGAAACAAATTGTAGTGGACTCCGCACCATGGGTTGGGTCAGGGTGGACCAGACAGGGAGCGAGACGCAACTCCGAGTGTCCATTTAATTAAAAGACCTCCTCAACTTGAGTCAAGAGCAACCCACTCCTGTCTATGGTATCTGGCAGGCAGTCCTGCAGCCCGGCATCCACCGGCACCAACAAATTGCAGCCCACCTTCTTGGGTGCCTGACCTTGTGCTGTTCAAAGGTAAAAATCTAGGCCAGACCTGGCTGGCTGCCACTTGGCCTTTACATTTTTTTATAGACTGAGGCACTCTGAGAGGAGTGCCGAGGACTGGAGTGGTGTGACTCCCCATCCCCGAGCTGGAGTTGGGTCTAGACTCGGGTGGGTATCATACTCTGAGTCTGACAGGAGTGATTGTGAGTGGTGCCAGAGGTGAAATTGTAGTGGGGGGGTGATCGGCCTTGAAGTCACTAGAATTTGAAGTGTGACAGCAGGGCCAGGGCCTGGCCATGACTAGAGAGAGAGAAAGGACCCAAGATTACCAGGGCCAGGTCCTCCAGGACAGAGTCATCAAGGGAGGGAGTCGGGAGGCTGTCCATCATCCTGGATTCATCCAGCACGCTGTCAATGAAGACAAGATGATTGACATCACAGCAGCCTAGCAGGTATTTATTTTAATAATTTTTGTAATACTCTGCATAATCATAAACCATGGAGAAAGTTACTGTGTACTCTTTTTAGTAGTACAAAGTGTGGATTAGCATGTTTCTTCCAAAGAATCTCAAGGCATTCACTCCTCAGGAAATAAATGTAGTCTGTTTCCTTAATATCCTATCCAGCATAAAATCAGGGCAGCTCAGTTTTAATAAAAGCAGTCTCTGTTTTTGGGGGGCCCATTTTTAATGCAATAGGTATAAAGTGGTGGTCAGAAACAGAGGACTCTGAGTCTTGCCTCAGAAAATTACTCTGGTCTGCTGGCTGCTGCATATAAAACAAAGTCTAGCCAGAGCCGATAGGGCTGTGAGGAGCTACCAAATGACCAGAGTTATTTTCTTGTTGGTGTCATATAGTGCTGTTTAGTCACAATCATCAGAAACTGCCATACTGCTAAATCAGTCCTCTTGAATTTATTTAGTCAGAGTAAATGCTACTGGCGTGTATGTGTGTGTGTCTCTGCTCCCAGATTAAGTTTGCCTTTTTCCTGTGACTACAGGGCAATTTTTCTGTTTTCCTGTAGACTACATTATTTCCAGTGGAAGCCAAATTCCTCTGTTTTCCAGTATAACTAATGCAAGTCTATTGGAAGAATTTCCCTGCAGATGGCTCCAAGTCTCTGTAAACAGAGTTCCTTACCATTTAGATAAAATACCTGACATTCCCTACAAGCTTAGTTAAAGGAGAACTGCACTGAACCTGCGAGTAATGTTTCATGTAGAAGCTTTTTTTCATATAGTGGGTCTGCTTCTGTTTCTGCCCCACTTTTGCTGACCTTTTAGTTAACCCATTGGATATTTATGGGTTACATACTGCTGCAAAGTGCCATCTAAGAATTGTATGATGTTGTTTATGTCCCCATGGACCCCACAATTCTAAATTAGAACACAGAAGCATTGTACCAACAATGTAAGTTTTTGACAAGATCTTACTGTTTTAAAATGATCAATGCCAACAGTGTGTGAATCAGAAACACTCACTGAATTTACCAAAAGGCCAGTTCAGATTAAGCAGTAACAAAATGAGAACTGGTATTTTAAAAGATAACATCTACTTCTACAAAAATGCATGTTTGCTGATTCAAGGCAGTTCTCCTTTGAGATATAAACAGCCCAGTCTAAATTGTTCACTATTTATTGAGCTGGCAGTATAGCCTAGAGGTTAGAGTAATGAGCTATAAATGAGCTTTGTACATCCAGCATTCAGACATGGGTTTGAGTCCCACACCCTCCATTTCCATACTGTGTGGCTCTGATTAAGTCACTTAATGTCCCCAGTGTTCCTGGGCTATCCCTAGAAACAAGCACCTATGCCTAGTTGGCCTTACCTGGTTACCAAAGGAAATATATATATATATATATATATATATATATATATATATATATATATATATATATTAAACTTCTACATTTATAAACTGTACACAAACATTAAACTCCAGTACACAGATTCCAGATCCATACAATAACCAACCTCCTACTCCTAACAGAGTCCATCTAACTACTCTATCCCTCTCTGTAAATCTGTTATTTTTCTTTCCTTTTCGTTTTGAAACTGTCTGTCTGGAGGATGGAAACATAACACTTTTACACTGCTACACAGGAGGGAACGCTCACTCAGACTGTAAATTCTAGATAAGAGATGAGCAGTCTGTGTCACATGACCCATCCCAAAGCAGGATTGTATACACACACACACACACTTAAAAGCACTTTCCACTTGATACTTCCAACTCCAGAAACAGTGAATAAGGACAAAGAACCTCTTTTGTTCTACGTGTGCCTAGGCAGGTGGACTTAATTAAATCTGTCATGCTAGTTTATGCTTACTTTTTTTGTTTGTTTGTTTAAAGAGCAAGATCCTTCAGGCAAAAAAAAAAAAGATAGGGCTACAGCCCCCCTTCCCCTGCCCTGCAGTTTGTATGTGTGCCCATGGGAATGAAATAGCTCACAGACTGCAGGTCCACTGTCTGTAATCTGACGCTGTAGAGGTTTAGGCCCAGATATTCAAAGCTTTACACGGTGCACAAACCGTTTGCATGGGATTAGCATGGGTCTGTTATATTCCAAAGGTCAAATAGCAAGCGCAAATCGCATTAGCACTGGGCAAACCATAATATATTGAAGGGGCAAACTGAACATGAATACAGGCGCTATGAGATATTCAGTGACTATCACCGCGCTAAGATGTTTAGTGCGACTTAGCGTGACCCTTTGTGTGGTACAAATTACCGCCCAGGAAAAGCTGGTCTAAACTCTGGGCATACAGCTTTGCGTAACATTGTCGCTTTGCATGGCATTAGTGCACCATTAGCACGGCCTTGCGTGACCCTAACATATCACTATGACACAGAGAAGAAGCCAGACATGGAGGAACATGCTGCTCACTGATGGCACCACAATGATGCCAACTGCTGCCACCAGTCCCAGCCATGCAAAGCAGTATGTGGTGACCCGGTCCCCGGGGGCCACCATACATCTGTAGTGACCAACAGATGCCAGCACATACATGCAGCACTGTGGGCATGGTGGGTGTTGAGGGGAGAGTGTACAGGTGGCCAGGCCTCACCACAGACCGGATGCAGCCACAAGGCTGGGACACAGCACGCAGTGCACATGGGCCAGTATTGGGAATACCCAAATACCAGTGTGCCTATCCAATCATACATGCCCCCCCAGTCACATACTGCACAGCTGTACATACACCACAGCACACACAGACAGCCATGTCTATGTCACTATGAGCATCCCATGCCAGGGGTGCAGCATCTGTGGGTCACATAACAGTGTGACAGTACTGTCCACTGGCAGTACACACCTGCAAAGTGGACTTGTCACTGTGTACAGTGCAGTGGTCATCACTACTCTACACACCATAGGCATTGCTGTGTCCCTCACACTACTGGCCCCCTTGCTACTGTGGTGTCTGCTGTGCACTGTAGCATGCCCTACAGTGTGACAGTTGCATGCATCACCACCATCGCCTGTACCTCTGCTGTGTTGTCCCCTGGGGTACACATTGCTATGCTGTACTGCATACATGTAGCCTGCAGCCACCATCATGCACTGTCAGACTGACCTACAGGTGGAGCTGCGGCCAGACCTGGCTAGCCTCTGTACTTCCAGACTGAACTACAGGTGGAGCTGTGGAACCCTGCAGTAATGCTGGGCAAACTGCATGCAAATCAGGGCATAATGAGATGCTAATCTGGATGTTTGCCCAGAGACTACCTAAGTAGGCTCATTTGCTGGTCACTTCTGAATATGGCAAAGTTTAGTGCTGGGCAAACATGTTTGTACTGGGCAAACGGCTTAGCTCTGTGCTAAAGCTGCGCAAACGTGTTAGCGAGGCGCTAACGGTTTGGGGAATATTATACAGTTTTGAACACTGTTCTTTCACATCCGCTGCTGCCTGCAGCTGTACTGGGTCCACACATTTGCTGGCACAGACATTGGCCACATAGTTCACCTCTACCTACCTTCACATTGCTGTGCACTGTGTTGCTGTTGTGGTTTGCACTTCCCGGTTGCTATATTCAGATCTGTCTTATTCCAGGGCTACGTTTGCCCTGCACTCCCAGTCCAGTTTGCTCGGCCTCATTCCCATGCTATATTCAGAAGCTGTTTTTTTCTCAGGTTATTCCTTCTGAATATAGCTTGCTTTGTGCTCCAGGCTAAGTTTGCCCACTGGGCAGTGCTAATTTAGCCCCAGGGCAAAGTTTTGAATATCTGGTCCATGGTGTTTTACAGACATCATATAATCAGTTAACTCCTATGTTGCTAAAAGAAATAGAACACATCTATTAGACTGAACTGGACAAATGATAGAAACAGTAGTTTAAAAAGGTTTTTTCTTTTAATAGCCTGAGAAGTTCTGAGGCACAATACAGTAGCATCCCCCCTTCCTTCAGATGCCTTTAACATAGAGCAGCAAATAGCAAAAATCAGAGGGGGAGTGTACTACTTTGCAGCTGTGGATGAATACCTTCAATTGTCTAAAAAGGCAGTTCCACAAAAAGCCATTTTAGAGCTACAGTCTGATCAATGACAGAAGGGCTGTAGGCTCCGCCCACAGCCCTAAAAACTGGAACTCTGGATCTGTTTTTTTTTTTTTTAATATGCAGACCAGAGCAATTTTCTGACACAAGAGCCATCTGTTTCTGTCTGCCCACCACCAGATTACCTATCGGGGGGGGGGATTAACTTGAACAGTAATGTAACCTTGTTCATTGCTGCTATTATATTATTACATCTGGGTCACAATTCCAAATTACTGTAGTTTGCATTAAAAATACTCCCCCTCCCCCCCAAAAAAAAACATTTTTTTTAAATATGGTACTTTTAAGCATTTTAGCTACCATGACTGCTGACTTTATGCTGAATATTGAGGTTGAGGGGAACAGACTAGATTTAATTCCTTATGTCACTTGTGTTTGTTTGATTTCTGGTTTGGACTGTTGGAGCACAGACGCGGCAGCCTGCAGTGGTACTGGAGTGGCAGGCAGAGAGCAATCTGGAATGGACTGTCTGACTGTGGCATGTTTTTGTGCTGGTTGATGGCAGTCATGCCAGTCAAAGGCACGTTACTAGAATACGGGTGTCCAGTTGTCCACCATTTCCAGTCAGTTCAGCTCCAGTTTTAGTTCTTCCAGTACCCGGTGTACATTTTGTATTCTTCTGAAGAGCAGTAAGCAGAGTCGGGACTTCACACTGTTCAGGGGGCTGATTTTGATTCAGCAGTTGTGCTTAGTTTAGTGCTGTGCAGCCAGTGGGTCAGTTTGGTGCCTTTGGGGTTGGAGGGGGCGACGTAACGAGCAGCAGTGCCAGTGGGTTCAGTTGGTTCCTACAACACGTTAGGGCATCCCTCATGGGTCAGGCTGGTGGTTCTGTTGATAATGTGGCCCTGGCCCGACTGGTACAGCCCCCCCCATCTGAAGTGTATTTATTTATTGATTGATTGAAAAGTTTCACCAGAAAAACACACCGAGCAACCGGGGTTACTTATCTCATGATGCATCCTGGGGGGACAGGAACAAAGAACGAAATGGCTTCTTGTTCCCATCCCCCCAGGATGCACTGTTAGACTGTCATGTATGGCCTGACCACCATGGCACAGACATGGATTCTTCCTGTTGCTTAATTGTACATTCTGCACTACAGTGCTCAGGCATGTACTGCCTTCAGTCTGGATATAGCAGCTTTCACGGAACTATGGGTGGAGGGTGGATTTTACCATAACTAGTTTCCCAGTCACTTTCTCTTTTGCTATGCCCCACCCCCTAACCCCATGGTATGCCAGCAATTTGGGCTGAGGACCTTAATGTGAGCATGGGTTTTTATTGATGAGCAGCGCAGCATCCCTCCCATCCTCACTCGTCTCCTTGACACAAAGAATCAAGTGCGTCTTGGCTGCCTGAATTTGAGTGGGACCCACTTCAACTCACTTATGCCTGGCAAGCCTCCATGCATCCAAATATATTTAGTGCACACCCTGTCCTGTCTCGAGTCATTCCCCATCTTAGAGGCAGCACAGCTCCCTCAGTTATCCTCCATCCTTGGCCAGTCTTCTCAGTGTAACACTCACCCGTAATGCTAACAGTATAATTATTTGTGCTGCTCAACTCATGTATTCACTGACTTAACAATTAGCACCAACTGCCTCACCTCATTGTCCTGTTTTGGCCACCATAATGGGGGATGACTGGACAGGGCGTGTATTACTGGTGTTTTATATCTGCATGTAGGCTTGCCAGGGACAACAGAGAGGGAGGGGTGCCACTTATTGAACACAAGGGAGTCAAGACACACCATATTCTTTATGTTTATTTAGTACCAAGAAATAAATAGCAATAGTTGTAAATCTAATTAATTATTCATGATGGCAGCACTGTCCGTGATTGGTTGCCATGCCGGTCTAAAATCTCTTAAGATGTGACTGGCGTGGCACCTGCTCTGCACTTCACGCTCCCACTGCTGCCACAGAAAAAGTAAGTAAATGTTGTAAAAAAGAAGCCATTATTGTTATTAGACTTATAATTGCAATAATGATCTCAGAGCTAGTCATTTCCTCGAGATTAACAACCATCTGGGTGGTGGTGGCCCTTGGCCGCACCTCAGGCCACCATTTCCCCCCAGCCGGTCATTAATCTCTAGGAAATGACTGGCTCTTTGGTCATTATTGCTTAAACATTAAACTTGATAAGTCTAAGATGACCTGTTGGTGCAGCGTTAGTAGGGGTACTTACTTCTCGCTATGCCTGTGATCTTGGCTCGAGAATGAGGCCAGGTCATCGAGGGCGGGACAGCTGATGTATGGAGCATCATGTCAATGGATGGATGCCTAGGGCTCCTCATGGGATGGAGAGAGCCACATCCCACAGTAGTCGAGACTACTGCCACCTGTACACATACGGCAAGGAAGAGCACTCGGGAGTGGTGACACAGGGAAGGATGCTGCACTGGGTATCAAAAAAAGGGCAGAGTAGGACATAGACAGGGTGGAGACAGTCCAGGTGAGGGCAACTAAAATGGTGCAGCATTTGGGGATGTCAACAAGTATAATGTGGAAGTTGATTTGGTTTTGTTTTACCTATTTTACCTTTCCTTTACAGTGCTTTAATGCTTCTTTACTATTAATTTATTCTTAGGTGGATTGAATGTTCAGAGTGAAGTTACTGGGAGAAGACAGTAAAAATTATAGCAGCATGCATATTAGGTAAGTAAGTCATATAACCACCACCACCACTGATCTTCATTCTGGAGTTGAAGGTGGAGTCGTGCACTGTGTGACTGCCTTATTATGTTACCTTTAGGGATGCTTGGGTGGTGAATGCAACTTAGAGAGCATTGCATGAGCATCTGATCCAATTAGCAGAGTTGTTTTTCAGAGATGCAGTCAGTATCAATCCCTCCCACCCCTCCAGACTCACAGTCTGTATGGAATGCAGTGGAATCCGTGGTGTGCCGTGGTCCCCCCCCGATTCCACCAGTTCTATATACATCCCACATTGTGTCAGACCAAGCAAGTGGCACAGTATTCTCCTCACCCCCCCACCAACCACCATCTGAGCTGTCAACTGAGCTGTGTGTATGCAACCGGACAACTGCTGGTCTGCTGACAAGTCATTGTGGCAGGCTGTGGTGGTGAATGGAGGGCTGCTCAGTTATGTTGCCCTCTCCTGCTTGCTGCAGCAGACAGTGGGGTGATGCATATGACTAAGAGGTGTGAGGTGGTGTTTACTGTCACCATGGGATGGTGCTGGGGTGGGGGCATGGGTCTAGTGGAAAACACACTGAGCTGGCCTACATATATGGAGTGGTATTCTGTGGTGGGGGCTGGGGCTACTGGCTGCTACAGTAGGTAGAGAAGAAAATGTATGGTATGGAGGGGGTTGTGGGGGCCCAGGGCTGGGGGCTACCTATTTAAGCAGTACTGGATGAGGGTGGTTACATTATGTGCCACTTAATCAACCTCTGGGAGTGTAATGTGGCATAAGGCACAGCCAAGGGTCATATTGCCCCCAGCAAGGGGGGGGGATTAACTTGAACAGTAATGTAACCCCCTTGTTCATCGTTGCTATTATATTATTACATCTGGGTTACAATTCTAAACTACTGTAGTTTGCATCTATTTTTAATGTTTGCTTATTTTTTTGTGTGAAATTGACATAACAGTGTGGTAGTAGGTGGGGAATACTCATCCCCTAAGCTTGTGACAAGTGGTGTTCCACAGGGGCCTGTGGTGGGCCCAGTGCTGTTTGGTATGTTTACTGCAGACATCTCGGAAGGGCATCAGCACCAAAATTAGCCTATTTTTGGATGACAACAAGATGGGAGCGGCGGTGGTGGATGATCGGTGGGGTGGCGGGGGCTACAGGAGGATCTGACAAGGCTGGAGGCATGGTCTGACAGATGGCAGCTGGGGTTCAACACGAAAAAAAGGCAAGGTGCTGCACTTTGGAACAAAAAATCCTAGGAGAAGCCACCATCTGGGGGGTGCAGCTGGAAGTAATAGAAGAGGAGATGGATCTGAGGGTGCTCATCACAGGAGCTATGAAAAATTCCACACAATGCTGAAAGGCAGCAGCAATGGTCAACAAATGCTGGGGTGCATTACAAAGGGCATTACCTCGAGAAGAAGGGAGATTATTCTACCATTATACAGATCATTGGTTAGACCCCACCTGGAATACTGCGTGCAGTACTGGCACTCATACCTACAAAAGGACATTAGGCTGCTGGAGGGGGTGAAGCGTAGGGAAATGAAGATGATTCAGGTCCTGGGGAAACTGCCATATGAGGTCAGACTAAGAGAGTTAAACATGTACACACTGGAGCAGAGGAGAGATGGGGGACATGCTTGAGACCTTCGAATACATGAAAGGGATAATCAAAAACAGACACAGAGGGTCTATTTAGGAGGAGAGTGGGGAGAGACACTATGGGCCAAGACATAAGATTGGAGGAGGGTAGATTCAGGAGGGAGGTGAGTAGGCATTTCTTTATGGAGAGGGTGGTGGCAAAGTGGAACACACTACCAGCTGAGGTGGTGGCATGTAACACAGTGGAATGCTTTAAGAAGGGTGGGACAGGGCAAGGGAGGGTAAATGGAGGTAAGGGGAGGGTGGGTGGGACAGCTGCTGAATAGGGAGCTAGCTGCAATCTCGAGCAGCCTAGATAGACCATGATGGCCTTTTGCTGATTGGTTTGTTTGCTGTGCAGTTGGTGGGGCATGGCAGGGCCACAGCCAAGGGGTAATGAGTGAAGCACTGTCTCAAATCTAGTAGTGCATTTTTGGGCCACGCTCATTACAGTACATTTTTCCATTACAGGATTTGTCTGATTGTGGGCCCTTGTTCATCACTTGTGAACGGTGACCAACACTGTGAACTGAATGTGAACAACTTCAACAGCTTCAGTGTCCCATGATTTGGTCCAGTCAGGAAGGGAGCTGTCACACAGCCTAGCGAGGTACACTTTTGTTACTTTTAATTGTTGAGTACTGTGAATTCTCCTTTCAATGTCATCAAAAAATATAGGAACAGGAAGGAGTGTTCAACCCCCTCCTCCAGTCAAGGGCCAAAACACTTAGAAGCATATAATCTATCTGGTATGGTCTGACCATCCTTATTCTGTGATGTTTGCAACTGCATCTTGGCCGTCTGTGTGATCTGCTGCCCTTAGGCACACATGAGCAGATCAATCACACAGGGTAGAGGTGGTTGGAACATCACGGAATGATGACTGTCAGACCACACCAGGCCAGACCAACACATGCTCATTTCCATTCACAGGTTATCTACTCCAACCACTTCTAAATGTTTGCTACTTGGTTCACTAGCAATGTACAGCAGCAGGGCAATGCACAGCACTGTGTGCATTTCTCATCATGCAAACGCAAGTGGATGCTGCAGTACTGGTAGTCAAAACTCAATACATGACATTTTACTGTTTGTTAAATAATGATGAAAAATCTGATACTGAGTAATTAGTGCATTACTGTGATGACTATTATTCTCCCGTCCCATAAGTCCACCACATACAACCGATGTGCAGAGGAATGGAGAATAATTAATGCCCATCACAGTGATGCACAAATTACTCAGTAGCAGACTTTTAATTATACAAACTACAGAGAAAAAAATTTGCTTTACATCTTGATTATATAAAAAAAGAGAGACAGACACATGCTTTTTGGGGGTATTTCCGATTTATCTTCCAGTGAAAAAACACATAATTTAGTCATGTAATTCATAACACCAATGTTCAGACAGGTTCAGGCAATGCAACTTGTGCAACAGACTACAGTATCATATCATATCAGAGTGAGTCATGATGAAAAATGTATTCCTGGTCTTTAATTTACATAGGATCAAAAGAATTGGTCTTTACCACCAAAGTTAACACGTATCAGAATACTGGTTTGAATCGACACCTTGTGCTATTATTAATGCATAAAAATGTGTTTTGTTTACAGGTAAAATGTATGTCATCATTGCATTGTTATTGTCAGACAGTCTGTACTTGGGTTCCCTCCCCCATTCCCCTGGGATAATCAGGAGTCCAAATAACTTTAACCAAATGATAGTTGGGGGGACAGTGTCACAGAGTTCAGATAATAGAGAGGTACGGTCTGGATAATTGGGGTTCAGCTAATTGAGAGAGACTGTGATGTACCAGTAAGAACAGATGTGGCGGCACACTGTGCTGAGCGTGCATACCATAGCTCTTCTTATTTGTTGTTTTTTAAAGGTGCCTGAGAAATAGAACTAACTATCCGACTATCCATCGTCATCATCATCCAAACCTTCAGGCTTCAGCAAGACTAAGGCAGATATCGGAGACAGAACCCAGAAGATACATAGCAGGCAGCACATTTTGTTGCGTCAGGCCAGGTGGTGCAAGCCAGTAAATACAAAAAAAAGAACAGTATTATTAACATTTTCACATTGTGTTTTTCATACAGTGTGAGCATTAGCCTTGTAAGTTATTGCAATCATTAAGAATTTCTAATACCAAGACCCTGATTGTTTTCCATGTTTCCATGTTAATAGTTTTGGGCTGGGTCATTTAGTGTTTATTACATAACCACAGCAAGTGAAAGATAAAAGGGTTTGCTCAGTCAATAAGTAACAAGCCATGAGCAATATGTGTAAACTATCTAGATGCAAGCACTGTTACTGTTTGAAGCACTTACATTTTGTTATATGTACATTTATACTTCTAAATTGGTCTCTAAACTGTAATATTAGTTGTAGGGAACCCATACTGTAATTACTGATTATCCAGTGTCAGTGTGCAGTGTGTCAGTCAGTGTCTGTCATCACAGAGACGTCAGTGTTCTTAGATTTTCAAGTTATGGCGTGTTCCTCTGCAGTTAACATGTCTGTTAACCAAAAAGAAACACAAGACAATGAGGCTGATCAGGCTGAACGGCAAAATGCATCCTCCTCCTCTTCTTCATCCTCTTTCACGCCATCGCCGCAACACAGTGTCTCATAGTTATGGGGTGTATCTGTTTTTTAAAAGTGGTATTTGGGAGAGTTCTCTGAGGTAAAATCTGATAAGGGAAAAAACATTTCTGTTCAGTGTAAACTTTGTGTGCCGAAAGTGAAGCTGTTGTCAACCTCAAAAAATAGTATGTCACACTTAAAAAAACATATGAAGCGCATCCATACTTCATCTTTCGAAAAATTAAAAAAACTTGTATCAAAAGGCAGCAGCAGATGTCATACTAATACAGACTCAGACATGAACACCCTTGCTCACAAAAGGTCATGAGATGATCATGAAGAAGAGGTGGATGATGACCTTTCCAGCTCAAGCAGCAGTAGAAAGTCTGTGTCATCAGAAGCAGCTGTGAATAAAATTAAAAAATTCTTTCTACAACAATTATTTGAATCCACAAAGAGTTCCCTTGTCAGTGAGTCTTGCACTGACAAACTTATTATTCAGTTTGTCATAGAAGATCTACAGTCATTCAGTGTTGTTGAACAGCCTTCATTTGTCAGATTAGTCATGGGTTTGCAGCCAAATAACAAAGTCATGACATGTAAAACACTGTCAGACGTAATAAAGAAAGTGTACCAAAACATGAAATCAAACTTGATTTCTGAATTCAGCAATGTATGTCACATCTGTACTACTGCTGACATTTGGACAACACATAATAGGAGCTATCTAGGTGTCACTGCACACTGGATAGATGTGAAAATATTGTTGAGAAAATCGGCAGCACTGGCATGCATAAGAATAAAAGGCAGACACACTTATGATGTTATTGCCTCAAAACTGGAGCAGATACACTTGAGATATTGCATTCAGAATACGGTTGTTAAAACTGTCACAGATAATGGATCAAACTTTGTTAAGGCTTTTCACGTGTCTGGCTCTGACAATATCATGCCCACAATTGGCACTGTCACGGTTAACGATGAGGAAAATAACGATGATGATGACCATGAGAGCAGCAGCAAGCTTCACTTACGTATGCCGCATTTTAGATGATGTAGATGAAGACATGGAAGAGACATACAATCTTCCTTCTCATCAACACTGTGCGGCTCATACCCTGAACTTAGCAGTGAAGGATATACAGTCTGCTACATCCAATGCTGCCTACAAACAGGAGTTCGGCAGCACAATGGCCAAATGCTCAGCTCTTTGGAGTAAAGTACACCAAAGTTCTCAAGCCAGTGAAACTTTCTCTGACACAGTTGGTACCAAACTAGTTGCCCCCAATGACACAAGGTGGAATTTGTACTATAGAATGGTTGACAAAATAAGGTCTATTGTTGAAAAAGATGAAGATTTGCATAACATATGTGATGAACTTTTTCTCACAAGATTTAGAGCAAATGACATTGCTTTCTTTAGGAGGAAGCATAGTGTAGTGGTTAAGGGCACGGAGCTGCAAACCTGGAGACCTGGGTTTGAATCCCATCAACTCCCACTTGCATAGTGTGTGACCTGAGCAAGTCACTTAACCTTCTTTGTGCTCCCAGGTCACACCTGGAAACAAGCTCCAACTTCATGTGCCTTTCCTGGTTAAACAATTTCCCCTTTCTTAGTGGAGTACTGCAAAGTAATGCAGCCTTTAGCAAATTCGCTGGATATTTTGCAGGCAGAAGCAAAATGTTACATGGGCTATCTTCTTCCAGCATTGGTTGCTTTGAAAAAAAATTGCTTGATATGAGACCAGTATTACGGTATGCATCCCCACTTCTGGATGCAGTCTTGAAAGCGGTAGACACTAGGTTTAGTACCAATTTTGAGCAGAGAGAGAGTTGATTCTCACTAGCATCACGTTACCACAATTTCATCTAAGATGGCTAGGGAATGATGAGGAAGGCCGAGCTCCAAGAAACATGCTTGAGAATGAAGTGTTGTTGTCACATCAGGAAGATACTGTTCGTGGCAGCCCATCATCTGAAGACAATCCTGAGGATGATGATGATTTCTTCAAATTTGATGAAACTCAGCAACCTACCCATGGTGGAGTTATTCATGAACTGGAGCAGTACCTGAAAGACACCAATAAAAATACTGAAAGTTTACAAAACTTCCCAACAATCAAGAAAATATTCCTGCGTTACAATACTGCACTACTGTCAAGTGCTCCTGTAGAAAGACTCTTCAGTGTTGGTGGACAAGTCCTTATACCTAGACGAAACAGACTTGGTGAGGAAAATTTTGAAATGCAGCTACTTTCATGCTAAAACAAAACTTACTGGGAATAAATAGCTGTATTATGGTCCTGGCCATGGACTGCTACTGAGACGCTCTAGCAATGCTGCATGGGGGAAGATGTTGTTATCGAGTGTGTGTGCTACTGCTCCTGTGTTGTTTGTCACCTAAGTGAAACAAATTACTTATCCACAAATCTGAGTATTTAAAGAAACATACCATGGTTCCAAACTTATCAGTATTCTTTAAAAAAGTGAGGACTGTCTAGGTCCACTGGTGTTGCTTGCTTAAAAGTTAACACAGTAGTGACAAGTTGGTACCAGGCACCATCTAGGTGCACCAGCCTGTTTATATGAACTGTCCCCTGCTGTCTGTAGAGTAGTCTGTCAAAGAGCATGATTAAGTTTAGTCTCTCGACAGTCTACTTCTCTACTAAGTAGCTTAACAGGCAGGCGTGACCAGGGCAACATCAGCAACTTATCTGTTTGCTCTTGCTCCCTCCACTTGTGTCTCTTGACAAGTCAATCAATGTGCATGATTAAGTTTAATCTCTTCTCTCTTGACGACGGTCTACTTGTCCATCTTAAAAATACACAGTGACAGATACCACCACCACCTCTGGGCACCACAACTTCAAGCCATTTATCTGAACTGTCCAACACTGTCTACGCTACACTAGTCAGTCATCAGGAGCATGATTAAGTTTAGTCTCTTGATTGACAGTGTACTTTTCCAGTTTAAATTATACACAGTGACCAACACCACCACCTCTGGGAACCACAACTTCAAGTCATTTATCATAACTGTCCCTTGATGTCTGTGATTGACTAGTCACTCATGAGCATAATTAATTTTAGTCTCTTGATGACAGTCTACTTATCCAGTTTAAAAATTACACACTGACAGACACCACCACGGTCACACTACCTCTTGGCACGTCACCACAACTTTAAGCCATTTATCTCGACTCTCCCACACTGTCTGCGGTAGGTACACTAGTCACTCATAAGCATGCTAAAGTTTAGTCTCTTGATGATCATGACGGTCTCCTTGTCCAGTTTTAAAAGACACCCTGAGAGGCACCACCGCCTCTGGATACCATAAGCTATTTATCTCTGTCCCACGCTGACTGCAGTAGACAAGTCAGTCAATGAGCATGATACAGTTAGGTCTATTGACAGTCTACCAGTCTGCTGTAGCTTACCAGCAGGCACCACCTGTCTGCCAATGACCTTTCTGTCCTGTCCTTCATCCCATCCCCTGCTGCCTAGACAAGTCAATCGACGAGCATGATTCACTTAGTCTCTTGATGTCAGTGAAGCTAACAAGCACCTGAGCAACAGCCATTGGATCATCTGTTACAACAGTAGTAGTAGCACACACACACTTGATTACCTGATTCCTATCTCCCCCTTGACAACGAGCGTATTATTGTCTTCTATTCTCACTCTTAACTAGACTCTCAACAGAAGTAGCGTAACAGCATCAGGCATGGGTGTCACAAACACACTCAGCAGATCAAGCCCTCTGCTCCCACAGTGCCAACCTCTGAATGCAGTAATGTGAACAGGTAACAGACAGGGTAACTCTCCTGTCTGCTTGTGGGTCCAAATCACCTTTAGTCTCAAGTTATGGGGGGATTCAAACTGTGAACCTTATGCTAGCATACCCAAATGTACAGGCTCAGATAATATACTCTTCGGGGGATGCAATACATCTTTCACCAAAGGGCACCTAACCAAGTATCTAAAATGAACCCTTAAAACTCTATAAAAGACCTTAGGTATATTCTTACCTTTTCCCAGTTTAGTAACACCATCAAGCTCTTGAACAATTGTCAGACTTAACCATCTATACGTCACATGCAAAAAGAACTGGCAGACAACCCAAGGCAGTCTTTTCAAAATAAAGGTTTTACTAAATATGATAAAAATATGAAACAGATAAACACAGAACAATATATCAAACAGCATACAATCACTTAAAAGAAAAGCAAATAAAACTACAGACACACTGCTACCAACATACAGTTAGACTTTTTCTATCTAATGTATTACCTCTATACTGCTTATAGTTAGATCTTGTTTCTTAACAGCCCAAAAAGATATGTCACTATCTATATTGTGCCATGGCCTGTCTGATTGCTAGAGGGTGATGCAAGAGGTGCCCCGAAGTAGGGTTAATTAAGTGTATGACAAGAGTTTGGGTTCATGTCTCCCGTAGTCATTTGGCCAGGGTTCTTGCCCCTCGTGCTCCCCCTCATAGTATTTCAGTTTCAGGTACATTAACTGTTATTCAATTTTCTGAGCTAGTATTTTCTGTATCTTTTGTTTGGTTATGTGGAGTTGCATCTGTATGGACGCAGCTCCCTGATACAGCTGTCACTGTAAATCTTTCAGCTGGCTCTGAAACTCATTCAGAAGTTTATCTCTTTGCCTTTTCTTGTGCATTGAATATTTAATAATTTCCCCTCTTAAAACTGTCTTGAGGGTATCCCACTTTATTCTGTTAGTTACTTCATTACTGTTGTTGTCTGATATTATTTTGAGGATAGAAGTTTTAATCGGGTTTAAAAATTCTGGATCATGTAAGTGGGATACCAAGGGTAAGTTTGGCATAAATCGGCGAGTGATCCGAAAGGATAGTGGCTCCATGATAGATATCCTGGACTGTGTCCAGGTGTTCCATCATGGTAAAGATATAATCTAGTCTGGAAAGGCTATGGGTTTTCGGGTGAGTGGTATGTGAAGGCCTTAGTTGTTGGAAAAAAGTGTCTCCACAAGTCACAGATACCCATTTCTGGTAACATCTTCCACAAGAATTTTTTGGAGGGGGATAATTCTATGTCTAGCAGATGGATTAGCATCTAGGATGGGATCTAGGGTTATATTGAGATCTCCTCCCATAATCAGCTGTCCCTGATGCAGGGAAAGAAAGTCATCAAAGAATTTCCTAGCCATCTTTGGGGGGGGGGGCCAAGGCAGATATACTGAGGCCAGGGTCACCTGAGTTGAGAAGAGCTTCCCTGTGGATATTATATATCTCCCTTCTTTGTCAGCTACTTGATTTTGAAGGATAAAGGGGGATCCCCTTCAGGACAAGTATTGAGGTCCCTCTGCATCTGCCTGAGCTGTGTGAAGAATGTAATACTGTGTGGTATTCCAATAACTCATATTTTGCGTGTTCAAGTTGCAACAGGTGTGTTTCCTGGAGGAAAATTAAGTCAGGTTTTTCAGTTCTTAGAAATTTCAATAATCTGGAGCATGTTATAGGGTTGTGTATCCCGTTAATGTTCATAGATAGTGTAGGAGATGCGTTAGCCATTATATAAGTACATACAAAAAGAGTCAAGTATTAGTGATGCCCTCTCCCTTAAAGCCCAAGGGTTAAATGTATATGAGCCCGTGGCTCATACTCCTGAATTAAGACATGCAGATCTAAAAGCACAAACCTAATTAAGATAAACATTTCAGGCATATTGCCAGTGTAAAAGATTGCAGCAAGTATCAGAAGTGGTGATAAACCATACCTTATTCCTTCATAACATAGTATACAAAAATAGTACTTATCTAAGAAAAAGTTTTGCTGGTAAATCATACATTTTTCTAAAGAAGCCATATATCGTACAGTTTCTAGAAATAAACTCTTGTTAGCCAACATGGTTTTATAACTATAGATAACACTTAACATGGAACAACTAAGTGAACACAAACAGTTGGACAAGTCTTGTCCAAAATTCCTAGCATTTATTTTGGTGGGGTGCTTCATGGGAATAAACATAATTGTGACTTCCAAGGTGGGCAAGGCCTGTTTGCCTTCCCTATGGTACCTTTAGGAGTATGCTGCAGGGTACACATCCATCTGATTGAGGGGGTATGTCTGGTGAGACAGGATACCCTGGCCCCCTGGGGGCTGTAGTTGTCCCAAATAAAACAAGAAAATGCAAGTAGCAACCAAATTAGGGAAGTGGGGTCATTTTTGCCTGGCAATGGTGCCCTCACATAGGAGATAGGCGTTAAGGTCTCCTTATTTTCCCCTCTGGAAAAATTAACACCTGGGTTGTTAGGGTACCTTACTGTGCTGTCAGATCTATAGGCCCGACGCTCCGAGAAGAGCTCCCTTATAGTCTGCCTGGTAAGATGGAATAATGGGGAAGCAGTTGAGTGGGGGGGGCATGGCTACTTAAATGGCTGTGTCAGGAAGTGGCAACAGAGCTAACATTTTATTTTGAATCAGCATGCCTCCCCCCGTCCTAATTTACATTATGGCTCTTTTCCTGTCAAAACCACTCTTCATCTTAGATACAGCATTCTACCAAATCTCTTAGCTTTTAAATTCAGTAGACAAACAATGTAAATAGTCCAGTTTAGGCTAATGCCTAATCAGCAGGTCATCGGTTCATGGGTAGGTCTGAGTCAAAGTAGAGGGCAGTACATTTGCTGAAGTTTGTTAATGAAACTCTGGGAACCTTTACTGAGTCAACCAGTGACAGAAAGTTTCATATTGTCTGTCACAGGTCAGCGATCACTGCAGGTGGCATTATCCTACAGGGGAATAAGGGAGAGGCAATGACAAACGCACACTCCACTCCAACAAGTAACCCACCCAGCCCAATTACAGAGGGCATAGCAAAATGAGCAAGGTCTAGAGTCATGTGGTCAGTGTCCATCTAGGAAGCAAAGTACTCTTCCCTACCCCTACCCCCCCGGGCACTAAACACTCTTCCTACCTGCAAGTAGTACAGAGTTAAGGCAGGAGCAGTTCAAAAGCAGCTCATGTTTTCTGCAGAGCAGATGATCTGCGGTATGACAGAAAAAATATAAATAACAGCACTCCAGTCAGAATTAAAAAAATCTCTTTGAATTTATTTCTTTTAAATTATTACTCAGTGAAAAAAGCAGTGTTCAATAACGCGTAATTTAAACAGCAACATGTGGGTTCACATACCACTAAAAGTACAGCCCAGCACTTCAAGGTCTCAAAAACCTCTTCATCAGGGGTGTGGCTAACCTCTAAACCCTTTGTTTATATACTGCTTTGTATAGCGGTGAAACACATACATTAATTAGTCAATCACAACTTTACATCATTTAATCACATTCCATCCAAACACCGATTCATTTTATATAGTGTATACTAAAGTGATCAACAGCAAACCATTGACTTCAAATAGCAGTACAACTACTGCAGCCCTGTCAGCTCAAATACTCCCCTGATTATGCATATTTTGTACATTTCAGGGACATTACCCAATAATGCATCTATTCAGGGGTTGCTGGCAAGGATGCGGCACGTTACCGCTTAGTTACAAAAAAAAGTGTAATGATTAGCGACCACCTATATATTTGAAACATTTAAAATAACAAAACAAGAAAGTCAACCTTTATTTTACAATTTTTATGACATATTTATCTAAACATACTCACTGTTGTACAACTAAATAATTAATTCAGCTTTTTGAATTCCCATTACCTTTTTACCCACTGCAAGTATCGGTACCTAATGTGTTTACAAAATGGACTTCCAATCCATCACGTCATTAAAATGGTTTGGTTTTAATGTTTTAAAACTAAAAATCCAACATGATTCCGTTTGGTCCAATATTATTTCTCTATCACCCCCCCCTTCCTTTTATATGAGCGTGATCAATCCCCATATAAGACACCTTATGTCATTCTACACCCTTATTCTCTTCCAAATGATAGATATCCTGGACTGAGTCCTGGTGTTCCATCGTGGTAAAGATATAATCTAGTCTGCAGAGGCTATGGGTTTTCAATGAGTGATATGTGAAGGCCTTAGCTGTTGGAAAAAGTGTATCCACAAGTCACAGATACCCATTTCTGGGAACATCTTCTGCAAGAATATTTGGAGGGGGGATAGTTCTATGTCTAGTTGGGGGATAAGCATCTAGGATGGGATCTAGGGTTAGCTATCCCTGATACCCCCCCCCAGCACTAAACAGCCTTCCTACCTGCAAGTAGTACAGAGTTAAGGCAGGAGCAGTTCAAAAGCAGCTCGTGTTTTCTGTGGAGCAGACGATCTGCGGTATGCTGACAGGTGCTGTTTCTTGAGGAGTATTTCGGCTGTCTGAGTGTATCTGTGAGGACCTCCCAGGAGTCTGCCAGTGTGGTGGGTGGTTGTTCGTTGAGGTGGAACTGATGCTGTGCTCTGGGAATAATATCCCTTGACTGAATAAGTCCTCTTTAGCCTCCTGAATTGAAGTATATTCTTTCTTTCCTCCTGCCAGGAGGACGACATCCAATTTCACTGGGTAGGGGGTTGTAAATTTAATTCCTTTAGCTTTGAGAGTAGACAGCAGGGAGAAATATGCTCAGCAGTGCTTCATAGTTTTGGGAGCATAATCATGATCCATGTAAAAGTGTTGCTGCCATAGCAGACTTTTTGGTTTCACAAAGCTGCAGTGAGGAGTTGTTCTTTAAGGGCATAACTCTGAAAGTGCACTATAATCGATCTGGGTGAAGCCGATGGGGATGTGGGCTTCGGCACTAGCGCTCGATGAACTCACTCCAGACCCAGCACCATGTCCAGAGGAAGCTCTAAGGCCATGTGCAGCAGTGTAGAGATGAAATCTTAAATATCTGTACCTTCTGAGCCCTCCAGGATACAATACAGCCATATGTTCTTCCTATGGGCTCTGTTTTTTGCGTCTTCTTGCCTGGTTTCAATCAGATCTTGTTGAGCCTGTAGCTGTTGGACTATGGATTCCAGGTCATCCACTCAGTTCTCTGTGGCCATTTCCTGGCATTCCATATCGTCCGCCCTTTGCTCCACTTGGGTTATGTCTTTCCTCAATTCCTCATACAGTTGTTTAACTTTGGCTTTAAATGAAGAGTTCTGTATAGATCATGTCAAGCTTCACTTTTTTATTTTTAGGAGTGCGGCCTGCTGACAAGGGAGCCTTTGCCAAGAAATGCAGCGGCTTGTGACGGTCTGGTTTCAGTGTTGGAGGCCTCTGACAGCGATCCCTCTGCATCTTCAGCAATCTCTGTTTTTTCTTGCGTAGCTACCTGTGGATTGTTTTTGGTACCCCTCGGCATTACCAGAGAGCATTTTTTATAGTTGTAGCTCGTTGTGAGGGGTATTTGTCTGGAGTGTTTTATGGAGCTCTAGAGTTAGGCAATCATTTTCTTCTGAGGCGGAACTGGAAGTCCACCTGTGAGAGTACGAGCTCTGACTTTGCCCCTTGACCAGGAGGCCAAGGCTGAAGCAGGTCTTTATTTTTATTTTATTTAGTTTTTGTTGACTGGGTAAGTGCACTAAACAAATCCTGCCTATTTTCAGGCACGATCCGGGGGAGGGGGATACAGATGAATGCCAACTGACCTTGAACCAGATTAAGCTGTCTACAGGGCCAGCTTGGCCACCTCTGCCCTGGAGGGGCCTGAAATCAGCCAGTCATTCAGGTATGGGTACACCTGGACACCTCAGACCCTCAGGAAGGCTGCCACCACAGCTATATTTTTGGTGAAGGCCCATGAGGCTGAGGAGAGGTCAAGGGGCATGGCCTGGAACTCGCAGATGGTCCCCTCTGCATGGAACTGGAGGAACTGCCGGTGGGATGGATGGATGGATGGGGACTGAAAGAAGGCGTCCCAGAAGTCCAGGGAGCAGAACCACATGTCCTACTCCAGGGGTGGAATGATCAGGTTCAGAGTGAGCATCCTGAAGGTGCACTTCAGAAACTTGTTCAGGTCATGCAGGTCTATAACAGGGCACCAGACCCCCCCTGTTTTGGAACCAGAAAGTATCTGGAGACAAACCCTGGATCGGCTGGTGGGTCCAAGACACAAACCACTACCTCCTTCTGGAGGAGCTGAGCAATGTCCTCCAAAAGTGCACACAACATGCCTGCAGACACCACATCCTTCCAAGGAGTGCAGGCTCAGCCTGGTGGGATAGCCTCGAACTCCAGAGGCAAGCCTTGGACAACCAGTTTTAACACCCAGCTGTCTGTGATAACACTATACCAGGTGGAAAGAAAGGGTTGGAGCCAAACTCCCCATGGGAGGATCCAGGGGAGACAGGATGGGCAGGGAAGGGGCACCCCCAACACATCATTGGGCACACCTGAAGGCGGAGGCAGGGCCAGCTGAGGATGCAGCTGGGCCTTGATCGTCAGACTTCCAAACAACGGAAGTCAAAGACTTATGTCTGCTGTTGCCCAGCTAGGGAATGGGAAGGCTTGGCCGCAGGGTCAGAGTAGTGTCAAAAGGACTTCTTCTGGGGTTAGAGCCCTTCATGTCTTTTTGGGTGGAAGTGACAGAGTCCAAGGTGGCAGCAGACTTCTCAATCCTGGTGAGATGACCATCCACCCTTGGCCCGAACAAGTCAATGCCAGAGAAGAGGACATCTGCCAATTTGTGTTGGGTATCTGCCGTGAAGGTCAAGATCCTTAGCCAAGCCTTGTGATGCATAGCCAGAGCTGCAGCCAAGGACCAGCACAGGAGTTGCCAAAGTCCATGGCTGTCTGGAGCTGCTGTTTAGACATAGCGTGGTCTAGATCCTGGACTTGCTCGACCATCATCTGAAGGTCAGCTGGGAGTCAAGACAGCACATGGGCAAGGGTGCCCAACAAGGTTTGGGCAAAGTGGGCCGTCATTAAGGCTGATCTAGCCTGCCTAAGGCTGAAAGATGAAGCCGCATAGACTTTCTTGGCTGCATAATCACATTTTCTGGATTTTTTGTCAGGAGGTTTGTTGATGTCCCTGACATTGCCCATCTGTCTGAACACCAAATCAGCAACCAATCCTTTGGTTGAAGGGTGTTCCATAAACCCAGAGAGGGAGCCCGTAGCAACAGCATACTTGTGGGCCATACGGGCCAACAGTGTAGGACAGAAGGCTAGGCACTGCCAGAACTCCAATACAGGCCCAAGAATGGCTTCAGCCATCAGGAAGGCAACCCCAAGGGAGTCATCCTGGTTGAGGATTTCAGTGAGAGGATACTTAGCTCATTTCTGAATGGGCTCCAACTGGATCCCAGTAGCTTCAGAAATCAGGCAAAGCATGTCCCTGAAGGAGGTAGGACCACGGTCTGTTGACAAATCCTCCCCCAGCTCTAGGTCAAGAGGGCAGCAATTCATGGAGGAGTCCTCTGATTCCAAGGATTCATCGAAGATAAGCTGCCCCCCCCAAGTCCCTGCTAACTATGCAGGGCTCATTGGCATGAGTGATCATAACCGACAGCCATCGAGGGAGCCAGGAAATAGTATCGGCATCCTTAGGATGGGGACACTCTTTCAGCTGAGGTGGTGGGGGTTCCACCTGAATGGGCTGAGAGGCAGGAGCAGCCGAGCCAGAAGGGGTTCACGCCATGGTGGCAGCAGCCATGGGAGCACTGGGGTGGGAGCGGCACAGGCTTGAACCTGGCAACCAAAGGAGCTGCTGCCATGGGCTCCTTGCAGCTTGGCCTTGCAACTCGGCCGGGCAGTCCTCCCCAGAGAAGGATAAAGAGGAGGCATAGTGGCAGCCCTGCTTTCCCCGAGTGTAGAGAGCGAGACCAGTAACCTTGGTGAGAGCTGCTCAACCTCAAGCTGTGGGACCTCGACCATGACCACAGATGGACTGGAAGGCGAGGGAAGACGAGAACCAGCAAAGGATGTCTAAGGTCCCCAGAAAGCTCAGGGTCCTGAGGGTTAGGGACCAGCTCAGGAAGCTGATCCGACCCACCCTGGGAGTGGATAGGTAGGACCAGAGTCCTGGTGAGGGAAGCATCCCCCTCGTCTGGCAACAACAGATTGACTGGGTTGAGGAAAATCTCAACAGGCTGGTTGGCCCGTGTCTCAGCTGACAGGTATGTTAGGGACACCATGGGTCCAGCAGCCTGGACAGAAGCATTGTCTGAAGCCGACTTGTCAATGAAGGTTGATGAAACAGAAGCACGGGAACCTGAGGACCGAGAGTACTCGCAATCCCATGACCTCTGGTGGGACTTCTTTGGTTTCTCCTTGAAATCCTTCTTTGAAGATTTTGATGATTCAGACCCACATGAAGGGCCCTCAGCGAGGGTTGGAAGGGACTGGCATAAGTCCCAGAATGCCCCAGTGAAGGAGGTGCCAAAGCCCTGTGGGACCAACGTGGACACCAACGAAGCACCTGCTGTAGCCTGGGTTGCAGCTTCTTTGAAAGCCAATAATTGTTCGGCGGACCCCAAAGCCACAACTGCCGAACTGGTATCCTTGGACCGAACCTGGGGGGTTGTGCTTGTCCGGATGACCAAGCAAATGTCGTGTGTACCAGTCCTCCAAACTGGAGGGGTGTAAGGTGTGGTACAGGCCGCAAGCCTTGGAATTGTGTTTCTGGCCCAGGTAGTAAATGCATGTGACATGAGGGTCTGTGAGCGACGTTTTTTGTCCACACGGACAATGTCTGAAACCAGGCGCTGACTTGGAATCAGCCAATTCTATCATGATAAGATGGTGAACCATGAAGCAAACTCAAAAGACCAAAACAAATAATGATAGGGCTTACACAAACGTGGCGCACTATGGAGGGAACCTTCATGTTCCAGCAGAAAGGAAGATCTGACATCACGGGTAGTGCTAAGTAGAATATCACTTAGGTGGGTGGGAGGAGCCAGCTTAAAGACCTTTCAGCTGTTTTTAAAGGGAAAGGAATACTGCCAAAAGTGTGGATAAGTACACCATATCCACGTCCCTAGAAACAGAAACTGTCCCTGCTCCTACAGTCAGCACTAATGCCACCACTCCCACATCTTGACTCCTGCCTCCATGAAGTTCCCACATAAGGCAGGTGTCCCTGTAGTAAAGGGTAAACCATGTACTGCCATGGACCAGGTCATAACTGGTGCAGTAGGGCTACAGGTAGCACACTGTGCTTGAGTAGGGCGAGGGGATTGTACGAGAGGGAAAAACAGAAAGTTAATAAAAAATGCTTCATGAGCTCTGTTGAGAAGTTCAGCTTCCATTCATGCCCCCAGGACTTTGCAAACATTGAAATTAATCCTAACTTTCAAATGGCCAGGTTGACAAGATTCATTTTTTCCCCTCTCCTCAATCAGTTGGGTTGCTAGTAGTGTACATGACCTAATATGAATTACCGCATTTATTTACTTGAAATGTTTTACTAAAAAAGGGCATACTGAGCAGGTAACAGCTTGTTTCCAGATGTGTCCTGGGAAATAGGGAGCAACAGTGCAGAAACCATCAACAAATCAGTACGTAAGGTGCACAGTAAATGCAATTATCATACAGTAAAAACATAACCTTGGTTCACACCATACCTCATGCCACTAATAAGAGAATGCGATAGTCTGGTCACAGTACCATGAGCTCAGCCTAACTACTCTCCTTCAAAAGTACAAGGAACTTAGAAACAGGGTAAAAAAACAAGTTTGAAACGTCAAGGCTAACTACCACAAAAACAAACAGTTTGAATTCCTCAAATTACCAAAAACTCTCTGGAGAGGGATTAATAATATCCTAGGTAACTCCTGTAAGTCCCTCCCTCACTCCATCCTCGTTGAAGGGTCCCTCATTGAAGGTGACAAACACAGAAAATACCTTTAATAATACATTTAGTGGCCTCACCGCCTACATCCCAGCACACCTCAGTCATCCAGAGGAAGGCCAAAACACCCCTATGAATGGTACACACCCCAAGTTTTATCTTAGAAGATTAACCTGGGCTGAAACTCACAAATATCTAGCCCGCCTAAAAATAACTATTCAATTGGGGCCAGGTAACATCGACTTCTCATCTTTGACTTTTCCCCCTCAATGGAGCGGATGCCAAAATTCTGGAAAACAGCACATGTAACACCTGTCCACGCAAGGGGTGCCCCTAAACAACCAACCAACTACTGTCCCATTTCAATCCTATTACCCCTCTCAAAAACTCTGGAAAAAATAGTAAATGACCAGCTCTCTCAGTATCTGTTTAAATATGACCTTCTGTTCCCTAATCTGCATGACTTACGCCAAAACCACAGTACCATAACTGCACTAATAGAGTACACCGACCATCTCTACCATGTCCTGGACAAAGGTGAACTTGTAGGATCTATATTTATAGATCTCACTAAGGCCTTTGACCTTGTTAATCATGATCTGCTCTGCCTCAAACTTAATCTAGGCCTCTCAGTGAAAGCCACCAGTAGACTAAAAAATTATCTTACCGAACTGGAGCAGTCAAATGTAGAGCTACACTATCCAATTGTATGCCTGTGACATTGGGTGTCCCCCAAGGATCTATCGTTGGTCCCCTTCTATTCAGTCTCTTCATGAATGAACTCCCTAATGTTTGATCTTCCACTAAAATACTCCTATATGCGGATGATGCAGTTATCACGGCCACACACTGCAGTCTACCCCTAATCCAACACAGCCTCCAGACTGACTTTACTGTAATCTGCAACTGGTTTGCTAACAACCTCCTCGTCTTGAACTCAAAGAAAACCAAATTGTTGCTTCTCCACTCCAGATGCAAAGCCTTGTCCCACCCTACAGTAGCCATCACCTCTGACCTAGGAACCTCTACTGAGCAAGTAACCACTTTCAAATACCTGGGGATAACCCTTGACTCGGGCTTAACCTACTCTGACTATGTGGATGCGCTCATCAGGGCTGCTGATCCTAGATTTGGCATGCTCTGTAGGCACAAAAAAATGCATTTCTCCCTGAAATCAAGCAGCAACTAGTCAGATGCCATATCCTCAGTCTCGTAGACTATGTGCTAGTGATCTATGGTGCTGCCTGTAGCAGTGCTCGACAGTCAGGAGTTTAATGAATAGGACTTGCCATTTTGCTCTTAACCAAAAATGGGACACTCATAAATGCACCCTGCACTACAACCTAGGGTGACTTAATCTTGACTCCTGACTACAGTATGTTACCCTCATGACAGGCAAAAAAGCCTTGCTTGGCCAACTATCCTCAGATGTGCTAGCCCTCCTTAGCCCCATGATCTCCAAGTACACAACAAGGGGGTGCAGGACAACTCCATGATGCTCCCTAGAAGAAAACCCTCCCTGGGGCAGTTCTGTTTCTCCTTTAGGTTCCCAAAACTATGGATCTCCCTCATCTCATCTTTCAAAACCTCTGACTCACTTGCCAGCTTTAAATCCCAGCTACTAGCCTCATCCTCCCCTCATAACACCTGTGACTGCTATACGTAACTATACAATACTCCCCTAATGGTTAGAATGTATCCCCATCTGGAATGTCTGCCCAGTATCACTGTCTAAACAACACTGGAAATTGCATGATTTTTGTTCCTTTGCCAAGCAGTATCCTGTACATCTTTTTGACTCATTACGCAGCAGTAAACTGCTATGTCTATGCATGCTGTGATTCTTTGCTGTGTTTTACTATGTCATTTATCCCTATAAATATGTTCCATTCCATTGTTGTAATTATGTAATGTCATTTATCACTGTAATTATGTTCCACTCCATCTTTGTCATTATGTAATATAACTGCACCTATGATCTCCTGTTATATGTGACTCTAGACTAGGGTTGTCAGAACCTTCTGAAGTTCTGGGTTCTAGTGCTAACCTAGAACTTTTGAAAATGTTCTAGGGTTCTAATCTTTTTTAGAACTCGAACCCATTTTTTAATTGTGCTGCCAATAATGAAGATAACGAAATACATGTGAAATTGAGGGAAAAAATCTGTGAAATATAAGGGGAGAGTGAGATGATCATGTGTGACATTGATATATGACTACAGCTATGCTATCTATGTTTTTTATGTTTGCTAAAGCCAGAAACTTACAGCTGCTGACAGGGCCACCCACCCATATGTTAAAAATGTTCTTGCTGCAGTTGCATGAGAGATCCTGAAGGGGAAAAAAACTATAAGTGATACATTTATGTGCTCAGTTGTAGCCTCATCATCATGAAGTATGAAAAAAAGTAGCTAACCTCAACTATTTGGTATGTGCTGCTTACACTTTTAAATAAGTAAATCAAAAGTTTCTACATTTAAAAGAAACTGCATAGTGGCCAGCCCATCATCCTGTACTGTGGGTAAGGGATTTTTCCGTCTCTCCTCCCAACAGAGAAATATTTCTGGCATGTATTTAAAGATATCAGACAACTGGGTGCTGGGCTGCACATGGTTACATACAGGGTAGGGTACGTGCAGTCAAAGGGCACACAGCAGGATGATGGGCTGGCCACTACACCACTTAGGACAGGGCATCACACAACACAGTGACACACAGATTTTTTTTTGTAGTGTGAGTAATGGATGTTTCTGTCTCTCCTCCCAACAGGGAAACATTTCTGGCATGTACTTAAAGATACCACAACTTGATGTTGGGCTGCAGTGCACGTCATCATACACTGGGTGCAGTGTAATCAAAGGCACACTGCATGATGGTAGGCTGGCCAGTACTTCACATAGCTGGAGTCACACACTGGGTACAGAGTGCAGCAAAGTGCACACAGCAGGAAGATGACCTACACACAAAGAACCCCAGGCTCCCAGTCAGTTGAGTCCACAGTCCCCCCCTGCCTGCCTATTCCCCATCTCTCTTCCCAACAAACAACCTTGTCACTTAATGCCACCGCCTGGCTGCTCCTTTTGAGCCCCCTCTTCCTTTCTGTAATTTCTGCCACATAGAAAAAATTCCTTCCACTGTCAGTGCCTGCCTGCCTCCGCTCTGTAGTGTTCCAACAGAAGCAATAAACAAAATGTGCCAAAAATTGCCTAATGGAGCAGCAACTCAGTCCAGCTCCATCTGCTCCACTGATTTCTTGATGTGCAAGAAGAACTAAGTTTTAGTTAAATGACTTAACTGTACATGTTGGGCTGCTCGCAGGAGTGCACAGTAACAATACATACATTTAACTAGTCCCTCTCTCCTTCCCAGCTGTCAGTCCCTCCCAGTGGCTCTGTCCTCCCAGCATGTGTGCTGGAGTCAAGACCACAGCGCCCCTGAGACCAGACTCCCTACCAACTAGGAGTGAGCACCAGGAAATGGCAGGCAATGGCATGCCAGCACCGTATTAAAGGAAATAGGAAACATATTTAATTAAAACTTATATGGTTTACTTCCAGACCTTTTGTGTGCTGCGTTATTAGTAATGCAAGTTAGTTGCTTTCTATACACAATGTCCTTTTTTTATGTTTGCTTGCACGCATGTGCAAGAAACATAGTGCCACCATCTGATGTTTTTAGGTGTGGCACCCCTCCAATGCCCTGAGGGTTTTTGCAGGCGCAGCCCCAACGCACCAATGAATGTCCCAGCTGTCTATGACAGCAGTTCAGATGCAGTGGCATACAGCTGAAAGCAAATGACCGTTACAATCAGCGGTGGTAACGTGCAGGCAATGAGCATACTGCTGTGCCGTCAGCAGTATGCAAATTGACCCACACGTCACCTCCACTGATTATAGCAGTGGTTGTATGCACGCCCAGCCCCCATTTGTTGTGTGCCGAGGGGGTGCCCAATCCCCCTCAACTCATGCACACTCCCTCCCCCAAGCATACTGTATTTCCGATGAGGGTACCCAATTCCTGTCAGCTCCAGTGGCCCCTCCCCCCAAAAAAACTTCCAGGTGCCACGCTGGGAGCCCACCCCAGCATGGCATAAGTCCAGCATCCTCATGGTCTCTCCCAACACTGTATGGCCAATGGGGGTGCCAATCCCCATTGGCTCCACCGTCCTCCCAAAACTTCCAGGTGCAATGCTGGGAGCCCACCCCAGCATGGCAAAAGTCCCATGTCGTCTCTGTAAAACTAAAAAAAATCCTGTAACAAAAGAAAACGGTCCCTTGTTGACTCTCTTGCCCCCTCAACCCACGCCTACCCTCTGCGTACCCTACCTCCTCACACACACCCTCACCCTATACTTACCTCCGGAGGCCGGTGCGATGATCTTCGGTGGACCGAGAACATATCTGCACTCTTCAAAGCTGACCGCGAACTGAAGAAATGGCGGTAAGCTGTATAATGGCATAAATAGGATTTTTTTCAACTTTGGTGCATATCTCGGTCATTTTTTTGAATTTTTGCGTCAAATTTTCAACATGGGGTTCTTGGGACCCCACCTCATGAATTCAGTGACTGTCATTTGGTTATTCAGTCCCAAAAGATGATTTTGCGGTCATTGTGCAGAATCACCTTTTGGGACCGATTAACGAAATGATTGTGTCACTGTTCATGAGGTGGGCTCTCAAAATGCCTATGTTGCAAATTTGGTGAAACAATTCCCAAAAATGACTATGTTACCAGCGTGTGTTGCGCAGTTTCCACGTACACTCGCAAATTTGTGAATTTTTTATATTTTCACTCCAGACTTTCAACATTGGCATTTTTTCACACCTCCTTATGAACAGTACAGCTGTTATTTTTCACATCCTGGCCGAAATGTGTTTTCGCACTTCTGGCGCAAAATAGAGCAGTCACTGTGGGAAATCAGTGTTCAGGACTGATTAAGAAAATCACAGTGATACTGTTCATGAGCAGAAGTCCTAAAATGCCTATGTTGAAAATTTTGTCATAAATGTCCATAAAATGACTGTTACGAGCACGCATTGTGCAGTTTCTATGCTCTTTCGTAACTTCACAGATCTGTAATATTTTCACTCCAGATTTTCAACATTGGCATTTTCCACACATCCTTATGAACAGTACGGCTATCATTTTCACATCCCTGGCCAAAATGTTTCGCGCTTCAGCGCGGAATAAGCGCAGTCGCTGTGGGAAATCAGTGTTCGGGACAGATTAAGAAAATCACAGTAACACTGTTCATGCAGAGGTCCCAAAATGCCTATAGTGAAAATCTGGTGCAAAATATCCCCCCCATATAATTGCATTACGGGTGTGCGTTGCACAGTTTCTATGCACGCTCGTGACTTCACCATTTGTTTTGTATTTTCGCTTCAGATTTTCAACATTGCCACTTTTTTTACACCTCTTCATGAACAGTATAGCAGTCATTTTTCACATCATGTTGGAAATGTGTTTTTGCACCTGTGGCGCTAAATGGTTCAGTCACTGCAAAATCACCTTTCGGCTAACAAACTGATATTGTCACTGTTCATGCGGTGGGGTCACAAAAAGCCCATGTTGAAAACTTAAGAGCAAAAATACTAAGAAATGCCCAGGGCCTTAGGGTTTCTGACCATAATGCCCTACCCTGTAGGGTCTAACAGGCATCCACCCTACCCTGAAGGGACTGACAGGCGTCAGGGATGTGACCTGGGATTGTGGACAGTAATGCTCATGCCATTCCACCCCCACCCCCACCCTGCAGCCAGTGACAGGCATCGAGGTGCGCCTTGGACTCTTTGGCCCCAGAGTTTACACCATTCTCCTATATTGAATCCATTTCAGCATATTCCTTTATGGAATGAGGTGAGTGTAAAGCCCGAACACCCGAAGGCACACCTCAACACTTGTCAGTGTCTGCAGGGTAGGGTGAGGTGAAATGTCGTGACTGTTATGGGTGATGACCCAAAGGCATACCCCAATACCAGTCCATCTCTGCAGGGTGGGGTGGAGTTGGCGTCAGTTCAATGCATCACTACCATTCCTATACTACACCTGTCTAACTCCTGCACTTCCACTGCTAATGCCAGCAAGTAAACATTCGGCATTGACAAATGTTTGTTAAACAATAGAGTCATCGGTGTTGCTATTCTGTGAGGCAGTTCATTGCAAAAGTCAACTGACACTGAATTCCTACAGATGTATCTTCAGTGATATCCAAATCTCCCACATCACAGCAGCAGCTGGTCCTGTACACGTTCTCAACTGGTAAACTCAATCTTCAGTAACACTCACACAGCCAGTGGGCTAATTCAGTTGTACTGGGCAATATTTAAGTGTGTGTGTGCGTGCATGTGAGTGAGTGTGAGCTGTGATGTTTGTTGCTGTCATTGAGATTTTAAATTGCAGGTTTTTATTTTTATTTGAATGCTGGGTTAACACTTAGTATGGGCTGTCAGACACAGTGAGTTACATGAGGATAGCCTCTCAATATACTATAAAGAGATGGGCAAGAGATTTTAGGGTTGAGATTTAAGAGCAATACTTGTTTCATTAAATAAAGCTTCACACGGTGGCAGCACTGACAGTGCTATTAGAAGAAAAAAATAGATGTGTGTGTAGAAAGCAAACACTGCGATCTGGTTAATGTGCAGGCTTTCCTTATGTATGAGGTTGTAAATCTGACATTTCAACTCAGTGATAAAGTTCAAGAGGTCCAGATCACTTTGCAGCAAAGTGACCAACAGAACAAAACTAGAGGACTTTCTTTTAAATGCATCTTACTGGTATCCCGTCTTGATAAAACTGAGCACAACCATGTTAATTTCTTGTTAAATTTCACTGTGATAAGAAACCTGCAGTTTCCTTAGATACAGTCTGACTCGTGTTTTACATTGTCCTTGTTCATTGTTCTCTGATTCTCCTACCATGACTTACTGTCACTAAACAGTGCTATACTGACATTTGGTATGTCGAGAAATGTCAGACACATTTCCTCCTGTTGTAAGACTGTAGATTCTTGATCAGTTACTGAAACCAGAGAACAGTGAACAAGGACAATATAAAACACAAGCAGTCAAGACTGTACTGGAGGAAACTTCAGGTTTCTCATCCCAGCGAAACTTGACAAGAAATTAATTAACATGGATTGTGGTCAATTTTATCAAGACAGAATACCAGTAAGATGCATTTGAAAGACAGTCCTCTAGTTTCGGTCTGTTAGTCATTTGCTGCAAAGTGATCTGGACCTCTTGAACTTTATCACCGAGCTGAAATGTCAGATTTACAACCCCATGCATAAACAAAACCTGCACACTGACCAGATCACAGTGTTTACTTCCTACACACAAAACATCCATTTTTTTTCTTCTAATAGCACTGTCAGTGCTGCCACTGAAGCTTCGTTATTTAATTGAACAAGTATTGCTTTTAAATCTCAGCCCTAAAATCACTTGCCCGTCTCTTTATAGTATACTGTGAGGATATCCTGATGTAACTCACTGTGTCTGACAGCTCAGTGTCCAGTCTCTGTTGGAATTCACAGCGTGAGCTGACTTTTACAGTGAACAGCTTTTAGAAGGGGCAACTCTGACAGCACTATTAACAAGCATTTGTCAATGCCGAATGTTGGCTTGCTGGCATTGGCATTGGTAGTGTAGAAGTTACAGAGCTGCATAATAGGAATGGTAGCGAAGTATTGAACTGAAGCCAACCCCACCACCACCCTGCAGAGAGTGACAGGCATTGGGGTGTGCCTTTAGGTCGTCAGGCATAACAACCACGCCATTTCACCACACCCTACCCTGCAGACACTGACAAGTGTCACTGTGCCTTGGTCTTTGGCCCTTATCGCTTCCATTCCATCAGGAAATATGGTGAGATGGAGTGCGGTATGAGAAGAATAGGGTGAAGTTTGGGCCGAAGAGTCCGAGGCACACCTTGATGCCTCTCACTGGCTGCAGGGCAGGGTGGGGGGAATGGTATGAGCATTACAGGCAAGAATCGCAAGTCACACCCCTGATGCCTGTCATTCTCTACAGGGTGGGGCATTATGGTCGGAAACCCTAACGCCTCAGGCATTCGTTGGTATTTTCATTCCAAATTTTCAACATGGTTTTTTTGTGACCCCCACCTCATGAACAGTGGCAATATCAGTTTGTTAGCCGAAAACTGCTTTTGCACAGCAACTACGACATTTGGCACCACAGGTGCAAATACACATTCCGAACAGGATATGAAAAATGACAGCGGTACTGTTCATGGGGAGGTATAAAAAATGGCAATGTTGAAAATCTGCTGTGAAAATCTTGAAAAAACTGGTGAAGTCACGAGCATGCGTAGAAACTATGCAACGCACACCCGTAATGTAACTAGTTTGGGGATTTTCTTTTACAGCAGATTGTTAACACAGGCATTTTGGGACCTCTAATCATGAACAGTGTCAGTGTGATTTTCTTTACCTGTCCTGAACAATGATTTCCCACAGCGACCACGCATTTCTGCGCTGAAAGTGTGAAAACAGATTTCGGCCATGTTGTGGAAAATGACAGCTGTACTGTTCCTAAGAAGGTGTGGAAAAATGCCACTGGTGAAAATCTGGACTGCAAATATTACAAATTCATGAACTTACGACGGTGCATGGAAACTGCGCAATGCTCACTCGTAACACAGTCATTTTATGGAGTTTTGTCACCAAATTTTCAACATAGCCATTTTAACACCTCTGCTCATGACCAGTGTCACTGTGATTTTCTTACTGTGTCCCATACATTGATTTCGCACACCGACTGCGCCATTGTGCGCTACATGGGCGGAAGCACGTTGTGAGCGAGGTGTGAAAAATGACAGCTGTACTGCTCATAAGGAGGTGTGGTAAAATGGCAATGTTGAAAATCTGGAGTGAAAATATTGAAAATTTGCAAACTTACGAGTGTGCGTAGGAACTCTGCAACGCACGCACGAAAACAGTCATTTTTGGGAATTTTTCACCAAATTTTCAACATAGCCATTTTAAGACCTCTGCTCATGACCAGTGTCACTGTGATTTTCTTAATCTGTTCCAAACATTGTTTCACTTTTCCAACTGTACCATTGTGTGCCATGTGAAACATATTTTAGGCGAGATGTGAAAAATGGTAGCTGTATTGCTCATAAGGAAGTGCGGTAAAATGGCACTGTTGAAAATCTGGTGTGCAAATATTACAAATTCGCAAACTTGCCAGCGTGCATAGGAACTGCGTAACGTGCGCTCCTAAAACAGTCATTTTGGGAATTTTTCACCAAATTTTCAACATAGCCATTTTAACACCTCTGCTCATGACCAGTGTCACTGTGATTTTCTTAATGTGTCCCATACATTGATTTTGCACACCGACTGCGCCATTGTGTGCTACATGGGCGGAAACACGTTGTGGGTGAAGTGTGAAAAATGACAGCTGTACTGCTCATAAGCAGGTGTGGTAAAATGGCAATGTTGAAAATCTGGAGTGAAAATATTGAAAATTCGCGAACTTATGAGTGTGCGTAGGAACTGCGCAACGCACGCTCGTAAAACAGTCATTTTTAGGAATTTTTTCACCAAATTTTCAACATAGGCTTTTTGAGAGCCCACCTTATGAACACTGGCAGTGTCGTTTTGTTAATGGGTCCCAAAAGGTGATTTCGTGCAGTGACTGCGAAATCACCTTTCGAGCCCGATTAACGCCATGACAGTGCAAGAATTCATGAGGAGGGGTCCCAAAAAACCCATGTTGAAAATTTGGGCCCAGAATTCCCAAAAAATGCCAGAGATATGCAACAAAGTTGAAAAAAAACCCTATTTATTCCATTATACAGCCTACCAGCATTTCCTCAGTTCACAATCGGCTTTGAAGAGTGCAGGCGTGTTCCGGTCCACCGATGATCGTCATGAGCTCGGAGTAAGTATGGGATGGGGGTGTGGGGAGGCAGGTGCACAGTGAGTGGGATTGCTGGTTGTGGGGCGGGGAGACTGCGAGGAAGGTTTTCTTCTTTACAGGTTTTTAGGCGGCGGGATGTTTGCCACGCTGGGGTGGGCTCCCAGCGTGGCAGCTGGAAAGCTGTTTGGAGGCTGGAACCGGCGGGATTGGGCACCCGTCGGCCATAACATGCTTTGCCATGCTGGGGGTGGGCCCAGCGTGGCACATGGAAAGCTTTTGGGGTGGGAGCGTGAAGCTGCGGGAGCCGATGGGGATTGGGCACCCCGTTGGCTATGACAGTTCTTGCTATGCTGGAGTGGGCTCCCAGCATGGCACCTGGACAACTGTTGTTGGGGGAAGCATGGAGCCGGCGAGGTTGAGCATCCCTGTCGGCCACAGTGTGTGCGTGTAGGGGGGGAGCGCATCAGCACACAATATGCGTGCTTGCGTGTGTGTGTGCGGGGGGGAGCTCTGCTCACTGAAGCGGAGCTCTCTTTCAACTGTATGCCACTGCATTTTCCTGCTGTCATAGACAGCTGCAGCAGTGATTGGCGCACTGCGACCGTGCCTGCAAACACACTGACTGAACTGGAAGAGGCTGACACACCTCTAGGAAACTCGTATGATGGCACTATGTTTCTTGCACATGCGTGCAAGCAAACATAATAAAACAACAAAAAAGGACATTGTGGGTGGGATATTCAGAGCAGTTGCACCATGCGCGATAGGGATGCGTCGGCAAGAGTGGAGATGTAAGCGTGATATTCAGCCCGGGAAGCGGTTGTGCAACCAAACCCAATGCGCCGCAGTGCAATAGAAATGAATGCATGCGCAAGTACAGGGGGCGTAACCAGGAATAATGTGCACAGTGCCAATGTGTGCAACAGCGGAGCAAGCGGAAGTTGCGTGAAAGTGGAAATGAGCCAATATAAAAAGGAGCAAGTGAGGGGAGGACGATTGCGCTACAGAGGAGCCATAGCGGGGGAGCGTGGAGACAGAGTGGCAGGGAGGCAAGCCAAGAAGCAAGGGGCAGGTGTGGCCAGGAGATGGACGGGGGGGGGCCACTGGAGGTGTGTGCGAGTGAGTGACAATGGGTGTGCGTGTGGGAGGGCCTGAGCATGCCACAGAGGAAGGAGGGCAGTGGGTCAGAGGCAAGGCACAAAGTAGTGAAGAGCCAGGGGTGTACCTGGTGCAGGGGCAGTACCTGCAGCACACAGCTGGGGGGGAACAGGTAGACAGCTTCCCGGGGGGGGGCACCAACCAGGGATATGGCCAGAGCCACCTTCCAGATGGAGGTGGTAATAAGCGGTGTGAGAAGGCAGGCAGCAGGGAGGCGTGGCCTCGAAGGGCCCGGTGGCGGTATGCCCAGAACAGGCTGTACCTTGTCTGTGTCAGCTTTGAGCTGTACAGTGACATCCAGTTCGTGGGCCGGTACTGCCTGAACCAGGCAATTCTGAGACGGCTCTGTGAGCTGTGCAGTGAGGAGATGCAGGCACCCACACAACGGAGCCATACGCTGCCCGTAGAGACCAAGATCACAGCTGTCATGTGCCTGCTCACCAAGGGCACCTTCCAGAGAGCAACAGGGGACATGACAGGCATAACCCAGTTGGCTGCGTCACACCTACTCATACAATTTCTCAGCGCACTGCTGCCACATGCTGCGGAGTACATCTGTTTCCCCAGCACACAGGCAGAGCACATAGCAAACATGCAGGAGTTCCACAGGGTATCACGGTTGCCTGGCATGCTCGGGGCCATAGACTGCACCCATGTTGGCATCCACATGTCACCTGGCCCAGAGGGGGCAGCATACATCAACCACAAGGGTTACCTGAGTGTCAACTGCCAGGCAGTGTGCGATGCCAGCGGGCACATAATCAATGTCTGTGCCACGCACCCTGGGGGAGCACACGATGTCTTCATCTGGCACCAGTCCGCACTGTGCCACAGATCTGAGAGTGGGGACATCCCCACTGGCCACCTGGTAGGTGAGTACGCATTGCACACTGGACGATGGGTGCAGATGGGGGGGTTGTGGAGTATGGGCAGGGGTGCCATGGGGAATGGCCAAGAAGGCCAGTGGCACAGTGTCGCAGAACACTATGCTAATGATACCTCTCTACACGCAGGTGACAGTGGGTACCCACTACGGCCCTGGCTGCTCACACCATACCCAGTGCCCCTTGAGTGGGTGCTCGGGCCGGGCTACTGAAGGCACAGTTCTGTTGCCTGCACATGTCAGGCGGTGCCCTACAGTACAGCCTCTCAAAGGCCTGTGGGCTATTCCTGGCCTGCTGTATCCTGCACAACATGGCCACCAACTGTGGGATAGCCGTTGAGGTTGAGGAAAGGGACAGCAGTGGGGACGATGAGGACACCGGTCCAGCTGGTGTTGGGCAGCCACCCCCTGGGCGATGGGATCCCTGGCTAGCCCGGATGGCCCAGCAGCACCGGGACACCATTGCAGAGGAGCACTTCGGACCACACAGGTAGGTCAACAGGGCCACGTGCATGCACCAAGGGCAAGGGCACAGCCCACAGACAGGCAGGGGTGGACACAAGGGAAGGTCGGCGGCAGGGGCGTGGGAATGGGCGGGTGACTGCACACAAAGGCAGGGAACAGCAGGGCTGCTGTGGCAGCCACACACAGGCACACACACCCCTACCCATGCCCACAGGGCCACAGGCATGCCCAGCCCTACAGGCCCCCCCACACCCACACAGGACCCAACATGACCACACCCAGTGGCTGGCACTGTGCGTGCCTCAGATGCTGAGCACCATTGCACAGTGGTGGGCAGTGCTACACTGGCATCATGCACATGTCACAGTGGCCAGCAGCTGGGAGAGTGTGCACAGGGACCGTGTGAGTGCAGGACAGGGCACCACACCATGCAATGCACACAGAGCACCACAGTGCATACTGGGCAGTGGCAGACAGTGGCTGTGGAGGGGGGGACAGGTCAGTCATGCAGTACAGTAGCACGGCCATCACGGATGCGTAGGCAGCCCCGCAGAGATCTGCCAGCCGTACCAGGCTGACCAGTGGCCTCATGGAGTGGCACCGAAGGGCCCCCAGGGGTGATGCTGCGTGAACACGACCTTGTCCGTGCAGGTGTCTGTAGGCCACCGAACATGCCCGCCCCAGGCGCGCTTGGTATGCCCACAGCCGAACCCGGCGTCGACATGGCAGGGGTCACCCAACGCCGGGAACGGGGGTGTACAATGCACCCTGTGGGGTGTGCAGTGGACGGGGCACACAGCCGGTCAGCCAGTGTAGCCATGGTGGTCGCCAATGCAGTGGTCTGCCTGTCATTGGCCGCGGTCACATCCGCCCACTGTTGGGCCAACTCTGCCAGGAACAGGGCATGGTCCCTGCAGCACTGCACCTCTGCCTGGTGCTGCTCCGCACAGAGTGTATCCACCGCATCCACGAGCTGCACCTGCTGATCCACTGAGGCCTGCAGTAGATGGCTGTGGTCATCCAAGGGGTCGTCCACATGGCCAGCATGCTGGCCCCCATGTTGTTCCTGCCCTGCGGCACAGTGCCCCTCGAGGGTGGGCACCACACGGCGGTGCCTTCCAGAGGTACAACTTCACACGGTGCACTGCTGCTGCCCCCTGCCCTATCCCCACGTCGACACTATCCAGCTGCTGCCGCTGCCCCTCCGGCTGCCGATCGCCAGGCACTGCCAGCATGGCCACAGCGGTGACAATAGCCCGACTACCATGGCCACACACCAGTGCTGTCCCACTGGATCCCGCAGCCGCAGCCTGGACAAGGGCTGGTGGGCAGGCAACCATGCCAGCGCTGCCCGCACTGCCGCCTGGGTAGATGCCATCTGTGGGATCCCCCTGTGTCCCACTAACATCACTGTCCAGGACGTGAATCACATCATCATTGGTGCTGAAGTTGGCCCCAATCTGTGTCCCAGCACACAAGACACTGTGAGAGGTGTCATGCTGGAACACTGCCAGGGCTACATCCGCTCCTGCACCACAGGCATCAGTCCAGACAGCTGTGCAGGGCTGCAGGTGGTTGGTCCCTTGGACACTTGTGGAGGTGGATGGGTGCTCCACCAGTTCCAGGGCTGCCCCCTTGGTGGACACACCCACCACCACTGTCCCATGCAGATGCTCAGGAACTGTAAAGGAACACAGTACCGTTAGTCGTTCTGCCTGGCCCTGGACCCCACCCTCCAGCCACCCACACACTGTCAGCACTGGTCCTACCATGTAGTGATGGGCTGCCACTCATCTGGAAGCCTCCGCCAGGAACACCCTCAATGGCACTACACCGCATGCTGCTGGCCACCTGCTCCTCCAGTGGCATCAGGTGGGGCATGTCCTGCTAGCCCCCACCAGTGGCAGCATGCACTGCCCTGATGGCAGCCACCTTATCCTTGATCCGCCCCCTGTCCTTGCCAACCTTCTTCTTGCACTCCTGCATGGACTGCTGGTGGCTGCCCTGCTGGTTGACGGCATGTGCCACCTCACCCCACGCTGCCGCATGGGCCTGTGGTGTGCTCCTCTGTCCACTGAGCAGTGGCTCCCTGTCAAGGTAGGCCTTGAACAGGGCATCCGATTCAGCCCTGGTGAAGTTGGGCCTCCTCTTCTGCACCCTCTCCTGCTCCTCATCATCCTCGCATTTGGTCATGCTTGTGCCTGGGGAGATGGAGAGGTGTTACCATGGACTGTGCAGTCCCATACAGCCCCCCAGACCACTGTCCTCATGTCTCCACAGCATGGCACCTACCTCCAAAGGCTGCAATACCGATCCATGGCCTGTGCATTTCATGGTCGCAGTTATGGTGCATCACATGCAAATGAGGGCATGCGCAACTGTAATGGGATGCTAATGCAGTGGATGCACCGTAGAATGGCTCATGAGCTGATTAGCATAACCTGGCTGAATATCGCACTGTTGCGCCTCACGCAATGGTGCTGTGCATGCTCAGGCTGTGTCGCACCACTGTGACATGCACAATTGGCACCACACTACATATGCCCGCAGTGCTTCCACCTACGCTAGTGGCGCAGCAGCTGCACTGTGCGCGGGAGGCAGTACAGAGCACTGCCACTATTGTGCCTGTGGTGCTCATGCGCGATATGTCTGATGGGGCACACGTGCCACGGTATGCTATGGGCACCATGGTGCCTCTGCGCGGTAGGCCACTGCAAGGCATCATACACATGCACCCTACCATGCTCCCTGCAGGGGCCTCCCAATTGCACTGTGGCGCTCTGTGCATGGACAAACCCTTGACCCTGTGGCTGCCCTTTGCCCTCTAGGCACCATGCAGCTGCATGACTGCCCCCTATTGCGCAGTCTGGTGCCAGCGCAATTGCGACTGGCAGTGCAGTACCGCGCGCCGCCTCCGCACGTGGGGCATGTGTGCTACCAGGCGCCATTTTGAGCTCAGCATTTACTGCATGATGCCTCGCACCAGAGCACCAGTATGGACCGCGGTAGAGCTGGCAAACCTAGTGGCTCTTGTGGAGCCCCATGCAGATGCCCTGTTTGGGAAGGTTCCCCTACTGAGGCCACACACAGAGGTGTGGCAGGAGGTGGCAGAGGGACTTGAGGAAGCTACAGGGAGCAGCAGGACCGCGGAGCACTGTCGCCACCGCTATGTGGACCTCCAGCAGCGTGACCCCAACCGGCGGGGTGCCGTGCCACGGCCTGGTAGGTGCTCCTTCGCCATCACTAGTGAAATCCATCTGTCTTGGTGGCACAGTGTTCAGCAGGCCATGCCACCGGAGGGGGGGACAGGGCCTGTTTTTCCGGCTGTGGGGGTGCACTGAGTTCACCCTGCGCCACCACGGCACAGACGGGCTGTGCGGCCACACACACTGTTGGGGGGGGCTATGGGTCAGACGTGTACTGATGAGACTCTCTCCATGTTTCCCCACTAGGCCCGGAGGACTGCTGTAGGGCCCAGGAACGAAGAGGGCAGGTCGATGCTAGAGGTGTGGCCATGCAGGCAGGGCACAGTGGTGGTGCCGGGGGTCAGCAGCGCTCTGCTGACCGGGATGCAGGTGAGTGCCTTGATTCCCTTTACAGCAGTGCATGGTGGGTTGCAGGGGTGGTGGTGAGGCATGGCCCCTTGCACATGGCCCCTACAGCCATGCACGTCCCTCGGTGCCCTATGCACCGTCCTGTAGGTCTGCACATGTGGGTGGGGGTCACAGGTGGGCTGTGGGTGCACTCGGCGCCTGGCCATGCCACTGCCATCCCACTGCACTGCCATGATGCTGGACGGCCATGATGGTGCTGGCGGTGCATAGGCGGTGGTAGTGTGCAGTGGTTTGCATGGCTGCAGGTGACCGGGTAGGCGGATCATGTTGGTGCACCCACTGTGGGTGGTTGCTTGCCATCCCAGGGGCACAGGCCACTGATGTACGCCGTGCACGTTGGGTGGGCTGTGTTGGTCTGGCCAGTCACTCATACTGATTCTGCTCCCTTGTCCTAGGTGGACCACGCTGGTCAGCCATGGAGAGGTCCCTTCAGGAGATCCTGCAGGTCACCCAGGCCACACTGGAGCTGCTGCAGAGCATGGACTGGGGTGACCGTCGGCGGCACAGAAGACACCGTAGGTCGGACAGAGGAGACCGGGGCCGCTAGTAAGGACAGCTGCAAATGCCCATGATCATTCCCTTCCTGGACTGTACACCACACCCCCGTGTCCCCCACCTTTGCTTTTCCCAATGTCCCCTGCCCTCCCCCCATGTTGTGGCCTTGCCCATCCCCTCCCCCATTGTGTATATATCTGTATATAGTTTCTGTTACTGTTGTGTTCAATCTAAATATATGCTTTTACAACTATGTCCGTGTCGGTCTCTGATTTGCAGAGGGCGCATGGTTCCTTGCTGCAGTGGTGTGCATGGCTACTGTGGGGTGGTACTGGCCTGGCCGTGGGTGTGTCTGGCACGGAACTCCACAGGTGTGGGTGGTGGCCATGGGCTCTGTCCGGGGAATGTGTGGTGTGCCCTGTGCACTGTTTGCCTGTGTGCAGCGGGCTGTGGTGCATGTGCTATGTCCCAGCTGCCCCTGGCAGTGTGTGCCATGCCTGTGTGGCTGTGCCCCTTGCATGTCTGTGGTATGCACGGTCATGCCAACCCTGCCACTGTATGCATGGATGCTGACGTGACATTGGGGGCAGTCCACAGCAGCCACCTTCCAGGCACGGTGCCCTGGCAGCTGGCGTCCCGACCCCTAGTCTATTGCACATCTGCCCCTGCTGCCACTATGGGCAGTGCTGTTGTAGGCCCCCTCCATGCAGTCTCTGGTGACTGGGGCAGTGCCTGTTGTCTGTTGTTTGTCACATGGGGTCCTGCTGCATGCGGGCAGTGGCCTGGTTCATGGTGTCAACATCACATTGTAGGCTCACTGGCACCATGGTGGTGTGCAGTCCACAGGTACATGGCACCATGGGCCTCACGACGGCAGCGGCTGTTGCACCACTATGTGTGGCTGTTTGCCAGGGTGCCCTTGGGACTGTGTTGGGGGGGTCATTGTGTGTGCCCTGTGTTGCCTCCTGTGTGGCGCATGCCTCCATGTGCCACAGTAGGGTGCTGTGCTGTGTGGTGGGCCAGTGCTGGGTCGGGGTGTGTGCATGGGTGGCGGACCATGTACAGGTCCTGTGTTCGGAGTGCCTTCCTGCTGGTGGTGGCATCTGGGGCGGGTCTTGCCATGTGCAGGGTCCCTCGGGTACTGCTGACAGGACTACCACCTTGCTGTGCCTCTGTGGGGGCCATGCAGGTGGGCCTTGTGTGGGTTGTGGTGGCAGCAGTGGTTGGTGTCACCACATGCGGGGGGTGGTCGTGGTGGGGTGTGGTGCACATGCATGACGCCATGCGGCATCTGGGTACATTGTCATGGTGGCGGTGGATTGCCTTTGGTGCCATGAACTGTTTGGTCATGCTTCTGGGCTGGGTGTCTCAGGCTCACTGTACTGTGGGGTGGTCAGCATTGGTGTGGTGCCATAGCATGGGTGGGTCCTGGCCATCCTTGTGTTCTTGTCTCTGTTGGCCAGGGGGTCGGTGCAGGGGCACCTTACTCAGCGGGTGGGGACTGCTGGCCCACATCTGCTGTTGGATCAGCGCCGGGGTTCATGTGCCGGTGGTCTGCCCTGCTCACGTCTGGTTGTGCAGCTCATGGGCGCCTTGCCCTGGTGGGGTGTGGGGGGGTTGGTCTGTCCTGGTGCATGCCCCTCGGCACATGGCGCATCCATGGCTGCGGCAGAATGTCCAACCGTTGAACATTTTAAAGTTGCTTTAAAAACATATCTTTTTGGATTAGCGTATCTCTGCTAGTTGTGGCTGTCTTTTAAATGTTGTGATTTTATTTTAAAATTTGTACAGCGCCTTGATTTTGAAAGGCGCTTTATAAATAAAATTGAATTGAATTGAATTTAATTGCTGCAGAGCTGCTTCCTGTCTTTGTGCATCCCTAGGGGGTGCTATTGCGCATCGCCCCTGCTCTATTGAGCATATTGCGATATTCAGCCACATTGTGCAGATGCACCTTGGCCTGCGCATGGTTTGAATTTCATGCCATGGCGCACTGGACTTGTGCCTGCTCCATTGTGCATCTTTTTGGCACAGTCTGAATATCCCACCCCGTGTGTACAGCAGAAAACTAACTTACACTACTGAAAAATGGCACACAAGGTCTAAAAGTAAAGACTGTTCCTGTCTGCAAGCAGACAACGAAAACGACAAAGGGACAAGGAGTTTACATTACAGAGGAACAGAAAACACTGTCAGTCATTCATGTCTGTCATTAATTTGGAATCTGCCTTGCACAGACACCGGTGTTAGCATTGTTCTGATGTCAGTATTCGAAGGCGGTGACACATAATGCTGCCATACGTTGTAATTTAAAAACACGATCAGTAGTTTATCTGCTCATCTTTTTTTCATCAAAAGGCAACAAAATCCACTTATTTCAGCCAGCCCAGTGGTGCTGAGGGTTGAGACGCTGGATGCCACACCTTGCGCTACACCGGCGACCCAGGTTCGGGAATGGACACGGGTCGTTGAGAGTCAGAAGGGGGGAAAGGAGGATCGAGCATTCCAATGGTTGCTATCCTCCTCCTGGGGTGGGTTCCTGGGGTGCTTACATGCACCTGACGCACCTATGCCCATAGAAGCACGGGCATCAGGGCACAGGTGGCTCTCTGGAGTTGGGGTGGGAGGACGTCATGGGCACTTGACAACGACGTGCATCAGCATGCCATCTGTCTGGACATTTGTCCTGTGTGCCAATGTCCTCAAAGGGGGGGGCAAGGAGGGAGGGAGGGGAGAAAAACGGAAAACCCCCCTCTCGGTCCTAGATGACGACCGATCTATGCCTCCAGTCACTTACCAATGGGCAGACCCCGCTGTAGAGGCTCTCCTAAGAGAGGGTTGAGGAAGGGGACATGAAGAAGTCTGGCTCTCTAGGGGCTGACTCCATGACGGTGGTGGTCTGGGGGTTGACCAGTCCAAAGGAGTGGATGGAGAGGGCAGACAGGCAGGATAAAAAGTAAGTTAAAAAAAAAAATCCACTCATTTACACCCTCACCCCCCCACACACACACACACACAATGTACATTGGAAAAAAATAAGTTGAATTTATAATTAACTATAACATTTCATTTAGGACAAACAAAATCAAATGAAATCTGCATTTAAATCTCACCACCTATCTTCATAACAGCATTTACCTGTCAGTAATATACAGAGAACTATATATAGCAAGATCTTCACATTCGTGGGTGCCGACTCACTGCTGAGGCATGATTAAAACTCAAGACAGTGTTTCTTTCCCCCTGTTCATATAAATAATGCTGATCAATACAACTTCTGATAAATAAAAATGGTCTGGGACATATTTAAAAAACAGAATTGCAGGAACAGAAAAAAAACGTGTCTCAAATAGTTTCCATTTCCCATCAGATCTAACAGCAGGTCAAATAAAAAAAAAAAAAGTCCCTGTAATTTAATGAAAAGGACATCAAGGTATGCTTTTCGTTTGCTCACCCTAGCCTGTAACAACACTGCACAGTCATTCGCAAATGTGTTTAAATAATCTTGTGCTTAGTTAGAAGTGAAGAAAATACAGATCTGTCCAGTTTTTCATTCTGACATTTTTTTCCCAACGTTTTTATGTGTTAAAAAATATGAAGGTCATAAAGAATAAAATACCAGCTGCTATCATCAGAGTGTTGCTGTGACAGCTTAGTGCAGCGTCAGCTTCAAAACTGATAAATGTTCGCGCAGAAGCAGATGTCACTCCATGAATGAGGCAATGAACAACCAGAACATGGGGGCACGCAGAAAGAAAAAAAATGAACTGCACTGTACTACTGATATTTTAACCTACTGTATTAAAAAATATCCCCATTTAAAAAACAAAACACTAAGACACATGATTTATGTTATACATGTTTTATTACACCATGGGTACCTGTGAAAAGAAAAATAATAAAATAACAGCTTTGCAGTTGATCTTTAACAAAAAACAATTGAACCCTTTTGCAAACCCTCTAGTGTTCGAGTTCTAAATTAGAACTCGAACACCGGGGTTCGAATCTTTGATGAACTACTTCTGACAACCCTACTCTAGACCCTTTGAAAATGTACTGTGCCAGAAGCCAACTGCATCTTTTTAACCCACACCAACCTCTGTAGCTTGATACACCCTCTAAATATTTTGCAAGAATAAGTTACTTGTAACCATAAATCTACTACAAGTTTTCAATTCACATTTCGGCAGTCTTACACTAATCACGGAACAGTCTCAAAGTGTGATTCCTTCTACAACCCAATCACGTGTCCTCCAGCTCTACCCATACTGCACTCAGTTCTGCAAAAAGTAAACAGGAATCAAAAACAAGCTTTGCCCAGGGAGGTTAGGTGCGGTCACATAAATGTGAACTGTATACCAGTAGCAGAACTATGGTTACAAGTAAGAAGCCATTTCTTCTGTCTTGAATAAATTCACTAATATCAATGCTTAGGTAGACCCCAAGCATTCCTCTTGGAAAAGGAGCTTGGGTGCACTCCCCAAGGTTTGAGTTGAATAGAGGCTAGAGGACAGAGTATTCAAAAACAGCATTCTGGCAACTGTGTTGATCAATGCTGAAAGGTAGAGGTGTAACCGCCTCCTCCCTCTATTCTGTCTAGGGGTCCCAATGATAAAATGTAAGGGGGGGCACAGAACCTGAGTCCCTCCAGCACATAGCACACAGAATTAGGAACAAAGGGCAGGCTTGACCTAGCACGTGGAATTTCGAGCACTAAGAAGGCCTCCTCTTACCGGACTGATGCTGACCCGCACACTGCTGCACCCCACTGAATTAGCATGAGTGGGAAAGGAGATGGAAAACCTTCTTTGATGGGAACAATCAAATTAGTTCATTAAATAACTCAGCACAAGCCAAATAGAAGGAAATATAAGAACATTTTATTCAAAGACATTAATGATTTATTAAAAATGTATAAAAATATAAATATATGGAGCAGCTCTGTAGGGCTGAGAGGATATGGGATTGATGGGCAGAAAGCAACTACAGGACCAGAATAGCTAGATCAACACAGTCCTAGAAAAACAGACCAGAACAGGCTGCATGCAGAGATCTGAAAGCCAGAATCAAAGCTCACGCCTGCTAAATACATTTACCAAAAACCACCATACCCAGGGGAATGCCCAACTCCCCACCGACCTCCACACCTTACAGGAACCGGGGCCGGATGCAGCCTAAAACCCATACCGCGGCTGCTCCGTATCCTTTTTCCAGAATCCCCCAAATCAGGTGCTGTTCTCCTCTGCCATACCCGGGCTAAGCAGTGGCTTAACACAATGAAGACTGAAAAACGGCTCACTTCTTCTGTTACAGCTTTCCCCTCCATGCATTCCTGATCGAGTCTGATACGGGTCCTACCCCAGACACAGGCATGGTAGGCCTGATGAAGTGAATCCTGGAATGCAGGCCCTTCAACCTTACCTTCAGCAGTGTGCCACACGGTAAATGACTTCCTTGAAGCTGCCACCTCCAAGGAGCCCTGTTGTGGCCCTGCCACCACCGTGACAGCCCCACTGCCATACCTTCAACATATTTAAGGCACAGGAACCCCAACCTCAAGATGTTACACATTTTCTTTTTCCACTTCTTGGGTACTACCTACCGATAACAGCACAGGCCCCCCAAACTCCAATGGTCACCAACTCCTGCAACCCTTCCCCTGCGAAAACACCATGTGACGCACTACCGCTGTCCAGGCCAGCACCTTCTGGGCTGGGAGGGTTAGGCCCCCCAGCCACACTTGCCCTTGTGATGCTTGGCCAGCTGGTTATGATTATTGTATGCTATTTGTAATATAAAAATATAGTATGTGATTGTCTCACATAAGACAGCCTGTGCTCCATGGATGCCCCCCCCCCCAGGTTTCAGTGAAAACTACAGGATATACAATTGACCAGGACATCTCTGTAATGTAATTAACTTCCTTGAGACATTGTATTTTATGGCTGTTTTATGACCAGTTGCTGCTCTGAAGCTGGGAAACTAAAATATACATTTTATGACTTTAGAAAGAGGACATCATTAAGCTGATTTCTGCCAGTTATCTCACACTTAGGTGAGGGATTGCAGGGTTGTAAAACTTCAAGGGAACTGGTGGATCAAAAAGACTCATAATTTGGGAAATGACTTTTTTCTGATGTCACCTTATTTAATATACCTCCTGATAGGAAATCCTGTTTGTATTTTTTTTTATATTCAAAAAGGAGGAACTAGATGACTCACAGAAGGGCTGTGGAGAGACACAGTTAAACTATACTGTGTCTGAACTGTTTAGATATATTCCATCTTGGGACTCTAGAAAGGCACACAGCTCAGATAAGCACTTAAAGAGGTAATACATTAGAGAGAAAAGATCTAAACTGTATGTTGGTAGGAGTTTGTAGTTTTCTTTGTTTTCTTCTAAGTGATCGTATGCTCTTTGATATATTGTTCTGTGTTTATATTTTTCATATTTTTATCATCTTTTAGTAAAATACCTTTTATTTTAAAGACCGCCTGGGTGTCTCTCAGTTCTTTTTGCATGTGATGTATAGAAGATTAAGTCTGACAAAAATGGTTCAACAGCATGATGGTGTTACTAAACTGGAAAAAGGTAAGAATATACCTAAGGTCTTTTATAGAGTTGGTGAAAGATTGTACCGCAAATCCCGAAGAGGATTGTATCTATGTATCTATGTATATCTGAGCCTGTACATTGGGCACGCTGGCATAAGGTTTACAGTTTGAATCCCCCCAAAACTTGAGACTAAAGGTGGTTTGGATCCAAAAGCAGGCAGGAGGGTTACCCTGTCTGTTACCTGTTCACATTACTGCGCTCAGAGGTTGGCAACGTGGGAGCAGAGGGCCTGACCTGCTGAGTGCGTTTGTGACAACCCTGTCCAAATCTGCTGACTCTCTCTCTCTCTCTCTCCTCTGCCTTTCCTTCCAGCAGCCCTATCTTATATATGGTAGGAACACTGCCCCAGGGGCAGAGCACAAAAAATTGTCCAAAGCTAACCCTACGGGGGGAGGGGCAACTGGGATAGCAAGCCCGCCCCATGAGGGGGGTTTACGCTCTCTCCCCCAAACCATTTCCTCCTGGAAATGGGGCAGAGGGTCATTCTGAGAGGACCCCAACACAGGATGGGTATGCGCACTCCCCAGCCAGCCAAGGATCCCCCAAGGCGTACTCAGAAACACAAACCTCACTGTCTATACTGCCCCATGGAGTGAGTTCGGCACTGAAATTTATGTAAGGAATAAGACACTCCCAGGTGTGGTTTATGGTCTGATAAGCACACGCCCCAGGTGCGTAAAGAGGCACGAGGTGCTTGCGCAGAGTGCCTATAGCACCTGGGAAGTGCTCTTATCAGGCCATAAATCACACCTCGGAGTATCTTATTTTGCTTATGAAATGGGTATCCCAGTAAAGAAGTTAATTAAAAAATGCACAGAAAAAATGTATATAAAGGTAGTAAAAAACATGATCATATCAGTAGAAAAAAAACAAAAGTAGCCCTTGTCATTGTCTTGGAATGGAGCTGTTTAATTAACTGTTGTTAATTATTTACAATTATTGTTTCATTATTTTTTTTTAAGGAGGTGGTGTCTGTCTGTCTGTCTCCCCCCCACTCCATCTCTCCACACGCATACGTTATTATTTTTTTGTAGGGTGTCTGTTGGCAGCCAGCTAAACAGTGGCTGGTTTCACTGAGGGATGTTCCTCTTCCTGCCCCACCAGAGACACAGCCAATTTGGTTTTACTTTTTTTTTTAATGGATGTTGTTTGGATCTTGCTCTATCGTGTCCAAAGGATGACTGCAAGCGAGCAAGCCTGTCCTTTACCAGCCGCTGAAATAAATGGTTTCTGCCTCGCACGTCTGAGAAGTTGCTTCCTAATCACTGTGGTTTCATACCGCCGCAAAGCCACTTGCTCTGAGATGCAGTTTCTTTTTTTTTTTGTTTGTTTGTTTTAAAATATGTTTTGTGGCTTTCCCTTTCAGTGCACCTCACTGCATCTTTCAAAGGGTAGCCATTACTGAGGTGTGCACATCTCGCTTCAGAGCCAGTGTGGAAGAAGCTGCTGTTAAGTAGAATGTCTGCTGGTTATGTTTGGCAAATGGGTGGCGAGAGGAGAAATGGAGCAGACAGCACAGCAGTGCAGTGAGGCTTTGGATCCACGGTCGACATGGACGGGGGGGAGGGAGACAGAGCAAGGACCGCAGACTGCACATCAAAAGAAAATGGACGGCTGTGCAGTGGGGACTACGTGTAGTGTGGACTTGCAGCATGTGCCTTTTAGCGGGACAGCCACGGATCAGCCGCGTTCAACAAACTTTGCTGAACAGAAATGGCACAAAGGTCAGATAAAACTTTTACTGTCTGTAAGATGTTATTGGGGCTGTAGTAATTTATTTCAGTACTGTCATCATGCATGCAGTCGGGGGGGGGGGGGTTACCGGCTGGATAATCTAGCGAGAAGCTGAATGGAAAAAAACATTGTGACAGGCATGGACCTTTTACTGCGCTGCATCCTGGTTAGCTGAATAAGTACCAGTTGGCTTATTATGCCCTGATAAGGACACGGGCAAAGGTACCTCTTAGCCAATCAGGATACGGAAAACTCCCGACCCATTTTATAACAAATTAGAACTAAGACTTAACATAGTGCAAATGTTATAGCTAGGCTGTCACTAAAAAAAAGTTAACCATCCAGAAACATTGAGAATGTTAACATACCAACGATTACTACCTTAATAAAAAGGAAGCACACATACACTACTCTCTCGTCCACTTACACAATACATTCATACTCTCTGTATTAATTTCTTGAAGTAGAGATAGTACAGTTAAACATATCATTTGGGGATTGCTGTAATGGGAGCAGCCAATTAGGAATACTGTTTTTACTTAACCTTTAACCACAAGAGTCTCAGTGGTTTAGTCCAAAGTTCCAACCCCCAAAAGTGGGGATAGTCCTGGAGTGACCTCCACTGGGCACAATATTCTTTGAACTTCATCACTTCTCACAGAAGAGCATCCCCTGCTGAAACAGGAAGGACAGTCCTGGCAAATCACAATGGTGCCGGGTGTTCCCTTTTTAGATGGCGGGCTCTCCACCGCAGGGATAATAATAATAATCTGGATCTGGATCTGGCTTGGTGGTCTCCTCACCAAAGGAATCCATAGATATCACGTAGTACTTCATCTGGCAACCAGTCACATCTTGTGTAAGGGCAAAATTTTGAATAAAGAGAGTCCAACCCAAGGCATGGAAAAGCACAGAGATCTTACTTTTTGGGTGACAGCCTGGGTGGTCTGGCCAGTTGCCTCTGACCGCTGCTGAAGCTTTTGCACCATGCCCCAGAATACCCAATCTGACTGCTTTACCTCAATAGGAGTCCTCAGCACTGGGGTATTCCAGATGGAGCCTCTGCACCCACCTCTCTGCTTGTGACCACTGGGGTGGGTGTCGCACGGGTATGTTGGGCTGTTCCAGGCTCCAGTCACACCAGGGTTCGGTATGGGACATTTAAGGGATCGCTACTTAACAAGCTGCCCATCTTCACACGAAGGGCTTTGCACAGCCCTGGAAAGTGTGGGGTGTTGTCAGGCAATGTTAGTGTAGGCCACACATAGGGCTGAGGGATGGTCCTGTACACTTCCTGGTTAGCAAACTGGCACCTCTTAAAGTCAGATGACCTAAAGGTAAGCAAGCTATGTGAGAATGCAGTATGGAGGACTGGGGGGATACTGGGATGTATAGGGAGAGGCATCACCAGTAGAAAACAGGAAGTTGTTATCCCTCTGTACAGACAGTTGGCGAGACCCCATCTGGAGTATTGTGTGCAGTTCTGGAGACCCCATCTCCGCAAGGACATAGACAGGATGTAAGCAGTCCAGAGGAGGGCAACTAAAATAGTGCAGGGTCTGCAAAAGAAGCCATACAAAGACAGACTAAAGGAGCTCAATATGTATACCCTCAAGGAAAGGAGGGAGGGGAAATGATAGAAACTTTCAAGTACCTTAAAGGAATCAACAAAGTCCAAGAGGGTAGAATCTTTCAGAAAAAGAAATGTGCAATAACAAGGGCACAATTTGAAGATAGAGGGGGGACAGCTCAGGGGCAATGTGAAGAAGTATTTTTTCACAAAGAGGGTGGTGGACGCATGGAATGGCCTTCCTGAAGAGGTTGTGGGGTCAAAAACAGTGGGGGAATTCAAGAATGCATGGGACAGACATAAGGCAACTCTGGTGGGGGGCAGTAAGAAGTAAGCTGTTGGTTAACTAGGATCTGCAGCTGATCTAATAGGTAAGGAAATGGGTAGACTAGGTGGGCCAAGCGGTCCTTATCTGCCATTAAAGTCTACATTATGTTTCTATGCCTTGTCCAGAGGGCAATGGAACTGGTATCTCCCATACCATGTCATTCACAGCTTCCTCCTCCTTTACATGACCAGGTGTGCACAAATACATTTCCTTCTTTGAAGCACTTGATGAGCCACTGTCACCAGGTAGAGAACCTGTGGACAACCCCCTGGGCCCTGTGGGGCTGCCAGATACTGTTTCTTGTCCACTACCTCTCCCTCTGCCATGGGGATAGTCAATGGCAGTGAGTGCTGAGGGACTGGGCAGACGTCTGTGTTCCACAGCCCCCTCACTGGTGGTTTCCTCCATGGCCTCCACCATGGAATCCGGGGCCTCAGACTTGGGCTTTGAGAGATTGGCCAATGCTTTAGCCTCTGCACCTCAATCCAAGCTTCCTTGAGGAAATAATGAAGCAGTGCCCACCAGCGCCCCAACCGGATAAGGCCAAGCATAATCAAAGGGGGTGCCTTCCCGGATTCCTACAGCTGACCCACTGGAGCAAATTGAACACAGTGGCAGCTGTACCACTCCCTCATCTCAATAACTATAACAGATGCATTTTTCTTATGCCGTGCCTGTCCCTGCTGACTTCCACAGCCAGGTCAGCAACGAAATGGGGATAGTGGTGTGGGGCTCCTCTGAAAGGAATTTTGCAGTCCTTTTTAGTAGATTCTCACTAGTTGCATCCCTCCAAAACAAGCTCAGGGAAAATGCTGTCTCCTACTAACACTTCTCAGCACTACCAGCAGTGAGCCAATCCCAGGCGCTGTCTCACCCCACCTGACAACCCCTTCCAGATGGCGGGTGCTTGGCCAGATACACAAGGGCAGAAGAACGTGCCAAAACTCCTAATGGCAGCCCACAAGGTTGCACCAAACACAGCCAGGCCTACAGCAGTGGCTGGACTCCTAACTCCTTTCAGTCCACTCCACTCAGCAGCACTGAACTCATAAATACTGTTGGTAAATCCCGGATGAGCCCCCACATCTGTAACCCCCTCCTCCCTCAATAGGGGTCCCGGTGGAAAAATGTGAGGGGGGGCACAGAACCTGAGTCCCTCTAGCAAGTAGCACACAGGGTTAGGAGCAAAAGGCAGGCCTTGCCTAGCAGGTGGAATTTCGAGCACTAAGAAGGCCTCCTCTTGCCGTGTTAATGCTGACCCGCATGCCGCTGCACCCCTCTGAACTGGCTTGAGTGGGAAAAGAGATGAAAAACCTTCTTTGAAGGGAACAATTATATTAGTTGATTAAATAACTCTGCATAAGCCATGTAGAAGGAAATATAGGAACATTTTTTTCAAATATATTAATGATTTATAAAAAATAAATACAGTATATGGAGCAGCTCTATAGGGCTGAGAGGATATGGGATTGATGGGCAGAAAGTTACTAAAGGGCCAGAACAGCTAGATCACCACAGGCCTAGAAAAATAGACCAGAACAGGCTACATGCAGAGATCTGCAAGCTGGAATCAATGCTCGCACCTACCGAATACATTTACCAAAAACCACCATACCAAGGGGAGTGCCTAACTCCCCACCCACCTCCGGACCTTATAGAAACCGGGGCCTGATGCAGCCTAAAACCCATACTGCGGCTGCTCCATATATTTTTCCACAATCCACAAAACCAGGTGCTGTTTCCCTCCACCACACCCTGGGTTGAGCAGTGGCTTAACACAATGAAGATTGATGAATGGCTCCCTGCTTCTGTTACAGCTTTCCCCATGCATTCCTTATTGGGTCTGACATGGGTCCTGCCCCAGACATTGGTACAGCAGGCCCAATAAAGTGAATCCCAGAATTCAGGCCCTCCAACCTTACCTCCAGCAGTGTGCCACATGGGACATTACCTCCTTGAAGCTGCCACCTCCAAGGGGCCCTGTCACCACCACCAGGACAGCCACACTACCATACCTCCAACATATTCAGGATGCAGGGACCCCAGCCTCCAGATGTTACATATTTTCTTTTTCTTCCTCCTGCATACTACCCACCGGTTACAGCACAGGCTCCCCCCAGCCCCAATAGTCACTAGCTCCTGGCACCCTCCCTCACAGAGACACCATGCAATGTCCAGGCTAGCACCTTCTGGGTCGGGAGGAGGAATTAGGATCCCCGGCCACACTTGCCCTGTCCAAACCCGCTAACTTTCTCTCTCTCCTCTGTCTTTCCTCCCAGCAGCCTCAACCTTATATACGGGCAGAAACACCTCCCTTAGGGGCATAGCACAGAAACTGCCCAAAGCTAGACCTAAAGGGGGGGCAACCGTGATAGTGAGCCCGCTCCCACGGGAGTGGGCTTACAGAGGTATGCAAAACCAGGGAGGTTTTGATTTTGCCAAATCATCTCTGGTTTTTGATTCATGGCCACTTTTTCGTTTAGAGTCTGACAGCTAATGTCTGGGACTGGCATGTAGTAGGTACCCCCTGTTGTCGAGGCATAGGTCAAGAAGTGTCTTTATTATTTCCAATAACAGTAAAATAAAAAAATAAAATTGTTCAGGAAAGCTATTTACAAAGGCAGAACAAACAAAAAACAAAGTCCCTCATTTGAGGGAATCTAAGTTTCAGTGTCTCGCTCTCTCTAACAAAAGATTCCTCTCTTTATATAAGTCTTCGCCTGCCAATTAACTTTTGCAACCTGAGCTCATTAAAAAATATTCTGTTTCCCACACATGTATTGGAACTTTGTCAGTTTTCTTCCTTGCAGGTGCAATAAAATAGTACATGGTAACCCAGAACTGACCTGTCATATTACACCTGTGCTGTGCTCTCTGTATTAGCTGCCAATTAGGTGGCGGATCACCTTCAAGGTCAGTTTGCTGACCTATAAGGCCCTGCAGTCAGGGGCCCGGCTACCTGCAAGACCTCCTACTTGCTCTGTCCGTCCCCTCTGCTCTGCTGATGAGGGTTTTCTGGAAATTCCCAGAGTTCCCCTTAAGACATTAGGCACTTGTTAATTTTCTTTCAGCTCATCAACCCTGTGGAATTCTCTCCCTCATCATGTAAGAGAGTCAGTCTTTAGAGATTTTTAAACGGGAGCTGAAAACGTTTTTTGTTTAGTCAGGCTATTTTATTGGATTATTCTAGCTGACCTATTACCAAATAATTTATAGTTCTGTTTATAGTATGTTTTTACTGTTTTTATTTATTTGATTTTGTAAAGCACCTTGAGTCTCAATTGATAAAGTGAAATTACTAATTAAAGTATGATGATGATTATCTCTTGTTGACAGTTCTGCAAAAGAGTTTGTAGTGGTCAAACTGTATTTCAGTGTTAACCCCTTAAGTTCCAAATAACTTTTTGAATTAATTTCAACAGTATAAGTACAGTATATACATATTCTAAACCGAAAGATCTGAGGTTCACACAAACAGTTTCACACACACTTTTACATCTGCAGAAAAGCAAGGAGGGAGAAAAGACTGAAACAGCAAGTGAAAGCAGAAAGATAGTGGGAGGTGAAAAATAGCCTCACAAGAAAATCTGACTGCACAGTCAGACAAGAGACAGAGAAGGAGAGAACAGAACAGATCCTTGCTTTTAACTCTTTTTGCATAACAAATAAGACAGGGCATTACTCAAACCTGCCCGTCCCCTAAATACTCAGTCGCCTCTTGTTTTTGGTGTGTGTGTGTTTATTTATTGTTCTGGTAACTGGTTAAGGCTCACTAGGCACAAGTGCCTGTTTTCAGGGGCAACCCAGGAGCACTGGGTTTGTTAAGTTAGTGAACTGCTTAAAGTCATACAGTATGCAAGTGTAGGTTGTGGAAATCAAATCCAGGTCTGCTGGATGTACCAAGCTCCTTACTCTAACCTCACAGCTATACTGTACAGCACACAGCATACAAGTGGAGGTTGTGGGAATCAAACCCAGGTCTGCTGGATGTACCAAGCTCCTTCACAGCTCATCACTCAAACGTCATACTGCCAGCAAATGTCTGGTATGCCTACCCTCCCCCTTCCCAAAAGCACATAATCTCCAACTGGTCCTCATAGAAAAGTTTTTTTTCTTCTTAGTTCCCCCTTCTGTTTTTCTCCTCCTCCTCCCTCTCCCTGATTCTCCCCGAGAATTAAAAGGCAGCTAAGCTGAACATGGAGTGGCAAGGTTCCCACTCCTGCAAGACATAGCACAGCACCAGCATGAACCTGCCCTACTAGAGGAGATGCAATTGGTGTGAAGATCAGAGCTGCACTGCTATATACTCTGGTTTGTGTATGTGCAAACTGGAGTATCTGCGCTGAGCACGGGCTCCCTTCGGCACCCTTTGATCTCTTCTAGTTTGTATTAAACCTATCACATGAAGGGCATGCAAGCTGGGAGGCTAGGGAGGTAGAAAATAAAAGGAAGAACATGAAGTTGACAGCCGAGCTAAGCCAGCAAAGTGGAACTCTAGCCACTCAGGAACCAGGCTGCCATTTGTAGGGACTGCATATTCACATGCTTGATCATTCACTTGAACTGTATGAGAAGGTCCAGTCAGAGTGGCAGCAGCCAGAGTAGCGTGCTGCTGGGGCTGAGAAGATCCTGGTACTGGCCACTCCACAGCTATTAGGATAAGAGATGCCGTGACACTCTGGGCTTTGAAGATCACCCTGTGAACAAGAGGAAATGAAGGGAAAACATACAGCAAGCAAGCAAGGTTTTATTTATGAAGCGCCCTTTCCCTGAGGCTTAGGGCACTGTGCAGAACACAGGCAGATGAAAAAATTATAATAAGCATACAGCATAATAAAATCAGCAATAAAATCAATAAATAAAAACAATATACTAAGATCCAAAGGCTTGTCTAAAAAGGTGCACCTTCGGACCCCGTTTGAAGACTTATACTGAGTGAGGATGCCTCCCTCAAGGATCTGGGAAGCAAGTTCCACATGACTGGTGCTGCCACCTCAAAGGCACGATCACCAGATGTTTTTAGCCAGGCCCTGGGAACCACTAGGAGGCCCCCTCGGCAGAATTGAGAGAGCGTAAGGGGCGGGCAGGAGTCAGGAGGTCTCACAGATAGCCTGGACCCAAACTCCGTAAGGTCTTGTAGGCGAGTAAACCCACTTTGAAGGAGATCCACAACTTTATTAGCAGCTAGTGCAGGCCCTGCAATACCAGGGTTATATGACAGGACTTAGGGAGCCCCGTCAGCAACCTGGCTGCCCCATTCTGCTACAGCTGCAGGTGATGCAGGACCCCTCCACTGACCCCGCGATATAGAGTGTTGCAGTAGTTGAGTCTGAATGTTTTGTTCTAGGAGACTCTTGTTCACTCCCGAGCAAACACGTTCCCTGGTAGGGTGCTGTGCAGGGAGGGACATGTACAAAACAGCTTTATATTTTGTTTTCCCAGGAAGCAAATAAGTCCACTGAAGGTGCTCCTCATGCTGAGAACTCTTGGGATACAATCTGTGGGTGTCACTCTACCACACAACTGAGAGCTTCCTTAAACTAGTTATGTGCACCCACACAAGGACCACGTGCAATGAAACTGTAACCATAGATCTATTTGTGGTATTTTTTTTATTTAGTTATTTAAAATTTGGTGACTGGGAAAGGCACACTGAGCCGAGGTTCATTTCCAGGTGCGACCCGGGTACATAGGTGTATGCGGAGGTTATCCAGAGGAAATAAGTATAACAAAAATTCATTCGTTACAGACAGGATTGCACAAATAATTCTGGGTTATGAGCAGTAGATACAAACATACAGAGCTTACAACAGAAGCATTTGTCTGGTATAAACAGATGCTGGAGTAGTACAGTAGGGATGTAGGAATTAGTAATAACTTGAGATAAATGTAGGCAGAATATCTGACCAACTGAGGCTTCATGGTGCAGGAGTTAGTCCCATGTAGGGGTGGGTCCCAAGACGCATCTTTGGCAAGGTGGGGTTTGGAGGAGTCTGAGGAGTTGCCTAATAGCTGGGAGGGAGGAGGCCTGACAAAAGATGGGTGGGAGGTTGTTCCATAGGAAGGGAAGGCGGTATGAAAAAGTGGCTTGACCGGAGGCAGTGTGAGGGTGAGGGAGGTTGAAAGTGTGGGCATCTCTGTGGCATAGGGAGTAGCCTAGGGAGTTAGCTGGTACAAGGAGGGAGGTGAGATGGGGGGGGCAGGGACCCCAACCAGTATTTTATTTATTTATTTAGTTTTTGTTGACCGGGTAAGTGCACTAGACAAATCCTGCCTATTTTCAGGCACGACCTGGGGGAGGGGGATACAGATGAATGCCAACTGACCTTGAACCAGATTAAGCTGTTGGTGGCATTTTTAGTGAATTTAGCTACGAGGGAGGCGCTATGGATGGTTCTCCTGTGGGAGAGCGAGGCCAAGGAGAGAGAGGAGTAGATGGGGCAGTGATGAGTAAGTGGAGGGGAGGTGGTGGCAAAACGACAGAATGCGTTTAGTAGGATGACAAGATTGGAGAGGGATGAGGTTGGTGCTGTGCAATATATGATGTCTGCATAGTCTAATACTGGTAGGATTGTTTTATGTATGATTTCACTGTGGGCGGGAAGGGGAAGGCTGTCTTTGTGGTGATAGAGGATGGCAAGTTTGGGCCAGAGTTTAGAGCAGACGGCCGCTATGTAGGTAGAGGAATTTAGGTGGCTGTCGAGCCAGACTCCTAGGTATTTGAAAGTGGGGACCAGGTCAAGGGGAGAGCCATCCAGGATGGAGATTACTGGGGGAGCCGGAAGGGAGGTAAGCTTTTTTCTAGATCCGAAGACCATGGTGACTGTTTTTTTGTCATTTAGTTTAAGCTGATTTTTCAGAAACCAGGCTTGGATTCTATTGAAGTCGTTTTGGAGATCCAGGAGGACACTGTCGTGGGAGGGTCCTGAGGCAGAAATGATTGCAACATCAGCGTATGGATGCAAGTTAGCTGTGAGGCAGGCAGAAGGGAGGTCGTTTATAAATAAGGAGAATAGGATGGGGCCGAGGATTGAGCCTTGAGAGATGCCAGAGAGGATGGGAAGAGGGGGGAGAGGATGTCCTCTATTTGAACGGATTGTTGTCTATTCTGGAGGTAAGAGTGGAACCAGTTTATGGTGGGTTGGGCGAGGCCAAAGTGACTGAGTTTATGGAGTAACAGGGGATGGGAGACTGAGTCAAAAGCTTTCGCCAAATCGATAAATATGGCGGAGGTGGTCAGACTGTTGTCCATTGCCGAGTGGATAGAGTCTGTTACACACAGCAAGGCGGTGATGGTGGAGTGGTGGTTTCTAAAACCTGACTGATAGGGAGAGAGGGAGCTATTTGAGGAGAGAAAATCAGTCAGTTTGGACAGTGTGAGGAATTCTTGAATTTTAGCGAGAGAGGGAAGGAGCGAGATGGGCCTGTAATTATCTGGTGAAGAAGGGTTGCTGTCTTTGTGCAGAGAGAGACTCTTGGCCAATTTCCAAGCCAAAGGTACTGTGGCAGTGGCGAGGGAGAGGTTTAGTATGTGTGTCAAGGGTGCTGCTATGGCTGAAGCCGAGATGAGGAGAAGTCTAGGGTGCAAGCCGTCTGGGCTGGTTTTGGCCTGGTTAAGTGAGGTGATTGCATTGTAGACTTCCCAGGATGTGAATGGAGGAAAGAGGAAACCAGGGAAAGAAGAGGGGGGGTTCGGTGGGGTCAGGTGAAAGGGGGGGCAGGTAGGGCGCTTGAGACGAAAAACGAGTTGAATATAGCAGCTACAGAGACAGGATCAGAAACTTGTCTGCTATCAATGTTAAGGACTGGGCAAGTCTGTTTGGAAGGGGGTTTGATCATGATGTTGATTACCTTCCAGAAGGATGCAGGGGAGTTTTGGTGCTGGGTGAGTTGTGCTTTGAGGTAGAAAGATTTTGATTGCCAAATAGCTTTAGTGCATTTATTTCTGAGGTGCTTGTAGGATTGGAGGTCACGAGTGGTATGGATGGCTTTGTATAGCCGCCATGCCTTGTCCCTGACTCGACACAGAGCGATGAGGTCAGATGTGATCCAGGGGTGGTGATGCCTTTTCACTCTAACTTTCCTGAGGGGAGCATGGAGGTCCCAGGTACGTTGGAAGATGTCGCAGAAGTGGGATAGGACAGTGTCGACGTCGGGCACGGAAAAGACTGGATACCAGTCTGCGTTTGTTAGGTTTTGCTGCAGGGCAGATTCATTGAGGAGGAGAAGAGGGTGAGACCAGCTAAATTTGGGGTGAGAGTGGGGGGTGTGGATTTTGCAGATGCAGTAAGTGACGCAGTGGTCACTGAGGGCATCAGAGAAGATGCCAGCTGATGAGATCCTTTGGGGGATGGGGGGATAAGAGCCAGTCCAGAAGGGTGTGATTTAAGGACCGATGGTTTAGGCAGGTAGGTTCCTGGATTAGCTGGGAAAGATTTAGGGCTTCAATCCTTAGGGCAGTGGGTTTCGTGAAGGAGGTGAGCCAGTCGAGATTGAAGTCGCCTAATAATATGAGTTCCCCATTTGTAGTTCTTGTGGAAATTTCTGAGATGGCATTGACCAAGTAATCAGGTGAGGTCTCTGGCGGAGCATACAGAGCCCCGATATAGAGGGGGTTGGACGAGGGAAGGGTAAGGTGAGCAATGATGGTTTAGTGGGAGGAGGGACAGGACTCCTTGTATATAATGGAGTATGGGATGGAATCCCTGATGTACAGAGCTACCCCTCCACCTTGCTTACCCCAGTCCTGGCAGAAAAGGATGTAGTTTGGAATGGCCAGGGAAGGGTGGGGGATTTTTGGAGAAAGCCAGGTTTCCGTGACGCAGAGTATGTCTGGGTTGTACTGGGTGGCTCAGACAGAGAGGGTGTCCAGTTTGGGGAAGAGGCTCCTGATGTTGAGGTGGAATATACGGAGGCCCTTGTGGAGAGTGTCTGAGGGCAGGCTGGAAGAGGGTGGTTGTACGGATGTGGATTTGTTAGGTGCTAAAGGGCCAGGGTTAGGGTGAATGTCGCCTGCCAGGAGCAGTAGAAGAGATATGGTGAGAAAAGGGGATTGCTTGTGTCTGCCAGGGCTGCGCTTATAGGGTGGAGCACGGAGGTTTAGGCACCGGAGGACAGCCTCCAAGTTTAAATGGTGCGAGTGGAGCAATGCAGGGTGAATGGTTGGTGACGGTAGGAGGGGATGGATAAGAGGGAGAGAAAAGGGAAGGGTTTGACGAGGAGAGAGAGGAGGTGATGAGATAGGAGTGGGTGAAGCAGGGGTAGTTGGGGGTGACTTTTGGGAAGTGGTAGGGTAGGAGAGTGAGTGGAGGGGTGGCGAGGGTTCACCGGGGGGGGCTGGAGAGAGGGGGTGGTGGTGGAGAGGAGAAGTGGAAATTTTAGGAGGAGGCACAGTAGCAGGGACTGCAGCATAGTGGCTTAGAGAGGCAGGTGTAGAAACTGGTTTAAAACTGTAGCTGGCTGGCCACTAGAACAGAGTTGGTAGCAGTAGCAGCCTCTAGTGGCAGACTGAGATAGCTTGCTATTGGGAAAACTGGCTGACTGGTTTTGACTGTCACCTGACAGCGTCGGTGGGGTTTGCCCTTCTTTGTTTTAAATAAAAAAGGTGCCAAGAGTCCTCTCGGAGCGTGGAGAGCCGTTGAGATCGTACCTGTGGACTGCTGTGGGGGAGGGCTTCGTTCTCTGGCCCTCATGACCCTCAGGGAGCTTCCGGAATGGTCTGTGGAGGAGGAAAGAGTTAAAATTTAACTGTAGGTAGGCATAAGGAGGGGCTAAAACAAACAAAGTAGAGGGTGGGGCAAAAGCCTTGGGTTTCTGGGACTAACGCAGGTAGCAGAAAGGACCCTGAGGTCAGGGAGCTAGTCAAAGTACTCTTTAAAATGTAAACTTAACTTGTTCTAGGTTTCCCTAGCTTAAGGCTACCCTCAAAGCTAAAGGCTGGGAAATTACCTTGAACACAGTGCAAGCAAGCAGGATTGAAGGATTTAAATTGCAGACTTAATAATAACTTTAAAGATTCAGATAAAAGCGCAGCGTACTGGTTACTTTGTCAGATATAAATCAGTACGCACTACTTCTTGCCTTTAAAAGCGCTATAAGTAAGCAGCTTACAGGTTATTTAGCAGGCTTAACAAACTTAAACACAGGAAAAAAACTCTGACTACAGGCTGGTTTGTGCTGCTAGAAATTCTATCTTCGCATGTGTGGCGACTGTAATTTTGGATAGCTACAGTTTAAAGCCACTCAGTCTCCCTTCTTTATTTTAAATAAAAAAGGCACCAAGAGTCCTCTTGGAGCATGGAGAGCTGTTGGGATAGTACCTGTGGATGGCTGTGGGGAGGCTCGTTCTTGGCCTCGCGACCCTCGAGAAACGCGAATGGTCTGTGGACTGCTGTGGGGAGGCTTTGTTCTCTGGCCCTCGCAACCCTCGGGGAGCTGCTGGAATGGTCTGTGGACAGATGTCGGGGAGGGCTTCGTTCTCTGACCCTCGCAACCCTCGGGGAGCCGCCAGAATGGTCTGTGGACTGCTGTGGGGAAGGGCTTCGTTCTCTGGTCCTTGCGACCCTCAGGGAGCCACCGGAATGGTCTGTGGACTGCTGTGGGGAAGGGCTTCGTTCTCTGGCCCTCGCGACCCCGGGATATAGTTCATATCCAGCTCTGAGTTTCTGCTAGAGACAGCTGAGTCATCAGAATATCTTCAAGCTAACTCCTCCCACCACCCATGATGGCATCCTCTGATTCTGCCCCATCGATGTCAGATCTTGCGCTCTGGAAGCAGGGACCTGTGCATCACTTGCTAGGGGAGGTCAGGTGACTTGTGTGGATGTGAACTATATACCACTACTAGAACTATGGATCAGGCGTGCAACCTATATTTCTAATACTGTGGATGCAGTTCACTATCCACTGTCTGGCAGACTCCTAGCAGTCCTACATGAGGAGGGGACATGGTCTGCTCCGCTATCTAGTGAACAGAGACTGGAGGACTGAGGCCCCCAAAAGCATCACAATGACTTAGCATGTCGATGCTGCTGTGGAAGATGAATGTATTTGTTTTAGTCCAGGTCACAGCCCTTTCTATCTCCTCAATGGGGATATCCCTGGAAGCAGCCACAGAGACAGCGGTATGCTTGCTGAATGAGCACCTAGCCCCTTGGGCAACTCTTCACCAGCCAACCAACAGCAGAGGTCAATGCAGGATATAATCCACCTGGCAACTGTCTGCTTTGCTGCCAGTCTGTCAGGTGAAGTCTCAGTGTATGTAATGAACAGCTGGGGAGCCTCATGATGAATTCCCACTGTGCGCTCCTCATAATAGGATAGCACCCTCCACAGGTTCAACATGCGAAGTCTGTGATCGGCATCCAAGGTCAGGCTGTAAAAATAAAGTGAGAGGTAAATAACCCAGTTAAGGTGGAACTTCAACATTACCTTTGGGAGGAATTTTGTATAGGGGGTAAAGGATGACCTTGTCCTTGTGGAACACCAGATAGGGAGTCTTCACTGAGAGTATCTTCTGCTGTCATTGTCCAAGTTTCTATAAGAAAGGGATCTTCCACCACAAGTGAGATATCTCACACTTGTGCATAGGCTCGGATGGCTTACACATAATTATAGCCAGTATCAGAGTTGGTCCTATGGAGGTGGCAGTTCATGCACCAGGGAGGGCGAGTGATCTAGGCCTTTGAAAAAAGCACCTGACCACCTTCTCCTGCACCACTGTTGGAAGAGCAGCCTGCACCTGGTATGCAGAGATGGCTGTCAGGTGCATCTATAGGGTTGTGGCTTGCAGTCCCAACTGTGACAGGGACCAAAGGTAGTCAAGCATCATCACCACTAGGCATACAAGAAGATTAAGAGCCATCCCTTGGCACAAAGGTGAGAACATCTTTCACTTGAATGCATATGTTCTGTGAGTTGACTCCTTTCAGGATGTGGAGAACATCTTCCAAGAGGCTCATGGCCTGAAACTCTAGTCACTCAGAAACCAGGCTAAGAGGTGTTGGGACTGAAGGTCCAGGTGTAGGAGTGACTCCTGTTGTCTTGTCAGCAGGTCAGGATGGAGAGACAACCTCCATGGGGACCTACTGCTGAGACTGAGGACATCCTAGAACTACAAATGTCAGGGCCTGTCTGGAGCTATCAGGATCATCCACACCTTGTCCTTCTGGGCCTTGATCACCAACTTGTAAATCAAGGTGAAGACAGGAAATGTGTACAGAAGGCCTGAGTCCAGGGCCAAGAGAAGGCATAACCCTACAACATCATGGTCTGAGGGGGGTGGGCACAGAACAACCTCAGTTTTCTGTTCTCCCACAAAACAAACAGATCCCCCAGAGGGGTGTACCACTGGTAAAACAGGTGGTCTAACACCTCCTGATGCATGGATCACTCATGCAACAGCTCCCTGATCCAGCAGAGAGCATCTGCTAGCTAGTTACTTTCTTTCAAGACATGGATTGCCAGATCAGTCAGCAGGCTGAGCACCAGTGTCCAAGGGTGGAGCACCTCCTGGCACAGTGGAAAGGCACGCATTCCACCCTGCCTGTTCAGATAGAACATGATGGTTGTGTTGTCCATCTGAACCTGAATGATCCCGCCCAAATAAATGGACTGATTACCATCAGAGCCAGATGCACTACACAAAGCTCCAGCAGATGGAGGTGGCATCCGGGCTCTCGGGATAGCCAGAACCCATGGGCCCTGTGGTCTTCCAGGTGTACCCCCCCAGATACATCCAGTACCAGAGTGACAGACAGCTCTCAGTGAACAAAGGGAATTCATTCTTCCAGATTCTGGGGACACAGTCACCATTCAATGGTGTCCCCCACTGGCTGGGACACCCAAACCGGCTACTTCATGTGACTGAGGCATTGATACCACTGGCAGCCCAGTTCCTAGTGGGGGGGTGCAACTGCCATAGTGCCCAACAGACTATGCTTGTTGAATTTGCCATGTACCCGAAAAGCTGGAGGAATTCCCAAGCTGGGTGTAACTGTCCAACCTAAAATGATTGGGCAAAGAAGGTAAGCTGCAAAGCCCTGTGCAGCTGATTCAAAGTGACCACACAGAATTTCCGTTTTCACAAGAACTTGTTCATGACATACGAATCTAGTATAGGTGCCAGCCCCCATCTGCATTGGCACCAGGAAGTACCAAGAGAAGTGTCCCTGAGTGGCCACAGCAACTGGGACCTGCACTATGTCCTCACATGCCAGAAGCTGAGCTATCTCACTCCTGAGTGTGGGTGGTGTGCTCTTGGGCACCCTGGCCTCCCATGGTATGGCTGGAGAACCCTGAATTCCAGAGGCAACCCTCTGCCCACCAGTACATAGATCCACTCATCCACAGTAATGGCAGACAACTGTGGCAAGAAGAGGATGAGGTGACCCCAAACAGGAGCTGAGAAATGGACTGGATAGGAGGGGAATGGCACTCCACAACCCGTCACTCAGCAGCCTTGGAGGGGGATGTGGCCTTCTGGGTACCAGACGTAAACCCACCCACCCCTTTTCCTTGCCCTGACCACAGAACTTTATTTCAGACGCCAGTGCTGGAACTGCTCCTACTTGGGCTGCTGCTGAGCCTGTTGTGGTTGGACCCTTGTGTCTGAAAGGACTTCTTTTTGGCATTGGCCAGCTTAAGGTCCTTCTAGGATGAAGCCACAGAATCCAGGGTGATAATGGACTTAGAAATATGAGTGAGATGTCCTTCCACCACCGGGCTGAGCAGGTTAGTTCCCTGGAAGGGCACATTGGCCTGTTTATGCTGGATGTCTGCTGTGAAGGTGGACAACCTCAGCCAGGCCCTACAATGCATGGACATGGCCACAGCCACTGAGTGTGCACACGAGTCACCCAAGCTCAAGACCATCTGGAGCTGGTGTTTAGTTAACATGCACCCTTCATACCGAAGTGCCCTAGCAGAGACCTGCTTGTCAGCAGGGAGTGAGGGGAGGAGGTCCCTGATAAAGCCAAACAGGAAATGGTCAAAGCGATCCATCATTATAATAATAATAATAAACTTTATTTTTAAGCGCCTTTCAAGATATCAAGGCGCTTTACAATAATTAAAACATAATTTCATAAACAACAAATGAGATAATAAGTAACACAACAGATCCAAACAGCAATGAGTCACTGATAGGCCTGTCACCACAAAAAAGTTTTAAACGCCTGTTTAAATCCCCCCACAGTTGTGCACACCCGTAGCTGATGGGGTAGAGAATTCCAGAGGGTAGGGGCTGCAAACATAAATGCACGGGCCCCAAAAGATTTCAAAGTCACCCTCGGAATCTCCAGCAACCCCTTGTCAGACGAACGGAGCTGTCACACAGGGCAGTAGGGAACAAGAAGCTCTTTCAAGTAGTCAGGGCCAAGTCCATGTAGGGCTTTACAAGTCAGTACACCAACTTTAAAGGTGATCCGCCAATGAATCTGCAGCCAGTGCAGATCGCGCAGCACCGGCATAATATGTGAAGCCTGAGAAGACCCTGTCAACAATCGCGCCGCAGCGTTCTGCACTAGCTGCAAGCTGTGGATATCAACCCCAGGAAGCTCTAGGTATAGGGATTTGCAGAAGTCAAGGCACGAGGTCACAAAGGCGTGGACCAACACAGGCAGATCGCAGAACGGAACAAGGTGCTTGACCCAGGTGATGTTCCTAAGATGATAAAAGGCAGACTTGACGACTGCCAACACCTGAGATCGAAGGGTCAGCCCGTCATCAAGCACCACTCTCAGGTCACGCACACGTTCAGAGGCAAGCAACTGGGAGCCCCCCAGAAAAAGTCCAGAGGGCTGACCAGCCCTCAACCCCTCTATCCGGTGACCTGGATCCACAACCATCACCTCAGTTTTTCCTGCTTTCAACTTTAGCCAGCTCGAATTCAGGGGTGGCATTAAGGTTTTGGCAAGGTGTGCTCCTTCAAAACTTAGGAGCACACATTGACAAAATGTAGACCTAAAATATGTGCTCCTGACCATTGCATGTGTGTTCCTATGCACATAATGATATTTTGAAAGGGTATGTGAATTAAGGCTTTTAACATGTGTAGAAGTGCCAGTATATCACTAAAATGTGTTATGCAACTGTTTATAGAAGAACAATCATTGTGTGAAGAGAAAGTGTATTAAAACATTAAGGTCATCATATATGGACAAGTACTTGATGTTATGCCTGGTATGTACCACTCTATTTTACTGTACAGACAGTACAGTTTCTAAATCTATTGTAAATGTAATACTAATTTTTTTATTATTTATGCTTAGTGGACTCAGCAGCAGTACACTGTATAGTACTTATTGTCATTTGTGTATGCCGGTAAAAGATTAATCTGCCAGCAGTTTGACATTATGATCAAAGTAGCAATACATAGAGAACATGAGCCACAGCATGCTGTGAATAAACTTATGGATAAAGTGTCTGACAGACTCCTACCATTTAGTGTTGGTTACAATTTGATGAAGTTGCTGTTCTAATAAAGGACAATTACATTTTTATGAAAGTAAAGAATGAAGTTTGTATAAACTTACCAGGGATGGGATTTGTGATATTGTCAGACGGTAGACCACCAGCCAGTGTGAGAAAATGATTGTGCCTTGGATTCATGGAAGAATAGTCATCAATGTACCACTAGAAATATTAAGCTTGTTAAGATGCACTAAGCAGTTAACATTTTACCATATCATATACCATATTTGCATCATTTATGAACCAGTCGCACACAAAGATGAAAAGTTGATCATATTGTGTATATTTATTGAAGGTGTAGAACACCGTTATGCCAACATTATACACACAGTGGTTTTTGTAAATGGTACGGAGAGTCAAAGTTCTAAAGAACAAAGTCTAAATCATACAGCAGTACATTAGTGGTATCAAGGTTGCGCTTTTCAGTTTCTTTTTTTAATATGTATATAGTTATAGTAAGCATAAAATAGTTTAACACATTAGTTGTGTGGACAGAGTGGCCACATTGTTTTTTGTATGCAGTTTTCTTTTGCATCATTATGCACGTTTTTTCCTGCACACACTTTATGCTCCAGAAGAAACAAATACTCACAGTAATGTTTCTTCTAATGGAGTGTTGCTTGCTGTATTCTAACACTATACGTTTTCCTCAGCACTTGGAGTGCCCCGGAGAGTATGTTGCATATAATAGCGCACTGCCCTTTTTAAATCTAAACTGTCACCTGAAGAAGAGTGATCAGAGAAAAACACAGGCAGAGACATGGACATGTTAAGATGAAAATCTGAAACTACTTTAGGAAGAAATTCTCCATTTGTTCTGAAGACAACCTTATCCTTGTAAAAGGAAATATTCACATTCTACATGCAGGGCCTGTAACTCTGATTCTCCTGGTAATGGCTACCAGGAAGTTGGAACATAGTCTTCCAAGTCAAGTACTTTAGCTCAGCTGAAGACAAGAGTTTGAAGGAGGGCTGCATGAGCCATGTAATACAACTATTCAGATCCCAAGCAGGAGTTGGGTCCCTAAATGGGGTGTTGATGAGATGAACAAGAACTTTGAAAAACTTACTGAACACAGGCAGGGTGAGAAGCAAGGGAAGATCCCTAACCTGCAGAGAGAAAAGTAGAGATAGTTGCTAGGTGAACCTTAAGAGTGGTAGGCCTAAGGCCTAAGCTATTTAAATGGACTAAATAGTCCAAGGCTGTGGAAATGCTAGTGGAATCTATCTGTATATTCCTCCGAGAACACCAGATGCTGAATCTTTTCCACTTGGTGTTATGGGTTTTTGTGCGGGAATGTTTCCTAGAAACCTTACAAATATCAGACTCATTGTGAGAGATGTAATCCTGCATACTCTAACTCTTGAGCCATGTTTTGAGTTAAGATCGGGGTATCAAAGTGTCCCATGGTGTGGTGGTGAGAGGACAGTAGGTTGTGCCTCCTGGAAAGAAGAAAGACAGAGGAATTGTCACTGCTAGAGGAACAGCAACAGGGGATGCCAATTTGGTTGCCTGGCCCAATCCGGTGCCACCAATATATCACTGTGCAAGTGCAATCCAGATGTGGTGGTATGAGAACCCATGACCTTCTGGTCCAGAGGCAGACGTGCTACCAACTGATCCACACTGACATTTGGAACCTGGCTGGCTTCCTGGACAACTGCAGTGGAACCTGCTTTGTGGCGTATATAAGGCTACAACCACTAGAATGCATTTTGTAAAGAGTCTGTGGACAGGGTTTCGGCCAAAGGGCATTGCTTTGAACTGATAATGACCGAAAGGCAATGTGAGCGAGGCTGAACTACTTTGTGGGAGCATCTGATTGGAATGTGTAAATAGGCATCCTTGGGATCCAAAGTCTAGGGACGTTAGCCCGTCTCCTGGTGTCAGAGAGGAAAAAATATTTCCCAGAGTCACGATTCTGAATTTTTGTTTCGTAAGATGTTTGTTCAGATATCTTAGGTCTAGGATGGCCTTGGGTCACTACTTCCGATTTGTGGTAGGAAGGGAAGCAGGTGGGAGTAAAGAATCTGACAGTTGCATTGGAATGTACCAGGGGCAGAATTTTAAAAACCAAGCTCAATGTTCAATTGTTTTGCATAGAGAACTTAACTCTCCATGGCAGTTCAAATGCTGAGGCGGCTACATGCATATTGTCAGAATACAGCAAGACTTCATTCTTGTTTTTTGAAGGGCTCATTGTAATTTGTTATCCTCACATTGTCCTAATGATGATTAGAATAAATATAGTGCTGATCTTTATCATTTAAACAGAGTCACACATGCTATTGTCCCACACTGTTGATATTACAAAAATACAGAAGCGCTTGACGTACACTATGACGGATTTAATAGAATACAGTGCATGCTGCATGGCAGTCAGATTTGTAATGTCTATAGAATATTTTGTTTGGCATTGGCAATACTCACATTTTTCATGTGGCTTGAAGAGAAATTTACTGAAATGGGCCAGAAATATTGTAAGATCAGAGCTTGTAAGCTGAAATGTAATGCCGTGTTATGTATGCTACTCAAATCTACTTTTATTTGACTGCACTGTATGCTACAGAAATCCGCCATCTGTGGTAGGACTGCTGCTTTGCTATGTAGTCTGCCTTTCAGGATATCCACCACAGTGAAATACAGACTGAAATAGTATTAATAAATAAAATGTGGACTAAGTTGATTCATCTGTTTACAATAGCAGTGTCAGACAACTTTTCCTCTAGCTGTTAAAAATGCATGTAACTGCTTCTGTTAGTTTTCACACTTTGTTACTATGCCCTGTCATTGTCCTGGAAGGGTCCATTTCGTGGTTGTTGAAATGTCATTGTTCCCGAGAGCTGCATTAGAATACGAGAATGTGATGCCTAAAGCCTTTAAACTCCCCAGTATGCCGGTCTACTGAAGTAGTTTTAGGAGAAGCAAGCTGTAAGAAGGTGTGAAATAATTCATTTACTTTCAATGACTTTTACAAGCTATCGGACTGGAGTTGTAATGTATGCCCCCCCTCCCCTTTAAACTCCCTCTGGTTTATAATTTTCCGGCGAGTTTTTGCAGGGTATTTGTTATTTCGACAGATTCATGATATAAATGGTTAATCTGACATGTTCTCATATGCTAATGCAGCACCAGCGGTCAGGAATAATGAGATGTCAGCAACCACGGAATGGACCCTCCCAGGAGGACAGTGACAGGGCATAGTAATTAGTGTGGAAATTAATGGAAGTAGCAGTTGCACACACCTCTAACAGCTACATGAACATGAAGAGTTGTCTGTGTTGACATGGAAACAAATGACATTTAGATTAGAACATATGGAGAGTGCAGTTTACTAAGTACACCACCTTGAAGTTGAAACTGAGTATGTGAGGGCAGAGCAAATACAATTCACCACTTTTTTTTTTAAGGACATTTGGTAGTAGTAATCATATAAAAATGTCTATAATATTTGATGCAGTACAACACATGAAATGTATGATACCAATCACCAAGAATTACATTTGGAATTGTTATACAACTCTTGAAATATGTAAAAACTGTTCTCAACAGCAATAAAGTAAAGGTGGTAGAAAAATGCAATCGTGTGTCAGTCTTGTATGATTCTTAGCTGCATTCCACTCACTTATTCAGAGCAGTCTCAGCAGTAACATTACACAATTAAGGCAACTTTCAGATATAACATACACGACACCTGACATGTCAAATAACTGTATTGATACTGCTTAGATGAATTCATCACAGATTAGAACATGTATAATTTGCAACAATGCAGGCATTTGGCACGTCGTCATCAGCACTACATGGATGAGGTCTGGTCATTTCAGTAGATTTTTGTAATCTGGCTCCTGATCTTGACACATTTGTCATTTTGTCTATGTATGTAAGAATCTGTATGATGACGATCCTGCTAATAGTCCCCCCCCCATTAGTAATAGATCAGAAGCAGCAGAGGCATTACTTAGAATAAGTTCAGACATCATGGTACTTGATGAACAAGATGCCAAAAATGTGTTGGTGATGTACACACCACACACGCACACACATACACCCCAAAAAGGGAATGAATCCCTAATACACACTTTGACAAATCCTTGATAGTCGTACTGAACAGGAGAAAATGCACCCCAGCTATTATAAATAAGTTCGTAAATAAGATGTACTGTGAGAAAATAGTATTCTGTCAGTTTAAATCCAGCATTTACTCTTCATCATTGGAATGTAAACTAACGGAGTCATTACTTCTACCTTTTTTTATAGAGTGGTGTGTTGACCTTCTCCTCAACCTTATTTGTTCCCAGTCTTTATGTATTAAATGGTAGTCAATTTTCTGTACACTGCAGTACCACTCACTTTCACAAAATAATGTTAACAGGTTCCCCACATAACAAGCCTTAAGACGATTTCGAAGTTTGTTTTTGATAACATTTCGTGCAGAGAACCCCCTTTCTACTCCAGCCGACAACACAGGTACCATCAGTGCTACAGTGCACAGAAAATAAAAGTTGGGGAAGGCATCTGCAAATTTATCAACCTTCTGTATTATCTTAAGAAGACTGCTGTCACCCTTAATGGACTTAATTAAGTCTCTGTATGCTTCCCATTCAGTTAGATTAATAGTCAGTTCATAGAACTTAAACACCTTTTGCAGTAACACTTGGTCTGCTTGTCCATCAAGTACATTAAACAGATCTCTTAAGAAGTGATCCTTGTCTTCAAATCGTTCCTGCAGTTTAAGTATTAGATTATCTATGTATCCATTTATTTTTCTAGTTACTCTGGCTTGTTCATGCCTACTCAAAGACAGCGACACAGTTATGTGTCCTATTTTAATGGAGTACATTTTTGAATCGTCACCACTTTTCTAGCACCTTACTTCGCCTGACGTATTCTGAGTAAGGCCTCTGTTGCTCAATTCATAAGCCACTACCTCACTTAGTGAGTCATTTACCTCATTTATGAATCTGGCCAAGTGAGTTGCTGGATTTTTATTTAGACCCTTCAGTTTGTCACAGCATAACCTATATTCGGGGATTAGGTCTTCATATGTTGCCTTCTCACTCAGACATTTTTTACTAAGCAAGGTCAGAAGTGGGAGGACATCACACAGAGCATTTAGAGTATACAGGAAATCTAGTGTTAACATTTCAGAAAGTAACTCTTGAGCCCGAGTTTTTGTTTCCTCTGCTGATTTGGGGTCTAAGCTATCATCTTGCAACTCCTGTATAATAAAGGGTAGCATTTTATGTACCAAGGTTACACATGACTCGAACGACAGCCAGCAAATGTCTGTTGCTGATGCTATTTCTTTGAATTTAGCCTCATGGGCAATGCAAAGTTCCTTTAGTTTCCCCTTTCTGCGACTTGACATGTTGTAATATGCTGGGAGTTTAGTAAGTGTTTTTTTAAATTGTGCAACATCTTTTGCTGCATCTGATGCAGCTAGATTAATACGATGAGCCAAGCAATGGAACGTGATTAACTTTGGGTTGTCGTCTTTCAGCAGTGATGCAACTCCAGAATGAATCCCTGACATCACACTTGCACCATCTGAACAAAATGCCACACAATTGTCTAACGCAAGTCCGCATGCTGCAATTTCAGAGCAGACATGATTAGTAATACTAACAGCATCACACCCTGAGAGTTTAACAGCCGATAGAAAATGCTCCTCAATATTATTCTCTACATAAAAATGTACAAATATAAGGAGGCATGGCTCTGTTGATATATCTGTACTCTCATCAGCTAAAATTGCATATCTGCCTGCTGTTTGTGCCCTCTTGACTACATACTCCCTTATTTTGCAAGATAAAATTTCATGTTTTTCCTCAACACTGTCATGACTACTATGAAGTGTTCCCCCTTTTACAATTTCATTCTGCACTGCACTCATTCTATTTTTTGGTATAGACCCAATAAAATCTACTAATTTACCACACACTGAATTTGGCAGCCCATTTTCTGCCACAAAATGTGCTAACTGCATTTCAAAGTTCCTGGTTTCTCCCCTTTCCCCTTCTTGTTGTTGTTAAACAATTCTGGCTGTTTCCACTGCTTTACCAAAATTAACTCCTGACACTGCATTGACTCTCTGACGATGTTCTACACTGCATTCATGTCTGCCAAGTGTTGATTTTTTATAAATTTTGTTTGTCCAATTGCAGTGTCGACGTGTCATATTTTTAGTATTTAGATCAATTGCAAGCCATAAAAAGTACATTCCCGTTGAGGGTCATAATAAAGAATTTTCCCACATTTTCTTTATAACACAATTCCTTTTTTGGGGCCCAGTTCTGCCTACACGGTCTAGAGGCTTTTACGTATGTATTCAGATGAGGAGTCTGATGTGTTTCCTATTGCTAAGTCCTCATTATATACTACTGCTTCATCTGATTTCTTGCCTGTTGTCATTACTGATACAGCTGACGTTGCAGATGAAGGGTCAATGTCTGATGATTTAGAACATGCATTCCTGTTTCTGCTACACTCATTCTCTTCACGTTCAAACTGATCAACTGAATCCTGACAGTCTTCATCTACTGGAATGCTGTGCTGCCCTATCAAATAACATAAGTAGTGAGTTACGATCAGAGTTGATAAATGAGATCAACCATTAACTTATTCATTGAGTAAAAAAAAAATTAGCAAATATGGCTACTGACTGAGTTAATATTACAGCACAACAGGGTTGGCACTATGTGCGACTACAGTTCCAGTGGCTGTCAAATATGTCACCAATTGGTTTTTGGTGATGTACTTTTCAGATTATATTAGTGCTCAGATTTTTTCACTTTAGCCTAAAGCAAAGCATTTTTGCAGGAATAGTGTGCCCAAATGTGATTTCTGAAGTATCCAATGGAACGGTTAATATGGTTACTGTTAACTCTACAAGAACTGTATTCTATAATCATGCACCACCACTGTTATCTGGATGCGGTCAGCTCCCTAACAATACTAGGTTTACAGAAGCAGTAAAATTATTCGATTGCACAACATCAGACTCCTCAACTAATTTGTACTTAGATATTTATAGTACAGTTGCATAAGACGTTACCGTACCAGTATATGTTCGAGAGAAGCTCTTGCACAGTAAGACATGTAGGAGTAACACCACCTGGCGGCAGATCTCAACAATTTCTTTTCTGCAACAGTACAGGGGGGAGGGAAATCATACCTGCTGGAAGAGCTTCTCTAGATCTGTTATGGCAGGTCGTTAACTGTACTATCTCACTTAGAGGTGGGGCAGCTCTTGCAGCAGGTACACATGCAGGACTGATTCCCAACAGTATAAAACTAAGACAATCCTTGTGAAGGGAAAGGAAACATACAGATACACCCCAAGCAGTATAAAGCTTAAGACAACCCTTGGGGCTTGGGCCTTGGGGAAAGAAAACATACATTTCCCAAGCAGTATAAAGCTTAAGACAACCCTTGGGACTTGGGGGAAGAAAACATACATTTCCCAAGCAGTATAAAGCTTAAGACAACTCTTGGGACTTGGGGGAAGAAAACATACATTTCCCAAGCAGTACAAAGCTTAAGACAACCCTTGGGGCTTGGGCCTTGGGGAAAAAAAACATACATTTCCCAAGCAGTATAAAGCTTAAGACAACCCTTGGGACTTGGGGGAAGAAAACATACATTTCCAAAGCAGTATAAAGCTTAAGACAACCCTTGGGACTTGGGGGAAGAAAACATACATTTCACAAGCAGTATAAAGCTTAAGACAACCCTTGGGACTTGGGGGAAGAAAACATACATTTCCCAAGCAGTACAAAGCTTAAGACAACCCTTGGGGCTTGGGCCTTGGGGAAAGAAAACATACATTTCCCAAGCAGTATAAAGCTTAAGACAACCCTTGGGACTTGGGGGAAGAAAACATACATTTACCAAGCAGTACAAAGCTTAAGACAACCCTTGGGACTTGGGGGAAGAAAACATACATTTCCCAAGCAGTATAAAGCTTAAGACAACCCTTGGGAGGAGGAAGGAAAAGTACAGACACCAGAAAAAGGAACAGGAAGATCTCATGAGATCTGCCACCACCTGATTATTATGAGACCATTGAAGGCCTGACAGTGGGCCTGGAACAGGCACCAGAGTTGTGGTCAGGGCTCAGGCAATAAAGGCAGGTGAAGTGACCATCTTTAGATGTAATCTGTCTGCCCCATAGATGAAGTGGACATATGTCGATTTTGAGAGCGAACTACCAAAACAACTGATTCTTAAACAAACGGAACTAGCAAGAGAAACGACAGCTATGTATTTGTAACGCGTGCCGCAGTGGGAAAGAATTACCGTACGTGGGAAGGGAACTGCTCTCTGCCTTTGTAACATCTGACGTTATGGGAGGAGCAATGTCAGGTGGGCGGCCGATCCCATGTCGGTACTGCTGGGGAAAAATTATTGCCGAGATCTGCTGCCAGGTGGCATCAGCCCAACATGTGTTACCTGCTGCAAGAGCTTCCTCTCAAAGTAAGATTTGACAGAAACTGAGTAGCATGCAGCAAATTTGTAACAGAATTGCACTATTTTCTTAATGTATGAGTCACAGAAACTATTAAAATTTAGTCAAGAGGACAGAAACAGCAGGCAGAAAGCATGGTTCATCTTTACTGAGTGAAGGCAAGTGACAATTATGGACTATAAAAGGACTTGCATCTGATAACTGTGTGGCATGTCTTGGCCGGGTCATGGAGTAAATGGACAAGGAAGTGATGGAACAGCCCCAGAGAACAGAAATACACAGGTTGCTCACCTGTATGACAGAAGTGACAGGACATGGTTATCAGGTTATGGTGTATTTACTATCTGGCAAACTGGCAAGGTGTTTTGACATTAAAATCTTGCTGGATTGTCAATTTGTCAAGCTGCAAGAGACCCATCAAACGAAGGATAAGTGGAAACAGTTTCGTCCAGCGGAAATGAAAATCTGATGTTGTGTGGTGGGGCTGGCAACAGAGAGGACATGTTCGGCGCATCCCATAGCATGTAACAAAAGAAGTTACATGCTAATCTCTTCCAACTGAAAGGAAGATCTGCTATTATGTGGCAGCACATTACTGTGAGGACAACTTTCCAAATAGAGACCCATAGCCTGTAAAATGTGAGAGAACGTGCTGTTTCTGGCAGAAATGAAGATCTGAAGTTCTGTAGTGTAGCGAAGGTGCAGCCAGGGGGTAATGGGGGTTAGGGACGGGTATACATTAACCTAAATTCCATTATGCTAGCCCACCGGCACAGCACTTGGATTGCCGTCTGACTGACGCTGGCGACCCTGGTTCGGGAGCGAGCCTGGGTCGTTGGCAGGACCAAGGGAAGGGAGAAGGCTGAATATTTAAGAGACCAGGGCGGCTGGTGCACGCGCACAGCAGGGTGTAGGTTATTGGATTCACCAACACAGTATACAATATGGCTGCTAAATCCTGGGGAAGTCAGGATTTATAATTTCTGTTAGGGTAACAAACATTTATCTGGTACCAGACCAGTATGGAGAAACAGGGTTATGAAGCCCTGCGGCCTGCGATCTGTGCAACAATGGTTGAGGATTACAGCTGTGACATCACTGTTGTACTACTTTAAAGAGCAGGTTCCTCATAGTAATGTATCACCCCCCGCCCCCCATCGTAGTCTACAACTGACCTTGACAGGAGTCCATCGATTAAATCTTGCACATTAATTCCCACTAAATGAAAAGTTCTGCCCTTCGCAAACTTCATTTTTCAGCAAGCCCCGAAGATATGACAGACTTCCTGGTCCGAAAAACATGCCCCACGCCTGTCCACACACTCACGCATCGTTTGTGATATCAGAAAGCGACAGTGCGGAAGAGCCTCATTGACTTTGATGGGGTGATATTTTCACACAATTTTGTATGACTTAATGATGCGATTTCAATAATTCAAAGCGACCGATCAACTAATACTATCCCTATTAGTTGATCGATCGCTCTGAATTATTACAGTTGCGACATCAAGTGTTATAAAATATATGAAAATATCGCTTCCATAGAAGTCAATGGGGGCGCTCTCGCCCACCCTTCAGTTTCTGACATCACTAAACAGGGCTGCATGGTCAGGCGTGGGGGTGTGGTTTTCAGACTGGCAAGTCTGTCATTTCTTCGGGGCTTGCTGAAAAATGAAGTTTGCGAACGGCAGAACTTTTCATTTAGTGGGAATTAATGTGCAAGATTTCATCTAGCGACTCCTGTCAACTTTGTCAAGGTCAGTTATTGACCATGGATTGCGGGGGTGGGGGAGAGACACCCAGGACCCTGCTTTTTAATTTGATCCATACAAGTCAAGGGGGCACGTCCGAGATGATCTTGGTCATCTAGTGTTAAACCTTCAAGCCACTTGGGATGGAACAATCTTAACCTGATGCAACAGCTCAAATTCGAAGTAAGGTCTACCATACCAGTCATCATGTAGTAAGCAATCAGTACATTCAGCACAACCCTACTTCCCTCAGAGATAGCAAAACAAATGTCAGAGTGAGAAGGCACATATGAATCTGTGGCTTTTGACCTTGAGATAGAGCTCCCCAACCTAACCACCATAAAGAGCGCCTTTTAAATTACATTACACAATTTTGCGTTATGTCATGAATGTGATGACAGGACTTTACTGATGACCAGACCTCACCCACAAATATGCAGACGACAGATGCGCTCTCAACTAATCCTGTACCCCTACCCCATGCAGTGGCCGTTGTAAAAAAACAAAAAAAAACAATTGGCTGCTGTGCATTTTGGTCGTAACATTAAAATACACAAGTTAAGTCACAAACACAAATAAATCCCATTAGCTCTTCAAACACCTGTACTCCCCACCATCACGTCCCGAAATTTATCCAACTGATTTTCCTGATGTTAGTTTTCATTGCAACAAAGTTTACACTCCTTTAACTGTGTGAGAGGGATCATATCTAGACTGTAAAATGAGACTTATGGTATGACATGTAAAATACAAAAAATATACAAATGATGGTGTGCTTTTGCATTAGTCGTCATGTTAATTTCTGTGTTCTGGTACTATGATAAGGCTTGGCTTTGGTTAAAAGCAATGGTCATAAACCTTTGGTCATATTTCATAATCCATTTTTCACCACTTGTAGATACTGTGGCCTCCCAGTGCTCCACCTAATCATAATTACCTACTCACTACTGGATATATGCACAGATAGACCACAATGCACATAGTTCACTCAAAGTGCATGAAAATGTATTCACTTCACTTTATCTGCATTATGTCAATATGGTATGGTGCAGGGTATAAGCATTTTATGGAGCGCACACAGTATAAACAAGGGGTGGAAAATAACTAAAAAAAAAAAAAAAGTGTCACAATTTGCTCTTAATTCAGAGTCCACTACGACATTCACGGGACTTTAGTTGCCAGCCTGGCTGGGATGTATAGTGTGACGTGACTACGACTACTATAGTATACGTGTGTACACATGTCATCATTTTCAGTTTATTTAATACCGTATCCTTGCTGGTTGTCGTTGGTATCCGACGTGGACAATATTTTGATGTTTGAGGGATCAGGATCCTTCGGATTCACAGGAACAATGCGTAACATCTTTGCTGGTGGTGGTGGTGCTGTATTCAGATTGCCCGTTTCAATTCCATTAGGTTCAGTCTCTAGAAACATAAAATAAAAGGGGTAAATTACACACAATAGTACTAGTACAACTGACAAGACAGACCACAAATTCAGTAACCAATAATACCCTCCAGTGTGGGCGGCGCGGTATTGGTCAATACCGCCCACCCTGGAGGCTATTATTGTGGTAGCAAAATTGGCTATTAGCATCATTTTTTGTGGACTTCAAAAACATTTAAAAAAAATAGAAAGAAAGGACTAGCAATTGCATTTGTGTTTTACTTCTAAAGTAGTCCCTCCATGTCTGTGCTGTTACATATCCTGCCCCCACCATTCTGTTTCACTTATCCTCCCTCCTGCACCACAAACTTTTTTGTACAGTCTCCCCCATCCAACAGTGTCTTAGCATACATGCTGTACTGACGAAAACAGTTTTGTATTGTTCAACTTCATGGAAGATTCAGTCTGTCTGTGAAATCACCAAACCAGTACTGCAGTGTACCAAACAAGTGCAATGGTTGCCATGTATATTCGCACGTTTTGTTCCAGATCCCAGAGTGTCCCTCCAGCTGACCAGCTCCAGGCCCCCGGGCCCTGGCCCGATGCTGCAACAGTGGTTCCCCGCACAGCTTTCCCAACCCTTACCCTACTAGTAAATACATACCAGTTCGCTTCTGGAAGAATGCTCTGATGTCACATAACCGTGGACTCCTAGTACTGGTACTTCTGATGAGTCTCTTCGTGGAAGATGAACATGACATGATGAATGTAATCTTCAGTAAGGGAAGAAAAAAAAAAAACACACAATTGGCACATGTCGTGACTGTATGATTGCTACCCAATTGTACCAGTACCAACACCTCCACCACCAATGCCCATGGCAGCCAGTGCCTTGCCCCTTATCCCTGTCCCAAATGACAAGACACGCACACACTGCTACCCACTGGGTCTGGGTCACCTACCTACCAACCACCACCGCCCTGGGCCATGCCGCTTTCCCATTCCCAGACCCCACCCTCCCACAAAAATCAGCAGCATCACTGTCTTATTACCAGAACTGCTGCAAATTGGCAATACAGTTGCACTTGCATCCCTGCCTGAACCTCGAACCCCTTATCATTTAGTTACAGTATCGGCTCCCTCACACACCAAAGTGTAGTGCTAGCTACCAGACTGCCGGCTGTGGCTGCCTACTAGAACACACAACCACCACTGTACCACACCACACAGGCATCCGCAAGGGAGGCCCGCAACTGCTGCACGACCACTCCCATCGTAAACTGCTGACAATTATAGAAACATATAGACTATTTAATTGCCATACAATAAATTTTCACTAACCTCAAAACCAGTAAGTACAGAATGGAACCAGCTTTTGGAAAATAAATTTCGGTCGCAACTGGCAGACACCACTGTAGATGGATTTGGATCGAACAGGCAAACTCAGAAACACTTGTTTGTTTATGGGGCCGCGTCAGGATTAATGACTGCAGAGACATCCAAATGAGGAGTCCTTCCACTTCACACCAAACTGGATCTGCAAAAAATAAATAAAAAAAAAAATCAACATACTGTCTCACAGTCACATCATGTAACGAACACAGCACCATCATCATGTATAATTAATTACGAGGTGTGTGTGTGTGAGTGAGAGAGAGTCAGTGTGTGAGTGTGAGCCACTGTCTGTGTGTGTCTGTGTACCACTAGTGCTACTACTGCCAGTATGCCGCCAATGCCAACATCATGGTCTTATTCCACCCAGGTGTAAACCCCCCCCCATCATCTTAGTTGAGAAAGTGACAATGAGTCCTCACAAGAAAGATAAACTCTAAAGGACAAATCTGATCCACATTCTCTTCCACATGGAACTGTGCCCCCCCCGATCCACTGACCAGACCAGTCACCTCACCACCCCGTCCCACCTCACCCCCCACAAAAAACATTCCGATCAGTCATTGTGATGGACTCACAGTCTCAATGTCTAGACTGTCTGGCCCATCATCACTTTTCAACTACTAAAGTAAACATGCACAATAATAATAATTACTAACCTCACAGGCACTCTCACTTGGTGATTCTTGTGACTCTTGCCAATTCTCACTCGTTTGTCACAAACAATGGACAATTATTGGGATCCACACTTGGCCTTGGCTCGCCCTCGTACCTCCAGCAAAGAGAGCAATCTAGATCTCCAAAAAAAATAAAAAAATTTTTTTAGCATTCCGGCAGTCAATCGGTCAGTCACACACACACACACGCTCAACACACCAGCTGCTGCCGTGCCATAATACCCATGGCATCTACCATCTAGAACATTACTTATGCTGTTTGTCTGCTGTACAGTTCTGTACCTGCCTGCCTGATACTGTGTTGTGTAATAGTCGTAAGCCTACCTGCAGCACATTGCACAATGGGCCTGTCATAGTCCACTGCCTGCCAGCCCGCCCAGCCCAGCCAGACCAAAACCAGGCACACACCGGACCGCCCCCTTACCCTTACTTCTCACATGATGTGACCCTGGCCTGTCTGGCGGGTTGCACTATTAAATTTACTCCTGGAATGGGGGAGGGATGACCATCATGACCCGACGCTGACCACCAACCACCTACTGCATGTGCTGCCAGCCTGCAGTGGCTGGCTGCTGCGTGCGCGCCTGCCTGCCACCTACCAGACGGCCCTCCTGAATGTAGTCCCCCTTCCCCACCTCCTTCAGCACAAAACCCATATTTTAAACTGCTAAGTAGGTATTTCATTCAAAAATCTTAGGAATCTTTTAAATCAGTTGAATGAATTGATGCATCTTCCAAAGATTCATAAATATAAGGTACCCCATTTATTTTAACGTTCTGTCGGGATACACCAGTATTTTATTGTGCAGCAATCTCAGGTGGCAAGTCATGAATGTAGACAAATATTTTTTTGGCCCCATCAGTGATGCATTCATTCACACACACACACACACACACACACATATATACATACACACATTTTATATACATACACACACACACATACATACACTGCTGACATAAATGTATATTTATCTTTTGATTTCAAAAATTTATCAGGCTGGGTGGGGCATTATTATCAGGTCGTTGTCTTAAACCTAAACCTCTATGGGTCCTGTCCACTTTGAAACTTAGTGCCTGGGTCAGTTAGTTTGACTTGTAGATTTTTGTTTGCAAGTTCCCCAGCTTTGCTTGTCACTGGAGTTAAGTCATGCTGGATTCAGTTCAATCAGTCCATGGGGGCCCTGAGAGAGTCACGCCCCCCCCCATCTATTTTGCACAGTATAGTCACGCTGTGACGCTATGGTCACTAAAATTTACCTTACGCATGGGAAGAGGGAGGGAGGGAAGGACTCGGTCAGTAGGCAGAGGAGGACCTCACCGGACAACTCCAGGCTGGGGAATCTAAGTGGCAATCGGGAGAGCGAGGGGGGTCTCAGGACCAAAGGACAACACTTACTTACTAAGAGCTGAGAGTAATCAGCAGTCCCATGGCCGTGATGTCAAGTTGCACTCTACTCTACAGTGCCGGGCTGTTTGCCTCTGAAATCAAGTGATTGCATGGCACGGGTAACTGATAGCACTATCACTAGGACTGCGGTCACTAGATAGATAGAACGAAAGGAACACTATTTCAGGCATGCAGTGTATTATCAGTGTGTCTCTGGACTCGGGCAGGAGCATCTCTGTTCATTTCGTAGTCCGGCGACTTCACTCTCTCTCTCACTTGTGAAGCCTGCGATTCCCTCGCGACTAAAACAGTATATGCGCATGCAAACACTAGCAACTGGTGGGAGGGGACAGGGTGAATTTTCTGAACTGTACGCTCACTAATTGCACCATGGCTTTGCAGGGAGAGAAAAACCCTTTACAACGGAACTGGGCCAATCGTTCGTTGACTGCCTGGCTCTAAATGAAAAAAAAAAAAAAACAACGGCACAGTCTGTACATAAAGAAGCTCACATGCTCTCCTACACACATAGATGACCCTGCCGAACCCACAACTCCTATAATCGGTGCTCACCTCGATACAGAAACACAATACATTACTGAGACATGGCATTTGCCAGTACATTAATTAACCTACCGTTTGTGTGTCCTCGATGGCTTGCTGCGTCAGTTGAAAATGTTCTCCAGTCGACCACCTTCTTCTCCAATCCTTCACACTCCTTCTTCTCCTCGTGCTTGCCGCGTTCGCTCAATTAACAGTGCTCTTCACAGCCAATCAAAGGAGACTGCCCACCTCCACAGTACTGTGATTGGCATTTAACACAGCCACTAGATTCCTTCTAAACTCCCGCTTTCAAAATTGCACACCACCCTCTGTTTTTGCACTCCGTACCACAAAGAAAAATGCACACGGCACTCAGTTCTTTTTTTTTTTCACTTGCACATGGTTTCAAAGCCCTTCCCCCCCTCTGTGCTCCTAGTATACAGTAGGAGCGCAGACAACAGGGAAAATGACTTTTAAAACGTGCTCCTCAATAAGCAAAATGAGCTCTGAGCACGGAGCACACCCTTAACGTGACCCCTGCTCGAATTCATCCAATCCTGGATTTCAGCGTGGCAGTTATTAAATACTGAGACTGCACTATCCTGGTCGGGTGCAAAAGACAGGTAGAGCTGGGTATCATCAGCATAGCAGTGAAACCTCAGCCCATACCATCTTACAATGTCTCCGAGGGGCAGCATATACTACAAACAGCATGGGGGACAACACCGAGCCCTGAGGGACCCCATATGACAGAAGGAGTGAAGGAAAGATTCCAGACACAACTCTCTGTGTTCCATCAGTGAGGAAAGATGTAAACCACCTGAGGACCATACATGTCAAGCCACAGATGAACCTCAGGCGCTCAAGCAGCACCCTATGGTCCACAGTGTCAAAGACTGAAGAGAAATCAAGGAGCACCAGAATGGAATGGTTTCTCCGATCTCTCGCCATCAGGAGATCATTGAGCACCCAAACCAGCCCAGTCTCAGTGCTATGTCTCTTTCGAAAACTGGACTGGAGAGGTCTGTAGATATTATGGATGGTCAAGTGGTTTTCCAGCTGAATTGCCACTACTTTCTCAATAACCTTCCCTTCGAGATAGGTCTGTAGTTTGCTAGAGCATCTGGGTCCAAAGAAACTTTCTTCAGAAGGGGTGTTACCACCACCTCCTTCACAGGCACACCTGGCCTGTCTGAGACCAAGAGAGGAGGTCATGTAGACCATCTTAGCCACACAATCCAATTTCTTGGGCTCCTTGTCAGGTGACTTGACTTGCGAAAGGCCAAATTGGACAGCAGGCCCTCTGCAAAGGGATGGTCCGAAAATCCTGTGGGGCTCCCAGTAGGGACTGCATACCTGCGGACCACATGGGTAGGGGGCACTGGATAGGATGCAGGGTGCTGCCACAGCTCCACAGCTAGCCCCCATCATGGCCTCAGCCATGGAGAGGGCCACCCCTGGGGAACTGTCGCTGTCCAGGATGTCAGTGAATGGGTATTTAGACCACTTCTGAACTGGCTCCAGAGGGACCTCCATGGATTATGACAACAAGCAGAGCAAGGCCCCCAAAAAGGTCTTATCTGAATAGGAAGACCAACCATCAGAGGAGCCAGGGTTGAACTAAAAGAGTCTGAGTCAAGGCCATAGAGTACTCACCTTCAGAGTTTGACTGTTCCTTGAACACCACCCTAGTCTGTTTTTCGTTGGTGCGGAACATTCTAGAATCCTGGGTGACCTCAACGGACAGCCTACCGAGGAGACTGGAGGTCTAGTAGGACTCCTTGGTGGGTCCACAACCTGCATGGCAGGGGCTCCACCACCAATGAAGGTGAGGCAGATGCAGCAGTCTGCAGAGCCACCAGTTGAGGAGCTGCCATGGGGGAGGCACATGGCAATGTGGGACCTGAAAGCAAGGCTCTACTCTGACCAGTAATGGACCACTGCTGCCAGAGATGGTCCCCATAATGCAAACGTAGTCAACATCGATCGTCATCAGAGAATGACAAGTCTGACTCTTGCTGGTACTGACATCGATCAACTGAGCAGGACTGGGACTGCAAACAGTGCCTTGACATTGACCGTCAACCCTTGGGTTGATGGCAAGTGTCTACTGGTGGGGCTGAAAGACAATCTTCTTTAGAATAAGAGACCATGATAGGTCCTGGAGTGGACCCTGATGGGTTAACCATCAGGGCAGGCACAACCCAGGTCAACACAGTAGAGGCCAATGATTGAGCCAAGTCCTCCCGAGTGAGGACTGAGACACCTAGGGTCTTGCGAGACTGACGCATCCTCGATCTCCTCTGATCGACAGTCAACTGGCTTGCGTAAGATCTTAACCAGCTGCTCAACTGGAGTCAAGGTTGCAGGCTCCAACAGGGCCACGGATGGAGTCTCAATCTGTCTCTGGGCTGGAGGAAGCTCGACCAAAGTCGAGCGGTCAGGGGGATCGAGGAAATGGGAAAAGCATGATCGTTCCTGATCCCATGATTGACATCAATGGTGTTTCTTGTGCTTTTGCTCATAGAACGTACTCTCCCCAAAGGTCTGGAGGGCCATATACATTTATTTATTTATTTAAACTTTCGGTGACTGGGAAAGGCACACTGAGTCGAAGCTCGTTTCCAGGTGCGACCCGAGGGTACAAAGCAATAAACAATAAAAATACAGAAACAGGGAACAAGGCAGAATACAGAAATTAAAAACAACAAAGTCAAACAATTGATGGTAATTTTAGCAGCAGTTCAAATGGTAATGTGTGTAATGGCATACAGATAAAGTGCTTAAAAGGGTATGTAAGTGCATTTTCGATCTGTAAATAACATTTTATTTCATGAAACTCATCCATGAATGGCCCTCTGACATTGGGTCCAGCTAAGAAACTTGCTGTTACCAAGGACAAGCCCACCCCAGCAGCCACCACCTCTTTCTTCTCTAAGGTTGCAAGCTGGGCTGCCCACCAGGCAGCTGCCAAGGGGGACTCTTCAGTACTTGGGCCTACTGAGATAGAATCAGGCCTTCTGATCTTCCAGTGACATTGGATACATGGCCTGGCATGATGAACATCACTTTACATTGTGATGCTCCTCCAGGCAGTACAGGAACATGCGGGGCACACCCATCACCAACATTTTTTGCCACATTGTACACAGGGCTTAAAGTCTAGTTTCAGTTTCTCCATCCTGAAGAACATCAACGGGGTATGAACAAGAAAACAAGAGATGCTCAGTGGGCCAAAACATTTTTTAACATGTTGAAGTTTGCTAAAGTGCTTGAAAACTCTACAATCCTCTACCCATGCAGAACTGCGAAGGAGGAGACCTGTCCCTTCCAGTGGAAAAGAAGATCTGACGTCCATGGGGCAGAAACAGAGGATGCCACCACAGGTGGAGGGAGAAGGTTAGCTTGAATACATTCTCATGACTCAGCTGCCTCCTGCAGACTGCTGGAGTGTGGGATAGTGAACTGTATCCACAATATTAGAACAGGACTCTGTCTGAAACGTTTGGCAGTGACAGCCACAAACAGATGACATCCAGCATCATTTAGTTCATTCAAACTGGCTGATCCACATCTGTGCACATCTGGGACCACTGGCAGTTCAGTTCCCGCTGTATGGTCATCATTTGCCAGCAGGCCCAGTGGACTACAGCCATGGTAGATAACATGAACTACAGAAGCTAGAGGAAATTCTGTGCCATTTGCAACTGTCCAAACAAAAATAATCAGGCAAAGGACGAAAGATCCTTGATCCTGTCTGGAGTGAGGCATGCTCTGGCCTGACGTGAGCCTCATTCTGCCCCTATGAACACAATTACCTGCTTTGTCCTCAGCTTGAACTTGCTCAGGTTCAAAAGATGATCAGGTTACTGGAATGCATGGATGGTCAGATCCCTCGCCGCTCCAGTTCCTGCATCGAACTTCCTATGAGAAGCCAGTCATTGAGGTTGGAGAACACCTAAGGAAGGCCATCACTACTGACTGACAATTTGTAAACACCCTGGGAGTCACTGACAGGCACAACAGCATGGCTCAAAACAGATACAATGTTAGGAACTGTCTGTGTAAAGGACAGATATGAATACAGAGGTAAAAAGCAAATCCATGCCCCAGGCTCCATAATAACACAAAAAAAGAGCCAGCAGAAGAAGAATACCTGGTCTATCGTGTTTGCTCAGTATGTGATGCAGGGTCTAGCCTTACAATTTATGCCAATGACCCTGCCACCCCTCAACTGTCCCTCCTTCTCTGCCTTCTTGGTCCCAAGGGTTCCCTTTGTGCTTGTCCCAGGATCTCTTGAATGCTCCCACTGTCCTTGCTAATGCCACATCTTCTGGCAGCTCATTCCAAGCAGACACCACCCTCTCCATATAGAAATGCTTCCTTACAGCCCTTCTGAATCCCCCCCATTAATTTTAGGCTGTGCCCCCTAGTGGTGCTGTTGTCACTCATTTTAAAGAGACCCTCCCTTTTCACTTTGTTGATTCCCTTCATGTACTTGAAAGTCTCTATCATATCACCCCTTCGCCTCCTCTCTTCCAGGGAGTATATACTCAGGGCTGCCAGCCTCTCCTCATAGGACCTATTGTGTATCTCCTCAATCATCTTGATTGCTCTCCTCTGGTTCCCCTCCAGCATGCTGATGTCCTTCTTAAGGTAAGGATTCCAGTACCTCACCCCATATTCTAAATGAACTCTCGCCAGTGACCTGTACAATGGTAAAATAACCTCGCTCCTTCTACTAGTAAATCCCCTTGCAATACACCCCAGCATCTTGTTAGCCTTTGCCACTGCCTTTTCACACTGAAAGGTGTGTTTTAGGTCATTCGTAATCACTACCCCTACATCCTTTTCCTCGTTGGAAGTAGTTACCTTAACCCCTCCTACCTAAGACTCTGTTCTATGATTCTTGGCCCCTATGTGCATCACTTTGCACTTTTTGGCATTGAAACCAAGTTGCCAGAATCCTGACCATCTCTCTAGTCTGGAGAGGTCCTCCCTCAGGTCCTGTATCATCTCCTTGATGTCCACTCTCCCACAGAGTTTGGTGTCGTCCACAAACAGGCACTTTTTGCCTTTAATGCCTTCCCTGATGTCACTTATGAAGACACTAAACAACACTGGCCCCAGCATCGATCCCTGCGGGACCCCGCTGGTGACCTCCTTGGTGCTGAAGAACTCACTCCAACCTTTACTCTCTGGGTTCTACCACTCAATCAGTTTTCAACTCATCTTACCATATTCTCCCCCAACCCTAGATCCCTCATTTTCATTATCAATCTTCTGTGTGGTACAGAATTGAAGGCCTTGCTAAAGTCCTGTATATGCTGTCCACTGCCTAGCCTTTGTCCACTGCCCTCATGACCCAATCGAAGAACTCTATCAGGTTTGTTTGACATAATCTAACTGCCACAAACCCATGCTGTCTTTCATCCTGTAGACCATTCTCCTCTATGTACCTCACCAGCCATTCTTTTAGTATGACCTCTATGGGTTTACATACTATCGAGGTCAGGCTGACTGGCCTATTGTTACTCGGGTCATCCTTGGGTCTACTCTTGTGGAGTGGCATCACATGTGCCATTCTCCACTCCGGTGTCACCACTCCTGACTCCAGAGATCTAGTGAAGAGAACAGACAGCACCCTCACCAGATCTTCTGCTAACTCTTTCAGCACCCTGGGGAGTATTTCGTCTGGCCCCGGGCATTTGTCCACTCTCAGGGCCATCAGCCCCTCCCTCTTTCTTTTAATCCCGATTTCTCCTATGGCCTCACTCCCTCCTTCTCCCTGCACGTGGCATCGGTCCAGCCTTTTCCTTTGTGAGGATGGAGCAGAAGTATTTGTTTTATACCTCTGCTTTGCTCCTGTCTTCATCAACCCAACCATCCCCCCTTCTCAGCCTAACAATGCCATCCTTCTTGTCCTTCCTTTTGCTTATGTGGTGAAAGAAGGCCTTTTCCCCATTCCAGGGATGGAATGATCAGATTTAATGCAACAATTCAAAATGCGTCAGCAGATAAACTTGTTCAGGAGCTGCAAATCTAGAATGGGGCACCATTCCCCATCTGCTTGGATACCAGAAGGTACTGAAACAGAAATCCTTGTTGAACTTGACTTTCTGGGGTACGGTCTCTCACATGCCACACTGAGAGCCGCTGAACTTTGCTCCATAACACAGAAAGAGATTTCAGGGAAATCACATCTTCCAGATGTGTATGGGACTGACACAGGGGAAGGGCGTCAACTGCAGAGACAAACCTGAGCCTATCTCTTCCAGGACCCACCTGTTTGAGGTGAAAGCAAAACACTGAGTGAGGGAGTTGGAAAGTCTGCCCACAACTGTGAAGCAAGGACTATGGGGTGAAGGGTGAGGACTCCTATATCATCACTTCTTGCCTTTCCTGGGAGACCCGAATGCCTGATGTCCAGAACTGCCACTGCCTTTATGTAGTCCTTGTCCAGAATTCTTGGGGGCGAAGGACTTGGTTGGGTGGTAGAGCTAATACTGCTGCTTCAGGTGCTGCTGTGACCGCTGCTCCTTGTCCTGTGAGACAAGAAAGTTGCTACTGCTTTGTGGGTGCTGTTTCATAGTCTGCTTGGTAGTCGAAGTGACTGAATACAAGGTCATGGTGGATTTTTCAATGTGGGTTATGTAACCTTCAGCTTTGGGCCCAAACAGAGACAATAAACGGGAGATCTGCCACCTTCTGCTTAATCTCTTCCATGATAGGAGAAAGGCACAGTCATGACCTTCTGCTGAATCTGCACATATATTGATTACTATGACCTCACGGAAGACATTAAACAGCCAGGTTCATGCACAGACTCTATTTGGGTCAAAACAATTTCATAAGATTCAAAACTGGTGGTGCTTGGTGTTTGCTACAGGCCACCAGATAATGATGGTCGAACACATATGGAGTTAGTGAATTAATTTAATAAAGCTACTGAAACATTTGACAAAGTGGTTGTGGGTGATTCTAACTTGGCAGATAGATTAGAAACACTATACTGCTGTTAGGGCAGGTGCAATATCCTTTCTAGACACCATCAGGGGGAAAAAACTGAGAACAGCATGTGGTACTGTATCACCTACCAAAGGAACTAATATTCAAGATTTGGCAGCTAATACTTTTCCATAAGCGGCCGCATAAACTGGGAGCCATTAGGTAACAGTGACCATAATACAATCATGTTCACAATTCGTTACAAAGGGGTTACCCAGAAAAGCACTACTCACTATTATTTACATGGCAAAGCAGATATGAATAAAACTAAAAAAGAATGTGTTTATTCTGAGACAGAACAACACTAGTATCTTCAACCATTTCCATAAATAATTTTAGGTGATATTTTTATAATGATTGAATACTATCTTTTGAAAGCTGTAACATTTGAACCATTACTCATAAAAATGTAACCCCCAGGGGGCGCTACCCTTAGGGCTACTACCCCGTCTGCCCCCACAGAGGCAGGTTGAGGGGCCTGGATCCGTTGACGGGTGCCTCCACCCAGAGGTTGGGGTTAGCACAGTTAAGACTACCACGGTTACAGCCCTCTGAGCTACTGCAACCCCCCTTTCGTCCCACTAGTGACTCACACTGGGTACCAACAATTCTGATCCCCAGTACACTTACCCAAGGAAAATATAATCCAGTCCCCTTTGGGGACCCCCTGTAAAGTAAGGCACAGTTATGTTGCAATCACCAAGCAGCAGTTCACCATTAATGTACATAATAGCCAGGATGTAGCTGTACAAAAACAATCTGATTTATTCAGGGGGAAAACAACAAGGACAGGGGGAATCAAGTTAATTAGCTTATCACTAGACTTATCTACCTAGGGCTCTGTGCACAGGCCTATCCCTACAAGTTACTGTCCCTGGGTACCCAAGCCCTTGTGGCTAGTCCAAACTGTGGCAGCTGGTAGGGGCCCTTTCACACAGAGAAAAGGAAAAGTTAGTTAAACAGTCAGCAGTACAGTAATTCCATTTGGATCCAATGTGGCAATTCAACAGGGAGCTACCCGAATTAGTACTCACAACCTCCAGACAAGATAGGGTCCTTCAACGTCAGCAGGGCTACTCCTGAGCTCCACGAGCCCTCACACATTTATATGGTAAACAGCAACAGGCAAAGTCCTTTAATGACAGCAGGATTTAATGAGCTTCTCGAGCCTCCTCACACATTTATATGGTAAACAGCAACCGGCAAAGTCCCTTAATGGCAGCAGGACTTAACTTGAGCTTCGAGCTTCCTCACACATTTATATGGTAAAACAGCAACAGGCAAAGTCCTTTAATGGCAGCAGGATTTAACTTGAGCTTCGAGCCTCCTCACACATTTATATGGTAAACAGCAACAGGCAAAGTCCTTTAATGGCAGCAGGATTTAACTTAAGCTTCTGGAGCCTCCTCACACATTTATATGGTAAACAGCAACAGAGGGTACTACACCAGGCAGCTGCTTCCAATACTCCCACAAACTCACAGTCACTGAGATACTGCAGCGGCAGCTTCCACTTGTCTTCGGACTGAGCGATTCAAATTTCTCCAGTCCTCCTTCGGTCGAGCCTGGTGGGTAGCTGTACAGAGCACAGCCTCCTCTGACCGCCCGGGCGGGTTTCCTGCCCGCTGGGCCGAAAACACAAAACGGCCTTCCAGGCCTTCACGCCGCCTCCGCAAACACTCTTCAGCGCCAGAAGCACACAGCTCCTCTCCCTTCACCAACCACAACGCATCTGGCTCTCCACAGCTTGGGCACCCTCTTCACTCGAGGGACCCAATCCAATTGGTTGGTTGAGCCTGCCAGTCACTTCCTCTGCCTCTCACTTGGGCAAAAAGCGCCATGGCCCATACCTTTCCCAAAAACAAACAGCTCTTCTATTGGTCAGTCAACTCTGTGGGGTTCTAAGGAACTGATTGGTCCAATTCCACAATTCGGGACCAAAATGGAGGAAGCAATCGAAACTCTCTGTGCTGCAAAGTAAGGCAGGTTAGAACAACTATATTATCATCACTTCTACATGTTATTTCAGGCAACCATTCACATCCCCTATTAGGGCTCCCCCCGTACTACTAGCGGTGGCAGAAGGGAGCGCTTACTCTGCAGCCCGGGCGGGAGTCGAGCATGACCACACTCAAACCCCCTCCCATTTTAACTAATCCCGACTGCAACAGGCAACCCTTAAAGGGACAGTATACGGAGGCCTTAAAAAAGCACTCCACAAACCCCCATTCCGGCGGCTTTATGCCGATTACCAACCAGGCACAGGGCACATTAAGAACCCTCATTTGCAAGGGGGTTACACCCTCCCTGGCCTGGAAAAGCTTGGTGTCCACGCCAAGTAATTACCCTTAAGGCAAAGTAGGTAAATACCCCAAGTAACACTATATCACATTTCATCTTACATAAATATTAGATTTACAGTGCACTATAGTGTATACACATTATACATATAAAATCTTACACTTTTTAACCAGGTCATAGGGTCCTACCCATGACCCCGGACTGAGGGGCTCCCTCTTCTGTTAGCTACTAACTGGTCCCCGGGGCAGGGTGCCACACTCAAAAGGCTTTACTAATAGTCTGGAGTTATCCCCAAGGCTAATTTAGGCAAAGAACTTGGGACACATATACCCCTTGTGAACCATTTAAGGGCAGGTCCACTGGCTGACCCAGGGATTCATAACTCAACTTGATTACTGGCCGTATCTGTCGGCCAGACTGCTCTAGGGGTCTCAGGGGACTCTGATCCTGGCCCTGACTCCACTCCCATGTCAGGACATTAGCAACGGAATCCCTTCAAGGATCTAGGCTCGATACTCATAATACTATCAGGGTCTTGACCTTCTATCCCTGAACCCACCCCACTGGGCTCATCTAGGGGCTGTCTAGTTACTAAAGGGGAACCATCAGGGCATTCAAAATATTCTTCCGGTTCTGGCATATCACTGGCTTGTTCCCCCACCTCACTCTCTTCTTCTGAAAAGTCAGATAACTCAGCCAGGCCAGACAGTTCAACCAAGCCTAAGGACTCAGCCCCTTGAGTTTGTCTGTTACCCCATTCATCTTCTGGAGGCATTTCCTCCGGGGACAAAGTAGAGGGCTCAACCAACACAGATGGGCCAGCTTCAGTTCCTGAGTTAATGAGGGGATTGCCCTGAAACAATTGGCTTAGTTCATAAGAGGGATAGTATTCAACATCATCTTCGCTGTCTTCTGACACTGAGTGTTGACCATCTCCTTCTGCAGGGGGGGTTGGACAAGGCTCCTTTGGTGGACTTGTTGAAGGCTCCACGGGCTTGGTTCCTCTCTTAGTAACAGATCTAGTAACGGGCCTGGAAGGAGTGGTAGAGGAAGGTTCCACTTCAATCAAGATCTGCCCAATTGGCAGCAGATGATTTCTGTGTATGGTTTTCACATCTTTCGAATTGTTTTCAGGCTGCACTTTATACACAGGTAGGTCTGCCAGCTGTCCCACAACAATATGAGGGAGGTGATGCCATCGGTCGGCAATTTTATGTTTGCCATGCAGTACCAGATTTCTCAACAACACTCTATCCCCTTTTCTCAACTCTACTGTTTTCACTTTTTTGTCATATCTCTCCTTGTTAGCCAGATTTCGTTTAGCAGCCATGGTCTGGGCCAGTTGGTAGGCATGATTTAATTGGGCCTTTAATTTCTGTACGTACTGTAGATGGTTTTCTGCTCGCACCCCATCAGGGGAAACCTCAAAACACACATCCACTGGCAATCTAGCCTCTCTTCCAAACATCAGTCAATAGGGGGAGAACCCTGTGGCATCACTTTTTGTACAATTGTAGGCGTGATCTAGAGTGCTAATCTGTTGGCTCCATCTCGATTTATCTTTGGATTGTAAAGTGCCCAGCATGTCAAGCAATGTATGATTGAACCTTTCAGGCTGAGGGTCTCCCTGCGGATGGTAGGGGGTGGTTCGTAATTTGCGTACCCCCCACAAAGATAGCATCTCTTTAATCAAGTGACTCTCAAAGTCCCTTCCTGATCGGAATGAACTCCATGAGCCCCATAGTGGATGAAAAAATTTCAACAAGTATCTTAGCCACTGTAGTTGCTTTCTGATCCTTGGTCGGGAAAGCCTGTGCATACCGGGTTAAAAGATCAGTGACCACCAATATGTTGCTAGCACTTTTCAGATCAGGCTCTAAACTCAGGAAATCAATACAGACCAGTTCCATAGGAGCACTAGTAGTAATGTTGACCAAGGAGCAGCTCTCTGGGGTAACGCTTTCCTTTGCAAACAACGACCACAGGTCTTGACATACTGTTCCACATCCGCACTCATCTTCGGCCAATAGAATCGAGCCCGTACCAAATCAAGTGTTCGATCTATGCCCAGGTGCCCCATCTGATTATGCAATGACCTTAGAACTAGTTCTCTGAAAGCTGAGGGCAGCACCAGTTGTTGTTGTTGCACCCGGGCCTCCTTACTCACAGTCTCTCTATATAGTAGTTGGTTGATCAGCTTTAATTTGGGCCCTTCTTTGTACAACAAGGTAGTCCGCAAGTCAGTGGAACACAGTTTGGATACATCCCTTCCAGCCCGCAAAACCTCTACAGCCGTTCTTATCATAGGGTCACAGGATTGAGTCTGTTGGAGATCATCATTGTTGAGTTGCGGCAGAGAGCTGGTGTCCAAGGCAGAGAAATGGCAGTAGGCGGCAGGTATACAGTTCTCTGGCGGCCCCAAACAATCTACCACACAGTCCACCATGTCAGGAGACACCTGTTCTTCCTTATCAAATTTCTGGCACAGGGCTCTTATGTCAGGCTCAGACAACCGGACCCATTCAGTCTGGGACACAGGCCTCGAGAGAGAGCATCCGCATCTATATGGTTTAAGCCCACGGTATTCTACAGTGTAATCGTAGGTGGTAGGCCAGAGAGAGCCACCTATGCCCAGTGGCATCCAATTTGGCTGAGGTTGTGCATAGGTCAGAGGATTGTTATCAGTCTTTACTAATATCTTGGCGCCATACAAATAGTCATGGAACTGATCAACAATGGCCCACTTCAAAGCCAAAAACTCTAATTTGTGCACCGAGTAATTCTTCTCTGACGGCGTCAGACTTCTACTGGCAAACGCTACAGGTCTCAGCCCATTTGAGTGCTCCTGGTACAATACAGCCCCCAATCCTTGCAGACTGGCATCAGTATGAAGAGTGTAAGGCTTGGCTGGGTCAGCATAGGCCAACACGGGTGCGTGGGTGAGTTGATATATGATGTCATGGAAAGCTTCCTCACACTCAGCAGTCCATCGATCCCTGAACATATCGTTTGGCTGAAAATACTTCTTTTCTATGTCAGTGTGCACACCCTTCTTATCTTATACTTTTTGTGAGTAGGCGGATACCCCTGGGTGAGATTAAGGAGGGGGCGAATCACTCGTGAATAGTCTCTGACAAACCGCCTATAGTAGCCACAAAACCCCAGGAATTGTTGTGGCTCTTTTAAATTCCTAGGTTGAGGCCAAGTGGTCAACGCCTCCACCTTGCTAGGGTCAGTCTCTATGCCTTCAGTGGACACTATGTGGCCCACATATTTCACGGAAGTCTGGAAGAATTGACACTTGTCGATAGACAACTTAAGGCCGAAATCCTCCAACCGATTCAGGACTTTGAATAATCGTTGCTCATGTTCTTCCAATGATCGGCCAAACACTATAATGTCATCTAAATAGACCAAACACTCGAGTAGGTTCATGTCCCCCACAGCTCGTTCCATCAAGCGCTGAAAAGTGGCTGGGGCACCCGAAATTCCTTGAGGCATCCGGACAAACTCATAAAAGCCCAAAGGGCAAATTAAAGCAGTCTTCTCCTGGTCGTCTGGGGCCATCGTGATCTGATAGTATCCGCTCCGAAGATCCAACACAGAGAACCACTTACTACCATTCAAACAATCCAAGGCATCTTGTATGCGGGGCATGGTATATTGATCCGGAATAGTCCGCCTATTCAAAGTGTGATAGTCTACACACATCCGAACTGCCCCATTCTTTTTCCTTACTACTACAATGGGGGAGGCATAGGGGCTCCTAGACTCTTGAATTACACCAGCAGCCAACATTTCTTGCAGATGCCGCCGTACATCATCTATGTCAGCGGGAGCCAGATGGGATCTCTCTCGGAAGGGTCTTTCGTCGTGCAATCGAATGTGATGCTCAGCCCCTTGTACACATCCTACATCCCACTCCTTCAGGGAAAAAACCTGATTCCTCTTGGCAAGCCTCTCACTGACCCTTCGCTTCCACTCAGTTGGCAGCGGAGAGTCACCAAAGTCAAACAGATCAGGAGCAACTCTATCACCCGTCTGAGAACTCTTTCTATTTGGTAGTACAGCAGTATCCGCACAATGAACGCTAGCCAGGGTGCACCCTCTTCTTATCCAGATCTCTTTATCAGACACATTGTGCACTTGAACCATCACCTTCTTAACGTAAGCATGGGCTCTAGCCGGCAGAATGCTGGGTCTGAGCAACAACCCCTCAGGTAATCCTCCCTCCGCAGGCGCATCCAACATCAACAACTTGTTCTTGACATCTGTTTTTAGTCGTATCTCTCCATGCAGAACACATTGCGCATTTGGGGCAAGTACCATGGGGGCTGGATCCTTTTTCCATACCACTCCCACAGGGTCTTCAAGTTCCTCCAGACTACCCTTCTCCTGAGTGGCCCTGACCTTTTGAATCACAGCCGGTATGCTCAAAGCTCACCTAGATTGAAATGTTCGCTTCTCTGAACACAACTGGGCCAATCGTCCAAACATGTGGGCATTTGTTCCAATCAACAAGGGCACCCCATCGTATAGTCCAGTGGGCGGGCAAACTAGCACTAAGGTTTCCACTTGCTCATCTATTCCATTTACAGTTGCAGAGAACGATAACCAGACATGGATGTACCCCAAATACGGATAAGCCTTGTCGCTCAACCCCCATACATATAGACCAGTTAGAGGCTGCAGGGGCACTTCAGATAAGTGTGCTTGGTACCAGTCCTGAAACATGATGGTCACCTGGAAGCCACTGTCCAATACAGCTCTAGTGGGAATTCCGTTCACCTGCACCCGGGTCTCCATAGATGGCCCGACCACATCGGACCAGTTGGGGGTAGCAACATTGTTAGCCCGGCGGGCATGGGCCTGAGTCACACAACTTTTCTTGGGGGCCCGAGACTGGGTCTGGCGGTATCGAGTGATCAGTCTGCTGTTAACTTTTCTTAAATTCTCAGGCCTCTGGCAGTCAGGCTGGAAATGCCCATCTTCCCCACAGTGATAACAAAACTTAGGGTCCCGGGGATCACTATTCTGAGGTGGGCCCTGGGGGAAGCTCTCTAGGGCTAGGTTTTGGGGCTCTACATGACTCAGGGGCCCCAGGCCGGGTAGGGTACACAGTAGACTGCTTTAAGTCCCTCACCAATTCCCGTAAATTCCTGATCTCAGCCCTCAACTCACCCTCCACGTAGGGGTCAGAGGAAACAACCCGCATCCCCACAGTACCTGGGAAATCTGGGGACCCCTCGGACCCTCCAGGCGAGCCAGTCTCCTCAGGGGTATTAGTTTCGGGAGTCCCACTAGGGTTCACGGCCCCCACACAGGGTTCCCACCCCTCTTCATCAGTCTCCACGTCCCGAATTTCCCTCATCAATTGACAATATTCAGGCGGGGTGGCCCGCCGATCATGCAACTTGACTTTCAGCAGCGTTACACTAGAGAATCTGGCAGACTTTAAAACATGTTCTAACTGAACCTGATTTAGGGCTGTAGCAGTGATTCCCCCTTTTCTATAAGCCTCTGCAAGGCCCTCTCCACTCTAGTAACAAAAGCGGACAGTTTTTCATTTCTCCTCTGCTTAGCAGACCTGAATTTCCATAATAAATCTTCACCAGTCTCTGTACTCCCAAAAACCCCTTCCAAAGCAGAGAGATACTCTGCAGCGATGGCTTCCGGACGGGTGGCCCGGAAGAATCTAATGGCTTCTAAGGCAGGACCCCGCAGACTCTCCATCAGCCTCTTCCATTTCTCCCCCTCGGAGCATTGCCACTCCTGGACCAAAGGGGTGGTGTAGTCCATCCAGGCCTCCAGGTCATCTTCCCCGGAAGGCACTGGTACCGCGCCAGAGAAAAGTTTTAATTCTACGGTAGGAATCTAGCTGTATGGAGGGGACTGCCAAGGGCAGAGAAGCCAACACTGAACTCTTGGGTGGGCAAGGGGATGTGCCGGGGAACCCCGAGGGGTAGTATCACTGGACATATCCAAGGCTTGTAGCAACTCCTGGGTAGTCCTTCCCTCCACAGCTAACAATTTAAGCAGTTTATCCTTAAAACTGTTCATTTGAGGAGACCCCCCAGGAGTGACTGACCCACTTCGGATATGGATTAACCTCCACCACTGGGACGCACCCTCCAGGTAAAGTACAGGAGGTACCTGCTCAGGGTCGATGGCCACACTGCATAGGAGTAGCACCTGCAATGTCTGGTCAAGCAAATCAGCCATACGCCCTTTCACTTTAACCTTACCCAAACAATTTACCCGTTCTGCAACAGAGACAATATCAGCAGCTGAGGTACCCAAGGGCACATCTAACAATAATACAATCTTCTGGGAATCTAGCTCTTCGGCCTCACCCCAGCCCATCAGTTTGTGGACCATGGTTTTAATGGGTCCCAGCTTAATTTTTTCCAACATATCCCCTTCCATTTTTTCCATCTTTGGGGTATCTCCTCACTGAGCCACTAGGGGACGCTAATCCCAGCGGTGCCTCCAATTTGTAACCCGCAGGGGGTGCTACCCTTAGGGCTACTACCCCTGTCTGCCCCCACAGAGGCAGGTTGAGGGGCCCGGATCCGTTGACGGGTGCCTCCACCCAGAGGTCGGGGTTAGCACAGTTAAGACTACCACGGTTACAGCCCTCTGAGCTACTGCAACCCCCCTTTCGTCCCACTAGTGACTCACACTGGGTACCAACAATTCTGTTCCCCAGTACACTTACCCAAGGAAAATATAATCCAGTCCCCTTTGGGGACCCCCTGTAAAGTAAGGCACAGTTATGTTGCAATCACCAAGCAGCAGTTCACCATTAATGTACACAATAGCTAGGATATAGCTGTACAAAAACAATCTGATTTATTCAGGGGGAAAACAACAAGGACAGGGGGAATCAAGTTAATTAGCTTATCACTAGACTTATCTACCTAGGGCTCTGTGCACAGGCCTATCCCTACAAGTTACTGTCCCTGGGTACCCAAGACCTAGTGGCTAGTCCAAACCGTGGCAGCTGGTAGGGACCCTTTCACACAGAGAAAAGGAAAAGTTAGTTAAACAGTCAGCAGTACAGTAATTCCATTTGGATCCAATGTGGCAATTCAACAGGGAGCTACCCCGAATTAGTACTCACGACCTCCAGACAAGATAGGGTCCTTCAACGTCAGCAGGGCTACTCCTGAGCTCCACGAGCCTCCTCACACATTTATATGGTAAACAGCAACAGGCAAAGTCCTTTAATGGCAGCAGGATTTAACTTGAGCTTCTCGAGCTTCCTCACACATTTATATGGTAAACAGCAACAGGCAAAGTCCTTTAATGGCAGCAGGATTTAACTTGAGCTCCTCGAGCCTCCTCACACATTTATATGGTAAACAGCAACAGGCAAAGTCCTTTAATGGCAGCAGGATTTAACTTAAGCTTCTCGAGCCTCCTCACACATTTATATGGTAAACAGCAACAGAGGGGTACCACACCAGGCAGCTGCTTCCAATACTCCCACAAACTCACAGTCACTGAGATACTGCAAAGGCAGCTTCCACTTGTCTTCGGACCGAGCGCGATTCAGCAATTTTCTCCAGTCCTCCTTCAGGTTGAGCCTGGTGGGTAGCTGTACAGAGCACAGCCTCCTCTGACCGCCCTTGGCAGGTTTAAATCCCATAGGAGCCGAAAACACAAAAGCAGCTGCTTCAGCCTCTACGCTTCCCATACAGACACTCTTCATGCAGAAGCACACAGCCTCTCCTTCACCAACCACAACGCATCTGGCTCTCCACAGCTTGGGGCACTCCTCTTCACTCGGGCGTGACCCAATCCAATTGGCTGGTTGAGCCTGCCAGTCACTTCCTCTGCTTCTCACTGGGGCAAAAAAAGCGCCATGGCCCATAATACCTTTCCCAAAAACAAACAGCTCTTCTATTGGTCAGTCAACTCTGTGGGGTTCTAAGGTACTGATTGGTCCAATTCCACAATTCGGGACCAAAATGGAGGAAGCAATCAAAACTCTCTGTGCTGCAAAGCAAGGCAGGTTAGAACAACTATATTATCATCACTTCTACATGTTATTTCAGGCAACCATTCACATCCCCTATTAGGGCTCCCCCCGTACTGCTAGCGGTGGCAGAAGGGAGCGCTTACTCTGCAGCCCGGGCGGGAGTCGAGCATGACCACACTCAAACCCCCTCCCATTTTAACTAATCCTGACTGCAACAGACAGCCCTTAAAGGGACAGTATACGGAGGCCTTAAAAAAGCACTCCACGGACCCCCATTCCGGCGGCTTTATGCCGATTACCAACCAGGCATAGGGCACATTAAGAACCCCCATTTGCAAGGGGGTTACACAAACTTTTTTTTAAAATGAAAGCTTGGAGACCGATCAAGATGTACAGACTCTAATGATATAGTTTTTCTGTGCTGCCACATGCATACACATGTTGATATAATATGTTGTTAAAAATGACAAGGCTTTAAATATTTAGTGAACCATTTTTTTAATCAATACAAAATATGTTCATAACTGCTTTAAAATCTAATAATAACATGAAAAATGTCATGACTGTTTTAAACAAAAATAATAAAAAAATATTTTTTCTGAATTTTGGTATTAGTCCCCATAATTTTATTAGTATCTATATAACTATAATGCCCATAAACATTTATCTTCTGTCTTAAATCACGTGGCAAACTTTCCAGTCCCCCAAGCAGCAACAATTCTTCTTCATTAGCGTTGAAAGATAATAAAACATGAGCTTAGTGCCTGGAAGTGGACGATGATCTGGGAGAGACCTCACCCAACGCTGCATGTGAAAAACTTAACATGTATACACAAAGGGACAAGCATAAACAAAGAGGGCAAAACACAATGACAAGCGAAAAAACTCCATTATGGGCCCAATATTAAAAAGGTTAGAGCACGCACTCCTAGCTGGCTCATATTCACCCCTCAGGCATAGCGGTAAAGCGGTATGCTGAAAGGTTTGTGGTAGCAGTAAACTGCTGTCAAAGCAGCTCTATTTACTGCTGCTGCAAACCACCTCTTAGGTGGGCACTATGCCTGCCCCCCAAAGGCAAAGCAGCTGTACTGCAGCTGTTCACCCCCGATCTCCCATTCTAATGTTAACATAAATCCCTCCTGTCTATAATAATAATCGTAATGATAATAATAATAATCCTTATTTCGTAAGTGCAATTCAAAATATCAAAGCGCTTTACAAAAGAACACAAATAAATAAGTCATAAATAGTTAAAATACAAGCAGTAACCCTAAAATCTATCCTTATTAATTACTCATCGCAGTAGGCAAGACTGAACAGGTTCGCTTTCAGTGTGGCTTTAAAGCTCTCCACCGTCAGGCACTCCCAAACCGTACGAGGTACAGAATTCCACAGGGTAGGGGCTACATAAGCAAAAGCTTGAGCACCAGACGATTTCAACCAAACCCTGGGAACCTCCAGCAATCCCTCATCAGTGGAGTGGAGTGGCACAGAGTCTCTTGCAGGTAGCGCCGTCCCTGTTCATGTAGGGCTTTAAAGGTCAGCAAACTGACCTTGAAGGTGATCCTCCACTACACTGGCAGCCAGTGCAGCTCACACAGCACAGGTGTAATATGGCTAGATCAAGGAAGCCCAGTCAGTAACCTGGCTGCCAAATTCTGCACTAGCTGCAGCTGGCAAACATTGACCCCCGGCAGCCCTAGGTAAAACAAGTTGCAGTAATCCAATCGGGAGGTGACAAAGGCATGGACCAATGTCAGCAAGTCATCTGGCAGAACCAGGTGTTTAATCCGGACGATATTCCTCATGTGGTAAAATGAGGTCTTGAGAACGGATGACACCAGAGCCTTCTTGGTCAACCCCTCATAAAGAATAATGCCCAGACTCCGCACCCGATCAGAAGTCCTCAGCTGGCAGTCCCCTAGTACAAGACCAGTTGCCTGACCTGCTGAAGGCTCCTCAGCTCACTGACTCGGATCCACAACCAACACCTCAGTCTTGCCTGAATTTAGCTTTAACCAGTTGGCACTCATCCAACCCTGGATCTCAGATAAGCAGCTGTTAAATACTGAGACCACTATACCCTGTTCTGGTGCCAAGGACATGTACAGCTGAGTATCATCAGCATAGCAGTGAAAACTCAACCTGTACCACCTTACAATGTCCCCCAGTGGCAACACGTACACCGTGAACAACATGGGGACAGCACAGAGCCCTGCGGCACCCCACATGGCAGAGAGAATGGGTGATAGGAATAAATTCCAGACACCGCTCTCTGAAACCTGTCAGTAGGGAATGATTGAAACCACCGGAGGACTGTACCCAACAGTTCACAGATAACCCGCAGGTGCTCCAGCAATATCCCATGGTCCACGGTGCCAAATGCTGCAGAGAGATCTAGGAGGACAAAGATGGAATGACTCCTCCAGTCTCTCGCTATAAGAAGGTCATTGAGCACCCGAACAAGAGCAGTCTTGGTACTGTGCCTCTTTCTAAATCTCAACTGGAAGGGATCACAGATGTCATGGATGGCAAGATGGTCCTCCAGCTGCATTGCAACCACTTTCTCAATAACCTTCCCTGTAAAGGGAAGGTTAGAGATCAGTCTATAGTTATCAAGACAGTCCAGGTCAAAATAAGATTTCTTAAGGAGTAGAACCACCATTGCCTCCTTTAGGGAGTCAGGGAAAACCCCCAGTCTCTAATGAACATTGGACAAGCTCAGCTAGGAGCGGGCCGATGACTTCAATGCATCCCACAAGGAGACACGTCGGGCCCGGATCTAAACTACAGTAGGTCGGCCACCTATTCTGGATGACCATCATGACATCCATGATCCACCTGGTCAAAAGCCGACCAGACAGACTGAGGTGCCGCAACCTTGAGACGATCACCGCCGCTCCCACTGGAGGGAGCCGAGTAGATCTCTGACCCGATGTCAGCAATCTTATCTGCAAAGAAGCGAGCAAACTCGTCACACTTCTCCTGTGATAAGGTTCTCCATAACTGCAGACATGCTGGACTGCAAAGTCTATCCACAGTTCTGAAGAGCTGAGCCGGTTGGGTCTGTGCATCTGTAATCTCACCAGATAGGAACTCTGCCTTCTTACGTGAGATCACAAATTGATAGTTTTCATAATGTGCCATCAATCTAAGCTTGTTGGCATCTAGGCCAGATTTCTGCCAGCAATGCTGCAGCCTTTGCCCAACCCTCCTCCTCTCCTTCAAAGTCCCATCAAATCATGGGGCATGAGGGAGAGCGGAGCGCGGGTGAACACGGACTGGAACAACGGAATCCACAACCACCACCATGGCCTTATTATAGGCCTGAAGTACATGTTCTGAGTCCACGCTTGCACACGGAAACTGCAACAGGTCCAGGACCGCCATCAGGCCTTCTGGAGTCAAACCCCTTAAAGGGTGGTACTGGACCATCTCTACAGGGGCAGACCTTTAGGAGGGTTCCTGGATATTGAACCTGATGGTGCAATGGTCAGACCATCCGACTGGTTCCACCACCAAGTTGGTGCTCTCCATACCCAGTAGGAAGACCAGGTTCAATGAGTGGCCCGAACTACGGGTCATAGAGGAAACAACCTGTATGAAGCCCAATGAATACATCAATTGAAGGAAATCTTGTTCAAGGCCAGAGTTCGTCGTCGATCTAGTGGTAGCCCACCCTGATCGCCCGGTTCATATTATAAACGTATGCCCTGATGGACTAGTGTAACCCCTCAAGGACATGTTTCACAGTATACAGACATTCCCTGGTGTCTAGTAGCCCCCCCCATTCCCTGGTGTCAAGTGCTTCCCACCTCCCCTCGATCAGGTGCTGATAGGAAGCAGGAAAGTTCAAGCCTCCCCCCACAAAACATGGCAGGTAGTAGGGTAAACACTGAGGTACAGAGCTTGACAGAGGGCAGGACAGGGGTAAATGGAAAAATAGACTAGTGCAATAAGAGTAGGGATGGGGTAAAAAAGGATAAAGCCAAAATTAAATGGAGGGCAATGAGCACCAATGCCCGTAGTCTGGGAAACGAGCTTCCTGAGCTAGTAGCCCTGATGGAAGAGGAACACTTGGATATTGTGGCAGTCACAGAAACATGGTACACGGAGAACCATGACTGGGATGTCAACATACCAGGGTACGCAATCTACAGAAGGGACAGGGAGGGTAAAAGAGGAGGTGGAGTAGCTCTCTACATAAGGGAAGGGATCAAAGCTACAGAACTAAAAAGTAAAGGGGGAGGACAAGAGGCACTCTGGGTCACCTTGGAGACAGGGAATGGCATCACAATCTGCACAGGGGTCGTATACAGACCCCCATCTCAAGGGGAGGAAATGGACAAGAAAATGATAGAGGAATTCTCAAAATGGCTGAAAAAGGGGAGATACTGTTGATGGGGGACCTGAATATGCCAGATGTTAACTGGACGACATGGACTGCAGCCACATCCAAGAGCAGGGTCATTCTCGATGCCCTACAGGGAGCATGCCTTAGACAGCTAGTGGTGGAACCCACTCGGAAAGGAGCAATATTAGACCTGGTACTCTCAAATGGAGAGAGGATCACAAATTGAGAAGTCAGTAGACATCTGGGAACAAGCGACCACTGCACAGTGTGCTTCACAATAAACACAACCATGGAGACAAGCCATACAAAGACAAGGATACTGGACTTCAGAAGGGCTGACTTTGGCATAATGGGTGAATACCTGAGGAATACATTAGCAAATGGCCAGAAAGGAGGGGTGGAAGAGCAATGGAGAAAAATCAAAACTGTCATCATGGAGGCAACAAGCCTTTGTGTGAAACAAATAAAGAAAACAAAGCGGAATAAAAAAAACACTATGGTTCTCAAAAGAGGTGTCAGGGAAGGTTAAGGAGAAAAAGGCTGCATTCAAAAAGTACCAGGAATCACAGAAGGAGCACGACAGGGAACTGTAACAATTAAAGCAGAAAGAAGTGGGGAAGGTAGTAGAAAAGCAAAGGCCCAAACCGAGGAAAAGATAGTCAACTCAGATAAGAAGGGGGATACGACCTTTTAAAGGTACATTAGGGAGCATAGAAAGGTTAAGGGAGGGATAGTGAAGATTAATAAAGGAGAGGGGAGGTGGGCAGAGGGAGACAGTGAAAAGGCAGAGATACTGAATGAATACGTTTGCTCAGTATTCAAAAAAGAAGAAGAGGAGGAGTTGCCTAAACCAAACAATAGCAGCACTCTGGGTAGTGGGGTTGACGCCAGTCCATTTACAGAAGAAAGAGTCCTGAAAGAACTCCTAAAACTCAAGATGGACAAAGCAATGGGGGCCTGATGGGATTCACCCTAGAATCCTAAAAGAACTAAGGGAGGACCTAGTGACACCACTGACCACACTTTTTAACAAATCATGGGAGGATGGGGTGGTACCTGAGGACTGGAGGAGGGCAGATGTGATTCTCCTTCACAAAAGTGGGAGCAAGGCAGAAGCAGTAAACTACAGACCTGTTAGTTTGACCTCAGTGGTGGGGAAAATGATGGAATCACTTCTGAAAGAAAGAAAGAATTGTTGGGTACCTAAAGGTCAGTGGGGCACAGGACCCAAAGCAGCATGGATTCACTGCAGGAAGGTCATATCAGACGAATCTAATCGATTTCTTTGACTGGGTGACCAAAGTAATAGACCAGGGAGGGGCCATGGATATGGTCTACCTAGACTTTAGCAAGGCATTTGACACAGTCCCGCACAAAAGATTAATAATCAAGTTAGCCAGCCTGGGAGTGGGTCCTAGGGTGGTAGCCTGGGTAGCAAACTGGCTGCACAACAGGACACAGAAAGTAATAGTGAATGGAACACATTCCAAAGAAAGGGGGGTTACTAGTGGAGTACCTCAGGGCTCAGTACTGGATCCAGTCCTCTTTAACGTCTTTATAGGTGACATTGCAGAGGGTCTGGAAGGAAAGGTATGCCTCTTTGCAGATGACACAAAGATCTGTAACAGAGTTGATACACGGGGGGGGGTAGAAAGGATGAGAAGGGACTTGGCAAGGTTGAAGGAATGGTCAGACATATGGCAACTTAGATTCAATGCAAAGAAGTGCAAAGTAATGCACCTGGGAAATAAAAATTCAGAAGAGTACACAATAGCAGGGGAGGTACCAACAACAATAATGGAAAGGGACCTGGGGGTAGTCATATCAGATGATCTAAAGGTGGGAAAGCAATGTGAGAAGTCGGTAAGGAGGGCCAGGGGGATACTGGGATGCATAGGGAGGGGCATGACAAGTTAAAAAAGGGAAGTGGTTATCCCTCTGTACAGACAGTTGGTGAGACCCCATCTGGAGTACTGCGTGCAGTTTTGGAGACCTCATCTATGCAAGGACATAGGCAGAATGGAAGCAGTCCAGAGGACGGCAACTAAAATGGTGCAGGGTCTACATCAGAAACCATAAGAACAGAGACTGAGAGAGCTTAATATGTATACCCTTGATGAAAGGAAGGACAGGAAGGACATGATAGAAACTTTTAAGTACCTCAAGGGAATCAACAAAGTCCAGGAGGGTAGCATCTTTCAGAAAAAGAGATGTGTAAGAACAAGGGGCACAATTTAAAGAGGGGGGCGGCTCAGGGGTATGTGAGGAAATTGTTTTCACGGAGAGAGTGGTGGACGATGGAACCACCTTCCTGGAGAGGTTGTGGGGTTTAAAACAGTGGGGGAATTCAAACATGCATGGGACAGACATAAGGCAATTATAGTGGGGGGGTTGAAGGAAGTAGGCTGTTGGTTAACTAGAATCTGCAGCTTATCCAATAGGTAGGGAAATGGGCAGACTGGGTGGGCCAAGTGGTCCTTATCTGCTGACAAAGTCTATGTTTCTATCACCCATTTTGCGAGAGTATCAATGGCCTGATGTCCAGTGGATCCCCAACCCGATGATCCATTTTGCAAGAGTACCTATGCTCTACTGTCCAGTGGTTCCCACTGCCCCCCCAACCCGAGACCTGTTTACAAAATTACAATGAAGCAATGGTGGTCCAGTTTCCCCCCACCACCTCCCCGCACACACACCCTTACCCGGGTGGCCGGTAATCATCTATGCTTGATACTGCGACCAGCACAGCCCTCCTCTCACTTATTTGGCCAGCCGCTGTATAGGTTGTCAGTCAGCGCACATACAGTACAGCTGATATGGCAGCTGGCCAAGGAGAAAGTGAGAGTAGCACTGTGCCAGTCACCATTTTTTTTTTCCTTTGTCCCCCAGGGGCCACTGATCTGCCTTACCTTCACGTCATGGCTTCACCCTCAGGTCTGTCCGCCGCGCGTCCCTCGGACTACCTCCGGCGACCTCATTCCGCCTGCGGTTACCCCTGCACTTACCTCAGGCGACGGGAGGGGGGCACTCCGGAGCTAACAACCCACCCACTCAGGATCCGGTACTGTTGCGCACCCAGGCCGGGAGAGTCCGCTGCGGAGACAGCCATCATGCCGCGACCAGTGCCCTACATTTTCCACTTTTTCCACCCCTAAGCGGCTGGCATGCAATAGCGTAATGGCCACGAACATGCGCGCATCCGCCACGTCTGGCCAGGCGTCAGCCCGCACTGCTGTACTTGTGCTCCCGGCAGCAGTGGTACCTCCGTCTCCACCGGGGTCGCCCTGCACCGGGATGCCCTTGATCCCCCCAGGGAAAGGAGAGAGCTGCCCATCGGACGCTCGATCCTATTCCCTCCCCGCCGACGCCCAGCACCCGGGCTCGTTCCCGAACCCGGGTCCCTGGTGTGACGCACCATTTAGAGCTTGGATGACCGCTGGCCACCTGGGTTGGGAAGCGGATGGTACAGTGGTGTCTCCCACAATGAAACCCAATTCTGCGGCATTTTGCAGCACTCTGCAAAATGCTGCAGCAGACTTACTGAATAAAGCAATGTAATTTAAATGGCAATTAGTCCCTATTGTCATTCAGAAAAATGTGACACTGTCAGGATGAAGTGAATGCCACAGTTTCCTGCATGACAAAGGGGCCTAATTGCCATTGAAATTACATTGCTTTATTCAGTAGGTCTGCTGCAGAATACTGTAGAGTGCTTTAAAAGTGGATTTCATCCTGGGGGATGCCACTGTATGTGAGCGGACATGTTGGGTGGGGGGGGGGACACTGGACTACCACATCTTCATTGTAATTTTGTAAACGGGTGGGAGGGGGACAACCAGACACCAGGGCATAGATACTATTGCAAAATGGGTGACTGGGGGCCGTGGCAACCAATGGACACCAGGGTATAGATACTCTTGCAAAACGGATGATGGGGTGGACCAGGGAATGCCTGTATACTGTGCAACAGATGCCAGAGGAAACCACTAAACCATCAGGGGTGTCCTCTGTGTGCTGTGAAAGGGGTGCAAAGGGCCTGCTGCAGCCCATGCAAGTGAGCCCAAAATGGGCATGCAAATGGCCCCAACTGTAGGAAAGCCTTTCAATTCCATTACATTTGGAAAACGTCATGAGTTGCAAGGTAAGTACAATTGTTACATCTTTAACTGTACATTTTATTGCTGGAAATCTGTATTTCAAATAGTGCTCACAGGAAGGACTTTGACATAGTGGCACTGCTTTTCACATATGCTCCCCTGCGCCTTGCAGTGAGATCTCTCATGTAGATTATCTCGCATAGGCCACGGTATTTAACCCCAAACTCAGACACTCAGATTCCACACCAGCACCAGACACAGATGAACCCCAGCCCGGCACTAGAATCTGGTTCAACCTATTCCCCCCAAAAGCAGTCTCATGCCCATGCCAACATACACATCCTTCAGCACCATCTCAGCATCAGATTCCCGTTTAACCCCTCAACTCCACCATGCTGCACTGTCTCAAGTCTACACACACACTTCAGCACCATACTCTGATTCAACCCCTCCAAGCTCTGCCTCAAGTCCCCCCCCCACACACACACCTCAGCACCACATTCTTGTTCAAATCCCCCAACCCACTCCAGTGCACTTTCTGAAGTCCAGACAAACAGGAAAATCTGTTGCCTCACAGTCCCCTTCACACTCCTACAAACGTCAAGAAAAAAATTTATTGTAAACCATACTGTAGTCATTACATCTGCACCCACATGGTTCTTTTTTATGATTTAAATTGTCCATGTTATTTTGTCTACTGCTTTTATCTTAAACATTGCAACACACCCCCACACCCCCACCCACACATCCACACATACCCACACACAGGCACGTGCACACACTCCCACACCACTATAACCGTAGCTGCCAATAGCCCTACCAATAAATTATTATAAATAAACACACCAGAGAAGAATAACAGAGGAGATCTGACTTCTGAACAGTAAAGCCCGACTCCCATCGCTCAACCTTTTACCTTGCAGCACAGCACAACACAGATAGCACCCCAACCCCCACCACCACTACTAATAAGGCTGGGCTCACATCTCCAGCCTCTTTATTTTGCAGCACATGAACATCAACAAGTTAGCAACTTCCACCCCATAAAGCCAGGTTCCCTTCTGCCTTTTACTTGACTTATAAAACATATGACCATTGGGAAGCTAGCAATATCCTCCCCCTTCCAATAAGGCCTGGCTCCCATCTGCTGTTTACCTGAGTTGCAGCACATGAGTATAGACAAGTTAGCGACACCCCCACCCAATAAGGCCAGGCTCTTAACTGTTAACAGTACAAATACCCTCCCCCAATCCCACCCATGTTTGCCGAGGAGACTTAAAAAATGATGGGGTCATTAGTGGACATCGAGAAGTCTGGAAAAAAAAAAGGCCCCAGTCTTTGATAATGCACAAGAAGTGTACCACTTATTGTTAAGTTTTATAGTTATATGGAAGGCAAACCCACCTAGGAATTGTGTGCAGGCCCCCCACCACCTGCACCAGACACTGGTTTGACCCAACATAAGAGTTTTCTATACCTCATGAACACAAAACAGTCTCAGCTCCCACCAACCCAGCCACAGATAAACCCATATCACAGCACAAGACCCTGGTTCAACCCCACTCCCCAGCAGAGGTCATAGTCTTGGCCCCCATCCCAAACCAGACACATGTTCTCCACCCCAGCACCAGACTCTGGTTCAGTTCAGCCTCTACAGCCCAGCACCAGATTCTGTCTAGATTCAACATCCCCCTCCCCAGTGGACAGTCTCAGTTCCATAACCAGACATAACTGATCCTCCATTCTAGCACCAGACTGTAGTTCAAACCAGCAGTGGACAGTTTCAGCACCCATCTACACTTTTCCCACCAAAACAAACACACACAGATTAACTGGTCAATTTAGGGGAGAATTATACCAGCACTTAACACAGGCCACTCTTCTGAAATAACAAGCAGCTATCAGTTACACACAAAGTCCAAACAAGCTCCTGCTTCACTGGCAAACCTAGAAGATCCATGTGGTCTGTTGTGGTCAAAGAGTCCCACCTCCCTCCCCACACACTCCTAGTCCTAGTTCCAAAGAAATACATAGTCCACAACACATTACCTTGAAGAACTGGACAAGGCAGCTGCTAAAAAAAAAAGAATATATGCGATTCCCCCTCTGGTAAAACAACAGCACCAATCTTCCTGTTGCTGCCTGGGTTTGATCTTCCTGGTCAGCCTGGCTTAACTACAACTGTCGCTCTGGAGGTTAGAGTAATGAGCTGTGAATGAGTTTGCTACATCCAGCAGACCTGGGTTTGATTCCCACAACCTCCACTTTCATACTGTGTGACTGAGCAACTCACTTAATCACCCCAGTGCTCCCGGGTCACTTGTGCCTAGTAGGCCTTACCTGGTTACCAAAAGAATAAAGAAAAGAAAGAAAGAAAACTGAACTCTGTCAAAGCCTCTTTGTTGCTTTTGTGGTCCTCCATGCTCTGGTGGTCTGCCTGCTGACATCCTCATTGTTAGATCGTTGCTCCAAAAGTTAGGAGCCAAAAACAGGAACAGCAAATGCCACAAATGAGCTCCGGCTGACGGAGCTGTTTGAAAACCTCACAGATCCATCCCCTCCAATAGACGTAGTCAACTGAGTGTAGTGCCTGATCGGTCCTAACTAATCAGAATACATTCCTGCTTGCTCAGTGCTTGTCACGCCGGTCCTGTTTCCAGTCCAGTAACCCCCTACTCCCCACTTGATCACTTCACTATTTCCCCACGTAGTTACGAGAAATATCTAATTAAACAGCATGACAAGGGTCACTTTACCACAAAGGGAATGGGGGAAATGGCACTGGGAAAGAAACAATAATATTACCTGCCCAAACTGCTACCCCAGGCTAGAAAATTTGTATGCATTATCATACACTACATACATCTGCTGAGGTCAGTGCCCCATTTGCACAATCTGAACAAATTTGTCCTAAGACAGAAGTTTTGAATGGTCATGCTGACCCAGAAAATACCTGGAGCCAGGAGTATGGTTTTGCTCCCTAGACCTCCAAGATGCATTCTTCCATATTCCAGTCAATCAATCCTACTGCTGGCGCCTCCAGTTTAAGGTGGAGGGGATTTTGTACCAGTTCAAGGTCATGCTGTTCGGCCTGTCATCAGCACCAAGGGTCTTCACTGAGTGCCTAGCACTGCTGGCAACCTTCCTTCAGTGTTGTGGCATCAGGATGTAACCGTACCTGGACAACTGGCTCATAGACGGAACATCCAGAACAGCTGTGGAGATGTCCAGGGATCTGGCGCTCCAATCTGGGGCCTTCTGATGACCCTGGCAAAGTTCACGACGGTCATCAAACTCACTGACCAACTTTCAGACAGGGCATCGGATCTTACCTTCTTTGCCCAATTATTTCAAGTTGGGCTATCATGCCCAGCTTGGGAATTCTATCGGCTGTTGGGGTACATAGCAGCTTCAACCAACCTGGTCCACCTGGCATGCTGGTAAATATGCCCTCACCAGTGGTAGCTGGACCACTAGTGGTCCCAGTGGCAAAGTCATCTGGGCCAGTTGATCCTGGTGAGCCAATCAATGTGGGATGCCATAGAGTGGTGGCAGTGTCCACAGAACCTGGAGAAGGGAATCATCTTTGTCTGCCCATGGTCATCCATCATGTTTACGATGGATGTGTCTGGGGAGGTGGGGGGGTTAGAGGGGCTAAGGAGTTCACCTAGGAGACCACAGAACCCACGGGGTTTGGTCCACAAGGGAGTCCTGATGTCACAGCAACCTGCTGTACCTTGGTGCACAGTGTCTGGCTCTGAAAGAATTTGCTGCCTTGATTCAGGGTTGGGTCACTGAGGTCCAGACAGACAATATGACCACCATGTTCTACCTAAACAAGCAGGGCAGCACACACTCCTTTCTGTGGTCTCAGGAGGCTTTCCACAAATGGTCCCCTGGTGGACAGCTTTCAGGCCAATCTCTAGTAGTTTATACCCCAGGAGAGAACAACCAACTGGCGAACCCTCTCAGCTAGGTTGGAGAGACATCACACAAGTGGCCACTGCACTAGGATATTGCAGAACAACAATTCTCCTGGTAGGGCACCCCTCAGGTGGAACTATTTGCCTCTTGGGTGAACAGAAAACTGAGGCTGTTCTGTGCCCAACCACCTCAGAATGAAACGTTGCAGGGGGATATCTTCTCTTGGTCCCGGACACCAGCTTTCGGAATGCTGCAGGGGGGGTATCTTCTCTTGGCCCTGGACCCCAGCCTTCTGTATGCCTTTCCTCCCTTCTGCTTGATTCACATGGTGGTGATCAAGCCCCAGAGGGACACAGCACAGTTGATCCTGATTGCTGCAGACTTGACCAGAGAGTTCTGGTACCAGGACCTCTTTAGCCTCAACAGCAGGTCCCTGTGGAGGTTTCTGTGTGGCTAGTGTTCTAGGCCTTGGATCTTTTGGAAAACATCCTCCATGTAGTAAAGGTGTCCTGAAAGGAATCAACTGGCAGAACATACACGTTCAGATGGAATAGGTTTTTCCTCTGGTGCCAAGGGAAGGATTGTGATCCTCTCACCTGCACAGTGCCCACAATCTTTGACTACCTTTGGTCCCTGTCTCAGCTGGGACTGTGAGCCATGACCCTAAAGGTGCACCTGACAGCCCTCTCTGCATACTAGGCACAGGCTGGTATGCAGACGGTGGAGTACACTTTTTCAAAGGCCTGGACCACTTGTCCCCTACGGTGCGTGAACCACCACCTCCTGGGAACTTACAGCTGGTTTTGGCTATGCTGATGGGCAAGCCATTTGAGCTCAGGCACAAGTGTGAGATGCCACTTTGGTATGGAAGACTGCCTTCTTGGTGGCTATTACATCAGCCAGTAGGATGAGAAGTCCAGACAACCTCAGTGGAGTCTCCTTATCTGATCTTCCACAAGGATGAATTTGTATTTTGCCACCATGTGAAGTTCCTCCCGAAGGTTGTGCCACAGTTGACCCATAAGCAGGTGATTAACCTTCTGGTTTATTTTGAAAAACAACCTCAGACGCCAACTGCAGGCTTCACACTCCAGATCTGGGGCAGGTGCTATCCTATTATAGGGAGTACATGGGGGTAATTCGCAGTCAGGCTTGGCAGCTGTTTGTCATGCATGTTGAAGCCGTGCCTGGCAGACTGACAGCAACGTAGACAATTGCCAAGTGGATCACATCCTGCAATGCCCTCTGCTATAAGCTGGCTGGTAGGAGTCACCCAAGGGGCTTGAGGCTTATTCCACCAGACATATTGCTGCTTCCATGACCACTTCCAGGAATATCCTCATCGAAGCGATATGCAGGGCTGCAACGTGCCCAAAAGCTCACTACAGCACTGACATAATTAGTTGTCGCAATGCTGCTTTTGAGGCCTCAGTCCTCCAGTCTCTATTCACCACAAATGGGTGCGTGCCTTGCTTCCACCCTGTCGAAAACTGCTAGGAGTCTGCCAGAGTGTGGATAAAGAAAGTACAGTTAAGTAAGTACTTACCGTAACAGTAGATCTTCGAGAACAGCTCTTGCAGCAGGTTACACCATTAGGACTGAAGCCGGCAGGCGCCAGGACCCCACGGAAATTTTCTAGCTAGCAGTATTCAGTGGGGACCGCCGCCGATGTCGGTCCTGCCCCGACGTCAGACGCAGTCCATAAGGAGGCGGTCCCCCAGAATCCCCAGTTCTCCCACCGGAGACTCCCGGCCTCTGGATGACATCAGAAGAGGAGACTGAGGATCCGCCATCAAATGGCAATCAGAGATGCTGAGAACACCTGATCCTAGGAGAAGGATGTTGGAATGAGAATCTACCTCCAGCGCAGATGGTGGGAGGGAAAGTACCTGCTACCAGAGCTGTTCTCGAGATCTACTGTTACGGTAAGTGCTTACATAACTGTACTATCTTACTTCGAGAAACAGCTCTTGCAGCAGGTTACACCATTAGGACTGATTCCCAAGCAATAATGGAAATCCCACACCATAGGGAGGAGGGAAGGTAGAAATCCTTAATGGAACCAAAGCCTAGGACAGAAGTCCTTGAAGGACTGCTAGACCAAAACCTGCTCTTCGCCTCGATGCAATATCCAGGCTATAATGCCTGATGAAAGTGTGCATGGAGCTCCAAGTAGCTGCAGCACAGATGGCCAAGGTGGGCACATTCTTTAGGGCCGCAAAGGAGGTAGCCACCCCCCTTGTGGAATGACCCTTGACCACGCCGTAAGGGTTTGTTGCGCTTCTGGTAACAGAACGTAATACATTGAATGAGCCACCTGGATAGTGACTGCTTGGAAACAGGAGCTCCCATCATCCTGAGGGCAAAGGAGACAAAAAGCTGGCCTGATTTTCGGTGGTGTTTGGTTCTGGTCAGGTAGTATTGGAGACACCTGTGCACATCTAGGGTGTGCAACAGGGCCTCTCTTCGATTAGAATAGTTGGGGAAGTACACTGGTAGATCGATGTCCTGATTAAGGGTGAGAGCTGAGACCACCTTAGGCAGAAACTTGGGATTAGTCTGTAGGGATACCCTGTCTTGGTGAAAAACCAAATAAGGCTCTTTGCACATGAATGCATGAAGTTCAGAAATTTTTCTGGCCGAGGTAACGGCAACTAAAAACAACGTCTTCCAAGTAAGAAGATGTAGCTTGCAATCCACGGCTGGGTTAAAGGGTGGCAGTGTAAGCTGCTCCAGGAAAAAGGGTAGATCCCATGGCGGAATCGGATCCCTAATCGGAGGTCTAAGGTGGAGAATACCTCTCAGGAAGGCTCGTGCCGTGTCCAACTGAGATATGGTGCGTTAGCCTATAGGACAATGATAGGCTGAGATGGCACAGAGGCGTACTTTGATTGAGGAGTAGGCCAAGCCTGTCTGAAAAAGAGACAGGAGGTAGTCCAAGACCAACTTTTCTGGACAGTTTTGAGGTGAAAACCCCCGCGCTTGAGCCCATAGGCAAAAACGGCGCCATTTCATGGCGTAAGTAGCATGAATCCACCAGAATGTCAGCTACTTCTTGCGAGACCCCGTGTTGCAAAATGGCTGTTTCTAGGAGCCAAGCGGCAGGCTCAGCGAACGAAGATCCGGATGGACCAGGGAGCCCTCCTCCTGAGACAACAAGTGAGAGCTGATTGGGAGAGGCACCAGAGGTTCCCGGGACAGCTGATGTAGTAGAAGGAACCAGATCTGCCTGGGCCAGAACGGCGCGATAAGTATCAGCATTGCTTGCTCTCTGCGAAGTTTCAGAAGAACCCTCTGGAACAACAGAAAGGGGGGAAAGGCATACAGGAATCTGCCCTCCCAGGAGAGGGACAATGCGTCTCGCCAGAAAACACCAGGCCCTGGATCTAGCGAGTGAAAATTGGGCAGTTTTGCGCTGGATGGCGACGCAAAAAGGTCTAACTCTGGTGTACCCCATCTGCGAAATAGATCCTCTACTACCTCCTGGAGTAATTCCCACTCATGGACTCTGGCCTGAGAGCGGCTCAGGCCGTATGCAATGATGCTGTCCACTCCTGGGACATGAACAGCAATAAAGTTTGCGCCGTGTTGCAAAACCCAATCCCACACCCTCAAGGCCTCCCTGCAAAGCAGGTAGGAATGGGTGTCTCCTTGCTTGTTGAGGTAATACATCACCACGGAATTGTCTGTTTGTAACAGAAGAGTACTCGGTGGAATCTCCGACTGGAAGGCCTGCAGGGCATAAAGAACTGCTCTCATTTCCAGGATATTTATGTAGAGATGAGTCTCTTGGGCTGTCCTCAGGCCCTGAGACTGGACACCGTCGAGGTGTGCACCCCATTCGAGCCCTGAGGCGTCTGTGGAGAGTGTCACAATTGGAGAGGGCGCAATGAAGGGGACCTCCACCGATAGATTCTTCGGATCTAGCCACCATTGCCAATCCCGGATTACGGCCTTCATGATCCAGATTAGGAGCTGCAGGTGGTCTTGCTTTTGATCCCATTGGACCCATAACATCCACTGGGTGACCCGCATGTGGAGACGAGCAAGCGGGACTGTTGCAATGGCCACAGCCATGTGTCTGAGCAGGCAAAGGATCCATCTGGCAGGAACGGTCTTCTTCGCCAAAATGTCCCTGATGAGGGATCTGATGTATTCCGCTCTGTCCTGGGGAAGAAAAGCTTTCCCCTGGACGGTGTCCAGAACTGTGCCCATGAACTGCAGAGTCTGTGATGGAACCAGGCGTGACTTCTACTGATTGATCATGTTGCCCAGCGTCTCGAACAGAGACTGAGTATAATGAATGGCGGACATCAAGGCCTCCCGAGAGGGCACCATGAGAAGCCAGTCGTCCAGGTAGGGGAACACGTAGTGGCCTTGTCTCCTCTGAGTCGCTGCTATGACCGCCATACACTTCATGAATACCCGAGGTGCCAATGACAGTCCGAAGGGGAGGGCTCGGAACTGATAATGGTGGCCCTGAAACTCGAGGCGCAGAAACTTCCTGTGCACTTGAGCAATGGGTATATGCAGGTAAGCGTCCTGCATGTCCAAGGATGCTAGAAAGGCGCCCTGCTTGAGCATGGGACTCAGACCTGGGAGGGTCACCATGTGGAAGCGTTTGTACAGGATCGACTTGTTGAGGTCGCTGTGGTCCAGTGTCGGATGGAGGTCCCCTGTTTTCTTGGGAACCAGAAAGAAGTGAGAATAATACCCTGCACTCCTCTGGTTCCATGGTACATGCTCTATCACTTCTTTTCCCAGAAGCGTGAGCACCTCCTGCTGTATGAGCAGGGCATGCTGACCTGAGTAATGGGAAAGCAGAGGAGGTCTTGCCAGTGGGTGGTCGAGAAATTCTATGAAGTGACCTTTCTTGACCAACTGGAGAACCCACTGGTCAGTGGTAATCGACTACCACCCTAAAAAGTGGCGAGCGATGCGACCCCCAATCTTTTGTGCCTGTTGATCCAGAGGAGGGGCAGGGGCCGGGAAGGAGTCATGCTGTGGCAGCACTGGTCCCTGCAGGCTGGGCCAGTTTAGTGTAGTGTTGGGCTCTGCCTGGGGACGACTTAGCCTGGGTTTTCTGCTGAAAGGTGCCCCCTTTGTTGCTGGCAGGAACATGGCTGCTGCCTTTGTTGCCAGCTGTGAAAACGGCTCTGGTTCCTGCGAAAGGAACCAGGCCTGTATCTGTACATGGCCTGTACAGACCTGACTGCCTTCCCAGCGTCCTGGAGTTTGGTGATAACCTTCTCCGAGGGTTCACCAAAGAGTACTTTGCCGTTGTAGGAGATGTCAAAAATGTTCTTCTGTACGTCCGGGGTGAAGCCGAAGACACGAAGCCAAGAGTGTTGCCAGAGACAGACGCCTGAAGCTGCAGCTCTGGCGGAGGAGTCCGCAGAATTGTATGCGGCTTGTAGTACTTGGGTACCCCACATCAGACCCTGTGCGGAGAAGGTTTAGGAGCTCCATCTTCTGATCACCATCTGGAAGTTTATCGACCAGGTCCTGGCCCTGTTCCCATAGGGTGTTCTGAAACTGTACCATGTGGGTTAGGTAGTTCAGGGACCTGATGGAGCATGTAGCAGCCGCATACATGTGTCTCCCCAGGGCATCCAATTGTTTGGATTCCTGGTCCGGTGGCTGTGTGCTCATGTGTTACGTCTTTGGGACCGGTCATGTGAGGCCGTAATGACCAGGGAGTCTGCCAGAGATTGTTGAGCCAAGTACTGGTCCTCTCTTGAGGCCTTCTACAGGCGGTCAGCTTTCTTTGGCACCGCAGGAGTGGAGTGCGGACGCTTTCCATGCAGCCTTGGTGATGTCCGCAAAGGTGTCCACCAAGGGTGGCACTACCACAGGCTTTGGGTCTTTCTGCCAAAGATAACGGGCAAGGCACTATCTTTCGGGGTCGAGGTCTTCAGCATCCCATCCCATGTTGTCCTGGATGTGCCTCATGATCTCAGAGAAAGAGGGATCATCCGGAGGAGACCTGGGCAGGTCATGCGGGTCAGGTGATGGAATGCTGAGTGGAGAAGGAGATCTGGAGTAATCCGAGGTATCCGATCTGGAGTCCTCCCCTGACTGAGTATACCGATGACATCTGGGTCGCTTGCGGCTGGGAGACCCTGATGGAGATCTTGAGGGAAGCCTTCTCCGATCCTTGGATCTACCCCTGGGAGGTGGAGTCTGCTCCTTAGGGGTTGGTGGTCATCCTGCTGGCCCCTGTGGTGGAGGAGGGGGCGTAGGAGGTGAAGGAGTAGGAGGAGTCCCACCAGAAAGTAAGGAGGTCCTTTACTTCTTGCAGGTTCATTTCCGACGACGGGCCTGGTGCCGGTGGTCTGTTGCTGGGGTCGGGTGTCGGGTCCGCGGGTGTCTCCGGGGTGGGCAAAGGTTCCCTCAGGAGCCTGGCATCCTCAGTGTCGCCCGCTTGGTCTTCGGGCAGTGTCGTGTCCTCCTCCATTGAATCCCTGTGACCGGTGCCCACCATTGACTGGGGAGTGGTCTTCAGCTCTGGTGAATGCGAGGCTGACGTCGGTCGCTTGGCCAACGTCTTCGGGTCCAGTGAACGCCCGGCTGGCGTCTGGTGCCTGGCTGGTGTCTGTGGCTCTGGTGAATGCCTAGCTGACTTTGTATGCTTGGCCGACATCGGGTCCAGCGTCCACTTTAGGGACATCAAGTCTTAGTCTTCCTGGGTGGTGGATCCGGACCTCTGGGAGGCTGGGAGACAGATCTGGAGTCGGGGTCCTGACGTCGGGTCGATTAGGAAGACTTCTGGTGTTCGGAAAACTTGGAAGAGGCCCGAGAGGGAGTGGAGGAAGCCGAGGGCCTTGAAGTCTTGATGGGCTGGAGAGTTGAAGAGCCGCCTGAGGCTCGGACTTTGACCGGAGGGGGCTGAGGACGAGCCCTGGAGGGAGAGCGGTCCGACCTGGTGGAGCCTGAGCTACGAGAGTCTGAGGCCCGGTTAGGGGATCCGGACCTAGCTTTCTCCCGGTGTTTATCCCAGTGTTTATGGGCCTTGGAAGAAGAAACGCCCCTGGAGAATGTTCTTGGTCCATTCTACTAAGTATTTCTTTCAGCAGGTAAGCCTGAAGTGCCTTCTGACGGCGGATCCTGATGTGGCTGTTGAACCCTTGGCAGAAAGTGCAGGCCTTGGTGTAGTGGTCCGGGCCTAAGCACCGCACACAGGAGGAATGAGGATCCTTAAAAGGGATCTGTTTTCCGCAGGCACACTTGGAAAGGTGTCCCTCAAGTGAAGGAGTTGGAGAGGACATTAGTTTGGAGAAACTCTTGAAGTTCTAAGTCGTCATGCACTAGATAGAGACTGAGAGGCCGATGCTGGCGAGTCGACGGCAGGAAAAGAACTGGGGATTCTGGGGGACCGCCTCCTTATGTACTGCATCTGATGTCGGGGGCCGGGACCGATGTCGGAGGTGGTCCCCACTGAATACTGCTAGCCAGAAAATTTCCATGGGGTCCGGGCGCCTGCCGGCTTCAATCCTAATGGTATAACCTGCTGCAAGAGCTGTTTCTCGAAGTAAGATCTGCATCCACACTACTAGATATATAGGTTACTCACCTGTAACCATAGTACTGTGAGTTGTATTCAGTTAACATTTTATACAACCCAACCAATCTCAGTTGGCATGAAACGTATGGATCTTGCTTCCAGCGTGCAAAGATCTGACGTTGAGGGGCGGAGCTGGGACATACACCATGGGTGATGGGAAGAGCTTAGTTTGAAGACGTCCAGTTTCTCAGCAGTATCTGCTGAACTGCCAGAGTGTGGATATGAACAGAATTCCACTCACAGAACTATGGTTACAGGTGAGTAACCTATATATATTATATGTGGTTCAGAGCTCAGTGCTTGTGTTATGTACTGCATCTACATAATGTAGGTTTGAGTTTGGATACAATACAGAGGCCAGGCCAGTAAATAGAATGCTTCCAAGGTATGGTTGTATGGATGAATAGAACTTAGGTTCTTAGGTATGGACATGAGTAAGTCTGTGATTATAGTACATGATGAGCTGAAGTAACATAGTGCTAGATACTGGAACAGATGAGTTATTCGTTATGAATTGATGGTTTGGCTTTGCTTTGTATCCCACCGTAGGAAGGATGGTTAGTTGATTAGGACGTGACACCCCCCAAAAATAAGATATTCCATGATTATCTCCTCCAACTCTGGAGAGTATGGCTGGCAGTATGCAGGAGAGGAAAACCCCCCTTGGGGGAAACGAGGACCCATGGCTGCCAACCTGCTCATCCTTCTGAGCATACTAAAGGAGCATAATCCTAATTAATTAACTTAATGGCTAGTTCAAGTTGCAAATTACAGATGATCAAGCAGAACAGTTCGTAGTAAGAAATGAAAGGTCAGGAACAGGCTTCCAAGTCTTGCGTGAGTGCTGCAGGTAGCTGTATGAACATGTGAAGCATCCAGGTAGATTGCACTGAGATGAGCATTGTTGGAACATGTCTCACAATTCAGGATAGGGCTAAAATGAGGAGCTCCTAAGATTAGCACATGATAAATAGATGAAAATAGAGTACATATATATCCAGGCACTGACACTGGCAGGCAGGATGAAATAGATAGAGCCCAACCTCCAGGCTTCTGCTGATAGAAGGCTTATGAATTTCATGGAATGGTAGAATGGCTTGAGATGAAGCTAATGACTGACGAACCCAGGTCAGGTAATAGGAAGAAGAGAGTAAAATTTATGCTTAAGTCATGATATAGAAGGCATACAGCAGTAGAGCTGAGCGGAAATCGTGGCAGGATTTGAGGATAGTAAATCTGAAGCAATAGTGCGAGGTTAGGAAGCATCCAAGGAAGTATAACAGGGCAAGCCCAATAGGTGAGGATGTGCGGCTGGACCACGTAGGTTAGGAGATGAGGTAGTAAGCAGCTAGTAAATGGACCAGGTTGGTCGGTGGATAAGTAGTTGAACATGGCAGCTAGTCCCACGGCTAAGATATGCAGCTGGACCCTCGTCAGTCAGCTGGTGAGGTAAGTAGAGTGGCGGTTAGCTCTAGGTAAGCTTGTAAGCGCAGCCAGACTGCCATATGTCTGCTGGTGAGTAAGCAGAGTGGCAGCTAGCTCTTGTAGGCTAGTATGCACAGTTGGTCCCCACGTAGGTCAGCTGATGAGTAAATAATAGGTAGTTGAGAATGGCAGCCAAGCTCTTAAGGGCTAGGAGTGCAGCAGAATCCACATAAGTCAGCTGGAATTAGCATGGGCTGAATTCTGAGGGTATACAGTATATCTGGGGCACGACTCTATGAGAAATGGTCAAATCCACGATGAGCATATTCAGTCTGCATAGATCGAGATGCACCTGTCAAGCGATTCTAGTAGATGAGGGATTCTTTCCAAGGAGGAGCAGAACTTGAACGGATGACTTTGATCCAGTAGGAGAATTAATGTCCTGGATTCGATGTCAAGTTATGGGAGGAAAAGTTCTTTGGTGAGCAAGGAAGCTAGATGCAGGCTATGAGACTGGGGCAGACAGGAAGGAACCTCTGGTCCTGATCGGGACAAGCAGAAGGGAGTAGATGTACCATAGAACCCGATGTACGAGTAAATAGAGAGCTGGAAGACCTCCAGGCTGAGACAGGATAGGCAGGTCTTGTGAGTATGTGATGCTCGATGAACTTCCATGTCCTGAGGGCAGAGCAAGTATAACGGAGAAGTATACAAACCTCCAGGCCTAGACTAGGCGTGGCAGGCTAACAGAATTCATGAGCTTCTAGGCCCAATGCTGGGTGAGGCAGACATAGTATACGAATAGTCGAACCTCTGGGACGAAAAACGGCAAGGCAGGTGGATTAAGACAGCAAGCTTGAAAACAGCTGAATAAGCACAGATGAGCAGATCTGATGGAGTGTTTGAGCGGTAAGACCTTGCAAGGTCTAATATGTATGGTTAGCAGAATTCCAGGCAGTCAGAGATGAGCAGGAGGCAGAAATGGGATGAATAGTGCAAGCAACAAGTAGTGAGCTGTAAGCAAGGGGACCTGCATGTAGGTCAGTAGCAGCAGTAGTAGTCATTGTGGATTTGCATGAGATGCAAAGAAATAGCAAGGAGTAGTACTGAATAAATGCATGGTACGTGGGGACCGGTGAAGAATATAGATAGCAAGAAAATAGTCTGACCCTCATACATTTTGTTTGTTTGGGACCAAACAGTGGAAGTGTGTAAGCACGAATATTGTTCCACAATAATTTGCAGATATGTTCCTCCATAGGAAATGCATTTTACACTAAGCCCTTTATCCTACCAGCGTTGACATCTGCAATGGAGAATGTGTCTCTGACTCATGTCCATTGTCCCCGATTTGTGAAAAGTCTTTTCCTCAAGCAAGGAGCCAGGGGATTGTGAATCAATAGTACGGAATGAATGCAGCACTACAAGGGAACCATAGGTGGGTCGGCAACAGTCTTGGGAGTGTAATGAACTAGACTTCCCGAAGGCAAGCATGTAAGCATGAGGAAGGCAGTAGTTGGAATAGAAACCCAAATCCCTCAATGTTAGCAAAGGTGGCAGTAGTACTGAAGCTGCAAAAGCTGAGCCGGTATGCAGCACAAGACATGGTTCCAAAGAGATGGAGCACAGGGAATGCATGGCATTGATAATGAATATATTATTTCTTCCATTCGTGTGTACAAGCATGCAGCTGAATTCACCATACATATCTCAGATATGCTACCTAAAGGGAGCTTGCAGGCATTCCAGTGAAAAATCCGTGGTAGGGTCTAGCGGAATAGAAGTAAATGTCAGGTAGTCGCAATGCTTCAGGGCTGAATGAGTAGGATTGTAGCAGAGTCACTGTGTTTAGGCTTAAAATCCAGTTAAAGCAGCCTCCATATGAATTATTCCAGAGGACAGAACGAAGGTCAGGTAAGGCGATATGGAACGAATATAGGTAATTCTCCTATGTGCAAGGCTGAGTCTTATCATGTAAAATAAAATCTATGTTAGGTAAAGCAAATACCCATCCCTAAATGAATGCATGTTATGTTGCAGAGCCCTACTTACTCAGTCTCACTCTCCCTCGGAATACTGAAAATGGCATGCGCTTGATTGAAAGACATGTAGCTGCCAGAGAGGAATCAGTTCAGCAGTTGACTGATTGCAGGTAATCCTGAATTGTTGTGAGTTCATAGTATGAGTAGGCAAGCTGGATTACGAATGCTAGGCATGGAGAGCTAAGGGCACCAACTGGCAAAAGATGGAGGTAGGGAGTGTCACAAACCCACTCAGCAGGACAGACCCTCTACTCCCAAAGTGCCAACCTCTGAGCATAGTCTTGTGATCAGTGTAACAGACAAGGTAACCCTCTTGTCTGTTTTGTGAGTTCAGATCAACCTTTGGTCTCAAGTTCTGGAGGGATTCAAACTGTTAACCTCTTGTTAGCATACTCAGTGCACAAGCTCAGATATATCTGTCTTCGGGGGGCCAGATATCTTTGCTTATGGGCACCTAACCCGGTATACTGAGATGAACCCTTTAAAACTTTAATAAAGACCTCAGATTTAAAACGCTTCTCTTTCCAGTTTGGTATCACCATTCAAGCTTATGTCTACTGTCTGCTATAACCATGTACTTTTCTTACAAATAAAAAAGAAGTCAAAGACAGACCAAGTAAGTTCTAAAAAGAATTTTACTAAAATAGTTAAAAATATGTAAAACGCAAAATACAGAACTCTTATTTCACAAGACATACAAATCTATTAAAAGAACAAGCTTTTAAACAGTGCAATTCCTACTACAGTACTTAGTCTCTAAATACTTACTTAAAGTGCTCCAAAGATGTGTCCTTGTCAGAGTCTAGGAAAAAATGTGTCTCTGTGTAGTAAAACAGACTAAATTAAAAGCTGTTTTTTACCCCACCTCTTTTCAGGAGGTCACCTAGCTCCTCCCTGTCAGGATATATGAAAATATATATCTTATACAAAAGTATTACATTCTGCAACTTTGTCTTTCAAATGACACTTCTTTTGATCTCATGCTGTATTTTCCCTCACGCAGGCTTCACAGGGACATTTACAAGCTTGCACCCCTGAGTAACAAGCTAGGTTCCTCTCCATCGTCATAAACCTTCTTTATGATTTCTCTCTTAACAAAATTAACTTAAACAACTCTGTAATTAACTCAGAGAAACAGGATCCTTGACTAAAGTCTTCCATGTAACACATAGGCCCAGATATTCAAAAGAGTTGAGCCATACGCAATAGGGTTGCGCCTGCGCAAGTCTGAAATTGCGCCATTCTGCGATATTCAGCAGGAGGCAGTTGCGCTCCTGAAATCATGCTGAGCAACAGCGCAATGATAATGAAGGCATGCACAACGAAGGGAGGAACCATGCATAAATGGCGCAGTGTGATATTCAGAATTCGCCATGCGCAATAGTGAGCAAGCGGAAGTTGCGCCATAGTGAAATGAGCCAAAATAAAAAGGAGCAAGGGAGAGGTGCAAGAATGCTACAGGGAAGCCACATGTGTCAGAGGCAGAGGCAGAGGCAGACAGACAGGGCAGGAGGCACAAACAGGGCAGGCCAGGGAAAGGTCACTCTGAACAGCCAGACACAGGGAAGGTGTGGGGAGCCACACAGCACAGAGGCCAGCACAGGCAGGTGTACCCGGTGCAGGGGAGGTAGCAGCCAGGACAGCAGGGGGAATACAGCAACAGCTGCCAGGGGGGATGAACACAAGCCAGAGACATGGCCAGTGCCACCTTCCACATGGAGGCCGTAATGAGGGGGGTGAGAAGGCGGGCGGCAGGGGGCGTGGCCGTGGAAGGGCCCGTCGGTGGTATGCCCCCAACAGGCAGTACCAAGCCCGCACCAGCTTTGAGCTGTACACTGATACTGAGATTGTGGGCCGGTATCGCCTGAATAGTACAATTCTGAGGCGGCTCTGTGAGCTGTGCAGTTATGTGATGCAGGCACCCACACGACGGAGCCATGCCCTGTCAGTGGAGACCAAGGTAACAGCCTGCATGTGCTTGCTCGCCACGGGTACCTTCCAGAGACCAACTGGGGACACCACAGGCATAACCCAGTCGGCCACGTCATGCTACCTCACCAAATTCCTCAGCGCACTGCTGCCACATGCTGAGGAGTACATCCATTTCCCCAGCACAGCGGCGGAGCGCACAGCAAACATACAGGAGTTCCACAGGGTAGCACGTATGCCTGGCATGCTAGGAGCAATAGAATGCACCCATGTGGCCATACGCACACCACCTGGCCCCGAGGGGGCCGCATACATAAATCACAAGGGTTATGCCAGCATCAACTGCCAGGTGGTGTGCGACACCAGGGGGCACATCATCAATGTCTGTGCCATGCACCCTGGGGGAGCACACGATTCTTTCATCTGGCACCAGTCGGCACTGTGCCACAGATTCGAGAGTGGGGACATCCCCACTGGACACCTAGTGGGTGAGTATGCCAACCACATGGACAATCATAGGGCCTGGGGGTGCATGGCCAGAGGTGGCATGGGTAGTGGTCTACATGGCCTGGGGCAGGGCGATGCTGATCACCAAACTAACCTCCGCCCTCTACACACAGGTGACAGTGGATACCCACTCCGTCCCTGGCTGCTCACACCCTATCTGCGGCCCACGACCCCATCACAGCAACGCTACAATGAGGCACACGCCACCACACGTAATGTCATCGAGTGGGTGTTTGGGATGCTGAAGGCACGTTTCCATTGCCTGGACACCTCTGGTGGTGCCCTACAGTACAGCCCCTCAAAGGCCTGCGGGATATTCCTGGCCTATTGCATCCTGCACAACATGGCCAATGAAAGTGGGATAGCCGATACAGGTACAGAGGGGACAACGATGGGGACACCAGTGATGATGGTGATGGGCAGCCCCTTGGCCGACGGGACCCCCGACTGCTTCGGCTGGCACAGCTGCACCGGGACACCATCAGGGAGGAGCACTTCAGCCAGCCCAGGTAAGTCATGGGGCCATGTGCAACCACCAGTGGCCAAGGCACAACCCACAAACATGCATGGACACACACCAGGGGCAGGGCACAGAGACACACACACAACCAGGGATGGGTATGGATTCACATGCCATGCCAAAGGACACACACACGCTCACACACAACGCAACAAATGTGCACAGAGGGCAGAAGGCACACCGACCCAGAATGCACACCCTAGCAACACACATGTCCACAGGCCACCACGCCCACTGTCTGTCCATATGCGTGTGTCAGATGCTGTGCACCATTGCACACTGGTGTACAGCACAATGCAGGAATCATCATGCACACGCAACTGCGGACAGCAGCCGGGGAAGGTGTGCAGGTGGACTGTGTGTCCGTGTGCAGGGCCGGGTGCCCACCCATGCACTGCCCATTGAAACACACAATGCACACAGGGCAGCACCAGACAGTAGCTGCGCTGGAAGACAGGTCAGTCAAGTGACACAGTGCCATGGCCACCATGGATGCGTGGGTGGCCCCGCCGAGACCCGCCAGCACTGGCAGGCTGACCACTGGCCTCATGGGGTGGCACCGATGGTCCCCCAGGGGTTCCACTGCATGAACGCGACTGTGCTCGCGCAAGGGGTCTGCAGCACACCGAACATGCCTGCACCAGGAGTGCTTGGGATGCCCACAGCTGAACCTGGCATCGACAGGGTGGGAGTCGCACGACACCAGGAACGGGGGATGGATAGTGCACTGCGTGGTGTCCGTGATGCATGGGCACCTGACTGTGTGCCCATTGTGGCCATGACAGCAATGAATGCCTGTGCATGCCTGTCAATGGCAGTGGTCATATCTTCCCGCAAACGTTCCATCCCTGCCAGGATCAGTGAAGTGTCCCTGCTGCGATGCTCCTTTGTCCACTCCAGAGCCACATGCAGTGCATCCACGGACGTCGCAAGCCGCATCTGCTGCTGGACCGATGCTCGCAGTAGGTGGGTGTGCTCGTCCAAGAGGTCATCAGCCTCCTCAGCATCCTGTCCCTCAGGGTGTGCAAGGCCCCGATGTTCAGCACCCCTTGAGGGTGGGTGCTGCGCAACAGGACCAGGTCTGGGCATGTCCACAGGCGGTGCACAGACGCCGCCGCTGAACCCTGTACCCCCAAGCCCATTGGGCGACTGCTGATGCTGCCCCTCTGGCTGCCGCACACCAGGGCTCAGTGGTGCCACCGCAGTGGCAGCAACAGTCCCACTGTCCTGAACAGACACCAGTGCTGCCCCACTGGTGCTGACAGGCACAGCCTGGGACTGTGCTGACATGCAGGCCTCCATGGTGGCACCACCCATAGCCATGGGCGCGAAGTGCCCTGCTGTGTGGCCATCCCGTGGCACACATATGTCACTGCCCATGATGGTCGTGTCATCATCACTGGTGCTGGACTCTGCCCCGGCCACAGCCACAGCGTGCTGGCATCCATGGACGCCAGCAAGCTGGGACACAGGCAGAGCTTCCTCCACACCTGTTACAACGACATCAGTGTGGACAGCCAGGTGGCCCCACTGTCGCAATGCTCCACATATACCTGTGGAGGTGGATGGTCACACCTCCAGCTCCATCCGACTGTCCGCAGTGGACAGGCCCACCACCGCTGACCCATGCAAATGCTCAGGATCTGTAAGAGAAAGCAAGGTTGCGTTAGTGCGTGTGACCTACCCTGCTCACCCCCATAGACAGACCATGACTTACCATGCAGTGATGGGCCACCACCCGTCTGGAAGCCACCACCTGGAAAACCCTCAATGGCACTGCGCTGCATGCTTCCAGCAAGCCTCTCCTCCACTGGGGTCAGCTGTACCACCTCTGGCTGTCTCCCACCTGTTGCAGCATGTGCTGCCCTGATGGCAACCACCTTCTCCTTTACCCTCCTCCTGTCCATGCCCATCTTCTTCTTACACTCCTGCACGAAGCGCTGGTGGCTGCCATGCAGGTTCATGGCACGTGCCACCTCCTCCCATGCAGCAGCACGGGCTTGAGGGGTTCCCCGCCATCCACTGAGCAGTGGCTCCTGATCCAGGTAGGCCTCGAACAGGGCCTTGGTTTCAGCCTTGTAAAGTTCAGCCTCCTCCTCCCACCACTGTTTTCCTCCCTCCAACAACCTGCTCGGTCATTATGTAGCCTGTAAGAATGGCAGTTGTTACCTGTGACTGTGCAGTCCCATGCATGTCCCTGAATCCACAGTCCACACTCCCAAACAGCATGCAACTCACCAATAAACTGCAGTAACCGACTATGGCCACTGCAGCACATTGTCGCACCTTTATAGCACAATCCATGCAAACGAGGCGAGGAGCAACTTTAAGTAGATGCAAATTGCAGTGCTGTGCCATGGAATGGCTGATTAGATGATTTGCATATGACAGCTGAATATCGCGCTCTTGTGCTTTGTGTAATTGTGTTGAACGTGCTGAGCCGATGGCGCAGTCATGTGACATGCGTAGTACACCTCACTGCGCATGCCCGGGTTGCTGACGCAGGCATCTGCCACGCTGATGACGTGCTGTGCGTGGTAGGCAATGCAGGGCATGGCCACCATTGTGCCAGTGGTGCTATAGCGATGGTCACTACATGGCGCTGTGGCACTGGGCCATCATAGGCGCAATGGCCCAACTGCTCGGTAGTCCGCTATGGCGCTGGCACACAGGCAGCCAATCGCCTACCGCATTGTCATCCGATGGCGCTGTGCGGCCTTGCACCAGAGACCCTTGACCCTGTGCCCGACCTTTGCCCCCTAGGCGCCATGCGTCAGGCATGGGTGCACCTCTATTGTGCTGTTCGGTAACAGCGCGATAGGGAATGGCAGTGCTGTACCACGCAGCATCTGCACGTGGGGAGCTGCGCTGCAGAGCGCCATATTGCCTACTATAGCTGCTAGGATGGCGCGCAGACAGGCAGCACAGTGGACAGCAATTGAGCTCGCCAATCTGGTGGCAGCTATGGAGCCACACCATGGGCCTCTCTTCAGGGAGGCTCCCCTGGACAGGGTCAGGACCCAGGTGTGGTAGGAGGTGGCCACTGCCCTGGAAGAGGCCACCGGATGGGGGCGGAGTGCAGAGCAATGCAGGCACCACTATGGTGACCTGCGGAGGAGGGAGCCGGAGCTACTGGCCCGACTGCGGGCACGTGCCAGGAGGGGCATGGTGCCACGTCCAGGTAGAGATTCCGTCAACACACTTTTATCGTCCATATGGGTCACAGTGTTGTATGTGTCCAGCACATAGGGGAGGGACCGTATGGGGTTGGCCGTGGCGGTGTTCACAGGGTGGGGGGTGGGTGGGTCTGGCTGGGTGGAGGGCACACACCTGGGGCAGGGGACTTTGCTTCAGGAATGTACTGATGTTCTTCTCTCCTTTTTTTCCCCACAGGCCCAGATGAACTCCGCAGATTGCAGGCAGAGCGGCAGAGGGGGGAGGACAGTGCAGCCAGGCGGGGCGAGGGCCATCACCGCCCACCTGACCGGCCCGATGAGGGTGAGTGCCATACATCCATGATTACTATTGTATGCTGTGTGACAGGGTGGGCAGCGGGGCATGGCCACCATTCATCGACACCACTGCCATGCACGCAACTTGTTACATTCAACACTGTCCAGTGGCAATGCATGTCTGGGTGTGCGTCACTGGTGGTCCATGTGTGCACTAGGTGCATGGCTGTGCCACTGCCTTTGCACCACATAGCCATGTCACTAAACGGCCACGGTGGTGCTGTGCATGACTTGGCCGGTGGGTGCGTGCAGCGTTACACATGGCTGTATGCGCCTGGGTGGGCAGGTCCTGTGGACGTGATCACTGCGGGTGGTCACACACCATCACAGTGGTATGTCCCATGGCCGTATGCCATGCACAGTGGGCGGGCTGTATGGGGTTGTGCATTCACACCTATTGACTGTGCTCCCTTGTCCTAGCTGCACGCCATCTCAGGGACATTTGGGATACCTCAAGGGAGATCTACAGCTGGCCCGCGAGTCCCTGGACTTTCTGAGGAGGCTGGACACGACGGGGGGTGCTGCGGAGTCACAGAAGCCGGAGGTCACGGAGTCCTGAACGGCGGTCCCGATAGGAGTCCCTCGGTCCCTGACTTCCCCTACTCCCTGGACCCACCTCACACCCTCCTATCCCATCCCATTTGTCCACCCTTTCCTCACCCACCCCCACCTTGTTTGTGTCCCCCCAGCTTGTATATAGTTTTATTCTTGTACATAGTTAGTGTTATATTTTCAATACATTTGATTTTGATATGAATACTGTGGTGGTCTCTTGATTTGCAGCGGGCTATAGGTGCTCAGCTGCAGTGGTGTGCATGGCATCAGGAGTGGTGCAGTCATGTGTATGTGTGTGTGTCCGTGTGGAGGTGACTATGGTGTGGGGGTAGCTATCAGTCAGTGTCTGTGGTGTGTGTGTTGTTCCCTGTGCACTGGATGACTGTGTGCAGTGGTCCATGATGCATGCTCTGTGTCCATGGCGCACCCATCAGCCTGTCCATGGCCTGTGCAGCTGACACACATGAATGTCTGTGACCTGCACGGTCCGCTGGCATGTCAGTGGTGGCAGTCCCTGCAGGGCGGACACTGTACCCGTCACTTTGCTGGGTTGCCCCTGTCACTGGTGTGGTGCATACCTGGCTCGGGTGGCACCGTGGGCACCACAGTCGTTGTCCCACCTCCATGCTGTGCCTTGTGTGTGTTGCAGGGGATGTGCCCCACTGTCTGTGGCTTGTGCTCCGGGCGACTACTGGTGGTGTACGAGTCCACTGTGCCTGCGCAGGGTGGCTGGCACTCCAGTGCCATGGAGGACTGCGGGTTGCGTGTACATGGCTTACATGGGCCCACAGTGGGGGCTTGGTTGCCCCACCACAGCGTCCCTGTGTTGGTGTGCCCTTAGGTATGGGTGGGTGTCTGTCCATACCGTGTGGCATCTGGTGTGGTACATGCTTCCACGCACCACTGTGGGTGTCTGTGCTGGCTGTTGTGGCCAGTGGTAGGTTGGGGTGTGTCATTGGAATACTGTGCAGGGTGCTGTACCACTGGCGGTGGTGTCAAGGGCACGCCCTGTCCCATGTGGGTTATCTCTTGTGCCGACACATGGTCAGTCTCTCAGCAGTATCTCAGGGGGACTGTGCGTGGTGGCAACGTGTCTGCGTTGTTGCATTGCCGTGTGCTGCAACCCACTGATGGGTGCTTGTGGTGGGGCTGGCTTGCATGGTTTTGTGGTGCACAGGGTTGCATTGACACAGTGGGGGTGGTGGCATGCATGGGGTTTCCTGCAGTGGTGGTCACTGCTTATGGGGGGGTGTCTGCGAGTCACGGTGCAGGGTATGCTCTGCACTGGGGAGGATGGTGTGGCACGGGGTGGTCTGCCCTCCTTGTGTGCCAGTCACAGCTTGCCGGTAGGTGTGGTGGGGCACCATGGCCAGGCTGTGGGTTGGTTACTTGTCTCCACGGGCCAGTGGTTATTCCAGCCCTCTCCCAGTTGTGCTGTGCTTGGGGTGTGGGGGGATGATGTCTGTTCTGCTGTGTGTTCCTGTGCCCATCTGTGGCATGGGTGGTGGGCCCCTACCTCGCTGATTGTGCAGTTACATTGCTCTGCAGATGGGGGGGCTCCCTGGTTGCGCTATGGCGCCTCTGGACTGCTCAGCTGAACATCCCTTGTTGCGCTATGGCACATCAGATCTGCTCAGCTTCCTCCCTGTTGCGCTTATGGCGCAGGTGGTGCGATATTCAGTCGCGCGCTGTAGCGCCAATTCGGCCTGCTCCGCTTTAATATCAATGTCTGCAATATGGGCGCACAGACTTGGCGCTGCTCCTGCTATTGCGCACTTTTGGGCGCAGTTTGAATATCTGGCCCATTGTCTCAAAACTGAGTGTGTGTGAACTCACATGCTGTCAGCATTTTTCTTATGGCTTCCATCTCTCAGCTGAAATCTGGAGGGGTGGTGAGTGAGGTCACTCCTAGAGCATTTGATTTTCAGCAGGAGACATTCAATAATACATTTTATATTTAAAAAAAAATGATACAGCACTCAGAGCTGGCTATCTACGTCACACTCCTCCCCACCTAGACTGAATATGGGGGTCTATCCCCTACATCGGATGAGCTTCCCAAATCAGTTCACTCCTCATAGACCCTAGACAGCCCATCTGAGTTCTGGTTCTTCGCTCTAGCTCCATGTATGATTTTTAGATCATACCCTTGTAAAGCAAGACTCCATCTTAGTAGTCTGCCATTGTTCTTTCCCATCTGCGTGTTCCCCAAACCAGAGGGTTGTGGTCAGTCTGCACCACAAAATGCTGCCCATACAAGTATGGCTCTAATTTCTTTAAGGCCCACACTATGGCAAGACACTCCTTTTCCACTGTGGAGTACGCTTGCTCCCTGAGAAGCAGCTTTCTGCTCAGGTACACTACTGGGTGATCTGTCCCTTGGCTGGACATCTGGCTCAGTACTGCCCCAATACCCATGTCTGAGGCATCCGTCTGAACTATAAAGGTTTTGCTATAGTCCGGACTTGTCAAAACAGGAGCACTGCACAGTGCCTCCTTCAGTCTGGTAAAGGCTTCCTCACAGGCTGGGCACCAGGTAATTTTCTTTGGCATCTTTTTCTTTGTCAGGTCAGATGGGGAGCAGCCAGGGCACTGTAATTGGGTACAAATTTCCTGTAGTACCCTGCTGTCCCTAGAAAGCTCCTGACCTGCTTCTGGGTTTCTGGTCTGGGCCACACCTGGATCACCTCTATCTTTATTTGTTTAGGACGGAGCTGTCCACGGACTACCACATGCCGGAAGTATGCCACTTCTCCCATGGCCACCTGGCACTTCTCAGCTTTGACAGTGAGCCCGGCCCTCTGTATCCTGCCCAGCACTTCCCTAAGGCGGGATAGGTGTTCCTCCCAGCTGGTACTAAAGATGGCAATGTCATCCAGGTATGCCACGGCGTACTCCTCAGCACCATTTAACACCTGATTCGCCAACCTTTGGAAAGTGGCCGAGGCGTTCTTCATTCCGGAAGGCATTACTTTAAACTCAAATAAACCTATCGGAGTGATGAAGGATGACCTCTCCCTAGCTCTGTGTGTCAATTCTACCTGCCAATACCCCTTGATCAGGTCAACAGTCATAAGGTAGGTCGCCCTCCCCAACTTGTCCAGGAGTTCGTCCGTCCAGGGCATCGGGTGGGCGTTGGACTTCGTGACTGCATTCAGTCCATGATAGTCCACACAGAAACGAGGTGAGCCATCTGGCTTGGGCACAAGGACTACGGGTGAGGTCCAGGGGCTGTGAGATCTCTGGATTACCCCTAAATCCTGCAACTCCTCCACTTCCCTCCTAATGTCCTTTTGGACAGCCTCTGACACCCAATATGCTGTCCACTGTATGGGCGTCTGTGTCCCTGTCTCCACATCGTGTGTCGCTAAGGGGGTTAGTCCAGGCTTGGCTCTAAACAAGGGGGCAAAGTCTGCTAAAACCTCCCTTACTTTCTGGACCTGGTCCGGGGCCAGCTGGGGAGACAATTTTACTGCCTCCGCAGAGGACTCACACTTACTTTCTTCCAGCAAATCCAGAAGGGGGTCTCCTTCATCCATCCACTCCCCATGACTGCACACTGTAAACACCATGTCAGCCCTATTCGCATTTGGCTTCATCATACTAACATGGTACATCCTTTCAGTCTGTCTTCCATCAGGTAACTCCACAATGTAGCTCACGTCATTTACCTTCCTAACCACTTTGTACAGTCCTGCCCACTCAGCTTGCAGCTTGTCCTTCCGGACCGGAATAAGGACCATGACTTCCTGACCCACCATGTACGAGTGAGCTCTGGCTCTGCAGTCGTACCACACCTTTTGTTTCTGTTGGGCAGCTGCCAGGTTGCTCTGGGCTGTCCCCATAAGCTCCTTCAGCCTTTCCCTAAACCCAAGGACATAATCCACAATGGGAGTTCCCTGGGTGGCGTGCTTGCCTTCCCAGTCCTCCCGGATCAAGTCTAGGGAGTCACATACCCGGCGTCCATACAAGAGTTCGAAGAGGGAAAATCCTGTGGACTCTTGGGGCACCTACCTGTATGCAAACAACAGGTGGGGAAGGTATTTCTCCTAGTCCCTCCCATGCTGTTCAGCAAACGCCTGGAGCACTGACTTTAGGGTACCATTGAATCGTTCCACAAGTCCATTGGCTTGTGGGTGATATGGAGTCGTGCATCTCTACACCACCCCACACTTCTCCCATAAACATTTCATCAGGTCTGACATGAAGGAACCCCCTCGATCGGTGATTACATCCTGTGGAAACCCAACACGGAAGAAAATCCCAAGTAAGTCATCTGCCACTTTGTCCATCCTCAGTGAGGATAGGGTGACTGCCTCTGGGTACCGGGTGGCATAATCCACCACAGTCAGGATGAATCCCTTCCCTGAGGAGCTGGGGGCATTTAAAGGCTCACAATAAGGGAAGGGCTGACCAGAAGCCCTCTCCTCCAGATGAGGGGAGTAGCCTTCAAACCCAAGGGGGGGAAGGGGGAAACAGACTGGGGGTGGAGGTTTCAGGAGGAGCAGAGGGAGGATGGAAGTATAAGGAACCTGGGTGGGGTTCGACAAAGGGGATCAGGGATAAGGGGTGGGGGTTGGTGTTAGTAAAAGCCAGGAGCTTGGGAAACAAGTTGCCAGAGTTCCAGGCCATGCTGTTCAAGGGGAGGGATGTGGGGCGGTCACGGAGACATGGGCCAACAAAACCATGACTGGGACCCAAACGTGCTGGGTACACTATGCTTAGGAAGGATAGAAAGGAGGGCAGAGGGGTGGAGTGGCTATGTTATTAGAGATGACATAAGAAATTGCTAGGGTTGAAGAGGCAGAGGAAACGTGGAGGCCTTATGGGTCACCTTACGATCCCAGCAGGAGATAAGGTCAAGCTACTGTAGTATATAGGCCCTGGGATGGGTGATGTTTGAGGATGGTTTGCTGGACAACATCATTGCCCAGTGTGGACCAAAAGGGAAGGAGTAGTGTTGATGGGGACCTTAATATGCCAGGTACAAACTGGGGAAACATGTCCTCTAAGGTGGCCAAGGAGCAGAGGCTGCTGGACGGCTTCCAGGATGTGTTCTTAACTCAGCATGTGATGAAGCCCACAAGGGAGTGGTATGTCCTGGACGTGGTTCTGGCAGATGGGGATCTGGTAAGGGACCTGGTTGTAGAGGATCCCCTGACTGGGAGCGACCACAATACTGTCTGGTTTCAAATAAGTATGGGGGGAGGGGGGAGATCTAGGACACTGGCAGTGGACTTCAGTGGGGCAGACTCTGTGGGCATGGGAAATATTCTCAAGCATCACTTGAAGGGGATTACACCAATGACAAATGTGGAAAGGAGATGGGAGGTCATAAAACGGGGACTTCATGAGGCAGTCAGGACCTGCGCTAAGGTGAAACATGAGGGAGCAAGGTCACATAAACCATGCTGGTGGTCCAATGAGGTTCAGGTAGTGGTCAGAGAAAAGAAGGCGGCCTACAAAAAATATAAAACAACAAGAGGGAATAGGGATAAGGAAATGTACCATCTTGCATCTAGAAAAGTCACCCGGATGGTGAGGGGGACAAAGTTCAATAAAGAGCAGCAGCTGGCACAGGGGATACATGGAGGGGAAAAGGGGTTCTTACGGTACATTGGGGAGCGGAGAAAAACTAAGGGCCATCTCAGCAGATTGAGATCAGAAGGAGGATGGGTGGAAGAGGCGAGGGACCAGGCAGAGGTATTTAACGAATACTTTGCCTCTGCGTTCACTAGGGAGGGGGATGGGATATCTACAAAGCAAGACACGATGGGGATGGAAGCGGCAGTGAGTGGGATCAGGGGAGCAACAGAAATGGAGCAAGAGGGAGGGAGAAGTACCCCAGGGGTGTCACATCAGGATAAGGATAAAAAGGCCAGTAAGGTGGAGGGGACGGATGATGCTATCTCTGCCAAAAGGGTGTGGTTAGCCCTCAAGGCCCTAAAGAAAGACAAATCTCCTGAGCCGGATGGCATTCATCCGAGAGTACTATGGGAATTGGCAGACATACTGGCTGTACCCTTGGCGGAGCTCTTCAACAGGTCACTTGAGACAGGGAGGGTACCTAGGGATTGGCGAGAGGCACATGTGGTGCCAATCCATAAAGGGGAGTCGAGGGAAGTACCAGTTAACTATAGACCCATCAGTTTGACCTCGGTGGTGGGAAAATTAATGGAGAGTATACTAAAGGAATGATTGGGGGTGTACTTGGAGGAGGTGGGAGGTCTGGATAGTCGGCAACATGGGTTTGTGCCAGGTAGATCATGTCAAACCAATCTTGTGGAGTTCTACGTATGGGTAACATCAGAACTAGACAGGGGAAAGCCTGTGGATGTATTATTCTTGGACTTCAGCAAGGCGTTTGACTCTGTCCCCCACAATGGTCTGGTGGAGAAACTGATGGGGTTGGGAGTAGGCCCTTTGATGGTCAGATGGATTGAAAACTGGCTAGCTGGATGCACCCAGAGAGTAGTGGTCTGTGGGGAGCTCTCGAACCCTAGAGAGATTGGTAGTGGGGTACCGCAGGGCTCGGTCCTGGGTCCGATCCTGTTTAATGCATACATATCGGACATCAGGAAGGGTATAGGGTGTGAAATTAGTCTCTTCGCTGATGACTCCAAGATGGGAGCAGTAGTTGAGGAAGAAGAGGGGAGGTTGGCCCTGCAAGGGGACCTGGACACCCTGGAAAGCTGGGCTCACACATGGAAATTAAATTTCAATATCACCAAGTGCAAGGTGTTACATCTTGGGCGGGGAAACCCTAAACACAGGTACACCCTGGGAGGGGAGGCGCTGGAGGCCTCAATAGTGGAAAAAGACCTAGGGGTCATGGTGGATGCATGTATGAATAACTCTGAGCAGTGCAGGAGAGTGGCTAGCAAGGCAAACAGGATGTTGGGATGCATCGTAAGGGGGATCACCTCTAGGAGCAAGGAAGTGATTCTGCCACTGTACAATGGACTGGTTAGACCACACCTTGAGTACTGTGTACAGTACTGAGACCACACTTGAAGAGGGACATACAGCTCCTGGAGAGGGTACAGAGGAGGGCAACTAAGATGATATGAGGGCTAGGGATTTGACGATGAGGACAGACTTGAGGAGCTCTGCCTGTTTTCATTGGAGGAGAGGAGAGACAGGGGAACATGATTGAGGTCTTCAAGTACCTCAAGGGAATAAGTAGGGTAAACATGGAGGGGATCTTGAGACTAAAGCAGGGAGGTATCACCAGAGGGCATGGTTTGAAGTTGGAAGGTGGAAGAGTGAGGGGGGAAAAGAGGAGAAGGTTTTTCACTGAGAGGGTGGTGGACTCTTGGAATGCACTGCCTGGCGAGCTGGTTCAGAGATCCACAGTGGAGGGCTTCAAGAGAGGGTGGGACAGACACAGAACGTGGATGTATCAGATGATGGCCTGTCCCAGGGTGATGGGGATGGATGATAGGGGTTTCTGGAACACAAGGTGGGGAGGGCCTCAGCACTCAACTAGGGATCTGAGGTTCGAGCAGACTCGATAGACCATAAGGCCTAATCTGCTGGCAAATAGTATGTTAGTAATATCAATTCCCACCCTCTGGAATGGCTCCTCCACTATGGGCAAGGGGATCAGGGTGACTTGGGTTCTCTTGCCCGCCTTCCCTATTTCTTGGCACTGATAACAAGATCTGCAATACTCCTTCACCTGCTGGGTGAAGTTAGGCCAGTAGAAATTCTGGGCCAACTGCTGCGTTGTGCGCCCGATTCCCAGATGACCAGACAAGGGAATATCATGTGCAGCCTTGAGCAACTGCTCACGATACCCCTGGGGAACGACAAGCTGCCTGCCTAGCATCCCTCCCTCTGTCTGTACTGCCTGTGTATACATAAGTCCATTTTCCCAATAAACCTTATGTCTGCCGTCACCTCCCTGTGTGCCCTCCGAGTCTGCCCAAGCCCTCAGCTTCTCTAAACTAGGGTCACTCTTTGAGCAGCTGCAAACCCCTCACACAGTCCCAAGGCATGGAACAGGTCCCCTTCAGTCACTAAACTAGGGTCCCTAGCACTAGCGTCAGGGCCCTCAGTATCACTGTCAATCCCAACCCTCTAACAAGAGGTCACCCCTCCCTCTTCAGAGTAACCCTCTGTAGCTGTGTGGTTACTTGCTACCGGGGAAATTTCTACCCCCTTTTTATCAGTCTCCCCATCTGGAGACACAGGCTGGGGAACCAGCCTCTCAGCGGTTTTTACACTGGTTTCTGTGGGGTTCAGGGAACTACTATTTTCACTTGCCACTTGGCTATGGGTAACTGCACATACCACCCCCTGCTGCAGATTGTTACCCAGGATCACATCCACTGCTAATGTGTTGGCTACAACCACCTGTTGCACAGTTCCCCCTGTTTCACCCCAGTCCAGGTGAACACTAGCGAGTGGTAATGTTTTCTCTTCACTAGTAAACCTATGTACAGTTACGTATTTATTGGGTATAAGCGGACCAGGCTGTACCAGATCCCCCTTTACAAATATCAGGTATGCCCCTGTGTCCCTTAACCCCTGCGTCTGTACACCATTTACTATGACTGGGTGCATGTGTTCCCTCATGTTCACTGGCATGCTCTCAGGGACACACAAACAACCAACTTTTTTTCTAGCATCGTGTTGTGTATTATGGCTTGCCTTTTTGGGGCACTGTCTGGCAATATGTCTAGTCTTTTTACACAACCAACAGGCATTTCTTACTTCAGAGAAATCTTTTCTTTGAAACCTGGGGCTAACTGGTTTCGGAGGAGACAGGGTTTCAGCTGTCCTGAAGGTGTGCTTTTCCCTTTCTGCACTGCCACTCCCGCCCCATTCGCTCTCAGAGCAGGACTGCACTTGGCATAGCGGTCCGAGAGTTCAGCAGCCTCTTGCACTGTTTTTGGATCTTGGTCCTCTAGCTAGGTTTTTCGCTTTGCTGGGCATGCCCAATAAAACTGTTCTAATAAAATCACATTTTCAATTTTATCAACAGAGTTTGCCTCAATTCCTTCCCACCAACGTTTTGAAAACTGACGTTCTTTCGTGGCTATCTCCTCATAGCTCATATCAGGGCTTCTCCTGAGCTTACGGAATTTAGCTCTGTTTGATTCAGCAGTTAATTAAAACTTTTTTAACAGTGCAGCTTTTAACTTGCTGTAATCGTCATTATCCTCATTGTTCATTTGACCCAATGCATCCCGAGCTTTCCTGGTAAATAGCGGGGATAGCTGAAAGCTCCAGGACTCTATAGAAATTTTAGCCTGAATACAAACTTTTTCAAAAGTATTTAAAAAGGCATCCATGTCCTCCCCTTCCCTTCCTTAAACTCGGCTATTAATTTGGAGTTCAATTTGTAACCCAGTCCTGCAGTCCCAGTTAAACCCAAGCCACTTACCTGCTCTGGTGTGGCTGGTCAGAGTCGTAGCTTCTCCAGTTCATGTAGCCACTGGCGCTGCTCTCTCCTCTCCTCTCCTCTGCCTCTCTGCATTCTCACTCTCTTTTCTCCTCTGCAGCTCGCCGGTGCACATGTTCCTCAAGGTCTGCCTCCCTCTGTTGTCGCTCTGCCTCACGGTCTGCCTCCCTCTGTTGTCACTCTGCCTCCAGTTCCATCCTGCGCAACTCAATTTGCAGTTTGAGTACCTCTGGATTCAAGATACTGGTGACCATCCCCTGCTGCTGTGGCCCTTCACTGACAGTGGCCCTGCTCTCCTTTTCAGTCACGGTCGGTGACTCACTACTCTGGGTATCTGCTACCATCAGGGCCTCTATGAGGTTCTACTTTTTGGCTGTCACCTCGAAAGGGACTCCCCTGTCCCTGCACAACTGTTTCAAGTAATCTACAGTGTGCCTGCTGTAGTCGGAAGCTATCTTCTTCTTCTTCTTCCCTGACTACGGCTACTCTGACTTGCACTTTAGAGAAAAAAAATAAAATGGGTAGGAACTGGACTGTACACCAAGTGATATATAGTTCTGTTTCCTTTTTAAAATAAAACTCTGCCCTTTTTTCTTTCTTTGCAAGACAGCTTACAGTCTCAGCTGACAAAGAACAATACAAGCTTGTGATACCAAAATTATGCCACTACTGCCAACCAGTCTATCACAAACTCACTCAGCAGGTCATACCCTCTACTCCCAAAGTGCCAACCCCTGAGTGCAGTCTTGAGAACAGTATAACAGACAAGGTAACCCTCTTGTCTGTTTTGTGAGTTCGGATCAACATTTGGTCTCAAGTTCTGGAGGGATTCAAACTGTTAACCTCTTTTTAGCATACCCAGTGCACAGGCTCAGATATATCTGTCTTCAGGGGGCCAGATATCTTTGCTTACGGGCACCTAACCTGATATACAGAGATGAACCCTTTAAAACTTTAATAAAGACCTCAGATTTAAAATGCTTCTCTTTCCAGTTTGGTGTCACCATTCAAGCTTATGTCTATTGTCTGCTATAACCATGTACTTTTCTTACAAATAAAAAATAAGTCAAAGACAGACCAAGTAAGTTCTAAAAAGAATTTTACTAAAATAGTTAAAAATATGTAAAACGCAAAATACGGAACTCTTATTTCACAAGACATACAAATCTATTAAAAGAACAAGCTTTTAAACAGTGCAATTCCTACTACAGTACTTAGTCTCTAAATACTTGCTTAAAGTGCTCCAAGATGTGTCCTTGTCAGAGTCTACGTAAAAATGTGTCTCTGTGTAGTAAAACAGACTAAATTAAAAGCTGGCTTTTACTCCTCCTCTTTTCAGGAGGTCACCTAGCTCCTCCCTGTCAGGATATATGAATATATATATCTTATACAAAAGTATTACATTCTGCAACTTCAGCATAATTCATGTCCTTCAAATGATACTCCTTTTGATCTCGTGTTGTATTTTCCCTCACACAGGCTTCACAGGGACATTTACAACCTTGCACCCCTGTGTAACAAGCTAGGTTCCTCTCCAACGTCATAAACCTTCTTTATGATTTCTCTCTTAACAAAATTAACTTAAGTCTGTAATTAACTCAGAGAAACAGGATCCAAGATTAAAGTCTTCCATGTAACACATTGTCTCTAAAAACTGAGTGTGTGTGAACTCACATGCTGTCAGCATTTTCCTTATGGCTTCAATCTCTCAGCTGAAATCTGGGGGGAGGGGATGAGTAAGGTCACTCCTAGAGCATTTGATTTTCAGCAGGAGACATTCAGTAATACATTTTATATTAAAAAGAAATGATACAGCACTCAGAGCTGGCTGTCTACGTCACAGGGAGCAGGAGTGCAAGCCCAGCATGAGAGGCCAAGTAGAGCAGGAGGCAGCTGCACCCAAGCTGCGCGAAGCAGTCCAGGAGGGCCGAATAGGAGTCAAGGAGGCAGCAGTTGAAAGGGCAGGTAACTGCACTGATTTAGAGGCTGCAGATGATGGTCGTGCAGTTTGCATTGTTAGGCTGCAAGTACGAGAAGCAGCCCCTGGTAAATTGAGTTATGTGCGCAAGCAGCCGGGTCGTAGTGGCAGAAGCGAGGGCAGCTAAGTAGGCGGTCGAGATAATCGTGGCAGTGGCAAGCTGTATGGAATCCAGCAGGTGGTGGCCGAGAAGAAGCTACAAAGTAGCCAGCTGCAGGAGAAGCGAGGAAGCCGCGAAGAACTGGGCTTGGAACCAGGCTGCTCAAAGGAGGAAGAGAGACAACCAGAAGGCAAATGCACAGGCAAGCAAGGGGAGCGTAGGCAGGGAATAAGTACAGAGCAGTGTGAGAGGAACGAGCGTACAGAACCCCCCCCAAAAAAAATAAAAAGCACACGGACAAAAAGAACACGGGGAATGGAAGAGAAGGGAGCCAGGGGAACCCACAGAAATAAACGAAGCGAGGCACATCAGATGGGGGGGGGACAAACAGACAAACAACAAGGAGAGCAGCCACGGGCCAGCAACGGCACGGCAGCGAGTGCATCTCGCTCTAAGCAGAGCAGCAGAGCTCTGCTGCTTAAGTAGGTTATGGGGGAGGAGCTCTTCCCTTATATAACCTTAGGCAGAGCCTTCCAAATGAATGGGCAGCAAAGAGGGAAATGCAGTTCACTGTGGAACAGTTTACTGTTTCACATCTAGGTTCTAAGAATAATAAAGCAAATTACTCCCCAAATGGGAAGACATTAAAAGTCAGTTAAAAGGACAGGGATCATGGAGTGACAGTTTCATGTGATTTTAAAAATTCCAAACAGTACAATATGGTTACAAGAAAAGTTGGTAATGTACTAAACAGCATCCACAGAAACTTCATAAGTAGGCCCATGCAGGCCCAAATTGGGTGCTGCCTCCAGCACGAATACTGTCTCTGCTGCCTCCCGAAGCCTTGCCCAGTTGGTCGGCTCTAACTAAGCCTCCACCTGCGCTGCTCAGCTGGTCTGCCTGGAAGAAAGCTCCTCTATCCTGCAAAGTGCAGGCCCAAAATGGGTGCTGCCTCCAGCACGAATACTGTCTCCGCTGCCTCCCGAAGCCTTGCCCAGTTGGTCGGCTCTAACTAAGCCTCCACCTGTGCTGCTCAGCTGGTCTGCCTGGAAGAAAGCTCCTCTATCCTGCAAAGGTACGACAGGACTCAGCCATCAGGTTCAATTTTTGGCACGTTCCATAGCCACATCCTAATTGGACACTGCCCTCTGTTGCTGCATCTCGTGTGGCTTTTCCCCTGGCTAATTCTTCCTGATGACACTATTGCTCCTTATACTTAAAATTACTGTTTCTGGGATTGTTTTTTTTTTTTTTTTTTTTTAAGTGGCTAGTTTTCCATTAGCATGTTATACAGATCTGCCACTAGAGGGATCTTGTTCTTTCATTTAAAACAGTCTACCCTCTTAAAATCACAGTTGCTTTACTTGCTATATACCTTCGTTGTACTGCCTCCCTACTAAATCCTATTTTGCTGAAATTTTCTCTTTTCACTACCTCTCTCTGCCTGTTTCTTTTTTTCTTTTCTTTCGCCCTACACCAGCTATGAGTTCCCTTCCCCACCTGCTCCTTCCCCTTCTCTCCCTCCCTGTCCTGCCTCCCTTGTTCTCTCTCCCAGGCCCCTGCCACCCCACCCCGTACCCACTATCTATTTGATCAATACCAGTAGCACCTTGGAAATGCTCCACTTCTCGACCAGTCCTCCCCATGGGCCTCCACTTGGAAATATCTGGCTGTTTCTTAACACCACTAAGATTGGTCTTAATGCCAGTCTATCCCTACTGAACCACATTGCATATCATCGGGGCTGTCATATGGACTCTACCTACTGCCCATACATTAAAAGGAAACACAAATTATCACTACTGGACCTGCGCCTCTGTTCAATGAAGCTCCTCCTACTTCTCCTACTAATTCAGGCAACGTCCATCAGAACCCTGGCCCGGGCTGTTCAAGCCTTCTGAAAAAGGCAGGAGCCCTCACCATTGCAACCATCAACATCTGCAGCCTGTTACCAAAGCTTGATGCACTCCCAGCCTTTATCAGCTAACATAATCCTGACATCCTTGCTGTAGTTGAAACATGGCTGACACCAAAAGTTCCTGATGTGGCAATTACCTTACAGGGCTACAATCTTTTCAGACTGGACCGTGTGTCTAAAAGGGGAGGGGGCTGTGCCATCTACATTAAGGATAATCTCCTGGGGCACCTTGTTCCAACCTCCGTCCCTGCCTCCTCGGCCCAGCTTCTACTCATTAAAATTCTTCTAGGTCCCAATCAAAAAGCCTTCACCATCGTCTCTGTATATATTCCACCTTGAGATCAAGATCTTGGCATCAAAGAAGTTCTTAACTTCATCAGCTCCTAACCTCCTGGCTCGGAACACATTCTGTTTGGTGATTTCAATATAAACTGGCTCACATCTGATGTCTACACTCATAAGGATGCCCTTGGAGCTGCCAACCTCTCACAATTGGTCACCACACCAACTCAGATAAATTACAAAACTGGCACCAGTACCCTGCTGGACTGGATTCTCACCAATCACCCTACCAGGATCTCTCATACCATTGTTCTTCCAGACTCTCTCAGTGACCACTCCCTGGTTATATGTGAATGGTCTAATAAATTTCTAAAGCCACCCCCTATAATCATTACCAGCAAAGTCATCCCCCGTGGTCAACTTACCCATCTCAAACAGTACCTATCCTTGCAAGACTGGCTGCCTATCTACAAAGTGACGGATGTTAACATAGCCCTTGGCTACTTTATCACCGCCTTTAATAAGGCCTGTGAGCTCTTCGCTCCTTCAAAAAAATGGAAAACAAAAGCCCTCTGTAACCCTTGGATAACTGCGGAGCTCCTTTCCCAGCTGAAATCTAGGGACCGCCTGTGGGCAGTGGCTAAAGCCACAGGCAAACAATCTGACATCCAAAAATACAAACAAGCCCGTAATGCCTGCAGACAATCCATTCGTCTCATGAAAAGCTCATATTATAAGGACATCCTCACCAACACCTGGGGAAATGGTTGTGCTTTCTGGAACAATATCAAGGACATTACTGGGAAACAATCAAAGTCCCCTCCGGCCATGTTAATTGTTGAAGGGTCCACTACCCTTGATCCCATAGTCATTGCAAATACCTTTAACTCGGCTTTTACTGACCTCAGTACTGTTCTACCACCTGATTTCTTCACAGTCAGTCACACCCCCTCTAACACACCCTGCACTCTGTCAAACTACCCTCATTTTTACTTCAGGGAGATTAAGATGAATGAAGCTTGCTGCCACATCGCCTCAGCCATCTCCACATCCAGAATCAGCAGTGACACCCTGGACCTTAAGCTGCTATCACTTACCCTTGACGAGGTCCTCAGTCCCCTAACTAAAATTCTTAACCTCTCTCTCTCTCTCCACACCAGTACATTCCCTGAAATATGGAAAACTGCCACTTTGACCCCGGTCCACAAAAGTGGGGACAAGACCTGCCACTCTAACTACTGCCCGATCTCCATATTGCCACCACTATCCAAGGCCCTAGAGTGTATTGTTGCGGACCAGCTCACTGATTATTTGGACAAATATAATATTCTGTGCAGACAACAGCATGGTTTTAGAAAAGGGCATAGTACCACCACTGCCCTGCCTGAATTTACCGGTGCAGTGCATTGTTCCCTTGATAAAGGTCTTCTTACTGGGGCTGTCTTCATCGACCTCCTGAAGGCATTTGACACGGTCCATCATCGGCTGCTGTATGACCAACTACTCCTTGCTGGCTTCGCATCGGACTCAGCCCACTGGTTCAGAAGCTACATTGACAACCGCTCTCAAAGAGTAAAAATTGCCAGTGCTATCTCAGACACCTTGCCTGTCCGCTCCGGAGTCCCTCGGGGTCCATACTGGGCCCTCTACTTTTCAGCCACTTTTTAAACTCCCGACCACAATCCTGCTCAGAACAAATCATCCTGTATGCAGATGATGCTGTTGTCTTTTCTACGCACAAGGACCTTTCACCACTACAACACAGCCTCCAATACGGATTCAGTGCCATTGAAACATGGTTCTCCAATCATAAACTAGTCCCCAATCACAAGAAATCCAAGTCATTGCTATTCTGCAGTTCACATAACCATTACAGGCAACACCCCCATGCCACCTCCACCAAGCAGAGGACTGTCCTTGAACAAGTTTACTCATTTAAATACCTAGGGATTATGCTTGATCCCAATCTCTCCTATATGGCTCACACTGACAGCATGGCTAAAGCTGCCAACACACGCCTTGGATTACTCTACAAGCACAGGCAGCACCTCACCCCAGAGGCCCTGAAGATTGCCATCCAGAGCTCTGTGGTGTCAATTATTGATTATGGCCTCATTATCTATGGCTCCGCCACGACGACCGCCCTCCGACGTATAACAACTGCACTTAACAAAGCATGCTGACTCACAACTGGTGCCCACCGCCTCACCCACACCTGTGCCCTTTATGAACAATCTGGATGGCTCTAACTCTCCAACCGTATAAAATATCTCACGTGTGCTATGGCAGGAAAAATCAACCTTGACCTCACACCCCCTCATGTTACTGCCTTGTTACATCAAATCACCAACTGACAGAACACCAGGAGCTCGACAACCCAGATTCTACAAGTTCCTCACTGTCGAACTACACAGGGCCAACGCTCCTTCACCTATAGGGCTCCTCTATGGATGAATGGTCTCAGCCACACCATCTCCTCTGCCTCAACACTAGGTCTGTTCAAAACCAGACTCCGGGCCCATCTCATTGCCTCTAGCTCCTGTGACTGCCTCTCCTGGATGATGACCTACACAGCTTAAATCCAAACTTACATACTGCTTAACCCCAGCCCCCCAGGCCCCCAGTCCCCATCCCCAGCTCCTGAGGCGTCACTAAATCTCAGGTCTTCCATACCACCTCATTAGTCTCTCCTGCCCCATTATATCACTTATTCCCCCCCACCAAAACCCTGCTCTTTTTCTCTTCTATCACTCCTTCCCATTTATTTTTCGACAAATGCCTCTGGCTGCATTTTCATCCTTCCCCTCTCCTCTCATCCCTGTTTCTCTGCCACCGCCGGGCACCTGACCCTACCCATTCCTTGTGGGCACATGCATCCTAGCTGAGTTCACCATTTTACTATAGCTGCCTCTGTTAACTACCTACACTTCTCCTCCTCCTCTACACTTTACTCTTCCTATAATTGACCCCTCTCAATAGCACTGTTGTACATGAATTGTTTACTGTTATTTCACTGTTGCTTCCTTGTCGTTTGTTATTTCTGACATGGAACCTTCGTAAAAGAGCCCTGGCTCAAAGGTACTTGTAATCCTAGAATAAATAAATAAATAAAAATAAATAAAATAAGTAAAATTGATAAACTGATTGATACCCGATACAGGTCATATGTTCAGCCTCATTTGAATTTTGGGTCACAGTTTAGTGCTCCACACCAAAGAGGAGATATAAATCACATGGAAAAAGTACAGAAAGAAGCAACCACACTTAACTGGGGATTCAAGAAACTGCCTTATTCAGAGAGGCAAAAAAGGTTCAGTTGTACAGCCTCTAAAGGAGGCGAGTAAGAGGGGATCTGATCTTATTGTTCAATATCATAAATGACAGCTCTTCTACATCACAACTGAGCTTAGAATTCAAACCATGATTTATTAAGCTTAGATGGCATAATAAACAATAGTCTTTTTAAGAACACCAGCCACAAATTCTTGTACACACAATGGGTTATTGGTGTGTGGAATAAACTCCCTAAAGATGCTGTGAATAGTTTAACTGAACAGCACTTTGAAGGCTTGACAATAATATATATATATTTTTATTCTTTTTTTTCTGCAACAGGGATTGGGACATCTCTCAGGAGTGCCCTCTCGACTCCAGCCTCTACTCCCAGCCTGAAACCACATTCTAAGTGGGGGACACAATTGCTGAGCACCCTCTCCCTGAATCCAACGACCTTCCAGCCCCCCCGATCACCCCCCTGGGGAGGGCCCGCCTCACCTACGTGGTGGTCTTTCTGTCAGTAGAGGATTGGTCCTTGGGTCGGATCGGGTTGAGGGGCTTGGGATAGACCGGTTGAAGGATGGTCCATCCTTGGGATGTGGGCTGCAGCTCCCGGAGCCTCCATCGCCTCCCTATATCGCCCAGGGATTTTACTGTGTGTTTCCCCCAGAGCACAGACGTGCAATGATGCCCACGCAATGACAACAAAATCTCCACTGGCAGAATGATCTACTCCATGGATGGTTCAACCACCTTAGAGGGCAACTAACTACAAGCAGCCAGCCTCCTATCGAAGAAAGCATGAACAGTCCCTTGACTGACAGACAGTGGATCCATGACTGGTGTCGACTCTTCTTCTTATGCGTGCAGCACTTGAGAGGCATCTATACAAGAAGCTCCCCATAAACTTCGAAGTGCAACAGATCAGTGATTCAGGAACCTTGGACTAAAGCAACAGGAACAGTAGATCGAGGGAATCCCTGTCATCAGGTCACACCTATGGAACTTAGGCATCAAGTGCTAGGATCTCATGGAAGCTTTTCTACAGCAGTCTAGCAGGGGCTGCCCACAATGACATCAGGCTCCGATGGCACAACCCTATATAAGTGGGGGTGGCCCTGCTCCCTCCTCAGTTCTTTCCCTAGCTGGATGCCACAGGACACAGGAGTCCCATCAGGGAATCAAGGAGAAAGAGAATGTGCCCAGCTAGGAAAAAGGCTGGAGCAACAGGACAGCCGAGCTGCAGAGAGAGAGAGAGAGAGAGAGAGACAGAGAGAGAGAGAGAGAAAGGGGGGATGGAGGGAGGGAGGGATGGCATGACCTGTCAAGAGAGATTTCCTCGAAGATCTACTGTTACAGTAAGTTCTTATGTAACTGTTCAGTCTTCTTCGTGGATATCTCTGTCATCATGACACAGCGATGGAACAAGTCCCAAGCAGTGCTAAGCGCAAGACAGTCTGGATGACAGGGGCCAGAGGCATAAGAAAGAAGGCCCTGAAGCACAGCTAGGCCAAAGCCTGCCCTTCTTCTGCAGGCAATGTCCAGACTATAGTGCGTGGTGAATGCATGGACAGTAATCCAAGTTGTAGCAGCATAAATTTCCATAGCGACATGTTCTGGAAATAGGCAACAGAAGTGGCCATGCCGTTGGTTGAATGACCATGAACCACACAAGGAAGTTCTTTACCGTGCTTCCTATAACAAAAAGTAATACAGTTGGCCAACCATTTGGACAAGCACTGTTTAGATACTGGAGCACTCTCTTTGCCAGGGGTGAAAGAAATAAACAACTGAGAGGACATTTTGCAGTCCTTTTTATGATGTGTATAGTACCTGAGAATCCTATGCACATCTAAAGTATGGAGCAATGCTTCCTCTGGATTTGCATGCTCTGGAAAATAAATAGGCAGTTGGATAGATTGATTTAAAGTAAACTCAGATATCACCTTAGGACAAAACCTAGGGCTGGTAGGCAAATACAGCCTGTCTTTGTGGAAAATCAAATAAAGCTGCTCACACATGAGAGCCTGTAGTGCCAGCCTGCCTGCGCAGGGGCAGGTTGCCTACCTGCAACGCCAACGCACTGTCTGCAAATGGACCCAGGACGCTGAGGGCTGGACGGGGAGAAGGAGTGAGTGTCTGACGACTACTCTCCTTCTCCAGAGGAGGGGGAGAGGTTTACACCCGCAGACACCCAGTGGAGGCTGCGTACCTGCCAGCCACTGATGCCAGCAGCTCAGGGGTGCGGGCGGACGCTGGTTGCTTCACTGGGCAACATCCCCCCGCACACTGGGGAAAAAATGCCAGCAGATGAAGCCTGCCTGGCTTCAATCAACTCCCAGGCCGGCCCTTTGACCTATCCTGTTGTCTATGGCACTATAGGGGCCGGTACCGCAACCCCACCCTGGGGGGTAAGCCAGGGGGTATTGAAGAAGCACAGCCAGTATGGGAGTGGAAGTGGGGGTTCGTGACCGGGCAGAAGTACTGGGTGGCCGGTGGCAGAAAAAGTATAACAAATAAAAATGAAATAAAAAAAGAAATGAGAGCCTGTAGCTCCGAAATCCTTCAAGCAGAACTAATAGCAACTAAAAACAATGCTTTCCATGACAAAAAGTGCAGCTCACAAGACACAGCTGCCTCAAAAGGCGGCAAGGTCAGTCTCTCTAGGACAAAAATCAGTTCCCAATCCGGGACTAGGCTTCAGATAGGAGGCATCAAGTTTAGAAGGCCTCTCAGAAAAGTACAGGCCACATTCAGCTGAGCTACAGTATGGCCATCGATGGGCACATGGAAGGCTGATATAGCAAACAGGTGAACCTTAATAGAGCAGTATTGGAGTCCTGCATCAGACAAGGACAGGAGATACCCTAGCATCTGGTTCACTGGACAGGTGAAAGGGTCCAGGTGATGGGAAGCAACCCATATAGCAAAGCGCTTCCACTTCATCAAGTAAGTGGCCCTGGTGGAAGATTTCCTGGCAGCCACCAGGACATCAGTCACTTTCTGAGATACTCCGAACTGGGCAATGACTACGTCTTCAGGAGCCAGGCATGCAAATGGAGAACTTGAGGTCCAGATGGACTAGGGTTCCCTGTTCCTTAGTCAACAGGGCCCGGCAAAGGGGCAGGGGAACTGGAGGTGCCATAGCCAACAACTGCAGTAATGGAAACCATATCTGACACGGTCAGGATGGAGCCACCAGAATTAGGGTGTCACCCTCCATCTGTAGCTTGAAGAGCACCCTCTAAATCAGAGGAAAGGGTGGGAAGGCATAAAGAAACCTTCCTTTCAAGGAGCAGAACAATGGGACTTGCCAGGAAAACTCCAGGCCCTGGATCTATGCAGCAGCTTTGCATTGAGTGAGGATGCAAAAAAGGTCCAATTCTGGATGACCCCACCTGTGAAACAGGTCGTCTACAACTGAGGTCAGCAGTTCCTACTCATGCATTCTGGACTTTGATCAGCTGAGGCTGTCTGCCACAGCATCTTGGGCACCTGGCATATGGACAGCTGTCAGTTGTAGACCGTGATCTAGAGCCCAGTACCAGGCCCTCATCACCTCCCCACACAGCGGGTAGGAATGGGTCCCCCCTCCTTGCTTGTTGATGTAACAGGCCACACTGAGGTTGTCTGACTGCACCAACAGTGGGCCTGGAGAGAGGTGGTTCTGTGGTAGGAACGCCTTGCCCTAAGTAGAGTCCAAAGCTGCCCTTATGTATTGCAACCACTGGGATGGGGTCAGCACAGACTTGGGCAAATTGACAGTGATGCCCAAGCACTGGAACACCTGCAGGGTGTGTTCTAGAGTCAGAAACTGTAGATCCCTGGATGGGGCTTTCAGTAACCAGTCGTCCAAGAATGGAAGCACATAAAGGCCTTCATGTCGAAGGGCTGCTGCCACAGCTGTTAAGCACTTGGTAAATACCCATGACACAGAGGATAAACCAAAGGGCAACACCCTGAACTGGTAGTGCTCCCCCTGAAAGAGGAACCATAGGTGCCACCTGTGGGGAGGGGGGGCCAACAATGATATGCAGATTGGCATCCTGCATGTTCAGGGAGCATATCCAGTCTCCCAGCTGGAGCACAGGAAGAAGGCTGTGCAGAATTACCATCCGGAGCTTTCCGTATTGGAGGCAAAGATTCAGCTCCTTGAGGTCTAGAATGGGCCTCAGGTCCCCAGTTCTTTTGTGAACCAACAAGAACTGGGAGCAGAACCTTTTGTTCCTTTGCTGCCTGGGCACTGGCTCTATGGTCCTTTTGAGCAGCAAGGTGAACACCTCCTCCCGAAGCACTGCCGTGTGGTCCAGAGCATAAGAGGTGAGAACCGGTGGAACATCTGGAGGCTAATCTAGAAGTTCTAGAGCACAATCCTGTTTGATTATCTGCAGGATCCAAGCATCTGTGGTAATGGTTCTCCACTGGGACAGATGGAGGGAGAACCATCCTCCGAACACCACCTCCCGGCTTGGAACAAGTGGAGGGGGGTCTGGTAAGGAGTCAGGCTGAGGCAGAACCAGCGGACAGGGCTGCTGTTTCTCCACTGCAGTGCTTAGCAGAGGGACCAGTTGTGGAAGAGGGGGCAGGCAAAGCAGAACTGGCCCTATGCTTGCCCTGGAACTTGGTTCCTGAGTCAGACTTGTGAAAGACCTTGTGAAAGGAGGGCCTCGGCCTGCTCCTAGGCTGGGTATGATAAAGGGAATGGACAGACCTGATAGCCCTGCCAGAGGCCTGCAGATCATTAATAATATCCTGCACATCAGGGCCAAAATGTCTATGACCCACAAAAGGGGCATTCAACACCTTTTTCTGGATATCAGCAGTAAAGCCAGAGACCCTAAGCCAGGAGTGCCTTCTAAGACAAATGCCAGTGGCAACTGCCCGGGCTATGGTATCATAGGTGGCTCTGAGGAGATGCTTACTAACATCATCTGAGGCCAAGAAAATTTTGAGAAGTTCCTGTCTCTGGGAACCTTCAGGTAGGGCTTAAGTAGCAGTCTTACCCTTCCTCCAGAGGGTATTCTAGTACTTGATCATATGAGACAAGAAGCTGGCAATTCGAAAGCCCAAAGTTACTGAGGCAAAAATCCTCTTGCTCCAAAGGTTAATACTCTGAGATTCTTGGTCACTGGGGAGGGAGCTAAGGTGCTTGGACCTGTCATAAGCTGATTTGATTACCACGGAGTCAGTTTCTGCCTGGGCTGAACGGTAAGGTGGCCCCAATGGCACTTGATAAAGCTTATTAGCCTTTCTGGACATGGCAGGTACCAGACTGTGCCTATGCCAGGCAGCACTGGCAGCATCATGTAGTGCTGGAAGCAGAGGAGGAATAACTGTAGGCAGAGATTCTGTGATCTCCAAGAAATCCACCAGGTTCCTCTCTGTGACATCCTCTTCCTCCTCCTTGGTCTGGAACCCCATAGTGGAGTAGAGCTGTTTTATAATATAAAAGAAGGGGGATCCTCCGGCAGGGGGAAGGGGACTTTGGGGTGTGTGTAACCAAGTTCTCACTCCTGGAGGAGACAGCAGACCTGTCAGAAGAGTTAATCTCCACATCTTCCTCTTCATCAGGGAGGATGAGATCAGGGTGATATTCCTCCTCTACATCGGCCTGTTTTGCAGCAGGGACCGATGGTCAGAGTACCAATGGCTCTCTAGAGGGTGTGGGGCAGAGAGGCTGAACAGGCGTCGACACTGAAGCAGCAGCTGACGGCAAAGATGACGAAGGCCCAGGCTGTGGAACAAACTGTTGGATGACAGCTGAGGTTATAGAAGTGAGAACCACACTGAGGTTGATGGCAGAGAAATAAAGCACTGCCGACGCAGGTATCGACAGAAAGGGCAAAGAGCCCAGCTCTGACGAACCACCACTAGCCATAGTAGAGGTGGTGAGGGTGCCTTTTAACCTCACGGTTCAAGAGGTCACAATGGTGGGGCTGGGGCTGATGACCTGGAGGCCGATGGCCCCTCAGCAGCCCTAGGAAGGCTGGGAGAGCTCTCCACCATGGAGGGCCTGATAGGATCAAAGGCCTGCATGGAGACAGAGGTGTCGAAGATGAAGCACTGGATGGAGAGATCCCAGGAGAAAAGGAGGAAGAATCCAACTGGGACCAGGATCACCATTGGGGTAACAGTCCTTAGGCTGGCCCTCATCCTGGCAAGAATGTTTCCCTGAGGATTTGTCCCAGGCCTTGGCAGTCTGAGAGCCTGAAGAGGACACTGGGAACTGGGAGCCCTGGAAGACCCCTGCTCTCCGCTGGCTGCCTGTTGCACCATGAAGAACTCATGCAAGGCTTTCTTGCGGCACTTCTGGGTGGTGGGGGTGAATTTCAGGCAAAACTTGCAAGCAAGAGCATTGTGACCAGGCCTGAGACAGTAGACACAAAGTCCACGGTCATCAGTTGGAGAAATCTTCTTTCTGCAGCAGCAGTGATGGAAAACAGTAGACAAAGAAGTTGTTCTCGACATACAAAAATGATCAGAAAAATCAGTGATTTGAAGGTTGTAACAAAAGAAAAGGTAAGTAAAATTTTGGTGGCCGACTGAACAGCGAAGCTTCCATGGAGTCCCTGAGTGAATGGTCAATGGATGGAAAGAACTGAGGAGGGAGCAGGGCCACCCGCGCTTATATAGGGCTGTGACATCAGAGCCTGATGTCAGCATGGGCAGCCCCTGCTACACTGCTGTAGAAATGCTTCCGTGTGATCCCAGTGCTTGACGACTAAGTTCCATAGGTGTGACCTGATGACAGAGATATTCCCGAGGAAGGTCTAAAGTTACCATCACTCTGTTGTCGGCTACACACACTGACACTGTGCTTTCACAAGTAGATGGTTCAATAAGCACAGCAGTTTCAGGAGCACTACCTGTGTTCAAAATCAGTGAAGCCCCCACACATAAATAGGCAATGAGAATGAATATTTTGCTTCATCATCTTTATTCCAGTCATAATCACTCTCTAACAGGTTAAGTATTGGAAAGTCATTGACACTGAAGACCTGCTGAGCTTCTGACTGCACATTTTTTACTATAAGACAGAAAATAAACTTGAAGCTGCTCTGAACAAGGTTCTGCATGGTGCAAAGGTCTCATAACCGAATTAACACACAAAACACATCAACCTCCCAAAAACTGCACTATATAAGTCCACCAGAACCATTAATGACTTGTATGTAAAAAACAGCTATTTTAATTACAATTCAGATTTTAAAAACATACATACATACTGTATATGACACTTGGACAGCTGGTTCTGATCACTGTATCATTTTTTGTAATATAAAAATGTGTGATGGACTATCTGTCATGAAAAATGCTGAAACAGCATGTAATATCACACACACAGGTTTTAGACACAAGGGCCCAGATATTCAAAAGGGTTACGCCATGCACAACAGGGATGCGCCATCGCAAGTCCGAAAATGCGCCATTGTGCTATATTCAGCAGGAGGCAGCTGCGCCCCCAAATCGCAATGCACAAGAATCGCAATGGTAATGAATGCATGCGCAACTGAAGGGGGAGGAAACATGAATAAATGGCACAGTGCGATATTCAACAGCATGCGCCATGCGCAATAGGGAAGCAAACGGAAGTTGCGCGATAGCGGAAATGATCCAAAATAAAAAGGAACAAGAAAGAGGCGCAAGAACGCTACAGGGAAGCCAGAGGTGGGAGTGAGGTGACAGCAACCAGGCAGACAGTAGCAGTGAGCAGGACTGGGCAGGAGCAGGACAGAGCACACCTGGAAACTACCAGGAACAGGAAAGGAGTGGGGAGCCTGTGCCATTGTGCAGGAGTAAAAGGGAAGTGCCACAGTGGACTGAGGGCAGTGACAGTGGGCAGGACAGCCAAATCTGGGAGGTGTTCTCGGTGCAGGGGAAGTAGCATAAAGGACAGTGGGGGGAACGGGAATACAGCTGCCAGGGGGGGACACAAGCCAGGGACATGGCCAGTGCCACCATTCAGATGGAGGCAGTAATAAGGGGTGTGAGAAGGCAGGCAGCAGGGGGACGTGGCCGTGGAAGGGCCCGTCAGCGGTATGCCCCCAACAGGCAGTACCGAGCCCACAACAGCTTCCAGCAGTACAGTGACACCGAGATAGTGGGCCAGTACCGCCTGAACCGGGCAATCCTGAGGCAGCTCTGTGAGCTTTGCAGTGATGAGATGCAGGCACCCACACGACGGAGCCATGCTGTGTCAGTGGAGACAAAGGTGACAGCTATCATGTGCCTGCTTGCCATGGGTACCTTCCAGAGATCAACAGGGGACACAACAGGCATAACCCAGTCAGCCGCGTCACACTTACTCACACAATTCCTCAGCGTACTGCTGCCACATGCTGCGGAGTACATCCATTTCCCCAGCACACAGGTGGAGCGCACAGCACACATACAAGAGTTCCACAGGGTAGCACATATGTCTGGCGTGCTCGGGGCCATTGACTGCACCCAAGTGGCCATCCGCACACCACCTGGCCCGGAAGGTGCTGTATACATCAATTGGAAGGGCTATGCAAGCATCAACTGCCAGGTTATGTGCGATGCTAGGGGGTGCATAACCAATGTCTGTGCCACGCACCCTGGGGGAGCACATGATGCCTTCATCTGGCACCAGTCTGCACTGTGCCACAGGTTCGAGAGTGGGGACATCCCCACTAGCCACCTAGTGGGTGAGTATGCAAATCACGCAGAAAGACATGGATCTTGGGAGGGGCATAGTCAGAGGTGACATGGGTACTGGCCTAGATGGCCCATGGCAGGGCGATGCTGATCACCAAACTAATGTCCACCCTCTACACACAGGTGACAGTGGATACCCACTCCGTCCCTGGCTGCTCACACCATACCAGCGGCCCGCGACCCCATCGCAGCAACGGTACAATGAGGCACATGCCACCACACGCAATGTCACAGAGCAGGTGTTCGGGATGCTGAAGGCACGTTTCCGTTGCCTGCACATGTCTGGCATTGCCCTACAGTACAGCCACTCAAAGGCCTGCAAGCTATTCCTGGCCTGTTGCATCCTGCACAACATGGCCAACGACTGTGGGATAGCTGTACAGGTCGAAGAGGGGGACAGCGATGGGGACGATGAGGACACTGGTGCAGATGGTGATGGGCAGCCCCCCCTTGGTCGAAGGGACCCCTGACTGATCCGGATGGCACAGCTGCACTGGGACACCATCACAGAGGAGCACTTCAACCAACCCAGGTAAGTCATGGGGCCATGTGCAACCACCAGTGGCAAGTGAGCAACCCACAAACACGCATGGACAAATCCCAGGGGTGCATGTCGTAAAGGGAACTGGCTGAGCATGGAACCACACACGTCGTCAGGGATGGGCAAGGCCTAACACTGCACGTGGTCACACACACACACACACACACACACACACACACACACACACACACACCCACAACACATGCACAAAGGGTAGGAGGCACACCGACCCCAACCGCCACCCCTAGCCACACACACGTCCACAGACCATCACGCCCAGTGCCTGTCATTGTGCGTGTCTCAGACGCTGGGCACCATTGCACAGTGGCGGACAGCGCAACACAGGCATCATCATGCACACGCCACAGTGGCCAGCAGCCAGGAAGGTGTGCACATGGAACATGTGTGTGTGTGTGCAGGACCGGGGTACCCCACCTGTGCATTGCACGTTGAACAACACACTGCACACAGGGCAGCGTCAGACAGTAGCCATGGTGGGAGACAGGTCGGTCACATGGCACAGTACCACGGCCACCACGGATGTGTGGGCAGCCCCACTGAGACCCGCCAACAGTGAAAGGCTGATCAATGGCCTCAGGGTGGCACCGACGGTCCCCCAGGGGTTCCGCTGCGGGAACACGACCGTTCTCGAGCAGGGGTCAGGCAGCTCACCGAACATGCCTGCACCAGGCGTGCTCGGGATACCCACAGCTGAACCTGGTGTCGACAAGGAGGGTGTCGCACGATGCCGGGAACGGGGGGGTGGACATTGCACTGCGCGGTGTCTGCGATGCATGGGCATATAACTGTGTGCCCATTGTGGCCATGACAGCTGTGAATGCCTGTGTCAGCCTGTCAATGGCTGCGGTCACATCCTCCCGCCGTCGGTCCATCCCTGCCAGGAGCAGACCGGTGTCCCTGCTGCGCTGCTCCTCTGCATGGTGCAGGACCGCACTGAGTGCATCCACCACCGTCACAAGCTGCAACTGCTGATCCACTGAATTATGGAGTATGCGGGTGTGCTCATCTAAGAGGTCATCCGCCTGATCGGCATGCTGTCCCTCATGGTGTTCACGGCCGTGCTGGGCAGCACCCCTTGAGGTTGGGCGCTGCACACCAGGGCCATGCCTGGGCATATCCACAGGCGGTGCACTGACACGCCCCCCGACACTGTCCCCCCATCACCACTGGCCGACTGCTGACACTGCCCCTCCAGCCACCGCACCCCAGGGCTCAATGGTGCCGCCGCAGCAGCCATAACAGCCCCACTGTTCTGGACGCACACCAGTGCTGCCCCACTGGTGCAGACAGGCACAGGCTGGGACTGTGATGACATGCAGGAATCCAAGATGGCACCACCCATGGCTATGCTCGTGCTGTAACCTGCTGTGCGGCCATCCTGCGGCCCACACGTATCACTGTCCATGATGTGAGCTCCATCATCATCAGTGATGGATCCGGCACCAGCCCGAGTCTCAGCATGCTGGCATCCATGGACGCTGTCACGCTGGGACACGGGCAAGGCCTCCTCCTCCTCCGCACCTGCTCCACCATCAGTCCGGACAGCCAGGCAGGCCCACTGTCGTCCTGACCCTCGGACACCTGTGGAGGTGGATGGACCCTCCTCTGTGTCCAGGGTATCACTCTCAGTGGACAAGCCCACCACCGCTGACCCATGTAGATGCTCAGGAGCTGTAAGAGAACACAGTAGCATTAATGTATCTGCCCTACCCTGTGGCATTCCCCCCCCCACAGTGAAAGATCAGGACCTACCATGCAGTGACGGGCTACCACCCATCTGGAAGCCACCACCTGGAACACCCTCGATGGCACAACGCCGCATGCTGCACTCAACCCGCTCCTCCTGTGGCGTCAGGCGTTGCACGGCCTGCTGTCCCCCACCAGTCATAGCCCGTGCTGCCCTGATGGCAGCCACCTTATCTTTAATCCTCCTCCTGTCCATGCCCACCTTCTTCTTGCACTCCTGCACGGACTGCTGGTGGCTGCCATGCTGGCTGATGGCACGCGCCACCTCACCCCATGCTGCAGCATGGGCCTGTGGTGTTCCCCGCTGTCCACTGAACAGCGGTTCCTGGTCAAGGTAGGCCTCAAACAAGGCATCTGTTTCTGCCTTGGTAAAGTTTGGCCTCCTCCATTTCCCACGTCTCTGTTCCTCCTCCTCCACCTCACGTTCGCTCATCATTGATTCTGTGAGAATGACAGGTGTTTGCCTCTGACTGTGCAGTCCCATGCATCTCCCACACAACATAGTCCACACTCCCAACAGCATGCAACTCACCGCAATAGACTGCAATACCAGACTATGGCCTCTGCAGCCCAATGTCACATTTATGTAGCGCAACGCATGCAAATGAGGTGAGGCTCAATTTTAAGTGGATGCTAATGCAGTATCTGCGCCATTGAATCGCTGATGAGCTGATTTGCATATGCCGGCTGAATATCGCGCTGTTGCGCCTTGCGCAATTGTGTTGAATGTGCTCAGGCAAGGGCGCAGTTCTGTGACGTGCGCAGTGGACACTGAACGGCACATGCCCGAGGTGCTGACGCTGACACCTGCTGCGCTGCTGATGTGCTGTGCGCAGGTGGCAGTGCAGGGCACGGCCACCATTGTGCCAGTGGCCCTAGTGCGCTGTTCACATGTATGGCATTCTTGCACTGGGGCGCTACAGGCGCCGTGGAGCCACAGCGTGGTAGGCCACTACAGGGCGTCTCACACAGGCACCCAACTGCGCTACACGCAGGGAGTACCAATCGCGCTGTGGCGGTCCGTGCACGAGAGACCCAGGACCCTGTGCCCGACCTTTGCCCCATAGGCACCATGCGTCCGCATGGGTGCACCACTATCGCGCTGTTCAGTGACAGCGCGATAGGGAATGGCAGCGCTGTACTGCGCAGCATCTGCACTTGGCGGAAGTGCGCTATCGAGCACCATTTTGACTCTGACCAGCTTCAGCGATGGCAAGATGGAGGGCTGCTGTTTGGAGCCAGGTGGAGCTGGCCAATTTGGTGGCCACAGTGGAGCCCCATGCTGGGGCACTGTTTGGAAATGCACCCCTGGACAGGGCCAGGAGTGCTGTATGGGAGGAAGTGGCAGTGGCGCCGGAGGAGGCCACAGGAATGGACCATACAGCTAAGCAGCAGCGCAGGGACCTGGACAGGCTTGCCTGCCTGCGGGCACGTGCCAGGAGAGGCGCAGTGCCACGACCAGGTAGGTGCCCCAACCATACACTGGTTGCGTCCGTATGGGTATCGCGGTGGGCATGTGTCCACCACACGGGGGGGTGGGCCGTCCAGTGTGGGCAGTGGTGGTGGTGGTGGTGTTGAGGGGGTTGCGGCATGGCTGGGCTGTGCAGGATCGCACACACCCGGGGGTGGGGGGCCTTTGATACTGGATTGTACTGATATTCCCCTCTCCATGTTTGCACCCTAGGCCCTAAAGAATGGTGCCGAGCCTGAGAGAACTGACACTGAGGCATGGTGAGGGGAGCTGGGCAACAGCCACAGCGCAGCCGGTCGCATCCAAGTACAGCACCCGGATCAGGCCGATGATGGTGAGTGCCTTTCTTCCAGGATATTCTGTGCATGCTGTGTTGCAGGGCAGGCAGCGGGGCATGGCCATCATCCATTGACACCACTGCCGTGCACGCCACATGGTACAGTCAGCACTGTCCAGTGGCACTGCATGTGTGGGTGTGCATCGCTGGTGGTCCATGCGTGCACCGGGTACATGGCTGTGCCACTGCCTTCGCACCGCATAGCCATGTCACTGTACAGCCACGGTGGTGCTGTGCGGGACTTGGGTGGTGGGTGTGTGCAGCAGTCCGCATGGCTGTGTGTACCTGGGTGGGCAGGTCATGTGGACATGATCACTGTGGGTGGTCGCACACCATCACGGGGCATGTCCCATGGCTGTATGCCACGCACAATGGGTGGGCTGCAGGGGGATGGGCATTCACACCTATTGACTCTGCTCCCTTGTCCTAGGTGGACGGAGGATGATGCACCTGGAGAGGGCCGTGCGGGAGCTGCTACAGGTGGCAGATGCCTCACTAGAAATCCTTCAGCGCATGGACCAGCATGGCATCAGGAGGAGACATGGTGGGAGGCGCCACAGGAGAGAGAAGCCCGCTGAAGATCCCATGCCCCGGGTTCAACCGTACCTCCCCGGACCCACCCTCACACCCCTCCTTCCCTCTACCATTTGTTCACCCCTGCCCCTTACCCACCCCCACCTGGTTTGTGGCCCTCACCCCCAACAGTTGTGTACATATTTATAAATAGTTGTTTTCTATCTTTTAATATACATTTGTTTTGTTATGCCTACTGTGGTGGTCTCTGATTTGGCCAGGCTACAGGTGCTCAGCTGCAGTGGTGTGCATGGCGTCAGGGGTGGTGCAGTCATGGGCGTGTGTGTGTGTCCATAGGGGAAGCGACTATGGTGTGGGCGTAGCTATCAGTCACTGTCTGTGGTTTGTGTGTTGTTCCCTGTGCACTGGATGACTGTGTGCAGTGGTCCACGGTGCATGCACTGTGTCCATGGTGCACCTGTTAGACCGTCCATGGCCTGTGCAGCTGACACCCTTGCATGTCTGTGACCTGCACGGTCCGCTGGCATGTCAGTGGTGGCTGTCCACTGTACCCAGCACAATGCCGGGTTGCCTCCTATCACTGGTGTGGTGCATGTCTGCCTCGGATGGCACTGTGGCCTCTGCTGTTGTTGTCCCACCTCCATGCTGTTTCTTGTGGCTGTTGCAGGGGATGTGCTCCACTGTCTGTCACTTGTGCTCCGGGCGCATGCTGGTGGTGTACAACTTCATGGTGCCTGCGCAGGGTGGCTGGCACTCCTGTGCCATGGAGGGGTGCTGGCCGTGTGTACACGGTTTCTGTGGCCACACGCCAGGGGCTTGGATGACCTGCTACTGTGTCCCTGTGTTGGTGTGCCCTTGGGTATGGGTGGGTGTTTGTCCATGCACTGTGTTGCATCCTGTGTGGCGCATGCTTCCATGCACCACTGTGGGTGTCTGCGCTGGCTGTTGTGGCCAGTGCTGGGTCGGGGTATGTCCTTGGGAGGGTGTGCAGGGTGCTGTACCACTGGTGGTGGGGTCTGGGGCACGCCCTGTCATGTGTGGGGTACCTCGTGTGCCAACACATGGTTGGTCTCTCAGCTGTACCTCGAGGGGGACGTGCGTGGCGGCACTGTGTATGCAGTCATTGCATCGCTGTCTGCTGCCACCCGCTGAAGGATGCTCGTGGTGGGGCTGCCTTGCATGATTCTGTGGTGCACTGGGTTGCATTGTCACAGTGGGGGTGGTGACATGCATGGGGTGTCCTGCACTGGTGGGCGCTGCTCCTAGGCAGGGTGTCTAGGGATCACGGTGCAGGGTGTGCTCTGCATTGGTGGGATGGTGTGGCACGGGGTGGCCGGACCTCCTTGTGTGCCGGTCACAGCTTGCCAGGGTGTGCTGGGGCACCATGCCCCGGCTGTGGGTTTGTTGCTGGTGTCCATGGTCCGGTGATTATTCCAGCTCTCCTCCGGTTGTGCAGTGCATGGGGTGTGGGGGGGGCGATGCCTGTTCTGCTGCGTGCTCCTCTGCCCATCTCTACCATGGGTGGTGGGCCCCTGTATCCTGTCCCTGCGCATCCCTGGTTGTGCTGTTGCACTGCTGCCTTGCTCCACTGAGCATCCCTGGTTGTGCTATGGCACATCTGACCTGCACCACTGCACATCCCTGGTTGCGCTATAGCGCGATATTCAGTCGTGTGCTGCAGGAGCATCTTGACCTGCGCGGTGTTTGAATATCGCGCGTATTGCGCATCGGCGATGGACTTGCGCTCTCCTGCTGTTGCCACTTTATGGCTTAGTTTGAATATCTGGGGCCAGGTGTTACCTGGAAGGCCAGAAGCTAATTACAAACTTTTCTAAGTTAATTATAGCTTTAACTGCTAAGAGGGAAATCAGTATCCCTTTTATGACATTTCGAGGGGCAAACCAGGTTTAGTACACTGGTGTGAAATCATAAATGCTTTGGTGTCTGTGTGAGAGGGGATACTGCTCACAGATCAAAGAAATGTCATTTGAAAAAGAAAATTAGTTGTGCTGAGGATTACAGAATTTAATACTTTGAAAAGGCATCCTGTTTTTGCGTAGATATATTTTTTTATATATTCTGACAGAGGAGGAGGAGCTAGGTGACCTCACACAAAGGGGTTGGCAAATACAGTTTTCTCTAAAGAATATTCTGTTTTACTTCACAGAGACACTTCTATCTAGACTCTGACAGAGAAACATCTATGAGCACTTTAAGCAGGTATTTAGAGAGAGAGAGAGAGAGACAGAGAGAAATCGAAGTACTGTAGTAGGAATTGCACTGTTTAAACCTTGTTCTTTTAAAAGATTTGTATGGTTCTTGTGATACTGGTTCTGTATTTTATGTTTTACATATTTTGTTTCTATTTTTAGAGCCTACTTGGTCTGTCTTTGATTTCTTTCCTTTTACAAGTGGAGTATATATATAGTAAAAGCAGACACTGTACATAAGCTTGAATGGTGATACCAAACTGGAAAAAGGTAAGCGTTTTTAATCTGAGGTCTTCTATTACAGTTTTTAGGGGTTCATTTCTATACACTTGATTAGGTGCCTGTAGGCAAAGATATCTGGCCCCCTGAAGACAGAATTATCTGAGCCTGTGCATTGGGTCCGCTAGCAAGAGGTTCACAGTTTGAATCCCTCCCAGACTTGAGACCAAAGGTTGATTTGAACCCACAAAACAGACAGGAGGGTTATCCTGCTTCTGTAAACTGTTCACAAGACTGCACTCGGAGGTTGGCACTTTGGGAGTAGAGGGCTGACCTGCTTAGTGGGTTTGTGACACTGTACATACACATGTAAAAGAGCACAATATTCACCCCTTTGAGCAAGTGCTCTTAGGTGCAAAATGTCAGGTGTGGCAGTTTGGGGATATATTCTATTTTCACTCTGTTGTGCTCTCTCATGTATGTACAGTATAAATCTGCCATTTAATAAAAATAGCACTTTTTTCCACATCAGTCATGATGACTATTGTGGACTTCTATAGTGCAGTTTTTGGGAGGTTGATGTGAGTGCCAGTTTTTATGTGTTGTGGTTTTTATATTTTATTTCTAGTCACAGATTAATTTAGTTTGCAAAAAATGTGTACCACATTGCCATAATCCTGCCTCTAAACTCGTTTCTGTATTGTAGAAAGCTACGCTCATTTAAACGGACATGATTATAGAGGAAGGAGGAAGGAGGAAGGATTGCTGCTAAGAGATAAATATTTTTAAACCCTAAATTAATTTATGATTATATGTAAAACAGATGATGTTTCTTCTGCCACAGAGTGGGTAATTACTAACATACTGGGCCAATCTACAGAAAACGAAAATATGCGTTGCTGGTGTGGGGACTTCCTTTGTCAAAATTCTCCAAACCATATACAGGTACTACAAAAAATAAGATGCCCAATTCAGCTTGTGTTTCCATCTCGGTGTTCAGATGACGTCATAGGGACCTCGAGAGCAACATTACTCTGTGTGTTTAAGCTGCAGGAGAGCCTTCTCTGTTCCAGATGTTCAAGTAATGAATTACAGCACATCTCTCACCACCTATCATTGTCCCTCCCCTCACTTACACAAAGTAACATAGCGCTGTGGGGATGGTATGGGCTTGGTATCCATCTTGTCTTCCCTCGTGCTGTACAGCAGTGACTAAAATATACCCAATTTGCCAGTCCTCCTTTGACATCATGAACAGTGCCAGCTTACGCCACCTCACTAGGTAAGCTATTCAGCATGCTGATCCTTCTCAGCAAAGTGTGATCCAAAACACTAATGCTTTTTTTTGTTAATTTGTACATTTTCCATCCTAGTCCTGCTTCCCCTTTAACCCCAGGAGACTACCAGACCCTGTTGACCCCAGCTGTGACCCTCACTTTCCAATCCTCTAGGTTATTTCTGGAGTGGGGCCAGAATGTGGCAGACTCCCCCCATTCGGATCACATGAGGTAGCAGTGAGGGGTACACAATGGGTTACCCAGGGTCTGAGTCTACCAAACATCATATTGCATACAGGGTATTCTATCCTATTTTTTGTCCCTCCCCTGAGGAAACCTGAATGCTAGGACTCCAATGCTTACGTCGGACCATCAAGCATTAACCCTGCCCCATCCAGCTTCACTTGTACCTCCACTTGTGGTCAACCAAGTGACAGTGCTGTGGCGGAGCTGGGTTCCACCTTCCCCAAAGGAAAATGTCTTCTGAAACACCTGATCCTTCTCCCCTGCTGGCTCTCTGATGATCCAGGCTTGGGATGCCAACTTGGGTCATGGCGTCGCCAGCAGCAGATCTGCCACTGCAACAATGGGCCAGCTACCCAAAGAAGTAACACATTTTAATTCTACATATTTTGTTTCTTTTTCTTCATAAAGGTTTTTATGCTCCTTCGCTGGGGACCAGGCAGGTTATTAGCTCAGTCCCCGTGTGCTGTTGACCAGACTCCTGTCTCTTCCTTTCCTTCCTCCTTCTGCTGTTCTGGCAGAGTGGGTTATTGTGCCTCAGGCAGGGCTTCATTGAAGCCTGGTTCCCCTGTCTCTTTTCCTCCTATTTTCACCCTCCTGGGACTACAGCAAACATCGTCGCACAGGTGTATGGAGGTGTGCATGTGCTCCAGAACTGCCAGCCCTGTTCCAACAACCAGGTGTAATGCCTTTCGCCTGAGTATTGGCGCTGCCACCAAACCTCCACCCAACGGTAGGCAAGAGCTGGAGCAGCTTGCCTCCGCCAGTCTGGGACAGGAGAGCTGCCAGGTGGCCGTTCATACCTTCTCCTGTCTCTTCCCGCCCACCGTCCGTCCTCTGATAACCCAAGCTCATTCCTGAACTCGGGTCGCCAGTGTGGGAGACATAAGGCACTTTGTAGCACCTCAGCCCTCTATACCACTGGGCCGGCAATCCCACATATTTCTGAATGTCAGAGTAATCTGAAGCTCATGAAGGAATGGATTGATTGCACTGAATCTTAAATATAAACAAAAGCAATAACAGAATTTCAGATGTACCTTCTTCAAGTGCACTTAATGGAGTTTCACTAGGAACAACTTTCTTGATCACGGAAGAGCCATCACTGCCTGCATCAAGTAATGGAGGAGCATCAACTTCCACTTCTTGAGAATCCTGCACTGGTGGCTTCTCTGTGCTTGCTTTCTTGAAGCCCCCTGGCTTATTTGGTACCAGGCAGAACTCTGTCAAGCATGCATACAAAAAAAAACACAATACATGTCCACATTAATCTACAGCAGTTGTTAATGCAACACTCTTCCTGATGTTCAGTATATCTGTACACATGTCCTCAGCTTCAAAGTTAAAGAGCAGTGACCAGGTCTGGACTGAAGGACATAAAATGAAATGGCAAGGTAGTTCACAAGGCTTCCAGTTGGGCTGGTGTTTATAGGACATTTCTAGGTCTGCAGCAGGCTTTCTGGATCTTGGAGCATCAGGAGGGTGCAGAAAGAACAGAGACTGAATACCTATACGAAGTGCTGTAACCCAGTCATGGACATCAAGAGTTTCAAGATTTCAAGCATGTTTTCAAAAAAATCATGACTGAATGATTTTTGACATTTTAAAATATTAGGACAAGGACGACTAGTACAAGCATGAACGCCCTAAACATAATGAAATGCTGTTGCAACACCACTGATACTATATATGTATACAAACATCGTTACAGCTTCAGGAATCAAAGATGACTTTTGGTCCATCAAGTTGCTTCCTTCCACCTACTATATTTAGTGGAGCTACCCTGTCATCCTTTTCTCTTCAAAGTACCTGTCAAACCTATACATGAAGGTAATTACAGTATTAGCTGATACTACCTGCTCTGGCTAAATCTTTCTGTTCATTTCCTTGACTCTTCCTCCTCTCAGTGACCTCACTTGCCCATTTGCCCTTCTATCACTCTACATCCTGAAGTGCTGCATACTGTCCGATGAGCTAGCCCTTTCAGATATTTTAGGGCCATGACCATGTGCCCTCTCTGATTCTTCTTTTTTCCATGGAATATCACCCCAGTTCTGTCAGGCAGTTCTAATCATAAAGCATCTTTTCCAAACCTTTAACCACATTGGTTACTCTCCTCTGTACATTCTCAATCATGCCACTATCTTTTCTCAGATATGGGGATCAGAACTGTACACTGTTAAACGTGGGGCCTTCCCAAGCACCTGTAAATGGAATATCCTTTTGGAATACACGTCATCTACCCAACCCCCTGCAGTGATGCATCCACTTTCCACTATCTTGGAGACTCTAGAAACTTGAGGTTCCTCTCGAGCCTAGGTCTCTCACTCCAGTGCACATTACACAGTGATCAAGCCACTACAGCAGATCTTGTCCATGATGTTAAAATTATTTTTTACTTTCGTCTATCTCTTTTTGTCATTTTTACCATAGCTAGACCATAACACTCCATAATTACCAGTCACAATTAAATTCCTAACTTTCAGTGACTGAGCTTCTCGCCAGATTGAAAATACTCCCCACTTCCCTGAATGCCTCCTGCATGACTTCCACTGTACTGCTCTCTAGGTCATTTGTTCCTAGGTGTACAATGATATGGGCTTCCCTCCCACCTTCTCTACACATTTCTGAATGCACTGCCCTACTCTCCCCACTGTCATACCAGGCATACACTCCACCCAGGTTCGGCTCTTCCTTGCTCCCTTACCTCCCCATCTCACCCCCCTGAGCACAGAATCCCCTAATACAAGTATCCACTCCCCCATCCCTTACACTGCCCCCATGGTTTGCCTTCTTATGACCCCTTTTCTTCAGTATCCTCTGCTATCATACCCTGCCCTTTCTCCCCTCCCTTCTCCTCCAATTGCACCTCCATCTGCTCTCCTCCTCTTCCTTCCTTTCTGTGCTCGCTCCCTTTCCCAACCACTCCCCCTCTACTACTTTTACATCCTTCCACTGCCCCCTGCAAGTCCCACCTCCTACCCGCCAACATGTTTTGGTCTCCTCCCCTTGTTTATGTGTGTATGTGCCAATTTTACCTACTTCCTGCCCCCCACTTTTACATACTACCATCTTCCTCTCTACTTGAACTGTATATTCCCCCTTCCCTCCTGGTCACTTGACTCTTGTTCTATGGTGGCTTCCCCAACATCCTGCTCTGTTTCATCAACCGGTAGTGCGCACCTGTTTGTTGTCTCCAACCTCCTGCCTCTGCCCTCCCCCAAAATCCCTTCCTGCCTCTGCTTACCCTGAACCTCTTTTTTACTTCCTCTCCATCACCCATGTTCCCTGCCACTTGCCAACAACCCTTTTTGATGCTGTGAATGCCATGGCCCACTTGCCCACCCTTTTAGCCTAAAGAAGGATGTAACTGTGAAGGTGTCCACTCACTTGTCCATTCTTCTGGAAAGAGGAAGGGGACAGTTAGGAAGGCCGTCACTCACTTTCCAACCTCCTGGCCAGAGGAAGGGCGTAACTATGAAGGTGTTTGCTCACTTGCCCACCCTCAAGACCAGAGGAAGGTGCTGCTGTGAAGGCAGTCATTCATTTGCCCACCCTCCTGGCTAGAGGAAAGGGGCACCTGGAAAGAGAAGGATGCAGCTGTGAAGGTGGCTGCTCACTTGTCCATCCTGCTGGCCAGTGTAAGGGGGCAGCTGTGAAAGTGGTCGTTCACCTGCCCACCTTCCTGGAAAGAGGAAGGGTGCAGCTGTGAAGGCAGTTCTTCACTTGCCCTCTCCTAGTCCTTCACTTGCCCTCTCCTGGAAAGAGGAAGGGGCAGCCGTGAATGCAGTTGCTCACTTGTCCATGTGCCTGGCTAGAAGTATGATACAGCTGTAAAAGGCAGTCACTCTCACCTGTCCACCCTCTTGGCCAGAGGAAGTGTGCAGCTGTGAAGGCAGTCACTCACTCATCCACCCTCCTGGCCAGAGGAAGTGTGCAGCTGTGGCAACCACAGTCTTTAGGGTGAGGAAAATGGAAAAGAGCAGGAGAATAAAAAAAAAATGACATCTGGTTACAGAATGAATGGCTTGCATACAGTTTTTGCTGTACAAAATGGCGTCTGGGATTTTGTGTGTGATTTTTAAAGTCAGACTTAAGATAATTGACAAACATCTGATTCCTTTTTTATTGAATAATATGATTTGGTGAGTATTTTTTAATATTAAAATTAAGGTGGTGTGGGGGGTCCTCGATTATGCATTATTTGTTTTCAGGAAATCATTCACATAATCTTGGCAGACACTGTACAGCACCAACTGTGTCCACTCTGAATGAATAAATGCATTTGCAAGTATTACACCATGATCCAGGCTTGGGAATGGTTTGATGAGCACACTGCAGGACTGTGGAACTGTGTGCTCAGCTTCTGAGAAGAAACTGTTTGACACAGTGCAGCATAATTTCCAGATCGACTCATGAAATAGCCTCAGACACTGAAAACTGTATCATCATGTCTCCTCCCCAATGGTGATGGTAAAGTGGACGGTTTGGGGGCCACCAGGAACTGGACTCTCCTTGGGGGTTAAAGGGTGCTGGTAAAAGAATCACTTTAGGTGATTTCCTGGTTGTTTCTTCCTGGACACATCAGAAGCTAGTCCAAACAGTCAAAATCCTGCTGCTTCACAGTAGAACAACACCCACTTCACAGATGAGCTGTAACAAATACCCCACCACCTTCACCTAATATGCAATACATTATAGTATAGTAGTTCCTAGGTATGGTACATACCAAACTCCCCATTAGAACTGATGCTAAGCTCAATTACATTGTATGCAATGACAGTGTCCGGGGGGATCTCCAGGTCTACGTTCGAATCCTTCTTTATGTAATCTTGGTCCTTCACTGAAACCTGAGGGACAAATTATGAAAGCTGAGGGAAAGTACCAGTCTCATTAAATATTTGTCATGTTTAATCAACCAATTAGCTAAATAACAGAAGTCCCCAAACTTTCTTTTTTTGTTAATATACTGTCCCTGTTAAATTAGCAAGCTGGGGCAAACTCACCTTGCCCATATGTACTGGATGTCAGGAAGAAGAGGGCACCTTGTTGCATATCCTCTGGCACTGCAATAAAGCCCAGCCTTTGTGGAATGTTATTAAGCAGCAGTTGGAGCCTGTGCAAGGCCTAGAAGACTGATTCACACCACAAATAAGCATACCTGACCTGGGCATCCATAAATTACTGGGTAACTGATATCACCATATGTCCCAGATTGCTAAGATGGCAATGTATATTAGTGCCCTGGTGCTTCAGTGGACACCCACCTGCTTGCCAAAAGGTATGTAGTTCCAGTGATCCAGTGATTTGTCCTCTTTAGGCCCAGTGTTGCCCTTTACCTGGTGGTCTAGTGCCCCCTAACACAACCCATTTTCTAGCTGCTGGGCACCCAGGCAACTTAGAATGAGGCCTAAGTTTGCCAAAACTGCTAAACGGTATTTTTCTGTACTTTCTTTACCATTTCTGCAAGGGGATGGTACAAAACTAAGAACTATGACTAACAACAATACAGCACAAACCGAAACAAGTTTTGGTGCGCTATTCTCAATCACTATGCGCTATTTCAAGTCCAGTGGGAGCTGTAACTCTTCGCCTGGGCACCCGTGAAAGTCACTGAGGGAGTCTGGGAAAGGTGGGGGGGAGCTACCATATATATGGCGAACAGGCTTTCACAGACATATGTTGATCCTCACAGGCCTGGGCACATGCAGCTGTATGCCACTGGGTTACTGCCTGATAAACGCAGTTAACAGTGGTGCCAACCACAGATGGGCATGGTATTGTGCCTGGCACAATGCCATGCTCAGCTGTGGTTGCAGGTGTATGCCAGGACTTTTGGGGTGTGCTGGTGGCTTACAGTCAGTTGCTCAGATGGTAGCACGCTCTCCTCTGGTTCTGGAAGACCAGAAGGTCCTGAGTTCTAACCCCACACAAGGTACTTAGGGTAATATCCATAACTGACACTGTAGTGCAGTACGAGGTGGGGTACTGCACTGCTGAGGTACTGTCCTTCAGATGGGATGTTAAACCGAGGTCCCTTCTGTCCATTTCTGGCCACTGTCCAGGTGGCGGTTAAAGATCCTAGGGCACTTATCAATGAACAGAAAAAAACTACATCTGTACAAATTTGCACAAAATAAATGGCATCAAATAAACTTTCTATTACAGAACTAAGATATACATATCCAATTTTTCAGTAAAGTTTGACATCCAGATAAGATATATATATATATATATATATATATATATATATATATATATACATATATATAAATACAAAAATAAGAAATGAAAGCAAAGAAAATTAGAAAAACAACTGCCTTTCACTTGGAGCTGACCCAGTGTTGTAGCCACCCAAAATTTTGCCAGTGAGAGAAACCAGGTTTTCAGATTTTCAGACGTTTCCTGTATTTGTGTTCAGAAATTCAAAAGATGGAATTGCTAGCCATTGTTAAAACATCCATGGTGTATATGACTTTTGTTGTACTGCCAGACCACATCTGCTTCCAGTGGAGAAACCAGCCTTAGAAACAGTGTACGCACCAATGATCTAAACTATAGGCCGGGAGTCTGTGGGCCGCCTGGGCCCCCAGAAAATTTTTGTTTTTTGGTGCATTCTGCTGCATTTTGGGGGTGATCTGAAACAGAATTAGCTACCCTGTTACCCCCCTCCCCATACCTAGTAAGCTGCACTATAGTCCTTTCTGCAGTCCCCACAGTTCAGTGAGTTGCCTAAACCACCCGCCTGCCAACTCCTTTCCTCCTGAGTCCCTCCCATCCCAACTATAACAACAGGTAGGGGCGTAGACAGGAATATTTTTGGAGGGTGCTCGGATATGATATTTATGAATAAGGACAAATAAAAGCCGGGGGTCTGGGGGCTGCCAGGCCCCCCGAAGCTCTGGGGGTTTTACATGCTCTGTGGTGAGTTTTAGGGTTTTTCTTGAAAAAAAAAACTTAGTTATGTTGCATCTTGCCTACCCCTAATTTCAAGAGAAATGTCCCCCCCCCCATGGAATCAGGGGTGTTGGAGGCTCTGGCTGGCATTAGAGTCTGCAGTTTAAATGGTTGTGGACAACTGACTGTCAAACAGTGCTATCAACCACCTACCCCGTATGCATTTTTTGTAATATACTGTGAAAGATTTCTACACTAAGGCTGGGGGTCACTCTAGGGGGTTTACATACTCTTTTGCAAGTTTTGGGGCTTTTCTTGGGGGGGCACTTTTGTTACGTCTTCCATACCCCTAATTTCAGGGGAAATTTTTCCCCATGGAATCAGGGCTGTGACAGACTCTGGCTGACATTAGAGTCTGCAGCTCCAGTGGTTGTGGACAACTGGCTGGCCTGTCCAACAATGCCATCAACCACCCACCCCATATGCAATTTTTGTAATATGTCATGAAAGATTTTTACAGAAAAGCTCCGGGGGGGTGGGGTTACATGCACTGTGATATACAGATGTGATGGGATAAATCAGTGGGATTAGGGGAAAGGATTTTATTAGCTGGACTGGACAGAGTTTGAGGATTGGAGAGGAATCTAGCTGAGGAATGGAGTGAATGTGTGTTGCCCTGACAGGGGGGGTAGAGGCAGCGGGAACCGTTATATAGTGGGGGGGTTATATATAGAGCAGATTGACTTGACCCCCCCCGAGACAGAGGCTTCATGAACCATTATATATTGGGAGGTATATGGTGCCAACTGATCTGCAACCTCCCCCGACAGAGAATGGAATGAGGCAGTGAGAAACGTTATATTTGTGGGGAGACATATGTAGCAGACTGAGCAGCTTCATTTCCAGACAGAGGGTAAAAGAGGCAATGAGAACACTTATGATGGGGGTTATATAGAGATGACTGACCTGACCCCCCCATAAAAAACAGCTGAGGGGAGAGGTGCCAAGACCCATTATATATTGGGGAGTATATAAATGGAGCAGTTAGACTTGAGTCCCCCAACCCCCAGGAAAGAGGGTCAGAGAGAACTATATATCATGTGTTCAGGGGTATATGGTGCAGCCCCCCCGATCAGGAAGCATTGGAAAGAGGGGCCATTACAGGATGATGAGGGGCTCAGAGGATAAGACATTTTGTAAAGGAGAGCTGAACTGCAATACTAACAACTGGAATGCTTCAAATTTCTACTCCTGAGTGACAGAAGTGCCACGTTTGGGAAGGACTGGAGCCAGTTCAGGAGCAGGACACACCTGACAATGAGGGACACTTCACTTGAAAGGTTATATAGAGGGTGTACAGTACTACTGACTGATCACAGCACTTCAATTGCCACGCGTGAGACACTTATCTGTTAAGACATTATGCAGGCCAGCTGCTGCCATGGAAATGGGCATGTTTGGTGGTGGGACTTTATTTTGTTACATTTTTAAATTTTGTGCCACGAGGATGGCTCATGTGGCCCACTTGTACAGTTAGTGTCCTTAGATCCATGGGGAGAGGAGGTGAGTAAGTGAGAGACAGACCCTAGCCAGTTTACATACTTAGCCACAAAGTGAATAAAATAAGATTTTGTAATGCTTGACTTTAATCCCAAGTATACCTGTGTTCAGCACCAGTACCTGTGTCCTGTATGTTTTTGGGGACTGTCACGAAAGAACAGAAGGATATGGGAACTGCACCCAATGAATACCTGACTTCCCTAGACAAATGCTTCAGTGTGGTACCCTCCCCTTAGAGCCATGCCATTCATCACAACCCCTTGCTGGGGAAGAGCTACTGCAAACTTTAATGGAAAAAAATGCATGCCCATCCAGAGAATGTTAGTATTTTCATTGGAGAGTATGAGTGTGTGGGGGAGGGGGCAGCCAGCCTCTCTTGTAGGGTTTCCACTGTCCCTATTTTCTGAGGACAGTCCTGATTTGGGCAGTTGTGTCCTGCAAAAAACATGAAAATGCTACATGTCCTGACTTTATAGTAGTAAAGATATTTTCTAATTTTCCACTAAATGTTGCAGAAAACTATCATACCTTAACTAAAATACCTTAAAATGAGAAGAAACAATAGAAGCAACTAAGAAACTACAATACTTAGCCTTAATTCTGATTATGCAGAGAAAACAAGTCTGTTGTATTGGTTGAGGTTAAGTACTGTCCTGAGAAAAATCATGTTTCAGTAAGAAATGTCCCACTTTGGGCTTCTTAAAAGGTGGTAACCCTACTCTCTTGTCTTTCAGAAATATTACCCACTATGGTGGCTGACTCAGACTGGAGTGCTCAGTGGGAAACCTTAGGGACGGTAGACAGAGAGATGCTGTCTCTGGTTCTTTGCCACTGCCTGGTCAGATCTGCATTGCTTTTCATCAGCGCTGCTGTATTTCCAAACTGTTCCTTGCACCCCTCCAGACCTTCCCCAATGCCCCAGTGTGTGCTGAAAGATGCACATCCACTGCCCATTCTAGTCCTGACTCCCTAGATAACTGACAACATAAAAGAAAAAGAATAACTCGGCATCTTACAGGTTGGTAGCAAACTTGCATTCATATACAATAGAAGAACAGAAATGCTGGAGTATTTTTTTTTTGTAGAAAAAAAACTCATGAAAAAAATCATAAAAACTGTAAGGGAGGAGAATGTCAGACTTCACTTAACTGCTCCCAATACAAATTGATACCCTCCCCGACCCGTCCCAAACCTACCTCAACCCTGCTAGGCCTCTGCTGGTTCTTCTTCTGTGTGGGGGGTGGGAGGATCACTGTCTGGAACTATGGTTCCATCTGACTGTGGTGCTCGCTCGACCGTACACTACCAGGTAACCCGACTGTCACTGAGCAATTCAGAAATTAATTCCTCACTCACGGTCAGACAGATCTACTGGCACTCACTCTGCTGCCTGAGTCAGTCAGACTGCTGACCCCGACTGGCCTAGCCCCGTGAGTGTGAGCAGCGGGAAAATGCAGGCTATGCAGCAAGTGGTTGGTGGAGCCGCGGAGCAAGGAAACATATCATGGACTAAAACTGTCCAATCGTTCTGCCTCTGCCGGCGGATGCTGTAACTGCTGCCTTGTGAGAAAGATCGTGATGGTGGCAGCAGCATGTCACTAAGTCCTCCCAGCTGGTCTCTATCCCCCACGAGCGGCGGCAATAATGGACTAGAGTTCGGGACCAGCATAGAGCTCAGCTGTATTAAACAAAATAAAAAAATGATTTTATGTACAGCATTTAAAAAAAAAAAAAAGACTTTTTTTTTCTGTATGCACTGGCGTACAATAAGTATGCATGGTTACGCCACTGTCTGCTTCACTATAAGTAATATTTTATGGTTGCAAAGCACACCCTTAGTTTAGTGTGCTTTCCTGAAGAAGTATCCCATTTGATGCTGCAGATGCCTAGCACAATTTCTTCATAGGTTACTGCAGTTTCCAGTTTGTTTCCCCACTACTTACTTGCCAAGGTTCAAAACTGCATTACATACGGACATTCAATAAACAGATGTTGCTGGGTTTCTAGTGTCGCAGTGCAGGAGTCTCTTGTAAAGTACTTTCCATCCACCGATTTATGCTTTAACATGTTGCAGACTCCTAGCCTGTTGTGGCAACAAAGCCATTGGACTTCCCACATATAATCTGGTACGCAAGAATCTGTGAGAGTTTTTTGAACTAGGTTCTCCTTGCCCTACAGGCAGACAGGAAAGTGTAGTACACAAGAGAAGGAAGAAGCTGATAAACAGTACTGTTACATAGCGTTTTCCTATTCTGGCTTTCCAGTTTCAAACAGTATAGTTGCCTACCGTAACAGTAGATCTCCCCGAGAGTCTTCTCCACTGAGTCACATTATGGAACTGTAAGATGTCAGTGGCAGGACTACCTGGAAATATTTTTTGCTGGCTGTGGCCGCTCATGCTGACATGCCTTTTTAGTGACTATATAACATGGGTGTCCCCAGCATGCCTCAGTTTCCTGCCAGAGATAAGCTCACGGATCATCGGACCGGCAGGAACCGAAGTGACCAAGACCAAACCAGGCACACAGGAGAGGATATGGCAACCTGAGTACAGATGCCATTTCAGGCATCAGAGGAGAACAGTTTGCAAGAGCAGTCAGTAATGTCAACCATCACCTGAAAAGGGGGGGGGGAGAGAGCTGTAGCTCAATGAAGGAGATTCTATTGAGGAGCTACTATTACGGTAGGTAAACATTCCATCTTCATCAAGGATATCTCTCTCCATTGAGACACATTATGGAATGATTCACCAGCAATACCAAGCACAGAGGGAGGATGGCAGGACCCAATGTTCTGGGTAAGGAGGCCTTGCAGAACACTGATGCCAAAGCCAACATATCTACAAGGGATGGCAGGAGTGGGGGTTGTGGGGTGCAGGGACAGTAGCTCAAGCTGTAGACCCTGCAACTAGATAGACCAAATGGCCTTCTTCTGCTGGCTTCTTCGTATGTTCATATGATGTCCAGAATGTAGTGCTTGGTAAATGCATGAACAGTACTACATGTGGCAGCCACACAAATGTCAGCAATGGACATATTTTGGAAGCAAGCCAATGAGGTAGTCACCCGACAAGTGGAATGAGCACAAACTGGACTAGGAGGCTGCTTAACGTACTTCTGGTAATAAAATATAAAACAACCGGCCAGCCATTTGGACAGGTCATGTTTTGAAATTGAGGAGTCCATCATCCAGAGGGACAAAGCTACAAACAGTTGCGAGGATTTCTACAATCCTTGGTATTATCCAACTACCAGCGCAACGTCCTGTGGACGTCCAGTGTATGTAACCAACATTCCCCACTATCTGTGGGAGATGAAAAATACACAGAATGGTTAACAGTCTGATTTGGTGCTCTCTCAGACACACAATCTTCAAAAGGACATGAGAAATAGTAATAATGTAACCCTATCCTTGTAAAAAATAATAAAAGGACAGTCTGCAAACAGAACCTGCAACAACTCAGATATGGGTCTAGCAGATGTCACAGCCACTAGGAACAGTGTCTTCCATAAGAGAAAGTGCAGTTGAAAAGTAGTGGCAGGCTCCCAGAAGTCCGTGTCTCCAGGACCAAAAGAGAGACTCATAATGTAACCGGATCACGGACCAAGGGATGCAACAGTAGAATATCTCTTAGGAATTCACAGGAAACCACCATCTGCGCCAGTGTCTTGCCTTCTGTGAGGGCATTAAAAGCCAACAATGCAGCCATAGTCCCGAGTCATTGTAGCCCAGTACAGTAAGGAAATGGATGCGTAAAATTGCCCAGGGCATGTGCAGTACACCAAACTGTAAAACGTGTTCATTTTTGTGAGTATGTGCACCGCGTAGATACAAACATTCAAAGATGCCAGAAGATAAAGGCCTTACACTCTACCTTGACTGCTCTAATATGCTGGCCCCCCATGTCTACAGGGACCTGCCCCAACATCAAATCCCCGACCTCAGCCCCCCAGCAACTTTTCCTTCATTCTGTTCCATCTCTCTAAAGATATCCACCATTTTGAGAGAGACCACCTCCTCTGGCAACATGTTCCACTTGGCCCCCACTCTCTGTGTGAAAGTGCCTCCTCATCACCCTCCTGAATCTTCCCCCAACCAGCTTTAGGTTATATCCCCTAGTGAACTTCTTCCCACTAAGACTAAAGAGGCCCTCCATATTCACCCTATTAATACCTGTGAGGTATCTGAAGTTCTTGATCACATCCCCCCTCTCCCTTCTGTCATCCAGGGAGTACATGTTGAGCCCCTTGAGCCTCTCCTTGTAGGTGTTGCCCCACTGGCCCTGGATAATCTTGGTTGCCTTTCTCTTTACTGTCTCCAGTAAGTTGACATCCTTCTTATAGATACATAGATACACAGACAGTGTCGGCAGATAAGGGCCTATGGCCCACCCAGTCTGCCCATTTGAGCTTGTAAGTTCAGTTTATGTTTTCCTAGAAGTCTGTTGCCCCTTACCCCTGACCTCCAGAATTCCTTTATGTCTATCCCATGCATTCCTAAATCCCATGATTGTTTCAGCCCCCACCACTTCCTCTGACAGGGTGTTCCACTTGTCCACCATCCGTTCTGTGAAGAAATTCTTCCTCACGTTTCCTCTGAATCGTCCTCCCTCCAACTTCATCCCATGTCCTCTAGGCCTGGAACATCTTTTTCGCTTAAAATAGTGTATTCCTGCACCCTGTTCCTCCCTGTAAGATACTTGTATGTCTCTATCATATCCCCTCTCTCCCTCCTCTCCTCCAGGAAGTACATGTTCAGTTCCTTCAACCTGTCCTCATAGGACTTGTGATGCAATCCATGCACCATCTTTGTTGCCCTCCTCTGAACTTTTCTACCCTGTCTATGTCCTTACGTAGGTAAGGTCTCCAGAACTGTACACTGTACTCCAGGTGGGGCCTCACTAGTGTCTTGTATAGTGGAATTATGACCTCCTTTCCTGCTGGTGATGCCCCTGCCTATGCATCCCAGCATCCTATTTACTTTACCTGCTGCCTGTCACACTGTTTCCCTACCTTGAGGTCATCAGGAGATGATAACCCCAAGATCCCTTTCCTGCTTGGTGCATGCTATATCCTCACCCCTCAACTTATATATTGTGCCAGGGTTTTTGTGCCCCATATGCATTATCTTGCACTTCTTTGCATTGAATTTCAATTACCAAACCCTGACCATTCTTCAAGTTTCTGCAGGTCCCTTCTCATTCTGTCTACACCTTCTGGTGTGTCTACTCTGTTACAGAGCTTTGTGTCATCAGCGAACAGTGAAATTCTGCCTTCTAGCTCCTATGCAATGTCAATGATGAAGATATTGAATAGGACTGGTCCCAGCACTGATCCCTGTGGTACCCCACTGGTCACTCTTCCCTCTGTGGAGTGATAGCCATTTACCACCACCCTCTGTGTCCTGCCGCCCAGCCAGTTACCTACCCACCACACTACTGTCCTGCCCACACCCATATTCCCCAGTTTGTGTAATAGTCTTCTATGTGGCACAGTGTCAAAGGCCTTGCTGAAAGTTCAGATAGGCCATGTCCACTGCCCTCCCTGATCCACCTCCCTAGTCACCCAGTCAAAAATTCAACGAGGTTGGTCTGACATGACCTTCCCCTGGTGAAACCATGTTGCCTTGGGTCCTGTAGTCCATTGACAACCAGATGTTCCACCAATCTCTCCTTCAGTAGTGCTTCTAGGATCTTCCCATCACCGAGGGGAGGCTGACTGGTCTGTAGTTCCCCGCTCTTTGTTCCCACTTTGTATAAGGGGACTACATCTGCTATCTCCAGTCTTTGGGTACCTCCCCTGTTTCCAGTGATCAGCTAAACAGGATAGCCAGAGGTTCAGCCACCACTCTTCTAGTTCTTTAAGGACCCTGGGGTGCACCCATCTGGCCCCATTGCTTTATCAACTCTTACTACTTCCAGTTCCTTCAGGACCCTTTCTCGGTAAAGGGACTTGTGTCCATTTCTGCACCATTCTCAACCCTTGTACTCCTTCAGACCCATATTCCTCCTCTTCCTCAGTAAAGACTGATCAGAAATACCTGTTCAATATGTCAGCTTTACTGTTGTCATCCTCCACGCGGCCCCCATCCTCCCCCTTCAGTCTCACTATCCCTCCCTTTGCCTTTCTTTTTTCACTTATGTACCTGTAAAAGGTTTTGTCCCCTCTACCCACTGATTTTGCAATGTGTTCTTCTGTCTGAGCTTTGGCTTCCCTTACTGACCTCCCTTTGCTTCTCCTGGTACTTCTCCCTATCCCCCTTCTGCCTGTGTCTTTTTGTATTGCCTGAATGCAATCTTTTTGGCTTCCACTTTCTTTGCTACCTCTTTGGAAAACCATAATGGTCTCCTCTTCCTTTTCCTCTTGCTAACCTGCTTAATGCATAATTCTGTTGCTCTTGTAATCCCCATTTTAAATACTGCCCATTGTTCCTCAACCCCTGATTCCTGCCCAATTCCCCTTAATGCCTCTTTCAAGTATCTCCCCATTTTCCCAAAGTCTGCACCCCTAAAATCCAGAATACGTGTTTTTGTGTGGTTTGGTTCTGCTCCTTCTGTGATTTCAAACCACAATGACTGGTGGTCACTGTTCCCCAGGTGCTCCCCCACTGTTACCCCCATCACACTGTCCCTGTTTGTGAGCACAAGGTCCAGTATTGCCTTCTGCCGAGTTGGTTCCATGACCAGTTGCTTGAGGAAGGCACCCTGAAGGGAGTCCAGGATAAATCTGCTCCTAGTTGATGCTGCTGCTGGGATGCTCCAGTCCACGTCTGGAATATTGAAGTCTCCAACCAGTACTACCTCACCCTTGTCTGCCATCCTTTGGATGGCTAGCATCAGCTCCCTATCTGTTTCTTCCTCCCAGGATGGTGGTCTATAGACAAGGGCATCAATAATGCATGCACACTGTATTCTAGATGTGCTTACCAGTGACCTGTACAATGGTAGTATGACCACTGCTTTCCTGCTGGTAATGCTGCTAGGAGTGGTGCAGGGAATGGACCGACTGCAGAGTCCATCCACAGGCCTGCAAGTCAGAAAGTATATCCTGCACATGTCGCCCAAAAGAGTTTGCAGACTCTGAAGGGGGCATTCAGGATGGACTGCTGTACATCCAGGGCAAAGCCTGGCACCCTGAGTCAAGAATGCCCTTTTGTGAGTGACCAAGAATACTTCCAAAGGCAAATACCAGCAGTGGCTGCCTGAACGAAGGCATCTGCAATGTCGTAAGCAGACTACAGAAGCTGCTTGCCGATCTTCCCCAGACTGGATGACCTGAAGCAATCCCTGTCTCTGGGGATCCTCTGGAAGGGCCTGGGCTGCCACTTGGGCCTGTCTCCAGAGTTGATTTTGGAATCTGACCATGTGGGCAATATTAATTTAGGACCCTAATAGTCAGTGCAGCACAGGCAAAGGTCCATTTGCTAATCAGGTCCAGCTTTCTCGACTCCTTGTCCAGGGCAACAGAGCTGAAGTATTTAGGCTTTTTAAGCTGATTGTGAGCAGCATTTATGACCACAGAATCTGACTGTAGTTGCTCTGCAAAGAATGGTTTCCCCACGGGGGCCTGGTAAAACTTGTCTGCCTTCCTGGGCCTTGCGGGAACCAAGTTGAGTCTATATCAAGTGACCATGGTGGCATCCTCAAAAGGCTTCATTAAAGGAGGGTTGATGAGAGGAGGAAGAGTCTGGCAGCTCTAGGTAGCGTGTCAGACATCTCATGGCAGGATCCTGTTCTTCCACCTCAAACCCCATGGCAGTCTGTAACCTGCAGCATTACTGAAGGAAGGAAGGGTTATTGGGGGGGGGTACCATGTGGTACACACCTAGGAGATTCCTTGCCCCTTAAAGAAACTGTAGAGGTGGAGTGGGATGGGCTTGCAGCCCTCTCACCCCCCCGCCATCTCATCAGGAGGAAGAAGTTCAAAGTGGTACTCATTATTCTTGCCAGGCCCAGAAAGAAGTCCCAATGGAATGTGATGCCACAGAGGTAGGCTTGGTAGGCCTCTGCAGTGCTGGCCCTTGAGCAGGGATAAGGCAATGCATAAAGTCCCAAAGGGAGTACAGCACTGCCTGGAAGTCTATACAGATCAGCATCGGAACACCCAGGGGTGCTAGTGGAGAAGGCTGAGGTGCAGGTGGTAGGGCTGGGGAGAGCGATAGAATGGGCCGAGGCCCTGGTGTCGGCCCTACAGCCTGGACAGTCATAGGGGAAGGGACTAACAATGAAATAGTGGCCTGGGGTGATGCCAGTGGAGACTAGGACCCCAAGGCTGAGGTGCAGGCTGTGGAAAAGGCAGAGGATGGCATTGAGTGATTTGGCAGGACACCCCAGGATGCTGTGCCAACTCTGGCTGAGGCCACACTGGCTGAGCTCCCTGTCTGGTGGCTGGAAGAGAACAGGGGCCTGAACAGCAGGTGATGGACAGTCATTGGGGATGAGGAAGGGCCCGACACCGAGGAGCTGATGCCCGCCAGGGTAAAACTGGTGTGGGGGGGTGGCTGGGCTGCCCCAACGAGCCCTGTGGAGGAGAGGGCGTGGATGGCAGGGAGGCCCACCATGGACAGTGCTCAGAGTGGTGACTGCGAACAAGACAGGGAGGACCTCTCTTTGTCCCAGTGTTTGTGCTTCCTGGCTGACTTGACCCAGGCCTTGGAAGACTGAGACCAAGGATGGGGCCAGGACAGCAGAGGAGCTCCTCGCTTGTAGCTCCTTCTCCATGCTAGCGACCTTCTGTTCAAGCAGGAGGAATTCTAAGGTCCTCTGACAGCAGCACCTGGTAGCCTGGGTGAAGCCGCAGCAAATTTTGCAAGCCTTCACATCGTGGTCTGGGCATCACGGTCATCCTTCCTGTGGATCTTCTTCCCACAGGCAAAGATCTGAAAGAGTTTTCTCAGGGTCAGAGTTCAGCATAAAAAAGCCAGGGAAATCACTTTATAAAATAAAGTGATGCATGAACTAGGGGGACAAAAGGAGAAAAAAGAAGAAAAATTGAAGGTTTGGCGGTCAGCTGAAGCTGACAGTGTCTCCATGGAGTCTGATATGTAATGGTCAATGGCAGGAAAACAACTGAGGGGGGCTCAGGGCTGCCCATGTTTATATGGGAGGGACATCATCAGCATGTGATGTCATTGTGGGCAGTCACCCTTGTAGACTGCTAGCTAAAAATGTTTCCATGTGGTCCTAGTGCCTGACAGCTGTAGTTCTATAGGTGTGCCCTGCAGCAAGAGATACCCTTGATGAAGATTTACTTTGTCAAATGCTTTTTCTTGGCCAAAAGCTGGGAAAAGCCTGAAATCTGATCTGAGTGTCCCTTATGGAGTGTCTCTCATATTGGGAAACAAACTGTCCTGAATTGACCTGTTTGGTATTGAGGCGGTTTGGAAAAGGGAGATTACCAAAGTTGCTAAGGTAATCAGTGTAGTATGCAAAATTTTGGATAACATTTTCAGGTCAGTATTCAAGAAGCATAGAAGGAGCCAATTTCTAAGGTCTAACTTGTTTCTCATCTTAAAAATGTAAATTAGAAAGCACCGCAGCATAGCAGGAGTCAAGGCCTTGTTTTCAAGAATGCTGTTACAGAGAAGTACAAGGCCAGGGTCTAAAAGGTCACCAATTTTTTTTTTTAAATCAAAAGTTCTGCCATTAGAGCCTGGTGCTGTATTTGCACAGAGTTTTTTAATGGCTGCTAGGACTTCCTGCAGCTGAACTGGGCTTACTATTTTCCCCGTCATTTGTTCAGGAATAGCAGACACTGAAATATCTGAAAAGGATTCTTCCCCACATAGTTCAAGTAACTCTATTCCAAACACATTTCTGGCCCAATTTTCAACTATTCACACTATGCGAACATACAAACATATGAAGAAGCCAGCAGAAGAAGGCCATTTGGTCTATCAAGTCTGCTTGTATTGCAGGGTCCACAGCTTGAACTAATGTCCCTGCCCTCCCTCCCCACTCCTCCAAGCCTCCCTACCCATTATTCTTACCTTCCCCCTATGCCTATCCCAGCCTCTCTTAAAGCTGCCCACTGTCTTCAATGGGAAGACCTCTTCCGGCTGCGCATTCCAAGTGTCCACCACCCTCTCTGTGAAGAAGTGCTTCCTGACTTCCCTCCTAAACCTCCCACCTTCCAGCTTAAGACTGTGCCCCCTTGTGATATGGTTGCCACTCAGCTTAGAGAAACTCTCCTTATCAACCTTATTTATCCCTTTCAAGTACTTGAAGGTCCCAATCATGTCCCCCCTCTCTCTCTCTCCTGTCTTCCAGGGAGTACATTTTCAGTGCCCTCAACCTCTCCTCTTATGACTTGCCCTGCTGACCAGCCATCATCTTTGTAGCCCTCCTCTGTATCTTCTCCAGCAGGTTAATATCCTTTTTGAGGTGTGGGCACCAGTTCTGAAGGACATACTCTAGATGTGGCCTTACCAGTGACCTGTATAAGGGCAGTATAACCTCTTCTCTCCTACTACTTATCCCCCTAGCTATGCATCCCAGCATCTTGTTTGCCTTTGCTGCTGCTTTCTTGCACTGTGTGGAGTGCTTCGGGTCTGATGTTATCTGCCCCTAAGCACCTTGCAGGGATTTTATAATAAGGGGATACATTATGGGCATGAGTGTGATATGGAAAATGTCTTCACTCCTTTAGAGTGACCTTTGGATATTCACGAGTGGCGAGAAGTGAAGCTATTTTCCATATCACTCGAGTGCACATCATATATCCGTTTACAATAGGGGCTCCTACTGTTACCAAAGTTACCATTTGTGCAGGTTTGCGTGGGTTTACGTAGGTGTGATAACTGGCGTTTTCTCCAGTTATCACACTGTGATGATGTCATCACAGTGTGATAACTGGAGTGTCGTGAATATACCTGTTTTTATCTAATGGGTTATCAGCTCACCCCTATTGTATAATCCTGTGTCCAACCCTCTCCTCACCCTTTAAAAGGGTCCAGAATCTGCTTTTTTTCCCTGCATGCCAGCTTGCAATTCAAATTTCAAGGATTTCCAATGATCCTGCTGAAAAGTTTCATATATTCTTCAATTTCAGTAATCACAGTATTACTTAGTGGTTTGCCACTTGCCTGTGAAATTAAGCTGTGAAGTTTTTTCTTAAGACCTGAATATTTAAAATAGGAATTTCTTTTCTGCTGCTTACTCAGTGAATTAAAGGTGTTTTTGATGACTGAGGGAGAATCAAATGCACATATAACAGACTACCTTGCCTGGCATAGAGCTGTTATATTCTGTACTATTGTGTCATCCTACAATAACACATTATTTAACCTCCAGATTTTTTGAGCTGGAGGTGGGCTTTTAGTTATACTGCTGCTCACTATAATTGCTAAATGGGTGTATGTTTCAATAACCCTGGTGTCAGACAACCTGATATATACTTTATCAAATACAAAAAAATAATTATTGCAGCCAATGTATTTCTTACATACAGTATGTGTCTCCCCTTGTGGACAGATAGATTTATACGAGACTCTGCAATCAGCTGTTTTGATCATATCCATAAACAGCGTGTTTCACAGTAAGTTTTGCCATGGTCTGAGGTGTGATTTGTAATGGCAAGCCACAATTAAAATCCCCTCCTAACAACAGTCTTGCCTGTATATAGTAAGGCTTTATATCTGAGAATAGGGAAATCCTGGTGGATTTTGTTTAGAGTGCATAGATAACATATGAATCGATATGGAGGGTCACAGTAATCTGCATCTAGTAACAAAGCTCTACCAGAAAAATGTTTACTATTCTTTTAACTGAACACCGTATCCCCTAACCAAGATACCGACCTGTCACAAACTGGTACTCTCTCGGAACTCAGCCTGTGACTGGTACCAGTTTGCTCAACCCTTCAGATGCCTGCAAGGGTGCATGCATGCTGCCATCACTCAATGTGACCCATTCTTAGGGTTATCTCTAGGTCTGAATCCCACCAGAGCCACTGTGCTACTTACCAAAGGGCAAATGACCCACCCTTTTTGTCACCACTGATACACTTCACTTTAAAATATGGTAACTGTAGCCTTACCCTTCAAAGACTGATCACAACTTTTGTAATTACCCTGGTTATCTGTACCAGAATTGACTAGTCACAGAAAGCCTTAAGTATATAAATATAATACTATAAGATACTTACATTCGTTACAGGATAATACACACTAAGACTATGGGGGCTACAGTATATTTACAGAAATATAAAAGAAAGGTTTTTGGAAACATAAAACACACAGAATAACCTCTCTCACTTCCATCTAATAAGCAGAGTAGATGGTTCCCCAAACTGGGAACTCTGACAGTAAAGGCAGGCTTGAACCCTTATGTTGCTCGCTCAGAGTTCCAATCTTTACTGGCCTGGCAGGTCTAACTACAAACCCTAAAAGCCTCCAGATGACCAGCCCACCATACTGCATCATTGTGCATGCCACTCTGACATCACAGGTTCGGCCACCTGTTTGTCCCTAATGGACCACCTCTCTGGAAAACTGATCCAAATCAGATTTTTCACTTCCAAGCCTAAGCATTTGGACTGTAATGTCCATCCTTTGTCCTAACCCAAGTCTGCCCCATAAGGGATGTCTACTACCATTGTTACCCAGAACAGCCGCCCCTTTGATATGAAAAGAGCTCATCTTCCTATGAAGATTCCCAAAACGGTCACCTTTTACTTGAAAGCAGCCCCTGCTGTGATACAAAACAAAAGACATTCGATGACAGGAATTCCACCCATCCTCCCTGAGAACCCAGACTAGATTTTCAAAGTTAAACCTCTTTCCAGTCTGCTGAATTACCTACAGAGTCCAAGCTGTTTTAATGAAAACTAAAACAACACAAAACAATTTGCATAGTAAAAAATGCAGCACTATCCCATCACATGTGTCTACCCTTTGTGACCAGTAAGATGATCCTGACACTCATGGTTTGCTGGCTTGTTTAACCTCAACACCTATTTTAAGCCTTGTACCCTGCAGAACAAATACATTGCCAGACAAAGTGTCTACTACAGAAAGAGTGGTCGCCCTCTTCATAAAAAGTTTTAATAGTATTTATTTATTTATTCCATTTTATTGATCGGGTGAGCCCACTAGGCCCAAATGGTCCCTTTTTCAGGGGCGACTTGGATTAGGATACAGGATACATCAATGGTACATGCTAATGACATAAATACATACTGATGACATAAAAAGTTTTAGAACAATAACTGTAGGACAATAATTCTAAGACAAACACAGAAATTCCCTATGATGTTCCCTCTAGTGGAATACACATTGGTAGCTGTATTCACGTAAGTTTAAACAGAGGGAGGCTACAAACTTTTCCACAAATGGTATTGCAAGTTACTATGGATACAAGCATGGGACAACAGACTACAACAGCCCTTTTCATATTATTCAGTTCAAGTAGAAGTAGGGTCACCTCTGACTCGAGCATGAGTTGTTTTCCATTAGGTGTGCTTTGAGTCTTTTTTTAAAGGAGACCAGCGTGCTGGCATTATGCAACTGGATACAAGCACGGGACGGCAGGCTACAACAGCCCTTTTCACATTATTCAGTTCAAGTAGAAGTAGGGTCACCCCTGGCATGAGCAGGAACTGTTTTCCATTAGGTGTGTGCTAAGCCTTTTTATAAAGGATACCAGGGTGCTGGCATTATGCAACTGGTCAGAAAGACTGTTCCACAGGGTCAGGGCAGCACAGGATAAGGACTCAATTCCAGCTGTGGGCCTCACCCTGAGAACTTCTAGGAGATTTTGGGAAGAGGTTTGGAGCTGCCTGCCTGGGTGCTTGGTGGCTATCAGCCCGACTAGGCCTGCCGGGCTGGGGCCATTTATTAGTTTTTAGGTGGTACACAGGAGGGGGTATTGGAGCTATTGGGAAAGAGATTGCCAGTTAAGGGAGTCAAGCACCTCGCAGTGATGAGACCTTGGGTGGGATATGGTTGCAAATTGAGCTATCTTGTTGTATAGTATTTGCACCCTTCCCAGTTCCCTTCCAGAGAGGGACTATATAACTGGGGCAGCATAGGTCAGTTTGGGGAGGAGGATGCAATTTGCGATTGCTTTCCTGGTTTCAGAGAGGAGTCGGGAATTCATCCTGTACAGTATACCTAACTTTTGATGTATCACACTGGTGACATGGCCCACATGGCACTTGGGAGCGAGGCCTTGGTTTAAAACAAGGTCCAAGTATCTGAAGGAGGTCACGACTTCTATGGGTGTGCCTGCTGTGGATACTAGTGGGAGCAAATGGGTCCAGTCAGAGTCTAAGGTTCTGGGACCATACAACATAGCTTTTTTTTTTTTATCATTTAACTATAACCTGTTATCCAACAGCCACTTTTCTAGGGTTGCAAAGTCCTCCTGTAGCTGAGGCCCAAGGATCGATGCACTGTACGAGAATCTATACAACACAGTGTCATCAGCATACTGAATTACTGAACTATCAGCACAGTTATTGCAGAGGTCATTTATGAACAGGATGAACAGGAGGGGCCCCAAGATGGAACCTTGGGGTACTCCCTCCGTGATGCTAAGTCAATCTGATATAGTACCCTGCCACTTAACCTGTTGGGTCCGGGTGGGACAGGTAGCTTCTGAACCAGATCAGAGAGTGGTGGTCAAGTCCAGTAAGTTTTAGCTTGTCTATCAGGAGGTTGTGGTCGACCAACTCAAAGGCCTTGGTAAGGTCTATGAATATGGCACCAGTGGTGCACCTTCATCAAGGGCCTTGAGGGTGTCATAGTGAATTTGATAAACGCTGTGTTGGTTCCGTTGTTCCGTCAGAACCGTGCTGATTGCGTGCTAGCAGCTGGTGTGACTCCAGGTAGTCATGGAGTTGGCTGTATACAAGTTGCTCCTGAATCTTGGACAGGATACAGAGATTGATCTATAGTTTTCAGGTGGTTCCTTAGGACCTCATTTATGTAAAGGAACCACATGGGCCCCTTTCCATTTGGCCCGGAACAACTCCTTCTAGAAAGAATCTATTGACTGATTAATGTTAAGGGATATTGCAGTTATGGTATTTCCCTTACACATGCAATGGAGTGGTTAAGGTGATTGCAGTGGTCAGGTCTTTCGGATGATTGATCTGGTCCTACTCCTAACCCCTTTTGCCATAAAGGACCTTTTATGCTATAAAGGGAGGATTCTGGGAGTTAGTTGTGAGTGGAGACTGCATGCTACACTGTCGAGAAGTGACAGTGGGAGCAGGACTCTGTTAAGGTGTTTTATTCTTTTATAATAGGTATGCCACCAGCTGCCTGTACACAGACATAGATATCATTACTGGTGGAGTCTTTCCAGACCAGCTTGTGCCTCCAGTTAAACCTGCTCGGACCTGTATTGCTCCGTGTTCTTGTGAGCGGAGCTAGGAGTCCATGGTGGCAGGAGCCCGTCCTCACCCCCCAGAGATATGGTAAGCCCCGTGGGGGCAAACACCCTCGGTGATCAGTGCAAAGTATTTATTTCAAAGCACTTGGATTCAGTATCTGGATCTTAGAAAGCTTCAAACTCCCTACTCTCAGAATACCTCGGAGCATTATCTCAGACCCAAGCAACTTGCACTGCCTACAGAAAGAACAGTTACGTAAGATTTTACCATAATAGTAGATCATCAAGGACATCTCAGTCATCAGGTACCACTGTAGGAACTTCATCGTTGGTGAAGGGGAATCCACATGGAGGATTTTCAGCAGTACAACTGGGGCTGCCCACACCATCAATGTCTGCTGTCATCAACCCTATAAAGGCCTGAGTGGATGCACTCCCTCCTCAGTCCTTTTTCCCAGAGATTAAGGGAACCAGGCTCATGCCATGTGGGACTGAGAAGTGAGAGGTGCCCACTGTGACGCTTAGACAGCTGGTTCTGATCACTGTATCATTTTTTGTAAAATAAAAATGGGTTATGGACTGTCTCTCATGAGAGATGCTGAGAAATCTGGTGCTCTTGGAGTGGCCTCGTTCACCCCCTCCCCCCAGGTTTCAGATGAAAGATGAAAGCCATGAGAAAATGCTGAAACAGCATGTGTGATCATACACACACACACACAGGTTTTAGAAATAAAGTGTTACATGGCAGGCCAGAAGCTAAGTACAGACTTTTCTATGTTAATTATAGCTTCAGCTACTAAAAATGAAATCAGCATCCTTTTTATGACGCTTCAAGAAGGGGAAACCAGGCCTAGTATCCTGGTGTGAGATCATAAAGATGCTTTCATGTCCTGGAAGGGGGAAGCTTATCATGAGATCAAAGAAATGTCATTTGAAGGACATGAGTCATGCTGAGGATTGCATAATTTAATTCTTGAAAAAGACATCCTATTTTAATATAGATATATATATTTTTTATATATTCTGACAGTGAGGAGCTAGGTGACCTCATGCAAAATAGGTGGGGAAAACCAGCTTTTAAACATTAATTCTGTATTCCTTCAGACACACTTCTATCTAGACTCTGACAAAGAAACATCTGTGAGCACTTTAAGCAGGTATTTAGAGAGAGAGACAAATCTAAGTACGATAGTAAGAACTGCACTGTTTAAAACCTTGTTCTTTTTTTAAGATTTGTATGTCTTGTGATATAATAGTTCCGTATTTTGTGTTTTACATATTTTTATCTATTTTAGTAAAACTCTTTTTAGAGCTTACTTGGTCTGTCTTTGAATTTCTTTCATTTGTGTAGCCCTTAGGTGGCGCTATCCCAAGGGCTACTACCCCTGCCTGCTTGGCTAGTAGCAGGTTAAGGGGCCTGAGTTCTGAAACAGGTAACTCCACCCGGAGGTCAGGGTTGGTAGTGGTCAAGCAAACCTGGGCACAGCCCTCCGGGACACTGTAACCCCCCTCCTTCCCCTCTAGTGGCCTAAACACTGTACAATAATCACTTTCACAATACCCCTGGTACACCACAAAAGTACCCACACTGTTTGCACTTACCACCAGGGCTGGTTCCTCTGGCTCGACCCTGGGTACCCCTCTAAAACAAGGTTATGCACAGCGAATAGAAACAGTACAGTACTTTGAGCACAAACTGGAACCACAGTCAGATTACATGCAGAAAAAGTTAGATCTGATTTATTCAGGGGACTTGAACAAGGGAAGGGCAAAATGAGGTTAATAAGCTTAAAGGTTATATCAATCAAGCAATTATGCATGTGCTTTGAGTCCACCCATACAGTCACACCTCTGGGTACCCAGATGGAAAAGAGATGGGTTAGCTAGGACTGTTGCCCGTGGTTGCAGCTGGTTGGGGCCCTGTGTTGGAAAACATAACATGCACAGTACACAATATTTGTAATCCGGAGCCAGAGGGCTCAGTTCGAAAAGGAAACGAAACAACAAGACAAATAGATGACATACTCAGATTAAGCTGCTGTTGCAGGGAGCTACCCTGGTATTTACTCACGATACCCAAGACTGGACAGAGGCTGGACAAAAATCGAGACTGCATGTGGTTAATCTGGAATGCCAGGAGAAGCAGGGCCCACACGAGTTGCAGAGGCGTCGTTCCTGTTCAAGTGTGGGGCAGGGGGCTGATCCCCAGGCAGGTCTCTCGTCAATGGCTTCTCTGTGCAGTGGATAGTCTGGCTGGGCCAGTCTGGCAAGGCCCAGACCGCATGGAGACAAATTCGGATGTAGTCCATTTTGGGCTGGATACAGCTTCCAGCAAGCAAAACACAGTTCACACAGTGGGGAACTAACTCGCAACCCACTAGCAGCTCATAGCACATTTACATGTACGGGAATTCTACTGTACCAGGCAAAGCGCTCCCCGGTCATAATAGCAAAGTCTCTGCACACACCAGGAGCTTAGGGGTAGCTGGAACTCTGGGCAGGCCAATCACATTCAGCAAAATGTTCGGTCTTCTTCAGGTTGAGCCTAGCCCACTTCAGTAGCTTACTTTAGTCACACAAACTTGGATTTAGTCCAAAATAATTCTATTCTCTTCCTCTCAGGAGCAGCAGCAGACATGCAAGCCAAAAACTCAGCCCTTTCACAGTTTTCCCATGCAAATCCATTCAGGATTACTGCCCAAACTACACTTGAGCTCTTTTCATTTCACTTCCCAGCTCAGGACTAACTGAAAACTGCAAGCAGCCTGGGACTTCCCCAAGATCCAAAAGATTCGGTTGGCAGATTTGGCTGTTAGTCAAAGCAAGAGCTCCCCCTTCAGTTGCAAAAAAGGTGCAAAAAGTTCAAAACTACAATTCCTACAGATTTTGACTTCAGACAGCTCCAGTAGTCTGGCTACATTTTAGGTCCCACCAGAACTGTTTGGTCCAATTTGCAGTCCAGGACCAAGATAGTGAAGACAAACAAAACAGACCGTGCTACAAAGAAAGCAGGTTAGACAAACTACATTATCATTATTACTCTAAATGATTTTCAATAAATCGTCACATCTTTCAACAGAGCTCCCTCTCAGATTACTTAAGCTGCAATTAGGCAGCTCTTAAAGGTACAGTACACAGAGGCTATACAGGCTCTGGTAATCACATTTAAACTGCTAAAATGCAGGACACCAGCCTGGCAGTAAGCATTTAGGCAAGCTCAAGGAAGACTTTTTGGGAACCCCCATTTGTAGGGGGGTTACATTTGTAAGAAAAGAATTTGTGGTTATAGCTGGCACTAGGCATACTCTTGAATGGTGATACCAAACTGGAAAGAGAAGCATTTTAAATCTGAGGTCTTTATTAAAGTTTTTAAAGGTTCATTTCTGTATACCTGGTTAGGTGCCCATAGGCAAAGATATCTGGGCCCCCAAAGACAGAATTATCTGAGCCTGTACATTGGGTATGCTAGCAAGAGGTTCACAGTTTGAATCCCTCCAAGACTTGAGACCAAAGGTTGATCTGAACTCACAAAACAGACAAGAAGATTACCTTGTTCTGTTAAACTGTTCACAAGACTGCGCTCGGAGGTTGGCACTTTGGGAGTAGGGGGCCTGACCTGCTGAGTGGGTTTGTGACAGATTGGTTGGCAGTGGTGGCATAATTTTGGTATCACAAGCTTTTATTGTTCTGTGTCAGCTTGAGACCGTCAGCTCACTTGCAAAGAAAGAAAAAAGGCAGAGTTTTATTTCAAAAAGGGAAAAGAACTATATCCAGTTCCTACCCATTGAATTTTTTTTCCTAAAGTGCAAGTGTAACCCCTCACCCCTGCCTTTTTACTAAAACGACAGGTGGCATGCTGTTGGCATTGGCAGCAATACCTGGTGGGGACCTGGGTTCGGGGAGGATGAGGTTACCCGGCACAAGGGACCTAGGTTTGGCTACTCTGCACAGGGACACCCAAGTAAATCCAACTACAGGAAGCTATAACTGTAATGTCCAGAACCAGGATTGGGATTTTTCAGTGTGGCTTTATTCATAAACTAGCTGAACATAACAAAATACAGATGGACCCCCAAGGGGCTACGTTTACTGTAAATGTAGATAGAGACTACAAGGCGGTCCACTTAAAGAATGAACCCATTTCTACTGTTGTCTGGCTCTGGACCCACCAGGCACTCAGCCCAGACTTGCATGCGCTTTGGATACACAGCCCGACTGGCCCGGCTCCCCTGACGGCCACTTGACTGATGGTCCATTTAAAGAATGGACCTAATTTACTTGTTGTGGCTCCCCACACCACTTAGAGTCTGCGACTCCTAGAGAGATTTTCCAATTTGCAACCCACGTCTGGGTACCTACCTCATCACTGGCCAGGCGCATGAGGCAAGTAGCAATCACAGTAGAAATCCGCAGAGATGGACCTGGTCACTTAAGATGGGGGGTGTTCCCACCTCCAGCTCCCACAGCCCATACCCGGCCATTTCTCTGGACAAACAGAAACTTAAACTTTGAAATGTAGATTAAACGGTGGATGACCTCTAGCACCCCCTCTACAACATTACTTGAAATCCATTCAGACTTTACATTTTTAAACTATTCCATTTGTTTGTCCTAGTACAATAGGCCTCCCAAATAGTAGTTCACATCCCAGCTTTTCTTCACATTTTCCAAACTGAAGAAACATATTGTTTGCCCTCTCAAATAGAGCACAACACTCACCCTTTCGTTGCAGGTGCCCCACAGGCGAAGTACCACTTCTTTCACTGTTATCAGACCAGAACAGAAACTGTAAAAAGGCAGCTTTCTTCTGTAGTGGAAATTAGGGGATTGCCCCTGGAATCCACAGAGGGATGTTTTACTCCTCCCCCCGGAGGGATGGGGCACCGAGACCTGGACAGCGGTCTCCACCACTTAAAACTGGACACTGATCTTCTCACAAGGAGGTAAACAAAAGACACTTCCTTCTCCTTCAAAACAAAACAGAAGACTCACTTTGAAAACTCCCAAGGTTCTATCTCACTCCGTGTGCTGCAGATTCCAATGTGGCTTATGCAGCTGCGAAAGTTCTATGGTGATGTCATCTCTCAGTCTCAGCTGTGACTGAGAACAGAGTGAGACAGTGTGAAACCCATTTAACTGGAGTTTCACAAGCTGCCTTCCCTGCCTACCACTAGGTCTTACTGGGATTCTAGTAACCCCGGGTAACAAGGGGTTACACTTGCCCTTGACCAGGAAAATGACTGTCCCCAGTCATTATGCACCCGGCCTTAGGCCATCCCACCCTATGTGCTACCTGCAGAGGGGTGATCAGGCCGCCTCCTACCATGTGCAAGCACAGGCAGGCAACACTAAGGGCCTAGAGGCCTGTAGCTGACATGTCAGCCTCTACTCTATCCACTTACTATGGACACCTAGTGGCTCTGGTAGAACCATCCAGAGCATAGCCCTGATAGATCAGCACTGCGACCCTACTGCAGGTCAGGACCACAGCCTGTCCATCCCCCCAACCCTCTAGGGAAAACCTATCTGCCTCTAACATAATATCCCAAAATAAAAACAAAACCCGGGGACCTCCCCGACCTTGGGCAACCTGCAATTACACCATTAAAATACCAAATACTGCCTTCTCCCTACCCCCACAACCACACCTGTGGAAGGAAAAGGGTCAATACAGTAACAACTATAACAATAACAACACAGTACTTTAAATTCTACACAATAAAGCACTGACGAGGAACTCCGATGAGCCCCTCCTCCTCTTCTTGTCTTCTCTTCTGTCTTCCCAGGAACACCTGTAAGAAAAAGACAAAAACAAAACACACTCCTAATCTGCATACACAGTCTACCTAAACAACAACCCCTACCATACGAAAACACTGAACAATCCCCAAAAAAGATTTTTTAGAAAAAAGGTAGAAAAACAGTATTTACATTAGAGTACAATAATGACATTATTTACAATACACATTTGGGGGGATGGAGTGCCCTAAAAGTCCAAACTAGTGACCACAAGGCCAGAAGGCTAGTCCAATAAAGAGTCTCTCCTGGGCCGGAGCCCCGTGAAGCATAGTTCTAAAAGGCCAAAGACCCGAAGAGAAGAGTCTTTGAGGACAGTTCACACATTTTTGAAGTCTGTAGTGTAGGGTGTGTACTGCAACGTCATAAAGATAGAAAAAGTGTTTTCGGACTTACCAGCCATTTGTAGTATATGAACTGCACCAACCTTGTCCCTGCCGAAGACTCTCCCTGGCAGCATTTCTTCTGATACAGCTGGGCGGACATCTTCCGGGAACCACAGGATGGCACATCTGGAAACAGCTGGGATGATGTCATCTATGGAGAAGGAACCTTAGAACAGGAACAAAAAGAAAAACAGCTGGTCCGACGTCATCCGATTACCAGATGATGAACAGGAAACAGCTGGGATGGTGTCCTCTCTGGATCTGAAGTCATCTGGTGGGCCAGTAGATGGTTGCTGAACAGGACAGTGCACTGTAGACTGATGAATGTGGAGCACCTGAGTCCTTGGTTATTCATATTGGCAGATCAATAAGGGCACTTCACAGTCTAGATGTGGCAGTATTGACTACCACTGCTCAGCTCTCCATTTTGTAGGCACGGGCTTAATTGCTGGGAGGTCCTTGCACTGAGGCCAATAGTACCGGGGGTCAGGGGCTTGAATTATTACCCCGTCTGGGCGAACATAACTCACACAGTGGGAGACTTCACGTCCCTCTCCGTCCACTATTCTTACTCTGTCCATAAACAGTGTCCTGCCTCTCTTCCACTGTGTATACTTTTCGTGGAACAGTCTATTCTTTACATGCTGGTTAGCCCCAGGATGCACATGTTTCATTGCTTCATCCCAGATCCAGGATTTCCTGCAGTCCTCAATCTCCTCCCAGACTCTCCGAGGAAAGGTAGGAAAGGTCATACCATAGATTTCATTGGTCTTTCTACGAATCAGTCTCTCCTCTTTACTTGCTTTGGTCAATCTGAGACCGCTGGCCTGGCTTGGGGGTGGCCAGCCCTGGTTCTGCCAGCTTCGCATCCTCAAAGAAATTAAAAACGGATCCCAGACTTCTTCTTCTTGTAAAGCCAGGGCAGTGGCATCACCACCTTCTTCAACATATTCTTCCGAGGCAAGATCTTGAGGCTGTGTAGCCGTTCCTTTCTCACAAGGCCACATAGGTTCCCCCTCATCTTCCTCTTCACTGAGGATCTGAGCCCAGGAGTGAGCAGTCGTTCTCACCCCTGAGACTATCCATTCATCACTAGGCGCGGAGGTCGACACCTCCCATTCAAAGGCCTCCCGCATCTCATCTTCACCTAAGAGACTTGGGCTAGGCCCCCCCACCCAGGGGTCTATTGATGCTTTATCCGAACTTTCTTTCTGAGATCCAGCATCCAAAACTTCAACTTCAGGTTCAGTCTCTAACTCTGCACCCTCTAGCTTTGTGCCACACTCCCCCGAGGGACCTTCCTCTACAGGCTCCGCCTGGTGCTGTGTGCTGCCAACTGCAGATTCCTGAATTTTTGTCCATGTAGAAGCCAAACGAATTGGAGGTGCTTTATACAAGCCATATTTTTGAAGGCATCCAGCACAGTGAGAAATCATGAAGACATCCCTTCCAGCACTCAAGCATATCTGGCATACACGCACTGGATAATTAGGAATTGCCACATCAGGAGGGAGTTGCCCTCCATAGCACCACTTTTCAATGTCTCTCAGTCTATTTACTGCTGCTGTTACTGCAACCCGGGCGTGATCCCGGTAACGAGCTGGTCCTGAAGCCATGACTGCAGAAAAATAAACAAAAGTTCACTGTAACTGAAAGTCCCACTTTAATGAACACACTCTGTAGCTTTAAAATGGCTCCTCTGCTGCTGTGTTTACTTTACTACCCCACCCTGTAATGGCGGCGGCAGCACTCCTGTGCATCAACATTTAGAATCTGGGTCAAGCCACTGCGCACCCGATTTACATCAGCTACTGAAAACTTTTTACTCAAACTGCACAACTTGCTCTGATCTGGCTTTAAATACACATTTACAGGATTTTCCTTGGACTTTTCACATGCTGGCAACATTCACTTTATCTACAGTCCCTTAAAAGCTTCAGGTTTCAGCACAGGATTGCCTGCTTCTACTAGTGTTGCATTTTGCAACAACCCACAGTCTCTCTCTGGCTGCAAACTTTAAACTGAGGCTATTTTACTTCCATGCACACATTTAATGGCTTTACAGACTTGCACTTGCTGGCAGGACATCACACAGTCATTACTTGCAAAGCGACTATACTGCTGCACACACATTTTATATGGCATTTCTGAAAATCACTGTTTGAGCAGTTTTTGAATTGTTTACTCACTGTTATTGTAGCAACTTGCTGCGATGGGGTAAAACGGCCTGCAGCCAGATTTTGAAGGCCTCTGTACACAAACGGGCGGGCAGTCTCCGCGATCATCGTTTTGACCACCAAATTCACTAATTCCACGATCGATTTGCGGGTTGAGCCCGATTTTAAACTTAAAAAGTCACTTTTTTACTGTTTACAGCGCTTTGAATACTTCGCGACGCTCCTCCACTGCCAGTACACGCACTACTCTCTGTCTCCCTCTCGAATGCTGAGGCAGTCTCAGAAGAGCTGGCTGAGGGGCGGGACTAATGGCAAACTGACCAACCACACGACGCCATGCAAATGAGCCTCTTCTTCCTCGCGATGGCTCCTCTTCTCACGGCGATCGTCAAGCAGGCAAATTTAAACTGTAAAATGCACTTTTATTTTTTTCAACTGACTCCACGGTGGGAGCCCATTTCAACCATGTAACATTGCCATTAACTCTGCAGTCTCTTTACACAGAAAGCATTTCCAACGTCCAGGGCATAATTTCTCTGTTGCTACCCCTAGTTTTCCATACTTTCCTTCACAGAATTCACTTTAAAAGCATTTCAAACGTCCAGGGCACCATTTCTCTGTTGCTACCCCTAGTTTTCCACACTTTCCTTCACAGAAATTCACTTTAAAAGCATTTCAAATGTCCAGGGCATAATTTCTCTGTTGCTACCCCTAGTTTTCCACACTTTCCTTCACAGAATTTACTTTAAAAGCTGACAAAAATGCTGTAAACTTTTTGATGCAGGACAAGGGCACACTCTTTGGCTTTACAGCTCCTTGGTAAACAGTTGGCATTTTTTAAACAGCAGCACAAGATTCACAGCACACAGCAACACACTAGGGAAATTGCTTCAACTTTTTGGGCTACCCACTGCCAGATAGCCAAAATGCTAGCCTACTTGCCCAAGTACCTTCCTTCCCGAACAAATCCAAAGCGGTGCCTCCATTTTTGTAACCCCTCACCCCTGCCTTTTTACTAAAACGACAGGTGGCATGCCGTTGGCGTTGGCAGCAATACCTGGTGGGGACCTGGGTTCGGGGAGGATGAGGTTACCCGGCACAAGGGACCTAGGTTTGGCTACTCTGCACAGGGGCACCCAAGTAAATCCAACTACAGGAAGCAATAACTGTAATGTCCAGAACCAGAATTGGGATTTTTCAGTGTGGCTTTTATTCATAAACTAGCTGAACATAACAAAGCATAAATGGACCCTCAAGGGGCTACATTTACTGTAAATGCAGATAGAGACTACAAGGCGGTCCACTTAAAGAATGAACCCATTTCTACTGTTGTCTGGCTCTGGACCCACCAGGCACTCAGCCCGGACTTGCATGCGCTTTGGATACACAGCCCGACTGGCCCGGCTCCCCTGACGGCCACTTGACTGACGGTCCATTTAAAGAATGGACCCAATTTACTTGTTGTGGCTCCCCACACCACTTAGAGTCTGCGACTCCTAGAGAGATTTTCCAATTTGCAACCCATGTCTGGGTACCTACCTCATCACTGGCCAGGCGCATGAGGCAAGTAGCAATCACAGTAGAAATCCGTAGAGGTGGACCTGGTCACTAAAGATGGGGGGTGTTCCCACCTCCAGCTCCCACAGCCCATACCCAGCCATTTCTCTGGACAAACAAAAACTTAAACTTTGAAATGTAGATTAAATGGTGGATGACCTGTAGCACCCCCTCTACAACATTACTTGAAATCCATTCAGACTTTACATTTTTAAACTACTCCATTTGTTTGTCCTAGTACAATAGGCCTCCCAAATAGTAGTTCACATCCCAGCTTTTCTTCACATTTTCCAAACTGAAGAAACATATTGTTTGCCCTCTCAAATAGAGCACAACACTCACCCTTTCGTTGCAGGTGCCCCACAGGCAAAGTACCACTTCTTTCACTGTTATCAGACCAGAACAGAAACTGTAAAAAGGCAGCTTTCTTCTGTAGTGGAAATTAGGGGATTGCCCCTGGAATCCACAGAGGGATGTTTTACTCCCCCCCCCCGGAGGGAGGGGGCACTGAGACCCGGACAGCGGTCTCCACCACTTAAAACTGGACACTGATCTTCTCACAAGGAGGTAAACAAAAGACACTTCCTTCTCCTTCAAAACAAAACAGAAGACTCATTTTGAAAACTCCCAAGGTTCTATCTCACTCCGTGTGCTGCAGATTCCAATGTGGCTTATGCAGCTGCGAAAGTTCTATGGTGATGTCATCTCTCAGTCTCAGCTGTGACTGAGAACAGAGTGAGACAGTGTGAAACCCATTTAACTGGAGTTTCACAAGCTGCCTTCCCTGCCTACCACTAGGCCTTACTGGGATTCTAGTAACCCCAGGTAACAAGGGGGTTACACAAGTCAGAGTAGCCGTAGTCAGGGAAGAAGTTGGCCTCCGACTATAGCAGGTACATAGTACTCGCAAGCAATAATATACAAAAATTATAATAACCAGACAAGAAGTTTATCTGGCACTTAAATCCCCAAAACCTAATAAAGCACCAGGGTCTGATTGCATGCCTGCAGAAGTGTATTTGACCAACTCTTCAACCTGGGCAGATGTCTTTGCAATTTTTTTTAAACAAATGTATAAAGGACAATTATATACCTCCATCATGGAAAGGAGCTATAATAATACCAGTTTATAAAACAGGAAATCCAGCTGACCCCTCTGTGTACAGGCCCATCAGCCTTTCAGATGTAAGTGCAAAGGTATTTGCTAAAGTCATTCTTGAAAAGCTAAAATTGGAGATAAATAATACCGGGGGACTGAATGAATCCCAAGCTGGTTTTAAGGCTGACTATAACACCACTGACTCTACTTTACATTAAACCGACTACTAGAGAAATACACAGTATTAAGACAGAAAAAACTATATGCAGCTTTCGTAGATCTGAGATCAGCATTTGATACAGTCTCTAGAAATACCTGGGCTAAAACTGGACTGAGCATGAATGGACAGCTCTCAAAACAAAAAAGTCCAATTGAGGTGTCAGACGGGTGTGTTTTAGCACCCACTTTATTCTGTCTATACACTGACAAACTCCTTAGAGATATGACAAATCTTGAATTGGACTCTCCAAAATTTTTGGATCAGACCTGTGCAGCCCTAGCCTTTGCTGATGATGTAGTCCTTCTGTCATTAAGCATGATGGGTTTGCAAAAAAACCCTGAACTTATTGGAACAAACAACAAAGGAACTTAAGCTGCTAATAAAAACAGCAAAAACACATGTAGCAATCTTCGGCAAAGGCAAATCAAATGGGCAATGGAAAATAGGATTATTTAGGCTGAATACTGCAGATACAGACATTTATCTTGGTATCTCATTTCCCTTAAATGAGTTCCAGAAAAAGCAAGTAAGCAGGATAATGATTACTGCAAAGAAAAAGTACAGTTACGTAAGAACTTATCGTAACAGCAGATCTTCAAGAGGAGCTCTTGCAGCAGGCAACACTAGTAGGACTGAAGCCATCAGGCGCAAGAACCTCATGAACATCCTCCTAGCTAAAGAATCCAGAGACAAAACTGCATTTGCCACTCCTATAGGATTCTATCAGTTCACCACCAAGCTGTTTGGGTTTACATGGCACACCCAGTGGCGTGTGAAGAAGCCATGGACAAGGGTGGCCCAAAATCCTAACAAAGCTTGGGGAGGTCTGGGGGCATGCCCCAATCAGGAGCAAGGTGATAACAGATCTGTCTGTTTCATCACAAAATACATTAGGGCACCAGGGGACATAGGGAACGTCATTAGAAAATACTGGCCCATACTTCTTAATGATTCTATCAACAGAATTAACAGAGAGCCTTAGAATTACATTGTCAAGAGCAGTTAATCTTACAGACAGGCTAGTACTGTACATATGCACTGTGTTGAAATCAAATCTGAAGCAACCTATAGGCTATGGTTACCCCACCCCCAAAGGGATGTTTCAATGTGGGAAATGTAACATCTGTGAGTTCTGCTGCCAGAGTAATACATTCCAGCTTGAAGGTTATGAAAACGCTGTTTAAGAAAGGAAGCTTTCTTAACTGCAGCAGCTCTGAACTCTGAGGTCAGACAACATAAACAACAGAATAAAAAATCAAAGGGCATCTTTTTTTTTCAATTGATAGCATCTTAACGGGGGGGGGCCAAGGCCAGGGTCAGCCCCCCCTCTATGGACGCCTCTGGGGGCACCCGCTACATTCCTGTGGTACATGGATGTAATTTTATCCCCTCACATTGGTTATTGTGCTGCATACTTGGATGATGTCGTAGTGTACAGTCCACACTGGAAAAGTCATCTGGAACACCTATGAGCAGTTAACCAATCAATCAAAAAGGCAGGTCTGACAATTAATCCTACCAAGTGTGCATTGGCCATGCAGGAAACCAGATATTTGGGCTATGTTTTGGGAAGTGGAAAAGTCAAGCCAGAGTTTTCCAAGACAGAAGCTGTAGCTAACAGCCCTGTCCCCAAAACCAAGAAACATGTCAGGTCATTTTTAGTGCTGGCTGGTTATTATTGGAGATTTGTTCCCAGATTTGCTGAGTTAGCCACTTCCCCCTCGCTGAACTCACAAAGAAACGGTTCCCGAACAATGTGAAATGCAATGTCACCGAAACATGGGCCACCCATTACCATGGCTGGGACCTGGCAGTACCAGGGTACAAGATATTTTGCAGGGATAGGGTAAATGGGAAAGGGGGAGTGGTACTGTATGTGAGAGAATGACTGAAGTGTGTTCGACAGGAGGGGGAGCAGGGCAGTACAGAGTCATTATGGATGCAGATCTAAGATTCTAGAAACAGGACTCTCAGGATGGGAGAGGTGTACAGGCCACCCTCTCAGACAGAGGAGTTAGAGAACTAGCGGGACAGATCAGAAGGTCCTGCAGGAAGGGAATCACGGTGATTGTGGGGGACTTCAACCTGCTGGGAATGGATTGGAATACCCCTTCCACCACAAACAGAAGGAAGCAGGGTACTTCTGGATGCCTTCCAGGATAGCTTCCTGCTGCAAACAGAGGCAGTCCAGAGAAGAGCAACAAAGATGGTACATTGACTGCACCAGAAGCCCTATGAGGAAAAACTTATGGACCTTAGCATCTATTCACTGGAGGAAATAAGGGAGAGAGGAGATATGATAGAGACTTTCAAGTACCTTAGAGGAATAAACAGGGTACAGGTGGAAAGCATATTTCAGAGAAAACTCTGCACAAGAACAAGGGGGCATGATATGAGGCTGAAGGGTGGAAGGCTCAGGGGTACTGTTAGTAAGTACTTTATCACTGAGAGGGTGGTGGAGCCATTCAACAGCCTTCTGGCAGGAGTGGTGGGTGCGAAAACAATATGGGGGTTCAAGAGTGAATGGGACAGACATAAGGGTACCTTGGAGATGTGCAGAGCAGGAGAGCTGCAGATCAAATAGGATCTGGTGCTGCAGCAATGACTAGGGAAATGGGCAGACTAGGTGGACCATATGGTCCTTATCTGCCGAAAGATTCTGTTTCTATGTTTAGGGTCAATTTTTCCAAAATAAAATTGAAATCCCAAGCTGGAACAGGGGAATGGATTGGAGGCTTCAGATGCAGGATGCCCCTTAGAAAGGTACAGGAGATATCCATTTGAGCAACTGTGCTGTCACCCATGGGCTCATGAAATGCAGAAATAGCTGAACGACGGACCGTGAGGGAAGAGTACTGAAGCCTGAGTTGGACAGTGAGGTCAGGTAGTCCAGGATATGATTCACTAAGCAGGTGCAAGGTCTAGGCCATGCTTAGCAGCCCAGATGGCAAACTGCTTCCACTTCATGGCATATGTGGCTTGAGTGGAAGGCTTCCAGGTGACCACTAGGACATCGTCACCCTGTTTGAGACCCTGAACATTACAATGGCAATGTTATCAGGAGTCAGGCATGCAGATGGAAGGACGTGAGGTTGGGCTGGACCAGGGTCCCCTGATCCTGGGTCAGCAGAGTCCTGCAACTAGGAAGAGGGATCGGAGGTTCCTCCACCATCTGCTGAAGGAGAGGAAACCATATTTGGTGAGGCCAGACTGGAGCTACCAGAATCAGGCTGGCCCCCTCCATCTGCAACTTGATTAGCACCCTCTGAATCAGAGGAAATGGAGGGAATGCCTAAAGAACCCTCCCACTGCAAGCGAGGGACAATGCATCTCACCAGAAAACTCCAGGCCCTGGATCTAGCGAGCAGAAATTGGGCAATTTTGTGTTACGTGGGGACACAGAAAGGTACAACTCTGGATAACCCCATCTGCCAAACAAGTCTTCTGTGACAGATGACAGAAGCTACCATTCGTGCATGCTGGACTGAGTTCTGTTGAGACTATCCATCCGGGTGTCTAGAACACCTGGCACGTGGACTGCAGAGAGCATTAGACTCTGATCTAATGCCCAGTACCACACTCTCATGACCTCCCTGCAAAAGGGCTACGAATGAGTCCCCACTGCTTGCTGATGTAGTGTACAATGTTTAGATTGTCCGACTGCACCAGCAGTTGACCTGGAGCAAGGTGTTCCTGAAAGGCCTGCATGGCACAGAGCACCACTTTCACCTCCAGACATTGATATGCAGGGGGGCTTTCCATTGGACCCAAGAGCCCTGGGTCTGGAAGGGACCCCAGGTGCCCTCCCCAGCCCAGATCCGAGGAATATGTGGTTTGGATCTGATGCAGGGAGGAGATCTGGAAAGGGATGACTTGAAGCAGATTCAAGGGGCCCTTCCACCACTGCAGTACCTTGTGTACTGGGAAAGAGACTAGGACTGGTTGGTCTAGCTCATCCATGCGCTGGTCCCACTGTACCCAGAGGGTCCACTGGAGGGTACGTATATAGAGCCCGGCCAGCAGAACAGTGGGTATGGTAGCTGCCATCAGGCCCAGCAATCTGAGATATACCCTGGCAGGAATGTACTGGCTCTGGGCAACTTCCTGTTGGACAATGAGGTACTCTGCCCTGTTTTGGGGCTGGAAGGCCTTCCCCTGCACAGAGTCCAGAACTGCCCCTATACACTGCAACCTTTGGCATGGTACTAGTAATGACTTGGACAGGTTGACAGTAATGTCCAGGGATTGGAAGAGCTGGAGAGTTTGCTCCAGAGTCAGCAAAAGCTGTTCCCTGGACAGGCCTTCAGTAGCCAATCATCCAGATAAGGGAAGACATACAGTCCCTCCCTTCTGAGAGCTGCTGTGACCACTGCTAAGCACTTGGTAAAGACTCATGGTGCAGAAGACAAGCCAAAGGGCAGCACTTTGAACTGATAATGTTCACCCTGAAAGGCGAAACAGAAAAACTTTCTGTGAGGAGGAAAGACTGAAATGTGCAGGTAAGCATTTTGCATGTCCAGGCAACAGAGCTAGTCCCCTATCTTTAGGAGGGGCATTAGGCCTGGCAAAGCTACCATCCAGAACTTCTTGTACTGGACATACAGACTGAGGACTTTTAGGTCTAGAAGAGGCCTCAGATCTCTGATCTTTTTGGGGACCAGGAAAACATGGAATAAAACCCCTTGTTTCTCTGGCACCTGGGCAGTGACTCAGTGGCCTGCTTGCGCAGAAGAGACTGCACTTCTTCCCGGAAAACAGACAGGTGAGCCAAGGGGTAAAAGGAGGGTGGAGGTGGGGTTTCTGGAGGCTGTTTGATGACTTCCAAGGTGTGACTCTTTCTTATGATCTGCAGAATCCATGCATCCAAAGTTATGGTCTTACACTGATTCAGATGGAGGGAGAACTGACCCCTGACTACCACCTCCTGGTCTAGGACCAGTGGCAAGGAGTCAAGCAGAGGTGGAACCAGGCACAGGGAGTGGTCCCTTACTTTTGGGTGCTTGGCCACCACTCCGACACTGGAGGGCTGGAGGAGCAGGCAAGGGAGCCTGGGCTCTGCATTTTCCCTGGGGATGGGGAGCTGCTCCAGGCCTACTGTTCTGTTTATGAAAAGGGGGCTGTCCTCTACCCTTTGGTTAGGTGTGATAGAGGGAGTGGACAGATTTGAGGGCCCTGCCCGAGGCTTGTAGATCATTTACGATGTCTTGGACATCAGGGCCAAACAGCTTGGTGCCACTGAAGGAGGCATTAAGCACTTTTTGCTGCACATCAGCTGGAAACCCAGATACTCTAAGCCAGGAGTGTCTATGGAGGCATATGCTTATGGCCGCTGCCCTGGCAACCGTGTCAGCCATAGCATACAGGGCTCTTAGGAGATGTTTGCTAACATACTCAGCCACTTGGAGGCACTGTAGCAGCTCCTGCTTCTGAATGCCCTCTGAAAGGACCTGGGTGGCAGCCTTGCCCTTCTTCCAACTGGCATTCTGGTATTTAACCATGTGTCACAGATAGTTTGCAATCCTCAAACCTAGAGTAGAGGAGGCATAAACCCATTTACCCCAGAGGTCAACTCTTCGATACTCTGTCTGGGAGAAGGGAACTTAGGTGCTTAGGCACCTTAGATCTGTTATGAGCTGCTTTGATGACCACTGAGCCAGTCTTGGGCTGTGCAGCATAACAGGGAAGACCCTGAGGGGCATGATAAAGTTTATCTGGCCTGCATGGCATAGCTGGCACCATGTCTGGTCTGTGCCAGGCTGCATTCTTCTTTTTTTTTTCCCCGTAAGTACTTTATCGGCTTTTCTCCCCTTAGTCCCACTTCCACACATCTCTGACGTAACGTACATGTGTGGAGGCATGCATGCACTCACCTTACAGGATGCACCACCCTACTGGTCGCACCATTGCCACTTGTGCCTATCACTGGACCGCCATCCAGTGACGGCGGGATTACAGGCGGGTGACCCCCCCTTCCCGGAAGGGGAGAGCCACCGCTCAATCCTGCTCCCCCCCCATGATGGCACCCCAGTGACCCGAGGTCATTCCCGAACCCAGGTCACCGACAAGGAAAGGCATCTAGCGCCTCAGCCCTCAGCGCCACTGGGCTGGCTTTGGCTGCATTCTTTAGGGCTGGTAGCACTGGAGAATGATCTTTGGGGGAGATTCTGGTGGCATCCGCATCCTCAGTGTGGAAGGCCATGGCTGAGGACAGTTGTTTCATCACATTGAAAAATGTGAGGTCCTCAGGAGGAGACCCAGGAGTATGCTTCACGGAATCCTCACTGACAGAAGAGGCTGTAGAGCTGTCAGAGAGCAGAATCTCTTCCTTTTCTTCCTCTAGTTCATCAGGAAGAATGACATCTGGATGATACTCCTCATCAAAGTCTACCTCTTTAATATCTGGGTGTGGTGTCGGGTGTGCTGATGACGGCCCAGTGGGAGCCTCTCTGGGCCGATGAATAGACGTCAACGACGAAGCTGCCATCGATGGCATCAGCAAGGGGGGCTGTTTAAGGCACCCAGCTACTGTATAAGCATGTTAGTGAACTTGAAGAGTCATTCCATTTTGGTTCTCCTCGACCTTTCTTCAGCCTTTGACACCGTAGATCACATAGTGTTGATAGAACACCTGAGGCTATTCTGTGGAATATCTGGAACCATCTTAAGATGGTTCATATCATTCGTCACTGGAAGATCACAAAGAGTTGTGTCCGGGGTTTTTTCCTCTGATTCAACGGCTTTGTCTTGTGGGGTGCCCCAGGGTTCAGTATTGTCATCCATGTTATTTGCTGTGTATATGCTACCCATCGGAGACACTGTAAGGAGGTATGGGCTGAGGTTTCACTGTTATGCCGATGATACCCAGCTCTACCTTTCTTTTGCCCCCGACCAGATTGGAGCTCTCTCGGTCTTTAATAGCTGTCTAACTGAAATCCAGGAGTGGATGAATTCTAGCTGGCTGAGGTTGAATTCTGATAAGACTGAGGTATTGGTTGTGGACCCGGGTCATCAGATGGGGGGGTTGGGTGTTGATGCATCTTCCGGAATTTTTCTTGGAGGCACTTCTCTCCTGACCTCTGAATGGGTGCGGAATCTGGGGGTAGTTCTTGACGACAGGCTGACACTGCATTCATAGGTGTCGGCAGTCATAAAGATTTCCTTTTACCATCTTAGGAACATTGCCAGGATCTGGCATCTTGTTCCGCCTGCTGACCTACCAACGTTAGTCCATGCCTTTGTGTCCTCGCGCTTGGATTATTGCAACTCCCTTTATCTAGGGCTTTCAGGGGTTGAAATCCGTCACCTGCAGCTAGTGCAGAACGCTGCAGCCTGGCTTCTGACGGGTTCTAGTAGATCCTGTCACATTACTCCGCTGCTGCGCGAACTGCACTGGCTGCCAATTCGGTGGCGGATCACCTTTAAAGTCGGTTTGCTGACTTTTAAAGCTCTACACGATCTGGGCCCAGTCTATCTGAAAGAACTTCTGGTTCTGTATCACCCTAATCGATCACTCCACTCAGCTGACGAGGGGTTGCTAGAGGTTCCAAGGGTGAATTTGAAATCTTCGGGCGATCGGGCATTTGCGTATGCGGCCCCCAACCTTTGGAACTCTCTACCCCGTCGGTTGCAGGAGTGCACTTCTGTGGAGGGCTTTAAGAGAGGTTTGAATACTTTTTTATGGGAAACTGCATTTTTAGAACACTGACTGATATGATTGTTCTGATCTAATTGTATTTTTTAATGATTTTTACTGTTTTTATTTGTTATTTATATACGGCACCTTGGCAATAGAAAGGCGCCTTACAAATAAAATTATTATTATTATTGTTATTATTGATCAGGACTTCATTCAAGCTGACGGTGGATGTCGATGGAAGGGGGAGGGTTGACGGCACAGGCGTCGATGATGTGCCTGCTGTACCCTGAGGATCCGATGAGCCTGCAGTCCTGGAGGGATAAGGGGCAGGTCTCAATGGGAGAGAAGTCAATGATGAGCCTGTCATCGATGATGGAGGGGCCAATGACCTGGAGGCTGACAACCGGTTGTCCTGAGAATCGGGCGGAGGTGCTGTCGGTATGGGTTTGGAGGGCACAGAGACCTGGACAGCAGTTCTCTTCATTGGTGCGGCTGCAGCTGACAAAGATTCCCCAGAAGAAGGAGAGCGAAACTGATGCTGGGGGGGAAGAGATGTTGCAATCTCGGTCTTTTGTTATTACTTTTCCATGAGGACTTGTCTCAGGCCTTGGAGCTCGGAGAACCAGTGGAAAACTGAGAGGCCGGGACCTTGGAGGACCTCTGCCCGGAACTGGCTACCTGTTGATCCAGTAGGAATTTTTTGAGAGCCTTTTTGCATCACCTGAGGGTTGTTTGGTTAAACTTCTGACACAGCTCACAGAAACTTTGTGGTCAGGCCCAAGAGAGCAGACACGGATGGAGTGTTCATCTGTGGAGGCAATTTTCTTTCCACCTCGGCAGCGAGAGAAGAGAGAAGTTGAAGGATTAACTCTCGACATAAACAAAAAGAAGGAATCTCTTTTAAAAAAGAGATTTTGAAAAGGCAAGGTAAGAAAAGCTGTAGGCAAAAAATTGCATGAATACTGTGATGGAGTTTCCATGGAGACCCATGCGAGCGAGTCAATGGCAGGAAAGAACTGAAGAGGGAGCAGGGCCACACATGCCTATTTAGGGTTGGTGATGTCAACGAATGTCGACTGCGTCCACGGTCCCAGTTGTACTGCTGAAAATCTTCCATGTGGATTCCCCTTTTCTGATGGCGAAGGTTCCCATGTTGTTACCTGATGACTGAGATACCCCCGAAGATTTATGGTTACAGGTGAGTAACCTATACTTCTAAGGGTGTGGATACAGTTCACAATCCACACTTTGGGAGACTCCTAGCAGTTCTCTGGGAGGGGGGGGAGGAGGAGAAGAAGGCAAGGCACACACCCCTATTTGACCAACAGAGATGGGAGAACTGATGTCAATGCTGTAATGGGATAGAAGATGTGTGTTTTACTCCAGGTAGCAGGCATACAGATTTCCTGAATAGGAATGTCCCTGGAAGTGGCCACTTCGGTGATGGCATGTCAGGTGGAATGTGCCCTAAACCCTTTGGGAGGATCCCTATCAGCCAATCTATAGCAGAGGTTAATGTAGCGTACGTTACAAACAGCTAGAGAACCTCACCCCAAATTACATTTGTGCACTCTTTATAAAAGAAAAGTGCTCTCCATAGGTATAAAGTATAGAGCCAATGGTCAGCCTCTGAAGACGGGCGTGTAAAGTATACAGGAAGATTTATCAGCTGATTAAGACGAAACTCTGATACTACCTTCAGGAGGAACTTCGGGTAGGGGTGAAGGACAACCTTTTCCTTGTGGAAGACCAGATATGGAGACTCTACCAAGAGTGCCAGGAGCTCACAAATCCCTCTGGCTGATGTGATAGCCACCACGAAGACTGTCTTCCATGACAGGTGAGATATCTCACACCTGTGTATAGGCTCAAATGGCTTGCCCATGAGGAGAGTCAGCATCAGCAGTAGGTACCAAAGTGGTGGAGGCAAGCACACCAGAGGGAACAAGTGGCAAAGGCCTTTAAGAAAGCACCTGACTAATTTCTCCTGGGCCATTGTCAGCTTTTTTTTTTTTTTATCTGTTTTTCCCTCTGGTCGCAGTCAACAGGGCCTCTCTCAGGCATCCTACCTGTTCCTGCCCTGCCTGAAGTCCTCCGACCTGAGCCTCCTCTCTCCTCCCCCTCATCCCACAGTCGGCACCCCCAGCTTAACCCCTCTGGGGTAGGACCACCCCTCCTTTTTGGGCGCTCTTGCACACAGTCTCCGGCTGTGGGTGAGGGCCCAGGCAGCGGAACCTGAAAGGTCAGGCAGGATGGACCCGGCTGTGGGCATGGGGGCAGGTGCTGTCGCCTACCCCACAGACTGGACTTTCCCTTGTTCTGGTGCTCCCCCTCCCCCCAATGTGTGGCGCACGCCCTGACACAATGGTGCACGGCAACCCTGCCTTGTGTCAGCCATGCTGAGTACGTGCTGCTCTACGTGCTGCAGTGCCCCTTGTCTCCAGAGGGAGCCGCTGGCACACCGGGTAATCCCCAACCCTCCCTCCCGGGGAGGAGAGTAGCCCTGCGGGCGCTCAATCCTCAACCTGCCCCTGTTGACCCCTGGCACCCGAGCTTGCTCCTGAACTCGGGTTGCCGGCATAGCACGAGGTGTGTCATTCAGCGCCTCAACCCTCAGCACCACTGGGTCAGCACTGGGCCCTTGTCAGCTTACGAGCCCCAAGCCCAATAAGCAGAGATGGCAGTCAGGTGCACCATAAGGGTTGTCACTTGCAGGCCCTACAGACAGGGTCCATAAGAATCAAGGATGCTCATCATAGGTCAGGCAAGGGGATCAACCTCCTTTTCCTGGCACCATACTGAGAGACTTTTCCACTTAAATGCATAGCATTTGAGAATTGACTTCTTTTGGTAGGCCTCCACAACACGGAACACCTCTTCTGAGAGATGCAAGTCACGGAACTCTAACTGCTCAGGAACCAGGCTCAGAGACACAGGGATTGAATGTCAGGATACAGGACCTTCCCCTGTTGTCTGGTCAGCAGGTCTGGAAGAAGAGGCAACCACAGAGGCCTGCTGCTGAAGCTGAGAAGATCCAGGTACTAGAACTGTCTGGGACAGTCTAGAGCTATCAGGATCATCCACACTTTGTCCTTCCAGGTCTAACCACCATGATGTAGAGCAAGGGTAGATGGGGAAGGCATACATGATTCCTGGGATCCAGACCCTTGTGAAGGAATCCCCCAGCAGTGTCTCAGACTGTGAGGGGTGGGCACAAAATAGCATCAGATTTCTGTTTTCCTGGGAGACAAACAGGTCAGGTCCCCCACAAAGTGCTCCACTGGGAGAACAGGTGGCATACCCCCCTCCTGATGCAGGCACTACTCGTGCGACATCTCTCCAACCTAGTTGAGAGTGTCTTCCAATTGACTATGTAGTCCCACAACATAGACACACAGGCTGTGCACAAGTGTCCAGGTGCAGAGAGCCTCCCAACAGAAAGGAAGAGAATGAGTTCCACCCTGCTTGTTCAGGTAGAACATTGTCATGGTGTTGTTCAACTGGACATGCACAACCCAACCCCTGACCAGAGGAACAAAGTCCATCAGAGTCAGATGCACTGTATGGAGCTCGAGCAGGTTGATGTAATGATAGGACTCCCAGGGGGTACCCCCGTCAATTGAGCGCTGCCAGAATAGTGCCGCACTATACGCCGCTAGTCTGGTAAGCGCTCACATGGACAGCGAGTAGGGTTTCACAGTGCTTGCTGTAAGTGCTCCCTATGGTCCTGTAACCAGGACAAGAGCTGCAGGGAACAGGAGGCTGGCTGAACTGCTCCTGTGGTGTGGAGGGCTGCGGCATGGAGTAGCTTGGCCAGTGGCAATGGAGACCGGGGTTCTAATCCTGGTTTCTGAAAGATTCTACTACTTTGGGACTTAGTTTTTTTACATGGGGCCATGGAAACAGAATTCCATACCCCAGGTTATTACATAGAAGTGCAAAAATCATAAAGATGCTTTCATGTCCTGGAAGGAGGAAGCTTATTATGAGATCAAAAGAAATGTCATTTGAAGGACATGAATTATGCTGAAGTTGCAGAATGTAATATTTTAAAAAATAGACATCCTGTTTTTGTATAAGATATATATATATATATATATATATATATATATATTTATGTAATCTGACAGAGGAGGAGCTAGCTGACCTCACACAGAAATGGGGTTGGCCAACACAGTTGTTAAAGAATGCTCTGTTTTACTTAGACACATTTTTTACCTAGACTCTGACTAAGAAAACATCTTTGGAGCACTTGTAAACAGGTAGTAGTTAGAAAGTCAAAATCTAAGTACTGTAAGTAGGAATTTGCACTGTTTAAACCTTGTTCTTTTAAAAGATTTCTATGTCTTGTGATATAAGAATTCTGTATTGTGTGTTTTACATATTTGTAACTATTTTAGTAAAATTATTTTTAGAACTTACTTGGTCTGTCTTTGACTTCTTTTTAGTTGTAAGGAAAGTATATGGTTATTGCAGATACTAAACATAAGCTTGAATGGTGGTACCAAACTGGAAAGAGAAGCATTTTAAATCTGAGGTCTTTATTAAAGTTTTCAAGGGTTCATCTCTATATAACTGGTTAGATGCCCATAGGCAAATATATCTGGCCCCCTGAAGACAGAAATATCTGAGCCTGTGCATTGGGTACGCTAGCAAGAGGTTCACAGTTTGAATCCCTCCAAGACTTGAGACCAAAGGTTGATCTGAACTCACAAAACAGACAAGAGGGTTACCTTGTTCTGTTAAACTGTTCACAAAACTGCGCTCGGAGGTTGGCACTTTTGGAGTAGAGGGCCTGACCTGCTGAGTGGGTTTATGACAGTCAGCAGGGAGGTGAGGGAGGATTTCATCTAGCACTCCCAACAGGGAATGTCCAAAGGTGGCCATCATCACATAGAAACATAGAAACTTACGGCAGATAAGGATTGCTAGGCCCACCCAGTCTGCCCATTTTTTCTACCTGCTGCAGAAACTACAGATCCTGCTTGATCTCTGGCTTTGTTCTCTTCCCTATCAGTAGGGTTCCCCTATGCCTATACCATACATGTTTGAATTCCCCTACCAAATCTGCCCACACTACCTCTGTTGGGAGGCTGTTCCATGCATCTACCAGCCTTTCTGTGAAGTAATACTTCCTCACGTTACCTCTTAGTCTACCCCTTCCAGTCTCATGCCGTGTCCCCTTGTTCTAGAACATCTCCTTTTCTGAAAGATGCTACCCTCCTGTACCTTATTTATGCCCCTGATATATTTGAAGGTCTCTATCATATCTCCCCTTTCCCACCTCTCCTCCAGGGTATACATATTGAGGTCCTGCAGTCATCACAGCGCAGTTCGCCTGATGGAGACCCAAAGAAGCAACAGCAAATACTTTTTAGCAGTGTGCCCAATCTTGTTGGACTCTTAGTCCAAAGGACTGCCCACATTCCTTTGGCCATTGGATTTCTGGAAGGCCAAGTCTGAGACAAACCATTTGGCTGAAAAGTGATCAGAGAACCTCAAGAGGGACTTGGTAGGGACCGCATACTTACGGATCATATGAGTGAAGGGTGCCAAGCAGGATGCTAGATGCTGTCAAAGCTCCAGGGCTGGTCCCAAAATGGCCTCATCCATGGGAAAGGCAACCTCTGAGGATTCATCTCTGTCCAGGATGTCAATGAAGGGGTATTTAACCCTCTTCTGAAATGGCTTCAAGGGTACATTCATTGACTCCGACATGAGGCAGAGTAAAACTCCAAATGACGATGGTCCATGGTCAGTGGGAAAGTCCTCAACTGAGCCACGGTCGAACATGGAAGAAAGCATAGATGCTATCACTGATCGCAGTCATGAAGTTGGAGACGGAGATGAGGATAAAAGAAACAAATTGATTTGGTCAAAGAATTCACCATAAAAAAATACTTGAATAGAGATTCCTTCAGATGCTGAAGAGCTGCAAAGGAGAAGACCTGTCCCTTCTGGCGGAAAGAAAGGTCTGACATCACGGGAAGAGCTGGAGGATATACTGCCCAGGTGGTGGGAGGAGCTTAGCTTTAAGACATCCAATGGATCAGCCTGTTTCAGGAAACTTCCAAAGCGTAGATAGTGAACTGTATCCATGCCTTTAGAATGGAATATTTGGGAAATGTGAATTTAATATATTGTGCATTTATGTAAAGTGTTTTAAAGTTACAGCAGGTGCTGTAGTGGGAGACTGTCAGCACGGCAGCATATATTAATCGTAGGACTGCCAAAAAATTGGGGAACTGGAGAATGCCGGTATATTGTGCTTTTCATATGCATTGTACACCACAGCGGTTTACAACAAAAAATGTAGTGAAAGAACAGAGTGAAAGAGCAAAGACTGTGCAATTACGCAAAAAAAAAGGGCATTACACAGCTTTAGTGGGCGAATTAGAAATCTTTTGTATACTTTTTTTTTTAATTTTTCTGGAAGCAAAGAGCTAGTAGTAATAAAATGTTTTATTTGGCAGACATGAATAAGGCAATTCCCAACGAGTGTAAGCTCATATACAAGGGAACCCTTTTGCTTAATCCTAACAGCAGACTTTAAAGAGGACAGGGGAAAGACTGGTTGAGGTACAGCAGTAAGGGAAGAAGACAGCAGAAAGATAGCAGCAATTACTGACACCCAGGCTACCTCACACTGCCACTTACTTGAGCTTCCTCCACTTGGGCCCATATATGTTGCCATGGATAGCCTCCCAGACAAAATCGAGGGTAGGGGCACCCCTTGACAGGACTGTACATGGTCCCTCTGTGAGGTTGCTTGGTCAAGGTTGCAGGGCTTTATTTACTGTGACTGCTAGTCCATGGTGTCAGTGCCTGTTTTTCAGTCTCCACTGATACCAAGGTTGTGCTTGGGAGTGACTCTATGATGTTCACGTATCAAGCATGTCAGCACATTATCACCAACTTCCTCCCAAGTCTGTCCCTCCAGGTGGACTAACACCTGTGTTCACCTAGGTGGCAGTGTTGTGGCAGAGGAAACAACTCACCCTCTCAGGAGGAGGAGAGTCTCCCCTGGAACACTCGATCCTCCCCACCACCAACTCCGCTGGCCCCTGATGAGCGAAGCTTGGTCCCAATCCTTGGTCATCGGCATCGCGAGTGGTGGCGCTATTGCTGATGGGATGGCCTGGAATTGAGACTTCTAATTTTTTTTTTTTTTTTTACATTTAAATTTTTTTTTTCTATTATGTAAACAAGACACAGGGGTGATGATGAGGGAACAGGAGAGAAATTAGCTGTAGTTCCTATGGTCCCATTGACTTTTATATGGAAGAAAGTCTCCATTCCTGTATTGCACATATTTATACTTTGCAAAAAACTGTGTCGATGCACCAGTTAGGGTTCACCTTAAAGTGACAAATGTAGGGAAATATGGCATTAGGGTATCCAATGCTAACTACTCACCACCACCCCCAAGCACCAAAAGGAAGAAACACTAAAGTTTTCACTGTCGTATGTCTTGGTGAGTCAGGGGTGGGTTTTCCTTTGGGTTCTCAGCCCTAAAGTTCACCCCATTCCATGCACAAATAAGGTCAGATGTGATCTGTTTTCTTCACGCAGGGTCTGCAGGTTGTTGGCAATATGTCGGGAGAGACAGTTCTGTATGTTTGAAGACTATATCACAATGGGGTGAACGTTAGGGTTGAGAACCTCAAGGAACACCCCACCCCGATTCACCGAGAGTGATAACAGTGAAAAAAACAGGTTACTCACCTGTAACAGGAGTTCTAGGAATGGTATATGTTGTTCATCCACACGGTCCGGCAGGTTCCTTGCCGCTTTAAATCTTGCTGGAAGGTTTCAAGCTGGCTCCTCCCACCCACATGGGTGGTAAAACTCTCGGCTCCGCCCCATGATGCCAGATCTAGCCCGCTGGAAGCCAGGTTGTGTGTCGAAGCTGGGGAGGTCGGGTGGGTCGGGTGGATGAACAACATATACTATTCCTAGAACTCCTGTTACAGGTGAGTAACCTGTATTTCTAGGGACATGGATATGTTGTTCATCCACACTGTCTGGCAGACTCCTAGCAGTTCTCCGGGAGGAAGGATGCAAGGCGCACACCCTCTACTTAGGGAATAAAGACTGGAGAACTGAGGCCCAAAAACAGCATCCCGGCGTGACTCAAGGTCGATGTGGTAGTGGGTAATGAAGGTGTGTGCTGACTTCCAGGTAGCAGCCCTGCAGATTTCCTGGATAGGGACGTCCCTGGAAGTAGCCACCGAAGCAGCGGTATGGCGGGTAGAATGAGCTCTTATCCCTCTGGGAGGCTCCATGCCCGCCAACCTATAGCAGAAATCTATGCAGGAGGTGACCCACCTGCCTATCATCCGCTTGGCTGCAGGTCTGCTTCAGCGTAGGTGACAAACAGCTGGCGAACCTCTCACCAAACTTCAGCTGTCCGCTCCTTGTAATAAGCGAGCGCTCTTCTAGGGTCCAAAGTATGGAGCCTATATTCGGCCTCCGAGGTGTGACTGGGGTAGAACACCAGCAGAGTCAACACCTGGTTAAGGTGAAACTCCGAGACCACCTTTGGAAGAAATTTCGGGTGGGGGCGCAGGACAACATTGTCCCTGTGGAAGACCAGATAAGGAGACTCGATGGAAAGTGCCTGGAGCTCTCCCATCCTTCTGGCTGACGTGACAGCCACCAAGAAGGCGGTCTTCCGTGACAGGTGAGAGATATCACACCTGTGCATCGGTTCAAATGGCTTGCCCATGAGCTTAGCCAATACCAGCAGTAGATCCCACGGAGGTGGAGGTTCTCACACCGGAGGGGATATGTGAGCAAGGCCTTTGAAAAAGCGCCCGACCACCTTCTCCTGCGCCACCGACTGCTTCCCGGCCCGTGCCCGGTAAGCAGAGATGGCTGCCAGGTGCACCCTGAGGGTCGTTAACCGAAGCCCTTGCTGAAAAAGGGACCACAGGTAGTCCAAAATGCTTGCCAAGGAACAGAAGGAAGGGTCCAGGCCCTTGCCCTGACACCAAATGCAGAATCTCTTCCATTTGAAGGCGTAGCATTTCCTGGTCGACTCCTTACGGGACGCCTCAACCATGTTGAGGACCTCGTTGGAAAGACCCAAGGCCTGGAACTCTAGCCGCTCAGGAACCAGGCCATCAGGTGCAGGGACTGACGGTCTGGATGGAGTACCTTCCCTTGATTGACTGAGATCAGGTCCGGGCAGGCTGGAAGCTGCTTCGGGAGCCTGGAGCTGAGACTAAGGAGATCTGGATACCAGAACTGGCGGGGCCAGTCTGGGGCTACCAGAATCACCGCGCCTTCTCCCTCCTCGCCTTGAGAAACACCTTGTGGATCAAGGGAAATGGGGGAAAGGCATAGAAGAGGCCCGGGGTCCACGGCCTCAAGAAGGCATCCCCTGCAGCGAGCCCTGCTGAGGGGGGCGGGCATGAAACAGTCTCAGCTTCGCATTCTCCCTGGAGGCAAACAGGTCCACCTGAGGCATGCCCCAGTGGGAGAACAGATCTTGTACTACCTCTGGCAGGAGAGACCACTCGTGGGAAGCAGCCCCTATCTGGCTGAGGGCATCGGCCAGAATGTTGGAGGCTCCTGCCACATGGATGGCAAAGAGATCGGCCTCCAGGCTGCGCACGAGTCACCAAATGCGGACAGCTTCCCTGCACAGAGGCATGGAGCGAGTCCCGCCCTGGCGGTTTAGGTTGTACATGGTCGTGTATTGTCCGTCTGGACCTGGACCACTTGACCCAGTAGAAATGGAGCGAAGGCGGTGAGGGCTAGACGAACCGCCCGAAGCTCCAGCGGGTTGATATGGCATCGGGACTCCCAAGGGGACCAGAGGCCGTACACTCTGTGCTCCCCAGATGGGCACCCCAACCCATCAGAGAGGCATCGGTCGATAGAGAGACCGTCGGCTCGGGGCGGACAAATGGGATGCCCTCCTGCAGATGAGCTGGAACGGTCCACCACTGGAGTGCGTTCCACATCCCCTGGGTCACTGTCACTAGCTGATCCAAAGGATCAGAGTGCTGTGACCATTGGCTGGCCAGCCCCCACTGAAGGGGACGCATGTACCAACGGGCCCAATGGACCACACTGGTGCAGGCCGCCATGAGGCCCAGGAGGCGCAGGAAGTCCCAGGCAGGGCGCAATTGCCCAACCTGAAATGATTGGGCAAAGGAGGAAAAAACCTCTGCCCTGTCCACTGGAAGCTGTGCTCTGGCTCGTAGAGTCGAGCTCTGCCCCGATTAATTGTATCACCTGCTTTGGCACAAGTTCCGACTTTGCCTCGTTGATGAGGAGGCCAACCTGAGAGCAAACCTGGAGGGCCAGATCTCTGGTCCGCTCCACCTCCATTCTAGAGGAGGCTGCAATCAGCCAGTCATCCCAGTAGGGGTACACCTGGACCCTTCGGCGCCACAGGAATGCTGTCTCCACTGCCATGCATTTGGTAAAGACCCTCGGAGCTAGGGAAAGGCCGAAGGACATGGTCTGGAACTTGTGGAGGGATCCCTCTGCCCTGAAGTGGAGGAATCTCTGGTGGGGACGGACAGATTGGGACATGAAAGGACGCGTCCTGGAAGTTCAGAGAACAGAACCACATGCCTCGTTCCAAGGATGGAATGATCTGAGCCAGAGTGACCATCCTGAAGGTTCGAGACCTTATGAACCTGTTTAGGTCATGCAGGTCTAGAAAGGGGCGCCAACCCCCCCATCCATTTCCGGGACCAGGAAGTACCTGGACACAAACCCCGGGTCTGGTGGAGGATCTGCCACCTTCCTGATCACCTCTTTCTCGAGGAGCAGGGCAATGTCAGCTCGGCGAGCTGACAGAGAGGCTGCTGACCCCGTAACCCCCTGAGGGGCGACGGCTCAGAAGGGAAGGGCCTGCTCGAACTCCAGGGGCAGGCCCTTTCCTACCACCTCCAACACCCGGCAGTCCGTGCTGATAGTGGACCAGGCGGAAAGGAAGTGGTGAAGCCATCCCCCCATTGGGGGAGTGACGAGGCTGGGGGCGACACCCCTCAACCTGTCACTGGGCAGGCTTGGAGGAGGGACCAGCCGAGGGACTCCTGGGCCTTTTCCTCCCTGCTTCCTGTTAGAGGAAGCCGCAGGCTTGGCTTTGGGATGCCAAGCGCAAGCCTGCTGGCCCTGATGCTGGTGCTGTTAGGCTGGACGTGCCGCAGGCGCAGAAGGGCGAAAGGACTTATGTTGTTGACGACGGCCCTTGTCCTTCTGGGTGGAGGTGACCGAGTCCAGGGTAGCATTTGACTTTTCGATCCGCTGGAGTTGACCTTCCACTCCAGGGCCGAACAGGTCAGTCCCCAAGAAGGGGACATCCGCTAGTTTATGCTGGGTATCCGCCGTGAAGGTGGATATTCTCAGCCATGCTCTGCGGCGCATGGCCACTGTGGCCGTGACTGATCTGTCACAGGAGTCTCTGATATCTAGAGCCATTTGGAGCTGCTGTTTTGCCACTGCCCTTCCCTGGTCCCGCACCTGCTTGACTGTGGTCTGCAGGTCGGCCGGGAGATGAGGGATCACCTCATCCAGGGAGCCCATGAGGGCGTGGGAGAAGTGTGCCATCAGCATGGCTGAGCTGGCCTGGTGGAGACTTAGGGAGGACGCAGCGTACACCTTGTGCCCGGCATAGTCCAGCTTTTTGGACTCCTTGTCGTGGGGGGGGGCTTATCCACATCCCTAGCGTTCCTGAAGCGCCGGAAAACGCTATTGGTGACTAACCTCTCCGCAGAGGGGTGCCCCGAAAAACTGGACAAAGAGCCGGTAGGGACCACATACTTCCTGGCCATCCTGGCCGAAGGTGCAGGGCAGGAAGCCAGCTGCTGCCAGAGCTCCAAGGCTGGGCCAGCAATGGCTTCAGCCACCAGAAAGGCCTCCGTGGGCGAATCCCCTTGGTCCAGCATCTCCATCAGGGGATACCTGGCCCGCTTGGATATGGGCTCAAGCTGCATCCCGGTGCATTCTGAGATCAGCTGAAGCAGACCCATAAACGACGATGGGCTCTTGTCCATCGACTGCCTCCCGGAGGACTCCAGGTCAAGGGGCCCGAAAAACAGGGAGGAGTCATCATTGGACTCCGAGGAGTCCACGAAGAGCTGCCTGGGGCCTGAGCCGCCCTCCTCCTCCTGCAGAGGATGGTCGGGAGTGAGGGTGACCGACAACCTGTGGGGCAGACCCTGACCCGACCGAGTCCTTGGTCGGTGCCCCCGATTTCGGTTGTGGAGGTGGAGGTTCCACCACAATCGGTGGGGCAGCTGGTTTTGGCTGAACAACTGGCCCAGGCTTGACACCTCAACTACAGCCAGGGATTGTTTTGGCCGTTCGGGTGACAGCCACTTGATGGTCGGGAAAGGCGACGCTGTCGGCTTGTTCCCGGACAAAAGTAACTGTTGCTACATTAAGTCCTCGTAGCATCAACACAATTTGCATCGAAGCCTCCTCTCCGAGGAGGAAGACGAGGATGAGTGTCACTGCCGCCACCCTCGGTGCTCGAGACCCGAGACCGCAGATGTTGGGGATCAGCTGGACCGAGACGAGGTCCGAGACCGAGAACATCGGGTAAGCCCGAGGACAGGTCTGGGAAGGGGTAGGGGACACTCGCTCTTCCCTCGGCTCGGGAGCCTTGACCGGGGACTCCAGCACAGGAGGCACAGGCAAGTCCTCGGTCTCCACGGGGGCACCGGTGAAGAAGGGTTGTCGGCTTCACCAGTCGACAGCCCATCTGACAGATCAAGAAAGATCTCGACCGCTTTGACGGGTGTCTCGGCCGGCTGACCTGACGGGAACACCGTGAAGCCAGTAGCCTTAGCCACAACCTCAACTGAAGTCGAGTGTCCACTGTCCGGGGAAGGGGACCTCTCCTGCTTCCATGAATGCTGACGGTGGGGCTTACCTTTTGAGTCCTTCTTTTTGGACCGAGAAGAGTGTCCTGATGGCCCCTCTCCCTTCGTGGAAAGGGACTGGCAAAGCTCCTTGAAAGAAGCTGTGTAGGAGGATCCCAGAGAGAGCGGGATAAATGCCGCGACTGAGGAAGATGAAAATGCGGCCTGGGCCACCTTCTCCTCGAGGGCGATCATCTGCTCGAATTGCTCAGCCGAGCCAGCCACCGTGGAGACCGCTCAACGGGTCTCCTTGGACTTCACCGGTGGGTAGCGCTTCTCAGAGTGCCCAAGCTGTAACCGGGCAGCGCGGTCTTCCAGAACATTGGCCGAAAACGAACAGCATTACTCGCAGGCCTGTGGGTCATGATCTAGGCTGAGGCAGTAGACGCACATGGAGTGCGGATCCATCCTGGATATTTTCTGCCCGCATGGGCACTGCTGAAATCCGGGAGTCGATTTGTCCATCGCAGCCGCGAGGGAGTAATTAGACCGAAGTCTTGAAAACTTTAGGATTAGTTTCGGGCGAACCGAAGAATTAGGATCCAGTCTATACGCAGAGCGTTAAGGAGGGAACCTGAGCTTCCAAGCGGTAAGGAATATCTGGCTTCATGGGGCGGAGCCGAGTGTTTTACCACCCGGGTGGGTGGGAGGAGCAAGCTTGAAGACCTTCCGGCAAGTTTTAAAGCGGCAAGGAACCTGCCAGACAGTGTGGATGAACAACATATCCATGTCCCTAGAACCATAATGTTTTTTCCTTTTGGTGCTTGGGGGTGGGGAGTTAGGGTTGGAAACCCTAATGTCACATTTCCCTACATTTGTCTCTTTAATCTGAACCCTAACCGGTGCATTAACATAGTTTTTTTTTTGGTAAAAAATGTCCTTACTTTTTGTCATAACAGAATCGTATCGTCATTCATGCAGGTACCCTTGGGACATGTGTGAACACATCCATGTGGCCCTGTGCTTCCATTCCTTTGGAAATGCAGTTTATCTGCTTCGCTGTAGTTCTTTTTTTTTTTTTGTGGGGACAAAGTTAAGCTTGTTAAAGTTGCAATGTTACACTATGGGAATTTTCATTTTAATGTTTTTCTCATGTCTGTTTTCAGTTGGTATTTTTTATGGGCTTAGTCTTATAGTACTCATTGGGACTTTTCTATTGATATACTGTATAGACTGTCCCTTAACTCCAAAGACTGACCGAGTCACAGCTTGTTAAAGTTACAATATTAGCTTATGGAAATTTAAATGTTTATGTTTTTTCATATGGCCACTGAATTTCTTTGTAGGGTATTATGTGTTAGTATTGTAGTACTCATTGAGATCTTTCTTTTGATATATAGAGCGTCCCTTAACTGCAAATACTGATGGAGTTATGGTTTGTTAAAGTTGAAATGTGGAACAAAAACTAAGTCCAAATGTTTCATACGAACAAATCCTGTTTTGTGAGATTGTGTCATCCTCACAAAACAGGATTGTTTCATACAAAAGAAGAATGTGACAAAACCTAAGACCAAATTCTTCTTTTGTATAAACCTAATCTTGTTTCATATGGCCCTAGTCCTGTTTTATAAGGCCATACTAAACAAGAAAATTGTCTACTGAAACAAGGTTTTTAAAATGTTTTAAAAACACATTTCTGTATCTGTTTTCTAAAAATGAATTGCAGAATCCAGCAATTCAGCTCCCATTTAGCGACATACATGTGTTGTTGTCTCTGCAGGATATGATTTTCATGGGTTTACAAATTTTTTTTTTAATGGAGACATGATGGCAATCATACAAAATAAGAAATGTTTCTCACGAAACAAGATTATCCCCCTTGCAAAACAGAATCCTATTTTATATGGCCAACTTTTTCTTTTGTATAAAACAGCTATCCATAAGACTGTACTGAGCATGCAGGGAACTAAATAAGGTGGGGAGCTGGGTGCTAATTAGTACCTGCAAATTCCATAGTAGCACATGGTGCTCTCAATAAGAGAGGATCAATGGTGCTAGCTGCAGCAACTTCGGGGCAGCTTTGGCAACGAACTGCAAAGCACATGCGTCATGCTGGAGATGGAGAGATGTCTTGTAGCTGCTTAGAGAGGGGGAGCCTCTCGGCAACATAACAGTAAACACTTCTCAGAACATCAACTGGAGACGCTCTGCATGTCAACTGGAGACGGGGTGGACTTGCAGCTGTAGTGGTCTAGTTGCAAAATACAGTATTACTTTCACACCAATGTAGTGAGGCACCAAATGGACAGGCAGGTGGGAAAAGAGTCTTACACTCTGTCTCATGAAGCTGCGGCAGACCAGTCCTGAAATAAAAGATTGGCACCAATCTGTTAGTGTAGTGAGAATTGCATTTTTTTATCATCTGATACCCTTCCATTTTATTCCAATTCTATGACATTCCAAAGCTTTTTTACATGTGTTAATGTCAACACCTGGCTTTGCCCGGGTAGATCCTGGTCTGCTGGAAAATGCTGCTGCCTGTCAAATCCTTATTTTGGCTACTGGCATGCTCAGAACCGACATTCAAATCCTTATAATTCTGGAACAGATCATTTTTTTTCACCAAACCAACAAATAGCACCATTCTGGGGCAAGCCCTTTCTACCGTGAAAATTTTCAAAATTACAAACTGTCCAGATGCTAGGTGATAGGGAAAAACAAAACAGCATCCACCCCCAACAATTTTTTCACTATCCAGATCTTGGAATCTGCACATTTGACCTGAATGAAACTTGGGCAGATTGAGATAGGGAGGCCATGTCTAATGAATGAAGGACCAACAACATTGTTATTTTTATTGTTTTATTCCCACTTCTGAGTTGGTATGGAATAAAGATAAAAGGAGCAGCTAGCTACAGAGATACTGTAGCTGTCCCCAAGCTGAAGAGTCGACCACTTGATCAGATGAAAGCCAGTTCTTTTATACTGTTACCATAAAATGTGATGCCATTTGAATAAGAGGGGCTTGTGCCAATTTAGAGGGTAACACTGATTTTAAGAAAAATGAAAAGACATGCTGTAATAATCTAGGTGTGTAAACAGGCTATACCCTATTTTCTAAAGAAATATCATGATCTCTTGTCAGATGAGTCAGTCTGTGTTTATTTAGGATGAGTCAGCCTGCCTGTGTTTACTTAGAGATTTGTGAGTCAGACAGGTCACATGGTGCAGACATCATCAGTAGGCAGGTATAAAAGTCTACTTCCTGAGAAGCGTAAAAAATGAGTCAGTCCATGGAGAGGTGACTGTCGTGGAGGAATCGTCTCATAGTACACGCAATTTTTCATGTACTAGGAATCTATTTCGCTAGAACTATACCTGGAAGTTGTGCACTGAGGGAATTGTGAGCTGTTTTTGCAGAACCGAAGGACTCATCACCTATTCCCTTTCTGTCTGTTTATTATTTTATTTTGGAAAATAAATATTGCAAAGTGCATTCTGTACCTTTTACCTAAGTTTTTGAATGTGTCTCACCCACGAACCTTCACATCTGGTGTCAGAAGTGGGATACTGGTCCATCTCGGCTGGGAGAAAGACTTGACCAAGGGATATCACCCAGATATCCAGGTAGGTGCCACAGGAACAGCAGGTGCAGAAAGGTAAACATGTGGAATACAAGTCACCTATCTTGACCAGAGCGATGGCAAAGAAGATGGATGAAAAGACAGATGAAAAGAAAACATTACTCACCTGTGTTTCTTCTAATGGAGTCTTGCTGTATTCTGACTTATTCTGACTTACTGCAGTTAGCCCCAGCACTTGAACTGTTCCAGAGAGGATAGAGTTAGATTCTATGCAGAGCATAGAACGTTGAGCTCGAGCTCGGTTCAAACCTCTATCTGCTGCACTTCAAAGTGTAACCATCAGATTCTTACGAGCTAATACTAACTAAACTCACTATGTGGAAATTGTAAAAATTTTTACTAGCCAAATGGCAATCAAATATTTGGGATCCCAAAAGACTGAAGTCGAGAAATCCAAAATGAAAAACCAGGTAGTGAACACTTACAACTATTAAGATAACCAAACATAACCCACTCTTCCTCTCTAAAAAGAAGGAGTGCCCAAATGCACCCCTGGGGTGCAACACTTCACCTGCCAGCCCACTTCCCAAAAACCAGGTTCTGAGAGGGGAAGCAGGGAGGGAGGTCAGAATACAGCAAGACTCCATTAGAAGAAACACAATTACTAAGGTGAGTAATTTTTTCTTCAAACAACATGACATCTTGCTGTAGTCTGACTTATTGCAGACTACCAAGCAGTACCTCCATGAAGGAGGGAATCAAACCTACTTTGGGAATAGGCTCTGCAGTACTGCTGTACCAAACTGAGCATCACTCCTAGCCTGGCTATCCAGACAGTAATGCTTGGTGAATGTATGGACTGTTTTCCAGGTGGCTGCTTTACAAATCTCTAGCAAAGGAATACCCCTGGCAGCAGCCAGGGAAGCAGCTGTACCTCTAGTCGAATGAGCCTTCAGGCCTGAGGGTGGTATTTTACCCAGCTTTTCATAGCAGAATTGTATACAAGAGACAATCCACCTAGCAAAAGTTCTCTTAGTGGCAGGTTTGCCCTTTCCCACTTCCCCATAAGTGAGGAACAACTGGAAGGAATCAAACCTGAGTGCCTTAGTACACCCAATGTAGTAGCTAAGGGCCCTTTTAACATCTAAACTGTGTAATCTTCTCTCTCTTGAAGAACAATGGTCAGTGAAGAACACTGGGAGAGTCATGGATTGGTTCACATGAAAATCTGAAACCACTTTAGGTAAAAACCTCCTATTGGTTCTAAGGACCACCTTATCTCTATGAAATGAAATGAAATCAGGCTCCACTGACAAGGCTTGTAATTCACTGATACGTCTGGCAGAGGTAATAGCTACCAGAAACACAGTTTTCCATGTCAAGTACTTGAGCTCCACTGAAGACAAAGGCTCAAAGGGGGGTTGCATAAGCTGAGCAATGCAAACATTAAGGTCCCAAGCAGGCATAGGATCCCTAAAGGGGGGATTGGTATGAAGCCACCCCTTGAAAAATTTACAGAAAACAGGATGGGATGCCAGTGAGGAGGGCTTTCCCACTGACAAAAAAGCAGAAACAGCTGACAAGTGTACCTTGAGGGTATCTGGTCTAAGGCCTCGGCCATTAAGATGAACCATGTAATCCAGAACTGTAGACAATTCAGCAGTGTCTGGGGATATGTGCTCCTCGGAACAACAAATACTAAATCTCCTCCATTTGGAGTTATAAGTTTTTCTGGTGGCAGGTTTTCGAGAGGCTTTGAGAATGTCCAGAACCTCTTGAGACAGATGCAAATTTGTATACTCTAACTCTTCAAGAGCCATGCCTTGAGATTGAGAGACTGAAGGTTGGGATACCAAATCCTCCCCTGAGAGGAGGTTAGCAGATTGTGATTCCTGGGAAGAGACAGGGGAAGATGGACTGCTAGGGACAGCAACAGGGGGTACCAAGGCTGCCTGGCCCAATCTGGAGCAATCAGGATCACTTTGCAGGATTGTGACCTTATCTTAACCAGGACCTTGAACAATAGAGGAAAAGGAGGGAAGGCATATAGAAATTTCCCTTCCCAATCTAGAATCAGAGCATCCAGAGGGACTGAGCCCAAGACTGGGGGTCTACAACAAAAAAGAGGAAGTTGGTGATTGTCTGGGGCTGCAAAGAGATCTACCTCTGGAGTGCCCCACCTTAAAAAAATCACATTCAACACTAGGGGATCCAGGGACTATTCGTGATAGCCCTGGGAAATCCTGCTCAAGGCATCTGCTAGCACATTGTCGTTTCCTGGAAGGTGGACTGGCTACCAGAGAGGTCTGTAGAGAATAAGCCAGGGACCATAACTTCGTGGTTTCCGTGCACAAGGCTGTAAACTGAGTGCCTCCCTGCTGGTTGATATATCACATGGTAGTGGTGTTGTCTGTCCTGACCTGAACCACCATGTTCTGTACTGACTGAGAGAAGGCTTGCGGGCCAGAAAAAACACCCTGAGCTCCAGAAGGTTTATGTGGAGAAGAGACTCCTGACTGGACCACAATTCCTGGGCTATGAGAGTCCCCAGGCGGTCTCCCCACCCCAGGAGAGAAGCATCTGTGGTTAGAACCACAGAATGAGACTGAATGATGAATGGGAGTCCTTGCCTGAGGTTGTCCTGATCCTGCCACCATTGAAGGGCCTGGATCAGGATCTGAGTTACTGGAACAAGTTTGGTTAGAGAATCTTTTTTCTGAGACCAAAAAGACCTGAAATGAAACTGAATGTCTCTCATTTGAAATCTGGCCCCTTGGACCACTGCAGTGGAAGCTGCCATGTGGCCCAGAAGCTGAAGGAAGTGCTTTGCTGGTTGAAAAACCAGAAGGTGGAAGGAGGAAGCCAGCTCTATTATGGCCCTTACTCTTTCCAGGGGAAGAAAGGCTCTTGCTTCCACAGTATCCAGTGCTACCCCTATGAAAGTCAGAAGCTGCACTGGCTCGAGAACTGACTTGGGAAGACTGAGAAGAAATCCTAGAGAAGTGAGCACTTGCTGGGTCACTTGTAGATCTGACTTGACTTGGTCTGGAGAGTGACCCACAATGAGCCAGTCGCCCAGGTATGGGAATATGGAGATAGTTTTTCTCCTCAGAAAGGCCACTACTACTACTACGCATTTTATAAACACCCTTGGAGCTGATGTTAGGCCAAAGGGCTTTGCTTTGAACTGATAACGGCCTGAAAGCAATTCAAACCTGAGGTACTTTCTGTGGGAGCACGTGATGGGAATGTGAAAGTAGGCATCTTTTAGGTCCAGGGAGGCTAGCTAGTTCGCTGGCCTTAGAGAGGGAAGGATTATTCCCAGAGTCACCATTTTGAATTTTGGTTTTAAAAGATTTTTGTTCGGGTATCTTAAGTCTAGGATGGGTTGCCACTCCCCTGTCTTTTTCAGGGTAAGGAAGTACCTGGAGTACAGACCTTTGCCCCTGTGTAGTGTAGGAACTCTCTCTATGGCCCTTAAGGCCAGCAGAGATGAAACCTCTGCCTCTAGGGCAATGGTTTCAGAGATGCTTGCAGGTGGAATAGATCTGGCTCTCAGCTTTGGGAACTTTTTGAAGCTGAGAACCAGTCCCTGGCTTACTACCTCCAGGACCCACTTGTCTGAGGTAAGACTTCCAGTCCTGGAAGTAGTAACCCAGCCTGCCTCCTACAGGAATTGGGGAGTCGACCCGGGCTGACACATCAAGGTGTCTGCTTGGCAGAAGCCTTAGGCTGAGGAGTGGATGCAGCCCTGCTCACCCCCGTTCTACCTCTCCCTCTGAAGAACCCCCTCTGAGAAAAGGGAGAAGAGGCCTGTGCTCGGTAAAAAGGCCTATGAAAAGGCCTGCCCCTAGCTTGCTGCCTTTGAGGAGTTGCCTGCCTTTCCTTTGCTTGTGCACTCCTGTAGGTGGTCCTATATTCATCCATCTTCTTCATGTAATTCTCTGTCTGCTCCCCAAAAAACTACCCACCACAACGAGATCCATGGCCTTAGCCTGGGTATCCTGTGAAAGGCTAGTACATCTGAGCCAAGCCATTCTCCGAAGAGCCACAGATGTAGCCATGCCTTGTGATGAAACATCATTGGAGCCCACAGCAGCATGAAATTGAATCTTTGATGCCTCAATCCCATCAGCAGCCACCTCCTCCAGCTCCCTGGCCAGCTGGGGGGAGGCCTGCTTAGCCAGTGCCAGTACAGTGTCCCACCTGGACTTCTGGTACCTGGCTGTACAGGCCATGTAATTAGCCTGTCTGAGTCCCAAGGAGGATGCCATGTACTGTTTCATTGCCATGGCATCCAGCTTCCTGGAGTCTTTATCCGGGGGGTGTGATGCCAAGAGTATGTTAGCCTTATCACAGGCTGTAGCCTGCACAACCCCAACATGGCTGCATTGCTGGTACAAGTACTCCTTACCTAAGCCTGACAACATGTACCTCTTGTCCATTCTTCTGTCAACAGGAGGTAAAGAATTAGGAGTTTTCAACAATTTTTGTGTCCGTTTCCCAAAGGACATCTGAAGGGGAATAGACAACATCTTGGACTTTGGGATGTCCATCATTTCAACGTAATCAGGCTCCTCTTGTTCCTCCACAGCTTCTTCCAAGGGGAGCTGGAGGGTTTCTGCCAGTTTTCTGTAAAACATAAAATGGGAAAGGGTCTCAGAAAGTCTGGGAGGGGAAACACCAGAAGGTCTTCTGGGTAGATGTCCGGTTCAATGGGCTCATCTAGACCTTCCATTCCATCATCATCATCATCACCGCCATCACCACCACCACCACCACCACCTTCATAATCATCGTTCCCCTCCAAATCCGGTTCATAAAAATCTTCAGGGGCATAATCCTGAACTGGAGGAACTGACCGAACTGAACGCCTGCCAGAAGTCGCCGGTTTGGTCGGAACTGTACGAAGCGATTCAACAATCCTAATCGCTTGGGCAATCTCCTTGGCAGTTGGAACATGCGGCTCTGGATCCGAACTGGACGATTTTGTCTTTTCTTTTTTTACGAAACCGATCCCTCGGAATCGGCTCTCCTTTCGCCCGAAGAAGTATCGCCTTGGTCAGAGGGCTCTCCTTCTGGTTCGGCTGAAACCGAACCAAGCTGGCCATCCGGGTCAGCGGACTTCTCGGCCTTTATCCCTAAGCCTGCCCAATCTCTTGTCTAGGGTGGATTTAGGGAAAATTTTACATATTTGGCAGTCTGAATCGAGGTGGTCAAACCCCAGACAATAAACACAGGTGGTGTGGGGATCAGCCTTAGCAAAGACTTCCCACACACACTGCAGTGTTGAAACCCAGTGGGCCCGTTTTTTCTTTTGGGTTTCTCAGACGTAGCCATCCTATAACTCAAGTTTACCCTTTACTAGGCAAAAGCCAGGTAAGACCCCCTTATTGGTTTCTAACCGTGTTACGGGTATTTGAAAAAAACGCAAGAAACACGTTTTTGATAAGGACTGGTAACCACACACTAAACCTAAAGAAAAAATACAAAGAATAACACACAAGATAACCGGTTCAGCTGAATCAGTTAAAAGTTCAAATTTACAATTTCCACAAGTATCCTACGGCTTGTCCACTACCTAAGTACTTACTGTACCACAGACAGAGATCTGAAACGAAAATAAAACGAAAGGATCAGTAAACCCGATGACTTTAACCGACTGATGAACCGTTAGCAGAGGAGAAATCTCCGGAGCGACTGCTTAGTTAGGCGGAGTAAAGCATCTGACGGTTACACTTTGAAGTGCAGAAGACAGAGGTTTGAACCGAGCTCGAGCTCAATGTTCTATGCTCGGCATACAATTTAACTCTATCCTCTCTGGAGCAGTTCAAGTGCTGGGGCTAACTGCAATAAGTCAGAATAAGTCAGAATACAGCAAGACTTCATGTTGTTTGAAGCCTCTTCCAGGATTGGACCTAGGAGCCAGGAGCAAATCCAAACTAAAGTTAAGTACAGCATATCAGAGGCCGAAGAGGACATCACATCTGCACCACCAGAAGAGGTCAGTGAGCTAAAGTAGCTGTGTGTTAAATAGATGGAACTGGAGAGGTAGATGGACGAGGGTCAGAGAAGACGCAGTGCAAGAAAGCAGCTGCAAAGGCAAAGAAGATGCTGGGATGCATAGTTAAGGGGAGCAGTAGTAGGAGAGAGGAGGTTATATTGCCCTTGTACAGGTCACTGGTAAGGCCGCATCTAGAGTATGGAGTTCAGTACTGGTGCCCACACCTCAAAAAGGATATTAATCTGCTGGAGAAGGTATACAGGAGGGCTACAAAGATGATAGCTGGTCAGCAGGGCAAGGCATACGAGAGGAGGTTGAGGGCACTGAACATGTACTCCCTAGAAGACAGGAGAGAGAGAGAGGGGGGGGGGGACATGATTGGGAAATTCAAGTACTTGAAAGGGATAAATAAGGTTGATAAGGAGAGTCTCTTTAAGTGAGTGGCAACCATATCACAAGGGGGCTCTGTCTTAAGCTGGAGGGTGGAAGGTTTAGGAGGGGAGGTCAGGAAGCACTTCTTCACAGACAGGGTAGTGGACAATTGGAATGTGCTGCCAGGATAGGTCATCTCGTTGAAGACAGTGGGCAGCTTTAAGAAAGGCTGGGGTAGGCATACGGGGAAGGTAAGAATCATAGGTAGGGAGGATGGGAGGAGTGGGGAAGGAGGGCAGGGACATTAGCTCAAGCTGTCCACCCTGCAGTACAAGCAGACTTGGTAGACCAAATGGCCTTCTTCTGCTGGCTTCTTCGTATGTTCGTATGTAAGACAAGTGTCCTGTACCCACCGCAGGAGCCAGCAGAAAGGTATGAACTGTGTAATGACTGTCCAGAGGTCCCCATATTCCCGGGTGTTATCTGTGTGATACGTACTCTGAAAGTGAGGGGAGTCTGTGTCAGGAAAGCATGGACAGCAGCCTGAATACCACTGAAACCCCAGGTGAGACTGGTTATTTAAATATTGTGCCGAGCAGTGAAACTACAGTAAAGCAGGAAGAGGCCTGTAAGTTGGCTGAAGGGACTTCATTTGTAGATGCACTGGGCAAGAATTGGAAACAGTGGATTGGGGTAAATTGCAGTCTGGGGACCATACTATAGAGAAACTAAAACAGTGTATAAAAATTAAAGATGGTGTACCTGTAAATGGTGGGGCCGGTAATCGAATGTATTCATGGTATGAAAATATTAATGAGATTTTGTACCATATGAGACCCAAATCCAGATCTAAGAAGATAGATATACATAGATTAGATTTAGTTTTATTGCTACTGCCTTTTTATCTTTATATCTTTTTTAGATTGTATATTTAAGCAATAAGGCACGACAGGGTGTGGTATATCATGGGATATCGTCACGCCTCGGGTGGTTGGGCATAAGGCTGCAGGCCGAGTGCGTCCAACTGTCCGAGAAGTGCCTTATTGCTATTATGAACTGGATCAATTGATATTTTATGCATTTAATGTGAAAAAAATAAAGTTTTAAAATATTTTAATACTGTTTTTATATGAGTGTAGGTAGACATTTAAAAAAAAAGCTTGTGTATGTCATGCTTTGGGCAGTAGGTGGTGCTGTTTCCATTTGTTGCTACCTATCATCATGGTGTGCTGCTGTTTTGTACCAGCCACTGTTGTGTACTGTTCCACACAGTTAGTCTCCCCCCCAAATCACTGAGTTTATTTTGGATTTCAGGGCTTTGGAAAGAAGGAAGGAGTAATCTGGTAAGCCTAGCAAGAGCTGGTGGTCTGCAAAATGTAAAATATGCTGGTTAAACATCAGAGGGCTGTTCTTGAGCACCCCTTCTTACAAACTGAGTATCAGTAAATGCAGCTAAAAGTAGTAGTGGTTGAGACATGGGGTAAAGTGAAGGGGAGCAGCCGTTCACTGAATAAACCGGAGGAGCTGGCATTTGCTACAAGTGACTGGAATATGTCATTGTGTAGTCTGCAAGAAGAGTGGGTGAGTTGAGGTGGTGTTAGCGTGGTAGTCGGCAGCGGTTTCTTTCCATCAGCGGGAGACAGGATTAGTGGCAGTGCATGAGGAGCTGTTGTTTCTGTACTGCAGTACATGGCACTCTGAAGGACAGCGAGAGTTTTCTTTTTCCTGTGGAGAGCAGATACTATGGGTAAATTGTGGAGGGGGGATAGTTGTCAAAGTTTTGTTTTTTGTTTTCAATAGTGGGTGACTGCGAATTGTGGGAGATGGGAAACATTGAGCTTAGTGTAAGAAGGCTGGTGGCCGGAGATTTTTTGAAGCCATGATGATGTAGCTCGATATCATCACGGCTTCAAAAACCTCTCAGCCAATCAGCTTCCCCCATTTACGATCTCCAGTTCATAACTGATTTTATATTATATTGTGTTTGCTTGATTTGACATTGTATTGTGTATGCGCTTTGGCTTTAGAAAAGTGCACCATAAATAAAATTTGATTTGATTTGATTAGATTAGATATATATGGTACCAAAGAGATATCAGTGGAGAGTACTAGAGGCTGCTCATTCCAGTACTTGTGGGCACCTCAGTCATGAAAGCATGCTGAATAATCTGGTATTACATTTCTACTGGCCAGGAATGTACGGACATGTGTCAGCTTACTTAAAATCCAGTTTGGTCTACCAGATAGAGATGTTACCTGCTTCTAGGGAAGGGCTCATTGCACAACAGTTGTGCTGGTAAGCAAGGGGTGGAAACTCCAACCCTTCCAGGGTGTTGGATGGTGAAAAACTGTTTACCCTTTTTTTCTCTAAAGTGGGGGGATGCGTGATAGGGAGGCCCTATCTGATGAATGAAGGACCAACAATATATTTTTTTTTTTTTACGGTTTTATTCCCTCTTCTAAGTTGGTATGGAATGAAGATAAAAGGGGCAGCTAGCTATAGAGTATTATAGCTGTCCCCAAGCTGAAGAGCCGACCTGTCAGTGGGATGAAAAGCCAGCTCTTTTATACTGTTACCATAACATGTGATGTCATTTGAATAAGAGGGGCTTGTGCCAAATTTAGAGGGTAACATTGATTTTAAGGAAAATTAAGAGAGATGATGTAATAATCTTTTTTTGTACATTTTCTTTTTGCTCCTCTACAGCCTGGGCATCCTTCTGGGGTGCTCACTCAGCGGGGCCACTACTCTCTGCCTGAACCCATCATCTACAGATTCATCCTCTGAACACCCCTGCAGGTCTAGCCCCCTGGATCACCTCCCCTGGGTGGGTCCACCCTCCTATGGCAGCCTATCTGAAATTAGAGAGGCCCACCTGAGTGTCAAGCTGGGCGTGGAATCCTCTGGAGTGACGAGCTGGTGTCGGGATGTGGGCCTGCCCCTGGAGCTCCCACCATCTCCACGGAGCTGTAGCAGGGATTTTCTGGCTTTTTTGTCCCTAACAGTGCAACAGTACAGCATGGTGCCACAGACACCTGCCACACTCCTTCCCTCTACTTCTGCCCGAGTGTGTGTAGTGCCTCTGGCTTCCACCAGGGGCTGCTATTTTGCTGGACAATCCCTGGATCCCTCCCCATGGTGAGGAAAGCAGTCCACCAGATGCTCAATCCTCTCTCTCCCCTGCCGACCCCCGAGCCCATTCCTAAACTCAGGTCGCCAGCGTGGCGCGAAGTGAGACATCCAGTGCCTCAGCCGTCAGCGTTACTGGCCGGCTTAATAATCTAGGTGTCTAAACATGCTATGCTATTTTCTAAAGAAATATCATGATCTCATGTCAGATGAGTCAATCAATTAATCAGTTTTATTTATAAAGCGCCTTTCCAAATTATCAAAGCGCTGAACATATACATAAAAACACATACAATAAATAACACCTCCAATAAGCATATTCATAAAATCAGATATTTAAAATCATCATTAATAATCTTTAGTGGCATTATACAATACATTTCCGACTAGCTGACATAGTCTGGGAACGCTAGACTAAATAAGTGAGTTATAAGGGCAGATTTAAAAGTCTGGACGGTCAGGCAATCCCTCACCCAGTGAGGCAGAGAATTCCTCAGGGTAGGGCTGCAAATGCAAAGGATCGAGCCCTGAATGTCTTCAAATGCACCTTGAGAATCTATAGCAATCCCTTATCGGTGGATCGGAGTGGTAGGGAGGGGTAGGAAGGACAAAGGAGATCTTGCAGGGGGGGGAGAGAGGTCCCTGTTCATGTAGGGTTTTATAGGTCAGCAAGCTGACCTTAACGGTGGTCCACCACTGTGCTGGCAGCCAATGCAGTCCATGGAGCACAGGTATAATGTAGTTGGTCCTAGAAGTACCAGTCACAAGCCTGGCCCCCGCATTTTGCACTAACTGCAAGTGGCGAGTATTAACCCCCCAGTAGCCCTAGCTACAGGACATTGCAGTAGTCAAGGCAGGTGGTCACAAAGGCATGGACCAGAACTGGAAGATCATCTGGAGGTACCAGATGTTTCACCCAGGCGATACTCCTCAGATGGTAAAACGATGTCTTGACAACAACCGACACCTGTGACTTCAGGTTCAAACCGTCGTCAAAAATAATGCCCAGGTTATGCACCCGATCTGAGGTGGCCAGCTTAACATCCCCCAGCCACAGTCCATGAGGTTGTCCAGCCAACAAACCCGCCGCCTGATGATCTGGGTCTACCACTAACACCTCAGTCTTATCTGGATTCAACCTCTGCTAGCTGGCACTCATCCAGTCCTGGATCTCGGAGAGGCAGTTGTTAAATACTGAGACAGCATCCTTCTGCTCAGGTACAAAGGACATGTACAATTGAGTATCATTAGCATAGCAGTGAAAAATCAAACCGTACTACCTAATAATGTCTCCTAACGGCAGCATATACACTGCGAACAACATGGGTGATAAAATGGAGCACTGCGGAACCCCACAGGATAGGGAGAGAGAGCATCGGTGGAATAAATCCCAGTGACCACTGTCTGAGTCCTACTCTCAAAGAAAGATCTAAACCACCCGAGGACCATACCAGATAGTCTGCAGATGAACCGCAGGCACTCCAAAAGCACATCATGGTCCACAGTGTCGAGAGAGAGAGAGAGATCAAGGAGGACCAAGATGGAATAAGTCCTCTGATCTCTCGCTATTAGGAGATCATTTAGCACCCAGACAAGGGCCATCTTGGTACTATGCCTCTTCCTAAATCCAGACTGGAGAGAATCATAAACATCGCGGGTAGTAAGATGACCATCCAGCTGCAGCGCAACCACCTTGTCAATAACCTTGCCCATGAAAGGTAGGTTCAAGACAGGTCTGTAGTTGGTTGGACAGTCTGGGTCAAGGGAGGGCTTTTTCAGGAGCGGTCGCACAACTGCCTCCTTTAAGGGATCAGGAAAAATCCCTATCTCCAATGAACTCCAGACTATCTTGGCTAGGATTGGACCAATTTCATCAACACAACCCACAAGAAGTCGTGTGGAGCCCAGATCCAAACAACAGCTGGTTGGCCACAAAGTTTAGACAGTTCTCATGATGTCCATGAGTTTTGTCTGGCCGAAGTTGGTCCAAACAAACCGGGTGCTTGTACCCTCCTGCTGACCATCGCATCACCCCTTAGAGGGGGCCAGGCTGATTCCTGACCTGATGGTGGCAACCTTATCTGCCAAAAAACAAGCAAACTTGTCATACTTCTCTTGTGAAAAGGCTCCACCAGGCTGAAGACAGATTGGACTGCACAGTCTGTCCACAGTACAGAAGAGCTGAGCTGATCGATTTTGCAGAGCAACAATCTACCTGGACAGGAATTCTGCCTTCTTATGGGTGACTGTCGATTGATAGACCGTATAATGGTCCATCAGTCCAAGCCTGTCAATTTCCAGGCCCGATTTCCACCAAACCCTCTCTAACCTGTGACCCACTCTCCTCAACCTCTTCAAGGTCCAATCAAACCATGGGGACCTCAGGCGAAGAGTGAAGGGGCAAACACGAACAGGAGCAATGGAATCCAGGGCCTCTGTCACCACCTTATTATAGGCATGTACCAGATCCCCTGGATCCATGCATTCACTTGACAAGCTTGATAGGTCCAGCAATGCCATTAGGTCATCTGGGTCACACCCCGAAAAGGAGGTACTGGACCATCTCCATAGGGGCTGAGCTATTGTGGGGGAGCCACAAAACTGAACCCTATGGTGTGGTGATCAGACCATCTGACTGGTTCCGCCACCAAGTCAGAGATCTCCAACCCCAGAAGGAACACCAGGTCCAGCGAGTGACCTCCAATGAGGGTTGCAGAGGTAACAACCTGTGTGAGGCACAATGACGTCATTAGCTGGAGGAAGTCACAACCAAATTGCGAGAGTTCATTGTCAACCCAGGTATTGAACTCCCCTAGAATCAACCATCTGGAGATCCCAGTACCACGTCGACAATGAAGTTCATGACCTCCTGCAGAAGTTCTTTCCCATCTCCGGGTGGCCGGTAGATGAGCAGTATCCTGCACCCACGATACACTCGAAGGATCTGGTGGACCCCACTGCAACAGCCACAAGGCCCAGTTCTGATCTAAAACAGATGGCTACACCCCCGGCCCAATGATATGTCCTCAGGCAGTGTATCACAAAGTACCCTGCTGGAAAAGCTAAGGACAATACTGTGCCTGAATTCTTGTCCAGCTAGGTTTTGGTGACGCACGCCAGATCAGATGCCCCAACAAGATCTGCTATAATAGCAGTCTTGTTTTTAATAGACCTGGCATTACATAACACCGCCCAAGTAGGATGAGCAGTCGAGGAAGACTGCTCCACCTGCCTGCATTTTAGCAGCGCCTTTAGGTATGGGACTCAGACAGGGAGGACCCCTATTCTGATCCCATTTCACCTCAGGGCATCTCCTTGTCCCCATGGCCTCAATCCGTACACACTTCTCCATTTCCCCACCAGGCCCAGCTCTTCTCCCTTTCTGCCTTCTCCTAATTATCCCCAAGGCACGACATCTACCGTATGTCTCAGCTGACAAAGGGGGACAATCAAAAGGGCGAAGGTCACTGAGCCTGGTGGGGGAATAGCACCTGACCATCTTTCTAACCTCCAACACATCACAATAAGGCAGTAGCAGACACCACACAATCACTAATAAATAATAAACAATCAATCAGTCTAACAACATCACTCTCACCCTAATCAAACTCACTATCAAAAAACATTCAACCTTGCACAGCACCCTAACACACCCTCACAACCATCCACGCCCAAGAACCTAACCACAAATTAAATAATACACCAACTCACACTATAAATTCCCCTCTAAACTCAGATTAACAATGTACAAAATGTAAATTTTATAGCAGAATGCAAAAAATATATTTGAGAGTAAAGAGCAGTCACCAAAAGTCTCTGAAGTAAGGGTTATGGACCCATAGAGCTTCCACCTCTCCAGAGAAATATCCAGAAAGTCTCTACCAGCACTGCCTGTCATGTAGGCCAGAGTCAGCCTGTGTTTATTTAGGATGAGTCAGCCTGCCTGTGTTTATTTAGTGAAGTGTGAGTCAGACAGGTCACATGGTGCTGACATCATCAATAGGCAGGTATAAAAGCCTACCTCCTGAGATGCAAAACAGATGAGTCAGTCAGTGGAGACCTGACTGTCGTGGAGGAAGCACCTCACAGTACACGCAAGTTTTCATGTGCTAGGAATCTATTTGGTTGGAACTAAGCCTGCAAGTTGTGCACTGAGGCAATTGTGTCCTGTTTTTGCAGAACTGAAGGACTAATCACCTATTTCCTTTATGTATGTTTTTTATTTTATTTTATTATTTTGCTAAATACATATCGCAAAGTGCGTTATATACCTTTTACCTGAGTTTGTACATCTGTCTCACCCACTAAACTTCACACAGATCAAGAGGCATTGTCCCTGAGACTGCACTTGCAAAATGTTGCTCACATCTGTTGAACAGAGACAAAGTTATTAAGTGCAAAGATAGAGGTTTAAAGGAGATAGGAAATTATTTTTACATAGTTAACTGCCCTTACATATTCCTTTCCATGTCAGGTATGTATTCAGATATGCTTTGATGATTTTTTTGATCAATAAACAATCTAGCTTTGGGGTGCTCTCAGATCTACATAGAGTTCCACTCTCCTCACCAGCAACTGCTCTTGATCTAGAAACACAGAACCATAGACTTTGATGGCAGATAAGGACCGCTTGGCCCATCTAGTCTGCCCATTTCCCTACCTACAGGATAGGCCGCAGATCCTAGTTAACCAACAGCCTATTTCTTCCTACCCCCCACAAGAATTGCCTTATGTCTGTCCCATGCATTCTTGAATTCTCCCACAGTTTTAGACCCCACAACCTCCTCAGGAAGGCTGTTCCATGCATCCACTACCCTCTCTGTGAAATAATATTTCCTCACATTGCCCCTGAACCACCCCCATCTTTAAATTGTGTCCCCTTGTTCTTGCACGTCTCTTTTTCTGAAAGATGCTACCCTCTTGGACTTTGTTGATCCCACTGAGGTACTTAAAAGTTTCTATCATGTCCCCCCTCTCCCTTCTTTCCTCAAGGGTATACATATTAAGCTCCTTTAGTCTCTCCATACGGCTTCTCTTGCAGACCCTGCACCATTTAGCTGCCCTCCTCTGGACTGCCTCTATCCTGTCTATGTCCTTGCGGAGATGGGGTCTCCAGAACTGGATGCAGTACTCCAGATGGGGTCTCACCAACTGTCTGTACAGAGGGATAACAACTTCCTGTTTTCTGCTGCTGCTGATGCCTCTCCCTATGCATCCCAGTATACCCCCAGCCCTCCCTACTGCCTTCTCACATTGCTTGCTAACCTTAAGGTCATCTGATATGATTACTCCCAGGTTCCTTTCCTTTTTTGTTGTTGTTTGTTACTGCCTCCCCCACCCCCCCAAATTCCATTTGCATCATTCTAAGACATTCTATGAGATCAGAAACTCTCATTCCATACTATTTGTTTGAATGGCCTGGAATGGGTGTTTCTGATGTCACAGAATGTTCAGGCAGTATGAAATGAGAGAGCAGCAATTGCTGAGGAGAGAGAGAGAATTGGTAGCTACAAAGGCAACAAAATTAGATTATTAATTTAACAAAAAAGGTCAAAAACATATCACAATACTGGGCAGCCAAGAAAACAACAACTGGAGGGCATCTAGAGATGTAAAAACTGTTTCCTATCACCTTTTACTATTAAACAGCCTACTCGACTCTAACTATAGTGGCACTACTGTGCCACTATAATATATGGAATCAGTTGCAGCTAGCCTGCTGGCACAGTGGTTGGATTTATGCTTGCGATGCCGACAACTCAGGTTCAGGAATGGACCCGGGTGTCAGAGAGCCGGCCGGGGGAGAAGGATCAAGTGTCCTGTGACTGCACTCCTGCACTGGGGGGAGGAGTTTGTCTGCCGCATCCTGGATCCTGGTGGAGGCAGAGGATGCCATTGCGGTTGGCACCAATATGTGGGGGAGGAGGGGCAGACACTGGCTGTCATTACATGTCCCCACCCACAGGGCTCTAGCATCCACACAAAAAGCTGGCCCCCGGGCATGACGCCTGGCTCTGCCACCGTCGCCACTGCCATCAGTGTCCATTGGGGGGTTCCTTTCCCGTAGCCCCAACCTGGGGGGCTTGCCACTAATGACCATTGGCAAGCTTGGGCATGGAGGGGCGGCAGGCAGGGCACTAGAGCTGACCTCCGACGGGAGGTTCGGCGTTCTGGAATAAAAAAAAAAAAATAGTTAGTTGACATGTTGGTCCTTGTAAGAACAGATTCAGAAACAAATGGTTTGATACATCTATGTTGGTCCAATTAAAGGTAACAAAAGAAAACGGTAACAGAGGAAGGACTTGGTTGGCCTGAAAGCTTAAGCACTGTTTTCTTGTGTTACATCTATGTTGGTCCAATAAAAGGTATCAAACCATTTGTTTCTGGAGCTATAATATATGTAACAAGCCACTACTGAGCACGTGATCATGACCTGATAAATGTATGCCTTGGTGTGCAATGGGAGGCACATGTGTATATATTACGAAAGAACTGCATGCCCTGTACTGGATTACCTGTATTATTGACCAAAATAGTTTTTGGTGGGAAAGGTGAAAAATAAAAATAAGTACAAGTGTGCAGTCATTGTAGAATATTGCATGTTCGTGTGACGTGTTCCATCCATTCAGGAGACAGTGTTTTTGCTGATTTTTCTCACCCATTTTATAAATAATTCTAAACATACACACACACATCAGGAGTAGGGGTAAAAATGACAAGACACAAAAATATATCTTGGCAGGTGACATCCGTAACAGCAACATATCAAAAAATATTGTTACTGTCGTCACAGTGGATATTTTCAAGCTTACTGTCATCACAGTGAAATAGTGAACCAGAGAACAGCTTTCACAATGCTGATCACATCACAATGCCTAATGCAGCACTGCAGCCAGGTGTTAAAATCCAAGGCAAATAGCAACATCTTCGGAACAACAGCAGATTTCAAAGCTGTAACTTGAGAACTACAGTTGTATATATCAAATATACAAAATTTTGACTCATAATAAGCAATTTATGATCACTTGTGAGTGGGCAGGACTTTTATAACTCACTCGAGGCTCTGTCACTTGTGATTTATGGTCCTGCCCCCTCACACTTAAAGATAAACTGCATATTTTGAGCCAGCCCATTTAGATAGTCAATACATTTACTAAGATTTCATATTACAGTGCAAGTGCAACTGCTCGCTCACCCTTCTCTAGCCATTCCGGAATTCGCAGCTTTTGCTGCACGGTTAGGACAGTTCGCTTCCTCTTGCTGGCACTCATTCTCCAAGTTTGAAATTACTCGCAATGAAAAGGCTCAATAGATGCTGTAAGCCGGTGCAGCTCAGAAGTTGTAATTGTAAGTGAACAGCTGTAGACAGCGGATGTTTGCCTGACAATTGCTAGCCGCCACGATGAACAAATTGACAGTTGATGCTTTGCTGCCAAGAGCAGGGCGATCCAAATCAATTACCCACAAACTGTCACTAACTGCCAAATACAGTGCAAAACAAAGTAAAATGTGTGCTGCGAGCTTTGTGCTATTTTTTGTGCGATCGCGGACGCAAGCGAGCGGATGACGCACGACATCAAAATACTGGGCGACAAGATTGCGGTTCAGTTAAGAGGGAGTTCCGGTTAACTGGGATTCAGTTAAATGGGACTTTACTGTATATTTTATTCCTCCTGCTCCCTCCCATATGGTGTAGTGATCCTATCTTCTCTGTCCTAGCAGGTTTGTTAGTTTAAACTGCTACTGAGGAGACGTGCAGAAAATGTGAACCTATCTAAAGTAAGAATGGAAAACCGTGAGGGTGCACTCAAGAGTAATGTTTATTAAAGTGGTGCAAACAGTACAGTGGTGTGCAGCTCAGGAGGTTTTGCTCGTTTGCACAGTTCTTCACTGTTTGAACCACTTTTTAATAAACAAATTGCACATGAACTTGGAATCAGCCTATGATTCGTCTTTTGGGTGGAGGGGGATGAAATTCCAGGTTTTCCAGCTGTAAGTAATATACAGTACTAGCTTTACCTGGAGCACCATCCAGTTTTACAACGACCATTTCTTCTTGGACATTGTGCACTCAAAGTAACAAGGCATGCTGCTGTATTAATCTACAACTAGAATAATAATTTTTTATATAGCACTTTTCTTACACACTGCATCACAAGCACTTTAAAAGCAATGACAGGGACTGGCAGAGAAGTGAGTGTAAACATGCAGTGGGAGCCATTCCGCTCATCAGCACCCACACAGTGCCATGGACAATTGCCTCAGCCAGTTTTATGGGAAGGGGAGTGTCGAACAGGATGCTGGGGAAGATCCTTCACTCTTGGGGAAATGTGCCATGAGTTCTTTCACTTTCTCCTGGACAGCCACTAGGACAGCAACAGCTGGGCAGAAGTGATCTCTATTTAACATCTCATCGGAAAGATGGTATACCCCAAAATTAAGACATGAGCAAAAGCAGGAGGAAGAAGATACCAATATGGTTCTCAACGGAGGGGGCAGCAAGGGTAAGGACAAAAACGGCAGTGTTCAGTAGATAAAAGGAGACACAGAGGGAAGAGGATAGAAATGTGTACCAGCAAAAACAGAGGGAAGCAGAGAAGGTAATGAGGAGTGCTAAGGCACACCCTGAGGAAAGAATAGCTAGGGGGTAACAAAAGGTGGGGGGCAAGACTTTTTTAGGTATATAAGTGAAAAAAGACAAGGACAGGAATTGTGAGGCTGAGGGTGTAGAGGCAGACCATGCAGAGAATGATCAGGAAAAAGCAGATATCCTGAACAAATACTTCTGTTCTGTCTTCACAGCGGAAGGGGAAGGGAATGGGACCCATGCAGGTTACAGAACTACAGCAGGGAGGTACCGACTGCACCTCCACTAGCCAAATAACTCACTAGATACAGGGGTGGGCCCAGAGGACTGGAGAAGGGCAGATGCAGTCCTGCTCCATAAGAGCAGCAGTGAGGAATAGGCTGGCAACTACAGGTCAGTCAGTCTGACATCAGTAGCAGGGAAACTAATGGATCATTTCTAAAGGAAACACTGGTAGATTACCTTGCATCTGTCAGGCTACAGGATCCAAGGTAGTACGCATTCATGGAAGGGACATAATGTTAGACAAACCTAACAGAGTTCTTTGAGTGGGTGACCAGAGAAACAAATCAGGGTGGAGCAGTGGACATGGCCTACTTAAGACTTCTGCAAGGTCTTCAACACCATGCCACATAGGAGATTGAAAAACAAAAAATGATATGCTTGGGGGTGGGAACCAAGGTGGTACACTGGGTACATAATTGGCTGACAGATACATGACAGAGAGTGTTGGTTAATGGCACTCACTCAGGGGAAGGGAGAGTGACCAGCGGGGTTCCTCAGGGCTCAGTATGGGGTCCAGTCCTCTTTAATGTCTTTATAAGTGACACTGCAGAAGAACTGGAAGGCAGTGTGTACCTCTTTGCATATGACACCAAGATCTACAATAGGATGGACACTCCGGAGGGGTGTAGAGAATGAATGAATGAAGACCTGAAGAAGTTTGATGAATGGTCAAGGTATAGTAGCTGGGTTTCAATGTCAAAAAGTGCAAAATCATGCTCATTGGGCACAGAAACCCAGAGGCAGGATACAAAATGGGGTAATGTACTGATGGTCACTGAACAGGAAAGGGACCTAGGGGTAATCATAACGGATGACCTTAAGGTGGCAAGGCAATGCAACAAAGCAGTAGGGAAAGCCAGTGGGATGCTGAGGTGCATAGGGAAGGTTATGGCAAGCAGAAAGGGGGAGGTAGTGTTGCCACTGTATCGGTCATTGGTGAAACGACACCTGGAGTACTGTGTGCAATTCTTAAGACCATACCTCAGAAAGGATACAGACAGAGTAGAGGCCATTCTAAAAAGGGCAACAAAACTGGTGCAGGGGCTACACCAAATGTCCTATGGGGAGAAACTGAGGGATCCTGTAAGGGGTGGTGGGGACATGATGGAGACATTTAAATTCCTCACGTGGGTGAATAATGTACAGAATGAACAGTTACATTAAGAACTTACTGTAACAGTAGATCTTCGAGGGGATCTCAGTCAGCTGGTCACACCACAGGAACTTCACCGTCAGTGAAGCAGGATCCACATGGAAGATCTTCAGCAGTACAATTGGGACCACCCATGCCGACGTCATCTGCTGTCACCAACCCTATAAAGGCGTAAGTGGCCCTGCTACCTCCTCAGTTTCCTCCTCCCGGAAACAAAGGGAGCATAGCTTAAGCCATGAGGGACTGAAAAGAGAGAGAGAGAGGTGCTCAGGCCTATAAGAAAGGCTGGATATACCAGGTAGCCAGTTCCAGAAGAAAGCCCAAAAAGGAGGATGGTGGGAGGGAAGACAGACCTGATGACTGAGATCTTCTAGAAGATCTACTGTTAAGTTCTTACGTAACTGTTCTATCTTCTTCAGGGGTATCTTAGTCATCAAGTGACACCATAGGAATGAGTCCCAAGCAGTTACGGGTGCATTTTGACAGCCTGGGAGTAAGGCCTACCCTAAGCTTAAGACAGGAGGCCTTAAAGCACAACCCTGCCAAATCCTGCATGGGCTCTAGAGGCAATGTCCAGACTGTAGTGCTTGGTGAAAGTAGGGACAGTACTCCAGGTGTCAGCCACACCAGTATCAGTGGCTGAGACCCTAAGGAAATAGGCCACAGAGGTAACCAAGACTCTTGTGGAATGAGCTTTAACCACTCCAGGCAACTCTTTGCTGTACTTGTTGTAGAAGAACACAATATAGTAAGCCAGCCATCTAGATAAACATTGTTTAGAAATCTGAATGCCCTTTCTACCAGGAGTGAAAGAAACAAACAACTGCTTCATCTTTCTACTCTCCATGGTTCGGAACAGGTAATACTTCAAAGTTCTGCGCACATCTAACGCATGGAGCAGTGCTCCCCTGGATTGGCGTGCTCAGGAAAATAAACAGGAAGGTGAATGGAATGGTTAAGGGTAAATTCAGACACCACCTTAGGGAGAAACTTAGGGTTCACATGTAAAGACACCCTGTCTTTGTGAAAAATCAAATAAGGCTCCTCGCACCAGAGGACCTGAAGTTCTGAAATCCTTTGAGCAGAAGTAATAACAACCAAAAATAATGCTTTCCAGGAAAGAAAGTGTAGCTCACAAGACACGGCTCACTCAAAAGGAGACAGGGTCAACTTCTCCAAAATAAAATTCAAATCCCAGGCCGGGACATGGGAACGGACTGGAGGTTCCAGATGCAGGATGCCCCTCAAGGAGGTACAGAAAATATCCAGCTGAGCTATGGTGTGGATGCCCACTGGCTAATGAAAAGCCAAGACAGCTGACAGGTGCATCCTGAGTGAGGCGTACTGGAGACCTGAGTCAGACAGCGATATCAGGTAGTCCAGGATCTGGCTCACTGGACAGGTGAAAGGGTCCAGATTATGCCTGTCAGCCCAGATAGCAAACCTCTTCCACTTCATGGCATAAGTGGCTTGAGTGGAGGGGTTTCTGGGCTGCTACTAGAACATCGGCTACCCTAATGGAAGCCTCAAATCTGGCGACGGCTATATCCACAGGAGCCAAGCACACAGATGGAGGGACTTGAGGTTGGGATGAACCAGGGTCCCCTGAGCCTGGGTGAGCAGGTTCCTGCAAAGAGGGAGAGGGACTGGCGGTTCCTCAGCCAGCTGCTGAAAGTAATGGAAACCATATCTGACGAGGTCAGAATGGAGCTACCAGGATCATGCTGGCCCCTCCTCCATCTGCAGCTTGATTAGCACTCTCTGAATCAGAGGAAATGGAGGGAAGGCATAAAGGAACCTCCTGCTCCAGGAGAGGAACAATGCATCTCACCAGAAAACTCCAGGCCCTGGATCGAGTGAGCAGAAACTGGGCAGTTTTGTGTTGAGTGGGGACGCAAAAAGGTCCAACTCTGGATGACCCCATCTGTTGAATAGATCTTCTGCGATGGATGAGACAAGCTCCCACTTGTGCATACTGGACTGTATCTGGCTGAGACTGTCCATTAGTGTGTTTAACACTCCCAGGATGTGAACTGCTGAAAGAGTTAGGCCGTGGTCCAACACCCAGTACCATACTCTCATGGCCTTCCTGCACAGGGTGTACAAATGTGTCCCCCCCTTGCTTGTTGATGTAATATACTACACTGAGGCTGCCAGAATGAACCAACAGCTGACCTGAAAAGAGATTGTTCTGGAAGGCCTGCATAGCATACAGAACCACCTGCATCTCCAGGACATTGATATGCAGGGAGGTTTTGATCTGGGACCAAGAGCCCCGAGTTTGAAAGTGGCCCAGATGTGCACCCCAGCCCTAACTGGAAGCATCTATGGTGGGGATCTGCTGGGGGAGATCTGGAAGAGGACCCCTTGCAGCAGGTTTAGGGGGTCCATCCACCACTGGAGCACCTTGCAAACCAGGGAGGAGACCAGCACTAACTAATCCAGTTCGTCCGAACGTTGGTCCCACTGTACTTGGAAAGTCCACTGGAGAATGTGCATGTGCAGCCTGGCCAGTGGAACAGTAGGGATGGCCACTGCCATTAATCCCAACAGCCTCAAGTACACTCTTACAGAGGTATAATGGCTCTGAGCAACCTCCTGAGCCTGAGCAATACGGCATTCCACCCTGTTCTGAGGCAGTTGAGTCCAGGACCGCCCCTATGTACTGCAGTCTTTGGGATGGGACTAGAACTAACTTGGGAAAATTTACTGTAATGCCCAGGGAGAGAAATAACCGAAGAGTTCTCTCCAGAGTCTGCAGGAGCTGGTCCCTGGAAGGGGCCTTTAAGAGCCAATCGTCCACATACAGAAACACGTACAGCCCCTCCCTTCTGAGGGCTACAGCCACTGCTGCTAAGCACTTGATAAAGACCCGCAGCACAGAGAACAAGCCAAAGGGCAGCACTCTGAATTGGTAATGCTCACCCTGAAAGAGAAACCAGAGGAACCTTCTGTGTGGTGGGAATACTGATATGTGAAGGTAAGCGTCCTGCATGTCCAGAGAACATAGTCAGTCGCCCTGCCTGAGAAGGGGCATGAGGTCTGTCAAATTTACCATCTGGAACTTTTTGTACTGGACATACAGTACATAATGAGGTCCTTGATGTCTAAAGATGGGCTTCAGATCTCCGGTTTTCTTGGGGACAGGAAAAACCTGGAATACAACCCTTTGTTTCTCTAGTGCCTGGGCACTGGCTCAATGACCTGTTTGTGCAGAAGGGACTGTACCTCCTCCTGGAGAACAGACAGGTGGGTTGGGGGGCAGGTGGAGGGCAGAGAAGGGAGTCTCTGGAGGCTGCTTGGTAAGTTCCAGAGTGTGACCCCTTTCTATGGTTTGAAGAATCCAGGCATCTGACATGATGGTTCTACATTGACTGAGATGGATTGAGAACCGACCTCTGACCACCACCTCCTCCTGGTTGGGGACTGGAAGAGGGGGGTCTGGCAAGGAGTAAAGCTGAGGTGGATTCAGTTGCTGTGGCTGGTCCGTTGCCTCTAGAATGCTTAGCATCAGCTCCAGCAGTGGAGGGGGTGGGCAAGGCGGCGGAGAATAAAAAATAGAGTATTTGTAGCTTGGGCAAATATGGTGTATAAAGTAATAAACTCAGCCAAATTGCTAAATTTGTCTGACAAGTTGGTAAAATCTGAGACTAAATATGCATTGGGAAGCTCAAATAAAGATTTTTTTAAGGCACTGTGTTTGAAAAATAAATATGGTAAGAAAACCTTTTCTTTTATAGCTGCTCAAGTATGGAACAGTCATTTCAAGTGTTGGCCAAGCTACAAAAAACTTACAAATGTAAAACACTGCTCTAAGACAAGAACTAGCAGTACAATGTAATTGTAATGGCTAAGTTGTATGTGAATCTTTATGTACGTCTTTTTATACGTTTCACATGCTTTTTAGATTGTAAACGTAATAAATTAACAGGAGCACAATGGAAATAGGATTAATAATCCTAATGGTGTTATTGTACTACCTTTCCTGTATAAAAATAAAAAAACTTTTTACTACTACTTGCCTTGGAGTCAAGGGGCTGCTTCTGGCCTGTTCGACCCCTTACGAAAGGGAAGGCATTGCCTGCTCTTGGGATGTGTATGACAGAGAAAATGGGCAGATTTGAAAGTTCTGGCAGAGGCCTGCAAATCTTTAATGATGTCCAGGATATCTGGCTCAAATAACTTAAAGAGTCACTGAAGGGGGCATTCAGCACCTTCTGCTGGACATCCGCAGCAAAGCCTGAGATCCTTAGCCAGGAGTACCTATAGAGACAAATGCCTGTGGCAGCAGCCCTGGCAGCAGTATCCAAAATATCATAGAGGGCCTACAGGAGGTGCTTGCTAACATCCTCTGCAGTTTGCAAGCATTTGAGAACCTCCTGCCTCTGGGGGCTGTCTGGAAAGTCCTGGGCAGTGGCCTTGCCCTTCTTGGAGTTAGTATTCTGGTATTTCACCATATGGGAAAAGTAGCTGGTAATCTTCAGCCCAAGGGTGGTGGAGGCATAAACCCTCTTACCCCAGAGATCGATTCTGTGCAACTCTTTGTCGGGGGAAGGGAGCTAAAGTGCTTGGGCACCTTAGACCGGTCATGAGCTGCCTTTATTACTACTGAATCTGTTTCAGGCTGGGCATCATAATTTGGAAAACCCTGAGGGGCATGATAAAGTTTATCAGCCCTGAGGGGCATAGCTGGCACCATGTCAGGCCTGGAAAAAAAAAAAAAATAAATAAAACTTTCTTTCATCCACATACCTAGGATAACAGACACCCTCATCTCCTTCTTTCATCCTCCGTGGTAAACCCAACCACTAGATTGCTTTCATCCACCGTATTAAACCTTACCCACAAACAGAAATCTATCCTCATAGGCAGACCACAACCTCATCGATCCAGATGGATTTCATAAACTGTAACACCTGTGGTACCCTATTCACCAGGACATTCATCTAAAGTGTTGGACACTGTCCCACATGCCTTGCCCTAAGGAACCTATGGTCACAGCTCCATGTTGCGTGGGCTGAGATACATTTTCTTTGCTTGGAACTCCGCCTTGCTTCCCTATGCAACTCAACAACTACGAAAACCTTCCTTCCTCTGCAACAGGAACCTCTACCCCAAAGGGTGAGCAGGCCAGGAGCATGGCAACTAGTCAGAAACCGAAAAAAGCTGCCTAACACACCAAAGGAGGAGCCCAAACAAATCCATACCTCAAATGGGTTTGAGCCACTATCTGACACAATGACCGAGAACACAGATAGCGAGGTGTGTAGCAACCGAACACAAAACAAGAAAGCGCGCGCAGCAAACAACGCAACACAAGACAAAAAGAACAAGTATTAATAATCGGTTTCTCTATTATACGGGGCATAGAGTCCCACCTCCAGCCTCGCAACAATGCCAGGATCTCGGTCCCTCCTGGGGGTATCCTTATGAGGGACACAGACAGGATTACAAACATTGTACGTAGTGCAGGACCTCACACTAGGGTCATCCTCCATGTAGGCACAAATGACCTATCCAATCGCTCCATAAATGAAACCAAGCAAAACCTAACAAAACTTGGCAGTAATCTGGATTCTATTTCATCCTCAGTCTCCTTCTCTGAGATCCTGCCTGTGTGGGAAAAAAAGGAGGTAGCAGGCAGAAACTCAGGGAGAAGGACATTTCAGAACTAAACTACTGGCTAAAGTCCCGGTGCCAAATAAAACGACAGCACTTTGTGGGGAACTGGCAAACCTTCTGGGAGAGGGAGTTCTTCAAATTCAACAGCTTACAGCTCACAAAGGAAGGGGCAAGAGCACTAGGCCAAAAACTTGACGTCCACGTCAGCTAGTTAAACTAGTGAACGGGGAGGGGGCAAAGACACCGCAAGCAATACAGGAGTCGCCTGCTTCCTCTTCTCCAACATCAAGCGGTTCAGGTTCACATAACGCACTCCTTTCCAGATCCATTATGATCACAGACCAGGAGCATCCCCTGGATAATTTCAGCAGACACGATATCCACCACAAGCACGCAGATGGTAAAAAGCACACACAGATTAACCATCAGTCAGTTAAACTACTGGACAGGGAGGGGCCAGGAGTGCCACCAGCACTGCAAGGGTCACTAGATGCCTCCTCTTCAACATCAAGCAATTTAGGTTCAACAAATGCACTCTTTTCCAAATCCAGCAGGAACACAGACTTGGAGCCTCCCCTGGATAATCCCAGCGAAGGCAATAGCCATCAAAAGCAAACGGATAGCAAACAGCACACGCAGGGTAAACATAAAACAGGCCAGACCAATCAGGGATGGAAGGGCATGTGTGTCAATGTTCGAAGACTCCCAAACAAGATCTCTGAACTCACAGCCATATTAGCAGAACTGCAACTAGATTGGGTAGCAGTCATGGAAACGTGGCTCACTGCAAACCATACATGGGATGATGCAATACCCGGCTACAACTCTTTATTTTTTTTTAAATATAGCTTTTTATTTTATTTTGAGATAGAGTATCACATACATAATCACATTTTATGCAACATATTAATTGTTGAGATTCCTTGTTACAGCATATACAGGCAATTAATTTACAGGCACTTAATTTATACACACAGGACTGTTTAACATATCCCTGAAATAGCATCCTACTATCTTTCTCTGTTTGGTAAATAGACCAGAATAAAATCTCATAGACTGTAGTCTTAAATAAATAATGTTCCCTAGCTTCCCCCTCACATATTTTCCAGATCAACCTCCACCTCGGTCTGGGTCCCCTCCCTTTAGCACCAAAGACTCCAAGATAATATACTATCCCAACTATGAGTAACCTGGGAATCATAAGATATTCATCCTTTTGTTTCATGGTACAAAATCCGGATAGGTCTCTAACTGATATGCAACCCACAGTCCCCATCTAGTATTGAAGGTGTTTATCCTGTTGTTTATCTTATGTGAGAGACGTTCCAAGTTATATACTTCATAGGTGAGGTTTTTCCAAGAGGCTTTATCAGGGGCCGTTTTAGTGAGCCATAATCTGGTAATAACTTTTTTAGCTATTAAGATTAAAAGTGTGACAAGTTATATTGGGACCAGTTAATCTGGATGTCCTGTGGTGGCGTCGCTGTCAGGACAAATCCTGGGGTAAGTAGATCAGGAGTGCCAAATATATTGTTAAGTTCCACTAGGATATCCCTTCAGTAATCAAATAGGAGGGGACAAGACCATAATATGTGTTCTTGGCCTGCAGGGGAATATCCACATCCTCTCCAGCAAAGACTCCTGTCTGGTGCCCCCAACTTTACCTGGATATCTGCAGTTCTAAAAAATCTAACCCTGGTCTTCCAGGCAAATTACCTCCAATAAGACATTGATGAATTCTTAGAATAAAGGTGGGTGGATTGTAACCATCTATCTGGGTCTAATTCTAATTTAAGTTCTCTTGCCCATCTGACTCTCACTTGGTCATGTTCCTGTGCGGTCATAGGGCGCATTGCCTGATATATATTATTAATAATATGTTCCTGTGATCCACCTTCTATGGCCTGGATAATCAATTGTACCCGTTTGGATGGGGCCTTTGTTATTCCAGTTAAAGAGTCAACCATCCCAAGCAGAGCAGCATGTAGTGCCCTATAAGTTGGGAGCTCTCCCTGGGGTAATCCATATGAGGATTGTAAATATGGGAATGGATGAATTCCCGAAGGGCCCACCAGTTGGAACACATATCTGATGGAGCAGTGCTCCCATCTTAGTAGATCTGTCTCCAGCGAGGATGGGTAAAGATCTTTATTACAAGCTAAGGCATTTAAAAAGTATTTCTCCTGAGAGGTTAACCTAAACCAAGTCATATAAAGCCAGTTTTTTAAAAACTCTGCAGTAATTTTCAGAAACCGGGAAGGGGATAGCACCTGGTGAGGTCTCCCAATAGGTACGCTGGTAAAGATTCCAGTCCATTTAAGGTTACTTCTATTGTTTTCCAGTGTGCCTTGTAAGAGGGGTTAATGAGTAATAGGGCTGTACGGGTTTGAGTTGCTCTGGAATATTCTTTCAAGTTGGGTAAATTTAGCCGTCCCTGTGTCCTAGACAATTGTAATAAGGTGTATTTTACCCTTGGGGATTTTCCTCCCCAGATAAACCTAGAAATGAGCTTATCCCAGGATCGGAAATAAAAGTCCGAGGGAACAGTTGGCAATGTTTGTAGAAAAAATAATAAGCGGGGGAAAATATTTTGTTGGATTGTTTCCGTTCGGTTGATTAAACCCAGGGATAATTGTGTCCACCTAGACATATCCGAAGTGATTTGCTGTGTGATTGGTTCCATATTCACCATTTCAAGGTGTATTAACTTGGCTGGGATTTTTATCCCTAGGTACCTCATCTCAAGTCTGTGCCAGTGGAAGGGAAATTCCAGTTTCATTCGTCTAGAGGGGGAGAAGGAAAAATTAAGTACTTCGGTTTTTGAACAATTTATTTTATAGCCAGATAAAGTGCTAAAAAGCTGAAGTTGTTCCCATACCGCTGGGACAGATATCTCTGGGGAAGTCAGGGTCAACAAAATATCATCTGCGAAAAGGGATAGTTTGAACATTTTGCCTCCTAGCAGAATCCCCTGAACGTTACCGTTCTCCCTTAATTTGGTGGCTAGGGGTTCCAAATAAAGTGCAAAAAGAAGTGGGGATAAGGGGCACCCTTGTCGTGTACCTCTATGTAAAGTAAATGGTGAAGAGATCGAGCCGTCTAATTTCAGATAGGCCACTGGAGAGTGGTACATGGCCTGGATTTGGGATATAAACTTTTCAGGGAAATCAAATTGTGTAAGGGTAGCCCATATGAAGGGCCATGATACCCTATCAAAAGCTTTCTCGGCGTCGAGCCCGAGTAAAATTAAAGGGATTTTTCTTTGAGTGGCATGTTCAACTAATAGTAGAACCCTTCGTACTGCATCATGGGCTTGGCGCTTCATGATAAATCCCACTTGATCTCTATCGATTAGCTGAGGTAGAAATCTGTCTAATCTATGGGTCAGGATAGACATAAAAACTTTATAGTCACAATTTAATTTAGATATGGGATGATAGGAAGCAGCCAGGGTAGGGTCTTTTCCAGGTTTTGGAATAGCTGTAATTTCAGCATACCGCCAGGATGGAGGGGGAGGACCTCCCTCCCTCCTGGATTTCCCCTGAAAGCCAGTAACAGAATGGGTATAAGTAATTTCTGAAATTATTTAAGAAACTCATTCGGGTATCCATCTGGTCCCGGGGCCTTTTGTGTCTTGGTCAACTTAAGGGTGGCTATAATTTATTGGTCAGTAATAGGACGTGTCAGGGACTCAGCTTGGTGAACATTTAGACGTGGTAATTTAATGCTCTGGAGATATGTGGCCAGTTGATGTGGGTTTGGGGAAATATCTTCAGTATATAAAAGTTTGCAGAAATCAGCCATAGCTTGTCTGATGGCAGAGGGATGGGACAATAACTGATTAGTTTGTGGATGCCGAAGTTTGGCAAATACAGCCCTGCCTCTGGACCCTTGAAGATGTCTCGCCAAGTTCCTGGCTCCCCGGGGACCCCCTTCCACTGAATTAAGCTTCAAATATAGCAGTTGTTGCTCTATTGTTTGGTCAGTTATTTTTTGAAGTTTTTGCTTAATTATTAACATCTCAGGTTTGACAGAGTTATCACCCTGACACAACTTAGCCTGTAGCCTCGATAAAGCCTCTTGCAATTCCCATTCCCTTTTTTCTCTACCTCTTTTTTTAAAAGAAAAGTATTTGATAATACTGCCCCTGAGCACTGTTTTGAGGGCGTCCCACTTAATAGTAGCTGTTATATCAGGAGAGGCATTATCTGCCTGGATAATCGGTGTGCGGGACTTAACCAGTTGATACATACTCTTTAGAAGGGATTGGGAAGGAAAAAGTGGGGGGGGGGGCGCCTATATGCATAAGGGAAGGTATCAGTGCAATTGAACACCAAGACAATCACTGTAAGGCTAAGGAATTATGGATCACCCTGGGAGCTAGGGAAAAAGCCCCTATCTGGGTAGGGGTTGTCTACAGACCCCCATCCAGGACACTGACACAGACAAAGAGCTCCTGGAAGCCATCATGATGATGGCCGACAAGGGTGACTTACTTCTAGTTGGGGACTTCAATCTGCCTGATGTGGATTAGGCCACATGCTTGGCAACCTTTGAAAGGAGCAAGGAATTCCTCCTCATACTACGAGAGGTGGGTTTAAATCAGCTAGCAGACTCATCCACCAGGGACACAGCAATCTTAGACCTAGTACTCTCCAACAGCTCTAGGATCTCAGGTGTTCACACAGGAAGCCACCTACTGTAGGATCCAGTGACCACAGATCGATATGGCTTATAGTTGGCAGAACAGAAGACAAATGTCACACAAAAATCAAGGTAATCAACTTCAGAAAAGCTAACTTCCCTGTCATGAAAACCCAGATCAAATTCATACTACAGACCGGTACAAAGGGGGGGTGTAAAGGAGTGCTGGAAAACTTTGAAGCATGCCCTAACCACAGTTACAGAGGACTGCACAAAACAGATAAGCAAATCCAAAAGGAAGAAGAATCCACTCTGGTTTACCAGACAAGTAGCAGCTAAGATTAACTCACTGTGTCCTAGCCACCACCTGGAGTCGGCAGATCAATTGCTCAGTGTGTCCGAGGACAAATACAGACGTCAGCTGTATAGTTCCTGTGTGCCCTTGACATGTCTGGAGGCGTTGGTAAAATATTTTAATATTACTTGCCAGCCAATCCAGATAGGGCTTCTTATCCCTGTCTGGGTGATGCTCCACATGTTAAGACTCTTGGGATTGGCTGGCAAGTGTAGGGGTCCCATTTGAAAATACCGAGAAAACCCCGTTTGTAGTGCTGGCATCCTCATTTTGCCTTTTGCCTTTGCGGTAGTGCAGGAGTTTGGCTGGTGCTGGGCTGTGAATCAGTGTTTCCGAATTGCTTCCAAGTTGCAGAACCAAACAGTTACAGGTTTGTGATCTTTTTGAACAGTTTATGAAGTTGCTGCAGTGTTATTGAATTTTTTTCCTATATTTCACTTGTTTTCTCAGAGCCATTTCACTGAGAAGCTGGAAAACCGGAAGTAAGACTTCTCGGTCACATCAACTCTCAGTCCCGTTTATTGTATTATTTTCATGCCTGTTGTTTAGTTTTCGACACTTTTCTGGGAATAGCATTGCAAGTTTTTGTGTGGCAGGCGGCTTTGTGGCATAACCAGCATGCCAAGAACACCAGTACCCCGAGAATGCCAGTACCCTGAGAGCTGTGTTAGTGAGAAGCCGAAAAAATGGCTCCCAGTCACTGCGGTTCTCAATCTTGGCTCCCCCTTATTTTTTGTTTCTTTCCGGCCTGCCTGGTTTATTTTTCTCTAAAAGGTAAAGGAGGAGCGATTGTTTAGCCAAAAAGTGCCTGATTCTTGCTGCCTAGTGTGGTTTCTTGTGCTGAACTGTGAAGATAAAAGCAGCTGGAAGTATGGCTCCCCGTCAAACTCTCCATTATTTTTCTTTATTTCCTGCCTGTGAATTTGAGCTAAAGGGGGAAAAAACGGGGTGCGATTGTGCAGCAGTTGTCTCTGTGACTATCCTGGCTGTCCTGGTATGGATGTCGTCAGCAAGTAAGGGTATTTGTGGGTGTAGTCATTTACAGCCCATGTGTGTCCTTCCCTTTGGACAGGTGTTTGGTGGTTGCAAGTTGCAAGTTGAAGAAGGTCAAGGAGGGGGAGATTTTTCTTTTATTCGTAGTCCATTTTGTGGTATAGCAATGTATGTTTGCTGGTCGGAGGGAAGACCCTGACACCATTTTGTGTAATGGCAAAGGTGATGGGAGCCCCCGGACAAATGGCAATGCTGTTTGTGGGATGGTGACGGGTGACACAAGCACCGTGACACCATGGCAACCATTTTGTGCGGTGGTGTTCGGCCTCGGAGGGAAGGGGGTCACCCAGACAACAGGCATTGCTATATGTGGGATGGTGCCAGGTGATGCAAGGCCTGGCACCATCCAACAAAGAGCAGTACTTGTTGTCTGGGTGACCCACATCCCTCCGAGACTGGACGCAAGCATGCACACTGGTTGCCATGCTGTCAGGGTCCTCCATCCCACCTTCAAACACTAGGCACCATCCCACAAAATGGATTCCCTGGATCTCGTGGTCTCCAACCTGTGGCTAGCTGTTTACGAAAGAGATGAGATATAAACTGAATGCCATTTTGTGTTGTTGCCGCATATAAATTAAAAGTTATGCACATTTGTTTGAGGTGGTGTGTGTGACACGAGAGTGTGTGCGCAAGAGTGTGTGAGCGAGAGTGTGTGCATGTGTCTGACAGTTGTCTGTCAAGAGTCACCCAAGCAGCTTGAATAAAATGCACTTTTTGCCATTTCAGCAGGGATAAAAAAAAAAACGTATTGATTACAATTGATTGCCTAGCACCGTTGGAAAGGCAATTTCGTGCTGATCAACTTTCATTCTGATACTTTATGTGTATCATGTATACTTTAGGAGCTATTCACATTTGTTTATGGTATGGTGTGTATGGCTGACATTTTTTCCATCAAGACTCACCTAAGCAGCTTGAATAAAATGTACTTTTTTGCCACTTCAGCAGGTATAAAAAAAAAGTATTGATTACAATTGATTGCATTGCACCATTGGAAAGGCAAATTTTGTGCTGATCAACTTTCATACTGATACTTTGTGTGTATCATGTATACTTTAGAAGCTATTCGCATTTGTTTATGGTATGGTGTGTATGGCTGACATTTTTTCCATCAAGACTTACCTAAGCAGCTTGAATAAAATGTACTTTTTTGCCACTTCAGCAGGTATAAAAAAACGTATTGATTACAATTGATTGCATTGCACCATTGGAAAGGCAATTTTGTGCTGATCAACTTTCATGCTGATACTTTGTGTGTATCATGTATACTTTTGGAATTATATGCATTTGTTTATGATATGGTGTGTGTGGTTGAGATTCTTACCTCAAATCTCACCAAAGCACCTTGACTAAAATGGGGAAAAATTATGTTTCATGGTAAAAAAATATCTTTTTTAAAAAAAACATAATATTAAAACACCATCTAATGTCTGTATGCTTAATTTGGTGTTGATATTTGACATATTTTCCAATAAAAAATGGCTTATGTTGACTTTTTTTAGTGAAAAAAAAATATTTTTTACTGTTTCGACCAACATAGAAAAAAACTAAATTACTTATTATTACATGCATACCACCATAGAAACATAGAATTTGACGGCAGATAAGGACCGCTTGGCCCACCCAGTCTGCCCATTTCCCTACCTAATGGATAAGCTGCAGATCCTAGTTAACCAGCAGCCTACTTCTTCCTAGCCTCACGCCCTAGAATTGCCTTATGACTGTCCCATGCACGCTTGAATTCCACCACTGTTTTGACTCCACAACTTTCCTCCGAAGGTCGCTCCATGCATCCACAACCTCTCTGTGAAAAAATACTTCCTAAGTTACCTCTGAGCCGCCCCCATCTTCAAATTGTGCCCCCTTGTTCTTACACACCTCTTTTTTTGAAAGATGCTACCCTCTTGGACTTTGTTGATTCCCTTGAGGTACTTGAAAGTTTCTATCATGTCCCCCCTCTCACTTCTTTTCTCGAGGCTATACATATTAAGCTCTTTACGTCTCTCTTCATATGTCTTCCAGTGCAGACCCTGCACCATTTTAGTTGCCCTCCTCTGGACAGCTTCCATCCTGTCTATGTCTTTGCGGAGATTGGGTCTCCAGAACTGCACACAGTACTTCAGATGGGGTCTGACCAGCTGTCTGTACAGAGGCATAATAACTTTCTGTTTTCTCCTGGTGATGCCTCTCCCTATGCATCCCAGCATCCCCCCAGCCCTCCTTGCTGCCCTCTCACATTGCTTGCCCACCTTTAGGTCATCTGATATGACTACCCCCAGGTCCCTTTCCATTTTTGTTGTTGTTAGTATCTCACCCCCCATTGTGTACTCTTCCCCTGGGTTTTTGTTTCCCAGGTGCATTATCTTGCACTTCTTAGCATTGAATCTAAGCTGCCATACATTTGACCATTCCTCTGACCTTGCCAAGTCCCTTCTCATCCTTTCCACCCACCTTGTGCATCAACTCTGTTGCAGATCTTTGTGTCATCTGCAAAAGACATACTTTTCCTTCCACTCCTCTGCAATGTAAACATAAAGACATTGGAGGACGGACAGTCTAATACTGAACCCTGCAGTACCCACCTAGTAACCCCCTTTCTTCAGAGTGGACTCCATTTACTATTACTCTCTGTGTCCTATTCTCCAGCCAATTCTTTACCCAGGCTGTCATCTTGGGACCCACTCCCAGGCTGGCTAACTTGTATATTAATCTTTGTGTGGGACTGTGTCAAATGCCTTGCTAAAGTCTAGGTAGGCCATGTCACAGCCCCTCCCTGATCTACTACTTTGGTCGCCAGTCAAAGAAATCTATCAAATTTGTCTGGCATGACCTTCCCGCTGTGAATCCATGCTGCCTTGGGTCCTGTGCCCTCTGGCCTCTAGATACTCGACAATTCTTTCCTTCAAGTGATTCCATCATTTTCCCTATCACTGAGGTTAAACTAACAGGTCTGTAGTTTCCTGCTTCTGCCTTGCTCCCACTTTTGTGAAGGGGAATCACATCTGCTCTCCTTCAGTCCTCGGGTACCACTCCATCCTCCTATGATTTGTTAAAGAGGGTAGTCAGTGGTGTCACTAGTTCTACCCTTAGTTCTTTTAGAATTCTGGGATGAATCCCATCAGGCCCCATTGCTTTGTCCACCTTCAGTTTTAAGAGTTCTTTCATAACCCTTTCTTTAGTAAATGGGCTGGTATCAACTTCTATATCCAGAGTGTTTCTACTGTTTGTTTTAGGTACCTCCCCCTCTTCATTTGTAAATACTGAGCAAAAATATTTGTTTAGTATCTCTGCCTCTTCACAGTCTCCCTCTGCCCACCCTCCCTTGCCTTTATTAAGCCTCACTATCCCTCCCTTGGTCTTCCTTTGCTCCCTTCTTAACTGAGTTGGCTATCTTTTCCTCGGTTTGGGCCTTTGCTGTTCTGATTGCCTTCCCAGCTTCCTTTTGCTTTAACTGATACAGTTCTCTGTCCTACTCCTTCTGCGATTCCTTGTAATTCCTGAATGCTTTCTTTTCTCTTGAACCTTCCTGACTTCCTTTGAGAACCACAGTGGTTTCTTACATTGTTTTGTTTTGTTTATTTGCTTCACACAAGGCTCATTACCTCTGTGATGGCAGTTTTATTATTCCACATTGTTCTTCCACCCTCCTTCCTGCCCATTTGCTAGTGCATTCCTTAGGCACTCACCCATTTAGCAAAGTCAGCCCTCCTAAAGTCAGTACTTTTGCCTTTGTATGGCTTGACTCTATTGCTGTGTTTTTGTGAACCATACTGTTCGATGGTCACTAGTTCCCAGATGACTACCCACTTCTACATCTGTGATCCTCTCTCCATCTCCATTTGAGAGAACCAGGTCTAAGATTGCTCCTCTCGAGTGGGCTCCAATATTAGTTGTCTAAGGCATGTCCCTGGAGGCATCTAGAATAACCCCACTCTTCAAGTGGCTGCTGCAACTGCACTCCAGTTAACATCTGGCATATTCAGATCACCCATCAGCAATATCTCCCTTTTCTGCCATTCTAAGTATACTTTCTATCATTTCCTTGTCCATTTCCTCCCCCTGAGAAGGGGGTCTGTATACAACCCCTGTGCGGATTGTGGTGCCATTGCCTGTCTCCAAATTTACCCACAGTGCTTTTTCTCCTCCCTGTTTACCCTTTTGTTCTGTTGCTTTTATTACTTCCCTTATGTAAAGAGCTACTCCTCCTCCTCTTTTACCATCCCTGTCCCTCCTGTAGATATTGTATCCTGGTATGTTTACGTCCCCATCATGGTTTTGTGTGTACCATGTTTCTGTGACTGCCACGATATCCAGATGTTCCTCCTCCTCCATCAAGACCACTAATTCAGGAAGCTTGTTACCCAGACTACGGGCATTGGTACTCATTGCTCTCCATTTTTTGATGGCTTTACCTTCTGTTGCAGCATCCCCCACTGACCTTTCTACCTCTGTCTTTTCTCATTTAGTACCCTGTTTTGTGGGGAGGCTGGGATTTTCCTGCTGCTTATCAGTGCCTCCCTGTTGCTAGTTTAAAAGCTTGCCAATGAAGCATTTAAACCGATTGCTCAAAAGACTTGTTCCCTTCCTGGACCGATGCAGACCATCCTGCCAGTATAGGCTGGTGTCCCTCCAGGTGGAACCCCAGTCCCCAATGAAGCCAGACCCCTGTGCTCCACACCATTTTTTCAACCATTCATTAAACTGCATGGTGCAAACTACCCTCGCCTCCCCCATGCCATTGACAGGCAGCACCTCTGAGAAGGATACTGTGTGTGCTACTTGTCTTAGGCCCCTCCCCAACTCTACAAAGTCCTCCTGCACTGCTCTAATCTCATGATGAGCCTAGTCATTTGTCCCTAGGTGGACAATGATGTCCAGCTCAGACTCCCATGCAGCTGTTCTTGTGATCCTGAGGATGCGCTTCCTGTCCCTCCAAGCCATGGCACCAGGCAGGCACCTTACTTCAGTTTTCCCTGCTCTCCCCAGTTCTATCCCCCTAATAATTGAGTCCCTCACCAGGAGCTGCTTCCTTTCCCCATGGTGTGCTCTGCCTCCTTCCTGTGGGCCTCCCTTGTGACAGTTGTCATCAGTCTCCTCTGTGGGTGCATCCATAGGAGAGCTATGCTCCCCCCAGAATGGTGTATGGATTGTGGAGTGGAACAACTGACTGGGTGTGCCTCTGTTCCACCATCCTCACCCTCCCTGAGCCCACTGTGGTCCAACTGCTGTGCTTTCTTCGCAACCTCTGAGGTAGTGGTGGTGGCTCTGGTGCTCCCTGGATGGGGGAGGTTCCCTTCCTACTGTCCAGTGTGGCCTGGGGGAAGGTTCCCTTACTACTGTCCAGTGTGGCCTGAAGACAGGCAACTTCCTCCCTCAGGGCAGAGAGCTGTCTGCAAATAGGGCAGCATCTCAGCCTCCAGAAAGACTCCCGGAAGACTGCTGCCCCATGGCCATTACATTGTACTACTCCCCACATGTTTATCTACTTTTTTTTTTGTTTGTTTGTTTTTGTGTGTGTGTGTGTGCGCGTGTGTGATTGGTTTGTTATATAGAAATATATATATTAGACAATGTGTATGCTTATATTGTCAGTGCAGTGTGCTAGAGAGGATATGACAGTGATATACTAGCTCTTGAGAAATGATGTCAGAACCCCAGGTATAAAGGAACTATTTCAGGGGTGGGTGGGGTGAGGGTGGGAAGGGTTGAGCCTAAACTGTACCCTCACAAAACAATCAGCTAAAAGCTCTGACCCACCGCTGCAATGAGTGCCTTCCTGTCAGCAAGATGCCCTACACAACAATTTGACAGAGAAAATACCCTGCTAATCAAACAGAGAAAAATCCAGACATCCAAGTCAGACACAGGTAAACCTCCCCAGCCCCAAAATAGCCTGGTGGTTTGTTAGCCACAAAGGAAAATCAAATATGCAGTTATTTCAACCCTTCTGAAGATGCTCACAAGGTAAGCAGTTTTGAAACCCCCCCTTCCTGAATTAAAAACTAAAATAACTAAACACAAAGCAATACCAATGTAAAAGTAAGGAAAACTTCCCTCAGATGTAAGCAAGAGAGAGAGAGTTGTTGCAGATATCTAGTCCAATATAGTATATCCCATGCAGCTTCTCAGTTGTTTCAAAGCACACCCAGTTACACAACTTGGAAGAAGATGGACTTCTGTCTGAAACAGGACCGCACCAGTAGTTTATAGTAATTGATCAATGCTGAAATGTTCAAGCTAGAACAACTGGCTGTGATGCAGGTCTCCCTGACTTGTGAAGACAATTTTCCCCACCTCAGGCTATGTCTGGCATCCAATTACAAACTGCAGCCTTTGCTATTTTAAAGCACACAGCCACCACCAGCAAATATTGCAAAATATATTGATGCAGATTGTCACAGAATTCTAGTAGACAGTCCAGTTAGCCACAAAGGAAAATCAAATGTGCAGTTATTTAAACCCTTCTGAAGATGCTCACAAGATAAGCAGTTTTGAAACCCCCCTTCCTGAATTAAAAACTAAAATAATTAAACACAAAGCAATACCAATGTAAAAGTAAGGAAAACTTCCCTCAGATGTAAGCAAGAGAGAGAGAGAGTTGTTGCAGATATCTAGTCCAATATAGTATATCCCATGCAGCTTCTCAGTTGTTTCAAAGCACACCCAGTTACACAACTTGGAAGAAGATGGACTTCTCCACCATTGAAAAGGCAATCTTGTGCTGAATAACTCTGCCACTCATACTTTGTGTCTAGCATGCATGGTTATTCAGCTATTAGCATTTGTTTGCGACATGCTGACTATGGCTTGATTTTGCTTAGAAAGACCCAGGCCAGGATTCACTGTTAAAAGTAAACAGGAGATGCAGGAGACAAGTGGTGTAATCTCAGAGTGAGCCTGTGGAGGCAAAGAGTTAAGGAAAAAAAAGCAGGGCATTCAAACAATACAAAGAAATAAAGATAGGCAGCAACAGGGAGAAATACAGAAATAAACTCAAAGAAGCAGGAAAGACAATTAGGGTTGCCAAAGCACAAACATAAGAGAGAATAACACAGGAGGTTAAGAAGGGAGCTAAAACCTTATATCAATATGTAAGAGAGAAAAGGAAGAGCAAAGGGGGGAATAGTCCATATAGCATCAAGGGAGGGTCAGCTAGTAAGAGAGGGACAAGAACAAGGGAGCAGTACTGAGTGATTTCTGCTCAGTCTTCACTATAGAAGACAATGGCAGAGGTCCAGTCTTAAGTAACAAGGAGCAAGATCGGGGTGGGATCAGCTCAAGCCTCTTCACAAAAGAGAGTTCTAGAAGAGCTAAGTAAGATAAGGTAATGGGTCCAGATGGGATCCACCCAAGAATCCTAAAAGAACTCAGTGAAGAGATTGCCGCTTCACTGGCTGAACTGTTCAATAAGCCACTAGAAAGTGGTGTAGTACAAGCAGACTGGAAAAGGGCAACAGTGGTGCCCTTGCACAAGAGTAGAAGCAGAGAGGATCCAGGGAACTATTGCCCTGTCAGCCTAACCTCAGTGGTGGGTAAAATTATGGAGGCATTGCTCAAAGAGAGGATAGTAGAATACCTTAAGGATAACGGAAGACTCGACCCAAAGCAACACGGATTCACGGCTGACTGCTCGTGTCTAACAAATATGGTAGACTTTATTGATTGGGTAACCAAAATAGAAGAGTGGGGGGGCACAGTGGATGTGCTCTACTTAGATTTTAGCAAAGCCTTTGACACTGTCCCCCACAGGAGAGTAACAAACAAACTGGAGAGAACAGGCATGGACAATAAAATTGTCACATGGATTAGGAACTGGCTTCAGGGCAGGTCCCAGAGGGTCCTGGTCAAAGGGGAGGAGGGCGGAGTTACCAGCGGCATTCCACAGGGGTCAGTACTTGGCCCAATCCTCTTCAACATATTCATCAGCGACATTGTTGAGGGACTGGAGGGAAGGTCTGCCTTTTCACGGACGATACTAAGCTCTGTAACAGGGTAGACACAGAGGAAGGTGCTTCTAGGATGAAAGCCAACCTCAAGAAGCTAGAAGACTGGTCAGGAGCATGGCAGTTGAAATTAAATGACAAGAAGTATAAAGTGATGCACACAGGTAAACATAACCCAAGGAGGACGTACACTATAAATGGGCATCAACTTGAACAAACCAGCATGGAAAAGGACCTTGGAGTTATTGTTACTGAGAATCTAAAAGTAGGGAAACAGTGTGAAAAAAGAAGCTCAGAAGGTCAGTAGTATCCTCGGCTCTATAAGCAGGGGGATTACAAGTAGGAAGCGGAAGGTAATTATTCCACTGTACAGGTCCTTGGTCAGGCCACACTTGGAGTACTGCGTGCAGTTCTGGAGGCCACACCTAAGAAAGGACATAGACTGCTTGAAGAGGGTTCAGAGGAGGGCCACCACGATAGTTCAGGGCCTGTATCAAGAACAGTATGAAATGAGACTCAATTAATTAAATTTATACTCACTGGAGCAGAGAAGAAATGAGGGGACATGATAGAAACGTTCAAATACATTATAGGAATCAACACGGGCCAGACTGGAACCTATTCCAGGAGAACAAAACAACACGTATGAGGGGACACAATCTATGCCTAGTGGGAGGCAGATTTAAAACCAATGTAAGAGAATACTTTTTTATAGAGAGGGTGGTGGAACCATGTAACAGCCTGCCCCAAGAAATGGTGGACTCAAAGACAGTACAGAAATTCAAGCTAGAATGGGACAGACAATGTGGACATTGAAGGGTTAATAAAAATAGGTAGGGGGTAGAAAAATCTTGGCAGAATAGATGGATCATGCGGTCCCCATCTGCCGTCTACATCTTATGTTCTTATGCAGTAATAGCATTCCTCAAGGCAGGCAAAATAGGAGGAATGATCTTGGAAGGAGACTCTGGGATTTCCAGGAAATCCACCAGATCTTTTCTTTTTTATACTTGCTTTATTAAAGGGTTTACTTTCATACATCCATTTCTAATACATTAACATTCAATTGAATGTTCTCCTTATTTTTTTTTATTTTTTTTAGTTATGTTAAAACTGTTACAGCATATAATCATACTAAAAATAGGAATCAGAACATCATAGAAGTTGATTCACTAACTTAATCTAACTTAAGCAGGATAATAACAAACCTTGGAACATAAAGTACTACCAATACCAACATTTGCATTTCATTCATAATCTTTGGATTGGTGTTATATACATAGAATAACACAGAGACTCAGGGGAGAAGAATGATTGATGTAACAAGTCCATGCTTTCATTCCCTCAGATTAATATCTGTACTCTCCATTCACCAAGCCCATTATTTTCCCTTTTAACCTTTTAGATCAAGCATGTAATCTAGGCTCTAACTGCCCCATTAAAGTTGATCCTGGTATAGCTCCCACCGTGACCATTGTGATATATAGTTTTCCATCTTTCCCTGAAGTTTAAACAAGATTTGTTCATTGCGTTGAATGTGCAGTATGTTTGCTTTCCAATCAGATACCACCGGGGGTTATAAGGAGCCATTTTTGGGTTATGGATTTGTAAGCTGAACTTAAGAGTATGGCCCATAAGTATAGGCTGGCTTTATCTCTAGTCTCCTCCAGAGGAATCCCCAAAATTAGATTAACACCCTTAAGCTCACTCTGTATGTTCAAAATTGATTTTGTGTGCAATACCTGGAGCCCAAGCCGATAGTCCTGGACAGTCCAGGAAAGTATGTTTATGCAAGGCTCTCGCCTCTCCACATTCCCTCCAGCATCTGGAGACGGTCCCCGGGTTTCTTAGGGCTGCCACCGAGGGAACCAGGAAAAACCTTGTCCTAACTTTCCATGTGAATTCCCTCCAAATTGGGGAGGAGGTGATTTTCCATGTGTTTCCCCAAATCTTAAGCCACTGTTTACTAGATATGGGTTGTGCAAATTCCTGTTCCCACTTGCGCAAGATCTTTTCTGGTGGCATCCCCCTCCTCAGTATGAAAGCCCATGGATGAGGAAGACTACTTCATAATATTTAAGAAGGTAGGGTCCTCTGAAGGAGGCCTAGGGGTGTGTTTAACAGAATCCTCACTCACTCATTGAGTAAGCTGTTGATCTGTCTGAGAAGAGAGATTCTTCTTCATTTTCTTCCTCACCTGGAAGAATAAGATCAGGACGGTACTCCTCCTCAAAGTCGACCTGTTCCAATTTTAGGTCTGATGACCAAGGTGCCGCCAACAGCCCATGGGAAGGGGCCACCTACGAAGACAGAGTTGGTGTTGACGCTGATGGAGCCAGCGCAGGTGAGGAAGGCCTATATGCTCCTAACTGGTGGACCAAAACTGAAGTGAATTTTGTCAAAATATCATTGAGGTCGATGACCGTAGAAGACTGTATCGAGGGGAGTGGTCAATGGTGCCGGGAGCCATGACCCGCCAGAGGGGCCCAATGAGACCAAAGAGCCAGTAGCCTGAGGGCCTGGGGAGGCATCAGGCCTAGTCGGAAAGAGCCATCGACAACATACCCATCGTCAAAGGTGGTGGGGGGCAATGACACTGAGGTCATTGACTGGCCACTTTGGACATCAGGCGGATGTGCTGTCAATATGGGTCTGGTAGAGACAGAGATCCGGACAGCAGGTTTATGCATCGGTGTAACCGTAGCCTACGTAGTACCCTCGTACGATGAGGAAGAGGCCACAGGGAGCAGGGCCATTCTCAGCCTTTTTTATGACTTTCACCCCTGAGGACTTGTCTGGGGCCTTAGCGGCCTGTAAGCTTGATGGCCCTGCCAGCAACTGGGGAAGAGGGACCCCAGAGGACCCCTGCCTGGAAGTGGCTACCTGTTGCTCTATGAGGAAATTAAGGCACTTTCTACATCACCTGAGGGTGGTTTGATTAAACTTCTGGCAGAACTCACAGTTGGAGACTTTGTGGTCAGGCCCAAGACAGCAGACACAGAGCGAGTGTTTGTCTGTAGAGGCAATCTTCTTTCTGCAGCGGCAGCGATGGAAGAGAGACATTAGAAGATTAACTCTCGACATATAGGGAAATAAAGGAATCTCTTTAGAAAAAGAGATTCTAAAATAGTAAGGATAGAAATGCCATAGGTAAAAAATGGCGTGAAACTGTGTTGAAGCTTCCGCAAAGACCCATGCGAATGAGTCGATGGCAGGAAAGAACTGAGGAGGGAGTGGGGCCACTCACACCTTTATAGGATTGGTGACGTCGGCAGATGACGTCAGCGTGGGCGGCACCAGTGTACTGCTGAAAATCTTCCGTAAGTTCCTATGGTGTGACCTGATGACTGTAATCCCCCCGACGAAGATAGAAAGCATTTTTCAGAGAAGAAGGTGTACAAAAACTTGGGGGTATGTAAAGAAGCTGGAGTGGGGAAAGTTTAGAAGGGATGAAAGAAAGTATTTCTTTCACTTAGAGGGTGGTGGATTCCTGGAACAAGCTTCCAGCAGGGGAGCGGTGGAGGCAAAAACAGTGGTGGGTATCAAGCATGCATGGAAGAGGTATAAAGGAAAAGTGGTATCAAAGCCGGGGGTGGGGTTGTAGACCACTTAGGGTCTGTGGTGGCAGAATACACAGGGAATAAGCTGTGGAAATGCCAAATGTTCATGTCAATATTTGTAATTTCACAGCATTGAGAAAAAGTATTTATTTGTTTTGTATGTTACTAACTGTTGTATGTCAGGCGTGACTGAAAAAGGGCTGTGTCCAGTTTATCTTCTGGTTAAAAATTAAAAATGAATACGGGGCAGACTAGGTGGGCCAAGCAGTCCTTATTTGGCAACAAATTTTATGTTTCTATTACAGCCCCCCCCCCCAGTACTTCAATGAAGTGCTAGCATTTGGGGTATGAGCCCATGTCTTGGTGTTTATTTATTAGCTTTTGTTAACCAGGTGAAGTACACTAGGCACACATGTGCCTATTTTTAGGTACGACCCAAAAGAAAACATTTTTGGACAAGTCCAGCCATTTACAACATAAACAGTCAGGCAAACAGAGAACAGGCAAGTTACACAGGTAAAGGAGAAAGTTACCCAGGAGCTTCAAGGGCTCAGTGCCTCTTCATCAGGGGCAGACTCAAAAAGAAGACATCACACCTTTATATTCTCAATGGCGTCTAACATTTAAACATTTAAAGTGATAATACATTTATGATTGTGTTAAAGACAAAGGTCAAAAAAGGACAATGACACTCATAGTAAATCAAAATGAAAATATCTAAAACACTGAAAAACGCTAGTGGAACCAGATCATACAACCTTCTGACCCAGAGGTGGATGTAATATCAACTGAGCCATGCTGTTGCTAACATCTTACAATTACAATTATGAAATAAAAAAAAAATAATAAAGTTATTACCGTAAAGGATGGTGTATTAAATCCCAGCATGTTTACACATTGTCCTCCTCCTTGAAAGTGTTCTGATATGGCACACGTTTGCACTGTTACTACTTTTTCTCTCAAGAGGCAGAGGATTTCATTCCCACTTTCACACGTCTGCTTTACTAGATCGTGGGCAATATTTATTTTCCTAAAAAAAAAAGTGGATATTTAGAGCATATAACATTCAAAAATAACAACATCCACACATGACTGAGAGGATCTTCTCCGTTTTTCAGGATACAGCAAGAGGCACGGGCTTCTGTGGACACCGCTGGTCCATGGGCAGACATACACTCAGGTCATCAGTCCTCTTCTACTGGTGTTTATGTTTTCTTGTGCATGCTTGCACTGCAAACATTTTGTTATGATGAACTGCATTTCAGAGGTGTGTCACTGTTGGGTCCAATGCAGCTCAAGCTACAATGGACTCAAAAGTGACAGTCTAATAATCAGACAAGCTGATCGTGACGCTGTTCTCTGCTTGCTGGGCAGAAACTTTGCATAGCTGAAAACAGCCAGCCTCTGAAATGAAATTATCTGCATGATACCGCCCAGCAAGCAGCTCAGCGGAATCAGAAACAGCCTTGGTCATTAACTGTCGCAGTAATCTCTCCTCCACCTCCTGCTGCTTCCTACTGGGGAACTCACATTGCCCTCTACCTGCACTCAACATACCCACTGGCCCCACTTCCCTCCTACCCCCAAGCACCCAAATAATTACCCCCAAGTTTGTTCCGGTGAGTGCCAGGCAATAGGAGACTGGTCCCGTGATAGAGCTGCTTGCGCTCATCTTCTCGACTTGTGAACGACTGCCAATGTCTTCCTCTAATAACACCTGGTTGGTCAATCAGGTGTTACTATAGGAGCAGGAGGATGTCAGCATTCACTCACAAGAAGTCAGGAGACGAGTGTAAGCAGCTCCACCGCAGGACTGATCTCCTACTGCCTGGCACCAAAACAGCCCAATCTTGTGAACAAAAAATGCTACACAATGTTTTATTAGTGACAGGTTGTGTCTGCTGGGGCTCGGCCACCTGCAAGACCTCCTACAGCCCTACTGCCCATCTCGTCCCCTCCAGTCAGACAACGAGGGCCTCCTAGTGATTCTTAGGATCCATCTGAAGTCATCTGGTACCCAGGCTTTTTCTGTGGCAGCACCGACCCTGTGGAATTCACTGCCTCGGTTGCTCAGAGAGGCCCCCTGAGTTAGTGTCTTCAAGAGGGATCTGAAGACCTTTTTATTTTTTCCCTCCATTTAACTTTTTAACTTACTGTGTTTGTTATAGTTTATGTATATTTTAATTTATGTATAGTACTTGGGTATCTGTAAAGCACCTAGAGTCACAATGAGATAGAGTGCTCTATCAAATTAATAAACTAAACTACTGCACATAAACACACTTACCCCTAAAGCTCTGAATGTAAAAGGAGTGCCTTGGAGTAATCCTGATCATACACCCTCAGTTGCCGTAACACACATTTTCCTCACTCCCTCAGGGCTAGTTTGACCAGTTTCCAAGACACCACCCCAAATCAATCAACAGGTTGGCAAAGCACATGTATTGCAGTGGGCTACCTCTCCCCCCTTCCCCTCTGCACCAGGCAACCTTCCTCTTATATTGTCACCTTCTCAGGACCAATGAAAAGAAGGCAGTTGCTGCCCAATCACAGGCTGCTCTCTAGTCAGCAGTCTGCCTAATCGTGTGCTGCTAATTTCAAATCTCTTCTGGCAATTCAAGGTTACGGCACTCTTTCTCCTTAAGATGCCGAACTGGATTGCCTGTATTTGGATTTCTGTTCCCCACTTGCCATCGATTGCTCCTGCTCTCTGTTGATGCCGCAACCATTGCTAAAGTGTCAGTGGCTCAGTAGGTAGCACACTCACCTCCGAGGCCGGGAGATCAGAGGGCTATGGGTTCAGTTCCCACATCTGGCACTTGGGTTAATATCCCAATACTGACACTGTAGTGCAGCATGAGAGGGGTGCTGCACTTCTGAGGTGCCGTCTTTCGGATGAGACATTAAACCGAGGTCCCATCTGCCTGGATTGGTGGTAGTTCAGGTGGATGTTAAAGATCCCATGGCACTTATCGAAAAGAGTAGGGGAATTTCCCCAGTGTCCTGGCCAAATTTCCCTCATTCACTAAAAATACCACCAACAGCTTAATCTGGTTCAAGGTCAGTTGGCATTCATCTGTATCCCCCCCCCCGGGTCGTGCCTGAAAATAGGCAGGATTTGTCTAGAGCACTTACCCGGTCAACAAAAACTAAATAAATAAATAAAGCTGCTGAACCTCCCACTAAAGCTGCAGAACCTCCCACTAAAGCCGCAACCTCCCACTAAAGCCGCTGAACCTCCCACTAAAGTTGCTGAACCTTTCACTAAAGCCGCTGATCCTCCCACTAAAGCCGCTGAACCTCCCACTAAATCTGCTGAACCTCCCACTTAAGCTGCTGAACCTCTCACTGAAGCCACTGTACCTCCCACTAAAGCCGATGAACCTCCCACTAAAGCTGCTGAACCTCCCACTAAAGCTGCTAAACCTCTCAGGAGTCACTAACCCCCGCTGAGCTGCCTGACCATCAGTAAAGCTGCTGGACCTCTGCTGACACTACTGGCTATCACCGGAGACAACGGAAAAAAGTCACAAGTCAGTAAGGCATGGAAAATGAAATTGATATACTATATGCACCACAGGAGTACTTTAAGTTCATTGTGTTAGAACTGGAATGGTACTGAAGACAAAATGAGTGATTTAGACCAGACATAAGTGCATGTGTTTTTTTGTAAAAAGTGGAGGGTGGAGTGAATTTTCTGTTACAAACTGCACTTCTGTCTTCAATCCCCAATACACACACAACATTCCGCACCTGATGGCTCCAGCCTAGATTGGGTGTGGGGACAAAGTAACACTTCAGCCCAGACTGGGGCGGGAGACAAGGCATGGCTCCAGTCCAGATTTTGGGGGGGGGAAGGGGAGACAAGAGGGCAGAGTTAAACTGTTTCCCTTTTTTATCCTTCCAATAATGCTTTTTATGTTCTTGCCTAGGTTTACTGGCAAAAAGCACCTAGTTTTACCTGAGCTTTGTTTTTCTAGGTTTGCTTGAATGGACAGAGCAAGGAGCAAGATTAACAGGGCAAGGAGAAACATTCAGGCTTCTTTTGGCTAGGCAGAGTTACTGTCTTGTTGCTATTGTGTTTTGTGTTTACAGATTGTGTTACTGTTTTGTGCTTAAAGGTTTTACAGTTTACTGCTTTTTTTCTCTGATTGAAATTGCTTCTGGCAGGGTATATTTAAGCAATAATGCATGACAGGGCATGTGTTGTTGTGGGATTTACACACGCCTTATGTGGTGTGTCACGAGGCGCAGCCAAGTGACTTTAACAACATAAAAAGTGTGTAAATCCCACCACTATACGTGCCCTGAAGTGCATTATTGTGATTATAAAATGAATGTTATTAAAAATAAAAATAAATTGGGTTCAAAGAGAGTTAACATTTCATAACTCAGGATCTTTACCAGTTGTCTGTTGCAAGATTTACACACAGTCATGTGACATGCTTGGCCAATGAGGTTACAGTATTTTCAAGACCCAGGCAATTCTAGTGGGGGGTAGAAGGAAGTAGGCTGTTGGTTAACTAGGATCTGCAGCTTATCCGGTAGGTAGGGAAATGGGCAGACTAGGTGGGCCAAGCGGTCCTTTTCTGCCATCAAATTCTACGTTTCTATGTTTCTATGTAATAATTAAGCAATAATGCATGACAGGGTGTAGTACTGTATATCATGGGATATCGTCACCCAAGAAGTTACGATAAACCATGATATACCACACTCTGGAGTGCATTATTTTATTTTATTTATTTATTTTACACTTATTTTTCCCTCCAGTCACGGTCAGCAGGGGCCTCTCAGGCATCCTGCCGGTTCCTGCCCAGCCTGAAGTCCTCCTTGCCTGTACCTTCTCTTTCATCCTCCTTGACACCACACTCTGCACCCCCAGCTTAATCCCTCTGGGGTGGGGTCACCCCTCTCTTGGGTGCTGTTCTTAGTCAGTCTCCAGTGTGGGCGAGGACCTGGGTGGAGGAACCTGGGAGGTCAGTCAGGCCAGACCCGGCTGCAGGCATGGTGGCAGGTGCTGTCACCTACCCCTGCCAACCAGGCTTTTCCTTGTTCTGGTGCTTGCACTCTCCCCCCCCCCCCGCATGGTCATGTCCCGATGCAGCAGTACGAAATCCTGCCTTGCATTAGGCTGCATTCTGCGTGCGTCCAGTGTGCTGCAGCGCTCCCGGTCTCCACCAGGAGCTGCTGGAATGCCGGGACTCCCCTGATTTCCCCCCTCCAGAGAGGAGAGCAGCCCAGCAGGCACTCAATCCTCACCTGTCTCCTGCAGACACCTGGCGCCCAAGCTCACTCCCGAACTCAGGTCGCCGGCGTAGCATGATGTGTGGCGTCCAGCGCCTCAACCCTCAGCGCCACCGGACTGGCCACTGGACAGCATTATTGCTATTATCAACTGGATCCCATATATATTTTAATAAAATATATTTAAAAAGTTTGGAAAAGAATGCTTTAATAACACACTGATAGACAATAGTCCATTTAGATTTTACAGTGGGTGGTATGTGGTGTTGTCGTAATGTTTTCCTAGTATAATGAGAAACAGCAGGTTATGTGTACTGGAATAACTTATTTTTTTGCATTTTTTTTCTTTAATTTGTATTTGCTTGTTCAGAGGGGGTGAGAAGGTTTTGTGTCACTGAGTAGGAATGGCACTAGCAATCCAGTGTGACGGAGCATGCTGCCAAACGATTTTTTTAACGGCTGTTATCCGAATATAAAAATGAGTTTTTGAGCTGATACTATACTCAGAAACCTAGTTTACTGCTTAAACAAGACTTATTTTAGCTGGAAACCTCTTTTGAAAAACTAAAGCCGTGATTCTGGTATGCGCGCAAGCGTTAGCCACAGATCGCATGCTTGGAGTCATGAGCTTTAGTTCCAGCAGTTAAAAACTCCATTTCAAAGCATCAAGCTAGTTTTTTGGGACATCAGCGTTAACTTGGAAACAGATTTTTCTGTATGGATTATAATGGTTAAAAAAATTACTTTGAGGCATGAGCGCATTGTCGGAGGCAAACAGGAGCGGCTGATTGTGGGGGAAGCTTGGACTAAATAGGAAGTGTGTATGCAAAGCAGGCAGACGAGCGTGTGCCTCAGAACTCCAGGAAAAAAGAGGGGAATGACCTACATTGTGAAGGCGTACAAAGCAGCACAGTTATGATGAGACAGAAGGTGTCTGGATAATACAGGAGGCAGGCGGATGAACAGGAGTACGAGGCAAGTAAGGAGGCTGGTGGCCGGAGGTATTTTGAAGCCGTGATGATGTAGCCCAATATCATCACAGCTTCAAAGAACTCTCGGCCAATCAGCTTTCCGTATTTAAGGTCATCAGTTCATAATTTCTGTTAAATTGTTACAGGTTGTGCTTACAGGTTTTGTTACTGTTTTGTGCTTACGGGGGTGGAACTGACAAAGGCTTAGTACATTCCAACAGAAGGAAGATTTAAAAGGTCAGGTTAGTTGGTGTGTTGAGGTAGAAAACTAGGTTTGCTGGCAAAAAGAACTTAGCTTCACCTGAGCTTTGTTTTTTTTCTAGGTTTGCTTGAAAGGACAGAGCAAGGAGCAACATTAACAGAGCAAGGAGAAACATTAAGTCTTCTTTTAGCTAGGCAGACTTACTGTCATTACTATTTTGTTTTGTGCTTACAGGTTTTGTTACTGTTTTGTGCTTACAGGTTTTACAGTTTACTGCTTTATTTTTCTCTGAATTTGTTTCTGTCAAGGTATATTTTCTGTTACATCAGGGTTTTAAATAATTGATTAGCATTTTTTTTCTTGGGACAATACTAACTGTACAGAAAGCATTTATATAGGTTTTCTAGAAGTGTTATGTTTGTTAAACACATTGAGGCAAGTGCTATGCATTTTCACAATGTTTTAACACTTTTATAAGCAAAACGCTAATCAATTTTTAGAGTTAAATAAAACCCTGTACATTGTTACAGATTGTGCTTACAGGTTTTGTTACCGTTTTGTGCTTACAGGTTTTACAGTTCACTGCTTTATTTTTCTTTGACTGAAATTGTTTTTGGCAGGGTATGTTTTCTGTTAAATTGTTACACGTTGTGCTTACAGGTTTTGTTACTGTTTTGTGCTTACAGGTTTACAGTCTATTGCTTTATTTTTCTCAGACTGAAATCGTTTTTTGCAGTATATTTTCTAAGTGCAAAGTAATGCACCTGGGAAACAAATACCCAGGAGAAGAGTACACAATAGCAGGGGAGGTACTAACAACAACAAAAATGGAAAGAGACCTGGGGGTAGTCATATCAGATGATCTAAAGGTGGGTAAGCAATGTGAGAAGTCAGTAAGGAGAGCCAGGGGGATACTGGGATGCATAGGAAGGGGCATCACAAGTAGAAAAAGGAAAGTGGTTATCCCTCTGTACAGACAGTTGGTGAGACCCCATCTGGAGTACTGTGTGCAGTTTTGGAGACCTCATCTATGCAAGGATACAGACAGGATGGAAACAGTCCAGAGGAGGGCAACTAAAATGGTGCAGGGTCTGCATCAGAAACCATATGAAGAGAGACTGAGAGAGCTTAATATGTATACCCTTGATGAAAGGAGGGTCAGGAGGACATGACAGAAATGTTCAAGTACCTCAAGGGAATCAACAAAGTCCAGGAGGGTAGCATCTTTCAGAAAAAGAGATGTGTAAGAACAAGGGGGCACAATTTAAAGATAGAGGGGGGATGGTTCAGGGTAATGTGAGATTTTTTTTTTCACACAGAGAGTGGTGGACGCGTGGAACCACCTTCCTGGAGAGGCTGTGGGGTCTAAAACAGTGGATGAATTCAAATATGCATGGGACAGACATAAGGCAATTATAGTGGGGGGTGGCAGGAAGTAGGCTGTTGGTTAACTAAAATCTGCAGCTTATCCAGTAGGTAGGGAAATGGACTGACTGGGTGGGCCAAGTGGTCCTTATCTGCTGTCAAAGTCTATATTTCTATGTTTCTATTAAGGTACAAGGTACAACAAGGTACAAAGATTTTTATTTGTTCAACAAAGTCATTAACATTTTTAAAAGGTTAAAACATACATGTGGAAATATCAATTTCCATGATCCATCATACAAATACATTCAAATACCATTAACATTTATTGTTTTTACACTTTGACAAAAGTTATTAAAACAATTGAACAATCATTGCACATACAATTAAGTATTTATAAATGGGTAGACTGTAAAAAAATGACTGCTTTCTCTAATATATTTAAATTTTCATTGCTCATTAAGTATTTCACCATTTTGTCAAGGGGAAGGTCGAGGTTTGCCATGATGTCACCAAGCCATGTCAAATGGAGCCCCTTGTATAATGGGCATAAAAGTAATATATGCTTTAGGTCATCCTCTGATGACTTATCGCATTTGCAGAATGGGGTGGGGATGTTTTTCTTTTTTTGCTTATGAAATACATAATTAGCATTATATATTTCAAGTCTAAATTTAGTTATTCTTCTTCTCCTCTTTGGATTTATTAATTTGACCAGACAAGGCTCCAAGCCATATGTTGTTTTAATCTGTTTGTACCATCTGTATAGCTTAAACTGTTTTAATTTTATCCATGAATTTATTTCCTGATCCCTTAACCAATTCTTCACATTTTCAACTATTTGCCATGGGTGTACGAACATACTCCATAAAACATGTCCAAGTCTGTTTGGAAAGAGCAATCACCTAAAAATTTCCAAAGTATGGAAAATCTTCCCTATCAAGGTATATTTGATTTCTTCCTCCAAACATTGTCTAGGCAATCTGTTTTCTTCAAGGAAGAATAGCTTTAATGAAAATAAAATTAATCTTTTCTTTCATTAATGTTGTAATTGAATATTGTCCCAGTTCTGAGTTTACTGTTCCTGCTGGTATTGATTGTGGCACCATTAAAATATATATTTTCATTTTATTACACAGTACTTCTAGTTTATTTAAATCTGCTGTACCCCATATTTCTGCTGCATAGAGTATACTCGAGTTTATTTTAGCCTCCAAAACCCTCAGAACTTCTTTAACCGATGTTTGACCCATCTTCGAGTTAAATATTTTGAATGCATTAAATGCTTTTTCACTACAATCTGTTCTATCTGATCTTTCCATTTTAGAGTCTGACTAAATCTAACACCTAAATAGTCATAGTATTTCATGATTTCTATTTTTTCTGTGTTTATCCACAGTGGTTTGTGGTGTTTTTTGGTACTCCCAAATATCAGTATCTTAGTTTTAGACAAACTTAATTTTAATTTATGATTGTCACACAATTTTCAGAAATAAGAGAGTTTCCTTTGTAGTCCTAAAACAGATGTTGACATCAACACCAGATCATCGGCATATGCCAGACAAACTACTCTGGTATTACCCATTTTTGGCGCATGAAAAATTGGGTTTTCTAGCTCATTCAAAACATCATTAATATATATGTTAAACAACAAAAGAGGCCAATAAGCATCCTTGTCTGACCCGTGTCATTTGAAATGACCTAGAAATATTCCCTTATTGATCGTATTGCACTGCTCCCCATGTATCTGAGTGCAGTCTTATTAAAAGTTAAGATGTTCTGGGTACAACCCTAATTTTTTTGGCTTATCCCACACTATTACTCAACTGATGCTATCAAATGCAGACGTAAAGTCCACAAAACAGCAGAAAAGTTTAGTCTTTTTGATTGTTATGCATTTCCAAACCAGACGTTTAAGTGTATAACAGTGTTGAGTTGTAGATCTGTTTCTCCGAAATCCATTTTGTGTTTCATGTAAAATATTATTATGATCTGCCCATTCTTCTAATCTCTCCAGAATAATTCTGGTAAATAGTTTGTGAGATATCTATTAAACTTATTGGGCGATACATTTTGGGGTAATTTGGATCACCTTTCTTAAAAATCGGAAATATAATGCTCCCCTTCCAGCTGGTAGGATATTCTTGTCCTTGTACAAAGGTATTATATAATTTCTCCATTACTGGAGGCCATCAGACTATATAATATTTATATGTCTCCTATTATTTTATCCAGTCCTGAGGCCTTATTAGTTTTTAACCACTTAATTGCTAATTTTATTTCTTCTAAAGTTAATATCATAGGTATTGGATATGTAATTTTTAAGTCTTTTAAATTTTCTATTTCCCTTAATATTAATTCTTGTTGAGAATAGTAAAGTTCTGTGAAAAAAGGATTCATGTATTAGGATGGAAATATCCTTCTATTGCCTTAGCATATTTATTATAGCCTTGGCCAACAATTATCCAAAGTTTTCTTCCATCTTTTCGTTCACTGTCCTCCTTAATTTTTCCCATAGAATTTTAGTATAATTCAATTTTGTTCCTCTAATACTTGTTTATATTTTTTCCTTTCCTTATTTATGTCTAATCTGTCTTTGCTGTTTTTTAATTGTTTATTCTTTTTCTATTTTCTGATGACTTAACTTAATTGTTTTTTTTTGCTTTTATACACATTCCATTAAACCAGGCCTTACCTTAGCGAGTCTTTATTTTCCCTCCATCCTTGTTATTCATAAAATAAGGTCTAATCAGGCTATTCAAGTCTGCCCAGTATCCTACTGCTGCATTATAATTTGTATTCTCTACTATCACAGAGCTTATGCCATTTATTGGGCCTTTAAATAGGCTATCAAATTGTTTAATCGTATTCAAGTTCCATTTGATCCTCTTTTGATTAATTATTTCCAAACCTTCAGTTGTTCTTAATTTGTCTTTGCTTCTTTCCATATTTATATTCTGTTTAGTCTCAATAATTAATCCTATAGGATTATGTATTTTCTATTAAATTGTTGTGCAGGTTGTCTTGCTGAAAGGAAGGAAAGCACGCATTGGGGTGTTGGGTCAGAGCTGTAGCTGATTGTTTCTGGAGGGGCACAGGCTTGGAAGGAAGGAAGCTGGATGTCACTGTCCACCTAGGGACAAATTACCTGGCTGGGAATGGGATCAGAGCGGTGCAGGAGGAGTTTATGGAGTTTGGGGGCCTTAGACAGGTAGCAGGCAAGGTAACCTTCTTGGAGGTGCTGCCTGTCTATGGCATGGGTGCGGCTAGGGTACTCCACACCAAGGGATTCAGTGAATGGTTGAAAAACTGGTGCGGAGCTCAGGGTTTTGGCTTCATTGGGGACTGGAGTCCACCTGGAGGGATACAGGCCTATACCGGTGCAATGGTCTGTATCTGTCCAGGAGGGAACCAGGATCCTAGGTAACTGATTTAAATGCTTCATTGGTAAGCATTTAAACTAGCCAAGGGGGGAGGCACTGAAAAGGAGCATGGAAATCATGGCCCCCCACCCCACAAAAGAGGGTAGTTAGCAAAGTAAACACCAAGGTAGACAAGTCAATAGGGAGCAGGACAGGGGTAAATGGAGGAAAAAGGCAAAGGCAGTAAGGACTGGGATTGTGTTAAATGGGGTAAGGCCAACAAAAAATGGAGGGTGATGAGTACCATTGCCTGTAGTCTGGGTGACAAGCTCCCTGAACTAGTGGCCTTGATGGAAGAGGGATGCCCGGATATCATGGCAGTCACAGAAATCAAATCAAATCAGCTTTATTGATAACAAGCGGAATTCCAGGGTCTGTTCAAAGCACTTGTACAATAATAATAAAACATAAACAGTTAAAACAATAAAGTTAAAACCAACAACATACCATCTAAAAATTCATAAATACTTGCTTAAATATCCAGCTTTTACAAAATTAAATAACTATCTCAAGAATTCTAAGAATATTCAGGGAAGTTCATGCTGAATAAATATGTTTTCAAAGCGGTCTTGAAACTCTGTATGATCAGGCACGCTCTCACCCGATGAGGTAGAAAGTTCTGCAGGGTGGGGCCATTTTTAGTTGAACCTTGGGAACCTCTAGCAACCCCTCATCAGAGGAGCGGAGCAGGCGGTAGGGACATAGGAGATCTTGCAAGTACCGAGGTCCCTGACCATGTAGGGCTTTGTAGATCAGTAATCCAAACTTGAAGGTGACTCGCAACTGTACTGGCACTCAATGCAGTCCGAGGAGCACAGGTGTAATGTGGTACGATCTTGAGGTGCCAGTCAACAGCCTGGTTGCCGCATTCTGTACTAACTGCATGCAGTGAATATCAACCTTCGGCAGCCCTAGGTATAGGGCATTACAGTGGTCAATTCAGGAGGTCACAAAGGCATGGACCAGGGTTGGAAGATCACTGGGCAGTACGAGATGCTAACCCTGCTGATATTCCTCAGAGGGTAAAAAGAGGTCTTGACAATGACCGACACCTGAGGTTTCAGCATCAGGCCGTCATCAAAAATAAAGCCCAGATTCGGCACCCAGTCAGAGGTCGTCAGCTGGATGCCCCCAAGCCAAAGCCCAGAGGGGTGTCCAGCTGGCTAACTCATACCCTGGCAACCTGGATCCACCACTAACACCTCAGTTTTAGCCAGGTTCAACTGCAACCAGCTGGAACTCATCCAATCCTGGATCTTGGAGAGGCAGTTGTTAAGACTGAGAGGGCTCCATCCTGCTCAGGCGCAAAGGACATGTATAGCTGAGTATCATCTGCATAGCAGTGAAAACTCAGACCATACCTCCTAATGATGTCTCCTAACAGCAGCATATACACACTACGAACAACATGGGCAACAAAATGGAGCCCTGCGGTACTCCACAGAATAGGAGGACAGGGGCTGAGGAATGAATCCCTAAAACCACTCTCTGAGTCCTACCCTCGAGGAATGATCAAAACTGCCTGAGGACTGTACCAGGCAGTCCGCAGATGAACTGCAGGTGCTCCAACAGCACACCATGGTCCACAGTGTCAAATCCTGCAGAAAGATCAAGAAGGACCAAGATTGAACTGGTCCTCCAATCCCTCGCTATTAAGAGATCATTAAGTACCCGAACAAGTGCCGTCTCGGTACTATGCCTCTTCCTAAATCCAGACTGGAGAGGATCATAGACATCATGGGTAGTCAAATGATCCTCCAGCTGCAACGCAACCACCTTCTCAATAACCGTCCCCACAAAGGGCAGGTTAGAGACAGGTTTGTAGTTAGCCAGACAGTCCTGGTCAAGGGAGGATTTTTTCCTCATATGCATTTTTTCCATCTCAGCCCTGGCAGGTGCCTCTGTCCCTCCCGAAAGAGGAACTATCTCAGGTCCCTCCACGCCACAATTAGCTGCCCCCCCAGTATATCCCCCATGGACTGCCCCCCATGGCAGGGCCATGGAGGTAGTGCCCCCTTCCCAGAGATCCAATCCAGGACTCCAGGGTCGGCCTGCAGCATGGCAGACCATCATGGAGCCCTGCCAGGCTCTTTTCCTCCTGTTTTCTCCCTGCCCCCTCCTAATCGACGTAGTCATGTTGGAGCAAGCCTCATGACCCGTATTGTCCTCCAGTTGCCACCAGAGGGCAATCAGTGAGCGGGACAGCACATGCCCTTCCCCCGAGAGAGGAGAGCAGTGCTCCAGACACTCAATACTCTCTCCTTCCTGCTGACCCCCAGTGGCCCAGACTCATTGCTGAACCCGGGTCGCCGTCGTGGCACGAGGTGTAGTGACCAGCACCTCAACCTCCAGCACCACTGGGCCAGCTAAGGGAGGATTTTTTAAGAAGCGGTTGCACAACAACCTCTTTTGGGGGGTCAGGAAATACCCCCATTTCCAATGACCTCCAAAAACATGTTACATAGAGAACCATTACTGAGGTGTCAACATACCAGGCTACACAATCTACAGGAGGAACAGGGAGGGTAAAAAAGGAGGAGGAGTAGCTCTCTACAGAAGGGAAGGGATCAAAGCAATGGAACTAAAGAGTAAATAGAGAGGAGAGGAGAGGAGGCACTGTGGGTCACCCTGGAGACAGGAAATAGCCCCACAATCCGCACTGGAGTTGTATACAGACCTCCATCTCAGGGAGAGGAAATGGACAAGGAAATGATAGAAGGCATCCTTAGAATAGCAGAAAAAGTGGTGATATTATAGATGTGGGGCCTGAATATGTCAGATGTCAACTGGAGCACCTTTGCTGCTGCCACATACAAGGGCAGGGCCATTCTCAAAGCTCTATGGTGGGGGCATGCCTCAGACAGCTAATGTTGGAACCCACTCGGGAGGGAACAGTCTTAGACCTGGTACTCTCAAACAGGGATGGAGGGAGGATATCAGATTTATAAGTGGGTAGCCATCTGGGAACAAGTGACCAACATACAGCGTGGTTCACGATAAATACAGCCATACAGTCAAGCCATACAAAAGTGAGGGTATTGGACTTTAGGAGAACTGACTTTGGCAAAATGGGAAAGTGCCTCAGAAAAGCACAAACAAACAGGCAAGAAGGTGGGGTGAAGGAACAATGGGGAAAAATAAAAACTACCATCACAGAGGCAATAAACAGAACAAAACTAAGGAAAAAAACACTATGGTTCTTAAAAGAGGTGGTGAGGACTGTTAGGGAGAAAAAGATAGCATTCAGGAAGTTTGAGGAAACATAGAAGGAGCAGGACAGAGAACTGTACCAGTCAAAGCAGAAGGAAGAGGGGAAGGCAGTCAGAATAGCAAAGGCCAAACCGAGGAAAAGATAGCCGACTCAGTTAAGAAGGGGGATAAAACATTTTACATGTACATTAGGGAGCAAAAAAAGACGAAGGAAGGGATAGTGAGGCTTAATAAATTGGACGGGGAGTGGGCAGAGGGCCAGTGAAAAAGCAGGGGTACTGAATGAATACTTCTGCTCAGTATTCACACAAGAAGAGGAGGGGGAGGTACCTAATCCAAGCAACAGAAGCACTCTGGATAGAGGGGTCGATACCAGTTCATTCACAGAAGAAAGGGTCCTGAAAAAACTCCTGAAACTGAAGGTGGACAAAGCAATGGGGCCTGACGGGATTCAGCCCAGAATTCTAAAAGAACTAAGGGGTGAACTAGCGATACCGCTGATTACCCTTTTTAACAAATCATGGGAGGACGGTGTGGTACCCGAGGACTGGAGGAGGGCAGATGTGATTCCTCTTCACAAAAGTGGGAGCAAGGCAGAGGCAGGAAACTATAGACTTGTTAGTTTGACCTCAGTGGTAGAGAAAATGATGGAATCACTTCTGAATGAAAGAAATGTTGAATACCTAGAGGCCAGCAGGGCACAGGAACCAAGACAGCATGGATTCACAGTGGGAAGGTCATGTCAGATGAATTGAATAATTTCTTTGACTGGGTGACCAAAGTAGTAGACCAGGGAGGGGCTGTGGACATGGCCTACCTAGACTTTAGCAAGGCATTTGACATAGTCCCACACAAAAGATTAATAAACAAGTTAGCCAGCCTGGGAGAGGGTCCCAGGGTGGTAACCTGAGTAAAACAATTGCTGGACAACAGAATGCAGAGGGTAATAGTAAACAGAATCCTTTCCAAAGAAAGGCAGGTTACTAGCGGGGTATCGCAGGGTTCAGTACTGGGACTGGTCCTAATGTCTTTATCGATGACACTGCAGAGGGACTGAAAGGAAAATGAAGCCTCTTTGCAGACGACACAAAGATCTGCAACAGGGTTGATACACAGGGGGGTGGAAAGGATGAGAAGGGACTTGGAAAGGTTGGAGGAATGGTCAGAAGTATGGCAGCTTAGATTCATTGTAAAAAATTGCAAAGTAATACACCTGGGAAACAAAAACCCAGAGGAAGAGTACAGAATGCGGGGCGGGGGGTATTAACAACAACAAAAATGGAAAGGGACCGGGGGAAGTAAGGAGGGCTGGGGGGATACTCAGATGCCTAGGGAGAGGCATCACCAGTAGAAAACAGGAAGTTGTCATCCCTCTGTACAGACAGTTGGTGAGACCCCATCTGGAGTACTGCGTGCAGTTCTGGATACCCCATCACCGCAAGGACATAAGACAGGAAGTAGGCAGTCCAGAGGAGAGCAACTAAAAGGGTGCGGGGTCTGCAACAGAAACCATACGAAGAGAGACTGAAAGAGCTTAATATGTATACCTTCGAGGAAAGAAGGAAGAGGAGGGACATGATAGAAACTTTTAACTACCTCAAGGAAATCAACAAAGTCCAAGAGGGTAGCATCTTTCAGAAAAAAAAGATGTGCAAGAACTAGGGGCCACAATTTGAAGATAGAGGGGGGACAGCCCTGGGGCAACGTTTTTTTCATGGTGATGATGGTGGTGGACGCATGGAATGGAATTCCTGAGGAGGTTGTCGGGTCAAAAACAGTGGGGAAATTTAAGAATGCATGGGACAGACACAGGGCAATTCTAGTGGGGGGGTAGGAGGAAGTAGGCTGTTGGTTAACTAGGATCTGCAGCCTATCCAATAGGCAGGGAAATGGGCAGACTGGGTGGGCCAAGTGGTCCTTATCTGCAGTCAAAGTCTATGTTTCTATCCCTGCATCAGGACGGCCCCTCCCCCCGCCGCCATTACTTACATCCAGATTCCAGCAGGAGTGTGCAGGTTGGGGCAAGTGAGCAGGACAAAGCCCACATGGCCATGTTCCCTCTTCTCCCCAGCCATGGCAACACATAAGTGCAAGCCTGTGGAGGCACACATGTACTCCAGAGCTGCGGCGCCTCCCATCAATCCTACTTCAGCCTACACTACCACCAGGCATCCACTTGGTTGCAGTCAGAGGCAGAGTAGATGTGCCTCCCTACCCAGCAGAGGAGAGCACAGCAGTCTTTTGAGATGGCCAAACCTCTCCCCCCCCCGGTTGACCCCCAGCAACTCTGGTCACTTGTGTGGTATGTTGTAGTGCTACCACTGTGCCTTTGGGTCAGCCTTTTTTACTTTGCTTTTACTTTTATTGTACTTATTGGACTACTTTGCCCCCTCTTGTACATCTCTATCCAGCTGGCTTATTAGTCCATTCCTGTGTGTAATGTTCAGCATCCTAGATTGTTGCTTTGTCAGGGGGTTGAGAGGTATGAACCCTACCCACTTCTGTCATCACCAATCGGTGAGCCTGGCCTCATCATGTGCATCTTCTCTGTCTGGTCAGCCTGTCCGGCCATCCCTGCCTATAATGTTCACCTTCCCTTCAGCTATGCTCCTGCCCTGTAATTAGAAGGCCAGAGGTTCAGGTCAGGTCAAAGGGACAAGGGACTGGATGCAGCTGCATGCTGACCCCCAAAGTTCTGAACTGACTGGCTTGTGCTTTAAGAGTTGTACTTCCCTGCTCATCGGCCCACCCAAAGAACCATTACTTCTGCGCTGCTTCTAGTCAGCCTCTGTCTGCTCAGCTGCTCCACTCGGCATGGTGTTCTTTCCTGATCTGTCCAGGCTCCCTCTTGGGCCTCAAGTCCTGAGACCTATGAGACTGACTCCGACTCCATTTGCTGCTTTGAGAGTGACCCAGCCAACACTGCTTGCTCTGCTGCAGTGCCTGCTAGGTTGGTGTGCTGGTGGTGTCTGAGTCGGGACTCATTAGGAGGGACTCTCAGAGAACTAGAATTTAGACAACTGAAATGGACAAGTCAAGAGAAAGTAACAAAACTGTCAGATTTGTTTAATACTTTGTGTAAGCAATAACAAATGGCCCTAACAGGGGCGACGCCCTGCATCTGTCCAGGAGGGGAACCATGGTCTTCAGTGAACAATTTAAATGCTACATTGACCAGCATTTAAACTAGCCAAGGGGAAGGCAGAAAGACAAATGGAGACATAAAATGCCCCCCCCACAGGCAAATGAGGTCAACAAGGGGAATCCTGAGGGGATGAAACCCCAAAAAGAAACACATAAAGGAATCCATGGGATAGAAGGGGAGAGTGATAATGAGATATTTAGAGGAGAAAACAAAGGGGGGGCAAATGGGAAACAAGAGGGGGCATGGCAGCACAATCTGTGGAGCTAAGTGTGCAAACACTTGAAGTCTAGGCAACAAGACTGCAGACCTAGTGGCCACCATGACAGAAGCAGACCTGGATATGGTTGCAATTATCAAGTCCTGGTGCAATGAAACCCAGGATGGGGATGTGGCCATACCAGGGTATACTCTGTTAAGAAAAGACAAGATAGGTAAAAAAGGGTGAGGAGCAGCCCTTTATGTTAGGGACAAAATAAAAGCCACGGAAATACAGGAAGAGCATGGAGGATCTGAGATACTGTGGGTCACCTTGGAAACACATAAGGTGGCCACTATTCACATAGGAGTGATCTACAGACCTCCAGCACAAGGGGGAGCGGTGGATAAGGACATGATGGAAGCCATCCAAAGGATGGCACGCAAGGGGGAGGTGTTGCTGCTGGGGGACTTCAATTTACCAGATGTGGACTGAAGCCTACCAGCTGCAGCAACAGTCAGAAGTAGGGACATCCTGGACTCCCTACAAGGCACGTTCCTCAGGCAACTAGTTAAGAACCCCATTCGTGGAGGGGGAGGCGATACTGGGCCTGGTACTGACAAACGGGGACAATGTTACTGATGTTACAGTGGGTGACAACCTGGGGGCCAGCAATCACTGTACAGTGTGGTTCAATATAAGGACTTGGCCAGAGCTGAGACACACTAAGATGAGGGTTCTGGAATTCGGGAGGGCCAACTCCGGGAAAATGGGAGAACGTCAAAGCGATGCCCTGGCAGGGATAGAGGATCTGGGGGGAAATTGAGGAACTATGGGCAAAAATAAAGGGGGACACTGAAAAAGCAACACATCTCTGTGTCAGGCAGGTTAACAATGGCAAGAAAAAAAAGAGACAGCTATGGTTCTCTAAAGACATAGCAGAAAAACTAAGAGCAGAAAAACTAGCATTTAGAAAGTACAAAAAGACACAGAAGGAGGAGGCTAGGGAAAACTACCAAGAGAAACAAAGGGAGGCAGGGAAGGCAATTAGACATGCAAAGGCACAAACAGAGGAGAATATTGCCTAATCAGTAAAAGAAGGGGATAAAACTTTCTTTGGATATATAACAGAACAGAGAAAGACCAATGGGGAAATAGTAAGGATGAAAGGGGAAGAAGGGGTTTGCAAGGAGGAGAACCAAAAGAAGACAGAAATATTGAACAAATAACTTTTGTTCAGTATTTACAGAAGAAGGGGTAGGTGATGGGCCAAAGATAAGGGACAAGGGCATAAATGGTAGGGAAGGGGACACCAGTCCTTTTACAGAGGAGAAAGTCCTCAAGGTACTAGCACAATTAAGAGCAGACAAGGCAATGAGACCTGACGGGGTGCACCCCATGATACTGAGGGAGCTCAAAGAGGTGCTGGCTGCACTTGACAACTCTGTTCAACTGATCATTAGAAACAGGGGAGGTTCCGAGGGACTGCAGGAGGGCAGATGTGGTCCCACTTCACAAAAGTGGAAACAGGGAGGACACAGGAAATTACAGAACTGTCAGCCTGACTTCGGTAGTGGGCAAAGTAATGGAGACACTACTGAAGGAAAGGATAGTGGAACACTTTGCAACCAGTGGATTACAGGATCCATGGCAGCATGGCTTCACAAGGGGAGGTCTTGCTAGACAAACCCGATAGAGTTCTTCAACTGGGTGACCAGGGAAGTCGATCAGGGAGGAGAAGCAAATGTGGCATACCTGGATTTCAGTAAGGCCTTCAACACCATTCCACATAGAAGACTGGTGAACAAGCTGGCCTGTCTGGAAGTGGATCAAAAAGTTACAAACTGGGTAAGAGGCTGGTTAAGCTACAGGAGTCAGAAGGTGGTGGTAAATGGTGTCCACTCTGGAGAAGGCAAGATGACCAGTGGGGTGCCTCAGGGCTCAGTACTAGGCCCGGTCCTCTTCAATGGCTTTATCAGTGACATTGCAGAAGAGCTAGAAGGGAAAGTAAGCCTGTTTGCAGATGACACAAACATCTGCAACAGGGTCGACACACCAGGTGGACGGAAAGAATGAGGGATGATTTGAAAAAGTTGAAAGAATGGTCAAGGGTTTGGCAGCTGGGTTTCACTGCAAAAAAGTGCAAAATCCTGCACTTTAGGCACAGAAACTCGGGGGCTACATACCAACTGGGAAGGGTAGTACTGGCAACCACCAAATAGGAAAGGGACCTGGGGGGTAATTATTTCTGATGACCTGAAGGTAGCCAGGCAGTGTGATAATGCAGTGGGGAAGGCTAGTGGGATGCTCGGGTGCATAAGGAAGGGTATCACCAACAGGAAGAAGGAGGTAATATTACCCCATGTACAGATTACTGGTAAGACCCCATCTTTTTTTTTTTTAGTTATGAGTTTTCTCTCCCCACTGCCGGCTATCTCAGGAGGCGTCCCAGCCCTGTCCCCAGCATCTACCAGCCGACGCTGACCCAACCCCAGGGCTTGCCCCCCCGTGGAGTCAGCGGGGGGGTTCCCAACTCCCCCACCAAAATCCAGATATAGCTGGACAGCGCCGTGGCTAGCCGGGGGTGGAGCCTGCGCAGTGCCCTCTGCCATCCTGCACGGCAGTCTATTTCCTCCAGTTTTCCTCCCTAGGAGTTGGGACCGTGCAACATCGCCAGCCGAGGGGGGTGCACACGCTTCCGCATGCGCTTCCTCCAGGCATCTGGCCCGACTCCTCCCAGCTTGTGGTACAGCGCCCTGTCCTCCAGCCTCCGCCGGGGTGGGGTGAGCAAGTGCCGACCATCAGGAACCCCACTCCCCAGAGAAGGAGAGCAGTCCATCAGATGCTCAATCCTTCTCCTCCTCTGCTGACCCCGACGGCCTGTGCTCATTCCCGAACATCGGTTGCCGGCGTAGTGCAAGGGAAGGTGCCAGCGTCTCAGCCCTCAGCACCACCGGGCCGGTGGTAAGACCCCATCTAAAGTACTGTGTCCAGTTCTGGAGGCCCCACCTCTGGAAGGACATTAATAATGAGCAGGCGGTACAAAAGAGGGTTACCAAAATGGTGCAGGGCCTGCATCAAAAGCCCTATGAGGAGACACTCAAGGAACTGAATATGTGCTCCTTGAAGAGAGGTGGGAACTGGGGGATATGATAGAAACATTCAAATATCTAACAGGTATTAATTAGGTAGAGGAAGGCAGCATTTTCCATAGAAATAAAAGCTCGAGGACAAGGGGTCACGCAATGAAGTTGGAGGGAAGGGGCAGACTCAGAAGAAATACTTCACGGAGAAGGCGGTGGATACCTGGAACAGCCTTCCGGCAGAGATGGTGGGTGTCAAAATGGTGATGGGATTCACGCAGTTCCACAAAATACAGAGTCCGCAACCTCAGATGTGATGCTTTGCACCTCATTTTCAGGGAGCATTGGCTCCAAGGACGAAGCTGGGGGGTTAGGCAGTCCAGAAGGCCCAGCTTCATCCCCACAATTAGTCATAGGGTTACCTCAAAACAGCTGACTCAGTTTATAGGAGAGGTAATAGGCACTGTCACACTCACTGTCATCAGAGGTGGACTGATAGTCATTATCATTCTGGGTCTGCTGCGGGGGAAACCTTAACTTTTTAACTACTGGGGTAGGTTGATTCTTTTTTTCAACAGCATGGGTCACTGGCCCAAGGAGGCAATGTCTGCTGGCTCAGCTTCAATAATAACTTGGCCGATAGGCAGCAAGTGGTTATGGTGCTTTGAAGTTATTCTCACGGCGTACCTTGTGTAACTTCTACCTGGGGCCTTCTTTAAACAATAGGGCTGTTTGCAAGTCAGGGGAACGCAACTGGGACACATCTTTCCCTGCATGCAGGTCATCAAGTGTTGGCTGAATCATAGGATCTTGGGATTGAGCCTACTGGATGCTGTCATTTTCAAACTAAAATAGTGCACTAATATCTAGAGCACAGAAATGGCAATAGGCAGCCGGTATGCAGGTGTAACCCCTAGATGGCGCTATCCCAGGGGCTACTACCCCTGCCTGATTTGCCACTAACAGGTTGAGGGGCCTGGATCCAATGGCGGGTGCCTCCACCCAGAGGTCAGGGTTTGCAATAGTTAAACTAACTTGGTCACAGCCCTCTGGGACACTGCAACCCCTTTCTTCCCACTAGTGCCCCACAATATATCAGAATTACCTTCACAGTATACACTTACCCCCAGGTCTGGTTCCGCACTGGGACCTCCTGTGAAATGAGATACAGTGCAACAATCACAGTACAGTACTTTAACATAGACAAATACCTCAGGCAGTATAACTTTGCTGAAACAAGCAGCTCTGATTTATTGGGGGGATATAACAAGGACAGGGAAATCAGGTTAATTAGCTTATCACTCTAATAATCTACCTATGGCTCTGTGCACAGGCCTATCCCTATCAGTTACTGTCCCTGGGTACCCAAGCCCTAGTGGCTAGTCCAAACCCGTGGCAGCTGGTAGGGGCCCTTTCACACAGAGAAAAGGAGAATTAAACAGTCAGCAGTACAGTAATTCCATTTGGATTTAATGTGGCAATTCAACAAGGAGCGACCCTGAATTAGTACTCACGACCTCCAAATAAGATAGGGTCCTTCAATGTCAGCAGGAGCTCACTTGAGGTACACAAACCTCTTCACACATCCATATAAAAGAAAGCACTATACCAGGCAGGCTGCATCTGTATCCCGATCGCAATTACTGCACAATACCGGGAGAACACACAGCAGATTCAGTTCCTGACAGACCGAGTGCAATTTTCAGCAATTCCTCCAGTCTTCTACAGGTGAGCCTGGTTTCTACTCTTCAGAGATCCTTTGATTCTTTTCACAGGACAGATTCAGTCCTAACAAGCTGTTACACAAGCTGCAGACCGAACTCTGGGCCTTACACGTTTTTGACTAAACTGCACACTGAAAAGCACAGGGCTCCTTCCTTCTTCACTGCCAAAGCTCAACTGAAACTCCAACCGACAAAACCAGGCACTTCCTTTGAGTTCCTCCCAGTTCTTGACTGGATTGGCTGTCACTCACAATAGACTGCTGCTGTTGGTCCAAAAAGGCACTGAAGTCTAAACTACATCTCCCAGAGTCACTGCCCATACAATCCTCTTGTGGCTGGCTCAGATTATGAGTCCAAGTTCTGATTCGTCCAAGGCACCATTTTAGAGCTAGCTTACCCCACACAGATTGGTCCAGTTCAGCAGTTCAAAACTAGAATGGGGAACTAGCAGACACAGTTCTGACTGCAAAGAAAGCAGGTTAGACAAACTGTAATTTCATTATTACTCTAAATAATTTCTGGCAAACAGTTACATCTTTCAGATAGGTTCCCTTTGCAGTCCTAGTGACTGCAAAAATGAAGTGAATTGGCAGCAGCTCGAGTGGTACTCAGAGAAGCACACAGTCCCCATACAAACTAATTATGTCTGCAAGCAGACAGCTCTTAAAGAGACAGTACCAGAGGCTCTAAAAACACTCACTGATAAATGGCTTAAATGCCAAACACCATTCAGGCTTGGAGCATTCAAGCAAGCTCCTGGAAGTCTTTTGGGAACCCCCATTTGCAGGGGGGGTTACACAGGTATCAGGAGGGCCCAAGCAGTCTACTAAACAGTCCACTGTGTCCGTAGACATCTGTTAATCTCTATCAAACTTTGGGCACAATGTTCGGATGTCAGGTTCAGACAACTTGACCCAATCACTCTTGGAGACTGGCCTTCGTTTCAAGGTGTCAGCATCAATATGGTTCAGTTCTGGCCTGTATTCGACAGCATAATCATAGGTTGATAAAGCAGAGAGCCACCGGTGCCCAGTGGCGTCCAACTTAGCTGAAGTCTGTACATAGGTTAACGGGTTATTGTCGGTCTTCACCAATATCTTTGCCCCATAGAGGTACTCATGAAACTGGTCAACAATGGACCATTTTAGGGCAAGGAACTCCAGCCTGTGCACGGGATATTTTCATTCTGACAGGGTCAAGCTCCTGCTGGTAAATGCCACTGGTCTCAAACCATCCTCATGGTCTTGATACAGCACAGCTCCTAGGTCCTGCAGACTGGCATCCGTATGCAGCACACAGGGCTTGGTAGGGTCAGCATAGGTGAGGATGGGGGCATGGGTGAGCTGGTATATGACTTTGTGGAAGGCTGCTTCACATTCGGGTGTCCAGTGGGGCCCAAAAGGTTCACCTGTTTGGAAGTATGCTTTCTCGGGTTGTCAGCCCCTTTCTTGTATTTACAGTTGGTAGGGGGTAACCCTGGGTGAGATTCAGGAGCGGGAGAATCACTTTGGAATAGTCTTTTATGAACCTGCAGTAGTAGCCACAGAACCCCAGGAAACGTTGTAGTTCTTTCAAGTTATGGGGCCGGGGCCAAGTAGTCATTGACTCGGCCTTTCTGGGATCAGTCTCTATCCCTTCTGCGATACTATATGCCCCACATCCTTCACGGAGGTTTGAAAAAACTGGCACTTGTCAATGAACAGCTTGAGGCCGAAGTCTTCCATTTGGTCTAGGACTTTAAACAGTTGGGTCTCATGCTCCTCTAATGTGCGTCCAAACACAATGACATCATCTAGGTACACTAGGCATTCCAGCAAGTTCATATCTCCCACCGCACGTTCCATCAGTTGTTGAAAGGTGGCCGGGGCAACCGAAATCCCCTGTGGCATTCTCAGAAATTCTTAGAACCACAAAGGACAGATGAAGGCGGTTTTCTCACGGTCCTCCGTGGCCATCGGAATCTGATAATATCCGCTGCAAAGATCCAATACTGAGAACCATTTGCTACCATTCAAGCAATCCAGGGCATCTTGTATACGGGGCATGGTGTATTGATCTGGGACGGTCCGCTGGTTTAGGGTTCGATAATCAAGACACATCCTCACCGACCCATTCTTCTTATGCACAGCCACAATGGGAGAGGCATATGGCCTCCTTGATTCCTGTATCACGCCAGCAGCGAGCATTTCCTGCAGGTGTCTCCTCACATCATCTATGTCCACTGGTGCAAGGAGTCGGGATCGCTCTCAAAATAGCCGGTCATCATGCAGGCATATATGATGCTCTGCACCCTGGACACACCCCATGTCCCATTCTTTTAACAAAAACACAGTCTCTCTGGGCGAGTTTCTGGCTAATCCTAGCTTTCCATTCAGCTGGCAGCGGGGAATCACCAAGGTCAAATAAGTCCGGGGTCACTCTCTCCTTTTGGCCAGAGTACTTGTTATTGGTTAATGCTGCAGTGTCTGCATAGTGTACTGTAGCTAGAGTGCACCCTCTGTTCACCCGGACCTCCCGATCTGATACATTTCGAATCTGGACCATCACTCGCCATGCATAGGCATGGGCATGGGCAGGCAAGATGCTAGGTTTAACCAATAATCCTTCTGGCAACTTTCCATCACCTGCTGCATCCAACATTAATATTTTGTTCTTTACGTTTCTCTTTAGGCGGACTTCTCCGTGGATTGTGCACTGGGCGTTAGGGGCCAATACCAAGGAGTCAGGTTTCTTTTTCCACACTATCCCCACTGGCCCATATGGGTCCTCTTCATTGGGTTTCTGTTGTAGGTCATATGCCCTTTTTACTAAGGCTGGACTTCTTAGGGCCCATCCAGTCAGTTGCCCTTGTTTCTCATGGCAGAGTTGTGCTAGACTCCCAAACATGTGGGCGTTTGTTCCAATTAACAGGGGACCCCCATCATACAATTCGGTGGGGGGACACACTAGGGCCAGTGTCTCTACTTGCTCCTCTACACCAGTTACAGTTGCAAGAAAAGACAACCAGAGGCCGACATATCCTAGGTAGGGATAAGACTTGTCACTCAGCCCCCACACATGTAGGCCTTCCAGGGATTGGAATGTCACATCAGATAAGTGTTTGTCATATTAGTCCTAAATACAATGGTCACTTGCGACCCACTGTCAAGCACAGCCCGAGTAGGAATACCATTCACAGCCACAGTAGTCTTCATTGAAGGGCCCACTATTTTGGACCAGTCTGGAGGGACAACAGCAGGGGCCTGGACAGACGATTTAGCCACAGAGGGGTTTGAGTTAGGATGGCCGAAGCCTTCACCACGGTTATTTCATGCACCCCTTGACCACTGATTTGTTTTCTGAAACTCTCCTTGAAGCCGGTTCACCACTTTCTCGAAGTCCTTCTGAGACCGGCATTCCCTCTTCATATGGCCATCCTTGTGGCAACTGTGAAAAAATGACAGGCTCTTGGCATATCCTTGGGGAAAACATAGCAGGGGATGCTGAAGCATCAATGGGGGATTGTGGTCTGACTTCTGCTGGTAGTGTGCCATGTCTCAAAAGTTCCTTCAGGGTGGCAGTCAATTCTTTGAGCTCAGCTGAGAAGCCACCCTCAGTACAGGATGCCTGAGGGTGCACCTCCACCCCCATAACAGTCACGTCCTGACAGGGTCCAGGGTCTCTGTCAGCAGGGGATACCTCAGCGAATGCCCAGTACAACACCCCACCAACTGGTGTAGAGACATTTCTACTGGGGTAGCCATTAATCTTTTAACAATAATTCATATTGTTTGGCCACTAGAAGACACAAAATCCCAGCGGTAAGCCTCCAAGATGTAATCCCTAGGTGGCGCTATCCCAAGGGCTACTACCCCTGCCTGCTTGGCTAGTAGTAGGTTAAGGGGCCTGGGTAATGAAACGGGTGCCTCCACTCGGAGGTGAGGGTTGTTAGTAGTCAAGCTAATCTGGGCACAGCCCTCCAGGACACTGTAACCCCACTCTTTCCCTTCTAGTCGCCTGAACAATATACAATAATTACTTTCACAATGACCCTTATTCACCAGGCAATTACCCACGCTGTTTGCACTTACCACCAGGGCTGGTTCCTGTAGCTTGACCCTGGGAACCCCCTGTAAAGCAAGGTTAAGCACAGCAAATAGCAACAGTACAATACTTTTAGCACAAACTGGAACCACAGTCAGGTTAAATGCAAACAAAGTTAAATCTGATTTATTCAGGGGACTTGAAAAAGCGAGGGGCATAATCAGTTTGATTTGCTTAAAAGCTATATTAATCAGACAGTTATGCATGCAGTTCAGAGTTTCTACACAGTCACACACTCTGGGTACCCAGGTAGGAAAACGGTGGGCTAGCCAGGAACGTTGCAGCTGGTTGGGGCCCTGTGATGGAGGAAAGCAACATGCACAACACACTATTTATAATCCGGAGCCGGAGGGTTCAGTTCGTGAAAGAAAAGGCAACAAGACAATCAGATGACAACACTTTTAGATTTAGCTGTTGTTGCAGGGAGCTACCCTGATATTTACTCACGATACCCAATACTGGACACAGGCAGGACAAAATCGAGACTGCAGGCTGTTGAGCTGGAGTGCCCGGAGAAGCAAGGCATACACGAATCACTGAGGCATCGTTCCTGTTCAAGGCGTTGAGCAGGGGGCTGATCCCCAGGCTGGTCTTTCATTGATGACTTTCTCTGCGTAGCAGGTATTCTGGCTGGGCTAGTGTAGCAGGGCCCAGGCAAATGGAAATGGATACAGATTCGGACCGTGGAGCTGGATACAGCCTCCAGCAAGCAAAACACAGTTCAGACACAGTGGGGAATCAAATCACGACCCACTATAAGCACATAGCACATTCATATGTAAGGAAATTCCACTGTACCAGGCAAATGGCTCTCTGGTCACAATTACAGAATCTCTGCACAATCCGGGAGTTCAGAGGTAGCTGGAAGTCCTGACAGGCCAATCGCATTCAGCAAATCTTCGGTCTTCTTCAGGTTAAAGCCTGGTCACAATTCAGTGGCTTAATTCACTCTCCAAATTCGGATTCAGTCCGAAAAAAAAGCACAAGTTCCCTCTCAGGAACAGCAGGCAGGCATGCAGGCCAAACTCAGGCCTTTCCACAGTTCTCCCGCACTAATCCACTATGGATTGCTACTCAAACTATTTCGAGCTGTTACTTCTTCACTTCCCAACTCAGATCCAACTCAAACTGCAAGCAGTGTGGGACTTTCCCCAAGATTCAAAAGGTTTGCTTGGCTGATCTGTCTGTCAGCCACAACAAGGGCTCCCCCTCCAGGTTATTTTAGGTGCCAAAAGCCCAAAACTACAATTCCTACAAGTTTTGGCCCCACCAAGCCCCTGTGGGCAGGCTCCATTTTTAGAGTCCCAAATGTACTCACTGGCCCATTCTGCAGTCCAGGACCAAGATGATGGAAACAAACAGAACTGTCCATGCTGCAAAGAAGGCAGGTTAGAACAAACTGCAATATTATTACTACTCTAACAAATGATCAGCAAACAAGTACAACTTCTAACAGAGCTCCCTCTCAGATTAATTATGACTGCAATCCAGGCAGCTCTTAAAGAGACAGTACACAGAGGCTATACAGGCGCGCTGGCAATACACTTAAATTGCTAAAACGCAGAACTCCAGCCTGGCAGTGAACATTTAGGCAAGCTCAAGGAAGACTTTTCAGGAACCCGCATTTGTAGGGGGGTTACAAATAAAAGAAAGCAAATTATTAAAGCAAATAAACATTTATACAGGAGACCCTTTTAAAAGATGTTCTTCCTTTTTTTTTTTTTTATCAGTTTTCTCCTCCAGATTCCCCCTGCCCCCAGCACCGAATTTGAGGGCTCCACCGCACTGAGAAGGATGGTGTGCAACTGTCTTCACAGCCACTGTCTCTGCCATCCCTTGGTTGGCTGGAGGGACTGCTCGAATGTCACAAGGTCTTTGTCTCTCTCCCTCCCTAGGAACCGAGCGCCTCACCTCCCTCCCTAGGAACCGAGCGCCTCACCTCCATGACACTCTAAACTCCCAGCCAGTCCCAATGTGGGATTTTGAGGCTCACTGAGAAACTCCGGTCTCCCAGTGAGCAGTGCATCACACTGCCACGCCACTGCAGGATCCACCTTTCCCGGAGGATATTAGTGTGATGTAAAAGGGACCTGTTTCCAGTGTTCTCACCTGGTTACCAAAAACAAATATTATAAAGCAACAGCTGAAAACAGAGCATTGTGATTGGCTCAAAGGTCTCAAAACCCCAGAAAGACATAGATGACCCTAAAAAAACAGAAAAAGGAGAGAAGCATGCTCAGAAAAAAAATTACACTGATTTTCATTCTGATTGGCTGACATGCATTCTAAAGGGTTATGGGACCATATATACTGCAAACTATAGGGGTCATGACATGACAAAACCCAGGGCTTTCCTGCTGCCATATGCAAGTGGTCTACATGATCTATATGGACCTATTATGCAAATGACTGCAGGAGTCACATGATTTGTTTTAATTTGTGTTTTTGGTAACCAGGTAAGGCCCACTGGGCACAAGCACTAGGGAGGTTAAATTACCTGCTCAGGGTCATACAGTATGCAAGTGGAGGGCTGTGAGACTCAAACCCCCTGTTTTGTAATATAGAAGATCTCTGTGTGTTAGTAACGTGGCAATTTAAGGTTGGAAAAGGCTCTAGGTTCATCAGATCACCCCCCCACCCGACTTCATAAGCTGGAACTAATTGCTACAAACATGTTCTAATTTATTGGGATTTCCCACCACTTCTGCACCCCAGGGTACCCTGTGATTCCCTTGGTGAAAATGAACTCCTCTAGGCTTACCTTGAAGGCTTGTACTGTTTTCATATCTACTGTCTTTGCTGGTAGGCCATTTTATTCATTTACCACCCTCTGAGAGAAGAAAGTATCTTCTAATGGTACCCCTTAATTTACAAGCTCTGAGCGTACACTACCACTCAAGCTCTCAGAGCTAAAACTGATAGTACTAGCCTTTAAAATGCAAAGCAAATGGCTAAAATGTGTAGCATTTTCTTATTTTAAGAATAATGAGCTTAACAATAATGTACACTATACAGTATAGTTAGTGTTCAGGAAGGCTTCTAGCAAGTTAGTTTGATTTTTTTAATAGTTTTTACGTCCAGGAAAAGCTCTAGCATTATGCAGAATGTCAGCATATCTTCGTGAGCAAGAGTAAAGCTGGATGTGAAATGCAGTTGAGAGGTATGCCTCAGAGGTTGCCCCTGCATCCTGTTAGAGCACAGATTAAGTAGCTTCTTGTGTTCGAAACTGCTGATACATCTGAGCAGAAGATTGAGATCACATCTCTTTTTATGGCTGCAGTGGGTGGAGCCCAGCAGACGTCTTGCGATCAAAAAAGGACTCAGTTTTCCAACAGGAGAACAATTTAGGAGTTGTATCACAGTTGCCTCCACGTCTGTGAAGCATGCTGCTTTCTCAGTGCATTCCTTACACAGCACTATTTTTATCCTGTCAGTTCCGTGCGCATGCATGACAGAGGCCCCGTTTGCCCCATTTTCTCACCGCCACTTTGGCTCGAGTCCCTGGTGCTGGATGAGTCTCTGTCCAGTCCTGCATGACATTTGTCCTTCTACGGAGGGGCCGGGGGAGCAGTGACACAGAACCGCTTGCAGACGCACTGAGAATGTGCAAGCTGGCAGTCCGTGAATGCACAGTGGCACACATCCATTTCCTCACCATGACAGTGGTGCATCAGGAGCTCCCATGGTGGTCCTGGACCCTGAGATCAGTTTGTAGGGGTCCAGGAACATGAGGGCTGTGGTGGAGAAGCTGCAAAAATATGTATTTAAAGAGTGCCAATGAGCAGTATGAAACTGAATTTATATATATATAATAATGACCCGCACATGAATATTTATGAACCCTGACAGCCTTCTGCTCATTGGCAGGGTTCATTAATATTCACGAGTGGGTCATTATTATGTATAAATTCAGTTTCATACCACTAGTTGGCGCTCTCTAAATGCATACTTTTGCGTCTTCTCCGTTTCAGACCTTGTGTCTCCTGACCCCAACTAACTGATCTCGGGATCCAGGAGCACCGGATCTGTAAAAATTCTGTCTTGCCGGTGATGACTGCAGAGGCTGGAGGGAGGAGGCTGGGTGCTACTGCTAATCAGTAGGTGGTGGAGGGGTAGGGAGGTATTAATATCAGTAATGAAACTGGATAGGGCTGGGTGGGGGGAAGAGAGTGCTATAGCTTGGTTTAAGCAGGTGGGGAAAGGGTATGTTATTTTTAATTTGTAAGCATTTCACAGGGTAGCACATTGTGAGAGAAGTTCAATTTCACAGCATCATTGCCAGGTGAAGAGACACAGTGAATATCTAGTCTTTACCCGGTGAAGTTGGCACTTTGCTATGCATAGTGGTACACTTTGGGCCATATGAAGTCGTGGCACTTCACACAATGCTACTTGTAGCAAAGTTTATTCACTTCACATGAACCTAATCAAGCCTTGGGCTCTCCCACAGAAGCACTCAGCTGTTCCAGAGACGGAATTACCCAGAGCAACCTGCTGTTCCCTGGTCAGGAAGTATTACCACCGCTACCCACTTAGCTTAGATTAAGCTAAAATAGCTACCATTTCCTGGCCTAAGGGAACATTTTACATTTTTTGGGAAAAGTGCAACCTCCTTATAGAAACTTTTACCCCTTTAATAAATTCTAGATTCAACACTGGGTAGGGCTTAAACGTATGCAACATCATTCCAGTGAGACTTTTAGTATGTAGTGCTTCAGGTGATCCAGCAAGACACCATGATCCACCATGTGAAACACCAGTCAGAGATCAAGGAGGACCAAGGTGAATCTATGCCTTTTGTCTCTTGTCAAGAGGACTTCTTGTTATATTTTTCCAGCTGAGTGTCCAGCTGGACTGCCATCACCGTTGTAGTCACTTTCCCAAAAAAGGGAAGGTTTGACACTGGTCTTTAATTTACATTGTCAGTCTAATTAATTATTCATGAGCTGAACTAGCTCAGTGATTGGCTGACGCTCCAGTCTGAAATCTCTTAGAAGTGACCGGCGCGGCAGTCGCTCAGCTCTTCCCGCTATTCGAGCTGTTCATCGAAGCGCTGTAGCGAACTGCTATACCCATGGTAATCTGACAGAAAAATGTCAGTGGCATTGTCAAAACACAAATGGCAACTATCACAAAACAAAGCAATGGAAAAATGGCTCAGTCCGTAATCGCACCACAGAGAAACCATGCTCGTGCCACCACAAAATCAGAAAACTGTGCTCGTGCCTCCACAAAAAAAGTTATTTGAACACTAATTAAATAAATCATTATTGCAATTAGACATAATCACAATAATGATGGAAGAGACTGTCATTTCCTCTTGATTACTGACCCTTTCCTCCGGCCGGTCATTAATCTCTAGGAAAGGACTGGCTCTTCGGTCATTATTGCTTAAATGTCAGGAGCCCCAGATGCAGATGTTTTTTTAGAAGAGGTCTCATCACTCTACTCAGAGCAGTTAGAATGACAGTCTTTTCCAAGAAACACCAGGTGGTATCTGTGGTGACCGGACCCAGTATCTCTTGGCAGCTGGTAAGTGACCAAGTAGGCCCCAGGTTCAGTTAACAGTACATGTGGTGGATCCTCTGCTATACCAGGTTGGCAGAGTACCCATTTTCATGCTTGACTAGGTGCCACCAGCCCATGACTGACTTTTGAAGAAACATGCTCAAATGGCAGACATACCTTGTCAAGAACGAACTGATTAAACTCATCACATATTTCTAGGGAAAATACTCTTCGAGACAGGATGGTTTTAACAACCTGTCTACAGCATGGAAGAGTTGAGCCAGTGTGTTTTGCCTCCTCCCACAATTCTGAATTTGTGGCAGATATACAAAATCATTTGAAGTTTGCTACACCTTTAAGGTCTGCAGCTGAAACTGAGAAGTTAAATACTGTTAAAGGTATCTCTGTTTGTGCAGCAGTCTAAATTGAGAAACCTTCTGTAGACTCATTCAGTATGTCAGTCGCTAACTTCAAAGGTGCTGTAAACTGCACCTTACAGTACTTCGTATATCAGCCGCAAATTCAGAAGCGCAACTGCCTCTTATTTTGTACAGTAGTCATGCTGTTGGCATCTGGAAAGCAGTTGCAGCTGCCTTTCATTTTGTGATGGGTGAACTACTTTACATACAGTATGTGAAAACAATCTGGGAATTGGCTCCTAGATGATGTTTCATTTCAAATTGTAGAAACAAAAGTAACCAAATTTTCCTTCCTGTACCCTGGTAGAATCAGCATTTTCTTCCAGGTGGAAAACACCACCAAACTTTTAGAAGCGTATGTTTCCATCTATTTTACAAGAACAGCAATAAGACCTCTGGAATTGCATTATTTTATAAAACTGATGCAAGTAAGCGACAGCTTCGTCTGCAGCCGGGGTAATTTTCGTCTCTAAATTTTTGATTCAGTTATTAACTTGACCTGTCTTTTTGAATTATGACAGGAGTTGACCAAATTATAACAAGGACCAGAATCAGAATCAAACTTACTGCCCAAACCATTACACAAACAATAGCAGAGTACAGCAGTGCAGAGCAATGCATCGCAGGCAGCGCACAGTACTGTACAGCCAGGGCCTGTACTATATTTGGCTTGGCACTGACTCGCTAACCAATTAAAATACATCTCAGAAGGAACCGCACTGTAGTTTTCTGTTTCCTTGGAGAATGTACGTTACACAGTAGATTACATTTGACCGTGGACATTCTCAGGTATCTTCTGGACAAACAATCACATGTGTAAATATCTTCCTGTATATTTCTTTGCTTGACCAACATTCTGTAACTACGAAATACAAAATCATACATGTCCCCATGATGCAAAGCATCATGGGCTACATCTGCAAATCACCACAGAATATTACACTGGTTCAACTTTAAGCAGAAATGCATGGTTGCCGAAAGACCTCTCACACAGTTTGCAAAGCGTGCCACCAGAAGACATAGACACGTGTTTCGTCCTACAGGACTCATCAGTATGCCTCGTCTGTCTGACACCCCTGTGGAATGAACCAGCTACCCCAAGATAGTCTATCTGGGTTATGTTGTGGTGAACCCAATGAAAACAAAAAACAGGTTAAAAGGCAAAGAACCTCTGTGTGCAAACACTGAGGCAATGGTTACCCCAAAGGGCATTGGCCGGGAAGCCAAGTTTCAAAGAAATACAAAATCAAATTCTGTAACTACTATCATTCTGCCTTTGTCACATGTCGTTTGACTGGATGCTTGTGAAAACAGGCAGACATGCTCACATACCTTCCAGTATAAACAAATTTTGGCCAGAGCCGATAGGGCTGCAAGAGAGGAATCTGGGTTAAAAATATTGAAAATTATTATTTTTTTAAATATTTTACACCTAATTTTCAACACAGCCTTGTGATGAACTAGCCTCATAAAGAATGGCTCAGAAAATGTTCAACTCCTATCCTAAAGGTGATGTCGTGCAGGGACTACAAAATCAAATTTTGGTTTGCAAAGACACATTTTGGGCAGGACTTGAAAAGTGACAGCTGTCACATTAATGAATCGCGGTACCAAAATGGCTATGTTGAAATGTTATGGTAAAAATACTGAATATTACCAGTTATGAGCCCGCCTTTGCAAAATTCAACATAGCCTCATAACTTAAAGAAGCAGTGCAACAATCTGGTGAAAATTTTGACCTATACATTTTATACTATTTTAGATTGCCACTTACCTCCTGACTTTTTTTTTTTTATATATTTACCTTGCTTTTTTCTGCCCCTCTGCCGTCCGTCCGAGCTCACCGTGGTCACAGTGCCCCTGAGACCCCACGGTCTAATGAGCCCCTCGCTCCCCCGATCATTCCCTGCTTACCCCCAGGAGGTGGGGCACGGCACCGCAGTGGTCACCAGTGCCGTGGAACCGTATCTAGTTGGGGGAGCCCTCGGCCAGGCGGCTGATCAAGTCTTGGGGGCAGGGCATCATAGAGACATCCGGCAGAGAGGGATTTTATTCCTATAGGCTGGGGTGGAGACGTGCAATGACGCCGGCATCTGTCCCACCCCAGTGCCCCTTGTGACGCTTGGACAGCTGGTTCTGATCACTGCATCATTTTTTGTGATATAAAAATGGGTTATGGACTGTCTGTCATGAGAGATGCTGAGAAATCTGGTGCTCTTGGAGTGACCTCGCTCCCCCCCCCCCAGGTTTTAGCTGAAAGATGAAAGTCATGAGAAAATGCTGAAACAGCATGTGAGATCATACACACACGGGTTTTAGAGACAAGGTGTTACATGGCAGGCCAGAAGCTAATTACAGACTTTTGTAAGTTAATTATAGCTTTAGCTGCTAAAAGGGAAATCAGCATTCCTTTTATGACGTTTCAAGAAGGGGAAACCAGGTTTAATATCCTGGTTCGAAATCATAAAGATGCTTTCATGTCGTAGAAGGGGGAAGCTTATCATGAGAACAAAGAAATGTCATTTGAAGGACATGAGTCATGCTGAGGATTGCAGAATTTAATTCTTGAAAAAGACATCCTGTTTTTATATAGATGTATTTTTTTATATATTCTGACAGGGAGGAGCTAGGTGACCTCATGCAAAATAGGTGGGGAAAACCAGCTTTTAAACATTAATTCTGTTTTCCTTCAGAGACACTTCTATCTAGACTCTGACAAAGAAACATCTTTGAAGCACTTTAAGCAGGTATTTAGAGAGACAAATCGAATTACTGTAGTAGAAATCGCACTGTTTAAAACCTTGTTCTTTCACAAGATTTGTATGTCTTGTGATATAATAGTTCTGTATTTTGTGTTTTACATATTTTTATCTATTTTAGTAAAACTCTTTTTAGCGCATACTTGGTCTGTCTTTGAATTTCTTTCATTTGTAAGAAAAGTATATATGGTTATAGCTGAAACTAGGCATAAACTTGAATGGTGATACCAAACTGTTGATACCAGTTGAAACAACTGCTGCTACGAGTCCAATTTGATCAGAGTGCGGTGGTACAGAGATCAAACTTGGTCACTAGGCAACAGTACACTCAAAGCCGCTTGCTGCATTATTCTTAACACCTAAAGGTATACTGAACTCTACTCTGATCTCCACGTTTTTCCCATTGGTGGCAGCTTTGGGAAGTGGAGGCGGGGCGACTTCAATTAAAAGTCTGCACTTTCATTCAGCGGCAGCGGCTAAGTGGGACGGCAAAGTGGAGCGAGGAGTCTGACCGGAGTCAGACCGGGGACAGACTGGGCCATTAAACTCTGTAGACTTGTATTCTGATTTACTATATAAAGGTTTGGCACTATATTGTACTGTCATTATGACTGATAGAGGGATAGTATCGTGTGCAGTGTACATACTTTGTGTTTCTTGTACTGATGTTTTTTTTTTTCTTCATATGTTAAAAATGATTTCAGAACTCAGGAAGATGATCAGAAAATTGAGTTTGAGATTCAGCAATATGATTTTGTTTTCAATTATAGTTACTTATTTGGGGTAAAAGTTAAATATATGAGTTACAACCTGGGGTATAGTGTTTGGAAATACAAGACAAGAACATGTGTTTTGTATGTTTTGTTTGTACAAGGACTTGGTCATACTGTTTACTTTTACTAATTCGATCTTGTAATGTTGAAACTAACCCTGGTCCTTTAGTAAATGATATGGCAGACAGTGATTATTTTTTGCAATGTTCTCAAGGTCTTAAAATTATGCACGTTAATGTTTTGAGTTTATTGTCTAAATTTCATGAGGTGGAGTCATGGATTAGTTTATATGACCCGGATGTTTTAGCATTGAGTGAAACTTGGTTAAATTCAACTGCTTTCAATACTGAAATATGTATACCTGCTTATAAATTGTTTAGAAAAGATTGTATTACTAGTAGAGGGGGAAGGGTTTTGTTTTATGTTAAGGATAATTTAGTGGTAAATAAGTCCTGTATTTTTAATGGTAATTTGGATTACTGTGAGCATATCACCATTCAGTTAACATTGGGTCTTGTTAAGAAATTAACAATTTGTTGTGTTTATCTTCCACCTAATGGTAGTAAATTGGGTTTACAGGAATTTGTAGATAAATTAAACAATAGGGCCTTTGGAGAGTTAATAGTATTAGGGGATTTTAACTTAAATTGGACTGGTCCTGGTGTCACAAAATTAAATACTGTTTTGTTTCATTCTGGTTTGCAACAACTGGTTACTTTGCCTACTCGACATAATAATAAATCTGGTAACCATACATTGTTGGACTGGATATTATCAAATAAGCCTATTAATGTGACAAAATGTGGTTTGATTTCTGATGCTTTAAGTGATCATCACCCAATATTTTGTATATGGAATCATGGGGGATTAAAGAAGCCTAAGCCAATTATAAAGATTTCAAGATATTTTACCAAATTTGATGTGTACACATTTTGTTCACAGTTGGGCAAAATAGATTGGTCTTATTTACATTTTATTCCTGATGTTAATTTTGCTTTAGATTTCTTTATTACTGAGTTTACACATGCTCTGGATCAGCTTGCTCCCTTTGTCAAAAGAAGGGTTCGAGGGAAAATTCATGGGTGGTTAACACCTTCTTTGATTAAACTTATGAGAGAACGAGATAAGGCGTGGAAATTCTATAAAACTAAAAATTCTGCCTCTAGTTATCATATTTATAGGACATTAAGGAATCAATGTAAGGCCCAGATAAAGAAAGCTAAAACAGATTTTATTCATCAAAAACAATATGAAGGTTGTCTAATACTATAACATTTTGGAAAACAATTAATACCTTGATAAAGCCTAATGTTTGTCAATCAGCTTCGATGAAACTGAATGGTGATTTGTTAACTTGTTCAATGAGAATAGCTAATGAGTTTAATTTAAAATTTACTGCACCATTTAATTCTTGTAGTGACCAGTTTGATGTGAATCATTTAGGAAATACTGATGGTCTTATAGGTAGTCGTAAATTTTATTTAAGGACTGCTACCCCAAAAGAGGTTGAGAGGTTGTTACGGCGTATTAAAAGGGACAGTTCAGCTGGCTCTGATGGTTTATGTCCCTGTTTATTAGCAGATGCTGCTTCAGTCTTAGCGTATCCAATTAGTGTTATTTTTAATTTGTCTTTTTTGACAGGTATTATACCTGATGTGTGGAAACATTCCTTGGTGACTCCCATTTTTAAGTCTGGTTCACATCAGGAATTTGGTAATTATAGACTGATTTCAATTTTGTCTGCCCTGGCTAAGGTCCAGGAAAGGATAGTTTATAATCAGTTGATTGAATACATGGATTCTCTGGGATTATTGTCTCAAAATCAACATGGCTTCCGAAAAGGAAGAAGTACTGAGACTGCCTTGGTCGAGTTCACGAACACGGTACTGGATGGTATGGACAAATGGTGTCTGACCGGTGCCGTGTTCGTGGACTTGACCAAGGCATTCGATTCAGTAGATCATCAGTTGTTAGTCTCTAGATTAGAGTTTTTGGGAGCTGGAGAGTCTTTTTTGGATTGGATGAGGGATTACCTAACCAACAGGTCTCAAAGGGTTAAGTATGGAGGTGTTGTATCCGATTCTGTATTGGTAAAGTGTGGGGTCCCACAAGGCTCCATACTGGGGCCACTTTTGTTTTCTTTATTTTTTGATCAACAAGTGAATATGATTAATAATGCTTTTCTAACTCTTTATGCAGATGATGCAGTAATATATATGCAGGGTTCTTCTGTTAGGGACTTAGGTGTTTCCTTAACGGAGGAAATGTGTAATTTTCAGTCATCACTTATGGCTTGTAAGATGGTTTTAAATAAATCGAAAACAAAGGTGATGGTTTTTGGAACTTCTGCTAGATTAAGATCTGAGGGAAATTGTTTGGAAGTTAAATCTCTTGATGGAGTAATGTTTGATCAAGTTGATACATTCCAGTATCTTGGGGTACTTTTAGACTCAAATTTAAGTTATGAACCTCATTTTATGAGGGTAACATCAAGAATTCATTGTAGAATGACTCCTTTGTATAGAATTCGTCAATTTCTTATTTTAGAGTCTAGGCTAGCTGTCTCTAAACATTGTTTAGCTCCCATTGTGAATTATGCTGCCATCATAACTGATACTGCTTCTGTGACAGTGACCTCAAGGAAATCCACTTTACTTCAGCTGATTGCTAAATTTGCTTTAAACTACCCTAAATTATCTCATCATTGTGAGATTTTGAAAGAAATGGGTTGGTTACCGGTTCCATAAAATTTTCACTATTATGTAGCTAAATTTACACATAGAATTGTTAAATCCGGGGTCCCACAAAATTTATGTAATCCGTTGAGACCGTATAACGATGGCTATTACTCTAGGCATAGGTCAGATGGTATGTTTTTTAAGATTCCATTTATGAAAACTAAAAGTGGACAGAGATCTTTTGATTATATTGCTCCATCTATTTGGAATGAAATTCCTTATGATATTATTCAGTTATGTTCTGCCAAAATGTTTGCTGATGCACTGAGGATGTTTCTTGAATCTCAAGTTTGATTGTAAATGTTTTATATGAATAATTTTTGTAACAAAGACATTTTATGTCTGCTATGTTTGTATTGTATATGTATGTTTTGTATTGAATGTATGTAATTTTTTTGTGGGTCACACCTGTAAAAGGAACTAGTTTTCCAGTGTGCTTACCCGTTAAGTGAATAAACAAACAAACAAACAAACTGGAAAGAGAAGCGCTTTAAATCTGAGGTCTTTATTAAAGTTTTTAAGGGTTCATTTCTGCACACCTGGTTAGGTGCCCAGAGGCAAAGATACCTGGCCCCCCCGAAGACAGAATTATCTGAGCCTTGTACATTGGGTACGCTAACAAGAGGTTCACAGTTTGAATCCCTCTAAGACTTGAGACCAAAGGTTGATCCGAACTCACAAAACAGACAAGTGGGTTACCTTGTTCTGTTAAACTGTTCACAAGACTGCTTGGAGGTTGGCACTTTGGGAGTAGAGGGCTGACCTGCTGAGTGGGTTTGTGACACCCCTTGACTGTGGGTCGGTGCTCAGGGTGAAACACCTAGCTGTCGCTCGGCGTCACTCCGCTTTCCCGAGTGCAGAACCCCCGGGAGAAGACAGCAGTCCTAGGGACGCTCAATCCTTCTCCCCCGGCTGGCCCTCCAATGATCCGGGCTCGTTCCCGAATCCGGTTCGCTGGCATCACAAGCGGAAATCCAACCGCTGCACCGGCAGGCCAGCTTTTACCTCCTGACTTATATGATACCCTTCTTTCCACAATTTGAGTCTGCGTGAGTACTTTCTTTCATATCTGAAATAATAAAAGGAGCAATCCTTTTAATATGGCTTGAGCTAGGTTTTCATCAGTATTTGTAGCTGTTTTTGGACAACTATTGTTCCGTAAGGTCAGAGAGCACTGCCTGCTGCATAATAGTTACTTTTAGTCACAACAGAAGTGATATATAACAACAGATGGACAAAAATAGCTGAAAATACTGATGAAGACCTGGTCTGTACTGTATTTACCCTTAGGCTGCCAAATGAATTAGAATGTATAAGAATTTTGGACTGATATATCAGTCCGCAGCACAGCAAGGGTTAAAACAAGTGCTCCTTTTATTATTTCAGACATGAAAAAAGTACTAAGGCAGCCTCAAACTGTGGAAAGAAGGGTATCATACCAGTTAGAAGGTAAGTGGCAATCTAAAATAGCATAAAACAGCATAGGTCAAAATTTTTATTAGATTGTTGCACTGCTGTTTTAATAGATGAACACACTAGAATCATGATGTTTGACTGCTTAGACCTAGCTTCTGAGTAAGATTGCTGCATTGTTCCATTTCTGCCTCTACTGCCAAACCGTGTCTCCTGTCCCACACTGGTCACTCTGCTAATTATTAATTTCTCCTCCCCACTTGTAATGCTGTCTCTCTAAACAGCTTAATTTCTTCTCTGCCTTACCTACAAACTCTCTATTTACACCCCTCCCCCCCGCTGCTGTTGTCCTCCTCAGATGTCCCGGTGCCAAAGCACAGAACCCCCCCTTCCTGTTAACTCCTCTTCCATCTCTAAATAATTGCCCTGCATTTGCCACCTCTTTACCTTGTGCTTTGTCTTTCCCCAGTGTCTGCCCCCCTTCCCCACTGAGCTTGCTATTGTACTCTAGCTGTATTTAATCCTCTGTCTTTCCCATCTTGTTCCACAGACAGCCCATCTGCGGGCTTCCCAAGCTGTTGCTGCGGCCCCAGCACTCTCTGAGCCGTCCGTAGCTAACAGACCACCCGACTGACCCTGGGACAGATTCAGGTATGCACCAGACCTCCGACACTCGTGGTTTTGAATGCTGCTGTTTTGACTGGATGCCCAGTGGAGGAGCCAGGCACTAAATGGCAGTTTCTGCTCCTCGGCTGATTTTCCAGCTCCTGGCACTTCCTGATCTCGGGGAAATCTCTGTCTGTGCCATGTTCTGGACTGAAATTTTTCACCTCCCCCACCTCCTCACAGTATTAAATAGAACCTTGCTCTGCCCCCTTCCTCAGCCTAGCAGCCGATTGGTCTCTCCACTGCTGCACATTCTTATGGCTATTGGTGTCCCTGTCTTCAATACCCGACTTGACCCACTTTCTTACCATCCCTTTTTAAAGCAATCTCACCCAAAGGGTTGCACATTTGCTCTCAAGTTTTTCTCCAGCCACTCCAGTTAACTCCTTTCAATTACTACTGTAACCTGCCCTATTGTTAGGGACCTCACCCTAATTCAACTATATATCAATTCTTACACTTACACTGCCTATGGTGACTGACCCAGTCACAGCCAAACCATCCCAGTAGCTGGCACCTTTTCCTTGGCTGAATTTTTCATCGATACCACTAAATTAGAACTAGTGTCAATACCACCCCCACGCAGTAAAGCAATATTACAGTGACTCTTTCCAGGCGTTTTACCAAAATTGCCCTGTGCTTCGGCTAATTTCACAGCTGGCACACCATTGCTGGCTCAGTTTTACCTCCAGCTACCTACTACATAACAATGGGCACCATCACTCTTCTATTATGCCTGCTCATGTTTACCCTTCTAGCTCAGACCATCCCCCGTCCTGTGCCCCCGCCCTTCACCCTGAGCATTTCTCCCCTAAGCCACCCCTAAACAGCCCGGCCCCCTCCCACCTTGGACACCCCCCAACTCCTCTGCATCCACCACCTTCCAGCACCCCCACTCCCTCTGCCCTCCCAGGCCCATCCTGGATCCACCTCTTCCTTGCCATATCTACCCTCCGTGCCTTATCCATCCCCTGCAACCCTACTATCAGGATCTCACATCGGCACCACACTAACGGTCCATCTCACCACCGTCCCCTAATTAGATTAATCACTCTGCTCTTATTGCTGTCTGGGAATATACACCCAAACTCTGGACCTATGCCAACTAGCCCTCCCATACCCCACTCTGGAGCCAGTCTCTGCGTTGCATCACTGAACATATGCAGCCTTTTAAGAAATCTGCCACACTCCTGTGCTGGGTTGTACAACACCAACCTGAAATTATTGTGTTAGTAGAGACCTGGCTCTCCAAAACAACCCGACTCTGCTGTCCCCCCCCCCGGATGCACCCTGTTCAGGCCAGACCGAGTTGGTAAATGCGGCGGTGGGTGTGCAATCTACATGTCAGACACCCTTATAAGCCATGCGCTCCCTGCCCCCAAGTTTGACTACGGCGCCCAAGCCCTCACTCTAAAAATTACCCCAGACCCAGGCAGGGGCCCACCCTTCCTCACTGTCTCCTGCATACCCCCAAGGAACCAGAACCCAGCGGTCTAGTCTCTCTCGTCGACTACCTCATCTCCCTGCCACTCAAAGTCAAGCAACTAATCCTAGATGACCTTAACGTCATTTGGCTTGGTACTACTGCCTTCCATACTAGGGACTTCTTCGCTGCCCTGGACATGTCCCAGTTAGTCACCCAGCCCACTAGATTCAACTGGACAAGTGGCTCCAGCAACCTCCTTGACGTAATACTATCAAACCGCCCTCATAAAATATGGGTTAGAAATGTCCTCCCCGACTCACTTAGTGATCACTCACCTGTCCTCTGTCACTGGTCATCCTCCATACCGAAACCTGTGTCCCAGGCCACCTTGCTCCAGCGCCTACACCCCAGGGGTCTCAGAAAGTTAAAATTGCATCCAGCACAGCTGGACTGGTCCCCCATCCATCATGCTCCTGATATTGACTCTGCCCTAGACCTCTTCACCAATGTCTTCAGCAAGGCCTGTGACCTTTTCGCCCCCCCCACCAGAATCTGTACTAAAAAACAAAATGCTGCATTGATCCCCCCATCCCTTATCCAAAAACTTAAGCATAGGGATTATCTCTGGTACATCGCTATCAAATCAGGCAAGTTGGCTGATAGACAAGCCTTCAACGCAGCGCATAATCAGTGCACCTGGGCCATTAGATGGGCCAAGGCAGAGCACTATCAGACCACCCTTGCATCCACCTGGGGTTGTACCTGGTCCTTCTGTGACAGCATGAACAAGCTTAATGGGAAGACCCTCTCCCCCCCACTATCCCAGCTCTCCATTGATGGCACCATCACTACAGACCCAACTCGCATAGCTGATTGCCTCAATACTACCTTCTCTGATCTAAGCTCTGTGCTCCCAAACAACTTTTTTGACACAATCCCCACCTCTATCCCCCCCCCCGCCTTGGATCACCATCCTTTCTACCTGCATACTTTATCCCATGTAGCCAGGCCACACCTGCTAAAAGCCTTTGGTAGCAAGAACCCCAGCTGTGGCCCCCTAGACTCCAGGATCCTCTGCCTGGTCTTGGATGTCATCCTAGCCCCCCTTACAGACCTACTAAACCGGTCTCTATGCCTCGGTCAGTTTCAGTACTTGGAAATCAGTCAACATAACCTCTATACATAAGAGTAGAGATCGGTCTGCACCGAACAACTACCATCCGATCTCTATCCTCTTCCCCCCCACCGCTCTCTAAAGCCCTAGAAAAAATAGTGTCTATTCAACTCTCTGAGTACCTTTCCAAATATGACATAATGTGCCCAGAACAACATGGTTTCCACCCAGGACACAGTACTACTGCTGCTCTCCTGGAGTGCTCTCAATACCTGCACTCTGCTCTTGACTCTGGCAACCTTGCTGGCGCAGTGTTCATAGACCTCTCCAAGCCTTTTGACACAGTTTGTCACCCTCTCCTGCTCGACTCCCTCCACCAACTAGGCTTTTCCGCTGGTCCCCTTGCCTGGTTCTCCAGCTACCTCTGCTAGATTCCAGCATGTGAAGATAAACAGCTCCCTGTCCAATACCTGGTCCGTTTATTCCGGGGTACCGCAGGGCTCCAATCTGGGCCCTGTACTTTTCAGCCTCTACCCCAACACTCTCCCCAGCTCCTGCACAGGAAAAATGCTCCTTTATGCCAACAATGCGGTTCTCTTTCGGTCTTCTCTCCTCCCATCCCAATCCCTCTTCTCTCCAGGTATCCCTCCAGCACACCTACAACCAAGCTGAAAAGTGGTTCCTTGACCACCAACTTGTCATTAACCTAAAGAAGACTAAGTCAATGCTCTTCTCCCATCACCAAAACAAGGCCAAGAATGCCCCCTCTTCATTCTCTCCAGCACTCTGCACCCGCTGGAGCAAGTGACCACTTACAAATATCTAGGCATCACTTGCGACTCAGCTCTCACCTTCCACACCCACATCAATGCTCTATCCTCTGCCATAAATTCTCAGATAGGCCTACTATACCATCATAGAGATTTCCTCCCCCAAGTTGTCCTCCGGCTGGCCATCACCTCTTCCGTCTTGTCATTAGTGGACTATGGCTTGCCCATTTATGCTGCAGCGGACAATACTGCTTTGACTAAAATCCAGCTCTCAATAAATATGGCCTGCAGGCTCCTGACCGGAGCCGCACTCACACTTGCCTGCTTTACTCCACCGCCAACCTGCTCATCTCTGAGAAGCGTCTGTGCTACCAGACCTGCCTACTTGCCAAAGAATCTCTTCTAGGGCTCCCCCCCCCCCGAGGGTCTCTGCTTCCCTGTGGCATGCGTCCTCATCTGTTGCCACCCATAGCTCTGTCAAGGCCACCTTTCTGGTGCCCAAAACCAAGACCTCGCTAGCGCAGAGGTCCTTCCATTACTGAGCCCCTGCTTGGTTCAACTCCCCTCCACCCACCCTTCAAAATCGCCCTCCAGAACCATCTCTTTGACACTCATTGCCGTAGATGCACCTAATTAATCCCACTGTGGGATCCTCCTGTCAGGCCTCCCTAACTTGACAATGTCCTCTGGACAGCCAGTCCTCTCCCTCCCACCCCACTCCCCATACCTATCTCCACCCTCTCCAGGTATTATGTGGGTATGTCCAGGGCTGTACCCCCAATGTAAACCTTGGCTACCTTGTACATGACTGTAATCTATTATAAGTAACATTATTTGTAACCTATGTGTACTCTGTGTTTAATGTTCTACACCTGTACTGTTCTCACTGTTGTAACCACACTATGTAACTCTGTCTACCCTCCCCCCCGCGACGAGGTACCTTTGTAAATGAGTCCATGCCTCATAGGTTGTAAATCTGACTTTTCTAATAAATAAATAAATACATAAATAGAACACAAGAATGTGCAAAGTATAAGGGAGGAAATTTGGATACAGCTTTACTTAATCAAGGCCTGAATATCATGATATCACGGCAGAAAGGGAGTTAGGATGCATTCAGATGGAAGTGAGGATAAGGTAAAGAAAATTTATTGTGGTACTATGCACTATAAAGATCCTACCAAAAGAATGCAACACATATGTCAAGCAGAGAAACACCAGCTAGGCATAGATGCTGAATTCTTTGGTGCGGTCTTATAGTGTAGCAAGTTAAATTGTGTCCATATTCATTTTTGAGTGGGGGATTGTGAAAAATGTCAGTTGGTTGTCAATTCCAACCAACAGGGTCCTATTCCATCCTGTCACAGTAGGATTGGGTATAACCCCAATTTGATTCCTCAGACAGGGTTAACTGGGTCACGTATGGGCACCAGGTTAAACTGGGCATGTTAACGGATGTCATCACGCCAGGAGTTTTTGAAATGTGTGGCAACAACCACAGTACACACTTTTGTTTTTGACAAGGTAAAGTCCAGAGATTCCTAGTACAGAGGGATGGACAGTTAGAATATATGTGTGTGAGGAAAAGTTTGTTCTAAAGTGGCCAAACAGTTGTTGTTCTGGAAAGAAAAGCCTTGCTCATGTGTAGACAGAACCAAACCTGGGGGACCACCCAGTTCTGCATTTGTTACAAACTTGTGTGAAGAAAGCCATACTGTACAATCCCATCTTCAGTAGTAGACATCACATCTGTGCTTCTGGAGTGTGAATTGTTATGGGGCTCAAACAGGCAGTAGTTGACATTACATCTGTGCTTCTGGAGTGTGAAGTGTTATGGGGCCCAAACAGGAGTTAGACCTAGCCTAGCCATCGTACCTCTCTCCCAGAACCTGGAGTAAATATAAATGTTATTTTGTACCCTAAACCCCTGACCCCTTTAGACTGCCATGCCAGGTATTCGCCCCAGAGCTTGGGGTGATACCTATTGTTTTTGCCAACTTGTGGCCTGTTGCCTTGTCTGTGTACAAGTTGGGGGGGTCCCAGTTTCAGGATGCTGCTCTTGGCTGGGGCATGGGATGCATATACATACCACCTCTATATGTCTGGTTAGGGATAGCAGCAGAGTACCCCACTACCATAGATTTCGATCCACTGCATGGGTGAATAGGGTATAGTTATCTTGGAGCGCAGAGGCAATGATATGCAGTAATTCTAACACCTTTGGGAAGGTCTCCTCTGGGTCTCGGAGGTAAAGCAGCACATCATCTGCTAAAGTGCAATATGGTGCTCCTCTCCCTCTACTGTGATGCCTTGGAGCACGGTAGCTTCCCTAATGGTCGGAGCAAGTGGCTTTATGTACACTGTAAAAAGTAGAGGTGAAAAAGGGCAGCCCTGTGGAGTCCCTCTTCACAGGAAAAGTCAGCGGAGTAGTGTCAGCTCACCTTGACACAGGCCTTGAGAAAGTGATCAAGCCTTTGCAGGAGATGTATGAAGGGGTCCTGGAATCCTAACCACCCAAATACAGAGTACAAGAATAGCCAGACCACCTGGTCAGAGGCCTTTTCAGCATCAAGGCTTAGCAACAATGAGGGTGAGGCTGACTGCTGCATCTTGTGGATGACATGCAGGGTTCACATCAACCTATTAGGTGCTCGCCTCCTGCAGCAAAAAAGGTCTCACATTGATTTCACACCTCTATGAGGATGGGGTCTTAAAGACATTTCAGCAGCTTGTGAGGGTTTTTTTTTTCTCCTCCCACCTTCCCATTTTTTGCCTTTTTCCAGGTCAGATCTAAGATCTACGGTGGTCGGTAGGGCCTGGGCCCTCCCCCTGCTCCCGGGAAATCCCCACCGGAGGAGGCCCTGTTGGGCGAGGGAAGGAGTCCCAAGCCGAAACCCATGAGCAAGATATAAAAAACCCTTCCGGGAGCACTGCCGGACCCTATGAAAAGGATATGAGAGAAGTGGGAGAGGGATCTGTCACCGGAGATGCTGATGGAGGGAGACTGGAACTCCATTCTTAAAAAAGGGGATGGAATTCTCCAAAAGTAATAGATTAAGGGCAATACATTATTGCCCCATAGAACATATTTTACCCTAGCACTTTCACAAAAAATTAACTCAACAAATTCAGATCAATGCCCTAAATGTAAGGCCTATACAGGTACCTTCTTTCACATGATGTGGGACTGCGCTCAAGTAAAATTGTTCTGGCAGGAGATTGTCTCTCTGCTGTGCAGGAGCCTTCATAGTACTCAAACACCAGAGCCTGCAAATATCCTGTTGGGACTGCCGTGAGGGAGAGGAGGCATGGAGCACCCACTGTGTAACCTAGGCATAGCAGTAGCAAAACAGGCATTGGCTCAGCAGTAGGGATCAGATACAGTTACAACTGCATCACGGTGGGTACAGCTTCTACCGCACTGTATGAAACTGGAACACGTACAATATAAGGCAAACAATCAAGAGAAAAATACCAACAAACCTGTGGCCCCCCCCCCTCCTGGTTTTCAGTCTTTTAGACACTTCGAGGGTAGGTCTCTTCCTCGCTTCCTTGATGCCTTCATTTGAGGACCACCGCTGGCATTCCAAAACCTCAAATTCCTTTGCCCTCTATCAGATTGGAGCTCTCTGGGGGAGTACGTGAGTGCCTCCAGACAGTTGCCTGATGGGCTCATTCTTCCACTGGAAAGGGTGGCAGGCTCCATATCTATGATACTCTTGGCATTAAATAAATAACTAATACAGGACCACTGTATAACAAGACACCATGCCTGTAAACAGTTAATAAATTTATTTGCCATGTATGTATTGTAATTTTATCACTCCATGAGACGTTACAATTTTGGATACATCACGAAATAAATGTAGTGCTGATGGCTTTGGTTAAATAAAGTTTACAAAAAAAACAAAACATGCAGAGTTCAGTGAAGGTTATCTGTAGTCATACAAGAGCAGACAAAGCAACGAGGGTGAGGCCGACTGCTGCATCCGATGGATTATATGCAGGCTTCAGTGAATGTTATCTGTAGTCATATGAGAGCGGATGAAGCCCACCTGAGCTCTGTGGATGAGGGAGCCCATCCAGCCGCTTGGCCAGGATAGATATGAAATATGAAAATCCTATAGTTGGTGTTAAGCACTGAGATGGGGCACTATGAGGGGCAGAGCAGAGGGTTTTTATCTGGCTTGGGAAGTACTGATATTGCTGCACAAGATCAAGAGGGTGGCAGGATTCTGACCTGCAGCAGCTTGTTATAAGCAGCTATTGGTGTTGGTGGTGGTGGTGGGGGGGGGGGGTATTGTGAGGTCCTTGGTGAGTTTATAAAACTCTGCACGGTAGCCACTGGGCCCTGGTGCTTTCATGGTTCTGGAAAGATGAATCACTGAGTCCAGTTCCTCAAATGTGATGGGATTTAGTAGCTGGTTCCCCTTTTCCAAGTGGTGCAGGAAGGGGTCAATTTGCTCCTGTTGTAGCGTCTGCTTTGGCGTGTATAGGGCCTCATAAAAAGTTTGGAAGGCCTCTGTGATTTCTTGGTATTGGGTAAGGTGGAAGCCTATGCTGGGATGCACTAGGGCTGCAATCATGGAGGTACAGAGTTGTTTCCACAGCTTATAGGCCAACAGCCTGGCAGCTCTGGTCTCTATTTCATAAAAATGCTGCTGTACAAAGATAAGCACTATTTCTGTTTGCTCCTGGCATAGCTTGTCCAGGTCAGCCTTGACCTCTGCAATTTGTGCGGAGACTGACAAGTGTGCCAGCTGGAGAAAGTTCAGGGTAACCTCCAGGGTCCGTCTACATTCTTGTCTCTGCTTGCCCTGTACCCTCTTAAATGCCTTAGTGTCATTTTTGTATTCAGGGGCTCAGAACTGCATGCCATACTCCAGGCAGATCCTGACCATTGCCTTGTAAAGTGGCAGGATTACTTCCCCTGTTCTACTGGCCACCCCCCAATATCTTCTGATGCACTCTAGCATTCTTCTAGCCTTCTTGACTATAGATGCACACTGTCTGAAATGCCTTACTCCCTTGTCAATTACGAAACAGGTAATTTTCTTCCTCCACTACAGCAAGAGGAAACCCACAGTGTGAACTGTAAGCCCCACCTGTTTTTTCGGCATAAGTTTATTACCTTACATTTGGCTACATTGAATCTAAGATGCCAGAAGTCTGAGCAGATGGCAATTTTGTTCAGGTCCCCCTGTGATAGGGTTGAATAAGACCCTGTTCCATTTGTTATGCGGAAAGAGTTAAAAGCAAGGATCTTTTCTATTCTCTCCTTTTCTGTCTCTTGTCTATCTAATTACACATTAACATTTTCTTGTGAGACCTAGAAACAGATCACTGACAGTCTCACGATTCTCCTCCTTCCACTATCTCCCTGTCTTCGCTTGCTGTTTCTTGTTGTTTTGTAGAAACACAGAATTGGTTGGCAGATAAGGAGCGCTTGGCCCACCTAGTCTGCCCATCTCCCTACCTAATGGATAAGCTGCAGATCCTAACTAACCAACAGCCTATTTCTTCCTACCCTCCTCACTAGAATTGAATTATGTCTGTCCCATGCATTCTTGAATTCCCCCACTGTTTTTGACTCCACTACCTCCTCAGGAAGGTTGTTGCATGTATCAACAACCCTCGCCATGACAAAATACTTCCTTACATTACCTCTGAGCCGTCCCACCTCTATCTTCAAATTGTGCCCCCTTGTTCTTGCACATCTCTTTTTCTGAAAGATGCTGCCCTTTTGGATTTTGTTGATTCCTTGAGGTACTTGAAAGTTTCTGTCATGTTCTCCCTCTCCCCCTTTCCTCGAGGCTATACATATTAAACTCCTTTACCCTCTCATCATATGTCTTCTGATGTAGACCTTGCACCATTTTGGTTGCCCTCCTCTGGACAGCCTCCATCCTGTCTATGTCCATGCGGAGATGGTGTCTCCAGAACTGCACGCAGTACTCCAGATGGGGTCTCACCAACTGCCTGTACAGAGGGATAACAACTTCCTGTTTTCTACTGGTGATGCCTCTCCTTATGCATCCCAGTATCCCGCCAGCCCTCCTCCTGCCTTCTCACATTGCTTGCCCACCTCAAGGTAATCTAATATGACTACCCCCCCGGTCCCTTTCAATTTTAGTTGTCGTTAGTATCTCACCCACCATTGTGTACTCTTCCCCTGGGTTTTTGTTTCCCAGGTGCATTACTTTGCACTTTTTTGCATTGAATCTAAGCTGCCATACATTTGACCATTCCTCCAACCTTGCCAAGTCCCTTCACATCCTTTCCACCCCACTTTCTGTATCAACCCTGTTGCAGATCTTTGTGTCATCTGCAGAGACATACTTTTCCTTCTTAAGGGCATTAAAAAGGACCAGTCCCAGTACTGAACCTTGCGATACCCCACTAGTAACCCCCCGTTCTTCAGAGTGGACTCAGTTTACTAATACCCTCTGCGTCCTGTTGTCCAGTCAATTTTTTAACCAGGTTACCACCTTGGGGCCCACTCCAAGGCTGGCTAACTTGTATACTAATCTTTTGTGTGGGACTGTGTAAAATGCCTTGCTAAAGTCTAGGCAGGCCATGTCCACAGCCACTCCCTGGTCTACTACTTTAGTCACCCAGTCAAAGAAATTGATTAGATTCGTCTGCCACGACCTTCCTGCAGTAAATCCATGATGCCTTGGGTCATGTGCCCCACTGGCTTCTAGGAACTCAACAATTCTTCCCTTCAGAAGTGATTCCATCATTTTCCATACCACTGAGGTCAAACTAACAGGTCTGTAGTTTCCTGCCTCTGTCTTGCTCCCACTTTTGTGAAGGGGAATCACATCCGCCCTCCTTCAGTCCTCAGGTACCACACCATCCTCCCATGATTTGTTAAAAGGGTAGTCAGTGGTGTCACTAATTCTACCCTTAGTTCTTTTAGAATTCTTGGGTGACTCTCATCAGGCCCCATTGCGTTGTCCACCTTCAGTTTTATGTGTTCAGAACCCTTTCTTCTGTGAATGGACTGGTATCAACCTCCCTATCCAGAGTGCTTCTATTCTTTGATTTAGGTACCTCCTCCTCCTCCTCTTCTCTTGTGAATACTGAGCAGAAGTATTCGTTCACTATCCATGCTTTTTCACTGTCACCCTCTGCCCACCCTCCTTTCCCTTTATTAAGCCTCACTATCCCTCCCTTGGTCTTTCTTCGCTCTCTAATGTACCTATAAAAGGTTTTATTCCCCCTTCTTAACTAAGATGGCTATGTTTTCCTCATTTTGGGCCTTTGTTATTCTGACTGCCTTCCCTGCTTCCTTCCGCTTTAATTGGTACAGTTCTCTGTCCTGCTCCTTCTGTGTTTCCTTATACTTCTGGAATGCTGTCTTTTTCTCCTTAACCTTCCCCGACACCTCTTTTGAGAACCATAGTGTTTTCTCCCTTCGTTTTGTTTTGCTGATTTGCTTCACACAAAGGCTTGTTGCCTCTTATGGCTGTTTTGATTTTCCCCATTGTTCCTCCACCCCTCCTTGCCCATTTGCTAGTGCTTTTCTGAGGTACTCTCCCATGTTCCCAAAGTCAGCCCTCCTACAGTCCAATACTCTTGCCTTTGTATGGCTTGAATCTATGGCTGTGTTTATCGTGAACCACACTGTTTGGTGGTCGCTTGTCACCAGATGGCTACCCACTTCTAAATCCGAGATCCTTTCTCCATCCCCGTTTGACAGTACCAGGTCTAAGACTGCTCCCTCCTGAGTGGGTTCCACCACTAGCTGTCTGAGGCGTGCCCCCTGTAGGGCATCAAGGATAACCCTGCTCTTGGATGTGGCTGCAGCAAAGGTGCTCCAGTTAACATCTGGGATATTCAGGTCCCCCATTAACAATATTTCCCCCTTTTCTGCCATTCAAAGGATGCCTTCTATAATTTTCTTGACCATTGCCTCTCCCTGAGATGGGAGCTTGTATATAACCCCTGTGCAGATTGTGGTGACATTTCCTGTCTCCTGGATGACCCACAGTGCCTTTTCTACTCCCGGTTTATCCTTTAGTTCTGTTGCTTTGATCCCTTTCCTTACATAGAGAGCTTCTCCTCCTCCTTTTTTACTCTCCTTGTCCCTCCTGTAGCTTGTTTACCCTGGTATGTCAGCATCCCAGTCATGGTTCACTGTGTGCCATGTTTCTGTGACTGCCACGATATCCAGGTGTCCCTCTTCCATCAAGGCCACTATTTCAGGGAGCTTGTTACATAGACTTCGGACATTGGTACTCATCACCCTCTATTTTATGATGGCCTTACCCCATTTAGCCCCACCCCTGTCCTTACTGCCTTTTTCTGCTTTTACCCCATCCTGATCCCCGTTGACCTCTCTACCTTGGTGTTTACCCCTCTAACTACTGTGTATTGTGGGGGAAGGCTGGGTTTTCCCTGCTTCTTTTCAGTGCCTCTCCCTTGGCTAGTTTAAATGCTTGCCAATTGCCAAAACCCTGACCTCCACACCAGTTTTTCAACCATTCATTGAATCCCATGGTGCAGCGTACCCTAGCATCACACTTGCCATAGACAGACAGCACCTCCGAGATGTTTACTGTACATGCTACTTGTCTAACGCCCCCCCAACTCCTCCAACTCCTCTTGCACTGCTCTGATTCCATTCCCAACCAGGTCATTTTTCCCTAGGTGGACAGTGACATCCTGCTCCCTCCCTCGAACAGCTGCTCCTGTGATCCTGAGGATCACTTCCTGTCCCTCTAAGCTGTGGTGCCAGGCAGGCACCTTACTTCCCTCTCCATTTCCTCCCCCAGTTCTACCCCCCTAATGATTGAGTCCCCCATCAGGAGTTGTTTCCTTCCCCTGTGGGGTCCCATACCACCCTCCTGTGGGCCTCCTTTGTGGAGGTTCCCAGCATCCTCCTTGGTCTCCACTGCAGGTGCCTCCATAGAGGAACCACTCTCCACCAGAAGAGTGTATGAAGTGTGGAGGGGTAGAACTGGAGGAATGAGCCTCTGTTCCACCACCCTCTCCCTTCCTGATCCCACCTTGGTCCAACCAGTCCTCTTTTTTGGCAACCTCTGGGGTAGGAGCAGTGGCCCTAGTGGTCCCTGGGTGGGAGAGGAGGTCCCAACAATTCTGGCCAACTCAGCCTGGAGATGACCAACTTCCTCCCTTAGCCTAGAGAGGTGCCTGCAGATGGGACAACATCACATCCTCCAGAACGTCTCTCAGAAGACTGCTGCTCCACAGCCACTGCACTGCTCCACTCCCATCATATCTTATTTGTGGCCCCTTAACTGTTTTGTATACTTACTCTTTCCTCTCCCTGTTAAATTTTTTTTTGTTTTTACTTTTTATATATTTTTTTTTTCTCCCTGCTTTCCTACTGCCTCTGTGACCTCTCCCCCTTGCTTATCCATGATTATAAAAATATATGTGAATCTTTGTGTGAAACTGACATAATTTGGTTTGACAATGTATATAGTTAGAGTGTTGAAATGATTGCAAAAAGCTCTTTGGAACTCAGGGGAGTTAAACTTTGAGATGCAGTTTGACCTCCATGAACTATTTTGCAGAGCTGTCAAAAGGAGATTAGTTCTGGGATTCAATGTTTTATTTTGCTGCATCTGCAAGGAAAGACACTGACAAGAATGCTGATACATTTTGTGAGAAATGATGCATCTCAATGAGCTCAGGATGCAGAAGATAATTGCCAGGAAAAGACATTATATGCTGTATAAGACCAAATATTCACTATCTGTTTGTTTTCACTATATTCACTAGTTTCGTATTAGTGTGACAATTTAAAAAGACTGAATATTCTCTGGTGCACTATACAACAGCAGCACTAGTGTTCCACCTATGAAAATAAGAAGGAGTGAGTATGTCTGGTATGCTTGAAGTGCTAAACATAAAGGGAGTGAATTTAAGGTGTTATACAGTATAAAGACTGCAATCTTTTGTTGGAGAGAGAGGGGGATTGAGATTTAGAATTAGAGATACACTCAGAGGAAGGACTTTGTTTTGTTTGAATTGCCTGTATAAAATCTATCCGGCACAATTTTTTATTTTATTGTTACTGAAAAACATGAACGGCTACTTGCAAATTGTATAACTTCTTCCTGACCTGCATCTTGATGACATCCCCACAAAGTCTGTCCTCATTCTCAAGGGATGTTAACATATGGTAAATGGCTAGACAGGCTTGTGTACAATAAAACAACTGGAATTTATTCAAGAAGAATATTAACTACAGAAACACATATTTGGTTATTAGATTATAATAATACTAATATTACTAATAATAAGGAACTCCAGGGTTAGGTTACCTTTGTAACTTAAACCTAGAGACGATAGGCACTTGGCTTTGAAGCATCTCAAAACCCCTAGGGTAAAAATTAATTTACCATAATCCACCTCCTGGTTGTGCCTTGACAGAGTAGTTCAAAAAAACATTGTGTCCACCCAGCTGTTTATAAATGTAATGACTGCCCACATGCAAAAATTTTTTTAGCAGAATTAAAAACATTTGTTACTTTATAACTGGTGTTGATACTGACTATTTAACATGTTTGTAAGAAAGAAACCACTGTACCTGTCCTGAGTAGCAGTCAGAAGCCAAGGTATGTTAACTTCTCTTTTCCGTAGCATTCCAAATGAAGAATGCATTTTGACAAAGCCCTTCCCCTCAGCATTGACCTTGATGTTCGCAACAGAAGAGTCCACAGTTGCTCCATAGTTGTCTTCATAACTACCCTCATACTTTGTAAAGTCAGACTCCTCAACAACTAGAAAAAACAACATTCATTTATAATCTTTTTAAGATCTCATAATAATTCCTTCCCCCTTTACAGTAGTGACTTAGTCTCTTCTGAGCAATGGACCTGACTTATAGAAAAGGATAACCTTATGCTCTATCCCCAGTCTAAGAAAACATACAGAATTAGTTTAGCGTATTGGTTCTTGTAAGAATAGATCCAGAAGCAAATGGTTTGATACATCTATGTTGGTCCAATAAAAGGTAACAAAAAGAAAACAGTGCCTAAGCGCTCGGACCAACCAAGTCCTTCCTCGGAAGCTTATGCTAGTTGTTTTACATTTAGTGTTATGGTGTTCTGTTCTGGTGCAAGTTTACTCCTAACAATGTGGCTGGCTAAATTAGGTGGCTGTTTAAAACATACAGTAGTAGTGGTAGTTCTTGAAAAATACAATTTAGGGTCTCATCTTCACTAAACACACTCATTCATTCATAATTTAAGTTAGTGGAACTGTCTGTTTGAGTATTCATCTTATCTGCCTCTGCTGACATTTAACCTTGAAAGTTTTCTCAGCAGTAGCAAACTGGTAAAATCTGATTCCTTCATTTAAATCTGTAGTTTTTTTAAAAAGGGTACTTTAAACCAATGAAAATTATGTCTGTTTTTTTATGTATGATCTGGGTGTTAATATAATGTGATTCTCTAAACAACTGGCATAAGCTTCTGAGGAAGGACTTGGTTGGTCTGAAAGTTTAGGCACCGCTTTCTTTTTGTTACATCTATGTTGGTCCAATAAAAGGTATCAAACCATTTGCTTACCATTTGCTTCTGGATCTTTCTAAGAAAAAACAGTTTTCCGTTATTCAATACAAAATCCCAAAGTATGTGGAAAAATACAAAATCCCATAATCTTAGGAGACAAAAAGCTAGGATGTCAGTGTCTGCTGGGGATTAAACAAAGCAGCCTGCAGGACAGAGCAGTTATGTTATTGTATTGTAGCCCATTACATTTATGGCCATATTCAACTTTGAACTTTATTAACGCAGGTTACAAAGATTTAGTACACCTTTATTGAAAACAAAGTTACAGGAAAGCCTCCATGAAATGAAACATTTACCAAAGTGTCTTGTTAGAAGGAGGGGTAAGCCCTTAGTTGTTTAGACAGGGAAGGCTGACCTCGGAAAAACAAGGGTGAGCACTCTCTGACCCTATTACATTAGAGTGAGGAACGATGAAGGCTGCCCCCTTCTGCCATTACTTTTTGTTTTCCATATACAGCCCCTTGTTGCATCAATCCATCTGGATGGGGAGGTGGAGCGGGTGACCTCTTGGAGACAGAGAAGACAAACTGGCATTGTTTGAAGATGATATTCTGTTAACTCTCCTGCCCCCGGAGGAATCCCTTTCTAAGATCTGGTCCATTTTGGCACAGTCTGAAAGACTAGCAGGCTCTGCTTGAATTCTACAAAAACTGAAGTCATTACATACAATTTTAACCCTTCCCATGCTCTCTGAACCCAGTTCACATTCTGGTGAACCAGGAATGCTATTAAATATTTGAGTATTACTTTGACAAAACATTTAGATCATCTGGACAATCTTAATTTGGAACCCTTACTGATGCTGTACAGCAAGATTTGCAAAGTTGGACTCAAAGTCTCCTTGCCTTTTTTAATCGAACTGAAGCAGTTCAGCAAAACATTCTCTCACAAATATCGTTTTTTTTTTTTTTTTACAGACTCTCCCTATCTTGCCAAGTAAACCTTATTTTCAAGCCTGTGACAAATATATTGCATTTTTATATGGGGGGGGGGGACCTGCCCCTGCATTCAATTTAAGTATTACAACTACACAAAGATAAGGGGGGACTTGATCTTCCCAATCTTTATAACTGTGCAGTGATTTCACATTTGCACACAGTCTGTTTATGGAGCACCAGCTCATATTCTGCCCACTGGAAAATGGTAGAGTTTCATTTGAATGATTTTCACTTGTTAAATAAATATTTACATGCCTCTCCCCAGGCTGTGTCCTGTATGCGGACTTCCTCTGCTTTAGTATTCCCACATTGAAGGTTTAGCAGTCCCTGTCTCATACTTCAGCATCCCAACCTCTCAGACAATGGCTCCAGGCCCTCCCTTATAGTTCTGTTTTCCCTTTGAATAAGATGAAAACAACTTTACTTCGAAGGAACTGGCAAGCGATTACACATATTCATTAAATGTTGGACCACAATGGTGTACTCCCCTTTGAGACACTGCAAAGAAGCTACTCCCTCCCCAATCGGGATTATTTAAAATTCTTATAATTGCAATCTTTTTTGCAGCATTCTTTTGCAATGGTAATAATCCTTCCTGAAGAGAGAGGCCTCCTTGCCACATTACTAAAGGACTTGCAGAAGTAAGAGGAACTCTGGTAATGCCTCATGGGCAACCTGTACAAAGGCCTCCAGGAATTTACCCATCATTCCACTAGTCCTAGTCTTCATAGGCGGAATACAGAGCTTAGTGCAGAATATCCCCTTGACAGCTGGCTACAATATTCTCTTCCTCCACTTGGGCCCCTATCTCTGTGAATTCTCCTGGAAATGCAGGTCCAGATACTTCTGAACCGCAGCAGTTCAGGGAAAATTTATGGAAAAAACATGGGGCATGCTGGTATGGTGTGGAACCTTTCGTGCCAATGATGCACATGTTTTCTGGGACTGCCCACTCCAGTCTGAGTATTTGGGAGGGGTGTCGCAGGCTTTGTTCCCTTTTTGATGCTCCTGATCTGGTTACCCCTTCCATGATTCTTGTTTGTTTATTTGTTTCTTTGAATTTTATTAACTGGATAGGCCACCGAGACAAAGTGTCCCATTTTCAGGGACAACCTGGAGTTAATAAGACATACAGTAGCAAATTTGTACCCATACAGAAGGTAATATACAAAGTCACACAAGTATAGTAGGCACATACAGACCCATGCAGAGACAACATACAAAGTCATACATACGTGTATATTGTCCCTTCTAGTGAGGTCTTCCAGCTCTGCCACTTTTTGTGTTAAGTTCTGAAGTTGTTTATCATGCAGAGTTTGGTTTTTTTAAATTGGACCTTTTTTTTAATCACTCTGCTTATTTACCTTACCATCCCCGCCCTCCACTCAATCAGATCTCCTCATGCCTCGCTGCATCTCTCCCTTATTGCCCAGGAGTCTGCGCCTTAGAGTGCAACCAATCACTCATGAGATCCCCTTAATACCCCTGGATAAGCCCCCCTGGGCAGGGCAAGGAAAGGTCTCCCCCTTACCTTATCCCCAAGCCATGGTAGAGTGGGTGGCGCACATTAAAGTCTGCCCCCGATGACAACTTTGGAGGATGCACTGTCGGCTGCTGGAGGGGTCATCACCTAGGAGTGACGCGGTCCATTTTCCATTTTTTCTAGTGCTCCACAGTTGCCCACGCTCGTGGAGAGCCAATTGGGAGGTGTGCATCGAGACACAGCTCCTCCCAGGGCTCTCAGCTGAGGTCTGCCCTTTCCATCGCTTGTCCCAGACTGCACTGCCAAGTCCAGGTTCAGCCGGGAGATGGCAGTATTGCAGTGGGACTAGAACTAATCCCTCCCCAGAGAGGGAGTGCCACCTCTGGGTGCTCAATCCCTCTCTCCCCCTGCTGACCCCCGGTGGCCTGAGTCCATTCCCGGACCCGGATCGCCAGCGGGAAGTGAGGTGTGGCATCTAGCGCCTCAACCCACAGTGCCACTGGGCCAGCAAAATTGGACCCTTTATATCCTCAATTTGAGGAATCCTGTCCTCAAGACCTTGAGTTTGTATAGCTAGGCTCTCTAGATCCAGAATGCTGTCAGTCATATAGACCTATCTCCTTGCTCAATGCTGATTACAAAATTCTTGCCAAGGTTCTAGCAAATAGGCTGGAAAGAACTTTGCCAAAATTAATCAAGACCAAAATGGATTCATCAAAGGGAGGAAGATAACAGAAAATATCAGATGGACAATTAATATAATATTAAATATAAAAAACAATAATACCATCCTCTTCATGGTCGATGCAGAAAAGGCATTTGACCATGTAGAGTGGAGCTTCATTATTTCAACACTACGAAGAATGAATTATGGGCCAAATTTATAAACTGGATTAAAATTCTATACCATGCACCAACAGCACAAATTATAGTAAATAATATTACTTCTCCTTCTTTTGAACTCACATGGGGTACTAGACAGGCTTGTCCCATTTCACTGTTAATGTTTGCCTTAGTTATAGAGCCTGTAGAAGAAGCAATAAGAAATAACCCTTTAATTAGTGGCATCCAACATAACAATAAAGAATACAAACTAAATCTATACATAGATGATGCTTTGCTATATCTAACTGCCAAGAATCATTAGAAGAATTTACTTGAATTACAGATGACTATAGGTAAAGAGTCGGGATATAAAATTAACTTCCAGAAAGAAAAAGTTACTCACCGTAGTAATCTTATTTCTTCCAAGTGATACTCAGGTATTCAGAAGTCTTGCAGTGACCCTTTAAGACAGAGCTGCCCAGAGAGATGGAACACATGCAAATGATGGAATATTTTGCGCATGCCACTTATTCAAATGCTGCCTTCTACTAACTGTCTTAGTTCTAAACCCTCAGATTTCCTAGAAGCCTGGAAAGACAGGCCCACGAGGACTAAATGTAATAATAATAATAACAATATTAATCAATAAATTACTGTAGGAACTCCCTTAACACCCAAATAAGGCCTCCAACAGGAGGGCATAAAAATATGAAAGAATACCCCTGAATGTCAGAATCACCTGAAAAGGGGAAACAACAGAAGTGAACACAATCACAAGATATATACCAGAGTGTGGAATAGATACTCCTGAGGACGCAGTGTTTTTAGGAGTGCAGAGGCTACTGGTTTTAGAAGGGGAGGCAGGGTGGGGAGTTCTGAATACCTGAATATCACCTGGAAGAAACAAGATTACTACGGTGAGTAACTTTTTCTTCTTACCCCAGTAATACTCAGGTATTCATAACTCTTGCAGACTAAAAAGCAATATCTTTGGAGGTGGGCACAGAACCTGCTTTGGAAACAGACTCTGCAGGACTGCTGTACCAAACCTAGCATCACCTCTGAACTGAATATCCAGACTCCAATGCTTTGTAAAGGTGTGTACTGTTTTCCAGGTAGCTTCTTTACAGATGTCCACCAAAGGAACATCCCTGGCAGCTGCTATAGTAGCAGCTGTACCCCTTGTGGAATGGGCTCTCAACCCTGTTGGGGGCTCCTTTCCAGCCTAGAGTAACAAAACTGGATATATTTTACTATCCATGAATTTAAACTAAACTGGACAAATATGATTGCAAAAGCTTTCAATCTACCATTTAAGTTTGGCCAGGTCAACATGGCTAACGCTACTGGACCTGTTAAATCTTATGAATCTTATGAATCCAGCAAGAAATGGACCTTTTGATGCTGAGTTACCCATTCCTTTATCCTTACAAGTCAGGAACAGCTGTTTTCTGTCCTGCCTATGGACTTCAGTGGCTGTCAAGTAGTAGCTAAGAGCTCTTTTGACATCCAGAGTATGGAGTTTCCTTTTACCAGAACTAGAGTGTTCAGTGAAAAATACAAGTAAGGTAATGGTTTGGTTCAAATGGAATTTAGAAACCACTTTAGGAAAAAACTTCCTGTTTGTTCTCAGGACCACTTTGTCTGTAGAATGAAATGTAGTCCTATTCAATGCCACAAGGAAAACAGTTTTTCATGTGACAAATTTCAAATGAGCTGAAGACATAGGTTCAAAAGGGGAAACCATGAGCCTAGTTATGCACATATTTAGGTCCCATGCTGGCACTGGTTCCCTGTGAGGGGGGTACAAATGGGTCAAGCCCTTAAAGAACTTTTTGAAGATGGGGTCTAAGGCCAGAGAAACATTCTGTCCAACTGAAATGTATGCAGATGCTGTGGTCAGGTGGACTTTTAAGGTACTGGACTGCAAGCCCAGTGAACGCAAATAGGTAAGATAGTCCAGCACAGCTGGGACACCAGTCTGTGCTGGTATCACTCTTCTGGTTGAACACCAAATAGAAAACCTTTTCCATTTTGCAGCATAGGTTTTCTTAGTGGAGGACTTCCTGTAACCCCCTTAAAATGTCCAAGACATTTTAGAAAGATGCAAGCCTACATATTCTAGGTTCTCAAAAACCCTGCTTTGAGCCTGAGTGACTTGAGGTTTGGGTACAGGAGCCTCCCCTAATTCGAGGTTAGTAGACTGTGCTTCTGAGGAAGGTGTACTGGCTCAGTCACAGACATGGAGAATAGTAGAGTGTACCATGGCTGTCTGGCCCAGTCTGGTGCTATTGAGACCACTGTTGCTCAACAGAAACATAGAAACATAGAATTTGACAGCAGATAAGGACCGCTTGGCCCACCTAGTCTGCCCATTTTCCTACCTAACAGATAAGCTGCAGATCCTAGTTAACCAACAGCTTACTTCCTCCTACCCCCCACTAGGACTGCCTTATGCCTGTCCCATGCATTCTTGAAGTCCCCCACTGTTCTTGACTCCACTACCTCCTCAGGAGGCTGTTCCATTCATCCACAACCCTCTCAGTGAAAAAATACTTCCTCACATTACCTCTGAGCCGTCCCCCTTCTATCTTCAAATTGTGCCCCCTTGTTCTTGCACATCTCTTTTTCTGGAAGATGCTACCCTCTTGGACTTTGTTAATTCCTTTGAGGTACTTGAAAGTTTCTATCATGTCCCCTCTCTCCCTTCTTTCCTCAAGGGTATACATATTAAGCTCCTTTAGCTCCTTCATTACACAGACTATCCCAGACAAACGGACTCTCTTCTCTCTCCAGTCACGGACAGGGTCCCTCAAGGATCTATTCTTGGGTCCCTGTTTTTCCTCCATCTTTATAAAATGACCTGCCTCAAAATTGTGGGGAAGGATCAGTACAGCCTTATGCTGACGATGCCATTCTTTACTGTCATGGCACAGATGTCTCCTCTATAAGTGTCAAGCTGGAAAATGACTTCCAGCAACTGGAAAGCTGGTTCAAAGAGAACCTGCTGGTACTGAATATGAATAGAAACATAGAAACATAGACTTTGACAGCAGATAAGGACCACTTGGCCCGCCTAGTCTGCCCATTTCCCTACCTACAGGATAGGCCGCAGATCCTAGTTAACCAACAGCCTATTTCTTCCTACCCCCACAAGAACTGCCTTATGTCTGTCCCATGCATTCTTGAATTCTCCCACAGTTTTAGACCCCACAACCTCCTTAGGAAGGCTGTTCCATGCATCCACTACCCTCTCTGTGAAAAATACTTCCTCACATTGCCCCAGAACCACCCCCCATCTTTAAATTGTGTCCCCGTGTTCTTGCAGTCTCTTTTTCTGAAAGATGCTACCCTCTTGGACTTTGTTGATTCCACTGAGGTACTTAAAAGTTTCTATCATGTCCCCCCTCTCCCTTCTTTCCTCAAGGGTATACATATTAAGCTCCTTTAGTCTCTCCTCATACGGCTTCTCTTGCAGACCCTGCACCATTTTAGCTGCCCTCCTCTGGACTGCCTCTATCCTATGTCCTTGTGGAGATGGGGTCTCCAGAACTGGACGCAATACTCCAGATAGGGTCTCACCAACTGTCTGTACAGAGGGATTACAACTTCCTGTTTTCTGCTGGTGATGCCTCTCCATATGCATCCCAGTATCCCCCCAGCCCTCCCTACTGCCTTCTCACATTGCTTGCTAACCTTAAGGTCATCTGATATAATTACCCACAGGTCCCTTTCCTTTTTTGTTGTTGTTACTACCTACCCCCCATTGGGTAATCTTCCCCTGGGTTCTTGCTTCCCAGGTGCATTATTTTGCACTTCTTTGCATTGAATCCTAGCTGCCATACTTCTGACCATTCCTCCAACCTTGCCAAGTCCCTTCTCATCCTTTCCACGCCTCCTTGTGTATCAACCCTGTTGCAGATCTTTGTGTCATCTGCAAAGAGGCATACTTTTCCTTCCAGTCCCTCTGCAATGTCACTTATAAAGACATTAAAAAGGACTAGACCCAGTACTGAACCCTGTGGTACCCCACTAGTAAACCCTCTTTCTTCAGAGTGGACTCCATTTTACAATTACCTTCTGTGTCCTGTTGTCCAGCCAATGTTTTACCCAGGCTACCACCCTGGGACCTACTCCCAGGCTGGTTAATTTGACTATTAATCTTTTGTGTGGGACTGTGTCAAATGCCTTGCTAAAGTCTAGGTAGGCCACGTCCACAGCCCCTCCCTGGTCTACTACTTTGGTCACCCAGACAAAGAAGTCTATTAGATTCGTCTGACATGACCTTCCCGATGTGAACCCATGCTGCCTTGGGTCCTATGCCCCACTGGCCTCAAGGTACTCAACAATTCTTTCCTTCAGAAGTGACTCTATCACTTTCCCTACCACAGAGGTCAAACTGACAGGTCTGTAGTTTCCTGCCTCTGTCTTGGTCCCACTTTTGTAAAGGGGAATCACATCCGCCTTCCTCCAGTCCTCGGGTACCACACCATCCTCTCATGATTTATTAAAAAGAGTAGTCAGTGGTTTCACTAGTTCCCTCCTTTTAATTCTTTTAGAATTCTGGGGTGAATTCCATCAGGCCCCATTGCTTTGTCCATCTTCAGTTTTAGGAGGTCTTTCAGAACCCTTTCTTCTGTGAAAGGGCTGGGACCGACCCCCTATCAAGAGTGCCTCTGTTAATTGGATTATGCACTTCCCCCTCCTCTTTTGTGAATACTGAGCAGAAATATTCATTCAGTATCCCTGCTTTTCCACTGTCCCCACCCTCTGCCCACCCACCATTCATTCTATTCAGCCTCACTATCCCTCCCTTTATCTTTCTACGCTCTCTGATGTACCTATAAAAGGTTTTATCCCCCTTCTTAACCGAGTAGGTTATCTTTTCCTCAGTTTGGGCCTTTGCTATTCTGACTTCCCTCCCTTCCTGCTTCCTTCTGCCTTAACTAGTACAGCTCTCTGTCCTGCCCCTTCTGTGTTTCCTTATACTTCCTGAATGCTATCTTTTTCTCCCTGACTTTCCCAGCCACCTCTTTTGAGAAACATAGTGGCTTTTTCTTTCATTTTGATTTCTTTATTTGCTTCACACAAAGGCTTGTTGCCTCTGTGATGGCAGTTTTGATGATTCCCTATTGTTGCTCCACCCCTCCTTCTGCCTGTTTGCTAGTGCTTTTCTGAGGCATTCTCCCATCTTGCCAAAGTCAGCCCTCCTGAAGTCCTGTACCCTCACTTTTGTATGGCTTGACTCTGTAGCTGAGTTTATCGTGAACCACATTGTTTAATGGTCACTTGTTCCCAGATGGCAACCCACTTCTAGATCTGAGATCCTCTCACTGCCCCCATTTGAGAGTACGAGGTCTAAGATTGCTCCCTCACGAGTGGGTTCTGAAACTAGCTGTCTGAGGCGTGCCACCTGTAGGGCATTGAGAATGGCCCTGCTCTTGGATGTGGCTGCAGCAAATGTGCTCCAGTTAACATCTGGCATATTCAGGTCTCCTATCAACAATATCTCCTCTTTCTCTGCCATCCTAAGAATGCCTTCTATCATATCCTTGTCCATTCCCTCCCCCTGACATGGGGGTCTGTGCACAACCCCTGTGCGGATTGTGGTGCCCTTTCCAGTCTCCAAGGTGACCCACAGTGCCTCCTCTCCTCCCTGTTTACTCTTCTGTTCAGTTGCTTTTATCCCTTCCTTTACATAAAGAGCTACTCCTTCCTGTCTTCTCTCCTGCCTGTCTCTCCTGTAGGTTATGTACCCTGGTATGTTAACATCCCAGTCATGGTTCTCTGTGTACCATGTTTCTGTGACTGCTACGATATCCAGGCATCCCTCTTCCATCAAGGCCACCAGCTCAGGGAGCTTGTTGCCCAGACTACAGGCATTGGTACTCATTACCCTCCATTTCCTGATGGCCTTACTCCTTTTTGCCCCATCCCTGTCCTTCTTGCCTTTGTCACTTTCCCCATTTACCCCTGCCCTTCTCCCTATCGCCACCTCTATGTTGGTGTTTACCGTACTTACTACCGTGATTTTTTGGGGGGCTAGGATTTCCCTGCTCCTTTCCAGTGCCTCCCCCTTGGCTAGTTTAAATGCTTGCCAATGAAGCATTTAAACCTATCACCTAGGATCCTGGTTCCCCTCCTGGACAGATGCAGCCCATCATGCCAGTATAGGCTTGCATCACTCCAGGTGGACCCCCAGTCCCCAATGAAGTCAAATCCCTGAGCTCTGCACCAGTTTTTCAACCACTGATTGAATCACATGGTGCAGAACACCCTAGCCTCTCCTACGCCATAGATGGGCAGCACCTCCAAGAAGGTTACCGTGCGTGCTACCTCCCCCCCGAACAACGTCACTGATCTTTTGTACTGGGATAGTTTGATGTCCACATAAATATTGTGTACTTACAGCTGCCTCTCTCTCTCTTCTACCTTAGATTGGACCTCAGGACCGCCCAGCCATGTGCCTCGTTGGCACGGCTCAGGGCTCCCTGACGCCACCACCAGCTGCCAAAAAACCCCTCTCAGTAGCCGGGCAAGGACTTCTCTGGGCTGAGGAAGCAGGGATCCACTGTGATTGGCCGGCCAGGCTCTGAGACGCTTGCCCATTGACCTCCGGTTCCAGTCACTGTATTTCTATTGGTTCCATTGATAGTGTGCTGTGCTGGGCTCGGAGCCCATTCACTTGCACTGCTCTCGGACAAATTTTTTGCCTGGACACTCTCTTTGCCTCATTTTACAATTAGATCCGACCTGCTTGTCTGTTGTACTGCACTAGTCTGCTCACATGTTTTTCCCAAGAAAATTGATTCTGAATTTGGCGTTTTATTTACTGCATTTACTAGTACTGTGTAGGCTTTAGAATTGCTATATTATTCACTACTAATGTTTAATTACCCATTAGACACTAGAGCTTATAGACTGTTACCACTAGTATTTACTGAATTTCAACTAAGCTCTCTGTAATTCTTGTATGTTTACCCTGTACCTTGGTTTCTCTCTGTCTAGCCCAATTCCCTGACTATTTCCTCTTGCCTTCTCAGTGAATGGCCTGCCTGCACATCCCTGCTTGAACCCTGCTCTCTAGCCTCTCCGTTTCCATCTCCCTGTACGAACCCCCCACGCTCATAGGAGCATTCAGCCCCCCCCTGCCCAAACCTGAACCCCGTGTGTGAGACCCACGGCCTGCTCACTGCTTCCCTAGGTGCTCTGTCTCTCCCCCCCGGAAGCGGAACCTCCAAGCGTGCCTTTCGCTATCTCCCTCTGCTTTCCTATCTCCCTGGCTGCCTACTGCTGCCCGCTTAACCACTTGCCCAAATCCATCGCCATCTTTCCTCGCTAAAAACATCTTATTCCCCTGATAGCCTCCTGTTGATCACCGACTCTGCTTAAACCTTTCCTGCCCTACCGGCGCCAGCCCCTTCGATCACATTAAAACCTGATAGTTTCTCTGGTGGCTCCCCCCAACCCCGCTACCACTAAGGACTCCCTTTTCATTCATTTTAACTATCTCTTTGTTCTCTGCCTTGCGATTCACCTGCTCTACACCACATCCTCCTCCACCAGCTTCTTCTGCCCCCTCACCACCTGAACAACGTCACTGATCTTTTGTACTGGGATAGTCTGATGTCCACATAAATATTGTGTACTTACAGATGCCTCTCTCTCTTCTACCTTAGATTGGACCTCAGGACCGGCCAGCTGTGTGCCCCGTTGGCACAGCTCGGGGCCCCCCCCGATACCACCACCAGCCACTGAAAGACCCCTCTCAGTAGCTGGGTAAGGACTTCTCTGGGCCGGGGAAGCAGGGATCCGCTGTGACTGGCCAACCGGGCTCTGAGACGCTCGCTCATTGGCCGCCAGTTCCAGTCACTGTATTCCTATTGGTGCCATTGATAGTGTGCTGTGCTGGGCTCAGAGCCCATTCACTTGCACTGCTCTTGGACTAATTTTTACGCCCACCCCCCCGACCTTTATTAAATAGGCCCTTCGGCCCGCCTCTGCTCATAGGAACCGCTCCCTAACCAAACATCCAACCTGTTCCCACAGCCTAGTTCCCTCCCCCCCTCTCCGCGGCTCTGCCTGACTGCCCTCTCTGCTCAACTAAGCATGCCCCTTCAAACCTCCACAATCTCTATCTTAGTTTTTCCCTCTACCTATTTCTATTATTTGCCCTCATCCTCCGTCTGACACCTCTAGTACTTAGAACTGTGCTGTCCTACCAAAAATACCTTCCCATGGAAACCTCCTCTTGTCTTTTCTATTTCTCTCCCTTTTCTATCCACTGTGCCAACTTCTTCTCTCCTCCTACTCCTCGCAACCTCCCACTGTAAGCATCTTGATATCCTACCTTCAATATGAAACCATGGAAAATACTCTTTATCTCTATCTGAGGAACCCCCTTACTAAGGACTGGGTGCAAAAGGCCACACTGGCTGGAAAGAGCATATTTGAACACCTGTCATTAGCCACCCTCCTCCGTTGGGACCCTAGGCGACTACACTGTATCCAAACCTGCAATAAGCAGAGGAAAAACGTGTCATGCTATGAGCTTCGGGAGCTATCCCTCAAACTCCTGCTCCTCCTCCTTCTTATGTCAGGTGGGATCCACCCAAACCCTGGCCCTATCTCAAACAGGTTAATAAAGCCTGCAAAAACTGAAAAGGGGCTCTCCATTGCTACCCTAAATATCTGCAGCCTCCTTCCTAAGCTGGCATCTCTTCAAGCATTTATTGGACAACATAATCCTGACATATTAGCTATTGTTGAGACCTGGCTAACACCTAGCACTCCAGATCATGCAATCTCGCTTCAAGGCTACAACCTCTTCAGACTTGACCGGTCTAAAAGAAAGGGGGAGTTGTGTTATCTATATTAAGGACTACCTCTCTTGCCACCCTGCCAGATTCTCCCCAGAAAACACCCTAGTGCAACTTCCCCATGTCAAGCTACTCCTTGGTGCCCAAAACAAAGTACTAACAGTGGCTGCAGTCTATATCCTCCCTAAAGACCCTCGAGCCAGGCTCCAGACAATCCTTGAATTTGCAAGATTACAACCTCCTGACTCTGAGCTCCTCTTTCTTGGTGATTTCAATATCAATTGGCTCGCCTCTGATATCGGACCCAGCAAGGATGCTATTCTAGCAACCAACCTAACACAGATGGTCAACTCCCCTACTAGAAAAAACTACAAGACTGGAACCAGCACTCTCATTGACTGGATACTTACTAGTCACCCGGACCGGATAAAAAACACCACTGTTCTCTCCGACTCTCTCAGTGACCACTCCCCTGTGATCTGTACCTGGACAAATAAATTCCACAAACCGCCTCCCAAAACCATCCTAAGTCGAATGCTACCACATGGAAACCTCGCTAAACTAAAGACCTGCCTCCTACAACAAGAATGGTCCCCAATCTACAATACGCTGGATGTTGACACTGCCCTAGAATTCTTCATTACAACTTTCAACACTGCCTGTGACACTTACGCACCATTAAAAAAGTGAAAAATCAAAGCTCTCTCAAATCCCTGGCTAAAAGCCAAACTACTGGCTCAGCTCAAAGCACATGACCATCTTTGGGCTACAGCCAGGGCCACAGGCTCCTTAACAGACACACTAAACTACAAACAGGCACACAACCTATGGACCTCGCAAATCAGGCTAATGAAGAGCTCCTATTTCAAGAATGCTCTAGAAACCACCTGGGGTGATGGGAGATCCTTCTGGGACAATATCCGTAATATTACGGGCAAACAGTCCAAATCCTCTCCCACAGCAATGAATATTGATGGCTCCACCACCCTTGACCCAAAGACTATGGCTGATGCCCTAAATAAAACCTTTACAGATCTCAGTGGTGTCCTCCCTCCAGACTTCTTCCTGGACTTGTCCGTACCAAAACTCGTATCCCACATCACCCCACCAGACCAACCGCTATTTCATTTTAAAATAGTAAAGACATGAAGCCTACACATACATAAAAAAGGCCTGCTCTAAATCTAGAAATAGCAGTGACACCATTGATCTAAAACTTCTGTCTCTCACCTCGGAAGAAGTGATCCACCACCTCACCAAAATTCTCAACCTCTCCCCTTGCCAAAGTCAATTTCCTAACATATGAAAGGCCGCAATAGTCACACCAGTGCACAAAGGGGGTGACAAATCCACACCAGGGAACTATCGGCCCATATCTATACTTCCACCCCTCTCCAAAGCTCTTAAACGGATCGTGGCGGATCAACTATCAGGCTACCTGCAAAAGTACAATCTACTCTGCATGCAACAACACAGATTTAGGAAAGGACACAGTACATCGATGGCCTTGCTAGATTTCTCTGGAGAAGCTTACAAGGCCTTGGATAAGGGTTACTTATCCGGAGCTGTTTTCATAGACCTCACAAAAGCCTTTGACACTGTTCATCATGGCCTACTAATCTCACTTCTGCGCAATATTGGGCTAGCTGAGGGACCAGAAGCCTGGGTAAAAAGTTACCTGGCACAACGTTCACAAACAGTAAAAATCTCTGCGGTTCTCTCAGACTCTAAACCGGTCCTCTCCGGTGTCCCCCCAGGGTTCAATCTTAGGTCCTCTCCTCTTCAGCTTATTTCTAAACTCGCTTCCCAAATCCTGCCCTGAAAAATTAATACTATATGCTGATGACGCTATAATTCTCTCCTCCCATAAGGATCCCAATCCACTACGACAGAGCTTGCAGCTTGCTTTCTCCTGTGTTGAAAAGTGGTTCCATGATCACAAACTGGTCCTAAATCAAAAAAAAAATCATGCTTTTCGCCAGTCATCAAAACAGAAATAGGCATATTCCACTCACCATAAAAACTTCCCTTGGAAATACATTAGAACAAGTGAACACCTTCAAATACCTTGGTATCACTTTTGATGAATGTCTTACCTTTGTGGCCCATATTGATAACACGGCAAAAACAGTGAACCAACGCATTGGAATTCTGTACTGGAACCGTCAATTCTTCAACCAAGCTGCCTTGAGGATTACTGTACAAAGCTCCATCATCTCAATCATAGACTATGGTCTAATTGTCTATGGCTCTGCTACTACCACCACACTAAGGCGCATCTCAACAGCCCTAAACAAAACCTGTCTACTCCTCACAGGAGCACAGAGATGGACCCACACTTGTGATCTCTACACGGAAACTGGTTGGTTACGTCTCTCTAATCGCCTCATGTATCTCACCTGCATGATGGCAAAAAAATCAATCTTGGGACTCACTCCTCCATGTATCCAGGACCTACTCTGCCTGAACAATGGCACTCGTACCACCAGAAGATCTGAACACCAACCTTTCCTTGTTCCTAGATGCCGGACTGCTCAGGGACAAAGATCTTTTGCCTATCGGGCCCTTACCTGGTACAATGCCCTTAACCTATCCTCCCTATCCTCCACGTCATTGGGAGCTTTCAAATCCATGCTATACGTTCACCTCACAGCCTCCAGCTCCTGTGACTGCTTTAACTAAAGACTCTTCCCCCTGATTGCACTTACAGATGTTTCAATCAACTGCCATGACTCCTCTTTTGACAAAGACAATCTGAGTACCACTAACCTGGTCCTGTCTGCCTCTGAACTTCTTATTCTCTCTCTCTCTCTCTCTCTCTCTCTCTCTCTCCTATCTTGCTCCACCTCTCCAATCTTATTCCTTGCCCTAAAAACTGCCTCTGAGTTCCATTTTCTTTTCCGTACATGAATGTTACTGTTTTAGTGTGGCCATATTAAACTGATTACCGATTGTTTGTAATACTGTCTAGCATGTTTATGTACTTTTATGATGTGGAACCTTTGTAAAAGAGCCTTGGCTCAAAGGTATTAATTCCTAGAACAATAAACTAAACTAAAAAAAAAAAAAAAAAAAAACCAGGCCCCTCCCCAATTCCACAAACCCTTCCTGCACTGCTCTAATCCCTTTCTTAGCCAGGTCATTTGTCCCTAGGTGGACAATGACATGCAGCTCTCTCCCCTGTGCAGCTGCTCTGGCAATCCTGAGGATTCGCTCTCTGTCCCTCCAAGCCATGGCGCCAGGCAGGCACCTTACCTCCCTCTCCCCTTCCTCCCCCAGTTCTACCTTCCTAACAATGGAGTCCCCCACCAGGAGTTGTTTCCTTCCCCTGTGGGGTCCCATGCCACCCTCCTGTGGGTCTCCTTTGTGGAGGTTCCCAGCATCCTCCTAGGTCTCCACTGCAGGTGCCTCCATAGAGGAACCACACTTTGCCAGAATGGCATAGGAACTGTGGAGAGGTACAACTGGAGGGATGTGCCTCTGTTCCACCACCCTCACCCTCCCTGAGCCCACTGTGGTCCAACCACTCCTCTTTCTTGGCAACCTCTGAGGCAACGGCAGTGGCACTGGTGGTCCCTGGATGGAGGAGGAGGTCCCACAAGTCCATGCTATTCCGCCATACACCTTTTAATGCGACCTCCCAGCCTTTGCTTATCAGGACATCTTCAAATAAACCTCCTGAAGGAGTGGAATCCTTCAAATACCTGGGCATGACACTTGACGAACACTTATCCTTCAACACTCATGGTAACAACATCGTCAAGTTTACTAACTTGAAACTCTGCCTCCGCCATTGTACCTCCCCCTACCTAACACTGTGCACTAGGAAGATTATTTCCACGGCTACCTTGCTCCCTGTCTTATTCTATGACATACCTCTAATTTACTCAGCCAGGACCACCACCCTAGTCAAAATCAAACAAGCCTACCACAGGGTTGCCAGCTTCGCTGGTGCAGCTCCAACTTGAGCACACCACTGTGATGTTCTCAAAGCCCTGAACTTGCTGTCCTTCAAGCCAAGAATGGACCTCCCTGTACTTTGTACCACATTCAAACTAACCCACCTCCCTCACCCACCTGCTCTCGCTGGGTTACTCACCCGGAAATCCTTTGCCAGGACCCTACAACACTCCCACTTTCCACTGCTGACAATTTCAAAAGTTCACCTAGCCATTGGCAGGAGATCATCCACCTTCTCTGCTCCTCAAAAATGGAATTCCCTCCCACACAGCCTACTCTCCTGTATGTCCCTTCCCCTGTTTAAAAAAGTATACAAGGAGATCTTTCCTCCACCAGTCTGCGGTGGCAACTGTACCTAATTATCCATCGCAATACCCCCTTACTCCACTCACCTGCATACTTATCTCTTCTTTCTCTCCTAGCCCCTTCTCAGCAGCCCTCATCACCCCCATATCTCTCACTCACCCCTCCCTGGCTTTCATACCTGACCCTCCTCTCCTGTGCTCCCTCCTCTACCCCCACGCTGTCTCTACCTCCTCTCCCTTCTGTTTCCTCCACTAATCATCCCCGCTCTACTATCCCAACACTTAAAACCCTCCCCTTCCCTGTCTTCTCCCTTGCCTCCTCATTAACCTTCTTGGCTTTCCTTGCTTTCCTAAACCATCCTGGCTTTCCTGTCTCTTGAATGAAACCCCTCCCCCACCTCCTGTTCTAACCAACTATAGTATTATGTAAATACTACGTAAAAATGTAAAATTTTTCAATACTAACAGTGAAATAATGTTCATTATGTATGATTGTATGATGTTTGATGTATGATTCTCTAAGCCTGTGCAAAATTCCCCTGCATGATCTCTGTGGTTTCCAGCCTCCTACACAGATAGTCCCAAGTTCTATCTAAGCCTGTCAGCACTGGACCCTATCATTGACTTATCAACTGTGGCCCTCCTGGACCATCCTGGGATCAATGAATTAAAGCCGAGGCACTGCCTGCCAGCTCATTCATCACACCTGTAGCCTGCCTACTACTACTACTACTACATGATGCATCTCTTTTTATCTCATCCTACTATACTTATTCTATGGAACGTTTTTACTAATGTATAATGTTTCTAGCGTGGAATTGTCTTATTCTTCGGGTCGCCCCTGAAAAAGGGACATGCTTGTCTCAGTGGGCTCACCCAGTTATCAAAATTCAAATAAATAAATGCTGACTGGGACTTGAGCAATGCTCTGTACACCAGAGGGGAAGGGAGGGAGGAAGGAAGGAAGGAGGGGGAAGGCATACAAGTGCCTCCCTCACCAATTCAGAGCCAGAGTATCCAGGGGGACTGTTCCCCAATCTGATGGTCTGCAACAGTACTGTGGCAGGTGGTGGTTCTGGTGGGATGCAAACAAGTCTACCTCTGGGGTGCCCCACCTGCTGAAGATCACTTGCACCATCTGACTGTTCAAGGACCATTCGTAGTTTGCCTGGTTGATTTGACTCAAGGTGTCTGCCAAGGTATTACCCTTGCCTGGCAGATGAATAGCCAGCAGGGCAACCCCCAAGGAGTACACTAGACTCCATATTTTCATGACGTCTGTGCAAGGAGGATTTGACCTCATCTCTCCCTGCTTGTTAATGTAGCACACTGTGGTGGTATTGTCTGTTCTGAGCTGTACCACCTTTCCCTGTACTAGCTGTGTGAAAGCCTTTAGTGCCAGTAACACTGCTCTTAGCTCCCACAGGTTTATGTGCAGGAGTGACTCTGAACTTGAACCTGTGCCTTGGGTGGTGTGAACCCCCAGATGAGGGCCCCACCTTAGTGGAGATGCAACTGTTGTCAGAACAACTGATGGGGACTCTTGTTGAAAAAAGGAACCCCTTCCCTTAGGTTGGTTTTCTCTTTTCACCATTGGAGGGCCAGTAATAATGCCTTTTTTTTTTTTTTTTTTACCGGAATTAGTTTTGACAGAGAGGATACTTTCTCTGACACTGGTGCCCCAAGGTGAAATTGAATATCCTTCATCTGGAACCTGGATTCCAGGACTGTGCCAGTGGCAGCTGTCATGTGGCTCAGTAAGTGAAGAAACTGTCTTGCAGTTCTTGGTTTGTTCAGGTTGAAATAAGCCTGCTGTCAGTGGAATACTTCTTACCCTGTCCTGAGGCAGGTGAGCCCTGCCTTGCAGGGTATTTGCCTCTGCTCCCATGGACTGCTGTGCCTGAGTAGGCTGAAGGACAGACTTTTTTTTTTAAGAACCTTAGAGACTCCAGGAGCCTCCGGGTGAGTTGCAAATGCTCCCTCACTTGCTGGGGTGATTCTCCAACTACCAGCCAGTCATCTAAGTATAGGAAAACTATGACACCTTGTCTTCGAAGGTGTGCTACAACCACTGACAAGCACTTTGTGAACAGTCTCAGAGCTGAAGTGAGATCGAAAGGCAAGATTGAGACCTGGTTGTGACCTGATGTGAGTCTGAACCTGAGCTGAGACTCCCTTATGGGGATGTGGAAATAGGCATCTTTTAGGTCCAGTGATGCCAACCAATCCCCTTTTTTGGAGTGTTGGCAGAATCAATGCCAAAGTCACCATTCTGAACTTTGGCTTTGTCAGATGCCTGTTTAGTACCCTGAAGTCTAAGGATAGGTCACCACTCCCTATTTTTCTTTGTGGTAAGGAAGTATCTTTTCCAGGAAATTTCCCTCTACATTTGTAGATGGTTTGAAAACTTTTGTTGGTGGAAGAATTTAAAACTCAGAGACGGCCTTCCTACAGGTAGTGGGGAGACACCTGGGGAGACATGTCAGAGTGTCTGTTTTGTTTGAGGCCTGGCCTGGGACTGGGAACCATGCCTGGGCTCCCTTATGCCCCTGCTGAAGTACCCTTGCTGTGGGTACTGCTGATTCGGAGGCACAGCCATGGCCTGACAAAAAAGGCTTGCTGTGAAATAATCTGCCTCTGCCTCCCCTAGGTTTTAGTGGAAGGGGAAGCCCTTTCTTATGCAGAATTGCTTCTATAAGTGGATTTGTATTCATCCACCTTTTCCATGTAAACCTCTGTCTTTTCTCAAAAGAGGGAATTACTCTCAACTGAGAAATCCATAGCCTTGGTTTGGGTAGCCTGAGTGAGGTTTGTGGCTAGCAGCCAGGAAAACCTCCTCTGAACCACTTCCAATTGCCATCCATCTGGCAGCAGTGTCATTAGAGTCAGCCATTTAAACTGGTATTTGGCTGCTCCAAAACCAAATTTAGCTGTTTCAGCTAGATAATCTGACAGGGGAGTCTGGGCCTTGACTGCCAGAGCCAGGATAGACTGCCATTGTGACTTTTGTTATGGAGCAGCATAGGCTTGCAAGTGTGCCTGCCTGATGCTGAAGTCATTGTTAGGCGGATGGGATGCCAGGGGTACCTCTGCTTTGTCACAGGCTGTCATTTGTACCACTCCTTGGTGGACAGGATGGGAGAATAAAAATTCAGCTCCCTAACTACCCAGCTGCTATTTCTTATCCAACCTCTTATCAAGCGCGGGGAACAGAGCTTGGAGTTTGTATATTGTGTACAATATTCAGCTTCCTCCTCATCCTCAGTCACGTCACTGGTGTGTCACAATGTGAAGTGTGAGGAATAAACCTCAGATGCTCTGTGGGGACAGCCGAGCTCCCATTCAATGGAAACCCCAGGTAAAATAGGTTTCCCTTCCTCATATTCTTCCTCTTAAATAACAGGAAGACTGAGCAGAGAAAACAGGCTGCTTTGCAGGGGTCTGCTGCTGAAAGGCAGATAGTCAGTGTAAGTCTGAATGACCTTAGAGGCCTGTGCAATTTCTGCAGGAGCTGGCAGGCTTTATAGCAGGCACAGAAGTCCCCCAAAACTATCTAGCAGGGGGTTGTGCGTGCTTAGTTTTCTTTGATTTCTTTGAGGGAGCCGAGGAGTCAACCAGTTCAGCAAGCCTCTTATGAACTGCTTGTATACCTGTCTCAGGGGTAGCAGTTGCAGTAGTTGCTTCTGTGGTTCCACCCACAGTAATTTAGGATGTCGGCTGTTCAGAGCTTGAGGGACCCTTAGGTGGTGATGGTTTTCTCTTTAGCCTTATCCAGGCATTTGTAAATAGTTCTCAGGACATGTATTGCAGATTTCACTCTGCTTTAAATGTTCATGTGTTACCAAAATTTCACCACACTAAGTTTATTTAGCAGCTGCAGTCGGTTCCGGAACCAATGAGGAACCAATCGGAAACCAGGAACCAAGGTAAAAATGAGCCAAGGCTATTGGTTCAGAAACCGGTATTAGTGGTTCTTAAAACAAGTTAAAATAATAAAATTAAACATAACTAATGGAGTTTTTCAGTCAGGGAACTCCAATAAATATAAAATAAACCTCGGTTTACCCCCGGTTATACCAAACCAGGAGAAACCGAGAAAACTTACACTCTGAACACTAAAACTATGGTTTCACTTAAAATTACAAAAAGTAAAAGGCAGCAAATGAAATGTAAAGAATACTTATATGTATTTTATAAGTCTTCTTATGGCAGAACAAGATAAGGAGAGGATCTCTGAGCGTCTAGTCTTGACAGGCGGAGAAAGAAATCTGAGGGGTTTAGAACTAAGGCAGTTAGTAGAAGGCAGCATTTGAATAAGTGGCATGTACAAAAGATTCCATCATTTGCATATGTTCCACCTCTCCGGACAGCTCTATCTTAAAGGGTCACTGCAAAAGTTATGAATACCTGATTATTACTGGGGTAAGAATCACTAATTCTCAACTTAAATAATTCTAACATACAACTGTCAAAGAACTGTTCATGCCCAATAGCAGATTCTTTTAAATATTTAGGTATAATGATTTCTAATTACTTAAATGATTTATGTAAACAGAATTTAGAATCACAATTACAAGAGATAAAAAAGAATTTGGAATGTTGGTGTTTTTTCCCTCTAACTCTTATAGGTAGAGCTAACATCATAAAGATGCAGATACTACCTAAAATATTATGTATATTCCAAACCCTCCCAATTAAGATCCCATTGGATTATTTTAAAAGACTTAAAAAAAATAACTACAGACTTTATCTGGTGAAATAAAAACCTAAGAATATCAAATAAACTAGTAATGCCAAAAGAATATGGTGGTCTGTCACTCTCTGACTTTTATAAACACTACCTAGTCTCACACATTACCATAATCTGGAGCTGGCTTAACTACCACCAATTTCCCTGCACAACAGTGGAAATGAAAAACTGCTATGTACGACAATATTAGCCTCCCAAATTTACTATTTTCTGGATATTATAAAGACAAAAAAAATAATGATAAAGGAAACCAGACTACAACTGTAACAATTCAGTCCTGGTTTGAAATTCATAAGATCCTAAAATTTAACATAGGTGTAACCCAATTTTCACCAATATATAATAACTATTATTTTATCCTCTCAATAAACAATAAAACATATAAAGAATGGCACAACCATGGATTATACGAATGTAGCCAGCTTTTCCATAATGATCAATTTAAAACTTTTGATCATATAAAACTCCAATATAATATACCAGATAAACATCACTATAAATATTTACAAATTAAACACTTTATTATTAAAACCAATGGAACCCTGAAACTTTTATCTACTCCCATTTTAGATATATTACTAGAATAAAAAGTGAGTAAAAATGTAATTTCAAAATTATATGCCAGTTTATTCTTTACAACAATACCACACCTAAAAGAACTAAAACAAAGATGGAGTAAGGATTTAGATATAGAACTTTCAGATGAAGTATGATCCTTTAAACCGTCGCTACCTTTTACCAATATGAAGTCTCGTAAAATGCAGCAAATACATTATATAGGATCTACCTTACCCCGCATAAACTTCATAAAATGAATTTCAACATACCAGATAAACGCCCCAGGTGCACCAACACATCATGCACCTTGATTCACTTAATTCACCAATGTCCATACCATTCAAACTTCTGGTCTAAAATTCTCCAGATAATAAATAAAACACTAAGTAAAGCCACTCAAAATACATTACTATTTACTTTTTTTGCAGCTCAAGAAGATACAGTGGACATTGATCAATATCAGCAAACTTCTCACAATAGCTATGATACTTGAAAAGAAATGCATATTGCTAAAATGGAAGGATTCAAACCCACCAGTAATCGAAACCCGGATAAACTTTTAAGGTATGAAACTGGAAAAAATACTACATATAAAAGCAGGACAAGAGGCTTATTTTGAAAAAAATATGGCAGCCCTTCAACTTTTTGCTACATCAGGGTATTCAATAAGTAATAACTAACCTAGTTCAGATAAGATCAAATATTCCTGGATCATAAAAAAAGGTAGAGTAGTGTAGGAGGTTATGATTAGGTAACTAGAAGGGTCTGTATTTACTGATGTTAACCAATAACAGAAAAAAAAAACACATAAAGAAACCTTCATTTTGTTATTACCTGAACCTCAAAAAAAAAAGGTAGTTTTGTGCTGAACTACTTTGCTGCTGATACTTTGTATCTATCACATGAGGAGTTATTCACATTTGTTTAAGGTACATTGTGCATAGCTGACATTTGTCTCTCAAGCTGCACCTAAGCATCTTGAATAAATCTGAAAAATACCTCAAAGTGTTTTGGAATTTCAGCTAGTATAAAATAAAAAAACAAATTGATTACAACTGATTTCATAGAACCATTGGAAAGGTAGTTGTGTGCTGAACAACTTTGCCACTGATACTTTGTGTCTGTCATGTATACTTTAGGACTTATTTGCATTTGTTTATGGTATGGTGTGCATGGCTGACATTTGTCTCTCAAGCCTCACCTAAGCACCTTTAACAAATCCGGAAAAAAACAAAAAAACAGTTGTTTGGTATTTCAGCTAGTATAAAATAAAAACTAAATTGATTGCATAGCACCATTGGAAAGGTAATTTTGTGCTGAATAACTCTGCCACTCATACTTTGCATGTAGCACTTATGGTTCAAGAGGTATACGCATTTGTTTGTGGTATGCTGATTATGGCTTAATTTTGATTTAGAAAGGCATAGGATGCAGTGCTAAGAGTATACAGGACACAAGTGGTGGAAATCTCAAAGCACTCTTGTGGTGTGAATGAGTTAAGGAATAAGTGTACCTGGTAGGCTTTCTAGCTGCAACCAGAACATAAGCAACCTTAGGGGATACCCAAAACATGCAAAGGCTATGTTTTCAGAATCCATGCATGCAGATGTAGGGACTTTAGGTCCGTATGGATTAGGGATCACTTGCCTGTGACAACAGACTCTAGCACAGAGGTAGGGGAACAGGAGGCTCCACTGCCATGTGCTGGAGAACTGCAAACCATATCTGGCAAGGCCATAATGGAGCAAAGAGGCTAAGAGTGGAATTCTCCATCCGCAGCTTGAGCAGGACCATCTGTATTAGAGGAATTGTGTATAGGAATTTCCCTTTCCAAGAGAAGGATGCATCTTGCCAGAAAACTCCAGGCCCTGGAGTGATCGAGCAGAAACACAGAAGTTTTGCATTGTGTGGGGATACAAAAAGGCCCAACTCTGAATGACCCCATCTTGCAAAAAGGTAATTTATTATAGAGGTTAGCAGTTCCCATTCATGAATCCTGGACTGTGACCTGCTTAGGATGTCAGCCAAAATATTTTGGAGACCTGGGAGATGCATGGCTGACAACTGTAGGCCATGCAACAGAGCCTGGTACCATACTCTCATTGCTTCTCTGCACAGAGGATAGGAATGAGTGACTTCTTGTCTGTTGATGTAGTTTATCACACTTGTGTTGTTTGTCTGGATTAACAGAGAACTGAGGCACAGATGCCCCTGAAATGACTGGAGGCTATAAAGGGCAACTCTCATCTCCAGGAAATCCATATGTAATTTGGCCTCCACCTTGGTCCATGACCCCTGCCTCTGGTAAGGGCCACAATGAGCACCCCAGCCAGAGCCCAAGGCATCCATGGTGAGGATCTGTACAGGAATTGGTACAAAGAATGGAATGCCTTTTAATAGGTTTTTGTGATCCCCACCACAGAAATGCTCTGTGCAGCGGGAGCATGACGAGAACCATTTGGTTCATCTCATTCGTCATTTGATCCCAGTGAACTCTGAATGTCCACTGAGGGATACTCAGATGTAGGTGGCCCAGTGGCACAGTCACAATGGCCGTAGTCATGAGACCCAAGAGATGAACCATTGTTGTCGCAGAGATATAGTGACTCCTATATACCAACTGTGCTTGGGCAATAAGATTTCCTGTTCTCTTCTGTAGCAGGAAAACACATCCCTTCTCTATGTTCAAGACTGCCCCTATGTACTGCAATCTTTGACAATGAGTCAGCACTGATTTTAGCATGTTTACTGTGACCCCCAGGTCTTTGAACAACCTCCTTTTCTGAGACAGAGTACATAAGAGAACTTTCATGGAGCTGGCCTTCAATAGCCAGTCATCTAGGTAGGGGAACACATACAAGCCTTCCCTGTGAAGGGCTGCCTCCACTACTGCCAAGCATTTGGCAAAAACCCATGGCACAAAAGACAAGCCAAAGGGCAATTCTCTGAACTGGTAGGTAATGTTCTCCTTCCAGCAAAAAGCAGATATACTGCCTGCGAGATGTTCTGATCCTGACATGGAGGTAAGAATCCTTCATGTCCAAAGAACAAAGCTAGTCCCCTGTTTGCAGAAGAGGAATCAGAACTTGCAAGGATATCATTCAAAACTTCTTGTATTCGATGTAGAAGTTAAGATCCATGAGATACAATACATGATGCAGATCCCCTGCCCATTTTGGGACTAGCAAGTATTTGGAATAGAGCCCATTTTTGGAACAATGACTGAACATCTTCCTTCAGAAGGGACAAATGGCCAGAGGATAACAGGAAGAGGCAGAAGATGATCTGCAGGGATTCTAGAAGCTCTATGGCAATCCCCTTTTAATTATCTCCAGGACTCACTCATCTGTTGTGATCTCCTGCCATTGTTTCAGATGCTGGAAGAGTCTGCCCCCCCCAACCACCCCTGCAGGTAACAGTGGAGGTGGAGGTGTGTCCAAAAGAGAGTCAGGCGAAACTGCTGGGGGTAGTGCCACTGGTACTGAATGCTTTGGGTACTTTTGCATGAGCGTCTGAGGGGAGAGGTTCTGGCAGGGGATCACTTCCCTTACCTTGCCTTGCTGATGGTAGGCATAGCCACCTCTAGCAACAGGCTGACTAAAGGATCCCCTCCTCCCAAGACCCCTAACAGGAGTGGTATACAAACACTTTACAGACCTTAGAGTCATTTTTTTTGGGGGGGGGAATTATACTTTATTATGTATTCTGTATTGCCATAAGACAATCAACGTTCTACTATATTGCTTATAAAACTTACATAGTGAAATGAGACTTAGCTTTGTATTAGCAAATAATCAGCTAATATTACCAAGTGAAGCCTTGTATATATTCTTAGTAAAAGTAATAAATAAAACAGAACAAAACTGACAAACATAAAACTTAAGAGTAGCAACAAGTAAAATAAACACATTTAAACACATCTATGAGGGCTAAAAAGATTATACTCTAGTGAATCAAAAGTGTTTTGAATATGGACTGGTGGTGCTAAGGGTTGAGGCACTGGACACCAGCTTCATGGTACACCAGCGAGCCGGGTTTGGTAGTGAGTCCGGGTCATTGGGGGTCAGCTGGGGGGAGAGGGAGGAGCTGGACTGAGCTGCCAGTTGGCAACTCTCCACTCCTGGGGAGGGTTAGGTACCACTCTGACAATCAGATGGTGTCCAGATGGGATGATGACATTAGGCGCTTGGTGGAAGCAGTGTCTCAGTATGGCTTCTTGCCTGGACCTTGGTCCTTCGCACCAGCATCCTCGGGGGGTGGGTATTAGAGACTTCAGCAGTCAACTCTGGTAACTACAAATAAAACCCAACCCCATGGCTGTGCAGCGTGATCCCCACATGGGAGGATAGATGCCACAGACAGGCAGTATGCCACCACCGAACCCGGGCTGGCCGCAGGGGAATAACTGTCCTATAAAAAAGTGTTTTGAATAAATACCATCCCAAATTGCCAAGGTTGGTTGGGGGGGGGGTTGTCCCTGAACTGCTTTAAGCTTATACCTCTGTATTAACCTATTTTCCGGCTTCAGGAAGGGATTAATAAAGCTAATATTTCTATGTATGTATATAGCTAATCTACTCTGTCCAAATTAAATAGTCTTAGCCTATTATTCTAATTGAGCCAGGCTATCGAGAACATTCTGACCGTTCTTCTCAGCCTGGAAGTGAAAGAAAGGGATCCATCAGCTTTGGAATGTTTCATTTTGTAATCATAGTTGTGCTGTTACCTTTTCCAGTTCCTGTATTCTAAAACAGTTTTTCATCCAAAGTTCCTCAGAGGGGATAGCTGGGGTCAGCCACAATTGTGTAATTACCTTGGTTGCCGCACCTACCAAGATATTATACAAATATTTGTTTTGTTTTGTCTGTTACACCCTGAGGGGGAATGCCTAGAATCCAATTCTGGAATTGTGATGGAGGCATGATACGTAATATTTGGCCTGTCCTAGTAGCCACTTTACCCCAGAATTCCTTGATGAGAGAGCAATCCCAAAATATGTGAGTGTGAGTACCTAGCTCCCAACACTCTTTCCAGCATAAGTCACAGGAATGTGTTCCAAAATGTTTAGAGATGACTGGTGTGTGAAGGTACCATATTACTGTTTGCCAACAGAATTCCCACCATGATGAAGAAGTTGTTGTTCTGTGTATCCCCTTCCAAATTTTCACCATTTCCTGTTCTGTAACTGTAAGGCCAGTTTAGGTCTCTCATTTTCTCTTGATATCTGTCAACTGATCTAATTCTAGATTACGTAGCGCACCATAAATTGTGGAGACCCTTTTGTTCGTCTGGGTTTGGGTGAATAAAAAAGCAATCTCAGAGGACTTTCTTTTTCCTGTATTTGTTCTTTTTTGGACTTGTCGTTTAGATAATGATGGAACTGAAATTTAAGGGATTAGAACAAATTCCCGACAACTCAGGAAAGGATTTAATGGTGTCCCCTTCTAAAAACTGTCTGATATGGATAAGACCTTTTCTTGCCTATCTTTGGAAACCCACATCCATTTTATATGGTAGGAAATCTAGACATGAGCTTATAGGTGTCAGTTTGCTCAAGCCATTCTATAGCTTATATTTGGAACAGACTCCCTCCCGTACTTGTTTTGTCAGCCCTTCCCATGGGTTAGCCACCCACAAGATATGGAGATTTGCCTTGACAATGAAAACTACATCCACAATCCTGGCCTGTGTGAGGGTATGCTGTTCCAATGGAATCCAACTGGGAATTTTAGTAGCGGACATGTACACAATGAGATTTTGTAGTTGAGTGGCCCAGTAATAGGTTTGGAAGTCTGGGACCTAAAACCCTCCCTTATGTTTTACTGCGGTAATGATGTTCCATTTAATCTGCAGTCCCCCCCCAAACTAATGAACTTTGACAATGTACTGTGTAGCATTTTCCAAAAAGAGGTGGCGGGGTTTAATGGCAAAGAGGAAAATAAGAAAAGAAACCTGGGCAAAATGTTCATGCGAACAGTTTTAACCCATCCTACCAATAATGGAAGTTCTCTCCATCTGTTGCCATCTGCCTGTACCTCCAAAAGTAATTTGAAGTAGTTCATTTGATTTAACTTATTTGTTTCTCTGGGGCTCTGCATGCCTAAGTAACTAAATCCAGAGGGGCAGTTGGTCTGACTGATTTCCCAATAGCAAAATTTCAGTTTTGGACTTGTTAATTTTAAAACCTGATACCTGACCAAACCCTTTAAGCATATCTAAAACTACCAGTAAGTTTCTAACCAGATCTGAAATATATAATAAAGTATTGTCTGCGTACAAGGAGACCGTAAGCTCCTCCCCACTAATTTGGATGCCCTGAAAATCCCTTGACTGCCTTAAGAGGGCCAGCAAAGGGCACTAAACTAAGGGTGAAAAGGTGGGGGAGAGAGGAGACTTCTCTATCTGGTACCCCTTTCAATAGGAAAACTCAGTGACAGGGTGCCATTAACTTTTACTCAAGCTTGTGGTTTATCATAAAGGTTGTGAATCCAGCTTCAAAATCTATCCCCAAATTTAATTTTGTTCAATGTGGTGTCTAAAAATGTCCAATCAAGGCGATCAAACACTTTTCCATCGTTGATCAAGACTACTAACCATGAGATGTCTTTGGGGAAGTGCCTGGAGGCAGACAGAATATTTAACAAGTAGCAGATATCCTGGATATGTCTCTCCGATATAAAACCGGTTTGGTCAGGGTGAATAAGCAATGGGATGATCCTCTACAACCTTACTCCATTGACTTTGGTGAAAATTTTAGCACCTTGGTTTAATGAGATGGGACAGAAACTTGTACATTTAGTAGGATGTTTCTACAATTTAGGAAGCACTGTGATTGTTGCCTCCCCCCACAAGTCAGGGAGTGCTCCATCTTTATGGGAAGAGTTGCATGCTTTAGCGGGCAATGGGGCCAGATCCTGATCAAATTTCTTATAAAACTCAGTAGTAAAGCTGTCTGGACCCAGAACTTTTTCTGTTTTAAGCAACATGATAGTAGCTCATATTTCCCCTTTTGTAAAGGGGACCTCCAAACCATCCCTCTGTTCCTCTGTTGGGCCAGGAAGGTGGATCCCTCTTAAAACATTATCTGTTAAGTTCTAGTGGCCCTGACCTCATTCCCTTTTGTATAGGTGGGCATAATAATTCTGAAATTCCATTGCTATCTGCATTGGGTTAGTTGTAGAAGCCTGGGGATTCTGTTCCGAAGAGATGTTTGGAACATACTGTATTTGTTTGCCTCCCGTTTCCTTAACCATAATGCCAAATGTCTTCCAGCTTTATTCTTCCATTCATAACATTTCTGGTTAGTGACCATCAGGGAGTTTTCTACTTTTCTTAACATTAATTTATTGAGTTCTTCCCTGGCCTGTTGTAATTGAGGTAAAATCAGGGGGTCCCTAGTTGCTTTGCGTCTAGCCTCCGGTTGTGCTAATTTATCTTCTGCTTTGCAGAGACTATCCCAGTATTGTTTTTTTGAATGTGGAGTATGAGATCATGTGACTTCTTAAGACTGTTTTTAGGCCATCCCAGATATACTTAAGGGAAGTATCCCTGTTTGTTTTCAGCTAAATAGTTCTGCATCACCTCCTTTGTGGAGTTTACAAAAACCTCATCATGGAGTAACCTGCATTCATTCTCCATAAGCCCCCCCACCTCTGATGGTCCCCATTCTATTTCACAAGAAAGCATCGCATGATCTGAAACTGAGATAACATGAGTATGAATATCTTTAAATGTAAAGGCTATTTTTTTCTGGGTGTAGAACCTGTCTAACCAAGAGAAGGAACTGGAGACAGAAGAGTAAAAGATGAATTCTTTGTTAGTGGGATTGTACAGGCGCCAAGGGTCCAACAATCCTCCCTCCTGCACTGAAGTTTTTAACATTTTAAAGCAAGCCCTGTCCCCATTCCCCCACCCCCACACTCCCAAGGAACCAGTGTTTTACCCAGGGCTGAATTTTCTACACAGTTCCAGTGGCCTGCGGAACAAAACAAAAAAGATCTGTCCCTTGGGCAACCAGGTCAGAGTGGCAAATAATTTTCTGAAAAAGTCTTCTGACGGTGGAGTCAGAACATACATTGATATTTAGTGGACCAACCTGCCCCTAAGTGCACCTGATACCATGACCAAAATCCCCAATTTATCTACCTTTATGTTTGTTGCTTGAAAGGGTAACCCCTTTCGAATCAAGATGGACACCCCTGCTTTTTTTACCAAAGGTGTACATCTGCATACACCACCCCCACCTAGGCTTGACAGAGTTTTAACTGTATGTAAATAAAACCAAAGCCACTTGTATAGCCTTACAGGAAGTCCATCTAGACAACAAAGTAATGTTCAAAATTAAAAAGAAATGGATGTCTGAAATTTTCTTTATCACAAGTACAAGGAAAAAGGCAGGGGTTTCATTAATCTTTAGAAATACCCCAGGACTTACAATTTTAGATACTTTTTCAGATACACAAGGTATACAGTAGTTATGGCCAAAGCTAACATTTTTAACCAAATCTTTACTTTTGTATCTACATATGCTCCCTTTGTGGGATATAAGAATTTCCTTGCAGAACTCACTAAGAGATTTATACAAATACAGGCAGAAAAAATGATATTAATGGGAGACTTTAATGCCTATTATACAATGGCAAGAAAAAATCCTGGACTCTGATTGGTCAGTCATGGGCTGGACCCGTGATGTTATCCCAGCACAACATCACAGGTCTAGTCTCAACCTCACTGTGAACCTGCAGATGAGCTTGATATGCTTGAGAACCTCCTGGATTGTTTCTTCTCTTAAAAAACAAAAATATTTTTCCACACAAAAACATCTTTAAAATGATTTTTTTATTCTGTATAACAATGAGCCATTGTATAATAGCAATAATGCCCTCCAGGGTGTGTGTGTCATTTGGGATAACGTCACGCCTCAGTTGTTGGATGCACTCGGCCTGTGGCCTCGTGCCCAACCAGCTGAGGCGTGATGTTATCCCAGCACGACACACACCCTGTTGGGCATTATTGCTTAATTTAAACATGAATATGGACAGGAGTTCTAAATAACCCTATAATAATAAATACCATACTAAGCTGCTAAATAATTTTGTAGCCCAGCATGAACTGATAGATTCCTGGAGGACTCTTTATACACCCAGTCAAGAATTCTCCCATTATGATAAAAAAAAAAAAAAAAGGATTCTCTAGAATCGATTATATTTTGGTGTCAAATATTATTTCCAAGGATATAACTCAGATGGAAAATAAACCATTGATTCTATCTGACTATACCCAGACTGGAATTTATTTCAACATAACAGACCTAAACAGAAGGAGACCTTTTACGTGGCGATTAAACAATGATATTTTAGGAGAACAAAAGTTGCAGGAGAAAATTAAAAATGGTACTGAAGAATATTAAAAGTTCAATTACCAACCCGGAAATACAGTTATTTCACTATGGTGCCCATTAAAAGCTGCCATTAGGGGGATAACAGCATCTTACCAGGCTTTTATTAATAAGGGTCTAAAACAAAAACAACTTGAACTAGATCAAAAAATCAAAAGTTTAGACCACAGGATTATACTAGATCATGACAAGTATTACAAAGAATGGGCGAAAGTTCGGTTAGAAAAAAACAGAACTAAACAAAAAGGAAGTATTAACAAATATCAAAAAGTTACAAAAACTTAGATATATTCAGGGAGAAAAAAATGGGAAGTTATTAGCAGCCCACCTTAAAAAAAAACAAAAAAGAAGGAATCTAACTTGATAGCAGTATTACTGGATAATGAGGGTAGGCAAATATTTAAAAATGAAAAGATGGGGTCCCAGATTATAACTGAATATAAATAAATTTACCAACAAGCTTTTGATACAGGCCCAGAAGAAATAAAGAATTACCTGGAAACCAGCAGTTTGGCTGAATTAAGGTGTGATGAGCTACCTTTCACCTTGCAAGAAGTAATTGACACCATTAAATCATTACCAAAAAATAAAAGTTCTGGCCTGGATGGGCTCACAATTGAATTTTATCAACAGTTTTGTGACCAGATGGCCCCTAAATTATTCCAATTATTAAACGAATTAAGAGAAGGACCCTTATCTATTCCTGTATCAATGCAAGAATCCAAGACAATATTATTGTTAAAAGAAGGAAAAGACCCTTAAAAGTAACCAGCTATCGTCCGATAGCAGTTCTAAATACAGACTATAAAATAACAAAAATTGTAAACTGAATAAAAGAAAATTTACAAATAGCAGTTAATCAAGAACAATTTGGGTTTGTAAAGGGCCGTACTATTTATCAGGCTACTAGAATGGTCCAGAGATAATGATGCAGGAAATGAAAAAACAAAATTTATCATACCATTTAGTAGCAGTCGATGCAACTAAAGCATCTGACACCTTAGAGAATTCATGTTTGCATGTTTAGAGGCCTATGATATTCCAAAATATTTGATCCATATAATCCCAAAAAATTATGATACAACAACTGTAAGATCTGCAGGAAATAATTACATAACAGAACCAATGGTAATGGGTAATGGGGTAAGACAAGGGCGTCCCCTGTCCCCCATACTATATATACTATCACTGGAGCCGTTTATAAATTATATCAAAGTGAATAGGGAAATAGAGGGATTTCAATATCTAGAAGCTAGAAAGAAACGTTTTTGCAGATGACATTTTACTGTATTTTAAGAGATGAATATTACCATGCTCAAGTTTCTACAGGAAGTTAAACATTATGCACAGGTATCTGGATATTGTTTGAACAGTGGTAAATCAGTTATTATGCCTGTAAATCATCCCCACTATCCACTTGCTACAGAAATTAAAAATAATTTTCAAATTAGTAGTAGTTTGAAATATTTGGATATAACCATTTGCAATGATCAGGGGGACTAGGTAAATTAAGCAATAATGCCCGACAGGGTGTGTGTCGTGCTGGGATAACGTCACACCTCAGGTGGTTGGGCACGAGGCCGCAGGCTGAGTGTGTCCAGCAACTTAGGTGCGGCGTTATCCCCAACACGACACACCCCTGGAGGGCATTATTCTATTATACAATGGCTTGTTGTTATACAGAATAAAAAAATTATTTTAAAGATGTTTTTGTGTAGAAAAATATTTTTGTTTTTTAACAGAAGATGAAACAATCAATCAAAGGCTCCATCAAATGCTCATCTGTAGGTTCACAGTGAGGCTGAGACTAGATTCGTGATGTTGTATTGCGATAACATCACGGGTCCAGCCCAAGAATGACCAATCAGAGCCCAGGATTTTTTCTTGCCATTGTATAATGCCAATTACAACATTGCAAAAGAGAAGGCCAGGAGCTTGCTAGATAACTCTCTTTCCGTGACAGGCTGTATAGAGACAATAAAAATGATAGCCATACCACATTTATTATATATGATCCAGGCTACTATTGGATGCCTGTCAATATCTTGGAAGGACTCCATACACTGAATAAAAAAAAATTCTTCTGGTGGGGAGGGGAGGGAAACTGAGGATTTCTAGGAATCAGTTAATAACACCTCAAAAAGCTGGAGGGTACAGTTGCCCAGAACCACTTAATTATGAAACAGCATATCAAATTAAACTATGGTGGGAATCAGCAGATGTGAATTCTAAATGTGAATTTATTGATATGCCTTTTTAGAAAAAGGGGGAAGAAACTGATTCTGGGTCAATTCTCTGAGAAGTTTTGCCTAAGATGAAAATTCCAACACTTTCTCAACCCATTGGGAACAAGCTAAAAGAGAAAATCAGATTAAAAACTAATAGGATACTGCCCTGGTTATTTTTTTAAATTGATCAGACTGCCAGCCCTAAAACACCACTGGAGTTGAAAATACTAACAAACACAGAAACATAGAATTTGATGGCAGATAAGGACCACTTGGCCCACCTAGTCTACCCATTTTCCTACCTAATGAATAAGCTATAGAGCCTAGTTAACCAACAGCCTACTTCCTCCTACCCCACACTAGAATTGCCTTATGTCTGTCTCATGCATTCTTGAATTCCCCCACTGTTTTTGACTCCACGACCTCCTCAGGAAGGCTGTTCCATGTATCCACAACCCTCTCCGTGAAAAAATATTTCCTCACATTACCTCTGAGCCATCCACCCTCTATCTTCAGATTGTGCCCCCTTGTTCTTGCACATCTTTTTCTGAAAAATGCTACCCTCTTGGACTTTGATTCCCTTGAGGTACTTGAAAGTTTCTATCATGTACCCCTCTCCCTCCTTTCTTTGAGGGTATACATATTAAGCTCCTTTAGTCTCTCTTTGTATGTCTTCTGGTGCAAACCCTGCACCATTTTGGTTGCCCTCCTCTGGACAACCTCCACCCTGTCTATGTCTCTGCGGAGATGGGGTTTCGAGAACTGCACACAGTATTCCTGATGGGGTCTCGCCAACTGTCTGTACAGAGGGCCAATAACTTCCTGTTTTCTACTGGTGATGCCTCTCCCTATGCATCCCAGTATCACCCCAGCCCTCCGTACTGCCTTCTCACATTGCATGCCCACCTTTAGGTCATCTAATATAACTACCCCAGGTCCCTTTTCATTTTTGTTATTGTCAGTATCTCACCCCCGATTGTGTACTCTTCCCCTGGGTTTTTGTTTCCCAGGTGCATTACTTTGCACTTCTTTGCATTGAATCTAAGCTGCCATACATTTCACCATTCCTCCAACCTTGCCAAATCCCTTCTCATCCATTCCACCCCACCTTGTGTATCAACCATGTTGCAGATATTTGTGTTGCCTGCAAAGAGACATACTTTTCCTTCCCAGTCCCTCTGCAATGTCACTTATAAAGACAATAAAAAGGACCGGACCCAGTACTGAACCCTGTGGAACCCCACTAGTAACCCCCCTTTCTTCACTGTGGACTCTGTTTACTATTACCCTCTGCGTTCTGTTGTCCAGCCAATGCTTTACCCAGGCTACCACCCTGGGACCCATTCCCAGGCTGGCTAATTTGTTTATTAATCTTTTGTGCGGGACTGTGTCAAATGCCTTGCTAAAGTCTAGTTAGACCATGTCCACAGCCCCTCCCTGGTCCACTACTTTGGTCACCCAGTCAAAGAAATTGGTTAGATTCATCTGACATGACCTTCCCACTGTGAATCCATGCTGCCTTTGAGCCGTGTATCCCACTGGCCTCTAGGTACTCAATTCTTTCCTTCAGAAGTGATTCTATCATTTTCCCTACTACTGAGGTCAAACTGACAGGTCTCTAGTTTCCTGCCTCTGTCTTGCTCCCACTTTTGTGAAGTGGAATCAAGTCTGCCCTCCTCCAGTCCTCAGGTTCCACACCATCCTCCCATGATTTGTTAAAAAGGGTAGTCAGGGCCCAGTGGCACTGAGGGTTGAGGTGCTGGATGCCACACCCCATGCCACGCTGGCAACCTGGGTTCAGACGTGGGATCAGGCCGCCAGGGGTTGGCAGGGGAGGGATTGGATTAAGCATCCGGAGGACTGCTCTATCCTGGGGAGGGATCCCGGGGAGGGATCCAGGGAACCACCGCTCTGTAGAGACCCTGGTGATGACCCAGGGCACTACTGAGTGGTGTCAGCAAGGGGTGGAGTGTGGCATAGACATTGGCAAGTTGTGCCTGATGTCATTGCACACCTGCACTCTGGGGGCTCAAGGAGGAAAATGGCAGCACAAGTCAGCAGCAGCCTGATAGCAGCAACTTCACCGGCCGGCGATGTCTGGACCGGGGCATGTGCCGGTATTGGATCCTGGCCGGATGCGGGGACATAAGGAGAGTCCCTCTCGATGGTACAGCTGCATATGCTAGCTGGGCGCAACCGTTTCAGGGTCGGCGGTGAAGGAGTGGTGGCTGGAGGTAAGCTAGGCTGTGGTTGCAGGTAGAAAAACATCAGTTGTGATAGGAAAAAAAAAGGGGGGTGGTCAGTGGTGTTACCAGTTCTCCCCTAAGTTCTTTTAGAATTCTGGGGTGACTCCCATCAGGCCCCATTGCTTTGTTCACCTTCAGTTTTAGGAGTTCTTTCAGAACCCTTTCTTCTGTGAAAGGACTGATATTGACACCCCTATCCATTCTACTGACTGGATTAGGTATCCCCCCCTTCCTTTGTGAATACTGGACAGAAGTATTTGTCCAGTATCCTTGCTTTTCACTGTCCCTCTCTGCCCACCCACCCTCCTCTTTATTCAGCCTCTGTATCCTTCCCTTTGTCTTTCTTTGCTCCCTAATGCACCAATAAAAGGTTTTATCCCCCTTCTTAATAGAGTTGGCTATCTTTTCCTCAGTTTGGGCCTTTGCAATTCTGACTGCATTTCCCACTTCCTTCTGTTTTAACTGGTACAGTTCTCTGTCCTGCTCCTTCTGTGTTTCCTTATACTTCCTGAATGCTATCTTTTTCTCCCTGTCACCGCAACCTCTTTTCAGAACCAGAGTTTTTTTCTTTCATTTTGATTTGTTTATTTGCGTCACACAAAGGCTTGTTGCATCCGTGATGGCAGCTTTGATGTTTCCCCATTGTTGCTACACCCCTCCTTCTTTCCTGTTTGTTAGTGCTTTTCTGAGGCACTCTCCCATTTTGACAAAATCAGCCCTCCTGAAGTCCAGTATCTTCACTTTTGTATGGCTTGACTCTACAGCTGAGTTTATCATGAACCATGCTGTTTGGTGGTCTCTTGTTCCCAGATGGCTACCCACTTCTAGATCTGAGATCCTCTCTCCATTCCCATTTGAGAGTACCAGGTTGAAGATTGCTCCCTTCCAATTGGGTTCCAACACTAGCTATATGAGGCATGCTCCCTGTAGGGCATCGAGAATGGCCTTGTTCTTAGATGTGCTGTAGCAAAGGTGCTCCAGTTAACATCTGGCATATTCGGGTCTCCCATCAGTAATATCTCCCCTTTCTCTGCCATCCTAAGGATGCCTTATATTATTTTCTTGTCCATTTCCTCCCACTGATATGGGTCTGTATACAACCCCTGTGCAGATTGTGGTGCCATTTCCAGTCTCCAGGGTGACCCACAGTGCCTCCTCTCCTCCCTGTTTACCCTTTAGTTCTGTTGCTTTGATCCCTTCCCTTACATAGAGAGCTACTCTGCCCCCTCTTCTCCCCTCCCTGTCTCTCCTGTAGATAGTGTACCCTGGAATGTTGACATCCCAGTCATGCCAAACAGGCAAAGGATATGCACCTGTCATAGCAAAAGCAGACATCCAGGAAAGGAACAGCAGCAAGTGAAGAGGTGACTGCTCTCTCAGTGGAAGGGAAGTAAATGCAAATCTAGGAGCTTTCATTATTACTTCTTCGCACTGATATTGCATTGGGGAAAGGAGGAGTAGGAGTTTGAAGAAGGTTGTGCAATGGCTACTTAAAGTCTGTTTTGAGTGTGGATAGGAAGGATAGGAATATAAAAGCAGTTGCTCAATATATCTAAACGTGTGCAACAAAGGAGGTAAGGGAAATAAAGAAAATGTTTTGCACTGATAGAGGAGGAAGAGGGGAGACTTGGGGGAGTGTTTGGTATCCTGCATCTGGAAGGGTGGGGGGTCGCTGGTGGGCAACGACAGCAATGGGTAGGGTGGTAGGCTGCAACAACTGCGGTGCACCAATCTTTCTAAAAATTGCCTGGAGTGTGGGAGGATGTTTAGTGTGCAACCACACAGAAAAACTTAGAAAGGAGATTGCAGGAGGAACTAAGACAGGCAAGGCAGATTGGGGGTGGGTTTAGGCCAGTACTGGAGGGAGGAAGAAGGGGAGATGAGGGAGGGCAATTTAAGCCAACAGTGGTTGTCAAATGGAAGGAGGAGACAGGGACTTGTGAGGGGAGGTGAAAAAGTGGCAAAAGTCATGGAGTGGAAAGGAGAGAACAGGTTACTATGAAGAGAGAGGGAGCGGGCATTTGTGAAGGGCCTTCAGAAAATAGTTGTGCACTGCTAGAGAGGGAGAAGGTGGAGGAAGGAAATGATGAAATTAGAGGAGTAATTGATAAATGCCTGGACCAAACTGGAGCGGGGGAAGTTCTGCTGGGAGAATTGCAACAGGGGTAAAAGGGGGAAATAATGTGCAGGAGGAAGAAGGAGCTGGAAGTGAGAAGGAGATGAATGTAAGCAAGCAGGGAGTAAGAGGGGTGGAATCTTAGTGCTGGGGACTCAATATTAAGAGGAGTTAGGTGGGGTAGCAAGGGGGAGAGGCATAGTCGCATTTGGGTGGAGGCCATGCCAGGAATGACAGCGGAAAGGGTGGGACAGTCTGTTCTGAAATATGCTAGAAGGGGTAGGGACAAGCCTCATTTAATTATACATCTTGGGACAAACGACCTGGCTGACAAGACAGTAGATACAGTCAGAGGAGGTTTGAGGAACTAGCACAATTATGTGAGGGGGCAGGAAGATCAGTAACTTTTTCAGAGATACTTCCGGTGCCAAAGGCAAGCACAACAAGAAAGCTGAGAATAGAGGAATTTAACGGATGGCTAAGAACCTGGTGTTGTGCTAAAGGGTATGGGCTGTTGGGGGGGGGAGGGACCTGGAAGGACAGTAGTCTCTATGCCAAGGACAGACTACACTTGAGTGAGGAGGGAAAGAAAGTGTTGAAACAGAGGATGGAGGAGTACATAGAGGAAGTTGGGAATTTAAACTAGGAGTGGGGGGTGGCAGTTGGGGAAGAGATATGCAGAGACCACAAGGAAACCATATGAGCTTACCCCCCATAACAGTGACAAAGGACAAATGGCAAGTACTGTTGGTGATGCTAGGAAAGGAGGGCAGGATGGGAGGGGGGGAAAGGGTGGAAGGTGGTTACCCTTAATGCTAGGAGCCTTGGGAGGAAAACTGCAGAGTTACAGGTTCTCATGGCAGAAGGAGAGGTGGACATTGCAGCCATCACAGAAACATGGGCCACCCAATACAATGACTGGGACCTGTCTGTACCAGGGTACAGGTTATTTCGTAGGGACAGGGTGATTGGGAAAGGAGGGGTGGCACTATATGTGAAGGAAGGACTTAAGTGTGTAAGGGAGGAAGGGGAGGAGGGTAGTACGGAGTCACTTTGGATGCAAATCCAGGATTCCAAGAATAGGATTCTTAGAATAGGAGTGGTGTACAGGTCACCATCTCAGATGGAGGAGTTAGACAGGGAACTAGTGGGACAGATCAGAAGGACCTGCGAGAAGGGTAGTGTGGTGATTGTGGGGGACTTCAACATGCCAGGAGTGGACTGGAGCACCCCAACAACCAGGAACAGAAGGGAGCAGGTACTGCTGGATGCCTTCCAGGACAGCTTCCTGCTGCAAATGGTCAGTGAACCAACCAGGTTAGGGAATACCCTTGACCTTGTGCTGGCAAATGGGGACTTTGTGAGAAAACTTACAGTAGAGGAACCGCTGTCAGGGAGTGACTACCACTCAGTATGGCTCACATTGGATATGGGCAAGGAAGGAGTGGAATTTGGCACAATAGTGCTGGACTTCAGGAGGGCTGACTTTGGGAGGATGGGGGAAGTGGTAAAAGGGTACCTTGCCAGAATTCAGTCTAGTATGGACACTAACCAGAGGTGGGAGCTCATAAAGCTGGGGATAGTGGAGGCAACCAAAACCTGCTACAAAGCCCAGAGCAAGAAGGCTAGGCTAAGAAACCGATTTGGTTAAGCAAGGAGGTCATGGTAAAGGTAAGGAGGAAAAGAGCTGCCTTTAGGAAGTACAAGAAAACAGGGAGGGGGGAGGACAGGGAGGAGTACTTGACAGAATCGAAGCAAGTGACAAGGGCAGTAAGGGGAGCCAAAGCATCTACAGAACTCAGGCTGGCACAAGGCATTAAGAAGGGGGAGAAGGACTTCTTTAAGTACATCAGGGAGAAAAGGAGCTGTAAGGACCACATAGTAAGGATTAGGAAGGAGGAGTTGGGTGGAAGCAGGGTGCGATAAGGGCGAAGCACTAAATGAGTACTTCTGCTCAGTATTTACTAAGCGAAGGGGTGACACACAAGGTGGGAGAAATGGCAGAAGCAGGGTGGGAAGTGGTGACAGATGGGAAATCATGGAGAGCAGAGTTCGAGAGGGTTTGAAGGCACTGAGGGTGGACAAGGCACCAGGCCCAGATGGCATCCACCCCAGGGTACTGAAGGAGCTGGCAGAGGTCCTTGCAGGACCTTTGGCAGACCTATTTAATGCCTCACTACATTCGGGGTAGGTACCTCAGGACTGGAGGATGGCACATGTAGTGCCCCTCCACAAGAGTGGCCCTAAGAATGAACCGGAAAACTACAGACCAGTGAGCCTCACATCCATCGTGGGTAAGCTAATGGAGACTATCCTGAAGGAGAGGCTGGTGGCCCTCCTAGAGGCCAAAGGACTACAGGACAGCAGACAGCATGGCTTCAAATGTGGCAGATCCTGCCAAACCAACCTGGTCGAGTTCTATGACTGGGTAACTAGGCAACTGGACAGGGGCCATGCAGTGGATGTCCTGTATCTGGACTTCAGTAAGGCATTCGACTCAGTGCCACATGGAAAGCTGAGAAGGAAGTTAGTAGACACAGGGGCGGGTGCAAAGCTGGTGAGATGGGTAGGAAACTGGCTGCAGGGAAGGCAACAGAGGGTGGTGGTGGGTGGGGAGCTCTCACACCCAAGGGCAGTGACGAGCAGTGTTCCACAGGGCTCGGTGTTGGGACCAGTGTTGTTTGGAATATTCATTGCAGACATATCATGGGACATCAAGAGCAAGATCAGTCTGTTTAACATAGAAACATAGAATTTGACGGCAGATAAGGACCGCTTGGCCCACCCAGTCTGCCCATTTCCCTACCTACTGGATAAGCTGCAGATCCTAGTTAACCAGCAGCCTACTTCTTCCTACCCCCACCCCCCAGAACTGCCTTATGACTATCCCATGCATGCTTGAATTCCACCACTGATTTTGACTCCACAACCTCCTCCGGAAGGCCATTCCATGCATCCACAACCCTCTCTGTGAAAAAATACTTCCTTAAATTACCTCTGAGCTGCCCCCCTCTATCTTCAAATTGTGCCCTCTTGTTCTTGCACACCTCTTTTTTTGAAAGATGCTACCCTCTTGGACTTTGTTGATTCCCTTGAGGTACTTGAACGTTTCTATCATGTCCCCCCTCTCCCTTCTTTCCTCGAGGCTATACATATTAAGCTCCTTAAGTCTCTCTTCATATGTCTTCCGGTGCAGACCCTGCACCATTTTAGTTGCCCTCCTCTGGACAGCTTCCATCCTGTCTATGTCTTTATGGAGATTGGATCTCCAGAACTGCACACAGTACTCAGATGGGGTCTCACCAGCTGTCTGTACAGAGGATAATAACTTCCTGTTTTCTACTGGTGATGCCTCTCCTATGCATCCCAGTATCCCCCAGACCTCCTTGCTGCCCTCTCACATTGCTTGCCACCTTTAGGTCATCTGATATGACTACCCCAAGGTCCCTTCCATTTTGTTGTTAGTATCTCACCCCCATTGTGTACTCTTCCCCTGGGTTTTTGTTTCCCAGGTGCATTACCTTGCACTTCTTAGCATTGAATCTAAGCTGCCATACATTTGACCATTCCTCTAACCTTGCCAAGTCCCTTCTCATCCTTTCCACCCCACCCTGTGCATCGACTCTGTTGCAGGTCTTAGTGTCATCTGCAAAGAGACATACTTTTCCTTCCAGTCCTTCTGCAATGTCACTTATAAAGACATTGAAGAGGACCGGTCCTAATACTGAACCCTGTGGTACCCCACTAGTAACCCTCCTTTCTTCTGAGTGGACTCCATTTACTATTACTCTCTGTGTCCTATTCTCCAGCCAATTCTTTACCCAGGCTGTCATCTTGGGACCCACTCCCAGGCTGGCTAACTTGTATATTAATCTTTTGTGTGGGACTGTGTCAAATGCCTTCTAAAGTCTAGGTAGGCCATGTCCACAGCCCCTCCCTGATCTACTACTTTGGTCACCCAGTCAAAGAAATCTATCAGATTCGTCTGGCATGACCTTCCGCTGTGAATCCATGCTGCCTAGGGTCCTGTGCCCTCTGGCCTCTAGATACTTGACAATTCTTTCCTTTAGAAGTGATTCCATCATTTTCCCTATCACTGAGGTTAAACTAACAGGTCTATAGTTTCCTGCTTCTGCCTTGCTCCCACTTTTGTGAAGGGGAATCACATCTGCCCTCCTCCAGTCCTCGGGTACCACCACTTCCTCCCATGATTTGTTAAAAAGGGTAGTCAGTGGTGTCACTAGTTCTACCCTTAGTTCTTTTAGAATTCTGGGATGAATCCCATCAGGCCCCATTGCTTTGTCCACCTTCAGTTTTAGAGTTCTTTCAGAACCCTTTGTTCTGTAAATGGGCGGTATCAACTTCTGTATCCAGAGTGTTACTACTGTTTGTTTATGTACCTCCCCTCTTCCTTTGTAAATACTGAGCAAAATATTTGTTTAGTATCTCTGCCTTTCACAGTCTCCTCTGCCCACCCTCCCTCCCTTTATTAAGCCTCACTATCCCTCCCTTGGTCTTCCTTCGCTCCTGATGTACCTATAAAAGGTTTTATCCACCTTCTTAACTGAGTTGGCTATCTTTTCCTCGGTTTGGGCCTTTGCTGTTCTGACTGCCTTCCCAGCCTCCTTTTGCTTTAACTGATACAGTTCTCTGTCCTGCTCCTTCTCGATTCCTTGTACTTCCTGAATGCTTTCTTTTCTCTTGAACCTTCCTGCCACTTCCTTTGAGAACCATAGTGGTTTCTTACAGCGTCTTGTTTTGTTTATTTGCTTCACACAAAGGCTCGTTACCTCTGTGATGGCAGTTTTTATTATTCCCATTGTTCTTCTACCCTCCTTCCTGCCCATTTGCTAGCGTTCCTTAGGCACTCACCCATTTTAGCAAAGTCAGCCCTCCTAAAGTCCAGTACTTTTGTCTTTGTATGGCTTGACTCTATTGCTGTGTTTATTGTGAACCATACTGTTCGATGGTAGCTAGTTCCCAGATGGCTACCCACTTCTACATCTGTAATCCTCTCACCATCTCCATTTGAGAGAATCAAGTCTAATATTGCTCCCTCTCGAGTGGGCTCCAGTACTAGTTGTCTAAGGCATGCCCCCTGTAGGGCATCTAGAATAACTGCACTCTTGAGTGGCAGCTGCAACTGCACTCCAGTTAACATCTGGCATATTCAGATCACCCCAGCAATATCTCCCTTTTCTGCCATTCTAAGTATACTTTCTATCATTTCCCTGTCCATTTCCTCCCCTGAGAAGAGGTCTGTTCTAACCCTATGCGTATTGTGGTGCCATTGCCTGTCTCCAAATTTACCCACAGTGCTTCTTCTCCTCCTGTGTACATTTTGTTCTGTTGCTTTTATTCCTTCCCTTATGTAAGAACTACTCCTCCTCCTCTTTTACCCTCCCTGTCCCTCCTGTACACAGTGTATCCTGGTATGTTTATGTCCCAGTCATGGTTTTGTGTGTACCATGTTTCTGTGACTGCCACGATATCCAGATGTTCTTCCTCCATCAAGGCCACTAATTCAGGAAGCTTGTTACCCAGACTACGGGCATTAGTACTCATTGCTCTCCATTTTTTGATGGCTTTACCTTCCAAGTGGAATGTTACCCTTACTATTAAATTTTCTACATTTTGGCACATGTAATGTAATTTCATCAATTATTCTACTTTTCAACATAGTCCACATTTGATTAACAGTAAGATCTCTAAAAAGAGATATCCAATCAAATTTACCAAGTTCAAGAATTAATTTAGACCAATCAGTTCTCTTAAAATCCAGCATATCAGTTATACCATGTATCTTAGGTTTACAAAGCTTTAGTGTACATTCAATGGTTTTATGATCACTAGATCCGAAATGAGCACATGTTTTTATATTACAAGTGTGTTCCTTACAGTTCGTTCTTACAAGATCTAGGACGTTATTTCCCTAGTTGGTTTCCTAACTAGTTGATCACAACCTTGTAAAATTAGGGCTTCTAAGAAGGCACGTTCAAATAAAGTTGTTCCACTTAACCTCTCCCAAGATATACCTGGGGTATTGAAGTCACCAATAATTATAGTATCACCCCATTTACAAACTTTATTGATTTAATTTATTAACTCATGATTGTAACACTGATTGCTATTTGGAGGTCGATAACAAATTCCCAACCTTAACTTTGGTTGATGAGTAAAGGTTAGATCTATCCATAAAGATTCAGTTAACTTATTAGGCGTATTGAATATTTCCAATTCCTGACACTGTATACTCTCAGAAATATAACAACAGATACCACCACCTTTTTTCCCCATTTCTGTTTTTATAAAATAACCTAAAACCAGGTATATTATTAAACCATTCACATGAATCATCCCACCATGTTTCAGTGACGCATACAATGTCTACACCAAGTTCTTGAATTAAAATTTTTAATTTTACTAATTTGACCTGATTTAAGCTACGAGCATTAATCCCCAGATTTTAAGTTGAGTACTTTTTTCTACTTCAAAACACTTATTCTTAATTCCCTTGTCTCCCTCATCAATTAGTTTAAAGATTTGCAAATTATGTTTTCAAACACCCTTCCCGATTTATATGCGCCCTGTTTACTCAGATGTAACCCATCCCAACAATATAATGATCTATTAACACTGAATGTCTCCCAATGTGGTATAGAAAAGAAACCTTCCTCAAGTGTCCATTTCCTCAGCCACTCGTTTACACATTTTATTTTCTTCTCTATATAATAATTAACCCTTGGTACAGGTAAAATTTCAGAGAAATGGACTTCACAATTTAATTTCTGTAATGTCTTTCCTAAACTAATAAACTCCTCCTTTATAGCTTCAATTGACAGTTTTTTAATGTCATTTGTACCAACATGTAAAATAACTAGTGGATTGGTACCTGAGTTATACAAAAAATCTGTGCACATATTGTGGATATCCCTTATACCAGCCCCCCTAAATGAAGAACAGGCAATGTTATGTTTATCTTTCCTGCAAACAATTTTACCTGTGTATTTAATGATAGAATCGCCAAGTACAAAACACTGCCTTTTATCCAGTCCGGGGGACTCTGTGTCCATGGATAAGGTTATTTCATCGTCCAGTGAAACTTGGGTTTTTGATTTAGGTTTATTCTTACCATTTTTACTTTGAATCTGGGAAGGGTAAATCTGCTGAGATGGGACACTCAGAGTAGAAGTCAAGGGAAAATGTGTTTCAGGATCATTATGTGCTTGTGTACTTTGTTCATTCAAACCACATAATATAGGGTTAGCTTGGGAGTCCAATATGTTTTCAGAAATAGAAACCTCAGAAAGTTCCTCGTAGACACAATGAGGGGGCTTATCAGTAAGATTCTCACTATTTTCAAGATTTATTAAAGGTTCAAATCTGTTGTTTAAAACTAAATTGTTTCCCAGGGTCCTACGTCTGGTTTTTGCTCTGGGACCTACTAGAACCTCAGTCCAATCATCACTCTCAAGCTTGTCAGTGATATTACTATCATTTCCACGCTTGCGTTTATCAGTATGGCTACCGGAGCAATTTTTGTTATTCCTTACTAAATCAAGTGAGATAATCGGGTCACTGATACTGAATACAGAGTCAATATCAGCTGGTGTGTGAACTTTAGAAGACAAAGCTTCTTGCTGTGATTCCAACACAGCTAATCGCTTGTAAAACACTTCGATATCTTCCCTCAAAACACTATTTCCAACACATTTCATACAAACATAGATAGGGTTAGTGGGCAATGCATCAAGCAATATATACATATTACATGAAATGCATTTAAGTCCAATATCACCGTCTAATGTCATAATAGTCTGTTTAAGATTTAACAGTGAAGGACTAACAGGAGTTATTATTTGCACAGGGGAGGGTTCTAACCTAATTTGGTCATTCATAATGAATAAGGAGAATAAACCAACTAACTAATAATAAACACCAATGTTAAATAAAATACTTACACAATCAAACAGCAGTGTATATCATAGATTTATTCCCCTCTACCCCTCTTCCACTCTTGACCGTGTGACAGCGCTAAGGCGTCGCGTGTCTCTGCGCTTCTCAGCAGCGAATCCCACCACGACTGCCCAGCGTGCGCTCGCCCGCCAGCGGCAAGCAATTTAAAACAACTAACAGTCAGGAAGTTCCAATCAGTCACTTCCTGTCCAGCGAATACTATGTGGTCAAAGTTATGTTTAAAAATAAAATAATAAAATTGTATGCCACCTCATGCGGTGGACTAGAAAAGAATGTAGCGTCCCCTTTCCTCCAAATATCACTACAGGTGGTATAAGCGCTACTCGCTAAAAGCGAGGAGAATGGTGCAAGGAAGCCCCCACGGTCCTAGATACTGTCTCCTTGGAAACAGCCCAAACAATAATTCCTATCCCTTGACAAGTAGCTAAGTAGACAGACTGTCTGTTAAAATATATCAGGGTTTCCAAAATAAAAATCAGGCAGCACAACAAAGTATATAAGTATAAGTATACAGGCTAGAGTTTCAAACTCGCATTTGCACAATTTCCTAGAACTCTTTTTTCTGTAATTTCTATAACAAGTAATATTACTTGAAGGGTAAACCCCTCTTTCCGGGGTGAGACCCTCTATTACTGTGTAGTAGACTACTGTTAGCAAGAGGTGTGGAGGTGGTTACTGTTTCTTTCACTACTGTGAAAAAAAAGAAACGAAAAAAATCTTTACCTATGTTAATTTTTGACTGGCTTAGTTTTTCGGCCAAACTCATTATTATGCCTTCTCAGTCTGCCTCCTCTTCCTCTAAAAGTGCTGAGGATGGTACCTCAAGTCAACACAAAGGTGATGACAAGTCCACTAGGGACTCTAATGATAATAAGTCTGATAGAAGTAAAAATTCTAGCCAAGCCTCTAAAAGACAAAATGAGCAGGGTTTTGATTCAGTCCCTGCTAAAAAGACTAAGAAAGATAACACCGCTGCCCCTTCCACTGAAAGACCTAGGGAGACATCAGTGGTTGATAGACATACCCTCTGCAGATGAACTGGCTAAAGCCTGGCAACTATACCCGATTTTACAACATATGGGAGACATTTTCTCGGCTCCTTTGGGACCATGTACTCCTCTCCAAGTTGATACCTATGCCCAAGGCTTTTATTATAATGGAGAAGATGTTGGTTATTAACTGCCTCACGGGGACCCACTAAACCCAGACAGTCACCCTGGGGCTGATTTAAATGATGATAATAATGAAGTCTCTTCCTGTTTCACATTTCAAAAGCCAATGGTGGACTCCCTGGACCTATTCGTCCAGGATGACACCAATCAAGACATGGAGGATGACTACGAAGAAATGATGGTTTACACTCCTCCAAAGAAACTAATTCTCTTTGAAGAGACCTATACTTAAGGTTCTGGAAACCCCTCAGCTTCCTCCAGAAACGACAGAAGGATTATGAGGAAATACCATCTCGGTAAGCATACTGCTGTTTTTCTCTATATTCATCCAGATCACAAAGCGGTAGTGTAGGCAGCGGCCTGTGACAAAGCCAAGATGCCACAGTTTGCTCTCCCTCCAGAGAAAGAATCAAGAAAATGAAATATTATTCTAGCACTTCTTTGCTGTCATGCCTGCCTACCTTCATGGTATACGCAGCCAGATATTAGAGGGACTTACTGACTATCCTTGCCACAGTGCAACATGGGGGGGACACTATGCCCAGGGATGTCTCTGAAACCATCAAGTGAGCCGTGGAAGCCACAAAGTACCAGTTTCACATGGCCATAAATAATAATGACACAGCCTCTAAAGTCATGGTACAGGCCATCTCCCTCAGGCGTTTGCCTAGTTGAGAACTCCCAGTCTCCTTCAGGATGTCCAAGTGCAAGCATTGGATTGTTCCTATGGGAACAACTCCCTGGTTAGGCCAAACTGAAGCTTACATGATGAGAATGGGTGAGTTCAACTACTTACAAGAGTAACTCAGCTAAAGAAGAGTCCTCCTTCTCCTAGAAATCTCAGAGCAGGGGTGCTAGGGGTAAGGGTTATTTTCCTATAATCCTTTCCCTATGCCAACACATATGGATTTCTCTTGTTACTTCTACTCAGTCCAGTTTACAAAAAAAATATATACTTTCCCTTCCTCCTTGGCCCCGAATGCTCCAATTCTCTCACTCCAACAGAAAGGCAGCTGTTGGAGTTAAGAGATCAAGAATCTCTTGGGGGTCAAGGCTGCGGAAAGGGTATCCCTTCCCCCGTGGGGAGGGGGACTCTATTTCAGATATTTCCTGACTTTAAAGAAAAACAGCAAGTGGCGACCTATTCTGGACCTAAGGTACCTGAACTAGCACCTGTTGAAACCAAAGTTCAAGATGGTAACCTTGACTCAGGTCATTCATTCTATAAAGTAAGGGATCGTACTAGTCTCCATCGACCTAATGGAAGCCTACTTCCACGTGCCATTAAGGCAAACCCACAGAAAGTTCCCCAGATTCCGGATGCCCCCAGCCCACTACCAGTTTGCAGCCATACTGTTTGGGCTCACCTCCACTCCCAGAGTATTCACCAAGTGTCTTGCAGTGGTGACTGCTCATCTCAGAAGACAGAGAATTTCAGTTTTTCCTTACCTAGATGACTGACTGATGTTGGCCAGCTCTCCTCAATCTGTCTCAGAGTCCCCAAGTCTGACAAGGCATACTCTTTGGTCCTTGGGCTTTCTTATAAATGAGGAAAAGTCTCATCTCCTGCATGCTCAACTTCTGCAATTCATAGGGGCAGAGCTCAACACTCTGCAGGGGAAGGCTTTCCTCCTCTCAGACAGACTCCACAATTTTCTTACACTGCTAAATTTGTTCTGCCCAGGCTAACTTAGGCCAGCTAATGACTTCCCCAGACTACTCGGCCATATGCTCTCCATGACCACTTTAGTCCCAGGGGCCAGATTCCAGATGAGGGACAGTCAGTATCACCTTAGGTCTCATTGGTCCCAGAAATTCCCTTGCAAAGCTTGTACCAGTCACAGAAATTTTTCTATGAGCCCTGGACTGGTGGAAAAAGACTCAGACAATCTCAGGGTTGGGGTCTCCTTTCAAATTCCGCAACCCTCACAAATTCTGACTACAGATGGTTTCCTTCTAGGATGTGGCTCCCACCTTGGGGACCTGTCCATAAGTGGAATCTGAATGCCGAAAGAGTCCTCCCTCCACATCAGTCTCCTGGAACTCAAAGCTGTGTTTCTCTCCATCAAGGCCTTCACTTCTCAGCTCAGAGGTCAGTCGGTACAAATAAGAACAGATAACACGACTGCCATGTTCAACATCAACAAGCAGGGGAGCACAAGGTTAACCAAACTCTGCACAGAGGCTATGATAATTTGGTCCCTAGCCTGCTCCCTGGATATGTTGTTGTCAGCCATCTATCTCCTGGGCAAGGACGACACTTTGGCAGATGCTCTAAGCCTCATCATTCAAGGCCACCACGAGTGGGCCCTGAACAAACAAGTCCTAGCCACAGTGCTCAGGAGGTGGGGTTTCCAGACCTGGATTTTTTCACCTCCAATCTGAACCACCAGTTACCTCACTACTGTTGCAGGCCCCCCAGCTCTGGGGACCATCCCAACAGATGCTCTGACCTTAGACAGGACAGGGAGGTTTCTCTATGCTTTCCCTCCCTTTCCTCTGCTTTACAGCTCAGGGATCAGCCAGGCACCATGATCCTGGTGGCCCCGGATTGGGCAAGACAGCCATAGTACTCTCCTGTTCAGTCAAGAAGCCCAGACTGCCTTCGTTCTACAGGCTTCTGACTCTTCTCCAGACAACAGAAGTGTTTCCCAACATCCAGTCCCTTCACCTCAAAGCCTGATACTTGAGGAGCTAGAATTTCCAGAATCCCTGTACTCTGAGCAAGTCCTGAAAATTCTACAGATGGCCAAGAATTCTAGCAATAGGAAAACCTACACTTCCAAGTGGAAATGTTTTTTCTCTGTGGTGCAAGGACAAGGGCGTAGAACCTTTGCAGGCCTCCTCCCACCACCTTGCTGGATTATTTAGTTCATCTTCAGGTGGAAGGCCTGAAGGCATAATCTTTAAGAATACATCTAGTGGCCATTTCAGCCTACCTTTCAACCAGAAAAGAGAAATCTGTCATTTCTCAGCCCACTTTCAAAAGGTTCTTCAAGGGGCTTCTTCACCTTCATCTCCTTTAAGGGAACCAGTTCCCCCAAGGGACCTAAACATCTGCATAGCCAAGCTCATGGAACCTCTTTTTTTTTTTTTTATTTATTTTTTATTGAAGTTTTTTTTCCATTTTCCTAACTTATACGTCAGGAGACATTTTACAAATTAGTGATTTTCTATGATTACTTCAGATTTGTTATTATACAATAAGACAGTACTTGTATATCTTTCACACTGGTTACAAATTAAGACACCATCTGAACAACCCTTATCTTGTGTATAATCAGTATAGTCCATGACCCCTTCCACTTCTCATATCCTCCCCTCACCAAAACCTACTCCCTAAGGGCAAAACTCTGGATCCACTCTTGCCTGGTTGGCCAACCATCTCCGCCACAGGGCAGCGAAATCTTCAATTTGATTGTTTAGTTTCGCTGTAATGTTTTCCATCTGATATATAGTATACACAATTTGTCTCCATTCTTGAATACCTGGGACAACTTTCATCATCCATTTCCTTGTCAAAGATTTTTTCACCGCCAACAGTAAAATGGGAAGCAGAGTCTTTGTCCAAGGGGGGAGCGATCCGGGTAAACAGCCATGAGCACCATCTCAGCCATGAGCTCAACACGTTCACCTAGGCCCTCACTAATTTCATTCTGTATGTTTAGCCGAAAAGGCATTAAACGTGGACATAGCCACATTATATGTGCTAAATTAGCTAGTTCTGCTCCACACTCCCTCCAACAAGCCCCATATTCTCTTGGGAGGTATTTAGTCAGGGTGGCCGGTGACCTGAAAAATCTTGATCTACATTTCCAAGAGTATTCCCTCCAAACGTGTGATCTAGTGATTTTGACCACTCTCAGAGATGAAAGGGACCATTCTTCCTGAGATACAGCTAGGTCCAGGTCCTTGTTCCAACTTTCTAAGATTGAGTTTGTTGATTCCATTGATTGATCTCGCATCATTTTGTATAAGTTACCAATTAAATGGTTCCAGTGTTGTCCCTGAGAGTGGTCAATGAGTAGCTTTAAGAGAGGAAGGAGGGGAGGCTTCAAATTGACCTGAATGATTCTGTTTAGTAGAAGATGGTTTCTGATTTGGAAATATCTAAATTGATCAACATTTGAAAGATTATATTTAGATTTTAGTTCTTCAATTTTTTTTTTTTAGTTAGTTGTTTTAACCAGGTATAGCACACTAAGCTGAAAGCTTTTTTACAGGAGCGACCTGGGAGCACAAGGAGGTTAAGTGACTTGCTCAGGGTCACACAGTATGCAAGTGGAAGCTGTAGGATTCAAACCCAGGTCTGGTCTGCTGGATGTCACCAAATTTGCAGCTCAGAGCCTTAGGCCACTGCGCTATACTGCCTCAATGATAAGATTCCGTTTGGGCCCAAAAACTGGAACACCTGCTCCAATCCCAGTCTACGCCAGCGGGAGAAAGTTAAATCATTATGGGATGGGACAAAAAGCTCGTCCTCTGAAATTAACTTACAATATTCATAGATTAGTTGAATTGGTGCTTTTTCACGCATTTTAAGCCATTTTTTTAAGACCTGTGAGGTGATGGCTGTGAAGTCTTTTAAAGGAGGAGTTCTCCCTGAGGATGAAAAAATTATTTTTTTAATGTCATACATGTCGTTCAAGTGGAATTCCAGCCTCTTCCATTGGGAGTCAAACTGGTCCGAGAGCCACAGTAAAAGGATTTTTAAGAAGGCAGCCTCAGCATATTTTATAAGGTCCAGCAGGTTGGTTCCACCCTGAGCTAGTGATAATTTTAATATAGAAAGACGAATTTGTGGTTTCTGTTGGTTCCATATAAATTTTGATATCATGTTGTCCCATGACTTGAAAAAATAATAAGATGGAAAATATGGAATATTTTGGAATAGATACAGTAGGCGAGGTAGAATGTTCATTCTAATGGTTTCTATTCGTTGGAATAATGATTATGGGAGATGGATCCATTTGTCCAGATCTCTATTGATTTCTATAGAAATGGTCTCATAGTTTATTAATTCAATAAGGTTAAGATTATGAGGGATGTGTATTCCCAAATATTTTATTTTGGTTGAGTGCCATTTAATTGTAAGACTGCGTTTTAGAGTATTTGGGGGGATATAGTTATATAAGAGGGCCTTTGTTTTTGTGTTGTTTAATTTGAAGCCAGCTAACTCTTCAAATTGGGTCAGTATTTTCCACGTCTCTGTAATCGATTCCGTAGGAGACAAGAGGGATAGAAGTATGTCGTCTGCGAGTAGGCTAATTTTGTTTTCAGACTGCTGCATTGGTATGCCCTCTATGATTCTTGAATTTCTGATTACACTAGCTAAAGGTTCCAGATATATTACAAACAATAGAAGGGAGAGAGGACATCCTTGCCTTGTGCCCTGGCCTATTGAAATCGGGGTGGGGGGGGGAGAGACCACCATTTATTCTAACGTAGGCTTTTGGCGAGGAATATATTTGGGTCAACCAACACAACAGTGAGTCCGGGAAACCAAATGTTTTTAGTGTATTTCACAAGAAGGGCCAGTATACCTTGTCAAATGCTTTTTCCGCATCAAGACTTAAGAAGGCAGATGGAATCCTCTGAGTTTGGATATATTCCATAAGTATCAATGTTTTTCTGATGTTGTCTGTTGTTGATCTATTTTTTATAAAGCCAGCTTGATCAGGATGTATTATCATGGGGAGGATTATTTCCAGTCTTTTGGCCCAAATGGCCATGAAGATCTTGTAGTCTGAGTTTAGGATTGAAATTGGCGGATAGGTTGAGGGATCTAGTTTATTTCCACTGGGTTTGGGAATGGCTGCAATGGTAGCATAGTCCCACGATGGGAGGGGGGGTACTTTTCCACTGGCCGTTTCTCTGAACAGTTTTAAGAGTCTTGGTGTTAATTCTTTGTGAAATTTTATACCATTCATTGAGGTATCCGTCAGGTGCGAGGCAACGACCAAGATTGCTAATGACCGCCGTCTCTATTTCTTCTATTGTTATAGGAGCTTGTAATTTCTGGGCTTGTGTTGCTGTAATTTTTGGAAGTTGGGTTTGAGATAGAAACGCTTGTCTATCTTTTTGGGTAGAGGTGTTGTGTGTTGTATAAAGATGCTGGTAACAGTCAGCGAAGGTTTGTCTTATGTCTTCTTCTTTGTGGGTTATCCTACCTGTTTGGGGATGTTTAATTTTTAGTATGTTACTGCTTTTTTCCTAGCTCTTAGTTTTTGTGCCAGTCGGCAAGTACCTCTAGATCCTCCCTCATAGTTTGTTTGTTTTAAGTAAATAAGGGACATTTGGATTTTTTCGTCCATGATTTTTTGGAGTGCTGATTTAGTTTCTCTGATTTTAACTTGTATTTCCCTGTCCCCTTCTCTATATAGCAGTTGGAGGGTTTGTAGGGTTTTAGTAAGTTCCTGGTTTTTCCTTTCACTTTCTTTTTTTTTCCTTGAGGTGTAAGCAATGATCTCACCTCTGATGGTGGCCTTCATTGCATCCCATAATATAGCTTCCGAAACAGCTGGTGATGCATTTTCTTCAAAAAATTGTGGGATTCTTTTTTTTGATTTGGTCAGTAAATTCTTTATCCTTAAGGAGATAGGGGTTAAGTCTCCAAAGGGTTAGCTTTGTTTTTTTACCCAAGTCAACCTTTAACAAAAGAGGATGGTGGTCCGATATTATTTTTGGACAAATTGTTATGTCTCTCACTGAGAAGAAGTGCTCACATGAGGTAAAAAAGTAATCTGTTCTCAAATAGGAATTAAACCTTCCCGAATAATATGTAAAACCGTGGTCTGAGGGAAAAAATTTCCTCCAGATATCGACTAGGCCAAGGTTTTCTAATTGTATTTTAAAGAACTTTACTGGGGAGGATTGGTGATAGACTTTTGGATTGGACGAGTCTAGGTTTGGGGTTATAGTCATATTAAAGTCTCCTGCCATTATTAATTGCCCCTTATGTTGGTCTATTATTTTATTTAGAATTTGTTGAATTAGAGGCGACTTGGTTTGCAGTGGTAAGTATATGTTAGCTAGAGTAACTTCTTGGTTGTATAAGCAGCCTTGTATTATAATGTAACGCCCTAGTGTATCAGATTGTATGTTGTTTATTTTGAATTGGGTGGTTGAGGGGATCAGAATAACTACTCCCCTTTTGCGTCCGCTCGAGTGAGATGAAGAGTAAACTGTGTAATGGCCCCCCCATTTTAGTTTCTGATGCTCGATATCTGAAAGATGGGATTCTTGTATGAATATAACATCAGCCTTCTGTTTATTTAGATGTTGCATAACTCTCGATCTTTTGATGGGGTTATTAAGACCATTTACATTTATTGAATAGATTTTCACTGGTTGTGAAGCCATTTATGTTTGTTGTTCCTAACCTTATTTATAACTGTATCAAGTATGCGATTGGTTTCTTTTGTTTTTATTATAAATGTTGGTCTTTCAGACCCTCTTTTTTGTTTATCTTTCAGGTCAGCCTGAACCAAGTTCACCCGGATCACTCCCCCCGCCCCCCGGCTGTGAGAGGAGGACTATCAATCCAAATCAGTTTTTCTTGTGGATGTTTTTTGGGTCTCACCAACATAATATTCTGAAGTTTCTGTAATAAAGCAGATATCTGAAATTTTGTGTAGTGTCTCCTGCGTCTCATTCCATTTTCCAAACTTGAACTAAAATTAACTTTAGCATCAACTATAGCAAAACAGCCAACTATAAGCAAAAGACCTAACCAGTTTCCATTTAACATTTTTAAACATAATAACATAACATTACTTATCAGTACTTCCATTTTTGGGGTGGGGAAAAGTTCCACCCCTCCGTAATCTCAAGCCGGTTCTCGGAGGAATCGGCGTTGATCGAGGTACTCTTTTATAAGAGAATCCTTCAAGGGTATCGATCTACCCCCTTAAGGTTCACTTGAAAAAGCGGTGAGGGCTCCCCGAGTTCCCTGTGTAGTCGGGTCCCCTCTCCTTCCCATAGTTGGGGAGGAGTGGGGACACCTAGAAACTGCTCCCTCATTCCCCTAGGCTCTCCCCCTTAACCCTTAATTCCCAACCCACCTCATCCCTCTCCCCCCCGGATGCCTCCCCCCTCCTTTCCCATGGGGAATTTTATTTTGGAGTGCCTGGATGACAAGGTGTTGGGGCTCCAAGGAAGTTGGAGCCACCCCCTCAATTCAGCCCCAAAAGGAAGGTGAGAAAATGGAAAGAAGAAGAGAAAGGAAAAAAAGGGGAGGAGGGGAAGGGGTACTATCTTTCCCCCTTCACCTCACTCATCCCCCCTTCCTCTCCTCCGCCCTCTCGCCCTCCCTCTCGTCATGGGGAGGGGAGGACATCTGCAGTTCCACCCATTAACCCCTAAGGCCTAAAGCGTTAGCCCGGGACTGGGGAAGGGATCTGTTTGACTATCACTCTGGTACAGCAGTCAAGTGATTCTAAGTCTTTAATCTATAGGGACCTCCCCCCCTGTGTCTTTCCCTCCCCTGTTGAAGGAATATGTTAAATTTGTCCTAAGATGGGGCTGTGGGAAGGTATTATTTTGATGGTAAAAAGGAAAAAGAAAAAAGAAAGGGGGAGGAGCCCCCCTCCCATCCAGACATGCAAAGACTCCCACCGAGACACTGTGATCGTCATAAGTGGGAATGGAGACTAGGCAACTAAAGTTTTATGCTGCTATTTTCCAATCCACAGTAATTTTCATTGTCCCAGAGTCCTTTGTTCTTCTGGTTTTCACCTGTGGGGGCGGTCCCATAAAGGATGGCTTAACAAGAGGAGGGGAATCCTCAGGGAGTTCCCACTACACATAGGCGTAAGGGGCTCCCGAGGTCCAGGGAAAGAGTGAGGTGCCGTCCCAGGGGGAAGCCCCCCCGGCAGTCCCACTAGGTTGGGCCCAATAACCCTCCTCAGCTAGGCTGGTAGCCCGCCATCTAGGAGGATTTCATTCCCCCAGTCTTGGCAAAGTAGAGAGAAACAGTTTTGTTAATTATCTCTTTGTTAGGATGCTGGACCAGTGGAACAGGACCAGAGCAGGCTCACCTCAGGAGCCCCCAACCGCCCCATTCCCCTCAACCTCAAAAAAAAAAAAATAAATAAACCCTAAAGGGACTCACCCACCACCAGGACATTACTGGTCCGAAGTTATTGTGGGGTTTCTCAAGTTTCGGATCTTCTGGAGCATCTCCTCCAAGCTCATGGTCGGTAGGTGTAGTTCATTTGACCGGGATTGTCCCTGAGGTGAAAACCTGGAAGGGCCTGTTCGATTCGGAGTACCTTCCTTGAGCACCCCTTTTTTGAAGAGATCTTCTTTGGCTTCCGAAGCTGAAGAGTATACGGTTGGGCCTTCTGGCAAAAACACTATAAGCTTGGCTGGGTAAAGGGTGCGAAATCTGATCTGCTGTGATCTTAAGATAGGAAACAGCGGAGCATAAGCCCTTCTCTGACTTTGGGTAAAGGGGGCATAATCATTGTCGATGATGATACAGTGGTTTCCATACATAATTTTCCCTTTCTGCTAGGATTTCTTAAGGAGAAGTTCCTTGGTCTGGAAGCTTTGCTTCCTTACCACGAACGATCTGGGTCTGGCATCTTTAACCTGTGGTTTGGGTCCCAGCGCCCTGTGAGCACGTTCGAAATCTAGGGGGTGTTCAGGGCCCAGATCGAGAATGGATCTGAAGAATTGGTCTGCAAAGGCCAAGGGGTTGGGGCCCTCATCTCCCTCTGGCAGACCAAAAATTCGGAGATTTTTCCTTCGCCCTCTGTTCTCTGTATCCTCCTGTCTGAGGAAGCACAGCAACTGGGATTCCGCTAAGGAAAGAACTGTCGACTCAAGAGCGTTTATTTTTATAGTGTTTTGAGATATTTGCTGATCTGCCTCATCAGCTCGAGACTGTAGAGATCTCAAGTCGGACTTAACTTGGTTAAGAGAGTCCCTCATTTCTTCTCTGAATTCAGAGATGGCCCAAAGTATATTCTGTTCTGACGGTGGGGTTGGAAGAGCAGGCAGGGCTGACTGGGGTTCATGTCCCCTTCTTTTCCCTCCTTTAGTGGCCATTGGGGTGGGGGGATGATGAACCGGGCCAGGCAGGAAGGCTGCAGGAGGGTGTAAGCTCTTTATTGAATCCACTGTATGCAGAGTAGCTTTTCCCTCTTCTGTAGTAAGATCAGTGAGTGGGGAAAATCTGTTTTGCAAATTGAGTTCCATAAAGTGCAGCCACCAAACTGCCTGAGGATATTTTTATCGTTGTGTTCCCTTTTTTCTCCCTTCCTCTTCCACTCTCCTTAATCTCCCTCCCCAGCTCTCCTTTCTTCCCCTAGTCCTTTCTTCTTTTCTTCTCCTGCACCTCCTCCTCTCCTTCCCCCCTGCCTTTTGTCCTTCAGTTTACTATGACTTGTTATATTTTATTTTTAGAAGTTGTTTTATTTTTGGATTAAATGAGTTGCTCCTTTAAGCTGCTGGAGGTTACCTGTAAAAAGGCCAAAAGGAGCTAGTTGACACTGAAAAGGATCTCCTATAATGTCTCAGCTCCCGATGCCCTTGTGATATATAGTGGGTAATTATTTTATGCAAGGTTAATACTCCGTGCATGAGCAAGGGAGGCTACCAGAAGGACCCAGAACTGGCGCCGATTTACCGCCGCGGAGGATCGAAACGCGACTGCGAGGACCATGTTGGAGGGGGAGACTCCTGGTGCTTGCTTTGCCTCCTGAGTTAGAGAAGCCTTTGAAGTATCTGATAAACGTCACTGCCGCTTCCAAAGGCACGAGAGGAGGAAAGGAACCAGTTGGGAGTCGTGGTTGGAGCCTCCTAAGGAAAAGAGATGCGACTTGCAGTTGAGACTTGAAGGGCCAAGCAGTAGGTGTCCTTGTTCCCATGCAGTCCAAGGAAGCTGAGAAGGGGGGGGCTCTGCTCTCGCCTACTAGACGCTGGGGTCTGAGAGAAACACGGGATCCGGGTTTGCAGGGGTCTCACCTCGGTCCAATCTACAGATCCTGTTTGCAGTTTTGGCTTTTTTTGAGGTAGGAGACCGATTAAGTAATTTTGTTAGGGGAGCTTCCGCGCTTTGCTGCTCACCGCACCATAACCGGAACCGGAAGATGGAACCTCTCTTTGAACCTTTGGCTACTGCTGACCCGAAGTATGTAACATGGAAGACAATCTTTCTGGTGGCCATCTCTGCCAGATAGATTTCAGAGTTGCAGGCCCTTCGTACAGACCCTAACTACATCATTCCCTGACAAAGTAGTCTTTAGGATGAATAGGAAATTCCTGCCCTAGGTGGTCTCTGAATTCCACCTTAACTAATCCAGTTTTCCAGTGTTGTTCACAGACAAGGCCTCTCTCCAGGTGAGCACAATTTGCACAGCCTGGATGTAAAAAGAGCCCTGTCCTTCTACTTAGACCAGACCAAGCAGTTCAGAAACTGTCACTCTCAGCTCTTCCTCACCTACGGTGATGTGGGCAGAAGGAAACCGGTGACCAAGATGACTATTTCTGACTGGATTGTCTCTTGTATTCAGTTCTGTTACAGCAAAGTTGGCAAAAAGACCCCTCTCAGGCTCAAAGCGCACTCTACTAGGGGAACAGCTGCTTCTCGAGGGCAAAATCCAGGGACATACCCTTGCTATAAGTGTGCAAAGCAGCTACTTGGAAATCAGTCCACACATTCACAAAGCACTATTGCTTGGATGTGCAGTCCAGATCGGATGTCAAATCTGGCAGGGCAGTGCTACAGAGTCTCTTTCCTAAGTAGGTTTCTGTGCCCTCCTCCAAATACACTGCTTTGAAGTCTGCACCTGTCAACAGATGCTGAAGAATTCCTGGGGTGAGAAGAAAAAATTACTCACCGAAGTAATATTTCTTCTTCCAGGGTATTCTTCAGCATTGACACTCCCAACCATCCTCCCCGAGAAACCTTTCCAAAAGGCTCTGTTATGGGGTTTAACCAAATTTGCTGACTGTCATTGGTTTGCTTGATAAAATATTTTCACTATAGTGGTTTAGAATTGATAGTTTGTTTATTGCGAACAGTTGTTGCCCCTATTGGGCACAGTTTTGCTCTTTTTTAGGTCCGAAATTAGTTTTGAGGTCCCTCAGGCTAACTGCAGGCAGCACTCTCCTCTCTCTCTCTCTCTCTCTCTCGCTATCCTGATTGGCCAATGCCTTCCTCATTTGCATTGACTCCTCCTCTCCAGGGCAGCTGAACCCAGCTGGCATACTGCACCTGTCAACAATGCTGAAGAATACTGTGGAAGAAGTAATATTACTTTGGTGAGTAATTTTTTCATATAGGCACAGTGGGTGGGATATTCAGACTGCGCCATGCTGTGGCGCAAGCCTGGGGGCGCAGCGCAACTGAGATGTGCCAGGGTGCTGACAGGGTGATATTCAATGGTGCTGCACCATGGCTCAGCACTGTTGAATATCGCACTGCGGCCACCCGCAATGTGCATGGCACAGTGGCACTGCACCAGCATAAGTGGCCAGAGAGGGGCAGGGGGATACGCTAGCGCAACTGCCATTGCGCTAGGCGCATCAACCACGATATTCAAAAGTGCACATACAAATGGGGCCATAATGCATGCAAGGCACAAATGGGGCCATTTGCATGTCATTATGGCCTCATTTGCATGCAGGTGCGCCGATCCCTGCCGACTTGCACTTGGTGCCCGCTGAGCTGCAGCCGTCGGGGACCGACACCCCCTACTGGCGGCAAAGTGCCCACTGCCCGATCGGGGCATGGGGATTGAAAATGAGTCAATATCCGGGTGGTCCAGTGGACGCTCACAGCCAATCAGCGGGCATATGTACTAATATTAAAACGTCCAATATCCCTGGTGGTACAGTGGACCACTCACAGCCCGATCACAGGCGTCAGTAATAAAATATGACAAACCAATCCATCCCTGGTGGTTCAACAGTACCCCCCTTCCCATTGAGCCCCACCACCCGCTTCCCCGGTCAGCGGCGGTAGCATCCCCACCCGCTTGCTGCCCGCCGCCCACTGACTGACTCTATGCGGTAGGGCTATGCCCATGATGGTCCACGCGTGAGCCAATGGGGGTGCACCAATACATACTATAACAGTCCAGAAATGTGAATGGATCCATTCACATATCTGGTCTGTGTAGTACGGTGGGGACCAATGGGCATACAGCCCCACTGTACGGAGTCAGTCAGCGGGCAGCGGGCAGCATGTGGTGGGGAGCTGCCGCCTGCCGCTGACCGGGGGCGGTGATGGGGTTCAGTGGGCGGGTGGGGAGGGGGTACCGCTGGACCACCAGGGATGGATTGGTTTGTCATATTTTTATTACTGATGCCCATGATCGCTGCGAGCAGTCCACTGGACCACCAGGGATACTGGACTTTTATTTTATTACATATGCCCACGATTGGGCTGGGAGCTGTCCACTGGACCACCAGGGATACAGGTCATTTCACAATACTAATGCCCGCGATCGGGAATGGGGGAACCGCTACCATGAAGGTGCAGCCGGTGCTCGGGTGGCCACCCACAGCTGGCAGCTGCTGTGTTGCGCCCTGCTATACGGCAACTCACCTGTTGGTGGCCAGCTGTTGCTCCTTTTTTTTTTGGATTAACTGTGTCCAGCGCAAGTAGGGGTTGCACCAGCATGGGCTCAGCACATCCTGGGTTGAATATCGGGATGTGTGGAGCATGCATGGGCACGCCCCCCCCCACTTGCACCGCATACATTACTGATGCGCTCCGGTGCTTCAGGACTTGCGCCAGGCACATTCCCCTTTTGAATATCGCGCCGGAGCGCATCAGTGGGTTGTGCATGGTGCAACTGTGTTGTGCCATGCACAACCCTTCTGAATATCCCACCCAGTGTGTACAAAAAGGCATATTCTGGGCAACTGGAATGCTCAAATGATGGAGGAATTATTGAAGGCTAAATGGTGGTACCAAGTACAAGAATCATTATTTTATGAAAATCTATGGAGCAATATTTCAGAAAACCCTAAGGAGAGCATTAAGCTAAAAAAAGAGGGCTTTTTGCCTTTGTGGGAGATGGTTTACTAATTATGCTTTATGCTAAATATGGAGAGATTTCAGATATTGTATACTTAAATAGGATTATTTAATCACCTGTTACCTGTTCACAAATCCAGAAGTGAACACTTTCACTGTGAGGACCTTTTGTCGCCAGGAGGAATTTGTGCTGGGAAAAACTAGTCTGATGGTGATTGCTCCCAGTAATCTGGTACTTCTCAGGAGGGGATCAAGGTGTCTGAGATCAAGAGATGCCCATGGTGATGCAGCTGTCTCCAACACAGCAATCCATGCAGCAGGTAGCTAAGTCATTCCAGAGGAGTATCTTCGCTTAGCCTCTGCCTCTCTGGGAGACAGTATATCATAGTGATTAAGAGCACTGAGCTACAAACCTGGAGACCTGGGTTTGAATCCCATCGGCTCCCGCTTGCATACTGTGAGACCCTGAGCAAGTCACTTAACTTCCTTTCGCTCCCAGGTCACACCTGGAAATAAACTCCGGCTTAGTGTGCCTTTCCTGGTTAAACAATTTCCTCTTTCCCTAACCACCAGGGATATTTTGTGGTGTGCAGTAAAGAGAGGAATCCAGGCAGCATTCCCATAACCGGAGAAACAGCTGCTTACCCTCATTTAGGTTTGTTTCTCAGCATTAATCAGTCTTTCAAGTTCCGTTTGTAACTGAGTCAGGCTATTCGTTCTCCATTTTTTTGCCACCTGAACTGCTTGGGGCTACTAAAGACCATATCACATCTTCGATCTCTTGTTCCACTGACTCCTCTTGAAGATCAGGCAGCATCACCCCTTGTGTTTGTAAGCATATGCTGGCTTGAGGAGGAGCGTCATACAGCTTTGGGCCACTCAGGAGGTGTAATAATAGCTTTGTAGGGTTTCAAATTTGTGCCTTAATCCTCTTCTCATTGAGTTGCTAGATGACAAATAAAACTAACTTTCATTTTGCTAGCAGTAATGGAGGATAGTCTTGATCAACACAGACTTTATGTATATCCAGGTTTGTCTTTTTTGTTCCATGTGTCACAGAGGATTTTCTTCTTGGTGGTATAGTGTAGGAACTTAATTATGGAGCGATGGGGGAGCACCCACATTTGGCTTCGGTGCAGCCACGTGATGGGCTCATTTGGCACCCAGATCAAAATTCTCCCCTAAGTCAAGCTCTTTTTTGATCCATGTTGACATGAAGCCCTCCATGTCATTTTGCTCCACACCCTCCTGAACCGGAACACTCTAATGTTATTTTGTCAGGAGTGGGCTTCAGCATTCTCCACTCTTTGTGTTAGCTCCCATCCTCTTTTGTACAAATAAGTGATTGATCAGCCATATGCTATGTTCTCATCATGAAGGGTGCCCACCTGGCCTTCAATGTCTGCAGTATGTTGCTCCAAGCGCTTCAGGTCTTTTCTAATGCCCCACACTTTGTCTATTCTATGCAGAAGTCTCAGAATGTCTCGACCACTCGTTTTGTCCCTGTTGGAGCCCTGCTCTTAACGATAATCCTCATCTTTATCTTTCATGCCCACTGCCAGCTTGAAGATATGGGAAAGCGTGGGACTGAGACTGGGGCTGCAAGACTGTGGAGGCTTCGATCTCTGTTAAGGTTGTAGTGTATCTTTATTCGCCAATTTTTAGATGCCCCCATGGTGGGATCTGTATTCAGAAGTATGCTAGTAGTCGTGAAGGGTTTTGTTAACTTGAATTTAGTAGCTGAGAGATGTAGATTTTGCCATCAGGATACTGGAGCTCTGAACTAAGCTGTCATACAGGGCGCTGATGTCACCAAAGTCCCCTTAGAGTCATTTTTGAGGTCTGAAGGCCTCTTAGGGCCTCTTCAACATCATAGCCAAACAGTTTTCTGCCTCTGAAAGAGGCTTTCAAAACTGCCTGCTGCACATCATTGACAAAGCCAGCCACTCTGAGCTAAGAATATCTTATACAAATACCAGATGCAGCAGCCCTGGCAAAAGCATTAGAGGCACTGTAAGCTGAGTGTAGCAAATGTTTGCCAACTGCGGCACTAGAAGTTAAAGTTTGAAGTAACTCATTCTTGGCAGAGCCATCAGGCAAAGCCTTCACTGCAGTTTTTGCGGTCTTCCACAGGCCGTTCTGATATTTTATCATGTGGGACTGATAGCAATCCTCAGGCTCAGTGAGGCAGAGGCATAAGTACACTTGCCCATCACATCCAGCCTCCTATTCTTTATCTGGAGGCAAAGTATTCCTGTGTTTAGGTGCTCTAGATCTAGCATGAGCAGCCATGATGACCCCAGAGTCAGTTTCTGGTTGGTTAGCTAAAAAGGCTCAGCAGATCAAGCAGGATACTGTTTATCATCCTTTCTGGGAACTGCAGGCAGTGAGTTAGTTCTGTACTGTGCAGCAAAGGTAGCAGCTTCTAATGCAGGATATATAGGTGGAATTATAATGGAGGATGTACAAGGCACCTCCATATATTCCATTAGATTTCTTTTTGTGGAATCTTCCTCTTCCACAGCAAAGTACATGGTAGTCTGCATTTGTTACATGTTGGCTTGAAAAATGGGATCCTCAGTGGAAGACCTCAGGGCACAGACCATCAAGTCCTCACTGCAGGATGAGATGGTAGAACAAGCACAAGGTGCAACATGTTGTTCTCTCTCATAATCCTCCTCTAAATTCTCTAAAACCATGGGAACAGGATTATATTCTACTTCGCTTCTGACATCTCTATTGACGACGGGAGCCACAGAATCCATCGGCAATACTGGTGGTGACTGAGAAGGAGGAATCTGTGGTGTGCTAGTAGTAGCTGTTGATAAGTGCTGGGTACCAGGAGGACCCATTGGTGTAACTACTGCCTGTATTGGAAGGCCAAGCAGAATGCATCTGATCATCTCTGAGAATGACAACAACACAGGCTGAGAGTTGAAGCAGCCCTATAAAAGGTCCGGGGCTACTTGTGTCGACAGGCTACGGCCTGACGATGATGGTGTCCTGCCCTCCACAGTAGGTACAGCAGCGAGCCCTGATCTTGGTGTCTCATCGATGATCAGGGAAGGGACTGTTATCAACACGACCAGAGCGGGTGATGACACAGTGAAATTACCTTGTCTCAGTGGTGGCAAGGACCTCCCCAGTGAAGCAGATCTTTCTTTTACTCTCTGTTTGTGCTTGTGGCCAGACAACAAGGAGGGCTACAACAACAACATTTCTCTGTCTCGACTCTGCAAATTTAGCATCCACTTCTGGCCAATGAGGAAGATGCAGACTTTGGGCCCTGTTCCTTCTCCATGGCTTTTAGAGTTTTGAGAAGAAGGACATTTTCCAGAGCTTTCTTGTGGCATCGCGTTGTAGCCTGGTTGAAGCTCTGGCAAATCTCACAAGTCCTCACATTGTGAGACAGGCCCAAACAGTACACGCAGACCTCCTGTGTGTCTTCTTTGTAAATTTCATCTCCACACTTACAGTACCTAAAGATAGGATCTTTCGACTTTGGTGGCATGCAGAGACAATAAAATAAACTGTTTAGTAAACTAGAAGAATAAACAGCAATGGCTAGGTTAATGGCGTTTCCTTACCCAGGTCTGTCGAGGATGATCGACAGCAGAAAAAGAACTGAAGAGTGATTGCGCTACCAATATTTATATAGAAGTAGACATGGGACGTCATTGTGGGCAGCTCCAGGCTAGCAAAAGTCTGTGCGGTCCTAGCGCTGACAGCTATAGTTTCAAAAGGTGTGACCTAATGAAGAAAATAATCCTCTAAGAAGGTCAATACATGCTTCTTCAAAGATATGAGAAATCTGGTGGGAGTAGTGTTCGTAGACCTTACCAAGGCCTTTGAGGTGACAGATCATGAATTATTCAAAGAGAAATGTGGTAATACTGGCATGACTCCACACAGTTAAACTGGTATTTGAGTTATCTGAGTAACAGAACACAACATTTTAAGATAGGCACCTCTGCATCTTCAATTGCTGATGTGATTTATGGAAAACCACAGGGTTCAGTATTGAGGCAAATTAATGTTTTCATTGTAAATGATGGACCAGGAATTTTTTAAAACTGTGCACACATTATGTTATACTGATAATGCATCCTGTATAAGGAGGCAAATAATTTTCAGGATTCAAATGACCTGAAAGATGCTTTCTCAAATTACAAAATGGACTTGAGGAAAACAGAATGGTCACAAATCGGAAAAGAAAATGAAGGCCATGTTGTTTGGGACCCAGACCGGGGCTAGGGCTAGCCAGGGTAATTTTAACTTTATGGGAAGGGGGACATATTTGGAGGAGGTGTCAGCATTTAAATATCTAAAGGGTTTTTCTTGGACCAAGAACTTAACTCTGAAGAGCATGGCCAAGAAGAGATTAAACAGCCACAATTGAAATTGGGTGTTTTACACAGGGTAAGAAACAAAGAATCAAGATTACATATTGCAGAAAGCTTACTTCTGCTGATCTTGGCCCTGATATTCAAAGGTTAGCACCGGTACAAATATGATTGTCAATGTTAATTTGTATTTGTACTGGCGCTCCAGGTGAGGATATACTCAAAGGTCCCAAGAGTGCCCCCAAACCTGCCAACATCAAGGCCCCAAAATATTGCTGTGCTTATGCAAATGAAGGGGTCCAACTCATGCATATTGGTGTGGCAACATTTTCGAAGGTTTGCCGCAGCAGCAAAAAGCCCTCCAAGCAGCACTGTTTACCACTGCAGAAAAAAACACCTCTTATCCAGGCACTAAAACCATGCCCCCCCCCCCCCATTACCAAGTACATATTTCTTTTAAAAGTTTCTGGTGGTCCAGTGACCCCACCACCATCACCTCCCGATCAGTTGTTTGACATGTCTTATCAGTTCCCTGGTGGTATAGTGTCCCCCCACTTCCAATCACCCATTTGACATGTCTTATTGATCCTTTCATGGCACAGTTATCCCCACCTGATTGCTCATTTGACATTCGTACAGTTTCCCTTGTGGCACAGTGGTTCCCCACCCCACGACTGCTTGTTTGACGACATGCTGTATAGTTTCCCTTGTGGCACAGTGGTTTCACCCACCACCACCCCACCCTGATCACTGTTCAAACAGTTCTTATAGTTTCCTGGTGGGCCAGTGGTTTCCACACCCCTTGACCATACGGCACCCCCCACCTGCCGAGGACCCCATCCCACATCCTTCTCACCCCACCCCCGAGAACCCCTGCCAAACACACTCCTCACCCCGAGTGCCATTCTCCAACAGCTACAGTCAGCACAGCCCTCCTCTCACCTCCTCCACTGGCTGCCATCTGACAGTCACAAAGCATGATCACGTACATTCCACAGCCCCAATACCAAACCCTTGTTGCATCCCTACAGAGGGAAAGAAGTGAGTACCTCCTTGTTTATTTACATAATGCATCACAGACACACTGTCCATCCTGATCAACAGAGGCTACCCCTACAGAAGGGCAGCAAATGCCTGTAGACCAACTGAACCCTCATCTTCAGAGTATTGCTGTGGAAAGAGCGATCCAGTGAAGGTCAAAGACCATTGGTCCAAACTGTCCAAGATGGGCTCCACATCAAGAGCCCAAGGCACCCACTGTCATCACCAGCTGGGGGTGAGGGATGGAGTAAAGGTCCCCCTGTGATCTGTTGGAAACCACCACAGGAGGATGCAATGACGAGGAACTGTCATCAAAATGAGACACTCCAGGTTGTTGATATGCTGATCCCACTGGACGCAGATGAACCACTGAGGAATCCTCATGTGCAAGTGTGCCAGAGGTTCAGTAAGGATGGCCACAGCCATCAGACTTATCAGACTGAGAAGGCATCTTGTCAAGACACAGTGACTGGATGACACCAGTTGAGCAAACAAAGCAGTGGCCTGGTCCAGTAGGTGGAATGCTGGCTGACTGATGTGACTATGTACTGAAGGTACTGACAAGGGGTCAGAACCAACTTTGGACAAGGATGCCCAGCTAGTTGAAAAGTTTGCATGTCTGAAACAGGGTGTAAATGATCTCATCCTGTGACAGGGCCTTTAAGAGCCAGTCATCCAGATACGGTAACGCATACAGACCTTCCCTCTGGAGGGCCACAGCCAACTCTACAAATAACTTGGTGAAGACACATAGTGCCAAAGATATGCCGAATAGCAAAACACAAAACTGGTAATGAGAGCCTTGCAGCTTAAAGTGGAGGTTCTTCTTATGACTGTGAAGAACCTCAATATGAAGGTATGCATTCTTCATATCCAGAGTGCTTAGACAGTTCCCTTGCAAAAGCAGAGGGAGGAGGAACTGGAGAGAGACCACATGGAACCGTTTGCATTCTGTGTACAGGTTTAGGCAGTGGAGGTCCAGGACAGAACGTAAATCGCCCATCCATTTTAGAGCCAGTAAATATTGAAAATAAAAACCCCAGTTCAGTTCTGGGACAGGAAAGTACAGTTACGTAAGAACATACTGTAACAGCAGATCTTTGAGAACAGCTCTTGCAGCATGTTACACCATTAGGACTGAAGCCGGCAGGCTGCAGGACCCCACGGAAAATTTCTAGCTAGCTATACCCAGCGGGGGACCGCCCCCACTATCGGCCCCACCCTGATGTCAGATACCTCATGAAAGGGGCAGTCCCCTAGCATCCCTCAGTTCTCCCACTGGAGACTCCGGCATAGCAATGTGATTCTGATGGGGAGACCGAGGATCCGCTTCCAGAGGAAGGTTAATAAAATGTATTTGTTTCTGAAACTGTATGGAGAAAGTAGACCTCCTGAGGGGAAGGTGGGAGGAAAACTACCTGCTGCAAGAGCTATTCTCAAAGATCTACTGTTATGGCAAGTTCTTACGTAACTGTACTATCTTACTTCGAGAAATAGCTCTTGCAGCAGGTTAAACCATTGGGACTGAGTCCCAAGCAGTGAAGGTATTACTCCTAAATTTGGGAGGAGGATAGGGGAAGGGTTAAGGAAACCTCTCATGACAGCAGCCCTTGCAGGACTGTAAGGCCAAAGCCTGCTCTGTGCCTAGATGCAATGTCCAGACTGTAATGTTTGATGAATGTGTGCACCATACTCCAAGTAGCAGCTGCACAAATAGTGGGTGCTGAAACATTTCTCAGAGAAGCGAAAGAGGTAGCCACCCCTCTGGAAGAATGTCCCTTTACCGGACCTGGTAAGGGTTTGTTTTGCTTCTGGTAGCAGAACACAATGCAGTTCACCAGCCATTCTGAAAGTGTCTGTTTCGACACCAGTGCCCCTTGTGGGCAAAGGACAAAAACAGTTTGTCAGACTGTCAGTGCGGACTGGTCCTGGTCAGGTAGAATCTGAGAATCCTGTGCACGTCCAATGTGTGCAGTAGAGCCTCTCCCTTGTTGGTATACTTTGGGTAGTATACAGGAAGGTCTATGTCCTGGTTAAGGGTTTGTTCTGACACAACCTTGGGAAGAAACTTAGGATTGGTTCTTAAGGACACCCTGTCCTTGTGAAAAATCAAATAAGGCTCTTTGCACAAGTGCCTGGAGCTCTGAAATTCTTCTTGCGGAAGTAGCTGCAACTGAAAACAACGGCTTCCATGAGAGAAGGCGTAGCTCGCAATCTGCGGATGGTTCAAAAGGAGGCAGTATCAGTTGCTCTAATACAAAGAGAAGATCTAATGGGGGAATCGGATCTCTAATGGGTGGCCTAAAGTGGAGAATGCCTCGTAAGAAACTCCTTGATACCTCTAGCTGTGCTACAGATTTCTGTCCAATTGGTGCATGATAGGCTGAAACAGCACAGAGGTGCACCTTAAGGGAGGAGTATGCCAGTCCTGTTTGGAACAAAGAAAGTAGTTAGTCCAGAACTGATTTTTCTGGACAGTTAAGTGGATCTAGGCTCCATGCAGTAGCCCAGATGCAAACCCTGTGCCACTTCATGGAGTAGTTGGCATGGGTTGAGGGCTTCTGAGCTGCCACTAGGACGTTGGCCACTTCTTCCAACATACCATGTCTGAGAATGGCTTTGTCTTTAGGAGCCAAGCATGCAGGTTCAGAGACTTGAGGTTCAAATGAACCAGCGACCCTTCTTCCTGGGACAGCAAGTGTGACCTGATAGGAAGGGGGATTGGTGAGTCTTGTGCCAAGTGATGGAGAAGCAGAAACCATATCTGTTTGGGCCAGAATGGCGCTGCTATGATCTTGGTTGCCCCTTCTGCCTATCAGCTTGAGGAGAACTCTCTGGATCAAAGGGAAGGGACAGAAGGCATAGAAGAACCTGTCTGTCCGAGAGAGGGACGTGTCTTGCCAGAAAATACCAGGCCCTGGATCTAGCAAGCATAAACTGGGCAGTTTTGTGTATGGGGATGCGAACAGGTCTAGGTCTGGCATTCCCCACCTATCGAACAGCATTTCTACTACTGACTGAAGTAGTTCCCATTCATGAGCGCTGGATCATGACCTGCTCAGAAGGTCTGCTATTGTGTTGCAAACTCCAGGAACATACACTTCAGCGAGTGATGTCGTGTTGCAGGGCCTAATCCCAAATTCTCATAGCTTCCCGACAGAGTTGGTAGGAATGAGTGCCCCCTTGTTTGTTGATATAGAACACCACTGAGGTGCTGTCCATCTGAATCAGCAAGTGTTCCAGGGTAATGTCTGGATTCAAAGCCTGAAGCGAATAGAGGACTGCCCTCATTTCCAGAACATTTATGTGGAGATGTGCTTCCAATGGTGACCAACTGCCCTGTGTTCTTATGCCGTTCAGCTGAGTGCCCCAGCTGGACCCAGATGCACCCATGGTGAGTATTAGGGAAGGGACGGGTGCCGAAAAGGGGAACCCTACTGAGAGGTGCTCCAGAATGAGCCACCACTGTTACAATGGAATTGGGAACAGACACTAGGTGATCCAAATGGTCTTGATGTTGATCCCACTGAACTGAGGGTCCACTTAGTGACTCTTATGTAAAGACGGGTGAGGAAAACTGTCACAACGGCGGATGCCAAGTGCCCAAGGAGGTGTAGCATGGTTCTTGCTGGGGCCTGCTTTCTTGTTCTGATTGTTTGAATCAGCACTAGTAAGCATTCTGCTCTGTCTTCTGGCAGAAAGGCTCTGCCCTTGCGGGTATCTAGTACCATGCTGATGAACTGAAGTCTTTGTGTGGGAATCAACGAAAACTTTGCCAGTTTTTTTGTGATGCCCAAAGAGTCGAAAAGTGTAAGTGTCTTGCAATGCCCTGTACAGTTCCCCTTGAGGAAAGGCCATGAGAAGCCAGTCGTCCAAGTACGGGAAAACATAGTGGCTTTGTCTCCTGAGGGCTGCAACTACTACTGCCAGGCACTTGGTGAAAATCTGTGGGGCCGACGAAAGGCCGAACCGGAGGGCCCGGAACTGGTAGTGGAGTCCCTGAAACTCGAACTGCAAGAATTTTCTGTGAGGTGGAGTGATATGGAGGTGGAGATAGACGTCTTGCATGTCTAGCGAGACTAGCTAACCATTTGGTCTGAACACTGGAATAAGGCCTGGCAGAGTGACCATTCAGAAGCGTTTGTATGCTATCAAGGTGTTGTGAGGATCGGGCACAGATCTCTCGTCGTTTTGGGGACCAGAAAGAGGTGGGAATAATATCCCCTCCCTCTCTGGTTTCAGGGTACCTCTACTATGGCCTCCTTTTCTAGGAGAGCAGAGATCTCTTGTTAGATAAGTGCCACATGCTGTCCTGAATAACGGGAGTGCAGAGGTAGTCTCGATGGAGGGTACTCGAGGAACTCGATAGAGTATCCTCTTTGGACGAACTGTAGAACCCATTGGTCTGAAGTTATTCTTTGCTACCCTAGAAGGTGGTGCCCAAAACGACCCATGACCTTCTCTTCCCTTTGATCCAGAGGAGGAGCAGGGGTCTGGAACGAGTCAGGTGGTGGTGGGGTTCTGTCCAGATGGCTGGGTGGGCTTTGTATTTCTTGCCCCCGACCTCCGGAAAAGTGTGGTTGGCCCTTACGGTTAAAGTTGCCTCTAGGCTGCTGGCCAGAATGGGGTTGCTGACCTTGCTTGTTTCAAAAGTGGTTTTTGCCCTTACAAAATAGCTTCTGCTTTGGCCTGTACGTTGCTTGTATGGACCTGATGGCCTTACCAGTGTTCTGCAGCTTGGTGATTACCTTTTCTGATTCCTCCCCAAATAAGACTGAACCATTGAATGGAATATCCAAAATGCCCTTCTGGACATCGGGTGTGAAGCCCGAGACCCTCAGCCAGGAGTGTCTTCTGAGGCACACACCAGCTGCCACTCCCCTAGCATCTGAATCTGTGGAATTGTATGCAGCCCAGCGAACCTGTGCCCCCAAGCCAGATCCTGTTTGAAAGAGTTTTAGGAGCTCCTCTTTCTTGTCTCCTTTCAGAAGATGCTTGACAAGACCTTGGCCTTGCTCCCACAACGCATTTTGAAACTGAACCATATGGGTCATATAGTTCAGTGACCGCATGGAACATGCAGCCACATTATACTTTCATCTCCCCATGGAGTCCAGCTGTTTGGACTTACAGTCCAGAGGCTGTATGCTAAGATGCTGAGGCCTTTGGGACATATCATGGGTGACTGTAATGACTAGAGAGTCCTCTACTGGTTGTTCTGCTAGGTAAGGGGCCTCTACAGGTGGTCTGCTTTCTTAGGGACTGCTGGCGAAAAATATGGATGCTTCCAAGCGGCCTTCGTGGCATCCTGAAAAGTGTCCACCAGTGGTGGAACCACTACAGATTTTGGATCTTTTTGTCTTAAGAACCTTGCCAGACATTGTCTCTCTGGGTCCAGGTCCTCCATGTCCCAGCCCATATTTTCCTGGATATGCCTCACTATGTCCATAAATGAGGGGTCATCCAGGGATGATCTGGGGAGATCCTGGGGGGTCAGGCAAAGGGACACTGAACGATGATGGTGACCCAGAAGTGTCACAGGTATCTGGATGGGACTCGTCCGAAGAGGAAGAGGAAGAGTCGGACCTCCTGTGAGGGTTCTTAGATCTATGGTCACCAGGTGATCGAGGAGGGGTCCAAGAACGGGACCTCTTCCGTTTGTCTTTGCCATGTTTCTCTCGAGACCATCCCCTAGGTGGTAGGGTATCTTCCTTGGGGGTGGGGGATCTGTCTGGGGTTAGTGGCCTGGCCAGTGGTAGTTCTTCCCCTTGAGGTTTTGTGGGGACCACATCTTTCCTGATGGTCTCCCACAAGTAGGAGAATAACTCCTTGACTTCATTTATATTGATGCCCGATGACTGCCCCAGCATCTGGTCCTTATCGGGCACTGAGCCAGGGTCCGGTCCCTAAGATACTGAGGTACCTGTCGACGGGTCTTTGGGTGACCTTGGTAACTGAGGGGTATGGTCCTCCTCCTCCTCATCTCCTGATGTGTGGTTGTCAGTCTGCTGTGTGCCAACATCCATACCGTCGTCTTCCGATGGGGCCCATCGTCTGGTGTCAGGTGTGGACAGAGGGGTGTCTGTTCTAGGGGTTGACTCCTTGGGACTCATTTGCGGTCATCTGATCTGTCACTGCTTAGGGTCTGAGGTCTGCTTAAGGGGCATCAGATCCGAGGTCCATTTAGCAGACATTTCTTGGAGACCCTACAGAGGTTGGAAGACCGATCTCTGGTCGGTGTCCCAGCGCCAGTCCAGGGAGTCAGAGCCTACTCTGGTGGCCAACTTGGAATGCACCTTGCGATGCCATTCTGAAGCCTCAGATTGGCTAGAAGAACCCAAAGGCCAGCTAAGAGAGTCCTTAGGCTGGATCTTAAGGGGTTGAAGAGAGGAGGATGTACCTGAGCCACCGGATGTACGAAACTTTGCCGGTGGAAGCTGAGACTTGGCCCGGGATGGAGACCTGTCCAAGCAGGCTGAGCCTGAGCTGGCCTTGGAGTCTGAAGTTCAGATAGAGGGGACCGCTCTCTGTCCTTCTCCTTCCTTTTATCCTTATGCTTCCCTGGTTTGGACGAATCCCCTCTGGAAGATGTACTTCTCTCCATCTCCTTAACTTTTGTTCTAGTAAAAAAGTATCAAGTGTCTTCAGGCGGTGGATCCACATGCGGCTATTAAACTGCTGGAAAATGCTGCAGGCCTTGGTATCGTGGTCGGGGCCTAGGCACCGTATATAGGCTATATGTTTATCTTTAAACAGGATCTGTTTGCCGCACGTGCACTTGGAGGGGCGTTCAATGGAAGAGGTCTAAGAAGCAGACATACGTGAGGGAGAAATTGATGAAATCTTGAAGAAATCTTGAAGAAAGTTCTGGCATCGTTCGGCAGCTGATGGCATCCGTGGAGTTGATGCTTGCGAGTCAATGGCGGGAAATGAACTGAGAGATGCTGGGGGACTGCCCCTTTTATGAGGTATCTGACGTCGGGGCCGATGTTGGGGCGAGTCCCGCTGGGTACAGCTAGCTAGAAATTGTCTGTGGGGTCCTGCAGCCTGCCGGCTTCAGTCCTAATGGTGTAACCTGCAGCAAGAGCCGTTTCTCGAAGTAAGATCAGGTTTTATGGCTCTCTTGCACAGGAGTGTCTGGACTTCTTCTACCAGGACAGAAAGGTGACCTGGAAAATACCAATTTGGAGGGGGAAGATGAACTGGAGGAGTTAACGGTAATTCCCGGGCATGCTCCCTCTGTACACTGTCTAGGACCCATGCATCCTTAATGATCCCCCTCTACTTTGCTAAGAAAAAGGGAGATGCAGTCTCCCACTAGGATCATGGGTTCACTTAAAGGGACCAGAGGAAATGGAAGGGCGTCAGAGGGCTCTGGGGACAACAGGGATGCCATCAGCATCCCCAACTTTAGTCACACTGACATATGCACTGGGAAGCAAAGGGGCCTGAAGGGCCTCTGGGGTCTGCTGAGAGCCACAGCCACATCACAGCAGTAGCCTCAGAAAGGATGGGAGTACAGCTGATGAGATTATCCCTGCCTACAACCATGAGGCTTCGAGATAAGGGCATGAAGAGAACGGAGAGTCGGAGATGACTTCATGTCCCTTACTGCCATTTCAACATTCGTGCCAAACAGCCATCCACAGATAGGAGCATTAAGCAACAACTGATGAACATTGTGGCAAAGCCAGAAACTCTGAGTCAGTAATGTTGCCTAAGGCAACAGCATGAGCCAAAGCCTCAGAAGCATCACAGGCTGAATGCAGAAATTGCTTCCCAGCATCCAGGCAACCAGCAACAGTCTACTGACCCCACCTTTTCATGGGTCCCCTCAGGCAGCCTGTCGGACACAGCTGAGATGGATTTCCAGAGGCTAGTCTGACATTTAAAATATAAGCCTTCTATTTAGCAAAACAGCGGCCAAGAGCTGAGGCATAGGTCTGCTTGCCCATCACAGGACAAAAAAAAAGAGACCACTATGGTTGTCAAAGAAAGTGGCTGCAAAGGCTAAAGCTAAAAGGGTAGCATTCAGAAGGTATAAAGAAATGCAGAGGAAAGAGGATAGGGAGGTGTACCAGGAGAAGCAGAATGAAGCAGGGAAAGCAGTGAGAGGCACAAGGGTGCAACTTGAGGACAGGATAGCCAAAGGGCTAACTAATGGGGGGGGGGCAAGATCTTTTTTAGGTACATTAGTGAAAAGAGGAAGACAAGGGAAGGAACTGTAAGGCTAAGAAGGGAAGGGGGGACTGCGCAGAGGAGAATCAGAAAAAAGCAGACATCCTGAACAGATACCTCTGTTCAGTCTTCACAGTGAAAGGGGAGGGAGATGGACCACATAAAAGCAGCAGGGACATGGCTGGAGGGAGACAGACAAATGTCCATTCACAGAAGAGAGAGAGAGAGAGAGACCTGAAGGGAATTGTGAATCTGAAAGTGGACAAAGATACGGAGACGGATGGGGTACACCCAAGGGTGTTGAGGGAGCTCAATGAGGTAATGACTGCACCTCTGAAAGCTCTATTAAACAACTCACTGGAAACAGGAGTGGTTCCAGGGGGACTGAAGTCCCAATTCATGAAAGTGGCAGCAAGGAGGAAGAGGAAGGCATCTACAGGCCAGTCAGTCTGACGTCCATTGTGGGGAAGTTAATGGAGACACTTTTAAAGGAAAGTACTGTGGAGTATCTTTTTTTTTTTACTCTGTTTTAGCCCTTATGGTGGTGGTGGGGATGCACCCATATCTGCCCTGAAAACTCCTATCAAATTCACCCCCAGCCCCCTGGGACTTACCTTGTCAACCAGATCATGGCTTGCTCCTATTGGTGGGGCTCACCCACCACCATCCCAAAGGGGGAGAGAGAACCAAGATGCTAATCCAGTAATAGGCTCAACCTAAGGTGGCACAGAGCAGTGGCGTTTGCTAGGGGCCTTGCGTCATGTTGCACTGCAGTAAGGGTTTTCTTGTATCACTTTCCCTGGCTACATCTGTCAATCTACTCATCCTGCTTATGTGCACCACCTGGCAGTACACCGGCCCCTTGCCACCACTAGGGGTCGGACTGCTGCCGACAGTGTCTCTCCCCTCCTCAGAGGACAGCTGTCCACTCTATCCTCCACCCCCCCCCAGTCGACCCTTCAACGCTCCAGGCTTGTTTCCAAACTTGGGTTGTCAGGGCTGCAAGTGGTCGCGCTACCACTGTGCCGGCAGAGCAGCTGACTGTGGAGTATCTTGAATCCAGTTTGCAGCAAGACCCGAGGCAGCATGGATTCACAGAGGGAGGTCAGGTCAGACAAACCTGACAGATTTCTTTGACTTGGTGACCAGGGAAATAGATCAAGGTGGGGCAGCGGACATGGCCCACTTAAATCTTAGTAAGGGATACAACACCGTATCACATAGGAGACTCATAAAGAAACAGGGCAGACTAGGAGTGGATCCTAAGGTAGTAAACTAGGTAAGAAATTGGTTAATAGATAGGCAACAGAGGGTGGTGGTAAATGGAGTTCACTCTGGGAAAGTTAGGAAAACTAGTGGAGTGCCTCAGGGCTCAGTACTAGGACCAGACCTCTTCAATGTCTCTATAAGTGACAGTGCAGCGTCACTCAATTCCCCTTGTTCTTGTGTATCTTTTCCTCTGACAAATACTCCCTTTTTTGTTCAATTTGTATACTTTTATCTCTGATTTTTATTTCTGCTTGGTGAATTTAGGTACTGTATATATCTTAGTATGATGATATTGTAAATTTCTTATTTGTAATTTTGAATACCCTGTAATGTATATCCTGACATGTTTTTCTGCCTATATGGAACCTATGAAATTTTGTACACAGCCTATCCTTGTAACTATCCGCATAACAGGACAACTTTGTAAAACAGGGCTTCACAGTCCTAAAAGTTTTTCTCCTGTCAAAAAATAAAAGGTATCTATCTATCTATTTATCTATCTATCTATCAAAAATTGACTTTTTATTTCCTGGCATCTGATTGGCTAGTACCCTTGCCGGGGGGTACATTAATATTCAGTAGATGCCCAGGAAATAAAAAGTGCCAGTTTATAGTGCCCCTTAACCCAGTGAAATATCACAGTGCCTACTTTGCCTACTAATTGGTTAAAAGACTTCATTTTCATTTCAAACTACCGCCATTTTTTTCCCTCACTTAGCGAGAGCCCCCCCACACACAAACATATTCAGTCCATAGCCCAGACACTATACCCAGTAATGTAAAAAAGGAAAATCACAGCAGTATAAAAATAAAATAAATACAAATAATTTATTTTCTTTGTCACTCGCTGAGGGAGTGATAGCTCAAGCATGCCAGTTCCGGACTGCAGTCCTTCCTCGCTATCTTACGCCCCTGATATCCCCGTGTGTGTTAAGCAAAGCAAAAAGAAAAGAAAACCGCACCAAGAAATATAGCCCCTTACAGCAATATTTAGAATAGTACCTAATGTTATGTGTCCACTGGCTGGGGCTGTTTGTAGCTCCACCGAACCAAACATCATTCATCTTCATGCTCCCGATCCTCAGGGAAGGCAGCGAGGATCAAGAACCAGCGAACAACAATAAAAACAAACAAAAAAAAACAGTAAGAGTGGACTCCAGGTCCTCAGGGTAGGCAGCGAGGACAGCAAAACTAAAAAAAAACATTACTGAAAGTCCCCACCACAAACACCAGAGATCGGAGTGCACTTTCTACTGCCTAGCGTTCACATCCCACTAGGATCCTGGCAGTATTTTAAATCTGAAACCACCATCACATATGTCACCAAAACAGCACAGCTCATTTTTTTTCCTACAGCGGTCAGAGTGCCTCCCAGTCACAATCACGCTCACTATCAACAGCCACCAAAGTAACAAAAAATAATAAACACACAAAACTATTACGGCTTCTTTTGCTTCTAGTTCGCCCGACTGCCACCACCACTCCATGGTGAGATTCCTCTGGTGAATTAATAAACAAACAGACAGATGAATGAATATTTAAAATGGTAAAACAAAATGGTTTTAACTTAAACTGTGTGTGTGTGTGGGGGGTAACCATAGGCATCAGCTCAAAACTCACAGCTTGGGACAACAGGCCCTAGGTAAAGGCAGAGGAACTATTTTATTACAAAAGAAATCAAACAACTAAGACTTAACATTTACACAACATTTTTTTTCCAAACATATATGATATAGTGCCCATTTTCTAAATGCAATAATACCCTCCACGGTGGGCAGTATGGGCAATACCGAACCTTCCAGGGGCTATAAGGCCCTCCGTCTGCAGCGCTGGGCCTCATTATGCCCCTCGGCAGTCCGGTATTGCCCAATACTTCCCACCCTGTTGGGTATTATTGCTTGCTTTGGTGTCTTAATCAACACGAGACCTTTACAGTGGTAACAACCCACTTCCTGTTCCTGCTGGTGAAACTCTCCTTATGCATTCCAGCACCCTGAGGTCTTCCCTATTGCCAATGCACTCACGTTTGAGGTCTTCCGATATGATTATTCCAAGTACTGCTCCTGTTCTGTGACCAATACCTCTCCCCACCATTTTACACTCCACCTCTGGGTTTGTTTGCCCTTGGTGTGTGATTCTGAGTTTTTTCACAATGAAACCCAGCTGCCATAGCTTACACCACTCCTCGAGTTTTCACAGGTCTCTGCTCATTCTCTCCACCCCCTTATGAGTGTCCACTCTATTGCAGACTTTTTTTTTAATTTACATTTTACAGACTCCCTTCCCTTTTTTCCCCCTTCCTTCCCACGTGCGTCCAGGGCGCTGATGTATGCGTGTGGAGGCACCACATGCCAGGCACTGTGGAGTGCCCCACCCTACTAGGCCCCTCCCCGCCTGCGCCACCACCGGACCTCCATCTGGTGGTGACAGGACAACGGGAGGGACAGCGTCCACCCCAGGAGAGGAGAGGAGAGCTTTTTTTTTGAAATTTAACAAACTTTATTAATTTCAAAACAGCACGAGGATGCGATAGATAAAGTAATACATGACACAGGAACACCCCCATCCCCCGAGTGTCCTCAGCATGCAAACTCTAGGCTATAACCCTGAATTTGTGTTTATAGAGACAGAGGGTGCAAGAATTACTTAAGACTATCTGATTCAGATAGTGTATAGTGTATGCAGCTTACCCCATTTCTTATCAAAGAGCAATGGATTATGCCGGATACTAGCGATCATACGCTCTGTCCGTAGACTGAGCAGAAGCTCCTGCAGTCATTCCTGATAGGCCTTGTTGAAGTTTAAGTAGACCACATCCACTGCCTCAACCTGATGTATTTCCCTGGTCACCCAGTCAAAGAAATCTATCAGGTCTGTCTGACATGACCTCCCCCTGTGAATCCATGCTGCCGCAGGTCTTGTGACTCACTGCATTCAAGATACTGCTGCACAATCATTTCCTCTACTCCATTAACATCCCTACCGCTGATGTCAGACTAAATAGCCTATAGTTACCAGCCTCCTCCCTGTTCCTGCTTTTATGAAGCGGGACTACATCCCACCCCCCACCCTCCACCCTCAGTCCCTCAGAACCAATCCCGTTTCCAGTGAGTTGCTGAAGAGGGCTGTCAGAGGTGCAGCCAGTGCCACTGTGAGCTCCTTCAATACCCTTAGGTGTGCCCCCATCTGGCCCCATAGCTTTGTCCACTTTCGGATTTTTGAATCTCTTCAGGACTCTCCTCTGTAAATGGACTTGTGTCTAACCCCCCCATGCTCCTGCTGCTTCTATGCAGCCCATCTCCTTCCTCTGTGAAGACATAACAAAAGTATTTGTTCAGAATAGCAACTTTTTCCTGATCCTCATCCACACAGTCCTCCCTGCCCTTCCTAACCTCACAATCCCTCCCCTCATCGTCCTTGTTTCACTTATATGCTAAGGTCTTGCCCTCTTTAGATACCCCTTGAGCTATTCTGTCCTCAGTTTGTGCCTTTGCGTTTATCGCTTTCCCTACTTCCCTCTGCTTCTCCTGGTACACTTCCCTATCCTCTTCTCTCTGCGTCTCCTTGTACCTACTGAATTCTATCCTTATAGCCTTTACTCTTTTCTGCCACTTCCTTTGAGAGCCAGTGGTCTCTTTTTTCTCTGGTTTTTGCTTACCTCCTCTGCACTGAGGTTTGTTGCCTTCACTATGCCTTCCTTTAACTTAGTCGACTGTTCCTCCACCTCACCCATGACCCCCCCCACTAAGTCGTCTTTGAGTTATTTACCCATTTTTGAAAAATCTGCCCTCCTGAATTCCAAGACCTTCGTCCTTGTGTGTTTGCTTCTGCTACCGTCCTTATGCTGAACCACACTGTATGGTGAACACTGGTCCTCACTGGTAATGTAACCCTGATGAAGGAAATCAGCTCTGAAACATTGGTGATGGTTATAAAACACACTGGTTTGTCTTTTCTGGGAACTTTAGATATATATGAATAAATTACAAGTTTTTGGTGAGTGGTCACCGTTTTCCAATCTGCTTTCGTATGTAAAGTCCAAATAGGCCACATCCATTGCCCTCTCCTGATCAATTTCACTGGTCACCCACTCAAATTTATTTATTTTATTTATTTGAAAATTGGTAACAAGGAAATGCACACTAAGCCAAAGCAAATTCCCAGGTGCGACGTGGGGAGAGGGGGGAAAAGGCATACAGAAAGAAGGTAAATGATAAAAACATCAACAAGCAGTTACATAGACTTTACAGGTGCAGATGAAACATGCAGATACACAACACTGCTTTTTAGAAACACAGAAACAGAGACTGACAGCAAATAAGGACTGCTTGGTCCATTCAGTCGGCCCTTTTCTCCCTATCTACACCATTACTATAACTACAAACTGTGCCCGGTCTACAGCTCCTTCTCCCTCCCCACCTTCCTTTCCACTATGATTCCCTTGTGCTTATCCCATCTATGCTTGAAGCTCAACACTGTTTTTACCCCCACCACCTCCGCTGGAAGGCTATTTCAGGAATTCACCACTCCTTCTGTGAATAAGTACTTCCTCACATCTCTCCTAAATCTAGCCCCCCTCCAGCTTTTAGCAGATGAAAATGTATACAGTGTGTAGCTAATTATATAAAGTGTACAGTGCCTGTTGGGGAAGGTGACAATGCATTGGGGTATAGACACAGACAGCAGACTAAGCCACATTTAGCCTGGCAAATAAATGAGAGAGTGTTTCAAGACGAAAGGACAGGTGGGAGGGGAAGGAGAGTCATGAGATAGGTTTACGGGGACGGGGGAGCACAGAAGTACCTTAGCTGATATCTAAGGGCAGGGAGTGAGGGGCGAGGCAGATGGAAGAGGAAAGCAGATTCCAAAGGGAGGAGAGATGGTAGGAGAATACAGACTCCCAGCAGAGGAGTGGGGGCGGGGAATGGAGAAGGTGAAGGGATCCCAGGAAGAGAGAGGGGGAGAGTAGGAGGAAGAGGGGACGGGGAGAGGAGTGAGGAGAGGTAAGAGGGAAGGGACCCAAATCAGTATTCAGCTATCAAGGAGGCACAGTGGGACTGACGATGTGAGGATAGTGTGAGACAGAAAGAGAGGAGCAAAGGGAGCAGTGATTGGGGGGGAGGGTTGGTGGCAAAATGACAGCAAGCACTGCAGAGAGTATCCAGTTTTGCAAGAGAAGAGGAGTGAATGGTGCAATAGACCACATCCGTATAGTCGAAGACCTTGAGAACCATTTTGGTGACCAGCTCCCGGCAGACCTGGGGGGAAGGCTGTCCTTTTTATCGTACATGGCACCAATTATTTACAGGGTCCTGTGTTCTTGTACCATTTAGATTGAGCAGAGTTAGGGGGATTTGTAGGGTTTACCAATGAGTCTTCAAATTATCCCAGAATTTGCAGCTATCTCCCCAGTTGATAGACAACTCATTCTTAAAGTAGCGACTCATAGCTAAACGAATAGCCCTTGTGCAGTTATTTTGAGCAGTTTTGTAGCTCTGGAAGTCTATGGAGGAGCCAGTGTTTTTAACTTTGTGCCAGAGATTGTCCCTAAGTTTCATCTGCTCAAGGAAGGCCAAGGTGATCCAAGACTTACTACACCCCTTTTTTTTTGTGCTTGATGGGAGAGGCATAAATATTACAGACTGTATTGAAGGTCCGGATGAAATGATCGAGTGTGGAATCGATTTCATTAGTTATGAAAAGATACTACCAGTCCAGTTGCAAAAGGTGTGCTCTGAAAGAGGCCAGCTGACCTTTTTTTAGTACTTTGGAAGTGTGTGTTTTAGCAGGGGTTCTGGAGGATTTATTCGACCAGGTACAGATTATAGGTGAATGATCACTGATAGTCAGGGAGGACAACTGGGTGAGCAACTCTCTCTGGCCGATTCGTAATCAGCCAGTCCAGCAATGAACTGGAACCGGTTCAAAATTCTGTTTTGTGGGAGAATCTACTACCTGAGACATGTGTAGGGAGGAGATAGCATCCTTGTATGGTGCTGCATCAGGTGAATGCAAGTTGATGTTGAAGTCGCCTAAGACAAGAACCTCTGAGTTCTGATCCAGGTTAGAGAGGTAGTTGAGGATTTCGGTGAAGCCTGTTGATTGCTCTTTGCGGGGTATGTATAGCGTAACAATTGTTAGACCTTTGCTGTGAGCACCTACCATAAGAAAAAATTACTCACCTTAGTAATGTTGTTTCTTCTAATGGAGTCTTGCTATATTATGACAATTGCAGTTTGTCCCACCATTAGAACTGCCCCGGAGGTGAAATAGTTAACTTCCATGCCAGGCATGGAACTTGGAGCGCGAGCTCGGTTAGAGAAGCTCTGTCTGTGTAATTTCAAACTGAAACTGTCAGATCTTTACGAGCAAAACTCACTAAGGTCTGTGTGGAAGCTGTAACCTACACTAGCCAACTGGCTACCTAAATATTAACACATATTCCTGGTCCCAACACAAAGACTCAAGTCAGGGCCAGAAAATAAGAAAAGATAAAACAAAACACAACACCCCAAAAACCCCCAAGAAAAAAGGGGGTGGAAAAAACATAAATGGGCATAAACAAGTGCCCACACTGGACTGCCCACCCCATACCCAAGTAGAAGTTCTGAGAGGGGCAGGCTGGGGGGGAGGTCATAATATAGCAAGACTCCATTAGAAGAAACAACATTACTAAGGTGAGTAATTTTTTCTTCAAACAACATGAAGTCTTGCTATATTATGACAATGCAGACTTACAACAGTGATACCTCCATGGAGGAGGGACAGAACCTACTTAGGGAATAGGCTCTGAAGCACGGCTGTGCCAAACCGAGCATCCCTCCTGGCCTGGACATCCAGGGAGTAATGCTTGGTGAAAGTGTGTACCGTTTTCCAAGTAGCTGCTTGACATATCTCTAAGATAGGGATGTCTCTGGCAGCAGCTAGAGACGCAGCTGTACCTCTGGTAGAGTGAGCCCTCAGGCCTGAAGGGGGAACTTTCCCCAGTTTTTGATAACAAAATTGGATACAAGAGACAATCCACCTGGCAATGGATCTCTTAGTGGCAGGTTTCCCTTTCCCAACCTCACCATAAGTGAGAAAAAGTTGGAGGGATTCGAACCTGTGACCCTTGGTACGCTCTATATAGTAATTTAGGGCCTTCTTAACATCTAAACTGTGCAACCTCCTCTCACCAGAGGAGGAATGGTCAGTGAAGAACACTGGAAGGGAGATAGATTGATTAAGATGGAAATCTGAAACCACCTTAGGCAAAAACTTCCTGTTAGTCCTAAGGACTACCTTATCCCTGTGGAAGGAAATAAAGTCAGTCCCTACTGACAAAGCTTGTAACTCACTTATGCGCCTGGCAGAAGTGATAGCTACTAGGAAAACAGTTTTCCAAGTCAAGTACTTAAGCTCTGCAGAAGACAGAGGTTCAAAGGGGGGTTGCATCAACTGAGCAATGCAAACATTAAGATCCCAGGCAGGGGCCGGGTCCCTGAAAGGTGGATTAGTATGAAGTAATCCTTTAAAAACTTGGAAAATACAGGGTGAGCGGAAAGAGAGGAGGGCTTTCCTGTTGAAATAAAGGCAGAGACAGCTGCCAAATGTACTTCAGGGTAGCTGGTCTCAGACCCAAAGAATTAAGATGGACCATATAGTCCAAAAACAATGGGCAAGTCAGCAGATTCTGGGAAATATGTTTCTAGAACACCAGATGGAAAACCTTTTCCATTTAGAGTTATAAGAGTTTCTAGTGGAAGGCTTCCCTAGAAGCCTTCAGGATTTCAAGAACACCTTGAGAAAGGTGTAGGTCAACAATTCTAACTCCTCAAGAGACAGGCCTTGAGGTTGAGGGATTTGAGATTCGATACCAAACTCTCCCTGGGCACAGGTTAACAGGTTGTGATTCCTGGGGAGACACAGGGAAGATGGACTGCTAAGGACAGAAGGAGTGGGTACCAGGGCTGCCTGGCTCCAATCTGGAGCAATCAGAATCATCCTGCAAGGCTGAGATCTGATTTTGACTAGCACCTTGAATAGGAGGGAAGGGGAAAGGAGCAGAAAACTTCCTTCCCAATCTAGAGAAAGGCATCCAGGGGACTGAGCCCATCACTCGGGGCCTGCAACAAAACAGTGGAAGTTGGTGATTGTCTGGGGCTGCGAACAGATCTATCTGAGGGGTGCCCCATCTGGCAAAAACTATCCCAGTACTTGGGGATCCAGAGACCATTCGTGATGGCCCTGGGAAATCCTGCTGAGAGCATCTACCAGGACATTGTCCTTTCCTGGGAGGTGAACTGCTATGAGGAAGTGTTCAGGGAATAAGCCAGAGACCACAACTTCATTGCCTCGGTGCACAAGGTCAAGACCGAAGTGCCCCCTTGTTTGTTGATGTACCACATTGTAGTGGTGTTGTCTGTTCTGACTTGTACCACTTTGTTCTGAACAGATGCAGAAAACACCTGAAGTGCTAGAAAACAGCTCTGAGTTCCAGCAAATTGATGTGGAGCAGAGATTCCTGAGGGGACCACACTCCTGGGCGAGAGGTCGCCCATGTGAGCTCCCCCAACCCAGAAGGGATGCATCTGTAATAAGAGTCAAGGAGTGAGATAGGGGATGAAGGGGACCCTAGTCTCAAATTGCTCTGATCCTGCCACCACTGAAGGGCCTGGATCAGGGTTCGAAGTCACTGGGATCAACTTGAAAGGGATCTTTCCTTTGGGACCAGAAGGCTCTCAAATGAAACTGAATGTCCCTCATCTGAAACCTTGCTCCTTGCACCACAGCTGTGGAAGCAGCCATGTGTCCTAGTAGCTGTAAGAAGTGCCTTGCTGGTCGAGAGACCTGCAGAGTGAAGGAGGAGGCCAGGGCCACTAGGTTCCTTACCCTTTCTAGGGGCAGGAAGGCTCTGGCCTTCTTTGTATCCAATTCTGCACCTATAAAGGTGAGTACCTGGACAGGTTCCAGAACTGACTTTGGAAGGTTGAGAAGAAAACCCAGAGAGGTGAGCAGCTGCTGGGTAACTTGCAGGTGTGATTTGACCTGGTCTGGAGACTGACCTACAATGAGCCAGTCGTCTAGGTAGGGAAAGATGGCAATCTTTTGCCTTCTTAAATGAGCAACTGCTACTGCTAGACATTTTGTGAATACCTTTGGGCAGAGGTAAGGCGAAGGGCAAGCTCTGAACTGGTAATGGCCCTGAGGACAGTTCAATCTGAGGTACCTGTGGGAGCTTCTGATGAGAACATGGAAATAGGCATCCTTGAGGTCCAGGGAAGCTAGCCAGTCCCCTGGCCTTAGAGAAGGTAAAATCATTGCCAGAGTCACCATTTTGAATTTTGGTTTCAAAAGGTGCTTGTTTAGATATCTTAGGTCCAAGGTGGGCCGCCATTCTCCTGTCTTTTTTGGGGTAAGGAAGTACCTGGAGTACAGACCCTTGCCCTGGTGTAGGGGAGAAACCCTTTCTACAGCTCTGAGAGCCAGGAGGGTTGAGACTTCTGTTTCTAAGGCAAAGGTCTCTAGAGGGTTTGCAGGTGGAAAAGATCTGATTCTCATCTTTGGAAATTTTTTTGAAGCTGAGAACCAGACCCCGGCTTACTACTTCCAGGACCCACTTGTCTGATGTTAGAGACTCCCAGTTCTGAATGAAGTAAGCCAACCTGCCCCCTACAGGTAATGGAGAATCGGCCCTGGGCACCCCATCAGGGTGCCTGTTTGGCAGGGGCTTTAGGCTGAGGGGTGGGAGCAGGCCTGCTTGCACCCCGTCTGCCTCTCCCTCTGAAGAACCCCCTCTGAGCATAAGCAGAGGAGGCCTGGGTTTGGTAAAAAGGCCTGTGAAAAGGCCTACCTCTACCCCTGGAGGTCTGCCTCTGAGGAGTGGCTTGCCGCTCCTTGGCCTGAGCACTCTTATAGGTTGTCCTATATTCATCCATTTTCTTCATATAATTCTCTGTCTGCTCCCCCAAACAGAGAATTTCCTACCACAGGAAAATCCATAGCGTTAGTCTGGGTACCCTGTGACAAGCTAGTACACCTGAGCCAAGCCAACCTACAAAAAGCCACAGATGTAGCCATGACTCTAGAGGATACATCATTAAAATCCACAGCAGCATGGAACTGCACCTTGGATGCCTCAATCCATCAGCAGCCACCTGTTCCAGCTCCTTAGCAAGCTGGCCAGGGCCTGTTTGGCCAAAGCCATGACAGTGTCCCATCTAGATTTTGGTATCTTGCCACATAAGCCATGTAATTTGCTTGCCTGAGTCCCAAGGATGCTGCCATGTATTGTTTTTAGCCATGGCATCAATCTTCCTGGAGTCCTTGTCAGGAGGATGTGAAGCCAAGGGAATATTAGCCTTATCACAGGCTGCAGCCTGAACTACTCCAACATGACTGCATTGCTGTGAAAGGAATTCTGTATCAGGACCTGACAAAGTGTACCTCCTGTCCATCTTCTTGTCCACAGGAGGCACAGAATTAGGAGCTTTTAAAATTGTTATTGTTTGTTTCCTAAATGACTTATGTAAGGGAATAGACAATCTCCTAGACTCTGGGATATCCATCATTTCTACAAAATCAGGTTCCTCTTGCTCATCCACAGCTTCCTCCAATGGGAGCTGGAGGGTTTAACAACCTTTTATAAAACATAAAGTGAAAGGGACTCAGAAAGCGTAGGGGAGATTCTAAAGGTCTGTTTGGGAGATGTCCGTTCAATGGGCACACCCAGACTCTCAAAGTCACATTCATACTGTTCATAATCATCCTCCCTCCTCTGGATCATAAACTCTTCTAAATCATATTCTTGAACGGTGGAATCGGCCGAACCGACCTTTACCAGACAGTGGCGGTTCGGACGAACCAGAGAAAGTGACTGGACTATCCCCATATTTCTTGCTATCTCTGCAGTTGGAGGTGGATTAGACTCCACACCTGCTGATTTTCTAGTTTTCTTTGCTGGAACTGGCTCCTCAGAGTCAGCTTTACGTTGCCCGAGGAAGTCTCGCCTGGTCAGAGGGCACTCCCTCCGGTTCGGTTGGCACCGAACCGGGCTGGCCTCCGGGTCAGCGGACTTTTGCTCTCGCTCCCTGAGCCTGCCAACTCTCTTATCCAGGGTGGCTGCAGGGAAATTCTTACAAATCTGGCAGTCTGAATTGAGGTGGTCAAACCCCAGACAATATACACATGTGGTGTGTGGGTCAGCCTTGGCAAAGGCTTCCCCACAGATACCACAGTGTTGAAACCCAGTGGGCCCGGTTTTTCTTTTGGGTTTCTCAGACATAATGCCAACCTAACCAAAAAACTTGCCCTTTTAACGGCAGTGCCAGGCAAGACACCCTTATCGGTTCCCAACCGTGTCACGGGTCGTGGAAAAAACCGTAATGAAATTTTTTTTTAGAACCGATAAGAACTGAACCGCACTCTAAAAAACCTTAAATGCTTGATTTTAAAGTTTTAAAACAACCTGATTGGTTCAAACCAACCGATAAACATTTACAAGTTCCACACAGAAATAAACCTGTCTATTACTTACAATACCACAGACAGAGCGTGAACCGATCAGTTTATGTTAAAATAATAATATTCATGTTGAATTTAACCGAAAAACACTGTTTAAACCGAGAAATGAACCGAGCAGTAGGAGAAATCTCCGGAGCGACTGTTCAGTGAGGCGGAGTAAAGAATCTGACAGTTTCTGTTTGAAATTACACAGACAGAGCTTTTCTAACCGAGCTCGCGCTCCAAGTTCCATGCCTGGCATGGAAGTTAACTATTTCACCTCCGGGGCAGTTCTAATGGTGGGACAAACTGCAATTGTCATAATATAGCAAGACTTCATGTTGTTTGAAGTTTAATTGCCAGCATTTGTACATTTCTGCTGGTGGAAGGGCATGGGAGGACGTGCCCTAGGATAGTGTCCTTGGTATGAATGACACAACCCCCACCCTGCTTCCCAATCCTATCCAGCCTGAAGGAGGTATACCCCTCCAGCTGAATGGCTGTGTCTAGAATTCTTGGTGAGAGCCATGTTTCTACAATGGAGAGCATGTCGGGGTTATGTCACAATACCCAGGTGAAGCTACCTCTGGCTGGAAGCTGCAACACTGGACTTAAGATTTGCAAGAAAGCGAGTTGTGCTCACAACAGAGGGAGGTGAACCTTACAATTTACAATTGTCTTTGGTTTGAAGCAGATTCCTTAGGAAAGTTAATATTCTTCAGGTGGAGGATACTTCTAACTGAAGGGTGAAATAAGGAACTTAGAATTATCAGAAAAGGCAGTCTTTCAATCAATAGAGGGAGGTGGAGCTTGCTTTACTTTTGTTACAATTGTTAAGATTTTACTGTTTTCTGTGTTTCTGCCCTTCGGCACAGCTGACTTGATTGGAGTTAGTGATTGACTGTTTGCATTGCAATATTTGCAATACTGTGAGTATTCACTGGGCTAAGAATTTGTCATAAGCCCTGAATTGAGAGCAGGTTACAGGCTGTGTATTGGATCCAGACAGTGCCTAGTGGGGTGGAAACTGGTTTTTCTTTTGTTTATCTCTGTGTGCCTTAAAAGGCCAGGCCAGACTGTGTCAGGAAGTGCACACATCACAGCTACTTAACAGCCATTAGCTCTGGAAGAATCTTACAGACCTTGATAAAAGTACTAATTTTAGCAGGCTCATCAGACCTAATAGTCTTCAGGTGAAGCTACCTCTGGCTGGAAGCTGTAACACTGGACTTAAGATTTGCAAGAAAGCAAGTTGTGCTCACAACAGAGGGAGGTGAACCTTACAATTTACAGTTGTCTTTGGTTTAAAGCAGATTCCTTAGGAAAGTTAATATTCTTCAGGTGGAGGATACTTCTAACTGAAGGGTGAAATAAGGAACTTAGAATTATCAGAAAAGGCAGTCTTTCAATCAACAAAAGGAGGTGGAGCTTGCTTTACTTTTGTTACAATTGTTAAGATTTTCAGTGCAGGAAGAGTTTAAACCCACAGAGGTGGAATACTGTTTTCTGTGTCTGCCCTTCTGCACAGTTGACGTGTTTTGGGGCTGACTGTTTTCAGAGCACAAGTCACCAGGCTGTTTTGGGGCTGGAGAGGTTTACCTGTGTCTGACTTGGATGTTTGGATTTTTCTCTGTTTGATTAGCAGGGTATTTTCTCTGTCAAATTGTTGTATATGTCGTATTGCTGACAGGAAGGCACTCATCGCAGCGGTAGGTCAGAGCTTTTAGCTGATTGTTTCCTGAGGGAACAGTTTAGGCCCAAACCCTTCCCACCCCTCACCCCACCCACCCCTGGAAATAGTTCATTTATATCTGGGGTTCTGACATCATTTCCTCAAGAGGGCAAGGTGCATATCACTATCATATCCTCTCTAGCACACTGCACTGACAATATAAGCATACACATTATATAAATACGTATATTTCTACATAACACACCAATCACACACACACAAAAAAAAAAACTAAACAAGGTAGACAGTTATGTGGGGAGTAGTACAATGTAATGGCTGTGGGGCAGCAGTCTTCTGGGAGTCTTTCTGGAGGCCGAGATGCTGCCCTGTTTGCAGACAGCTATCTGCCCTGAGGGAGGAAGCTGCCCATCTTCAGGCTGCACTGGACAGTAGCAAGGGAACCTCCCCCATCCAGGGAGCACCACAGCCACCACCACTACCTCAGAGGTTGCGAAGAAAGCACAGCAGTTGGACCACAGTGGGCTCAGGGAGGGTAAGGGTGGTGGAACAGAGGCACACCCTGTCAGTTGTTCCACTCCACAATCCATACACCATTCTGGGGGAGCAGAGTTCCCCTATGGATGCACCTGCAGAGGAGACTAAGGAGGGTGCAGACAACTGTCACAAGGGAGGCCCTCAGGAAGGAGGCAGAGGGCACCACAGGGAAAGGAAGCAGCTCCTGGTGGGGGACTCAATTATTAGGGGGATAAAACTGGGAGGAGCAGGGAAAACTGAAGTAAGGTGCCTGTCTGGTGCCATGGCTTGGAGGGACAAGAAGCACATCCTTAGGATCACGAGAACAGTTGCACGGGAGTCTGAGCTGGATGTCATTGTCCACTTAGGGACAAATGACTTGGCTCATCATGAGATTAGAACAGTGCAGAAGGACTTTGTAGAGTTGGGGAGGGGTTTAAGACAAGTAGCACACACAGTACCCTTCTCAGAGGTGCTGCTTGTCAGTGGCATGGGTGAGGTGAGGGTACTTTGCACTATGCAGTTTATTTAATGAATGGTTGAAAACTGGTGTGGAGCACAGGGGTTTGGCTTCAGTGGGGACTGGGGTTCCACCTGGAGGGGCAATCGGTTTAAATGCTTCATTGGCAAGCTTTTAAACTAGTCAAGGGGGGAGGCACTGATAAGCAGCAGGAAAATCCCAGCCTCCCCCTACAAAACAGGATACTAAATGAGAAAAAGACCATGGTAGAAAGGTCAGTGGGGGATGCTGCTACAGAAGGTAAAGCCATCAAAAAATGGAGAGCAATGAGTACCAATGCCCGTATTCTGGGTAACAAGCTTCCTGAATTAGTGGCCTTGATGGAGGAGGAACATCTGGATATCGTGGCAGTCACAGAAACATGGTACACACAGAACCATGACTGGGATGTAAACATACCAGGATACACTATCTATAGGAGGGACAGGGAGGGTAAAAGAGGAGGAGGAGGAGTAGCTTCCTACATAAGAGAAGGAATCAAAGCAACAGAACAAAAGGGTAAACAGGGAGGAGAAGAAGCACTGTGGGTCAATTTGGAGGCAGGCAATGGCACCACAATCCACACAGGGGTTGTATACAGACCTCCCTCTCAGGGGGAGGAAATGGACAAGGAAATGATAGAAAGTATACTTAGAATGGCAGATAAAGGGGAGATATTGCTAATGGGTGATCTGAATATGCCAGATGTTAACTGGAGTGCAGTTGCACAGCCACTTCTAAGAGTGGGGTTATTCTAGATGCCCTACAGAGGGCATGCCTTAGACAACTAGTATTGGAACCCACTCGAGAGGGAGCAATCTTAGACCTGGTCCTCTCAAATGGAGATGGAGAGAGGATCACAGATGTAGAAGCGGGTAGCCATCTGGGAACTAGCGACCATCGAACAGTATGGTTCACAATAAACACAGCAATAGAGTCAAGCCATACAAAGGCAACAGTACTGGACTTCAGGAGGGCTGACTTTGCCAAAATGGGTGAGTGCCTAAGGAATGCACTAGCAAATGGGCAGGAAGGAGGGGTGGAAGAACAATGGGGAATAATAAAAACTGCCATCACAGAGGTAACAACATAGAAACATGGAAACATAGAATTTGACGGCAGATAAGGACTGCTTGGCCCACCTAGTCTGCCCATTTCCCTACCTGATGGGTAAGCAGCAGATTCCAGTTAATCAACAGCTTACTTCCTCCTGCCCCCCACTAGAATTGCCTTATGCCTGTCCCATACATTCTTGAATTCTCCCACTGTTCCTGACTCCACAACCTCCACAGGAAGGCTGTTCCATGCATCCACAACTCTCTCTGTGAAAAAATACTTTGTAACATTACCTCTAAGCCGTCCCCCCCATCTTCAAATTGTGCCCCCTTGTTCTTGCACATCTCTTCTTCTGAAAGATACTACCCTGTTGTACCTTGTTAATTCTCTTGAGATACTTGAAAGTTTATATCATGTCCGCCCCCCTTTCCTCAAGGATATACATATTAAGCTGCTTTAGTCTCTCCTCGTATGTCTTCTGGTGCAGACCTTGTACCATTTTGGTTGCCATCCTCGGAACAGCCTCCACTCTGTCTATGTCTTTGCAGAGATGGGGTCTCCAGAATTGCACACAGTACTCCAGATGGGGTCTCACTAAGTGTCTGTAGAGAGGGATATCAACTTCCTGTTTTCTACTGTTGATGCCTCTCCTGGCATCCCAGTATCCCCCAGCCCTCCTTATTGCCTTCTCACATTGCTTGCCCACCTTTAGGTCATCTGATATAATTACTCCTAGGTCTCTTTTGATTTTTGTTGTTGTTATTAACTCACCGCATTGTGTACTCTTCCCCTGGGTTTCTGTTTCCCAGATGCATTACCTTGCACTTCTTTGCATTGAATCTGAGCTGCCACGTATTTGACCATTCCTGCTAGCCTTGCCAAGTCCCTTTTCATTCTTTCCACCCCACCTTGTGTATCAACCCTGTTGCAGATCTTTGTGTCGTCTGCAAAGAGGCATACCTTTCCTTCCAGGTGCTCTCCAATGTCACTTATAAATATATTAAAGAGGACCGGTCCCAGTACTGAACTATGCGGTACCCCACTAAGGGCCAATGTGATTCCCCTTCACAAAAGTGGGAGCAAGGCAGAAGCGGGAAACTACAGACCAGTTAGTTTAACCTCAGTGATAGGGAAAATGATGTAATCACTTTTGAAGGAAAGAATTGTTGAGTACCTAGAGGCCAGAGGGGCACAGGACCCAAGGCAGCATGGATTCACAGCAGGAAGGTCATGCCAGACGAATCTAACAGATTTCTTTGACTGGGTGACCAAAGTAGTAGATCAGGGAGGGGCTGTGGACATGGCCTACCTAGACTTTAGCAAGGCATTTGACACAGTCCCACACAAAAGATTAATATACAAGTTAGCCAGCCTGGGAGTGGGTCCCAAAATGATAGCCTGAGTAAAGAATTGGCTGGAGAATAGGACACAGAGGGTAATAGTAAATGGAGTCCACTCTGAAGAAAGGGGTTACTAGTGGGGTGCCGTGAGGTTCAGTATTAGGACCGGTCCTCTTCAATGTCTTTGTAAGTGATATTGCAGAGGGACTGGAAGGAAAAGTATGTCTCTTTGCAGATGACACAAAGATCTGCAACAGAGTTGATGCACAAGGTGGGGTGGAAAGGATGAGAAGGGACTTGGCAAGGTTAGAGAAATGGTCAAATGTATGGCAGCTTAGATTTAATGCTAAGAAGTGCAAGGTAATGCACCTGGGAAACAAAAACCCAGGGGAAGAGTACACAATGGAGGTGAGATACTAACAAGAATAAAAATGGAAAGGGACCTGGGGGTTAGTTATATCAGATGACTTAAAGGTGGTCAAGCAATGTGAGAGGGCAGTAAGGAGGGCTGGGGGGATACTGGGATGCACAGGGTGAGGCATCAACAGTAGAAAACAGGAAGTTGTTATCCCTCTGTACAGACACCTGGTGAGACCCCATCTGAAGTACTATGTGCAGTTCTGGAGACCTAATCTCTGCAAGGACATAGACAAGATGGAAGCTGTCCAGAGGAGGGCAACTAAAATGGTGCAGGGTCTGCACCGGAAGACATATGAAGAGAGACTACAGAAGCTTAATATGTATAGCCTCGAGGAAAGGAGAGAGAGGGGGGACATGACAGAAATGTTCAAGTACCTCAAGGGAATCAACAAAGTCCAAGAGGGTAGCATCTTTCAAAAAAAGAGGTGTGCAAGAACAAGGGGGCACAATTTGAAGATAGAGGGGAAGCTCAGAGGTAATGTAAGGAAGTATTTTTTCACAGAGAGGGTTGTGGATGCATGGAACAGCCTTCAGGAGGAAGTTGTGGAGTCAAAAACAGTGACTGAATTCAAGCATGCATGAGACAGCCAAAAGGCAATTCTAGGGGGTGGGGGTAGAAAGAAGTAGGCTGCTGGTTAACTAGAATCTGCAGCTTATCCATTAGGTAGGGAAATGGGCAGACTGGGTGGGCCAAGTGGTCCTTATCGGCCGTCAAATTCTATATGTTTCTATATGTTGTAATGAGTCAAATTTGGCCATGAGGCTGCAGATGTTAATGGATGCTACTGTCAAGCCACCAGATCTCTTCAGGGAAGTTGGTGTAGGGGATGAGGGGCTGGGGTTTTGATGGGTGTTACCTGAGAGTAACAGGAGTAGCCAAGATCCCTTTCCTGCTTGGTGCATTCTATATCCTCATCCCCAACTGATATATTGTGCCAGGGTTTTTGTGCCCCATATGCATTATCTTGCACTTCCTTGCATTGAATTTCAACTGCCAAACCCCTGACCACTCTTCAAGTTTCTGCAGGTCCCTTCTCATTCTGTCTACTTACTTGGTCCATTCAAAGCTAAGCTTGGGGGGCGTGGCTTGCCCTGGCAGAAGATGGCTGCTTAAATCTGTCTCTCCATAGGAACTTCGGAATCTAACCTAATCCATCCCTTTACAGACCATCTCTTTGATGTCACCTCCGAAGATTTAATAGATTACAACATTTTCAAGCTTTTTTGCAAGTTATTTGGAGCTTTCCTGGAGCTTTTTTGTAACTTAACTTGGCTGTTTGTCTCAACCCTGAGCTGGGCCTGTATATTTCACCATGGCTGACTCCAATCTACAAACAAACTCTTTGGACAGAATTGAGGCAATGTTTTCAAAGCTAATTGTGGACATTAACGATCTAAAAACTACAAACCAGCAAAATGCAGCTTCATTACAATCGTTTGACACTCGTACCACCCAGACTGAGAACAAATCTGCCACTAATGAGGATATTATTCAAGAACTCCGAGCTGCCATAACAGAACAAGACCGCATTATAAAATCTATGCAGAACAAACTAGATAATTATGAAAATCGCAATCGCAGAAACAATTTGCGCTTTTGTGGCTTTCCAGAAGGGTCAAAACTTAGGGACACCAATGCACTGCTGCTTCATGTTCTTACTGTGATGTTAAAATTACCCCCTGACCTGCAGGTAACAACTGAACGTTCACATCGTTCTTTACGTCCTAGGCCCAGACCGATAATTGCTCATTTTCTCAATTTTGCACACATGGAGCTTATTTTAAAACAAGCAAGAGAAACAAGCAATTTAATGTGGCAAGACTTTAAAGTTTCCATTTTTCAGGATTTTTTTAAGGAATTGTCATTGAAAAGGAAGGCTTACAATTATCTTAAACCTACGTTGCATCAAAGGGGAATCAGGTTTGCCTTGCGATATCCTTCCATGATGAGATTATTTCTGGGATCATCCCATAACGATTTTAACACCCCTGAAGCTCTTGATTATTATCTAAAATCAAACCTGAATGCTCCTGCCTCTGAGGTCTCCATGGCTGAGGTCCATTTGATTACTCCACTGCATTCTCCCCGGAGTTCCTTTGCAGCCGCACAGCCCAGTGCAGTAAGCTTAACCCAATTGACTGTTCTTGACTTCCCGGAGACCATAGCTTCCATTCCAAGGCACTCTAACAGACTTAAAGATAAGCTGTCTGTTGGTTCTCGCTCCTTTAATCATTCATGCTGTCCACCCGAAGATTTATCTAAATCTCTACCTGGAACATCCTCTCAGGTGTAGATTAATCCCTCCATCTCCCTCCATAATAAATTTGCCCTGTTATCTGAAGAACTTGCATCTCTACAGGCTGATTTGGAGGGGCAGGTCACTGAAGATCAAAATGTCGATACAGGAGAAACACTTCAGGGCAATCTCTCAGCTGACTCCTCTTGGGTGGAAGTTGTTGCAAGCTCACCTCTTAAAACACTTGAATCACCCAAAAAAAAAAAAAAGATGCAAAGCAAAATCTAAAAATAAGGCTTCCAGTACTTCTAGCTCTCACGCATCAATGGTAACCTGAGTGATTTAAAATACTTGTAGCTCTTGTATTTACCTCTGGGGTTATTTCCCCAGAGCACTGTGTAGTTTGAGATCAGCTGTTTTATTCGCCACATATTGCGCTGTACTGCCCTCCCTACTTTATTACTATCCCTCTCTGCAGGGTTGCTTTTGGAAGGCTATACATCACGATCAATTGCAGTTTCAATTTACCTTTATCTACTGAGAGTTAAGTACTTGTTTTGGCACTTTTGGCACTCTGATGCTTGGTTTGTTTTTTACATATGCACTAATTATGTGCAGCAATATGCCTAGCAACCATTCCAATTAGGTACCCTTCACTGAAATTCAGTGATTTAAGGCATTCTGTGCAATGTTACTCAAGTTGATGCAACACTGTCAAGATATTATTTTTGTAACTTATTAAACCTATGGCTCACCTATAAAAGTTTTATTTGAATAATCAGTATTACCCTTTCTGGCATATTATAATATTTTAAAAAGATACTCAATTCTAAATCTAACTTTAATTATCTACCTTTCTGGTAATCAGGAACTGCCAATTTAGGCACAGCATTACATTTAAATGCATTTTTAAGTTCTAATTTGTACGTACTGCCAACAATTTTCGGTGTTTGGATATATAATACTCCTGATACACTCTACCCTGCATAGCACACATACTCAAAGCCTTGTAACATATAGGAGTCCTCTAGTTTGGCCTTTTTTTCAAGAGGGAGCTTACTTTGTTCAACTTTGGACCTAGTCACTCCCTCTTTAACCATATGAAGGCATTGTTCGAGTATGGTATAAGTATTATTAATTGCTGTTATCGCTATCTTTATCACACCGAAGCTAGTTCTTTTTGCACTCTATTATACTCCCTTGGCCCTCGGGCACAGAAATTCCGAATAAATCATTCTGCTTCAAATCTTATAATTTAGTATAAGTATCTTTTTTTTTTTTCTCATTCTGATATATTGATGCCTTAACAACGGTGTATATCACCTTCATGGAGGACGTTGCTAGGCTTGGTTGTTATGTCAACTTCTTTTTTTTCTTTTTTGAGTGACCAGGCACTACTTGTGCTCATGTTTCTTTTTGTGGCAAGACTGGTCTCCACTATATGCTACACAAGTATATATATATGATATAGGTTGACATACCTACTGCCTATACACTGTATATATATATATGCACGTTATTACCAGACGGTCTGGTTATTTCATTGTTCACTATCCTATATAAATGGGATTGTTGCTCATTTTGTATCTTGTTGAGGTTAACTATCTGGTTCCTTTCCTGTTCTGTGATATACTATCTCCTGCTTGAGTTTATATTGTGAATTTACACCTATTATTGTTTATAAGATTTAGACCTGGGAGCATATAACTATGTGAGTTCTCCCAATCTGCTTCCATTACTCACACCCAGATGTGTATGAGAGAGTCTCTTAAGTATTGCATACTGACTCATATCTCTCATATCTACAAAAAGACCTTGTTATTTTTCTTGGTTATGGTATTGATATTCTAGTTGATGTTAATATAGTAATGTTGTTATTAATGATCTTTCTTTCTTTCCCCTTCTACCCTATTCTCAGAAAGATATCTGTGCCTTTTATGTTTTAAACATTCAACTTTTTATGGTTCAAATGCACCTACCATCACCCGTATATGCGTTTTTTTCTTTACTAATATTCTGTTCATCCTCTGCTTTACCTACTGGTCGCTTCCCATTCCAGTGATAGTTCTTTTTTGATATTGATAGTATGAGTGACGTACTTTTTTTACACATGGAATGTGAAGGGACTTAATTCTCCTTGTAAGCGAAAGCAAATCCTCACACATCTCCAAAAACATAAAACACAAATCGCTTTCCTTCAAGAAACTAAATTATTAGTAGAGAATGTTCACAGGCTCAAGAAACATTGGGTCGGTCAAATTTATGATTCGTCTTATACTGCTAAAAAGAGAGGAGTTGCCATTCTTATACATAAGAGCATTAAATGGTCTCTAATAAAATCCCTTTCAGATAATGATGGCAGATGGGTGATGGTCAAATGAAATACGAATTCTGGTCCTCTTCTACTTTTACGCACCTAATTCTGACTCCCCCGAGTTTTTTCATAACTTAGCTCAACAGAATTTATCTTTTAATACTGACAATACATTACTTATTCTAAGAGGTGATCTTAACTTAGCATTAGAAGCTAGCATTGACAGAAGAAGCCCTACTACGATGCCCATCCCAGAAGTATTAAAGCCCTCTCTTTGTTTATGCAGGACATTGGATTAGCTGACGTTTGGTGCCTTTTGCACCCCAGAGATCGAGACTTTACCTTTTATTCCTCTCTACTTAAAATATATAACAGAATTGACTATTGGTTAGCCTCTCCTATCATAACAGAAAAAAAATATTGATTCATCCATTTCTCCCATCATAATTTCGGATCATGCTTTGGTTACAGTAAATTGCACCTCTTGTGGGACCCATCAATACCCAAATCTACCTTCTGGCGGTTAGATCCTCTCCTTCTTAAAGACCCGGATTTTTATTCCATGATTAAAGCTCAAATTCAGAACTTCCTCTTTCATAATACCCCCATTGAATCTTCTATGTCTAATGTATGGGAAGCTCTTAAAGCCACAATTCATGGGAAGATAATTAGTTACACTGCATATAGAAAAAGGGTAAGAGAGCAACAATTGGCTGATATGGAAAAATCTCTTAAAGCCAAAGAAAATCTATACTTCTCCTCTAACAAACATCTTCCTGATTCTCATCTACATTTTGAAATTCTTCAACTCAGAGTCAAAATAAACTAATTTCTCGTAAAACTGAATTGGCCCTTTTTAAACTTAAACATAAATTTTGGGAACATGGAGATAAAAATGGGAAACTCCTTTCTTACCAGCTTAAAGCGCAACAAATGGAACACCATAGTCTAAGTATTAAAGACGAACAAGGCAAAATTCATTTTGATAACTCTTCCATAAATCGTATCATGTCTACCTTTTATCAAAAACTACATTCTAATACAAATCCTCCTTCAACCATACTAATACAACAATTCCTTAAAACTTTACACCTTCCCCATTTTTCTCCTCATGAAGCGAATCTCTTAGACGAACCCTTTTCATTACAAGAAGTTCAGAAAGCTTTGTCCTCACTGAAATCGGGTAAGTCTCCTGGAAATTATGGTTTTCCTGTTGATTTTTACAAAATACTTTCTCATACTTTATGCCCCCTCCTTCTTAACATTTATCAAGAAGCTTCCACTACTGGCAAGCTTCCTCCCTCTTGTACTGAAGCAGTTATTAGCCTACTTCCTAAGAAGGACAAAGATCCCATATACCCAGTAAACTATAGGCCAATTTCCCTGTTAAACATGGATGGGAAGATATTTGCTAAATTATTAACCTCCCGACTTGAACATTTGATCCCCAAATTGATTCACTGCTCACAAGCTGGTTTTATTAAACATAGGTCTGGATCGGATCACCTACATTCTCTATTCAATCTAATTCACAAAGCCAAATCTCTCAATTCTCCAGCAGCAGCCATAGCTATTGATTTCGAAAAGGCTTTTGACTCTTTAAACTGGGATTATCTGTATCAGATGCTATCTCACTTCGGCCTTCTGCACACCTTCTGCTCTTGGATTAAATTATTATATAACCTCCCTGTTGCTAAGGTACTTACTAATTCCACCCTTTCTTCCTGCTTTCAACTGGAAAAAGGAACCAGGCAATGCTGTCCCCTATCACTTTCCCCTTTTCATTTTAGCCATGGAACCCCTAACTGCCTGTTTACGCCAATCTGCCAGTATTAATGGCATCCCAGTGGGAAGCTCAAGATATGTTTCCCTTTCTTATGCCGATGACCTCCTGATTCTACTTGAGAATCTGGATGAGGAAGGACTCCTATTGGTTGACTTACTTAGCAAATTTAAAAGAGTATTTCGGGCCTTGCTTTAAACTATGGTAAGTCAGAAACTCTACCTCTTAATGACCGTTGCAAAGTTTTTATGAACCACCCTTTTGGATTTCGATGGTCACTGAATGGCATAACATATCTAGAAATCAAAATAACTAGTAATCTTAAGAAAATATAGGATAGTAATCTTAATCCTTTACTAGATAATATCAAAACAATTCTAGACAGATGGAGGCTTCTTAATCTTTCCTTTATGGATAAAATTGAGGCCATTAAGATGTCCATATCCCCCCAAAATTTTCTACCTCTTTGCTAACATCCCTTTAATTCTTCCATCCTTTTTTCCATGCTAAAATTGATAAACTGATAGGTAGCTTTATATGGGAAGGGAAAACTCCAAGATTTAATTGTAACAAACTTCGATCTCATTGGAAAAAAGGTGGATTTGGACTCCCATGGTTCAAAGGATATCTAGGGGCCTTCCGGGCTGCACAAACCATTAAATGGTTTCAGAAACCTTTTCCTCACTCCCCACTTTGGATTGCTATGGAATCCACACTGAGCCATGGAGGGGTTCTTACATCCTTTATTTTTAACCCCCTTTCCTCAAAATTAAAAACTCATCCAGTCATACCAGCTTCTGTTCTATACTGGAAGTTAACCCATAAATTTTTGAAATCTAACCCCAAACCTTGGTTTTACACCCCTTTATGGGGCAACCCACTGTTCGCACTGGAAAATCATCCAATTTTCTGTCATTCGTGGAGGAATAATGGCATTTTTTTTCTTGGTGATATCTTGGACCCGAACTCCCTCACCCTTAGAACATTCTCAGACTTACAGGTCAAATGGAAACTTCCTAAACAGGATTTCTGGAAGTTTTTACAAATTTGAGCAGCTTTCAACTCCATTTCTAATTATATATACAAACACACTTTTCTAGAATCACACATCTCGCACTGCGCTAATATCTCTATAAAATTAAACAGCATCATTTACAAAAACATTATTGACAATCTTCCCAATCCATCTATAAAAGCTAAAAATAAATGGAGTATTACCTTCAACTACAATATCTCAGATACACAATGGAGTAAATGTTGGCGTCTGGCACACAACACATTTAAAGATACCCGCAACTCCCTAATACAAATCAAGATCTTGCATCTTTGGTACAGAACTACTTCAGCACTTCACCGAATGGGCCTGTTAAATAACAGTAAATGTTGGCACTGCAACCAAGCTAATGGTGATCTGCTTCATATTCTTTGGTCCTGCACTTCCATTAATAAGCTTTGGCGTAAAATTCATTCATTTAGCCGGCCCGGTGGTGCTGAGGGCTGAGGCGTTGGCACCTTACCTCACGCTATACCGGTGAACCGTGTTCAGGAATGAGCATGGGCCATCGGGGATCGGCAGGAGAGGAGAAGGATTGAGCATCCGATGGACTGCTCTCCTTCTCCGGGGAGGGGGGGATCCTGGTGGTCGGCACTTGTTTGCCCCCTGGCGGAGGCTGGAGGACAGGGCGCCGTACCACAAGTAGGGGAGGAGTCAGGCCAGACGTCTGGAAGGAGCGCGTGAGGACGCATGCGTGCTCCCCTCCGCTGACGTCACTGCACGGTCCCGACTCCTGGGAGAACAGGAGAAAAAGAACACTGCCATGCAGGATGGTGGAGGGCGCCTTGCAGACTCTGCCCCTGACTAGCCATGGTGCTGGCCAACTAAATCTGGTCCTCGGTGGGGGAGTCCGGGACCCCTGCCGACCCCGCCAGGGGGGTTAAGCCCTGGGGTCAGGCCAGCGTCGGTTGGTGGACGCTGGAGACGCCCTCCTGAAGATACAAGCCGGCAGTAAAAAAAAAAAAATTAAAAAATTAATTAATTTGCTTCCAAAGTAATAGGACAAAAGTTTCCCTTTGATCCAAAACTATTCCTCCTAGACCTCCATACTGTGAGTAACTGTTCCTTTTCACATGCACATTTTAGATGGCTAAATATACTTTTTCTGTTGGTTAAACGTCTGATTCTTATTAAATGGAAATCTACCCTTGTTCCCTCCCTTTCTGTTGTTCTTCAAAGCCTCTCTCAATACGTCTCACTAGACCCTCTATCCAATGTTATTCATGACCGACTCACCGTATATAATCGGTGCTGGCAGGATTACTTTAAATTCATTGAAACGGCTGGTTTTTAAGACCCTAATCCTCAAGACTTATTTAGCTTTCCTTTTGATATATCTTTACTCTGTTAATTAGATCTGGGTCTCTCTAACACTCCGTGCACAGATATCTCCCCTCTTTTTCTTTCCCATCCTACTTCTTTCTTCCTTTTTCTACCCTGCACTATTTTCTACCTTCAACATACATTTTTCTTTTATTTATATTCCTCCTCTACTGTATAATGTTTGTATTCTTATACTGTAGGTATCACTTCATGTAATGGTTTGAAAGCCTGCTATAACTTGTTCTCATACTCATCTTGCACTAAACTGATCTCTCTGAATTCATAATACTTTAATAACTGTAACTCTTTGTTCACTACTAATGATATAAATAAGACAAACTCTTATTTTATATATATATTTAAGGCATCTTCATTATATTCAACCTAAACTATGTGTTTTGTTAAGTGATACCCTTTTGTAATCTATATGAGGTTTCCCTTGCATTATGTATGCCTGTATGTATTTATATACTTAAAATTAATAAAAAGATAAACTCAAAAAAAAAGGTAAGCTTCATGACTATCTTGCAACCCTAAGGTGTTGTGATTGCTACCTTTAACCTGCTCAAGCCCCTATCAACACCTCCACTTTCCCCCGCTACATCTCCCCACCTTCATATTTCTCTCTATACCTCCCTCAGTTTCCCCAGCCATGTCCCTCCACCTCCCCCACCCAGATCTACATGCCCCTGCCCCATACCCCCTCGCTGCCCCCTCAATCTACTCCCCTCATCTTCTAAATTCTGTCAAGGCCTACTTGGCTGCTCCAGTCCTCGCCGCATCCCCCCTGTTAGTCCTTCCTTCACTATCCCTCTCCTCCCATCACCCCCTGCTACCAGTCCCTTCCTATCCATGGTCCTTTATCCTTCTCCTGCATTGCATTAGTAGTGCACTTACGTTACACGTGATTTTGTTGCTGCATATATATACTGTACCACAATATCTGTACTTTTATAATCTAACATGTTGAACGTCTGTATCTGAATTGCCTGTTTGTTTTCTTTGTTAACACTGTTTTGACTCATATAATTTAACTACTGTAGCCCTGTTTTGTCATGACGTGGAACCTTTGTAAATGAGCTTCCAGCTCAAAAGTTCAATCCAAGATTTCAAAAATATATATATATATATATCTATACACTCACACACACACACACACACACACACACACACACACACACACACACACACAGACATACAGGTAGCAGGCAGATCACTGAGGAAAACAGAACAGGATAGGTCCCAGGACGGAGCCCTGTGGAACACCTCCTAGGATGGGAAGGGGAAGGGGCACCTCACATCTGTACGGAGCGTTGATGTGCTGTAAGATATGAGTGAAACCAGTCAACAGTAGGAAATGAGAGGCCGGCAGAACTTGGCTTGTCCCAACCATGTGGATGGGACACCATGTTGAAGGCTTCGGCCAGATCGATGAATATTTATTTACTTATTTTGGATTAATATCTATGAGTCAAGGGCTCTTTTACACAGGTTCCACGTCACGAATACATAGATTGGCTCATACAAAAGTCATTAAACAAGTAATTGTGAATATACAAGTAAGACAAGAAAAAATTACTTACCATAGTAATCTTGTTTCTTCCTAGTGATGCTCAAGTATTTATAACTTTCTACAGTAAGCCTTCTAGGTAGGACTGCCCGGAGAGAATAGAACACATGTAAATGATGGGGTCCTTTCCACATGAGAACTTTTCAAATGCAGCTTTTACTAACTGCCAATGTTCTAAACCTCCTCAGATTTGTAGGAGCCTGGAAAGGCAGGCCCAAGAAGGTATAATATTATAATTTTAATGATTAATAAAATTAGGATTTGTAAAATCCAAAACTAGAAAAAAAAAAAAACTCCAACTGGAGGCACAATAGAATTAAGAAAACCAGGAAAAAAATGCCAGAAACACCTAAGAGATACAAGTCAACTCTGTTTACTAAACCATCACTAGATGCAGAGAATATGCATTATGAGGGTATACTGTGATTCGGTGGCACCAGCATACGGAGTGCAAAGGCTGAAGTTCTGGAAGGGGAGGTAGGGTGGGAAGTTATAAAAACCTGAGCATCACTGGGAAGAAACAAGATTACTATGGCAAGCAATTTTCTTCTTCTAACCCCAGTAATGCTCAGGTATTCATAACTTTCTGCAGACTACAAAGTAGTACCACTGGAGGCGGGCACAGAACTTACTTTGGAAACAGACTTTGCAGGACTGTTGAGCCAAACCTAGCATCAATCCTGGAAAAAATATCCAGGTTGTAGTGCTTTGTAAATGTGTGTACTGTTTTCCAGGTAGCTGCTTTACAGATGTCCACTAGTGGAACATCTCTGGCAGCTGCTAGGGTAGCAGCTGTCCCTCTCGTGGAGTGGGCCCTCAGTTCTGTTGGGGGCTCCCTACCAGCTTTAGTGTAACAGAATTGGATACACTGAACTATCCATTGAGAAACTGACCTTTTTGACATTGGATTACCTTTTCCCACATCCCCATAACTCAGGAACAGTTTTCTGTCCTGCCTATGGTCCTTAGTGGCTGTCATGTAATAACTGAGAGCCTTTTCTACATCCAGACTGTGAAGCCTTCTTTCACCAGAACTGGAATGGTTGGTGAAAAAAATAGGTAGTGTAATGGATTGGTTCAGGTGAAAATCTAAAACCACCTTGGGGAGAAATGTTCTGTTTGTTCTGAGGACTACTTTTTCTCTATGGAATGAGATAGAGTCCTGGTCGAAACAGAGAGCCTGGAGCTCACTGATTCTTCTTGTAGAAGTCATTGCTACTAGGAAAACTGTTTTCCATGTAACATATTTCAGATGAGCAGTATCCATGGGTTCAAAGGGAGGGCCCATGAGCTTAGCTATACATACATTGAGATCCCATGCTGTAAACCCGGGGAATGCAGATGAGAAAGATAGTCAAGGACAGCTGGCACTCCAGCCTGTGCTGGTACCAAACCTCTAGTTGAACACCAGATTGAAAACATTTTCCATTTGGAAGAGTAGGTTTTCTTAGTGGAAGGTTTCCTGTAACCCGCAGTATGTTTAGGACAGCTTCAGAGAGATTTAAATTAGCATATTCTAGTTCCTCAATTGCCAAGCCATGAGACTGAGGGACCAGAGTCTCAAGTACAATAGGGTTCCCTGACTGGAGGTCAGTAGGTTGTGCCTTCAAGCGAGGCATATTGGTTTTACCACAGACATGGAGAGCAGTAGAGAGTACCATGGCTGCCTGGGCCAATCTGGAGCTATCAAGATCAGAGATGCTGAGTGGGATCTGAGCTTGTGTAGCACCCTGAAAACCAGAGGAAAAGGAGGGAAGGCATACAGGTGCCTCCCTGACCAATCCAGAGCCAGGGAATCCAGAGGAAGTGTACCCTGATCTGGTGGTCTGCAGCAGTACTGTGGCAGGTGGTGGTTCTGGTGGGATGTGAACAGGTCTACCTCTGGAGTGCCCCACCTCCTGAAAATTACTTGAACCACTTGCCTGTTCAGAGTCCATTCATGGATGGGACTGACTGATTCAACTTAAGGCATCTGCCAGGGTATTGTTGTTCCCTGGCAAGTGGACTGCCTGCAGGGATACTCCAAAGGAGTAAGCCAGAGTCCATATTTCCATGGCTTCTGTGCAGAGAAGGCCTGACTTGGTGCCTCCTTGCCTGCCTATGTAATACATTGTGGTGGTATCATCTATTCTGATCTGTACCACCTTTCCTTGTACTAGTGTTGAGAAAGCCTTTAGAGCCAGTAACACAGCTCTGAATTCCAGCAAATTAATGTGCTGAAGGGACTCTGCAGCTGACTAGGTGCCCTGGGTTGTGTGATCCCCTAGATGGGTGCCCCAGCCAGAAGGGATGCATCTGTTGTGAGAATAACTGAGGGAGACTCTTTCTGGAAAGGAACCCCCTTGCCTTAGGTTGGATTCCTCTTTCCACCACTGGAGGGCCTGTAACAAGGTCCTTGTTACTCGAATGGGCTTTGAGAAAAGGTCTTTTCTTTGGCTCCAGTGAGCCCTGAGGTGGAACTGAATGTCTCTCATTTGGAACCTGGAACCGAGCACTGTCCCTGTGGAAGTAGTCATATGGCCCAGTAGTTGCAGAAACTGTCTTGCAGTTTTGGGTTTGTGCAAGCTGAACGAGATTTCAATTAACTGGAGAATTCTGACCCTGTCGAGAGGCAGAAAAGCCCTGTCCTGTAGGGTATTGATCTCTGCCCCTATGAACTGTAGGATTTGTGCAGGAATGAGGACTGACTTCTTGTGATTGATTAGGAACCCCAGAGACTGCAAGAGGTCTTGGGTGATCTGTAGATATTGTCTGACCTGGTCTGGTGATTTCCCTACCACCAGCCAGTCGTTCAGGTATGGGAAAAATGTAACCCCCTGCCATCGAAGGTGTGCCACTACTGCTGCTAGGCATTTTGTGAATACCCTTGGGGCCAAGGAAAGGCCAAAAGGTAGGGTTGAAAACTGGTAATGGTCAGAAAGGAGTCTGAACCTGAGATTTTCTGTAGGACTCCCTTATGGGGATGTGGAAATAGGAGTCTTTCAAGTCAAGTGATGCAAACCAATCTTCTTTTTGGAGTGTTGGCAGAATCAATGCCAAAGTTATCATTTTGAACTTTGGTTTCTTCAGGTGCTTGTTTAAAGCTCTGAGAACCAATATAAGCTGTCACTCTCCACTTTTCTTTGTGGTTAGGAAGTATCTGGAGTAAAAACCCTTTCCTCTCAGAAGGGTTGGAACAGGTTCTACTGCTTTTATCAGTAGCAGGTTTCGAACCTCTGCCTCTAGCAGTGTCTGCTAGAGAGGGTGAGCTGAAAACCATGGGCTTTTGAGAAGGAAGGGAGTTGAAATCCAGAGACAGACCCTGACTCACCACCTTCAGGACCCACTTGTCTGTAGAGATGTTGAGCCAAGCCTGGAGGAAGTGGGATAGTCTGCCTCCGACAGGAAGGGAGGAGGTGGACTGTGCCTCAGGGGGTCTGCTTTGTTTGGGGCTGAGACTGAGTCTGGGACCCTCACCTGGAGCCCCTTCTACCCCTGCCCCTGAAGTACCCCTGCTGTGAGTACTGCTGGTACTGAGATACAGCCACTGGCTGGAAAAAAAGGCCTGGTATTAAAGGACCAGCCCCGGCCCCTTCCATAAGGCCTGGTGGATGGTGAAGCTCTCTCTTTAGCAGAGTTGCTTCTGTAAGTGGCCTTGTACTCATCCACCTCCTTCATGTAAGCCACAGTGGCTTCTCCGAAAAGAGAGCTACCCTCTAAAGGGAAATCCATTGCCTTAGACTGTGTATCCTGAGTAAGATTTGTGGCCCTGTGCCAAGCAAATCTCCTCTGTGCTACTGTATTAGCCATCAATCTGGCTGCAGTATCATTTGTATTAGCGTGACAGGCAGCTCCTGCCATTCATGAAGACCGACCTTTCCTTAAACCTGTTGCAACAGTTCTCCTATTTCTAAGCCTAATCTATCCTTTGCTATTTCTAGTCCATAAGATTGGCCACCTATGGGCACCACCCTCCCCTTTCTTGACTATGCTACAGTGTCCTCTTTGGTTTTCCTTTTCCCTCTCAGGTCCTCATACAGGGAGGTTATTGTGGTGACCTCCAAGTGTATGTAAAACAGGTTGTGTTTATTGTTGTTGGATTTAGTATGTAATAGAACTATGTTATAAAATACCTTGATGTATATACCTTATGTTTATGAAACCTGTAAATGTTGAAAATACCATGGCACTAGGTGTTTTTTATAATGGGGGCTTTCTGAGCCATCGACAAAACTGACTGCCATAGTCATTTTTGGTACTGTGCAGCATAGACTTGAAAATTGGCCTGGCGGATGGCCAAGGAGGCTGACAATTACCCCTTCTTGTCCATGCTGTCAATTTTTCTAGAGTCCTTGTCTGGAGGATGAGAGGACAGAGGGACCCTAGCCTTATCGCAGACAGCTTTCTGCACTACCCCTGGTGATCAGGATGGGAAAAAAGAAAATCTGCTCCTTCTCTATCTATTTGGTACATCTTATCCATCCTCTTGTCAAGGAAAGGAATGGAGTTAGGAATCTGAAGGAGCTTTAAAGCATCCTTCTTGAAAAATGTATTTACAGGAAGAAGGAGAGTTTTTGTGGGTGTCAGCCCCATCATCTCCATGTATTCCACTTCTTCCTCATCCTCTATGTGCTCAGTAGTAATGATATCCAGCGCATCAGCCATCTTCCGAATGAATGTAAAATGGGGGGAATAGTCCTCAGTGGCTCTTGGGGGAGAACCAAAGTTCTATTCAGGGGACATGTCAGGCTCTATGGGTTCCCCATCCTCCTCCTCGAAATCATCATAAACTTCTTCCTCAGGGAAAGAAGATTGTGCAGCATTGCCAGCCTGGGGACCCAGAGAAGGGGTGGGAGGCTGGGGAGGAATGATAGTTTGCAAGGCCTGGATAATCTTAAAAGCCTGGGCAATCTCTTGAGCCAAAGGCATAGTCAGGCCAGACACAGAAGTCCCCGGTTTGGAAGGCGAGGGTTCTGTGTTTTTTAAACTTCTTAGTTCTTTGAGGGAACCGGGGAGTCAACCAGTTCATTTGTCCTCTTAGTGCCTTTTTCACCCATCTCAGGGGCAGAGGCAACAACTGTTGTGGTTTCACCCACAGTAATGGGGGGGGGCTGGCTGGTCAGAGCCAGAGGGACCCCTAGGATGAGGACGTTTCCTTTTAAGCTTTTCAATGCATTTCTCAATAGTTTTTTCTGGGAATGTCTTGCAGATTTCACATTCCTCTTTTAAATGGTTGTAACCAAGACAGTCCACACATAGATTATGCTCATCTGCGTTTGCAAACACTTCCCCATGCTGTATACAGTTTTTGAAACTGGGCTCACCGGTTTTCTTTTTAGATTCTCTGACATGATGTCCAAGGAGAGAAAAAACAGCAACTGCTACAGTAAACAAAAATTTTTTTTTTAAATTAATAGTTTGTGGTTGATTCTGGAACCAAAAAGGAACCGAGTGAACCGAACTGATAAGCAGAAACAGAACTGGGATTAGTGGTTCTGCAAACTAAGCTATCGGTTACAAAAAATATATTTTTAAAACAAAATAAACTTGAAACAAAGGGGTTCTGTAGTTAGAGAACCCCAACTAATAACTAAACTAACCCAAAATGTAAAGCATCATGGGCTGCATATGCAAATCACCACAGAATATTATGCTGGTTCAACTTTAAGCAGAAATGCATGGTGCCGAAAGGCCTCTCACACAGTTTGTAAAGGGTGTCAACAGAAGACATAGACACCTGTTTCGTCCTACCAGGACTCATCAGTATGCCTCATCTGTTTGACACCCCAGTGGAATGAACTAGCTACCCTAAGATGGTCTATCTGCATTATGTTGTGGTGAACCCAATTAAAACAAAAAAAAATTTAAAAGACAAAGAACCTCTGTGCGAAAACATTGAGGCAATAGTTACCCCAAAGGGCATTTGGCCGAGAAGCCAAGTTTCAAAGAAATACAAAATCACACATGCCCCCACAATGCAAAGCATCATGGGTTGCATATGCAAATCACCACAGAATATTATGCTGGTTCAACTTTAAGCATATATTTTGGAGTTTTCTTCACACAGGAGAAAGTAGACAAACGGTACTCCAAGCGACTAGACTTTTCAGGAGGAGAGAAAAATCTGAGGAGGTTTAGAACATTGGCAGTTAGTACAGGCAGCATTTGAAAAGTTCTCACATGCAAAGGATTCCATCATTTGCATGAGTTCTATTCTCTCCAGGCAGTCCTACCTAGAAGACTTGCTGCAGAAAGTTATGAGTATCTCAGCATTACTGGGGTTAGAAAAGATACTGAATGGTTGCCATAGTATATGTACAGGATAAGGCAGTACATTAGCTAAGGCAACAACTAGGCAAACTAGACTGAAGTTACAAAGGTGGTGCCCAGCGGACACATACAATAAGATTATAAGATTACAGCCAAAGGCCTTGTCCAGCAATGAAAACAGAATAGGAGGCATGAAGTAGGGGCTTAGGTAATAGCTGTCAGGGCGAGAGGACAATAGCAGGGGTCAGGATGAGGTAAGAGTGTGGTGGGGGAGAGGGGAAAGGGGAGAATGAAAAGGGAGTGGTAGAACTAAGTAAGATGGGGAGGGGGGAGAGGTGAGGTGAGAAAAAAAAAAGGACTAAAGGCAATAGGAAGGCACAGAATAGTAAGAGGCCAACTCTGAGTTAGGTGAATCAGTCACAGGTAGCACAAGTCATTAGAAAATGATGTAGTTTGTGTTTGAATGGGCCAAGAGTGGCAAAGTTAGTGACCTCATGGGGTAGCGAAGTAAACATTTGGCAGCAGAGATATGTCCCTGATCCATCCCAGTGAAGACAGTCAGTTACATGTAGCAAGGAAGGGACAGTGGAGTGGTGCTTCCTTAAAGCAGACTGGAAGGGGGAAAGGAAGTCTGAGGAATGAAGGAACTCAGCAAGCCTAGAGTAGAGGATACTCTCTTGCAACTTTGCAAGAGTGGAAGAGGGAGATAGGCTGGTAATTGCTGGGGGAGGATGGGTCACCCACTTTGTGCAGAGGCAGCAGAGGTACTGCTGGCTCCCTGTGGATTCACCTCACTATGTGAGAGAATTCTTTAACTTCTTCCCACTTAATCAGGCCGCGTCTGCACGCAATCTGCCTGTATTCCCAATTTCGGCCACCGGTCTCCTTCCCATATACACTACCTTACCTACCATGCCTTCCCACCTCCCCATCCTCACTGTTCCACTGCCCCTGCTCCCTTGCCTCAATCTCCTGGGAACTATATACATCCTCCCTAACATAGCTGTGCTTCCCAGTTGCTTACCCTGCACTTTTGTCAAGTTCCCGTACATTTCTAGGCTATCTAAAATTCATTTATATGTATTATAGTCACCATCTGAAGTATCTGTATGCCTGCCTCTGTATTACTCTGTTGCTGTATTGAGCACCTACTTTGTATTTATCTGTTGTCATGATGATGTTATTTGTCACTGTTGACTAATCTATTCTGACCCGATATTGACCAGGTCCATCTTGCAAATGAGCTTTGCTCAACGATGTTTGCCTGGATAAATAAAGATTTTGATTGATTGATTGATTTGCAGTACCTTTGTCATTATTCAGGCCTGGGTGACATTGTGGAGAGAGAGAAAGGGAGGTTCTGAAGGTGAGAGAGTGGAAAGGCAATGACTGGAGCAGAAATGCAGAGAAGTTTGAGGTCCAGCCCATCAAAGCTGGACTTGGAAGGGTTAAGGAAAGGGCAAGGAAGACATCTTGAGGGGAAACAGGTGGAAATTGGTAGCCCTCAAGTGAGTGGGACAGAGAAGAGGACAAAAGGGGAGGGGGACCAGGTGATGGAGCAGGGGGGAGTGTGCAGGTAGTAAACAATTTGTTAAAATAAGCAGCAGCAACAGAGGAAGGGTCAGAGACTGGTGAGTCATCCACCAGGAGGACAGGGGGAGTGGACTGGGCTGGGGGTTAAAGCAGGAGTGGATAACCTTCAAGAATTTAGTTGGGGAACTAAGGTTAGACTAGAGGTTTGATTTCAAGTGGAGGGTTTTAGCTGTATGGACAGCCTTCGTACAGGAGTTCCCGAGTGACCTGTAGGATAACAGGCTGTGCAAGGACTAGGAAAATTTCAAATGTGACAAATCAATAAGGTCAGGTGTAATCTAAGGGTTGTGGGAGCATTTAACCCTGAATTTCCTGAGTGGGGCATGCTTGCCCCAGGTGTGACAAAGTTTAGCATGGAATAGGGAGACAGCCAAGTCAATAAATGGGGCAGAATAGATGGGAGACCAATCGGAGGCAGCGAGGTCATTTAGTAGGGCACTAGTGTCAAGTAACTGGAGGGACCTGAACCAAATGTATTTGGGGGTGGATGGAGAGGACCTAACTTTCCTGATACAGTAGGTCATACAGTGGCCACTGAAGGCATCCTGCAGTGTGCCTGCTGCAGTGATATGGTGAGGATGGAGGGAGAGCACCCAGTCCAGAAGAGAGTGGTTACGGGATTGAGGATTGAGCCAGGCGGGATCAGAGAGTAGATGAGTAAAGTTTAGGGACTCAACATACTGTGAGAGGTGGCCCTGGAGGAAGGGGAGAGCCAGTTGATGTTAAAATCCCCAAGAAGGATGAGCTCACCAGAGGTGCATGGAAAACGAGAGATGAGAGAAAGCCAACCAAGGAGGAGTGGGAGATTTTAGGAGAGGCATAGTGAACACCAACAAAGACGGAAAGGGTAGAAGGGAAGGATAAGTTAGATAGAAAGAGCCTGTAAGAGGAAGGGACAGACTCTCTGAAAGTGATGGAGTAAGAAAGGTTCTGACAAACATATGGGGCAACACCACCACCACACCTGCCATGGTTCTACCAAAGGACGTGGTAGTCAGGGAGAGCCAAGCAGGAGTCAGGTACCTTAGAGGACAGCCAAGACTCAAGATACACAAGAGGCCAGGCAAGGGCTAGAGACACAGACATTAAAGGAGTTCAGTTTAAGGAGGAGGCTCCCAGCATTGAGTGGAAAATGCTGAGGCTTTTAGGAAAGGTAGGAGGAGAGGAGAGAGAAGGGGCCACAGTTTGGTTCAACGCCGCCAGCAAGGAGGAGAAGGGGAATGGAATGGGACTTCATCCTTATAGAACAAGGAGAAGGGAGGATCAGAAGACAGCAATCAGATTTGTCTAGCATGACTTCCTTCCCATGGACCCATGCTGCCTTTGGTCTTATAGTCCATTAGATTCAAGATACTCTAGTAACCTTTCCTTTATCAGGGTTTCCATTAATTTCCCACCATTCATGTGAGACTGACTGACCTACAGTTGTCAGCCTCCTCCCTGCTGCTGCTTTTATGCAGCAGGATCACATTTGCTTTCCTCCAGTCCTCTGGAACCATGTCTGTTTGAATAAGGCCATCAGTGGTGAAGCAGCACCTCCCTGAGTTCCATTAGTACCCTTGGGCATATCCCGTCCAGTACCATGGCCTTGTCCACTTTCAGATCTCCAAGTTCCTTCAGTAGTCTTACCTCTGAAAACTGACTTGTGTCCACCCCACCCCCCCAATGTTTCTGCTGCTCCCTCAGAGTCCGCTACCCCCCCAATCCCACTGTGAAGACTGAGAAAAACTTCAGGATGTCTGCTTTTTCTTTATCCTCTTATGCACAATCTCCCTCTACCATCCTCCTTATCCTCATCATCCCTCCACTTGCTGTCCTCTTCTTGCTTCCATACCTGAAGAAATTCTTATCCCCTTTAGATACTCCATTGTCTATCCTTTCTTTGGTCAGTGCCTTTGCTTCCCTTATTGCCTTACCTGCTTCCCTCTGTTTTACTTGGTATACCTCCCTCATAAAGTCCAGGACCCTCGTATTCATACGGTTTGCTTCTGCACTTGTCTTAACATTGAACCACACTACATGATAGCTGCATATCTGCTGGTGTTAACTGAGATACCTTTCCCTGCTCTCCCTGTTCCACTTTACTCCCTGAATGATGCATGTACCTGGAGACCCTGTTACTGACCTCCGGGGCTCCACTGGTACAGTGCCTGTGAGGGCCAAAGCCTGGACCTTGCTGCTGGCTGCTAGAGTCTCACTCCTCGCAGCTGTGCAGCACTTGGGGAAGTTTAAACTTAATCCTCCCTAACTCTGCTCCATAGTATTCCCCTTCCCCGCCACTGGTCGGATTACAATGCCTTCCCCCTCTCCCTGCTTACCTGTTCCCTTCTTTCTCACCTCAGCACTATTCCAGGTAGTCAGTCACCGATGCCAGACCAAGGAAGGTCATTGAGGGGAGTCGGTTCCTCTGAGCCCACTCACCCTCCCAACTACAGGACTAGAAGCCGCTAAGATACCCTAAGTATGGCCTCACCTCTACTGAGGACTACTGACTGGCATGCGGCACCATCTTGCAAGCTACTAAAGCATAGCTGGTTTGGGCATGCGGTGCCGCGCAGTGTCTCATCCCACCCTTCCGCTCCAACCACCCTCCCACCCAGAGGTGGTGTTCATTATAAAGCATTGGAGTCGCAACAAAAAAAACAATCAGCCCATTTCTACACCCCCACTGTGTAGAGTTGTTAGAATCATCCTATCTCTTCTGTGATCAATGCATAGTGGTACTGCCCCACCAAAACATGCCCCTACCAAGTATAAAAGAACTGTGTTGAGAAGCATGTAGTAGCACCAAGTGTACCAAAAGGGCTGAAAATCACAATGGTACATGGGTGATCACCTTTCATCCTTTCACTTTTCTGGAATGGTGACAGACCAGGCCTCTTCTTATCCAAACCACTGGACACGGGTTGATTACCCACCCACTCCAGCCCTGCTCTGAGTGGTTTCACCTACTATCATACTGGCTCTCTCCTTCCACCCTCACAATGAAAACTGCATTACCAGCATTGCTGCTAATAACCCTCATACTAGGGGTTTACCTAGGCATGGAGGTCTGCGCTTTGAGATGTGAGCAGGCACTGCTTGCCTACTTCCAGCCCTCTCACAAACCAATGTACAATACTACAAATATGGACACTGGGCCATGCTTCATACATGTTCCTGTTCTTTTTGCATTCCTTTCCAGGAGGGATCGCTTTCTCTTCGGGTATTTAATTCACTCACTGACCCTAAATATTCCCACTGCCCTGTCCACCCATGCAAACTATACCTATGAACCACTGCTTGCACTTCTGCAACTAGCAGGGGATGTTGAGAGTAATCCAGGCCCTACTAACATCACCATTACACACTCCTACCCCTATTAAACCAATAACAATAGGCTAAAAATTGCCCATCTACTGTAAATGCCTGCAGTATACTCTCCAAATTTGTGGAGTTAGAAGTGTGGATAACCCTCTATAAGCCGGATACACTTGTTATCTCTGAATCCTGGCTTATGTTCACTACACCAGACTCTCACTGTCAACTGACAAGATATAACATGCTCAGACATGACAGACCTGGACCTAAAAAGGGGTGGGGGGTAATTTAGGGACCACCTCAAAACTACCATACCCTCTGCTCCACCTCAAACTCCCCAAGTGAATGGCTCATCACAGAACTAAATCTGGGATCCGTGAAGAAAAGTTACATTGCATGTTGCTATAACACCCTAAAGGGGACCTAGCAGGTCTAACTAACCTGCTGTCAGACTTGGAACAGCTCCCCAACCCCCAACAAGGAACTCCTTGTGATGGGGGACCTCAACCTAAACTGGTGGAGCAACACCCAAACTGAGTATAGTATTCCGCTTAGACAACTCCACCTTACCCAAATCATCAACTCACCTACACATATAAACAATCAATCACAGAATCACGCCTTACTGGACTGGATTGGATTGTGACAAACTGTGAGGACAGGATCCTACAAACCGGTACTATGTCTGATTCACACCCTAGGAGACATCTCCTTGGTGGCTGGCTTTCTCACAGATGCCCTAACATGCCAAAGTAAGCACTTTTCGTTTACCACACGTAGCGTATGAGGAGGAAACACCAGATGGCTCACCAAACACCTTCTCTCCCTAATGAAAAAAAGGGACAGCACTTGGGCTGTGTACAAAACCTCCTCATCCCTATCTCTATGGAACAACCATAGAAGATTGCAAAACCAGTACAAACAGCAGATAAATTCACAAGGGCAAATTATCTTTGTAGATTTCAATGTGACAGATTAAGTAACCCACATCAGTTCTGGTCCTCTTTAGGCTCTCTGACTGCACCAAAAGTACATCAATCCGTGTCGTGCCTAACCACGCTGGCAGGCTGCATAACTGATCCAGCTGAGATAGCCAACACCCTTAATATCAAGTTTATGGATCTGGCCACACACCTCATCAAGCTGCCACGGTTAGACCTAGTAAAACAGCCCCACCTCTACTACAACATAAATCAGGACCTACCCCCATTCCATTTTAAGGCCATCACCCAGGGGAAAACTTACAAGCTACTTTTGGGTCTTCCAAACAGAGGAAGCCCGGGTAGTGATGGTATCTCCCCTCACTTTCTAAAGATTATTGCCCCTCTCCTAGCCAGACCCCTGACCACAGCCCTCAACCTTTCACTATGCCAGAGAGATACTATTCGCTCTCCAGGCGGAAAACACCACTGACCACATGGCTAAAAGGCTGCACCACTACCAGGGGTTAAGTTAATTTATTTTTAATGGAAGTTTAAAAATTCCAGGAGTTCAAATCTGGAAGTCATGCCAATTTTTTAGAAGTCAAAATACTTCCAGGATCCCACTTTTGGAAGTCAGTATTTTAGGATGGACAAATTTATGGATGTTAACATAATAAATTAGTGGTAAAATACAATTTCTAGCAGAAAAATCTATCATTTCTGACTTCTATGCCTGCAGTTTTGAAAGTCATCTAATTTTTGGTTTTACATCTAGAAGTCAACAACTTCCTCCCTCTTTATTTTGGAAGTTTTTGCCCTATTTGTTGGAAGTCAGATACTCCTAAAATGGAGTTAACTGAAGCCCTGACTACTACCAAAAGATATGGGCACCTCTGACCTTGCTAATTATCTGATAGGTTGGATCTAACAAGCACTATGACTGGTGTAAAGACAGCATTATGTAACTGTTGCTCTCAACAATTTCAAAAGAAATGAGTTTAAGTGCTAAGAACCCTGCGTACCTTGGGGGAGGGAGGAATGGGGAGAGAAGGGCAGTAAGGGGGGAGAGGGAAGGGAGGAAAGGAGGTTAGATAAGATCATGTCTGTTAACAGTTAACTACGTATGTTATAGGCTTGTAGTTATGTGTTCATCTTCTAATATCACAAACTGTAAATGTAAGATAACATAGTTGTTCTTTATCTTGTACTACTCTGTACTACGATATGAAACTTCCTCTTTGATATGTATGGAAAAGAAAAAACTTCTTTCTAATAAAGCTTACTGATTTTGAACCTTTCACTATCCACATTCTCTACGCCCTCTATCTGGAAAAAAACGAGAGTCATTCCCATTTTTAAATCCAGTGATCCCCAGGCCTCAGAAAACTATCAACCCATCTCAATTCTATTTCACCTCAGCAAAATCCTCAAAAAAGTGCTACACTGTCAACTATCTGAGTACATCACTAAGTATAATCGACTATGCCCCCCAGCAACACAGCTTCCGTAAACATCATAGCACTACCAATGCCCTAACACACTTTACCAATCATGCCTTCAGGAACATTGACATATGGAACATCACGGGTGTGGTTTTCATGGACCTGACAAAAGCCTTTGAACTGGTGGACCACAGCCTCCTCTTCACCAAACTAAAGGACCATGGCTGCTCCTAGGGAACTACAACCTGGTTCCAAAGCTACCTTGCTGGCTGGTCCAAAATGGTCTGTGTAGGAGAGGCTACCTCATCAGTCAGAGCAGTGCGCATACGGGGCCCCCAAGGCTCCATCCTCGGGCCCCTCCTCTTCTCCCTGCTCATCAATTCTCTTCCCAAAGACGGACTAGCATGTGACACCATTCTCTATGCTGATGATTTTGTCATGTTTAACAACAGCAGCACCATGGCTAATTTCTTCACTATGCTTACAATAAACTGGTGCGCTGAACCGTGGACCAATGGTTCCTGGAAAAAAGGCTTCTGGTCAACTCCAACAAGACGAAGGCTATGCTTCTGGGTTTCAAACACTAAAGACTAAAATTGCAAGAACAGGAGTCATTCTCAGCATTCAGTCTCCTGAAGCACCCCCCGACATGGTGTCCTCTTTTATGTATTTGGGCATTACCTCGGATCGCGGACTGACTTTTCTGAACATATTAAAACAACTATCCAGGATAGGGTGCATCAGATTTATAAGATGCAAACCCTAACTACTCGCCTACACCTCCAGGTAGAAAAGCATGAGGAAAGATGGAAACCGTGGTCTGTGTAGATGGAGGAGAGAAACATAGAGGGCTTCCTCCTAGGGTAGCTCATGATGGTTGGAACCCTGGACCAGTTGTTAGAGACACATTAATTGCATTTTAAATCTGACTTCTCTCTGCCTGGCCCCTCTTACATGAGTGCCAGTTTGGACTTGGAAGGCAGTGCACCTTAAGGCTTATAAGGTTCATATTGTGAAGTTGGTTTATAGTTTAATAGATATTCTTTCTTCGTTCTGCTTAGAATATAAAGTGGTGAAGCTCTGATGGTGTCTTATTAAAATTAGGCCAATGTGGCCTGGTGGCGCTGAAGGTTGAGGCACTGGATGCCACATCTCACGCCACACCAGCGACCTGGGTTCGGGAGCGAGCTTGGGTTTCTGGAAGCTGGCCAGAGAGGAGAGGATCGAGAGTCCGACAACAGCCCTCCTTTCCTGGGTTAGGGTGGGAAATGTCTCTCAGTACTAGTGACACCCTGCGGAAGCAAGGAGCACTGCACTTGGCAGCACTTCAGAGGCTTGAAGAGGTGTCAGCAGACGCCCTCTGGGACATGCGTGGGACCCCGCACGCCTCATGATAGATGTCACTGCACATCCGTGCCTCTGGGGGAGAGCACACCAGAACAAGGAAAGCCCTGCTCATGGGAGGGACGGCACCTGACCCCATGCCCTCCTCCAGATCCCACTCACCCAGCCTCCTAATACCTCCTCCCAGCCCAACTTGCATTTGATCCATCTCTGAGAGTGCCAAGAGGAGGGCGGCCCCACCTTGGGGGTTAGGCCAGGGTGCCAAGCTGCGGGGGCTTACTGTGGGGAGGCTTGGGATGGGGACCTCAGGTGGGCAGCATCAGGTCAGGATGCCAGAGAGAAGCCCCGCAGGTGGTGAGCTGAGGGAAAAAGATGTTAAAAAAAAAAAAATTAGGCCAATGTGACAGGGTTACAACTCAGGAAAGGGCTTTGTCTTAGTCTTTTCAACAGAAGTTTTACATCAGACTCGTTTACCAAAGGACATCTTAACAGTGGACTCTAGAGACTTCTTTATAGTATTACTGCTAATGCCCTTTAATTCCCGTTTGTACTTTGTCTTTGAAGTTTTTTGGGGTTTTTTTGCCTCCTGGAGTCCTCTGCCCTGCATCTGACATCCCCCTCCCGCTTGAGCACTGGGTATGAGGCCCCTCCCCTATACCCCACGACTTACCCTTCGTGGCAGGGGGTGGGAAGTGACTTGACCCACCGGATCGGATTTAGTGTTTGGGGAGGTGCCTTCCCGGGCCGTAGCGGAGGAGGACCATCGTCATTCACAAAGGACCCTCCATTTTCCCTGTTCCTTTATCCCCCAAGGTTGCGACGTGCACCTTAAGGTTTATACGATTCATATTGTGCAGTTGGTTTATAGTTTAATAGATACTCTTTTCTTTCTGCTTAGAATATAAAATGGTCAAGATCTGATTATGTCTTATTAAAATTAGGCCAATGTGATGGGGTTACAACTCAGGAAAGGGTTTTGTATTAGTCTTTTCAGCAGAAGTATTACATCAGATCTGTTTACTAAAGGACATCTTAAGAGTGGACTCAAGAATGTCTTTATAGTATTATTGCTAATGCCCTTTAATTCCAGTTTGTACTTTGTTTTTGAAGCTTTGAATAAAGTTGAGTTACAAAAAAAACTTTAGTGTTAGTCCCCGGCAGATTCAAAGGCCACGACAGGCAGAGCCAAGCTCCAGCATAACAGGACTGCCAGGTGGGTAGAGCTAGAGGGTAAAGGCCCAGTTAATGAAGTACACACCAGGTGGGAAGGAAATGGGGCAGGGTAGACCACGGTGGTAATGGGCCACTGGCAAAGCTTGTACCCCACCTCACTACTTAGCAGCCCTGTCACTGAAGTTAGAAGCCTACAGCAAGGGACTAGTGAAAGATCTTGTACTGCACTCCAGTCAGGAATGAGGGGGAAGGGGAAGCAGATAGGTTTCCCAGATCAGCAGCATAGCTGCCACAGGGCCCAGCACACAGGCCCCTGAGACAGTAGCCCCACAACATAGGGGCCTCTAATATTTATGGTGTATGTGAATCTGCCAGTTGTAAGTTGGTCTAAGGAAGGAAGCCAACATCTGCAGCCATAGTATAGGCTGTGAGAGGCTGAGAGTCCCAGATTCATACAGGATATGTTAAGAGACAGCCATCCTGTAGCACAAGCGTGATCAGCCAAGCAAAGGGTTAATTAAAAGTAATTTAAGTGATTTTAACAGTACCCAGAGCCCCTAGGAAGGGTCACTGAAAGATCTTGTACTGCGCTCCAGCCAGGAACGAGGGCGAAGGGGAAGCAGACAGGTTTCCCAGACCAGCAGCATAGCTGCCACAGGGCCCAGCGCACAGTGAGTGTAGGGTCCCCAGTGAACAGGCTTCATCCGATCAGCCCCAAGCCAAGAGGGTAGGAATGTTGTTGTACTGAAAGCCTAAGTGTATGCCTATGGGAGGAAGGAACACACACGCTTCAGCTAGGTATATCCCAACTATTTAATCTAGGTTTCCCCCATACTTAACTGCCTGAATTTATGTCTGTCTCTGCATAATTTGAGCTGCCTGCATTTGTGTACCTTGTTTATCCTTAACAAACTACTGTCAATCCATGGTGCCCTTTGATAAACTACCTAACCCTTCCCTGTTGCCCCATCTGTACTGCGTGATCGACTATGCACTGCATGAACAAACAAGTGATTTTGTGTTGCTGTGAGAACTGATTTTTAACCTGTGTTACAAGTATTATCTGACTGCTAGCTGGGGTACCCCATTGTAAATGAACTGAGTTAACCGAACAGCAGAGTAAAGACTATGCATACACAAAAGATATTCTTGTATGTCAAGAATGAAATAAAGAAAAAGATGACACCCCTGTAAAAAAGACTTCACTGAGACTGCTTCGACTCTTCTTCTTCTTCTGTCTCCCTCACACTTCACTTCGAGGCCGGTCATTGAGAATCTAAGTTAGGGAGGTAGTCACACAAGAGCACCTCCCCTCTCTCCAGTGCTACAGCCCATCCTGATAAGAAATGTGAAGGCAGCTTAGGAGCTGCATCAGCTTGCTAGCTAGGGACACCAATGTACAGTGGGTGGGGTTTTCTTGTTACAGGAATGACTCAAGCAGCCAGATCCAGGAGCGATGAAAGCTTCAAAATCTCCCAGTTACAAAGCTGTGTTCTCAGTACAACCCTGTTTGGCGGTCTACCACAACCTCCTCACCAACACCCAGTGGGTCCTGTGAGAGAACCCAGTCTTGTTCTGTCTTGTTTGGCAGTCTGACATAACTCATTCACTGACACCCAGTTCTTAAACAGCCTTTGACCTGGAGGTCTGACACAACCTTTTCCAGGCAGCTAAGTTCTTCCGTCCTCTCCTGGAGGCACATTTTCTGTCTTCCTATTGGTGCATTTTCCCCATGAAATTTCCCTCTTGTGTGTACCCCACTGTTTATTGAATTCACCACCTGCAGGTCATCACATCCTCAGTTTCACAAATGATTAATAGGTCAAGACTACCATTCTGAGTTACCCCTGACCAGGGTTTTTACAGTTTATAGAGAGTTTGAAATTGCCTTTAAGTATAGTAATTACTATAAGTGATGCAATTTTACCAGTGGTTTAGTTTTTGTTGTTTGGCATGACGTGTTCTTCCCTCCCTCTAATAAAACTGTGCTGAATTCAAGTCAGCTTCAAGCCTCTCTCTTGTAGGTACTGGTTAGTGGCAACTGGCCTTGTTTCCCTTCCCCTATATTCTTCAACGACCGCTCGCCAAGTGTCATGCAAAAATCCACCTCCAGGTGATTGGCATAGTTGTAATTCTCGTTCCCTTCAAGTGATTGCCAGATGGACCTGCACCCCACCCTAATCCAATAAAGTTTGGTTGGCAGCAGCCTCCTACATTACTATCCAAGAGTTTTATCTATCTGTCCATCTGGCTGGCTGTCTGTCTATCTGATTAAAATGAATATCAGTAATAACATAAATCAAATGTATACTGTTCTTCATTTACACACGCAAAACACAGAAAATCCAAACTAAAAATTACTTGTTACAAGATATGCATGGACAGACAGGCTGAAGACTGGCTGTGTAACAACATAATGTCTCCTCCACTTTGTGGTGGGGGCATTGAAACATGTCATGGTATTTTGCCACACTAGTGCACTAATAACAGGACGAGAGTTTAAATCCTAAAACTATCACATGGGTGTGGATTCAATCACATGGCCCAGTGAAGCAACAGTGGCCAGGTTAACAGAATCATATATGCCATGCTGTGGCAGCTATCCACTCAATGTGATGGATTCTGACAGTGAAACTGCTGTTAATCACCGGATGCCAATGTCCTCTCCCATTTAGAGGACTTTGAACTTAAAAGCAGGTTGAGGGACAGTCCTTCCAGAACAAGAGGTAAGCCCTGAGAATGCAGCTTACTACTGGAATAATAGAAAGTGCCCATAATCAGCTCAGCCTGGACAATCAGAAGAGGAGCTGGTAGGAAAAGCAACATCTCATGGCACTTCAACAACTATCTGGACCCTAACATGCCAAGCAATGGGAGTCCTTAAATTGTCTTAGATCACTTGGTTCCTCAGAAAGAACTGGAGAGAATACCCAAAACACATGGAATAAATAATCTAACCAACTAGATTGTTGGTGGGGTGGGTGCTGGTTTCAGGAGAATTGGAAAGGACATCCTTGCTTCTACGAGTGAATGTTGCAATGCACTTTTCACAAGGCACAACAATAGGAAGAAGTTAAAAGGAAAACAAGTAGCTGCTGATGGAATGTGTGCCTATCCGCCATTTAGAACTCTGTTACCCGCTATGCTCCAGCTAAAATCTCTGGTATTGTTAAACTGCATTGTTTTATTCCCTGCATTAGCTAGTATCTGCTCAAATGTAAAACTCGACTGGGATTCTGACTATAACTATGGTATCACAGCTGAGGTTTTCACTTTTCTGAGAGTATCTCTATCTGCTAGGCCATCGGACTGGTACAATGAGGAGGGGGGGTTTGGGGTCCAGTGTATGGTTCCTTCTGAATTATATTTGTAACCCCCCTACAAATGGGGGTTCCTGAAAAGTCTTCTTAGAGCTTGCCTAAATGCTCACTGCCAGGTTGGTGTTCGGCGCTATAGCCGTTTAAATGCTATTGTCAAAGAGTGCCTGTAGCCTCTATGTACTGTCGCCTTAAGAGCTGCTTAGTTGCAGTTTTAGTTAATCTGAAAGGGGGGTGCCGAGTGTTGTCATGCTAGAGTCCTGCCCGCATTGCCAGGTAATCGCTCTGTTTCTGCCATCGCTAATTGTGCAGAAAGAGCTCTGTTGAAAGATGTGACTATTTGTTGAGAATAATTTAAAGTGATAAAGATATTGTGGTTTGTTCTAACCGGCTTTCTTTGCAGCGAGGGGTTTATGCCTATCTCCACCATTTTGGTCCCGAACTGCCAAATTGGACCAGTCAGTACTTGGGGACTCTAAAATGGAAACTGCTTATAGGAGTTGTGTGGAGTAAAAGGCATGGGAATCGTAGTTTTGGACTGTTGGCACCTTTTTGCAACTGAAGGGGGAGCTGTTGCTTTGACTGACAGTCGAATCAGCCAACCGGACCGGACCTTTTGGATCTGAAGGATATCCTCGAGCTGTCTGCTGTTTAGGCAGATCTAAGTTGGAAGCTGAGAGAGGAGCAGCTCGAGATATTCAAGAAAGCGTCTGCGTAGTTTCGAGCAGGAGAACTGTGGGAAGGACTGAGTTGAGGCCTGCAAGTCTGCTTGTTGCTCTAAGAGGAAACAGAGAATTTCTTTTGGACTAAATCCGAGGTGGTGAGATAGAAGTAAGCCAACGAAGGTTAACCAGGCTCAACCTGTAGAAGACTGAAGATTTTGCTGCATGCTATCAGCCTGTCAGGCACTCTAGCTACTTCTGAGCTCCTGGTCTGAGTAGGGACTTTGCAATCATGACCGAGGAGCATGTTGCCTGGTACAGTAAGCTTTCCTTGCATATAAATGTGCTGTGTACTGAAAGGGGGTCGCGAGTTGGTTCCCCACGTTGCGGACTGCGTTCTGCTTGCCGAAAATTGTAACCTGCTCAAACAGACTTAATCCGCGGTTAGCTCCATGTGACTGGGCCTTGTCACGAGGGCCCTGCTATACTACCCCACTGCACAGAGAAGAACCATTGACAAGAGACCTGTCCGGGGATCAGCCCCCTGCTCCACACTTGAACAGGAAGGATGCCTCGGCGGATGATGTGGGCCTTGCTTCTCCTGGCAATCCAGAGAGTTCACCTGCTGTCTCAATTTTCATCCATCCTGTGTCCAGTCCTGGGTATCGTGAGTAACCACCAGGGTAGCTCCCTGCAACTACAGTTTAATTTAAGTGTGTCATCTGATTGCTTTGTTGTTTCTTTTCCTTCACGAACTGAGACATCTGGCTCCGGATTACAAATAGTATGTTGTGCAAGTTGTTTCTTCCTCCACAGGGCCCCAACCAGCTGCAACACCGGCCTACCCTGGGCAACGGACCTGGCTAGCTCACCTTCCTTCCACCTGGGTATCCAGCGAGTGTAACTGTGTTTTGACTCTGACTGCATGCACAGCTGTGTGATTGATAGAGCAATTAAGCTAATTAACCTGATTACCCCCCTTCCTTGTTCAAATCCCCTGAATAAATTACATCTACTTGTTTCTGCATTCAACCAGACAGTGGTTCCAATTTGTGCTCGAAGTATTGTATTGTTGCCATTTGCTCTGCCTAACCTTGTTTTACAGGGGTTCCCCAGGGCTGAATCGGAGACACCAGCCTTGGTGGTAAGTGTAACCTGTGTGGGTACTTGCAAAGCATATCGGGGTATTGTGAAAGTAATTATTGTGTACTGTTTTGGTCACTAGCAGGGAAAGAGGGGGGTTACAGTGTCCCGGAGGGCTGTGCCCAGGCTGGTTTGACCACTACCATCCCTGACCTCTGGGTGGAGGCACCCATTTCAGAACTCAGGCCCCTTACTCTGCTGCTAGCCCAGCAGGCAGGGGTAGTAACCCTTGGGATAGCGCCACCTAGGGGGTTACATATTGACCTCATTTTTAAATGTAAAGGGTTTCGACATCATAAGGTCAGTTTGCGATTTAAATATGCCATGCTGAAACACTGCACAAGTCACCAGTCCATTCACAGAAGAATCCAGAAAGAACTCATAAAACTCAAGGAGGACAAAGCAATGGGGCCTGATGGGATACACCCCAGAATTCTAAAAGAACTAAGGGGAGACCTAGTGACACCACTGACAACCTTTTTTAACAAACCATGGGAGGATGGGGTGGTACCAGTTTTTTGCAGACAGGAATCTTGCTTTCAGAGCAAGGGGCAGCTGACTACAAAACTAGAACTTTTATTACTAATAGAACATTTCTATCTCAGCCTGTTGGAATTAAGAAAACAGATACTTCATTAGAAGTGGGGGGTCTCATTTAGGGTAAAAAAAGAAAGTCTGTGTTTTTCTGTGTTAGGGAAAAGGAGTTTGCTAAGTCAGGAGGGGAGAAGTTAATTGGGGTGTGGCTTAGGAGTACAAAACCAGGTGTCTCCTATTACAGTTCCCTACTGCTAGGTTTTTGCAGACAGGAATCTTGCTTTCAGAGCAAGGAGCAGCTGAATAAAAAACTAGAACTTTTATTACTAATTGCCCTCCTTCCCTCCTCTCCACCCTCCCACTGTTAGCTAGTTCCATTTTTATAGCCACTAGATTTGACTGACAACAAGAACTTCCAGTTTGGCAGTAGGAAGGCAAGGATTACTGAGACACATAGGTTTCATCATCTTTGAAGGAAAAGAGTAGCTCTCCCCCTTCCCCTAGCTGCTGGAGGTCTGACTCCAACAAAGAAAAAAGGAGACTACAGAAGAATACAGGAAGTTCTTGTCCCAGAACAGGAAGAATGAGAGCTGTAAGGGCACATAGGCAGTAGGAGGGAAAAAAAAACAGGGAGAAGAGAGTAAGCATACAAAGCAACAGGAGAGGGGCCACAAAATAAGACATGATGGAAGTGGTGCAGTGCAATGGCTATGGGGCAGCAGTCTTCCGGGAGACATTCTGGAGGCTGCGATGCTGCCCTATTTGTAGGCACCTCTCTGGTCTGAGGGAGGAGGTTGTTTGTCTCCAGGTTGACTTGGCTAGGATTCGTGAAACCTCCTCCCCCCACCCAGGGGCCACCAGGGCCACCGCCACTACCTCAGAGGTTGCCAAGAAAGAGGAGCGGTTGGACCAAGGTGGGCTCAGGGAAAGAGGGTGGCAGAACAGAGGCACATTCCTCCAGTTGTACCTCTCCACAATTAATACACTCTTCTGGCGGAGAGTGGTTCCTCTATGGAGGCACCTGCAGTGGAGACCAAGGAGGATGCTGGGAACCTCCACAAAGCAGACTCACAGGAGGGTGGCATGGGACCCCACAGGGGAAGGAAACAGCTCCTGGTTGGGGACTCATTTGTAAGGTGTGGGAGAAAGGTGAGAGGGAGGTAAGATGCCTGTCTGGTGCCATGACTTGGAGGGACAGGGAGCGAATCCTCAGGATCACGGGAGCAACTGGATGAGGGAGGGAGGGAGCTGGATGTCACTGTCCACCTAGGGATAAATGACCTGGCTGGGAATAGGATCAGAGCAGTGCAAGAGGAGTTTGAAGAGTTGGGGAGGGGCCTTAGACAAGCAGCAAATACGGTAACCTACTCAGAGGGGTTCCATGTCATCTCATCGCAAGAAATTACCGCACTGTAATTTCAAGCTCGAGCATTTCACCGCATGCAATAAACGCGCCTAGTATTAAAAGCGCGAGGCATCTCAATGCAAACATCCACCTGGTCGCAATGTACATTTTGGGCTGAGAATAGTCAAGTGGGTTTGTTAGTCAGGAGGAGTGTCGGGAGCATTAGAGGAGGGTAGTAAAATATGAGGTTGGCATCAGCAGAAGAGATGCTTAAAATAAAGATGCATTTTGAGACGTTTTATTTTTAAAGCTGAGGCTGTTTACATGTAAGAACCTCAGAGGAAGGCAGCAAATTAGGAACAAGTTACCAATATCAGGGGCACAGCTTTAAAAATGGTAGCATCAGCTCAAGAACCCTGGTATGTTTTGTGGCTTAATGTGAAAAAGTATTTCCTGGGAGGGAACTAGCTAGAAAAATTTGCAGTAAAATCAGAGACAGTTGTGAGGTATGGAAGAGGTCTGTTCTACACACTCCCTAAATTGTTTAATAAGAAGGATGAGAACTGGTGCCTGGTGTGAACCCGTCTTCTCCTGTCTGCCTCTGAAATGGACAAACTTGAGCCGAATATATTTGTACCTTTCAGCCAGCCGGTATCTCACATTCGGTTTCCCTACTCTGCTTTTTGCGCTTGCTTTGTTATGCGACAGAATGGCAGCTTAGCGGTTATTGTAATTCGCTGTAATGACCGCGCTGAAATGCTTGCACGGTATTGCTTGCGCTGAGATGACGTGATACCCTCAGAGGTGCTGCCTGTCTATGGCAAGGGTGATGCTAGGGTACTCCGCACCACGGGATTCAATGAATGGTTGAAAAACTGGTGCGGAGCTCAGGGTTTTGGCTTCATTGGGGACTGGGGGTCCACCTGGAGGGATACAGGCCTGTACTGGCGTGATGGTCTGCTACTATCCAGGAGGGGAACCAGGATCCTAGGTGATAGGTTTAAATGCTTCATTGGCAAGCATTTAAACTAGCCAAGGGGGGAGGCACTGAAAAGGAGCAGGGAAAACCCAGCCTCCCCCCACAAAACAAAGTAGTTAGAGAGGTAAACACCAAGGTAGAGAAGTCAATAGGGAGCAGGACAGGGGTAAATGCAGAAAAAGGCAGTAAGGACAGGGATGGGACTAAAAGGGGTAAGACCATCAAAAAATGGAGGGCGAGGAGTGCCAATGCCCATAGTCTGTGTAACAAGCTCCCTGAACTAGTGGCCTTGATGGAAGAGGGACACCTGGATCTCATGGCAGTCACAGAAACATGGTACACAGAGAACCATGATTGAGATGTCAACATACCAGGGTACACAAGCTACAGGAGGGACAGGGAGGGTTAAAGAGGAGGAGGAGGAGGAGTAGCTCTCTATGTAAGGGAAGGGATCAAAGCAACAGAACTAAAGGATAAACAGGCAATAAAGGAGGCACTGTGGGTTACCCTGGAGACAGGATATGGCACCACAATCTGCACAGGGTTGTATACAGACCCCCATCTCAGGGGGAAGCAATGGACAAGGACATTTATTTATTTAGGTATCAGAATTACAAACCTTTGAGTCATATACTCATTTCCAAAGGCTCCTCATCAGTTACATAGTATGGAACATTAAAGCCGGTACAGAGTGGACATTTAAAACAGATATCACACAGCAGAGACTTAGGGCGATGTGGCCTATAAAAAATGTTAGCTAAGCAGGGCGGGGAAACATAGCTACATAGATACCAATATATTAGCCACTCAGGAGGATGTGGCCTATACAAAAAGTTAGCTAAGCATGGTCCCTGTAATACAGGGACTAGTCACTGACAGAGGAAACAGTGCAGTCAGGAGAGATCAGACTTTGTCATAGTAATATTCACAGGTAGTACGACTGATTACAGGCTCAGACTATCAGACAGCAAATAGTGCAGCTAAGGGCAGGTGCAGTTGCAGTAAGTGAGAAGGTGGTTTCTAAGGGTCGCCTTGAAAGGACCCAGTTTGGTGAGGCTGGTGACTGATGGAGGGAGGGCACTGTAGAAGGCAGGGGCTTTGACCATGAATGATCTCTATGCCAGGGTTGTCTTGACCCTGGGGATTAGCATGGAGGCAGTGTTAGTGCTGCGAATGTTTACTAGGTGCTCTCTGGTAGAAAGGGATGCAGATACACCTGGTGGTGTTAGCCCAAGGAGAGATATCTTGACTGCGAGACAGGTCTGATATTGGAGCATCTCGTCAAAGTTGAGGATCTGCATTATGGAGTAAAGGGTGCAAGTGTGTGTAGTCTGTGCCTCACCTGTCAGGAGCCTGCAGGCTTTGTTAAGGACTACTTCAATTTTGTTGAGAGCCGTTGTGTCTGCCGTGCTATAGATTAGAAGCCCGTAGTCTATCAGGGACATGACCGATGAGGTGATGGCTAGCTTTAATGCTTCAGGTGGTAGGCAGTCCTTGTGGCAATAGAGGAGGCCGATGCGGGTGTTCACTGCAGATGTGAGTATGTGAATGTGGGTATGGAAGGTAAGGGCAGGGTCAAAGGTAACCCCTAGGTATTTGTAGGAGTAGACCTGTTCTATAGGGTGCAGTGAGCTGGAGACAATGTGGAGGGGTGAGTTCTTTAGCTTGCTCTGATGGTGCACAAATAGTAGGGCCTTTGTTTTCTTCAGGTTTATTACCAGCCTGTTCTTACAGAACCAATGTTCAGCCATGCTAAAGGAGTGCTGGAGTGAGGCCTGCAGGCTGGTTGGGTTTGCATGGATGGCGCAGAGGACGGCATAGTTGGCATAAAGTAGGATTTTACCAGGGCGGAGGGAGGGGAAGGCATTGAGAAAGAGACTAAAGAGTAGTGGCCCCAGGATGGAGCCCTGGGGTACTCCAGAGCATACTGGGTGGGAGGGGGATAGCATGATATTAATCTTGACACACTGTGTCTGTGACATCAGGTAGCTGGAGAGGCAGTGAAGGGGACCTCGTGAGAAACCTATTTTGAGGAGGGTGTCCAGCAGGACAGCAGGAGGGGGTGGTTGACTGTGTCAAAGGCCTTACAGAGGTCTGCGAACACGGCTGCTGCTAGTTGTCCCTTATCAAGTGCAGCGTGGATATAGGATGAAAATTTCAGGAGGGCCGTGGCTGTGCTGTGCCTGGCACGGAAGCCGTGTTTTTGACTGCAAAGCAGGTTATAAGTGGCTAGGTAGGCTGTTAGCTGATCAGCCACCACCTTTTCTAGGGCTTTGGAGGGGAAGGGCAGGATTGAGATCAGACGGTAGTTCCCCGTGGATAGGTGATCCCCACCTTTGTGGATGGGCGTCACTACTGCAGTTTTCTACTTTTTGGGAAACTGACCAAGGCAGAAGGAGAGATTAAGGAGGCCCCTCAGGGGGGAGGAGCAGTACATCCAGTGCCAGGCAGAGTAGTCTGGTGTCAAGTGGGTCACTCAGGAGGCTCGTACCTTTCAGGGCCTTGGCCAGGTATGGCTCAGCTTCCTGAGGGGTGACTGCCCTTAGGCAGAACGGTGGGAGAGAGATCTGGGGGGGGGGTCCGATGTGAATTAGGGAGCGAAGCAAGACCCAGGGAGGGATAGTGAGGCTTAATAAAGGGAAGGGCCTTCAACCCCGTTGGGAAAGGTTAACACAGCTTAAGCTACAAAGGAGATTGTTGCTCTTCTTTAAACTGTTTTGTTTTACTAAAAGCATTATCACTTCATAATCTTGCTCTCTGTGTTGAAGGGACATGCTACATTATTTGATCCCATGAGACCATGTTTTCATCACTCAAAAGCAGGCCTGTGTCACACTATTTTATAATTCTAACTATAAATAATGTACCTGGTTGTATGGCTTCACCTTCACTGAGCACATCACTTAGTGTGAAAGATGTAGGATAATATTTTGGTTTCTGCCAGAAAAAAAGTCTCTTCTTCTTTCTCACCAAACCCAAAAGCTGCAATCGATCTGAATCATTCAGTCTGGATACTGGAATTAAGCGACCATCAGTATCAATCTCTTTCACAAACTTTTTAGTTGCTTTTGCAAACATCTTAAAGGTTTACTTTCCTGTAAAATAAAATTAACAATTATCAGTTTTGGACATTAAGCCACCTTTGTGTCGAAATTTTGGCAATTGTGTTAGCAGTTCTATACATATGTAATAATCCATATAGTTTCAAATAAATTCTTATTCCTATCCACACCTGGAGTACAGTGTACAGTTCTGGAAACCTTACTTACGTAAGAACATAGACAGGGTAGAGAAGGTTCAGAGGAGGGCAACAAAGATGGTACATGGGTTGCATCACAAGTCCTATGAGTATAGGTTGAAGGAATTGAATATGTACTCCCTGGAGGAGAGGAGGGAGAGAGGGGGGATATGATAGAGACATACAAGTATCTTACAGGGAGGAACAGTGTGCAGGAATACACTATTTTTAAGTGAAAAAGATGTTCCTGGACTAGAGAGTGTGGGATGAAGTTGGAATGAGGACGATTCAGCGGAAACGTGAGGAAGAATTTCTTCACAGAAAGGGTGGTGGACAAGTGGAACACCCTGCCAGAGGAAGTGGTGGGGGCTGAAACAATCACAGGATTTAAGAATGCATGGGATAGATATAAAGGAATTCTGGAGGTCAGGGTTAAGGGGCAACAGACTTCTAGGAAAACATAAAGTAAACTTACAAGCTCAAATGGGTAGACTGGGTGGGCTGTAGGCCTTTTATCTGCCGACACTATCTATGTGTCTATGTATCTATCTGAAGCTGTTTAATGAGGATCTTATATGTTGTAATTCTATCTTTTCAGTTCAGGAAGCTAAGAGGTCCTTGCAACTCTCGACTTTAAATACCTGAGAGTGTAGCTTCACCCCACGTTGACCTTTAACAAGTACATTAACCATGTAGCAGCCACTGCAGATCCAAGGATAAGAGTACTGAATAGAAAAAAATGCTGTTTCAGGGACTGTAACAGAGAGGGAATCTGGAAATAACTCCTCATGGCTATAGGGGCACTGTCTCCCAAACTGTAACCAGTGCAACCCTAAAACAGGTGGACACGCTCTACAACAAACTGTACAGATTCAGCTTGTCATGTGAGCTCAACACACACATTATACACTCTGTGACAGACTACATGGCTGCAGCAGCTGCACATAAAATGTTTCACTTGGACAATTTTGTATATAAATGTACTTGTGGCTCTTCAATTAACTACCTCAAACTCTGCTTCACTGCAAGAGTGGAGGTATGCGCTACACACCTTGGCAAACACAGAATCATAGAAGCTTGATGGCAGAAAAGGACCATATCGGCCCAACTAGTCTTCCCTTGTATCCCCCTACACCTCCCCCCTCCCTGCCAGCCCCCGCCCTCCCCGATACTCAGTCCCATATGCTTGTCCCATGCCCTCTTGAATTCTTCCACCAATTTAGCCCCCACCAATCTAGCTACGTATAGAACTACGTACAGAATAGGGTATGGGTGACCACAGACAACAAGGCTGCGTTTCCATCGAGCGGATGAGATGACATCATGAAGACCACTACAGCGAAGCTCAAGAGGTCTCTGATGCCATCCCATCCCTAAGATGGAAAGACGAGCTTTGTTGTGTATAGTCACCCATACACTGTTTTGTATATGGTTATACCATATTCATTATCAGGCGTTTCAATTTCTGAAGAGAAGAAAAGACGTGGATATACTGATTCACTGAAATAGCAACTGTTGTAGTTCAAAATTCATTTATAACAGCAAACAGTAACTTTTGAGGAAAAAACAGAAACTGCTACACCCCTTAGTAACCCTCAACAACAGTTCAATGTACCCAAGATCAAGAATGGCTCTGGTTGACATTCTTTTGCTCACTGTGCACCTGACATCAGGATGAAGCTACCAGCGAATCTGAAACTTGCTGCTCCCCCAGGAATGTTTAAAGGGGAACAGTCAGAACCAAGAGTTTATATAAGCTCTGATTTTTTTGGTTGCTGGTCCCGCTGTCCTTCATGGGCCAGGTACAGTTACAGAGGCCTCTACTTCATTCCTCCGAGGGTTGCCTCCTTATGGTTCCCAGTGTTAGGTTGCAGCATTCTGGGGGCCATGCATTCTCAGCTACCACACCAACTCTATGGAACTCTCTACCACGACAACTAAGGGAGGCCACCCTCGGCAGTAACCTTCAAAAAAGGACTAAAAACATTTTTATTTAATCAGGCCTATGGTATGTATGATCTATAATGAATTTGAAGATCAAAACGAACTGGCTGGTGTTTTAATTATTATTTTAGCGAATATGAGATATAATTTGGAAACTGAACTCTGCATTATGCCATATTGTTTTATACTGTGCAAGAACAGTTTTAAATATTGTTAAACACTTCGAGCCCTGGGAAGGGGTGCTATATAAATAACATTTCTTTCTCTCTCTGTCTGTCTTTCTAGCCCCTGGAGAAAAGAAGACTCAGAAAACATCTGAGTGGAGATTACAAGAGTGCTAACATGCACGACAGGCTACTGAATATCCCACTGCTGCCTACTGCTCTGATGTCAGCTACAGGGGATTCTGGGACTTGTACAAACAAAAGATGTCAGCCTAGTACGAAGCAAAATTAATCTGATACAATCTACTACACATCAGTAAACCAAAATGTGTTTGCACACAAAGTGCACACTGGGACCAGCCCCAAACTCCAGTGTGGGGCCCTTTGTGCGAACTGTTCCCCCTTAAGTATTTACTGTAATGACTCAAAAACCCATGTTCCTGTTTCAAAGCCTGGCAAATCATGCTCTACTGATGAGGCAGAAATCAATGAACTCTAGTGGTATTGTATACACAACACAGGAAGTGATTATATGCAAGTACTGGCTCATTTTCCATACGAAATCTAATTTTTCTGTCTGTTGCTGCCACCCTGGGACCCTTAGGAAAACAAGATGCTCCATCTCATAAGGCTATCCTGATGGGCAAAACTGTAATTAACAATCAATAAATAAATACGTAACAAACAGTGTGATCACAATTTTTATTGAAATACATACACACCTAAACATAACCGGTTACTTCTCATGTATGTGTGGCATCAGGCCTAGACAATAGGATTTATTTTAACATAGAAACATAGACTTTGACGGCAGATAAGGACCGCTTGGCCCACCTAGTCTGCCAATTTCCCTACCTACAGGATAAGCTGCAGATCCTAGTTAACCAACAGCCTATTTCTACTACCCCCTACAAGAATTGCCTTATGTCTGCCCCATGCATTCTTGAATTCTCCCACAGTTTTAGACCCCACAACCTCCTCAGTAAGGCTGTTCCATGCATCCACCACCCTCTCTGTGAAAAAAATATTCTCACATTGCCCTGAGCCGTTACCCATCTATCTTCAAATTGTGTCCCCTTATTCTTGCACATCTCTTTTTCTGAAAGATGCTACCCTCTTGGACTTTGTTGACTCCACTGAGGTACTTAAAAGTTTCTATCATGTCCCCCTCTCCCTCCTTTCCTCAAGGGTATAAATATTAAGCTCCATTAGTTTCTCTTTTATATTGTTTATTTCCACTCCAGTTGTATAAACAGGGGATATGCCATGGGCAGTGTGAAAACACAGGTTACTCACCTGAAACAGTAGTTCTAGGAGTGGTATACGTTGTTCATCCACACTTGTTGGCAGTGTCCTTTCCCCTTTAAGAAGTGCCGGAAAGTCTTCAAGCAGGCTCCTCCCACCCACCTGGGTGTATATCCCTCAGTTCTACCCCATGAGGCCAGATCCTGCCCACTGGAAGCAGAGGTTGTGTGCCTGAGCCAAGGGGAGTCGAGAGTGGGTCCATGTGGATGAACAACATATGCCACTCCTAGAACTACTGTTACAGGTAAGTAATCTGTGTTTCTAGCTATGTGGATATGTTGTTCTATCCACACTTGTTGACAGACTCCTAGCAGTTCTCCTGGAGGATGGAGGCAAGGTGCACACCCCCTACTTACTGAACACAGATTGGATAACTGAGGCCCCAAAACCAGCATCCCAGCGTGACTTGAGGTCAATGTGGTAATGAGAAATGAAGGTGGGTGCCAACTTCCAGGTAGCAGCCCGGCAGATTTCCTGGATAGGAACGTCCCTAGAAGCAGCCACCAATGCACCAGTATGATGGGTGGTATGGACTCTTAGCCCTCCAGGAGGCTCCTACCCACCAACCTGTAGCAGAGATCAATGCAGGAAGTGATCCACCTGCCAATCATCCACTTGGCTGCAGGTCTGCCAGGTGCAGTTTCAGCATAGGTGACAAACAGCTGGTGAACCTCTCCCCAAACTCCAGCCATGCACTCTTTGTAATAAGCGAGCACTCACCTCAGGTCCAGAGAATGGAGACTGTGTTCGGCCTCTGAGTTGTGATTCAGGAAGAACATTGGAAGAGTCCTTACCTGATTAAGGTGAAACTTTCCGGTTGGGATGCAGGATAACCTTGTCCCTGTGGAACACCATGTAAGGAGACTCCACTGAGAGTACCTGGAGCTCACCGATCCTTCTGGCTGATGTGATAGCCACAAGGAAGGTAGTTTTCCATGACAGGTAAGACATATAACACCTCTGCATCGGTTTGAATGGCTTGCCCATGAGCGTTGCCAAAACCAGCAACAAATCCCATGGTGGTGGTGGTTCATGCACCGGAGGGGAAATGTGATTTAAGCTTTTGAAAAAGTGCCAGACCACCTTCTCCTGTGCCACGACTGCTGACCAGCCTGAGCCCGGTAAACAGAGATGGCTGCCATGTGCACCTTAAGGGTCATCAACCGAAGTCCCCCTTTGGAGAGGGACCACAGGTAGTCCAAAATGCTGGCCACCAGACAGGACAAAGGGTCCAGCGCCTTGCCCTGACACCAAACGGGGAATCTCTTCCATTTGAAGGTGTAGTATTTTCTGGTCAATTCCTTTCTAGATGCCTCCACCACAGTTAGGACATTTTTGGAGTGACCCAAAGCATGGAACTCTAGCCACTAAGGAACCAGGCTGTCAGGTGCAGGAATTAAAGGTCCATGTGGAGTACCTTCCCCTGACTGATAGAAAGCAGGTCCAGGTGGAGTGGAAGATGCCTCAAGAACCTGCAGCTGAGGCTGAGGAGATTGGAGTACCAAAACTGGCGTGGCCAGTCCGGCGCCACCAGGATCACCTGTGCCTTGTCCCTCCTGACCTTGAGCAGCACCTTGTGAATCAAGGGAAGTGGAGGGAAGGAATAGAAGAGGCCTGATGTCCAACGCCTCGAGAAGGCATCCCCCTGCAGTGAGACATGCTGAGGAGGCTAGGCGCAGAACAGCCTCAGCTTTGTGTTCTCCCTGGAGATGAACAGGTCCACCTGAGAGGTGCCCCACTGGGAGAACAGACTGTGGACTACATCCGGATGGAGAGACCACTCATGAGACACCTTGCCTACCCAGTTGAGAGTGTCTGCCAACTGACTGGAGGCTCCTGCCATATGGATGGCTAGGAGATCCACCTCCAGGCTACACACGAGGGTCCATACATGGAGAGCTTCCATTCACAAAGGCAGTGAGTAAGTCCTGCCCTGCTTGTTGAGGTAGTACATGGTTATGGTGTTGTCCATCTGGACTACGACCACTTGACCCTGAACATACGGAGCGAATGCAGTCAGCGCCAGCCGAACTTAACTGGAGCTCCAGCAGATTGATGCCCCATTGGGACTCCTAGGGGATTCAGAGCCCATGGACTCTGTGTTCCCCCAGATCAGCACCACAGCCCATGAGAGAGGCATCGGTCGTCAGGATGATCGTCGGCTCGAGGTGGACAAATGAGATCCCTTCCTGCAGATGCTCTGGGACAAGCCACCACTGGAGGGCATCCCACATCTTTTGGGTCACAGTGACCAGCTGGTTGAAGTGACCTTCACGCTGAGACCACTGTCTGGCCTGCAATCACTGCAGGAAGTGCATATTCCAATGGGCCCAATGGATCACGCTGGTGCAGGCTGCCATGTAACCCAGAAGGCACAGGAAGTCCTCGGCAGGGCACAATTGCCCAACTTGAAATGATCGGGTAAAGGAGGAGAGAACCTCTGCCCAGTCCACCAGGAGTCGAGTTCTGGTTCAGCAAGAGTTGAGCTCTGCCCTGATAAAGCTAATCACCTGTAAGGACATGAGTTCCAACTTGGCCTCGTTGACCAGGAGGCCAAGTTTGATGCAGGTCTGGAGGGCCAGGTCCTTGTACCACTCCACCTCCTGCCTGGAGGGACCAGTCATTCAGGTGGGGGTACACCTGGACCTCTCAACACCTCAGGTAAGCTACCACCACTGCAATGCATTTGGCGAACACCCTGTGGGCAGAGGAGAGGCCAAATGGCATGGCCCGGAACTTGTAGGGGGTTCCCTCAGCTCAAAAGCAGAGGAACCTTCGGTGGGACAGACGGATCGGGATGTAAAAGAACATGTCCTGAAGATCCAGGGAGCAAAACCACATGTTTTGCTCTAGAGATGGTATGATCTGAGACAGAGTTACCATCCTGAAGGTGCGCGACATGAGGCACTTGTTCAGACTGTGCAGATCTAGAATCAAATTTCTATGCTGCCCAAACCATACAAAGACTCTACCAAATGACAGGTTTACCATCCCATTTCACTGCTACCAGTGGGCATCAAAATGTCCGCAGCGATATTAGCACACTAGGCACAAAATTACATGATGTGTGTGTGTGTGGGGGGGTGCAGGTCCACCTTGATCAAATGGGATTCATTATGTGGTGATACCTAAATGACAGTATCCAGTGCCTCCTTGACATTTTATCTTCCCAATGGGTGGGGGGTCCAGCAGGTCCAGATTGCCATCTCTAGGGATGCAGAAAAAGAATCTGACCTGGTGGACTGGATCTTCCTGCAACAAATGCTGCAAGCAATGAGATTTGGTCTGAAACTCTGGGGATGCGTAGATTCACGTTACAATAGGCCTGAGGCAGTGGTAAAAGTAAATGGGGTGATGCCCCAATGGTTCCCTTTACAGAATGGTACCAGACAGGGATGCCCCCTCTCTCCATTACTTTTTACACTATGCACAGAACCACCAGCATTAGCAGTCTGGCACAAACAGGAGGTCAAGGGGATGCAGATGGGCAACCTAGAACAAAAGGTGGCACTGTGTGCTGATGACTATTGTTTTTTTCTAAGGGACCCAGCTAAATCAACTCCAGCCCTCTGTACAGAATTTGAGTTTGGGAACATATCGGGATATGAAATAAATGATACTGTGGTGTTTTGTTTTTGGTCTGCCACTAGGACTTATCTTCTTTCTGTTCTGCCAGGCCCATTGGTTGCAGCTGCTGATGGACGCTTTGCTGTTGGACCGTACGAAAGACTGAGATGGACTCAGAAATAAATGAATAAAATGGTGTTTATTCTGTACACCATTACATGTTCTCTTCATGAGGTCTAGCCTGACTGACAGGATTCTCTGACAGCAATTACATGGCACTGCCAGGCAGTGTGTAACAAACGGTAACATGCGAGTTCTAAGTGCTCTTAAAGGGGTGGCAGCTAACATTGAGCCCCATGCTTAATGTGTGCTTCACATCACTGCCGGGAGAGGGAATGTGTGCACCACCCGAACAAGCAATAACGTATAAACCTTACAAGAAATTTTAAAGAAAAAAAAAATTTTAAGCATGGCATACAGCATTTTACTTAACAGTAATCCACTGCCGGGGTGGGGGGGATCTGGACTACACTGGGGACCAATCAGAGTAGCACCAGGGGGAGGGGAAACACCACAGCAACTTTGATGCTTGGTCAAGGTGACAAGTTCTACAGTGCAGGGAAAGAAGGGGGTAAGAGAGGGAAGGGTAGCAGCTGGAATATACCCAAATGCAAGATAACATTTCAATAACAGTTTCAAAACAGTAATAATAATAATACCAGTTGGACTGCCCATTTGAAGAGACATTCCTAGAAGAAAAAAAATGTTAATGCAGGTATGCAGTGCCACAGCAACAGGTACAATTAGTTAGGTACCAGAAGACATTTACTGCAAACACTTAACCACAGCGAATACCATGGGCAGTAGAATAATTAGTCCCAAAACACATTGAGTCCCGGGTTAGCCAAAGTTCACAACCTCAGGTGACTTTTCCAGTCAGTGAGAATGGTGGCATGTGTGGCTTGAATCAGTTCCTGACGGGATGGTGTAAGGTCGTTAAAAGTGACCCAGGAGTTCTGTGCGCTGTCAAAGTCGCACCGCTTGACTCTGTAAGTCCAGGCTTCATTTGTGTACTTCTTTCACAATATCTTCTCAATCTGGTACACTGGTGTGTGTACAAGAGAGTCCAAAGAAGGCTGAGAAGTCCCAGGAAGGTCATCTGGCTGATCAGGTAAAACAGGATCTGGCTGCTGAGTGCCAGGACCATGGGGATCTGGAGAAACTGGTTGAATCTGAAATTCCTTCCGACAACTTGCAGAGAGTATGGCAGGCTCAAGTGCAGCTTCATTACTGGGAGGACTGGGATTATCTGGAAGGGTGTTACTCAAGTACCCATGATTCAACCAGTTGATGTGGACATTGTTGTGTATCAGCTTTCCATCAGACTTGCGTCGTAGACGAATGTGAACTGGAGGAAGCTTTTCTTTTTTTTTTTAACTTAATTTTTATTAATTTTTTCCTTTTTCAGGCAAAATGGAATTCATACAGAGGTACACAGGTTCTTTTAGTTTCAACATATCATTTACATATGTTAGGTGAGTTTATAATTACAGTAGTACAGCACTTGTAACTTAAACAAATCCATTTTGTATCTTGCAGATAAAGTTAATTTCTTGGGTAACCTCCGGTCTGTATATATTCGTCTGATGTGTCCTTCTTCCAAAATCTCCGCAAGGTTACCATGTCTCAGCAAACAGTCCATCACTTGGTCTTTCTTATCTTCAAGCAACACAGTCTCAACAAAATAAAGCTATTTTCCAACGATCCATATGCTTAGTGTATTTCTTACATGCCCCCAGAATTCTCATTTACCTTGTTTATTTTGGTACTTATTCTAATAAAAAAAAAAATAAGGAAAAGTAATCAAAAGTATAAATCTCCCACAAATTGGGATTAATGTCAAAAAATTGGGTCTGCTAGGTCTTTATCTTTATATGACGTATAAGGAGAAGGACTTCTTTCTATAAAGGATAGTGAGATTTCTTGCAATTATTTTAGCAACAATTGGTCTAAAATTGGGGTGCCTCTTTTGTTTTCTACATAGTCAAAGAAAGGGAGCCATCTTGAGTTAAATGTACCTGTCTGGAGTCTAAGTTGGACTGTTACTGTCTCCATAACCTTAATATTACTAACATTGGACCACCATATGGAGTAAGACAAATTATTTGGAGTAAGCCAGTGTTGTGTAATTGACTTTAAAGCTGCTGCTAACAAGATGAAAAACAGGTATTTCTGTGCCTTTGAGCCCACCCCGGGGAGGGAGACCCAATAGCATGTGAGAAAAGTCTGGTCGTCTTTCTAGCTGCAGAATTTCTTTGACCGCTATTGAGACTTCTGTCCAGAAACTTCTAATTCCAGGGTAGCTCCAAAAAATATGAACATGAGTACCTTTATCCTCACAACCCCTCCAGCACCTATCAGTATGGGAGGTTACATATTTGGATGAGATTTCTGGAGTAATAAAATATTTGGTTGAGATTTTCCACCTAAACTCTCTCCACACAGGGGAGTTAGTTGTTTTATGTATGCCCCTCCATATTTGACTCCAGGCCCTATCTGTTATTGGTGTCTCATATTCAGTTTGCCATTTATTTTCTATAGATTGGATAAACACAGATCCCATTCCCTCTTGCAGTGTTTGATATACATATAAAATAAATTTCTTAGTATCTGCCAAATGACTTTTCTGGTATATAAATATGTCAGTGGCGGGGCAGGATTACCCTGTATGGCTCCAGTTCCAGCTGTAGTAGTTATATAATGCCGGCACTGGAGATATCTAAAGAAATCCTTTTGAGGAATTCCAAATTCACCTTGGAGCATTGCAAATGGTTTAATACCTTCTTCGCTGACCATCTGGCATAAGTTTTTGAGCCCTAGGTTTGCCCAGTGACTCCAGCGGGGGTCATTTTGTGTGGCTGGGAAATGTGGTAGAAGTCTTAGTGGAATGTATTTCCATGTTGGGGAAAAAATTTCCCACCATTGCCTGGTGGTGAGCCAGGTTTTAAGAGAGTGTTTCGTCCATATGCTAATAATCTCTCTTAGGTCTGAGGCCTTAATTACCCATGGCAGGAACTGCAGAGGTATCTGCGGATGTGCCAACTCCTCTAGTTTGTACCAGCCTCCTCTATTTTCTGGCATCAACATATTTAATATTGGTACTGTCTGTGCTGCCAGATAATATTTTTGTAGTTCCGGTACTCCCAGTCACCCTTTATCTTTGGTTTCAGTCAGAAGGCCCCATCTTTTGTGTGGGCGGTGGCCCGCCCAAATAAAGTTAGACAGTCTCCTTCTCAGCTCCCTCCATTCCACTTTGCTAATTGGAAGGGGAAGGGTCGAGAACAAAAACAAAAATCTGGGCAGAACATTCATCCTTGTTGTCTCCACTCTATTCACAAAGCTGAGGGGGAGGTTATGCCATCGGTGTAGGTCCTTGTATACCTGCTCTTTTAATAATTGGTAATTGTAGTGGTAGTGGTAAAGTTTAGCCAAATCAGTAGGAATAGTCACCCCCAGATACTTAATCTTGTCCTTAACCCACTTAAAAGGTATGAGGTTCTGCACTTCTTGTGGAAGGCCTCCAAAGCTCATGACTTCTGTTTTTCCCATATTCACCTTAAAGCCCACAATCTCCCAAAATTGATTTAGAAGTCTGATCACCTCTGGGATCGAAATGTCAGGCTTGTCTAAATATATTACTGTGTCATCTGCATAAAGAGAAATTTTATTCTCTGTTCCATTAATTTTGATTTCACAAATATTGGAGTTCTCCCGAATGGCTTGGGCTAAAGGATCTATAGTGAGTGCAAACAGTAATGGGGATAGAGGGCACCCCTGTCTTGTTCCCCTTTCTATTTTGAATGAGTCAGACTTCATACCATTAACTCTGATTTGGGCTATAGGCCTCTGATAGCACATGGATACCCACTTAAGGGAACTGTCCCCCACCCCCATCCTTGAGAGCACCCCCCTCATAAAGACCCAATTCACACGATCGAATGCTTTTCAGCATCAAGAAATATTGCCAAAGGGGTGGAGTCAGGAGGGTGGTTGTGTGTGATTATATTTAGCAGTTTCCTGATATTATCTTGCAATTGCCTATGCGGGATAAATCCAGTCTGATCTGGATGCACTAGTAATTCGACATGCTGTTGTAATCTGGTAGCCAAGATACGGGTTAGGATTTTTAGGTCCTGGTTAAGGAGAGAGATAGGTCTGTACGAGTCACAGTTAGAACAGGGTTTTCCTGGTTTCGGGATTACTGTTATGAGGACCTCTTGCCATGAATTCGGAAAAGCCCCTTCTTTCAAACTAGCATTATAGATATGTACTAATCTGGGGGCCAATATCCTGCTCAGCTTTTTATTCCACTCAGCTGCCAGGCCATCTGGGCCTGGTGTTTTGCCAGTTGGTAAACTTTGTATGGCCTCTAAAGTTTCCTGAGTGGAAATTGGGGCAGACAGGGCTTCTTGTGCCCTTAGAGGAAGGGTTGGAAGAGTTATAGAGTCCAGGAAGGCCATGGTTCCCCCCAAGACCCTGTGTTCCGCCTTGTCCTCTGTATACATCCCTCTATAAAATGCCTTAAATTGTGAGGCAATATCTTTGGGTTTAGACCAGAGCTCATCTGGGTCTAGGATATCCCTTATCTTTGAGACATGTCTTTTGGCCTGTTTTTTCCAGAGACGAAAGGCTAGAAGTCTCAACGCTCTCCCGCCTGTCTCATGATATTTCTGATTTGTGAACCTGAGGTATCCTTCAGCCCTCCTGTTCTCCAACTCTTGTAATTCTGTTCTAGTCTGTGTTATTTCTTTCAAAATGTGTTTGGACCCTGTATTTTTTTGTGTTTGGCTTCCAAATCTGCTACCTTCCCTCTCAGTTTCTTTTCTCTAACTCTCACTTGTTTTTTCTTGGCTGATGCGTAGCTAATTATTTGGCCCCTAACAACTGCCTTTAAAGTGTCCCACCAAATCAATGGAGAGCAGTCTCCCAAGGGCGAATCATGTTCAAGATTTTCTATCATTTTAATCATAAGTTGCTTGGAAGGTTCCTCATTCAATAATGAAACATTAAGTCCCCATGTAGGGGATCCACTCTCCATTCCCAACATTAACCTGGTCGAAACTGGACTATGGTCTGATAGGGTGATTGGGTGTATTTTAGACTGTACAAACAAATGTAACTGTTTTATATGTAAAAAAAGAGATCTATTCGAGAGTAAGAGCTTTGTACCTGAGAAAAAAGGAATAGTCCCTTTCTCCCATATGTGGAGTTCGCCATGTATCTACCAGTCCAGCCTCTTCTATCAGTGCCCTAAGTTTTTTACTAGCGGCTTTGTTTTAAATTGGTTACCAGATGAATGATCCATTTGTGGGGAGATAACTGTATTAACCCCCAACAACAGCTGGCCTTGGGGCAAACTGATCAATTTGTTGAAGATTCTCCCTAGGAGCCTTTCAGTGCCCACATTAGGAGCATATATAGTTATCATATGTATTAATTTGTTCTGCATTGAACAAGTTACTCTAAGGAATCTGCCTTGGAAACCTTCCTCAGTGGAGTGGACCTTCAAGGGACCACTCCTCCTGATTAACATACTAACATACTAAAATGCCAGCAGAATAGGCCTAACGGTCTTTCGTGTCTGCTCGTTTGGTCAGCCCCCACCCTGGGTGCTGACCTTGCTGTCCCCCTCGCCTTCTCTGGCTTCTCCCTTCCCAGTTCCGGATATTCTTGCTGCATTGGATTTTGCTTCCAGAACCCTTCCCTGTACCTGTCCCACCCCTCTTGAACCCTCCACTGTCTCTACCTCCACCAGCCCCTAGGCAGTGCATTCCATGGCTCCACCACCCTCTCAGTGAAGTAGCACCCTCCTTTCTCCCTGAATCTTCCTCCAGCTTCCACCCATGCCCCTAGTGGCCCCTTCCTCCTTCCTTCAAGCACCCTGACTGTTCCTCCCTATTTACCCTCTTCATGTACCTGAAGACCTCTATCATGTCCCCCGGTCCCTTCTCTCTTCCAATGTGTACATATTTAGCTCTTCGAGCCTCTCCTAGGTCCTGTCCCCAAGCCCCAAATCATTTTGGTTGCCCTCCTGACCTCTCCAGGAGGTTAATGTCCTCTCTAAGTGTGGCCCAAACTGCACGCAGTACTCAAGGTGCGGCCTCACCAAGCAGTTATACAGAGGGAGTATCACTTCCTCCTTCTGAGGTGATCCTAGCGATGCATCCCAGCATCCTGTTGGCCTTGGCTGCTGCCCTCCACAAGTCTCAGAGTTGTTCATCCTGACATCCACCACCACCCCAGGTCCCTCTCAACCATCGAGACTTGTAGCATTTCCCAGGTGTACACTTGGCCTGGGTTTCTGCCCCAGGTGGAGTACCTTGCATTTCCTGCATTGAACCTCAGCTTCCACTTCTAGACCATCTTTCCAGAGCTCCAGGTCCCCTGTAGGGCCACCTCCCTCCTCCCCATCCACCACCGCCCCCAGTTTCGAGTCATCTGCAAAGAGACTCATCTCACCCTGATTCCTGTCCTATGTCAGATACGAGGCTGAACAGAAGGGGCCCAAGGACTGATCCCTGTGGGACCCCACTAATGACCCTCCTTGGGGATGAGACTATCCCACCAACTACGACCCTCCAGTCCTGGAGCCAATTGCCTATCCATCTAATCATCTGGTTCCCCAACCCCATTTCTCCCAACTTATCCAACAGGCCCACATGAGGAACAGAGTCAAATGCCTTGCTGAAGTCTAGAAAGAGGACATCCACTGGTCTACCCAGGTCCAAGGCACTTGTCACCCAGTCATAGAACTCCACCAGGTTTGTCTGACATGATTTCCCCGGGATGAATCCATGCTGTCTATCGTCCAGGCACCCTGACTTATCCAGGTCCCCCCAGCCTCTCCTTGACAATGCCCTCCATCACCTTGCCCACCACTGATGTCAGGCTGACAGGCCTGTAGTTCCCTGCCACCTCCCTTGATCCCCCCTTGTGGATAGGCACTATATGCGCCACCTTCCAGTCTTGGGGCACCCACCCTGTCCTCAGAGAGATGGTGAAAAGCTCTGCCAGGGGTTTCGCCAGGACATCTGCAAGTTCCTTCAGCACTCTGGGATGTAATTTATCCGGCCCCGGTGCTTTCTCCGTCTTAAGGGAGCTGAGGGCTTCCCTCACTCTCTCTGCTGTGATTTCCATTTCCAGTACCTCTTCTCCTGCTTAGTCCTCCCCACCTGCCAGTGATGCTCTCCCTCTCCTATTAAAATCACTTTTTGGCTTTAGGTGGGAGGCTGCCAGAACCTGTCCAATCCATCTTCTCCACAGCTTGGCATGCTCTTTCTCTGAAAGGTGTGTTTCTTGTAAAAATGCCACATCACATTTCAGATGCCGCAGTTCTATTAATAGTCTGCTCCTTTTGACTGGAGAATTCACCCCCTTTACAATATATGAAATTATATTCAGATATGACATAATCAGTGTTAGGTAATTTCACATCTTGTCTCAAGCCCTATCCCAATCTCACAATCCTCCCTCTCTCTTCGTTCAGCCTGCAAGACCCATGAACAATAAATTTTAAAATTCAAAACTGTAAGATGAGAAAAACTTTCTAGAAACATGGTACCTATACATGGTACTAGTTCAACCAAAAACACGCAAACTATATACATTACTGTTTTGTATATCAGAGTAACCAAATAGTGTATAGTGACTTCCATGTGAAACCCACGGACAGAGAAACCGTGGAGGGGGGGGTCAACTTATTGACCCAGGAAGCACACCTTTGATTTTGGGGCGAGAGGTGTAAGTTTTCCCCCTAAGGGGATGCCCACCACCCCTCTGTTACCGTCACCAAAAGGATGACCTTAAGCTATGAGTGTTTTAATCAATTTACATATATTTCTCACAGCACCCCCCCGCTCGAACATTTAGATACATGTCTGTATTTCCCATGTTTTTAACCCCTCCTGTTTGTTCTTATGGTCCCTCTCCCGACTGGTATTCAGATGTCCGGATTTAATTAATGGATATGTCTCTGGTGAATGTCTTATACCAGCTAATAGCTGGTAGTCTCAGGTTCCTGACTTTTACCCTTGTACCAGGTTATATTTGCATCTCCCCCCAATACTTTCGTTTTATTAGCCCAACTCTGCTTTCAACCCTTGCCACGAGATCACAACGGGGGTCCCACAATGTTGCTTGTTGGGAGATAAATTGAATGCCCCTTCTATCTTTCTAAATTACTCCAGCCCACCTCCCCCCACAGCGTAATAATCTAGTTACTTCCCCTCTGTATTTCTCTTTCAGTCTCCTACTGTTGGCTATTCTCCTTCCAAAAATACAGGTACTCTGATGCGGCATTTCCTTTCCCTAAACAATTAGACAGTCTTAAACCTTTGCGGTAGGATGTAGTCGTGCCTTTCCCCCTGCGATCTCCCGAGGGATTGAAAGGTACACCCTTGCCTAAGAGAATAACCCTGAACCTGAGCATGACTCTTCATGGGTGGCAACATGGTTCCCCGCTCTGCCCCATAAATCTGTCCAACTTCCCACCCTATTTTTATGTTGCTTGCACGCATGTGCAAGAAACATAGTGCCATCATCCGAGTTTTTTGAGGTGTGGCAGCCCTCTTCCAATTCAGTCAGTGTGTTTGCAGGCGCGGCTGCAGTTCTCCAATCGCTGCTGGAACTGTCTATGACAGCAGTCTAAAATGCAGTGGCATATTAGCTGAAAGGCGGGGAGCTATTTCAGTGAGCAGCGATAAGACATCACTGCCCGCGCGCCGCCCCTACAAACACGCACGCATACCGCGGCCGCCCCCCACACACCGTATAGCCGATGGGGTGCCCAATCTCGCCGGCTGCTGCGCCTCCCCCAAAACTGAGTTGCGTACATGCCACACTGTCCCACCCCAGTGTGGCAACATATGTATAGCCGGACGGGCGCCTAATCCCCGGTCGGTTCCACTGCCCCCCAAAAGTACACGGTGCCACGCTTGAGCACACCCAAGCGTGGCAACAGATGCTATCACCGATGGGGGTGCCTAACTCGCCAGCAGCCCACGGCCCCAAACAGCGCCTTTGTGCCATGCTGGGAGCCCACCCCAGTGTGGTAAATGTTCCGCTGTCGCCTCCTGTTTTTTCTAAAAACCTGCAACACAAAAACAGTCTCTCGCTGTCTGGGGCCCCCACCCGTGCCCACCCACTGCACACCCGCCTCCCACACCCTCACTCCCATACTTACCTCCAGACCCGGCGCGACAATCTTCAGTGGACCAGGAATACGCCTGCACTTCAAAGCCGACCGCTAACTGAGGAAATGCTGCAAGCTGTATAATGTAATAAATAGGGTTTTTTTCAACTTTGTTGCATATCTCAGGTATTTTGATTTTACACCAAATTTTCAACATGGGGTTTTGGGACCCTTCTCATGAATGCTCCACTGTCATGGGCTAATCAGACTCAAGAGTGATTTCACAGTCACTATGCGAAATCACCTTTCGGCACCGATTAATGAAATGACACTGCCAGTGTTCATAAGGTGGGCTCTCAAAAGCCTATGTTGAAAATTTGGTGGAAAAATTCCTAAAAATGACTGTTTTACGAGCATGTTTGGCGTAGTTCCCACGCACGCCTGAAGTTCGCTGATTTTCAATATTTTCACTCTAGATTTTCAACACTGTCATTTTACCACACCTCCTTATGAGCAGTACAGCTGTCATTTTTACATCTCACCTTAAAACGCAGCCTCATCATGTAGCACAATGGCGCAGTCGTGCGAAATCACTGTATGGGACATTAAGAAAATCACAGGACACTGTTCATCAGCAGAGGTCTTAAATGACTACGTTGAAAATTTGGTGGAAAAATCTAAAATAACTGTTTTACGAGATCATGCTATGACTTCGGAGGAAACATTGGGGTGTACTTGAGGAAGTGGGAGGTCTGGATAGTCGGCAACATGGGTTTGTGCCAGGTAGATCATGTCAAACCAATCCTGTGGAGTTCTATGAATGGGTAACATCAGAACTGGACAGGGGAAAGCCTGTGGATGTATTATTCTTGGACTTCAGCAAGGCATTTGACTCTGTCCCCCACAATGATCTGGTGGAGAAACTGATGGGGTTGGGAGCAGGCCCTATGATGGTCAGATGGACTGAAAACTGGCAAGTTGGATGCACTCAGAGAGTAGTGGTTGGTGGGGAGCTCTCGAACCTTAGAGAGGTTGGTAGAGGGGTACCGCAGGGCTCGGTCCTGGGTCCGATCCTGTTTAATGCATACATATTGGACATCAGGGAAGGTATAGGGTGTGAAGTGAGTCTCTTCGCTGATGACTCCAAGATGGGAGCAGTAGTTGAGGGAGAAGAGGGGAGGTTGTCCCTGCAAGGGGACCTGGACACCCTGGAAAGCTGGGCTCACATATGGAAATTAAATTTCAATATCACCAAGTGCAAGGTGTTACATCTTGGGCGGGGAAACCCTAAGCACAGGTACACCCTGGGAAGGGAGGCGCTGGAGGCCTCAATAGAGGAAAAGGACCTAGGGGTCATGGTGGATGCATGTATGAATAACTCTGAGCAGTGCAGGAGAGCGGCTAGCAAGGCAAACAGGATGTTGGGATGCATCTTAAGGGGGATCACCTCTAGAAGCAAGGAAGTGATTCTGTCGCTGTACAATGGACTGGTTAGACCACACCTTGAGTACTGTGTACAGTACTGGAGACCACACCTGAAGAGGGACATACAGCTCCTGGAGAGGGTACAGAGGAGGGCAACTAAGATGATACGAGGACTAGGGATTTGGACGATGAGGACAGACTTGAGAAGCTCTGCCTGTTTTCACTGGAGGAGAGGAGAGACAGGGGACATGATTGAGGTCTTCAGTACCTTGAGGGAATAAATAGGGTAAACATGGAGGGATCTAGACTAAAGCAGGGAGGTATCACCAGAGGGCACGGTTTGAAGTTGGAAGGTGGAAGGGTAAGGGGGGAAAGAGGAGGAGGTTTTTCACTGAGAGGGTGGTGGACCCTTGGAATGCACTGCCTGGCGAGCTGGTTCAGAGATCCACAGTGAAGGGCATCAAGCGAGGGTGGGACAGACACAGAAAGTGGATGTATCAGATGATGGTCTGTCCCAGGGGGATGGATGGATGATAGGGGTTTCTGGAACACAAGGGTCCCCCCCCCCCCGAGGGCCTCGGCACCCAACTAGGGATCTGAGGTTCGAGCAGACTCGACAGACCGTAAGGCCTAATCTGCTGGCAAATAGTATGTTAGTAAGTTAGTTCCTTCGCACGCTCGTAAGTTTGCGAATTTTCAATATTTTCACTCCAGATTTCCAACATTGTCATTTTATCACATCTCCTTATGAGCAGTACAGCTGTCATTTTTCACATCTCGCCCACAACGTGTTTCCACCTATCTAGCGCACAATGGCGCAGTCGGTGTGCAAAATCAATGTATGGGACACATTAAGAAAATCACAGTGACACTGTTCATGAGCAGAGGTCTTAAAATGGCTATGTTGAAAATGTGGTCACAAACTTCCTAAAAATGACTGTTTTATGAGCGTGCTTTGCGCAGTTCCTACGCACGCTCGTAAGTTTGCAAATTTTCAATATTTGCACTCCACTGACTTCCAAATACCTACACAGCACATACAAGCAAGCAACATTCGGCATTGAGAAATGCTTGTTATATTCTGTTGCTATCTGCCCCCTTCTTTCATCCCCCTCCCTTTTCCTCTTATTCTCCCATAAGTTTAAATTTTTGGAATATGTTCATTAAGAAAATCTTTGTTTTATACTTTACACTCCAGCAAGTCTTTTCAGTCCATCCCTTTGGGGACTACCACAATGCTGCTAGATTCTTTTCTTATTTCAGCAACAATTGCTTTGGACTGGATCCTTCACACGGTTGTTGCTGCGCCCTCCGCATTAAACTCTGGAAGTCTGAAGACAGCTCTAAAGGGAATTATCATCTGCATTGTGACTGGGCCACGAACCCTTCCATGTCCTCATCTATAACCAATTGCTTTAGTTTCGCTGGATTAGCTGTAGATTTTAGATTTTTTGCTCGTTGGTGTTTCTCTGCCATTTCAGGCTATCTAGGGATTCAGGTATTGTGTCGAGAGAATTCGTTTGATCCACGGAAGATAACATTTTTCTCTAGGTGGGTGAGGAGCTGCTGAGGTTAGCATGCAATCATCTTGGTGACATCACCGGAAGTCCCTGGAGGAAGCTTTTCTACAATGTAGAAGGGACAAGTCCAAGGGCGAAGCAGTTTCTTGGTGGTGCCTGGAACTAGGACAGGTCAGTACAAGTAGACAATGTCCACAACAGAAAATGAAGGTTCATGTGACTTGGCTGCTGATATTTCTGCATGGCAAATTTTCTCTGGCCCAACGTGGTGATTGCAATGTATCTGGCAAATCCAAGCTGTTCCAGCACAGGAATAATGAAGGACGAGGCCAGGAGGTGGAGGAGGGCTGGATCTGGAGGGGGGCCGGGTGGCCAGATTAAGGTAGTGGGAACTAGGAGATGCCCTGGAGCAGAATGGATCCCAGAGTTCTCTGTGCCTGGTACGCGTACCCAAGGACTCCACACTTAGTGGGCTGGTTACTTGGCCAGCCTCAGAGTCTCATCCTACTTGGGCATTGTTGTGCAAAGCCAGGTCCATTAAGAATAAGATGGCTATTACTGCTGATCTTGTTGGGTCAGCAGACCTGGCCTGCATCACTGAGACTTGGCAGGATGAAAATTCTGGCCCCATTTTGAAGTCAGCTGTTCCGGCTGGGTTCTCGGTGATATACCGCCTGAGACTGGATCGCAGGGGTGGGGGTGTAGCAGTCTGTTTTAGATCAGAATTGGACCTTGTAGTTGTTCTGGTGTGGGAGAGACCAGATCCTTTGAGTGTACAGTGGTCGGAGGTGTGGGATGCAGGATTCTTCTTATATACCATCCACCCTGGGGTGAGAAACAATTCCTGCAGGAAGTCACGGACTTCATTGTTGACATGGTGTTGGAGTTGCCTAGTTTGATGGTTCTGGGTGACTTAAACGCCTGGGTCAAGAATGAAATTTCACAGTTTGGACAGGACTTCCTCCAGCTTATGAGTTTGCTGGGTCTCACACAGGTGGTTACCTCTGTGACACACAATTGTGGCCACTCTTTGGACCTGGTCTTCATACTGGGGATGGAGATATCCAATGTGGTGGTGGTGGAACCCATTGGGTGATCTGACCATCGCACTATAAGGTTTTATTTCAAGGCTTCCCCCAATAAGCCTGCCCCTGTGGGGATGGTGTGGTACTGCCCTTTAAGGGATGTGATCCTAGATGGTCTAATGGCGGTACTTGACCTATTGAGATTTCCAAGTGCAAGTGTGGGTCCAGAGAATCTTGTGCAAGCCTACAATAAGGCTGTGACAGAGGCTCTAGATACCATTGCTCCTGTCCGAGTTTGTCCCCTCACCCTTTACCCTCAGTCACCATGGTTTGATGGGGTATATAGGAAGTTGAGGCAAGTGGGCCGAAGGATAGAGTGCTGCTGGTGGAAATCAGGCCTTGAGCCAAAAGACTTAGATTGATAGATCATTATAGGGTCTATCAATCAGCTAGCTCACGTAAGAAGGCAGAGTTCCTGTCCAGCGAGATTGCCACAGCACAGAATTGACCAGTTCAACTCTTTCGAACTGTGGACAGACTGTGCAATCCAGCCTGTCTTCAGATTTGGAGAGTGTTTTCACAGGAAAAGTGCGAGTTTGCTCAACTCTTTGCTGAGAAGGTTGCAGACATCAGATTTCAGATCCGTGTAGCTCACTCTAAAGGGGGTGGTGGCAGTCAGTGGGAAGTTACTACTCTGTGGGCTGGTTGGTGTGACTTTGACCAGCTGCAGCTTGTAGAGATCATGCAGATTGTCCAGAATATGTGGCCGACTTGCTGTAGTTTTGATCCAGGTCCAACTCACCTCTTAGTGGGGTGTGTTGATATCATCTGCCCAGTACTTGCAGAGATAGTCTGGTGTTCAATGCAGTCAGGTGAGTTTCTGGACTCCCTGAAGGAGCGGTAATTACACCCCTCCTTAAAAAAGCTTTGCTTGACCTGGACTGTCCTGCCAACTACAGACCAGTCTCTAACCTTCCCTTTGTAGGGAAGGTTATTGAGAAAGTGGCTGCGCAGCAACTGAAGGATCATTTAACCATCCATGATATCTATGACCCTCTCCAGTTGGGATTTCAGAAGAGGCACAGCATGGAGACAGCCTTTGTTTGGGTGCTGTATGATCTCCTGACAGTGAAAGATTGGAAGGGTCGTTCCATCCTGGTTCTTCCTGATCTCTCTGCAGCATTCAACACTGTGGACCATGGGGTGTTGCTCAAGCGATTGTGGTTCATTTGTGGCCTGTCCAGTATGATCCTCAGATGGTTCCATTCTTTTCTCACTGGCAGATCTAAGTGGGTGGTGTCTGGGGTTTGTTACTCTGGATTACTCTCTCTGCCATGTGGGGTGCCACAGGGCTCAGTGCTGTCCCCCATGTTATTCATGGTGTATATGCTGCCATTAGGGGACATTGTAGGATGGTATTGGCTGAGTTTTCACAGCTATGCAGATGATACCCAGCTCTACTTGTCTTTTGTGCCCGAACAGGAGAGTGCAGTTTCTGTGTTTAACAACTGCCTCACTGAGATCCAGGACTAGATGGCTTTCACCTGGCTGAAGCTGAATCCTGATAAGACTGAGGTGCTGGTTGTGGACCCAGGTCACCGAGTAGAGGGGTCAGCAGCTGGTCTGGCCTCCAGGCTTTGGCTTGGGGGCCCAACAGCTACAGACCTCTGAGCAGGCGCGGAATCTGAGCGTTATCTTTGGTGATAGGCTAACGTGTCGGTCTTAAGTGTTGGCTGTCATCGGATCCTCTTTTTACCATCTCAGGAACATTGCCTGGATTAAGCACCTTGTTCTGCTCAGTGACCTTCCAAACTTAGTTAACGACTTTGTGACCTCCCGCCTTGACTACTGTAACTCCCTGTACCTAGGTCTACCAGGGGTTAATATCTGCTGCTTGCAGCTGGTGCATAATGCTGTAGCCAGGTTGCTAACTGGGTTGTCTTAATCCAGCTATATTACTCCTGTGCTGTGCGAACTGCTCTGGCTGCCAGTTCAGTGGCGGATCACCTTTAAGGTTGACTTGCTGACCTATAAAGCCCTACACAGACAGGGTCCAAGCTACCTACAAGAGCTGCTTCATCCCTACTGCCCTCTCCAAACGCTCCACTGACAAAGGATTGCTAGAGGTTCCCAGGGTTCGACTGAAGTCATCTGGGGCTCATGCATTTGAATTTGCGGCCCCTACCCTGTGGAATTCTCTACCTTGCCAGATACGAGAATGCCACACTGTGGAGGGCTTTAAAACTGCTTTAAAAACGTATCTGTTTGTGCTTGCCTTTCCTGATTGTACTGATTGATTAAGTGTCTGTATGTGGATTTTATGGCTCATTACTTATTTATTAATTTTAATGTACAGGTGCCATGATCTCGTGGAGTAGTGCCTTTTCAAAAATAAAGCGAATTGAACTGAAAATTGAATAGACTTTGGAACCTCTAGCAGTGATAGATCCCTGTCCAATGGAGTTCTTGGATGATGTCCATGAACCAAGAAAAATGGTGTGTACTCTGTACTTGTCAACACAGGGACTTGTACTGTAGGCAAATGGAACAAAGGGAACAAAGCTGTCCCAAGTGGTGTGAGTTTCATCCAGGTACTTAGAGAGTGTGTTGAGAATGGTAGACATCATTTTTTCACTTTGTCCATTGCATTGTGGATGATAACTGGTTGTGCGAGTCTTTTTTATGTCAAGAAGTTTGCATGTTTCTTGAACAACAGTTTAAAGGTAGTTAGTGCCTCTGTCAGAATGCAGGTAAGAGCGGGTACCATGGTGACAGATGACTGTGTTGAGGAAGGCACTTGCCACAGTGGCAGCTTCAATGTCTTATTTATTTATTTTTTCAATTGTTTAACCAGGAGTAGCACACTAAGCTGAAATCTTGTTTACAGGTGTGACCTGGGAGCACAGGGAAGTTAAGTGACTTGCTCAGGGTCACACAGTATGCAAGTGGGGGCCATGGGATTCAAACCCAGGTCTCCAGATTTGCAACTCAGAGCCTTAAACAACTGCGCTATACTGCCTCCAGGGGGATTAGTTCCAAATACTTTGTAAGGTAGTCCACAAAGACGAAAATGTATCTGTTGCCAGAGTCACAGCATGTAGGTAAAGACCTAAGAATGTCTGCACGGACTCTCTGAAATAGTTCAGTGGCTACAGGCATTGGAATAATGTGTGCCTTAGTCGGTTTGGCAGGAGGCTTTCTTTGGGAGCAAGGCTGGCAGGATTTGACACATTGGACAATACCCTTGTTCATTTGATGCCAGAAGAAGTGAAGCCTTATCTTTTCCAGAATTTTGTGGATTCCCATATGACCTCCAGAAACTGGAGAGCCATGAGTGGATAGATGAACTTGATTGACTAGAGAGCCTGGCACAACTAGCAGTACACGAGTTCTATCCATTTGATGGCCCTTACCTTCTTTGGTCCAAATGTGGAAAAGCACACCATCATTGAGGAAGTATTGAGAAGCAAAGAAAAGTACATCCTGGCGATGCTGCCTTTGTTGCGGTAAGGTTCCAGACTCTAAGTAAGAGATTATGTATGTGAATTGAAGATCTGTTCTTTGTTGTACTTTGACCATCGCCAGGGAGACATCAAAAGTAGAAGCGGTGAGAAGCTCTTCGGCTGCTTGCAGTAGGTAAGGATTTGAATTTCTTTCTGTAGAAGCAGTTGGTATCAACAAAGCAACCTGAAGTGTGGTACAGGAGTTCACAGGAAGCACATCTGCGGCGTGGAAAGGAAGAGCTTGTAAGCAGGATTCTTCATCTGTTGAGGATGATGTGGAGGGAAATTGTCTCCGGCTAACAACATCGGCGTTGAAGTGAACTCGACCTGGTCTGTATTGAATTTCAAAGCTGTAGGATTGCAACATGGCAATACATTGGGCGAACTTGCCTACTGGCTCCTTCATTCTAAATAACCATCTGAGGGCAGAGTGATCAATGATAGTTGTAAAGGAGGGTTAGCGCACAGAACGGTTACATTTCTTTATGGCAAATACCATGGTTAGACATTCTTCTTCTGTGGTGCCATAGTTCTGCTCAGCTGAGGAAACGGAGCGCCCGGCATAGGAAACAACTTGTTCTGTTCCATCCTGTATTTGACATAGCATGGCGCCTACTGCAGAGGAACTAGTATCTGAATAGAGTTTGAAGGGTTGGTCGAACCGTGGGTAGGACAATACTGGAGAAGAGATTAGCTTTTCCTTCAAGGTATCAAAGGCCTCTTTACACTCGGAAATCTATGTATAGTCACATCCCTTTTTGGTGAGGGTGTACAGTGCAGCTACAATCTTGGCATAGTTGCAACTGAACTTTCTGTAGTATCCAGACAAGCATAGGAAAGCTCCAAGGTCTTTGAGATTTTTATGTTCTGCATAGTCTGTGACTGCTGACAGCTTGTCTGTATCTGGAAAGATGACTTGAGAACTAGCATGTCCCAGGTATTGAATTTGATGCTGTGCAAAACAACACTTCTCTGGGCGAAGCTTAAAGTTGGTTTGTCTGAGACGTTCAAACACTTCTTTGAGATGCTTATTTTATTTATTTATTTATTAACTCTAGGATTGTTGGAGGTGCTCTGGCAAAGTTCTGCTGAAGATAACATCATCTAGGTAAACTAGGCATGATTTCCAAGACAACCCACGTAGTACAGCTTCCATAACGTGCTGAAATGTGGCTGGACCATTCCAAAGGACCATAGGCAGTCGTTTGAATTAAAACAGTACCAAGTGGCAGCACCAGGCTGTGTATGGACAAGGAGCTGGATCAATGGAGACTTGGTAGTACCCACTCTGAAGGTCTAGAGTGGTGAAGTAAGCTGGGCTGGCTGCACCAAGACTCTCCAAGGCATCTCCAGTTGTTGGTAAGGGATAAGCATCCTAAACCATGTAGGCACTGAGTTTTCTGTAGTCTACCACAAAGTGATACCCTTTGTCCTTCCTTACCACCAGCAGGTAAGGTGCACCCTAGGGACTTGTAGACTCTTCAACAATGTCTTGTTCCAGCATGTCTTTGATTATGTCCTCCAGGACTTGTTTCTGTATGTCCCACCCTGTAGGCTTGCTGACAGATTTGTTTCAGATTGGGCTGCACCTCGATGGTGTGTTGCAGGATATCACAGCATCTGAACTTGTTATCCAGACCAACAAAGACATCCAGGTAATTCTCCAGGAATTTCAAAAGTTGTTGTTTTTCTGTTGGAGGTGCTGGAAGTTTAGAAGAGGATAGTTGCTTACTGAGTTGTAACTCTGGTGAAGTTGGAGTGGTTTTGATAGTACTAACAGGACTAGAGTTGGTGGAACCTGGCTGAGGTTCTTGCATGACATGGAGCTGGCCCCATGTAGACAAGCAGACAAACTTTCTGATATTGGCACCCTTTGAGATGATTACTGACTCATTTGTGAAGTTACACCATTTTTGGAAGACTATGCCACCATGCACAGAAGACAAGGTGTTTCTGGGGAGAAGACCTGATGAATGCTGAGCGGGGAATTCCATGATGATGCCAACACCACCTAGTGGAAGTAGTTCACCTCGATTCTTGGCAATCAAAACCATCTCTGTCTGAGGAGGCACAGTGACTGAGTCTGTAGCTGCGAGTTACCTCCAAGGGTCTAGTGACAGCTTGTTTGATGCAAAGTCCAATATGGCTTTGTGGGCTTTGAGGAAGTCCAAGCCAAGAATCACTACTGGTTGTAGATCAGGCACAAGGTAGAACCTGACAGTAGCTTGGCCAGCCAAAGTGCAGCTTGAGATGGGCCACACCTGTGATAGGTACTATAGTGGCACTTCCAGTGACAATGTACTTTAGGTCAGCTGGAAAGACATTAGGTAAGTGACGAATAGCTTGGTTGTCCAGAATACTATTGTTGATAACTGAGATTTCTGCTCCATTGTCAACCATGGCATGCGTAGACCAGTCTCTGATGATTGCAGGGACATGGAGGTGTTGGCAAACTACAGGCTGGTCTTAAACATTCCTTTTTTTGGGAAGGTTATTCAGAGGATGATAGTAGTACAGTTGGAGACTCATCTCAAGAGTTCAGACAGCTATGAACTGCTCCAGTTGGGTTTCAAGCCTCATCACATTATGGAGACCGTGCTCGTCTAGGTGTCTGATGATCTGCTCTTAGCGAGAGATAAAGGGAAGTGCTCAGCTGTCATTCTCCTTGACCCTTCCTCAGCGACTGACATGCTGGGGTTTTGATAGAACATCTTTGGGAATATAGGGGACTTGCCAGGACAACCTGAAATTTGTTTGAGTCCTTCCTATCCGTCAGAGCACAGCAGACTATGATGGGAACTGTCACATTTGTGGTCAGTTGGGGTGTTCCACAGGGCTAGATTCTGTTCCCCATGTTGTTTGCAGTGCATACGCTGCCACTTAGGCAGGTTGTCAGGCAGTACAGGGTGACTTCACTACTATGCAGATTATACTCAACTGTGCACGTTCTTTACATTGGATGGACAAGAGGCGGTCACGGTACTGAATCACTGCCTTAAAGAAACTCCCTACTGGATGGCTTTCAACTGGCTGAATCTCAATCTGACCAAGACAGAGTTGCTGCCGGTGGAACCAGCACCTCGAGTGTCAGCTAGAAGATATGACATTGTCTGGATTCCATCTACGAGTGGCACATTTCTGACAGCTGTGGACAGGGTAAGGAACTTGGGAGTCATTGATAACTCACAGCTGACACTAGAACATCAGGAGTTGACTGTGGTCCACAGTGGATTTTTCCAATTACGGAATATTTCCTGGATCAGACTCAGTCTAGTGCCAAGATGATCCGACAACCCCAGTTAATACTGTTGTGACCTTGAGACTGGATTTCAGTAATGTCCTATGCTTCAGGCTAGTTGCAGGTTTGGTGCATTGCCCACAGCTGGTGCAGAATGCTGTAGTCAGGTTGGTGGCCGATGTGCCTTATAGAGATCGTATCACTCCTGTACTGTGGCAGCTGCACTGGCTTCCAGTTAAGTGGCACACCACTTTCAAGACTGCTTTGTTAACATTCATATTAAAAATTAACAAAGTCACAAACAAATGTTGAAAGTTTTTAATGCATCTTCTGCGATGCTTGGCCAGCTGGTTATGATTGTTCTGTGTTTGTAATATAAAAATACAGTATGCAAGTCTGTGCTCCAGGGGTGCCCCCCCCCCCCGTTTCAGTGAAGCAGGAACCATCTAATTAACTGACTTACTTCAGGGTGGCATTTTATTACCTTTTAATGATATGCCTAGGCTCTTTGAAGTGGAAACGAAATGGGACTTTAAGAGTCTGCCAGGGGATGAGTCTAATAAACTTTTATGACATCTTAAGAGGAAGAACATGTTATACCACCATGGTGCTAAAAGGTATAAAACCCTTTGATATGCCTTGGGAATAGGAACTGCTCAAGATCAAAGAGAAAAGGTTTGATTAAGGAAGTGGAGTTTTTGCTGATGTCACCTTCTTTAATATACGTCCTGATAGGACATCCTGTTTGTAATTTTTTTTTATATTCTAAAAGGAGGAGCTAGGTGACTCACAGAAGGGGTGTGGAGAGACACATTTTAAACTGAATACTGTGTCTGAACTTTGTTGTCAGACATATCATTTTGGGACTCAAGAAAGACAGTTCTCTGATAAGCATTTAGAGGTAATACATTAGATAGAAAAAGTCTAAATGTATTGTGGTAGGAGTTTTTGTTTTGTACCTTTTCTTGTTTTCTTTTAAGTGATTGTATGCTCTTTGATATATTGTTCTGTGTTTACATTTTTCATATGTTTATCATCTTTAGTAAAATCTTTATTTTGACAGACTGCCTAGGTCTGCCAGTTCTTTTTCGCATGTGATGTATAGAGGGTTAAGACTGACAAAAATTGTTCAAAAGTTTGATGGTGTTACTAAACTGGGAAAAGGTAAGAATATACCTAAGGTCTTTTATAGAGTTTTAAGGGTTCATTTTGGATACCTGGTTAGGTGCCCTTAGGCGAAAGATATATTACATCCCACCAAAGAGAATATTATCTGAGCCTGTACATTTGGGTACGCTAGCATAAGGTTCACAGTTTGAATTCCCCCAGAACTTGAGGCTAAAGGTGATTCAGACCCACAAGCAGACAGGAGGGCTACCCTGTCTGTTACTTGTTCACATTACTGCGCTTGGAGGTTGGCACTGTGGGAGCAGAGGGCCTGAACTGCTGAGTGCGTTTGTGACATCGTCATACTTTTTTTTTTTTAATATTTTGACCCCAAATTTTCCACATAATCTTTGTATGACCCCACATCATGAATCCGGTAGGTGAAACTATTCATATCCAGTCTGAAAGGTGATTTTGAACAACTGAAATCACCTTTTGAGCCAGATTTGAAAACTTTTACCTACCTTGTTCATGAGGTGGGGTCCCAAATAGACCATGTTAAACATTTGGGGTAAAAATATTTAAAAATGACCAGGTTATGAGTAAAAGTTCAAAACACATTGAAATACATTAAACTGCACTTACCTGATTTCCTCAGTTACTGGTCTGGCTTTGAAGAGTAAATATGCATATCTGATCTAGAGAGGATTATGGCGTTGGACCCCCAGTAGGCAAGTTTGGGTAGGGAGGTGAGGGGTGCTGAGTGGTGGTCAGAATGGTGGCACGAGAAAATGAGGGACCATTCTGTTTCACTCAGGTTTAAAAAAACAAAATGAAAAAGACACCGAGAGATGGTTTTCTTTATTGCCTACCAACCCACACTGGGATTGAGCACCTTGGTGTTGACTTGATATTTGGGGGCATCGGAGGTGGGCACCCCGGTGACCCTGATTGCAGGGTCAAGGAGTGCTCTACTTGGGGTAGGATGTTTCACAGAGGGCAGGAATTGGGATCGTTTACATGTGGAGCCAGGACGGGGCAGTCATGAAGAGGGAGGCAGGATGTTTTGCAGTGGGCAGGATCTTTTTTATGTAGTGCTGTTGTCGGTACTGGGAGCGGAGGGGGCAGGGGTGAACAGCACGCAGAGGGAAGGAGCAGGAAGTTGTTTTTTTCTTGCATTATATATAAGGCGGAGACATGATGTGGGGAAAAGAGGTAGAAGGCACACTGACACCTGCGTACTAAATGTGCTTTAACTCCACTGGGAAGGGACAGAGCGCGGAGGAAACAACCTGATACATTCTGTAACTCTCTTTATGCAACAGGCGTGGATATAAATGCTGTGTGATAAATCTGTGTATCTGAGCTACTACGGGTATAAATGTGAAGTCTCACATTTATACACATAGTAATCTCTTCATCTCCATTTACCTACATATTGACATGCCCCCCCCCCGCCCCCCACGGCCAGCCAGTTCTACTTTCAACTCCCTCGCTTTCATTTCTGAACAACCACTTACTCCATGCCACAGCATCTCTCACTGTATTTGTAAACATTAACACTTTGCCCAGTAGCACCACTACTCCACAGTGAAAAGATATGTCAGGCACTCTATTGAAAATTACCCCAACATCTTATTTCTGCTGCACTAATTTTCCAAATATACTTCATTGGAGCGTCAGGCTACTCCCGTTCGGCTCCTACCTCTGTCAGCTCCAGGCTGCTCCTGCTCTGCTACCACTACTGTCGGCTTGTTTTCAATACTCTACATATTGCCAGATAATTTTTTTCTAATATCTCTTAACAACTTTTTGTTTTAAATAACCTAAAAAAGCTATATTCCTTCCCAATCATCACAGTAGTGCTCAGCTCACTCCAGGACCACCACACTGAAATCATGCACCACATGCCCGATCCTTGGCCACCCTCCGCAAAACTACAAAAACTCTCTAAATCTTTTTTCTGTCCAACTTCTGCTTTGTTAGGATTTGTATCACTTGACCTGAGATGGGCCCTCTGGACCACAGCTTCCTCACATACTGTCAGAGTTGTTAAAGGGGAATGGAAACACATTTACTCATGTACAGTAATTAAGAGGATGCCTTCTCTAAGGACCTTCACAGTTACAGTACGGTGCTATTCTTCAGTAAGTCATTCGCTTTGTTCATCAGTTTTTTGTAATGGTATAAGTTGAGTAGGGTCTTGTTTTAATATTTAATTTCTCATTTTCTAGTACCATTTCAGATGGGCAGGTTTGCCTGCATAGTGACCCACTTTGAGGAGGGTGTTGAGAGGACTGCCTTCTCAGACCTGGAGTAAGTGAGAAAGGACCCACTAGTTAGGACAGTGCAAACTACTTACCAGTAACTCCATGTTTTGGAGAAATGGCCTGCTGGTGATCTTTCATTTCAAAATATTACACTGTTTAAACTACTACCTCCCTCCCAAGCTACTTCTCACATTAATGGAGGCAGCAGCACTTGCACAGAACTCATTTATTATGTTTCCTCGTGTGCATGCAAGAAACATCTTGTGATGCTTCAGAGAACGGCATTTCAGAGGTGTGTCATGGACTAGCCCAATACAGAGCAATCTACATTGGACTCGTCCCTGACAGACCAATGACCATGCAAGCAGAGTGTCACAGTGGTCACAGTTTAACAGTTGGAAACTTTGTGTACTTGAAACAAATGAAGCATTCCAATGGGAGAGCTTCAGTACTTTTATTTACATAAAGTCAGTGGCAAACAGCTGAGCGCAGGACCGGCATTTGCATGTAAATGTGAGATGCAGTTCCCAAGTACCAGCTTAATTTTTAAGAGGACCCTCCCCGATTTTCCAATCAGTACAAGCTAAACCTTGTGCCACATAGCAGTGTGCATTGTTTGCATTCCTTACTTTCCACAAATGTGTCCTTATCTTCGGTTTTTAGTATTTAACTGGCATCTGACCAGCACTGCACCCATCTTCACTGTTTATCTTTCCCTGCAGCTCCCTCCCACTGATGTCCAAGCAACAATTTGCAGATCTACTACTGTTTGCTTCCTTCGCCATGAACACATAGCTGCAGTGTGAATCAGAAATTGAAGCATTACTATTACCAGCATAATGCTGAAGTCCCTTGGTACACATCAGTAATTGTATAATAATTAATGGATTTTGCTTTTTACCTATAGAAAACCTGCAGTGTAATCTGCCATAATAAAGGAGTGTTTATTACGGCAAACATGCACCGGTTTTTCTTTCTGCTACGCATGTGCCAGCACCAGCTACCACTCTTTTCCAACATCCCCCGAGCCGGTAATCAACGCCCAGTGACCAGACTGCCACTCTAACTCAGCAGTAAGTGCATTAAAAAAAAATGGCTTTTACAAAAAGTACAGTTACATAAGAACTTACCACAGCAGTAGATCTTCGAGAAGAGCTCTTGCAGCAGGCTACACCATAAAGACTATGCCGCCAGGCACTAGGACCCCACAGAAAACTTATAGCTAGCAGTCCAAGGTGGTAGACCGCCCCCAACGTTAGCTCCACCCATGATGTCAGCCTGTGAATAAAGGGTGCAGTCCCCCGGCACCACCTCAAGTTTGCCCGCAGGAGACCCGGCTAGCTTAAAGGATTGGACAAACTGAAGGGGCTTTGTCACCCCGAAAGGGGTGACTGGAGAAAAAGCACTGGGGGAAGGAGGGAAGGAAAGCATACCTGCTGCAAGAGCGCTTCAGGGTGTCTGTGTGGCTCAGTTGGTAGCACATCTGCCTCTGGACCAGAAGGTCATGGGTTGTCGTCCCGCACCAGGATTGGACTTGCACTTAAACGCTGGCATCTGAGTGCAGCATTAGGGGGGTGCTGTACTGCTGGGCTGTGCCATCCTTTGGATGAGACATTAAACTGAGGTCCCTTCAACCCATCCTGGTGTTGTCGTGGTGGGTGTCCAGATGGAAGTAAAAGAACCCAGGGCACTCTTTACAAAGAGTACGGGCCATTCTCAGTATCCTGGCCAACATTCCCCTTCCCATAAAACCAGTTTATGCTATTATCCAGGCTGTGTGTGGGTGTTGATGCGCAATATGGCCGCCACCACACATTCAGTCACTTCACTACCAGTTTAGCACTGCCTGTAAAGCACTTTGGGATATACTGTGCATGAAAAGCACTATATAAATGCTGATCCTTCTTCTTCTCAAAGATCTACTGTTACGGTAAGATCTTCCATAACTGTACTATCTCACTTTGAGATAGGTCTCTTGCAGCAGGTAATGACCAATAGGACTGAATCCCAAGCAGTACTGGGATGACACCAGGTCAGAGGGGTGGTGGAAAAGAAGTTAATACCCTCAGGTTATTAAGAGAGAAGCCCTTAGAGGACTGCAAGGTCAAAGCCTGCCCTCTGTCTGGAAGCAATGTCCAAACTGTAGTGCCGGATAAAGGTGTGCACCAAACTCCAGGTGGCTGCAGCACAGAGGTCTGCTGTGGACACATTTCTGAGTGAAGCAAATGAGGCAGAGATCCATCTTGTTGAGTGACCTCTCACAGGCCCTGGCAGGGGTTTTCCATGCATCTCCTGGCAGAAGACAATGCAGTTGTCCAGCCACTTTGACAGGGTCTGCTTAGTGACTGGTGCTCCCAACATCCATTGGGCAAAAGAAACATACTGGTCAGGTTTCCTGATGGACCGGGTGCAGTCAATACAGTACCTAAGGATTCTATGTACATCTAAGGTATGCCGCAGTGCCTCCCCTCTATTGGAGTATTCCGGGTAATAAATTGGCAGGTTGGATGTCTTGGTTGAAAGTCAGCTCAAACACCACCTTTGGAAGAAACTTAGGAGTTGTCGAAGGGCTACCCTGTCCCCGTGAAAAAACAAGTACAGCTCTTTACACATTAGAGCCTGAAACTTGGAGAGTCTCCGGGCTGAGGTAACAGCAACTAAAAACAATGCTTTTCAAGAGAGAAAGCGAAGCTTGCAACTCGCGGCTGGTTCAAAGGGAGGCAAAGTCAACTTTTCGAACATGAATAACAAATCCCATGGAGGGACAGGATCCCCTATGGGAGGCTTAATATGCAGGATACCTTGCAGGAAGGTACGTGACGGATCAAGCTGCACCACGGTCTTGCCATCCACCTGTACGTGATAGGCTGAGATAGCTGAAAGGTGTACCTTTATGGAGGAGTAGATTAGACCCGAGTCCGACAGGGATAACATACTCCAGGACCCATTTTACCTCACACAAGAATGGATCCAGGTTGCGGGCAGCAGCCCAGAGGCTGAACTGCTTCCACTTTATGGCGTATGTGGCCTAGTAGATGGTTTTGTAGCATTTTCTAACACTTCCGCTATCCCCTCTGACACCCCGAACCTGTTCATGACCAAGTCTGCAGGAGCCACGCGTGGAGATGCAGAGACTTGAGGTTGGGGTGTAGTAGACAGCCTTGCTTCTGGGATAGCAAGTGAGAGAATAGCAGAAGAGCAACTGGGGGCTCTACCTCCATCTGCTACAGAAGCGGGAACCAGATCTGTCTGAGCCAGAACAGTGCTACCAGTATCAGGGTTGCTGGCTCTGACTGTAGTTTGAGCAGGACTCACTGCAGAAGGGGAAATGGTGGGAAAGCATAAAGGAACTTCCCAGTCCAGGAGACAGACAATGAGTCTCACCAAAAAACACCATGCCCTGGCTCTAGTGAACAAAAACTTGTCAGTTTGGCATTGAGTGGGGACACGAGGAGATCCAGCTCTGGAGTGCCCCATCTGTTGAAAAGATTGTTTACTACGTCCTGTAGCAACTCCCATTCATAGGCTTGGGATTGTGAGTGACTGAGACTGTCCGCAAGTGTGTTTTGAAGACCTGGGACGTGTACTGCCAGAAGTTCCAGGTTGTGGTCTATTGCTCAGTACCAGACCCTCATGACCTCTTTGCAAAGAGGGTAGGAATGTGTCCCCCCCCCACTTGTTGATGTAGAACACCACTGACATTGTCTGTCTGGATTAAAGTGGGGCCTGGAGGGCTCAGCCCAGTGGCGCTAGGGTTGAGGCGCTGAACTGCACCATGCCGCCACTCTGGCGACCCGAGTTTGGGAGTGAGCTTGGGTGCCGGGGTTGGCAGAGAAGAGAGGATTGAGGCCCGCTGGGCTGCTCTCTCTCCAGGGGAGGCTGACTATCTGGCATTCCAGTGGTCCCTGGTGGAGACTGGGGCACTGTAGAATATGGACTGCACGTCTCACAGTGTGGCTGACTCCAGCAGGGTTGCCGTGTGCCATTGCATCAGGGGTGCTCCACACAAGGGGGGTGGGAGGAGGGATCGAGGAATCACTATAAGGGGACAAACCCTACTTGCCTAGACAGGCGATAGCCCCACAGTGTCCACCTGCCACATGCCCAATGCTGGACCTCTACCTCCACCCCTTCAATCTCCTAGCGAGGCTTAGCCAGGGGGCTCCGCGGGAGAGAGTAATGACTTTGAGGTAGGTAGAGGTCACTGCAGGTGGTAGAGTGGGGGATGAGTCAAGGCCTGAAAAAGTTCCAGTGGCCTGAAGTGATAAAACAGAGTGCTGAAAAAAAAAAAAGGTGGGGCCCCGAAGGAGTTTGCTCTGAAACGCCTCTAAGGCATAAAGCACATCTCTCATCTCTAGTACATTTACATAGAAAGAGCATTTTCCCCAGAGTCCAGGATCCCCTGATCTGGTGATCCCTGAAATGGGCACCTCAAACCATGCCTGAGGCATCTGTGGTGACTACTTGTTGAGGAGAGGGGTTGCTGAATGGTGTCCCTATCGATAATCAAGAGGGGATCAGCCACCACAATAAGGTTTTGTGCACTGCCTCTGCGACCCTGACTCTCTGGTCTAAGTCATATCTTCACTGATCCCACTGCACTCTGAGAGTCCACTGGTGAGTCATATATATATATATATATATAGTAATTTGCTATCTGAGCCACTGGGACTGGGAGAACTGTGGTTGTTGTTTTTGCCGGCAGGGCACTTCTTGGACCCACCTTTTCTGTGTTCATTTTACCTTCCTGACTGTTTAGTGCTTGGGGATCCTGGAGGAGCTGCACGTGGCTTTTTTCATTTCTGTGCCTGACGAAGTTTGGGTTGTTTTCCCGGATTGTGGACTGGTGGTTGCTGTCCTTAGTATTTTGAACACAAAACTGCATTGGGATAGCTGCTCCTATTTTAATCCTGGACCCTACTCATCAGTTACCCAAGCAGTGAGTACAGTGCGCACATCTGTGGGTTATTGGGAGTGGATTGGACTTTTTGCCTGCTCGGGACAGTAGGACTCTGCATTTGTGGGTGGCTTGTTCGCTGGAGCCCGTCTTCACTCAGGAGGACTGGGCCTGGATTGGTCGAGGAGTCGGCTGGCAGGTCTATGGTTTCCTAGGCTCATAACTGCACCAGCTGATGGGTTGGCACAAGTGAGGTGCCAAGGTTGCTGGACAGACATTTCTGGCGGCAGCCCTCTCAGGGAGGTCTTTCAGGCGTTGACATCACCGAGCAAGATTTGGATTATTGCCGGGAAGTTCCTGTCCCAAGGAATCATGTCAGAGAAAAACTCATGGTCAGATCCAAAACCTTTTTTCTTTGGATTTCAGATTATTATTTGGGCAGTGAGAGTGCCTTGTTTTGTTTCAGACCCCCCAGGTAGTGAGAGAACCTGGAGGTCTGTACTACATCTGATATTAATTACTTTTGTACACCCAGTGAGAGGGGGGTACTTAAGTTTTCTTTTCCTATGCTATGGTTTAAGTTTAGTCTATACAGTTTTAATTTATTTTTCTGTGACGTAAAGCCTTTAAAGTGGGATTTTGTCTGCTGACTGGTATATTACCTCTTTTCCTTGGATTGGTATTGTCCACTCAAGACTAATCTCCTTTATCCAAGACATGGTGTTTTGGACTGAAATATCTGACCACTTTTGGAAGGGTTTTATAACTTTTAAATGTTATTGTTTTATTGTATGATAGCTCACTGAATGTGTAGGCTAGGTGTTTTAATTCTGCTTTGGTAATTAGTTAAGTGAGAGTTGTCTGATAAATTGACTGCCAGAATGTGTTGAAGCTCACCCCCACGGTTGTGCGCTATTCGACCCTCATATCCACACCTTAGTCCCTTTTCCTCCCCTATGCAATACAACATACCAGTGCTGGTAGGGCACTGGGTATTGCTCGCAAGGGAGGAGGGGACTGGGGGCACTAACAGTGGAGGTGAATGAGCGGGGCCATCACATCGGGGTTGTGAGAACCAGGAGATGCCCTGGGGTGAAATGGAACCAAGAACGTGGTTTACCATGTTTGGTTTCCATACCCAAGGGTACTACCAATATTGGTGGGCAGGTGGTTCGGGCGGCTCTGGAGGTTCAGCCAACTCGGGCGGTGTTATGCAATGCCAGGTCCATTAAAAACAAGACTGCAATTATTGCAGATCTTGTAAAAATGGTGCATCTGGTCTGCATAACTGAGACCTGGCTAGATGAGAACTCTGGTCCCATCTTGGAGGCCCTAACTCCAGCCAGATCCTCAGTGATCCACCACCCGAGACTGGATCGTGGTGGGGCGGGTGGTTGCGGTCTGTTTCAAGACCGAGCTTAACCTTGCGAGTGTACCAGTTGAGGAGACTGAGTCATTCGAGTGTACCATGGTAGCAGGTGTAGGCTGTAGGATTGCCCTCATCTACCGTCCACCCGGAGATGATAACGTTTCCTTCAGGAAGTGGCGGACTTTGTTATAGACATGGCATTTGAGTCGCCCAGACTGATGGTTCTGGGAGACTTCAACGCTTGGGTCAATGACAAACTCACGCCATTTGGACAACACTTCCTTCAGTTAATGTAATCTCTGGGCCTTACACAGACAGTTACCACTGCTACCCATAAACATGGTCACTCCCTTGACTTAGTCTTCTTCCTGGGGATTGAGGCCTCTGACTTGGGGGTGGAACCAGTTGGATGGTCTGATCACTACATCGTGGGGTTTAGAGTTAGTGTCCCTCTTCATAGGCCTACCCCTGTGGAGATGGTCAGGTGTCACCCTTTATGAGATATTAGCTCTGAAAGCCTGGCGGCAGTACTTGACCTATTGTCCCTTCCAGTAGCAAACAGCGACCCAGAGGCCATCGTGGTAGACTATAATACGGCTATATCAGTGGCCCTGGTTGTCATTGCTCCCATCCGTGTTCGTCCTCTCTCCCTTCGCCCTTGGTCCCCATGATTTGATGGGACCTTGAGAGAGATGCAGCAACTAGGATGAAGGTTAGAGCGTCACTGGCGGAGATCCTCCCTTGATGCCAACCACCTTAAATTGATGAAGCCTTATCAAGCCTATCAATCTGCAATCTCCTGTAAGAAGGCAGAATTCCTGTCCAGGGAGATTGCCGTTGCTCAGAATCGACCAGCTCAGCTTTTTCGCACTGTGGACAGACTGTGTAACCCAGCCTGCCTACAAGTGTGAAAAGCCTTTTCCCAAGCAGAGTGCGATGAACTTGTTCAATTCTTTGCAAATAAGGGCCGACATCAGGGCGGTACTCCAGCCAGCACACTCTAAGGGTGTTGCTTTGGACCAGTGTGTGGCTGCTGCTCCTCAGCTTTCCTGGAGTACCTTTGGACGACCGGAGTTCATGGATGTTATGCGGATGGTCCGGAGTATGCACCCTACATGCTGTAGTTTGGATCCTGGACCAACTTCCATGATTTTGGGTTGCACTGATTCCATCAGTCCGGTCCTCACACGGATAGTCGGGTGCTCCTTGGAAACAGGTGAGTTTCCTAGCTCCCTAAAGGAGGTGGAGGTAACACCCCTCCTGAAGAAAGCTTCTTTGGACCCCGACTGCCATGCAAACTACAGACCTATCTCAAATCTTACCTTTTTAGGGAAGATGACTGAGAACCCCTTCAGTCCGGTTTTCAAAAGAGGCACAGTACTGAGACAGCGCTGGTTCGGGTGCTCAATGATCTCCTGATGGTGAGAGATCAGAACAGCCATTCTATCTTGGTTCTCCTAGATCTCTCATCGGCATTTGACACCGTGGGACCATGGGTATTATGTTATGTAACCCCTGCAAATGGGGTTCCAAAAGACTTCAGGAGCTTGCTCGAATGCTCCAAGCCTGAAAGGTGTTTGTGTGCTAAGCCATTTATCAGTGAGTGTTTTAGAGCTCTGGTACTGTCTCTTTAAGAACTGTCTGCTTGCAGACATAATTAGTTTGTATGGGGGACTGTGTGCTTCTCTGCTTGAGTACCACTCGAGCTGCTGCCAATTCACTCCATTTTTGCAGTCACAAGGGTGCAAAGGAACCTATCTGAAAGATGTAACTGTTTGCCAGAAATCATTTAGAGTAATAATGAAACTGCAGTTTGTCTAACCTGCTTTCTTTGCAGTCAGAACTGTGTTTGCTAGTTCCTATTCTAGTTTTGAACTGCTGAACTGGACCAATCAGTGTGGGTTAAGGTAGCTCTAAATGGTGCCTTGGACGAATCAGAACTTGGACTATAATCTGAGCCAGCCACAAAGAGGATTGTATGGGCAGTGACTCTGGGAGATGTAGTTTGGACTTGGCGCCTTTTTGGACCAACAGGGGCAGTCTATTGTGAGTGACAGCCAATCCAGCGAAGAACTGGGAGGAACTCAAGGAAGTGCCGGACTTTGTCTGCTGGAGTTTCAGTTGAGCTCTGGCAGTGAAGAGGGAAGGAGCCCTGTGTTTTTTTGTGCAGTTTTAGTTGGGAACGCTGTAGGCCCCGAGTTCCGGTCTGCAGCTTGTGTAACTGCTTGTTAGGGCTGAATCCGTCCTGTGAAAAGAATCAAAGGATATCTGAAGAGTAGAAACCAGGCTCACCTGTAGAAGACTGGAGAAATGCTAGATTGCACTCGGTCTGTCAGGAACTGAATCTGCTGTGTGTTCTCCGGGTATTGTGCAGTAATTACCGATTGGGATAGAAGCAGCCTGCCTGGTATAGTACTTTTCTTTTACCATATAAATGTGTGAGGAGGCTTGTAGCCAAGTGAATCCTGCTGCCATTAAAGGACTTTTGCCTGTTGCAGCTTGCCATATAAATGTGTGAAGAGTCTCGTGGAGCTCAGAGTAGCCCTGCTGACATTGAAGGACCCTATCTTGTTTGAAGTCGTAGAGTACTAATTCAGGGTCCTCCCTGTTGAATTGCCACAATGAATCCAAATGGAATTACTGTACTACTGACTGTTTAACTAATTTTTCTTTTCTCTGTGTGAAGGGCCCTCACCAGCTGCCACGGTTTGGACTAGCCACTAGGGCTTGGGTACCCAGGGACAGTAACTGGTAGGATAGGCCTGTGCACAGAACCATAGGTAGATGAGTAAAGTGATAAGCTAATTAACCTGATTCCCTGTCCTTGTTATATCCCCCTAAATAAATCAGAGCTGCTTGTTTCAGGCAAAGTTATACTGCCTGAGGTATTTGTCTATGTTAAAGTATTGTACTGTGATTGTTGCACTGTGTCTTATTTCACAGGAGGTCCCAGTGCCTGAACCAGTCCTGGGGGTAAGTGTATACTGTGAAGGTAATTCCGATATATTGTGTGGGCCGCTAGTGGGAAGAAAGGGGGGTTGCAGTGTCCCAGAGGGCTGTGACCAAGTTAGTTTAACTATTGCAAACCCTGACCTCTGGGTGGAGGCACCCGCCATCGGATCCAGGCCCTCAACCTGTTAGTGGCAAATCAGGCAGGGTAGTAGCCCCTGGAATAGCATCTAGGTTTACATCTTGAGGCTCACCGCTGGGATTGTGTGTCCTCTAGTGGCCATATTTGACAAACCACTGTTAAGAAAAAAAAATAAATGGTACCCTGAACAGAGTGGCTGTGCACCCGGCTGGTGGAGTGGTGTACTGGGGAGGAGATCGACCCCAAAATACTCTGCTTATCCTGGACATCCCTGGGTATCAATCACGGACACTGTACAGGAGTACTTCCAAGGTGGAAGGTTTACAAAAACCCTGTGGTGGTGGGAATCGGCATGCCAATCTGCTCACCCACACTTTCCTGGCCCTAGTAGAGTTTAGGATCCCATAGGTAGCTCAAAGTGCCACAGACCATTACCCCAGAGGCCCTCACTGCTTGGAGAGTGATAACTAAGGACAGTAAGACCTGGGGGATGAGCCCCACCACTATCTGAAACTTTTGAGGAGAAATTTGCTAAATGGTTAGCAGGGAAGGAACTGTAGAGACTTGAAGAAACTATTCTTGCCACCTGGGGTGTTCCTCCCCAACACCCTCTCCGCTCCAGTACCCATAATGTTGACTGAACCAATGCAGACTCCTATTTCTGCACCTGTCATTAGTCACGACTCTACGAAGGTTGAGGATCTTCTCTGGCACCCTCCCCACCCCCAAGGGAGGATGACTGGGAGACCTGGATAGACTATATTTGCCCCAAGTGCTAGAATGGCAATGCTCGGAAGCGAAAGCGAAAGAGGTTAGTGAGAGCCTCGAGGTCCTGTCTGGCTACCATCCGTTGCTAAGCACGGGCCAGTAACCCTGAAGTGACTGCTACAGGCCTATCTTGAGGCCTTGGAGAATGTGTGTATAGGGCCCAGATTCTGATGAGGACCTATGGCGGAAGTAAGAAATGCACAACAGTACCAGGGGAGTTGTTGTCTGTGTATGTATCTTGGCTGGAAAATTGTTGCAAGAATGCCTCAGAAAGGGGATTTACCAGCGATTGAACTGGACCGAACCAGGCTGGACAGGATCCTTAAGTCTGCCCCTTGTCAGAACTGTTGCTGCTTCAGTTACGCCTGGGCAAATCGACTGGAATCCCCACCTCCTATGTGAGTTAATGAGAGAAATTCGAGGAGTTGAGAAAGGCGACCTCGGAGGGACCTGCACCAATAGCTGTGGCTACGACCCGAGTGACTGAGGTGGCCCATCAAGTGAAGTTCAGGGGCAGAGGTTGGCAGTCAATGAGGTGCTCTGACAAGGAAAAGATATGCCACAATGGAGGAACTGTTGAGAGAGATCCAGGAATTCAAAACAGTCCCTTTATGAAGGCACGCCTGCAAGTATAGCCTGACCTATATCCACTGCATCTGCTATGGGGTGGGGTACCCACATGTATCTCTGCTGATAACAGCTCCAAACTCAATTCTTGACCATGGAAGTGGAGAAACTGACGAGATCTCCAAATGCTTATCACACCACAGACAGAGATGGCACAAGGCTTCCAGTTAGTAGTTACCCCACGCCGGGCTCAGTGTGGCGCCCCTCAATGGCCTCAAGCCTCCAGAAAGTATGTTTTGCTATAATTGTGGGAAGGATGGGCACATGAAGAGGGAATGCCAGTCCCAAAAGACACTCGACAAAGTGGGGATATAGGCTGCAGGAGGAAGCTTGGGAGAACAAATCCAGTGGTTAAGGAGGTGCACAAAACAATCCCAGTGAGGGCACTACAAAATGCTAACTCACGTACTTGTGAATCCAGTTGCCCAGCCCCGCTGCCGCCCTCTCCAGACTGGTCCAGAATAGTGGGTCCTCCATGGAGACCACTGTAAAGGTGGATGGAGTGTCTACAAGAGCTGTATAGACAGTGGCTCCCAAGTGACAATTATGTTCCAGGATTAGTATCAGAAGCATTTGTCAGACGTGCCCTCACAACCATTAGAAGGACTGCATGTATGGGGTTGAGGTGAGAAGGCCTACCCTATTCCGGTATATCCAATTTGTAGTCTTTCCCCACCTCCGTGGCTGGAGTGGCCGAACAAGTAGAGAACCTAGCCTTAGTGTGTCCCCCCACTGGACTGTATGATGGTGTCCCTTTGTTGATTGGAACAAATGCTGTGCTCGGAAGGCTGGCACAGTTGTGTTATGAAAAACAGGGGTCAAAGACTAGTGAGCTTTAAAGTTCTGGCTTTAATTAAGCAGGCCTATGAGGCAGGAGAGAGATGCTGAAAAATAGAACCAGAAGAACCGGTCTGAATTGTATGGAAGAAGGATCCTGAGTCTCTATCCTGGCGCCAAATGCCCAGTGTACCTTACAGGAGAGTTCCGTGATCAGAAAGGATGTTAAGAATAAAAATATTAATGTTGGATGCACCAGGTGGAAAATTGCAGAGGGACTGCTGGTCAAGCTCTAGTATTTTGCCCGCTCAGGAGCCCATGCTTATGCCAGAAGAGTATGGGTCCAAGTTCATAATGTGTCTGAAAGAGACATTCGAGTAAATAGAGGTTGCATCCTGGCTATGTGTATTGCTGCAGACACTCAGTGCTACGCGCAGCAAGAGTTCGAGGAAGAATGACAGAGGAACGCATTGACTTGTTTGATTCAGACTCCCGCTGCCAGCTGAATGGAAAGAGGATCAGTGAGAAGCTTGCCCAGAGAGACCAGGTGTTTTCTTTAAAGGAGACATGAGATGCGTGCAAGGAGCTGAGCACAATATCCGGCTGCATGACGAAGACCATTTCGTGAAGAGGTCTTGACGCCTGGCACCTGCTGATATAGATGATGTGGAGCGGCATCTACAGGAATGTTAGCTGCTGGTGTAATACAAGAATCCAGAAGCCCTTAGCTTCCCCATTGTGGTAGTGAGGGAAAAGAATGGGAAGTAAGGAGGTGCGCGGGATTATCGCGACCTTAAACCAGCCGGACTATCCCTGATCAGTACAATGCCCCATTCAGGATGCTTTGACCGCCTAAACGGGAGCAAGTGGTTCTCTGTGCTGGACTCCGCAGAGTGGGTACTACCAGATCCCGATGGCCCCAGAGGACCAATGAGAAGACAGCCTTTATCTGTCCACTTGGCTTCTAAGAATTCATGAGGATGCCTAAGGATTTCAGGTGCCCCAGCCACTTTTCAACGATTGATGGAGCGTGCAGTGGGGACATGAACTTACTAGAGTGCCTGGTATACCTAGATGATGTTATTGTGTTTGGCAGCTCACTGGAGGAACATGAGAGCAGATTATTTAAGGTATTGGACCCGACTGGAGGACTTTGGCCTAAACTGTCCATTGATAAGTGCCAATTCTTTCAAACATCAGTAAAGTATGGGACACATAGTATCCACCGAGGAATAGAGACCCACCCAAGTAAAGTTGAGGCCTTGACCACCTGGCCACAGCCCAAAAATCTAAAAGAACTGCAAAGATTCCTGGGATTCTGTGGTTATTATCGGCGTTTCATCAAGGAGTATTCAAGAGTGATCCAGCTTTACTTAACCTTACTCAAGGGTATCCCCAACCCACACAAAAATACCAAAAGTCAGCGCCCTCAAGACTGAAAAGAGTGTATTTCCGAAAGTGAAGTATTTGGGGCCCGCTGACTCCTGATTGTGAGACTGCTTTTCATGAGATCATATATCAAGCTTACCCATGCTCCAGTGCTGGCCTATGCCGATCCAAGAAAACCTTACGTCCTGCACACTGATGCTAGCTTGCAAGGGATGGGGGTGTTTGCGTTTCTGTGTTGTACCAAGAGCACGAGAATGGCCTGAGACCAGTGGCCTTTGCCAGTAGAAGCCTGACCCCATCTGAAAAGAACTATCCTGTACAAAGTTAGAGTCCCTAGCTTTGAAGTGGGCTATTGTTGACCAATTCCATGAGTACTTGTATGGGGCTAAAATACTAGTAAAACTGACAATAATCCTTTGACCTATGTGCAGACCTCAGCTAAGTTGGATGCCACTAGCCATAGGTGGCTTTCTGCATTATCTACATATGACTATGCTCGAATACCGAGCAGGTCTGAACCACATAGATGCTGATGCTCTCTCCCGGAGGCCTGTTCCCAGAATGATTGGGTCAGATTGGCAGAACCTGACATTCAGGCACCCTGCCGGAAGTTTTGACAGGGAGGAACAAATGTCCACGGACGAGTGGACTGCATGGTGGATTGCTTGGGACCCTCTGAGAATTGTGCATACCTGCTGCTTATTGCCACTTTTCTGCAATAGACATTGGTGCACTGCCTCAGCTGGACAATGACAGTATTCAGCGGGCTCAATCCTGATCCCAATCAAATCAGCTTTAGAAGCCTCTATGCAGGAAAAGATGTGTCCAAATTACGCTCCACTGATTTGAGAACTGCACTGTTATACAAAGAAGGTCCTAAGTTGAAACTGATCAATAAACTGTTATACAGAGAAACAGTAGACAGAGGGGAACAAGTAGACAGACAACAACTAGTGCTGCCCACTGCCTTTCGAGACTCAGTACTGAGGTCCTTGCACAACCACATGGGGCACCTAGGTATAGACAGAACACTTGACTTGGTGAGATCCAGATTCTATTGGCCTAAGATGGGAGCAACACATTCGAACTTGTAGTCGCTGCTTAAGAGGAAAGCTTTGCCCCAGAGGGCTGCCCCCCTTGTTAACATCACCACCAGTACACCCATGGAGCTGGTCTGTATTGATTTTCTGAGTTTGGAGTCAGATCAAAGAAATATCAGTAATGTGCTGGTGGTCACTGACCATTTCACGAGATATGCCCAAGCTTTCCCCACCAAAGACCAGAAAGCATCCACTGTGGCAAGGTACTTGTAGAAAACTTTTTGTTCACTATGGGCTCACAAAGAATCCATTCTGATCAAGGGAGAGACTTTGAGAGTCGTCTGATCAAAGAGATGCTTTCTGTGTGGAGTGCAAGTCCAGAACCACCTTACCACCCCTCAGGGGACCCACAGCCTGAACGCTTTCAACCGCACTTTGCTAGATATGCTAGGCACCCTGCACCCAAAGGACAAGCCTAGATGGAGCCAACCAATTAGCACCCTGGTACATGCTTATAACTGCACCAAAAGTTATGCCACTGGGTTCTCCCCCACCGCCTGATGTTTGGAAGAGAGCTCGACTACGGTAGATGTGTGTTTGGGGTCTCTCCTGATGGGGTTCAAGCTGACAACTACTTACAGTATGTGCAAAGTTAAAGGCCCAGCTAACTCATGCTACTAACTGGCTCAAACCATGGCTGCCAAAAGAAATCTGGCCAACAAAGAAAGGTATGATAGAAAGGTGAAAGCACAGGAACTCCAGGAGGGAGATCGGTATTGCTAAAAATCTGGGACTGCATGGCAAACACAAGATTGCTGACAGATGGCACCATCTCCCTCACATTGTAGTGGGCAAACTAGATGATCTGCCAGTGTACAAGAAAGGCCTGAGAATAATTCAAAAGATGTAAAAAATGCATAGAAATCATTTACTGCCCATTGGACAAATCTTGATTGAGTCTGAGCCCCAGAAGATGCCCCTCTGGACCAGTGACCAGAGGTGCTGCTAAGAAAAGATCAAGAAAGTCTGCACCTACAGAAGCAGAGTTAAAGTGTTCCCTCCACAAGTCCCAGTTGGAGCATGACTGTCAGTCCATATCAGAAGAAAGTGAAGTGACTTTGAATACTATCCTTCTTACGAACTGGGTCAATTGTTTCCGGGCAATCCCTAGTCAATACTGAAGACGGTTGCCTTCTGGACTGTCTAAGCCCCAGCTTTGTCCCTGGAGTCAATGCTCCCAGAAAGTGAAGTGAAAAGTATCAGATCAGATGAAATGGAATCATTGTGCATGGTTGAACTGTTTGAGCTTTCAGGAGGAAAATGATGGATTGAGCAGACTGGTGATACACCAGAACAAGAAAAGTATTTTGAGTGCCCTGACAGTCCACTGCCAGTGTCCAAAAGCTCTCATGCAGAGCCAAATGTTGTGGACTCAGAAACTGTAACTCCTGGGCTGAAAGTGCCCCAAGTTCTAGCCTCTCTAGCCCCATGGAGACTCCCAAAGTGAGGACAATGCTGAAAATGAGGCTCAGAGTGCAGAGACTGTAACAGTTCCCCTAGAAAGACTGGTCGAGCTGTAAAGCCTGTGGTGCACCTCAGTTATGATTCCTTTGGGAGGCCTGTGGACTTGCCTCTCAATGTTGTCTATAAAGGAGTTTATGTGTCCTCGAGCTCATTGCCCAAACTGAGAGTCATGCTAACTCCGGGTTACTTGTGTTGTCTCGAGCATGTGCCCTTGCCCATCCAGCCCCAAGGTAACTGATAGGAAGGCCCTCTTCAGGTTTCATGTACAAGAGGTAATAACTTGAGTTATGGTACAAATGTGTGTAATACTGTAAAGAGTGACGATCGCAAATGTTTCAGAAATGTGTTCTTGGTAAAATGATATATTGACTGATGATTACATGTGTGAGCCTAATGCAAATGTATATGGTTGCAGTTGAAACTTATGGGGGTACTTGCTTGACGCGGACGTCAAGCTTTCCCAGGCCAGGAAGGGTGTAACCCCCCTGCAAATGGGGGTTCCCAAAAGACTTCCAGGAGCTTGCTTGAATGCTCCAAGCCTGAATGGTGTTTGGCGTTTAAGCCATTTATCAGTGAGTGTTTTTAGAGCCTCTGGTACTGTCTCTTTAAGAGCTGTCTGCTTGCAGACATAATTAGTTTGTATGGGGGGACTGTGTGCTTCTTTGCTTGAGTACCACTGAGCTGCTGCCAATTCACTCCATTTTGCAGTCACTAGGAGTGCAAAGGGAACCTATCTGAAAGATGTAACTGTTTGCCAGAAATCATTTAGAGTAATAATGAAAATACAGTTTGTCTAACCTGCTTTCTTTGCAGTCAGAATAGTGTTTGCCTAGTTCCCCATTCTAGTTTTGAACTGCTGAACTGGACCAATCGTGTGGGTTAAGGTAGCTCTAAAATGGTGCCTTGGACAAATCAGAACTTGGACTCGTAATCTGAGCCAGCCACAAGAGGATTGTATGGGCAGTGACTCTGGGAGATGTAGTTTGGACTTCGGCGCCTTTTTGGACCAACAGGGGCAGTCTATTGTGAGTGACAGCCAATCCAGCCAAGAACTGGGAGGAACTCAAAGGAAGTGCCCGGTTTTGTCTGCTGGAGTTTCAGTTGAGCTCTGGCAGTGAAGAGGGAAGGAGCCCTGTGTTTTTTTTCGGTAGTGCTGTTTTAGTTGGGAATGCGCAAGGCCCTTGTAGTTCCGGTCTGCAGCTTGTAGTAAATGCTTGTTAGCAGTGAATCTGTCCTAGAAGAGAATCAAAGGATATCTGAAGAGTAGAAACCAGGCTCACCCTGTAGAAGACTGGAGAAATTGCTGAATGCACTCGGGTCTGTCAGGAACTGAATCTGCTGTGTGTTCTCCGGTATTGTGCAGTAATTACATTGGGATAGAAAAGCAGCCTGCCTGGTATAGTACTTTCTTTTTACCATATAATGTGTGAGGAGGCTGTGTAGCTCAAGTGAATCCTGCTGCCATTAAAGGACTTTTGCCTGTTACTGTTTACCATATAAATGTGTGAGGAGGCTTGTAGCTCGAGTGAATTCTGCTGCCATTAAAGGACTTTTGCCTGTTACTGTTCACCATATAAATGTGTGAGGAGGCTTGTGTAGCTCAAGTGAATCCTGCTGCCATTAAAGGACTTTTGCCTGTTGCAGTTTGCCATATAAATGTGTGGGAGTCTCAGGAGCTCAAGAGTAGCCCTGCTGACATTGAAGGACCCTATCTTGTTTGGAGGTCGTGAGTACTAATTCAGGGTCGCTCCCTGTTGAATTGCCACATTGAATCCAAATGGAATTACTGTACTGCTGACTGTTTAACTAATTTTTCTTTTCTCTGTGTGAAAGGGCCCCTACCAGCTGCCACGGTTTGGACTAGCCACTAGGGCTTGGGTACCCAGGGACAGTAACTGGTAGGGATAGGCCTGTGCACAGAGCCATAGGTAGATGAGTAAAGTGATAAGCTAATTAACCTGATTCCCCCTGTCCTTGTTATATCCCTAAATAAATCAGAGCTGCTTGTTTCAGCAAAGTTATACTGCCTGAGGTATTTGTCTATGTTAAAGTATTGTACTGTGATTGTTGCACTGTATCTTATTTCACAGGAGGTCCCAGTGCCTGAACCAGTCCTGGGGGTAAGTGTATACTGTGAAGGTAATTCTGATATATTGTGTGGGCCACTAGTGGGAAGAAAGGGGGGTTGCAGTGTCCCAGAGGGCTGTGACCAAGTTAGTTTAACTATTGCAAACCCTGACCTCTGGGTGGAGGCACCCACCATCGGATCCAGGCCCCTCAACCTGTTAGTGGCAAATCAGGCAGGGGTAGTAGCCCCTGGGATAGTGCCATCTAGGGGTTACACTTAACTGTCTGAGGTTCATCTGCGGATTATCTGGTGTAGTCCTCAGGTGGTTTACATCTTACCTCACTAGAAGAACACAGAGAGTGGTGTCTGGGGTTTATTCCTCAGACCCAGTTTCTCTGTCTTTTGGGGTTCCTCAGGGTTCAGTATTGTCCCCCATGTTGTTTGCAGTGTACATGCTCCCCTTGGAGATTGCAAGAAGGTATGGGCTGAGGTTTCACTGCTATGCTGATGATACCCAGCTCTACCTTCCTTTTGCACCTGACCAGGACGGAGCTCTCTCAGTTTTGAATAACTGCATCACAAAAATCCAGGAGTGGATGGATTCGAGCTGGCTGAAGTTGAACTCGGATAAGAATGAGGTGCTGGTTGTGGATCCGGCATGCCAGACAGGAAGATCGGGAGTTGGTTTGCCTTCGGGGTTGTACCTTGGGGGCTTATCACTCCCGACCTCTGAACAGGTGCGGAACCTGGGGGTAATTTTTGATGAAGGGCATACCCTGCATTCTCAGGTGTTTGCCATTGTCAAATCCTCTTTTTATCATCTGAGGAATATCTCCAGGATTAAACACCTTGTTCCATCTGGCGACCTTCCTACACTGGTCCACGCCTTTGTGTCCTCGCGCTTGGACTATTGCAATTCTCTTTATCTAGGGCTATCTGGGGTGGAAATCCGCCTCCTGCAGCTGGTGCAGAATGCAGCAGCCCAGCTTTTGACAGGAACTTCTTGGTCCAGCCATATTTCACCAGTGCTGCACGGACTGCACTGGCTGCCAGATCAGTGGCGAATCACCTTTAAAGTCGGTCTTCTGATTTTTAAAGCCCTACATGGACTGGGCCTGGACTACCTGAAAGAGCTCCTGGTTTCTTACCACCCTGGGCAATTGCTTCGCTCAGTTGATGAGGGGTTGCTAGAGATCCCGAGGGTGAGCTTAAAATCTTGTGGGGCCCGAGCATTTATGTTTGCGGCCCCTACCCTCTGGAATTCTCTACCCCGTCAGTTACGGGAGTGCGCAACCGTGGAGGGATTTAAACAGGCCTTGAAAACTTATCTGTGGAGGCAAGCGTTTGGTGGTTAATCTCTCTTTCTGATTGTATCAGTGGTTTTATTGTTGTTTTATATTTTATGATACTGAGCTGTATGATATGTTTTAAAATCTGTTCAGCACCTTGGTTTTTTGGAAGGCACCATAAAAATAAAGTTTATTATTATTATTCTGGCAGCTGCCATGTGCCCCAGGAGCTGTAGGACCATTCTGGCAGGAGTCTGGCTTATGGAGACTAATCTCTAAGACTGCACCTGAAGGTGATCTGCCCTGTCCAGTAGAAGAAAAGCTCTCCCCGAACCGTGTCCAAGATGGCTCCTATAAAGTGGAGCCTCTGGGACAGTCATGGCATGGACTTTGGGAGATTCAGTGTAATCCCAAGGTTCTGGAACATGCTGAAGGTGCACCCCAGTGTGTGGCAGAGTTGTTCTCTGGATGAGGCCGACATTAGCCAATTGTCTAGGTAGAGGTAAACGTAATGTCCCTGCCTCCTGACAGCTGCTGCCACCACTGCAAGGCACTTGGTAAACACCCATGATGCCAAGGATAGGCCGAAGGGCAGGGCCCTGAACTGGTAGTGCTGACCATCGACCATGAACCTCAGATATCTCCTGTGAAATGGCAGGATTTTTATGCGCATGTATGCCTTCTGCATGTCCAGGGAGCAGAGCCAGTGTCAGTGGTGCAGTAAGGAAAGTAGTCCCTTGAGTGTCACCATCCTGAACCTTTTGTATTCTATAAAGCGGTTCAACTGACTGAGATCTAGGATGGGACGAAGGTCCTCCATCTTCTTCGGGACCAGGAAGAAGCGAGAGTAGTACCCCTTGCCCCTTTGGAGTTCTGGCACTACTTGAATGGCTTGCTTGGACAGGAGGGCCTGGATTTCCACCCGGACGAGACCTGCGTGGGATGGAAAGCAGGTCAATAGGACTAGTGCGTTGTCTGGCGGTAACTGGGAGAACTCCAGAGCATAACCCTTTTCTGTGAGTTGCAGCACCCATTGATCTGTGATATTCAACCATCCTGTGAGGTAAAGGGAGAACCACCCTCCCACTGCCTCCCCTAACAGCTCTGCTGGGGGGGAGTGGCAAGGAGTCAGGCAGAGGCAGAAGGGGTAAGGAGGGAGGCTCTGGGTTGCTTAGATGTGCACTGTCCCCAAGAGCCTACTGTTTGAGGGAGTGCCTTTCTTTTGAACCCTCCTCATTGTGGCTGTTTTTGACTGTTGCTCTTGATGCCTCCAAAAGGGTCTGCACCTAGGAGGGGTAGGGTTCAGACTGATACATATTGTGTACCTCTGAAACTGCCTTTCCTTAATCTTGTAGGCCTGTTATAATCTTTTTGGCTTTGTGCCAGAAAAGAACCAGTCCCTTGAAGGGCAAGTCTAGGATGGTGTCCTGGAGGTCCTGCCTAAAACCGGACACCCTCAGCCAGGACTGCCACTTGAGGCACACACCTGAGGTGGCCACCCAGTCTGCAGTATCCATTGCATCATAGGAACTGCAGAGAATGAGCCTGCCCACATCAGAACCAGATTGCAAAACTGCCATGAGCTCTGTCATGTTTTGTAAGTCTGGCTGGGTCTTTACAAGGTCCATAGCCTTCTGCCACAGGCACTTCTGGTATATAACCACATGAGTCAGAAAGTTTAGAGACCTGATGGTACAGGTGAATGAGGCATACACTCTCTGTCCCAGTTGGTCTATTTTCTTAGACTCCTTGCTGGATGGTTGGGAGCTGGTATATCTACCTTCCATGGGCTGCTGTCAGCACTACTGAATCTGCCTTAGGCTGCTTGCCAAGATGTGGCTCATTCCTGGCTGTTCTCTAAAGACAGTCTGCCTTTTTGGGTACTGCCGACGTAGCTGCTGGGTGTTTCCATGCCAGCATAGTGACATCTTGAAAGGGTTCCACAAGAAGAGGAATGACCAGTGTCTAAGGTACATCAGGAATTTAGCTAGGCATCTCCTCTCAGGGTCCAAGTCCTCGGTTTCCCATTAATTGAGGAACTGGATGTACCTCATAACCTCTAAGAAGTTAGGATTGTCAAGTGGTGACCTCTGTGAATCCTTCCTGGGATCCGGTGAGGTCAGGGAAAGTTCATCCTTCGGAGAGGCATAGATTGAAGAGAAGCCACTGTACCTAGAGTTTTCTGACTAAAGGTCAGTAGACCTATTGTGACGCCAGGAGTGGTGTCCCCTTGACCTGCTCAGTCTACAGGAGCTACAGTCTCTAGACCTGCTTCTTCTACACGAGGAAGATCATGAGGAGGTGTGAAATCCGTGGCTCCGATGTCTGTCTGAGCCGTGGTCTGAGCCACCTGGAGTCGGATGGGTCGGCGTTGGGGTGGTGATGATGATCTTGGGGGAGGCATGGGTTGTGGCAGGGGGACAGCCTCTGGTGCCTCTTTAGGCACAGGCTTAGGGAGGAGGTCCCATTTGATGGTGTTTCACCAGCTGGTGAACAAAGCGCCGACCTCTGCCAAGGGAACCATCGAACCTGATGGTCATTCTGGCTCTTTGCTGATCAGTATCAAAGGAGCCAACGGTCAGTCTGGCATCTGACTAGGCTCCGGTAACCGACCAACGTCGGTCCCATTGCCTGACGTCTGGTCATCTTCCCTGGGCCCCGGGCATCAGCGGATCAGCCAGAGTCTGGTTGTCAGAGGCTATCATCAGGGAATTCAAAGGTTCCGACATCAGGTCAGGTGCCATCAGGTCCTCTGGTGTAGGCCCTTGGGGCACTGATGTCAGCTGGGATTCAGGAGCCTTGTCTGGCACCACAGCCGTGGCAGCAGATGCTGTGGCAGCCTGTCGTCGGTCCAACCGAACTGCAGACAGGTCAGGTGTCATGGGTGCTTTGCTTGGAGGATCGAGACCCTGGCGCTTGCTGCGGTTGTCAGATTAAGCTGACGAGCTTGAGGACAAGGCCTTGACAACAGAAGAGCCTGACTGGACTCTCGTCACAGAGGCCCTAGACCCTATCAACTGTTTGTGGGGTCTGATGGCTAACGGAATAGAAGATAAGGCCTGTGAAGGCCCATACCCTGAGCTCCCGCCCGACTTCTGGGAAGAGACAGGATGTCTTGTGGCTGAACCCCCGGAAGGGCTAATGACTGAGGAGGGGCAGAGTCTGACTTCCAGATGGAGGAGGAGGCCTTACCCTTGTGCAGGGAGCATGACCGTGAGTCCGACCTGAACCTCCCCTTATCCTTCTTGTGGTGCTTCCCTGAGTGCTTTTTCTCCTTGGGGGAAGCATCGAGCAGATGACGAGGACATGCTGTGCCCAGAATGTCACTTCTGAATAGCGGCCATTTATTGTTCCAGGAGGTAGGTCTTTAGAGTCTTTAGGTGGTGGATACAAGTGCATTGATTGAAGCTTTAGCAGTGCAGGCAGTCATCTATCTTGTGCTCTGGTCCCAAGCACAAGAGGCAGGCCAAATGGCCGTCCTTTGCAGGAATCTGTTTGCTGCACACACACTTAGCCTTCTGCTGCAGTGAAGATGTAGAAGGCTCGGTAAACATAAAAGAGGCGATCGAATATTTGTGAGCTGAACTGCGCAAAGCATCGAAGAAAATTGTATTTATTTATTTATTTATTTAGCTTTTGTTAACCAGGTAAGTACACTAGACAAACACATGCCTATTTTCAGGTACGACCTGGGAGAGTACAGGAAATCAAAGAACATACAGAGTACAATTTGAAGCAAGTAGGGCAGATACACAGATGTCAAGAGAAGCATAACATACATAGTAAGATATCTCAGGTTAACGACAGTAATCATAGTCAATGTGATAAGGTACAGAGTCACTGACACAACGTCACCAGCAATATATATACAGATATATACAAAATGTACACATTTGCAAGATACATGGGATGAATACACTCAAGTATACTGTGCAGAGGATCAGGCTAATCCGGGAGGGTTAAGACAGTCACATACTGACGAGAGCTTCAAGTGGTTCCACAGGGAGGTGCGTTGGCCCGACTGGGGGGAGGTCCGGACCTGGACAGGAAAGGAGTTCCATAGTCTAGGGGCACATGACGCAAAGTCCCTGTCTCCTATTTTGGTACATGTAGGAGGGACCTTTAGGATAGCAGGGCCCAATGACCTTAGGGGGTAGGTAGCGGGGGCCGCTGGCACAAGGCGCTCCACCAGTCCAGGGGGGTGCCAGTACCCAGTACCTTACCCGTGAAACTGCCCACAAAATTCAAATAATTGGGCGGGGAGAGCCAGTTGAGCTTACTGTACAGATCACAGTGGTGAGTGAGACGAGGGACTCCAAGAGCAAAACGCAGATGTTATTGTAGGCAACGGGCCATCTAGAGAGGTGGATCTTGGAGGTATTGGCAAACAAAAGGAGCCCATAACTGAGAGATGGTAGAAACACCCCTCTAGCCAGTGCTAGGTGAGCAGCCGGAATAAGGTTATTCTTTGCCCTGTAAGCCAGACCCAATTTCCAGTTAACAGCTCTACATGCATTTTGGATATGCTGACCAAGATCGAGCTGAGGGTCAAGTGTCACACCAAGGTATTTGACGGAATCAGTGGTGAGAACAGGAGTGCCATCAATACCCGAGATGAACATAGGAACAGAGGAGGCCTTTAACTTGGCCAGGGAACCGAACAGCATGGCCTGGGTCTTTTTAAGATTTAGGACCAGCTTTGTGGGACGATATCCAGGAATGGACACTCCTGAAACCCTCACTCAGTTGGTGGTTAATGACCCTAATATCCTTGGAATGAGTGAGGATAACAAGGTCATCAGCATACAGGACAGCCCTGCAGGAGGCCGCCGAGGAGGGAAGGTAATTGATGAATATGGAAAAAAGCAGGGGCCCAAGGACTGACCCCTGGAGAATCCCTGAGGACACGGGGGTGACGTCCGAGAGCACCTTACTATATTTGGTCAGTTGCTGCCTTCCGTGAAGGTAGCTGGAGAACCAACTCAGGGCCCGGACAGGACAAGCCCAAAGACCTAAGTTGAGAGCATAGCATGGCAGGGTCAACAAGGTCAAAGGCTTTAGAGAGAGATCAATAAAGATGGCCCCAGAGAGTTTGCCCTGGTCCATAGCAGCCCTTATCCCAGAAGTGACAGAGACCAGCGCAGAGGTGGTGCTGTGCCCTTTTTGAAAGCCATGCTGCGAGGGAGACAGAAGCTCATGAGCCTAGATATAATCCAAGAGTTGTCCCGCCACACCTTTCTCAAGGAGCTTGCTGATGGCAGGCAGAATGGCAATCGGACGATAGTTGTCCGATGGGCAGAATGGCAGTCAACGGGAAGCAGGAAGTGTCCTTGGAGCCGAGATGCTGGGTCGACAGCAGGAAAAGAACAGAGGTAGCACCGGGGAACCGACCCCTTTATACAGTGGCTGACGTCGTGGGCGGAGCCAACGTCGGAGGTGATCCCCCACCTCTCGGACTGCTAGCTAGAAGTTTTCCACAGGGTACTAATGCCTAGTGGCACAGTACTTATTACCTGCTGCAAGAGCTCTATCCTGAAGTGAGATCAATTACTTCTTCCTCCTACCAAAAGGAAAAACAAAAAAAAAAACAACCCTTCCTTCCATCAGCTGCGTCTGACCGTGACACTGCTGGAACCTGGTTGGACCGTGGCTGCATGGAGACATCTTCTCTTTTTTATTTTATATAATTGCTGTGGTAAAATAAAGAAACCCAGCAATTATATAAAATAAAATATGGGGTGATGTGTAAACTCTAATTTTACACACACACACTCAGTGTTGGATGTGGCATCTAACACCTCAGGCATGTATAAAATTCTCATTACACACACCGACCCATACTTTATTCTATTTACTATCTATGAGGAAGGGTGCCGTGGGTGGTAGGCAAGTGATTGCATAGGGAAAAAGTCACTCTGTGTGGTGACACTGGCTTGTTATTCAAGCCCAAAAATAAAATGTCAGCTGAGGGCCCAGTATTGAAGTACACCATGGTCTTCTTTGCACAGTAACTTTATTTGGAAGAGGAAAACATACACAGTGACACAGATAAGATTACTCTGAATTGCTGGCAATGCATTTTGCAAAGTAATTTTCGCCGACCACACATTGCTGCAGTGCAAATCGGAAATTCTACCATTACTTAGTACTACCAGCATAATGTTGCAGTGCCTTGGTGCCTTGGTACACATCAGTAATTTTATACATATCTAGGAGGAAGGGTGCCGCCGCAGGTGGTAGGTGAATGATTGCACAGGGAGCAGACACTTTGTGTGGCGACACCAACGTGTTATTCAAGCCCCAGAAATAACACGTCAGCTGAGGGTCCAGTACTGAAGTACACTGTGGGCTTCTTTGCACAACTACTTTATGGAACTGGAAGGGGAAAACATACACAGTGGCCACAAAATTATCTTAGGCATACTGTGAGCAGGAGAAGGCAACAAAGTTCCCTTCCCTCCAATTCATCCATTGGAATCGTTTAAAAGAAAAAAATGGACTGTTATAAAAAAAAAAATAAAGTCTCAGATCAGCGGAGGGAGAGAGAGAGAGAGAGAGAGAGAGAGAGAGAGAGAGAGAGAGAGAGTGCATGTGTGTGTATATAGACTACATTCTGTTACTGGTTGGTAGCTTAGCTTACCATGTTCAGGTGCGGTTGCACACCACATGCCTTTATATTCTAATAAAATGTAAATTCTCAACAGGGCCAAGGTTCTGCTACACATTTGCTATCCATGCAAACATATGCTGCCATACCACCACCAAGATCCAGGGAATCGGGACGTGCCGAACTCTGCTCACTACAAGTGTAGTATTGACATGCATCACAGATGATTTCTACAGCCAGTTCATTTTTATTACTTATCTTTGTATTTGCAGATGAAAGCCAGAATATTTCGTGCCCCCCTTCCCGTGGTGTTGTATACGCTGGTTCTTGATTTGGTAACCAGGTAGGCCCACTGGGTCCAACAAGCGGCCCCTTTTTCTGCTTACTGATACTTTTTTTCCCTCATATCAGCGCTTACCAGTTGTGTTCAGGATGTTCCTGTATTGCACGTTTCCTTCTGTTTGCGACAAAAGATATCCGTCTGTCCCATTGGGATCGTACTGGTTTAGCTTAGAGGGATTGTACATACCTCAGTCTAATTTGGATTTTTTTTCTACCGTGGGTTCTGGGCACCGGCCAATGGTCAGAAATGGCTTTGGAAATAGAGGTTAAATGTTTAAAATTCCGGCTTGAAGAATGCGTAGTCTTACAGTGTTTTTCATATTTTTGCAGTGCATGTGGGAACAGCAGCAGGCAGGCATAGAAAACATATTCTAGTTCATGCCAGCAGCAGACAGGTACAGCAGAGCGCTTTCTTTCTCTTTCTCTCTCTGTCTCTCTTTCCACCTCATACTGGTTGTAACTTGTTTCTGGCCCCACTGTTTTTTTTTTTTCATTCACTCAAACACCACATGGCGAGTAGACTCACAGCAAGCAGGGGAGTGTAATCACTTAAGCAGTATATGAAGCCTGTCGTGTGGAAAAGGCTGCTCAAATGCTCTCTCCCAAGTAGAAGTGTAACTAAACACCAAAGCAGATCAAGAAACTGCAAATAAAAGTCACATTCTTTGCATTCACTTAGGCAAACCCTATTGATTTACGCTGGGCTGGTAGTTTTTTTGGTCTGGTCTTTCTAAGTGTTGCCACGAGACACGGCAATGAGCTGCTGATTAGTTCACTAATAAGACTCCTATTGAAATGCATAATCTAAAAATCTGATTTAGATCATGATCTAAAAATTCTTCGACTCACCCTTGATGAGATGCTGCCTCATCTCACCAAACTCCTCAACCTCTCACTATGCCTTGGCCAAATCCCTACTATATGGAAGAGGGGAATTATCACTCCCATCCTAAAGAATGGTGATCCAACAGCCCCAGGTAACTATAGGCCCATTACTATCCTTCCCCCCCCCCAAAAGCACTAGAAGAAATTGTGTGGACCAACTCACTGAATACCTGGACAAATATAGTCTCTCTGCCATGAGCAACATGGTTTCAGAAAAGGGCACAGTACTACCACGGCCCTACTTGAATTTACATCATACATTCATGAAGCTCTTGAACAGGGGTCAACAGTAGGGGCAATCTATGTTGATTTGACTAAAGCATTTGACACCGCAATCATGAGCTACTTCTCCACTCACTTGCATCCCTCCATGTTGCCCGGAAACTATCTCTTGGTTCAAAACTATCTTACTGATAGAACACAGCAAGTAAAATTAGCAACACACTCTCCTCCAAGCAACCAGTTCTAGCTGGTGTCCCTCAAGGAGTCAATACTTGGCCCACTGCTTTTCACTCTCTTTCTGAACTCACTTCCCCAAGTCTGCAGTGGAAAGCTTTTGCTATATGCAGACGATGCCGTACTATATCGGAAACACACCAACTTCATCCATCTCCAAAATACCCTTCAAGGCTGTTTCCGAGAGCTTGAATATTGGTTCACCGACCACTGACTAATACTTAACTACAACAAAACAAAATATATGATATTTGCACACCGCCAAAACCCCCTCAGTAACTCCCAACTTACGATCGCAAACTCTCAGGGTACCCACATTGAACAGGTCACACATTTCAAATATCTTGGTATCACTCTAGACACATCCCTCACCTACCACCACCATATTAAACTCCTCTCCTCCTCAGTTAACACCCAACTTGGCATTCTTTACAGACACAAACACTGCCTTACCCCACAGGCTCTACGGCTGGCTGTTTCATGCTCAGTCCTTTCATTGGTCGATTATGGAATAACTATTTACGGCGCTGCTGACCAATCAGCCCTAAGCAGCATCAATATAGCACTCAACAAAGCCTGCCACATGGTCACAAGCAGTAATAGACAAACCCATACTTGTCTGCTCTATAATCAAGCGGCCTGGTTAACCCTTGAAGGGAGGCTTAAATACCAAACCTGCCTCCAAGCCAAAAAGATCCTTATGAAACTCACCTAATTGTCTACACACCTCATCCAACCAGCCCCCATAGGGTACCCCCAGATGGCTGGCTGGGACCTCTCCATACAGTTCCCCACTGCAGGACCTCTCTAGGGCAAAGGTCCTTCCGTATCCTGCTCCCCTCTGGCTTAACAATCTACCATCTTCCATCTTACTCGTCCCTAATCTAGGCCAATTTAAAACCGGGATCAAGAGGCTTCTTCTTAACTCTGAGACCTGTAGCTGTTTCCATCATTCCCCTAGGTTGTCAGTCACCTGTGCCACCACACCGTTATGACCATTTCAACCCTCAGATGTTATCTGTGCTCTCTCAATACCTTATACTGTGAACGTTGAACACTTGTAATGTCCTGTTTGGACATCTCTGTACAAACTGTTCTTTATGTAATGTCCTATTGCAACTGACGTGTAGCCTTTGCTTATGCTACGATTCTGAACATTTTGTCAAAATGTAATGTTTCTGTCTTGAAAACTTTGTACAATCTATATTGTTGTAATGTTCTGTCATGACTGACGTGGAGCCTTTGCAAAGGAGTCTTTGACTCAAAGGTTGTAATTCCGCGAAATTTTCAATAAATAAAATAAATAATAAATATCCAGTGTCTTGCTTTTGTTATCCAAGATGTAGAACAGTTTATAGAAATAATTTCATTTAGATTAATGTATTGCACAACCACCATTCCCCAATCCCCGCACACCACCACAGGCCATACAATCCCAAACGACACGCAGTTCATCTCACTTTTAAAGATATGCCTAATTATTATAGAAATATATCAGAATATCAAATCACATTTGTTTTAAGAGCTGTTGCAACCCCAACTACAAACTGAATCTACAGCCAACCTTGACACAGCAGCATTTCATTCAGATTAACTATAGAATAATTCATGGGAAAGTGTGGTATACTAGGATTTTATGCACACCTGAGGTGTGTGATGCCTCAAACCCAGAGGGCGAAGCCCAAGGGGTTTATCTGGGCATCACACATGAAGGGTGTGAATAAAAATCAGAGTTTAGGCACTTCCCCACATTTTTTATATTAACTTGTTTCTACGGGAAGCAGCAGTGACGTTTCAATCTCTGGGCAGCAGTAGTGAAGTTTCTGTCTGTGTGCCCATTGATTAGTACAGTAAGAGTTAGAAGAAGAAGGCTATTTTTTGTGTTGTGCCCCCCCCCCAAAAAAAAACACTGACTTCTTGTGAAACATCAGCGCTCAGGTATTCTCCAGGGTCCCAAGAAAGCTGGCACTCAGGGAGACGCTGCCGGTTTTCAGATCGCTGCTGCAGCTGCTCTCTTCGCTGATCATGGTGGGGACACTGTGCCTGTGCGACAAGCTACCCCTGTCTCCACCACTCAGTCCATCATGCAAACTCGTTGACCACCTCCCATTGGCCAGATCAACCGATGGCAGGCAGTCACGTGATGGTGGAAGATGTACGATAGCGACAAGAGCCTTGAGAGGTGGTTGGAAATAATAGAAGATTTTAGGAGGTTTGCTTATTTTTTGTTTTGTTTATTAGAAAGTGTCCAGGACTAAAAGAAAGCCATTGTGAGAGAAGAAACTATGCCCAGCTTTTCTTTCAATTAATTAGCGGAGATGTCAGTCACTCATGCTGGCAGTTTTTCTGAGGGAGTGGAAACGAATGGCCAGTGCAAGGACAGTTTCTCGGACACTTGCTCAGGTGCGCTCATAGCTATTTTTTTAACCATGGTTTACGGAACTCTGTAATTTACATGTGCGAATTAAGGAGTTTGTAGAGCACTGCCAGCGGTGGTTAACTGACCATAACCAGTAAATATACTTTTATACATCTTGGATAACCACAGCAGTGATATTTTATCATGCATTTCACGGAAAGTCTTATTAGTGTCAGCAGTTTATTGCCATGACTCCTGGCAACACTTAGAAAGACAAAAAAAAAAATTACTGAAGGGAATGTGACTTATTTACAGTTTCTCAATCTGCTTCGGTGTTTAGTTACATGTCTACTTGAGGGAGAGCACTTGAGCAGCCTTTTCCACATGACAGGTTTCATATACTGCTTTGATGACAGTGCGTCAAGTGGTTATTACACTCCGGGTTAAATTGGGCAGCAGCCTACAGGAACTCAGTTCCACCACCTCTTACAAAATGACATGACAGTTTCACCACCTCTGTCATTTTTATGTTTCCTTGCCCGTGTGCAAGAAACATCTTGGGGCAGAATGACATTTGAGAGGTGTGTCAGGGATGAATCCAGTGCAGAGCAATCTACAGTGGGCTCGACCCTGACAGACCAATGACCACACAAGCAGAGAGTGATAGTGGTTGGAATTTCACAGCGGAGAAACGGTCGCACTTGAAAAAAAATGAAGTGCTCCAATGAGACAGTGTTTCATTACTTTCATTTGCATAGCACCAGCATGCATGCAGACAGCTCTCGACAGCCACCTTATCTTCCCATTTTCCCCCACTGACTGTACACACATGAAAGAACAATTTCCAATCCAAGTAAAAAACAAAGAAACATAAAAAGTTATACTGTATCGCACAGAGCCTGCAGAAAAACAAAAGGGGGTACCAGGCTGCTAGCTCTCTTCCTCAGTACCACACTCACCGCTCGGCTGGACCGGTGGATAGTCATCTTTACCTTGCCGTAGGCGCCTTTGCCCAGTGTCTGCAGGAATTTGTGGCGGTGCTTCAAGTTGTGCTTGTGGAGGTGCTGCTTTACCGCCTGATTCTTCAGCAGCAGTCCTGGCTTTGGGGCTTTGCTTAACACAGGCAGCCAGGCTAGGCGACGTGCAGGGAGCAGAATCCATCGCTGGTTCAAAGTACTGGGGGTAGGATTCAAACTCACAGACATGTGCCACTTCGTTACTTTCTTCTTGTCCTTTTGTGTATTACAGAGATCAACTGGGCAGGGGTTGCAAGGTGCAGGCTGGGGTTACTGCAGCAGAGATGCGCGCCAATATTGACATGTCCATGAACGTTCTGAAGTACTGTTAGATTCCCAATATGTTAGCCCAAATCTGAATGCCTGACATGGTCAGAATCCCATGCTTAAATTCCAGACTCTTTCATTCCCAGTTACTAAAATCCCAACGCAGTCGCTGAGCTGTAATGGCAGTACACAATCTTTCTTTGCCCGTCATTCAAAGCCCACCACTGTTTCGTTGCCCAAATACATTATATAACAGAACTAGTGTTCTCATCAAAGAAGGCAGCAGAACAGGAAAACACAAACACAGGTCACACTGTGTTACTTTGCAACTTTTTTTTAGTTAAGAGTCGGGGTACCAGGTGCTGGTAGCCCCCCGACTGTTCTGTAGTGCACACTCTTTATTTTGTTTTGAAGGCAGCAGGCAAGAGTTAAGGCAGCAGTTTGGATCATGGAGCCTGGTTGCTCCCTTCTGCTCCCTACCTTGAACTGCTGGTGAGGTTTTGCAGAAACATCCTACATGAGCCCATAAATTCAACTGGGATGCCAGCTGTCACCGTGTTCATTTCACAAAACAAAGTGTGTGTTACAGAACAGCTGGGGACTCCCCCCTTCCACCCTGCACCTGGTAGTCAGTCTCTTAGGAAAAAAAAGATGCAAAGTAACAGACTGAGCCCTGTGTTTGTGTTTTTCTATTCTGCTGCATTCACACATGGTGCCTTCTTAGTTGAGAACACTAGTTCTGTTAACAAAAAGTACTGGGTCAAAGGAACAGTAAGCGTTTTATTTCACAAGAGCGATTTATTTAACAGAAAGTATTTGGACCAAGAAACAGTGGTGGGCTTTGAACGATAGCAAAGGAAGTTCTATAATTTCACCTGAGCATTTTATTAAATAGAATTTTGTTCACTGCCGTTACAGCTACAGTGACCGCGTCAGGATTTTAAAAATCAGGCTTTACAGAGTCTGGAATTAAGGTGACGGGATTCTGACCATGTCGGGCATTCAGTGTCAGGCTAACAGATGTCGGGACTCTAAGAGTTGGGATATCATAACAAATCCCTCTCGAGTTGCAGAAACCCCTGTTTTACCAAATGTACTCGGCTTGTCCCCGTGCTTTATTTTTCTTGTTGTTGTCTTGCCAAAAAGGGCGGTATTGTTACACATACATGACCATTACAGGCACTCAGCTTCATTTATAAATTCCCAATGTTTGGGTAGTGCAGTTGAGGGCTAGCAACTGGTGAAAATTTACTACGTACTATATTCTCCTCTACAAAGTACAAAAAAAATCAATCTTAATTGGATCAAGAAATGCAAATTTTAAACTTTTGTGAAGCAGTAATCACATGACGTGTGTGTGTGTGTGTGTGTGTATTCTTGGGTGAGACATATTTTCAAATGCAATTTCCATCTCGTACATACAGCAACCCTCCACACACATGAACGTTCAGTTTTAAACTATTATACATTACGTTTAACAGCATGAGTCAGAAGATCTTGAAAGTATGAAGAGTACACTGATACACTGAGCAACAATGTGGTCAATTCAAGCTGACAGGGTGAGTTAGACCTGTGACCTTTTTTTTCCGTGCGATGTTTATAGTAATACCATTAGAGAGAGACATGATAAGACTGACTGCTATGATGCACAGAGAATTTATGAAATGGTGTTCCTATCATAAAAGTCATGTGCCTCAGTATAAGGTGTCTTTCTCTCAGTATCACTCTATGTACCTGCGTTGCTGTAAAAATGAAACATAAAAGGGATATCTCTCTAGTTATCGTTCTATGATTGAATTGCAGCAAGAATAACAAGTTCTAGCCAGAGCCCATAGGGCTGTGAAAAGCTACCAAATTACCAAAGTTATTTTCTTGTTGGTGTCATATAGTGCTGTTTAGTCACAATCAAAAACTGCCATGCTGCTAAATCAGTCCTCTTAAATTTATTTAGTCAGAGTAAATACTGCTGGTGTGTGTCTGTGTGCACTCCCAGATTAAGTTTGCCTTTGTCCTGTAACTGCAGGGCTAGGGGTTAAAAGAACAATATCCAATCCAAGTAAAAAACAAGGAGACATAAAAAGTTATACTGTATCACGCAGAGCCTGCAGAAAAACAAAAGGGGGTACACCAGGCTGCTAGCTCTCTTCCCCAGCACCACACTCACCTCCTACCCCCGTTTTCCTTTGTTTTCATGTAGATCATTATTTCCAATGGAAGCCAAATTCCTCTGTTTTCCCATATAACTAATGCAAGTATATGAGAAGAATTTCCCCGCAGATGGCTCCAAATCCCTGTTAGCAGAGTTCCTTACCATTTAGATAAAATACCTGACATTCCCTACAAGCTTAGTTAAAGGAGAACTGCACTGAACCTGTGAGTAATGTTTCCTGTAGAAGCTTTTTTTCATATAGTGTGTCCCCTTCTGTTTCTGCCCCATTTTTGCTGGCCTTTTAGTTAACCCATTGGATATTTATGGGTTACACACTGCTGCAAAGTGCCATCTAAGAATTGTATGATGTTGTTTATGTCCCCATGACCCTAAGAATTCTAAATTAGAACACAGATGCGTTGTACCAACAATGTAAGTTTTTGACAAGATCATACTGTTCTAAAATTTAGCAGTGTCAGTGGTTCAGTAGGTAGCACACTCGCCTCTGAGGCTGGGAGATCAGAGGGCTGTGGGTTCAGTTCCCACATCTGGCACTTGGGTTAATATCCCAATACTGACACTATAGTGCAGCATGAGAGGGGTGCTGCACTTCTGAGGTGCCGTCTTTCGGATGAGACGTTAAACCGAGGTCCCATCTGCCTGGATTGGTGGTAGTTCAGGTGGATGTTAAAGATCCCATGGCACTTATCGAAAAGAGTAGGGAATTTCCCGGTGTCCTGGCCAAATTTCCCTCATTCACTAAAAAATACCACCAACAGCTTAATCTGGTTCAAATTCAGTTGCTTACCATCTGTATCCTCCCCGGTCGCCCTGAAAAGGGACTTCTAGGCCCAGTGGGCTTACTGGGTCAACAAAATTCAACAAACAACAACAAAATGGTCAATGCCAGCGGTGTGTGAATCAGAAACTCTCACTGAATTTACCAAAAGGCCAGTTAAGATTAAGCAGTAACAAAATGAGAACTAGTATTTTAAAAAACAACATCTACTTCTACAAAAATGCATGTTTACTGATTCAGGGCAGTTCTCCTTTGAGATATTAACAGCCCAGTCTAAACTGTTCACTATTTATGGGGCTGGCAGTATAGCCTAGAGGTTAGAGTAATGAGTTATAAATGAACTTTGTACATCCAGCATTCAGACATGGGTTTGATTCCCACACCCTCCATTTCCATACTGTGTGGTTCAGAGTAAGTCACTTAATCTCCCCAGTGTTCCTGGGTTGTCCCTAGAAACAAGCACCTATGCCTAGTTGGCCTTCCCTGGTTACCAAAAGAAAAAAATACATAAATTTATTAAATTATATTTATTAACTGTAAAGAAACATTAAACTCCAGTACACAGATTCCAGATACATGCAATAACCAACCTCCCTACTCCTAACGGATTCCATGTAACTACTCTATCCCTCTCTGTAAATCTGTTTTTTTTTTTTCTCCTTTTGGTTTAGTTTTGAAACTGTTTGTCTGGAGGATGGAAACAAAACACTTTTACACTGGCCTTCTGTTGCGCAGGAGGGAATGCTGACTCAAACAGTGTAGCTGAGCCTAAGACCGTAAATCCTAGACAAGAGATGAGCAGTCTGCGTCACATGGCCCATCCCAAAGCAGGCTTATACACACACACACACACACACACACACACACACACACACACTTAAAAGCACTTTCCACTTGACACTTCTGACTCCAGAAACAGCAAACAAGCACAAAGCACCTCTTTTGTTCTATGTGTGCCTGGGCAACTGGACTTAATTAACTCTGTCACACTAGTTTATGCTTACTTTTTTATCTGTTTAAAGGGCAAGATCCTTCAGGCCAAAAAAAGTGATGGGGCTACAGCCCTCCCCCTGCAGTTCTTATGTGTGCACATAGGAATAAAACAGCTCACAGACTGCAGGTCCACTGTCTGTAATCTGACACTGTAGACTACAGACATCTTGTAAAGAGTTAACCCCAGGTTGCTGAAAGACATAGAACACATCTATTAGACTGAGCTGGACAGATGTCAGAAACAGTTTAAAAAGTGTTTTTTTGGTTAATATCCTGAGAAGTTCTGAGGCACAATACAGTACCAACCCCTCTCCCTTCAGATGCCTTTAACATAGAGCTGCAAATAGCAAAAATCAGAGGGGAAGTGCACTACTTTGCAGCTGTGGAGGAATACTTCCAAATGTCTAAAAAGGGAGTTCCACGAAAAGCCATTTAGAACTAGTCTGATCGATGACAGAAGGGCTGTAGGCTCAGCCCACAGCCCTAAAAATGAAACGGGCACATAACTCTCTTTGTCCCACTTTTGTTCAACTTGAATTGATATCATGTTGAAAAAGTAGACTGCTGCAATTTGTTTTGTTTTTTTTTGGCCTGAGCAAAATCACCACACATCTGCCTTCAGGCTGTAATATACTGTCAGTCTAAATGAATAGGAGTACGTATGCGTCTGTTGATCGGATTAATGACTGGCAAATCAGGAGTTATGGTACAGGCATGCACAAACATATACGCGGATTCACACTAATAGATACATTGCACACACACATATCAGAGTGTGAACATTTATTACAGTAAAACCAAGTGAAATTCGGTTACTCTAAAGCAATCAAACAAGCTGTCAGGTATGCATACATATAATAAGGGTAAACTGCTCAGTTACAGATGCTGTGAGATAGATACCTGTGTTATTTCTAGTGTGTGTGAGTGTGAGTGTGTGCGTGTGACTAGATGCAAAAAAAAATAAAAAATACGCTAACATCCTGTACAGAATGACTGCTACACATAAGCCTTATGGTGACAGTGGAGTCTGTGTGGACATGTGTGAGTTGGGGACTACAATTTTAAACATCCTGGGCTGGATATTCAAAAGGGTTGCGCCATGTGCAAGTCCAAAATTGCGCCATTCTGCGATATTCATCAGGAGGCAGTTGCGCCCCCCCAAGTCATGCTGAGCAACAGCGCAATGCTAATGAAGGCATGCTCAACCGGAGGGGGAGGAACCATGCATAAACTGCACAGCCCGAAATTCAGCCGGGCTGTGCAGAGTTGTGCAGGTGCAACCCTCTCATCCTGCGCCTGCACAACTTTGAGCCAAAAAAATAAGGAGTAAGTCGAGGGCCACCCACAGGTGAGCTGCCGCATTGCAGGATGCAACATAGCAGCTGCCAGCTGTGGGTGGCCCTCCACTTCTTCCCTGTGCCCCCCCTGCATCCCGATCACGGGCATAATAGTAACCCCCCCATAGCTTGATCGGGGCAGAACAGAACTGAACAACCCCCACTGGCCCGATCGCGGGCAAACTAGTAATAACCCCCGACTGGCCCAATCGCAGGCAAAACAGTAGTAACCCCCGACTGGCCCGATCGCAGGCAAAACAGTAGTAACCCCCGACTGGCCCGATCGCTGGGCATAACAGTAGTAACCCCACTCCCCCCACTAGCCCGAACGCGGGCATAACAGTAGTACTCCGACTGGCCCATTCAAGGGCAAAACAGTAGTAACCCCCCGACTGGCCCGATTGCAGGCATTACAGTAGTAACCCCACCCCCACTAGCCTGATCGTAGGCAGAACAGAGTTCAACCCCCAAAGACCAATATCCCTGGTGGTCCAGTGGACATGAAGCCTGATCGTGGGCATTAGAGTCAACCCCCCAGGTCCAAGTACCCTGGTGATCTAGTGGCCCCCATCCCCCTCCCACCCACGGAGCCCTCCACCTCCCTTCCTGGACAAACCAAAAGTGACACTGTCTTGGAGAAAATGACTACTGCCAGGTCTTTATTTACACAGTCATGCATTTAGAGAAGGCATGCCATACACAGATAGGGAATCTCTCCCCAGATTTCATTAGCCCTCTGAGGATCACCTCTCCCCCAGTAGAAAGTGCCCCTTATGCAGACAGCAGGGACCTGTGTACACCAGGGATTGCTTGGTACAGTAGAGTATGAAGGTGAGCATAACAATGGAGTACTGTAACCATTTGGCACAGAGTGGGGTAAGGGCAGAGGGTGGCACTGTTACAGGGTACTACTTGCCATAAAAAGTACTGCTAGCTGGAATTGGCAATTCTAAATAGTATATCTAGATTAAAATGTCTGTTTCAAAAAGATAAGGACCACTTGGCCCACCTAGTCTGCCCATTTTCCCATCCTACTATAACACTGCAGACTCGGCTTGATCTCTAGCTTTACTACACTCCCTACCTGTGATGTTCCCTTATACCTATCCCATTCATTCTTGAAGCCCATTACCATTTTTGCTCCAATCACCTTCACTAGGACACACCACTCTTTCTGTGTAGAAGTACTTCGTCACCTCTCCACTGAGTCTCCCCATATTTTCCTGAAAAATGCTTCCCTCTTGAACTTCATTCATACCTGTGAGGTATTTGAATGTTTTTACTGTGACACCTTTAACAATGCAGACATGGTGTTGGTGTCAGCTCCTGCCACACATCCTTACTTTTACCATTTTTGCCATTCCTTCTCTTCCTTTATTTCAAATAATACAATACACCCCTGACACATACACCATGCAAGGAAACATTCGGCATTAACAAATGCTTGTTCTCCTTTGACTTCTACAAGAGAGTTCCACCACCTAAAGATAACAGTTCCGCCACCTAGAAATCTCAATGTGAGAGTTCCCCCCTCCTAAATATTTCCAATGTAACCACTGATTACACTCCCCTGCCGGCCGTCAGTCTGCCAAGTGGTGTTTAAATGAATAGAAAACAAATCACAGTGGGGCCAGAAACAAACCACAATCAGTATGACCTGTGGAGGGATGGGAGAGCACTGTGCTGTACCCCTCTGCTGTCAGCACTCTTTCTATACCTGCCTGCTGCTATTTTGTGTCTGTGAGTGAGTACAAACTTCAAATATTCTATTGGAGTCAAGGCTCAAGATCTGTCCTAAGAAAAGTGTTTTTGGACTGCACATCTACCAAATCACTTGGCCTGCTGTTTTATGAATGTTGTCCGAGTGACACCCAGACCTTTCTAAATTTATCAGCAGCAGCACTCCTGTAAAATGTCTTGATTGTAGTAAACCTTCTGGCCTTTTCTTTGAAATGTTATTCCCCTGGAAGACAATTAAAAGATGTGTGTTGGATGTCGATTGAAAGAAGATAAGCAGCAAACAATTATTGCAGCTTTTAGAATGTTCTGTCATTTTGTACAAGAAAAAAGGGCACACTAGCATTTATCAAGTATGGGCTTAGTTGAATAAAGAAAATTGTCTCCGTTCTTTACAGGTACTGAAAAAATTTTCTTTATTCTACCTATCCCACGCCCGAATTTGCTAAACATTATTGTGACCTTATTTTCTTGTGCAAACACAATTTCTAAAAATCTGCAGTAGTCCTTTGCTTTTGATCTGATCAAGTAGACTTTATTAACTCTCTTGTAAATGCTTCTAATGTAGCATCTTGAGCTGCTGCAAAGCAATATGTCTTTGCCACCAGTCCTCTTTACTTGATCTTTCTGGTCTGCTACCCCTAGAGCATGTGATAAATTAATACATCCATTGCCAACAATGCCCCCTTTCCTGGTGCTTCAGCCTGAACCCTGAATCAAAATTCCACATACAACCCATTAAATATTTGCAGTATGTTGCAGAGTTCATAAACTTAGCCATGTTCTAAATAAGTGAGTTCTGAATATATAATCTGTTATTTTGCTGTCGAGTTTCTTAATTAAAGGGTTCAAGTGTTGTTTTATTTCTTGTTTCCGGCATGTAACCTTTTTGACCTTCATTACATGTATAAGTAAATCCTGACTTTTACCAGTTTTGCCTCTCTCCCTTTATTTCAAATATCACAATGCACACCTGACACATACACCATGTAAGGAAATATTCAACACTGACAAATGCTTGTTTTAAAGTGTCTTCCTCCAGGACTTGTCAAGGGCTAATGTCCCTAACACCACCACCGCCAAAATGTTCCCTTAGGGGAGTGAGAGGGTCCAGATCATCCTACTGCACTATATTTAGCAAACAATGGGTAAGGGTGGAACACTTGAAAGTATACCCATCTCAGGGGCTAATCAGAGCAATGAAGCACTGAAAAGGAGCAGGGAATTCCCAGCTTCCCCCCACAAAGCAGGGTAGCTAGCGGGGTAAACACCAAGGTAGAGAGGTCAATAGGGAGCAGGACAGGGGTAAATGGAGAAAAAGGCAAAGGCAGTAAGGACAGAAATGGGGCTAAAAAGGGTACGGCCATCAAAAAAGGGAGGAGGATGAGTACCAATCCCCATAGTCTAGGTAAAAAGTTTCCTGAACTTGTGGCCCTGATGGAAGAGGGATGCCTGGATATCATGGCAGTCACAGAAACATGGTACACAGAGAACCATGACTGGGATGTCAACATACCAGGGTACACAATCTGCAGGAGAGACAGGGAGGGTAAAAGGGGGGTGGAGTAGCTCTCCACGTAAGGGAAGGGATCAACGCAACAGCACTAAAGGGTAAACAGGGAGGAGATGTGACACTGTGGGTCACCTTGGAAACAGGAAATGGCACCACAATCCGCACAGGGGTTGTATACAGACTCCCATCTCAGGGGGAGGAAATGGACATGGAAATGATAGAAGGCATCCTAAGAATGGCAGAAAAAGGGGAGATATTGTTGATATGGAACCTGCATATACCGGATGTTAACTGGAGCACCTCTGCTGCAGCCACATCCAAGAGTAGGGTCATTCTCAATGCCCTACAGGGGTCATGCATCAGACAGCTAGTGTTGGAACCCACTTGGGAGGGAGCAATCTTAGACCTGCTACTCTCAAATGGGGACAGAGAGAGGATCTCGAATTTAGAAGTGGGTAGCCATCCGGGAACAAGCGACTACCAAACAGTGAGGTTCACAATAAACACAGCCGTAGAGTCAAGCCATACAAAAGCGAGGGTACAGGACTTTAGGAGAGCTGACTCTGGCAAAATGGGACAGTGCCTAAGGAATGCATTAGTAAATGGGCAGGAAGGAGGGGTGGAGGAGCAATGGGGAAAAATCTAAACTCAAGGAAACCACTTTGGGGCAATGTGGCCCACCCGGTGTCTGAAATGAAAATAACAAAAATCACTGGGAAGGGTCGTGCTCCAAAAATACCTCAGTACCATGCACACAGATTTGGAGATAGGCGACCCACTCACCACTTAAAGTTTTAGGAAAATGAACACCAGAATATGTCCAAGAATAATCATCAAGATTTATTCCTCCTCCTCCTCCTCATCAACGTTTCACAGTATCACATACTGCTTCTTATTTCATTTATAAAATCAACATCTATTTATGAAAGATTCACAGGACTAACCTTGTGTTTAATTTGTATAATTGAAAATGTAAATACTACCATACAATCAGGGTTAATTATCATCATTCAGAAAAAACAGTTTCAAAGCAAAATAAAATAAATGTCATTATGGGTTCAAAAAGCTCCAGTGTCTGCTGGAAGAAGTTAACATATTGATTTTATTTAACTATGTGTCAACTTCTTTTATCTAAAGTTACGCATCTTAGTAGAGCAGCCTACCTTTATCGTGTTTGATCAGGCAGGGTAGACACCAAATCCAAATATGTTCTCTGCTGCCCCCAGTGAATGATCCGAGTCTACGGCTGCCGTTCCAAAACAAAAAAACGCTGGTTGCCAAACAAAATACAGTGACCTCATTTAATCTACTGTAAACAACAGGAGGTATGTTTCTATTTAACTCAGCGTCCTTTGGGGAAAAACTCTGATCTGTTACCCTTCCCCCCCATTAGCCGGCTGCATGCTAGATACTCGTCAGCACATCCCTTGGCCGTCTTGGCTGCCAATAGTTGGACCACATCGGCATAGTCAAAAAAGGGAGTATTTGGAGACTAGTTCACAGCATATAGTGAGCGGGAAGTTGTCCTTATTACTGTATAAAGCACTGAGTTCTGGGCAGAACTTAGTATGGATAGCACTGAAGTGATTGTCAAAGTCCAATTTGCTGCTGAGCCAAATACCCAGGTATTTGAAGGCTAGGACTGCCTCAAGTTGGGTGTCATCTAGGGTATGGAAGGCAGGGAGAGATGGGAGCTTTGCTAATTTTTGTCAATGCCTAAATGCAGGGATACTGGGGTTTTTTTTTGTTCATTGTGAGTTGGTGTACTTTGAACCAGTCGAGCACATTCAGAAAGTCGTGCTGGAGAGGAATCTTAGCTGCAGCAGTTGTCTGGGCGGAGGTGTAGATGATGGTGTCATCAGCATACATGTGTACATCTGAAGACATGTAGGCTGAGGGAGGGTCACTTAAAAAGATGGAGAATAAGACTGGACCAAGGATGGAACAAAATTCTTAAAGTACTGTAGAACGCTGGACCAGGTTGGGGTGCTCGGATAAATGCAGAACCCAAACTTCTCAAACAGTCCAGCACTCACCACTATCAAAGAAAACGCAGCTCGCTGAAGTTCCATAAAAGTGCAAAATTTATTGAAGTGCCAATGATCAGCACGCCTTCACTAGTTTCGAACCAGCATTCTTTATCAAAAGGATGGAATCTTGGGGGACACCGGTCAGGATGGGGAAGGGGGACAGTATACTGCCTGTGACGCACTGCCACCTGCTTATTGTTCTATTGTATAATATTTGCATTATAAATAAATTTGTCTGAGACTGCCTGGAACACAAGCTAGCCAGTGTGTAAGAGACTTGACCTTTGACCTCAAAAGTGTCAGTGTGAGTGAAGCAGCTGGCTGTCATGACACTGGCCAGTGAAACCAATAATTAAAGACTTCCTTCCAGTGGGACAGTTTATTACCCCTTATAACCTGCTCCTGCTTCTGAAGCTGGAAACTAAATTTGAATTGTAGGACCCTAGCAGGAAGGGAAGTCATTTGGCTGATCCTTTATGGTTTTCTCACCTAGCAGAGAACTAGTGACAGATTGTGGGGCTATGAAACATCAAAGGGAATATTTTGACCGAACAGACTCATATTTGGGGAAATTGCTAGTTGCTGATTTTCACAGTAGTAACATACATCCTTGTGGATATCCATACTCAGATTACAGATTCATCACAGATCTTACAGTGACCTCATGGATGACATCACCAGGAGGTGGAGAAAACTGACCTTTGAATATTGCTTGCATCTGAGAAGTGTGCAGAAGGACTCTCTGAAAATCAAAGACACACTTAGTCTGTGGACTGGTAACTGGGCACTTTAGAAAAATATAATTCAGCTGGAACTTTAAGTATTTTGCAGGTGTTTTGTTTGTTCTGAAATTTCCCAATTATTTTATCGACTGTAAGATAATAATATATTTGTACTGTGTTTGATATTTTACCTATTTTACACATTTTTAGTAAACAATATTTTCCTTGAAATTCTCCCTGTGTGTTCTCAGTTTTTTTTTTTTGCATGTGAATGCTGAACCAGGGTTTAATTTTGACAGCTGTTAAGGGCTTGGATGTGTTACTGATCTTGCTAAAGGTAAGAATATACCTAGGTCTCATATTGAGTCATAAGGGTACAACTGGAGAACCTGGCTGAGTGCCCCGGGTGAAGGATTATATTGCATTTCCCCAAATATAGTATATGTCTGAACCTGTTAACTGGGTATGCTAGCACAAGGTTTATATTTGACCCCAGGACTCGAGACTGGTAGGTGATTCAGACCCAAAACAAACAGGAGGGTTACCCTGTTTGTCTTCTGTTCACACTATTGCACTTCGAGGTTGGCACTGTGGGAGCAGAGGGCCTAACCTGCGGAGCACGTTTGTGACAGATTTGGTTGGCAGCGGTGGGATTTGAAAGTATTTGGTAACATGAGCATCAACAGTCCAGTGAGTCAGATTAATACTGTACAGCTCAAATGCAAAATAAGGCAGTGATTTTTTTTTAAAAAGTAGATAGAACTATATCATTGTGCTTACAGTCTAAGTTCCCTACCTGTTTTATTTTTTTTCGGGTGCAAGTTAGTGTAGCCGTAGTTAGGGAAGAAGATGGTTTCCAACTACAGCAAGCACACTGCAGACCAACTGAGGCAGTTGTGCCAAGAGAAAGGAGTCCAGCATGAGGATAGAGTCAAAAAGCAGCATCTCATGGAGACTCCTGTGGCAGCCGATGCCCAAGACCTCAAGTCACAGTCTATGACTGGGAAGGACCAAACCTTGAGTGTGGAGGGGCCAGGGTCCAGTGCAGTGTTCAGATCCAGTGAGGAGGACAGTAGGACCAATGCAAGCCAAGGGCCACAGCAGCAGGGGAAGGTCACCAACATTCGGCAGCCAGAAAGGCTCCGGCTGCAGATGGAGTTGCGGAGAATGGAGCTGGAGTTCCAGAAAGAAGAGAGGCAAGAGCAGCGAGCCGCAGAGTAAAGAGAGCGAGAGGCTGAGTGAGAATGGCGAGAGGCTGAGTGAGAACAGCGAGAGCAACGAGAGGCCAAGTGAGAAGAGCGACAACTTCAGTGAGAAGCTGAGCAAGAAGAACATGAGCACCAGAGGCATCATGAACTGGAGAAGCTACAACTCCAAACACCAGCACCAGAGCAGGTAAGTGGCCTGGGTTTAACTGGAAGTACAGGACTGGGTTACAAAGTAAATTCTAAATTGATAGCTAAATTTAAAGAGGGGGAAGATATGGATGCCTTTTTAAATTCCTTTGAAAAAGTATGTATTCAGGCAAATATTCCTAGAGAGTCCTGGAGCTTCCAGCTATCCCTGCTACTTACCGGGAGAGCTTGGAATGCATTGTGCCAAATGGACAATGAGGACTGTAATGATTACAGTAAACTTAAAGCTGCACTTTAAAAAAAGTATGATTTGAACGCAGAAGCATACTGAGTTAAATTTTGTGTCTCCAGGCTGAGTTGGCCAGGATTTGCGGGACCTCCTCTCCCACCCAGGGACCACCAGGACCACTGCCATTGCCTCAGAGGTTGACAAGAAAGAGGAGTGGTTGGACCTCAGTGGGCTCAGGGACAGTGAGGGTGGTGGAACAGAGGTGCATCCCTCCAGTTGTACCTCTCCACAATTCATATGCCATTCTGGCAAAGTGTGGTTCCTCTATGGAGACACCCACAGTGGAGACCAAGGAGGATGCTGGGAACCTCCACAAAGGAGACCCACAGGAGGGTGGCATGAGACCCCACAGGGGAAGGAAACAACTCCTAGTGGGGGACTCCATTGTTAGGAAGGTAGAACTGGGGGAGGAAGGGGAGAGGGATGTAAGGTGCCTGCCTGGTGCCATGGCTTGGAGGGACAGGGAGTGAATCCTCAGGATCGCCGGATCAGCTGCACAGGGGAGGGAGCTGGATGTCATTGTCCACCTAAGGACAAATTACCTGGCTAAGAAAGGGATCAGAGCAGTGCAGGAAGCGTTTGTGGAGTTGGGGAGGGGCCTTAGACAAGTAGCATGCACGGTAACCTTCTCGGGAGTGCTGCCTGTCTATGGCGCGGGTGAGGTAGGGTGCTCCACACCATGGGGTTCAATCAGTGGTTGAAAAACTGGTGCAGAGCTCAGGGATTTGGCTTCATTGGGGACTGGCGGTCCAACTGGAAAGATGTGGGCCTATACTGACGTGATGGTCTGCATCTGTCCAGGAGGGAAACCAGGATCCTAGGTGATAGGTTTAAATGCTTCATTGGTAAGCATTTAAACTAGCCAAGGGGGAGGCACTGGAGAGGAGCAGGGAAATCCTAGCCCCCCCCAGAAAATCAGGGTACTAAGTGAGGTAAACACCAAGATAGAGATGTCGATAGGGAGAAGGGCGGAGGTAAATGGAGAAAATGACAAACGCAATGAGGACAGGGATGGGGCAAAATGGGGTAAGGCCATCAAGAAATGGAGGGTACTGAGTACCAACGCCCATATTCTGGGCAACAAGCTCCCTGAACTGATGGCCTTGATGGAAGAGGGATTCCTGGATATCACAGCAGTCACAGAAACATGGTACACAGAGAACCATGACTGAGATGTTAACATACCAGGGTACATAACCTACAGGAGAGACAGGGAGGAGAGAAGAGGGGGCCGAGTAGCTCTCTATGTAAGGGATGGGATAAAAGCAACTGAGCAAAAGAGTAAACAAGGAGGAGAGGAGGCACTGTGGGTCACCTTGGAATCTGGAAATGGCACCGCAATCTGCACAGGGGTTGTATACAAACCCCCATGTCAGGGGGAGGGAATGGATGAGGATATGATAGAAGGCATCCTTAGGATGGCAGAGAAAGGGGAGATACTGTTGATGGGGGACCTTCATATGCCAGATGTTAACTGGAGCACCTTTACTGCAGCTACTTCCAAAAGCAGGGCCATTCTCGATGCCCTTCAGGTGGCATGCCTCAGACAGCTAGTTTTGGAACCCACTCATGAGGGAGCAATCTTAGACCTCGTACTCTCAAATGGGGACAGTGAGAAGATCTCAGATCTAGCAGTGGGTAGTCATCTGGGAACAAGTGACCACCAAACAGTGTGGACCATGATAAACTCAGCTACAGAGTCAAGCGATACAAAAGTGAGGGTTCTGGACTTGAGGAGGGTTGACTTTGGCAAGATGGGATAGTGCCTTAGAAAAGCACTGGCAAACAGGCTAGAAGGAGGGGTGGAGCAACAATGGGGAAACATCAAAACTGCCATCACAGAGGCAACAAGCCTTTGTGTGAAGCAAATAAACAAATCAAAACAAAAGAAAAAGCCACTATGGTTTTCAAAAGAGATGGCAGTGATGGTTTGGGATTAAAAGATGGCATTTAGGAAGTATAAGGAAACACAGAAGGAACAGGAGAGAAAACTGTACCTGTTGAGGTAGAAGGAAGCAGGGAGGGTATTCAGAATAGCAAAGGCCCAAACTGATGAAAAGATAGCCAACTCGGTTAAGAAGGGGGATAAAACATTTTATAGGTATATCAGGGAGCGTAGAAAGACAAATGGAGGGATAGTGAGGCTGAATAGAATGGACGGTGGGTGGGCAGAGAGGGACAGTGAAAAGGCAGGGATACTGAACAAATACTTCTGCTCAGTATTCACAAAAGAGAAGGAGGGGGAGGTGCCTAATCCAATTAACAGAAGCACTCTAGGTAAGGGGGTCGATCCCAGTCCTTTCACAGAAGAAAGGGTTCTGAAATAACTCCTAAAACTGAAGGTGGACAAAGCAGTGGGGCCTGATGAAATTCACCCCAGAATTCTAAAAGAATTAAGGAGAGAACTAGTGACACCGACTACCATTTTTAAAAAATCATGGGAGGATGATGTGGTACCTGAGGACTGGAGGAAGGTGGATGTGATTCCCCTTCACAAAACTGGGAGCAAGACAGAGGCAGAAAACTACAGACCTGTCAGTTTGACCTCTGTGGTAGGGAAAGTGATGGAATCACTTCCGAAGAAAAGAATTGTTGAGTACCTAGAGGTCAGTGGGGCACAGAATCCAAGGCAGCATGGGTTCACAGTGGAAAGGTCATGTCAGATGCATCTAATTGATTTCTTTGACTGGGTGACCAAAGTAGTAGACCAGGGAGGGGCTGCAGACATGGCCTACCTAGACTTTAGCAAGGCATTTGACAGAGTCCCACACAAAAGATTAATAGTCAAATTAACCAGCCTGGGAGTGGGTCCCAGGGTGATAGCCTGGGTAAAACACTGGCTGGACAACAGGACACAGAAGGTAATTGTAAATGGAGTCCACTCTGAAGAAAGAGGGGTTACTAGTGGGAACCGCAGGGTTCAGTACTGGGTCCAGTCCTTTTTAATGTCTTTATAAATGACGTTGCAGAGAGACTGGAAGGAAAAGTATGCCTCTTTGCAGATGACACAAAGATTAGCAACAGGGTTGATACACAAGGAGGCGTGGAAAGGATGAGAAGGGACTTGGCAAGGTTGGAGAATGGTCAGAAGTATGGCAGCTTGGATTCAATGCAAAGAAGTGCAAAATAATGCACCTGGGAAACAAAAACCCAGGGGAAGATTACACAATGGGGGTAGTAACAACAACAAAAATGGAAAGGGACCTGGGGGTAATCATATCAGCTGACCTTAAGGTTAGCAAGCAATGCGAGAAGGCAGTAGGGAGGGCTGGGGGATACTGGGATGTATAGGGAGAGGCATCACCAGCAGAAAACAGAAAGTTGTTATCCCTCTGGACAGACAGTTGATGAGACCCCATCTGGAGTACTGCGTCCAGTTCTGGAGTCCCCATCTCCGCAAGGACATAGACAGGATGGGGGCAGTCCAGAGGAGGCCAACTAAAATGGTGGAGGGTCTGCAAGAGAAGCCACACGAGGAAAGACTAAAGGAGCTTAATATGTATGCCCTTGTGGAAAGGAGGGAGAGGGGAGGCATGATAGAACTTTTAAGTACCTCAGTGGAATCAACAAAGTCCAAAAGGGTAGCATCTTTCAGAAAAAGAGATGTGCAAGAACAAGGGGATACAATTTGAAGATAGAGGGGGGACGGCTCAAGGGCAATGTGAGGAAGTATTTTTTCACAGAGAGGGTGGTGGACGCATGAAACAGCCTTCCTGAGGAGGCTGTGGGGTCTAAACTGTGGGAGAATTCAAGAATGCATGGGACAGACATAAGGCAATTCTTGTGGTGGGTAGGAAGAAATAGGCTGTTGGTTAAACAGGATCTGCGGCTTATCCTGTAGGTAGGGAAATGGGCAGACTAGGTGGGCCAAGCGGTCCTTATCTGCCGTCAAAGTCTATGTTTCTATGTTTCTCCACTAGTCCATCCCCCCCTTCTTGGACCTCCCCTCACTGACACCTCTATCACCCCCATTTTACCACCCTCCTCCCTGCCTTTGCCCCTCTTTCTCTCCCCTTTCTAAGACTCTTTCATTCCCCCTATCGTAGTTGCAACTTTACAAGGCTGCCTGGCTGCTCCTCTCCCTCTGGTTCCCCCCTCTACTTTTCTTCCCTCTGCCTCTGACCGGGTTTTGATTAATGTGTATATAATTGAAGCTCACTTGTCCTATACTATAATGTAAACACAAGCACATCTGTTCTGAAATATTCTATATGACTTGTCTGTTTCCCTGCAACTGTTTGTAACCCTCCCTACTGATGTGGAACCTTTGTAAATGAGCTGCCTGGTGCTCAAAAGTATTTGTAATCCTAGAATGAATAAATAAATAAATGTAGACACTGAAGGGGACCTGTCCCATGCCTTGGGAATGTGTAAGGAGTTTACAGCTGCTCAGAAAAGTGACCTTAGTCTAGAAAAGCTGAGGGCTTGGGCAGACTCTGACAGAGCACAGGGAGGGGACAGGAAACATAAAGTTTATTGGGACAATGGACTGCTGTATACATAGATGCTAAGACAGAGAGGGGTGATGGGCAGGCAGCTTGTCATTCTCCAGGGATACCATGAGCAGTTGCTCAAGACTGCACACGATATTCCCATGTCTGGTCATCTGTGAATTGTGCGCCCTATGCAGCGATTGGCCCAGAATTTCTACTGGCCCAACTTCACCCAGCAGGTGAAGGAGCATTGCAGGAACTGTCACTGGTGCCAAGAAACTGGGAAGGCGGATAAGAAAACCCAAGCTGCCCTAATTCCTTTATCCATAGTGAAGGAGCCATTCCAGAGGGTGGAAATGGATATTGTGGGGCCTTTAAATACCTGTAGCTCCTCCAGGAAAAGGTTCATCCTAACTGTGGTGGATGATACCACCCGGTACCCAGAGGCAGTCACCCTATCCTCACTGAGGAACTGAGGACAGACAAAGTGGCAGATGCCTTACTAGGGATTTTCTCCCGTGTTGGGTTTCCACAGGAGAGGTTATCACCGATCGAGGGGGTTCCTTCATGTTGGACCTGATAAAATGTTTGTGGGAGAAGTGTGGGGTGATGCAGAGATGCACGACACCTTATCACCTGCAAGCCAGTGGGCTTGTGGAAAGATTTAATGGTACCCTCAAGTCAATGCTCCAAGCATTTGCTGAAGAGCATGGGAGGGACTGGGAGAAATACCTTCCCCACCTGTTTGCATACAGGGAGGTGCCCCAAGAGTTGACAGGGTTTTCCCCCTTCAAGCTCTTATATGGACACAGGGTACATGGGCCCCTAGTCTTGATCTGGGGGGGACTGGGAAGGCAAGCACACCACCCAGGGAACTCCCCAAGTGGATTACGTTCTTAGGTTTAGGAAAAGGCTGAAGGAGCTTATGGGGACAGCCCAGAGCAACCTGGCAGCTGCTCAACAAAGACAAAAGGTGTGGTACGACTGCAGAGCCAGAGCTCACTCATACCCTGTGAGTCAGGAAGTCATGGTCCTAATCCCGGTCTGGAAAGACAAGCTGCAGCCCGAATGGGCAGAACCGTACAAAGTAGTCAGACAGATAAATGACGTAAACTACATTATAGAGTTACCTGACAGGAGACATACACAAAGAATGTACCATGTTAACATGATGAAGCCATATGCTACTAGGGCTGACATGGTGTTTGCACTGTGTAGTCCCGGGGAGGGGGCAGATGAAGGAGACCCCCTTCTGGACTTGCTGGAAGAAAGCAAGCAGGAGTCCTCTGTGGAGACAATTAAAATGCCACCCTAGTTGACCCTGGACCAGATACAGGAAGTAAGGGAGGTTTTAGCAGATTTTGCCCCACTGTTTAGCACCAAGCCTGGACTAACCCGCTTAGTGACACACGATGTGGAGACAAGGATGCAGACGCCCATACAGCGGACAGCATATCGGGTGTCAGAGGTGGTCCAAAAGGACATTAGGAAGGAGGTGGAGGAAATGCTGGATTTAAGGGTAATCCAGAAATCCCACAGCCCCTGGGCCTCACCCGTAGTCCTTGTGCCCAAGCCAGATGGCTCAGCTCGACTTTGTGTGGACTATTGTGGACTGAATGCAGTCATGAAATCAGATGCCCACCCAATGCTATGGTTGGACGAACTCCTGGACAAGTTAGGAGGGGTGATATACCTTACAACTATTGACCTGACAAAGAGGTATTGGCAGGTACAGTTAACTGCCAGAGCTAGGGAGAGGTCGGCCTTCATCACTCCAATAGGGTTATTTGAATTTAAGGTAATGCCTTTTGGAATGAAGAACGCCCCTGCCACTTTCCAAAGGTTGGTGAACCAGGTGTTTAATGATGCTGAGGAGTACGCCATGGCATACCTGGAAGACATTACCATCTTTAGTGCCAGCCGGGAGGAACACCTGTCCCACCTTAGGGAAGTGCTATTTAGGCCGAGGACAGCTCCGTCCATACCAAGCGAAAATAGAGGCAATCAAGACATAGCCCAGATCAGAAATACAGAAGCGGGTCAGGAGTTTTCTAGGGACAGCAGGGTACTATAGAAAATATGTACCAAATTAAAGTGCCCTGGCCACTCCCCTATCTGGCCTGTTAAAGAAAAGGATGCCTAAGAAAATTACCTGGAACCAGCCTGTGAACAAGGCTTTACCAGACTGAAGGAGGCACTGTGCAGTGCTCCTGTACTGACAAGTCCAAACCATAGCAGACCCTTTGTAGTCCAGACTGACGCCTCAGGTGTGGGTATTGGGGCAGTGTTGAGTCAGACATCCAACCAAGGAAAAGATCACCCCATAGTGTACCTCAGTAAAAATTTACTTCCCAGGAAGCAGGCTTACTCTACTGTGGAAAAAGAGCGTCTTGCCATGGTGTGGGCACTAAAGAAGTTAGAGCCATACCAATACGGGCAGCATTTTGAGGTACAAACTGACCACAACCCCCGGTCTGGCTGGCACAAATGGGTTAAACAAATGGTAGACTATTAAGATGGAGCCTTGCCTTGCAAGGGTATGACATGATGGTCTCACACAGGGCAGGGCAGGGGCAGCCAATGAAAATGCAGATGGACTGTGCGTCAGTGTGAGCAATGAACTGACTTGGGGAACTCATCCCATTGCAGGGGATAGAGCCCCTAAATTCAGTCTAGGTGGGGAGGACTGTGACGCTCTGCCACCTGTTTATTGTTATATTGTATAATATTTGTATCATAAATAAATTTGTCTGTAACTGACTGGCACACTAGTTGGCCAGTGTGTAAGAGACTTGACCTTTGACCTCAAAAGTGTCAGTGTGAGTGAAGCAGCAGGCTGTCATAACACTGGTCAGTGAAACCACTAATTAAAGACTTCCTTCCAGAGGGACAGTTTATTACCGCTTATAACCTGCTCCTGATTTTGAAACTGGAAACTATCATATGACCTTTATGACCCTAGGAGGAAGGGAAGTCATTTGGCTGATCATTTATGGTTTTCTCACCTAGCAGAGAACTAGTGACAGATTGTGGGGTTATGAAACATCAAAAGGAATGTTTTGATCAAAGAGACTCATATTTGGGGAAATTGCTAGTTGCTGATTTTCAGTGATGACATACATCCTTGTGGATATCCATACTCAGATTACAGATTTATCACAGATCTAACAGTGACCTCATGGATGACATCATCAGGAGGTGGAGAAAACTGACTTTTGAATATTGCTTGCATCTGAGAAGTGTGCAGAAGGACTCTCTGAAAAATCAAAGACACACTTAGTCTGTGGACTGGTAACTAGACACTTTAGAAAAATATAATTCAGCTAGAACTTTTAAGTATTTTGCAGGTGTTTTGTTTGTTCTGTAATTTCCCAATTATTTTATTGACTGTAAGTTAATAATGTATTTGTTCTGTGTTTGATATTTTACCAATTTTCCAATTTTTAGTAAACAATATTTTTCCTTGCAATTCTGCCTGTGTGTTCTCAGTTTTCTTTTGCATGTGAATGCTGAACCAGGGTTTGATTCTGACAGCTGTTAAGAGCTTGAATGTGTTACTAATCTTGCTAAAGGTAAGAATATACCTAAGTCTCACATTGAGTCATAAGGGTACAACTGGAGAACCTGGCTGGGTGCCCCTAGGTGAAGGATTATACTGCATGTCCCCGAATATAGTATATGTCTGAGCCTGTTAACTGGGTATGCTAGCATAAGGTTCACATTTGACCCCAGAACTCGAAACTGGTAGGTGATTCAGAACCAAAACAGACAGGAGGGTTACCATGTTTGTCTCCTGTTCACACTATTGCACTTCGAGGTTGGCACTGTGGGAGCAGAGGGCCTGACCTGTGGAGTGCGTTTGTGACACTGCCCACCTGTACAGACTGTTGACATAGGAACTTGTGCCATTGGAACGTGTGTACCTTACATAGGGACAGGACTGGACACTTTATAAAACAAGTCCCACCTCATCTGGACTCCTCTCACTCCCCTAAGGGAGCATTTCGGTGTTGGTGGTGGTAGGGCTATTAGCCCTTGACAAGTCCTGGAGACAGTTTAAAATAACCGAGTCCTGTGCAAGTGCTGCTGCTTCTACTAATGTGAGAAGTAGTTTGGGAGGGGGAGTACTAGAAAGCAGTTTAACCTGTGTAATATTTTGAAATGAAAGATCAATGACTGTTGCATAGCTCTCGCAATTTAGCCATAAAAACATTCAAACCTGTGAGGTGTTTTAAAACAGAAATGGCTATACAGCTGAATCACAAAGGGAGAGAGGTGCTTTTCTAATACAGTACTGTACTGTACTGTACTGTACATATTTCTTTTTTACCACTAGAGGGCAAGATAAACATAACACAGTGTCACAGCTACAGTAAATGCAAAAGGAGAAACAGACTTTTACTTTGCTGGGAATTGTATCATTTAACCTGCGTGGGCTCTCTGGACCACAGCTTCCTGTCAGAGCTGTTGAAGGGGAATGGAAACACTTTTACATATGTATCTAATTAATAGAATGCCTTCTGTAAGGACTTTCACAGCTACTGTACAGTGCTGTTCTTCACTCCACTAAGTTCTTCGCTTTGTTCATCGGTTTTTTTTTGCTTCCTTGTGTGTGCACAAAGGACACTGTGTCAGAGTGAACAGCATTTCAGAGGTGTCTCCATCAGATCCAATGCAACTTGCACAGCAATGGGTATAGCAGTGACAGCCCAATAACCAGCAAGGCCGATTCTGATGCATGTTTCTGTTTTGGGGCATAAACTTTGTGTTCTTGAAAGGAGTCAACCACTCCATTCAGACAGTAGCTGGCTCCTGTCATTTGCATATATAAAGCATCCAACGAGCCTTCCAGCTCACTTCCCTGCCTCCCCCCAGTTTCACTGTCAGATGCCCCCTACTCAGCTTCTCAGGACTAGGACGAACAGCCACGGTGTCTTGTTACTACTCCCCTCGGTGAGCACCATGTTCTGTCTGTCTCCTGTTAAGCCCCATCCGGTGAGCATTTGCCTTAAGTCATGGTGTGACTGTGAATGTGCAGTTGCCACCACGCTTGTTGTGGCTGTCCTCCCCGAATCTGCTCACAGCCCTCTCAGGGCACTTTACATTTTGCAAAGTGCAGCTTTAATTGCTGGCGATTCCAGTTGCTTTCCTCTATCGAGTCCTGACTGGAAGCTTTTTTTTATATTCTGTTTATCCCTCCTACACCTTGTTGGCCCCGAATCCTCAGGAGATCCACGGAGTCTACCCCAGCAAGCCACCTTACCTGGGTCCATCGCTGGTACCCCCATGGAGCTAGTTTGCCCAGGCAGGACAGGTGAGCTCTACACCGACAATCAACTGTCAGTCCAGGTGGCCCAGTAGGTGGCTGCATATTAGGGCTAGCTCCCAGAACTCTGACTCCTCGGGCTGGCAGGCATTTTCCTTCTGGTTTCCTCCCTGCACACAACGCGCGCCCTGACATCAAGGCGCAGCGCGCCGATGTCCGCTGTGTGACTGTGACCAGCTCTCCCCTGCTAGCAGGGCTTGCTGTACCCTGAGCCTCCGCTCCGGTTCAGACAAGTGGCGGGCGATGGCCCCCTCCCTCCCCCCAGAGAAGGCGAGCTGTCATGGGATGCTCAAGCCTATCTCCCCCGGCCGGCCCTCCAATGACCCAAGTCTGCTCCCGAACCCGGGTCACCGGTGTCGCAAGCAGAAATCCAACTGCTGTGTCGATGGGCCGAAATACTGACTGGGAGTTTTAACTAGCTGCAAGTGCGGCTCTCTCCCCGACGGCCTCTTACCACCTCTTAAGCATCTTGGGGCATTCACAGATTGCTGCTGGAGTGGTGGTTCAGGAAGATGCAGGAAGGGACTCCTACCATGGTCTCCACCACCTTCCTCTAAGCTCCTGTCTTCCCCCCTCCCACCCACATATAGCAGGCGGCGGCGCTATCCTACCGAACCTGCTCAATAAGATGCTTAAAAAAAGCTTGCTCTCTTATCATGGCTACAACTTGGGGTACTCACTGTGACACAAAGACCATCCACATAACGTTGTGATCCTGACCTCATGTCAGTAGTGACACAAAGGCCATCTGTGCGACATCTCTGTCCCGCCCTCTTAGGTGTTCCCATCTCTGTGTGTTTTGCAGGGCAGCATTTGGTTCACCAGTGGCAATGATTAGAAGACTCCTCAGGTGGTTTCAGATTCAGAAGGACACCAGGCCCTGGCCCACATTCTTACTGAAATATCGGGATAAGAGTCTGGTAACTTACTGGGTAGCTCAATCTCAGTCCGGCAGCTTGCTGAATGAAGCAGGTGGCAATGGGAGGGTCGCAGACTAATCAGCAGCAATTGTAAATGATGCCCTTGCTTACAGTTTGGGGGGGGGTGCAGAAAAAGTTCCACAGGAAATTAATGGCGGGGGGAATTTTAAGGGTCCCATGAAAAATGACTAAAAAGCTATCGGGTTCATGTGATCATGGGAATGTGAGTGAGAAAAATAATTTAATGCTGTTCTGAACAAACATGAATTGGCTACATCAGTAAAGCAGCTCCAGGGTTTGGCATGAACATGAACCAAGAAAATGAAATGCTGAGCGAAAGTGAAAGTGTTTTTTCTCTAGGAATAAACACTGCAGTGTCTTTGAAGCTACTCAGTTACTCTTGTATTTTTTTTTTAAACCTCAGAATAATTGACTTTGTCCTACTTTATTTAAACAGTAATCAGTTTCTCAGGACACTCCCAGAGAACCTCCTCTCACTCACTTCTGTGCCCAAAAGTTTCTTAGCTGGTAGCTCATGACACTTTCCGCTCCTGACTGGGATCTTCCCCGACTTCCTCTTGCCACCCTTCAAGCCCCTCGGGCAATTCACAGATTGCCACCAGAGCAGCGGTTCAGGAAGGTGGAGGGAAGCAGTCTTACCATAGCCTCTTCCACCTTCCTCTAAACTCCTGTCTCCCCCTCTCCCATCTGCATGGAGTAGGCCGCAGCCTGAGCTCTGTAGGGGCTGGGAGTAGAAAGCGCCCGCCACTTTCATTTTCAGCGTGGTGATTTGCGTTCGCTACAGCAGTGGCCCCAGTTCATCCTCCCCCTCATACTGTAGTTCCCTTCCTATAAAAAACAATATCGGGGCCCAGGCACCTCCCCCACCAACCAGCATTACCAAGTCTAATTTTGTTTAAATGCATTGGCCACTGACCACCTGGGAAACTAGCCCACCAGGGGTATTATATGAATCACTGATCTCCATGGGACAACTGTAATCCCCTGGAGCACCGATACTTAATCCACAAAGGAGGGCTGCAGTAGCAAGTGGAGAATTACCAACCAATATCACTCCTCTCCATACTGAGTAAAGTGCTTGAGAGGGTAGTGTATAACCAGGTAGTGGACTACGTTGAGCAACATAAAATATTCACGGCCCGATAGCATGGTTTTAGGAAAAACAAGGAAAAAGCACTGCCGTAGTCAGCCTTACCACAGACATCTATTTGGCTCTAGACAAAGATCTGCTTACCGGTGTGGTCTTTATTGACCTCACCAAGGCCTTCGGCTTGGTAAACCATCAACTGCTCCTCACGAAACTAAAACTCATAGGCCTTGATCGCCTGACAGTGCAATGGTTCTTTATCTTCAGGAAAGGTCACAACTAGTCAGATTACAGGGCACCATATATGACAAATGTCCAGTACTTGATGGGGTCCTCCAGGGATTAATCCTGGGGCCCCTATTATTCTCCCTATGTATAAATGATATGCTTAAATATCGGTGAGGCAAATCTGACACTGTATGCCGACGATGCAGTACTGTATAGGTCCTCCAAGGACACTGACATACTGAATGACTCACTGGAAAAGAACCCACTGGTACTTGAGAGCTGGTTGGAAAACAATAAACTGGTACTAAATGGCAGAAAAACTAAGGCCATACTATCTGGACCAAAAGATTTGGGACAAAACAGGTTGCTAAATCAGATCTCTCTCAAATGGTTCTAGACTGGAGGTAGTGGAGTCCATAAAGCACCTAGGAGTTATCCTGGATCAAGACTGTACTTTCAAGGCACACACTGACCTACTGACCAAGTCCTTGAACCAGAAGCTCGGTCTATTACATTGTCTTAGCCCTTTCCTTCACAAGACTCCCGTCTAAAGGTAACAAATGGTACCCTACTACCCACCCTGCTATATGGTTCCCTGGTTCTTTGCTCTGTAAAAAGTGCAGAGATGCAAAAGCTGAAAAACCTGTACCATAGGGTAAGCTGATTCACAGCAGGTACCCCATCCCCCCAGGAACATAACTACCAGATGCTTCAAACTCTATCCTGGCCCTCTTTAGAAGGCCAACTAAAACACCCGTCTCTATGCTCAGCATACAAACTCACACTGGAAAGTGCCCCACCAAGCCTGGCTGAAATGCTAATAGCTAAAAATAACAGCAGAACCCTCAGGTCCTCCAACTGACAGCGCCTTCAAGTGTCTAAAGTTAAGTCCACCCAAGAGGCGCAGGCATTTTCTGTCTACATCTCACCCCTCTGGAATGTGTTCCCAGCAAATATCCAGGAATGCAACTCTCTTGGAGGTTTTAAGAGGGTACTCAAGGCCCACCTACTGGAGCTAAACCAATGCACTTGTTACCACTGAAAAGGAAAAATTACTCACCACAGTAATGTTGTTTCTTCTAATGGAGTCTTGCTGTATTCTGACAAATGCAGTATGACCAACTGGTTTAGCTGCCCCGGAGAACAAAGAGTTAAACTCTATGCAAATGCACAGAACGTTGCGCTCGAGCTTGGTTTTCAAACCACTGTCCTTGGTACATTCTAGTAACTGATCAGATTCTTTCGAAGCTTACTAATAAGAGAGATGTAAGGAAATCTATAACCAGACCTAAGCACCCCCAAGGGCAAACACAACAACCAAATAGGGCATGGAGAAGACTCAAGTCACTGATGCACAAGAAAAACACACTACCCACTGGTGGGTGAATGAAACATCACTGAACTGCAGAGAACCACCCTTTTCCCTGGGTTCTGGAGGGAAGGCTGGGTGGAAGGTCAGAATACAGCAAGACTCCATTAGAAGAAACAACATTACTATGGTAATTTTTTCTTCGAACAGCATGAAGTCTTGCTGTATTCTGACACATGCAGACTACAAAGCAGTGCCTCATGGAGGTGGGCACAGAACCTACTTGGGAAATAGGCTCTGCAAAACTGCTGTGCCAAACCTGGCATCACTCCTGGCCTGGGTGTCCAGGCAGTAGTGCTTAGTGAATGTATGGACAGTCATCCAGGTGGCTGTGTTACAGATGTCCAGCAAGGGGATATATCTGGCAGCTGCCACTGAGGTAGCAGTCCCCCTTGTGGAATGGGCCCTCAGACCAACTGGTGGATCCTTCCCCAGTTTGCCATAGTAGAACTGGATTCAAGCCACAATCCATCTGGCTATGGTCCTTTTTGTGGCTGGCTTGCATTTATCCACCTCACCATAGGTAAGGAACAGTTGGGAACAGTCCTTTCTATGGTCTCTTGTCCTGTCCATGCAGTAGCTAATGGCTCTCTACATACAGACTGTGAAGCCTGCATTCACTTGAGCTGGAATGGTCTGTGAAGAACACAGGCAGTGTGATGGACTGATTGAGATAGTAGTCAGAGACCACTTTGGGGAGGAACTTTGTATTAGTTCGGAGGACAGTCTTGTCCCTGTGGGAAGCAATGTAGTTGGGCTCCACTGATAAAGCCTGGAGCTCACTTATCCTTCTGGCAGAAGTGACAGCCACTAGAAATACAGTCTTCCAAGGCAGAAACTTGAGGTGTCCCGAAGACATGGGTTCAAAGGGAGGTTGCATAAGCTGACCTATGCATATATTGAGACCCCATGCTGGGGTAGGCTCCCTGTGAGGAGGATGAAGATGGAGCAACCCCTTAAATAATTTCTTGAAAATGGGATGTGTAGCAAGGGAACGGCCCTTCCCTGCTGACAGACAGGCAGATACAGCTGCCAAGTGCACCCTCAGGGTAGATGGCTGTAGGCCTAGTGACTGGAGGTACACCAGGTAATCCAGGAGGACTGGGAGCTCAGCCTTCTGTAGTTCTAAGTCCTGTTGGGAACACCATATGGAAAACCTCTTCCAATTCGAGGAGTAGGTTTTTCTAGTGGAAGGTTTCCTGGACACTCTCAGGATATCCAAAACACTCTGAGAGATGCAAGCTTGCATACTCTAAATCTTCAAGAGTCAAGCCCTGAGTAGGAGGGACTCGAGGGTGGGGTAGAGTATCCTCCCTCGAGAGGATATCAGCAGACTGTGTCTCCTGGGGAGGCAAATTGGGCTGTCCACTGATAGGGACAGTAGCATCGAGTACCATAGTTGCCTGGCTCAGTCTGCGGCTATCAGAAACATGGTGACTGGCTGAGACCTCAGTTTTATTAAGACTCTGGAAATCAGGGGAAAGGGAGGAAAGGCATACAGGAACCTGGTCAACCAATGCAGCAGCAGGGCACCCAGTGGCACTGAGCCCTAAGCAGGAGGCTTGCAGCAGTACTGAGGTAACTAGTAGTTGTCTGGTGCTGCAAAGAGATCTATCTCTGGTATTCCCCACCTCCTGAATAGTGACAGAAGGACTTGCTTGTTCAAGGCCCATTCATGATGGCCCTGGCTGATTCTGCTGAGAGCATCCGCCAGGACATTGTCCTTCCCTGGTAAGTGAACTGCTGACAGGGAGATTTGCAGGAAGTAGGCCAGAGATCCTCATGGCCTCTGTGCAGAGTACTGAGGACCTTGTCCCACCTTGTTTGTTGATTTAATACATGGTAGTGGTGTTGTCCATTCTGACCTGCACCACTCTGCCCTGTAACATCTTGGTAAAAGACTGAATTGCCAGGAACACCACTCTGAGCTCCAGGAGATTTATATGTAACAGACTCCTGGTGAAGCCAAGTCCCATGGGCTGTATGCTCCCCAAGTGGGCACCCTAGCCTAGCAGTGAAGCATCTGTTGTCAGCACTAGAGAGGGGACCTGCTGGAGGAAGGGAACCCCTGCTCTGAGGTTGCTTATGTCCTGCCATCACTGCAGAGCATGTAGTAGGGTGGAAGAGACTGGGACCAATTTGGACAAAGAATCCTTCCAATGGGACCAGAAGGGTCTCAGATGGAACTGAATGTCCCTCATCTGGAACCTGGTCCCTGGGACCACTGCCGTAGTGGCAGCCATGTATCCCAGAAGCTGTAAGAAGTGTCTTGCTGGGTGAGGAACTTGAAGGTGGAAGGACTCTGCAAGTTAGATGAGGGTCTAAGCTCTCCCTGGAGGCAGGAAGGTCTTTGCCTGGACAATGGCCAGTTCTGCTCCAATGAAGTCCAGAACCTGGACTGGTGTCAGGACTGATTTTTTGAGATTCACGAGGAACCCTAGAGACTTAAGGGTATCCTGGGTGAGCTCTAAGGCTTCCTTTACTGGCTGGGGGGACTGGCCCACCAACAGCCATTCATCTAGGTAGGGGTACACTGAGATCCCTTTCCTTCTTAGGTATGCCACTACCACTGTTAGGCATTTTGTGAAAAACCTTGGTGCAGAGGTCAACCCGAAGGGCATGACCCTGAATTGGTAGTGGCCTGAGGGCAGTCAAAATCTGAGGTATTTTTTGTGGGACTACCTGGTGGGAATATGAAAACAGACATTCTTCAGATCTAAGGATGTCAGCCAGTCTCCTTGCCTGAGGGTAGGAAAGACTGTAGCCAGAGTGGTCATTTTGAACTTTGGCTTTGTGAGACCCTTGTTCAGGTATCTCAAGTCTAGGATGGGCCACCACTCCCCATTTTTCTTTAAGAAGAGGAAGTATGGGGAGTACAACCCCTTTCCCTTGTGCTGAGAAGGCACAGGCTCCACTGCCTTTGAGAGAAGTAGAGTGGAAACCTTTGCCTCCAACAGGGTTGTTTCTGAAGGGTTGGCAGGTTTGTAAGCTCTTGCTTCAAGTTTTGGGAACAGTTTGAAACTGAGAGCAAGTCCCTGGCCTACTATCTCCATGACCCATCTGTCTGAAGTGATGGACTGATAGGCCTGGATGTAGTAGGCCATCCTGCCCCCTACAGAGATTGGGGAGGTGGCCCAGCCAGATTTCTCAGGGTGTCTACTTGGTAGGGGTAGAGGACTGGGAAGTGGAACCAGCATGACCAGTGCCTCTCCTACCCCTTCCCCTAAAGAAGCCCCTGGGTAGCTGACAGGAGGGGAATGCTTAGGCCTGATGGAAGGGCCTGGGATATGGCCTACCCCTGTCCCATCTGGCCTGCTGTCTCTGAGGAGTGGCAGATTTCTCCTTGACAGAAGCATTTTTGTATGCCACCCTGTACTCGTTCATTTTTTTTTTATGTAGGCTTCTGTCTGCTCCCCAAACAAGGAGTTCTGTGTGAGGGGAAAGTCCATGGCATTATTCTGTGTGTCCTAGGAAAGATTAGTGCAGAAGAGACACACTAAGCTGAAAGCTTTTTTACAGGTGCGACCTGGGAGCACAAGGAAGTTAAGTGACTTGCTCAGGGTCACACAGTATGCAAGTGGGGGCTGTGGGATTCAAACCCAGGTCTCCAGGTTTGCACCTCAGAGCCTTAACCACTGCGCTATACTGCCTCTAAGGGAGATGGCAGAGGCCACAGCACGAGAGGCTGCATCATTGGAGTCCACAGCCCTGTGGAACTGGGACTTGGATGCCTGTACCCCCTTGCTGAACAGCTCCTGGAGGTCTGCTGCCAGCACGGGGGAGCCTTTTGAGCCAACTGGCCGACAGATTCCCAGAGGGACTTCTGAAATCTGGAGGCTTAGGCCATGTAAGAAGCCTGTCTTATGCCTAGGGAGAAGGCCAACTAGGTGTTTTAGCTAAGGAATCAATTTTCTTTGAGTCCTTATTGGGGGGGTTGGAGGCCAGAGAAATGCTAGTCTGTTCACAGGCTGCAGCCTAAACCACTCCCACATGGCTGCAATGACTAGCCTGGAACTCCGCCCACTGCCAGCTAGGACATATTTTCTGTCCATTTTTTTGTCAATAGGAGGAACAGAACTAGGGGTCTGAAGAATCTTAAGAGTCTGTCTCTTGAGGGACTTTTGGATAGGGATCATGAGCCCCTGGGAATCAGGGAGATCCATCATCTCCCTGTAGTCTTCCTCTTCCTCCTCCTCCTCCTCCTCCTGCCTGGCCTCCTGGACAGATAGTTGAAAGGTCTCTGCTACCTGCCTCATAAAGGAAAAATGGGAGGTAGCCTCCTTAGCAGAATGAGGAGGGGATTCATACTGGGATGCTCAGGGGAAACTGCAGGCTCAATGGGTTCATCCTCATCCTCTTCTTCCTCATAATCCTCAAAATCAGAGCCACAGTAATCCTCAGGGTCCAAGGGACCTGAGGGAACAGAACCGGCAGGCACCTGAACCAGTAACCGCCCACCAATCGCTGATCCGGTTCACCCCAACCAGGCTACAGCGACTGTGCAATGCGAATGGCCTTTGCAACTTCCTCAGCAGTTGGAACCGCAACCGGCTGTTTGCGCGGTTCTGTACCGCTTCACGGCATCCAGAAAGGACTCCACCTGCCCTTAAACCGACAAGGATTCACCCTGGTCAGAAAGTTAGAACCAGATTGAACTTCTAAAGAGGATTTTTCCATCTTTTCCCTCGGTTTACCCAGCCATCTGTCGAGGGTAGATTGGGGGAAATTTTTGCAAATCTCAGTCTTACTGCAAGTGGTCAAAACCCAAGCAATACAGACCGACCAAGTGCGGATCAGCTTTGGCAAATTGCTCCCTGCACTCAGTACAGCGCTGAAACCCAGTGGGGATGCTTTTTCTCTTGGGTTTCTGTGACATCTGAAATTTAGAAGCTTACCCCGATGGTTTAGTTAGGCCAGTTAAGCAAAGCCCAATTGCAATTTATCCGTAAGTGGCTTAGTCATGCCCGGATTAAAAAAAAAAAAACCTTTTAAATTACCCCTTGAGGCTTAGTTAGGCTGGGTAAAGAAGAGACAAAGTTTTGACATCCAACGATTTAGCGTGGAAGGAAAAAAAACGAGAAGAAACTCGGTTTTGATCAAATCTTTGAACTGGATCCCAAGATTTAGCAGTAAATACAACATTTTGCCAACTAGGAGAAGTAAAAATTTGGTTCTCTCATGGTCGATGCACCGTTGAAAAACCGAAGACTTACCCAACCGAGAAAACCTACGCTATACCGAAGGACAAAGGTTTGAATACTACAAGAATTAAACAGTGGTTTAAAAAAACCAAAAAAGGGACACTTCAACCGAAGCAGAAGAGAAGCAGTCTTCGAGGTGTCTTCACAAGCGAGTGGAGTAAAGAATCTGATCAGTACTAGAATATACTGAGGACAGCAGTTTGAAAACCGAGCTTGAGCTGAACGTTCTATGCATGTGCATAGAGTTTAACTCTTTGTTCTCCGGGGCAGCTGAACCAGTCGGTCATACTGCATTTGTCAGAGTACAGCAAGACTTCATGTTGTTTAAACACAATTCAGTCCTCTCTGTTCCAGCTAAGTCTACTGTGAGTGTATCCACAAATGTTTATAATGTATTATCAAATGTCGAATATTGTTGAACGTTGTAATGGGAACAATTGCTGTATGTGGTAATGTAAACAACTACCTTTTGTGACTCTGTAAAAACCTGTATTATCTGTAATTAATCCCGGGTCACCTCTGAAAAAGGGACTGTAATGGTCTCAGTGGGCCCACCCGGTTATCAAAATTAAATAAATAAATATAAATAAAAAAATACTTAATTATTTTAATAATACTGGGCCACTAGTCCAAAAGGTTCCTTGCTAGCCCAACCGGACTATTATTTTTAAATTAATTTTTTAATCTATGTATATGGACTTTAACATAGTCTGTTATCTCAAGGCAGTGCAAACCTGCTTCTGGCAAAAGTAGGGCCCTCTTATTTGAGCGTTGTTTTCACTGTTCACTAATGTTGCCTAAATGTATATAAATATGCACTGAAAACTGTCCTCATAGACGTGTATGAGGAGTGCCACCACACTTCCTGCTTAGACGTCACAAAACGTCTGAGCACAGGGACAGGGCCGACAGACCGGGAAGTGGAAGTGATTGGCTGGCCATGGGTTCAGCTTCAGTTATAATCCCTCCCCTCCTGAATAAGACATGGTACAAAAATCTGCATTCACCAGAAACAAGCTAATGTTGCCACAGGGCAATGGGCTATGAAGCCCATATAGATAGAATAAAATCTTGAAAATTTACTTTAATTACTGGCCACTAGACCATCTAGGGTGTGATAAATGGTTTTACTGAGCCCCCCCCCCCAAAAAAAAACAACACTTTCTCTCTTTTCTTATTATTTTTTGTTCTTTCTCTGTTTTACTTTACCCTACCTGTAACTTTTTATATGAAGTCCTCTTTTTTTTCTATGCTGTCCTGTACCCCTTCCATATCTCCCCACTCTCTGTCTCTGCTCCCACTACTGTATTTTCTCCATATTAGCCTATTTTTCTCTTTACTTTAACAGGTATGACAGGAAGCTGACTCTTTCCCCATCAGATAAGTATTACTCTACATCTAACCTGTTCTATGCTTCCTGTCTACTTCCTAAGAACCACAAATTCTTTTTTTTTTTTGTCCATCTCAGTGCCGGCTTCATCCCGCTCACGGCCCCCGGCGCCCCTCGCTCCCAAATCAGCTATTCTCCCATTTGCCCCTCGCTACCCCCAGGGCGGACCGCAGCACCGCCAAGGTGTCACAGACACAGGTAGGTTATGGGAGCCAGCCTGAGAGCCGCAGGAGGGGATGTGAGGCAGCTGGCCATGGGAGGCGCCTGTGGCAGGATTTCTATTTTGCTCCCTCTGGAGCCAGGTGCAGCAATGACGCTGGCTGATGCGGAACTCGCACGCTCCCATGCGCGCTCCCCTTGAAGTATCTGCACTCAGCTCCCCTCCATGCTTGCGCATGTCACCTTGCTCCCCAGCCTCCGCCAGGGGGCACTCAGGTGCCTGTGCTATGGAGCCCCCTGATCCAGGGAAGGACAGCAGTCCTCTGGACGCTTGATCCTTCCCCGCCCCTGCCTACCCCCGGCGGCCCATGTCCGTTCCTGAACATGGGTCTCCAGCGTGGCGCGAGGTGTGGCGTCCAGCACCTCAACTCTTTGCGCCACCGGGCCAGGCTAAGAACTACGAATTCTTTGTGACCCTTTTCCTATATTTTATTTTACAGGTCCAGCAGATGTCATCCCTTCAAGACTCCTACCTCTGGCTCCCTAGTACCCAGATAAGAGACCTTCTACATATTACCTATACTTGGTGGGTGGGAGAACAGCAAGAGGAAGGAGGTGCTGTTAGGACTAGACTACTCTACTGGACTAAACAAGTACATCTCTATTACTGGGAACTTCAATTTAGGGTAGAAACAAACAAAAACAAACAAAAAAAGAGTATGTTTGTCTGCGTTGGATGAAGGAATTGTTATCTGTGCAGTTAGCTAGGCGAAGAAAAACTGTTAATTAGGGAGAATGGCTTAGAGAGGAGGAAGCCAGGTGTCTGCATTTAAAAACTGTCCTAGATAGTTTGTGGCAGAGAACAGCAAGAGGCAGGAGGTGCTGTTCGAACTATCCTACTTTACTGGGACTATATTGCCCTCCACCCTTAGCCGGTTCTACTTTTATAGGCACAGGATTTGACTAACAATAGGAACTTCCCGTTTGGGAGCAGGAAGTGAGTGATCACAGAGACACAAAAGAATCACCATCCTAGAAGGAAAAGAGTAGCTCTCCATCACCCTCTAGCTGCTGGAGGTCTGACTCTGAGCAAGTAAGAAGGAGATTACTGAGGAATGTAGGAACTTGCTGTTCCAGAACAGGAAGATCAGGAGCTTTCAAGGCACGGAGGCAGTAGGAAAGTAGGGAAAAAAAATACAAAAAATAATAAAATAAGCAGAGAGAGGAAAGAGTAAGCATATAAAACAACAGTTAAGGGACCACAAATAAAGATATGATGGGAGTGGTGCAGTGCAGTGACTGTGGAGCAGCAGTCTTCTGGGGGACATTCTGGAGGATGCGGTATTGTCTCATCTGCAGTAACCTTTTTGGGCTGAGGAAGGAAGTTTCTCATCTCCAGGCTGAGTTGGCCAGGATTCGTGGGACCTCCTTTCCCACCCAGGGACCACCAGGGCCACCGCCGCAGCCTCAGAGGTTGCCAAGAAAGAGGAGTGGTTGAACCAAAATGGGCTCAGGGAGGGTGAGGGTGGTAGAACAGAGACGCATCCCTCCAGTTGTACTTCTCCACAGTTCATATGCAATCCTGACAGAGTGTGGTTCCTCTACAGAGGCATCCACAGTGGAGACCAAGGAGGATGCTACGAACCTCCACAAAGGAGACCCACAGGAGGGTGGCATGGGACCCCACAAGGGAAGGAAACAACTCCTGGTGGGGGACTCCATTATTAGGAAGGTAGAACTGGGGGAGGGAGGGAAGAGGGAGGTAAGATGCCTGCCTGGCGCCATGGCTTTGAGGGATAGGGAGCGAATCCTAAGGATCATGGGAGCAGCTGCATGGGGGAGGGAGCTGGATGTCATTGTCCACCTAGGGACAAATGACCTGGCTGGGAAAGGGACTGGAGCAGTGCAGGAGGAGTTTGTGGAGTTAGGGAAGGGCCTTAGACAAGTAGCATGCATGGTAACCTTCTCGGAGGTGCTGCCTGTATATGGTATGGGTGAGGCTAGGGTACTCCACACCATGGGATTCAATCAGTGGTTGAAAAACTGGTGCAGAGCTCTGGGTTTCAGCTTCATTGGGGACTAGGGCTCCACCTGGAGGGATACAGGCCTATACTGGCGCAATGGTCTGCATCTGTCCAGGAGGGAAACCAGGATCCTAGGTGATAGATTTAAAAGCTTCATTGGCAAGCATTTAAACTAGCCAAAGGGGGGAGGCACTGAAAAGAGAAGGGAAATCCTAGCCCCCCCACCAAACAAATCAGGGTAGTTAGTGAGGTAAACACCAAGATAAAGCAATCGATACGGAGAAGGGCAGGGGTAAATGGAGAAAATGACAAAGGGAGTAAGAACAGGGATGGGGCAAAAAGGAATAAAGCCATCAAAAAATGGAGGGTAATGAGTACCAATGCCCATAGTCTAGGTAACAAGCTCCCTGAACTGGTGGACTTGATGGATAAGGGATGCCTGGATATCGTGGCAGTCACAGAAACATGGTACACAGAGAACCATGACTGGGATGTCAACATACCAGGGTACACAATCTGCAGGAGAAGCAGGGAAGGTAGAGAAGGAGGAGGAGTAGCTCTATATGTAAGGGAAGGGATCAAAGCAATGGAACTAAAGGGTAAACAGGGAGGAGAGGAGGCACTGTGGGTCACCCTGGAGACTGGAAATGGCACCACAATCTGTACAGGGGTTGTATACAGACCCTGTCTCAGGGGGAGGAAATGGACAAGGAAATGACAGAAGGCATCCTTAGGATGGCAGAGAAAGGGGAGATATTGCTGATGGGGGACCTGGATATGCCTGATGTTAACTGGAGCACCTTTGCTGCAACCACATCCAAGAGCAGGGCCATTCTCGATGCCCTACAGGGGGCATGCCTCAGACAGCTAGTTTTGGAATCCACTCAGCAGGGAGCAATCTTAGACTTGGTACTCTCAAATGGGGACAGAGAGAAGATCTCAGATCTAGAAGTGGACAGCCATCTGGGAACAAGTGACCACCAAACAGTGTGGTTCATGATAAACTTAGCTGTAGAGTCAAGCCATACAAAAGTGAAGGTACTGGACTTCAGGAGTGCTGATTTTGTCAAAACAGGGGAGTGCCTCAGAAAAGCACTAGCAAACAGGCCAGAAGGTAGGGTGGAGCAACAATGGGGAAACATCAAAACTGCCATCACAGAGGCAACAAGCCTTTGTGTGAAGCATATAAATCAAAATGAAAGAAAAAAACACTACGGTTCTCAAAAGAAGTGGCAGGGAAGGTTAGAGAGAAAAATAGCATTCAGGAAGTATAAGGAAACACAGAAGGAGCAGGACAGAGAACTGTACCAGTTAAAGCAGAAGGAAGCAGGGAAGGCAGTCGGAATAGCAAAGGCCCAAACCAAGGAAAAGATAGCCAACTCAGTTAAGAAGTGGGATAAATACAGGTTACTCACCTGTAACAGGAGATCTAGGAATGGTATATGTTATTCATCCACACTTATTGGCAGGTTCCTTGCTGCTTTAAATCTTGCTGGAAGGTCTTCAAGCTGGCTCATCCCACCCACCCGGGTGGTAAAACTCTCGGCTCTGCCCCATGACGCCAGATCTAGCCCGTTGGAAGCCAGGTTGTGCGTTGAAGCCGGGGAGGTCAGGTGGGTTGTGAGGATGAACAACATATACCATTCCTAGAACTCCTGTTACAGGTGAATAACCTGTATTTCTAGGGACATGGATATGTTGTTCAATCCACACTTATTGGCAGACTCCTAGCAGTTCTCCGGGAGGAGGGAGGCAAGGCGCACACCCCCTACTTAGGGAACAAGGACTGGAGAACCGAGGCCCCAAAACCAGCATCCCGGTGTGACTCAAGGTCGATGTGGTAGTGGGTAATGAAGGTATGTGCTGACTTCCAGGTAGCAGCCCTGCAGATATCCTGGATAGGGACATCCCTGGAAGCAGCTACCGATGCAGTGGTATGGTGGGTAGAATGAGCTCTTATCCCTCTGGGAGGCTCCATGCCCACCAACCTATAGCAGAGACCAATGCAGGAGGTGACCCACCTGCTTATTGTCCGCTTGGCTGCAGGTCTGCCAGGTGCGGCTTCAGCGTAGGTGACAAACAGCTGGCGAACCTCTCCCCGAACTTCAGCCATCCGCTCCTTATAATAAGCGAGCCGCCTAGGGTCCAAAGTATGGAGCCATATTCGCCTCCGAGATGTGATTGGGGTAGAACACCGGCAGAGTCAACACCTGGTTAAGGTGAAACTCTGACACCACCTTCGGAAGGAACTTCGGGTGGCGGCGCAGGACAACCTTGTCCCTGTGGAAGACCAGATAAGGAGACTCGATGGAAAGCGCCTGGAGCTCTCCCATCCTTCTAGCTGACATGATAGCCACCAAGAAGGCGGTCTTCCATGACAGGTGGGAAATATTGCACCTGGGCATCGGTTTGAATGGCTTGCCCGTGAGCTTGGCCAATACCAGCAGTAGATCCCATAGAGGTGGAGGTTCTCGCACTGGAGGGGAAATGTGGTCAAGGCCTTTGAAAAAGCACCCGACCACCTTCTCCTGCGCCACCAACTGCCTCCCGGCCCACACTTGGTAAGCAGAGATGGCTGCCAGGTGCACCTTAAGGGTCGTCGACCAAAGCCCTTGCTGAGAAAGGGACCACAGATAGTCCAGAATGCTGGCCAAGGAACAGACGGAAGGGTCCAAGCCCTTCCCCTGACACCAAATGGAGAATCTCTTCCATTTGAAGGCATAGCATTTCCTGGTCGACTCCTTACAGGATGCCTCAATGACGTTGAGGATCTCGTCGGAAAGACCCAAGGCCTGGAACTCTAGCCGCTCAGGAACCAGGCCGTCAGGTGCAGGGATTGAAGGTCCGGATGGAATACCTTCCCCTGGTTGACTGAGATCAGGTCCGGGTTGGCTGGAAGCCGCCTCGGGAGCCTGGAGCTGAGACCAAGGAGATCTGGATACCAGAACTGGTGGAGCCAGTCTGGAGCTACCAGAATCACCTGCGCCTTGTCCCTCCTCACCTTGAGAAGCATTTTGTGGATCAAGGGAAATGGGGGAAAGGCGTAGAAGAGGCCCGGGGTCCACGGCCTCAAGAAGGCATCCCCCTGCAGTGATCCCTGCTGAGGAGGGCAGGCAAGGAACAGTCTCAGCTTCGCATTCTCCCTTGAGGCAAACAGGTCCACCTGAGGCGTGCCCCAGTGGGAGAAGAGATCTTGTACTACCTCCGGCAGGAGAGACCACTCGTGAGACGCAGCTCCTATCCAGCTTAGGGCATCGGCCAGGATGTTGGAGGCTCCTGCCACGTGAATGGCTAGGAGATCCGCCTCCAGGCTGCGCATAAGGGACCATATGCGGAGAGCTTCCTTGCATAACAGCATGGAGCACGTCCTGCCCTGGCGGTTTAGGTAGTACATGGTCGTGGTATTGTCCATCTGGACCTGAACCACTTGACCCTGTAGAAATGGATCGAAGGCGGTGAGAGCTAGGTGGACCGCTCGGAGCTCCAGCAGGTTGATATGGCATCGGGACTCCCAAGGGGACCAGAGGCCATGCGCTCTGTGCTCCCCAGATGGGCACCCCAACCCATCAGAGATGCATCGGTCGATAGAGAGACCGTCGGCTCGGGACGGACGAATGGGATGCCCTCCTGCAGAGGTGCCAGAACGGTCCACCACTGGAGAGTGTTCCACATCTCCTGGGTCACTGTCACGGGCTGGTCAAATGGATCGCAGCATTGTGACCACTGGCTGGCCAGTCCCCATTGAAGGGGACGCATGTGAAACGGGCCCAATGGACCACGCTGGTGAAGGCTGCCATGAGGCCCAGGAGGCGCAGGAAGTCCCGGGCAGGGCGCGATTGCCCAACCAGAAATGACTGGGCAAAGGAGGAAAGAACCTCGGCCCTGTCCACCGGGAGCCGAGCTCTGGCTCGAAGAGAGTTGAGCTCTGCCCCGATGAAGAGTATCACCTGCTTTGGCACGAGTTCCGACTTGGCCTCGTTGATGAGGAGGCCAATCTGAGAGCAAACTTGGAGGGCCAGATCTCTGGACTGCTCCACCTCTGCTCTGGAGGGGGCTGCAATCAGCCAGTCGTCCAGGTAGGGGTACACCCAGACCCTTCGGTACCGCAGGAATGCTGTCACCACTGCCATGCATTTGGTGAAGACCCTGGAAGCTAGAGAGAGAGGCCGAAGGGCATGGCCCGGAACTCATAAAGGGACCCCTCTGCTCTGAAGCGGAGGAATTTCTGATGAGACGGACGGATCGGGACGTGAAAGAACGCATCCTGGAGGTCCAGGGAACAGAACCACACGCCTCATTCCAAGGATGGTATTATCTGAGCCAGAGTGACCATCCTGAAGGTCCGAGACCTTAGGAACCTCTTCCGGTCATGCAGGTCGAGGATGGGGCACCAGCCCCCCGTCTGTTTCGGGACCAGGAAATACCTGGACACAAACCCCGGGTCTGGAGATGGATCTGCCACCTTCCTGGTCACCTCTTTTTCGAGGAGCAGGGCAATATCAGCTCGGCGGGCCGACAGCGAGGCTGCGGACCCTGTGGCCCCCCGAGGGGTGACGGCTCAAAAGGGTGGGGCCTGCTCGAACTCCAGAGGCAGGCTCTTTCCTACCACCTCCAACACCTAGTGGTCCGTGGTGATAGCGGACCAGGTGGAAAGGAAGTGGCAGAGCCGTCCCCCCACGGGGGGAACCCAGGGGGGAGTGACGAGGCTGGGGCGGCACCCCTCAACCCGTCACTGGGCAGGCTTGGAGAAGGAACCGGCCGAGGGACCTCCTGGGCCTTTACCTCCTTGCTTCCTGTTGGAGGAAGCCGCCGGCCTGGGTTTCGGATGCTAAGTGTGAGCCTGCTGGTCCTGTTGCTGGTGCTGTTGGGCTGGTCGAGCTGCAGGGTCAAAGGACGAAAGGACTTATGCTGTTGCTGATGGCGGCCTTTGTCCCTCTGGGTGGAGGTGACAGAGTCCAGAGTGGCACTGGACTTTTCGATCCACTGGAGGTGTCCCTCCACTCCAGGGCTGAAGAGGTCAGTCCCCAAGAAGGGGACGTCCACCAACTTGTGCTGGGTATCCGCCATGAAGGTGGATATCCTCAACCATGCCCTGCAGCGCATGGCCACTGTGGCTGCTACTGACCTGGCACAGGAATCACCTATGTCCAGAGCAGTCTGAAGCTGCTGCTTCGCCACCGCCCTACCCTGGACCTGCACCTGATGGACTGTGGTCTGCAGGTCGGCCGGGAGATGAGGGACAACCTCATCCAGGAAGCCCAAGAGGGCGTGGGAGAAGTGTGCCATCAGCATGGCTGAGCTGGCCTGTCGGAGGCCGAGGGAGGACGCAGCGTACACCTTGCGCCCGGCAAAGTCCAGCTTTTGGACTCTTTGTTTGGGGGCTTATCCACGTCCCGAGCATTTCCAGAACGCTGGAAGACGCTATCGGTGACTAACCCCTCGGCAGAGGGGTGTTCTGAGAAACCGGGCAAAGAGCCGGCAGGGACCGCATACTTCCTGGCCATCCTGGCCGAGGGCACAGGGAAGGAAGCAGGCCACTGCCAAAGCTCCAAGGCTGGGCCGACAATAGCCTCAGCCACAGGGAAGGCCTCCGCGGGTGAATCCCCATGGTCCAGTATTTCCGTCAGGGGATACTTGGCCCATTTGGACACGGGCTCGAGCTGCATCCCGGTGGACTCTGAGATGAGTCGAAGCAGACCCAAGAAGGACGGTGGGCTATCATCCAATGACTGGCCCCCGGAGGACTCCAGGTCGACCTGTCTGGAGAACAGGGAGGAGTCGTCATCGGACTCCGAAGAGTCTGCAAAGAGCTGCCTCGGCCCTGAGCCACCCTGCACCTGCCGAGGACGGTTGGGAGTGAGGGTGACTGACAACCTGTGGGGCAGGCTGTGGTCGGTGCCCCAGTCTTCGGTTGAGGAGGCGGAGGTTCCACCGGAATCGGTGGAGCAGCTAGTTTCGGCCGAACAACTGGCCCAGGAATGGGCAACTCAACTGGAGCGAGTGGTTGCTTCGGACGTTCGGGCGATAGCCACTTGATGGCCGGGGGCTGAATCAGAATCGATTTACTCCCAGACAACAGTAACTGCTGCCACATAAGCTCCTCGTAGTGTCAACGCAATTTATGTTGAAGCCTCTCCTCATCCGAGGAGGAGGACGAGGAGGAACGTGTCGCCGTTTACATTGCGGGACCGAGACCGCCTAATGTCGGCGGAACGGGCTTGACCGAGAAGAAGTCCTAGATCAAGACCAAGATCTCCGGGTGACCGAGGGTGGTCTGGGAAGGCGGGGACACCCGCCTTCCTCGGCTCGGCACTTTATCCGGACCGCCGCCCGAAGACGCAGAGGCAACCGGTCTCCACCAGGGAACCGATGAAGGTGGGTTGTCGGCTTCACCAATCGACAACCTGTCCGACGGGTCGAGGAAAATCTCGACCGCGCCGATGGGAGTATCAGCAGCCTGGCCTTGACGGGACATCGTGAAGCCAGCGGCCTGAGCTGCAACCCTCGATCGAGTCGGTTCGGCTGTCCGGGGAAGGAGACCTCTCCCGCTCCCACGAACGCCGACGGTGGGACTTACCCTTCGAATCCTTCTTCTTAGGCCGAAAGGAATGTCCCGATGGCCCCTCTCCCTTCGTGGAAAGGGACTGACAAAGCTCCTTGAACAAGTCAAGTACGAGGAACTCAGAGAGAGCAGGATAAATGCCGTGGCCGAGGAGGAAGAAGATGCAGCCTGGGCCGCCTCCTCCTCGAGGGCGATCATCTGCTCAAGCTAGCCAGCCGCTGTAGACACTGCCCAATGAGCCTCTTTTGATTTTACCGGCGGGTGACGCTTCTCCGGGCACCTGAGCTTCAATCGGGCAGCACGATCCTCCAGGACGTTGGTCAAAAGATCGGCACAACCTCACAGGCTCATGGATCATGATCTAGGCTTGGCAGTGAGTTACATGGAGTGCGGATCCGTCCTGACATTTTTTCGCAAGGCACCCGAAAGCCGGAATAGATTTGTCCATTGCAACCGTGAGGGAGATGAAGACTGAAGTTTAGAAACTTCAAAACTAGTTTCGACGAACCAAGAGTTAGGATCCAGTCTAAAACGCAGAGCTAAGGAGGAACCTGAGCTTCCAAGCGGTAAGGAAGATCTGGCATCATGGGGCGGAGCCGAGAGTATTACCACCCGGGTGGGTGGGAGGAGCCAGCTTGAAGACCTTCCGGCAAGATTTAAAGCGGCAAGGAACCTGCCAATAAGTGTGGATTGAACAACATATCCATGCCCCTAGAAAACCTTTTATAGGTACATTAGGGAGCAAATAAAGACTAAGGCTGGGATACTGAGGCTGAATAAAAAGGAGGTTGGTTGGGCAGAGAGGGACAGTGAAAAGGCAGGGATACTGAATGCATACTTCTGCTCAGTATTCATAAAGGAAAAGGAGGGGTAGGTACCTAATCCAGTCAATAGAAGCACTCTGGATAGGGGGGCTGATAGCAGTCCTTTCACAGAAGAAAGGGCTCCGGAAGAACTCCTAAAACTGAAGGTGGATAAAGCAGTTGGGCCTGATGGGATTCACCCCAGAATTCTAAAAGAACTAAGGGGAGAACTAGTAACACCACTGACTACCATTTTTAACAAATTATGGGAGGATGGTGTGGTACCTGAGGACTGGAGGAGGGTGGATGTGATTCCCCTTCACAATAGTGGGAGCAAGACAGAGGCAGGAAACTACAGACCTGTCAGTTTGACCTCAGTGGAAGGGAAAATGATGGAATCACTTCTGAAGGAAATAACTGTTGAGTACCTAGAGGCCAGTGGGGCACAGGACCCAAGGCAGCATGGATTCACAGCAGGAAGGTCATGTCCAACGAATCTAATCAATTTCTTTGACTGGGTGACCAAAGTAGTAGACCAGGGAGTGGCTGGGGGACATGGCCTACCTAGACTTTAGCAAGGCATTTGACACAGTCCCGCGCAAAAAATTAATAAACAAATTAGCCAGCCTGGAAGTGGGTCCCAGGGTGGTAACCTGAGTAAAACATTGGCTGGACAACAGAACACAAAGGGTAATTGCAAACGGAGTCCACAGTGAAGAAAGGGGAGGTTACAAGTGGGGTACCACAGGGTTCTATTTAAACAATGTCACATTTAGCTGAGGCAGGGATGTCTAGATCACAACCTTGCAATTCGTTTTGTAAGCCATGTACTACAAAAATAATAAATGGGCAACACCATGTACAACATGGAAAGAGCTTCCATCTTGGATCTCTGATAATGTCAGGAAACATAGCTGGATGGAAATGCAGCTTTTCAGCACGTGGTTACCCATCTTTTATTCTATTTGTGATGTTACAGATAATTATATATTTAGTGAGGGAAAAAAAAATCAGGAAATAAGGTGAAGTCTGGGGACAGAAAACCTGGGGCCTAATTCTCAACTGAAAAGGGTGTCAATGCATAGGTTCATAGGTCAGTACGAGCTCGGGGGACTAGCCCATGATGAACTCGCCACCCTCCAACTTGGGTGGAAATCATATTTATCATCACCCATATAAAGATCAAGTTTTTTTTAAATAACTGAAAAGTACTACTATATACCACTTCTAGAGGTAATGAATTCCAGATTGGCATTACTCTCTGTGTAAAGAAAGTATTTCTTCTTCTTGTCTTATTAGAAGTAGATTTTAACTTTAATTTATGAGATCTGGTGTTATTCATAATATGCTGCCATTCCAAACATATAGGTTCAGACGAGGCTGTGTCCCTTGAAGCTTTATAAATTAAACATTATTCCCCTCTTAAAGATCGATATTCTAGAGAATAAAGTTTAAAGTTTTTCAATCTATTATTATATGATAATGTTCTGCAATTAGAGACGTATCTAGTAAATTTCCGTTGTACTTTTTCAACTAATACCTTGTCCTTTACCAAAGTAGGAGCACAAAATGAAGAGCAATAGTCAAGATGAGTTCTGACTATGCTGCAATAAACAGGAATTAGCACTTCTGGTTCCCTTGATTTAATATTTTTCATGAGGTAAGTAGAAATAATCTCTGACATTTTTGAGTGGTTTTATTAGTGTACTCAGAGAATTTCAGTTTGTTCATAATATAAACACCTAAATCCTTTTCAGAGGTTACCTTGCTCAGTATAATATTATCCATAGAATAGTTGATCAGAAAAAATTACTCGCCTTAGTAATGTTGTTTCTTCTAATGCAGGCTTGCTGTATTCTGACATATGCAGTTAGGTCCTGCCTTTCAACTGCCCTGGAGAACAAAGAGTTAAACTTTCCATGGCCAGCATGGAATATTCACCACGAGCTCGGTTGAAGCCCCTGTCTGCTGTTGTTTAAGCTGCAACCGTCAGATCTTTACAAGCAATATTCACTAGAAGTTCTGTGTGGAAACTGTAAAACTCACACTAGCCAACTGGCAACTATATCTATATAAAAGGGTTTTTGGTTTCAAAAGGAAGACTCAAGTCAGGAAACCCAAAAACAAAACACATCCAAAACACAACCACTCACCCAAACTAAAAAAGGGTGAAAAAAGGACACCCCTAGGGTGTCAACACTGCTCCTGCCCACCCACCCACATCCCAAAAACTAGGTTCTGAGAGGGGAGGCGGGGGGGGAGAGGTCAGAATACAGCAAGACTCCATTAGAAGAAACAACATTACTGAGGAGAGTAATTTTTTCTTCAAACAACATGAAGTCTTGCTGTATTCTGACATATGCAGACTACCAAGCAGTATCTCCATGGAGGAGGGACAGAACCTACTTTGGAAACAGGCTCTGAAGTACTGCTGTGCCAAAACAAGCATCACTCCTAGCCTGGATATCCAGAGAGTAATGCTTGGTGAATGTATGGACTATTTTCCAGGTGGCTGCTTGACAAATTTCTAAGAGAGGAATATCCCTGGCAACAGCCAGGGAAGCAGCTGTACCTCTAGTGGAATGAGCCCTCAGGCCTGAGGGTGGAGTTCTACCCAGTTTTTCCTAGCAGAATTGTATACAAGAAACAATCCACCTGGCAACAGATCTCTTAGTAGCAGGTTTGCCCTTACCAACTTCTCCATACTTGAGGAACAACTGGAGGGATTCAAACCTGTGACCCTTGGTACGCTCTATGTAGTAGCTAAGGGCTCTTTTAACATCCAAGCTGTGTAGCCTCCTCTCTCCAGAGGAGGAATGTGGAGGAATGGTCAGTGAAGAAAACAGGGAGAGATATAGACTGGTTGAGGTGGAAATCTGAAACCACTTCAGGCAAAAACGTTCTGTTAGTTCTTAGGACCACTTTATCTCTATGGAAAGAGATGAAATCAGATTCCACTGACAGGGCTTGCAATTCACTGATATGCCTGGCAGAAGTAATGGCTACCAAAAACACAGTTTTCCAAGTAAAGTACTTAAGCTCTGCAGAGGACAAAGGCTCAAAGGCGGGCTGCATAAGCTGAGCAATGCAAACATTAAGATCCCAAGCAGGAGCAGTATCCCTAAAGGGGGATTGGTGTGAAGCAATCCCTTGAAAAACTTACAAAACACAGGATGGATAGAGAGGAAGGCTTGCCTACTGACAAGAAAGCAGAAACAGCTGCCAAGTGTACTTTAAGGGTAACTGGTCTGAGGCCTAGGCCATTAAGATGGACCATATAGTCCAGAACCGTAGGCAACTCAGCAGAGTCTGGAGAAATATTCTTCTTAGAATACCAAATGCTGAATCTTTTCCATTTGGAGTTGTAAGTCTTTCTGGTGGAAGGCTTTCAAGAAGCCTTAAGGATATCCAAAACCCCCTGGGAAAGATGCAAATCAGCAAACTCTAAATCTTCAACAGCCATGCCTTGAGATTGAGAGACCGAAGATTTGGGTACCAAATCCTCCCCTGAGAGGATGTCAACAGGTTGTAATTCCTGGGAAGAGAAAGGGGAAGGTGGACTGCTAGGGACAGCAACAGGGGATACCAGGGCTGTCTGGCCCAGTCTGGAGCAATCAGCATCACTTTGCATGGTTGTGACCTTATCTTGACTAACACATTGAACAGGAGAGGGAAGGGGGGAAAGCATACAGAAATTTCCCTTCCCAGTTCAGAATCAGAGCATCCAGGGGGTCTGAGCCCATGACTGGGGGTTTGCAACAAGAGAGAGGAAGTTGGTGATTGGGGCTGCAAAAAGATCTATCTGTGGAGTGCACCATCTCGAGAAAATCACTTTCAAAACTAGAGGATCTAGGGTCCATTCGTCATGGCCCTGGGATATTCTGCTCAGAGCATCTGCTAGGACATTGTCCTTCCCTGGGAGGTGAACTGCTATCAGAGAGGTTTGCAGGGAATAGCCCAGGGACCACAACTTCATTGCTTCTGTGCACAAGGCCGTAGACCGAGTGGCTCCCTGCTTGTTGATGTACCACATGGTGGTGGTGTTGTCTGTTCTTACCTGGACCACCTAGTTCTGTACAGATTTGGAAAAAGCTTGCAGTGCTAGAAACACTGCTCCGAGTTCCAAGAGATTGATGTGAAGCAGAGATTCCTGAGGTGACCACAGTCCCTGCATGGTAAGATCCCCCAAATGGGCTCCCCAGCCCAGCAGGGAAGCATCTGTGGTGAGTATCACTGAATGAGACTGAGTGACAAAAGGAACCCTTTGTTTCAAATTGTCCTGATCCTGCCACCATTGCAAGGCCTGGATCAGGGTTCGAATCACTGGGACTAGTTTGGTAAGGTAATCCTTTCTTTGGGACCGGAAGGCTCTTAAGTGGAACTGAATGTCCCTCATCTGGAATCTTGCTCCTTGGACCACTGCTGTGGAAGCTGCCATGTGGCCCAGAAGCTGAAGGAAATGCCTTGCTGCTCGAGACACCTGAAGGGTGAATGAAGAGGCCAGTTCCATGAGGGTCCTTGCCCTTTCCAGGGGAAGGAAGGCTCTTGCCTTTACTGTATCCAGCTCTGCCCCTATGAAGGTGAGGAGCTGTACTAGTCCGAGAACTGATTTTGGAAGATTGAGAAGGAATCCTAAGGAAGTGAGCACTTGCTGGGTCACTTGCAAATGTGACTTGACTTGATCTGGAGACTGACCTACTAGGAGCCAGTCGTCCAAGTATGGGAAGATGGAGATCTTTTTCTCTCCTCAGGAAGGCAACCACTACTGCCAGGCACTTTGTGAAAACCCTTGGACCTGATGTTAGGCCAAAGGGCATTGCTCTGAATTGATAGTGGCCTGAGGGCAACTCGAACCTGAGGTACTTTCTGTGGGAGCACCTGATGGGAATGTGAAAACAGGCATCTTTTAGGTCCAGGGAGGCTAGCCAGTCCCCTGGCCTTAGACAGGGAAGGATAATTCCCAGAGTCACCATTTTGAACTTTGGCTTTAAAAGGTGTTTGTTCAGATATCTTAGGTACAGGATGGGCCACCATTCTCCTGTCTTTTTGAGGGTTAGGAAGTACCTGGAGTACAATCCTTTGCCCTTGTGCAGGGTGGGAACCCTCTCTATAGCTCTGAGAGCTAAGAGAGAAGAAACCTCTGCCTCTAAGGCAAGGGTCTCTGATAGATTCACAGGTGGAAAGGATCTGGTTCTCATCTTGGGAAATTTTTTGAAGCTGAGAACCAGGCCCTGGCTTACTACTTCCAGGACCCACCTGTCTGATGTTAGAGACTTCCAGTCCTGGACAAAGTAAGCCAGCCTGCCCCCTACTGGTATGGGAGAATCGGCCCGGGGCAGACCCATCAGGGTGTCTGCTTAACAGGGGCTTTAGGCTGAGAGGTGGATGCAGGCCTGCTCATCCCCCGTCTGCCTCGCCCTCTAAAGAACCCCCTCTGAGAGAAAGAAGAGGAGGCCTAAGCTTGGTAAAAAGGCCTTTGGAAAGGCCTGCCCCTGCCCCTGAACTGCTGCCTTTGAGGAGTTGCTTGCCTTTCTTTGGCCTGAGCACTCCTGTAAGTGGTCCTGTACTCATCCATCTTTTTCATGTAGTTCTCTGTCTGCTCCCAAAACAGAGAATTACCAATTACAGGAAAATCCATGGCCTTAGCCTGGGTATCCTGTGAGAGGCTAATACATCTGAGCCAAGCCATCCTCTGAACAGCCACAGATGTAGCCATGACTCCTGATGAAACATCACTGTAGTCCATAGCAGCATGAAACTGTACTTTAGATGCCTCAATCCCATCTGCAGCCACCTGCTCCAGCTCCTTGGCAAGCTGGGCAGGGGCCTGTTTAGCCAGAGCCAGCACATTGTCCCACCTGGACTTCTGGTATGTAGCTGTATAGGCCATATAGTTAGCCTGCCTAAGTCCCAAAGATGCTGCCATGTATTGTTTTTTTACCATGGCATCAATCTTCCTGGAGTCCTTGCCTGGGGGGTGTGATGCCAAGGGGATATTTGCCTTATCACAGGCAGCAGCCTGCACTACCCCCAACATGGCTGCATTGCTGGAAAAGGAACTCCGTGTCTGAGCCTGAGAGAGTGTACCTCTTGTCCATTCATCTGTCCACAGGAGGTATAGAATTAGGAGACTTAAGAATTTTATGTGTCTGTTTCCCAAAGGATTTGTGGAGAGGGACAGACAGTCTCCTGGACTCTGGGATGTCCATCATCTCAACAAAATCAGGCTCCTCCTGATCCTCTACTGCTTCCTCCACAGGGAGCTGGAGGGTCTCAGCCACTTTTTTGTAAAACATATAGTGAGAAGGGGACTCAGAAAGCCTAGGAGGAGAAACACCTGAAGGTCTGTCTGGGGAGATGTCCGGGTCAATAGGCACATCCAGACTTTCATAATCGCCATAATCATCCTCATACTCTCCTTCCTCCTCCTCCGGTTCATAAAATTCTTCCAAAGTGTAATCCGGAACCGGGAGAACTGACCAAACCGAACCCCTGCCAGATGGTGCCAGTTTGGTCAGAACCGAAGTAAGCGATTGCACTATCCTTATCGCCTTGGCTATCTCATCATTGGTCGGAGTAAGAATTTCTGGGTCTGAACCGGACAATTTATCTTTTCTTTTCCTTTTCACCGGAACCAACTCCTCAGAATCGGCTCTACTTTTGCCCGAAGAAGTATCACCCTGGTCAGAGGGCACTCCTTCTGGTTCGGTCGGAACCGAACCGGGCTGGCCATCTTGGTCAGCGGACTTCTCGGCCTCCCTTTCCCTCAGTCTACCTAATCTCTTTTCCTGGGTAGATTTGGGAAAATTCTTACAAATTTGGCAGTCTGAATCAAGGTGGTCAAACCCCAGACAATAAACACAGGTGGTATGGGGATCAGCCTTGGCAAAGACTTCCCCACACACACTGCAGTGTTGAAACCCAGTGGGCCCGTTTTTTTCTTGGGTTTCTCAGACATGGCCAATCCTATCCAAAACTTACCCTTTTTTTGGCAATCCGCCAGGCAAGACTCCCCTGTCGGTTCCTGACTGTGTCACGAGTCTTGGAAAAAAACATAATAAATCCGTTTTTTTTTAGAATCGCTACGGACCGGTTACCACACTCTAAATGAATTACAAACTTTTTTTTACCTTAAACTGATCGGTTCAGCCGAACCGATCCACAGTTTACAAGTTCCACACAGAAACTACACAGAAAAACTATCTAGTACTCATGGTACCACAGACAGAGACTTGAACCGACTGAGCGGTAACAGCAATTCGGTAGAAACCGAATGACAAAAACGACACTTCAATTGACTTTTTTGAACCGAGCAAAGGAGAAATCCCCGGAGCAACTGTTCAGTGAGGCGGAGTAAAGAATCTGACGGTTGCAGTTTAAACAACAGCAGACTGGGGCTTCAACCGAGCTCGTGGTGAACATACCATGCTGGTCATGGAAAGTTTAACCCTTTGTTCTCCGGGGCAGTTGAAAGGCAGGACCCAACTGCATATGTCAGAATACAGCAAGACTTCATGTTGTTTGAAACAGATTATTTTTGCCAAAATGCATTACTTTACATTTTGAAATATTAAAGGTTAGTTTATGTTCTTTTGCCCAAATAGGTAAATTATTCAAATTCTCCTGTAATATAGAGGCAGAAGAAGAATCATTAACTATACACCTTAACTTGGCATCATCAGCATATTTGTTTAATCACGCCCCATTAGTTGTATTCATGCTGGAAATGAGGATATTAAATAAAATTGGGCCCAATACTGACCCCTGTGGCACTCCACTTGTAACTATACTCCCGGTTGACATAAAACCCCTAATACTGACTTGTTGTTTTCTGTTGGTTAGCCATATTGAAATACACCCAACAATATTTTTGTGCAATCCAATATTTGTAAGACATTCAATCAAAATTTTATGGGACACTGAGTCAAATGCCTTTTCATAGTTCAAAAAGACTATGTCCACGGGAAGTCCTGAATCCAAGGCTGCACTAATTGGTTCGAAAAAGTTGATCAAGTTATTCTGACACAATCTACCTGAAACGAAACCATACTGAGTTATATCCAACAATCCATTTCTTGCTATATAAATACTTATTTTATGCTTTAAAAGTTTTTCCATGACCTTACCTATACAGGAGGTCAAACTAATATGTCTATAATGCTCCACCTTCTGTTTTGCCCCTCCCTTATGAATGGGGATAACCAAGGCTTCTTTCCATTCATCCATGACATCGCCAGTTTTGATGGATTTGTTAAACATAAGGGCACCTGCTATTTCATATGACATTTTCTTTGAAAAAAAGAAAGTGGATACTGTCTGTTCCTGCTGATGGTGAAGATTTAAACGAAATTATAGCTGAAAAAAATTCAGGAACTGTAAATTCTTCTAAACATTCTACTGAAGTATAATCCATATTACTTACTGGCTCCTTGGTTTTATAAATACTAGAAAAGTATCTATTAAATTCATTTGCCATCAGCTGTTCGTCAGACATTAAATTATCATCAATTAGTAATGGACCAACTTTGGATGAATTATTTCTCATTGAACCAATACAATTAAAAAAACTGTTTTTTTATTATCTTTATTCACAGTTGCTAATTTATACTACATTTCTTTTTTTGCCTTTTTGATTGCTAATTTTGTTTTATTTGTCTTTTGTTTAAACCTTTTCCAATTGATATCCATTCTCTGCTTTTTGTATTTATTAAAGGCCCTTTTTTTGACCTCACAAGTTTTTTGATTCATAATGAGAACCAAGGAGGGAGCCTTCAATGATTATTTTTTACGTACTGCTACCCAGTTATCAACACAGTAATAGTTTTTCCTTAATTTCATACCATATATGCTTAGCATGAAGTTCATTCAGCTCCTGCTGCCAATTCCAGTCTTTAAGATATGAATGAAAAAAAATAATTTTTTTTTTCTGTCACCCTATTTGACTGCGACCCGTTTGTAGTATTCACATAGTTTCTATTAGTTGTGTGGTAGGAGCCCCCTCACGACTGCTTCGCAGTGCAAATACCTGTGCAAGATGAAAAGCAAGTTTGCACCTGCTGACATACTAGTTAGCAACAGCAACAGTCACAGCATGGCACACTGTTAGTTACATGGTACCATATCGTGTGGAAACCTCATCAGTGTGCTTGCCATCTGGAAGGCACCTCTTCCCACCTTATACTCCTTATCCTGGCAGCCCTCTCTGGGACACTGGTTTTTGCATTATTCTGGTCACGTAGACATCACCCTGGCTGTTTAGTAATCCCCCACTGCTCCCCAGCCTGTTATTACTCCGTAGCATCCAGTGGTAACCCCTTCCAATAACTATGCCTTATGAATGTGCCACATTTCTCCTGAGTCATCCCAAAAGACTTTCCTGGGCTGGTCACAGCACTACGACCCCCCACCTCCTTCACCACCACCACCTTAGTCACTTGCCTGTACATATTTTACAGGCAGGGGGTTGCAGGAAGCTGTGTTCATGCAAATGACCTCAGTAACAAAGAACAAGGAGAGATATACACAGAACATTACATGGTTTTACGGATAGGGTGGTTGTGAACTTGCCACCAGTGAACCTCTTCAACTCTTGCTCAACATGGGTTCTTTAACATGCACCTGGACAGTAAGCAGAGGTGGGCAGAAGAGACTTCTATTAAATGTCTCATTCACAGAATGACACCTCAGCAATGCAACACCCCCTCATACTGCACTACATTATCAGTTCTCAGTATTTCCTGTGGTGTGGGGCTGAAACCCACAACCTTTCAACCTTCCAGACCCAGAATCAAGTGTGCTACTTAATTAGCCACTGAGACTAATATTTAAATTGAACAACTGTAAGTTGTTTTGTGTGCATGAATATTATATTATAATTAAGTTTTCCTGTATACTGCGAAACTGCTTTAAATGTTTTGAATCCCGCCCAACCGACAAGCAAACAAGTTGTTTTATGCCAGCAGTTGTTCTGAGTCCAGTTTGGCTGACATGCTAGGTTTTACACTGATTTTAATGTTTTCCTACTTTATCCATTTCTTTGTCATCTAATTTTGCTAATTTTATCATTTTTACACTGTGCTTCCTAGATCAGGATTTCCAGGGAACTGCCTAGACCAGACACACTGATACACTTCGATCTCATCAGTGTGACATCAAGGGAGCAAATGACACCCATGCCATCATTCATTGAGCACTAGTAAACCAGCAAAGGCACCCGTTTAAAAAAGAGCCCTGCTATTTACCAGAGTGGCAGAAGCAAAGTACAAAATAAAAGTAACCCTTTGCAGTTTTCACAGAACAGACAGTGTTTTGGCTGATGCGCATGCCTGAGCGAGTCAAACACTTAGTATATTCACTTTCACTGCATACAAATCAAGTGAGTGCTCCTAGAGAAGGTGCCAGTTATCAAGAAGCAAGTCAGGTTTCTGCAAACTGAGTATGGCTTCTCAGATGGATTTTGATCCAGACAAGGACTTATTTCATCTAGCTCAGCAACAGCCCTCTGTATTTTTCACAAAACAACAGTGTGTCTGCTGACGTGTGTGAAAGCAACTCACTTTCACTGTGCACACATCGAGTGAGAGCTCATAAGGAAAGCCCCAGTTATCGGGAAGCAAGTCAGTTTGCTGCAAACTAACTATGGCTTGTCACAGGGATTTCAGTCCAGATAAGGATTTCTTTCATCTGGCTCAACCATACATGTGCTAGCCAGTTATACTGCAGTCTGCAGTAAACGATAGTGAAGAAGCATTCAGTGCATCTGAGATTTCAGAGGGAAGCAATGCTACTGATAGACTCTCGAAATCTCTGCTGAGGATGGTTGAGCCAGATGAAAGAAATCTTTGTCTGGATCAAAATACATCTGACAAGCCATAATTAGCTTGCAGCATACTGACTTGCTTCTCAAAAACTGGGTCTCTCCTTACAAACGCTCGCTTGATGTGTGCACAGTGAAACTGAATTTGCTAAGTGTCTGACTCGTTCACACATGCGCATCAACAGAAACACAGCTAGCTCTGTAAAAATGCAAATAGTTATTGTTGAGCCAGATAGAAGAAATCCTTGTCTGGATCAAAATCCATCTGAGAAGACATAATTAGACTGCAGCATCCTGACTTGCTTCTCAATAACTGGTGCCTCCCCTATGCGCGCACATTCAATTTGTACCCAGTGAAAGTTAATCTAGAAAGTGTCTGACTCGCTCAGACATGCAGGTCAGCAGAAACCCTGTTTGTTTTGTATAACATGCAAAATGTTACTTTGATTCTGTACTTTGCTTCTGCCACTCACATAAACAGTGCAGCTGTTTTTTTTGTGTTTTTAAACTGGTGCCTTGTTTGCTGACTTACAAGGGCTCAGTGAATGATGCCAGTGGATGTCATTCATTCCACTGACATCACACTGATGCCCTCTAGCTGGATCAGCGTGTCTCTCTTGGTGGCATGCTCGAGATTGCAGTTCAATGAACTACCTGTGAAAAAATAGAAAAATAAACAAAATTAGACAAAAATGAAGTAGATAACATAGGGACATATCAGAATTGGTCTAAAACCTAACATGTTTGCTAATCTTGGCTCAAAGCAACTGCTGGCATAAAATACCCTGTTTACATGTCCTTTAAAGGCGATCTAATGGCAAGGGTACTCGAGTCACAAGTGCATAGGTTGTGGCTCGAGCACCCCAATCCCCCTCGGAGTCCCAGTATATATTTAGTACTTAAATTACTTGATCACTCATAAAATTTTATTTCTATGGTGGTGGTATGACCAGCATATTAGGAAACAGGGTGCAGTACCCTGGGAGAGCGCGCTGGCAAAAAAACGTGATATGGTGACACAGTTTTGCCTCTTCCTGTGTGCCGGCACATACATGGCATACAGGCATCTTCTGTAAAAATAACACCGGGGATAGAAAATACAGATATTTTAATATCTCTGTACATTAGGGCAATAGACAGGAAGAGGCAAAACCACATCATCATATTGCATTTTTTTGTACCGCGAACTCTCAGGGGTCTGCACTCAGTTTCCTAATTTGCCGGCTGCACCACCATAGAAATAACATTTTACAAGCGATCAGGTAATTTAAGCACAAAATATATATTGGGACTCGGGGGAGGGGGGCGGATTGGGGTGGTCGAGACACAATCTATGTACCAGTGGCTCGGGTACCCTTGCCAGTGGATCGCCTTTAAGCAGGATCTTAAGGGATATAAAAATGCTGTGATCAGTGTTCACTTTGATAACGCTTATCTGATAACATAGAGTGTAGTAGCATGCAATCTGTTATAATATGTGCCCCTATCACCTAGGATGTTAACTGTTTCCCCCTTTCCCTGCTAAATTAATTGCACTGAACGTCCTCTCAAATTATTGCCTAGAAACAAAACTTGTAAACCGTGCTTTATTTACCCTATCACAAAGACAAACTGTGAAAGTTGAGTATGCATGTAGGCAGACACAGCCTATTTAAAAACAACATGCTCTACTCCTGCATCTTATGCTTGGTTAAAAAAAATGATAATGTCAACAAGCAAGAAAGAGACCAGCCTGGTAGCACTAAGGGTTGAGGCGCTAGACACCACGCCGACGACTTGTGTTCGGGAACTAGTGCAGGCCACCGTGGGTCGGCAGGGGCGGAGAAGGAGCTAGCATCCCAAGGACTGCTCTCCTTCACGCCAATGCTGCAGATGTGGGCAGAGATGGAGCAGACGCCTGGAGGAGTGCCGCTGCTGGCGTTACTGCATGCTCCATACCCCAGGGGAGAAAATGGAAAAAACAGGGACCTCTGCTGTGAAAGCATGATGACTGTCCCCCACAGTGCCACCCTGGGACGACACCTCCCCGAGGTTGGATCCAGCCGGTGGGTTGAGGCATTCCCCACCCCCTGCCATGAAGGGTAAGTCTTGGGGGCATAAGGGGGAAAGTGGTCTCATACCTGGGGCGGCATGGGGATGCCAGAAATATACACATACTGTCAGAGTCCCTGAAGGAGAAAATAGGACTAACAAAAAAAAATACAAAAATAAAAAAAAAAAAAAAACAAGAAAGAAAGAAAGAAAGCCAGCACTAGTACTCACACATACTTTTCACCATGTAATTTTATTTCAGAATGTTGTGGAAAGCAGCAACACTAACTCCTGACCAGTTTTACCTCACTGGGCTTTTTCAGAGGGACACCGGTGAGAAGTGGGAGTTATGCTTAAAAATCCTGTACAACCAATCACAAATGAGTGACATCATTTTCAACACTGATGTTACAATTTAAAGTGATAGAAGTATAAAGTGCCTGTTAGTGACAGAGAATTACTCAACGTTAAAGTGCAACTGTGCCTTATAAATAACACCAAAACTAACTAGCGAATTATGCCCAATTTAAAACCAATGCAGACACCGCAGATTCCAGCTACATTAAGCTTGGGATTATCTCTTTTTCAAGACAGGGAAAAGGGTGAATGTAAAATCACAATGCAGCTCACAAATGAATGAATACAACGTTTGCCAATAACTGGCTGAAGAATAAAAAAAGAAAACACTCCCATTTTTTTTCTCTCCTAGGAGTGGCTTAAAAACTTCACACTAAGCCTTTGGTATTTTTTTCAATTATTTAAAAAACGTGATGGAATGCAGATTTGCCAAAGGATGCACTGCCAACTTTAGAAATATTGAAAAGAGAAAAAAGAACAGTTATAGCGCTTCCTCTCTTTTCAAGTAACCTGATTCAAGTAACACAATAGGTTCTGATAAACCTCAGCTTCTTCTGAAGACGTATCTAAATCTCTGTGTTCTTTTTTTGGTAGATTTATTTTGTTTTTGCTTTGGACACGGCCAGTGCATGACACTTATCACATTTCCAAACCATCTCAGAAACAAAATTTCAGATTATTTTCTTAAAAGTAAACGATTATCACTAAGCAAACACAAGTGCTGCAAACCCCAGTGCTGAAATGTACCACATACATTTTCTTCTTGTAGGCTGATTTTTGGCTTTAAGACAGTCCCGATCAGGGGCATCATACGGTTTTGTACAGCCTGCAACAAAAACACATTATGAGCAAAGGTTGGAATTAGGGCATGGGATAATGCCATGTTTCATTCAGCAGAACTATTAGTAAAGACTGCTCAAACATAGTAAACGTAACTTCAAGGACATACTATATGAATACTGTTAATATACATACTAATTGCAGGACTTCAGCATCTGTAGTACAACATTTATTTTGTGCAAAACCCTACATATAGCTGTGTGTTTTTTCCTCTCGAAAAGAATGGTGTGTCATAGGTTCAAAACTGAGAACAAACTGAGAAAATTCCCCAGTGCAGCATGGTAATCGTGGCTCACCCAAGCTCTGCAGTCAGAACCTTGGAAGATGCTTAATCATCATAAACACTTCTCTCAGTTTTTCAGCATGCAGCAAAATCATGAATCAAAACTTTTAGTTTTCTGCAGGCATGATAACCAATTTCATGGCAACGTCTTTTGCTTTTTTTTTCTCAACACTTTGTGATGCCGAGGAAAAGCAGTGCAAGGCGAACATGGCATAATGGGGCAGGGTTAAAAACGTGACATTACTGTACATGGTAAATTACTGGCAGTCTCTTGTTTTTTAGGGCCATCATTTAGGAGTCTACTGGGGTCACACTGTCAACTCTTGAAAGTTCTTTTTGACCCCTATGGTATGTGTGCAACCCCTGCTCTGTGGCTGCTTGTCTCCATGACACTCTGCTTGAGAGTCTTGCCTTTGCATCAGCTTTTTTTTAATATAACATTAGATTGAGGGCTGTGGGCCCCCTTCTTGCATTACACTAGGGCTATTACCTGTGTAACTGAGAACCAAGAGAAGCTCTCCTAAGTCCCTCAAAATCTGGCCAGTGACAGCTCAAAACTAACCAGTGACACTCGGGGAGCTGTAGTACATACAGCTGGTCAATAATCAAACCTACAGTCAGTCACAGCAATGGGATCATTGCAGCCTACCTAATCAGAGACTGGCAAAATATGCAGGCAATTCAAACACGTGACCACCCATATGGATATATGAACAAACTTCCCTGTTTTTTTTCTTTGTTTGTTTGTTTTTCTCTCTCTCTCTCATCAGGGTTTCAGATCTTTCAGGTCTTATTTGTTCTGTCTGTTGGGACAACAAAATGGCTGTTTGACTTTAAATGGTGGGTGTTTTTTTCTGTTCAGTTTTATTTATTTTTCATTTGTTCATTATTTGTAAAGTCCATATCTGTTTGGTAAAGCTAGTATGTTGGTTCTGTCTAAGCTGGTAGCGATTTGCAAACTAGGAGGACTATGAGAGATGAGAGAAAAGACTGATAATTACAAATGGAGTCTGCACCTCCAGTCCTTCTTTTGCTGGGGGGAGGGGACGGGAGGTGTTCCTTTAAAATTCTATGTACCATGAAAAATATAGGATTGCTATTAAATGTGAAGACACCCGGGATAGCTTAGTGTGCTACTCCTGGTTAAACAACTAAATAAAAAAAATTACAAAAAACGACGCCTCACAGCTCTCGCTGCAGCCCACAGCACAAGTTCCAGTTGGGGCTACAGAAGTCAAGAAAGTCTGGCTATTACCGTACAGAGAACACAGGTCAAAGGCTTCTCTCACTAAGTTGGGCACCCTGGATTTGGGTGCCCAGAAGATGCATTTCTGGTCCTTATTATGAAAAGAAACCATCAGAATCTAGCTTAAACAGGGCCTGTTTAGCTAGGTTTTTGTGTTTGTTTTTTAAATGGCAGCATTTGTATGTATTTTCCGTGCTTGTTAGTTCATGGAAAATATCAACAAGATGGTGGCTGTCACGGCACAAAAAAGTGTTTGGTGCCATGCCAAGCCAGTGGTGAGAAATCAGAAATGACCCTGCAAAATCACATTTTTCATTTTGCACCAGAACCGTATCTCAAAAACCCTACTGTACATGCTCAGAATGGAATATACTAAACTTTGAAGCCTTGTAACTCTGGAACCATTTAATATTTTTTTCACCAGAACTATCAAAGGCACTACCTTACGACATCCCACACTGCCCTGGAAGGTGTGGGAAAAAAATGCCTTGCCATGTATGTTGTAGGAGATAGCACAAAAATCCATGTTAAGTATCGGAAAAAAGTTAGCCTTTTATGAAAAATGACATATGTAGATCTCTGAAACTGCACAAGCTGCAATCACAAAAATTTCCACAGATCAAGACCTTGCCTCCTAGACAACACGTGCACAATTTCAGCTCATTTTGTGAAACAGTGCCAACGATATTAATGTGCAAAGTTAGGGGTTTAACATTGAGCACCCTACTCAACCCTAACTACAGTGACGCTACCACACCACTATAATATTAATGGCATATATGATTAATAATGTCTTGCTATATGAGAATATATGAGAATTTGTACTCAAGAAAACAAAATTAAATAATCCACAAATAAATAAAAACATATGTTAGTACAATAAAAAGTACAGTGCCACCCATCAGGATGAAGTGCGTTACCCTAGGATTCTACAGTAACAATGTCGCGGGAAAAAGCAGATAAAATCATGTTATACTGCAGTAGTTTGGATTAGGTTTACTGAGTGTGTATGTGTGTCTGTGTTTCATGTAGTATTCGGACAGCAGATAGCATCTGTATTATACTGAGCTACTAGCAATGTGCACTGATAATCAACAGTACCTGTAGGTGGAGATGTGCGAAGCTGAGAAAACTTCTCTTTGACAGAACTTCATAAAGTTTGAAGTGATGACTTTGCAATGTTTTTTTGCCAGGCAAAAGTGGCATTTTTTTCCACAAAGTGACCAAACCGCTTACAAAGTTGCCACTTCATAGAAAAAAGTGCCACTTCACTTTAAAAAAACATTGTGAAGTCAGCAAAGTTGAAGTTGGTGATGCCAGCAGGAACTTTGTAAAGCTTCACCAAGTCGAAGTTTCACAACTTCACCAACAAAGTTTATTTCTGCTGCATCTCAACCTGTAGGTGCGTGAACAGGATCGAACTGAAGATCGAGTGAGCCCTGGAATGGGTTTACTATCTTCTAACCATATTTTTTTTTTTTGAGAACCAAGTCCTGATTTTGGGCTACTACTCTTTATTGTTTCAATTGCTATGTTCCACTGTACTGTTTGTTGCCTTGATCAGGTCCATTTTTATTTCAAGTTTATGTCACCTGCTAATTTGTTTTATGGTTTTAAGCACGACAAATGTACAGTATTTGCCATGACGTTTTCAAATAAAATAGTATATTCATAGTACCCACTGACTATCCTATAATTTGCACCTTCTGGTAATGTGAAGAATGAGTGTGCATGTGATGCTGTGTCTGACTCGAGGAAAGGAGAGCCCAGAACTCCCAGCTTTCTGTCCTAAAGAAGCTCACGTAAGGCACTTTGTTTTCTTTTTTAATTTGTTCTGATAGACTGGGCTGTGCCAAGGCAGAGCAGTAAAACTGAAAAACAACTCATGAACTGCTTACATATTATTTGAATGTAGAAATGAAGACATGTATACATATCAAGAGAATGTTGTACAACAAGGACACATTTTTTTAATAAGATACGTTTCTGGGCTGGCCCAGTGATGTGGAGCGCTAAGGCATCATGTCTTACCTCCTGCCATGCCAGTGACCCATGTTCGCGGTGTGAGCGGGTCACCGGGGATCGGCTGGTGTGGGAAAGGATTGAGCATCTGGAGGACAGCTCTCCTCTCCTGGGGAGGGAGGGAGGGACACGGAGGCCGGTGCATCTCTGACACCTAGCGGTGGCTGGGTGTCGGAGCACCTGGGTCCCGTACATAGGGATGGGGGCATAGCTGGCTGGCATGCTATGGGTGGTAGCATGCACAGCTTGGCCATTGCCAGCACCAACAAAGCTCTGCATCCAGGGGGGTGAGAGGGAGAAAAACCAGGAGGAGAAAATATCCTGGGCACGGCTAGATGAATGCCGGCCCCTGCAGGCACTGCTCCCATGAATGGTAGGCACCTCCCAAACCGGATCCATGTTCAGCGGGTTGGAGGATCTCCACCTTCCTGCCACTGGTTGGAAAGCCATGGAGGAAGAAAGGAGGTGCTCTGCGAGTGAAGGACAGGGCTGAGGGCCAGCGAGATGGAGGGCCATCCAAGAATGGAGGATAAAAAAGAAAGTATAAAAAAAATGGATACTTTTCATTATTGTGCAATATGCACATGCACACACTTTTTCGCTCCCACATTTAATTTTGAAATACCGTATAGAGTTGCATAACTGTAGTGTGCTATGCAAGCTAAACAGCAATTCTACCTTTCCAGTTCAAAGCCCTCCTTCCCAGGGACAAATGGATAGTCTGCCCCAGTGTTCTAGGTTTGACTCTAGAGTGGCATCTTGGAAACGGAACTTGTGAGGGAAGAAATCTGCTGGCTGCTTGGATGCATGTGTTGGGGTCGTGTCTACAGTAACTGTGCAGGATATTACAGTAGCATGCATGTGTTGGGGTCGTGTCTACAGTAACTGTGCAGGATGTTGCACTAGCATGCATGTGTTGGGGTCGTGTCTACAGTAACTGTGCAGGATGTTGCAGTAGCATGCATGTGATGGGGTCGTGTCTACAGTAACTGTGCAGGATGTTGCAGTAGCATGCATGTGTTGGGGTCGTGTCTACAGTAACTGTGCAGGATATTACAGTAGCATGCATGTGTTGGGGTCGTGTCTACAGTAACTGTGCAGGATGTTGCACTAGCATGCATGTGTTGGGGTCGTGTCTACAGTAACTGTGCAGGATGTTGCAGTAGCATGCATGTGATGGGGTCGTGTCTACAGTAACTGTGCAGGATGTTGCAGTAGCATGCATGTGTTGGGGTCGTGTCTACAGTAACTGTGCAGGATGTTGCAGTAGCCTGCATGGCTCACTTGGTAATAAATAGCATAGTGCTAGAGCATCACTGTGATATCCTGTTCATCTCATACTAACTCTATCAGCAAAAGGAATCCTGAATCCTGACTTTGTGTGAGATGGATTTATTTAGCCATGGAAAACATTTTGAGCCTCCCTCAAATGTTAGAAAAACCTTGGGCCTCCCCATTAAAAAAATATATTTTGCACAGTGTTGCAGAAATAAATACAGCAGGAATAAAGTGAGACTAATAAAGCAGACTGCATATATTCTCTTTTATTCAACTTACTATTCACCCCCACACCCAGGTTATGCTTGTCACTCCACTTTTCTGACTCTTAGACCCTTATTACTCTGTCCATTTCCCCTCTGCCTGATATAACAATCCTTGCCACCTTCATCTCTCCCCCTCATACCTTGGTGCCAAGCAACTTCCTCTACCCTTACCCCACATCACACCTAAAAACAATCGCTGGTTCAGTGTGCTGTTCCCAGACACCAATTTACGTATAAATTAACACCGACTGTAAAAACGAGCCTTGACTCAGTGTGCCCTTCCCGGTCACCAGTTTACCTAGAAACACCGACTGTAGAAACGAGCCTTGACTCAGTGTGCCCTTCCCGGTCACCAGTTTACCTAGAAACACCGACTGCAGAAACAAGCCTGGACTCAGTGTGCCCTTCCCGGTCACCAGTTTACCTAGAAACACCGACTGCAGAAACAAGCCTGGACTCAGTGTGCCCTTCCCGGTCACCAGTTTACCTAGAAACACCGACCGCAGAAACAAGCCTTGACTCAGTGTGCCCTTCCCGGTCACCAGTTTACCTAGAAACACCGACCGCAGAAACAAGACTTGACTCAGTGTGCCCTTCCCGCTCACCAGTTTACCTAGAAACACCGACCGCAGAAACAAGCCTTGACTCAGTGTGCCCTTCCCGCTCACCAGTTTACCTAGAAACACCGACCGCAGAAACAAGCCTTGACTCAGTGTGCCTTCCCGCTCACCAGTTTACCTAGAAACACCGACCGCAGAAACAAGCCTTGACTCAGTGTGCCTTCCGCTCACCAGTTTACCTAGAAACACCGACCGCGAAACGAGCCTTGACTCAGTGTGCCCTTCCCGCTCACCAGTTTACCTAGAAACACCGACCGCAGAAACAAGCCTTGACTCAGTGTGCCCTTCCGCTCACCAGTTTACCTAGAAACACCACCCGCAGAAACAAGCCTTGACTCAGTGTGCCCTTCCGCTCACCAGTTTACCTAGAAACACCGACCGCAGAAACAAGCCTTGACTCGGTGTGCCCTTCCGCTCACCAGTTTACCTAGAAACACCGACCGCAGAAACAAGCCTTGACTCAGTGTGCCCTTCCGCTCCACCAGTTTACCTAGAAACACCGACGCAGAAACAAGCCTTGACTCAGTGTGCCCTTCCCGCTCACCAGTTTACCTAGAAACACCGACCGCAGAAACAAGCCTTGACTCAGTGTGCCCTTCCCGCTCACCAGTTTACCTAGAAACACCGACCGCAGAAACAAGCCTTGACTCAGTGTGCCCTTCCCGCTCACCAGTTTACCTAGAAACACCGACCGCAGAAACAAGCCTTGACTCAGTGTGCCCTTCCCGCTCACCAGTTTACCTAGAAACACCGACCGCAGAAACAAGCCTTGACTCAGTGTGCCCTTCCCGCTCACCAGTTTACCTAGAAACACCGACCGCAGAAACAAGCCTTGACTCAGTGTGCCCTTCCCGCTCACCAGTTTACCTAGAAACACCGACCGCAGAAACAAGCCTTGACTCAGTGTGCCCTTCACGGTCACCAGTTTACCTAGAAACACCGACCGCAGAAACAAGCCTTGACTCAGTGTGCCCTTCACGGTCACCAGTTTACCTAGAAACACCGACCGCAGAAACAAGCCTTGACTCAGTGTGCCCTTCACGGTCACCAGTTTACCTAGAAACACCGACCGCAGAAACAAGCCTTGACTCAGTGTGCCCTTCACGGTCACCAGTTTACCTAGAAACACCGACCGCAGAAACAAGCCTTGACTCAGTGTGCCCTTCACGGTCACCAGTTTACCTAGAAACACCGACCGCAGAAACAAGCCTTGACTCAGTGTGCCCTTCCGCTCACCAGTTTACCTAGAAACACCGACCGCAGAAACAAGCCTTGACTCAGTGTGCCCTTCCCGCTCACCAGTTTACCTAGAAACACCGACCGCAGAAACAAGCCTTGACTCAGTGTGCCCTTCCCGCTCACCAGTTTACCTAGAAACACCGACCGCAGAAACAAGCCTTGACTCAGTGTGCCCTTCCCGCTCACCAGTTTACCTAGAAACACCGACCGCAGAAACAAGCCTTGACTCAGTGTGCCCTTCCCGCTCACCAGTTTACCTAGAAACACCGACCGCAGAAACAAGCCTTGACTCAGTGTGCCCTTCCCGCTCACCAGTTTACCTAGAAACACCGACCGCAGAAACAAGCCTTGACTCAGTGTGCCCTTCCCGCTCACCAGTTTACCTAGAAACACCGACGGCAGAAACAAGCCTTGACTCAGTGTGCCCTTCCGCTCACCAGTTTACCTAGAAACACCGGCGGCAGAAACAAGTCTTGACTCAGTGTGCCCTTCCGCTCACCGGTTTACCTAGAAACACTGACGCAGAAACAAGCCTTGACTCAGTGTGCCCATCCCGCTCACCAGTTTACCTAGAAACACCGACCGCAGAAACAAGCCTTGACTCAGTGTGCCCTTCCGTCACCAGTTTACCTAGAAACACCGACCGCAGAAACAAGCCTTGACTCAGTGTGCCCTTCCCAGTCACCAGTTTACCTAGAAACACCGACCGCAGAAACAAGCCTTGACTCAGTGTGCCTTCCGCTCACCAGTTTACCTAGAAACACCGACCGCAGAAACAAGCCTTGACTCAGTGTGCCCTTCCGCTCACCAGTTTACCTAGAAACACCGACCGCAGAAACAAGCCTTGACTCAGTGTGCCTTCCCGCTCACCAGTTTACCTAGAAACACCGACCGCAGAAACAAGCCTTGACTCAGTGTGCCCTTCCGCTCACCAGTTTACCTAGAAACACCGACCGCAGAAACAAGCCTTGACTCAGTGTGCCCTTCCGCTCACCAGTTTACCTAGAAACACCGACCGCAGAAACAAGCCTTGACTCAGTGTGCCCTTCCGCTCACCAGTTTACCTAGAAACACCGACCGCAGAAACAAGCCTTGACTCAGTGTGCCCTTCCGCCACCAGTTTACCTAGAAACACCGACCGCAGAAACAAGCCTTGACTCAGTGTGCCTTCCCGCTCACCAGTTTACCTGAAACACCGACCGCAGAAACAAGCCTTGACTCAGTGTGCCCTTCCGCTCACCAGTTTACCTAGAAACACCGACCGCAGAAACAAGCCTTGACTCAGTGTGCCCTTCCGCTCACCAGTTTACCTAGAAACACCGACCGCAGAAACAAGCCTTGACTCAGTGTGCCCTTCCGCTCACCAGTTTACCTAGAAACACCGACCGCCAGAAACAAGCCTTGACTCAGTGTGCCCTTCCGCTCACCAGTTTACCTAGAAACACCGACCGCAGAAACAAGCCTTGACTCAGTGTGCCCTTCCCGCTCACCAGTTTACCTAGAAACACCGACCGCAGAAACAAGCCTTGACTCAGTGTGCCCTTCCCGCTCACCAGTTCACCTAGAAACACCGACCGCAGAAACAAGCCTTGACTCAGTGTGCCCTTCCCGCTCACCAGTTCACCTAGAAACACCGGCGGCAGAAACAAGCCTTGACTCAGTGTGCCCTTCCGCTCACCAGTTCACCTAGAAACACCGCGGCGAAACAAGCCTTGACTCAGTGTGCCCTTCCGGCTCACCAGTTTACCTAGAAACACCGGCGGCAGAAACAAGCCTTGACTCAGTGTGCCTTCCGCTCACCAGTTCACCTAGAAACACCGGCGGCAGAAACAAGCCTTGACTCAGTGTGCCCTTCCCGCTCACCAGTTCACCTAGAAACACCGACCGCGAAACAAGCCTTGACTCAGTGTGCCCTTCCGGCTCACCAGTTCACCTAGAAACACCGACCGCGAAACAAGCCTTGACTCAGTGTGCCCTTCCCGCTCACCAGTTTACCTAGAAACACCGACCGCAGAAACAAGCCTTGACTCAGTGTGCCCTTCCCGCTCACCAGTTTACCTAGAAACACCGACGGCAGAAACAAGCCTTGACTCAGTGTGCCCTTCCCGCTCACCAGTTTACCTAGAAACACCGACGGCAGAAACAAGCCTTGACTCAGTGTGCCCTTCCCGCTCACCAGTTTACCTAGAAACACCGACGGCAGAAACAAGCCTTGACTCAGTGTGCCCTTCCCGCTCACCAGTTTACCTAGAAACACCGACCGCGAAACAAGCCTTGACTCAGTGTGCCCTTCCGCTCACCAGTTTACCTAGAAACACCGACCCAGAAACAAGCCTTGTCTCAGTGTGCCCTTCCGCTCACCAGTTGACCTAGAAACACCGACCGCAGAAACAAGCCTTGACTCAGTGTGCCCTTCCGCTCACCAGTTTACCTAGAAACACCGACCGCAGAAACAAGCCTTGACTCAGAGTGCCCTTCCGCTCACCAGTTTACCTAGAAACACCGACCGCAGAAACAAGCCTTGACTCAGTGTGCCCTTCCGCTCACCAGTTTACCTAAACACCCGACCGCAGAAACAAGCCTTGACTCAGTGTGCCCTTCCGCTCACCAGTTTACCTAGAAACACCGACCGCGAAACAAGCCTTGACTCAGTGTGCCCTTCCGCTCACCAGTTGACCTAGAAACACCGACCGCAGAAACAAGCCTTGACTCAGTGTGCCCTTCCCGCTCACCAGTTTACCTAGAAACACCGACCGCAGAAACAAGCCTTGACTCAGTGTGCCCTTCCCGCTCACCAGTTGACCTAGAAACACCGACCGCAGAAACAAGCCTTGACTCAGTGTGCCCTTCCCGCTCACCAGTTTACCTAGAAACACCGACCGCAGAAACAAGCCTTGACTCAGTGTGCCTTCCGGTCACCAGTTTACCTAGAACACCGACCAGAAACAAGCCTTGACTCAGTGTGCCCTTCCGCTCACCAGTTTACCTAGAAACACCGACCGCAGAAACAAGCCTTGACTCAGTGTGCCCTTCCCGGTCACCAGTTTACCTAGAAACACCGACCGCAGAAACAAGCCTTGACTCAGTGTGCCCTTCCCGGTCACCAGTTTACCTAGAAACACCGACCGCAGAAACAAGCCTTGACTCAGTGTGCCCTTCCGTCACCAGTTTACCTAGAAACACCGACCGCAGAAAACAAGCCCTGACTCAGTGTGCCCTTCCCGGTCACCAGTTTACCTAGAAACACCGACCGCAGAAACAAGCCCTGACTCAGTGTGCCCTTCCCGGTCACCAGTTTACCTAGAAACACCGACCGCAGAAACAAGCCTGACTCAGTGTGCCCTTCCCGGTCACCAGTTTACCTAGAAACACCGACCGCAGAAACAAGCCCTGACTCAGTGTGCCCTTCCCGGTCACCAGTTTACCTAGAAACACCGACCGCAGAAACAAGCCCTGACTCAGTGTGCCCTTCCCGGTCACCAGTTTACCTAGAAACACCGACCGCAGAAACAAGCCCTGACTCAGTGTGCCCTTCCCGGTCACCAGTTTACCTAGAAACACCGACCGCAGAAACAAGCCCTGACTCAGTGTGCCCTTCCCGGTCACCAGTTTACCTAGAAACACCGACCGCAGAAACAAGCCCTGACTCAGTGTGCCCTTCCCGGTCACCAGTTTACCTAGAAACACCGACCGCAGAAACAAGCCCTGACTCAGTGTGCCCTTCCCGGTCACCAGTTTACCTAGAAACACCGACCGCAGAAACAAGCCCCACTCAGTGTGCCCTTCCCGGTCACCAGTTTACCTAGAAACACCGACCGCAGAAACAAGCCCCGACTCAGTGTGCCCTTCCCGGACACCAGTTTACCTAGAAACACCGACCGCAGAAACAAGCCCCGACTCAGTGTGCCCTTCCCGGACACCAGTTTACCTAGAAACACCGACCGCAGAAACAAGTCCCGACTCAGTGTGCCCTTCCGGGACACCAGTTTACCTAGAAACACCGACCGCAGAAACAAGCCCCGACTCAGTGTGCCCTTCCCGGTCACCAGTTTACCTAGAAACACCGACCGCAGAAACAAGCCTTGGCTCAGTGTGCCCTTCCCGCTCACCAGTTTACCTAGAAACACCGACCGCAGAAACAAGCCTTGACTCAGTGTGCCCTTCCCGGTCACCAGTTTACCTAGAAACACCGACCGCAGAAACAAGCCTTGACTCAGTGTGCCCTTCCCGGTCACCAGTTTACCTAGAAACACCGGCGGCAGAAACAAGCCTTGACTCAGTGTGCCCTTCCCGGTCACCAGTTTACCTAGAAACACCGACGGCAGGAACAAGCCGTGACTCAGTGTGCCCTTCCCGGTCACCAGTTTACCTAGAAACACCGACGGCAGGAACAAGCCGTGACTCAGTGTGCCCTTCCCGGTCACCAGTTTACCTAGAAACACCGACGGCAGAAACAAGCCGTGACTCAGTGTGCCCTTCCCGGTCACCAGTTTACCTAGAAACACCGACGGCAGAAACAAGCCGTGACTCAGTGTGCCCTTCCCGGTCTCCAGTTTACCTAGAAACACCGACGGCAGAAACAAGCCGTGACTCAGTGTGCCCTTCCCGGTCTCCAGTTTACCTAGAAACACCGACGGCAGAAACAAGCCGTGACTCAGTGTGCCCTTCCCGGTCTCCAGTTTACCTAGAAACACCGACGGCAGAAACAAGCCGTGACTCAGTGTGCCCTTCCCGGACACCAGTTTACCTACAAACACCGACGGCAGAAACAAGCCGTGACTCAGTGTGCCCTTCCCGGTCTCCAGTTTACCTAGAAAGACCGACGGCAGAAACAAGCCGTGACTCAGTGTGCCCTTCCCGGTCACCAGTTTACCTAGAAAGACCGACGGCAGAAACAAGCCGTGACTCAGTGTGCCCTTCCCGGTCACCAGTTTACCTAGAAAGACCGACGGCAGAAACAAGCCGTGACTCAGTGTGCCCTTCCCAGTCACCAGTTTACCTAGAAAGACCGACGGCAGAAACAAGCCGTGACTCAGTGTGCCCTTCCCAGTCACCAGTTTACCTAGAAAGACCGACGGCAGAAACAAGCCGTGACTCAGTGTGCCCTTCCCAGTCACCAGTTTACCTAGAAAGACCGACTGCAGAAACAAGCCGGGACTCAGTGTGCCCTTCCCAGTCACCAGTTTACCTAGAAAGACCGACTGCAGAAACAAGCCGAGACTCAGTGTGCCCTTCCCAGTCACCAGTTTACCTAGAAAGACCGACTGCAGAAACAAGCCGTGACTCAGTGTGCCCTTCCCAGTCAGCAGTTTACCTAGAAAGACCGACTGCAGAAACAAGCCGTGACTCAGTGTGCCCTTCCCAGTCACCAGTTTACCTAGAAAGACCGACTGCAGAAACAAGCCGTGACTCAGTGTGCCCTTCCCAGTCACCAGTTTACCTAGAAAGACCGACTGCAGAAACAAGCCGTGACTCAGTGTGCCCTTCCCAGTCACCAGTTTACCTAGAAAGACCGACTGCAGAAACAAGCCGTGACTCAGTGTGCCCTTCCCAGTCACCAGTTTACCTAGAAAGACCGACTGCAGAAACAAGCCTGGACTCAGTGTGCCCTTCCCAGTCACCAGTTTACCTAGAAACGCCGACTGCAGAAACAAGCCTGGACTCAGGGTGAACTTCCCAGTCGCCAGTTTACCTAGAAACGCCGACTGCAGAAACAAGCCTGGACTCAGGGTGAACTTCCCAGTCGCCAGTTTACCTAGAAACACCGACTGCAGAAACAAGCCCGGACTCAGGGTGCCCTTCCCAGTCGCCAGTTTACCTAGAAACGCCGACTGCAGAAACAAGCCTGGACTCAGGGTGCCCTTCCCAGTCGCCAGTTTACCTAGAAACGCCGACTGCAGAAACAAGCCCGGACTCAGGGTGCCCTTCCCAGTCGCCAGTTTACCTAGAAACGCCGACTGCAGAAACAAGCCCGGACTCAGGGTGCCCTTCCGATCGCCAGTTTACCTAGAAACACCGACTGCAGAAACAAGCCCGGACTCAGGGTGCCCTTCCGTCGCCAGTTTACCTAGAAACACCGACTGCAGAAACAAGCCCGGACTCAGGGTGCCCTTCCCGGTCGCCAGTTTACCTAGAAACACCGACTGCAGAAACAAGCCCGGACTCAGGGTGCCCTTCCCGGTCGCCAGTTTACCTAGAAACACCGACTGCAGAAACAAGCCCGGACTCAGGGTGCCCTTCCCGGTCGCCAGTTTACCTAGAAACACCGACTGCAGAAACAAGCCCGACTCAGGTGCCCTTCCCGGTCGCCAGTTTACCTAGAAACACCGACTGCAGAAACAAGCCCGGACTCAGGGTGCCCTTCCCAGTCGCCAGTTTACCTAGAAACACCGACTGCAGAAACAAGCCCGGACTCAGGGTGCCCTTCCCAGTCACCAGTTTACCTAGAAACACCGACGGCAGAAACAAGCCGGACTCAGAGTGCCCTTCCCAGTCACCAGTTTACCTAGAAACACCGACGGCAGAAACAAGCCTGGACTCAGTGTGCCCTTCCCGCTCACCAGTTTACCTAGAAACACCGACGGCAGAAACAAGCCTTGACTCAGTGTGCCCTTCCCGCTCACCAGTTTACCTAGAAACACCGGACCGGCGAAACAAGCCTTGACTCAGTGTGCCCTTCCGGCTCACCAGTTTACCTAGAAACACCGACCGCGAAACAAGCCTTGACTCAGTGTGCCTCCGCCCAGTTTACCTAGAAACACCGACCGCAGAAACAAGCCTTGACTCAGTGTGCCCTTCCGCTCACCAGTTTACCTAGAAACACCGACGGCAGAAACAAGCCTTGACACAGTGTGCCTTCCGCTCGACCAGTTTACCTAGAAACACCGGCGGCAGAAACAAGCTTGACTCAGTGTGCCCTTCCCGCTCACCAGTTTACCTAGAAACACCGACGGCAGAAACAAGCCTTGACTCAGTGTGCCCTTCCGCCCACCAGTTTACCTAGAAACACCGACGCGAAACAAGCCTTGACTCAGTGTGCCCTTCCCGCCACCAGTTTACCTAGAAACACCGGCGGCAGAAAGCCTTGACTCAGTGTGCCCTTCCGGCTCACCAGTTTACCTAGAAACACCGCACGGCAGAAACAAGCCTTGACTCAGTGTGCCCTTCCGGCTCACCAGTTTACCTAGAAACACCGACGGCAGAAACAGGCCTTGACTCAGTGTGCCCTTCCCCACACCAGTTTACCTTAAACACCGACGGCAGAAACAGGCCTTGACTCTGCAGTGTTTCTTCCCGCTCACTAGTTTACCTAGAACACCGGCCGGCAGAAACAGGCCTTGACTCAGTGTGCCCTTCCCGGTCACCAGTTTACCTAGAAACACCGGCCGCAGAAACAAGCCTTGACTCAGTGTGCCCTTCCCGCTCACCAGTTTACCTAGAAACACCGACGGCAGAAACAAGCCTTGACTCAGTGTGCCCTTCCGGCTCACCAGTTTACCTAGAAACACCGACTGCAGAAACAAGCCTTGACTCAGTGTGCCCTTCCCGCTCACCAGTTTACCTAGAAACACCGACTGCAGAAACAAGCCTTGACTCAGTGTGCCCTTCCCGCTCACCAGTTTACCTAGAAACACCGACTGCAGAAACAAGCCTTGACTCAGTGTGACCTTCCCGCTCACCAGTTTACCTAGAAACACCGACCGCAGAAACAAGCCTTGACTCAGTGTGCCCTTCCTGGCTCACCAGTTTACCTAGAAACACCGACGCGAGAAACAAGCCTTGACTCAGTGTGCCCTTCCCGTCACCAGTTTACCTAGAAAACACCGATCCGTAGAAACAAGCCTTGACTCATGTGCCCTTCCTGGCCACCAGTTTACCTAGAAACACCCTGGGATCAGAAACAAGCCTTGACTCAGTGTGCCTTTCCCGCTCACCAGTTTACCTAGAAACACCGACCGGAGAAACAAGCTCTTGACTCAGTGTGCCCTTCCGCTCACCAGTTTACCTAGAAACACCGACCGCAGAAACAAGCTTTGACTCATGTGCCCTTCCCGCTCACATGTTTACCTAGAAACACCGACCGCAGAAACAAGCTTTGACTCAGTGTGCCCTTCCCCTCACCAGTTTACCTAGAAACACCGACCGCAGAAACAAGCCTTGACTCAGTGTGCCATTCCCGCTCACCAGTTTACTTCAGAAACACCGACTGCAGAAACAAGTTTTGACTCCAGTGTGCCCTTCCGCTCACCAGTTTACTCTAGAAACACCGACCGTAGAAACAAGCCTTGACTCAGTGTGCCCTTCCGCCACCAGTTTACTAGAAACACCGACTGCAGAAACAAGCTTTTGACTCAGTGTGCCCTTCCCGCTCACCAGTTTACCTAGAAACACCGACCGCAGAAACAAGCCTCGACTCAGTGTGCCCTTTCCGCGCCACCTAGTTTACCTAGAAACACCGACCGTGAGAAACAAGCCTTGACTCAGTGTGCCCTTCCCTGCCACCAGTTTACCTAGAAACACCGATCGCAGAAACAAGCCTTGACTCCAGTGTGCCCTTCCCGCTCACCAGTTTACCTAGAAAACACTCGATCGCGAAACAAGCCTTGACTCAGTGTGCCCTTCCCGTCACCAGTTTACCTAGAAAACACCGACCGAGAAACAAGCCTTTGACTCAGTAGGTGCCCTTCCCGTCACCAGTTTACCTAGAAACACCGGATCAAGAAACAAGCCTTTGACTCAGTGTGCTCTTCCAGTCACCAGTTTACCTAGAAACACCGACCAGAAACAAGCCTTGACTCAGTGTGCCCTTCGTCACTCAGTTTACCTAGAAACACCGATCGCCAGAAGCAAGCTCTTGACTCAGTGTGCCCTTCCGGTCACCAGTTTACCTGAAACACCGGACCGCAGAAACAAGCTCTTGACTCAGTGTGCCCTTCCGTCACCAGTTTACCTAGAAACACCGACCGCAGAAACAAGCTCCTGACTAGTGTGCCCTTCCGGTCACCAGTTTACCTAGAAACACCGACCGCAGAAACAAGCCTGACTCAGGTGTGCCCTTCCCGTCACCAGTTTACCTAGAAACACCCGGATCGCAGAAACAAGCTCTGACTCAGTGTGCCTCTTCCGGTCACCAGTTTACCTAGAAACACCGGATCCGCAGAAACAAGTTCTGACTCAGTGTGCTCCTTCCGGTCAACACAGTTTACCTAGAAACACCGACCGCAGAAACAAGCCCTGACTCAGTGTGCGCTTCCGGTCACCAGTTTACCTAGAAACACCGGACGTGAAACAAGCCCTGACTCAGTGTGGCCTTCCCGTCTACCAGTTTACCTAGAAACACCGACCGCAGAAACAAGCTCTGACTCAGTGTGCCCTTCCCGGTCACCAGTTTACCTAGAAACACCGACCGCAGAAACAAGCCTTGACTCAGTGTGCCTTTCCGGTCACCAGTTTACCTAGAAACACCGACCGCAGAAACAAGCCTTGACTCAGTGTGCCCTTCCCGTCACCAGTTTACCTAGAAACACCGATCAGAAACAAGCCTCGACTCAGTGTGCCCTTCCTGTCACCAGTTTACTCTAGAAACACCGACCGCAGAAACAAGCCTTGACTCAGTGTGCCCTTCCCGGTCACCAGTTTACCTAGAAACACCGACCGCAGAAACAAGCCTCTGACTCAGTGTGCCCTTCCCGGTCACCAGTTTACCTAGAAACACCGACCGCAGAAACAAGCCTCTGACTCAGTGTGCCCTTCCCGTCACCAGTTTACCTAGAAACACCGACCGCAGAAACAAGCCCTGACTCAGTGTGCCCTTCCCGGTCACCAGTTTACCTAGAAACACCGACCGCAGAAACAAGCCCTGACTCAGTGTGCCCTTCCCGGTCACCAGTTTACCTAGAAACACCGACCGCAGAAACAAGCCCTGACTCAGTGTGCCCTTCCCGTCACCAGCTTTTCAATGGGAAACACTGACTGTAGAAACAAGCTCGCACTCAGTGTGCCCTTCCGTCACCAGTTTAACGAAACACCGGATCGCAGAAACAAGCCCTGACTCAGTGTGCCCTTCCGTCACCAGTTTGGCCTAGGAACACCGGATCAAGAGAAAACAAGCCCTGACTCAGTGTGTCTTCCGTCACCAGTTGATTTAGAAACGATCAGAGAAACAAGCCCTGACTCCAGTGGTGCCCTTCCCGGGTCACCAGTTACCTCAGAAACACCCACCGCAGAAACAAGCCCTGACTCAGTGTGCCCTTCCCGGTCACCAGTTTACCTAGAAACACCGACCGCAGAAACAAGCCCTGACTCAGTGTGCCCTTCCCGGTCACCAGTTTACCTAGAAACACCGACCGCAGAAACAAGCTCGACTCAGTGTGTCTTCCCGTCACCAGTTTACCTAGAAACACCGGACTGCAGAAATGTTCTGACCTGTTGTGCCCTTCCCGGTCACCAGTTTACCTAGAAACACCGACCGCAGAAACAAGCCCTGACTCAGTGTGCCCTTCCCGGTCACCAGTTTACCTAGAAACACCGACCGCAGAAACAAGCCCTGACTCAGTGTGCCCTTCCCGGTCACCAGTTTACCTCGAAACACCGACTGCAGAAACAAGCTCCCTGACTCAGTGTGCCCTTCCCGTCACTAGTTTACCTAGAAACACCGACCGCAGAAACAAGCCCGACTCAGTGGTGTCTTCCGGGTCACCAGTTTACTCTAGGAAACACCGACCGCAGAAACAAGCCCCGACTAGTGTGCCCTTCCGGACACCAGTTTATCTAGAACACCGATCAGAAACAAGCCCCGACTCAGTGTGTGCTGCCTGGACACCATGTTTACCTAGAAACACCACCATAGGTAAACAAGCTCTCACTAGTGTGCTCCTTCCCGTCACCAGTTTACCTAGAAACACCGCCTGCAGAAACAAGTCAGACTCATGTGCCCTTTCCCGTCACCAGTTTACCTAGAACACCGATCAAGTAGGAAACAAGTCAGGACTCAGTGTGCCCTTCCTGTCACCAGTTTACCTAGAAACACCGCACTGCAGAAATAAGCCTTGACTCAGTGTGCCCTTCCCGGTCACCAGTTTACTCTAGAAACACCGGGACGCAGAACAAGCTGTGACTCAGTGTGCCCTTCCCGTCACTTCAGTTTACCTAGAAACACCGACTGCAGGAACAAGTCGCAGGACTGCGTGCCCTTCCCGGTCACCAGTTTACCTAGAAACACCGACAGCAGAAACAAGCTGTGACTCAGAGTGCCCTTCCGGTCACCAGTTTATCTAGAAACACCGACGGCAGAAACAAGTCATGACTCAGTAGTTCCTTCCCGGTCACCAGTTTACCTAGAAACACCGACGGGCAGAAACAAGCTGTGACTCAGTGTGCCCTTCCGGTCTCCAGTTTACCTAGAAACACCGACGTGCAGAAACAAGCTGGTGACTCAGTGTGCCCTTCCCGTCACCAGTCTCTCAGGAACACCGACGGCAGAAACAAGTCTGTGACTCAGTGTGTGCCCTTTCCGGACACCAGTTTACCTAGAAAACACCGACGGCAGAAACAAGTCTGGACTCAGTGTGCCCCTTCCCGGACACCAGTTTACCTAGAAGAATCGACGGCAGAACAAGCTGCGACTAGTGTGCCCTTCCGTCACCAGTTTACCTAGAAAGACCGACGGCAGAAAACAAGCCTGTGACTCAGTGTGCCCTTCCCAGTCACCAGTTGTCCTTAGAAAGACCGATCGCAGAAACAAGTCAGTGACTCAGTGTGCCCTTCCCAGTCACCAGTTTACTCTAGAAAGACTGGGACGGCAGAAACAAGTCAGGATTCCAGTGTACCCTTCCCAGTCACCAGTTTACCTAGAAAGACCGACGGCAGAAACAAGCTGTGACTCAGTGTGCCCTTCCCAGTCACCAGTTTAATGAAAGACCTATGGCAGAAACAAGTCAGACTCAGTGTGCCCTTCCCAGTCACCAGTTTACCTAGGAAAGACCGACGGCAGAAACAAGTCAAGACCAGTGCCTTTCCCAGTCACCAGTTTACCTAGAAAGACCGACACTGCAGAAACAAGTCAGACTCCAGTGTGCCCTTCCCAGTCACCAGTTTACCTAGAAAGACCGACTGCAGAAACAAGCCGTGACTCAGTGCCCTTCCCAGTCACCAGTTTACCTAGAAAGACCGACTGCAGAAACAAGCCGTGACTCAGTGTGCCCTTCCCAGTCACCAGTTTACCTAGAAAGACCGACTGCAGAAACAAGTCAGGACTCAGTGTGCCCTTCCCGTCACCAGTTTACCTAGAAACACCGACCGCAGAAGCAAGCTGTGACTAGTGTGCCCTTCCCGGTCACCAGTTTACCTAGAACACCGAATCGCAGAAACAAGCTGTGACTCGTGGTGCCCTTCCCGGGTCACTCAGTTTACCTAGAAACACCGACCGCAGAAACAAGCCCTGACTAGTGTGCCCTTCCTGTCACCAGTTTACCTAGAAACACCGGACCGCAGAAACAAGCCTGACTCAGTGTGCCCTTCCCGTCATCAGTTTACCTAGAAACACCGACCGCAGAAACAAGCTCTGACTCAGTGTGCCCTTCCGGGTCACCAGTTTACTAGAAACACCGACTTCAGAAACAAGCCCTGACTAGTGTGCCCTTCCGGTCACCAGTTTACCTAGAAACACCGACCGCAGAAACAAGCTCCTGACCTTAGTGTGCCCTTCCCGTCACCAGTTTACCTAGAAACACCGATCCGCAGAAACAAGCCCTGACTCAGTGTGCCCTTCCCATCACCAGTTTACCTAGAAACACCGACCGCAGAAACAAGCTTCTGACTGAGTGTGCCCTTCCCGTCACCAGTTTACCTAGAAACACCGACCGAGAAACAAGCTCCTGACTCAGGTGTGCCCTTCCGGTCACCAGTTTACCTAGAAACAATCGACGGTGAAACAAGCTCCTGACTCAGTGTGCCCTTCCCGTCACCAGTTTACCTAGAAACACCAATCAAGAAACAAGCTCTGACTCAGTGTGCCCTTCCCGTCACCAGTTTACCTAGAAACACCGACCGCAGAAACAAGCTCCTGACTCAGTGTGTCCTTTCCCGTCACCAGTTTACCTAGAAACACCGACCGCAGAAACAAGTCCTGACTCAGTGTGCCCTTCCGCGTCACCAGTTTACCTAGAAACATCACTGCAGAAACAAGCCCTGACTCAGTGTGCTCCTTCCCGGTCACCAGTTTACCTAGAAACACCGACCGTAGAAGCAAGCTCTGACTCAGGTGTGCCTTCCCGGTCACCAGTTTGTCCTAGAAACACCGACCGCAGAAACAAGCTCCTGACTCATGTGTGCTTCTTCCCGTCACCAGTTTACCTAGAAACACCGACTGGAGAAACAAGCCCTGACTCAGTGTGCCTTCCCGTCACCAGTTTACCTAGGAAACACCGATCAGTGAAACAAGCCCTGACTCAGTGTGCCCTTCCCGTCACCAGTTTACCTAGAAACACCGATCTCGCAGAAACAAGCTCTGACTCAGTGTGCCCTTCCCGACACCAGTTTACCTAGAAACACCGACCGCAGAAACAAGTTCGCCTCAGTGTGGCTCCTTCCGGGACACCAGTTTACGTAGAAACACCGACTGCAGAAACAAGCCCCGACTCAGTGTAGTTCTTCCCGTGGTCACCAGTTTACCTAGAAACACCGACCGCAGAACAAGTCTTTGTAATAGTGTGGCCTTTCCGGTCACCAGTTTACCTAGAACACCGATCTGCAGAAACAAGCCGTGACTCAGGTGTGCCCTTCCGTCACTCAGTTTACCTAGAAACAATCGATCGCAGAAACAAGCCCTGACTCAGTGTGCTCTTTCCTGTCACTCAGTTTACCTAGAAACACCGACCGAGAAACAAGCCCGACTCAGTGTGCTCCTCTGTCACCAGTTTACCTAGAAAAACACCCCGATCAGAAATACAGCCTCACTCAGTGTGCTCCTCTTCCTGACACCAGTTTACCTAGGCATCGAGAAACAAGTCTGACTCAGTGCTCCCTTCCGGGATACCAGTTACCTAGAAACACCCGACTGCAGAAACAAGCCCCGACTAGTAGCAAGTTCTTCCGGGTCACCAGTTTACCTAGGAAACACCGACCAAGAAACAAGCCTTTGGCATAGTGCTCCTTCCCGGTCACCAGCTTCACTTAGAAACACCGGATCGCAGAAACAAGTTCGACCAGTGTGTTCCTTCCGGGGACACCAGTTTACCTAGAAACACCGGATCGCAGAAACAAGCCCTGACTAGTATGCTCTTTCCCGGTCACCAGTTTACCTAGAAAACCCGGATCAGAGAACAAGCCTTGGCACATTGTGCTTTCCGTCACCAGTTTACCTAGAAAACACCGACTGCAGAAACAAGCCGTGACTCAGTGTGCCCTTCCCAGTCAGTTTACCTAGAAACACCCCACTGCAGAAACAAGCCGTGACTCAGTGTGCCCTTCCCGCCACCAGTCATTTTAGAAACACCGACCGCAGAAACAAGTTTTGACTAGTGTGCCTTCCCGTCACCAGTTTACCTAGAAACACCGGACGCAGGAACAAGTCATGACTCAGTGTGTCCCTTCCCGGTCACCAGTTTACCTAGAAACACCGCGACGGCAGGAACAACAGACTAGTGTGCCCTTCCGGTCACCAGTTTACCTAGAAACACCCACGGCAGGAACAAGTGATGACTCAGTGTGCCCTTCCCGTCACCAGTTTAATTTAGAAACACCGTCTGGCAGAAACAAGTCAGGACTCAGTGTGCCCTTCCCGTCACCAGTTTACCTAGAAACACCGACGGCAGAAACAAGCCATGACTAGTGTGCCCTTCCCGTCTCCAGTTTACCTAGAAACACCGACGGCAGAAACAAGCTGACTCAGTGTGCCCTTCCCGTCTCCAGTTTACCTAGAAACACCGACGGCAGAAACAATGGGACTGAGGTTGTGCCCTTCCCGTCACCAGTTTATCTAGAAAAACCGACGGCAGAAACAAGTCATGGACTCATGTGCCTTCCCGGACACCAGTTTACCTAGAAAATACCCCACGCAAAACAAGCCAGACTCATGTGCCCTTCCTGCCCAGTTTACCTAGAAAGACCGACGCAGAAACAAGTCAGGACTCAGTGTGCCCTTCCCAGTCACCAGTTTACCTAGAAAGACCGACGGCAGAAACAAGCCGTGACTCAGTGTGCCCTTCCCAGTCACCAGTTTACCTAGAAAGACCGACGGCAGAAACAAGCCGTGACTCAGTGTGCCCTTCCCAGTCACCAGTTTACCTAGAAAGACCGACGGCAGAAACAAGCTGCGGACTCAGTGTGCCTTTCCCAGTCACCAGTTTACCTAGAAAGACCGGTTGCAGAACAAGCCGTGACTCAGTGTGCCCTTTCCTAGTCACCAGTTTATCAGAAACACCGGCTGCAGAAACAAGCTGACTCAGTGTGCCTTCCTAGTCACCAGTTTACCTAGAAAGACCGACGGCAGAAACAAGCCGTGACTCAGTGTGCCCTTCCCAGTCACCAGTTTACCTAGAAAGACCGACTGCAGAAACAAGCCGTGACTCAGTGTGCCCTTCCCAGTCACCAGTTTACCTAGAAAGACCGACTGCAGAAACAAGCCGTGACTCAGTGTGCCCTTCCCAGTCACCAGTTTACCTAGAAGACCGATCAGAAACAAGTCGGGACTCAGTGTGCCCTTCCTGTCACCAGTTTACCTAGAAAGACCGACTGCAGAACAAGCCGTGACTCCAGTGTGCCCTTCCCAGTCACCAGTTTTCCTGAAAGACCGACTGCAGAAACAAGCCTGACTCAGTGTGCCCTTCCCAGTCACCAGTTTACTCTAGAAAGACCGACTGCAGAAACAAGCCTGGACTCAGGGTGCCCCCAGTCACCAGTTTACCTAGAAACGTCTGACTGCAGAAACAAGCCTGACTTAGGGTGCTCTTCCCAGTCACCAGTATACCTAGAAACGCCTGACTGCAGAAACAAGCCTGGACTCAGGTGCCTTTCCCAGTCACCAGTTTACCCAGAAACGCCGACTGCAGAAACAAGCCCGACTCAGGTGTTCTTTGCCAGTCGCCAGTTTACTCTAGAAACACCGACTGCAGAAACAAGCCTGACCTAGGGTGCCCTTCCCAGTCGCCAGTTTCTCTTAGAAACACTGACTGCAGAAACAAGCTCTGACTCAGGGTGTCCCTTCCCAGTCGCCAGTTTACCTAGAAACACCTACTGCAAAACAAGCCCGGACTCAGGTGCCTTCCCGGTCGCCAGTTTACCTAGAAACACCGACTGCAGACAAGTTCGACTCAGGGTGCCCTTCCCAGTCACCAGTTTACCTAGAAACACCGACGGCAGAAACAAGCTCTGACCTGAGGTGCCTTTCCCAGTCACCAGTTTACCTAGAAACACCGACGTGTAGGAATAAGTCCGTGTCTCAGTGTGCCTTCCTGGTCACCAGTTTACCTAGAAACACCGACGGCAGGAACAAGTCAGGACTGCTGTGCCCTTCCCGTCACCAGTTTACCTAGAAACACCAACGGCAGGAACAAGTTGTGACTCAGTGTGCCCTTCCCGTCACCAGTTTACCTAGAAACACCGACGGCAGAAACAAGTCAGTAATCTGTGTGCCTCTTCCCGTCACCAGTTTACTTAGAAACACCGACTGCAGAAACAAGTCTGTGACTCAGTGTGTCCCTTCCCGTCACCAGTTTACCTAGGAAACACCTACGGCAGAAACAAGTTTCGACTCAGTGTGTCTTTTCCGTCACCAGTTTATTTAGAAACACCGACGGCAGAAACAAGCTGTGACTCAGTGCCTTCCCGTCACCAGTTTACCTAGAAACACCGACGCAGAAACAAGCTCGGACTAGTGTGCCCTTCCGGGTCACCAGTTTACCTAGAAACACCGACGCAGAAACAAGCTGTGACTCAGTGTGCCCTTCCCGTCACCAGTTTACCTTTAGAAACACCGACGCAGAAACAAGCTGTGACTCAGTGTGCCTCTTCCGGTCACCAGTTTGGCTGTGAAACACCGACGGCAGAAACAAGCTGTGACTCAGTGTGCCCTTTCCGGTCACCAGTTTACCTAGAAACACCGACGGCAGAAACAAGCTGTGACTCAGTGTGTGCCCTTCCCGGTCACCAGTTTATTTAGAAACACCGACGGCAGAAACAAGTCATGACTCAGTGTGCCCTTCCCGTCACCAGTTTACCTAGAAACACCGACGGCAGAAACAAGCTGTACTCAGTGTGCCCTTCCGGTCTCCAGTTTACCTAGAAACACCGTACGGCAGAAACAAGTCTGGACTCAGTGTGCCCTTCCCGTCTCCAGTTTACCAGAAACACCGACGGCAGAAACAAGTCAGACTCAGTGTGCCCTTCCCGGTCACCAGTTTATTTAGAAACACCGACTGCAGAAACAAGTGCTGACTCAGTGTGCCCTTCCCGTCACCAGTTTACCTAGAAACACCGACGGCAGAAACAAGCCGTGACTCAGTGTGCCCTTCCCAGTCACCAGTTTACCTAGAAAGACCGACGGCAGAAACAAGCCGTGACTCAGTGTGCCCTTCCCAGTCACCAGTTTACCTAGAAACACCGGGACGGCAGAAACAAGTTGTGACTCAGTGTGCCCTTCCCGGTCACCAGTTTACCTAGAAACACCGACGGCAGAAACAAGCCGTGACTCAGTGTGCCCTTCCCGGTCACCAGTTTACCTAGAAAGACCGACGGCAGAAACAAGCCGTGACTCAGTGTGCCCTTCCCAGTCACCAGTTTACCTAGAAAGACCGACGGCAGAAACAAGCCGTGACTCAGTGTGCCCTTCCCAGTCACCAGTTTACCTAGAAAGACCGACTGCAGAAACAAGCCGTGACTCAGTGTGCCCTTCCCAGTCACCAGTTTACCTAGAAAGACAGACGGCAGAAACAAGCCGTGACTCAGTGTGCCCTTCCCAGTCACCAGTTTACCTAGAAAGACAGACGGCAGAAACAAGCCGTGACTCAGTGTGCCCTTCCCAGTCACCAGTTTACCTTGAAAGACCGACGGCAGAAACAAGTTGTGGACTCAGTGTGCCTTTCCAGTCACCAGTTTACCTAGAAAGACCGACTGTAGAAACAAGTCATGTGACTCAGTGTGCCCTTCCCAGTCACCAGTTTACCTAGAAAGGCTGATTTGCGAAACAAGCTGTGACTCAGTGTGCCCTTCCCAGTCACCAGTTTACCTAGAAAGACCGACGGGTAAACAAGTCAGGACTTGTGTGCCCTTCCCAGTCACCAGTTTACCTAGAAAGACCGACAGCAGAAACAAGCCGTGACTCAGTGTGCCCTTCCCAGTCACCAGTTTACCTAGAAAGACCGACTGCAGAAACAAGCCTGGACTCAGTGTGCCCTTCCCAGTCACCAGTTTACCTAGAAAGACCGACTGCAGAAACAAGCCGTGACTCAGAGTGCCCTTCCCAGTCACCAGTTTACCTAGAAACGCCGACTGCAGAAACAAGCCGTTGACTCATTGTGCCCTTCCCAGTCACCAGTTTACCTAGAAACGTCGACTGCAGAAACAAGCCTGGACTCATTGAGCCCTTCCCAGTCACCAGTTTACCTAGAAACGCCGACTGCAGAAACAAGCCTGGACTCATTGTGCCCTTCCCAGTCACCAGTTTACCTAGAAACGCCGACTGCAGAAACAAGCCTGGACTCATTGTGCCCTTCCCAGTCACCAGTTTACCTAGAAACGCCGACTGCAGAAACAAGCCGTGACTCATTGTGCCCTTCCCAGTCACCAGTTTACCTAGAAACGCCGACTGCAGAAACAAGCCGTGACTCGTTGTGCCCTTCCCAGTCACCAGTTTACCTAGAAACGCCGACTGCAGAAACAAGCCTGACTCATGGTGCCCTTCCCAGTCACCAGTTTACCTTGAAACACCGACTGCAGAAACAAGCCTGGACTCAGGGTGCCCTTCCCAGTCACCAGTTTACCTAGAAACGCCGACTGCAGAAACAAGCCTGGACTCAGGGTGCCCTTCCCAGTCACCGTTTACCTAGAAACGACTGCAGAAACAAGCTTGACTCAGGTTCCCTTCCCAGTCACCGGTTTACCTAGAAACACCGACTGCAGAAACAAGCCTGGACTCAGGGTGCCCTTCCCAGTCACCGGTTTACCTAGAAACACCGACTGCAGAAACAAGCCTGGACTCAGGGTGCCCTTCCCAGTCACCGGTTTACCTAGAAACACCGACTGCAGAAACAAGCCTGGACTCAGGGTGCCCTTCCCAGACACCAGTTTACCTAGAAACACCGACTGCAGAAACAAGCCTGGACTCAGGGTGCCCTTCCCAGTCACCAGTTTACCTAGAAACACCGACTGCAGAAACAAGCCTGGACTCAGGGTGCCCTTCCCAGTCACCAGTTTATCTAGAAACACCGACTGCAGAAACAAGCCTGGACTCAGGGTGCCCTTCCCAGTCACCGGTTTACCTAGAAACACCGACTGCAGAAACAAGCCTGGACTCAGGGTGCCCTTCCCAGTCACCAGTTTACCTAGAAACACCGACTGCAGAAACAAGCCTGGACTCAGGGTGCCCTTCCCAGTCACCAGTTTACCTAGAAACACCGACTGCAGAAACAAGCCTGGACTCAGGGTGCCTTCCAGTCGCCAGTTTACCTAGAAACACCGACTGCAGAAACAAGCCTGGACTCAGGGTGCCCTTCCCAGTCGCCAGTTTACCTAGAAACACCGACTGCAGAAACAAGCCTGGACTCAGGGTGCCCTTCCCAGTCACCAGTTTACCTAGAAACACCGACTGCAGAAACAAGCCTGGACTCAGGGTGCCCTTCCCAGTCGCCAGTTTACCTAGAAACACCGACTGCAGAAACAAGCCTGGACTCAGAGTGCCCTTCCCAGTCACCAGTTTACCAAGAAACACCGACTGCAGAAACAAGCCTGGACTCAGGGTGCCCTTCCCAGTCGCCAGTTTACCTAGAAACACCGACTGCAGAAACAAGCCTGGACTCAGGGTGCCCTTCCCAGTCGCCAGTTTACCTAGAAACACCGACTGCAGAAACAAGCCTGGACTCAGGGTGCCCTTCCCAGTCGCCAGTTTACCTAGAAACACCGACTGCAGAAACAAGCCTGGACTCAGGGTGCCCTTCCCAGTCGCCAGTTTACCTAGAAACACCGACTGCAGAAACAAGCCTGGACTCAGGGTGCCCTTCCCAGTCGCCAGTTTACCTAGAAACACCGACTGCAGAAACAAGCCTGGACTCAGGGTGCCCTTCCCAGTCGCCAGTTTACCTAGAAACACCGACTGCAGAAACAAGCATGGACTCAGGGTGCCCTTCCCAGTCGCCAGTTTACCTAGAAACTCAGGGTGCCCTTCCCAGTCGCCGGTTTACCTAGAAACACCGACTGCAGAAACAAGCCTGACTCAGGGGTTTTCCAGTCACCGGCTTCATTTGTGAAACACCGACTGCAGAAACAAGCCTGGACTCCAGTGTGCCCTTTCCAGTCACCAGTTTACCTAGAAAGACCGACGGCAGAAACAAGCCGTGACTCAGTGTGCCCTTCCCAGTCACCAGTTTACCTAGAAAGACCGACGGCAGAAACAAGCCGCGACTCAGTGTGCCCTTCCCAGTCACCAGTTTACCTAGAAAGACCGACTGCAGAAACAAGTTGTGACTAGTGTGCCTTCCCAGTCACTAGTTTAGAAAGACTGATTGCAGAAAATGTTGACTAGAGTGCCTTTCCCAGTCACCAGTTTACCTAGAAACGCCTGACTGCAGAAACAAGCCTGACTCATTAGGCCCTTCCCAGTCACCAGTTTATATCGAAACGCCTGACTGCAGAAACAAGCCTGGACTCATTGTGCCCTTCCAGTCACCAGTTTACCGAACGCCGACTGTAGAAACAGTTTGACCATTGTGCTCTTCCCAGTCACCAGTTTATCGAAACTCGGACTGCAGAACAGTCAGACTCATTGCCTCCCAGTCGCCAGTTTTCCTAGAACCGACTGCAGAAACAAGCTGATCATTGTTCTTCCCAGTCACCAGTTTGCGTAGAAACGCCGACTGCAGAAAACAAGCCTGGATCATTGGCCCTTCCAGTCACCAGTTTACCTAGAAACGCCACTGCAGAAACAAGCTGACTCAGGTGCCTTCCGTCACCAGTTTACCTAGAAACGCCGACTGCAGAACAAGCCTGACTCGGGTGCCTCAGTCACCGTTTACTTAGACTGACTGCAGAAACAAGCCTGACTCAGGTGTTCTTCCAGTCACCGTTTATTGAAACCGACTGCAGAAACAAGCCTGACTCAGGGTGTTCTTCCAGTCACCGTTTTATCGAAACACCGACTGCAGAAACAAGCCTGGACTAGTGCCATCCCAGTCACCGTTTATCTTGAAACGGGACTGCAGAAACAAGCCTGACTCAGGGTGCTCTTCCAGTCACTGGTTTACCTAGAAACACCGACTGCAGAAACAAGCCTGACTCAGGTGCCCCAGACACCATTACCTAGAAATACCGACTGCAGAAATGCCTGGACTCAGGGTGCCTTCCCAGTCACCAGTTTATCTAGAAACACCGACTGTGGAAACAAGCCACTCAGGGTGCCCTTCCTTGTCACCAGTTTATTTAGAAACACCACTGCAGAAACAAGCTTGACTCAGGGTGCCCTTCCCATCACGCCTGCTTAGAAACACCGACTGCAGAAACAGGCCTGGACTAGGTGCCTTTCCAGTCACCAGTTTACCAAGAAACACCGACTGCAGAAATGCTTGGACTCAGGGTGTCTTCCCAGTCACCAGTTACTGAAACACCGACTGCAGAAATGTCTGACTAGGGTGTCTTCCAGTCGCCAGTTTGCCTAGAAACACCGACTGTAGAACAAGCCTGACTCATGTCTTCCCAGTCGCCAGTTTACCTAGAAACACCGACTGCAGAAACAAGCTCTGACTCAGGTGCCCTTCCAGTCACCAGTTTACCTAGAAACACCGACAGCAGAACAAGCCTGGACTCAGGGTGTCTTTCCCAGTCGCCAGTTTACCTAGAAACACCGACTGCAGAAACAAGCCTGACTCAGGTGCACTTCCCAGTCACCAGTTTACTAAGAAACACCGACTGTAGAACAAGTGACTCAGGGTGCCTTCCAGTCGCCAGTTTACCGAAACACCGACTGCAGAAACAAGCTGACTCTGGTGCCTTCCAGTCGCCAGTTTACCTAGAAACACTGACTGCAGAAACAAGCCTGGACTCAGGGTGCCCTTCCCAGTCGCCAGTTTACCTAGAAACACTGACTGCAGAACAAGCCTGACCAGGGAGGGTTCTTCCCAGCGCTAGTTTACCTAGAAACACCGACTGCAGAAACAAGCCACTCAGGGTGCCTTCCCAGTCGCCAGTTTACCTAGAAACACCGACTGCAGAAACAAGCCTGACTCAGGTGCCTTCCTGTCGCTGGTTTACCTAGAAATCGACTGCAGAAACAAGCCTGACTCAGGTGTCTTCCAGTCGCAGTTTACCTAGAAACTCAGGGTGTTCTTCCCAGTCGCCGTTTACTAGAAACACCGACGCAGAAACAAGCCTGGACTCAGGGTGCCTTCCAGTCACCGTTTGCCTAGAAACATCATTGCAGAAATGTTTGGATCAGGGTGCCCTTCCCAGTCACCGTTTACTTAAACACCGACTGCAGAACAAGCTCTGACTCAGGGTGCCCTTCCAGTCACCGTTTATTTAGAAACACTACTGCAGAAACAAGCCTGACCTTAGGGCCCTTCCCAGTCGCGGTTTACCAGAAACGATCGCAGAAACAAGCTTGGACTCAGGGTGCCTTCCCAGTCGCCAGTTTACCTAGAAACACGGATCAGAACAAGCTGACTCAGGTGCCTTCCAGTCATCAGTTTACCAAGAAACACTGACTGCAGAAATGCCTGGACTCAGGTGCCTTCCCAGTCACCAGTTTACTTAGAAACACCGACTGCAGAAACAAGCCTGACTCAGCCCTTCCCAGTCACTGGTTTACCTAGAAACACCGACTGCAGAAACAGCCTGACTCAGGGTGTCTTCCCACTGCCAGTTTACCTAGAAACACTGACTGCAGAAACAAGCCTGGACTCAGGTTCTTCCAGTCGCCAGTTTACCTAGAAACGCCTCGCAGAAACAAGCCTGGACTCAGGGGTGTTCTTTCTAGTCGCCAGTTTACCTAGAATCACCGACTGCAGAAACAAGCTTGGATCTGGTGCCTTCCCAGTCGCCAGTTTACCAGAATCACCACTGCAGAACAAGCCTGACTGAGGGTGCTCCCCAGTCGCTTGTTTACCTAGAAACACCGATTGCAGAAACAAGTCTATTCGTGGTCTTTTCCAGTCGCCAGTTTACCTAGAAACACCGACTGCAGAAACAAGCCTGACTCAGGGTGTCGTTCCCAGGCCAGTTTACCTAGAAACACCGACTGCAGAAACAAGCCTGGACTCAGTGTGCCCTTCCCAGTCGCCAGTTTACCTAGAACTCAGGGTGTTTCTTCCAGTCGCCGGTTTACCAGAAACACCGACTGCAGAAACAAGCCTGGCCTCGGGGTGCCCCCACCGTTTACCTAGGCACCACCAGAAACAAGCCTGACTCAGGGTGCCTTCCCAGTCACCGTGTTACGTGGAAACACCGATTGCAGAAACAAGCCTGGACTCAGGGTGCCCTTCCAGTCACCGGTTTACCTAGAAACACCGATTGCAGAAACAAGCTTGGACTTAGGTGCTCTCCAGTCGCCGTTATTTGGAAACACCGACTGCAGAAACAAGCCTGGACTCAGGGGCTCCCAGTCGCCAGTTTACCTAGAAACACCACTGCAGAAACAAGCCTGACCTGGGTGCCCTTCCAGTCACCAGTTTACCAAGAAACACCGACTGCAGAAACAAGCCTGACTCAGGGTGCCCTTCCGTCACCAGTTTCATGAAACATCACTGCAGAAACAAGCCTGACTCAGGTGCCTTTCCCAGTGACCGGTTACTTAGAAACACCGACTGCAGAAACAAGTTTGACTCAGGGTGCCCTTCCCGTCACCAGCGTTTACCTAGAACACCGACTGCAGAAACAAGCCTGGACTCAGGGTGCCCTTCCCAGTCACCAGTTTACCTAGAACACCGACTGCAGAAACAAGTTTGACTCAGGGTGCCCTTCCAGTCGCCAGTTTCCTCGAAACACTGACTGCAGAAACAAGCCTGACCTTGGTGTTCTTCCCGTCGCCAGTTTACCTAGAAACACCGATTGCAGAAACAAGCCTGACTCAGGGTGCCCTCTCAGTCGCTAGTTTATCTAGAAACACCGACTGCAGAAACAAGCATGACTCAGGTCTTTCCCAGTCGCCAGTTGCCTAGAAACTCAGGGTGCCCTTCCCAGTCGCCGTTTACCTAGAAACACCGATCAGAAATGTGCCTGACTCAGGGTGCCCTTCCCAGTCACGGTTTATCGAAACACTGCAGAAACAAGCCGACTCAGTGCCTCTTCCCAGTCACCAGTTTACCTAGAAAGACTGACGGCAGAAACAAGCTGACTCAGTGTGGCCCTTCCCAGTCACCAGTTTAGCTAGAAAGACCCATAGCAGAAATGTTGTGACTCAGTGTGCCCTTCCCAGTCACCAGTTTACCTAGAAAGACCGCTCAGAAACAAGTCAGACTCAGTGTGCCTTCCCAGTCACTGGTTTACCTAGAAAGACCGACTGCAGAAACAAGCCGTGACTGAGAGTGCCCTTCCCAGTCACCAGTTTACCTAGAAACGCCGACTGTAGAAATAAGTCTGATTCATTTGCCCTTCCAGTCACCAGTTTACTCTAGAAACTGACTGCAGAAAATGCCTGACCATTAGCTTAATAGTCACCAGTTTACCGAAACTGACTGCAGAAATGTTTGACCTCATTGGTGCCCTTCCCAGTCACCAGTTTCACCTAGAAATTTACTGCAGAAATGCTTGGCCCAGGCCTTCCTAGTCACCAGTTACTCTAGAAATCACTGACTGTAGAAACAAGTCATGGCTCATTGTGCCCTTCCAGTCACCAGTTTACCTAGAAACGCCGACTGCAGAAACAAGCCGTGACTCATTGTGCCCTTCCCAGTCACCAGTTTACCTAGAAACGCCGACTTCAGAAACAAGCCTGGACTCATTGTGCCCTTCCCAGTCACCAGTTTACCTAGAAACACCGACTGCAGAAACAAGCCGTGACTCAGGGTGCCCTTCCCAGTCACCAGTTTGCCTAGAAACGCGGTTTGTGAAACAAGCCTGACTCAGGTGCCCTTCCAGTCGGTTATTTAGAAACGTCACTGCAGAACAAGCCTGACTCAGGGTGCCCTTCCAGTCACCGTTTACCTAGAAACACCGACTGCAGAAACAAGCCTGGACTCAGGGTGCCCTTCCCAGTCACCGGTTTACCTAGAAACACCGACTGCAGAAACAAGCCTGGACTCAGGGTGCCTTCCCAGTCACCGTTTACCTAGAAACACTGACTGTAGAAACAAGTTTGGACTCAGGTGCCCTTTCCAGACACCAATTTACCTAGAACACTGACAGAAACAAGCTTGGATTCAGGGTGTCTTCCCAGTCACCAGTTACCTAGAAACACCGACTGCAGAAATGTTGACTCAGGTGCCCTTCTAGTCACCAGTTTATCTAGAAACCCCGACTTCAGAAACAAGCCTGGACTCAGGGTGCCTTCCAGTCACTGGTTATTTAGAAACACTGCAGAAACAAGCCTGACCTCAGGGAAATTTCTTCCAGTCGCCAGTTTACTCTATAGAAACACCGACTGCAGAAACAAGCCTGGACCAGAGGTCTTCCCAGTCGCCAGTTTACCTAGAAACACCGACTGCAGAAACAAGCTGATCAGGGTGCCTTCCCAGTCACCAGTTTACTGAAACACCGATTGCAGAAACAAGCTGACTCAGGTGTTCTTCCCAGTCGCCAGTTTACCTAGAAACACCACTGCAGAAACAAGCCTGACTCAGGGTGCCCTTCCCAGTCACCAGTTACCAAGAAACACTGACTGCAGAAACAAGCCTGACCAGGGAGGTTCTTCCAGTCGCCAGTTTACCTAGAACACCCGACTGCAGAAACAAGCCTGGACTCAGTGCCTTCCCAGTCGCCAGTTTACCTAGGAACACCGACTGCAGAAACAAGCCTGACTCAGGTGCCCTAGTCGCCAGTTTAATGAAACACCGATCAGAAACAAGTCTGGACTCAGGGTGCCTTCCCAGTCCCAGTTTACCTAGAAACACCATCAGAAACAAGCCTGACTCAGGTGCCCTCCCAGTCACTGGTTTACCTAGGAAAACACCGATTGCAGAAACAAGTCTATTGGTGCTCCTTTCCAGTCGCCAGTTTACCTAGAAACACTGATCAGAAATGCTTGACTCAGGGTACTTTCTTCCCAGTCGCCAGTTTATCAGAAACCGACTGCAGAAACAAGCCTGGACTAGGTGCCCTTCCAGTCGCCAGTTTCAGAAACTCAGGGTGTTCTTCCCAGTCGCCGTTTACCTAGAAACACCGATTGCAGAAACAAGCCTGGACCAGGGTGCTATTCCAGTCACCTGTTTACCTAGAAACACCGACTGCAGAAACAAGCCTGACTCAGGGTGTTCTTTCCCAGTCACCGGTTTACTGAAACACTGACTGCAGAAACAAGCCTGACTCAGGTGCTTCCAGTCGTCGGTTTACCAGAAACACCGACTGCAGAAACAAGCCTGGATCAGGTGCCTTCCCAGTCGCCGTTTACCTAGAAACACCGCACTGCAGAAACAAGTTTGGACTCAGGGTGCCCTTCCAGTCGCCAGTTTACCTAGAAACACACTGCAGAAACAAGCCTGGACCAGGGTGCCTTCCCAGTCACCAGTTTACCAAGAAACACCGACTGCAGAAACAAGCCTGACTCAGGGTGCCCTTCCCAGTCACCAGTTTACTAGAAACACTGACTGCAGAAATAAGCCTGACCAGGGTGCCCTTCCAGTCACCGTTACCTAGAAACACTGACTGCGGAAACAAGCCTGGACTCAGGGTGCCCTTCCCAGTCACCAGTTTACCTAGAAACACCGATTGCAGAAATAAGCCTGACTAGGGTTCTTCCAGTCACCAGTTTACCTAGAAACACCCCTCAGAAACAAGCTGGACTCAGGGTGCTCTTCCCACGCCAGTTACCAGAACACTGACTGCAGAAACAAGCCTGACCAGGTTCTCTTCCCAGCCCAGTTTACCTAAAACGCCGACTGGAGAACAAGCCTGACTAGGTGTCTTTCCCAGTCGCCAGTTTGCATTTTAGAATCACCGATTGCAGAAATGCCTGGACCAGGGTGCCCTTCCCACGCTGGGTTTACCTAGAATCACCGACTGCGAAACAAGCCTGACTCAGGGTGTCTTCCAGTCGCCAGTTTACCTAGAAACACCGACTGAAAACAAGCCTGACTCAGGGTGCCCTTCCTCGCCAGTTTACCTAGGAACACCGATTGCAGAAATGCCTGACTCGTGTTCTTCCCAGTCGCCAGTTTACTGAAACACTGACTGGTGAAACAAGTGATTCCAGTGCCTTCCCATCGCCAGTTTACCTAGAAACTCAGGGTGCCTTTCCCAGCGCTTGGTTTGTGAAACACCGACTGCAGAAATGTTTTGACTCAGGGTGCCCTTCCAGTCACCGGGTTTACCTAGAAACACCGATTGCAGAAACAAGTTTGGACCAGCCCTTCCAGTCACCCGTTTACCTAGAAACACCGACTGCAGAAATGTTTCAACTCAGGGTGCCCTTCCTGTCACCGCTTCACCTAGGAACACCGACTGCAGAAAACAAGCTCGGACTCAGGGTGTTTCTTCCAGTGCCTATCAGAAACACCGACTGCAGAAACAAGCCTGACCTGGTGCCTTCCCAGTCGCCAGTTACCTAGAAACACCGACTGCAGAACAAGCTCTGATCAGGTGCCCTTCCCAGTCACCAGTTTACCAAGAAACACCGACTGCAGAAACAAGCCTGACTCAGGTGCCCTTCCCAGTCACCAGTTTACTTAGAAAATGACTGCAGAAACAAGCCTGGACTCAGGGTGTGCCCTAGTCACCGTTTACCTAGAAACACCACTGCAGAAACAAGCCTGACTCAGGGCCCTTCCCCGTCACCAGTTTACCTAGAAACACCCACTGCAGAAACATTTCTGGACTCAGGGTGCCCTTCCCAGTCACGAGTTCCTAAACACCGACTGCAGAAACAAGCCTGACCTGAGGTTCCTTTCCCAGTCGCCAGTTTACCTAGAGCCTGACTGCAGAAACAAGCCTGACTCAGGGTGCCCTTCCCATCCCAGTTTACCTAGAAACACCGACTGCAGAAAAGCCGACCTGGGTGCCTTCCAGTCGCCAGTTTACCTAGAATCACCGACTGAAATGCCTGACTGTGGGTGCCCCTTCCCAGTCGCCAGTTTACCTAGAATCACCGACTGCAGAAACAAGCCTGACTCAGTCTTTCCCACGCCAGTTTACCTAGAAAACCCCACTGTAGAACAAGCCTGACCAGGGTGTCCTTCCAGTCGCCAGTTTACTGAAACACCACTGTAGAAACAAGCCTGACCTCCTGGTCCCTTCCCAGTCGCCAGTTTACTAGAAACACCGACTGCAGAAACAAGCCTGACTCAGGTGCCTTTCCCAGTCGCCAGTTTACCTAGAAACACCGACTGCAGAAATAAGCCTGACTCAGGGTTCTTCCTAGTCGCTTGTTTACCCAGAACCCCACTGCAGAAACAAGTTTGACTCAGGTGCCCTTCCGTCGCCAGTTTACCTAGAAACACTGATTGCAGAAAATGTCTGGCCTCAGGGTGCCTTCCCGTCGCCAGTTTACCTAGCACCACTGCAGAAACAAGCCTGGACTCAGGTTTTCCCGTCGCTTAGTTTACCTAGAAACACCACTCTGAAACAAGCCTGGACTCAGTGTGCCCTCCGTCGCCAGTCTGCCTAGCACCACTGTAAAACAAGCCTGACTCAGTGTGTTCTTCCTGTCGCCAGTCTACTAGAAACACCAGCAGAAACAAGCCTGGACTCAGTGTCTTCCGGTCAGCTAGTCTACCTAGAAACACCGAGTGCAGAAACAAGCCTTGACTCAGTGTGCTCTTCCCGTCGCCAGTCTGTCAGAAGCATCGTGCAGAAACAAGCCTTGACTAGTGTCCCCTTCCTGCCGCCAGTCTACCTAGGCACCAGCAGAAATGCTTTGACCAGTGTGCCCTTCCGGTCGCTAGTCTACCTAGAAGCACCGGGTAGAAACAAGCTTTGACTCAGTCTGCCTTTCCCGTCGCCATCTACCTAGAAGCACTGAATGCTTGACTCAGTGTGCCCTTCCCGTCGCTATCTGCCTAGAAGACTGAGTGCAGAAACAAGCCTTGACTCAGTGTGTCTTCCTGTCGCCAGTCTACATAAACTTTGAGTAGAAACAAGCCTTGACTCAGTGCCTTCCTGTCGCCAGTTCATAGTAACTGGCAGAAACAAGCCTTGACTAGTGTGCCTTTCCCGTCAGTAGTCTACATAGAAACAATGAAAGTAGAAACAAGCCTACTCAGTGTCTTCCCGTCAGCAGTCATAGAAACACTTCTGTAGAACCAGCCTTGACCAGTGTGCCTTTCCTGTCAGCAGTCTACATAGAACATCAGTGCAGAAACCGCCTTGACTCAGTGTGCCCTTCCAGTTAGCAGTCTACATAGAAACACCGAGTGCAGAAACCAGTTTTGACTCCGTGTGCCTTCCGGGTCAGCAGTTCATAGAACACCGTGGCAGAAACCAGCCTTGACCTGTGTGCCCCTTCCCGGTCAGCAGTCTACATAGAAAACACCTGGAGGCAGAAACCAGCCTTGACTCAGTGTGTGCCCTTCCGTCAGCAGTCTACAGAAACACTTGAGCGTGAAACCAGTTTGACTAGTGTGCCTTCCGTCAGCAGTCTACATAGAAACACTTGAGTAACCAGTTTTATTCAGTGTGTCTTTCCCGGTCAGTAGTTCATTGAAACACCAGTGCAGAAACCAGTTTTGATCTGTGCTCCTTCCCGGTCAGCAGTCTACATAGAAACACCGAGTGCAGAAACCAGCCTTGACTCAGTGTGCCCTTCCCGGTCAGCAGTCTACATAGAAACACCGAGTGCAGAAACCAGCCTTGACTCAGTGTGCCCTTCCCGGTCAGCAGTCTACATAGAAACACCGAGTGCAGAAACCAGCCTTGACTCAGTGTGCCCTTCCCGGTCAGCAGTCTACATAGAAACACCGAGTGCAGAAACCAGCCTTGACTCAGTGTGCCCTTCCCGGTCAGCAGTCTACATAGAAACACCGAGTGCAGAAACCAGCCTTGACTCAGTGTGCCCTTCCCGGTCAGCAGTCTACATAGAAACACCGAGTGCAGAAACTAGCTCTGACTCATGTGCCCTTCCTATCAGCTAGTTCATATAGAAACACCGAGTGCAGAAACCAGCCTGACTCAGTGTGCCTCTTCCCGGTCAGCAGTCTGACATAGTAACACCGAGTGCAGAAACCAGTTTGACCTGTGCCCCTTCCCGTCAGGTATTCTACATAGAAACACCGAGTAGAAACCAGTTTGACTCAGTGCCCTTCCGTCAGCAGTCTACATAGAAACACCGAGTGCAGAAACCAGCCTTGACTCAGTGTGCCTTCCCGTCAGTAGTTCTATAGAAACACCGAGTGCAGAAACCAGCCTTGACTCATGTGCCCTTCCGTCAGCAGTTCATAGAAACACCGAAAGTAGAAACCAGTCTTGATCTGTGTGCCCTTCCGGTCAGCAGTTCATATAGAAACACCGAGTGGTGAAACCAGCTTGACTCAGTGTGCCCTTCCGGTCAGCAGTCTTATAGAAACACCCGAGTGGTGAAACCAGCCTTTGACTCAGTGTGCCCTTCCCGGTCAGCAGTCTCATAGAAACACCGAGTGCAGAAACCAGCCTTGACTCAGTGTGCCCTTCCCGTCAGCAGTCTAGCACATAGAAACACCGAGTAAAACCAGCCTTGACTCAGTGTGCCCTTCTTCCCAGTCAGCAGTCTAGAACACCGAAAGAAACCAGCTTGATCAGTGTGCCCTTCCCGGTCAGTGCCCACATGGTAGCACCGAGTGCAGAAACCAGCCTGGACTATGTCTTCCCGTCAGCAGTCTGTTATTAGAAACACTGAGTAGAAACCAGCTCTGACTCAGTGTGTTTTCCCGGTCAGCAGTCTACATAGAAACACCGAGTGAGAAACCAGCCTGGACTCAGTGTGCCCTTCCGGTCAGCAGTTCTATAGAAATCATCAGTGGAAACCAGCCTGACTCAGTGTGCCCTTCCGGTCAGCAGTCTAGTACAGACACACCGAGTGCAGAAACCAGTTTGGACTCAGTGTGCCTTCCTCTCCACCAGTTCACATAGAAACACCGAGTGCAGAAACCAGCCTTTGACTCAGTGGTGCCCTTCCGCCAGTGCAGTCTACATAGAAACACCGAGTGCAGAAACCAGCCTGACTCAGTGTGCCTTTCCGTCAGCGTCTACATAGAAACAATGAGTGCAGAAACCAGCCTTGACTCAGTGTCTCTTCCCGTCACCAGTCACATAGAAACACCGAAAGTAGTCCAGCTTTGACTCTGTGTGCCCTTCCGTCACTGTCTTCAGGAAAACACCTGAGGTAGAACCAGCCTTGATTAGTGTGCCTTCCGGTCAGCAGTCTATAGAAACACCGAGTGCAGAAACCAGCCTTGACTCAGTGTGCCCTTCCCGGTCAGCAGTCTACATAGAAACCCGAGTGCAGAAACCAGCCTTGACTCAGTGTGCCCTTCCCGGTCAGCAGTCTACATAGAAACCCCGAGTGCAGAAACCAGCCTTGACTCAGTGTGCCCTTCCCGGTCAGCAGTCTGCATAGAAACCCCGAGTGCAGAAACCAGCCTTGACTCAGTGTGCCCTTCCCGGTCAGCAGTCTGCATAGAAACCCCGAGTGCAGAAACCAGCCTTGACTCAGTGTGCCCTTCCCGGTCAGCAGTCTGCATAGAAACCCCGAGTGCAGAAACCAGCCTTGACTCAGTGTGCCCTTCCCGGTCAGCAGTCTGCATAGAAACCCCGTGTGCAGAAACCAGCCTTGACTCAGTGTGCCCTTCCCGGTCAGCAGTCTGCATAGAAACCCCGAGTGCAGAAACCAGCCTTGACTCAGTGTGCCCTTCCCGGTCAGCAGTCTAGAAACCTCCAGTGCAGAAACCAGCCTTGGATCAGTGTGTCTTTTCCCGGTCAGCAGTCTGCAGAAACCCCAGTGCAGAAACCAGCCTTGACTCAGTGTGCCCTTTCCCAGTCGTTAGTCTACATAGAAACCCCGATTGCAGAAACCAGCTTTTAGAAGACCGTGACGAAACAAGCCGTGACTCCAGCGTGCCCTTCCCAGTCACCAGTTTACCTAGAAAGACCCGTGACGAAACAAGCCGTGACTCAGTGTGCCCTTCCAGTCACCAGTTTACCTGAAGACGTGACGAAACAGCCGTGACTCAGTGCCCGCCAGTCACCAGTTTACTAGAAAGACCGCAGAAACAAGCCGTGACTCAGTGTGCCCTTCCAGTCACCAGCTTACCTGAAAGACGGCTACGAAACAAGCCATGACTCAAGTGCCCTTCCCAGTCACCAGTTTACCTAAGCGCCCGACTGCAGAAACAACCATGACTCAGGTGCCTTCAGTCACCAGTTTACCTGGAAAGCATGGAAGGCTGCAAGCCTGGACTCATTGTGCCCTTCCCAGTCACCAGTTACCTGAAACACAGACTGCGAAACAACCTGGACTCATTGTGCCCTTCAGTCACCAGTTTACCTAAGCCGACTGCGAAACAAGCCGTGACTCATTGTACCCTCCAGTCACCAGTTACCTAAAGCGCCGACTGCAGAAACAAGCGTGACTCATTGTGCCCTTCCAATCACCAGTTTACCTGACGCCCGACCACAGAAACAAACAGTGACTCATTGTGCCCTTCCAGTCACAGTTTACCTGAAAGCAGACTGCGAAACAAGCCTGGACTCAAGGTGCCCTTCCCATCACGGTTTACCTAGAAGCATGACTGCAGAAACAAGCCTGGACTCAGGTGCCTTCCCATCAGGTTTACCTGAAACACCGACTGCAGAAACAAGCCTGGGCTCAAGTGCCATCCAATCGGTTTACCTAGAAACACCGGCTTTAGAAACAAGCCTGGACTCAAGGGTGCCTTCTGATCACGGTTTACCTAGAAACACCGACTGCAGAAACAAGCCTGGACTCAGGTGCTTCCCCAACACCAATTTACCTAGAAACACCGACTGCAGAAACAAGCCTGGACTCAGGGTGCCCTTCCCAGTCACCAGTTTACCTAGAAACACCGACTGCAGAAACAAGCCTGGACTCAGGGTGCCCTTCCCAGTCACCAGTTTACCTAGAAACACCGACTGCAGAAACAAGCCTGGACTCAGGGTGCCTTCAGTCACCGATTTACACCGACTGCAGAAACAACCTGGACTCGGTGCCTTCCCAATCACCAGTTTCCAGAAACACGACTGCAGAAACAAGCCTGGACTCAGGTGCCAGTCACCAGTTTGACCACAAACAACGACTGCAGAAACAAGCTGGACTCGGGTGCCCTTCCAATCGCCAGTTTACTAAAAAACAGACTGCGAAACAGCCTGGACTCAGGGTGCCCTTCCCAGTAGCCAGTTTACCTAAACACCGACTGCGAAACAAGCCTGGACTCAAGGGTGCCTTCAGTGCATTTACCTAGAAACACGACTGCAGAAACAAGCTGGACTCAGGGTGCCCTTCCAGTCGCCAGTTTACACAAAACACCGACTGCAGAAACAAAAACCCGGACTCGGTGCCTTCCCAATGGTTACCAAAACACCGACTGCGAAACAAGCCAGACTCAGGTGCCCTCCCAGTCGCCAGTTCACCTAAAAACACGACTGAAACAAGCCTGGACTCAGGGTGCCCTTCCCAATGATTGCCTAGAAACACCGACTGCGAAACAAGCCTAGACTCAGGTGCCTTCCAGTCGCCAGTTACCTGAAACACGACTGCAGAAACAACCTGACTCGGGTGCCCCCAATGTGGTTACCTGAAACACCGACTGCGAAACAACCTGGACTCAGGTGCCTTCAGTGAGGTTACACAAAACACAGACTGCAGAAACAAACCTGGACTCAGGTGCCTTCCCAATCGCCAGGTTACCAGAAACACGAGCTGCGAAACAAGCCTGGACTCGGGTGCCTTTGATCGCAGGGGTTTGCCTGAAACTCAGGGCACCCTTCCCAGTCGCGGTTTACCTGAGGGCACGCTGCAGAAACAAGCCTGGACTCAAGTGCCCTTCCCAGTCACGGTTTACCTACAAACACCGACTGAAACAAGCCTGGACTCGGTGCCTTCCAGTCACGGTTTACCTAAAACACCGACTGCGAAACAGCCTGGACTCAGGTGCCCTTCAGTACGGTTTACCTAGAAACACCGACTGCAGAAACAAGCCCAGACTCAGGTGCCCGCTTCATCGCGGTTTACCTGAAACACCGACTGCGAAACAAGCCTGGACTCAGGTACCCTTCAATCGCCAGTTTACCTAGAAACACCGACTACGAAACAACCTGGACTCCAGGTGCCCTTCCAATCCAGTTACAAAAAACACCGCTGGAAACAAACCTAGACTCAGGTGCCCTTCCCAGTCACCAGATTTACTTAGAAACACCGACTGCAGAAGCAAGCCTGGTCAGGGTGCCTGCCCAATCCCAGTTACCTAAAACACCGACTGCAGAAACAGCCTGGACTCAGGTGCCTTCAGTCACCAGTTTACCTAGAACACAGACTGCAGAAACAAGCCTGGACTCAGGGTGCCTTCCCGTCACCAGTTTACCTAGAAAACAACGCTGCGAAACAAGCCTGGACTCGGTGCCTTCAGTCACCAGTTACCTAAACACCGACAGAAACCAGCCTGGACTCAGTGTGCCTTCCGGTCACCGATGCCTAAACCGCAGTGCGAAACCAGCCTGGACTCAGTGCCTTCGGTCACCAGTCTACATGGAGCTCAGGTGCAGAAACCAGCCTGGACTCAGTGTACTTCCGGTCACCAGTCATGGAAGCACCAGTGCAGAAACCAGCCTGGACTCAGTGTGCCCTTCCAGATCACAGTCTACATGGAAGCACAGGTGCGAAACCAGCCTGGACTCAGTGTACTTCGATCCCAGTCTACATGGAAGCACAGTGCAGCCTGGACTCAGTGGCCTTCCGGTCACCAGTCTACATGGGCACCGGTGCGAAACGCCTGGACTCAGTGTGCCCTCCGGTCACCAGTCTGCCTAAAAGCACGGTGCAGAAACCAGCCTGGACTCAGTGTGCCTTCGGTCACCAGTCTACCTAGAAACACAGGTGCAGAAACCAGCCTGGACTCAGTGTGCAGCCCGATCACCAGTCTACCTCGACGCAGTGCAGAAACCAGCCTGGACTCCAGTGGCTGCCTTCGGTCACCAGTCTACAAACACGGTGCAGAAACCAGCCTGGACTCAGTGGCCTTCCCGGTCGCCAGTCTGCCTAGAAAGCACCGGTGAAACCAGCCTGGACTAAGTGTGCCTTCGGTCACCAGTCTACCCACAAACGCGGTGCAGAAACCAGCCTGGACTCAGTGGCCTTCGGTCACCCGTCTACTAGAAACACGGTGCAAGCCAGCAACCTGGACTCAGTGTGCCTTCTGGGTCACCAGTCTGCCTGAAGCAGGTGCAGAAACCAGCCTGGACTCAGTGCCCTTCCCGGTCACCAGTCTACCTAGAAACGCAGTGCAGAAACCAACCTGGACTCAGGTGCCCTTCGGTCACTAGTCTACTAAACCAGTGCAGAAACCAACCTGGACTCAGTGTGCCCTTCCGGTCACAGTCTACCTAAGACACGGTGCGAAACCAGCCTGGACTCAGTGTGCCCGGTCCCATCTACCTAAAGCGGGTGCAGAAACAACCTGGACTCAGTGCACCCCCGGTCGCAGTCTGAAGCACCGAGTGCAGAAACAAGCCTGGACTCAGTGTGCCACTTCGGTCACCAGTCTACCTAGAAGCACGGTGAAACCAGCCTGGACTCGTGCCTTCCCGTCACCAGTCTACAAAAGCGGGCGAAACCAACAAACAGTGTGCCTTCCGGTCACCAGTCTACTAGAAGCCGCGGTGCGAAACCCAACCTGGACTCATTGGCGCGCTTCCGGGTCACCAGTCTACATGAAACACCGGTGCAAACAGCCTGGACTCAGTGTGCCCTTCGATCCCAGTCTACACGAAACACAGTGCGAAACCAGCCTGGACTCAGTGTACCTTGATCCCAGTCTACATAGAAACACCGGTGCAGAAACAAGCTGGACTCAGTGTGCCTTCCAGTCTTGATCTACATAGAAACACGATGGCAGAAACAAGCCTGGACTCGTGTGCCCTTCCGGTCTGTTGCCTAAAAACACGGCAGAAACAAGCCGTGACTCAGTGTGCCCTTCCGGTCCCGGTTACCTAGAAAGACGGCGGCGAAACAACCCGTGACTCAGTGTGCCTTCCGGTCCCAGTTACCTGAAAGACCGGCGGCGAAACAACCCGTGACTCAGTGTGCCTTCGGTCACCAGTTTACCTAGAACCGGCAGCGAAACAACCCGTGACTCGGTGTGCCTTCCAGTCACGTTTACCTGAAGACGGCCGCGAAACAACCGTGACTCAGTATACCTTCGGTCACCGTTTACCTAGAAGACGACGGCGAAACAGCCGTACTCAGTGCCCTTCAGTCACCGTTTACCAAGCGGCCCGGCGAAACAAGCCGTGACTCAGTGTGCCCTTAGTCACAGTTTCGAAGACGGCGGCAGAAACAAACGTGACTCAGTGTGCTCTTCAGTCACAGTTTACCTAGAAAGACCGGCGGCGAAACAAGCGTGACTCAGTGGCGCGCCCCAGTCCCAGTTTACCTAGAAAGACCGGCAGAAACAAGCGTGACTCAGTGTGCCTTCAGTCACCAGTTTGCCTAGAAAGACGACTGCAGAAACAAGCGTGACTCAGTGGCCCACCCATCACCAGTTTACCTGAAGACCGACTGCAGAAACAAGCCGACTCAGGTGCCTTCCCAGTCACAGTTTACAAAGCACCGACTGAAACAAGCCTGGACTCATTGTGCCTTCCAGTCCCAGTTTACCTAAAGCGCCGCCAAAGAAACAAGCCTGGACTCATGCCTTCCAGTCACCAGTTTACCTAAAGCCGACTGCGAAACAAGCCTGAACTCATTGCCTTCAGTCCCAGTTTACCGACGCCGACTGCAGAAACAAACCGTGACTCATTGTGCCCTCCAGTCACCAGTTTACCTAAACGCCGACACGAGAAACAACCGTGACTCATTGTCCCGCCCAGTCAGGTTTACCTCGCCCACTGCAGAAACAAGCCGCTCATTGTGCCTTCCAGTCACCATTTCACAAAGCACGACACGAAACAAGCCTGGACTCGGGTGCCTTCCACCAGGTTACCTAGAAACACCGACTGCAAAAACAAGCCTGGACTCAGTGCCCTTCCAATCACCAGTTTACCTAAGCATGACTGCAGAAACAAACCCAGACTCGGTGCCTTCCATCACGGTTTACAAAACACCGACTGAAAACAAGCCTGGACTCAAGGTGCCAGTGCGGTTTACCTAGAAACACCGACTGCAGAAACAAGCCTGAACTCAGGTGCCATCAATCACGGTTTACCTAAAAACACAACTGCAGAAACAGCTGGACTCAGGTGCCAATCACGTTTACCTAAAACACCGACTGCGAAACAAGCCTGAACTCAGGGTGCCTTCCCAATCACCAGTTTACCTAGAAACACCGACTTTGCAGAAACAGCCTGGACTCAGGGTGCCTTCCAGTCTGGTTGTCTAGAAACACCGACTGCGAAACAAACCTGGACTCGGTGCCTTCAGTCACGGTTTACCTAGAAACACCGACTGCGAAACAAACCTGGACTGGGTGCCCTCCCCAGTCACAATTTACAGAAACACCGACTGCGAAACAAGCCTGGACTCAGGGTGCCCTTCCCAGTCGCCAGTTTACCTAGAAACACCGACTGCAGAAACAAGCCTGGACTCAGGGTGCCCTTCCCAGTCGCCAGTTTACCTAGAAACACCGACTGCAGAAACAAGCCTGGACTCAGGGTGCCCTTCCCAGTATCAGTTTACAAACACGACTGCAGAAACAAGCCTGGACTCAGGGTGCCTTCATCTGGTTACCTAGAAACACTGACTGAAACAAACCTGGACTCAGGGTGCCCTTAAGTAGCCAGTTACCTGAAACACCGACTGGAAACAAGACTGGACTCAGGTGCTCTTCCCAGTCACCAGTTTACCAAAAAACACCGACTGCAGAAACAAACCTGGACTCAGGTGCCCTTCAGTAGCAGTTTACCTAAAACGACTGCGAAACAAACTGGACTCAGGTGCCCTTCCCAGTGCAGTTACCGAAACACCGACTGCGAAACAAACGGACTCAGTGCCTTCCCAATCACCGGTTACCTAGAAACACCGACTGCAAAAACAAACCTGAACTCAGGTGCCCTTCAGTAGCCAGTTTACAAAACACGACTGCAGAAACAAGCCTGGACTGGGTGCCTTCCCAGTCGCCAGTTTACCTAAACACCGACTGCGAAACAAGCCTGAACAGAGTGCCTTCCCAGTCGCCAGTTTACCCAAAACACCGACTGCAAACAAGCCTGGACTCACGGTGCCTTCAATCGCCAGTTTACCTAAAACACCGACTGCAGAAACAGCCTGGACTCAGGTGCCCTTCCCAATCATGGCAGTTTACCCTAAACTCGGTGCCCTTCCCGGTCGCCGGTTTACCACAAAACACCGACTGCAGAAACAAGCCACGGACTCAGGGTGCCCTTCCCAGTCACGGTTTACCTAGAAAAACCGACTGCGAAACAAGCCTGGACTCAGGATGCCTTCCCATCACGGTTTACCTAGAAACGCCGCTGAAAACAACCTGGACTCAGGTGCCTTCCATCACGGTTTACCTAGAAACACGACTGCAAAAAGCCTGGACTCAGTGCCCTTCCCAATGCGGTTTCTAAACACCGACTGCAGAAACAAGCCTGGACTCAGGGTGCCTTCCCAGTCGCCAGTTTCGAAACCCGACTGCAGAAACAAACCTGAACAAAGTGCCGCCCAGTCACGTTACCAAAAACCGACTGCGAAACAAGCCTGGACTCAGGTGCCTTCCCGTCACCAGTTGCCAAACACCGACTGCGAAACAAGCCTGGACTCGAATTGCCCTTGATCGCAGTTTGCCTAAAACACCGACTGCAGTAAGCCTGGACTCCCCGGTGCCTTCCCAGTCACCAGTTTACCTGAAGCTTTCGACTGCAGAAACAGCCTGGACTCAGGTGCCTTCCAGTCACCAGTTTACTAAAACGACTGCGAAACAAGCCTGAATAAGGTGCCTTCCCATCACCAGTTACCTAAAACACCGACTGCAGAAACAAGCCTGAACTCAGGTGCCTTCCATCACCAGTTGCCTGAAAACGACTGCAGAAACAGCATGGACTCCAGGGTGCCTTCCCAGTCGCCAGTTTACAGAAACACCGACTGCAGAAACAGCGTGGACTCAAGTTGCCTTCAGTCTCGTTACACAAACACCGACTGCGAAACAAACCTGGACTCGGTGCCCTCCATCACCAGTTACCTGAATCACCGACTGAGAAACAAGCCTGGACTCAGGGTGCCTTCCAATCAGGTTACCTGAATCACCACTGCAAAACAAGCTGACTCAAAGTGCCTTCCAATCAGGTTACAAAACACCGACTGCAGAAACAAGCCTGAACTCCGGTGCCCTCCCAGTCGGTTACCTAAAACACGACTGCAGAAACAAGCTGGACTCGGTGCCTTCAATCACCAGGTTACCTACAAACGACTGCAAATAAGCCTGGACTCGGGTGCCTTCATCGCCCGTTAACTAGAAACACCGACTGCAAGCCTGGACTCAGGGTGCCTTCCAATCGCCAGTTACACAAAACACCGACTGAAACAAGCCTGGACTCGGTGCCTTCCAGTCGCCAGTTTACACAACACGACTGCAGAAACAAGCCTGGACTCAAGTGCCCTTCCCGTCGCCATTTACCCAGAAACACCGACTGCGAAACAAGCAGACTCAGGTGCCTTCCCGCCAGGTTACCTAGGCACCGACTGAAACAAGCCTGGACTCAGGGTGCCTTCACGCGCAGGTTCCAGAAACACCGACTGAAAAACAAGCCTGGACTCGGTGCCCTCCAGTGCAATTCACAAAACACCGACTACGAAACAAACCTGGACTCAGTGTACCCTTCCCGTCGCCAGTCTACCTAGAAACCACGCTGCAAACAAGCCTGGACTCAATGTGCCCTTCCAGTGCAGTCTACCTAGAAACACCGACTGCAAAACAAGCCTGGCTCGTGTGCCCTTCCGGTCGCCAGTCTACTAGAAACACCGAGTGCGAACAAGCCCTGGACTCAAATCTGCCTTCGGTCGCCAGTCTACCTAGAAGCTTTTCGAGTGAAACAAGCCTGGACTCAGTGTGCCTTCCGGTCGCCAGTCTACCTAAGACGAAGTGCAAAACAAACCAGCTCAGTGTACCTTCCAGTGCAGTCTACCGACACCGAGTGCGAAACAGCCTGACTGTGCCTTCCGGTGGCCAGTCTACTAGAAGCACCAGGAGTGCAAAGTAAGCCTTGACTCAGTGCCTTCCCGGTCGCCCAGTCTACCTCGACACCGAGTGCAGAAGTGGCCTTGACTCAGGGTGCCTCACAGTAGCCAGTCTACGAAACACGAGTGCAGAAACAAGCCTTGACTCAGTGTACCCTTCGTCGCCAGTCACAAAAACACCGGTACAAAAACAACCACTCGTGTGCCTTCGATCAGCATCTACGCGGAGAACCGAGTGAAACAATTGACTCAGTGTACTTCGATCGCCAGTCTGCATGAAACACAGTGCAGAAACAAGCCTTGACTCAGTGTGCCCTTCCGGTCAGCAGTCTGCCAAAACAAGGTGCGAAACAAGCCTTGACCAGTGTGCCTTCGGTCAACAGTCTACATAGAAACACGGTGCAGAAACCAGCGCGACTCAGTATGCCTTCGGTCAGAATCTACGCCGAGTGCGAAACCAGCCTTGACTCAGTGTTGGTCAACGGTACCTGAAGCACGGTGCGAAACCAGCCTTGACTCGTGTGCCTTCGGTCAGCAGTCGACGAAACACGGTGCAGAAACCAGCCTTGACTCAGTGTGCCTTCGGTCCAGCAGTCTACGCCGGCTTACCGGTGCAGAAACCGGCCTTGACTCAGTGTGCCTTCCGGTCAGCAGTCTACATAAACACCGGTGCGAAACCAGCCTTGACTCAATGCGCCTTCCGGTCAGCAGTCTACGCTCACCGAGTGCAGAAACCAGCCTTGACTCGGTACTTCCGGGTCAGCGATCTACGCGGCTTTTGAGTGCGAAACTAGCTGTCCAGCTCAGTGTGCCTTCCGGTCAGCAGTCTACATAGAAACACAGGTGCAAACCAGCCCCGACTCGGTGTGCCCTTCCCGGTCCGGCAGTCTGTAGAAACACCGAGGTGAAGTAGCCTTGACTCGGTATTTGCCCTTCCGGTCAGTCTACATACCGGCTTACGGAGTGCACGAAACCGCCTGACTCAGTGTACCCTTCGGTCCAGTCTGCCAAAACACGGTGCAGAAACCAGCCTTGACTCATGTGCCCTTCCCGGTCAGCAGTCTACACAGAAACACGGTGCGAAAACAGCCAACAATTGCCCTCCCGGTCAACAGTCTACGCCGAAACACAGTGCAAACCAGCCCGACTCAGTGTGCCTTCCGGTCAGCAGTCTACGCCGAAACACCGAGTGCAGAAACAGCCTTGACTCCAGTGTGCCTTCCCGGTCAGCGTCGCCGACACCAGGTGCAGGGAAACCAGCCTTGACTCCGTGTGCCTTCCGTCAACAGTCTACATAGAAACACCGGTGAAACCAGCGCGACTCAGTGTGCACCCCGGTCAGCAGTCTACGAGAAAACACCGGTGCAGAAACCAGCCTTGACTCAGTGCTTCCGGTCAGCAGTCTATAGAAACACCGAGTGCAGAAATAGCGCGACTCGGTGCTTGCCCGCCGGTCAACGATCTACGCCGACACCGGGTGCAGAAACCAGCCCAGCTCAATTAGCGCACTTCCGGTCAGCAGTCTGCGCAGGAAACACCGAGTGCAGAAACCAGCCTTGACTCAGTGTAGCCCTTCCGGTCACAGTCTACGCCAGAAACACCAGTGCAGAAACCAGCCCACGAAACAGTGTGCCCTTCCGGTCACCAGTCTACATAGAAACACCGAGTGCAGAAAACAGCCTTGACTCAGTGTGCCCTTCCGGTCAGCAGTCACATAGAAACACGAGTGCAGAAACCAGCCTTTGACTCAGTGTGCCCTTCCGGTCAACAGTACCACATAGAAACACCGGGTGCGAAACCAGCCTTGACTCAGTGTGCCCTTCGGTCAGCAGTCTACGCAAACACAGTGCAGAAACCAGCCTTGACTCAGTGTGCCCTTCGGTCAGCAGTCTACGCAAAACACAGTGCGAAACCAGCCTTGACTCAGTGTGCCCTTCCGGTCAGCAGTCTACATAGAAACACCGGTCACGGAAACCAGCCTTGACTCAGTGTGCCCTTCGGTCAGCAGTCTACATACAAAGCACCAGTGCAAAGCCAGCCTTGACTCGAGTATGCCTTCGGTCAGCAGTCTACATAAAACGGTACGAAACCAGCCTTGACTCAGTGTGCCTTTTCCGGTCAGCAGTCTACATGAAACACGAGTGCAGAAACAAGCCTTGACTCAGTGTGCCTTCGGGTCAGCAGTCTGCAACACGGTGCAGAAACCAGCCTTGACTCGGTGTGCCTTCCGGTCAGCAGTCTACATAAAACACGAGTGCAGAAACCAGCCTTGATACAGTGTGCCCTTCCCGGTCAGCAGTCTACTGGCTTACGAGTGCAAAACCAGCCTTGACTCAGTGTGCCCTTCCCGCTCACCAGTCTACATAGAAACACTGAGTGCAGAAACCAGCCTGGACTCAGTGTGCCCTTCCCGCTCACCAGTCTACATAGAAACACCGAGTGCAGAAACCAGCCTGGACTCAGTGTGCCCTTCCACTCACCAGTCTACACCAGAAACACGGTGAGAAACCAGCCTGGACTCAGTGTGCTCCTCCAGCTCACCAGTCTACATAGAAACACCGGTGCGAAACCAGCCTGGACTCGGTGTTGCCTTCGATCAGCAGTCTACATAGAAACACCGGTGCGAAAACCAGCCTGGACTCAGTGTGCCCTTCCCGGTCAGCAGTCTACATAGAAACCCGAGTGCAGAAACCAGCCTGGACTCAGTGTGCCCGTCCGGTCAGCAGTCTGCGCCGAAACCCGGTGAAACCAGCCTTGACTCAGTGCTGCCCTTCCCGGTCCAGCAGTCTGCATAGAAACCCAGTGCAAACCAAGCCTTGACTCAGTGTGCCCTTCCGGTCAGCAGTCTGCGCCGAGCGAGTGCAGAAACCAGCCTTGACTCAGTGTGCCCTTCCGGTCAGCAGTCTGCACGAAAACCCGAGTGCAGAAACCAGCCTTGACTCAAGTGTGCCTTCCGGTCAGCAGTCTGCGCCGAAACCCCAGTGCAGAAACCAGCCTGACTCAGTGTGCCCTTCGGTCAGCAGTCTACGCAAACCCGGTGCAGAAACCAGCCTTGACTCAGTGTGCCCTTCGGTCAGCAGTCTACATAGAAACCCAGTGCAGAAACCAACCTTGACTCAAGTGTGCCTTCCCAGTCACAGTCTACGCAGAAACCCGGAGTGCAGAAACCAGCCTTGACTCGTGTGCCCTTCGGTCAGCAGTCCGCGAGACCAGGTGCAGAACCAGCCTTGACTCAGTGTACCCTTCCGGTCAGCGGTCTGCCAGAAACCCGAGTGCGAAACCAGCCTTGACTCAGTGTGCCTTCCGGTCAGCAGTCTACACAGAAGCACCGAGTGCAGAAACCAGCCTTGACTCAGTGTGCCCTTCCCGGTCAGCAGTCTACATAGAAGCACCGAGTGCAGAAACCAGCCTTGACTCAGTGTGCCCTTCCCGGTCAGCAGTCTACATAGAAGCACCGAGTGCAGAAACCAGCCTTGACTCAGTGTGCCCTTCCCGGTCAGCAGTCTACGAAGCACCGAGTGCAGAAACCAGCCTTGACTCAGTGTGCCCTTCCCGGTCAGCAGTCTACATGAAGCACCGAGTGCAGAAACCAGCCTTGACTCAGTGTGCCCTTCCCGGTCACCAGTCTACATGGAAGCACCGAGTGCAGAAACCAGCCTTGACTCAGTGTGCCCTTCCCGGTCAGCAGTCTACATAGATGCACGGAGTGCAGAAACAAGCCTTGACTCAGTGTGCCCTTCCCGGTCACCAGTTTACATAGAAGCACCGACTGCAGAAACAAGCCTGGACTCAGTGTGCCCTTCCCGGTCACCAGTTTACATAGAAGCACCGACTGCAGAAACAAGCCTGGACTCAGTGTGCCCTTCCCGGTCACCAATCTACATAGAAGCACCGACTGCAGAAACAAGCCTGGACTCAGTGTCGCCCGGTCCTGAACAATCTACACGACACCGAGTGCAGAAACAAGCCTTGACTCAGTGTGCCCTTCCGGTCACCAGTCTACGCAGACACCGAGTGCAGAAACAATGCCTGACTCAGTGCGCGCCTTCCGGTCACCAGTCTACATAGAAGCACCGAGTGCAGAAACAAGCCTTGACTCAGTGTGCCCTTCCCGGTCACCAGTCTACATAGAAGCACCGAGTGCAGAAACAAGCCTTGACTCAGTGTGCCGTCCGGTCACCAGTCTACATAGAAGCACCGAGTGCAGAAACAAGCCTTGACTCAGTGTGCCCGTCCCGGTCACCAGTCTACATAGAAGCACCGAGTGCAGAAACAAGCCTTGACTCAGTGTGCCCGTCCCGGTCGCAGTCTACATAGAAACACCGAGTGCAGAAACAAGCCTTGACTCAGTGTGCCCGTCCCGGTCACCAGTCTACATACGAGCACCAGTGCAGAAACAAGCCTTGACTCAGTGTGCCCGTCCGGTCACAGTCTACATAAAACACCGAGTGCAGAAACAAGCCTTGACTCAGTGTGCCGTCCGGTCGCAGTCTACATAGAAGCACCGAGTGCAGAAACAAGCCTTGACTCCAGTGTGCCGTCCGGTCCCAGTCTACATAGAGAAACGAGTGCAGAAACAAACCTTGACTCAGTGTGCCCTTCCCGGTCACCAGTCTACATAAACACCGAGTGCAGAAACAAGCCTTGACTCAGTGTGCCCTTCCCGGTCACCAGTCTACATAGAAGCACCGAGTGCAGAAACAAGCCTTGACTCAGTGTGCCCTTCCCGGTCACCAAGTCTACATAGAAGCACCGAGTGCAGAAACAAGCCTTGACTCAGTGTGCCCTTCCCGGTCACCAGTCTACATAGAAGCACCGAGTGCAGAAACAAGCCTTGACTCAGTGTGCCCTTCCCGGTCACCAATCTACCTAGAAGCACGAGTGCAGAAACAAACCTTGACTCAGTGTGCCTTCCGGTCGCAATCTACATAGAAGACCGGTGCAGAAACAAGCCTTGACTCAGTGTGCCCTTCCGGTCCGCAATCTACGCCAAGAAGCACCGAGTGCAGAAACAAGCCTTGACTCAGTGTGCCCTTCGGTCACCAATCTACATAGAAGCTTGCAGGTGCAGAAACAAGCCTTGACTCAGTGTGCCTTCCGGTCGCAATCTACATAGAAGCACCGAGTGCAGAAACAAGCCTTGACTCAGTGTGCGCTTCGGTCACCCAATCTACATAGAAGCACCGAGTGCAGAAACAAGCCTTGACTCGGTACTGCCTTCCGGTCACCAATTTACATAGAAGCACCGAGTGCGAAACAAGCCTTGACTCAGGTCCTTCCGGTCACCAATTTACGCCGGAACACCGAGTGCAGAAACAAGCCTTGACTCAGTGTACCTTCGGTCACCAATTTACGCCGACACCGGTGCAGAAACAAGCCTTGACTCAGTGTGCCCTTCCGAGTCTGCAATTTACGCCGTGATACCGAGTGCAGAAACAGCCTTGACTCAGTGTACCCTTCCGGTCACCAATTTACGCAGAAGCACGAGGTGCAGAAACAAGCCTTGACTCAGTGTGCCCTTCCCGGTCACCAATTTACCTAGAAACACCGAGTGCAGAAACAAGCCTTGACTCAGCGTGCCCTTCCCAGTGACCAATTTGCATATAAACACTTACTGTAGAAACAAGCCTTGACTCAGTGCACTTTTCCCAGTGACCAATTTGCATATAAATACACACCCAGAAAAAAAACTGTGGCTCGGTGGGATTTCCTGGTCACCAATTTGTGCACAAGTAATGAAATTCACCTGCCAATATAGAATCCATATTTCGTTTGCTTCATCCCTTCACACACAAAATCCCATACTTAAAATTTAAATACTGCACATTCTCGAACTTGATTGAGGCTCCCTGGAACAGTATGTGGCCTCCCTTGGGAGGCTGGCCTCACAATTTGAGAACAAATCTAGAAGCAAAAAGTTTGATACCTTTTATTGGACCAACATAGATGTTACAAAAAGAAAACTATGTTGATCCAATAAAAGACCAATGCAACAACTTATCTATTTCGGTATGTCATTTCAGAACAACTGATTTAGCAGGACAGAGTAAAGTGCAATTTATGACAGACTTCAACTGTTCTTTGGGGCTGCGCAGTTACTGTACACTGTCAGCATTGACCTACCTGGCCACAAAATTCATCTTGAAGAGGAGAATGACAATAATAAGCCAAGCACACACACACACACACACACACACACACACACACACACTCACACACACACACACACACTCACACACCATGCCACTGCTTTGATCATGATCAACTGTTTTGATGATATGACTTACAGCTACTGACTGGAGTAGAGTGTGTGTATGTGTAAGGGGGGGGTGTCTCGGCTTGACAGCTTCCTCCTGTACCTCACTAGTCCACCAGCATGGTTTCCTGGATCTGGACATCTTGTTTTGCATCCTGGCACAGGTTATTGTCACCTCCAGTATGCCACTGATTCAGGATCTCCCATTTCTTCTCTACGTCTCAATATGACTGATACGTCCACTGAGTATGTCTGCCATCTCCCTGGAGTTCGCCCTCCTGAAATCCAGTACCGTGGTCTTCATCTGGGTCATTACTCGCCCCATGTCCAAGTTAAACCATACTGTGGAGTGATCGCTACCAGCCCGAGGGACTTCCACCGTCAGGTCCCTAACCAGCTCTCCATTAGCTAGGACAAGGTCCAGGATGTTATCTTCCCTAGTCAGCTCTTCTACCAGCTGAGTCAACTTAACAACTGCAGACTACAAAGGAGTACTTTGGAAGGCTGGATATAGAACCAATTTAGGGAAAAGTCTGCAAGACAGCAGTGCCAAAGCCGGCATCCCTTCCAGACTGTACGTCTAGAACTGTGCTTTGTGAAGATGTGTACTGTTTTCCATGTAGCTGCTTTACAGATTTCCGGTAAGAAAATACCCCTTCATGCTTCCACTGAGGTGGAGGTGCCACACCTAGAGTGTACACTGATGTCTTGAGGTGTCAGCTTGTCAGCTTCACCAAAACAGAACTGTATGCAAGAGACTATTCACAGAGAAATTGTTCACTTGCATGCTGATTTACCTTCACCCACTTCACTTTAAGTTATGAACAGCTGAGTATTGGTGGACTTTACCTCCTTTGTATGGTCCAAACAGTAGCTCAATGCTCTCCTAACCCTCTAAACATCCAACCTATGAAACTTTTGATCTCCTGTATGGATTTTGCTGTAATGAACACTGGAAGTGTAATTGGCTGGTTCAGATGAAATTCAGATACCACTCTAGGGAAGGATGTCTTGTTAGTTCTCAACACTACCTTGTCACTGTGGCATATGATATAGTTAGAATCTATGGAGAGGGCTTGCAGCTCACTCACCCTTCTGGCACATGTCACAGCCCCCAGGAAAACTGCCTTCCAGGTGGCATATTTCAAATCAGCAGTTGCCATGGGTTCAAAAGGAGACTCTATGAGCTGGGAATGCACAAATTCAGATCCCATGATTGGACTGGATCTCTGACTGGAGGATACAGGTGGATAAGGCCTTTAAATAACTTTTTGAAAATGGACTGTAAGGGCAGTGACCTGTCCTTGCTAGCTGAGGTGTAGGCGGACACTGCTACCAGATGCAACCTTCAGAGTCATAGGCTTCAGACCAAGGGACTGAAGGTGAACCAAACAGTCCAGATCATAGGTAGGACTACCTGAAATGGGCTCAGCTGCCTTGAGGAGCACTACAACGAAAACCTTTTCCACTTGGAGGCATAGGTTGTCCATGTTGCTGGTTTTCTGGACACCTTAAGCACTTCCAAAACCTTTTCAGAAAGATTTATCCCAGAGAAATCTAACTCTTCAAGCACCATTCCCTAAGGCAAAGGGATCTCGGGTCTGGGAATGCTATCTTGCCCCAAGACAAGGTCAGCAGATTGTATCTTGGGGGGAAGGCTGATAGGGTGCTTGACAGAGAGGGACAGTTAGGAGCAGTGAGTACAAAGTCTGCCTGGCCCAGTCTGGGGCTATCACGATCATGGTTGCAGACTCTCCGCTTAATTTCAACAGCAGTCTCAGTAAGAGTGGAAATGGAGTGAACGCATAAAGAAACTTCCCCGCCCAACTGAGGATGAGGGCGTCCACTGGGACTGTTCCTACGGAGGTGGGTCTGCAAACAGAACACGGGAAGCTGGTGGTGTTCTCATGATCCAATCAGGTCTAGCTCTAGTGTACCCCATCTTCTGAACACTACAGCCAGCACCTGCTTGTTCATGGTCCAATCATGATGTCCCTGGCTGATTCTGCTCAGGGAATCTGCCAACATATTGTCTTTCCCTGGCAGCTGAACTGCAGACAGCTGCACCCTTAGGAGATAGGCCAGACTCCAAATCTTCACTGCTTCAGTGCATAGCTTTGAAGATCCTGCTCCCCCCTTGTTTGTTGATGTAACACACTGTAGTGGTTTTGTCTGTCCCGACCTGAATGGACTGACCTCTGATGTGGGAAGAGAAAGCCTGCATTGCCAGATACACTGCTCTGAGCTCCAGGAGGTTTATGTGCTCCTGAGACTCCAGAGGGCTCCACACCCCACTTATGGTTAAATTCTCCTGATGGGCACCCCAGCAACAGAGGGAAGCATCTGTAGTAAGCACCACTGTGGGTGGCTGCTAAAGGAAGGCAACCCACACTATGAGACTGCCTTCTCCCTTCCACCACTCCAGTGCCCTTAACAGGAACTTTGTCACGGGCACTAGCTTTGACAGTGAGTCTCACTTTTGGAACCAATGGGATCCCAAGTGGTACTGGATGTCCCTCATTTACAGCCTTGCACCTGGCACTACTGCTGTGGATGAGGCCACGTGCTCCAGCAGTTGAAGGAGGTCTCTTACAGGTCTGTGTTGCCCTACCTTGAAAGACTTTACAACCAGTATCAAGTTTTCCACTTTTTCAGAGAGAGAAATTCCCTCCCCTGGTGGACATCCAGTTACGCGCCTATAAACTCCAGTACCTGCATAGGTTCTATCTGGGACTTTAGGAATTCATCAGAAATCCCAGGTCCTCCATGGTGTGCTGTATGAAACAGAGGGAGGACTTGGCCTCCTGGTGTGACTTTCCTGAGACCAGCCTGTCATCCAGGTGGGGAAAGGCCACCACCCCCTGTCTCCTTAAATGTGCTGCCACTATGGCTAAGTACTTCATGAATACTCTGGGAGCTGAGGATAGGCCAAAGGGTAGGGCTGCGAACTTGTAGTGGCAGTTCCCTATTCTGAATCTGAGATACTTTCTGTCAGTAGGCCTGACTGTTATGTGAAAGTGAGTATCTTTCAGTTCCAGTGACCCCAGACAACCTCTTTGTCGCAGTGATAGAATCACTGATCCCAGTGTTACCATCTTGAATTTCCTTTTTTTTTTCTCACCACTTCCTATTTTTCTTGTGGGTCAGGAAGTACATGGAGTAAAGATCCTTCCACCATGGTGGGGGGTGAGACTTTCTCCACTCCATTTCCTTGCATTAACTTCTTTACCTCTAACTCACACAGGTAATTACCTCTGCCACCCACACTTGTGGTCACTCATTGGATATGGTGTTCCTCTTGGAGATGGAGATCTCCAACTTGGTGATGAAACCAGTCAGATGGTCAGACCATCCCTCCATAGGGTTCAGTTTCGAGGCCCCCCCAATAGACCTGCCTCTACGGACATAGTCTGGTATTGCCCTTTAAGGGGCGTGACCCCAGATGGTCTAATGGTGGTACTGGATCTATCGGGTGTGACGAGTGAAAGCTTGGAACCAGGGGATCTTTACACGCCTATAATAAGGTGGTGACAGTGGCCCTGGATTCCATAGCTCTGTCTGTGTTGGCCCCCTCACTCTTTGTCCAAAGTCCCTGTGGTTTGATGGGACTTTGAAGGAGATGAGGCACGTGGGTCGAAGGCTGGAGAGATGCTTGCAGAAATCAGGCCTGTTGGATGACCGACTTAGGTTGATGGATCATTATAAAGACAATCAATCGGCACTCTCCCGTAAAAAGGCAGAGTTCCTGTCCAGGGAGATTGCTGCTGTGCAGAATCGACCAGCTCAGCTCCTCTGGACAGTCGACAGATTGTGCAATCCAATCTGTCTTCAGTCTTGGGGAGCTTTTTCACAAATTAAGTGTGATGAGTTAGTTCGCTTCTTCGCAGATAAGGTTGCCACCATCAGGTCTGATATCTGCCTAGCACCCTCCATTGGCTGTTGTGGAGGTCGGCAGGAGGTGGCGAGTGCCCAGTTTACCTGGTCCAACTTCAGCCGGCCGGCGATCACTGATATTGTGAGGATCAATCAGAATATGCAACCTACTTGCTGTCGTTTGGATCCAGGCCTAACACTTCTCCTTGTGGGACGTGTTGAGGTGATCAGCCCAGTTCTAGCTGAGATAGTCTGGAGTTCATTGGAGACAGGGGTGTTTCCTGACCCCCTGAAGCAGGTGGTTGTGAGACCTCTCCTTAAGAAACCTTCCCTTGACACTGACTGTCTGGCTTACTACAGACCTGTCTCTAACCTACCCATTGAGGGAAAGGTTATTGAGAAGGTGGTTGCATTGCAGCTGGAGGATCATTTATCATCCATGATGTCTATGATCCTCTCCAGTCTGGATTTAGGAAGAGGCATAGTACCGAGACAGCATTCACTAAAAATACCACCAACAGCTTAATCTGGTTCAGTGTCAGTTGGCATTCATCTGTATCCCTTCCCCTGGGACGAGGCTGACAATAGGCAAAACTGTCTAGTCCTCCTTTTCCGGTCAACAAAAACTAAAAAAAAAATTGTTTCAGGTGCTTAATGATCTAATAGCAAGAGATCGGAGGACCCATTTGGTCTTGGTTCTCCTTGATCTCTCTGCAGCATTTAACACTGTGGACTATGGTGTGTTGTTGGAGCATCTGCAGTTGAGCTGTGGACTGTCGGGTACAGTCCTCAAGTGGTTTCGATCCTTCCTAGCAGATAGAACTCAGAGAGTGGTGTTGGGAATTTATTCCTCAGCCCCTCTCCCCCTATCCTGCAGAGTCCCCCAGGGCTCCATTCTATTACCCATGTTGATCGCGATGTATATGCTGCCATTGGGAAACATCATAAGGTGGCATGGACTGAGTTTTTGCTGCTACGCAGATGTTACTCAGTTATACATGTCCTTTGTGCCTAAACAAAATTATGCTGTCTCGGTTTTAATAACTGCCTCTCTGAGATCCAGGGCTGGATGAGTGCCAACTGGCTGAGGCTGAACCCAGATAAAACTGAGGTGTTGGTGGTGGACCCAGATCATCCTGGTATGGGGTTCCTATTGGGACAACCTTCCAGGCTTTGGCTTGGTGGTACCCAGTTGGTGAACTCTGACAGGCTGCAGAACCTGGGAGTTATTTTTGATGACGGTCTAACTCTTAAATCTCAGGTGTCGACTGTTGTCAAGACCTCTTTTTACCACCTGAGGAATATCTCCCAGATAAAGCACTTGGACCCACCCAGCGATCTTCCAGCGTTGGTCCATGCCTTCGTGACCTCCTACCTTAACTACTGCAATGCCCTTTACCTAGGGCTTCTGGGGGCTGATATCCACCACTTGCAGCTAGTGCAGAATGCGGCACCAGGTTGTTGACTGGTTTATCAAATCATGCCATGTCACACCTGTGCTCCGTGGCCTGCACTGGCTGCCAGTTCAGTGGTGGATCACCTTTAAGGTTGGGTTACTGACCTGTAATGCCCTACATGGTCAGAGACCCCGGTACTTGCAAGATCTCCTTTGTCCCTACCACCCCCTCTGCCCAGTCCGCTTCACTGATGAAGGATTGCTAGAGGTTCCCAGGGTCCAACTTAAGACCTCCAGGGCCCACTCTTTTGCTTTTGTGGCCCTACTCTGTGGAACTCTCTCCCTCATCAGGTGAGAGTGCACCTGACCATGGGGAGCTTTAAATCTGCCCATAAGACTTATTTATTTGGCTTAGCCTTTCCTGAACCTCTTTAAATCTGGTGACATAGGGTTTTATTGACTGTAATTTTTAAAATTGATTGAGAATTTATATTTGTTTGATAGTTTTTACACCGTACAAGTGCACTGATCGCAAGGAATTGCGCTTTTTTATAAATAAACATTTGATTTGAGTGCCAACAGGAATCCTTCTGTTGCAGCAGGAGGTGTGAAGTTTCTGTGAGTATGCTATTTTAGAAATATTTTGAACTGCAGAGTCAAACCCTGACTCATTATTTCCAGGACCCACCCTCTTATGGTAATTCTTTTCCATGCCTGGAAATAATGGATTAGCCTGCCCCCCACTGGCAATGGTTGGGTGACCTGTACAAACTTCTCAGGGGTTCTGTTTTGTCTGGCCTCTGGATGCTGAAGCAGTATCCGTACACCTGGGGACCCCCTCTATCTCTACCTCTGAAAAATTCAGGGAACCTGGTTTTCCATTTTTACTGGTAACACAGGTAACAATCACGGAATCCTGCTCGGTTTGCGGGTTTTGAATTCTTGCACCAGTGCCGCACGGAAACTGCATGTCACTGCACAGAATCTCTAAGATTTCAGCATCTTTTTTAATTTTTTTTTATTTTCTCTTTCTATGTTCCCTTCTCACAGCATCAGTCTCCACTTTTCAGAGATCTCTAGGCTGGGTATTCCCTAGCTTAACCCCAGGTAATGCTCAGGAGCTCCTGTGGTCCAGCCCCTATCCTGCCTGGATTGTACCCCCCCCAGGTGGGAAGGGAGGGGACCTCAGGTCACCCCTCCACACTCCCTTAGTGTGTGTCGGCAACTCAGTGGGTCCCTCATGGAGCCTGGTTATGAAGTCCCGGGCACCTAGGTCCCTTCTGCCAGTGGCCTATGTGGAGTGATTGTTCCTGGTTTTCTGGTCTCTGTCCCTGAGGGCATCTGCACTAGAGGAGATCCAAGGAGGTAGGTCACATAGAGACATGCCACTGCTCCAGATCCTGGCTAGCGTCCTCCCCTCCTGATCACACTGCAGTACCATTGCACCACCACCCGTGGTCACACAGGTGGTGGTAAAGCAGCAGGACCTGCAGTCCACCCTCCCCGGAAGAGGAGAACAGTCCCCCGGTTGCTCAATCCTACTGCCCTGGCCAGACCTCCAGCAACCGAGTTCGCTTCTGACCCTGGGTCACTGGCATTGCAAGCAATAGTGCTACCGCAGTGCCAGCGGTCTGATCCAGATTTCAGCATCTTAAAATGAATGCTGATGTGCTTGCATTCTTTCTGCTTTGCTGCATATAGAGTCAGGAAGGAAACCACCCGCACTGCTTTGTTGTAATCAGCCATTCAGTTTAAGCACCCATGCCTAGTGGTTAGAATAACAAACAGTGATTAAACTGGGTACATCCAGCAGACTTGGGTTTGATTCCCACAACCTCCACTTGCATACTGTGTGACTCCAAGCAAGTCACTTAACCTCCCCAGTGCTTCTAGGTCATTCCTGAAAACAGACAATTCTGCCTAGTGGGCCTTACCCGGTTTACAAAGAATATAAAAAAATACCAATATATGTTTACTACATCATAGAATAGTAGTCAGGGTACCATGTAATTTACCTGAGTTTTACTTGGGCTGCAATGATTTTGTATAGGTAAAGATAAATGTTCAGATACATTTTATGTGTTTTATAAGCTTGTTTTTAGATTTTAGTCAGGTTTTTATTGTATTCTTTGCATATGAGCATCTAGGTTGTAGATTGCTAAATGCAGGATCACTGTTACCAACTGGCTTATTCAAGTTTATACTGTAATCAGTAGGGCCATCCAAAATCCTCAGTTGTTTGAATGAAAACTAGTCTGAATGAAAGTATGTTCACAAAGAAGAAACTGCCTTACTACTTATGAAAAGACTTCACAGTAAGCACCCCATTTAGGTGAACTGGATCATTTGCACCTTTTCTCCTACCTGCTGTTTCAGTCTCTGTGACAACAAAAAGTTTTCTGATAGACTGCTTCAACAAAAAGCAAATGTTAAGTATTTAAGTGTACTTACGTTTGGCCAGTGGATTTTGAAATCACAGTCAATGACATACAAAAAGTAAGATTCCAGGGGCTGTATGATGCTGGTGGGCAGAGTGGTGCTCCATTCACATCTGAACAAAGACATGTAAACTGGGAGACACCCTTTTCATAGACACCAAGTAAAACCAAAAAAGCATCCACATGTCTGGGAGATGCATGAATCCATTTGAAGGTCCTCCACTAATCACTTGTGGATTTTTTAGGTGAAGACACTTTATTTCAAAAAAGCAAATTCAAGCAGTTTTTTTTTGCTCCTCTTACCCCCTGGCCATCCACTCCTTCAGGCCTGCCAAGGCCCCCCTACCACCGCTGCTGAATCCCGACCACCATCCACTGCCCCATACCGCTGTGCTACCAGGTAACCCAAAAGTAACCCTTCACTGAGTGAGCCCCTACCCCTGTGGGAGGCTACCAGGGGAGGAGAATTGCCTCAAAGAGCTTCCTGTGTATCCTGAGCATGGCAGGGGGCAGAACGGACACATGTCTGGGGCTTCCGGCTTATCGAGGGATCAACAGCCATCCTTTGGTTGGCCAGAAGGTGTTTTCCCATTTTCTTGACAGGCCACATGATGTCAAGGCACAAGCCAACGTCCATCACGCTCCCTCCTGTAGTGAGGGCTGACATGTTGTCGTGCCTCTGGCCTCCACCAGGGGCCAGCAAATGCTGAGCTGTGAACCCACCCTCCCAGGAGAAGGTTAGTGGTCATTAGACACTCAAGCCTTCACCCACTAGCTGGCCCTCCAACACCCAAGTCTGTTCCCTAACCCTGGTCAGCGGTGTCACAAGCAGAAATCCAATTCAGGTTGTTACATTACAGATAGAAAAAAACAAAGGTTGTCCACCTTAGTGGTGATGGTTCAGATCAATTCACATCCGAGTTCTAACAAGCAAAGAGACCAAGTCATTTGTAACTTGTGTATGTAGGGTGTGGGTGTTGAAGAAAGGGGATCATAGTGCTGTCACTACTGCCATCACCCCTGAGGAATGTGGACTGCATTGTTGCTACTGCCATCACATGGAAGGGGTGGGGGCTGTAGTGATTCTGCCATCACCACTGGTGGATGGGGAATGTAGTACTGCTGCCATCACACCTAAGGGAGGGGGGCCACAGTGCTGCTGCTTCTGTCACACCTGAGGGAGGGGGGGTCATAGTGCTGTTGCTGCTGCCATCACACCAGAGGGATGGGGGTTGTAGTGCTGTTGGTGCTGCCATCGCACCTGAGGGATGGGGCCATAGTGCTGCTTCGATCACACCTTAGGGATGGGGGCTGCAGTGCTGCTGCTGCCATCACATCTTGTACCTAAACTAACTCTAAATTGGCACAAGGATGGAAGGATGTGCAACAGTGGAGGTCAAAATTGCTAAAATGCACGTTAGCAGAGTTAAAAATTGTTAAATAAAGTACAGAGAACCAAATACCGGTAAAACCGGATTTGGCCTAGCAGACACCGGTGACAATACCATTTTTTACAATGTGCAAAATGAAATATGTCCTTTCTCAATCCCGGTAAACCAGTGTCCCTGGAAAAATCCCATCTGCTGGGAACAGTCAAAGGTAAAGAAAGCCCAGAGAAAGTATCCACCACCTCTACCACCCCTTCCAGAAGACCTACTGGAGATGGAGGTCTCCTTCTTCTCAGCTTTGCTCTTGCAGGTGGCTTTGTATTCCTCCACTTTTCCTAAAAGCCTCTGCCTTGTCACCAAACCAGGAATTTCCCTCACAAGAGAAATCCGTAGCCTTTGTTTGGATGTCCTGTGAGAAGTTTGTGGTTCTCAACAAAGCAACCCTCCTCAGGGCCATTGCATATGACATGACCCTTGAAGCAGTGCCATCAGTATCCACTGCCATGTGAAACTGGTACTTCGTGGCATCCATGAAAGATTTCTGCTGTGTCTGCAAGACCCTGAGCCAAGTCAACAGTGGTCTTCTCGCCCCTAGCCAAAATAGAACTCCCAAGGGCCTTTTGGTACAGAGCTACGTAAGCCATGTAAGCTATCTGCCTTAAAAGCAGGAAAGCTGAAGTACAGACTTTCTTGCCCATACTGACAAGTTTCCTGGAGTCCTTCTCCGGGGGCTGAGAGGAAAGGGGGACTTTGACCTTGCCACAGGCTGCAGTCTGTACCACTCCCTCATGTTCGGTGTGGGAACACAGGTACTCCGCACCTTGCCTGTCCACCTTATATTTCTTTATTTTCTTATCAATCCCAGCAGCTGAAGAGGGCGCTGCCAGCACTTTGCAGGTGATTTTTATGAGAAACTGATGGGCAGCAACAATCTCTTAGTGGGAGTTAAACCAATCATGTCCAAAAATTCTACCTTCTCCTTGGCAGTCTGCTGCATAATGAGATTGAGGGTGTTGACCATTTGCCTCACAAATGAGTGGTTTGATTGTCAGGTGCACAAGGAGGAGAACCCAACTCCTGCTCAGGGGAACTGTCAGATTCTATAGGTTCCACTTCTTCCTCATCTCTTTATACAAAAATTCAGCTTCGTTCTCCACAGACACTAGATTCGGTACTGGAGCCTGAGGAGGGAGAAAAGACACACCCATGAAAGTCCCCATAGCCTGGAAGGCATGGAGGAACTGCCATGCCTTACTTATGTCCTCTACTGATGGCAACTTATTTCTGTCCACTGATATGTTCTTTCCTTCTTCAGGAGGAGGGACAGTGACATGTTTTTCTTTCCATGTTTTCTTGGCAGGCACCATCTCTGGTGTCTGCTTAGAGGGTCTTATTTTTTACTAGACTCAGGGTTCCCCCGTTCAGACACCTTGACCTCTAAACCATCTTTAGCAATCTTGTCCTACTTACTTTTAAGGGCTGGACCCAAATCTGACCCTTTAGATGACTTAGAGGCAGACTGAGTAGCCATAATGTCTTCCATCTTAGCCCTTTTCTTGACAGTCTTAGGGTAAAAACATTATACAAAGCTCACAACTAGAAAAATCAAGATCTGGACCCAGGCACCTCAAACACAGCTCATGGCAGTCTGCCTTAGCCAGAAGCTGGAAAAGAACAATTACAGAAGAACATACCATAACAATAGATCTTCGAGGGGATCTGTCATCAGGTTACGCCGTAAGAACTTAACCATCGGTGAAGTAGGATCCACATGGAAAATTTTCCAGCAGTACAACTGGGGTTGCCCACGCCAACGTCACCTGCCCTATAAAGGTGTGAGCAGCCCAGCTCCCTCCTCAGTTCTTTCCCCCGAAGACCAAGGAAGCAAAACTCTTGCCTTAGGGAACCGAGAAGAGTGGGAGAGGTGCCCAGGCCTAAACAAAAGGCTGGATACACCATGCAGCCAGTCTGACCAGAGGATTCCCAAGAAGGGGGAAGGTGGGAGGGAAGGCAGACCTGATGACTGAGATCTCCTCGAAGATCTACTGTTATGGTAAGTTCTTGCATAACTGTTCTATCTTCTTCGGGGGTATCTCAGTTATCAGGTCACACCTCAGGAACAAGTCCCAAGCAGTTACAGGTGTAGCAGAACAGTCTGGGGGGGGAAGGAAAATTGAGGCCTAGGACTGGACGCCCTGGAAGAACAGCCCAGCTGAAGCCTGCTCAGGCTCTAGAGGCAATGTCCAGACTGTAGTGCTTGGTGAAGGTATGGATGTTACTCCAGGTGGCAGCAGTGCAAATGACAGCGGCTGAGACCCCTTGAAATAGGCCAGAGGTAGCCATGCCTCTTGTGGAGTGGGCTTTCACCACCACTGGCAACTCCCTGCCATGCTTGTTGTAGCAAAACAAAATACAACTGGCCAACCACTTGGACAAGCATTGTTTAGAAACCTTAGTGCCCCTTCTTTCTTGACTGAAGGAAACAAGAAGCTGCTTTGACTTCCTGTAGTCCTTAGTTCACAGCAAATAATATTTTAGAATTCTGTGCACATCTAAAGTGTGAAGCAGTGTTTCCCCTGAATTGGCACTCTCTGGGAAATAAACAGTTTGGGGATAGATTAGTTCAGAGTAAACTCAGACACCACCTTAGGAAGAAACTTAGGATCCGTACGCAAAGACACGCCGTCTTTGTGAAAAATCATATAGGGCTCTTCACACACCAGAAAGCCCGAAGCTTAGAAATCCTTCAAGTAGAAGTAATAGCAACCAAAAATAATGCTTTCCATGAGAGAAAGCGTAGCTCTCAAGTTGCGGCTGGCTCAAACAAAGACAGGATCAATTTCTCCAAAACAAACCAGACAATGTTTGGCAGCCCAGATAGCAAACCTCTTCCACTTCATGGCATATGTGGCTCTAGTGGAGGGCTTCCAAGCTGCTATGTGGATACCCACTACCTTCTGAGACACACAAAACCAGGTGAAGGCTATGTCCTCAGGAGCCAGGCATGCAAAGTGACTTGAGGTTCAGATGGACCAGGGTCCCCTGAGCCTGCATCAACAGATCCCTGCAGAGGGGCAGAGGCACCAGAGGTTCCTCTGCTAACTGCTGCAGTACTGGAAACCATATCTGCTGTGGCCAGTAAGGTGCAACCAGGATCATGCTGACCCTCTCCATTTGCAGCTTGATTAGCATCCCCTGGATCAGAGGAAATGGTGGGAGAGCATAAAGATACTTCCCTCTCCAGGAAAGGAACAACGCGTCTCACCAGAAAACTCTAAGCCCTGGATCTAGTGAGCAGAAACTGGGCAGTTTTACATGGAGTGGGGACGCAAAAAGGTCCAACTGTGGATGACCCCATCTGTCAAACAGATCTGCAACAGATAAGAGAAGCTCCCATTCATGCATCCTGGACTGAGTCCAGCTGAGAGTGTCCCCCAGGGTGTTCATGCCTGGGATATGGAGTGCTGAAAGTTCCAGACCATGGTCCAGTGCCCAGTACCAGACCCTCATGGCTTCTCTACAAAGGGGATATGAATGTGCTCCCTTCCATTTGTTGATATAGTAGACCACACTGAGACTGTCTGATGGAATCAACAATTGACCCGGAGAGAGGTGGCTCTGGAAGGCCTGTAGGGCATACAGAACCATCCTCATCTCTAGGATGTTTATAAGGGGGGTCTCAATCTGGGACCAGGTACCCTGGGTCTGGAACGGACCCAGGTGCACCCCCCAGCACAAGTCGGAGGCATCCGTTGTGAGAATCTGCTGGGCAGACAAGATTAGGAAAGGGACCCCTCTTAAGAGGTTTTGGGGATCCATTAACCATTGCAGCACTCTGCGGACTGCAGAACAGACCAGCATAAGCTGATCCAGATCATCTGTGCACTGGTACCACTGCACCCGGTGGGTCCACTGGTTCACCTGCATGTGCAAGCTGGACAGGGTGACCATCGCAATGGCCACAGCCATGAGGCCTAAAAAACCTCAAACAGACCCTTGCAGAAACATAACGGCTCTGTGCAACTACCTGAGCCTGCAAGATGAGGCACTCTGCTCAGTCTAGAAGCAGGAAAGCTCTGCAATGCACCAAGTCCAGAACTGCCCCTATACACTGCAGCCTTTAGGATGGGGTCAAAACAGATTTGGGCAGACTGACAGTGATGCCCAGGGAGTGGAACAACTGGAGAGTCCTTGCCAGGGTGCCGAGAAGCTGATCCCTGGATGGGGATCCGAGGAGCCAATCGTCCAGACAGGGGAAGACATGTAGGAACTCTCACCATAGAGCAACAGCCATGACTGCCAAGCATTTTGTAAAAACACATGGTGCAGAGGATACGCCAAAGGGCAAGACTCTGAATTGGTATTGTTCTCCCTGAAAAAGGAACTGGAGGAACCGCCTTTGCGGTGAACACACCAAAATATGCAGGTACAGTAAGCATCCTGCATGTCAAGGGAGCAGAGCCAGTCGCCCTGTCTAAGCAGGGGCAGCAACCCTGGGAGAGTGACCATGCAAAATGTTTTCTACTGGATGTGGAGACTGAGGTCATTGAGTTCCAGAATAGGCCTCAGAGCTCCAATTCTTTTGAGGACCAGAAAAACCCGGAATAGATCTCTTTGTTCTTCTACTGCCAGGGTACTGGCTCAATCACCCTTCTCCACAGAAGGGAGTGTACCTCTCCCCGAAGGACTGCTGTGTAGTCTGGAGGATAGGTGAAGGGTACCAGGGGACTCTCTGAGGGTTGTTCCAAAAGCTCCAGAGTGTGACCCTTATTATAATCTGAAGGATCCAGGCATCTGAAGTGATGGTTCTCCACTGACTGAGATGGAGGGAGAACTGACCTCTGACCACCACCTCTTGGTCTGGGACCAAAAGAGGGGGGGGTCTGGCAAGGAGTCAGGCAGAGGTGGATCCAGTCACTGGGACTGATCTGTCACCTCTGGGTAGCTTCGGGACAGGGCCTGAGGAGGAGGAAGGGGTATGTAAAGTAGAACTGGCCTTCCATTCTCTCTGAAGACAAGAGCCCACACCAGACTGGTGGGACACCTTTCAAAAGGACAGGTGTTGTTTGCTCCTGGGCTGGGTATGGTAGAGCAAATGGACAGACTTAACAGCCCTACCAGAGGCCTTTAACTCACTGATGTCTTGGACATCAGGTCTGAAGAGCTTAGAGCCACTGAAGGGGGCATTAAGCACCTTCTGCTGGACATCAGCCACGAAACCTGATAGCTTGAGCCAGGCGTGCCTACAAAGGCAAATGCCTGTGGCAGCTGCCCTGCCAATCGTGTCAGAAATGTAGTACAAGGTTCTGGGTGGTAACAGCACCCGGCCCGATAAGCCCGCCATCGAGGGTGCCAGGGAATCTACAATGAATTCCCATTGTATCAGGAAGGCAGTTCTCAATTCCCCACGCCCCAACTAATCAAAGATATCAACTCGAGGGGGCGCGATGCAGGGAAGGCATAACCCTGGAAATTGGTGCCCTAATGGCAGGCACATTTGGTCTGGTGCAGGGAGTGCCGGCAGTGGTCGTACAAGACCCAGTGGATGTGTTTATTAATATCTTCAGCAGCCTGAAGGGACATAAGGACCTGCTGTTTCCAGGAACATTCTGGGAGGGCCTGCACAGCCACCCTGCCATTCTTCCATATGGTATTCTGGTATTTGACCATATGAGATAAATAATTAGCAATCCAAAGCCCCAGAGTGGAGGATGCATAGGCCATCTTACCCCAGAGTTCGATCCTTCTGGATTCCCTGTCAAGGGAAGGGAACAGAGGTGTTTGGGCACCTTGAACCTGTTGTGAGCTGCCTTGATGACCACAGAATCGGTCACAGGCTGGGCAGCATAATAGAACAAGACCTGAGGGGCATGATAGAGCTTATCAGCCTTCTGGGGCATGGCAGGAACCATATCAGGGTGGTGCCATGCTACAGTGGTAGAAATCCTCAAAGCTGGCAGAATGGGAAGAATGACCTTAGGGGGAGATTCTGGGGTCTCCAAAAAGTCCACCAACTTTTTCCTGGTGGTATCATCTTACTCAGTGTGGAAGCCCATGGCTGTGGACAGCTGCTTCATAACACTGAAGAAGGTAGGATCTTCAGAAGGGGATTTGAGGTATGTTTAACAGAGTCCTCACTCACTGAAGAAGTAGTGAACCTATCTGAGGAAAGAGGTTCCTCCTCCTCTTCCTCAGGGAGAATCAGGTCAGGGTGGTTCTCCTCTTTGACACTGACCCTTTCCAACTCATGGTCTGACGAACAAGGGACTCACGGCCCCCTGAGGGGTGCAGGCTGATTAGGCTGAACCGGCATCAACGATTATGGAGCGGTCCGCAGCACCAGGGACACAGGTCTGTGTGCCCCTAGCTGGTGCACTAAAGCCATGGTGAACTGGGTCAAAATAGTGTTCATGTCAACGGCAGATAGGAGCTACATCAACGGCACAGCGGTTGTCAGGACAGGGAGCAGTGAACTCTCTGACAGGTCTTAAGAGCCCAAAGGCCCCAGCATCTGAGGGCCTTGTGACGCACCAGGCCTCGACAGAGGGGCGGGAGTCAATGACCCAAGGGTTGACGACCAAGAGTCGATGGACAGCCACCCAGAGAAGTGGGAGGAGGAGCTGTCGGGAGGGGCCTAGCAGGAGCAGAGGCCTAGACAGTGGAAGGCGTCAGGGCAGCTGCCACTGACTGAGTACCCCCAGAAGACAAAGATGAGGCCATCAGGGAACTGCTGCAGGGGGGAGCGGTCCTGATCTTGGACTTATTTGTGACTATTCCCTGAGGACTTGTCTTGGACCTTAGAAGCCTGGGAGCTTGACAAACCCACCAGCAACTGGGAAGGAGGGCCCCCCCGAGGACCCATGCCCAGAACTGGCTACTTGCTGTTCCATGAGAAACTTCTTCAAAGCCTTTTTGTATCGCATAAGGGTTGTCAAATTAAACTTCTGGCAGAGCTCACAGTTGGAGATGTCATGATCAGGCCCACGACAATAGACAGAGGTTCTGTTCGTCAGGGGAAGCAATCTTCTTTCTGCAGCGACAGAACAGAGATATGGATGTATTGACTCTTGACATAAATGAGGCCAAAGAATCAGAGATTCCAAAACGCTACAGAAAAGCATAGGCAAAAATGGCACGAACTGTGACAAAGCTTCTGTGGAGACCCATGCGAGTGGAGTTGATGGTGGGAAAGAAATGAGGAGGGAGCAGGGATGCTCACACCTTTATAGGGCAGATGATGTCGACAGGTGACATCGGCATGGGTAGCCCCAGTTGTACTGCTGCAAAATCTTCTGTGTGGATCCTGCATCACCGATGGTGAAGTTCCTATGGTGTGACCTGATAACAGAGATACCCCCCTCCAAAGATGATCAAATATTTTACAGGGTTTTTCTGGCTACCAGTTGACTCCTACTCCATCTGTCCCTACCACCCAATCCCCTGGGACTTACCCTTTGCCCCAGAGTGCACCCTGGCTTACCCCCGGTCAGGCTGTCAGGGAGGGATCAATACTCCCTGATTAGAAACTGAAGATGATCTGGGGACACAGTGCCTCAGTCCGCTATGTAGGGCTTGACAGGGGCAGATGTCCTTCCTGCTTGGTCTGGGAATTTTTTTGTGTGCTTGTTCCCCAGGGAAGCTTGGTGTACAGCAACATTATATCATGCGTCCAAACATCTGATATGCCTCCCAAGCACATGTGCTCCAGCTGTTGAACCCCTAGCCTCCCCCAGGGTCCAATCACGCAGTGGGTGCTTCACCACCCCTGGAGGAGGACAGCAGTCCATAGGATGCTCAATCCCCCCCTCCCCCCACCGGCCCTCCAACTCCCGAGTTCACTTATGAACCCAGGTCATTGGCATTGCAAACCGTAACGCTATTGCTGTGCTGGCACACCAGCACCTTACAGTTTTTAAAGCCCGTATATCCTGTTCTCTTTTTAGGTCTGTCAGTCATGCCAATCCCTGACAACCTAAAAATGCTTTGGTTCCCAAAACCAGTAACTTTAAGATTGTGGTTTGGTTCCTTGTAAAAAGGAAAACTGCTAAAAAGATTGCTGTTTTAGATGAAAATAAGCCAAATAGCATCTCGGTTCCAGGAAAAGGGGAACGAGAAAGTAAAAACCTCAAAGCAGATACCAAAATAAAATACTTCTTTGTTGTTGTCAAATGGCACAGAAGATGCGGAGATGACACTGGGGTGATTTCTTCCTTAGGCAGAGAAATAAATCTGACGTTAGAGGACAGATGTGAACATGACCACCCAGCAGAGTTTTGAATTTCATTCTAAGATTCAATAATTAGCATAATTTTTATTTATTTCACCAGGAAAAGGCTCCATTGAGCATGCTCATTTACAAGGAGGTCCTGGTTAGGACAGCATGCAATGTTTAGGAACAATGATACAGGGTACAGAGATATATAATACACAGAACAGTATTCACAACAAGAGTAAGTTCACTAGGTTCACAACTGTAGGTTTATATATAGAAAAATATATAGGCTGTGGCTGGGTAACAGAATGATTACAGTTGTTAAGCATAATGAGGGATTCCTGGGGCTTGAAGCCAGAGAATTGCTTTGACTGTGGGTCCTGGGTGAAGTGGAACAAAGGGAGACCAGGACACAGCTGCCTGAACAGTGCACGCGCAGTCAGGATCTTATGGGTTTAAAGGAGGTTCAGTGGTCTTCACATACGTGGCTTGCTATAAGCACCCCACCGCACCATGCCATGCCACTGCTCCAACCACAATCAGTTGGACTGAGCATGGGGGGGGGGGGGTTCTCGGCACAAGAGTAGAGCACCTGGCTCCTCCTCCTTTTCTGAGCCCTATGCCTACTGTATACGAGTGCCTCACAGTGGCGCTCATTTCACAGACACTGTTGTTAAAGTTTGCTGGTGGACTGGTGGTGAGAAGACAGATAGACTATTAGATCATCTACAGACAGCGCGCAAGCTACAAATGGCTGCAATCCTGCCCTCCTCTGCTTGCTACAGTACCCAGCAAACTGTACTTGAACTGCACACACATCAGATACTATAATATTAGTCTACATTGGCGGCCAAAAGCTGGAACAGCCAACCTCCCCAATCTGTAAAAGGAGAGCTGCCTGGGGCCACTCGATCCTCTCTCAGCCCTCATGCCCTGCTTAGCATAACTGAGTTCGGCAAACAGCATTTTTTACGAGCAGAAAGAAAGCTGAGAAGCTCAAGGGGCCACTGGAGGATGTCGGGAAAGGAGACACTCAGTCAGAGGGAGCGCTGCTGATAGTCTACACTGCATGTTTAATGCACTGTCTGTCACTTGCTCTGATACGTGTCCCCTCTCCTGAGTTGCATCAGACACCAGATGTGAAGTGGGCTAAGGTCACTCCCCTAAGTGTCCACGCTAAGGACACTGAAATGCATCAACCTGTATGCATGTATTGATGTGCTTTAAAGTTGGCAGTGTAAAGAGGGTTTTTAACCCTTAAGCTATGTTTTCAGGGACGATCAGTTTTTTATGAATATTGGCACCAGACCTTTTCTTTGCTTTGTAAATCACATGCCCGTGATAATCTTGTACCAAATTAGCATACCTGCATTAAGTGTATTTTATCCACCTTTTGTTAACTGTCTTATGTATGTCTGTGTATTGAGAAACTCTCAATAAAAATATTTACCTCAAAAACACATACCTTTTTATGAGTAGACTATCATGGACAGGTTACCATTCAGAGTAAAAGACAGAAATGGGAAACTGGTAGCCCAAAAACTGTGATGCATAAACATTTTGTGAACAAGAGATCAATTACTGAATTTATAAAAGGATCTCTGTCTCTTTAGTTGTCTGGAAATGTGGCTCTTCTATACAGTACTATGTGTGGCACATCTCTTCCCTCATCGGTATTCCTGTTGAATAACAATGAGGGAACAGACACACCACATACAGATGAGCAACGTTTCCAGACAGCTAGAAGAGAAACAGCCCTGCAGTGCCTTCTGTTCCACAGCTGAACTCCACTAATCATCAGCTGTGTGTGTACCACCTCCCAAACCAACCAATCCAATTGCTGTAACCGCTAGCTAGACTACGCTTATCCAGTACAGACTACCACCCCCAGTACTGCATGAGTCCAGATACCCACCGATGGACTGCAAATCATGTCCTTCTGGCCAAGTTGAGAGGTCTTCCCACTGAACCCCACTGGTAATAACTCCCAGAGGGAAGTAACAAAAACAAAAACTGATATACAGTTAGTAATCGCTTTGTTTTAGTCCACAATGCTGGCAGTGAAACGAGAGAGAGAGTGTGCAAGAGAACGAGAAAAGACTTGCTGTTGTTTTAAAGTCAATTTCTTTTGAATGCCAGCTGTGAGAAACAGTCCATCCTTGATGAGCCAGCAGATGTAAGGCCTCCATCCTCTGCTATCTGCTCCCCATCGTGATATCACACATCTGTGAAATGTCGGTTTTGAACCTTGGTGGGGGGGCATGCTTATACTGTACAATTTCTTGGCAACAAACTTAAGCCCAATATCTATTTCCTCTTGAAAATATAAGAATTACTCAAACGTTATGTTCTGTATACTTTATTATTTACTACTGTCTCATGCCTGTTTCTGCTGTTGTACAATTGCTCTGTAACCTCCCAGGTTATGCCTGAAAACAGGCAGTGTCTTGTTTAGTGCACACCCAGTCAACAAAAACTAAATAAATTAATAAATCTGGGTTGACAGCAGCAACAGATGTGGTACCATGCAGAGCTCAAATCACTGGATTGGCCTGGTTTGTTGCACTCACAGCCAGCAGTACACTCAGCTGGATGGAACCCAGATCTCTGTTCTTACCCAGAGAAAAGGATGAAAAGGTAGGGGGAAGAGGTGGACAGAATCAAATCTGTTCGATATTGCTGAGGCACAGGGAGTCAGCAAGCGACATCCCTATTTGGTTCAGCAAACTGGAAACTGATGTTATAATTACCAGGGCTCTGATTTTTAAAGTACCACTGGTATATGGATGCTAACACAAAATACAGTACTCCCTTGTTACAGTGAATGCCTCTGGGTCCATACATGAAGTTCATTATAATAAGGATTCACTATAACGAGAGGCACAACGTAGTGATGGCAGAAAAAAAAAGTAGGTTACATGTCACTATAAATAATAATGGCACTCTCCTGGTCTCCCATCTACTGTATTATTATTATTATTATTATGAGGGGATTTCAGCTCTCCTTCTTGTGCTGTTTAAAATTCTCAGGTCAGTCCTCTCCTTGCAGCCATGACTACCACTCACTGTTTACTGGGGCTAGTATCGGCTCCATGCAGCACAAAAGCTCAAGTCAGTCCTCGTCATTATTGGTGCTGGTATTCAGCTCAAGCACATCAAAAAGTAGAGAGTACATTTAACTAAAAAAATTACAATAAAGAATGGGTGCTGCACAGCAACTAGCAAGAGAACAGTGGGAGGACTGTGTGAGAATGAACAATGTGCTTTCTATCACTGTTACTGGGGCCGCATCGGGCTCAGCACAGGGGATTTCAGTTCTGCGTCTCATGCTCTGTTTAGGGAATTTCAACTCTTCTTGTGATCTGTTTAAAATGTTTAAAATTTTTGGGCCAGTCCTCCCTAACTTGCAGCTGTTCCTGGGGCTGGTATCAACTTTAGTGCAGCACAAGAACTCCTCCAATCTGTCAATCCTTCCTAAGTTAGTTACCTAGTGCATTTCTTACTTGTAGTTAAATGTACTCAGTTAAAGAACGGCAGCTGGGGGTCAGCTGTGATGGCTCCCATAGTTTTTAACACCCGGCCATTAATGCATTAATGGAGTAAGCTGGAAACAATGGGAGCCGTTACAGCTGTTCACTATAAGCGGGATTCATTATAACGACTGTATTGATATATCTGCTAAAATAACAATTGGCAACTGTTATTGGAAGTGTAGGATAGACTAAAGGTACCCTCACAGTCTGTGCTATGTGCCAATTAGTTGTCACATAGTGACCTAACCTACCGCCCATAAAGTAAAAGCAGTTGACATTAAGAAAAAGCTAAAACAGCTATACAATGTGGGTGACATGGATAGACAGACAGATACTGTAGATACAGTAGATATGAGAGAGACAGACAGACTGTCGGTTCAGTCGCTTAGCAGAGTTGATTTCTGTCAAACAGAAGAAGAACTGTGATTAATCCCACAACAGAATGTACTGATGTTGTACATCATTCACTGTGTTAAATGTACAGTATAGTGGTACCAGTGTGACTGGAAAGTTGAAAAATGCTGCACTTCATAAGAACAGGAAAACTGAAACCAAAGGCGCAAAATAAATTATCCAAGAAGAGATTAAATGTATACCAACTTGTTTTCTTGAACTAGTTCTAGATTAAGGGCTGCCAAGGCAATTTCAAGAACTCGGAGGCCCACTATCATAAAGCTTATGTAACCCCCCCTACAAATGGGGGTTCCCAAAAAGTCTTCCTTGAGCTTGTCTAAATGCTCACTGCCAGGCTGGTGTCCTGCGTTTTTGCAGTGTCACAAACTCATTCAGCAGGTCAGCCCTCTACTCCCAAAGTGCCAACCTCTGAGTGTAGTCTTGTGAACAGTGTAATAGACAAGGTAACCCTCTTGTCTGTTTTTGTGAGTTTGGATCAACCTTTGGTCTCAAGTTCTGGAGAGATTCAAACTGTTAACCTCTTGCTAGCATACCCACTACACAGGCTCAGATACATATCTGTCTTCGGGGCCCATATATCTTTGCCTACGGGCACCTAACTAGGTGTGCAGAAATGAACCCTTTAAAACTTTAATAAAGACCTCAGATTTAAAATGCTTCTCTTTCCAGTTTGGTACCATCATACAAGCTTATGTCTGCTGTCTGCTATAACCATAAATATTTCTTAGCAAAAGAAAGCAATTCAAAGAAAGACCAGGTATGCTCTAAAATTAGAGTTTTTACTAAAATATATAATAATATGTCAAACATACAATACAGAACTCATATCACAAGACATACATATCTTTAAACAAAACAAGGTTTAAAACAGTGTAATTCCTACAACAATATTTAGATTTTGTCTAGCTTTCTAAATACCCATTTCCAGTGCTCAGATGTTTTCTTGATCAGTGTCAGATAATAGTGTGTCTGTAGTGAAACACAATAATCTTTAAAAGCCGGTTTTGCCCACCTCTTTTATTTATTTTATTTATTTAGTTTTTGTTTAACCAGGTTAGGTGCACTAGCCAAGAGTTGACTATTTTCAGGCACGACCCGGGAGAATACATACATAAAAGAGATAAGAATATACAATTACATAGTATACGGTTGCATAGTATATAGTACATGTAGGTAAGAATACAGATCAATTCAGACAGTACTTGAGATTATACATATGGCTAGGCAGAGATGACACAAGATGACAGTAGTACAAGCAAATAACAACTGAAACTGGGCTAAGTGGCAGCTATTAAGACACAAATAAGGCAAAGCTTGTTCTGAAGTGTAGCAGTGTCCTGGGCAAGGTAAGGTGGCTAGCTGTGAGGCCTCAAGTGGGATCAAAGCACGTGCAAGGGTCCCGGGATAGGTGGCGAGGTCATCTAGCTCCTCCCTGTCAAAATATCTAAAAAATATATATTTCTATACAACCACAGGATGTAATTTCAAATGATTAATTCTACAACCTTAGCATAACTCAATTTCAATGACACCTCTTTTGATTCATGCTGCATCCTCCTCACACAGGCTTCATATGAGCATTTACAACCTCTCACCGCTGTGTAATAAATAACCTGTGTTTTCTCTTCAACGTCATACACCTTTTTTTATGATTTCCCTCTTAACAAAGTTAACTTAAACAAATCTGTAATTAACTTGAAGAAACAGGATCCTTGATTAAAGTATTCCATGTAACACATTGTCTCTAAAAACTGAGTGTGCGTGATACATGCTGTCAGCATTTCTCTTGGCCTGCATCTGTCAGCTGAAATCTGGTGGGGAAGGGGGATGAGTGATGTAATTCCTAGAACATTTGATTTTTCAGCAGAGACAGTCATTAATACATTTTATATAAAAAAAATATGATACAGCACTTTAGAACTGGCTGTCTACGTTACACTACTCCCCACCTAGACTGAATTTGGGGATCTATCCCCTACATGGGATGAACTTCCAAAGTCAGTTCACCCCCTCATAGACTCTAGACAGCCCATTGGAGTTCTGATTCTTAATGCCTGCCCTATGTATGATTGTCAGATCATATCCTTGCAAAGCACGACTCCATCTTAGCAGTCTCCCATTGCTTTTTCCAATCTGCGTCAGCCAAACCAGGGTGTTGTGGTCAGTCTGCACCACAAAATGCTACCCATACAAGTATGGCTCTAATTTCTTCAGGGCCCACACTATTGCAAGACACTCCTTTTCCACCGTGGAGTACGCTTGCTCCCTGGGAAGCAGCTTCCTGCTCAGGTACACTACCGGGTGATCTGTCCCTTGGCTAGACGTCTGGCTAAGTACTGCCCCAATACCCACGTCTGAGGCATCCGTCTGAACTCTAAAGGTTTTGCTATAGTCCGGACTTGTCAAAACAGGAGCACTGCACAGTGCCTCCTTCAGTCTGGTAAAGGCTTCCTCACAGGCTGGGCCCCAGGTAATTTTCTTTGGTATCTTCTTCTTTGTCAGGTCAGATGGGGAGCAGCCAGGGCACTGTAATTGGGTACAAATTTCCTGTAGTACCCTGCTGTCCCTAGAAAGCTCCTGACCTGCTTCTGGGTTTCTGGTCTGGGCCACGCCTGGATCAACTCTATCTTTATTTAATTAGGATGGAGCTGTCCCCGGCCTACCACATGCCTGAGGACATGCCACTTCTCCCTTGGCCACCTGGCACTTCTCGGCTTTGACAGTGAGCCCGGCCCTCTGTATCCTGCCCAGCACTTCCCTAAGGTGGGAAAGGTGTTCCTCCCAGCCAGTACTAAAGATGGCAATGTCATCCAGGTACGTCACGGCGTACTCCTCAGCACCATTTAACACCTGGTTCACCAACCTTTGGAAAGTGGCCGGGGCATTCTTTATTTCAAAAGGCATTACTTTAAACTCAAATAAGCCTATCGGAGTGATGAAGACCGACCTCTCCCTAGCTCTGTCTGTTAATTGTACCTACCAATACCCCTTGGTCAGGTCAATAGTCGTAAGGAAGGTCGCCCCCCTCCCAACTTGTCCAGGAGTTTGTCCATCCGGGGCATTGGGTGGGCGGCGGACTCTGTGACTGCATTCAGTCCACGACAGTCCACACAGAAACGAGTTGAGCCATCTGGCTTGGGCACAAGGACTACAGGTGAGGCCCAGGGGGCTGTGGGATCTCTGGATTACCCCTAAATCCAGCATCTCTTCCACTTCCCCCCTAATGTCCTTTTGGACAGCCTCTGACACCCAATATGCTGTCCACCGAATGGGCGTCTGTGTCCCTGTCTCCATATCGTGTGTCATAAGGGGGTTAGTCCAGGCTTGGTGCTAAACAAGGGGGCAAAGTCTGCTAAAACCTCCCTTACTTTCTGGATCTGGCCTGGGATCAGCAGGGGAGACAATTTTACTGCCTTCACAGAGGACTCTCACTTACTCTCTTCCAGCAAGTCCAGAAGGGGGTCTCCTTCATCCGTCCCCTCCCCATGACTACATACTGCGAACACCACATCAGCCCTGTTTGCATATGGCTTCATCATGTTGACATGGTACATCCTTTCTTTCTGTCTACGGTCAGGTAACTCCACAATGTAGTTCACGTCATTTACCTTCCTAACCACTTTGTGCTGTCCTGCCCACTCAGCTTGCAGCTTGTCTTTCCGGACCGGAATAAGGACCATGACTTCCTGACCCACCATGTACGAGCGAGCTCTGGGTCTGTGGTTGTACCACACCTTTTGTTTCTGTTGGGCAGCTGCCAGGTTGCTCTGGGCTGTCCCCATACGCTCCTTCAGCCTTTCCCTAAACCTAAGGACATAATCCACAATGGGAGTTCCCTGGGTGGCGTGCTTGCCTTCCCAGTCCTCCCGGATCAAGTCTAGAGGCCCATATACCTGGCGTCCATATAAGAGTTCGAAGGGGGGAAAATCCTGTCAACTCTTGGGGCACCTCTCTGTATGCAAACAACAGGTGAGGAAGGTATTTCTCCCAGTCCCTCCCATGCTGTTTAGCAAACACCCAGAGCATTGTCTTTAGGGTACCATTGAATCGTTCCACAAGCCCATTGGCTTGTGGGTGATACGGTGTCGAGCATCTCTGTACCACCCCACACTCTCCCATAAACATTTCATCAGGTCCGACATGAACGAACCCCCCTTGATTGGTGATTACCTCCTGTGGAAACCCAACATGGGAGAAAATCCCAAGTAAGGCATCTGCCATTTCGTCTGTCCTCAGAGAGGATAGGGCGACTGCCTCTGGGTACCGGGTGGCATAATCCACCACAGTCAGGATGAATCTCTTCCCTAGGAGCTGAGGGTATTTAAAGGCCCCACAATATCCATTCCCATCCTCTGGAATGGCTCCTCCACTATGGCCAAGGGGATCAGGGCGGCTTGGTTTTTCTTGCCCGCCTTCCCTATTTTTTGGCACCAGTGACAAGCCCTGCAATACTCCTTCACCTGCTGGGCGAAGTTAGGCCAGTAGAAATTCTGGGCCAGCCGCTGCATTGTGCATGTGATTCCCAGATGACCAGACAAGGGACTATCAAGTGCAATCTTGAGCAACTGCTCACGATACCCCTGGGGAACGACAAGCTGCCTGCCTAGCATCCCTCGCTCTGTCTGTACTGCCTGTGTATACATAAGTCCATTTTCCCAATAAACCTTATGTCTGCCGTCACCTCCCTGTGTACCCTCTGCGTCTGCCCAAGCCCTCAGCTTCTATAAACTAGGGTCATTCCTCTGAGCAGCTGCAAACCCCTCACACATTCCCAAGGCATGGGACAGGCCCCCTTCAATCGCTAAACTAGGGTCCCTAGCACTAGCGTCAAGGCACTCAGGATCACTGTCAATCCTAACCCTCTGACACGGGGTCACCCCTCCCTCTTCGGAGTAACCCTCTGTAGCTGTGTGGTTACTTGCTACTGGGGAAATTTCTACCCCCTTTTTATCAGTCTCCCCATCTGGAGACACAGGCTGGGGAACCAGTCTCTCAGCAGTTTTTTTTACACTGGTTTCTGTGGGGTTCAGGGAACTATTATTTTCCCTTGCCACTTTGCTACGGGTAACTGCACATACCACCCCCTGCTGGAGATTGTTACCCAGGATCACATCCACTGCTAATGTGTTGGCTACAGCCACCTGTTGCACAGTTCCCCCTGTTTCACCCCAGTCCAGGAGAACACTAGTGAGTGGCAATGTTTTCTCTTCACCAGTAAACCCTTGTACAGTTACGTATTTATTGGGTATAAGCTGACCAGGCTGTACCAGATCCCCCTTTACCAATGTCACGGATGCCCCTGTGTCCCTTAACCCTGCATCTGTACCCCATTCACCATGACTGAGTGCACGTGTTCCCTCATGTTCACTAGCATGCTTCCAGAGACACATCCAGGGACACACAAACAGCCCACTTCATTTCTAGCACCCTGTTGTGTATTATGGCTCACCTTTTTGGGGCACTGTCTGGCAATATGCCCAGTTTCTTTACACAACCAACAGGCATTTCTTACTTCAGAGAAATCTTTTCTTTGAAACCTGGGGCTAACTGGTTTCAGTGGAGGCAGTGAGGGTTTTAGCTGCCCTGAAGGCGTGCTTTTCCCTTTCTGCGCTACCATGCCTGCCCCATTCATTCTCAGAGCAGGTCTGCTCTTGGCATACTGGTCCGAGAGTTCAGCAGCCTCTTGCACTGTTTTTGGATCTCGATCCTCTAGCCAGGTTTTTAGCTCTGCTGGGCATGCCCAATAAAACTGTTCTAATAAAATCACATTTTCAATTTTATCAACAGAATTTGTCTCAATTCCTTCCCACCAACGTTTTAAAATCTGACGTTGTTTTATGGCTAGCTCCTCGTAGCTCATATCAGGGCTTCTCCTGAGTTTACGGAATTTAGCTCTGTATGATTCAGCAGTTAATTCAAACTTTTTTAACAGTGCAGCTTTTAGCTTGCTGTAATCTTTGCTGTCTTCATTGTCCATTTGACCCAATGCATCTTGGGCTTTCCCAGTAAGTAGCGGGGATAGCTGGAAGCTCCAGGATTCTCTAGGAATTTTAGCCTGAATACAAACTTTTTCAAAAGAATTTAAAAAGGTGTCCATGTCCTCCCCTTCCTTAAACTCAGCTATTAGTTTGGAGTTCAATTTGTAACCCAGTCCTGCAGTCCCAGTTAAACCCAAGCCACTTACCTGCTCTGGTGCCGCTGGTCGGAGTTGCATCTTCTCCAGCTCATGTTGCCTCTGGCGCTCCTCCCTCTTCTCCTCTGCAGCTCGCTGGTGCTCGCGCTCCTCACGGTCTACCTTTCACTGTTGTCGCTCTGCCTCTCTGCATTCTCACTCTGCCTCACAGTCCGCCTCTCACTTCTCTCGCTCTCTCCTCTCCTGGGACTCCAACTCCATCCTGCGCAACTCAATTTGCAGTTTGAGTACCTCTGGATTCAGGATACTGGTGGCCATTCCCTGCTGCTGTGGCCCTTCACTGTCAGTGGCCCTGCTGTCCTTTTCAGTCATAGTCGGTGACTCGCTGCTCTGGGTATCTGCTACCATCAGGGCCTCTATGAGGTTCTGCTTTTTGGCTGTCACCTCAAATGGGACTCCCCTGTCCTCACACAACTTCCTCAAGTAATCTACAGTGTGCCTGCTGTAGTCGGAAGCCATCTTCTTCTTCCCTGACTACTGCTACTCTGACTTTGCACCTTAGAAAAAAAAAATAGGTAGGAACTTGACTGTACACCAAGTGATATATAGTTCTGTTTCCTTTTTAAAATAAAAGTATGTCTTTTCCTTTCTTTGCAAGAGAGCTTACGGTCTCTGCTGACACAGAACAATAATAATAAATAATAAAAAATAATAATAAAGCTTTATTTATTTAGCACCTTTCAAGCACCAAGGCGCTGTACAGATGAGTCGTAAAATCAAAATATACATATAAAATCAGCATTCACAGCAACGTCAATTTATGAAAGCCTTGCTCCACAAAAAAGTCTTAAAATCCCACTTAAAGGATTCCACGGTCATGCATTCCCTAAGCCGGCGAGGCAGAGAGTTCCAGAGGGTTGGGGCCGCAAACACAAAGGCCCTAGCCCCAGAAGACTTCAGTATAACCCTCGGAACCTCTAGCAACCCCTCGTCGGCTGAATGGAGCTGTCGTACAGGGCGGTAAGGAATCAGAAGCTCTTTCAAGTAGTCGGAGCCGAGTCCGTGCAGGACTTTGAAGGTCAAAAGACCTACTTTAAAGGTGATCCGCCACTGTATGGGCAGCCAGTGCAGATCGTGCAGCACAGGGGTAATATGTGTCCTTCTAGTCACCCCTGTCATTAACCTTGCAGCAGCATTCTGCACTAGCTGCAAGCGGTGGATATCAACCCCAGGAAGCCCCAAGTAAAGGAAGTTGCAATAGTCAAGACTTGATGTCACGAAAGCATGGACCAACACGGGTAAATCGCTGGATGGAACAAGGTGTTTCACCCTGGCAATATTCCTAAGATGGTAGAATGTGGACTTAACGACTGCTGACACCTGATGACGAAGAGTCAGCCCGTCGTCAAGTACCACTCCCAGGTTACGCACCCGTTCAGAGGTAAGGATCGGATCCCCCCCAGCAATAAGCCAGAGGACTGACCAGACCCCAACCCCTCTGTCCCATGACCCAGGTCCACAACCATAACCTCAGTCTTACTGGCGTTCAACTTTAACCAGCTCGCATTCATCCAGTCCTGGATTTCAGCGAGGCAGCTATTAAATACCAAGAGAGCACTAACCTGGTCGGGGCAAAAGACAGGTAGAGCTGGGTATCATCAGCATAGCAGTGAAACCTCAGCCCATACCTTCTTACAACGTCTCCGAGGGGCAGCATGTACACTGCAAACAACATGGGGGAAAGCACCGAGCCCTGGGGGACACCACACTGCAGAGGAAAGGGTCAGAGGAAAAATCCCGACACAACTCTCTGCGTTCTCCCAGATAGAAAAGATGAAAACCATCTGAGCACTGTACTAGACAGTCCACAGATGGACTCCAGGCAACTCGAGCAAAACCCCATGGTCTACAGTGTCAAAGGCTGAGGAGAGATCAAGGAGGACCAAGATAGAGCGGTTCCTCTGATCTCTCGCCATCAAGAGATCATTAAGCACCCGAACCAGAGCAGTCTCGGTACTATGCCTCTTATGAAAACCAGACTGGAGAGGTTCATAGATACTATGGATGGTCAAATGGTCCTCCAGCTGGTTTGCCACTGCCTTCTCAAGAACCTTCCCAATAAAGGGAAGGTTAGACATCGGTCTGTAGTTGGAAAAAATATCTGGGTCCAAAGAAGCCTTCTTCAAAATGGGAGTCACCACAGCTTCCTTTAGGGAACTAGGAAACTCACCCAATTCTAGGGAGCACCAGATTATTTGAGCCAGAAACAGGCCGATGATCTCAACACAACCCAAAATCAGGGAGGTAGGACCCGGATCTAGACTACATTACGTAGGGCGCATCCCCTGGATAATCCGCATAATATCACAGAACGTCGGCATGTCAAAGGAACACCAGGAGGCAGAGGATTCCATGACCAAATGCCGACCAATAGCTTCCCCCTTAGAGTGTGTCAGATGGATCTCGGATCTGATGTCGGCAACCTGATCCGCAAAGAATTGAGCGATCTTATCACACTCCTTTTGTGAAAAGGCTCGACGGAACTGGAGACAGGCTGGGTTGCACAGCCTGTCCACAGTTCTAAAGAGCTCAGCCAGTCGATTCTGAGCAACAGAGATCTCCCTAGACAGGAATTCTGCCTTCTTATGGGAGATCTCTGATTGGTAGAGCCGGTAATGCTCCTCCAAACTAAGGCGGTTGGCATCTAGAGCAGATTTCCTCCAATGGCGCTCTAACCATCGTTCCACACGCAGCAACTCCCTCAAGGACCCATCGAACCATGGGGCCCGAGGGTGGAGAGAGAGAGGACGAACACGGACAGGAGCAATTGAGTCCAGGGCCAAGGAAATGTCCTGATTATAAGCCAAGACCATGGCCTCTGGACCCAAGCTGGCAATCGGAAACTCTGAGAGGTTCAACACCGCCAACAGGTCTTCAGGGCGCACATCCTGTAAAGGGCAGAATCAAACCATCTCCACAGAGGCAGACCTACGAAGGGGAGCACAAAAATTGAAGCCCACGGTGTAGTGATCAGACCAACTCACAGGTTCCACCACCAAATCAGAGGCCTCAATCCCCAGGAGAAAAACTAAATCCAAAGAGTGACCGTGATTATGAGTGGCTGAGGAAACAATCTGTGTAAGGCCCAGTGATGTCATCAACTGGATGAAGTGCTGACGAAAGGCAGAGAGTTCGTCGTCAACCCAGGCATTGAAGTCGCCCAGAACCATCAATCTGGGTGACTCCAACACCATATCAGCGACGAACTCTGCCACTTCCTGCAGGAATCGTCTCTCGTCTAGTGGTGGACGGTAGACGAGGGCTATCCTGCAACCCACACCAGCCACTATAGTACACTCGAAGGATTCAGCTTCCTCAACTGGTACACCCGTGAGCCCCAACCTGGTCTTGAAACAGACTGCTACTCCCCCTGATCCAATCTCGGCGGTGAATCACCGAGTACCAGCTGGAACAGTCGCCTCCAAATTGGGGCCAGCATTTCCATCCAGCCAGGTCTCGGTGATGCAAGCCAGATCTGCTGTCCCAACAAAATCAGAAATAACAGCTGATTTGTTTTTGACAGATCTGGTATTGCACAACACCGACCAAGTAGGACAGGGCTCCGGAGCCGTCCCGACTACTTGCCCATCCGAATAAGTGGAGCCCTTGGGTACAGAGACTAGACATGGATCACCACGTTCCAGGCTCCATTTTGCCCCAGGGCGTCTTCTGGGCTTAACCACCCCTATACGAAAGGTCCATTCGTTCGCCCTACCGAGTCCACGGCCCCACCACCCAACCCCCCCACAAGCAATACCAAGCGCCCGACAGCGCTGGTAGATGGAGAGATAAAGGTAGATAAAGCAGTGATACCAAAATAATGCCACCGCTGCCAACCAATCTGTCACAAACCCACTCAGCAGGTCAGCCCTCTACTCCCAAAGTGCCAACCTCTGAGCGTAGTCTTGTGAACAGTGTAACAGACAAGGTAACCCTCTTGTCTGTTTTTGTGAGTTCGGTTCATCCCTTGGTCTCAAGTTCTGGAGAGATTCAAACTGTTACCTCTTGCTAGCATACCCAATGCACAGGCTCAGATATATATCTATCTTCGGGGGCCAGATATCTTTGCCTACGGGCACCTAACCAGGCATGCAGAAATGAACCCTTTAAAACTTTAATAAAGACCTCAGATTTAAAACGCTTCTCTTTCCAGTTTGGTACCATCATACAAGCTTATGTCTGCTGTCTGCTATAACCATAAATATTTCTTAGCAAAAGAAAGCAATTCAAAAATAGGCCAGGTATGCTCTAAAATTAGAGTTTTTACTAAAATATATAATAATATGTACAACATACAACACAGAACTCTTATATCACAAGACATATATATCCTTAAACAAAACAAGGTTTAAAACAGTGCAATTCCTACAACAATATTTAGATTTTGTCTATCTTTCTAAATACCTGTTTTCAGTGCTCAGATGTTTTCTTGGTCAGTGTCAGATAAAAGTGTGTCTGTAGTGAAACAGAATAATCTTTAAAAGCTGGTTTTGCCCACCTCTTTTGCATTAGGTCATCTAGCTCCTCCCTGTCAAAATATCTAAAACATATATATTTCTATACAACCACAGGATGTAATTTCAAAGTATTAGTTCTGCAACCTTAGCATAACTCAATTTCAATTATACCTTTTTTGATTTATACTGCATCCTCCTCACACAGGCTTCATATGAGCATTTACAACCTCTCACCTCTGTGTAATAACCTGTGTTTTCTCTTCAACGTCATAAACCTTTTTTATGATTTCCCGCTTAACAAAGTTAACTTAAACAACTTTGTAATTAACTCAGAGAAACAGGATCCTTGACTAAAGGCTTCCATGTAACACATTGTCTCTAAAAACTGATTGTGTGTGATACATGCTGTCAGCATTTCTCTTGGCCTGCATCTGTCAGCTGAATCAGCAGAGACAGTCATCAATACATTTTATATAAAAAAATATGATACAGCACTTTAGAACTGGCTGTCTATGTCACATGCAGTTTAAATGTGATTACCAGAGAGTGCCTATATAGCCTCTGTGTACTGTCTCTTTAAGAGCTGCCTGGATTGCAGTCATAACTAATCTAAAAGGGAACTCTGTTAGAAGATGTGCTTGTTTGCTGATCATTTGTTAGAATAGTAATAATATTGCAGTTTGCTCTAACTTGCCTTCTTTGCAGCATGGACAGTTCTGTTTCCATCATCTTGGTCCTGGACTGCCGAAATGGGCCAATCAGTACATTTGGGACTCTAAAATAGAGCCTGCCTACAGGGGCTTGGTGGGGTCAAAACTTGTAGGAATTGTAGTTTTTGCATTTTGGCACCTAAAATAACCTGGAGGAGGAGCCCTTGTTGTGACTGACAGACAGATCAGTCAACCGAACCTTTTGGATCTTGGGGAAATTGCCGAGCTGCTTGCAGCTAGTTCCAATTCTGAGTTGGGAAGTGAAGAGATAACAGCTTGAATGATTCAAGTAGCAGCCCGGGCATAGATTCGCATGGGAGACCTATAGAAAGGCCTGACTTTTGGCCTGCATGCCTGCCTGCTGTCCCTGAGAGGGAACGTGTGTCTTTTGCGGACTGAATCTGAACTTGGAGTGTGAAGTAAGCCACTAAATTATGACCAGGCTCCTACTTGAGGAAGACCGAAGATTTGCTGAATGCGATCGGCCTGTCTGGACTTCCAGCCACCTCTTAACTCCCGGATTGTGCAGAGACTCTGTAATTGCGACCGGAGAGCCTTTTGCCTGGTACAGTGGAATTTCCTTACATGTGAATGTGTTGTGTGCTTATAGTGGGTCATGATTTGACTCCCCACTGTGGTTTGAATTGTATTCTGCTTGCTGGAAGCTGCACTAGAATTTCCTTACGTGTAAATGTGCTCTGTGCTGCTAGTGGGTCGCGATTTGTTCCCCACTGTGGTCTGAACTGTATGCTGCTTGCTGGAAGCTGCATCCAGCCCCATGGACTGAATCCAAAATCATCTCCATTGGGCCTGGGCCTTGCCACACTTTCCCAGCCCGACTACCCACTGCACAGAGAAAGCCATCAATGAGAGACCTGCCTGGGGATCAGCCCCCTGCTCAACACTTGAACAGGAATGACGCCTAGAAACATAGAAACATAGACTTTGATGGCAGATAAGGACCGCTAGGCCCATCTAGTCTGCCCATTTCCCTACCTACAGGATAGGCCGCAGATCCTAGTTAACCAACAGCCTATTTCTTCCTACCCCCACAAGAATTGCCTTATGTCTGTCCCATGCATTCTTGAATTCTCCCAGTTTTAGACCCCACAACCTCCTCAGGAAGGCTGTTCCATGCATCCACTACCCTCTCTGTGAAATAATACTTCCTCACATTGCCCCTGAACAGCCCTCCTCCTATCTTTAAATTGTGTCCCCTTGTTCTTGCAAGTCTCTTTTTCTGAAAAATGCTACCCTCCTGGACTTTATTGATTTCACTGAGGTACTTAAAAGTTTCTATCATGTCCCCCCTCTCCCTTCTTTCCTCAAGGGTATACATATTAAGTTCCTTTAGTCTCTCCTCATACGGCTTCTCTTGCAGACCCTGCACCATTTCAGTTGTCCTCCTCTGGACTGCCTCTATCCTGTCTATGTCCTTGCAGAGATGGGGTCTCCAGAACTGGACACAGTACTCCAGATGGGGTCTCACCAACTGTCTGTACAGAGGGATAGCAACTTCCTGTTTTCTGCTGCTGATGCCTCTCCCTATACATCCCAGTATACCCCCAGCCCTCCCTACTGCCTTCTCACATTGCTTGCTAACCTTAAGGTCATCTGATATGATTACCCCCAGGTCCCTTTCCTTTTTTGTTGTTGTTACTACCTCCCCACCCATTGTGTATTCTTCCCTGGGTTCTTGTTTCCCAGGTGCATTATTTTGCACTTCTTTGCATTGAATCCTAGCTGCCATACTTCTGACCATTCCTCCAACCTTGCCAAGTCCTTTTCATGCTTTCCACGTCTCCTTGTGTATCAACCCTGTTGCCGATTTTTGCGTCATCTGCAAAAGGCATACTCTTTCAGTCCCTCTGCAATGTCACTGATGAAGACATTAAAAGACTGGACCCAATACTGAACCTCATGGTACCCCACTAGCAGTCCCCTTTCTTCAGAATGGACTCCATTTACAATTACCTTCTGTGTCCTGTTGTCCAGCCAGTGTTTTACCCAGGCTACCACCCTGGGTCCCACTCCCAGGCTGGTTAATTTCACTATTAATCTTTTGTGTGGGACTGTGTCAAATGCCTTGCTAAAGTCTAGGTAGGCCATGTCCACAGCCCCTCCCTGGTCTACTACTTTGGTCACCCAGTCAAAGGGGTCTATTAGAGTCGTCTGACATGACCTTCCGCTGTAGACCCATGCTGCCTTGGGTCCTGTGCTCCACTGGCCTCTAGGTACTCGACTATTCTTTCCTTCAGATGACTCCATCACTTTCCCTACCACAGAGGTCAAACTGACAGGTCTGTAGTTTCCTGCCTCTGTCTTGGACCCACTTTGTGAAGGGAATCACATCTGCCTTCCTCCAGTCCTCGGTACCACACCATCCTCCCATGATTTATTAAAAGAGTAGCCAGTGGTTTCACTAGTTCCTCCCTTAATTCTTTTAGAATTTTGGGGTGAATTCCATCAGGACCCATTGCTTTGTCCACCTTCAGTTTTAGGAGTTCTTGCAGAACCTTTTTCTGTGAAAGGACTAGGATCGACCCCCTATCAAAGTGCTTCTGTTAATTGGATTAGGCACTTCCCCTCCTCTTTTGTGAATACTGAGCAGAAATATTCGTTCAGTATTCCTGCTTTCTCACTGTCCCCTCTGCCCACCCACTGTTCATTCTATTCAGCCTCACTATCCCTCCCTTTGTCTTTCTCGCTGCTGATGTACCTAAAAGGTATTATCCCCTTCTTAACTGAGTTGGCTATCTTTTCCTCAGTTTTGGCCTTTGCTATTCAGACTTCCTCCCTGCTTCCTTCTGCCTTAACTGTAACGGCTCTCTGTCCTGCTCCTTCTGTGTTTCTTATACTTCCGAATGCTATCTTTTTCTTCCTGACTTTCACAGCCACCTCTTTTGAGAACCATAGTGGCCTTTTCTTTCGTTTTGATTTGTTCATTTGCATCACACAAAGGCTTGTTGCCTCTGTGATGGCAGTTTTGATAATTCCCCATTGTTGCTCCACACCTCCTTCTAGCCTATTTGCTAGTGCTTTTCTGAGGCACTCTCCCATCTTGCCAAAGTCAGCCCTCCTAAAGTCCAGTACCCTCACTTTTGTATGGCTTGACTCTGTAGCTGAGTTTAACGTGAACCACACTGTTTGATGGTCACTTGTCCCACTTCTAGATCTGAGATCCTCTCACTGCCCCCATTTGAGAGTACGAGGTCTAAGATTGCTCCCTCACGAGTGGGTTCCGAAACTAGCTGTCTAATGCCTGCCACCTGTAGGGCATCAAGAATGGCCCTGCTCTTGGATGTGGCTGCAGCAAATGTGCTCCAGTTAACATCTGGCTTATTCAGGTCTCCCATCAACAGTATCTCCCCTTTCTCTGCCATTCTAAGAATGCCTTCTATCATATCCTTGTCCATTCCTTCCCCTGATGTGGGGTCTGTACACAACCCTGTGCGGATTGTGATGCCCTTCCAGTCTCCAAGGTGACCCACAGTGCCTCCTCTCTTCCTGTTTACTCTTTTGTTCAGTTGCTTTTATCCCTTCCTTTACATAGAGAGCTACTAATCCCCCTCTTCTCCCCTGCCTGTTTCTCCTGTAGGTTATGTACCCTGGTATGTTAACATCCCAGTCATGGTTCTCTGTGTACCATGTTTCTGTGACTGCTATGATATCCAGGCATCCCTCTTCCATTAAGGCCATCAGCTCAGGGAGCTTGTTGCCCAGACTACAGGCATTGGTACTCACTACCCTCCATTTCCTGATGGCCTTACTCCCTTTTGCCCCATCCCTGTCCTTCTTGCCTTTGTCACTTTCTTCATTTACCCCTGCCCTTCTCCCTATCGACACCTCTATGTTGGTGTTTGCTGCACTTACTACCATGATTATTTGGGGGCTAGGATTTTCCTGCTCCTTTCCAGTGCCTCCCCCCTTGGCTAGTTAAAAGCTGCAACAAGCATTTAACCCTATCACCTAGGATCCTGGTTCCCCTCCCGGACAGATGCAGCCATCATGCTAGTATAGGCTTGCATCACTCCAGGTGGACCCCCAGTCCCCAATGAAGCCAAATCCTGAGCTCCACACCAGTTTTTCAACCACTGATTGAATCCCATGGTGTGGAACACTAACCTCTCCTACTATGCCATAGATGGGTAGCACCTCGAGAAGGTTACCGTCGTGGCTACTTGACTAAGGCTCCTCCCCAATTCCACAAACTCTTCCTGCACTTCTCTAATCCCTTTCTTAGCCAGGTCATTTGTCCCTAGGTGGACAATGACATCCAGCTCCCTCCCCTGTGCAGCTGCTCTGGCAATCCTGAGGATTCGCTTCCTGTCCCTGCAAGCCATGGCGCCAGGCAGGCACCTTACCTCCCTCTCCCCTTCCTCCCCCAGTTCTACCTTCCTAACAATGGAGTCCCCCACCAGGAGTTGTTTCCTTCCCCTGCAGGGTCCCCTGCCACCCTCCTGTGGGTCTCCTTTGTGGAAGTTCCTAGCATCTTCCTTGGGCCTCGGTGATTCGTGTGGGCCCTGCTTCTCCAGGCACTCCAGCTCAACAACCTGCAGTCTCGATTTCATCCTGCCAGTGTCCAGTCTTGGGTACCATGAGTAAACATCAGGGTAGCTCCCTGCAACAACAGCTAAATCTAAAGTGTTGTCATCTGATTGTCTTGTTGCTTTTTCTTTCATGAACTGAACCCTCTGGCTCCGGATTACACGAGTGTGTGCTGTGCATGTTGCTTTCTTCCATCACAGGGCCCCAACTAGCTGCAACGTTCCTGGCTAGCCCACCATTTTCCTACCTGGGTACCCAGAGTGTGTGACTGTGTGGGGACTTAAAGTGCATGCATAACTGTTTGATTAATATAGTCTTTAAGCCAATCAACCTGATTATGCCCCTTCCTTGTTCAAGTCCCCTGAATAAATCAGATCTGACTTTTTTGCTGCATTTAACCTGACTGTGGTTCCAGTTTGTGCCAAGGGTACTGTACTGTTGCTATTTACTGTGCATAACCTTGTTTTACAGGGGTCCCCAGGGTCGAGCCAGAGGAACCAGCACTTGTGGTAAGTGCAAAGAGTGTGGGTACTGGTATGGTGTACAAGGGGTACTGAGAAAGTGATTACTGTATATTGCTCAGGCCACTAGAAGGCAAAGAGGGGGGTTATAGTGTCCCGGAAGGCTGTGCCCAGGTTAGTTTGACCACTACCAACCCTGACCTCTGGGTGGAGGCACCTGTTTCAGAACTCAGGCCCCTTAACCTGCTACTAGCCACGCAGGCAGGGGTAGTAGCCCCTGGGATAGCGCCACCAAGGGGTTACATGTTGGAGGCACCGTTGGGATTTTGTGCTTTCTAGTGGCCAAAAACTAAAAATTGTTGTTAAAGATTAATGGCTACCCAGTAGAAATGGCTGTACACCAGTTGGTGGGGTGGTGTACTGGGCAGGAGATTGACCCACAAAATGCTCTGCTTATACTGGATATTCCCATGGGCACCAGTAAAGACACTGAAGAAGGAGCACTCTCCAAAGTTGAATGTTTAAAAAACCCTGTGGTAGTGGGTTGATAGGCTGATTTGATCGCCCAAACTTTCATAGCCTTGGTAGAGTGTAGTGACCTCGTGGACAGCTCTAAAGTGCCACAGTCTATTGCCTCAGAAGGGGTCCTAGCCGCCTGGAGAGTGATAACAAAAGACAGTAAAGACCCTGGGAAGGATGAGCTCCCACCAATATCTGAGACTTTTGAGAAGAAATTTGCTAAGTTCTTGCTGGAGGGAGGGAAAACCATAGAGTACTTTAAGAAACCATTCCTGCCACCTGGGGGTGTTCCTTCCCCAACACCCCCTCCCACTCCAGCACCTGTTACTGTCCCGCTTTCTGTGCCTGTGCCAATGTTGGCCTCTATATCTGTACCTGTCATTAGTCACGACTCGTATCACCGGCTGAGGATGTTTTCAAGCACCCTCACCACACCCCAGGGGGAGGACAGTTGGGAGACTTGAATAGACTATGTTGCCCTTCAAATTCAAGAATGGCAATGCCCCAAACCAGAGAAGAGGAGAAGGGTGGTTGAAAGCCTCAGAGGCCCTGCCCAATTTACTATTCACACTACACAGGCTAGTTATCCAGAAGCAACTGCTCAAGATTTTTTGAATGCATTGGAAAATGCGTATGGGAGTCCCGCTTCGGATGAGGACCTATGGGGTAGGGTCAAAAACACTCAGCAATACCCAGGGGAGCCCTTATCCATGTATGTGCCTCAACTCGAAGCGGTGCTACAGGAATACCTAAAGAAATGTGGCATGGCCCCAGCTAAGTTAGATCAGAGTAGGTTGGACCAACTTCTCAAGTCAGCCCCATTTTCTGAATTACTGCTGCTCCAACTACGCCTTGCTGCTCGGTTGGATGCGCCTCCTACCTATGACGGACTGATGAAGGAAATTCGGAGGATTAAGAGGAGACAGCCAAGTGGGGGGGCCCCTCCTGTATCTGCTGTTGCTGCTGCCCAGATGACCGAGGATGCACATGTGAGTGATGCTCAGGGGTGAAATACAGTGCCAGTTTAACATTGAGAGGCTAGCAAGGACTCTCCACCTTGGGTGAGATACTGCAAGAGGTCTGAGAAATGAGGGCTACCATTTCCCTACAAGCCCATTCCAGAGATACAATGGCCCCAAACTCCCTCTCAGAGCGTGTCCGCTATGGGCGTGGGGGTGCACTCCCAGGCATCCCCTGTTGACAGCAGCTCAAAGATTGATGAATTGACTATGGAAATGAGGAATTACTGAGGCATCTCCCCATGCTCACCACACACCAGACAGAAGTTGAATCACGACTTTCTGTTGCTGGTACCCCTGCCTCAGCCCCCAATGTGATGCCTCGGCCACGCCAGACTCTAGAAAGCATACTCTGTCATAATTGTGGGAAGGAGGGGCATATGAAGAAAGAATGCCAGTCCCCAAAAGACCTAGATAAGATTGTACACAGACTTCAAGGGAAGCTCCAGAAAGTGAAACCATGGCCGAGGGGTGCTGGAAACGACTGCAGTAAAGGCTCAGGAAATCCCAATTCCAACTTCTTTGTGGCTAAGTCGTCTGTACCGGCCCCAGCTACTGTCCCTCCAGACTGGTCCAAGATAGCGAGCCCTTCAATGGAGACTAATGTGGCTGTGAATGGTATTCCTACTCGGGCTGTGCTTGACAGTGGGTTGCAATTGACCACTGTGTTTCAGGACTGGTAAGACAAACACTTATCTAATGTGCCGTTACAGTCCCTGTAAGGCCTACATGTGTGGGGGCTGAGCGACAAGTCTTATCCATATCTAGGATACTGTATGACCACCTCTGGTTATCTTTTCCTGCAACTGTCACTGGCGTAGAGCAGCAAGTAGAGACACTGGCCCTAGTGTGTCCCCACGGACTGTATGATGGGGTCCCTGTTGGTGGAACAGCGCCCACATGTTTTGGGAGACTAGCACAACTCTGCCATGAGAAACAAGGGCAGCTGACTGGACGGGCCCTAAGAATTCCAGCCTTAGTAAAAGGGTTATGATTGGCAACAGAAACCCGATGAAGTGGACCCAGATGAGCCAGTGGGGATAGTGTGGAAAAAGGAACCTGACTCCTTGGTATTGGCCCCCAACGCCCAGTGCACAATCCATGGAGAAGTCCGCCTAAAGAGAAACGTAAAGAACAAAATATTAATGTTGGATGCACCAGGAGATGGAAAGTTGCCAGAAGGATTATTGGTCAAACCCAGCATCTTGCCTGCTTGTGCCCATGGCTATGCACGACAAGTGATGGTCCAGATTCAGAATGTGTCAGATCGGGAGATTTGGGTGAACAGAGGAAGCACCCTAGCTACAGTACACTGCGCCGACACTGCTGTATTGCCTAGCAACAAATGCTCTGGCGAGAAGGAGAGAGAGAGTGACTTATCTGACTTTGGTGACTCCCCGTTGCCAGCTGAATGGAAGGCTAGAATTAGCAAGAAACTCACTCAGAGGGACCAAGTGTTTTCATTAAAAGAATGGGACGTGGGTTGTGTCCAGGGTGCAGAGCTTCACATACGCCTGCATGATGACCGGCCATTTCGAGAAAGATCCCGACGTCTCGCCCCAGCAGACATAGATGATGTGAGGAGACACCTGCAGGAAATGCTCACTGCTGATGTGATACAAGAATCAAGGAACCCATATACCTCTTCTATTGTGGTTGTGCGTAAGAAGAATGGGTCAGTAAGGATGTGTGTTGATTATCGAACCATGAACCGGCAAACCATCCCCAATCAATACACCATACCCCGTATACAAGATGCCCTGGATTGTTTGAATGGGTGCAAATGGTTTTCGGTATTGGATCTTCGCAGTAGATACTACCAGATCCTGATGGCCCTGGAGGACTGTGAGAAAGCATTCTTCATATGTCCCTTGGGGTTCTACGAATTCCTGAGAATGCTACAGGGGATTTCAGGCATCCCAGCCACCTTTCAGCAACTGATAGAACGTGCGGTGGGAGATATGAAGTGGCTGGAATGTCTAGTGTACCTAGACGATGTCATTATGTTTGGGCGCACATTAGAGGAGCATGAGACCCCACTGTTTAAAGTCCTAGACCGATTGGAAGGCTTTGGCCTCAAGCTGTCCATTGACAAGTGCCAGTTTTCAAACCTCCGTGAAGTATGTGGGGCACATAGTATCTGCAGAAGGGATAGAGACTGATCCCAGTAAGGTTGAATCACTGACTTCTTGGCCCCAGCCCCATAATTTGAAAGAACTACCACGTTTCCTGGGATTCTGTGGCTACTACCGCAGGTTCATAAAAGACTATTCAAAGGTGATTCGCCCACTCTTGAATCTTACCCAGGGTTACCCTCCTACCAACCATAAATATAAAAAAGGGGCCGTCAAAGAACCAGAGAAAGTGTACTTCCGCAGAGGTGAACTTTTTGGGCCCTGCTGGATACTCAAATGTGAAGCAGACTTTCACGAAGTCATATACCAGCTCACCCTTGCCCCCATCCTCGCCTATGCTGACCCCACCAAGCCCTATGTACTGCATACGGCCGCCAGTCTGCAGGGTCTAGGAGCTGTGCTGTATCAAGCCCATGAGGATGGTTTGAGACCAGTGACCTTCGCCAGTAGGAGCTTGACCCCGTCGGACCGAAACTACCCTGTGAACAAGCTGGAGTTCCTTGCACTAAAATGGTCCATCGTCGACCAGTTTCATGAATACCTCTGTGGGGCAAAGATATTGGTGAAGACCGACAATAACCTGTTAACCTATGTACTGACTTCAGCTAAGTTAGATGCCACTCATTTACAGGGGCACTAGTAATTTAACTTGTTATAACAAGTTATACAAAAACAAACAAACAAAACACAAAAATCAAACTTTTGCTTTCATTTTCTTCCTTCTAATTACTCTGACCAGGTTATAAACCCAGCAACTTATCTGGAATGGATATCATTAACTGCAGGTACTGCAGAACACTTTTCAGAAGGGCAGTTTTACAGGATTTAGGACACTGTCCTACATGCTGGGCCCATGGGGATCTTAGGGCTCAGCTCCAGGCAGCATGGGCAGAGATTGCGTGCCTCAAATTTCATATTCAAGAGGAACTATATTATAAGAACCACCCGCCATTTCCCCAACATCCAACAGAAGCACCTCGACTGCAGAGGGTAGTTGGTCCAGGAGGTTGGCAGGTGGTTAGGATGGGCAAATCAGGTGCCCCATCACTCGGTGCTGTCCAACATATTACCTCCACAAACCGTATAAAAACTACAAACAGGTATCTGCCTCTATCTCCAAAATCAAACAAAGGGGCAGAGGACACTGCACAGCAGGACACTGCAGCACAGGAGCTAACACAACAAAACTCGCCCAAAACAAGAACTAAAACAAAAAAAGCAAAAAGGAAATCCAAAAAACTTTTGATCATAGGAGACTCCATGATTCAGGGAGTTGATATGCATCTCCAGCCAGGGGTAATGGTCAGATGTCTCCCAGGTACATCAGTGTGGAGAAACACTGACCACATTGCTAAAATTGTTCAGGAAGCAGGAGAAAACATTGACGTCCTGGTACACATAGGGGCTAATGATCTCGCCAGCTGGTCAGTTGTGGAGACCAAGGAACACCTGACCAGGGTGGCTGACAAACTATCATCCATTTTGTCCAGCATCTCCTTCTCTGAGATCCTGCCAGTCTGGAAGAGGGGGGCAGATGGATGGAAGGTCAGAGAAGGGGAGATAGGGGAGCTAAACATGTGGCTCAAGGGCTGGTACCAGGAAAAAGGACACAAATTTGTAGGGAACTGGCAACAGTTTTGGGAGCGAAAGTTCTTTAAATTTGATGGACTGCATCTGACTAAGGAGGGAGTCAGTGCATTGTGGCAGAAGTTTGATGTTTTTGCAAAATATTTAAACTATTAAATGGGAAGAGGAGTGCAGCACCCCATATGTCGAATGGGAAGAACACCCTTCCCCCCTCAGCTAGCGGTCAAACAGGAGTTCAACATGTTTGCAGTTCATTTGTATCACCAGGTAAGAAAAAGGTCCAACTCCCCATATGACTCACAGGGGAAATGCCAGACCTCACCCAACAACTAACACACCGAAATCTGGCCAATGGAAATTCATGTACACAAATGCTCGCAGTCTGGGAAACAAAATCCCAGACCTGCAGACAATAATGACAGAGGCTAAACTGGACATAGTAGCAATTAACGAGACGTAGCTTACCAGTAACCACACTTGGGAGACTTCAGTACCTAGCTATGTACTGTTCAGAAGAGACCGAGGTACAAAAAAAGGGGGGGGGGGGGGTGGAGTGGCCCTGTATGTCAATGAAAATATCAAAACTACAGAAATTCAGAATATACATAAGGAGCCAGAAGAACTGTGGGTTACCCTGGAAACAGGAAATGGGACAGCCTTAAGAACTGGGGTTGTCTACAGGCCCCCAGACCAGAGGGAGGACTTAGACACATTACTGTTAGAAGATATGCAAAACATAACAGCTAAAGAGGAGGTTTGGATAATGGGAGACTTCAACATGCCAGATACAAATTGGTCAATACCAGCAGGAACATCTGCCAGAACTAGACACATGGTGGATTCCCTGCAGGGTGATGGCCTCAAACAATTGGTACAACAACCCACAAGAGACAGGGCTATCCTAGATCTAGTACTGACTAACAGGGAAAGGATCACAGATCTCCAGGTAGAAGGTCACCTGGGGGCCAGTGACCATCACATGGTATAGTTCAATTTGGCCACTACAACTAAATCATCCCATTCCAAGGCAAAAATATGGGACTTCAGAGGAGCTGACTTTGATAAGATGGCCAACAGAGTTAAGCTAGCCCTGGCAAAAAGAAATACAGGTGAGGGGGCACAGGCAAAGTGGGCAGGCATTAAGGATGCAATACTTGAAGCAACAACCCATTGTGTTAGAGAGAAAAGGAAGTGCAAAGGAAGAAGGAAACCACTTTGGTTCTCAAAAACAGTAGCAGAAAAGGTCAGGGCCAAAACGCTGTCCTTCAGGAAATATAAGGGAACACAGCGGGATGAAGATAGGTAGTGTAATGCCCCAAAGTCGGGGCATCCCAGAAATATAAATTAAATAAAAAGATTAGGGGTTTACAGGGGCCTAGAGTGCCTGTCTGAGGTACAGTCTGCAGGGTAATTGGATAAAGGGGCCCCTCAGAAGTGCTCCTGTACAGTATAGAAACTCTGTAATTAATAAAGAAAAGTGCCCCTGTGCACTTAAACCTTGGTGAACAAAATAGAATTCATGTAGCTCCAGTAACAATGGCCTGGATGTAATGCTGTGCTGAGCTTCTCATGCACAGCATTCCACTCCAGCCACTTTAGAACCCTGGAGGGTTTAAGTTTAAAAAAAAGAATTGTTACAGTTGGTCAGTTGCTCCTTGGCAGAGGTTGAGGAGACGGGACACAGAAGTAAAGGAACAGGTTAGGACTTACCTTGGGTTGAAGCCGTCCTTCAGGGCTTGCAGTGGTCCTGTTCTGCCTCCCCTGTCTGAAGACGCCTGCTTCGGCTCTGTGTTGCGGTCGGTGGTGCCATTGGGGCACCACGAAGAAGTAAACGGCCGTTTGCCGCGTGTTGGGCTTAAAAGCCCCATCATTTGTTATTTTAACCTCCCCCCCCCCGTATGTTTTAAAAAGTTTATTTCGGTCCCACGTCGGCGGCATAGAAGAGCTGCATCGCACCCGATTTGCTGTCGGACATTTTAGGCCCCTAGTCATCCCCCCAGCTGCCTGCAAGTTCCCTCCCACTTTCAACACACCTCCTGCCTCCCGTTTGCCTCCTGATCCTCCGAAGAGTTTGTCGGAGCAGTGAGTTGGTGGCAGCACCTGAGTTGTGCTGACCACCCAAGTTTTAAAGATAAGACTGTTTTTTTTCTTCAGCGCACAAGGCGCTTAGAGTAGCAGCTGAGTGCCGCCTAGGAATCGGGTCACAAGGACCCTAAATTAATACTCAGTGAGGAGGCAGGTCAGTGCCGCCCTAGGGGAGGAGGGGCCAGCAATGCAATGCCAGTTCAAGGCCTGTTAAATATTGATGTGGGGTCGGGATTGAAGGCGGCGACCTGTCAATAGAGTGACAGCTCTCAGAGAGCTGTATAGGATTAAAGGGGTCATGCAGTTAAAAGGGCAAGTCAGGCCCAAAACAAAGTGAATAGGGCTTCCCAGGCCCAGTGTTGAAGGGGCTATTTGGCCCATTTCTGTTAGGGCTATTAGGCCCACGGTATAGAGGGCACCAGGCCCATGGTAAAGCAGGGCACCAGGCCCAATATAAAGAGGGCAATTCAGGCCTAGTTCTGTTAGGGCATCAGGCCCATTTCAAAGAGCACCAGGCCCAGTTTTAAAAGGGAGAGTAGGCCCACAGCTAAGTGTAGGGCATTAGGCCCGAGGTAAGTGTAGGGCATCAGGCCCGAGGTAAGTGTAGGGCATCAGGCCCGAGGTAAAGCAGGGTCCAGGTCAGTCCCGGCCTAGTGGATTAGGGCAAACCAGCCTAGTGGTAGTAAGGCCAGCCCTGGCCTAGTGGATAAGTGCAAGCCAGCCTAACGGTAGTAAGGGCAGCCCCGGCCTAGTGAATTAGGGCAATGCATCCTAGCGGCAGCAGGTAGGGCATATAGGCCCCATAGCAAATAAGGCATTTAGGCCTTTAGTGTTCCAGGCAATTAACATAGGGCAAGTGGTACCCTCAGTGTAGAGGTTAGGGCATCCTTAGCGAAATGTTCAGGGGTAGCCAGATCCTATTCAGGAAGGCCCTACAGTCAGGGAAAAGGGTCTATCCAAGGGTGCTCTGTTCACAAATACTGTAAAGCTACTGTAACAACTGTACTGTTCATACAACTGTTATTGCTGGAGTACTTGAAAGACCGTGAACTTGCTAAGAAGCACCAAGACTGTATTGTATATGGATTGTGGTTATTTGCCCCTGGTTATCTGAACTATTGCCCTAAGCATCTGAACTATTGTCCTAAGCAACTTAACTATTGCCCTAAGCATGTGAACTATTGCTCTAAGCATCTGAACTATTGCTCTAAGCATCTGAACTATTGCTCCAAGCACCTAAACAATTGCCCCACCTGTAATAATAACCCCTAAATTTATAATCTGCCCTTCCCCTGGCAAATTATCGTATCATTCCGCAGTCCTCTTGGCATTGCAGAAAGGTGAATCTTTCAGCTACACTGTTACCAGTGTATGGGGACAGTCTCAGTCTTCTACCACACTGCAGTCCCATAGTGTGGTCTGTAATACTTCCTACTCAGAATCAGTCTCTACCCAGAAGAGGACGTCTTCTCATCATTCTTCACCCAAGTGGGATCGTCCATCAGATCATCTCCTCCGTCTGTGTCATCCACTGAAGTCGAATCCGTCTCCAGTCGTACAAGTCGTACCCGCCGTTTCTTGTTTTCACAGCTCAAAGTCACGTCCGCTGAAGCGCATCATGATAGCCGTGCCAGTATCGTTTCATACGGTTCCTTATCCAGATGTCCCAAAGTTGGTCGCCCTCCACAGAAGAGTGTGCACATCCTGGAGAACCTGGTCTACGCCCCTGTTCGTTTGCCAAAAGTCGAGTCCGTCGAAGCCCAGTACGGGACGCGTCTGCAGTTTCTTTATTTTGTTCTAGGTTCTGGTGACAAGACTGCAGAATCAACCATCCTCTCTACAGATTCTTATGGTTCCTGGTCCTATCGGAGATCCTTCAGAGTTTAACTGGCCCTTGGAGTGCTGCAGCATCATTCAGGTCGTGGTAGTCCTCGAGTGGATTTGTCGCCACACTAGGTCCCGTTTTCTCCTCGTCCTTGGCGACCCTGGAAGTGGGTTTTGGCCAAGGAACCCTTTGTCTTCCATTTGGGATCTGACAGCCCGTAAGTGGGTTATTTCAGGAGCCAGTTGCTCTGGTTCTTTTATTCCGGCAGCCTTGGAGAGAGTGGGCTTTTGCTGAAGAATCACATGGTCTGTTTACCAAACCTCTCACCACCCAGTGGCCTTTACAAGTTCCCTGCTGGGAACTGTGTTAGTATCAACTGTTTCGTTTGCTTCCCCTTTGTAGCTACCATCATAGACCGACGGTGTACACGAAGACGTCAGACCTCTGGACTCCTGTAACACTTGGACTTCGGTAGAATTGTGTAGTTATAGCTAAACCAAATATTGTTGTGGGTAGTGCATATCATCTGATCTTCACTTAAGCTTAGTAATAGGAATAAGAATTGTAGAATAATTATAGAAGTATAGTGGCAATAGGCCTAAATACCTATTCTATTCTTGTTTGAAGTAATATTTGGCAGTCATAGATAAAGTGTTCTGTCCTATTTACCGCCCCATTGTGTTGGGTGATTTATCCTCCTCTTGTGACTGTGTCTCCCTACCCACTGGTACTAAATAAATGCCCTGTGGGCACTGAATCTCTAGGATGACTCCTGCCTATCCTTGTCTGGGTAACAGTTATCTTATCCACAATAATTCGGACCTTGGTGTCTCACTCATCTCTTTCTACCATCTTTAGAGCAGAGTACCTCAGAGCACCGCTATAGACCATCACATAACACGCATACCAAACTTCCCTAAGGGAAGCAGGGAAAGCAGTAAGGAAGGCAAAAGCCCAAACCAATGAAACACTAACACAAACAGTAAAAGAAGGTGACAAGACTTTCTATAGATACATTAGTGAAAGGAGAAAGTCCAGAGGGGGTATTGCTAAGAGCAAAGGAGATAAGAGGGCGTGTGAGGAGGAGGACCATGTAAAAGCATCTATCCTAAATAGATACTTCTGCTCAGTATTTACTGAAGAGAAGGTAGGGCAGGGCCTACAGCTCAGCACCATGGACACAGGGGGGGAGGGAGGTGAGAACTAGTCCCTTCACAGAAAAAAGGGGTCCTACAAGAGCTCGATAAGCTCAGGGTGGACAAGGCAATGGGACCTGATGGCATACATCCCAGGGTACTAAAGGAGATAAGGGTGGAACTAGCAGAGCCATTATCAGAACTGTTTAGTGAGTCTCTGAGCACAAGAGAGGTCCCAGAAGACTGGAGAAGGGCTCATGTGATCCCGCTCCACAAGAGTGGTAGTAGGGAGGAGGTAGAGAACTACAGACCAGTCAGTCTTACCTCAGTAGTGGGCAAGATTATGGAGGCACTCCTTAAGGAAAGGATAGTGCAACACCTGGAATCCATAGGAGCACAGGATCCAAGACAGCATGGGTTTACAAAAGGAAGGTCCTGTCAAACTACTCTTATAGATTTCTTTGACTGGGTAACCAGAGTAGTGGACCAAGGGGAAGCAGTTGATGTCGCCTACCTTGACTTCAGCAAAGCTTTCGATACTGTTCCACATAGAAGATTGATTAATAAGCTGGGTAGGCTCAGGGTGGGTCAGAAATTGGTCAACTGGGTGGCAAACTGGTTGTCGGGCAGAAAACAGAGAGTGGTGGTAAATGGTATGCAGTCAGAAGAGATGCAAGTCACAAGTGGGGTACCTCAGGGGTCAGTCCTGGGGCCAGTCCTCTTTAATATCTTCATCAGCGACATTGCAAATGGACTGGAGGGCAAGGTTTGTCAGTTTGCAGATGACACCAAGATTTGCAACAGAGTTGATGATCCAGATGGGGTGGGCAGAATAAGAAGAGATCTGGATAAACTAGCAAAATGGTTGGAAGAGTGGCAACTGGGATTTAATGCAAAGAAGTGCAAGATCATGCACATAGGGAAGAGAAACCCTGACGCCACCTATAGGCTGGGAGGGGAGTTGCTGGCAGTCACAAGGGAAGAAAGAGACTTGGGCATCATCAACACCGATGACCTGAAATCATCCAAGCAGATCACTAAAGCAGTAGGTAATGCTAGGGGTATGTTAGGATGTATTAGTAGGGGTATCACAAGTCAGAAGAGGGAGGTAATAATCCCTCTTTACTGCATGCAGTACTGGAGGCCACACCTTCACAAGGACATTAACCAAATTTAGGCAGTCAAGAGAAGGGCAACCAAAATGGTGCAGGGACTGCATCAGAAAACATATGAGGACAGATTAACGGAGCTCAAGTATGTATATCCTAGAGCAAAGGAGGGAGAGAGGTGATATGATTGAAACATTCAAACACCTTACAGGCATTAACAAGGTGAAAGAGTCTAACATGTTTCAATATAAGAAAAACAGCAGAACAAGAGGACACAGCATGAAATTAGAGGGAGGACGATTAAGAGGTAATGTGAGGAAGTTCTTTTTCACAGAAAGGGTGGTGGATGCATGGAATGGCCTACCTCAGGAAGTGGTGGGCATGAATACAGTGCAAGGCTTCAAACAGGCATGGGATCGGCATAAGGGAGCAATACAGATGAGTATGAATAGATAGGCCATTGACAGAGCAAAGGCCGATGGCACATTTATAAGGTAGAAAAAGAAATGGGCAGACTGGATGAGCCTTGCAGTCCTTATCTGCCATCAACTTCTATGTTTCTATATTTCATTGGGCACTGGTGGCTTTCTGCCTTATCAACCTATGATTATGCTGTTGAATACAGGCCAGGACTGAACCATATTGATGCTGACGCCTTGTCACGAAGGCCTGTTTCCAAGAGTGATTGCGTCAGGCTGTCTGAAGCTGACATCCGAGCCTTGTGCCAAAAATTTGACCGAGATGAGCAGATGTCTGCAGACACAGTGGACTGTTTAGCAGATTGCTTGGGCCCTCCTGATACCTGTATACCGGCTGCTTATTGCCACATTCTGCTCTAGATATTAGTGCACTACCTCAATTTGACAATGACACCATTCAGTGGGCTCAATCCCAAGATCCTGTGATTCAGCCAGCACTTCATGTCCTGCGTGCGGGGAAAGATGTGTCCAAGTTGCGTTCCCCTGACTTGCAAACTGCTCTATTGTTTAAAGAAGGCCCCAGGTTGAAGCTACTCAATCAGTTGTTGTACAGAGAGACAGTGGATCATAGGGGTCAAGTAGACAGGCAGCAATTGGTCCTGCCCTTGGCCTTTAAAGATTTGGTACTAAGATCCCTCCACAATCACATGGGGCACCTTGGTATTGACAGAACTCTTAACTTGGTATGATCTCGATTCTACTAGCCCAAGATGGGGGCCGATGTTGAGCACCATGTAAAGACCTGCAGTTGTTGCCTGCAAAGGAAAGCCCTGCCTCAGAGGGCTGCCCCCTTGTCAATATTACTACCAGCACCCCCATGGAACTGGTCTGCATAGACTTTTTGTGTTTAGAACCTGATCAGCAGAATACTGGCAATGTGTTAGTGGTTACGGATCATTTCACATGGTATGCGCAAGCTTTTCCAACTAAAGATCAAAAGGCCTCTACTGTGGCCAAGGTGCTAGTGGAAAATGTCTTCATCCACTATGGTGCCCCTCAGCAGATCCACTCTGACCAAGGCAGAGATTTTGAAAGTCGGCTAATCAAAGAAATGCTCTCTCTATGGGGGGTGTGGAAGTCAAGAACCACCCCTTATTACCCACAGGGGAACCCTCAACCAGGACGTTTAAACCGCACCCTTCTAGACATGCTGGGCACCCTCCATCCCAAAGACAAGCCTAAGTGGAGCCAGCAGATTAGCACCTTGGTCCACGCATACAATGGCACAAAAAATGATGCTACTGGGTTCTCCCCCTACCACCTCATGTTCGGGAGGGAGGCCCAGCTGCCCGTTGATGTCTGCTTTGGGGTCTCTCCAGATGGGGTCCAAGCCAAAAATTACCTACAGTATGTACAGAAACTGAGAGCTCAATTGAACCGTGCCTATCAACTGGCCCAGACAATGGCCACCAAAAGAAATCTCGCCAACAAAGAGAGGCATGATAAACAAGCATTTGTCAATGCCGAATGTTGCTTGCTTCTATGTGCTGTTTAGGTATTTGGAAGTCATTGGAGTGCAAATATCGAAAATTTGCGAACTTCACGCGTGAGGAACTGCACTAGCACTTCAGTCAAAAACAGTCATTTTTAGGAATTTTTTCACCAAATTTTCAACATAGCCATTTTAAGACCTCTGCTCATGAACAGTGTCACTGTGATTTTGTTCATGTGTCCCATACATTGAATTTGCACACCGACTGCGCCATTGTGCGCTACATGGGCGGAAACACGTTTTGGGCAGGATATGAAAAATGACAGCTGTACTGCTCATGAGGAGGTGTGGTAAAATGGCAATGTTGAAAATCTGGAGTGAAAATATTGAAAATTTGCAAACTTACGAGCCTGCGTGGGAATGCATAGCCGCTCGCTAGAAACAGTCATTTTCAGGAATTTTTTCACCAAATTTTCAACATAGCCATTTAAGACCTCTGCTCATGAACAGTGTCACTGTGATTTTCTTAATTTGTCCCGTGCAATTGATTTCACATACTGACTGCGCCATTCTGCGCTACATGGGCGGAAACACATTTTGGGTGAGATGTGAAAAATGACAGCTGTACTACTCATAAGAAGGTGTGGTAAAATGGCAATGTTGAAAATCTGGAGTGAAAATATTGAAATTTCGCGAACTTACGAGCCTGCGTAGGAACTGCGCAACGCACGCTCGTAAAACAGTCATTTTGAAATTTTGCACCAAATTTTCAACATGGGGGTTTTGGGACCCCTTCTCATGAATGATGTCACTGTCATGGTGGTATTCCGGCCCAAAGGGATTTCGCAGTCTCTGCGCAGTCACCGCGCATGAAATCACCCTTCGGCCCGAACACCATCATGACAGAGTGACATCATTCATGAGAAGGGTCCCAAAACCCCATGCTGAAAAATTTGGTGCAAAAATTCTAAAAATGCCTGAGATATGCAACAAGTTGAAACCCCCTATCTCAGGCCATTATACAGCTTACGGGCATTTCCTCAGTTCGCGGTCGGCTTTGAAGAGTGCAGACATGTTCCGGTCCACCGAAGATCATCGCGCCGAGTCCAGAGGTAAATATGGTGGGGGGGCGGGGAGGCTGGGTGCACAGTGGGTGGGTGCGGGTTGTGGGAAGGAGGGTCGGGAGACGCTCTGCAGGACCGCTTTCATTTTCAGGTTTAAAATTTAAAAAGGCGTCAGTGGGACCGTTTGCCACGCTGGGGTGGGCTCCCAGCGTGGCACAAGATGTTGGGGGCGTTCAGCCGACGGTGGATTGGGCACCCCATCAGCCTATGGACTGATTACCACGCTGGGGTGGGCTCCCAGCGTGGCACCTAACTGGGGGAGGCGCAGCTCAGCCGGCGGGGATTGGGCACCCGTCGGCTACACACAGTATGTCTTGAGGCGGCGCCTGCGTGTCGGGGGTGGGGAGCTACGCTTCTTATCTCTGCTCACTGAAGCATAGCTCCCTCAACCGTAGGCCACTGCATTTTGGAGCGTGTCATAGACAGCTCCAAAATGCATTGGCTTACAGGGGCCGAGCCTGCCAGCTCACTGACTGAATTGGAGGAGGAGGTGACACACCTCCGAAATCTCCGATGATGGCACTATGTTTCTTGCACATGCGTGCAAGCAACATAAAAAGTAAAGGCTCAAGAGTTTCAGCCTGGAGACCGTGTGTTGTTACGCAATTTGGGACTGCATGGCAAACACAAAATTGCTGATTGGTGGCACCATCTTCCCCATGTAGTAGTTGGAAAGTTGAATGATTTACCAGTGTACAAGGTGCTCCCAGAGAATAACTCCAAAGCTGTCAAGACCATGCACCGTAACCACTTGCTACCTATCGGTCAAATCATAATTGAGGCTGAACCATCAGAGATTGATTTCCCTGGGCTGGTGACTCATGCTGCTGCAAAAAAGAGACAGAATCAACCTACCCCAGTAGTTACAGACTTAATGTTTCCCCCGCAGCAGGCCCAGAATGATAGTGACTGTCAGTCCACCTCTCACGAAAGTGAGTGTGACAATGCCTATTACCACTCCTATGAACTGAGTCAGCTGTTTCAAGGTAACCCTATGACTAATTGTGGTGATGAAGCTGGGCCTTCTGGACTGCCTAACTCCCCAGCTTCATCCTTGGAGCCAATGCTCCCTGAAAGTGAAGTGCAAAGTATTACGTTTGAGGTTGCGGACTCTCTGTGTTTTGTGGAACTGTGTGAATTACCCGAAGAAGGAGGAGCTGATGGTCTGAGTCTCTCTGGTGACACACCAGAACTTGAAGAAGAATGTGAGAGTGTTGACAGCCCCCCTTCAGTGCCGCAAAGCCTAACTGTGCCAGAGCCTTCTCAAAATGAGCAACCTGGGCCTCCATCAGAAGATAATGAGCAAAGTGTTGTGGAAACAGAGCTTACAGAGCAAGGAGCTGACAGTGCTCCCAGTTTGGACATTCCCATCCATGCAGAGGCACCCCTCACAAGTGACAAAAGCTCCAAAGTTAGTGCTGAAAGTACAGAGACTGTGGCTGCCTCCCCCAGGAAGGCTGGCCGAGTTGTCAAGACAGTGCTACGCTTTAGTTATGATTCCCCTGGGAGGCCAGTGGATTTACCTCTCAATGTGGTTCAAAATGGGGTTTATGTTTTGCCAAGCTGACTGCCCAAATTGAGCTTGACGGCCAACTCCAGATTACTTGTTCTTCCTTCTCACCATGGTGCCCCTGCCCCATCCAGCCCCAAGTTAGCTGATATGGAAGGGCCCCCTCTTACATTGATTAATGTACAAGAAGTTATTAAATGAATCAGTACTACTTGTATGAAACATGCATAAGTACTGTCAATATGGATGTAGTAACATGAAGTATATTGAAAGGTATAGTAATGTAACAAGCTAATGATATATATGTGTCTCGTTTATATTGCATTTTTGATATCGTAATGGTACAGACTTGACACAAACGTCAAGTTTTCTCCAGGCAGGGAAGGATGTAACCACCCTACAAATGGGGGGTCCCAAAAAGTCTTCCTTGAGCTTGTCTAAATGTTCACTGCCAGGCTGGTGTCCTGCATTTTTGCAGTTTAAATGTGAATGCCAGAGAGTGCCTGTATAGCCTCTGTGCACTGTCTCTTTAGGAGCTGCCTGGATTGCAGTCATGGTTGATCTGAGAGGGAGCTCTGTTGGAAGATGTACTTGTCTGCTGATCATTTGTTAAAGTAGTAACAGTATTGCAGTTTGTTCTAACCTGCCTTCTTTGCAGCATAGACAGTTCTGTTGGTTTCCATCATCTTGGTCCTGGACTGCAGAATGGGCCAATCAGTACATTTGAGATTCTAAAATGGAGCCTGCCTACAGGGGCTTGGTGGGGTCAAAACTGTAGGAATTGTAGTTTTTGCATTTTGGCAACTAAAATAACCTGGAGGAGGAGCCCTTGCTGTGACTGACAGACAGATCAGTCAACTGAACCTTTTGGATCTTGGGGAAATTCCCAAGCAGCTTGCAGCTAGTTTCAGTTCTGAATTGGGAAGTGAAGAGTAACAGCTTGAATGATTCAAGCAGCAGCCCTGGTGTAGATTCACGTGAAAGAACTGTGGAAAGGCCTGAGTTGTGGCCAGCATACCTGCCTGCTGTCCCTGAGAGGGGAACTTGTGCTTTTTTCAGACTGAATCCGAACTTCGAGAGCGAAGTAAGCCACTGAATTTTGACCGGGCTCCTACCTGAAGAAGACCGAAGATTTGCTGAGTGCGATCGGCCTGTCTGGACCTCCAGCTACCTCTGAACTTCCAGATTGTGCAGAGACTCTGTAATTGCGACCGGAAAGTCTTTTGCCTGGTACAGTGGAATTTCCTTACATGTGAATGTGTTGCGTGCTTATAGTGGGTCATGATTTAGTTCCCCACTGTGGTTTGAATTGTGTTCTGCTTGCTGGAAGCTGCATTAGAATTTCCTTCCATGTAAATGTGCTGTGTGCTGCTAGTAGATCGCGATTTGGTTCCCCATTGTGCGTCTCAACTGTGTTTTGCTTGCTGGAGGCTGTATCCAGCTCCACGGACTGAATCTGTATCTATTTCCATTTGCCCGGGCCCTGCTACACTGGCCCAGCCAGAATACCTGCTATGCAGAGAAAGTCATCAACAAGAGACCAGCCTGGGGATCAGCCCCCTGCTCAATGCCTTGAACAGGAACAACACCTCGGTGATTCGTGTGGGCCCTGCTTCTCCGGGCACTCCTGCTCAACAGTCTGCAGTCTTGATTTCGTCCTGCCTGTGTCCAGTATTGGATATCATGAGTAAACATCACGGTAGCTCCCTGCAACAACAGCTAAATCTAAAAGTATTGCCATCTGATTGTCTTGTTGCCTTTTCTTTCACGAACTGAGCCCTCCGGCTCCAGATTACAAATAGTATGTGTTGTGCAGATTGCTTTCTTCCATCACAGGGCCCCAACCAGCTGCAACGTTCCTGGCTAGCCCATCGTCTCCCTACCTGGGCACCCAGAGGTGTGACTGTGTGGGGACTTAAAGCGCATGTATAACTGTTTGATTAATATAGCCTTTAAGCCAATCAACCTGATTATGCCCCTTTCTTGTTCAAGTCCCCTGAATAAATCAGATCTGACTTTTTCTGCATTTAATCTGACTGTGATTCCAGTTTGAAGCAAGAGTACTGTACTGTTGCTATTTGCTGTGCATAGCCTTGTTTTACAGGGGGTCCCCAGGGTTGAGTCAGAGGAACCAGCCCTGGTGGTAAGTGCAAACAGTGTGGGTACTTGTATGGTGTACAAGGGTACTGTGAAAGTGATTATGTATATTGCTCAGGCCACTGAGAAGGGAAGAGGGGGGGTTACAGTGTCCCGGAGGGCTGTGCCCAGGTTATTTTGACCACTACCAACTCTGACTTCCGGGTGGAGGCACCCGTTGTAGAACCTAGGCCCCTTAACCTGCTACTAGCCAAGCAGGCAGGGGTAGTAGCCCGTGGGATAGCGCCACCTAGGGGTTGCATATATTTTGCATGTGAAAACTTCTGCTCAAGAATGTTCAGATCATGTTTCTATTTCCTTGCGTTTTACTTGGGATGACACCCCCAGATGTAGGAAAAATAGCTGGAGACTTAATGAAAGCCTGTTAGATGACCCCAAAGTTATTAACTTGTGGCGACAAGAGTAGGCAGCAAGGATTTCAGTTTTAGAATGTTATGACAGTTTGGTGGAGTGGTGAGAAGATACCAAAAGTTCTTGACAAACTCTTTTTCAGGATAGAGTCAGATTCATTACCAATAGGCATTACCTCATTCATTTATGGTTAAGGCACCATCTCCAGCACTTCATTTCCCTAGCTGACCTATCTTGTCAGGATTACAGTTCTCAGATTAAAATTATTAAGGACCAGATCTTCAAAATTTAATAAAATTGGAGTGAAATCTGTAGATCAAGAACTTCGAGTTTGGAACAAAACTCAAAAGGGTCAGAGGACCCCTTCAAAGGAATATAAAGCTCGGTAGACAGTCAGGTAATTTCTGAACTCATTCTGTCCTCTGGAGAGTCAGCGACTGCCCCCAAAGATATCCTATAACTTGTAGAACACCATCTGCAAGCCCTATTCAGGGCAAAACCGCCTGCTGTGGATGTACAGGTGTATGTACAGAATCTGGGCCTTCCCCAAGTCACGGAGGATGATGCCAAGGATCTCATTCAAGAGATCACTGTTGAAGAGGTGGAGATTGCAACTGGCTTACCACACTCAAATATAGCCCCGGTACTGATGGGTTAGGGGCAGACATTTATAAGAAATTTAAAACCAAACTTGCCCTGACTGTCACAGTAATAGTACGCATCAGTTTGCAGCATCAATGAATGTTGCATTACTGGTTTTGTTACACAAAAAGGGTTCCAAAACCGATATTAGTAATTGGAGACCACTGAGTCTACCCAATACAGATTTGAAAATATGTAAAATTCTTCTTGCTAGATTATCCAGGGCTTCCACCTATTTAATTTGTCCAGCTCAAACATGTGCCATTCCAGATAGATGACAACAAGACAATCTGATAGTTCTAAGATAATTATTTTCCAAAGGTAAACAAGGTAAGGTACAGGGTTATGTCCTTGGTCTCGATCAAGACAAAACCTTTCATAGGCTCTCTCATAACTTCCTATTTGGCACGTTATTGGTCTTTGGTAGCTCACCAAAAATGTGTCTCCTGGATACAGGATACATATGCAAATACAGTCATGTTGCCACAGGTCAATGGCTGGGTAGGCAGATCTCTTAAAATCCATAGAGGTGTGCATCAGGGTTGTCCTCTCATCCCCCTTCTATATGTTTTTGGTATTGGTGTTCTATTTTGGAAGATATTACTAGCCCAGGATATACATGGTCTATCTCTTCTCCCTGACTCTCCCCCCACTAAGATAGTGGCGTATACAGATGCCGCGGTACTGACAGTAGCTCCGGATACTTGCAAGACTGCCTTAACTAATGTTCTTTTATATTTTTCTACTGCTTCTGGTTCTACGATGAATTTTAGGAAGAGTAAGGGAGTAACCCTGTGTGCAACCCTTCCCCTGACAGCAGGGGCATTTTCTGGTATCCAGGTAGCTATGGACCCCATTCCTATTCTTGGCATTTCCTTTGGACCTGAGGATATTGCTCACTCTAACTGGGAGCTGTGTTTAGCATATGCAGATCGATTAGTATCTGGATGGAATGGGCAGCAGTTGTCCAGAAAAAAAAAAAAGCAATTTTAATAAAGACAGTGCCATTTCAGTTTTTTATCTTAGTTTAGTCCCCCCACTCCCAATCAGGACTCCTGACAAGATTATACAGTGTTTTCTTTCAGGCCTTCTGGAGCTCAAGGATCAGCCCTATTATGTACAGGCCCCTGCAAGACGGTGGGGTGGGTATGGTTCATTCCGTGGCTTTCTACTTTAGTTTTTTCCTTAGTTACAATTTGGGTAATGCACTCAAACCAGGGGAGAAGCCATGGAAGCTGCTAGATCTCAAATGGTTAGCCCCTTATTTACCCTTCTGGGAGATGGGTACTGTTCGCCCTTCATGTACATTGGACTCCATCCCACAATATGGTATGGACAGCATAAGAAATGCTGTAAGATGGGGATGTCCCCTTTGCAGCTACAGACCATGGATAGGAAAGCAATTTATGTGGCTATTGTCCAAAATGAGGGTCAAGCGGAAATTACATTTCCTATGTGTCTTGTAAAATATTTGAAGCAGGTTTCAAAACAACTCACCAACCCCAGGTTTCCTGCTTTCCTATGGGATAGTGTGTGGTTAGGAAATTTTTGGGAGGTTCAGCGTGCGTGCTAATAACAAACATAAACAGCTTTCTGATAGATTCTTTCCTAGGGAGTCTGTCCCCATATTTTGGAAACTCGGCAGCATTTATTTTTGAAATGCCCCATGTCACTTCCTTTTGGGACTTCTTAGCTGATGCATGGGGGGGAGCCACTTTTTTTGTCCTTGACATACCCAGTTTTCTTATGTATGGTGCCTTCACTGGATCATAGGGCACATACCATTTTAGTACATCATATACTGCCCTTGCTATTATTCGTTACTACATCTAGCAAGCCAGATGTATGTGGGTGCTGCAACAAAAGCTAGTTTCATACACGGAAATCCTTGGAAACATTAGTAAGACCCTGGTTAAAGTACAAAGTATGGATATGCTGCGATTTTCAGCTGAGAAAACAAAGCATCTTTGGGTTAATTGCGATAACTGGTTTTCTTCTGATACTGGTTAATCTACAGTATAGTGTTACACAGCTTTGGTGATGTGTCTATATTATGCTACCATGTATTTTTTAAATTGTTATTGATACTGTTACCTAGTTCACGTGATGTAAGTGCATGCATATGTTTATGCTAAAGTCATTTCTTTGTTTTTTTATTTACTTCATGTACTGAAATTTGTTCTGTTTTTGTAATGAAGTCCATTTTTCAATAAACATTCCCCTACTCTTATTGTATACAGTCCCACATACTTCAATAGCTTATGCCAATGATACAACCATCATAATCAAAGATGCAGCATTAGTAGTACAGGCCATGAATACATGTAGTGAGTTCAGCAGAATATCAGGAGCATCACTGAACCTGCAGAAATGCACAGGTAGGTAGGGGAACCTGATAACCTCCTCACAGAAATTGCAGGTATCAAAATTACAGAAGACCCTAGCACTATTTATTACTGAACATATTAACAAGTCTAAGACCACTCCTCTTACAACCCAGGAAAGCCGGGATACCTCTATACAGTTTATCCTGTGAAACCTGGTTCACACAGTGGAGCAGCAACTCCCTCCGTATAGCTAAATGCTCCCATCTAGCTCCCTTATATCTTAGGAAGGTTTTTGTTAAACTTAAAAGTTGGCAGATTTCAGGTGGCATGATTACTACTATGGTAAGAAAACTTCTCTATAAACATATAATAAATAGCCACTTTACTGAACCAGTAGTCTTACCAGCATGACCTGTAGATCTTCTCCCTTCACTACTAGAGTTATGAAATAACCCAAGAATACCAGAAAAAATGCGTGAATGTACATTGGGTTTGTTGTCACAGTAAACTCAATATCAAAGCAAACCAGAAACATAAGCAGATGCAGGAATGTCTGTGTTCCAGACATTTATGCCACCAACTGCTGGAGACAATGGACCATTTATTTTTTACATGCAGCTATATCTTCGAGTTTTGGAAATTGATGGCCCGACAATGGAAGGTCAGATGTTTTGAGAAGGTCAATACTGCCATAAATTTTGTATGGGCACATTGATAAATCTTGGAGAAACTGGGATAAAAATACTTCAAATGTCATTTTTACAGTTATAAAGTGGTTTGTTTGGAACTCTAGATGCCTGTACACTCTACAGCAGAAAGACATTTATCATACAGAACTTTTACAAAACATGACCTCAGAATTAAGATTTATGTATCTGTCAGAAGTGAAAAACAGCCACAGTTATTCACTGCAGTCTTGGAGAAATTGACCCTGGATCACAGATTCGGATGCCCCTGTTACTTGAACAAAGTATCTTTTTCATCCAGGAAACAGATAGGCATAAGCCAGAGAAATCTTTGATACTCTCTCTGTTTGATCTATAGATCCAAATATAACCCCCATGCTCCTGGAAATTAAGGGGGGATCCAACAGTTTCAGAGGGACAAGCACAAATACAGAATGCACTTACTTGACTTCTATCGAATCGGGTGACCTCCGGGCATCCCATGGCACAGGCGGGCTGGCTAGGCTGCAGATTTAAAACTGGTTAGGCATAACTGTAACCGTGCAATAAACCTCTCAATAAATCAAAGTCCAAACAGCACAGTAAAAGCTAAAACATCTAAAACAGGATCCTTTTATTTTAAAACAGTTTCTCCATGGAGGCAGATGCTATAGTTCAACTGACCAGGACAAAAGTTCTATTCCCACAAGGCAACAGTCCAATTTGACTTTTTCCTTTCTGCCTTAAGGGAACACACATAGCAGGCTCTGTGCTTTCTTTATTTCCAATCCCAGAATTTAAATAGCACGAAGAGGCTGTGGTCCCCTGGGGGTCTGAGGCACCACGATACAAGCCTCTCAATCCTCCCTCAATACAGTGACCCCCGTAACAGAACAGTCCAAGTCAACATCTGAAGTCAACCACTCGGCATTAATTTAATGAGCAAGCCACTGGGGTACAATATTCTAAACCATAACAATCTAACAATACGCTCCCCATAAAGTAAAGGAAAGAGTATAACACCATTTCTTGAAGTCACCATCAGGCCTGCTCACCCCACTGGTCATCACTCTCGGAGTCCTCAGCTGGCACAGGGGATGATAGTTCTTCTCATTCTCTTTTCCCTTCCTCTCTCTGCTTCGTCTTCATCCCAGGAGGGCTTGGTCATATGCTAAGATTTCAAAAAGTCTTCAGCACCTGGGATACCCCATTTCTTGCGTGTCTAGGGAGCATTGTAATAAAAACACAACAAGACAGAGCAGCAACAGGCTGGACTCCTCTTTCTTCAAACTGGAAAAGTGTTGGCCGAACAACAAAAATGGTTGCTAAATTAGACAGTCTCTGGTTCCAGATGGGAAACATGTCTTCACCCCACTAGGGAATTTAGCACAGTCTCTCCTTCTGGAAATAGTATTTAGGGTCAGGCTTGGTGCAGGGGTGTTCTCCGCTATCCACACTGGCTACCTTAAACTTGACAGTGTTCTCCTCAGGATACTGGGCCTGGGCATAGGTTTTGAACAGGGTCAGTCCCATATAGGCACCACTCATCATGGACTGGGTCACCCAAAGGGCTTCATCTTTGGCTGCTTGGTTGCTCTTGTAAGTGATACCATGTTTTTTCCACAGTTTGTCCAGTACAGCCCTTCTGGTCCAGTCTCTCTGCTTTCTATCACATCCCACTTCTGCTCAGAGAGATAAGGGTATTCTTCATCAGGATAGTCCCCTTTTATTATCCTCCAGATAATTCTCTCCCCATGGCTCCAATCTGGAATGGACAGTATGTATGTTCTGGGTGCTTTTCAAGGGGGAAGCCACACTTGCGTTTCGTATGCATGGACAGTAGAGGATAGTTGTGCCAGAATTCTCATATGAGACCCATGTCCTCTTCCTGGAATCTAGGAGAAGGCTCAAACTGACTTCTTACTTAGCTGTGGAGCATTTAATGCCATTTTGGCTGATGCTTCACGACCCACTGGAGGTTCACAATCCCAGATGGTGTTTCCTGGATCAGGCCGAACCCTGGGGGAGGCACAGGCTGGCTAGTGGGGTCTGAGCTGTGCAGACTCCTTCCTCTGCTAAAAGGCTTCACAGATATAGATGGACCTGAGGCCTCAGCCCGAGGGGGCATAATCTTAGGGGGTGGATCACAAGTGACTATATCCGAACTCGAGGACGGCGAGGGACCTTGTAAGCGGCCGGCAGAAAGTAATAGTTCTTCCACTTTGTCTCCAATGGACTGTAACAGCCTCTTAAAATCACCACCACCCTCTTCTTTTGGGTGATCTTTGGGTGCATCCTCCCAGTTCTCATCCCAGTTCTCCTCTATTATCATGCTTTCATCATCAGAGGAGGGCTCCTTATCCTCGCCTGTCTCAGCAATAATGGCTTTTTCCTCACTATCCACAGCTCCCAGTTGGGATCCCACAAGGGCAGAAGGGGCGAGACTTTGGGAGGCAGTGGCCAGCAAGCGGGCCCCTTCAAAAACGGCAAACCCTCCACCTTTGCAAAGAGGGCACAGGGGTACGAGGGACACTTCAGGCCCTATGTATGCACAAGCACTGCATATAAGGGGGCCACTCCCTGCAAGAGTCTCTTGTTTCTTTCCCTGGGTGAGGCACTCAAACACGTCTAGGGAGACTTTGATCATTGGGCTAGTTGGTCTTTCTGCCATGTTCATTGTGGGCCCTGCAGCTTGCAGTCTGAAATGATAAAGAGGCACATTCAAAAGTTTTTTTTTCTTTCTTGTGTTCTAACCCTCTCAGCACACCCTTTCCTTTCACACATGTGCTAGTCCCACTAAGATATTCAGCTGCCTGACCTGTCACACAATTAGACTCAAAGCATTTCCCCCAAGACTGTTACAGTCATACTTTTTTCCTTACTCTGAAGATCTCACTCAGCCGCTTCACTCTGGCACATGTTTTCAGCAAAATTTGTTTTAAAAGTACTTACTGTGCCTAGTTCTGAAAAGGTCTCCCCAGAAAAGCAACTGTTTTGCTGTGCAGCGTTTCCTTTCTTCACGTCACTTACTCCATGCTGCTGTCTTTCCTCGAATGCTAAGCTCTGCACGTACTTTAGGCCCCAAGTCCTTTAGCCACACCCCATTTTGGATACTGCTCTAATCGGACAACATCAGTCAATTAGCCTCATACATATTAATGAGCGCATCACATGCAGTCACACACGATCCTTGCGCTCAGCCCTGCCAGTGCACTCTTCTTTTTGTGCTTCCTGCATTTACCTCAGCATTCCAACAGTCATTTTCCTCCAACTCCACAGATTTCTTCATGGCTATTAACCACCAGAAGTAGACAAGCCTGCCACACGCCTTTTAAGCCAGGGATCCACAAGGCACTCTCAATTCCTGGCTCCTGTGCACCAGTCTGTAACCCCTGTTCTCCTGGAAAGTAAGGGGGGCGCCAACAGTTTCAGAGGGGCAAGCACAAATACAGAATGCACTTACCTGACCTCTGTCAAATCGGGCGACCTCTGGGCATCCCATGACATAGGCAGGCTGGCAAGCTGCAGATATAAATCTGGTTTGGCATAACTTTAACCGTGCAATAAACCTCTCAACAAACCAATGTCCAAATGGCACAGTAAAAGCAAAAACATCCAAAAGAGGATCCTTTTATTGAAAAACAGTTTCTCCATAAAGGCAGATGTATAATATTACACAAGTGGTGGGTATTATGTTATACCGGACCGCCCAGGGCGTAATGAGGCCGATGTCGCAGGCGGAGGGCCTTATAGCCCCTGGAAGGTCCAGTATAGCACAAAACCGCCCACCCTGGAGGGTATTATTGTGCTTAGAAAATGGGCACTGTAAAAAAAAAAAAAAATAAGTTTAATAAAAAAATGTTAATGAACAATTAGGATAAAGTTAGTTTTGTAATAAAATAGTTCCTCCGCCTGCATTAAAATGATGCTTCAAAGACACTACTGTGTTTGAGTTTTTTTTTCTTCTTAGTTTTCAAGGTGGCATACTGAATACACTTCTGAGGTAATCTGACATTTTTTATGCCTGTTGTGTGCTCTGCATGTAGTTTTACTGTTTTATGGTGGTTTTAATTATTTTGAGAACTTTATATGTGAGCGTGTGCTTAACGTCCCTGCTCATGCTCCGCTCAGACCTGCCTTTGGTTTCTGTAGGTAGGGAATGAACGATTGCACTTATTTATTTATTTTTACAAACAATTTGCTTGTTTTAACTGCTGCCGGGGCTATTTCTATAGTGCACTGGAGAAAAATGCTTCTTTTTGCTCATTTTTGATGGTTTGCTGCGGTCTACAAGTGGGCTTCTGTGGTACTGTGGTGCTTGGGAAATCACCGTTATTTTCTACTACTACCATACTGCAAATGAGGTTCCATCTGCAGTAGGGAGATCTGAGAAAATACCGATGATCTCATGGTCAGTCTGCTGCGGCAAGCTGCTTGCGAGGGAAATTTTACCAGTGGCTCTTCCGTGCACTGGAATGTATGTTTGGATTGTTTCTTCTGAACTGGTATGTTGTTTGGACTCTTAAGCTGCCCTTTTTTTTTTTTTTTTTAAGAATGTGGGCGTCAACGGACTAAATGCTGACTGTTGAGGTGGTTTGCCAAGCAGGGCAAAATGGTGGCCACATTTGCTTAACATTCGGGGTGCACACTGATTGCCTTGGTTATGGGGCACCCCGAATAGGCTCTTGTTTTTATGCGGGCTGTATTGGAAAATAAATGAATCTCTACTGGCATGCTTTGACCAATGAGATTCGTTTATTTTCCGATGATGTCGTTTTCTAATACAATTTAACTGGCCAGGACAAAAGTTCAGCTCCCACAAGGGGAAAGTTCAATTTGACTTTTTCTTTCCATCTTAAGGGAACACACATAACAGACTCTGTGCTTTCTTTATTCCGAGTCCCATTATTTAAATAGCAGGTAGAGGCTGCAGTCCCTGAGGGTCCGAGTTACCGTGGACCAAGCCTCCCACTCCTCCCTCAAGACACTGACCCCCGTGAGAGAAGAGTCCAAGTCCACATTTGAGGACAACCCCTCAGGGCATTAATTTAAAGGCAATGGAGGGCAGAGCATCCCCGGGGGGGGTCCAAGATGCCATGGACGTCTGCCTCCATCCTCATTCAAGTGCTGACCCCCATGAGGAGAGGGTCCCAAAAAGTCCAAAACAGCAAACAGAATTTACTAACACATTTCTCAACTACTAGCCACAGGGCTGGCAAACAGTCTCCCCACTTCTGTGTGACATATGCAGTATCACACACAGACTTTTGTAAACTGTCACATTGTACTGTCAAAGGCAGACAGCATTAACTTGACATTTTCCTCAGCACATCTTCACTGTGGAAATACCCACAGCCTTTTTTGTGCCCAAAAGGGGCACACATAGTGCCATTTCTAGCACTCTACCACATGTCCAAAAGAGACATGACAGTCCCCTATTCTTAGAGACAGTCACTCTCTGGAAGAAACATTCTCTTTTATGACAGGAAACGTTTGTTTAAAACCCAGAAAGCAGCACTGGGCATTTAAAACTCAGAAACTTTGTCATTTTCCCTCTTAGAATAAGGCAAAATATCACCTCAGACTTTATCAGTTCTCAGTCACAGTTCATCCCCACAGAAGCTCCTCAAAGAACTCCACAGCTTGTATTCCTCCTTCTGGAGAGGGGCACCCCCCTTTTAGGGATCACGGGAAATGGCTGCCGCCACGTACAAACTGCTTATACTAACGCCAAATCCATGTAAAAAAGGGTTTAAACTGAAGAAGCCAGGCACCACATGCCAGGTTGAAGGCTCCTTCCAACTGACTAGAATGCTCGGAATGTTCAGGCAGTGGTGCTGCTAGGGCATTCCAAGGGCACAGATTGGCATCACATAAGAAAGCAAAGCCTTCTTAAAGGAACACACATCCACACAGTAACTCCCACAGGGGGGGTTACACAAAGAAACAAGATTATCAGTGCAAGTGTAACAGACCTCAGTATATAATGTTTCCTTATCTTGCTTACGTTTATGTATAATGTGTGTTTATCTTTCCTGGCTTTTCTTTTGAACTAAATGAAATATTTTCTGTTGTGCGATTTCAATAAAAACTATATTCCCCTATTCTTATCGAGAAGTGCCATGGGATCTTTAACATCCACCCAAACAACCACCAGAACAGGCAGACGGGACCTCCGTTTAATGCCTCATCTGAAAAATGGCACCTCAGGAGTGCAGCACCACTCTCTTGATGCACTACAGTGTCAGTATTGGGATTTATCTCACGTTCCCAGTGTGGGGCTAAAACCCATCACCTTCCAACCTTCCAGCTTCAGAGATGAGTGTACTACCTGTTGAGCCACTATCACTGCTAAGTAAACAGAATTATGAAATGGGCTGAGCAATCAGGTGTTAATCCCCACACTGACGAAAATACAAGTTACTCACCTGTAACAGGAGTTCTAGGAATGGTATATGTTGTTCATCCACACTGTCTGGCAGGTTCCTTGCCACTTTAAATCTTGCCGGAAGGTCTTCAAGCTGGCTCCTCCCACCCACCCGGGTGGTAAAATTCTCGGCTCCGCCCCATGCCGCCAGATCTAGCCCGCTGGAAGCCAGGTTGTGCGTCGAAGCTGGGGAGGCTGGGTGGGTCGTGTGGATGAACAACATATACCATTCCTAGAACTCCTGTTACAGGTGAGTAACCTGTATTTCTAGGGACATGGATATGTTGTTCATCCACACTGTCTGGCAGACTCCTAGCAGTTCTCTGGGAGGAGGGAGGCAAGGTGCACACCCCCTACTTAGGAAATAAAGACTGGAGAATCGAGGCCCCAAAACCAGCATCCCGGCATGACTCAAGGTTGATGTGGTAGTGGGTGATGAAGATGTGTGCTGACTTCCAGGTAGCAGTCCTGCAGATTTCCTGGATAGGGACGTCCCTGGAAGCAGCCACCAATGCAGCGGTATGGCGGGTAGAATGTGCTCTTATCCCTCTGGGAGGCTCCATGCCCGCCAACCTATAGCAGAGATCTATGCAGGAGGTGACCCACCTGCTTATCATCCGCTTGGCTGCAGGTCTGCCAGGTGCGGCTTCAGTGTAGGTGACAAACAGCTGGCGAATCTCTCTCCGAACTTCAGCCATCCATTCCTTATAGTAAGCAAACGCTCTTCTAGGGTCCAAAGTATGGAGCCTATATTCGGATTCCGAGATGTGACTGGGGTAGAACACTGGCAGAGTCAACACCTGGTTAAGGTGAAACTCCGACACCACCTTCGGGAGGAATTTCGTGTGGAGGCGCAGGATAACCTTGTCCCTGTGGAAGACCAGATAAGGAGACTCAATGGAAAGCGCCTGGAGCTCTCCCATCCTTCTGGCTGACGTGATAGCCACCAAGAAGATGGTCTTCCACAACAGGTGAGAGATGTCACATCTGCGCATCGGCTCGAGTGGCTTGCCCATGAGCTTAGCCAATACCAGCAGTAGATCCTACGGAAGTGGAGGTTCTCGCACTGAAGGGGATATGTGATCAAGGCCTTTGAAAAACAGCCCGACCACCTTCTCCTGCGCCACCAACTGCTTCCCGGCCCACGCCTGGTAAGCAGAGATGGCTACCAGGTGCACCTTAAGGGTCGTCAACCGAAGCCCAAGCTGAGAAAGGGACCACAGGTAATCCACAATGCTTGCCAAGGAACAGGAGGAAGGGTCCAGGTCCTTGCCCTGACACCAAATGGAGAATCTCTTCCATTTGAAGGCATAGCATTTTCTGGTAGGCTCCTTAAGGGGGCACCTCAACAACATTGAGGACCTCGTCGGAAAGACTCAAGGCCTGGAACTCTAGCCGCTCAGGAACCAGGTCGTCAGGTGCAGGGATTGAAGGTCCGGATGGAATACCTTCCCCAATTGACTGAGATCAGGTCTGGGCGGGCTGGAAGCCGCCTCAGGAGCCTGGAGTTTAGACTGAGGAGATCTGGATACCAGAACTGGCGGGGCCAGTCTGGGGTACCAGAATCACCTGCGCCTTGTCCCTCCTCACCTTGAGAAGCACCTTGTGGATCAAGGGAAATGGGGGAAAGGCGTAGAAAAGACCCGGGGTCCATGGCCTCGAGAAGGCATCTCCCTGCAGCGAGCCCTGCTGAGGGGGGCAGGCATGAAACAGTCTCAGCTTCGCATTCCCCCCTGGAGGCAAACAGGTCCACTTGAGGTGTGCCCCAGTGGGAGAACAGATCTTGTACTACCTCCGGCAGGAGAGACCACTCGTGGGACGCAGCCCCTATGTGGCTTAGGGCATCGGCCAGAGTGCTGGAGGCTCCTGCCACATGGATGGCAAGGAGATCCGCCTCCAGGCTGCGCACGAGTGACCAAATGCGGAGAGCTTCCCTGCACAGAGGCATGAAGCGCGTTCTGCCCTGGCGGTTTAGGTAGCACATGGTCGTGGTAATGTCCATCTGGACCTGAACCACTTGACCCCGTAGAAACGGAGCGAAGGCGGTGAGGGCTAGATGAACCGCTTGAAGCTCCAGCAGGTTAATGTGGCATCGGGACTCCTGAGGGGACCAGAGGCCGTGCGCTCTGTGCCCCCCCAGATGGGCACCCCAACCCATCAGAGAGGCATCGGTCGATAGAGAGACCATCGGCTCGGGGTGGACGAACGGGATGCCCTCCTTCAGATGTGCTGGAACGGTACACCACTGGAGAGCATTCCACATCCCCTGGGTCACTGTCACTAGCTGATCCACAGGATTGAAGTGCTGTGACCATTGGCTGGCCAGCCCCCTTTGAAGGGGACGCATGTACCAATGGGCCCAATGGACCACACTGGTGCACGTCGCTATGAGGCCCAGGAGGCGCAGGAAGTCCCGGGCAGGGCGAAATTGCCCAACCTGAAATGGGCAAAGGAGGAAAGAACCTCGGTCCTGTCCACCGGGAGCCATGCTCTGGCTCGTAGAGAGTCGAGCTCTGCCCCGATGAACTGCATCACCTGCTTTGGCACGAGTTCCAACTTGGCCTCGTTGATAAGGAGGCCAACCTGAGAGCAAACCTGGAGGACCAGATTTCTGGACCGCTCCTCCTCCATTCTGGAGGGGGCTGCAATCAGCCAGTCATCCAGGTAGGGGTACACCCTGACCCTTTGGCGCTGCAGGAATGCTGTCACCACTGCCATGCATTTGGTGAAGACCCTGGGAGGTAGTGAAAGGCCGAAGGGCATGGCCCGGAACTCATAGAGGGATCCCTCTGCCCTGAAGTGGAGGAATCTCTGGTGGGATGGACGGATTGGGACGTGAAAGAACGCGTCCTGGAGGTCCAGAGAACAGAACCACATGCCTCGTTCCAAGGATGGGATTATCTGAGCCACAGTGACCATCCTGAAGGTCCGAGACCTTAGGAACCTGTTCAGGTCATGCAGGTCTAGAATGGGGCATCAGCCCCGTCCGTTTTGGGACCAGGAAGTACCTGGACACAAACCCCAGGTCTGGAGGAGGATCCGCCACCTTCCTGATCACCTCTTTTTCGAGGAGCAGGGTGATATCGGCTCGGCGAGCCAACAGAGAGGTTGCGGACCCCAGCGCCCCGAGGGGCGATGGCTCGGAAGGGCGGGGCCTGCTCGAACTCCAGGGGCAGGCCCTTTCCTACCACCTCCAACACCCAGCAGTCCATGGTGATAGCGGACCAGGCAGAAAGGAAGTGGCGAAGCCGTCCCCCCTCACAGGGGGAACCCAGGGGGGAGTGACGAGGCTGGGGGTGACACCTCTCAACCCGTCACTGGGCAGGCTTGGAGGAGGGACCGGCCGAGGGACCGCCTGGGCCTTTTCCTCCCTGCTTCCTATTAGAGGAAGCCACTGGCTTGGCTTTGGGGTGCCAAGCGCGAGCCTGCTGGCCCTGATGCTGGTGCTGTTGGGCCGGATGTGCCGCAGGCACAGAAGGGCAAAAGGACTTATGTTGTTGTCGACGGCTCTTGTCCTTCTGGGCGGAGATGACTGAGTCCAGAGTGGCATTGGACTTTTCAATCCATTGGAGGTGACCTTCCACTCCAGGGCCAAAGAGGTCAGTCCCCAGGAAGGGGATATCCGTCAGTTTATGCTGGGTATCCGCCGTGAAGGTGGATATCCTCAGCCATGCTCTGTGGCGCATGGCCACTGCGGCCGCAACTGATTTAGCACAGGAGTCTCCAATGCCCAGAGCCATTTGGAGCTGCTGTTTTGCCACTGCCCTTCTCTGGTCCCACACCTGCTTGACCGTGGTCTGCAGGTCGGCCAGGAGATGAGGGATCACCTCATCCAGGGAGCCCATGAGGGCGTAGAAGAAGTCTGCCATCAGCACAGCCGAGCTGGCCTGGCGCAGGCCAAAGGGAGGACGCAGCGTACACCTTGGGCCTGGCGTAGTCCAGCTTTTTGGACTCCTTGTCGGGGGGCTTATCCACATCCCTACCATTCCCAGCACACCAGAAAACGCTCTCGGTGACCAACCCCTCGGTGGAGGGGTGTTCCAAAAAAACGGACAAAGAGCCAGTAGGGACCGCATACTTCCTGGCCATCCTAGCCGAAGGCACAGGACAGGAAGCTGGCCGCTGCCAGAGCTCCAAGGCTGGGCCAACAATGGCTTCAGCCACCGGAAAGGCCTCCATGGGCGAATCCCCTCGGTCCAGTATCTCCATTAGGGGATACTTGGCCCGCTTGGATACGGGCTCAAGCTGCATCCCTGTAGACTCCGAGATGAGCTGAAGCAGACCCACAAGAGACGATGGGCTTTCATCCATCGACTGGCCCCCGGAGGACTCCAGGTCAATGGGCCTGGAGAACAGGGAGGAGTCGTCGTTGGACTCCGAGGAGTCCACGAAGAGCTGCTAGGGGCCTGAGCCACCCTCCACCTGCCGAGATGGTCGGGAGTGAGGGTGACCGACAACCTGTAGGGCACACCCTGACCCAGAGAGTCCTTGGTTGGCGCACCCAATTTCGGTTGTGGAGGTGGAGGTTCCACCACAATCGGTGGGGCAGCTGGTTTTGGCGGAACAACTGGCCCAGGCTTGGGCACCTCGACTACAGTGAGGAGTTGTTTCGGCCATTCGGGTGACAGCCACTTGATGGCCGGGGAAGGCGATGGCGTCGGCTTGTTCCTGGACAGAAGTAAGTGCTGCCACATCAGGTCCTCATAGCATCGACGCAATCTGTGCCAAAGCCTCTCCTCTTCCGAGGAGGAAGGCGAGGACGAGCGGCGGCACCGCTTACTTTGGTAACGAGACCGAGACCGCCGATGTCAGTGGGATCGGCTGGACCGAGACGATGTCCAGGACTGAGACCGAGATCCTCGGTGTTTCCGAGGACGGGTCTGGGAAGGGGCAGGGGACACCTGCTCTTCCCTTGGCTCAGAAGCCTTGACCAGGGACTCCGGCACAGGAGGTGCAGGCAAGTCCTCGGTCTCCACCGGGGGAACTGGTGAAGAAGGGCTGTCAACTTCACCAGTCGACAGCCCGTCTGACGGGTCGAGAAAAATCTTGACCGCATCGACGGGTGTCTCAGCCGGCTGACCTGACGGGGACACCGTGAAGCCAGTGGCCTTAGCCGCATCTCGATCAAGTCGAGTGTCCACTGTTCAGAAGGGGACCTCCCGCCTCCCATAAACGCCGACGGTGGGACTTACTCTTCGAGTCCTTCTTTTGGACCGAGAAGAATGTCGATGGCCCTCTCCCTTCGTGGAAAGGGACTGGCAAAGCTCCTTAAAAGAAGCTGTGTAGGAGGATCCCAAAGAGAGCGGGATAAATGCTGCGACCGAGGAAGAGGATGATGCAGCCTGGGCCGCCTCCTCCTCGAGGCGATCATCTGCTCGAGTTGCTCAGCCGAGCCAGCCACCTCGGACACCGCCCAACGGGCCTCCTTTGACTTCACCGGCAGGTAGCGCTCCTCGGGGAGCCCAAGCTGTAACCGGGCAGCGCGGTCTTCCAGGACGCTGGCCGAAAATGAACGGGGTAACTCGCAGGCTTGCGGGTCATGGTATAGGCCGAGGCCGTAGACACACGTGGAGTGCGGATCCATCCTGGACATTTTCTGCCCACATGGGCACCGCCAAAAATTTGTCCATCGCAGCCACGGGGGAGTAATTTGACCGAAATCTTGAAAATTTAAGAATAAGTTTCAAGCAATCCAAGAATTAGGATCCAGTCTATACGCAGAGCGTAAGGAGGGAACCTGAGCTTCCAAGCGTAAGGAAGATCTGGCTCATGGGGTGAGCCGAGTTTTACCACCCGGTGGGTGGGTGGGAGGAGACAGCTTGAAGACCTTCCGGCAAGATTTAAAGCAGCAAGGAACCTGCCAGACAGTGTGGATGAACAACATATCCATGTCCCTAGAAACAATGTTTGGTGCAAAGTCATGGGTAAAGTTAAAAGTTAAATTTTATCCACCTGGAGAGCTGAAGCTGCATGCTTTAAGGCTATTAGTCCACTTACTTACTCAGAAGGGAGGGGAGCAGGAAGTGGGAGGAGGAATTAGCTCAGCTCTTGATAAGCAATAAAAGCAGATCCACAACCTTTCTACACTCCAGGCCACCTTTTTTAGACCAGCACCACTACAGACTTCTAATAAGTTATTTTTGATATCTGGAGAAGCCCAAGTTGTCAGTTCCATGCATTTGGTGAGGAAAAGCCAGTTTCCGTTATGTCTGTGAATTCACAGTTGTAGAAAATCACTGGACGTAGAGATACAGTAGGTAGGGGAAAATGGGAAGCTGGGGGAGTGCAAGCAGTCCTTATCTGCTGCCAATTTCTATATCCCTCCTGAACCTCCCTTCTGTCAATCTCACCACAGAAACATAACATTTGCTGGCAAAGCATCATCACTTGGCCCATCCAGTCTGCTCATTTTTCCTGCCTATATGTTTACCACAGACCCTACCTGATCTTCAGCTACAACCCCCCCTCCCCTAATTTCCCATCTAAGATTCCCTTGTGCCTATCCCATGCATGCTTGAAGCCCACCACTGTTTTAAGCTGTGATTTATATGGAACCCTGAGCTGGATGCAACTGAGTGACCGGAGAAACTATCATATTCTTATCCTTATGTACAAGTGCTCTAAAGAACTTGAGTCTGGTTACTTATCAGAGTTTCTCAAACACAGAAATATAAAATCATGCCTGAGAACAGCATCTGGGCTAGAACAGTATCCAGAAAAATGTAACTGGCCGTACATATACAGTAAAAGAAGGTAAATGTAATCTGATGTGTTTAACTCCTCTCTGCACACTGGTTGTGTGCCATTGGGCTGGAGGGCAGTGCATGTGGTGCCCATCCATAAGAGTGGCCCAAGGGAAGACCCAGGGAACTACAGGCCAGTCAGCCCTGCATCCATAGTGTCTACACTAATGGAGTACATCATGAAGGAAAGGCTGGTGGCATTCATGCAAGAGAACGGTCTGCAGGATGAATATCAGCATGAGTTCATCTAGTATCCAGTGATACGGGCAACTCAATATGAGCAACTCAGTTTGAGTGCCTGTAAGAAGAGCAACTGGTACAGCACAGCAAGAGGTGGTAATAATTAATCTCCACCTACAGGACAAGAGCAAAAGGATGAATGCAGTGAGTGGACGCATGCAGTGACTCAGCTAGGGAGGCCTTTTGTGAGATGACATGGGAGGGTGTTTGGCCAGACACTGCCAAGTTGACCATGTGGTGTAGTGGAGTCAGTGGATGCCTGTGGTGCAGTAAGTCCAGGGTTCAGAGCCAGGTGGGGGGCAATTTTATTTTTCATATTCTGTTGCTGTACTTTTTTGTTTGTTTTTTTACTGCTCGCATTCCTCAAGCTCCTGGAATGGCCCCCTCCTGACTATTCCCCTATACCCCTGTGTCAGGCCCCCCTCTGAGTTTCTTTTTATAACAGGGGTACAGGGGAGCACCCCTGCATAAAAATAACAACAATGTCCCCTAGTAGCTTGTTGTTTCCTGTCACTGTTATTGGTTTCAGCATAGTGTGCATCGCCGTTGTTGTAGTCAGTGAGGTGCACTCACTGTTATTGTAGTCACTCAGAAATCCTCGCTGTTATGATGTTGAACTGGTTCGTCCAGGGGAGGTCATGCCAAACTAATCTGGTAAACTTCTTCAGTTGGGTCACTAGAGCATTGGATGGGAGGAAGGCGGTTGATGTCCTATACTTGGACTTCAGCAAAGCTTTTGATTTGATGCCACATGGAAGGCCAAGGGGTAAACTGAGGGTCCTGGGTGTAGGAGAAAAACTGGCTGCATGGATAGAACTCTGGCTGAGCAATAGACAGCAGAGGGTGGTGCTGGTGGGGGGGGGGAGCTTTCAAAGCCCTAGGCAGTCATCAGCGGGGTCCCACAGGGATCCGTTCTGGGGCCTGTGCTCTTTAACGTCTGCACTGCTGACATAACAAGGGGAGTTGAGAGAAAAATTTGCCTATTTGCTGATGACATCAAAACTGGTGCAATAAGGGATGAAAAGGAGGGAGAAGGGTTCTGCAAAGGGATCTGGATACACAAGGAGAATGGTCAAAGACTTAGCAATTGGGATTTAATGCCAAGAAGTGCAAGTTTATGCACTTTGGGTTCAGGAACCCTAGGTACAGCTACCACATGGCGGGTGGCTAAAGGTCTCAGAAAATGAAAAGGATCTGGGTGTGATAATAACAGGGAGATTAAACTACTTGGAGCAGTGCAGTAGGGTGGCAGCCAAGGCCAACCAAATGTTGGGGTGTATAGCCAGAAAGGTCACCTCCGGATGTGCAGAAGTTATCCTGCCATTGTATAGATCACTGGTAAGGCTGCACCTGGAGTACAGTGTTCGGTTCTGGTGCCCCTACTTAAAGAATGACATCAAAGTGCTGGAAAGGGTGCAGAGAAAGGCGACTAAGATGACAAATGGAATGGGGAAGAGATCCTAAGAGGAGAGGTTGGGGGAGCTCAACATGTACTTCCTGGAGGACAGACGGGACAGGGGAGACATGATAGAGAACTTTAAATATTTAAAAGGCATAAATAGGAGGAAAACAGGTCATATGTTCATGCTGAAAAGGTACGAGGTCAAAAGGGGACACAGCATAAAGCTGGAAAGGGGGAGATTCAAGAGGGAACTAAGGAGAAACTATTTCACGGAGAGGGTGGTGGCAGAGTAGAATAGGCTACCAGAAGAGCTGATCTCACAAGACAATGCATGCCTTTAAAAGAGGATGGGACAGAGTCCAGGGTAAAATAAGTACAAGAGGAGACCCATCTAGGAGAGGATGTGGGGGAAGGGTGGGGGTGAGTAAGCTGTGGTACAGACCACAAGCTGAACAATCAAGCAGACTTGATAGACCGACAAAGCCTTTATCTGCTGCTTCTTTCGTATGTTCATAATTTGGAAATAGGACAATCTCACTTTTTCATAATGGGCCCCAATCTGTGTAACAACTTACCCACTAATTTAAGACCACAGGTATTCAAGATCCTGAGAGAAGTAACATTCGACAGTGGAGGCTTAGCCAGGCTAATCAGAACTCGGTATGCTGTCCCAGTTGGGATACTGGTTGAAACCTTGTGTTTTTGTCTTAATTATATTTACCATGTGTAGTCTGTATTATTTATTACTTTGTATTATGTGCATTGTATTATTTTATGCTTTGTAAAGTAACTTATTGCAACTTACTGTTTAGCATCTATGTAAAGGACCTCACTGGAAATGAGCTCTGCTCAACTGAGTCTCCTGTTCATATGTGAAATATGAATACAGTTTTGCCTACCTACTGTTTTGGCCCCCACTGCCTCCATTGGAAGACCGTTCCAGGCATTCACCACTCTTTCTGAAGAAGTACTTCTTCACATACTTCCTACATTTTCCAGCTTCATTGCATGTTCCCTTGTTCTTGTGTGCCTTCTCTGAAACAATACCCCCTTCTGTACATTGTTTAACCATGTGAGGTATTTATAGGTCTCTAATCCCTCTATCTCTCTTGGAGAGTGTATATATCAAGAAATCTTAGTCTCTCCCTATACGGCTTCTGATACAGCCATTGCATCATTTAAGTTACCCTCTTCTGGACAGCCTCACCCTGTCTATGTCCTTTTTGAATGGTGGTCTCCAGAAATTACACAGTACTCCAACTGAGAGCTCACCAATGACCTATACAGTGGCAGCACCACTACCCTCCTTATGCTGGTGATACCCCTCATGTATCCCAGCATTCCACAGGCTCTACCTATGGTCTGGTCACACCGCCGCGCCACTGTGAGGTATTCAGATATGATCACTCCCAAGTCTCTTTACTGTTTGGTGATCCTCAGCACCTCTCTCCCCATATTATACTCTGCCTCTGGGTTTCTGTGCTCAAGATGCACGATTTTGCACTTTTTCACGTTTAACACCAGCTGCCAATGCTTGAGTTTTCTCAGGTCTCTATCCATTCTCCCAACCCCCTCTGGGATGTCCACCCTGTTGCATATTTTGGTGTCATCTGGAAAGAGGCATACCTTCCCTTCCAACTCTTCTGCAGTGTCACTAATAAAGATATTAAAGAGGACTAGACCCAGTACTATGGCCTGAGGTACCCCGCTGTTCACTCTCCCTTCCCTTGAGTGAACTAGTGTTCCTGTTGTTTTTATGTGGTCTCTCCCCTTTCCCTTCCCCTTCAGTCGTGAAGATTGAAGAGAAACATCTGTCAAGGATATCTACTTTTTCCTGATCCTCCTCTGCATAGTCTCCCCCCCCCCGACCTTTACAACATCACAATCCCTCCTCCTGTCGTACATTTCTCACTTATGTATCTAAGAAACACAGGTTACTCACTTGTAACAGTATTTCTAGGAGTGGTATATGTTGTTCACGCTTGTCTGATCATCTTTCCCTTTATGAGGTGATGGAATGTCTTCAAGCTGGCTCCTCCCACCCATGTGGTATAACCCTCAGCTCCACCCCATGACGCCAGATCTTGCCCACTGGAAGCAGAGGTTGTGCACTGAAGCCGGCATGGTCGGGGTGGGTCAGTGTGGATGAACATATACCATTCCTAGAACTACTGTTACAGGTGAGTAACCTGTGTTTCTAAGGATGTAGATACATTGTTATCCACACTTGCTGGCAGACTCCTAGCAGTTCTCCGGGAGGAAGGAGGCAAGGCTCACACCCCCTACTTAGAAAACAGAGATTGGAGAACTGAGGCCCCAAAACCAGCATCCCGGCATGACTCAAGGTCAATGTGGTAATGGGTAATGAAGGTGTTTGCTGACTTCCAGGTAGCAGCCCTGCAGATATCCTGTATAGGGACATCCTTGGAAGCAGCCACCGACACAGCAGTATGGCAGGTGGAATAAGCCCTAAGCCCTACGGTAGACTCCCTACCTGCCAACCTGTAGCAGAGATCAATGCAGGAAGTAATCCACCTGCCAATCATCTGCTTGGCTGCAGGCCTACCAGGTACAGCTTCAGTGTAGGTGACAAACAGCAGGAGAGCCTCTCACCGAAATTCCACTGTACACACTTTGTAGTAGGCCAGTGCTCATCTGAGGTCCAAAGTATGGAACCTGTACTCAGCCTCCGAGGTGTAACTGGGGTAGTACACCGGCAGAGTCAATACCTGGTTAAGATGAAACTCCCACCACCAAGGAATTTCGGGTGGGGGCTCAGGACTACCTTGTCCCTGTGGAGGACCAGGTAAGAAGACTCCATCAAGAGTGCTTGGAGCTTCCCAATCCTTCTGGCTGACGTGGCAGCCACCAAGAAGGCGGTCTTCCATGACAGGTGGGGGATGTCACCCCTGTTCATTGGTTCGAATGGCTTGCTCATGAGCTTTGCTAAAACCAGCAGTAAATCCCACAGAGGTGGTGGTTCACGCACTGGAAAGGATACGTGATCTGGGCCACTGAAGAAGTGCCAGACCACCTTCTCCTGCACCCCGACTGCTGACCAACCCATGCCCGGTAAGCAGAGATGGCTGCCAGGTGCACCTTAAGGGTCGTCGACCAAAGTCCCTTCTGGGAGAGGGACCAAAGGTAATCCAAAATGCTTGCCCCGGACAGGTCGAGGGGTCCAACCCCTTACCCTGACACCAAATGGAGTATCTCTTCCATTTGAAGGCATAGCATTTTCTGGTTGATTCCTTATGGGATGCATCAACAACTGTGAGGACCTCGTTGGAGAGACCCAAAGCCTAGAACTCTGGACTGCTCTACCTCCTGCATGAAGGGAACCTGTTATGAGCCAGTCTTCCAGGTAGGGATAAACCTAGACCCCTTGGCACCTCAGGAAAGTCGTCACCACTGCAATGCATTTGATGAAGACCCTGCGGGCTGAAGACAGGCCAAAGGGCATGGCCTAGAACTTGTAAAAGGTTCCCTTGGCTCAAAAGTGGAGGAACCTTCAATGGAATGGATGGATCAGGATGTGAAAGAACATGTCCTGAAGGTCCAGGGAGCAAAACCACATGTCTTGCTCCAGGGATGGTATGGTCTGAGCCAGAGTTACCATCCTGAAGGTGGGGAACCTGAGAAATTAATTTAGGTTGTGCAAATCTCCAAAGGGGTGCCAGCCCCCCCCCCAATCTGTTTTGGTACCAGTTTTGGGGGTTCCACAATTCTCCACACGACCTCCTTGTGGAGGAACTGTGCAATGTCATCTTGAAGGGCCAACTGAGGGACAGCAAATATCAAATCCTCACATGGGGTACAAACTCAGCTTGGAGGTACTGCTCTAATTACAGAGGCAGACCCTGGCCAACCACTTCCAGCACCCACCTGTCCATGGTGATAATGGACCAGGTGGAAAGGAAGTGGTGGAGTTGGTCCCCCACAGGGGGACCCAGGGGAGCCATGTCGGGATTGAGGGTGGCACCCCCCCATCCTGTCACTGAGCAGACTTGGAGGAGGAGCCGGCTGAGGGTCCACTGGGTCCCTTCCCTCCAGGCTTTCTGACTGATGAGACCACCGGCTTGGCCCGAGGTCACCAAGATTGAGCCTGCTGGCCCTACTGTTGCTGGGCTGGTTTTGCCACAGGAGTGGAGGACTGAAAGGGCTTGCGCTTTTGGTACTTGGGGCCCTTGTCCTTCTAAGTAGATGGCACAGAGTCCAGAGTGGCACTGGACTTCTCAATGCGCTGGAGGTGGCCCTCCACACTGGAGCCCAACAAGGGAACATCTGCCAGCTTCTGTAGAGTATCTGCCATGAACATCGAGATCCTCAACCAAGCCATATGGCACATAGCTACTGCAGCCATGACTGAGTGGGCACAAGAGTCATCAATATTCAGAGCTGTCTGGAGTTGTTGCTTTGCAACTGCACTCCCCTGGTCTCCGACCTGCTTGACCATGGTCTGGAGGTCCACTGGGAGGTGAGGAATCACCTCATCCAGACAGCACAAAAGGGCATGAGAGAAGTGTGCTATCAGCACAACCGAGCTAGCCTGATGAAGGCCAGGTGAAGAGGTAGCACAGACCTTTATAGCCGAATGGTCCAGCTTCTTAGACTCTATCCAGCAGTCTAGTGACATCCCCTGTATTGCCTGATCACCGAAAAACGGAGCCTGCCACCAAACCCTCAGCTGAGAGATGCTCAGAAAACCCTGAAAGGGAGTCAATTTAATACCATGTATTTGGGGGCCATCCAGGCCGAGGGCGCAGGGCAAAAGGTGTGACACTGCCAAAGCTCGAGGGCCATACCGACAATGGCCTCGGACACCGGGAAGGCCTCCGGAGGGAAATCCCTTTTGTCCCAAATTTCTGTGAGGGGATACCAAACCTGTTTCTGGACAGGCTCGAGCTCCATCCTCATGGACTCGGAGATGAGCTGAAGAATGCCCACGAACAAGGTAGGGCACTCGTCCATGGAGATGCTCCCCAGAGACTCAATGTCAATGGGACACAAGTACAAAGAGGAGTCTTCAGACTCCAAGGAGTCCGCATAAAGCAGTTGTCCACTTGAGTCACCCTCAACCCTCCTGGGACAGTCAGGAGTGAGAGTGACCGACAGCTGATGAGGAAGCCCCTTGGACAACTAAGACTCCTTGGTAGGAGCCCTGGACTTCGGCTGTTCAGGTGGTGGCTCTACCACAATCAGTAGAGAATCCTGCTTCAGCCAAGTCAACATGGTCTGCGCCTGTACCTCCAAGGAGGTAACGATGGCAGGGGCTGACGTTGGCCGCTCAGGCGACAGCCACTTGATAACCAGGGTAGAAACCAGCATCGGTTTGGACAGGTCAAGACCAGCTGTTGCTATATCAGATCTTCGTAGCGCCAGCGCAATTTGCGCTGGAGCCTCTCCTCGGCCGAGGAGGATGAAGAGGAATAGCAACGATGCCACTTTCCATGGTGCCGGAACCAAGATCGCCTGTGATAGCAAGACCTGTCTGAAGAGGAAGACCGAGACCTCGATCTCGACCATCAGAGGGAATGACGGGGACCTTCATAGGGAAACGGAATCCCGTGGCTCCTTCAGGCCAGGGTCTGGAACCGGCAGGCTTGACTCAGCAGGCTGAGTCGAACCATCTGAGGACACCGGAAGAACCAGGGTCCAAAAGAGGAAGTTAGCAGCATCTTCAGATGACAACCTGTCGATCGCATCGAGAAAAATCTTGGCCCCCTTGACCAGCCTCTCAGTCAACTGGTCTGACAGGGTCTCTGTGGAACTGAAGCTGGAGTCCCCTGAGAATGGGAATGCTCCCAATCCCAAGAGAGTCTACGTTGAGTCTTCTCCTTCTTCGACTTCTTCTTGTGAGAGTGAGAAAAGTGCAATCCAGAAGGACCCCTCTCCCTTAGTGGAGAGGGACTGTCACATTTCTTTGAAGGAAGCAGAGTATGTGGAGCCCAACTGGAGTGGAACAAAGACCGAAGCCAAAGAGGAACAAGCTGCGGCCTGGGCCATCTCCTCCTTGAAGGACTTAAGCTGTTCGAGTTGCTCGGTGGACTCCACAGCCACAGAGACACCCAAAGGCCATCCTTAGATTTGACCAGCGGGTGACGCTTCTCCGGTTGCCCTAGCTGAAGTCGGGCAGCACGATCGTTCAGAACCGACGGGTGAAAGGACCGACAGGTATCGCAGGCCCGTGGATCGTGATCATGTTCTAGGCAACACACGTACGAGGCATGAGGGTCGGTGCACAACATTTTCTGCCCACAGGGGCACCAACAAAACCTGGGAATGGCCTTGTCTTCCATCACAGGAGCAAGAGAAGAGAGTGAAGATGATACTGTGATGAGCTCATGATTAATTTTAGGAAGCAAATCTGAAGATTCGTGAGCCAGGGCCTACTACATGCAGCAGTGCTGAGGAGGGAACCTGAACCTTCCAGAGGAAAGGGAGATCCGGCGTCATGGTGTGGAGCTGAGGGTTATACCACCTGGGTGGGTGGGAGGAGCCAGCTTGAAGACATTCCAGCACCTCTTAAAGGGAAAGGCGATCTGCCAACAAGTGTGGATAGAACAACATATCCGCGTCCCTAGAAAGGTCTTGTCCCCTTTAGTTACCTCTTTAGCTATCCTCTTCTCCATTTGTGCCACTGCACTCCTCTCCACTTTCCCGGTTTCCCTCTACTTCTCCAGGAACACTTTCCTGACCTATTCTCTCCGCGTCTCTTTGTACTTTTTAAATGCTACTTTTTTAGCCTTAACCTTTTTGGCCACTTCCCTTGAGTACCACAGTGGTCTCTTTTCTTCTGTTTGCTCACTTCTTTTGCATAGAGGTTTTCTGCCTTCACTGTGCCATCCCTTAATTTGGCCCACTATTACTCCACCCCACCTTGGCTGTCGCCCCCCCCCCCCAACTGGGTCATCTCTGTGGCATTCATCCATTTTTTTTTTAAATCTGCCTTCTGAAGCCCAGGATCCTCACCCTTGTGTGGTTTAATTCTGCTGCCATCCTTATGATGATCCAAACTCTACAATTATCACTGGTCCCCAGGTGATCTCCCAAGGGAAAGGGTTCAACAACCTGATGCTGGCCCCTGTGCCATCCTTGTGGTTCTAAATGATGGGGTGCACAAAAAACACTTAATCCTTTGAGCAGCAAGATGGAAGGGACCCCAGCGTACCAAGACTCATTAGTGTCCTTTCACCCCAACATCAGTTATTCAACCTGGAAAAAAAGGAAAGCACTGACAGGGTCCAGCAGACTCTGTGGAAACTGAAGGTTTAACATCAGTGGGTCGTAACCGCTTGACTACATGTTGTGGCTGGCAGGCAAGAGTATATCTTTCCACACCCCAGGATGCAGGTCAATTCAGAGAGCCTGAAAGTGGCTTGTCATCATGTTCATGAAGAGGCTGAATTGGAGGAAGAGATGTGAAAGGTTGCGCCTTTTGGACTTAGCATTTCTCACTTTGGCGAGGGTACTAACAGAGAAGAGGTAGGGATCTGATAAAATGTCCCTTGTTTATAGTTTATACCTGGAAGTTCCATATTTAAACACCTGTTGAGAGGCCTACCTCAGGTTCAGTGGGGCAGCATTGCCCCCCCCCCCCACTGAGCTCTGTAAGAGTGTGTCTTTTCAGGTGTCCTCCAGACCCTTGTTTCTTTGCTCCCAGCATCCACCCCTTCTCCAGTTGTTCCCCTCTCTCCATCTGGGCCATCAGCAAAGGGACCTGTCTCCTTTGACACCTCTAGAGGTGCAACCCTCCTCAAGAAGATTACATGCCATTGTACCCTGAAAGTGTTTTACTTCCTCCAGAATGGACAATGTGAAAGGCCACATACTTATTGGGTCATAACCTCTTCCTGTAGCACAAGCTCTAGCATGCTGCACAAGCATCCTGTACACTTAGTTGCCCACTGGACCTATGAACATATATAATATTTAGGGGAGGCAGCAAGAACTTTTATGAGCATATTAGACTTTTTTTGTTTTAACATGGCAAGAGTACTGGGTTTGTGTAAACAAAATGGAGACTGGTTGTCCTTACGGTTTCCCGCCACTAGGACTTGCCTCAACTGCACAGTGACTAAGCTGAGCTTTCTGGTGCCTCTGAGTATCTGTTCCCCTCTTTGCTCATTAAGTTTCTCCCCACCACACTTTTCACAAGGAAGTTAATAATGACTAACAAGATTTGAGTAGGAACATGTTGCGACAACGGATATCCATCTGCTTGTTATTATCTGTATTATATTTGTGATATAAATATATGTTTCTTTGAATTTCTGCTTGGGGACTATGGCAGTCAGCACAAGGCCTCAAGGGGTTTTTGAACAGAGAGAAAAAAAGATCTGCCTATCTCCGACCCAGTGGAAAATCAAATTAAGAGTGTCCTTTTGATACCAGGTTGTAACAGATTGTAAAACACCCATGTACTGTGAATCTAGGAAACTGGCCATAAACAGGCAGCATTTTACGACCTCTCTGGAGGTAAGCCAACTCTGACAGTTACCTGCGAACCTTCTCACCACTAGGAGAAACAGATGTCAGGAAGTTCCTCTGAAGATCAAAGGGGTAATTCTGACCTGCCATAAAGCAGGCTCACTAATTTAAAAAGAAGTATTTAGTTGTGTTTTTTTAAGTGGGGTGTTTAGCAAATGTGCAGATGCCTGTGACTACCATTCAATATACAAGAATTTGAATGACCTCACAACCAGCATCACTTCAGAGTTGTGACCTCACAAGCTGGGTGGGATCCTTGTTTTTCCCCTGATAGATATGGTCAAGGCTGGGGAAAAATACATAGATACATAGATACATAGACAGTGTCGGCAGATAAGGGCCTATGGCCCACCCAGTCTGCCCATTTAAGTTTGTAAGTTCAGTTTATGTTTTCCAGGAAGTCTGTTGCCCCTTACCCTTGATCTCCAGAATTCCTTTATGTCTATCCCATGCATTCTTAAATCCCGTGATTGTTTCAGCCCCCACCACTTCCTCTGGCAGGGTGTTCTACTTGTCCACCACCCGTTCTGTGAAGTTTTGTGAAATAGTACTTTTTATTTCTGGACTCGTGAAAGAATACACTCTCATGAAGCCCTTCTACTAAAGTTAGGTAATCCAACCACCTCTATTGACTAAGTGAAACCAGGGTAGAATTAGATAATCAATATAAGGCAGTTTATTTATAATTCTCTATTTAATTTTTATGACTGTACTCTAAATGTTATATGGTCTGTATTTTGTATTTCATTTACTATTTTTAATTTTAATAAACTTTGTTTTCCTTGAAATCCTGCCTGAGCCTTTTCATTTTGAGTGTGAATGCTGGGACAGTGTTGATAATTCTGACAGAACTGTTAAGCGCTTACAGTGTGTTATCATATGCACCAAGGTAAGAAAAGTACCTAGGTCTCAATTGAGTAGAAAGGAGGAATGTGAACCAGGTTGTGTGCCTGCTGGGTTCACTATTGCACTGCATTTCCCCAAAGAGGGGGTGATATCTGAACCTGCTAACTGGGTGTGCTAGTGAAAAAGAGTTCATATTTGGCCCCAGGACTTGAGACTGGTAGTTGTTCAGACCCAAAACAGACAGGAGGGTTACCGTTTGTCTCCTGTTCACATATTACACTTTAAGGTTTGGCACCGTGGGAGCAGAGGGCCTGACCCCTGGATTGCATCTGTGACAGATCTGGTTGGCAGCGGTGAGATCTAAAAGATTTGGTTTGCACTGCTGCAATCAAAAAGATTTGTTTGCATACCGTGAAATTATCTGGTGACATGAGCATTAACAGTCCAGTGTTTCGGATTGGTTAACTGTAACAGTTCACATTCAAAACAGGGCAGTGATTTGGAGAAACAAGCAAACAAAAGAAATACATCATTTTGGTTACAGACAAAGTTCCCTACCTGTTTTATTTTCTTCCGGGTCCAAGTTAGTGTAGCCGTAGATTAGGGAAGAAGCTGATTTCCACCTACAGCAAGTACACTGCAGAATACCTAAGGCAGTTGTGCCAGGAGAGAGGAGTCTGTTGCAAGGGGCAAAACAAACAGCACCTCATGGAGGCTCTAGTGGCATCCAATGCCCAAGACCTCGAGTCACAGTCAGTAACTGAAAGGGACCAGACCTTGGGCGTGAAGGGGCCAAGGTCCACCGCAGTGTCCAGTCTCGGGAAGGAGGACAGCAGGACCAGTGTGACCCGAGAGCCACTGCAGCAGGGGAAGGTCGCCACCATGCTGGAGCCAGAAGAAATAATTACTCACCTTAGTAATGTCGTTTCTTCGAATGGAGTCTTGCTGTATTCGTACATATGCAGTTAGGTCCTGCCTTTCAACTGCCCCGGAGAACAAAGAATTAAACTTTCCATGACCAGCATGGAATGTTCACCTCAAGCTTGGTTGAAGCCCCTGTCTGCTGTTGTTTAAACTGCAACCGTCAAATCTTTTCGAGCAAAGACTCACTAAGTGTTCTGTGTGGAAACTGTAAAATTCTTACTAGCCAACTGGCAAATAAATATATATATATATATATATATATATAAAGTTTTAGTTTCAAAGGAAGACTCAAGTCAGAAACCTCAAAATAAAACACATCAAAACACAACCTCTCACCCAAACCAAAAGAGGTGAAAAAAGAACACCCCTAGAGTGTCCAACATTGCTCCTGCCACCCACATCCCAAAATCTAGGTTCTGAGAGGGAGACAGGAGGGAGGTCAGAATGCAGCAAGACTCCATTAGAAGAAACATTACTAAAGTGAGTAATTTTTCTTCAAACAACATGAAGTCTTGCTGTATTCTGACATATGCAGACTACCAAGCAGTACCTCCATGGAGGAGGGACAGAACCCACTTTGGAAACAGGCTCTGAAGTACTGCTGTGCCAAACCAAGCTCACTCCTAGCCTGGATATCCAGAGAGTAATGCTTGGTGAAAGTATGGACTGTTTTCCAGGTGGCTGCTTGACAAATTTCTAAGAGAGGAATATCCCTGGCAGCAGCCAGGGAAGCAGCTGTACCTCTAGTGGAATGAGCCCTCAGGCCTGAGGGTGGAGTTCCACCCAGTTTTTCATAGCAGAATTGTATACAAGAAACAATCCACCTGGCAACAGATCTCTTAGTGGCAGGTTTGCCCTTACCAACTTCTCCATACGCAAGGAACAACTGGAGGGATTCAAACCTGTGACCCTTGGTATGCTCTATGTAATAGCTAGGCGCCCTTTTAAACGTCCAAGCTGTGTAGCCTCCTCTCTCCCGAGGAGGAACGGTCAGTGAAGAAAACAGGGAGAGATATCGACTGGTTGAGGTGGAAATCTGAAACCACTTTAGGTAAGAGCATTCTGTTAGTTCTAAGGACCACTTTATCTCTGTGAAAAGAGATGAAATCAGATTCCACTGACAGGGCTTGCAATTCACTGATATGTCTGGCAGAAGTAATGGCTACCAAAAACACAGTTTTCCAAGTCAAGTACTTAAGCTCTGCTAAGGACAAAGGCTCAAAGGGAGGTTGCATAAGCTGAGCAATGCAAACATTAAGGTCCCAAGTAGGAGCAGGATCCCTAAAAGGGAATTGGTGTGAAGCAATCCCTTGAAAAACTTACAAAATACTGGATGAGATGCTAAAGAGGAAGGCTTGCCTACTGACAAAAAAGCAGAAACAGCTGCCAAGTGTACTTTAAGGGTAGCTGGTCTGAGGCCTAGGCCATTAAAATGGCCCATATAATCCAGAACCGTAGGCAATTCAGCAGAATCTGGAGAAATATTCTTCTTAGAACACCAAATGCTGAATCTTTTCCATTTGGAGTCGTAAGTCTTCCTGGTGGAAGGCTTTTGAGAAGCCTTAAGGATATCTAGAACCCTTTGGGAAAGATGCAGATCTGCAAACTCTAACTCTTCAAGAGCCAAGCCTTGAGATTGGGAGACTGAAGATTTGGGTACTAAATCCTCCCCTGAGAGGATGTCAACAGGTTGTAATTCCTTGGAAGAGACAGGGGAAGGTGGACTGCTAGGAACAGCAACAAGGGATACCATGGCTGCCTGGCCCAGTCTGGAGCAATCAGAATAATTTTGCATGGTTGTGACCTTATCTTGACTAACACTTTGAACAGGAGAGGGAAGTGGGGGAAGCATATAGAAATGTCCCTTCCCAGTTCAGAATCAGAGCATCCAGGGGTACTGAGCCCAAGACTGGGGGTCTGCAACAAAAGAGAGGAAGTTGGTGATTGTCTCGGGCTGCAAAAAGATCTGTCTCTGGTATGCCCCATCTCGAGAAAATCACTTTCAAAACTAGAGGATCTAGGGCCCATTCGTGATGGCCCTGGGATATTCTGCTCAGTGCATCTGCTAGGACATTGTCCTTCCCTGGGAGGTGAACTGCTATCAGAGAGGTTTGCAGGGAATAGGCTAGGGACCACAACTTCATTGCTTCTGTGCACAAGACCATAGACCAAGTGCCTCCCTGCTTCTTGACGTATCACATGGTGGTGGTGTTGTCTGTTCTGACCTGAACCACCTTGCTCTGTACAGATTTGTAAAAAGCTTGCAGTGCCAGAAACAGTGCTCTGAGTTCCAAGAGATTGATGTGAAGCAGAGATTCCTGAGGTGACCACAGTCCTTGGGTGGTAAGATCTCCCAAATGGGCTCCCCAGCCCAGCAGGGAAGCATCTGTGGTGAGTATCACTGAATGAGACTGAGTGACAAATGGAACCCCTTGTCTCAAAATGTCCAGATCCTGCCACCATTGCAAGGCTTGGATCAGGGTTCGAGTCACTGGGAATAGTTTGGTAAGGGAATCCTTTCTTTGGGACCAGAAGGCTCTTAAGTAGAACTGAATGTCCCTCATCTGGAATCTTGCCCCTTGGACCACTGCTGTGGAAGCTGCCATGTGGCCCAGAAGCAGAAGAAAATGCCTTGCTGGTCGAGACACATGAAGGGTGAATGAAGAGGCCAGTTCCATAAGGGTCCTTGCCCTTTCCAGGGGAAGGAAGGCTCTTGCCTTTACTGTATCCAGTTCTGCACCTATGAAGGTGAGGAGCTGTACTGGTTCGAGAATTGACTTCGGAAGATTAAGAAGGAATCCTAAGGAAGTGAGCACTTGCTGGGTCACTTGCAGATGTGACTTGGTCTGGAGACTGACCTACAGTACTATGAGCCAGTCGTCCAAGATGGGAAGATGGTGATCTTTTTTCTTCTTAGGAAAGCAACTACTACTGCCAGGCACTTTGTGAAAACCCTTGGGGCTGATGTTAGGCCAAAGGGCATTGCTCTGAATTGATAGTAGCCTGAGGGCAACTCAAACCTGAGGTACTTTCTGTGGGAGCACCTGATGGGAATGCGAAAGTAGGCATCTTTGAGGTCCAGGGAGGCTAGCCAGTCCCATGGCCTTAGAGAGGGAAAGAGAATTCCCAGAGTTACCATTTTGAACTTTGGCTTCAAAAGATGTTTGTTCAGATATCTTAGGTCCAGGATGGACCGGCATTCTCCTGTCTTTCTGGGGGTTAGGAAGTACCTGAAGTACAATCCTTTGGCCCTGTGTAGGGTGGGAACCCTCTCTATAGCTCTGAGAGCTAGGAAAGAAGAAACCTCTGCCTCTAGGGCAAGGGTCTCTGGGAGATTTGCAGGTGGAAAAGATCTGGTTCTCATCTTGGGAAATTTTTTAAAGCTGAGAACCAGTCCCTGGCTTACTACTTCTAGGACCCGCTTGTCTGATGTAAGAGACTTCCAGTCCTGGACAAAGTAAGCCAGCCTGCCCCCTACTGGTATGGGAGAATCGGCTCGGGCAGACCCATCAGGGTGTCTGCTTGGCAGGGGCTTTAGGGTGAGGGGTGGATGCAGGCCTGCTCATCCCCCATCTGCCTCTCCCTCTAAAGAACCCCCTCTATGAAAAGGAAGAAGAGGAGGCCTGAGCTTGGTAAAAAGGCCTTTGGAAAGGCCTGCCCCTGCCCCTGGACTGCTGCCTTTGAGGAGCTGCTTGCCTTTCTTTGTCCTGAGCACTCCTGTAAGTGGTCCTGTACTCATCCATCTTTTTCATGTAGTTCTCTGTCTGCTCCCCAAACAGAGAATGACCAATTACAGGAAAATCCATGATCTTAGCCTGGGTATCCTGTGAGAGGCTAGTACATCTGAGCCAAGCCATCCTCTGAAGAGCCACAGAAGCAGCCATGACTCTTGATGATACATCATTGGAGTCTACAGCAGCATGAAACTGTACTTTCTTCGGTGCCTCAATCCCATCTGCAGCCACCTGCTCCAGCTCCTTGGCAAGCTGGTCGGGGGCCTGTTTAGCCAGAGCCAGCACAGTGTCCCACCTGGTCTTCTGGTATCTGGCTGTATAGGCCATATAGCTAGCCTGTCTAAGTCCCAAAGATGCTGCCATGTATTGTTTCTTTGCCATGGCATCAATCTTCCTGGAGTCCTTGTCTGGGGGGGTGTGATGCCAATGGAATATTTGCCTTATCACAGGTAGCGGCCTGCACAACCCCAACATGGCTGCATTGCTGAAAAAGGAACTCCGTGTCTGAGCCTGAGAGAGTGTACCTCTTGTCCATTCGTCTGTCCACAGGAGGTATAGAATTAGGAGACTTAAGAATTTTATGTGTCTGTTTCCCAAAAGATTTGTGGAGGGGGAACAGACAGTCTCCTGGACTCTGGGATGTCCATCATCTCAACATAATCAGGCTCTTCCTGATCCTCTACTGCTTCCTCCACAGGAAGCTGGAGGTCTCAGCCACTTTTGTAAACATATAGTGTGAAGGGGACTAGAAAGCCTAGGAGGAGAAACACCTGAAGGTCTGTCTGGGGAGATGTCCGGGTCAATAGGCACATCCAGACTTTCACTATCACCACAATCATCCTCATACTCTCCCTCCTCCTCCTCCTCCGGTTCATAAAATTCTTCCAAAGTATGATCCGGAACCGGGGGAACCGACCGAACCGAGCCCCTGCCAGATGGTGCCAGTTCGGTTGGAACCGAACTAAGCGATTGCACAATCCATATCGCCTTGGCTATCTCATTGGCGGTCGAAGTATGAAATTCTGGGTCCGAACTGGTCGATTTGTCTTTTCTTTTTGTTTTTACCAGAACCAATTCCCCGGAATCGGCTCTCCTTTTGCCCGAAGAAGTATCACCCTGGTCAGAGGGAACTCCTTCTGGTTCGGTTGGAACCGAACTGGGCTGGCCATCCGGGTCAGCGGACTTCTCGGCCTCCCTTTCCCTCAGTCTACCTAATCTCTTTTCCAGGGTAGATTTGGGAAAATTCTTACAAATTTGGCAGTCTGAATCGAGGTGGTCAAACCCCAGACAATAAACACAGGTGGTGTGGGAATCAGCCTTGGCAAAGACTTCCCCACACACACACTGCAGTGTTGAAACCCAGCGGGCCTGTTTTTTTCCTTGGGTTTCTCAGACATGGCCAATCCTAACCAAAAACGTACCCTTTTTTCGTTAATCTGCCAGGCAAGACTCCCCTATCGGTTCCTGACTGTGTCACGGGTCTTGGAAAAAACTTAAATCCGTTTTTTTAGAACCGATACGGACCAGTTATCACACTCTGAAGTAAGCACAAGCTTTTTTACCTCAAACTGATCGGTTCAGGCGAACCGATCCACAATTTACAAGTTCCACATAGAAACAAAACAAAAAACCTTTCTAGTACTCACGGTACCACAGACAGAGACTTGAACCGACTAAGCGGTAACAGCACTTCGGTAGAAACCGACCGAAAACAGACACTTCAACCGACTTTTTGAACCGAGCAGCAGGAGAAATCTCCGGAGCGACTGTTCAGTAAGGCGGAGAAAAGAATCTGACGGTTGCAGTTTAAACAACAGCAGACAGGGGCTTCAACTGAGCTTGTGGTGAACATTCTATGCTGGTCATGAAAAGTTTAACTCTTTGTTCTCTGGGGCAGTTGAAAGGCAGGACCTAACTGTGTATGTCAGAATACAGACTTCATGTTGTTTGATGGGATCAGGCTGCAGATGGAGTTGTGCAGAATGAAGCTGGAATTCGAGCAGAAAAGGTTTGAAGTCTAGCAATGAAGGGAGCTTGAACAGACGAAGCTGGAGATGGAGAGAGACAGAGAGCAAGAGGAGAGAGACAGACAGAGGAGAAGCAAGAGCAGCAAGAGGCCAAGGAAGAAGAAGAAAACCAATGGCAGAGACATGCTGAAAGAGAAAACCAGCTGTGGAGAGAGCCAGAGGAAAGACAGCAACAGCTTCAGAGGCCAAGCAAAAGGAGGGAGAGTGTCACAGGAAATTTGAACTGGAGAAGCTACAACTCCAAAGACCAGTGCCAGAGCAGGTAAGTGGCATGGGTGAACCTGGACCTCCAGGACTGGGTTACATATTTAATTCTAAACAGATAGCTGAATTTAAAGAGCGGGAAGATATAGATGCTTTTTAAATTAATTTGAAAAAGTATGCATTCAGGCAAAAATTCCCAGGGAGTCCTGAAACTTCCAGCTAGCCCCACTGCTTATCGGGAAAGCTTGTGACACATTGAGTCAAAGGGACAATCAGGACAGTAATGATTATGGCAAACTTAAAACTGCATTGTTAAAAAAGTATAACTTGACAACTAAAGCACACAGAGTTAAGTTCTATAAGCTCAGGAGAAGCCCCGACATGAGCTACAAGGAGCTAGCTACCAAACAACGTCAGTTTTTAAAATGTTGGTGGGAAGGGATGCAAGCTGACTCTGTAGAGAAAACTGAGGAGGTTGTACTTTTGGAGCACCATTTTTGGGCATGCACAGCAGAGCTGAAAACCTGGAAAGAGGACTGAGATCCAAAAACAGTGCAGGAGGCTGCCGAGCTCTTGGACCGCTATGCCAGGATCAGACCTGCTCTGAGAGGAAGTGGCGGGCGTGGCAGCACAGAAAGGGAAAAGTGCACCTTCAGTGCAGTTAAACCCTCTCTGCCTCCCCAGAAGGTGGACAGCCCCAGGTTAAAATGAAAGGATTTGCCTGACAAAAAAAAATAATGTTGGTTATGCAAACAACCGGGACATTTTACAGGACAGTGTCCAAAAAGGGCAGAGAGTGCACAAAGTGGTGGTGGAAAAGAAGTGGTTTTTTTTTGTGTATCCCTGAAAACATGCCAGTAAACATGAGGGAGCACATGCACCCAATTACTGTGAATGGGGTGCAGACCCATGGGTTAAGGGACACATGGGCATCCCTTAATTTGGTAAAAGGGATTTCATTGAGCCTGAACAGCTTATACCCAATCAGTTAGTTACAGTACGGGGATTCACTGGGAAGGAGAAAACTCTGCCACTTGCTAGTGCTCTCCTGGACTGGAGTGAGACAGAAGAGACTGTGCAAAAAGTTGCAGTGGCAGAAAATCTGGCCCTGGATGTGATTATTGGGAACAATCTTCAAAAGAGGATGGTGTGTGCAATTATCCGCAGTCATGCAGCAAAGGCAAACTGTAGTTCCCTGGACCCCACAGAAGCCCCTGTGGAAAACACTGGGGGGATGGTTCCCCAGGCTATGTCTCCTGATATGGAGAATAGTGAAACAGAGGTATAAATTCCTCAGGTAGTAGAACAGCTACAGAAAGTTACTCTGAGGAGGAAGGGGTAGCAAATTGTCAGAGAGCTAGGGACCCTAGTTTAGAGACTGAAGGGGACATGTCCCATGCCCAGGGAGTGTATAAACAATTTGCAGCTGCTCAGAAAAATGACCCTAGTTTAGAGAGGCTGAAGGCTTGGGCAGACTCTGATGGAGCACAGGGAGGTGATGAGAAACAGAGTTTACTGGGACAATGGATTGCTGTATACGCAGGGCGTAAGGACAGAGGGAGGGGTGATGGGCAGGCAGCTTGACATTCCCCAGAGGTACCGTGAGCGGCTGCTCAAGATTGCTCATGATATCCCAATGTCTGGACATCTGGGAATCACATGCACTACGCAGGGATTGGCCCACAATTTCTACTGGCCCAATTTACCCAGCAGGTGAAGGAATATAGCAGGTCTTGTCACCGGTGCCAAGAAATAGGGAATGCGGGTAGTAAAACCAAAGCCACCCTAATTCTCTTACCCATAGTGGAGAAGTCATTCCAGAGGGTAGGAATGGATATTGTGGGGCCTTTGAATACCCCCAGCTCCTCTGGGAAGAGGTTTATTCTAACAGTGGTGGATTATGCCACCCAGTACCAGGAGGCAGTTGCCCTATCCTCACTGAGGACAGACAAAGTGGCAGATGCCTTGCTAGGGATTTTCTCCCGTGTTGGGTTTCTGAAGGAGGTTATCACTGATCGAGGGGGTTCCTTCATGTCGGACCTGATGAAGTGTTTGTGGGAGAAGTGTAGGGTGCTGCAGAAATGCACAACACCTTATCACCTGCAAGCCAATGGGCTTGTGGAAAGATTTAATGGTACCCTTAAATTGATGCTCCAAGTGTTTACTTAACTGCGTGGGAGGGACTGGGAGAAATACCTTCCCCACCTGTTATTCGCATATAGGGAGATGCACCAAGAGTTGACAGGGTTTTTCCCCCTTTCAGCTCTTATGTGAATGCAGGGTGCACGGACCCCTAGACTTGATCTGGGAGGACTGGGAAGACAAGCATGCCACCCAGGAAACCCCCTTAGTGGATTATGTCCTTATGTTTGGGGAAAAGCTGAAGGAGTTTATGGGAACAGCCCAGGGCAACCTGGCAGCTGTCCAGCAAAAGCAAAAGGTATGGTATGACCACGGAGCCAGAACTTGCTTATACACTGTGGATCAAGAGGTCTTGGTCCTAATCCCAGTCTGGAAAGATAAACTGCAGGCTGAGTGGGCAGGACTACACAAAGTAGTCAGACAGGTGAATTATGTAAATTACATTATAAAACTGCCTGACAGGAGACGTACCCAAAGGATGTACCATGTCACCATAATGAAGCCATATGCAAATAGGGCTGACATGGTCCTTGCAGTGTGTAGTCCTGGGGAGGGGACGGATGAAGAAGACCCCCTTCTGGACTTGCTGAAAGAAAACAAGCGGGAGTCCCCTGTGGAGGCAATCAAAATATCACCCCAGTTGACCCCGGACCAAATCCAGGAAGTAAGGGAGGTTTTAGCAGACTTTTCCCCCATTGTTTAATGCCAAGCCTGGATTAATCCCCTTAGTGATGCACAATGTAGATACAGGGATGCAAGCACCCATACGGCTATACCGCCTGTACCTCAACCCTTTTAAAATCCCTCCCCTTAAGCCTCTCCTCCACTCATTCTCCCTCTCCTACCACTCAACCCCCCTCATTATACCCACCCCCCTTTCTCATTCTGTCCTATACCCTGAGGAGACACTAACGGCCCTCCCCTCTCTCAATCCATCCAAAGGCTCCTCTCCAGATGACCTTGACCCTAAACTTCTCTACCTCTCAGCCCTAGCTACTGCCTACCCCCTCTAATTCTAAATCTCTCCTTTACCTCCTCCTCCATCCTTACACCCTGGAGACAAGCGGTGTTCCTCCCTCTCCCTAAGGGTGGTAATCTTTCCTCCCCTGCCAACTATTGCCCAATCTCCCTCCTCCTTGCCCTTGCTAAGCTCCAAGAACACCTGGTACTCTCTCAACTGACCTCTTTTCTTGCTGACACCTCCTTCTTCACCCTGTTCCAATCTGTTTTTTGGATAAACCACTCAACTACCACCTCCCTCCTTAGGCTCACTGACTCCATCCCTACTGGAATGGACAATGGCCTCATCACCTCTGCCATCTTTGTTGACCTCGCCAAGGCTTTCGATACAGTCTCCCATACCCTCCTTCTTGACTCCCTTACAGCTGCTGGTTTGTCTACTCCTGCTCTTACCTGGTTTAGAGCTTACCTCACAGGCAGAACACAATCAGTCAGGATTCAGACTGCAATCTCTCTTCCCCTCCCAATCTCCACAGGAGTCCCACAGAGCTCTGTGTTCGGCCCCATTCTTTTCTCCATCTTCCTAAATGACCTTCCCTCAGTCTGCTCCCCCTCCTCTTCTATTCATATGTATGCCGATGACACCATCTTGTTCACCGCTGGCAAAACCATCATTGATGTAGCAATTATTCTACAGCATGACTTCCACTAGGTTCAGCTCTGGTTTGCCTCATATCAGCTATTCCTAAATGCCAAAAAGGACAGTCTCCATGACCTTCGGCACTAGGCAGAGACTCTCTAGGCTCCACCCCTTACCCTCTTTCCACACCTTTGACGGGACGATCCTTGAGGACACACCCTCTTTCAGATACCTTGGGGTTTGGCTGGACCAACACCTCAACTTCTCTGACCACACTGACACCATTCTGAAAAACTGCACCCCAAGCTTAGAGCCCTTTACAGGAACTGTAGTTGCAGTTGCATCCCTCTTATGGCCCGGCGAGAACTTGTCCAGAAAATGATCCTCCCAATTTTTGACTACTATGATGTAGTCTATGGTGCTGCTCCCATATCTTCCCTTACCAGACTGGACTCTCTTTTCAACTCCTTCGGTCGATTCGTTCTTGACACCCATCTCAAACCCATCATGATCTCTACCGAGCCCTGTCCTTTCCCCCACTTGCTAACAGATGCCTAGCTCACTGTGCTAAGCTAACTTCCAAACTTTGGCTTGGTGTACTTCCTTCCTACCTCTCATGATCCCTCCCACCCCCTGCCTTCCTCCCACTCCCTCAGATCCTCCAACACTTGCACTCTGCTAGTCCCACATTCTACCACAGTCACTGGCCAATCGGGCTTCTCCCATCGCTTCCCCAAAATCTGGAACTCCCTCCCACCTCAAATACAACACTCCTCCCCCTCCCATTCCCTTGCCTTTGCCTTACATAACTTTCTTGCTACTAGCTGCTCCTGCTACAATCCTCCTTAACTTGTTCCCTATGAGCCTGCTTCAGCTTCACGCCCACCTCTTTCCTACAAAACCCTCCCCCACATCCTCCCCCAGCATCCCTTCCTTTCCACCATATTCCCACCCCCATTCCCTCCTCTGTACACCAGCTTATCCTCACTACCCACTCACCATTGCTTGGCCTAGGCCACTGGCAGGGTTCTTTGCATCCTGGAGGGGTCCAGAACCTAGGCAAACACCTTCCTTGCCTCCTACTCCCACCCCATTCTTTCCTGAAAGGGCTGGGTCTCAGCCCCTCTTCTCTCCCACCTCCCTCTCTCTTGGCCCTTCTGAAGCCTACTCCCTATCGCTGCCTACTTCCCTCCTGTCATGCTGTACCTCTGCTGCCCACAACCTGCTTCCCTCCTGTCGTATTCTACCTCTGCCTTGTGCACGCTGGATCCACAGCATACTGAAGGGGCCAGGCCCTGAAAGACCCTTCTCTTCCCCCTCTTTTCCTTCCTGATGTGCTCTAACTCCCACTGCCTACAACCTGCTTCCCTCCTGTTCATGCTTGATCTCCACCTGGTGCAAGCAGGGTCCCCAGCATTCTGGAGGGGTCAGGCCCTGGCAGACCCTTCTCCTCCACCCCTTGCCTTCCCCTTTTCCAAATCCCCCCCCCACTCTCTGCCTATATGCCCACCAGCCACCCACCATCCCCTCCATCTTCCTAGCCGTAGTTATTGGTTAACCCCTAATCTCTAATGCACTTATAGTCAACCCTGCACTTTTGTTACACCTTGCAAATATTGTTCTATCTGTGTGTCCCCTCACGATCTTGCCCTAGTTCAACCTCATGTATCCTATCCAGCCATTTTCTAACTACAAAGCTAAGTCCCACCAAGTGTTTGACAAATATATTTGTGCTACTGTATCTATCTAGTTCAGGACTGTTAGCATTGTATCCATCTAGTTCATACCTGTAAGCATTTTTCCTTTTCAGTACTTTTGTATAGCCTGCTCACTTTATTGAATGTAATCAAATTGTATATCTATATTGTGTACCAAATCTCTGTATACTAGCCTCATGTGCCCCTATCCCCCAGGTCGCACCAGGAGACGAGCAACTTGTTGCTCAGCGTGCCTTCCTGATAAAACATTTTAATAAATAAAAAAATATAAAACAAACAGCGAACAGCATATCAGGTGTCAAGAGACCATCCAAAAGGACATTAGGAGGGAGATGGAGGAAATGCTGGATTTAGGGGTAATCCAGAAATTCCACAGCCCCTGGGCCTCACCCATAATCCTTGTTCCCAAGCCAGATGGCTCTACATGTTTTTGTGTGGACTATTGTGGATTCAACGCGGTCACGAAGTCAGACACCCACTCAATGCCATGGATGGATCAACTGCTAGACAAGTTGGGAGGGGCAAGATACCTTACCACTATTGACCTGACGAAAGGGTATTGGCAGGTGGAGGTAACTGCCAGAGCTAGGGACAGGTCAGCCTCCACCACTCTGATTGGGGTTTTTGAGTTTAAAGTAATGCCTTTCGGAATGAAGAACGCCCCTGCCACCTTCCAAAGATTGATGAACCAGGTGTTAAATGGTACTGAAGAATACGTTGTGGCATACCTGGACGACAGTGCCATCTTCAGTGCCAGCTGGAAGAACACCTGTCCCACCTTAGGGAACAGCTGGGCAGGATAGAGAGGGCCGGGCTCACTGCACAAGTTGAAAAGTGCCAGGTGGCCATGACTGAGGTGGCATACATCGGGTATGTAGTAGGCCGGGGACAGCTCCATCCTAATTGAGCAAAAACAAGGGCAATCGAAGCATGGCTCAGACCTGAAACACAGAAACAGTTTCAGAGTTTTCTAGGCACCGCAGGGTATTATAGAAAATTTGTATCAAGCTACAGTGCCCTGGCAACTCCCCTATCTGGCCTGCTAAAGAAAAGAATACTTAAAAAGGTAAACTGGGAACCAGCCTGTGAATGAGCCTTTACACGGATAAAAGAGGCACTGTGTGGTACTCCTGTTTAAACCAGTCCAGACTACAGTAAACCTCAGATGTGGGTATTGGGGCAGTACTTAGCCAGACTTCTAACCAATGGCAAGATCACCCAATAGTGTACCTCAGTAAGAAGTTGCTTCCCAGGGAGCAGGCTTATTCTACAGTGGAGAAAGAATGCCTTGCAATGGTGTGGGCACTAAAGAAATTATAGCCATACCTATATGGGTGGCACTTTGAGGTACAAACAGATCACAACCCCCTGGTTTGGCTGGCACAAATGGGTAAAACAAACGGTAGGCTTTTAAGATGGAGCCTTGCCTTGCAAGGTTATGACATGACTGTCACTCCCAGGGCAGGGGCAGCAAACGCAAACGCAGATGGGATATTGCATCAGTTAGAGCAGTGAACTGAATTTGGGAAACTCATCCCATGCCTAGAGATAGATTCCCCCAAATTCAGTCTAGGAGAGATGAATATGATGAAAGATAGCCATCTGCTTGTTATTATTTGTATTATATTTGTGACATAAATATATGTTTCTTTGAAATTCTGCTCAGGAAGTATGGCAGTCAGCACAAGGCCTCATGGGATTTTTGAACAGAGAAAAGAAGATCTGCGCTACCTCTGACATAGTGGAAAATCTAATTAAGATCTTCCTTTAGATACCAGTTTGTAACAGATTGTAAAACACCTATTTACTGTGAATCTAGGAAACTGGCCATAAACAGTATTTTGTGACCTCTCAGCAGGTAAGTCAACTCTGACAATTACATGTGAACCTTCTCTCCAAAGGAGAAATAGCTGTGAGGAAGCTCCTCTGAAGATCAAAGGGGTAATTCTGACCTGCCATAAAGTAGGCTCACTAATTGAAAAAAAAAAAGTATTTTTTTTTTTAAAGTGGGGTGTTCAGCAAATGTGCAGATGCCTGTGAATACCAATCAGTATACAGGAATTTGAGTGAACTCACAGCCAGCATCACCTCAGCGTTGTGACCTCACAAGCTGGGTGGGACCCTTTTTTTCCATGATAGATATAGTCAAAGCTGGGGGGGGGGGCTGCTTTTTATTTCTGGACTCCTGAAAGAACACATTCTCAAGAAACCCTTCTAATAAAGTTAGGTAATTCAACCACTTCTATTGACTAAATGAAACCTGGGTAGGATTAGTTACTCAGTATAAGGCAGTTTGTTTATAATTGTCCATTTAATGTTTATGACTGTAATCTAAATGTTATACGTTCTGTGTTTTGTATTTCATTTACTACTTTTAATTTTTAGTAAACTTTGTTTCCTTGAAATCCTGTCAGAGCCTTTTCTTCATTTTGAGTATGAATGCTGGGACAGTGTTGATAATTCTGACAGAACTGTTAAGCGCTTACAGTGCATTACCATATGCACCAAGGTAAGAAAAGTACCTATCCGTAGATCTCAATTGAGTTGGAAGGGGGATTGTGAACCAGATTGTGTGCCCACTGGATTAAGTATTGCACTGCATTTCCCTGAAGAGGGTGTGATATTTGAACCTGTTAACCATGTGTGCTAGCAAAAAAGGGTTCATATTTGGCCCCATGGCTTGGGATTGCTAGTTGTTCGGACCCAAAACAGGCAGGAGGGTTACCCTGTTTGTCTCCTGTTCACATATTGCATTTCGAGGTTTGGCATTGTGGGAGTAGAGGGCCTGACCCCCAGAGTGCGTTTGTGACACATGTAAGTTTCTCCCCACCAGATTTTTCAGAAGGAAGGTAATGCTGACTATCAAGTTTCGATTAGGTACATGTAAAGTTATTACTGTTCATATTCTGTAATACCAAAAAAACATGAGTAAGCATAATTTTATCTGCTCTACTTTTAGCCCAACGTGATTATCTGTTATCTACATTGTTTGTTTTTGTAGAGAAATTCTTTGGAGTCCATCAGTTTTTAGTGATTTGTGAGCATAAGTAAGGGAGACACGTTAGGCCGATAGCCCTTAGTAGACATTGATGCCTAACGACAGTCCATGACGCATATGTGCCATTTGTTGCATCACTGTCTGATAGTAGCTACACAATGTTTGCGCCCTTGTTGATATAACTATTAAGAGCGTCCTGAAATTATTACTGATTAACTGTTGGCCAATATCTAACTTGTTGCTATCTCTGACAGGGTTGGTCATTGTATATTGGGTGATGTATACAAAATTCAATAAATAAAAAGATTTAAAAAGTTCACACTTTTCTTCTCCTTCTGTACGGTGCAATAATAGCGAAAATTGTAGCCATCAGAGGGTCAGTCCTTGGGAATGATTGCCCTGGACACTGTTCATAGTGACCTTGGCAAACGACCGCAGTCTGTGCATATGGTTCCTAGTGCCATTATTCCCTCATATACCCTCCAGCACCTCCCATTATCACTGCAATCAAGGTTGTTTGTCCAGGTTTAGCTAAGAAATGGAATGTTCACACATTACGCAGAGAGCCTGCAATTGAGCAAACCCCAAACCAGAAATTAAAAACTGCTGTTTAGCAGTTGACGTGGCCAGTTCAGACAACCTGATGGTTCCTTAAGTGCACAGTGTCACAAATGCACTCAGCAGGTCAGGCCCTCTGTTTCCACAGTGCCAGCCTCCGAGCGCAATAGTATGAACAGATAACAGACAGGGTAACCCTCCTGTCTGCTTTTGGGTCCAAATCACCTTTAGTCTCAAGTTCTGGGGGGATTCAAACTGTGAATCTTATGCTAGCGTACCCAATGTAGAGGCTCAGATAAGTACCCCCTTCGGGGGATTGCTGTACAATCTTTCGCCAGGGCACCAAGCCAGGCTTCCAAAATGAACCCATAAAACTCTATAAAAGACCTTAGGTATATTTTTATCTTTTCCCAGTTTAATAACACCATCAAGCTTTTGAACAGTTTTTGTGAGTCTTAACTTTCTATACGTCACATGCAAAAAAGAACTGGCAGACACCCCAGACAGTCATTTTGGAAAAAAAGATACTTTACTACAAGATGATAAAAATATGAAAAATGTAAACACAGAACAATACATCAAAGAGCATACAATCACATAAAAGAACAAGGGAAGATTAAAAACCAAAAACTCCTACCACGATACAATTAGACTTTTTCTAATGTATTACCTTTGTAGTGCTAATAGATCAGTGATCTGTCTTTCTTGAGTCTCAAAATATGTCTAAACAGTTCAGAGACAGTATAGTTTAAACTCTGTCTCTCCACACCCCTTCTGTGAGTCATCTAGCTCCTCCTTTTAGAATATATAAAAAACACAAACATGATGTCCTATCAGGAGGTATATTAAATAAGGTGACATAAGCAAAAATTCCATTTCCTAGATACGACTCCTTAATTAAACATTTTCTCTTTGCTCTTGTGTGGTTTCCTGTTCCCAAGGCAGATTCAAAAGGTTGTGCAACTTTTTTAACACCAGGTTGGTATAAAAATTCTTCCTCTTAAGACGTCATAAAGGTTTATTAGACTCATCCCCTGGCAGACTCATAAAGTCACATTTCGTTTCCACTTCAAACAGCCTAGGCATATCATTAAAAGGTAATAACATGCCATTCTGAAGTATGTCAGTTAATTAAATGGTTCCTGCTTCACTGAAACCTGCGAGGGGGGGGTCACCCATGAGCACATGCTGTCTTATGTGAGACAATCACCTACTATATTTTTATATTACAAATATCATACCACAATCATAACCAGCTGGCCAAGTGTCACAATCCTCGCCACCTAAACTGAATTTGGGGTCTCTGTCCCCTGCATGGGATGAGCTTTCCAAATTAGTTCACTCCTCATATAAATGCGACAAGCCATCTGTGTTCTGACTGGTCACTCCAGCCCTATGTAAGATAGCCATGTCATATCCTTGCAAGGCAAGACTCCATCTTAATAGTCTACCATTAGCTTTTCCCAATTGTGTCAGCCAAACCAGGGGGTTGTGGTCAGTTTGTACCTCAAAATGCTGCCCATATAAGTATGGCTCTAACTTCTCTAGGGCCCACACTATGGCAGGACACTCTTTTTCCACAGTAGAGTAAATCTGCTCCCTGGGAAGTAACTTTTTACTCAGGTACACTACAGGGTGATTTTTTCCCTTGGTTGGATGTTTGACCTAGTACTGTCCCAATACCCACGCCTGAGGCGTCAGTTTGGACTATAAAGGGTCTGCTATAGTCAGGACTTGTCAATACAGGAGCACTGCACAGTGCCTCCTTCAGTCTGGTAAAGGCTTTTTCACAGGCTGGTTCCCAGGTAATTTCCTTAGGCATATTTTTCTTTATCAGGTCAGATGGGGAGCAGCCAGAGCACTATAATTGAGTACAAATTTCCTATAGTACCCTGCTGTCCCCAGAAAACTCCTGACCTGCTTCTCTATTTCTGGTCTGGGCCATGCCTCGATCACCTCTCTTTTTACTTGGTTAGGACGGAGCTGTCCCAGCCTACAACATGCCCGAGGTATGCCACTTCAGCCCATGGCCACCTGGCACTTCTCAGCTTTGACAGTGAGTTCGGCCCTCTGTATCCTGCCCAGCACTTCCCTAAGGTGGGACAAGTGTTCCTCCCAGCTGGCACTAAAGATGGCAATGTCATCCAGGTACGCCACAACATACTCCTCAGCACCATTTAACACCTGGTTCACCAACCTTTGAAAAGTGGCCGGGCGTTCTTCATTCCGAAAGGCATTACTTTAAATTCAAATAAACCTATCGGAATGATGAAGGCTGACCTCTCCCTAGCTCTGTCAGTTAACTCTACCTGACAATACCCCTTTGTCAGGTCAATAGTCATAAGGTAGGTCACCCCTCCCAACTTGTCCAGGAGTTCGTCCGTCCGGGGCATCGGGTGGGCGTCTAACTTTGTGACTGCATTCAGTCCACAATAGTCCACATAGAAACAAGTAGAGCCATCTGGCTTGGGCACAAGGACCAAGGGTGAGGCCCAGGGGCTGTGGGATCTCTGGATTAATCCTAAATCCAGCATTTCCTCCACCTCCCTCCTAATGTCCTTTTGGACAGCCTCCAACACCCAATATGTTGTCCGCCGTATGGGCATCTGTGTCCCTGTCTCCACATCATGCGTCGCTAAGGGGTTAGTCCAGGTCTGGCACTAAACAGTGGGGCAAAGTCTGCTAAAACCTCCCTTACTTCCTGGATCTTGTCCGGTGCCAGCTGGGGTGACAGTTTAACTGCCTCCACAGAGGACTCCTGCTTGCTTTCTTCCAGCAAGTCCAGAAGGGGGTCTCCTTCGTCCGTCCCCTCCCCAGGGCTACATACTGCAAACACCATGTCAGCCCTATTAGCATATGGCTTCATCATACTGACATGGTACATTCTTTCTGTATGTCTTCTGTCAGGTAACTATGATATAGTTCACGTCATTTACCTTTCTAACTACTTTGTACGGTCCTACCCACTCAGCCTGCAGTTTATCGTTCCGGACCGGAATAAGGACCATGACTTCCTGACCCATCGTGTATGAGCAAGCTCTGGCTTGTATCACACTTTTTGTTTCTATTGGGAAGCTGCCAGGTTGTTCTGGGCTGTCCCCATAAGCTCCTTCAGCCTTTCCCTAAACCTAAGGACATAATCCACTATGGGAGTTCCCTGGGCGGCGTGCTTGCCTTCCCAGTCCTCCCGGATCAAGTCTTGGGGCCCACATACCCGGCGCCCATATAAGATCTCGAAGGGGGAAAATCCTGTAGACTCTTGGGGCGCCTCCCTGTATGCAAACAACAGGCGGGGAAGGTATTTCTCCCAGTCCCTCCCATGCTGTTCAGCAAACACTTGGAGCATTGACTTCAGGGTACCGTTAAATATTTCCACAAGCCCACTGGCTTGCGGGTGATAAGGTGTTGTGTGCCTCTACACCACCCCACGCTTCTCCCACAAACATTTCATGAGGTCTGACATGAAGGAACCCCCTCTATCAGTGATAACTGCGGAGGCAGTCTAATGCCCTGGACATGGGCCCTCCCCATTCTGGGCAGTGAGCCTGTGCTGACACCCAGTAACCACTGGATGTCAGTCTACAGCACACTGCACTATCCCTCCCCCTTACAAGGAAGTAGAGCTTTAGGCAGATGCTCAATCCTTCCTCACCCCAGCTGACCCAAGTCTGTTCCCAAACCCAGGTCATTGGCATGGCATGAGGTGTGATGTTCAGTGCCTCAACCCTCAATGACACCGGGCCCTTTTGCTCTGGTTTTGAACAGTCAAATGACACAGCATTAGCGTTACCCTAAGTTCGCCACCAAGGCATGGAAAGACAGTGATAAAGTTAGGGTAGCACCAATGCTGCATTATGTGACTGCTTGAACCCCAAGAAAAAAAACACCACAGATTCACTAAGGCCTAAGGGGACTTCATTCTTTACCCTAACTTTAAATTTCCCAACTTTTAAGGCTGTGTATTTCGGCCCTAACAGGTGCATTAACATTTTTTTTTTTTTTCAATAAACTTCCTCTAAACTCTTCCCTAAGCTTGGTGCCCATCGACAGGCTTGTCTCCCTGATACTGCCTTCTGCCAGACACAAAAATCATCCAGAAAAACTTTACCAATCTTGGACTGCAGTAACACTGTCTACAGTGCAGTTGCAAAGTCCACTCTGTCAGCTAGACTCCCACTATCACGTTTCTGCCACTTTACTCTGCACAGTAACCTCCCCAGCAAATGCACCGCTGTGATTTCTTATTCCTCTCTGGGTTGGCCATCCCTGGAGGGTCACTGTCACTTCACTCTGCTCTTCTGATCTTCAGGATCCACTCTCCCAGATTACCTCTCCTCCTTCCACACCCTCTATCTCCTAAGACACTCTCACCTGTGCTTCTTTCTTACTCCTAGACGTCAGTCACATTCCCCTGCGACCCCCTCCCTCCCACTGGAACTCCCTTCACCCTCCCGTCCTTCATCTCACGCTAGACCTTGAAAAGGCAGACCGAGGACTTGCTTCGCACTACCTGTGCCTGTTCCCATCCTGCGTAGTATAATGCTTACCATTGGCTTGGCAACGTTTCCCACAGAAACACAAGGACTAAAATGGCAACAACATAAGATCCAATGCATTTACTTCCACAGTGCTAGAATTCTGGCAGGCAATTTTTTCTGTGGGGCAAAAACAGTCATGATTAGCACAACATGGTATTGCTATTCTAGTCCTTTGATTTGTGAGTTTCCCCAAGCTCTTGTCTCATGCCTTCCTGTTTTGGCTGATGCCGCATCCCCCTGCACCTGTCCATGATCGTATCACGTTACTTTTAATGGACTTTATAAAACTGTCTGAAAAAAGTCAGAATTTTCCAAACCTCATTGGTTAAAAGTCATCATGTGCCCATTGATTAATCCCCAGTAAACCCACAGCTGCCTTGCTGAACTACAACTTCTGACTGACAACAATGTAAAGTGACCTAGTCAGATCACTCCACCAGAGAGATATGTAAAAAACTACGACTAGAGATGTGAATTTCACCTGCAAATAACTGAATTTCACCCATAAAAAGCTAAATTCTGCCGTTTGTGGGCACATCTCCATCATCTATGGATGAAATTCACCACATCTCTAACTACAACTTTAGCATCCTCATTAGGACAAATCCACCTAGTGGAGAACTACAACTACGGCATCCTCACTAGGACAAACCCATTAGGCAGAAAAACTATTTTATTACAAATGCATGTAGACAGTGGGTTTTTTTCAGTATTTATTTAGGTAAACCTCTAACATAAAGTTGCCTATTTTATAAGTGAATTAACTCACTCCAGGGCATGGGTTTACTGAACATAAATCCACACCTGGGTGGATGAGGTCACTTGGCGTGCGACCTCATGCCTCACAACACCCCGGCATTGATTAATGCTCAGTAAACCCATGCCCTGTCGTGGGTTAATCCTTATTTTATTATTCTGGTCCCTACCATCCACCTTGTTATTGTAAAACTTGCTTGCCTTTAGTCAGTGCTCTAACTTGTTTGTTGATTTGCAGAATCTGCATATTATACTTCCATTTTTTTTTTTGCTTCTTTGACAATTGTTCATTCATAGTTGTAATCTCATCTCCCAGATATCCCACTCCCTCATGATATGCCTAGTAATAAATTGCTTGCAGCTCAGCATGCCATCCTCACCAAACCTTTCAAATAAATAAATATTTATACAAATACTGACTGAAGTTGAGAGATATATATGCTGCTTGAAGCCAAAGTTTTTCCAGAGGGGTCAATATTTTTCCCACTTTATTCCAAATGTGGTCACTATCAGTTTTATTGAACCTTGTTTGTTATTTTAACCATCATTGCTATCCCCCCCACTCACACACACATACACATAAAAGACTCTTCACGCAACTTACTGACTGTGCATATAATATCATTTAAACATATTTTTAAGTAACAGTAAAACTTTATTTTTGGACACCTCATAAACATACACAGGTAGAGAAATGGGCAGATTCAGACTACAAAGACTACTTGGTCTCTCTCAGTTGATATAGTCTATGAGCTAGATTTACAATAGTTGGCCGCAAGCTGCGACAATGGTAGCCTACATCAATGACCCCTACATCCTGGACCCTGCTCTCAATTCAGAATTATACAGGGTCCCAGAGAGTGCATCCTGCGGCTTGTGGCATCAGACCAACAAAGGGCACACCCCCCAAGAATGTCGCAAGTCGTGGGATGGGCGAGTGGCAGATGCGCCCATGGATGTGAGCCTGGCAGTGGGTCGTGCCACCCCACATGCCCAGATACCCAACAGAACTGGTAGAGAAGCCCGCGTGGGTTACTGCCTCCCTCAGTCCTGAACCCCATTTGGCATAACACAGAAGCCCTTATGGGCTATCGGAACCCCCCAACCTGATCCCCAATCATCTTTCCCCGCCCACAAAATGCCATCCTAGTACTGAACTAGACAATATTGTAATCCAACATGCCCAATATAACCCTTGTGGTCTTGTGGCCCCCCACCCAGCAATGCCAGACCACCCTGCCCCCCCCCCACCTATACCCAGCCGGCGACTGACACAGCCCAACTCTCACCACCGCAGCCAGCGCTGACTGACCTTTGCTCTGAGAGCGATCTGTAAATAAATGGCTGAGTGAATGATAGCTGCTGAAATTGTCTTTGGAGAATCCTCTTTCACATTCACTTGTGGAAGAGGAAATGGTGAGCAGCATTTCAATAAGCTTTTGCACAGGACACTTCGTGGATTTTTCTGGTCCATGTTCAACTATTTTCATTTGCAAAACCAGTTGGTACATTGATATGAGAGGTTTGGGTCTGAACTGAGACAGGTATAATTTCAGCTGTGCCCATGCATCTATGGCACAGTCTTTATCCACTTCAGAGAGGTGAGAAGAAAATGGGCTATCTGTGATCAGTTCAGTTAGCTCAGCATTGCCAAATGTTGCTAGATCTTTATTTTCCACAGGTCAGTTGTGAAAATTCAAAACCTGAAGCAAAGACAAAGGTTTTTCTGAGCGAACATCAAATCTGTTGTGGATGTATGTGACAGCGTGTACGATCGATTTGTCCCCGGACATAATGTCGCAGTCAGAACAACGTGAACATTACGTCGTGGGGACAAATGAGAACAGTCGATTTGGTCGCTGACATGTTTCGTTTGCAGACGAAATGTCGCCACACATTACGCGCACCACACAAATTGTTGCACCCAAAATTTCAGCATAGCACGTTCCATGCGCACATTCATAGTTTTCTTTGCTTTGACTCCTTTCTGAATTAAAAGATACAGGACAGCTCTCTCATTTACAGATTCCCCAGTTTTGAGGAGGCTAGCAAGAGAATCTGGACTGCTACATTTCCACAGATACTACTAGGTGCCAACAATAGCAGGCAGTGGTCAGAGAACTTGGCTATTACCCATGAGATCCCATATCTGACCAGAGCTTCAGAGAACATATAAAATACAGCCCTCCCACAAAAGAAGCATTCAAATCAATGTATAACTTATGGAAGTCCGATCTCATAGCTGCTCAAAAAGTAAGAGAGCAGGACAGATTGCAGTTATTCAAATTCCACTCCCAACAATGCCTAAATTCTGATGAGTTTCAATTTCAGTAAAAAGTATGATCATGACCTGTAGGACAGCAGCAGAGTAGCAGCCTGAATTTTGTGAGCGTCTGTATGACTAAGGGTTTGTGACCGGAGCTCCCTTTTTCAATATCGGGAGTCAGAGAAAATATAAAATATAAAATAACCATGTATTTAGAGTTGTAATAGGAGGCTTACACCTGGGGAGGTGGTGATCCCAAGGGACTTAAATCGTCCCCTTTAACGGACAAAAGGTCGCATCATGTGAGGGTCATTGCAGTCACCAGTCTTTGGTCCCAGAAGCTACATTTGCTCCACAACCATTTCTACCGGCGACCACCTTTCATTTCAACATTTTGTCCGGTGCATTTATCACTGTGGCATACTGTCCGTATGCCATGTGACAGTATCATTAACAAATGCATGAAGTTCAGCTTCACTGCCAGGTGTTCCACGTACTTTAGGTTTATCAAACATACGCTGTGCTGCATTCCTGTAATTTTGTGAGATATTTGCCAGGAGTAGTTTTAAGTGCTTCCAGTAGCAGAACTGCTTTTTATGTTGGCTTGCCACGAAGGTGTAAGCCAACATCTTGTGGTAGTTGCAGATTTCGGAGGTGTGTCAGTGTGGGTGAAGACAGGGCATGCTTTAGTAGGTGCGTCCCTCATTTCCCAATAAGCTAGAATGCAGGACCTGACATAAGTATTATTTAAAGTGGACAAAACTTCTAAAGAAAGTGCCACTGCAATCAGAGACAAGCTTGTCATGCAGTGGCACAATAACACGCTTCCCGACGTGCCTGCTTTCCTGGTGAAGCACTGCAATAAACATGGTGGCAGTGTCTGCCGTCTCCTACATGATTCCTATAAAACCAACTTTGGGGGTGCCCAGTTCCCCTGTCGGCATGTTAAATAACCCCCCCCCCCCCAAAGATTGTGTAGCATACTGGGAGCCCACCCAGTGTGACCTATTTACAAAGCCGGCTGCCATCAGCATGCTTCTGCCCCGCCTCACTCCGAGTTGTGTGGCACACTGGGAGCCAACCCAGTGTGCCCAACATTTTTCTCATACCTGAAAAAAAGAAAATGGTCTGCAATGTTTTTATTTATTTTTTTTAATCTGAAATAAAGAAAACGGTCCCTCAGTGTCTCCGGTGCCCCTCCCAACCCAGACCCACCCCTCTGTGCACCCCACCTCCCCACACAACCTCACTCCATAATTACCTGCGGAGGGCCAGCGCTGCGATCTCTGGTGGAGCGGGAACATGTCTGCACTCTTCAAAGCCGACCGCGAACTGAAGAAATGCCGGTAAGCTCTATAATGGCATACTTTTTTTTTTTTTTTTATTAACTTAGGTGGATATCTCATCCATTTTTGGGAATTTTTCCTCCAAATTTTTAACATGGGATGCTTGGGACCCCACCCCATGAACACATGCACTGTCATCTTGTTGCTCAGTCCTGAAATGTCATTTCACATTCACTGTGCAAAATCACCTTTCGGGACCGATTAATGAAACGACAATGCCACTGTTCATGAGGTGGGGTCTCAAAAACCCTATCTTGCAAATTTGGTGGAAAAATTACAAAAAATGACTGTTACGAGCGTGCGTTGAGCAGTTTCCATGTAACTTTGAAATTTTTTAATATTTTCACTCCAGATTTTCAACATTGCCATTTGTTCATGCCTCCTTATGAACAGTACAGCTGTAATTTTTCATATCATGCCCAAAATGTGTTTTCAAGCATGTGGCACACAATGGCATGGTTGCTGTGCGACAGCAATGTTCAGGACACACTAACAAAATCACAGTGACACTGTTCATAAGTAGAGGTCCCAAAATGCCTATGTTGAACATCTGGTTAAAAATTCCCCAAAATAATTGCCTTAAGGGCATGCGTTGCGCAGTTTCTACACACGCTCGTGACGTCACCAATTTTTCACACTGTCACTCCAGATTTTCACCATTGTCATTTTTGTCCACCTCATTATGAACAGTACAGCTGTCATTTTTCACATCCTGCCTGAAATGTGTTTTCGCACATGTGTCGCACAATGGCGCGGTCACTGTGGGAAATCAATGTTTGGGACAGTTTAACAAAAGCACAGTGACACTGTTGATGACTGGAGTTCCCAAAATGCCTATGTTAAAAATTTGGTTAAAAAATCCCCAAAATAATTGCGTTATGGGTGTGTGTTGCACAGTTTCTATACATGCTCATGACTTCACCAATTTTTCATATTTTCACTCCAGATTTTCAACAATGCCATTTTTTTTCATATCTCCTCATTCATGAACAGTGCAGCTGTCATTTTTCACATCCTGCCCGAAATGTGTTTTTGCACCTGTGGCACCAAAATGCACAGTCGCTGTGCAAAATCACCTTTCAGCTAAAGAACACACAGTGCCACTGATCATGAGGTGGGGTCACAAATGGTCCACACTGAAAATTTGGAGTGAAAATACCAACAAATGCCTGGGGCGTTAGAGTTTCCAACCATAATGCCCCACCCTGTAGAGACTGACAGGCGTCAGGGGTGTGACTTGGTGTTGTCGGCTGTAATGCTCACACCATTCCACCCCCACTGTGCAGCCACTGACAGGCATCGAGGTGTGCCTTGGACTCTTCGCCCCAAAGTTCACCCCATTCTCCTATACTGCACCCATGTCAGCATATTTCCTTATGGAATGGGGTGAATGTAAGGCCCGAAGACCTCAAGGCACACCGCAGCTCTTGTCAGTGTCTACAGGGTATGGTGAGGTGAAATGGCATTAGTGTTATGGCCGATGACCCAAAGGCACACCCCAGTGCCTGTCACTCTCTGCAGAGTGGGGCTGGGGTCAGCATCCGTTCACTACTTCACTGCCAATCCTATTGTGCATATCTCTAACTCCTGCACTACCAATGCCAGTGCCAGAAAGCCAACATTTGGCATTGACAAATGCTTGTTTAATATCTTCTGGTATATTGATAATTAAGTAGTCTGCCAACTGGAAAGTTTTGATAATCTAGCAACAATTGGTAAAAATCTAATAAGAAATAAAGGACTTTAACAAAATGCACAGAAGTCCGTTCCTTGTGGTAGCCCTTAGCTCTGTTAGCATCACCTGCCCTGTTCCTATCCACAAATCTGTGCTCAAGATGCATTGCCACAATGTCAAGGTTTTTTTTATAAGGACACAACTGCTCTCTCTTTGCTTGCTAGCCACCTGACTTGCTTTACAGCCATGAAATGTGCAAGATGCTCCTCGAGAACTTCTGCAATTTCTTTAACTTCTCTCCTGCAATTTGGAGACCAAAAATAAAAACTGAAAACATGTTTCAAACAGTGTTCACATTTGATCATGTATTTGAAATGTTTATTTGCATCCAAAGTGGCAAGCTCCAGTTTGTGGGCAACACAATAAATACCAATAACGTCCGCCAAAAGTGATTTCAGTCTAGTAATGACTCCTGTCCATTCACCAAGGTTAACTGATGCACTATCAAAATTAGCACAGACAAGTGCTGGGTGTCTACTCTGTCTTAAGTTCTGGTAATGGCAACTCCACTGATTTTAAAGCTTTCTCTTTTTTTTAATTTTATTCTACTTTTTGCAGCTGCCAGCCACCCGGTACCTCAGTCAGGTCACAGACCTTTGCTTCCACCTCCATATTAGACACACCTTCCTTGATAACCCCTGGCTTACTCCCCAGGGTGGGGCCACAGCACCGACCACCTATACGGTGCTGCAGACGACGGGATAGGTCAAGGAGGCCATCCTGGAAGCTGATTGAAGTCAAGGGCTGATTTCATCTAGGGCGGCCAGTAACTAGGTTTTCTCCTCTGTAGGCAGCGGCGGGAATGTGCAATGATGCCAGCGTCTGTCCCACCTTTCAAGAGTCTTGTTGGTGCTAGTCGCTGTGGTGCCCCCGGCCTCTACCAGGGGTCCATCAAGTACTGGTCACACACTGCACACTCCCCCAGAGGACAGCAGTCCTTGGGACGCTCGATCCTTCTCACCCTGACAGCCCTCCGACGACCCAGGTTCATTCCCAAACTCGGGCTGCCGGCATTGCAAGTTGAAATCCAACCGCTGCACCGACTGGCCCTTGACAACGCTTTCTGAACAGCGTGAAATACAACCTCAGCACTTGCAGTTTCAAGTGGTACCACAGATATTAGGTGTGTGACTGGCGAACAGTTGGCACCTACATATCTCAGGCAGACAATTTCTTGTTCAATAATGGTGTGGTCTCTACTTCTGTCAGCAAGAACGCTCAAAAAGGAGGCATTTTTGACCTTGTCAACTATTGCTGCACATATTATCTTTGCTATGTTGTCTACAAATGGCAGCCTGCTATACTCATGTAGTTGTTGCCAATACAAATCATTTCAAAATTTGAAAAGGTTTCCCATTCTTTGCTACAGAGTATGCTGTGCTAAATAAAATGTTGTATTTCTCAAGTTCCCTGGGTGTCATGTGTCTTTTTTGGAAGGAATGACCCAGAGCAGTTTCTGACAGAAGAATGGGTGGTACTTGTTTCAGAGCTGTATCTTTTAAGTAATGCTTTGTGCAACTGACATGTTCCCTTGTCACATCATGCCTCTTTATGGGGTCTAATTTAAGATCACCTGACCCTTTAACCATGGCAGAATTAGGATCACAGGTTTGGGGGTGGGGCTTACAATACACACAGTACATCACCGTCATTGAAATCCAACCAAAGATATTCTTTTTTCCATTCAGGAAGGAAATTCCAAACCCTTTTTCCTCTGTCATACCTCTGATCCTTGCTAAGGCCATCATCAGAACTTTTAAGTTTTAACACAGAACCGGATGTGGTAGTAATGCTAGAACTTGTTCCACCAGATCAAACTTTAACAAGCTCATTTTGCTATAAGAAACTGCTCTGGGATATCAGGTCAGAAGAGTAATTATAGTTGTTATTTGTGTATTTAGAACATTTTTAATGAGGAAGCATGGAAATACAGACATGTGAAAGAGGCGCTGCTATCTAATGCCTAGTGGCTGTATTATAGGTTAACAAGGGCAGAAGGACAACATGAGACAATAACTGACGCACTCTACGACAACGCGAGTTGACTGACTGTGGTCACACTACATGCAGTAGCTTCTTAGAAATGTGTTTTATTAAACTGTATTGATGACACAACTAAGGGAGAGTGCTTGTGCAAACTTTGTGATTTCAGACACACTGATGAAGGCTTTGCTTCAGCGCAGAAAAATATTTGGTGACTGTACCATGACTTCTGTCTCAAACAAAATAAATCTGACTGTCAGACACACTGATGCAGGCTTTATTCGGCCCAGAAAAATATTTAGCGAGTGTACTTCCGACTTAATATTTGACTGACACTCTGGCACAGGCTTGCTTTAGCCCAGAATAATTAGTGACTGTAAGTCAATGGTCTAAGAGTCACTCTGTCAAACTTCAAAGCTGAAGTTACTGACTGAAAGTCCTGGCACCAGCAACCCAAGAACAGATTAAGTTTATCTTCATTAAGTAAAGCTGCTTGCTGTAAAGCACAGAAAAACTTTGATTACAAAGCACAAGGTTTGATAAAGTGACCACAGACAAGGACTTAGTGTATATTCTTTTATGAAGCCCACTGTAATTCTGAGACCAGCTGAAAACTGACCATAATGATCAAAAGGCTTGATAATTGATCACACACACTCTCTGTATATTTTTCATGCAGCCAGGGAGTTGACCAGCTTAAACTACCCCTAAATGGTACCTGAGGACTGAAGAAGGGCAGATGTGATTCCACTTCACAAGAGGGAGCAAGGCAGAGGCAGGAAAGTACAGACCTGTTAGTTTGACCTCAGTGGTAGGGAAAATGATGGAATCACTTCTGAAGGAAAGAAGTGTTGAGTACCTAGAGGCCAGTAGGGCACAGGACCCAAGGTAGCATGGATTCACAGTGGGAAAGTCATGTCAAATGAATCTAATAGATGTCTTTGACTGGGTGACCAAAGTAGTAGACCACAGAGGAGCTGTGGACATGACCTACTTAGACTTTAGCAAAGTATTTGACACAATCCCACACGAAAGATAAATATACAAGTTAGACAGCCTCGGAGTGGGTCCCAGGGTGGTAGCCTGGGTAAAAAATTGGCTAGACAACAGGACGCAGAGGGTAATAGTAAACGGAGTCCACTCTGAAGAAAGGGGGTTACTAGCAGTGTACCATAGGGTTCAGTACTTTGACCGGCCCTCCTTAATTTCTTTATGACATTACAGAGGGACTGGAAGGAAAGGTATGTCTCTTTGCAGACAACACAAAGATCTGCAACAGGGTTGATGTACAAGGTTAGGTGGAATGGATGAGAAGGGACTTGGCAGGGTTGGAGGAATGGTCAAATGTATGGCAGCCTAGATTCGACACAAGGAAGTGCAAAGTAATGCACCTGGGAAACAAAAACCCAGGGGAAAAGTACACAATGGGGGGCAAGATACTAACAACAAAAATGGAAAGGGACCTGGGGGTAGTCATATCAGACAACCTAAAGGTGGGCAAGCAATGTGAGAAGGCAATAAGGAGGGCTGGGGGCATACTGATGTAACCCCTAGATGGCGCTATCCCAGGGGCTACTACCCCTGCCTGATTTGCCACTAACAGGTTGAGGGGCCTGGATCCGATGGCGGGTGCCTCCACCCAGAGGTCAGGGTTTGCAATAGTTAAACTAACTTGGTCACAGCCCTCTGGGACACTGCAACCCCCCTTTCTTCCCACTAGTGGCCCACACAGTATATCAGAATTACCTTCACAGTATACACTTACCCCGAGGTCTGGTTCAGGCACTGGGACCCCCTGTAAAATAAGAAGATACAGTGCAACAATCACAGTACAATATTTGAACATAGACAAATACCTCAGGCAGTATAACTTTGCTGAAACAAGCAGCTCTGATTTATTTAGGGGGATATAACAAGGACAGGGGGAAATCAGGTTAATTAGCTTATCACTTTACTCATCTACCTATGGCTCTGTGCACAGGCCTATCCATACCAGTTACTGTCCCTGGGTACCCAAGTCCTAGTGGCTAGTCCAAACCGTGGCAGCTGGTAGGGGCCCTTTCACACAGAGAAAAGAAAAATTAGTTAAACAGTCAGCAGTACAGTAATTCCATTTGGATTTAATGTGGCAATTCAACAGGGAGCGACCCTGAATTAGTACTCATGACCTCCAAACAAGATAGGGTCCTTCAACATCAGCAGGGCTACTCTTGAGCTCCACGAGACTCCTCATACATTTATATGACAAACTGCAACAGGCAAAAGTCCTTTAATGGCAGCAGGATTCACTTGAGCTACACAAGCCTCCTCACACATTTATATGGTAAACAGTAACAGGCAAAAGTCCTTTAATGGCAGCAGGATTCACTTGAGCTACACAAGCCTCCTTACACATTTATATGGCAAAAAGAAAGCACCACACCAGGCAGACCGCCCCCCCCATCCCGACCGCAACCACTGCACAACACCTGGGAGAACACACAGCAGACCCAGCCCCCGACAGACCGAGCACAACCCAGCAACCTCTCCAGTCCTCCAAAGGGCGAGCCCGGCCTCCACCCTTCAGATATCCCTTGATTCTCTTCACAGGACGGACTCAGTCCCAACAAGCAGCCACACAAGCTGCAGACCAGAACTCCGGCCCCCACACACACCTCCCGACTAAAACTGCACACCGAAAAAGGCACAGGGCTCCTTCCCTCTTCACTGCCAGAGCTCAAATGAAACTCCAGCAGACAAAACCGGGCACTTCCTTTGAGTTCCTCCCAGTTTTTGGCTGGATTGGCTGTCACTCACAATAGACTGCCCCTGTTGGTCCAAAAAGGCACCGAAGTCCAAACTACATCTCCCAGAGTCACTGCCCATACAAACTAATTATGTCTGCAAGCAGACAGCTCTTAAAGAGACAGTACCAGAGGCTCTAAAAACACTCACTGATAAATGGCTTAAACGCCAAACACCATTCAGGCTTGGAGCATTCAAGCAAGCTCCTGGAAGTCTTTTGGGAACCCCCATTTGCAGGGGGGTTACACTGAGATGTATAGAGAGAGGCATCACCAGTAGAAAACAAGAAGTTGCTAGCCCTCTGTACAGACAGTTAGCGAGACCCCAACTGGAGTACTGAGTGCAGTCCTGGAGACCCCTTCTCTGCAAGGACATAGACAGGATGGAGGCTGTCCAGGGGAGGGCAACTAAAATAGTGCAGGGTCTGTGCCAGAAATCATACAAAGTGAGACTAGATAAGCTTAGTATGTAAACCCTCGAGGAAAGGAGGGAGAGGAGGGACATGATAGAAACTTTCAAGTACCTCAAAGGAATCAACAAAGGCCAAGAGGGTAGCATCTTTCAGAAAAACAGAAGTGCAAGAACAAGGGGACACAATCTGAAGATAGAGGGAGGACGGCTCAGGGGCAATGTGAGGAAGTATTTTTTCACAGAGGAGGTTGTGGATGCATGGAACGCCTTCCTGAGAGGTCATGGAGTTAAAAACAATGGGGGAAATCAAGAATGCATGGGACAGACAAAAGGCAATTCTAGTGGGGGGGGTAGGAGGAAGTAGGCTGTTGGTTAACTAGGATCTGCAGCTTATCTAGTAGGTAGGAAAATGAACAGACTAGGTGGGCCAAGCAGTCCTGATCTGCCATCAAATTCTATGTGTCTATGATCTGTAGTGGTCCCAGACAAGGACTTTATGTAGCCCAGCGGCAAGTCTGACCAGCTGAAAACTGTCCCAAATCAGATGATCTCAGACGTGGTCACACATAAATGTATGTTTTTTTTTGTGCAGCCAGTGAGTTTGACCAGCTTAAAATTGCCCTTTAGTGCTGATGTCTATAAAGACTTAGTGGTCACAGACAACGACTGTAATATTGTTTACTTTTTTACAGCCATAGTCTGATCAGCAGAAATTTAATTTGACCTTAAATAAATAATCAGCTAAGAAGTGGTACTGACTGTCCTATTTTATTATGCCCCCAACATTTAGGTTTTAAATCTTGTGCAAATAAGGTCCAGTTCGCAAACTGCAGCCAAGGCTCAAAAATCACCCCCCTGCTCTCCTGCATTGCAGCAGTCTGCCCAGAATCTGTTCAAACTTAAAATAAAGAAATAAATGTGTCCCCAGACAAATTCCCTGAACAAAAGTAGCCCCCAAGTTGTTTGTTAGTTAGAGAGAGGGCTTCCAACATTTAAAAATTCAAATTTGGTGATCATCTAAATATCAGTGCTCTGGGTCGCACAGCATGTCCGTACTGCTCAAGATGCAGCTCGAGAGTGATGGCACATTAGAAAATCACTGACACAGGCGCAGATCAGTCACAGACCACATGATCACAGTTTGGTCACACATGTGATCACTCCCTATGTCTGATCTCACTTACTTGCCATCACTCTGCAAGACCTGCTGTGCTGCTGAGTCCTGCATGGAAACGCCCGAATTCAGCAGGGTTCTCCAATACCACCGAAATCCTGCCCTGTCTTGCTTGAGCTCCGCAGTCAGAAAATGAACATTCCCTACCTCCCCACCACCTCAGAGTGTTCTTGAGGAGGAGTTCAACAAAAGGAGAGGTAAGCACACTCAGGGGGGAGTGCCGGAGTGCCACAGAGAAGACGCACTGCGCATGTGCAACAGCAGGAAGCTCAGCAAGTCTGTCACACTTCACAGCAGTGTGAAGTTCAAGTCCTGCTGCTGAACACATACGTCCTGGACATCGGACTTGGAGATTTTTCATCCCCTGGTACTATATATTTTTTTTTTCTGCATCCAGTTACTTTTCATTACAATACTATTTTGAAGCCAAAAGAAGTGACCATACTTTTTTCTTGAGGAAAAAAATGACAATAAAACATTTCACGATACTTAAATTCTTGTAGACATGGAAAAGTTCATCAGCAAATCAAAGCTGAAGACAACTGAATCTTTAAATTCTAGAAAACATAGGGTCAGACTTTTGCCAAGCTTTGCTGCAGTGCTGCTTTATGATGCACAGTGAAAAATGTTAAGTATCTGTTAATGGTTATAATGGCCATACTTTACACCTCCCAGCTTCGCTACTTTTACATACAATAAAAGTACTGACAACAGAACTGGTCTGTAACTTGGTCATGCAGCTGAAACAACGAATTACTGTAGAACTGACTATAATCACTGTCGCCAGATTTCAGGGCCGCTACCACACCTGCATATTCACATCCATTTGAAATAACACATCATGAAAACATAGAAATTGTCGGCAGATAAGGACCACTAGGCCTATCCAATCCGCCTGTAGGCCCTATTCATTGTATGTGGCAGCTGACCCTATGTGATCAATGACTTTTCATCACTCCTTCCCCTCTCAGGCTTCCCTTGTGCCTGTCCCAAGCATGCTTAAACCCCTCCACTGTGTTTGCCCTCACTATCTCCTGTGGCAGACTATTCCAAGTGTCAACTACCCTTTCTATGTAGAAAAACTTCCTCACATTACCTCTTAATCTACCCCCTTCCAATTTCATATTGTGTCCACTTCTAGTACTTTTTCTACATTGGAAAAGGTCCCCTGCCTGTACCTTGTTTATGCCCTTGAGGTACTTGAAAGTTTCAGTCATGTCCCCCCGCTGTATCTTCTCCTCTAGTGAGTACATATTGAGGTCCCTTAGTCTCTCCTCATATGTTGTGCGATACTGTAAAGTACAATACCACTCTATATGCTATCAACACTGTCAGGGTGCAAACAATTAACCAACTTGGCAATCCAGTATATGACTGACTGACTCCCTACATTCATGGCTGTTATACAGTCAGTCTGCTACTTCATCTGTACTTGTTTGTAACTGCGTTGCTTCCTGCTCCACATTTCATCTCCCTCAGCAGGTCTCTTCTAAAATGAATAAATTCATCAAAGCAGAAGAGGAAGTACCCCCTTGAGACAAACGCCGTAGATAGTGATGATTTAGCTGGTAGCATGGCGTTGAGCAACATGTAGCTACTTCAGTTGTTACAGTTAGCAGCCGCTGCTCCACCACCAGCTAAACAAAGCAGACTATCAACTTATGCCAACTATACACCTGAAATTTGTTTTCAGCTGAGCAAGTATGGGCAGTTAATAAAGTGTTTAAGGACCTTCTGAAAAGCAACTTTACCTCATGTTATGCTGGTCTCATGTCTCATAAACTTACAGCAGGGGCTGACGACCTGAATACTGATCTGAGACTGCTAACGTTAAAGGAACACCACTCTCAGTGGCTTTAGGCAAGCTTCGAAGCATTACAAGCCTATCGGGATGACACTGTTCGTGGATTCAGATAAGATGGAATCCTGAATGCCCACTTAAATTGTCTGAATCTGGTATGTTTGTTTTTATTTTATTCAACAGTGTACTGTGCTCAATAAGTATTTTATCAGTTAGCCCCTTCCTGTTTTTAAAGTTGATCCATTTATTTATGTCTTACAGAGCATGCCAAAATACACAGAGCAAGATGGGGAGAAATAGGAAGGGAGTATTTTAAAATGCCGAAACTTGCCCGGCCCGGTGGCACTGAGGGTTGAGGCGCTGGACGCTACACCTCGCTCCACGCCAGCGACCTGGGTTTGGGAAAAAGCCCGGGTCGTCGGGGGTTGGCAGGGGCGGACTAGGATTGGGCATCCGAAGACAGCTCTCCTAGTCTGGGGGAAAAGGGGTGGTTGTACACCGCGCTCTGGTGGTCCCTGGGGACGCCCGGAGGTACTGCAGAGGCGCGGGTGCCGAAGTGGGAGGGGGGCACGGCAGACGTCTGCACACTAGTGCACAGACGTCATTGCACGTCCATGCCCCCATTGGGGAAGAACAAGCAAAAATGCAGTGTAAGTCCGTGGCAGCTTGATGGCCGCAGTTCACCAGTCCGACGATGTCTGGAGGCCGTGCGCCGGTAGTGGGTCCTCACTGGGCATGGGGGCTTAGGGGGAACCCCTCTCAATGGTGTAGCTGCCTATGCCAGCTGGGCACAACAGCTTCAGGGTCGACGGTGGATGAGCAGTGGCTGGAGATTGGCAGAATTGTGGCTGCAGGTGAGAAAGTATTCAATGGTAAAAAATAAAATGATACTCAGAATACCGACACCCAGGATCCTGAGCTCGACATCCCACTATACCATTAACCCAATGGACCAACATCCCGATGAACAAAAGCCCAACTCCCGAACTTGCCATGATGCAGAGTTATTATATTATTTTAGGGGGTGCGGGAGTGAATCCCTCCATGATGGGGGGTGCAGGTGGTGGAGCCCACCCACCCACCTACACACATGGCATAAGTGCAGTGTCGAGCTTGCGTCCATCAGAGTGGTGGCCTACCTGGAAATGGCAAAACGGGATGTCGGTCTTGGGATTGTAAGCATTGGGATGTCGACTGTTGGATTTCATCATATATCCAATAGGGCTGTGCTGGAACAGCTCTTTTTTTTTTGTTCCTTGCTTCCTCTTTTGGCAATACCATGAAGCAGACATACAAAAGTTTATTTAGTTAGTTTTTTTGTTAGTCCTTTTTTCTTTTCAGGGACTCTGCCGGCGTGTATCTGACGTCCCCTGCACTGGCCCCGCCAGGTATGAGACAACCTTCCCCTTATTCCCCCACAAATTACTCTTCATCGCAGGGGTTGGGGAGTGCCTCAACCCACCAGATCTTATCCAGCTCTGGGAAGGTGTCTTCCCAGGGAGCGCTGTTGGGGACAATCATCATCCTTTCATGCAGCAGAAGTCCCTTGTTTTCCCATTTTCTCCCCTCGGGGATGGAGCATGCACTGATAGCAGAGGCAGGGCTCCTCCAGGCATCTGCCCAATCCCCACCCACATCTTTAGCATCAATGTGTCGCCCCCTAGCCTCCACTTGGAGCCAGACATTCGCCGATGGCTGGTACCCCCCTCCCCAGAGAAAGAGAGCAGTCCTTGCAGCGCTCAATCCTTCTCCATCCCTGCTGAACCCAGCAGCCCACATTTGTTACCAAACATGGGTCACTGGCATGGCACAAGGTGTGGCGTCCAGTGCCTCAACCCTCAGCGCCACCAGGCTGGCTATTTTAGTTTTATCTTTTTAATTTGCTGGATTAAAATAAAATATTCTATAACTAGTTATATTATGCCTCTGCATTTTCACCATTCTCCCCTACCCAAAGCAGAAAAGTTGAAAATGCCATCATTGTAGCTTGTTCTTTTTTTTTCTTTTCTTTCTTTTTTATCCCACCTACGTCCCTACCAGAGCTGCCCCATCAGGAGACGCCGATGAAACCCATCCCTGCCACTGTCTTTCCTGCTGTTCGGTTCCCTCCATCCTGCCATGGATTGCCCCCCAGGTGGGGTCGGGATGGGCAGGACACCCCTGTATCTCAGTGTCTCGTCAGGTCCCTGAGACAGCAGCAGACAGTGGCACATCAGGACAAGGCTCAGCTCTCCATCTTCCCAGCTCCGGAGGGTGATTTTCCCTTTTTCCTGTGCAAACGCTGCATGCCCAGATGTCAATGCACGAACGCCGATGTCCACAGTGTCCGCCCCCAATGGTGCAACCCCCGGAGCTGACTGGTCCACAGACCTTCACCTGTGGCCACTCAAACCCCTGAGGCGCGACGTGCCGGCATGCCCCCAGCCTCCGCCAGGGGTCAGCACACGCCAGGTTGAAACCCATCCCACCCCCGGAGAAGGCGAGCTGTCGTTGGACTCTCCAGCCTATCTCCCCCCAGCTGACCCCCGGCGGCCCGAGTCTGCTTCCAAACCTGGGTCGCCAGCATGGTGCAAGGTGTGGCGTCCAGTGCCTCAACCCTCACTGCCACCAGGTCGGGCCCATTGTAGCTTGTTCAATGACAAGATGGCACAAAATAAAGATAGCGGGTTCATGGAAGGCAATCGGCTGGTAGATAGCAGGTACTTACAAAAGCTTACGACAACAAAAGATGCAGTGGTGTTCTTTGTTATTTATACCTTGTGAGGTAGCAGCGTTAATGGCTGATAATTGGCAGCACTTTTTAACAGCTCCTTAGTGGCATTAGCAACCTTTTGGCACATTGCTGAATGAGCACTTTATATAATGTAGTGATTTTCTTTTTATAATCATGGTCCATTTAAATTTGCTGATATACTGAAATAGTGAATATAGCAGAAATAAACAGACCACAATTATAATTTACTCTACAATGTACGACACAATCTGTTTTAAGAGTATGTAAGCACTCGAAATGGTTCAAAAACCTATCTCTGAGTAAAACTGGATAATTGCATAGGGACCCTGAAAACTTGATCATCAGGGAAAAGAACTGTCAGGCAGCAACCCTAATTATTCTCTATATAGTGTATTTGGTTAGGGCTCATTCTGCATTGAAATCAGTGGCTGCCATGCAGTGGCTGGTCAAAAGTTGTGCACATTCTAAAATGGTTATGCATATTCTAAAAGTTGTTATGCATGTTCTAAAAATTGTTATGCATATTCTGTAATTATCCATTTTACCTGTGCTGTAGCTCACGCTGTCTCCCTCTGATTTCACTCTCCCTTCATGTCTTCAGTTCAACACAGTGGCTTCACATTTTCACTTTCCGCTCTACTGTAGCTCCCAGTCAGTGAAAACCTGTCTGTAAAAACAAATACCTATCTCCTCTGATTTCAATACAAACAAAAACCCATCTCCTCTGATTTCAAAACAAAACTGTTTCCTGTTAATTTTGCTCTCTCTTCACAGATTCTGTCCCACACAGTGACTCCTCATTTTCACTTTCCACACCATGACCACAGTTTCCCATCAGTGAAAACTTGCCTACGAACAAATATTCTTTTTAAAAATGTATTTGGTTATAAAACAAATGTATCACCAAACACAGGAAAAGAAAAGTTTATGCTATTGTAATCTGTCCTACCGGGTCAGCAAGCTTACCTTGAAGACAATCCTCCACTTAACTGGCAGCCACTGCAGTTTATGCAAAACTGGGATTATATGATTGGGCCACTAAAGACCCATCAATAATCAGGCTGCAGCATTCTGCACCAGCTGCAGTCGACGGAGACTGCCCCCACTGGCCCCGAAGTAAAGAGCAATACACTAATCGAGTCTGGAGGTGACAAAAGCATGCATCAGTGATGGCAGGTCCTCAGGAGGGACTAATGGTTTAATCCAGGTGACATTTCTTAAGTGGTAAAAAAAAAAACTTCCTGACAACGGCTGACATCTGAGTGTCAAGCGTCAGACTGTCGTCTTGGATGACACCCAGATTTCGCACCTTATTCGTCGCCACCAACGGGGTGGATCCTAGGAACAACCCCATTCCTGTTCTGATGGTGAGTACTTCCCTCTGACGAGGCGGCTCAATCACCAACACCTACATTTTGTCTGGGTTTAGACTCAGTCAGTTAGAGGACATCCAGTCCTGGATCTTATTTATTTATTTATTTATTAGCTTTTGGTAACCAGGTAAGTGCGCTAGGCAACAGACCTGCCTATTTTCAGGCACGACCCGGGAGAGCACAGGACATTGGTTACAATATGCAGAAATGCACAGACATAATATAGGTGTACAGGAGCAAAACAAGATATACATTGGGTAGCACAGTAATAGTTGCATAAGGGTACATTTTAGGCATAGATCATAATAAGGATGTAAAATAAAGCAATTAGGGTAACCATAAGACAGCCGAGGACAGTAAAGACATCAAGGTTCATAGCCACCTAGACGAACGTATTGCATGGGAGAACATTAGTGTAGTACTCAGGGTCAGACCCGACAGCCTGCAGTGGGACAAAGCAAATTAAGAGCATTTGCATTGGCCAGAGGCTAGAAGGTGGGTGAACAGCGAGTTTTTGAATTCTCGATGGGAGGCTGAAGTTTTCACCATAAGGGGGAGTGAGTTCCAGAATTTGGGAGCAAAATGGGCAAATGCCTGTTCACCCATTTTTGTCATGCAAGGTCTAGTGGAGAGCATGGGGACAGAGGAAGACCTGAGGTACGGGTGTGTGAGGCAGGAGTCAGGAGGTTGGCAAGATAGACAGGGCAGGGAGATCTAGACAGGGAGTCGATAAAGCAGCCCAGGGAGTAGGCTTGAATATCCTTAGGTGACAGCCAATTTAAGCCAGCGTAAAGGAGACAATGATGGGTAAGACGTGGGGCAGTTAAGGCGAATCTACAGATGTTGTTGTGAACAGTGTCCCATTTGTGAAGTGTAGCAGAGTTTGCAGCAAGAGGAGGGGCACAGCATATTGGAGCTGGGGTAAGAGAATACCTCTGCAAACAGAAAGTCTAGTGGAAGGAGTGAGGAGTGGCGCACGTGATAAGCTCCCCAATTTAGCACTGACGGCACGGCACACCATATTGACATGTTGAGACAGGTCAAGTGTGGGATCCAAAGTGACCCCAAGGTACTTGAAGGACTCAGTGTTTAAGATGAGGGAGCCATCAAGGCATTGAACCCGGAGCCTGTTCGCAGGGGCAGACAGTTTCTTAGAGGATCCGAATAGCATAGCATAGGTTTTTTCTAGGTTCAGGACTTGGTGGTTGCTAGAGAGCCAGGTCTGCAGGAATTGAAAGTCATTAGTGAGAGTGGAGTTGATGGCAGCAACCGATTTTGACCCAGTAGAGAACAAGGTCATTTGCGTACATAAGAGTGCAGCTATGCGGGACATGGTGGGAATATCATTTAGGAAGAGGGAGAAGAGTAGAGGTCCAAGAGTGGACCCTGGGGAACTCCACGGGAGATGTTTAGGGGGGAGGAAAGGGCCTTGTGAAATGCTACTGCCTGAGTCCGATTATCAAGATAGCTATGGAACCAGGAAAGGGCTTGGTCAGATGCTCCAATGGATTGGAGTTTCTTTAGCATGAGAGGATGGTGTACCATGTCGAAGGCTTTAGACAGGTCGATAAAGACGGCCCCAGTGAGTAGGCCACGGTCCATATTATTTCTGATGTCATTTGTAAGTTGTGTAAGTGCAGAGGTGGTACTGTGACCAGGCCGAAACCATGTTGTACGGGGTTTGAAGATTAAACATGTCAAGGTGAGCAGCAAGCTGGCGGTGGACTATTTTTCAAGCAGCTTACTGAGAGTGGTCAGAAGAGATATAGAGGCGGTAGTTGGACATGAGTTTGACATCGCCCTTTTTGTGTATAGGGATGGTTCTGGCAGTTTTCCAGGTGGATGGGACAGTAGACGTACGAATCGAGAGGTTAAAAAGCCAGGTAATAGGTCTGGTCAGCCAAGGTGCATACTGCTTAAGTATGCAAGGATGGATGCCCTCAGGCCCTTGACCCCCGCGTGCCGGAAGGGAGTTAAGTAGCTTGCGAACTTCAAGGTATGTGGTTGGAGCCAGAACAAAAGGGAGGGTGGGAGGGCGAGGAGGAGAAGAGGACAGTCAGGTTGTGGGCTAGTTAGAATAGCGACTGGTGGAGAAGAAAAAGGGCATTGAAGGCGCTAGCAATGGTGTCATGGTTGGTGCAGTGAACACCTTGAATGTTCATGTCAACTGGATTCGGTTGCTTGTCGCTGTCGAGAATGTCCTTAATTTTGGAATCAGTACCTGCGCGATTTGTAGAGGATGTTGGTTAGTAGGTTCCTATAGTAGGTGCTTTTGGCAATACGAATTTGTCGCTTTGCAGTTGCTACGTAATGCACGATAGCCTTCAAAGTCTGCATGGAGGTGGGAGATCTTCCACCTGGACCAAAGTTTATCCCTAGATTTGAGAAGTTGAAGCAGGGGAGTGTTAGCCACTTGGTTACTTTCCTGCCATCCCACGGTGGTGACCGGATGTGAAGGTTTTGAAGAGAGAGGAGGACGGAGTTGAAATATTCTGTGGCTATGTTAATGTCCTCTGTTTGGTAGAGAGGGGACCAGTCAACCTGGTTAAGGTCAGTTAAGAAGTCCTCATGACTTAGGCAGGAGAGATTAGGAAAGGTTACAGTTTTAGCAGGGAGGGGAGGAATGACAGTGTTCCAGACACAGTAGATGGGATAGTGGTCACTAATTGTGTCAGGTAGCACACCGGCTGAGGCAACATATTCCGTCCTGTTAGTAAGTATCCAGTCAAGGAGGGTGGCACAGTTGCCCCACGTGAGACCCTTGTGGGTTCATGTATGAGCTGGGATAGATTTGCCTTGCTAGCTAAGGAGGATAGGTTAGCTGAGTTTTCTCAGACCAGTCAAGGTTAAAATCACCAAGGCAGAAAATGTCATTCTTGCCTGTAACTGTAGGCAGAAACCCTAGGAGTTCAGTGATGCCTTGTGTAGCATTTTTTGGGGGGATATAAGTACAAAAAATATGGAGTTTCTTTACACCCCCAAGAAGCAGTAGGGAGTGCAGGATTTCACAGTTTGGTAGGAGAGGGTCCTGCAGAAGGGTAATGTTTAGGTGAGTTTTGAAGTAGAGGGCAAGGCCACCTCCCCTTTTAGTGCCAGGACGGTCGATATGAAGCATGCTGTATCCAGGAAAGTGGCACTGAGAGTCAGGCACTATGGGCTTAAGCCAGGTTTCTGTGATGGTGAGGACGTCCGGAACGTTAGTATAGATCCAAGCCTGGAGGTCAGGGAGGTTGGCCATAAGGCTCCTAGCATTCAGGTGGGCGAAAGTTAGTCCATCGGTTTTAGTGAGAGTGGTGGCTGGGGGGGGGGGCAAGGTTATGACAGGACGCAGAGATGGACCAGGGTTGATCTCAATGTCGCCGGACAGTATAAGAGATAGGGTTAGTAACCATAGCGGGGTGATGAGGTACACCCTGACAGACAAGCAGGGTGGCGGCTTCAGATGAAGGTGAAGGTATCTGACTATTGGGCTAATACGCTTGCTGATGAGCGCAGAGGGGGGTAGAGGTAGTGGAGCGGCAGTAGCAAGCATGTTGGAGTAGTACAAGTCAAACTGAGTATAAGTATTGGCAGAAGCTGTTGATGTGTTCAAGCAGTAAAGCTCAAAGAGGATAGGAAGGCAAAGTATTCCCATGAGAGCGCTAGGAGGGGAGGAGGGGACATTTTTGACTAGAGAAAGGAGTGAGGTAGAGAGGAAAGAGGCAGCAGAGGGCTCCTTTAATATAAATCACCAAGTGAAAACAGCTACTAGAGAGCAGTAAAATTTGACAAGTGAGGTATTGGGAGCAAATTGTTCGAACTTAATCAGGCTCCCTCTAGTGGCAAAACAATATAAGGAGCTAATGGAGAAATATCCCGACGGCAGCAAAATATCGCGAGGGCAGAGGCTATTTAAAGTAATACCAGCGAAGGGTGGGGATTTCAAGATAGAACAAAGGTCCTGGGCTTTGAGTGACTCTAAGCTTTTAAATACAGTTACAGGCAAATACAAATAGTTTTAGCTGGTTCGTTTTAAAACTTTCAAAATCAGGCACAAAAGTAACAGTTCTGCTCCGTTTGAGCCTGGGCAGCAACTCAGTGCTACTCTGGCCAGGATTCATGCGCTGAGCAGGGGCTTGTGGCGTTTCAGAAAAGCCAGATGTGTGATGGTGGCAGCAGCCTGGATCAAGGTAGAATTACCTGAAGTGTCTCGGGTTGGGCTTCTGCGGGCAGGGAGGGCTTCAGGGCAGGCCCTCGCGACCTCCGGTCTCCTCGGGGAAGGGGGGTGGTCTCTGGTGTGTATCTTGGATAAGCAGTTGTTAAGACTTCAAGTAGGAAATGAGATAGAGGCAGATTAACTGCACAGGATACAGATCCTGTTTTAATGCAAATTTTCTCTGTAATAAATAATGGAAGAAGTAAAATCAGAAATAGCCAAGGTCAAAATGTTGAACAGGTGGAGACACTCAAATACCTTGGAGTAACTCTGGATGACACCTTATCTTTTGCACCTCACGTTGACAATCTGGTGGCCACAGCTAACACAAGACTGGGTACCTTGTACTGCAACAGGAATAAACCTCACTAGGGATGCTATATACCTTACTGTGGCCAGTTCCATTCTGTCACTTCTGGATTATGGTCTCCCTGTCTATGGTGCTGACTGTGACACAGTGTTAAAGAGCAAAGCTGGTCTGTAATAAGGTGTGCCACTTTTTGAACTTGGTGCAGATAACCACACTCACAGTTGTACCCTCGACAAACTCACTAACTGGCTATTTTTAAGCAGATGACTAAAGTTCCAGACCTATCTGCTAGCCAAAAAGGCAATCCTGGGTCTAACACCCACTTCGATTTAAGAAACTGCTTCTGCACCATCTCCAACCAATACAAAACCAGGTGCATGGCCAGGAGTGCCCTTAAACCTCTTTTTAGACATACTCAGCTGGGCAAACTGTCAATTGCTGTTAGGGCCGCCAACTGATACAACAAAAACAAAAAAAACTGCCTGATACACTACTGAATCTCCCCAAGTTTAATCCGTTTAAGAGATCTTTATGATCTGCCTTTGCAGTCCAATGCAACTGTAACCACTAAACTATTTTATTCAATTTCTCTCCATATATAATCTATGAAGAAGTCAGATGAGGAAGGATCCAGATTCACTTCAGTGCTTTGCAGTACCTGCTCATTGCTGTTTTTGTTTTAAACTTAGATTGTGGGCTTTCAGTGACACTGTAATGTCTTGTTGTCTTTACACAGAATTGTTTTTGGGCTGTTGAAAATGTAAAACACAGTTTGGTGTGCCTGTAGTGGTGGTGTACTCCTTTGCTGTCTTTAATTGCTGCAAAATTTCACCCACCATCCCTTGCCTGCCCCCACTCTTAATTATATGCCCTCCTAAATCTGACTGACAGGAGCTAAGCAGAGAGAATAACAGGGGTTGTGGTGTAAGAGGGGCACAAGGGGGAGGAAGCCCACCCACAGCACAAGTGTTTGACTTTTTTTGTTTTCCTTCTTTAAAGAAACATATCTGAGGATCAGTGGCAGGATTTTTAGGACAGTAAATTTATAAAACGGGAACTAGAAGAACCTCAGTAACAGACAAGTATGGGAATAGCAGTATAAGTGCAGCATAATGACGGGAATGGTGCAATGTAGTGGCTTCGGGGCAGCCATATTCAGGCAGACCTTCTGGACGCAGAGGTGCTCTCTTATCTGCAGGCATCTCTCTGGACTGCGGAATGAGGTAGCCAGACTCAGAGCAAAAGTAAACTGGGTCAGGAGTACCTTCACCCCTATCCAGAGACCACTCAGTCCAATGCCACTGCCTCAAAGGATGCCAGAAACGGGGAGCACTTGGATGACAGTGGGCTCAGGGAGGGTTTGGGTGGTCAGGCAGAGGCACATCCCAGATCCTATTCCACTCCAAAACTCATAATCCGCACTGGCAAACAGGGACAACCAAACACAGGTACCCAGAGAAGTGGAAGGGAAGGATGTGGAGATCAACCAAGGAGGTGACCTCAGTGGGGAGAGCAGTGGACCCTAGAGGAGGAGGAGGAGAAAGTGAATCCTGGTAGGGGACTCTATCATAAGAGGGATCCAGCTAGGAACACAGGAGGGGAGGACAGTGAGGTGAGGTGCCTACCAGGTGCCATGGTATGGAGGGATGGGAAGAAGATCCTGGGAATCACCAGGAAGGCAAGACAGGAGGGTGAGCTGGATGTCATTAGCCACCTAGGCACTAATGACCTGGCAAATGGGGAGCCTAAGGAAGCTCAGGAAGAGTTTAGGAACATACGAAATTTGCTAGCAGATAAAGGCCTAGAGGTCTATCAAGTCTGTTCGAATGTGCAGCTAGCACCCCTTATTCTGCAGCTGCCCCTCCCTTCCACCCTTCCCCTTCATTGACCCTCTCCCTTGTCCTGTCCCATCCCCTTTTGAAGCAGTCCACTGTTCTACTGGATACCACTTCTGCAGGTAACGCATTCCACCCAGCCACCACCCTCTCTGTAAAAAAGTGTCTCCTCATCTCCCTCCTGAACTTTCCTCCCTCCAGTCTCATATCATGGCCCCTGGTGTCCCTCCCCTCCCTTACTTTGAACAGCCCCTCTGTACCTGTCTTGTTTATTCCTTTCATGTACTTAAAGGTTTCAATCATGTCCCTCCGTCCCTCCTCTCCTCCAGTGAGTACATGTTCAACTCCCTCAGCCTCCTCTCGTATGACAAGTCCCCCAGCCCCTTGATCATCTTTGTTGCCCTGCGCTGCACCCCCTCCAGTAACTTAATGTTCCTCTTCAGATATGGGCGCCAGTACTGCACACAGTACTCCAGGTGCGGTCTAAATAATGACCTGTACAGTGGCAGAATCATCTCCTCCCTCCTCGAGGATATACCCCTTACAATACAAGCCAGCATTTTGTTGGCCTTTGCAGCTGCCTTCCTACATTGTGCCGAGTTGTTCATTGACCCTGTAATGAGCATCCCCAGATCCTTCTCCTCCTCTGTCTGGGCTAGCTGCACTCCCCCCAGCTGGTAACTCCTCCTTGGGTTCTTCATCCCAAAATGCAACACCTTGCACTTTTTGGCATTAAACCCCAGTTGCCCAGTGTCTGACCAGGTTTCAAGCTTTGCCAGATCATCCTGCAACCTCTGCCATCACCCTAGGTCATCCACCACCGCTCCTACCTTGGTATGATCAGCAAACAGACTGATCTTGCTCTTGATGTCCAATGATATGTCTGCAATGAATATCCCAAACAACAATGGCTCCAACACAGAGCCCTGTGGAACACCGCTCATCACTACCCTCGGGTGTGAGAGCTCCCCACCCACCAGCACCCTCTCTTGCCTTCCCTGAAGCCAGTTCCCTACTCATCTCACCAGCTTTGCACCTGCCCCTGTGCCTACTAACTTACTTTCCAGCCTTCCATGCGGCACAGAGTTGAATGCCTTACTGGAGTCCAGATACAGGACATCCACTGCATGGCCCCTGTCCAGTTGCCTAGTTACCCAGTCATAGAACTCCACCAGGTTGGTTTGGCAGTATCTGCCCCATATGAAGCCATGCTGTCTGCTGTCCTGTAGTCCTTTGGCCTCTAGGAGGGCCACCAGCCTCTCCTTCAGGATAGTCTCCATTAGCTTACCCACGATGGATGTGAGGCTCACTGGTCTGTAGTTTCCTGGTTCATCCTTGGGGCCACTCTTGTGGAGGGGCACCACATGAGCCATCCTCCAGTCCTGAGGTACACACCTCGAATGTAGTGAGACATTAAATAGGTCTGCCACAGGTCCTGCAAGGACCTCTGCCAGCTCCTTCAGTATCCTGGGGTGGATGCCATCTGGGCCTGGCACCTTATCCACCCTCAGTGCCTTCAAACCCTCCCAAACTCTGCCCTCCATGATTTCCCCATCTGTCACCCTCCCCCTGCTTTCTGCAATTTCTCCCCCTTGTGTGTCACCCCCCTCTTCTCTTTAGTAAATACTGAGCAGAAGTACTCATTTAGTGCTTCTGCCTTATCACACCCTGCTTCCACCAACCCCCCTCCTTCCTAATCCTTACAGCTCCTTTTCTCCCTGATGTATCTAACATAGAAACATAGAATCTGACGGCAGATAAGACCACTTGGCCCACCCAGTCTGCCCATTTTCCTACCTAATGGATAAGCTGCAGATCCTAGTTAACCAGCAGCCTACTTCTTTCTACCCCAACCCCCTTGAATTGCCTTATGGCTGTCCCATGCATGCTTGAATTCAACCACTAGTTTTCACTCCACAACCTCCTCCAGAAGGCCGTTCCATGTATCCACAACCCTCTCTGTGAAAAAATACTTCCTTACATTACCTCTGAGCCACCTCCATCTTCAAATTGTGCCCCCTTGTTCTTGCACACTTCTTTTTTTGAAAAATGCTACCCTCCTGGACTTTATTGATTCCCTTGAGGTACTTGAAAGTTTCTATCATGTCTCACCTCTCCCTCCTTTCCTCGAGGCTATACATATTAAGCTCCTTTAGTCTCTCTTCATATGTCTTCTGGCAGACCCTGCACCATTTTAGTTGCCTCCTCTGGACAGCTTCCATCTTGTCTATGTCCTTGTGGAGACTGGGTCTCCAGAACTGCACACAGTACTCCAGATGGGGTCTCCAGCTGTCTGTACAGAGGATAACAACTTCCTGTTTTCTACTGGTGATGCCTCTCCCTATGCATCCCAGTATCCACCAGCCCTCCTTACTGCCCTCTCACATTGCTTGCCCACCTTTAAGTCATCTGATATGACTACCCCCAGGTCCCTTTCCATTTTTGTTGTTGTTAGTATCTCACCCCCATTATGCATTTTCCCTGGGTTTTTGTTTCCCAGGTGCATTACCTTGCACCTCTTAGCATTAAATCTAAGCTGCCATACATTTGACCATTCCTCTAACCTTGCCAAGTCCCTTCTCATCCTTTCCACCCCACCGTGTGCATCAACTCTGTCGCAGATCTTTGTGTCATCTGCAAAGAGACATACTTTTCCTCCAGTCCCTCTGCAATGTCGCTTACAAAGACATTGAAGAGGATCGGTCCTAATACTGAACCCTGCAGCACCCCACTGGTAACCCCCCTTTCTTCAGAGTGGACTCCACTTACTATTACTCTCTGTGTCCTATTCTCCAGCCAATTTTTTACCCAGGCTATCATCTTGGGACCCACTCCCAGGCTGGCTAACTTATATATTAATCTTTGTGTGGGACTGAGTCAAATGCCTTGCTAAAGTCTAGGTAGACTATGTCCACAGCCCCTCCTGATCTAGTACTTTGGTCACCCAGTCAAAGAAATCAATTAGATTTGTCTGGCATGACCTTCCTGCTGTGAATCCATGCTGCCTGGGTCCTGTGCCTTCTGGCCTCTAGGTACTCGACAGTTCTTTCCTTCAGAAGTGATTCCATCATTTTCCCTACCACTGAGGTTAAATTAACAGGTCTGTAGTTTCCTGATTCTGCCTTGCTCCCACTTTTGTGAAGGGGACTCACATCTGCCCTCCTCCAGTCCTCGGGTACCACCCCATCCTCCCATGATTTGTTAAAAAGGGTAGTCAGTGGTGTCACTAGTTCTACCCTTAGTTCTTTTAGAATTCTGGGATGAATCCCATCAGGCTCCACTGCTTTGTCCACCTTCAGTTTTAAGAGTTCTTTCAGAACCCTTTCTTCTGTAAATGGGCTGGTATCAACTTCTGTATCCAGAGTGTTTCTGATGTTTGTTTTAGGTACCTCCCCCTCTTCATTTGTAAATACTGAACAAAAATATTTGTTTAGTATCTCTGCCTTTTCACAGTCACCCTCTGCCCCCCCTTTATTAAGCCTCACTATCCTTCCCTTAGTCTTCCTTTGCTCCCTGATGTACCTAAAAAAGGTTTTACCCCCCTTCTTAACTGAGTTGGCTATCTTTTCCTCAGTTCAGGCCTTTGCTGTTCTGACTGCCTTCCCAGCTTCCTTTTGCTTTAACTGATATAATTCTCTGTCCTGCACTTTCTGTGATTCCTTGTACTTTCTGAATGCTTTCTTTTTCTCTTGAACCTTCACTGCCACCTCCTTTAAGAACCACAGTGGTTTCTTACATCGTTTTGTTTTGTTTATTTGCTTCACACAAAGGCTTGTTACCTCTGTGATGACAGTTTTTATTATTCCCCATTGTTCTTCCACCCCTCCTTCCTGCCCATTTGCTAGTGCATTCCTTAGGCACTCACCCATTTTGGCAAAGTAAGCCCTTCTGAAGTGCAGTACTTTTGCCTTTGTATGGCTTGACTCTATTGCTGTGTTTATTGTGAACAATACTGTTCGATGGTCGCTAGTTCCCAGATGGCTACCCACTTCTATATATGTGATCCTCTCTCCATCTCCATTTGAGAGGACTAGGTCTAGGATTGCTCCCTCTCGAGTGGGTTCCAATACTAGTTGTCTAAGGCATGCCCCCTGTAGGGCATCTAGAATAACCCCACTCTTAGAAGTAGCTGCTGCAACTGCACTCCAGTTAACATCTGGCATATTTAGATCACCCATCAGCAATATCTCCCCTTTAGCTGCCATTCTAAGTATACTTTCTATCATTTCCTTGTCCATTTCCTCCCCCTGAGAGGGGGGTCTGTATACAACCCCAGTGCGGATTGTGGTGCCATTGCCTGCCTCCAAATTGACCCACAGTGCTTCTTCTCCTCCCTGTTTACCCTTTTGTTCTGTTGCTTTGATTCCTCTCTTATGTAGAGAGCTACTCCTCCTCCTCTTTTATCCTCCCTGTTCCTCCTGTAGATAGTGTATCCTGATTTATGTCCCAGTCATGGTTCTGTGTGTACCATGTTTCTGTGACTGCCACGATATCCAGATGTTCCTCCTCCATCAAGGCCACTAATTCAGGAAGCTTGTTACCCAGACTACAGGCATTGGTACTCATTGCTCTCCATTTTTTGATGGCTTTACCTTGTGTAGCAGCATCCCCCACTGACCTTTTTACCTTGGTCTTCTTCTTATTTAGTACCCTGTTTTGTATGGGGAGACTGGGATTTTCCTGCTGCTTATCAGTGCCCCCCCTCTTGACTAGTTTAAATGCTTGCCAATGAAGCATTTAAACCGATTGCTCAAAAGACTTGTTCCCTTCCTGGACAGATGAAGACCATCCTGCCAGTATAGGCTGGTGTCCCTCCAGATGGAACCCCAGTCCCCAATGAAGCCAAACCCCTGTGCTCCACACCATTTTTCAACCATTCGTTAAACTGCATGGTGCAAAGTACTCTCGCCTCACCCATACCACTGACAGGCAGCACCTCTGAGAAGGATACTATATGTGTGCTACTTGTCTTAAGCCCCTCCCCAACTCTACAAAGTCCTTCTGCACTGCTCTAATCTCATGATGAGCCAAGCCATTTGTCCCTAGGTGGACAATGACATCCAGCTCAGACTCCAGTGCAACTGTTCTTGTGATCCTAAGGATGCGCTTCCTGTCCCTCCAAGCCATGGCACCAGGCAGGCACCTTACTTCAGTTTTCCCTGCTCCCCCCAGTTCTATCCCCCTAATAACTGAGTCCCCCACTAGGAGCTGCTTCCTTTCCCTGTGGTGCCCTCTGCCTCATTCCTGAGGGCCTCCCTTGTGAAAATTGTCTGCACCCTCCTTAGTCTCCTCTGCGGGTGCATCCATAGGGGAAGTATGCTCCCCCAGAATGGTGTATGGATTGTGGAGTGGAACAACTGACTGGGTGTGCCTCTGTTCCACCACCCTAACCCTCCCTGAGCCCACTGTGGTCCAACTGCTGTGCTTTCTTCGCAACCTCTGAGGTAGTGGTGGTGGCTCTGGTGCTCCCTGGATGGGGGAGGTTCCCTTGCTACTGTCCAGTGCGGCCTGAAGACGAGCAACTTCCTCCCTCAGGGCAGATAGTTGTCTGCTAACAGGGCAGCATCTCAGCCTCCAGAAAGACTCCCAGAAAACTGCTGCCCCACATTGCACTAATCCCCACATAACTGTCTACCTTGTTTAGTTGTTTGTGTGTGTGTGTGTGTGTGTGTGTGTGATCGATATGTTATATAGAAATATAAGTATTTATATAATGTGTATGCTTATATTGTCAGTGCAGTGTGCTAGAGAGAATATGACAGTGATATGCACCTTGCACTCTTGAGGAAATGATGTCAGAACCCCAGGTATAAAGGAACTATTTCCAGGGGTGGGTGGGTGAGGGTGGGCAGAGTTTGGGCCTAAACTGTGCCCTCATGAAACAATTAGCTAAAAGCTCTGACCTACCACTGTGATAAGTGCCTTCCTGTCAGCAAGATGCCCCACACAACAATTTGACAGAGAAAATACCCTGCTAATCAAACAGAGAAAAATCCAAACATCCAAGTCAGACACAGGTAAACTTCCCCAGCCCCAAAACAGCCTGGTGACTTGTGCTCTAAAAGCAGTCAGACCCAAAACACGTCAGCTGTGCAGAAGGGCAGACACAGAAAACAGTATTCAGCCCCTATGGGTTGAAACTCTTCCTGCACTGAAAATCTTAACAATTGTAACAAAAGTAAAGCAAGCTCCACCTCCCCCTGTTGATTGAAAGACTGTCTTTTCTAATAATTCTAAGTTCCTTATTTCACCCTTCAGTTAGAAGTATCCTCCATCTGAAGAATATTAACTTTCCTAAGGAATCTGCTTCAAATCAAAGACAATTGTAAATTGTAAGGTTCACCTCCCTCTGTTGTGAGCACAACTCGCTTTCTTGCAAATCTTAAGTCCAGTGTTGCAGCTTCCAGCCAGAGGTAGCTTCACCTGAAGACTACTAGGTTATCTGATGAGCCTGCTAAAATTAGTACTTTTATCAAGGTCTGTAAGATTCTTCCAGAGCTACTGGCTGTTAAGCAGCTGTGATGTAAGCACTTCCTGACACAGTCTGTCCCGGCCTTTTAAGGCACACAGAGATAAACAAAAGAAAAACCAGTTTCCACCCCCTAGGCACTGTCTGGGTCCAATACACAGCCTGTAACCTGCTCTCAGTTCAGGACTTATGACAAATTCTTAGCCCAGTGAATAACTCACAGTATTACAAATATTGCAATGCAAACAGTCAATCACTAACTCCAATCAAGTCAGCTGTGCAGAAGGGCAGACACAGAAAACAGTATTCAGCCCCTATGGGTTGAAACTCTTCCTGCACTGAAAATCTTAACAATTGTAACAAAAGTAAAGCAAGCTCCACCTCCCTCTGTTGATTGAAAGACTGCTTTTTCTGATAATTCTAAGTTCCTTATTTCACCCTTCAGTTAGAAGTATCCTCCACCTGAAGAATATTAACTTTCCTAAGGAATCTGCTTCAAACCAAAGAAAATTGTAAATTGTAAAGAAGTCTTTCTCCCCCTTCTTAATGCCTTGTGCCAGCCTGAGTTCTGTAAATGCCTTGGCTCCCCTTACTGCCCTGTCACCTCCTTTGATTTCATCAAGTACTCCTCCCTGTCCTCCCCTCTCCCTGTTTTCTTGTACTTCCTAAAGGCAGCTCTTTTCCTCCTTACCTTTTCCATGACCTCCTTGCTCAACCAGATCGGTTTCTTAGCCCTAGCCTTCTTGCTCTGGGCCTTGCAGCAGGTTTTGGTTGCCTCCACTGTCGCCAGCTTTATGAGCTCCCACCTCTGGTTACTGTCCATACTAGATTGAATTCTGGCCAGGTACCCTTTTACCACTTCCCCCATCCTCCCAAAGTCAGCCCTCCTGAAGTCCAGCACTCTTGTGCCAGATTCCACTCCTTCCTTGCCTATATCCAATGTGAGCCATACTGAGTGATGGTCACTCCCTGACAGCGGTTCCTCCACTGTAAGTGCTCTCACAAAGTCCCCATTTGCCAACACAAGGTCAAGGGTATTCCCTAACCTGGTTGGTTCACTGACCATTTGCAGCAGGAAGCTGTCCTGGAAGGCATCCAGCAGTACCTGCTCCCTTCTGTTTCTGGTTGTTGGGGTACTCCAGTCCACTACTGGCATGTTGAAGTCTCCCACAATCACCACACTACCCTTCTCACAGGTCCTCCTGATCTGTCCTGCTAGTTCCCTGTCTAACTCCTCCATCTGAGATGGCGGCCTGTACACCACTCCCATTCTAAGGATCCTATTCTTGGAATCCTGGATTTGCATCCAAATTGACTCTGTACTACCCTCCTCCCCTTCCTCCCTCCCTTACACACTTTAGTCCTTCCTTCACATATAGTGCCACACCTCCTCCTTTCCCAATCACCCAGTCCCTACGAAATAACCTGTACCCTGGTACAGACAGGTCCCAGTCATTGTAATGGGTGGCCCATGTTTCTGTGATGGCTGCAATGTCCACCTCTCCCTCTGCCATGAGCACCTGTAACTCTGCAGTTTTCCTCCCAAGGCTCCTAGCATTAAGGGTAACCACCTTCCACCCTCCCCCCCCATCCTGCCCTCCTTTCCTAGCATCACCAACAGTACTTGCCATTTGTCCTTTGTCACTGTTATGGGGGTAAGCTCTTATGGTTTCCCAACCTGTGGTCTCTGCATGTCTCTTGCCCAAAGCCACCCCCCGCTCCTAGTTTAAATTCCCTACTTCCTCTACGTACTCCTCCATCCTCTGTTTCAACATTTTCTTTTCCTCCTCACTCAAGTGTAGTCTGTCCTTGGCATAGAGACTACTGTCCTCCCAGGTCCCTCCCCACCCCCCAACAGCCCATACCCTTTAGCACAACACCAGGTTCTTAGCCATCCATTAAATGCCTCTATTCTCAGCTTTCTTGTTGTGCTTGCCTTGGGCACTGGAAGTATCTCTGAAAAAGTTACTGATCTTCCTGCCCCCTCACATAATTGTCCTAGTTCCTCAAACCTCCTCTGGACTCTGTCTACTGTCTTGTCAGCCAGGTCATTCGTCCCAAGATGTATAATTAAATTAGGCTTGTCCCTACCTCTTTTAGCATATTTCAGAAAAGATTGTCCCAGCCTTTCTGCTGTCATTCCTGGCATGGCCTCCACCCAAATGCAACTATGCCTCTCCCCCTTGCTACCCCACCTGACTCCTCTTAGTATTGAGTTCCCCAGCACTAAAATTCCACCACTCTTACTCCCTGCTTGCTTCCATTCATCTCCCTTTCTCCTTTCCGGCTCCTCTTCTTCCTCCTGCACATTATTTCCCCCTTTTGCCCCGCTGCAATTCTCCCAGCAGAACTTCCCCCCGCTCCGGTTTGGTCCAGGCGTTTATCAATTACTCCTCTAATTTCATCATTTCCCTCCTCCACCTTCTTCCTCTCTAGCAGTGCACAACTATTTTCTGAAGGCCCTTCGCAAATGCCCGCTCCCTCTCTCTTCATAGTAACCTGTTCTCTCCTTTCCACTCCATGACTTTTGCCACTTCTTCGCCTCCCCTCACAAGTCCCTATCTCCTCCTTCCATTTGTCTTTTGTCTCCTGACCTGGTTTCCCCCGCAATCGTTCTTCCTGGCCTGGGCCCCCTTGTCCCTGCTTCCCTTCTTCTGACCCTCTCCTCACCACTGTTGGCTAAAATCACCCTCCCTCATCTCCCATTCTTCCTTCCTCCAGTATTGGGCTAAACCTACCCCCAGTCTGCCTTGCCTGTCTTAGTTCCTCCTGCAGACCCTCTATCTCCTTTCTAAGTTTCTCTATGTGGTTGAACACTAAACATCCTCCCACACTCCAGGCAATTTTAAGAAAGACTGGTGCACCGCAGTTGTTGCAGCATACCACCCTACCCATTGCTGTAGTTGCCCAACAGCGACCCCCCCATCCTTCCAGATGCAGGATACCAAAAACTCCCCCAAGTCTCCCCTCTCCCTCCTCTATCAGTGCAAAACATTCTTTTCTTAATTTCCCTTACCCCCTTTGTTGTACACGTTTAGATAGATTGAGCACTGCTTTTTATATTCCTAACCTTCCTATCCACACTCAAAAAGAAACATAACTGAAGATCAGTGACAGGATTTTTAGGACAGCAAATTTATAAAAAGGGAACTAGAAGCACCTCAGTAACAGACAAGTACGGGAATAGCAGTATAAGTGCAGCATAATGAAGTTTTGTCTTTAAGTAGCTATTGCACAACCTTTTTCAAACTCCTACTCCTCCTTTCCATAATGCAATAACAATGCAAAGAAGTAACAATGAAAGCTCCTAGATTTGCAGTTACTTCCCTTCCATTGAGATAGCAGTCACCTCTTCACTTGCTGCTGTTCCATTCCTGGATGTCTGCTTCTGCTATTACAGGTGCATATCCCTTGCCCGTTTGAGCAAGTGATAGCAGAACCCCTGGTATAAAGGAAATCACGGACTAGGTGCGGGTGGGGTGAGGGGTTGGGGGGTGGGACCAACCCAAGTCTTCCAAAAACAATCAGGTAATTGAGGCCCCTGGTCAGACCATTAGCACCCTTCCTCCACTATGCACAAACCTTTGCAGCCAGTGAAGCCAGCAAAAATGAATCACAATTCTACTCAAAGCCCCCAAAATAGGTTTGCTACCAAAAGAAACAGGTCTCCAATTCAAACAGCTTCACCAACAACACATCAAAATAGGCTTGAAATTAGAAGATATAGGTCTCTGATTCCAAGAAACAGCCCCCGTTAAATCACACCAAATAGGAACATGGGGAGGAGTCTCAAGCATGTAGCTACGTCTGTCACCTTCTTAGAAGTACTACCTGTGAGAGGCATGGGAGAGCATAGGGGTGTGTGCACCAGGAACTTTAACTCATGGTTGAAGAACTGGTGCTGTGAGGAAGGGTTTGGATTCAATGGTAACTGGGGACCCACCTGGAGGAATGGAGGCTTGTTCAAGCCTGGCAGCCTGCATCCATCCTGGAGGGGAATCCAAGCACTCAATGATAAGTTTAAATGCTACATTGACAAGCATTTAAACTAGCCAAGGGGGGTGGCAGGCCAGCAGGGAGGGTACCTAATTGCCCAGCCATCACAGCTAGTAGTAGAACCAGTGAACAGGAGAAGTGGATATATCTACAAAGCAGTGTGCAAAAGATGGAGACAAGCACCCAAGAGGTAGATAGGTAGAAAGGTGGCAAAATTCAACAAAAGGGCAGACAGCAGGGAGAACCAGGGATAAAGGACATCCAGGGAGGGGGCTGGAGTAGAACAACTAAACAGGGAGTTCAAATCTTGAAAAACCATGTGTGCCAATGCCAGGAGCCTTAGCAACAAGACGGAGGATCTGGAGGCTGTCATGGTGCAGTCGAACCTGGATATTGTGGCCATCAAAGAGACTTCTTGTAATGATAACCATGACGAGAAATGGTCATACCTGGCTACAGAATATTCAGAAGAGACAGGGCAGGTAGGAAGGAAGGAGAAGTGACACTTTATGTGAAAGATGACATAAAGGCCATAGAGATCCAGGAGGAACAAAATGGGGGAGAGTTACTGTGGGTTAAACTGGAAAGGAAAATGGGGCCACCCATCTGCACAGCTCAGGAGGAAGAAACAGACAGGGAGCAGAGAAAGTGAAAGCCAAAAAGATTGCATTCAGGCAATACAAAAAGACGCAGGGAGAAGTACAAGGAGAAGCAAAGGGAGGAAGGGAGGTCAGTAAGGGAAGCCAAAGCTCAGACAGAAGAGTGCATTGCAAAATCAGTGGGTAGAGGGGACTAAACCTTTTACAGGTACATACGTGAAGAAAGAAAGGCAAAGAGAGGGATAGTGAGACTGAAGGGGGAGGATGGGGGCTGTATGGAGGATGACAACAGTAAAGCTGAAATACTGAACAGGTGCAAACAGGATGCTGGGATGCATAGGCAGGGGAATTACCAGCAGGAAAAAGGAGGTCATAATTCCACTATACAAGACACTAGTGAGGCCCCACCTGGACTACAATGTACAGTTCTGGAGACCTTGCCTATGCAAGGACAGAGACAGGCTACAGCAGGTTCAGAGGAGGGCAACAAAGATGGTACATGGATTTCATCACAAGTCCTATGAGGACAGATTGAAAGACTTGAATACATACTCCCTGGAGGAGAGGAGGGTGAGAGGGGATGTGATAGAGACATACAAGTATTTTACAGGGAGAAACAAAGTGCAGGAATACACTATTTTTCAGTGAAAAATATGTTCCAGGACTAGAAGGTATGGGATGAAGTTGGAAGGAGGGCGATTCAGAGGAAACGTGAGGAAGAATTTCTTCACAGAATGGGTGGTGGGCAAGTGGAACACCTTGCCAGAGGAAGTAGTTGGGGCTGAAACAATCACGGGATTTAAGAATGCATGGGATAGACATAAGGGAATTCTGGAGGTCAGAGGTAAGAGGCAACAGACTTCTAGGAAAACATAAAGTGAACTTACAAGCTCAAATGGGCAGACTGGGTGGGCCAGTTCCCTTATACAAAAGCTATTAAACAAACTAAGGAATATGGGAGTGTGGGCAGGACAGTAGTGCAGAGGGTAGGTAACTGGCTAGGTGGCAGGATACAGAGGGTGGTGGTAAATGGCTGTCACTCCACAGAGGAAAGAGTGACCAGTGGGGTACCACAGGGATCAGTGCTGGGACCATTCCTATTCAACATTTTCATCAGTGACATTGCGCGGGACCTAGAAGGCAGAATTTTCCTGTTTGCTGATGACACGAAGCGCTGTAACAGAAAGGACATGGCAGAGGGTGTAGACAGAATGAGGAGGGACCTGCAAAATTTTGAGAATGATCAGAGGTTTGGCAATTGGAATACAATGCAAAGAAGTGCAAGATAATGTATATGGGACACAAAAATCCTGGAACATATCAGTTGGGGGGTGAGGATATAGCATGCACCAAGCAGGAAAGAGATCTTGGAGTTATCATCTCTGAAGATAGGGAATCAGTGCGACAAAAACAGCAGGTAAAGCAAATCAGATGCTGGGATGCATAGCAGGGGCATCACCAGCAGGAAAAGGGAGGTCATAATTACACTATACATAGACATTAGTGAGGTCCCACCTGGAGTACAGTGTACAGTTTTGGAAACCTTACCTACGTAAGGACATAGACAGAGTAGAGAAGGTTCAGAGGAGGGCAACAAAGATGGTACATGGATTGCATCACAAGTTCTATGAGGACAGGTTGAAGGACTTGAATATGTACTCCCTGGAGGAGAGGAGGGAGAGAGGGGATATGATAGAGACATATAAGTATCTCACAGGGAGGAACAGGGTGCAGGAATACACTATTTTTCAGTGAAAAATATGTTCCAGGACTAGATGGCATGGGATGAAGTTGGAGGAAGGACGATTCAGAGGAAACATGAGGAAGAATTTCTTCACAGAATGGGCGGTGGGCAGGTGGAACACCCTGCCAGAGAAAGTAAAGGGGATTAAACCATCACGGGATTTAAGAATACATGGGATAGACATAAGATCCAGAGGCAAATTATGATACCTTTGGGATAGACATAAGGGAATTCTGGAAGTCAGCGGGTAAGGGGCAACAGATTTCTAGGAAAACAAAAAGTGAACTTACAAGCTCAAATGGGCAGACTGGGCGGGCTGTAGGCCCTTATCTGCTGACAGTATCTATGTATCTATGAATTTTTGCACAACAATCTCATGAATTTTTTTTTTCAAAACTGAATGCAACTGTTTTGTCTTAAGTGTTCCGAACCTGACTCAGCTGCAATTCCTCTGGAACTTGTAATGTTTTTGTAACTACGTATTTCACATGGAACCTTTGTAAATGAGCACTTGTACTCAAAAGGTAATCTCCAAAATTTTCAATAACTAAATAAAGTATGAAATACAAACTGATTTTATGTAAATGCTGTGCTTTTCAAAGTTTTCTTTCAGACATCAGCAGCTCTTAAAGGGGACAGGAGATATGTGCTAATTGGCAGCAGTTAGCCAATGTTTCTAGTAAGAGAAATAATAAAATTGCCTCGAGATAAACCATATTTAACTGCACCTTAATAAACATTGATGTGAAAAACTGTGTTTTCAATTGTTTTCTTTTTATGAACAACATTCTGAACAGTTCTTTTTCTGGAACCAGTAATTTGGAGTGTTTACTATGTCACGGCTTGAGTACAGAATGCTAAACATGAGCTATTGTCGTATCAGAACTATGCTTAGAGTTCTTTCCTCAAACTGTGACATAATTAACATTCCAGATCCTTTGAGAGAACTGCTACAGAATGCTGCCCAAAAAAACAACAACAATGCAAAATACAGTTTTTTTAATCACGTTTTATTCAGGTACAGTTACATATGGATCATTTTGGCTTATAGATATTTCTGTAAACTGGAATATTATAAACAGCTACCAATTAGAAATAATTTCCTGTCCTCTTTAAATAAGGGACACTGTCAACCCCTGTAGGCCTCAAAGTGCCCTAGTTTTAAAAACCCATGTTATGGAAGAGCCCACGATGAACAGCAGGGGACAGGCATTTGCCTGTGAGCATGTCTACTGAGTGACACCTGGGCAGGCTGGGGGGCAAGGCCGATAGGCAGATAGGTACCGCCCAACAAGGGTGGGGGTAGTACAGGTAGACAGGTGAGTTCCCAGGGAAGGGGGCGGTTCAAGGTGGGGAGGAGGCACAGCATACTATGGAAGAACAGTACCTGAGGGGCTCTCCCTCTTTGCTCCTTTCTCTCCAGCCGAAGATAGTGAATACGAACCAAGACCACCTGGCAGCGCATGTCTAGCGAACTTGTAATGATGATCAGTTGATTAATAAACACACGGCTGAGGCCATTTTCTTTCCATGTCTTGGTGGGTGTCTCAGTTTATTCAGGTGGAACGGGGGGAACTGTGTCCTATAAGACAATGATTGTTATAACATGGGTTGTGGAAAATGAGCAACCCAATTGGTGGATTTGCTCTGCATGTCTGTGGTATAAATATTCTATTTAATCCACGGTTCAATGGAGCAACTCTTGAGATGCACCGCCAGGTCTCATTATTTGCAGAGGAAAGGAAAGTTGACTGACAGCCATGTAAACTTAAGTAAGCTGGAGTGCAGCATATATCGTCTGCCTTGTCTGTCTCTTAACCCCTGTATATGTCTGTCAGCAGTATTCCTTCTGTGATGTGGGGTTGGTGGCAAGTGGAAACAGGACTGCAGATTTCACTGGTACTGTCATGGCAACATGGGGGAGAAACAGAGAAAGAAAGAGTAAGAGAGGGGCACAGTGACATGGACAGCAAGGTGCCAATACACAGGAATAGCAACCCTGACATCACACTGTTGCCTCTGTCCTCTCTGTGTTCATGTTTGCTGCTTCAGTTGGGCATGCATCCCCCCCACAGAGCAAGCAGGGAAGCACGGTGGAGAGAAAGAGCACACACACACACACACTGACACAGAGATTAGGACTTGTATTGCACAATTTCTGTAGTGTTCCCTCTCTCTCGCGACTGTTAAGGATGTCACCATGTCTGTGGGCCATTTTGCCAACAATGGGGAATGTAAGAGGAGACAGCAAAATGGTGACATGAAGCTCGCTGCCAGCGCCCCCCAATCATCGAAGAGTGAGAGAGAAACACTGTCCTCTTTCTCTTTCTATGAGTTTATTGTTAGTGATGTTTCCCAGTTGCTCCATTAGACAGCGAGACCACGACGAGTCAGAGACAGTAAGGAGAGTGAGGGACAGGGCGTCTGCATAAGTGACAGTCTGCTAAGAAGAGTCCACCCCCCACCACCACCCAAGCAACTGTGTCGGTTTGTTGCACTTCCCTAAGAGCCACACATGTATGTTATGCACAACAAATGTGAGAAATCATACTAATGGTATATTTCTAGCATTTGTGTTTTCATAACATACTGGAATTATGCAGTACTTGTAGGAGACTACTTCTCCACTCGGCAAGATACAAGTAGATTTTTTCTTTATTGAGATAAATAAAATGCTTGCTTGTCATTTCTTTTTCAGTTTTTTAATGAACCCATGTTATAAGTGCAATAATCCATTCCAGGGTATAGTACTGTCGGGGATTAAGCAACACCTTGGGTGCTGTGAGGACAACGCACCCAGGGTGTTGCTTAATCCCCCATAACACCATACCCTGTTGTTGGTTATTGCTTACTTAATGTTCTGTAAAGACTTCTGATGTGGCTGGTTATTTGATTCTGATTCTTTTTTTTTTCTATTAATAAGTAAAAAAACAGATAGTCATAGTTCACCGTACTGGTGCTGCCACACAAAAACATGTTTGTTTGCATTCCTTGATCGGCTGCCACTGCATCTTTTCTGACCTGTACTTATGCACACCTTAGTCTAGTCACTCATTATGCAGTGGCAGTTCAGGAGTCATGTGTGGTTGCACTCTTTGGTGACAGTGTTTCTAATAATCAGGTAAGAAGCACTAAGAAAGCACAGATCCAGGATATGAAGCAAAACAATGTTGCTTATTATAAACATACATTAGCATGTATTTCAATTCTGCTAAGTACGGAGGCAGATAAGCAAAAATAAAATATGGGTTCCTAATTAGAAATACAGTGATATGATAACAGTTAATAGTGTCCCTTTAAATGCGAAACCATCTAGGACTAGGTCATCACCGAAACAAGTGTGCAAATTCCTAAACGTCTGGAGACAGCCCTCCATAGCATACTAACAAAAAATAAACTCAATACGAACGTTTCACACATTACAGCCTTCAAAATCGTATAAGTGCACTTTTTTCTGCTTTCTCGGAAAAATCTGGAAATTTAGCCATTCTGTTTGTCTGAAGGTGCAGCTACATATCAATCAGTATTCTCTTGATCCTGCTGTAGTTACTTATGCGTATTATATTGCTACCAATAAAAATGTGATCCAGCAGAGTCTGCAGAGACTATAACATAGGTGAGACAAATTAATGAAGCCGACATCACCTGACTTACTAAAAATCCGGATTTAGTATTTGCCGTATTGGTCTTTGTAAGAACAGCTCCATAAGGAAATGGTTATTGAATAATTTGCTTCTGGGTCTCACTAAGAAAAGACTCGTTGTCCTCATTTATGAGGGGCGCAGACACTCTCTGTAAGCCCTGAGCTCAATAGATGATTCTGCAACCCATAGTAAAAGCAGCATTACTTACACTAGTGCGCCTGTTGCTCGCCCGACTCCTCATGCAGTGTAGTCGGTTTGTGCCCGGGAACTCCCAGTCCGTGGCCAAAGTCAAACCAAAACTGGAAGATACAGAAAACTCGCCTTCCTATTTCTTCGAAAGTGTACCTCGCCCTCCGGCTTACGCTCACTGCACGCTAGTTCCGTGGGCGACCTCTTCTGCTCGCCAACCTTATTAGAGCAGCTTCTGAGACAGAAGGGCAGCTAAGAACTGGTTTAATGTAATCCCCTCTACCAAAAAAAAAAGCTTCAAAACTGAGAGAGAAACCCGGAGAGTAAAAAGCACGGACCATGTGAGTGTCCTCGCCTGCTAATCATACCTTTCAAGTGTCACTCATTACGAGGGACATTTCTCATTTTGCCCCTTAAAATTGCTCTGTCCCTCATGGAAAAGGTACTGCCCACACAGAGAATGTGCTGTAAATTCAGACTTTAAAGCAGAAACTTTTAATATTCTAAAATCTTAAATCCAAAATAAACTTTGCACATGTAAACACTATGGTTTGCACAGTGTTCTGAGATTTTATCTCCATGTTTGAGGATGTGTCCCTTATTCTGAGGGTTTGTGTCCCTCATTTTGAGTGTCCAAAAATGTCCATGTTCCTCATTTCAGTGACAAAAGGTTGAGAGGTATGTTGCTGATGTCGGTCTTCCTGAGTACAAGTAAGCATTAATCCCCACTGAAGGTGGCATCTAATGGGGAGGTAATGCGTGGTTGGGACCGTTGTGGCACGAGGCCAGATGCAGAGGGCGTACAATGGACCAACCATGCATTAACTCCCCATTAGATGCCACCTTCAGCAGGGATTAATGCACTTGTAACATGACAAGTGCAATCCAAGCATTAATTAGAGTATGTTTTACTTGCCATCAAACAGACATGAGCAGCTGGACTTCTATCACCGACAGATTTATGGTTCACGTCATTTACTTTCTAAGTCTGTGTCTCACAGGAGGCATGCACGTGCACGTTTTGGTGGCCACATCGAGTACGATAGTGTGTACCACTTTTGCAGATGTTACGTGTGCTATCCGTGGGAACAGACAGAAAACTTAGCCATTACACTTCAAAACTTAGCTCTTCTGATGGCCTCTTCTACTGCTATGTCTCCGTTTCTGCATGTGATTCCTATCATGATGGCTTCTGGGGAACATTTACTAGGTGCATAGTGGAAGGCAGTCAGCTGGTAGAAGAGCAACACGGCATTATGAGACGATAATGCCGTGTTGAGCTCGTGAACGCGCTTACAAGAGTCGAGCAATGTATGAAGTAGGTGCAGTTTGACCAATAGGTGGCGCAAGTAAAACAGAACAGGAAACGGCACTGAGAGCGCTAAGACAGGTAGTGGAGGAGTTATTTGCCCGGTTCTGCAAGTGAGAAGTAGCGCAGGTAGCAAACAACGGGGAAGTCAGGGCTTTGTTAGGGAGCTAGCGACTGAATAGCGCACATATAGCAGAATAGTTTAAGACAACCCTGGGAAGTAGAGGTGATTAAGACAGAAGCATGAAACAGACGAACAGTTTTCTTAGTGGGGGAGAGCGTCCGCTCTGCAATGTGGAACTAGGGTAGAGAGCAATAAAGGGGGAAGAGTGCTGGTCACCACGGACCCACCCAGTAGATTGCCATTTCCTCTGCTATCTTACTTGCGCCACCTACTGGTCAAACTGCACCTACTTCATACCTTGCTTGACTCTTGTAAGCACGCTCCCGAGCTCAACATGGCATTATCGTCTCATAATGCCGTGTTGCTCTTCTACCACCTGACTGCCTTCCACCTATCATCTTTCTTCCCTCGAGTCCTGGTATTTGTCCCATGTTACAATATACAGTAATTGCATAGCTAGTGTGCTCTCCGACTCTGCAGGAAGTATTTATAATAACTGGTGACCCCCGTTATCAACCCGGTTTTGAGTACTTTAAAAAGTCTTATCAAAATCCGTATCAACCCTAGCAGTCCAAATGGAGAACCGTTTTCTTGCCGTCTGTGGCACTGACAGGGACAGAGACAAAAATGTTTTACAGGAATTTCACTAAACTGCCTTTTAAGTGTGGTACCTTATGGTCGTGGGTTCAAGTCGGGTAAGGTAGATCCGAAACACGTACTTTCACCACTACCCCTTACTATTTTCCCATGTTGGATGACCTTTCACCTCTGATCTGAGGAAGCAATCCTCGAGAATTTCTTAAAATGACAAGTTGTCAGTTAATCTAAATGTAATATACTAAATAACATAATTATTTGTTAGAAAGTAATTTGTCTCCTGCTGATTTTATCAGAGAGAGTTACGTTTAAGTCTCATGAACTTCCCCCCTCAGACTAAAGCTACCAACAGTCCCTATTTTCCCAGGACAGCCCCTATTTTAGGCAGCATGTCCCAGTGTCCCCACAAGTTTTGCAAAATGTATTTTTTGTCCCAGTTTTTGCTTACTTGTCCCAGTGTTGTCCCTTTTTTTTTTGGCTGACTGCTAATCCCTGAGTGACAGTTATTTCAGCACCACTGTGGCGCTGCATGTGCTAGACCGCAGTTTGCAACTTCAACCCCTGGGCCTATATTGCACTGCAAGCCTGTCAGTGGGAGCACAGTAAAGCATGTTCCTTCCTGTTAGATTAGACTGGGTAGTAGTGCAAACAAGCACATGTGGATGGAGAAGAGACCAGCAGCAGGGAACTAAGCTACCTGAACCTGATCAGCTGCAGGGAAGTGTGTGAAAACAATCTGGTGTGGTGGTGGGAATCTTTGAAGTGACATTTGCTCAGCAAATGAGGTGAGTGTAAATGGATTGGATGGAACTGTCAGGAGGAGCAACTCATGCAGCTCGAATGTCTGATCACAATTTAACGCAGGTTTGCTTCTAATGAACTTTCTGTACATCATGATTTGGAACTTGCTGCAGCAGAATGATGTATTGTTCTAATCTGAATGTTTGCTACTGGTGTTACTGTGGGGTGGCATGGCCAGAGCAAGCTGCAACATGTAATTGAGTGTGTGCAGCATTGTTTGCGGCGGTGCACATGGGAGTGACATGGTGTGGGGGAGGGGTCATGGTTAGTATGGACTGTCCCAGTTTTAGGCCTCAGAAAGTTGGTAGCTTTACCTCGGACTGAAATTATCCCGAGGCATCTAGATGATGCAGCCGCAATGGATTTAAACTTTCCCACAAAAGGAACATATGAAAAAGTAGTTAACAAGGTATCATTAAATTGTTATTACATTCTGTTTACTCCTCTGGATGTAAAATATGTAGTAAAATCTGCTTTGTCTGCTTGCTATTATAAGAAATAAAATGTACATAGATGCTGCATATGGAATGATTTCTGCTATGTACAAATGAGAACCATTTTTTTTTCTTTCACCAGTTATTATATAAAATAAAACATATGTAGGTAGTTGATATGGAGTTTTTTTACAAACCCTCGATGTTTTTACAAACCCTCTCAAGGTTTAGATATTATCACACATCTTGGGTGTGTAAAAACACTCCATATCAACCACCTACATATGCATTATTATAGGATAAAGTATGGGGTGCAGTGTGTTACGAGAATTTAACACACACCCAAGTTGTTGGATGGCACATAAACCCCGAGGGCGAAGCCCGAGAGAGAGACACAGACACACACACACACACACAAACACACAGACCACAACCCCCAGGCACAGCCAGCTCCTCGTCCCCTGCACACATTCTCAGTTAGGGTTACCACCTGTCTTGATTTTCACAGGACAGTCCTGATTTGGGCAGCTGTGTCCTGCAAAAAAACATGAAAAAACGAAATGTCCTAATTTTACAGTAGGAAAAATATTTTCTAACTTTCTGCTAAATGTTCTAGAAAACTAGAATAGCTTAACTAAAATACTTTAAAATGATAAGAAACAATAGAAGCAACTAAGAAACAACAACACTTACCCTTAATTCTGATTATATAGAGAAAACAAGTCTGTTGCATCAGTCGAGGTTAGGTACTGTCCTGTGAAAAATCATGTTTCTGTAAGAAATGTCCCACTTTGGGCTTCTTAAAAGGTGGTAACCCTATGCTCAGCACTCCCCTCCACACAGATATACACACATGGCCAGCCTCCCTTCCCCCAAGACACACACATATATGACCAGCTTCCCCCCCCTCGTGGCCAGCTTACACACACACACACACACACACACACACACACACAGCCTCCCACCCCACACAGGCAGCTCCCCCTACCCCTCAAAGACACGATATCTGCCCCCTCACACACATATATAATTATTCAATATTCAGTTTTTAGTATTAAAGTTGCTAATTGATTTACTACAGCTATCGCACAAATGTTATTTCTGTATTTTGTATTCTGTTTTTATTGTATATGGCACCCAGATAAAATTGCCTTGCCTTATTTTGTTTTTTCCAACAGCCTGATATATTGCACACGCAACTTGAACCCCTTCACCTCTCTACCCACTTTAGCTATAACATAAAAATGTGGTGTATCCTTTTCAAAGGTTAGATAGAAGGTGCTGTTTTACTGTACCGTATCTATGCTGTTTTTCATGCAACTCATTCCCTGACTGTGCCACTGTACAGTAGTTTGAAGCCGGACTTGCAAATACCATTTCATGCCCTCACACACCAGAAACAGAGTCCCTACATGCTGACGTGCTACAACACCATCTGAACTAAATAACTGAACATTTCTGATGGAGATGATTGCATAATAGATCGATAGATGCAATAGTATGAACATTACAATGTGAAATCACGCTTAACTTCCCCTTTGTGGTTCCAAGATCTCTGGTCCACCATTTTGCCCTGTTTCCCCAGTTTTGGGCGAACCCACAAGAGCCCATCTAAAACCCAGCCACAGCATAACAAATATAATTGCTGGAGTGAAGAAGTGTGTAGCAAACTTGTTACTCCAGTCAGCCAGTTTTGTTGCTTCGTTCAGCATGTCACACTCCTGGTCGCATTCAGACAGACTGGCTTGCAGCATGGTTAACCCTGTAACCCACAATAACATCAATACAAAAAATTTAAAAATTGAACCAAAGTAACTTACTTAACCCCCAGTTTAAACCCTAAATCTTGAGTGTGTGTGTGTGTGTGGGGGGGGGGGGTACAGCTTGTAGCTGGGGCTGGTGCTCGTGGCTGGGGTGTAGATGCATCTCCCGGTACATCCCACTGCTCTGGCTGTAATATTAGTGTGTCGGTTTGTCTACAGAAACTATGTCTGCCACATAAAACAAACGAGTATATCTGAAGATCTCCCAAAGTTAAAACTTACTATAAATATTTTCAGCAGCAGTAACAGTAGGTCGTCTACTGCTAGCAGGGCAGAGCAGATTCTAAAGGCAGAGTTTGGATCAACAGGCAGAAACAAGAAAACATGCCTGAAAAACACGTCATGTGCTGCATTGCCTAAAGATCTTGGGAGACTCCGTGACCAAACACTATTTCAGTTTGGTGTGGAAATTCCATGGGTCAATTAGGAAATCTGTTTCTCTTGCTGTTTTTTTAGTGAAAATGGAAAACCCAGGGGAAATTCAGTGTCTCTGGACACTGGAATTCTGGATTGGAATAGACAGCTTGGCGGCAGCTCCCCGCTCCCTGGCCACACCTTATGGGCAAAAAACACTGATCATTACTCATGAAAAAAATACCCAGTCAATTGAAAACACTGAGTAATGCATCTGCAATCTGCCTATAAAAAACACCCCTTTTCCTTGTTTCGGCAGATGCAGATGCATAACTTATTGACTATACTGTGCCACCACCGGGCCTTGATCATAACATTACAGTTGTGGCATTGTCTGACAGTGTACTGGAAAATAATGGAAACTGTCCTGATCTGTATTTAAAGGAAACTGGGACAAGCAAGAGTGTCTGGGGCCAAAACTGGCTTTTGCAGTTATTTCCTGTTGCACAGTGCCCAGAACAAGGATGTAGCCAAACAACAAAGACATGTATACCATGACCATGTTTGCTGCTCCATCTGGCACAACAAACACATATTATGTACACCCTTGTACTGTTTTTTGGCCCCCACCCCTGCGCTGGTAAATGCAGTTATACATTACTCCCTCAAGACGCTGACGTACCATCCCCAAAGCCTGTAATGTGTTGTTCTTGGGAATTACAATCTAAAAGGCCAGATCTTCAGGTTTTAACTTCCAGACATTCAATTACAGAAAGGATCAGCTGGTTCGTTCTTGTATTTCAGGGAACAATGGCAGCAGCGCAGTGCCTTGTTGTTGCCTTCTAACCATGGAGTATGTCTTTCTTTAGAAAATGGGCTTTTTATTTCCTGGTCTCTGATTGGCTGATACCCCTGGCAGAGGGGTACATTAACATTTAATAGATGACCAGGAAACAAAAAGTGCCAGCCCCAGTGCCCCTTCTCCCATTGAGTTATATTTGTGCCCAGCCTGCTTTCTCATTGGTGGAAAGCACCTAATTCAATTTTAAATCATCGCCATTTGTTCTCTCGACTAGGGGAAGAAACTGGCCCCCATGTCTCCATAGTTCAGTGCCAGTTGCCTGATTAAACCTCACACAACCTCCCCTGAGCTAATTTCTCACTACATGAGTTATTTTTTTGATTTTTTACAGTACCGTCATCTCCCATGTAACTCTTCATAGCCGCACTCACACAGAGCACCACCCTCTTGCTCCATCAGCCGGCCATCGCCTCGCACCGGAAAAACAAAGCTGTTTCTGATTTGTATAACTGGAGAATGACTGCGGTAACTGATTCACTCACTCCACTACTCACCTACCCGTATCCCAGTAGCCATATTTTTTCCTTTTTTTTTGTGCTGTTTTCTCGTTCCCGATGGTCCATCCACAGAGTCTCTCTATCTCTGTCTCTCTGTCTCACACACACACCGCGTGTCAGTTCCCAATCTTTCGCTCTCTCACATCACCACACATTTTAACTGCTTGACTGCAAATCAAAAAATGTTCTTACTATCTAAGCTGTCAGATCAACTTTTCAAAGTGACACAGCTCTCCACAGACTCTGAGCTCCTAAAGTGAAGCCCCAGTAAACCTCGTCCCATTCAAGAAGTGTCTTGCTTTCTCTCCTGGAATTCTCTTATGACTGACACAGCACTTCTCTAGATGGACATTCTCTCCCTTAAATTATTAGCCTCTTCTTACTAAAAGAACTACCCCCAAAAAAGTAGACACAATAGTGTGAAGGGAAGAGGTGAACTTCCAGGTGCCACCGTGCCAGTAGAATGACCGTAATTGTACGAGTGGCGGGGGTGGAGTATGACAGCATGTAGATGTGAGGGAGAGAAAGAAAACAGAAACACAAAACGAAAACCTTAACAGGGAAAAAAACAGGGCTTTAACACATAAATGAGTGTGTGTGTGTGTTTGGAGGGGGAGACACGTAACAACCAGCAAAAAAGTTAAAATGTGGATGCTTGAGTGGGACAACTAGGTTGGTGGAGGAATTATTTTATTAAAAAAAAAAAATTATTTTAACATTTATACTTAAAAATAATTTTTTTACAAACATAAAATACAGTTGCCCATTTTCTAAGCGCAATAATACCCTCCAGGGTGGGCGGTATTGGCAATACCGGACTGCCCAGGGGCTATAAGTCCCTCTGTCTCTGGTGTTGGGCCTCATTACACTCCTCGGCAGTCTGGTGTTGCCTAGTACCGCCTACTTTTCAGGTATTATTGCTTGCATAGACCTGGCAGAGCCAGGTTGGTATTAATCTGATTAACTAAAAAAAAAATGTTCAGTGTGTGCTGTTATAGCTAAAACATGTTAAGAGATGCAACCCCACTCCCCGTATTGGTGTACCAACCAGGGAGCAAGGGCTATGGCCTCCAGAGTACTCCCCCTTCTAGGGGTACTGTATTCTGATGTTAAGCATGCTGGGAGCCTCTTGCAAACAGTCTTGTAACTGAGTCACCGTTCTCTCCTTTCCCCTGGGAGATGCTGGAACTGGGGCACCTTTGGCAGATGGAGTAACCAATCTGACACTTGGGGCTGGATGTTCACAGGGTGGGGCAGGGCTTGTGTCAAGCCACGGGCCACCACACTTAGTTTCTGTCAGCGCACCAAACAGGTTTGCTGCAGCTGCATCCAGTTTTAGTAGATGGAACGCAGTTGTGACAGTTTACCTGATTTATGGCAGCTTGTGCCATGTATTTGGCGCAAGCACCATAAAAAGGTCCCCAGGATTGATGCAAACTAGAACACAAAAAGGTGGTCTAATTTACAGCTGTTGCCACACAGGATGTAAAATCCCATTCGATTGCTACAAGCCTGGTGCACCATATCTTTGATGCACCTGGGGCTCGCAGCAATTAGGCTGCTTTTAAAATCCAGTCTGTGGATTTAATATACTTGACTGTCCCTTACTAAAGCAGACAGTTCTTCAAGACAGCTTATTCATACTGGTCACAGACCTAATTTACTCAACTTCTGCATGGTTACAGTAATTACAGTAGTCCTACATTTCTGTGTATCGGCTGGTCACCCTACAGCAGCTGCAGAGTGATCTGTAATCCTGGACTCTCTCGGATCCTGTTCCGATGGGTATCTCTGAGCCCTGGGAATGCCTCTCCCACCTTGGCTATATTTGGCCCTGGTAACACTACCCCTGTTTCCCAATGTACACCTCATGAGCTTTTGAAACAAGTATTTTCCTTCAACTGGGCTTGAACCGATATGCTGGCAGGATGCACATATGTTCAGGGTCACAGCTTTTCTTGCCTTCTGGGCACACCGGACTTACAACCCTTCCCAGTGACCTTCCTGAAACTCCTGATGCCCCACACACATAACAGGGTCCACATCAGTAATAGCTCCACTTGCTGTAACACCTTGTAGGCCATCACCCAATGGATAGCCCGTGAGATGGCCACAAGTGTCAATCTTACCTTTATTGGGGGGAGTGACCATCCCCACATTCCCAGAGAGAGCCTCCTACCTTGACTCAGTGTGCAGCATTGGTCGATACTCATTTCATTCTCTGGTTCCTGAAACAGCAGTCTTTGTAGTTCTGATGACAACCCCCATTCATACATGAAACTCAATCTCTCTTTAGTGGAATCCCTTCAAGGGCCATTAGCTAGCACTCCTTGGCGTACCCCAAGGATTCCCTCACCCTCCCTAGGATTATATCTACTTGCCCCAGTTACACAGGGCCACCAATATTTGCCTGCCACCTCCTGTCCTGGGTTAAGAAAGGTTCTGAGTGCCTGAGGGCTGACCTGGCACATCTGAGGCCTGCAGATGTACTATGCAACTCCTTTGCCAAGCAAAGTGTCAGAACCTTGTGCCACCCTCTGGCAGCAAGCGTGGCAAAGCACTCATGTTCCCAGTCATGAGCCTGTAATGGACACTGTGTGCCCCTGGCTCATGTCTTAAGCCAGTCACCTAGCGAGTCACATCATGTGGCCTGCCCTTTGGGGAGCATATCAGTACCCCTTACACCAAGCAGTGAAGCTGCCATGCCTGCATGGCTTCCCCAGACCAGCACCCTAGCATAGAGTGCTCCAATGGTACCCACTAAGCAAGAGTACAGGGACATAACATCCCCCCCCTGCTGGAACTGGGCTGTATAGTCCCAGTTTCCTGCCAAGAACTCCAACCATCTACCTGGTCACAGGGCCCCTTTTATATTGCCTAAGCTCCACTCATACCCATTATCCCATAAAGGGTGATGCACAGGCTCCCTGTCCCTGTGCTGGGCATGGCTAGTAACAACCCTGCCCCCAACGGTAGGGAGAGGGTTATTACTGAGCCAAGTTAAATGAAGAGGCATTATCCTAAATATGTAATAGAGTTGATTGGATATGAAATGAAAAAAATCAGATCTTTGGAAATCCGCCCTGTTTCTCAGAATTTATATTAGTCAGATTTTGTACCTTTTTTGTTTGCTTATTTTTAATTCAGCTTTATTTAATGAGCCATTTCACCAAACCCACTCAGCAGGTCAGGCCCTCTGCTCCCACAGTGCCATCCTCCGAGTGCAGTATTGTGAACAGGAGCAGAACAGAGTAACCCTCCTGTCTGCTTGTGGGTCCAAATCACCTTTAGTCTCAAATTTTGGGGGGATTCAAACTGTGAACCTTATGCTAGCGTTCCCAAATGTACAGGCTCAGATAATCTGCTTTTCGGGGGGATACCAGATAACTTTCGTCTAAGGGCACCTAACCAGGTATCCAAAATAAACCCTTAAAACTCTATAAAAGACCTTAGATATATTCTTACCTTCTCCCAGTTTGGTAACATCATCAAGCTTATGAACAGTTATTAGTCAGTCTTAACCATCTATACATCACATGCAAAAAGAAAGAACTTCGAAGACACACCCAGGCAGTCTTTTTAAATATAGATTTACTTAAAAATGGATGAAAATATGTAAAATGTAAACACAGAATACTATATTGATTGTTTAGTAGTTAGGTTGTTAAAACTGAAATTAACAATTGGAGTATTTTATGCACCCACTAAAACTAAATTAAGCCATTTTGACATATTAGCTGATTTCCTTTTTGAAATTTTGAAAGATCAAAGTGTAGTATTAACTGGAGATTTTAATGCAGCCTGGGGACAAATAAGAGGTAATAAACTTAGATCTAGTTTTGAAATATTAGGCTTACAACAATTAGTACAATATCCAACTAGAAGTCTAAATAATAGAACAACTGGAACTATATTAGACTTGTTTTTTGTTTCAGATGATTTGAAGGTTGAGAGCTGCAAGGTATTACCTTTGAATATGAGGGATCATAATCCAATTCAATGTCATTTATTAATTCAAAAAGTTATGTGTAACAATGACTATGAGTTTTGGGTACGTGATTTTAGGCACTTTAACGAGTTATCGTTTAGGGACAGTCTAAGAAATTTTGATTGGTCGAGGATATTTTTGATTCCTGATTTGGACTTAGCCATCCAAGAATTTACGGATTCTTTTCTTTATATAATTCAAATTCATGCCCCTAAAATAAAAAAGAGTAATAATATTAAAAATCCATTATGGCTTAATGATAAACTGAAAACTGTTTTGCACATTAAAAAATAGAATATGGAAAAAAGCCAAAAAATCTAAATTGGAGGGGGATTGGGAACTTTTTAAAAAATGGAGAAACAAATGTAAATATAAAGTAAAATTGGCAAAAAAAGAATACTTCCAGAGTTCTTTTGTTAATTTACATGACCCAAATAAATTCTGGAAGGTTATTTCCAATTTAAGAACTCCAGTGAAATCTCAGACTTTAATTAATTTAATAGTGGGAGATAGTTTGGTTGATAATCCTTTAGAAGTGGCTAATTTGTTGAATCATTATTTTAAAGATTTACCAGATCTAAAGATACCTAATCTAGGGAGTGTTGCCCAGGAGGGAATACACTCTGATATTTTCCCCTTGAATAATGAGGGCTTCAACTTGAAGAATATAAGGATACAGGATGTAGCTAGGGAATTGAGGAATCTAAAAGTATCAAAACGTGCTGGGATTGATAATATTGATCCCAAATTCCTGAAATTGGGGTCTGATGTTATAGCTCCTATAATCACTTACTTTTATAATTGGAGTATACAGTCCTCAGTTGTTCCTGACTGTTGGAAAATGGGTGAAATTATTCCTATTTATAAGGGTGGTGACACCACAGCCCCATCTAACTATAGACCAATTACTTTGCTTCCAATCTTGTCTAAGGTGCTGGAGAAGCTGATAAATAATCAGCTTGTCCAGTACCTTGACCATTTGGGGTTGTTAACAAATTTCCAGCATGGATTCAGAGGGGGTAGGTCCACAAATACTGCCCTTCTTGATTTTGGTAACCTGGTGGCAACATCGTTGAACCAGGGAAACCAAACTGGGGCAGTGTTTGTGGACCTAAGTAAAGCTTTTGACCTGGTCCATCATGAAACATTATTGTCTAGACTGCAAAGCTTAGGATATATCATAATTCATTACAGTGGTTTAGATCCTACCTGACTAATCGAAACAAAGTGTGGTCTGTGGGCGCTGTCTCGGATCTCCTGGATTTGAGTCGGGTGTGCCTCTAGGGTCAATTTTGGGCCCTATGTTATTTAATATCTATATTAATTATCTTCCTGATTATGTAGTTGGCACTGAAGTTAGACTTTATGCAGATGACATAGTATTGGTCGCATCTGCTAAAAGACCTGGGGATCTGAGGCAGCGACTCCAAACAGACTTCTCTAATATTGAAACCTGGATTAGAAATTCTGGTCTTTTGATAAGTACTGGGAAGACTCAGAGTATGATTTTTTCTGTAGGATCTAAACCAAATAAAGAATTAATTGATTTCAAAATTAGATTTTTGGATGGGAAAACGGTACAAGGGGTTAAAACCTATAATTATTTGGGAGTCTTGGTTGAGTACCGCTTTTCTTTTTCAGACCACATTTTGTCACAAATAAAAAAAGTTAATCAAAGGTTGGGGGCATTAAGAAGAGTGTCAGGATGTTTGACTAGTGACGTTAAGATTAAATTAGTAAAACAACTGTTGTTGCCAGTGTTAGATTATGGCTTACCATTATATATGCATTCTTATAAAAAATGTTTACATAAATTGGACCAGACTTATTATAGATTGGGGAAATATATTTTAAATTATGGATTTCGAGTTCATCATTGTGTAGTCTATCAGGAACTTAGCTGGTTGCATCCAACAGCTCGAAGAGAATATATATGGCTTATTATATGTCATGGTTTGATACATTTAAAAGTGCATCCTTTATGAAATTTGATATGTCAAGATTCAGATTCTAAATACTCACATACTTTTAGGAGGACTACTAAAAAGTTGCCCATGATACAAATTATGAATCGTATGGGGGATATGGTGTTACAAAATAGTTTAGCAGGGATATGGAATAAGTTACCTCGCCACATGACTGAAATTTCTGATCTGCATACTTTTAAATTGGAATTGTATAATCATTTATATGTTTGTTGTAGTTGTTTTTAGGTAATTGTAATTTTGTATTTTGTTTCATTTTGTATTGTTTGTCTTTATTGTAAATTCCACGGGTATTTGTTGTAAATGGGGATTTTTCCTCAATCAGATTAACCTGTATAAAAATAAATTTTAAACAAACAAACAAACATATCACAAAGCATACAATCATGTAAAAGAAAACTCCTACCACAATACAATTAGACTTTTTCTGTCTAAGGTATTACCTCTGTATAGTGCTTAGAGTTAGATGTTGTTTCTTAAGAGCCAAAAATGTAATGTCACTCAGCTGAAACACTGAATACAGTTTAAACTCTGTGTTTCCACCCTTTCTATGATGTCATCTAGCTCCTACTGTTAGAATATAAAAATTATACAAACAATGATCTTCCTGTAAGGAGATATTTAAAATACTATGACTTCAGCAAAAACTAAGTTCCCAAATTATAAGTCTGTGATTTCCCAGTTCCTTCTCTTTGATCTTTGAGCAGTTCCTGTTCTCAGAGCACATCAAAGATTTTCACGACTCTGCAGTTTCTCACCTAGATGCAAATATAGCCAACAGGAATCAGCTTATTTGAAGCCATAAAATGTATATTTTAGTTTCCCAGCTTCAGAAGCAGGAGATCATAAAAAGGCTATAAAATGCAACTTGTCAACAGAAGTTAATGACCAATCCAGTCCTTGAGCTATGCTCCACTTCTGTGTATGATGACCTGTATATATCTGTCAGTTGAACTAGCTAGTCTAGAGTGTATAATCTGAAATGTGCTTACTACTATATGTTTCCCCTAGCGTCAAATGATGTATTTCCCACATGTTTGTTTACTGTGACAAAAAACTGTACTCTCTTTGCCATGTCTCCTTGACTGTTGTTCCTCACAATGTATTCTCCTGGGTCGTTCCTGAAAATAGGCATAATACTTGTCTAGTGTACTTACCCGGTAAACAAAAACTAAATAAATAAATAAATACATTACAGAAAACGCCTGGTTTAATACATATATCCTGTTATTTTCACTAAAACCTGGGGGTGGGCACCCATAGCCTAACTGTCTAATGGAGACAATTACACACTACATTTTTATGTTACAAATATCATAGAACAATCGTAACCAACTGGCCAAACGTCACAATCCTCCCCACCTAGACTGAAATTGGCAGTGTCAGTGGCTCAGTAGGTAGCACACTTGCCTCTGAGGCCAGGAGATCAGAGGGCTGTGGGTTCAGTTCCCACATCTGGCACTTGGGTTAATATCCCAGTACTGACACTGTAGTGCAGCATGAGAGGGGTGCTGCACTTCTGAGGTGCTGTCTTTCGAATGAGATGTTAAACCGAGGTCTTATCTGCCTGGATTGGTGGTAGTTCAGGTGGATGTTAAAAATCCCATGGCACTTATGAAAAGAGTAGGGGAATTTTTATTGACAAGAAAACAAAACCATCACAAGAAAAACCTTGTCATCAAATTAACAAACATATTAAGAGATAAACATCAACTTCTTCCACAAATCATTCACTTTTACATGTGGAAAAATCAATTCATCTTGTTTTTTAAGTGCTTTCAATTCTGTTTCAACAGATGATACAATAATTACATAAGGTGTACATAATTGTTGCATAACAAATTTACATCTTGCTTGCCATAAAAAAAATTGTAAAAGGGAAAAAAAAAACATTTAAAGTACTTTTATGATAAATGTCCCACACTCCTGAGTAATTTCCTAGAACGAAAGTTTCATAGGACAAACATTTCAAATGAGGCATTTGCTAATGCGTAGCCGCAAATTTCCAAAATTCCTTATTATGCATACAGTCTAAAAATAAATGTGTTTGACTTTCTTCTATATTAATGCAAGTATCCTGTAGACAATACCTATCACTCAAAGGTTTATATTTTAAATTCCCTCTAACTCCTAACCTTCCATGTGCTGACATCCATATTATGTCCCAAACTTTATTCGGGATTCAACCATCTTTTAATTTATTGAGAGCATACTTCATATGGGATGGAGTGCATTCCGGAAAAATGAGGATAACTTTCAATAAGTCAAATACAATATAATTATAAAAGGACTTTCTATTAAACAAAGTTAATTGTGGCATAGAAATCTTCCACTGAAAAAGTTTTTTAAAAGTGGAAATACCATAGGATGGAAGGTCATCAGAAGCTAATACTCTAGGCGGATAAAGAGACCATTTAAAAAAATATTTGTGCCATATAGATTTGACCCAATAGTGCCATGGTAAAGTTACACCATCCCAAAGAAAAGAAAAAGAAGAAAACAAAAATAGAATGAAAAACCACCGGGTTAACCATACTTAGACCTCCATGCTGCTTTCTTAGATAAGTAAATTCCCGTTTTACTGGGTTAAGTCTGTTTCCCCATAGCATTTGAAAAAAAACACTATATAATCTCGTTTCACAAGAAAATGGGGGGATGTGACTAACATAAATAAATAATGGGAGGAGAAATTTCTTTATAATCAGCACTCTTTTTTGTTTCCCAAAGCGCCAGTGTTTCCATTGTGTAACCTTAAGGTCTCCAGCTGATAATAGTTTTTCCCAATTAAAAAGTGCCATATCTTCCGTCCCAAACCATATACCTAATATTTTCTGTGGTGGAGATAACATGGGAATATTATAGCACATAGATAAATCAGGAACCCTAGGTCCTAATTGTAGAACAAAACTTTTTTTTAGATTTAAAGAGGCCCCTGAAAAAGTCCCAAAAAAGGAAAAAAGGTCCAGAGCTCTTTGCAGTGAAGAACTATCAGCCAATAATAGGGTGACATCATCAGCAAAAGCAGTGACTTTAATTGGATCTAGTCCAGGGAAGGAGCAATACCAGAAATATTAACATCTGAAGAAATACTTGATGATTGGATCTAGAACAAATGTATATAACAATGGACTAAGGGACAACCCTGTCTCACCCCTTTTTTTATTAATATCTCATCACCTAAAGCATTATTAACAATTGGAATAGTGACTGCATGAGTATATAAAGTCGAGAGCCAATTGACAAAGGTTCTCGGAATCCCATAATGAAGTAGAATAAAGTAGAGATAAGAATGACATACTGAGTCAAAAGCCCTTGCTTGATCTAATGCTATTACCATTTCTGAATTTTGGAAATATTTCTTGCTAGTAAACAAATCTCGAATTATAAAGAGGTTATGTTGAATCTTTCTCTGAGAAATGGCACAAGTTTGTGCTGGATGTATTAATATTCTAGCAACCTTTTCTAATCTTACATTCAAGATCTTTGTTAAAATCTTGTAATCACTATTTAATAGACTAATAGAACGCCAATTTGATAATAAGGTTCTATCTCCTTTTGAAAATAAATGTTACTACGAGAGGGAAAAGATTTACAAGGCCTTCCTGATGCTAAAAAGAGTTATAAACTAAGGGCAAAAAGTAACTCATATAAGAAATACAAGTTTATAAAATTCATTGGGAATACCATCAAACCCTGGAGCTGATCCAGCTTCAATTGTTTTACAACGGCAATAACTTCTTGTGAGGTAATAGGATCAGTTAAACAATATAACAATTTATCCGGAATTAAAGGTAAAGTCTTAAATTGTTCCAACGGAAAGGATTCTAGAGTAATTGTATCTTGGCAGGAAAAAACTGATAAATGCTTTTGCACTACTGCCATCATTTCCAAATCAGTAGTTACTATGTTATTTTGAACATCACATAAACCTGACATAAACATATCAGCCAATCTCATTTTGCATGCCTGATAAGGATCAGAACTGGGACAATGCTTTGTGCCGAACCTAAATTCTAAATCCAAAGATTTAGCCCTATCATATTGAAAAATTTTCATTTGATTCTTAACTTCAGCAATTTGTGAAGTACAAAGAATCCGTTGCTGAGGCGAAGCAGACATTAATTTATAGTCTATTCCTAAGAAGCAAGTACTTCCTGTAATCAGAATCTACTTTCCTCTTACCCCAACCCTGAAAAAGCTGTTTTATTTCTTGCTTTGTTTGCAACCACCACTCAAAAGGTGATGAAAACAAATCCATTGTAGAATATTTGGCTGCAAAAAAAAATTCTAATTTAGAAAAGTAAAGTGAATTATTTAAAAAAGAAGTGTTCAGTCTCCATCAAGTAACTTTGTTATGCAATGTAGGAGTTAAATATTCTAAAGAAAAAATACAAAGTAAAATGGAATGATCAGAGAATTCTGTAGGAGTAACTGAACAATATTTGGAAAATAAATAATAGGATATAAAGACCATATCAATTCTGGTCGAAAAGGTGTGTCTATGATATGTTTCACCATCATAAGCATGTAGGCTTCGATAAACATCTTTAAGATTAGCATCTTTAATTATGTTGAGGAGGGCATTAGAGTCACAATAAACTTTTTTTCCTTTGGCTTTAACAAATTCAGTATCTATGGAGCAATTAAAATCACCCCTCCCAAAGGATATGTCTTTTAGTATACAGATATGGTTTAATATCCTCAAATATTTCAATACGCCCTGTTTTAGTTTGGGATCCATAAACATTTATTAAACGAAAATAATAAGTATAAAATGAGCAGTCCAAAATTAAAATCCTTCCTGGATATACATCAATTACTTTGGAAATTTTGAAAACAGTATTACAAAATAGAATGCCAAGTCCGTCTGCTGCGTCAGAACCGAAAGTCCAAAAAGAAGGACCTAACACCCATTTTCTTTTTATTTGATTCACTTCCCATAATGAAGAGAGCCTGGTTTCTTGTAAAAAGATTATATCTTGTTTTAAAGCTGTTAAGTACAGAAAAACAGGTAGTTGTTTTTTAAAAGCTTTTAAACTACAGACATTAAAGGTAGCTAGCTTTAATGTGGCCATAAAAAATGAAAACTAGATACTATTTTTCTGACACACTTTTCGCTTTTTACTTTTTTTTCCTTGGCCAAATCTGTCGCCTTACTCTCCTCATCATCTGTTATAAGTTCTGAAATGTGTGAAGTGTCAGATTCTAAATCAGACTCTCTAGTGTCTTCTTGCAGAGGTGAAAACAAATTTTCAGTGGAGAGAGGGCCAGGCACAGGTTGTTTCGAGGAAGCCCTTGTGAAACGCCTATTTTTAACCACTTCAAAGGGCGGGGGCTTAACTGTAGTGGAGGGAGGTTTATTAGCAGTAGTAGGCCTAGAAGCAAATTTCTCAACTGGAGGCTCCTCCGTAAGATTTAACCCTTCATTATGTGAAGCAGCATTACTCATTAAATGCAAAGAAGGGGAAACCTCAGGGGAAGGTAAATTATTAGATTCACTAATTCCCTTAGTACTAGTTTGGGCTTTACTCAATAATTCATCTTGGTCAAGACCCTCTGCACAATTTCTCCGGGCCCAGGGGCATTGGTGGAAAGCATGACCTTGTTCATCACAAAGATTACACTTAAAAATATTAGTACACATATCAATAGAGTGGCCGAACCCACCACACAATGGGCATTTTAAGACATCGCACACACTACTAATATGTGTCCTGTCCCCACATTTATAACAGGCCCGAGGCTGCCCCCCATAAAAACAAACCCCCCTGTCTTTGCCTAAGAAGAAACTATTCAGTAAGTGGACAATATCCGAATTAACTTGAAAAAGTTTTACCTTGAATTTCCACCCTCCCGTCCAAATACCTTCTACATCTAACAAGGCTTCTGGGGGGCTTAGTATGTCACATTTTGACTGAAGCCAATGATAGATGTCACTCACATTTACCCCCTCATTTCGAAACATAATTGTTACAAACCGAATTAGAGGTTTAGAGAGAGGTATTGCAAAAAAAGGTGTCCATAATGAAGTAGTTTTCTGAACAGAATATTTTTCCCAAAATCGTTCCATGAGTGAAGTAGTCTGAAAACTAACATCAAACGTATCTTCACCAGATACATGTATTAGTGCATAAATATCCTTGGCCAAAAAACCCATAGAATTCTTTAATAAATGCTTAAAGACAAAATATCTGTCTGGATGCTCAGTTAAACCTCCTTTATACCTGATCCTGACTGCATTTCTACGAGGAGCCTGTTCTAGTTTATTTTTAAACAGTTCAGACATTGGAGGTCTTTGTGGCTTTTCTGAAGAAACAGGCTTAAATGAGCTTTGTAAATCAGCTGGAACAGCTGTGGAGGTACTTGGCTTAGAAAAAGCCAAGCCACACTCCCCACCCTCTCGAGTATCATTTTTAAGGGTACCCTTATTAAACATTACAGCTGTACCTTCAGGCAATGTGTTGCTGTCGTTGGCATGCATAGTCAGGGCCCATGAAGGATCCGGTGTCCAAACACCCGCTTCTGTTTTTTTCCAGCCAGCCTCCGTCAGTACAGTCTCTTCAGACCAGTCCAAACTTTCCTCAGGTATCGTTTTTCTTAATCCAAACTGCTGCAGCAAGATCGAGGAAGTACGTGGTCCCTCACTGAAATCCATCCGTTCTGAATCCGTCTCTTGCGAATTGCAGTCCGCTCGGGGCTCAGACGGCCCCATACATACTGTTGTACCATCAAAAGCCGTCGGAAGAGAAGAACAGACGGCTTCCTCCAGGCATTCACCTGACGACACTCCAGGAACCATTTCCACACTCAAATTCGCCTCCTGTTGCAACGCTGATATCGGGGGGATCTGAAAATGTATACCATCTGCTCCGGTTAGGGATTTCATATGTATTTCAGATACCGCTTTATCTCCGACCTCCTTCTCTTCTCGAGTCTGAGTGCAGTCTGCCATCCTGCCTCTGTGACGTCAGGACGACTCCCAGACTAGCCGCCGACCAGCAGCCAGTAGGGGAAATTCCCCGGTGTCCTGGACAAATTTCCCTCATTCACTAAAAATACCATCAATAGCTTAATCTGGTTCAAGGTCAGTCGGCATTCATCTGTATTCCCCTCCCCCGGGTCGTGCCTGAAAATAAGCAGGATTTGTCTAGTGCACTTACCTGGTCAACAAAAACTAAATAAAAATAAATAAAATTTGGGGGCTCTATCCCCCTGCTTGGGATGAGCTTCTCAAATCAGTTCACTCCTCATAAACACGCGACAAACCATCTGTGTACTGATTAGTGATGTAGTGAATTTAAAATCCGCAGACGAAGTGAGCGTGAAGTGGCCACTTTGCATTAGTTGCAGGCTATGTGAAGTGGACATTGAGGAGTACTCACTTCGCCCTTTCATAATGAGTTGACTTTGCATTGTTATTCCGTCTAAACGTGAAGTAAAGCAGAATGACAGCAATAGGCACTTTAAGCAGTCCCCCCACACACATCACATGGCTTACAGTTCTGTAAGTCACATGCTGCTTTAGCCAGCCAGGCAGGAAGTGAGTCATACCAGCAGATACTTTCACTTTCTCCTTTGCAAAGATAGGAGAAGGAAGGATAGTGTAGGAGAGGAGTGTGTATTTTTTGTTTAACTTGCTTTAACATCATAAAACCCAACAGCTTTTTTAAAAGCTAATTCTTTAGTTTTGTTGTACTGTTTTGAGTTCTTTTTTTGTGACTGATTTATTTGTTTTATAAGTTTTGTTTTGTGTAAGTGTATGTGTGTCTGTGTGTGACTGTGTGTGTGTGTGTGCGTGTGTGAGTTGGTCTTCGTCGCGTGATGCGTCAGAGTGGAGAGGGAAGGAGAGTTATAGACCAGGGACAGTCTGTGGCCTGTGTTGGACAGAGGGAGTGTGGACACTTGGGGGTCAGCGTGGGCAGGTGTCGCTGGACCGCTCCAGAATATTCCATCCACCCCCCATCCAGAAGCAGCAGCACCACCAGTGCTACCGCCACATCCAGCAAGTCCGCCGCCACCACCACCACCACCATCTGTACCAGCTGCAGCACATCCCACTCCACAGCAGCAGGTGAAGCCCCCACAGGGGTATGACACTGCTGCTAGCAATACATCTGCCCCTGTTGTGCCTGGTCCCCCCCGCAGCTCGATAGTCTGGCAGTTTTTCAACTGTGTTGGGGGGACAGTACATTGTGGTGTGCCTGCTTTGTGGTGTGCAGGTGCGCCGTGGCCCCCAGGGGACACATCTGGGGACTGGGGGCCAGAGGACACACATGCTGAACCACCACAAGGTGGAGTGGCAGGCTGCCACAGAACGGGCCAAGCTTCCACCTGCTGGCCCTTCTGTGGTAGTGTGTGCTGCTGCTGTGCATCGCCAGAGCAGGAGGAGGGCCACAGCAGCAGATGCTGCTCCACCGCTACCCCCACCACTGCCACCAGCACCACCCTCACCACCACCACTACCTGCCTTTCCTCCCACAGCAGGGGAGTCCGCCATGCCTGCAACGCAGTCAGAAGTAGAACTGCTGTGGGTTGCAATGGAGGAAAATAATCAGAGGATGGGTGCTGTCCAGCAGCAGATGGAACGGATCGAGCAAGAGCAGCTACAAATAGTGTTGATGCTTCATCTGCTGCTGGAACATCATGGGATCGAGCATTAGGTTTTGTTTTCTGCCCCCCGTGCTGTACTGTTTTGTGTTTTGTTTGTTTCATACCAGACAGAGGGAAGGCCACAGTATTAGTTTAAAGGGAAGCCATCAGCAACAGGAGTGCCTGCATCCTGCCCTGCAAGTGCTACTGTCCGGTTAAGCCTTTTAAGTATGTTGCAGCATTTTCTCACACCACAACGTACTTTATTATACTAAATAAACATCAGCGACCTGGTAGTATGGCAGATGCTATGAGGGCTCCATTATGTGTGAAGGTGCAACGTCGACGCACCATGCACTTCAATACAAAACTATTTGAAGCGCATGGTGCATCTCCGCTGCACCTTTCCTTTACACATAATGTGGCCCCCATAGCGTCCAGCATCCTTCTGGGTCGCTGACCTTTCTTTCTTAAAATAAAGTATGTTGCGGCATTAGAAAAATGCTGCAACACACTTAAAAGGCTTAACCGGAGGGTAAGCCTTGCACTGTGCCGGACGCAGGAGCTCCTGTTGCTGACTGCTTCCCTTTAAATATATACATGCACATACAGTCATACATGTTCCTTTTATGGGTGACTTACCTCCAGGGTAATCTCTCTTTCTCCACATGTCCTTACATTCCATAGTGCAATACTTTTCTGGCCAAAATATTTGTAATTTCGGTAAACTGGGGCCCAGAAGATTTCCTAAGTTCCCATTCTGAAGATCCGCCCATGTTCCGTCAACTTGCTCAGCAAGTTATGACGTGATGCCAGGGAGAGCACAGGGGCGTGCTTTATTATAGTGAATGGCTGGCAGCTTTCGGAAAGTTTCTTTATGTTATAATGGTCAGTTTGTGGTGAAACGTGGGCATGTTTCCACTAACAAGGCTCTTGTTAGTTGAAACGTGCCCACATTTCACCACAACGTTGCTGAACGCGGGTAGCAGAACATGGGCTGCTTTTTAGAATGGGAAGTCCTCCGGGACCCATTTTACCGAATTACGAATGTTTTTGCCAGAAAAGTAGTGCACTATTTAAGGACATGTGGAGCAAGAAAGATTCCCCTGGAGGTTAGGCACCAATATATTGGGCGTAATACCATCCATAACTATGTAACTTGGTAAATCTCTTTAAAGCAGCAGTGCAGCAATCTGTTGAAAATGTTTACCTATACTTTTTTATGCTATTTTACATTGCCACCTTACTTACTTACATCCTGACTTGTATGATACTATTCTTTCCACTATTTGAGTCTGCTTTAGTACTTTTTTTCATGTGTGAGATAATAAAAGGAGCACTCCTTTTAATATGGTGCAGATCAGTTCTTCGTCAGTATTTTGCACTGTTTTTCTCCATCAGTCGTTATATATTATTTCTGTTGTCAAATTAACAATTATGCAGCAGACAGTGTTTTATGACATCACAGAATGATAGTTGTTCAAAAACAGCTGCAAATAGTGCTAAGAACCTGGTCAGAACAATATTAAATGGCGTGATTCCTTTTTTATTCTCAGACATGAGAAAAAGTAGTAAGGCAGACACAAATTGTGAAAAGAAGGGTATCATACAAGTCATCAGGTAACTAGTGGCCTGCACTGGCGGCGGCACCAGCAGCGATGTAAAATAGCGTTTAATTTCCTACTGGGCTTAACAGTCATGGAAGCAGATAACATGCTGGCTATGGTTGCTGCCGGTGATATGGGTGAACGCCCAAGTCTGGTATTAGCTGCCAGCTTGTGCTGGGTCCACAGAGCCAAGTGCCTATTCTGAAGATGCATATGCTGTCCTTCTCTCCCAAGATGCCTCCCCTTTTTACCTCGACTCACACGCACATGGCAAACCTGGCAGATTGCAACTGAATCATCATTTGCATCTTGAACAAAAAAATCCCAAACAAGGGACTGTGATGCTCTGCTTTTAACATGTCCATGATGATGTGGCTTATTTAAGTCTGTTATTTTAAGCACTGAAGTGGGGGGGGCACGTGATGTTTCTGGCACTGCAGACCTGGACTGCAACTGACCACCACAACTACCTATCATATTGAGTACTGGGTCGTCATCATCATCATCATCCACTAAAACTGGTAAATCACAAGTTTTTACGGGCGGGGGGATTCCTGCAAACAGATTCAGACACAGGCACTTTTAATTTCTTTTTCTCCAGTTCCTAACTGGGGTCAATTAAATCATCATCATATTCATCAACATCACTGTCACACACATCCACATCTTCTGCTTGGATGCTAACATGTGGACTGCATGCTGCAACTACAGCAACATCATCATCATCAACATCATCACATTCATCATCAGCATCTACACCACCATCACCTGATATTTTTTCACCACACTGTGAATCACTGTTGCATGGAAAATGAATGACGTTAAGTGCCACAGTGGATGGAATATCACATTGTATGCTATCGTTGACATGATCATCAGAATCAAGTTCAGTTAATGGGATGTTACTGGGAAGTATGACATCTTCTATGCTGTCACTCACCTGCACTGCTTCACACTCAATATATTTGGATACGGTACACTGGTTGGAATTAGAACTTGATGCAACAATGCTAATACTACCTCCACCACCACTAACACCAGTAACACTAACACCACCGGCTGGGAAAACATCTCCTCAACTATCAGTGAAGCTACTGGATTGGGCTGTAAAAACATTGCAGGAGAATACCTTTCTTCACATCAGCAATGCATTCTCCGGCATGCGACTCACTACCATGCCTACAGACACTCTTACTGCCAACATTGCCATGGCCAGAAACAGCTTTACTTGCACGCCTTTTGCAGGCATTTTGGGGATCAACCATAAATATTATTACCAAATTCAGATTTTGATACGTTCACTTTCTGACTGGAGGGTCGCTACTCGCTAGCTGGATGTGAAGCAAAATAAACAACTGTGGCTTCAGCAACAGATAAGGGACTACTGTGTTGTGATACTGTCATGGAATTAAAACAAATTCAGTAACCAGTGGTGCTGATGGGGTCACAAAAACAATCCAGTCTGGTAAAAAATTACCTTTTCAATGGGGGGGGGACTGAATACAGACAGTGCTGATTTTTACAGCACTACAAGCAGCAACACTAAGAACAGAGAACACGATTGCAGTACAAAATCAGGCAGCTGCAGTGGATAGCAGGTTCACACTGCTGTGCTTAGTTGCACTTACACTGATCTGTGTCACAGATTTTAAAAGGTGTATTATATTTGATGCATGCAACGCTGCACACACAACACAGAACACTTTGTGTACAATGCTGAATGAGGAATGCGATGCAAATGCAGAAGTTCAGTGTACTCAGTGCCACGTAAATCTGTAAATTTGTAATTTAGCCAACCTGACCTTATGAAATGCTGCACCACATTCACACAACAAGCAGCAAGAAAATGTGTACTATCACGGACAATTTTACTATGTGTACAGTAACACAGTCAGTTAAAAAAAAATATTATCAAACTGCAAAGAAACCACTAGTTCTCCAACTTAAATCTACCTACATAAATACGCCCCTCCCCCACACAGCACACTTCACTGTCTTTCACCACACACACACTCAATATTATAAATTTACATTCAAAATCCACACACAAACAAAAACGCTTGATGATGTGAGCACAGGAGAGTTTCCTACAATCGATGAACTACAGTTGGATCCCCCCCAAAAAGCAAAAATGCTTTTTGAACAGCTTTTAAAAGATTTCTACAGACAGCTATCAGAGCACACTGTCTCCTACTCCTTCCTACTCATACTACCTTGAACCGAGGCTGTGAAGGTCAATATAGAGCCCATGTGACCTGAACTCCCATGAATCACTGCAAAATCCTCCTTCGGAGCTCAAAAACAAGGTGAAGTGCGGCGAAGTGAACTGCCACCAATGTACTTCACCTTTAACAATTGAAAGAGAAGTGACCAGTGGAGGTGGAGTAACACGAAGTAGCTGTTTTCAATGCACCTCACGTTCCTCATTATAACACAAAGTACTCTGATTCACATTGCGGAGCACTCCGCGAATCCACCTTTGTTCTGCGAATCACTTCACGGAGCGGATTGAGCCCACTTCACCCACCATTAGTTCTGATTGGTCACTCCAGCCCTATGTAAGATTGTCAAGTCATACCTTTGCAAGGCAAGACTCCATCTTACTAGTCTGCCATTAGTTTTTTCCCATTTAAGTCAGCCAAAGCAGGGGGTTGTGGTCCATTTGCACCTTAAAATGCTGCCCGTATAAGTATGACTCTAACTTCTTTAGGGACCACACTATGGCAAGACACTCTTTTTCCACAGTAGAGTATGCCAGCTCTCTGGGAAGCAATTTTTTTCTCAGGTACACTACAGGGTGATCTTTCCCTTGGTTGGATGTCTGACTCAGTACTGCCCCGATACCCACGTCTGAGGCATCATTCTGAACTATAAAGAGTCTGCTATAGTCAGGAATTGTCAATACAGGAGCACTGCACAGTGCCTCCTTTAGTCTGGTAAAGGCTTTTTCACAGGCTGGTTCCCAGGTAATTTTCTTAGGCATCCTTTTCTTTACCAGGTCAGATAGGGGAGCAGCCAGGGCACTGTAAATGGGTGCAAATTTCCTATAGTACCCTGCTGTCCCTAGAAAACTCCTGACCTGCTTCTGCGTTTCTGGTCTGGGTCATGCCTTGATCACTTCTATTTTTACTTGGTTAGGACGGAGCTTTCCCCGGCCTACAACATGCCTGAGGTATGCCACTTCAGCCATGGCCACCTGGCACTTCTCAGCTTTGACAGTGAGCCCGGCCCTCTCTATAGCCCGCCCAGTACTTCCCTAAGGTGGGACAGGTGTTCTTCCCAGCTGGCACTAAAGATGGCAATGTCATCCAGGTATGCCACGGCATACTCCTCAGCACTATTTAACACCTGGTTCACCAACCTTTGGAAAGTGGCCGGGGCATTCTTCATTCCGAAAGGCATTACTTTAAATTCAAATAAGCCTACTGGAGTGATGAAGGCTGACCTCCCTAGCTCTGTCAGTTAACTCTACCTGCCAATACCCCTTTGTCAGGTCAGTAGTCGTAAGGTAGGTCACCCCTCCCAACTTGTCCAGGAGTTCGTCCATCCAGGGCATCGGGTGGGTGTTTGACTTCGTGACTGCATTCAGTCCATGATAGTTCACACAGAAACGAGTAGAGCCATCTGGTTTGGGCACAAGGACTATGGGTGAGGCCCAGGGGCTGTGGGATCTCTGGAATACCCCTAAATCCATAATTTCCTCTACCTCCCTCCAAATGGTCATTTGGACAGCCTCTGACAACCGATATGCTGTCCGCCGTATGGGCGTCTATGTCCCTGTCTCCACATCGTGCATCGCTAAGTGGGTTAGTCCAGGCTTGGCATTAAACAGGGGGGCAAAGTCTGCTAAAACCTCCGTTACTTCCTGGATCTTATCCGGGGCCAGCTGGGGAGACAATTTAACTGCCTCTACAGAGGAATCTCACTTGCTTTCTTCCAGCAAGTCCAGAAGGGGGTCTCCTTCGTCCATCCCCTCAACAGAAATACATACTGCAAACACCATGTCAGCCCTATTAGCCTATGGCTTCATCAGGTTGACATGATACATCCTTTCTGTCTGTCTTCTGTCAGGTAACTCTATGATACAGTTCATGTCATTTACCTTCCTAACTACTTTGTACGGTCCTGCCCACTCAGCCTGCAGCTTGTCTTTCCGGACTGGAATAAGGACCATGACTTCTTGACCCACCATGTACAAGTGAGCTCTGGTTCTTCGGTCGTACTACACTTTTTGTTTCTGTTGGGCAGCTGCCAGGTTGCTCTGGCCTGTACCCATAAGCTCCTTCAGCCTTTCCCTAAACCTAAGGACGTAATCCACTATGGGAGTTCCCTGGGTGGTGTGCTTGCCTTCCCAGTCCTCCCAGATCAAGTCTAGGGGCCCACGTACCCAGTGTCCATATAACAGTTCGAAGGGGGAAAATCCTGTCGACTCTTGGGGCACCTCCCTGTATGCAAACAACAGGTGGGGAAGGTATTTCTACCAGTCCCTCCCACGCCTTTCAGCAAATGCTTGGAACATTGACTTCAGGGTACCACTAAACATTTCCACAATCCCATTGGCTTGTGGATGATAAGGTGTCGTGTGTCTCTGCACCACCCCTACACTTCTCCAACAAACATTTCATCAGGTCCGACATGAATGAACCCCTTTGATTGGTGATAACCTCCTGTGAAAACCCAACACGAGAGAAAATCCCAAGTAAGGCATCTGCCACTCTGTCTGTCCTCAGTGAGGATAGGGCAACTGCCTCAGGGTACCGGTTGGCATAATCCACCACAGTCAAGATGAATCTCTTCCCAGAGGAGCTGGGGGTATTTAAAGGCCCCATAGTATCCATTCCCACCATCTGCAATGGCTCCCCCACTATGGGCAATGGAATCAGGGTGGCTTGGGTTTCCTTACCTGCCTTCTCTATTTCTTGGCACCGGTGACAAGACCTGCAATACTTCTTCACCTGCTGGGTGAAGTTGGGCCAATAGAAATTCTGGGCCAACCACTGTGTAGTGTGTGCAATTCCCAGATGACCAGACAAGGGGATATCATGTGCAATCTTGAGCAACTGCTCACGATACCCCTGTGGAACGACAAGCTGCCTGTCTATCACCCCTTCCTCTGTCTGCATAGCCTGAGTACACATCAGTCCATTTTTCCAATAAACCTTATGTTTATCATCACCTCCTTGTGCTCAGTCAGAGTCTACCCAAGCCCTCAGCTTTTCAAACAACATGGAGTCTTGCTATATTATGACATATGCAGTGAGTCTCAACCTTCAAACTGCTCCAGAGGTGAAAGAGTTAACTTTCCATGCCAGGATTCTTTACTCCGCCTCACTGAACAGTCGCTCCGGAGATTTCTCCTTCTGCTCGGTTCATTTTGTCGGTTAAACTATTAATTTTTAGTTTTTTTAACCAAATTTAAACCGCAACCGGTTGGTTCAAGCTCTGTCTGTGGTATCGTAAGTACTAGATAGGTTTTACATTTATTTCTGTGTGGAACTTGTAAACGGTATTATCGGTTTGGTTTGAACCGATCGGGTTGTTGTAAATTCATTAAATCTGTCTTTCAGAGTGTGGTTCTCGGTTCTTATCGGTTCTAAAAAAAACGGATTTCATTACGGTTTTTTCCATGACCCGTGACACGGTTGGGAACTGATAAGAGGGTCTTGCTTGGCGGATTGCCATAAACGGGCAAGTTTTGGTTAGGCTGGCACTATGTCTGAGAAACCCAAAAGAAAAACCAGGCCCACTGGGTTTCAACACTGCAGTGTTTGTGGGGAAGCCTTTGCCAAGGCTGACCCCCACACCACCTGTGTTTATTGTCTGGGGTTTGACCACCTCAATGCAGACTGCCAGATTTGCAAAAATTTTCCTGCAACTACCCTGGATAAGAGAGTTGGTAGGCTCAGGGAAAGAGAGGCCAAGAAGTCCGCTGACCCGGATGGCCAGCCCGGTTCGGTTGTAACCGAACTGGAGGGAGTACCCTCTGACCAGGGCGAGACTTCCTCGGGCAAAAGGAGAGCCGACTCGGAGGAGTCAGTTCCAGCAAAAAGGACTAGAAAATCAGCAGGTGTGGAGCCAAAATTTCCATCTCCAACCACTGAAGAAATAGCCAAAGCGATTAAAATTGTCCAGTCGCTTTCCCCGGTTCTGACCGAACCAGCACCATCAGGTAAGCATTCGGTTCGGTCGGTTCCACCGGTTCAAGAATATGAATTAGAGGAATTTTATGAACCGGAGGAGGGGGAAGATGAGTATGAGGAGAGTGAATGTGGATTTGAAAGTCTGTATGTGCCCATTGAACCAGACATCAGCCCAGACAGACCTTCAGGAGTGTCTCCCCCTAGGCTTTCTGAGTCCCCCTCTCATTTTAAGTTTTATAAAAAAGTGGCTGATTCCCTCCAGCTTCCTGTGGAGGAAGCTGTGGATGATCAAGAGGAGCCTGACTATGTAGAAATGACGGATATCCCAGAGTCTAGGAGACTGTCTATTCCTTTGCATAAATCTTTTGGGAAACAGACAGTAAAAATTCTAAAAACTCCTCACACTATACCTCCTGTGGATAAAAGAATGGACAAGAGGTACACATTGTCAGGCTCTGATATGGAGTTGCTTACACAACAATGCAGCCATGTTGGGGTAGTGCAGGCTGCAGCCTGTGACAAGGCTAATATTCCCTTGACTTCACACCCCCCGGACAAGGACTCCAGGAGGATTGATGCTATGGCAAAGAAACAGTACATGGCAGCATCCTTGGGACTCAGACAGGCAAATTATATGGCTTATGTTGCTAGATATCAGAAATCCAGATGGGATACTGTTATGGCTATAGCAAAACAGGTCCCTGGCCAGCTTGCCAAGGAGCTGGAGCAGGTGGCTGCTGATGGTATTGAGGCATCCAAGGTGCAATTCCATGCTGCAGTAGACTCTAATGATGTGTCATCAAGAGTCATGGCTACATCTGTGGCATTGCAGAATGGCTTGGCCCAGATGTACTAGCCTGTCACAGGATACCCAGACTAAGGCCATGGATTTTCCTTGTTGTGGGTAATTTCGTTTGGGGAGCAGACAGAGAATTACATGAAGAAAATGGATGTGTATAGGACCACCCATAGGAGTGTACAGGCCAAGAAAAGGCAGGCCACTCCTCAAAGGCAGCCTTCCAGGGGCAGGGGCAGACCTTTTCATAGGCCTTTTTACCAAGCCCAAGCCTCCTCTTCAGCTTATGCCCAGAGGGGGTTCTTTAGAGGGAGAGGCAGACGGGCTACAAGCAGACCTGCTTCCACCCCTCAGCCTAAAGCCCCTGTCAAGCAGGCACCCTGATGGGGTGGCCAGGGCCGATTCTCCACTACCTGTAGGGGGCAGGCTGGGTCCTGGAAGTAGTAAGCCAGGGGCTGGTTCTCAGCTTCAAAAAATTTCCATAGATGAGAACCAGGTCCTTTCCACCTGCAAATCCATCAGAGGCACTTGCCCTAGAAACAGAAGTTTCTACCCTCCTGGCTCTCAGAGCTGTGGAAAGGGTTCCACCCCTACACCAGGGCAAAGGGTTGTACCCAGGTACTTCCTTACCCCAAAAAGACAGGAGAATGGCGTCTATCCTGGATCTCAGGTACCTAAACAAGCACCTTTTAAAACCAAAATTCAAAATGGTGACTTGAAATTATTTTACCTCTCTAAGGCCAGGGACTGGCTAGCATCCCTGGACCTCAAGGATGCCTACTTCCATGTTCTTATCAGAAGCTCCCACTCGAAAGAACCTCAGATTCGAACTGCCCTCAGGCCATTACCAGTTCAGAGCAATGCCTTCGGCCTCACCTCTCTGCCCCAAGGGTATTCTACAAATGCCTGGCAGCAGCAGTTGCCTCACTTAAGAAGGCAAAGATTGCCATATTCCTTACCTGGATGACTGGCTCATAGTAGGCCAGTCTCCAGACCAAGTCAAACTACATCTTCAGGTAACTCAGCAACTGCTCACATCTCTAGGTTTCCTCTCAATCTTCCAAAGTCGTTCTAGAGCCTGTCCAGCTTCTCACCTTCATAGGTGCAGAACTGAACACAAAAGAGGCCAGAGCCTTCCTCCCTGGAAAGAGCAAGGACCCTGGTCTCTGGCTCCTCCTTCACCCTGCAGGTCTCTCGACTAGCAAGGCATTTTCTGCAGCTCCTTGGGCACATGGCTGCTTCTACAGCAGTGGTACAGGGAGCAAGATTTCAGATGAGGGACATCCAGTTCCATTTGAGAACCTTTTTGTCTCAAAGGAGAGACCTCTAAACAAATTGATCCCAGTGACTCGAACCCTGATTCAAGCCCTTCAGTGGTGGCAGGACCAGAGCAATCTGAGACAGGGGGTCCCCTTCACCCCTCAGTCTCACTCCTTAATCCTTACTACAGATGCATCCCTCTTGGGGTGGAGAGCTTACATGGGCGACCTCACTACCCAGGGATTGTGGTCCCCTCAGGAGTCTCTGCTCCACATCAACCTGTTGGAACTCAGAGCACTTTTTCTAGCACTTCAAATTTTTTCCACATCTGTTCAGAACAAAGTTGTACAGGTCAGAACAGACAACACCACTACAATGTGGTACATCAACAAGCAAGGAGGCACTCGGTCTACGGCCTTGTGCACTGAAGCAATGAAGTTGTGGTCTCTGGCTTATTCCCTGAACACCTCCCTTACAGCAGTTCACCTCCCAGGCAAGGACAATGTCCTGGCAGATGCTCTCAGCAGGATTTCCAGGGCCATCACGAATGGTCACTGGATCCCCTAGTACTGAGGTAGTATTTGCCAGATGGGGCACCCGCAGATAGATCTTTTGCAGCCCCAGACAATCACCAACTTCTTTTTGTTGTAGGCCCCAGTGTTGGGCTCAGTCCCTCTGATGCCTTCCTTCAGTTGGGAAGGAAGTTTCTCTATGCTTTCCTCCTTCCTCTTCTGTTCAAGGTGCTAGTCAAAATCAGATCTCAACCCTGCAAGATGATCCTGATTGCTCCAGATTGGGCCAGACAGCCCTGGTACCCACTCCTTATGTCCTTAGCAGTCCACCTTCCCCTGTGTCTTCCCAGGAATCACAACCTGTTAACCTGTGCTCAGGGGAGAGTTTGGTACCCAAATCTCAAATCTCTCAATCTCAAGGCCTGGCTCTTAAAGAGTTAGAGTTTGCTGACCTACACCTCTCCCAAGGTGTACTGGATATCTTGAAGGCTTCTAGGAAGCCTTCCACCAGGGCTACTTGTAATTCCAAATGGAAGAGGTTTTCCAAATGGTGCTCTGGCAAGCACATTTCCCCAGAATCTGCTGACTTACCCACAGTCCTGGATTATATGGTGCATTTGAATACTTTGGGGCTGAGACCAGCTACCCTAAAGGTGCACCTGGCAGCCGTGTTTGCTTTCTTATCAGCTGGTAAACCTCTTCTTTCAGCTCATTCTGTATTCTCCAAGTTTTCAAGGGTTGCTTCACCAACCTCCATTCAGGACCCTGCCCTGCCTGGGATCTTAATATTTGCATTGCTCAGCTTATGCAACCCCTTCGAGCCCTTGTCTTCAGCAGAGTTTAAGTACTTGACTTGGAAAACTGTGTTTTTGGTAGCCGTCACTTCTGCCAGGCGCATAAGTGAATTGTAAGCATTGTCAGTGGAGCCTGATTTTATCTCCTTTCATAAAGATAAGGTGGTTCTCAGGACTAACAGAAAGTTTTTGCCTAAGGTGGTTTCAGACTTCCACCTTAATCAATCTATGACTCTCCCTGTGCACTTCACTGACCAGTCCTCCTCTGGCGAGAGGAGACTGCACAGTTTAGATGTCAAAAGAGCCCTTAGTTACTACATAGAACGTACCAAGGGTCACAGGTTTGACTCCCCCCAACTGTTCCTCACTTATGGTGAGGTTGGTAAAGGGAAACCTGTCACTAAAAGATCCATTGCCAGGTGAATTGTCTCTTGTATCTAATTTTGCTATGATAAACTGGGTAAGGTTCCTCCCGCTGGCCTGAGGGCTCACTCTACCAGAGGTACAGCTGCGTCTCTGGCTGCTGCCATGGACATCCCTATCCTACAGATATGTCAAGCAGCTACCTGGAAAACAGTTCACACTTTTACCAAGCATTACTCCCTGGACATCCAGGCTAGGAGTGATGCTCGGTTTGGCACAGCTGTGCTTCAGAGCCTATTTCCCAAGTAGGTTCTGTCCTCCTCCATGGAGGTACTGCTGTGTAGTTCGTATATAAACATAATATAGCAAGATTCTCATGTTGTTTGAAGAAAAAATTACTCACCTTAGTAATGTTGTTTCTTCTAATGGAGTCTTCTACATTATGAACTCCCCCTGCCTGCCCCTCTCAGAACCTCTGCTCTTGGGATGGTGGGTAGTGCAGTGTTGGCACTAGTAGATGCCCACCTTGTTTTTTCCACCCTCCTTTGGGTGTGTTCGGTGTGTTGTGTTTTTATTTTTGGATCCCTGACTTGAGTCTTTGTTTTAGGACCAAAAAAAAATGTGTTCTTATATTTAGTAGCCAGTTGGCTAGTGTAGATTTACAGCTTCCACACAGAACCTTAGTGAGTTTTGCTCGTATAGATCTGACAGTTTGAGTTTGAAGAACAACAGACAGAACTTTCAACCGAGCTCGTGCTCAAAGTTCCATGCCTGGCATGGAAAGTTAATTCCTTCACTTCCGGAGCAGTTCGAAGGTTGGGACTCACTGCATATGTCATAATATAGCAAGACTCCATTAGAAGAAACAACATTACTAAGGTGAGTAATTTTTTCTTCTAGACTAGGGTCACTTTTCTGAGCAGCTGCAAACTCCTTACCCATTCCCAAGGCATGGGACATGTCCCCTTAAGTATCTAAACTAGGGTCCCTAGCACTAATGTCAGGGCACTGAGTATCATTGTCATCCCTAACCCTCTCACCATGGGTCACCCTTCCCTCTTCAGAGTAACCCTCCATAGCTGTGTGGTTAACTACTACTGGGGAAATTTCTACCCCCTTTTTATTAGTCTCCATATTAGGAGATGCAGGCTGGGGACTCGGCCTCCCAGGGATTTCCACTCTGGCTTCTGTGGGGTCCAGAGAACTACAATTTCCCCTTCCCGCTTGGCTACAGGTAACTGCAAACACCATCCCCTGTCTGAGATTGTTGCCAAGGATGACATCCACTGCTAAAGTTTGGCTACAGCCACCTGTTGCACAGTTCCCCCTGTTTGACCCCAGTCTAGGAGAACACTAGCGAGTGGCAATGTTTTCTCCTCACCAGTGAAGTCTTGTACAGTGACATATTTATTGGGTATAAGCTGACCAGGCTCTACCAGATCCCCTTTTACCAATGCCAGGGATGCCCCTGTGTCTCTTAACCCTTGTGTCTGTACACCATTCACTGTGACTGGGTGCATGTGTTTCCTCATGTTCACAGGCATGCTTCCAGGGACACATAAACAACCCACTTCTTTCCTAGCACCATTCTGTGTGTTGCTCGTCCTTTTGGGACACTGTCTAGCAGTATGCCCAGTTTCTTTACATAGCCAACATTAATTTCTTTTTTCAGAGAAATCTTTTGTTTGAGATCTGGGTCTAACTGGTTTCGGTGGAAGCAGTGAGGGTTTTAGCTGCCCTGAAGGCACGCTTTTCTGTTTCTGCACTGCCATGCCCACCCCATTCGCTCTCAGAGCAGGTCTGCTCTTGGCTTAGCGGTCCGAGAGTTCAGCAGCCTCTTGCACTGTTTTGGGATCTCGGTCCTCCAGCCAGGTTTTCAGCTCTGCTGGGCATGCCCAAAAAACTGTTCTAACAAAATAGCATTTTCAATTATATCTACAGAGTTTGCTTCAATTCCTTCCAATCAACATTTTAAACACTGACATTGTTGCATGGCTAGCTCCTCATAGCTCATATCAGGGCTTCTCCTGAGCTTACGGAATTTAGCTCTGTATGCTAAAGCAATTAAATCAAACTTTTTTTTAAAAGTGCAGCTTTAAGTTTGTTGTAATCATTACTGTTCTCATTGTCCATTTGACCCAATGCATCCCAAGCTTTCCCGGTAAGTAGTGGGGATAACTGGAAGCTCCAGGATCCTTTAGGAATTTTAGCCTGAATACAAACTTTTTCAAAGGAATTTAAAAAGACATCCATATCCTACCCCTCTTTAAATTCAGCTATCAATTTGAAATTCAATTTGTAACCCAGTCCTGCAGTTCCAGTTAAACCCAAGCCACTTACTTGCTCTGGTGCTGGTGGTTGGATTCATAGCTTCTCCAGTTCATGTCACCTCTGGCGCTCACGTTCCTCACAGTCCGCATCTCACTGTTCGTGCTCCCTCTTCTCCCCTGCAGCTCACTGTTCTTGCTTCTCCTCTCTCTGGAACTTCAGCTCCATTCTGAGCAACTCAATCTGCAGCCTGATTGCTTCTGGCTCCAGAATACTGGTGACCTTTCCCTGCTTCTGTGGCCCTTCTCTGGCATTGGCCCTGCTGTCATCCTCACCGGATCGGGACACTGCACTGGCCCCTCCATGCTGAAGGTTTGTTCTTTTACAGTCACAGTCTGTGACTTGAAGCTCTGGGCATCTGCTGCCATCAGGGCATCCACGAGGTTCTGCTTGGAGGCTCTCACCTCGTACATGATTCCTCTGTCCTGACATAACTGCCTCAAATAGTCTGCAGTGTACCCATTGTAGTTGAAAGCCATCTTCTTCCTTAACTATGGCTACTCTAAATTGCACTTTAGTGAAAAAATATAAAACAGCTAGGAACTTGACTGTAAACCAAATTATATAGATCTGTTTCCTTTTTAAAAAATAAATAACTGCTTTTTTTGTTTTGCAAGTGAGCTGTACCATATTAAGCTGACACACTGAACAGTTAAAGCTTGTGTTACCAATTTTATGCACACCACTGCCAACCAATCTGTCACAAACACACTCAGCAGGTCAGGCCCTCTGCTCCCACAGTGTCAACCTCTGAGCACAGTATTATGAACAGGTAGCAGAACAGGGTAACCCTCCTGTCTGCTTGTGGGTCCAAATCACTTTAAGTCTCAAGTTCTGGGGGATTCAAACTGTGAACCTTATGCTAGCGTACCCAAATGTACAGGCTCAGATAATCTGCTCTTTGGGGAATGCCAGATATCTTTCACCTAAGGGCACCTAACCAGGTATCCAAAATGAACCCTTAAAACTCTATAAAAGACCTTAGGTGTATTCTTACCTTTTCCCAGTTTGGTAACACCATCAAGCTTATGAACAGTTATTAGTCAGTCTTAACCATCTATACATCACATGCAAAAAGGAAGAACTTCAAAGACACACCCAGGCAGTCTTTTTAAATATAGATTTACTTAAAAATTGATAAAAATATGTAAAATGTAAACACAGAACACTATATCACAAAGCATACAATCACTTAAAAGAAAACAAGGAAAAGTACAAACTAAAACTTCTACCACAATACAATTAGACTTTTTCTATCTAATGTGTTACCTCTATACAGTGCTTAGAGTTAGATGTTGTTTCTTAAGAGTCCAAAAAGTTAATGTCACTCAGCTGAAACACAGAATACAGTTTAAACTCTGTGTTTCCACCCTTTCTATGATGTCATCTAGCTCCTCCGGTTAGAATATAAAAATTATACAAACAATGATCTTCCTGTCAGGAAATATTTAAAATAATGTGACTTCAGCAAAAACTAATTTCCCAAATTATAATTATGTGATTTCCCAGTTCCTTCTCTTTGATCTTTGAATGGTTCCTGTTCCCAGAGCACATCAAATATTTTTACGACTCTGCAGTTTCTCATCTAGATGCAAATCTAGCCAACAGGAATCAACTTATCTGAAGCCATAAAATGTATATTTTAGTTTCCCAGCTTCAGAGGCAGGAGTTCATAAAAAAAACTATAAAATGCAACGTCTCAAAAGAAGTTAATTACATTACAGAAAACTCCTGGTTTAATACATACATCTGGTTATTTTCACTAAAGCCTGGGGTGGGGGGGGAGAAGCACTCATAGCCCAGCTGTCTTATGGAAACAATCACACACTACGTTTTTGTATTGCAGATATCATAGAACAATCATAACCAGCTGGCCAAGCATCACAAGCCATACTTTCAGTTCAGCTGTGGATACATTTCATGAAACATTACACTTGGGTTGTACAATGTGCCCAATACATCATCCATTTCATGTCTATTGTTAAAGTCCGTATTCATTTCCTTCATATTGCTGTTTCAGGTAATCTGAGAAGAGGTTGTCTGTCATCTCCATTTCTATATTTGTTTTTGATCATAACGTTTAACAGAGGAAACATATTAAACCAAGTTGCCATGGATGCTGCAGTTCCTACCACTGCCTTGTGGGCTCAAACAAAGTTGAGGGGCCTGTTTCTGATTTTCCTGAAGGGGGGGTTCCTATCCAGATAGTGTATGTTTTGTGTGGTGCCTCCACCCAAAGCAAAGTTTAAGTGGGCCTTGAGTGAGAGCAGTATAACCCTCTGGGATGCTGTACACAACCACTTCCTCACAGTGTCCCTCTATACATGAAAAATTACAATGCAACCTTAAAATCAACAAAAGTGCAATAAATCACTTACTACTAATAATATGCTCACAATACCAAATGTAAAATACCAGTAAAATACTTACTGAGGGAATATTCACAAGGGATAGGGGAATGCAATGCAACGCTTTTTGGAAAGACTCATGAACTGTACGGTACTAAGGCCAAAGGTAGGTGCTCAACTAGGCTTTTGCCTGTAAAACACACTATGAACACTAACAGTGCCCATCCCACACTAGGCAATGCAATACAGTGGCTATGAGAATGCTGTAATGTTTGGTATTACCAGCACACCTGTACTGGGAGCACTACCCACTGGTATAGTTAAAATCCCTTTTTAAACTGTAGGGAGCTCCCTGTGTTCTCACAGGGTACCCAGCCCGAGAAACAGTGTAGACCTGGTGAAGTTGCAATTGGTTAGCCAATAATGGTGCGCTTTAAATCAGTAAACACTTTTTGTTAAACCCAAACCCCACAGGCTATGCAGTTTCTAAAATGGCGAACCCCAACTGCAGTATTTGTAGAGTCTGATGGCCAAAGACATAGCTTTGGTGGCACACTTTGCACAAAATCCCAGTTGCAGGGCAAGCCCCAAGTGTATTCACAGTTCTGGTGTTACCAGCTTCCCTGACAACTTGGACTGCTTCTCCTCCTCCTCCTCCTTTCTGCAGGTGCAGGTTCTCTCAGGTACTAGAGCAGCTGTGCAGTGGGGATTGACAGCTAGAGGATGCAGGTCTCAGGTGCTTCTGGATGTGGATCAGGCTCTCTGCTTCAGCAGTAATCTGGACCTCTCTGGCTTCTCTCTCTTCTCCTCCTCTGCAGGACAGACCAGTCTAAGAAACACGGGCCACATGCAACACTCACACGTCTGGCCTTCAGGACCATGGTATGCTATATTAGCCAGTACCTAGCAGTAGCACTAACTGGCTTTCCCCAGATGGTCTGCAGTCTCGATGTAGGCTTTATTCAGTAGTACTCACTCAGTCTGTGGTCACTCAAAGGTTAGTAGCTGTGGTACCTCACTGAGCAGCACGCTTTTGCCTCCTTTCACAGGAACAGTCTCTATACAGAGATGTGTCATTCTGACATAATCTGCAATCACATAGATCAATCTTTGTAATCTGGTTGGGTTGTAGAAACCTTTATGTCACGCCTGCACATTGGCTGTGGAAGCCCAGGCAGGCTTCCCAGAGTCGGCTCTGGCCAGCAGCACAGGCTCTCCTCACACTGTGAGAGCTCACTGCCAACTCAGTTATTCTGGATCTGCCCTCAGTCTCTAGAATCAGTATGCAGAAAGTTCACTTAATACCCTATTGGTTGGTGGAAAGGGTGACGAGCACAGTGCACAGTGTGCAGTCTTCCAGCATGCTCTTGTGACTTCTGCTTGGTTGGCAGCAAGGTCAGGGGTCAGCCAAATGGAGGCTGTCTTTACAGAGATAACGCAGCTTTAAGTTAACATCTTTTTATTAGTTTTACTGCTCAGCTTCAATGTGTGCTGACCTCCCAGTGTGTTAGGCACACTTGTGCCAAGCTATCTGGTGGTGGTATAGTGTCAACTGGGGCTTTCTCCACCCATTCAAGAGCTCCATTGACTGCCCCCCTAGACAGAGCAAAGTCTCTGTCTAAATGCAGCTGACAGCTGTGCTGTAGAATGGATGCATGTAGTCTTCCCCTTCACCTTCTAGTGCCTCCATGCCCTCAGCTGGTGTCCTTTGACCAAGAGCAAGCTAGAGGGGCCTATCAGTGTAGGCCACAGTTGCAGTGGTGAGAACATTCATGGCTGGCAGGTCAGGTGCTCTGAGCACTGAGAAAACATTCAAGCAGGCAGCTCACACATTTAAACAGGCAGCTGCTTGAATGTATACCCAGGAGCTTTGCAAATGACTGGAACAGGCAGTGGCTTAGCGCTCCTCATTCCTTTGGTCCCCCACCATGCTGCAATCCTGGGGCCGGAGTGGGCATTTAACATCTGGCAGTTCAGAGATGCTAAGAAATATACAGGTAAGCCCCAACCCCTGGTGGGGGGAGAGTTTCCCTCATCTGCCTAACCACCACATCTGTGTCAAATCCATCAGCAGAGTCCATCTGTAACAACAGACAGTGATACAGCACAACAGACAGACAGCATGCACAGTCTGTCTAGACAGTTGTCTCCTTACTGGAGTAAGCACACACTACGTCCCAGTCTAGATAAATATTTATTTTATTTATTTACTTTTTGTTGACCAAGTAAGTGCACTAGACAGTTTCTTGCCTATTTTAGGCATGACCTAGGGAGAGGGAGATGCAGATGAATGCCAACTACAGACAGCTAGTCTGACAAAAGAGAAATGAAAGGCCTTTTGTATGCACAAAACAGCTGTCATGACAGTAACCTTTATCATACCACAGGAATAGGTAATTCCATAACTTTGAACAATACCGCAGTACTGATCAGTGCAATACCAACATTTCAATCGCCATTTTTACTCTTTACTGTACATCCTACTCTCAGTGATATGGCCAGGGCTTTGCAACGGACAGTATGGGCCAGAGATCTGAGTGTGGCATAGATACCTCTGTGGACTATATGCAAGCTAGTAGGAGATGCATGGAGAGTCATAGGTTAGCCTGAGCAAGGGTTGGTAGCTCTCTCAGAGTGACAGAGTGGGACACTCACTTCTTCTACTGCATCAGGGCATGCACTCCCCTGTTTCACTGACCAGCAGTGAAGCATCCTCTATCAAAATGGGTTCCACAACTTCCTCTGTTGTTCCTACAGGTTCTCTACTTTCTTCCTCTGGCACCTCCTCAGTTACGGGACTGTCATCCAAGAGTTTCAGTGTTTGTGGAACAGCAATTGGGAGAGATGGGGTATCCAGTGCTTGTGTAACTTGTAGTACTTTTTGTGGCTTTACTCTATTCACACCCATGAGAAGTAAGTATGTAGGTAGTCATTTTTAGGGAACAGAAGGCCCCAAAAGATACCTTCTCCAACACATGGAGAGTATGATCTCCTTGGTACTCAGGAGAGGAAAAAAATCCCAGGTGGAGGAAATCTCTGATGACCCATGGTCAGAGGTCTGCCTGTCCTCTGGGCATACTAAATGGAGAAGGATGTAGGTTCTAGTAACCATAGCTAATTTGAGGTGAGCTGCTTGGAGAGACGATAATCCATCCTCAATCCATGGATGATGCCGATTGCATGATGATCCTGAGGTTGAAGAGTAGGTCTGTTCTGAATGAGCAATAAAATCCTAAGTATGAAGTAAATCTGGGTGAAGGAGGGTGAAGGAAGTTCAGGTTTCCAAGATGATGAATGATGCTTGTCCAACAGAATTGTAAGGGTGTAATGGGCAGAGGGACCATGACTGGATCGATAAGGTACTAAACTGGGAATGGTGGAAATGCAATGGTAGAAGAAGTCATTGGTGAATGATCCAGCTTGTGAAAGGTTCGAATGTAAAGGTATGATCTGGAGGCAAGGAACTCTGTACTGAACAAGGAGTCGCTAAGGAAGCATCAATAGATCAGAAATTAGTAGAAAGTCTTTTGAGTGCCCTGGAGATGATGACCTGCTTGATCAAAGGATGATATAGACTGAATGATGATCCTGAGGATGAAGGGTTTATCTCTTCCATAGGGTTGGTAGAATCCTATCTGTGGAGCAGATCCAGGTAAAGAAGGGCTAATGTAGACCATGTTTCTGAGGCGATGAAGGATGCATGTCCAAAGGGATTGAAGAGGTGTAATGAGTCAAAAGAGCATGATTTGATCCTTATAAGACCATACAGTACACTGTGGCAGTTGTGATGATTTGTACAGTTATGGGTGACTGATCCAATTCTTTGGTTTGATATTTAAAGTAGTCTGGAGGTAAAGAAATGATTAGTGGGTGATAAGTCACTAGGTAAGCATCCCAGTGTAAAATAAGTAGAGGAGATTTTGAGTGACTGATAAGAGTAATGCCATGTGTGACTAGTAAGCAATAGAAGAAAATTGTGGAGCAGACCAGATGGTAGCCTAATATATATATATAGGAAATGACTGGAAATTTGGTATAAGGAGTGGATGGCTTCTTTGGTCATGATGTTTGTGACTTTATACTTAATTCCTCTGCTGGTACGCTGCCTGAAGTAAGTGTGGGTATTTCTATGGTGTGATCATTTAGGATATGCACTGTGGTGGCATAAGTTGGTTAAGTTTGCAGGTAATCCTGATGCTGAAGTACTTGAGAGAAGCTTAGGAGCGAATGTAAGGAAGAGTCTGCAGACTGGATTGGTAGTAAGATCAATTACTACAGGATGCTATAGGATTTTAGTGCTGATTAATACCAAATGGGAGGCAAGGCCGAGTTGGTTTGCTATTACAGATTGCCAGTTAGAATTCAGGAGAGCCAGTTCTCAGTAATGGTCCTTACTGTAGAGATTAGTAAAGGTACTTCGAGAAGAAGAGGCTGAAGGGTCTGCTGGAAGAATGGTTAACCTGGCTGAAGGTACTAGATAAAAATATGCAGATGACTGTATAAGGAATAGCAATGTCCAGAAGTGAAATCAAAGGTTTGAATGGCTTGGAGTCAGTAGTCAGCTAGGCGGTGGAGATCCCATGACAAATATTCTGGAAGATATCTGTGAAATTCCTAAAACTAGCAATGACTGTTGGGAAGTAGGAGTCATGAAACTTGGTCATCAGACTCAGTGTTGAAAAAAGAGGTGGCAGAAGGTAAAATGGATGATGTCTGTAGTTGAGTTGGTTATCTTGCGATTCCTGAAATTCGTAGAAGTGATGCTGACTACAAAGTCAGAGCATAATAGAAGAATTTAAGTCCTTTCCATATATGAAGATAGCCAATGAAACAAGGCATACAGGGAAGTCATGGTGATTGGATGGACAGGAATTGAAGGGTATATCTAATAGAGATGGGGAAGAGCTTCCTATTATCCAGGCAAATGGGATTCCATGAATGATTGTGAAGAACTGATTGGGCAGTATAAAACTCTATAATAATATAAGAGTCTAAGAGGCATGTAAGCCAAGCAATGTTTGCTGGCAGTAGTATTACTCCAGAGTAGTGGCTAATGATCCAATGAGTAGTGGAAGGGTACTGTTAGAAGGGCTGTAGTAGAAGTAGGGGGATGGATCATATGGAAGAGCAGATGACTGGGTAGGAGTACTGGTCGGAAATAGGATACAGGGCCCAAAAGAGCCACAGCAAGCAATACAAAGCCCCGAGTCAGCAGGGCAAAAATGAGAAAACAGTCATTCGAAATGGGAAGGAAGTCTGAAGTGGATCCTGAGGAAATGAAAGAACATGCAGAGGAAGCTATGGGATAGGCAAAGCTGGAGGGCATCCAAAGCAGGAAGGCAGAGTACTGGGTCAGTTCCAAGGCAAACAGCAGCGAATTTGCAGGAAAGCTGAAGCAAGGCATCAGATGAAGATCCACAGAAGGCCAAAGAGCCAAGTAAAACAAAATAAGCAACAGGAGTCCCACATCTGCCGAAGGTGGGAAACAACCAAAGAATATGATGGAAGACACTGGAGCGATGGAGGATGAGGTCTCAAATTTACAGAAAAAAACAAGGTCATACGACAGTCAAATGGGGAACCTGCAGCAAAGAAGTCCATGAGGCAGTTGACCTGGAGTGAGAGAGGAACTGAGCAAGCCATCAGGATCCACATGATGAGGGAAAAGAGGTCAAAGGGTCTAGAGTACGAAGATCCATGAAAGAACGGGATGGCGAGCTGAGTCATTCAAAGCAGAAGGGTCCTGCAATTGAAGGGAAGTGGCAAACTGGTAGGATGGAGGCAAACAAGTCAATGAGGTCCTGGTTGGTCTGCAGTCATTCAAAACAGAAGGGTCCTGCAATTGAAGGGAAGTGGCAAACTGGCAAAATGGAGGCAAACAAGTCGATGAGGTCCTGGTTGTTCTGCTGTCAAAATAGCAGGCAGAGCTGGGGTTGGAAGGTTGGAGGAGGGAAAAGGCCCTATTCCCAAAGGGAAGCAGCAACCAACATTGGGTAGAGAAGCAGACAGTGGGCACAGCGATGTGAGCTCGGGCTAAGGACCAGGCAGGTATTCTCTGTACTGCATGTATGGTGAAGCTGGGAGAACGGCTGCGGCAAGGAGAGTTGGAGACCGCGTAGCAGTAGGAGGTCCAGAAGGGTCATGGCATCGAGTAGCAGGTGAAGAATAACAAATGGGAAGCAGTGGAATGGAAGGACATGCATCAAGATGGGATGGTTGAGGCAAGATGATCCAGATCGGAGGCAGCCAATGAATGTAGAATGATGAGAACTTGGATGAAGTTTCGTTCCAGAATGGAAATGGCAATCTACATTGGTGTAGATGCAAATAGTGGAGACAGAGCATGTTGGAGTCAGGCTCCCAGCCATGGAAGCTGGCAGATAGGATGATGAGTCTAGGCTGCAGACAAGGTAAGATGGAGAAGCAAGTTGGGCAGTGTCCTGTTCCTGAAGGGAAGCAGCAGCCAGGTATCATACTGAGAACATACAAGATGAAGCAGTAGACCATAGACTCAGGCAACCATCAGGGATGGCAGAGGCGAATGATGGTAACTTGGGGCAGCCAGGCCTAAGTAGAATGATGAAGGTACGGGGGCATAGGAGTTCCGTTCCTGAAGGGACATGGCAACTGGTATGAAGTAGAGAAGGTAACAGTCTGCAGATTGTAGACATGGCTCCCAGCTCTAGTAGTCAGGGTGAGCTAACCTGCACTTGATACTTCCAAACAGAGTTAGGGATGGAGGATGTCAGATTGGTAAGTAGGAGGAAATGCCATTCCCGAAAGGAAGCAGCAACTGGCATGAGGTAGAGAAGATAAGGTAACAGTCTGTAGTTTGTAGACATGGTTCCCGTCCCTGGTAGTCGGGACGAACTAACCTGCACTCAATGCCAAGCAGAGTTAGGGGCAGAGGATGTCAAGTTGGTAAGTAGGAGGAAGTTCCATTCCTGAAGGGAAACAGCAACCGGCATGGGGTAGAGAAGGTATGGTATGACTCAGTAGATTGTAGACATGGCTCCCAGCGCTGGTAGACAGGGTGAGCTAAGCTGCACTCGAAGCTCTCCAGAAGAGTTAGGGATGGAGGATGTCAGGCTGGTAAGTAAGAGGAGGTAGTGACTGCAATGGAATCCCAGCCACGGTAGACAGGGGAAGCTTACCTTCACTCAGCACCTTGGAAGGCACGAGTTAGGGATGGAGTCCAGAATACTGCTGGTAGAGGCTTGCTAAAGTGCAACACTGCTGCAGAGAGAGAAAGATGGTGGACTTGAAAGCAGGTACAGGACAATGAACCAGTGAGTTGATGTGGACAGAGTAAGTATGTTTTTTTTTTTTCGCAATTGTTTACCTGGAGTGGCACACAAAGCTGAACGCTTGTTTACAGGTGTGGCCTGGCAGCACAGGGAAGATAAGTGATTTGCTCAGGGTCACACAGTATGCAAGTGGGGGCTGTGGGATTCAAACCCAGATCTCCAGATTTGCAGCTCAGAGCCTTAAACCACTGCACTATATTGCCTCCCATACGAACACGAAGTGGATGAATGAGATACACAGATTGTGATGGTATGGAACACAATTAGAAATGGAGATGGGTTGATTGCTCAGGAACGGGAAGGAGAACTACAGGGTGAGGGAAGGACTGGGTAGCAAGAAAGCTCGCTACCGAAAGGCAAAGTAGATGGTATGCGGGTTCAACCAAAGGGAATGCACAAGTGGAGAGTTCCTGTAGCCCCCCCCCCAAAAAAAAGAATCAGAGACACTGAAGAAAGCATCAGTAGAGAACAGCTGCACTGCTGTTTCTGGTCTGGAACCCTGGTTATGCTTCCCTTTTGTCCTGAGGAGTAGAGCTCTTTTATTTCACACAGATGCATAGCAGGTGCTTTGGATACTGTTGTACTGAATTGCTCTGCTGGCTTGCTGCACTGGAAAAGAGACAAAAAGGTCAGCCAGCCAAAGGTTGGGAATGTGACTAGTGAAGAGTAGAGTTAACGCTGCTAGCAGTAGCTCCAGGACATGAGTTGTGTTCAATCTGGTGAAGCAAAATGGCAAGGAGGAGAAGAATATGGGAGAAACTGCAGAGAGAATGAGTAAGTGTGGGGCCAGGAATCGCTCAGCAAGGAGCAAAGTTGGAGTCCAGGCAACATACTGAAATAGGGGAGACGGTGATTCAAGTTATCTCACAGGTGGTTGGCATGCTAGGAGCTAGAGCTGAATGAGGTGAGAGTCTCAGCTGAGAAAGAAGGTGTAGCTTCATATGAACAGTGCAGTCTGAGACACGGTCAGAAAGTTGAGGTACTTACGAGTCCGGCACTGTTGATAGCAGGTGTAGAGTCCCAGCAGCCAAGTAGGCAGTAAGTAGAGTGGGACTAAAGAAGCAAAGCTTGGTGTCCTGAGTTCTGTTATCAGGTACTAGAGGTACCAAGCTTTCAAAAGGTAAACAGTGTACCGGGGCAGTAGTGGGTCATACATTTAGCGGTATCCAGTGCAGTAATGCCCAGTAAGTGGCATGGGGGGGGCGAGAAAGCCCAAAAAGAGAACAGGAGAAATGCACAGGGAAACCCCAGGACAGCAGATGGGAGAGCAGAGAGACAGGCAGCGAGGCTAAGGAGACAGAGTGAACATACAACACAAAAAGGAAGAATGGACATAGGGAGGGAAGGGAAGGGAAGGGAAGAGAAGACAGGAGGGGAACTCTGAAGAAAGAACCAGGCAGCAGGAGCGAAAGAATGCACAGCCACACTAGCCATGCAGGAGCTTGGGAAGAACACTCCCTAAGCAAGCGAGGTGCGTTAGAGGAGGGCTTAAGAAGAGGTTGTGGGAGGAGTTATTCCCCATACTGAACCTTGAGCAAGCCCTCCCAATATCTGGTGTTGATTTATAGTCCACGATTGTTGGTGTGGGCTCTGCAAGAGGCACATTCGACATATTACTTGTTATTCTGTTTGAAACTCTGAACAGTCTGGTGAGATTCCTTGTAGGATAGTACACCACTCCTTCTAATTCAGAATCTGAGTTTTCCTGAACTACTTGAGCATCAGTTATGGGCAGAACAACTTCAGATTGCCTTGTCTTTTGCTTTGCATTTTGTCTGCACATAACAGACTAAGTGGTTAGGGCTTTTGGAGGTCCTACAGAGTCCACTACATCATTGGGGTCCAACTGCCTGACAGACTGGTTTCGGTGGATAGTCCAGTATCTCTCGGTGGTGCTGCCTCTCTATGGCATGGGTGAGACTAGGGTGCTATGCACCATGGGATTTAATTAATGGTTGAAAAACTGGTGCAGAGCTCAGGGCTTTAAGGTTCATTGGGGGCTGGGGGTCCACCGGGAGGGATGCAGACCTAGATTGGAGCGATGAAAAAAAGGATAAAATTGCACTGTAGAGAAATGAAAAATTGAAAAGCAGATTTGATGCTTCAAAATTTGTTAATTTATTTGAGCCAAACTGCTCGAAAGCATGACGGCACTGCTGGTCTTATGCACAAGCTGAATACCCCAGCGCTTCGTCTTCTCATTAAGGCTTCATGGAGGGACAGGGAGGGTAGAAGAGGAAGAGGAAGAGGAAGAGGAGGAGGAGGAGTAGCTCTCTACATAAGGGAAGGGATCAAAGCAGTGGAACTAAAGGGTAAACAGGGAGGAGAGGAGGCACTGTGGGTCACACTGGGGACCAGAAATGGCACCACAATCCGCATAGGGGTTGTATATAGACCCCCATCTCAGGGGGAGGAAATGGACAAGGAAATGATAGAAGGCATCCTTAGGATGGCAGAAAAAGGGGAGATATTGTTGATGGGGACCTGAATATGCCAGATGTTAACTGAAGCACCTTTGCGGCAGCCATATCCAACAGCAGGGTCATTCTCAATGCACTACAGGGGGCGGGCCTCAGACAGCTAGTATTGAAACCCACTTGGGAGGGAGCAGTCTTAGACCTATTACTCTCAAATGGGGACAGAGAGAGGATTTCAGATCTAGAAATGGGTAGCCATCTGGGAACAAATGACCACCAAACAGTGTTTCTTGATAAACACAGCCACAGAGTCAAGCCATACAAAAATGAGGGCACTGGACTTTAGGAGAGCTGTCGTTGTCAAAATCGGAGAGTGTCTCAGAAAAGCACTAGTAAACAGGCAAGAAGGAGGGGTGGAGGAACAATGGGGGAAATACTAAACAGAGTAAAACTGCCATTACAGAGGCAACAAGCCTTTGTGTGAAGCAAATAAATCAAAACAAAAGAAAAAGACACTATGGATCTCAAAAGAGGTGTCGAGGAAGGTTAGGGAGAAAAAAATAGCATTCAGGAAGTGTAAGGAAACACAGAAGGAGCAGGACAGATAACTGTACCAGTTAAAGCAGAAGGAAGTGGGGAAGGCAGTTAGAACAGCAAAGGCCCAAACTGAGGAAAAGATAGCTAACTTAGTTAAGAAGGGGATAAAACCTTTTATAGGTACATTAGTGAGTGAAGAAACACCAAAGGATGGATAGGGAGGCTTAATAAAGGGGGACAGCAAAGAGGGACAGTGAAAAAGAAGGGATACCGAACGAATACTTCTGCTTAGTATTCACAAAAGAAGAGGAAGGGGAGGTATCTAATCCAATCAATAGAAGCACTCTGGGGGTTGATACCAGTCCTTTCACAGAAGAAAAGGTTCTGAAAGAACTAAAACTAAATGTGGACAAAGCAATGGCACCTGACGGGATTCACCCCAGAATTCTAAAAGAACTAAGGGGAGAACTAGTGACACCACTGACTACCCCTTTTAACAAATCATGGGAGGATGGTGTGGTACCTAAGGTCTGGAGGAGGGTGGATGTGATTGCTCTTCACAAAAGTGGGAGCATAGCAGAAGCAGGTAACTACAGACTTATTAGCTTGATTTCAGTGACTGGGAAAATGATGGAATCACTTCTGTAAGAAAGAATTGTTAAGTACCTAGAGGCCAGCGAGGCACAGGACCCAAGGCAGCATGGATGCACAACGTGAAGGTCATGTCAGATGAATCTAATAGATTTCTTTGACTGGGTGACCAAAGTAGTAGACCAGGGATGGGCTGTGAACATGGCCTACCTAGACTTTAGCAAGACTTTTGACAGTCCCACACAAAAGATTAATAAACAAATTAGCCAGCCTGGGATTGGTTCCAGGGTGGTAGCATGGGTAAAAAAAATTTGCTGCACAACAGGATACAGAGGATAATAGTAAACAGAGTTAACTCCGAAGAAAGGGGGGTTACTAGTGGGGTATGGAAGGGTTCAGTACTGGGTCTGGTCCTGGTCCTTTAAAGGGACTGGAAGGAAAAGTATGCCTCTTTGCAGATGACACAAAGATCAGCAACAGGGTTGCTACATGGGTGGGGGTGGAAAGGATGAGAAGGAACTTGGCAAGGTTGGAAGAATGGTCAAAAGTGTGGCAGTTAGATTCAATGCAAAGAAGTGCAAAGTAATGCCCCTGGGAAACAAAAACCCAGGGAAGAGTACACAATGGAGAGGAGGGAAGGTATTAACAACAAAAATGGAAAGGGACTTGGGGGTAGTCATATCATATGACCTCAAGGTAAGCAAGCAATGTGAGAAGGCAGTAAGGATAACTGGGGGGATACTGGGATGTATAGGGAGACGCATCACCAGTAGAAAGCAAGAAGCTGTTATCCCTCTGAACAGACAGTTGGTGAGACCTCATCTGGAATACTGCATGCAGTTTTGGAGACCCTATATCTGCAAGGACATAGACAGAATGGAGGCAGTCCAGAGGATGGCAACTAAAATGGTGCAGGGTCTACAACCGAAGTCATATGAAGAGAGACTAAAGGAGCTTAATATGTATACCCTTGAGGAAAGGAGGGCGAGGGAGTCATGATAAAAACGTTCAAGTACCTCAAGAGAATCAGCAAAGTTCAAAAGGGTAGCATCTTTCAGAAAAGGAGATGTACAAGAACAAGGGTACACAGTTTGAAGATAGATGGGGAATGGTTCAGGGGCAATGTGAGGAAGTATTTTTTCATGGAGAGAGTGGTGGACGCATGGAACGGCCTTCCTGAGGAGGTCATGGGGTCAAAAACAGTGGGGGAATTCAAGAATGCATGGGACAAACCTAAGGCAATTCTGTTGGGGGACAGGAAGAAATAGGCTGTTGGTTAACTAGGATCTGCAACTTATCCATTAGGTAGGGAAATGGGCAGACTAGGTGGGCCAAGCAGTCCTTATTTGCCATCAAAGTCTATGTTTCTATCTGACTGTCCTTGAGGATGAATCTTGTACACAGGAATATCTGGAAGCTTTTCAATTACAACATAAGGGGTATTGCCCCATTTGTCAGCAATTCCTGCCTTTCCTAACTCCATTGGCAAGTCCATAGGAAGTCTGGCTTCCTGGCCAAATATCAGGCTTTAAGGTTTGGTGGCGTCACTTTTGGTACAGTTGTAAGCATACACTGGTGCACTGACTTACTGACTCCACTTGCTCTTTTCCTTTGGTCCAACGTACCTAGCATGTTTAGTAGGGTTCAGCTGAACTGTTGAGGCTGAGGATCACCTTGAGGTGATAAGAGGTAGTCTGCAACTTAGTTATTCCCCCACGAGGGACAGCATTTCTTTTCCAGGCGACTTTCTAAATCTCAACCTTGATCTGAGTGGATCTACTGTGGGTCTCCACAGTACACAAAAAAATCTTCAACTAGGACTTTTGCAACAGTTGTCGGCTGTTGATCCTTTGTAAAATAGACTTGAGTGTATCTGGAAGATTCAGTTACTATTAGGATGTTTGCAATGTTCTTAGAGTCTGATTCCTGGCTGAGAACGTCTATGCATACCAGCTCCATGAGTGCACTGTTAACTATGTTTACCAGAGGGGTTGCCCTCAGTGGCAGAGTTTTGCATCTCACACATCTGTTGCATGGCTTGCAATACTGTTCCATGTCACTCTTCATACATGGCCAATAGAAAGGAGCACATGCAAGTTCCAGAGTGGTGTCCCATGTCATCATGCAGGGCACGCAGCACAGCTCTTTTGAACTTTGAGAGTAACACTAATTGCAGTTTTGGGAAGTCCCATGAATCTTGCATTTCTCAATACAGCAAATTATCTTTGATTTTTAACTTAGGCCACTCTCGCAGTAGCAACTGTGTGTTGGGATCAGTGGTACATACTTGTGTGGTATCACCCCTTTCTTCAGGAGTAGACAATGGGGTCGATTCTCAAAACACTTTAGAATGACGCAATGTGCCTGCATCAAAGATGAAAGATGCAAGTGGCACTTTGCATCAAAAAATGCACCAAAAGTGATTGCCAGAAGCAGCCTGCGACAAACACAGGCTGCTTGTAGCAAAAGTTGCTTGCACCAGCCTTGCGCCATAAATCGGGCTATGGCTTGGGGCAAGGAGGTATGCAGCAGACAGAGGATGCAACATCCCCTAAAATGGCATTCCCAAACCACCTGCAGAGAAAAACTGTCTGGTCTAAGTGTACTTTGGCATCCTCTGGGGGTTGCGTCAATGTGCCATCAGCAGACCCCTCATAGTACATGTAGCCCCCCCCCAGCCCTGATCCTCAATAATATTAGTTTCATTGCCATTGTGGGCCAGCAGCCCCCTATCCTGATCTCCACTAATAATAATTATATTGCCCTGGTGGGCTAGTGCACCTCCTGCCCTGATTCCTGATCAATATATGTACATTGTCTTGGTAGGCTATTGGACCTTGCCAAGCCCCAATCCCCCATTTTGCTAAGTGAACTGTAGATTGGTGGTCCAGTGGATCTCCCAAACCTGATTCCCCCCTTACACACACATACACAATATACCTGGTGATCTAGTGGACCCCAACCCCACCAAGCACTGCCCTACCATCCTGCCTCCTCCCAAGCCCATAACCCAGTGAGCACTGGCATAGTTCAATGTTCACCACTGTGGCTAGTTGTTAACTGAGTTTGTATGAGGTGCATTGTAGAGGTATTAATCAGTGAATGACAGCTGCTGTCATTCACTGATTGCATACTATATACAGTACACACTCATACAGAGCTCAGTCTTGTGCTGACCATTGTGGTGAGTGGTGGGCTATGCCAGTTCCTGGCTGGGTTACGGGTTGGAAGGGAGCAGGGTGGTTGGTCACTGCCAGGTGACAGGGGCCCACTAGACCACAAGGTATTTTGTATATGTGTGTGCAAGGGGGGAGTGGGCACAGGGGATCTACTGGACCACCGATGTATAGGTCAGTTAGCAAAATGGGGAGCTTGGGTCTTGCAGCACAGCTTGGGTTGCCACAAGCCATTGGACTTGGTCACCGACACCCTTCCAGATATAGAATCGGGTGCAGGGCCCTTGGCACAAGTTGCCTTTGGCATGACTTGCGCCGACCCTTTGAGAATTGACCTCAATTCCTTTCATGCAAGAATCCCATCTTTGCTCTCTTTGTAAATCTTGGGGAATTGACTGCAGGGGAGTGGTCAGATATAGTGCAGCAAGATAGCAGTAGGCAGTTGTCCAACAGTCACTAGGGGTGCAAAGACTGTCAGAGAGATGATGAGCATTTGTAGTTGTCTGTGGCTCAACTGTTTCAAACTTTTGCACAGTGCTTTGACAGTTTGGTCTGGGATTCCTGCCCATGTTTGGTTGTCTGTGGATGATGCATTTGGTCATCTGGACAGGGCATTATTGTTCACATGATTTAATTCAATTCTGTATTGGACACAGTAGGTCGACAAAGCAGATAACCATCTGTGTCCAGCAGCATCTAACTTTGCATTTGTTTTTAAGTATGTCAAAGGGTTGTTATCTGTTTTGACAGTGATATAAGCCCTGCATAAGTATTTGTGAAACTGATACACAATGGCCCACTTGAGTGCAAGGAACTCCAATTTATGGACAGGATAGTTCCTTTCTACTGTGCTCAAGTTCCTACTAGCAAATGTGACTGGCCTCTGTCCTTCAGGATAACTCTGACATAGGACAACTCCAAGTCTGCAGAGGCTCTGATCTGTATGTAGATTATAGGCTTTGCTGGATCAGCATATGCTAGCACTGGTACGTTTGTCAGACCATACTGGCATAGATTATTTCATGGAAGGACTTATCACACTGGGCATCTCATCTCTGAGCAAATGAGTCACTTATCTTGAAATACTTTTTAGTTGGATCTGTAATTGCAGGGACTTTTTGCTTTGTTTGTTGGTGGGTAACCTTGGGTTAGATTCAGCAACGGTCTCACCTCCCGGGTATAGTCTTTGGTGAAGGATCTGTAATACCTGAAGAAGCCTAGGACTTTCAGGTTCTTTGGCTTTGGTCAGGTGGTCAAGGCTTCAAGTTTGCTTGAGTCTTTTTCAATTCCTTGGGCTGACATGATGTGTCCCACATATCTGATAGAATTCCGGAAAAAATTAGCATTTATTGTAGGAGACCTTGAGCTTGAATTCTTCCAACGGGTCTAGCACCTTCATAAGACGGGCCTTCTCCTATTCATAGAAACATACACTTTGATGGCAGATAAGAACCGCTTGGCCCATCCAGTCTGCGCATTTCCCTACCTGTTAGATAAGCTGCATATCCTAGTTAACCAACAGCCTACTTCTTCCTACCCCCGACCAGAATTGCCTTACTACTGTCTCATGCATTCTTGAACTCCCCTACTGTTTTTCACCTCACAACCCTCTCTGGATGGCCGTTCCATGCATTCACCACCCTCTCTGTGAAAAAATACTTTTTCATGTTATCCCTGAGCCATCCCACCTCTATCTTCAAATTGTGCCCTCTTGTTCTTGCACATCTCTTTTTCTGAAAGATGCTACCCTCTTGGACTTTGTTGATTCTCTTGAGGGACTTGAAAGTTTCTATCATATCCCCCTCTCCATCCTTTCCTTGAGGGTATACATATTAAGCTCCCTTAGTATCTCTTCATATGGCTTTTGGTGCAAACCCTATACCATTTACCATTTTAGTTGCCCTCCTCTGGACTGCCTCCACCCTGTCTATAACCTTGTGGAGATGGGGTCTCCAGAACTGCATGCAGTACTCCAGAAGGAATCTCTTCAACTGTCTATGCAGATGGATAACAACTTCCTGTTTTTAACTGGTGATGCCTCTCCCTATATATTTGAGTATCCCCCCAGCCCACCTTACTGCCTTCTCACATTGCTTGCCTAACTTTAGGGCATCTGATAGTACTATACTCAAATGCCTTTCCATTTTTGATGTTGTTAGTACCCCCCATTGTGTACTCTTCCCCAAGATATCTGTTTCCCAGGTGCATTACTTTGCACTCCTTTGCATTGAATCTATGCTGCCATACTTTTGACCATTCCTCCAACCTTGCCAAGTTCATTCTCGTCCTTTCCACCGTCCCTTGTGTATCAACCCTGTTGCAGATCTTTGTGTCGTCTGCTAGGAGGCATACTTTTCCTTCCAGTCCCTCTGCAATGTCACTTATAAAGACATTAAACATGACTGGTCCCAGTTCTGAACCCTCCGGTACCTCACTAGTAACCCCACTTTCTTTGAAGTGGACTCCATTTACAATTACCCTCTGTGTCCTGTTGTCAGTCCATTTTTTTTCTTAGGCTACCAAACTGGGACCCACTCCCAGGCTGGCTAACTTGTTTATTAATCTTTTGTGTGGGACTGTGTCAAATGCCTTGCTGAAGTCAAGGTATTTTATTTATTTATTTAGGAAATTGGAATTACAACCCTTTGAGTCATAGACTCGTTTCCAAAGGCTCCACGTCAGAATAAAACATAGACATTCATACAGTACATACATAGAATAAATGTGGGTGAGCAATCATACAGAGTATAAATACAATCACGGGTTAATGCCTATACATTTAATAGCTAAAGCAGGGCAGTGCTATCGACATATTTACGTAATGAGCGGTCAAGACCTATACAATTCGTAGCTAAAGCAATGCATGATATGAACTGGTAGTAAGCCGCCTCAGGGAGGCCTTGTCTTATACATAATACAATGCATTCATAGTCAAGTGCAACTTTATGTTGGTAACTGAAGGAGGTGAGGAGCCTGTAGGCTAAAAATAGTGAGGGCTCTCTCCTGCGTGGCCAAGGGCGGGTGCGTGGCCTAGCGGCATGGTGCAGGATCCACAGGTTACCGGTTACACTGGCATTGACGTGAGGAGAGGAAGGATATGGGCCCTTAAGGCAGCTTTAAAAGGACCTAGATTGGTGATTGATGTGACAGCCGGTGGGAGGGCATTGTACCAGGATGGAGCTCTAAGGGAGAAGGATCACGGCCAGGGTGGTCCTGACCCTAGAACCTTCCAGATAGCTTTGGGGCAGCTTCATGTGAATGCTGAGATGGTGGCTGCCTGAAGAGAAGCCATGACGCCTATTGGGGTTAAACCCAGGTGGATTTTTTTGGTGAAGGGATAGGTCTGGTATAATAGTCTTTCCTCAAGGGAGAGGATACTGGTGAGCACGTATTGGGTGCAGATATGTGTATTTCTGTCGGCACCAGAGAGGAGCCTGCAGGCCTTATTGATGACTTCTTGTATTTGATGAAGTGCTGTAGGGTCGGCGGCAGCATAGACTGTGAGGCCATAGTCCACCAGTGATAAGACTGAGGAGGTAATGGCTAGGTGAAGTGCTTCAGGTGGCAGGCAGTCTTTATGTCTGTAAAGGAGACCAATGCGGGTGTTGGTGGCAGAGGTGAGGATTTTTATATGTTCATGGAATGAGAGGGAAGAGTCAAATGTAATACCTAGATACTTAGACTTTTGGACCTGTTCCAGTGGGATGAGAGTGGTGGAGAGTATTTCAAGGGGGAAATCCTTTGATCTGTTTTGGCGGTGGGCATAGAGCATCGTCTTAGTTTTTTTTAATGTTGACCACCAATCTGTGTGTCAGCAAACCAGTGTTCAATCTGAGAGAAGGAGTTTTGTAAAATATGCTGGAGAGAGAGAGGATCAGGATGTGTGGCATAAAGAACAGCATCATCTGTGCAGAGGAGAAGGTTGCTGGGGCAGGATTTAGGCAGGGTGTTGAGGAAGATGCTGAATAGCAGGGGACTCAGGATAGATCCCTGGGGATCTCCTGAGTACACAGGCAGCATAGTAGACATGGTATTATTAATTTTAACACATTGGTTCTAGACGAAAGATAGCTGGAGGACAATGAGAGACCCCAATTTGTTGTATTGTGTTAAGAAGGAGGGGATGAGAAACCGTGTTGAAGGCCTTTGAGAGGTCTATAAACATGTCCCCTGCGAGCTGACCTTTGTCAAGCGTGGAGTGCAGGGAGTTAGAAAATTCTGTGAGGGCGATCGTAGTGCTATGACCAGCTCTGAAACCATGCTGCTCCCTACATAAGAGGTTGCGTGCGATGAGGTAGTCAGAGAGCTGATTGGCCATGATCTTTTCAAGGGCTTTAGAGGTTGGGGGGAGAATCGAGATGGGCCGGAAGTTGTTTGGAATGGAGCTGTCACCACATTTCATTATTGGTGTTATCACTGCCATTTTCCATGAGTCTGGGAACTGGCCCAGGCACAGGGACAGATTTAGAAGGTCTGTGAGTGAGGAGATAACTGAGTCTAGCACGAGGCATAGGATATGCATATTGAAGGCGTCTTTGCAGTAATTAGAGCTCTGGAGGGCTTTGGAACGGTGGGCTTCCGCTTCTGTAGGGGTAATGACTCTGAGTTTGAAGGGGGGTGGAGGAGCTCAGGTGGTGGGGTAGGCTGAATTGGATCAAAAAAGTAGCTAAGGAGGACTGAGCTGAGGTCTGAGAAGGTGGAGTTGGGGCAGCTAGCTATGTGAAGTGTGTTTGTGGTGGTAGTACCATTAACACTAAGCTGTGGGGGGGGGAGATTGGGATTTACCATTAAGCTCCTTGATGTTATCCCAGAACTTTCTTGTGCTACCCCAGGAGGTGGCTAGGGTGGTTCTGTAGTGCTCCACCTTGGCCTTGTGGATTGCCCAGGTACACTGCAGGCAGCACTATAGGCCTGCCTATCGCTTAGCAAACTGGAGGCAGTGGCACGATGCCAGAAGCTGTCACACATTTTGAACTGTTGTAGGAGTTCTGGGGTGATCCAATGGGCACTGCGTTTCTTAGTGGTCACTTTGATGGTCGGTGCAAAAGCATCACAGGCGGTATTAAAGGTGGTGGTGAAGTAGTGCAATACATCATCTATATGCTGGGCTTGGAAAATAGAGGACCAGTCACAGTTAATTAGATATTATTTAAGATGGCTATGCCTCCTGGGCATAGTTGACGATGAAAGATGATATTTGGTGGTGGTTTAGATAGCTGACAGGACCAGCTGAAGATGATCGGGGAGTGTTTACTTAAGGCATTGGGTAGGACACCCAGGTCAGTAGGGTAGGACACCCAGGTTGGTAATATGGTGGGGATGATTAGTGAGCAGGATATCTAGTAGGGTGTGGGTTCCATTAGTAGGGTTTGCCCTATTAGGCTGAGATACCAGTTGGGTCATATCTAATGCAGCAAAGGTATCTTTGGCATTGTTGATGAGCTCATCAGCCAGTTTATGTTGAGATCCCCAACTAGAATTTGTTCCATTTTGTGGAGGTGGCTGGCTAGATAGTTAGAGAATGCTTTACAGGCAGGGGATTGGCTGTGGGGTGGGATGTAGGCAACGATGAGAGTAAGAGGAGTATGGTTTGGATAAGGCTAGAGTTTTATTGAGAGGGCTTGTGCACCATGGTTTAGAGAGAGCGCAGGCAGGGCTTGGTATTGCAGTAAGTCATTTACATAGAAGGCACAGCCACCGCCTCTCTTGCTGTTACGATCAAACCTAATAAGAGAGTAGCCAGGAATAGACAAATGAGTCTGGGGTCTTGGCTGACAGTCAGGTTTCTGTTAAAGCCAGAATGTCTGGTTGGTGCTGTGCTGTCCAGCATTGCAGGGGTGCATCTTTTTTAGCCAGTCTGCAGATATTCATAGTGGCTATTTGAACCCCTGTGGGTGACCGCAGTTGGGGGGGGGGCGCTGCTGAGCCAGGATTGGGATGAACATTGTCAGATATTATAAGAAGCAAGTGGAAGATACTGACAAGAGTCATGAATTGGTGGCATTTTGCTGGGTAGTGGCAGCTGGCAAGCTTAGAGAGTGATGAGCAGGGAATGGGCAGCTGCGTGAGGGCTGGGATGGCCAGGTGGAGGAACAGACATGGAGGGCTCAAGGCACAGAGAGATGGGAGGAGGGTTAGAGGGGAGGGGTGTGGGGGGGCTATGGGGAGAGACAGAGTGACAGAGAGGCTATGAAGGGCGAAGTGCTCCCCCAACAGTAAAGGTGTGTACATACCAGAGGCAACTGGGGGTTTGTTGCTGAGCAGGGTAAACATGGTTAGCAACAGTAGTATGGTTAGTTTTTGTGGGTGGGTGTTGTGAGGAAGTACAGTGGTGGTAGATTTGCCCATGGGCAAGTATGAGTGGGTCTTGTTCACACCCAACATTGTGGTAGACACAGTGGTGCAGTGGTAGGGTTGCTGCCTTTGGAGCAAAAGGTACCTGGTTCGAACCCTGGTTTGGATTCCACGTTGTATGCCTAGTGATAGCCTGGGAGATGGTGCAAGGGACACTACAGAGAGGGGCAAAAGTCAGAGAATTTAGGTATGAATGAAGCAGGACAGAAGTGTTAGGGGGGCAGTGGCTAGAGGATTGCAACCTACACATCTTGTTGCCCTCTAGTGGCTTTACAGTATAATCTGCAAATGGAAAAGTAGACACTTTCAGAGGCAATACTGGATTTGGGGGAAAAAAAGGTTAAATAAGCTGGCCGATGGTAGTGACATAGTCCAGTCAGGAGGAATTTGGAAATGCCTGGCAAGATGAGGAACCAAACAAGGAGCTCATGTTCCACGGACAGCCAATAAGAGCTGTCCCAAGATAAAGGCAATTGTCCTTAGAAAATTTACAGAGACAGCCATGCAGCATTGAGTTCCCAGAACGCTGTCCAGGCCACACTTGCTAGCAAGGGCCCAAAGAGTGTGGCAGCAGGCTTTTCTCACCGTGGAGGCATACTGTAGGTACTGTAGGACTGTAGGCCATGTCCACAGCCCCTCCCTGGTCTACGACTTTGGTCACCCTGTCAAAGAAATCAATTAGATTAATCTGACATGACCTTCCCACTGTGACTCTATGCTGCCGTGGGTCCTGTGCCCCGCTAGCCTCTAGGCACTCAGCAATTCTTTCTTTCAGAAGTGATTCCATGATTTTCCCTACCACTGAGGTCAAACTAACATGTCTGTAGTTTCCTGTGGTAACCCATGAAGTGGGCACACGAGGAAGGGCGCCGTCCGTTACGGTGACTCCATCCCAGCGTAATCCAATCACGGAGACAGAAAGGTAGGGTGACCGGATGAGGGGGTGGGCGAACTAGGTGACAGGATGTCGCTATATGTATGTGCTCGGGGGGAATGGGAGTGAGCACGGCGAGCATGGGCTGGGAGGGAGTGGAGAGGCTGTAGGAGTGGTGCTGCGGTTGCTGGTCAAGCTGTGTCATGGCATTGGGGATTGGCTAGTGGCTGGGGTGGCTGAGGTACTGGGTTCGGGTCTGGGCGCTGATGCGATTTTTTATTGCACCTGACCCCAACCTTTTATATTTACTACTTTCACCCCCCTGTAGTTGAGAATCCTTAAGTAGGGGGGTGCGGGTGTAGTAAATATGTGTCCTGGCGCCATTGTTCTGGTGCGCTGGGGTTGTCAGAGTGCTGAAAATGTGTTCGGCACTCTGACTGAACAATAACGGTGATCGCCTTTAGTCATTCACCGTTATCACATAGACCCATTTCCTGCCTCTGCTTTGCCCCTAGTTTTGTGAAGGGGAATCACATCTGCCCTACTCCAGTCCTCAGGTACCACACCATCCTACCATGATTTGTTAAAAAGGGTAGTCAGTGGTGTCACTAGTTCTACCCTTAGTTCTTTTAGAATTCTGGGGTGAATCCCTTTTGTGTCTTTTTTCCTGGTTTCGGTCCCAGACTCAGCACCTGGGTTCCTGCTGCTGTGGGTCAGTCCTGTGAGCCACAGCAGCTGCTCGTCGGAACCTGCTCCCAGCAGAGGTCTTATCCTCTGCCTGGGAAAGTGCTACTGGTGCAATACCACATACAGCAGTATACATGGCATTGCACCAGTATCTGTAGCATACTGCGCTGTACCGGGTTAGCCATAATGTCGTACACTATTAAGCGTGCAACATTATGACCCAGTAGGTCCTAGGGGATGTGCTAGTAATAAAACAAAGGGCACGGTGGAAGAGGACATTGAGCATGTGGAGACTGGTGGCTGAAGTGCAGTTGTATATTATATCACCATAGTCTGAGTGGGAGGAATGTTGCCTGGATGAGTCTGAGCCTCACCTCAGGTGGGAAGATTGTTCTTTGTCTAAAGTCTATGTTTTGTCCCCCTTCTTAACTGAGTTGGCTGTCTTTTCCTTCATTTGGTCCTTTGCTATTCAGACTGCTTTCCTAGCTTCCTTCTGCTTTAACTGGTACAGTTCTCTGTCCTGCTCGTTCCATGTTTCCTTATACTTTCTGAATGTTATATTATTTTCCCTAACCTTCCCAACCACCTATTTTGAAAACCATAGTGGTTTTCGCCTTCGTTTTGATTTATTTGCTTCACACAAAGGCTTGTTGTATCTGTGATGGCAGTTTTGATTTTTCCTCATTGTTCCTCCACCCCTCCATCTTGCCCATTTGATAGTGCTTTTCTGAGGCACTCTCATTTTGCTATAAAGTCCAGTACCCTTGGTATGGCTTGCCTCTATGGCTTTGTTTATCGTGAACCACACTGTTTGGTGGTCACTTGTTCCCAGATAGCTACCCACTTCTAAATCTTAGATCCTCTCTCTGTCCCCATTTGGGAGTACCAGGTCTAAGACTGCTTCCTCCCAAGTGGGTTCCAATACTAGCTGTCTGAGGCATTCCCCCTGTAGAGGCATCAAGAATGACCCTGCTCTTGAAGGTGGCTGCAGAAAATGTGCTCCAGTTAACATATGGCATATTCAAATCTCACATCAACAGTATCTCCTCTTTTTCTGCCATCCTAAGGATGTCTTCTGTCATTTCCTTGTCCATTTCCTTGCCCTGAGATGGGGATCTGTATACACCCCTATGCGGATTGTGGTGCCATTTCCTGTCTCCAGGATTATCCACATTACCTTCTCTCCTCCCTGTTTACCATTTACTTCCATTGCTTTGATCCCTTTCCTAATGTGGAGAGCTACTTCTCATCCTCTTTTACCCTCCCTGTCCCTTCAGTAGATTGTATACCCTGGTATGTTGACATCTCAGACATGGTTCTCTGTGTACCATGTTTCTGTGACTGCCACAATATCCAGGTGTCCCTCTTCCATCAAGGCCTCTGGTTCAGGGAGCTTGTTACCCAGACTATGGGCATTGGTACTCATTGCCCTCCATTTTGTTGATGGTCTTTTAGAATCATCCTTGACCTTACTACCTTTACCTTTTTCTCAATTTACCCCAGCCCTTCTCCTTATTGACATCTCTCTCTTGGTGTTTTCCTTGCTAGCTACCCTGTTTTTTGGGGGGGGGGAAGGTTTTCCCTGCTCCTTTTCAGTTCCTCCTCCCTTGGCTAGTTTTAATATTAGCCAATGAAGCATTTAAACTCATCACCTAGGATCCTGTTCCCCCTCTCAGACAGATGCAAACATCGTGCTAGTATAGGCCTGTATCCCTTCAGGTGGACCCCCAGTCCCCAGTGGAGCCAAAACCCTGAGCTCTGCACCAGTTATTCAACCATTTATTGAATCCTATGGTGTGGATCACCCTAGCCTCACCCATGCCATAGACAGAAAGCACCTCTGAGAAGTACACCGTGCATGCTACTTGCTTAAGACCCCTCCCCAACTCCACAAACTCTTACTGCACTGCTCTGATTCCATTCCCAGCCAGGTCATTTGTCCCTAGATGGACAATGATGTCCAGTTCCCTCCCACATGCTGCTGCTCTAGTGATCCTAAGGATTTGCTTCCTCTCCCCCCCAAGCCATAGCACCATGAGGGAATCTTACTTCCCTCTCCCCTGTCTCCCCCAGTTCTACCCTCTTAACAATTGAGTCCCCCACTTGGAGTTGTTTCCTTCCCCTCTGGGATCCTGTGTCACCCTCCTGTGGTCCTCCTTTGTGGAGGTTCCCAGCATCCTCCTTGGTCTCCACCGCGGGTACCTCCATAGAGGAATCACGCTCCACCAGAACAGTGTATGAACTGTGGAGAGGTACAACTGGAGGGATGTGCCTCTGTTTCACCACCCTCAGCCTCCCTGAACTCAATGTGGTCCAACCACGGCTCTTTCTTGGCAACCTCTGAGGCAGTAGCAGCAGACCTGGTGATCCCTGGGTGGGAGAGGAGGGCCCCCAAATTCTGGTCAGCTCAGCCTGGAGATGAGCAACTCAATCCTCAGCCCAGAGAGATGTCTGCAGATGGGACAACACTGCATCCTCCCAGAATGTCTCATGGAAGACTGCTACTCCACAGCCACTGCACTGCACCACTCCCATCATGTCTTCTTTGTGGCTTCTCACCTGTTGCTCTGTATGCTTAACATTTCCTCTTTCCATTTCCTTTTTTGTTTGTTTTTTCACCCTACTTTCTTACTGCCTTCATGCTCTTATGACTCCTGCCTTTCCTGTTAGGGAAAGGAAGTTCCTGTATTCCTCGGTAGTCTCCTTCTTACTTGTTCAGAGTCAGACCTCCAGCAGCTAGGGTGGGAGGGAGAGCTACTCTTTTCCTTTTAGGATGGTGAGTCTTTTGCACCTCTGTGATCACGCCCTTCCTGCTCCCAAACAGAAAGTTCCTGTCATCAGGTAACTCCAGTGCCTATAAAAGTGGAACTAGCTAACCCTTACCAAAAATTGTTGATTGACATTAACTTACTTTCACCTTTTTCTGAAGATTTAAATTCCCTTTAAATTTACTTGAAACTGTATTTAATCCAGTAATGTTGTTATGGTAATTTTTAAAGAGATACAGGGGTCGAGGGAGTGCTGCAGGAGCAGATTCAGCTCCCTTCCCCGCGATGGAACCAGGAGGAATCATTGGGGTAGAGAGTGCAAGCCTGCCAAGCACTCTCCTCCTGCAACTGCTTTTTTGCCGCACCAGAGGGACTGTTCAAAGGGCATGAGAGCTTGCATTTTCCTTCCTCGTCTCTCCCCTTTGGGGACACTGCGGTGCCTGACAACCAATCACTGGCTGCTGGAAGGGCGCAAAAAAGAAATCTTTTGTCTGGGCTCCCTATTTAACAAGGGAGCCCAAGGACCGGCTACAGATTAAAGAGATACGGGGTCGAGGGAGCACCGCAGGAGCAGACTCGGCTCCCTCCCCTGTGATGGAACTGGGAGGAATCATTGCAGGTAGAGAGTGCAAGCCTGCCAAGCACTTTCCCCTTGCAATTGCTTTTTTGCCACATTGAAGGGACTGTTCAAAGGGGGTGAGAGCTTGCATTTGCCTTCCTCGCGCTCTCCCCTTAGCAGACACTGCAGCACCCGACAGCCAGTCATTGACTGCTGGAAGGGCACGAAAAATAAATCCTTTGTCTGGGCTCCCTATTTAACAAGGGAACCCAAGGACTGGCTGCAGATTAAAGAGATACAGGGGTCGAGGGAACACCATGGGAGCAGACTCGGCTCCCTTCCCCTGCTATGGAACCGGGAGGAATCATCGGGGGTAGAGAGTGCAAGCCTGCCAATCACTCTACCCCTGCAATTTTCATGCCCCCAACCCTCCCCCTCCGCCTACCTTATTAAATACTTCTTTGAAGCCCAACCCACCACTTGCAACTTCGTTAAAGAGTAACACTGGTTCTCAAGGGTACCAGTTCACTTTATTAGAGTTGAACACAAGATAGCATGAGGCTCTAGTTTTAGCTATATCTCTGAGTGTCATGAATTGACTTTGTTGACTATTGTGGCTTCAGAATCATGCTGCAGTTTTTTTGCTATTCATAATCTGTTTTACTTGAGGGTTGTCTTATGTCACAGTCTAGAGAACATTCAGTAGTTTCTTCTACCAGTGCCTAATCGTATTACATCAAGTTATTAAGAGTATCTCCACAGATTTTTTTATATACAGGGGTTATGTTGGAAGGATTGATATCATAAATGTTAGGATACTAATCTTAACACATGACCCAAAGGGAAAATTAAGGTAGGGCCCTCTCTCATGGCTCTAAGTGGGTCTAGGTCTGTGCCCTCAATCTACAATTAATAACTTCCTAATATAATTTGTATGTGTTTTAAAGACATATAGAAAGGTCTTTCACTCAGCACCCTGACCCCCTGGTATAGCTTACATGAAGTCTGTACTGTCAGGATGGCGTGGGGCATGTTGTTTGGCTGCATTTATATTCCGACAGTCCTATGCACGGACTATATGTCACAGGACCTAAAGTATCCTGACCAGGGTTGGAGAAGCCAGGAAATTGCCCACTTTAACCTAGCTTACCACAGCCCCTTCCCTAAAGCAAGTATAGTTGTGCCACATGTATTACAAAAAGGTAGGTACTACTTTAAAATCATGGTGTTCCTTAAGTCCAAAAAATGCACTCTCTCAAGCCCTGTCCCATGCACGCTCCTGTCATTGTTCCTGGGGCTAATGATCACGCTGGCAGGTGATGTGGAGCTGAACCCTGGTCCCCCATGTACCAGGTGATGTGGAGCTGAACCCTGGTCCCCCATGTACCAGTATCCCAGCCAGTACCCCCACTATGCCTGACTGGAGCAATGCCAAGGGATTAAGATTGGTACATATGAACATAAACAGTCTCAGGCCCAAGATGCACAAACTTGAGGCCTGGGCTAACCTTTACTCCCCCGACATAGTTGCCATATCAGAAACATGGCTAAAACCCAATATTCTACCACATGAGGTGGAACTAAATGGGTTCAACTCCTTCAGAAAAGAGCGAGAGGGCAAAAAGTGTGGTGGAGTTCTGATATGTGTCAAGTCCTACCTAGAGGCTTCTCTGGTAACCATCCAGGACCTACAACAGTTAGGGTGTGAAGCAGTGTTCGTTAAGCTTCTACTGGGAGGGGTGAAGCGCCTTCTAGTTGGTTATGTCTACAACACTCCAAAAACAGCCATGGGTGCTTTAAAAGCTCTCAAGGATACCATCCCTGAATTACCCGGGTGTGAGAAAATAATACTGGGTGACTTTAACCTACACTGGAATGCCCCCTCAAGTGGTTAGGTTAAAACCTACCTGCAAGATGTAAATATATCACAGTTAATTCAAGAGCCCACATGCTCCAACCAAAAAATGGGCAACCACACCATGCTTGACTGGGTATTTGTATCCAACCCAGACAGAGCTAAGCTGGTAGGTACTTGTGCCAATGCACACAGTGACCACACACCAGTGTTTGTGATTTGGAAAAATAACTACCCCAAGCAGCCCCCTAGGGCCTTCTGGTCTCGAAACTACTCAGCCCTCGATGAGGGCTCTTTCCTCCAGTCCTTAGCAGGGGTGGATTGGTTGCAGGTTTGAGACGCACCTAGCTTGAATGAAGCCCTGGATTGTTTCACTAAGCACTTCCTTTCAATTGCCAATAAACATGCCCCCTTGAGGAAGATTAGGGTTAATGGCCAGCACTCTAGGTGGCTGACTACAGCCCTAAAAAGTCAAATGAGGGAAAGAGATCTGGCTTGGTACAAATTCAAAGAAACTTAAGGTGATTGGGTTAAGTACAGAGAAATGCGAAACAGCTGTAAAAAAAAGTAACCTCTGTTCCCAAAGGTGGGTCAAACACTCAGGTGGAAAACTACAGACCTATCTCCATACTCTGCCCCTTAGCAAACTGCTCAAAAAGGTGACCTACCAGCAGGTTCTATCATACCTGGATGGGAACAGCTTGTTGACAGAACAACAACATGGCTTCGAGAAGAAGCACAGCACAGAGACAGCTCTGGTTAGTTTCACCTCTGATATCTATTCAGCCCCGGATCAAGGTAAGCTACTTGGTGCGGTCTTCATTGATCTCACCAAGGCATCTGACCTAGTGGATCACCAGCTGCTTGCAGGGCACCTGAAATCTCTGGGACTAGATGAACTAACTTTATGGTGGTTCACTAACTACCTCCATAGTAGTACACAAGTTGTCCACCGGCAGGATGCTAGATTCAATGAGCCCCAGGTAAATGACTGGGTTCCTCAGTGCTCCATTTTGGGCCCTCTATTATTGTCACTATTTGTGAATAGCTTACCACAAAACTGTGGTTGGGCCAAGGTTACCCTGTACGCAGATGATGTCATCCTGTACAGAACCTCTAGAGACGTGGCATCCCTAAACCTATCACTGAGTCAGGATCTGTTCATTTCTAAGCAACGGTTCCATGACAACAAACTAGTATTAAATGGCAAAAAAAACCAGGCCATGCTTTTCGGCCCTAAGAACCTGGGGGCTACTAGGTCCAACCCGCTATCTCTCTCACTCTCAAATGGGTCAAGAATTGAAGTTGTTAACTGCATAAGGTATTTAGGAATGTTTATAGACCATGAAATGACTTTTAGATGCCACACTGATCACATAACCAAAGTGGTCAATCAAAAACTTGGCCTGCTTAGCCCTTTCCTAACCAAGGAGTCAAAACGTATTGTCAGTAATGGAACTATCCTACCCACTTTACTGTATGGAGCCACACTGCTGCAATCATTGAAGGCCACAGAAATGGGGCATCTGAGAACACTATACCACTGAGTCAGTCGTTTTGCGGCTGGAGCACATCATATGGAGCATCACTGCAAAGTGCTGATCACCATTAACTGGCCACCCCTAGAAAACAAGTTAGCATACCCGGCACTATGCTTGGCATACAAGCTACAGCACCTAGATGCCCCCCCAAGTCTGGTGTGCCTATTGAGCCTCAAACTGGGTAGCAGAGACATCAGATCCTCTGACCAAAAACTTATTCAGGTTACCAGGGCCCGGTCATCCCATGGACAGAGGTCTGCTAGGCCAGTTCTCCCCAGTCTCTGGATAATCTCCCTAAAAAACTCTAGGATTGCAAATCTCTCACTGGTTTCAAATTGGGACACACCTGATTAAACTGACTACCTGTTCTTCCTATCGATGACCCAATATTTTGAGTCCATGGGGGTGTTGCCCCTACAACCAAATGCTTGGATAGTTCCGCATGTTGAGCACAACTTGTGAACCTATAATACCAAAACATGGTTTAGAACCTTGCACCTTTGGCTATATGTTGTATCTGCTAACACACTTTGTCCTCTACTTGTAAACTTTGTGTAATTTCTCAGTCGTATATGTGGAACCCTTGTCATGTACTTGCCGAGTTGCATAATTCTCAAACATATATGCTGAACCTTCTTTTCCCTTTAGGTACTTGTAACTAACCCCGGGTTACCCCTAAAAAAGGGACCGTCATGGTCTCAGTGGGCCTACTTGGTTACCAAAATTTGAAATTAAAAATTAGTGGCTTACTTCTGACTGCATACGCAATGGAATATGCTAATTGTCTATCGTATTTTTTTGTGACTGAGAAAAAAAATGCTTCTTCTGAATGGATTTATGTGTGCTTATTTATGACTTTATTTGAAGGTAAATGTGCAAAATTTCAATCTTGGATTGCGTTTGGATTTTTAATAAATGTAAAATAAATGTGTTTTGTTTTGAGCCAAAATAAAGCCTAATAAATTATTTATGGCTTACATTTGGTTGCATACACAGCAAAATATGCACGTAAATGAGCATATTTTGCTTGCAATTGGATTTCTTTTTAGAAAGATTCTCTTTACATTACAAATGAATTATACGATTGAATGCATTTACAATGGAAATATAATACTTCTAAAAAGAAAAACAAATGTAAGCAAAACATGCTTATTTACATATTTTGCTGCATGTGCAGACAAATGTAAGGCATAAGTAATCCATTAGGAGTTATTTTTGGTTTAAAACAAGTATAGCTGTATTTTCTAATGTGCAAGATCACCTTTCTTTGTGTAACAATACTTAACTACATATTATATTAATCTTAATTATTTTGGCTGCATTTCAGGTATACCTGATGATAAACACCACATTTATTTATTTATTTAATTTATTTATTGAAATCTCAGATTACCACCTTTGAGCTGGAAGCTCATTTACAAAGGTTCCATGCCATGAAAATGAACTTATTCAAAGGCATTGTACCTTAGAAAAAGAATGTAGTTAGCTGTTACTATACTGGTAAAATACAATGGGCAAGATTCACAAAGGGCTTGCGCTCAGTGCATCTCAGATGTCCCAGTGCATATGAGATGCACCATTGATGCTCCCAGTGCATCCCCTCTGTGAATACCACTGTTACGCCTAGCCAGGGATGCACCGGCGCAACCCCCTGGTCAGGCTGGGATCACAAGGGCTGGGTACACAGTGGGGTTGCACATCTCCCATTGCGCTGTGCCAGAAGTTGCTATTCACAGCCACAGACATGCAAATGGGGCCATTAGGCATTCAAGGTGCAATGGGGCCATCTGCATGTCACTATGGTCCCATTTGCATCCCCGTTCATCTGCTGCTTTCTGCGGCAATATTGTTTAATAGGAGAATCCACCCTCCCCACCCCAACCTGACAGGCAATCCAAATGCCCCCCCGGTAGCCTAGCGGACTCCTCCACCCACTCAGGCTCTCCCAACCCACTCAGCTCCCCCATCCCAGCTGAGTCCCACTGTCAGTGGGCTGCACAACCCACCTGCATACCTATATGGCTGACTGCCGACAGAGCTGTCTGTGACTGATAGCCTGTTGGTGAACCCTGTTGATCAGTGGGCTTACAATGAGTACTGTATTCTGTCATTGACATGAATGACAGAGTACTGTACTCACTGTAAGCCCATTGGTTGACAGGGTCCACCAATGGGCTGTCAGTAGTACAGTATCTGTCAGTCACTTACAGCTCTGTTGGTGGGCAGCCGTGGAGGTATGTGGGTGGATTGTGCTGCCCACCAATGGTGTGACTCAGCTGGGAGAGAGGGAGCTGGGTGGGTTGGGAGTGTCTGAGTGGGTGGAGGGTAGGTCTGCTGGGCTACCAGGGGGGTTGGATTGCTGGTCGGGTGGGAGTGGGATGGTGGGTTCTCCTATTAAATGGTATCACCACAGAAAGTGGCAGGTGAACAGGGATGCAGGTGGGGGGTTTGATTTCATCATATCTCCTGCTGAGTAAGCGTTATCACAAGGATAATGAGCAGGGGCTACCAGGACTGTTGGGGTGGGCAGGCTGCGGTGCTGATGTTTGCAGTGGCAGCCTGGCTTAAGTCTACTTGAAGTAGACTTATCTTTGGGAGGTGCATCTCTGGACTTTCTCCAGGGATGCGCCTCCAGGACAGGTTCCGAATGGGTTGCGCACCATATGCATGGGCACGCCCCCTTCACAACCTATCCAGATGCACCACATATCATTATTTGCAGTAAGCTGCACATCTGTGATGCTTTGATGCACTGGGGATGAGCCAGTGCATTGGCCCCCTACCAGAATCGTACCAGTGTACAATTCAGGGATGCACCAGCCCATCTCGGATGCGCTAGATGCATCCATTTTGTGAATCCTGCCCCTTATGCTATACTTCTTTTTGTTATAATTTTATTCAGTCTGTCTGTTCTTCAAAAACCAGCAACCATGAACTGCCTCAGTTAAAGTCACGGTACTGTTAAAGCTCACCCATCTAGTATAGATAATAAGTAGGGTATCTCTTACCTGGGTCCTAAGGAGCCTGGAATGGGGGTCCCAAAATGATGTCCAGTTGTACCTGTAAAATAACAGTGAAGCACTCAAAAAGTGGGGGGAGGTACATGTTGGGAGGTACAAGAGTTACAGTGCAAGCACAGCAATTAAGTGAAAGGTCATTTAGAGAACAAGTGCTGTTTAAAGTAAAAATGAAGAAGAGAGTGAAAAAAGATTTAGAAGTAGATGAACAGCAAGAAGGAAAAGACAGAGGCAAAGAAATAAAGAAGCATGTGCTGTGGGGTGGTCTTATTTAAATATGATTGAGCCAGTGGTTCAGTAAGCTAGTACAGGCCCATTCCTTTAAAATGGAGTATCCCTGGCATCTGATGGGTCTAACAAGGGCTTCTTTCCCAGACTACTGGCTTTCTGTCTTCCTCCTCCTCTGTGGTGTCAGAGCAAGTCACCAAAGCCTGATAAGCAAGTAATGAAGGAGCCACCAATGACAGCATGTGTGGAAGCCCAATCGGACAATAAAAAAGTCACCAATAATGGCATAGTAGGAAACCCGAGCAGCAGGCAATTAAATAGCCATCACTGGCAGTGTAGAAGTAAACTGGGGGGGCTGTGCTGGAGAAATGCCATAGGAAAGGGGTAAGGAAGGGTAGGCACTCAAAACCTAGGAAGAGGGGACTTACCTATCAATTTTTCCTGGGAGCCAGACAGGCAGTGATTAGAGGACAGCATAAAAAGAACAAAATTTGGTCAGTTCCACCATGGTTGCATAATGAAGTTAGTGAAGTTGTGTGGAATTGTTAAGAAGGTATGGAGAAGCAGCACAATGATTTGTAAGTAGTAAGATTTGTTTTAGTTTCTGTTCTAAGGAAGGCATGCACATTATTAGGAACATATATGGAGGTGTACATTTTACTGGAAGAAATAGGAAGCTTACAAAAGAACCCCAGAGCAACTGCCACCGAGGTACGTGTTATCCCAGTGGATATTGGCCAGACAGACACATTTAACAGAAAACACAATTGCACATACCCCAATAATGCAAAGCATCATGGGAAACATATACAAATCCCAATGATGGTACAGAAGGTGGCAGTACATGAAAAAGTAATGGCTGGCATATGTTCAGCCTTGGGATTATTTACACAGTCTTTTTTTAGGGAAACAGGGTGTTTGTCCATGAGGTGATGTAAGTTATATTTAAGTAATGCGTTGATGTTAGGCGGTCAGGTGTAATGATGGACTGTTAGCAGAGAAAATATGATAGTAACTTTCAGAGGGGGTCACTTTTGATAAGGGCAAGGCAGTTATGCTTATGATAATGGGAATATTAGGAAAGTATAAGGTCTTTGCAGGAGTGGAGTACAAATATGCACAGTTTCATAAGTATGTGCTCAGAGCGCAGGCAAATGTGATATGCAGGTTTGTTTTACAAATGGATAAAAATAGTAATACAATTGATAGAAAGATAGATAATTATATAGACATATAGATAGACAGACAGACAAGCATGCAGGCAGAATAGGAATGGCAGTGAAGTACTGAAGTGACACCAACTCCACCCCCACCCGGCAGAGATGGACAGGCATTGGGGTGTGCCTTCAGGTCATCAACCAGAACGCTCGTGCCATTTCACCTCACCCTACCCTGCAGACACTGACAAGTGTTGAGGTGTGCCTTGGGGTGTTCAAGCTTTACACTCACCCCATTCCTTAAGAAAATACACTGAAATGGGTGCAGTATAGGATAATGGAGTGAACTTTGGGGCTGAAGAATCAAAGGCACACCTCGATACCTGTCACTGGCTGCAGGGTGGGGATGGGGGTAGAATGGTGTGAGCATTACTGTTGATAATTCGAAGTCACACTCCTGATGCCTGTCAATCCCTACAGGGCAGGGTGTTATGGTCAGAAACCCTAATGCCCTGGGTGTTTCTTGGTATTTTCACTCCAAGTTTTCAACATGGGCTTTTTGTGACCCCACCGCAGGAACAGTGACACTATCAGTTCATTAGCTGAAAGGTGATTTTGCACAGTGACTGTGCCATTTGGTGCCACAGGTGCAAAGACACATTTTGAACAGGATGTAAAAAATTACAGTGTACTGTTCATGAGGAGGTACAAAAAAATGGTAATGTTGAAAATCTGGAGTGAAAATATAAAACAATTGGTGAAGTCATGAGCTTGCATAGAAACTGCGCAACACACACCCATAATGCAATTAATTTGGGGATTTGTTACACCAGATTTTCAACATAGGCATTTTTAGGACCTTCACTCATGAACAGTGGCACTGTGATTTTGTTAATCTGACCCAAAAATTGATTTCACACAGCGACTGTGCCCACTGTTCATGAGGAGGTGAGCAAAAATGGCAATGTTGAAAATCTGGAGTGAAAATATTAAAAAGCTCAAAGTTACAAGTGTGCATGGAAATTGTGCAATGCACGCTCATGACATAGTCATTTTGTGGAATTTTGTCACCAAATTTTCAACATAGGCATTTTGAGATCTCCGCTCATGAACAGTGTCTCTATGATTTTCTTAATCTGTCCCAAACATTGATTTCCCACAGCAACTACACTATTGTGTGCCAGATGTGTGAAAACACATTTCCAGTGGGATGTAAAAAAATGATAGATGTAGTGTTCCTAAGGAGGTGTGAAAAAATGGTAATGTTGGAAATCTGGAGTGAAAATATTAAAAATTCTCGAAGTTACGTGCACGCGTGGAAACTGCGCAATGCACACTCGTAACACAGTAATATTCTGGAATTTTTTCACCAGATTTGCAACATAGACTTTTTGGGAGCCCTCCTCATGAACAGTAACACTGTTATATTGTTGATTGGTCCCAAAAGGTGATTCCACGCAGTAACCGCAAAATCACCTTTTGGGACAGAATAATGACATGACAGTGACTGAATTCATGAAGTGGGGTCCCAAAAAACCCCATGTTGAAAATTTGGTGTCAAACTTCACAAAACTGGCCAAGATATCCACCTAAGTTGAAAAAAACATTTACTATATGCCATTATACAGCTTACCGGCATTTCTTTAATTTGCGGTTGGCTTTGAAGAGTGCAGACGTGTTCTTGCTCCACCAAAGATCATTGCACTAGGCTCTGGAGGCAAGTATGGTGTGAGTGGGGTAGGGAGGTTGGGTAGACAGAGGGTGGGTGCAGGTTGGGGAAGGGGGACACCGCAGACAACGAGGGACCATTTTCTTATTTATAGGTTAAACAAAATTAAAAAAACTGTTGCGGAAATGTTTTCTTTTTTACAGGGACATCTAGAATGCTGGGTGGGCTCCCAGCATGCCACCTAGGTGTTTTGTGGGGGGGGAGGGAACTGGAGTCGAAGGGATTAGGCACCCTGTTGGCAAAGAAAAAAGGGTCTTTGTTCTGGGGGGACATGATGCTAAGGGGGATTGGGCTCCCCCCCTCAGCAGACAAATTACTGGACAGGGGGACCATTATGCTGATGGGGACTGGGCTCCCCATCAGCAAATGAGACTGGGGAGGGCATGCCAAGCGGGGATCGGGCTCCCCTGACGTCAGCTTTCTGGGGGCGAGAGGCAGACGGCAACAGTGACAGCTGCCGCCATGTTTATTGAAATGTTGGACCAAGCAAGGCACGCCCTGCAATGAGGGGGTGCTCCCTCATTGCAGCAGCAAAATTCTTTGAAGTTGGTGGCAGACTTTTGCACTGCTGTTACAGACAGCATTTTCATTTATTGTTGCCACAGAGACAAGCCCCACAAAAGAGTGGTGGGAGGATTGGCCACAGCATGACAGCACCTCTACAAACTGCTACTCCAGCAAGCTGTCACATGTTTCTTATGCATGTTCGCAAGCAAACATAAAAAGCATGCCTAAAATATAACATAGTATGATCAGTCTCTGCAGTCCTGTAACTGCCAGAGGGTGGCAGCTCTACTGAGAACTTTTTGTCTTGGTCTGTTACAAAGTGAGCAAAATTAATAACACTGCAGGAACATGTGTGTGCGTGTGTCTGTAGCACACTTGTGCACTCATGACCTCAGATGTATAAGCTGAGAGATATTGTATTTATATGAATTTTACCCCCTCTGTTAACAGGACTTCTTTGGTTATGGCATACATTAATTTGTCCCTATGTTCAAATCAAACTTCTGTGGCCGAACTCCATCTTACAGTCTCTTTCTTTAATCAGACATGATAGCTAGTGCAGCCTACTCAGATATGATATTCCCAGAATTCATAAGGTAGGGCTGTCATTTATCAGTTGTTTGCTATCCTGAAAGCATTTTGTTTCTAACAAAGGTTGCCCCTAAATTGCTGCTGTTTTGGTTCCTTTGACTTCAGCAGTCTAGGGCTATACTAATGGCTTTCAGGGATTTAAAGCCACATCTTCAAATAAAAACAAGCATTTGTCAATGCTGAATGTTGTCTTGCTGGCATTGGCATTGGTAGTGCAGGAGTTAGAGAGATGCATAATAGGAATGGCAGTGAAGTATGCAACTGATGCCAACCCACCCCCATACAACAGAGACTGACAGGCATTGAGTCATTAGCCATAACGCTCATGCCATTTCACCTCACTCTACCTTGCAGACACTGACAAATGTTGTTGTGTGCCTTGGGCTCTTCAGGCCTTATGCTCACCCCATTCCATAAGGAAATATGCTGAAATGGGTACTGTATAGGAGAATGGGGTGAACTTGGGGCTAAAGAGCCCAAATGCACACCTTGATGCCTGTCACTGGCTGCAAGGTGGGGTTGGGCATGGACTGGTGTGAGCATTACAGCCAACAATCCCAAGTCACACCCCTGACTCCTGTCAGTCTCTACAGGGTGGGGTGTTGTGGTTGGAAACCCTAATGCCCCAGGTGTTTGTTGGTATTTGCACACCAGATCTTTTACATGGGCTTTTTGTTACCCCACCTCATGAACAGTTCATTAGGTGAAAGGTGGTTTTGCACAGTGACTGCACCATTTTTAACCAAATTTTTTTTAACCAGATTTTCAACATTGGCATTTTGGGACCACCACTAATGAACAGGGTCACTGTGATTTTGTTACTCTGTCCCAAACATTGATTTCCCACAGCGACCGCGCAATTGTGTGCCACATGTGCGAAAACACATTTCCGGCAGGCTGTGAAAAATAACAGCTGCACTGTTCATAAGGAGATGTGAAAAAATGGCAATGTTGAAAAGCTGGAGTGAAAATATTAAAGATTGCCAAAGTTACAAGCGTGCAAGGAAACTGCACAATGCACGCTCGTAACACAGTCATTTTTTGGTCTTTTTTTCACCAAATTTGTGACATAGGCTTTTTGGGCACACATCTTATGAATAGTGGTACTGTTGTTTCATTAACCAGTCCCAAAAGGTGATTCCATGTAGTTACCATGAAGGCACAAAATTACCTTTTGGGACTGAATAACGAAATTACAGTGATTGTGTTCATGAAGTGGGGTCCCAAGAACCCCATGTTGAAAATGTGGGACTAAACTCCCCAAAATGACTGAGATATCCACCTAAATTTCCCCCCCTCCCCCATTGATTGCCATTATAGGACTTTCCATCATTTCTTCAGTTGTGGTCAAGCGTTTGTAGAGTGCAGACATGTTCTTGGTTCACTGAAGATCGCTGCTCCCAACCTCTGCAGGTAAGTATGGGTAAGGGGGGGTGCAGGGAAGTGGGGTGTGCAGAGGGAGGGTGTGGATTGTAGAGGCCTGCTGGCAACAACAAGGGGCTGTTTTTTTTTTTCAGGTTAAATTAAAAAAAAAGACATTGTGGGTCCATTTTTTTTTGACAGGGAAACCTGGATGTTGACACACTGGGGTGGGCTACCAGTAAGTCACACTACTGGGGGTATCAATACCAACCCGGGGATTGGACACACCAAGATTAGAAGATGTGTGTGTGTGTGTGTGTGTGTGTGTGTGTGTGTGTGTTGGGGGATGCATCTGACACCGGGAATGAACATCCCTCAGAAACACAAAAGCAGGGTTTGGCACACTGGGGTGGGCTCCCGGTGTGTCACATTAAAGGATGTTTGGAGGGGTCATTAAGCACCCTGATGTCACCAGGTAGAGGGGGGTCCACCAGCATGATTGAGATTGTGCTTATAGTACAATTGCCTTCAGGCACTTAATACTCTCTGCTCGTATGGCGCTTAGGCTGTGGCCAGTTCTGCACAGCTGGGAGCAGTGTTACAGCCAGGACGCAGTGGGATGTGAAGGAGGCAGGCGAGGAAAGTGCCTCCTCCCACCATCGCCATGTTGATTCAAATGTTTCACCAAAAAAGGCATGTAGGGAAGGAGTGTCATCTGCACCGCTGCAGGACGAGCTTGTCTCTGATTGCAGTGGCAAGTTTGTTTCAAGTTGGTGGCACTGTATTAAACTTATGTCACGGCTAGCAGGCTCGCTGGTTGTGGGATGAGGGACGCACCTTCTAAAGCGTGCCCTGCATTTGCTAAAACTGACACATCTGCACAAGACAACATAAAAAGGACAGAAATGTCCATTATCTCATTCATTTCATATCTCCTTTAAAGTTATAATGTTACAAACTGTAATTTCGTCATTATGTTGCTACCAGTTAAGATGGTGAATTGTGACATCCACTTTGCAGCAAAGAGAAACTGTAGCTGCATCGTTACTCGGAAAGCAGAAGTCACAGGATAGTTTAATAACTTCAGTGTCTGAAAGAGTAGGTCTGTAACAGGAAGAGAATGGAAGAGTCTGAAAAACAATTCAGCTTCTTCTGTTCAAAGTGGTATTGCACCTCATGAAGGGGTTGGTGTGGCCCCCCCAAAAAAAACATATGTGCTATACCGCCTATTTGCGAGACTTATGTTTGTCCAATAGAAGATATTAAACTATCCAGCCTCATGATTTCCAAGGACCTATTCAGCTACACTCTGTCTTTACTGCAAGAATGTATGCAAGATTTTCTGAATCCAAGTTTAACAAAAGGCAAAACAGATCACCCTTTTTATCAGTGTTCCTATTATCTGGCAGGCAGGAGGAATGCACTTCATTTAAAAAATTTTAGAACCAGCTGAAACTCGTTCAGACCCACAGAATTACTTAAGAAATAAAAAAAGAGACAAATTTTATACTAAAAATACATTTTTTAGACTTGATGGACATCTGAAAATGAAAGCACACAGGGCATGTAACGGGCCTTAGGAACGTCGCATTTTTTAATGTCAGCTCTGATCTGTTCAGTCTTACTTTTTTCCTGGCTTAGTTTATAATACCAGTGAAAAGAAAGAAGGAAAAGAAAACACACCAAGCCTTTTGCTCATTTGCTTCTAGTTGTTAATTGCAGCTGGTATCCTTTAACACAATAGTTCTCAGACTTTGTCACAGTGAGCCTCCCCAAATCCATGGAAAAGATTTTAAGCCTCCCCCCAAAAACTGAAATAATCTTGGGCCTCCCCAAAGAAAAATAACGTACTGTACTTTGTGCAGTACATCATGAATAAATTAGAAACCTCTTAGAGTACTTGGTTCACATTCATTTTTATGTTGCTTGCACGCATGTGCAAGAAACATAGTGCCATCATCGGAGTTTTCAGAGATGTGGCAGCCCTCTTCCAATTTAGGCAGTGTGTTTGCAGGTGCGGCTGCAGTTCTCCAATGCCTGCTTGAGCTGTCTATGACAGCAGTCAAAATGCAGTGGCATACAGTTGAAAGGGGAGCTACGCTCGTGAGCAGCGATAAGATATTGCCTGCCATGCGCGCCCCCTCACACACACACACACAGGGCACGTACTGTGCTTGCCCCCCCAGCACACACTGTATAGCGCCGGCATCTGCTGGCAACATGCTGAGTATACTGCAGGACATATAACCACTGCTGCGTCCACCATGTGAAATGCTGGCTTTGATTTTAAGTCCATATATGTAAAATACCACTGTTTTGCACAAGCAAGACAGTCCCCAGTACATGTGCAGTGAATGTCTCCAGCCTCTCCTAATCATTGTGCTCAGGATGAACCATTTTAAATCCTATCCGGCACACCCATCTCTCGGAATGCCAAATTACCCCATGTCCCATGTCAGACAATGATCAGGCAGCCAACCCTGAAGCCCCACGAATTACTGAAATTCATATACAGTAACTTACTTTCATGCAATGCAGCCAGTGTTCAAATAACAGTGGGGCTCGACTTTGCAACCCGGTTCAAAATACAAAAGATACAATGGGAATCACAAAGTAAAATAAAATAAATGCAGACAATAGAAAAACGCCATTTGCCATGTGGTTGGCATGTGTGTCAGATTATCATCAGCAAAGAATGTGTACTTTTCAAGTTTTGAAAACATTAAAAGTTTAGCATACTTAATCTTACCTAACTATACCCCTAAGAAAGATTAAAAGACGCTGACTGCTGATACCTGGCCACTTGTAGTGGTTTTCTGCCCCATAGGGCTGTCCTATCTGCAAAAATTGGAGCCCAAGAGGGCAGTAGCTCTTTATTTGGCTTAGTGTCTTTGTCCTATTGTTATATAGAGAACAGTTTTAAAGATTTATTGCAGTTGTGTGTTTATAGACAGAAAGAAACAACACATAGAAACAAAACCATCACTATATATGTACATGCATACCTTTTGCATATTTATTTGACCTTCCACCCGACAGATAATGAATGAATTTAGTTTTAAAATAAATCATTGGAAAGCGTGTGTAAATCAACATACAGCCTGTCACATAAAAGCAACGCGGTCAAAAGTATGTACATATTCCTTGATGGTTTTGTTTCTATGTGTTGTTTCTTTCTGTCTATGAGCAAACAACTATGACATTTCTGTAAAGCTTTTCTCTATAAAAAACATAGGAAAAGGCACTGAGCACCAAATAAAGGCAGCTACGACTACAGAAATGTTATTCTAAGTAGAAGAAATTATTTGTCTGTACCAGCTTTTATGTGAACACTTTTGTAATTTTTTTATAGATTAAAAAACGTTTTGTATTCACATAAATTGTACAGATTGAAAGGCAGCAACAGAATAGTTTTCCCATAGGTTGACCACATTGCTTTTATCTGACTGGCTGTATGTAATTTACATGCACTTTGAAACCATTTACATAGATACATAGATACATAGACAGTGTCGGCAGATAAGGGCCTATGGCCCACCCAGTCTGCCCATTTGAGCTTGTAAGTTCAGTTTGTTTTCCTAGAAGTCTGTTTCCCCTTACCCCCGACCTCTAGAATTCCTTTATGTCTATCCCATGCATTCTTAAATCCTGTGATTGTTTCAGCCCCCACCACTTCCTCTGGCAGGGTGTTCCACTTGTCCACCACCCGTTCTGTGAAGAAATTCTTTCTCATGTTTCCTCTGAATCGTCGTCCCTCCAACTTCATCCCATGCCCTCTAGTCCTGGAACATCTTTTTTGCTTAAAAATAGTGTTTTCCTGCACCCTGTTTCTTCCTGTAAGATACTTGTATGTCTCTATCATATCCCCTCTCTCCCTCCTCTCCTCCAGGGAGTACATGTTCAGTTCCTTCAACCTGTCTTCATAGGACTTGTGTTGCAATCCATGCACCATCTTTGTTGCCCTCCTCTGAACCTTCTCTACCCTGTCTATGTCCTTACGTAGGTATGGTCTCCAGAACTGTACACTGTACTCCAGGTGGGGCCTCACTAGTGTCTTGTATAGCGTGAATTATGACCTCCCTTTTCCTGCTGGTGATGCCCTGCCTATACATCCCAGCATCCTGTTTGCTTTACCTGATGCCTTGTCACACTGTTTCCCTACCTTGAGGTCATCAGGACGAAACCCCAAGATCTCTTTCCTGCTTGGTGCATGCTATATCCTCCGCCCAACTGATATATTGTGCCAGGGTTTTTGTGCCCCATATGCATTATCTTGCACTTCTTTGCATTGAATTTCAACTGCCAAACCCTTGACCATTCTTCAAGTTTCTGCAGGTCCCTTCCCATTCTGTCTACACCCTCTGGTGTGTCTACTCTGTTACAGAGCTTTGTGTCATCAGTGAACAGTGAAATTCTGCCTTCTAGATCTTGTGCAATGTCACTGATGAAGATGTTGAATAGGACCGGTCCCAGCACTGATCCCTGTGGTACCCCACTGGTCACTCTTCCCTCTGTGGAGTGACAGCCATTTACCACCACCCTCTGTGTCCTGCCACCCAGCCAGTTACCTACCCACCACACTACTGTCCTGCCCACACCCATATTCCCCAGTTTGTGTAATAGTCTTCTATGTGGCATAGTGTCAAAGGCCTTGCTGAAGTCCAGATAGGCCATGTTCCTGCCCTCCCTGATCCACCTCCTAGTCACCCAGTCAAAAAATTCAATGAGGTTGGTCTGACATGACCTCCCCCTGGTGAAACCATGCTGCCTTGGGTCCTGTAGTCCATTGACAACCAAATGTTCCACCAATCTCTCCTTCAGTAGTGCTTCCATGATCTTTCCCACTACCGAGGTGAGGCTGACTGGTCTGTAGTTCCCTGCTTCCTCTTTGTTCCCACTTTTGTATAAGGGGACTACATCTGCTGTCCTCCAGTCTTTGGGTACCTCCCCTGTTTCCAGTGATTGGCTAAACAGGATAGCCAGAGGTTCAGCCACCACCTCTCTTAGTTCTTTAAGGACCCTGGGGTGCACCCCATCCGGCCCCATTGCTTTGTCAGCTGTTGTACTTCCAATTCCTTCAAGGACCGTTTCTTCGTGTAAAGGGACTTGTGTCCATTCTGCACCATTCTCACCCTTGTACTCCTTCAGACCCATTACCACCCTCTTCCTCAGTGAGACTGAGCAGAAATACCTGTTCAATATGTCAGCTTTACTGTTGTCATCCTCCACTCCCATCTTCCCTTCAGTCTCACTATCCCTCCCTTTGTCTTTCTTTTTTCACTTATGTACCTGTAAAGGTTTTGTCCCTTAACCACTGATTTTGCAATATTTTCTTCTGTCTGAACTTTGGCTTCCCTTACTGACTTCCCTGCCTCCCTTTGTTTCTCCTGGTACTTCTCCCTATCCCTTCTGCCTGCGTCTTTTGTATTGCCTGAATGCAATCTTTTTGGCTTTACTTTCTTTGCTACCTCTTTGGAAAACCATAATGATGTCTCCTCTTCCTTTTTCCTCTTGCTAACCTGTAATGCTATAATTCTGTTGTTCTTATAATCCCCATTTTAAAACTGCCCACTGTTCCTCAACCCTGATTCCTGTCCCATTCCCTAATGCCTCTTTTCTAGTATCTCCCCATTTTCCCAAAGCCTGCCCCTAAAATCCAGGATCGTATTTTTGTGTGGTTTGGTTCTGCTCTTTCTGTGATTTCAAACCACAATGACTGGTGGTCACTGTTACCCAGGTGCTCCCCACTGTTACCCCATCACACTGTCCCTGTTTGTGAGCACAAGGTCCAGTATTGCCTTCTGCCGAGTTGGTTCCATGACCAGTTGCTTGGAGGAAGGCACCTGAAGGAGTCCAGGATAAATCTGCTCTAGTTGATGCTGCTGCTGGGATGCTCCAGTCCACGTCTGGAATATTGAAGTCTCCAGCCAGTACTACCTCACCCTTGTCTGCCATCCTTTGGATGGCTAGCATCAACTCCTATCTGTTTCTTCCTCCTGGGCTGGTGGTCTATAGACCACACCTGTGCTGGATGGCTGGCCCATTTTTCCTTTCCAGCTTAACCCACAGTATCTCTCCCCATTTTGTTCCTCCTGGATCTCTGTGGCCCTTGTCATTTTTCACATACAGGCGCCACTCCTCCTCCCTTCCTGCTCTGTCTCTTCTGAATATGTTGTAGCCAGGTATGGCCATCTCCCAGTCATGGTTGTATCATTACACCAGGTTTCAGTGATGGCCACAATGTCCAGAGTCTGACTGTACCATGACAGCCTCCAGATCTTCCATCTTGTTGCTAAGGCTCCTGGCATTTGCACACATGGCTTTCATGATTTGACCTCCCTAGACTGCTTCACTGTTCTACTCAGCCCCTTCCTTGGTGTCATTTATCCTGGTTCTCCTTACTGTCTGCCCTTCTGCAGAATTTTGCCCTTTTCTGCTTATCCACCTTTTGGACACTAATCTCCATCTTTCACACTGCTTGCAGAGATAGCCACTCCTCTGGTTCACTGGTTCCACTGCGGCAGGGGTGAGAAGTAGGTACCCCTTGCTGGCCTACACCCCTTTGGTTAGTTTAAATGCTTGTCAATGTAGCATTTAAACTTATCATTGATGCTTGGATCCCCTCCAGGATGGATGCAGGCCGTCGAGGCTTGAACAAACCTCCATCCCTCCAGGTGGGTCCCCAGTCACCAATGAATCCAAACCCTTCTTCACAGCACCAGTTCTTCAACCATGAGTTAAAGTTCTGGTGCATGCACTCTATCTTGTCCCTTGCCTCTCACAGGTAGTACTTCTGAAAGTGACAGAAGTAGCTACTTGCCTTGAGACCCCTCCCAGTTTCCTAAACTCTTCCTGAACTTCTTTGGCTCCCCATTTGCCAAGTCATTAGTACCTAGGTGGATAATGACATCCAGCTCACCCTCCCGTCTTGCCTTCCCAGTGATCCCCAGTATCTTCCTTCCATCCCTCCATGCCGTGGCACCTGGTAGGCACCTCCACCTCCTGTCCTCCCCTCCTGTGTTCCTAGCTGGATCCCTCTTATGATGGAGTCCCACCAGGATTCTTCCTCCTCCTCTGGGGTCCTGCTTTCCCCACTCAGGTCAACTCCTTGGCTAACCTCCACATCTTTTCCTTCCACTTCTCTGGGTACCTCTATTTGGTTGTCCTCATTTGCCAGTGTGGCATATGAGTTCTTGAGAGGAATAGGATCTGGGATGTGCCTCTGCCTGACTGCTCTAACCCTCCCTGAGCCCACTGTCATCCAAGTGCTCCTCGTTCTAGGCATCCTTTGAGGCAGCTGCATTGGACTGGGTGGTTCCTGGACAGGGGTGATGGTACTCCTGACCCAGTTTACTTCCGCTCTGAGTCTGGCTACCTCATCCCGCAGGTCCCAAGAGATGCATGCAGATAGGGCAGCACCTCAGTGTCCAAGGGTCTGCCTGAATATGGCTGCCCCACAGCCACTGCATTGCACCACTCTACATTATACTGCAAATCCACTACTTGTCTGTTACTGAAACTCTCTTAGTTCTCTTTTATTAATTTACAGTACTAAAATCCTGAAACTGATCCTCAGATATTTTTTTTGAAAAAAAACCATTAAATAAATAAATGAGTCAAAACACTTGCCGTGCTGAGGGTGGGCTTCTTCCCCACCCTGCCCCTCCTACTTACACCTCTTACTATACCCTGTGTTTAGCTCCTGTCAATCAGATTTATCAGGGCATATAATTAAGAGTTGGGGGAAGGGAGGAGGGGCGAAATTTCACAGCAATTAAAGACAGCACAAATTACACCACCACTATGTTTTAAATTTTCAACAGCCCAAAAACAATTATAAGTATAGACAACAAAAGAAAGAAAGTATAGTGTCACTACAAGCCCACAATCTAAGTTTAAAGAAAATACAACTACCAGTTATTCTAAAGCACTGAATTGAATATGTTTCCTTCCTTCTCTTCTGGCTTCTTCTGAGAAAATCAACCTCTGCTTGCTATGCAATCGACTAGCTTCCCACTCCAGTTATCACAATGAGGTCAGAGGTTGACAATTAACACCCTTCACCCAGCTACAGGACAGTCAGACAAGCCAAGATAAAATATCCAGCAATTAAAGACAGCACAGAATTACACCACCACTATGTTTTAAATTTTCGACAGCACAAAAACAATTATAAGTAAAGACAACAAAGAAAGAAAGTATAGTGTCACTACAAGCCCACAATCTCAGTTTAAAGGAAAAATACCAATTACCAGTTACTCTAAAGCACTGAATTGAATATGTTTCCTTCCTTCTCCTTCTGGCTTCTTCTAAGTTAATTCATTATCTGTTGGGTGGAAGGTCAACTAAATATGCAAAAGGCCAGTATTTTATAAGCCCTGTGTTAAGCTTAAATACAGTGTTAGTTTCTGCCAGAAGTTCAATTTAGTGCAAGAGGTCAATCACTCATATCTTTAGCTATTACATCAGATGCAACATTTTTCTCTATGGCTGTATGTTAATTTACATGCACTTTCCAACCATTTATAATTTTATCATAACAATAAGTTCATTCATTATCTGTTGGGTGGAAGGTCAACTAAATATGCAATGGGCCAATATTTCTTAACTGATGTTAAACTTAAATAAAGTGTTAGTTTCTGCCAGAAGGTCAGTTTAGTTCAGAGGTCAATCACTCATATCTTTAGCTAGTACATCAAATGCAAACTTTGTGTCTATGAATAGGAGGGGTGCTGAGGAGCTACATGAAACGAGCAACGTCCTCAATGGTGTCTGAGCCCTAGGCACTAATTAAATTGTTTAATAATGAAATGACTGAAGCCTCTCAGGCTCTGCTTGGCTGCATGCTGATTACATTTCAATGGGTAGTGTGGGAAAAGCACATGGTCCTCCTTCCTGTAGCTGTTTTGGCCCCACACAGCCAGGTAAGCTTCAGGCCAAATAAAAAAAAGTTTTTCTGCTCTCTGCCACAAACCAGCATTATGTTAAAGAACCCACAAAATTAATAAATTTATAAATCATATAAAATTACATTCTGTAGTGCTGGACATTGGGAACTTGACATAATAAAAAAAAATCATGCCCCCTCCTAGCTGGGAACATCGCTGTTATTGGCAGCTGCTGAAAATGTATTTAATAATAATGTTCTCCTAGGCTGACTTGCTTTAAATGCTCCAGGCCAGAGATCCACTGCAAGGGGAATTTTGTGATCAGCAGGTACCCCTCCATTGCTCTCCAGTGCAGGATCACATTAATGCCTAGAGCTATAACACACACAAACCCACACCCACACCCACACACTGCAGGCTGTTTGGGTAGAGAATTACAGTACTTGAGTGAGAGCCCTTTTTGTTCACTCCCAACATCTGGACTGATCCCAGGAAAGCAAGGGAGGGTCTGAGGTAAAGTTAATCATCACTACCTTTAGGTGGTCTTGCCAGGAGTGAGTTGTTTTTGTTTTTACTGTTATTTGTTATTATTCTTTTTTTTTTTTTTTTTTTATGAATTCAACCCTGAGAGGCCATATTGCTTTGTTTGATTGTCCCTAGGATGGTCCTAGCAGGGAGGATGCCAGCATGGAGGGGATGTGATTTATTATGTGCTCTTGCAGGAGGTTTGAAGCCCGACACAGCCAGTGAAGCTTCAGGTGAAATAACATTTTTTTTATTTCCCGCCACTAGTGGGTCCAAGACCCACAGAGCCAAAGACCGATGCTGATAGCAGGCATTCACCACATTCTGTCTGTTAGTCCCTTTGCCCACAAACCAGCATTATATTACAGAACTACATAATAAATACATAAGAATATCAGTAAATGCACGCTGCAGAAGTCCTGCCCCCCGCTATCCCCCAGGGTAACAGCAGAGCTCATTGATTATTCATGAGCAGCCTTTGCAGCTCTTTAAAATGACAGGCTCCTTTGTAATGATGCCCTTGTAATGAATAGCACTTAAGGGTGCTTTTAAAACCATTTTATTTAATTCTCCCCAGATGCCTCTCCACCTTCTTTTTACTTTCTTTCCACTTGGCGGCCAGGCCACATACCAGGGACTGATGATGACTTCTGCATCAAATTTACTGAAATAAAGCCATGAGGAAAAAAAAAACATAGTCATTTTTAGGGCTGCAGTGGGACAGAGCCCTGCAGTCCTATTGGGATTCTGGATCCACAGCAAAGAAGGCTTAATGTGTGCTGTATTCACCTTTACATGAAGGAGGAATCGGACACAGTTGTGTATGCGGGTTTTGGACTACATGGTGAGTGGTGCAGTCCTTGGCTGGCTTCCTGCTGCTCGGCTGGTGGCATCTGCTGGCAACATGCTGCGTATACTGCAGGACATATGACCACTGCTGCGTACACCATGTGAAATGCTGGCTTTGATTTTAAGTCCATACTTGTAAAATACCACTGTTTTGCACAAGCAAGACAGTCCCCAGTACATGCACAGTGAATGTCTCCATCCTCTCCTAATCACTATGCTCAGGATGAACCATTTTAAATCCTATCCGGCACACCCATCTCTCGGAATGCCAAATTACCCCATGTCAGCCAATGATCAGGCAGCCAACCCTGAAGCCCCACGAATTACTGAAATTTATATACAGTAACTTACTTTCATGCAATGCAGACAGTGTTCAAATAACAGTGGGGATCAACTTTGCAACCCGGTTCAAAATACAAAAGATACAATGGGAATCACAAAGTAAAATAAAGTAAATGCAGAGAATAGAAAAACGCCATTTGCCATGTGGTTGGCGTGTGTGTCAGATTATCATCAGCGAAGAATGTGTACTTTTTAAGTTTTGAAAACATTCAAAGTTTAGCATACTTAATCTTACCTAACTATACCCCTAAGAATGATTAAAAGACGCTGACTGCTAACCTGCTGCTTGCCGATGGCATTTTGTTGTCTTCTGTCATGTCCCTGTGCTTGCTGTTTTTTTTCTTCTGATACAAGCAAACTCACAAGGCCAGCAAACTGGCTTTAAAACACTAACAGCTCAATAAGTATTTTTGAAAGAAAGTGAATCATGCCATCCTGAACTACCATCCTGTGGTCCCACACTTGGGCATCCACAAGAGGAAGGCACTTGTCCGCCCCATAAGCCCAAACCAATTAAATAAGATATGGGAAAACAGCTGTCTCGGTCAGAAAACTGACTGTGTGGGAGTATGTTAATAAGCACCCAGACTCATCTCAGTCTACACCACCAGACAGTCTGATTCCGATCCCTCCCCTCCACCTCATTCTCACAGCCACACATAATTAAGTGCGTTAGTAATCTCACTCTGAGTCTTTTTCAACTTGTCACAAAATTCACCGACTAGGTAAGGTTAGATTTCAGTGAAATGTAAATGCAGTCACTTCGTGGCAGCGACTACGCTATCAAGACTAGAACAGCGACAAGATGAATAATTTTTTGCTATAATATTCTACAGAGAGTCTGTGGCCATGTAACAAGCAGGCAGCCTGTGACAATTTAAAAGTGCCAACTGCTGTAATTAGCTGAGGCAGCATGAAGTGGAGACAAGCTGGAGAAAATGGACCAAAACCAGCAACATCATCAGACTCGGTCACCTTCACCTAAACTGCAGTAGTAGTAGTAGTACAATGCATACAATTTTCAGTAGCTTCTGTCTGTAGACTGTCTCTTTTAAATGTGCTCATATTGTATTTCCAATTCCCACTGAAAATTTAATTCTTTAGTGTACCTACTGTGTGTGTGGGTTTCTGGCAAGATTTCCTACCTTTCTGGTTACACCAATGATAGGGGCCACTTTCAACTGATTCTTGATGTGTTCCAGGGCCAGGGCTGGTGGATGAGGTAGTGGTCTGTGGGTCCTGTCTGTGCCATGTCTCTGACCTGTGTTTCTGTGAAGATGATGATGAGGTACTGTATATTATCCTTGCCAGGCTGGTTTTGGCCAATTATCTCCAGCTCAGCTCCTTGTCCATCACTTATCTACATAATGCAGGACACAGCAGCATGAAATATAGAGATACAGGCTCAGAACACAATGGAAACTAGTACCTTGATTTTGTTTTTAATTCAATTTGCTTTAGTATCAAAGATTAGTATTAATTTCTACTTTAATACATGCGTCTACTAAGAACTTTGTGCGGGCACTGAGCAGCACATTTTCCACGTTGTACGGATGGATGTGATATGATAATGCATGTAACGAAATTCTGAGAGAAAAACATATTAGGTATTTACTTCATGAAGTGGGACAGTTGAGAAACATGCTCAAAGGTGTCTGTTCATGGTGTACCATGTATGTAACACAGCTCTGAGACAATCTAACTACCTGGTCTAGATAGTCAGGTTTTCTCAGACCTGTGTTACATACACCAGGACAGACATTGGGCATTTAGGCCCCTTGACACCTAATGTTAACTGTCCTACTTATAATAACTGTAGGGAAGGGGAGCAAGCCACCTTTTTATTCCATTGCAAAGCTGCTCACTTTTGATTCAGGAACCACGGATATCTAAAAGCAAGGCTCATACTTTAACGTGCTGCAAAATCTTTCTTGCAGAGCAAAACAATACATTATATTTCGTCTCTCTTTTCACTCTAGCCCAACTGGTCAATGGAACCAAGATACGATATATCGTCTTTTAAGCACAAAAAATTCAAACAAAATATGACCACTGTGTTTCACTCTGACTGGAAATCTTATACAGAGAGAGAGACTGTTAAATAGAAATATCACATCCTAAGCGCTAAAGCAATGGACTGCATGTACTGTAATACCTTTACACAGATATGTCCATGGCCAAGCAGAGATTCTGCCCTCCTAAATGTTGGAGATGCCTATCATCTGATCTCAGGCTGTAGTTAGTTGTTTGCTCCCCTCTATATATGATAAATGGATAACAGATCAATTTGCTCAGACGGCTTGGGCTTCAAGGGACAAGTTATTTCCCAGAGATATTTCCACAAGTAAATCCTTAAAGGAGCATGCCTTAAATATAAAACACATTTCAACAAAAATGCTAAAGCCCCCTTCCAAAAAAAACAAAAAAAAAACAAAAAGACCTTGGCGGGGTGACATTTCTGTGTTCACTTCTATTACAAAGAGAATGGCCCATTTTATGTTGCTTCGCATGTGCAAAAACATAGTGCCATCATCCGAGTTTTCGGAGGTGGCAGCCCTCTTCCAGTTCAGTCAGTGTGTTTGCAGGCGTGGCTGATTCTCCAATGGCTGCTGAGCTGTCTATGACAGCAGTCGAAAATGCAGTGGAGTACAGTTAAAGGGGAGCTATGCTTCAGTGAGCAGCGATAAGATATCGCCTGCTCATGCTTGCCTTCCTACACACACACACACGCACACATACTGCGCATGCCCCTGCACTGCACACACTGTGATAGCAAGGGGTGCCCAATCCTCCATCGGCTGTGCTGCCCCCAAACAGAGTTCCACCTGCCACGCTGGGTGCCCACCCCAGCATGGCTACATCATATAGCCAGCGGGGTGCCCAATCCCCGTCGGCTCCACTGTTCCCCAGAGTACAGGGTGCCACGCCCAGAGGGCAACAGATGCTATCACCAACAGGGGTGCCCAATCCCCTGTCGGGTCCATGCACCCCAAACTGCCATCCTTGTGCCATGCTGGGAGTCCACCCCAGCATGGCAAATGTCCACGTTTTCATCCTTTTAAAAAAAAACAAAAAACCCTGAAACACAAAAATGGTCCCTCGCTGTCTCTGCCCCCACCCATGCCCACCCATTGCGCACCCTGCCTCCCCACATCCCCCCTCACCCCATACTTAGCTCCAGACTCCGGCATGATGATCTTCGGGTGGACCAGGAACACATCTGCACTCTTCAAAGCTGACCGCGAACTGAGGAAATGCCGGTAAGCTGTATAACGTAATAAATAGGGTTTTTTCAACTTTGTTGCATATCTCTGGCATTTTTTGGAATTTTTGCACCAAATTTTCAACATGGGGTTTTTGGGACCCCTTCTCATGAATGATCTCACTGTCATTGCATTAATCCAGCCCGAAGGGTGATTTCAAAATCACCTTTCAGCACCGATTAATGAAATGACACTGCCAGTGTTCATAAGGTGGGCTCTCAAAAAGCCTATGTTGAAAATCTGGTGAAAACATTCCTAAAAATGACTGTTTTACGAGCATGCATTGTGCAGTTCCTACGCACGCTCATAAGTTTCTGAATTTTCAATATTTTCACTCCCGATTTTCAACATTGTCATTTTACCACACCTCCTTATGAGCAGTACAGCTGTCACTTTTCACATCTCGCCCAAAATGTGTGACAAATCACTGTATGGAACACATTAAGAAAATTACAGTGACACTGTTCATGAACAGAGGTCTTAAAATGGCTATGTTGAAAATTTGGTGACAAACTTCCTAAACATTACTGTTCTACGAGTGTGCGTTGCGCAGTTCCTACGCACGCTCATAAGTTTGCAAATTTTCAATATTTGCACTTCACTGACTTCCAAATACCTACACAGCACATACAAGCAAGCAACATTCGGCATTTACAAATGCTTGTTTTGTTTTATACTGACATGGAACCTTTGAAAAAGAGCTCCTGTGCTCAAAGGTGTTATTTGAATAACAAATTAATAAAATAAACAAATATTATTCAGCTTATTGTATCCCCCCCACCCCCACAGGCCAGCCTACTTGCTCTGCTATTTTCATTCTTGAACCATTGTTATCCCTTGTTGCAGTACCTTCATGGGTTAGACCACTTTCTCTGTTTCTTTTCCATGAAATAACCTTCCTACATACTTTGCCCTTCCCCCTCCTTCTCTGCTCCTAAGCAACATCTCGGGCGGCGGGATGCTTACTCCTTCCTGCTATTGCTCTTAGCACTTCGATGCTCATCCCTTGTATTTGGGCTGTTCTGCCATCAGTTTATAAATTGATCAGTTACCACCACTCATTAATGTATTGTTCGTATTTATTTGCAGTATTGCTCATTGTATATTTCTTGATTGTTTAGCAGTTACCTTTTGAAATGTATTCACTCCCCAGCTAGGGTTGCCACCTGTCAGGTTTTTTACCTGGTGATCAGGTTTTCAGGGTCCCTATCAGGTAATCCGGTTTTGCTCTGTGCTGGTCAGGTTTTTGATCCATTTTGAGTGCTTACATACTTTTGAAACAAATTTTGTCATATCACTCATTGTTTCAGCTACATGTCCAGGTTACAAACAAGTTCTGTTGTCAGTGTAGCCTTTTGTTTGTGAATGCAGTCACCCTGGGAGGTGTAAAGTATGGCCATTAACACAATTAGCACTTACTTAACCTAATATTTCCACTGCATCTTAAAGTGGCATAGCAGCAAAGCTGCCCCCACCTTTTGTAACAGTAACAGAGCCAGTTGTCCTCCACTTTCTTTTGCTGGTAAACATTTTCATCTCTAACATAATTTAGGCATTTTTAAATGTTGTAAATTATTTTTTTCCCACAAGAAAAAAGTATGGTCACTTCTTTGGCTTTGAAATAGTATTGTGGACAAGAACAGGAAATGGAGGCAGAAAAAAATATAAAATATGTATACTGCTATGTGCTATTTACAGTATTTCCCTTGTCTCCCCCAGATTATATCTGTAAATGAGATTTCTTTTATCTCTGTATGTTTATCTGGTTAACCAATGTCAATAAATAAATAATTAGGAAGAACCTGGGAAAGTAACTTTAACAGGCACACAGTACAGTATCTTAATATTTTTATTTAACTGCTGCTTTAAGCGTTGTCTTTTATTGGAGGAACAGTGCATGATGCGTCATGAAAAGGGGTGGGGCTGGGGGGCGGAGCTTAGGATCCGGTTTTTGCCTCATCCAAAGGTGGCAACCCTACTCCCCACCCTTCCTCGGGTACACCTGAAATAAGCCTTGGCTGATTCACCTTCCCTTGTCACCTATTAGTAAATAAATACATAAAATTCACCTACTGTTATCCTCTTTCAGTTTGCTTCATCTCTTCACACACACACACACACACACACACACACACACACACACACACACACACTATATATATAAAACCCAAAATTTAAATACAGTACTTTTTCAGACTTGCTTGAGCCTCCCCTGGAACAGGTTGGGGCCTCCCAAGGGAGGCTGGCCTCACCATTTGAGAACCCCTGCTTTAACATGTGCAAGGCAACTCCTTCTATACTTCCCCAACACAAACAAATGGCATCAATGCTCATGATGTGTTCAAACATCCTGCTTTCTAGTGTCCCAGATAAAACTTAAAAAAAAAATACAGTTGAGATTTTTTCTTAATGTCAGCTCTGATCAGAATAGCTTAAAATCACCGGAGGACTGACATTAAGGGTGTTTTGTTTTCTTCTCTCCTTTTACTGATGGTACAAAATGAGCCATAGCTATTTCTTCCAACAATACATGAAAGAAAACCCTGTCTTTTGTTATTACTTGATATCTTCCACTTGTCATTTGCATTTCACTCTTCTGAGGTCAAAGGATTCTGAATACACTGTAAAGTTTTACTTGGAAGAGACTAATAGTATGAGAAGCTGTATTTAGTAATTCAATTCATTTCCACTGCCCTTTAGCGGTTTACATTGCCGACTTTGCAGTGCATCAACCCATGAGCACCAGTTGATGTGCTGCAAAGTTGGCAGTGTAAACACTGCTGCAGTGCCTTATGTGCCCATCGAATCATTTTTTTATCCGACAAGTGTGGGGATCAGTAGCGGAGCAAGCGCATTAAATGGTAGTTTGAACACTTTGTTGCACTCGCTCTGCTACAAAGGCCATTATTTATCAAAACTGGGTGACTTCACAGCCCCTCCTTGGAGCAACCAGCAGCGCTGAAAGGGTGGGCTGTGTGACTGGGACAGGAGTCGGCACATTGGGAAGGGAGCTTCTCAACCACATACAGCTGCACATCACAGTCAGTCATCTAAGTGCCTCTAAATACCTGCCCATGCAAGTTTACATTTTTATTGGGCTGCTATTTCTCCCTTCACTTTGTATTAATATTACGTCTTTTTTCTTTCTCTTAAGATGGGCACATTCTGATGTTTTGCTGCACTTCAGTCCCAACTTCACTGCAACTATCATTCCATAAACTGAGTACCACTGCAACTAGCTTACATTACTGTACTGAAAAAAATGCATGTGCTCATTGTGGGTGCAACATAGCAGATGGTGGATAAAGTATGCTGCCTTTTAGTAAATAATGCTGATGTGTAGAGAGCAATAGGAGAAAAAATAAGTGGAGACAAAAAAAGAGGAACAGATAGCAAATGATGCAAACCATAATTCTGATCCTTATATTCAGAGATTCAATATTACATAGCTGTGTACTCGTCAAAGAAAACTTTGAAATACATACTGTAATATTTATATTAATTTTAACTTCCATTTCATATATACTGTTTAGATTAAACCTCAACGTTCTTTATTCCTGCCACATTTGTATGCATACATGAACTTTGCACCACCTAGCTCATTTGGCTTTATACCTTACTCCCCAGCTCCCCTTATAATCCTCTGTTGTCATGGAAGTAACTGTGATGTCACAAGCAGACTTCGGGGAGAAACCAACAGGAAACATGAACTCTTTAGAAGCAATGATCCTGCTTTCCTGCAGTTTATATCACATTATTTATTAAAGTTAACGTCTGTTACTTTAGTGCTTACAAGTCATGCCCCCACACACACACACCTCATGAAGCAAACAAATTTTAAATGACTTGCTCAGGGTCACAAAGTATGTAAGTGAGGGCTGTGGAATTTAAACTTAGATCTCTTGTTTTCATACTAGCATTTGCCACGGCCATTGCAAATATATGATAATGTTTGAACCCTGCTGATTAATTTTACTTGGAAAACACAATTCTTGTTAGATTTATTTTTTTTAATTTATTTCTCTGTTTTGTAACTCATGAATTTCAGAATGCATGCTGCATGCAATAAATAGTTAATTTTACATGGGTAGCTTGCCAACACTGAAAATATTCAGACTAAGGATGGAATCTGTTTTTTGCCTTACTTGGGATTTTCCTTTTTACCAATCTGAAACATCTGCATGCATTTTGTTTTCTGAAATTCTTTTTGGAACAAAATATAGTTTGCAAGATGGCAATGTGCCATTTTTTTACTGCGACTGGCCGTCTGTATTTCTGTTGGATTAAGTCAGCACATACATACATATGAACATACAAAGAAGCCAACAGAAGTGTGTGTGTGTGTGTGTATATATATATATATATATATATATATATATTTATATATATATATGATAAATCACTCTGAGGTGTGCAGTCACGCTGTGATATATGCATGCCTTGGTGTATGTTGTTATGCATGAGGCCGCAGGGTGCATGCATCAACCACCCAAGGCGTGTGAATATCAGAGCATGACTGCACACCTCAGAGTGGGTTATCTACCTCATGGCAAAATTGTTTTGGAGAGGGGGTGATAGTGCAGGTGTGCGGTTGTGCTCTGATATATGCACGGTCATGTGATGTGTTTCAACCAATCAGCAGACATAATTTTTCCTACCCAGTCTATAAATATATATATGTGTGTGTATTGGAAATGGGAACTATATATCATTACAAACAGAGCTTGATGTTTTTGCAAATAAATCTGTTCTGCATCAGTTTTTGATTTCTGCAAAAAAATATATTTTAAGTAATAATGCCTTTCTAGTAAAACCAATATATATGGCAATATGCTAAACATATTCATTTTGACATTGGATGCCTAACTGAAGTGAAAAATACATTTTTTTTATTTCATAGCTATAATTTTGGCCAACTGCATTTAAAATGCAGAACAGATTGGTTCTTTCTCTTTTTATAATTTGAATACAGCATTTTTCTGTATTTTAAAGACACATAGGAAAGGTAGAAATAATGAGGTATCTCCTTCCTTTCCCTGGATGCAAGTTCCCTTCCCCCTTGGGAACACCTGCCTACTCCTAGTGGGTGGAACCTGCTTGCCCTCATCCCCCCAAAACCTGTCCATCTAGGTGTCCTGGACATGCCCCTAGGCAAAGTCCTGCCTCCTTTGATGCCTTTCAGGGAGGTAAGCTCCACCAGCTTGCAAGGTATGGAGCCAGAGTGGCACTGAAAGCAGGTAATTTCATTGGCTAAGTCCTGTGCCAGACACAGTCATTACTGGTTAAGTCTGTGCTGCAGGGCTGGACTTGACTTTCAGACAGGTGTAGCTGGTTTCTCTGTCTCCTCACCAAATGGATGAGCCTTAGTTTGAGTCCTCCTACCTTGCTAGTGAACCTGAATTGGAATCAGTATTTTAAACAGATATACTGCTAAATTATTTTGAACAGCATTACAGCATCAGGATTCCCAATCCATGCTTAGGCTATGCATGGGGAATTTAATCTTACTGCTTCTATGTACCTGTGCGCTGCCAGCTAAGGGACTCTGGGCAATTTGGGGCAATTTCATCCACCCACCCACCCCAACCCTGACCACTATTAAATACACATTGGCCCTGCCCACTGTCCAGTCACAGCCAAGCACAGTTGTACCAGTGAATTAAATAGGCTAAAAAGCTGCAGAGGCAGAGAAATCACTCCATAGCTATCCGAATGTCCCAGAATGCCAGAATCAAGTCACACAATGAGGGGACTCTTGCTTCTACTGTTGCCCCTGATCCCACTGGTAGGCATAAGCTTTACCATACTAGGACCTGAACAGAAACTCCTCACAATTTTATCACTCCAGGGACAGGAGTGGTCCCTAAAATTAGGAATGGTCACAGGTAGCGGGGGGCTGCTTAATCTCCCTCATGCCCTATTCACGCTCCTGGATGCTAAAGTCTATTCCTACCCTGTAGCAGCACTACTGGGTGACCGACTTGGCCACACAAGCTCAGATAGTCTAGAACAACAAGGGACTAGGCATCTAGATGCCAAAAGAATACCCTGGACACGTCTCAGCAACAAGCTCATACTCTTCCTCTTGCTGCTCTCCGGGAATGTACACCCCAACCCTAGACCACCCATCCATAATTTGCATCAAGGAAGTACACATCCCACTGCTGGGACCACTCCCATGCAGCCCATGATAAAAGGAGCACTGCAAATCATCTCACTTAACATAAACAGCCTCATTCCTAAGCTCCCACAGATCCAAGCCTGGGTGGAACAGCTAAAACCAGACATTATTGCCTTCACTGAGACCTGGCTATCCCCTAAAAACACGGACACGTCTGTATCATTGGAGGGATATGACTCTTTCCTCCAAGACAGGCTCACCAAATGGGGTGGCGGCTGTCTAGTCTGTGTCCGCAATGACATTAAAGTGCAGATGCTGGACTGCAGCCTGCACACAAGTGAGGCTCAAATTCTCTACCTCAAACTCGCCATTGGACAGCAAAACAAAGTGTTACTGCTTACAATGGTCTACATACCCCCAGCAAAGCAGGCTGCAGGGCTCAGACTCTTTGAGGAGAATCTACAGCAGCTGGGGAAAAAGTGGGAGCATGTAATTGTAGGGATTTCAACATCAACTGGCACTCAAATAAGGAGAATGTAGCCAGAGACCTGATAGCTGGCCTCTACCATATGCAGATGGTTACCCTTCCCACAAGGCAAAACTACAAAACAGGAACCAGTACACTCATTGACTGGCTACTCAGCTCCAGTTCTGAACACATAACAGATATAATGGTTCTGCCTGATAGCCTCAGCGACCACTCGCCAGTCATGTGCACCTGGACAAACAGGTTCACAAAGTGCCCACTGAGGGTCATGACTAATCATATGCTGAGACTGGGGCTACTAAATGCTTTTAAACACCATTTGACCCTGACTGACTGGTCACTGCTGGACCATGCAATTGATGGCAACCTTGTTCTAGAGTTCTTCTGAAACTCCTTCACCCAGGCCAGCGACATCTTCGCCCCCCCCCTTAAAACCAAAAAATTCAAAGGAACCCACACCCCCTGGTTCAATACCCCACTCCTAGAATGAACGTGTGCTAGAGGCAACCTTTGGCACAAGGCTAAAGCCACAGGAAAGTTGCAGGATGTATTTGCATACACAGCTGCAAGGAACTCCTGTACTAGGCTCATTCACATTGCAAGAGCAAGCTATTTCAAGGATTTCCTTAACAAAAGCTGCGGGTCCTCTAAAGGGTTTTGGAACACAGTAAAATCCTCAACTGGAAGGACTACCCACCTGATCAGATTACCACCGACAAAGGGTCTATCCAGGAACCCCTACTGATTGCCAGTGAGTTCAATGCCATGTTCTCTGATCTCTCAGGGGTGCTTCCTAGAGAGTTCCTAAACCCACAAAATAACCAGCTGCACAGCAATGCCGCACCCTCCACCATGAGGGGTAGGCTTCCGCCTTTCCATTTCAAGCAAGTTACAAGATCCGAGAACATCAAGTATGTAAAGAGGGTCCTTGGAAAGACCTGAATGGGGAGTGACCTAATTGATATGAAGCTGGTTGCCCTAATGCTCGATGAGTTAGCAGCCCTGATTACAAAGGTATTTAATGCCTTCCTAAGATTGGGCATGTTCCCCGATGCATGGAAATCTGTGCTGGTTACACCAGTCATCAAATCAGATGATAAAACACGCACCGTCAACTATAGGCCAATCTCAATCCTCCTGCCCCTCTCCAAAGCACTTGAGAGAATATTCTCTGAACAGCTCACTGACTTCCTCGACAGGCACAATTTACTCTGCAACCAGCAGCATGGTTTTCATAAACAACACTCTACCATCACTGCACTGGTGGATTACACCACCGAGCTCTACGATGCCCTTGACCAAGGGACGGCGGTGGGGTCAGTTTTCATTGACTTCACAAAAACATTTGACTCAGTTAACCACCAGCTATTATTAAATGCTGTGCTCTCAATGGGATTGGCTCCAGATATAGTCAACTGGTTTTGCAGCTACCTATCACAAAGAACTCAATGAGTTAGAATTGGTGACACACTCTCAGACCCAAAGGTAGTGGCTCTTGGAGTACCACAAGGGTCCATTCTTGGACCACTGCTTTTCAGCCTGTTCATTAACTGCCTCCCTGAGGCCTGCATGGCAAACATTGTATTATATGCAGATGATGCCATTATATTGGTCCCAGGTAGGGACCACTCAGCCATCATGAAAGGCTTACTCGATAGCTTCCACAAACTCGAAACCTGGTTCTGCCAACACAAATTGCTACTAAACCATAAAAAAACCAAAAGCATGCTGTTCATGGTCCCACAGAACAAAAGGAATTTCTGCCCACTCCAAATTCAGAACCTTAAAGGAGACACACTAGAACATGTCTCATTTTTAAATATCTGGGGGTTTACTTAGACGTCACTCTCAATTTCTCCCACCACATTGATCATGTTGTCAAAACTGCAAACATGAAACTAGGCATCCTCCATAGAAACAAGCTTTCAATGACACCTGCTGCACTTAAAATAGCCACAAGAAGCACTGTATTGTCATCAATTGACTGTGGGCTACCAGTATACATAGCAGTATCTGACACTGCCTTAAACAGGATAAAACCCCTTATTAACAGGACTTGTTGTCTGGCACTTGGGGTCGACCACTGGACTCACACATGTGTCCTCTACTCTGAGACTGGTTGGCTTCCACTGCACTTAAGAGCCCAATACCAAACCTGTCTGACTGTAAAAAAAGCACAGCTAGGCCTTATGCCGGAATCCCTATGCAGTCTATTCAAGAAGGCAGTGCAAACTAAGCAAACCAGAAGTGCATCAAAAGGTGGACTCCAAGTCCCTTTCAAGCGCATGTCACTGGCCCAGAAATCCATTACCTTTCAGGGCCCTAAATGGTTTAATGAACTAACTGACACGCTGACCAGAGGCGCAAAACTAAGCCATTTCAAGAGTGGGCTACGGTCCCATCTAAAGAGTGTTTCAACCTGTAACTGTGCAAACAAAATGAACTACTGATCAACTTGATTTCACTTACCTTATCTCTACTACACCTCTCCCACCTAAACCTTTCATAAATCGATTTCCACCCCCTCTCACCACCTTTACCTCGCCTCCTTTTCCCTACCTGCGTTCACCACTTTATGACAACACCACTCTAGTTGCTTTTCTCCCCTCCCCACTATTATCTTTCAGCCATTTACTCGCTATATTGCTGACATGTCTTTTCCTACTATGGCTAGCCCTACCCTGTAATCAATGATGAAATGCACTTTATTTATGTTTAACTGTACCCGAAACAAACAAGTCTTGTACCTCATGTGACACTGTTATTACCTCATGATGCTTACACTGTGATCTCTGCCACTTGCATTGTACAGTACTGTACTGTACTGTTTCAGTCCTGACTTGGAACCTTTGAAAATGAGTCTCTGACTCAAAGGTATTAATCCTAAACTAAACTAAACTAACTAAATAAATAAATAAATAATCTGAGCCAGAGGAAAAATAGTGCTCTCCAGATCTCATATACACACAGGAAGTGTAGTAATTAGGCTTCAGAGCAAAATCCAGCAACTGCTGCATTTGTACCGGTGATACACAGAGTAACAGGAATATAGTATTATTTTTAAACATAAGGATATGGGACAGACTGCCACAAATACCAGAGCTGCACTACAAACAACCTCTGAAACTGCAAGTATAGTAAGAATGTTACAATTTTTCCACCTCAGAGGTACTCTGCTCATTAAATGCTGGTGTTAAGATCTTTATGTGCAGAGTTCTGGAAAGTCATGATACTGTTTTTATCAGTAACTCTGCTGCTTGATGTTGCTTGGGAAAACATAATCCTAGTTAGATTTTTTTTAAAATTTATTTCTGTATTTCATAACCTGGGAATTGCAGTTTGAGAACAGTTTAATTCCTTTTCTTTATCTTTTAATACTGCCATTTGCCACAGCACATGGAAATACATGATACTGTTTTTGAGGGGAAATGTGCTGTATGGGGAGCTTCTTTACATCATGCCCCAAGGAGGCAATATAGCACAGTGGTTTAAGACACTGGTTTGCAAACCTGGAGACCTGGGTTTGAATCCCACAGCCCCCACTTGCATGTGCTGAGTGACCCTGGACTAGTCACTCAACTTATTTGTGCTCTCAGGTCGCACCTGGAAAAAAAAGCTTCAGTCTGCTGTGCCTTTCCTGGTTAAACATATTCCCCTTTCCTTTCACCTGCGGACTTTCTTCACCCTGTTGGTATATGACATATATTACTACATTACTTAACTTAAAATCTGTTACTTTAGTGTTTACAAGTCATATCCCAACCGCTATTTGTGTGCACGCGCACATACACACACATACACACACACACACACACACACACACACACACACCCCTACTTCACGAAGCAAACAAATGTTAAGTGACTTGCTCCGGGTCACACAGTATGCAAGTGAGGGCTATGGAATTTGAACTCAGATCTCCAGGTCTGCAGCTCACAGCCTATATCAAAAAATATTGCAACATGCTAAAAGGGGTCCATCAGTATTTGTTATCCAAAACACAATTTTTCTTTTTGTAATAATGGAAAAAACATTATCATTTTAAATTTTTTTTCTCAAACCTATTTCTGTATTTTGTAACCCAGAAATGTCCAACTGCATGTGGCATGCAGCACTTTGTTGATGTTACATGCAACATTCTAATAATTGTTTTCTTTTGTAGTTATTTGCCATGGCCCCTGCAAATACATTAGGGACTGCCTGTACTGCGTGGTTTTTTTTTTTTATTTCTGCAAAACATTATCTTTTAAGTAATAATGCCTTTATAGTCAAACCAATATCTCAGTAGTTCTCTCCCTGTATTCCCTAACTGAAGTGAAAAAGATTTAATTTGCTTTTTCTTTTCATATTCCTGGTTTGCAAGATGTCAACATACCAACATTTTTTTTACTGCAACTGGTGTCCTGTGTTTCTGCATGCGTATGTGATTGTGTGTGGGTGATTGTGTGTGTGTGTGTGTGTTTACGTGTATATGTATGTATACTGGAACAAGGAATTATATATCATTACAAACAGGGTTTGATATTTTTGCAAATACATCTGTTCTGCACCCATTGTTTGATTTCCGCAAAAAAAATACCTTTTAAGTAATAATGCCTTTCTAGTCAAACCAATATGTCAGTTGTTCTCTCCCTGTATTCCCTAACTGAAATGATACAAGTATACGTTTTTCCTTTTGCTTTCATGCTGGTCATTACTAACAGGGACTATCTGTACTGCATCAGGTTTTTTTTTTTTTATTTCTGCAAAACATTATCTTTCAAGCAATAATACCTTTATAGTCTAACCAATACATCAGTTATTCTCTCTCTCTATATTCCCTAACCAAAGTGAAAAAGATTTAAGTTGCTTTCTCTTTCATACTCCTGGTTTGCAAGACGGCATCATGCTAACATTTTTTTTTACAGCAACTGGTGTCCTGTATTTCTGCCTATGCAGAGTGTGTGTGTGTGAGTATGTTGTACTTTACCATGACAATGGATTGATTTACTATTCAATTTATCTCATGATAGACAACTAGAATCACTGCCTGCAGCTTTGAAAAGGGAGAGCTGGTCTGAGTAAAAGTTTTTATCTACAGACTGCCCGCAGAGAATTGCCATGAATTCTGGTGCACACTCAACACAACTAAACTTGTATCCTGATTCAATGCAAGTCAATGCTGATCAGGGAAGGATAATCATATATACAAATGCAAATAAAATAATGAATGATGACATAGGATCTTCTGTATGTTTAATTTGGGTCACACTGCCAATTGTATTCTAGATTTCCTTTCTGTGACATAACCAGTGTGTTGAGATATCTGGAGGCTTAGAGTCACAGATCAACCCTAGCTCAGCATACTTAATAAATACTGATCCACGATAATGTTTATTAGATATTTTCTCCATTTAATGGTCAAAGTAAACACTACATGCCCCACTGGGCCAGGGAAAGATCACTGTGGAGAGCATTTCCATGGCCCAGTTGGGTATGTAATATTGTTGATCATTACATGGAGAAAATCTCAATGATGTAGATATACCTTAATTGAGTACCTTTAGCTACAGTTGTACCTTGACTTTAAACCTCCAGGTACTGTTTTTTTTGTCACAGGGTCCCCCCCCCCAAACTAAGTGCAGGTCTGTTACTCATTAGTGTTCAGACATGCTTCACTCACACTGTAGTTTAATAATAATGTTCACAGTTTGTTTGTAGATTTAATTTCTGTGACCTACACAGTGTTCAGATATGTTTCACTCACACAACAGAGTAAAAATAATGTGCATAGTTTTTTTTCTGGGATTCCAGGAGGCATAGAAAGGACTCACATTGGCTACAAGAGTTTTATTTTTAGTGACCTTTCCATAAGCAAGTGATCTGATTACTAAATATATATATATATATAATTTTAAATTAAAGCAGTTGTAGTGCAGAGTATTTTACCCATGTTAGTGGTGCTAAGGAGGTCAACAATCCCTACAAAAGGGTCATAGAAGTTAAACCTGCAACATGTCACTCTATGACTGCATTTCCAAACCGGACCTTGAGGAATTGTTTTTATCATATGGTATAGTCTGATATAATATGGTAGGATATATGAGAAGATAATGATATAATCTGAAATGAAATTATATGCTATATGAGACAGACTGCAGCAGAAAACTGGTTCTTTAGGAGCTGCTCAGGTGAAGGTAGGGTGGATCTTTCTCAATCCACCATTATAGATCCACCCCTTGCCCCTCTCACATGAACCAAATAAAAAGATGGAGGTGGATCTTTAGGAGCTGCTTGAGTGGAGGTGGGGGTGGATCTTACCAAAAAAAAATGAATGCTCCTTCCCACTACTCAGGTTCCAGTTCTTGTACCCCTCAATTAAGAAAATAGTGCCCTGCAACCATTGACTAACATGAAAGTGCATTTATTTGAGGGTGGAGAGCATTTCTTAGAGGAGGGTAAGGCAGATCCTTCACCTTTAGCCAGTTCCACGGACAGAAAACATGACATGAGCCCTTTTGTACATGCAAAACATCTGCAGGGCTCCACGCACTGCAGCCATAAAAAGGGAACTAGTTTCCCCATGAAAGTAGAGAAGGTAGTGCTCCCAAGGACAGCATCAAAACAAGGAAACTTATAAAGACCAACAGCGGCATTTGCTGGGGGTGACATCACAATGTGAGAGACAGACTGAGATTTGGGAAGGGAAAAAACAGCAGAGTGCCTGCATTCGGGTTGCACCCTCCCATACTACAGTCCAACTATGACTTACAGTTTCCCCAGTTGCTGTCCTGTGTACTAGCAACAGTTAGCATCCTAGGTGATTTTAAACAAAACTGGCCTGACCCCTAAGCAACTTGAGAAACAACATCACAGCCCTTAAACTAACCCAACAGATTCATGAGCCAACCTGCCTAAACACAAAAACTGGAAACCACTCAGGTATAGATTGGGCCTTAACCTCCCACAAGCATAGTTATTGAATCAGGCCTCCTCCCAGTATAGCGCAGGGGGTTAAAGCTCTGAGCTGCAGATCTGGAGATCTGGGTTTGAATCTCACAGCCACCTAGGTGCATACTGTGTGATCCTGAGCAGTTCACTTAACTTCCTTGTGCTCCCAGGTCACATCTGGAAACAAGCTTCAGCTTAGTGTGCTACTCCTGGTTAAACAACGCTCCCTTTCCCTGATGCATTAAGTGATCACCATATGATCTCTATGGTCTGAAAACTTCACTGCCCAAAAGTACCTCACAAAACATTACTTCTTTGCATGTACAAATCTCTAGATCTCATCGTCCTTCTAATTGACCTGGCCCAAACCGACTGGTTGCCTATCCACTCTGCTACCTCTATTGATGAAGCCCTAGACTACTTCCAAGGCTGATTTCTCAACATCTGGGATAAGCACGCACCCTTCAAGTTTGCATGAGTACACAGAAACCACCTCCTGTGGATCACACCTGAACTACTGGCATGTATGAGAGCTTGCATCAGGCTTGGAAGGCACAGAAAGTCTCTAATTCTCAAGTTGACCAGGACAGATATCGGGCCCTAAGAAATGCATGCTGCAGGGAAACATGGCTAGCTAAATCAGAATACTTTAGGTCCACTTTCGATGCTAACATACGTGCCCCTTCAAAATTTTGGAAAGTTGTACTCTCCTTTCTTGCACCCCCTTCAAAACCCCAATCCCCCAGCATCTATGTCAATAATGTTTTTATATCCAACCACCTCTCTGTTGCTACTGAATTCAACTCATACTTTTCTTCCTGCACCCCTGCCCTCCTAGCTTCACTGCCCACTGCCAAATTAGACATGCACACCCATAATAACTCCCACACTAACTCACCCACAGGCAACCTATTCTCCTTCTCACCAGTCACACCTTGGGACACTCTAAAATCTCTCCTCACTCTTAATCCTTCTAAAAACTCCTTCCTTGATGGCCTTGATCCTAAGCTCCTGTTCCTCTCCAGTCATGCTATTTCCTCTCTGCTATCTGCCTTACTGAATCTTTCCTTCTCAACTGCCTCAGTCCCTGACTCCTGGAAGCACATCATAGTTTTCCCCTTATTAAAAGAGAGGTGACCCCTCCAAGCTTGGGAACTACTGGCCAATTTGTTTACTACCCATCCTCACCAAGCTCCAGGAGCACCTGGTCCTTTCCCAACTCTCCACTTACCTCTCTGACTCAGTCATTTTCACACCTTAACAATCTGGGTTCAGGAAACATCACTCTATGACCACTCCCTACTTAGGCTCACATTCCATAATCGTAGGTATGAACAGTGGTCTAATTACCTCCACCATCTTTGTTGACCTCGCTAAGGCTTTCGACAAGTTCTTCCACCCCCTTCTCCAAGACAATTTGCAGTCTGCTGGCCTGTCAGAGTCAGTCACAAACTGGTTTAGCTCTTATCTAAAGGGCAGAACACAGTCTGTCAGAATTGCTGATTCCATTCCCCTCCTCCAGATAATCGCAGGAGTTCCCCAAAGCTCTGTCCTTGGCCCCCTTCTCATCTCCATATTCCTTAATGACCTCCCTTCTGTGTGTACCTTCTCCTCCATCCATAGGTATGTGGACGACACTGTTATTTTCTATTCTGGCCAATCCACAACTGATGTCGCTTCCACTCTCCATTATGACTTTGCGAAAGTTTAGTTTTGGTAAAGCTCTCATTGGCTCTCCTTAAACGCCAAAAAAAAGTCTCCATGACCTTTGGCACTAGGCAGAGACTCTCTAGGCTATCCAAATTACCCTCTTTCCACATCCTTGACAGTTCTACTCTCGAGGACACCTCCTCCTTCAAGTATCTCAGGGTCTGGCTCGATCAACACCTCAACTTTTCTGGGCATGTAGACTCCATCCTGAAAAAGTTTCTCCCCAAGTTAGGAGCCCTTTTCAGGAACCAAACCTGCCTACCTCCGTAGGCCAGGCAGGAGCTTGTCCAAAAAATGATACTACCCATCTTTGACTGCTGTAATGTGGTCTACAGTGCTGCACCGAAGACATCCTTAACCAGATTGGACACCCTTTTCAATGCTTTCTGCTGCTTCGCTCTTGATGCCACACCCTCCACTCACCACTGTGACCTCTAGCTCTCCTTAGCTTTTCCTTCCCTGGAAAACCACCACCTTGCCCGCTGCATCAAATCTGCCTTTAAATTCTGGTTCTGCTCATTTACCTCCTACCTCTCCTCCTCACTCTCCCAGATCTAGTGACACTCGCACTCTAACCATCCCCCAGTGTACCACTTATATAGGTCAATCGGCCTTCTACCATAGGTTCCCAAAATGCTGGAACTCAATGCTTCATCAAATCAGGCACTCCTCCTCCTCCCTGTGGTCCATCTCCTCTTCTCTGCTCAACTTTCTCTCCCCAACTTACAGCTGTCCCTAATTCCTCTATCCCTTCCCTGCTATTTCCACCCTGACTGCCTAGAACTTAACATGAGCTACCCTCAATCATGTGTCAATCACACTTTCCATCTGTATTGTACTGTAATGGCTCCCCTTGCCTCCTGGGATGTATATTCAATATTGACCACACAGCTGTACAATGATGTTTTGTTTACCTACTGTGCTTAATATGGTTCATAAATGCTACTATTACACCTACAAGAAGACCTGAATTTGATGCTTTATTTGCTTTTTGTCCTACTATTGTATATGTTCATTATTACCAAAGTATTTGTATTACGATTTTTGTACTCCTGTTTCCCCTCCCCCCCGGATGCTCCTTGAGACGAGCAGTTTTATATTGTTCAGTGTGCCTTTCCTGGTGAATCTTTTCAATAAATAAATATTTTTTTGTGGTAAACACTGTTAGTCAATTCCAAATCTATGCTTACCATACAGCTGCTTGGTATGGGGCATAAGTGTTAGCACTGACTGGATTCAGAAGAGACGCTATGAGTTGTTAACCAAGAGAACTGCTCCTGGAGTTGCTGTGCCAGTTACCCTCCTCCCCCAAAAAGAAGGCAGTAGTGAACAAGTGCCACAAAAGCTACTAGCTCCTTACCTGATATAATTGGGTATGAGACCTATAGATCAGCAGCATTGTGACCTCAGTGATATCACAAATGACCCAATTTAGCAGCATGTGATTTGCTCTTCTTGGTTGTACTGTCACAGTGAGGTCATAGGGCTGATGTGTGTTACCAGGAAAAGTAGAAACAGGTATACCAGTCTCCAAGCAGAACCTGCTACAGTACCACTCCTCAGATCACACCTACTTCCGCTACTGTGTGAATAGACCATTAAAATGCCATTAAACACACCCATTAAAATTCCATTACATTTTAATGATGTCTGCCATGAAATTTCTATTAATTGGTACATAATTAATGGCCCAAATTATGCAATAGAGTCTTTCTAAACATAAACTTGTTAAATTTAATGGGGTATTTTAAATCATCTGGTCATTAACTTTTAGTGGGAATGAAACTGCAATGGTCATTTTAATGGTCAGATTGCCATTAATTGATTGGGCTTTAATTTATGTTAATGGTCATCAAAATCACAGTAATGGTCACCATTAAAATGCCCACTAAAACACCCATGAAAATTCAAGCATGGTTTAACTGAGAAATTAATGGTCGTTGAAATATTTCACCATATTAATGGTTTCTGAACCATTAAAACATGTCTTTACTTTTCCCTTAATTGGTACAAAAATAATGGTACCATTACATTTTGATGATACTTTTGATTATACTAGACCACCTCCCTAGTTCTACCTTATTGGTCAACTCTACTGTACCTCCCCTCTGTTTGCTCACTCCCATCCCCACCTATCCTCCCTCCTCCTGTCTCTCTTCTCACCCCCCCGCCTAGTCACCTCTACCCTCTCCAATCTTTTCCTGTGCCTCTTATCTGTTTTCCTCACCACATATTTCCACCACTGTCTGTACCATCCTGCATTCCACTCATTACCTGCCTCCCTCGGCCTCTGGCTCTAATGAATACTAATATGTTGGTACAGTTTTTTATGTTCATGTTGCTACTCCCACTCTGTGACATCCCTGGTTCCTACTACCCCTCCACACCTCTCAATTATCACCTTGACCTCACCCTCATCCAATGAGGCACCTGCTCTCATATGCCTCCCCTCACCCCCTCACCTACCACAAAAACTAAAAGGTTGCCTCCTACATCCCAGTACAGTGGTTCCTGGCCTCCCCTACCTTCTCTCCCCCATCTGGTCTTTTCAACACTATTCGGAGACCAGTCCTGGCTACTCCCTTCACCAAATGGAAAGTTACAGTCCTGCAAACTCTCCCTCAGGGTCCTACACCTATGGTCCCTCAAATTACTGCTCCTCCTGCTACTGTTGTCTGGAAACATTCACCCTAACCCAGGGCCTAAAACCATTGGCTCAGCCAACAAAGGTAGCTGCCTGGGGCTACTCTCATTTGTGTCACTGAACATCTGCAGCCTCCTCCCTAAGTTGGATGACTTACAAGTCTTCACCAACCAGCATAAACCTGACATCATCGCGGTCGTTGAAACATGGCTTACAGCAAAAGTCCCAGACACTGCAATTGCCTTACCAGGTTACACTGTCTTCAGGCTCAACCGACAGACCAAAAGAGGTGGGGGCTGTGCAATTTACCTCAAGGAATCCATCCTCAGCCACCCCCTAACCGCTCCTTCCACTGACTCATCCGCTCAGATCCTCCCAATTAGGATCATCCTCCGAGCACACAGTAAAGCCCTCACAATCACTGCAGTCTACATCCCGCCTAGGGAGCAAGTAAAAGATCTCAGTACTGCCCTGGATTTTGCTCGAGCACAACCACCTGGAACAGAGCTCATCATGCTTGGTGACTTTAACATCAACTGGCTTGCCCCAGATTCTGGTGGACTTAAGGATGCTATCTACACAATGAACCTCACCCAAATGGTTGCCTCCCCTACCAGGCACAACTATAGAACCAATACCAGCTCCCTCCTTGATTGGATTCTTACCAGCCATCCTGCCTGCATCTCTAATATCTCCATCAATCCGGACTCTCTCAGTGACCAATCCCCTGTTATCGGAGAATGGTCCAAAAAACTCTGCAAACCCCCACCATCAGTCATCAATAGCAGAATCCTGCCCCGTGGTAATTTGAACCACCTTAAATCAAACCTCAGACAGTGGGACTGGTCAGCTATTTACAATGCTACTGATATTAACTCGACCTTGGATTCCTTCATCTCTATCTTCAATGCAGCCTGTGACATCTACACTCCCCAGAAAACATGTAAAGTCAAATCCCTCTGCAACTCCTGGCTTACTGCAGACTTACTAATGCAGATAAAATCAAGGGACCACCTCTGGCTTCTGTCCCGAGACTCAGGGTCGCCAACAGAGATCCAGAACTATAAACGCGTGCGTAATGATTGCACGAAAGCCATCAGACTCCACAAAAGCACCCACTACAGGGATGCCCTCACTAAGCCCATCTCTTCAAGTTGTGTAACAGGGTGTGCTTGGAAACAACTGAGAAGCTGCATGGGATATACTGTATTGGACTAGAAATCTGCAACAGATCTCTCTTACTTACATCTGAGGGAAGTTTTCCTTACTTTACAGTCTTACATTGGTATTGCTTTGTGTTTAATTATTTTCATTTTTAAATCAGGAAGGGGGTTTTCAAATCTTCTTATCTTGTGAGCAACTTCAGAAGGGTTGAAATAACTGCATATTTGATTTTCCCTTGTGGGTAACTGGATTGTCTACTAGTATTCTGTGACAGTTTGCCTCAATATATTTGGAAATAATTTACTGGTAGTGGCTGTGTACTTTGAATAGCAAAGGCTGCAGTTTGTAATTTGATGCCAGACACAGCCTCAGGTGGGGGAAATTGTCTTCACTAGTCAGGGAGACCTTGTATCATAGCCAATTGTTTTGGGTGGAGGGACATTCCAGCATTGATCAATTACTATAAACTACTGGTGTGATCCTGTTTCAGACAGAAGCCCATCTCTTCAAGTTGTGTAACAGGGTGTGGTTTGAAACAATCGAGAAGCTGCATGGAAAATACTATATTGGACTAGAAATCTGCAACAGATCTCTCTTACTTACATCTGAGGGAAGTTTTCCTTACTTTACAGTCTTACATCGGTATTGCTTTGTGTTTAATTATTTTCGTTTTTAAATCAGGAAGGGGTTTTTCAAAACTACTTATCTTGTGAGCAACTTCAGAAGGGTTTAAAATAACTGCATATTTGATTTTCCTTTGTGGGTAACTGGACTGTCTACTAGTATTCCGTAACAGTTTGCATCAAATTACTTTTAAATAGTTGACAAATCAGTTACTGGAGGTTAGCTGAATTACTATAAAGGGCAGTACTCACCAGGGTGGTGGAGCAGTGGTGTATTTGATTGTTTCTAACAGTCACCAGTGGTTGTGGACTACCCACCCACCTTCCCCACCCACATCCCCAAGGTGCGATGTTTCCTTTATAGCCAAGGTTCTGACATCACTTCCTCAACAGGTCTTGGGGCAGAACTGTCATATTCTTAATAACCCAGCACAGTGCATAAAGGGTAAGAACACACCACAAAAAGGAAGAAAAAAAATATATATATTGATATATATTACATATTGTATATTATAAGGGAGAGGGACATGTGGGGAGTGGTGCAATGCACTGGCTGTGAGGCAGCAGTTTTCCGGGAGACATTCTGGAAACTGTGTTGCTGTCCTATCTGCAGGCAACTGTCAGCTCTGAGGGAGGAGGTTGCCCACCTCCAGGCTGAACTGGCAAGGACTAAGGAGGCCTCCCCCACCCAAAGAGCACAACTGCCACAGAGGCTGCCAAGTATGAAGAGCAGTTGGACCACAGTGGGTTCTGGGAGGGTACGGGTGGTGGAATAGAGGTGAAGCCCCCTAGTTGTACCTCTACACAAACCATGTGCCAGTCTGGCAGAGCAAGGTTCCTCTATGATGGCACCCTCAGTGGAGACCAAGAAGAATGCTGAGGACACCCACAAGGAGACCCACAGAAGGGTGGCAAGGGACACCACAGGGGAAGGAAACAGCTTCTGATAGGGGACTCAGTTATTAGAGGGGTAGACCTGGGGAAGGGAGAGGAGAGGGAAGTAAGATGCCTGCCTGGTGCCGTGGCTTGGAGGGACAAGAAGCAAATCCTCAGGATTGCAGAAGCAGCATCACAGGAGAGGGAACTAGATATCATTGTCCACCTTGGGACAAATGTCCTAGCTAGGCATGGGATTAGTGCAGTGCAGGATGAAATTGTGGAGTTGGGGAGAGGACTCAGACAGGTAGGAAGCACAGTTACCTTCTCAGAGGTGCTGCCAGTCCATGGCAGGGGTGAGGCTAGGGTACTACACACCATGCAGTTTAAAGAATGGTTGCAAAACTGCTGCAGAGCACAGAGCTTTGGCTTCATTGGGGACTGGGGGTACACCTGGAGAGATGAAGGTTTATACTGGCACAATGGTCTGCATCTGTCCATGAAGGGAACCAAGATCCTAAGTGACAGGTTTAAATGCTTCCTTGGCAAGCTTTTAAACTAGCCATGGGGGCAGGTGCTAATAAGAGGCAGGACATGTCAAGCCTCCCCCCCACAAAACATGATGGGTAGTAAGGTAAACACTGAGGTACAGTGCTCAACAGAGGGCAGGACAGGGGTAAATGGAGAAATAGACAAGGGCAAAAAGAGCAGGCATGGGGAAAAAAGCATAAAGCCAACATTAAATGGAGGGCAATGAGTACTAATGCCCGTAGTCTGGGAAACAAGCTTCCTGAGCTAGTAGCCTTGATGGAAGATGAAAAATTGGATATTGTGGCAGTCACAGAAACATGGTACACGGGGAACCATGACTGGGATGTCAACATACCAGGGTACACAGTCTACAGAAGGGACAGGGAAGGGAAAATAGGAGGTGGAGTAGCTCTATACATAAGGGAAGGGATCAAAGCTACAGAACTAAAAAGTAAAGGGGGAGGACAAGAGGCACTCTGGGTCACGTTGGAGACAAGGACTGGCATCACAATCTGCACAGGGGTTGTATACAGACCCCCATCTCCAGGGGAGGAAATGGACAAGAAAATAATAGAGGACATTCTCAAAATGGCTGAAAAAGGGGAGATACTGTTGATGGGGGACCTGAATATGCCAGATGTTAACTGGATGACATGTACTACAGCCACATCCAAGAATAGGGTCATTCTCGATGCCCTGCAGGGGGCAGGCCTTAGACAGCTAGTGTTGGAACCAACTCAGGAGAAAGCAATACTAGACCTGGTACTCTCAAATGGAGAGAGGATCACAAATTTAGAAGTCAGTAGACATCTGGGAACAAGCGGACACTGCACAGTGTGCTTCACAATAAGCACAACCGTGGAGACAAGCCATACAAAAACAAGCATACTGGACTTTAGAAGGCTGACTTTGGCAAAATGGGTGAATACCTGAGGAATACACTAGCAAATGGCCAAAAGGAGGGTGGAAGAACAATGGAGAAAATCAAAACTGCCATCATAGAGGCAACAAGCCTTTGTGTGAAACAGATAAAGAAAACAAAGCGGAGTAAAAAACCACTATGGTTCTCAAAAGAGGTAACAGGGAAGGTTAAGGAGAAAAAGACTGCATTCAAAAAGTATAAGGCATCACAGAAGGAGCACGACAGGGAACTGTATCAATTAAAGCAGAAAGAAGTGGGGAAGGCAGTCAGAATAGCAAAAGCCCAAACTGAGGAAAAAATAGCCAAGTCAGTTAAGAAGGGGGATAAAACCTTTTATATGTACATTAGGGAGCATAGAAAGGTTAAGGGAGGAATCGTGAAGATTAATAAGGGAGAGGGGAGGTGGGCAGAGGGAGACAGTGGAAAGGCAGAGATACTGAATGAATACTTTTGCTCAGTATTCACAAAAGAAGATGAGGAGGAGTTACCTAAACCAGACAATAGAAGCACTCTGGGTAGGGGTTGACACCAGTCCATTTACAGAAGAAAGAGTCCTGAAAGAACTCATAAAACTCAAGGTGGACAAAGCAATGGGGCCTGATGGAGTTCACCTAGAATCCTAAAAGAACTAAGGGAGGACCTAGTGACACCACTGACCACACTTTTAACAAATCATGGGAGGATGGGGTGGTACCTGAGGACTGGAGGAGGGCAGATGTGATTCCCCTTCACAAAAGTGGAGCAAGGCAGAAGCAGGAAACTACAGACCTGTAAGTTTGACCTCAGTGGTAGGGAAAATTATGGAATCACTTCTGAAAGAAAGAATTGTTGAGTACCTAGAGGACAGCGGGGCACAGGACCCAAAGCAGCATGGATAAACAGCAGGAAGGTCATGTCAGATGAATCTAATAGATTTCTTTGACTGGGTGACCAAAGTAATAGACCAAGAAGGGGCTGTGGATATGGCCTACCTAGACTTTAGCAAGGCATTTGACACAGTCCCGCTTAAAAGATTAATAATCAAGTTAGACAGCCTGGGAGTGGGTCCCAGCGTGGTAGCCTGGGTTGCAAACTGGCTGCACAACAGGTCACAGAATGTAATAGTGAGTGGAACACATTCCAAAGAAGGGGGGGTCACTAGTGGAGTACCTCATTGCTCAGTACTGGGTCCAGTCCTCTTTAACATCTTTATAGGTGACATTGCAGAGGGTCTGGAGGAAAAGGTATGCCTCTTTGCAGATGATACAAAAGATCTATAACAGAGTTGATACACAAAGGGGGGTAGAAAGGATGAGAAGGGACTTGGTAAGATTGGAGGAATGGTCAGACATATGGCAACTTATATTCAATGCAAAGAAGTGCAAATTAATGCACCTGGGAAACAAAAACCCAGGAGAAGAGTACACAAGAGCAGGGGAGGTACTAACAACAACAAAAATGGAACAGGACTTGGGGGTAGTCATATGAGATGATCTAAAGGTGGGTAAGCAATGTGAGAAGTCAGTAAGGAGAGCCAGGGGGATACTGGGATGCATAGGAAGGGGCATCACAAGTAGAAAAAGGGAAGTGGTTATCCCTCTGTACAGACAGCTGGTGAGACTCCATCTGTAGTGCTGTGTGCAGTTTTGGAGACCTCATCTACACAAGGACATAGACAGGATGGAAGCAGTCCAGAGGAGGGCAACTAAAATGGTACAGGGTCTGCATCAGAAATCATATGAAGAGAGACTGAGAGAGCTTAATATGTATACCATTGATGAAAGGAGGGACAGGGGGGACATGATAGAAACGTTCAAGTACCTCAAGGGAATCAACAAAGTCCAGGAGGGTAGCATCTTTCAGAAAAAGAGATGTGTAAGAACAAGGGGACACAAATTAAAGATAGAAGGCTTAGGGATAATGTGAGGAAATCTTTTTCACGGAAAGAGTGGTGGATGCGTGGAACTGCCTTTCTGGGGAGGTTGTTGGGGCTAAAACAGTGGGGGAATTCAAACATGCATGGGACAGACACAAGGCAATTGTAGTGGGGGGTGTCAGGAAGTAGGCTGTTGGTTAACTAGAATCTGCAGCTTATCCAGTAGGTAGGGAAATGGGCCGACTGGGTGGGCCAAGTGGTCCTTATCTGCCATCAAAGTCTATGTTTCTATGTTTCTAATACATGGGGAAATGGAAGAGAGTTCTGGAACAACATCAAAGAAGTGACAGGAAAGCAGCCAAAAACATCCCCCACAATGCTCATTACAGATGGAGACATAACACTGGACCCTATTGCTATCGCAAATACCTTCAATACTGCCTTCACTGATCTCGGCTCTGTCCTCCCTTCCCCCGACTTCTTCAATAAAATAGATACCCCCAATAGCACCACCAAAGCTCCACACTCTCTGTCACTACCACCTTTCTACTTTACAGTCATTAAGAAACACAAAGCCTACAAGTACATTAGGAAGGAAATAGGTAAATCAAGACATAGCAGGGACTCCCTGGACCTAAAACTGCTGTCTCTTACTCTTGATGTAATCATAAGTCCACTCACTAAGATCTTCAACCTCTCCCTCAGCCTCAGCCAGTTCCCTGACAGATGGAAATCCGCAATCGTTGCCCCGTTCACAAAACAGGCGACAAGACCAACCACGCAAACTACCGTCCTATCTCTATACTTCCACCTCTCTCAAAAGTTCTAGAACGACTTGTCGCTGATACAACTCTCAGACTACCTTGACGGACACAACATTTTATGTCCCAACAACATGGCTTCAGGAAGGGGCACAGCACTACATCGGCACTTTTGGAACTAACTGGAGCCATCCACAATTCTTTGGACAATGGTCACCTTACGGGATCAGTCTTCATAGACTTAACCAAGGCCTTCGACACTGTTCATCACTGTCTGCTATTGGATCAGCTTTCTACTTCTGGCCTCTCCCCTGTCACCAAGGCCTGGTTTAGAAGCTACCTCGAAAACAAAACACGACAGGTAAAAATTGCCAATGTTCTCTCCAACTCTATGTCAGTCCACTCAGGAGTTCCCCAGGGCTCTATCCTTGGCCCTCTTCTATTTTCACTCTTTCTCAATAAACTCCTTCAATCCTGCAGAGAACAATTCATACTCTATGCTGATGATGCCGTAATTCACTCCTCCCACAAGGACCCCCAGTCCCTGCAAAACAATCTCCAGCAAGGCTTTGCTGCTGTGGAGAGTTGGTTCATCAAACAGAGACTCATTCTCAACCACAAAAAAACTTAGACCATGCTTTTCAGTAACTCCCACAGTAGGAACAGGCTGCCCCCCCTGAATATCACTAACCGACTTGGATCTACCCTCGAACAGGTCCAAACCTTTAAATACCTTGGGATCATGCTTGACAGTAACCTCTCCTACAGTGCCTACATTGACAATGTTGCTAAGGCTGCCAACATACATCTTGGCCTTCTCTATAGGCACAGTTCTTGCTTAAACCCTGCTGCCCTAAGCACTGCAGTGCAAAGCTCCATTGTCTCCATAATCGACTATGGCCTCATCATATATGGATCAGCTTCGTCAACCGCCCTCAAACGCATTTCTACATCACTCAATAAAGCCTGTCGACTAACTACAGGATCCCATCGACTAACCCACATGTGTGATCTATATGCACAAACAGGCTGGCTCCAACTATCTAATTGCCTAAAATACCTAACCTGCACCATGGCCAGGAAAATAACTATGGGCCTTGCCCCCCCCCCCCGGTGTCCAATCTCTCCTTAGAGCTAATAATCATGCTTGCACTAGGGCCTGTGATTCCAACTCCTTAAGATCCTCACCGCAGAACCTCCCTGGGTCAACGTTCTTTTGCCTTCAGGACCCCTGGCTGGCTGAACAGCCTCAGCACCAAGATCTCCTCCGCTCCATCACTTGGCCTTTTCAAAAAAAGGCTCCAGTATTACCTCACTGTTTCCAGCACCTGTGACTGCCACTCCTAGCCAGCCCTACCATTCCCCTCACTTAGTCCTACAATATCAGGCTCAGCACTTACCTTCTCCCCTCCCTCACCTTCCCCTCCTCCCCCACCAGCCCCACTGCTTAGCACTTCTCTATGTTCGACAATTGCCTCTGGTTGCTCATACCCCCTCTGTCCCTCTCGTTTCCCCCTACACTCCTTCCCCACCCTACCTTTTTTAACCTAGAAACTGTGCAAGCTCATTTTACGTTGTGTCTTTGATGTACATTCTGTCTGAAACTGCATTTAACTTGTAATGTTCTGTATACTGCCTTTACCTTGAAATGTACTGTATATTGTCTCTTACTGACGTGGAACCTTTGTGAAAGAGCCTTGGCTCAAAGGTACTTGTACTCCTAGAATTAAATAAATAAATAAAACTTCTAATGGCATTTTAATGGCCCATTAATCCCATTAATCCTGCATAATGCCAACATGACTCATGCATCAGGACACCATTACATTTTTGTTTGGATGAGCCTAATTATTGTTCCCCATAAACAGTACATACATACAGCAGAACCCATCTGCATGCAATTTCTTCTAACATAATGCAGCATATAGCTTTTTCAATTTTCTTTTTAATGCATTTTAAGAAACAAGCAAGCAAATAATTGCCACAGAAATGGCCAGTATCGCATGCAAGAACATATTATAGTTTATAAAATGTGTTAGAAACATAGAAACATAGAACGTAATGGTAGAAGGGGACCTGTGGTCCATAGTCCGCCCAACATGGTTTCCAGAGACCTGTCATCACAATGGGTGCCATCCCCCCACTGAGAAACAGGCATCAAAAGCACAAATAATCCCTCCCTTAAGGAGGCAGTATAGGGCAATGGTTTAAGGCTCTGAGCTGCAAACCTGGTGACCTGCGTTTGAATTCCAAAGCCCCCACTTGCATACTGTGTGACCCTGAGCAAGTCACTTAACTTCCTTGTGCTCCCAATGTTGCACCTGTAAACAAGCTTTCAGCTTAGTGTGTCTCACCTGGTAAAACAAAGGTAACCCCCCCCCCAAAATAAACATGATTTGTTTAAACACCTACGGTTCATTAACTCTTCACTTCACTGCAGCCATTTCAGAACACTGTGACTAGTTCCACAGCAGCATGTGGTATTTTCTTGGTATATGGGCAGAACATCACATATCAAACAAACCCAAATAACTAAGAAACCGCAAGTCCCACGCAGAAAGAACCAGTGATAAAAAAAAAAAACCCTCAGGTCAAGCAGACCTTTCAAATCATGCTGAGGATTACACAAAAAAAAATCTAGGTTCATGCTCAGGCACAGCTGGGGGGGGAGGGGGTCCTGGGTGCTCAGAAACCCCCTCCCATATGACTTCCATTATTGTTTTCATAAAAGACTGTTTATATATGGGCACTTAATAATGAATTTCTTTGGTAGAAACCCCCATTCTGAAATTCTGGCCATGCCACTGCCATGGGGGTTCATATTCAGAGACCCATGTAGCATGGGCAAAACCTGTTAGCACCCAAGCACTAACATAACACTGTGCCCATACAAATGAAGGGCCCCCCCATGCACACACAGGTGCAGCAGTAACTTCAGAGGTTTGGGTCGGCAGTAAATGGCACCCACATGGATGCTATTTGCTGCCTTTTCAAACATGGTCTTGACAGGGCGGACAGCCCAGGTGTCAGGTTGGCTATACTTCAGCTGCCTGTCCCCCCCCCCAGAACCCCTGCCTCAGTAAACCAAAGGATTCCCTGGTCCTAGGGGCACCCACTGACCCACAACACCTATCCTGATGATCTCTAACTAGAGTCCCTGTTGTCCGATGCCCCCCCACACCTATCCTAATGACAGTAAGGGTCCCTGGTGTGTAGTGGCAACCCCCTCCCTTTAAGCACTCATTCCAGTGCCTGCAATTTAGTCCCTCATGTGTAGTGGTACAACCACCCTCAGATTCCCTGTAGTGGCACCACCACCCTCAGATTCCCTGTCTGGTACACAGCCCCCTGTCCCTGGTGTCTAATGGCACTCCCACCTTCTGATCATCCATCCCGGTGTCTGTACTATAGTGCCTGTTTAGAAGCATCTCCACCCCTTGAATGACCATTCCTTAAATGCTGGTGTGCCCTGTTGTCTTGTGGCACCCCCAAGCCTATGTTAACCCAGGCCAGTGCCTGCATTATAGTCCATGGTGTGTAGCACCCCCATCCCCCCAAAATCCTGTTCTCTGAATGTGGATGAATGCCCTGGTATCTGTGACATCCCTACCACCCTCCAATCACCCATCCTAGTGCATGCACTATAGTCCCTTGTGTCTAGTGTGACCCCCCACTCCCCCCAAATGGCCACCACCTGAATGCAGATATACGCCCTGATATCTAGAGGTACCCCCCCCCCACTAAGCACCCATCCACCAATTCCCCAGTGGCTAGCAGACCCCTCTGCTACTCCAGCCTCCCAGACCATACAGTTTTCTGTCCTCCAGTTGTCCAGTGGTATTCCCACCCAGCTCCCAGCTGCTGTATCCAAACCTATCCCTGGAATCCCGAGGACCCTTGGGAGCAGAGCCCTATCATACCATGTGATAGTGCACTGTTGCCAGAGGATCCTTCAACACTGGCATATCTTGCGATGGTGCCTCTCCTCGACTGAGAATGAGGAGGATGATAGAGTCGATGGTGATGCCTCCCCGGTTGAGTGGAATTGAGAAAGAAGGCCTCAACCACGATCTAGACCAGCATGTCAACAGTGATGGGAGCCTTTTGGTGGGTTGTTGCAAACACATGCTGCACTCCTGGATGGTCAAAGACAGGTTGCAGGTAGTCCAGATGGGGCAATTAATATGGTGCAGGAGTTGCACAAAAAGCCCTATGAGGGGAGACAGAGATCTATACTCTGGCAGCCAGGAAAGCAAGGAGCATGATAGAGATCTACAAGTACCTCATGGGGCTGAAGAGGGTGCAGGGTAGGAGTCTCTTTCAAATGAGGAAGAGCACCAGAACCAGAGGGCATGTGATGAAGCTGGAGACAGGGCTGGGAAAGTTGTTTGAAAGCACCACTTCACAGAAATGTGGTTGGCGTCTAGAATAGTCTGCCACTGAGAGTGATTGAGGTGAAAACAGTTCAGGAGCTTCAGACAGATGTGGACATAACATAATTTAAATAAGCAGAGAGAAGTGAGTGTCACCAGAGACCAGTTAGGGTCTGCAGCCTTGGCAGGGATCATCTGGGCATACTGGGTAGGCCAAGCGGTCCTTTTCTGCCAACAAACTGTATGTTTCTTATACACTGAGAGAGTGTACCTTTTCTTGAATGCTGTGCCCCCCACTCTAAGACTCTACAATAGCTGTGACTCCACTACCCAGAAAACAGTTGTGCACCCCCCACCCTGAGACAGAAGCATCCCCTACAGATGCTTAAGCTGTGGTAATCCATGCCTGCCTCACCACCCCTACCAATAATGGATACTCGTGCCTCATTACAATTTTCTCCATTTAGTAAAGTAGAAATATAGAGAATGATGTCAGATAAAGGCCTAACAGCACACCCTTATGAAGAACCAGGAGTGTGGGTTGCTACGTAGGGGCGTTAGCACTGGTGTCTGACATGCTGTGCTTGGAGAAATAAAAAATGTAATAGCAACTTTTGAATATTCAGCTTTGGTGTGTACCCAAATTTTTCTTATGCTTAGTTGAATTCATATTGTTTAACTGAAGCACCTTTGGGGCAATTGATGTGTGGTTCCCCATTGTTTCTTCGGCCCACCTAGTCTGTCTGAGACAGTCTAATTTTGGGACTATGCCAGGCAGTCCTCCCCACCTCCCTTCCATTTAATCTACCCTATTACGCATTATTGCCATGTGCCTGTTCCTTCAGTTGTTTGCCTATTTTAAGCAATGTCCCAGGAGGGGAAAGAATATAGATGCAAACCAACAGAAATTAAACCACAGTAAACTGTTGGCAGTCTGTCACCACTCGTTCTGGAAATTGACAAAATAAAGTACATCTTGACATTCTTCATGAAAACTCCCCCATCAGCTATCAGGGACTTACCTCAATACCTGTGTTACAACTCTCTATGAACAGCCCAATGTAATACCTAATAAAGGGACTGCTTACCTGTAGCTGTGTGAACCAAGAGTGGGGATCTCGAAAGATGCAGTTAGTCAGTGTACCTGTAAAATACATTTTAAAAAGGGAGTCACAAAAGATCTGTAGTTCTATGAAGAAAAAATAAGGAATAGATCAGAACAGAAAAATCAATACTTATCTGATAGTGGTGGCAGGAGAGAGGGTCATCTGAGCAGACCTGTGAAATCAGAGGAAAAATAAATTGCAATTAAGTTGAAAGAGCAACTGAAGAATCTTTCCTGAGGACAGGCAGCTCAGAACAAACAGCTGTGTGCACGAGGATGTAAAAACAGCCATCATTTGAATGTCTTTACCTAATGATTACTTAAATCTTAACTTGTTTATATGTGCTAACTGCCCACTGCAACCCACCCCCTGAAAAACATGACGAAGCAACATAGGGAAGGGGCTGTAATAATACTAATAGGTACACAGCGCGACAGCGGGCAGGCTCAGGCTTTATACCTTTTTCTCCATTTAGTAAAGAGGAAACATAGAAAATGATGTCAGAACCTGTTAAGGAGGTAGAACGCTTTAGTACAGTACCTCCTCAACATGTACAACTACCTGCAAATGAAAAGAATTTATAGGTCAGACTCAGGAGCTTGAGAATTAAATATTTTAATACTTCTTGCATAAAAAAATATTGGTGGGTTTAAGTCCTCAGGCAGACAGTTCCTTGCCACGAGATGCCTCCCCCAAGAATATGAGCAGCTCTTCAATGGTAAAAAAAAAACATTTTCCCCCGGATTCCAAGGAAATTGCAAACAAATAAATAAAATACACAAAATAACTTACATTTAGGAAGGAGCCTCTGTCCTTAGGTATGTTTAAGCGATAAGCCACAGAATGTAAGCTACTATTCCTGAACCACATCTAGCTGTGCCATGAGGCACAAGGTGGCTGCACAGAGGTAACACCCTGGAAGTGCTGTTCAAGAACAGGAACCTACACTCTAGAGTGCATGACTCATTGCTCTTATAAATCAGGTCCACTGTATAAAAAAAAAAAAAAATTAAAAAAAAAGAAGACAGCAAGCAGTGTGGTTCCTATTACTTAACAGCACAGCTTTTGAATCTTCTGCACCACTGAGGAAGTAAGATTTCCCCTACCAATGTTATAATAGAATGGAAATCCCCACACCATGGTAAAGACAACGATGGACAAAACACATATTTTAAACTGCAAAAATACTTTTGAAAGCAACACATGGTAAAGCATGACCTGCACTTTCCCTGCTGTCCTATAGTTCAAAGTAAATTATGTTCTGCAGTTTTCATTCAATATGTCAAGAGTGCTGGGGGCTGCAATACATGTCTGGATGCTGTTTCCATTAGAATGCCTGCCACCAGCCTGATGGGGCAAGTAGAGGCTATGGCAGGATGCTTTCAACCACAGACTGTGACCCTCTCTGCCAGAACTCTGCTGTTGTGCATGGTGCGGAGTACAGCATCACCACCCCCAGGTGCATTTCCTACCCATCTAAGCACACATTGTCTGGACTTGCACAGATATTGAAGTGGAAGGGATGTGTACCCCATCCATGAATGCTGTTGGGGGTCAACTTGTCCTCTCAGCATCAGCCAGCCAGCCAGCATCAGCCTGCTCCAACAGCACCCCCTTCCCCACCACACCAGTATTGAACCTCCAGTAACCAGTCAGCCTCCAGGGAAGGGCAGACAGCTGAAGAAGAGCACAAGCACCACCCGTAGGGTCTGGAACAGCATGGGTCATCCTGGGTGACGCTGCACCATTCTGCCCCTCCACCAGGCCACCATGCTCAGCATAAATGGGTCTACTATGCTTGACCTTAAAATCATAACAAATACCTTCAACACTGCATTCACCGATCTCAGCAGTGTTCTCCCTTCTGACTTTTTCAAGGACTTTGACTCTCCCTTTCCTCCTCCAATGCCTCCTCCTCCTCCTCTAACCACCTGCCTTTTTATTTCAAAGCAGTCAAGTTGCATGATGCCTGCAAATACATTACCAAAGCCATCACCAATTCAGACCCAGCAGTGATACACTTGACCTTAAACTGCTGTCCCTCACCCTTGATGAGGTGTTACAACCACTGACATATATTCTCAACCTCTCTCTTAGGCTCAGTCAGTTCTCTGACAAATGGAAATCTGCCACTGTTACCCCTGTCCATAAAAGTGGTGACAGGGCCACTCATGGAAACTACTGTCCGATCTCCATATTGCCACCCATCTCCAAGGCCCTTGAACGTATTGCAGCAGATTAACTCACAGATTTCCTGGACAAGTACAATATCCTGTGCTCGCAACAACATGGCTTCAGGAAAGGACATAGCACCTCATCTTCCCTACTGGAATTCTCTGGCATTCTTCACAGCTCACTGGACAATAGTCAGCTAACTGGGTCTGTCTTTATCAGTCTGACTAAGGCGTTCAACACTGTCCATCATCGCCTACTGCTTGTGCAACTTCTGAAAGCTGGGCTGTCTCCAGACTCCACTGCCTGGTTCAAAAGCTACTTGGAGAACCGGTCTCAAAGAGTAAAAATTGCAGATGTCCTCTCTGATACCAGGCCTGTTTGCTCAGGTGTCCCCCAGGGGTCCATTCTGGGCCCCCTACTATTCAGCTTGTTCTACAACTCCCTTCCAAATTCTTGCTCTGAAACAATCATCCTCTATGCAGATGATGCTGTAATTCTTGCCTCCCACAAGGATCCTAAGCCTCTACAAGACAACCTTCAGCTTGGCTTCACATCTGTTGAAAATTGGTTCTCAAATCACAATCTGGTCCTCAATAATAAGAAAACAAAGTCTATGATGTTCAGCAGCTCTCATAACAAGCATAAGCTGCACCCCCTATCCATAAGAAGCAGTCATGGAGTCACCCTGGAACAGGTTCAAGCCTTTTAAGTACCTTGGGATCACTCTAGACCCTCATCTAACTTACAGTTCCCACACTGACCTTGTAGCCAAAGTAGCAAATACTCATCTTGGCCTTCTCATCCGGCATAGGAAACATCTTACCCCAGAAGCCCTGACTGTCGCTGTTCAGAGCTCTGTTGTGTCCATTATTGACTATGGGCTTATCATCTGTGGCTCTGCCCCCACTACTGCTCTTAGATGCATATCCACCTCCCTCAATAAGGCCTGCCGACTTCTCACTGGATCCCACCACCTCACACATACGTGCGACCTCAATGCACAAACTGGATGGCTACAACTCACCAATCGGATAAAGTACCTAACCTGCACCATGGCAAAGAAAATAACTACGGGTCTTGCTCCCCCTGAAGTGTGTGCACTCCTGCACCCTAGCAATAACTCTCGCTCAACCAGGGGGTCTGAATCACAGCTTATGCAGGTTTCATGTTGTCGTACCTCACAAGGTCAAAGATCTTTTGCCTACAGGGTGCCCAGCTGGCTAAATGGTCTAAACAGTTACATCGCCTCCATTCCTACCATTGGTGCATTTAAATCAAGGCTACGCCTCTCTCTCACTGCCTCTAGCTCCTGTGACTGCCTCCACTAGCTGACCCCATGAATTTTTCCCTAACCTTATGCAGTTCTCTCTCCTATTAGCACTTGGTTACCCCTTAGCACGCACCTCTCCATGTTATGTCTACAACAATGCCTCTGGCTGTGCTCCTCCTCTATAGCCCTCCGCCCCCTCTCTACTCTTCCTCTCTCTTACCCTCTATCCTCTCTGCAGCTCATCCGCTATCTCCTTGTAACCTAGCCTCCAAAACTTGTTTTGTTTCTCAGATGCTTGGTAACTCTGTTTAGCTTACACTTTTGTAACCTTGTCCTATGTACTGAATTTGTGATCTGACTTACATGTCTTATGTTTTGAATTGTAACCTGATCTGGAACCTTTGTAAAAGAGCCCTGGCTCAAAGGTATTGTAATACTAGACCTAATAAATACATAAAAAATAAATAAATAAATAAATTGGTTCCAGAGATGAGTGACTGAGGGGCCATATGCTTCGGGGGGTGGGGGGCTGATTAGCAAATGACTGTCATAATTGCCTACCCCCACATCACAACTTCAGTGAGCAGCACACCTGGCCCTACTATCCAGACCACAGAGCTGCAGTCTGCAAAGACATTTCCCAGGACTGCTACTGCCTCTAGGCTCAAAGTATGGGGGCTCTGCTCTAGTCCAGCCTGTATGAATGTCAAACAGGCTCAAAAGAAAGGCCAATTCATCGGGGGAAGTCTGTGCAGGAGGGCAAGGAGTCACAGCACAAAAATAAAATAAAGAATATAAAGCTCCATCTATATGCGCCTCCATGCCACTCCCAAGGGACCCATCGTCACTCACAATTCAATATATGCACTTGTGTGCCACTGTTTAAATGGGCATTCTCAGAGTCTCAAGTAATGGTAACAGCATGGTGCCCTTTCCAATTCATTCAAGTGTCCCCCACCTTCCTGCCCAGGCTGCTCACGGCCAATCAGCCTACTCTGAGTGTGGAGATTGAAACAAGTGTCCAGTAATAGTCTCCGAAATCATGATTGATGAGGAGGGCACCCTTCCTATGAACGAACGACTAACAAACTGCACCTGTAAAATAATGAATCACAATACTTCCTCCATTATGAAGAGTTGCTGTGAACAAGTGCCGGGGTAAGCGTGGTCAGTGATTCTGGCCCGTTTACTGTTGATGATGAGCACTGTGTACAAAAGGCTCCTTTCTTCAGATACAAATAACAGACCATTAAAGCAAGTAAGAAACGGGTCAGAAGCACTGACCACGCTTCCCACAGCACTTGTTCACAGCTGCTAGCTTGCTCTGTGCAGTTCAACACAAGGCTCATGGATCGGCACAAGGGAGGGAGGGAGGCAGGAGCAGCTCTGAGCTCCCAGAATTCAGTAACAAAAGTTTGGGAAAGCCTGCTGTAAGGGGAAGATGGTATCGACGACATTGAATCTGGCCTCTGCTGATTCTCAACCTCACTTCCCTCTCCCGCTAATGGTTTCCTCTATGACTTTTATGGTACTCACCTCAAGGGCCATCACCTGTGGTGAGTTTGCACCACCACCTCTCTGCTGTCTGTCCCAACAGCAGTTATGGAAAACTTTCTCATGCCTTCCCTAGATGTCCTCACTCCACCATCTTCATCTTACCACGAGGAACAAAAGAATCAAAGAATCGATGGTACAGACCCGCCCCCCAGAAATCCGTGCCACATGTGCATTGGCCACCATTGAACTTAACTGAGGTGCAATACAGCCTATGGGTCAGTTTCATTGGCTCATACATCACTCAGTCTACAAAACTAATGGCTGCTGCCTGTGTCTACTGTCCAGCGCAGAGCTAACAGTACAAACTGATGCATCGGGTATTCTGTTTTAAATTCTGCTGCTTGTGGTTCTCTTTTCTTGTGAAATGTGTTTTCAAAATGTTATTTGAACTGTTTTTTTTAACTGCAAATGTGCCAGATTTGCCCCCTTTCCTCTTGGCATCTTCATTCATTATTTCTGAATCTGAAACCTCAACATCAACAAGACTAATTTTTTTACAAACGTTTGTTACTGAATTATAGAAGCTCACAGCTTGACTTACCCTCCCGCCCTTATGCTGATCTATGAGTCTGGTGTTGAATTGCATAGCACAAACTGGCTTTCATTTGTTGCAGCAACATGTGGACCAGACAAGTGTAACCCCCCTGCAAATGGGGGTTCTCAAAAGTCTCCTAGGAGCTGGCTAAGTGCTCTCTGACTGAATAGTGTTCAGCGTTTAAGCCATTTATCTGTGCTTTTAGAGCCTCTGGCACTGTCTCTTTAAGAGCTGCCTGCTCACAGGTCACATTAGTTTGAACAGGGGGACTGTGTAGTTAATGATCGAATCCCGCCCTGAGCTGCCATTTGATCACTCCGTTTCTGCAGTCGCTAACAGCGCAGAGGGAGCCCATCTGAAGGATGTAACTGTTTTCCTGAAATCATTTAGAGCATTTGTAAAACTGTAGTTTGTCTAACCTGCCTTTATTGCAGCTGAGACTCTGTGTGTGTTGCTGTGTCATTTTGGACCTGAACCACTAATCTGGGCCAATTGAGTAAGGGGAGCCCTAAAATGGAGACTGCCTGAGCCAACCAGAACTTGGACTCTCACCTGTAGCCTGCTTAAAGGGGAAATGTATGGCAGGCGCTTCTGGGAGCTGTAGTTTGGACCTTGGCGCCTTTTTGCACCAACAGAGGGAGCCCTGAAATGATTGACAGCCAAATTCACCAACCGGATCTGTGTGAAGTCTAAAGGAAATGCCCTGCTTTGTTACTGGAAAGTCAGATGCGAGTTGACTGTGAAGGGAGTAGGAGCTTGGTTCTACTGCGGCGTGCAGTTCGCGCGGGAAACGCGTGTAAGGTCCTGAAGTTGGCCTGTAGCCATTAGTGAGTGCTCATTTGGACTGAATCCGAGTTTGTAGAGAGAAAGGAAGAAGTGTGCAGATCCAGGCTTGCCCGTAGAAGACCGAAAATTTGCAGAAGTGCGATCAGCCTGTCGGGTACTGTGTTGCTGCGTGTGTTATCGGGTTTTGCAGTATTTGCGATCGGGATCGAGAAGCAGCTGCCTGATGTAGCAATTTCCTTCACATATAAATGTGCCTAGTGTTTGTAGGGGATCGCGATACCCTTTCCCCTTGTTCTGTGAGTTGTGAGCTGAAGCTGAAAGCTGGACTCAAAGCTAAACAGACTGCATCTGCCTGCTTCCAAATCAGTTAGGCCCTGTCCCAGGGGTCTCATCTCCATGCTCTGCTCATTCCGGCCATCCAGAACCACCTCCTCAATTCAGCTATCAGTTTGGGGTTTGTGAGTACAAATAGGGGTACCTCCCCTCACCTTCATTTAATCAAAGTATGTCAACTGATTGTTTGTGTTTTTTCTGTTTGTGGACTGAGCCATCCGGCTCTGGATTACAATTTGTTTGGGCATATATTTTCTTCCTACAGGGCCCCAGCCGGCCAACCCCAGGCAACAGACCTGGCTAGCCCCCTACCATCCTGGGTACCCAAAGTGTGACTTTTTGGACCCTTTTATGCCTGTACATTACTGTGATTTGAATATTGCCAATCAACCTGATTTCCCCCTCCCGTGTTCTAGTCCCCTGAATAAATCAGATTTGTTATTATTGAACTTTATACTACCTGAAGTGTCAGTACATATAGAACAAGCATTGTAATCTGTGTTTGTGTATGTTGCTTAACCTTTATTTTACAGGGGGTTCTCAGAGACGTGTGGCAGAATCCGTCTCGAGGGTAAGTGGTAACTATATGTGCAGTCAGTGTTCATATGTGGGGTATTGGGAAGGTAACTCCCGTGAATCGTGTGGGCCACTAGTGGAAACAAAGGGGGGTCACAGTGTCCCAGAGGGCTGTGCCCGAGCTGGTTTAACCACTATCAGCCCTGACCTCTGGGTGGAGGCACCCATCATAGAACCTAGGCCCCTCAACCTGTCAGTAGCCAAGCAGATGGGGTAGTAGCCCTTAGGATAGTGCCACCTGGGGGTTATACAAGCATTTTTGCTGTGTACTGTAATTGGTAGGCAAAACTAGTGTTTTTGGACAGGCATTTAGCGAGTGGGCAGACATGAAGCAAGTGAGAGGGAAGGAGCCTGGAGTGTTTTCCTTTCAAATGTGAAAAATTAAAAATTAGTATATACAGGAAACCATTTTTTACTGTACAGAAGAAAAGGAAAAATATTTTTGGGAAATTATTACAGATGTAGGGGGCTGGTCCCAGACCTATACCTCTGAACTGTCCCTCATTATGGGGGACTTTCTTTATTTTACCCCTCAGAATTGCTATGCCCCCCCCCCATAGAAAAGGTGCTGCCACACAGAGATGGTGCTGTGAGCACACAACATCAAGAGACCAGATTGGGGGGGGGGGCTATTAACAGCATACCTCTCAACTGCCCCTCATTACAAGACTTGTTTCATGGCACCCACCCCTTTAGTGGAAGGCAACATGTCAATTCATCTCAGTCAATCTGCTCCTTGACAAATCATGCTGTACTACTAGCTCCAACATCAATCAGCCCCCTGTACAAATCATTCCCTGACAGTTCGCCCACAGCATAAATTTAAAGGAGGTGTATTGGCTGAATAGAAGCCCTGATTGCTTCCCAGATTAGGGCTTCACTATATAAATTCATGGTGGAGTCACCGGATAAAATTAATATTAAAGTTGTCTTCCTTGGACTTCCGGTGACGTCGTGCCTCAGGAAGCAGCTTGAAGCTCGTGCTCCGTCTCCTCCGAGGTCTTAAACATCCAAAAAAGCAGTTAACCCAACTTTAACAGCAGATGAACTGACACAGCAGCTTGACCACTATGTCTAGAAGGAGATATGACCACCAGAAATCAACTTTGGACACCGCTGAGCTGGATGGAGGTTGCTCCGACAGCAACGCATCACAAACCTCATGTAAAGGCAGCCCTGCTAAAGAGGAGAGCTCCCTACCACCAAACGTGGGCAGACAAATGAATATTGTCCTTCAGGAGATCTGAGACTTCAGAAAAGAGACTCACTCTACCTTTGCTGCACTACGAACTGACCTGGGGAAACTAGAAAAATGTTTAGACAGCGTAGAAGAACAGGTAACTACCACTGATACCTGCATAGAAAGTGCAGAGCATGCCATAGTTCAGCTTCATCAAACGATTATAAACCTACAGGAAAGGGCTGATGATGCAGAAGCTAGGAGTTGAAGGAACAACTTGAGAGTAAATGGGTTCCTCGAGGGTGCTGAGGGCACCAACCCAACTCAGTTCATGCAACACTTTTTTAAAACCATCTTAGATTTACCCGACAGCTGCTCCCCAGAAATGGATAGGGTTCACCGAACCTTAGGCCCGCAATCGAACACCCGACCAAGAGCCATCCTGATCTGATTTCTCTGCTACCAGGAGAAGGAGCTGGTCTTGCATAAATTGTGACAACAAGGGATTTAACCTACCAGAATCAGTGGATCTATGTGGACAATGACTACCCAACTGCAATCGCTATGTGGCGCAGAGCGTGTGCCCCTATCCTCAAAAAACTGAAAGAAGCCAAACTCAAGTTCAGAACTCCCTAAGCAGCGAAACTGGTAGTCCATCTTTCAGATGGTGCTAAGACATTCGACACAGCTGAGGAAGCAGTGCATGAACTGGCTAAAATTGGAATCGGTATCCCACTTACGCAGAGAAAGATGAATACCTTGCTTGCTACTAAGTTTGCCCACAAAGCATGGTCCAAAATACCTCCAAGGGACCAACTTCAGAAGGAAGGCACTACTGCTGTACAACAGATAATATCAGACCTCTGACAGCAATCCGTGGACCCTCCCGAGACCTCTTCAATCAATCAGGGTCTGAAATGAACTGACTTGATGAACACTTGTGCATCAGATTGCTCTGGCTGCAGGTAGGCTGTCCTGACTGTCCACCCCATGCTATTTTATGGCCTCCCCAGTGACTACTCCCTTGCTCCATCCCCCACTGGGGATCTTCTCTACCTTTATGGGCCCCCACCGAGTTAACCTCGCACAGATGGGTGATTCCCCCCCCCGGAACAAGGGGGACTCCTGTCAGATGTCTGTGGTATTCATTTAAACCGAGACTTTATGAGTGGCCTAGGCTGCCTGGTCGCCTGGGGCCTATGGTGATTGCCAAGTGGGGAAGTACCGGGATGGAGGAAGGAGAGGGCCTCGTGAGGAGGGGTATGGGGTGGGAGGTGGTTGCTGGAGAGAGAGGGGGCTCAGGATGGACTCCATTAATAGAGTCCCCGGTCTATGCCAGTCAAGCCACTCGAGACGGGTTGGCGGCACCCTCCTTCACATTTCAACAAATCTGTAAATGCTCCTTTTCTTTTCTTTTGAACTGTGCACTACTTTCAATAGCATATGCAGTAGATCATGTTGTATGTTGCTTACTTAACTATTAATCCCATACCACTTAGGGAATACTGTCAGCCTCTTATTCCATACTGCGCTCTAAGGGGGGCGTTGTGTGCTCCCACGTTCGCTTTGGTTCACCCCCCTACAAGCTGTATCGGTGGGGATGACTGAGAGTGGGGATGCATGGATCCTCCCTTGTGCTTTTCACCCCTCAGGGTGACTGAGAGTGCTGACATTTACTAAGTATGATGAACCAGTTAATTCAGCACTTTTCTTTTCCCCTCTCTTCATTGGGCTTAACTAAAAACCTGAACTAATTCCTTGGAGGAACAAGAGGCATGCTCACTCCCCCCCACCCCCCTTCCTATAAAAGAGACAATATCATCTTGCCTACCTAATAGGTAAGGCCTAGCCAAGAATCTTTTTTCTGGCATACCCTAGAGGCTACTCACTTGCGTTTGAGTGTCTGGCCTCATGGAAGTCCAAAGTTGTATTACAGTATCTGCCCAGTTGGTAGACTGCTGTTTTAAGCAGTTTCTCCAGTTACTGTTTATTTTGAACTGTTCGATGTTAGAGGAACTTGTTCCTCACACTTCCTCTTATAGACAGTCATTTTCCTTACGTTCTGATTGGGAGCCTGTGGTTGATTATATAATGGAGTTATATGGAACACAGGTACAAATTTCTCAGTTCTGAATTCTGTTTTAAATGGCTAATATACCACTTAAGATTTTTTCTTTGAATGTAAATGGGTTGGGTAATCCCATAAAACAATCCAGAATGCTCTCTCTGCTTAAAAAGACCCAGGCAGGTATAATGTATTTGCAGGAAACACATATGAATGCTAACAAGCATAAGAAGCTGACCAGGAGTGGGATCACACAGGTCTTCTCCTCTTCTTTCCAAGAAAGGCAGAAGGAGAAGTGTCTCCATATTGGTCTCGAGTCATACCCCTTTTCAGCCCATACGGGAATGGGTTGACCCTGAAGGTTGCCTCGTGGTAGTACAGAGCTGCTTACAGGATAATGAAATCACCCTTGCCAATATCTATTTACCCCCGGCTCCCCTATTCCAATCATTAGAACCCTTCTTGATAAGGTTGTTCAATTAACCAGGGGTATATTAATTTTAATTGGAGACTTCAATATTGCCCCTAGTCCCCATCTTGATACTACCAGAGCTGCCAGAGGCAAACAACCTGCCTCACATGAATTTTTCAAACGCGGTCACGTGATGGCAGCCTAGAGGAAAGCAGCCCTTTTGCTCGGCTCCGCTCCCAACCCAGTTTGTAACTCTCAATCTAAACAATTTCAACAATTCTGAGTTGGATTTTGTTAAATAAGTTTTAGAGAAGCGTATCGAGGCATAATTCAGTTCAAAATGGAAGCATTCGTCAAGAAACTGCCTTCTAAACACACGCCACCTCCTTCTCTGGAGAAGGAGCAGGCCGCAAAGTGCCCTCGGCAGGGTTCCAGTAAATCAACATCGGGGTCCTCCGTCCTAAAGGAAGAACGCTTCCTGGAAATAATAATGGCACTGCAAAGTTCGATGGAGGAGATCTCTTCTGAAATACGCAGCTTTAGATCGTCGCTGGAATCCTTAACTACTAGAGTGGGAGATAACGAAGTTAGAATCAAATCCATGGAAACTAAACTGGATAAGCAGGAGCTCAGACGAGTGTCTGTGAGCAAGAGAATTAAGAAAGTCGAGGATAAATTCGAGGATCTGGAGGGGAGGAGTAAAAGAAGCAATTTAATTATTATTGGAATACCGGAGAGGGAAGAGGGCGCGTTACCTATTCAGTTTGTGCAAAAGCTATTCGAAAAGTTAGCTGGCCCATCCCCAAACAGTCCAAGCTACATTGTGGAGCGGGCACACATATCTCTCCGTCCTCCCACCCCGGTGCACAACCCAGGCCAATTATATGTAAACTGTTAAATTAGCTTGACAAGCAGCACATCCTGAGCAAGATTAGATCCCTGCAATAAGTCTCATAGGAAAGCAAGCGAATCAGGATTACTCACGATTTGCCTCAATCTGTTCGACTCAAGCACCAAGAATTGCACCCAGTAGTTTCCAAATTAATAGTGGCTGGAATACAATACCGGGTTAAATACCCAGCTTTGTTACAAGTGAAAATAAGTGATCAGTGGCATTCCTTTGAAAGTGCGGAGCTCGCACGGCAAGAGCTATAAAATCTCTGCCTGAGTTGTTTAAATGAGGTTTCAAGATGACCAATAACATAGTAGAATAAGCTTAGCTGTAGCTACAAAAGGACCTGAACACGAAAAATTAAGATGCTTTGCTGCCTGTGTTCCCTTGGTCTGCCTAAACGGTTAACATGCAGAAGAGCCCCTGAGGTTTCACCAAGAGGATTTCCCTAGGAGATTACTGTTCTCTCTTCCCCTAAGATAGCGCTAACCATGCCTTCCCCTTTTCAGCGAATCGGAATGCAACCTTCTTCTGTCCTGGGAATGTCAGCATCAACAGCAACCATTGTTCTGGAACCACTGCACTGAGAAAGCTTAAGTGACTTCCAAATAAGTCCGTGAATGTTACAGACTGAACACAAATTATTTCTAAGTCAATTTGCTTAAGTAATCTGAAGTTCACTCTGATGAATTTCTCCAGTGGATCCAGTTCCTGTTCTGTGGTATGATCTCCGCACCAACATCTTCCTCACCCTGGGACTGATTTGTGACATTGAGTTCAGTGAATCTCTCCCTAATAAAGAGGTTTAATTGAGAATATGATTGCTTTCCGCATTTGGTAGTAGTCTCCAGATCCTTACTCCAATGATTCTGTCAGCTCAGGGTGTTCAAAGTAAATACATCCACTGGTCGGATCAGAAATGTAGTTGGCAGACATAAGAGTCAAAATAAAATCTAGCCAGCAAATCTTTTTTTAGCAATTAGTATTTACCATCAGTCTGGTCAACATCGCAGTCAATAACCGTAACCCGATGGGGACGAACAGGATCACCTGAACAGAACAACGGAAAAGAATCATTGCAGAACTAACGATAACCCACGGGAAAGTGTCTGTGTCAGAGACTAATTGGTCATCAGTGTTTTGCCCCAGTAAGTGGGGGGCTGAGTAATTAGGGGGAACATTTTTAAGTTCTCTTTGGCAGCAAATGCAGGGAGCTTAGATGGGACAATTAAGCACTTTGGCTGGTTCGAGTAATATAATTCTATAAGTTTTGTTGGTGGCTTTTTCGGCTGCATGAATCCAACATGCAGTACACTCTACTTCTCACAAGAGGGGAGCAGAAGCTAACAAATAGTTTTCCTTTCTTTTCTTCAGTTATAAATGGATTATGTAATTAAGGAATATATGCATAATGACTGGAGAGCAGCGGATATTTTTGTTAAGGGGATGCTGATGGAATTATTTTACAAAAAGGGCTATTCAAGAAAGAGGGAATATGTTCTAAGACTACCTAAGATAACTGTTCAGTTAAATTGTATGAGGGACAAGATTATCACGGAGGGTGAAAGCAACAAGTACTGAGACTGGGATCTGGGAGCGGGTAGACTTTCTACTGGGTTGGTAAAAGTATCACATGACAATTTGGTTTGGTAGTGCAGTTGTTAGAACTGGGGGTAGCAGTTTGACTTTATGGGGACTAAGGCAATGTATGTGGAGGGGGATGGGGGGAGGAAGAGCATTTACTTTTTTTGTCAGGGGAGAATAAGAGCCACTTCTGCGGGTATGATCGACGGCATACCAATTAAAATTCAGAAGAGAGCCTACCAGTTCGATCCAGATGACGATATCAGGAGTTAATAATATATTAAGCTGGAATATTAAAGGGTCTTGGGGTAGATGCAATAGGCAAATTGTGTTAAAACATCTTTCAGCTCTAAACTGTGATGTGGTCTACCTACAAGAAGCTCATCTTAAAAGAGAGGACATTCATCTGTTCAAGAAATACTGGGTGGGTCAGGTATTTGGTGCAGGGGTCTCCTCAAATAAGGGCGGAGTCACCATCTTATTTCACAAAAGAATACATTTTCAACTGGAAAAAGAAATATGGGATGTACATGGTCGATACCTCCTCTTGATTGGAACTTTAGTGACACAACAGGTTATTATTGGGTCGATCTACAGTCCTAATGTGGACTCCCCACAATTCTTCACACAGCTGCTAGATAAATACCTATTCATCCAGGACATTATTACTTGGGGGTGACTGGAAATTTGATAGATCAGACAACAAACGTGTGGGTCTATCCCCGGCCCAAAGAGCGTTAAGAGAACTAATGGAGGGTTTAGATCTTGTGGATATCTGGAGACTTAATTATGTGGGGGTCAGGCAATATACCTTCTTCTCAATGCCGCATAAAATGTGCTCCAGAATCAATTATTGGTTAGTTAGTTAGTATTAAATCACTTGTCTCTATTCTAGATGCAAAGATACACACCAGGGTTATTTCAGATCCTTCCCCAGTGTCCATCCTATTTAAACCTAACCCTGGATTTAAGAGGGATCTCATGTGGAGATTTAATAATCAGCTACTGCATGATTCCTTTACTCATGGACACCTGAATGGTTTCATAGCCCACTTCCTTGATCAAAATGTAGGTTCAGTCTTTAATATTGATATTGTCTGGGTAGCCCTGAAGTGTGCACTGAGGGGGGAATGTATCAGAATCACATCCACTAAACTAAAAAAAGACAGGTTACGGCTAAATGAGATCACTAACGCTATTAGGGCTACTGAGAATAGTATCACTAAATACTTGATTGAAGCAGATTGGGTTAAGTTATATCAACTACAAACTCAATATTCCTCATTCATGTTGCAAAAAGCAGAACTCGCCCTCCGGAGAACTAAGATTAAGTATCTCGAATCTGGTGAAAGAGCAGGTAAACTCCTAGCCTTAAGACTCAGACAGTTAGACTGAAATAGATTCATAGCAGCTTTGCAAAATAATCAAGGGGATGCTATTATAAAGGACCCTAAAGAAATTGCGGCAACGTTCAGAGAATATTTCCACAAGGTTTATTCCATCCCCACAACAGACAGGGCAAAGTTAGAAGAGATTCATGACTTCCTAGCCTCAGTAACCCTAACTAAGATTACTAATATAGAGGTGGTTAAGTTGGAATTACCTATACAAGAATGGGAGGTGAAGCAAGCGGTTACCCAACTCACTTCGGACAAATCCCCTGGACCTGACGGCCTTATTACTAATATATATAAAGCTTTCGTAGAGGAAATTTCCCCTGTTCTGTGACTAAAGTATATAATTTCTGGTATTATGAGGATCTCTCGGAAGAACGTTTTTTGGAGGCCCTTATAACTCTAATCCCCAAGCCGGAGCGAGACCCTAACTTCCCTGGTAATTACCGTCCGATATCATTGTTGTACGTGGATATTAAGATACTTGCAAAGGTTCTAGCCAACCGACTTAGCCCGTTAATGAGTAAGATGGTAAGTGATGTGCAGGTTGGCTTCATGAATAGTAGAGCGTCCAGTGACCATATACGCAAACTCCATCATTTAATTGTACATGCACGCAACACACAGACCCCAGCAGCCCTGTTAGCACTGGATGCAGAAAAAGCGTTCGACCGGGTTTCCTGGGATTTTCTATTTGCTGTTTTGTCCAGGTTTGGCCTACCAGACGGCTTTTTAAACTGGGTCCATTTATTATATAGATCTCCCAAAGCACGGGTGTGGTGTAACGGAACACTATCGGATCCTTTTCCTCTCTCCTGTGGCACAAGGCAGGGTTGTCCACTCTCCCCACTCCTGTTCAACTTATATCTGGAACCCCTGATTCGTAGACTAATTGCAGCTCAGGAGATTAGGGGATTGCAAATAGGTAACAGGAGATATTTTGTATCAGCTTATGCAGATGACCTGCTTCTGCACATGGAGGATCCAGACACTTGTATACTAGTAATTTTGCAAGAAATTGCACATTTTTCCAACGCCTCGAATTATAAACTTAACATTTCCAAGGCAAAGTTTTTTCCACTAAATTCTAGATGTCTTTCGGGCGTGGCTAAGGAATTGGGGTTTAGCTGGGAACCAAAAGTACTAATTTATCTTGGAATCAAAATCACGAGGGAGATAACTACAATGATTAAGGAAAACCTCGATAACCAAGTTAAAATAATTAAGCAAGACTTGGCTAGATGGAATTTATTACCGCTGTCACTTTGGGCTAGAATAGAAACAATGAAAATGAATATATTGCCAAGGATTTTTAACCCCTTAAACATGTTGGGGCCTTACTTACCGAAAACGTGGTTTGGCACCTTGCAAACATTACTTAATGATTTTATATGGAAGGGGAAGACTGTCAGAAGATCATACCTGAAACTCACAGGTCCAAAGAAGCTATGGGGCCTAGCGCTCCCTTCTTTCTTCAAGTATTACATAGCATCACATATTAGCAAATTAGTTCTTTGGAATAGGCCAACCCCCTTGGCAGACCCCAATCATTATGTGTCTCCCTGGGTCTATATCGAGAGAGATTTGGTCTTCAATTACTCACTAACTTTAAATTCAATTCCTTATATTACTCTCAGACTCCTCCCTAAAGCACTTAAAAATACGCATATTGTATGGTCAATCAAAGCCCTGCATCAGGCACAGAAGTTCCTAAAGGTGAATTGGTAGAATTCACCGGAGCAACCCTGGACGCACAACATACATTTCCAAATCCAACAAACCACGATCCCTCTTACATTTTGGGAACCATCAGGTGGGCTATGTCTGGGAGACCTAGCCCCTGAGGGGAAGTTATTGTCGTACGAGCAAGCCTGCTCTCGCATACCAGGATTAAGGGGGAATATTTATAAATTTTGGCAAATTAATGACTCAATAAAAGCCCATCTGCGAAAAATGAAAGTATGGGGTGAAAACAGGATTGAGCTGGCCTCGCTGCTTAAAATAGCAGATCAGTGACACTCTGTGAATTACAGAGGATAGACGAAGGAATGCCCTCTAATGTTTGCCTCTACTGGAGGCAGAGACTAGAGATAGGGGCAGACAAAAGAGTATGGGAACAAATCTGGGAAAATAATCATAAATATATAAGGCAGGACAGATACAAATTACAACAATTCAATATCATACATAACCTGTACTACACTCCTGCTAAATTATATAGGATGGGTAAATTAGCATCACCCAACTGTGGCAGATGTAAGGTTGGAGATGGGGACTTATATCACGTAATATGGGCATGCCCCAGGATTTACCCATTTTGGAATGCAATTCAAGTTTTGCTACAACCTATAATTGATCTAGAGCCTTTTTTCACACCGAAGATCTGTTTGTTAAATAACTTTCCCAGAGATATGAGTAAGCAGAGGAAGGTGTATATGGCCATTATATCAGCTGCAGCTAAGGCAGTTATTCTTAGACACTGGAGAGATGTTAAAGCACCTTCTGTGATCGAACGGTATAAGGAGATTATGTTAGCATTACAATCTTATAGTGCTAAATGGGGCCTTTTAGATGCGGTTTTGGTCACCTGGAAAGCGTAACTTCCTTAGGTTGTAGAGGTTTGCTTCCTTTATCTGAGGCATCTCCTGAGTCCTACCTATAAGAAATTCCAGTGTCTTCTGTCTATAAGTAAATGTTGATGGGGACGGAGGGTATAGGGATCTGTGAGGGATTGGGTAATTGGAGTTTGATGTCTAATATGATAATAGATTCTTGTTGAGATTGTCAACCTCTACTGTTACCACCTTATTAGACAAATGTTCATGATAACTAACTGTTGACTTTCATGTACTGGCCTGATCAGGCCACAATCTTCATGTAACGCAGTAATGTTAGTAAAGTAAATTGAATATAAATAAATAAATAAATACATTTTTCAAATGCTATATACAAGAGGTGGGCTGGCTGGACGTATGGCAAACTCTTCATCCCAGAGATAGACGATATACTTTTTATTCAGCAGTGCATGGGTCATACTCCAGGATAGACCATTGTTTTACTCAAAAAGAGAATCTGGACTCCCTTAGGGAAGCCACCATTGGGGACATAGTCCACTCCGATCATGCAGCTGTGGTAACGGAGTGGGAGATGGACCTGGAGAGACGAAACTCCTTCTGGAGATTCAACCCAACCCATTTAAAAAAATGCCCACTTTCGGGAGTTTCGTAATGACAAACTTCAGGAGATTCAAGGGGATAATTTGGGTGCTGAGGTTTCCTCAGCAATACAATGGGACACATTGAAGGCGGTATTACGAGGCCACCTAATACAATATTCCTCAAACCAGGTGAAACAATGAGGAAAGAGCAGACTCAATTAGAACAGACCCTCTCATTTCTCCAGATAGTACACCAACAGGGCGATGACACAGTGCTACCACAACTTAAACAAACTAAAATGGAACCTGATACACTAGCAATGCAGAAAACTGAAATTGCCTTGGCCTTCCTAAGACAGCGATGTGACAAGGTTGGCCCTAGGGCCTCCTGTCTGCTGGCATTCCAATTGTGCAAGCAAAGGCGTCTTTCAATTATACCCATAATTCGGGATCCTGCTATGGGAACCCAATGTACAAAGGTGAACCAAATTACCCAGGTATTTAGCGAGTACTATAAAAAACTTTACACCCCAGACCACTCCTCAGAAGCTGAAGGCATTAAGGCTTTTCTCCAGCCTCTGGGTCTTTCTAGGCTGACCAATGAACAGCAGAACCATTTGGTTTCCCCCATTACACATACAGAGTTCCTGTCGGCCATCTCCCATGCTGAAACAATGAAAGCTCCTGGCCCAGATGGCTATGGAGCTGAACTCTATAAACACTCAGTACTGACAATCTCCCCAGTCCTCCTGCAGGTCTGTAATGAATTCCTACAAGGGATAACTAACCCCCCACCTACTTGGTCATATGCTGAGATATCTCTTATCCCTAAACCTGATAAGGACCCACAAATGTGTACATCATACTGCCCAATTTCCGTATTAAATGCGGACTATAAGTTCCTTATGTCTATTATGGCCAAACGCCTGGATTCAGTTTTACCTTCCCTTATTAACCTTGACCAAACCGGATTCGTTAGTGCTAGATCTACTACAGACAATACAAGAAGGGCCCTACATCTGGTCCAGGAATTGCAATCCCGTTGCTCTCCATCCGTCCTTCTCAGCTTAGACGTTGAGAAGGCTTTCGACAGGGTCTCCTGGCCCTTTCAGTTTGCCACTGTGACCACAATGGGCATCCCCCTCCCTTTTGTTTCCATGATTAGGACACTTTACTCCTCTCCTAAAGCATGTGTAAAAGTGTGCGGGCATCATTCCACCTATTTTCCCCCTTTACAGGGGAACCCGACAAGGATTCCCTCTGTCCCCTGGTTTGTTTGCCATATTCATTGAACCGTTGGCACAGGCCATTAGGGAGTCTCGCTTGGTAGAAAGTGTAGAGGTCGAAGATACGGAACATTGAATTGCCCTCTACGCTGATGATGTCCTGTTATTTCTTGCCAACCCCTCCAGGTCAATCCCAGCGGTATTTGACATAATTGAGCAGTTTGGTAGATGCCCAGGATATAAGCTTAATACCACTAAAACGGAGGCTCTGGCATTTAATTTCTCCCCCACACTGGAGCTAGCACAGAGATTTCCCTTCCGTTGGGACCTGGGAAAATTGAAATACCTGGGCATATACCTATCCCACCGCGCTGGGAATGCCAAAAGATTCAACTATGACCCGTTCACCACGCAACTCCAATCGGATTTGGCCCAGTGGAAAATTCTCCCACTGAATCTTATATAGAGAGTGGATGTAATCAGAATGGTTATTCTACCTTGGGCTTTATATTTGTTCCAAAATATACCCATACATATCCCCACTAAGATATTTCAAATATGGAACAAATGTATCAGCAGGTTCATATGGTCTGGGGGTCGTCCCAGAATAAAATTCTGTACCCTGACTCTCCCAAGAGCTAAAGACGGTTTGGCCCTTCCAAATCTTAAACACTACCACTGGGCTTCACATCTCTCATTCATAATACACAGACTGACAAAAGTCAATCCGACCTGCTGGAGAGAAATAGAAAAGGATCTCATAACGCATCGAGAATGGGCCAGGATGATGTTACACTGTTCCACTTCCTACCCACATAACTGGCTCCCCCAGGACCCACGGATCCTGTTCCAGCTGAAGGTATAGACCGAGATCTGTAAGCAACTATCTCTCACCACATATCTCCCCCCTAATATGCCCAGTGGCCCTCCTAGAGAATTTCACACCCGCCTCCCTTGACCACATTTTCGAGTCCTGGGGCCATCTACAACTCTCTTACCTTTCACATTTTTTACATGGCAGGGATTTTAGGTCCTTCCAGGAGTTGAGCCATACCCATGGACTTTGACACTCAGACTTTTACAGGTATTTGCAGCTGAGGCATTTTTATTACTCCCTCCCCCTGGAACTCCGAGACCCTGAGGCTATCCCTCCCTTAGTTGCATGCCTTCAGCAATGCATTACCTCCGGTGGGTACCCCACATTATCTCAGTCCTATATAAGGCCATCACAGAAACCCTAGGAACAAATACTGATGAGTATCGTGCAACATGGAGCTTAGAATTTGGGTCTGATGTGCCTCTGCTATTATGGGAAAGGGGCTGTGGAATATCGTCAAAACTTACTTAATCCGACAGCTGGAGACTGTTTGCCTGGCAGGTGAGGCTTAGGTATTTTCGAACCCCAGCAATAACGGCCCATTTCTCAGTGACCTGTCTAGGACTTTGCTGGCGTCAGTGTGGAAGCCCTGTAGCACACCACGCCCACATATTTTGGCTTTGCCCCAAAATTCAGCCTTTCCTGAATTCATTGCAAGCTGAACTCAGTGAATTGATGGGTACACCGCTTACATTTACTGCTGAATTTTTTATTTTACATATCTTTCCCCCAGACATAAAGGCCACCCATACACGCTGCCTAATGGGGATTTCCCTCTTAGCTGCAATAAAAGCCCTGACACGAAACTGGTTGACCACCAGGATACCCACTGTGCTAGACTGGAGGGAGATAATGACCCATATTTATAGGTCTGAAAAGATTTCCTACTCCTTAAATGACTCTTCTGACTTATTTACTGTGAAATGGGCCAGGTGGGTTATGCATGTCATGTTAAGAGACACTACCTTTATCCCGTGAGTAAATTATACTGGGAATGCATATATAAGACTCTGACATGGGCCTAGGTACCCAAGCACAAATGACCTTGGTGAATATGCAGATTAAAGTAATGTATGTATTTTACTGCAATGAATATCTTAAGTTGTCCTATATGTTGTGAGAGAGCTCTGGATCACCAGTATTAGCTATTATTAATTTGTACCCAGTAATTAATTGATTCTATGACACAAAGTGTATCCTTAATAGACTACTTAAATGAATGTCTCCACTAAAAATGTCTGTATAATTATGAATTATGACTGTCAACCCACCTTGTAACCCCCGTGAAGTGGAAAACTTAATAAAAATATATTAACAAAAAAAAAAAGTTGTCTTACCACTCATAAAATTGTATATAGCCCCCAGTGTAGCTGGCATTTTAAATTATGGCTTCCCTCATCAGTCCCTATCTCGTTAGTAAGAATTTATTTATTTATTTCGTTTTTGTTGACCAGGTAAGTGCACTAGACAAATTTTGCCTATTTTCAGGCACAACCCGGGGGAGGGGGATATGGACAAATGCCAACAGACCTTGAACTAGACTAAGCTGTCGGTGGTATTTTGTAGTGAAATTTTGAATTAAGGAGCCCCTCGTCGGTTCCGATCTCACTAGAAAAAATGCAAGTTGATGATACGCCACTGCCCCTGCATTATGGATAGCCCTATGTACAGATGTATAACAAATAGTATACGTAAAATGCTGATCGCTATTTTTACACACTTTGCCTAAATGCTATGTGTATGCCAGCTGTACATATAGCATTTAGGCAAAGTGTGTAGAAATAGCGATCGGCATTTTACGTATACTATTTGTTATACTTCTGTACATTGGGCTACCAATAATGCAGGGGCAGTGGCGTGTCATCATCTTGCATTCTTTCTAGCCAGATCGGATCTGATGAGGGGCTTCATAATTGAAAATGCCGGCTGCACCGGGGGCTATGTTCAATTTTATGAGCGGCAAGGCAACTTTAATATTCATTTTATCTGGTGAATTCACCAGGAATTTGTACAGTGAAGCCCTGATCTGTGAAGCGAGCAAGGCTTCAGCTGGTAGTTCTCCTTTAATATATTAAACTCCAGGGGGCACAATTTTTCAGAACCAGTTGAGCAGGGAGCTAGTTGGTGCTTCAGGAGCTAGTAGTATAGCACATGTCACAGAACAGATTGACCAGGACAACTTTACATATGACCTCAGTGGACCTCAATCCATAAGTATAGTATTTTTCAAAGTCTCATTTTTCCAGTAATGTAAAACTAAAAAAAAAAAATTCTCTACTAAGGCTAGACAGCAAGGATTATACATTAGTTGTGTAAAACCTCTCAACCAATGGTCTAATGCTCCACTTTTTAGTTAGACAGTGTTTAATGAAAAGGGAAACATTGGGTATTTGGTAACTTATTTTTTATGTATTTTTGTATGGAGTGTTATGTTCTGTGGAACTATCTGTATAAAAGATTTCAAATTTAGTAAATAAAATTGTAACTTCCTTCCCGGCACCCCCATCTAGGGGCATTACACTGTTGCAGGTGTTCCAGGGGCCTAAAAGATGGTTACATCAAGTGCCAAGAATCCCCCCCCGAGCAAGTGCAATCCCAAACAAGGCAGGAAAATTATGACCTACCTTACTGGTGTCTTCATTCACCTGTGTATTCTTGAACCTACACACCGACATCTGGAACCTCCCAAAATGCTGATGCCGGACTAGGATCGTCATTGCAATTCCTGACTCTCGAGCCCCAGAGCCCCTTGGTCCCATCTGAGACCGAGTGAAATTTCGTCTGGAATTAAAACTTATGACACAATTAATTTAGTTACCTGGTAGAAGGAAAATCTCTGTTCCATTAGTTCCCCCTTCCAGTTTAAATGAAGCACATTACTACCAATCTCCCCCAGCCAGCTTCTTTATTCAGCTCCTGCATCACCAATGATTCCAGCAGTGCAAGTGTCACATACTAGCTCCAAATAAATAAAGCAGCTCCATAGGGCTTCAAAAACTTTTTTACAAACACTTTGGCTGGACATTTTGAGCAGCAACTGATGTATTTACAGGCAGTGCAAGCAAAGATTCTCTCTACCTATTTGCCTGGATGATTTGCCCAAGGCACCTCTCGACTCATCAACCCACTGGCTCCTGGCTCTCTTCATCTGGTAAGCTGAACCTCTTCTCTTTACCTGTGGGTTAACTACTCTCACTCTGACACTGGTCGACACCCTCTCTACCAGCATGGGAAAGCATGCCTCTTCCCCCACCTGGCCACGGGGCCTCAGCCCACACCCAGGGGGCATTAGGAGTTTGTCCTGTGACCCAGGCCCTGAAACCCACTCTACTTCGGGTTCTAGCAGGTGCTACAAACTCAAGGCACCAGTTCCCTCTTTCTTGCTCAGCCATCCTTCTGCATTGCTTCCCTGGTGCAGCAGCCCTAAAACCCAGATCTGATCCAGTACTGAAACCCCCTGTCTCTGGCTGCTCTGCACAGGAGAGCTCCCAGGCATTGACACTGCCCAGGCCCCTCTGCCCATCTTGCCTTCACAGACAAACGGCGTGCTCCTGGCTCCACCTCGCAATGACCATTTGTTTGGTGGATACCTGTCAGGCCCACATCCCCTCTGACACATCCTGGGCTTGAATTAAGCTCCAACTAGAGGCCACCTTCCAAAGCCTGTCCAAAATTGACCTGTGACCTGCCTGGCCCATATATGCTGGTGCCCCAGGACCTGCCTTTCCAAGCAGGCTTCATAAGTGGGTGAAAGGCCCCCTGGCTCACTGGATACGAGGGAGCTCCACTGCCACTGGCCTCCCCTCTGTGGGGACCCTGCCTCTGTCCCCACAACCCTGGCAGCCTGGGAATACACTAAAACAGGATTTCTAAGGCACTTAGCTATTCCGGCCCCTAATGGGCGCTTATTTTCTCTGAACCCCTGCGATGCAGGACCTGCTAACCATCCTCTCCATGGAGCTGCCTTACCTAGCTCCTCAATGCCATGAATGCTGCAAAGGCTATCCTGACAACACTTGGGGGTGTCCCCTCACTGGCCCACCCAGACAGCTGAGCTCCCTTTCCTCACCACCTACACCTGCTCCTCCAGCCACTCCTCTCCAGGCCCGGGCCTAAAGCCCATGCTGGAAAGAAGCCCCAAACTTCCTGTCTACTCCCTTTCATACTCCCGTAAACTGCTCTGTGCTGCCACCTTGAGGCATCCAGCAGCCAAAGTCCCCCAGAGCTCTAATACACTCCCTAGCTGGGGGGGAGGGGGGAAAGGGGTACCTAACATGGGAGCATAAGCCCCTCTTTTAAAGGGAGCTTACAAAATGAATAATGTATATAAATACGTTACTGTGGACTATGTGCATTCCACTTAATAAACATTTTTAAATATAATTAAGTAATAGTCTTGCTCTTGCAGGTACTTGTTTTTATCTGTGAACACATTGCTGTTTTTTATTTGGGCTCCCAGTCAGTGACATTTCCCTCTTAAATCCACATGCCTTTCCATTATAACAAATAAAATGAAAATGAAAAAAATGAAATAAATCCTCTCCAGATAAAAAAAAAAAAAAAGAGCGAGCCTGTTTCGGAGGGGTTTTCCCTCTCAGCTAGTGCACATTATTGGTGTCAGGGGCTCAGTAGGTTGTACACTCACCTCTGAGGCCAGAAGACTGGCAGGTTGTCGGTTCTTGCTCCACACAATGCAGTTCGAGTAAAATCCTAATACTGACACTGTAGTGCACCATGAGAGGGATGCTGCACTCCTGAGGTGCCATCTTTCAGATGAGACGTTAAACAGAGGTCCTGTCTGCCTGTTCTGGTGGTTGTTCAGGTGGACGTTAAAGATCCCATGGCACTTCTCAGAAAGAGTAGGGAAAGTGTTTATTGAAGTAAATCATTTTTATTTTTTATTTATTGAAAATATCAAAATTACAAACCTTTGATTCAGAGACTCATTTACAAAGGCTTCACGTAAAGGAGAATTACAAAGTGAGTACAATGCATGTTTACAAAGAGGTTGCATAGCAAAAAGTAGAATACAGAAAGCCAAGAAAGGCACATAGAGAAAACAGTGCAATTACAAGTAAAATTACAAGTCCAGTGTCACATCTTGGGCGGGGAAATCCTAAACACAGGTACACCCTGGGAGGGGAGGTGCTGGAGACCTCAACAGGGGAAAAAGACCTAGGGGTCATGGTAGATGCATGTATGAATAACTCTGAACAGTGCAGAAGAGCAGCTAGCAAAGCAAACAGGATGTTGGGATGCATTGTAAGGAGGATCACCTCTAGGAGCAGGGAAGTGATTCTATCGCTCTACAATGGACTGGTTAGACCACACCTTGAGTATTGTGTACAGTACTGGAGACCACACTTGAAGAGGGACATACAGCTGCTGGAGAGGGTACAGAGGAGGGCAACTAAGTTGATACGAGGACTAGGGGATTTGACGTTTGAGGACAGACTTGAGGAGCTTTGCCTGTTTTCATTGGAGGAGAGGAGAGGAGAGACAGAGGGGACATGATTGAGGTATTCAGGTACCTCAAGGGAATAAATAGGGAAACAAACACAGAGGGGATCTTTAGACTAAAGCAGGGAGGTATCACCAGAGGGCATGGTTTGAAGTTGGAAGGTGGAAGGGAGAGGGGGGAAAATAGGAGGAGGTTTTTCACTAAGAGGGTGGTGGATCCTGGAACACACTGCCTGGTGAGCTGGTTCAGAGATCCACAGTGGAGGGCTTCAAGAGAGGGTGGAACAGACACAGAAACCGGACGTATCGGATGATGGCCTGGCCCTGGGGGGGTGGGGATGGATTATAGGGGTTTCTGGAGCACAAGGGGTTGGGGGCCTTGGTACCCAACTAGGGATCTGAGGTTTGAGCAGACTCAATAGACCGTAAGGCCTAATCTGTTGGAAATTAGTATGTTAGTACGAAATCATATAAGGTTATGTAATAAATGCTGGTTAGGATACAACAAATATCAAGAAAATGGTAGAGGAAAACAATAATGGGGAGAGAGCAGGTCGAGAGGGTGCAAGTAAGGGGAGAGGCAGTCCGAATAGGACCTTGTCACTTAGAGAGGAAGGAGGAGGTGGGACGGTGTAACCAACATGTTAGTTTTAGGGAGGAAGAGGAGTGAGAACTACTGTAGGAGACTGTGGGAGGAGGGGGGGGAGGGATTGCCAGGAGCCCAGTAGGAGAAGGAAGAAAGATAGGGTGAGTGGAGTGAGGGGAGGTAGGGAGTAGGAAAAGAAAAGATAGAGTAGGGGAAAGAAGGGAGATGGAATTAAGAGGAGGATACATACTACAAGAGGGGAAGCAAGGCTAGTGGCAATCACAGCTTTTTAGAGATAGAAGGTGTTGCCGTAGTTTAGTTTTAAATGGGTCTATGTTATCGACTGAGGAAACTTCAGGTGGCAAGTTACTATCATACATCACATAAGGACATAACATCTTAACATATACATAGCACACTTCTCCAGAAACCCACAACAAAATAAAATACCCCAAACCCAAAACCAGCACAGTGACTACTTTTATTGTTGCATATTTTACCAGTTGTTTCTTGTTGTAATCAACCTCCAACTACCCTCTCCCTCAAGATGCACAGTGCAACTTGTTGTTCAGTGTGCCTTCCTCGTGAAAGTTTTCAATAAATAAATAAATAAATAAATAAATAAATAAAACTAAATTTCTATACTAGGGAAGCAGCATTAATGTCTACTTTAACCAACTAACAACATGCTTCCATATAGTTTTCAAGTGCTATATATTCAAATTTTTATTTTTATTTATTTATTTATATTTCAGTCTTTGGTAACCGAGTAAGGCCCACTAGGCACAAGTGCCTGTTTTCAGGGGTGACCTGGGAGCACTAGGCATTTAAGTGACTTGCTCAGAGTCGCACAGTATGCAAGTGAAGGTTGTGAGAATCAAACCCAGGTCTTTTCTGCTGGATGTACCATGCTCATTCACAGCTCGTTACTCTAACTTCTAGGTTATACAAGTGGATACCTATGAATATATATTTTTACTTGGTTTCTAACAAAGGTGAACAATTCTCACTGTGTTAAATACTTTTGTTGCAAGACCAATTGGCATCGCACTTGCCAAATACAATACTTTAATACCCCATATATCACTCTCATCATACTAGGGTGGTATTTACTCCATTGTCCAGTGTATACCCCTAATACAGTATAAAGACTTCATGAGAGATAGTCTGGAATTCTACACATTTCAAACAGGTTGCCAAGAGATTCCAAAACATAATAATATATGGACATGTAAAGAATAAAGGATCCTGCATTTCTAGGATTAAATTACATGTGTCACTTGGACAGTATCTCTCTGTGAGTGCTATGTTTATGGTTATTACAGACTCCTGTCCTGCCATGGCTTGTGAGCCACACAACATCCCACATATTTTTGGGTATTCATGGTTCAACCAATTGGTGCAATATATCAGAGTCCGTCCTGTTCATACCACTCGGGAACTATGCTGGTGTCACTATGTGTGAATCTAGAATAAGGTTTTACATTACTTTCCCAGATAGTGTACTACACTGCTGCATTGTAATTTCCCACAATTGAATTTTAGTCAAAACTGAAGTGACATACTTCGGAGTTCTTTCTTTCCCGAATTTAGTATGAAAGTGTCATTTCTGAACTGCCCACAGTGGGGAATATAGGAGTAAACCATACTTTCATCCAAATAACCCAATTTCTAGTTGCATTCTGCAGTAGTAATCCCAAATTCGCTGTCCAAACAATTGTATGGTAAAATAATACAGGATTTACCATGCCCATACCACCCTTGTTAATGGGCAAATAAGTTACCTGCCTGTGTTTGGGGTTAAGTCTACTCCCCCAGATGGCCTGAAAAAAACAGACTAAAAATCTTGGTTTCCAACTCCTGAAGGGGAGGGAAGACATAACTCAGATGCAGACATATTGGAATGATTATAGTTTTTACAAGTTTTTACTAAGGAAACTTTTTTAAGTTTTCAACTTTACGTAGATTTCCACATACCATTTCTTTCCCCATCTAACAATTTGTTTTTCCAATTAGTTTGAGCCACATCAGCAGCCCAAAACTTTATCCTTAAAATATCTACTTCCACACCTATTGGAATCTCAAATACTTGGACCAAATCGAGCTGATGGACTTGACCAATACGAACAGCTTTACTTTTCCCAATGTTAACTTTGCTCCTGCCAGTTGTGAATAATTTTGTATAATAGTCATTGTCTCTGTACATGATTGGGTATCTTCCAAAAACAAAGATAAATCATCTGCATAAGCAGAAATTTTAAGCGGTGGGACCTCCTTGAAGAGTGCCAGTTCTTGAATCTGGGGTGTTTGATTTATTTTCAGTATCAGGGTACTAATACAAAACATATAAAGTAATGGACTTGGGGCATCCCTGCCTGACCCCGCTTGCAATATTAACCTTCTGGCCTACATACCCATTTAGGAATAAATGGAAGTTAGCTTTTTGGTATAATAGGCCTATCCATGTAATAAACAGTGGTGGCATCCCATGGAATGATAAGACCTTAAATAAGTATTCATGAGGGACCCAGTCAAATGATTTTTACTGATCTAATGAAACCACCAAGCCTTGCAATATGTCTAAATGGCTACTTTCAAACGCTTCTTAGTTGTAATAAATTATCTTTCATGCCCTCCCCGGTAATCTGCAAGTCTGATTTTGGGCTATGACTTTAATAGCCACAGTAGCTGAACGCTGTCGAAGAATGTGGGTCAGTAGTTTCAAATCAGAATTTAGTAAGGAAATTGGTCTCCAATTATGGATATCAAGTTCTTCTCCCCTTTAATATAACAGAATAAGAAAAGCTTTCATCAGGTTCTCTGATAGCTGCAATATATAATTACGAACTACCGACAGAAGTGGTGCCACTATATCCATGAAAGTGTGATAAAATCCAGCACTAATGCCATCCTGCCCCGGAGCCTCCTCTGGCCTTAATTTCTGAATCATGGTGGTAACTTCCTCACTAGTAGTATTTTATGACAAACCTGTCTGCTCTTGTGGCTCTAAAACCTCCCTTTGGTGTAAAAAGGTCTTCAACTCCCCTTCCCCTCTCAAGTGTTCTCCGAATTACTTCCTTAGTTTTTCCTCGATGGTTCTCATCATATTGGGCACACCTGCACGTTATGCCCTGTGGGTCTTTCATGGCAGAAAAGTGCTTCTTGGCAACCTGATCTTTGCAACCTTTGTAAAGATCCTTTGAAACTTTAGTACCACGTAGGACGTAGGCCTGTTCTGGTTGTAAAGTTTTAGCCCTACCACACAGGAAGGATTTAACTTCCTTCTTGAGTTGAGCAATCTGCTGGGTATACAGTTGTTTTCTGTGTGTTGCAAAGAAATTAACCAAAATAACTGAGACCTTAATTTAAAAAAGTAAAATAATCATTTGTACCTTTAGTCTTTCCAATTTTCTGAAAAAATGTATGTAAATAAATTTTAGTGTCATCCCACCACTCAGACAGATTATCATAGAATATCCCCCACAGTAGCCCTAGCTTTCAAAATTTCTTTAGTTTTTGTTTTAATGGCTGGATCTTTTAATACCGTAGTATTTAGATGCCAGTAACCAGGCCCTAACTTGGAATCTTGAAAGCCACGCACTGTGACTATTAGTTCAGAGTGATCTGAAGTAGCAGTGGGTTGTATTACTGCTTCTGAAATCTTCCAACTATTGGAAACAAAGATGAAATATATTCTGGAGGATAACCTCCATGATATGTATGGCCCCCTGTCTTATGTAAAACCTTATATGCATCTTGTATCCCTGCTATGGACGTGATTTGTAACAGTACATTTGAGTCACAGAAACGTTTAGGGACTGCCCCTGTTTTATCACCCAACTATAAAGGACAATTAAAATCTTTCATTTTATAACTTTTGTTGACGAGTGTAAATGTGGTTGTAGTTGCCGGAAAAGAGTCACCCTAGTATGTTTAGTCTTTGAGGCATAAATGGTTCCTGCCTGAAGAATTTGTCCTTGGCCCTAAATGTCCACCAGGAGTGCCCACCCTGGTTCATTATCTAGTAACATAGAAACATAGACTTTGATGGCAGATAAGGACCACTTGGCTCACCTAGTCTCCCCATTTCCCTACCGACAGAATAAGCTGCAGATCCTAGTTAACCAACAGCCTATTTCTTCCTACCCCCCACAAGAATTGCCTTATGTCTTTCCCATGCATTCTTGAATTCTCCCACAGTTTTAGACCCCACAACCACCTCAGGAAGGCTGTTACATGCGTCCACCACCCTCTCTGTGAAAAAATACTTTGTCACATTGCCCCTGAGCTGTCCCCCCTCTATCTTCAAATTGTGTCCCCTTGTTCTTGCACATCTCTTTTTCTGAAAGATGCTACCCTCTTGGACTTTGTTGATTCCACTGAGGTACTTAAAAGTTTCTATCATGTCCCCCCTCTCCCTCCTTTCCTCAAAGGTATATGTACTAAGCTCCTTTAGTCTCTCCTCGTATGGCTTCTCTTGCAGACCCTGCACCATTTTAGTTGCCCTCCTCTGGACCACCTCCATCCTGTCCATGTCCTTGCGGAGATGGGGTCTCCAGAACTGGATGCAGTATTCCAGATGGGGTCTCACCAACTGTCTGTACAGACAGATAACAACTTCTTGTTTTCTGCTGGTGATGCCTCTCCCTATACATCCCAGTATCCCCCAGCCCTCCCTACTGCCTTCTCACATTGCTTGCCAACCTTAAGGTCATCTGATATGATTACCCCAGGTCTCTTTCCATTTTTGTTGTTGTTACTACCCCCCCCAACTGTGTAATCTTCCCCTGGGTTTTTGTTTCCCAGGTGCATTATTTTGCACTTCTTTGCATTGAATCCAAGCTGCCATACTTCTGACCATTCCTTCAACCTTGCCAAGTTCTCATCCTTTTCACGTCTCCTTGTGTATCAGCCCTGTTGCAGGTCTTTGTGTCATCTGCAAAGAGGCATACTTTTCCTTCCAGTCCCTCTGCAATGTCACTTATAAAGACATTAAAAAGGACTGGACCCAGTACTGAACCCTACAGTACCCCACCAGTAACACCCCTTTCTTCAGAGTTAACTCTGTTTACAATTAACTTCTGTGTCCTGTTGTCCAGCCACTTTTTTACCCAGGCTACCACCCTGGGACCCACTCCTAAGCTGGCTAATTTGTTTAGTAATCTTTTGTGTGGGACTGTGTCAAATGCCTTGCTAAAGTCTAGGTAGGCCATGTCCACAGCCCTCCCTGGTCTACTACTTTGGTCACCCAGTCAAAGAAATCAATTAGATTCGTCTGACATGACCTTCCTGCTGAACCCATGCTGCCTTGGGTCCCAGCCCCACTGGCCTCTAGGTACTCAACAGTTCTTCCTTCAGAGTGATTCCCTTCTAACAGAATTGGCTATCCTTTCCTCGGTTTGGGCCTTTGCTATTCTGACTGCCTTCCCCGCTTCCTTCTGCTTTGACTAGTACAGTTCTCTGTTCTCCACCTTCTGTGTTTCCTTATACTTCCTGAATGCTATCTTTTTCTCCTTAACTTTCCCCGCCACCGCTTTTGAGAACCATAGTGTTTTTTTCTTTCCTTTTGATTTGTTTATTTGCTTCACACAAAGGCTTGTTGCCTCTGTGATGGCGATTTTGATGTTTCCCCATTGTTCCTCCACCCCTCCTTCTTGCCTGTTTGTTAGTTCTTTTCTGAAGCACTCTCCCATTTTTACAAAGTCAGCCCTCCTAAAGGCCAGTACCCTCACTTTTGTATGGCTTGACTCTGCGGCTGTGTTTATCGTGAACCACACTGTTTTGTGGTCATTTGTTCCCAGATGGCTACACACTTCTAGATCTGAGATCCTCTCTCTGTCTCCATTTGAGAGAACCATGTCTAAGATTCTTCCCTCCCCGGTGGGTTTCAACACTAGCTGCTTGAGGCATGCCCCCTGTAGGACATCAAGAAAGACACTGCTCTTGAATGTGGCTGCAGCAAAGGTGCTTTCCAGTTAACACCTGGCATATTCAGATTCCCCATCAACAATATCTCCCCTTTTTTGCCATCTTAAAGATGCCTTCTATCATTTCCTTGTCCATTTCCTCCCCCTGAGACTGGGGTCTGTATACAACCCCGGTGCAGACTGTGGTGCCATTTCCGGTCTCCAGGGTGATCCACAGTGCCTCTTCTCCTCCCTGTTTACCCTTTAGTACCATTGCTTTGATCCCTTCCCTTATGTAGAGAGATACTTCTCCTCCTCCTCCCCTTTTACCCTCCCTGTCCCTCCTGTATATTGTGTACCCTGGTATGTTGACATCCCAGTCATGGTTCTCTGTGTGCCATGTTTCTGTGACTGGTACAATATCCAGGCATCCCTTTTCCATCAAGGCCACCATTTCAGGGAGATGGTTACCTAGACTATGGACTTTGGTACTCATTACACTCCATTTTTTGCTGGCCTTACCTTTTTTTGCACTATCCCTGTCCTTACTGTCTTCAGGTTTTTCTCAATTTACCCTAGGTGTCAGCATGGCTCAGTTGGTAGCACATCTGCCTCTGGACCAGAAGCTCATGAGTTCTGGTCCCACACCGGGATTGGGCTTGCACTTGCACTTAAAAAATTGCTGCCATCCCAGTGCAGTATTAGGGGGGTGCTGTACTGCCGGGGTGTGCCATCCTTCAGATGAGATGTTAAACTGAGGTCCCTTCTACCCATCCTGGTGTTGTTCTGGTGGGTGTCCGGGTTGGAAGTAAAAGAACCCAGAACACTCTTTGCAAAGAGTAGGGGACATTCCCAGTGTCCTGGCCAACATTCCCCTTCCCATAAACTGGTTCATGCAATTATCCAGGCTATATGTAGGTGATGATGTGCAATATGGCCACCACTACACATTCAGTCACTTCACTACCAGTCTAGCATTGCTTGTAAAACACTTTGGGATACACTGTGTATGAAAAGCACTATATAAATGCTGATTCTTCTTCTTCTTCTACCCCTGCCCTTCTCCCTATCGACTTCTTTATCTTGGTGTTTACCTCACTAACTACCCTGATTTTTTTTGGGAGGGGAAACTATGACTTCCCTCCTCCTTTTCAGTGCCCCCCCCAGCTAGTTTAAATGGTTGCCAATGAAGCATTTAAACCTATCACCTAGGATCCTGGTTCCCCTCCTGGATGGATGCAGTCCATCGTGCCATTATAGGGCTGCATCCCTCCAGGTGGATCCCCACTCTCTAAAACCCTAAGCTCTGCACCAGTTTTTCAACTACTGATTCAATGGCCTATGCAGCCAGTATAGTGTTATGCTTGTGCCACTGTGTTACTTAGGTTTTGGCTGATCACACTCTCTATTCCAGAGGAATTACCACCCTGTAGGGGGTACCAAAGGTAAGGAACCCTCTAGAGGGTTCCACCCCTAGAGGTGACACGGGATGATTCCCTTGGCTAAAGGTACCTTAGGAAAGATCCCAAGGAGAGAGGCACTGCTGCTGGAGGAGGAAGGGAGGATGGCAGGGCAAAGAAAAAGTGCTTCAGAAGGAGGCTGAAGGGAACTGCTTATATAGCTCAGGAAGTTGGAGTGTCTGGCTGCTGGTCCATCGAACCATAGGCGTAGCCTTCCAATTCAATGGCCTACACAGCTAGTATAGTGTTATGCTTCTGCAACTGTGTTACTTAGGTTTTGTCTGTTCGCACTCTCTATTCCAGAGGAATTACCACCTTGTAGAAGTACCAAAGGCAAGGAACCCGCTAGAGGGTTCCACCCCTAGAGGTGCCACTGGACGATTCCCTTGGCTAAAGGTACCTTAGGAAGGATCCTCCAAAAAGAAAGTAGTAGTATGAAGCATATAAGCAATCAGTAGTTGTGAGACATAGTACTAGATAAAGCATCAGGCAGCTTGATATCATAATGGGATGCACAGATTAACAATGGCATAAGTTTGATTGGTTGCAAGAGAATGAGGGGACCTCCTAAGGAGAGAGGGAATGGCAATAGCGATACCATCCCCCCTCCATCCAACAACAGATCCTGCCTACAGAACTAGGGAACACTATGCTAACTAACAGTTCACTGGCCTACGCAGCCAGTATAGTGTTATGCTTGTGCAACTGTGTTAGTTTGGTTTGGGCTGTTCGCACTCTCTATTCCAGAGGAATTACCACCCTGTAGGAGTACGAAGGCAAGGAACCCTTGGAGAGGGTTCCACCCCTAGAGGTGCAACAGGATGCTTCCCATGGCTAAAGGTACCTTAGGAATCCCCCAAAGGAGAGAGTGCTGCCACTGGAGGAGGAGGAGGAGAGGATGGTGGGGCAAAGAAAAAATGCTTCACAGTGAGGCTTAGAGGAACTGCTTATATAGCTTATATCCATGACGCCTTGGACCAAGGACTTTGTGGGGGGGCCATTTTCATTGACCTGACTAAGCCCTTTGATACAGTTAACCACCCCCTACTACTCAGACAACTAACTGATCTTGGGCTCCCCAATGATGCACTGCCCTGGTTTGCTAGCTACCTTGGGGAGACAGTTCAAAGTGTTAAAATTGCTGGAGTCTCCTCAGTTGAAAAGCCAGTCCTCTCAGGTGTCCCTCAGGGGTCAATACTGGGCCCATTACTCTTTTCTCTCTTCCTAAACAACCTTCCTGGCATCTGCCAACAGAGGATACTACTCCTCTACTCAGATGATGCGGTCCTCTTCTCTAGCAACCGGGACTTTAACCTACTTGAGAGACAGCTGCAACATGATTTCAGCCTGGTGGAAAAATGGTTTGGCTCTTACAAACTTGTCATGGACTATAGTAAAACTAAGGTCATGTCTTTCTGCAATGCATGTAGCAAGTATAAACCTGTACCCCTCATCATCAAGAATCAATATGGGACCTCACTTGATCAAGTTCATGAGTTCAAATACCTCGGTATCTCCCTGGACAGCTCATTCTCCTACTCCCAGCACATTAGGAAGGTTGCAAAGTCTGTCAACATATGCCTTGGCCTGCTTCACAAGTACAAACACTGCATGACTTCTGAAGCCCTTAGACTGGCTATCCACAGCTCTGTTACCTCCATTGTCGACTACAGTCTAGTCATCTATGGCTCTGCCTCCGCTACTGCCCTTAGGAGGATATCTGTGACACTTAACAAGGCCTGTAGACTTCTCACCGGGGCTGAACACCTAATGCACACCTGTGACCTTTATGTCAAGGCTGGATGGCTACCTCTGATAAGCAGAAAACAATACCAGACCTGTCTTCTTGCCAAAAAAGTTCTTCTCGGACTTATGCCTCCAATTGTGGCGAGACTCCTTACTACCAACAGCAGCACCCTGCCAACATGCAGTTCTCAATTCCAGATGTTCCAGGTCCCCTGGCGCCGGACCTCACTGGGTCAGAGATCCTTCATGCACAGGGCTCCTCAGTGGTTCAATACCCTTAACAAAGAAACTCTTGCTGCTGCAACGCTAAGGCCCTTTAAAAGGTAACTGCATCTATTCCTCCCCTCTACCTCACACTGTGACTGCCTCCCCTAAGCCATCGTCATCACCCTCTACCCTAGTTGGAACTTTTATCAGCCATCGCAGCATTGCATTTGTGGCACCAGCCCCTCCCCTCTCACTTTGCCCCCCATCCACTCATCCCTCTCTATCGACTCATTCATACTATTGGCCATTGGCCCCTGTCCCCCTCGCTCTTCTCATCCCTGTCTGACAATGGCACCTTCCAGCCGGCTTCCTCCTGACTCCTTCCTACCAAGTATACTGTTCCACCATGAATTCTGATAGAAGCTAGCTAGTGTTGGTCTACTTCAACATATTGACTGAACTATTTATGAACAAGTAATCTGTATGTTATGACTGTTACCATTGTTTACTATTGTTGTATGTTACCCCCCCATCCTCTGACGTGGAACCTTTGTAACCGAGTAGTTCCTGCTCAAAGGTACTTGTAATCCTAGAGTTTAATAAATAAATAAATAAATAAATAAATGAAATAAATACTCACGATACCCAAGACTGGACACAGGCTGGACGAAAATCGAGACTGCAGGTGGTTGAACTGGAATGCCAGGAGAAGCAGGGTCCACATTAGTCACAGAGGTGTCGTTCCTGTTCAGGCGTGGAGCAGGGGGCTGATTCCCAGGCAGGTCTCTCATCGATGGCTTCTCTGTGCAGTGGGTAGTCTGGCTGGGCCAGTCTGGCAAGGCCCAGATCGCATGGAGACAAATTCGGATGCAGTCCATTTTGGGCTGGATATAGCTTCCAGCAAGCAGAACACAGTTCACACAGTGGGGGACTAACTCACAAACCACTAGCAGCTAATAGCACATTTACATGTAAGGGTATTCTACTGTACCAGGCAAAGCGCTCCCCGGTCACAATCGCAAAGTCTTTGCACACACCGGGAGCTTAGGGGTAGCTGGAACTCCTGAAAAGCCGATCGCATTCAACAAAATCTTCGGTCTTCTTCAGGTTGAGCCTGGCCCACTTCAGTATCTTACTTTAGTCACACAAACTTGGATTTAGTCCAAAATAATTCTCTTCTCTTCCTCTCAGGAGCAGCACACCGACATGCAGGCAAAAAACTTAGCCTTTTCACAGTTTTCCCATGCGAATCCACTCAGGATTGCTACCCCAAATCACTTCAGCTCCTCTCATTTCACTTCCCAGCTCAGAACTAACTGAAAACTGCAAGCAGCTCAGGACTTCCCCAAGATCCAAAAGATTTGGTTGGCTGATTTGGCTGTTAGTCAAAGCAAGAGCTCCCCCTTCAGTTGCAAAAAAGGCACAAAAAGTTCAAACCACAGTTCCTACAGATTTTGAATTCAGACAGCTCCTGTAGTCCGGCTACATTTTAGGTCTCACCAGAACTGATTGGTCCAATTTGCAGTCCAGGACCAAGATAGTGGAGACAAACAAAACAGTCCTTGCTACAGAGAAAGCAGGTTAGACAAACTACATTATCATTATCACTCTAAATGATTTTCAGTAAATAGTTACATCTTTCAACAGAGCTCTGTCTCAGATTACTTAGGCTGCAATTAGGCAGCTCTTAAAGAGACAGTACACAGAGGCTATACAGGCTCTGGTAATCACATTTAAACTGCTAAAACGCAGGACACCAGCCTGGCAGTGAGCATTTAGGCAAGCTCAAGGAAGACTTTTTGGGAACCCCCATTTGTAGGGGGGTTACACCCTTCCCTGCCTGGGAAAACTTGGTGTCCACGTCGTCTGTACCATCATAACATTGAAAATGCAACATATACAAGACATTTATACCATTAGCATGCTATACAAGTACTATCTGATTCATCAATTGGCATAACTTGTCACTTTACTATACATTTCAATGTACTCCACTATCTAATTTCCATTTTGACAATACAGTATGCATATTTCACACAGGTAAATTGAACATTACTATACAGAATCATTTAATAACTTCTTGTACTCTAAACAATGCAAGAGAGGGCCCTTCCCTATCAGCTAACTTGGGGCTGGATGGGGCAGGGGCACCATGGTGAGAGGGCAAAACAAGTAACCTGGAATGGGCCATCATGCTCAATTTGGGCAGTGAGCTCTGAGAGACAATAAACACCTTTGTGGACTACATTGAGAGGCAAATCCACTGGCCTCCCGGGGGAATCGTAACTGAAGCACACCACTGGCTTGACAGCTCGGCCAGTCTTTCTGGGGTGAACAACCACAGCCTCTGTACTTTCAGCAATGGTCTTGGAGCTTTCATCACTTGTGAGGGGTGCCTCTGCATAAAGGGGAATGTCCCAGCTGGGAGCACTGTCAGCCCCTTGCTCTGTAGTCTCTGTTTCTACAACACTTGGCTCATTTTGAAGACACTCTGGCACTGGAGTGGGGTTGTCAGCACTCTCATAATGTTCCTCAAGTTCTGGCATGTCACCAGAAAGACTCGTACCATCAGCCTCTCCTTCAGGCAAATCATACAGTTCCACGATACACAAAGACTCAGCATCCTCAGACGTGATACTTTGCACTTCACCTTCAGGGAGCATTGACTCCAAGGATGATGCCGGGGCGTTAGGCAGTCCAGAAGGCCCAGCTTCACCCCCATAATTCAACATAGGATTTCCACGAAACAACTGACTCAGTTCATATGAGGGGTAATAGGCATTATCACACTCAATGTCATCCAAGTTAGACTGGCAGTCACTATCATTCTGGGCCTGCTGCAGGAGAAGTCTTAAATTGGCAACCACGGGGGCAGGCTGACTCTTTTTCTTTCTTGCAGCAGCATGAGTCACTGGTCCAGGGGAATCAATCTCAGTGGGTTCAGCCTCAATTATAACTTGACCAATAGGTAGCAAGTGGTTACGGTGCATGGTCTTGACAGCTTTGGAGTTATTCTCTGGGCGCACTTTGTACACTGGCAAATCATCCAACTTTCCAAGTATGACATGGGGAAGATGGTGCCATCGATCAGCAATTTTGTGTTTACCATGCAATCCTAAATTTCTCAACAACACACGGTGTCCAGGCCTAAGCTTTTGAGCCTTTACTTTTCTATCATGTCTCTCTTTGTTGGATAGATTTCTTTTGGCAGCCATTGTCTGGGCGAGTTGATAGGCATGGTTCAATTGAGCTTTCAGTTTTTGTACATATTGCAGGTAATCTTTGGCTCGGACCCCATCGGGAGAAACCCTAAAACAGATATCAACAGGCAGCCGGGCCTCTCTCCCAAACATGAGGCGGTAGGAAGAGTACCCAGTAGCGTCATTCTTCATGCAGTTGTATACGTGTACCAAGGTGCTACTCTGCTGGCTCCATTTATGCTTATCTTTTGGGTGGAGGGTGCCTAGCATGTCTAGCAGGGTGCGGTTAAAATGTTCTGGTTGAGGATCCCCCTGCGGGTGATAAGGGGTGGTTCTTGACTTTCGCACCCCCATAGAGAAAGCATTTCTTTGATTAGCTGACTCTCAAGGTCCTGGCCCTGATCAGAGTGGATTCGCTGGGGGGGTCTCATAGTGGACGAAGACATTTTCCACTAGCACCTTGGCCACAGTAGTTGCTTTTTGATCTTTGGTGGGAAAAGCTTGTGCATACCGTGTGAAATGGTCTGTAACCACTAACACATTGCCAGTGTTTCTCTGATCAGGCTCTAAACTCAAGAAGTCTATGCAGACTAGTTCCACTGGGGTGTTGGTAGTAATGTTGACAAGGGGGGCAGCCCTCTGAGGCAGGGCTTTTCTCTGCAGGCAGCGACTACAAATCCTTACATGGTGCTCAACATCGGCCCCCATCTTGGGCCAGTAGAATCGAGATCGTACTAGGTCAACGGTCCAGTTGATACCGAGGTGGCTCATATGATTGTGGAGGGACCTCAGTACCAAATATTTGAAGGCTGTGGGCAGGACCAATTGTTTCTTGTCTATTTGGCCATCTGATCTACTGTGTCTCTATACAACAACTGATTAAGCAGCTTCAACCTGGGGCCTTCTTTAAACAGTAATGTGGTTCGCAGATCAGAGGAACGCAACTTGGACACATCTTTTCCTGCATGAAGGGCATCAAGTGCTGGCTGAATCATAGGATCTCGGGATTGTGCCCATTGAATGCTGTCATTGTCAAACTGAGGTAGTGCACTAATATCTAGAGCAGAAAAGTGGCAATATGCAGCCGGTATGCAGGTGTCAGAGGGGCCCAAGCAATCTGCTAAGCAGTCTGCTGTGTCCGTAGACATCTGTTCATTTCTATCAAACTTTTGGCACAATGCTCGGATGTCAGGTTCAGACAGCCTGACCCAGTCGTTCTTGGAAATGGGCCTCTGGGGTAGGGCGTCAGCATCAATATGATTCAGGCCCAGTCTATATTCAACAGCATAATCATATGTTGACGATACAGAAAGCCACCGGTGCCCCATGGCGTCTAACTTAGCTGAAGTCTGTACATAGGTCAATGGGTTATTGTCAGTCCTCACCAATATTTTCTCCCCATAGAGGTAATCATGAAATTGGTCGACAATGGCCCATTTTAATGCAAGGAACTCCAACTTGTGCACAGGGTAGTTTCGCTCAGACAGGGTCAAGCTCCTACTGGCGAATGCCACTGGTCTCAAACCATCCTCAAGGTCTTGATACAGTACAGCTCCTAGACCCTGCAGACTGGCATAATATGCAGCACATAGGGTTTGGTGGGATCAGCATAAGTGAGGATGGGGCATGGGTGAGCTGGTATATGACTTCGTGGAAAGCTGCTTCACAGTCAGTTGTCCAACGGGACCCAAAAAGTTCACCTGGGCAGAAATATGCTTTGTCTGGTTCTTTGATGGCCCCTTTTTTGTATTTTCAATTGGTAGGAGGGTAACCCTGGGTAAGATTCAAGAGTGGCCGAATCACTTTGAAATAGTCCTTTGTGAACCGGCGGTAGTAGCCACAGAATCCCAGGAAATGTTTTAGTTCTTTCAAATTGTGGGGGTGGGGCCAAGTAGTCAAGGCTTCAACTTTACTATCAGTCTCTATCCCCTCTGTAGACACTATGTGCCCCACATACTTCACAGAGGTTTGGAAAATCTGGCACTTGTCATTGGACAGCTTGAGGCCGAAATCTTCCAGTTGGTCTAGTACTTTGAACAGTCGCCTCTCGTGTTCCTCTAGGGAGCTGCCAAACACAATGACATCATCCAAGTACATCAGGCATTTCAGCAAATTCATGTCTCCCACCACTCGTTCCATCAGTTGCTGGAAGGTGGCTGAGGCGCCCGATATCCCCTGTGGCATTCTCAAGAATTTGTAGAGCCCTAAAAGACAGATGAAGGCTGTCTTCTCATAGTCCTCCGGAGCCATCAGAATCTGGTAATATCCACTGCGAAGATCCAACACCGAGAACCATTTGCTCTCATTCAAACAATCCAGAGCATCTTGTATATGGGGCATGGTGTATTGATCAGGGATGGTCCGCCTGATGAGGGTCCGATAATCCACACACATTCATACTGTTCCATTCTTCTTATGCACAACCACAATGGGAGAAGCATATGGGCTCCTGGATTCTTGCATCACACCAGCTGTGAGCATTTCCTGCAAGTGTCTTCTCACATCGTCTATGTCTGCAGGGGCTAGGCGTTGAGATCTCTTTCAAAATGGCCGTTCATCATGCAGGCGTATGTGATGCTCCGCACCCTGGACACATGCCACATTGCATTCCTTCAACAAAAACCCTTGATCTCTCTCTCTTGGCAAGTTTCTGGCTAATTCTAGTCTTCCATTCAGCTGGCAATGGGGAGTCACCAAAATCAAATAAGTCGGGAGTCACTCTATCTGTCTTGCCAGGGGGTTTGTTGCTGGGCAACACTGCAGTGTCTGTGCAGTGTACCATAGCTAGGGTGCATCCTCTGTTCACCCGGATCTCCTGATCTGACACATTATGAATCTGGACCATCACTCATCATGCATAGGCACGAGCACGAGCTGGCAAGATGCTGGGCTTAACCAGTAATCCTTCCGGCAATTTTCCATTGCCTGGCATGTTCAACATCAGTATTTTGTTCTTGACATGTTTGCGGAGGTGGACCTCCCTTTGAACGGTACACTGGGCGTTAGGGGCCAGTACCATTGAATTGGGATCCTTCTTCCACATGACCCCTACCGGTTCATCTTGGTCCACTTCCTTGGGTTTCTGTTGCAGATCACAGGCCCTCTTGATCAGAGCGGTAATTCTTAGGGTCCTCCCAGTCCGTCGCCCTTGTTTCTCACGACAGAGTTGTGCCAGTCTCTCAAACATATGGGCGTTGGTCCCAATTAACAAGGGAACCCCATCATACAGTCCAGTAGGGGGACACACTAATGCCAGTGTCTCAATTTGCTCCTCTACACCAGTTACAGCTGCAGGAAATGACAACCAGAGATGGACATATCCTAGGTAGGGATAAGACTTGTCGCTCAGCCCCCACTCATGTAGGCCTTCCAGGGGTTATAAAGTCACAGCAGATAAGTGTTTGTCATACTAGTCCTTAAATGCAGTGGTCACTTGTGACCCACTGTCCAGCACAGCCAGAGTAGGAATACCATTCACAGCTATGGTAGTCTCCATTGAAGGGCCCACTATTTTGGACCAATCTGGAAGGACAGCAGCAGGACCCTGGACAGATCTCTCCTTGAAGCATGTATACAACTTTATCTAGGTCTTTTGTGGACCAGCATTCTCTCTTCATGTGTCCATCCTTCCCACAATTATGGCAAAATATGTTTTCTTGGATTTGGGGTTGCCGAGGCATCACACTGGGAGCTGGGGTGGTGGTACTACCAACTGAAAACCTTGGTGCCATCTCAGTCTGCGGTGTGGTGAACATTTGGAGACATCTCATCAATTCTCTTACTTTCATAGTCAAGACATCGAGTTTTGAGCTGCTGTCAGCAGGAGATGCCTGGGTGGACACCCCCCCCCCCACAGCAGATGCAGTTGGATAAGGGTCGGTGCCTATACTTGCAGGAGTGGCCTTCATAAAGAGACATTTTTTTGTTTCCCTGAACTCTCTCAGCAGTTCATCCCATGGCAGCACACCTTCATTGTCCCCACTGTGGAAGGGCCTTCCAATGCCGTGATTACTTAGGCTGCACTCACTCTAGAATTACAATCCCCCTCTTCATCTTCCACCTCCTGGAGTTCTTTTATCAAATCACAATAGTCCGGTGGGTTACCCCTTCTATCTGGGAGCCTTAATTGAAGGAGCTGCAATTCAGAATGCTTTGCATGTTGCAGTATGTGCCCCAACCTCACATGGTTTAAGTCACTGGTGGCTACCCCATCTTTTTGGTAAGTCGTCTGCAGTGCTCTTTCCAGATGAGCAACATATGCAGACAAGCTTTCCCCTGGCCATTGTTTTGTACCTCAAAATTTCCACATCAAGTTCTACCCTGACTCAATGCTTCCAAAATTGCCTTCGAGTGCAGATAGGTACTTCTGGGTAGATGCATCAGGATTTGTGGACCTCAGAAATTTAATGGCCTCTAGGGTGGGACCCCTCAAACTTTCTATGATCCTTTTCCATTTCTCAGCCTCTGCACACTGCCATTCAGGTACCACAGGGGCAATACAAGCTATCCAAGGTCTCCCAATCATCCTCCCCTTGGAGGGTGGGGAGGGTGCCGGAGAAGATTCTCAACCTTCTTCGGTAAGAGTCGTGACTAATGGCAGATACAGACATAGGAGTCAGCATTGGCATGGGCACAGAAGGAGGGGCAATAATGGGTGCTGAAGCGGGAGAGGGTGTTGGGGGAGGAACACCCCTAGGTGGCAGGAATAGTTTCTTTAAGTTTTCCACAGTTTTTCCTTCTTCCAGCAACAACTTAGCAAATTTCTCCTTAAAAGTCTCAGATAGTTTGGGGGGGGGCTCTTTTTACTGTCTTTATTTATCACTCTCCAGGCAGTGAGAGCTCCTTCGGGGGTGACAGTCCGTGGCACTTTGGAACTGTCTACTGGGTCCTTACACTCTACTAATGCCATGAAACTTTGGGAGAGCAGATTAGCCTGTCGACCCACACCACAGGGTTTTGTAAACATTTAGCCTTGGAAAGTACTCCCTCTACAGTGTCCTTATTGGTACCCAGGGGAATATCCAGGATAAGTACAGCATTTTGGGGTCGATCTCCTGCCCAGTACACCACCCCACCAACTGGTGTACAGCCACTTCTGTTGGGGTAGCCATTTATTTTTAACAGCAATTCACAAATTTGGTCACTAGGGGACGCTAATCCCAGCAGTGAGCTTTCAAGATGTAACCCCTATGTGGCACTATCCCTAGGGCTAATACCTCTGCCTGCTTAGCTAGTAGCAAGTTAAGGGGCCTGAGTTCTGAAACATGTGCTTCCACCCAGAGGTCAGGGTTGGTAGTGGTCAAGCTAACCTGGGCACAGCCCTCCGGGACTCTGTAATCCCCCTCTTTCCCCTCTAGTGGCCTGAACACTGTACAATAATCACTTTCACAATACCCTTGGTATACCACACAAGTACCCACACTGTTTGCACTTATCACCAGGGCTGGTTCCTCTGGCTTGACCCTGGGGACCCCCTGTAAAACAAGGTTATGCACAGCAAATAGCAACAGTACAGTACTTTGAGCACAAACTGGAACCGCAGTCAGATTACATGCAGAAAAAGTTAGATCTGATTTATTCAGGGGACTTGAACAAGCGAGTGGCAAAATCAGGTCAATTAGCTTAAAGATTATATCAGTCAAGCAGTTATGAATGCGCTTTGTGTCCCCACACACAGTTCACCTCTGGGTACCCAGGTGGAGAAGAGATGGGCTAGCCAGGACCGATGCCCCGGGTTGCAGCTGGCTGGGGCCCTGTGATGGAAAACACAACATGTACAGTACACAATATTTGTAATCTGGAGCCAGAGGGCTCAGTTTGTAAAGGAAATGAAACAACAAGACAATCAGATGACACACTCAGATTAAGCTGTTGTTGCAGGGAGCGACCCTGGTATTTACCTACAATACCCAAGACTGGACACAGGCTGGATGAAAATCGAGACTGCAGGTGGTTGATCTGGAATACCAGGAGAAGCAGGGCCCACATGAGTCACAGAGGCGTCATTCCTGTTCAAGTGTGGAGCAGGGTGCTGATCCCCAGGCAGGTCTCTCGTCGATGGCTTCTCTGTGCAGTGGGTAGTCTGGCAAGGCCCAGACATGGAGACAAATTCGGATGCAGTCCATTTTGGGCTGGATACAGATTCCAGCAAGCAAAACACAGTTCACACAGTGGGGGACTAACTCACAAACCACTAGCAGCTAATAGAACATTTACATGTAAGGGAATTCTACTGTGCCAGGCAAAGCACTCCCCAGTCACAATCACAAAGTCTCTGCACCCATCGGGAGCCTAAGGGTAGCTGGAACTCCTGACAGGCTGATCGCATTCAGCAAAATCTTCGGTCTTCTTCAGGTTGAACCTGGTCCATTTCAGTAGCTTACTTTAGTCACACAGACTTGGATTTAGTCCAAAATAATTCTCTTCTCTCCCTCTCAGGAGCAGCACACCGACATGCAGGTCAAAAAACTTAGCCTTTTCACAGTTTTCCCATGCGAATCCACTCAGGGTTGCTGCCCAAAATCACTTCAGCTCCTCTCATTTCACTTCTCATCTCAAAACTAACTGAAAACTGCAAGCAGCCTGGGATTTCCCCAAGATCCAAAAGATTAGGTTGGCTGATTCGTGTGTCATTCAAAGCAAGAGCTCCCCCTTCAGTTGCAAAAAAGTCGTAAAAAGCTCAAACCACAGTTCCTACAGATTTTGAATTCAGACAGCTCCTGTAGTCTGGCTACGTTTTAGGTCCCACCAGAACTGATTGGTCCAATTTGCAGTCCAGGACCAAGATAGTGGAGACAAACAAAACTGTCCTTGCTACAAAGAAAGCAGATTAGACAAACTACATTATCATTATACCTCTAAATGATTTTCAGTAAATAGTTACATCTTTCAACAGAGCTCCCTCTCAGATTACTTAGGCTTCAATTAGGCAGCTCTTAAAGAGACAGTACACAGAGGCTATACAGGTTCTGGTAATCACATTTAAACTGTTAAAACGCAGGACGCTAGCCTGGCAGTGAGCATTTAGACAAGCTCAAGGAAGACTTTTTGGGAACACCCATTTGTAGGGGGGTTATAATAGTCAAGAAAAGGGAAGGGGTGCCATAGGTGGCCAACCTTATGGACTAGAAATTGTAAAGGATAGATTAGGCTTAGAAACAGAAGAACTGTTGCAACAGATTTAAGAAAAGGTTGGTCCTCAAGAGTGGCAGGAGCTCCCGGTTACAATGTGCTATTTGTCTAAAGCCCTTCCCCAACTCCACAAACTCCTCCTGCACTGCTCTGCTCCCTTTCCCAGCCAGGTCATTTGTCCCTAAGTGAACGATGACATCCGGCTCCCTCCCCCGTGCAGCTGCTCCCACGATCCTGGAGATTCGCTCCCTGTCCCTCCAAGCCATGGCGCTATTCAGACATCTTACCTCCTTCCCCCATTTCTACCCTCCTAACAATGGAGTCCCCTCCAGGAGTTGTTTCCTTCCCCGGTGGGGTCCCATGCCACCCTCCTGTGGATCTCCTTTGTGGAGGTTCCCAGCATCCTCCTTGGTCACCACTGTGGATGCCTCCATAGAGGAACCACACTGCCGGAACAGCATACAAATTGTGGAGAGGTACATCTGGAGGGATGCGCTTCTGTTCCACCATCCTCACCCTCCCTGAGCCCACTGTGGTCCAGCCACTCCTCTTTCTTGGCAACCTCTGAAGCAGTGGCAGTGACCCTGCTGGTCCCTGGGTGAGAGAAGAGGTCCCCTAAATCCTGACCAACTCAGCCTGGAGACACGCAACCTACTCCCTCAGCCCAGAGAGGTGCCTGCAGAAGGGACAACACCACATTCTCCAGAATGTTTTCCAGAAGACTACCGCTCCACAGCCACTGCACTGTGCCATTCCCATCATGTCTTATTTGTGGCCCTTCAACTGTTGTTTTGTATGCTTACTCTTTCCTATCTCTGTTTATTTATTTATTTTTTATTTTATATATATATATATATATATATATTTCTAAAATGGGTAAAAAATATGACAGTATGTCTGCTGATTGTTTGAAACACATCACATGACTATGTGTATATCATAGCGTGACCACACATCTGTACTTTCACCCCCCGTCCAAAACAATTTTGCCACTTTATAAGATAGATAGCCCACTTTATGGTGTGCGGTCGCGCTCTGATATACACAAGCCTTGGGTGGTTGACGCACTCGGCCTGTGGCCTCATGCATAACAACCCACACCTAGGTGTGCGTATATCAGAGCGTGACCACACACCTCAGAGTGGGTTATCTATATATATATATATATATATATATATATATATATATATATACACACATTTATATATATATATATATATATATATACATTTATTTATTTTTTCCTTACCTTCCTACTGCCTCTGTGCCCTTAAAGCTCCTGCTCCAACTCAGATAATTATGGTAAGTAGTTCTAGCTACTTTCTGGGAAATCTGTACCATGAGTTGCTTCAAATCTCTTTTTGTGTCCTCCCACCAGTCCAGTGTGTCATCATACAATATTCTAACTGATTTATTTATTTATTTAGTTTTAGTAACCAGGTAAGTGCACTAGACAGGATTGCTTATTTTCAGGCATGACCAAGGGAGATTACAGTTCAAATAAGTTACAAACAGTAGTACAGGGAGGAGCTGATACAATGCAGTACATAAAGACATCAACAACCTTACATGACAGTAGAACTACTTAACACGAAAGTGATGGCATATGTAGCATAAGCATTACAGTACAAAAGAGATAAAAACAGCTTGCAGAGATCAGTAACATAAATGCATAACAGCAGTGCTGGTGGCATAGGACTAGAATATGGGACAGGGAAGGGGATAGTGATGCATTGGCAAGTAAAGAGGTATGTTCTGTGAACTAGAGCAAGTAAAGAGGTGTAATACATGAACTAAGGACATTTACAAGTATCTAGGGAGGTGAGGTAATTAAAGAGTGCATGCTTGAAGGCAGGCTGAGAACTGGAGCTTCTAAGGGGAAAATGGAAGGGAGTTCCAGAATTTGGAGCGTAGACAGAGAAGGCAAGTTCACCCATTTTGGTGGAGAAATTAGGGACAGTGACCAGAGCTGAAGTTGAGGACAGGAGGAGTCAGGGGCAGTGAACTGGGGTGAACAAAACTGCAAGGGAGGAGGGGAAAGAAGAATGAATTATATTGTCAGTCAGGCAGCTTATGGAATATAAACGCCTGGAGGAGGGGGATAACCAGAGAGGTCAGAGTAAAGTGTGCAGTGGTGTTTAAACTGATGGGCAGACAAGGCAAATCTCAAACATTGTTATAGGCAACATCCCATGTTTGAAGGACATTTGCCTGTACTTGAGCAAAGACTATCAGTGCACAGCAAAGATCAGGAAGCAGAAGTCCTTCGGTGATGGAGATACTAGGGGCAGAGGTCAGGGAATGGCAGACGTGATAAGACAACCCAGTTTTGCCATTGACAGACTTGCATACCACACGGACATGGAGAGAGAGAAACTGAGACATTGATCCAGAATGACCCCAAGTATCTGAAGGAGTCAGTAACTTGTACCAAGGAGCCATCAAGACAAGAGACCAAAAATAAGGGGTTTAGGGTACTGAGCTTCCTGCGGGACTTGAAGAGCATGGCCTTGGTCTAGGCAACATTTAATATGAGGTGGTGAGATGTGAGCGACGTTTGGATTTGTTGCAGATCAGAAGAGAGGTGGGAATTAATGTCAGAGATGGAGCTAGAGGAGGTATAGAGGATCAAGTTGTCAGCGTAGAGTAAGGTGTGACAGTGGGCGGGAATGCTAGGTAGATTGTTTATAAATATAGAAAAGAGCCGGGGCCCATGGATGAAACCTTGTGGAACACCAATGGATAGAGGGGAAGTGGAGGAAAGGACTCTACGGTAGGAGACAGACTGGGTGTGATTATGCAGGTAGCTGTAAAACCAGGCAATAGTAGACTGGGAGGCACCCAGTGAACATAGCTGATGCAAGAGCAGTGAATGGTCGACCTAGTCCAAAACCTTTGTTACGTCAATAAAAACAGCCCCCGTAAGTCGGCCTCTGTCCAAGGTGGTTGAGGTGTCATTAGTGAATTGCGCTAGGGCAGTCAAAGTGCTGTGGCCTGGTCTGAAGACATGCTGAGCAGGAGATAGCAGGTCATAGTTGGCTACAAAGTCTGACACCAGACGATGAATGTTTCTTCAGAAGTTTACTAAGGGTAGACAGGAGTGCTATAGGGTGGTAGTTTGTAGGGTTTTTAGGGCTATCCTTTTTAAAGACAGGTATAAACCTGGCTTGTTTCTAGGAGCAGGGCATGATGCCAGAGCTAATGGAGAGGTTGAAGAGGTGCAAGATATGGGGTGGCAAGAATGGAGGTGCCAAGTTTGAGAATTCTAGGTTCCAGACCATCAGGACCAGCACTGCCATGAAGAAACATAGTGTTGAGGATCTGTAGGACATCAGTTCTAGAGACAGGGCTGAGAATGGGGGTGTGGGGCAGAGGGAGGCCTGGGGGAGAGGGGGGAGGGAGGGAGGGACAGAAGGAATGGCTGTGTTGGAGGTCGAGGAAGGAGGTGAATGTAAAGAGTGAGCTGAAGGCGTTGGCTATGGTGTTGGGGTTGTTACGAGAGACATTGACTTCCTAGCTATTAAAAAATCATCCACTTCCATTTTAATCTGTTCATCTTGCAATAAGGACATATTCATACACCAATAGCCCTGACCCATTTGTGCACGCTGTACTAAGTTCCTTGACACCTATACTGCAGCATGATCTGAAGTCTCCAGTGGTATGATCTTAGCTGCAGCAATGGGAGTCCTCTTTGGCACAAACTAAAAGTCAATATGTGATGAAAAGGTCAGTTTGTAAAAGATATGGCTAGGCTGAATGCCTAGTATATCATATACCTCCTTATACCCAGAGTGGTGTAAAATAGTTTTAAGCAGATTTGTGTCACAAAATACCTTATCGGTCTTTTGTCCCCAGTCCTTTTTTGCCAACCCACAGTTAAAGGGTATGCTGCCACTTCAGTGACATCCATACAGCGCACCCCCCACATCAAAACCCCCACCACGTCTAAATTGACAGCAATGTGGGTTTTGCTTTGACACACTTTAGGGTGATAGGGGGTACATATCTAACTCCACTGTCTGTGCGACATGGAGTTATATATAGTAGAGGGGTACGGGAGCACAGGAGGGGGGGCGCATCCCCCCTGCACTGTCCGTCGAGATGTTGCTGGTTGGTTTGGGGTCACGTCACAATTGGGGGTGTCGACAGGTTCCCAGCACTGTAGCGGACATCACAGTTGGGGTTGTTGCACTGGTGTCATGGATCCCAGTTAAAGTCCCCTCACCATAAGGTCAATTTGGAACTATATAAGTAAGGTTCTAATAAGTGCAAACAATTAGTTCTATCTGCTTTTATCTGAGGGGCATAGATATTAGTAAGTCTCACGGGTTTTTGATTATATACAATATCCATCACCAGTGCCCTTTCTGGGCAGCCATTTAGCAATCTTGTGACATGCACTTTCTGTCCGACGAAAAGAATTCCCAATGCAGACTATACTGCTTCCCCCATGAACCATAAAGATGGTCCCCATCTCCATTCTTTCTGACCTTGTTTAGTTTTAGAAATTGTATGTATGTGGGTGTTCTGTATAAAGAAGATATCACAGTGTAAGCCCTGTAACACTGGAAAGGTGACCTGCTTTCGGATCCAAGACCGGTCATCGACAACATTTTTGTCGAACAACTGTACAGTCAAACCATCATGTTGACTGCATTTGTGATTGATAGACAGTTTCTCACTGAGAAACTTATTTTCTTTAGGGGCTTTTCCCCCTGAACTCTCCCCCACTAAATATGATCAACTCCGAGTCTGAGCTAATGAGGGGGTGCAAGACCCCCAGAATACGCTGCCAGGGTCCAGCACCGACACTACAGCAACCTGGTGCTGTAGTCGCTTTAGTGATGGTTGCTGTCGAAATGTCACTGTCAGCAGTGTATACCACCTGCCTTCTAGTCCCTGTCTTTATAAGTAGCGATGTTCAACACAGCTAGTTTTAGAAAAAAGCAGAGAAGAAAAAACATCAACATAAAATATGTACCCAAATAAACTTTTAGTTTATATTATTTTTCTTTCTTTTTTTGGACTTTGTCTTGTCTAGCATTGCCACATCCATGGCTGTCTCTGTCTGAGATGAGGCCACTGAGGACACGTACGATTTGCCATCAGACTCAGCCCAGTCCTTCTCTTGTAAAACAGAATATCTGTTTTGAACCAAAACAGGCTCAGCTTCCCCTAGCTGCTTGGTTTTTATAGTCTTAGGTGAAATTTGTGAATGGGTAACCATTTGGAAGGTTTTCCTCTCTGTACTGGGGGGGAGGAGTGGCATAACTGCTGCTTCTGTAACCATCTGACCCACAACAGCAGCTACCTCCATGGTATCTGTAGCTACCTCTGTTGGCCCAGCTGCCTCTGATGTCTCCTGTACTGTGGTAACCTCTTGCTGTGGAGCCTGCTTCACTGCAGGTACAGTAGTGTCTGCACCCCAAGTAATAGTAGTGCGGAAGGGGGTGGGAGATCTGGGTAACTGGGAGGTTGTTGCCACCACTGGCTTGGACTGTACTGTAGCAATACATGATGCACCGTTTCATGGGCTCCTGGGACCAGCAGCCACTGGTTCTGTAACCAATTTCAGTCTTTCTCTTTGGGCCATGGTGACATACCCATCTTGCTCGGCCTGTAGTACCTGATCTAGGCTATTATGTGAAGCCGATGAACATGTCTGGAATATGTGTCCCTGTTCTTCACAAAAATTACAGCACATGGCATTTGGGCACTGTACTATGACCCACCACCCCACGTAAACCACATTTCCAATTTTTGCAAGTGTTACTCAGGTGACCAGTGTCCCCACACCTATAACAGACTCGGGATTGTCCAGGATAGATTACCACACCTCTGTTGCTGCTCAAAAAGAAACAATTGGGCAGGTACTGTACTCCATGGTTTATTTGTTTCAGAGTCACCTTAAAATGCCAACCCCCTGTCCAAAAATGTTCCTCATCCAGGATAGGCTCAGGGAACCCAATCACAGTACATTTTTGTTTAAGTCAAAAGGTTATGTCGGCCACCTTGACACCCTCATTGCAGAACAGCATTGTAACACTTTGAAAGGATGGTTTTGTCAGTGGTATCACCATGAAAGGACGCCACAAAGGGGTATGTTTCATGTTAACTGGAGCACATTTGCTGCAGCCACATCCAAGAGCAGGACCATTCTCGATGCCCTACAGGTGGCAGGCCTCAGACAGCTAGTTTTGGAACCCACTCATGAGGGAGCAATCTTAGACCTCGTATGGGTTGCCATCTGGGAACAAGTGACCATCAAATAGTGTGGTTCACATTAAACTCAGCTACAGAGTCAAGCCATACAAAAGTGAGGGTACTGGACTTCAGGAGGGCTGACTTTGGCAAGATGGGAGGTGGTACTGCTTCCAAAAATGCTCCAAACCAGCCGGGTGTTCTAAACTAATATCAAATAAAGTGTCACCTGGCATGTGTATCAATGCATATATTTCATATGCAAAATACTTCATACTGTCTTTAATCAAAGTACACCCCACAAACAACCTGTTAGGTAGTTCAGGTAGGACACCACTGTATTTTTAGTCTCATGGCATTTCATTGTTTGGCTGGTTCAGAGGCCACTCTGGTATTTTCAGGGAACAATCTTTCCCCGACATTAGAAGTTCGGACATTATCAGGATGAGGACTAGCAGATTCTGGGGCCCCGTCCTGGCTTCCCTCTTTGTTCTGTATTGCAGCAGCTGTCTCTTTATCTTTCCCAGAATTGTTGCTTTCCCCTATGGATGCCACAGGACTATCAATGTCATGTGGAACAGATGCCCCAGTTACATCTTCTTCCATTTCAATAATGCTTTGTGATAAGTCTCAATGGGCTAATCCTTCCCCAGTGACAACAGTCAGGTCTGTGGCTGACCCAGTGGTTTGTCCTGGTATAATTCATGAGGAAGTATTCCCCACAGAGGCAATAGACGTTCCTTCCCCAAATACTGTTACCAGAAGCTGTTCATTTGCTGAAGAAGTGCCTGAATAGTTGGCATCCCAGCATTTCCCATCTAGGGATTTAATCCACCCTGCTTTTTCCAAGGCTTATGTTACCCACACCGGGGATGCATCGGCCTGTTCTTCTGGTGGTATTACCACCGTGCCTCTTCTTGTGTCCAGGAGTGCAGCTTTTGGGCTACCTCCTCCCCCCTTAGTGCTAAGTCCCCCACTGTTTTTCTGGGAGCTTTTCTTTATGGTGCCTGTGAAGGCTGTGGGATTGATGACTTGGACACCAGAATATAGATGTAAACAAAGAGGACATCACCATCCAAAACTGATTAAAATAAATTTAAAGAAAATAAAGCTGAATTAACTTTAGCGACAAAATAAATATCCAAAGGCATAATCAAATAATGAAATCAAAGCTTATCTCTAGAACAGGCTAGAGAGCCGTTGGTCCTTGCACTGACCAACACACACTGACTCTGTCACTACCAGCAACACCTTATATCTCAAGACTACATCAGGTGAAGTGCTAGCTCCTCCTATATTTTACTTTACATTTCTAATTTGCTAAATAACCAAAATATTCTACAATGAAACATTCTAACTATATTCTCTTGACATAAGTATGCTATTGCCTAGTACTATGCATACTTTATTTCATTTTAAAACTCATTTTCTTTTGATCCTGCTCACAGAGACTCCTCCCACACTGTTGCTTCTATAAGAAACAGAATGCAAGGGCCAGCGGGCTCTTAGAAGGGAAGAACAGCAGTGTGAGAGGGAGCTCTTCAAATAAACAAAAATGTGAGTGAGGGAAACGAGGCTGACGCAAAGCCTCCATTGCAGTAAAACATTCTGAACACAGTAAGCATATCGAAGCGACTACATTTACATTTATTTACACTTATACCTTGAATGCACAATTAATTCATAATAATACAGCCTGTTTTGTCAAAAGTATACCTCGTCCCACTAGCATACGAGAGCAGACATATTTTTAAAACTTCTCGGCTGTCTTTTTAATTTTAAACAGCAACCGGTGGAACACCGGTATTATACTGGGAATTCTCTGTACATTTTAGTAACTTCCCTAGTACAGGCTGGCTTACGGTAACAAAAACAATCTTTCTTGGTTTAAAGAAATCTTTGAGCAGTGTTACAGTATAACCGTAAGCTTAACCTAAAGGTTGCGTCTGACAAGAATGCTGGTATTATACAGAAATAAAAACATTATCAGCTTTTAACTCAGACGCTACACAGCGTGAAAAGAGATACACTCGCTCCAACTTCCTGAAGGCTGAGTAATTCCATAATGAAAGGAAAATAGAAAAGGGTGAAGAATAAATATAGTCCAAAGTGGTGGGTGGCCAGCCCACCGAGAGAACGAGAAACGGGACAGATGTCAGAAAAAGGGCGAGGCAGGAAGAATATATATATAAAATATATAATGCTGTTGTGCAACAGATTTTTAAGAATAGAGAAAAGTAATTTGGGATTCTCTAGCTCCAGGAAGAGGGACAAGTCTCCCTCTGACAGTGCCTCTGGATAACCCAATGGTAAATTTTGCTATCTGGGAAACAGCCTGCACATTATGTTTATTTCGGACTGTAGGCCTGGTCACTGGCCCAAATATCATTGGTACTGTCTCCCCTCCCATAGGCCCACGGTTTTCTGTTTTTAATTCAGCTCTATTGTCTTGCTCCAAGCCCCCTACTGTACTTCGCATCACAGTACCTGATATGGGTTGAACTTCCTCACCTTCAACCAGAGCGTTTGTTTGTTGCTCATCCGCTGTGGTCTCTTCACAGTCCACTACAATTTCCGTGGCTTGTGGGCCTTTCTCTTCCTCTTCCTGTGTTCTCTCTTCCTGTCCCATGCTGCTGGGATGTCAGTATGTGCCCCCCAACTGTACACACCATTCCAGGTATCTCCATTCCTCTTCTTGCAGCAAATGCAGTAGTACCTCTTCCCGATTTTCCACTGTAACTTCTTTTTCTGAATCTATAACCTGCACTGTGGTCCCCAGTTTCAACGGACTCACTCCTTCAGGTAATACATTTACTCTAGCACCGTTCTGTATACGGTGTGCATTTTCAGTCTACATAAGCTCTGAGGCAGGGGAGGAGACCCGCTCCCCAGCCTCCTCAATGTCCACACAACTTGAGCTCCTTGATGAACTGGCCATCAATCACCGGCCACAGCACTCTCTACCCAAGAGTAAGGAACTTTTATTGAAAAGTAGGACTTCATTGTAATAACAGATCAAAATAAAATGTATACCAGTCAACAGAAATATAATTAAAAGGAAATAATATAATACAACAAAAGAGCATACCAACCAAAAAGAAAAACATCCAGCACCTGTCTAATACACCAGGAATGAAGAAACACAGTGTTTTAATTTGGTTATATAATACTCTTCTGAGGCACATGTGTTAGAAAAAATAATCACCACACAAAATTGGCATGTCTCAGGCACTGATAGTGGTTTGAATACATTGAGTGTGACACGCCCAAGAATGTGCTATAAAAAAAGCACCTACCCTAAAAGACAGCTTGATGCACAGTCATTTCACAGAAAAGTCAGTTAATACATGGCTGACACAGCCACAGGGCTGTTTTCAATGTAAAAAATGTGCCCACTGTAATGTAGTACAGCAAGGAAATGTTTTCAGCATGTGTAATGCTACTCAAGAATATAAGACAAGGCAATGCATTACATGCAGTACTGAAGGCGTCATTTACTTGGCTGAATGCAGCTGTCAGGCATTCTGCAAAGGGAAAACAAAATGTGCTTTCAAGGTACGGGCAGGAGAACATGTCAGAGCGGTATTTTATTTATTTAGTTTTTGATGACTAGGAAGGTGCACTAGCCATAACAATGACTATTTTTAGGCACAACAATGAAGGGAGACATAGCATATGCCACTGCGGCACATATTAAACATAGAAGAGGTGGGCCCGTGCATGAATTTACTTTTATGGAAATTGACAGGGTGTGCAGAAATCCAAGCGGTGGGAATTATAATAATCTCCTTTTGAAAAGGGAAATTTGGGGATTTTAAAACTAGGGGCATACAAAGAACCTGGTTTGAACTTTAGCCTGGATGTGAGGCCATATCTGGAGAAAAAAAAAGAAAAGGCCTTAGAGTGTATCCCAATAATGAATGTCTACCTTCAGGATCAATGAGATGAAGATATATATACATAGGGTAGGGATTTATATCCCACACATCTTTATCAGTTATTAAGTACTAAAAAGTACTGCATAGGTAGGGGTTATGTGATGGTGTTAGTTTAGAATCACTATAGCCCAGTGGTTCTCAAATGGTGAGGCCAGCCTCCCAAAGGAGGCCCCAAATTGTTCAAGGGGAGGCCCAGTCAAGTCTATGAATGTACAGTATTTAAATATTAAGTTTTAGATGTTTTGTGTGAAAGGGTAAAACAAATTGAATCTAGATAATTGCAGGCAAATTTCTTTACTTATGCACAAATATTTGACCAGAAAGTCCCCATTGAGTCAAAGTTTGTTCATAGGTGTGTATTTATATGTAAATTATTGCCTGGAAAAGGCATGCTGAGTCAAGGCTTGTTTCTACAATAGGTATTTATATGCAAATTAGTGACTTGTAAAGGCACACTGAGTCAAGACTCCTTTCTATAGTAGGTATTCATATGTAAATTAGTGACTGGGAAAGACACAGAGATTCGATGCTTGTTTTCAGGTATGAACTGAGGTAAGGGTACAGAAAGTTGCTTAACAACAGTGTAGGAGTGGGAGAGATGACTTGGCTAGGTTGGTTGTTCCAGACAGAGTAATAAGGACCCAAGAGTCAGAAAAAACGAGTGACAAGTATAACCTGGGGTGCCAGGTTAGGGATGGAGAGCAATAAATTGAATAAAAACAGAATATACTCAGTCATCTTTATTAGTTTCACTTTATTCCTGGTGTACTGTGCAAGGCAGATTTATTTTTTTTTCTGTGGGGAGGCCCAAATTTAAGGGAGGCTCAAAATTTTTTTCATGGCTTGGGAGAGGCTCACTATCACAAAGTGTGAGAACTAATGTCAGTAGCCACTTTATCATTTATTCAACAGTATTATGATTATATTTATTATTATGGTTATTCATTTTTGGTGCGTGGATTGTAAATAGTGGATATTGTTGTATGTATATTTTAAAAACTTCTTCTGTGTTGTATATTGGTCCATTTACTAGCCCCCCCATTCTTGATTCCTGTTTTTTGCTTTGGGTATATCTCTTTTCTATTTCCCTTTTCCCAATCCCCCCCAACAAGTGTTTTATCTTTACGGTGGAAAATACAACTATGTAATATGTGTGTTTTTAATAGGACTAATTAACAGGTATATTCTTATTTATTTATGAGATATAATATAGAATAATGCCTTTACTGTGTTTGTGCATTATCATACACCTTTAGAATAATTTATTAAAGATAAAATAACAATGATGCTTTGAATGTGGAAGGACCAATCAGAAGGAGGTCCTGTTAATGACGTCATGATTGCTTCAGTGTAATTGACTGCTTATTTAAACATTATCTCACTTAGTATTCCTCAGCCTTTGGTAAAGGACATGCATCCGAAAAATGTCAGGCGGGGTAGTGTGGTCTCCTGTTAAATAAATATTTGTGGTAATAATATACCATGTAGTGAAGGCGTCTTACATTTTTACAAATTGAGGTGGTGAGTGCTGGAATCTTTTGTTTTGATATACCCATATTCTATCTGCAATGAAAACATAGTTTTAATTTGTTTCGTTTCAATCATTCCATTTGTCACACTACAGTATATCGATAGGTGTTTAACTTTTTCTTCAGAGAATCGTTCCATGTCCAATTGCAGGATCCTGTTTAATGCTTTCCGCACATTGGCAGTGAACTCTATATGTGTGTTACCAACCTTTGTGGAATCACCCACATGCATCTTGCTTACCAAATTAAGTACCTTACCACAGCAAACATGATATACATGGTGCCTACATGGTATTAACCTCAATTACCTACATGGGGATCATATACCAGAGTGGCATAGAAGAGGGACATAAAAAGTGGTTCCTCCCATTCAGCAGCAAGAAAGCTTCAAAACTGTCCAACGTAAGCACACTCAAAAAAAGGTGTTGTTGCGTTTCTGGGACTTAGCTACATCAGTCTGTAAGGCAATATTTCTCAGAGAGCTGCTTGTGCTTGTTATTACCACACTCACACTCAATCTACCATAATTACCCAACCAAAGGCTATCCCAAACAAAAGGGGGTATTCTAGGATTGGCCAATTTTTTGAGTACACCCTCTAACTGGTAGTCTGGACAAAGTGGAAAGGTGATGACTGTTTGACATTCTGTAGTTAAAATCAGTTTGTAAATGGCTTTTCTATCTGAAGTTTGGAGTGGTAGGGCAGACAAATCCTGTTTCATGGCATTCGTAATGCTATCTAACCCACACTGAGGTATAGCCACCAGTTTACTAAAAAGTCTGGGTTTCCCTTGACCCCAGGGGGTGAGGCATGGTTCTAGCCACTTATTCAGCAAAGGTTTCCACAACTTCTCACCAGGTTTCAAAGCAATACCTATATTATAAAACAAAAAAATACTAAAATAAAATTCTATTGGTGTATCATGTTTACACCCCTACGTGAATTCCCTTTTAATAGGATTTAGTCTGGAACCCCAAAAGGCTTAAAAAAAAAAAACTATATAACCTAGTCAATACTACATGAGATGAGAGGAACACATAGCTGATGTATAAAAAAAATAGGTACTAGGAGTGTCTTTATTAAAACCACGCTCTTTTTCTTTGAGAACTACTGGCCCTTCCGGCTAGCCACCAATCTATTAACATGTATCATGTTCTTTTCCCAGTTAGCCAGGGCTAAGTCTCCTGGGCCAAATGTCATACATAGAAACATAGAAACATAGAAGTTGACGGCAGATAAGGACCGCAAGGCCCATCCAGTCTGCCCATTTCTTTTTCTACCTTATAAATGTGCCATCGGCCTTTGCTCTGTCAGTGACCTATCTATTCATAGTCATTTGTATTGCTCCCTTATGCCTATCCCATGCCTGTTTGAAGCCCTGCACTGTATTCATAGCCACCACTTCTTGTGGTAAGCTATTCCATGCATCTACCACCCTTTCTGTGAAAAGAATTTCCTCACATTCCCCTTAATCGCCTCCTCTAATCTCATGCTGTGTCCTCTTATCCTGCAATTTTCTTATATTTAAACATGTTAGACTCTTTCACCTTGTTTATGCCCTTAAGGTGTTTAAATGTCTCGATCATATCACCTCTCTCCTCCTTTGCTCAAGGGTATACATATTGAGCTCCGTTAATCTGTCCTCATATGTCTTCTGATGCAGTCCCTGCACCATTTTGTTGCCCCTTCTGGACTGCCTCAATTTGGTTAATGTCCTTGTGAAGGTGTGGCCTCCAATACTGCACGAGTACTCCAGATGGGGCTAACCAATGTCTTGTACAGAGGATTATTACCTCCCTCTTACGACTTGTGATACCCCTACTAATACACCTAACACCCCCTAGCCTTACCTACTGCTTTAGAGGTCTGCTTGATGATTTTAGGTCATCAGTGATGATGATGCCCAAGTCTCTTTCTTCCTTTGTGACTGCTAGCAACTCCCTCCCAGCCTATAAGTGGCTTCAGGGTTTCTCTTCCCTATGTGCATGATTTTGCACTTCTTTGCATTAAATCCCAGTTGCCACTCTTCTGACCATTTTGCTAGTTTATCCAGATCTCTTCTCATTCTGCCCACCCCATCTGGATCATCTACTCTGTTGCAGATCTTGGTGTCATCTGCAAACAGACAAGCCTTACCCTCTAGTCCATCTCTGAGGTCACTAATGAAGATGTTGAATAGGACTGGCCCCAGGACTGAATCCTAAGTACCACTTGTGACTTGCATCTCTTCTGACTGTATACCATTTACCACCACTCTCTGTTTTCTGCCAGTCAACCAGTTTGCCACCCAGTTGACCAACTTCTGACCCACCCGAGCCTACCTAGCTTATTTATCAATCTTCTATGTGGAACAGTGTCAAAAGCTTTGCTGAAGTCAAGGTAGGCGACATCAACTGCTCCCCTTGGTCCACCACTCTGGTTACCCAGTCAAAGAAATCTATGAGATTAGTTTGACAGGACCTTCCTTTGTAAACCCATGCTGTCTTGGATCCTGTGCCCCTATGGATTCCAGGTGTTGCACTATCCTTTCCTTAAGGGTGCCTCCATAATCTTGCCCACTACTGAGGTAAGACTGACTGGTCTGTAGTTCCCTGCTCCCTGCTACCACTCTTGTGGAAGCGGGATCACATGACCCTTCTCCAGTCTTCTGGGACCTCTCCTGTGCTCAGAGACTCACTAAACAATTCTGCTAATGGCTCTGCTAGTTCCTCCTTTAGCTCCTTAAGTACCCTGGGATGTATGCCATCAGGTCCCATTGCCTTATCCACCCTGAGCTTAGCAAGCTCTTGTAGGACCCTTTCTTTGTGAAGGGAGTAGTGCTCACCTCCTCCCCTGTGTCCATGATGCTGAGCTGTGGCCCTGCCCTACCTTCTCTTCAGTAAATACTGAGCAAAGTATCTATTTAGGATAGATGCCTTTACAGGGTCCTCCTCCTCACATGCTCCCTTTTCTCCATTAAGCATAGCAATACCCCTCTGGACTTTCTCCTTTCACTAATGTATCTATAGAAAGTCTTGTCACCTTCTTTACTGTTCGTGCTAGTGTTTCCTCAGTTTGGGACTTTGCCTGCCTTACTGCCTTACCTGCTTCCCTTAGGGCAGTTTGGTATGCCTCCTATCTTCATCCCGCTGTGTTCCTTATATTTTCTGAAGGCCAGCCTTTTGGCTCTGACCTTTTCTGCTACTGTATTTGAGAACCAAAGTGGTTTCCTTCTTCTTTTGCACTTCCTTTTCTGTCTAACACAATGGGATGTTGCTTCAAGTATTGTATCCTTAATGCTTGCCCACTTTGCCTGTACCTCCTCACCTGTGTTTCTTTTTGCCAGGGCTAGCTTAACTCTGTTGGCCATCTTATCAAAGTCAGCTCCTCTGAAGTCCCATATTTTTGCCTTGGAATGGGATGATTTAGATGTAGCATACCTAAAATATTTATGGGATCTTTCAAAACCTGAATACTTGCAAAATTGTGTGACACAGGGATGAGGACAGTACCTTCCATCACACCATGACTGTTCTCAAAATTAATCCTAGACCCAGAGGTATCTATAAAGACCTGAAGGGCATTTGTGAGTAGTTTTACACTGTCACAGTGTGCTAGTATACCCTCGCGGGACTCATCTTTTCTTTCCTTAAGACTACTACAGTAGTATCTCCCAATATTTCTTTTTCATAACATTACTGTCTTCTACCCTTTTGCAGGTGGGCCACTTGCAGAAGTTGCCCTCTTGCTATGCCTAAGACTTCCTGGGTCTCTGTGTAGTTGCAGTCCATTACTACCCCCGTGTGGAAACCTCTATGTGACCTTTTTGAAAATGCTTAAAAATGCCTATTGTGTTAATGATGTTTTCTGAAATATATATTTTTGTCTGTCTGGTTCTTAGGGAATGTTTAACCCTATTGTTAACATTGTTTAGCTCATGCCTTTGCCATGGTAGTGCCATAGACATGGCCAGCAGAGCTGCCTTCTTGTTGCTCAATCACCTCTTTTGTTCTTGTAAAGTAACTTTTCCACCCATGCCCAAGTAGCAGTAAGCACTAAGCAGAGTTTAAGCTACGTGAACCAGGGAGACTGAAAGCACATCGGGGAAAGAGTTGGCATTTGACAGTGGTGTCCTTGTTTGGTCTCTTGCCACTCCGCAAACCCTAGAGTAGATTGTTTTTTTTAAAATAATTTGAACATCAGGAGAATGGGGGGCAAGGTAATGATTAAAAGAATTGGAATATACCTTGACCTCGCATTCCTATCCTGACAGCAAGCAATTCTTCCAGTATCAGTAAACATTGTAGGGACCAGAGCAGACTGCAATAAATGCCTGCCCATGCGCTTTACTGGCTACGTCTGCCCAGTCGTCCGATGCCTGAAGGTGATACTAAGTAATGCAATGTAATAAAAATGTCTAACCTGGAGTTTGGAAAAACATTTTTTCTAAACAATTTGAGGAGCAGTTTGTAAGTGTACCGAACACCAGTCCCCCCTTTATGCAAGAGTACGGAGACAGCTTTAGGCGATATGTTAATACCGTGCTGCCTGGCCACCATGTACCTCACTCACCACTCCCAACATGACACTTTTCTTTTAGGACAGGAGAACTGTCTGTTATTAAAAGCAACCTCTCCTGTTTTTCCATCGCTATGAAAAGTGGAGGCTGCTAAATAAATACAGATGTCCCCGCAATTAATGCATTGTTCCTTTGGAAATGTAGGAATTCCTAGAAACATATACTGTATATAACCTAGAACAGCTACAAGGTTTTAGTTTATTAGTGCTCCTGGTTTTTCATTTTTTTATTTTTATGAATGAAATAATTACTGCAAAATGGAATTACGTAATATAGATACATAGATACATAGACAGTGTTGACAGATAAGGGCCCATGGCCCACCCAGTCTGCCCATTTAAGTTTGTAAGTTCAGTTTGTTTTCCAGGAAGTCTGTTGCCCCTTACCCCTGACCTCCAGAATTCCTTTATGTCTATCCCATGCATTCTTAAACCCGGATTGTTTCAGCCCCCACCACTTCCTGTGGCAGGGTGTTCCACTTGTCCACCACCCATTCTGTGAAGAAATTCTTCCTCACGTTTCTCTGAATCATCCTCCCTCCAACTTCATCCCATGCCCTCTAGTCCTGGAACATCTTTTTGCTTAAAAATAGTGCATTCCTGCACCCTGTTCCTCCCTGTAAGATACTTGTATGTCTCTATCCTATCCCTCTCCCTCCTCTCCTCCAGGAGTACATGTTCAGTGCCTTCAACCTGTCCTCATGGGACTTGTGATGCAATCCATGCACCATCTTTGTTGCCCTCCTCTGAACCTTCTCTACCCTGTCTATGTCCTTACGTAGGTAAAGTCTCCAGAGCTGCACAGTGTACTCCAGGTGTGGCCTCACTAGTGTCTTGTATAGTGGAATTATGACCTCCCTTTTCCTGCTGGTGATGCCCCTGGCTATGCATCCCAGCATCCTATTTGCTTTACCTGCTGCCTTGTCACACTGTTTCCCTGCCTTGAGGTCATCAGAGATGATAACTCCAAGATCCCTTTCCTGCCTGGTGCATGCTATATCCTCACCCCCAACTGATATATTGTGCCAGGGTTTTTGCCCCATATGCATTATCTTGCACTTCCTTGCATTGAATTTCAACTGCCAAACCCCTGACCATTCTTCAAGTTTCTGCAGGTCCCTTCTCATTCTGTCTACACCCTCTGGTGTGTCTACTCTGTTACAGAGCTTTGTGTCATCAGTGAACAGTGAAATTCTGCCTTCTAGGTCCTGCAATGTCACTGATGAAGATATTGAATAGTAACGGTCCCAGCACTGATCCCTGTGGTACTCCACTGGTCACTCTTCCTCTGTGGAGTGACAGCCATTTACCACCACCCTCTGTGTCCTGCTGCCCAGCCAGTTACCCACCCACTGCACTACTGTCCTGCCCACACCCATATTCCCAGTTTGTGCAATAGTCTTCTCGTGGCACAGTGTCAAAGGCCTTGCTGAAGTCCAGATAGGCCATGTCCACTGCCCTCCCCTGATCCACCTCCCTAGTCACCCAGTCAAAAAATTCAATGAGGTTGGTCTGACATGACCTTCCCCTGGTGAAATCATGCTGCCTTCGGTCCTGTAGTCCATTGACAACAAAATGTTCCACCAATCTCTCCTTCAGTAGTGCTTCCATGATCTTCCCCACTATCGAGGTGAGGCTGACTGGTCTGTAGTTCCCCGCTTCCTCTTTGTTTCCACTTTTGTATAAGGGGACTACATCTGCTATCCTCCAGTCTTTGGGTACCTCCCCTGTTTCTAGTGATCGGCTAAACAGGATAGCAAGAGGTTCAGCCACCACCTCTCTTAGTTCTTTAAGGACCCTGGGGTGCACCCCATCTGGTCCCATTACGTTATCAACTCATTACTTCCAGTTCCTTCAGGACCCTTTCTCATGTAAAGGGACTTGTGTCCATTTCTGCACCATTCTCACCCCTTGTACTCCATTCAGACCCATTACCCTTCCCTTCCTCAGTAAAGACTGAGCAGAAATACCTGTTCAATATGTCAGCTTTACTGTTGTCATCCTCCACACAGCCCCCATCCTCCCCCTTCAGTCTCACTATCCCTCCCTTTGCCTTTCTTTTTTCACTTATGTACCTGTAAAAGGTTTTGTCCCCTCTACCCACTGATTTTGCAATGTGTTCTTCTGTCTGAGCTTTGGCTTCCCTTACTGACCTCCCTGCCTCCATTTGCTTCTCTTGGTACTTCTCCCTATCCCCTTCTGCCTGTGTCTTTTTGTATTGCCTGAATGCAATCTTTCTGGCTTTCACTTTCTTTGCTACTTCTTTGGAAAACCATAATGGTCTCCTCTTCCTTTTCCTCTTGCTAACCTGCTTAATACATAATTCTGTTGCTCTTGTAATCCCCATTTTAAATACTTCCCACTGTTCCTCAACCCCTGATTCCTGTCCCATTCCCCTTAATGCCTCTTTCAAGTATCTCCCCATTTTCTCAAAGTTTGCCCCCCTAAAATCCAGGATACGTGTTTTTGTGTGGTTTGGTTCTGCTCTTTCTGTGATTTCAAACCACAGTGACTGGTGGTCACTGTTCCCCAGGTGCTCCCCCACTCTTACCCCCATCACGTTGTCCCTGTTTGTGAGCACAAGGTCCAGTATTGCCTTCTGCCGAGTTGGTTCCATGACCAGTTGCTTGAGGAAGGCACCCTGAAGGGAGTCCAGGATAAATCTGCTCCTAGTTGATGCTGCTGCTGGGATGCTCCAGTCCACGTATGGAATATTGAAGTCTCCAACCAGTACTACCTCACCCTTGTCTGCCATGCTCTGGATGGCTAGCATAAGCTCCCTATCTGTTTCTTCCTCCTGGGCTGGTGGTCTATAGACCACACATGTGCGGATGGCTGGCCCCATTTTCCTTTCCAGCTTAACCCACAGTATCTCTCCCCAATTTTGTTCCTCCTGGATCTCTGTGGCCCTTATGTCATTTTTCACATACAGTGCCACTCCTCCTCCCTCTCTTCCTGCCTGCCCTGTCTCTTCTGAATATGTTGTAGCCAGTTATGGCCAACTCCCAGTCGTGGTTATCATTACACCAGGTTTCAGTGATGGCCACAATGTCCAGGTCTGACTGCACCATGACAGCCTCCAGATCTTCCATCTTGTTGCTAAGGCTCCTGGCATTTGCACACATGACTTTCCATGATTTGACCTCCCTAGACTGTTTCACTGTTCTACTCCAGCCCCTTCCTTGGTTGTCCTTTATCCCTGGTTCACCTTGTATGTTGTACATGCTTGCCAGTACTTAGTATTTTCCATTACAGAATGTGTTTCTAAGTACCGTCCAGCCCTGTCTTCTCAACATACAGTATATACACTGGACAGCCCAAGGTGAGGAGCCTGTATCTAAAAGCATCACAGAAATTCTCATAAAGGGAATATTTTTGTACAGCATTTACCTGGGTAGAAAGATGTAAATATATGCCACTGTATATGTAGTGTTATTCTGATGTGAATAAAAACTCTGTTTAACAAAATAAACTGTTATTGATGAAAAGGGGCGGAGTCTGAGGTGGTCATCTGGTAGGCCTCTTGTATAAAAGGAGCTGAGCCTGGTGTGCACATCAGATCTGTTGTAGGATCAGTGTAGTGCTGATCCAGGCCAGTGAGGTCTGTGAGCACATTCAGATCCTAAGGGCAGGTGGGATGACTACCCAACCTGCAGGACTCTAGCTGATCTTCTAGAGCAGAATAGTGATGTAAACTGTGATTTGCTTTATGACCTTATTTTTTTTTGGTTTTGTTGTACCAAGTCCACTTTTATGTCTGTACAAATAAATATTTTGATTGGCATACATGGCCTTGCTATACCTGATTACCGTGTAAGTGTCCATCCTTTCCCACAAGTCTCTTACAAACACATATCTATGGCTAGTGTTGAAACCAAACTGTCTGCATAAGCTAGAATCATAATGGGGAGTATCCTGGGTGGGAGTGAGACCCTTTATTGTGTCAGTGGAGAATATCTGCCATATAAGAATATGCATTCCAAAAACATAGAGAAGTGGATTTAATGGACAACCTTGATGTATACCTCTACAAACCTTAATACTCCTGCCTCTCCAACCGTTAACATTAGGAATAATGACAGCCTTCAGGCACATGCTTTGTATCCAGGATACAAATATCTGAGGGATACCAAAGGCCAATAATGTGGAAAACAAAAATTCATGTGCCAGCCTGTCAAAGGCCTCTTCTTGATCTAATCCCAGCACATACTCTTGTAAGCCCTCCTGCTGCCCCCCGTGAAAAAGCTCCCGTAATACTATTAAATAATCCTGTTGTTTTCTATCAGTTATGGCTCACGTCTGTGGTGAACTACTCAAGTATTTAGACACCTTAGTTAATCTATCTAAAACACATTTTCTCAAAGTGTTGAAATAGGTATGTAAGAGGCTTAGTGGCCTCCAATTACTAATCTCTGCCTTAGGACCCCTCTTACGCAACAGTACTAGTATAGCCTGCCTCATAGATTCAGCATACTGGGACGATGTTAATATATGATTGTAAAGAATAGTAAGTGCTGGGGCTATTTCTGCACTGAACATTTTATATACACCCACCCCCAAACCATCAGATCCAGGAGCAGTGTCCTTTTTTAAGTGACCAATGGCAAACCTTACTTCTCCTACGGAGATCTTCTTTATTAAGTCTTGACAATCCAACTCAGTTACCTGTGGTAGATCAAACGACTCCAAGTACCCCAGGGCAGGCAAAGTCCGTGGAGCAGAGCCATACATGGATTCTACGTAATGTTCTACTATGTGCAAAAGACCTTCTGGGGTGGTGACTGTTAGCCCTGTGTGTGTCTGCATTTCTGAAATTACTCTATGGTCTACCCTAGATTTACATTCTTGTAAGGGGTCTAGGGACTCCTTCTGTACCTGAGTACCAAATCATAATTCCTGACTGAGGGACTTGGCCCGATTATGCTGTAAATTCACCATCTGAGATGTTATTGTACTAATCTGAAGGCTGTAGTCAAAATTAGTCACTTCAACTTGTGATATTAAATGCTGCAACTGTTGCTTGAGGTAATGCAAATACTCCTTATTGGCTATATGAACATATGAATATACCAGCAAAAACAAACCACCCGGTCTATCTACGTCTGCTTGAGTGTGCAGCTAGCACCCCTAGATTGCAGCTGCCCCACCTCCCTTCCCCTTTGTCATTTCACTACGTGCTTAGCTCTGTTTTGAAAGAGAACCTGTCAAGATTTTTTGTGTCTTCCCACCATTCAGATAAATCATCATAGAATTCAAAAACTTAAATTCTGGCAGCCCAATCACGCCAACGCATTTTTTACACTGCCGGATCTTCTAAAAGGGTCTCATTAATTCTCCAACCATTTTTCTTACACCGTGGTGTGTCATCCCAAGTGAACTATAATGTAATAGGGACATGATCTGAGAATGCACAGGCCTGCATCCTAACATTCGATATATTAACTACAGCAGGGATGAACATGAAATCAATTTGTGTCTTTAGGGGGCTCGTAAATAGGTATAACCTCCAGTGGACTGCTTACTTCTGTGTGCATCAATTAACAATCAACAATATTATGCAATATTGTTAAATCACAAAAATGTTTAGTGGTTTGTAGGCCTCTATTTGACTCCCTGAGTCCACAATTAAAGTCTCCCAGCCAGATAAGAAGGTGAGAGGTGTGAAGAAAGGGCTGGATTTCTTTAAATAAAGACACTCTCTGGGCCTTAGTTTGGGGTACATAGGTGACAACAAGACAGAACCTCTCTGACTGAGACGAGACATCCAGAAGCAGTGCCCCACCAGGCTGTATATCCACCAGTCTAGATACTATCAATAAGGGATTAGCAAAAAGTGTACCCACCCCATCACAAGTATCTTCCCCTGTGGACCAAAAGGAAGACCCCAAGGTTCAGACCATAGATGCCTGATGAGCTCAGTATGTGTCTTGAGTTGAGTATCTTGGATACAAAAAATATCACTTTTACCTTCAAAGAGTGAAATTAGTTCTCAGGACCATTTTCTCTCACCCTTAATGCTGTTCACATTAAGTGTGGAAATAGTGAGGCAATGCATCTATAGGAAGAAAGTGTGATAGACCCAGTGTACCAGGAACTGAACTACGGAGTCTTGAAAGGCCTCCTCTGCTAGTTCGTTTGGCTATGGAATCCCCCCAGTTCTCTGTGTCTGTTGTAGATGCTATAGACAATGTATCAGTTTCCTTCTCCTCTGAATCACATACTACTGATTCAGTAAACAGGGCCACACATTTGTTAAATTTTTTCCAAGAGGAGGGGCCACCTTCCTTTCCTCCCCCTGCATCCCCAGTTTTTGACAAGGATTTCCCTGATCTAGACCACTTTTTTTTGAGTAACTACCTCAAAAGGCCTGTCTTCTTGGAAGATCTCCTTAAGGACGTCTTGGAGCTCCCAGTGGGTTTCAATTTTAAGATCGAGTTGGTGCATCGAGCCCTGACACCTAAGCCATCTAACCCCCAGGCCAGGCTGAGATCTATTGTTCTCAAGCTGTCCAGTTTCCAAGACAAAGAAAAACTTCTAAGATTATCATGGGCAAACAAAACAGTAAAATACAATGCAGCCAGGCCCTTTTTTGACAACGATTATCCAGTTGAAATTGCAAAACAGAGGGCGGCTTACTCACCCATCTTGAGAGTCCTGAGAGATCATAAAGTCCGGTTTCAAACCCCCTACCCAGCTAAACTTAAAGTTTTCTGGGACATTGGCCTGACAATCTATGAGTCTCCTAATGAAGTGCAGTAGGAACTAAAGAAACTGGGGTAGAGTGTTGAGTTGGACCAGCCAAGAGAGCAGCACTTTTGTCTGCCTTGATCTGAGTGGCGCACTTCTGGAACACACCCTCACAAAAATGTGGTTCGAGCAGAAGTACCGAAAATGCTGGGCAAAATCAAGGCACTCCTAGACAAAATGAAGCCCCAAACAAAGAAAAACAACCACTCAGCAGATGATGAAGAACCTACCTGAAGAAGCGGTGAGCTCGCTGAGATTTTATTCTACATGTTGCTTCTCCCCTGTTGATCTCTGACTCCCGGTTGAACTAATTTAGCTGGGGTTCCTGATGCCACAGGGCCCCTCCGGGCATAGTCACAATCAGGGGAATTTACTCCGGAACAGTCCGTTTTCATAATGTTACCAAATCTACAGTGGGAAAGTGATTTATTCCCCATACAGAGAGGCTTTTTGATTTGAAGTATTCAGCGTTTGGAGTCTCCTCGAACTGGCTGGTTCCCTCCTCCTAAATTAGCCGCATTGTGTTGCTTTAAAGGAAGGACTCCCCCTATGTATCCATGCAGAAGGAACATACTGTTTGTATCTTTACATTGAAAAAAATCTTTAGATGATTGCTTGGGGGGGAATTTCTGAGTGATGAAGAATACGATGAGGAGCAGAAGCTTTAAACAACTGTAACTGTCTTTCACTCTAGGAAATGGTTATGTGTTCTAACCCTTCTGAGACTTACCCCGCTGCCCTTGTGCAGTAATTCTTTCTGATCAGTGATAATTAGAGAGCCGGCTGGCTGGTGTGATTGTTGGATGGGAAGGGTGGGGGGGATCTGTGACAGCACCCTTCAAAGGATTCTCAGTACCTTTACAAATCATATATATTTGGAGGAGGGAAAGATGTTATTTGGTACAGAGCTGCACATGGTGGGGATGATAGTCCTTTTTCTCATTGTCATCACTGTCGATCCTGGTTTTTACCAGGCTCAGGAGGGCCTGGTGCTTTTTGCAGCCACTTCCCATCCAGCTCGGGGAGTACTCACTAGTGGGTTACTCTCCCAGGTGCAAAGGGAGTGCCAAAATGTTCTCCCCTGCCTTGGGAGCCTTCTTGTATATAGTTCCATAAAAGTTTGTTTGTCTTATTGTTTATATTCTAATATTGTTTATGTAACCCCCCTGCAAATGGGGGTTCCCAAAAGACTTCCAGGAGCTTGCTTGAATGCTCCGAGCCTGAATGGTGTTTGGCGTTTAAGCCATTTATCTGTGAGTGTTTTTAGAGCCTCTGGTACTGTCTCTTTAAGAGCTGTCTGCTTGCAGACATAATTAGTTTGTATGGGGGGACTGTGTGTTTCTCTGCTTGAGTACCACTCGAGCTGCTGCCAATTCACTCCATTTTTGCAGTCACTAGGAGTGCAAAGGGAACCTATCTGAAAGATGTAACTATTTGCCAGAAATCATTTAGAGTAATAATGAAAATACAGTTTGTCTAACCTGCTTTCTTTGCAGTCAGAACTGTGTTTGCCTAGTTCCCCATTCTAGTTTTGAACTGCTGAACTGGACCAATCAGTGTGGGTTAAGGTAGCTCTAAAATGGTGCCTTGGACGAATCAGAACTTGGACTCGTAATCTGAGCCAGCCACAAGAGGATTGTATGGGCAGTGACTCTGGGAGATGTAGTTTGGACTTCCGGCGCCTTTTTGGACCAACAGGGGCAGTCTATTGTGAGTGACAGCCAATCCAGCCAAGAACTGGGAGGAACTCAAAGGAAGTGCCCGGTTTTGTCTGCTGGAGTTTGAGTTGAGCTCTGGCAGTGAAGAGGGAAGGAGCCCTGTGCTTTTTCGGTGTGCAGTTTTAGTCGGGGAAACGTGTGTAAGGCCCCGAGTTCCGGTCTGCAGCTTGTGTAACTGCTTGTTAGGACTGAATCCATCCTATGAAGAGAATCAAAGGATATCTGAAGAGTAGAAACCAGGCTCACCCTGTAGAAGACTGGAGAAATTGCTGAATTGCGCTCGGTCTGTCAGGAACTGAATCTGCTGTGTGTTCTCCCGGGTATTGTGCAGTAATTGCGATCGGGATAGAGAAGCAGCCTGCCTGGTATAGTACTTTCTTTTTACCATATAAATGTGTGAGAGGCTTGTGTAGCTCAAGTGAATCCTGCTGCCATTAAAGGACTTTTGCCTGTTACTGTTTACTATATAAATGTGTGAGGAGGCTTGTGTAGCTCAAGTAAATCCTGCTGCCATTAAAGGACTTTTGCCTGTTACTGTTTACCATATAAATGTGTGAGGAGGCTCGTGCAGCTCAAGTGAATCCTGCTACCATTAAAGGACTTTTGCCTGTTACTGTTTACCATATAAATGTGTGAGGAGGATCGTGTAGCTCAAGTGAATCCTGCTGCCATTAAAGGACTTTTTCGTGTTACTGTTTACCATATAAATGTGTGAGGAGGCTTGTGTAGCTCAAGTGAATCCTGCTGCCATTAAAGGACTTTTGCCTGTTACTGTTTACCATATAAATGTGTGAGGAGGCTTTTGTAGCTCAAGTGGATCCTACTGCCATTAAAGGACTTTTGCCTGTTACTGTTTACCATATAAATGTGTGAGGAGGCTCGTGGAGCTCAAGAGTAGCCCTGCTGATGTTGAAGGACCCTATCTTGTTTGGAGGTCGTGAGTACTAATTCAGGGTCGCTCCCTGTTGAATTGCCACATTGAATCCAAATGGAATTACTGTACTGCTGACTGTTTAACTATTTTTCTTTTCTCTGTGTGAAAGGGCCCCTACCAGCTGCCACAGTTTGGACTAGCCACTAGGGCTTGGGTACCCAGGGACAGTAACTGGTAGGGATAGGCCTGTGCACAGAGCTATAGGTAGATGAGTAAAGTGCTAAGCTAATTTACCTGATTTCCCCCTGTCCTTGTTATATCCCCCTAAATAAATCAGAGCTGCTTGTTTCAGCAAAGTTATACTGCCTGAGGTATTTGTCTACGTTAAAGTATTGTACTGTGATTGTTGCACTGTATCTTCTTATTTTACAGGGGTCCCAGTGCCTGAACCAGTCCTGGGGTAAGTGTATACTGTGAGTAATTCTGATATACTGTGTGGGCCACTAGTGGGAATAAAGGGGGGTTGCAGTGTCCCAGAGGGCTGTGACAAGTTAGTTTAACTATTGCAAACCCTGACCTCTGGGTGGAGACACCCGCCATCGGATCCAGGCCCCTCAACCTGTTAGTGGCAAATCAGGCAGGGTAGTAGCCCCTGGGATAGCGCCATCTAGGGATTACATCTTGGAGGCTCACCGCTGGGATTGTGTGTCCTCTAGTGGCCATATTTATGAACCACTGTTAAGAAAAAAATGGGTACCCCGACAGAAGTGGCTGTGCACCGGTTGGTGGAGTGGTGTACTGGGGAGGAGATCGACCCTCAAAATGCTATGCTTATCCTGGACATCCCCCTGGGTATCAATATGGACACTGTACAGGGAGTACTTTCCAAGGTGGAAGGTTTACAAAACCCTGTGGTGGTGGGTCTGCATGCTAATCTGCTCACCCACACTTTCTTGGCCCTAGTAGAGTTTAAGGATCCCATAGATAGCTCCAAAGTGCCACAGACCATTACCCCAGAGGGAACCCTCACTGCCTGGAAAGTGATAACTAAGGACAGTAAAGACCCGGGGGGGGGAATGAGCCCCCACCACTGTCTGAAACCTTTGAGGAGAAATTTGCTAAATGGTTTCTAGGGGAAGGGAAAACTGTGGAGGACTTGAAGAAACTATTCTTGCCACCTGGGGGTGTTCCTCCCCCAACACCCTCTCCTGCTCCAGTACTCGTAATGGTGGCTGAACCAATGCAGACTCCTATTTCTGCACCTGCCATTAGTCATGACTCTTACCGAAGGTTGAGGATCTTCTCTGGCACCCTCCCAACCCCCCAAGGGGAGGATGTCTGGGAGACCTGGATAGACTATGTTGCCCCCCCAAGTGCTAGAATGGCAATGCTCGGAAGCCGAAAAGCGAAAGAGGGTTAGTGAGAGCCTCCGAGGTCCTGCCCTGGCTACCATCCATGCTAAACGGGCCAGTAACCCTGAAGTGACTGCACAGGCCTATCTTGAGGCCTTGGAGAATGTGTATGGGAGACCAGATTCTGATGAGGACTTATGGTGGAGAGTACGAAATGCACAACAGTACTAAGGGGAGTTGTTGTCTGTGTATGTATCTCGGCTGGAAAAATTGTTGCAAGAATGCCTCAGAAAGGGTAGTTTGCCAGCGATTGAACTGGACCGAACCAGGCTGGACAGGATCCTTAAGTCTGCCCCCTTCTCAGAACTGCTGTTGCTTCAGTTATGCCTGGCAAATCGACTGGAATCCCCACCCTCCTATGAAGAGTTAATGAGAGAAATTCGAGGAGTTGAGAAAAGGCGACCTTGGGAGGGACCTGCACCAATAGCTGCGGCTACGACCCGAGTGACTGAGGGTGGCCCATTAAGTGAAGTTCAGGGGCACAGGTTGGCAGTCAATGAGTGCTCTGACAAGGAAAAAAATATGCCACAGTGGGGTAAACTGTTGAGAGAGATCCGGGAATTCAAAAACAGTCCCTTTATGAAGGCCACGCCTGCAAGTATGGGCTCCGACTCTATCCGATCGATCTGCATCTGATGGGTGGGGTACCCACCCATGTATCTCCTGCTGATAACAGCTCCAAACTCAATTCCTTGACCATGGAAGTGGAGAAACTGACGAGATGTCTCCAAATGCTTATCACGCTTCGCCAGACAGAGATGGCACCAGGTTTCCAGTTAGTAGTACCCCGCCCCTGGCTCCCAGTGTGGCGCCTCGCCAGCTCAAACTCCAGAAAGTATCTTTTGCTATAATTGCAGGAAGGATGGGCACATGAAGAGGGAATGCCGGTCCCCAAAAGACACTGACAAAGTTGCATATAGGCTACAAGAGGCTGGAGAACAAATCAGTGGTTAAGAGGTGCACAAATGATCCCAGTGAGGGCACCAAAGATGCTAACTCACGTCCTTTGTGGCAAGGTCAGTTGCCCAGGCTCCCCTACCGCCTCTCAGACTGGTCCAGAATAGTGGGTCCCTCCATGGAGACCACTGTAAAGGTGAATGGAGTGTCTACAAGAGCTGTATTAGACAGTGTCTCCCAAGTGACAATTATGTTCCAGGATTGGTATCAGAAGCATTTGTCAGATGTACCCTTACAACCATTAGAAGGACTGCATGTATGGGGGTTAATTGAGAAGGCCTACCCCTATTCCGGGTATATCCGAATTTGGCTGTCTTTCCCCACCTCCGTAGCTGGAGTGGCTGAACAAGTAGAGACCCTAGCCTTAGTGTGTCCCCCACTGGACTGTATGATGGTGTCCCTTTGTTGATTGGAACAAATGCTCATATGTTCGGAAGGCTGGCACAGTTGTGTTATAAAAACAGGGTCAAAGACTAGTAGAGCTTTAAGAGTTCGGCTTTAATTAAGAAGGCCTATGAGGCACAGAGAGATGCTGAAAAATAGAAACAGAGGAACGGATTGGAATTGTATGGAAGAAGAATCCGAGTCTCTGATCCTGGCGCCAAATGCCCAGTGTACCTTACAGGGAGAGGTCCGTATCAGAAAGGATGTTAAGAATACAATATTAATGTTGGATACACCAGGCGATGGAGAATTGCCAGAGTGACTGCTGGTCAAGCCTAGTATTTTGCCCGCTAGAGCCCATGCTTATGCCAGAAGGGTAATGGTCCAAGTTCATAATGTGTCTGAAAGAGACATTCGAGTAAATAGAGGTTGCATCCTGGCTAATGTGCATTGTGCAGACACTGCAATGCTACCCAGCAGCAAAAGTTCAAGGAAGAATGACAGAGTAACGCCTGACTTGTTTGATTTCGGCGACTCCCCGTTACCAGCTGAATGGAAAGTGAGGATCAGTGAGAAGCTTTCCCAGAGAGACCAGGTGTTTTCTTTAAAGGAATGGAACGTAGGATGCATGCAAGGAGCTGAGCACAATATCCAGCTGCATGGCAAAAGACCATTTCGTGAGAGGTCTTGACGCCTGGCACCTGTTGACATAGATGATGTGAGACGGCATCTGCAAGAGATGTTAGCTGCTGGTGTAATACAAGAATCCAGAAGCCCTTATGCTTCCCCCATTGTGGTAGTGAGGAAAAAGAATGGGACAGTAAGGGATGTGCGTGGATTATCGCACCTTAAACTCGCAGACTATCCCTGATCAGTACACAATGCCCCGCATTCAGGATGCTTTGGACTGCCTAAGCGGAAGCAAGTGGTTCTCTGTTTGGATCTCCAGTGGTACTATCAGATCCCCATGGCCCCAGAGGACTGTGAGAAGACAGCCTTTATCTGTCCACTTGGCTTCTATGAATTCATGAAGATGCCTCAAGGGATTTCAGGTGCCCCAGTCACTTTTCAACAATTGATGGAGCGTGCAGTGGGGAACATGAACTTACTAGAGTGCCTGGTATACCTAGATGATGTTATTGTGTTTGGCAGCTCACTGGAGGAACATGAGAGCAGATTATTTAAGGTATTGGACTGACTGGAGGACTTTGGCCTTAAACTGTCCATTGATAAGTGTCAATTCTTTCAAACATCAGTAAAGTATGTGGGACACATAGTATCCACCGAGGTAATAGGGACCGACCCAAGTAAAGTTGAGGCCTTGACCAACTGGCCACAGCCCAAAAATCTAAAAGAACTGCAAAGATTCCTGGGATTCTGTGGTTATTATCGGCGTTTCATCAAGGACTATTCAAGAGTGATCCACCCTTTACTTTACCTTACTCAAGGGTATCCCCCAACCCACAAAAAATACCAAATGTCAGCGTCCCTCAAGACTGAAAGAGTGTATTTTCGTCCGAGTGAAGTATTTGGGGCCCGCTGGACTCCTGATTGTGAGACTGCTTTTCATGAGATCATATATCAACTTACCCATGCTCCAGTGTTGGCCTATGCCGATCCAAGAAAACCTTCCGTCCTGCACACTGATGCTAGCTTGCAAGGGTTGGGGCTGTGTTGTACCAAGAGCACGAGAATGGCCTGAGACCAGTGGCCTTTGCCAGAAGTCTGACCCCATCCAAAAGAACTATCCTGTACATAAGTTAGAGTTCCTAGCTTTGAAGTGGGCTATTGTTGACCAATTCCATGAGTACTTGTATGGAGCTAAAATACTAGTAAAAACTGACAATAATCCTTCGACCTATGTGCAGACCTCAGCTAAGTTGGATGCCACTGGCCATAGGTGGCTTTCTGCATTATCTACATACAACCATGCTCTTGAATACCGAGCAGGTCTGAACCACATAGATGTTGATGCTCTCTCCCGGAGGCCTGTTCCCCAGAATGATTGGGTCAGATTGGCAGAACCTGACATTCGGGCATTCTGCCGGAAGTTTGACAGGGAGGAACAAATGTCCACGGACGCAGTGGACTGCATGTGGATTGCTTGGGACCCTCTGAGAATTGCATACCTGCTGCTTATTGCCACTTTTCTGCAATAGACATTGGTGCACTGCCTCAGCTGGACAATGACAGTATTCGGCAAGCTCAGTCAGCGTTCCCCATGATCAAATCAGCTTTAGAAGCCCTCTGTGCAGGAAAAGATGTGTCCAAATTACGCTCCACTGATTTGAGAACTGCACTGTTATACAAAGAAGGTCCTAAGTTGAAACTGATCAATAAACTGTTATACAGAGAAACAGTAGACAGAGGGGGACAAGTAGACAAACAACAACTAGTGCTGCCCACTGCCTTTCGAGACTCAGTATTGAGGTCCTTGCACAACCACATGGGGCACCTTGGTATAGACAGAACACTTGACTTGGTGAGATCCAGATTCTATTGGCCTAAGATGGGGCTGATGTGGAGCAACACATTCGAACTTGTAATCGCTGCTTACAGAGGAAAGCTTTGCCCCAGAGGGCTACCCCCCTTGTTAACATCACCACCAGTGCACCCATGGAGCTGGTCTGTATTGATTTTCTGAGTCTGGAGTCAGATCAAAGAAATATCAGTAATGTGCTGGTGGTCTCTGACCATTTCACGAGATATGCCCAAGCTTTCCCCACCAAAGACCAGAAAGCATCCACTGTGGCCAAAGTACTTGTAGAAAACTTTTTTTGTTCACTATGGGGCTCCACAAAGAATCCATTCTGATCAAGGGAGAGACTTTGAGAGTCGTCTGATCAAAGAGGTGCTTTCTCTGTGGGGAGTGTGAAAGTCCAGAACCACTCCTTACCACCCCAAGGGGGACCCACAGCCTGAACATTTCAACTGCACTTTGCTAGATATGCTAGGCACCCTGCACCCAAAGGTCAAGCCTAGATGGAGCCAACAAATTAGCACCCTGGTACATGCTTATAACTGCACCAAAAGTGATGCCACTGGGTTCTCCCCCTACCGCCTGATGTTTGGAAGAGAAGCTCGACTACCGGTAGATGTGTGTTTTGGGGTCTCTCCTGATGGGGTTCAAGCTGACAACTATTTACAGTATGTGCAAAAGTTAAAGGCCCAGCTAACTCATGCGTACCAACTGGCTCAGACCATGGCTGCCAAAAGAAATCTGGCCAACAAAGAAAGGTATGATAAAAAGGTGAAAGCACAGGAACTCCAAGAGGGAGATCGGGTATTGCTAAGAAATCTGGGACTGCATGGCAAACACAAGATTGCTGACAGATGGCACCATCTCCCTCACATTGTAGTGGGCAAACCAGATGATCTGCCAGTGTACAAAGTAAGGCCTGAGAATAATTCAAAAGATGTAAAAACAATGCATAGAAATCATTTACTGCTCATTGGACAAATCTTGATTGAGTCTGAGCCCCCAGAAGATGCCCCCTCTGGACCCGTGACTAGAGCTGCTGCTAAGAAAAGATCAAGAACGTCTGCACCTGCAGAAGCTGAGTTAAAGTGTTCCCCTCCACAAGTCCCAGTTAAGCTTGACTGTCAGTCCATATCAGAAGAAAGTGAGAGTGACTTTGAATACTATCCTTCTTACGAACGGAGTCAATTATTTCAGGGCAATCACCTAGTCAATACTGGAGATGAAGCTGGGCCTTCTGGACTGTCTAAGCCCCCAGCTTCGTCCCTGGAGCCAATGCTCCCAGAAAGTGAAGTGCAAAGCATCAGATCAGATGAAATGGAATCATTGTGCATGGTTGAACTGTTTGAGCTTTCATGGGAGGAAAATGATGGATTGGGGCAGACTGGCGATACACCAGAACAAGAAGAGTATTTTGAGTTCCCTGACAGTCCACTGCCAGTGTCCGAAAGCTCTCCATGCAAGCCAAATGTTGTGGAGTCAGAAACTGTAACTCCTGGAGGTGAAAGTGCCCCATGTTCCCAGCCTCTACCCCATGGAGACTCCCTGACAAGTGAGGACAATGCTGAAAATGAGGCTCAGAGTGCAGAGACTGTAACAGTTCCCCTAGAAAGACTGGTCGAGCTGTAAAGCCTGTGGTGCACCTCAGTTATGATTCCCTGGGGAGGCCTGTGGACTTGCCTCTCAATGTTGTCCATAAAGGAGTGTATGTGACCCTGAGCTCATTGCCCAAACTGAGCATCAGTGCTAACTCCAAGTTACTTGTGTTGCCCTCTAAGTATGGTGCCCTTGCCCCGTCCAGCCCCAAGGTAACTGATAGGGAAGGGTCCCCTCTCTTCAGGTTTAAATGTGTTCTTGGTAAAATGATATACTGACTGATGATTACATGTGTGAGCCTAATGCAAATGTATATGGTTGCAGTTGAAACTTATGGGGGTACTTGCTTGACACGGACGTCAAGCTTTCCCAGGCCAGGAAGGGTGTAACCCCCCTGCAAATGGGGGTTCCCAAAAGACTTCCAGGAGCTTGCTTGAATGCTCCGAGCCTGAATGGTGTTTGGCGTTTAAGCCATTTATCTGTGAGTTTTTTTAGAGCCTCTGGTACTGTCTCTTTAAGAGCTGTCTGCTTGCAGACATAATTAGTTTGTATGTGGGGACTGTGTGTTTCTCTGCTTGAGTACCACTTGAGCTGCTGCCAATTCACTCCATTTTTGCAGTCACTAGAGTGCAAAGGAACCTATCTGAAAGATGTAACTGTTTGCCAGAAATCATTTAGAGTAATAATGAAAATACAGTTTGTCTAACCTGCTTTCTTTACAGTCAGAACTGTGTTTGCCTAGTTCCCATTCTAGTTTTGAACTGCTGAACTGGACCAATCAGTGTGGGTTAAGGTAGCTCTAAAATGGTGCCTTGGACGAATCAGAACTTGGACTCATAATCTGAGCCAGCCACAAGAGGATTGTATGGGCAGTGACTCTGGGAGATGTAGTTTGGACTTGCGCCTTTTTGGACCAACAGGGCAGTCTATTGTGAGTGACAGCCAATCCAGCCAAGAACTGGGAGGAACTCAAAGGAAGTGCCCGGTTTTGTCTGCTGGAGTTTGAGTTGAGCTCTGGCAGTGAAGAGGGAAGGAGCCCTGTGCTTTTTCGGTGTGCAGTTTTAGTCGGAGACGTGTGTAAGGCCCCGAGTTCTGGTCTGCAGCTTGTGTAACTGCTTGTTAGGTCTGAATCCATCCTGTGAAGAGAATCAAAGGCTATCTGAAGAGTAGAAACCAGGCTCACCCTGTAGAAGACTGGAGAAATTGCTGAATTGCGCTCGGTCTGTCAGGAACTGAATCTGCTGTGTGTTCTCCCGGGTATTGTGCAGTAATTGCGATCGGGATAGAGAAGCAGCCTGCCTGGTATAGTACTTTCTTTTTACCATATAAATGTGTGAGGAGGCTTGTGTAGCTCAAGTGACTCCTGCTGCCATTAAAGGACTTTTGCCTGTTACTGTTTACCATATAAATGTGTGAGGAGGCTCATGTAGCTCAAGTGAATCCTGCTGCCATTAAAGGACTTTTGCCTGTTATTGTTTACCATATAAATGTGTGAGGAGGATTTTGTAGCTCAAGTGGATCCTACTGCAATTAAAGGACTTTTGCCTGTTACTGTTTACCATATAAATGTGTGAGGAGGCTTGTGTAGCTCAAGTGAATCCTGCTGCCATTAAAGGACTTTTGCCTGTTGCAGTTTGTCATATAAATGTGTGAGGAGTCTCGTGGAGCTCAAGAGTAGCCCTGCTGACGTTGAAGGACCCTATCTTGTTTGGAGGTCATGAGTACTAATTCAGGGTCACTCCCTGTTGAATTGCCACATTGAATCCAAATGGAATTACTGTACTGCTGACTGTTCAACTAATTTTTCTTTTTTCTGTGTGAAAGGGCCCCTACCAGCTGCCACGGTTTAGACTAGCCACTAGGGCTTGGGTACCCAGGGACAGTAACTGGTAGGGATAGGCCTGTGCACACAGCCATAGGTAGATGAGTAAAGTGATAAGCTAATTAACCTGATTTCCCCCTGTCCTTGTTATATCCCCCTAAACAAATCAGAGCTGCTTATTTCAGCAAAGTTATACTGCCTGATGTATTTATCTATGTTAAAGTATTGTACTGTGATTGTTGCACTGTATCTTCTTATTTTACAGGGGGTCCCAGTGCCTGAATCAGTCCTGGGGGTAAGTGTATACTGTGAAGGTAATTCTGATATACTGTGTGGGCCACTAGTGGGAAGAAAGGGGGGTTGCAGTGTCCCAGAGGGCTGTGACCAAGTTAGTTTAACTATTGCAAACTCTGACCTCTGGGTGGAGGCACACGCCATCGGATCCAGGCCCCTCAACCTGTTAGTGGCAAATCAGGCAGGGGTAGTAGCCCCTGGGATAGTGCCATCTAGGGGTTACATCTATATTGTTTATATATACAAGTTAGCCAGCCTGGGAGTGGGTCCCAAGATGATAGCCTGGGTAAAGAATTGGCTAGAGAATAGAACACAGAGGGTAATAGTAAATAGAGTCCACTCTGAAGAAAGGGGGGTTACTAGTGGGGTAACGCAGGGTTCAGTATTGGGACCGGTCCTCTTCATTGTCTTTATAAGCAACATTGCAGAGGGACTGGAAGGAAAAGTATGTCTCTTTGCAGATGACACAAAGATCTGCAACAGAGTTGATGCACAAGGTTGGGTGGAAAGGATGAGTAGGGACTTGGCAAGGTTAGAGAAATGGTCAAATGTATGGCAGCTTAGATTCAATGCTAAAAAGTGCAAGGTAATGCACCTGGGAAACAAAAACCAAGGGGAAGAGTACACAATGGGGGGTGAGATACTAAGAACAACAAAAATGGAAAGGGACCTGGGGGTAGTCATATCAGATGACTTAAAGGTGGGCAAGCAATGTGAGAGGGCAGTAAGGAGGGCTGGGGGGATACTGGGATGCATAGGGCGAGGCATCACCAGTAGAAAACAGGAAGTTGTTATCCCTCTTTACAGACAGCTGGTGATACCCCATCTGGAGTACTGTGTGCAGTTCTGGAGGCCCAGTCTCCGCAAGGACATAAACAAGATGGAAGCTGTCCAGAGGAGGGCAACTAAAATGGTGCAGGGTCTGCTCCAGAAGACATATGGAGAGAGACTAAAGGAGCTTAATATGTATAGCCTCGAGGAAAGGAGGGAGAGGTGGGACATGATAGAAACTTTCAAGTACCTCAAGGGAATCAACAAAGTCCAAGAGGGTAGCATCTTTCAAAAAAAAGGTGCGCAAGAACAAGGGGGCACAATTTGAAGATGGGGGGGCGGCTCAAAGGTAATGTAAGGAAGTATTTTTTCACAGAGAGGGTTGTGGATGCATGGAACGGCCTTCCAGAGGAGGTTGTGGAGTCAAAAACAGTGGTTAAATTCAAGCATGCATGGGACAGTCATAAGGCAATTCTAGGGGTGGGGGCAGAAAGGAGTAGGCTGCTGGTTAACTAGGATCTGCAGCTTATCCATTAGGTAGAGAAATGGGCAGACTGGGTGGGCCAAGCGGTCCTTATCTGCCGTCAAATTCTATGTTTCTATGTTTCAATTCTCACTTGACAGGCAGCAGCAGATTGAATTATATCATAGAGATGAAACAATACTCATAAATGAAAATGTACAATTTTCCTTACAGAGGTGTGATATACTTAAGAGGATGTTAAATATAAGGGTGTTGGATGAAACAGAGTACAGTCATAACAAATCAGGAGAGACCCTGAAAGGGATTCCGGAGGGAAATGTTTAGATAAATGGTTAACAAATCGCATTTGTTTTTTATCTCTCAGAACGTTAATGGTCTAAACAACCCTATTAAGCGATATAGAGTGCTCACTACTATTAAGAAACAGAAACCAACTTTTATATTACTTCAGGAGACCCATTTGAGTGGAACCGAGCATCAAAAGCTGGCCAAGTGCGGTTTCACTCGAGTAGTGGCGTCATCCTATAAGGGAGGGAAACAAAGGAGTACAGCAGTCTTGATACCTCAATACACTCAGTTTCAAGAGACCAATTCCTACATTGACCCAGAGGGCAGATTAGTAGTTGTATCAGGTATGCTAGAGGGCAGTCCTATTATTATAGCCTCACTGTACATACCGCTGGGCACAAAGAGGCAGTGATTAGAGGGCTGTGTCAAAAAATAACAGAACTCCATAAGGGTACTCTGATTGTGGGACGGGATCACAACCAAATTTACAGTCAGGAGGACACCACAAATCCTAAATCCGTTAAGAGAACCACTGCCCAAAAGGCAACGCTAAACTATTTTAAAGGGGTGCAATGGGTGGATACCTAGAAGGCCCTCCATCCGCGAGAAAGGGAGTACACTCACTATTCAGCCCCTCACAGCATTTATACTAGAATAGACTCCTTCCTGATAACAAAAGAACATCTACACTTCATTGAAAGCTGGCAGCATACACCCTCAGTCCTCTCTGACCATTCTCAGTTGATGCTCAAGATGACCTGGACCTCTGAAAGAGGGCAGAGGCTATGGAGGTTTAATAACTTTCTTTTAAACCTATCAGATTTTAAAGAAATGGTAGAGGGCAGAATACCTCAGATAATACAGGATAGCAACTCCCCTGAAGTGAGTAGGGCAACCTTGTGGGACACAATCAAAGTGGTTCTCCTAGGAAACATTATTAAGTTTGCTACTAGTTACAAAAAACAACAGACACAATGTCTGGAGAGACTCCTGCAGCAGTGGAAGGACCTTCAGAAACAACATGCAGACGGGAACACGGCAGTGAGACCATTATTGCAAGCTACTAGACAGCAGATACAGCAACTGCTGGATGTTCAACAAAAGGGCAGAATATAAATTAAACAATGTAACAATTGCCAGCACAAAGTCTGAAAGAGACCTGGGAGTAATAATAACAGACACATTAACTTTTAGTAAACGTAACACAGAAATGGTAAAAAAAGCAAATAGAGTGATGGGGAACATATTGAGAAATATAAAAAGTAGGCACGAGGAAGTCATGTTACCTTTGTACAGATCTCTAGTAAGGCCACTTTTTGAATATGGACTGCCCCTTATTTCCCCACAGAATGTGGGAACTGGTAAATTAGTAGAAAAAGTGCATCATAGGTATACGAAAAAAATATGTGTTGTCAAAGATATAAAATATAATAACAGACTATGCAGGTTAGGCCTCTACTCCATGACATATAGTTATTTGAGAGGAGACCTATGTTATACATATATGTAACCCCTAGATGGCGCTATCCCAGGGGCTACTACCCCTGCCTGATTTGCCACTAACAGGTTGAGGGGCCTGGATCCAATGGCGGGTGCCTCCACCCAGAGGTCAGGGTTTGCAATAGTTAAACTAACTTGGTCACAGCCCTCTGGGACACTGCAACCCCCTTTCTTCCCACTAGTGGCCCACAATACATCAGAATTACCTTCACAGTATACACTTACCCCAGGTCTGGTTCCGCACTGGGACCTCCTGTGAAATGAGATACAGTGCAACAATCACAGTACAGTACTTTAACATAGACAAATACCTCAGGCAGTATAACTTTGCTGAAACAAGCAGCTCTGATTTATTTAGGGGATATAACAAGGACAGGGGAAATCAGGTTAATTAGCTTATCACTCTAAAATCTACTTCATGGCTCTGTGCACAGGCCTATCCCTATCAGTTACTGTCCCTGGGTACCCAAGCCCTAGTGGCTAGTCCAAACCGTGGCAGCTGGTAGGGCCCTTTCACACAGAGAAAAGGAGAATTAAACAGTCAGCAGTACAGTAATTCCATTTGGATTTAATGTGGCAATTCAACAGGGAGCGACCCTGAATTAGTACTCACGACCTCCAAATAAGATAGGGTCCTTCAATGTCAGCAGGGCTCACTTGAGGTGCACAAACCTCTTCACACATCCATATAAAAGAAAGCACTATACCAGGCAGGCTGCATCTGTATCCATTCGCAATTACTGCACAATACCGGGAGAACACACAGCAGATTCAGTTCCTGACAGACCGAGTGTAATTTTCAGCAATTCCTCCAGTCTTCTACAGGGTGAGCCTGGTTTCTACTCTTCAGAGATCCTTTGATTCTTTCACAGGACGGATTCAGTCCCAACAAGCTGCAGACCGGAACTCTGGGCCTTACACACGCTTTTTGACTAAAACTGCACACTGAAAAAGCACAGGGCTCCTTCCTTCTTCACTGCCAAAGCTCAACTGAAACTCCAACCGACAAAACTGGCACTTCCTTTGAGTTCCTCCCAGTTCTTGACTGGATTGGCTGTCACTCACAATAGACTGCTGCTGTTGGTCCAAAAGGCACTGAAGTCTAAACTACATCTCCCAGAGTCACTGCCCATACAATCCTCTTGTGGCTGGCTCAGATTATGAGTCCAAGTTCTGATTCGTCCAAGGCACCATTTTAGAGCTAGCTTACCCCACACTGATTGGTCCAGTTCAGCAGTTCAAAACTAGAATGGGGAACTAGCAGACACAGTTCTGACTGCAAAGAAAGCAGGTTAGACAAACTGTAATTTCATTATTACTCTAAATAATTTCTGGCAAACAGTTACATCTTTCAGATAGGTTCCTTTGCACTCCTAGTGACTGCAAAAATGAAGTGAATTAGCAGCAGCTCGAGTGGTACTCAGAGAAGCACACAGTCCCTCCATACAAACTAATTATGTCTGCAAGCAGACAGCTCTTAAAGAGACAGTACCAGAGGCTCTAAAAACACTCACTGATAAATGGCTTAAATGCCAAACACCATTCAGGCTTGGAGCATTCAAGCAAGCTCCTGGAAGTCTTTTGGGAACCCCCATTTGCAGGGGGGTTACATATAGATGTTTCTATGATGAGATAATATGGGAATGTGCCGGATTCAGAAAAAAAGAAGTACTAAATAGGGCCACTAGATTACATCCATATCAACTACTAGGAGAAGCATGTAGAACATAGAGAAGGGGGAGATGATATAATCAAAGGGTGGTTGGAGTATGGAATCAGCTGCCAAATTATGTGGTGGAAGCTCCTACAATGAAGAACTTTAAACTTAAGTTAGATGAATGTATGTATGAAAGGAAATGGGAGTATCTCCAATGGTGTGGAAAGTCCATTTACGGCCTACGGCTGATAGGACTTGAACAATAAACTATGAAACTAAAACTATATGTGGACGGAGCAGGCACTATAGTACTTGCATCAAAAATATTATGAAGTGGCCCTAGAGCCACTCGACTCTTGTACCATAGACTGAGGCAAAGGACTGCCTGATTCATAATTACTCAAATTAAGGACCCGGATACAGGACAGTTGGTTAGATCCCCACAGCATATTATCCAAGTCTTTGTAAAGTACTATCAGGTTCTCTACACTCCAGAGCATTCCCCAGATGTAGAACAAATTCGGGCCTATTTGACAAACCTCTGCTTGCTGGTCCTTTCTCAGTCTCTCCAGCAGGTGATGGACAAACCTATCACCGAACTGGAACTAAATAAAGCCATCTCAAAATTAAAAACTAACAAGAGTCCAGGCCCGGATGGCTTCACTGGGGATTTCATGAAATTCTTTAGGTCAAGTTTAAGCAGTTCCTCACTGGATGTCTGCAAGGAGGTCCAGGGAGGGGAGTCATTCCCACTGAGTTGGAGTTACACCACAATTACTAGCATCCCCAAACCAGGTAAGGAACCTACACATTGCACAGCATACCCACCTATCTCAGTGCTCAACATTGATTACAAATTATTCGCATCGGTGATGGCCAGGAGGTTGGAACAGACACTGCCCACTTTGGTTGGACTAGACCAAACTGGGTTTGTCCCAGGTAGACAAACTCAAGATAATAGTAAACTATCACTCCACCTCCTGCATCATGCTGCCTGGTCGGGGGCCTCCTTCTTGATGTTAAGTCTGGACGTAGAGAAGGCCTTCGACCAGGTGGCATGGCCATTCTTAGGGAAGGTATTACAGAAACTGGGGGTTTCAGATTTTTTTATTAAGATCATAAATAACATATACACATCCCCAATGGCATATAAAAAAGCAAATGGGGGGGATTTTCGCCCCATTGTCTCTAAAGAGGGGCATAAGACAGGGGTGCCCCCTTTCCCCACTCCTCTTTGCTCTGTACCTGGAGCCGTTGGCACAGGCACTATGACAATATAGGGGAATAACAGGACTGGAGGTGGGAGGGGAGAGCCACAAACTGACATTATATGCAGATGACCTGCTTGTTTACTTAACTAATCCGGAGGACAACCTGAAGCCATTGTGGATGGCATTGAGGGAATTTGGGGCCCTAGCTGGCTATAAAATGAATCCCAACAAAACAGAGGTCTTGCAGCTAAATAACAACCCCTCAGAGAGTATCAGGATGAAATTCCCATTTAAATGGAATCTCCAGAGACTGAAATACTTGGGGGTACAGTTAACCTATTGTGGTACCCAGCTATTTCAGGCTAACTTTTCTCCATTATTTAAAAGCTTGAGAAGAGATATGGAGGGCTGGGCCCCAATACCTATTCCACTTGTCCAATGGGTGGAGGCAGTTAGGATAGTGCTGCTCCCAAGATTTTTGTATCTGGCACAGATTTCACCTATGATATAACCGAAAGAGTTTTATAGGGATCTAAATCGTAGAATTTTCAGATTCATTTGGGGAACTCAGAGGCCTAGGATTAGGTACTCCGTTCTCCAACTGCCAAAAAACAAGGTGGTCTGGCTCTTCTGGACCTGCAGCTATATCACCAGGTGGCCCAGCTGAGGACAGTGGTCTACTGGTGCCACAACCAGTGTGTGGCAAGGTGGAAAACCTTAGAGGTGAGAGAGGAGGATCTCCTCCAATCCAACAGAATCTTACTGTCTCAACATAACATCTGGGAACAGAGGGGAGGATCCAACCCATACACAGAAACCACTATTAAAATGTGGTGGGAATACCTGTCAAATATGAAATTGGCTCAATGGAGACCTCTCATTGGATCCATCCCCTACTCGGATTCTTTTCCCTTGGCACATATGGACATGGGCTTCCGAAGATGGGAGGGAGCAGGAATACATATCAGGGAAGGTCATTTCCTCACTCTAGCTGAACTGACAGAACAATATGGGCCTCTCCCACAGGACAGATTCTGGTATTTTCAGGTCCAGGATTATATTAGCTCCCTCTCCCGGGATCTTTGTAATAGTGCCTCACTGTCCACGCTTATACCCAACTTTGTGGTAGTCATAGAGGGCAAAGCCAGCCTAGAGCATATAATCTTATACCTATATAAAGCGATTATGTCCTTACAGGGGGACTCACTTGAACAGACTGGAGCATCGTGGGAGGCAGATTTAGGCACACAAATCTCTGATGAAACATGGGACAGGCACCAGAACTGCGTACACTGGGGAACAGAAGCCATTAGCTGGAAAGAGTTTTCATGGAAAGTTACACTCAGATACTTTTGGATGCCTAAGTTCAGGCAAAATTCCAGTCCATCAGGTCTCCTGCTTGTTGGTGGGACTTTGGGCATTCCCCAGCAGCCGTAGCCCACATTATGTGCCATGTGCCACTGTCCTAGGTTAGGACACTGCTTTCAGGCCCTGCAAGAAGCACTGAGGAATATTTTCACCTAGTCTTTGATCATTTCCCCCAATTTGTTTTTCTTCTCAGAGTTTCCCCCTGAATGCAGGGATCCCAACTCTAAAAGATTACTCAGGATCTGTACCCTTGCAGCTCAAAAAGCTATCACAAAAAAATGGTTGTCCCAAGATCCTATAACCATAACACAATGGCAGGATATAATGTTGTCCATCAACAGGATGGAATCCCTGACAGCAATTGTAAATAAGAAACAGGCAAGGTTTGAAATAACTTGGAGAAGATGGGTACTGTATATTTCAATAAGACCTGATTGTATTCCCTAGGATTAGTTTTGGACTGTTTAGCGTAATCCCCCTGAAATCAATTACTAGTCATCCTCTGTCTTTGTCTTTTTCTTTTTATCATAGCTATGTACCCTCAAAATTGATTAAGATACCTATTTATACCTAAGGATATGCATTACTGATTAGAAGTAAGCAATATACTGTCAGGTTTTGTACATAGTGTTTGCATAATATATTGTTATGTGTTGGTATGTCTGTTGATATATGAAAAATTACAAATAAAGTTAAAAAAAAAACTAACATCGTAGTTTCAATTACTTATGTTAATCAGGGCAAAAATTTCCAAAGAAAAACTTAATTGACCCTTTCAATAAAACCTTTGCCATGTGTAACCTGTCAGGTGGGCACTCCAATCCACCTTTATACAATAAATGAGCCATGTACCTGCATGGAGCGGGTTCCCCCTTATTTTGAAACAGGTCCGATAACTAACATGGGCCCTACCCCAGGTCTTCTAGCAGTGTCCCCTAATACCTCCTCAGAGGGGTCTAGCCATAAAGGATCCTCAGTTACCTGCCTGGGGTTAAGGAGAACATCAACAGTAACAGAGGCATTTACAGTAGCAATAGATTCAGTAATACATGTAGTAACAGAAGTTTTTGCAACAGGTTCAGAGAACACATTACCCCTGGGTTTGTTGGAGCTCATAGAAGGTAAAGATTCAGTGGCCACTGTTTTTGCTGTAACAAGCTGATATTTCTGGAATGTAGAATCTGTTGGGTCAGGAGTCCATTGCTCATCTTCCCCTTCATCTGCATCTTCCGGGATGTGGACAGGGGACCAGTTCCCTGTGCCAATGTCTATGTTCCGTGGAGCAGGGTTTACAGTACCTGCAGTGAGCGCATCTTGCCTGGCTGCACTCCAGATAACATATCCTTTTGCAGTCTGAGGAATGAACATTGGCTGCACACCTTGTTGGTTCATCTCCGTATCCAGGGATTTGTTAGGGTTATGAGCGGGAACCTTTGAATGCCACCCTGCACCAGGTCTGTGCTATTGAAAAGACTCTGTTGGTTTGTCCGAAAGTGAAGCTCTTGGCTCTAGGCACCCGGCCCATTGGCCATTCTCACTGCCTGCTGCGTAGAAGCTCCCTCTGACTCAACAGGCTGCTGTGATGTGCAAGGAGAAGCAGTAGCAGGCAGAGCCAGGGTATCCTTTGATGCTACTGTGTCATCTGGTCGCTGACTCATACTGTCAGTGCGAGTGGCAGGTTGACGGGAGGAATGTTTGGTAAGTTTGCCAAGTTTCTTATCTAGTTTAAGCACTTTTTGCAGACATTTTTCCTCTTGGCTTGCAATTTCTTGACTTGTAAAGTAGCAGTGTGCCTCTCAGACTTGCTTTCCATTTCAGGACAGTCAAAAACTAAGTTCAGTACTTTTTGTTTGATAGCCGAAGCAGCTTCTTCCCGTTGCTCTTCTGAAGACAAAAACACATCTGTAGCAGTATCGACATCTAAGAAATCTGAAACCAACATCGCTGCATCAACGGCCCCTTGCATTGTGAGACAGGGAAGGAAGCCTGCTCCCGTGTCTCCTCCACATCCATCCTGTCCGCCGGCTCCTCCAAAGTGGCCATCTTGGAATGGATGACCAAGGGTTCCCCCTACATATGAGTAGGGGAATTTTTAATTCAAAAACTCAGAACAAATTATACAACAAAAAGTACTTCTTTATACAAAATCAGGAAAGTAACTCATAAAAGCAAAACAAACACAGAAATAAATACTACATCTCATATGACATTAGATCCAACAGACAAACTCATTAATATAGATCCCGCCCCACCCCAGAATAGAGGAAATTTTGCATTAAAACTTCAACATTCAAATAAAGACAAAACAGTGTTAACTCATACAAAAAATTATACATCTCAACAGGGAAATCAAATGAGTATTACAATCATATCTTTTCAAGATTACTTTCAAATAAATAGTAGAACTCATTTTAAATTATCTTAGGAAAGTGACCTTCCCCCCCACTAAAAGAGATGGGGAACATTTTATTCGAACTTCAAAAAATACATACAATACATATTGGAAAACATATGGAAAGGAATTCACTAATAAAATCAAAAATTCTAAAAAGAGTAAATAAGTATTTCCATCATACATTCCATTCCATTTTTTAAACAGCCAAAACCTACTCTAACCCCTTCTGTCTTATACGTACAACCAGAAATTCTAAGAAATAAATATTAAATGCATACTGGCTCTCCCTACAAAACTCAAGGCAGAAATACTGAAAATTAAACTCAGATGAAAACAAATTATAAGACTGCTGTTAGCAGTATCTTTGTCAAGTCTTCCTTCTAATGAGGAGGTGAAATCTCGTCATTCAACCTAAATTCAAACACCAAACATACATTTCATCCCCCAACACCTAAAAGAGAGTGAAAATAAGAGGTTCAGAAAATAGTCTAACCCTTTCTAAACGTGGCTGAACTTATTTACTTACTAGGAAGGCACCAGAGCCTAAGTAATAATCTTGCTTCCTAAAAACTTTTACATATGATATCAATTCTTGGGGCATAAGTATTTCTACAGGAAAATGCCCCATGTATGAAGCAACATACCATATTCTCCTGTGCCCCTGTGTGTCAATACATCATTCAATGTCACTTTACTTCTGCCCTCTTAACCATGTCATATTTCTCAACCACAGTTTATACAAGTCTAAAGAGACCGATTTTTGTTCAAAAGTTTGCCACCTAGTAATGTCCCTTTTTATGATATACAACACTTGTTCACCCATTTTAAGTTGTTTTCTAAGCATAAGTCCACAACATGCTTGCCATAATTGAAATTTTATGTGTTCTACCATCAGCTGCATTGTACAGACATCATATTTAGACCAGGAACCTGGAAATACTCCCGAGACCAAAATGTTTGGGGTCAAATTCCTAAAAGGATTTAAAGGCCATATTTTGTGAAGAAATTGCCAAAATGACACTACAAATGGACAGTCCAGAAACAGATGCTACATAGTTTACTCCTGTACAGGTATATCCCCTAGGACATTCTCGTTCTTTAACTTCTTCGTGCTTCATGTTCCCCTTTACTCCTAGTTTCATATGTGTGCAAAGCCACAAAAAATCATGCATGTACACTGGTAATCTTTTACTATATAATAACTGAGTAATTGATTTTTGAATAGAAATGGTTTGGTCTGAAAACCAAGGATTATCTATATAATAGGTGTCCACTACCCAGTTATACATTTTTTTCCTAGGTCTAGTTTTTAGATGTTGTTGGATCACCTGCCAGGACTTCAGTTTGCTTATAGCATCCATCAAATAAGGGGGTACTGTTGAAATCCGTTTTTGTTTTGTTATTGGGTGAATAGGTTCCCAAGCCTCCAATATGGGCTTGAAGTCATCTAGGAAACATGGTGTCCAGACTTTCTTTATTTGATTGAGAATGGGTACAAAATTGTGGTAAAAAAAGTGACCAAGAAAAACCCCACAGGGTGGATCATTCCCAGACATCCCAGTTCCTTAGGTAAACAGGTAATAACCTTTTTTATCCCACAGACATTGAAAAAAAACCTATTAAACACGGAGGTTTTCAGACTTTTCAGGGAAGGGAAGACTGCAGATAAAAATAAAAAAGTGGTAATAGGTGTGTTTTAATCATATTGATACTTTTTTTTTTACATCTGTCATTTGTTCCATTTATCTACCTTCTGTTTTGCGGTTTGTAATTTTAGTTCCCAGTTCTAGTGCCGTGGGTTTGGCCCTCCCAAAAATATACCCCAAATCCTTTTATACTCTGTTTCCACCAGAATCCTACAAATCTCAACCAAATCAGAAGCATCGTATCCTATGGGTATGATGCAGCTTTTATTATGATTGTTTTCTGACCCCGTTGTGACTGAAAATTCTTGCAGTTCTTTTTGGGCATCTCTTGCAGAAGTTCTATCTGCTAAAACCAGTTCTAAATCATCAGCATATGCAATAGTTACTGTCGGGGTATCTTCACTGCCCATCGAAAGTCCCTTGATAATACCATTATTGTTCAGTCTATGCAGTAGGGAGTCCAAAGTCAACATATATAAAATAAGGCTTAACAGGTATCCCTATCTCACCCCTTGTTACATCCTTATATTGTCTCCTACCCAGCTGTTAATACTAAGCTTGATGCTGATATCTCCATAAAAAGTTTTCAACCAAGAAATTAATACTTCAGGAAATCCATAGACCTGAAGGGCTTCCCATAGATAGTTATAGTCTACTTGATCAAAGACCTTCAGTTGGTCAAGGTTGACCAAATGCCCTATTATTTCTATAGTATCTCCTTTATTACTAATTTATCTAAGGAGTATTAATGCAGCCTGCAATTTCTGAGATGGAATCCCACTAAACTGGGTGGGATGTATGATATGGTCTAGCACCCCATTATGAGGTTACAGAGGATTTTCATCAGGCTCTTACAATCCGTATTAAGGAGGGTTATAGGCCTCCAGTTCCTCAAATTTCCCCTCTCTCTCCTTCTTTAAACAAGAGAATTAATACCCCTTCATGAGTAGGGGAATTGTTATTATTATTGGACTTCATTACACAAGAAATCAATACAAACATTAATATGTATATACAGTCCATCATCCATATATTATACATCCATCAACTTAACATGCTATAAATTTCCTATGCAACATAGTATATACTTCAAACCAACCAAACTAAGCAGTTCAACCATAGATGTTGTGATTTCTCTAATGAAAATCTATTCACATCTGTATTTTGCACACTCTGTAAAGATAAATTTATATTATTAAAAGCTCCTGATAAGTAACAATTATTTGTTGCATTACTAGCATGCACCTTGGTTGCCATAAATAAAATCTAACTAAGGTGAAGCATATATATAAAGTATCACTATGATACCTGCAAAATCTATTCCCCTCTGGCCCATACATAATCTCTAAATATGTAAGTGTTGCTAATTGGTTATCTGACCAGAATTTTGCTAAATATGCCCAAAATAAACTAGCATAGGGGCATTCCAAAAAGAGGTGTTCCTGTGTTTCCAAGGTTAATAAACATGTCCCTTTGGGACAGTATCTTTCTGATAACTGTTTGTGTTTGTTGTTGCCCTTTACTCCCAATCTACCATAATTACTGAGCCAAACACAATCATAGATAAACGCCGGCAGCTTATGATTACTTAGCTGCTGTAAAACATATATTTGCTTAATAGCTGTACACCCTGAGAATTCTACCACTGATGTTTTCTCATTAATTAGAATAGTTTTATATATCCCCTTTCTATCAGTAGTTATCAACTGTGCTGGAGTAATCTTCCACCTTATAACTTGCTTAATACATTCTTTCCCAAACTCTGGCATCCTAACAGGAATAGATCTTGTCTTTTTGCTCTACCATGCCATCCTACATGGATTCAATCATTCCTGAATCAAAGGAACCCACACTTTTATGCTGGGGCATAAGGCTGGTCGAAAATTATAGTTCAAAAAGAAACTATAAAGAAGAAGGTAATAGGCTATATCATCCCTACACCACCTTCCTTGACTGACAAATATGTAAATTCCCTCTTGATTGGATTTAATCAAGAGCCCCAAAAGGCCTGAAAGAATATCCCATGTAAGCTGGTACAGATAGACTGTGTGGGAGGGAAAATGTAACTAATATAAAGAAACTGAGGAATCAATAATGTTTTTATTAAAAGTACTCTTTTCTTCCTGGATATTTGCTGCCCTTTCCAACTATTGACCAGTTTAGTTGCATGCTCAGTTTTACCTGACCAGTTTAACTATGCCATATTCCCTGGTACAAAGAACTCCTAATATAAGAATAGGGTCTGACGATATATTGATCCTGGCCCACATGCCCGATATAGGTACAGTGGTGTTGCCCAAAGTAACTCCCTTACTTATCTCAAAATTTATTTTGGACCCAGCCAGATAAGAAAATTGCAGTAGAACTGCTATTAATGTCATTTCTGAGGATGTGCTAGAAAGCACCAAAACCATACCATCTGCGTAAGCCAATATTTTCACCTGTAAGGAGTCAACAAATGTAATACCCACCAAATCCGTATGAGTCCATATCAATCTAATTAAAATATCTATTCTGAAAGCATACAAAAGAGGACTTAGGGGGCATCCTTGCTTGACTCCCCTACAAAATTTAACTTTCCTTCCAAACTAGCCATTTATATTCGGCCGGAGAAAGGAGGCAGCATACATCCCTTTTATCCAGTTCACAAAAGTGACTGGTATCCCAAATCCCAATAACTTAGAAAACAAAAAAAATGATGGGAAAGCCTGTCAAAGGCCTTCTCCTGGTCCAGGCTCAGAACATACCCTGTTTCACCTTCTAAACTCCCTTTATAAAAGGCTTCTCATAAAGTAATAAAATTGTCTTGTTGTTTCCTGTTCTGTATAGCACAGGTTTGAAAAGAGCTAATCAAGAAAGGGTCTACTTTACTTAGCCTTGCTAGTAGTATTTTACTCAGGATTTTGAAGTCCAAGTTCAACAGGCTTAAAGGTCTCCAATTTCCAATATTTTCCCTTACACCTTTCTTATGTATCAGCACTAAAATGGCATCCAACATGGATGCTTAATATGTAGACGTCTGTAAAATATGATTATATAGAATTACTAATGAAGGGGAAAGGCTCTCCATAAATGTTCTATAAAACCCTGTTCCCAAACCATCAGAACCTGGGGCTGCATTGATTGATAATTGTAAAATAGCAGCCCTAACCTCCTCTACTGAAAGCTCTGCAGCTAGATCCTGGGCATCATTCACCTGTATCCTAGGCAACCCTAAGGAATCTAAGATTCCTTGTATATCTGGTTCGGGAGGGGAGTACCAAAGGTTTGAGTAACCTGCTCTTCCACAACTCCTAGTAACTCTAGATGGTAAGTGAACAATTCTCCTGAGGAGGAAGAGAGTTGTATTATGACTCTGCTCTCAGTTCTTTTCTTATTCTCCTTGTAAGGGTCAAGGCCACCTTTTGTTATTTGCATGCCAAATCTGAGTTCTTGTTGCAAGGACTTTGCCCTGTCATATTGTATGGCTGCCATTCGGGTTTTCAAGCTACTGACCTGCGCACTCAGGTCCTGCCCTGTTGCATCCATCAGGGAAATGACCCTCTGCAACTGCTGTCTAAGCTGTAGGTATGTGAGATATTCAGAAGTGGATCTAGCTCGTGCCCTTTGCTGAAAAAAGTAACACCATGTTCTCTTTGAGTCTGCCCACCAGTCCACAAGTTCAGAGTAGCATTCCACTACTGATAATCTTGCCGCCCACTCCCTTTCCCACGCTTTCTGAACCCGGGGGGTCAGTCAGCACTGATTCATTCAATTTCCAGTACTGCTTTTTGTATTGCGGGGTAGGCCCTGCCTGTGTACATATTTTGTTAATCATGTGATCTGAAAACTCACAGGCTATAACTTGTGCTTCTTGAACCATTAAACCTGATGAGAGAAATACAAAATCTATCCTTGTTCTTAACATCCCCCTATGGTAGGTAAAGCCACCTTTGGGGTATACACTCCTATATGCATCAATATACCCTGCATGGTTTAAAATGTTATTCAGAATGTTAGAGTCAGAAAATACTTTTTCTGTTTGCAAGCCCCTATCTGCCCTAGAGAGGCCACAATTAAAATCTCCTAGACAGTACACTGTTCTAGAGGTGTGTGGAAAAGGCTGCACTTCTTTAAATAAGGCAACTCTTTGGGCCTTTGTCTGTTGGGCATATATAGCTATAATCCTGCCTCTACAGGAACCATAGGAAATGTCCAACATTAAGGCCCACCCAGGATGAATGTCCACCAAATGAGACACTTTGAACTAGTAATTGGAGAATAGAATGCCAACCCCATCACATGCCTCTGTTCCTGAGGACCAAAACGAAGGGCCCAGAGGCCAACATTTTGAGGTCTGCTGTAACTCGTAATTAGTTTTCAGTTGGGTACCTAGCACACAAATAATATTGCTCTGTAACCTTCTTAAAGAGAACATGGCCCCTACACATGTCCTTTCACTTTTTGTACTATTGGTGTTAATTGTACGTATGGTGAGGCTATTCATCAGTAGAAGTTATGTACCCTGAGGAAAGGCTAAGGGGTCTTAGATGTCCTATGCTGTCTAGTCTGTTTTGCAATGGATCCCTCCCAACTCCCTTCTGTGTCTGTGTTTGATGTAATAGAGGAGGAGTCCGATTCTTCCCCATCTGAATCTCTGTCTGTTCCCTCTTTTGTTAAGCTGTTCCCTGATTTTCAGGAACCAGCTCCCTGACCTGTCTTAGGCACATTTTATTTGGCTTTCAGGTTCTCTAACCACCCTGCTCTAGGTCTCTTCTTAAGGGAAATTGTTTGAAAGGCCCCTTCCTTGTCTATGGGGGGGGGGGCATAACCATTTTCTCCACATCCATACCCTCCTGTGAACCTTCTACAATTGGCACATGGCATCCATGGCAACTTGAGCATTCTTGGAACTTTGTGTTTCCACCACCACCTCCATGCGTTCTGGCTATACACTATCTACAGGGGTCTGATTTGTTCATGTATCAATATTCTGTAAATCATGCGCAGCTGCCCATTTGACTTGCTGATGTTGGGCCCCATTTATTTTACCTTCCTGGGATGGACAACCTTCTCTGTTGTGAGAAGCCCTGGGGCACCGCCCGTAGGCGTGTCCTGTCTGTTCACACAGGTTACATTTAAAAAGGTTCAGATATGCAGAGGAAGCATGCCCAAACCCTAAACAGTGGCTGCAAGGTGGTGAGTCACAAGCAGAACTGAAATGTGCTCTTGAACCACACTTGAAGCATGAACGAGGCTGACCATTATAAAAAATAGACTCTCAGTCCTTCCCCCAAAAAAAGGAACTGGGTAGGTGCATGGGAGCTGCATCAGAGGAGTGCAACTTAATTTTTATGCGCCATCCCCCATCTCATATCTGCTCACTATCTAACGTAGGCATAGGTTTCCCTATGATGTCACAACGTTGCCGTAATGAAAACAAGATGTCTTCTATGTGGACCCTTTCATTTTTAAACATCACATTAATTGTTTTTACCTGTGGCTTTGTTAATGCTATCACTTGGAAGGGGATCCAGGCAGGGGTGTTCCTTAATGTCTGGTATTGGGCCCAAAATCTCTCTAAATTAGCAACACTCTTGAAGCTTATGTCATAGTTCCCATTACCTAAACTAATTAGGACAAACATTTCTGATGAAAAAATAGCTCATGGAAGTCTTTAATAAGTTCCTAGCTATGTGTATCCTATTAGGGTGATCTTTCAGACCCCTCTTGTACAGAAACCTGACCGCATTGTGCCGGGGGGGCCGGCTCTCCCCTGGTAGCAAAGAGGTCAGACATCTTTTTAACTGGCTCTGAAGTTTTACTGTCTGTCATCTCATCCCCTTCTACCTGTTCCACTACCTTATTCCCACCTTCTATAGATGTTCTTGCATCAATTTCCCTTACTACAGTAGGGTTATCATTCTCAGCATTTTCAACCACTTGTACAGGTAACATACCATTATCAACAATCCCCCCAATCAGTACAGTGTCATTTAAAACATTACCCTGGGGGGAGGAGGAGTTCTTTTGTTGTGTATCATTGGTGGCCGCAGAATTCACTAATAAGTTCTGCTACGAAGGATCCTTTGGGTCGGGTGACCATTTCCCTGAGGAGTCTTGCTCCCAACCTGCTTGCTCCAGTGTGACTTTGGGAAACCAGCCAATTGCTTCTAGCTCTGCCCCCATAATATCTCCCCATTCCTTGCAATGCACTCGATCTTTACAAGAGAAAGTTTGTTCTGAACTGCTCTACTTCAGCTCACTTTCCACTGGCTCTTGTCTAATGCTGCCACTGATACGAGCAGCTGATCCAGGCCCCAAATGCTGCTTTTGGGGTTTCAACTTTTTAACATTCATGCCAGAACTGTGAGGCTTTTGACACACAGGTGGTGCCTTGTTTAGACTGCCAGCTTCTGATCGACCTTCTCCCTCCATTTTTGTTCCAAGTACTGTCTCTTCAGGACACCCTTGCATGCCTGAGGGGTGAGTCATTGTACTAGACACTGTCTCCTACGTTGACAGCGTCATTTGCAGCCGTAACAGCGTTTTGTGAATACTGCAAAGAAGAGAGCGCTTCATCCAGCTCTCACAGCCACTTAAACTGCTTTTCTTTTTCTACATTTAAAAACTCCAACCTTGTTTGTATCACAGCGGGTTCTTCAGCGTTATGTGGGGCAGTGTAAACAGCCCCAACCATGTGCTTTCTGGCTTCCATTTTTTCCAGGTTAGTCGTGATTTCTATTTTTTCAGCAAACTCATTTTCTACATTAGGGCTTTCCATTTGAGTTTCAGAAGTTGATTCAACATCCGCACCTTTCACAGAGGCTTGCACAGAGTCCTCATAGCTCACCTTCTCCTGCAAAGTCTCAGCAGGACTGGCCATAGAGTAGGCCAGCCCAGAGGTTCCTCCTGCTGTCAGAGCAGGGGAATTTCCCTGGTGTCCTGGCCAAATTTTCTCTATTCACAAAACAAACAAAAAAATACTACCAACAGTTTAATATAGTTGACTTTCAGTTGTTTCTCATCTGTATCTCACCCCCCTTCCCCCAGTACAAGAATGAAAATAGGCAGAATTGTCTATGAACATACAAAATTTGCCAGCAGATAAAGGACTAGAGGTCTATCAAGTCTGCTCGAAAGTGCAGCTAGCACCCCCTATTCTGCAGCTGCCCCTCCCTCTCACCCGTCCCCTCCCCCTTGCCCTGTTCCAGCCTCTTTTGAAGCAGTCCACTGTTCTACTGGATACCACTTCTGCCTGTAACGCATTCCACCCAGCTACCACCTTCTCTGTGAAAAAGTGTCCTTTCATCTCCCTCCTGAACCTGCCACCCTCTAGTCTCATATCATGGCCCCGAGTGCCCCTCCCCTTCCTTACTTTGAACAGCCCCTCTGTACCTATCTTGTTTATTCCTTTCATGTACTTGAAGGTTTCAGTCATATCCCCCCGTCCCTCCTCTCCTTCAGCGAGTACATGTTCATCTCCCTCAGCCTCCTCTTGTATGGTAAGTCCCCCAGCCCCTTGATAATCTTTGTCACCCTGTGCTGCACCCCCTCCAGCAACTTAATGTCCCTCTTCAGATATGGGCACCAGTACTGCACACAGTACTCCAGGTGTGGCCTAACTAATGATCTATACAGAGGCAGAATCACCCTCCCTCCTCGAGGATATACCCTTGCAATGCAACCCAGCATTTTATTGGCCTTTGCAGCTGCCTTCCTACATTGTGCTGAGTTGTTCATTGACCCCGTAATGAGCACCCCCAGATCCTTCTCCTCCTCCTCCTCTGTCTCTGCTAGCTGCACTTCCCCCAGCTGGTAACTCCTGCTTGAGTTTTTCACTCCAAAATGCAGCACCATGCACTTTTTGGCATTAACCCCAGTTGAAAGGTGTCTGACCATGTTTCCAGCTTTGCCAGATCATCCTGCAACCCCTGCCACCCCCCTAGGTCATCCATCACTGCTCCCATCTTGATGTTGTCAGCAAACAGATTGGTCTTGCTCTTGATGCCTAATGATATGTCTGCAATGAATATCCCAAACAACACTGAGCCCTGAGGAACACTGTTCATCGCTACCCTTGGGGATGAGAGCTCCCCACCCACCACCACCACCCTCTGGTGCTTTCCCTAAAGCCAGTTCCCTACCCATCTTACCAGCTGTGCACCCACCCTTGTGCCTTCTACCCTGCATGGCCACAGTCCAATTGCCTAGTTGCCCAGTCATAGAGCTCCACCAGGTTGGTTTGGCAGGATCTGCCACATACGAAGCCATGTTGTCTGCTGTCCTGTAGTCCTTTGGCCTCCAAGAGGGCCACCGGGCCACTAGCCTCTCCTTCAGGATAGTCTCAATCAGCTTACCCACGACAGAGGCTCACAGGTCTGTAGTTTCCCAGTTCATCCTTGGGGCCACTCTTGAGGAGGGGCACCACATGAGCCATTCTCCAATCCTGAGGTACACACCCTGAGTCTAGCCCCCTTTCCCCGTAACAAAAATTAAATAATTAAAATTATCAGGAATGGTTCTTATTGCTTTATAAAGCCCTTGTTTTCTTTGAGAGGATTTGTCCCAAAGCTACTTTTTCAAGGGCACATATATAATTTATTTCTCAGCACTAGGGCTCTCCTTTCAACAACTCTCTGAGTTCTATTTACAGTACTTTATTTACAGGGTAGTGTTTTCTGTTATTGGTCAAGGTTGTGAGTTATATTGGGGAGTTGGACTCTGTTAAGCTCAGAGCCTCTTGCCTTTCTTGCTTTCCCTTTGGCGATTTTTTGCCATTTTCAGTGGCTTAACAGTGTTGTGCCTTCTGATCAATTGAGCCACACAGTGTTTTCCCACCATTCAGGCTCGGTGACTGTTGGGCACGCATGCCCTCACTCTTCCCAAGTGTAGTGCAGAGTGGTGTCTTTCACGTCAGGTATAGTACGTCCTTAGAACTGGGAATCTGGAGGTCTGAGTTTTGAATCCCTCCAGCATCTAGGCCTTTCAGTTACTGTTTTGTTCTCTTTTTCTGTTGGTGGTGGAGGAGGGGTGTGCAAAATAGACTTTTCATACTTAATTCTGGAATAATTCTTTAGCTTGTAGTCTGTGAGGCTACTTGAGTTTTGGGGAACTCTTATGACTTGGTGGCAGATAGCCCTTAAAACTGGCGCATGTTGGTACTATTAATCATAGGTATTTAATCTTCGTGGGCTCCAATTTTTCTGGAACGCTAGATGTTAAAATCCAATCAGATGAAAAGATGGATTTGATATAAACTTACAAAGATATGTATTATAGTTTGGAACCATACTATATTTTTCTCTTGGCAGCATGGTATATCGGAGACCTCCTTATCCATTTACAGATATAAGACCTGCAAGGTAGTAATGAGACCTGCTCCACATGGGTTCCTCTTCTCCCACTGTTTTTCTCCTGTTACTATGGCTCCCCCCACTTAAAGCTTGGAGTCTGGGAGAGGGGTGTTGCACCTGGAGTGCCAGTTGGCAGTGGCAAGCAGAATTGCTTAAAATGTTTATCAAATCAAATCATATTTTATTTGTACAAAGCGCCTTTCCAGGAATTCAAGTGCTTTTACATAATAAAATCAGACACATATAACAATCACTAAAACCATAATAAATAACATAGTAGTACATCATTTTGTTTGTTTTATTTATTTATACTGATAGGACCATGGGCCAAAAATTATTCGTTTTCATGGGCGGTCAGTATATGAGTAACAGTTAAATACAATATAAAATACATACAACTTAAAAAGAAAATACAAATAACAAAAAAAAAGAAATATACACATACAAATACATATAAATATGTCTCAACATTATCATTCAAAAACATTTACACTTACACTCTGTAAAAAGATACCCTTTCAACCTATGCCTAAAGAAGCAAAGGGAATGGTTCACACAGTCAAAAACAGACTGTATTGTATTAAAACCGGTAGATAACATGTAGGATAATGCCTTTTGTCCTAGGGAAGTACGCATTCTTGGAATGCAAAGAGAAAAATTGTCTGTTGACCATGTGTTAACACTAGAGTTCTGTTTTTTTAAAGATTAAAGAGAAACAGTCTGGGACTCTGTTAAGTATCACCTTTTTTGTCAAGGTACCCAATTGGAGTTTATATCTTCGGACCAAATGAAGCCAGCCCACTTGCTCTAGGAGATTAGAATGATGGATCATTTGTGGAGATTTTACTACAAATCTGGCGACTGAATTAATTAACAATTTTACCTTAGATAACAGCCCCTCCCTTGCAGTATAATAAAACAAACCCCCAAAATCAATTAATGGCAGTAAGAAACTTTGAGCCAACAGAAGGCGTGTAGAATCAGTGAGTAAAGTAGATAACCTATATAAGGCCCCTAGCTGCTGATGAGTCACCTTCACCATATAAAGTATATGAGGTTCATAAGAAAGACCCTCATCCATCAATAGACCCAGATACTTAAATTGTTTAACTTGTTCAATCAAAGTACCAGAGACAGTATAGAATGACAATAAAGGATCTAAATTCAATCTTTTTTTAGTGTTTACAAAGACCATAGATATCGTTTTTATTCTCATTTAAAACCAATCCATGAACTCTGAACCAATTATGTACCTCCAAAAAATCATCAACTAAATCTTTCTGAACATTTTCAAAAAGGGGACCACTTGTGAGGACCACTGCATCATCAGCATATGAATTTAAATGACATCATATTAAAATATCTACATCAACAATCTTGCAAGGCTAAAAACAATCTGGATTAACCAGGCTAAATAAATAGGTTTTTAAAGCTATCTTGAAGCTTTGGATGGTCAGACACTCTCTCACCCAACAAGGTAGAGAATTCCACAGGGTGGGGGCTGCAAAAGCAAAAGAATGAGCCCCCAATATTTTCACTCGAACACTGGGAATCTCTAGCAATCCCTCATCAGTAGGGCAGAGTGAGTGGAGGGGGCAGTAAGGGCAAAGGTGATCTTGCAAGTAATGGGGCCCCTGCTCATGTAAGGCTTTATAGGTCAGTAATCCAATCTTGAAGGTGATCTGTCACTGTACTGGCAGCCAGTGCAATCCACAGAACACAGGCATAATATGACTGGCCCTGAAAGAGCCAGTCAATAGCCTGGCCACTGCATTCTGCACCTGCTGCAAGCAGCGGATATCAACCCCTGGTAGCCCTATGCACAGGGTGTTGCAGTAGTCAAGGCGGGAGGTCACGAAGCCATGGACCAGAATTGAAAGATCATCAGGAGGGACCAGGTGCTTTACCTGGGTGATATTCCTCAGATGGTAAAATGAGGTCTTGACAACAGCTGACACCGGAGATTTAAATGTCAAGCCATCATCAATAATAACACCCAGGTTCTGCACCCAGTCTAAGGTAGTCAGCTGAACACTCCTGACTGTCCAGTCAACAAACCTACCTCCCGAGGATCTGGGTCCACTATCAACACCTTGATCTTGTCCAGGATCAATCACAGCCAGCTGGTACTCATCCAGTCCTGGATCTTGGGGAGGCAGTTATTAAAGACCGAGAGGATTCCATCCTGTTCGGGCACAAAGGACATGTACAGCTGAGTATCGTCTGCATAGCAGTGAAAACTCAGACTGTACCACCTAATATTGTCTCCTAATGGCAGCATATACACTGCCAACAACAGGGGTGATAGAATGGAACACTGCAGTACCCTGCAGGATAAGGGGGGGGCTGAGGAATAAATCCCAGACACCACTGTCTGAGTCCTACCCTTGAGGAATGATCAAAACCAGCTGAGGACTGTACCATACAGTCCACAGAGAAACGGCAGGCTCTCCAACAACACTCCATGGTCCACAGTGTCAAATGCTGCAGAGCGATCAAGGAGGACACAGATAGAATGAGTCCTCTGAGCCGTCGCTATTAGGAGATCATTTAGCATATGAACAAGAGCCGTCTCTGTACTATGTCTCTTCCTAAAACTGGACTGCAGAGTATCACAGACATTGTGGGTGGACAAATGATCGTCCAGTTGCAGCACAGCCACCTTCTCAATAACTTTGTCCATGAAGGGCAGCTTATAGACAGGTCTATTGTTTGCCAGACAGTTCGGGTCAAGGGAGGGCTTTTTAAAGGAAAGTGGTACAGATCCCAGTCTCCCATCCTGGCAAGGCTTACTCGCTTAGCTTGTAGTACAGTGGCATTTTTCTCAAGATCAATATATTTTATTTAACTCTGAAAGTCTACAACCCGGACGCATGGCAGTTATGGGGTTCCATTAACTATAAAGTGTGCGTCCACACCACTCGCCAATACATTTGTATTGAAGAAAGCAGTGTAGCCACCTTTACAGTTAATGGAGCCCCCCCGCATTCAACATACTTCCGGGTGGCATACTTTTCAGAGTTAAAATAAAATACCTTATGGCACGAGAAAAATGCCGCTTGTTCTTTACAAAGCTGAACCTGAGAGTAAGCCTTGCCAGGGTGGGAGACTGGGATTTGAACCGCTTCCCTTTAAGTAGTGATCGTACAACCACCTCCTTTAGGGGAGTAAGTAAGTAAAATTTTATTGATCATCATAGCTATTACAATATACTACAATAAATACAATAAAGTCTTAAATAGTGTGCACAAACATTTCACCATACAATTTCATCTTCCATTGCTATATAATAATACCGAATGCTCAGGTTATAGCTAATGAGCTTCTCAATCAAGGAGCATAATACTTACTGAAGCATTTAAGTTTCTTTGGATCAAATCCTGTTTGATAAATGAGTAGTCATCAGAAAATTAGCTAATGATATCTGGATTTCTTTATCGTGGGTTGTGAAGAGAAGCTCAATAATCTCTTCAGGAGGGAGACTGAGACTTCCTAGCAACCCACCCAATCATTTTCTTCTTTGTCTTCCATAAAGAGGACAAAGAAGTACACCATGTTTCAAGTCATCATTTGTCATAAGCCCACATTTACAATATGGAGATGTAATATTCTGTCTATTTTGCCGAAAACAAATGAATTGAGCATTATATATACATCTCCATTCGAAACCTGGTGAACATTCTTCTCAGTTTAGGGCATGTTAAATTTATTAAATAGGTTTCCAAACCTTGTTTAGTTTTAAATGTTTTATACCAGTCATGTAATTTTAACATTGATAGTTATGAGAATGTCAGATTATCTCTGATCTTGAAGTGGGTATCCATCTGGGAACAAGCGACCACCAAACAGTGTGGTTCACGATAAACTTAGCTGTAGAGTCAAGCCATTCAAAAGTGAAGGTACTGGGCTTCAGGAGGGCTGATTTTGCCTCAGAAAAGCACTAGCAAACAGACAAGAAGGAGGGGTGGAGCAACAATGGAGAAACATCAAAACTGCCATCACAGAGGCAACAAGCCTTCGTGTGAAGCAAATAAATCAAAACGAAGGAAAAAAACACTGTGGTACTCAAAAGAAGTGGCGGGGAAGGTTAGGCAGAAAAAGATAGCATTCAGTAAGTATAAGGAAACACAGAAGGAGCAGGAGAGAGAGTTGTACCAGTTAAAGCAGAAGATAGCAAAGGCCCAAACCGAGGAAAAGATAGCCAACTCAGTTAATATAGGTACATTAGGGAGCAAAGAAAGACTAAGGCAGGGATACTGAGGCTGAATAAAGAGGAAGGTGGTTGGGCAGAGATCGACAGTGAAAAAACAGGGATACTGAATGGATACTTCTGCTCAGTATTCACAAAAGAAGAGGGGGTGGTACATAAATCAAATAATGGAAGCACTCTGGATTGGAGGGTTGATATTAGTCCTTTCGCAGAAGAAAGGGTTCTGAAAGAACTCTTAAAACTGAAAGTGGATAAAGCAATGGGGCCTGATGGGTTTCACCCCAGAATTCTAAAAGAACTAAGGGAAGAACTAGTAACACCACTGACTACCATTTTTAATAAATCATGGGAGGATGGTGTGGTACCTGAGGACAGGAGGAGGGCAGATGTGATTCCTCTTCACAAAAGTGGGAGCAAGACAGAGGCAGGAAACTACAGACCTGTCAGTTTGACCTCAGTGGTAGGGAAAATGATGGAATCACTTCTGAAATAAAGAACTGTTGAGTGCCTAGAGGCCAGTGGGGCACAGGACCCAAGGTAGCATGGATTCACAGCAGGAAGGTCATGTCAAACAAATCTAATTGATTTCTTTGACTGGGTGACCAAAGTAGTAGACCAGGGAGGGGCTGTGGACATGGCCTACCTAGACTTTAGCAAAGCATTTGACACAGTCCCACACAAAAGATTAATAAACAAATTAGCCAGCCTGGGAGTGGGTCCCAGGGTGGTATCCTGGATGAAACACTGGCTGGACAACAGGACACAGTGGGCAATAGTAAATGGAGTCCACAGTGAAGAAAGGGGGGTTACTAGTGGGGTACCGCAGGGTTCAATACTGGGGCCAGTCCTTTTTAATGTCTTTATAAGTGACATTGCAGAGGGACTGGAAGGTAAAGTATGTCTCTTTGCAGATGACACAAAGATGTGCAACAGGGTTGATACACAAGGTGGGATGGAAAGGATGAAAAGGGAATTGGCAAGGTTGGAGGAATGGTCAAATGTATGGTAGCTTAGATTCAACAAAGAAGTGCAGAGTAATGCACCTGGGAAACAAAAACCCAGGGGAAGAGTACACAATGGGGTTGCGATACTGACAACAACAAAAATGGAAAGGGAGGGGGAGTCATATCAGATGACCTAAAGGTGGGCCAGCAATGTGAGAAGGCAATAAGGAGGGTTGGGGGGATACTGGGATGCATAGGGTATGGCATCACCAGTAGAAAACAGGAAGTTGTTGGTCCTCTGTACAGACAGTTGGTAAGACCACATCTGGAGTTTTGTGTACAGTTCTGGAGACCCCATCTCTGCAAAGACAAAGACAGGGTGGAGGCTGTCCAGAGGAGGGCAACCAAAATGGTACAGGGTCTGCACCAGAAGACATATGAAGAAAGACTAAAAAAGCTTAAGATGTATAGCCTTGAGGAAAGGGGGGACATGATAGAAACTTTCAAATACCTCAAGGGAATCAACAAAGTCCAAGAGGGTAGCATCTTTCAGAAAAAGAGATGTGCAAGAACAAGGGAGCACAATTTGAAGATAATGGGGGGACAGCTCAGAGGTAATGTGAGGAAGTATTTCTTCACAGAGAGGGTTGTAGATGCATGGAACAGACTTCCTGAGGAGGTTGTAGAGTCAAAAACAGTGGGGGAATTCAAGAATGCATGGGACAGACATAAGGCAATTCTTGTGGAGGATAGGAGGAAGTAGGCTGTTGGTTAACTAGGATCTGCAGCTTATACAGTAGGTAGGAAAATGGGTAGACTAGGTGGGCCAAGCGGTCCTTAAATGCCATCAAATTCTATGTTTCTATTATCGTCCAAGTCTCTAAGTCTAATCTTAATCTCACTCTTAACTTCATCCCAAGGTCTAATATATATGGTATGAAGAAAATGTCCCAAGCCTGAAGGCAGCAGGGTATTTTTAACCAGCTAAATAAACGGATGTACAAATCCAAGGGTAGCCATCCTAACTGCTTCTTGTAAACACATTCTAGGTTAGCGTTTTTCTGGAAGTAGGAAAGTTTTCAGCAAAAACATAAGTTGTCTTTCTTTTACCAAAGAAGGAAGAGACTGTTGGCCCAGTTCCAATTTTAATAAACAAGTTGGTGTTCCCAGAGGTAACATTAAAATATAAATTCACACATGCCCCCATAATGCAAAGCATCATGGGCTCCATATGCAAATCACCACAGAATATTATGCTGGTTCAACTTTAAGCAGAAATGCATGGTGCCTTGTCTGTTTGACACCCCAGTGAAATGAACCAGCTACCCTAAGATGGTCTATCTGGGTTATGTTGTGGTGAACCCAATTAAAACAAAAAGCAAGTTAAAAGACTAAGAACCTCAGTGTGCAAGCATTGATTACCCCAAAGGCCATTGGCCACGAAGACAAGTTTCAAAGAAATACAAAATCACACATGCCCCATAATGCAAAGCATCATGGGCTGCATATGCAGATTACCACAGAATATTATGCTATTTCAACTTTAAGCAGAAATGCATGGTGCCCCAAAGGGCATTGGCCAGGAAGCCAGGTTTCAAAGACCACCACAACATAACCCAGATAGACCATCTTAGGGTAACTGGTTCATTCCAGTGGGGTGTCAAACAGACAATGCACACTGATGAGTCCTGATAGGATGAAACAAGTGTCTGTGTCTTCTGTTGGCACCCTTTGCAAACTGTGTGAGAGGCCTTTTGGCACCATGCATTTCTGCTTAAAGTTGAACCAGCATAATATTCTGTGGTGATTTGCATATGCAGCCCATGATGCTTTGCATTATAGGGGCATGTGTAATTTTGTATTTCTTTGAAAGTTGTCTTCCCAGCCAGTGCCGTTTGGGGTAATGCGCACTGAGGTTCTTTGTCTTTTAACTTGTTTTTTGTTTTAATTGGTTTCACCACAACATAACCCTAATAGACCATCTTAGGGTAGCTGGTCCATTCCACTGTGGTGTCAAACAGACAAGGCACACTGATGAGTCCTGGTAGGATGAAACACGTGTCTGTGTCTTCTGTTGGCACCTTTTGCAAACTGTGTGAGAGGCCTTTCGGCACCATACATTTCTGCTTAAAGTTGAACCAGCATAATATTCTGTGGTGATTTACATATGCAGCCCATGATGCTTTGCATTATGGGGGCATGTCTGATTTTGTATTTCTTTGAAAGTTGGCTTCCCGGCCAGTGCCCTTTGGGGTAACCATTGCTTCAGTGCTTGCGCACTGAGGTTTTTTGTCATTAAAACATATTTGTATAATTTGTTGAGAATAGTTTCTATAGGTTTTATATTTGAAAAGCCCAAGATTTCCGATGAGTAAATTATACTCGTTCTAATTTTAGCATTAATAACTTTAAGAATTCCCTTAATTGATGACTTTGCTAACTTAGCATTAAAGATTTTAAGTGCATTTATTACTGAGGGCATCTTATTTTGGACCATTACCTGATGGCTTGTCCATTTTAAATTATAATTGAATCTTAGTCACACATAGTCATAATGATTGAGTAAGCCAATCATTTCCCAATCTATCTTAATCCTAGGCAATGTCCTCATTTTCTTACCAAAGATAACAATATTTTTTTTTTTATGATTTATTTTCAATTTTCTTTCCCTACATAGAGCCTCAAAGAGGCCCAATTTTCTCCTGAGACTCGGTTCACATGTCGAAAATAGGACTAAATCGTCCACATAAACTAAACTTTGGATTCTACTCTCAAAAATCTTGGGAGCATGAAATTTTTATTCTGGTTTGGATAGTTTCTGTAATATACTGTTAATATATATATTAAAAAGTGTTGGGGCTAATATACTGCCTTGTCTAACTTCCACATTGGTATTAAGAGCCTCAGTGACATGACCGTACTGGTTATATTGTACTTTAATCCAGGTATTTTCATGCAATCTTATCAAAATATCCAATAAGATATTATCTAAGTTTTATGGGAGTAGAAAAAATAAACCTCTCCAGTGACCGCCAGACTATCTCATCTAGAAAGGGGCCAATTTCCTCAATGCAGCCCACCAGGAGTCACATTGAGCATGGGTCCAAACTACAGCAGGTTAGCCACAAAGTTTGGATAATACTCACATCAGTGATTTCTGGCCGAAGTCAGACCAGGCAAACTGGGTGCTCACAATCTCTCACCAACCTCCACAATACCCATTAGAGGGGCCCGAGTGGATCCCAGACCTGATGGTGGCAACCTTATCTGTGAAAAATCAAGCAAACTCATCACACTTCTCTTGGGAAAAAGCTCCTCCAGGTTGCAGACATATTGGATTGCACAATCTGTCCACAGTCCAGAAGAGCTGAGATGGTCGATTTTGCACAGAGGCAAGCTCCCTGGGCAGGAATTCTGCCTTCTTATGGGTGATTAGCTTTGTAAAGTACTTGCGGTTCAAGAAAAGAATCCTAACTGCTTTGCTAACTTTAGGCCTATCTCTACCCTTCCCTGTGTCAGGAAGGTGATTTCAGAAAGTAGTTGCGCTGCAACTGGAAAACCATCTTACCATCCATGATGTCTACGCCCCTCTCCAGTCTAGTTTCCGGAAAAGACTTAGTACTGAGACTGCCCTGGTTCGGGTGCTCAATGATCTTATGGTGGGAAATCAGATGCGCTGCTCCATCTTGGTGCTTCTTGATCTCTCTTCAGCATTTGACACTGTGGACCATGGGGTGCTGCTCGAGCACCTGAGGGTTAATTGCGGCCTGGCTGGTCCAGTCCTCTGGTGGTTCCAATCTTTCCTCACTGGCAGATCTCAGAGGGTGGTGTTGGGGGTCTTTTCCTCTGATCCATTCTCTCTGCCATGCAGGGTTCCTCAGGGCTCAGTGCTGTTCCCTATGTTGTTTGCAGTGTACATGCAGCCACTGAGAGACATTGTAAGATGATATGGGCTGAGGTTTCACTGCTATACTGATGATACACAGCTCTATCTGTCTTTTGCGCCTGACCAGAATGGTGCAGTCTCAGCGTTTAACAGCTGTCTAGCAGAAATCCATGACTGGATGACATCCAGCTGGCTGAAATTGAATTCCAAGAAGTCCGAGGTGTTGGTGTTGGATCCGGGTGGCCAGATAGAGAGGTCAGTAGTGGGGTTCCCCTCTGGTATTTGGCTTGAGAGTGTCCAGCTGTCTTTCTCTGAGTGGGTGCGTGACCTGGGGGTGGTTCTTGATGATGGGCTGACACTGCGCTCACAGGTGTCGGCAGTCATCAAGTCGCCTTTTTACCATCGTAGGAACATCACCAGGATCAGGCACTTTGTTCCGTCTGGTGATCTGCCTACATTGATCCACGCCTTTGTGACTTCGAGTCTGGGCTACTGCAACTCCCTTTACCTGGGGCTTCTGGGGATTGATATCCATGGCTTGCAACTGGTGCAGAATGCTGTGGCATGGTTGCTGAGTGGAACCTCTCGTTCGAGTTATAACACTCTCATGCTGCATGAAGTGCACTGGCTGCCTGTAGAGTGGTGGAGCACCTTCAGGGTCAGACTTCTGACCTATAATGCCCTGCATGGACTGGGCCTGAGCTATCTGCAAGAGGTCCTGACTCCCTACAGCCCTGGCCATCCTCTACACTCAACTGATGAGGGGTTGTTAGAGGTTCCCAGGGTCTGGCCGAAAACATCTTGGGCCCGGGTGTTTATGTTTGGTGTCCCTTCCCTATGGAACTCTCTACCTCACCAGATTTGAGAGTGCAGGACTGTGGAGAGCTTTAAAGCAGGCCTAAAAACCTTCTTGTTTCAGCAAGATTTTAGCTTTTAGCATTTAATTATACTTTATGTGATTATCTGTATTTGTACTGTAAATAATTTTAAATAAATAATTGTAAATAATTTTAGACTGTGTAGTGTTGTTGTATATATTTTACGTATAGTGCTTTGATTTCTGAATTGCACTTACCAAATGAAGTATATTATTATTATTATTATTAACGATTAATAGACTGTATAATGGTCGATCAGTCTAAGCCTGTCAGACTTTATTGCTGCTCTTAGGAGAGCGTTTGAGCCCTGATGTCCTGCAGGACATCCAGTCAGACACACCTGGCCCCAAACCAGGCCCCTCAGGTCAGGGGGGCCCACACAGACACACCTAGGTGCTCCACAGCAGGACAGGGTTGCTTTTTCAGATCTGCAGGCAGACCCCGACCCTGCCCTTATGAGGGTCAGGATGAGGATTTTGGGGATCTTGGAAGAATTCCTAATCTTAAAAGTTACTTGATGATGAGGAGGAAGATGACCCTTCTGAGAAGGCGGAGGAATGAGAGTGGACGGGGCCAATGAGGCTAATTCCTATTCCTCCCCTGTTTGGTACTGAATCTTGGTCTTACTGAATAACTGAGGCATGTAGGTCATTGCAACTCAAGGAGGTGCAACCCATGGAGGCAGTGGATATCAATCCTATACTGTTTGTGCCCTTCTCCACTCCAAAGTGCTTTTCTGAACTTTGTTCTCTAGGACCACAATTTTTTAACTGCAATGGGTGGTGCGGAACCAAGGAAAACAACTGACAAAAAAAAAAGACCCATACCTCTCTGTTTGGTTGCCAGAGCCTTAAACTTGTGGGTTACAACCCTGGGCAGCTTCATTCTCCTGCTTTAAGAAAAGGACAGCTTTTTTGAAGTTGGTATCCATTGCCTCCTTAGGGGATGCTATGGTGGAAAACTTAAACATGTCTGCTGGTTCCGCCTATCACATTGTGTTGGCTATGCGAGCTGTGTGGTTCAGTCATAGGATGGCTAATCAGGCTTTGAGAATCAAGCTGTGTGATCTACTCTTTGAGGGAGGTTTGTTGTTTGGATTCTGGACTGAATGATATCCAGGGTGAGAAGGGCCATCTTCCAATGTCAAACTATCAGTAAAGGCCACATCAGCCCCAAAACAGCAAGGAGGCAGCTGACAAAGGCAGTTCCGAGGGGAAGGGGGAATCATTCCTTTCCATTCTTTGGAAGCCAGAAGGGTAGAGGAGTCTTGATGGTTCCAAGGGACCCTGTGAAGAGACAAGTAGTGTCAATCCTGGACCCCTTCTGTCACCCTGGGACAATTATTTTGGTGCCCCCTTATGAGCAAGGCCAACAATCTCCTCTTTTTCTATTCATAGTCCCCACAAACTCAAGTGGTTTCAGGTCTATCTTCATTCTAAATCACCTGCTCAAGTTTGTTCATCTCTCAACCTTCAAGAGGGAGTCCCCATCCAGGCTTTCCAGTTGGGGGATTATCTGGCTTGCCATAGATCTGAGGGATGCGTATCTCCACATTACTATTCAACAGTCTGTCAGAAAGTCCTCAGTTTTTCCATCAGGGACAGCTCCCCTAGTAAAGGGCACTTCTTTTGGGGCTAGCATCTGCCTCTAGGATTTTCTGAAAGGTGCTCTTATTCTTGGTGGCTCACCTCCAACTGGAGGGACAATCTGTCCATCGCTACCTGAAAGATTTGTTCTCAAGCACCGTCTGTGCCAGAGGCAAGGTAGTCAGTGCCCCAGACTCTAGAGGTGTTGGAGTCCCACTGCTAGGTGGTAAATTGGGAAAAAGGCAGCAGCACAGAGGCAGGGACATGCTCAGAGAAGCCTTTACTGTCCTGCTGTGGGTAGAGGAGGATCCTTTCATCCTCTCTTTCAGCACTCTTCTTGGAGAAGCTGTTGTGCATTTTCACTGGTGGGCTAAGATGCGGAAATGTTCATCCAGGGGTCTGAATTTTGAATCTGGGGGTGCTAGATCTTCTATGTCAAAGGTTAAATCACCTTCAGATTGACTTATTTGCCTTCAGTCAAAATGCTCAAGTTCTACAGTCCTCCAGCTGCTTCCTGTGTCCAGAGGCAGAAGCAGGTGACACCCTGTCACAGAGTGAATTTCGACATGGTGTACGCCTTCCTTCCTCTGCCTCTCTTTCCCAGGATGCACAAATTAGGTGATTTGATACCTTTTATTGGACCAACAGTGATTACAGAAAAACCTTAAGATTTTGAACTCAGAGTTCTTCTTCAGAAAAATGGCACATCTTTTAGAAGACTCACTTTTAAAAGCCCAGAGAAAAACACAGTTCACACATGAGTGTAACAGATTAGAAATAGATAAGAAACACAACCAGAGATAAGCAGGCATACCTGAGACTATAGCGGTGAGTAAGTCAAATGAGGATATTGACACCATTAGGGCAACAGAGCCCTATTTACAAGGTGGTCCTGTTTCAGGTTACAGTTTAAATGTTCACATACAATATTGACTAATGCACACAAGTTGCAGAACAAACATGTTCAAACAGCGCGAGTTTAAATATTCACATATAATACTGACAAAGAAACATAGTTACCGATAGAAACATTTTTGGTTTTTTTTATTTAGTTGTTTAACCAGGAGCAGCACACTAAGCTGAAAGCTTTTTTACAGGAGCGACCTGGGAACACAGGGAAGTTAAGCGACTTGCTCAGAGTCACACAGTATGCAAGTGGAAGCTGTGGGATTCAAACCCCGATCTGGTCTGCTGGATGTCACCAGATCTGCAGCTCAGAGCCTTAAGCCACTGCACTATACTGCCTCCCATACATAGTGCCAGCATTAAAAATATGTGAAAAAAATCATGTGTGGGCTCATTTTCTGATTCTGCAGCGTGTCTGCAATTTCATTAAGTTCTAAGCACACTGACAGTTTCTCATTATGCTTTCTGGGGTTATGAGGTTGATTTTTAACTAAAAAGGGAGCTGGGTAATCTCTTGGACTTAAGTTTTATAGATGCAAAACTGCTGTTCCAAATGCTTAGAACATGTACACAGTTTCCAGATATCCACAGATATGTATTTTACATATTTCAAATAAATATGCTTTAACAGATACACGCATGCATGCCACACACACGCGCGTGCCACACACACACACACACACTTTCTTTAACTTAGCTTGAGTGAGAGTGAGACTTGTAACATCAGATGATTTACCACATAACATTCCATTCTGTGACATTCAACTTACTCACTGCTTTAGTCCCAGGATGCCTGCTTGTCTCTGTTTGTATTTCTTAACTAACTGTTAATCTGTCACACTCATGTGTACAAAGTTTTTTCTGTTTTTTTCCTCAGGGCCTTTAAAAGTGAGTTTTCTAAAATATCTACCATTTCTTCTGAAAAAGAACTCTTGAGTCCAAAAGCTTAAGGACTTTCTGTACTTTCTGTTGGTCCAATAAAAGGTATCAAATCACCTAATTTGTGCGTCTTGTTGTGCAAGGACCAATGCGGCAACAAACATTTTTTTCTCTTTCCCAGGGTGATTCGCAGATAAGGTGCTTGGGAGAGCTTTCTTCTATTGGTTCCGGAGTGGCCCAGAAGACTGCAGTTTTTGGTCTTGGCAAACCTAACTCATTGCACATCTTCTCTTTTTCTGGTGAGGGGGACCTTCCCTCATGGGGCCCATCCTGCATCAAAATATAGAGGGATGATGCAGTTCACGGCCTGGTTACTGGAAGGAAGATGCTCCTGGAGCTAGACATCCTGATGGCTACTGGGAAGAATTCCACATCAGCAGCTTCTGCTTGAGTATGGACCAGCTTTTTCAGTTTCGGCCAGGGACACAGTATCCAGCCTTCCTAGCCACAGCTCCACAGATGTGTTGTTCCTGCATGAAGGAGTGAGAGAAACTTTGGTCTTAAGTTCACTGGGAGGTGAGGTGTCAGCTCTTGGAGCCTCCCTTGGTCTGTCCCTGAGTGTTATCCAGGAGGTTATTTGTTTTCTGTAGACTATCAGCAGGGGTCAGCTCTGCTCCATTTCCCGGTACCCTCATGATATCTGAACCTAGTTCTGAATGCCTTCTGTGAGGAGCCTTTTGAACCACTTTTGTTGGTGCTGTAGGAAGTGTTTTCTTATGGGTATGCTTCTTGGTCCCTATGTCCTCAGCCAGGGGAATTGGCAAGCTCCACACTTTATTTCAAAGATGCCCTGTCATGCATAAGGACAAGGTGCAGCTCAGCATAGTTCCACCTTTTTCTTTCCAAAGTTTTCCATGACCTTCCATGTGAACCAGAAAATCTGTCATCCGACTTTTGCCCACAACTGTCTCTCCCTAAAGAAAAGGAGTTGCTCCACTTAGATTTGTGAGAGGCCATTAAGTCGTACCTTAGATTGCCTGCTGAGTTCAGGAATTTGGAAAGGTTGTTCATCTTTTTTTGGAGTAGCGAAGCAGGGACAGAAGCCTCCAAGGCCACCCAAGCTAGATGGGGAGGGCTTGCATTCCATGGCTTATGTCACAGCAAGAAAGATCCCACTGGCTTTCTTCAAGACTTACTCAACCAGGACTGGGGCTTCTTCCCGGGAGAAGAGAGGTGAAATATTTGAACATGCAAAAAATGCCAGCAGATACAGGCCATTCAGTCTATCAAGTCTGCTTGAGTGTGCAGCTAGCAGACCATTATCCTGCAGCGGCCACTCCCTCCCCTACCTGCTCTTTCGAAGTCATGCCCCCACTTGCTGATGCCACTTCCTTCTTCTCCCTCATTATGAACTTCCCCTTGACTCTGTCCCACCCCCTCTTAAAACTGGCCACTGATGTTAAGGACACCACTTCTCCTGGCAAAGCATTTCACTCAGTCACCACTCTTTCTGTATAATAATGCCTTCTCAGTTCCCTCCTGAATATACCTCCCTCCAGCTTCAGACTGTTCCTCTTAGTGTCCCTGCCCTCCCTCCACTAACCTTATTTATGCCATTCATATAGAAACATAGAAACATAATGCCAGCCCGTCGGCGCAGCGGTTGGATTTCCGCTTGCGGCATGGCGACGGGTTCGGAACGGACTGGTCGCTGGAAGGCGGCCAGGGGAGAAGGATAGACCGTCCAACAGACTGCTCTCTTTCCAGGGGAGGGTGGGTTAGTGCTGGAGCACTAGTGACCCTAGGCGAGGCCGGGAGTCACACAGCTACTGGCACACACGCACTTTGGAGGCGGGTGGGCGTCTGGCGTCATTTCACGTCCCGCCTCCCGAAAACCCGGAAAATGGAGGGCTGCGGCTGCCCTCCATGAAGCTGGCGTGGCTGAGTAGCCCCCAGGCCAGCCCTCCGACCCATCCGGTCTCTCGGGATGTTTCCGTCCCGCATCCTGCAGCCCTGCCATGGGGGTAAGCCGCAGGTATCAGAGGGCCTGAGGCCGATCTGGGGGTGGAGCTGGCTGTCCGCGGACCGGCTGATAGTACCGGCGGCCGCAGCTAGGTGGAGGAGTAAAATGAAAAAAAAAAAAACATAGAAACATAGAAACATAGAAGATGACGGCAGATAAGGACCACAAGGCCTATCCAGTCTGCCCATTTCTTTTTCTACCTTATGAATCTGCCATCGGCCTTTGCTCTCTCAATGGCCTATCTATTCATGCTCATCTGTATCGCTCCCTTATGCCTGTTTGAAGCCCTGCACTATATTCATATCCACCACTTCCTGAGGTAGGCCATTCCATGCATCCACCACCCTTTCTGTGAAAAAGAACTTCCTCACATTACCCCTTAATTGGTCTCCCTCTACTCTCATGCTGTGTCCTCTTGTCCTGCTATTTTCCTTTATATTGAAACATGTTAGACTCTTTCACCTTGTTAATACCCTTAAGGTGTTTGACTGTTTCGATTATATCACCTCTCTCCCTCCTTTGTTCTAGGGTATACATATTGAGTTCCGCTACTCTGTTCTCATATGTTTTCTGATGCAGTCCCTGTACCATTTTGGTTGCCCTTCTCTGGACTGCCTCAATTTGGTTAATGTCCTTGTGAAGGTGTGGCCTCTAGTACTGCACGCAGAACTCCAGATGGGGCCTAACCAGTGTCTTGTAAAGAGGGATTATTACCTCCTTCTTATGACTTGTGATACTCCTACTAATACACCCCAACATCCCCCTAGCCTTACCTACTGCTTTAGTGGTCTGCTTGGATGATTTCAGGTCATCTGTAATGATGATGCTCAAGTCTCTTTCTCCCCTTGTGACTGACAGCAACTCCCCTCCCAACCTATAGGTGATTTCAGGGATTCTCTTCCCTATGTGCATGATCTTGCACTTTGTGTTAAAGCCCAGTTGCCACTCTTCTGACCATTTTGCCAGATTATCCAGATATCTTCTCATTCTGCCCACCCTATCTGGATCATTCACTCTGCTGCAGATCTTGGTATCATCTGCAAACAGACAAACTTTACCTTCCAGTCCAGCTGCAATGTCATTGATGAAGATATTGAAGAGGACTGGCCCCAGGACTGATCCCTGAGGTACCCCACTTGTGACTTGCACCTCTTTTGACTGTATACCGTTTACCACCACTCTCTGTTTTCTGCCCGCAACCAGTTTGCCACCCATTTGACCAACTTCTGACCCACCCCGAGCCTACCCAGCTTATTAATCAATCTTCTGTGTGGAACAGTATCGAAAGCTTTGCTAAAGTCAAGGTAGGCGACATCAACTGCACCCCCTTGGTCCACCACTCTGGTTACCCAGTCAAAGAAATCTATGAGATTAGTTTGACAGGACCTTCATGTTGTAAACCCATGCTGTCTTGGGTCCCGTGCTCCTAAGGATTCCAGGTGTTGCACTAGCCTTTCCTTAAGGAGTGCCTCCATAATCATGCCCACTACTGAGGTAAGACTGACTGGTCTGTAGTTCCCTGCCTCTTCCCTGCTACCACTCTCGTGGAGTGAGATCACATGAGCCCTTCTCCAGTCTTCTGGGACCTCTCCTGTGCTCAGAGACTAACTAAACAGTTCTGATAATGGTTCTGCTAGTTCCACCCTTAGCTCCTTTAGTACCCTGGGATGTATGCCATCAGGTCCCATTGCCTTGTCCACCTTGAGCTTATCAAGCTCTTGTAGGACCCTTTCTTTTGTGAAGGGACTAGTGCACACCTCCCCCCCACCCGTGTCCATGGTGCTGAGCTGTGGGCCCTGCCCTACCTTCTCCTCAGTAAATACTGAGCAGAAGTATCTATTTAAGATAGATGCTTTTACATGGTCCTCCTCCTCACACACACCCTTATCCCCATTGATCTTAGCAATACCCCCTCTAGACTTTCTCGTTTCATTAATGTAATATATTTGAAGGTTTCTATCATGTTCCCCTATCCGTCCAATCCTCCAGGGAGTACATGCTGAGTACCCTCACTCTCCTCATAGGGCTTGTGCTTCTGCCCAAGGATCATTCTGGTTGCTCTGTGTTTAACCCCTTCTAGCAATTTGACATCCTTCTTCAATTAGGGGCACCAGAACTGCACGCAGTACTCTGGGTGTGGCCTCACTAACGATCTGTCCAGTGGCAGGATGACCTCTCCATGCCTGGTGGTGATTCCTCTTGCTATACACCCCAGCATCCTCTTGGCTTTGGCTGTTGCTCTCACACACAGTGCTGAGTGGTTCTTTTTCCCTGTGATAAGCACCCCCAGATCTTTTTTCCTCTTCTGTAGTGGACAACTATACCCACCCCAAACAATAATCATTCCTTCCTAGGAGGCAGTATAGCACAGTGAGTTAAGGCTCTGAGCTGCAGCTCTGGAGACCTGGGTTTGAATCCCACAGCCACCTAGGTGCATACTGTGTGATCTTCAGCAAGTCACTTAATTTCCTTGGGCTCCACGGCCGCATCTGGAAACCAGCTTCAGCTTAGTGTGTTACTCCTGGTTAAACAACATTCCTTTCCCTTCCCTTCCCTGGGTTTCTTGCTCCAAAGTGCATGACTTTACACTTCTTTGCATCAATCCCACAGCTGACATGTGTCTGACTAGTGCTCAAGTTTAGCTAGACCCCCCCCACCCCTGCAGTCCTTGCCAACCCTCTGCATCATTCACCACTGCCCCGATATTTGTGTCATCTGCAAAAAGCCAGACCTTATTCTTAATGCCATGTGAGATGTCTACTATAAATATGCTAAACAGCATTGGATCCAGTACTGAGCCCTGTGGTACTCCACTGGTTACAGCTTTTGAAGTTTAGAGTTCCCATCCCACCACCACTCTCTGCTGCCTGTCCTGAAGCCAGTTCACCAATTTCTCCCTTGCTCCCAGGTAACTCAGTTTGCTAAGCAGCCTCCCATGTGGTATGGAATTGAAGGCCTTGCTGAAGTCCAGGTATAGGACATCTACTGCTTGGTCCCTGTCTAGTGCCCAGGTCACTCAGACGTAGAAGCCAACCAGGTTTGTCTGGCAGGATCTGCTCAAGACAAACCCATGTTGTCCATCATCCTGGAGTCTGTTCACCTCCAGAAAAACTACTAACCTAACCTTCAGTATTGTCTCCAATAGCTTCTCCACAATGGACATTAGACTGACAGGTCTATAGTTGCCTGGTTCATCTTTGGGTCCACTTTTGTAGAGAGGCACCAGTTGTGCCATCCTCCAATCCTGTGGCACACATTCAGTTCCCAGGGAGGCAAGAACAGTCCTGCAAGTGGTTCCACCAGGACCTCTGCTAACTCATTCAGAACCCTGGGGTGTATGCCGTCTGACCTGGGTGCCTTATCAACCCACAGGGCCCTTAAGCCTTCCAACAATCTGCTCACCGGGACCTCCCCATCTGTTAAATCTGCCCCTCCTATGCCCACCCTGCTCACTCCCTGTGGCACTGACTCTCGCTTCTCCCTGGTAAACACAGAGCAGAAGTGTTCATTGAGCGTTTCTGCCTTCTCATCCCCCTTTTCTGCCCAACCTTCACCTTTCCATATTCTTACTATTTGGTCTTTACAGCTCCTTCTTCCCAATATATATGTGAAGAATTCCTTATCCTCCTCCCTTATACCCTGTGCCAGCCTTAGCTCCCTCGAAGCCTTGGCTGCCCTGACTGCCCTTCTCACCTCCCTATATCCCTTCTGATACTCCTCCTCCGTGTTCTACCCCCATTTGGATCGCAGCCATTTCTTGAAGGCTGCTCTTTTTTCCATCACCTTTGCCAACACCTCCCTGTTGATCCAGCTTGGCTTCCTGGCCCTGGCCTGTTTGCTCTGGATCTTTTTACAGAAGCTAATGGCCTCCACTAGACCAAGTCTGATTACTTCCCGCCTCTGTTTAGCATCCATGTTTAGGCCAGTGCTGGCTAGGTGCTCCAACAATATGACGTTCATACTGCCAAAGTCTGCCCACCTGAAGTCTAACACCTTTGTCTTGGTCTTGGCTGCTTCCTTCTTCATACTAAGGGAGAACCACACTGTATGTTGGTCACTCCCTGCCAATGGATCCTCCACCCCCTGCTCCCTGACAAGCTCCCCGTTGGTTGGTATGAGGTCTAGAATGTTATCTTCCCTGGTTGGCTCCTTAACCAACTGGACCAGGAAGTTGTCCTGGACAGTATCTAGGATGACCTGTTCTCTAGTGCACAAGGTGGATGGGGTGCTCCATGCTACCCATTCTAAAATGTCTGTTTTAGAGTTATGTAAGATAGCTCCCATGGTCCTACATCCATATCTTCACCAAGTGCTACAGTTTGGATATTTTGAGCTCTGCTGGTGCAACCTAGGTCACAGAATTTTGCAGGCAGCTGTTACCAGGTAAATTTATTTCTGTTCATGGTTGATGTAGGAGACAATATTCTCCCCCACCCAATCTTTTCTGGGTACTGCCTCTTAGAACTCAGCTGTAATGAAAACCTTTTGACAATGGGGAGCGCTACATAAAGAAGAAATTTTTTCATACTGACTGTAATTTTCTTTTCTGTTAGCTTCTACATTGTCAATGGGACATGCCCAGGAGCTTTGCTTCTGTTGAAGAATATTGTCCGGTATACTGGTGCAGAGGTCTCTGTCATATCTCTGATTGTAACCCTGTTTGGACATCCATCTATAGTTTGCTTTCTGCAACTATATTTATAAGTATATGCAAAAAAATACAAATAAAATAGAGAAATGTTGTATTAGAATATTAGTTGCTTTCACGCACATCCAACAATAGCAAATGTCTGCTCGAGTCTCCAATGTGGTGCTCGGTTTGTTCCCAAAACAATCAGCAAACCAAAGCAAAACCCAACACTCTGCTACTGCTTAACAAATTTATTGAATGACTCTTAAAATCCAAACTTGCAGAGTTAAATGTAACACACAGACTCCCTGATCGGTTTCGAACAGATGTTCTTCTACAGAGGGATGGCCTCCACTAATCCCAACGGTCTTTTTTATGTTGAGCACATTTAAAGACACAGTGTTTTGTTAACAGATATAATTCTCAACATATTAAATAAATACATTGTAAGTAACACAGCACTTAGTTTAAACCAGACCTTACTAATACAAAACGCTTAGAATAAAGTGCCTATACTTAGTAATAAATGTAAAGTCCTATAAAGTACTACCACACCAAAAAACCTAACTACATCAACCTATTTCATAAATAACCATAATGAAAATAATTACTGTATTTTCTTACAGTATATATATATATATATATATATATATATATAGTCTATGTTTCTTCTATTTCATGCACATCCAACAGTTTTTCAAACTTGATATTAACCAAGGCTGCCTCTTTTGTTGTAGGTGACTGCTTGCACTGTACGCAGTTTTTCCCTGCCCTGTGATAAATTGTTTTCTTTCAAGTGATTTTGTTGCTGTGAATCCTTCCAAGACTCAGAATTTGGATGAAGGGATATGATCAATTACCCTACGTCACCTAACAAGGAACGTCACCATTTTGCTATTTACTGTTTTTTATTTTGGTCAGAGTCACATTTGTGTGGACAGATAATGTGTGTGCCTTTGGTGCCAAGTAGTCTGGTATGGATTGTATTTATATATCTGGAGGCACTGCAAGGGCAATAGCGAATGGAGAGTTGCTGCTGTGTGGAATCCTCATGTGCCTAACATTCTAAGGCTGTAGGATGCACTATAACCCAGCTGTAATGAATACCCACTGACAATGTAGCAGCTAACAGAAAAGGAAATTATGGTAAATATGAAGAAATCTTCTTTTTATGAACTAATACAAGATATAGTTCCAACTTCCATAGCCCCTCCCTACAAATGCCAAGCTGACTCTGCATGCCTATGGCATATATAATGGATGCACCATGGCCCTATGGAAAATATCACTGATATTTTTCTCAAGTGCGGTTTGACCTTACATCACCATGAGTGACGAAGCCATGAGTGATGTCAAAAGGGCAAACTGCATGAGGTAAAATATCAGTGATATTTTCAGTAAGACCATGACGTATCTGATTCATGCAATGTTTTTGTTGTAAAATGACAACAAAAAATCCTACATCATGATTGTTCAGTGGCCACCTTCAATGGCGATGTTAGTCAAGCATCAGCATCAACAATATGGATCATCAGTGTGCATCATTTTCCTCCATTTATTTATGTGTTTAAAAGTTTTACCAGGAAAAGCATACTGAGTAGTGAATGCTCATTTCCAGATGCATCCGGGGGGGGGGGGGATAACAGTAAGGAATACAAGCAGTGAAGGAACAATACAGTAACAAAATTGTTGTGAAATACAATCAGCAAATACAGGATGACAATTGATAGCAGTCATTTCACAATCCATAAAAAGTACTAGGAAGTTTTACTACAGAGTCAGTTGCATTAGTAACATAGATAAGTGCTAACTTGTATAACAGATCAAGCGGGGCATTTAGGGTGGGGGCAGAATTAAATACAGCTGCAGGAAGGGGAGAAAAGGTCCTTTAAGAAGGAGGTGAGGACACGAGGGGAGGTGGCATGATGGATGAGGGGAGGAAGTGCATTCCATATTTTAGGGAAGCGGTAGGAGAATGCTCCCTGGCTTACGCTGCCTGGCCTTCTGAGGTGGACCTGGGTAGGATGGTTGGGGTGCATGAGTCAGTGTTTCTGAGGGAGTGAGAGAAAGGTGGCTTAAGGGAAAGAGTGGAGAAGAGATTCTGGGGGGGGGAGAGTGAAACTAGAATTTAGCTAGAAAGTTGGTGCAGTGGACATAACACCTGTCCTCAAGGACGGGAAGGTTGAGAGCTTGGTATAGGTCACAATGGTAGGTGCGGGGACGGCAGTCCATAGCAAATTGGAAGAATGAGTGGAAGAGAGAGTCCAGCCTGGTAAGGGAAGATTTGGGAGTGGCACTATAGACTGCATCATCATAGTCAAAGATAGGTAGGATCATTTTCTGGACATGTGCTTGTCAGGCTGGCTCTGGAATACATCCATGGTATCTGCATAGGGCACCCTGTCTGGGGTGCAGTTTTTTGTGGATGTTGTTTATGTGTCAAAAAAAGTTGAGGTTCTGATCAAGAGAGTCCCTGAGATACCTAAAGGAGGTATTGTCCTCTAGCAAGGTCCCATCTAGGGTGTGGAAGGAGGGGAGGGATGGGAGCTGAGAGAATCTCTGCCTAGTGCCAAATGTCATGGAGACTGTCTTCTTGGTGTTCAAGAACAGCTGATTTGAGTGAAACCAGAGCTGAACTTTATCAAAGTCATGCTGAAGTCTGGATACTACATCAGTGGGGGAGGGCCCAGTTGCATAGAGGACGGTATCATCCACATACATGTGGATGGAGGTGAGGGGGCAGGCAGAGAGAAGGTCATTAAAGAAGACTGAGATTAGTAGTGGGCCCAAGACAGAGCCCTGAGGAACTCAAGTGGAGATTGGAAGGGGATATAGTGTCACTAATCTGAACAAATTGCATTCTTCCAACTATGTATGAGTGGAACCAGCTAGTGGCTGCATTTGAAAGCCCTGCTGCAGAGAGTTTGGCAAGGAGGAAGACAGTGCCAAAAGCCTTGGCCAGGCCAACAAAAATAGCAGAGGTGATGAGTCCCTGGTCCATGCCAGTAAGTCAGTGATTTTAAGCATAAAGGAGGTGGTGGAGTGGAACTTCCTAAAACCAGACTGGTAAGGGGTGAAAAAAGAGGAGGAGTCAAGGTTGAGGAGAGGCGGGATAACACCATGTTTTCCTGCAGTTTAGCCAGAATAGGCAGTAGTGAGGTAGGCCAGTAGTTTCATGGGGAAAAGGAATCACCACCTTTAGCTAGAGGGATTACACTAGCACGTTTCCAATCAGATGGAACAAATCTGAAAGAGAGAGAGAGAGATATTTAGGAAAGAAGTAATGGGTGCAGGAGGGTATCCTGTGATAATAGTGAGTAAAGAATCGCGAATAAATAATAGCGAAGAAAGAATAGCGCATCGAATAATAGTGAGTGTGATTTAAAAGCGAACAATGTTAAAAGCGACTTTTCCCACATCAAAATCGCGATTAGTACGCCATGAAGATAGGCAGATTAGGCATGCACCTACCACCATGAAAAGTGAAGTACGAACAGTACGAAGATAGGCAGATATTACTCACTGCTGAGAACTCACTGCAATTAAGCATTTGGCATGCATTGGGAAACTCGAATCCCACTACCGACCTTGGTACTAATTACTCGAAACACTGCGATGGGTACACTAAGACTGCAAATACAGAGACCAATATGAGACGCATCAAAATCGCGAAAAAAATGGGTTTAAAAAAAAACTGGCAATTGCCAGGGATCCTTTATTGAATACACGTTGCCTGCTTTATTCTGATTGTCAGTCATGTTAAATCTTATACTGGAAGTTGTATGTAAGACCTTTTAAGTAGTCATACGTCGATCTCTCACTGTATTGGCACACAATCTTCTCAATTCGTTCATTTTGGTCTCTGTATTTTTTCTTTGTTCCACCTGGTGTTCTACCAGAAAGTAACTGCTCCAGCTTGATTTCTGTAAGCCGTTGTTCCTCTATTAAGCACTCCATGAGCTTCCACATACTGGGGTGGCATGATCTGAGGTGGGAGTTGAAGCCTGTATGCCACCCCTCGAAAGCATTGTTTGTGCGTGAAAGTCCAAGTAGAGTAGCTGCATTACAGTTCCAGTTCTCAACTGGGAACATTGCACGCCTTCTCTTGGAACGTCCGTTTGGCCTTCCAAGCCAAGTGTCTTCGAAGTAATCAAGGACTGGTTGCAATATCTCTTCATTTGAAGTGAAGAACTCATTTTCTCTGAGCTCCTCGAATGCACTTACAACATCATCCGGTGGCACAAAAGCCAGAGACAGCAGCATTCATAGATGTAGTGCAAAGTCTGAGTCACTGCAGTATCTTTTTTCAACTTCGTGGTACTGTTGTATTTTACGTCACACGGCTTGGGCAAAGTGAAAAAAACAACCTCGGACAGATGTGCTTGTGAATATATATTAGTGAAACCCTTCCATGCAGCTCTTTAATAGTCCATAATAGCTGTAGAGGGACTATTATTGCCACACGTTGTCTTAATTTGCCTAAAGACGCGCTCATATGCAGTTGCTGTGCGTGAGCACATAAGGATGAAAACTGCAGATATCACTTGTCCGGAACGCATTGCATGGATACTGTATAACTGTGAAAATAAAGATGGGCATGACTTAAAGGTACCATCCAGCATCCAATCTGGACTGTCCTTCAGCAATCTAATGTTACCCTCAGTGCCAAAAACAAGAATTCTGTCCGTTTCTGACCCACTATCATATAGCAGAAATCTTTCACCAGATCCAAGCACAGAAAACACATTAGGTATTACAAGGGACTCCACACATGTTGGAGTTACTGGGCCAGCACGCTCTTGTTGCCTAATTCGTTGAATGGTATGCTTCATTAATCTTATTTCAGGCAGGCGACCACTTACAGACTCAGGCACAGTGGCAATGTATGTCACAAGTACTTGTGACGTGCTCTCTGCTGTACTTAGTGCTCTGGCACGAATATCTGCCATAACCTGACATGCTGCAACATCTCCAGAATCAGGAACATGGTTATACTGTTTAATAACAGCTGAAACAGTGTCTGCAACTGTGTGAAGCCTGGACAGTCATTTGAATTTATGAGCTTCCACACACCTCCAATACATCTTATTTGCTGTTTCTTTATCCAAGCGATATAAGTAGCCTTCATGAAGAACAAGTGGCTTACCCTTTTGACTCGTTACAAATTGCACAGACATCTCACGCTTGAATTGATGTAATTCAGGTTGAAACCCAGCACAGGAAACAGCTACACAAGGTAAGGGGCCCATTGATGCAGTGGAACTTATACACTGGAGAGGACTATGGGTGGCCTATGGTCTGGTTACCTGGCAACAATTGCTATGCGGAAACAGGAAGTGAATTAAAGTGAATGGTTTCCTTAACTGTTAGAGAAATCCAGAGGATACAGCAATAGAACAAAGTTCGCTATACTTGCTATTGAGGTATTTTGACATTCGCTATACTTTAAGTCGCTATTATGAGTATCGCTATTGTGCACTCACTGTTTTTGAAATCACAATTTTTTTTTTGCTATTTTGACATAGAACTGTGCAGGAGATAGCAGGAACAGACAGGTATAGGATTTTGGAATCAAGTCCAGAGGGGCACTTACCCTTAGAGGGGTTAAGGGCAAGAAGAGAACTGAGGGCATCAGCAGGGGATATAGGATTAAAGGAGAAGGAGGAGGATAGGGGCAGCTCAATTGAGAGGACTTTTTGAGGAGAAAAGAGGGGTGAGAAAGAAGGAAAGTAGAAAGAAGTGAGGAGGCGCAGGAGGTGAAGAATGTGTTCAACACTGTAGCCACAGAGAGGGGACTGGATAGGGAGACATCACCCACTTTGATAACTGGGACAGGGGGATGGGGGGGAGAACAGGGCTAGAACCACCTTCTAGAATTTGGATGGGTGGTTTACGTTTGATTGAAAAGTGATTGAGAAGTATTCAGCTTTGGCCAATCTAATTGCCCTTGTGCAAGCATTTTGAAGAGTACAGTACTTCTGTAGGGCAGTAGGTGAGCTGCCTAATCCCTGGCACAAAGGCATGCCTTTAGTTGTGCACTGACCCAGGGGAGGTGAGAGCCACACACTTGGGTGTGTTTTAATGGGGCATAGTGGTCCCATTGTCACTACAGACCTACTGTGTGGATAAATGGACCTTCTATGTGGATAAATGTGACCTAGAGTGAGGATAAATGTGATATTATCACTCTAGGTCTGATCAGCCTCAAAATATTGAAAATATTTGCTGAAATGTATCATCACAGGCATTGCATATATAAATATAGACACAAAATATGCAAACACACAAACCCCATTAGTACTTAATTGAATTAAATAACCTCAATTGAACAGAAAAGGTTTGCATATTAATAATAATAATTAAATATTAAAATTCCAGGTGAGAGTTGGCTGGTGCTTTATATTAATTTGGCATCAGCGAAGAAACCAGGCAGGCTAGCTGCATGGTGCAGTGCAGCTACTGTAAGGAAGCAAGCAAAACCAGGGTATTCTCCAACAAAGGAGATCAGCAAGTGGAAGCATAGAAACATAGACTTTGATGGCAGATAAGGACTGCTTGGCCCACCTAGTCTGCCCATTTCCCTACATACTGGGTAAGCTGCAGATCCTAGTTAACCAACAGCCTACTTTCCCACAAGAATTGCTTTATGTCTATCCCATGCATTCTTGAATTCCCACACTGTTTTTGACCCCACAGCCTCCTCAGGAAGGCTGCTTCATGCATCAACTACCCTCTCTGTGAAAAAATACTTCCTTACATTGCCCCTCAGCCATCCCCCGTCTATCTTCAAATTGAGCCCTCTTGTTTTGCACATCTCTTTTTCTGAAAGATGCTACCCTGTTGGACTTTATTGATTCCCTTGAGATACTTAAATGTTTCTATCGTGTCCCCCCTCTCCCTCCTTTCCTCGAGGGTATACATATTAAGCTCCTTAAGTCTCTCTTCGTGTGGCTTCTGTTGCAGACCATGCACCATTTTAGTTGCCCTCCTCTGGACTGCCTCCATCCTGTCTATGTCCTTGCGGAGATGAGGTCTTCAGAACTGCACTCAATATTCCAGATGGGGTCTCGCCAACTGTCTGTACAGAGGGATAACAACTTCCTGTTTTCTACTGGAGATGCCTCTCCCTATGCATCCCAGTATCCCCCCACCCCTCCTTACAGCCTTCTCACATTGCTTGCCTACCTTAAAGTCATCTGATATAACTGCCCCCAGGTCCCTTTCCATTTCTGTTGTTGTTAGCACCTCCCCCCACATTGTGTACTATTCCACTGAGTTTTTGTTTCCCAGGTACATTACTTTGCACTGATCTGGGTAGCTATGTGGACAATAAAGGCAGCAGTATATCGGATGTCTATCCTGTGGTCTCTCTGGGTCCAAAGTTACACAGAGGACTAACTCGCACAAGAAAGGCAGAGGTGTGCTGCCAACCAGCTTTTACTGCCGAAGGAAGGAACAAGGGGTGCTAGCCTATCGCAGGTAAGCCACTGCATGTATGCTTGAAGTAGTGGTAGCAAACAGCCGTCACCAGCAGCAGCATGTCCTCTGACTTTCTTGTTTGTGGTTTTGGCTTCACAGGCTTTCCACTCTGGCACTCACCTTAGAGTTTTCGGCGGGGGGCCATGGACCTTGTAACTTAAGATTTCAGTCGAGTCCATGGTAGGCATGCAGTATTTACTTATTTTAGATTTGGATTAAATACCTTTGAGCCATAGACTTGTTTACAAAAGGTTCCAAGTCAGATAAAAAATACAGAACAGTAAAAATGGTTACAAGTTATCACTGAAAGAACAAGACAGCAAAAATACAGTAGCTACCTAACAGTCACAATTGGTTACAATTTACAGTACATTTAAAAAAGTACAAGGGAATACAACAACACTACACTAGTGTGATTCAATGCTTTGTACAATCTTGGGGTTGGAGACAAATCCCAGACTAAGATGTTAGAAAAGTAGAAAATAGGAGCAGTCAGGGGTGGCTATGTCAAAGGGTGAGAGAAGAGGTGGGTCCTGGTCGGGATGGGGGGGATGTCCCTGAGTGGCTGCATTTTTAGATAGGAGGCAAGGCTAGTGAGGGGTGGTGAGTTTAAACGCCCCCAGTACAGGAAGCAAGGCACAGTACTCGTTCAGGTTGAGGAGCCAGCCTTTCTGCAATGCCAAGCAGGAGTAAGGACTATGGAAGAGAAGAAGCCGCCGCAACTTCAGGAGCCTACTCGGAGAGTTGGAGTCTGAGAAGAAGCTTGCCGCAAAGCAGCAGAGAGAGCAGCGTGGTCATGAATTTGAATTGAGCCATATGGGAGTAGCTAGTGCACTGACTGAGCCTGAGTGGAGGAGGGAGCAAGCTTGCCAGTGCTTGTGGTCATTCAGGGCAAAGCCGAGACTCACTCGCTGTAAAAGTAATTTAGCTGCTTTTTTTTTTTTTTGTGCAAGTCCGAGTCTTCTGGCTGACAGCATGCTGACCTAACCTCGTTCTAGTCACTCCATCCCCCTACCAGTTCAGTACTGCCTACTGCCACATTCTGTGTGAGTGAGTGTTACCAGCAATCCAGATTCTAGCATCCATCTAGCAAGCAAGTTACGGGACCGGTAACGCCTGGTTAACTAAGAGGGAGCAATTCGCCGCTGGAAATGGAGCCTGTCCTACCACAGTCAGTCATCATGTCTGGATCCCAGAGGGAAGTGGAGTGCACACTTTCATCCTGAGTCTCATTTCAGTCTTATTTCAGTCCAGACTGACAAAAGCACTGCTTTTCATCAGTGCACTGTTAATACACTGCATTGACTTTCTGCTACACTGTTGTACCACTGCTCAATCTTTCTTATTTTTTGATGCAGACTGTAACAGCACTGCAAATAATTATTAGATTTTCATGCACACTTCTTTAGCACTGTATTTCCTTCACTAATTTTTGCTGCACACTGCAGTAGTACTGGCAACACTTCATATTTTTTATCACACTTCTTTAGCACTGCATTGTCTCAACAATCTGGTTACCCTTATTGAATTTGTCACAATGGCATTACAGTGGTATAGCAATGGCAATACTGTGGTCAGCTGAAAAATCCACAATGGTATTACCCAGTGGTACGCTGGTATTACAGTGGTGATCGATATATAGATTTTCCTCTGTACATTGGTAGTGCACTGGCAGAATGGTATCCCTATGGCATTTTTTACCATTTTCTCTGTCTCTCACACATACACTGATAATACAATGGTATCACGGAATGTTGAGATTTTTGTTGGCTCCCACAAATACTGGTACACTGGTAGCACAATGGTACTGCATTATTTTGACATTTCAGTATTAGGTACCTCTCACAGCAGCCCTAGACTCATGTGGTAGCACAGTGGTACCAGTATTAATCTCATTATACTCTGTACTGTAACATATTGTTAAGATAAATTACATTATCAACCTCATGGAGAACAGCTCTCAATTCCATATTTTTATTTGTTCACTTGTCTTTATCTTACTGGTAATGGACTGTTATTGTTCACATAGACTAGAACATTCAAAGAGCATTTGCGATCGCTAAATGGGTAAGTGACTCTTAAACAACACTTTGCACCCAAAAAACAGGGTAGAACCACAAAATGATATCTTGAATAACATAATTAGTGAGTCTTTGACCAGTTGGTGAATGGCTCTAAAATATGTTGCCTCCCTAAACCAGGTATTATCACCTCTGCCTCCTACCCCTGCCCCTTTGAGCTCCCACCATCAGTAATATCAGACTTCCCCTGGTGTTCAGTGGTGCTGCTGTCCATTCTGTACATCGGAAACTGTCAATACCTACCTGCCCACCCAGTCCCACTGCTCCCACCATTCATGGCCCCCACCATATGTTTACGCACTCTCTCCACAGTGGCAATTGGCAGAGACAATCTGCTAACCTCTGTGACCAACTGAGGACAGAATGGCAGTTTTGCGCTCATGTGCCTACTGTATAAACAGCTGTGTACAGTTAGCACATGATTGTGAACTATCACCCATTTTGTGCCCGATCAAGGAGCTGAGAGGATGGTCTGTGCCAAATGTGGAAGGGTGTCAAATATATAGTAAGGCTGGGGACCAGGGGGTAGTATTTGCTGTAAGAACTAACTGGGTCATGGTGGGGTCTTTGAATATACAGGGGGCAAGGACTTTCACTCAACACACCACTGCTCACTCTATCAGGCCCTGGGCTGGCTTCCCCCATCAGCCCAACGGACCTATCTCCTGGTCAGCACAGTCAATAAGGCCATCCAAAACCGAGCTACCTCTCCTCAATCCCACCTCCTTTGGCCAAAAGTGTTTGTTCGAGAGCTCTGCCACACTCCTGGCCCCATGCTTGAGTGCCCCCTAGTCTCCACCTGTATGGGTAAACGTGCATTCTCATCTGCAGCCCCTTTCCTTTGGAACAACCTGCCCACTCCACTTAGCACCACTGACTCTCCAGGACTCTTCCACTCTCTCCTTGGATCTCACCTTCTGTCCTCCACTCCTTGCTCCTGCCCTCCCAACTTATTATCATACCTCTACTACTCCTCCCTTCCTCCTTTTCCTTCTTGGTCCATACCACACTGCCATGATGTACTTTTCCTTTACTCATCTCAGATCATGCCTAATTTGTACTACAACTTGGCTACTACTGTACCTGCTATTGTCATAAATGTTATTTATCCATTGTGCTGCAAATTTATATATATCTTCATATAAATATCCTGTATATTTTTATTACTGTCTATTGTATGCCTTGTCCCAGCCTCCTTTGTACTTGCCTGTATTCCTGTGCCATTCTCAATGGCCCAGGTCATGCCTGAAAATGGTTCTCCGACCAGTGCACCTACTTGGTAAACAAATGAATGAATAAATAAATAAATGGGAACCACTGGACATCAGGGATAGTAACAATCTACTGTATACCTGTGGGGTGATTGTAGGATGAGGGTAGGACTGGAGAACAGGTAAATTAAGAACCTGGACCCGTGGGATAATTAGGGAAGGGGGCCCAATGGAGACTGTTTCCCAGGAGGGTGCTTTGGTGGTGTAACTCCCAGGATATGTTATGCCTGGTGCTGTAATGTGGCCTATACTGTAATCGGCATCAGCAACATGGCTGTCACACCAGCATGGGTGAACCCTTTCTCCACACCCTCCTGAGTGTCCACCCTATAACAGGTTTTGGTGGCATCTGCAAAAAGACATACCTTTCCATTCAGTTCTTCTGCAATTTCACTTATGAAGACATTGAAGTGGCCCACTCCTAGTACAGAGCCCCACCTCACACCATGCCTTTAACCAACTGCTGAAAGCCGGTGTGGAGAGTACTATCTTCTCCCCAGATGTATATAGGAAACCTTTTGGCAAAAGCCACCATGCATGCTTGAGGACCCTCCCCCTATCCCTGAAATTTCCTGCACTACCTCCACCCGTCCCTTGCTAGGTCATTTGTCCCCAGGTGAACAATGACATCTAGCTCCCTCTCATCTCCTGCTGCTAATGATCCACTGTATCTGCTCATCCCCTCCAAGCCAAAGTACCTCTCAGGTATTTCACCTCCCTCTCCTTTACCCCACCCTGCTCGCAAGTCTATCCCGATTAAGTCCCCACCAGCAGTTGCTTCCCACTCAGCTGGGGCCTCTTTCCCTCCTTGTAACTGTGGAATGGTCCATGGACAGTGCTTTCCTTGGGGAAGGTTTCTCCAGGGGCTGAAAGGGTGGTTCAGCTGCAGGGAGAGTGGTTGGCTGGGCAGGGCCCATTTCAGATGCAGGGAGAGTGGCTAGTAAACAAAGCAGGTGAACTGAAACTCTGACAAACAAACCGTCACGGGGCAGAAAATGCAAGCCCCATAGGAAAGAGCACAGTGAGGGCTACAATAGATCATTTACTGGAGAAGTCACAGGTCAGGGAACTACAGCTGAAGAGAACATGGAGATGAGGCAGGCATCAGAAAATGATGCATGGGGGCAGTGAACGGACATGCACTCATGATGGCATGAATGGGAATTACAGATGCCGGGATGCCAATGCTGGGGGGTGCAAAGGCCAGCTTAGGTAGGTGGACACTGACCTGTAGGTAGAGTGCACAACACACAGGGCCCCTGCATGCTGGACAGCAGGGAAGTGTACCATGGAGCATAGCCCCACTGCAGCACAGTAGCTGATGGGGGCCCAGGACACTGTGGACACAGAACTTGAATGTAACCATGGTGCACAGCACAGCCATGAAGCACTGGGACTGTGGGCAGACAGTGGCACTACAGTACTGGTACAAACCACCCACAAACAAGTAGCAGCTGCCACAGGTGTGGCCCATGGTGTGTGATGTGCAAACAAAGTGCAATCACACCCTCATGCCTGTGCTGGAACCAAAGCCGGACAGTGTTGCACAGTCTTCTGGCACAATGGAGTACAGCGTGGAAGCCATGGAGGGGCCAGTGTGCTCAACTGCAACCCCAACAACAGGGACAATCTGTGAGGTGGTACCATCCAGGAAGAGAAAGTCCAAGCTGAATGTGAATGGCTACCTCCTGGTCCATGAATGGACATGCAATGAGACAGTGTACTGTTTTTTTATCATATCATATGTTTCACCTGCTGCAGAACACACTCCAGCTTGAGGCATTCAGTTGCCAGCTCCACCCACCTGGAGAGCTGGGTAGCTCAAGCTGCACCCAGGAGGATCAGGGACAGCTATCATGCCATCCTGCTGGAGGGCTCCCCCTCTGCCTCTACCAGCCAGGACAGCCCTAGACCCTCCTCAACAGGACTCCACCAAAGTCCTGTGGGTGGCTCAGAGCACAGCCATAAAGCTGCAAGGTTGTGCCCAGCCATTTTCCTTTGATTGGCTCCAGTAGCACGAACATGCAATGATGTCCAGGCGCAATGTGCCAACATCTGCCGTGCTCCCCATCTAGTGTCACTGACACTAGTAGTGCCTCTGGGCATCCCCAGGGGGCTGCTACAGCATGGTGAAATTCCCTATCCCACCCCAGAACTGGGAGAGCAGTCTAAGGATGTTCGATCCCAGTCCTCCCCTGCTGACCCCTGATGGCCCGGGCTCAATCCTGAACCTCGGTCACTAGCGTGGCACAAGGTGTGGCATCCAGTGCCTCAACCCTCAGCACCACCGTGCCAGCCTGAGACAGTGTAAAGGTGCTGCCAGCACCATAAGTCCAAGTCCTGCCTTGGCCAGGCCATCACATTGTTCCAGGATGGCCAGCACCACCTACAAAAAAAGAATGAGGACAATCATGCTCTGGAGGTGACAGATGCTCTACCAGCACAGGCACTGGCTGGCATCAAGTAGAAGGCACACAGCACCATGGCTAGCCCTGCATAGCTGCTGCAGAGTGAGGCAATTGTGATGACCGCTGAGCTGTGGCAACAGTTGCCAAGCAAGAGGGTCCTGCTGCAGATTGTGAACAGGACCCATCACAAGGACCTCTCACCAGAACCAGTGACACTGGCTGACCTCACTATCCCCAAGCAGCTACAGACGGTGACTGGATGGCCATGGTACAGCAGGATCAATGGCAGCGCCACCCACCAGGTCCTTCTACTCACGACAGAGGGCAACATCAGGGACCTGGCACAGGCACCCTTCTGGGTGATGGATGGTACGTTCAAGACTGTGCCACACCTGTTCACTCATTGTACACCATCCATGCACCCATGGGGACGGGCCCTAACAACCTCATCGTGTCATTGGTGTATATAATGATGACGATAAAGAGCTTGCAGTGTTACTGCACCTTGTTCCAGGAGCTGAATAAATATGCCAGTATACAGTCCTGCACCCTCAAACCATCTATGATCATCACTGACTTTTAGCAGGCTGCAATCAATGCCTGTAAGATGGAATTTCTGCAAGCCATAAACAAGGGTTGCCTGCTCCACTTTGGGCAGATTGTGTGGCAGAAGGTCCAGAGCTTTGGCCTTGCACCACAATACAGAAGTGACCCAGACTTCAGCCTGAAGATCCATGAACTCGTTGCCCTGGCCTATCTCCAGGCACAGGACATTCCAGCAGTATTCAGCCTCCTGAAGCCAACCATTCCACCCAATGCCACCACACTCCTCTATTGTTTTGAGCAGACACATGTGCTGGGCAGGATATGGCTGTACAGTAGGGTGGCCAAGGTGCCCACGAGATATGACCCCATGTTCCCACCTCAGCTGTGGTTGGTTGCGGATCTCAATGAGCGAGGTATACCATGGCCCCAAAGCAATGTCGAGACCTGGCACTGCCATCTCCATGCCCTGCTCGGGAAGGTGCATGTAGGGGTCATGACAATGCTAGCAGAGCTCCGCAGGGAACAGCAATGGACCTATGTCACCAGGGAAGGCATTTGTTGTGGACTGCCATGGACACCACCCAAGAAGAGCAATGAGGAGTGGATAAGAATGGTACTGGCATCCAAGGACAAGGGCAAGCTGCTAAAGTTCACCACCCTGTAGGGTTTCCATGGTGACATGGCACCTGACAGTTGTACACTCACAGTACACATCATGCACAGCCACCAGGTTGCCACTATGGTCCCCAACTGTTGAATAAAGTTTCACCCCCACATTTCACATGCATCCCAACCTGGTGGCGCTGTCTCATCACAACACTGCTGGGTATCGCCAAGCAGCCCACTGCACACTGCCACGTCTGCACTGTGTATTGCATGTTGCACAGGCCTGACTCTGTGTGATTCCCCCCAAAATCCTTTCAGCTGTTTGTGCTACATGTTGCACAGGCCTGAAGCTGTGTGAGTGCCCCCCAATTCTTCCAGCTGTGCAACTGTGTGGTAACAGCATTCCCGCCATGGGCCCTTGTGGAACCCCCACAACACACCTGGAAGCCTTCATGCCACAATGGGATCCTGTGGCACAGCCCCCCCAAACACCTCCAGACTTTTTTCTGTGTGGTTACTGCAAGCCCATAGTGGGCTAGCATGACACAGCCAGATGCACACATTGCACAGTTGGTGCGATGGCATGCTGCTCTGTGTCCTGGCATCCACATGTGGTGTTGTTGTGGACCATTTCCTGGTGCAGCTATCCATGCTTTCGCTGTGCCGCTCTACTGTGTGCCTGCAGTGTCATGCATGCACCGACCAACAGGCATGGTACTCCAATTCCTTCATGCATGCCCAGCTGGCTGGCTGTCAGCTGACATCATTGTGCATGCAGGGATGCACGGACAGTCTGCCATGTTGCCTGGGATGGCTGGTCAACACACTGGGGCATGCACAGCTATTTGTTTCATCCCTGTCCCATGGATGGTGAGACAGTCATCCTTACCGGGGGTCTGTGATCAGGTCAGTGTGTCCTCAGAGGGTGCACCACATACGGGGTGGGTGTTTTCACATCATCTGTGCTGTTCAGTAGTGGCTCAGGTCCTGGGGTGGGTGGCGTAGGTCGGGATCGGGTGCTTCATGTATTTGTGGAAAATCCACTCAACAGCCGCACAGCATCCTGATCTCCTCTAGCCTGACAGTGTATCAGGCACTGTCCTGGGTCAGGCTACTGTGTGCTGGGCTATTGGGGCTGTTGGATTGTTGTGTGTGGGATGCAGCATGCCAGACTAGTAAGCGTTGTGATTATAAAAGGGTACCTAGCATGGCAGGGTTTTCTATGTGCAAGGAGATTGGTCAGTGGTGGGATGGGCAACTGGTATGTGGGCAAGATGGGTAGTCTGGGTGGGTCCAGCTGCAGAAAGAGTTGTTATCTAGGGGGTGCTGGTCCAGCTCTAAGGAGGGTGCTTTGTTTGTGAGGCTGGGAGGTTGGTCCAGCTGCAGGGAAGGTGGTCTAATGAGGTGGTGAGGCAGGTCTAGGGGGGATTCCATCTGCAGGGGGAATCTTGTCTGAGGGTAGGAAGGATGGCCTGGAGCAGCCAGCTACAGGGAGGGTGACAGTTGATGGGGAGAGGCTGGTTTGGGGCTTATAGGGTGGACTAGCTGCAGGCAAGGTCCACAGCTTGGGAGAGGTCTATTGGGATGTTGATCTGGTTGTCCCATTGGGTGGTCATCTGGGCAGGGGGTGTTCAAGATGTGAGTGGTCATGGGGGGTGCAGGCACAAAGGGCTGTTCTTGGGAACCCTCACTGAAGTCAAATACTAAATTTAGTATTAAAGCATTCATTAATTTGCCTTCAAAGACTAATTTTAGTAATTTTTAATAATCTTTAATCATTATTCAAAAATACAACTGCTAAGAATACTAAATTCTAAGAAGTATTTCAGCAGACTAGTCATTCAAGAGTAAGTTATTGCTAAATGAGGATTAGAAATAGATCTGCAATGCTCTTAAAAGTACAATTTTTTTTAATACAACTGAATCATAAATGAAGATACAGTCAGCGGAGTAGTTTTAGGATTTAAATTAGCCAGTCAAGGCTGGGTACATTACCATGCATTTCAGTTCTACTAAGCAAGGAGACAGATAAAACAGCCAGCAACACCAATGAATTTTAGAGAAGGTAAGCAATCATAAAATGTGGGGTTTTACCTGGAAATAATATGGTGCAAAAAAAGTTGGCAGTGTCCCTTTAAAAGTCTATTTTAAACTACATTTTCCATAAGTCTACTCAGTCAGAGACCTACATTTTCCATCTCACTTCCTGTCTGTGTCCAGCCTGATGAAACTTCATGAGCACTCTGTGGTCTCCATTTTTGAACAACTGGGGTTTCCTACAGCTAAGATTTACATGTTAAGGTAAGAGCTTATGTTTAAAAAGTACGTCTTTCTAACTCCCTGAAATGTTAAATACAGTAAAGGAATTATCACTCAGGTATTTTTTTTTCTAAATGAAATGTTGTGCAGGTTTCACTATCAATGTTTTGTCTTGAAAACATTTTCTCTTCTCTGAACGCATGGCTAAACTTTGAAATACACATTTTATTTTCAGTCACCCCCCCCAAAGTGTCTAGGATGCATTGTGCCACTAGATTGCTTGTTATTTGTGGAATTTTTGCTGATTTGCTGATTTAGTTACTTTAAAGTAGTGGGGGTGGGGGGTGGGGACAGGAGAATGAACAGCAGGAAGATTGTATAACTGAGCAAATTCAGATGCATTTTCTGTGTGTATCCATTTTGTAACCTGTTTAACTATATTTACAGAGAAAAGATTACAACTTTTTTAATTTGAGAAAATCTGGAGTTACCTGCAGATAAACAAAGAATTATTTAGATATTTGAGTGTGTTTGTGGGGAAACTGTTTTTTTGCATTTAATATTTGTATTTAACAGTTGCATGTGTAAATCCATTTTGTAATCTGGGGATCAGTGTATTTTTTTTCCTTTTGCTGAAGACTGCATTAATTTATATTTTATGTTTATTTTATTTCGTTTTTGTTGACTGGCTAAGTGCACTAGATGGATTCTTGCCTATTTTCAGGCATGATCCGGAGGGAGGGGGATACAGATGAAAGCAACTGACCTTGAACCAGATTAAGGTGTTGGTGGTATTTTTAGTGAATTGGGGGGGGGGAATTTAGCCAGGGCACCGGAGAAAATTCTCCTGCTTTTTTCGAGAAGTGCCATGGGATCTTTAACATCCACCTGAACTACCACCAGAACAGGCAGATGGGACTTCGGTTTAATGTCTCATCTGAAAGGCAGTGCCTCAGGAGTGCAGCCATCCCCCTCATGCTGCACTACAGCGTCAGTATTGGGATATTAACCCAAGTGCCTGGTATGGGACTAGAACCCACTGCCTTCTGATTTCCCAGCCTCGGAGGCAAAAGTGCTACCTGCTGAGCCACTGACACTGCAAATGCAATATGTTAGTGTCACATTTTTTTTTAATACTACGTTGAGAAGTATGGGGTCCATGGTTGAGGAAGAGTGATCGGGAAGGGGTCTAGCTTTTGAAAAGGGTGTCCACCTCTGGGGAGATTACTCAACCTGCAGAGGGGAGGAGGGCTGGTCTGTGGGTGGGAATGAACACAGGGGTCCAGCTGCAGGGAGGATTGTCTCCTGGGGGAGGCTAGTCCAGGGCATGAAAGAGTGAGCCAGCAGCAGGGAGGGTGGCTGGTGGTGGTGATGGGGCTAGTTCTAGATTGGAAGTGAAGTCCAGCTGCAGGGTGGGTGGTTGGATGGTGAGGCTAGTATGGGGCTTCTGGTGGATCTAGCTGTAGGTTGAGTGGTTGGGTGGGGGACTGCTGGTCCAGGGGCTTGGAGGGACAGCTACAGATATGTGGTCTGTTAGAGTGGAGGTTTGGGGTGGTGCTCCAGCTACATGGAGGTTGTACAGAATGTAGTTGGAGGCTGGTCCAGATGTAGGGAGGGTGGTTGGCTGGGTAAGGGGCTGGCCTGAAGCCTGTCTGGTGCTCTAGCTCCAGTGCTCATTATGTGAAAGGCTGGGGCTAGAAGGGTTGTCCAGCTGCATGGAGGATAGTCTGGTGCCTGGAAGGGTGATCTAGCAGAGAGGAGGGTGGTTGACTATTTGGGGGGGCGAGGCTAAAGATATTGATCAAACTGGGAGGTATCCAAAGTGATGAAATTAATTAGAAACTAGTTAACATGTGTGCCCTTCAGCTTAACAGTAGCGCTATGACTTGTGGCGGAGGTGACCTTAGTTCAGGAATGACCTCGCGTCAGGGGCTCTCTTGGGAGAGGAGGAGGATCAACTGTTATACAAGACGCTCTCTTCTGGGGAAGGAGGACAGCCAGCTCAGCTGTAGTACTGCCAACTGAGTGACCACAAGTGGCAGTGTAGGTGGGAGTAGCCCATGGGTGGGAAGACATTGACTGGTGTTGTGCCACACGTGTCTGTGCATGTGTTTGTGCACCCTTGCTGCTTATGTCCTAGGGGATGGAAGAACATGCAAATGTATCCTGACTACCTAGGCAGCTGCTCCACATATAGGATTCATTCTACGGTGGAGCAAGTTCTGGCAGATGCTAGAGTGATGGTGTTGTGGTAGCTGAACAGAAGGGGGGTGACCAGAGATGCAGGTTGGAAAACAGAGTAGTAGCTGGGGGTGGAGGTTAAGGTGTCAGAGGGTGATGGTTAATGGCACTCATTACAGTGATGGGACAGTGACCAGTTCAGCTCAGTACTGGCACAGATCCTCTTCAGTGTCTTCATAAGTGGCATTGCAGAAAAACTGGCAAAGAAGGGAATGCCTTTTTGCAGACAATACCAAAATTTGTAGGGTGGGTACTAAGAAGGGAGCAGAGAGCATGCACATGCTTCTTGGAGAAACTCAAAAAGTGGTCAAGATTGGGGCAGTTGGGGTTCAATGACAAAGTGCAGAATCGTGCACCGAGGGCATAGGAAACCAGGAGCTGCTTTATAGGGTTGGGGGGTTGGGGGTGGTACTGATGGTCACTAAGCAGGGGGGAACCTTGGAGTTAATGATCTTAAAGAGACTGACGAAGACATGTCTGCACATACCCATCAGTGCCTGCAGAAGACTAAGGAAGTTAATATGTCCCCTAAATTTACAAGCCGTTAAAGTTCTGTCCCTCATAGAAATGTACAAACCGGGTCCCAAGGACTTCCTGTTTTTATTCTGCTGCACCAGCTCCACCCCCATGCTCACTAGCAGGATGATGAGATGCCAGTAAGGGTGTGGGGGCACACTCCATTATATGTAATGGGTGGCAGCGTTTCTATTGATTTTAAATGATATAGTGGCTACCTGGCAATAAAATGTGGGCACCGTTTAACTAACAAGGGCCTTGTTACTTGACCAATGCCCACGTTTCATTGCCAGGTGGCCACTAGATCATTTAAAATCAATATCAAAGCTGCTGCCCATTACAGATAAAGAAGAGCGCCCCCGCGCTCCCACTGGCATCTCGTTATCCTGCTAATGAGCGTGGGAGAGGAGCTGGGGTGGCAGCAAGCAACTGGGAAGTCCTTGGGACTTAGTTTGTATATTTTTACGAGGGACAGACCTTTTTAACGGCTGAAAAATTTGGGGACATATTAACTTCCTTGGGGTACTCTGACAGCAAGGCACCGATGGGTACGGTGCAGGGGCTTACTCAGTTACCTTGGTAAGTCTCTTTAAAGTTGCTGGACTGTGTGACAAAGCAGTAAGTAGGGCTAGGAGGATGCTGGGGCTGCATAGGGAGGGGTATCTTCAGCAGGAGGAGGGAGGTGGTGGTGTTGCAGGTAATCCCTTATTAGTGAGATCCAACTTAGAGTGCTTTGTCCAGATTTGGAGGTTGCACCTTAGAAAGGCCATGGGTAGAGGCAGTATAAAGGGCAACTAAAATTGTACATGGGCTGTGGCAAAAGCCCTGTGAGGAGACTGGATATAACATATAAACCCTGAAAGAGAGGGGACATGATGGAGACCCACAAGTACCTTACAAGGATAAACAGTGTGCTGGGAGGGGCTCCTTCAAATAGGAAAAAGGACCATGGGGCATGTGATGAAGCTTATGGTGGGTGTAAGATGGATGTGAGGAATTACTACTTCACTGAAAGGGTAGTAGATACCTGGAGCAGACTGACAGCATTATAGTGTTGGAGGTCAGGAGTGAAAATGGTAGGTGGGGCTTAAAATGTGTGGTATATAGACATTGGGAAATATCAGTAAATAAGCAGGGATGATGGAGAGCCATAAGGGCCACAAGAGACCATTTAGAGTTTGCAGAGAAGGACTTCACAGGAGCCTATGGTTGCAGTTGTAGCGAGGTCTGGAAACCAGAGCAGAAGTGTGACCTAGAGTGAGGGTTCATCAGCAGTGGTGTTTGTGAGCATGCAGTTTAAGGAAAAAAAATATCTTGACAGTTTCTATGTGCTGGGGGAGCTCTGGTGGCAGCTGTAGCGAGGCTGGGAAACCAGAGTGGAAGAGTAAGAGTGAGGGCTTATCAGGTTTTGAGGAAGCAGTAAAAAAAAAGTCTGTTTTGTATATCGAGAGGTGTGGCAAGGACACGGCAGCAGCATGCAGAGGAGTGTGACAGCTGGAGCGCAGCTTGGAGCAGCCAGTTGAAAAAGGTTTGCAAAAAAGCAAAAACTAAATGTTAAACAGAAACAAGTGATCGCTAGTACGACAGTGGAAGAACGGGAGAAGTATGACTAAATGGCAGGTGGTGGGCTGAGGACTGGCAACCTGGAAGAAACAAAACTAAAGCAAGATACCAGTAAACAGTGCCAAACAATAGGGGTGAGGAATGGGGATGTGTGACGCCGTCCGCTATGCACATTAATCGAGGATGATGTGATAACTATATGTATAAATGTAAGATTCTGCATGTATACACGTACATGCTCGGATAAAATGGATTTATCACACTCCATTTATGTCCACCCCTATTAGATAAATTTACTTCATATTTATAATCCATCAGGGCACTTTCTCTTTACTGCTCTGTGTTTTTAATAGTGAGCTGTTCTGGACCTTATGCTGTTCTTTTCCTCCCCCAAATCCTTTTGTTAACCCCTGGTACTTTGGCATTAGCTGCTCTGCAACTCTATTGTATGCAGTGCTTGCTGCTTTAACGGTCCCCACAGGGAGCCCACAGATTTCCCCCGTTTTCCTCCCACCCACAGCTGCTTTTAAGTCAATTTCAGGCATTGCCCTTCAGCTGCACTGTGGATTTTCCTTTGTGGCCCCTATCTTGTGCATTTGCTCCCCAAGTCCCTTTCTACCAGGCCCCTCAGGGCACCTACAGTCTGCCACCATGCGGCTTAGCTAAAGGTTCCTGCCACCTACTGCTGGCTGCCCACCCTCCAGACCCTCTTCACCTGCCTGGGCTTTTTCATGCCACTTTTGGCTGATGGGTAGAGGGGAGGCATATTTGCTCTAGCCCTCCCCTTCCCAAAAATATCCCATCTTCATTCCCACACACATGGAGCAGGCTACAGCCTGAGCTCTGTGTGCTGAATCATAGACATATAGACCTTGATGGCAGATAAGGACTGCTTGGCCCACTCAGTTGGCCCATTTCCCTACCTAGTGGATAAGCTGCAGATCCTAGTTATCCAACAGCTGACTTCCTTCAACCCACCAATAGAAGTGGTTCATGTCTGTCCCATGTATTCTTGAAGTCCCCCACTATTTTTGACCCCACAAGCTCCTCAGGAAGGCCATTCCATGTGTTTACCTCCATCTCTGTGAAAAAAATACTTCCTCATGTTGCCCCTGAGCCGTCTCCTCTGTCTTCAAATTCTGCCCCTTGTTCTTGCGCAACTCTTTTTCTGAAAGATGCTACTCTCTTGGACTTCGTTGATTCCCTTGAGGTGCTTGAAATTTTCTATCCTGTCCCCCCCCCGCCCCTTTTCCTCAAGGGCATACATATTCAGCTCGTCTCTCTTTGCATGGCTTCTGGTGCAGACCCTTTGCTATTCTAGTTGCCCTTCTCTGGGCTGGCAGTTGAAAGTGCCTGCCATTACTGTCACTGTAATTCAGTAGCACTAAACTGGCTGCCTAGCAACAGCCGCAGCATTTCTGGCCAGCAGTTTTCTGAACAGCTTCCTGCCTGCTACATACAGTCTGGGCCCAAGGACATCCCCTTCCCCCCACACTAGGTTCCAGGGAAAGATAATATAAAAATAAAACAAATTGCCACTGTCCATGAGGAAGTGACCCATTATATCACCAGAGCTATACCTTTCTCACCACCGGCCTCCTGGGACAACTCAAGACTCCTGAACCACCAGTGTCCCCTTTTTAAAATAATATAGGGCCACTAGCCCATATGCATTCCCACCTGCCCATCTGGACTACTTCTTAAATTTATTGGCTACCTGCAGGTCACCTAGGGGCTAAGGGGTTTTTGCAGTCCCAAATACCACTTTATTCTCTGTTCTTAGCTGTCTGCATTTTTATTCCATCTCTAGTTGCCTTACTTTGACCTAGTTTGTCTTTTCTCTAAAACTCCACTTCCTTTACTCCTGTGCTATATACCTTTTTTGTATCTCTCTACTCTTGCTACTATAACTTCCCCATACTGATCTATTTTTCCCTTTATTTCTACAAGTCTGGCCAAACATACCAATCAGATAAGTATCTTTGTTTAATTCTAACACTCCAATCTCTCCTCTAGCACCTCTGACCCTTTGTGTCCCTTCAACCTTCTCTGTTCTTCCCTTTCAGGTCCTACCAGAATACCCCAGAACCAAGGACATCCAACTCTGGACTCCCCTACTCTGATGGAGCAGGTTGGTCCTAATTACTTAACTGCCTTAGAATCATAGAAATCTGGTGACAGAAAAGGACCATTTGGCCACTCGAGTCTGACCTACCCCCCATCATCATCTTTGTCAAGAGACACCCCTCTGCCACTGGTCAGCTCCTGGTGTCTGTCCCATGCCCCCTTGAATCCTTTCACCATTTTTGTGCACACTACCTCTTCCGGTAGTCTGGTCCAGGACTCCACCACCTTCTCAGTGATGTAATGCCCCCTCACATTGCCCCTAAACCTTCCTTCTTCTAGTCTTAGTTTATGATCCCTAGTTCTAGCTCTTATTTTCCTTGCAAATACGCTTCCCACTCTCACCTTACTAGTCTCCAGTGGGTACAGATCTGATTGCCTCCACCTCTCCTCATCGGACTTCCTATGCATAGTGTGCACCATCTTGGCTGCCCTTGTCTGAACCCTTTCAATCCTGTCTTATGTCCTTGTGTAGGTGAGGCCTCCAGAGCTAAACCCCATACTCCAGGTGAGGCCTCACCATGGATTTATAAAGGCGCATCAGCACCTCCCTCTTTCTGTTTTATACCCCTCCCTATGCACACCAGCATTCTATTTACTTTGCCTACCACTGTACTGTACTGTGCTGCACTGGTTCTCCACCTTAAGGTTATCTGAAATTATAATCCCCAGATCTCTCTCCTGCTGAGTTTCCTTACCCCCTCCCCCACCCCGTGTGTAAATGGTTTGCGGGTTATTACACCCATGTGCATTACTGTACACTTTTTGGCATTAAATTTCTGCTGCCAAGTTTCTGACCACCTCTCCAGAATCTTTAGGCCCTCCCTCACTGCCTCCACCTCCCCTACCAGGGTGTCTACCCTATTGCAGATCTTCGTATCCTCTACAAATAGGCACACCTTCCCCTGCAGTCCATCCGCTATATCTAACATACTAAAAGCCAGCAGAATAGGCCTGATGGTCTGTTGTGTCTGGTTGATAGCCAGCCTCCTAATGGGTGCTTTCTTTCCCACCCAGCCCCAGAGAGGGTCATCCTCTGCTTCAGTTTACACTTGTACCTGTCCCACTCCCTCTTGAAGCCCTCCACTGCGCCCTCCTCCACCAGACTCCTGGACAGTGCATTTCAGGGCTCCGCACCTCTCTCAATGAAGTAATGTCTCCTGCATTCCCCCCTTAACTTCCCTCTAGCTTCCACTCATGTCACCTGGTTGTTCCCCACCTTCTTTAGTCTGAATATCTCTTTGGCACCACCCCTGTTTATTCCTTTTACAAATTTGAAGACCCGTATCATGTCCCCCCCACCGTCTCTCCTCTCCTCTCCTCCAGTGAGTACAGCCCAAGCTCTTCCAGCCTTTCCTCATAGGACCTTCCTCCCATGCTCTGAAGCATCCTGGTTGCCCTCCTCTGGACACTCTCCAGCAGTGTTACGTCCTTCTTGAGGTGAGGTCTCCAGAACTGCATGCAGTACTCGAGATGTGGTCTGACCAAGGCATTATACAGAGGGAGGATCACCTCTCTCCTCCTGGACGTAATCCCCCTGGCTATGCAGTATCCGGTTTGCTTTGGCTGCAGTTCTTCTGCAATTTTCAGTGTTATTCATTTTGATGTCTACCACCACCCCTAGATCCCTCTCACTCATTGTGGCTTGCAGTATGATCCCCGGGTGTATACATGGCCCGGGTTTCTGACCCTCAGATGCAGCACCCTACATTTCCCTGCATTAAACCTCAGTCCCCACCTCCTTGACCACCCCTCCAGGGTATCCAGGTCCCTCTAGACTGTCTCTCTCGCTTCATCCCCGTCCGCCAATGCTCCCAGTTTTAAGTCATCCACAAAGAGACTCATCCCACTCTTAACCACCCTCTCCATATCCAAGACATAGGCATTGAACAGGAGTGGCCCCAGTACTGAACCTTGGGGGACCCCTCTGGTGACCTTCGTGGGGGAGGAGACTACCCACCACTACCCTCTGTATTTGTCCTGTTAGCCAATTTTCTACCCATCTGAGCAACTGTCCTCTCACCCCCCCCCAGCTTTATTAGCAGCCCATTTTGGGGTACCAAATCAAATGTCTTACTGAAATCCAGGTATAGGACGTCCTCCAGTCTATGCCAGTCCAGGGTCCCAGTCATAAAAATCTATGGGGTTGGTCTAACACGATCTCCCTGGGATGAAACCATACTGTTTGTCATCCAGTTGCCCCAACCTTTCCAGCTGCCTCCTGAGCCTATCCTTGATAATCCCCTCCATTAATTTGCCCACCACAGACGTTAGGCTGACAGGCCTATAATTCCCCATCTCCTCTCTAGACCCCCATTTGTGGATAGGCACCACATGAGCTACCCTCCAGTCTTGAAGCACCCATCCTGTCAGCAGATAGGTGTTAAAGAGTGCTGCCAGTGGTGCTGCTAGCTCATCCGCCAATTCCTTCATAACCCTCAGATGCAGCCCATCCGGCCCCTGTGCCTTATCAGTTTTTAGTGTCCGAAGGGCCTCCCTCACCCTTTCCACTGTGATTTCTCCCTTCCAGCCCACCCCCTCATTTAACCACCCATCCCCTTCTAGGCTTGGCCCAGCCTGTACCCCAACTTTTTTCAGTCCTCTAAACTCCATCTGACCTCTCGACTCTGCTGGCTCCCTTTCCCTCCCATTGGGCTGGAGGGATCCCCTGCCTCCCCCGTAAAAAGCAAGGCAAAGTACTCATTTAGCACCTCTGCCTGATTCCCCCGCTTCCTGAGTCCATCCCTTCTCAGTCCTAATCATGCTGATCTGTGCCCTCCCTTTTCTCTTCTCCCTTGTGTATCTATGGAATCCCATTTCCCCTCTCCGGATATCCCTAGCCAGGTTTTGCTCCCTCCTCACCTTGGCTCCCCTCACCACTGTGGTGACCCTTCTAGCCATCAACTCATACCCTCTCCCTATCCTGCCTAGAGTGCTTAAAACATGCATAGGCAGCCTTTTTATCCCTCACCGCCTCCTGCACCTCCCTGGTCCACCAACATGGCTTATTGGCTCTACCATGCTTACACCTTACCTTTGTACAGGAGTTAGTAGTCTCCTGCATCCCCTTCTTAATGGCCTCCCACAAGCTGCCAGCATCCATGTTCGGCCTAATCATGTCCAAACCCCCTGTAGAATCCTGCCCATGCCCACGAAGTCCGCCCCCCAGAAGTCCACTACTACTGTATTAGAATGGTTATCCTCCCCCCCAATACAGCAGAAACCAGACTGTAGTGTGGTCACCACCTGCCAGCGGGCTGCACACCTCCAGGCCCTTTATCTGGTCACTGTCTGCTAGGACAACATCCAGTATCCGATCCTCCCTAGTAGGTTCCCCACCTGCTGGACCAAGAAGGCATCCTGGAACACATCCATCAGTCTCTGTTCCTGGCCACAGAGGATGCCATAGTGTCCCAGTCTGTCCCTGCATATAAGGTCACCATGATCACCACCATACCTCTTCCACGGTCTACAGTGCCCTTGATGTTCTCAACTAGTTCGTCTTCCAGGCCTCTTCCATCATTGGGGGTCTGTACACCACCCTATTTTCAATCTTTTACCTCCCCTCATTTGTAGGGTTACCCAGATATTCTCCACCCCCTACAGCCTCCTCCACTCCACTAACCACTATGTCATTTTTGACTATCAGCGCTACACCTCCTCCTCTTCCCTCGCCTCTATCCTTCCTGAATATTTTGTAGCCCACCAAATTTAGGTCCCAATCATTTTTCTGAGTGGCCCATGTCTCAATAATTGCTGCCACATCCACTGATTCCCTCAACCAGCATCGCCTGGAGCTTGGACATTTTGTTGCCCATACTCCTAGCATTGATCAGGGCCGTCCTCCACCCCGACCCCTCTCCCTTCTCCAGTCATCTCGGCCATGAGCATCCCTAGATGCCCTTTCTTGCACAGCTCTGGATGGATTTACATCGCAGTCACCTGCCTTCTTTTCATGCCCTAGACCTGGACTCTTGAGCAGCCCTCCTGGAGCCACTCTTTTACTTAACCCCCCCCCCCTTTACAAGTTTAAACTCCACCTCTCAACTATGAATCCAGCAAGTTTTAGTTTCAAGATCTCCCTCCCCTCCAAGTTGAGGTGTAGTCTATCCCTGGCATATAACCCCTTGTCCTCCCATGTATCCCCCAGTCCCCCACCAGCCCAGATCTTTCTGCCCTGCGCCACTCCCTGAGCCACTGGTTCACACCTCTAAGTTTATGTTTGGTCTCCCCGGATGCCCTAGGTACTGGCAGAATCTCAAAGAAGGAGATCATGCTTCCTATAGAGTTGTAAACCCTGGCCAGTTCCCAGAATCTTGCCTGGATTTCTAGTTCACTGTTCCCCTCTAAGTCATTTGTTCCCAGATGTTTTAGGAAGTATGGGGATTCCCCACATTCCAATACTATCAAGTATAGCTGGAATTTGGCCTTGTGTACAAATAGGCCTGGGATACATTTAGCCTTGACTGGGCTGCTTTTTCCCCTCCCTACCCCTCCCACTGGATGCCCCAGGTCATTGAGTCACCTAGCAGGATCACCTTCACCCCCCCCCCCACTTTACTGGCCTGTCTGATTTCATCCAGGCTCTTTCTTCTGTCATCAACACCCAGCTTACTTCTCTTGCCCTCCTCAGCCTGGGGATCACAAGCCTGTGGTTGCCCTACCACGCTCATTCTTCTACCTGTAGCTCCCAGCTTGCTCCTCACCCCCCCAACCTCCTGGGTGGCACAGATTGCCCCCCCAGATCTCCCCGAACTCTCTTTCTGGGCTGATATCCTCAGATCCCCCACCCAGGCTCCCTTCTACTGCTTCCCTCCTTGCCTCCCCCCCCAAGTTCTGCATCCTTCACCCCATCTGCTGTGTTTTCCCTACCCCCCCATCTTCCTCCTCCTCCTCTCCACCTCATCTGATTTCTCCCACCCAGAAGCTGGCCTATCTATAGTATTCCTTATCCTTGGTTGACTTCCCTAACCTGGATGCTTGCTGACCTAGTCCTCCCTCCTCCCACCCTGGCTTCCTCTGCACTCCCTTTCCTCCCACCTCGCTCCCACCTAGGCTATGTCTCTTCCCCTCCCTTCTGTGGATCTGGCTCTCTTTCCTGCCCATCCCCCCAGCTTACTGACCAAACCCTCTCTGTCTGCCTGCTCCCCTCCTCCCGCCAGCCTCTCCACCTCATCTCCCGGATATAGCAGGGCGAATCGATTAGTACATGTGATACTTGTCCCCAACTTGCTGCATCCTGTTTCCCCCTCCTTTTGGTCAGCCAGCTCCCTATGAAGTGATTTCCGTACATTGCTTGTTTCATACCCCACCCCTCCTGAATAACCATATGATCCTTGTCCACCTGTTCCCTGGATTATGTCATATTGGCCTTGTCTACTCTCATGAGGTCCTTTCCACACCTTTCCTCCCCACCTTCCAGCTGCCTTCTGATCCCCTCTACTTCCTCCCTAAGACCTGCCAACTGAAAACACACTGGGCACCCTCTGAACCTCCATGCCCAATTTAATATTATTGCCGCCCCGCACCCTGCACACCCAATCACTCCACCGAAGGTGCCCACTTTGGCCACCCCCAAGTCTACCCTCATTTTAGGTGAGCAATGCGGTCCTCTAACAGAAATAATTCAGTCAGTGTTACACTAAAATCCAAGCAGTTTGCCCCCTCTGATTACAGCAATATTCCCTCTTTCTTGACAGTAGCCAGTTTTCTAGCCCTAGCAGTAGACAGTTCACAAGCAAAATTTGCCCACCACAACACTAGCCAGCTCAGAGGCCCTAGCAGTAATCAATTCACACACAGTTTGCCTACTCCCTCAGATGTAGTTGGCATACACAGTCATTTATACAGTCTGCTTCATTATGCCCCTTCCTGGTAGTAGTCAGTGTTGCCCAAGCAGCACAGTGTACAGGACCCTTTCCCCAATCAATAACAATCCAGCTTCCTAGTGTTCCAGTTCACCCAATCTCGACTTGCCATCCTCCAAGGCTCCACCCTCACCGACCATTTAATAGAGGTCGGGGCCAGGGTGGGTGGTGTGGAACAAAGAACAGCTCTCCTCTGATTGTGACTGGACTATTTGCCTTTTATGGCCCAGTCGCACAGTCAAAGGTTTGCGCCCTATTCTCTGATTGGCCGCTCCTTCTTGAGTCACCGGCTTGCAAAGCTGTGGCCGATGTGGCCTCGGTATGCATGGCCTGTCCCCCGCTAACAAGAGCTTCCTTATCGATCACCGATGTGATTCCATCCTCTCCCACCACCGATGCAGCTCCAGAATGCTTGTCCTGACCCCTTCCAGTGAACAAGCCCCAGTCTGGAAAGAATAGCTCTCCTCCCCTGATTGCAACTGGGCTAATCATTGCTATAGAGATTAAAAAAGGATGGGTCCCAGCACCGACCCCTGGGGCACACCACTCCCACCCTGGAATGCACCCCATTTGCCTTACCACCACCCTCTGATTTCAGTCTTTCAACCAGTTCTACACCCACCTTGTTATTTTCTGTCCCACTCCTAAGCCTTCCAGCTCATTTACCAGCCTTCTGTGTGGCAAAGTGTCAAAGGCATTGCTGAAATCTGGGTAGGCCACATCCTCCCCATCCACCTTCCTTGTTACCCAGTCAAAAAACTCAGTTAAGTTTGTCGGGCACAGCCTCTCTCCCATAAAACCAAACTGCCTTGGGTCCTGGAGGCAGTATAGCACATTGGGTAAAGGCTCTGAGCTACAGATCTGGAGACCTGGGTTTGAATCCAACAGCTGTCTAAGTGCATACTGTGTGATCCTGAGCAAGTTACTTAACTTCCTTGTGCTCCAGGCTGCATCTGGAAACAAGCTTCAGCTTAGTGTGCTTCTCCTGGTTAAACAATGTTCCCTTCCCCCACTTCCCCTGTAGACCATTGACAACCAGGTGTTCCACTATTGTTTCCTTCAGCAGTATTTCCATTACTTTTCCCACTGTTGTGGTCAGGCTGACCAGTATGTAGTTCCTGCATCCTCCCTGTTAACACTTTTGTAAGTGGGACCACATCAGCCCTCCTCCAATCCCTGGGCATGTTACCAGTTTACAAAGACAGGGTGAACAGGGTAGTCGGAGGCCCTACTAACACCTCCCTTAGCTCCCTCAGTGTCCAGGGGTGCATCTGTCTGGCCCATAGCCTTATTGCTGCCAGTTCCATGAGGATCCTTTCTTTTGCAAAGGGACCTGTGTCCTTTCCTGTGATCTCTCCATCTTTATTACTTAATGCTGGCCCATTTCCTGCCCCCTCCTTTGTAAAAACAGAACAGAAGTATTTGTTCAGTATTTATGCTTTTTTGGTTGTCATCTTTTACCCTCCCTCCATCCACCCTTTTCAAACACTCTATCTCCCCTTGCCTTCCTTTTCTCCCTGATGTACCTGCATGTAAAAGGTTTTGTCCCTCCTTACCACAATACCCACTGCCTGGCTTGCGTCAAGGGTCCCACACAAGTGTGGGTCAGATGCCAATGTGCACTTTGCATATAGAGCCATTTTGGTTTGCCTGCTGTGTGCTGTAGTGTAGTGGATTATGAAGAACTGGTTTTGTTTGTTTCTGCACTGACAGCTTCATTTGCAGCAGATCCTGGAGTCCTTTGCGGTGGGAGTTTGTTCTACAGTGCATGTTAAGAGTTTGTATAGGGTCTCATCTTTTGTCTACTGGCCCCACTATACTCCCTGAGCTAAGTTCTGTCACAGACTGACTTATCCCCTGGAGACCAGCAGAAGTAGAAAACATCTGATCATAGATTGTGGAAGCTCAAATGTGCACTGCAGGCTATTGGAACTTTTATGGCCTGTTGCTCTGGTGCCAGCAGCAGGGAGTTCTGGGACTGGTTGTGGCTACAGATATCTGCCTACAGATGGTCACAGTTGACCTGCTGCGGTGTGCTATACTGCAATGGATGGTAGTTGGAAATTCCAAATCGGTGAGGGGGGGGGGATTTAGAGGAAGGATTAGGAAATACTTCTTCATTGAGAGGTGGTGGACAACTGGAATGGGCTGCTGAGGGAAATGGGAGGGTTCACGAGGGCATGGGATAAGCACAGAGGGCAACTGGCACGGGGAGGAGGACTACAGAAAAGGCCTAGTGGATATCTAGGCAAACTGGGCAGACTAGGTGGGCATGCGGTCCCTTTCTGCTGTCACATACCTATGTTCCTATGTATTCTACAGGCAAATTGGGAAAAGGAAGGGTGGATCCACTATACCACCAGAGAAGCATTCATTGTGCCTTGAATATCTGTCTCTTGGTGTCTTTATCCTGCCTGTGAAGGTTGATGTGTGGAGAAACATGACCTCCTACCCCCAAAAAAGATCAGTTCTAGGGGCACAGGGGCAAGGAGTCTTCCTCCTTCCCCCAACCATGACATCCCCTGAGTGGCCGAGTCCATTCTAAAAGCCAGGTTGATGGTGTGGTACAGGTCTGATATCCCTCCCCCCAACCCACTTTTTTTATTTTAACCTCTACAGAGCCTTCCCAACTGACCCAGCTGATAAGTATTTTTATTTTTCATACTGACCCATTTTCCCTTTTATATCTACAGGTCTGACAGGACATTTACCAGGAGTAGAAGGACACTGACCATATGTATCGGATAAATATTGTTTTTTTGTTTACCCTACATTGTTTGTCATATAATAGTTCATAAAGAGCTGCAAATCCTTTGTGAGCCCATTGCTTTTCTTCCTTTACAGGTATGAATGGCTGCTATGGGAGGCACTGGGTTGGAGCTGTACCTTGTGCTTTAGAAAGGAGGCTATGGTCTGGGGGATATGGGATGAGCATTAAGGTTGGGAACTCCAGGGAACACCACACAACCAATTTGCCAAGACTCGTGAGGCTCAAACCCTGTTTTTCATTTTCTTGCTTTGTGTGCTTTGCATTCTAATGCCTGCATTAATGTAGTGTTTTTGTTTTGCAACACATACTATCTCATATGTCTATGTGTGTGTGTGTGTGTGTGTGTGTGTGTGTGTGTAATAGATAACCCACTGTAGGGTGTGCGGTCACGCTCTGATATACGCACGCCTTGGTGTGCATTGTTACACATGAGGCCGCAGGCTGAGTGCATCAACCACCCAAGCCGTGCATATATCATTGCGTGACCGCACACCCCACAGTGGGTTATCTATCTTATAAAATGGCAAAATTGTTTTGGAGGGGAGTAAAAGTGCAGGTGTATGGTCGCACTCTGATATACGCATGGTCTACCAAAAATAATTTTTCTCACCGTGCATGTGTTCCCAATCCAAAAAGGCTCTCTTCTCCTTTTGAAGATAAACCTGGAAATACTGGTGAGGCCCTGCATATCAGGGAGGCTCCTATACCATTTTCTGTAGACCAGAACCATCCATTTTTCACAAATCCATTTTCTGCAAACCAGAACCATTGGTGATCATTCCTTTAACTAAATGTCCACCCCCTTCCTTGTGACTTTGAGTTAAACATGGGGTAACAGACTTTAGTACCTCCTATAGACATTGCCCCCAAGATCTCCATCTTCTTTGGAATTCACAGATGACTTTCTCACTCAGGAACCCTTAAGCAAAGCTTCCTCTGTTGAGGCTGCAGATACTTGTAGATTAATACTTGTGTTTTTGTTGACTTTTATGCAACGCCATCTTTAATATAGCCTAATACACTGAAACAGAACTGCAACACTGCTGACAGGAGTGCTACTAAAATCACACTGCACACTGAAGTGCACTACAGGTGTTGATGCAGTGCTAATTAACATAATTCGCACACACTGAAAAAGCAGTGCAACACTGCTTAAGGCAGTGTTGCTGACAAAACACTGCTAATTGCAGTACTTTTGCAGTGTGATTGCAGTGCTAATTAACATAATTCGCACACACTGTGTCAGCACTGCATGTATACCAACAGAGACCTGAAGATGCACTAATTAAACACTGATGGACTGCATTATGAAATGAACTGTGCAGGAAGTGTACACTGCTACTGTAACACGGAAATAACACCATATAGTGACTATTTGAACACTTCACTTCCCTCACTCAGGACAGAGAGTGCGCCTTTCTGTCCTGTTCTGGAAATAACTGCAGCAGATTCTGACTGTTTATCTACTTGGTTTACTTGGTTAGTGGGACAAAAGAAGACAGTTGCCTATAAATATTGTCCTCCACATAGGTGGATTATTGTAGATGGCCCTGTTCCATCAACCATTTATCAAGTTTAGATTTGAAAATCGAAAATGAGGGAGAAACTACTATGTCCTGGGGAAGAGTGTTCCATAATCTCGGGGTTCTTATTGAAAAAAAATGTTGTCTATTACTGGTTTTACATTTGGCAATATTAAGTTGTTTACTATTAAGTCGGGGACCAATTTTCCTATTCGTAAATGAAATACCACATTGTTTCAGTAAGGTAGGGTTTTGGATAATCTTGAAGAGTTGAAGTAGGTCACCCCGCGTTCTTCTTAATTTAAGCGAGTGCAGACCTGTTTTATGAAGCCTCGTATCGTAGTCTTCGTGAACTAAGTGTGGAATAGTTTTTGTGACTTTTCTTTGAATCTTCTCCAACCTATCAACATCACCACGAAGATATGGGCTCCAAAATGGAGAACCATAATCCATATATGGTCTAATGTGTGATCTGTAAAGTGGGATGATACATTGCTCAGTTCTAGAAATGAAGGTATTTTTTATTCTACGAAAAAGTGAATTTGCCTGATTTGCAATTTTATTACAGTGAGAAACTTGAGTCAACTTGTTATTTACTAAGATTCCCAAGTCTTTTCAAGACAAGAGGTATTTATAATACGGTTATTCAACTGAATATTCTTGTTGGGAGTTATTTTACCAAAGTGCAAGGCGGCACATTTGGATGTATTGAACTCCATTTATTTATGGCCACTGCTCAATATTTGAAAGGTCATTGGCTAGTGTTTGTCTGTTCTTGACATTATCTACTGCTCCACCAAGTTTAGTGTCATCAGCAAATTTAATCAGTAGGTTTGTAGACTGAATTACCATATCGCTGATAAAAACATTAAACAAAATCGAACCCAAAACTGACCCCTGCGTCACCCCACTTGTCACATAGCCACAATCAGACAAATAGCCATTAACCCGCACCCTCTGTGATCTACTGCCCTGAATCCCTCAAAAGGCATCCATTCAGGTACTGTTTTTGAATTATAGCACTGACTGCAGTAGCAGTGCAGTCAGTGTGTGTATTTGTTTTCTTGTTTTTTTGTTTTTGTAAGTTAATTTGACACTAGCTTTAAAATGCTGCCCCTGAATAACCTGCAATGAATTGTTCAGAGACCGTTTAGGTAAAAAAAAAAGGAATTTGCTTATTTAACAAAATGAGTGACTGTTTGTGACAGGGTGGAATAAGACCCTGTCCCATTTATTAGGGAGAAAGTGTGTAAATGCATATCTAGATCTGGTAATATAAAAATATATGAGAATCAGTGTATGGAAATGAAACTGATAATGAGATCACTTTTGTTTAGAAAATGTTTAGTGTTGCTGTTGAAATGTGTATATATATTTTTAATAAATGGATATGCCATTTAATAGGGTAGTAAAGCATGTTTTTTTTTTCCGGTAATACCATCACTCCAAGAGCGATAATACTATACTTTACAACTGATAATAGTATCGTTCAGAGATGGTAATACCATCGTTCCGTACCTGAACTATACTATTATCATCAATGCTCAACAGCGCAGCTGCAAGTTAGCTCCCTATGTTTTCCTAAGCGTGGCTCCAATTGGCCGCCCAGAGTGGGCAGTAGTTCAGTTTCAAAACAGGGCTCGCTTGTCGCTATGGAGATAAACCCGCTTGGTCATGCCGAGGATTTTTCTTGCTCCACGGATACGCTTTTGAGGGAAGAATTCTAGAAACATTAAAATATATGCCTCACAGCTTTCCCAAACAGAGACAAAGGTAGGACTGCCTACTAAACTTATGGGTTTCCGGGATGAGCGAGGAACAGCAAGACAATGCGGCGGTTGGTCAGGACTGAGAGAGTCCTTCACTGCAGTGGCTGACCACCACTTAAAAATGGTCAAAATAGGATCCATATATTAAAAAAAATAACTTATAAGTTAGTGTGAGTTACTGGGGAGTCCTACCATCTCGAGGTTCTGGACACACTAGAACCTCTCGATGGTATTACTCCCCAGTAACTCACACTGACCTATCAGTTATTCTCTTTATAATTTGAGATAACTATAAAAAGCTAGAGATCATTTGAGTGTAAATGCCTGAGCCTTTTGCAAAGGCTGTAGAGACCTCAGGAAGTTTTCAGTGTTCTAGCAGCTCCTGAAATTGACAAAGGACAGGATGTTTGCAAAGGATGGGGGTTGGAAAAGACTTATAAAAAGAGCTAAGTTGAGCTGCAAGAGAGATTTTTTTCCAAGAAAGATTTTTTTTTCCAAGAGATTTTATTTTGCTTCTGTATATAGTTATGCTGAACAGGTGTATTTTATTTTATGTTCCTGTAACTACAAATAAATAGTTTTGTGGAATTTTACAACAACTCCTGGGTTTTCTCTATGCTTATTGCTTCCTGATCTGTGCCTCGATGACAGATGGTTTTAGAAGTGGGATTTAAGATGTGCACAGGAGATGTGTGCATGGGTGCTGGACCTAATACCAGGGAAGCACAGAGGAAGGTATGGATTCTGCAGCTGAAGTTCAGTCTGAGATTGTACAGCCAGCACAAGTTATGGAAAAAGAACAGGCAATGACAGAACCTAAAAGCCTGATGGACTTTTTGAAATGGTGGGCTATACAACAAAAAGAGACTGCGACACAGAGAGAAAAAGAAATTCAATGGTTAGAAGCATTGAGGAGAGAAGAGATGCAGCAACAGGAGCAGCAGATGAGAGAAGAGATGCAACAACACGAGAAGTAATGGCTGGATGTCTTACAAGCTATCAAAGGCAGAGGATCCTGCACAGACCTAGATGAGCAAAAAATGCAAGCAACTTAAAAGCCAGGAAACTTACTAAGTTGTGTCCCTCAGATGATATTGAGGCATACCTGACAACCTTTGAAAGAGTTACCACAGACTGCCAGTTGCCAAAGCAGCAATGGACAATCAGACTGGTACCCTACCTGACAGGGAAAGCCCAGCTTGCCTACAGCAATATGAACATTACACAGTCAGAAAACTATGACCTGGTGAAAAGCGAAATCCTGAAAAGGTACATCTCCAGAGACACCTACAGGCAGAGATTTCGATCTCTGAGGTACAACTCAGTTGACAATCCTCGAGGAACCTTCACCCAGCTCCGAGAACTCCCGATGAGGTGGATCCAACCAGAGAGCAAAACAATCTCACAGATCATTGACACATTGTGGGGAATAAGACTGTAAAGGGACTCATTGATTCGGGAAGCAGACAGACCCAAGTGCATGTTAAAGTACTGGGAAAACACTGTGCAAAGGGACCAGGTACTGGTGTCATCTGCATCCACAGAGACACTTGATACTATCCCACCACCCAAGTGACTCTGACTGTTAAGGGTGTGTCACACCAAATGAAAGTGGAGGTAGTTCCAAAATTACCTGTACCTGTGATTATTGGAAATGACTTTCCAGGATTTACTGAATTGCTCAACGAGGAAGTAATTCCTGATGTTTCAGCTGCTGTGGTGACAAGAGCTCAGGCAAAGAACATTTCAGACAGTGGGGACACTTTTTCTTTCATTGATTTTGATTTGGACTTGTTTGAGCACAGCTCCAAGATCCAGAAATCCAGGAAAGAAAGACAAAGTCTGAAAAAACTGTGGCAACAAATGACTGCTGGACATGAAGGGTTAAAATATGAAAATGCTGAAACTAAATTGATAACTGACTGTGATTTTCTTTCAAAACCAAGATAAGGATGTTTCTCTCCAGGGTTATTTTAAGCAGCTGGGGCGAAACCAAAACAGGGTGGACCAATGTCTAAAAAATGTAATGGATTACTGTACAGAGTTTGTGTTAAACCTCAGACACAGGAACAGACAGAACAATTGGTTATACCACAGAAGTAAAGAACAGAATAGTTACAGATAGCACATGATAGTCCTATGGCTGGTCACTCAGGGAGGGATCACACCCTTGCCAGATTGCTGTATAGATTTTACTGGCCAGGAATTCATGAAGATGTTGCTACCTATTGTAATTCTTGTGCTGAGTGTCAGAAAGTAGCCCCAGTCACTAGAAAAGACAAGGTGCCCCTGGTTCCCCTACCCTTAATAGATGTGCCTTCTGAGAGAACTGAAATGGATGTGGTTGGTCCTTTAGACAAAAGTAAAAAGGTTAATAGATTTATCCTGGTAGTATGCGACTATGCTACTTGATACACAGAAGCAGTTCCAATGCACACTGTTATGGCCCCAAAAGTTCTAGCAGAGCTAGCCAAAATTTTCAGTAGAGTGGGCATACCTAAAGAAATTATTACTGATCAGGGTAGTCATTCTGGTGCTGCACTGCTTAAAGAGCTGTACATACTGCTAGGTGTCACTGCCATAAGAACCTCCCCCTTATCACCCTCAGACAGACGGTCTTGTTGAGCATTTTAATCAAACCCTAAAATGCATGTTAAAAAGGTTTGTAAAAGGGGGAAGGGAAAGACTGGGACCAATACTTACCTACTTTTTGCTTATAGAGAAGTGCCATGGGCATCAACAGGGTTTTCGCCATTTGAGATGCTGTATGGTAGGCAGCCAAGAATGCCTCTGGATGTGATAAAAGAAACGTGGAAAGATAACCCCACTCAGAAACAATCTATATCTTCTTACATGTGTGCCCTAAGAAAGAAACTGGCAAAATATGTTGAAATTGCCCATAGTAATCAGCAAGAGGCTCAAAACCAGCAGAAGATATATTATGACCATGGCATGAAAGAAAAGGTTTTCGAGACCAGTGAAAAGGATTTGCCTACAATAGAACATAAGTTGTTAATGAAGTGGCAAGGGCCATATAAGGTTCTTAGCTATACTGGCACTGTTAACTATGAGACTAAGACCCCAGACAAGAAAAATCCTACTAAGATATACCATGCTAACCTCCTCAAGAAATGGGTTGGAAAAATGCCAAGTGCTGCTTTATTAGTTTTACCAGAAACTGATAAGGAAGATATTGATGTAGCTTATGATAGACTGGAACAAAGTGTAAATGTTGATGCTGTAAAGGTGAATGTTTCCTTAACCTCAGAACAAACTGCAGACATTCGTAATGTGCTAAAGACATTTATCAGTACTTTTACCATGGTACCAGGCCGAGCCAAAGGGGTTGAGCATGTAATAGTGACAAAGAACGCTCGTCCTATTAGGCAGAAGTCATATAGGTTGCCAGAGTGGTTAAATGCTGATGTGGTTAAGGAAATACAAAAAAATGAAAGAATTGGGTATCATTGAGGAGTCGAGGAGTGTTTGGTCATCTCTCATGGTAATTGTAAACAAAAAAGAAGGAGGTGTTAGAATCTGCCTTGATTTCAGGAAACTTAAGTGTCAGAATTTGACAGTTACCCTATGCCCAGAACAGATGATTTGGTGGACAGACTGGGGAATGCAAAGTATATCAATACCCTCGATCTCACCAAGGTATACTGGTAAATACCTTTAGTGAAAGAATCCAGAGATAAAACTGCATTTGCCACCACTAGCGGATTCTATCAGTTCACCACCATGCCCTTTGGTTTACATGGTGCACCAGCTACATTCCAGTGGTACATGGATTTAATTTTATCCACTCACACTGGTTATTGTGCTGCGTACCTGGATGATGTCATGGTGTACAGTCCAGACTGGAAAAGTCACGAGGAACACCTATAAGCAGTTATTCAAGCTATCAGAAATGCAGGTCTGACAATTAATCATACTAAATGTACATTGGGCATGCAGGAAACTAGATATTTGTACTATGTGCTGGGAAATGGAGAAGTCAAACCAGAGATTTCTAAAACAGAAACTGTAGCTAACAGCCAAGAATCTAAAACAAAGAAACATGTCAGGTCATTTTTAGGGCTGACTGGTTATTGTTGGAGATTTGTTCCTAATTTTGCTGAGTTAGCTACTCCCCTCACTGAACTCACAAAGAAACGGTACCCAAATAATGTGAAATGGACCCTCGAGTGTGATGAAGCTTTTCAAGCCATAAAGGCTGCATTATGTTCAGCACCTGTTTTAAGAAGCCCAGACTTTGAGAAACCGTTTCTGCTACAAACAGATGCATCTGAGGTCAGCATAGGTGCTGTCCTAAGTCAAAATATAGATGGGAAAGAACATCCTATTCTGTATATAAGTAGGAAATTGCATGACAGAGAGAAAAGGTACTCCACTATTGAAAAAGATTGTTTAGCAGCAAAGTGGACCATGGAGTCCCTCAAATTTGATTTGCTAGGAGCTGATTTTGTTCTTGTAACTGAACACAGTCCTCTCTGTTGGCTTAACTAGATGAAAGATAAAAATTCCAGAATCACACGGTGGTATCTGGCACTGTAGCCATTTAAATTCTCTGTGATTCACAAATCTGGTAATCAGAATAGTAATGCTGATTTTCTGTCAAGATATGGATCAGAAAGTGAGGGTTCTGATTGCTGAAAAAAAATGTATGGTTGGAACTGTACATTTTTGCTGTACTGTTAAAAAAAATGGATGCAAATGTGCTTAATTTCTGAAAGTAGAAAATATTAGTAGAGAGTAGAAAGTTTTGGAAACCGGTTTAATAAAACAGATTCCCTTTTAAAGGGGGGTATATGTCACAGGGTAGAATAGGATCCTGTCCCATCTATTATGAAGAAAGTATGTTAATGCATATGTAGATCTGGTAATGTAAAAATAAATCAGAATCAGTGTATGGAAATGAAATTGATAACGGGATCACTTTTGTTTAGAAAATGTTTAGTGTTGCTGTTCTAATGTGTGTGTGTGTGTGTGGTATATATATACATATATATATATATATATACTGTATATATTTATAATTTGAGATAACTGTAAAAAGATAGAGATCATTTGAGTGTAAATGCCTGAGCCTTTTGCAAAGGCTGTAGAGACCTCAGGAAGTTTTCAATGTTCTAGCAGCTCCTGAAATTGACAAAGGAAAGGATGTTTGCAACGGATGGAGGTTTGAAAAGACTTATAAAAACAGCTAAGCAGAGCTGCAAGAGAGATTTTTTCCAAGAGAGATTTTTTTTCCAAGAGATTTTGTTTTGCTTCTGTATATTGTTATGCTGAACAGGTGTATTTTATAGTATGTTCCTCTAACTACAAATAAACAGTTTTGTGGAATTTTACAGCTCCTGGGTTTTCTCTATGCTTATTGATTCCTGACCTGTGCCTCAACGACAGATGATTTTAGAAGTGGGATTTAAGCCGTGAATATCCTAAAACAGGAGATGTGTGCATGGGTACTGGACCTAGTACCAGGGAAGCACAGAAGAAGGTATGGATTCTGCAGCTAAAGTCCAGCCTGAGATTGTACAGTCAGCACAAGTTATGGAAAAAGAATAGGCAATGACAGAACCTAAAAGCCTGATGGACTTTTGGAATGGTGGGCTATACAACAAAAAGAGACTGTGATGCAGAGAGAAAAAGAAATTCAATGGTTAGAAGCATTGAGGAGTGAAGAGATACAGCAACAGGAGCAGCAGATGAGAGAAGAGATGCAGTGACAGGAGTAGCGATGGTTGGATGCCTTACAAGCTATCAAAGGCAGAGGATCCTGCACAGACCTAGATGAGCAAAAAAATGCAAGCAACTTAAAAGCCATTAAAATTACTAGGTTGTGTCCCTCAGATGATATTAAGGCATATCTGACAACTTTTGAAAGAGTTGCCACATCCTGCCAGTGTCAAAAACAGCAATGGACGATCAGACTGGTACCCTATCTGACAGGGAAAGCCCAGCTTGCCTACAGCAGTATGGACACTGCAAAGTCAGAAGACTATGACCTAGTAAAAAGCGAAATCCTGAAAAGGTACATCTCTAGAGAGACCTACGGGCAGAGTTCGATCTCTGAGGTACAACTCAGTTGACAATCCTCAAAAAACCTTCACCCGGCTTCGAGAACTCCTGGTGAAGTGGATCCAACCAGAGAGCAAAACAATCCCACAGATCATCAACACATTTGCCATGGAGCAATTCATCAACATCTTGCCTACAGACGTGCAGCTGTGGGTAAAGGAACACCGACCAGAGAATGGGGAAAAAGCTGTTTCATTGGCTAAGGACTACCAAATAGCCAGACAGACGCCACAGCAGAGAGGTAACAGTCAAGCACTGGTAAGAAATTCTTTTTCCCATTTAAATTCCAAGCCTGCTAAGAACTCTGGTGGGGGTAACAAATCTGTGCCAAAAGACATTATCTGCTATAACTGTAAGGCAGTGGAGCAGATTTGTCCTTGGCAAATTGGGGCAGGTACCTAATAGATGTGAAGGTGGGGGATTAAGACTATAAAGGGACTCATTCATTCAGGGAGCAGACAGACCCTACTGCATGTTAAAGTGCTGAGAAAACACTGCAAAGGGACCAGGTACTGGTGTCTTCTGCATCCATGGGAACATTCAATCCTATCCCACCACCCAAGTGACTCTGACTGTTAAGGGTGTGTCACACCAAATGAAAGTGTGGGTAGTTCCAAAGTTACCTGTACCTGTGATTATTGAAAATGACGTTCCAGGATTTACTGAATTGCTTAGAGTGGAATAAGTCCTGATGTTTCAGCTGCTGTGCTGACAAGAGCTCAGGCAAAGAAAATTTCAGACAGTGGAGACACTTTTTATTTCAATGATTTTGATTCAGGCTTGTTTGAGCACAGCTCCAAGATCCAGAAATCCAGGAAAGAAAGACAAAGCCTGAAAAAACTGTGGCAACAAATGACTGCTGGACATGAAGGGTTAAAACATGAAAATGCTGAAACTAAATTGGTAACTGATTGTGATTTTCTTTCAGAGCAACCTAAGGATGTTTCTCTCCAGGGCTATTTTAAACAGCTGGGAGTGAAACCAAAACAGGGTGGACCAATGTTTAAAAAATGTAATGGATTACTGTACAGAGTTTGTGTTAAACCTCAGGCACAGGAATAGACAGAACAATTGGTTATACCACAGAAGCAAAGAACAGAATTGTTACAGATAGCACATGATAATCCTATGGCTGGTCACTCAGGGAGGGATCACACCCTCGCCAGATTGCTGTATAGATTTTACTGGCCAGGAATTCATGAAGATGTTGCTACCTATTGTAATTATTGTGCTGAGTGTCAGAGAGTAGCCCCAGTCACTAGAAAAGACAAGGTGCCCCTGGTTCCCCTACCCTTAATAGATGTGCCTTTTGAGATAATTGCAATGGATGTGGTTGGTCCTTTAGACAAAAGTAAAAAGGGTAATAGATTTATCCTGGTAGTATGCGATTATGCTACTTGATACCCAGAAGCAGTTTCAATGCACACTGTTACAGCCCCAAAAGTTGCAGCAGAGCTAGCCAAAATTTTCAGCAGAATGGGCATACCTAAAGAGATTATTTTCTGTCAAGATATGGATCAGAAAGTGAGGGTTCTGATGGCTGAAAAAAATGTATGGTTGGAACTGTACATTTTTGCTGTACTGTTAAAAAAATGGATGCAAATGTGCTTAATTTCTGAAAGTAGAAGATATTAGTAGAGAGTAGAAAGTTTTGGAAACCTGCTTAATATAACAGGTTCCCTTTTAAAGAGGGGGGTTATATGTGACAGGATCCTGTCCCATTTGTTAGGAAGAAAGTGTGTTAATGCATATGTAGATCTGGTAATATAAAAATAGATGAAGTCAGTGTATGGAAATGAAACTGATAATGGGATCACTTCTGTTTAGAAAATGTTTAGTGTTGCTGTTGAAATGTGTATATACTGTATATATATACCTATATATATAGATATATATCTATATATATCTATATATATAGATATATTTATACACATATATATTTAGAATTTGAGATAACTGTAAAAAGCTAGAGATCATTTGAGTGCAAATGTCTGAGCCTTTTGCAAAGGCTGTAGAGACCTCAGGAATTTCTCAATGTTCTAGCAGCTCCTGAAATTGACAAAGGACAGGATGTTTGCAAAGGATGGGGGTTGGAAAAGACTTAAAAAAAACAGCTAAGCTGAGCTGCAAGAGAGATTTTTTCCAAGAGATCCAAGAGAGATTTTTTTTAACAAGAGATTTTATTTTGCTTCTGAAGCCACCTATAGGCTGGGAGTTGAGTTGCTGGCAGTCACAAAGGAAGAAAGAGACTTGGGCATCATCATCACCAATGACCTGAAATCATCCAAGCAGACCTCTAAAGCAGTAGGTAAGGCTAGGGGGGATGTTAGGGTGTATTAGTAGGGGTATCACAAGTCGTAAGAGGGAAGTAATAATCCCTCTTTACAAGACACTGGTTAGGCCCCATCTGGAATACTGCGTGCAGTACTGGAGGCCACACCTTCACAATGACATTAACCAAATTGAGGCAGTCCAGAGAAGGGCAACCAAAATGGTGCAGGGACTGCATCAGAAGACATATGAGGACAGATTAACAGAGCTCAATATGTATACCCTTGAGCAAAGGAGGCAGAGAGGTGATATGATTGAAACATTCAAACACCTTAAGGGCATTAACAAGGTGAAAGAGTTTAACATGTTTAAATATAAGAAAAATAGTAGGACAAGAAGACACAGCATGAGACTAGAGGGAGGCCGATTAAGGGGGAATGTGAGAAATTATTTTTCACAGAAAGGGTGGTGGATGCATGGGACGGCCTACCTCAGGAAGTGGTGGCTATGAATACAGTGCAGGGCTTCAAGCAGGCATGGGATAGGCATAAGGGAGCAATACAGTTGAGTATGAATTGATAGGCCACTGACAGAGCAAAGGCTGATGGCACATTTGTAAGGTAGAAAAAGAAATGGGCAGACTGGATGGGCCTTGCGGTCCTTATCTGCCATCAACTTCTATGTTTCTATGTATAGTTATGCTGAACAAGTGTATTTTATTTTTTGTCCCTGTAACTACAAATAAAGCAGTTTTGTGGAATTTTACAACTACTTCTGGGTTTTCTCTATACAACCTAATAGTCTTCAGGTGAAGCTACCTCTGGCTGGAAGCTGCAACACTGGACTTAAGATTTGCAAGAAAGCGAGTTGTGCTCACAACAGAGGGAGGTGAACCTTACAATTTACAATTGTCTTTGGTTTGAAGCAGATTCCTTAGGAAAGTTAATATTCTTCAGGTGGAGGATACTTCTAACTGAAGGGTGAAATAAGGAACTTAGAATTATCAGAAAAGGCAGTCTTTCAATCAACAGAGGGAGGTGGATCTTGGTTTACTTTTGATTTACTTTTGTTACAAGTGTTAAGATTTTCAGTGCAGGAAGAGTTTAAACCCACAGGAACTGAATACTGTTTTCTATGTCTGTCCTTCTGCACAGCTGACGTGTTTTGGGGCTGACTGCTTTCAGAGCACAAGTCACCAGGTTGTTTTGGGGCTGGGGAGGTTTACCTGTGTCTGACTTGGATGTTTGGATTTTTCTCTGTTTGATTAGCAGGGCATTTTCTCTGTCAGATTGTCGTGTAGGGCATCTTGCTGACAGGAAGGCATTCATCGCAGCAGCAGGTCAGAGCTTTTAGCTGATTGTTTCATGAAGGCACAGTTTAGGCCCAAACCCTTCCAACCCCTGGAAATAGTTCCTTTATACCTGGGGTTCTGACATCATTTCCTCAAGAGGGTAAGGTGCATGTCACTGTCATATCCTCTCTAGCACACTGCACTGACAATATAAGCATACACATTATATAATACATATATTTCTATCTAACAAACCAATCACACACACACACACACACACACAAAAAAAAAAAATAAGGTAGACAGACATGTGGGGAGTAGTGCAATGTAATGGCTGTGGGGCAGCAGTCTTCCAAAGTATTTCTGGAGGCTGAGATGCTGCCCTGTTTGCAGACAACTATCTGCCCTGAGGGAGGAAGTTGCCCATCTTCAGGCCACACTGGGCAGTAGTAAGGGAACCTCCCCCATCCAGGGAGCACCAGAACCACCAACACTACATCAGAGGTTGCGAAGAAAGCACAGCAGCTGGACCACAGTGGGCTCAGGGAGGGTAAGAGTGGTGGAACAGAGGCACACCCAGTCAGTTGTTCCACTCCACAATCCATACACCATTCTGGAGGAGCATAGTTCCCCTATGGATGCACCCTCAGAGGAGACTAAGGAGGTTGCAGACAACTGTCACAAGGGAGGCCCTCAGGAAGGAGGCAGAGGGCACCACAGCAAAAGGAAGCAGCTCCTGGTGGGGGACTCAATTATTTGGGGGTAGAACTGGGGGGAGCAGGGAAAACTGAAGTAAGGTGCCTGCCTGATGCCATGGCTTGGAGGGACAGGAAGCGCATCCTTAGGATCACGAGAACAGTTGCACAGGAGTCTGAGCTGGACGTCATTGTCCACCTAGGGACAAATGACTTGGCTCATCATGAGATTAGAGCAGTGCAGAAGGACTTTGTAGAGTTGGGGAGGGGCCTAAGACAAGTAGCACACACAGTATCCTTCTCAGAGGTGCTGCCTGGTCAGTGGCATGGGTGAGGCAAGGTACTTTGCACCATGCAGTTTAATGAATGGTTGAAAATAGATATGAAGCACAGGGTTTGGCTTCATTGGGGACTGGGAGTTCCACCTGGAGGACACCAGCCTATACTGGCAGGATGGTCTGCATCTGTCCAGGAAGGGAACAAGTCTTTTGGGCAATCGGTTTAAATGCTTCATTGGCAAGCTTTTAAACTAGTCAAAGGGGGAGGCACTGATAAACAGCAGGAAAATCCCAGCCTCCCCCTACAAAACAGGGTACTAAATGAGAAAAGACCAAGGTAGAAAGGTTAGTGGGGGATGCTGCTACAGAAGGAAGAGCCATCAAAAAATGGAGAGCAATGAGTACCAATGCCTGTAGTCTGGGTAACAAGCTTCCTGAATTAGTGGCCTTGATGAAGGAAGAACATCTGGATATCATGGCAGTCACAGAAACATGGCACACACAGAACCATGACTGGGACGTAAACATACCAGGATACACTATCTACAGGAGGGACAGGGAGGGTAAAAGAGGAGGAGGAGTAGCTTTCTACATGAAGGAAGGAATCAAAGCAACAGGACAAAAGGGTAAACAGGGAGGAGAAAAAGCACTGTGGGTCAATTTGAAGGCAGGCAATGGCACCACATCCGTACAGGGGTTGTATACAGACCCCCCTCTCAGGGGGAGGAAATGGACAAGGAAATGATAGGAAATATACTTAGAATGGCAGATAAAGGGGAGATATTGCTGATGGGTGATCTGAATATGCCAGATGTTAACTGGAGTGCAGTTGCAGCAGCCACTTCTAAGAGTGGTGTTATTCTAGATGCCTTACAGGGGGCATGCCTTAGACAACTAGTATTGGAACCCACTCGAGAGGGAGCAATCTTAGACCTGGTTCTCTCAAATGGAGATGGAGAGAGGATCACAGATGTAGAAGCGGGTAGCCATCTGGAACTAGCAACCATCGAACAGTATAGTTCACAATAAACACAGCAATAGAGTCAAGCCATACAAAGGCAAAAGTACTGGACTTCAGGAGGGCTGACTTTGCCAAAATGGGTGAGTGCCTAAGGAATGCACTAGCAAACGGGCAGGAAGGAGGGGTGGAAGAACAATGGGGAATAATAAAAACTGCCATCACAGAGGTAACAAGCCTTTGTGTGAAGCAAATAAACAAAACAAAACGATGTAAGAAACCACTATGGTTCTCAAAGGAGGTGGCAGCGAAAGTTCAAGAGAAAAAGAAAGCATTCAGAAAGTACAAGGAATCACAGAAGGAGCAGGACAGAGAATTGTATCAGTTAAAGTGAAAGGAAGCTGAGAAGGCAGTCAGAACAGCAAAGGCCCAAACCGAGGAAAAGATAGCCAACTCAGTTAAGAAGGGGGATAAAACCTTTTTTAGGTACATCAGGGAGTGAAGGAAGACTAAGGAGGGATAGCGAGGCTTAATAAAGGGAGAGGTGGGCAGAGGTGACGGTAAAAGGCAGAGATACTAAACAAATATTTTGCTCAGTATTTACAAATGAGAGGGAGGTACCTAAAACAAACAATAGAAACACTCTTGATACAGAAGTTGATACCAGCCCATTTACAGAAGAAAGGGTTCTGAAAGAACTCTAAAACTGAAGAGTGGACAAAGCAATGGGGCCTGATGGGATTCATCCCAGAATTCTAAAAGAACTAAGGGTAGAACTAGTGACACCACTGACTACACTCTTTAACAAATCATGGGAGGATGGGGTGGTACCTGAGGACTGAAGGAGGGCAGATGTGATTCCCCTTCACAAAAGTGGGAACAGGGCAGATGCAGGAAACTACAGACCTGTTAGTTTAACCTCAGTGATAGGGAAAATGATGGAATCACTTCTGAAGGAAAGAATTGTCGAGTACCTAGAGGCCAGAGGGGCACAGGACCCAAGGCAGCACGGATTCACAGCGGGAAGGTCATGCCAGATGAATCTAATAGATTTCTTTGACTGGGTGACCAAAGTAATAGATCAGGGAGGGGCTGTGGACATGGCCTACCTAGACTTTAGCAAGGCATTTGACTCAGTCCCACACAAAAGATTAATATACAAGTTAGTCAACCTGGAAGTGGGTCCCAAGATGATAGCCTGGGTAAAGAATTGGCTGGAGAATAGGACACAGAGAGTAATAGTAAATGGAGTCCTCTCAGAAGAAAGGGGGGTTACTAGTGGGGCACTGCAGGGTTCAGTATTAGGACCGGTCCTCTTCAATGTCTTTATAAGCGACATTGCAGAGGGACTGAAAGGAAAAGTATGTCTCTTTGCAGATGACACAAAGATCTGCAACAGAGTCGATGCACAGGGTGGGGTGGAAAGGATGAGAAGGGACTTGGCAAGGTTAGAGGAATGGTCAAATGTATGGCAGCTTAGATTTAATGCTAAGAAGTGCAAGGTAATGCACCTGGGAAACAAAAACCCAGGGGAAGAGTACACAATGGGGGGTGAGATACTAACAACAACAAAAATGGAAAGGGACCTAGGGGTAGTCATATCAGATGACCTAAAGGTGGGCAAGCAATATGAGAGGGCAGCAAGGAAGGCTGGGGGGATACAGGGATGCCTAGGGAGAGGCATCACCAGTAGAAAATAGGAAGTTATTATCCCTCTGTACAGACAGCTGGTGAGACCCCATCTGGAGCACTGCATGCAGTTCTGGAGACCCAATCTCCACAAAGACATAGACAGGATGGAAGCTGTCCAGAGGAGGGCAACTAAAATGGTGCAGGGTCTGCACCGGAAGACATATGAAGAGAGACGAAAGGAGCTTAATATGTATAGCCTTGAGGAAAGGAGGGAGAGGGGGGACATGATAGAAACGTTCAAGTACCTCAAGGGAATCAACAAAGTCCAAGAGGGTAGCATCTTTCAAAAAAAGAGGTGTGCAAGAACAAGAGGGCACAATTTGAAGATAGAGAGGGGCGGCTCAGAGGTAATTTAAGGAAGTATTTTTTCACAGAGAGGGTTGTGGCTGCATGGAACAGCCTTCTGGAGGAGGTTGTGGAGTCAAAAACAGTGGTTGAATTCAGGCATGCATGGGACAGTCATAATGCAATTCTAGGGGTTGGGGGTAGAAAGAAGTAGGCTGCTGGTTAACTAGGATCTGCAGCTTATCCATTAGGTAGGGAAATGGGCAGACTAGGTGGGCCAAGCTGTCCTTATCTGCTGTCAAATTCTTTGTTTCTGTGCCTCGATGACACTTTTCCTCTCCTGTTCCATGCATTACTTTATTCTAGCTAGTGAGAATCTGAATCAGAATGCACCATGCATGGCCTTGTTCAAATGCATGCTGAGTGTTTGCTTGTTGTGCTGATAAATGTTGATTTTTTTCTCTCACCTCTAAATAAGTTAAAACAGCTTATTAAAAGGAGTTTTGGCAGTAAAGATGTTTATATTCCAAAAAGCATTTTGTTGAAGTATAGCTTTCTGACATTGAAAAGATGTAGTATATATATGTGTGAGACCTGGGTGGGTGTGGGTCTGGGAGGGACTCCGTGTGGATGTAATGCAGCAGGAAATAAAGCTTTTAAGAGATTCCATGCTTGGGGTGTGTGTGTGTGTGTGTGTATATATATATATATATAATATATATTATATTATATATATATATATGATATTAATATATATATATATATATATATATATATATATATATATATATAGATACTTAAATACATTGGAGGTAGCCAAGGCACCAGATGTAGTCATTTAGGGATAGCAGGGAGGCTTTTGTTTTTAGTCTTTGTTGCTACAGTATCTGACCGTACAAACTCTAGCAAATTTGAATATGGAAGATTTTATGTGTTTTAAAGCGTGATTTTCTTTTTTTTTTTAATTTAATGTTTATTAGAAGTTTTACATACATACTGTATATGAGACAGAACAGGACAAAATATCAAAGTGTATGATCCTTCCGATACACTGAGTCTGTCTCCCCCCCAACCTCCCACTCCCCTGCCCTAAATCCTCCCTCCGCCCCAAGCAAACCACAATGTACATGACACAAGCAATAGTTATCTGTCAGTGCTAACTATGTTCTAAACCAATTAAATGGAGTACTGCATATGAAAGGGATCCCAAGTCTTGTTGTATTTAGGCAGTCTATGATGGAGGCTAGCACTCGCTTTTTCCATCCTGAGATTCCCCAGTAGTTCGTTAAGCCACTCATTATAGGACAGCACTTCCGAGACTTTCCAGTGTCTAAGTACAAGTTTTTTAGCAGACATTGCAATAATGGATATATAATATTTATGCTTTGTAACTCTTAATGTGGAATAATCACCTAATACACAAATTTCAAGGGTAAACAGTCAGAAATGCCCAACAAGGGGTCAGCCTTAGCTTGAATTGTTTCCCAGAGGGGGTACAACTTTCGGACAACTCCCAAAAATGTGGAGGAGCGAACATTCTTCCCAGGAACACCAGGTATATAGATTGGATTTGATCAAGCCCCATTTGGTCAATTTCTGGGGGGGATAATATAAATTATGTAAGATATGAAATTGTGTAAGGCGGAGTCTGTCCTGTGTAATAAAGCGGTGGCAGTGGTGTCACAAGCAGGACCATTCTAAATTCAAAAAAGGAAACAGAGAGATCCAATATTTTGTGGGGCCTTGATATTGGGGGAAATGCCACTCAAAAAGTGCAGCATATATTTTAGAAATTGCCTTTGGGGGATGACTTAAAACATGAAGATCCTGATGTAATGACAAACTGTTTGGCTCGGGCGGGGAGTGGCCCAGAACCTTAATGAGGAGATGCTTAAGTTGCAAACCTTAAAGTAGCCAAAAGAGGGAATTTTGAATTTGGACGTAATGTCCGAGATAGAGAGCCAGGAGTTCTTATCTTTCTGGAGTAGGGATGGAGATCCATTCCCCACCTGTGGTAACCAAGTGGAAGGGATGGGTTTGACATCCAGTAAAAATAGAGGAGAATTCCACATTAATTGGGAAAGATTGTGATGAGGTTTATATTGTAAGGATGTGCAGAGTTGTACATGCACCTGAATAGATAGCTTAACTATCATAAACTTTTGCTTGGGGGGAAGTAGGTTCAGATTTAAATTAAGCAGGGTAGAGGGTTCGATCCCTGTGGAGCGAATCAAAGCTTACTCTATATCGAGCCACAGTGGATGGGAAAATGAAGGAACTGGGTCAAGCCATCTGATGTATTTAGAGGCATGACTAGCCCAATAATAGAGATGTAAATGGGGGAGCCTTAGCCCACCCTTACATTTCGGGGCAGCTAGTTTATTGTAAGCCAGTCTCGGTTGCTTGTTAGCCCAGATAAATTTTGTGAGGAGTTGATACAGTTTCCTGAACCATGCACCTGGTAACCAGATGTTGAGAAGATTGAGAGGGTATAGAAGGCGAGGAAATACTGTATATTCATTTTAGCCAGATTAATCCATCCCCAGAGAGATAGGGGGAGTTTCTCCCATCTGTCCATCTTAATCAATGAGATGGTCAAAATTTTTCTTAATGGTTGAGAGAGGATTTCTGGTAAGCACAATGTCGAGGTATTTGAGAGAATCAGGAGCACATTTGAGGCCTAGGGTAGTAACCAACTGTTTAAAAACCTTGTGATTCAAGGGAAAAGCAGCCGATTTACTGAGATTAAGGTCATAATTGGAAAGGTGACTGTAACTCTCAAGAACTTCAAACATTGTGGGAATAGAAGTGTCTGGGTGAGAAATCTGGAGAAGAAGATCATCTGCATATGCTAAGATCCTGACCTCTTTCCCATGTACTGTAATACCCTGTATTTTAGTACTAGCAATTACATTTCAGAGAAGTGGCTCAAGGTATATATTAAATAAGAGGGAGAAGAGAGGGCACCCCCGTCTGGTTCCTGAGTAGAGAGGGAAAGATTCAGATATAACTCCATTTCCCATGATTCTAGCTGAAGGGGCCTGGTAGAGAGCTTTAATCCAGTCCTGGAATTGTGATGGGAAACCAAAGGCTTTTAAGGCCTGGAACAAAAAGTTCCAATCAACTCGGTCAAAGGCCTTCTCAGCGTCCAGGGACACCAAGACTGCAGGGAATGGTGCATCCTTGGATGCTGAGAAGACATGAGAAAACATGCGGAGGTGGTCCACCGAGGATCGGCCCCTCATGAACCCCACTTGATGCATTCCAGTGAGGTCAGGCAACACTAAGGTCAATCTATCAGCTAAGATTTTTGTTAAAATCTTCATGTCTTGGTTTAACAGGGAAATAGGTCTATAACTCTGGACTAATTCTGGGTCTTTATCAAATTTGGGAATCAGCACAATTAAGGCCTCAAAGAGGGTGGGGTCTGTACGTGCCCCAGATAAGATATAGTGGTATAATGAAAGAAGAACAGGGATAATTAGGCCTTTGAACTTCTTAAAAAAGTAGGCTGAGAAGCCATCTGGGCCTGGAGCCTTATCTACGGGGAGCTTTTGTATTACCTCTGCTATTTCCAAACTAGAAATAGGTGCCATCAATAACCGTTTGTGAGGGTTCAGACAAAGCGGGTAGGGAAGTTTGTGTGAAATAAGCTTCCATGGTGGCAACTGAGGGAGGATTACTCATTTTGTCATATAGTAATTTGTAATATTGTGTGAATTCGCTCAATATGCTTTCAGGGGAGGTTTTTAACACTCCATCTTTTAGAGATCTGATAGGGGGGATAAACCTCGCTGATTCCTGCTGTTTTATTCTGAGGGCAAGAAATTTCCCAGCATTTTCCCCTGATCCATGTAAAAGGCCTTAGTGCAAACGATGGCAAATTCGGCTTTTTCCCTAAGAGTCTCTAAGTATTGGTCTCTGATCAGTGTTAAATTTTGTTTGATATCCTCAGGGGTATTTGGGGTTAGGGAGATTTCAATTGTCCGCATTTGAGACAGTAAAGTCTTCAGTTTTGCATCCTGGGACTTCTTCCGTGTAGATGCCAGGCTAATTAGAATGCATCTAAGGTAGGACTTAATGGCACACCATAGAATGTCTGGAGTGATGACCAGTGCTGCGTTCATGCTAAAGAAGAGCTCAATGTGTTCCTTGACCGTTTGGACAGTTTTGCGGTCTTTAATCAATTGGTCATTAATTTTCCATCATCTGTCTCTCTTTGGAATTGAGGTTAAGGATATACGAGATAAAATCAGGGAATGACCTGAGGGAGGTCCAGGCTGGATAGTGGAGAACAGGACCCCCTGGGATAAGCGACTGCAAAATTAAGAGACAATCTATACGTGAGGATGTGCAATGAACCGGGGAAACGTAAGTGTACTCTTTCTCTTTAGGGTTCAAAACCCTCCAGGCATCGCATAGGCCAAGCTGATCTATATGGTCATGCAAGGCTTGTTGTGCGGGAGACATCTCTTTGACCGAAGAAGGTGATCGGTCCAACTCGGGATCGGATACTAGGTTTAAGTCACCCCCCAAAACAATTAATGTAGGCAACAAGGGAAGTATTATCTTAGTTGAGTTCACAAAGAAATCAGGGTCATCTAGGTTAGGACCATAGACACTGCAGAGGAGGAGGGGCACCGAGTGGATAGTCCCCTTTACAATAATGTATCTATCCTGCATGTCTTTGATAACCTGCTCCGGATCGAAGGCGATGCTCCTGTTAACTAAGATCACGACCCCTCTGCTATTAGTGGAGCCTTGGGCCAAAAAAACTTGCCCTACTTGCTGCCTCCTCATCTGCAACGCCTCTGAATCCAATAAATGAGACTCTTGAATGAAAGTTATTTGCGACTAAAAGATTTAAATGCTTTAAAACTTTATATTGCTTGAGTTTGTTCCTGATCCCCTTCACATTCCACGTGGAAAAACCCATATCATGAGCCACAACTGAGTATTTAAAAAAAAGACGAGGATATGAAGTTTGACCAATGGAAGCGCATGTAAAAATTGACAGGTATTCTTGACCCATAGGTCGTGGTATGCCCCCCATTCCCCTTCTAACCATCCCACTTACCCCAGCAAACAACAAGAAAACCCATATCAACAGTAAATGGAAATAGAAAAGGGAAAACCTGTACTGCATTATAAACCCTTCCCGCGCTCCCCCTTACCTGTTATCTGCACCATTCTACAGCAGCCACACATTCCACTCCCCCCCAACCTCCCACCCCCTTGTAGCAAAGATTAAACACCAAGAACAATTTTAATATCCTACAAACTAATTACCAAACAGGAATTATAAATTCAACATAAGGTACAACCAGGTACAAGGCAAGTGAAAAGTTAAACAACTGCAAGTAGCATTATCATAATCAGAGGGTAAATGTGAGTGATATGGAAGCCAACAAATGTCCCTCTTATTAAAGCTGTTCACTCCTGGCAAATAAAGAAATGACTCCTAATGAAATTACCACACCAGTTTAAACATACTCAGGTCTCTTGAGGATCCTGCACACAGTTCCCAAGGAATCAGAAAATCAAATCAGGAGGAAGTCTCTGCATGTGTCGGGATCCAGGCTCCCAGACGAATGAGAGATGAAAAGAGATGGGTCTATCGCTCGCTTTGGAAGGAAATCCTCTTGCTACAAAAGACCAGGAACTCCTCACTAATGACTCGCTGGCGCTCCGATGTTCTGATCTCCAGCAAGCAGATTTGGCAAGCCTAGAAAAAAGTCACAGGCACTCTGACCCCAAGCGAGCTCGATTGAATATGCTCTTTATGAGCCAGGACATCAAACTGAAGCCACAAACTGAATAGGTAATTCTACCTCTGGTTCATTCAGTAGACAGGAATGCTCCATCACTTCGAATCTCGATAAAGATCTGGCAGGGCTTGCTTGAGGCCAGTGTGGGCTGATTCAGCATCTTCGTAGGAATGCCACTCACCAGCGATGAGTACCTGGAGCTTCGCGGGATAGATCATTTTGAACTTGATCCCAGCTGCGATAATCTTAGTGACAAGAGGATGGAAGCTGGCCCTACATTGTCTTACGGAGACTGGCAAGTCTTGGGCTACACAGACCTTGCACCCTTCCCACTGCAGCTCTTGAATTTCTTTAATCATGTCCAGAAAATGCTGTCTTTCTAGGTAATTCAAGAAACAGAATATGATCGGGCGGGGGAATTGGTCTAAGCGCCCTGTGTGCCCTCTCAATGACATACTGGGTCCCATATGACGAGATACCCACTGTCTTTTTGAGGAACTTTTGAATAAAAAGAACCACATCCTTGCCTTCTTCTGACTCTGGCAGACCAATAATCACTGCGTTGTTCCTGCGGCTATGACCCTCCAGATCGTCAAGCTTTTGTTCCATTTTGGCCAGCTTTTGTTTGACACTGACGATTTTGGGATCCTGTTTTTCAACCCATTTCTCCAGTGATATTATCCGGGCCTTGTTATCAGAGGTCTTAATCACAATGTCCTCCATAGCCTGAGAGAGGGATTTTATCTCAGTTGCCATCGTCCTGCGCTCCTCTTGGAAGGGTCAAAATTCAGCCAGAAAACCTGCCAGGGTGAGTGGTTCTCGATCCCCCAGGGAGGTAGATTGTGTGTGGGAGGCAGTAGCACCAGAGGTCCACAATTTCTTTGGGGCCTTTTGTGGCATTGCCGGAGGTGTATGTTTCAGTTGCGGCAACTTCATCTCCGATTCCATATCCAGTAGGACTACGCCGATAGGTGCTGCAAGGTCTTGGCAGAAAATGTGAGGTGCTGTTGGCATAGTAAATTGCCTTGCTCAGTAGGAATAGGTACTTTAAATGAGCGGGTGGTCGGAGCGGGCTGTAGAGACGTCTTTTAGGCGTGCTGCATCAAGTGATCACCGCAAAAGCGTGATTTTCCCTATGTTGAAATTTAGATTGATTGCCCAGCTCCATCCCCAACCCCCCTTCGCTTGTCTCTCTGCACCCACTCTTTTGATGCCAGAAGTTAAGCTACTTTAAGCTCTTCATTACACTTTTGCTCATACTGTTAAGGTTATGATGAACTAAACCATGCCATCATGCAGCCCTACTTACTGCATGTGTTTGAGGCTGGGATTACCTTAATGTCCACATTTTTCTCCATAAAACTGACATGCTTGGGCTGTGGGTTCTCCAACTTAATCTACTGTACTTTTTGCATTAGAATCCTTGGTCTCTCCCAGGATTTGTGAAGTTAACACTAAAGCTGGGTGAGCCAGGACTGACTAGAGCCAAGCTCGAGCCCAAGGGTTGGGTCAGCTCGGCTATAGTGTCGAATTGCAAGCCACGAGCCGAGCCGAGCCGAGGTAGGAACTTAAAATAAAAACAGTGTATCATGTGTGGCACTAAATGGCCATATTTGTTGGCAAAACATATGTCCGTCACACATAATTCACACTGATAGGTTCTGTCAAAGACTAGTTGTGTATGTGTACTAATGTGATTGGCCGAAATATTGAATGGGCAGAGCCTGAAGGAAATGGATCGGTTGCTCTTCCACACCAGTTCAGTAGGCAAGCTCGAGTGAGTCAGGGGTCGAGTGGAGTGGTTGTCTAAGTCTTGTTGTCCCGTCTGACCCAATTGACAGACACACTGAGAGTTTCTACCGACCAGTGTGGCTGTGACGAGCTGGCTCCTGGCTTCAGCTCAGCGCAGTGACTGACTGCAAAGGCACTATGCATCGACCCAACACGCAAGGAGTAGAGTTTACTTAGATAAATAAATCTCTCTCTACAGTAACTTACAGTATCTTACTCAGATGTTTTTTGGGTAGATAGGCAGGGTTGTGAGGTTGGTGGCAGGTGCTGGGTGGTGGCGGGCGTGTGCTGGATGGTCCCCGATTCTGAGTCCCTGGTTCCAAGTTCATGTTCCAGCCCAGGGCAGGGCCAGGCCAGCTCTATCGGTCAGTGGTGAAATAGCCAAAGTCAGTCAGTCACTCACATATTCACTCACTCACTCACTCACTCACTCACTCACCCGTGCCGTCCCATGGCTATTACTTGTCTCTTCTTGCTTGCATAACGGTAAGTATCTAGATGATGATGGTTCCTTTTTTTTTTTTTAACAGCAGTGAAAGTTTATTTTCTCAGAAGATTTTGTTGTTTAATTAATCTCCCTAACCCATCCAACTGACTCCACTGGTGTTACTGGACATTGTTTTTTATGTGGTGGTGTGGCCGGTAAGGCTAAGGCTGGGGCAAGGGAAGGGCCTGATCTCTCACTTACCAAACCAGTCCCTCCAGAACAAACAAGAGCACAATCTGAATTTTGGTCTACGAACTGTGGGGAGTTCAGTAGCTTCAGACCCAATGCAGAAGTTGGAACTGCAGATCCATTCCCTCGACTGACCTCGTGAATTAATGACTTCCCAGGCATCACCATGATGATTGCTTGCACAGTGATGGGTCTTACCCTTACATGTGCAACTGCACTGCAAAAAGGCAGCTTTAGACATTTATTAATTTAAAATGGTACAATATAAATGCACAATTATACTCCCTCTCCCTTTTGATGATAGCCCTGGGGAAGACTGTAACTGAATTAGCAATTTAGCAGCACTGAATTTTATGATCCCCCCCCCCACCGCCATTTGCAAGTACAGTACCAGAGTAGTCCAGACTCCAGACAATGCTCCTATATACTGTATTTGGAATAGTAATGTAAAATACAGATTACTGCTAGTATCATTATTACTACACTATCTGGCGCTGCACAATTGAAAGCTGGAAGTAGGTACTGCACATTCTGCCAATCATAAGTTTTTTGGTCTGCAGCAGTCCTTAGCCATTTCACTGCACTAGATGGGTTGACCTTGCCTTTGCATGGATGGGAAGAGTGAACCCAAAGATGCACCACTGTGTCACACTTTAACTAACAGTTAAGTCGTAAGTTGCCCAGGGGTGCAAAGTCACAAGGTGTAGGGGTCGGTCCCATTCTCAGAGTGTAAACTCAATTGTTGAAGCTGATGATGGCATGAAACTCCCTAAGTATCTACTATACTACTTAGCACCAGCACAAAACAAATTACCGATTCACCGCACAGTGCAAACCCAATACCTCACAAACCATAGGCCAACGTGAGAAGGGTGAGGGGCATATCATTTATCTTCTTGTCCAAGCAGCAGATTTTATATCTGATTTTCTTCATTTTTACCTTATGAGTTATGTTTTCCATTGTAAACAAAGTTTTTTTTTTTTTGTTAGTCATTTTTCTACCTTGGTCCCCAGTCTGCCATCCATGTCCAGGCATCCTGTTTCTTCTGGCTGCCGTCTAGAGTTGGGCCCCTGCTGCATACCTTCACGGCAGGGTGGCGAAGAGGCCCCCTCTCTCTCTCCACCGAGACTGGATCCAGTATTTTGCAGTGATGCCTTCGGAGCCGGGCGTCCTGATGAATGACTATCAAGCTGCTGTGACCAGTCACCATTTTTCCCTGTTTTTTCCCTGTTTGATGTCCCCCTTGTGAGTGGGGCATCCAGTGATGCCAATGGAAGGAGCACGCCTGCTCCCGTGCATGCTTCCTCCCCGTATCATGCCCCAACTCTCCCCTTTCGTTGCCCGTGTTGCTACATCACCCCCGGCCTCCACTAGGGGTCACCAGCACACTGACAGCTACAGGCCCCCCACCCAGGAGAGGGAGAGCAGTCCATTGGACATTCAGTCTTCTCCTCCCCTGTCGACCTGGGCACACTCCCAAACCCGGGTCGCTGGCATGGCAAGAGGTGTGGTGTCCAGCGCCTCAACCCTCAGTACCACCAGGCCAGCCCCGCTGTAAACAAAGTTTAACAAACTCTCCACCCCCTGTGTAGACTAGTGCAACAAGAGACTATTTTTGAATTTTAAAATGCTTATTGAAGTTTGTGTCTTTCAATTGAAGATATCACCATTGGGAGGACAAAGTAAAAAATATAACTTTTTTCACTATAGTGAGAATATACAGAAGAATTTGTTTGATTTCCACCAGACCACCAGCAGCACTAAAAGAACACACCTGCAGTGAGGCACTGAGGACTGAAGTGAATTGTAAGTACCTAGCTCTTTAAATTTAATAACCAGACATGTCAAACTCAAACCTGCCACTTTCCAGTTTCATATCATGCCCCCTCATTCTGTCACTCCTCCTGTATTGGAAGATTCCGCCCCTCCCCCCACACTCATGATTGTTTATGCCCTTAAGCAAGTTAAGCCTTAAGGTACTTAAATGTTTCTTATTTATTTCTCTAACATCCCCCCCACCAACTCTCCTTTCCTCCAGAGAGTACATACAGTATTAAGGTCAGCTAATCTCTCTCCTGTCACCTCATTTGTTTTTTGGTCCCTTCCAATTTTCTCCACCCTATCTGGATTAGCCACCCTGTTGCATATGTTGCTGTACCTGTCACCTTTCCCTCCAGCCATTCCACAGTGGCACTAATGACAAGATCTGGTCAGAGCCGATATGGCTGTGGGGAGCTTTTAGGAGTGGCAAGACCATTGAAAAGAACATGTGGTGCTCTCACCGCACAGGAGTCAGCCATAACTAGTACTGCAGCGATTACAGTACTGCACATGTATGATACTCACGCATGTGCAGTTTGCCCCGGAGTCAGCTCAGTGTGCTCACTCCCCCCCCCAAGTGAATGTGTACATACAGCGACATCCCATCACCATTTGCATACCCCCCCCCCAATCTGGTCACCTACCTTAAGCCGCCGTCCTGTTGACATGCACCAAAAGTGGGTTGCCATTTTGGTAGACGCCCACTACGGAATAGCGCATGTCACAGGATACCCCCAATGATCCTTACATTTCTCCTGTGCCTATCTCAGCCTCTCTTGAAGCTGCCCACTGTGTTCAATGAGATCTCCTTTTTAGGCAGTGCATTCCAAATGTCTACCACCCTCTCTGTGAAGACGTGCATCCTGACCACCCTCTTAAACCTCCTACCCTCCATCTTAAGACTGTGCCCCCTTGTGTTATGGTTGCCACTCAATTAAATGAGACCCTCCTTATTCACCTTATTTATACCTTTAAAGTACCTCAAGTCTTAATCATGTCCCCTCTTTTTCTCCTGTCCTCCATGGAATACATGTTCAGTGCGACAGAGCATTTATTGTTGCCACCCCCTGTCCTGTGGAATTTGCTGCCTCCAGCTGTGAGACAAGCCCCTTCTGTTGAGGTTTTCAAAGCCCGCCTCAAGGCCTTCCTGTATAATCAGGCCTTCCCAGACTGATTTATAACTTTTATCTGATGCCTGACTTTCATGCTTATGTCTGTCCCTGGCTGTATATTTAGTTTGAGTATTTATTGCTTAGCATATTATTTATAAAATGTTATAATAGTGAGTTTTAGTGTAGAATATTTATTATTAGATTTTGTATTATAGTGTCTTTGCATATATTTTCATATTGTTGGTGTTATTTGTTTGTGATTCTAATTGTTCGGCACCCCAGAGCCTCCAGGATGGGTGTCTTTTTAAATAAAATTTTCCTTGCTTTGCCCTCAACCACTCCTCATATACCTTGCCCTGCTGACCTGCTGTCATCTTTGTAGCTCTCCTCTGTACCTTCTCAAGCAGGTTAATGTCTTTTCTGAGGTGTGGGCACCAGTTCTGAACTCCATACTCTAGATGTGGCCTTACCAGTGACCTGTACAAGGGCAGTATAATCTCTTCTCTCCTGCTACAGATTCACCTAGATATGCATCCCAGCATCTTGTTTGCCCTTGCTGCTGCTTTCTTGCACTGTGTGGAGTGCTTCAGGTCACTAGTGATCATTACTCCCAGGTCCCTCTCCTCCTCTGATGCAGATACCAGGACACTACGCAGGTAGTACTTTGTCTTGGGAATCTTGGTTCCAAAATGCATAACTTTGCTTTTCTTGGCAATGAAGCCAAAACTGCCAGATCCTGGACCGCCTTCACAGCTTTTCCAGGTCATCATCAAGATCCTGTATCCCTTCAGCTGTGTCCACTCTCCCACAGAGCTAGGTGTCATCAGCGAATATACACATTTTGCCTTTTATACCATCCCCAATGTCATTGATGAAGACATCGAACAACACCGGCCCCAGTACCTAGCCCTGTGGTACCCCACTGATGAACTTTCTTGTGCCAGATAACTCTCCCCACACAACCACCCTCTGGATTCTGTCCCTCAGCCAGTTTTCCACCCATCTGGCCATCTTTTCCCCAACCCTGAGATCTGCCAACTTCCTGATCAACCTTTTGTGGGGCACAGAGTCAAAGGCCTTGCTGAAATCCGTCTTAGTGACACATTCAAAGAAGTCAGTCAAATTTGTTTTGTACAGTCCCCCCCCCCAATGAATCCATGCTGCCTCAAATCCTGGAGACCATGCCCCTCTAGATATTCCACCAATCTTTCCTTTAGTATGGTCTCCATGAGCTTGCCCACAATTGAGGTCAGACTGACTGGTCTGTAATTCCCTGGGTCATTCTTGGGACCACTTATGTGAAAGGGCACCACATGCTCTGTTCTCCAATCCTGCGGTACCATGCCTGACTCTATTGAACTATTAAATAGGTCTGTCAGCCCTGCCGGCCCTTCCAGCTCCTTGGTCAGTTCCCTTAGTATCTTTGGATGTACTATGTCTGGGCCTAGTGATTTGTCTACCTTTAATACTAGCAGCCCATCCCTCACTCTATCCTCCTCTACCACCACATCTATGTTCCCTTCTCCCCCTGCTCCTCTTCTACTTCCTGAAGGCACTGTTCTGTTCTTCTCCCTGGTGAAGATGGAGCAGAAGTATAAATTTAGTATTTCTGCCTTTTCACCATTATCCTCCACCCCCTCCTTCCCTTTCTTAAGCCTCACAATCCCTTCCTTCTTGTCTCTTTTTTCACTTATATAGTGAAATAAAGATTTCTTCCCCTTCTTAATTCCTTCAGCTGTCTGCAACTCCGTCTGTGCTTTAGCTTGCAGGACTTCCTTACTTGCCTCATTAGCCAACCTTAGATAATTTTCCCTGTCCACCTATGTCTTGGTCTTCCTGAATTTTCTGTAGGGCAGCCTCTTTTCTGTTACTGCCTGGGCAACTGAGCAATGAGTACTAATGCCCGTAGTCTGGGTAACAAGCTTCCTGAATTAGTGGCCTTGATGGAGGAAGAACATCTGGATATCGTGGCAGTCACAGAAACATGGTACACACAAAACCATGACTGGGACATAAACATACCAGGATACACTGTGTACAGGAGGGACAGGGAGGGTAAAAGAGGAGGAGGAGTAGTTCTTTACATAAGGGAAGGAATAAAAGCAACAGAACAAAAAGGTACACAGGGAGGAGAAGAAGCACTGTGGGTAAATTTGGAGACAGGCAATGGCACCACAATACGCAGAGGGGTTGTATACAGACCCCCTTCTCAGGGGGAGGAAATGGACAGGGAAATGATAGAAAGTATACTTAGAATGGCAGAAAAAGGGGAGATATTGCTGATGGGTGATCTGAATATGCCAGATGTTAACTGGAGTGCAGTTGCAGCTGCCACTTCGAAGAGTGCAGTTATTCTAGATGCCCTACAGGGGGCATGCCTTAGACAACTAGTACTGGAGCCCACTCGAGAGGGGAGCAATATTAGACTTGATTCTCTCAAATGGAGATGGTGAGAGGATTACTGATGTAGAAGTGGGTAGCCATCTGGGAACTAGCGACCTTCGAACAGTATGGTTCACAATAAACACAGCAATAGAGTCAAGCCATACAAAGACAAAAGTACTGGACTTTAGGAGGCTGACTTTGCAAAATGGGTGAGTGCCTAAGGAACGACTAGCAAATGAGCAGGAAGGAGGGTGGAAGAACAATGGGGAATAATAAAACTGCCATCACAGAGGTAACGAGCCTTTGTGTGAAGCAAATAAACAAAACAAGATGATGTAAGAAACCACTATGGTTCTCAAAGGAAGTGGCAGTGAAGGTTCAAGAGAAAAAGAAAGCATTCAGGAAGTACAAGGAATCGCAGAAGGAGCAGGACAGAGAACTGTATCAGTTAAAGCAAAAGGAGGCTGGGAAGGCAGTCAGAACAGCAAAGGCCCAAACCGAGGAAAAGATAGCCAACTCAGTTAAGAAGGATAAAACCTTTTATAGGTACATCAGGCGAAGGATGACCAAGGGAGGGATAGCAAGGCTTAATAAAGGGAGGGAGGGTGGGCAGAGGGAGACTGTGAAAAGGCAGAGATACTAAACAAATATTTTGCTCAGTATTTACAAAGGAAGAGGGGAGGTACATAAAACAAACAGTAGTAACACTCTGGATACAGAAGTTGATACCGCCCATTTACAGAACAAAGGGTTCTGAAAGAACTCTTAAAACTGAAGGTGGACAAAGCAATGGGGCCTGATGGGATTCATCCCAGAATTCTAAAAGAACTAAGGGTAGAACTAGTGACACCACTGACTACCCTTTTAACAAATCATGGGAGGATGGGGTGGTACCCGAGGACTGGAGGAGGGCAGATGTGATTCCCCTTCACAAAAGTGGGAGCAAGGCAGAAGCAGGAAACTATAGACCTGTTAGTTTAACCTCAGTGATAGGGAAAATGATGGAATCACTTCTAAAGGAAAGAATTGTCGAGTTTCTAGAGGCCAGAGGGGCACAGGACCCTAGGCAGCATGGATTCACAGCGGAAGGTCATGCCAGACGAATCTGATAGATTTCTTTGACTGGGTGACCAAAGTAGTAGATCAGGAGGGGCTGTGGACATGGCCTCACCTAGACTTTAGCAAGGCATTTCACACAGTCCACACAAAAGATTAATATGCAAGTTAGCCAGCCTGGGAGTGGGTCCCAAGATGACAGCCTGGGTAAAGAATTGGCTGGAGAATAGGACACAGAGAGTAATAGTAAATGGAGTCCACTCAGAAGAAAGGAGGGTTACTAGTGGGGTACCGCAGGGTTCAGTATTAGGACCGGTCCTCTTCAATGTCTTTATAAGCGACATTGCAGAAGGACTGGAAGGAAAAGTATGTCTCTTTGCAGATGACACTAAGATCTGCAACAGAGTTGATGCACAGGGTGGGGTGGAAAGGATGAGAAGGGACTTGGCAAGGTTAGAGGAATGGCCAAATGAATGGCAGCTTAGATTCAATGCTAAGAAGTGCAGTAATGCACCTGGGAAACAAAACCCAGGGAAGAGTACACAATGGGGGTGAGATACTAACAAACAAAAATGGAAAGGGACCTGGGGTAGTCATATCAGATGACCTAAAGACGGGCAAGCAATGTGAGAGGGCAGCAAGGAGGGTTGGGGATACTGGGATGCATAGGAGAGGCATCACCAGTAGAAAACAGGAAGTTATTATCCCTCTGTACAGACAGCTGGTGAGACCCATCTGGAGTATTGTGTGCAGTTCTGGAGACCCAATCTCCGCAAAGACATAGACAGGATGGAAGCTGTCCAGAGGAGGGCAACTAAAATGGTGCAGGGTCTGCACCGGAAGACATATGAAGAGAGACTTAAGGAGCTAATATGTATAGCCTCGAGGAAAGAAGGGAGAGGGGGACATGATAGAAACGTTCAAGTACCTCAAGGGAATCAACAAAGTCCAAGAGGGTAGCATCTTTCAAAAAGAGGTGTGCAAGAACAAGAGGGCACAATTTGAAAATAGAGGGGCAGCTCAGAGGTAATTTAAGGAAGTATTTTTACAGAGAGGTTGTGGATGCATGGAACAGCCTTCCGAAGGAGGTTGTGGAGTCAAAATCAGTGGTGGAATTCAAGCATGCATGGGATAGTCATAAGGCAGTTCTGGGGGTTGGGGGTAGGAAGAAGTAGGCTGCTGGTTAACTAGGATCTGCAGCTTAACCAGTAGGTAGGGAAATGGGCAGACTGGGTGGGCCAAGCGGTCCTTATCTGCCTTCAAATTCTATGTTTCTATGTTTCTATGTAACTCCAGAACTGAACCAGCTGGGCACTTTGACCCTGGTGTTTTTACCCCTGAGCTTAACACACTCCTCTGTGGCAACCAGCATTCCTTTCTTAATGATGAACCACCTTTGGTCCACCCCTTTATCTGCTCTGATGCCCGCCAGGAGGCTCTGTAGTACTTCACCCATATTCCTGAAGTCCGACCTTCTAAAATCCAAGATTTTGGCCTTAATCAGGATGCTTTCCCTTTCCATATCTAACTGCAACCACACTGTGCAATGGTCACTCTCACCCAATGGCTCCCTGACTGCTCCCTATTTGTGAGCACAAGATCAAGCATTGCCTCTGCTCTTATTGGTCCTGTGACACCCTGAGTCAGGAACCCACTCTGCAGTGCTTTCAGGATCACTTGACTCCTACACATGTTGTTGATGGTATTCTCCAGTTCACCTTGTGCCGATTGAAATCCCCCACAATTGCCACCTCTCCTTCCCCACAGCTTGCAATATTTGAGAACTCAGATCTCTGTCCCGCTCCTCATCCTTGTTGGGTGGTCTGTACACCACCATCAACCTCACCTTTCTCCTTCTATTGGACCTTAATTGAACTCATAATGCCTCCAACTCCCCTTCCTCCGACTCCTCCCTCATGCAAGTTATTCCCTCCCTGATATAAACTGCTACCCCTTCCTGACTACCCTGGCCCTTTTGTATAGTTTATATCCAGGGATCCCAAGGTCCCAGTCATGGTGTAGTGATGCCTGAGTCTCAGTTACTGGCACTATGTCCATCCATTATACTCCATCCCCTCCTCCACTTTCTTAAGCCTAACAATCCTTTCCTTTCCGTCTCTTTTTTCACTTATACAGTGAAAGAAAGACTTCTCTCCTTCTTAACTCCTTCAGCTATCTGTAGCTCCTTCTGTGCTTTAGCTTGCTGGACTTCTTTACTTGCCTCACTAGCCAACCTTAGGTAATATTCCCTATCCATCTCTCTCTCTCTCTCTCTTGGTCTTCCTTGAATTTTGTATAGGCCATCCTCTTTTCCCTTACTACCTGGGCAACTCCAGAACTGAACCAGCTGAGCTCTTTGGCCCTTGTGTTCTTACCCCTGAGCCTAACACACTACTCTGTGGCAACCAGTAGTCCTTTCTTGATGAACCACCTTTGGTCCACTCTCATATCTGGTCTGATGCCTGCCAGGTGCCTATTTAGTACTTCACCCGTTTTCCTGAATTTCACCCTTCTAAAATCCAAGATTTTGGTCTTAGTCAGGATGCTTTCCCTGCCCATATCTAATTGGAACCACACTGTGCTGTGGTCACTCCGACCCAATGGCTCCCTGACCATTATTTCCTGTTCATGCTACCCATTTGTGAGCACAAGTGCATTTTGGTAAGCATAATCCACACACAGAATACTTGATGGTAGGAATTAGACTGCCCACTTCCACAGAGGATAGAGATATGTGGGCCGTAGTTAGTGACTCCTTGCAGCAAACAAGTCAATGCAATAAAGCATACAAAAAGGCACTGAAGATGATGGGTTTTATGGGGAATGGTTTTCACAGTAGGCAAAGCATGGTGATTCTGTCACTGCACAGATCCCTAGTGAGGCGTCACCTGGAGTGTTGTGACTAGTTCTGAAGACCTCACCTGAGGAAAAACCTAGACATACTATGTCTCTAAACATCTATTCACTGAAATCCAGAAGGTAGTGTGGGTACATGATTGAAACATACAAGTTTCTCTGTGATATAAAGAAGGTAAACTGTTATGTCCTATGTGTACAAAATAGGGATGCAGTCACTAGTAGCATGAGTGGAGGTTGGTAGGATGCAAATTCACTTCAACTGTTTAAATGGGACTGGGACAGAGCAAGAGGAATCATAGTCCCCAAGACGGGCAGTAAGGGTTTGAGGTGTGGTAGTGGGGAGAAGGGGTATTGTACGACAACGCAGTAAGCCAGTGGAATGAGTTAATATAGCAAGGGCAGAGTAGATAGATATTCAGTCTCCCTTTAGTCAAGTTCTGTGTTTCTATATTTCCTCTCAGCCATGCACAATAACACACCATTACCAAAAAAACCTTTATAGATACATATCAATACGTTTAACAAATCCCTAGACACCGCAGTGTCCAACACACATACACAGAGTATACCATGGCCTTTCACCCATACACTGTCATGAAGCAGTAACCCACAATCATACAAAGATATGTAACTGTGTTGTGCACTACAATAACCAGGCATAAGTGTGATGTGCCCAAACACACATTAGTACCATTGCCTTCTACTCACAGACACACATAACAGTACCCTGCATCAATAGATATGCAACCATGACCTGAACTAAAATAACAGTACATAAGTGCCCTGCACACAGGTGCACATTTGTACCATTGCCCTGCACCTATACACACACCCCTATAATAGCACTGTGCACCCATGCAGACATTCACAAGAATGCTGGGCACAAATGTCAGGGCAGATAACAGTGTCCTGCAACTTTACACACATTTGTACTATTGCCCTTCACCCATACACTCCTGCATAATAACTTTTTTTAACCAGGAGAGAGACACTAAGCTGAAAGCTTGTTTACAGGTGCAACCTGGGAGTACAAGGAAGTTAAGTGACTTGCTCAGGGTCACACAGTATGCAAGTGGGAGCTGTGAGATTCAAACCAAGGTCTCCAGGTTTGCAGCTCCGAGCCTTACACCACTGTGCTGTACTGCCTCCCAAAAGAATACTTCATCCATAAAGATGTATTACTGAGTAGTGCACTATAAACCAGGCATAGCTGTCATGCACCCATGTTGGCATATCATTCACCCATACACACCGACATAACAGTAGTGAGCCACTGACTTGGAAAAGTAATCTAAAAGTACCCCGCAACAATACAGAGACATGTAAGAGCACCAGTCACAGAAATCCATAAACATAATAATTTACTGCAGACATACACACCTACATAATATTAACCAGCAAAAGCAGACAGCAATGCACATATTTGTAACACTGTCATGAACCCATAAACACAGACACTACATTGCCAGTAACGGTAAACTAAATACCTGTCTCTTTTAGCCACTTTTACAGGCACACTGTTAGCATTCAGCAGCAATTCAGATATGACAGTTGTAATATACATTACTCTGGCATTTTGAGTTTTCCTGTTTAAATGAAAAAAAATGGCAGGACATGCATCTGGTTTCAGCAACACTGACAAAGTAAAACCAATAGTAACTAAAAGACTTTGTAAAATTGTAAACTGAACTTCTGTAAAGCAGCCAGCACTTAAAACACTATGATCAGTAGGTTCCTAGCAGGCACATTTACCACCAAGTGCCCACTTCTTGCATCAATGGTTATCTTGAGGAAAGTGACATAAACTGTGTGATACCCGTTCCCATTCCTATAACCAATGGCACAGCTTCATATCAGCAAAAAATTAAAACAGGAGACAACAAAACTGAACAAAAAGTAACCACACAGACAGACATTAAAGTCAGTTAAATTTAAAATATACTGTAACAAACTTTGTTAACAAGTTGGTAGCATTATAAAAGCAGGGAAATAAAATGATTATATTGGTAAATAGGGCAATAGAACTCACACTGTTTGTTGCAAAGCCACTGTTGGCAGTACTATTTAAACTTTCAGGAAACACTATCAATTTTGAGAGTAGGTCAAACAACGGCACAGGCCACTCCAGTACTCAGATTACAGACAAACACTGCAATGATAGACTGTTAGACACATAAATCTGGCAATTTATTTATTTATTTAGTTTTTGTTTACCGGGTAAGGTGCACTAGCCATGGCAATGACATTTTCAGGCACGACCCAGGAGGGTACAGAACAAAACATAAGAAGCAATAACAATACATCATTACAGTACATAAATTAGACAGTTATCAAGGATGGGAATACGTTGCAAGTAGGAGAAAATAGAACAACAGGCAATGGTGAGAATACAATACAGTGCCAAAACTAGGAGTGAGGGAAAGCGACACATTCACTAGGGTCATATAAGCAGCATCCCAGTCAATTCAGGTAGGATTATACAACGAGGTCTGTAACACTAGAGTGGTCATACAGGATAGATATGAGAGAGTTAGGAATTGATAGAGGTAGGGATGTTAGAATCAGGGATGGAAGGATAGAATGGGAAAAAAATTGAGACAAAGCAAGAGGTGTGGACAGAGAGTAAAGTGGGCAGGACAAACAAGTGACAGGAAGAAACAAGTGCCGAGCATTAATTAGGATAAAGCTGAAAGAGTGACTAGGGGTACAGGTATGAGAGAAATATAAGGGCAAAGGTGGTTTGAAACAGGAGCAGTTACAGGATTCTATGAGGTGTTTGCATAACATTCATTTGCGAGAGGCATGGGATGAGGCTAGACATATAGTTAGAGGAAGAGAGTGCCAGTATTGGGGGGCATGACAAGCAAAAACACTAGCACCTTTAGAGGAGTGATGTCTGGGGATGATGACAGCGGCATTGACTGCAGAACGTAAGCCATAGTTGGAAGTCTGGTTTAGAAATAGCCCCACAAGGGGCTTTGGTATGTGTGTTCTAGTGAGGCTATCTATGATTGAGCCATATACACAGGATCTAAATGCAAGAGGAGAAAGCCATCCAAGTTCGGAGTATAGGAGCAGTGGTGTTTAAGCCAGTGAGAGGAGGAGGCATAGCGACAGATGTTATTGTAGGTAACATCCCACGTCCAAAAGCTAGATTTACTCGTGGAGGCATAAGTTGCAACCCCATAGGTGAGCGATGGATTGAGTAAGCCATGTGCAAAAGCAAGCCTTGCAGAAGGGGTAAGCACATAGTTGGAGCAGTAGACAATGCCAAGTTTCATGTTGACCAACTTGCAGGTCTGCTGAATGTCAAGATCAAAATTAAGAGATGGATCAAGGGTGATGCCCAGGTATTTGAATGAGTTAACCACACCAACAGATGAACCATTTGCAGTGGAGACCTTAAAATTTGGTAGAGAGTATTTAAGTTTAGCATTGGAGCCAAATAGCATGGCTTGGGTCTTTGATACATTTGAGACAAGTTTATGTTTAATCAGCCACTGCTGAATTTGTGGAAAATCCTGAGAGAGATGTTGGCTGATTTATTTATTTATTTAGTTTTTGTTAAATGGGTAGGTGCACTAGCATTAAAATGACTATTTTCAGGCACAACCCGGGAGAGTACAACAAAAAGAGAACAGTGGAACAACAGCAACATGGGTACAGTAATACAAGCAGAGGAACAGTACAGCAGTGCTACAAAAATACAATGAGCAGAAACAAATAAAATAATAGCAAGCATTATACAAATAATGGCAGTAAGATATATAATAAATGCAGAAACCACGGACCCGACCTGTGGAAAGAAAGGGTTAATAAGAGAGTAAGGTTATACAGAGAGAAAAGTGAGGAATGTTCAAACATAACAAGAAAGACTGATAGAAGGAAGGTCAGGGGTGGTAATTGGCAAAACAGTGGATGGTAAGCAACAAGGTTCGAGAAGGAAGAAAGCTAGTAGTCAAGAAGTTATTTACAAAGAGAAGGAAAAATATGGGAAGGGGAAGAGGAGCCAGTCTTGGAGCTGGATTAGAGTAGGGGTGACATTATTGGTAAGTCTCAGGAACTTCAGATTGGGTCAAAGCATGTACAAGCATCAGCTAAGGATAGATAACAACGATATTCACTTTTATATCTAAAGTGAGACTGACACAGTCGGAGGTTGAGTGGAAGCGCATTCCATAGCCTGGGAGCAGATAATTGGAAGGCCCCCTGTGCCTTTAGTCATCCGACATCTCGGAACATAGAGCAAGGATTTGTCAATTGATCACAGGCCATGGGAGGATGGTTGAGGGACCAGCAACGCCGCCAGCTGGGATGTTTTTTTTTCCCGGATGATCGAGTCCATTAGTGATCCAAGGTAGTATTGTCTACTGGCACAGGGCGAGAGCCAATTCAGATCCTTATAAAGAAGGCAGTGATGTTTGAGTCGAGGCGACGAAGAGGCAAATCGGCATATATTGTTATATGTTACGTCCCATTTTAGTAGGGAGGTTTTATGGGCAGAGGTAAGAATAGAGGCACCATAAGTAAGGGTTGGGAGCTGAATACCTCAGGCAATTGCTAATTTCACCGAGGGTGTAAGCATGTAGCTCGTTTTGTAAGCTACTCTTAGTTTCAAGTTTACAGCTTTGCATGAGGACTGAATGTGAAGATTAAAATCCAGCAATTGGTCCTGCAGTGATGTTTTTAGAACTGGAGTACAGGACAATATCATCAGCGCATAACAGAGAGGAAGTCTGCAGGAGGTTGGAGGCGATATTGTTAATGAGTATAGTGAACAACAGGGGACCCAGGAAAGTCCCTTGTGGTACACCAATGTTGACTGTGGCTTTGCCCGATAGGGTGGAGTTATATTTAACTATTTGTATCCTATCTGATAGGTAGCTGGCAAACCACATAACTGCATTGGATTAAACTCCTAGAGATTTTAGGGTAGTTAAGAGGATAGGGTGGTCGACAAGGTCAAATGCTTTAGTCAGATCAATAAAAATTGCACCTGTTAGTAAACCTGAGTCCATGGCCATTAGAGCATCAGACGTAAAGTTAATTAATGCAATAGTGGTACTATGACCCTTACAGAAGCCACGCAGTGCAGTAGTTAGTAGGTCATGTTTCTGGAGAAAGTCAATGGTTTGTGTGGCAACGAGTTTCTCAAGTATTTTGCTGAGGCCTATAGTTAGATGGATCTTTGTGGTCACCCATTTTGAAAACCAGGATGACCTTAGCCATCATCCAGATTTCAGGAACATGACTCTGGCACTGGGAGAGGGTAAAAATCTTAGCTAGAGGCACAACTATGAAAGGGGGCAGCAAGTTTCAGGAGCTTAGGTTCAAGATTGTCTGACCCAGCTGCAGCGAACTCAGAGATGTTGTTTAGAAGCCTGTGTACTTCACGGTTTGAGACAGATTTGAAATGGAAAATAGGCTCAGGGACATCAGGTTGGGTAGTCCAATTTGACTGGACTGGGAAGGAGGAGGTATAGTTTGTGAGGTCAGAGAATTGTGTATTGAAAAAATTGGCTATGGTTCTGGGATTGTTATAGTGTGTGCCATTTAGAGACATATCATTAGGATTGGCAGCCAGATTGGAACAAAGGAAGAGCTTTACATGGGACCAGAATTATTTGGAATCCCCATATGAGTTAGTTAATAGATCCTTGCAGTAGGCACCTTTGGTCCTTTTGTAGTTAAATTGTTTGAGTTTTTATCCATATTAATAAATACAGTACATGGTACAGTAAACACTTAGAGACGTACATTATATAGTATGTAATGCAGGCAATAGTATGTTTAACATATTATAATAACAATTAGCATTTTGATAATTGTATAGCCTATATTCAAAAAGAAAAGACTTTGTATATATGATTAAATCTATATATAGTTAAATACCTGTACTGTAGATGAAAAGATAGTAAGAAAATCAAATTAAGATAGTCACCAATTTTATAATCAACAAAAAGAGCTACGTGAAAAGATTATTATAAAGAAATGTTTGTATTTGAGGTAATACCAAGTTAAGGAGTCTGATGGTGCATATCACCTATGTGTTTGGAGGAAGCTTAAATAGTCCTGCCAGCAGAGATAGAATTCATTAAGTCGGTCCTGTGCCAAGTATGAGAGCCGTTCCAAAGAGGCAGTGTAGGTTAAACTATTCAGAATATCAGTCAGAGTAGGTATTAACTGAGACTTCCAATGCATTAGAACCAATCTCTTAACTTGCATAAATAGAATATGTAACCATCTATGCTGATATTTTGTTAGTTTTATATTTTTATTTATAACTCCTAGTAGACAGAATTTAGGTTCAAATGGGATATAGCGGCCAATGATTTTAGAGACTAGGTTGTGAATAGATTGCCATAATTTAGATATTGGTTTACATGACCATAGTATATGTAAAAGATCACCCTTTGGTGAGTTGCAACTCCAACAGTTGTTGTTAGGTAATAAACCTATTTTGTGCAGATGGGAGGGAGTTCTATACCATAAATGTAAAATTTTATACTGAGTAAGCATGCTACGCATATCTTTAAAGGTATTATGGCAAAGTTTCCAGTATTCATCCCATTGGGAGTAAGATATGTTATCCTTTAATGCCAGGTTCCATCTATTCCTGGCAAGGAAAGATTGGTTCGGTAATACATCTCTGATTTGTTTATAGATTTTACTAATTAAGCCAGAAAAGGTATTAATCCATAAATTAATGTATGTGGAGGTTGGCATTGGCTTGTTAGTTTGTTGAATAATAGGGAGTGTAGCAGAACGAATCTGTAGATATTTCCAAAATTCTTTTCTAGGGATCTTCCATTTTGTTTGTAGGTCACTGAAATAATTTAATGTATTACCATTGTCAGTCAAGATATCATTCAGGAAGAGTATGTTCTTATGCTTCCAAGAGTTGCAATATATTGATTTGTTCCCTAAAGTGATTTTCGGGTTTCCCCAAATAGGTGTATAAGATATGGGAGTAGGATCGGTTTTAAGCCATTTATGCATTCTAAACCAGTAATGAATAGACGCATTAATTGTAGGATGTTTTCTTAATTTAGAGGTTGAAGTAAAATATATAAAGCTGTTAGGGACCTGTCCTGGGGATAAGGAAGCTTCCATATCAAGCCATAATGGTACATTATAATTAGGTTTGGAAAACCATTTAATAGTTTGTGAGGCTCTGAATGCCCAAAGGTAGGCCATAAACCAGGGTAGTCCGAAACCACCGTGAGACCAATGAGAGCGTAATTTAATATGGTTAAACCTTGGTATGTGGCCTTCCCATAAAAGTCTCCTACAATTTTATCAATATTGTGAAGGAGACGAGGAGAGATTTTAAGTGGGATGCAAGCGAACAAGTAAAGAATTTTAGGTGTAACGTTCATTTTTATAGCGGCTATTTAACCGAAAAGAGATAAATATAAGTTTTTCCATTTGGTTAAATTTGCTTTGATGTCTTCGAGTAAGGGATGAAGATTAGTTTCCCAGATTTTATCTAGATCAGGCAACATTTTTATCCCTAGGTAAGTGATACCTTGTGGAGCCCAACAAAATCCAAGGAGATTGTTCATGAATGGGTTGCAGTATTTATTTAATACCTCTGTTTTTTGGTAATTAACTGTTAGTCCAGAAAGCTTGGAGAACAAATTAAGTATATGGGTAAGTGGTTGTGCAGATAATTCTAAATTTTCTAGCAGGATAAGCATATCATCAGCATATGACAGTGATGTATATTGTGTGTGCCCAATGGATATACCTTTAATATCATTGTTCTGTCTTAGAAAGGTACCTAGAGTTTCAAGAGCTAGAATAAAGAGAGATGGAGAAAATGGGCATCCTTGCCTGGTGCCTCTAGCTAATTTAAAAGGTTGGGATAATGTGAAATTGGTAAGAACACTAGCTTGGGGAGCTGTATGAAGAAGTTTGATCCAGGAGCAAAAAAGGTTGCTAAAGCCAAAATGCGATAACACAAGATAGAGAAAATTCCAGTCTAAAGAATCGAAAGCTTTTTTGAAATCCACAGCAATAACTGCTGCTAGAGAATTAAGAGATTTGGCCTTATATATTAGGTTAATTAAGGAGCGAAGATGGTCGGAACCCATCCGTCCTTTGACAAAACCCACCTAAGATCTATGAATTAATTTGGAAATATGTGGTTCTATACGGTTTGCCAAGATCTTGGCAAAGATTTTGCCGTCTGTGTTAAGTAGAGATATAGGACGGTAATTCGCCAGAAGGGTAACATCCTTGTCTTTTTAAGGGAGAATTGTAATAATTGCATCAGTCATAGTGTGAGGTAGATAACCTCTATTGGAGGATTCATGAAATACGTTGCATAGTAAGGGGCATAACTGTTCAGCCAGGAGCTTATAAAATTCAACTGGAAAACCACCTCCACTGGGAGATCTTCCAGATTTAAGAGAGAAGAGTGCTTTTTTACTTCTTCTATAGTAAAAGGTGTATCTAGGGAGCTTATTACCTCATGAGAAAGACAGGGAAGTGCTAAGTTGTCAAGAAAAGCAGTAATATCTAGAGATGATGCTGGGGAGGAAGAGGAGTATAGATTTTTATAAAAGGATGCCATAATCTCGTTGATAGAAGATTCATTTGTTTGAATTTCTCCTGCCTGATCTTTTAAGGCAGCAATGTGTCGCTCCATTTGTTGCATTCTAAGTCTGTAGGCAAGTATTTTACTTCTCTTTTCCCCTCCTTCCCAGTATTTTTGTTTTATTCTTAATAATGCTATTTCTGTCTTTCGAGAAATTAACTCATTAATTTGCATACGTAATTGCAAGATTTCGTAATGCAAAGGAGAGGAGGGATCGGGGCGGGGGTTAGCCGAATATAATGTCTGTTTTGCTTTAAGTAGGTTTTCTAGATTGTTAATCAGTTGATCCCTAAGTTTCTTCCTGTGTGCTGCAAAACTAATTATTTTACCATGTAGGGTAGCTTTAAGCGCTTCCCAGGTAGTACCCATAGAAGTATCTCTTGGGTCATTATAAGCAATGAATTCTTCTACTTGTGTTTTAATACAGGGTAAAAATTCTGGATCTTTAAGTAGTAAGGGGTCTAATCACCAAGAGGGGAATTTTAAGGGAGGAGAACCCCACGTAAATAAAAGTTTAACCGGGGAGTGATCAGATATAAGTAAAGGAAGAATATTGGCTTCTATTATATTAGTCATAAATGTAGGGGAAGTTAACCAGTAGTCTATTCTACTGTAAGACTGGTGGCGGGAAGAATAGAATGTGTAATCCCTATCTCTGGGGTGAAGAGTCCTCCAAATGTCTGATAAGCCCAGATCTTTCATTAATTGGGACACTATAGCTAAACTTCTAGGGTGACTTTCATGTGAACCATTACTCCTGTCCATATATGCATCCAGAGTAAAGTTAAAATCCCCTCCAATCAATAAGGGAGAGTTGACCAGATTTAATGTAATTAAGAGTTGAATCAACCTATGGAAAAATTGAGGGTCATCCGAGTTTGGGGCATAAATGTTAACTATAGATAATGGACCTGAGGGAGTATCAAAAGTTATAATAAGCCACCTACCATCCGGATCCTTCAAAATATTAGAAGGTTTTCATTTCAGGTTTTTATGAATTAATATAGCCGAACCTCTTTTTTTGGAGGAAGCAGAGGCCATAAATACCTGACCGACCCAGTCACATTTTAGTCTAGAGTTATCTGCATCCAAAAGTTTAGTTTCTTGCAATAGTGCAATCTGTGCTTTATGCTTTCTGAGATGATTGAGAACTTGTTTACGTTTACTTGGTGCATTGAGTCCCTTGACATTCCAGGTATATAATGTTAAATTAGCCATCATACATTAGATTATTCAATCTACAATAAAATAGATATAAAGTCAAGGGACTCCAATATCCAAGTATATTCGGCAAAGGTATGCAGATCAGCTTAATATATATATTAATTGTAAAGAAACTATTGGCAGAACTATTTAAAACCATCAGAACAAAAAGGTATATAAAATATTTCTGATTTCCTTCCTTGCATCTCTCTACTAACAATATAACCTTGATACTTTTAAGTATCTGAACTATGTAACAATAGAACAATAAGGTAATCTAAGATGAGCAGAGAAGAAAGGTCAGTCCAAAAAAGGAGAGGAGATAGGGACCAAGACCACTTCTCTGTTCTCTAGGACGTAGCTTAACAGTTAGGAGATAGGATAGTACCAAAAAAAAAAAGGGTAAAGTACAATCCAGTCTTCCCTAATAACAATTTATCTAGCAAAAACTTGTATAACAATACTAAAGTGTTTGTAATTTAAGTAGAGTAGAACTCCAGAACGGAGTAATAGATATTGTGTTTATCTTACTCTTATAGATTTAGAGGTAATTGCATTTTACAGTAACATTAACAAATCTAGCATCATCTCTAATACAGAGAGAACCAGTAACAAGTTAATAATATGGTACTACAGCAAGGAGAGAAAAAAAAATTGTTAAGGAGGCAGTAATAACATTACAAGATTATAGAGTATAATATCTATACTGGCTTAATTATAGGAATTGTGGCATGCTGGGATGATCCAGATATAAAGTAATATGTACATATAATGTATAATATACTATGTAAGGATCGTTGGTTAAGTTCTATATTGAGGTTAGGTCAAACCAAAAGTATGCAAATATTAACATATAATTGGCCTAATAGATACTGGATATAACAAAAAAGATATAGTAGCTTTACCTTGTAAATGCTACTGTTGTATTTAGGTTAAGTATTGTCATTGACCAGCAGGGGGAGTGCCTCCATTAATTAAACAATAAAGAATGCAAAATGCAAAGTCACAGAGATCAGGCATTAACAACATCGCAGAAAACATCTGTCTGCTAACTGTCTAGATGTCCCGAGAGAGACTATCCTCCGTATCCATGTAGCTGGTCCACCACAGCAACCGGCGTCAGACATAGCGAGCATTCCAGAGCCCACCTCAGAATTATCATGGGTTCTGCCCTTTTAAACACAGTAGTATGATTAATTTCTAATATAAGACCAGGGCACGATGAAATTATCAAGTGTACTTCGGCGCCAACCTTAAAAGATTAATCGCAGATTGTCATAACATCATAAGTACACCAAGCCATGTACAGACAGATCCTGTAACCATACATCGAGAGATATCCGCTCAATTTATACGATGATGACCGACATATGCGCTTGTTTACTAAAAACATATATTTTATATATAAACATGGAGACATAATAGTGTTGAAGGTAGATTGAATTACCATTTAAAGCACAGTAATCGTCGATTGTCGGCAGTCTGCGCACAAAGGCTCTATCAGTTCGCCTTTCAGAATAGAGTTAGGCAGTAACTACTGAAGTTATTAATGCTATGGACAGTCACCTCGAGTGTTTTAAGGGTGTAGTGTCCTCTTTGTTTTTCCCCTTTCCACGATGCTTCTTTTTCAGGGGTTCATTCACTTTAAGAGGTGAACTGTCTCCATTGCTGGCCCTAGAAGCCTCCATCAGATTGCTGTCCATGTCGGTTCCCAACGGGATGCCCACCTCTACAGCTGGGTTTTCATTAGGAGTAGGTAAGTCCTGCAACAGTGCATATTTGTTGTGCACAGGAACATTAGGAATAATTAGGTCAGTGTCGGTGGAGTTAGGCACATTATGATATGTTTCTTCAGGACTGCAACATCGTATTTTTGAATGACCTGTGCCAAATGATAGCTTTTCTTGTACACGATTAGACTGCCTTCTTGATGGCACATCGAGGGGGTCAGAAATAATAGCTGCCTTCTCCGAGGACATAGTGTCGGGAATTATGTCAGTGTTATTAGCAATCGGGGATACAGATGTAGAATGAGCCTTCCGGGCCGTTAAATCTTTATGGTGAGTTACAGTGTGGCTATCCAGAAAAGACATTAAAGATTCCGGGGTATGAAAATCCTTGTAAGAATTTCCAATAAAGATCCTCATTATTGCAGGGTATCTAAGCGAGAAGCGGAGCCCTATCTGATGCATAATCTGTCTAGCTGGTGTAAAGGCTTTCCGTTTTGCAGATAGTTCCTTTGGTATATGTAGATATTATGTCCCTGCCAGGTGAGTTGACCAATTTCTCTTGATTTCTGCAAAATAAGTTCAATGTTAGCGTAGTTGAGGAATCTGGCAATTATTGGCCTAGGTCTTAGTTCTGCAAAAGATTTAGGGCCTAGTGATTGGTGAGAGCGTTCTATAATTAGGTCGTTGCCGGTTTGGAGTTTAAGTATTTGCGTTAGCGCATGTAATAAAAATGCTGTAGTATTTTTGGCCTCCACTTCTTTGGGGAATCCAAATATCCGGAGATTATTTCTTCGATTCCTGTTCTCCATGTCCTCTACCTTAAATTGTAATTCTTTAATTGTTCGATCTTGAAGTCTAATAGTTGTTTTTAACGCCTATATTGATTCTTCATTAAGGCAAACTTTATTTTCTGTGAAAGCAAGCCGAGAGTCGATAGTTTTCATCGTCTGAGTATCTTGCTGGGTAGCAATTTTTAGATCATTCATATCTGCAGATAACTTAGTAAACATTGCTTCAGTTTTCCAAGAGGGTTCAGCTGCTTGTCGGAGTTAGCCATTGTGAAGGCTTGCAGTCGGCTTTCCAAGTTCTACAGGAGTACTGAAGACAATAAAGCAGATCGTGTATTAAAATATCTTTGCAAATTAGCTGTAGTGTTTTTTATCTACTTGTTCTCATAGATAAAGTATTTGGTCTGACTTAGATGGCTAAAGATGATGTTAGATAGTTATTGTTGATAAGGAGCTCAGGAGTCAGACATCCATCTTGCTCGGTGCCAGGCCACGCCCCACCACTTTTGGCCCTTTTGATTTCCTTCTTACAGGAATTATGTAGGGCCCTGTAAGTGTTTAGGTCAGCTGGAAGCCTAGAGCTATTATATAGGAGTCAACTTTTGTTCCTTTGGCGTAGCTTGGAGAGTAGATCAGATTTTAGCCAGTGGGTAGGCCTAGTTTTATTTTTTACGTGATGGGTTACGAGAGGGTAGTGTTTATCATGGACTGCAAGAAAGTGAGTCAGAAAGAAATTTAGAATGGTCTGAGCTTTGCTAGATTTAAAGAGGGGGGACCAATCTATAGTGGCGATATCCAGTAGGAAGGACTGTGAGTCAAGGTGCGCATAGTTTTGGAAATTAATGAATTGTGGCTTTGACGGAGATGGTATACCCTTTCCTCATATACAAAAAATAGGGGAGTGGTCAGTGTGGCCGAGGAGATTATGTTTTCGGGGTGGTTGGTCATAATTAGGGTTGGCAGAATTTGATTTTAATTTTTTTTATAGTTTCGATGGAAGATATTGATTTTTTTAAAACCTTTTTCCCCAGTTTTATCAATTTAAATGTTCACAGCTGCATGAAATTATGGGTTTTTAAGCATTTATTTTGATTTCTATCGATTTAATTTTCACAGTTGCAGTTAATGACAGTAAACGCTGAGGATTTACAAACTGATAAAAACACAAATTATTATCATCACATGTCCAAATAGCAATAGAACTTACTTTGTCTATCTGTAAACTTAGAATATTTCGATGGAAATATTTTTACACTGGTTTGTGTGTGTGCAGTGAAATCAACATTTCTAGGGACATGGATATGTTGTTCATCCACACTGTCTGGCAGGTATCCTTGCCGCTTTAAATCTTGCCGGAAGGTCTTCAAGCTGGCTCCTCCTACCCACCCGGGTGGTAAAACTCTCGGCTCGCCCCATGGCGCCAACTCTGCGTATAAGACTGGTTCCTAATTCTTCGGTTTCGAATTTAAAAGTTTTGCATTATAGACTTGGTCTTCATCCCTCGCGCCCGGTGGACAAATCAACTCCGGTTTTGGAGATGCCCTTGCGGGCAGAAGATGTCTCGGACGGATCCGCACTCCACGTGTGTCTACTGTTTAGGCCTTGAGCACGACCCGCAGGCTTGCGACCTGTGCTCTTCCTTCTCAGGCTACGTCCTCGAAGACCATGCTGCCTGTTTACAACTGGGGCGCACTTGAGAACGTTTTCTGGTGAAGTCAAAGAGGCCTGGCCAGTGGTTTCATGGGCGCGGCTCGGGCGGATCAGCTAGAGCAGATGATCGCTCTCAAAGAGGAGGCGGCGCTGGCTGCTCTTCCTCGACCGCGCTTTTATCCCGCCTCCTGGGTTCCTCTTATACAGCCTTTTATGAGTTTTGTCGTCCCTCTCCACTAGAGGAGAGGGACCAACGTCTGCTGGACCTTCTTCTCGGTCCAAGAAGAAAGACAAGGGTAAGTCCCTCCGTCGATGCTCTTGGGAGCGGGAAAGGTCCCTCTCCCCGAGTTGTCTGCCATCGACTTCGGTCGATCGTTCAGCTTCGGCCACTGGTCTCACGGTGTCCCCGTCAGGTCAGTTAACCGAGACTCCTGCCGACGCAGTCGAGATCTTTCTCGACCCGTTGGACGGGTTGTCGACCAGCGAAGCCAAAAATCCTCTCTCACCGGTTCCCTGGTGGGAGTTGAGGATCCCGTGGGCTTGCCAGTGCCTCCGGTTCCGGAGCCCTCGGCTGAACCCTCCGAGCTGAGGGGGGAGCCGGTTCCACCCGTCCTCTCCCCGCACCATCCTCGGAAAGGCCTAGGTTCTCAGTCTCGGTCTCGGACTTCTTCACGGTCCAGCCGATCCCGCCATCATAGGCGGTCTCGGTCTCAGCGCTGCCACTCATCCTCGTCCTCCTCCTCGGACGAGGGGAGGCTTCGACATAACTTATGTCGAAGATACGAGGACCTCATGTGGCAACAGCTCCTTCTGACCGGGAACAAGCCGATGACGTTGCCTTCCCCAGCCATTAAGTGGCTGTCACCGGAGCGGCCGAAACAACCCCTCGTCTTACCCGAGGAGCCTGTTCCCAGGCCGTTGTTCGGCCAAAACCAGCTGCTCCACTGATTCCGTGGAACCTCCGCCTCCACAGCTGCTGTTTGGGGCTCCGACCAAGAACTCTCGGTCTGCTCAGGGTCTGCCCCATAGGCTGTCTGTCACCCTCACTCCCGATCGCCCTCGGCAGGTGGAGAGTGGCTCAGGCCAAAGGCAGCTCTTTGCAGACTCTTCTGAGTCCGACGATGATTCCTCCCTTTTCTCCAGGAGAGTGGACTTGGAGTCCTCTGGAGGTCAGTCGCTGGACGACAGCCCTTCATCCTTCCTGGGTTTGCTTAGGCTCATCTGGAGTCCACCGGATGCAGCTCGAGCCTGTTCCAAGCGGCCAAGCATCCTCATGGAGATATTGGACTGAGGGGATCTCCCTACAGAGGCCTTTCCTGTGGCCAAGGCCATTGTGGGCCCGCCTGGAGCCTGGTGAGCACCCTGCTTCCTGCCCTGCGCCTTCGGCCAGGATGGCCAGGAAGTATGGCGGTCCTACCGGTTCCCTGTCCGGTTTCTGAACATCCCCAGCGAGGTTGTTATCACAGCGCTTTTCCGCATGCTGGAAACGCTTAGGACGTGGACAACCTCCCAACAAGGAGTCCAAGAAATTGGATCATGCTGGGCTTAAAGTCATGCTGCGTCCTCCTTGGCCTTCATCAGGCCAGCTCGGCCGTGCTTATGGCACATTTCTCCCATGCCCTGTTGGGCCCCTGGATGAGGTAGTCCCTCATTTCCGCTGACCTGCAGACCACGGTTAGGCAGGTGCGGGACCAGGCAGGCAGTGGCCAAGCAGCACCTCAGACTGCTCTGGACATTGAGACTCATGCGCCAGGTCAGTTGCAGCCACAGTGGCTATGCGCTGTCGGGCATGGTTGAGGATATCCACCTTCACAGCGGATACCCAGCACAAATTGGTGGATGTCCCCTTCCTGGGGACCGACCTCTTCGGCCCTGGAGTGGAAGGCCACCTCCAGAGGATCGAAAAGTCCAATGCCACTTTGGACTCGGTCTCATCCGCTCAGAGGGACATGGGCCGCAGACCGCCACCCAAGCCCTTTCGTCCGTCTGCACCCGTGGCACGTCCGGCCCAGCAGCATCAGGGCCAGCAGGCTCGCGCTTGGCATCCCAAACCCACGCCCTCGGCTTCCTCCTCCAGGAAGCAGGGAGGTAAAGGCCCTGGAGGTCCCTCGGCCGGTCCTTCCTCCAAGCCTGTCCAGTGACGGGTTGAGGGGTGTCGCCCCCAACCCCGTCGCCTCACCCCAGGTGCCCCCCGTGGGGGGGTGGCTCCTCCACTTTCTTTCCGCCTGGCCCGTTATCACCACAGACCGGTGGGTGTTGGAGGTGGTGGGAAAGGGCCTGCCTCTGGAGTTTGAGCAGGCCCCACCCTTCAGAGCCATCGTACTTCGGGGGGCCTCGGGGTCCGGAGCCTCGCTGTCGCTCTCCTCCTCGAGAAGGAGGTGATAAGAGAGGTGGCGGACCCTCCCTCAAACCCGGGTTTCGTGTCCAGGTACTTCCTGGTTCCAAAACGGATGGGGGCTGGCGCCCCATTCTCGACCTACACGACCTAAACAAGTTCCTAAGGTCTCAAACCTTCAGGATGGTCACTCTGGCTCAGCTAATACCATCCTTGGAACACAGTGTGTGGTTCTGCTCTCTGGACCTACAGGATGCGTTCTTTCATGTCCCTATCCGTCCATCACATCAGAGGTTCCTTCGCTTTCGAGCGGAGGGATCCCTTTTCGAGTTCCAAGCCATGCCCTTCGGCTTATCTCCAGCTCCCAGGGTCTTCACCAAATGCATGGCAGTGGTGACAGCATTCCTGCGGTGCTGAGGGGTCTGGGTTTACCCTTACCTGGACGATTGGCTGATAGCAGCCCCCTCCAGACAGGAGGTGGAGCGGTCCAGAGATCTGGCCCTCCAGGTTTGCTCTCAGGTCGGCCTTCTCATCAACGAGGCCAAGTCGGAACTCGAGCCGAAGCAGGTGATTCTTTTCATCGGGGCAGAGCTCGACTCTCTTTGAGCCAGAGCACGGCTCCCGGTGGACAGGGCCAAGGTTCTTTCCTCCTTTGCCCAATCATTTCTGGTCGGGCAATTGTGCCCTGCCTGGGACTTCCTGCACCTCCTGGGTCTCATGGCGGCCTGTACCAGCATGGTCCGTTGGGCCCGCTGGAACATGTGCCCCCTTCAGTGGGGGCTGGCCAGCCAGTGGTCCCAATGCTGCGATCCATTGGACCAGCTAGTGACAGTGACCCAGGGGATGTGGAACAGTCTCCAGTGGTGGACCATTCCAGTTCATCTGCAGGAGGGCATCCCGTTTGTCCGCCCCGAGCCGATGGTCTCTCTATCGACCGATGCCTCTCTGATGGGTTGGGGTGCCCATCTGGGGGAACACCGAGTGCATGGCCTCTGGTCCCTGCGGGAGTCCCGATGCCACATCAACCTGCTGGAGCTCTGAGTGGTTCACCTAGCTCTCACCACCTTTGCTCCGTTTCTTCGGGGTCAAGTGGTCCGGGTCCAGATGGACAACACCACGACCATGTACTATCTAAACCGCCAGGGCGGGATGCACTCCATGCTTCTATGCAAGGAAGCTGTCTGCATCTGGTCACTCGTGCGCAGCCTGGAGGTGGATCTCCTAGCCATTCATGGTTGCAGGAGCCTCCAACACCCTGGCCAATGCCCTAAGCCAGATAGGGGCTGCGTCCCACGAGTGGTCTCTCCTGCCAGAGGTAGTACAAGATCTATTCTCCCATTGGGGCACACCTCAGGTGGACCTGTTTGCCTCCAGGGAGAATGCGAAGCTGAGGCTGTTCCATGCCCACCCCCCTCAGCAGGGATCGCTGCAGGGGGATGCCTTCTCGAGGCCGTGGACCCCGGGCCTCTTCTACACCTTTCCCCATTCCCCTTGATGCACAAGGTGCTTCTCAAAGCAAGGAGGGACAAGGCACAGGTGATTCTGATAGCCCCAGACTGTCCCCGCCAGTACTGGTACCCAGATCTCCTCAGCCTCAGCTCCAGGCTTCCGAGGCAGCTTCCAGCTCACCCGGACCTGCTCTCAGTCAATCAGGGGAAGGTATTCCATCCGGACCTTCAATCCCTGCACCTGACGGCCTGGTTCTTGAGCGGCTAGAGTTCCAGGCCTTGGGTCTTTCTGATGAGGTCCTCAACATAGTTGAGGCATTCGGTAAGGAGTCAACCAGAAAATGCTACGCCTTCAAATGGAAGAGATTTTCCATTTGTGCCAGGGCAAGGGGCCTGGACCCTTCCTCCCTGTTCCTTGGCGACATATTGACTGACCTTTGGTCCCTTCCTCCTAGGCTTAGGTCGACCACCCCAAGGTGCACTCCAGCCATCTCTGCTACCGGGCACGGGTCGAAGCAGTTGGTGGTGCAGGAGAAGGTGGTCTCAGCGCTTTTTCAAAGGCCTTGATCACATTTCCTCCTGTGTGAGAACCTCCACCCTGTGGGATCTACTGCTGGTACTGGCAAAGCTCATGGGCAAGCCATTTGAACCAATGCACAGGTGTGAACTCTCTCACCTGTCGTGGAAGACCCGCTTCTTGGTGGCTATCACGTCAGCCAGAAGGATGGGAGAGCTCCAGGCACCTGCATCGAGTCTCCTTACCTGGTCTTCCACAGGGACAAGGTTGTCCTGCGCCCCCACCCGAAATTCCTTCCAAAGGTGGTGTCGGAGTTTCACCTTAACCAGGTGTTGACTCTGCCGGTGTTCTACCCCAATCACACCTCAGAGGCCGAATATAGGCTCCATACTCTGGACCCTAGAAGGGCGCTCGCTTACTATAAGGAGTGCACGGCTGAAATTCGGGGAGAGGTTCGCCAGCTGTTTGTCACCTACGCTGAAGCCGCACCTGGCAGACCTGCAGCCAAGCAGACGATAGGCAGGTGGGTCACCTCCTGCATAGATCTCTGCTATAAGTTGGCGGGCATGGAGCCTCCCAGAGGGATAAGAGCTCATTCTACCCACCATACTGCTGCATCGGTAGCTGCTTCCAGGGACGTCCCTATCCAGGAAATCTGCAGGGCTGCTACCTGGAAGTCAGCACACACCTTCATCACCCATTACCACATCGACCTTGAGTCACGCCGGGATGCTGGTTTTGGGGCCTCGGTTCTCCAGTCTCTATTCCCTAAGTAGGGGGTGTGTGCCTTGCCTCCCTCCTCCCAGAGAACTGCTAGGAGTCTGCCAGACAGTGTGGATGAACAACATATCCATGTCCCTAGAAATACAGGTTACTCACCTGTAACAGGAGTTCTAGGAATGGTATATGTTGTTCATCCACACGACCCACCCGACTTCCCCGGCTTTGACGCACAACCTGAGCTTCCAGCAGGCCAGATCTGGCGTCATGGGGCAGAGCCAAGAGTTTTACCACCCGGGTGGGTGGGAGGAGCCAGCTTGAAGACCTTCCGGCAAGATTTAAAGTGGCAAGGATACCTGCCAGACAGTGTGGATGAACAACATATACCATTCCTAGAACTCCTGTTACAGGTGAGTAACCTGTATTTATCGACATTTACCAATTTAAATCTAATTCTACCAAGTCTAGTCATAATCCAGTCAAGCAGGGTACTCGAGTTTGAGTGCTGTGCAGTTCTGGTGGAGACATGGATCATCTGGTGCAAGCTGAAATTTTGGAGCCTAGTCAGTAATGGGGGCTGAGAGTTACCCAGCCAATTTAAGTTAAAATCATCAAGTATAAGAACCTCATTTCTCCCTGCAAGAAGCGAGGTCTGATCAAGCAGCTTATCAAGTTCTTTTAAACTGCTAGAGGGGGCATTGTAGGAACACACAATATGTAGTTTTTTGGAGCCAAGAGTGAGTAGGACATGTATGGCTTCACAGTGGGTTCGGGGAGGTGAGCAGATGGCAGAGAGATGGAGGTGATCTTTAGAAAAGATGGCTGTACCACACCCTCTTTTGGGAGCAGGTCTATCAAACCTCAAGAGATTGTATGATGGAAGGGAGCATTGCGAGTCAGGGGTGGAAGGTTTGAGCCAAGTTTTGGAAAGGCAGATGATGTCAGGCTTGTAGAGGGAGGTCCAGGCTTCCAGTTCAGCAAGGTTGTGCACAAGGCTCCTGATATTATGGTGAACTACAATAAGGTCTTTAGCTTTGGTTAGGGGACTCGGTAAATTTTTGGCCTGTCTGGGGTTAGAATGAGCAACTCCTGAGAGTAGTAAGGCCAATAAGAGGAGATACAAGAGTTTGCATCACAGGAAGGGACGTATGGTACTTATATGCTGGGGACAGTTTTTTAGGGCGTAGACAACCATGTGGATCCAGGACCTATTTACTAGTAGTAGAGAGGGGTCTAACTGGAGAGTGGGCAGCAAGAGAAAGTTAGAGAAAAAGTAGTCATGAGGCAGGACAATTGGGGTGGCCGAGGGGGCTTGAGAAGCTATAGGCAGGGATAGGTGGAGCAGAGCAACTGAAGGTGTGAGAAAAAGACAATGCCATGTGTAGATTCATTTTAACAGATCAGGGGACTGGCTTGAGCACAAGTGAAAACCGGAGATGCCAGTAGTGAATAAATAAGGGGTCAGATAGTAGGTGGAGTAGACCTAAAAGACTTTAGCCTAGCTATAAAACAGGTTTCAGAGGAAGGATGGGAGATGGTACTGTAACTAAGTCAGAGACCAAGCCATGAGATAAGTGAGAAAAGTGTCAAGTGGGTGTATTAATTGTAAAGTAAAATAGAGAGGCACCACCAGAAAGGCTACCTATGGAAGGAGGCAATTGTGTACTGGAGATAGTGAGTGATGCATAGCAAAGTTCAATTCTCCTTAGGCAAGGATTAGAGGAGAGCAGGGTCATAGTTGGCCAGTGGGATGGGAGATCACTGAGGAGGGCAGAATGATAGCATATTTAAAGGAGGCCTGGGCAGGGGTGGGGGAGAGCAGGAGAAAAACTTGAGATTAAGCTAGCTGAAAAACCACACAAAAATCAATGTTATCCCGATGGGGAAAGGCGCTCCAATTGGCTATGGGAAGAAAAAGGAAGAAACAGTAACTGTATATATATAAAGCTATAGTTTAGGTATATAGCCAACTAGTGTTTATACAGTTAATAATGTATATAAGGGTTCCCAAATATGTTTGTATTTCAACTAATTGCCAGACAGGCTAGCAGTGAGGCACTCAGCTCGAAGTGCAAACATAATTTCTTTGTACCATTCCAAGAAATGAGGGATGGCTTGGTCTAGCCAGTGATAAAGGATGACCTTCTTGGCACATGCTGATATTAAGGCTATGTGAGCCTTCTGATTACCGATCAGGGATCCTGTATAATCACCCAAAATACATGACAATAGTCAGTGTCAGTGGCTCAGTAGGTAGCACACTCACCTCTGAGGCCGGGAGATCAGAGGGCTGTGGGTTCAGTTCCCACATCTGGCACTTGGGTTAATATGCCAGTACTGATACTGTAGTGCAGCATGAGAGGGGTGCTGCACTTCTGAAGTGCCGTCTTTCAGATGAGACATTAAACTGTGGTCCCATCTGCCTGGATTTGTGGAAGTTCAGGTGGATGTTAAAAATCCTATGGTACTTCTCGAAAAGAGTAGGGAATTTTTTTATTATAAACTTCAAAAATCAAACAAATACAAACAGTGTGAACTCACACAAAAGGAAAATACAAATCATAAGAAAATCAAATAAGTATTAGAGTCATACATTGTCTGAAAATTAATTAATGATAATTTAAACCAAATCCTAATACATAAAAAGGTCCCCCCCCACTAAAAGAGTAGGTGACAAAAATAAAAACAATATGCATATAAGTCAGTATTCCATCCTATAAATACACAAAAAAGGATACAAAAACAGAAATAAGTATTAATTCATACAATTACTGTAAAACATAAGAAAAAAAAGTTATAACTCACCCCTCCCCCTCCCCACTATATGAGTAGGAGAAATTTCTGTTACAATCAAACCAAGGTCAAGGCAAACAAATACATGTTGAACAATAATCTTTATACAGAATGTAATAAATAATAAACAAGTCAAAGAAAGAGAGAGAGAAACCAAAATAAAACCATTAATTAGGTATTATTTCATCTAACTAAACCCCTAGAAACTCTTATACCACATTGACATATTCTTCCAATCAAATATTCTTATATTTATAACATTTCTTAAAGCTTTTAAATAAAAGAACATTTTTTCCATCTTAAATTCCAGGTGCCAGCATCCAAATTACTTCCTTCTTTTCGCCTTATACACTTAAGACCTGAATCTATCAAAACAAATAATTCTAAAACTGAGGTAGTTTGCTGTTGTAATGTGAATCTGCATCTACTGATCCAGATCCAATATAAGAAGTGGGCCATGATCAATCTTAATGTACTATGAGAAAAGAACTGTATTTCTGGTGGAATTATTCCATAATACAAAAGGGTTGGCTTGGGTGGAATGAAAGGTGCTTCTTTCTATCGATTCTTAACTATGTCCCAAAACTGGGTCACAAATGGACAGTGAAAATATAGATGATCCATAGACTCTATTATATTCACACAGGATATCCTTGAACAATTTCTTTCTAACAAGGATTTGTGTTTATGGTTTCCTTCATCGTTGATACAGCCATGAATACTTAACCAAACCTGATCCCACATCTGGGCTGGTATTCTGTCATCTGAAATAAATTTGTTAATCTGGTTCTTAGCAAGGACCAAGAAACCCACAAAAAGTTTTATCCTAAAACATGACTGTAAAACTTCCTGATACAAAATTTTCCTTGGAAGTTTTAACACTAATGCATAGCTAATTCCCCAATGTTTAATTTTATCAAAAACTTCCTCCCATTGATTCCCTAACCTAGGGCAACATTTATTTTTATGAATGAACTCATTATGTTCCCATTCATTTAATATCCCCTTTAATTTCTGTACTCCCCAGGCTCCCCAAATTTGTGAGCATACTTTCTTAAGGGGCAAAATGTTAGCATATAAGAAAACAGTAAAGAAAAACAAAATTGGATTAGGCATCCCTATTCCCCCTTCTTTAATATCCATATACAATACATTCCTTTTAATTGGATTCAGCCTGCTACCCCAAAAACAACTAAAAAAACAACCCAATATTTAAACTTCTAAACCCTTAGGGAGAGGGAAAATCATACTAATAAATAAGAAAATCGGAATCAAAAATGTTTTTATATAGTAAATTATTTTCTTTTTAGAGACTTTCCACTTATTCCATTGTAGTACTTTAGCAGTACCCGTTTGCAATGCTATTTCCCAATTATACCTAGCCATGTCCATTCCACCAAAATAGATCCCTAAGATTTTGCATGGTGTTCTGGCTAATGAAAAGCCCCCAAAAGTTTCAGGGTCTGATGGAAACCCGATGAGTTTTAAACATTTTGTTTTCCCCAAGTTAAGACATGCCCCTATTTCTTTCCCCAATTCCTGTATTAAATTACATGCTTTAATTAAAAAGTTCTCATCTTTTAAAATTAAATATAAATCATAAATCATCTACGTATGCTATTATTTTGTATACTGGTAAATCTTTTACTAAAATGCCACAAATTTTAGAAGACTTCTGAAGTATGCGTAATAATGGGTCTATAGCAAATCCATAAAATAGGGGGCTCAGGGGGCAACCCTGTCTCACTCCCTGGTAAATCCCTATCTTTTTCCCTAATCTACCATTTTCATAAGGTCTAACGTATGCCAGACTATAACACAATTGAAGCCACTGTACAAACTCTTCAGGGATTCCATAAAATCTAAGACATTCCCAAAGATATTGATGTGAAACTTTATCAAAAGCTTTGGACTGATCTAAACTAGATATATAACCTTCTAAGATTGGAACCCCATTCTGTCCCATACCTTTCTCTACTAGATATTTTAAAAAAATCAGAGCGTCAATCAGTCGCCAGCCAGGTACTGAGCAAAACTGGGTGGGGAGTAACAATTCTGACATGACAGAAGCCATTCGGTTTCCTAACAGTTTTGCAAATAATTTAAAATCCACATTTAACAATGTGATCGGGTGCCAATTATTAATATCACTACGCATACCAGATTTGAATAAAAAAATCAACAAACATTCATACATCTGAGTAGGTAGTATATGATCCAACAAAAAATAATTAAATAACTGCACCATTACCGTAGGCATAATTAACCATACCAATTTATAAAATTCACCTGGTAAACCATCTGACACAGGAGAAATTTTCGTTTTTAAACCCATTATTACTTTTTCTATTTCCTGTGTTGAAAAAGGTTTTATCATATCCTTTCCTTGTCTAACATCTAGTTGAGGAGGTGTTGCTAGTTCTAATATTAGGTTCACGTTCTCCTTATTCCCACTTGAAGATCTAAAAGTTGATTCAATATGATTTTCTAATTGTAACATAATTTCCTCATTACTCCATACCTCTAGGCCTCCATCAGTTAACAGAAAGGGAATAATTTTCTTATCTCTACTCTCTTGACTGGCAAGATATGGGTTCACTTGGGCTGCTGTACCCTGAGTACCAAAGGATTATTCCTTTATCAGAGAAAACAGTCTATTATATTGAAATTGACACATTTTCTCCCTTACTATCTCTAATTCAGATGATAGATCTTCTTTCCTTTCACACTGACTGGAAAGTAAATATTTGAAAACTATCCTTAACCTTAAATATTCTTTATAAGAAGACTGTACTTTTGTAGTACCTAAGATTTTAAAAAACCCTATCATACAGTCTTTAAAATCCTCCCACCAAAGCCCGACACTGTCGTAAAATGCCAGTGTTGTTAGTTTGTTATTAATAATAATTTGTATCTGTTGAATTACTTCTTCATCCTGTAAAATAGAGATGTTTAGTCTCCAAACACCTCAACCTACTTCTCTATGTAATGGTATAGATATCTGAAAGCCAATTAAACAGTGGTCAGAAGTTTCTATTGGGGTTGTTTCCACCTTTGCTAAGGGAATTTGTTGTTTAATAAAAATGAAATTGATTTGGGAGGATAATTGACCCTTATAGAAAGTCGGATGAGCCTTCCCTTTAGGGCCTACACAAACATCCTGCAGTCCTGCTATTTTAACCATTGTTTTAAGCATAGTTTTATCGCAATATTGTTTTCCAGGTGTACTCATTTCTTGTAGATTTATGTTAAAATCCCCTCCCCAAATCACCTGCCTACTTGTATGTAAGTAAGGCTGTATTTTTTTCAACAAGGAAACTCGTAACGCTTTAGTTTGGGGCCCATAAATGTTAATTAATCTGCATGATACTGAGTTCAAGATTACATCTAAAATAAGTGCTCGACCAGGTTCTAGGTCCACCAGTCTTAAGATCTGGATTGCGGATGTCAAAAAACAAAATCCCACCCCGCAACAAGTTTCTGTTCCTATTGACCATTGGGAAATTCCCCATTTCCAGTCCTCAGAGGCCTGCACTATTTCATTCCGAGAGTGCAATCTAGTGTCTTGCAAAAAACATACATCAAAATTTAGATGTTGTAGAATTTATTTATTTATTTATTGAATTTTGATGACTGGGTAGGCCCACTGGGCCCCGGAGGTCCCTTTTTCAGGGGCGACTCGGGAATAACACTACATGAAATAATAGACAGTGATACATATACAGGTCATGGGTATACTGTATTCGGCAGTTTACACTTAACAGTCTTTTCAATGGGTTTCGTATATCTAATTAATAAAATGTTATACATTTGATCCTGCGTCAGTCATGCAAAGGAGAGAGACAGTACTATAGATTCCTTAGGTAACATATTTCTAAGAGCCATAGGATAGGTTCTGTGAGGGGGAGGAAGGAGTTAGTGCTACCTGTTCAGAGGTTGGAGATTTTAGTTAGGTAAGTGTGCTGACCTAGGGACATTATTGTAGTGTCAGGTACTGTAGCATTGGCATTTGCTCGTTGACAGCAGAAGGGTCTTAAGTCTTGTGCGGAAGCATGGTACCGATGGGGTTTACCATACCATATATGGAATACCATAAGGAGCTAGTCATTTTGTATTAGATTTTATGCTGCTCACATTTAGACTAGCTACTTTCAAATTGGTGGGTTCAGGGAGGAGGTTTTAGGGATTTCCCACTCGTGCGTGTCACCCGCTTCTGTGGTTTCCTATTTGATTGGGCCCCTGGAAAACTTGAATTTTCTATTAGACATAAGTCGGTCTCTCTTGTGGAATCCTCAATACCAGTGGTTTCAGTTTCCATGGGTTGGGCTATTTCTACCTGGTCTCCCCATGTAGAAAGAACTCCATTCCTATTACTTAAGGGGAGTGGAGATAGGGGGGCTTCTTGAGGGAGGATAGGCATACTCTCGGCCTGTATGGAATCCCTTATCCACTCCTCAACCTGTGGCCTGTGACATATCTTCTCTTGAGATTCTCCTATCATTTTCCCCTTTTTCTCTTCAATAACTGTTTGAATTAAACCTCTCCGAGATGGAAAGCTTTGGGGGGTGGTAAAAGGAGTCTCCTCTTCCCCTCTGTTCCCTTCTATAGGTGTGCATTCTCTGGGTGTTACTAAGGTCTCTATAGCAATTTCTTGTCTAGGCATTGGAGGGGTCTGAAATCTTCTCTTCCACTTCTTCCTCCCTCCCTCCCCCACCTCTACCCTCCATCTTCCAGATTGAGAAGTTTCTGTGGGTTAAAAGGTTTCAGGCTTGAGCTAGAAAAAATTAATGATCAGAAACTTCATCTGTGCTATGTTCTGCCCATGGGCATTCTGAAAAAGAATGGTCATTGTTCCCACATAGATTACAAATTGGGGGGGGGGCCTGGCACCTATTTGCCGAATGTCCTAACATCCCACAGTGAAAACGCTTAATTTGATCACAATCATTGCTCAGATGTTGTAATGAGCCACACTTAAAACAGCTTTTGGGTTGTCCCGCATAAAATAAAATCCCCCTGTCTCTCCCTAAATAGAAAGAACTTGGTAGATGTTGTATTCCCATATCATTCTGTGAAAGTTGCACCCTTATTGTCCATCCTCCTGCCCAGAACCCATTTTCGTCCATGATAGGTTTGGGTTTGTCAAATACAATACATTGTTTTTCTAACCAGAAGAAAATATTACTAATATTAACCCCTTCATTTCTAAACAGGAGGGTAACCGTTTTGATAGTGGGCTTTGTTATAGGGATAGCCATAAAGTCTTTCCAAATGTCTGTATCTTTTAGTTTATAATATAGTCACCAAAATTTATCTAATGAATTCATGGTACAAAAACTAATATCATAGGTTTTCTCACCTGGTGCGTGTATAAACGCATATGTTTCTGCAGGGGAAAACTCCAAAGAGTCAATAATGAGGGATTTACCCACCCATAGTCTGTCCGGAGGTATTGGTGCAAGACCTTTGTATCGTAAGCACACTAAATACCTTCTTTTTGCTGCCTCATCTGGTTTCCTGAAGAGCCCTGCATAGAATTGTTTCTCCTGGACCTCCTCTGCTTGTATTGGTGTCTTTTTCTACTTGGTGCTCTCGCTTCCTTCTGTTAGCAGTTCTGATTGTTCTAAATTCCTGGACGGTCTGTCCTTTTTGGTTAAAGCCTGATTTTGTGCAGTAGGAGTGAGAGGCAAACTGTCAGTGAGTGTGTCCACAGCGACTGGCGTAGTTGTAGCCTCTTGTTTATCCTGCGCCGCAGCAGCAGGGAGAACCGGGGACTTAACTAAAAAACCATAAGTTGTGGGCAAATCTCCAGAGTTACACTCATGCCTTCCTCTCCCAGCTTCATTTACGGGCTCCGTTGTCCCCGGTATCAGAATCGCTGTATCAGGAACTCATATTTCATTTTGCAAGGTCCAACCTGCTTCTCGAAGGGCTCCTCCTGGGGTCCATTCCTCCGGAGAGCTGCTGATAATCGCTTCTCCCTTATCATCCTGCATAGGGACCAAAGTCCTCTCATACTTATTTGATGGTCCAGGGATTTCTGTTCTAGCCAAAGAAATAGGTAAGCGTTTATTCCATTCTTGGATAGGGCTTACCGTGGATCTTTTCCGTTTTGTTCTTTCTTCCATCAGTTGCAATTTTTTTAACCGAAAGTCACTTTCTACTGCCAATAGCATTTCAGTTAAATGCTTTTTCTTTTCAATTAGTTGTTCTTGTAGGATTAAATCTTCATCCATCTCAGGTTGTTCTAATGAAAATTCATTTTGCCCATTTAAATCCATTGGTAAATGCTGCACGTCTAATCCTTGAGTTTGACTAGTATTAGGTCCATACTCGGGACCTGGAGCTATTATGATACGTCCATCCTGTTCCTCATACAAGCAAGGACTGGAGTCCTCCATCCCTTCTGCAGTGCAACAGCGCCCACTGCAGTCAGAGAGTAGGGTAATTTCCCCGGTGTCCTGGCCAAATTTCCCTCATTCACTAAAAAAAATACCACCAACAGCTTAATCTGGTTCAAGGTCAGTTGGCATTCATCTGTATCCCCCTACCCCAGTTCGTGCCTGAAAATAGGCAGGATTTGTCTAGTGCACTTACCCGGTCAACAAAAACTAAATAAATTAAAAAAAAATGTTTCTGGGAGAAAGGCATCAGAGAGCCCAAACAATAGATTTAAATGGGATCAAATTGAATTCCAGAAGGGAACAACTTTTTGACTGGTACAAAGTGCCAGGCTCCTGGCTACATCAAGAACAAAGATCATTAGGTAACCGACCCATTTTGTGCAACTTAATAGGCATATAGTAGAGATGATGAATATTCTGAAAGTGCATAAAGTGGTATCAATTCCATTTTTATTAATGTGTATAGCTGTTTTCATATGGATAACCAGTTCCTGGTAGTTGTAGATGGTGGAAGAGTGTGGTCCCAGTCATACACTCTGGGACCCTCATTAGCAGCTATGTATTCTTGCAGTGCTCTATAGTAATATGATATAAGGTCAGAAGGAGGGACTAAGGAAAAAAATGGAAAATACACTGTGCCCAAGAGACTGAGCCATATTCCTGAGCCTCAAAATTGTGAAGGCATATGGGATATCTGGAAGTATTTAAAACAAGAGGTGATGGACCAGTGATATAAAGACTGGGCTTCATGGAAGGGTAACAATTTTTGATTGTGAGTAAGATCCACGACCTGATCTATTCCTATATCTGGCCAGAACCATTCTGAAAGTATCTGTCCAGATATCCGCTGGTTGGGATTCCCAAACAAGAGTTGACGGATATCCTTAGTTGGATTTATTTTGAGTAAGGAGCAAAGCTGCGAGTGGATTTGGAGAAATGATCCAAGGGTTGTATCTTGCAGTGGACGGGGTAGTTTTCTTTGAGATAGAAAAAGGAGAGTATGGATATCTATTCCATGAGCAGAACAAGGGATTGTTCTATATCTACCCATTGTGGGGTATACATGGTATTAGAGTTATTCCCTGGCATTCATAACCAGTAATAGCTTCTGTTGAGGTGTAAAGCAAAATAATATAGATAAAAATTAGGAACTTGCAGACCTCCATCCTGTTTAACTCTCATTAATTTTAAAAGTGCCTGATGAGCAGCTTTACCATGCTATATAAAGGAGGCCAGAAGTCTGTGCACTTGAGTGAACCAAGATTGGGGAAGGGCTAGATTATACATCTGAAGGAGGTACAATTAATGGGGTAAAATATTCATTTTAATAATATTCAGTCTACCCCATTAGGTGTGGGGCAGCATTGACCAACGGTCAAGGTCTACTTTAAGGTGGGATACAATAGTGTCCAAGTTGAATTGTTTAAATTTATTAGGAGTGGTACTAAGAAAAATACCTAAGTACTTCAATTTATCTTTCCTCCAAACAAGACCTAGATGTTCCACATCGGCTCTAAATATTTTAGTGTTAAGAGGCATAATTTCAGTTTTAGAAAGGTTAAGTTTGTAATTGGAAATGGTACCAAATTGGGAGATAGTCTGTAGAGCTGTGGGCAAGGAGTTAGCAGGAGAGGATACATGAAGTAATATATTGTCTGCATAGACAGAAAGTTTGTATTCGGTATTGCCAATGGGAATACCAGTAACCTGGGGAGAGGAATTAAGCTTAAGAATCAGGGGTTCTAAAAAAAGATTAAATAAAAAGGGGGAAGGGGGCAGCCTTGTCTAGTACCTTGGTGCAGAGAAAAAGGTTGGGAGAGCATACCATTACATAAGACACAGACTATTGGAGATGTATAGAGTACTTTAATCCACTGTATACATTTTTGTGGGATATTGCATTTTGGTAAAAGGTCAACTAAGTAGTCCCATGAGACCCTGTCAAAAGCTTTCTTGGTGTTCAGGGACACTGCAGCTGCAGGAAGGGGAAGGTCCCTGGATACCGAGAAGAGGTAAGACAGTTTTCCAAGATGGTCAGCTGAGAGTCCCACACTAGCCCCAACCTACTGGCCAATATCTTAGAAAGTATTTTGAGGTCTACATGAATAAGTGATATTGGTCTGTAGTTAAGAATTAACAGTGGGTCCCTGTCTGGTTTGGGGAGAACTACAATGGACGCTGCAGTGAAAGAAAGGTCAGATAGGTCCATATCATAGATATAGTTATAAGCATTTAGAGGCTACCTGGTCTTTTTCAAATTTTTTTTTTAAATTTATATTAAATCCATCTGGATCTGGAGTCTTATCTGCAGCTAGCGTGTCAATGGCTTGAGAAACTCCAGTTAGAGTCAAGGGAGCGCTTAAAATAGCCAGATGACAGTCAACTAGTCTGAGAAGTGTAATATCCTGGAGAAAGGATTCAAAAAGAGACTGGTTAAATGGGATAGTAGGGGGAGCATACTGTTGCTGATAGTATAATTTAAAGGCATCTATGATGTCTCGGGGTGAAGTAAGGGGCTGACCAGAATTATTAATTATCGAGGGAACAATCTTGTCCATGGCCTGAGAACAGAAATGAAGGGCTAGCAGTTTACCGGCCTTTTCCCCTTGATCGAAATATTTTGCCTTAGACCGTAGTATCATGTGCTCTGCCCTTTCTCCAAGTAGGGTATTCTCCAAGTAGGGTATTGAGACCTGAGTTGTTTGAGCCTTTCCAGTCCTACTGGGGGAGGATATTGATATGCATTCCTCAAAGGCTCTTATTTGGGTTAACAGAGAAGTAAGAGAGGCTGATGCCTATTTTTTATGCTGGGCTGCTATGCCATCAAAAAATAATCGATCCTAGAGAAGGAGTTATGTGGGACAGCATGGAAAGAATATTCAAGACTGGATGGGTTGAGAGCTCTCCATGGGTCTACCAAATCTGTCAATCGTGTAAATTCCTGAAGGGCTATTTGTCCAGGAGAGAACACTAAGCAGGATAGGCCAGTCCAGTCCAAATCATTGCATTGGACCAAGTTCCAGTCTTCACCTAGAATTATTGGGAGAATAGACCAGGGGGCTAGAATAGACATAAGGGTAGTAAAAAAACCTGGGGTCTTCTGTATTAGGACCATAGATTGCACCTAGTTGTACTTCTAGATGCCCTAATAAGACTCTAATAAAAATGTAGCGGTCCTGTGGGTCAGCTACATTTTGGAGAAGACAGAAGGGAATTCTCCTAGCTATAAGAATAATTACCTCTCTCTTGCAGGAATCAAGGCCCGTACCAAAAGCTTGTCCTACTCAGGACCTCTTGAAAAGGAGAACCTGGGAGAAGGGTAAATGGGTCTTCTGTAGAAAAGCAATGTCCATTTGTAATTTGTTTAGATGAAGAAGAATTTTGGACCGTTTATGAGAGGACTGTGCACCTTTAACATTCCATGTACAAAAATTGTATACTGTCTTTATACGTTATGCAAAATGAGAAAACTCCTAAAGGGCAGATTAAGATGCATGCAACCAACCAAATGCAAACATGGTAGCATCCGCACTAATAAAACCCCAGCTCCAGTGGTACCCTCCCCTATCAGACCTTGGCATCTAAGCCTACAGACCCCTATTCTACTAGAAGCTTACCCGAAAAACTCTTAAGTTAAAGAATAATAACCATAGAACTAGCATGAAACAAGGAACATACCTAATCACCCACAACATTTTCCACCCACTAACCTCCCCCCATTTACTAACTAACTGGTGCATGAGGTTCATACCACACTCAGCACTACATCCATCCTCCCTCCCCTTCCCCCACCAAGAAGCATAAAAAAGCAGAACAGTTGTGATAATCTTAGACATTCTTAAGAAAGAAGGAGAAAAAAGAAAAAAAAACAAAAAACCTTTATCTTTCTTTTTCATGTGGTATTATACTATAAGTCTTTTTACTCTCTGGTCTTTCATGCCTTCTCTTCCCCTTGATACACATCTTCCCCACCTAGAATTGACTGCAGATTGCTTGTTATTTATAATTCACCTGGGGGGGGCAGTCCAATGGGCTGGATTATGATTTCAGTAACTTAAAAGTCTAAATTAAATGACTCCAGTTCTCAAGTTGCAGCCTTAGGGAGATAAACCAGCTTATTCTCCCACTTTAAAGAATTTAAGGTCCAGAGCCAAGTGTAAAACATGCTTCTTCCTAGTCAGAAAGTATAATGACAGGTCAAGGATACAAGACATGTAAATACTTTTAGTGGGCTTAGCATGTTAGCAGGTTTCCCCCTAACTAAAACCAGCAGGGGGAGGATTTGGCCACATAGGTGCCCAAAAAGTCCAATAGTAAGCCATCCCAACCGTCTGAAGCAGAGGCACACTTAGATCAGTCCTCACTGTAAGGTCGGAGCCACTCTGTTGCAATTTACAAATTTACCAACAGAGCCAGAGTGAGTTGGTAGGGCAGAACAGTGATGGTTCACGAGAGCAGCAACAGTACAGGAAGCCTCAGGGAACAGTCTCTCTCTCTCCAACGCAGGAGCCACCCAATTCCAACCACAAAGGCACCCATAAAGTCCATCACCAGGACAAACTCACAGTCCACAAAATAAGCACAGAGCTTCTCCCTGCTGCGATGATTTGGGGATTAACAGCAGAGTCCCAGTAGCAACATAAATCCACAGACAACCAAATGCGAACAGCGCTGTACGAGGAAATAATCAGTTGACTTATGGGCTCCAAAGTAAGGATCTCAGAATTGTAGTGGTATAGGGCCAGCCCTGACCACATGAGGAGAGTCTTTTCTTTACATTTAAGATGTTTCTGAAAGTGAAATTGCTTGAAACCAGATGCAAAAAAAGCTATAGACCGAGTTTAGGTTTCGAGTAGAATGCAGATGAGGGGCTCTTAAATAAGTCTGGCAGGAGCTTTTTAAGATCTTGGGTGGCAGCATCTACTGCCTCTTAGGAGTGCCATTTGTTATTAATATACTCCTGTAGCCAAGCGGGATATTGCATTCTGAATTTTATCCCAGCCGCAATAATTTTCGTAACCACCAGATGAAAGGAGGCTCGCTTTTGTCTGGTCGCTGTAGGAAGATCTTACGTCCAGCTTAACTTCTTACCTTCCCAAAGTATGTCCTTTAAATCTCTAATTTTTTGTAAGACAAACTGTTTGTCTAAAAAGTTTAAAAGTTTCAGCATAAATGGGTGCGGAGGTGAATCTACAGAGGGCTGAGGTCAAAGCAAACTATGCGCCCGCTCTACAAAACTACATTGGGACATTTGGGGAAGGCCATGCCACCCTTTCCAGGAATTTCTGAGCAAATTGGATCAGGGTGGTCCCCTCCTCTCCTTTCGATAGCCCAAATATTATTAAATTATTACGACAGCTACGTCCCTCCAAATCCTCGAGCTTGGCTTCCAGTTTAGTTAATTTTTGATGCATAGCCAATACATCTGTGTCAGCCCAGTCCCTCCAGGTCTCTAAAGAATAAGTTTGGGTTTCTACGTCTCCCATGCATCTGCCCAGGTCGCCCAAATCTGTTTGGACTGTTTTAATTTGTAGGCTGAGTTCCTGAATAGCATTAGTAAGAGGTTCCAGGGCCTGTAAAAGATGGTCAACGGGAGGAGATGTTGCCATCGCAGTGGAGGAGAAGCCAGGGCCTGAGTTCTGGGCCTTAGGACATTTAGACTGTTAGTCAGGTGTTTGAGGCAGGGTGTGCTTGGGAGGCACTTGTCGCATCTCCGCTTCAGACTTGTTGCTGGATTGCCATTTCTCCCATAAGCAGGTAAGCTTCTGATCCTTTAAAAAATTGAGGTCAGCAGGTAGAGAAGGAAAAGTCATGTCTAGATTATATTTTAATTAAAATTATTGTAGCAGGGGTTAGGAGAGCAGGAGGAGAGCTGCCATCTGGTCTGCATATCACGTGATTCCCCTAAATACATTCCTTTATTGACACTACCATTTGCAGTAAAAAATAAAGTGTTGCATGATCTTTAAGCAGAAAGAAGGGATTATTTAATTTGAATGCCATAGTGATTTGCATTAGTGGAAGGATGTATTGAAAATTTCAAAACGTGTTCCACGATAAGCCATTTTCCTGCTGAGCTTCAGCAAGATGGCTGTAGGCTCTGCCCGCAGCCATAAAATGAAGACATTAAATATGACTGTCTAAGTCAAGAACTGAACCCTGAGGTACTCCAGTACCCCGGCTAGTCCCTCCTTCCCCTCTCTCCAGATTGAATCTTGTTTACCACCACCCTCTCTACCCCCATTATGTCCGTTACCCATTTCCTAACCCAGTTTACCAAATTTGTGTCCAAGACTGCCCATGTTGTGAACCAGCCTCTTCTGTGGGTGGGATGGTGTTAAATGCCTTGCGGAAGTTGTTGAAGTTGAACCCCTCTCTCCCAGATTTAATTTTCTTTGTCAACCATTGAAAACAAAATCCATCACATTCATCTGGCATGACCTTCCTGCTGTGAGGTCTGAGGTGAATCCATATTGCCTTGGATCCTGGAGTTCAAGTGTGTCACTATTATTTCCTTCAGCAAACAGCAGTGCTTCCATCATGATCTTCCCCAGTACTGAGGTGAGGATGGCCTGCCTGTAGTCTGACTGCATCCTCCCTGCTACTACTACCACTTTTGTGTAGAAGGGTTACATGTGATCTCCAGTCACCAGGGACCGAACGACTCCTGTGTTGAGAGACCCACCTGTTGAACACTGTACATGACTGCCAGTCCCAGAGTTGCAATGTTATCTAACTGCTTTCACAGCTACTTTAATATCCTCACTTGTGTATGCCATTTGGCCCCATTGCTTTGGCCAGTTCAGTTTGGTGAGCTCCCCCAGAACCCTCTCCACTGTATGAATGGACTTGTGTGTCCCTCTCTCCCCCCCAACCCTTTGTGTCTGTTATCCAGGTGTGTGGTCCCTGACCCTCACCCTCTTTAGTCATACTGAACATTAGTATTGATTATTTCTACCTTCTCTAGGTCTCGCTCCTTACATTCCACTGTATCCTAATCCCCTCATCTTTACAATCCATTCCCTTGCTTTTCCTTGTTTTCCTGATATACCTATAGAATGTCTTGTGAGTCGTGAATGTCCCCTTTGTTCACTGACTGTGAGAATTCCTCCTTAGAATGAATATACATATCAAATGGTATTATTTACCACATGTTGTTTGTTATGGTACATGGGACAGTACTGTCCCATTAGATATGTAAATGGTTGTAACTGATGCTGGCACTGGCACAGCAGTGGTAACTTTGAGCAACATTAAAATATTATATCATGTTTTATGATTTACATCACATGAAAAGCAAAATAGATATGCATGTAATGTTGATATCTTTGCTAGCAGCCAAAATATTAATGCTGAAAAGAAACCAGTGGATGAATACTTCTATTTTAAGGATTTCAGTCCTTAACTATTCTGAACAATGCACCATGCATGCTGAAATCTGATGTAGTAAAATGCAATTGCTTGTTCACTACATTTGGTTTCTATCAACCCCAGGGGAACATAAACAAACATGCATACAGGCACATGCTTGGTGGCTTATAGTCAAGCATCCACCACTCCCTGCTGTTACATACGAACATACAAAATGCCAGCAGGTCCGTTAAGTCTGCTCGATTGTGCAGCTAGCCCCTCATCGCACAGCTGCCCCTCCCACTCCTTCCCTTCTTAGATTTACCCTCCCCCTCATCCTGTCCCATCCCCTCTTGAAACTGCCCACTATCTTACAGGCCACCACCTCCTGTGGTTGAGTGTTCCACTTGCCCACCACCCTTTCCGTGAAGAACTGTTTCCTTACTTACCTCCTGAATCTTCCCCCCTCCAGTCTGAGACTGTGCCGTCTCAGGTCCCTTCTTCTTCTTAACTGGGAGATACCCTCTGTTCGAGTCGTATCCCTTTCAAGTACTTAAATGTCTCAATCATGCACCCCCATCCCTCTTCTGCTTCATGGAATACATATCTAGCTCTCTCAGTCTTTCCTCATAGGGCTTGCTCTCCAGTCCCTGGATCATCTTTGTCATTCTACGCTGCACCCCCTCCAACAATCTGACATCCTTCCTCAGGTACGGGTGCCAGAACTGCATGCAGTACTCCATGTGCAGCCTGACCAGTGACCTGTACAGGGGGAGGACTACCTCCTTACTTCTGGAGGAGATTCCCCTCGCTGTGCACCCCAGCATCTTGTTGGCCTTCACTGCCGCCTTCCTATATTGATCAAAGTTGTTCATGCTCCCCACTATAAGTACCCCATGTCCTTTTCCTCCACGGTACTACCCAACTATACCCCTCCCAGCTGATAGTCCCTCCCCTGGTTCATGCTCCAAAGTGCATTATCTTGCACTTCTTGGCACTGAACCTCAGATGCCATGTTTCTGATTCCTGTAGTTTAGTTAGGTCATCCTGTAGCCCCTTCCATGCCTCAATGTCATCAACCATCGCCCCCATTTTGGTGTCACCTGAAAATAGACTGATCTTACTTCGGATCCCGTGTGAAATATCAGCTATGAATAACCCGAACAACACTGGCCCCAGCACTGATCCCTGTGGCACCCTACTCATCACTGTCCTCGGTGCTGAGAACTCCCCTCCCACTACCACCCTCTGCTGCCTACTGCCTACCTCTTAGCCAATTCATTATCTATTTCACCATCTTCACTCCCACCCCCACAGCTTCCAGCTGTTTGTCCACTGCACTGCTGCCTTTAACCTGTAATGGAGTGTTTTATCTGTATTATTGGCCATTTTGTTTGTGATGCATTGCACAACCTGTGTCATCCTAGTGCGGCATGACCCTCACCATTAAAAAACAAGAAAGAAAGAAAATAATTAAAACACAATAATCAACTGCATGTTATTTTTGAATAGAGTTTTATTAATTCAACTGTTTGCATTTGCAGTACTTGGTTATGAAGAAAGACATCTTTGTAACATATGCTGGTCTTTGACTTTCCAGGTTTTTAAAGGGATCTTGAAGATACAGCAGAAGGCTAGAGCACATGAATAAAGAAACTAACGTCATCTTTCCTTGTGGAGAAGAACCACAATTTCTCTTGAAGTCTGAATCTGGACTGCTTGACTGGCTTGAATTAGAAACAACATCTGAAAAGAAACATGGTGAGAAGCTCTAATGAGTATAAGCAGACACAATAAAAATCTGACATAAGTTGCTGTAAACTAGATGCTTTCTGTGATTTAGTTTTTGGTTTCCACAATGAAGTTGGGCTAATTGCATATGTCCATCTAAGAGTGTCTTATGAATTTGATGTATCATCAATGGTTATTTTAAGATGTATGTGATTAGGCAATCCATGTCTTGGACATCACATTTTCATTTCATGTATTGTGACACTCCCATGTTTGCAATGCTAAGGCCCCACCCGATTTTTATTTTTATTTTTATACTTTCTCTTTATGGCCCCTTCTCGCTGTACTTGAATCCTTTCTTTGGGGACCCCTAGACTGCATGTTCCCATAGTCCCACCCCAGGAACCTTCCTCTGGGTACCGGTTAGCCTTTCCCCATCCTGTCTCGGTTTACCCCCCGGGTGGGGAGGAGAGGGACCCCCACCCTTAGTCCCCCTCTCATACCTCAAGTAAGCGTCAGAAAGCTTCACCAACCCCATCTATGGAGCCTGGTTAAGGGTTATCTCCAGACAGCCGGGTCCCGTCTACAGGAGGCCAGTACAGGGTTTTTCCACTTTTCTGGTCCCAGCCCACAGGGGACGTCTACACGCAAGGGGAGCCATGGGCGATGCACGCCGCCAGCGTCACTAGCAGCTCAGTCCAGCAGATATTCTCCCTCCCCTTATATGCTGTCTCGCTGCACCTCCACCTGTGGTCACCCAGGTGGCGGTATCGCAGCGGGACCTGCATCCCACCCATCCCGGAGGAGGAGAGCAGCCCCCTGGGTGCTCAATCCTCCTCCTCCTGGCTGGCCCTCCAGCTGCCTGAGTCCGTTCCCGAACCCAGGTCGCTGGTGCTGCAAGCGGTAGCCCTACCACTGCACTGGCAGGCCTGCTCCCACCTGATTTTTTGACCAGCCATCTCTTTCATAATGTCACAGTCGAGTCTCACTATTCAGTGAAGATGTCTGCCCCCCCACACACACACACACCAACCACTAGCGCACTGTGACCCTGATGTCACTGGTTTAACTTTTCACCATTGATGTTTTGCTTCTGTCTCTGTGGTCGACCCCCGCCCCCACATGCGCACAGGCAAAAATTCATATGACAGGGGAATAGCAGTGATTCTACATGGATACAACACAATTCAGTAAAATGGTTCATGTCTGTAACACCAGCAACATTCAATAGAGTTGAGCAAAAGGGTGACTACATAAAGATCGCTTCATACATATCAAGGCTGTGTGACAATCCAGGGGTGGCACTGTAACCTTGAGACTCACATGCCACCTTGCTTGTGTATGGATGGAGATTTCATAGCAGTCTGGAGATGACACTGATTCATCCACCTAGTGGACACACCATGTAAAATAACAGCATTTCTTTTCTCTTAATTGACATCAGCACAAGTTCCACCCCCCCCCAAAAAAAAAATAATGATGCTCAAAAACAGCTTTGGCCTCCTTTCACTTTATTATTAAGGGAAGACACTGTGGGAGGTAGTAGCGTTAATACAAACAATGTAGTTGGTGATGCATCTCTGTGTTCCTTTAAACTCCCCTGGCAATACAGTGACACTGTATTAATTTAAAGAGCAGGTGCGCATTGATGGTTGCAGACCCCCAAACATATATGATAGTTGACCTGCTCCAGTGAATAATTCCATGGTTGTGGTTCATTCCAATACAAAAGTTATAGCAGTCTGTTACCCCATGAAAAACAGTCACTTCCTGAACCTGCCGACACCGCACGCCCCCAGGCATTTGGAAGGGCTGTGCCTGCGGCACATGGCAGGGACTCCTGTCATAAGTTTATGGAGTGCCCTTCACACAGAGTACCTGCTTGCAGTGTAACAGTTAATGCACATTTGAGGCTGCGTGACAGTGACTCCTGTCTTAAGTTTATGGAGTGCCCTTCACACAGACTGCCTACTTGCAGTGTAACAGTTAATGCACATTTGGGACTGCGTGACAGTGACTTCTGTCTTAAGTTTATGGAGTGTCCTTCACACAGACTGCCTGGCTTCTTGCACTTGTTAGCAGCTTATTAGTGCTACTTCCCATAGCGTTACCACCAGATGAATGAGATACCGCTGAAGAAGGTCTGTGTATACCCCTTTGAAATTGATTTGTGTTTAAAGTGCAGCATAATAGGTAACTGCAAATGTTAAATCCTATGTTATGGTAACTGATGTCATTACAGAACTATCTATTTTGCCATACTTCACCACAGCCCCTGTTGTATTTTATTTTGTATTGTTTCAGAATCACTACAGTTAACTTTATGGTGTTTTAATTTTATTTTACTGCCCAACAGATAACAGAAGTAGATGAGAATGCAACAGTTGTAGCAGAGGACAGTGAGCATAGTCAGACGATCAACAGGAATGCAGAGTCCTATGTAGATGATGTGAGTCATGACACAGAATCAGCTGCTGACCAGATAGCCACCAGAAAGAGAAGTCAGCGACATCTTATATCTGACTATTATGAGAGTAGTTCTGGTAATTATAGAGATGAGAAATCGGTAACGGATTATAAACGTAAATTATGTAAGGAAAAACCCATTATAAAAGTGAAAGGGTCAACAACAAGTAATCTTCTTAGACACATTGAGCGCATGCATCACTCCCAATACAATATCTTTCAAGGGGTACACAAGGAGTACCAAGAATCAAAATGAAGATCAAGCTGTGGTGTGCACACTGTACAGTCTGGATCTGAAGTAATACCAGACCAAAAGTCCATGACAGATGTCATTAAGCATACAAAGATGTTACCATTAAAAGAAAAAAAAAACAAAACTTGATAAAACCCTATTAATGGTGGCAGTTGATTCACCTCCATTGTCAGCTGTTGAAAATGAAGGGTTTCACAATTTCGTAACCACACTTAATCCAAACTATGAACTACCATCTAGGCAGGTTTTAACCTATTCACTAATGCCCCTCCTATATGAAACAGTGAAAGCAAACGTTATTAAAGAGTTGGAAAATGCTAATTATGTTGCTATTACTTTTGACATGTGGACATCATGAGCAAATGATGATTATGTGGGTGTTACAGGACATGTCCTTGATAACCAATTTACATGGAAAAAATTTTGTTTGGGCGTTCGCTCTTTTCCAGAAAAACTTACAGCTGAGAATGAAGTGGGACAAATCTCTTGTGTACTAGAAGAGTTTGGAGTTCCTCTTGAAAAGGTTTGTTCTTTAAGAATGGACAATGGCTCAAATAACACTAAAGCTATCTGCATACTTGGTCTTACTGATAAACATGTTAGATGTACTGGTCATTGCTTTCATCTGATAGTAACCGCAGCAGTTAGACAAGTTAGGGCAGTTGAAAAAGCTCTAGACAAGTGTCGTGCACTAAGTAAATCTGTCCGAAACAGCCCAGCAGCAACATCATTACACCGAGATATGCAGATAAGAAATTCTCTTCCAGAGAAGAAACTTAAAAACTGATGTGGCCACTAGGTGGAACAGTGTGTATGAAATGGTTGAATGTATTTCTCAGCAAGACATTGCTATCAATGCAGCATTGTCGACTGCATGTATGGCAAAATGGAGGTGACTTAATGTCCCACAGTCACTTACGACCCATGAGTCTGACATTCTGAATGACATAATATTAATATTAAAACCTTTCATGATTACCACTGAGAAACTGCCAGGACAACAGTATGTCACATCTTCTGTGGTTATCCCACTACTAACTGAGATGCAATCTGAATTAGATAGTTTAATTGAGCAGAATGAGACACACTCAGATGCAGAAAATAGTGATGAGGAAGGTAACGATGATGCAACTGACAGTAGTGGCAGGACAAACTGTGGATTACAGGTCATCTCCAGACTGCTATGTAGGACTCTGAAAGAGCTGACCTATAACAGGTTTGAGAACAGAAAAATGCCCAATATTGGGTTAGGCAACTATTTTAGATCCATAGTTTAAAACGTTTGGTTTGCAAGATGGCAGTGTTGCACAGTCCCATTTAAAAACACTTGAGCTAGAACTACAAGAACTGATAAATCGAGTCAGACCATAAATACAAACAGCGCAACCACCACTACTGACATTCAATCAGATGCAGGTGCTGAACCGCCACATGCTAAGAAACAAAAGCTGCAGGAAGGTGATTTCAGGAAAATATTATCTAAAAAAAAAATAAAAAACCTGACTCTGCTGGTATGAAGGAAAGCTCCATTTCTGAGCTCGAACATTCAATAAGTGAAGATCTAGAGAACTACACCATTGATGTATATACTTGGTGGGGCCAAAAGGCAATCAAGTACTCAAACCTTACTAAAATTGCACAGAAATATCTCTGTGGAATTGCATCATCTGTCCCAAGTGAACAACTGTTCAGCAAAACTGGAGATGCAGTAAGTAACAGACACGCCAGCCTAAAACCTGCACACATTGACATGTTAATATTCATCAAAACAGCTGCACCATAGAATAGTTACAGTGATTCTCTGATGCTTTAGAATTTCTTTTCCCAATCTTCAATTACATTTTAAACTAACACTATCAGAGCCATCATTCCATGCAAGGTTTTACTTTTTCTGTTGGGCTTTATAGCATACTTACTCTGCCATGACAATACCCAGAGGGAAGTGAAATGCTCAGGTAGCCATTATATGGTGCTATTTCAGTGTTACAGTAGCAGTGTACACTTTCTGCACACTTCATTCCATATTGCAGTGCTTCAGTGTTTAATTAGTGCACTTGCAGGTTTCTGTTGGTGTGCATGCAGTGCTGACACAGTGTGTGCGAATTATGTTAATTAGCACTGCAATCACACTCCGAAAGTAATGCAATTAGCAGTGTTTTGTCGTCAACACTGCCTGAAGCAGTGTTGCATTGCTTTTTCAGTGTGTGCGAATTATGTTAATTAGCACTGCAATTACACTGTGAAAGTATTGCAATTAGCAGTGTTTTGTCATCAACACTGCCTTAAGCAGTGTTGGTGCAGCAACACTGCCTGAAGCAGTGTTGCACTGCTTTTTCAGTGTGTGCGAATTATGTTAATTAGCACTGCATCAACACCTTTAGTGTGCTTCAGTGTACATTGTGGTTTTAGTAGCACTCCTGGCAGCAGTGATTTAGTTCTGTTTCAGTGTATTATGGCTATATTAAAGATGGTGGCTACATGGACTGAAATAGATAAAAACAAGAATGCTTTCATCATAATAAGAATTAATGATTAGAATTAATATGAATTATCAAGTTTTACCATTTCTTGCTTGCCCATGCTAATTTGATAACTATAGAATTATTCAAACACAGACAAACAAGCTTGAAAATGTGCACTACAGTACACAATGCTGTTGTATGATTACCTTTGGTCCAAATCACAGTAAAGTCCATATTTGTGTAGCCATATCAACAAAGCATGAAAAATACTACATGTCCTACAGAAACAACATTTACTGAATGTTTGAAAAAAAAAAAGAATACCTTTAAAACACCATAAACTGTACCATGGTCGGCATTGTGTGCAGTATTGTAAGCAGCAGAATACTCCATTCGGCCATCTATTCTGCCCTTGTCCCCCCCTTTCCCGACTACTACCCCACACCCTCTTTTTGTTGTTTCCCCCCCAAACTGATTTCAGAATACTGTAAAGGAGTTTGTTACCTCTTTCCACAAAATGTTATGACAGTGAATAATGCCCAAAAGAAGGCTATGCCAGATGAGCATAACCACAACCTTCTTAGCAAATGATTTCATTTCAAGCAGAGTTCCAGGTACTCCATTGTGTAAGTTAACCCACGACATGGCGTGGGCATACTGGGCATTAATGCATGCCCCAAGTGTGTTGTGAGGCATGATTCTAAGCCATAGTGACCTTCAACCACCTTGGAAGTGCATTAAAGCCCAGTATACCCATGGCCCTGAAGTGGGTTATTGTCCTTATAAAGTGACACCTTTTTAGAGTACAAAAATGCTCATGTGCTTTATTACCTTGTCAAAATTTCTTTTATAAGCATGTGCACATTGTGCTAACAGAGTATTTCCATTCAACAAAAGAGAAATTTGACATTATTTACTCATTGCATACCCGTACCAAAATATCCTCGGAAAAACGTAGCATTACCATTTGTCGACCATTTTCATACCATTGTAAATTCCACTGTAGTACCACTGTATCCCCTTGACTGGTAACACATTGGATTTGTTTCAATTCTATTGTCATACCTTGTTGCCACTGTGGTACCACATGGACAGTGGTATTACAATGAGAATGTGTGCATGGATGGTACCACAATGGCTCATCAAACACACACCATTGTATTCCCACTGCTGTTGATAACACAATGGATTTGTTTAAATTCCCGTATATTACCACTGCTATCACCCTGGTACCATGTACCACAGTGGTAACACAGGGGTGATTTCTATGTCCATTGGTAACACAATGAACTGCCATTGCAACGCCACTGAAATTGGTCTCACAATGGATTTGCTTCAATTCCATTGCCATACAATTGTGGACACTGTAGTGCCATCTGTGTGCAATGGTAGTGCCGTGGTGCACTGAGGAGATGCTGGTAGCTCAATGATGACATTGCTCTACTACTGCTATTGGTAATCCACAGGGGGTAATGCATGTTAGTACAGTGGTTCTCATATGGTATGACACCGACCACTCCGGTCCTCCCGCTAGGTCCCCCCCATCCATGGTATCATACTGACATCAGGTCCTCCCCCCAGTCCTCCCATCCCTGCATCACACCCTCCACTTTGTCTCCCCATGACAGTCTCCCCCCTCACCAGCTTACACAGAACTTAGGTCTTCAGCTGCACAATAAGGACCACACATGCAACAGTTTTGCTTGGTCATAATAATTTTTAAACAATACTTTTGGTGATGCTAAATCATTATCTATCATTATCGATCTATACCCGAAGCCACCATAAACCATAACTTTTCTTTCACTGCTGATGGTGTTTTCTTTTTATCAAGATTAATCATATTCACTAAAAGATAAAAAAAAAAACCACCAACAGCTTAATCTGGTTCAGTTTCAGTTGGTTACCATCTGTATCTCTCCTTCCCCCTGGTCACCCCTGAAAAAGGGACTTGTAGCCTCAATGGGCCTACTGGGTCAACAAATTTCAACAAAATAAACAAAACATAAATAGGCTTGTAATATTTGCCCATGATTAATCATGACTGATGTACCTGGCTCTCATTGGCTGCTCTGCTGTAATTAATTTGCATAATTTGTCATGTTTAATCATGATCAGTCATTGCCTTTAAAAACAAAGGTGTGACATTCTATATCGGGCTTCATTAAGCCCGTCCTGCGCCGGTGATAGTCTGTCCATGCAGCAATTATGAAATTTACAGCTGTCCTGTAAGGGAGGGAAGGGATGGTAACTCTGGTGAACTGCTGTCCAGCCGATCCCTTTCCCCTTCCCTGTCTGTCTGCTGTGCCCCCACATTCTGACATTAAGTGATCTCCAGAGAGGGCTCGGGGAACCCCCTATACAAGTCTATGGGGCTCGTTTTCAAAATGGTTTTACAGAGATTTAAGCAACCTTCGTTAGAAAATGAAGGCCACTGCTCAAGAAATAGGGACCCTCCTGATTACTAATGTTTTTGCCATAACCTTCCTTAACACTTCCTCTGAAAACCATAGTGGGTCTTTTTTTCTTCTGTTTACATGTTTAACACCTTCACTATAGTTCTTTTTAATTTTGCCCACTGTTCCTCTACTACTCCCTAGTCCCTCTCTCTGCCAGGGCATCCCTGAGGCAATCCCCCATCTTTGTAAATTCTGCCCTCCTGAATTCCAGGACCATTGCCTTTGTGTGATTTGACTCCACCCCTGTTCTTATATTGAACCACACCATTCAGTGATACTGGTCCCCAGGTGGCCACCCACTGTGACATCTGCAACACTGTCCCCATTGGTGAGTACTAGGTAAACATTGCTCCCTCATGAGTTGGCTCATTTACTAATTACCCAAAAATGCCCCCTTCAGGGAGTCCAGGATATCCCTACTCCTAGCTGAAGTTGCAACCAGTATGCTCCAGTCCACTTCTGGCAGACTGAAGTCTCCCACCTGGAGCACCTCCCTCTTAGTTGCCATTCTATGGATGGCTTCCTGTGGAACCCTGTCCATTTCCTCCACATGTGTTGGAGGTCTGTAGATCACCCCAGGGCAAATAGCTGCTCCATATTCTGGTAATAGGGAAAGTTAAGTTACTTGTTCATGGTTATAGTGTGTAAGTGGGTGGGGGCTGTGGTATTCAAACCTGTGTCTCCATGTTTGCCGCTCAGTGCTCTGCCTTCAAGCATATGGTGCCTGAGTGCCCCCAAAAAAGCACATAATGTCCCGACCACATATACATATCGTGTGTGTGTGTGTGTGTGTGTATATATATACATACATATACATATTACTTTTTGCAAAACAAAAATACTACATTAATGCAGGCATTAGAATGCAAAGCACAAAAAGCAAGAAAATGAAAAACAGAGTTTGAGCCTCACGAGTCTTGGCAAATTGGTTGTGTGGTGTTCCTTGGAGTTCCCAACCTTAATGCCCATCCCCTACCCCCTACAAACCATAGTCTCCTTTCTAAAGCACAAGGTACAGCTCCAACCTAGTGCCTCACATAGCAGCCATTCGTACCTGTAAAACAAGAACAGCAATGGGCTCACAAAGGATCTGTAGCTCGTTATGAACTACTGTATGACAAACAATGAAGGGCAAACAAAAAAACAATACTTATCTGATATGTATGGTCAGTGTCCTCCTACATCTGGCCAATGTCCTGTCAGACCTGTAGATATAAAAGGAAAAATGGGTTAGTAAAAAAATAAAAATACTGATCAGCTGGGAAGGATCTGAAGAGGTTAAATGAAAAAAGATGGTTGTGTGTTTTTTTTTTTTGGGGGGGGGAGTACCAGATCTGTACCACACCCAGTGCTCCAGATAACTTTTTAGGCCAGGAAGCAAACACTTTCTAGTCTTCCAAACTGGTATTTCCGTGTGCCAGGTAGTATTCTGTGACATGGTCACACTGCTCTGGTGGACCGAAGTGCGAATGCGTGAAGTCCGTGGAAACACTTGGTCATAATGATACTACCCAGGACTCTGTGGGGTGTAAAAAGGACAAAAATGGGAGTAAAATACACCAATACACCCCTTAACTGGACCACTGACCGCACCATCAACCTGGCTTTTAGAATGGACTCTGTCACTCAGGGGATGTCATGGTTGGGGGAGGGAGGAAGACTCCTTGCCCCTTTGCCCCTAGAACTGATCTTTTTTGGGGGTAGGAGGTCATGTTGCACCACAAACCGACCAACACAGGGCAGGATAAAGACACCAAGGGACAGATATTCAAAAATTTTGCCTAGGCACAATGAATGCTTCCCTGGTGGTGTAGTGGATCCCTTCCCTTTTCTCAATCTGCCTGTAGAATACATAGGAACATAGGTATGTGATGGCAGAAAGGGTGCAGGCCCACCTAGTCTGCCCAGTTTGCCTAGATATCCACTAGGCCTTTTCTGTAGTTCCTCCCCCATGCCAGTTGCACTCTGTGCTTATCCCATGCCCTCTTGAACCCTCCCACCATCCTCTCTCCCACCACTTCCCTTGGCAGCCCATTCCAATTATCCACCACCCTCTCAGTAAAGAAGTACTTCCTAATGTTTCCTCTACATTTCCCCCCTTGATTTGGGAATTCCAACCACCATCCATTGCAATATAGCAGACCACAGCAGGCCAACTGTGACTATCTCTAGGCTGACATCTCCAGCCCCAACCAGTCCCAGAACTCTGTGCAGCTGGCACCAGAGCAACAGGCAGCAATAGAAGCTCCAATAGCCCGTCATGCACATTTGAGCTGCCACAATCGCTGATCAGATGTTTTGCACTTCTGCCTTTGTCCACGGGGTTAGTTCACTCCTCAGTGACAGAACTTAGCCCAAGGAGTGCAGTCGGACCAGTAAACAAAAGATGAGAGCTTATATAAACTCTTAACAGGCACTGTAGGACACAATCTCCCACCGCCGCACACCACACCAAAGCCAGACGCAGAGGACTCCAGAATCTGCTGCAAATTAAGTGGTCAGTGCAGAATCGAGCAAGACCAATTCACCATAATCTACTACACTACAGCAAATAGCAGGCAAACAAAAATGGCCCCACATGCAAAGTGCCCACTGGGACCAAACCCACACTTGTGTGGGACCCCTGGTGCAAGCCAGACAGTTGGTGTAGTGCTAAGGAAGGACAAAACCTTTTACATGCAGGTACATCAGTGAGAAAAGGAAGGCAAGAGGAGGGATTGTGAGTCTGAAAGGGGAGATGGAGGGAGGGTAAAGCATGACCACCAAAAAGCAGAAATACTGAACAAATACTTCTGTTTGTTTTTTACAAAGGAGGGGGCAGGAAATGGGCCAGTAATAAGAATAGGGAGATCACAGAAATAGACACAGGTCCCTTTGCAAAATATAGGATCCTCATGGAACTGGCAGCAATAAGGCTATGGGTCCAGATAGGGTGCACCCAAGGATACTGAGGGAGCTAAGGAAGGTGTTAGCAGGGCCTCCGACTACCCTGTTCAACCTGTCTTTGTAAACAGGTGCCACGCCCAGGGATTGGAGGAGGGCTGATGTGATGTGGTTCCTCTGTACAAAAGTGTTAACAGGAAGGATGCAGGAAGCTACATACTGGTCAGCCTGACCTAAGCAGTGGGAAAAATCATGAAAATACTACTAAAGGAAAGAATAGTGGAACACCTGGTTGTCAATTGTCTACAGGGGAAAGGGAACATAGTTTAACCAGGAGTAGCACACTAAGCTGAAGTTTGTTTCCAGATGTGACCTAAAAGCACAAGGAAGTTGACTTGCTCAGGATCACACAGTATGCACCTAGGCAGCTGTGGGATTCAAATCCAGGTCTCCAGATCTGTAGCTCAGTGCTCAGAGCCTTAACCCACTGCACTATGCTGCCTCCAGGACCCAAGGCAGCTTGGTTTTATGGGAGTAAGGTTGTGCCAGATGAACCTATATGAGTTTTTCAACTGGGTAACCAGGGAGGTGGATTTGGGAAGGGTGGATGTGGCCTACCTGGATTTCAGCAAGGTCTCCGACACCTTGCTGCATAGAAGGCTGGAAAATGAGCTGGAAGGCTTAGGGGTGGAACAGAAAACAACAGGGTGGGTGGAGAACTGGTTGAAGGACTGAAGTCAAAGGGTGATGGTAAATGGGGTGCATTCCAGGGTAGAAGGGGTGACTAGTGGTGCACCCCAGGGGTCGGTGCTGGGACCCATCCTTTTTTAATATTTATAGCAACGGTATAGTGGAGGAAATGCAGGGGAAGGTGTGCCTATTTGTAAATGATACGAAGATCTGCAATAGGGTGGACACCCTGGGGGGTGGAGGAATAAGGGAGGACCTGAAGATTCTGGAGGGGTGGTCGGAAACTTGGCAGCTGAAATTCAATGCCAAAAAGCGTACAGTAATGTACATGAGGTATAATAACCCGCAAACCATTTATACACGGGGGAGGGATTAAGGAAACTTAGCAGGAGAGAGATCTGGGGATTATAATTTCAGATAACCTTAAAGCGGGGAACCAATGCAGCACGGTGGTGGGCAAAGTGAATAGAATACTGGTGTGTGTAGGGAGGGGTATAAAACAGAAAGAGGGAGGTGCTGTTGCTCCTTTATAAATGGGCTTCACCTAAGCAAGGTCAGACAGATTGAAAGTGTTCAGAGAAGGCCAACCAAGATGGTGCATGCTACACATAGGAAGACCTATGAGGAGAGGTGGAGGGAATTGTATCTTTACCCACTGGAGACTACTAAGGTGAGAGTGAGAAGCTTATTTACAAGGAATGTAAGTGCTAGAACTAGGGATCATAATCTAAGATTAGAAGAAGGAAGGTTTAGGGGCAATGTGAGTGGACATTACGTCACTGAGAGGGTGGTGGAGTCCAGGAACAGACTACCGGAAGAGGTGGTGGGGGAAAATATGGTGAAAGGATTCAAGAGAGCATGGGACAGACAACAGGAGTTGAACAGTGGGCAGAGTGGGGTGTCTCTTGACAAAGGTGATGAGTGGGGAGGGGTGTAAGGGGCAGACTCGATTGGTCAAAATGCTCCTTTTCTGCCACCCAATTTCTAAGATTCTAAGGCAGTTAAGTAACTAGGACTTACCTGCTCCATCAGAGTCGGGGAGTCCAGAGTTGGAGTGTCCTTGGTTTGGGGTATTCTTGTAGGACCTGAAAGGGAGAACAGAGAAGATTGAGGGGACACAAAGGATCGGAGGTGCTAGAGAAGAGATTAGGGTGTCAGAATTAAACAAAGATACTTATCTGATTGGTATCCAATTTGGTCAGACCTGTAGAAATAAAGGGAAAACTAGATCAGTGTGGGGAACTTATAATAGCGACAGTAGAGAAATACAAAAAGGGTACAGTACAGCATAGGAGTAAAGGAAGGGGAGTTTTAGAGGAAAAGATAAACTAGGTCAAAGTAAGGAAAGTAGAGATGGAAAAAAATGCAGACAGCTAAGAACATAGAATAAAATGATATTTGGGGCTCAGCAAACCCCCCTTAGTGCCCCAAGGTGATCTGCAGGTAGCCAGCAAATTTAAGTAGTAGTCCAGATGGGCAGGTGGGGATGCTTTTGGGCTAGTGGTGTAATGGGCTAACTCCCTCGTGGACAGTGGCATTTTTTTTTAATATCTTTCTCTGGCATCGAGTTGGGGAGGATGTCCTTGGACCCAGATTGTATGTAGCAGGCAGGAGGCTGTTCAGAAAACTGCTGACCAGAAATGCTGAAGCTACTTTAGTGCTACTGCGCTACAGTGACGGTTATGGTAGGCACTTTCAACTGCCAGCCCAGAGGAGGGCAACCAAAATAGTGAAGGGTCTGCACCAGAAGCCATACAAAGACAGACAAGCTGAATGTATGCCCTTGAGAAAAGGAGGGAGAGTGGGGACAGGATAGAAAATTTCAAGTACCTTAAGGAAATCAACAAAGTCCAAGAGGGTAGCATCTTTCAGAAAAAGAGATGTGCAAGATCAAGGGGGCACAATTTGAAGATAGAGGGGGCACAGTTCAGAGGCAACATAAGGAAGTATTTTTTTTTACAGAGAGGGTGGTGGATGCATGGAATGGCTTTCCCGAGGAGGTTGTGGGGTCAATAAGAGTGGTGGACTTCAAGAATGCATGGGACAGACATAAGGCAATTCTATTTGGAGCGTAGAAGGAAGTTGGCAGTTGGCTAACTAGGATCTGTAGCTTATCCAATAGGTAGGGAAATGGGAAGACTGGGTGGGTCAAGCAGTCCTTATTTGCCATCAAGGTCTATGTTTCTATAATTCAGCCGGCTATGTGAAGAGCCCCCCCTAAGGGACAGGTTAAGAGGGTCTGGAGGGTGGGCAGCCAGCAGTGCCATTTTGTTTCTTCCAGGTTGCCGTCCCTTAGCCACACCACCTGCCACTTAGTCATACTTCTCCCCATGCTTCCACTATGAAACAGTGATCATTTGTTTTTGGTTAACAGTATGTTTTTTAGCATTTTTACCAAAGCTTTGTGCAACTGGCTGCTCCAAACTGCGCTCCAGCTGTACACTCCTCTGCATGCTGCTGCTATGTGTCCTCTCTGCACCTCTCGATATACAAAACAGACATTTTTTTAAACTGTTTCCTTGAAAAGTGATAAGCCCTCACTCTTACTCTTCCACTGTGGTTTCCCCAACCTCACTACAACTGCCGCTAGAGCTCCCCCCCAACACATAGAAACATCAGATATTTTTTCTTAAACTGCGTGCTCGTGAGCCGGCCCAGTGGCGTGGAGGGCCGAAGCATCACTGCCTTACCTCCTACCATGCCAGTGACCTGTGTTCACGGTGTGAGTGGGTCGTTGGGGGAGAGAGAGGATTAAGTGTCCAGGGGACAGCTCTCCTCTCCCGGGGGAGGGTGGGAACATGGACCAGCACTTGCCTGACCCCCTAGTGGCGGCTGGGGACTGACATGCCTGGTCCCATAATGTGGGGAAGAGTGCAAGCAGCTGCCCGATGTACAGCATGCGGACATGCATGCTGGGTGTCATTGGCAGCATTGCATGCTGACATGCTGCACAGGAAAAAGGAAAAATTGGTTCCCACCACAGCAGGATGACGATGGTCCCCCTCTGTAGTGCCGCCCTGAGAAGACACCTCCCTCAGCTGGCTCCATTCTGGTGGGTTGACTTGCTCTCCACCCCCTACCATGAAGGGTAAGTCTTGGGGGCAAGATAGGAAAGGGTCTGATGCTCGGTTGCGAGGGGGGAGGGAAGTCAGAGATAGCCAGCGGGAGCCAGGGGAGAAACAAATACACAAAAAATAAATAAATAGGCCTGCCGGCGCAGTGGTTGGATTTCCCCTTGTGACGCCAGCGACCTGGTTTCAGGATTGGACTTGAGTCACTAAAGGGCCGGCTGGGGGGAGATGGCTCAAGCGTCCCATGACAGCTTGCCTTCTCCAGGGGGAAGAGAGGGGGCCAAGACCCGCAGTTTGCCTGACCCGGAGCAGAGGCTTGGGGTACAACATCCAAGTCCTGCCTGAAGGAGGGGCCAGCCAAGATCCCAGTCTCCTAATAGGGCTTTCGCCACAACCTATGTACAATTTTAGTTGCCCTTTATACTGCCTCCACCCTATGGCCTTTATAAGGTGCAGCCTCCAAAACTGGACACAGTACTCTATATCAGATCTCACTAATGAGTGATACTTGCACCTGCACCACCTCCTGCTGAAGATATCCCATCCTATGCAGCCCCAACATCCCGCTAGCCATACCCACTACTTTGTCACACAGCTCTGCAACTTTAAGATCATAATAACCCCAAGGTCCCCCCCTGCTTAGTGAGCATCAGTACCATCCCCTACCTTACAAAGCAGCTCCTGGATTCCTATGCCCTAGGTGCATGATTCTACACTTTGTCATTGAACCCCAGCTTGGTCTTGACCACCTTTCAAGTTTCTCCAAGAGGCATGTGCATGCTCTTCTTTTTAGTGCCCACCCTACAGATTTTGGTATCGTCTGCAAAAAGGCATTCCCTTCTCTGACGTTTTTTCTGTAATGTCACTTATGAAGACAGTGACGAGGGCCTGTCCCAGTACTGAGCCGAGCTGCTCACTGTCCCATCACTGTGATAAGTGCCATTAACCATCACCCTCTGACACCTGTTAACCACCCTTCCCCCCCCAGCTACTACTCTTTTTCCAACCTGCATCTCTGGTCATCCCCCTTCTGTTCAGCTACCACACCACCATCACATTGGTGTTTGCCAGGACTTGATCCACAGTAGAATGGATCCAATATGTGGAGGAGCTGCCTAGGTAGCCAGGATACTTTTGCATGTTTTTCTATCCCCTAGGACATAACTGGCAAGGGTGCACAAACACATGCACAGACATTGTGTGGTGCAGCACCAGCCAATGTCTTCCACCCATGAGCTACTTCCGACTGCACTGTCACTTGTGGTCACTCAGCTAGTAGTACTACAGCAGAACTGGCTGTCCTCCTTCCCCGGAAGACTGCCTCTCGTAGATCAGTTGATCCTCCTCCTCCCCCCAGCGAGCCGCCGATGCGAGCTCATTTCTGAACTCAGGTCACCTGCGCTGTGGGCCATAGTGCTACTGCTGGAGCTGAAGGACTGACCTGTTAACCAGTTTCTAATTATTTCACCACTTTGGATCCCTCCTAGGCCAATCAATATCTTTAGCCTCACCCAACTTCCCCCCCCAACAGCCAGCCACCCTCCTCTCTGCTAGATCACCCTTCCAGGCACCAGACTATCCTCCGTGCAGCTGGACAACCCTTCTAGCCCCAGCCTCTCACATGGTGAGCAACCTCACTGGAGCTAGGGAGCATCACACAGGCTCTGGACCAGCCTCTTCCCCAGCCAGCCACCCTCCCTGCCTCTGAACCAGCCTTCAACTACATGCCATACAATCTCAATGTAGCTGGAGCACCACCCTCAAACCTCCACTCCAACAGACCATATATCTGAAGCTGTCCCTCTAAGCCCCTGGACTAGCAGTCCTCAAGCCAACCACTCTACCTACAGCTGGTCCACCAGAAGCCTCGTACCAGCCCCATCTGACCACCCACCTTGCAGCTGGACCTCACTTCCAACTTTAAACTAGCCCCACCACCACCACCAGTCACCCCCTCTGCTACTGGTTGACTCTTTCATGACCTGGACCTGCCTCCCCCAGCAGACAACCCTCCCTGCAGCTGGACCCCTGTGTTCGTTCCTACTCATAGACCAGCCCCCCTCCCTAGGTTGAGCAACCTCCCCGGAGCTGGACACCCAGATAACCACTGTTCGCAGGAGCTGGACTCACCCTCCCTCCAGAGTGGAACCTCCCAAGACCACCCTCTCTACAACTAGACCCCACCAATCACCCTTCCGCAACCATGGCCCCCATGCCTCTCAACGTAGTATAAAATAAAATGTGAGACACTACCATATAAAATATAAATTCATGCAGTCTCCAGCAAAAGAAAAAAAGTACACTGATCCCCACATTACAAAATGAATTAACACATGCAACTGTTTAAATAAAATACAAATATTAAATGCAAAAAACAGCTCCTCCACAAGACACTCAAATATCTGCAGTAAATAATTTTTCCTTTATCTGCAAGTTACTGCAAATTTTCTCAAATTAAAAAAGTTGTAGTCTTTTCTCTGTAAATATAGTTAAATATGCTACTGAATGGATACACACAGAAAATGCATTCTGAATTTGTTCAGTTATACAATCTTCCTGCTGTCCTGCCGCCACCCCCAACACTACTTTAAAGTAACTAAATCAGTAAAAAATCCACAAATATTAAGTACTGTAGAGGCACAATGCATACTACACACTTTAAGGAGGGATTTGATTGAAATGAATTGTGTATTTTTTGTCCACATGAGTTCAGAGCAGAGAACATTTGTTCATAACAAAACATTGATAGTGAAACCTGCACAGCATTTCATTTAGGGAAAAAAAAAACACCTGAGTGATAATTCCCTTACTGTACTTAACATTTCAGGGAGTTACAAAGATGTTAAACATAACTAACCTTAACAAGTAAATCTTAACTGCAGGAAACACAGTTCAAAAATGGAGGCCACAGTTACTGCTCCTGCATTTCTGTTTGCTTAGGCTGGATGGAGACAGAAAGTGAGCTGGTAAATGTAGTTTGCTGACTGAGTAGACTTCTGGAAAATCAGTGCAGACTTTTAAAGGGACATTGCCGACTTTTTTTTTGCATCATATTATTTCTAGGTAAAACCCCACATTTTATGATTGCTTACCTTCTCTAAAATTCATTGGTGTTTCTGGTTGTTTATCTGTCTCCTTGCTTGGTAGAACTGAAATGCAATGTGCCCAGCCTTGATTGGTTAATTTAAATCCTTAAACTACTCGGCTGACTGTAATCTTTATTTATGATTCGGTAGAATTAAAACAAAAATTGCACTTTGAAGTACATTACAGTTTGACAGAGCTTAATGTCTCAGCATTCTTGATAGAGCAAAAGTTACTGTAAAAGAAGTGATCATACTAAGGTAATGAATGAGCTGGGAGGCTAAACATGCCCATGTATGCTCCTATCACCTGTAGTGCATAATAATCAAGGTTATGTCCCATGATCAGAATGAAAATTAACAAACTTGCATTAAAAACAAACAGAAGTATTGAAAAGTCATCATTTATTCATTCAAAAGTATTCAATAATGTGTACTTATGAAATATGTGTATAGTATTCATTTAGTAATAATTTACTCTTAAAAAATTACAGTTGAACTTCTTAGAATTAAATCCTATAGGCAGTATTCTTCTGATGGTTACAGAAGATTAAAAATGACTAAACTTAGTCTTAAAAGATGAATTAATTACTGCTTTAAGACTTAATTTAGTATTCAACTTCAATGAGGGAACTGTCCTTAATTGATACCACCATCTACCCCACTCCCTCCCACATTATCACACCTTATTTACACCAGGCCACAATTGTTACTGTCCCAGCTTCTTGTTCTTAACTCGGCTCAAGGCACCCCCCCCAAAAAAAAACTATTAGGCACCTGTGTCTGTGTGCTGCTGTACTGTGCAATTGCCTTTTCTTAGTGCCCAGAACTACCAAAATCTGAATGCACCCACTCAGACCCAGAACAAACGCTCCCACCCCAGCCTGGCAGCAGCCCAACCAGCTGCTGTACAACTGCAACACATACTTTTTTTGTTCAGTCAGTCAAGTTGACTCCCGACGTTCCTTGTTGTTCAGGCTGAACTGAAGAAGATGCAGGACTCCTCTAACGCATTCACAGGCTGCACCAGTGCAGCCAACAGCAAGCCAGCAGTAACTCTCCATCCCCAAGTAGGCCCTGATCAGTCCTCCAGTTCCTTCTCCATCCTCTCTCCTCTGTCACGCACCTCTGAGCCAGCTGAGTCCGACTCCCACTCTAATGACACTGGCATCAACAGACCTCACCACCACGGTCCCACTGACTCCACCCAGGCCCCCAATGATTGTCTGATCGAAAATCAACCTCAAGCCAAGTCTTAAGAGGTTTATCTAAGGCAAGCCAGTGCCCAACGGCTGGAAGCGCAGTTCCTTGAATTTATTTTCGTCCCCTTTGCGGTGTTGGATCTGGTTGGGTTGAGATCTGGAGTCAGGGATGGACTGACAACTAAAATGAACAACTACAAGCAACTCACTCACAGAGCCACAGGCAGGCAAGGCAGCTCGACTCAAGTCACAGCAGCAGGCCACTTCTCATTCTCTCCTACTCACTTTCATGTCCCGTGGTGAGTCAGGTTGTCTCGTGCATGCGTGCAAAAGCTCACAGCCACTATGGATCTTGGGACAGTGTTTTCTTTTAAATAGTGTAGGGGGGAGCAACCACAAAATATGGGACAATAGGAGTCCCATATAAATAGCAAACAGGACAGGAAGTTTTACCAGTTGGAATAGTGAATCAAGATTAGCTGGCCCAAAGGTTTTTTTTTTAATTGTTTATTCTTCTGTTTCTATGTATTTAATGTATTGTTTATGTGTATGGCATTCATAGGAGGCAGTACGGCACAATGGTTTAAGGCTCTGCACTGCAGACCTGGAAATCAGGGTTTGAATCCCTAAGCCCCCACAAGCATACTGTGTGACCCTAAGCAAGTCACTTACAGTAACTTCCTTTTGCTCCCAGGTAGCACCTGGAAGTAAGCTTCAGCTTAGTGTGCTGCTCCTGGTTAAACAATTTTCCCATTCAACTTGTATGACCTGTTTAATTTTGTATAATTGTATTTTCCACTACTGTCTCCCCAAGGACGCACTGGGAGATGAGCAACTTGTTTGTTTAGTGTGTCTTTCCTGGTGAAACTTTTCAATAAAGAAATAAAATAAATAAATGTATTCAGAAATAAGCACCAGGGGGCCAGTTAGGTTAAGTAAAACCCAGAATATAAAGTGAAAGTGTCCAGGGTGATAAAGGTGGTTATAGCTAAGTGGCAAACAGTAGCCAAGCTAGTGTTGTGAAATTGTAGAATTTACTGATTTAAAGTGCTCTTGGGTATCAGTTTCAATCAGGAGCAAAGGGAAGGGAGTGGACCAGGCAGTTACCCACATGACCAGCATACTTGCCACAGCCCTAGCCTGTTATCCACCCCAGCAGTAGTTACCACAGCCCTAGCAAAGGGCTAATAACCTGAGTAACTGATCCAGAGACCCCCTATAATCCTAGCCTGGCTACTGGAGGCAACTTGGCTACTAGGCACCTCTATCACCCTGGGGCGTGCTGACTTTGTAATCTGCAGCTAAAAAACCCTCTGGGACAGCAAGCAATTCACTAGCTCACCTAGCTAGCTGGGGCTTTACTCTACCATTGCTCCTTCTAGCATACTGTTTACTATCTAATTCAGGGCCTGCCTGCCCTCTGCGCCATCTCCGATAGCTACTTAATTTGAATGCTGCCCATCCCTGTGCTCCATTTAGGAGTGTGAGCTAAATAAATTTATGTAATTTTGAATAAATCCACCAACTCACCATATGCTCCCTCCCTTCCTGTACCAATTTTAAATACATTTGAATAGATCCACCCTTGGCAGTCCCTTGCCCAGACCACACTAACATCCACGGCTGTCCTTTACTGTATTGCACTCACTGTGTGAAAAGAAACATCTTTTTTTTTATTTCAGTATTAGTTTAGGTGGACAGTGCCTGCTTTATAGCACTGTCACTGACCTACTGCCCCAAACCGGGGAGAAGTTGAGGAGACAGGAGGTGGGTTAAGTGTACACTGGATGCCCTGCTGGCTGCAGCAGGTGGGAGGTCTTCCCTTGATGGGTAGCTGGCTCTCCTGATGCTCGTTCATCTAATGATGCTTTCCCGCTTGTGGGAGCCACTGCCAAGGGACTGGCATTTACTTTTTCTTTACAAAAAAAAAAAAATAACAGCAGACTAGACTAAACAGAACCCACACTGCTGCTGCCAGCTGCAGATCCTGGGGACCACCACAACTATTTGACCACTGACACTGCTGGGATGAAACTGACACAGGGATGAGAGAAGGACTGCAGGTATTAATCTTTTGCTCTTTAAGTTACTTCCCTGTGTCCCCTCTCCCTTCTGCCGCACTTTCTTCATGTTTTTGTTTTCTTCTGGGTATATAAAATACATTTGAACACCATAACATAAACAGTAAACTACACTCGGATAATTGTTTTTTATACTTAAAACTGAAACATGGTGGAAGTTCATTAAGGTTCAGATTTATAAAACGAAAACCTGAAGGCACGTGGTGGAAGTTCAGTATGCATATTTTACTATTTTATAATGGTTGGAAAAGTTATACATGTTTTGAGTGCCAGGCAACAAAAAGTCTTTTTTTCAGCATAAAGATCAGTTTATATATGATTGTACTTTATTACTTAATGTATGTTAATTCATGTTCAATGTTCTGTTTGTATTTCTCAACTAGACCTCAGTGTGAATGAGCTCATGGAGCCTTTTCATGGTAAATAAATGGAATTTAATTGAATGGACTGTGTATGCTGATATTCAAGTAGCCCTTAAATAGTACACAGCTGGGTACCACGTCGGCTCCTACGTTTAAAAATTCCGTGGGAAAGTGCAACCAGATTGCAGAGACAGTGCAGTGCTAAAGAAGTGTAATAAAAATGATAAAGTGTTGCCAGTACTACTGCAGTGTGCAGCAAAAATTAGTGAAGGAAATACAGTGCTAAAGAAGTGTGCATGAAAATCTAATAATTATTTGCAGTGCTCTTACAGTCTGCATCAAAACATAAGAAAGACTGAGCAGTGGTACAACAGTGCAGCAGAAAGTCAGTGCAGTGTATTAACAGTGCGCTGACGAAAAGCAGTGCTTTGTCAGTCTGGACTGATGTAACACTGAAATGAGACTCATGATGGAAGTGTGCACTCCACTTCCCTCTGGGTACACACTCAGAGTGAGGAAATCACATTGTGTTCCTGGCTGTGAGCTCCAAAAACAGCCTCTGATTGGCCAGCGAAGCTCTCTGAGATTTTGAAATCTCACCCACCGAACAGTATGTCTCAAATAGCGGCCGAATAGTGAACTATTCGGGATGTCCATCGGAATATTCGGCAAACCTACTATTCATGGTATTCAGAAAATACTATTTGGACCATGTACAGCCCTACTATAAACGAAGGGGACAGGGGAATACACATTCTATTCAAATCCCCACAAAACCTGGTCTAGACTGGATTATATTTTTATCTAGAGAGGGATGCATGCTTGAGTGCAAAGAGTTTTGCATAGCCCAATCATTATATCTGACTACTCCATGGTGCAGTTGAACATTAACCTGGGAAGGGAAGACCGAGGGTGGGGGTCATGGAAGTTCCCAACATACTTATGTAAAGAAGATTTTAAGAAGTTCCTGCACAACCACTGGAAATTGTATTAGGACAACAATAAGAACTCAGTAGACTCAAAGGGGGTACTATGGGAGGTAGGAAAGCCCTCCATGAGAGGGGTAATCATATGATACACGGCTAGAATGAAGAGAGAATAGGGGGAAAAATCGATACATTAAAGGAAAAAATCAAAGACTTAGAAACGTCTGGTACTGGAGAATGGTAGAGAAATCAATAGGAGGCAGCTAGAGGTGGCCAGAGAAGCAGTGAATGACTGCCTCACAGGGGAAGCCTGGAAAAAAAATTGCTTTTTGCTAAACAGAGGATCTATGAATGGGGTAATAAGCCAGGCCCCTGCTGGTTAAATTAATGAAAGGGGGTAGAGCACCACAGAAGATAATAGCCATCAGAAAGCTGGGAGGGAGAGTTACCCATGACAAGGTAGAAATCAGAGAAGCATTACAAAACTTTTATGCTAAGCTGTATAAGGCAGAATGTGAAGGCACTGAAGCAACAGCAAGAGAGTTCCTAGATGGGATACACATACCCATTCTGAATGAGGCTCAACCTGAAATGCTGGGGGCTCCCTTTAGGATAGAAGAAGTGAAAAAAGCCATAATGGGCCTTAGTTCTGGGAAGGTGAGAGGTCCGGACGGATATGTGGCGGAATATTATAAAGAAATGAAGGCGAAATTAGCAGAGCCACTGAGGGACTTAATGGAAGAGGCGAGGGGAGAGGTGGCTGCCCAAAACTTGCCTAGCAGCCAATATCTGTGTTTTGTTGAAACAGGAAAAGGATAGTTTGGAGTGTTCATCCTATAGGCCCATTTCCTTGTTAAATTATGATTATAAAATAATGGCTAAGGTGCTTGACACCAGATTAGAGGGCATTCTACCACAAACTGTGCATCCAGATCAAACGGGTTTTGTGCAGGGAAGGATGTCATACTACAATATGAGAAGATTGATAAATGTAATATGGTGGGGAACTCGGCACCCTGGGCAGGCCCGTGTTCTGTCCATGGATGCCGAGAAGGCCTTCGATAGAATAGAATGGCCATTTCTTTTTTAAACACTATGCAGATTTGGGTTGGGGGAGGGATTTGTGGATCTGGTGCAGATGCTATATAGAGAACCAAGGGCCCGGGGTGCTAGTTAATGGGGTGCCATTTGCAGAACTTAGGTTGTACAGGGGAACAAGGCAGGGTTGCCCTCCCCCTTCTGTTCGCCTCAGCAATTGAGCCCTTGCCTATTAAAATCAGAGAGAGTCATGGTATTTGGGGAATACTGGGAACAAGTGGAAGACAACATACACTTACCATGTATGCAGATAACCTTCTCATGCATGCCACATGGACAGCAGAGTCTGTGCCTGCCTTCTTATCCATTATAGGGAATTTTGCTAGTTTCTCAGGTTACAAACTAAACCTACAGAAGTCAGAGATACTATTCCTAGATGGCGGGGGAGGGAGAATGGGACACATGGGGGTTTAAAAAGGGTTGACCAATTTTTTACATACCTAGGAATCAAAATTGGAAGAGACCTGGAGAGCCTATATAAATTAAATTATGCACCCCTGTTTAAACAATAATGTCAGACCTGAGCAGATGGAGGGAACTCCCATATCATGGACAGGCAGAATTAACACACTGAAAATGAATGTACTCCCAACAATTCTATATGCCATGCAGATTGTCCCAATGAGTCCTACAGATAAGGACTTCAAACTGCTGGACAGGGCATTTGGAGGCTTTTTATGGAGGGGAAGGAGACCCCGTATGGCCTTACATAAACTTAAGGCATCCAAGGGGGGGGGGTGCTGTATTTCCCTGATCTAAGGGGGTACTATCTAGCAGTGCAATACTGGTATGTACAATGCTGGGTCAACAAAGGGGTAGCGGCCATATGGGTGGAGTTGGAGCAGGGGGAGACTCTAGCCTGGCTAATGGCATACTTGACAAGGGACAGAGATAGGGCATATAGATCAATACAGGATCCGAATCCACTGGTTGAGGCAGTCCTAACAGCCTGGAGGAGCATCAAGAAAAGATGCAAGGTAGAGGGGAATAGTACTACCCTCATACCAGCTGCACATAACCCAGAGTTCCTACCAGGGTTGGGGGACCTGGGCTTTGCCGCATGGGAAGAGAGGGGAGTGAGATGCCTAAGGGATCTGTATGGGAAAGAGGAAATGCTTCCCTTTGAGGCGATTTGTGGAAGCCTTGATCTTCCAAATTCGCATCTGTTCAAATTCCTGCAGGTAAGGCATTTTGGGGAGAAAGTAGTTGGAAGGCCAAAGAGAAGCTTCCCAATAGACAGGATAGAAAGGGAGATACTAGGGGCCACACAAGAGAGAGGTCTAATAGGAAGGGCGGCAATGATAGATAGGGACACCTTTCAAGATGGCACAAGAATGGTAAGAGATAAATGGGAGGAGGATCTAGGGGTACCTATCACTGAGGATAACTGGGCACTTATGGTAGGCTCACATATGGGACTTCTAATATGCAATCGGTTTAAGGAAGCTCAATATAAATTTCTGCACAGGCTGTTTTACCCGCCCAGCAGGGTGCATACCTTTCACCCTGCGATTTCCCCAAATTGTGGCAGGTGCAAAACAGAGAGGGGAACTTAGTTCCACTCCTTCTGGGGATGCAAAATATTACATGAATACTGGGCAGAGGTGGCCTCCAACCTCGAGAGTATAGGGGGGGTGAGAATGGGGGTATCTCCAATGTCCCTTCTCTTCGGGGTTGAATGTGATGGGGGGGGGAATGAACCTTGCATACTAGGAAGATTAGAATAATGCTAGTGACAGCTAGACAGATCATCCTTAACACACGGGTGTTGTGTGTGAAACCCACTGTTCATATGTGGAAATACTGCTACTGGCCAATTTGGCCTTGAAAGATTAACGTATGCCCTAAAGGGCAGGATAGAGAGATTTGAGAGTGATTGGGGTCCGCTCCTGGCCTCGATGATACCAATAGAAACCAGTGCCCTGTGCCAAGGCCCAGTATGATACAATGTACCCAACAAGATAATTAATTGAATAGTTTATAAAGTTGAAAGGAAATACACATACCTCATGCAAAGTACACTATGAAACTGATAACAGAAGTCATATTTATTAATTGCAGAATGCACTTGAAGTTTGTTTTCCGCTACTTTTCTCTTCTCTTTTTCCTTCTTCTCATCTTATTCTTCTGTATGTAACCAACTGAATGTTTGTAAGACTAATGGAATGTTTTAATGTTAGCATGAAATTAGGAGAATAATAGAAAGGGACAGTATAACACCTAGCTAGGGTAACTATGCCAAGTACTTATGCTGGAACAAAGGAACTGTAATATGCTAACACCAAATTAGGAATGTATTGTGCTGTTGTTTTTATTATGAAAATTCAATAAAAAATGTTGAACAAAAAAAAATATATATATATTTTTGATCAAGCTCGAGCTATAATATTATAACAACTGGTCACCCCCAATCTCAACCCATTTTTGATACCTGTAAAACGTCGTATCAACCCATGAGTTGATAACAGCTTTTTACTGTCTCAAACCAGCTTGTCTCTAGCAGGCTAGCCCAACACTCTGAGGCTCCATGAGATGGCTTTGCAACAGAAAAGACTCACCGTTCAAAACAGTTCACATTTCCGACCGCAATGTACCTGCAAAGTAACAGGCTTGACATTCACTTTGCACCAGTTATTATAAAAAAATTAAACATATGAAGGTGTGTGATCTGCAATTATTTTACACACCCTCGATGTGTGATAATATATAAATCTCTCGAGCTGCGCTCTCAAGGTTCATACATTATCATCATGGGTGGGAGGACCTGAAAAGATCCTTTGCCTTATTATCAGGATCAAAATCCAGGCCAAAGTCCTGAAAAGTTTTGATTAGTTCTGATTCGAATCAGAACCTTTTGTAAAATGTGATGAAAACTGCAAATCTGCTGTATAATTGCATAAAACAACACTGAGATTTGTGACACACACATAGAATTGTAATCAGCATTTCAGGATATGAAAACTGTGAGTTTATAGCACTGATGCGCTGGTCAATTGAATATGGCAGTCATGCAGTTGACCTCTGTCTGTTTCCCGTCTCAGAGCCAGTAGTACTAATGCTGCAATTGTAAACTGACCTGTCTGGCCTCAGAGGAGGAATCATATTCCCATTTAATAGTTTACACTATACAATGGACGTATCATAGAAACATAGAATTTGCCAACATTTTTACAAATACAATTTGAGGACCGCTTGGCCCACCCAGTCTGCCCATTTCCCTACCCACTGGATAAGCTACAGATTTTAGTTAACCAACCGCCTACTTCCTCCTAATGGATATCAGTTTGTTATTGTTGCACTAGTTCCTTCTCTGCTCCACTGAGAGTCATGCAGTCATTTTCTATGGCATGGGGTCCCCTCCACCCACCCACCCAAACTGATGACACATTTACGGGACCCCTACCCAAAAAATAACTGCATCTCCTTAGGAGTCCAGAGACCTAGCTACTGTGGTGGAAGGGGAGTGTGACTGTGAGGTCGAGCCTGTACCAAGTGGGAAGAGACCTACATTCAGGCAATCCAGAAATGCAAAAATTATACAAGTCCATTAGTACATGCTGAGAAAAGTGTGCCATCATGTTCAGGCAATCCAAAAATTAGGACATACTGGAAACATTGTGCCATCAGGTTACTGGAAGAGTGGTCGGAAAAATAGCAGCTGAAATTCAATGCCAGGAAATGCAAAGTGATGCACTTGGGGAGGAGGAATCCAAATACCACATATACACTGGGGGGGGGGGGATGCAACAACTGGGCAGGAGAAGGATCTAGGGATTATAATCGAAAATGACCTTAAGGTGGGGACCCAGTGCAGCAAAGCAGCGAGCAAGGCTAACAGGATGCTGGTATGCATAGGGAGAGGGATAACCAGCAGAAGGAGGGAGGTGCTGATGACATTTTACAGTTCCATGGTGAGGCCACACCTGGAGTATGGGGTACAGTTCTGGAGGCCCCATCTAAGAAAGGACATAGATGGCATGGAAAGGGTGCAGAGAAGGGTCACTAAAATGTTGCATGTGCTAAGAGTGCTAAGAGGGATGACATATGAGGAGAGGTTGAGGAAACTGGATTTGCATCCTCTGGAGATAAGAAGGGAAAGAGGGGACATGACTGAAACATTCAAGCATGTGAAGGGGATTAATAAAGTAGGGAAGAGCTTATTTACAGGAAAGGTAGATATACAAACTAGGGGGCATGGACTGAAGATGGGAGGGAAGGTTTAGGAGAAATGTTAGGAAGTATTACTTCACAGAGACAGTGGCTGAGCCCTGGAACAGACTGCTGGAGGCGGTGGTGAGTGCCAGTACAGTAGAGGGATTCAAGAGGTCCTGGGACAAACACAGAGGGTTATCAAGGGGAGGATGAGGGGAATCTTGGGTGGGGGAGTGACAGGTAGAAGGAGGGAATGGGCAGACACGATGGGCCAGGAAGGCCCTTTTCTGCTGTCACATGTTTATGAATCTATGAATCAGTCTCAACTTCAGGCAGTCCAAACATTACACAAGTCCATTAGTACATACTGCGAAAAGTGTGCCGTCAGGGGTCATGCGATCCAAAAATTATATAAGTCCACTAGGACATGCTGTGAAAAGTGTGCCATCAGGTTCAGGCAGTTCAAAAATTACACAAGTCTATTAGGACATACTGCAAAAAGTGTTCCATTAGGTTCAGGCAGCCCAAAAATTAGCTAAGTCTGTAAGAACATGTTTAAAACATTGTGCCATCAGGTACAAAAATTATATAGCCCAACTTGAGTACTGATTTATTATTCTGGAAAAACTGTGATCTTTCTACTCTTCCAAGTAGCCATCTTTGAGGTCACTGTGAAATGTATTTGATGCCTCCAGGTCATAGGTGTAACCAGTCAATGGAAGGTTTACTTTTAAGAATGTTAACTTCTCAACATTTTCTGGTAGTAGCCTAGATCAGGTATCTGTTACCACATTTCCTGCACAGCTAAAGAGTTGCTCTGAAAATACACTGGTTGGGGGACAGACCATGTACTTCAAGGCTACCTGCACAAGTGCAGGCCATACAGGCTTCTTGCTTTGCCAATATTTAATGGGATATTCATTCCATTTGATGCCTTTTTCTGCTAAATAACAGTCAACCATGGCCTGGGCAGAAGCAATGACAAATGGAGAAGGAAGGGCTCATTTTTCAAGGACGACAGCATCCAAATGACCCCAAAGATGACTGCTGGATGTAGCACGAATGGCAGCAGCTGACTGTTTTGTAGTCTGACTGAGAAGGGAGAGCTGTGAAGGTGCAGAGGGAATGGATGAGGGGGCTCCATCTGTTCACATGTTTGTTTTCTTCAAAAGCAAATCTACTTCTTGAATGATTTTCTCTCTGCAGTTTTGGAACACATTTGGGTCATACTGTGAGGGGTGTTTCATCTTGTACCATGGGTCTAGTACTGTTACAATAATGCAATGTTCTGCCATGAGCATTTCACCGAGTTTCTCATCATCTCTGACTTTTTTAATCATTCTATGTGTTATGTCTTTTTTTATTCTGGGTGGCAAGTCACTTTCAGTTGCACTAGACTCTCCCATCTGAAACTGTCTTCGTGTACCTTTCAACTCATCCCTCATTGCATTCAGTTGAAATCTAAGAATCTTGATCAATGGGATGATTTGGCTGAGTGTAGCACTGTTGGAACTCACTTCCCTAGTAATTTCCTCAAAGGGTTGCAGTATCTTGATGAGAAGTTCTAAAACAGCCTACTGCTGAGAATTCATGTACATATCAGCATCCCCTATGCTGTTCTCTAATGTATACTGTCTTACAGCCTTTTTTTGCTCCAGCAGTCATTGGAACATGTAAAAGGTAGAATCCCACCTTGTTGCAACATCCTGGATGAATGTATTAGGAGACGGTCTGTGTTCTTTTTTTTGTATTGCCCAAAGATGTTGGCATGCTTTGCAGGAGTGGCTGAAATGTGTGCATATTTTTTTAGCCACACACGTGACAGCCTTTATGTCTCTGTCCCCTTCGATAAATGCATGCACAATTAAATTTAGGTGTAACCCCTCACCCCTGCCTTTCTACTAAAATGACAGGTGGCATGCTGTTGGCGTTGGCAGCAATACCTGGTGGGGACCTGGGTTCGGGGAGGATGAGGTTACCTGGCACAAGGGACCTAGGTTTGGCTACTCTGCACAGGGGCACCCAAGTAAATCCAACTACAGGAAGCAATAACTGTAATGTCCAGAACCAGGGTTGGGATTTTTCAGTGTGGCTTTTTCATAAACTAGCTGAACATGACAAAGCATAGATGGTCCCCCAAAGAGCTACGTTCACTGTATATGCAGATCAGAGACTACAAGGTGGTCCACTTGAAGAATGAACCCATTTCTACTGTGGTCTGGCTCTGGACCCACCAGGCAGTCAGCCTGGACTTGCATGCGCTTTGGATACACAGCCCAACTGGCCCGGCTCCCGTGCCAGCCACTTGACTGATGGTCCATTTGAAGAATGAACCCAACTTTACTTGGAGTGACTCCCATCAAACAAGGAGTATATTTCCCAAACTGTGGCTCCCCACACCACTTAGAGTCTGCGACTCCTAGAGAGATTTAATTTCTTACTTCCTTCAGACTCCCATCAAACAAGGAGACTCCCATCAAACAAGGAGTATATTTTCCCATCCTGTGGCTCCCCACACCACTTAGAGTCTGTCACTCCTAGAGAGATTTTCCAATTTGCGACCCACGTCTGGGTACCTACCTCATCACTGGCCAGGCGCATGAGGCAAGTAGCAATCACAGAAGAAACCCGTGGAGGTGGACCTGGTTACTAAAGATGGGGGGTGTTCCCACCTCCAGCTCCCACAGCCCATACCCGCCATTTCTCTGGACAAACAGAAACTTAAACTTTGAAATGTAGATTAAATGGTGGATGACCGAGCACCCCTCTACAACAGTACTTGAAATCCATTCAGACTTTAAACTTTAAACTACTCCATTTGTTTGTCCTAGTACAATAGGCCTCCCAAATAGTAGTTCACATCCCAGCTTTTTCTTCATATTTTCCAAACTGAAGAAAACATATTGTTTACCCTCTCAAATAGAGCACAACACTCACCCTTTCGTTGCAGGTGCCCCACAGGCGAAGTACCACTTTTCACTGTTATACCAGAACAGAAACTGTAAACAGGCAGCTTTCTTCTGTAGTGGAAAATTAGGGGATTGCCCCTGGAATCCACAGAGGGATTTCTCTTCCACCCCCCCCCCCGAGGGGCACTGAGACCTGGACAGCGGTCTCCACCACTTAATACTGGACTCTAACTTTCTCCCAAGGAGGTAAACAGAAAAACACTTCCTTCTACTTGTAAACAAAGCAGTAGACTTCCTTCTTGCTTTAAGACAAACAGAAGACTCACTTTGAAAAACCCCAAGGTTCTAACTCACTCCCTGTGCTGCAGATTCCAATGTGGCTTTTGCAGCTGCGACAGTTCTATGGTGATGTCATCTCTCAGTCTCAGCTGTGACTGAGACAGAGTGAGACAGTGTGAAACCCATTTAACTGGAGTTTCACAAGCTGCCTTCCCTGCCTACCACTAGGTCTTACTAGGATTCTAGTAACCCTGGGTAACAAGGGGGTTACACTCGCCCTTGACCAGGAAAATGACTGTCCCCAGTCATTATGCACCCGACCTTAGGCCATCCCACCCTATGTGCTACCTGCGGAGGGGGGTGATCAGGCCCCCTCCTACCATGTGCAAGCACAGGCAGGCAACACTAAGGGCCTAGAGGCCATAGCTGACATGTCAGCCTCTACACTATCCACTTACTATGGACACCTAGTGGCTCTGGTAGAACCATCCAGAGCATAGCCCTGATAGATCAGCACTGCGGTCCCTACTGCAGGTCAGGGCCACAGCCTGTCCATCCCCCCAACCCTCTAGGGAAAACCTATCTGCCTCTAACATAATATCCCAACAAAAACAAAACCCGGGGACCTCCCCGACCTTGGGCAACCTGCAACTACACCATTAAAATACCAATTAATACTTCCTCCCTACCCCCACAACCACACCTGTGGAAGGAAAAGGGTTAATACAGTAACAACCATAACAATAACAACACAGTACTTTAAATTCTACACAATAAAGCACTGACGAGGAACTCCGATGAGCCCCTCCTCCTCTTCTTGTCTTCTCTTCTGTCTTCCCAGGAACACCTGTAAGAAAAAGACAAAATAAAACACACTCCTAATCTGCATACACAGTCTACCTAACAACCCCTACCATACAAAAAAAACACTGAACAATCCCAAAAAGATTTTTTTAGAAAAAGGTAGAAAACACAGTATTTACATTAGAGTACAATAATGACATTATTTACAATACACATTTGGGGGAGTCCCAACTAGTGACCACAAGGCCCGAAGGCTAGTCTAATAAAGAGTCTCTCCTGGGCCAGAGCCCCGTGAAACACAGTTCTAAAAGGCCAAAGTCCCGAAGGGGAGAGTCTTTGCGGACAGTTCACACATTTTTGAAGTCTGTAGTGTAGGGTGTGTACTGCAATGTCATAAAGATAGAAAAAGTGTTTCGGACTTACCAGCCATTTGTAGTATACGAACTGCACCAACCTTGTCCCTGCCAAAGACTCTCCCTGGCAGCATTTCTTCTGATACAGCTGGGCGGACATCTTCTGGGAAACCACAGGAGGGCACATCTGGAAACAGCTGGGTTGATGTCATCAATGGAGAAGGAACCTTAGAACAGGAACAAAAAGAAAAACAGCTGGTCTGACGTCATCTGATTACCAGGCGATGAACAGGAAACAGCTGGGCTGGTGTCCTATCTGGATCTGAAGTCATCTGGTGGGCCAGTAGATGGTTGCTGAACAAGACAGTACATTGTAGACTGATGAATGTGGAGCACCTGAGTCCTTGGTTATTCACATTGGCGGATCAATAAGGGCACTTCACAGTCTGATGTGGCAGTATTGACTACCACTGCTCGGCTCTCCATTTTGTAGGCAGGGGCTTAATTACTGGGAGGTCCTTGCACTGAGGCCAATAGTACCGGGGGTCAGGGGCTTGAATTATTACCCTGTCTGGGCGCACATAACTCACACAGAGGGAGACTTCACGTCCCTCTCCGTCCACTATTCTCACTCTGTCCATAAACAGTGTCCTGCCTCTCTTCCACTGTGTATACTTTTCGTGGAACAGTCTATTCTTTACATGCTGGTTGGCCCCAGGATGCACGTTTCATTGCTTCATCCCAGATCCAGGATTTCTTGCAGTCCTCAATCTCCTCCCAGACTCTCTGAGGAAAGGTAGAAAAGGCCATACCATAGATTTCATTGGCCTTTCTACGAACCAGTCTCTCCTCTTTACTTGCTTTGGTCAATCTAAGACCGCTGGCCTGGCTTGGGGGTGGACAGTCCTGGTTCTGCCAGCTTCGCATTCTCAAAGAAATTAAAAACGGATCCCTGACATCTTATTCTTGTGAAGCCAGGGCAGTGGCATCACCACCTTCTTCAACACATTCTTCCGAGGCAAGATCTTGAGGCTGTGTACCCATTCCTTTCTCACAAGGCCACATAGGTTCCCCCTCATCTTCCTCTTCACTGAGGATCTGAGCCCAGGAGTGAGCAGTCGTCCTCATTCCTGAGACTATCCACTCATCACTAGGAGCGGAGGTCGACACCTCCCATTCAAAGGCCTCCCACATCTCATCTTCACCCGCGAGACTTGGGCTAGGCCCCCACCAGGGGTCTATTGATGCTTTATCCAAACTTTCTTTCTGAGATCCAGCATCCAAAACTTCAATTTCAGGTTCAGTCTCTAACTCTGTACCCTCTAGCTTTGTGCCACACTCCCCCAAGGGACCTTCTACCACAGGCTCCGCCTGATGCTGTGTGCAGCCAACTGCAGATTCCTGAATTTTTGTCCATGTGGGAGCCAAACGAATTGGAGGCGCTTTATACAAGCCATATTTTTGTAGACATCCAGCACAGTGAGGAATCATAAAGACATCCCTTCTAGCACTCAAGCATATTGGGCATACACACACTGGATAATTAGGAATTGCCACATCAGGAGGGAGTTGCCCTCCATAGCACCACTTTTCAATATCTCTCAGTCTATTTACTGCTGCTGTTACTGCAACCCGGGCATGATCCAGGTAACGAGCTGGTCCTGAGGCCATAACTGCAGAAAAATAAACAAAGTTCACTGTAACTGAAAGTCCCACTTTAATGAACACACTCTGTAGCTTTAAAATGGCTCCTCTGCTGCTGTGTTTACTTTACTACCCCACTCTGTAATGGCGGCAGCAGCACTCCTGTGCATCAACATTTAGACTCTGGGTCAAGCCACTGCACACCCGATTTACATCAGCTACTGATAACTTTTACTCAAACTGCACAACTTGCTTTCATCTGGCTTTTCACACATTTACAGGATTTTCCTTGGACTTTTCACATGCTGGCAACATTCATTTTGTTCACAGTCCCTTAAAAACTTCAGGTTTCAGCTCAGGATTGCCTGCTTCTACTAGTGTTGCGCTTTTTTACAACCCACAGTCTCTCTCTGGCTGCAAACTTTAAACTGAGGCTACTTTCACTTCCGTGCACACATTTAATGGCTTTACAGACTTGCACTTGCTGGCAGGACATGACACAGTCGCTACTTGCAAAGCGACTATACTGCTGCACACACATTTTATATGGCATTACTGAAAATCACTGATTGAGCAGTTTTAAATTGTTTACTCACTGTTATTTGTAGCAACTTGCTGCGATGGGAGTAAAACGGCCTGCAACCAGATTTTAGAAGGCCTCGAATGCAAACGGGCGGGCAGTCTCCTCGATCGTCGTTTTAACCACAAAATCCACTAATTCCATGATCGATTTGTGGGTTGAGCCCGATTTTAAACTAAAAAGTCACTTTCTGAACTGTTTCATGATGCTTTGAATCCTCGCGACGCTTCTCCACTGCCAGTACACGCACTACTCTCTGTCTCCCTCTCAAATGCTGAGGCAGTCTCAGAAGAGCTGGCTGAGGGGCGGGACCAATGGCAAACTGACCAACCACATGACGCCATGCAAATGAGCCTCTTCTTCCTCGCGAGGGCTCCTCTCCTCACGGCGATCATCGAGCAGGCAAATTTAAACTGTAAAATGCACTTTTTTTTTTCAACTGACTCCACGGCGGGAGCCCATTTCAACCATGTAACATTGCCATTAACTCTGCAGTCTCTTTACACAGAAAGCATTTCCAACATCCAGGGCATAATTTCTCTGTTGCTACTCCTAGTTTTCCATACTTTCCTTCACAGAATTCACTTTAAAAGCATTTCAAACGTCCAGGGCATAATTTCTCTGTTGCTACCCCTAAGTTTTCCATACTTTTCCTCACAGAATTCATGTTAAAAGCTGACAAAAACGCTGTAAACAATTTTGATGCAGGACAAGGGCACACTCTTTGGCTTTACAGCTCCTTGGTAAACAGTTGGCATTTTTTAAACAGCAGCACAAGATTCACAGCACACAGCAACACACTAGGGAAATTGCTTCAGCTTTTTGGGCTACCCACTGCCAGATAGCCAAAATGCTAGCCTACTTGCCCAAGCACCTTCCTTCCCGAACAAATCCAAAGTGGTGCCTCCATTTTTGTAACCCCTCACCCCTGCCTTTCTACTAAAATGACAGGTGGCATGCTGTTGGCGTTGGCAGCAATACCTGGTGGGGACCTGGGTTCGGAGAGGATGAGGTTACCTGGCACAAGGGACCTAGGTTTGGCTACTCTGCACAGGGGCATCCCAAGTAAATCCAACTACAGGAAGCAATAACTGTAATGTCCAGAACCAGGATTGGGATTTTTCAGTGTGGCTTTATTCATAAACTAGCTGAACATGACAAAGCATAGATGGTCCCCCAAAGGGCTACGTTCACTGTATATGCAGATCAGAGACTACAAGGCGGTCCACTTGAAGAATGAACCCATTTCTACTGTGGTCTGGCTCTGGACCCACCAGGCAGTCAGCCCGGACTTGCATGTGCTTTGGATACACAGCCCGACTAGCCTGGCTCCCCTGCCGGCCACTTGACTGACGGTCCATTTGAAGAATGAACCCAGCTTTACTTGGAGTGACTCCCATCAAACAAGGAGTATATTTCCCAAACTGTGGCTCCCCACACCACTTAGAGTCTGTGACTCCTAGAGAGATTTTCCAATTTGCGACCCACGTCTGGGTACCTACCTCATCACTGGCCAGGCGCATGAGGCAAGTAGCAATCACAGTAGAAATCCATAGAGGTGGACCTGGTTACTAAAGATGGGGGGTGTTCCCACCTCCAGCTCCCACAGCCCATACCCGGCCATTTCTCTGGACAAACAGAAACTTTGAAATGTAGATTAAACGGTGGATGACCTGAAGCACCCCCTCTACAACAGTACTTGAAATCCATTCAGACTTTAAACTTTAAACTACTCCATTTGTTTGTCCTAGTACAATAGGCCTCCCAAATAGTAGTTCACATCCCAGCTTTTTCTTCATATTTTCCAAACTAAAGAAAACATATTGTTTGCCCTCTCAAATAGAGCACCACACTCACCCTTTCGTTGCAGGTGCCCCACAGGTGAAGTACCACTTCTTTCACTGTTATACCAGAACAGAAACTGTAAACAGGCAGCTTTCTTCTGTAGTGGAAAATTAGGGGATTGCCCCTGGAATCCACAGAGGGACTTCTCTTCCACCCCCCCCGGAGGGAGGGGGCACTGAGACCTGGACAGCGGTCTCCACCACTTAATACTGGACTCTAACTTTCTCCCAAGGAGGTAAACAGAAAAACACTTCCTTCTACTTGTAAACGAAACAGTAGACTTCCTTCTTGCTTTAAGACAAACAGAAGACTCACTTTGAAAACCCCCAAGGTTCTAACTCACTCCCTGTGCTGCAGATTCCAATGTGGCTTATGCAGCTGTGACAGTTCTATGGTGATGTCATCTCTCAGTCTCAGCTGTGACTGAGACAGAGTGAGACAGTGTGAAACCCATTTAACTGGAGTTTCACAAGCTGCCTTCCCTGCCTACCACTAGGTCTTACTGGGATTCTAGTAACCCCGGGTAACAAGGGGGTTACATAGATAGTATGAAAAACATCGAATGTGGACAAAGCCCCCATCAGACAATGCTTTGCTTATGTTTGAACCATCATCAGCTGCAATAAAACCTACAGAAAGCCCTTGTGATGTAAGCCAGTACTGTATCTCTCTCTCTCTATTGAGCTCATCCAGGATGTTGGAAGCTGTGTGATCCTGCAGGATATGCTGGATGTGAAGGGAAGCCAGTTTCTGAGGGGAACTGTCAGTGTCATGACAGGGAGTAAATGATACCCAATGTGCAGTCAGAGGCAGAAATGGTTCTGACTGCCAGCTTGTCCATATGTCAGTAGTCAGATGGACAACCCCAGCAACTGCATCTTTTAAAGCATTTTTCAGTTTAGCACTTATTAAATCATACTCAGCCCAGCGCAGGAAGGTGGCAGCGAAAGCTAACAGGATGCTGGGGTGTATACCGAGAGGAATCTCCTCCAGAAATAGGGAGGTGATCCTGCCTCTGTACAGGTCCCTGGTCAGGCCGCACCTGGAATACTGCATGCAGTACTGGTGCCTGTTCCTGAAGGATATAAAATTGTTGGAGGGGGGTGCAACGCAGGGCAACAAAAATGATACAGGGATTGGAGGAAAAGTCCTACAAGGAGAGATTGGGAGAGTTGAACGTGCACTCCCTGGAGGAGAGATGGGACAGAGGGGATATGACTGAAACCTTTAAATGCACAAGGGAATAATCAAGGTTAACACAGAAGGGATTTTCTGGATCAGAAAGGGGAGGGATGTGAGAGAACACCAGATAAGACTGGAGGGATGAAGATTCAGGAGGGAAATCAGGAGACATTATTTCATGGAATGGGTGGTGGATAGGTGGAATATTCTGCGTGAGGAGGTGGTGGCCTGTTTTTCTGTGGGTAGCTTTAAGAGGGGGTGGGGCAGGGTAAGGGGGGGGTCATGATGAGGGAGGATGGGGTGGGGCAGCTGCAGAATAGGGGCTGCTAGCTGCACAATCGAGCAGACTCGATAGACCACAAGGCCTGCTTCTGCTGGCATGTTTGTATGTTCATATACATCTGTGGTACTACAACAGTCAAGGAATATTTCCTGAATGGAATATTGTATCGTGGTGACACATGATTCAAAAGCCTTTTAAATCCTACATGTTCCACAATTCTGTAAGGCTGTAAGTCCAGTGCTATCATTTCTGAAATTAGTTTTGTTATAGCAGTTGCCTCAGGATGAGTATGCTGGTATGTAGCTTTATGTTCAATTGTCTCTGAAACTGTGAGCTGTCTTCTAGCAGTTGAAGTTTTCAGATGGCCAACATTAGGAGTGCTGGATGATAAGGCCAAAAGGGGACTGTTTGTAGTACTTATTCTAGAAGAAGACTGAGAAAGAGTTGACAGTACAATTGAAGCAGCAGGGCTGTTGCTATCACTTGATATAACAGGTGCAGGTGTAGTCTGACTTACCTCTGCCTGCATGTTGTTGTCTTCTGTCTCTCTGACCAAAACATCGCGCCTGAGACATAATGGGTGAAATTTCTCTAAATGTCTTTTTAATGCTGAGGTACCCAAAGCACCTTTTTTGCTCCCTCTGCTGATGGACTTCTTACATATGTTTCAGAGTGCCCGTAACTCATTATTGGCAGCCAGAGAAAAGTAAGACCACACACAAGATGTCACCTTTTTTGTTTTATTACCAGGCGTACTATACTGTCCTCCTTTGTCACTTCCACTGTGTTGTTATTTCTCAACACTAGGAAGCTGCTCATCACGATCTTTTTCTGTTTCACCATTATCATCTTCCAACAGCTCCTTCAGGCCACTAACAGAACCTAAATCTGAAGGCACTGCCCCCTCATCCTGTTTCTCTTGCAGCTGCACCACACTGTTTGTGCCCAAACTGCCCATCTCATCCAAGTTCAAATCATTACATTCATCCTGCGTCTGTGCAACTGCCACCGCTACCTCATTCCGGCTTTCCATTTGTTTCTGCTTTTCTCCCTCATCTGCATCCTTCATTTCATAATCATTACTCCCATCAGAACTAGATTTCTCCTCCTCCTCCTCCTCTGTTTCATTTAAAGAGGACAGGAAATCATTTCTAACTGGCAGCTGTTTATAAGGTTCTTATTCTCAGAAATTATATGGATTCCCTAAATTATTCATATTTAACTATACGTGAATAAAAAGTGATGTGAAAAACTGTATTTTACATTGTTTTGTTTTTATGGGCAGTATTCTGTTACAGTTCTCATCATGGAACCAGTAATTTGGAGTTTTTACTATGTCATGGTTTGTGTACAGACTGCTTATTATGAGCTGTTGGCCTATTAGAACCCTGTTTAGAGCTCTGTGCTCAAACTGTGGCATAGCTAAAACTCCAAATTATTGGTTCCATGATGAGAACTGTAACAGAATGCTGTCCATAAAAACAAAACAATGTAAAATACAGTTTTTCATATCACTTTTTATTCAGGTACACTGAAATATGGATAGTTTAGGGAATGCATATCATTTCTGAGAATAAGACGTTTAGAAGTAGTTGCCAGCTGGAAATGATTTCCAGTCCTCTTTAGATCTGTACTGGTACCACGGGACACATAGGTACCATATCTTGGCTTGCCACTCCTTGTGGTGCTGATTACTCCTTTAGTCTTAATTAAGGTAGTTTTGGCCTTTCCTGTCTGTTTGGACAGCATTGTGGAATAACCACTACAGCTAAAAGATGAAGTACCAGCAACTGGTCTTTTATCTGTCAGACTGTGCAGTGTTGTTTGTGCCATACGGTACGTTTCCCCATACCTTTCCCCATTTCATCCTCCGCCTCGCCTTGTCTGGTGCACATTTGGGTTTCGCACCAGGAAGCTGGTGCTCCAGTAAAAAAGCAAGGATTATAAACACAACAACCAAGCACTCAGCACCTCACATAATTTGGACACCGGAGATTAGAGCAAAAATATCTATTTATTTAATAAAATACACCTGATGCGTTTCGGATCAACACAGACCCTTTATCAAAGGCTGAAATATTTGAAACTACACTCCATTTAAATACTAAAATCCACTGTGACGTCATACTGAAGTATAAAATTCATTAACAAAAGCACTTTGATTACTTAAACACATACATCTTGTGATACTTAAAGCACCTCCAATCCCCACCTATAGTGATCTCCAACTGAAAACAATATAATTAACAATGCCTTAATATTACACCTAGCCAAGAGCCTAAAACAAGAAAATATATAAAATATAAAAGCGAGGGGAAGAAGGGGGGGGGGGGGCGGAGAACGATAGAGAAAACAAAAACTCAGGAGAAACAAATCATATAACAAAATATGATTAACATTTTACTTGAAGTTCTTTTACACACACATCTCCTCTGAGTACAAATACATGAAGCTAGTATATTTCCAGTTAAGTTTTTTTATTGGAGCTTAAATCAAAACAGGCTTTACCTCTGTTTCTTCTTTCTTAAATAAGATTTTATATCCATACCTGAATTTAATCCAGGTTACCTATCGGCACCTAATTGCACAATCCAAAAATTCTCCCTCTGCGGTACCTGATCATTGAAATTCCCCCCTCTTGGAGATGCCAGTTTTTTCTATTGCCTGAAAACTAAAGGTGTGTTTATTATCATTGTTCTGTTGCATTTTAACTATGTGAGCCGCTCTTGCACGTGTGCAATTCCCTCGTTGTATAGCACGTATGTGTTCACCTACTCTAGTTTTTAAATTTCGAATCGTTTTACCCACATAAAATGAAAAACAAGAGCAAGTAGCGAACTAAACTGCACTGGCGGTGTCACATGTCATAAGCTGTTCCATATTATATTTCCTTGTGGTATTAACGCTAGAAAAATCTTTACTATTCTGAGTATTTTTACAATATATGCACCTTCTGCAAGTAATACAACCTTTAGATTCTTTATCAAGTCATGTGTGTGTATACTCTGGACATAAATAATGACTGTGTACCAATAAAGCCTTCAGAGTTTTTGCCCTCCTAAAGGCCATTGTGGGGGGCTGTTGTACTATATCTTTCAGCCCAGGGTAGCTTGCTAAAACAGACCAATGTTTTTTTCAAAATATGCTCTAACTTACTTGTGTGTGCTGAATAAGTTGTAACTATATTAAAGCTTTTGTCCTGCATTATCATTTCATCTCCTTCTTTATTTTGTAACAACGTTTCTCTATCTTGTTCCATCGCAAAACCCCTTGCCTGTTCTATTACAGTATTGCTGTATCCTCTCCCTTGAAATCTAGCTACCATTTCTTCCATACTGTTATTTGTTTGCACTGGGGTGCTACAATTTCACCTTGCTCTTAAAAACTGTCCCCTCAGTATATTCTGAATAGTGCGTTTCGGGTGGCAGCTAGAACAGGCAAGGGGTTTTGCAATGGAACAAAACAGAGAAACTTTGTTACAAAATAAAGAAGGAGATGAAACAATAATGCAGGACAAAAGATTTAATATAGTTACAACTTATTCAGCACACGCAAGAGAGTTAGAGCATATTTTGAAAAAAACATTGGTCTGTTTTAACAAGCGACCCTGAGCTAAAAGATATAGTACAATAGCCCCCAAGAATGGCCTTTAGGAGGGCAAAAACTCTGAAGGCTTTATTGGTACACAGTCATTATATATGTCCAGAGTATACACACACATGACTTGATAAAGAATCTAAAGGTTGTATTACTTGCAGAAGGTGCATATATTGTAAAAATACTCAAAATAGTAAAGATTTTTCTAGCGTTAATACCACAAGGAAATATAATATGGAACAGCTTATGACATGTGACAACCGCCAGTGCCGCTTATTTCGCTACTTGCTCTTGTTTTTCATTTTATGTGGGTAAAACGACTTGAAATTTAAAAACTAGAGTAGGTGAACACATACGTGCTATACAACGAGGGAATTGCACACGTGCAAGAGTGGTTCACATAGTTAAAATGCAACAGAACAATGATAATAAACACACCTTTAGTTTTCAGGCAATAGAAAAAACTGGCATCTCCAAGAGGGGGGAATTTCAATGATCAGGTACCGCAGAGGGAGAATTTTTGGATTGTGCAATTAGGTGCAGATAGGTAACCTGGATTAAATTCAGGTCTGGATGTAAAATCTTATTTAAGAAAGAAGAAACAGAAGTAAAGCCTGTTTTGATTTAAGCTCCAATAAGAAACTTAACTGGAAATATATTCATGTATTTGTACTCAGAGAAGATAAGTGTTTAAAAGAACTTCTCATATAAAACATTAATCATATTTTGTTATATGATTTGTTTCTCCTGGGTGGGATATTCAAAGCAGGTGCGCATGGCCCAACTGGGTTGTGCATGCGCAACTGCAGAAATGCACCAGAGAGTGATATTCTGTGGCAGCAACTGCACAGCGCAAGTAGCAGTGTGCCAATGTGCAATGGTAATGTATGCATGTGCAAGGGCAGGGGGCTTACCCATGAATATGCGGCACAGTGTGATATTCAACCCCCGACCAATGGCGCAAGTGAGGAGCAACCGCCAGTTGCACGGAACAGACTTGAGCCTATAAAAACTAGGAGCAAGAAGGAGGAGGGCACTTGTACCAGAAGGAAGCAGGACAGAGAAAGACAGACTGGTCATCTGCCAATGAAGAAGGAGAAAGGGAGAGAGAAAGAGACAGGGACAGAGAGGGTGAGACAGTGTGAGAGAGAGTGCGACTGACAGGGAGGTGACGGCGGGTGTGAGAGAGTGTGGGTGTGACACAGAGCCAGCAGACCCAAGGGGAGCGACACAGGCACTCACAATGGTGGAAGACAGAGTCCGCAGGCAACAGCCAGCCGGGGCAGGGTACACAGCAGGGGGCCCTGCTGAGTGACACACACAGCCACACACAGCCGGGTGGGCCAGTGGAGCCGGACGCCCAGGAGGTGACAAGACAACAGGGGCCATGACCAGTGTGCATTCCAGATGGAGGCTGTAATGAGGGGTGTGGGGAGGCAGGAGGCAGAGCGACATGGCAGTGGAAGTACCCGTTGGTGGCATGCCTGAAACAGGTGGTACCGACACCGCATCAGCTATAAGACCTACGCTGACACAGAGATCGTGGGCCAGTACTGACTGAACCGGGCAATTCTGAGGCAGCAATGTGAGCTGTGCAGTGAGGAGATGCAGGCACCCACTAGACAGAGCCATGCCCTGACAGTGGAGACAAAGGTAACAGCTGTCATGTGCCTGCTCACCACAGGCACCTTCCAGAGACCAACAGGGGACACCACAGACATAACCCAGTCAGCTGCTTCATGGCTCCTCACACAATTCCTCATCACCCTGCTGCCACACACTGCGGAATACACCCACTTCCCCAGCACATAGGCAGAGCATACAGCAACCATGCAGGAGTACCACAGGGTAGCATGTATACCTGGCATGCTAGGGGCCATTGACTGCACCCATGTGGGCATCCGCATGCTACCTGGTCTGAAGGGGGTAGCCTACATCAACAGAAAGGTCTACCCTAGTATCAACTGTCAGGTGGTGTGCGATGCAAGGTGGTGTATAACCAATGTCTGTGCCACACACCCTGGGCGAGCACATGACACCTTCATCTGGCACAGCTCAGCACTGTGCCACAGGTTTGAGAGTGGGGACATCCCCACCAGTCACCTATCGGGTGAGTATGCCGAGATCAGAGGCAGCTGGGTACACCAGGGCATGGGAGGGGGTGGCCAAGGTAGGGGCGCAGCAGAGTGTGGCTGGAATGGACAAGGGGCATAGCAACAGAGGACACCAGGCTAACCATATCTCCATCCACACAGGTGACAGTGGCTGCCCACCCTGGCTGCTCACCCGCTACCGGTGCCCATTGTCCCCAGAGGAGAAGCAGTACAATGAGGCACACGCCAGCATGTGTAACATCTTTGAGTGTGTCTTGGTCTGCTGAAGGCACATTTTTATTGCCTGCACAGGTCTGGCATTGCCCTACAGTATAGCTCCTTGAAGGCTTGTGGTCTATTCCTGGCCTGCTGCATGCTGCACAACATGGCCACTGACCGTGGGATAGCTGTCAAGGTCGAAGAGGGGAACCGCAGTGGGGACGACGTGGGTGATGGCCCGTGTGGTGGTGGGCACCCCCCCGGGCAGAGGGATCTCCAGTTGACAAGGATGGCATGCCAGCATTGAGACACTATAGCAGAGGAACACTATGGCACATGCAGATAGGTGGACAACCACCATGCCCAGGATGGACACAGTGACAAGGCACACAGGCATGTGTGGCCGTGTCCTGTGGCTTGCACAGACAGGTGGGGGGCAGGGGCAGGTGGGGGCTGTGCCACATGACCACACGCAACAACACACAGCACAGCACACCACAGACACACACACACACAGGTGCCCGCAGGCACGTGCCCAGGCACTAGTACCTGGCGTGGATCAGACACAGGGCACTGGTGCACATGTGCAACCAGTGCTGTGGTGGCATCATCACGCGCATGCCATATTGGGCAGCAACTGGGCAGGTGCACACATGGCCAGTGTGTGGTGCAACCCACTGATGCCATGTCTGTGGCATGCGCGCACACACACACACACACACACACAAACACCCATGTGCACACAGAGTGGCAGCAGCAGCAGACAGTGGACAGGGTGGTGGGCACATCAGGTCTGCCGTGCGGTCACACAGCCACAAGGATGGTGCACCACGGCCACCCAGTAGACCCAGGCCGTGTGACAGCCACAGGGGAAGTCTGTGACTGTCCCCCAGAGATGGGACTGTGGGAACATGACCATGTCCTCGCAGGGGTCTGCAGGTTCCCAAACAGGCCCACACCAGGCATGTCTGGGATTTCCACAGTGGAGTCTGGCATTGACACCGGTGGAGGGGTTCATCCAACGCCATGTCCGTGGGGTGGACAATGCACTCCTTGGGGTCTGCGGCAGCCTGCCGTGCTCCGTGGCAGCCAGTTGGGCAAGGCTGACTGAGATTGCAGTGGCTAAGTGGTCCAGAACCGTGGTCGTGTCCTCCCACAGGTGATGTATGGCTGCCTGGACCTGCGCCTTGCCCCTGTTGTGCTGCTCAGCTGCCTGGTGCACCTCTGCACAGAGTGCATGCACACCAGACATGAAAAGCACCTGTTGGTCCATGGAGGCCCGTAGTAATCTGGTGTACTTGTGCAAGGGGTCAGCACCCGGGGGCGCATGGGTGTGGCACCGACCCACCAGTGGTGTACAACCATGCTGCACTGCCCACCCACTCAGGTGGGTGCTGCACAGCTCGGTCCCCATAGGGTTGCTCATCAACAGATGCACCAGCAGCATACGCTGCACCCGGCCTCCCAATGTCCCCAGCCATCTGCCACTGCCACCCTTCCGGCCCCTGTGCACTGGTCAGTGCCTATGCAGCTGCACCACCACGACCACCGCCCCCCAGCGCTGGGCCGCCTGCACACACAGCGGTACTGGGGCAGTGGCAGGTGACTGTCCCACCGCCAACAGGCCACTGGCCGCACTGCCAGATAAGATGGATGGTATAGGTGTCACTACCACGAAAAGTTCCCTGCTGTCCAGGACAATGGTCACATCGTCATCAGTGTCGGGCCTCACCCCAATCTGTGTCTCTGCACACAGCAAGCTGTGGCTGGAGTCCCGCTGGAACACAGCCAGGGCCTAGTCCGCTACCATGCCCAGGTCATCTGGCCAGATGGTGGTGGTGTACTGCAGCCATTCAGGCCCCCCGGATGCCAGTGGAGGTGGATGGTTGGTCCTCCAGGGCTGGGTATGCCCCCATGGCAGACAAGAACGCCCCGCCACTGCATGCTGGCATTCCGGTGCTGAAAGGGAACAAAGATGCATTAGTGCTGTCAATGCAGTAGACCCCCCCACCCCCCTACCCCGACGCCACTGTACCTACCATGCAGTGATGGGCTTCCTCCAGTCTGGAAGCCACCACCCAGTACACTCTCGACAGCACTGCGCCGCATGGTGGCAACCACCAGCTCCTCCTGCAGCGTGAGCTGTGGCAAGTCAGCTTAGCCCCCACCTGTGGCCGACCTGTTGGCCTGTCGGCCTAGCCCCCACCTGTGGCCGACCTGGTGGCCTGTATGGCCGCCACCTTCTCCTTCATCTGACACTTGTCGGTGCTCACCTTCTTCTTGCGCTCCTGTGCAGAACACTGGTGGTTGCCCTGCTGGTTCATAGCCTCCATCACCTCCTCCCAGGCCGCGGGCCCTGGCCTGGGGTGTGTCAGTGGCACCACTCAGCAAAGACTCCCTGTCAAGGTTTGCCTCGAACAGGGCATCTGCCTCCGCCTTCTTAAAGTTGGGCCTGCGCTCACGGGCAGGCCCACACTCCTCACCCTCCTCATGTTCGGACATGCTGCTACCTGTGGGCAGGGACATCTGGTAAGTGGTTGCAGCGGCTCACACCAGCCATCCATCCCACTGTGCTGTCTGTCCCCTCGGCAGGCACAACTTACCTTAGATGGTTGCAATACCAGTCCATGACCTGTGCTGTCATGCTTCGCATTTATAGCGCATCGCATGCAAATGGGCTGATGCTCAACAATAATGACATGCTAATTCCCCCATTGCGATGTGGCTAGGCTGATGAGCTAATCTGCATATGCCGGCTGAATATCGCATTGTTGCGCCTTGTGCAATGGACTTGCTCTGGCACAAGTCATGGTGCAATGCTGTGACGTGTGCAGTGCACCTGTCAACATGCATGCGCCACGGCATGTACTACCGCCTATTACGCAGCGTGCTCTAGGAGCGCTATTGGTGGCCAATGTACCCTATGCGCCATGGGGCCTGTGGTGCTCTGGCACCATAGGGCCTATGGCGCTCAGGTTCTATGGGGCCTATGGTGTTTGAGCGCTATGTGGCCTATGGCACTTGGGCACTATGGGGCCTATGGTGCTCAGGTGCTATAGAGTCTATGGGGCATGGTGAACTCAGGGCCCTATTATGCAACGTGCGTCATGGCCTCAATAGTGCTCACGCGTACATAGTGTGTGCTGACCCCGACCCACTCCCTGCTGTATGCCCCCTGGGACTTCTATACCATGTGCCAGTGTGGCCATGCCCATACCACGCATCCCTGGAGATGCACGACTGCCGCAGGCAGTGCATCTCCATGCAAGGCGCACATCCAGAGCATGTTGTGCATGTGTGCTACTGGGTGCCATTTTGGACTGCTTCTTGCTGAGGAAGCATGCTGCGGAACACAGTGCCCCATTCCCAGAACTGCAGCCAGGTCAAGCTTGTGAACCTGGTGGCCCAGGTGGAGCCCCATGCTGCCAGCCTGTTCGGCCAGCAGCCCCTCAACAGGCCCAGGACTGAGGTGAGGCAAGAGGTTGCAGATGGGCTAGTCCAGGCTACTGGTGTGCAGCGCACAAGGGAGCAGTGTCACCACTGGTATGGGGACCTGTTAAGGAGGGACTGGAGAGGTTCAGGTTGCTGCAGGTGTGCGTCCGGAGGGGCCATGCCGGCCAGGTAAGTGTGCTCTGACTGCATCAGTGCACATCCAGTGTTCCATGGGGCAGGCAGGGCTGCATGCCATGCCAGGAGGGCTGTCACTGTGTGCCCTGTTGCTTGCCATTGCCAGTCACTGGTTGTGCTGTGCCACTGCCCTGTGGCCTTGCCAGGCCGGGTGCACTTTGTGCCTGGGGGGGTGAGGGCATTGGGTTCATGGTGTGACTGTGTTCTGATGTGTGCCTGTTTGTGTTCCTATTCTAGGCCCTGAAGACTGGAGAAGAGCTGCGGCCCTTCTGCAGGTGGTGCAGGACTGAGGGAGAAGCAGCAGGATCAGCGTGCACAGGCGCCACGGCAGGCAGGTAGGCACATCAGTGTTGTGCAGGGTGGTCGGGTGGGGTGGGGTACAGCCTCAACCCCTGTGCACTGAGCCATGCAACTGTGTTCAGCATACGGTGTGTGTGGTGCCATGGGGCAGTCATTGCACATGTGTGGCAGCTGTTGGTGGCTGTGGGTGTCTGGCTGCCACCAGTGCCACTGCGGTTCTGCTGCTGTACCATGCCACCTGCCTGCCACTGTGCTAGTGGATGGCCCTTGGGCAGCAGTGTCCAGTGCTTTGCACAGCCGTGGCTTGCCAGGTCGGTGGCTGTCGTAGGCCCACCCACTGCGGGTGGCCAGGGTGCCACCCTAGGGGCATGTGTCCCCACTGTCCACTGTGCACAGTGGGAGGGCTATGGTGCCCTGGACACGCACTGATCTTCTGTTCCTTGGTTTGCCATGAGTGTCCAATAGGGAGGTCACCTGCCACTCTACAGCTGCCTCCTGTGGTGCATCATATCCATCACCACTGCCACACTGGAGATAGCGAGGCGGACAAGATGGATCCTGCTGCGGGGGCAATGCAGAGGACTATGCCAGGCAGCAGGACGTGGATGCCCATAGGGGCCATTGATACCTTTCCTGCCCCTGACCTCCCTTCCCCTGTCCCACTGTAAAGCCCTGTCCCTATCCCTCCCTCACCTACCCTATCTCTGCTATGTATATAGTTCCCTTTCCTTGTTCCCTGGTTTGTATTGCACATAGTTCTTTTATACAGTTTGCTTTGCTTACCCCTCTGTGTCCGTGTCTGCTTTACAGCTGGCGAGGGGAGCCATGCTGCAGTGGTGTGGCTGGTGGCTGTGTGGTGCACCTGTGTTGTTCCGTGAGCCATGCATGGTGATGTTTGCCCATCGGTCAGTGGCTGTGCCTTGGGGTGGCCATTGGCTGGCTGTTCGGGCTGTGTGGCGTGTGTGTTGGGTGCCATGTGACTGGCTGTGGACCAGGTGGGTGGAGGCATGCTGTCCAGTGGGGAGTGGCCAGCGGCAGCCTACCCATGGACGTTGGTGCCACCTGTTTCATACATCCACTGCTCTGGTGCTAGTGGACGGGGGGGCTGGCTACATCCCCACGCTCTGTGGGCGGTGTTCTTTTGTGGGCCAGTTGTGCCTCCCAGCCTGGCTCCACCACCTCCCCAGCGGCAACTCCCCCCTTTCCCAGTGCCTTGCTTCCTGCTGTGCCTGTGGCTGGTCCTTTTGTGCCTTGGTGCATCTTCCTTTGCCCCTTGCGCATCCCTGGTCGCGCTATTGCTCATGTTGGGTTGCTCCCTGGCACACCTCTGACTGCGCTCTGGTGCATCCTTGCGATATTGAGTTGTGTTGTGCTGGTGCATGTCGCTATGTGCATCCTTTGAATATCACATTAATTGAACCATGGCACATGGGATTTGCGCTGCACTGCCTTGCGCTGGCGCTCCTGTTTTGAATATCCCTCCCATTGTGTTTTTGTTTTCCTATCATTCTCTCTCCCCCTTTTTCTTCCCTTCCTTTTATATTTTATATATTTTCTTGTTTTAGGCTCTTGGCTAGGTGCAATGTTTAGGCATTGTTAATTATATTGTTTTCAGTTGGAGGTCACTATAGGTGGGGATTGGAGGTGCTTTAAGTGTCACAAGGTGTATGTGTTTAAGTAATCAAAGTGCTTTTGTTAATGAATTTTATACTTCAGTATGATGTCACAGTGGATTTTAGTATTTAAATGGTGTGTAGTTTCAAATGTTTTAGCCTTTGATAAAGGATCTGTGTTGATCCAAAATGCGACAGGTGTATTTTATTAAATAAATAGATATTTTTGCTCTAATCTCCAGTGTTCAAATTATATGAGGTGCTGAGTGCTTGGTTGTTGTGTTTATAATCTGGTGTACATTTCCAGTTTTTTTTTATGACACCAAAAATGCTTTTTCCAGTATGTGTTTTCTTTTTATTTAGTCCCCTTAGTTGTTCCCAAGTTCCTCAGCCCACTAGTACAGACTCCTCCTCAAAGCCAGTGTCCCCCTTCCACCACAACAGCTAGGTTTATTTTTTTTAAATGGCACAGAAAAATGTGTTTTCCTGTTTGTATTTTCTTTTTATTTAGTCCTCTCAGTTGTTCCCAAGTTCCTCTGCCCACTCAGTACAGGCACGGCCTCACAGTCACACTCTCCCCTCCACCACTGTAGCTAGTTTTTTTTTTTTTATTACACACAAGGAAATATTTCTAGACTGTTGCAATACCGCAGATGTATGAAGTCCTCTCAGTTGTTCCCAAGTTCCTCAGCCCACAAAGTACAGGCTTGGCCTCAGAGCCACAAGCCTCCTTCCATCACAGTAGCTAGTTTTTTTTTTTTATTACACACAAGGAAATATTTCACAACTGTTGCAATACCGCAGACGTATGTAGTCCTCTCAGTTGTTCCCAAGTTCCTCTGTCCAATCAGAACAGGTTTGCCCTCACAGCCACACCCCCCCTTCCACCACAGTGGCTAGGTTATTTATTTTTTTTGTACACACAAAAATGCTTTTTCCTCAATGTAGTTTTGTTATAGACCTCAGCTTTACCCAAGTTCTTCTGTCCTCTCAGGGGTCAGGGCAGGCTTGCTCTCACAGCCACACACCGCTGTAGCTAGTTACTAGCTAGTGTTACTACTATGTTTTTTTTTTCTAAGTTTAAAACAATATATGTGCAGCTTTTTTTCTTATGTTTATGGTTTACGTGGATTATTGTCTCAGTTCCTCTACCCTACCAGGGCAACCTCACAGGCTGCCACAGGCGCGTGCACACACACACCCTCCCTCACCCACTTTAACAAGGTCTTTACTGAAAAAAAAAACCTTTACTGTATTATTTTTGTAACTAGCAGATCAGATTCTGTCTAGTAACAGTTCATCTGACCTTGTCCACACCAGCTGAGTCACTGCCTTATTCAAATTAAACTACCCTTCTTGTTGTTACGTAGTAGTAGTAGTGCAACTTCATTCATGTATTTTTTTCCTTTCATTTCAGCTTTTGGGATTTACCTTAGTTTGCTTAGTAGTACTGTAGGTATGGTTTTAGTATTAGTAGTACTACAACTTCATTAATGTATTTTTTATTTGTTTATTTTCAGCTTTTGGGATTTAGTTTACTGTAGGGTTACTACCTTTTAAGGAGCCCAAAGTGGGACATTTCTCACTAAAACATGATTTTACACAGGATAATATGTAACCTTGACCAATTCAACAGACTTTAATCAGAATTAAGACTAAGGCCCAGATATTCAAAGCTTTGCACTGGGCACAAACCGCTTGCGCAGGTTTAGTGCGGGATTAGTGCGGGTCCGCAATAATCAAAAGGCCAAATAGCGCACGCAAACTGCATTAGCACCGGGCAAAACATAATACTGTATATGCAAGGCGCAAACTGAACATGAATACAGGCGCAGTGCTATATTGAGTGACTAGTGCCATGCAAAGTGGTTTTGTATGACTTAGCACGACCCTTTGCGCAGTACAAATTACTACCCAGGAAAAGGTGGTCTTAACCCTGGGCAATCCAGCTTTGTGCAACACTGTGGCTTTGTATGGCTTTAGCGCAGCTTTTGTGTGGCTTTGCGTGGCCCTAACATATGACTATGACACATAGAAAAAGGCAGACATGAAGGAAACATGCTGCTCACTGATGGCACCACAATGATGCCAACATCTGCCACCAGTCCCAGCCATGCCAGGCAGTAAGTGGTGACCCAGCCCCAAGGGGACACCATGGTAGTGTGGCCACACAGCACACACCTGCAGACCATACGTCTGTGGTGACCAACAGATGCCAGCACACACATGCAGCACTGTTGGCATGGTGGGTGTTGAGGGAAGGGTGTACGGATGACCAGGTCTCACCACAGAGCGGGTGCAGCCACAAGGTTGGGACACATCACGCAGTGCACATGAGCCAGTATTGGGAATACCCCAATACCAGTGTGCCTGTCCAATCATACATGCACCCCCCCAGTCACATACCGCACAGCTGTACAAACGCCACAACACACACAGCAGGTCATGTATATGTCATCGTGAGCATTCCATGCCAGAGGTGCAGCACCTGTGGGTCACACAATAACGTAACAGTAATGTCCACTGTCAGTAGACACCTGCAAGTTGGGCTTGTCACTATGTACAGTGCAGTGGTCATCACTGCCCTACACACCATAGGCATTGCTGTGTCCCTCACACTACTGGCCCCCTTGCTACTGTAGTGTCTGCTGTGCACTGTAGCATGACCTAAAATGCGACTGTTACATGCATCACCACCACCACCTCTGCCTATGCAGTGTTGTCCTGTGGGGTACAAGATGCTATGCTGTACTGCATACATGTAGCCTGCAGCTACCATCATGCACTGCCAGACTGACCTACAGGTGGAACTGCAGGCAGACCCTGCCAGCCCCTGTACTTCCAGACTGACCTATAGGTCGAGCTGCGGGATCCTGCAGTAACGCTGGGCAAACTGCGTGCAAATCAGGGCATAATAAGATGCTAATGTGGATGTTTGCCCAGAGACTACCTAAGTAGACTCATTTGCATGTCACTTTTGAATACGGCAAAGTTTAGCTCTGGGCAAATGGCTTAGCTCCACGGTAAACCCGCGCAAACGCGTTAGCGCCACACAAATGGTTCGGGGAATATTATACTGTTTTGCACACTGTACTTTCGCATGTGCTACTGCCTGCAGCTTTACTGGATCCACACATTTGCTGGCATACACACTGGCCACACAGTTCACCTCTACCTACCTTTGTGTCACTGTGCACTGTGTTGCTGTTGTGGTTTGCACTTCCTGGTTACTATATTCAGAGCTGTCTTATTCCAGGGCTAAGTTTGCCCTGCATTCCCAGCCCAGTTTGCCCAGCTTCATCTGCATGCTATATTCAGAAGCTGTTTGCCCCGGGCTATTCCTTTTAAATATAGCAGGCTTTTGTGTTCGTGCTAAGTTTGTCCACTGGAACATAGAAACATATATAGAAACATAGACTTTGACGGCAGATAAGGACCACTTGGCCCACCCAGTCTGCCCATTTCCCTACCTATTGGATAAGCTGCAGATTCTAGTTAACCAACAGCCTACTTCCTGCAACCCCCTACTATAATTGCCTTATGTCTGTCCCATGCATGTTTGAATTCCCCCACTGTTTTAGACCCCACAACCTCTCCAGGAAGGCGGTTCCATGCGTCCACCACTCCCTCCATGAAAAAGAATTTCCTCACATTACCCCTGAGCCACCTCAACTTTAAATTGTGCCCCCTTGTTCTTACACATCTCTTTTTTCTGAAAGATGCTACCTTCTGGACTTTGTTGATTCCCTTGAGGTACTTAAAGTTTCTATCATGTCCCCCTGTCCTCCTTTCATCAAGGGTATACATATTAAGTTCTCTCAGTCTCTGTTCATATGGTTTCTGATGTAGACCCTGCACCATTTTAGTTGCCTTCTCTGACTGCTTCCATCCTATGTCCTTGCATAGATGAGGTCTCCAAACTGCACGCGAGTACTCCAGATGGGGTCTCACCAACTGTCTGTATAGAGGGATAACCACTTCCCTTTTTCTACTTGTGATGCCCCTCCCTATGCATCCCAGTATCCCCCTGGCTCTCCTTACTGACTTCTCACATTGCTTACCCACATTTAGGTCATCGGATATGACTACACCCAGATCCCTTTCCATTATTGTTGTTGTTAGTACCTCCCCTGCAATTGTGTACTCTTCTCCTGGATTTTTATTTCCCAAGTGCATTACTTTGCACTTCTTTGCATTGAATCTAAGTTGCCATATGTCTGACCATTCCTCCAACCTTGCCAAGTCCCTTCTCATCCTTTCTGCCCCCCCTTGTGTATCAACTCTGTTACAGATCTTTGTGTCATCTGCAAAGAGGCATATCTTTCCTTCCAGACCCTCTGCAATATCACCTATAAAGACGTTAAAGAGGACTGGACCCAGTACTGAGCCCAGAGGTACTCCACTAGTAACCCCCCTTTCTTCAGAATGTGTTCCATTCACTATTATCTTCTGTATCCTGTTGTGCAGGCAGTTTGCTATCCAGGCTACCACCCTGGGACCCACTCCCAGGCTGGCTAACTTGATTATTAATCCTTTGTAGGGGACTGTGTCAAATGCCTTGCTAAAGTCTAGGTAGGCCATATCCACAGCCCCTCCCTGGTCAATTACTTTGGTCACCCGTCACAAAGAAATTGGATTAGATTCTCTGACATGACCTTCGTGTTGTGAATCCATGCTGCTTTGGGTCCTGTGCCCTGCTGGCCTCTAGGTACTCAACAATTCTTGCTTTCAAGAAGTGATTCATCATTTTCCCCACCACTGAGGTCAAACTAACAGGTCTGTAGTTTCCTGCTTCTGCCTTGCTCCACTTTTGTGAGGGAATCACATCTGCCCTCCTCCAGTCCTCAGGTACCACCCCATCTTCCCATGATTTGTTAAAAGTGTGGTTAGTGGTGTCACTAGGTCCTCCTTAGCTCTTTTAGGATTCTAGGGTGAATCCCGTCAGGCCCCATTGCTTTGTCCACCTTGAGTTTTAGGGTTCTTTCAGTACTCTTCTTCTGTAAATGAACTGCGTCAACCCCACTATCCAGAGTGCTTCTACTGTTTGGTTTAGGTAATCCTCCTCTCTTCTTTTGTGACTACTGAGCAAAAGTATTCATTCAGTATCTCTGGCTTTTCACTGTCTCCCCTGCCCACCTCCCTCTCCTTTATTAATCTTCACTATCCTCCCTTAACCTTTCTATGCTCCCTAATGTACCCTATAAAGGTTTTATCCCCTTCTTAACTGAGTTGGCTATCTTTTCTTGGTTTGGGCCTTTGCTTTTCTGACTGCCTTTCCACTTCTTTCTGCTTTAATTGATACAGTTCCTGTTGTGCTCCGTCTGTGATTCCTTATACTTTTTGAATGCAGCCTTTTTCTCCTTAACCTTCCCCGACACCTCTTTTGAGAACCATAGTGGTTTTTTATTCTGCTTTGTTTTCTTTATTTGTTTCACACAAAGGCTTGTTGCCTCCATGATGGCAGTTTTAATTTTTCTCTATTGTTCTTCCACCCTTCCTTTCTGGCCATTTGCTAATGCATTCCTTAGGTACTCACCCATTATGCCAAAGTTAGCCCTTCTAAAGTCCAGTATCCTTGTCTTTGTATGGCTTGTCTCCATGGTTGTGTTTATTGTGAAGCACACTGTGCAGTGGTTGCTTGTTCCCAGATGTCTACTGACTTCTAAATTTGTGATCCTCTTTCCATTTGAGAGTACCAGGTCTAATATTGCTCCCTCCTGAGTGGGTTCCACCACTAGCTGTCTAAGGCATGCCCCCTGTAGAGCATCGAGAATGACCCTGCTCTTGGATGTGGCTACAGTCCATGTTGCCCAGTTAACATCTGGCATATTCAGGTCCCCCGTCAACAGTATCTCTCCTTTTTCAGCCATTTTGAGAATGCCCTCTATCATTTTCTTGTCCATTTCCTCCCCTTGAGATGGGGGTCTGTATACAACCCCTGTGTGGATTGTGATGCCATTTCCTGTCTCCAAGGTGACCCAGAGTTCCTCTTGTCCTCCCCCTTTACTTTATAGTTCTGTAGCTTTGATCCCTTCCCTTATGTAGAGAGATACTCCACCTCCTCTTTTACCCTCCCTGTCCCTTCTGTAGATTGTGTACCCTGGTATGTTGACATCCCAGTCATGGTTCTCCGTGTACCATGTTTCTATGACTGCCACATTATCCAAGTGTTCCTCTTCCATCAGGGCTACTAGCTCTGGAAGCTTGTTTCCAAGACTATGGGCACTGGCACTCATTGCCCTCCATTTAATGTTGGCTTTATCCTTTTTTACCCCATCCCTGCTCTTATTGCCCTTGTCCATTTTTCCATTTACCCCTGTTCTGCCCTCTGTCAAGCTCTTTACCTCAGTGTTTACCCTACTACCTGCCATGTTTTGTGGGGGAAGGCTTGAACTTTCCTGTTTCCTATCAGCACCTCCCCCCTTGGCTAGTTTAAAAGCTTGCCAAGGAAGCCTTTAAACCTGTCACCTAGGAGCGTGTTTCCCTTCCTGGACAGATGCAGACCATCATGCCAGTATAGACCTTCATCTCTCCAGGTGGACTCCCAGTCCCAAGGAAGCCAAAGCCCTGTGCTCTGCACCAGTTTTGCAACCATTCATTAAACTGCATGGTGTGCAGTGCCCTAGCCTCACCCCTGCCATAGACTGGCAGCACCTCTGAGAAGGTTACTGTGCTTGCTACCTGTCTGAGGCCCCTCCTTAACTCCATAGATTCATCCTGCACTGCACTGATCTCATGCCTAGCTAGGTCATTTGTCCCGAGGTGGACAATGATATCTAGTTTCCTCTCCTGTGATGCTGCTTCTGCAATCCTGAGAATTTGCTTCCTGTCCCTCCAAGCCATGGCACCAGGCAGGCACTTTACTTCCCTCTCCTCTCCCTTCCCCAGGTCTACACTCCTAACAATTGAGTCCCCTATCAGAAGCTGTTTCTTTCCCCTGTGGTGTCCCTTGCCACCCTTTTGTGAGTCTCCCTTGTGGATGTCCTCAGCATTCTTCTTGGTCTCCAATGAGGGTGTCATCATAGAGGAACCTTGATTTGCCAGACTGACATATGATTTGTGTAGAGGTGCAACCCGGGGGCTACGCCTCTGTTCCACCACCCTCACCCTCCCAGAACCTACTGTGGTCCATCTGCTTTTCACACATGGTAACCTCTGAGGCAGTGGTTGTGGAACTGGTGCTGTTTGGGTGAAGGAGGCCTCCTTAGTCCTTGCCAGTTCAGCCTGGAGGTGGGCAGCCTCCTCCCTCAGAGCCAACAGTTGCCTGCAAATAGGGCAGCAGCGCAGGTTGCAGAATGTCTCCCGGAAAATTGCTGCCCCACAGCCAGTGCATTGCACTACTCCCCACATGTCCCTCTTCCTTATAATATACAATGAGTAATATATAATTTTTTTTTCTGAGTACTTAACCGTTATGTACTCTGCTGGGTAATTAAGAATATGACAGTTCTGCCCCAAGACCTGTTGAGGAAGTGATGTCAGAACCTTGGCTATAAAAGAAATGCCACGCCTGGGGTGGGCAGGGTGAGGGAAGGGTGGTGGGTAGGCCACAACCACTGGTGACTTTTAGAAACAATCAAATACACCACTGCTCCACCACCCTGGTGAGTACTGCCCTTTATAGTAAGTCAACCAACACCACAATTTGCTAGACCACTGCTCCTACACAAACCACTCTACTGAGTCCTGGGATAAAAACAAACTCACTGTTCAGCCAGCAGGACACTTCTAAAATATTGCACAAATATCCTTCCAAATCCTATGTGTCTAGCACAGAAATCAAGCAACTTCAGTTGTATTACACCTCCTCTGGTTATAAAATGACTACACTTTAATGGAATCCTGCAATTCTTTATGCCAATAAGGAAATAATGAAACTTTCTGTAGAAAGCGTAGCTTACCTTCCTCACTAGTCCCCTACAATATTATGTTTTACCAGGTTCCCAGTTCCTGAAATGCGTTCTAGTTTGTACTCTGCAGTATAGCAAGTTTCTCAGCTTCCAACAGGAGCAGGCACGTCTTTTCTGACTGGCTTTTCTCTGTGTAGTTTGCCTAAGACAGCACAGTGATAAAAGCCCCACCCAGAATCAATTGACTAGTGACACCTGTGATGTAAGCAGGCCTTTCAGTGAAGACAATTTGCTATGTCTGCTTCTAATACATACGCAGACCCTTTATCTGAAACCAGGGATAAACTCACTGCTTAGCCAGCAGGACACTTCTAAAATATTGCACAAATATCCTTCCAAATCCTATGTGTCTAGCACAGAAATCAAGCAACTTCAGTTGTATTACACCCCCTCTGGTTATAAAATGACTACACTTTAATGGAATCCTGCAATTCTTAATGCCAATAAGAAAATAATGAAACTTTCTGTAGAAAGCGTAGCTTACTACGTTCCTCACTAGACCCTTACAATATTACGTTTTACCAGGTTCCCAGTTCCTCAAATGCATTCTAGTTTGTACTCTGCAGTATAGCAAGTTTCTCAGCTTCCAACAGGAGCAGGCAAGTCTTTTCTGACTGGGCAGGGCTAATTTTGCCCCGGGGTAAAGTTTTGACTATCTGGCCCATATCTAGTGTTTCTTATCATTCTAAGGTATTTCAGTTAAGGTATTATAGTTTTTTGCAACCTTTAGAGGAAAGTCAGAATATTTTTGTCTTTTATAACATCAGGACTAGAGATGCAGCGAATTTAAATTCTGCCGGCGAAGTGAATGCGAAGTGGGCACTTCACATTGCCACTCCGCTACACGGAGTGGGCAATGCAAAGTGCTCACTCCGCCTTGTCATTACCACTTCGTGATAAGGCGGAATGGTAACGTGAAGTAAGGCAAAGTCATTGTTTTTAATGGACTTTGCGTTCCTCATCATGATTCTAAGTGACCCACTTGGTGTTTCAGATTTGGCAGCCCTCCCACACATCACATGGCTTACAGTACTGTAAGTTACATGCTCTTTAGCTAGGCAGGAAGAAAGTGAGTCATACAAGCAGATACTTTTACTTTCTACTGTGCAGATGGAGAGAGAGAGTAGTGTGTTTTGTGACTGCTGATACTTTGAGATCAGAGAGGAGGACATTTAAACTTTGATTTAGACCCAACATCTTTTTTAAAAGTTACATTTTTTGTCTTTTCTGTACTCTTTTTTTACTTAATTTGCTCTTTCTGTAAATTTTATTTTTCTTACAGGCTTAAAATTCATCCAAGCAACTATTAAAAAAAATTAATGTTGTGATTCGTGATGTGATCGTAAATTGTGATTTATGACTGCATTTGTGATTGTGATGATGATAAAATGCGGATGCCTACAGCTGTACTTCCCTGGCCCCGCCCGATGAGGTGTGACACAAAACTCCCCTACTTAAAAACACTCATTAATGAGTACAATGGTGGGGTGGTGAAGCATGGAGAGATACTACAAAACAGGCTTGCAAGACGTCCAAGTACCTATTAAAAAAAAATAATGTTGTGATTCGTGACGTGATCGTAAATTGTGATCTGTGACTACATTTGTGACCGTGATGATGAAGAAACATGAATGCCTACGACTGTACTTCCCCAGACCCCAATGAAGTGTGGCACAAAACTCCCCGACTTAATAACACTCATTAATGAGCACAATGGTGGGGTGGTGAAGTCTGTAGAGATACTACAAAATGGGCTTACAATACATCCAAGTAACTAGTAAAAAAGATTAATGTTGTGATTCGTGACGTGATCGTAAATCGTGATTTGTGACTACATTTGTGACCGTCCAAGATGATGAAGAACGCGATTTGTATCACGAATGACTCAGGGATAATGGTCCCGACTTAAAAACGCATATTAATGAGTACAATGTTCATGCAGAATTATGCACCACACCTGTCCAGTACTCTGAAGGGAAGCCAAAGAAACAACTGTGACTTAAGTTAGAGATGGATATTGGGCCCTAAAGAGATGCAAATGCACAGACAGATTAAGATTGCGCTACATACTGAAGAGATGCAGATGCAAAGACACAACACCTAATCAGTGCTCACCGTCAGAAATTCAAATCTGGAAAATAATTCCTTCTCCGGTTGGGGCAGGCCGTGGGGGGGGGGGTGCAGTGTACTGTACTGCTGCAGTAACAGTCACTAGTACTAGCACTAGTAAAGATACCACAACGAAGTACAAAAATTACACAGCTGCAGTGGATAGCATAGCAGGGTCACATTGCTGAAATTATGTGGCACAATAAAATGTGTCTGATTTGATGTCACACGCATACTCACACACACACCAAGTAATGTGTAGCAAATTGAAAACTTCAGTAATATAACCACATATTTTAAACAAACTAAAATTATGCACTGCTGCACCACAACAATCAGCAAAAAAATGGCAAGAATTATTGAAAATATTACTGTGTGTACATTAACACAGTTATACAAGAAAAATATCACCAAAACAGAAAGCTCTGTCTTTTTCTCCAAGTTAATCTACCTACACCACAGATACGCCCCTCCCCTAAAGCACACTTCCATTGTCTCTCAATACACAGATTGAATATTGTACATTAACATTCAAAATCCACATACAAACAATAAACGCTTGATGATATAAGAACAGGAGGGTTTCCTATAATCGATGAACTAAAGTTTCAGCAAAACAAATGACCCCAAAAGGCTTTTTTTAACAGTTTTTAGAAGGTTGGAATCACAGAGCTCTCAGAGCAGATTTTCTCCTACAGCTTCTTACACACACTACCCCAAAGTGAGGCTGTGCAGAACAATCTAGAGCCCATGTGACCTGAAATCCCATGAATCACTGCAAAATTCACCTTTGGAGCTTAAAAACAAGGTAAAGTGAGGCGGAGTACATTGTTTTCAATGAACTTCGCCTTAAGAATTGGTGGGGTAGTGGTTTGGGAAGGCAGAATAATACTGAAGTCATTCTTTTCAATGGACTTCGTTACCCATTATATGAGTACTCCGCACTCCGCTTCTGAGCACTCTGTTATCCACCTTCACTCCATGGATTCCTTCGCAGAGCGAATTGGGGCCACTTCGCCCACCACTAATCAGGACATGTTTTTCATGTTTTTTTGCAGGATACAGTTGCCCAAATCAGGACTGTCCTGCAAAAGTCAGAACAGGTGGTAACCCTTGTTAGTAGTACTAAAGACAGTAGCAGTACAACTTCATTAATGGTTTGCTTTTTTTTTCTTTCTTTTCAGCTTTTTTTTTACTTCTTTCTCTACTACTCTAGATGTAAGTGAGACTTCTGGCCCCTTGCAGTCATGTCCCCTGCCCAACCTATGATCTTTCTGTCCCTTCACGTATATTCCTCCTTTTGTTTTTGTTCTTCCTTATTTTATAGACCCCGTTTGTTTTATAAAAAAGGAAAGCACAGCATGAGCTTGAGCACACATGAAACATTATAGCCACTCTGCTAATTTGTTGTTATTTAGGCAACAACTCAAGAAAAAGAGTCATCAAGAGCAAGAAGACGGCGAGCACAAGTCCACACTCTGAGATGGTTCTATGTGATAACGGCGATCACAGATGGGCAATCGCCACTAGGGCAATGGCATATCGCCCCCCCAAAAAATTTGCGACGTACTCCCCAGTGCACAGCAAAACTGCACCGGGGAGTTGGGATTTTTCTTTTTATGTGGGAGGCTGTGCCCAACCCCCCCCTTGGGGCTTTGCCCTCTGCACCCCCCCTACTTAAGGATTCTCAACTCCAGGAGGTGCATGTTGGGGGGGGTGCAATCACACCAAAAATGAAATTTTGGGCTGGGTACAACAAAAAGAACCCACACCTGGACCTGAACCCAGCACCATTCCCACTGTAGCCCTGAACCCACCCACCATGCCACATAAACAGCTTGGCAGCTCACCATGGTTCCGCCCCCTACAGCCTTTCTGTCCTCTCCCACCCCCTGCTTAGCAAGCTAGCTCCCCACACTCGTAGGCATCTAGTGGACAGGATGTCGCTATTTCATGCACCCCCCCAATCCAGTCACCCACCTTCCCCAGTCGCCCCAATGACAGGCGCCAGGATTGAGTCGCCCATTCGGTAGGCACCCAATCACAGTTGCCAAAGTCATGGGATACCCCCTGAGATCATTAGCTTCAGAATGGCGCCTGACTGTCACCAGTGCCATGCTACAGCTACAGAGCTCCCTTCCAGCTCTGCCCACCCACAGCACCAGCCAATAGCCAGGTGTGACAGGCAGTCTCCATTCAGCTCTAGGCTGCCTGGCCTGTTAGTCTGACTGGATGTGCCAATCGTATTCTCCACCACTCATTGCAGGGCTCCAGGCACACTCATTCATGAGCTGCTACTCCACTCGCTCCCTCCTGCTGTTCTGCTTCCTGTCTCCTCCACCACCACCCCCACCGAGCACTCCATGCCAGCTGGGAAGACACCCACATGACCAGACAGTTTGCCATCAGGTGACATCTGGCCAGCTGGGCTCCAGATAATCGTCGCCTAGCTCCCTCTACAGGCTGCAGTGCAAAGCGAAAAGGTAACTTTTTTTTAAACTGTGGTTAACCGGCCCGGACTCCGTACAAATTGTACCTTGGCTCTTATTGATCCAGATCTGTCAGACCACACTGGATCTGGAGGGGTTCCGATTTACTGTGGGTCGGTCTGTGCATCCCTAATTATCACACACCTTGGGTGTGTAAAAAAACTGCATATCATACACCTACATATGCATTATTCTCTATTTAATACAGCCACCAAGACCACTCTTATGGTTGTAAGAGTACTCTCTTATTCTTAGGGTATCACAACCTCTCACCTTCTCATACCCTAAGAATGTACATGAGATCACTCTTACAACTGCAGAGTGGTCCTGGTTGCAGTATTTACATAATGAGTTGTTTGAAAATAGTAGCAGTCAAGTCTAGGTCACAAATACAATACAGTATGATTTGGTGATCTTCAGGTCACCTAAAACAGGTTTGTTATGAGGCACAAGGTGTAGCCGAAGGCCTTCCTTCACCTAAGAATTGAAAGTATCCTATGATAATGTAAGCCCCTTCTCATCGGAGGGGCTCATGTTCCCACTAGTGATCCATTTCCACCTCCTACCCCCCAGAGGAGCTTAGGAATTTATTAGTGCTCTGGGGGTTAATCCCTGCTGGATGCCTAAAGGTGGCAGCAGAAGGCAGGTTAGGAAGGGTATATAAGGAGTGAAAACAGGAAAGTCTGGGTCTTTTCCAGCCCAGGCTGTAGGCCTAGGCTGGAGGGGGTGGCTAGAAGAGCAGGGGAGGCAGGTAAGGAGGGAGCTCGATGGTCTGGGTGGGGCCTGTGGGGAGACCCCCTACGTGGCGTCAAGGAGCAGGGAAGGGAGTTCCGCAGGGAGAATGGTCAGCCAGTGTATCTGCATCATCATGATGGGGAGGCCTAGTTGGTAGGAGAATGTCAGGGTAGGCAGGAGCCCCATGTGGATCCTGTGCAGGAGTTGCTTTGGGCTGTCAGGGCTGTGGGGACAGTGGCAGAGTTCCCACGGGGGGGGCAGTGGCAGAGTTCCCCTCCTGTGCCTGGAGTGGCAGGGCAGCTCAGGGGTGTAGGGAGCCTGGAGTGTCCTTCACCTATACAGAGGGGCCTGCATGGAGGGGCAGGTCCAGGGGCACCAGCATTTCAGAGCTGGGCGGATCACAGGTCTTATGACAGGCCTTGGAGGACAGCTCATAGCTGGAGCTTAGCTCAAGTCCAGGATGTGTTGACAGGGACATAGACAACAGGCTGGGGCCATTCCTAAATGGTCATCTGGGGCATCATAGTGAGAAAGGGTGCCATTGGGGGCTGAGTAGGAGTGTGGGCTTCTCAGAGGGTCTGAGTTGGTGGCAGCGCTCAGGGTCCTCTCATGGCAGGGCAGCCAGGGAGGTGAAGCCTGCGTATTGGAGCTGGGCCAGGTTTCAGGGTCCCAGCATCAGTGGGAGCAAGAGAATGGACATGCCTGTAGTAATGGAACCAGCATGGGAGATATTTGGTACACCGGTGGGTTCAGGTTCAATGTGGAAGGAGAAGATAAGGATTACAGGGCCTGGGCTGGGAAGGAAAAATCCTGGTACCCCTCAAGATTTGGGCCAAGGTCCAGGGGTCAGGTGGGGGAACAGCACGCTTCTCCATGCCAGAAATAGGGCAGCCAACCAGAGTCAGACAGGGAAATGAGGAAGAGGTAACCCAGAAAAGGAAAATAGAGTTGTGGCTTACCAGTGACAGTGAGCCAGGAGTCTGGTGATTCTTCATGTGAAGGATTCGCTTCACAGTTCCAGCATGGGTGAACTGTAAAAAGTTTAGATGGCCCCATGGAGCTGCATTATTTACTTGGAGAAGGATGGGACCCCTGTACCCTGAAATCATTTAGAGTGCAGGTGACAAAATAAAGAGCTGTTTGGGAAGAAACTTCATACTTAGTTTTCATACTTACTTTGGTAAGCAGACAGAAGACTGAGGTCCATAATGTCTGTCTCCCGTATGATTGGGACATCTGTCCTTATTTATTTATTTTTATTTAGTAAATAATTATCCAACCTAGTTTTGAAAGTCATAAATGTTGGCTCTTCCACTATTTCTCTTGGGAGCTCATTCCAAAGTGGAATAATCCTCTGTGTGAAAAAATATCTCCTCAGGTTCCTTTTAGGATATGTAAGTTTCAGTTGCTGGTTATGGCTCCTGAAGAGGTTGTTTCTTTCTACCTTAATTATTCCAAGATTTTCCATTACTATGTTATCCCATATCAATTTGTACATCGGTAATAAATCTCCCCTAATGCACCTCCACTCCAGGGGGTATAATCTCAGTATTTGTAGCCTTGATTCATGCGTATGTTCCCTAATATCATGAATCATCTTGGTCATTCTCGTCTGAATCCTCTCTAACCCTATCACATCCTTCTTAAGGTAAGGACTCCACGGGGAAGGGGGGAGAACAGTAATCCAAATGTGGCCTTACCAAAGACCTAAACAGCGAAACCATACATGATCCATCTCTATGAAACCCCCCCTGTTACCTGGGATTACAAGAATCCCAGTAAGACCTAGTGGTAGGCAGGGAAGGCAGCTTGTGAAACTCCAGTTAAATGGATTTCACACTGTCTCACTCTGTTCTCAGTCTCAGCTGAGACTGAGGGATGACATCATTTTAGAACTGTCGCAGCTGCATAAGCCACACTGGAATGTTGCAGCTGGAGGTTAGAGTAGAACATTGGGGAATTTGAAGTGAGTTCAGTAGGGTCTGGGCAGTCTGTAGTAGAGGTGTTCTGCTGTAAGCAGGCCCTCAGAGCTCTAAGCTCTGTCAAAGAGCTATTTTTTGTACTGGTGTGTGTTCTCACCTGAAGAGGAACACAACAAGAGCACATTGAAGTAGTGGAGACCGCTTTCAGTGGTTCAGGGCCCCATCCCTGTGGGGATGGGGGAAGGGATAAGCCTGTTTCCAGAGGCAACCCCCCTGGTCCGGCTAGGAAGAAATGAAGCTGCCTGATTTAAGTTCGTGCTGAGGCACCAGAAGTTCTGGACGAGATTTCCTTTGAGGAGAAAATGCCTTTGGGGCACCTGCAACCAAGGGGTGAGTTTGCTCTGCTAAAGGGCTAATGTGTTTTCACCTGAATCAAGATGAAACTAAAGTGACTGTTACTGTGGGGTCAGAAAAAGACAGCCAAGTACAGTTTGGAAGATGAGGGGACTGGACTGCTTAACTCTGTGGGGGGTCTACAGTAATGGACATAGCCATTTTTACGTTCGCTTGCCCGCATGCATAAGGAACGTTTTGGGAGAGTAGCACACTTGGAGGTGTGCCTCTCCCATCCAATGCACTGCTCCCTTGAGCAGGCGTGGCGGTCCTGCACCAATGGGTGCAGGAGCTCAGTATGACAGCGGTGTTCCTCTGCTTCAAAGGAAAACACTGCTGCCATACTGTGCGCCGCCGCTGTCCCCTCCATCACGCCCCCCGAGCGCATCACGCTGCCCCCCCAAAGCTTTCCTGCCATGCTGGAAGCCCACCCCAGCATGGCAAATGTTGTTTGTTTTGCCGACGGGGTGCCCAATCCTCCGTTGGCTCCACGGCCCCAATGCCATCCTGCTGCCACGCTGAGGCCCACCCAGCATGGCAAGCACGGTCGTTTGTTTTGCCGGCGGGGTGCCCAACTCCTGTTGGCTCCTCAGCCCCCACATCTTCTGCCACGCTGGGAGCCCACCCCAGTGTGGCAAACGTCCACGCCGTCTTTTTGTTTTTTTATACCTGTAAATAAAACGGTCCCGCGCTGCCTCCCAGCCCCCTCCACAACCCGCACCCACCTACTGCACACCCAGCCTCCCCACACACCCCCACCCCATACTTACCTCCGTACTCCGGCGCGATGATCTTCGGTGGACCGGGAACACGTCTGCACTCTTCAAAGCCAACCGCGAACTGAGGAAATGCCGGTAAGCTGTATAATGGGCTACATGGGGGGGTTTAAACTTTATTGCATATCTCAGTCATTTTTTGGAATTTTTGCACCAAATTTTCCACATGGGGTTTTGGGACTGCTTCTCATGAATGATGTCACTGTCATGGTGTTATTCGGACCCGAAGGGTGATTTCGCAGGCACTGCGCAGTCACTGCATGAAATCACCCTTCAGCCTTGAATAATACCATGACAGTGACATCATTCATGAGAAGGGGTCCTAAAAACCCCATGTTGAAAATTTGGTGCAAAAATTCCAAAAAATGACTGTTTTACGAGCGTGACGTTGCAGTTCCTACGCAGGCTCGTAAGTTCGCGAATTTTCAATATTTTCATTCCAGATTTTCAACATTGCCATTTTATCACACCTTCTTATGAGCTGTACAGCTGTCATTTTTCACATCTCACCCAAAATCTGTTTCCGCCCATGTAGCGCACAATGGCGCAGTCGGTGTGCAAAATCAATGTATGGAACACATTAAGAAAATCACAGTGACACTGTTCATGAGCAGAGGTCTTAAAATGGCTATGTTGAAAATTTGGTGAAAAAATTCCTAAGAATGACTGTTTTATGAGTCTGTGTTACGCAGTTCCTATGCATGCTCGGAAGTTTGCAAATTTTCAATATTTGCACTCCAGATTTTCAACATTGCCATTTTACCACACCTCCTCATGAGCAGTACAGCTGTCATTTTTCACATCCTGCCCAAAATGTGTTTCTGCCCATGTAGCGCACAATGGCGCAGTCGGTGTGCGAACTCAATATATGGGACACATTAGGAAAATCACAGTGACACTGATCATGAGCAGAGGTCTTAAAATGGCTGTGCTGAAAATCTGGTGAAAAATTCCTAAAATGACTGTTTTATGAGTCTCGTTATGCAGTTCCTCGCATGCTCGGAGTATGCGAATTTTCAATATTTTCACTCCAGATTTTCAACATTGCCATTTACCACACCTCCTTATGAGCACTACAGCTGTCATTTTTCATCTTGCCCAAAACGTGTTTCCACCCATGTAGCACAATGGCACAGTTGGTGCGAACTCAGTGTATGGGACACATTAAGAAAATCACAGTGTCACTGTTCATGAGCAGAGATCTTAAAATGGCTATGTTGGGTTTGGCGAAAAATTCCTACAAATAACTGTTTACTGAGCTGCATTGTGCAGTTCCTCACGCATGCTCGAGTAGTTTGCGAATTTCCAATATTTTCACTCCAGATTTTCAACATTGCCATTTTACCACATCTCCTTATGAGCAGTACAGCTGTCATTTTCAAATCCTGCTCAAACGCCTTCCCCACATGTAGTACAATGGCGCAGTCGGTGTGCGAAATCAATGTATGGGACACAGTAAGAAAATCACAGTGACACTGTTCATTAGCAGAGGTTTTAAAATGGCAATGTTGAAAATTTGGTGAAAAATTCCTAAATGACTGTTTACAGCGCATGCTGCACAGTTCCCATCAAGATGTCAGTAGGTTTGCTAATTTTCAATATTTCCACTCCAGATTTTCAACATTGGCATTTTACCACACTTCCTTATGAGCAGTACCGCTGTCATTTTTCACATCCTGCCCAAAACGTGTTTCCGCCTATGTAGCGCACAATGGTGGTAACAAAAAGGTCATGCTGACAATTTATTGTGCAAATACCAGCAATCGCACAGGGCATTAGGGTAAAGCACCATACATGCCAAACACCACTGCAAATATCTGCAAGCGAACGTTTGGCATTGACAAATGCTTGTTTAAGTATGTTCAAGTTCAGCACAAATGGGATGTAAAGACAGTAGATTGAATGTGAATACATTTTAAAAGAATCTACGCAGCAAAGTGTTTTAAAGGATGAGGTGTTACAGTCCAGAGAAATGGCCGGGTATGAATTATGGGAGCGAGAGGTGGGAGACCCCCCCCCCCATCAGTAGTAACCAAATTCACCTCTACAGGTTTACTTTGGGACACCTGTTGCTTTCTCTCAGGTACTTGGCTAGTGCCTGAGAAAAGTACTCAGACGTGGGATTGATGAGGAAGATTCCCTGATGGAGCAGAAGTGCTCATAGGTGGTTTAGGGAGCTACCAGTAAATATTCCATGCTATATGGAAAGTGTCAAAAGGGTTGGCAAGGGAGCCGAGCCAGGGAAAACCCAGAGCAGCGTACAAGTTTGGGCTGTGTGCCTAATGTGTTTCGGAGCCTGAGGGCTAAAGTGAATAGGATGTGTTCTGATCTCCATAAATCTGCATTACCAGGAGTGTAGCCCTGTGGGGGTCCATCTATGCTTTGTTTATTCTTTTGGATGTGAATAAAAGCCACACTTTAGAATCCCACTTCTGGTATTGGACATTACAGTTATTGCTTCCTTTGTCCGGAGTTATTGGGTGCCCCTGTTGCAGAGTAGCCAAACCTAGCCAATGTGCCGAGTGACATATTTCTCCCCGAACCCAGCCCACCAGGTATAGCTGTCAAGATGGAAATGGCATACCTGGGTGGGGGTTACATCTAGACACAAAGGCTTTTTTTAATACTTCCCATAATGTGGTTTCTTTTTCTAATAACCTCATTACAAAGGGCATTAAAAGTTAGATCGTTTGTGATTAATACACCTAGATCCCTCTCTGATTGTGTTGTTTTCATAATCTGGCCATCTAGCCAGTAAGTACCATGCACATTATTTTTTTCCTAGGTGCATGATGGTACATTTATCCATGTTGAAAAACATGTTATCACTATTAGCCCAATCTTCTAAAAGTAACAGATCTTGCTGTAATTTCTGGATTCCATTGGAACCCTCTACCTCTGCAGCCAGTTTTGTGTCATCTGCAAATCTGATATATGTGCAGCTTGCCTCTAAGTGCATATCTGCTACCAATAAAGAGAACAAAGCAGGGCCCAGAACCAAGCCCTGTGGGACCCAACACATCACTGCTTCCTCATCAGGATATATAACCTTGTATCCTCACCGTCTGCTATCTAGACAGGCCTCTATCCATGTAACTAACATCTCATCTGTTCCAATATTCCTCATTATTCTATTAATATAGCATGTGATACTTTGTCAAATGCCTTTTTAAGATCCAGATATATAATATACACAGGCTTTTGATTGTCAAGATACCTACTGTACTAACTGATTAATAGAATACCAGGTTCCTGGTAAGACAGGACCTATTTTTTTAAAGCCATGCTGCGTTTCATCCCTTATATTTTTACTCTCTAGCTCTTCCTCCAGTTTATTTGTAATAATGGCTTCCAATATTTTGCATATGATGGCCATCAAGCTAATAGGCCTGTAGTTCCCAACCACAGCCCTATTTCTGCTCTTATAAATGGGACCCACAGCCGCAGACCTCCAGTCCCTTGGCACCTCACCTGATATAAGTGACCGATTAAATGATTCATATAATGGGTTAACTAACCAAGAGCTAAGTTTCTGGAGGAGTCTTGGGTACAGATTATCTGGGCCAGCAGATTTTAATGTATTTATATATCTTAGTTTTGTTAATATTACATCCTTAGTTATGTGTGATAGTGTATTGTTATCATCATTTCTTTCCAGACTGTAAACGGAATTCGTTCTTATATTACCCTTGTCCATTTTCTTTTCGAACACTGAACAAAAGTATTCATTGAAGATTGAGGCCTGTTGTTTTGGGTCTGAACATTCCATGTCACATGAGATTAAGGGGCCTATGTTCCTCTCTGGTGCTATGTTTTGTTAGCATATGCAAACAAGCATTTGTCAATGCCGAATGTTTGCTTGCTGGCATTGGCATTGGTGGGGTGTGCCTTAGGTCTTTGGCCCTTATGCTCACTCCATTCCATCAGAAAATACGGTGAGATGGGTGCAGTATAGGAGAATGGGGTGAATTTTGGGGCCGAAGAGTCCAAGGCACACTTTGATGCCTCTCATTGGCTGCAGGGTGTGGGTGAGAGTGGAATGGTATGAGCATTACAAGCGACATTCCCAAGTCACACCCCTGATGCCTGTCAGTCTGTACAAGGTGGGGCGTTATGGTTGGAAGCCCTAACGCCCCAGGCGTTCATTGGTATTTTCACTCCAAATTTTCAACATGGGTTTTTTGTGACCCCCACCTTATGAACAGTAGCAATATCAGTTTGTTAGCCAAAAGCTGATTTTCCACAGTGACTATGGCATTTGGCACCACAGGTGCGAATACACATTTCGAACAGGATGTGAAAAATGACAGCTGTACTGTTCATGGGGAGGTGTAAAAAATGGCAATGTTGCAAATCTGCAGCGAAAAATAGTAAAAAAACTGGTGAAGTCACGAGCATGCATAGAAACTGCTCAACGCACACCCTTCGTGTAATTAGTTTGGGGATTTTTTTTACAGCAGATTGTCAACACAGGCATTTTGGGACCTCTGCTCATGAACAGTGTCACTGTCATTTTCTTAATCTGTCCCGAACAGTGATTTCCCACAGCGACCATGCATTTCTGCACAGAAAGTGTGAAAACACATTTCAGCCATGTTGTGAAAAATTACAGCTGTACTGTTCATAAGGAAGTGTGGAAAAATGCCACTGGTGAAAATCTGGACTGAAAATATTACAAATTCATGAACTTACGAGGGTGTATGGAAACAGCGCAATGCTCACTTGTAACACAGTCATTTTATGGACTTTTGTCACCAAATTTTCAACATAACCATTTTAAGACCTCTGCTCATGAACAATGTCACTGTGATTTTTTTTTTTATAATTTAAAGTTTATTAATACATTTTCCACCATAAAAGGCAGCATACAGAGAAAATGACAGAGACTCATTGATACATAGTAAAAGGATGCTGCCCCCCCAACCTCCCCTTACTGCAGTAACCCATCTCAATACCCGTGGATGCCGGGCATCTAGTCAAAAACTGTGCAGGAAAAATAACCCTAGTATAGGTTTAATTTGGAACCAGAGAGATTAGTGAGTGAAGGGGATCCCAAATTCTAGTATAAGCTGCCAGACTATTGTGAAGACTGGCAATTGCTTTTTCCGTGCGCAGATTAGATAATACTTCTCTTACCCATTCCTGGAGAGAAGGGGAGGACCTGTCTTTCCAGTGACGACAAATTATTTTCTTAGTTGATAGGGCAACCATGGAAATATGAAATTTGCGTACCCTAACTCTAATAAAAGACAGGTCCCCTAACACACAAATCTCAGGAGTAAAATATTCTTGGAGGCCCAACAGGGGGTCTAAGGAAGTTTGGATTGAAACCCATAAAGGGGAAATTTTTGGACAAGACCAAAGCATGTGAAGAAGTGTGCCCTCGTCCTGTGAACATTTATTGCACTTATTTGAGTCTAGGTAGCCCCACCTGTGAAGTTTGACCGGGGAATAGTATAGGTTGTGCAATATGTGGTATTGCATGAGGCGCAGTCTATCTTGAGAAATGAATTTATGACATGACTTCCAGAGACAGTGCCAATCCAACTGAAGGTGAGGGAAAAGGTTACTCCAAAATCTTGATGGCCCAAATGGACCTCCAAACTTTTTATGAAACAAAACCTGATATAGTTTAGAAATTGCTCCAGGAGAGCCAGAAAGTGGGGATACCTCGGGTATCAGAGAAGAGATATTCTGGGAAGGGGGAATGCTACCCAGGGTAATTACAAGTAAGTGTTTCAATTGCAGTACTTTAAAATAGGAAGAAGGCAGGATGAGAAATTTCCTAACCATCTCTTCCACTGATAACCAATGCCCCCCACCATCAGTAAAGGCCAAAAGCTTCCCCTCTCCCAGTTGAGGCAACCAAAGAGGGGAAATTTTACTCTTGTTAATAGTAAACAATGGAGAGTTCCAGATAGACTGGGCCAGGTCCAGATGGGCGGAATACTGTAAGAAGGAACATATCTGCGAGTAGACCTTTAAGGAGGTCCTTATCGTGGGACACTGTACAGCCACACTTACTTGGGATAACCTGAGGAAAAATAATGCGAGAGGGTCCAGATTTTTGTCCTTGATTGCATCCAACTCTATTTTGAGCCAAGTAGGTTACGCTTCTTCTGGGCTGGGAGATACCCATCTCGAACATTTTGCAAGGTGACTAGCCCAGTAATATATAGCCAGATGGGGGATTCGCAACCCCCCCCTCCAGTTTTGGGGCTGCCAGCTTATGATAAGCCAAACGGGGATACCTATCAGCCCAGATGAATCTAGTGAAGACACCATGTGCCTTTTTGAACCACAGCAAAGGAATAAAGGTGTTGAGAAGGGACAATGGGTAGAAGATTCTAGGAAATATATTCATCTTAATTATGTTGATCCGGCCCCATAGAGAAATAGGAAGTTTAGACCACCTCTCAAGGTCATGCGTAATCCCCTGCAATAGAGAGTCCAAATTCTTCTTAAACCATACTAGGGGGTTACGTGAAAGTTTAATACTCAGATATTTGAATGACCTAGGGGTCCAACATAAACCAAAAGGGCTGATATCACGTTTGAAGACTTTGTAGTTTAATGGGAAAAATAGGGACTTACTGGCATTGAGTTTGTAATTGGACAGACCACTAAACCTTGCTACTTCCCTCAGTAAGGCCGGGACTGAGGATACCGGGTGGGACAGATGTATTAACAGGTCATCTGCATATGCAGTGACTTTAACTTCGTGCCGCCCAATTCTCACCCCTTGTATGGAATCGTTATTGAGAATATTTTGAATAAGAGGTTCCAGATATAAGTTGAATAATAGAGGGGAAAGGGGGCACCCCTACCTCGTACCTGAGTGGAGCGAGAAAGGATGGGAGAAGGCCCCATTCGCGGAGATTCTTGCCGTGGGATTTTTATAAAGGGCGGCGATCCAGGAGACAAACGGAGGGGAAGTGGAAGGCCTCCAGAGTGCGGAACAAGAAATTCCAGTTCACATGGTCGAATGCCTTCTCGGCATCCAGGGAAACCAAACACGCAGGGAACTCCGCATCCCTGGTAGCCGAGAAGACATGTGACAAGGTGTGTAAGTGATTGGAAGATCAGTGCCCTTTCATAAATCCAACCTAATTTGTACCTATTAACCCAGGAAGAACCATTGCCAGCCTATTAGCCAAAATTTTAGAGAGGATTTTAATATCTTGATTTAAAAGCGAGATAGGTCTGTAACTTTGAACCATTTCGAGATCTTTATCGGGTTTAGGAAGCAGGACAATCAGGGCCTCATAGAGATGCGGATCTGTCTCTGCCCCAATAGGATTTGCTGAAATAAGCGACCAAGTATTGGTAAGAGGAGGTCTCGAAAGACCTTATAAAATAAAGAAGAAAATCCATCTGGACCAGGGACCTTGTCAGCTGGCAGTTCACTAATAACCTTAGCGATTTCCTCCTGGGAAATAGGTACAACCAGAGCATCTTTACACTGGCCAGCGAGAGGGGACAAGTGGGAGTCCCTTAAATAACCCTCTATGTCTTCAGAACAAGGGGGGGGTGCTCCATGTCGCTATACAAATTTGTATAATAAGTAGCAAATTCTTGAGCTATCTCAGTGGGAGACACCTTAAGAGATCCATCTGCCATGGACCTGATGGGAGGGATAAATCTCATTGATTCCTGTTGTTTAATACACAATGCCAGTAAGCGTCCCGCTTTTTCCCCCTGATCAGTGTAACTAGCCCTGGTACGAATAATGGCTAGTTCTGCTTTCTCTCGAAGTAGCACCAAGTATTTGTTCTTTAACTCCAAGAGTTTTCGTATATCCTCATCTAGAGGATTGGCCGGAAGGTTAACTTCCAGGGATCTGATTTGGGTTAATAAGGATTTTAGTTCCTTCTCCCGCGCTCTTTTCCTACCAACCGCCATGCTAAAAAGTATCCCGCTCATGAAGGCTTTGAAGGCCCCACACAGGATATCAGGCTTTGCACTATCTAAACGGTTTAATGAAAAAAAAAGGATTCTATTTGTTCCCTTATAAGTTTGCAGTATTTAACATCTTTAAGGAGCTGGTCATTGAGTTTCCATCTAGTTTCCCTATTGGGTGAATTAAGCAGTACCAAACTGCATACTACTAGTGAGTGATCGGAGATTGGGCCGGGCTGGATCAAGGAGGTCTTCACCCCGGGCAGGAGGCACTGAGAAATGAGTAAATAGTCAATGTGGGACTGCGAGCCATGTGCCATAGACCAAAAGGTAAACTCCCTAGAATCCGGGAGTAAAACACGCCAGGCGTCGCAGAGCCCACATTGGTCTAATAAATCCTTGAATGCCTTCTGTCTGGGGGTGGCCCCTCCTGGGCTACTACCCAGTCTGTCTAAATAAGGGTCAAGTACCTGATTGAAATCTCCCCCTAAAATAATTCTAATGGGAAGCATTGGAAGAATGATAGATATAAGCCACATAAAGAATCCTGGATTGTCCAGATTAGGGCCATAGATACAGCCCAATAATATTGGGACAGACCAGAGGGTACCTTTAACCAGAATAAACCTTCCCTCAGTATCACTGATAACCTGTGTGGAAACAAATGGAGTACTCCTGTTAATCATGAGCATGACCCCGCAACTATTTGTGGTGCCCTGGGCACTATAAATCGATCCCACCTGTTGCCTCCTTAATTGCAAAGCTTCCGCTTCTAGTAAATGGGTTTCTTGCAAAAAGGTTATCTGTGAACTGAACAACCTTAAATGTTTGAGAACCTGATATTGCTTGTGTTTCTTTCTGATCCCCTTAACATTCCAAGTCGAAAATGTTTTCTCATTAACCATCTAGAAAAAATAGTTGGATTAAAACAATTGCACTCAGCACATGGGGTGTACATCCCTTGCAAACATATCCCTAGGGTTACTACAGTAACACCCACCCTCCTCCCTAACCCCCCAAGGATAGAATCCACCCATCCCCTCTATCCCACCTACCCTCGAACCATGCCCCAAAACCCACCCAGACTCCCCCCACCAAACTGTCACAAGCAACGTTCAGCACAGTACTGGTTCTAATCCCTCTACTCCCGCCCCCCCCCGATAATGACCCCAGATAGTTAGCACTGTTGCACTCAGATCACAATCTGTAAAAACCAAACACTGCCAGTTTTACCCCAAAAGAGAGAGAACGGTCCTGGGCTTTCACCTCGATCCCACCAGAACAAGGACATAAGGGAATTTGTTTTGGAGGGACCACAAGGAGACCCAAACATCACCCAACTGTTCGTGGTAACCAAGATTGAGACAAGAAACACAGGGTGAGCCACCTATAACCAAAACCAGACCAGAAACCCCTAAAGGGGGAGATAGCTCCACACATATTGAGAGCGGGAATAGAGATAAGAGAAAATGGGATCACTCCACCACAGGGGAAGGCTTAACAAATGCCTCTACCCACAACAACCCGTCATCCAATGCACAGGTCCTCCCTGTAAAATTGAGAGTACTACGCACCAACTAAGTGGTAAAGCACTGCTAACTCCTCCTCGAGTAGTGCTTCCTCGCGAGTCCCCAAGATTGGAACGCCCTCTAGCGGCCGGTTCCCTGACCTGACTAAATAAGAGTTAGGAATGGAGAAAGCCCAGGACCATCCTAGTACCAATCCAAGCAAGAAAAAATGAAAAACTGGTCCACAACCAATCTAGCTACACTCTTTCTAACCCCAACAAAAGTGACTGCCAAGACTAGACATGTAATCCACCCCCCAAAGAAGGACCCAAACCCAAGTGTCCACTGCTTCAAACCAGCGTGGGCCCAATATGAGGTGGAAAGAAAAGGAAAGTCGGGACAGCCCGCAATGATCCCCCCAGTCCAAAACTGTAGCTGCAGTTTCCCCAGGTCTTCACGCTTAGAAGATTTCCCTAAGGAGAAAAATGAAAGTTCAATCTCTCGACTCCGTGTAGTACTCTATACTACGCCACATCCATTCAAGAGTCCTTAAAGAGATCTGGCAATGTGGATTTAAGGGTCATCAAAGCCGCTTTGGGGTCCTCGTAGCTTTTCCAGGATCCATTAATTGAGATCTGTAGTCTGGCCGGGTAACCCATCCTGAACTTCAAACCTGCTGCGATTAGCTTAGAAACAATAGGATGGAACGCTTTGCATTTCAAGCGAACCAAGACAGGTAAATCTTGTGAGATTCTCAATTTTGTATTTTCCCAGCGAACCTCTTGCAGAGCTTGCACTTTTTGCAGGAAATGTTGTCTCTCCAAATAGTTCAAAAACCGGCACACAATAGGGCGGGGGGGATCCCGGGAAGGTTTAGGCTCGAAAAGCCCTGTGGGCACGCTCTATAATGTAGCTGGGGCCAAATGGAGATGGGCCAGCCACTTGCTCAACCAGCTTCTGAATAAATGCCACAACATATTGGCCTTCCTCTCCCTCCGGTAAACCGAGGATCACTGCGTTATTTCTTCGGCTCAGACCCTCTAGATCCTCGAGCTTAGCTTCAAAACGAGACAATTTCTGGCACATCGAGACCAGGTCAGGGTCGAGACTACTAAACCTTTTCTCTATGGAAACAATTCGAACTGTATTATCAGACACAGATAGAGAGAGTTCATCCAGCTTCCTAGATAGCGATTTCAAATCCATTGCCATATCCTTCATTTCCTCTCGAAAGGGTTTAAACTCCTCAAGGAACCTGGCAAGTGTTAAAGGCTCCTGTTCACCAATTTGGCTCGGAGGGTGAGGCCCAGAACCACCCGAGGCCCTGGATTTCTTAGGGGCCTTCTCAGGAGTTGCTGGAGGGGTATGCTTCTGTGGGGCTTTCTTCATGTAAGCCTCCATCCGCCCGAAATATAGCCAAACCAGAGTGCAACAGCTATTACACAACGTTGAATCTTAAAAACAAGAGAAAATAGTGGATTAGGATGTCAGAACAAGATAAAATAATAAACGGGAGGCAGGAGCTTCTTGAGGGAGCTGCTACTCAGCACTCTGCATCACGTGATCTCCCCTGTGATTTTCTTAATCTGTCCCAAACATTTATTTCGCACATCGACTGCGCCATTGTGCACTATATGCATGGAAACACATTTTGGGGGAGATGTGAAAAATGATAGCTGTACTGCTCATAAGGAGGTGTGGTAAAATGGCAATGTTGAAAATCTGGAGTGTAAATATTAAAAATTCGCAAATTTACGAGCCTGCGTAGGAACTGCGCAACGCACGCTCATAAAACAGTCATTTTGGGGAATTTATTTGCCAAGTTTTCAACATAGCCATTTTAAGACCTCTGCTCATGAACAGTGTCGCTGTGATTTTCTTAATCTTTCCTGTACATTGATTTTGCAGACCAACTGCACCATTGTGCGCCACATGTGCGGAAACACGTTTTGGGGGAGATGTGAAAAATGACAGCAGTACTGCTCATAAGGAGGTGTGATAAAATGGCAATGTTGAAAATCTGGAGTGCAAATATTAAAAATTTTGCGAACTTACGAAGGCGAGGAACTGGCGCAACGCACACTCGTAAAACAGTCATTTTTGGGAATTTTTTAACCAAATTTTCAACATAGCCATTTTAAGACCTCTGCTCATGAACAGTGTCACTGTGATTTTCTTAATCTGTCCCAAACATTGATTTCGACAACCGACTCGCCACACACGCTCGTAAAACATTCATGTTTGGGAATTTTTTCCTCAAATTTTCAACATAGGGTTTTTAGGGGCCTACCTCATGAACTGTGACACTGTCATTTCATCCATCAGTCCCGAAAGGTGGTTTCACGCAGTGAGCGCAAAAATCACCTTTCGGGACTGAATAACAAAATGACAGTGCCAGAATTCATGAGTTGGGGTCCCAAAAACCCCATGTTGAATATTTGATGAAAAAAATTCCAAAAAATGCCTGAGATATGCATCAAAATTGAAAAAACCCTATTTATTCCATTATACAGCTTACCGGCACTTCCTCAGTTCACGGTCGGCTTTGAAAAGTGTAGACGTGTTCTCGGTCCACCAAAGATCGTCGCGCTGGACTCCAGAGGTAAGTATGGGGTGAGGGGGGTGTGTGGGGAGGCAGGGTGCGCAGACAGTGGGTGCAGGTGGGGGACGGGGTCAAGACAGTCAGCGAGGGACCTTTTTTTCTTTCTAGGTTGTTTTTTTTCCTTTTAGGAAGATGACATGGGACGTTGGCCATGCTGGGGTGGGCTCCCAGCATGGCAGCTGGAATTTTCTTTTGTAGGGGGCCAGTGGAGCCGATGGGGGATTGGGCACCCCCATCGGCCATAGAGAGGTTTGCCATGCTGGGATGGGCTTCCAGCGTGGCACCTGGAGGTGTGTTAGGGGGCAGCAAATGGACATTTGCCATGCTGGGGTGGGCTCCCAGTGTGGCACCTGGAAGGCTGTTTGGAGGGACAGTGGAGCAGACAGGGGATTGGGCACCCCCGTCGGCCTTACAGATTGTTGCCACACTGGGGTGGGCTCCCAGCTTGGCACCTACAACTCTGTTGGGGGGGGGAGCACAGCGCAGCCAAAGGGGGATTGGGCACCCTGCTGGCCATACTGTGTGGGGGGCATGTGAGCACACTGGGGTGGGCTCCCAGTGTTCTACTTGTTGGGGGGGAAGTGGTCTATGACAGCTCTTTCACTGCAGTGCCGACGTGTAGGCACTTTGTATACTGCCGACGTCAGTATGCAAATTGCCTATACGCTGCAGTTCTTTCTTTCAACTGTATGCCGCTGCATTGGCAAACGCTGTCATAGACAGCTCTTACATTCATTGGCGTGGTGGGGCCGTGCCTGCAAAAGGCAGCAGGGCATTGGAAGTAGGGAGGCACACCTACGAATTCTCATATGGTGGCACTATGTTTCTTACACATGCGTGCAAGCAAACATAAAAATGATTTGCCATTGTCTTTTGTTACTGCCAATCTAAATTCTGCATTACATTTCCACTGTTTAATATATTGTTTACTTAAGTGTAACTGCGGTTTATATTTATGTACATTATATGGGTTGTTCTCCCTTTTCATTGCACGATATGCTCTTCTCTTTTTTTGTAATTGTATTTTAACCTTATGCGTGTACCAAATTGGCACCTTCCCTTTCTGACTGTAAACCGCTCTTTCTGGGATATATTTACTTTCTAATTCCATCAACTTTCCTTTTATCTTAAGCCACAGTTCCTCTGTTGACAAGTCTGTGCTGTCCCATGTCCACTCCTCTAATTCCTTTCTGATGCTATCAAAATCAGCTTGGCTATAAGTTTTAATGACTGTATGTCCCTTAAATTTTTGGGGATTCATAATAACTTTAAAAGCAACTATATTGTGATCTCCATTGATTAATGATTCATTATCTCACTATCTTTAATAAAATCAGGTATATCAGTAAGTACCAGGTCCAAGGTATTGTTATTTCTGGTAGGCTGGTTTATTATCTGATTCAATCATAGGTCATGGCATATTTTCTTCAACATTGCTTCCTGTCTATGTGCAGCTATCCCTGCGTTCCAATCAATATTTGGCATAGTCAAGTCTCCTATGAGTATAGCATCCCCATTTCTCACTGTACCCTTATTTCCTCTAATAATTTAGTATGCTGTTCTAGGCTAATATCGGGTGGTCTGTAGCATACTCCTATGAGCAAATGTTTAAATCAATACCAAAGAAGTTCATTCTCACTATCTGCTGGGTGTCCCCTATTATGTTGTGTACACATGATGTCCTCCTTAACATATATTGCCACTCCGCCTCCTCTTCTATCAACCCTATCCTTGTGAAATACAGTATATCCTGGAATAAATCTTCTCCAGGTTGTGTCATCATTCCACCATGCTTCAGTTACAGTGGCCACATCAATGTTTTTCTGTTTCATAATGAGCTTCAAGCTCATCCTTTTTGAGACCATTTAGGCCCCTTGCATTTAGCATGAGCATATTAAGAGTTTGTCTATTTAGCGTGTTATCTTTGTGTTGGTTTATCATGTTTGTATTCCTTATTTGGACCCGATACCCCTTAAAGAGCAGTTTCCTTGTAGCTACCTGCCCCAGCCCGCTCAATTCCTTACCTGACTGGAATTGAGCTACTGACATTTGGCATAAAAAGTTCATCGCTGCACAAAGTTATATCCCTCGTAATTTTGTAATTCGCAATGCTGCTGAAAAAAAAAACAGACTTCCCGGTTAGAAAAACACGTCCCCACGTCAGCCCATGCAGCACTGTTCTGTGATGTCAAAAAACGAAGGCTGCGTGAGCACACCCCATTCAATTCTATGGGGCTGGCATTTTCTAATATATTTATACCCTTTAGTATTGGGATTTTATTATATCATTGTGATCGATTGACTAATAGGGGCCTTATTAGTTGATCGATCGTTTTGATATAATAAAATCAGAATCAGGATTGCATTCTTTGGCCTTATCTGCAAAAATATGAGCCCTGAATTATTGGAAAAAGATAGTAAAAAATGAGGACATTATTTTAAGGTATGTTTGCTGGGTAGAGGATAAAAAGTTACAAGGGGATGGTTGTGGTTATAATTTATGGTTTAAAAAATTGGATATAGAAATGAGAAAAGCCGGATTAGAATCATTTTATAAAGTTAGACCTGTAATAGAAATTGATATATACGTACAGTAGAACTTATAAAAAAATAAATGGATTGACATTCAAATGCAGGAAGACTTTGCAAAAGCTAACTCATCTTCTCTGTTTGTGTTTTATAAAACAGTAATGGATAATTGGGGCCCTCCAAATTATTTGATTTGGTGTCAAAATTGTTTACATAGAAAGATATTTGCCAGAATGAGGTTTAACATCCATATGAATTGCCATGCTCAAATAATACCATGGGATAAAATAAGTAAGCAACAAATGTGTGAATGTAATAAACAGATGTTAACAACTGATCACCTGTTACTAGATTGTGACCTTCTGAAAGTTCCTAGGGAAAAATGGCTTAATCCCATATTACAGAATTCGTACGGTAAAAGGAGAGAGGATATAATTGTAAAGTTATTGGATGGAAAAGTAATGAAATATTCTTATCCTGTAATACGTTTTTATCTGGATGTGTGCAATATTTTGAAATTTAGTACGTAGAAATGTAATCTCTGTGTAAGACTAAAATAGTTATTGGAATGTCATGTATTATGTTTTAAGAAAGTTTTCAGTGTCTGCCTTTTGGGATATACACTGGTTGATTTTAATAATAAAATTAATTCATTCATTCATTAATTGGTTCCATGTCTGTTGACAAATTACAGTAAGGTTCAAATACAGTGACAAATGTATATGGTTGGTAAGGAGGTATAACATAGAGAATAATGTCTGGGTAGGTGGTCATAACAAGAATTTTGCACACTCCCCAAGGTGTGGGATGCCACATAAACCCCGAGAGCGAAGCTCAAGGGTTTTATACAGGCATTCCACACCGAGGGGTATGTGTAAAATTTGAGTTTAACCCCCTACCCAGACTTTATTTGATATAATTGCTGGGCAGCGGGTTTTTTTGACACAGCAATTCTACAAAATGCAGTGCTGTTGAGCCGTGGTCGGTCCAGTCAGGATGACGCGTGGTCTGTACCCGAGCATTTGTTGCTAAAACCTTTTGTTTTTTTGTTTTGTCACTTAGTGAGGTTGAAAGTTTAGTTCACTGGTGACCGGGAATTTGTTTTTTGTTAAGATTTATTTACCGCTGTCTTCATGTGGCTGTTATCTTTCCAGGAGCTGTGCTGAAGGAGAGAAGAACATCGGTGGTGCATGTGTAATCTGAGGAAAACCCAACACATGTTTGCCATTACAACCAGATGGTTATAATGGCAAATTATAACCCGGTTCCCCAATAGGAAAAAAATGCTGGCCAGTTATTATAATACAACTGATGCACAGGGTGAAACTCTACTGAGGCAGTGTACAATGTATGTCTGCGTCCTGGACAGACATATAGCATTAAGAGTGGACACATAGGGAGGGGGTCGGGAGTAAAGGACCCATTGGGAGGGAATAGACAGGAGAGGACAGAGAGAGGTATAAGTAAGTGAATAGGGTAGGTATTGAGGTGGGGGTGGGGTGGAGGCAGAGCCAAGGAGGGAGGGTGGGGGTCAAGGAGGTGCTGTGGCAGGGCTACCCAGAGGGGCAGTTGACAGGGTATCAAGTGCTAGGGTGGAAGTGAATGCTAATGGTGGATTACTGACTTCTGCTGTTGTGCTTACTGACTTGAGGGGGGATTAGTGGAAGCACACACAGGTGCCAGTGGCAATAAGGTGCTGGTGAAGTTTATGTTTGAAAGAGCGGATCGTTGCAGCATCAGTGATGACTTGAGGTAGAGCGTTTATCCAGTGGGGCGCACGGTAAGAGAATGCTCATTTTGCCAATGCAGTGCAACATCTGGGCACATGGAACACTTGAGTGGTGGAGCTTCTGGTCTGTTTTGTACCCTGGGGTAGGGACAGTAGGTTCTGTACACCTGGAGGTTGTAAAGTCAGGGAGACTTTTTTGATGAGGAGGCAGGTTTGATATCTGATTCTGCCATTCAGCTGCAGCCAGCCTGCCAGTGTACAGAGATCACAGGTGTGCATGAGTCTTGCAGCACCTGTGAGAAGATGGCAGGCTTTGTTTAAGGCAATAGAGATGCAGGGAAGATCTATATCTGCTGCAGACCTATAGATTGCCAGACCATAATAAATGAGCAAGACAATTGAATAGTTGATGGCCGTGTTCAGTGCTTCATGTGTAAGGCAGTGCCTGTTCTGGTAGAGAATCCTGATTTTTGTATTTATAGCCTTTGCAGTTTTGTTGATGTGCTGGGTGTAAGACAGGGTGGAGTCAATTCTGATGGCCAGGTACCTGAAATGCTGTACAAGCTCCAGGGTTGCACCGCTGTCATTCAGAATTGTTAGGGGGAAGGTTTTGAGTTTGTTTTGGGGGTACAGTACATCGTGGTCTTAGTCTTTTTTTCACTTTCTTTTTATCCCCGCCTGACTGCCCACACTTTCCACTCCTTCAGACCTGATCAACCTCATAGATCCCTCCCACAGAGTCTGCCCCTAGAGTGCCAGGCTTACTTCATTATTCCCTTCCTTACTCCTTCCTTACTCCTCTCTTAGGAGTGCCTGCACAATAGGGTCTGCCCATAGGTAAGTGATCCAAGGCTTGGAATGGTCTTCATCTTGGACTGAGAGTTTTTTTTTCCGTTTTTCCTCCCGTTAGCCACTCCTTCCCCTCAGGACATCGGCACGCAGGATGAATGTCCAGACAGACGGTGTGCAGACGCATGACGCTGTCAGATGCCCACAACATTTTCCCCTCCCTGACTCCGGAGAGCTGCCTATGCCCCAATGCCCATGCTTCCACAGGCATAGGTGCATTGGGTGCTGAAAGCACCCCAGGAACCCACCCCAGGAGGAGCAGAGCATCCGCTGGGATGCTTTATCCTCCTCCGACCCGCGTCAGCCCGAATCTGTTCCCGAACCTGGGTCGCCGATGTGGCACGAGGTGTGGTGTCCAGCACCTCAACCCTCAGTGCCACTGGAACGGCCATGGTTTTAGTCTTTTAATAGTTCATTACCAGTCCATGCTTCTTAAACCACCTTTCTGTGGATGCAAAGCCTCTCCTGTAGATCCGCCTCTAGGAGTTTAGGGCAGGGGTTGCTGGAGAACATGACTGCATCATCTGTGTAGAGGAGCATTTGACAAGGGCAGGAGTACAGGAGTTTATTTAAGAATAAACTGAACAGCAGCAGCAGCCCCAGTACAGACCCTTGCAGTACACCAGATCTGATTGGTCTGCTGTCAGAGAGGACTTCCCCAATCCTGACCTGCTTGTGGCGATTGCTCAGGTAGTTGTTGAACCAGTCCAATGTTTCTGGTGAGATCCCAATATCTGTTAGTTGTTCTAGGAGGAGTCCATGGTGCACCATATCAAATGCCTTTGATAGGTCGATAAATGCTACTCCCACCAGATGGCCTTGGTCTAAGGCATGGTGGATGAATCCTGTAAATTCAAGTAAGGCCGTGATGGTACTGTGTCCACTCCTAAACCCGTGCTGTTCAGGACATAGTAGTTGGTATTGGTTAAGGTATTCCACAAGCTGATCTGCCACCATCCACTCAAGGACATTGGATAGTGGGGGGAGTATGGAAATTGGTCTGTAGTTGTTGTGCAATGTCCAGTTCCCACTTTTGTGCACAGGGGTAACTGTCACATATTTCCGACATTGGGGATCTTGGAGTAGCGGAGGGAAAGGTTGAATATTTGAGTCAGTGAGCTGATGATTTCATCAAGTGGCATGCTGACAAATTTAAGGTCCAGGGAGTCTCTGATGTGTCTTGTTTTCCCGAGCAGCTTTTCCAAATATTTTCTGGCATCAGTTTCAGAGACCTCTTTGAAGTGAAACTGCGGTTGGTTATGGGGTAGAGCTGGTTTCCCTTGTGGGTTGTCTAGGGTGGGTAGACTGAAGAAATCAACAGGGAGCACACTGCTTAGGTCCGTAAATGCATTATTCAGTGAGTTGGCAATGAGAAGGGGGTCTAAGGATGGTGTCCCATCAATGGTGAACATAGTTGGGGCAGTTTTGGGGTCCTTCCCAGTGAGGTCACTGAGGTTATCCCAGAAGGACTTGCTGCTGTTCCAGGATCTGGTGAGGGCTTCTTTATAGAATGAGCTTTTTGCATGGCAGATAACTTGTGTTCAGTCATTTCGGGCTTTTTTTTTGTACCTTTGGAAGTTTGCGGCGGTGCCACGTGCACGTGCCATTTGCCAAAGATGATCTCTTGTGTCGAGTTGCTCTAGAAGATCTGGGATGATCCAGGGCTTGAAGGGTCCTTTGACTGTTCTTGTTTTTATAGGTGCGTGTTTGTCACAGACAACACTGAATTTTGATATGAAGAGGTCAAGAGCTATGTCCACATCATTGACTTCTTTCAGATCAGTCCAGTCTTGGTGCTTTAGGTCAGCTTTCAGCTGTGGTAGATGGTCTTTTAGGAGTACATGGTTCATTATAGTTCTGATGGGAGGTTTGCAGTAATTGTTGTTCCAGATGCATGAAATGGGGAGTGGTCCCTCACTGAGTCAGGGTGAACAGTAATGGTACTGACATGAGCAGGGCGGTAGGTGAGTATCCAATCCAGCGGGGTGCTGGTTTTGTAATTGATTCTGGTTGATGTTTCTACCATTTGGGAGAAGTGGATGGCTGACAGGGTATCTTTAATAAAGGCAGATGCTGAGGAGTGCCAGCTGATGTTAAGATCTCCTAGTAGTATGATTTCAGTGTTGAGGCTATGGGTACTGATATAGTCAATGAGGTTAGAGGTGCCAGCAGTGGTCAGTTTAGGTGGGATGTAGACTGACAGCAGCATAAGCACCCAATTGTGTGCTCCTAAATGCAATTTGACAGTCAGAGCTTGCAAGTTGTCACTACTGCTGGGGGGTTGGCCATGTGCATGTAGACAATCTTTGATGTAAACGACACAGCCACTCCCTCTTTTTGATAGATGGTCCTGTATGAACATGGTGTAATCCATTAATGTGATGGCCATATCAGGTATCTTTGGGAAAAGCCATGATTCCAAAAGGATAGAACATCTGGGTTATGACAAGATACCCACACCTTCAGGTTGTCCATTTTGGGAAGAATGCTGCGGATGTTTATAGAGGCTAGCATTAGCCCTGTGTGTTTTGGTGGCTGTGCACTCATGTCATGTGGAGGACCAGGGTTAGGGTGAACATTGCCTGACAGTAGGGGTAGAAGTAGAACCAGTCGAGTGAGGTGGTCCAGCAGAAGTTTATTAATATGTGTCCGGGTTCTTTTGCTGGGTGGCCGTGCTTTTGTAGTTCCAAAATGGATAACAAATCCAGGGAGGAAAGAAATCCTAGGGGGATCATTGGTTGGGAAAAATGGACAGAAGGTCATGGAAGACCCTTGCTGGTTGTTGCAGTTCACCACTTGGTAAGATGAGGTCCCGGTTCCATACACATTTAGCACAATCCATGGGTGGTTAATTTGGGTAGTTTAATTGGACGCATTCCTGGGGGGTTCCAAGAGGGAAATAAGGAAGAGTAAGATGATGCCCTGTAAGATCCCAGTAGCTGTGAGGGACATTGTGAGTGCACTCCATAGCTGGTAAGGGTTAGGCAGAGGGTACTGCTTAGATCCTTTTATTAGGAGTTAGTTTCAGAGGTCCTGGCATTAAAGCAGGCATTGCAGGAATGGGCAGGAAAGACTGGCCCGAGGAGTGTAGAGGTGAGGAGAGAGGCAGTCATGAGGGAATTGAATAGCGGTATTACTATGGCTTAAGAGGCATTGAGCATCAAAGGTACATATGCTTCTTGCAACTGTGTAGTGGGGGAGTATCCCCTAAGAAGGAGAGGGAAGGGAAAGAGAACTTTATGGAAGTTTACCAAAGGAGATACTGGGTGCAAATATTCCGAGACTTTGAGCAGCAACAGTATTGCTGCCTCTTGAGGGGGTTACTCACACTGCACTGCTAGGAGTGGGCCCTTTAAAGGGAAGGGAAGGAAGGGAAGGGTGGGGAAAGACTGATTCTCCAAATAGAGAGATAGGGGTGGTGAAAAAGGCAGCAACCTCAGCTAACTACGAGCATTTAATAGAGGTCGGGGCTGGTGAGGGTGGGCAGGAGAAAATACTAGGGTGGAAGAGAGAGCAGGAGCAGAGGCATTCAGATAGCAGAAGAGCAAGGTCAACTAATTACCACTGTAAACTAGCTCTAGTAAAGCAAATACAGACATGCGTACAGATTTAACAGATTTGTTTGCAGGTTTAAGCTTAACTAACGGCAACTCTATTTTGCCAACACAGTAATACAGATTTGAAATTTAGAGCCACAATCTAGGTAGAAAAGCTGGCAGAGCAGGGCTAAAAGGTGCTCCAATCTTGAGGAGCAAGGCTGCCAAACGGTCCAATCAGGAGCCAAGACCGGGACCGCTGAACCAATCAGCAAGCACTCAGCATTCTGAAGCACCTTGCAGCCGTATCTGGATTTGTGAGCCGAACCGTGGCTCCAGGTACGGACCAGCTACTTCATCAACTCAGTTCGCAAATAGCAAAGTAAACAACAATCCATGAGTGGGTGTGCAATAATACTAAATCAACGCTCGCCACAGAGGTGATGAGTTAAGAGATGTTTACAACAAGTACCCTTACACCCCTGGGAAAGTACATCAATGTAGCATTAGAAAAGGGGTTGGGGAGATCCTTGATGCTGATTGGCTTAGGCCATTAGCCACCCAGTCTGGTAATAGGCAACAGATACCAGGAAATAAAAGAGTCTCAGTCTCTGTATGCCTATTTTCATTCTAAATCACTAAGCCAATAGAATGTTCAATTTTCAATAGTCGGCATTTTTTTCTCTCGCTTACCAAGAGTTGCACCTCCAACCTAACATTTACCTGCTTTCAAATAAGTAGATTTTGTGAAATTTACTACAGTGCAGTAGGCACAAATACAAAAAAAAAAAAAAGAATTTACAGTTGCCTGTTATTATCAATAGTTCAGTTTTGTATCTTGAAAGCAAAATAAATTTGCAAATACATAACTTATCTGAAATCAAGGAATCAGTACATTCACTGCTACATGGGTTCACTGCAGCTACTGAGTAAAGGAAAGGAAGTCCCACACTACTGCTTCAAAACAGAAAGGCACCAACCTGACAGGCAGAGGGAGTAAGGAGCTGCAATTTAAACCTGTCCCTGCCATGCTGCCCACTTCATTCCAGTCACCATGGCCCACCCTACCGCAATTCAACTACCAACGCTGCTATCAATTGAAAAAAAAAATCTTCATTTTGCAGTCTGCATATGTTGGAACCCCACTCATTTTAAATAAGTCCACTATCCTGAATGCACTCTTATGATGACAAGACTGCTTTCAAGTAAAAATAAAAAGTCTTCATTTTGTGTTTTGCATATGTGAGAACCTCGCTCATTTTAAACAGGTCCACTCTCCCGACCACGGTCTCGTGACAACGTCACCCAGTAACAGTCCCTTTCTTAAAAATTCAGAGCCATTCAAGCAGTTAAACAGCCACTGCCAAAGAAAATAATAACAAAATAAAGTAACAATTCCAGCTGGTGGTGTGTATGCGTGTGTGTGTGTGTGTGTGTGTGTGTGTGTGTAGCTCAATGAAAAGAAGCAATCATCACAAGCACAAAGAAAACAGCACAGTAAAACTAGTAGCACCCTCTACTGGCAGCTGTACCACTACAGGGACTACTTTACCAAACAGTACATTTCTATTCATTTCTAGATTTTTTTTAAGTAATTATTTGACATTTCAATAATTTTATAATACTGTCACAAATAACCCATTTTCTAAGTGCAATAATACCCTCCATGGTGGGTGGTACTGGGCTATACCAGACTTTCCAAGGGCTATACGGCCCTCCACCTGTGGCATCGGGCATCATTACGCCCCTGGGGAGTCCAGTATAGCCCAATACCACCCACCATGTCGGGTATTAATGCTTACTTACTGCACATCCAGGAGTGGATAATTGCACTTGTAAGAAAGGCCACTGAGAAACTGCAGCTGCATGTTTATTAGGGAATCCAAAATTTTCACCATTCCCTGCAAAAATTTTAATTTTCTACTATTTCTTGCAATAATTTGAGTTTTTGCCTCAAATTGTGTAGACATTGTTACAATTTTTAAAGAGATACTCAAACATATTGACTTTTTTCCTTCCAGGTAGTCCCTGTTTCTTTCTCAAGCACCAGCAACTTCTATCCTGCCAACCATCCCAAACCTGTCACCCTGACTTCCTCCAGGACTTATGGTTGCACAAAGGCAGTGTAGCCAGGGTTGTCAGGTGTGGGAACTGCAGCTGCCTGGAGTCATCCTACTGCCAGTGCACCATTCTCCCTGTTCTTCCTCTGAGGAGCAGCATGCAGTGACACCAGTGGTGGTGCAGTGTACACTGTCACATGTCACATGACAGGTGTCAGCCCCTCCTCCCAATGCTTGTGGTCTCAGCCTATGGACCCTGAGCCACTGCTAGAAGTCAGGTAAGCACCAAGCTCTGTGCCACCCCCCACCTCAGAGGAGGAGAACAATCCAGTTCCCAATGGCAGACCCTCTGACTCCTGACCTCGCGTCTGAATTCAGGTTGTGGAGGTTGCAAGTGGTAGTCCTACCACTGTGCTGGCAGGCCGTCAAAACATACTGACAATTGGCATGCAGCCTTGGGTTTGGTCAAATGTGAGATGGGAAGGGGTTCTCCAAGAGGCTCTGTGCGTTTTTATTTATTTATTTTTACTTGTTCTTTATTCCCCTGGATCCAGCAGGGCTTCCCCCGACCCATCTCATAGGTAGATACAGAGCTAATAAGACTTTAAAGTCCATTACAGCTTGCCATAATATTAATTATAACCCAAGATACCAGTTGCTACCAAGTGATCATCTAGGCGTTTTTTTGAATTCTGACATGGTCTGACTGGCCACTACTTCGATTGGGTGCTCGTTCCAAATTTTAGTAACTCTGATGCTGAACCAGTATTTTTTTTTTTTTCATAATAGGTGGAGCTCTTTAATTGTACTGGATGTGCTCTTGTTACATATGCCTGTGTTCTCAACTCTAATCCCAGCTGTGCCCAAAGTTCATCATCGAACAATGCTCTGTAGACCAGGCACATATCTCCCCCAAGTCTGTGAATAAAGACCCAATGACTTAAGTCTGTGGTGATAACTTAGCCTAAGTAGACCACTGATAAACCACTTGAAGCTCTCGTCAGTATGTGACTGTCTTAACCCTCCCTGATTAGCCTGGTCCTCTGCGCAGTATACTTGAGTGTATTCATCCCATGTATCTTGCAAATGTGTACATTTTGTATATATCTGTATATATATTGCTGGGCACGTTGCATTAGTGACTCTGTACTTTATTACATTGACTGTGTCTACTGTTGTAACCTGAGATATCTTACCATGTATGTTATGCTTCTCCTGACATCTGTGTATCTGCCCTACTTGCTTCAAATTGTACTCTGTATGTTCTTTGATTTCCTATACTCTCCCGGGTCATACCTGAAAATAGGCATGTGTTTGTCTAGTGTACTTACCTGGTTAACAAAAGCTAGATAAAATAAATAAATAATAAATAAACATAGTTGCTCTCCTCTGCACTTGCTCCAGTGCTCTGATTTCTGTTTTACCCCCTGGTAACCAGAATTGGGCATAATACTCTACATGTGGGTGAACCAATGTTGTATACAGGGGCAACATCACCTGCCTGTCTCAACACTTTATATGTTTATTTATACAATATAATAAACCACTGGCTTTCTTAATAGCCTGATTGCAGTGAGATTAAGGTTAAGGTCATTACTGATTAAAATGCCCAAATCCTTCTCTTCTTGAACTGAATGTCTCGACCTGCAATTCACCAGTCAGGCGCCCCCATATAGCCTTGGCTATCATCACCCCAGGTGGGGATGAGGTAGAGGGAACTCCCATGTCCTTCTTGTTTCATCAGGCCCCCTGTTGTGGCCTAGTGGGTTACAGCAGTGAAGGGCGCCTCTCCTGTTGGTGAAGCTCAGCTGGCTCCAACTTTTCCCCATGGCCCCCGGGACATGGTTGCACCGTGAAGTCAAGGCACATATGCCAGCACCCTACCACACTCCCCCCTCCCCCGACATACATCTTCAAGCTGCTGTACCTCCGGCCTGCACCAGATGTCAGGACAGTACTGGGCCTTCGACCTCCCCTCCTTCTCAGGACAAGCGAGCTGCCCCTCGGGCACTCAAGTTTCCCCTCCTTGGCCGGCCATCCAGCTTCCTTGGCTCGTTTCCAAACCCAGGTCGCTGGCGTCACAGTGGTAGCACTACCACTGCACTGGTGGGCCGGCTAAGTGTGTTTTAATTTTTTTTGATAACCAGCTTAATTGACTGAGCACAAGTGTTCTTTTTCAGGGCTGACTCAGGTGCTAAAGCACAGATATGTATAAACAACTACAGAAAAATATAAAAATACATTCAGTAAGTTACACAGAAAAACAATGCACCACTGCTTTCATCTAATTCATTGCCTGATTTGGTTTCAAAATATTTCAAAGTATTTTTAGTGATTGATTGATTGGCAGGGTGGGTGCACTGGTTCAATGGACCATTTTCAGTTGTGATCTGGGCCTTGACAGGCAGTACATAGAGTTAAAGTTGTGTGCAACATATTTTTAGTAATGGTATACATTGCATAGAACAGTACAGTAGAGGGCAGTTGTTGTTAGTCCACATACAGAAAGACTTTAAAAACAAAGCCACATTATATTAAGACTGGAAGTTGCAAATAACCAGGTACAGTCAAAGCCAGCTAAAGGGGATGCATTTAGGCGGGATGACTGCTTAAACAGGACGACTTGTTGGGAACCAAATTTATCCTGCTAATTATGCCTTACTGCACTTCGTTTTGTAGACACACCAAAATTAATAAAATCTGCTTTACTGAGATGCCAGGCAGCCGTCCGATGGCTAAGATCAAATAGCTTGTACACAATTAGCACCTAACGAGGGTGCGAGAACAGATTAAATGCACTGACCTGGAGTCTGGCTGCAGTTTTGGCATTTTGTTTATAACATGTCACACCAACCTAGGGCCACTACCGATCTTTGCTGGCACCAAGATTGTGCAAACGATTCATGAGGGGCATGCTGGATTTGCGGCTGAAATTGTTAGGAAAGTGAACCTCCTAGATGCTATTTATATGTCGCACAAATCCTGGGTTTCTGTGAAGCCTATAACTGTGGTGAACTGCTACGGCAAAGCTGATTTCCATTTCTGCATTGAAACAGCCACTGTTGCCACAGAGCCCCAACATTCCTCTGCCCTAAATGACATCCCCATCCCAGCATGTATGGACGAAACAGCTTTTATTGCTCTTGTGGACATGGACCAGAACGAGCCAACTGTTGCTGAACTCACTGATGCTGAAGTCACCAGTGCAACTTTAAGGGCAACAGGTGACAACTTGTCAGACACTGAATTGTCTGAAACACAGGAGGAAGTGATCAAAAATATGCCAACCCTGGGATGCACTCTCCGTTATCCATGCAGCAGTGCAGTGGTGCTAGCAACGAGGGCAGGTATCCTGCTGGGAGCGCCTATTAGATGTGGAGCACGAAATACAAAAGCAAGAAAAGAATTATTCTAAGCAGCTTTAGATCACAGACATTTTTAGAGCTGGTTCTCCCTCTACTGTAGCTTCCTCATCTACACATTCTACCCCTGCCTCTGTCACTGCTGCTGGCTCTGCTACGCCTTCTACCTCTGCCTCTGTCACCACTGCTGCCTAGCCATGCCTTCTACCTCTGCCTCTGTCACCACTGCTGCCTAGCTATGCCTTCTATCTCTGCCACCACTGCTCCCTAGCTACACCTTCTACCTCTGCCTCTGTCACCACTGCTGCCTAGCCATGCCTTCTACCTCTGCCTCTGTCACCACTGCTGCCTAGCCATGCCTTCTACCTCTGCCTCTGTCACCACTGCTGCCTAGCTACACCTTCTACCTCTGCCTCTGTCACCGCTGCTGCCTTGCTACGCCCTCTACCTCTGCCTTTGTCACCACTGCTGCCTTGCTACGCCTTCTACCTCTGCTTCTGTCACCACTGCTGCCTTGCTACGCCTTCTAACTCTGCCTTGCTACGCCTTCTACCTCTGCCTCTGTCACCACTGCTGCCTTGCAATGCCTTCTACCTCTGCCTCTGTCACCACTGCTGCCTAGCTACGCCTTCTACCTCTGCCTCTATCACCACTGCTGCCTAGCTACACCTTCTACCTCTGCTTCTGTCACCACTGCTGCCTAGCTACGCCTTTTACCTCTGTCACAGTCACCACTGCTGCCTTGCTACGCCTTCTACCTCTGCCTCTGTCACCACTGCTGCCTAGCTACACCTTCTACCCCTCCATCGGTCACTGCTGCTGCCTAGCTACGCCCTCTGCCGCTGCCTCTGACACCACTGCTTCCTAGCTACACCTTCTACCTCTGCATCTGTCACCACTGCTGGCTAACTACACCTTCTACCTCTGCCTCAGTCACCGCTGCTGCCTACCTAAGCCTTCTATCTATGCCTCTTTCAGAGCTGCTCCTTAGTTACTCTTACACCTGCACCCGACACCGCTGCTTCCTCTGCTATGCCTCCTACCTCTGCCTCTTGTCACCGCTGCTGCCTAGCAATGCCTTCTACCTCTGCCTCTGTCACCGCTGCTGCTTAGCTACACCTTCTACCCCGCCTCTGTCACCACTGCTGCCTAGGTACGCCTTCTACCTCTACCTCTGTCAACGCTACTGTTCAGCTACTCCTTCTATCCCTGCCTCTGACACAGCTGCTTCCTCTGCTATGTCATCAATCTCTGCCTCTGTCACCACTGCTGTCTAGCTATGCCTTCTACCTCTGCTTCTGTCACTGCTGCTCCTTAGCTACTCCTTCCACCAATGCATCTGACACCGCTGCTTCCTCTGCTATGCCTCCTACCTCTGCTTCTGTCACCACTACTGCCTAGCAATGCCTTCTACCTCTGCTGCCTAACTGTGCCTTCTGTCCTTGCCTCTGTCACCACTGCTGCCTTGCTATGCCTTCTACCTCTGCCTCTGTCACCACTGCTGTATAGCAATGCCTTCTACCTCTGCCTCTGTCACCACGGCTGCCTAGCTATGCCTTCTACCTCTGCCTCTGTCACCACTGCTGTATAGCAATGCCTTCTACCTCTGCCTCTGTCACCACTGCTGCCTAGCAATGCCTTCTACCCCTCCCTCAGTCACTGCTGCTGCCTAGCTATGCCTTCTGCCGCTGCCTCTGACACCACTGCTTCCTAGCTACACCTTCTACCTCTGCATCTGTCACCACTGCTGGCTAACTACGCCTTCTGCCTCTGCCTCAGTCACCGCTGCTGCCTACCTAAGCCTTCTGTCTATGCCTGTGTCAGAGCTGCTCCTTAGCTACTCCTCCTACACCTGCATCTGACACTGCTGCTTCCTCCTGCTATGCCTCCTACCTCTGCCTCTGTCACTGCTGCTGCAAATGCCTCTACCCTGCCTCTGTCACACTTGTGCTGCCCTAATCTTCCCTTTCTACCCTGCCTCTACTGTCACCCTGCTGCCTAGGTATACCTTCTACCTCTGTCTACCATCAATGCTACCTCCAGTTTCTTCTCCTTTGTCACTCTCTGACACGCTCCACTTCCTCTGCTATGTTGTCTAACTCTGCCTCCGTCTCCACCACTGCTTGCCTAGTTACACCTTCTACCTCTGCTTCTGTCACTGCTGCTCCTTCCACCAATGCATCTCACATTGCTGCTTCCTCTGCTATGCCTCCTACCTCTGCCTCTGTCACCGCTGCTGGTTAGCAACACCTTCTACCTCTGCTGCCTAGCTATGCTTTCTACCTCTGCCTCTATCACCACTGCTGTCTAGCTATGCCTTCTACCTCTGCCTCTGTCACGGCTGCTGTCTAGCTATGCCTTCTACCTCTGACTTAGTCACTGCTGCTGCCTAGCTGTGCCTTCTGTCCTTGCCTCTGTCACCACTGCTGCCTTGCTATGCCTTCTACCTCTGCTACTGCTGCTGCTGTCTAGCTACTCCTTCTACCTCTGCCACCGCTGCTGCCCACCTACACCTTCTACCCCTGCCTCTGTCACCATTACTGCTTAGCTACACCTTCTACCTCTGCCTCTGTTGCCACTGCTGTCTAGCTACACCTTCTACCTCTGCTTCTGTCACCGCTGCTGTGAATCTATTCCTTCTGCCCCAGCCTCTGTCACCGCTGCTGCTAAGCTATGCCTTCTAACTCTGCCTCTGTCAAAACTGCTTCCAAGCTACACCTTCTACCTCTGGCTCTGTCACCGCCACTGCCAAGATACACCTTTTACCCCTGCCTCTGTCACTGCTATTGGCTAGCTGTGCCTTCTACCTCTGCCTCTGTCACTGCTGCTGCCTAGCTACGCCTTCTACCTCTGGCTCTGTCACTGCTGTTGCCTAGCTATGCCTTCTACCCCTGCCTCTGTCATGATTGCTGCCTAGCTATGCCTTCCATCCTGCCTTTGTCACCGCTGTTGCCAAGCTACGCCTTCTACCTCTGCCTCCCCTGCAGCCTAGCTTCGCCTTCTACCTCTGCCTCTGTCACCGCTGCTGCCTAGCTAGGTCTTCTACCTCTCCCTCTGTCACAGCTGCTGTCTAGCTACACCTTCTACCTCTGCCTCTGTCACTGCTGCTGTGTAGCTACGCCTTCTTCCTCTGCCTCTGTCACCACTGCTGCCTAGCTACGCCTTCTCCCTCTGCCTCTGTCACCACTACTGCTTAGCTGCTCCTTCTACCTCTACCTCTGCCTCTGACACCACTGCTTCCTCTGCTATGCCGTCTACCTCTGCCACCGCTGCTACCTAGCTGCGCCTTCTACCTCTGCCTCTGCTGCTGCTTAGCTACTTCTTCTACCCCTACCTCTGTCAATGCTACTGCCTACATATGCCTTCTACATCTGCCTCTGTCACCACTGCTTTCTCTGCTATGCTGTCTACCCCTGCCACCGCTGCTACCTAGCTATGCCTTCTACTTCTGCCTCTGTCACTGCTGCTGCTTAGCTACTCCCTCTACCCCTATGTCTCTCAATGCTGCTTCCTCTGCTATGCCTCCTACCTCTACCTCTGACTTTGTCACCACTGCTGCCTAGCTACGCCTTCTACCCCTACCTCTGTCAATGCTGCTGCCTACATATGCCATCTACCTCTGCCTCCGTCACCTCTGCTGCCTAGCTATGCCTTCCACCCCTGCCTCTGAGAGTGCTGCTTCCTCTGCTATGCCTCCTACCTCAGCCTTTGACTTTGTCACCACTGCTGCCTAGCTTACACCTTCTACCTCTGCCTCTGTCACCACTGCTGCCTAGCTATGCCTTCTACCCCACCTCTGTCAATGCTGCTGCCTACATATGCCTTCTACCTCTGCCTCCATCACCACTGCTGCTTAGCTATGCCTTCCACCCCTGCCTCTGCCACTGCTGCTGCCTCTGTTACACCTTTTACCTCTACTTCTGTCACCGCTGCTGCCTAGCTATGCCTTCTACCTCTGCCACTGTCACTGCTGCTGCCTCTGCTTGGCCTTCTACCTCTGCCTCTGTCACCACTGCTTCCTAGCTACACCTTCTACCACTGCCTCTGTCAGCACTGCTTCCTAGCTACACCTTCTACCACTGCCTCTGTCACCACTGCTTCCTAGCTAAGCCTTCTACCTCTGCATCTGTCACCACTGCTTCCTAGCTACACCTTCTACCTCTGCCTCTGTCACCACTGCTCCCTAGCTATGCCTTTTACCTCTGCCTCTATCACCGCTGCTGCTTTGCTACACCTTCTACACCTGCCTCTGTCACTGCTGCTGTCTAGCCATGCCTTCTACCCCTGCCTCTGTGACCGCTGCTGCCTAGCTATGCCTTCTACCTCTGCCACTGTCACTGCTGCTGCCTCTGCTAGGTCTTCTACCTCTGCCTCTGTCACCACTGATTCCTAGCTACACCTTCTACCCCTGTTTCTGTCACCACTGCTTCCTAGCTACACCTTCTACCTCTGCCTCAGTCACCACTGCTGCCTACCTAAGGCTTCTATCTATGCCTCTGTCAGAGCTGCTCCTTAGTTGCTACTCCTACATCTGCATCCGACACTGCTGCTTCCTCTGCTATGCCTCCTACCTCTGCCTCGCAATGCCTTCTACCTCTGCCTCTGTCACCGCTGCTGCCTAGCTACACCTTCTGCCCCTGCCTCTGTCACCACTGCTGCCTAGTTACGCCTTCTACCTCTGCCTCTGTCAATGCTACTGCTCAGCTACTCCTTCTATTCCTGCCTCTGACACCGCTGCTTCCTCTGCTATGCAGGGTTTTAAATAACTGATTATCAGTTTTTTTCTTGGGACAATACAAAAGTTCAGAAAGTATTTATATAGGTTTTCTAGAAGTGTTATGTTTGTTAAACACAGTGAGGCTGGCGCTATGCATTTTCACAATGTTTTAGCACTTTTATGAGCAAAACACTAATCAATTTTTAGAGTTAAATAAAACCCTGCTATGTTGTCTACCTCTGCCTCTGTCACCACTGCTGCCTAGCTACGCCTTCTACCTCTGCTTCTGTCACTGCTGCTCCTTAGCTACTCCTTCCACCAATGCATCTGACACCACTGCTTCCTCTGCTATGCCTCCTACCTCTGCCTCTGTCACCGCTGCTGCCTAGCAATGCCTTCTACCTCTGCCTGTCACGGCTGCTGTCTAGCTATGCCTTCTACCTCTGACTCAGTCACTGCTGCTGCCTAGCTGTGCCTTCTGTCCTTGCCTCTGTCACCACTGCTGCCTTGCTATGCCTTCTACCTCTGCTACTGCTGCTGTCTAGCTACTCCTTCTACCTCTGCCACCGCTGCTGCCTACCAACACCTTCTACCCCGCCTCTGTCACCATTACTGCTTAGCTACTCCTTCTACCTCTGCCTCTGACACTGCTGCTTCCTCTGCTACACCTTCTACTTCTGCCTCTGTCGCCACTGCTGTCTAGCTACACCTTCTACCTCTGCCTCTGTCACCACTGCTGTGAATCTATTCCTTCTACCCCAGCCTCTGTCACTGCTGCTGCCTAGCTATGCCTTCTAACTCTGCCTCTGTCACTGCTGCTGTCTAGCTATGCTTTCTACCTGCCTCTCTGACACCGCTGTTGCCCACTCGCCTTCTACCCCTGCCTCTGTGCACTACAGCAAGCTTTGCTACCTCGCAGCCTGCCTGCTATTGCCAAGCTATGCCTTTTACCTCTGCCTCTGTCATCGCTGCTGCCTAGCTTTGCGTCCTACCTCTGCCACCGCTGCTGCCTTGCTATGCCTTCTACCTCTGCCTCTGCCATCGCTGCTGACTTGCTACGCCTTCTACTCCTGCCTCTGTCAGAGCTGCTGCCTAGCTACACCTTCTTCCCCTGCATCGTTCACTGCTGCTGCCTAGCTATGCCTTCTACCTCTGCCTGTGTCACTGCTGCTACCTAGCTATGCCTTCTGCCTCTGCCTGTGTCACCGCTGCTACCTAGCTATGCCTTCTGCCCCAAGCTCTGTCACTACTGCTACCTAGCTAATCCTTCTACCCCTGCCCCTGACACCACTGCTTCCTAGCTAACCCCAGCCTCTGCCACCGCAGCTGCCTAGCTTTGCCTTCTACCTCTGCCTCTGTCAAAACTGCTTCCAAGATACACCTTCTACCCCTGCCTCTGTCACTGCTGCTGCCTAGCTACGCCTTCTACCTCTGGCTCTGTCACCGCTGTTGCCTAGCTATGCCTTCTACCCTTGCCTCTGTCACGACTGCTGCCTAGCTATGTCCTCTATCCTGCCTTTGTCACCGCTGTTGCCAAGCTACGCCTTCTACCTCTGCCTCCCCAGCAGCCTAGCTTCACCTTCTACCTCTGCCTTTGTCACCACTGCTGCCTAGCTACGTCTTCTACCTCTCCCTCTGTCATAGCTGCTGTCTAGCAACACCTTCTACCTCTGCCTCTGTCACTGCTGCTGTCTAGCCATGCCTTGTATCCCTGCCTCTGTCACTGCTGCTGCCTAGCTACGCCTTCTCCCTCTGCCTATGTCACCACTACTGCTTAGCTGCTCCTTCTACCTCTGCCTCTGCCTCTGACACCACTGTTTCCTCTGCTATGCCATCTACCTCTGCCACCGCTGCTACCTAGCTACACCTTCTATCTCTGCCTCTGCTGCTGCTTAGCTACTCCTTCTACCCCTACCTCTGTCAATGCTACTGTCTACATATGCCTTCTACATCTGCCTCTGTCACCACTGCTTCCTCTACTATGCCATCTACCTCTGCCACCACTGCTACCCAGCTACGCCTTCTACCTCTCCCTTTGTCACTGCTGCTGCTTAGCTACTCCTTCTACCCCTATGTCTCTCAATGTTGCTTCCTCTGCTATGCCTCCTACCTCTACCTCTGACTTTGTCACCGCTGCTGCCTAGCTTATGCCTTCTACCTCTGCCTCTGTCACCACTGCTGCCTAGCTACGCCTTCTACCCCTATCTCTGTCAATGCTGCTGCCTACATATGCCTTCTACCTCTGCCTCAGTCACCACTGCTGCCTAGCTATGCCTTCCACGCCTGCCTCTGAGAGTGCTGCTTCCTCTGCTATGCCTCCTACCTCAGCCTTTGACTTTGTCACCGCTGCTGCCTAGCTTACGCCTTCTACCTCTGCCTCTGTCACCACTGCTGCCTAGCTATGCCTTCTACCCCTACCTCTGTCAATGCTGCTGCCTATGTATGCCTTCTACCGCTGCCTCCGTCACCACTGCTTCCTAGCTACACCTTCTACCTCTGCCTCCGTCACCACTACTTCCTAGCTACACCTTCTACCTCTGCCTCTGTCACCACTTCTTCCTAGCTACGCCTTTTACCTCTGTCTCTGTCACTGCTGCTGCCTTGCTACACCTTCTACTCCTTCCTGTCAGTGCTGCTGTCCAGCTATGCCTTCTACCCCTGCCTCTGTGACCGTTGCTGCCAAGCTATGCCTGCTACCTCTGCCGCTGTCCCTGCTGCTGCCTCTGCTACGCCTTCTACTGCTGTCTCTGTCACCACTGCTTCCTAGCTACACCTTCTACCTCTACCTCTGCCTCTGTCACCACTGCTCCCTAGCTACGCCTTTTACCACTGCCTCTGTCACCACTGCTCCCTAGCTACACCTTCTACCTCTGCCTCTGTCACCACTGCTCCCTAGCTATGCCTTTTACCTCTGCCTCTGTCACCACTGCTTCCTAGCTACACCTTCTACCTCTGCCTCTGTCACCACTGCTCCCTAGCTATGCCTTTTACGCTGCCTCTGTCACCACTGCTCCCTAGCTACACCTTCTACCTCTGCCTCTGTCACCAATGCTCCCTAGCTATGCCTTTTACCTCTGCCTCTGTCACCACTGCTTCCTAGCTACACCTTCTACCTCTGCCTCTGTCACCACTGCTCCCTAGCTACGCCTTTTACCTCTGCCTCTGTCACTGCTGCTGCCTTGCTACACCTTCTACCCCTGCCTCTGTCACCGCTGCTGTCTAGCTAGGCCTTCTACCCCTGCCTCTGTGACCGTTGCTGCCAAGCTATGCCTGCTACCTCTGCCACTGTCACTGCTGCTGCCTCTGCTACGCCTTCTACCACTGCCTCTGTCACCACTGCTTCCTAGCGACACCTTCTACCTCTGCCTCTGTCACCACTGCTCCCTAGCTATGCCTTTTACCTCTGCCTCTGTCACCACTGCTCCCTAGCTACACCTTCTACCTCTGCCACTGTCACCATTGCAGCGTAGCTATGATTTCTGCCTCATCCTCTCTCACTGCTGCTGCCTAGCTATGCTTTCTACCTCTGCCTCTGTCACTGCTGGTGTCTAGCTACACCTTCTAACTCTGCCTCTGTCACTGCTGCTGTCTAGCTATGCTTTCTACCCCGCCTCTGACACTGCTGGTGCCTTGCTATGCCTTCTACACCGCCTCTGTCACCACTGTTGCCTAGCTTTGCCTTCTACCTCTGCCTCTGTCACTGCTGCTGCCTTGCTACGCCTTCTACCTCTGCCTCTGACACCGCTGCTCCCTAGCTACTCCTTCTACCTCTGCCTCTGATACCGCTGCTTCCCAGCTACTCCTTCTACCTCTGCCTCTGGCACCGCTGCTCCCTAGCTACTCCTTCTACCTCTGCCTCTGTCACTGCTGCTCCCTAGCTATGCCTTCTACCTCTGCCTCTGTCACAACTGCTGCCTTGCTATGCCTTCTGCCCCTGCCTCTGGCACTGCTGCTGCCTAGCTACGCCTTCTACCTCTACCTCTCCCTCTGTCACCGCTGCTGCCTAGCTACACTGACTGTCTCTGCCTCTGTCACCGCTGCTGCCTAGCTACGCCTTCTACCCCTGCCTCTGACACTGCTGCCTAGCTATGCCTTCTACCACTGCCTCTATCACCACTGCTGCCTAGCTATGCCTTCTACCCCTGCTTCTGGCACTACTGCTGCCTATCTATGCCTTCTACCACTGCCTCTGTCACCGCTGCTGCCTAGCTACACCTTCTACATCTGCCTCTGTCACCACCACTGCCTAGCTACACCTTCTACCTCTGCCACCGCTGCTGCCTAGCTACACCTTCTACCTCTGTCACCGCTGCTGCCTAGCTATGCCTTCTACCCCTGCCTCTGTCACCGCTGCTTCCTAGCTACGCCTTCTACCTTTGCCTCTGCCTCTGTCACCACTGCTGCCTATGCTATCACATCTGCTAGGACTGACAATCTGCTCTACGCACCAAGGTTAGAAGAAATCCTGAACACTTCACTCAATCTGTTCCCTGAGAGTGATTACTTTACCATTGAGGGTTTACTCACTGCAGTAGTACCTGGTGATTACAACTCTGAAACTGGGCCAGAGTATACCACGCTGTAAGATACCGATGCACATTAATTAAAGTAAAATACAGTACTGTACTAAAGGTAAAGAAAATAAAATACAGTAATCAGTTGTTAAAAAGAAATATTTTTATTTGCAGTAACTGACGGTGTCTGTCAATTACTCTATTGAAGCACTGTATAATGTAGTGTACAGCGTTTTTACAGCACTATGCAGCCATATGTCCAGCCAAAAAAAGTAACTTCATTTTAAAGAGACAGATGCCTAAGCAGGACACCAGTCATCTCCACGGGGGTGTCCCACTTAAGCGGCTTTGACTGTACATATAAATAGAATAATACATGGGAATCTATTTGTTATGGTGCTGTAACGCCATCGAGGGATCTATTATATCATAAACCTCAAGAGCAAAGTTCGAGAGGTTTATGGTGTCACAGAATCCTGAGATGGTGTTATAGGCACAGTAATGAATAGATTCCCGTGTGTTATTTTTTGTAATTATTTCAAAATATGAGTCTCACTCTACCCTAATTATATTGTTGATTTTATTGTTATACATCCAATGACGTGAAGTTCCTCTTATTTATTAAAATAATTCATCCCAGGATGTAAATACATATACTGTAGAGACAACTTACATCAATACATAATCCCTTAATTGAAATTTCATTTGCTCCTGAAAAGGTTTTAATCCAAATAGTAACGTTTCAGAACTTGAACATTGTTCCTTCATCAGACTTGGAGCTTGTAAGTCACTATAAAGTAGAGGAACAAAATAATAATTATATGTAAGAAGGAGATATATTTCTAGTGTTCAAAAAAGTTTATATCTCAAAATAAATGTGAAATACAGGTGGAACAGACCTGATAGGGACCTAAAATAACTTGCGAGTTTATATGGTGCTGGGAGGCTGCGCTGTCTCTCAAAGAGCTCAAATATTTTTAAATATTTAAAACAAGAGAGGTAAAAATGAAAAGCTTTATTAAGCCTTGGTTTATAACATCTATCGAAGTGAAAACCAACATCAATTATGTGAAACTTACTGAAAAATCTCAATTCAAATGAACAAAGTCAAAATGACTTAAATGTCTTTTGGAACCATTACTTTTCGGTAACGTTTATCATTTCTACCACAGCATTCAACAGAGCACAGCCTGACATTTGTTTAAGTCAAGTTCAAAGGTATTTTGTTTGGTGGTCAGCTGAAAGGAATACCACAAAAATGTAGAGTGACTGTGGGAGCGATAAGGGAGCATTGTCGGTTGGTGAATGGGGGAGCCACCCATGGTTGATCAAAGAGTGCACATTAGATGAATGCATTTCCTTTTTTGTGAACACATAGAAGCATAGACTTTGATGGCAGATAAGGAATGCTTGGTCCACCCCAGTCTGCTCCTTTCCCTACCTATCGGATAAGCTGCAGATCCTAGTCAACCAACAGCATATTTCTTCCTACCCACCACAAGAATTGTCTTATGTCTGTCCATGCATTCTTGAATTCCCCCACTGTTTTTGACCCTACAACCTCCTCAGGAAGGCCGTTCCATGCAACCAGGAGATGGGGATATGACTGCTTGTGTGCTTGCAGTAGGATCTGGACAGTCAGAGATGAGCAAGGGATAGTGACTTTTTTCTAAATTAGGTAATTGTTGCCAGAGTATGAGTGGGGAGTAAATGCCAAGCAAGCACAGCCGGGAAGTGCAGAGCAGTCGCCATCCGACATCATAAGCAAATGCTGTCAGGATGAGCTGTAGGGGTTAAAAATCAACTGCAACAACAGTTCAAAAGAAAACAGGTACATGGCTTTCATTTGGGGATTTTAAAGTCATTTCGATCTCCACTAGTGAGCCAGGGTAGTGAACGGGTGTAGTAAGGTAACTCTTGCTAAATGAGAGGAAAAAAAAAAACAGGACAGCAGACAGTTTCCAAAAATTGAGTTGGCATAGTGATTTTAAAGTGTGAAAGGGCAGCCTGGCATAGGGACTTATTTCCCCATCACTATTGAAAGTTAATGTACCCCCTGTCAAGGGTGGCAGCCAATCAGAGACCAGGAAATAAAAAGCCCATTTTCTAAGTTGCAATAGCATTGCTCTGATGTCAGATTGTTGCTATTACAAATTGGAACCTGAGGGGGAGCTGTGGAGCAGCAATATGGCGGCAGCTTTATAAAATAGCTCAGAATACACTAAATTTAGACATCCTAGAACCTACTGATTTTCCACCCAGAAACGAGCTAGGAGTGCACTAGATTCCATTGGAAGGGTCCTGCATCACAATGAGCCCAAAAAAAGACACTACACATTCCTCACAGGCCTAGATGTCTTTCTTTCTTCACAGAGCTTAGTCAAAAGCTCAGGGCCTGCCGCAGTGAGTGGCATGGTGGCACCTGAAATTCCAACGGTGCAAATACTTGCTATGCTAATAAAAATTCAAGCCACTGGTGAAGAGACCAACAAGAGACTGGCAGCTGTAGAAGCAAAGTTAACTGAAAACAACCACAAAACACAAGAAAATGCTGCACCCATAAAATAAATCTCTGAAGTGCAGGGTAGGCAAGCTGACTGTATCTCAACCTTTGTAACAGACCTATTCTTTCTGAAATCAAAGATGGAAAGTCTAGAAAACACCAAACAACAAGCAAATATTTGGATGGTGGGCTTTCTCTTAAGGTTTGCTAAAGTAACAGACATTCTGCAAGCAGTAAATTGGCTGAAATTCCAAGACCTACAACTATTACCTCTGGATTCTGGGGTAAAGATCCTGAAAGTATTCACCATCCTCAGCAGCCCAGACCAAAAAGTGAATCACAGCAAAGACCTCTCACCGCAATTGCCACCTTGTCTGCCCCGAAAGCTTGGATAGCTCTCCTTCAAGCTGCTAAATCCCATGGAGATACGGTTTGAGAGGGCAGCCACCTTTCTTTTTGCCTGTTTTATCTGCTTAGATGCAAGCCAGAAAAAAGGAACTTCAGGTAATCAAGAAAGAGCTCTTACAAGATGGAGTGGTGGCACGGCTTAATTGAAAGAGCTTAATATGTATACCCTTGAGGAAAGGAAGGAGAGGGGGAGACATGATAGAAACTTTCAAGTACCTCAAGGGAATCAACAAAGTCCAAGACGGGAGCATCTTTGAGAGAAAGAGATGTGCAAGAACAAGGGGGCACAGTTTGAAGATAGAGAAGGGGACAGCTCAGGGGCAATGTCAGAAAGTATTTTTTCATGGAGAGGTGATGGACACTTGGAACCACCTTTCTGAGGAGGTCATGGGGTCAAAAACTGTGGGCAATAAGGCATAAGGCAATTATAGTGAAGGGTAGGAGGAAGTAGGCAGTTGGTTAACTAGAATTTGCAGCTTATCCAATACGTAGGGAATGGGCAGACTAGGTGGGCCAATCGGTCCTTTTCTGCTGTCACAGTCTATGTTTCTATGTTAATTTTCCAGCACGGCTGCAGATTCGACATGCCTCCAAGATGCAGGTTTTTAGGGATCCTACTTGCAGCATCTCTGTAAGCTGAGAAGATCATAAAACACTTAAATCCTTCTGAAGTTATCTACGATAAAGAGAGTGATACTCTGTGCCACATTACGGGGGGTTCCAATATTTGACTGTTAAGTGCACAGGGACTTGTTATTGTTTTCAAGAGCATTGGTGGATTAAACCTGTTTTCGCCTGTTACCCTATTGAGGGGCTGTTTTTTCAATATTTCATATGCCCTGTTGGATTAGCGTACATGATATTATGCCCTACTAGTATTACATACTGTATATTAATCATTGTTTTCGTTTTTCTACTTAAGTTCCCATTGTTGCTGCTGCTTAATAATGACTGTTATAAGATCTCCTTGGTAGGCTGAGCTGTAGACATTGTTACCGTTGGTGCAGAGGAACACTGCTCAATTTGTGGACTTTAATTAATTCATTTAGCATTTAACTGTACCCATAGGGCAGGTTGCCGTGCTTTGCCACAGACTATGGGTTTCTAAGGCAACTTAATTGAGACCAGTCCACCATTTTAAATACCTATTCTTCAGTTCTTTAAGCCACCATGCCTCCTACATTTTATCCCAGTCCTACATGGGACCTGATAACCTGGCTTTATAGACTGTTTGTATTCTACTAAAGTAAGAGTGGCAGTGCTCTACAGGTTGCTCAGCTCAAACTTTTCTCCTGGTTGATTACTTTCTGGTAGCTCTCACACTGCTTGGATTCTTTGATCTTATACAGTTGCTGTTTTTTTAAGTATTAACCCTGTGTACAAATGGTGACGAGGTTTGCGTACCTCACTTTTTTTATTTTATGTACTGCAGTCTGTGCTGTATTGTCATAAAACATATAAATAAAAAGTAAAAAAAAAACAAAAAAAACAAATTGGAACCCTACAGAATGTTATGGTTATGAACTCTGATGAGGTGATTCTCTCCATTGAGAAAAAGTCAACCCGTGTATTACGAAGCAATATAACAATGATCATGGAGTGCAAATGTAGATGAATGTAGACAATAAGTGGTCTGTAAACTGAGCTTTTAATAGAGACCAATGGATAGGCAAGTGTGTGTCATGGACTTTTTTTTACTCATTCGAGGTGTGTTTTACTAACATACTAACATACTATTTGCCAGCAGATTAGGCCTTACAGTCTATCGAGACTGCTCGAACCTCAGATCCCTAGTTGGGTGCCGAGGCCCTCCCCCCCCTTGTGTTCCAGAAACCCCTATCATCCATCCCTCCCCCCCTGGGACAGGCCATTATCTGATACATCCACTTTCTGTGTCTGTCCCACCCTCTCTTGAAGCCCTCCACTGTGGATCTCTGAACCAACTCGCCAGGCAGTGCATTCCAAGGGTCCACCACCCTCTTAGTGAAAACCTCCTCCTCTTTCCCCTCACCCTTCCACCTTCCAACTTCAAGCATGCCCTCTGGTGATACCTCCTGCTTTAGTCTAAAGATCCCTCCATGTTTACCCTATTTATTCCCTGAGGTACTTGAAGACCTTAATCATGTCCCCCTGTCTCTCCTCTCCTCCAATGAAAACAGGCAGAGCTCCTCAAGTCTGTCCTCATCATCAAATCCCCTAGCCTTCGTATCATCTTAGTTGCCCTCCTCTGTACCCTCTCCAGGAGCTGTATGTCCCTCTTCAAGTGTGGTCTCCAGTACTGTACACAGTACTCAAGGTGTGGTCTAACCAGCCCATTGTACAGTGGCAGAATCACTTCCTTGCTCCAAGAGGTGATCCCCCTTACGATGCATCCCAACATCCTATTTGCCTTGCTAGCCACTCTCCTGTACTGCTCAGTTATTCATACATGCATCCACCATGACCCCTAGATCTTTTTCCCCTATTGAGGCCTCCAGCATCTCCCCTCCCAGGGTGTACCTGTGTTTAGGGTTCCACCCAAGATGTAACACCTTGCACTTGGTGATGTGAAATTTAATTTCCATGTGTGAGCCCAGCTTTCCAGGGTGTCCAGGTCCCCTTGCAGGGCCAACCTCCCCTCTTCTCCCTCAACTACTGCTCCCATCTTGGGGTCATCAGTGAAGAGGCTCATTTCACACCCTATACCCTCCCTGATGTTCGATATGTATGCATTAAACAGGATTGGACCCAGGACAGAGCACTGCGGTACCCTACTACCAACCTCTCTAGGGTTCGAGAGCTCCCCACAGACCACTACTCACTGGGTGCGTCCAGCTAGCCAGTTTTCAATCCATCTGACCATCAAAGGGCCTACTCCCAACCCCATCAGTTTCTCCACCAGACCATTGTGGAGGACAGAGTCAAATGCCTTGCTGAAGTCAAGAATAATACATCCACAGGCTTTCCCTGTCCAGTTCTGATGTTACCCATTCATTAGAACTCCAAAAGATTGGTTTGACATGATCTACCTGGCACAAACCCATGTTGCCACTATCCAGACCTCCACCTCCTCCAAGTACACCCCAATCATTCCTTTAGTATACTCTCCATTAATTTCCCCACCAAAGGTCAAACTGATGGGTCTATAGTTACCTGGTACTTCCCTTGACCCCCCTTTGTGGATTGGCACCACATGTGCCTCCAGCCCAATCCTAGGTACCCTCCCTGTCTCAAGTGACCTGTTGAAGAGCTCCCAGAAGTGCAGCCAGTCTCCGCCAATTCCCATAGTGCTCTCAGATGAATGCCATCCGGCCCAAGTTGTCTTTCTTCCAGGGCCTTGCGGGCTAACTACACCCTTTTGGCAGAGATAGCATCATCCGTCCCCTCCACCTTACTGACCTTTTTATCCTTATCCTGATGTAACACCACTGGGGTACCTCTCCCTCCCTCTTGCTCCATTTCTGTTGCTCCCCTGATCCCACTCACTGCTGCTTCTATCCCCATCGTGCCTTGCTTTGTAGATATCCCATCCCCCTCCCTAGTGAACACAGAGGCAAAGTACTCATTAAATACCTCTGCCTGGTCCCTCGCCTCTTCCACCCACCCTCCTTCTGATCTCAATCTGCTGAGATGGCCCCTTAGTTTTCTCCGCTCCCCAACGTGCTGTAGAGACCCCTTGCCCCTCCCTGTATCCCCTGTGCCAGCAACTGCTCTTCACTGGACTTGCCTCTCACCATCCGGGTGACTTTTTCTAGATGCAAGATGGTACATTTCCTTATCCCTGTCCCTCTTGTTGTTTTATATTTTTTGTAGGCTGCCTTCTTTTCTCTGACCCATACCCGAACCTCACTGGACCACCAGCATGGTTAATGTGCCTTGCTCCCTACGTTTCACCTTAGTGCAGATCCTGACTGCCTCGTAAGTCCCGTTTATGACCTCCATCTCCAGCTTTCCATTTGTCATTGTGTAATCCTCTTCAAGTGATCCTTGAGAATATTTCCCGTGCCCACAAAGTCTGCCCCCCTGAAGTCCACTGCCAGTGTCCTAGATCTCACCCCTCCTCCCCCAATGCTTATTTGAAACCAGACAGTATTGTGGTCGCTCCAAGTCAGGGGATCCTCTACAACCAGGTCCCTTACCAGAGCCCCATCTGCCAGAACCACGTCCAGGACATGCCCCTCCCCTGTGGGCTCCATTCATGCTGTGTTAAGAACACATCCTGGAAGCCGTCCAGCAGCCTCTGCTCCTTGGCCACCTTAGAAGACATGGTTCCCCAGTTTGTACTTGGCATATTAAGGTCCCCATCAACACCACTCCTTCCCTTTGGTCCACACTGGGCAGTGATGTCAGTCCAGCAGACCATCCTCCAGAACATCACACCCATCCCGGGGGCCTATATACTACACCCAGCTTGACCTTATCTCCTGCTGGGGATGCGTAAGAGTGACCCATAAGGCCTCCACGATTCCCTCTGCCTCTTGCTTCTACCCTGTGAATTTCTATGTCATCTCTAATGAATGTAGCCACTCCACCCCTTCTGCCCTCCTTTCTATCCTTCCATAAGCATAGTGTACCCCACACATTTAGGTCCCAGTCATGGTTTTGTTGGCCCACTTCCGTGACTGCAGCCATCCACCCCAGACAGCTGGCCTGGAACTCGCAGCTTGTTTCCAGCTCCTGGCGTTTACTAACACCAACCCACCTCTTATCCCTGATCCCTTTGTCGAACCCCACCCAGGTTCCTTATACTTCCATCCTCCTCTGCTCCTCCTGAAACCTCCACCCCCAGTCTGTTTCAGCACCTCCCCTTGGGTTTTGAAGCTACTCCCCTCATCTGGAGGAGGGCTTCTGAGTCAGTCCCTCCCTTATCCCTCCCCCTCACAAGTTTAAACCCCACCTTTCTTGAATGTAGTCAGCCATCCCTGTTTAAGGACTCCTTCCCTAATGGGGCAAGATGAAGCCTGTCAAGTGGCATACAGTCCTTATCCTCCCAAACTCCTTTCCGGTTCCCCCAACACCCAACCCACTATCTTCACCCCACTTCCTAAACCCAGTCATTAACCTCTGTGATCTTTGTTATTTTTCTCCACTGGGGCCTTTGGTACTGGCAATATTCTCGAAAAGGAAATGTTGCATCCATTATCCTGACAGACTCGGCAAGTTCTTGGAACCTTGTTTGGATTTCATAATGCTATTTCCTCTAGATCGTTAGTTCCCCAAATGCACAGGAAATCCAGTTTCTCCACAATCCTAACCAGTTTGTACACCATTAACTTTGCTCTGTGCACTGTCAGCCCAGAGATACTCACTACCTTCACCTGGCTATGGCATCCACCCCCCTGTCCCTCCCACTGGATACCCCTAATCATAGAGTCTCCCAATAACAGAACCTTAACACCGCCATCATCCTTATGGTTACCTCCACTATGCACTCTCAGCCCCCCATCCCCCCCTTTATTCATGATCTCAATTCCATGGCAGTCTTCCTGCCTTATTAGAGACTCCCTTGTCACCTTCCCCTTTCTGCCTCCCTCGTTATTTTGCCCACTTAACTCAGACCCCCTCTGAATAGGTGTACCCTTTAACCAAGGCCCCGATTTTTCTGCGGCACTTCAGAGCAAAGTTCTGCGGCAGGGTTCCCATTTGCCGCAGAAGTTCTGCAGCGGTAGATGGTTATTTCTGCGGTAATTCTGCAGCTGAAATCTGTCACACTACTGCCCTTATTTTTAGACTTTGTGTTTCTTTTTCTTCATATTTGATAGTTTTTTAGTAGAGTCAAGTGTTTATATTATCAGATTCATCCTTATGTCACTTTCTTTGAGACACTGTTTATGATTTAACTTTCTATGTTTCAGGAAAACAATACATTTATTTGGGATAAAAGCAGGAAGGCTAAATTAGACTGCCTTCCTGTGATATGCTTTTATTATAGAAACTGAGAACAGCATGAAAGGGAAACTGTAGTTTGATCACACACAAGAAAAGTATTCATCTGCTAATAAATCCTTTTCACAATCAAGTATGTGTCTTCTTTGTTTTATTTCTACTGTGAAATTAAAGATGTTAGATTCACTGCACACCACTTTCACATATCTTCATGAGTCATGACATCTCATGCATGCCACATAATATTAATTCTGCATTGCCAAGAACGCCAGACAAGCCTTACACAGCAATAACATGAAGTGTGTTTTACTGGAATTAGAGGTGTTTGAAAAAAACTCGCTGGCAGAATTGAAGCGAAAATCAGACTTTTACTTCTGCAAAAGTTCAGAAATCCATTTCTGAATGTTTGCAGAAAATCTACTTGCCCTGCATCACCGCCCAAAGTTGGATGTATAATACAAAATTTACAGATTAATTCACTGTTGGCTAGTGGTCCTTCTCCCCACCCGATTACTAGCTATGCAAAAGTGTCTAAGATGTCTAGTGCCACCACCACCCCCGCCGGTCGCGGATTGCTGCCAATGTGTTATAAATTAATTTCCTGGTGGTTAGCTGTCCCTCCCCAATCCAATCACTGGCTCACATAATAGTGTCTAAGAGTCTAGTGCCCCCCGCCAGTCCCGATTGCTGCCAATGTATTATAAATTAATTCTCTGGTGGCTAGCAGTCCCCACCACCACCAGATCACCTGCCCCATATTAAAAAAAATCCCTGGCATACCTGGTGGCTAGTGGTCCCTCTCCCCTCCAAAAGTTCAGAAACTTCCACGAAGATTACACAATTTTGGAAAAAACAACTTTCATACATCTCTAGCTGGAATTCGACACACATGCACACACCCAAAAAAGAACCATTTTCTTATGTTTCATACATATTGTATTATATACATTTATTTTTACATCACAGTGCTTCTTCAGTTGGTTCATTTGGTTCATTCAGCAGGATTGCACATTAGGATAGATAGACAGATACAGTAGCTATATTAGATAGACCATTTTATTCATGTTTCATAGCAGGAGGACATTATCATTAAATTATACAATGGCAAGAAAAAATCCTGGACTCTGATTGGTCAGTCTTGGGCTGGACCCGTGATGTTATCCCAGTACAACATCACGTGTCCTGTCTCAGCCGCACTGTGAACCAATGCAGATGATGATATGGCCATGGAGCTTGCTCCTTTTTTTTTTGCATCTCCTCTTAAGAAACAAAAATATTTTTCCACACTAAAAAACATTCTTTAAAATTATTTTTTATTTTATATATAACAATGAGCCATTGTATAATAGCAATAATGCCCTCCAGGGTGTGTGTCGTTTGGGATAACGTCACGCCTCAGTTGTTGGACGCACTTGGCCTGCGGCCTCGTGCCCAACCATCTGAGGTGTGACGTTATCCCAGCCAGACACACACACCCTGTTGGGCATTATTGCTTAATTAGAAGGCTTCAGCTAAATCCATCTCTGAGCTGTGCTCAGCCCTGGAGGACATTGCTCTTGTTAAAAACCCCCACTCCCAGTGTTGCTTAGCTGAACCCAGGTTCCCTGCTGGGACGTCTTTTTCTTTTGTAAATTTAATTATTTAGTAATAATGCCATTGCCCTCCTGTGCTGAATTATTTTAAAAATAACAATGTTCCACTGGGCAGCTACAGTACATATGGAAAATAAAACACACAAAAAAAACATGTTTTCTCCTAGCTCATTTGCTTTCCCATGGAAAAGTGTTGTTTTTTTACTCCTATTGAAAATGTGAATTTGGATTGCAATCAGCAAATGCTGCAACAAAAATAATGTGGGGCTCTTTTCCTAGATTATATCCTTGCAGCTTCCCCCAAAATGATAAAACTTAGATTTCCATGTAATTATTTTGATTTCTATTTTTTAAATAGGATGAGAATGTTTTTCTGAGTTATTTTATTGATATCTTGAATTAATATGATTTCAAATTATCTAATTCCTTCTTTTTAAATTTGTATACCAACAGAGTCTATAACTGATGTATTAAAATGTGTTGTTAAAGAAAGCGTTTATGTTTTTAACGAGTTCACCCAACAATTTTTTTGCAGCAAACGAGAACACAAAGCCTAAACTGTATAATGCCAGTAGCCCCAAGTAAATCAGTGTCCAAAAATAGCAACCAGAAAATCCTAAGTCCCGATATAAATATAACCAAAGCTCAGAATGTGCTTCCACATTTTCAGTTCCTGGCTTTTTGTCCCTGCTCACACCAGCTAAATTACACTGATAACAGTCAGAGCATTCAAATGAAATACAAATGGCAAGTTACAGCCATTAGCAGCACCAACTATGGACTGGTATGCCAACTATGGAAAACTGGCTGCAGACAGTACATCCCACTGCTCAAACAAATACTCCCCGTAAGCCTTGCATCACAGTCTCGTGTGTGGTGCACAGCAGATAAAATATGATTTCATAACATCGTAGAGATTCACAGCTAAACAGTAATCCTGTGTTGCAGCATCGACAGGAGCTCCATCGCTGTTACTTGTGTCTTGCAGTCAATTTTCATCTCCCTTTGCAAACTGGAAGTTCTCCTCCAGCAGGTGAGACCTTGCTCTGAAGTGAATCTCCAGTGAACCAGTCAGCAACAAAGCAGAATAAACAGCACCAGTTCATAAAGCTCCCATAGTACAAACCCCTAGCAGGGCAGCAATGACAGGAATGCCGTTGTCATCATTTCTCACACCTGGAAATAGCTCACCGCTCACAGCTCCATCTGTGTATCGGGTACTAAGAATTCTGCTCCAGTAAGTAAATCCTTGGTCCATGAATGACTCTGTTGGACCAGTCAGCAGCTCCAGATGGGAGGGGATATATTATACAGCATCATAAATATAGGTAACAGAAAAGTTTTAGTGGTCAAAACTGTTTGTTTTAGACTGCTGCAACATTTGCACTTGGCTAATTTATTGGAGAATCCAGATCGCACACAAATAGAGCTTAGTACAGAGTTTATTACAGCGAATACGGGTCACCACAAATATGTCACTTCATGGGGTTGGTTCCAGGCAACAACTTTATTGGAGCATATTCCCAACTTATTTTTCAAGTTACACTGTGCCATGTCTGCCCAGCATAAATCCAGATTGCACACAGAGAGGTCTTAGTACCACAAATACCATTTATAACGCTACTGTTTTCAGTATCATTCAACTTATACACAGAGAGATTCATGTATAGATGTATTTCTTAACAGAAAACATGTAGCCGGGGCTGATCAAAGTATTGGGCACACACATCTCCCCCCCCCCAACTTACTCACTCACATCTCTCTCTCTCATAAAGAAAAGGTATCAAAGGGAAAAAAATACATGTATGACAGCACTGCACTCAGTTCATTCTCTCCCTAGAAGCAGCATCTTCCAAAGTCTGCAGCCGCAAATTCCGTGATCGGATGTGAATTCCGCAGTCAGCTGCTTTTTCCGCGGGTGCCCACAAATTCCACGGGAGGAGGCAAATTCCGTGGCTAATTCCACAGTTGGCCGATTCCTCGGAATCGCGGAAAACTTGGGGCCTTGCCTTTAACCCTCTCTTATCTGAACCATTTATCCTGGCCCTGATGGTTTCCCCTTCCCCACACTGCCATTCTCCCCCCTTGTAATAGTATCCCTACCTCCAGAGGCTCTCTGTGGGTTCCCTTTAGCTAGGGCCCCATTCTTGGTACTGACCCCCTTGCTGAAGGGGGGGCTCCTCCCCCACCTCCTTGTCTCCCAGTGCCTCTCCAGTCATGCTCTCCTTCCTCATGTCTGCAATATGTTGCATCTCCCCCATCTGCTTAACATTTATGTTTCCCCTTCTCCCTCTGGGACTATTTCTATCCTTTCCATTGCCAGTCTGTGATGCCCTGTGGGTATCTGACTCCCTCCCCCCGGCCTCTGCATCAGTTTCCTCATTTGCACCAACCCCTTCCTCCCCCTCTAGGTTGCTTAGTAGCTCAAATTTATTGTGACACTCTATGTCAGCCTCCATCAAGTAACCCAAGTTTCCCCTGACTGCAACTCTAAACTGCCCCTCTTCCTCCCCTCTTGCTCTGTTCTCCTTAGGAGCTCCCTTCCCACAGTCTGCTGTTTTAGGCTTCCCCACAACAGCCCCCTTCTCAATGTCTGCTCTACTAGACTTCCCCACAACACCCCCTCCTGACTCATCCCCCTCCACTCTCTTTGTATTCGGAATGTTCACCCTGTACGCTTTCCCCTTAGTGTCAACATCCCTATCTAAGGGTCCTCTGTCCCTAATATCCCCCCTCCTGCTTGCTGTAACATAACGTCCTGTAATTTCAGAGCGTTGCCCCAGCCTCCCCTCAGCCCCACCCTTCTGTTGCCCATATCCACACCCTTATCCTTGGACACTCCCCAGCTTACTCCTTAACCAATATACTTCACTCCTGATACAAGATAGCTATCTACAGAGTGGGCAGCCTCCCTCTCTCCAGGCCCAATTGAGAATTATTGCCATCCCACAGCCTGTGCAGCCTACAACCCTTCCAAAGATGCCTGCCATGGTGGAATATGGCCACCCTGTTTGTCCCCCTCTGTTTATAATGGTACACACCCCTTTTCTCAGTCCCTTCCCCCCGGAATACAGTTTCTATCTATACTGACTGCAGTTATTTACAAACCCAATTTCAACCCCACCAATAAAGTTCCCAAGTCTCACAAACACACACAGTCCAGTGTGTGTCCAGTCCCACTAACAGTGTGAGTATGCAGACATCAGGTACCATATGATGTCACAGCCCTACCAGTTCCTGTTGCTTCAAATTTCAGTCCCAAACAGAAATACACAGCCCTTCAGTCCCAACCCCCAGTGGCTTTTCAGTATTTAAAAAAGCCTACAAAACAGGGTGGGTGGGAGTGCTCTTACCAACACCAGGCAAACATCACATTTAAATTTCACCCTAATTATCACTGCCAAACAAGTGTTCCCAAGCCCCAAAAGTTACAATATCACAGCCCAAGTAACAGTTCTAACTCAAAGTAGTAATTTTTAACACACAGAACTAATTTCACGTACAAAACTATTCAAATATTTCAGTTAAAACAGACTATAAACCCAGAGCTCTGTCCTTACCAGCCTCCTGCTTATGTTCCCAAGTGAACAATGAAAGACAAGGTGATTCTAGTTAATTTCCCTTCCCCCTAACACCAGGCAAACAACACATTTAAATTTCACTCTAATTATCACTGCCATATTGACCCATAAATATTGAGAGTGAAACTCGAGAGGTTTATGAGGTCACCACACACCAAGGGTATGTAAAAAAAATCCATAAACACACACTTGCCTATCCTTTATTTTTGTATAATTACTGGTGCAGGGAGTGAATGTCAACATTAGGTAAAGCAGTTGTTATACACACACACAAGCACACACACTCCCTGTCCAGTAAGGACATTGTTTTCTCTTGTTTTTCTTTTAAAAAATGCTACTGTTGCCCAGGAGGCAGAGTCAAGATTGCACTGGGTCAGACCGAAGCCCCCACGAAAGCACAACTACAGCAGGATCAATTGGAGAGATGTTTTTGGTTGTGATGGCAGAATCAACCAGTTAAATAGTGGAAAAATTAAAAAAGTACAACTTACATGGGAGGATGGTGCCAGGCAGACAATTAGTGTGGGCAGGTGGGCGACCAGTTACTGCAGTTACACGGAAATGGAGCTGCCCTATTTTTTGAATTGTTGAAGCCACCCACTCTCAGACTAGGAGTCAATCAGTTATTGCAGTATGAATGATTGACACTGACATTTAATAAAGGTTTCAGAATGCCATAATAACCTGTTTTTGGATTATTATGGCATTTCACCGTACTCGTAATCTGGTTATATTATAAAGAAATTGTGAATGCCCAGAGCATAGATCACTGGGAGGAAGTTCCAGAGGGAGAGGAAGCTATGGAACAGGCCATCTTGCATAAATTTTTTGGTTTGGTTTTGAATGTATTTTCAGCTTTGTTAAGCCTGCCTTATTATCGTTAATATGTGAATTTAATTTCGGTCCAAACCAAGTTGAATTTCTAGATCTCTCAGTACCTGTATGAGAAACTGGCTTAGTCAGCTGTAAATCTTTTTTAGAAAGAAATAGCAGGGAATACCTACAGGATCTTTAAGAGTGCCAACCCCAAGGGACTACTAAAAAGCATCCCTTATTCACAGTTTTTGCGAATCAAAAGAAATTGTACAGTACACCTGGATTTTCTTAGTGAGTCAGAATAAATGTACAAAGATTTCATAGCTAGTGGCTATGGAAAGGAGACTCTTGAATGGGTTAACTCACTAGAGACTCTCTTCTGGTACTTAAACGTGGGCAAAACTTGAGGGATCCATAGCCAATCCCATTTGTATCAAAACACAGTACTCTTTCAGGTAAAATAGGAGAGACAGTAACAAAGAAAAAGACACTGGAAAAATGTTGACATGTGACTCTGCATTGTTCTTCATAGTGGGGCAGTTTCCTAGAATATCTTATAGCAGAGACTAGAATATTGGTGACGGCATTGCACACAGCCACTTTATCAATCCTGGAAAAAAAAAAAACAAGGATAGCGTGAATGTGGGGTTCTTTACTTGTAGAGTCTGCTCTGTGTGCAAGTTTGGAACCAAAGGAATGGAATCTATCAAAGTTGAAATTAGAGGTAACATCTGTTGCAAAACTAACTTGGCAGTTTATGTAGCATGTTGCAGCTGCCTAAGAATATATCTGGGCAGAACAGTTTGCAAACTGAAAATCTGTACATAGGTACACATTACAGCTATTTATAACAAAACAAAAAAAAAAGGTTGATAATGCCCTTGGAGCCCATTTCTATGAAAAACATGATTCCAACCACAGATCACTGATGTTTATGGGAATTAATCATGTCCCAGTACTGGACAGAGGTAGGGACAGTTACCATGCTACTCCAGTGGTGGTCCAGATGGATTTATATGTTGCACGCATGCAGACCTAAGGATTAAATTATATCCTAGCTTTTGTTCCTTTTCCGCAGTAGGTTTACAACTAATTAATTGTTCCTTCTTTCTTCATAGATTTTTCACAGATCTTCAGGATCCAGATATCGACAACCCCCCCAAAATCAGAAATTGGATGAACTATGAGCACCTATCATTTGATTTGTTATGTGGAGATGCTGTGTTTTGCCATCTTTGTTGGCAGTTCTTTTGTCCTTCTTTTAGAGATTAGATAGGATTAGAGAGTGTCTGACCCTGGAGAGGATCAAGACGGCATTAAAATCTTATTTTTTTAGCCGTGCTTTGGGAGACAAATATATTTGAATCTGAAATGTTATTTTATTGATCTACTTTAGATATTTTATTGTTTTATTTATGTTTTTAACTCTGTACAGTGCTTTGGTAATTGTTTGAACTGCGCTTTATAAATAAATGTATTATTTATCATTATTTAAATTTCATTCTATTTTTATTCATTTATTGTTAAATTGGTAACCAGGAAAGGCACACTGAGCTGAGACTCATTTCTAGGTGCAAATCAGGGGAAGGGGACTGGAATAGGCATGAAATCGTAAAATTACAAAGCATACAAAAAATGCAAAATACAATAAAGAAATCAAATCCACAGGTACAAGATGGGATGAGGCAGTTCAGCTCACAATTGCAATTATGTACAAAATGTGCAAGAATGCTTTAAGTGCAGAGTGCAAGCTGGGTGCAGAGTAGAGGCCAAGGGGGACACATTTTTATATATTTCTTTTTTTTAACTATTTCCCTTTTATATTTAATATAGTTAGACTCAAAAAATATGTGAACTGTGATCATCCAAGAATGTCATCCCTGGAGATTCATGTGAAATATCTGAGCCTGATGAGATGTTCCTACAGTACTTGGTCTCTTTCACTTTTGGCCCCACTGGCCACATCTATTTGTTTTCCCTATTTTTGTAGATATTTGGACAGCTCTTCTGACATGCTTTTCCTACATGTAATATATTCATTTTATTTTTCCTTTTTGTTTATTTGCCCATTTGGGGTACATTGTTGCTTTTCCCGGTGTTTCTCCCTAAACTGGTTTGCTTCCCAATTTATTTATAGACTGTACTGATGTTTTTTTCCCATCCACTTTTATTTAAAGTTGTTTCCTTGGAATTTTTATTAATTAAAAAAAAGGTTTTGGAATCTTCTATATGTTCTTTGATTTGCTGCCCCTACTCTAATTTGAAAACCAAGTGGAATACTTGAATGGAACGCCCCATCTCTTCCAATTAGGGAACTCCCCATCTCTTCCAATTAGGGAACAAGTTGCATCACTGGTATTCTTCCTTAGTTAGACATCACTTCAGGCTATGTTTTCAATTGGGACCCTCATTTTTATTTAAATTTATTTAATTAAAATGTGTTAACTGGGTAAACAGCACTTGGCCACCTGGCCCTTTTAAAGGCTCAACCCAGAGCTAAAAGACATACACACAAATGGAACTGGTTTAAAATGTCCCACTCACCCTAAAAATATATCCACAATAAACTTTTTTTCATAAAATTTATTTTATTTTAACATAATCACTCACAGTCAGTAATATCATTGACATTTCGGGTCTGCTTGCATTACACGTTTGTGCTGGCTGCCAGATTTGGGGGTGGGGTTTGGTCATGGTTTAAAAGAGGTACTAGTTTGCCTTGCATTCCCTTCCACTTAATCAGGACACTGAAGCACTAATGCAGTAAGTAGTGGTCCAAATTTATTTATTTAAGATATAAAAGATGTGAACTTCTAAACTGCGATTATTTCTTTGTTTGGTCATGGCACTAGAAAACACAAGCAGTGCCGATAGTGGGAGAGGAACACTGAAAAAATACAAGGTTAATATTTTGGATATTCGAGCAGCATGTTAGCTGGTTTTAAAAATAAAAGGTACAAACTTTTGAGAAAGTGATGTAATGAGACATTGTAAAAACATTTAAATATGTTTAACTAGAGACACTTTATTCACCTAACAAACTTAAAATATGAGAATTTTTAAGAGTTACCAGTCACTAGAGATTGTATATGAAGGGATCTGGAGGAAAAAGTATGACCAAGCTTACAAATAACAACTAACAACTAGTTCTTGCATTTACAGAAGTGGTAACTTTTTGAATTGGCGCTCCTGTGTAGTGGCTTAAAGCATTATACAATATGATTTAGCCAAACAAGGTTGGTAATTTTCTAAGATTTTGCCAGCAAAGATAGTATTTAGGTACACTGTCTGATGATTTAGAAAAGTTATATGTTTGGGTTTGATTGTAGTTGTTAGTAAGCGATTTCTACTTCGGTTTTATCAGTGTCCTGTGGTGGGACTCAAACAGTGAATGTAATATTAAAGCAGCAAAATAGAAAAAAACAATATGAAATGGAAAGTAAGGATTCATTGCACCTTTTCTTGAAGTATTCTTTATCAATATATACTGATTTAAGTATTTGTTGTTAAAACATTTTTTTCTACATCTTTTTATGTTTAGAATTTTAGAAACACCAGTCTTTTGCTGAGGGAGGGTTTACCTGAAACACCGATGATATTACTGCCCGAGAGTGATTATATTAAAATAAAATACATTTTATGAAAAAAAGTTTATTGTGGATATATTTTAAGGGTGAGTGGGACATTTTAAACCAGTTCTATTTGTGTCTAGCGTCAGCCTTTACTGGTATTTTTTGCCCTCTCCCCAATGAATAAATAACACAAATTATGTTTATAACTTTGTTTTGAGATACTGGCTGAACTGGAAAAGTCTTTCTTTCTAAAAGACATACACTAAACCTTATACTATAGTCAATAAGATGACAATCCAAATACACAAATTATCTGTACAACACACAATCACAGAGGCATACTGGTGGTATATTACCACACATATATACACAAGATTTAGTGCTAGTAACAACATATCTATATACTGTATAAACAATACAACATTAGTATTAAAAAGTCCAACACTAGATCAATCAATCCAGGGCATACTTCATATTCCTGATTTGGACATCTAGCATCTTATTTACCCTTACAATTACATTTGCAATGTGCATAATTTTTAACAAAAGATTTTTAAAGATGTCTTAAAGCTATATCTATTTTTAAGCTCCTCATACTATTTGAGAGAGTATTCCATGTTTTTACAGCCAATTGCTTAAAGGCTCTCTGTTTCTTTATAGTTTTGCATAGTGGAATTGTTAAAGTTGTAGTATCCTGAGATCTTAGGGCTCTGTTAGTTACTTTCTGTTCAAAAAAGGCTATCATTGGGCTATCCAGTGCACATTGCAACATATTAAATATAAAACATGATGTTTGAATTATATCTCTCTGTTTAACAGTCAACCAATCAAGTTTCTTTTACATACTGCAGTGATATTCCTCTTTGTTTTGCCCAAAGGGCAAATCTGCAAATGGTATTATATAAAGAACCCATTGCTTTTTTTATTTTTTCTGATACCTCACCCCACACTAAGTTCCCGTAGTCTAATATTGGGATAAGACAGGTTTGTGCTATAGTGTGCCTTGTTTCATTCATTAAAAAATCTCTAACTGCATATAATGCTCCTGTTTTCCGGTGCAATTGTTTTGTTATATTTCCTGCATGTGGTACAGAATTAAATTGACTGTCCAGAACTATTCCTAAATACACACATTTTGTTACCATTTCTAATCTTGTACCATCTGCAATGTGAATTTCAAAAGATCTTTTATTACTTTTAGTTTATTATTTGTACAAAATAACATCCCTTTTGTTTTGTTCTTATTCAATACAAGCCAATTCATTTTAAACCAGTTAATCATTTTTTCAAATTCACATTCCAGATTATGTTTAGATTTTCCAGATTTCTGTCTACAGTATACATTACTTTGTCATCTGCACACAATACCAAGTGTAAATTAGTACAGTGTGTAGACAGTTCATTAGTGTAAAGCATAAATAGTACTGGTTCCAATACTGAGCCCTGTGGTACCCTGCAGCAAACATCCACAGAGTCTAAGATTACTCCCTTTACCCGATTTTGCTGTTTTCTTCCAGTTAAATAACTGTGCAGCCAGTTCACCATAGGGTTCCCAAAGCCCTACTCGGACAACTTTTTTTCCAATAATGGATAGTCCACGAGATTGAAGGCCTTTGTCAGGTCCACGAACACTACTCCTATATACAAACCCTCCCCCATATTCTTCAGCAAATCATTCATAAACATGACCAAGGCCATTGTTGTGCCACATCCACCCCTAAATCCATGCTGAGAAGCAATAAGTATATTATACTTCCCCAAATATTCCACTATCTGAGAATGCAAAAGCCTTTCCTGGATCTTTCCTATCTGAGACAGCAATGAAATAGGTCTATAATTACCTGTATTGTTTGCTTGACCTCCCTTGAAGATTGGTGATACATATGCCCTTTTCCAGATATCAGGCACTGTTTGGGTTGTTAGAGATTTGTTATATATTATTTGTAAGGGATAGGCAAGTTCTTCAGCTGCAAACTTTTAATACTTTGGCCCCTACATGATCTGGACCTGCCCTTTTTGTTCGTCTAATCCTGCAAGACATTTCAATATATCTCATTTTGTAATGTGCGCAAAATAGAAACTTGGAACCATGCTAATTTTGTTCTTTTTATTTTTCTGTTTGTCTTTAAAATTACTCCCGTACCTGGTCAGGTGTGTACATTTTTCATTTAAAAGATTTGCTATTTCCTTACTGTCTGTTATATCCATATCTTCTTTTGATAAATTGCTTAGGATATTCCTTTTTTTGGTGGTAAAAGATAATATTATCTCAAAATGTATTTTTGTCTTGGAAACGTGATTTCTGTTCATTGCTATAAATCACTACTTTTGCCCTTTTTATCTCCTTTTTACATTCATTTCTTAGCTGTCTAAACAAGCTCCAGTCAATCTCCATATTTGTCTTTCTATAATGTGTCTAAGCAATTTCCCTATCCTTAACATATTTGATTATAGTACAATTTATCCATGTATTATTTATATCTCTTACCCTTTTCTTCTTCAATTGAGCACTGTTCTCTGCATTGAGACATTTTAAAAACAAGCCTACAGCAGTATTAATATTGTTAGTATCTCTCAATTTATTCCAGTTTATATCTATAGATCTTTCTTTATATTATTCCATTTTTCATCATTTAAAGTTCTAGTTTCTACTATCCTACATTTCCCTTTTTGCCTTCAATTGCTCCAGATATAATAAATGGGAAGGTTATCACTAATTGTATTTGATAATACACCTACAGCTCTATTATTTTTTGTATTATTTACCATCAGCCAATCTAGTAACGTTAATGTTTTTGTTTTATTATTTAAACTTGTACCATCATTTACCAATTGGGTTAAATTAACCTTTTGTAATAATTTCTTATATTTATTCACATCATTTCCTAGCCAATTTAAATTTAGATCTCCCATTAAAATCAATTCCTTGCTCTTATAACTTTCTAGTTGCTCTGTTAGTTCCTCAAGGCCCTAGATGTTTGATTTAGGCAGATTATAAATGCAACCTGCCATAAGTTTTTTAGTATTTCCTAGTAACAATTCAAAAAGTAGATGTTCACAACCTGAGCATAATTATTGTAATTCTGTGTTTCTTTAAGTGAGTGACTCTTTGATGTAAATCACTATTCCTCCCCTGTGATAGTATTGGAAGGCCCACCCCCTCGCTTCCAGGCACCAGTTGGGTGTCCTATTTCTTTCCCCTCTTTTAAATTTTTAAAGTCTGCTGCAGTAGCACCCCTTTCTTCTGTCCTCTATCCCTTTGTTTTCTTTTCTACTTCAGTGGTTCGGACACCCACTGGAGTATCTCTGCAGTCTGCACTAACCTCTCTTTCTTTTCTCTTTTGTCCTGCATGGTGGACTGAAAGCCTTTAAGGCACCTGTTGTGCCTTGTAGTATAAAGATAAAATAAGTAAACTGCCAAGCAGGTTCTTCAGTAAGGGAGCCTTTGTAACTGTTCTATGGCTCTACAAGTAAGAGACTTGTAAAATTAGTAAGCATTATTTTTAATTTTGGTTCAGACTAGAGCCTGGTGCCCTTGTTGGCGTCCCATTCTAGAGACTCACTATTTTTACCAATGGTGTGAGTAAAGGAAAAGCCGTAAGTCATGGTTATGTTTATTCCCAATTGGCACTCCTAGAGCTATTGTAAATAGCTTGTATGCAGAGTCTTCCTACTCTCCGCATACCTAATTGTGAGTGGAAACACTGCAGGCTGCAACTCTAGAAAGCTCAGTAACAGGAGCACTCACAGTTTGGTTGGAGCTAAATATTTGCCTTGCTTCACTTCAAGGTTTGCTCTGACCAAAAGGTTTATCTCAGTGTGTGGTTTGTGTAACTTTCTTCTCTGCCCCCCCAAACCAAGGACACTCTGTAGCCTCTGTAGTGACTACTGTTTTAGAAAACAGCGAAACAGAACAGTACAACCTGCTTGTGTCTCACTTCCTAAAACAGGAGAAAAACATTAAAACTATATTTATAAGGTCATGCTGTTACACCTGGCAGCTTGTTATGTCAGACAGACTGTAGAGACATTTTATAACATATTACTCCTACTGTGTAGTGTTTGCTCTTGGATGGTAAAAGGAGACAGCAAGTGGGAAAAGAAGAATATTAGTTTGTCTTTGGTACTGCAAAAGCATTTGGTCCCCTGCTGAAGAAAAGGAGGGAATCCTGATTGCTCCTGTCTCAGGTTTTAACAGGTTTAAACATAAGACAGTCTGAGAATAGAGACACAAGGTTTGCAAGCTTACTCACCATACTGCCACCTCTGTTCAAATGCTGCCTCCATAGGAAGCAGCAGCCCCAAACAGAGGCTTTCTTATAGGATACCATCTGTCCATCAAAGGGAAATGGGAGGGGCTATAGAGTAATTATGCTTCTGAAAACCTTAGTATCATGTTTAAATAGATTTTTAGCCTCTGTATATTTTTTCTTTGTATTAATATTATGAATCTTATTTATTTATAATTGATGACTGGGAAAGGCACACTGAGTCGAGGCTCATTTCCAGGTGCGACTTGGGTACAGGGTGTACAGAGAAGAGAAGAGAAGCAACCAAGGTGAGGAATACAAACAATGTGCACAAACTTATTACAAAGACAATAATACATTATCAATCATATACAATTAATCAACGTGCAGGGTAAGTGAATGGAGATGAGGCAGGATTTCAGTTGGCAGCTAAAGTAAGTAAGTAGAGACTGTATGAGGCCTCTGCTACATACTAGGTCCAGAGGAGCATTTGGGACAGAGTGGGGAGGGTAGGAGCTTGAGGAGTTGTGTAAAGGCAGAACAAGTGGGGGCCAGGCGAAGGTTGGAGGGAAGGTTATTCCAGAGAAGGGGAGATGGTACGAGAAGGCTGTTTGGCTGGTAAGAGAGTGAAGGCGTGGGAGGAGGAGAGTGCATGGGTCCTTGTGGCGAAGAGGGTAGTTTAGGGAGGTGGCTGTGGTAAGATGGGATGTGAGGTGGGGGGAAGGGAACCAAGCCAGTATTTTGCTATAAGGGAGATGCAGTGGATGGTTCTCCTGTGGGAGAGCGGAGCCAGAGAGAGTGGAGCGTAGAGTAGGCAGTAGTGAGTGAGTGGGGGGGCAGTGGTGAAGCGGCAGAAGGAGCTGAGAAGGATGTCAAGTCTGGAGAGAGAGGAGGTCAGGGCTGTTCCATAGACAATATCAGCATAGTCTATAACTGGCAGGATTGTTTTACGTACGAGTTCAGAATGGGTGGGGATAATTATGCTAGCTTTGTGGCAATAGAGAATGGTAAGTTTGGGCTGGAGCTTTGTGCAGATAGCCTCGACATGGGTGGAGAAGGTGAGATGACTGTCCAGCCATACTCCCAGGTACTTGAAAGCAGGGACTAGCTCTAGAGGTGAGCCATCCAGAGTGGTGATAGCTGGTGGGGCTGGGAGGGTAGCAAGTTTCTGCCTGGAACCAAAAACCATGGTGACAGTTCTTTTTTAGCATTGAATGTTAACCAGTTCTCCAAGAAACAGGATTGGACTCTGTTGAAGTAATTTTGGAGATTGGGGAGGACCCAGTCATAGGATGGGCCTGAGGCAAAGATGATAGTGTCAACTGCATATAGATGAACATTTGAGATGTGGCAGGCAGAGGGAAGGTCATTTATGAAAAGAGAAAATAGAATGGGGCCAAGTATAGAGTCTTGGGGGACACCAGATAAGATAGGGAAGGGAGAGAAGAGAAGAGAATGTCACCTATTTGAACTGCTTGTTGTCTATTTTGGAGGTATGAGTGGAACCAGTCGATGGCCGGTTGGGCAATGTCGAAGGAAAGTACAGTTATGTAAGAACTTACCGTAACAGTAGATCTTCAAGAGAGGCTCTTGCAGTAGGTATTCACAAGTAGGACTAAGCCACCAGGCATCAGGACCCCACGGAAAAATCTCTAGCTAGCAGTCTCTGGCGGGGACCACCCCCACATCAGGTGACCAGCATCAGCTGATGTCAGTATAAAGGGGCCAGTCCCGACGCCCGCCCTCCAGTTCTTTCCCACCAAGAGCCAAAGGGCTGACAGGAGAGAAGAGGATATGGCCCCATACCTGAAAGAGAAGAAAATGAGGGGATGGAGGGAGGGAAGGTAATACCTACTGCAAGAGCCTCTCTCGAAGATTTGCTGTTATGGTTAAGTTCTTACGTAACTGTACTATCTTACTTCGAGAGGGCTCTTGCAGTACATATACAGAAGTAGGACTGAGTCCCAAGCCATCTGGAACAAAAGGAAAATGGGAGAAGGAAAAAATCATCCACAAAGGCTAAGCTTCTAGACAGGGATCATGAAAGGATTCCCTGCAGAACCGCTAGCCCGAAGTCTGCTCTGCGGCGAGAGGCAATGTCCAAACTGTAATGTTTTGTAATGGTATGGATGGAAATCCAAGTTGCGGCTGCATAAATCTCAGCCACTGACACATTCCTGAAGCAAGCAGCAGAGGCTGTGACCCCTCTAGTGGAGTGGCCTTTGACCTGACCCAGAAGGGTCTTGTGATACTTGTCGTAACAAAAAGTGATACAATAGGCCAACCATCTAGAAAGGCATTGCTTGGAAACAGGGTTGCCTTCTCTCTTGTGTGTGAAAGACACAAAGAGTTGGTCTGTTTTCCTGAGATCCTTAGTCCTGTGAGTGTAGTATCTCAGAATTCTATGTACGTCTAGGGTATGTAGGAGGTACTCTCTCTGATTGGAGTGCTCCGTGAAGACGGCTGGAAGCTCAATGGACTGATTCAGAGTAGATTCAGCCACCAGGTTTAAACATAGAAACATAGAAGTTGACGGCAGATAAGGGCCGCAAGGCCCATCCAGTCTGTCCATTTCTTTTTCTACCTTATAAATGTCCCATCGGCCTTTGCTCTGTCAATGGTCTATCTATTCATACTCATCTGTATTGCTCCCTTATGCCTATCCCATGCCTGTTTGAAGCCCTGCACTGTATTCATATCCACCACTTCCTGAGGTAGGCCGTTATATGCATCCATCACCCTTTCTGTGAAAAATAACTTCCTCACATTACCCCTTAAATCGGCCTCCCTCTAATCTCATGCTGTGTCCTCTTGTCCTGCTATTTTTCTTATATTGAAACATGTTAGGCTCTTTCACCTTGTTAATGCCCTTAAGGTGTTTGAATGTTTTCGATCATATCACCTCTCTCCATCCTTTGCTCTAGGGTATACATATTGAGCTCCATTAATCTGTCCTCATGTTTTCTGATGCAGTCCCAGCACCATTTTGGTTGCCCTTCTCTGGACTGCCTCCATTTGGTTAATGTCCTTGTGAAGATGTGGCTTCCAGTACTGCACGCAGTACTCCAGATGGGGCCTAAGAAGACATTTAGGATTAGTATGCATGGTCACCCTATCCTTGTGGAAAATTAAATAAGGGATTTTACACATCAAGGCTTGCAACTCAGAAATCCCCTGAACTGAGGTGATGGTCACCAGAAACAAAGTCTTCCAAGAAAGAAACTTCAGGTCTGCTTCCACTACAGGTTCGAAGGGAGGCAGAATAATCTTCTCAAGAATGAAGTTCAGGTCCCAAGGAGAAGCAGGGTTGTGGATCAGGGTTCTTAAGTGCAGGACCCCTCAAAGGAAAGTCTTCGAGACTTCTAGTTGTGCAAACGTCCTGCTTCTGAAAGGGATGTGGTAAGCCGAAATGGCTGCCATATGTACTTTCACCGATGTGTAACTAAGGCCCAAGTCATACAGGCATCTAAGGTAGTCCAGAACCTTATTGGCTGGACAAGAAAAAGGTTCTGTTTTTAGAACCTACCTAGACGGTGAAGCACTTCCACTTCATGGCGTAAGTGTACCTGGTGGAAGGCTTTCTGGCCTCCACCAGGATGTCAGCAACCGCGGGGGAAAATCTGAAATGAGCTTTAGCTATGTCTGAAGGAGTCATGCATAAAGGCAAAGAGACTTGAGGCCTAGATGAACCTGGGTCCCCTTCTCCTGGGTCAGTAAATGCTGCGACAGTGGTAGAGGAAGAGGAGGTTCCTCGGAAAACTGTTGCAGAAGAGAGAACCAGGCTTGCCTCAGCCAAAAAGGAGCAATGAAGATCATTCTTGTGCCTTCCAACCTGAGCTTGTTGAGCACTCTTGGGATCAAAGGTATTGGAGGGAAGGCATAGATGAATCTGTCCTTCCAGCACAGAGACAGCATGTCCCCCAAAAAAAACTCTCACCCTGGAGTGAACGAGCAGAAGGCGGAAGGTTTGGCGTTGTCTGGGAGGCAAAGAGGTCCATTTGTGGAGTCCCCCAGTGTTGGAAGATGTCATTTAGCATGACCTGGTCACATTCCCACTTGTGAGACTTGGCTGACGAGCAACTTAAGGTGTCCACGAGAGTGTTCTCCATCCCCGGTACATGAACGGCCATCAGGTGAATGCTGTGCTGGGACGCCCAGTGCCAGACTCACGGCTTCCCGGCAGAGGGGATAGGAATGAGTTCCCCCCTGTTTGTTGAGGTACCAGACAACACACATGTTGTCTGATTGTATGAGAAGGTGACCAGGAAGAACAGCCAGGAGAAGAGCCTGGAAGGCATGTAAGACTGCCCTCAGCTCGAGGACATTTATATGGAGCCTTCGTTCAAACTGAGACCAGCTGCTCTGAGTCCAGTGAGGCCCGAGATGGGCACCCCAGCCTGCCCCTGATGCATCCATTGTCAGGGTCTGGGTGGGGGGTACAGAATGGGTTCCCCAGATTGAGATGTTCTGGAACCGTCCACCATTGCCAGTCCCCGACCATAGGGTCTGACACCAGGATTTTGTGATCCAGGTCATCCTGAGACTGGTCCCACTGAGGCCGCAGGGTCCACTGAGAGATCCTCATGTGGAGGCGAGCAAGTGGAATGGTTGGGATGGCAGCCACCATCAGGCCGAGAAGATGATGGACCTTCCTGGCTCTGACCTTTCTGAGACTTGATAAGAGCTGAGCTTGGTTTGACAGCATCTTGGCTCTGTCCAACAGCAAGAAAGCCTTGCCAAGGGTCATGTCCTACACTGCCCCTATGAACTGCAGCCATTAGCAAGGGATCAGATGGGGTTGGCAGGGTTGATTGTAATACCCAGGTCAGAGAATACTTGAAGGGTGAGGGAAAGGGAGCCCAAAAGTTTTTCCCTGGATGGGGCTGCCAGAAGCCAGTTGTCCAAGTGGGGGAAGACTTGGACCCCCCCTTGGTACGCAGGAAGGCTGCCACCACCATCAGGCATTTGGTAAATACTCGAGGTGGGGCAAGGACAGATCAAAAGGAAGGGCCTTGGACTGGTAGTGGGATCCTTGAAAACAAAAATGGAGGTATTTACAGTGGGAGTGGCAAATGGGGATATGAAGGTAGGCATCCTGCATATCCTTAGTGCATAGCCACAGTCCTGGATGAAGCAAGGGGGAAAAGGCTCTGGAGAGCATTCAAAACTGTTTGTACTTCACAAACTGATTGAGGGAGCTGAGGTCGAGAGTGGGCCTCAGGTTCCCGGTTTTCTTTGGTACTAGAAGAAGTGAGAATAGTAACCTGTCCTTTGAATGTGGGGGGGGGGGACAGGTTCTATTGCCTCTTTTAGAAGAAGATAGTGGATGTCTTCCACTACCAACTGCAGATGAGTGTGGGAGTATGAGGAGGAAGGGGTGGTCTGCAAGGTTTTTTTTGAATTAACTCTATAAAGTGTCCTGCTGCAATCAGCTGGTGCACCCAGGCATCTGCCGTTATTCTCTCCCAACTTGGCAGATGGGAGGAGAATCTTCCCCCTACCGGTTCCTCTGGACTGGGAAGAGGCAGTGGGAGAGGCAGGGAGTAAGGAGGCAGAGGGCAGAGTAGCGGTCGAGGCCCCGGGAGTTTTCTTGCTGGGGGGACCTTGGCAGCTGACACGGCTTTGCATTTGTTAGGACATCGGGGTTGCATCTACTTAGGCCTTTGGCAATTGGGGTGCTGAAAGGACCTTCTGCCTCTGAGAGGGTTTGTACATTGTCTGAACAGACCTTAATGCCAAACCCTTCTCTTGTAATTCGGTGATGATGTCCTTGACATCACCACCAAACAACATAGACCCTCTGAAGGGAGCATTGTGAATGGCCAACTGCACTTCAGGGGCCAAACCTGACACTTGGAGCCAGGCATGATGCTGTAAGGATACGGCGAAAGCTGAGCTCCTGCCTGCTGTGACAACTGCATCATATGTAGCACAAAGCATGTGTCTACAAGCCGAGCGCGCGGAGCGCACAAGATCTTCCAGTTCTTGCTTTGTTTGCAATTCTGGGAGGGAGTCCAGTTTTGATTCCATCTGACTAAGGATAGCCTTCTGGTAATCCCCCAAGTGGCTGATGTAATTGAGGACTCTCATGCCCAGAGTGGAAGAAGCATAGACCTTCTTCCTGTACTGGTCCAGAAGATGGGACTCCTTGTTGAGGGGGTGAGCTGAGGTGCTTAGGGTTGGCTGATCGGTCATGTGCGGTGCTAATCACCACCGAATCAGCCTTGGGGTGAAGGACGAGAAAATCCTTCCCTTCAGGAGCCTGATATAGCCTGTAAGCCTTCCGATGAAGGGGGGCTAATGAGGAAGGTTGCTTCCAAATAGTGGAGACAAGATCCTTGTGAGGCTCTATCCAGGGTGGAATCAGGGTGGGAGAAGTCTCTGGGAGGTCCAGTTGAGCTGCAAGCTTCTTCTTTTTTTTTTGTGTGGACTTTATTTATTCTCCTCCATGGGCTGGGCATCCTTCCGGGATGCTCACTCGATGGGACTTCTACTCCCTGCCTGAACCCAATTCTCGGAGAGACTCCCCCGACTACCCAGGCAGACCTAGCCTCCCGGATCACCCCCACCGGGATGGGTCTGTTCTCCCCTAATGGCCTATCTGTAAGTTAGAGAGGCCTTACCTGGGTGCCGGGTTGGGGCTGGAGTCCTCAGAGTAGGTGGGCCAGCGATGGGATGCGAGTCCTGCCCCTGGAGCCCCCATCATCTCCACAGTCCATGGCAGGGGTTTTCTCATTAAGTTTTTCCCCAGGAGTGCAGCGTGCATGGACATCTGTACAAGGCTGCCCTGCTGATGTCTGACGCACTCTTCCCCTTACATCGGCTGGTGCTCTTGTGCTACTCCCGATCTCCATCGGGGGTCGCTAGGATACCAAGCGGCCCTGGAACCCTTCCCAGGAAGAGAAGAGCTGTCCTACGGATGCTCCATCATCTCCCTCCCCTGCCAACCTCTGGCTACCCAAGTTTGTTCCGAAATCCGGGTCGCTGGCATGGTGCCAGGTGTGACATCCAGTGCCTCAACCCTCAGCACCACCAGGCTGGCCCTGAGCCACAAGCTTTCCACTCACAGGCAGCCTGGATTTTTTCAGCAGCTCCAGAAAGGAGGGATCTTCTGGAGGGGACTTCAGAGAACCTTGCAGCCTGGGTCTATCTGGAGTGCGGGGCTCATCCTCTAGGTCAGAGCATTCGGAGTTCAAATCTGACTCTGATGACTCTGATAATGCAGAAAAAGAAGAAGAGGCCTCCCTAGGAGGAGGAGGATCATCATCTCTGGGGGTTCCCAGGGGAAGTGTGTCCTCCCTGGCCTGAGAACCAGAAGGTTCAGCTCTGGTGTCAAGCAGAGGTAAGGGAGTTTCCTCGTGCTGACATAAGAGGTCAGACATTGGGACCGGCATCGGCATATGTTTCTCAACTTCTTGGGTGATCTGTGTTTTTGCTTCAGCCCACCAGGAGGCCAAGACCTCCCTCAAGTCCACCTGAGACTGCGGGGTGGGTGGAGGAGGGGGAGGAGTCAGCGGAGGGGGACTCTGATATGGGTAAGCTGGAAACCAATAATAAGGGTACCCATACCCCGACGATGGGAGGCCCGGCATTGGGTACTGAGGTGCTGGGTACTGCGGTGTTGGGTACTGAGAAGCTGGATACTGCGATTTTGGGTATGCCGGCATCAGGTATCCTGGAGCTGGGGGCTCTGACAGAGTTGGAGGTGCCAGCGTCAGCCCTGCAGGCTAACCAGAATGGATCAGGTGTTGGCCTGAAGGGCCTGGAGGGGGACCCAGCGGGGGGTCCAGGAACCCAGAAGGCTCTGATGGTAAACCGTCAGGAAGTAGGATGCCAGAGGGTGACGTCTGGTGGTCTGATGTCAGGTCCGGCGTCTGAGGATGTGGTGTCGGAAGGGCACCCCCAACAGCAGCGTGTCAGGCTCCTCGACGCCAGACAGGGAGGGAGGAGCAAACTCCTAGGGAGGAGACATTGGATCCTCAGAGGGTGACTCTCCGACGTCAGGGATGGGTGACTGGCCCAACGGGTCACCAGCTGGGCAGACATCGGGCATGCCTACAACTGACTTATCAGCTGTGTCCGGGTATGCATCGATAGGACTGATGCTCAATTTATCGGACGAACTCTGACTGGTAGGCCTGGCTTTAGAGGCCATAGCGGGAGCCAGATGGGGGGGCCGATGCTGGCTTAGACACCAGTAAGGCAGCCATCGAAGGACGATCCCACAGGGGGGAGTTATCTGGAGAGCCACAACTCCAGCCAAAGTTGCGGCTGCTGTGGATGAGGAGTCCCGATCCCAGTGGTTCTCCTTGTCCCTCTTTTTCTTGTGATGGCCCTCAGGAGAAGTTGACGCCTGCCTCAATTTCTTCAATTCCTTTTCCATGGATGCCATTTTTTTTTTTAGTGGATGGGCTTCCAGGGACTACTGCCTTCATTTCTGAATCGCAGCATTGAATTTTCGGCAGTGTTCACACTCTTCCACATGGTGGTCTGGGCCCAGACAGAAGAGGCAGAGAGAATGACCATCCTTGTGAGGGAGATGGGATCCACATGAGTTGCTCTTGTTCTTATGCGATTCCGATGGCATCGGGGATGACATGCACATCGAGGTAGTAGTACAAAAATATCAGAGTAAATAATGTAAAGTCGAAAAAGACTGACACTTATCCAGAATGGTGAGAAAAGTGAGCGCTGTTCTTCCGTGAGGTACTTTCGCAAGCCAACGGTGGGAAAGAACTGGAGGGCGGGCGTCAGGACCACCCCCTTTATACTGATGTCAGCTGATGCCGGTCACCTGATGTGGGGGCAGTCCCCACCAGTGACTGCTATCTAGAAATTTTTCCGTGGGGTCCTGATGCCTGGCAACTTAGTCCCATTTGTCAATACCTATCTAAATTTATGGAGTAGCAGCAGGTGGGAGACAGAATCAAAGGCTTTTACCAGGTCTATAAAGATGGTGGCGGTGGGTAGGTGGTTGTCCATGGCTGAGAGGATGGAGTCAGTTATGCGTAGAAGGGTGGTAATGGCGGAGTGGTGTTTTCTGAATCCTGACTGAATGGGTGAGAGGGAGTTGTTAGAAGAGAGAAAGTCTGACAGTTTGGGCAGTATGAGGGATTCTTGGATTTTGGCAAGGGAGGGGAGGAGGGAGATAGGCCTGTAATTTCCTGGTAGGGAGGGATCACCACCCTTGAGCAGAGGGATGACTTTCGCCAATTTCTAGGCTTTGGGAACTGTGGCTGTGGATAGAGAAAGGTTCAGTATGTGAGTCAAGGGGGCAGCGATAGTGGTGGCAGAGATACAGAGCATCTTAGAGTGAAAACTGTCAGGTCTGGATTAGGACATGTTTAAGGAGGAGAGTGCATTATATACTTTCAGTGTGGATAGGGGTGGAAAGAGGAAGCAGGGGGAAGATGGTTCTGCTGAGTTGGGGGATGAAGACGGGGAGTCGGGAAGGGCACAGAAGACAAAGAACTTAATGAAAAGCTCCACTACCGAAACAGCGTCTGAGACAGTTCTGCTGTCTATGTTTAGGGTCAGGCATACCTGCTTAGTGGGGGGTCCAAAAGGGAGTTGACCAACCTCCAAAAAGACGTGTGTGGGTTTTGGTTCTGAGTGAACTGCGCTTTGAAGTAGGAAGATTTAGATTGTCAGATGGCCTTTGTGCATTTATTTCTAAGATGTTTGTAAGACTGTAGATCATGTGAAGCATGGGAGGCTTTGTACAGTCTCTATGTCTTGTCCCTGGAATGACACAAAGTGATGAGTTCGGCTGAGATCCAGGGGTGGTGGTAGTGTTTTACTCTGACTTTCCTGAGGGGTGCATGTATATCCCAGATACGCTGGAAGATACCACAGAATTTGGCTAGGGCAAGGTCTACATTGGATGTGGAAAAGACTGGTAGCCAGTCCACATTTGAGAGATCTTGCTGCAGGGCAGAGGCACTGAGGAGGTGTAGTGGGAGAGACCAGACGAATTTAGGATAGGAAGGTAGGGAGTGGATTGTGTGGATGCAATAAGTAACACAGTGGTCACTAAGAGCATCAGCGATTATGCCTGAGGCAGGGATATGGTGGGAATGGGTGGATAAGATCCACTTCAGAAGGGTATGGTTTTGTGACCGATGGTTTAGGCGTGTAGGTTCCCGAATTAGCTAGAAGAGGTTCAGTGCTTCAATCCTTAGTGTTCCCCTGATCCCCCACTTATGTATCAGAGTAGATTTATTTGAATGTATTAGATTAGGGGTGGATCAGAGTTAGGTTTAGTGCTTAAATCCTTAGTGTTCCCCTGATCCCCAACTTATGTAATAGAGTAGATTTATTTGAATGTTTTAGATTAAGGGTGGATCAGAGGGATCAGGTGACCTTTTGTGACTACATAACACTCCCATTTTACCCCAATCATTCAGTTCAGCCTGAGTTGCTGTGCCAGAAGGCCCTCTGGCAGACAGTCAGACAGACGATAGTGGAAGTATGCATTAATGATTTCCACTCTGTTACTTATTGTTTATTTTTCTTTTGTTTCTTATTTTCGCTTAAGTCCACAATAAATTGTCACACTACTGGTGTGTATTTTAAATCGCATCTTGTTGTATGTGTAACAATTCCCACACTCCAGGACAGTTGGTGGCAGTGGGATGATTATTGGTTGTCCAGGCTTAGAGGGGGAACCAGCAACTAGTACCAGCCCTGGTATCATGATACAAACAGATATGGTGGACAACAACGAAAAACAGAAGAGCAACATGGCCACTGGGATGGCGATGAGATCACAGGTCCAGAGAACTGGGGAACCTTTGTTGGCCAGACTGTGCCCTAGTGTCTAAAGGCAAACACCTAAAGAGAAGTTGGAGACCAGCTCTGAGGAGGAGGACTGGGACCATAAGGAGGAATGCCAGGTTACCACAGAGGAACTTCCGTAAGGAATCTCTGAATTATTGAGATGGTTGGCCATTCGACAGATGGTGATGGATAGAGAGAGAGAGAGAGCGAGAGAGAGAACAAGAACAAAGGCATCAAAACATGAGGTGGGCTGAAACTATAAGTTTCTTACAGAATCTGGGGGTTGTACACAGTAACAATGGAGAGGGGTCTAATCCAAATGACATAAAACTAACACAATGACTGCCTTTGATGATATTGAAGGTTACTTAACCAGCTTTGAGAGAGCTGCTAGAGCCTGAGGGTGGCCCCAATCCCAATGGGTGGTCTGCCTTGCACCCTATCTAACAGGAAGAGCTCAGCTGACTTACAGCAATAGGGACTCCTGTAGCGCCAATTTGTGTGAACTAGTTAAGAAAGAGATCCTCAAACGGTACGACATTAACTCCGAGACCTATAGACAAAGGTTTTGGAACTTTAAATATCAGACAAGTGCCATCCCCAGAGAGACATTTACATGACTAAGGGAACTGTGCATGAAATGATTACAGCCCGAGGAAAAAACTGTTGCTGATGTAACTGAGACTGTAGTATTGGAACAGTTTATACAGATATCACCTTCTGAAGTCCAAATCTGGGTCAAAGAGTATAACCCAGGGTCTGCTGAGATAGCCATTACCCTGGCAGAAGATTTTGTGGCTGCCCACCAATCTTACAGAAAAGGGAACTCCCGGGTACCAGAGCCTACAGCCTCTAAGACCTCATCATCAGTAAAAGTAAACCAGAATGTTCGACAGGGGAGGAGTGAAGGGAAAACTGAAAAGTGTACTGGAACAGCCAGGAGGGCTTTTCCATCAGACATTATCTGTAGGAAATGTCAAGGGAGGGGTCATATTGCCAGGTTCTGTCCTACTGAGAAAGAAGATCCTGTTCACCTTGCCCTCCTGAATACTGGTTACTACATTACTGATGTTCTGGTGGAAGATAGGCCCGCTTTAGCCCTGACAGACCGGAAGCAAACACATCCTAGTTTGACCTGAGCTAATTAGTCCTCAGGAACAAAAAGGGGGTCCAATGATGAAGGTGGTGTGTATTCATTGGGACATCCATCAATACCCCACTGCTGATGTCAACCTTCAGGTTTAAGGACAGACAAGCACTATGAGAGCAGGACTGATACCCCATTTGCCCGTACCCATTGTCATTGGATATGATTTCCTAAACTTTTCCTCTCTAATAGCAGAAAAAGGGTCTATCTCAGCTGTGACTACCAGAGCTCAAAGCAAAAAGGAAAAAATGATTGGGGAGATTTTTCCTTTCGAAGGGGATGCGACTGGGGAACCTGATAGAACAAGAAAAACCTGCAATGACAAGAAGAGACTGCAGAACCAATGGTATCAGGAAAAGAGGGTTCTAACACCTACAAATGTTTCCTCTGTATTTATTAAAGCTAATATAGTATGGGAACAACAAAATGATAACAGCTTAACCCCTTTTTTCCAACAGGTGGGAAAACCTCAGAAGTCTGGAGATCCGGAAATGGTAATACATAATCAACTGTTATATGTGAATTGTATAAATCCTGTGACACAAGACAAAATATGACAGCTGATGGTACCCACTTGTTTTAGGGAAGATCTCATTTATCTAAGTCATAACGTACTATGGGCAGGACATGCTGGGAGAGATAGGACATCTCTGACATAGGTCGGTATCTGCTCAGCTCCCACTAATGGGAATTGTGAAAGTCGGTGGGAGGTGGCAGGCACCCAGTTTACCAGGTCTGACTTTAGCCAGCCTGAAATCACTGACACTGTGATTATCTTCCAAGCACTGCAACCTACCTGCTGTAGTTTGGATCTGGGCCCAACACGCCTTCCTGTAGGGTGCGTAGATGAGATAGGCCCAGTCCTAGCCAAGATAGTCTGGAAGCCATTGGGGGGGTCTTTCTAGGTCCCCTAAAGGAGGTGGTGGTTCAGCCTCTCCTTAAAAAGCCCTCCTTTGACCCGGACTGTCTGGCAAACTGCAGACCTGTCTCTAACCTGTCCTTTGTTGGCAGGTTATTGAGATTGTGGTCACCTTACAACTGGATGATCATTTATCCTGCTACAATATCTGTGATTCTCTCCAGTTGGGTTTTAGGAAGTCATAGTACTAAGACGGCCCTTGTTTAGGTGCTAAATGACCTTCTAATAGCAAGAGATTGGAGGACTCGTTTTATCTTGGTCCTCCTTGATCTCTATTCAACATTTGACACTGTGGACCATGGGGTGTTATTGGAGCATCTGTGGCTTGTCTGTGGATTGTCTGGTATGGTCCTCAGATGATTTCGATCTTTCCTCGAGGGTAGGACTCAAAGAGTGGTGTGTGGGATTTGTTCCTCAGCCCCACTCTCCCTATTCTGCAGGGTGCCGCAGGGCTCCATTCTTTCACCCATGTTGTTTGCAGTGTATATGCTGCCGTTAGGAGAGATCATTAGGTGGTACAGTCTGAGTTTTCACTGCTATGCAGATGATACTTAGCTGTACTTGTCTTTTGTGCCCGGACAGGATGAGATCCTCTCAGTATTTAACAACTGTCTAGCCGAGATCCAGGACTGGATGAATGCAGGCTGGCTGCGGCTGAACCTGGTTAAGACGGAGGTGTTGGTTGTGGACCCAGTTGCTGGGAGGTGGGTTTGTCAGCGGAACAACCCTCTGATCTATGGCTTGGGGGTGTCCAGTTGACTACCTCAGATCAGGTGCAAAACCTGGGTGTTATTTTTGACAATAAGCTGACCTTTAAATTTCAGGGGTCAGCAGTCATCAAATCCTCTTTTTACCATCTGAGGAATATCGCCCGGGTGACACATCTGGTTCCTCCTGATGACCTTCCTACTTTGGTCCATGCCTTTGTTTTTTTTTATACTTTCTATTTATCTCCTCCTGTCTACCCTCGGTGCCCACTCCTTCGGGCCGCTCATCACCATCTCTGCCCCCTAATCTGGATCTGCCCCTAGAGTGCCTCACCTCTTACTTCCTCTTGCACAGCGGGGTCTATCTGGAATTGGTGGTCTTGGATGGCCCAGAGCGGTCATCATCTAGGACTACTGAGGGGTGTTTTTCCATTTTTTTTCTGTGATTTCCCTGTCCCAGCCCCCAAGATGCCACTGCAAGGATGCAAGCGTTCTGAGAAGAGATGTGCTGACACAAGTCCCTCTCAAGCACCTACAGATGTCCCCCCTCCCCGACTCGGTTAGACAGAGCCATCAACCCCTCGAGACCACATGTTTCCACCGGCACTCTCTTAGGGCATCGGGTGTGTACTACACCACTGGTATCCCTCCCCACAGGGAGAAGAGCATCCGTTGGGACACTCAATCCTCCCTGCCGACCCCCGCCGACCTGAGCTCGTTCCCGAACCCAGGTCGCCGGCATGGTGCGAGGTGTGGCTTCCAGTGCCTCAGCCCTCAACGTCACTGGGACAGCTGGTCCATGCCTTTGTAACCTCCCACCTTGACTATTGCAATGCCTTTTATTTATTTATTTTATTTATTTAGCATTTGTTAACCAGGTAAGTACACTAGACAAACACATGCCTATTTTCAGGTACGAAAAGGGAGAGTACAGGAAATCAAAGAACATACAGAGTACAAACCGAAGCAAGTAGGGCAGATACACTGAAGTCAGGAGAAGCATACCATACATAGTAAGATATCTCAGGTTACAACAGTAGACACAGTCAATGTAATAAAGTACAGAGTCACTGACACAACGTTACCAGCAATATATATACAGATATATACAGAATTTACACATTTTTCACAGAGCAACATATCCGCCGCTTGCAGCTAGTGTAGAATGTGTCAGCCAGGCTATTTACTGGTGCTTCTAGGACCAGTCATGTTGGAGATAGCTCATGTGGCCAGTATTCAGGCCCAGGAAGCACAAACGGAGAGGTATGACCAGGGCACTAAACAGAAAACATTTACTGTAGGTGAATGTGTTCTACTGCTCCTTCCTTCCTTCCTCTTCTAATAAACTGTTGATGAAGTGGCAGGGACCCTACCAAATATTGAGACAAACAAGACCTGTCACATATGAAGTGGAAACCCCTGACAAAAGGCCCAAGGAAAAAGATATATCATGCCAATTTGTTGAAAAGGTAGCATGAGAAAACCACAGCAGGAATAGGGATGTTGGTCTTGCCTGAAAATAAAAATACTGACCTAGATGTGGCCTATGGTTGCCTAGAGTCCACCAATGGGTTAGAAGAAGCTGAGGTAAACCCCTCCTTAGACCTTACCCAAAGGGAAGAATCACAGACCCTAATACAGACCTACTCCAATACCTTCACTCGTGTCACACGAAGAGCAATAGGAGTTGAACATGTGATCAAAACTGATTCACTCCCATTAAGGAAAAAACCCTAGAGGCTCCTGGAGAGGGTTAGGAGTGAAGTACAGCAAGAGATTCAGAAGATAATAAATCTTGAGATTACAGAACCTTCCACAAATGCCTGGTGTTCACCCATTGTGGTAGTACCAAAGAAGGAAGGAGGAATACATTTATGTCTTGATTTTAGGGGTTTAAATCAAGTCTCACAATTTAATGCATATCCCATGCCCAGGGTGGATAATGCATTGTATCACATTGGCAATGCCCGGTATATTCATCCTTGATCTCACAAAAGGGTACTGGCAAATCCCCTTGAAAACTTCTTCCAAGAAGAAAACTGCCTTCAATACACCAGTGGGACTGTTTCCGTTTTGGACTATGCTTTTTGGACTACATGGAGCACCTGCAACATTCCAAAGTTTCATGGACCAAGTGCTGGCATCATATCCTATTTTTCATGCGGCTTACTTGGACGACATAATCATCTATAGTCCTGAATGGAACACCCACATGGAGCATTTGAGAACTGTGACTGAGGCCATAAGGAAAGCAGGAATGACCATTAATCCTACAAAATGTGCCCTGGCCATGAATGAGACCAGATAGTCGGGCTTTGTTTTAGGCATTGGAGTAATAAAACCCCAAATCACTAAGGCAGAAGCTGTGGCAAACTGCCCAGTGCCTAAAACAAAGAAACAAGTTAGGTCTTTCTTGGGGATGGCAGGATATTACAGACATTTTATTCCTAACTTTGCTACCATAGCTACTCCCTTGACAGACCTAACTAAAAATAAATTTTCCAACAAATGTAAATGGACTCCTGAATGTGAAGAAGCTTTCTAGAGAAGGCTGCTTTATGTTCCTTCCCAGTACTGAAAAGTCCTGACTTTAATCACCCCTTCATAGTACGTATTGATGCCTTTGGTACTGGCATTGGGGCGGTCCTAAGTCAGAACATAGGGGGAGAAGAACATCCAGTGGTCGTCATTCCTCAAAAGCTTCATGATAGGGAGAGATAATATTCCACTGTAGAACAGGAATGTTTGGCCACCAGATGGGCCACTGAAGCCTTACATTTCTACTTATGGGGAGCTCTTTCACATTAGTAACAGACCATAATCCCTTGTGCTTTATCCAACAAATGAAGGAGAAAAACAACAGATTATGGGGTGGTATCTGGCCCTTCAATCTAGCAAGTTTGAAGTGAAACACCAGGCAGGGGTACAGCATGCCAATGCAGATTTCTTGTCCCGTTATGGGGCCAATGGTACAGACCAGAACTGATATGAATGATTTATAGATACACAATGGAATTACTGTTAAATAATAAGTAGACACCTCAGGGTAAAGTTGAACCTCATTTATCTGACCAGCATGGCGGACATCTGATCGGGTCGGATAAGCGGGGGGTCAGTTAAACGGGACTTACATTTGTTGTGCTGTATTTTGGCTCTCATCCATTCACACTCACACAGTAAATCAAACTGAAAGTAAGTCTGTGGAAAAAAAACACTCCATCTTTATTAAATTACATCAAATAAAGTGCATAGTAAAATAAACTAATTTATAAATACACTCTTTGATACTGTACATTAAAAAGTTTTACTTTTTGTAATAATCCGTGATTGATGTCTGACACAGCGTGTCATACTGTTTTCTAGCAGCACGCTGTTTGATGCTTCTCAGTAGCATAACTTGTATCGGATCACAATCCAGTTGTGATTCGAGGCAGAGGATTGCTTTATCCAAGTGCTGGACAGCCTCACCATAACTTGGGACAATCAGCGGCAGATCTTCACTGTCAGAGTCCGGCTGTTGTTCTTCTGGCTCTTGCTGTGGGCGAGTAACCATTTCGACAATGCCGTCATCTGACAGCAGCTCATGCCTCTTTCCATTCTGATCACACATCAATCACTCCTGCACTTTATCTACTGAGGGTGGGTTTGGTAGATCCGCTGCTAGCTTGGTGATCTCTGCTGCAGAAACATCCGTGCTGTCACAGAAATCAGTGACATCAGGATGGTCTGCCACAGCTGGTTGCTGAGTTGGATCTTCATGATCAGCATGACTTGTTCGATTCCCCGAGTTTCTCAAGGATTTTTGCATCGATTCAGGGCATACGTAATCCCATGCCTCAGCAGCCATACACACCACGTCCTTTAATGTTACTGATTTGATGACTGTCTATAGCAATTTCTTCCAATACCCACGCTTAAAGATCTCAAGTACCCCCTGATCACAGGGCTGTAACTTAGCAGTGGTGTTTGGTGGAAGAAAAATGCAGCGGACGAAACCATTCCTTGTGCCAACATTGGGAATGTTTAGGTGTGCAGGGGAATTATCTAGCAATAATAAAGCCTTCAGAGGTAGAGATTCTGACTGCAGATAGAGATTTACCTGAGGCACAAAATGATTCTTTAACCAATTTGAAAAAATATCTGCGGTCATCCATGCACTTCTTTGTGCCTCATACTGCACTGGCAGTGATACCAGGTTCATGTCCTTAAAGCATCTAGGCATCCTAGATTTCCCCACCATCATAAGCTTTAACTTATGTCCAGCTGCACTCACACAGCCAAGGACAGTTAACCTGTCTTTTTGTTTTTTTATTCCTAGAGAGTCTTTCTATGAACCATGCGCCAGAGTACACTGAGGAAGACCTCACCAAAAACAGCCCTGTTTCGTCTGCGTTGAACACCTGTTTGAGCAGCAATCTTTCCTGCTCAATGGTGTTCAACAGCTGGCTGATGAAAGGTTCAATTTTCTCATCTGCCGAACTGAGCCTTTCACTGCACAGTCTCACTTGACGAATACCATGCCGTTACTTGGATCGATCTAGCCAGCCTTCGCTAGCCGAAAACAGACCAATGGCACCAAGTCACTTGTGAAACTGGAGGGCCTTTTCTTTCAAGAGTGGCCCCAATATAGGGGTGCCATTCTATCGCTCTTGGCGGAACCATGTGTAGATGGCAGCATCACGCTGTTCATTTTTACAGCTCCGCACATTCTTTCTGTCCTCCGATCCAGCAGCCAACTCCATAGAAACAGCAAAATCACACAACTTGCTCTTTGCCTGTTTGATATCACTGATGGTGGATTTTCCCACACCATACTCCTCTGCTAGTGCCACAGCTCGCTTCCCATTCTCAAGCCTTTCTACAATCCTGATATGCTGTGCAACTGTAAGAACCAAGTGCTTTCTTTTCCGAGCAGAGGACGGGAACTCCATTGTCGACATACACAGCTACAGCTTATCTCTCTAAGCACTTAATGACAGCTATATTGAGCAGTAAGCTGCATCTAATTGACTAATTAAACACCTCGTTAAGTACTTAGATTGGTAGTGTAACTGCTGGTTATAGAGCTGCAGTACGCAGGATCATGATTAACAACAACCGCAAAGTAAAGACTTCCGGAACCAGAACTGCTGTAATATAAATAGGGAGGCACAGCACAGGTTCATTAGATAGGGAGGTTTGAATATTAGAGGGTTGAAAAAATGGGGTTCAGCTGTATGTATTGCTTACGTGACATCTTGGCATCTTATAGGATAAGTATGCCCTATAAGTATGAATACTTATGTGTTGTCATAGTAAGGGACCCTGGGGTGGAGCTTTCAAAAGAAGGGTGAGTGAACGCTCCATCCTACCCATAATGATATGGGTAGATTATCTTTAAAACCAGTTTTTTGAACGTAATGGTTTTCACTTAACTATGGGGGTACGTAATAATATTGGAAGCCCCCCCTCACTTCCAGACACCAGTTGGGCATCCTATTTCTTTCCCCTCTTTTTAATTTTTAAAGTCTACTGTAGTAGCATCTCTCTTCTGTCCTCTATCCCTTTGTTTCCTTTCCTACTTCAGTGGTTCAGCCACCCACTGGAGTATCTCTACATTCTGAACTAATCCCTCTTTCTTTTCTCTTTTGTCCTGCCCAGTGGCATGAAAGTCTTTAAGGCACCTGTTGTGCCTTGTGTAACGCTTGGACAGCTGGTTCTGATTAATCTATGATTTTTGTAATATAAAAATGTGTTATTGAGTGTCTCTCATGTGATATGCTGAGACAGCCTGTGGGTTAACATCCCCCCCAGGTTTCAGCTAAAAGATAAAAGCCAGGAGACAATTAAAGGCTAGAAGAGACCTAAACTAAGGATCTCCTTTTTATCTAGCTTAACTGTAGCTGCCAGCTGCTAGGATAGGAACTCATAATCTTTTATGACCTTTAGAGGAAGAAACCAGGTTATGTCACTTAGGTGCGAAGTCATAAATGTTCCTTTGATGTCTGTAAAGTCCAGGATGCTGCTCATGGATGAAAGAAAGAACTTGGAAAATTACAGACTTGATTGGGAAGTCATGTGGGGACATGAGTTTTTGCTGATGTCGCCTATTAATTTACATCCTGATTGTATAATTTTTAATAAACAGGAGGAGCTGGATGACGTCATGGAGAAGGCAGGGTCAAGACAGTTTTTTAATTGTGCTGTAACTGACCTTTAGACACACACATATGTTTGGACTCTGAAGGTACAACAGCTGTTAGCACTGTAAAAATATAAGAATACATTAGTTAGGCAAGTCTAAGTGTATGGTTGGTAGGAAATTGCACTTTTAAACCTGTTTGTTTTTTAAGTGATTGTAATGTTTTGTGATATACTGTTCTGTGTTTTACATTTTACATTTTTATCTATTTTTAAGTAAACATCTCATTTTAAGAGACTACTTGGTGTGCATTTGAAATTCTTTATTTGACAAGTGAAGTGTATATGGTTAAAGTTGACACTGTGCAAAGCTTACTGGTTTACCAAACTGGGAAAAGGTAAGAGTTTATCTGAGGCCTTTTCATGGAGTTTTAAGGGTTCATTCTGTACATCTGGTTAGGTACCCATAGGCAAAAGATATCTGTCCCCTCGAAGAGCAGAATTATCTGAGCCTGTACATTGGGTATGCTAGCAAAAGGTTCACAGTTTGAATCCCTCCAGAACTTGAGACCAAAGGTTGTTTCAAACCCACAAATCAGACAGGAGGGTTACCCTGTTTCTGCTCCTGTTCACAATACTGTGCTCGGAGGTTGGCACTGTGGGAGCAGAGGGCCTGACCTGCTGAGTGGGGTTGTGACACCTTGTAGTATAAAAGTAAAATAACTAAACTGCCAAGCAGATTCTTCAGTAAGGGAGCCTTTGTAACTGTTCAATGGCTCTACAAGTAACAGACTTGTAAAATTAGTAAGCACCATTTTTATTTTTGGTTCAGACTGGAGCCTGGTGCCCTTGTTGGCGTCCCAGTCTAGAGACTCACTCTTTCTACCAATGGTGTGAGTAAAGGAAAAGCCGTAAGTCATGGTTATGTTTATTCCCAATTGGCACTCCTAGAGCTATTGTAAATAGCTTGTATGCAGAGTCTTCCTACTCTCCGCATACCTAATTGTGAGTGGAAACACTGCAGGCTGCAACTCTAGAAAGCTCAGTAACAGGAGCACTCACAGTTTGGTTGGAGCTAAATATTTGCCTTGCTTCATTTCAAGGCTTGTCCCAACTAAAAGCTTTCCACAGTGTGCGATTTGTGTAACTTTCTTCTCCACCCCCCAACCAAGGATACTGTACAGCCTCTGTAGTGACTACTGTTTTAGAAAACAGTGAAGCAGATTAGTACAACCTGTGTGTGTCTCACTTCCTAAAACAGGAGAAAAATATTAAAACTACATTTATAAGGTCATGCTGTTACACCTGGCAGCTTGTTATGTCAGACAGACCGTAGAGACAGCTTATAACACATAACTCCTACTGTGTAGTGTTTGCTCTTGGATGGTAAAAAGAGACAGCAAGTGGGAAAAGAAGAATATTAGTTTGTCTTTGGTACTATGATAGCGTTTGGTCCCCTGTTGAAGAAAAGGAGAGAACTCTGGTTGCTCTTGTCTCAGGTTTTAACAGGTTTAAACATAAGACAGTCCGAGAACAGAGACACAAGGTTTGCAAGCTTACTCATAATACTGCCACCTCTGTTCAAATGCTGCCTCCATAGGAGGCAGCAGCCCCAAACAGAGGCTTTCTTATAGGATACCATCTGTCCATCAAAGGGAAATTGGAGGGGCTATAGAGTAATGATGCTTCTAAAAACCTTAGTAACGTTTAAATAGATTATTAGCCTCTGTGTATTTTTTCTTTGTATTAATATTATGATTCTTATGTTCTCCTGATCCCCACTTATGTATTAGAATAGATTTATTTGACCTTATTAGATTGGGGTGGATCAGAGAGATCAGGTGACCTTTTGTGACTATATAAAGCTTCCTTTTTATCCTTAAGTCATTCAGTGCAACCTGAGTGTCTGTGCCAGGAGGCCCTCTGCAGATAGTCAGACAGACGACAGTGGAAGCATGCGTTAATAATGTCCATTCTGTGACTCGTTTATTTTTCATTTATTTTTTTTATATTCTTTATTTTCTTTACTATATATATATATATATATATATACACACACACACACATACATTCATGCAGCAGGACTTCATAGTAAAAAGCCTTCATTACTACGGCTCTACAATTTACCAGAGAGAATACAGTGAAATTATTGTAAACAGTAATCATAGATATCCTATGAGAATATACACCCTCACAACCATTATTTTATTTAATATGTTGTTTCTTCAACAGGTCAGGGGACAAATGAGGCATCTAGAAGGGTTATATAGAAAACCCATGTTCTCCAGATGATTGTGCTAGATTATTTGCGACTGACCTTTCCATCAAATAAACTTCTGTCATAGCTCTGTGCTAGTGGGATAGTGTGGGTACTGTAGTTGTATGCCACAACCGCGTTATGGCCTTCTTGGCGACTGCTATATATAGATACAGCATACTCTTTTGGGGGGGGTATTTGTCCCTCTGTGTCAATATAAAGCATTATCATTTGAGGTGTTAATTCTGATTCCAAGTCTAGTAATTGCCTTAGGCTTTTAGTTATATCCAGCCAATAAGGTATTACACTAGGGCGGGCGCAGATAATGTGTGTAAAACCTGCCTCTATTTCCCCACATTTCCTCCAGCACATGCCATAGCTACCTGGTAGGTATTTAACTTTTCTGGAGTAATAAAAAATCTAACACAGCATTTCCATATATATTCTTTTTTTTTTTTTTTTGCTGTTGATCTCTTTTAGCTCATCATCCCCTATGCCGCTCCCTCCTGCCAGAGCACCCAGCCCCATCTCCCGCTCGTAGCATTACCCCTCTGCTTACCTCCACGGCTTGCCCCCCATGATGGGGTGGCAGGGATCCCTCAACCCACCAGAAATGGATCCACTGCAGGGGGCAGCTGCTGCCTTTCGCGGGAGCAGCGCCTGCGGCATCCAGCAATCATCCTGTCGAGGGGCCATTTTTCCATTTTCTCCCAACCAGAATGGCAAAGTGATGTGCAGTGATGCCAATGGTCGAGCTGTGCTCGTTCCCACACATGACACGCTGGGCGCCTACCCTGTAACCGCCCCCTGTGAGTGAGCCACTGGAGCCAATCCCCAGCCTCCGCTAGGGGTCAGACATGCAGCAGACTCAGTCGCAGCCCCTCCCTGGGAGAGGAGAGCTGTCCTCCGGATGCTCGATCCTCTCCCTCCCTCCCTCCCCAGCCAACCCCTGGCAGCCCTCCACTTGCACCGTGAGCACGGGGTCGCCGGTGTGGCAGGAGGCAAAGCACGATGCCTCAGCCCTCCACACCACTGGGCCGGCTTATTTTCATATATATTTTGACCGAAATGATGCCTGAAGTGCAGTAATTGAATATTAAATAGGTTCCAGCCATTTCTCATATGTGATTTGGGTATTTAGTTCCCTATTCCAATGGGCTAAAATACTTTTAGTGGACTCCTGCCATAAATCTCTAAGAGATTTATAAATCAGGCTAATCAAATGGACTTGCCCCTTTCCCTCTATGGCCTCTAGTAATAGGTTCATCAATGATGGAATTGGGTTTGGGATGCCCATTCTACTTACAGCTGTCTCCTGTAAATATGTTCTAACCTGCAAATATCTGTAGTGGCAAGTGGAGGGGAGATGGAACCTAGCCTGTAAAACAGCAAAAGGCAGAACTCCTTTCGAGTCCAAAAATTGGTAGGTCAGTGCCAGTCCCCACTTCCTCCACTCCCTAAATATATGATCAATTTGGCTGTCTTAACTTCCTGTTCTAATGCTAACAGCTTAAAATAAGCTAATATGCCCCCATTCCTGGGAGTGTTCGAATTTCGTACCAGACTTTTAAAGTGTTACTGGTCCCATAAGTATAGTCCCAAAGGTTTACTGGATTTACTGGATAAAATAGGACAAAAGAAGGCTCAAGGCCCATCTAGAGTGTCCTCCCTCAATAGTGGGATATTTAGTCAGATCTTAGGCCAATAACCAGAGATCAAGCCTAGTTCGGAAGGTGTCAAAATTAGCTGAGTCTACAACAGTAGATGGTAAAGAATTCCAAGATTTTGCTGCCCTTATATTAAAGAAGTTGTCATATTTTTTTGTTATTGGCCCATTCCACTTTTAGTTGCTTAGTGTGTAATCTTCCCACAATTCTTTTTTCTGCAAATGCCAATCCGCATGTGTTAAATAACTTAGAATTATGAACCAATTTATACATTAGGAGTAAGTCTCCCCTTTCTCTTCTCAATGTTAAGAGGTAGATACCAGTCTGTTGTAACTTGGTCTCTTAACACTTATTTTTTAATCTTGGAATAGATTTAGTCAATCTTCTTTGTAGCTGCTCCAGGCGATTTATATCATTTTTTTATATAAGGACTCCAAAAGGGAGAACCATAATCCAGGTGGGGTCTGATATAAGCTCTATATAGTGGTATCAAATTATGTTCTGATTTACTAATGAAGTTTTTTTTAATTTGTCTCATTACAATATTAGCGGATCTAACCACTTTACTACAATGGTCATCTGATGACAGTTTGTTGTTTATTAATATACCCAGGTCTCTTTCACAACTGGATGATTCCAATAGCTGTTTATTTAAATAGTAGTTGTATGATGTATTATTTCTACCGAAGTGCAAGATCTTGCATTTATTGATGTTAAATAACATTAAAGTTTTATTAGCCCATTGTTCATTTGTATATAAGTCTTGTTCTAGTATTTTAAATTTTTCTATGGTATCAACTCTTCCACCCAGTTTTGTATTGTCAGCAAACTTTGATAAGTAATTATTAGATTCTATTACCATATCATGAATGAAAAAGTTAAACAAAATCGGGCCCAGAACAGAACCCTGTGGGTCCCCACTTGTAACAGCTCTAGGTACTGAAAGAGCTCCATTTATTCTAACTGATTGGGTATGGTTAAACAGCCATTCAGATATCCAGTTTACTAAACAAAGTGGAATTTTAAAGTTATGTAATTTGTTTATTAATAAGGAATGTGATATATGATTAAATGCTTTACTAAAATCTAACAGCAATACATCAGTAGCTACATTACTATCCAATAATTTAGCAATATGTTGGTAAAATGATATAAGATTTGTTGTACATGAGAAACCTGCTTTGAATCCATGCTGAGATAAATCCTGAACGTTCAATTTTTCCAATTCATTTTCCAATCTATCTTTAATTAATCATTCCATGATTTTCCCTAAAATAGAGGTTAAACTGATTGGACGATAGTTTTGAACATCGGATTTTGGCCCTTTTTTATAAATAGGTGTAACCAAAGCAATACACCATACCTCAGGTATCTTACAATCCAATAAAAATTTATTAAATAATATTTGTAAAGGAATAATGATTGAATCCAGTGTTTCCAAAAGAAATATAGCATTAATATTATCCGGTCCCGAACTAGTTGATCTTTTAATTTTGGATAATGAATTTTTAATTTCTTTTAACTGGAATAACGGAATACAGGAATCATTACTATTGTTGGTTACAGAATTTCTTGATTGATCAAAGACTGAACAGAAATACTTATTAAAATAATCTGCCATATCTTTGTTTGTATTTATAGTAGTTCCATCATTACAAAGTGGTCCTATATTTCTATTATTAACTCTATTTCCATTCATATGGGAAAATATGGATTTCAGGTTATTTTTTAAGTGTGCCAATTTAAATTCAAATTTTAGTTTTGCAGATTTAATTCATTTTTTTAATGTTTCCAGAGCAGTTCTGTATTTATCTCTAAGTAATTAGCTAGGACTGGTCTTTAATTTTTTAAATAAATGTTCTTTAGTTTTAATTTGTTTTTTAATAATATTGTTGAACCAGATGGGTATTTTACCTTTTTTATTATAATTAGACAGTAAGGGAATATATTTATCCTCTAATGAGTGAATACTATTTATAAGACATGTGTATATTTAGTTTAATCCTTTGTCTTTAAATAATTTGGACCAAACAATTTATGTTAATTCCTGGTTTATCCTAGTAAAGTTAACTTTGTTGTAATTCCTATGTTGGAAGCTATTTTTAATTTTAAGTGTTTGCAATTGTAAACTAACAAATATAGAATTGTGATCGCTATTGCCAATTGGTGACATGGTGTAAGTCTCAGAAATATTAAAACCTTCATTAACAATTACTAGATCCATTATATTATTGCCTCATGTAGGCTTATTTACCAGTTGGTACAAACCTAAGTCAGTAATTGTATTCATAAATAACCGTTCATGGTAAGTATTACTTGTATTTAATTTCCAATCAATACCGGGTATGTTGAAATCCCCCAAAATTAAAATTTCATTTTTTTGAGAAAATTCCGATATTAAGTTCAATAATTCAGTTGTATATTGAATGTCTGCTGAGGTTGGTCTATAACACACTCCTATATTGATTTTGGGATGGTCAATATGTTGAATAGAAATCCATACTGATTCGGTCATAGTATTTGTAGGGATTTCATACGTAGAAATATCATCTCTAACAAAAAGACAAACTCCGCCACCTTTACTGTCTATTCTGTCCCTATGAAAAAGATTATAACCTGGAATATCTCGTATATGGAGAGAAGATTGATCCCACCAAGTTTCAGTAACAGCAATGATACTTCAATCTAATTGGATGCATTTTATTGAAAGTTCAGCCATTTTTAGGGAATTTAAAGATCTTGAGTTAAAGGACAGAAAATTAAATACTTTGGCAGTTCCAATATTCTTTCCTGTATCAAGAGAATTTGGAATAGTCCAATTCTACCCCATGTTATTTAGTTTAAATGTTTGTTAATGATGGTACTCAGTGTTTTACCCAGTAGGACACTTCCCCTCCTGCTGAGGTGCAATACATCCCAACTAAAGAGGTTTGGTAAAGAATGTAATGGGGTGAAGATAATAGGAAGAGAATCATGTAGATCATTCAATACAAATTCTATAAATTTCCATGTAGTATCTAACTGTTTGTTAAGCTGGGTCAGTACAATCTTACAGCTCACTGCTCTATGGTATTCTCTTAAGTTTGGAAGGTTTAGCTCTCCTTTGGCTACTGGCAACTGAAGTATTCACCGTCTAATTCTTGGTCTTTTTCCAGCCCAAACAAACCTAGATAACACTCTGTCCCAGGAACAAAAATAAAATTTAGATGGGGTGAATGGTAAAGTCTGAAAAAAATATAATATATTTGGAAAAATGGTAATTCGTATTGTTTGTATTCATAGAGAAAAAGAAAGAAAAAAATGCATCCATGACCCTAACATTCTTTCAATGTCTAATGTAAGGGGTTCCAGGTGATCTATATTTTGGGGAATAATAACTCCTAAGTATTTTATTTTATTATTTCTCCACTTTAATGGCAGCTGGTCCCTTAAAGATTGAGTGGGGAGGTAATATAGTGGGAGAGTTTCTGTTTTTTGTATATTTATTTTATATCTTGCTATTGCAGAGAAATCTGCTATTATTTTCAATACTACAGGGAGAGTTGTTTCTGGGTCTAATAATGTTACTAAAATATCATCTGCATATAATGAGATGATAAATTCCCTTCCCTCAAGGGGAATTTCCTGAACATCTGGATGCTGTCTTATAGCTGCCAGCTAGTGGCTCTATATAAAGGGCAAATGATAGTGGGGATAAGGGGCATCCCTGCCTAGTTCCCCTGTTCAGTGAAATAACTGATGAGAGCTGGCCATTCACTTTTATATATATGCCTTGGGTGTAGCATAAAGTCTCAGAAAGACTTCGATCAACTCCAGAGGAAATCCCAATGTGGCTAGTGTGGCCCACAAGAATGACCAATCAACCCGGTCAAAAGCCTTGCCAGCATCAAAGCTGACAAAGACTGCCGGTATTTGTCTCTGGTTAACATGGTACAGTAAGTGAATGGATCTTTGAATGTTGTCAGTAGTCTGCCTAGCTTTAATGAACCCAGACTGATCAGGGTTCACTATTTGAGGCATCATAGCCTCCATCCTGTGGGCCCAAATGGACATAAAAAATGTATAATCCATGTTTAAAATGGATATTGGTCTATGTGAAATAGTTAAATCTGGGGATTTTCCAGGCTTTAGTATGGGGGAAATATATATACCCAAGAGGGTGGAGGGGTCCCTCCCTCCTGTATCTCTCTAAATACTTTTAACAGTATAGGGGTCAATTGTTTTTTTTTTTTCATTTTCATTTTTATTTTTTATACTTGTAAATCCAAATGAGCAAACTGCCCATTTTCATTGGAGACAAGTTTAAAACTAAAAAACACACAAAATCTTAACAAACAAACATAATACAAACAAAACATTCAATCAATAAAATACAATACATAAAAATACATCATGTTTCCAAAGACAGCCACTGTTTTAACCATGTCTTAAAACCCTGACAAGAGTTATTATTAACAACTTCTGAAGATTTCATGTGAACCTGAAAAGAACTATTCTGAACAATTTCTAATGGAATTCTATTAAAAAAACTAGGTGCTCTAAATAATAAGGATCTTTGCCCAAAATTAGTCTTAAAAAATTGTATTTTAAATTAATAATTGTGCTGGGACCTAGTAAACAATGCATTAACTAATCTAGGAAACATTAAATAAATAGAATAAGGAAAAAAAATTACATTTAACTTTAAATAAGAAAATGCCCATCTTATAAAGTACTCGATTTTCAAAAGATAAGGAAGATGACTGATTGTACAGATCAGACCAATGGGTTCGAAAGGCTAAATTTAGCCAAAACCTCACAGCTGAATGGTAAATTACTTTAAGAGGACTCAAAACATTAGTACATGAGGATGTATAAATTAGTATGCCATAATCAAGTATGGAGAACAGAAAGCTATGAACTAAGAGCTTTCTGGATTCCAAAGTCAAAAAAGATTTAACTCGATAAAGCATACCCAACCTCTGATGAAGGATTTTCCAAGATTCTTGAATGTGAGGTTCAAAAGAAAAATGTGTGTCCAACGTAATATCTAAGTATTTAAAACAGATACATTTTCAATTATGTTTCCTGTCATATCAGAAATTGGAAGCAAATCAATTGGTACATTTTTCTTCTTAGAAAACAGCATTACTTTGGTTTTCTGGGAATTCAAAACCAGGTGACTTAAGGATAACCAATCCTGCAGGAAATTAAAATCAGTTTGAAGATAGGAAAGGGCGACATTGGGTCTGGGATCTGACCAAAAAAGAACAGCGTCATCTGTGTAAAGAATCATTTTAGTTTTTGTATGTATATCAGATACGGAATTCATAAATAAGGAAAAAATAAGTGGTCCCAGAATTGAACCCTGGGGCACACAACAAACTAAGGGAAGAGAATGGGATAAGGATAAACCAATAATAGTTCTAAATGATCTTTCAGACAAAAAGTTTTGATACCACATATTTACTTCATCAGAAAAATGAAGACCTTGAAGCACACCGGAAGAAGATCAAATTCAACTAATAAAGTTTGGTGAGGTCCACTAACAGTGCCGCATATGAAAGTCCACTATCAAGTGCTCCATAGACACTGCCCGTGAACCCCACCAAGGCTGTTTCAGTGTTATATTATATCCTGGCTTAAAGCCATGTTGATTCTCTGATAACAAAGAATACCTCCCAAGAAAATCCAAGGTTTGGTCCATGACAATCCTTTCCAGAATTTTTGAAATAGGCGATAAAAGGGAAATAGGACGATAATTAGTAACTAAAGAAGGATTTCCATTCTTTAGGATGGGTTTTATAACTGCTTGTTTCCAGCTACTCAGAAAAACATTATGATATAAGGAAAAGTTAAAGATATGAACTAATGGATAAACAAAACAAACAATACCCGTTCTAATTATCCTAACATAAACACCATCCTGGCCCTGAAAAGGTTTTGGATTATTTTTCAAAAAGTATTTTTTTACTGAGGAAGGGGAAAGAGACTTAAAACAAAACTTTGGATTAGTGTCATTATGAATATCATTATTATCAGATTCATCATCCAGATCTATGGGAGTTTCATAGGGGCCTAAGTTCCCAAAATGACTATTGAAAATATTAGATACCCTAAGATGATCAGTTACACTTTGTCCATTATGATGAAGAATAGGAATGGAATCTACTTTACCCTGTCCCAAAATTTTATTTAAGGAACTCCAAGCCTTTTTAGGATTGGCCCTGGAATTCCTTTGTTCATTTAAAACATAGGCGACCCTAGCTTTCCTAATTTCAGATTTACACTTATTTCTAAGTGTCTTATACTCTTGAAGAGCAATCAGTGTTCTAGAAAGAGTATAAGATTTCCAACACTTGTCACATTTTCTCATTAAGTGAATGAGGTCCCTTGTAACCCATTCTTGTTTGGATGATCTAATTCTTATTTTCTTTAAGGGAGAGATTATATTTGCAATTGCATGATAAGCTATGCAAAAAAATTCCCACATTTCATCAATGTTATGGGTTCGTGCCAACTCACTAAATAGCAATCTTGTGGTCAGGCGTAATGGGGAACTGTATACCCAAAAATGTAGCACCAAGCATTATGTTGATAGAACAATTTGCATCCCTACATGGAGGTTGCCCCACTGGTTGTATTGTGGCATTGGTAGGGCATAGATAAGGATCCGGTCCTTCATTAATAGTGGTGAAATAGAGAGACTAGGAAGGTGGGGCACACTTTTCAATGTGACAGTGACAGGGAGGATGTATTTCTCCCTGAACACCATGAAAAACAGAGCCAGGAGTATCCAAAGGGATCCCCCCATTATGAAAGCAAGGGTGATGATTAACTCGAGCTAGGAATTGACAGTGTAGGAGTACAGAGAACAGTAAGGAAGGGCTGCTGATGTGGCAATGCAGCAGTGGCAATGAGACAGATTACTGGATAGCGCGGTGCTGGGGCCGGGAATTGTAATTCGGCGGGAAGTTGCCTATAAAAATAACATCCAAAGAGGGGGAAGGGTGGGTGCGCATAAATTTTGCGGCTTTCCCATACCTTCCCTGACTGTCCCTCCCAGCTTTCTGGTCCCTGGAGGTGGCTAGGCGGTTGCTGACTGCCCGCTGGTGGAGCGTAGCCTCGGCTCTCAAATGAGGGCTTCCAACAGGGAGCTTCGACTGGGAAGAGACAGAGGATGGCACAGAAGTTAACATTTTGGCAGGAACAAGTGTTTCTGCTGGGCAATCAGACTTAAATTATCAAAACAAAAGGCTGTGGGGGGGCTGGGGCGCCATAACGTCTGGCCCACTTTAACTTAACAACAAGAGGCTGTAATCACTTGACCACAGTTACACATTACAAAAGCCCCAAGGATTTCACAAGTTCAAGAGTACAGCTCTTTTTGGCAGAATTTAACAAATTGATCTTGACCCAAAAAACAGCTTTTGCAGTGAAAAATCAAGTAATGCAAGTGAATGGAGCAAGGGGACCAATCGGCTGTGAGGCTGTAATCATTTCAAATTATTCCTTTTCTCTAACTGTATATCATTTTTAGTGGATGAGGTAGTGACCAATCTGCATGTGCACTCACTATATTGAAAATTATGAAATAAATGAACTTCATAAGAAAAAGACAGAAGTAAAACGTGAGATTCTGACAAATAAATCCCTGTAAACCCATTGCCCTGATCTGTACTGAATGGACAAGAATAGTGCGATAAACACTCTACTTTTTCAACATGTGAAACATTAATTGAAAATGAGCAAAATGTTAATAACATCAACATTGTGTAAATGAAAAACATGATAAAAAAGAAAATAAGGGAAAAAAACATAACTTAAAACAAACTAAAAATGAAAAAAATTAAATTACAAAACAAAAAGAATGTAACAAAATCAAACAAGGTTTTAAAATACTTTATTTATAAAAAAACTTTGTACCATTCGGAGGGTAGCCCACCAGGACCTGGAGTTTTTAATGTTTTGCTTCTCTTCACCACCCTGGCAACCTCTTCCATTCTAATTGGTGCCCGTAATCTCCCTATCATATCCTGAGAGAGTTTCAGCAATGGCAAAAGAACAAAAACTCTTCCAGATCAGTCGATTTAGGAGGGCGGGGTGCACTGTATAAATAAGAATAATAATTATTGAATGCCTCCATCACTTGCAGAGTGTTAGTGGCTCTAAAATTCTGTGTGGTGTCCAGAAGGTGGGTGACATATGTAGCTGTCCTGTGCCCTCTAAGTCTCTGAGCAAAATTCCTTGCCCCCTTTGGGCCCCCCCTCATACCTATAGATCTTAAGATAGTATAGGGCCTGTTGTGTCTTCTCATCTAGTATTTTTTGAAACTCAGTTTTTTTATGATTAATCTGGGTTTTGATTGCTGTATCAGATTGGGCAAGATTCTACTGTAATTCTTTTAGTTCATCGTGTATTTGTTCATATTGCCTCTCCCATAATTTTTTATTGTGTGCAACGTAGGCAATTATTTGGCCCCTTAATACCACTTTCAAGGTGTCCAATATTATAGCTTCTGAGACCTCTGGGGTAGAGTTTTCTGTCAAAACCTGGGAGACTTTATTCTTATAAGTCTCTATAAAGGATTTATTTTTCAGTAAGGAGGTGTTCGGGTGCCATCCAATGGACTTCCTAGGAATTTTGAAGTCTAACTTTAAAAATAAGGGCGAGTGGTCTGAGAGAAATCTAGGGCCCACTGATGGGTCCTGTAAATAATCCATGTGTTTTTTTGAGATGAAAAAATAATCTAATCTTGTATATGAGTCATGCCTGGGTAAGTGGTACGTGTATCCTCTGGAGGAGGGGTAAAAGTGTCTCCAAATATCAATAAGTCCCAGTGAGGCCAGTTGAGAGCTAAATGCTTTCTGGGCAGGGGAATTACGATGTCACATAGTGACCGATGAATCTAAATGAGGGGGTCAGCATTAAATTAATATCCCTGTCCATAATCAAGCACCCATGCATATTGTCAAGTAGTTTTGTAAAAAATCTGTTGATGTGTAGGGCTGTAGACAGGAGCGGGAAGTAGACATTCATTAAAGTAACTTGTTCTCCCAGCATTGCTCCTTTTAATATAATAAAGCAACCCTGGGGGTCTACAAACTGTGAGTCTAATTGAAAAAGTGAAGTTCTGGGGATTAATATTGCTACCCCTCTACGTTTCCCCTTTGGGTAGGATGAGGCAAAAACCTGATAACACCCCCCAAGCTAATTTTGCATGTTCTTTGTCATTTAGGTGTGTTTCTTGGAGACGTATGACATTGTTAGGATGTTTTTTAATATATTGGAATAGGCGGGATCTCCTAACAGGATTATTTAATCCATTAATATTAAGAGAAAGAGCCCTCACAGTTTGTATTGCCATCATAAATTAGTCATCGCCCAAACTTTTCAATTTATATTCTCCCTTCCCCTTAGAATAGCTCTCCACCTTTCAACCCCCCCATTAACCCTCAACTTTTTTATTTCTTCTCTGTTTAACATTGTGAGTGAACTGTAGTCTTATTCTATAAATCAATCTCTTTTGATTCTCTAAAATATCCTGCTGATCAAACACTGCATCTCTAGGTTGTGATGTAGAGCTCTTTTGCTGCTGTAACGGATACTGGAAAATTATTAAAACAATTAAGTTTATTAAACTAGTAAACTTTAACCGGGTCAACTTTTCTACCCAAGAGAATTCCAGGTTAGACGCACACTGGTTCTCTTCTCTAGAACTATATACATTATTAGATACTTCCAAGGCAGAGGAGATAAGAAATTTTCTCCCTCGTTGTGTTTTCATGCTCTGTGGAAGCACAGAGGGAAATCCGGTCGTACTACACTTGCGGGCCCCCGGGGGTGATAATACCCCTATAATAAACTAATAAATACTGGGCAGATAGCATATTATCAAATTGAAAAAAATAAAAAACATAAAAGCTGCCCCTTTTTTTGTAAATATGAGCTTCCTATAACAATAGCAGAAGTGAGTCCCCCCTCCATTTTGTGTTTATCTGTTATTGTAGTTTCTTCACTGCAAAACAGTACACACCTCCTATAAAAATAATGCCTCAATAACATGAATAGCATAAATCAACTGATTCTTAGTTGTTTAACAAGTAATGTACTTTTTGTAACAAAAATTCTTGGAGTGAAGCCCCAGGACTCTGCGTTATAGCTAAGCATGCTGCTTTCACTTACTGTAGCTAGTCCCGTGTGGATCCAAGGCATCGACCTTGTGGTCATATAGGGCCCAAATACAGTCATGTGCAAATGCTCCTCCTAAGCTATGTCCCTGAATTAGAAGTGGCCTACCAGTCAGGTTCTGCCTTGAGCAGGACGACGAAATGCTGCCAGCCAATTAGAAACATTTGGTGGTTTTGAAGGGGAGTCCCTCTGCTGGTTTCTTGATCCTGGTACTGTTTGCCTTCGGGGGGGGGGGGAGTCTGGTTGCACCATAAACTGCTGTGGCCTCTTTCAAAACTGGATGCTCTCCTTAATCAGCTCTTCTCTAGCCTCATCTGTGGACTGAAACTCCCCTGTGACCTGAAGAAAGCTGAACCACGAGGTGCGCTGGGTAGGGAGTGGTAAATTTAATCTTTGCCTCCTTTAGTGCTGGGAGTATGTCAGCGTATGCCCTTTGAGCCGTAGGATTTGTGGGGTATAATAGTTTTTGATGTAGATCCAGGTTTGGCCATAAAGATCTTCCCTTTGTGCCACACTGTAGACAGGACCTTTTCTTTCACTGCATAACTGAGGAAGCGCAACACAATCGACTGAGATCTAATATTGGGGTCTGTTGGTCATGGGCCCAGGGCCCTGTGGACCCTCTCCAAATCAAGCTGCAAATCTGGAGGAAGTTCTAAAGCAGTCTTTAGAAGGGTAGTTATAAAGTCAGTGATATCTTGTCCCTTCGAGCCCTCTGGGATACAATATACCAGTAGATTTTTATAATGGGTCCGATTCTCTGCATCCTCCTATTTAGCCTGTAGTTGAACACATTGCTCTTGTAGGTCCTGTACTACTATCTCTAGGTCATCTACCTGATTCTCTACTATGATAATCTGCCACTCTGATGCATCCGTACGTTTTTCAGATTAATTATGTATTTCTGAAGTTCCCCGTATAGATCCTTGATCTCCGCTTGAAAGGAGAACAGCTCTTTGTATATTCTATCCAGTTTAATTAGTTTATTTTTATTTTTATTCTGTGCACCACTCAGTTGTTCTGTATTGTCTGTAGGAGCCATGGTGTGCTTGGAATCGGAGGTCTCTTGCGCGGACATTGCTGTGTTGCTTTATATCTCCGACGGAGGTACGTTTAACTTATCTCTCAGTGTCAGTCATTGAATTCCCTGCTATTTTATTATTTTTGCTCTTGTTAGTTATTGTTTCTTTATATTTAGCGAGGATTTAGGAGAGGGGTTATCTCGGAACCGTTCTAATGAGCCGCCATGTTAGAGGAGTGCTCAACCGGAAGTTTTTGTTTCTTATTTTTGATTAAATTCACAATAAACTGTCACACTGCTGGTGTGTATTTTAAATCACATCTTGTTGTCTGTGTATCAATTCCTATACTCCAGGACACCTCCCCCCTTTTTTTATGTATTCTATACTTCCAAATTGAAGTATATCCTTCTATATATAAATTAAGTCATTATTAACTTTCAGTTTCAACCAGGACTCAGTGATCATTATTAAGTCCGGGTCATATGAGGAGATCCAAGTCTCTAATTCATGTTTTTTGGGAAGCAAGCTGCAGATGTTTAAATGCATTATTTTCAGACCCTGCATTTCAGTCAGTTTGTTATTTCTAAATTTTATCCAGGTCCTGGATTCTCCTCTATGTCCCCAGACTACAACAATTTCTGTAATACCAAATCAACACTATGACCGTCTAATGTTCAGGTCTCTAAATATGCACCCAATTGGTGTGTTTCTCTTCTTTTCTTTTTAGTAAACCTAAACTAATCAGACCTACATTTTGTTCATTTGCTTCTTGAACCAAATATTGATTTATTTTCATATTTTCCATTTGTCTACTCCCATGTAATATTTTTAACAGTTCAGATTAACAGAACATTAAAATATAAAAACAGCTAAAAACAACTCCTTATTCATCATTTTCCAATCATTCTAAGGCCCTGTACACATTAGAGCTGAAGATTTGCACTGGTTTAAAAAATGTTTTAAAAATGTTTTTAAACTCACCACAGCAGCCTGTCCAGATCAGTCTTTAACCGAGTTTTAACTCGGTTATACCACAGCCAACTCCTGTCTGCATCTGCCTCCAGTAACGTTTTTTTTAAAACGGGTTCTCCACGGCCCTTAACACGCTTCCTGGAGGAGCAATATACAGACGTCTGTCCACACTACAGGGTAACACGCTTTCTCTCATAAAACCGTTTTTAAAAATGGACTTGAGACTAGCTCGCAGCAGGATTTAAGCATGCTTTCCTAACACGCTTTGAAACTGTGCTTAAATGCAGATGGGCACCGTGTTTGCTCTAGTTAAAACGTTTTAAGTACCTTAAAACATTTTAACTAGCCTGATGTGTACAGGGCCTAAAAGTTTAGGATTCGCAGTATTTAATGTAGATTAATTCCTAGCAATAACACACACATTTGTGGGGTGCTGGTGTTGAATTATTTTTGCTGTAATGTGTTATAGCAATCAGTGATCTGTTTAGTCAGGTATACTCAGCCAGTCAAGAACAAAAATGTTTTATCAGAAGGTTTACTTTTACCTTTTATAATAGTTAACAATAATTCCCTCAGACTAGGCAATATCAGTTTGTTATTTATTTTCAATATGCCAGCAAATTAACCCTCATGTCTGGGCCTGCTATGTGCCTCAAGACCTTCCACACTTTAGGAATAAACCCAATTAAATCAGTAATGGTTAGGCGCTTTGCTGGGAGTAACAAAGTAACACAGTCTTCTAACACCTAATATGGTTGTTCCTCATTGTAGTGAATCTCATCATAGTGAATCCCGCTTAAAACAAATGAGTTTTATGGCTCCCACTACAACCCATTAATTTGGTATGCTCACTTTCCATTCACTTTCTTCTGGCTCACATTCTATTTAGCTCTCCTGTTGTCAAACCAGTATTTCAGAATGAGCAACTGCTGAATGCTTTCATTTTTAAACACCCCGTGAGCATGCTTTCCTGGCTGTAATCCTAATTGAGAATTAATTCGCTATCAAACATAGTATAGCAGTATCAACCATAACTCACTTCAGTCTTTTTCAATCATTGCAATTAAGTTTAAGAATGTGCAAGCACATTTTAGCCTGACAAACTCATTCGCACAACTGCTTTCAACAGCGACCCCGATCCGAACGTCATGGCTGAGATGAAAAAAAGGAAGGCACTTGATGTCAATACAAAACTGGCTACCATAGACAGGCTAAGAAATGGAGAGGGACTCGCTAAACTTGCCACAGAATTTTCCCTTGCCAAGTCCGCGATTTGCACCTTCCATAAACAAGAGGAGTCTCTGAGGGCTTTTGCAGATGACTGCTTAGAGAAGGAGGGTCTGCAGCACAAAAAATTAAGACTTGCTGGCAATGCTGAGGTGGATCAGGTTGTTAAAACATGGTTTGAGAGTCAGCGTGCAGTGGGTGTCCCAATCTCCGGTGCCATTGTTAAGGAGAAGGCGGATGCCTTGGCAAAACAACTTATGGGTGCTGAATGTGATTTGCTCAAGATGACACTATTGCTGTGTCAGATGTGATCACAGATGCAGAGATTGTGGCTGAGATGAAATCTGGGAACCGCACTTTATCAGACAGTGAAGATTCAGTTGAAGCAGCAACTGTCACTGAAGAAGTCCAAGTGAGCTCAGCAGAGGGAATAGCAGGCCTGGAGACAGGGCTGCGGTACCCCCCTTCAGCTGCTGCAGTTAAGAAAGCTCATAATGCTGTGTAAAAAGGATATGCTTAACAACGGCCTAACACAGAAAACAATGGACTGCTATTTTAAATAAATAAAAATAGTACTGTGTGCTAATCTAGTAATTTAACAATTCAACATGCGCTTTCAACATACAGTTCTGTATGTGTTTTTATCATGTGGGGTGCTTCCTAAATGAGAACATCTGCAGTGGCAGTGCTCCCTAGCACCACATTCTACACAAGGACTTTCCGCCAAATGGCCACTGGCATCTCTAGGGCACGCTATCTATATATTACCTGAAGACCTTCCCTTACCAGCTTCACCCATAAAAGATGGTGTCAGGGCACCATTCGTCCACTGGTAACATATAACCACCTCTCCCTATTATTAGGAAGGGGTTGTAACACATAATAACGTAGTAGTTTAAGGTTGGAAAGGACTCACGGTCAATCATGTCTGACCCTTCCCCCACCATTTCATAAACAGGGTTGAATAAATATGCTGTTCAAACATGTACTACTTTATAGGGCTTTTCCTATGCTCTTTGCTACGCAGGGTATCCTGTGGTTCTGTTAAGTAACAAATCACCCAGGTTTTCTATGATGGTCTTTACTGTCTTCACATCTACAGCCTCTGCTGGCAGACTGTTCTATAGGTTCACCAACCTCTGACAGAAAAAGCACCTTGTAACATTACTCATCAATTTACCGCCTCTGAGCTTCAGTGTTATACAGCCATGTCCTGCTGGAGGACACCAGATAAAACATCTCTGTCTCTCTTCAGACTTGTCCATACTCTTGAATACAGTATGTGGAAAACTGAGATGGTGTCAACTCTCAACTTCCAAGGTGAACATGTTAAGGAGCAATAACCTCTTCTCATAGTTCTTGTCCCATAAATTCCTGATAACTGTTGTGTTCTTGTGTTGCCCCCTCTAGACCCCCCAATGTCCTTTCTGTATTGATGAGCTCAGAACTGCACAATGTCCTCCAAGTGGGATATGATCAGGGACTGGTAAAAAAGCAGGATGGTTCCCCTTCTTGCTAAGCACCCTTCTCTTAATGCACGCTAGCATTCTGTGGGCACTCTTAACAGCTGTCAGCACTGCTTGCCATACTTTAGCCTTTTGTCTGTAATGACTTCCAGGTTCTAATCTAAACTCTAGAGTGATCTCTGTAATAATAGATTCTCTTTGAGGACATGATGTAAAATAGGATAGACACTGCAGATGGGGTGAAAAAAATTAGAAGAGACTTAGGCAAGTTGGAAGAGTGGTCAAAAGAGTGTCAGCTTAATTGGAATACAAAAAGTGCAAAGTCATGCACTTTGGTCACAAGAATCCTGGAGAGGAATACAAAATGGAGGTGGTGGGAGAGACAAACAACATCAAAATTTGAAAGGGACCTGGGGGTATTCATAACATCTGACCTGAAGGTGGCCAAGCAATGTGAAAAGGCAGTCGGGAGGGCTGGAGGGATTCTGGCGTGCATAGGGAGGGGCATCACCAGTAGAAAACAAGAGGTGGTAATGCTCTGTATAGACACTTGGTCAGGTCACATCTGGAATACTGTGTTCAGTTCTGGAGTCCACATCTCTAGAAGGAAACTGACAAAATGGAGACAGTCCAGAGAAGAGCAATAAAAATGGTGAAAGGAATGCACCAGAAAACATATGAGGAAAGGCTGAAAGACCTCAATATGTATACCCTGGGGAAAAGAGGGAGGTGGGGGGATATGATAGAGTCATTCAAGTACCTCGGGGGAATCAACAAGGTCCAGGAGGGGTGGGCAGCATCTTTCAAAAAAGAGATGTGCAAGAACAAGGGGTCTCAAGATGAGGCTGGGGGGTTGGGGAGACTCGGGTAATGTGAGGAAGTATTTTTTTACAGAAAGGGTGGTGGATGCATTGAACAGTCTTCCAGTGTAGGTCATAGAGGCTAAAAGGATTGGGGAGTGTGACAGGGAGATCCTGACATTTCAAAAATACATACGGCAGCACCCACTTCTCAACAGAGAGACAAAAAACGTTGCTGCTTAAATTCGGTCTATTGCAGCATAATAATTTCACTGAAGTGAGAAAAAGAAGAGGAACATAGTGGTGAACAATGTCAATTCTATGTTCCTCTTCTTTTTCTCACTTTGGTGAAATTATTATGCTGCAATAAACCGAATTTAAGCAAGCAAAATCTTTTGTCTCTCTGTTGAGAAGTGGGTGCTGCCATATGTATTTTTGAAAAGTCAGGATCTCCCTGTCACACTCACCAATCATTTTAGCCTCTATGACCTCCACTGGGAGACTGTTCAATGCATCTGAAGTGTCCTAGCAGCACCACCATTCCTGGTGCTCACTTTATGTGAAATTAATTGAGATCCTGACATTCTTGGGGATTGACCTTTTCATAAATCTGTTGCAACAGCTCTTCCGTTTCTTAGCTTAATCTATCCTTTACAATTTCTAGTCCATTTCTAGTAAATGTTGACAATACCACAGCACTAGGAGTTTTTGATAAAGGTAAGAAGTTAATAGGGGACTGTATTATAACAGTTATATTACTGGGATAGAGATATCAGAAAACCCCCACTGTGTTATTTAAAATGCCTGTAAATTACAGATTGTTTGAGAGGCCCTTTGGCACCATGCATTCCTACTTTAAGCTGAACCAGCCTAAAATGTCATGGTGATTTGCATGTACATCCCATGATGCTTTGCATTATGGGGGTATGTGTGATGTTGTGTTTCTTTGAAACTTGACTTTATTGCCCATGCCCTTTGGGGTAACCCTTGCTTCCATGCTACTGCACTGAGGTTTTTTGTCTTTAGCTTGTTTTTGAGTTTTCCTTTTTTCAGAACCCATCACCCATCACCAAAACACACAAGATGAATAGATGGTTTTCACTAAAGAAATAGATCAGTAGATCAGTGAATCAGTAGGTGCTAAGTGCAGAGGAAGGACATGCATAGTCTGTTGCTGCAAATGAATGTAATGAAGAAGGGATATGTCATTTTTTTAAGAATATCCCCTATGTTTTGAATAAACATCACACACAGATTGTGTGTTGAACACGAAGATCTGTATCTGGTCCATCTGTCATCCCACAACCCCTCCACAGACTTGGTGTGAGAAGTGGGATAGCTTGCTGGAAATGTCTGGACTGGGCAAGGGGGTCGTTTTCCAGTGGATATGTTCCAGACATCCCCGGTGGACCAATGCACCTGGAGTTGCTAGAAGAGAACCTGGAGAAGAAAGTCCATGGAGGTCTGACCAGAACCATGGCCGACAGACTGGGAGAGGAGCTGCTGCCTGGTCTGAACCTGGGAGCTTGGAGGAAGGCAAACCTGAAGATGATGAAGAGATGCAAGAGGACAAGGAAGAATTGAAGGAACTGCCTCCTCTTGAAGACACTCCACCTGAGGATGTAGGGGAGTTGTTGAAATGGCTCTGTATAAAACAGGTGCAAATGGAAAGAGATGGAAACATTGAATGGCGAGACAGACACATTGAGCAGAGAGATAGAAACACTGAGCGGAGAAGACAAGATGCCAAATGGGCAGATACCATGAGGGTCTTGCATGCCATCAATGCTGGGCAAACTGAAAGAGCCAGTAGCCCAAAATAAATTAAACTGTCTAAACTTTCAGACAGTGATGACATTGAAGCCTATCTCACAATGTTTGAGAGGATCACTTGAACATGCACATGGCCAAGGGAACAGTGAGTTGTTCAAATGGCATTGCACCTGACAGACAGTGCCCAGTTGGTTTATAGCCACATGGTCTCCAAGAGGCAGAGGATTATGACTGTGTGAAACAGGAGATCCTCAGGTGCTATGACATAAACACTGAAACCTATAGCCAGAGGTTTAGGTTTCTTAAAATGCAGTCACTGGATAACCCCCCCCCCCGAGAGATTTATGCCCATCTCAAGGAGTTCTGCAACAAATGGTTGCAACCAGGTAGCAAGAGCAAGGACCAACTTCTGGAGGTGGTAATTATTGAACAGTTTATTAAAGTTTTACCTCAAGATGTGCAACTCTAGGTTTGGGCGCATAAGCCTGATTCCACTGATAAAACCATCATGTTGGCAGAAGACTTCCTAGCAGGCCAACCATCCAGACCCAGAGGGTTCCAAGGGACATTAGCAGTTGCAACCACCAGCAATCTGGTAATGAACCCTTTTACTTATAAACTGTCAAATCCAGCCCCAGTGAAACAAGACTGGAGAGCGGAGATGGAGGGGGATGAATTCCTGCAGCAGAGATTGTATGTCATGAGTGCCAAAAGAAGGGATATTATGTAAGAAACTGTCCTAATACAAAGAGAGAGACATCTCATGTAGCCTTAGCAAACTGGGGTCACTTATGGCTACTGTGCAGACTGGATCACAGCAGATGATGGGACTGATTGATTCAGGGAGTCACCAGATGCTTGTTCGAGTAGATCTGGTGACTGGGAATAATAAAAGGCCAATCTGTGTGCATGGAGATACTGATTGCTACCCTATGGCCACCATACAAATGACTGTTCAAGAAAAGACATGAGGTAGAAGTGGGGTTGGTACCTCGACTACCCGTGCCAGTTGTTATCATGCATGATCACAGACTTTGCTTCATTTAAAGTCAAAGTTTATTGGCAGGAAGAACTCCATTGAGCAGGCTCATTTACAAGGAGGTCCTGAAGTATGTAAGTTGCATAGTACGTACAATATAAGAAGATGATAAATACCCAAGAGGATATACAACAGGTAATTGCAACTGTATACGAGGTATATAAAATATGGAGCATCCTATGCATGGGAACATACTAAAGAGGCTAAGCATACATTATTTATGACATAGCAGCAGCACATAGCAGACAATACATATGGACATTATATGGAAAGCTGCAGATAGCAGGAATACATTTTGTAACAAGCAGACTTATGTCTATCATTGTTTGAAGTATGGCAAATATAAGAACATTGTAGAGAAAACTGCAGTTGGTCAGGACACATTTCATAACAGGCAAATTAGGGAGCAAGAGGGGGGGAGTGTGGAAGCTTGGGAGTGGAAGAGGAGAGAATAGGAGGACAAGGTAAGGGGAAGAAGATGAGAGAATAGGAGGACAAGGTAAGGGTGATTAACAGAGTCAAGGCAAAGGGGGGGTTCAGAGGACCTGGGGGTGAGATAAGGGTGATGGTGGTAAGATCAAGTAGGGTGGACGGGCGTGTGGCTCATACAGAGTAACTTGGGAGGGATGGGGGAGCTGGGGGAGGGTAATATAATAAGGTGGGTGTGGAGGGAGAATGGGGTGGATGGGGGGGTAAAGTAGTGGTCAGAATAGAGAGAGGCATTTGAAAGTTGTGAGGACACCCATATAGTAGCAAGAAGCATTGAACAATAGGTTATGACAAATTAAGAGGTTAGCGACAAATTAAGAGGTTTATACATTGTTATGCCACCCAGGACTCTGCTGTAGTTGCTGTAACCACCAGAGTTCAAGTGAAGCAGGGACATTTACCATCTGTGTTCCCATTTGATGATGATGTTTTTTGAGGATCCTGGAAAGGACCTAAGAAGCACCCTCAGCTGCTCAGTATCAGTAACACCCCCACTACAGACCCTCTAGCTATTGCAGAAGCCTAATAAGGCCTTCACTGATCTTACCCCAGTGCTACCACCTGCCTATTTTTAACCTGGTTTGAACCACTCCAACAACGTATCTTCTGAGTGTTCTCACCAGACCTTCTACTTTAAAAGGGTGATGGGGATGAAGGCCCTTACTATGGTCAAGAAAATACTAGGTAAGACCAGACTGGGCAGTGACGAGATAGACATGAAACTTCTATCCCTCACCCTGGACATTCTTACAGTGCCCATTACCATGCTGTACAATAAGTCCCTGGCCCAACTCCCAGTGGTTTGGAAGCAGACTCTAGTTACACCAGTGCATAAAGGAGGCAACAAGTCTCTGGTAGCCAACTACAGACCCATCTCAATCCTTTCCCCCCTGTCCAAGGCACTGGAAAAGATTGTGGTGGGTCAACTCATCGACTTCCTCAATAAGTATAATCTACTATGCCCCAACCGGCATGGCTTCAGACAAAATCACAGTACCTCCACTGCCCTGTTGGACTACATAAACTATGCACATAAGGCCCTGGATGAAGGCAAACTGATGGGTCTGTCTTTATTGACCTCACCAAAGCCTTTGATACAGTCAACCTCCCCCTGTTACTGACCCAACTGCGAAACATGGGTGTGGCACCCAATGCCCTTTGTTGGTTCCAAGACTACTTGATATGGAGAAATCAATGTATCAAAATTGGGCAAACAGTATCCAGCGCAACAGAGATATCATTGGAGTACCCTAGGGATCAATACTGGGGCCCCTATTCTTCAGCCTCTTCTTAAATTACCTTCCCACAGACTGCGACATCAAGCTCATACTATATGCAGATGATGCTGTGATCCTGAGCAGCAGCACGTCTCAGGCTGCCCTACAATCTGAGTTGCAGAACTCCTTTTCCAAACTCGAGGAGTGGTTCTGTAGTCATAAGTTGCTACTAAACTACAAGAAGACCAAGGCCATGCTTATGTCCGGCCCCCACAACAAAACTAAGCACCGCCTCCATCTCCAGCTCATGCAAAGAGCTGCTGGAACAAGTTCACTTGTTCAAGTATATGGGGGACATAATAGATGATACCCTCATGTTTGCACACATATTGACTCTCTGGTCAAGACAGTCAAATTTTTGGAATCTACCCCAAGCAAAACATAAGTCAATCAACCAAGTCTGACAAACTCAGTGACTCTGGGTCCTGCTTGAATCCACATTTTCAACTGACCTTCTCCTAAAGGATCTGTGTGTAGGCTTTTCAACACCCTCTTTGAATGACAAAGGAAGCATACAAACAAAAGGATTTCACATCCTGCATATGCGCAGGCACAGTTCATCACCTTCAGGAATTTTAACACTTTCTGTGACTCTGGACCTCAGCAGTTGCTCATTTCTTCTGGCTTTTAACTTAACCACCAGGTATCAACATTTTCAATTGAAATCAACTTTTAATGTTCTTGTTTCTAAGTGCTATTCTATCAAACAACCAAAACTGACCTTCATAAAATGTCTAATACTGCTGCTACTACTTATGTCAGGAAACGTACACCCTATCCCTGTCCCTCCCCCATGAGTTGGTGCCGAAGAACAGGTCAAGGCTTAGACACTCTCCTTGGCAAGTATCAACATCTGTAGTCTCCTCAATAAACTCGACTCCCTCATAGCCTGGACAGCACATCACAACCCTGATAGTATGTCCGTAATTGAGACATGGCTTTCCCCAAAACTGCAGGACTCAGCAATATCGATCCCAGGGTATACAGTCTTCAGGCAAAACAGGATGTCCAAGAGAGGCAGAGGCTGTGCCCTTTACCTAAAAGAATCTCTTAAGGCTCATGTTTTCAGTGTGCCTCACCCTGAGAATGACATCCAAGTCCTTGCCATGAAGATACGGCTTGGAGCACAAAACAAAAACTTGACAGTGGCATCAATCTAATATCCCTCCAAGCTGACCAACCAAGGGCTAAACCCCATACTAGACTTCATACACTCATTTAATCAAAATGCAGAAACAATTCTGCTTGGTGACTTCAATGTGAACTGGTCCTCCCCCAGTGCATACAAATATAAGGACGCACTGACTGCTGCTAATTTCTCGTAAATGATCCAATCACCCACAAGGGTGAACTACAGAACAGGTACTACCACCCTTCTGGACTGGGCTCTCACGAACTGCCCGGATCACATCACGAAAACAGTAGTTCTGTCTGACAGTTTAAGCAACCACTCCCCAATCCTTTGCTCCTGGTCGAACAAATACACTAAGCCTCCTCCCAAAACTATGAACAGCAGGAGACTTATTCCTGGTCGTCTTGGGTCTCTAAAAACCCTCCTATGAGACCATGATTGGTTTCTGATAGACACAGCCTCCAGCTTTGACACAGCTCTTAAATATTTTATCCACAGCTTTAACAGCGCCTGTGATGTCCATGTCCTGTCCAAATAATGCAAGATTAAAGGTATCGACAACCTTTGGATTAACTCTGATCTTCTGGAACAATTGAAGTCCCAGGATCATCTTTGGCATCTGGCCAACTTGACTGGCTTACAAAGCAGCAAGAAATACCTGTAATAGAGCAATTCGAAATGAAAAGGTAAGATACTACAGGAGCACACTCGCCTACTCATGGAAAGATGGGAAGAAGCTGTGGGAGAATCTTTCTGAAGTTACAGAGCATATCCCCAAAGTACCACGCTCTGTGTTCAGTGTAAATGGTAGCCTCACTCTGGACCAGGTCACGACTAATGCTTTTAATACGTTATTCATCGATCTTAGTCATGTGCTTCCTCCAACCTTCTTTGACCCCCCCCCCACTGGACTCTCCAGGCTTGGACAAAGCAAGAATAACACAGGGTCATCCACCTTTCTACTTTAAAACAATCTTGGAGGCCCTAGCCAAAAAACAACTGCTCAAAGTGCTTGGGAGGTCCAGCTTCAGTGGCGACTCCCTAGACCTGAAACTGCTTGCCCTCACCATTGGCGAAGTCCTGACACCACTCACCAAAATCCTCAACTGATCCCTAATGCTTTCTCAGTTCCCCCAAATATGGAAATCTGCTGTTGTGACACCAATTCACAAAAGTGGGGATAAGACCCTAACCTCCAACTACAGACCCATCTCCTTTCTTCCCCCTCTCTCGAAAGCACCGGAGAGAATGGTTGCCAATCAACTTATAGAATACCTTGCTAACCACAACCTGCAATGTCAGGAGCAGCATGGTTTTCGAAAAGAACATAGTACCACCACAGCTCTCCTTGAATTCACCACTTACATCCATAATGCTCTGGATTAGAGACATCTTGTCACTGCCACCTTCATCAATTTGACAACGGCGTTCGACACTGTCAACCACTCCCTGCTATTTGAACAATTATCTTGCCTTGGCTTCCCAGATGACACCACACGTTGGTTCGAAAGCTACCTTAGTGACCAAATCCAACAGGTCAGAGTTGGTGAGTCCCTCTCACCCTCTCATCCGATTCACTCTGGAGTTCCCCAAGGATCCATTTTGGGTCCCTTGCTTTTCAGTATTTTTCTGAACAATCTTCCTGCATCATGCCCTAATAGACTCCTGTTATATGCAGATAATGCAGTTATTTTCACCTTCCACCCTGACCCTGACCCCTCCCTCTGACAATTGCAACTGCAAACAAGCTTTAAGCAAGTGAAGACATGGCTTAAATCTCAAAAACTCATACTAAATCACAAAAAAACTAAAACAATGATGTTTCATGGCATCCATAACAAACATAAAAACAAATGTCTATCTATCATGAACAGTGAAGGGATGTTGCTCGAACATGTTCAACTGTTCAAATACATGAGGGTTACCCTCGACAGCACCTTGTCTTACTCTGAACACACTGAGAGCACTGCCAAGCTCATGAATACACGCATAGGACTTCTCTTTAGACACAGAAGCTGCCTCACCAATGAAGCCCTAAGCATTGCCATTCAGAGCTCTGTTATATCAATAATCGACTATGGGCTTGTGATCTACGGCTCTGCCACTGACACCGCACTTTGACGAATAGCCATTGCCCTTAACAAGGCATGTCATCTACTGACCTCGGCTTAATGCTTCTCACAAACCTGTGACATCTACAAGCAAGCAAACTGGCTCCAACTCCCCAGCAGACTCAAGTTCCAGACCTGTATGCTAGCAAAAAAGATTTCCTTAAATCTCCTACCCTCAAGGATTCAGTCCTTACTAGCCTCCCGCTGCAGCCCCCGCCTAACCAGGAGCTCAGAATGTCTTACTTTTTCTGTTCCACGTTGCCGCACTACCTAAGGACAACACTCCTTTACATACAGAGCCTCATTCTGTTACAACTTGCTTCCACCTGCTATTACCAATGACACTACCCTGGGCACTTTCAAGTGTAACCTGCATCAGCACCTTGTCACAATGGCCTCCTGTGAATGTTTCTCCTAACTAAACTTACTCTCCTTCCCTCTAATTGCCCCCCCTCTAAGTCCCTCCCACCTTAACCCCCCTACTATCTCCTATCTGCTCCCTTTTTATTTCCTCACTATTATCTACATTCTCTCCCCATAGCTTCCTCTACTTGTATCTACCATCTCCCCTAGCAGTTTCTAATTTATTCTAGTAAACCATATTACAACAGCTTTTTTATTGTACATATGTTCTTGAATAATATACACAAATTACTGTAACTTAACATATATACTGTGAATGATTGTACATACAGTATTACAATAATTCCATATGAAAGCTTTAATGTACCTGACAAAGCCTATGGCTGCTTGAAACTACTGTACTTGTTATTGTCCTCACTATGATCTGTATTGTTTCCCCGATGTGGAACCTTTGTAAAAGAGCCTTGGCTCAAAGGTGTCTTCCGAAATAATAATAAACATAAACAGTCAATACCAAGATTGGTGCCCTGTATAGGCACAGGCAATACCTCTCTCAGGGGGCCCTCCACCTCTCAGTCCACAGTTCAATTATATCTACTATTGACTATGGACTAGTGGTCTAAGAGGTGGCAATGGATACATTGCTCAAGAGGGTTCAGGCTGCGCTCAACAAAGCCTGCAGACTCACCCTGGATGCTGAGCGTGGCACTCACACATGTACTCTGTGTGAATGTGTAAATTGGCTGCCATTAAGAAACAGGGTCAAATTCCAGACTTGCATCTTAGGGAAGAAGGCGCTATTGGGTAAAACACCACCTTGTGTAGGCAATTTGATCAAGGCAGCCAACTCATTACAGGTCACCAGAGGGAGGATTAGAAGGGCCTTGGCTATCCCCTTCCATCTCACCTCACTTGGGCAACATGTATTTGCCTACTGGGCTCCCCATGGATGAATGAACTCCCTGAGCACCTCTTGGCCACCAACTGTCTGACACAATTCAAAACTGACCTCAAACAGCACCTAATACCACTCTCTAAGTGCACCTGCCCCTGAGTCCAGCCACAACTGCTCTCTCTGCCCCCCCCAGCGAGCACTAGGCAGGCCTCAGTTACCCCCTCCCTCTGTCCCTTCTCATGACTTGCCTCAGCAATCAGTTTGCATCATGCTCCTTTGACACCTGCCACCCACCTCCCCCAACTCACAGTCCCGTGAGTTTCCCTAACAGTCATTGCTAATGAAGGCTGCCTGACAATGCCCCCTCACACCACACCATTTTACTCTAGTATGTCTTCTCTGCTCAGCCTCCCCTCACCCCACCATTTCTCCCTATACCTTATCGCGCTTCTTCCCCCGTCTCCTCCACCGCAGTACATACCTCACTCTCGTACCTCTTTTCTTCACCCCACTGCCAGCTATCCCCGTCCCTCTGAATTACTGACAAGGCATTTTGTGGCTGCTTATTCCCCCCCTACCCTCATAAAGTGTTTTTCTTGTTATTTTAACTTGTACCTATGTTTTGAGTTATGCTGTAAGTTCTGAATCCAAGCTGTATCGTTCATTGTAATGTACCTTTGCTTTCTCCTATTGTACTTTGTTTTGCAATCTATAATGTGGAACCTTTGTAAAAGAGCTTGTGCTCAAAGGTCTTTTCAGAATCACTAATTAAATAAATAAATAAAACTAAGGTGGAGAAGAGGAAGCTAAAGATCAATACTCATGCTGGTGTACAGCCAGACTTGGGACACACTTGTGAATGTGATATGCAGCATGAGCAAAAAGCAGACCCTTAACTTAACTTTTTTTTTCACAGGTGGGGAAGGGAGGGGAAAAAGGTGCCCCTCAGTTTGTTGTAAAACTGGGAATGCTGTACAGAGAATACACTAACTCCAGAACTGGAGAGGTTGTAGACCAACTAATGGTTCAAGAAAAATTCTGCTCCCAAATCATATATCTGGCACATGATATCCCTTTAGCAGGCCATGCAGGCAGAGATAGCACCCAGAATAGGATATTACCCAGGTTTTATTGGCCCTCTATCCATGAGAACATAGCTGAGTATTGTAAAGCATATACTGAGTGTCAGAAGGTAGCTCAGGCAGGAAAAAGGGATAGAGTACCACCACAGCACATCCCCATTGTTACTAACCCATTTGACAGGATAGCCATGGATGCAGTAGACTCCCGTGAAAAGAGTTCCAAGGGTAACGGATATGTACCGGTCATATGTGATTATGCTACCTGCTACCCAGAAGCCATCTCCATGAGAACTGTCACAGCCCCAAGGATAGCAAAGGTGTTTAGCATATGAGAATCCCCAGGAAATACTTACTGATCAGGGGAGTAATTTTAATGCACACCTGCTAAAAGAATTGTACCATCGGTAGGACATGGTAGCAGTGCATGCTTCCCCATACCACCCTCAGACTGATGGCCTTGTAGAGAGGTCTAATCAGACATTAAAGAGAATATTGAGGAAGTTTGTAAAAGAAGAGGGAAGAGATTGGGATGGGTATGTTCCCTATTTACTCTTCGCTTACAGAGAAATCCCTCAAGCATCCACTGGTTTCTCTCCTTTCTCATTACTGTATGGGAGGAACCTCGAGGGGGCCACTGGATGTGGTTAAAGAACACTGGGAAGAAGGGAAGGAGGTGAGATATCTTAATATCCTAGAGTACATTACTCAGTTACACAAACATGTGGTGAGGTATATCAACTTGAAACACCAGGGCTTAGAACAGAAGCAAGACTTGCAGAAAGAGAGATACGACCAAGGTTTGAAGACTAAAACATTTCAGTCAGGGGACAAAGTGTTGTTAATTCTTCCCTTCACAGAGAACCAACTACTCATGAAATGGCAGGGCCCCTTCACCATTTTGAGGCAAACAGGAGCAGTAAATTATGAGTTTAACATGCCAGAAAAGAGACCTCCCTCCAGAAAATGTACCATGTGAACCTTCTTAGGAAATGGCATGAGAAGCCTAACCCCTCCTTTTGTATCCATCCTGAAGTTATGGAGTCAGAGCTGGAGGTTGCCTATAAAAGGCTAGAGCAGTCAGGACAGTTGGGGGAGATCCAGATAAATGCTGGATTGCAGCCTCAGCAACAGACAGATTAGCAGGGGGTATTACAAGAATTTGAGCACATATTCACAAACACCCCGGGGAGGGCCAAAGAAACTGTGCACACCATAACTGCCACGCAAGATAAGCCTATAAACCAAAAACCCTACAGATTGCCCTAGAAGGTGAGGGATGAGGTGATTCAGGAAGTCAAAAAATTGGAGCAGTTAGGCATAATTGTGCCCTCAGAGTACATGGCCTTCACCCATAGTCATAGTGGACAAGAAAGAGAGTGGGATATGTCTATGCCTACATTTGAGGAAGATTAACAATGCGTCACTATTGGATGGCTAGCCAATGCCCTGAATAGATGACATCATTGACAGGCTAGGCAATGCACAGTATATCTCCACCTTTGATCTTACTAAGGGATATTGGCAAATCCCCTTGTCACCAGATTCACAAGACAAAACCACATTTAGCACCCCAATTGGTTTATGCTTGTTTGTCACAATGCCATTTGGACTACATGGGGCCTCAGAGACTTTTCAGCATTTTATGGACCTCATACTAAGAGGGACGATGTGGTTATATTCAGCCCTGACTAGGAATCCCATGTTAGACACATGTCTCAGGTATTGCAAGCAATAAAAAAGTTAGGAGTGACCATTAACCCTGCTAAGTATGCCCTAGCAAAAACCGAGACAAGATACAAGGGCCCGGATATTCAAACTGCGCCAGGCTGTGGCGCAAGCCTGGGTGCAACTCAACTTTGTTGCGCAGGGGTATGGCCTGGGCGATATTCAATGTAGCTGCGCTATGGCGCAGCAACTGAGCTCGCGCCACAACCACCCACTGTGCATGGCGCAGTGGCACTGTGCCAGCACAAGTGGCCAGAGTAGAGCAAGAAGATGCGCTAGCACAAGTGCCATTGCGCCATGCACAGCATCTGCGATATTCAAAAGGGGACATGCAAATGGGGCCATAATTTATGCAAGGCACACATGGGGCCATTTGCATGTCATTATAGCCCCATTTGCATGCCATTAGCATGCAAGTAAGCCAATCCCCGATGACTTGCGCCTGGCACCCTGCCAGGCAGCAGCCGTCGAGGACCGATGCCTCCTGCAGCCCGATCGCGGGCATTCATCTAAAAGAAACCCCCCCCTTCCAATATCCCTGGTGGTCCAGTGGACGCTTATGTGCCCGATCGCGGGCATTTGTCTCAAGAATAAGCCCCGTCCTATATCCCTGGTGGTCCAGTGGACCGCCTCTGCCGATCGCGGGCATCGGTATAGTAACCCCGTCCAATATCCCTGGTGGTCCAGTGACGATAGCTGCCACTGAGTTTCGCCGCCCGCCCCCGCAGCGTCGGAAGGCGGTAGCACCCCACCAGCCAGTTGCCGACCGACCGATTGCCGGTTGCGACGCCTGTTCGCGCCAGGCATGAAAGCTACCGGCTGCCCATAACAGATGACACAGTCCAGACATGTGAACACCATTCATATTCACATATCTGACCGAGTAGTATGGTATGTTGCACGCCCATTGGCTCATGCTGTGAACCAATGGGCATGCAGCCCTACTGAGCTGTCAGTCGGCGGGTGGCGGTGTGGCAGGTGGGTGGGGTGCTGCCCGCTGGCTGACGGAGGGAGCGGGCAGTGGGGCCAGTGGGCGGTGGGGAGGGTACACTAGATCACCAGGGTGATAGGAGTATGTTATGATTTACAGATGCCTGCGATCGGGCAGTGATTGGCCCACTGGATCACGAGGGATATTGGACATGGGGGGGTGTTACTATACCGATGCCCGCAATCGGGCACATAGCGGTCCACTGGACCACCAGGGATATAGGACGGGGCTTTAGCTGCACGGATGTCCATGATGGGGCATGGGGGGGCGCTGCCAGGTGCGGCAGGAATTCAGGTGGCCACCCACAGGTGGCAGCTGCCATGTTGCGCCCTGCAATGCGGCAGCTCACCTGTGGGTGGCCATCACTTGTTCCTTTTTTTTTTTTACTTAACTTTGTGCAGGCGCAGGTAGGGGTTGTGAATGCATGACTCTGCACATCCCGGGCTGAATATCGGGCTGTGCAGGTTATGCATGGGCACGCCCCCCCACCTGTGCCTGCATACATTACTGATGCATCCGGCGCATCGGGATTTGTGTGGCGCACTTTTCCCTTTTGAATATCACGCTGGGGTGCATCAGTAGGTTGTGCATGATGCAACACTGTTGTGCCATGCACAACCCTTTTGAATATCTGGGCCCTAGAGTTCAATTAGGCAACGGACAAGTGAAGCCCGAGGTAGAGAAAGTTACAGCAGTAGCAAACAGCCCAATATCTACCACAAAAAAGCACGTGAGATCTTTCCTAGGCCTGGCTGGTTATTACAGGAGATTTATTCTTAATTTCTCAGCCATTGCTAGTCCTTTGACTCATCTCACTAAAAAGAGGTGCTCGAATAAGATTCAGTGGATCCCTATTTGTGATTAGGTTTTTAGGAATATCAAGGCCATTCTATGTACAGCTCCTGTATTGAAAAGCCCTGACTTCAACCAGGTGTTTGAGGTTCAAACCGATGCATCAGAGAATGGTACTGGGGCAGTCTTATCTCAGAAAATAGATGGGGAAGAATATCCGATCATGTATATCAGAAGGAAGCTACATGAGAGGGAGAGAAGATTTGCTACCATAAAGAAAGAGTGCTTAGCTCTGAAGTGGGCTATTGCATCTCTGAAATATTACATGTGGGGGGCTGAATTTAAGGTTGTAACTGATCATAATCCCCTTTGCTGGTTGCACCAAATGAGAGAAAAATATCCTGTATAATGCAGTGATACTTACCTTTTCAGCCCTATAGATTTACTGTTCCAACAAGGCAGGGACAAAACATGTAAATACTCATTTCATGTCTAGATATGGTGCAGAAACTGCTATCAATTAAATATGGTGGACTTTCCCTAAAAGGAGACTGTGCAGGAAAGATATCATTAGTCTCTGTTGAGAAATGTGTTAATGCCACAGGGTAAAGAATGATGATATCCACTATGTTTATGGTGGAATATTTATTGTTAAGGGACCCTGAGACAGAGCTTCTGAAGATGGATGGGTGGAAGCTCTATCCCTTCCTGGGGTAGGAAGGTGGTAAGCAGTCTGAAATAACTGCTTCCCTCTTAAGATAGGGGATATGTGACAGGGAGATCCTGACACTCTTGAGGACTGACATTTTCTTAAATCTGTTGCAGCAGTTCTTCTATTTCTTAGCCTAATCTATCCTTCACAATTTCTAGTCCATAAGGTTAGTCACCTATGGGTGCCCCTTCCCCTTTCTCGACTATGTTATAGTGTCCTCTTTAATTTTTCTTTTTCTTCTCAGGTTCTTGCACAGGGAAGTTATTGTGGTGACCTCTGAGCTGATGTTAAACAACAGGATGTGATCCTTATTGCTGGATTTAGTGTTTAATATCACTATGTCATAAAATACCTTGATGTATATGCCTTATGTGTATGAAACCTCTAAATGTTGAAAATACCACGGCACTAGGTATTTTTGATAAAGGTAAAAAGTTAGTAGGGGATTGTATTATGCAAATTAAGTTACCGGGATAGAGATATGAGAAAACCCCTGTTGTGTTATTTAAAAATCATGTAAATTACAGATAGTTTGAGAGGCCCTTTGGCACCATGCATTCCTGCTTTAAGCTGAACCAGCCTAAAATGTCATGGTGATTTGCATATACATCCCATGATGCTTTGCGTTATGGGAGTATGTGTGATGTGTTTCTTTGAAACTTGGCTTTATTGACAATGCCCTTTAGGGTAACTTTTGCTTCAGTGCTTCTGCACTGAGGTTCTTTGTCTTTAGCTTGTTTTGGGGGTTTTCTTTTTGAGGCTCCCATCGCCCAAACACACAAGACCAACATAGGGAATAGTTGGTTTTCAGTAAAGAGACAGATCAGTAGATTAGTGGGTCAGTAGGCGGTGACTAAGTGCAGAGGAAGGACATGCATAGTCTAATGCTGCAAACTGATGTATCAAAGAAGGGATATGCACTGTTTAAGGTTATTCTCTGAGTTTTAAATAAACATCACATAGAGATTGTGTGTTGAACCTGAAGTTCTAAGTCTGGTCCATTGGTTATCCCACAACCCCTCCACAGTGAGTTCAAGAATGCATGAAATAGACAGAAAGCAACCCCAGTGATAGGAAAGAGAGGGTGAGCTGCTGATCATTTAGGATTTGGAGTTTAAGTAGGTAGCAAAATTGGCAGACTAGGTGGACTAGGCAGTCCTTATCTGCTGTCAAAATCTATGTTTCTATGTTTGTAAGCCATTGGCGTCAGGATCACAAGGAAATGTTTGCTGTCTGGGGCTGCACACACCAACATGCATCACCAACTCCTATATAAACATTCATTTATTTAGTATTTATTAACCTGGCTGGGTGCATTAGACTAACACTTGCCTATTTTCAGGCATGACTTGGGAAAGTACATGGGCATTTCCAGCGTGCCTCAGTTCTTTCTCCCACCATCAACCACTCATTGATCCACTGCTGTTGAAGAATGCCATCAAACTCCTCAAGTATCGCTATTGCTATTTAGTGGTTTGATATTATAACATTTTATGCCATTGCCAAAAGAAAAGGAACCATTGTTCTGATACCGTTGCTGTGGTGACGTGATGATCTACAAAGATGGCGACCACTTCAAGTGTATTCGCTGCTTTGCCTCACTCACGAGGTTAAGGTGTATAGCATTTGCCAGGGCTTTAACCAGGCCACCAGGAGACATACCTAACTTGAACAGAAGCACCAGATGAGTGTTACCCCACATATTTTCTTTTTTTTATTTAATATTTATTGAGCGACAAACACACAGGTACATGATTAAATCCAAAGAATACAAAGGAATGTCAGTGAGTGATAACAAAGAAAGCAACAATTAATGTGATGACTTTTTCATGCTCACTTTGCAGTTGCAAAACATTTTCACATGGTGTCTGCTATAATAGCAAAACAGAAAAAAAACAGCCCTGACAGCAAGGGATGCAATATTGGACCCCTTCCCTCAGTGTCTACACTAATATCCCCTTGAAGTCTCCTCTATGGAACAAAGGACCCATCCATCTGGAGCATGTACCATGTCCACCTCTGCCACCTTGAGTTAAAAAGTGATAACTTACCTGACATTGTAGCTGTTAATTTTCCTAATTGGTATACGGACATGACAATTTTTCGCCAATCTACCACTGTTGGTATTGTTGATTTTATCCATTTCCTTGTTACCGCTGTTTTGGTAGCCATTAATAATTGTGGTAGTAAAGTTTTATACCAGGAAGGGGAGTGTGGGGGCATAATCATCAACAAAACCATTTTGTCTGTCAGTTTGATAGGTTCCCCAATACATTCTCTTAGCTCATCTTGGAGGGAGCACCAAAAGGGGGTCAGAAGAGGGCAGGACCAAAACACATGGCTGAGGTCTTCCAGCTGACAGCAGCAGCCCCTCTAACATACCCCGTAGCATACTGGGAGATAATTGGTCAACATTGCTGGGGCTCTAAAGTTTTGAATCCTGAATTTCCAGGAAAATGCCCACCAAATCACCATGTTCATAATTCTAATGGCTGGAAGTGCAGTTTGCAACCAGGTCTCATAACTTATTGATGAGCCAAAGTCATTGTTCCAGCTTTCCAGCACCGACATTGTTGAATCCCCCATGCTATCTCTCAAAATCCTATAAATTTGGCCTATTAAATGTATTTCTAGATTCCCTTCACTATGGTGCATTATCATATTCAAAAGGGGAGGCCTAGTAGCTGGAAGCTGGTTGTTTGTCTGTGGTTGCTGCTGAATATAGCCTTTGATCTGGACATATCTAAATTTGTCCCTTATTATTAAACCATATTTTTCCTGAAGGGACTTAAAGGGAACTACTCCCTTCAAGTTCAAAAACTGATATATAAAATGTAGGTCCAGGTGACCCAGTGTTTAAATGTAATATCTAAATTATTACGGTGGAAATGTTCATCAGCTGACAGAAGCCTAGTATGGAAAAAAATGTGTGCAAATTTACTGTTGTTATATAGACCATAACAGAGTTTGAGTGTTTGAGAGGTAAAATGGGTACAGTGTCTATGAGAGTGGGGAATGTATTTGTTAGTGGAGAACAGGATTCAGGCTATAGTATGGAGATCATTAAGCATAAATGCTACAGTACGTCTTTCCATGGTGCTTTAAAGTCAGGTGACATCCAAAGAAATATCGTACCTGCCTTGACATACTCTATAACTCAAGGTTCGGTAAGTTCACCCCCCCACAGCAAAGGAAAGCTGAAGTACAGAGAGCTGGTCTCTAGGTCATTGACTACCCTAAATAAATTGGAAAGCATTTTATTTTAAGAAGTATAACAGAAATGTGCCGGAAAGCACAGAAGGGTCTGCAACAGATAAAGAAATCTCGGTAATATATTCAAACGTATTGCCTCGATTTTTTGAAAGAAATTTAAGCATTCATTTCCTCCATTTATTTAAATCTTCCTGCATAACTTGAGTAAGAGGTGCATAATTAACTAATTCAAAGCTTTTTAAATCTTTTGGGATAAAGATCCCCAAATATTTAATCTTCAATTTGAAACATTTCAAGGGGAATGTCTGTTTTAAAGATGCAGAGGGGGAGACATTAAGGGCCAAAAACTTCATTTTAGTCAGGTACAATTTAAATCCCACTATTCCCTCAAATTTATGTAATATAGCACATACTGCAGGTATAGACTCCTCGGGAGAGAATACTGTCAAGTGAATAGTCTTATTTTGTATTCAACCTGTCGCAGGGGAATGCCCTCCACCCCAACCTCCCTGCGCACTGCTAAAGGTTCCATATATAATGAGAACAAAAGCAGGAAAAGAGGACTGCCCCATCTCGTTCTCCATTCTAATTGTATAGGAGACTTTATAGAGCTATTGACCCTTATGTAGGCTTGTGAGTCAGTATACGGTATATACATAGTTCGTAGCCAAGTCATGAATGTGTCTGGGAAGTGAAGGGCCGACAGGGTGAACCATAGAAAACCCCAGGACACCCCGTCAAACACCTTTCCAGCATCAAGACTAAGAAAAAACACTGGGATCTTTCTTGTGTTGACATATTCTGACAACAAGAGAGCGCAATGAATATTATTCATTGTATTGCGGTGTTTGATAAAACCAGCTTGATCAGGATGAATCAGGTCTGCAGAATACCTTCCAATCATGTGGCCCAGATTGCCATAAAGATTTTATAATGGTGTTAAGTATTGAAATTGGTTGGTAAGAGGAGGGTTCCGTAGCATCTTTGTCAGGTTTAGGGATGGGGCAATTATCCCATAAGCCCATGACGGGGGAGGGTTTTCACCATCAACCTTCTCCCTCAAAACAGAAAGCATAGTAGATAATAATAGCCTGGAGAATTTCTTATACCACTCAGATCCAAATCCATCCACTTTCGAGCATTTCTGAGTTTTAGTGGTCTGTATGTGAGACAGGATTTCCTCAGCAGTGATAAGCCTAATCAAATTTTGTTTTTGGGTCACACACAGGTGGGGGAGGGGCAGATCAGCCAAGAAGGCCCATCTAGCCTTCAGGGTAAGGACCTCCTCTGAATGATACAGGTTCTGGTAGTAGGAGGAGAAAGCCAGTCGAAGTTCGCCCTCCTGGTTTGTCAACTTTTTATTTAAAGGATGCTTCACTTTCAAAATAGTTGAAGTTTTCTTATGCATTCTTAACTTGCATGCAAGGGTACGCATTGCACATGGACCTCCCTTGTAATTTATCTGTTTTAGGTACTGTAGAGTTTGTAGTACCTTCCAGTCCATTAGATCTTGGAGTGCACTTTTAAGTTATTTTATTTTAAACTGAACTTCCCTATCACCCTCGTTATATAGTAACTGATATTCTTGGAGTAGCTGCATTAATTCATGGTATTTCTGATCATTTTTGTGCTTTTTAGTGGATGAATACGCTATTATTTCCCCTCGAACAACAGCTTTCAGGATATCCCATTGTATCGCTGCTCAGACCTCTGAACTATTGTTCTCATGGAGTATCTGTGGGATACACTGCTGCATTGTCTTGACAAACTGTTGGTCTTTTAGCAGCAATGTATTTAAGTGCCAAAGGGAGTGTTTTGACTTTTTTCCCAAATCAAGTTTTAAAAACAGGGGATGGTGGTCCGAGAGGATACGAGGTCCCACCAATATATCTCTAATTATGGAATAATGTTCACACCCCACATGTTTTCTATAGTTTTATTAGCTTAATTATTATTCGCTCCAGGTATTTTTCCTGTGATGGTAGAGCATTTATAGTACAATTGATGGATCTATGCTTTGAAATTTTGATCTTCAAACCTCTTTGTTCCTCTGATAGATCATGAGTTTCTGAACTGAATTTTGATCACAAGAATTAATTTGAAGAGTTTACTATCTGTTGTAGTACCCAATTGTTTTCAATTTTTGGATATACTGTAGTTATGGTTTCTTGCTTTATGTTGGATCAACTTGTATTGTAAATGCTTTTGAATCTATAAAGGTATGCACTTTGTGGGTCTGAACCACCCCTAAAATCACTGATCACAATATGACTTACTTCTTTCTGTAAAGTCCCATCTTTGATTGGTTGGCTGTGAGCATGAATCAGTATTTAAAGGAGTGGTCTAACACTTGTACTTGTCCCCTGATGAAGACACGTCTGGTCAAAGCACCATGGCACTTGTGTGTAGTGGTAGGCATATTTTCTTCAGTCACACCAATGTCTGCTATTTGCTACTGGATACTCTTGAATTTTCAAGAATAATCTCCTGTCACAGATATCAACATCTTGGTTTCAAACTTTTGTTTGTGTGACTCTGCCAACCTGGTTTTTGGGGTACTATTGTACCCTGCCTGAGGACACAGCAAAGAAAGCCTTAAGAGTTATATTTAAAAATCAAGGCTATGGATAAGAAGCGAGGTGTATTAAAGGCGGCTTCACTGTCATCAACTGTTCCCCCATTCCCGGTTCACCGCTGACCCTCTGTTCTCAGTGGTTGACGATGTCCATTACCGATTCAATCAAAAAGAAGGACAAGTTTGGTAAATCAGTGAACAAAAACCGCCATTCAGATAAGGCCAAGTGGAACAGAGAAAAGACTGCCTCTCATGAAAGATCCTGATCTCCTCTGAAAAGAGATAAGTCACTTGAGAAAGACAGGACTCAGTCCAAGGCCTCCAGTTCTGCTACTCCCCAGGCCATGTCTCAAACACCAAAGACAGGGTCTGACATGGGCTTCTTTCTTCCCCGGCAGGATTTGCAGCCAATACCACTATTGGACAATGTCTCATTGACAGTTCCATCATCAATGATCCCATCAATGCTCAGCTCCTATAGTAAACAATGTTGGAGCTCTTTCAAATGCTTATGTCCTTGCCTGTCATCGATGTCTTCTCCGTCAATGCCCTTGGAGTTGCCGCCATCTACATCATTGACGATGTAGGAGTTCCCACTGCCCATCATAATACTGGGCATTGATCATCCCTCCTTTGATGGTAAAATGTTGATCATCCCTACTTCTATGCCTCCTCAGCTCATCAATCCTCTACTTATCATCATCACCATTGATGAGGAGCTGGAGTACAATCTACAACACATGGAACAGGAGGATGAAGATATTGTGTAAGGACTTGATCCCTTTGATGGGTCAGGTTCCAGTTCCACTCTGTCCTCCTGTAGTGAGGAGACTGTAAAGAACATTCTCAGATCACCTCCTGTGCATGCCTCCTTTCAGTCTTTCTTCAAGCAGGTTCAAGCCAAACTGGAGTTGGACCCTGAGGAGGAGGAGGAGGAGTCCTCTAAAGGATTTGTATGGGTTTCTAGAATTGTCTGCCTCCCCTACTGTCCTAATCTCCCCCTATCTATTCATCTTTGGAAGATGATACTCAAGTTGCCTGGCATAGATCCTGTGCCCTGCCTTTAGTTCCATGGAAGGTGGATGAACAATATCCAGCACCTTCTAGCAAGCCATATTATTGCTCTCAACCAGAAACTGACTCAGTGCTTACTATGGCTGCCCATGATAGGTCAAAAATTCCAAAACACACGAGTTCTCTTCCTCCTGATAAGTAGTCAGGAAAACTGGATGTTATGGGGAAAAGGACATTTGTTTCAGCATCCCTGAGACTAAGAATTGTCAATTACTAGGCATACATGATGAAGTGTCAAACTTGCCTGTGGAAGTCTATGGCCACCATGATTGAGAAGCTACCTAAAGGCCCTGATAAAATAATGATCCAACAAATAAGTGCTAATAGATTGGAAACCATGAAGCACCTGTTAAGAGCCAACTATGATGCCTCAAATGCAGTTGCCCATGTGACTGCTGCCAGCATTTGCCTGCACCGTCACTCCTGGTTGCATATTGCTGGTTTTGCCTCTAATGTCTAACAGTTGGTCCTAAATGTCCCCTTTAGAGGAAACAGTTTTTTGGCACTGATGTGGAGCCAGCCTTGCAGGATCTTCAGAAATCCAAAATACCCCTAAGGTCTCTGCACACACACTTTGAACCCTATGCCCTGGGATAGGACCAGGGGCTCCTTTTGTAGGCCCTATGCCTGTCCAGCCATGAGTGACTCTAGAGGTCCAGGCTGTGGCTCCCTGCAGCCCCAGTTCTCCCCAGCTCTAGCTGATCTGCTTCCCGGGGCCCACGCAAGGCTCAGCAAAGGAGCAGGTATCAGCAATGCTCTTGCTGCCCTGAGTGTTTTCTGACTCCCCTCCTTCTTCTCTTCCTCTAGCCTCAGAGCCCCAAGGAGTACTAGTAGGAGGCCACATCTCTCTGTTTCCATCAAAGTGGAGGGTGATCACTACTGATGCTTGGGTGCTGGAGGTGGTTCAGCAAGAACATACCCTAGAGCTCCTCTCTGTCCCTCCGGTGCACCATCCTTTACCCAGTCATTACTCTCAGGGACATCTTAGCCTCCTGCTACAGGAGGTTCAATCCTTCCTTGGCAAGAGGGCCATAGGGCCTATCCCAGCTGTCAAACTTGGGCCATTTTTCCAGGTATTTCCTGGTACTAACATCGACTAGGAATTTAAGGCCCATTCTAGATCTTCAAGGACTCAATCTGTCTGTAGAATCATTTTTATTTTATTTTATTTAAATTTTGTTGACCGTGTCAGTGCACTGGCTCAGGTGCCTTTTTCAGTCACAACCCAGGTGCAATAACACATATAATAGGTAGGATCTAGTACAGTAGTTGAGGTACAAAAGGATACATTTGGTAAAATACAATATATAGGGGGAAATTGTTTAACCAGGAAAGGGGAAATTGTTTAACCAGGAAAGGCACACTAAGCCAAAGCTTGTTTCCACATGGGACCTGGAAGCACAAGGAAGTTAAGTGACTTGCTCAGAGTCACACAGTATGCAAGTGGGGGCTGTGGGATTCAAACCCAGGTCTCCAGATTTGCAGCTCAGAGCCCTAAATCACAGTGCTATACTGCCTCCTCTATACAAAAGGTGGAGATACAAGATGTCACAAGATATAATGCCAGTGGCTAGAGAATATGTACAATAATATCTGATTTGAGAAACAAGGGGAGGTGTAACCCCTAGGTGGTGCTATCCCAAGGGCTACTACCCCTGTCTGCTTGGCTAGTAGCAGGTTAAGGGGCCTGAGTTCTGAAACGGGTGCCTCCACCCGGATATCAGGGTTGGTAGTGGTCAAGCTAACCTGGGCACAGCCCTCCGGGACACTGTAACTCCCCTCTTTCCCTTCTAGTGGCCTGAACACTGTACAATAATCACTTTCACAATACCCCTAGCACACCACACAAGTACCCACACTGTTTGCACTTACCACCAGGGCTGGTTCCTCTAGCCCAACCCTGGGGACCCCCTATAAAACAAGGTTATGCACAGCAAATAGCAACAGTACAGTACTTTGAGCACAAACTGGAACCACAGTCAGATTACATGCAGAAAAAGTTAGATCTGATTTATTCAGGGGACTTGAACAAGGGACGGGCAAAATCAGGTTAATTAGCTTAAAGGTTTTATCAATCAAGAAGTTATGCATGCGCTTTGAGTCCACCCACACAGTCCACCTCTGGGTACCCAGGTAGAAAAGAGATGGGCTAGCCAGGACCGTTGCCCCGGGTTGCAGCTGGTTGGGGCCCTGTGATGGAAAACACATCATGCACAGTACACAATATTTGTAATCCAGAGCCAGAGGGCTCAGTTCATAAAGGAAACAAAACAACAAGACAATCAGATGACACACTCAGATTAAGCTGTTGTTGCAGGGAGCTACCTTGGTGTTTACTCACGATACCCAAGACTGGACACAGGCTGGATGAAAATCGAGACTGTGGGTGGTTGATCTGGAATGCCAGGAGAAGCAGGGCCCACATGAGTCGCAGAGGCATCGTTCCTGTTCAAGCGTGGAGCAGGGGGCTGATCCCCAGGCAGGTCTCTCATGAAGGCTTCTCTGTGCAGTGGGTAGTCTGGCTGGGCCAGTCTGACAAGACCTAGACCGCATGGATACAAATTCGGATGCAGTCTGTTTTGGGCTGGATACAGCTTCCAGCAAGCAGAACACAGTTCACACAGTGGGGGACAAACTCATGACCCACTAGCAGCTCATAGCACATTTACATGTAAGGGAATTCTACTGTACCAGGCAAAGTGCTCCCTGGTCACAATCGCAAAGTCTCTGCACACACCGGGAGCTTAGGGGTAGCTGGAACTCCTGACAGGCCGATCGCATTCAGCAAAATCTTTAGACTTCTTCAGGTTGAGCCTGGCCCACTTCAGTAGCTTACTTTAGTCACACAAACTTGGATTTAGTCCACAATAATTCTCTTCTCTCCTTCTCAGGAGCATCAGGCAGACATGCAAGCCAAGCTCAGCCGTTTCACAGTTTTCACATGCAAATCCACTCAGGATTGCTGCCCAAAATACACTTCAGCTCTTTCTTGTTCAGCTTCCAGCTTAGATCTAACTGAAAACTGCAAGCAGCCCGGGACTTCCCCAAGATGCAAAATATTTGGTTGGCTGATTTGGCTTGCTGATTTGGTTGTTAGTCAAAGCAAGAGCTCCCCCTTCTGTTGCAAAAAAGGCACAAAAAGCTCCAAACTAAAGTTCCTATAGATTTTGAATTCAGACAGCTCCTGTAGTCTGGCTACATTTTAGGTCCCACCAGTACTGTTTGGTCCAATTTGCAGTCCAGGACCAAGATAGTGGAGACAAACAAGACAGTCCTTGCTACAAAGAAAGCAGGTTCGACAAACTACATTATCATTGTCACTCTAAATGATTTTCAGTAAATAGTTACATCTTTCAACAGAGATCCCTCTCAGATTACTTAAGCTGCAATTAAGCAGCTCTTAAAGAGACAGTACACAGAGGCTATACAGGCTCTGGTAATCACATTTAAACTGCTAAAACGCAGGACACCAGCCTGACAGTGAGCATTTAGGCAAGCTCAATGAAGACTTTTTGGGAACCCCCATTTGTAGGGGGGTTACACCCTTCCCTGCCTTGGAAAACTTGGCATCTGTGTCAAATCTGTACCATCATAACATTGAAAATGCAACATATACAAGACATTTATAACTTTAGCATGCTATACAAGTACTATCTGATTCATCAACTGGCATAACTTGTCACTTTACTATACATTTCAATGTACTCCACTATATAATTTCCATTCTGACAATACATTATGCATATTTCACACAGGTAAACTGAACATTACTAAACAGAATCATGTAATAACTTCTTGTACTCTAAACAATGCAAGAGGGGGCCCTTCCCTATCAGCTAACTTGGGGCTGGATGGGGCAGGGGCACCATGGTGAGAAGGCAGAACAAGTAACCTGGAATGGGCCGTCAAGCTCAATTTGGGCAGTGAGCTCTGAGAGACATAAACACCTTTGTGGACTATATTGAGAGGCAAATCCACTGGCCTCCCGGGGGAATCGTAACTGAAGCGCACCATTGGCTTGACAGCTTGGACAGTCTTTCTGGGGTGAACAACCACAGTCTCTGTACTTTCAGTAATGGTCTTGGAGCTTTCATCACTTGTGAGGGGTGCCTCTGCATGAAGGGGAAAGTCCAAGCTGAGAGCACTTTCAGCCCCTTGCTCTGTGGCCTCTGTTTCTACAACACTTGGCTCATTTTGAAGACACTCTGGCACTGAAGGGGGGCTGTCAGCACTCCTATAGTGTTCCTCAAGTTCTGGCATGTCACCAGAAAGACTCATACCATCAGCCTCTCCTTCAGGCAAATCATACAGTTCCACAATATTCAGCATCCTTAGACATGATACTTTGCACTTCACCTTCAGGGAGCATTGGCTCCAAGATGATGCCAGGGCATTAGGCAGTCCAGAAGGCCCAGCTTCATCCCCATAATTCAACATAGGATTTCCACAAAACAACTGACTCAGTTCATATGAGGGGTAATAGGCATTATCACACTCACTGTCATCCGAGTTAGACTGGCAGTCACTATCATTCTGGGCCTGCTGTGGGGGAAGTCTTAAATCGGCAACCACGGGGGCAGGCTGGCTCTGTTTCTTTCTTACAGGAGCATGAGTCACTGGTCCAGAGGAATCAATCTCGTCGGGTTCAGCCTCAATTATAACTTGACCAATAGGTAGCAAGTGGTTACGGTGCATGGTCTTGGCAGCTTTGGAGTTATTCTCTGAGCGCACTTTGTACACCGGCAAATCATCCCAACTTTCCAACTATGACATGGGGAAGATGGTGCCATCGATCAGCAATTTTGTGTTTACCATGCAATCCTAAATTTTGCAACAACACACAGTCTCCAGGCCTAAGCTCTTGAGACTTTACTTTTCTGTCATGTCTCTCTTTGTTGGCTATACTTCTTTTGGCGCCATTGTCTGGGCCAGTTGATAGGCATGGTTCAATTGAGCTTTCAATTTTTGTGCCTATTGCAGGTAATCTTCAGCTCAGACCCCATCAGGAGAAACCTCAAAACAGACATCAACAGGCAGCCGGGCCTCTCTCCCGAACATGAGGCGGTAGGGAGAGAACTCGGTAGCATCATTCTTCTTGCAATTGTATGCGTGTACCAAGATGCTAATCCGCTGGCTCCATTTATGCTGATCTTTTGGGTGGAGGGTGCCTAACATGTCTAGCAGGGTGCGGTTAAAGCGTTCTGGTTGAAGATCCCCCTGTGGGTGATAAGGGGTGGTCCTTGACTTTCGCACTCCACATAGAGAGAGCATTTCTTTGATTAGCCGACTCTCAAAGTCCTGGCCCTGATCAGAGTGAATTCGCTGGGGGGGCACCATAGTGGATAAAGAAATATTCCACTAGCACCTTGGCCACGGTAGATGCTTTTTGATCTTTGGTGGGAAAAGCTTGTGCATACCATGTGAAATGGTCCATAACCACTAACACATTGCCAATGTTTCGCTGATAAGGCTCTAAACTCAAGAAGTCTATGCAGACTAGTTCCATTGGGGTACTGGTAGTAATGTTGACAAGGGGGCAGCCCTTTGAGGCAGGTCTTTTCTCTGCAGGCAGCAACTACAAGTCCTTACATGGTGCTCAACATTGTCCCCCATCTTGGGCCAGTAGAATCAAGATCGTACTAGGTCAAGAGTCCGGTCGATACCGAGGTGGCCCATATGATTGTGGAGGGGCCTCAGTACCATATCTTTGAAGGCTGTGGGCAGGACCAATTTGTGCTAGTCTATTTGGCCACCTCGAGCTACAGTCTCTCTATACAACAAATGATTAAGCAGCTTCAACCTCGGGCCTTCTTTAAACAATAAAGTGGTTCGCAGATCAGAGGAACTTAACTTGGATACATCTTTTCCTGCACGAAGGGCGTCAAGTGCTGGCTGAATCATAGGATCTTGGGATTGAGCCCACTGAATGCTGTCATTGTCAAACTGAGGTAGTACACTAATATCTAGAGCAGAGAAGTGGCACTACGCAGCCGGTATGCAGGTGTCAGAGGGGCCCAAGCAATCCACTAAGCAGTCTGCTGTGTCCATAGACATCTGTTCATTCTTATCAAACTTTTGGCACAATGCTCAGATGTCAGGTTCAGACAGCCTGACCCAGTCACTCTTGGAAATGGGCCTCTGGGATAGGGCATCAGCATCAATATGATTCAGGCCTGGTCTGTATTCGACAGCATAATCATATGTTGACAATGCAGAAAGCAACCGGTGCCCCGTGGTGTCTAACCTAGCTGAAGTCTGTACATAGGTCAATGGGTTATTGTCAGTCCTCACCAATATTTTTGCTCCATAGAGGTAATCATGAAACTGGTCGACAATGGCCCATTTTAACGCAAGGAACTCCAACCTGTGCACAGGGTAGTTTCACTCTGACAGGGTCAAACTCCTACTGGTGAAAGCCACTGGCCTCAAACCATCCTCATGGTCTTGATACAGTACAGCTCCTAAACTCTGCAGACTGGCGTCAGCCATGGGGCGTGGGTGAGGTGGTATATGACTTCGTAGAAAGCTGCTTCACAGTCAGGCATCCAACAGGACCTGAAAAGTTCACCTGGGAGGAAGTATGCTTTATCTAGTTCTTTGATGGACCCTTTTTTGTATTTCTGATTGGTAGGAGGGTAACTCTGGGTAAGATTCAAGAGTGGCCGAATCACTTTGGAATAGTCCTTTATGAACCAGCGGTAGTAGCCACAGAATCCCAGGAAACGTTATAGTTCTTTCAAATTGTGGGGCTGGGGCCAAGTAGTCAAGGCGTCAACTTTACTAGGGTCAGTCTCTATCCCCTCTGTAGACACTATATGCCCCACGTACTTCACAGAGGTTTGGAAAAACTGGCACTTGTAGATGGACAGCTTGAGGCTGAAATCTTCCAGTTGGTCTTGTACTTTGAACAGTCGACTCTCATGTTCCCCTAGGGAGCTCCCAAACACAATGACATCGTCCAAGTACACCAGGCATTTTAGCAAATTCATGTCTCCCACTGCTCATTCCATCAGTCGCTGGAAGGTGGCTGGGGCGCCCGACATCCCCTGTGGCATTCTTAGGAATTCGTAGAACCCCAAAGGACAGATGAAGGCTGTCTTCTCATGGTCCTCCAGAGCCATCGGAATCTAGTAATATCCGCTGTGAAGATCCAACACTGAGAACCATTTGCTCCCATTCAAAGAATCCAGAGCATCTTATATACGGGGCATGGTGTATTGATCGGGGATGGTCCGCCGACTCAGAGTTCGATAATCAACACATATTCTTACAGATCCATTTTTCTTATGCACAACCACATTGGGAGAAGCATATGGGCTCCTGGATTCTTGTATCACACCAGTCGCGAGCATTTCCTGCAAGTGTCTTCTCACATCGTCTATGTCTGCAGGGGCTAGTATCGAGACCTCTCTCGAAATGGCCATTCATCGTGCAGGCATATGTGATGCTCCGCACCCTGGAGACATCCCACGTCCCATTCCTTCAATGAAAACACTTTATCTCTCTGGGCAAGTTTCTGGCTAATTCTAGTCTTCCATTCAGCTGGCAACGGGGAACCACCAAAATCAAACAAGTCGGGAGTCACTCTATCTGTCTTGCCAGGGTGCTTGTTGCTGGGTGACACTGCAGTGTCTGCACAGTGTACCGTAGCTAGGGTGCATCCTCTGTTCACCTGGATCTCCCAATCTGAAACATTATGAATCTGGACCATCACTCGTCATGCATAGGCATGAGCATGAGCTGGCAAGATGCTGGGCTTAACCAATAATCCTTCTGGCAATTTTCCATCGCCTGGCACATCCAACATCAGTATTTTGTTCTTGACATCTTTGCGGAGGCGGACCTCCCCTTGAACGGTACACTGGGTGTTAGGGGCCAGTACCACTGAATCGGGATCCTTCTTCCACATAACCCCTACCGGTTCATCCTGGTCCACTCCCTTGGGGTTCTGTTGCAACTCATAGGCCCTCTTGATCAGAGCGGGAATTCTTAGGGCCCTCCCAGTCCATCGAACTTGTTTCTCGCGACAAAGTTGTGCCAGTCTCCCAAACATATGGGCGTTGGTCCCAATTAACAGGGGAACCCCATCATACAGTCCTGTAGGGGGACACACTAAGGCCAGTGTCTCGACTTGCTCCTCTACACCAGTTACAGCTGCAGGAAATGACAACCAGAGGCAGACATATCCTAGGTAGGGATAAGACTTGTCGCTCAGCCCCTACACATGTAGACCTTCCAGGAATTGTAAGGGCACAGCAGATAAGTGTTTGTCATACTAGCCCTTAAATACAATGGTCACTTGCGACCCACTGTCCACCACAGTCCGAGTAGGAATACCATTCACAGCCATGGTAGTCTCCATTGAAGGGCCCACTATTTTGGACCAGTCTGGAGGGACAGCAGCAGGGGAATGGATGGACGATTTAGCCACAAAGAGGTTTGAGTTAGGATGCCTGAAGCCTTCACTGCGGTCATATTGTGCACCCCTTGACCACTGATTCATTTTCTGAATCTCTCCTTGAAGCCAGTTCACCACTTTCTCTAAGTCTTTCTGAAACCGGCATTCCCTCTTCATATGGCCATCCTTTCCACAGTGCTGACAAATGATAGACTCCTGGATCATCCTTAGAGAGAGAACATTGCATGAGGAACTGAAGTAGTAGCAAGGGATCGGGGTCCAATATCTGCTTGCAGTGGTGAGAGGGGTGCAACATGTCTCAATCATTCCTTTAGGGTGGCAGTCAATTCTTTGATTTCAGCCTGGGAGCTATCGTTGGTAGAAGATGCTTGAGGGTGCACCCCCACCCCCATGGCAGTCACGTCCTGAGAGGAACCAGAATTTTGTTCCATGGAGGAAACCCTTGCAGAGGTGCCCACCTTCAACTCTCGGACTTCCTTTAATAGCTCGACTTTCAAAAGCTGGGCCCAGGGTGGGAAGTCCTTTGCATTCTCAAAGTGCTTGTTAGGTGCCGACGTTTGCCCCTGAACCCCACTTGGATGATCACTCTCTGTCACTTGCGCAGTAGCAGCAGATATCGGTGAAATTACCCCTGGGGTCGCCTTTGCTCAACCCCCCCCCCCGAATTTCTTTCATTAGCTTGTCATAAGATGGGGGCAATTCCAATCGGTTGGCGAGGTGCAACTGGAGCAGTAACAATTCTGAAAATGGAGCAGACTTAAGGATCCAGTCCAGCCTAGTTCGATCTAATCCATTTGATGGCAAACTACCCTTTCTGAGGCACTCTTGCAGCAGCTTTTCAAGCCGAGGTACATACACAGACAATGGCTCCCTTGAGTACTGCTAGGCATTTCTTACTCTCCACCACAGGTCCTCATCTGAATCCGGGCTCCCATACACATTCTCAAATGCATCAAAATAGTCCTGCGCAGTTGCTTCGGGGTTATTGGCCCGCTTGGCATGGATGGTAGCCAGCGCAGGACCTCGGAGGCTCTCACTCGACCTCTTTCATTTCTCTGCTTCTGAGCATTGCCATTCAAGTACTAGAGGGGCAACATAGTCTATCCAGGTCCCCCAGTCATCCTGGGGGGAGGGTGCCCGAGAAGATTGTCAACCTACGGTAGGAGTCGTGACTAATGGCAGGTACAATATAGATGCCAGCATTGTCATGGGCATAGAAGGTGGGGCAGTAACAGGTGCTGGAGTGGAAGGGGGTGTTGGGGAGGGAACACCACCAGGTGGCAGGAAAAGTTTCTTAAAGTCCTCTATGGTTTTCCTTTCCTCCAGCAACAACTCAGCAAATTTCTCCTCAAAAGTCTCAGACAATGGGGGAGCTCATCCACCCCAGGGTTTTTACTGTCTCTAGTTATCACTGTCCAGACGGCAGGGGTCCCTTTTGAGGCAATAGTCCGTGGCACTTAGGAACTGTCCACTGGGTCACTGCACTCTACTAACATATCTGGACTGACTAGTACAGGAAGGGGTGCACGCCCATTGGCTCATGCTCTGAACCAATGGGCGTGCAGCCATACCGAGCTGTCAGTCGGTGGGTGGCGGGGCAGCAGACGGGTGGGGTGCTGCCTCCCGCTGGCTGACGGGGGAGCGGGGTAGTGGGGCTCCATGGGCAGGTGGGGTGGGGGTCCACTAGATCATCAGGCATTTCGGACTTGGGGGTGAGGAATGCCACCAGCATCAGGCTCCCTGCGTCCACTTGACCACCAGGGATATTGGACTTGGGGTGGGATACTGATGCCCATGATCGGGCTAATGGGGATACTGATGCCCGTGATTGGGCTAATGGGGGATACTGATGCCAGCGATCGGGCTACTCGGGGGGGGGATACAGTTATGCCCGTGGTCGGGCTACTGGGGAGGGGATACAGTTAAGCCCACGATCAGGCTAATCGCTGTCCAGTGGACCACCGGGGACAGGAGACATTCATTGTCCCTTACGGGATGTCCCGCGATCGGGCTGCAGGGGGCGTCGGTACCCGACGGCTGCTGCCTGGCAGGGCGCCAGGCACATGTCATCGGGGATCGGCGCACCTGCATGCTAATGGCATGCAAATGGGGCTGTAATCAGATGCAAATGGCCCCCCCTGTGCGCCTTGCATAAATTATGGCCCCATTTACATGTCACCCTTTGAATATGGCAGGTGCTGTGCATGGCGCAATGGAACTTGTGCCACTGCATCTCAATGCTCCACTCTGACCAATTGCACTGGCGCAGTTCCACTGCACCATACACAGTGGGGGTGGCCAGGGGGCGATATTCAAAGAAGTTGCACCATAGTACAACTCTGTTGAATATCGCCCTGGCCACACCCCTGTGCAACTATTTTGAGCGGCGCACAGGCTTGTGCCACAGACTGGCGCAGTTTGAATATCTGGGCCAATATTTGTAATCCAGAGCCAGAAGGCTCAGTTCGGAATGGAAACAAAACAACAAGACAATCAGATGACACACTCAGATTACTCTGTCGTTGCAGGGAGCTACCCTGGTATTTACTCATGATACCCTAGACTGGACACAGGCTGGATGAAAATCGAGATTGCAGGTGGTTGATCTGGAATGTCAGGAGAAGCAGGGCCCACATGAGTTGCAGAGGCATCATTCCTGTTCAAGCATGGAGCAGGGGGTTGATCCCCAGGCAGGTCTCTTGTTGATGGCTTCTCTGTGCAGTGGGTAGTCTGGCTGGGCCAGTCTGGCAAGGCCCAGACTGCATGGAGACAAATTCGGATGCCGTCCATTTTGGGCTGGATACAGCTTCCAGTAAGCAGAACACAGTTCACACAGTGGGGGACAAACTCACGACCCACTAGCAGCTCATAGCACATTTACATGTAAGGGATTTCTACTGTACCAGGCAAAGTGCTCCCTGGTCACAATCGCAAAGTCTCTGCACACACCGGGAGCTTTGGGGTAGTTGGAACACCTAACAGGCTGATCGCATTCAGCAAAATCTTTGGACTTCTTCAGGTTGAGCCTGGCCCACTTCAGTAGCTTACTTTAGTCACACAAACTCGGATGTAGTCCACAATAATTCCCTTCTCTCCCTCTCAGGAGCAGCAGGCAGACATGCAAGCCAAACTCAGCCATTTCACAGTTTTTCCATGCGAATCCACTCAGGATTGCTGTCCAAAATACACTTCAGTTCCTTCTTGTTCAGCTTCCAGCTTAGATCAAACTGAAAACTGCAAGCAGCCTGGGACTTCCCCAAGATGCAAAAGATTTGGTTGGCTGATTTGGCTGTTAGTCAAAGCAAGAGCTCCCCCTTCTGTTGCAAAAAAGGCACAAAAAGCTCCAATCTAAAGTTCCTATAGATTTTGAATTCAGACAGCTCCTGTAGTCTGGCTACATTTTAGGTCCCACCAGTACTGTTTGGTCCAATTTGCAGTCCAGGACCAAGATAGTGGAGACAAACAAGACAGTCCTTGCTACAAAGAAAGCAGGTTAGACAAACTACATTATCATTGTCACTCTAAATGATTTTCAGTAAATAGTTACATCTTTCAACAGAGCTCCCTCTCAGATTACTTAAGCTGCAATTAGGCAGCTCTTAAAGAGACAGTACACAGAGGCTATACAGGCTCTGGTCATCACATTTAAACTGCTAAAATGCAGGATACCAGCCTGGCAGTGAGCATTTAGGCAAGCTCAAGGAAGACGTTTTGGGAAACCCCATTTGTAGGGTTGTTACAGAGGTATATTACAAGAACAGGATAACAAATTGGTAAGCAGATACATAGGGTAATGGAGTATACTTGTCAAGCAACATAACAGCACTGGACAAGGAAAGAGAAGACTTATGTATAACTTATGTATGTATGTAAGACTTATGTATGAGTATGTAAAGGGGTATACGGCAAGGAGACCTGAAGGGAATTGAGAGAGGTGGTGTAATGAAGAGGTTGGGAGAGAGAGAGAGAGAGAGAAAGAAGGTTGCTGGAGGAAGGACAGGAATGATAGAAAATGAAAGGGAGCTATAGGGGTGTGAGAGCAGAGTTGGCTGGGAGGGTGATTAAGTACATTGAGGGAGTGAAAGTAAGGGGGAAGGAGGAAGCTACAAGGGTCAGAAAGGGGTCAAGGTGAGGGGAAGTTGTGTGGGATGGGGGAAGCTACAGTGATAAGAGGGAGTAGAGGGGTGAAGGAGAGATGGGAAGGTTAATGGAAGCAGCGGCATTATGAGATGATGAGTAGTGTGCTTTTAGGAGTTATGTAAAGGCTGGGGTGGTGGTGGGGATTTCTTGATAGGTAGGGGGAGGGAACTCCAGAGTGATGCTGCTTGGTAACTAAAAGAACGTTGTCCCATATTTGCGCGGAACATAGGGAATGTGAGGTTATTTGTGGTTGATTGGGATGAGGGGAGATCAACAAATGAGAGCTGATTTTCCCTCGCTGCCAAAAGAGGATTGGATGATTGCTCTGACTATGAAGGATGCATACTTCCATATCAAGATCCTCAAATCTCACAGAAATAAAAGCAGTTTTAAATGGTTTCTCTTCAGGCCCTACTTCCCCTACTGCCAAAAGAGGATTGGATGATCGACCTGGCTATAAAGTATGCATACCTCTATATCAAGATCCTCGAACCTGGGTTCAGTGATGGACTCGGGTTGCTGGGGGTTGGCAGGGGAGGAAGAGGATAGAGTACCCAGACAGCTCTCTTCTCCCTGGGGAGGGATACAGGGCCACTTGGTGTCCTGGTGGCCCCCGATGGAGATGTGTCCCACAGCTGATGCATCCAATCAATTTACAGTAAACACACATCTTAAAGGTACAGGTACTTTAACTGATCTGAACCCATAAAACATTATCTAATTGTGATAATATGTGCAAAATGTGCATACAAAAATACAAATAAATTGTTTAAAAATGTGTATGAGTAAAAAGGGGTGCACTAAACTACCATTTGTAAATAATATTTGATAAATGTTAAGATTTAAAATATGTATACGGGACATGACGGTCCCCTAAACCATATTGTGGTGGTGAAGTACATGTAGAATTAATGCCCACATAGATATGACTGATATGTCAGCTACATAAATTCTGACAGCTGTACGTGAAATGTGAAGTACTATGGGGTGTGCGGCCTAGCATAGGAGGAAGATAGACGCTTAAAACAAAGTTCCGGGTGCCATCCGAGAAATACTGTTGCCATCCTCCGACTAAACTACATAAAAACCTTGCAGCTTAACTCTAGAGAACAACCATATATGGCCACTAACAAGAAATCCAAGAAGAAACAGTCACAGCTGACTTTTACCTCAGCAGCAGCTGCCAGACGTACTGGGCCTGACCACACACTGAGAACCAGCCCAGCAGACAGTATGGAGACAGCACAGATTGCTACTAACTCTACCATGCAGACCCAAGCACAGGGAACAATTGAGCACTTAATACAATCTCTAAAATTCAACCTCACGCATCAAATGAGGTCGGATTTTGAGACTATCGTGGCACAACTGGCGCACCTACAGCAGACGGTAAACTCCCTGAGCGACACAGTAGAAAGCCACTTTGGCAGCTTGGAAGAAGCTGAAAATCGAATTAATGCACAAATGAGGCTTGCTCTAGAATGAACACAGCATTGCAAAGAGCCATACAGGAAATTGAGGAGTTAAAAGCAACCCTTGACAACCACAAAAATCAGGAGAGAAGATGCAATGTGCGAGTGGCTACCAGAGGGGACCAAGGGCTCGAATTTCGAATTGTGGAGCCTACATGAGAAAGTGGCTAAAAAACAATCTAGACCCACTTGACTCTGCTACGCTTGAGATCTAGAGAACGCATATGTCTCCAGGAAGAAGACCCAGCCCAGATGAGCATCCAAGGCCCATAATCACTAAAATACTGAGATACCAGGATCGCCAGTCGGTGCTAGACACAACCAGGAAGTGGGGACCTCTTATGATGTCTGGGAAGAAAATCATCATTTTCCCCCCCGATTACTTCCAAAAGCTGCAGGTGAAATGGCAGGCCTTTAACAGAGTAAAGAAGGCCCTACATGAGATAAAATGCCCCTTTGCAATGATTTACCCTGCCAGGCTGACTATTCGACCTCACAATCAAGAACAGAAGGCCTTCACCGACCCAGAATTGGCCTGGGCATTTGTTGAGCAGCTGAAAGCCTGTAGAGCATAAAACTAGGATCAACATGAAGAGAACCCATGAATAAAAGGTGCAAAAGGTACTGTAATTTATTTCAGTATGTGGGGGCAGCAGGAGAGGGAGTGGGGTCAATTTTCTCGACCCATAATGGAGTGAATCAGCCCACAGTGGCTGGGCCGAGTAGGCCCCTACTCCTTCCCGACCCCATGAGTGGCACCTTCTCATGTACCCAAGTGGGGATGCCTAATGGGTTTTCTGGACTATGTTGTTTTGTAGGGTTTGTTGGCACATCAGTTTTTTTCTTTCTTACAGGACTGAGATGCTGAATCTGAACTCTAAGTGCAAGGCTACAAAGAAACAGATTTTACGTATCATTTGGGTGGAGCGCCAGCTACACACTTTTTTTTTCTTTACCTTAATGGTTTAACATAAGGTGTTGCCCCAAATGTACATGTCTCTTCTAAGTACACCTGGTTTATGTTGTTTGTATACTTGAAAGTCTAATAAAGATTTAATGAAAAAAAAAACATAAGGTGTTGAGATTCTATCAACAGTAACCATAATCAAAATATTTACACGTTGAACATAATACCTTGATAGGAGGAGGGTAAAATGGCACTTTTACATGGCTCTGGGGATCCTGGTGAAAAACTGGGGGGGGGGCCAATAGGGGCCGGGGACCAGCTTCTCTGGCAATGTTGCCTTATGGTGGCTCGAGGTGAAGGGCCCTTCTAACATAACAGGGATGAATGAGCGTTGTATTGCACAAACTGAACATGCATACTGCGGCCGTGAGATCTCCTGGGGGGCCTCGCTCAGGGGGTTGAGAGAGCAGCAGTCGGGGCTGACAAAGGGGGGACCTGAGCTCAGCCCACAGGATCTATAGTGCGCTATATGGCCAGAGGTGCGGTCTCTGGCCTGGCCCCTGCACCCATTCCCAGTACTCAACAGAAAAGATACACATCAGTGGAGCTCCAGGCCAGAAAAATCTTAACGACTAAGGATGGTACATTAGGCTCATCCGTGAAGTGCAGTGGGAAATGGGTGGAAACCTTAAAGTGGGGTGGGGATGGGAGAGGGGAAGGAAAACCCTAGATGTGATTTATGAAGGGGACCCGAAAGTGGAAGGGATAGGGGGAATATGATGGGGAAGTTAAAGTTCCCTGTTTAGAAGAGTTAGAGTTTAAAGTTAGAAAAGTTAAGTTGGTTCTAGAAAGTAGAAGTGTTAAAAGGTTAAAACTTCGGCAGGGGGCGCTAATCCACAACATGTCAATGCATCAGCAGAAAGCTACTCAGAAGTCTTTTATTTGTTACTATGACCAAAAATGACTTGGAATGTTAGGGGATTGAAGTCTGCAATTAAAAAGAGAAAAATATGGAAATATATTGCTAGACAAAAGGGAACGTTCTGTTTCTTCCAGAAGTACATTTGACAAGTGAGCGGGCCAAGGAAATCGAAGGGGTCTGGGGAGGTAGGGTCTTGATTTCCCCTTTTACATCAAGGGCAAGAGGGGTGTCGATTTGGCCGAGATCAAGGCTACGAACAAGCATACACAATTTCACTGCTGATGCAATGGGCAGATATATTTATTTTTTTTTTATTGACCGAGTAAGTGCACTAGACAAATTCTGCCTATTTTCAGGTACAACCTCGGGGGAGGGGGATACAGATGAATGACAACTGACTTTGAGCCAGATTAAGCTGATGGTAGTATTTTAGTGACTGGGGGGAAATTTGGCCAGGGCACCAGGGAAATTTCCCCTGCTCTTTTCGAAAAAAAGTGCCATGGGATATTTAACATCCACCTGAACTACCACCAGAACAGCCAGATGGGACCTCGATTTAATGTCTCATCCGAAAGACGGCACCTCAGAAGTGCAGCATCCCTCTCATGCTGCACTGCAGTGTCAGTATTGGGACGAAAACCATGCTAGAAAACCACTGCCTGTAACTACCTCATACTTCCAAAACCACTGTCTGTAACTTCCTTATACTTCCACAACTTATGTAATCAAATGTTATATACTCTATTATACCCTGTGTTGTACTGTTATATATCCTGTATTGTACTGCAATCAAATGTTGTCTCCTCTATTACACCCTGTGATGTACTGTTATATATCCTGTATTGTACTGTTATCCTGGGTCGCCTCGAAAAAGGGACCTTCGGGGCTCAGTGGGCCTACCCAGTCACCAAAATTTAATAAATAAATAAACCCAAGTGTGGGGATAGAACCCACAACCTTCTGATCTCCTGGCCTCAGAGGTGAGTGTGCTACCTGCTGAGCCACTGACACTGACAGGTTTATATGTAATATATGTGTGTATATATAGGTATTATATGTGATGTGACCCTCAAGGAAACTAGGTACACACTGGTATCTCTAAACGGCCCAAATTTTGACAAGCCCGAGTTTTTCCATCATTTGGCGGTGACCCTGACCCCATTCCCAGACAATATCAACATAGGTGTGGACTTTAATACCCATTGGGAGGGGAGAAAGACCACTCAGGCCCGTAGACCAGGCCCCCATCCAGGAGCACAAGGGCCCTCAGGGCATTGGCTGAGGAGAGGGCTCTGACAGAGGTGTGGCAGTATTGCAACCTTAATAAGAGGGAATTTTCTTACTATTCGTTGGTACATAAAGTATACACCAGGTTAAACTATTTTTTTTGTCTCTCCTGCAATCCTCAGGAATGCAACAAATGCCAAGTATGGTCCAATTTGTATTTCTGACCACTCCCCTTTGATACTGACTTTTGGCACGGGGTCAGCCCAACCTCAAAGCAAACAGTGGAAATTGGACCCCACATTTATGTCTTCATTAGAATATAAAAAAATTCATTTCTGATAGTATTCAAGAATTTCTAGCTCTTGCAACAAAATATCTGACACATCGGCCTCAACCACATGGGAAACCCTAAAGGCCTACTTAAGAGGTGCAACCATTTCATATGCCTTGCACTATGCCAGGGAGGAAAGGAGAGCTGAGGAAACATTGGAAATGGAAATAGCCCTCCTAGAAAGGGAAATAATGGCCAGAAAAGCTCAAAATAAAGAGGGCGATTTAAAGAGGTTAAAGGGTACACTGCACCAAATGATAAATCACCAGACAGAAAGAGGCATCCTGAAATTGGGGACTGCAAACTACTCTGAAGGGGACAAAACCAGGAAGTGACTAGCCTGGAAGACAAAAAAAACAAGCGGCAGAAAGGGTTATACTGGAAACAGAAGAGAGAGAGGAGGGAAAAATACCTCAGACCCCTTGGTGCTTAACCAAACCATTAGGACCTTTTATGAGAACATCTCTTCTTCGGAGGCCCCAGACCACCTGAACCCAAAAGGTTTCTTGGAGAGGGACCCCTTGCCATCTCTAGACCATAAGAAGAGGGAGGAGCTAGACAGCCCCATTACTATGAGTGAACTTAATCAGGCTATTTGGTCTTCAAATACTGGCAGAGCCCTAGGCCCAGATGGTATACCCTTATAATTTTATAAAACCTAATGGGAAGACATTAAATACATCCTTTTAGCAATGACCGAGGAATCTCTGGAAAGAGGAATACTTCCTGCCTCACTACAGTTAGCCACTGTTATAGTCCTCCCCAAATCAAACAAAGGCCCTACAAAATGATAGTCATATCACCCTATTTCCCTATTAAATGCAGATTATAAGAGAATAGCCAAGGTTATTGCCACCACACTAAAGGGTATTCTACTGGAATTGAGTCATAGGGACCAGTGTAGCTTTATCGGAGGATGTCAAGCAAAACATAGTATTCACAGGATCTTAAACATAATACATGCTTGGTCAGGGGGAAAGACTTTAAACAGGGAGGGGCATTTTGGTGTTAGACACCGAAAAGGCATGGAGTTTGATAGGTTGGAGTGGGCCTTCATGTTTTCCACCCTGGGGCGATTCAAGCTGGGACCCAGACTGTGTTCTTGGATTCAAGCCTTGCACTCCTCCCCCAAGGCACAAATTCTAACTAATGAAAATCTCTCTGCCCCTTTCACCCTGACCACAGGGACTAGACATGGTTGTCCACTGTCACCTCTCTTATATGTTCTGACAATTGAAGTATTGGCCTCGGCCATAAGACACCACCCTGACATACAGGGCTATGGGGGGGGGGCCAGGTCATATCTTTATTTGCAGATGCTATTCTACTCTCTTAGAGATCCAGAGACTTCCATCCCTGCAATCACTGAGCTATTCAATATATATGGCCCTATATATCTGGACATAAAATCAACTGGTCAAAATGTGAATGGCTCCCTCTGGGCAGGGCTGCTCCACTGACCATCCAAGGCATATCCATCCAAACAGTAACCTCGCTGAAATACCTGGGAATCTTACTTCCCAGACAATTATCCAGTTTATATAAAATTAATTATACCCCACTAATAAAAAATATCCAGGCTGAATGAGATAGATGGAAGAACCTGCCCCTAACCTTGATAGGCTGAGTGAAACTAATCAAGATGTACATACTCCCTGAGTATCTATATCTTTTCCAGACTTTGCCAGTTTGGATCCCAAGATGCTGCTTTAAAACTATGAGAGGTGCCATCACCTCCCTCTTATGGAGGGGGAGAAGGCCAAAAATAAAGCAGGAAACCTTGTGGAAACCAGTGGGGAAGGGGGGCCTGGGTCTCCATAATCTATACCTCTACTATTTAGCAGCACAGCTGTCCTCCCTGGTGGACCTTCTCCCAGGCATCCCTGAAAAGAGATCTTGGCCACATTTGGAGCTATCCCCAGATGGTGGCCCCAGTCTTTCCCACACTTTGCAGCAGCATTAAACCAGAAGGTGGTCAAACATATAGTGAATCCTTTCACAAGAACCACAATGAGAGCCTGGTTGGCCACTCACCAGATGGTGGGAATACCAGGAGGATTCTCTCCGGAGGCATCAATTATGCGAGTACTTTGAGGAGCGGGAAGGGGGCCCCACAAATTAAGACAGAGCTTGTCACATGGAATAAGAGGGGTCTCCAATGTATCTCCCAACTGTTTGAGAGGGGTGAGATCCTCCCTTTTCGGGCCCTGTCCAAGAAATATGACTTGAGACCTTCTCACTTCTTCACTTACCTCTCTGTAAGGCAGAGATTGGTCGGGGCCTTGGAAGGGGGATTGGCTTGACCAACTGGGCAGACCCTCATTGGAAGAGGTGCTCTGGTCCTCCCGTAATCAAAAAAATGTAAAGCCTCTGACAGGAAGTTACAGATCACTGGTGGGTAGTCTGCCATGGGGCTGGAGGCACTAAAAGAGAAGTGGGACCGGGACTTGGGGGAGGATGCTCTAACATGGCCCTTAGCAGGATCATACATTGCTCAGTCAATAACAGACTGTGAGCCATACACTTCAATATCTTGCATAGAGCCTACTTCACTCCGGAGCTGGCCTATAAGATTGACCACACAATAGCGGACGCTTGTCCAAAATGCAAAAGCAACCCAGGCACCTTTCTACACATGGTGTGGCCATGCCCAAAGGTATTACATTTCTGGGGGTCAGTAATAGACCTAATGCAAAAAGTCTTTAAAATAAATCATACCGTAGGGTCAAGGTAAGCTCTGTTGGGTCTCCCGGGTGCCTCAAGGAGTAGGGAAGGGCTGGACCACCCGTTATGGCACCTAGCTATAGCCATAGGCAAACAGACCCTGTTCAGCCATTGGGGGCACAGATATGACCCTTATCACAGCAGAATGGGCTAGCAAACTGTTACACAGCATGAAGTTAGAGCACACACAGCACAAGGCCAATGGAAAGGAAGCACTATTTTGGAGTCTATGGGGCCCTTTGGAAACAGAGTGGGGGGGACCCTGGTTCCCCTCTATCTGACCCCTGAGGCTGAGAACAAATACAAAGGCCTCTTGCAGCTACAAGCCAAAAGGTAAAAGCCTGCAACCTTTAAACCATAGAAGTGTGAGGATATCAGGACCTCCTGGAGTTGATCCGGGGGGAGGCTGTATAGTTCTGATTTGCTTTGGGAGTAGAGGTTACGACTAACTAGGTATTTGAACATGGGGGCTATATTGTTGTAATGCTAAGTTTATACACAGACGAAAAAGGTGGACCGACAGTACCTGGCATTCCTGCAATGGAGAGGGCACTTTTTACCCAACTCAAAGTTGCTCATGTGAAGGAAGGACAATCTGAGTCAACTATGCACAAATGAAGAACAATATATAAGTTGTTGAAATATAAGTACATGAAGTGTCGTGGATGTGTATCACTGCCAAACTCTAAATAAAGTTAAAAAAAAAAGTGAAGTACTATAAATATAAAGCACTAGTAGTGCATTTCAATTGCCTCATCAACTCGCATATCATGTCATCATGTGCCTGTGGGTAATTTTTCAATGGATAAAATATTAAAGTAAACCAAGTGTCCCGACTACTGCTTAGTTGTACTGTCCAAATATTTGCTCACTGTCCCTACTATCATCCACTTCTCTTCACCCTACTGGAGGCACCGTGTTTAATTCGGTACAGTATAAAATGCTACTATATAATCTGTATAATTTGTAATGGTTCTGATTAATTCCCGGTATTACCTTGTCCACGTGCTTTTACATGTATGCCTTGTTCTATTGCCAATGTGTATGTTCTGTTTCCTGTGTCCCTTTCCCCCAGGACACATCTGGAATTGAGCATTAGTGCTCAGTGTGTCTTCCTGGTAAAACTTTTAAATAAATAAATAAATAAAACAGTCAATGTCAGCTCATCTGTGCAGGGAGACACTTCAAAAACTCTATAAGTCTCTTTATATTACAAAAACGTTTTGCCATCATAAAAATAATTATGTGGAAACAAAGAAAACATATGTAGATATATTTTCCTTATGCTTACATGTGCTGCCTATAAGAAAGAGTTACAGGGTAGCTCTTATTTGGACATATTAGACTACTTAATGGCAGCAACAGATACACATGTGTGCTAAATAAATTTAAACATAACACAATGTGACAAAAAAATGTCACAATTCATTTCAGCAGGTGGAACTATCAGAACTCATTTATGCAGGCGAACCGATAAGTCAATGCCATCATTGAGACCAGGTTCCTTCAAGGTTCCCAACGTGGACTTCCGGTGACGTCACCGGCTGGAATGGTGCCTTAGTTGATGAGCTCTCTGATCCCTCTAAAGGCAATCCGAACAAATCGGCTCTCATAGAATGGCATCTCCAGCCAAACAAAAGAGGAACAAGCCGGGAAAGCTTCTAGGTACTCCTATGCAAAAACTAAGGGAGATGATTCAGGCAGACATTGAAGATATCCCGGAGACGCGAGGCGCGTCCTCAGACCCACACCAGACCTCGCCCCAGCACGGCCTCCCACAAGAAGACATAGTTGAAATGATAAAACAGACGGCCCGCACGGTTGCAAAGATAGATAATACACTTACCAAGCTCCGATCAGATTTAAATCAGATCGACCACAAGGCAGAACAGCTAGAACTTGGGTTAACACAGACCATGGAGCAGACGGACAGACAGGACCGCCTGATGATGTACCTCCTGGCCAGGGAGCGAGAGATCAACCGTAGACTAGACGACCTTGAAGGGAGGAGCAGGAGACAAAATATTCGTATCTACGGGGTTCCGGAGGGCTTGGAGAAGAAAGATCCAGATAATATTGTCTTTATTCAAACCCTTTTACGAGGCTCGCTGAAGCTTCCAACAGAGCTGGACTTAGAAATAGACCGGGCGCACCGGTCGCTAGTACCCCGACCTAGAAATCCAGAGGCGAGGCCCCACTCGTTTATTGTCAGAATGGCTTCCTACAGAAGAAAGGAGGACATCCTAAGATGGGCCTGGCAGCAAAAAAACATCATGTATCAAGGCCATAAAATAGTCTATGACAACGATCACATGACTGATGTTCAGGAGGCGCGGAAGACTCTCTGGCCCATAATCAAGCAACTGAGGCTTAAAGGCATCAAAGCACAGATTTTACACCCAGCCAAAATTAAAGTGCTCACACAGCAAGGGAATAAAGTTTTTAAGGACCTTTTAGCAGCTTCTACACACCTTGAAAGTCTCGGCATTCATGCCCCTCCAATGACGAAGGAAAAGCTCGAAAAGGATCTGATAGCCTCAGCTTGGGCCATAGCCCAAAAAGGAACGACGAAGACGGGCTCCATGCAGCGCAACCCCCAGACAACACTACGGGCAGACATCGCACAGATGATCCGCAAGTATGGTGAACCGTCCTCAGTAAACAAAGCTGCGATGCATCTACAGTCCCCGGAACACCAAGCGGAAGAAGAATCATCCGAACATGAAGAGGCGTGACTGGAACAACCACACAGCCCTAGATGAACATTAACAATCGAAGGACAAATTGAACCTTTTCTTTTTCTTTCTCCTCTCCCCAGATGACCTGCACTGGGACTCCCAGTCCCTCGGGACTGAACTGTTTCTGTCTGAACGGTATCCAGCTGTGAGTAGGCACGGGTGAATGTTACCGGTCTCATATGTGGAAAACCTGGTTGTTGAGACGTTACATCTTCCTTTTACTCGGTCCCTAGTTTACCTGAATCCCCATGCACTTACTATACGCGGCCGGAGAGAGGTCTCGGGCTCACTGGGGGATCTGGGGGAGGGTCTCAAAGCGACTCGGCGCTGTTTCCCAGTTTGGGAGGCGACTTGTAGTTGGGGTCTGATATGGCACTGAAGTTTAAAGTAACTAGCTATAACGAGCTGAACATGGCTCACAGCACTGAAACCCCTGATACCCTTGAAGTCTACTTACTGCCAAGATGTACCCTTCCTGTCGCCTTGGCCCTAATGCCAAAGTCTGTTAGATTTGGGCCTCGCGAGGCTTTGTGCTGTATAAACCCACTCCATGTAGTTTGGACACGCTCCCTTACTTTTTCCTCGGCTTTCAGTCAAACGGCCTCGCGATCTGAGACGAAACAAATGGCTGTAGCACCTGTTGAGCTGCGTGAATCCATAACTTGGTCTCCGTGGCATAGGCTCCCTTACACGGACCGAAGTCCGAATCCTGAGCTCCCCTCCTAGATTGGGTGACTCCAGGGGCGCCTCGCAGCTCACATAACAGAGACCGCGCAGCAGTAGGGCGGAGGGAGTGAGAGGCCTATCCAACCTCGGAGGTACAGCCTGCTTCATATTGGGGAATTATTGTAGACTTAGGACAGCCTGCCTGGACAGCGGCGATTTGGTCCCCCAGGACTGGATTTGATTTAATGTCAAGCACGGTGTCGGCTTGTGGAGGGGCTAGTTCCCACTGGGGTCCCCACCACGTCCCCGTGCACAGCGACTCAAAGCATGTGCCAATGGGCTTAGACCTAAAATTTGTTTTGACATCTAGATAATTGAATGATGACCTTAGGCTAAGGGCAAGTTATTTAGTTCAAGAACTAGGTCTAGAGGATGGGGGGGGGGGAAGACACTGGATACTTGTTTCCTGGCTCTCTGGAGAATCATGGGCTCTGTATTTGGTATCCCATCAAGACCCTGGAATGCTGTCTCTGGCGAAGGAAGGACGAATGAGGAAGGGGGCTTTCTGCTCACAGGTGACCTGGCTACTAAGGGGGGGGAGAAATGGATCCCGGATACTCGGTTGAGGCCATATATAAATAAAGAAGGAAGGAGGGAGAGGGGGAAAGGGGAACAACCAAAGGAAAATGCCTGACCTGGTTGATTGTGGGTTGCATGCTCGTCCCACCTGCAGGTGTGAAGGGTTCTGATACCCTGGTGAGAACAAGGTCGACAATAAATGACACAGTTCCTTGCTGTGCTTGTGGGGGGGACGTGCGGAGCAACGAAGAGTATCTCCTGAACCGGAGTCTTTTAAAAATGGGGATTTCGGCGATCGCTGGGGGGAGATGGGAGGTCCAAAAGATGGAGGTTGGAAGGGTTATTATTTTGAATCACCGGGGAAACTGGAGAAGTCTGGGCACATCCAGACAAAGAGGTATTTTCCAAATCAGAGCACACTCGGACCCCTTAAATATGAGGGCCACGGTGAATTTGGGAGGCTTGGAATACGAAAGGTAGGACAGTTAATAGACGGGGTTGCTGGGGAAGTTAAAGAAGTCGGGTCTTATCCAGACCAAAAACAAACAAACAAAAAAAAACCCTTACTCCACTAACTGAGGGCGATTTAATAGTTCAAGGCCTATTTCCCCCTCCCCAGCCCGCATGGACTGGGGGGAGGGAGAAGGAAAGAAACACTAGGGGAAAGAGGGATTGGATGCTTGACATGAGGACAACCCAGAGAGGTGACCTGCAAGAGGTTAGCCACAATAAAGATCATGTGATGTGGCCAAAGGGGAACCTCACTGCACTACAGAGCTCCCCTACAGGTCCAGAAAGGACACTTCTTCCTCTGTTGAGTTTTTTCACTCAGCTACACCTTGGAAGTCCATCACAAATAGATAGAGACTCGTGGCTCAGGAGTTTGGTTGCCACGGGTGTTATTACACTCATGTTGCTTAAGGCTAGAAACTGGATTAGGCCAAAGCAAAAATTTAAATGGTTAAAGCATTTCATGTTAAAGTTAAAAGAAAAGTTGTCTTGTTATGAGTTTTTTAGGTTTAGAATAAGGCAAGGTACATACAATGTTCTAAATTATCTCACTATAAGTACAGTGTCTCAGTGGTCAGTATTTAAGTTTCAGGAAAATCGTAGTGATGAGTAATCACTGCACAAGGATAGTCTCCTTCAACTTAAACGGTTGCTCAAGTCCTATTAAGAGGAAGAGATTGCAGAGATACCTGGGGACCCAGAGATGTGAAGTGGCCTTCCTGCAAGAGACTCACCTTACCCCTCTGGAGGCACAGAAATTAAAGTGCCCAGCTTTCCCCCATGTGTTTCACTCTTCCTTGTCGAGTGGGAGAAAAAGGGGGGTGGCTGTCCTTCTCTCAGCTAAATTCCCTCTACAGGTGAGGGAGGTGATTCGAGATCCGGCAGTGAGGTTCATTCTAATAATAGGAACACTGCAAGAACAGGTAGTCACTCTGATCAATGTATATGTCCCACCGGGTTCCCCGATCTCCTCTTACTCTGCTCTTTTACAACTTGTTGCGGAGAAGGCAGAGGGCATAGCAGTTATGGGAGGGGACTGGAACATAATCCTCAATAGAGGGATGGACACCACATCTCAAATTCCCAGACCCGAAATAAGTAAGGCTAAAGCTTTCACGATGCTCACCCGGCAACTAGGGTTGTTGGATGTATGGAGAGAGACGTATCTGGCTTCTAGGGAGTTCACATGTTACTCCTCGAGGTTTCGTATATACTCGAGGTTGGATATGTTCTTCGCTTTTATAAGAGACCTTCCCCTCTTTTCTTCGATGTGGGTGGGAACATCAGTTCTGTCGGACCACTCCCCGCTGTTTGTGGAGATAAACCTGGGTCTCCCCAGGAAAAAAACTCTGTAGAGGCAGAACACCTCTCTCCTCCAAAATAAAGAAATAGTGGAGGAGCTCAAACAGTTCCTCAAAAAATCGTTAGAGGAAAACAACACACCAGGGATGTCTCCACAGATATTGTGGGACTCTTTGAAGGCGATGGTCCGAGGCAAACTAATACAGATAGCCACTCATAAAAAAAGGATTACGGCTCAAAGGCAGAAAGAGCTAACTTCTCAAATTCAGGAATGGGAAAGGCATCAGAAAATTAAATGGGACCCGGATAGGGAGGAAAAAATTAAGGAAAACAGGCAACACCTCCAAAAAATACAAAACTCTGAAGTAGAAAAAGCCCAGTTTTATCTGAAGCAAAAATATTACGAGGGAGGCCCTAGGGGAACAAAGATTTTAGCCTTTAGACTCAGGCAAAACATAGCAAAGGCGACCATCACTAAAATAAAATCTAAAGATAACAACAAAGAGACTACTCAAGCCACACAAATAATGAAGGCCTTTAGGGCCTACTATATCAAACTATATTCGTCTCAAGAGATGACCTCCCCCCAAGAGAAAAAGAGATATTTAGAGACTGTCCCTCTCCCTCCTCTCCCCTCACAGGATTCGAAAGTACTCATCAGTCCAATTACTGCCTCAGAACTAAAACATACAATAAAAAATTTAAAAACAGCTAAATGCCCTGGCCCTGATGGATTCGGTGTGGAATTTTACAAAACCTTTGAGGGTGAGATTTCCCCTATCCTGTCAGAGGTATTTGCGGCGGTATGGACAGGAGAAGAACCGATCTCCCCCTCATGGCAATATGCCACGATCTCAGTGATCCATAAAGAGTGTAAAGATCCGGCATATTGTGAATCTTACCACCCTATATCCCTACTAAACACTGATTACAAAATATTTACAGCAATAATTGCATCGAGGTTAAATCTTATACTGCCTAAACTAATACACGTGGACCAAACAGGCTTTGTCCTGGGCCATCAAGCTCCAGACAGCGTCAGGGCGGCGATAAACTTAATAGACGCTATCCAAAGATCAAAAACATCAGCGTGCCTCATGAGCTTGGACGCTGAAAAAGCTTTTGATAAAGTTTCTTGGAGCTTTCTATTTGCTATTTTAGAACATAGAGGCTTCCCCCTCCCATTTATAAATGTCGTCCGTGCGATTTACTATAAACCACAGGCTTATGTTAGGGTGAACGGAGGCATCTCAGATAGGTTTGATCTAGAAAGAGGCACTCATCAAGGGTGCCCGCTATCGCCACTGCTGTTCGCCCTCTACATAGAGCCACTGGCGGAGGCAGTGAGGAGGACGGAGGAGGTATCGGGGGTGCATGTGGGTGACCTTCAGAAGAAAATCTCTCTGTATGCAGATGATGTCCTCCTTAGCCTCACACAACCCAACCGATCCATAAAAAAGGTCTGGACAATACTGTAAGAATTGCAGCCATGCAGGCTACTCTCTTAATAAAACAAAACGGAGGTTCTCACCTTCAACTACAAACCTAATCCGGAGATCTCCATCCTCTTCCGCTAAATTGGAAGGCCAAAAAGTTGAAATATCTTGGGACTTACATCACGAAACAGTTTTCCCAGCTGTTCGAGGCGAATTACCCTCCCTTAATAACTACCCTGCAGAAAGATTTTGAGCGCTGGTCATTGCTAAATTTTCCAATGTACTCTAAGATACAAACCCTGTGGATGAACGTACTCCCAAAATTTCTGTACTTATTTCAGTGTATACCCTTCTTCATATGCAAAGTGACCTTTCAGACATGGAATAGAATGATAACTAAATTTTTGTGGAACTCCAAAAAACCCAGGATTAATTTAAGGATACTTCAAACGCATGTGGGGGAGGGGGCAGTCCCTTCCGGACCTCGAAGACTACTTCTTGGCAGCCCAATTAAAAAACGCCATGATCTGGTCCAACCCCACTGCTTCCACGGGATGGAAATTCATGGAGAGGGAGGGAGGGAAGTAGAAGGCTCACAATCCTTGGACCACGCCTCTTAACACACAGTCTAAATAAGGATCCTCCTCACAACTGACCTCGGTTAGGGATACAACTAGAGCACTTCATAGAATCTGGCAAAAGTTTAAGCTCAGAAACTCCCTATGGCCACTGAGGAGACTATCTCAGGACCCAGATTTTACCCCAGGACAGCTGGATAAAATGTTCCTAACCTGGGATACACAGGGCCTTAAGTTCCTCTCCCAATACTGTCAGGGAGAAACTTTGTTAGACTTTGCCTCCCTTAAAAGCAAATATAATTTGCAGAACTCAGACCATTTTAGATATTTACAAGCTAGAAATTATGTACTTACACTAAAGAAAAAAGACGCGGACCCAGACAGGGCACTGCACCTAATAGAGGCCATACAGAAGGGAATAACTGCAACCAATCAGAAAGGAATGATCTCCCAACTCTATAAAGCCTTGTCGACATTAAAGGAAGACCCGTTAACCAAAATTAAGACTAAGTGGACACAAGAAACCACACAGAGGCTGGGTGAGTCTGAATGGGAGAGAATATTCTCCCTTGCTAATCGGACAACTCAATCACCATACTGGCAAGAATTCTCATAAAGAGTGAAGGTCCGCTATTTCCTCACTCCCCAAATACTAAGCAAAAGAAATCCTGATGTATCTGCCCGGTGTTGGAGGGGATGTGCTCAACTGGAAGCAGACCATTTACATATTTTTTGGACCTGTGAGGCACTACTGAATTACTGGGGGACATTACGGGGGCAATTTCAGAGCTATTTACAGTACAGAGTAGGCTGGAGTGGCCAGAAATGATCTTGGGTCTGCCACCCAAAGAGGTACGAGGTTCTGACTCACTGTACCTGTGGTCCATCCTGACAACGGCTGCACACAAAGCCATCACGAAGAAATGGCTCTCTCCCAGCCCCCCCACTACAGGGGAATGGATAACAATAGTGAACACTATAGCAGACTTGGAGGAACTCACATATAAAATTAATAACAGAACCTCGATACACCTAAGGAGGTGAACTAGATGGGAGTTGTGGCGAGCCGCAAGGTAGGGAAGAAATAACTAATCATTACATAATTAATGGCGAAATGAGTCAGTCAGAGGGAGAGCCGGGAGATGGATGGGGAACCTGGTTGGGATGGGGGAGAGGGGATTGGGGCCCAGTTTGATGTTTGAGGGAGACTCATAGGCTAGCAGAAACAGCTTGAGGAGGGCTGAAGCTCTCCTTATGTAAGACTATATTAGCTTAACGAATATATGTAATCTGATTGAACTGAGACTTACTGTACAAGTGATAACTACAAAATGTATTGGGATAAATATTATGGCTGAAATGCTAATTAATTTGATTGTGAGAATGTACCTAAATATTGTCAATAAACTTGAATTTAAAAAAAAAAAAAAAAGGTTCCCAACGTGAAAATCCAAAAGGATTCTTTTTCAGATAGGATCGCTTCAACATCCCCACTCCTTGGGCCTATGAAGGTGAGATCTATCCCACAAAATGTCACACTATGGGCAGACCCATCTCTAACCTGTAAAATATGTATGCTCAGTGCACTCTTAGCATCACCTAGTTGCATTGAACTAAGGTGCTCCCCCACTCTAGTTTTAATGGGTGGCTCGTCTTGCCCACAGAAAGATAGTACAGGGTTTGCATCACAAGTCCTACGAGGACAGGCTGAAGGACTTGAATATGTACTCCCTGGAGGAGAGGAGGGAGAAGGGGGATATGATGGGGACATACAAGTACCTCATGGGGAGGAACAAGGTGCAGGAAAATACTATTTTTCAGAGGAAGAGATGTTCCAGGACTAGGAGTCATGAGATGAAATTGGAGGAAGGCGGTTCAGAGGTAATGCGAGGAAGTATTTCTTCACAGAAAGGGTGGTGGACACGTGAAACGCCCCGCCAGAGGTGGTGGTGGGGGCTGAAACGATTACAGGATTCAAGAATGCATGGGATAGTATAGGGGGATCCTAGCAGTTGGGGGAAGGGGACAATCCAGTTCAAGAGAAGCCTGAACAGGCAAAATGACACGTGCGATTGGGCAGACTGGGTGGGCCAAACAACCTTATCTGCCATCAGTATCTATGTATCTATGTAACAAAGCACAGGAACAAGTGGTCAGATATGCTACATTGCATGTGCTACAATTAATAAAGTGTCTAATCTGAAATGGACCTTTGCTGTTTCTTGTCGAAAAATACATTGTTTTTTAAATTACTTTGCAATGAGTACACCTCCCACACTGAAAACTACCTTTTGGTTGTTCAGGTAACCACATCAATGTCTTTGTTTTAGTCACTGGGAAGTAACTGTGTACTGGGGTATCTCTTATGTTTTTTCCCCTTTTGTATACTATCTTTGGGGTTTCCTGTGCAATTTTTACTAATGCTGACTCTGTAGAAAGCATGTGCCAGTATTTTGTAAGAGTGTCCCTAAGTTGGCCACTATCTGCTCCATATTTTGTAATAAACAACATTTTGCCCGGGTGGGTCTTTGGTTCTGCTTTTGTACTCCAAATGTTCCCTTCTAGGTATGTCATTTACCTGAGATTGCACCTGTTCAAGTTGCTGACGACTATATCCCCTATCCAAGAATCTGTTACAATGTTCTTGACCATACTTGTCTCAGGGTCAGTGCAATTGCACTTTATATGCATAAACTGGTACTTTGGTATGCTACTGATGGTGCGGTGGGGGTGACAGCTGCTAGAAGGCTATTCCTATTGGTTGGATTCTCATAAAGATCTGTAGGGATGGTGCCATCATGATTTTTAATGACACTCAGATCTAAAAAATGAACTCTCTCGTATGAATAATGGTCCGCGAACCTCAAATTATTGCTAGATTTCTCTAAATCATCCACAAACTCATGCAGCTGTACTGTGTCACCCCGCCACACCATCAGCACATTGTCAATGTACCTGCACCATAGAGCAATGTACTCATAGAATGGGTTACAGGCATCATCATAAATAGCAGTCTGTTCCCACAGACCCAAGTACAAATTGGTGTATGTTGGGGCGAACTTTGCCTCCATCACCGTCCCTTTCATGTGTAAGAAGTACTGGCCCTGGGACAGAAAGCTATTTTTCTTTAGAACAAAATCAGAAAGGTCACACAGGAGGTCAGTGAATGTAGGGTCATAGTCAGTAGCATGTTCCAACGGCATACGGATAATTGGTCACGGTAAAATTTGCCGCAGACAGCAGGTTGCGGTCAATTCTGCGATATTGAATTTGTCGCAAGTCAAATTGAGCACAGGCATAATGTAGACACCGCCGCGATTTACCGGCAACATTATCAACCCAATGTACAATGCACATTGCAGGTTCCTGTAACTACTGAGACCTTCCCTCACTGAACTCATTGTTTTCTGTGCCAAACTAGCTCATGAGAGAATCAAAACTTGCAAAAGGTGCCTCAATCCCAGACACAGGGACTCAATCCCAGACACAGTGGGGTGTCTTGGAGGGTCAGTGAAGGATTTATGTGTCTTAGGCAGGATGTAAGTGGTCTGCCTGATCAGATGCTCTGCAGTTAAATAATCAAGGACATTGCTAGATATCACGCCATTCTGGAAAGCAGAATTAAGATGTACATTGATCTCTTCCTTAAGATCCAAAGTGAGATCCCCTTGGAGCCCTGCATAAAAATCAGTATTCACAAGCTGCCTGAAAACCTCACTTGTATATTGGTCAACACCCATAATAAATACTGAACCCCCTTTCTCAGCAGGTTTCACAACAATTTGTGGATTATCATGCAGATCGTGTAATGCATCTCTCATTTTGTGTGAAGTTAAAATATTTCAGGTCTTGCAGACTGCACATTTTGCACTTATCACAATTAGGCAATGTTCTATGGGATCAGATCAGTTTAAGTACCTGTACATTTAAGATGTGCATTTAAATTGATTGGGTGCACCAGTTATGGGACACTTCCTGAGGATGCTTCAGCAAAACTGGTAGAAGTTTTGGGTCCTGCTGGTTGTCTCCCGGTTTGTGCTTAGGCACGGTGAGTTCAGCACTTGCACAGCATTTTGAATAAACTGCTTATTTACACATGCATGTTTATGTATGGCTTTATGTGGGGCAGGTGGTACTGGATGCCTGAGAATTGTGAGTTACAGTATATGTTCCTGTAGTACACCTGGCCATGGGGCAGCTTTTTCTAAGATTTCCTTAATGATGGCAGATGCCATGAGTTCAGGTTTGGGTGCCCATCTGGGTCCCTTCTGGACTCAGGGCCAATGGTCCTCCTTGGATATGATTCTGCACAGCAACACTCTGCACATGAGGGCTGTCCTGCTTAGCCTATAAACCTTTACCACCATCTTTCTGGGGCATCAGCTGTTGTTCTGTACAAACAACATTTTTGTGATGTACTATATCGACTGTCAGGGTGGAGTCCACTCATATCCTCTCTGCAGAGAGGCAATGACAGTCTGGCCATGAAACATGATATGTTCCTCTCAGCTATCTTTCTGCCCGACACCCTCAGTGCCCTTGCAGATTATCTCAGTCCTGGGCACTCTGTCACAAATGAGACTCCTGGACTTCATTGTGGATGACCTCTGTATAAAGTGGGGTTGCCCAGACAGAGACATCTTTGCATCTTCATACAATAAAACTGCAGTTAGTCTGACCTCAGTGGTAGGGAAAATGATGGAATCACTTCTGAAGGAAATAATTTTTGAGTACCTAGAGGCCAGTGGGGCACAGGACCCAAGGCAGCATGGATTCACAGAGGGAAGATCGTGTCAGATGAATCTAATAGATTTCTTTGAGTGGGTGACCAAAGTAGTAGACCAGGGAGGGGCCGTGGACATGGGCTACTGAGATTTTAGCAAGGCATTTGATACAGTCCCACACAAAAGATTAATATACAAGTTAGCCAGCCTTGGAGTGGGTCCCAAGGTGGTAGCCTGGATAAAAAATTGGCTGAACAACAGAACACAAAGGGCAGTAGTACACGGAGATCAGTGAGGAAAGGAGGGTTACTAGTGGGGTACCACAGGGTTTAATACTGGGACCGGTCCTTTTTAATATCTTTATAAGTGACATTGCAGAGGAACTGGAAGGAAAAGTATGTCTCTTTGCAGATGAAACAAAGATCTGCAACAGGGTTGATACACAAGATGGAGTGGAAAGGATGAGAAGGGACTTGGCAAGGTTGGAGGAATGGTCAAATGTATGGCAGCTTAGATTCAATGCAAAGAAATGCAAGGTAATGCACCTGGGAAACAAAAACCCAGGGGAAGAGTACACAATGGGGGGGTGAGATACTGACAACAACAAAAATGGAAAGGGACCTGGGGGTAATTATATCAGATGACCTAAAGGTGGGCAAGCAATGTGAGAAGGTAGTAAGGAAGGCTTGAAGATCAGCTGTTATGGTAAGTAACTATTCTCTCTCAACGTTTCAGCTTGTTCACACTGGGAAACAGCAAGGAGTCAAGCTTGACTGATACTAGCTCATATGTAAAAGCCTATCTAGAAAGGAATTTCTGTTCTGGTAAAGCTTTGTCAGCTTTCCTAGTACAAGAACTGACATACCCATTATGCCTTGTGCTGGGTTTGAGACTTTAGGACATTAGGGTTGCCAACATTGTATTTCAAAAATAAAAGACAGTTTTCTTAGACAGCCCCCACCCCCACCCCACCACCATCATCATAGGCTGAGATCGCAAAGCGGAAAAGTACTAATGTTTTGGGGGTATGGCAAACTAAACTAAACTTGGCAACCCTACTGTTACGCTCTTCCTAGCTTTAACAATTTGTTTGCTATAAGTCAAGTATTACTAACCTTTAAAGCTCAAGTTTGCAGCATTCAACAGGAAAGCTCCAGTCCTGCTCCCTGTAGTCCAGTGACCTACAGCTGTGCCATGCAACTGCAAATAAATCAGCAGAGAATGACAACCGAAGCAGTAGTGGTGTACCATTTTTCTCACATATGGGGAGCTGAACCCCTCACTTTTGAGAGCAGCAGCTCCACTGAACCCAGCCTTACCTTTGACATAAGGGAGGTGCAATGAGGGAAGCTATGGTCCTCAAGAGAGGGGAGCTAGAGAAATAGAGGGAGAAGTGATGGGTGTGAGGGAGGGCAGTCCAGGGTAAAGAGGCTGAAGGAATGTTACAGGGAATGTTGTTTGGCATGGTGGATTTGACAGCTATATCCCACATGGAAGTGATAAGTGGCTGAAGAGCATGTCAACTAGGGCTCTCTCCCACTTAAAATGAGATATTATTTGCCTCCCTGTTAGGGTGTCCACTGGAAGGAAATGGTATTCTTTCTTTGTTAATTGTGAGTTTGTTGTTCCCTTTTCTCACAGTGTGGTAGATACATCTGCTAGTGAACTGATGACCCCAACCCCATGAAAATGTTTATTGAGAGAGCTTGTAGGTGCTTGGTCTAGTTTGCAGCATTATAAACAACCTTACCGCCTGCCGCACAGGCTTGCCTGAAGAAGGCTGTAGTGTAATTAAAAGGTTTTGAAAACATTCAGCCTTGGAGAAACGGAATTGTTTGGAGAAAGCACAGAAACCAAACTGTAGAGCTGTGAGGTATAAGCCAGCAGTGCAGCACTGCTATCTAGTGGCCAGAGGCATGTGGTTCCCTTGTGATAGGCACCTCAGATTTAAAAGCATGAATGAGTTCAGCTGGCAGACAGAAAATGCAAGTATAATGGGACACGAGAGCCTTTAACAATGGGACTGCTATAGTATTTGGAGACATGGAAAGGGAAAGGATGACATTCTTTATCAATGACCACTTACATTTTCTATTAAAGACTTGGTAAGTGATAACCATGCAGCACTAACAGTGTGTCTTTTGGTGAAAGCAATCTCAGACATTTACAGTACTTCTCTCTTGGATAACTTTGGTGCTAAATACTGGATAGGGGTTGCATTATCTGCACCATAGCTTTAAAAGGGACAAGTACAAACAGAGAAGGAAAAAAAACCCTCTGGAACTTTAACATAAATTGATTTGAGATAACAGGAAAGAAGATAAAATGGCTCCATTTTGTTTGGTTTTGTTAACCATGTTTAGTTCAAGTTTATTGGAAATCTCCATTGAGCAAGCTCATTCACAAAGAGGTCCTAGATCATATAAACAGTCAGGAGATTTAACACGCAATACCTGTTTTTAGGCATGGTTGGGAGAGCACTGAACATAATACAAGAGACATATACAGGATTATGACATTCCAGCTGAACATAATCTCAAATAAATGCTAAAATCTCCTGGCAGATGAAATGTGAAAACAGGAAACAATACACTATTGGACTGGAGCTTAACCAACAGAGAGGATAATAATACAGTTGATGTTATCAGAATCTATTAGCGATTACTGTCCTTTTTTTGTATGTGAAAAATTGGATTAGAGGGATAATTAAAAGGTCTTATGTACCATTTCATGTTTTTCCCCACTGATATTCAAAGAACTGAATGACTTTTTATTTTTGCTCATGCATGCACAAAGCAAACATACTGTTATAATAACAGGTTTCAGAGGTGTGTCACTCTCTGGCCCAATGCAGCTCATGCTGCAGGCAGCTCAACAGTGACAGCCCAAAGATTAATGAGGCTAATCATGAAAGTGTTCTCTGCTTGTGGAGTGGAAATGTCTTGTAGTTGAAAGGAGTGAGCCAATCCTACCACAGAGAGGCTCGATCCTTTCATTTGCATGACACTGCCCACCAAGCAGCTGAGTGGCATCACAATCAGGTCTGAGCCCTCCTCCCCCATTGCTATGAGGAAAGGAGTCATGCAAAAGCAACTCCCTCCCACTGTCAAGTATCCTGTCCACCTCCTGATCCTTCTTTGTGCCCAGTTCACAAAAATAAAACACCCTCCCACTAACAAGTATTCTGCCCCCTCCCAAACCTTTCCTTGGTGACCCATCCTTAAAAAAAAAGACACCCTCCCACTACCAAATATCCTGCCCACCTCCCGATCCTTTGTCCTTGAAAATAAAATACCCTCTCACTGCCCAGTATCCCAACCTCCTCCAATCTTTTTCAGTGCCCCATCAATAAAAATAAAATATCCTTCCACTGCCAAGTATCCCACCTACCTCCCTATCTTTTCCCATGCCTTGTAAGTGAAAAGAAACACCCTCCCACTGCCATGTATCCTGTCCACCTCCCAATCTTTCACTGTGCTGTCTTTAAACCTGTAGAAGAAGAAAACAGTCCAGAGACGACTTCTGCTCATCACACCCCCACTCCAACCCTCCCTCTGAGCACCCCCACCCCACCTCGCCACCACATACTTACCTAGTCTGTCCAGCACTACTCCTTCTCAAATGCAGATGCCATGTAAAAGTAATGGCACCATTCAATGGCGGGTCAGTGCACCTAACATGGGCTGGCTTGACCCAATACACAAAATAGTATAACTCCACAAGTTAAAAGTGCAACTCAGAAACATAAATTAATCAAAAAACAAATGAAATGCAGCCAGCCCGGTGTCAGTGAGGGTTGAGGCACTGGATGCCGCACCTCATGCCATGCCGGTGACCTGTGTTCGGGAACGAGCATGGGCCACTGGGGGTTGGCAGGGAAGGGGGAGATCAAGCATATGGAGGATAGCTCTCCTCTCCTACAATAGGAAGGGAGGGAGGACTGGTGCTCCTGCCGAACAACTGCCCCCAGGTGGAGGCCTGATGGCAGTGTGGGACTGTGGGTGCCATGGAAGGGAGGGTGCTGTGGGACTTTCACAGACGTGTGCATGCCTCCACATGCGCACTTCCTGTGTGTGCACCCCAGCAATGGGGAAGGGAAAAAATGGAGGGAAAACACCCCCAGCTGCAGATGACAACTGACCCCTCACAGCCTCTGCACCCGACAGGCTTTGGGTAAGTCCCAGTGAAATCAGGGTGACAGGGCTGGGGGGGGGTAAGTTAGAAGGGAGCAGCTGGAGGCAGAGAAGAAGGTACTTATATAAATAAAACAAATGAAAAGCACAGATTAATGCAAATAAAATGTACTGCTAGCAGAAAGTGCTATGTGCCCCATAGGGCTACTGTTCCAAATCATGCAAATTTGTGCAGTGCTCTCAAAAAAATCAGACTGTGTTCTTAAACAATACCTCTTACCAAGCTGTCTGCTCGCTCTGCCCAGTGCTTTGATCTCCGATCTTTCTCAGGGAGTTTAAAGTTTCATATGCAGTAATCTGTTTTTTTGTTCATTTGTTTTTTCATTAATATATGCCTCTGAGTTGCAGCTTTAATTTATATCCTTTTTGAATGTCCTGCATCTTCTAAGCTCCACTGGGAAGGGACTGAAAGTAAGGTATGCGCGTTAATAACTTTTAAATGCGTTTTGAACTTTTGCTCCTAACTGTGCAATTTCCTAATATTTTACCCCAGATTTTCAACATGGCCTTTTCTAACTCCACCTCATGAACAAGACAGGTGTAATTTTTCAAATATCCTCCAAAACATGTTTTCACAGTCACTGTGTGGAATCACCTTTCAGATGGGATTCAAAAAAGTTCCACCTGTCTTGGTCATAAGGTGGGATAATAAAAAAATTCTTGAAAATCTTGGAACAAAATTTTAAAAAATTCCAAAGTTATGAAACAATGCTGAAATTCTTCAATGATTCTTCAGAACTTTGCTATTTTTCAAGATTCTGCCCACAAATTTTCAACATTGATTTTGTTCGCCCCCACCTCATTAACAAGATGGGTATAGTTTTCAAACTGCCTCTGAAACACATTTTTGCAGTCACTATGTGAATTTACCTTTCAGACAGGATTTAAAAAATCCACTTTTCTTGATCATAAGGTGGGGTCGTAATAAGACTATACTAAAAATGTAGGGTTGAAATCTCAAAAAATGATAAAGTTATAAAGAAACTTCAAAATTATTCAATGTTTACTTCTAACTTTGCTGTTTTAGTAGATTGTAACCCCACATTTTCAACATAGCCATTTTTGTACCCTACGTCATGAAAATGGCGTGTCATTTTTCAAATCCTGCATGAAATGTCTTTCCACACTTGTGCTACAAAATGACATTTTGGGCTGGATTTCATAAATAAGACCTGTCATGTTAATAAAGTGGTATAATAAAGACTATGTCAAACATTTGACTCAAAACTGAAAAACAAAACTATGAACGAAAATTAACATTTTTCACTGTTTACTCATAACTTTGCAATGTTTTTACTTTGTAACCCACATGTTCATCATACTCATATTTAATGAATATGGCAGGGGTCCAATATTTAAAACTGGGCAAAGTGAAGTGCAAATATTTACACTGCGCTTTGCGGTTGCCGAGGTGTCCAAAAGTGCTATATTTAATGGAATAGCGCACCAGCCATTATGACCCAGTTAGTGCTGGGCAGACATGGCTCCCGAAATAGGGTGTCAAAATGACTTGTGCCCATGCAAAATTTAATATATTCAAATTGATCCATGCAAATTAGCTCATTGGGCATGCAAGGCACTGAGTGGCCATTTGCATGCCCATTATGGGCTCATTTGCAAGGGTGGCCTGACAATGTAACATGGCGCCACCCCCCCCACTTGCCCGGTCCCAGAGAGCTATCCCTGATGCTAGTGATCATGCTCCCCTCATCGATTGCCAGCCCGCTGTTTAGAAAACCTCTCTCCCTGGTGTCTAGTGGTCCCCCTCTGTCAATTGCTGGCCCAATGTAAGTAAAAGATTTCCCTGGTGTCTAGTGTCCCCTCTAACGGATTGCTGGCCTGATGCAAGTAAAAGGTTTCCCTAGTGTCTAGCGGTCCCTCCCTGCCGATCGTTGGCCTGATGCATGTAAAAAGGTTTCCCTGGGGTCTAGTGGCCCCCCCCTGTCAATCGCTGGCCCAATGCATATACAAAGGTTTCCCTGATGTTTAGTGGTCCCCTGCCAATTGTTGGCCCGATGCAAGAAATAAGGCTTCCCTGGTGTGTAGTGATCCTCCTCCGCTGATTGCCTGCCCAATGTAAGTAAAAGGTTTCCCTGGTGTCTAGTGGTGCCCCCACCCTCCACTGATTACTAGCCCGATGTAAGTAAAAGGTTTCCCTTGTATCTAGTGGTCCCCCCCCCCACTGATAGCCAGCCCAATGCATGTACAAAAGGTTTCCCTGGTGTCTAGTGGTCCCCCTGCCAATCACCAGCCCAATGTTAAAGTAAATCATTCCCTGGTGTCCAGTGGTCCAACTCCCCCACCTGCACCCATGCCTGATGCGTGAGCAGGTAGTCCCTGGCATCCAGTGGTCCCTCCCCCGACCAGATCATCTGCCCAACACACAGACACCATGTCTCAGTGTCTGGTGTATACCTACCCCATTCCAATCCCCTATATATAACAGATAACCCATTCCCTGGTGTCTAGCAGACCCCCCATCCCCAATCCACTGTAGGTTTTGTAACTCCATACCCTGGTGTCTAGTGGACCCCCATCCCAGCAGGTAGTGCTCCACCACTCTGCTTCTTCTTCATCCTGACCCTGAGCCAGTAACTGGCACAGCCCTCTCCTCTCCACCACAGCCAGCTGCCAACTGCAGTGTCAATGAGCGCATACTGTAAGTCGGGTTTCATTCGGCGGTATGTGCGCTGCACAAGGGTACCGAGCAAAATGACCTTGCACCATACACATACTCTAAATATTGGACTGCACCAATATTAGGGTCCCTGCCCTTTCATTTACATTGTGCCCCCCCCCCCGAATATTGCCAGGTTGCAAACCCTTTCTGCCCACGCTAACCAGGCTTTCAATTTTGCACATCTATGCAAAACCCAGTTTGCATGGGCAAACTCGGGTTTGGCCCGGACAATCTTTTGAATAGTGGGCCCCAGGTGTCATTATCAAATCCCCCTCCAAAACCTGTCTCTGCAGTTGTTACACAGAGCAATGTTTTGGATCACATTTTATAAATGATATGTCATGTTCACATGCTGGGGCAAAATAAAACAAATATTCTGAAAATTCAAGGTCACAATCTAAGAAAATGACAGCATTATGTGTGATCCTCTATTTCCCAATCATGACAATTTCACTATTATAACTTGTGTTATTAATTTATCACCTCTGCACTATCAATGCCAAACACCATACATGCAACCAAACATTTGGCATTGACAAATGCTTGTTATTTATTGAATGCCAACCATTGAGTGGGCCCTAAGTTAAGCTTTTTGTAGTGTCCAAGCTCCATCTAAAGAACTAGTGTCACGGTTAAACAAGTCAGGCTGATGGGCACTTGCCATACCCATTAGCCAAACTGCATGGTCCTGCTTTTACACATTGGGCTTGATTTTCAAAGTGTGGTGCAGGGCTTGGGCCAAGCCTTGTGCCACAATGCTTAGGTTCTGGCAGTATGCCAAGCCCCTTTGCTGCAACTGTGCCCAATTCTCAAATCTCAGGTGCAATTGTGATATTTTACGTTGTACAACAGCTTGTGTTAAATAGCTGGTGCAAGCTCCATAAAAACAGTCCCTGGGAATGCTGCAAGCAAGACCAGAAAAAGTTGGTCTAACTTGCGGCACTGGTCACATGGGTTGAAACTCCCGATCACCAGCTAGGTATTTGCCACAAGCCCTGTGTGCCATACCTTTAGTGCATCTAGGGCTTGCTGCAATCTGGGGCTTTGAAAATTGAGCCCATTTTTACAATGTATTTACCCAGTGTTGCACCTGGGTTATGCCCCCTATCATCCCACATACACCTTTCACTGTATTCCTGGTCTATTATACTGTGATACTGCTATTTTGCAATAACATGTAGATTTAGGCACCCATCATATAAGCATGAGTGCCAGGAATGTGCTTTGCTGCTAATGTATGCTAATGTTTACATCCTTTATAGGATTAGATCATGCATGATTATTATACCTCATTATAATACATTATGTTTGTCTTTTACATATATTCCATATATAATCTACCTAATTACTGATATGACTCTAAGGGATCATCAGTGATTACTTTATATACTACATATATATTCTCATATAATCATAAGTAGTAGTGGCCAGTCAGCACTTCTGTTTGTCTAAGCAAGCTGACAGAGAGGAAAACCTTTGTTATGCCTTATACATAGAAAGAAAATGCCACATGTAATATAGTTTGAACCTGTCAGCATTTTGTTGTCTAAGCTTCATGCTAACTGATGCATATTCTTTGTCTTATATGATGCTCATTATTAATTCTGTCTCCTAAGCCATTATCCAATGGAGAATGTATTATACAATCTTGTATATAGTATAAGACCAATACATAATGTTTCTCATATCCATATGTAACCCTCCTCACCCCCTGTCCTTTTACCAAAACAACGACAGGTGGCATGCTGTTGGCATTTGGCAGCAATACCTGGTGGGGAGTGTATATCTACGGGTTCGGGGAAGGATGAGGCTACTTGGCACAAAAGCCTAGGTTTGACTACTCTGCACAGGGGCACCCAAGTAAATCCAACTACAGGAAGCAATAACTGTAATGTCCAGAACCAGAATTGGGATTTTTCAGTGTGGCTTTATTTATTAACTCACTGAACATAAATAAAGCTCTGTATGGTCCCCCACAGGGCTACGTAACTGTAATGCAGATTAGAGGTTAAACACAGCGGTCCATTTGAGGAATGAACACTTTACAACAGTTGTCTGGCTTTGGACCCACCAGGCACTCAGCCTGGACTTCGCATGCGCATTGGATACACAGCCCGACTGGCCCAGCTCCCCTGCCGGCCACTCTACTACGGTCCACTTGGCGAATGAACCCAAACTCTACTTGGAAAGACATCCCATCAAACAAGGAGGCTCCCAAACTGTGGCTCCCCACACCACTTGAAGTCTGCGACTCCTAGAGAGATTTTGTTTTCGTACTTCCAATTCGAAACTCCCATCAAACAGGGAGACTCCCATCCAACAAGGAGTAATGTTCCCATCCTGTGGCTCCCCACACCACTTGAAGTCTGCGACTCCTAGAGAGATTTTCAAGTTGTGACCCACGTCTGGGTACCCACCCCATCACTGTCCAAGCGCATGAGGTGAGTAGCAAAAACAGAAGAAATCCGTAGAGGTGGACCTGGTTACTAAAGATGGGGATCTATCCACCTCCAGCTCCCACAGCCCATAGCTGGCCATTTCTCTGAACACACAGAAACTTCAGGACTGTAAAAATGTAGATTGCATGGTGGATGAACTGATGCACCCCCTCTACTGTGAACTCTAAATCCATTTAAACTTTAAACTGACTGCTCCATTTGTTCGTCCTAGTGTATATAGTCCTCCCAAACAGCAGTCCCCAATAAAACCATTTGAAACTTGAAACTGAATTGACTGCTCCATTTGTTCATCCTAGTGTATATAGTCCTCCCAAACAGCAGTCCCCAATAACATTTCTTGACTGGAAAACAGTTGTTTGCCCCTTAAACTGGAGCCAAACACTCATCCAATCATTGCAGGGCCCCACAGGCAAAGTCCTTTAACCTTTTCTGTATACCCAAACAGACAAAGTAATTTCAGGCAGCTTCTTTCCTTGGTGGGAAAAGGGGATTGCCCCTGGAACCCACAGAGACCTTTTCCTACCCCCCCAGGAGGGAGGGGCACTGAGACCGAGGGGACGGTCTCCACCACTTGAAGAATGGTGAAACACAGAAAAACTTCCTTCTGTGTGGAGGCAAACTCAAACTACAGTCTGATGCTTCCTTCTTGCTCAAGAACAAACGGAAGACTGCTTTTCAAATTCCCAAGGTTCTAGAACTACTCTGAGCTGAAGATTCCAAATGTGGTTCATGCAGCTGTAACAATTCTGTAATGATGTCATCTCTCCAGTCTCAGCTGTGACTGAGGACAGAGTGAGACAGTATGAAACCCATTTAACTGGAGTTTCACAAGCTGTCTTCCCTGCCTACCACTAGGTCTTACTGGGATTCTAGTAACCCCGGGTAACAAAGGGGTTACACATAACTATGAGGTAATCTCTGTTGCTATGCTGTTATCTCTAGTATATAGCTTTGTGTAACCTAGCTCCACATGGAGAGCAAGATATCTTAGAAATTCTGGAGATTATCTACATTCTTCAGGTGGGTGGTGAGAAACCCATCTTCCTTGTGATTTTCTGTCACATGCTTGGTGTAAGTAGTATGATAAACATTTATTAGTACTCCTGCTTGTGTACAATGTTTCTTGGCTAACATCGAAGACATAAGAATCTGTATTATTATTTACTCTAGAACTGAGATCGTTTACGTAAGAAAATGGCGACCGCGAAAGGTGTCTGGGTATTAGCCAAAGTTACATTTTAATTTCCTCTGTAAATTAAAACACTAGGCAAGAAATCCTCAGCGACAAGCAGCTGAGAGCATCTCCTGTTTACATTTTCAGTCAGCTGTGTACCACAGTGCAGACAAAACAATCTCTTGCCAGATATTCAAACTCTGTGTAATGAGTTGTTTTATTTTTGTTTGTTTGTTTTTCCTCTTCTTTCTCTGTGGGAACACACAGCTGTAATGGGATCTGAACAGACAGAGAGACTACTTTCATTTGTGGTTTCAAATCCTAATGGGTCTTCACTCATCTAGGAGTGCACATACACCAAATGCTGTTTGTGTCCTGTCATGAACGTTGGTTGCAAACAAAGTTTTTGATCCATAGACAGCTAAGGGATCCTCATTTAATATGACATGGCTAAAAATATTAATACTGAGTTAAGGCTGGATGCCTCAACATACCAAGCTGCCTACGGTGTTTGGAATGATTTTGCTGATGTAGCAAAATCCAGTGATAGACCTTTCAGGGATATCATTGCTCACTATAGGGAATTGAAACATGGTACCAAAAGAGTTGATCCTGAAGGATTATTAATTGCAACATTGTCTACATGCTTTGATGCTGTACTAAATGAACTATCAGTTTTAAAATCTGAGAATGTTGCTTGCAAAATGAAGAATGCTGCTCATAGAGAAAGGATAGAAGGACCGCAGTCTCAGCTGCAGTCCCTCCATCAAGAAAATCAGTTTCTCTTTAATGACGAAAGTAGCCAAGAACTGCATGCCTTAGGAAATAACTGTGAAAAGGCAGAACGTGTTAGAAAAAACATTTTTCTAATGAATGGTGTTCTGGCTAATAACACTGATTCCTTATGTTCTGAAAACAAGGAACATAGGGATAAAAAGTCTGAAGTAATTACTGAAAGAGTTAATGCGCTGGTATTTCAACACCAGACTTTGACTGAGCATTGTGATTCATTATATTTTGATTACAGCAGACTTGAATTGAATACTTTGAATATAAACTGTGATAGAGCTTTTCTTGATAACAGGCAGGTTTTACAAGATGAAAATGTATTGCAATCTGAAAACAAGGCACTTTACAGTGTGCTAACTCCTGTATATGAGCAGTTAGAATGTAGGAGTAAAAAGTCAGATATGGCAAACTTGCGCCATCAGCCAGAGGTATTGGCAGGGCATACCAACTTAATGCCCATAGACCTTGCCTCTTCTGATGTTGAAGAGTTTGATTTTGAACACTCACAGTATGCTGTGGGGTGGACTAGAACAATGGCTAGCCACTTGTTTTTCTGTGATTCACAAAATGGAGAATTGTTATTCTCAAAATGGTGGACACATGTGATCAGGTTGCATCCCCATACCATCCCCAAGATGGCCACTCATGGTCATGTGATGATGGTCATAACACAGAAACCCAAGATGCCCATGAGGTAATCCAAAATGGCTGACCACCACATCACGAATGTTGGATCATGCAGTCACAGGGACCTGTGATTGCTGCCATAACCAAACAAAACATACCGGAGGTTTTTGGCAAGATCTATAATGTTATCAGTAAGACTAGTGTTTCTGAGGGACAGAAGATTCTCATTAAAAATGATGTTGATGTACTTTTGAATGAGGCTGGTACACAACCTGCATGAAGTCAGTGTCTGACGCTGCAGAAGCAGTTGCTGTGAACAATGTTTACTACACCTAGCATCCTTGGTTAAGGGACACATTGCTGTTAATTATGTGAAATGTGAAGACATGAAATGTGAAATGAAATCAGCTTTCCCTGAGAAGACTGAATGTGCTGTTTTTTTTAACACTATCAGCATTAGCCACATGGAGCCCATTAATAACATTAAAAACAATGTTGCTCCCATCCAGCAACCTTCCGTTGGGGAAACCCACTTTATATTTGATGGGAAGGGGACAACCCTGATTCTGAAAGCCCTGTGGCTGTGATATTTTCAGCATCACAGGCCACATTGGGAAGGGGAGGGTTACAGGTTTGATTTCTGAACCTTTGCTGAGAGTTGTTTCAGTACTCTTTTCTCCACCCCTGATGGCTACTAAACCACAATCCATAGCTGGAGAACTAAGTGCAGCTTGCACACTATGTTTTCCACTGTGCAGACACTCCTGATATTGCTAGCACTGCAGGCACATGATGCAGAACCCCCTCCACCATTGACACCTGGATCATCCCATACTGTGGCTGCAATAGCAGGCACAAGCCAGGAACCGTCTGGGTTATTCCCAGAACAGACAATAGCAGGCACTTCTGGCAAGAAGGTACAAGGTATTGTAATGTTGATATTGTTGTCTTTTCTTTTAGGATTACTAACCATGGCCCCAGCATTGGTTAATCCTAACACATCTTTAGGGCATTATATTGAAACTGCTACATTGGATATAGCAATCTTGGCAGTTTTAGCCCAAACATACAATGGACACATCAGATCCATTGCCTATGCATCCCAGATGCTCTCCCCAGTGGAGCTGAAATACAACCTTTGTGAAAGGAATCTTTTGGCTACATACTGGGCAGTGAAATACTTTATGTACATCACTGTATATGCAGCCATTGTGCTGCATTCCAATAATTTGCCAACTAACTTTCTGTTGTCAGACAGAGTAAAAGATGACTTTGTATCCAATGCCAGACTTACAAACTGGTCTCTCATTTTACAGGATCATGACATCACTGTTCCTCCTATCAAAACTCCATCCTTGTTGGCCCATGGCCTACAATTTACAGGACAGATCCACAGTTGTTGACTCCAACCCCCTGACCTACCTGTCCCAGGGCCCTTTCTGACAGAATCTCAGAAAGTGTTAAAAGACGCCACTGTGTGTCATGTTTTCACTGATGACTCAGCCACACATACCAACGAGGGTCAGATAGCAGGGTTTGGAATGATTTTACATTCTGGTGATGACAGGGTGTGCATTGCTACAAACTGCATCATTGTATTTATACGATTCACATGCATTGTTGAAAACACCTGGCAAATAAAATGAAAAGCAAGGAGGCAAGGAGTCTCCTTATTACCACAAATGACTGTGGATGGTTTATAGCGTTTAAGTCCTTGAGAAAGACACAGCTTGTGCAAAGAGAGGAATACAAAGTTTTCTTCCTTATGTAACATGATACTAGCACTCCATGAGAGTTAAGAACTGCAGTTTAGCAATTGGCCTTGTACTCTAATTACAGAAAGACTGCAGGCACAATGTTATTATTACATATTCTAATGGGTCTGTTCCTCTGTGACTAAATTTCTTTGGAAGAAAAACACTTCCAATACTATAGTAGTACCCCTGTGAAATACAGAGACTTGTTTGTGTACATCACAACCTAACCAGTTTAAATACAAACTGTACATGGGTAAGGTTAAAGCATATTGTAAATATGAACCTTATGCTCCAAAAGAAGGACCCTCATTTGAGGGCAGTGTATACGTTCCTTAATAAAGGAACTGAGGAATAACTTCCAGAAATAAGCCCTTATAAGAAATTGAAAATTACCTTCACCTATCCAGTGGCGGCCTACTCATTTGGTATCACTGTTGTAACACTCATGAAAAGTTATGGGTAGTTCCTGAACACCTGAGGGTAGATTTTATCTACTGTACCAAGTACATGATACTTCAACTGGTGGACACAAGGGAGTCAATAAAACACTAGACAGACTGAAATCCTCTGTCTGGTGGCCACACATGAGAAATGATGTAGAACACTACACTAATAACTGTTTGATCTGTGCACAGAACAATCCTATACCAGCTAGGAACAATGCATTATTACACTAGAGGCAATCAGCCCCTAGAAAAACACCCAGACTGACTACATTGGCCCTATGCAAACCAATAAGAACAACATTAGGTTTGTACTAGTGATCACCAAGCTATTTTCCAAATGGGTTGAAGCTATCCCAACACAGAGCAACACAGCCAAAGTGACTGCAAATGTCTTGGTAAAGCAGCTGTTTACCAGGTTGGGTTTACCCCTAAAGGTAAATTCTGATTACAGGGAGCTGGCTTTATAGTCAAAGTAATGCAGGAAACTCTGGATTTGTTATGGGTAAAACAAAAGTGACATATCCCTTACCACCCACAGTCATCAGGACAGGTGGAATGGGCTAACAGGCAAAGCAAAGTTATGTTATAATAAACTTGTTCAGAAAAACCCAAAAGGACTGGGATTCATTATTGTCTTTACTCCTTATGGCAATAAGAGGGACACCCTCTGCAGGTACACAGTGCACCCAATTTTGAAATCATGACCGGACGGCCCATGAGACTCCCCGAACACTTAATTCTGGACCTGTGTACTGCCACTGCTGATGGAGCATCAGTAGATAAATATATTAACTGAAACAAGACATCCAAAAGGTACACTTGTTTGCTTCACAATGTATGGGCAAGGCCCAACAACAGGCCCTATCCCACTGTAAACAAATTTAGTCCATCAGTCTACCAAGTTAGACTGCCTCACAATAACAGTCATTAATAAATGACTACATGCCAATCAAAAGAACCTGTTTAAAGGAGATTAAATTACCTTTCCATACCTCAGTGGGAGAAATAGTACTAAACTATGTTTTTCTTTTCTCTTTCCTTTTAGGTTCCAGAGAGAGAGAGAGAGAGAGAGATGCTTGCTTTTATGCTTATTTTCCTTTTTAAAAGTATGAGGCTTCTTATCAGCCCAAACTGCACATCTTATTGCAGATAAGAACCAGTGATCTAAACCTAAACAGCTTGTTGAGGCAGAGTACCTCACAAGCCCACATGATCCAATTGCATCCTGTGGAATTCACACTAAAGTCCTAAAAGACATGTTCATTGTCCAGAAGGGTAGTGAGGTCCTACTGAATGTTATGATCATTGCTTTGGATCAATCCTAGCAGCTAGACTTGATCTGGACTCCTGTTTACATTTTATTGATAATCAGGAATTTTGCATCCAAAATACATATGGCAAGAAAAGCCATTACACCTTAAGGTTTTACCCTATGATGCCCCATAATTTGTGACACCTAATACTGAGTGCCCAAAACAGAACCCTGGCCCACCTAGTGGTCCAATAGCCACTGCTCAACCAGGTACCCTAGTTAATAATGTGTTGCTCATGCACATCCCAGTGACTTTAAATCTTATCCTTTAAAACTTGGAATGATTTGTTATATGTTTCACAACAACCATTTCCCACTTTTTATTTGCTAATAATGATGTTATTGGATACCCTGGCAGCATACCAGGTACTCATTAATGGCCCCTATACAGGGACTTACAGCACACACACACACACACAGGATTTTCACATCCTGACCACTAGTGGTACATCTTATAATAGTAAACCTACCCAACTGCACTAGGTATTTGTTTTTTATTTTTTATTTAAAAACAAACAATCTGGCCAGCCTGGTGGCGCAGAGGGCTGAGGTGCTGGTGCCTTACCTCGAACCATGCCGGCGACCCAGGTTCGTGAACGGACTCGGGGCACCGGGGGTTGGCAGAGGGAGGATAGGATTGAGCATCCGTAGGACTGCTCTCCTATCCTGGGGTGGGGTTGGGGACTGCCTCACTGAAGCAGTGGCCCCCAGTGGAGACTGGAGGCACTGCATGAGCGGCACAATGAGGGAACCTAGTGAACCAGAAATACCACTCAGTGGTGGCTGCCAGATGATGGCTCTCTGTCCTCCAATTCCTCCGGTGCCTTCAGTGAGCCTCCTTCCCTCAGCAGCATCCCTGGGCCCTATTGAGAATGCACTGGACTCCCCCCAGTGCCTTCACCCTCGGAGGAGGGGGACCCACCCGGTGTAGCGTTACATCCCTTGTGAGAGTTAGAGAGAGTTCGGGTAAGGCCAGTGGAGATTGGTGAAGACTTGCAGGAGCCTGAAGGAGTGGGGGTCACCAGGAGCACGGAGGGGAACAAATAAAAAAAATCACAGGTTTAGACTCAGGCCTATTTGGCTCTGACATATCTATTTGAAAAAGGCTGATATAGCCATTATTCAAGCACACATGTTAAAGGTTCATGATAGTATAAAATATAATATCATACCCCTTCCCATTGCATGGTATACATGGTCTTCCTCATTAAAAGCAATTTACATTTACAATATTAAGGATATTGTGAAGGGGTCTGACCTGACAAATGTTCATATTAATGAATTAATGTCTGCTCACATTAAAGAAGCAGACAAGCATCACATAGCTAGGAAAGTTCTTTGCACTGCCTACAGCTATTATGTTCTTATAACCCTTTGGTTCTCTCTTCCGGGATCTGGAATTTGGACATATCCTTGATCTCATACATGACAGATGTATGGGTCAGTGGTATTGCCCCATTATGCACTTCTATTGCATGTGTTAACAAATGTTTCTTTGAATCTAGCACTATTCCCTTGCCAATGGCAAGGAACCTTGGGTATGTCACCACACACACCAGTATTGCTCCATGTTTCAAAACTTACTCCTGCATAGTCCTGGAAGCCATGTTTGTGGCTCTCACAGTGTCATTGCTGCATTTTCATCCAGCAACATCCATCTCTGATCGCCTGGCAACCATCCATTCTATTGGTCATCTTGATAGGAACTTTTATTGTGAAAGGTTGAAACTACCTCCTTTCCTTGTTTACCATGAGGTCTTGGAATCGTGACTGACTCTGAACTTTGATTGTCGTACCTGAAAAGATCACCACCTTTTATGCAGATGTGACATTTTCCAACTTGTATTACCAACTTGTGAATACTGACCTAATATTTGAAATTAGGCTTCCACTTGTGAACTCTCAGATAAACTATTCGGTCCAGCCAATTCAGATTCTACAATCAAACTCATTGTTATGCATACTATGAGGCAAGCCTGGGTTGGGGGCAATCCCCTAACTTCAGCAAGAAGACTCTTCTTCATTTGATCTGCAATCAAGAAATCCATTTTCTTCACTGCTTGTTTTTCCAAGCCTGACTAGCACCTCATACAAACTGAGTACTGTCATAAACTTTTACACTTTGTGCAGCTGTGTGATCATCTTCCACTGAACACTGTTGCTATTCCATTGTAAAACCTAATGCGCACTCTAATGCACCCCCTGCTGAGGCCTCTGAAAATACTGCAGCCTCCTGAACATTTGGATCTACCTTTGGAAAATCTAAATGCATCTAATTCGAACTATGAATCTTCATCTAACACTTCAAGAAACCCTAGATTTAGTCCCGGAACTGTTCGTAGTTTATGTCTTGTGGACAATGACATTTTGTGTCCTGTCTGACTTACCAACTGAAAAATGCCATCCCTCAAGGTGGTATATTCTGCTGATGTGGAATATTGTGTGTTGATCAACTATACATTCTTCTGATATGGACTAAAAGTTATGCAAAGTGAACTTTTCTAACTTCTATTTTTACTCCCTAAACAGGTAATAGGTTATACGGTAACACACTTGTTCCCATTCCGGAACCAGATACCATTTAAGTCCTAACTATCTTGATGCTTTATCTCAGTTTTACTTATTTTCAATATCCATACTGGCAACTTAAGTTTGTCCGCATACAAAGTCAGATAGGCACTGGGATGGTGGTGCAATTCAACTATTAAATTTTTTAATCCTATCAGTTTTGTTGTGCCTACCCCCTTCACTTTATTTCTCCTTCCCTTATTCCCTTCCATTCTTTAACCTTTTTTGTTACCCCTTATACATAAGAACACACAAAAAAAACTTTTATTCCTCTTTGCCCTCATTTTTCATATATCTACCTACTCTTACATTTCTGCATTTGACCTGTCTGTATGTATTATATTTTTTAGATTCTACAAGTGTCTTCAATGTATATAAAAAAAAGAGCTGTGATCACATACATTGTGTGAAGAAATTCCAAATGGACAAGAGACAGAAGTACATTCAAGATAATAAATGTGTTTAATAAATGGTTTGATTATTTTTCTATATGTGTATAATGCTATGGCTACAACAGTTTTGTTACTTTAGTAATGTAATTGTTGATAGTGGCCACTAGATGGTGATCACAACAATGTTTTGATTTTTGAGAGATTAGGTAATTTCATGAATGAATGAAATGCTGGATGAAGTCACATGGTACTCCAATTAAGAATAAGCATCATGATTGGTTCAATTCCCTTTTCTGAATTTGAATTTATATATAAATTGACAACTGTTGCATTGATTGGTATCTCTGATGAAACACCGAAGGGTGTGAAATGTAGGAATTCCTTTGGCAGTTCACAGCAGTATGGAGCCGAGGCTGCAATAAAAAACTATGAACTGAATTTGCAGCATTTGTGTTCATTTTGGAAAGGGCGAGTGCACAACAAAACCGACAGAACTTAAGTTTGTCTCTCCAATCTCTTCCCAATAGGACAGATACACACCTGATACATATCAGTAATTACTGATTGTTTTGATATTGGAAAACCCCATTGTGAAGTTTCATTCCTAATGTTTATAGCAATACAAGGTTTACTAACATGTTCCCTTATAATTACATTTTGTTGTTTAAGGAAAACCCTGAAACACCACCATGACCAGTTAAACTTCCTCTATGAGGCTTGTGCCTCAGGCCTGTAGATGAATGGTACCTAGCCATCGTCTTTTTGTTGTGTCGCCACTTTTTACAATTAGGGCAACAAAGAGGGGACTGTTGTGCCTGGGTTATGCCCCCTATCATCCCTCATACACCTTATACTGTATTCCTGGTCTATTATACTGTGATACTGCTATTTTGCAATAACATGTAGATTTAGGCACCCATTATATAAGCATGAGTGCCAGGAATGTGCTTTGCTGCTAATATATGCCAATGTTTACATCCTTTATAGGATTAGATCATGCATGATTATTATACCTCACTATAATGCATTATGTTTGTTTTTTACATATATTCCATATATATTCTACCTTATTACTGATAAGATTACTCTGAAGGATCATCAGTGATTTAAGCAATAAGCCATGAGAGTGTGTGGGTTATCAGGGGATTTACCATGGCTGGAGTGGTTTGCCTACGAGGCAAAGCCGAGTAAGTAAATCCTCGCCAGCCGTGGTAAATCCCCCAATAACCCACATCCTCCAAGTGGCTTATTGCGATTATACAGTACCTAGGTTCATTTTACTATAATAAAATACAAATATTAAAGAGATTGATTTGTTTTTGTATTTTTATTGTATTTATTCCTATGCTGCAGATATTATAGATTATATACTCGTCGACAGCCGTTGGTTATCAGAGGATTTACAATGGTGGTAAACTGCCAGTCTGATGATTTCATTGGCTGTTCACTTACGTCCATGGTATAATACTTTAAACACTATATATGTATTCTCATATAATCATATGTAGTAGTGGCCAGTCAGCACTTCTCTTTGTCTAAGCAAGCTGATAGAGAGAAAACCTTTATGTCTTATACATAGAAAAGAAATGCCACATGTAATGTAATTTGAACCTGTCAGCATTTCTTTTGTCCAAGCTTCATGCTAACCAAAGCATATTCTTTGTCTCATATGATACTCATTAGTAATTCTGTCTCCCAAGTCATTATCCAATGGAGGATGTGTTATACAACCTTGTATATAGTATAAGACCAATACATAATGTTTCTCATATCCATAACTATAAGGTAATCTCTGTTGCTATACTGTTATCTGTAGTACATAGCTTTGTGTAACCTAGCCCCACACGGAAAGTGAGAGATCTTGGAGAGTGAGAGATCTTAGAAATTCTGGAGATTATGTACATTCTTCAGGAGAGTGGCGAGAAGCCCATCTCCCTTGTGATTTTCTCTGCCACATGCTTGGTGTAAGTAGTATATAAACATTTACTAGTACTCCTGCTTGTGTACAATGTTTCTTGGTGAACACCGAAGACATAAGAATCTGTATTATTATTTACTCTAGAACTGAGAATGTTTACGTAACACTAGGATAGCACAGTGGAGGTGCAATATCTCTCATTTTCAGTAGGGGGGCCCAGCTTTTATGCATTTGTACTATGTAATTACCCAGGATAGCTCAGCTAAGAGGCAGTTTCTCGTTTTCAGTGGGGTCCTGCTTTCAAAATGCATTTTTCCAGGATAGACCAGCATAGAAGGATATCTTTCAGTGTAGTTCTGCTGTACTGGGATCCCACTTTTGCAGCAATGTCTCATTTACAATGGGGTCCTGCTTTTACACATATTTGTAGTGTATTTACCCATTATAGTAGTGTTGAGATGCAATATCTTGTTTTTAGTCATGGTCCTGCTTATACAATGTATTTTCCAGGACAGTTAAGCTTATATTCAGCATCTCCTTTTCAGAGGGGTCTGCTGTAGGGTCCTGCTTTTATACAGTTTTAAAATATGCAGTATTTATACAAGTTAGCCCAGCTTAGATATATCTGATTTTCAGTGGGTCCAGCTTTCACCCATTTTTACATTGTATTTACCCAGGATAGTACAGCAGAAATGCAATATCTTATTTGCAATAGGGTCCTGCTATTATCCATTTTTACACTGTATTTACCCAGAATAGCTCAGGTGTGAGGCAATTGCTCATTTCTTATGGGATCCAGCTTTTACAATGTGTTTTTTTCCAGAACAGAGCAGCATAGATGAACATTTCTCAGTGGGGTTCTGCTTTACTGGGGTCCTGCTTTTTATACTGTTTTGCTATATATTTACCCAGGACAGACCAGATGATGGGGTCCTGCTTTTACACATTTTCAGGCTACATTTGGCCAGGCTAAGAGGCAGTGGCCCAGATATTCAAACTGCGCCCAAAATGTGCGCAACAGCAGGAGCAAGCACAAGTCAATTGCACACATGCGCAACAGATGTGATATTCAAATGTGGAGCAAGTCAAATTGCGCAACCAGCCAAAGTCTGAAAATCGCACAACCTGCGCCATAGCGCAGCCAGGTAGGGGAAGCTGAGCACATATGCCGCACCATAGCGCAACAAGGCCAGCCCAGCTGAGCAGTCGAGATGCGCCATAGCGCAAGCAGGGAGCCCCCCAGCAGCAGAGCAATGGAACTGCACATCCAGGGAGGTAGGCAGGGGCCCACCACCCATGCCACAGATGGGCACAGGAACACAGTGTAGAACTAACAACACACCCCCACACCCGAACCACAGCATCACCGGTGGAGGGATGGAATATCCACTGGCCCATGGGGACAAGCCTCCAAAGCACAGCTGGGCCACGGCGCCCCAGCACACCCACTGGCAAGCAAATACTACCACACAAAGGGACCGGACAACCCAGGTGTACCACAGCCCCCACTGTGCACAGCACACTTTGCTCTAGAACCCCAAGACACCACCCATGAGCAGTGACTGTGACTGGCACTGCCGGAACCACCATGCCCCCACCTGGCACAATGCAACCGTGTGTACCACAGAACCATACAAGCCAGACCCACCAGGAGCCCACAGTGGTGTGTGGCAGCACACGGCCAGACCGGCTGACAGCCACCACCACACCAGGGACACCACCCCATGCAGACACACACACAATCCCAGGACCACACCACACCAGATGCCATGCACACCACTGCAACTGAGCACCTATAGCCAGCTGCAAATCAGAGACCACCACAGTATTCATAACAAAATAGATATATATATTCAATGAAAAACAGAACAACAACAACAGGAACAACAATAACACTATTTACAAATATATACAATACAGGGGTGGGGTACAGGTACAAGGTAGGGGTGGGTGTGGGGTAGGGGTGAAGAACTTGGTGAGGGAAGGCAGGGTGTGAAGGAAGGGTAAAGGGTGTAGTTGTGGGGCAGCTACTGCCCCCCAGGCTGCAGATCTGCAGGCCAGCTCAGACCCCGTGTCCCTCTCCGGCGTCGCACACCCCTCCGGTTCATCTCCCTGAGGATGCTGATCGATTCCTGGGATATCTCCAACAGACGGTGGATAGCCTGCTCGATCCTGTGCAGTACCCAGACACCTAGGGCAGGGGAACAGAATCAATGGCTAGGACTGTACACAGCCCTGAAGCCCACTCAGTATGCATGGCATACAGCCAAGTGCCCTGCCCCTGTGATGGACTGCACACACTCACAGTGACCGTGCATGGGCCAAGCCCAACCAGGCAGCAACAGCCATGTGTGCCACTACACACACACCCCACCATGCCCAGCACAGCACAACCAAGGCAGTACAGTGACATGTCTACATGGTGGGAAGGTAGTGCCACAGCCATGTGCCCAGTGCATGCATGGACCACCAGTGATGCACTCATAGACATGCAGTGCCACTGGACAGTGCTGACTGTCACACGTCGCATGCATGGCAGTGTTGTCCATGGATGTGGCCATGCCCTATCCCCCCCCATTGCACGCAATAGAATCCATGATGTAATGACACTCACCCTCATCCAGCCGCTGCTGCTGCTGTGGTGGCTGCTGCTGCTGTTGCGGGCCCATACTGCCGCCTCCTCTGCCGGCCACCCCTGCAGCACCCCTGTCTGCCTCAGCCTGGGCCCTCCTCCACTCCTCCACGCCTGTGGGAAACAAATGTTGAGAAACACATTAGTGAGATCCAAACGCAGACAGATGAGTGTGCCTGCCCACACAGCCAGACCCATGCATCACACACCTGCAAACACTGACACAGCCAACCATGGAACAACCCTCCCCCATGCTCTGGCCCCAATACACAGTTATACCCCTACGGACAATACAGGTGCATAGATGGCTCACCCACCTGGCCTAGGCACAATGCCCCTCCTGGCACGGGACCTGAGGCATGCCAGCAGTGTCTGCTCCCTCTTGCGCAGGTCACTGTAGCAGTGCCTGCACTGCTCCGCTGTCCTGTGCCGCCCTGTGACCTGCTCCAGTGCAGTGGCCACCTGCTGCCACACTTGAGTGTGGGCCAAGTCTAGGGGTTCCCCCCCAAACAGTGGCCCATAGTGAGGCTCCACCATGGCCACTAGGTTGGCCACCTCTAAGCCACTCCACTGGGGAGCTCTCCTGTGTGCCATGTCATCAACTTGATAGTAGGCAATATGGCACTCCGCAGTGCGGCAACCCCACATGGAAATGTTGCGCAATACAACCCCGTCTGCCCCTATCGCGCTGTTCAGGCAGCGCCGTCGGTCCCTATCATGCTGTTACTGAACAGCGCAATAGAGCTGCACACATGCCAGACGTACAGCGCCAAGGGGGCAATGGTCGGGCACAAGGTCATGTCTCTGGCGCAAGGCCATGCACAGCACCATCAGACGTCTACACGTCCAGCCCAAGCGGTCACCTGCGTGCCAGTGCCACAGTGGACTATTGTGCAGTTGTGCCACAGTGCCATGTGGTGACCAGTGCTGCAGCGCCACTGGCACAATGGTGGCTGTGTCCTGAATAGCTGACCATGCACAGCACGTAATCAGCGCGGCAGACGCCTGCATAAGGTACCTGGGCATGCACGGTGCGGTGTACTACGCAGTCACAGAACTGTGCCATAGGCTCACCTGGCTCAACCATATTGCGCAAAGCGCAACAGTGCGATATTCAGCCGTCATCTGCAAATCAGCTGATCAGCCATTCAAAGGCGCAGCTGCGCGATGTGCATCCCATTAAAGTTGCTCCACTCCTAATTTGCATGCATTGCACTATAAATGTGCGACAGTGATCTGCAGTGGCCATATTCGGCTACTGCAGGTGATAGGTGGTTGCATGCTGTGTGATGTTATGGACTATGGTCATAGGATAATGCTGTGAACTGCACAGTCACAGGTGTCCACTTCCACCCATACAGACCGTGACATGGCGAGCAAGGACTGGGTGAGGAGGATGATGGTGGGCGGAGGAGGCCCAACTTCACAAGGGCTGAAACAGAGGCACTCTATGAGGCCTACCTGGATGAGAGCCACTACTCAGTGGATGGCAGGGCACCCTCAGGCCCATGCTGCTGCATGGGAGGGGTGGCTTCGTGCGTAAACCTGCATGAAGCCACCAGCGCTCCCATGCAGAAATGTAAGAAGAAGGTGGGGACAGATAGGAGACGGGTTAAGGAGAAGGTGGCAGCCTCAGGGCGGCATGCCTGCGCTGCCACAGGCGGGGGCCAGCCAGAGGTGGCTGGCTGACCCCAGTGGAGGACCGTCTTGCTGCATCCATGCAGTGCAGTGCCATCGAGGGCATTCCAGGAGGTGGCTTCTAGACAGGTGAAGCCCATCACTGCATGGTATGACATGGTGGGGTGGGGGAAGGTTGATCCCATGCACTAACATGTTCTTACTTTCTGTTACAGATCCTAATGCGCCTGCAGGGGACAGTGGTGGTGGGCCGTGCACTGTGGATGTGCAGCCAGAGTTGGAGGAGGTCCATCCACCTCTGCTGGTAGCCGCGCATTGCACCAGTGTACACCTGCCGCCATCTCCGGCGTCGTGAGTCAGGTGGGGTGCTCCTGTGTCCCAGCAGTCTGGCATGCAAGCATGCCAGCACGCTGTGGCTGAGGCTGTGGCACTAACCTGCACCATTGATGATGCAACGGCTGCTATGGGCAGTGACATGTGTGTGTCACATAATGGACACACAGCAGGACAGCCTGTGCCCATGGACCTAGAGGGTTCCAATGTGTGTGCCAGCACATCAGCACAGTCCCAGGCTGTGCCTGTCAGCACCGGTGGGGCAGCACCGGTGGCTGTGCAGGTCCCTGGCACTGTTGCGGACACAGCATTGGAAGGACTGGTCCCTTGGGCACAGCAGGCGGAGGGGCAGCAGCGGCAGTTGCCCACCAGGTCTGGGGGTACAGGGTTCAGCGGTGGCATATGCACACCACCTGTTGACTTGCCCATACCTGGTCCTGGTGAACAGCGCCCACCCTCAAGGGGTGTTGAGCATCAGCCCTTCCATCCCCTGGGGACAGGTTGCCGATTTGGCGAGCGACCCGCTTGACGGCACACCCGCCTGCTGCGGGCATCAGTACAGCAGCAGATGCGGGTTGCAATGTCCGTGGAGGCACTGTGTGTGGCTGTGGAGCGGCACAGCAGGGACAATGCAATGATCCTGGCAGAGATGGTCCAAATGCAGATGGATGTGACCGCAGCCATTGACAGGCTGACCCAGGCATTGGTCGCTGTCGTGGCCGCATTGGGCACACAGTCAGGTGCCCCTGTACCACGCACCCCATGCAGTATGCTCTCCACTCCACGTTCCCGGCATCATGTGACACCCAGCCTGTCGATGCCGGGTTCTGCTGTGGGCATCCCGAGCACCCCTGGTGCAGGTATGTTCGGCATGCTGCAGACCCCTGTGCGGACAAGGTCGCGCTCGTGCAGTGGGACCCCTGGTGGTCCATCGGTGCCACCCCATGTGGCCCATGCTCAGCCTGCCAGTGCGGCTGGGTCACGGCGGGGCCGCCCACGCATCCGTGGTGGCCGTGGCTCAGTGCCACCTGACTGACCTGTCTCCCAGTGCGAGCCCTGTCTGGTGCTGTCCTGTATGCAATGTGTGTCTTGGTGGGCAGTGCACCGGTGGGTGCCCTGCCCAACACGCTGACACACAGACCACCTGCACACCCACCCGACTGCTGTCCACAGGTGCGTGTGCATGATGATGCCTGCATTGTACTGTACACCAAGGTGCAAGGGTGCCCAGCATCTGACACACGTACATGGACAGTACAGGTGGTGGGGGTGGTCTGTGGATCTGTGTGTTTGATATGTCTGTTCCTGCTCTGCTGTGCAACTGCCCCTGTGCACTGTGTGCGTGTGTGTGTGTGTGTGTGTGTGTGTGTGTGTGTGTCCATGTAGCATGTAACTATTCACCCTTCCCTGGTGGTGTGTTTGTGCGCCTGCACCCTTCCACTCCCCTTGCCATCATGCACCCCAGGTGTGTTACCCTGTGTGTATGTGGGTTGCGCCTAGACAGTGTTGGTTGCACATGGCCCCATGACTTACCTGTGTTGTGCGAAGTGCTCCTCTGTGATGGTGTCCCGGTGCAGCTGGGCCTGCCGGATCAGTCGGGGCTCACGCCGTCCAAGGGGGGGCTGCTCATCCCCATCATCACCGGTGTCACCGGCGTCCCCATCGCTGTCCCCCTCCTCGACCTGTATGGCTATCCCACAGTCTTTGGCCATGTTGTGCAGGATACAACAGGCCTTTGAGGGGCTGTACTGTAGGGCACCGCCGGAAGTGTCTAGGCATCGGAAGCATGCCTTCAGCATCCCAAACACCCGCTCGGTGATGTTGCATGTGGCGGCATGTGCCTCATTGAAGTGTTGCTGCGATGGGGTCGTGGGGCGCCGGTAGAGTGTGAGAAGCCAGGGACGGAGTGGGTATCCACTGTCACCTGTGTGGAGATAGTAGAGGTTAGTGTCATGTTCAGATCCATATTGTCCCTAGCCCTGTGTGCCACCCCCATGGCACCTGTGGCTTGCCCACCCGTCCCCCAACTTTGCCGCTCCTACATGCATACTCACCCACTAGGTGTCCTGTGGGGATGTCCCCACTCTCGAATCGATGGCACAGTGCAGACTGGTACCATATGAATGAATCATGTGCTCCGCCAGGGTGCGTGGCACAGACACTGATGATGCGCCCACTGGCATCACACACCACCTGGCAGTTGACACTGGAGTACCCCTTCTGGTTGTGATATGCGGCCCCATCGGGGCCAGGTGGCGTGTGAATAGCCACATGGGTGCAGTCTATCGCCCCTAGCATGCCAGGCATACGTGCTACCCTGTGGAACTCCTGTATGTTTGCTGTATGCTCTGCCGCGGTGCAGGGGAAATGGATGTGCTCCGCAGCATGTGGCAGCAGTGCGCTGAGGAATTGGGTGAGGATGCGTGACGTGGCTGACTGTGTTATGCCTGTGGTGTTCCCTGTTGGCCTCTGGAAGGTACCCGTGGTGAGCAAGCACATGCAGGCTGTTACCTTTGTCTCCACTGACAGAGCATGACTCCGTCATGAGGGTGCCTGCATCACATCACTGCACAGCTCACAGAGCCGCCTCAGTATTGCCCTGTTCAGGTGGTACTGGCCCACAATCTCGACATCCGAATACAGCTCAAAGCTGATGCGGGCATGGTACTGCCTGTTGGGGGCGTACCGCTGACGGGCCCTTCCACGGCCACGTCCCCTGCAGCATGCCTTCTCACCCCTCACTACAGCTTCCATGTGGAAGGTGGCACTGTCCATCTCCTGGCTTGTGTCCCCCCCAGCTGTTGTTGTTCTGTTCCCCTGCTGTTCTGACTGCTACCTCCACTGCACCGGGTACACCTACTGGCCTCCAAACTCTGTGGCCCCACATGCCTTCAGCTGCCACTATTCTGTCCTGCCTACTCCCTGGCCTGCACTGGTTGCTGCTGTGGCCTGCTCTCTGTTGCTGCCTCATGAGCATTCCCTGTCAGGTTCTTGCGCCTCATCCTTGAGCCTTTTTATTTTGGCTCATTTCCGCCGTGGCGCAACTTCCGGCTAATCCACTGTTGCGCATTGCACAAGCCTTTGAATATCGCATTGCACTCTTTATGCATGGATCCACCCCCTTCGGTTGCGCATGCCTTCATTTGCATTGCGCTGTTGCTCAGCATGTTTTCAGTGGTGCAACTGCCTCCCGCTGAATATCGCGGAATGGCGCATTTTCAGACTTGCGCTGGCGCAACCCTATTACGCATGGCGCAACCCTTTTGAATATCCGGGCCAGTATGTCATTTTCAGTGGAGTTCTGCTGTTACAGTGTAGTTTTTGCCAGGACAGGCCAGCTTAGACACATAGTTTCAGTGGGGGTCTGCTATACTTGCATTCTGTTTTTATACATTTTTACTATATATTTATCCAGGATAGACCAGATGAGATGCAATATCTTTTTTGCAGAGTCCTGCTTTTACCCATTTTTAAATGGTATTTTACCAGGATAGCCCAACTAAGATTCAACATCTTATTTTCAAAATTGTCCTGCTTTGACACATTTTTACACTGTATAAACCAAGAACAGTACAGTTCAGATGTAATATCTCATTTTCAGTATAGTCCTGCTTTTACCCATTTTTACATTGTAGTTACCCAGAACAGCACAGTGGAAATGCAATATCTCATTTTCAGTGGGGGCCCAGCTTTTACACATTTTCATGGTGTACATTATGTACCCAGCATAGCCCAGCTGGGAGGTAATTTCTTATTTTCAATGGGGTCTAGTTTTTACAATGTCTTTTTCCTAGGATAGGCCAGCACAGAAGCACATCTTTCAGTGGGGATCTGCTGTATTGGTGTCCCACTTTTACACATTTTTACTATATATTTACCCAGGATAGACCAGATGAGATGCAGTATCTCATTTATGGTGGGGTCCTGTTTTTACACATTTTTAGACTGCATTCACCCAGAACAGCACAGCATAGATGCAATATCATGTTTTTGGCCTGGGTCCTGCTTTTACAATGTACAGTAGTTCTGTAAGGGCAGACCTGCTTACAGGCACACTTTCGATGGGGTCTACTGTGCTGAGGTCTGCTTTTTATACATTTTTACTATACATTTATCCATGACAGCCCACATGCATTTTCAATCAGGTCCTGCTTTTACACATTTTTATGTACGCCATGCACGCACATGCAGCGAACATTTTGTTAGGAGAGTGGGTTTTGAAAGGTGTGACACGGTCAGTCCAATGCAGAGTGGTCTGCAAGGGGCTCATCAGTGTCACACCAATCATCAGCCAGGCTGATCATGATACTGTTCTGCCTTGTTGGGCAGAAACTTCTTGCAGTTCAAAGGAGAGAGCCAACCCAATCATAGGGCAGCTCTTTCCTTTGATCTACATAATGTCACCCAGCAAGCACAGCTGATCTGTCATGATCAGCCTGCTGAAAACCATCCCTCATAGTTTTTTTTAAATTATACTCTATAAAAGAGAAAACCATCCATCAATGTCTGTTGCTGCCACTGCTGTAACTGTCCCCTCCAAGCCCAACCTATGTTAATATTCTGGCACAGGGGTGCCCAATCCCCTGTGCCAGCTGCTACTCCCAGTGCTGACAAACATAACACCGACACTGGGGGTGCTCAATCCCCAGTGTCTCCACCTGAAATAAAAAAAAAAATCCCTTGTAGTTTTTTTTTTTAAATACAGCCTGCAAAAAAGAAAACCATCCATTGATGTCAGTTGCTGCTGCCAATGTAACTGTCTTGCCTGCCAAGCCCAACTTACACATGTTAATATTCCAGCACGGAGGTACCCAATCCCCCATGCTGATTGCGACCACCACCCTGTCCACTTTGCTTCTGCAACACAGGGGAGCCAACCCCCAGTGCTGCCAACATAACACTGACACTGGGGGTGCCCAATCCCCAGTGTCGCAACCTGAAATAAAGAAAACCATCCCCTGTAAGTTTTTTTACATACACCCTGTAAAAAAGGAAAAACGCCCATCGATGTCTGTTGCTGCCACTGCCATTACTGTCCCTCCCTTCCAACCCTCTCACTTAACACCCACCCCCATCCCCCAAGCTCTTACTTATCCACAAGGGATCCAGCACCATAAACATGCCTTCACTCTTCAATGCTGGACTGTGAACTGAGGCAATCAGATATGCAGTTTAATGTATTTCAATGGGGTTTTGAACTTGTCATCATAACTTGGTCACTTTTGAATATTTTTGCCCCAAGTTTTCAACTCATGAACAATGGCAATGAAGTTAAGCAAATCTGTCCTGAAAGGTGATTTTCCAGCGGTTGTGCGAGATCACCTTTTGGGCAGGAGTTGAAATTTTTCTCCACCCTTGTTCATGAGGTGGGGTCATAGGAAGGCAATGTTGAAAATTTGGGGTAAAATATTTAAAAAACCACAAAGGCATGTGCCTACATTAAAATTTATGAATGCAGGCTCATAACCTTGGTAATTTTCAATATTTCAACCCCAAATTTTAAGCATAGCCATTTCTTCACAGAACCTCATGAATATGACCGCTGTCATTTTTCAGATTCTGGCCCAAATAAGTTTTCACACTTGTGGTGTGAAATCACCTTTTGGGCAGGATTTGAACATTTACTCCACCCTTGTTCAAGAGGTGGACTCATAAGAAGGCTATGTGGGGTCATAAGAAGGCTTTGTTGAAAATTTGGGGTAAACATTTGAGAAAACAACAGTTGTGAGTCTATGTTGCAATTTTTCAATGCACGCTTGTAACTGTGGTGATTTTCAATATTTTGACCCCAACTTTTCAATATAGACATTTTTCACACCACCTCATGAATATGACAGCTGTTATTTGTCAAACCCTACCAAAATGTATTTTAACACTTGTGGTGCCAAATGACATTTCAGTCATTGTTTTATAAATGACACCTGTCATGCTCAGAAAGAGTGGTAAAAAAAATATCATGTTGAAAATTTGGGGTAAAAATGTGAAAAAAACAACTAAGTTATTAGGAAACACTGAATTGTTCCAATATTGACTCAACTTTATTTTTGAAGATTTTGTCCCCTAATGTTCAACATATCCCTTGTGTTACCCCATATCCTGCACATGGCAGGTGTCATCTTTCAAATCCCCTCTGAAACTTGTTTCCATAGTCACACAGCAAAATCCCCTTTTGGGGATTTTAAAAATTTCACCTGTCTTGATCATAACATCAGGTCATAAAAAGGCTGTTGGATTGTGACAGGGTTGAATAGGATCCTGTCCCAGTTGTTATGGAGAGTTTGAATGCAGGGATCTGTTCTGTTCTTTCCTTTCCTGTCTCTTGTCTGTCTGGTTGCGCAACCAAATTTTCCTGTAAAACCTAGGATATGGTCACCCCGACAGTCTTGCAATTCTCTGCCTCTCACTGTCTCTCAGTCTTCCCTTGCTATTTCTGTCCTTTCCTCCCTTGCAAACGTGCTGGTATAAAACTATATGCAAATCATTATGTGGATATGTAACTGATATTCTTGGGATCCCTTTGTTTAAAAATGGTATAGTGTTACTGTTGAAATGTATGTAATTATAGTTTGAGATGGTTGCAAAACACTATTGGCAACTTAAGGGGTTAACCTGAGAGCAGTTTTTAAGCCCTTTTTTAGAAGCTGTGGAGAAGGAGCCTCAGTTCTTGGACTTTGTGTTCTTGCTGCACCTGCATGAAACTGACAAGAACATTTTGGAAAAAACAGGATGCTTGTTAAGGAAGGAGGTTGCAAGGACTTAGAAGAGAGAGAGCTGCAATGTTTAGAGAGACACAGACACAGAGATTGAAGGAAAACGCAGATGGATCTTCACTGTTTATTCTGCCTTTGTAAAAAGTTATTCTGAACAATTTTATTTTTTTATGTTACTGCTAGTACTAATAAACACTTTTTGTGAATTCCACAACTGCTCCTGTTTTTTCCTATGCTCTCTGTCCTGTGTCTTGATGACAGATGGTGTCAGCCTAAGTGGGATTACACCATGCATACGCTAAACCTGGAGTTTTGTGTGTGGGGACTGTGCCTAGTACCAGGGAAGCACAGAGAAACGTATGGATTCTGCAGCAGCAAATCCAGGAGTGGTTACCAGGAGAATGGCAGCCAGACTAGCAAGGACAGAAGTCCAAACTGAGATTGTACTGCCAGGACACGTTATACAAAAAGAACAGGCAGTGAGAACCTGAAAGCCTGACTGCCTTTTTCAAATGGTGGGCTATACAACAAAAAGAGACAGAGAAACAGATGAGAGAAGGGAAGCAGCAGATGTGAGAATAGATGCAGTGACAGGAGCAGCAGGGGACAGAAGAGAAGCAGCAACAGGAGCAGCGATGCCTGGATGCCTTGCAAGCGATCAAAGGCAGAGAATCTGGCACAGATCCAGATGAGCAACAAAACACAAGCAACTTAAAAGCCATTAAACTTACAAAGTTGTATCCCTCGGATGATATTGAGGCATACCTGACAACTTTTGAAAGAGTTGTCACAGCCTGCCAATGACCAAAGCAGCAATGGGCAATCAGACTGGTACCCTACCTGACAGGAAAAGACGAACTTGCCTACAGCAATATGGACACTGCACAGTCAGAAAACTATGACCTGGTGAAAAGTGAAACCCTGAAAAGGTATGACATCTCAGAAGAGACCTACAGGCAGAGATTTCAATCTCTGAAGTACAACTCAGTCGACAATCCTTGAGAAGCCTTCGCCTGACTCAGAGAACTCCTGATAAAATGGCTCTAACCAGAGGGCAAACAGTCCCACAGATCACTGCTACATTTGCCATGGATCAATTCATCAACATCCTGCCTACAGATGTGCAGTTTTGGGTAAAGGAAAACCAACCAGAAAGTGGAGAAAAGGCCATTTCTTTGGCTGAAGACTACCAAATGGCCAGACAGATGCCACAGCAGTGATGTAACAGCCAAGTACCAGTAAAACATTATTTTTCCCATTTAAACTCCAAGTCTGATAAGAACTCTGGTGGGGGAAACAAATCTGTGCCCAAAGATATTATTTGCTATAACTGTAATAAGCCAGGTCATTTTGACCTGCTCAAACTCAGCCATACAAATGTACGCAGATGACACCATACTGTATGCCTCCGGCCCCTCCGCTGGGGACGTGCATGCAACCCTCTAACAGGATTTTGATGCCGTCCAAAACTGGCTCAGGTCCAATCTACTAGTACTAAACTCGAAGAAAACTGTCTCCCTAACCTCCGGCACACAACCCCGACTCTCCCATCTAGCTGCTTCCCACACCTTCCATACCCCGGATGGGTTACCTTTGGAGTCCTGCACCTCCTTTAGATACCTGGGAGTATGGCTTGATCAATACCTTTATTTCTCCATCCACATTGATTCACTCCACAAAAAACTGCACTCCAAACTGGGAGTGCTTCACCTGCCCATCACGGTCCGGAGTGAAATAGTGCACAAAATGATTCTCCCTATCTTTGACTATGGTGACATGGTCTACGGCTCAGCACCCTCATTCACCTTAGCTAGCCTGGACACCATCTTCCACTCCTATTGTCGCTTCATCCTGGATTGCGCCCCCACCACCCATCACTGTGACCTATACAGGTCCTTAGCACTACCCTCGCTAGAGTCACGACGTCAGATACACTGCGCAAATGTCATAGCAAAATTCTGGACAAATTCCTTCCCCCCCCACCTCAGCTCCGCCTTGACGGCACAACCCTCCCCGACCTACTCTCTCAGATGCTCCGAATCCAGGCTACTCAAAATCCCTTTTATGTGCACCTTGAAGGGCCAATCTGCCTTCAAATACCACCTGCCCAAGCTCTGGAATGACCTTCCTGCTGACATCAGGCTCACCCCCGCCCCTAGGCTACTTAAACCTCTCCTCCATGATCACTTCTCTGACACATGCGGCTGTTACCAGCAACCCTGACCCGATACCAAGGTGCATGTAAATGTAGATGTACTTTGACAGCTCTAACATCTCAGCAAATTACGGTATACCTGTATGATTTCTGCCTGTACATACTCTGCGTCTAGAACTAAAACCTTGTAGTAGAAGATTGTATCACATGCGTGTCCAGCTCTGTACTGTTCTGGACTTGTTGTTATTACCCCTGTATTGTACTTGTCCTGCTGTTATTTTGTCTTACCATGTAACCCCCAGGTCACATGTGGAAATGAGCAGTCTCTGCTCAGTATGCCTGCCTTGTTAATTGCCTAAATAAATAAAGAAAGAAATTTTGCAAGAAATTGCTGTAAGAAGCGTGACACTGGAGCAGATGTATCCTTGGCAAATTGGGGCAAGTACTTAACAGATGTGAAGGTGAAGGATAAGAATGTAAAGGGACTCATTGTTTCAGGAAGCAGACAGACCCTAGTGCATGTTGAAGTGCTGGGAAAACAATATGCAAAAGGACCAGGTACTGGTGTTATCTGCATCCGTGGGTACACTCGGTACTATCCCACCTCTTAAGTGACTGTGACCATTAAGGGTGTGTCGCACCAAATGAACGTGGGGGCAGTACCTAAGTTACCTATACCTGTGATTATTGGAAATGACTGTCCAGGAATTACTGAGTTAATCTCAGGGGAACTGAACCCTGCAGTTTCAGCAGCAGTGGTAATAAGAGCTCAGGCAAAGAAAATCCCAAATGGTGGGGACAATTTTCCTTTCAGTGACTTTGATTCGGACTTGTTTGAGAACACCTCCAAGATCCAGAAATCGAGGAAAGAAAGATGATGCCTGAAGCAACTGTGGCAACAAATGACTGATGGACATAAGGGGTTAACATATGAAAATGCTGAAATTAAGATGATAATGGATTATGATTTTCTTTCAGAGCAAGCTAGTGTTTCTCTCCACAGTTACTTTAAGCAGCTGGGGTGAAACCAAAACAGGTTGAACCTATGTTTAAAAAATGTAATGGTTACTGTACAGAATATGGGTTAAACCTCAGCTATAGGACCGGATAGAACAATTGGTTATACCACGAAAGCACAGATCTGAGTTGTTACAGATAGCACATGATAGTCCTATGGCTGGCCACTCAGGGAGGAATCGCACACTTGCTAGATTGCTGTACAGATTTTACTGGCCTGGAATTCATGAAGATGTTGCTACCTATTGTTATTCCTGTGCTAAGTGTCAGAAAGTAGCCCCATTCACTAGAAAAGACAAGATGCCCTGGTGCCCCTACCCTTGATAGCTGTGCCCTTTGAGAGAATTGCAATGGATGTGGTTGGCCCCTTAGACAAAAGTGAAAAAGGTGGTCGATTCATTTTGGTAGTATGGGACTATGCTACTTGATGCCCAGAGGCAGTTCCAATGCATACTGTCACAGCCCCAAAAGTGGCAGCAGAGCTTGCCAAAATGTTCAGTAGGGTGGGCATACCTAAAGAGATTGTTACTCATCAGGGTAATAATTTTGGTGATGTATTACTGAAGGAACTGTGTTGAGTACTAGTATAACTGACATAAGAACCTCTTCTCATCACCCTCAGACAGACGGTCCTGTTGAGCATTTTAACCAAACCCTAAAACACATGTTAAAAAGGTTTGTAAAAGGGGAAGGGAAAGACTGGGACCATTACTTGCCTTACCTACTTTTTACTTACAGAGACGTGCCACAGGCATCAACAGGGTTTTCACCATTTGAAATGCTGTATGGTAGGCAGCCAAGAGGGCCACTGGATGTGATAAAAGAAACGTGGGAAAATAATCCTCCTCAGAAACAATCTAGAACATCTTATATGTGTGCCCTAGAAAGAAACTGGCAAAATATGTTGAAATTGCCCATAGTAATCAGGAAGAGGCCCAAAACCAGCAGTAGGTATATTATGACAATGGGGTAAAAGAAAAAGTTTTTGAGCCAGGTGAAAAGGTTTTGTCACTGTTACCCACAACAGAAAATAAACTGTTAATGAAGTAGCAAGGGCCTTATAGAGTGCTTAGACATACTGGCACTGTTAACTATGAGACTGAGACTCCAGACAGGAAAAAATCCTACTAAGATATACCATGCTAACCTCCTCAAGAAATGGCTTTAAAAAATGTTAGTTTTACCAGAAACTGATAAAGAAGATATTAATGTAGCTTATGACAGACTGGAACAAACTGTAAATGCTGATGCTGTAAAGGTGAATGTTTCCTTAATCTCAGAACAAACTACAGAAATTCATAACTTGCTAAAGACATTTAACAGTACTTTTACCACAGTACCAGGCTGAGCAAAAAGGGTCGAGCATGTAAGCATGCCAAGGAATGCTTGCCCTATTAGGCAAAAGACATACAGGTTACCAGAGCGGTTAAGAGCTAAAATGGTTAAGCAAATACAAAAAATGAAAGAATTGGGTATCACAGAAGAGTTGAGAAGTGCTTGGTCATCACCAATTGTAATTGTAAACAAAAATGAAGGGAGTGTAAGAATCTGCCTTGATTTTAGAAAACGTAATCATGTGTCAGAATTTGACAGTTATCCTATGCCCAGAATAGATAGATGATTTGGTGGACGGACTGGGGAGTGCAAAGTATATCAGTACCCTCGATCTCACCAAGGGTTACTGGCAAATCCCTTTAACTAAAGAATCCAGAGACAGAACTGCATTTGCCACTCCTGTTGGATTCTATCAGTTCACCACCATGCCATTTGATTTACATGGTGAGCCAGCTACATTCCAGCGGTACATGGATGTGATTTTGTCACCTCACATTGATTATTGTGCTGCATACCCCGATATGTCATGGTGTACAGTCCAGACTAGAAAAGCCACCTGAACACCTAAGAGCAGTTATCCAAGCTATCAAAAATGCAGGTCTGACTATTAATCCTACCAAATGTGCATTGGGCATGCAGGAAACAGATATTTGAGCTATGTGTTGGGAAATGGAGAAGTTAGGCCAGAAATTTCTAAAATAGAAGCTGTAGCTAACAGCCCTGTCCCTAAAATAAAGAAAGAGGTCAGGTCAGTATTAGGGCTGGCTGGTTATTACTGGATATTTGTTCCTAAATTTGCTAAGTTAGCTACTGCCCTCACTGAACTCATGAAAAACTGTTCCCAAATAATGTGAAATGGACCCTGGAATGTAATGAAGCTTTTCAAGCCATTAAAGCTGCATTATGTTCAGCCCCTGTTTTGAGAAGCCCAGATTTTGAGAAACCATTTTTGTTACAAACAGATGCATCAGAGGTAGGTCTAGGTGCAGTCCTGAGTCAAAATACAGATGGGATGGAACATCTTGTTCTGTACATACAGTAAGTAGGACGTTGTATGACAGAGAGAAAAAGTACTCCACCATTGAAAAGGAATGTTTAGCAGCAAAGTGGGCCATGGAGTCCTTAAGTTTTATTTCTAAGGAACTGACTTTGTACTTATAACAGATCACAATCCTCTCTGTTGGCTTAACCAAACGAAAGATAAAAATTCCAGAATCACAAGGTGGTACCTGGCACTACAGCCATTTAAATTCAAGGTGATAAACAATCTGGTAAAGAGAATAGCAAAACTGATTTTCTGTCAAGATATGGATCAGGAATTGAGGGTTCTGAAGGTTGAAAAACAAATATATGAGTTTAAACTTTACTGTTTGCAGTACTGTTATAAAAAAAAGGATACTGCACATGTGCTTAATTTCTAAAAGTTAGAAAAGAATGCTAGTATAGAATTAATAGAAAGTTTTGGAAACCTGTTTGATAAAACAGGTTCCCTCTTAAGAAGGGGACTGTATGTGACATGGTTGAATAGGACCCTATCCCAGTTGTTATGGAGAGTTTGAATGCAGGGATCTGTTCTGTTCTTTCCTTTCCTTTCCTGTCTCTTGTCTATCTGGTTGCGCAACCAAATTTTCCTGTGAGACCTAGGATTTGATCACCCCGACAGTCTTGCAATTCTTTGCCTCTCACTGTCTCTCAGTCTTCCCTTGCTGTTTCTGTCTTTTTTTCCCTTGCATATCTGCTGGTATAAAAATATGCAAATCATTATGTGGACATGTAACTGATATTGGGATCCCTTTGTTTAGAAATTATATAGTGTTACTATTGAAATGTATATAATTATAGTTTGAGGTGATTACAAAAAGCTATTGTGAGCTTAAGGGGTTAGCCTGAGGGCAGTTTTTAAGCCCTTTGTTAGAAACTGTGGAGAAGGGGCCTCAGTTCTGGGACATTGTGTTCTTGCTGCACCTGCATGAAATTGACAAGACCATTTTAGAAAAAAAACAGGATGCTTGTTAAGGAGGGGGTTGCAAAGACTTATAAGAGTGAGAAAGCTGCAATGTTTAGAGAGACACAGACACAGAGATTGAAGAAAAACTCAGATGGAGCTTCTCAGTTTATTCTGCCTTTGTAAATAGTTATTCTGAACAATTTTATTTTTTTATGTTACTGCTAGTACTAATAAACACTTTTTGTGAATTCTACAACTGCTCCTGTTTTTTCCAATGCTTCCTGACCTGTGCCTCAATGACATGGACATTTGGGGTCAAAATGTGGGAGCCACTTAAAAGTAGATATTGCCTCTCAGCCACTCTGTTCTGGGTAATTACAATCTAACAATGTGTAAAAGCTGGACACCACTAAAAATGAGACATTGCATCTCATCTGCTCTATCCTTATAATAAAAATGTGTACAAACAAGACCCAGTACAAAAGCAATACCATTGGTGAACATTCGGCATTGACAAATGTTTGTTTATACAGTATTATACAATGGTAAGAAAAATCCGTGGGCTCCAATTGGTCAGGCTGGGGCTAGACCCATGATGTTATCCCAGTACATCATGAATCTAGTCCCAGCACACACATAACTGAATGTCATCAGTAAAAAAAAGTCACTCCACATGCAGATTAGGGAGATAGAATAATTAGCTATTTACTGTACCCACAATTCCTCATTATGTAAATTAGTATACAGGCTATTGTATTTCTGTACTCACTACAAAAATAGGAGACTGCATTTCCCAGTAAAGAAAAAGGAAAGCCACCTTCATATTGTACCCACAATGCCCTGCCACATACTTCTACATATTAGATGCTATACTGCAGTCACCATTACCAAAACAGGAGAATGGACTGCTGAGTAAGGAAAATGTAACTTTATACCTCCAATTTGAGAACACAGCGGTCAGCAAAGAGGGGAGGAAAAAACAGAGATACTAATGCCACAACTGATGCTGAGGAACAGGTAGAAACTGTGAATTCAGAAGTTGAAAGAGATCCTAACTTTGCTATGGATACTGAAAGTAGCACACAGATGCCAAAATAATTATTAATATTGGGGGACTCCATAACTAAATTCATGAATAAATTCACTACCAGGTTAAATAAGGAAAGATTTATAAGTAACAGCTTCTCTGGGGCTATACTCCAGGACATTCAGGAGATGGTGCCTAGTTTAATAAAGACAACAACTGATAGGAGATTTGTACATGTTGGAACAAATGACATGAGGAAAAGGGCAGAAAAGGATATTTTTGAAGATTTTCAACAAATTTGCAAAACTATAATGGAAAAGAACTGTGAGGTAGTTGTCTCAGAAATTCTGCCAGTCCCATATATAGTCAATATTGGAACAGTAAAATAATAAAAATGAATAACAACTTCAATAATATCAAAAATATTAAAACCCGGGAAACGTTTTGTGGGAGATATGACCTGTTCTGTAAGGATGGGCTACATTTAAATAAAAAAGGCAGCAAACTCTTGGGAAATACATTCTGTTCCATCATCAATAAAAGTAATCCAAACCAAGAGACATGGGGTGAGGGACAAAGTCTATTGCAACTTCTCATGCAAGTCCTCAGGAAGGGGAAACACTGCAGACAGAACTAGGAGCAGACTGGATCAGAAAACAACTAAAACTCTCCCCAACAATATGTGAAGCCTTTCTAATAAATCAACTGAATTAGAATTGCCACTTAAAACTGACAATATTGACATCTGTGGGCTAACAGAGACATGGTGGAGGGAGGATGATTGGGGCAAACAAAAAGCACAGGATACAATTTATTCTACAGGGATAGGAAGAACAAGAATGGGGGAGGAGTCACAGTGTACTTAAAAGATACAGTCTTAACTAATGAGTTAGAATTACCCAAGGAGATAGGAGAAAATATGGAGCAAAGCTGGGTTCAAGTTAATATTCCCAGTAGTAGGGCTATCACTGTGGGAGTTTGCTACATGTCCCCAGCTCTGATCAAAGAAGAAAATGATAGATTTTTGGAAGTATTAACACACATGGGATCAGGTCCTTGAAGTTTAATCCTGGGTAACTATAATTTGCCCTATGTAAACTGGACTAATCACTTGGGGAGTAACACCCTTGAGCAACCATATATTGATTTTGCCTCAAGTAATGACATGGAGAAACATGTGAGACACAGTACAAGAAGTTCAGATATACTGGATTTGGTATTGACCAATTTGGATCATGATTTAACAGAATGTGTAGTTAAAGCACCACTAATGAACAATGGTAACTGGAATACACAAACCGGTATCACTAAGGTTAGGTGTTACAGCAGGGCCAATTACAAATGTATGAGAACTTTCCTAGCTTCTTTGCACTGGAAAAAAGAACTTCATGGTCTGTTATTGGACAATGTGTGGATTACAATAGAGCACCATCTGGATTACTGCATTACTGAATTTGATCCAGAAGTAGTTAAATATAATATAGATGGTACAATACCATTTTAGATTAACAAGAATATTATAAGGGAGATACATAAGAAAATAAGTCATATCGAAAATTTAAGTCGAACCTCTCCAATATAAATTTAATCAAATATAAAGATAGATTGAGGAGAACTAAGAAACTGATCAAAAAAACTAAAAGGGATGCAGAATTTAAGTTGACAAATAAAACAAGAGATAACCATAAATCTTTCTTCAATTACATTAGTGGACTGAGAGGTGGTCAACAAAATGTGGGACCACTATCCTCTGGTGATGCCGTAAGTGAGGATGACAACAAAATGGTGTTACTGTTTAACTCCTTTTTTCTAAGTGTCTATCAGCCTAAAGGTGACTATGAGCTCCCTACTGAAACATCTTCCCTAGCTACCGATACCGCTCATATCATTACTGTAAGCGCTGTTAAGCAAAAACTTGATCAGATAAAATATTTAAATCTCCTGGACCTGATACTTTACACCCCAGATTATTAAAGGAGCTTTCGAAAGAACTTGCGGGGCCATTACCTATTTTATTTTAAAAATCCATATCTCTAGGCAGGGTCATTCCTGAATGCAAGAAGCTAACATTATGCCAATACACAAAAAAAGTCTTGAGACATGATGTGAGGATCTACAGGCCAATTAGCCTGACATCTGTCCTGGGTAAAATTATGGAAACATTTGTAAAGGAATTCTTTAAAAATCATACAATATTAAAGAAAATGGATTAGGAGACCCAACACAGCATGGCTTTACTAAACAAAGATCCTGCCAAACCAATCTCCTTCACTTTTTTGAGCCCATCAGTAGTGCACTAGATAACAGGCTTCCTGTTGACATTATATACCTAGACTACACTAAGGTGCTCAATTTAGTTCCCCATAAAGAACTCCTGGAAGAATTATTAAAATACAACTTTAACCCTAATATCATTAGATGGATCAGTTCATGACTTGAGAACAGAAAGCAGCATGTCATGGTAAGAGGGTATAGTTCAAATTTGGGAACTGTCACTAGTGAGGTCCCTCAGGGATCTCTTGTAGGACAAAACCCTCTTTAATACTTTTGTGTCGTCCATGTTAACTTCAGCAGCAACTTGGATATGTAAGTATGCAGATGACACAAAGCGTGGTGCTATAGTAGAGAATGATGAAGCAAGAAAAAAACTGCAAACTGATCTAAACAAAATAGTAACATGGGCATAAGAACATAAGTTGTTCTTCAACGGGGATAAGTGTAGAGTTATGCACTTAGGAAGAAATAATAGAATGCGTAAGTATTATATGAATAGTGCTGAACTAGGTACAACGGACAGGAAAAATAATCTGGAAGTCATTATAAACAACACACTATCCTTCAGTGAACACACCAGGGAGGCGGTAAACCAGGCCGACAGGATGCTGGGATGTATATTTAGGCATGTACAAAGCAGGGATAGAGGTGTGATAATGCCCCTGTATGATGCGCTTGTTATGCTCCACCTGGAGTATTACTGCCAGTTCTGGGCACCATACAAAGCAAGGGATGTCTCCCTGTTGGAAGCAGTCCAGCATAAAACAACTAAAAGGATATTTGACCTTGGACATTTGTAATATGGTGAGAGATTAAGGGAGCTAGGATTGTACTCACTCGAATACAGGCGTATTTATAAGGGGAGATCTTTGCTTGGTGTATAGGGACTTTAAAAATGAGGATATGATGGAATGGACAAGTCTAGAAAGAAAACACATAAAGAATTAAAAAGGTATAAATTCCAGCTTAAGGGGGACAAATTCAAAACCTATAGAAGAGGGCAATGGTTTCAACGTGGCACACGCTACCTGAAAATAATGTAAACAGTCCAATGATGGATGAGTTTAAATCATCAATTGATAGATTTTTTTTTTTTAGTCTTTGATAACTGGTTAAGGCCCACTAGGCACAAGTGCCTGTTTTCAGGGGTGACCTGGGAGCACTGGGCGGTTAAATGACTTGCTCAGAGTCACACAGTATACAAGTGGATTATGTGGGAGTGATGCCCAATGAAAATAGGTGCGTCAAATATGCCTAACACTTGTAGACTCAATACTATTCCTATGAATCCTATCAGTAATCTACCCAGAATTCTTTGTTTCTGTATGTAAATCAGCATATTAGTGATTAAACTGTTGTAACCATTACCAAAATAAGAGTTAACTGATTTAAGAAAAAGGGATTACTTTATGTCCAAATGCCATAATGTAAGGGAAAATGTGTTCTAAAATGCACTTTTTTATTTTTATTTTGTATAATAGCAATAATGCACTCCAGGGAGCATGTAATGCTGGAATAATGTCACTTATTGGGTGTTGGATGCACTCAGCCTGCAGCCTCATGCCCAACCACCCGAGGTGTGATGTTATCCCAGCACAACACACACCCTATTGTGCATTATTGCGTTATTTATCCAGAATGGAATGGTTAAGATGCAATATCTTATTTACAGTGGGGTTGTGCTTTTGCCCATTTGTAGGGCTGCAGTGGGCATAGCCCTGGAGACCTCTTGCTATGAGAAAATGACTTCACACAATCCTTCCGACTGAACAACATGTTGGAGTTGCAACACAGTTGCCTCATGTCCGTGAAGCACTCCACTTGCTATCTCCATTGGCAGTTGCACTGCACTATTTTTACTCTGTCAGCAGTCACAGTGGAACATGGCACACTCCGCCATGTCCAAAATGGGCACCAAACTGTACTGCACATGCACAACTACTAGTGCATGTGCAGTACAATGTGGTGGCCATCTTGGTCATGACAGACGGTGCTCTGTTACGCCATGACTGCCAATTTCTTTCTTTTTTTTAATTACACATATCCCCCCCACTCAACCCTCCCTCTAAGCACCCACCACCCCACTCCCACCACCAGAAACATAAGTGTGACACTGGGGGTGTCCAATCCCCCAGTGTCACGATCATGATTCCTCAGTGAGTTTTTATTTTAATATTCCCTTCCCCACCTGACCCGCCCTCTCAGTACCCTCACCCAGAAACATAAGAGTGACACTGGGGATGCCCAATCCCCCTGTATCGCAATCAGGAATCCTCGTTTTGTTTTTACCCTGTAAAAATAAAATTGCCCATCAATGTCTTTTGCAGCTGTTCTTGCTCCCCCAACCCTACCCTCCCATTCAGCACCCCCCTCCCCAAACCCTTACTTACTCATCGAGGGTCCAATGCCCTAATCCTCCGTGAACCACAGAAACATCTTCATTCTTCAAAGCGAGACCGCGAACTGAAGAAACAGGTATGCAGTTCATTGTATTTCAATGGAGTTTTGAACTTAGTGGCATAACTTGGCCATCTTTGCATATTTTTGGCCCACACTTTCAACATGGCTTTTTTGGAACCCTGCCTCATGAACAGTTGCACTGACATTAAGCAAATCTGTCCCGAAAGGTGATTTCACGGTCACTGTACAAAATCTCCTTTTGGGCAGAAGTTGAAAATGTTCTCTGCCCTTGTTCATGAGGTGGGGTCATAAGAAGGCTATTTTGAAAATCTGGTGTAAAAGTATTAAAGAGCAACAAAGTTATGAGTCTACATTGAATTTTGCGAATGCAAGCTAGTCACTTTGGTAATTTTCAATATTTTTATCCCAAATTTACAACATATCCATATTTTTACAGCACCTCATGAATGTGACAGCAGTCACTTTCCAAATCCTGGCCAAAATGATTTGTTTACATCCCAAAATGTGATTTTGCAGTCCTTGCACAAAATCACCTTTCGGACAGGAGTTGAAAATCTTCTCTGCCCTTGTTCATGAGGTGGAGTCATAAGAAGGCTATGTTCTAAATGTGGTATAAAAATATTTAAAAAAAAAAGTTATGAGGCTATGTTGACTTTTACAAATGCTGGCTCATAAGTTTGGTAGCATTCAATATTTTACCCCAAATTTTCAACATAGCCATTTTCTTTACAGCACCTCATGAATGTGACAGCTGCCATTTTCAACTCCTGCCCAAAATGTGTTTTTACATCCCAAAAGTTACTTTTGCATTCCCTGCACAAAATCACCTTTAGGCCAGCAGCTGAACACCTTCACTGCCCTTCCTCATGAGGCAGAGTCATAACAAGGCTAAGTTGAAAACTTGGTATTCAAATATTACAAAACAACAAATGTATGAACCTACATTAAATTTTGCAAACGCAGGCTTATAACTGGTAATTTTCAATATTTTTATCCCAGGTTCCTCGGCTACAACTCTATCAGCTCTTGCCAGAGTTTGTTTCAGATTGCATTTACCCTGGATAGCACAGCTAAGATGCAGCATCTCATTTTGAGTGTGGCCCTGCTTCCACATATTTTTACAGTGTATTTAGCCATGATTGCACAGCTAAGATGCAGTATATTGTTTTCAGTGGAGTCCTGCCTTTACCCATTTTTAAATGCATTTTACCAGGATTACCCAGCTGAGATGTAACATCTAATTTTAATGGGGTCCTGCTTTGACACATTTTTACACTGTATTTACCCAGGATAGAACAGCTCAGATGCGATATCTTATTTCCAGTAGGGTCCTGCTTTTACCCATTATAAACACTGCTTTTACCCAGAATAGCACAGGGGAGATGCAATATCTCATTTTTGATAGGGCCCTTCTTCTACTGATTTTTATAATGTGTTTATCCAGGATAGCCATCTGAGGGGAAATTTCTCATTGTCAGTGGGGTACAGCTTTTTAATGTAATTTTACAGGTCAGGATGCATTTGTATAAGCAGATATGACATGTTTTACACTAAGAATCTGGTGTCTAGACTAGGTACAATATTGTGCATGTATTAATGTTACAGGACTGGACTGCATTCTGTCCTGCCAATGGCTGGGGGCAGCCATTTCTTTGAGGTGGAGGAGGGTGTAACCTCTGCTTTGTTTCTTTCTTAGACTTTTCTGAACTTGTACCTGCCCAGGTTTCCTGCTGTGTAGCAGACAGTCTGTGGCTTAACATACCATAATGGGACTGTGCAGCTCAAACTGCTGCACTGACTGCCATTCTGTGACCTTTAACATTGAGCTTGGCCAATCTCTGAATCTCCGGGGTCAAGAACTGTTGCTAATGCTTGACCCAGCAAGATATTGTGTTGTGCACCAGCTGAGCTCCTAATGTGTGTAAAAGGGGTTGACAGTCATATGTGACCAGTAGGGACCAGCCTCAGAGCCCTGTATGAAAGGGGACAGTGTAAAGAAAGGCAGTCCTATTTCAGATCATGAAGCAGGCACACACAGTTTGAGACACCTCTAATTGTGTCATTCCCAGGCCTTGTGTCTGGATGAACCGTATTTGTGTGGCATATGCTGTATGTGCCGCCCTGTGAGAGATTGCAATAGAAGATCAGTGGGCAGCCCTTGGTGGAGGAATACAGGCTCGAACATTGGCTGAACTGAGATGCATTAAACCTTGGTGGGGCCCCAACCGCAGCACCAAGAGAAATGTTGATTGGTCTAAGCGTGGTGACTGTCGAATCTGTAGGGACATGTAGCCTTTTAAAGCTATCCAGGGTAATCATGAGTACAATGTGGAAAGTGTTCTGCAGCCTGCAGTGTCGTGTTGTTCCCTGTTTGGATTACAATTTTGGGTTTCATGTTTAGATTATAAATACCTCGTGTTTGGAGGTGAGAGCCATTTAAGCAACTGCATGGGCTGTGGGGTTCAATAGAATTGTGCTTCACATTTAGTGCACCAACACCAGTCAGTCAGCCCACAGCAATATTTCTGGGTCTGCCACAGTTCAACACTAGGTACTCAGGGACTGCCTTGGGGAGCTCCCACTTTATGTAATAGTGCCACCCTGATATCAGAAAGAAGGGGTAACGGCCTGTAGTATAGGAGGGCCCTTAACGTAGAAACATAGACAATGATGGCAGAAAAAGGCCAATGGTTCATCCAGTCTGTCCACAACACTATAACATACCCCAAGACCTTTGGTCAATATGTGGGGGGTTGACTACACTATTTACTCCCCTGCTCCCTTTCTTACAACTAACCCCCTGAGTAACTACTAAGCACTTAACTCTGTCCCAACTATGCTTGAACCAATTAATGGTTTTGGTGATCACCACCTCTGCTGGTGGAGTGTTCTATGGCTCAACCACTCTCTGTATAATAAAACTTTCTTACATCCCTCCTGAACCTCCCCTTCCACTAATGTCCTTATGTTCTAGATTTGCTACTCCTGATGAATTCTTCCTATCAGCTCACCTTGTTCTTTCCTTTCAGGAACATGAAGATCTCTATCATATCACCCCCTCTATCATCTGGTCTGTGAGTACACGTGCGGTGCCCTAAGCTGATCCTCATAGGATCTGCCATGCTGGTCCTGAATAATTCTGGTTACTGTATGCTGCACCATCTTCAGCCTGTCTTGTCTTTCCTTATGTAAGCCCCTATGGAGCTTACTAGTAGTGCCCCTGTGTATGCTGCTGAGGGGCCTGGGTCCCAGGTAGTATAAAAGGGTTGGGTTTGGTGCCAGAAAGGGAGGAGGAATGAGGTGCAGGTGGAAGAGGAGCACTAGAGCAGCAACGGCCAGTTTTCAGTCAGGAGGGGCAAGATCTGGGGACAGGGTAGGGTGTTTACTACCCAGGCCCACCGCCCTGGAATATTCAGTGTGTGGCAGGATCATTGGGGTTGATATAGTGCTCTGTTTGGTCACTGCAAGGGGTCAGGACCTCCAAGCTGCAGAGGTTGGGTGCTGGTGCCAGTGGAGTGTGTGGAGCCTGCATCTTTGATCTCTGGCACCGGGGTAGGTAGGCATGGAGGGGTCCTGTATGATTTGGCCTCGTAAACTGCCACAGGGTCCTGGGTACGTGAGTCGGTGGTGGAAGCCTGATTCGTTGGGTGTGCAGTAGTGGCAGATTGTGTCCCACTCACCTATTTGGGACTTGTCCTGTGTCCTGCTGGGCAGCAGCACTTAAACGGCCCTGATGATTTATTTTATTTGCTTTTGGTAACCAGGTGGGTACACTAGGCATCAGAATGCCTATTTTCAGGCACGACCCAGGAGAGAACAGTGTGAAAAATACATAGGTGTGCATGTGATGCAGCACATGCGGTAAGAGAGCACAAACAAAGTACACAAGTTTACAGGTGATGCAGCTACAATACCATATGTACTGGTAAATGCAATTCAAAACAGTTTGAGAAACACAGGCAGTGCAAAGTGATAGCATACATAAAACAAAACAATAAGCAATAAAACAATTTAAGTGCCAGGTTGTGGTTGGTAAAGAATGAGGAGAAGAAGGAAGAGTGGTGGGAAGCATGGAGAAAAGGGTTTGAAACAGAAGGGAGAGAGAAGACATGAAAGGAGGAAGTGTAAGATAGGTGTCAGAGGAGTGGATTTACTTGGAAGAGGACAGAGAAAGGATGGTCTAAGGTGGATTAAAGCAGGTGCAGGGGCTGGTAGCCTGCAGATGCTCATGGTGCAGTTTCTTGAAACTGGTATGGGAGGTTGCTGCAAGCACTGAGGAATCCAGACCTCCAGGAACAGCGTGATGTAGGTCCTGTTTCCGTGGGGTGCTCATAGTGTCAGTGTGGTGTTGGAGAGAGCTGTGACCTGCCTTAGTGAATGAATTAAAGTATGTGCAGGAGAGAGAGTGGAAGCTGCCTATTCATCTATGGTCTTTCAGCCCTAGGAAGTCTGCTGGCACCATCCTTCAGAGCCTGATTCTGCTCCTAAGGAGAATGTACAGTAGCAGTGAGGATCTCTGGATCAAATTTAGCTGCCAGAATGTAAGCATAGCCTTTGCTATGTGAAAAGCCCACCATTTGCATTGTTCACAACACTCCATGGAGTGACTAATTTAGTCTCCAATTAAATTCATTTTTGCACTTTCACATGTTTTTGGAGAATGAACTTAATCAGTGTGGTATCTTTATGAGATGCTAACCACAGTTGCCCCTATAGTTGTTGGCAACCCACAAAGAAACAGTCAACACCCCCCGGACCATCTTCAGAACCCAGTAAATGAGTTAATCTTTGTTACTGTATTTCTGGCTGTGAGTACCCCCCTCCCCCTGAAGTACCACCAGGCATACCCCTACACCCTGGAAGGGGGTGCTTACATTTAGGTAAGGAATCCAGAACTGAGAACAGCACTGTATGTGTAGCCTCACCAGTGATGTATAGAAAGGCAGTAAAACCTCTTTCCGCCTGCTGTCAAAACCCCTCCCGTAACACCCCAGCATCTTGTTTGCCTTACTATAGGTATATTGTTTAAGGGAGTCATTTATGATGACTCCTAAGTCCCTTTCCTCAGAAGCAGTGCCCAACTTAACTGCACCCAGTCAATATTGTGTTCTGGGGTTTTTCTTTCTTATGTGCATCACCTTGCAAATTCTGGCATCAAATTTCGGGCTGCCAAACCTTTCCAACCTTTCAGGTCCCTCTGCATCTCCCTTACCCACTCGTCATACTGTACCAAAAGGCTTAGTATCATCTGCGAAGAGACAGATTGCACTGAATTCCTTCTCCTACGTCGCTGATGAACATATTGAAATGAACTGGATCGAGGACTGATCCTTGGGGCATCTCATTTGTTACCTCTCTCCCCTCAGATCTGATTCAGTATACAACTACCCTCTGCTGTCTCCCTTTCAAACAGCTTCCTACCCATCTAACTATGCCTTTCACTGCACCCAGTCCTCTAGCTTCTTCAACAACTTTTTTTGAGACATGGAGTCAAATGCCTAGCTAAAGTTGAAATCAAGTAAATCCACTGTATCACTGCTATCTCCTGTCCTAGTTACCCAGTTAAAGAACACTATTTGGTTGGTCTGACAAGACCTTCCTGCCAGGAACTTGTGCTGTTCAGTATCCTGCAGTCTGTTTTTCTCCATGTAGCCCACTAGATCATCTATGACTAGTGTCTCCATCAGTTCACCCACCACAGATGTAAGAATGACAGGTCTGTAGTTACCTGTCTGCTCTCTGTCCCTACCCTTAACAAGTGGAACTATGTCTGCTACCTTCCAGTCCTTTGGAATCACCCCTGTCAGAATGATGCTATTGATTGGTTCCAAAAAACTGGAGGGTAGCAGATACAGGGTTTCAGCTAATTCTGTTGCCAATTCCCCGAGTACCCTTGGATGCATCCCATCTAACCCCAGAGCCTCATCTGTCTTCACGACTGCTAGCCCCTTTCTGATCTTTTTACTAGTAAATACCTGCCTCATTTCTGGGATCCCCCTTTCAGCAGCCTTTATGCCGCTGTCTGGCAAAGGCTCACTGTCCTCCCTAGTGAATACTGAGCTAAAGTAGTCATTCAGAACGACTGCCTTCTGCTTATCATCTTCTATTTCCCTGCCTTTCTGTTAGCCTAACAATTCTCCCTCCCATCTTTCCTTTATATACCTGAAAAAATGTTTTTCCCACCATTGACTCACTCTGTAATATGCAGTTCTGTGTCTGTTTCTGCATTCCTGATTGTCCTCTTGACCTCTCTAGTACTTACTTGGTACTCTCCCCTCATTCTTCATTCCTCTGCTTCTCCTTGTACCTGATGAAGGCCTACTTTTTTGGCCCTCACTGCTTCCCTGACTTTTTCAAAGAACCATAGTGATTTCTTGTACCTACTTCTGTTGGTAACCATTCTCATGCATGACTTTGTTGCCTTGAGAATGGCCTATTTTATTTCTCCCCATCTTTTCTTTGCTCCCCTGATACTGTCCACTCTAGGTAAGCTGTTGTAGACTAATTTCCTCATCTGGGGGAAATTACACTTCTAAAATCCAGAACTTCAGTCACTGATGAGGGCTTACTGGTACCAAGGGTCAGCTTGAATCATATGGTGTTATGGTCACTGGACCCCAGTGGTTCCCCAGTCCCCACTCCATCTAACCCTTCTGAGTTAGTGAGCACTACCTCAAGAATGGTAGCCTGTCTTGTGGGTTCCTTGACCAGCTGCACCAGCATGCAGTCCTACAATGTATCTAACAGGGTTTGACTTCTGGTGCTCCTAGCTGTTGGAATGTTCCAATTAATGTCAGGCAGGTTGAGATCTCCCACTGCTACCATCTCCCCTTTTGTGACCCCCTATTTCTGCCCCTAGTTCCCTATGGCTCTTGTTCTTTTGCCCAAATGATCTATAGACCACCCCCATATGCAATTTCTTACTTGATGCTACCATGAGCTGAACCCATAGTGAGTCTATTTCCCCATTCCTTCCCCTGATGGAGCCATCCTCCACTGGCTCAATGCCTTCCCTGACATGGAGGGCTACCCCTCCTCCTTTACCTTTTCTCTGTCTCGCCTACACTTGGTGTACCTGGAACTGTCAAGTCCTAGGCAATATCTTCTGTGGACATAGTTTCTGCAATGGTTGTGAGGTCCAACCCTGTATCTGCTACCATCACATGGAGCTCACTGATTTTGTTTATCAGCCTATTTCTATCTTGTGCCCAAATCCTTATTTTTTACAGGTCATCTTCATTCATTTCCCACCAAGCTTTCTTAATTTTTTCCCTCTTTTTTGCAGGCTTAGTGAACCCCCCTTCCCTGGCATCTTTCCCTACTCTTTTATGAATGGGTGAATTGCTGCTTCCCTCTCCAGTGGTTCTAGTCCCCAGTTCAGAGGGAGCCCTAGCTAGGTTCCTCACTTCCTCTCCCTTCTCAGTGGGTTTCCCTAGCCTCAGTCTGCCCTGCAGTCAGTGTCACTGTCCACCAATACAGCCATCAAACTTCTTCCCCAGCACACTGATCCTCTCTCTTGTGCAGTGAAAGCCATCACCCTTAAAGAGACACCTGTCCCAGAAGACTTCCCCTTTCCCCCACAAAGCAGTACCCTTCTTCCTGACAGTATCCCTTTAACCACCCATTGAACTTCTTGCTTGCCTCCTTCCTAACTCAGTCCTTCCTATTCTCCCTATACCACACAGGGAGGACCTCTGAAAAGCAGAGTGTGCCTTTAATCCATCTCCCCCATCTTCAAAAATTGTGCTTCACTTCCTCTATAGGCTGGTTTGTCAGACTGTTGGCACCCAAGTATACCACCACCACCCCCTAGAACCCCCTCTTCAATCCTCCCAATCCTGTTCATATCATGGATGGCCTACACTCCAGGAAGGAATCTGACCACCCCTTCCCTCTTCTCCTCCACCCACCACCTGCTCCACCCCTCTAATCATTAAGTCCCCTTTGACTAAGATACCTTATTAACTTCTTCTTACTCTTACCACCATGTGACACCAAGTTATTCTGCCCTGTGTTCCCAACTGACAGAGTCCCCACCTCCGCACGGACTCAGGCACCTGTGCCTTCTTCAGGGGATTGTTTGCTGTGAAGTCTGGTGATGCTGTGAACTGCACCTGGCTGGGACTAGTTAAAGGCAGTTACCAATACACTGGTTATGCTGCTATCCCACATGGGTCTGACTGTACAGCAGCATATACTGCTTGATTTACCCACCCATGCTGGACACCTAATTGGGGCTGGTTCAACAGAGTGAGCATGCTTAACCTTTCCTTTGAAGGGATTCAGAGCTGTAATAAAATGGAGTTATTCCTGCTAAACTGGTATCATTGTAGCCAGTCTGACGGCACAACGGTTGGATTTCTGCTTGTGACGCCGACGACCCAGGTTCTAGAATGGACCTGGAGAATCAGAGGGAAAGCCAGGGGAGAAGGATTGAGCATCCCATGGAATGCTCTCCTTCTCTGGGTGGAGGGAGGGGTAGTGTGCCCGGTGCCAAATGGAATCCTGGCATAGGCTGGGGGAACCACAGGCAACCGGTGCCTTGACATTAGAGGGGCGGATGCTGGACATCATTGCATGTCCCCACCCTAGGGCAGCTCTCAAAAATCATCAGTTGCTGAGGATGATGCAAGCCCAGGCACCTGGCCTCTATGGCTCCCTGCTTCTCAACCAACCAATCAAGGTTCCATGCCACCATCAAGCCCTGAACCCTGCCCTTGGGGGTAAGCCAGGGAGGTAATGTCGGTTGTCATCGACACCTTCTCCCATTGTAGATGGGCTTGACACAGTGCCATTGCCCCACCCTGGGGGGTAAGTCAGGGGGTATCAATGGGGGTAGGCACTACGGGAGTGAGACAGGTGCTCACAGGCTGAGCTGAGCAACACAGCAGCTGGTGGCAAAAAAGCACAAGACATTTTAAAAAATAAATAAACTGGTATCATCAATGTCTGACCATTTGTGGGTACTAACTTGTGGGGGAGGGTTACTCTGAAAGTGAGGGGGTAGATGCAGCTTCTCAGAGGGTTGTACCCCATAATCTATTAACTCATTAAACTGTAAATCTGTGGGCAGCGTGGCCTAGCTGAGAAGAGGAATGGATACTTGATCCAGGAGCTCCAGGCCCATCTGTTGATAATCAGTGCCATCCTACACCACAAACCCAGCAAAGAGAACCGAAAGCAAAGAAAAATCACTCCTCTACATGACAGCTAACAAAAAATGTAGGAAAAGGCAAGCCCAATTGAATTTCCAACCAGCAGCAAGCAACAAAGTTACAGGCCTGGAGACATCCTCCACCCGAGCGGCCTCTCTCACAACTAACGCCAAGATACAGCAGGCAGAAGCATATAACGGTGAACAATCATCCGCTCACTCTTCCCAAGGCACTATCGAGGGGCTAATTCAAATGTTACGATTTGACTTGACTCAAAAAATGCACTCAGGGTTTGAGAACATAGGAGCCCAACTTACACACTTAAAACAAACAGTAAATACCTTGGGGACATGGTAGATAGCCACTCCAACAGGCTAAATGAGCTGGAGCAGCAGGTCAGCGACAGAAAGGATGCCTATATCCGTCTGGAGAGTTCTTTGCAATCTACACTATGGGAGATCGAGTTTCTCAAGGCCACTCTTGACAATCACAAGAACTGGGAAAGGCACTACAATGTGCGCTTGGTGGGACTCCCAGAGGGGACATAGGAGAGAAATTACGGGGCCTTCATGGGGCCATGGCTGGTGAAAACACTAAACCTACCAGAATCAGTGTCACTGGAGATTCAAAGAACATATTGTTCATCAGGTTGCCATCCAGGACCCAAGGAGAGATCCCGCCATGTGATCATAAAATTATTTCGCTACCAAGACAGGCAGAGCAAACAGGATGCAGCCCGAAAAATAGACTCTGTCAGTGTACAAGGGAAAAAGGTCAGCATATTCCCAGACTATTCTAGATTGCAAGCAGAAAGACAGACCTTTACAGTGATTAAAATGAAGCCCCATGCTCTTGATTGCCTATTTGCCATGGTTTATCCTGCTCGGTTAATCATTAGGCCAAAGAACCAAGAATCCAAAGCCCTCACAGACCCAGAAGCAGCAATGCGGTACATCACTAACAAACTAGAACAGGCTCACAAAGAACAGATCCCCAGCCTAATAATACCTGAATCCAACACAAGGTACTGTAAACACTAAAAATATTGAGTAATGGGGGCTGTAACATGGCTGGAGGGGGGTCACTTTCCTGGCCCATAATGGAACACTACCATCTATGTTTTTCCAGCCTATCATGGCTCGGCTGGGAGGGCTTCATCCTCATTACTGAGTGGTGATATGCAGCCTAAATTTTCTTTCTGCTTGGCTGGGAGTGAACTGAACATCTGACCAGGGCAAGGACTGTCACTGTGGCAAAATGCCTCAAGCTTCAATGGTACATTCGACCCACATAACATTTACTACTTGGATCACAAGTTTCAAAGTCCCTGAGCTCAACGGAGTGTACCGAGCAAGTGTCTGGAACTGTTCTTTTTGATAAGCTCCCAGCCATGGAGGGGCCTCAACAATATTAACAGACCTTGGCTGCTATGAGAACATGGGGGGAGTGAATTAACTCCTCCAGCACGCAGAGGACCTATGTAAACCAGGGACAATCCTGAAAAATCAGGAGAGACAACTGCTGCACTTATATCCTTTCTTTTTTCTGGTCTATTCCCTCTGTATCTTAGAAGACATAGAGGAGACATTTTGTTTACATTTAAAATATTGAAATCACCAACCTTAATGAAACAATGTGGACTCTCATTTGCCATCAAGTGTACAGTTGGTAGGTTACACAACAAGCAACTGGTCATTGAATGGCTAACACCAACAAGTGGGATAACTTTTTGGGCATTAGAGCAACCAAAAGATGGAATGCACTACACCAGGAACTAGTTAATCATACTAACGTTGACACCTTTAAACTAAATTTTGATACATAGCGACGCCAATCTTATTTTCCAAGTTAATGTCCCACACTTGTGGGGACAATCACAATGGGCCATGAGCCTTCTTTTGTCCTACAAAATATAGTAAAGACAGTAAATCTTTTCTTTTGGACTTCTCTAATAGAATATAGAGGGTATAGCCAGTTAGGCTATGCCGAAAAATAACATGAGAAATGTTAAATAATTCCTCATGGCTGAGGAAAGGTGAACATTCATTGTGGGGAGTTGGGTGGGGGACAGCGAGACTGTGCAGGGTCTGGATGGGGGATAAAAGAGGGATGTATAGCTCTTGGGACTGAGGAACCTTACAACAACCTGGAAGGCTGAGCACTGCAAAGTTAATATGTCAAAAGCATTAAGGGCGTGGGGCGGATACCCCAGGTACCTCACTCTGGAGGTTCTGGTGGGGGATCCTAGTGATGAGCTAAAGGACTACTCAACCAAGAGAAATTTGAGAAAAACACTTTCTCTATTTCTTTCCACACTCTTTTGCAGCTCCCTATCCAGGCCCAGTGGTGCACCGCTTGGAACCCTGGAACTAGCCCAAAGGGAGGGGGGAATCCACCTCCCATCCCCTCATATCCCCAACACAAAAACTATGACACCATATAATAACAGTTAATAGGAAATACAGGAGGACACAACAGATGGGATCCTTTGGCTCATTCATGAACAGTAGTGGGGAATGGGGAACTACTTGGAAAACAGAATGGAGGGACGTGGGGAGGGGGTTCATCTACATGGAGGGACTGAAAATATTTTTTCTGGTTTGTTACTATTGTTTTTTAGGAGTGCTCATGGTTCTAGGGCACAGGTGGAGTGAAGAAAGGGAGAATTATTAAAGTTGGGAATGTTTACAATGTTTACTGCTGTAGAAAGAGGGAAAAGGTTTGTTCTCTCTTAAAAGTTTGGTATGTTAAAGTTAATGTAGGGATAAAAATGGAAAATTTCAGCCGACAGCACACAACTACATGGAAAAGGAGATGCATTATGAATCACATCAAGTCAAATGGGGTCAAATATCAACTTAAAAGGTCAACAGGGGTACTATAAAATGTGGAATGTAAGGGGATTAAAAACAGTGGTCAAGAGGAAAAAGGTCTGGAGTTACTTGAAAAAGCAAAGAGGGGACCTTAACTTCCTACAGGAGATCCACCTGACCAAGGAGGAGGCAATCCACCTGGCAGGCTTTTGCGGGGGGCACTCTTTTGGTCTCCCCATTTACGTCTAGGGCCGGGGGGGGGGGCAATCTGGTTACAGCCACACCTGCAGGCTGAGATTCATGGTTCCACCTCTGATCCCCAAGGCAGGTATCTGATAGTGGATGTCACAATAAAAGGTTGCAAAAACACTCTGATCTCCTTATATGGCCCAAATATCGATGATCCAGTTTTTTTCCACCACCTAGCAATAGCCTTGGCACCTTTCCCAGACATCAAATCCAAAAAAGGCAGCACCAGCATTCGTATTTTATAAAAGTTATTTATTATATTACATGCCTGTGGCAATGATAGTGGAAAGTGGAAAAGGCTTGTGAGTTTGTCTTTTCCACTTTAACACATACAGGGATCAAAAAATGGCCCACTTGGGAGATATGGAGAGGTGCCCCCCCCCCCCGAGGAGTTCAGTGGCCCTGAGGGAACCAGCCAGGGAGAGGGCACTGCAGGAGGTATGGAGAAGCAGCCATCCACACCAGAGGGACTATTCCTTTTACTCCTACATGCACAAGATATAGACCAGGATTGACTACTTCCTGGTTTCCCTGAATATACTTGAGAGGGCAACCACCTCGACATATGAGCCCATATGCATCTATGACCATGCCCCATTGGAGTTTACACTCCTCTTGGGACATCCAACTGCTCTACAAGGCAATGAAGACTGGACCCCACTCTCCTCACTAACCAGGCATATAAAATCTACATGGTAGAGACCATCCAAGAGTTTCTAACTTACAACAAGATAGAGGACACTTCAATCTCTAATCTCTAATACATGGGAGACTCTGAAGGCAGTCTGAAGGCAGTCATTCAGGGGAGCCACAATTTCATATGCATCCCATTTGCACCGAGAGGAGGCAGGGGAGGAGAAGACACTAGGGGCACAAATAGTGGAAATGGAGAAACAAATAATGGATGGTAAGGAAATTAACAAAACCGGGCTCCCAATACAGCTGAATGATAGACTGACCCAACTAGCCTCTCAAAAAATTGAAAGAGACATTCTAAAAGCAGGTGCAGGGTCACACTTCGAGGGTGACAAGGTAGGTAAATGCCTAGCCTGGCAAGTAAAAAAGCAACAGGCTGATAGAGTGATTCTGGTCTTGGAGGAGGGCTCTGGAAAGACTACTTTGCACCCCAGGAAAATTAATAACATCTTTGAACAGTTTTTTGAATCCCTGTCTATGACTGAGGCCCTGAGGGAAGCAGACCCTGGGTGTTTCTTACAAGGAATACAGATAAAAACTTTAAATCAGAAAAAGAGGGAAGAGCTTGACTGCCACATAACTCCCTCCAAGGTGAAGCAAGCCATATGGGGATCAAATGTGGGTAGGGTACTGGGACCGGATGGCTTACCTATGGAATTCTATAAAACCTCCTGGAGTGTTCTCCAACACATTCTGACACTCATGATACAGGACACACTGGAGGTACTGTAGGTACCCTTCCACCATACCTACAGTTAGCAACAATCATAGTCCTCCCAAAGCTGGGTAAAGATCCCACTAAGTGTGGGTCCTATTGCCCTATCTCACTCCTGAACGCAGATCACAAGATAGTGAAAATAATTGCCAAATGGGTGAAGGACACACTACCAACACTGATACACCAAGGTCAGTGTGGGTTCGTTAAGGGCAGGCAGGCAAAGCACAAGATCCAAAGAACCCTAAACATCATCCGTGGATGGTCAGAAAAAGGAGGGGACACAGACAGGAGTCTTCTGGCACTAGATGCCAAGAAGGCCTTTGACCATGTAGAATGGGCCTACATGTTTGCCATCTTAGAGTGCTTTAACCTAGGACCCCAGATAAGATCCTGGATAAGGTCACTATGCTTCCTCTAAAGCACAGATTTTCACTACTGATAATTTGTCAGCACCTTTTGGTCTTACTAGAGGAACGAGACAGGGCTGTCCCTTATTGCCTCTTTTATATATATACACATACATATACATATACATATATATATATATATATATATATATATATATATTTATACAATGTATGTGTCCGAATAAATAGAAGTGTAAAACATGATATCTGAGCTAGGCAGTGAAGATAACATTGATATCTCCATGTTCCTATACATCATGGAGATATTTTCACTCTCCTATACGTCATTCTGACAGTGAAATCGTTTCACTTTCAATCTTCACTACACCTACAAATGACAAGCTGCTGTACTGCTGTGCCTATACGACCTGCACCCCCCACCACCACCACATACCTCACTCATATCTTTATTCCTACCATACTTTTAAAAAAATTTAGTAAAAAAAATGTTAAATAACTTATCTGGTTGATCCTGCCACTCTGAGCACTTTCACTTTACCTGCAATTGTAGCGTGGCCGAGCGCTATGCACACTGACGACTGGCACATTGCCAAATGTTTTGTACGAGGAGCCCCGGGTTCAGTAACTGAGAAACCCTCTTCTTTATGCTTATTTGTAAGTATTTAGTTGGAAAAAAGCTTCCGACTGGCAACAGACGCTCGCGCTTCATTTTACTGTTGAAAAGTCACTGCTCAGTCATCGCTGCACTCTGTGTGCAGTTTGGAAGCTTTTACAACGAACTGCAGAAAAATTACAGGAAATTCTAACTTACTGAACTCGGGCACATTCTAAAAACATTTACCAATGTACAATCGTCACTGTCTATAGCGCCCGGTCACGCTACAATTCTAGGGAAAGTGAAAGTACCCAGAGTGGCAGGATCAACCAGATAAGTTTCGATATGACGTATAGGAACGTGGAGATAACATATGACGTATAGGAACATGAAGATAACAATGTTATCTTCACGGCCCATGTGAGATATCATGTTTTATACTCTCATTTGTCTGACAACATACGTTGTATAAATATATATATATTAATATATATATACATATATACTGACAATGGAGGTCCTAGCCTCGGCCATCCAACAGAACCCAGAAATTCAGGGTTACACCTCAGAGGGGGCAACATCAGGTGATTTCACTGTTTGCGGACCATGTGCTGTTGTTCTTGAAGGACCTGGAGACTTCTATTCCAGCCCTAACTAAACTATTTGAGGTGTATGGCCCCTTGTCAGGTCACAAAATAAACTGGGCTAAATGTGAGTGGCTACTACTAGGCTGTGCCAGTCCACCCCTAAGAATTCAAGGATATGTGATCCCTCCTGCCCCCTCTATCAAATATTTGGGTATCAGCCTCCCTAAGAAACTGTCAAACCTATTTAACATTGATTATAAACCCTTGTTTAAAAAGGATCCAGGAGGAATGTGAGAGATGGAGGAACCTCCCACTTACAAATAGGAAAGGTGAACCTGGCCAAGATGTATGTGTTACTGCAATGCTTGTATGTTTCAAACATTGCCAGTATGGGTTCCCAAGAAATACTTTAGATCCCTATAAGGGTTATAACAACTCTGCTGTGGGGGGAAAGACCACAAATCAAACAAGAAACCTTATGGAAACCATTATCGGAGGGAGGTCTGGGGCTCCCCAATCTATATTTATATTATTTAGCAGCACAGATTTCCACTTTAACAGATCTTACACAAGCTAAAGGTGAAAAAAGACTCAGGTGACGATGGAGGGATCCCTCAGTGCACGCCCACTAAACTTGTCCACCTTTGCTGCTGCGTTGAAATGGAAATCAGCAAAATCCATCATAAACCCCTTTACTAGAACCATAATGTGAGTGTGGCTAGCTGCTCATGCCATACTAGGACACCCACCTACCCTGTCCCTGGATGCATCTGTGGAACTGGCCCTCTGGAGTGAGGGACAGACACCGGACCCAGTAAGCCGGGCACTACAGGAATGGGCCAGGCAGGGATTAAACTCTGTCCACCTACGACCAAGGGCAGGTCCGGTCTTATCAATCCCTTTCCAGGGAATATGGGTTACATCCTGGACAATTTTCCACATATCTGCAAGTGCAAAACCACCTCTTGCCCCCGGAGCTGAAGAGACATGGCCCACTACCCCGCAGAGATCCCCTCTGGACGAGGCATTGAGGGAGGGCCCTGGGACACAGCTCCTTAGACCAATGACAAGTTGCTATAAAACCTTGCTGGGGAGTATGCCGAATACACTAGAAAACCTCAAGGAGAAATGGGATAAGGACATGGGAGGTAAGGCCCTGACAGAGGGGGACTGAAGGATGATATTGCGGAGAGGTATGAATTGCTCAGTTAACAACAGGTTAAGGGCAATTCATTTTGATGTCCTCCATAGATCATACTTCACTCCATCCCTGGCCCACAGGATAGACCCAAATAACTCAGATCTCTGCCAGAAATGTAAAGCTCAATGGGGATCCTTTATACACGATATGGGAATGCCCCAAAACCAGAGGTTTTTGGCTCAGTGTTACAAATATTATGCAAAGAACTCTGCACGACACATAAGAGCTGGGTGTGGGGCAGGGGGTGCTCTTGGGACTCCCTGGGAGGTCAAGGGGTGGCATAGGTTTGGACCACCCTCTTTGGCCACTGGCAATAGTGGTTGGTAAACAGGTCTTGGCCTACCACTGGGGTAAGGAGTCAACACCTACAGTTGCTGAATGGGCTCAAAAACTGCTTAATTGCATGAAACTGGAACATACCTAGTATAAGGCCATGGACAAAGAAGACAGGTTCCATGCACTGTGGGGGGCCAATGGAGAAAGCTATAGCACAACCATGGTTCCTGGCACTTTAAGGGGAAAGTATATGACTCAAAAGATACGGGAGGCAGCCCTAACCAAAGATCATACAGAGGGAAGCTCACGATTGCAAGCCACCCGTGTACCAATTCCAAAATAGTATCATATTATATATTACTGAATAGAAAGAAATAGAGGATATGTGATCAAACATAGAACCTGTACTGGATTAATAAAACGCAAATTTTTGTACCCCATGACATACATGTAAGCAACAGAAAATATTTAAGTGTGATGTATGTGCTGAACTTTTAAAATAACATTTGGAAAAAAAAAGTTGTAAACCTGGGATGGAGGTACCATACATAAGGTTACGCACCCCCAGGACCAGAGACGTACCAAAGCTCAGTCAGCTATCAGACAGACGGAGGTGGGACTGTACCTAAAAAAAAAAAAAACCTTTATACACAGCCCTAGTTCTAACTGTTGAATAAGATATATTTGTTTTTTACCATAGATTGTCAATTTAAAGTTCATTCAATATGTGAACATTTAAAACTAAATGCATTATTTTTATTTAATCATAAAAGCAGAAATTTAAAATATTTGTTTTCTTCTTCCCATTCCTATAATTCAATAAAATACCACCAACAGCTTAATCTGGTTCTGTAAGGCAGTCTACATCCGTACACATATTCCCCTTCCCTTGTCCCCGGGTCACACCTGGAAACAAGATGCGGCTTAGTGTGCCTCTCCTGGTCACAAACTTTCAAATAAATAAATGAATAAATCTGTCCCCCTGTCTCGTTCGCTGATTCTGTGTTGTTGACCAGGTGCCAAATGCTAACAATCAGGAAGATCTAGGTCAGTGAACTTTAGCGGCTGGCGGGGCTGCATCTCAGTAATGCAAAAAAAGAATTAATAGCTGTGCTAATTGCTGAGCATGAAGAGGACTTGTGAGGAAAGGAAGCTGGACACCAAAATGAGCCTGGCTGCTGCCAAATGCCATAATCATGTCTACTGCCTCGGAAATGTTAATGAATCATTAATACGGCAGCACACTAGTCTTTCTTTTCCCAAATAATAATGCACAGGAGTCTCCCAATTCTTTTACATATTTTTTTATTTATAAAATTTTTACATGAACAGATACCACATACCAGATACAGTACTCACAGATCCATCTGTCTGACAAGAATACACTCTTTAAAGGCACAAAATAGTACTTCTAACTTTGAGTGTTATTGCAAGGAATTAAAATGGATAAATCACAGGTTGAAAAAGCTGAAATTAATATTAATATATTATTACACCAGTCACTGTTGTCCTGGTGTCATTTGATAAAGCAGTAGGGGAAATGAAACTTCTGCAGTAACAGCTAAGTAGAGGTACACACTTAATCATCATGGCATGTCATATAGGCAAGACCTACAGCTGCTTGAACTCAACTGCACAGTAGGTCTCTCAGTTGTACGTACACCTGTGGTTCCACTGGGCATAGGAGACTTTCCCTTGGTGATGTAAGATTATACCTATTACGTTCTAAGGATTAGATACATGATGCATATATCAGGGGGTGAGCGACCAAGTGCCATAGGTGCAACTGCTGCTTAACAGTTCTTTCTCATGAGCAGGTGAAGGAAAGGAAGAGAGGAAAAAAGGGGGACAGGAAAAGAGGGGTGGTAAGGAAGGGGTTGGGGAAGGAGGGCTGGGGTTGTGGAGGGGAGGGGCTACCAGTGGAAGGAGAAAAGCTGAGAACCAGCTGACTACTAAGACGTTCCCATATGGGGTTACACTTTTTCTGTGAATCCAGTAGTACATACTGTTCCATACCACAGCATCTCATTGGTAAGGGGAAAGCTGCAGGTTCATCTGTGTGGCAGGCTAGTGGTGGTTTGTTGGGACTGTAGGTACTATCCTCAAATTGCCGAGTATTTCTTTAGTTTATTCCGGGTTGCATGGAACAGGTGTTCATATCTGGCAATCAGGTGTAGGAGGCTGTCCCACTTTCTATGTGTAGGGGTTCTGGATCTTCTTATCCTTTTTCCCCCAGTCTCTTTGGCTGTCCAGCTTCACCAAGCTGCCTCCCATCCCCATTCACCATTAATCTCTGTCTCTTACCTGGTCCCAGTGGGTCAGCTAGGACCCTCTTCTCTTAGGAGGGCAGTTCTCTCTTGCACTGGACTTCTTCCAGAGAATGGGCAGATTTGTTCTTTGTCTGGTCTGTTGTGTGTGAGGACCAGAGGGCAGTCTGAAGCGGTGTGGCCAGAGAGTGCAAATGTCATGCTGCTCTGTGTGTGCATGTTGGGGGGGTCTCCTTGCTTCATTCCTCCCCTTAGGGATGCTATCAACTAGGGATGCTATCAGCTAGGGTTCCTACAAACCCATTAGCAGCAAAGTGCGTGACCTATGTTCAGGAGCCAGACGGCATCCCTCCCGTCCTTGTGTTACTCCCTAGCTGCACTAGGTGGCAGTGTGGCAGCAAGGAGTGAAACGCTCCCACCCCAGAGAAGTCTTTTTAAGTGTCAGTGGCTCATGAATAAGAATGTATTACTATTGCACTATGTTTTTTTCACTCCAGCTCAACCTGTAAATGACTTCTGGGGGTATTTCTGGCCAAAGGTATTCCACCACAGCAAGCAACCAGAGCAATGCACAAATTTAATTTGCAATGCAGTGTCTGCCATTCTGTACTTCAATTGAAAGCACTTGCTTTCTTTCCCCACAGCACTTACATAGAAGAGTAAGGAAAGGAGTTTTGTTTTATGCAGCACCTTTCCTATGCACACTGTATATCTCAATGTGCTTTACAACCTAAGGACAGCTGGCCACAGCCATTGGGCACACCCAGGTTAAAGAGCTAGAAGCACCAAAAACAACAGACAGAAGATGCTATTCACTTTTAACTGTAGCCAGTTCTAATTTTTTTATTCCACAGGTATTTTACTACTTCTTTTTACCCATTGAACAGTTTTCTCTCATATAGTATTAGGTGTGGCGTGAAGAACAGCGCTTTACCTGGCAACAGACATGTCTAGTTTTAGTTCTCTTCATACCTCATCAGCATTTTGTGTGACCTTACTCATTGTGACATCACAGGTGAGTAACCTGGTAGTGATGACCGTGTATTTCCAGGTCATCCGTCATCTCCTGTAAAAGAGCCACTTTGTGGGGTGTGGGGCTCACACAAAGCTGGGCTTTAAAGAAACATTGAATTTGATGGCAGATAAGGACCGCTTGGCCCACCCAGTCTGCCCATTTCCCTACCTGATGGATAAGCTGCAGATCCTAGTTAACCAGCAGCCTACTTCTTCCTACCCCTACCCCCTAGAATTTCCTTATGACTGTCCCATGCATGCTTGAATTCCACCACTGTTTTTGACTCCACAACCTCCTCTAGAAGGCCGTTCCATACATCCACAACCCTCTCTGTGAAAAAATACTTCCTTAAATTACCTCTGAGCCGCCCCCGCTTCTATCTCTTCAAATTGTGTCCCTTGTTCTTGCACACCTCTTTTTGAAAGATGCTACCCTCTTGGACTTTGTTGATTCCCTTGAGATACTTGAAAGTTTCTATCATGTCTCCCTTCCTCCTTTCCTCGAGGCTATACATATTGAGCTCCTTAAGTCTCTCTTCATATGTCTTCCAGCGCAGACCCTGCACCATTTTAGTTGCCCTCCTCTGGACAGCTTCCATCCTATCTATGTCTTTGCGGAGATTGGGTCTCCAGAACTGTACGCAGTACTCCAGATGTGGTCTCACCAGCTGTCTGTACAGAGGGATAATAACTTGTTTTCTACTGGTGATGCCTCTCCCTATGCATCCCAGTATCCTGCCAGCCCTCCTTGCTGCCCTCTCACATTGCTTGCCCACCTTTAGGTCATCTGATATGACTACACCCAGGTCCCTTTCCATTTTTGTTGTTGTTAGTATCTCACCCCCCATTGTGTACTCTTCCCCTGGGTTTTTGTTTCCCAGGTGCATTACCTTGCACTTCTTAGCATTGAATCTAAGCTGCCATACATTTGACCATTCCTCTAACCTTGCCAAGTCCATTCTCATCCTTTCCACCCCACCTTGTGCATCAACTCTGTTGCAGATCTTTGTGTCATCTGCAAAGAGACATACTTTTCCTTCCAGTCCCTCTACAATGTCGCTTATAAAGACATTGAAGAGGACCGGTCCTAATACTGAACCCTGCGGTACCCCACTACTAACCCCCCTTTTTTTCAGAGTGGACTCCATTTACTATTACTCTCTGTGTCCTATTCTCCAGCCAATTTCTTACCCAGGCTGTCATCTTGGGACCCACTCCCAGGCTGGCTAACTTGTATATTAATCTTTTGTGTGGGACTGTGTCAAATGCCTTGCTAAAGTCTAGGTAGGCCATGTCCACAGCCCCTCCCTGATCAACTACTTTGGTCACCCAGTCAAAGAAATCTATCAGATTTGTCTGGCATGACCTTCCCGCTGTGAATCCATGCTGCCTTGGGTCCTGTGCCCCTCTGGCCTCTAGATACTCAACAATTCTTTCCTTCAGAAGTGATTCCATCATTTTCCGTACCACTGAGGTTAAACTAACAGGTCTGTAGTTTCATGCTTCTGCCTTGCTCCCACTTTTGTGAAGGGGAATCACATCTGCCCTCCTCCAGTCCTCAGGTACCACCCCATCCTCCCATGATTTGTTAAAGAGGGTAGTCAGTGGTGTCACTAGTTCTACCCTTAGTTCTTTTAGAATTCTGGGATGAATCCATCAGGCCCCATTGCATTGTCCACCTTCAGTTTTAAGAGCTCTTTCAGAACCCTTTCTTCTGTAAATAGGCTGGTATCAACTTCTGTATCCAGAGTGTTTCTACTGTTTGTTTTAGGTACCCCCCTTCCTTTGTAAATACTGAGCAAAAATATTTGTTTAGTATCTCTGCCTTTCACAGTCACCCTCTGCCCACCCTCCCTCCCTCCTCCCTCCTCCCCTTTATTAAGCCTTACTATCCCTCCTTTGGTCTTCCTTCGCTCCCTGATGTACCTATAAAGGTTTTATCCTTCTTAACTGAGTTGGCTATCTTTCCTCGGTTTGGGCCTTTGCTGTTCTGACTGCCTTTCCAGCTTCCTTTTGCTTTAACTGATACAGTTCTCTGTCCAGTTCCTTCTGTGATTCCTTGTACTTCCTGAATGCTTTCCTTTTCTCTTGAACCTTCACTGCCACTTCCTTTGAGAACCATAGTGGTTTCTTACCTCGTTTCGTTTATTTGCTTTACACAAAGGCTTGTTACCTCTGTGATGGCAGTTTTTATTATTTCCCATTGTTCTTCCACCCCTCCTTCCTGCCCATTTGCTAGTGCATTCCTTAGGCACTCACCCATCTTGGCAAAGTCAGCCCTCCTAAAATCCAGTACCTTTGTCTTTGTATGGCTTGACTCTATTGCTGTGTTTATTGTGAACCATACTGTTCGATGGTCGCTAGTTCCCAGATGGCTACCCACTTCTACATCTGTGATCCTCTTCATCTCCATTTGCGAGAACCAGGTCTAAGATTGCTCCTCTCGAGTGGGCTCCAATACTAGTTGTCTAAGGCATGCCCCCTGTAGGGCATCTAGAATAACCCCACTCTTAGAAGTGGCTGCTGCAACTGCACTCCAGTTAACATCTGGCATATTCAGATCACCCATCAGCAATATCTCCCTTTTATCTGCCATTCTAAGTATACTTTCTATCATTTCCTTGTCCATTTCCTCCCCCTGAGAGGGGGGGTCTGTATACAACGTCACGAAAGTATCAGCCACTCGCTCAGAAAATAATACCACATTTTGTTTTATTCTGTAAACATCATTTTGTGAGAGTATGACCCCAAAACAATATGACTTTTTTGTTTTAAACAATAAAAAGATTAAAAAATTACTCTGGTACCAAAAGTCCCTGACTATGGGTTGTACTCTAAATTTCACTGCACGTGATGTGTCCTGGCCAATCAGACTGAAAGATTTTCAGCAATCATTGTATAAACTGAGTTACTCTGCGTGTATGTGTGCTACATAATATCAAGATGTGGATACTGACAAGTTTAGGCCTCAATATTTGCAGAGCTTTTTGCAGAGTCAATGGTACCATAAGGCAGTCAAATTGCAGGGTGTTTTTCATGGCAGTTTCTAACTAACACTGAATTTGTAATAGAAACTGTCAAGGGTTCTGTAAATCTTTTTTCTAATCAGGCATTTAAGGTACTCAAGGTGAGGTTGGGCCTACAGTTACTTAGCAACCAAGTGGATAAGTCCCAACTACTGTATCATGTGATGACTGTTATATAGAGTAAGAACCAAAGGGGTTGACAGTATGCAGTCAAATTATTACATCTAGCACATTAAACTGTATGTTTCATGTGCCTTCTGAGCAGTTTTGGATTATTAAATACTAGGCTACAGAGAATTATAGGATATATCAATAAATTAAAAACAAAACCATTCTGTTTGCAGAAAAAAGTTAACATTGAAGCATAGTGCTGTGATGGAGGTAAGGACTTAGGGCTTGGTCCTCAAAGGCATCCGTGATACATGAAAAAGCCAAGAAAAAAGGTGTTCACATCTACATGCTATGTAATAACTGCAAACATCACCCAGTCCACAGTGGTGGTAGGCTGGACAAACACGCATGCAGGGTGCCGTAGAGTGCAGAAAGCAGAGGCAGTACCTGCAGAAGCTCCAGTATATCTACGGAACACCCCCTGAACCCAGCATATAAAAGAGGAAGTGGCCCAGGTGGAGAAATGGGGGAAATGCTGGCTGTGACCTGGGCTGTACTTAGGACAGGTAGTGATACTCTCAAACTGTGGTCGACGATGTTATAGGAACTGCAACAGCAGCCTGCTGCAAGACCCGGGATACGACTCCTAGAATAGCCACCCTCACTAGAGTTGGTACCACCTTGCTCCTTCAGCAGCCCATTATGGCACAGTCAGTGCGACGTGGCCCAGCACCACACTGCCATCGATCTGGATGTCGCAATAGACATGTAACGCTGTAATATATCGGCCTGCACTGTCACACATCATGTAGCAAACACAGCGCACCTGCACAGGAGAATGCTGCTGTGTGCCACCTCTCTACTTCAGGCATAGGATACACACTTGAAGCATTCATAACACACATACCCCAGGTTCGCACATGATATACACTGTACACTGCCTATGCTGCTCTGCTGTGGGTCAGTAAAGGTGTAAACATAGTTTATTTATTTTTAAACATGGCAATTGTGTTTCTCCCCAGCCACCTGTGTGCATTAATACAGCAGGCTTTCTGCATGGTACACACATTTTGACATATATGCATGAGGAGGATGCTTGTCTACCCAGTGAGATGACACCCCAAGTGAGGAACCTGTGTGCATGCTTGACCGTGATGGCACCATAATCTATTCATTATGTGATCTTTCCAAGCACTTGGCAGACACTTGCTGGTTCCTGTGCAAACACACACATGACCTGCATAATGTAGTAACAGAAACATAGACTTTGACGGCAGATAAGGACTGCTTGGTCCACCCAGTCTGCCCATTTCCCTACCTACTGGATAAGCTGTAGATCCTAATTAACAAACAGCCTACTTCCTCCTACCCCCCACTAGAATTGCCTTATGTCTGTTGCCCTGCCTAGTCAAATCAAACACTCCTTCTCCCCCTGGTCCAGCTCAGTCTCTCCCCTTAACTTCCTCTCTCTTACCTGCAATTGCTCCTAACAACCCTTCCTTCCCCCTTCCTATTGCAGTCTTATTCTATTTAGGTTGTTCTCTAATGATGTACTGCATATTGCACTTAGTAAAGCAACTTTTGTACAACAATTTTTTTGTATGTTGTTGTAATCCATGTATTTTACCCCTGTGCTGAGTAAACTGACTGTATGCACTTGTTCCTGTATTTTTTGTATTTGATCTTGCATAGTTTTAGTTTTACATCTTTGTCTAGCCCATGAATACCCATGCTGGGTAGGTTTTTGATTCATGTCTTGCCTGTTAAAAAAAAAAAAATTACAAATGTATGTTGCTGGACTCGTACTCCTCTGTGTCCCCTCCAACCGGGACGCTCCACAAGACGAGCACCTGTAATTGTTCAGTGGGCCTTTCCTGGTGAAACTTTTCAATAAATAAATGAATAAAATGCATTCTTGAATTCCACCACTGTTTTTGACCCCACTATCTCCTCAGGAAGGCCGTTCCATGTGTCCACCACCCCTCTCTGTGAAAACATACTTCCTCATATTGCCCCTGAGTGCCCATCTTCAAATTGTGCCCCCTTGTTCTTACATATCTTTTTCTGAAAGATGCTACCCTCTTGGACTTTGTTGGTTCCATTGAGGTCTTGAAAGTTTCTATTGTGTCCCTCCTCTCCCTCCTTTCCTCAAGGGTATACATATTAAACATTTTTAGTCTCTCTCTTAATATGGCTTCTGGTGCAGACCTTGCACCATTTTAGTGGCCCTCTTCTGGACTGCCTCTATCCTGTTTATGTTCTTGTGGAGATGGGGTCCCCAGAGCTGCATGCAGTATTCCAGATGGGGGTCTCTGTACAGAGGGATAACAACTTCCTGTTTTCTACTAGTGATGCCTCCCTATGCATTCCAGTAGCCCCCCAGTCATCCTTACTGCCTTCTCATATTACATGCCTAAGCTTTGGTCATCTGATATTACTACCCCCAGGTCCCTTTCCATTTTTGTTGTTTTTAGTACCTCCCCCCATTGTGTACTCTTCGCCTGGGTTTTTGTTTCCCAGGTGCATTACTTTGCACTTCTTTGCATTGAATCTAAGCCGCCATACATTTGACCATTCCTCCAACCTTGCCAAGTCCCTTCTCATCATTTCCACACCCCCCTTGTGTATCAACCCTGTTGCAGATCTTTGTGTTATCTGCTAAGAAGCATACTTTTCCTTCCAGCCCTCCGCAATGTCACCCATAAAGATGTTAAAGAGGACCAGTCCCAGTAATTAACCCTGCGTTACTCTGCTAGTAACTCTCCTTTCATCAGAGTGGACTTCGTTTACTATTACCCTCTGCGTCCTGTTGTCCAGCCATTTTTTTTACCCAGGCTACCACTCTGGAACCAACTTGTTTATTAATCTTTTGCATGGGACTGTATCAAATGCCTTGCTAAAGTCTAGGTAGGCAATGTCCACAGCCTCTCCCTGGTATACTGCTTTGGTCACCCAGTCAAAGAAATCTATTAGATTTGTCTCATGATTTCCCACTGTGAATCAATGCTGCCGTGGGTCCTGTGCCCTGCTGACCTCTAGGTACTCAACAATTCTTTCTTTCAGAATAGATTCCATCATTTTCCCTACCACTGAGGTCAAACTGTACAGTGCCTATGCAGGTCTGTAGTTTCCTGCCTCTGCCTTGCTCCCACTTTTGTGAAGAGGAATCGCATCTGCCCTTCTCCAGTCCTCAGGTGCCACACCATCCTCCCATGATTTATTAAAAATGGTAGTCAGTGGTGTTACTAGTTCTCCCCTTAGTTCTTTTAGAATTCTGGGGTGAATCCCATCAGGACCCATTGCTTTGTCCACATTGAGCTTTAGGAGTTCTTTTAGGACCCTTTCTTCTGTGAATTAACTGGTATCAACCTCCCTATCCAGAGTGCTTCTATTGTTTGGTTTAGGTACCTCCCTCTCCTCTTCTTTTGTGAACACTGACCAAAAGTATTCATTCAGTATCTCTACCTTTTCACTGTCACACTCTGCCCACCCTCTCCCCTTTATTAAGCCTCACCATCCCTCCCTTTGTCTTTCTTTGCTCCCTAATGTACCTATATTTATTTATGTTTCTTTATTTATTTCAAAAGTTTCACCAGGAGAGACATACTGAGCCGCAAACATTTCATTTCCAGAAGCATCCTTGGGGAGAGGGGAGAGGGAGAAATATATATCCATACAGTGTAAAAATATTTACAGAGAATGTACACTCATTAAGGCACACTTTTCTATGATATAAATTAAACATTGAGCAATATACATTGAATGTACAAGAGCATATACATAGAAAATCTTTACAGAAAATGCAGCAACAGCATTAAGCAACATTTGCCTACAAGAATATGGGATGAACCAGGTAGTGCAAGTGGTTACAGGTGGTCTAGTAAAGGGCGAATCCACTGCCCCTTATGGAGGGAGTACCCCAAGGGTCTATACTTGGTCCCCTATTGTTCTCACTGTTTATAAACAAATTGCACAACCACTGTGGGAGCAGCAATGTCATCCAATATGCGGACAATGCTGTGATATACAAAGCCTCCGATAACCTGGATGACCTAGGAACATCCCTCCAAGTGGACATTCACATTATGGAGGAATGGCTCATCAAGAACAAAATGGTCCTTAATACCAACAAAACTAAAGCTATGTTGTTTGGACCTACAGCCCTTGGACAAGACAGATCACAACTCCTTCAACTCATGTCCCTGGTGGGTAACAAACTTGAAGTGGTTTCCTCCACAAAATACCTCGGCCTTACCCTAGACCAAGGTCTCACCTTCAAACAACATGTAGACCAAGTCACAAAAGTCATCCACGGCAAACTCGGAATACTATACTGGCTGAAGGATCAGCTGATCCCCGAAGTCAGGACTGCTATTGCCTCTAGTGTCCTGCTCCCAACACTCACCTATGCTGTCCCGGTACTTTAGGGTGTCGCAAAGCTGGAGTTCAGTAAGCTACAGATCTTATAAAATAAGGTGGTCCGCTTTGCCTCCTTATCCCACTCTAGGAGCCACCATTGCGAGTCATTATCATGACTCAGCTGGCCATCTTCAAGCTCACCTCAGGTACCCGGTACTCTGCCTGGCAAAGAAGCTAATTAGCCCCACGCCTCCCCAGTCTCGAAGGACTCCCTAACTGTAAAGAGAAATCTGCGTAACCTCCGGACCTCAGGCCAAACTCTTCTAGAGGTCCCTAAGGTCAGGACCAAGGCAGGTTATAAGTCCTTTTCTCATGCTGCCCCCTCCCTTTGGAACAACCTCCCATCGGTGGTGCAAGAAACCCCATCTGTAATGTGTTTCTGTACGAGACTCAGGACTCATATGCTGGCAACGAGTAAATGCCAATGTTACGGTACCTGACACTGCTACCATGACCCCTGGTCTGTGCACTTACTACATGTAAATCTCCTACACCTGAACTGGCAGCACTAACTCCTCAGTGAACCCTCCCCCCACTGAACTTCCAAGGAGGGTTCTTAGAGACACAGTCATATGTAGCACTGAAATAATGTAATGTAACCAATAGAAAATACTGTACTGCTTTACATATACAGTATGTATGATTGTCGCATGTAAACAACTTGTATATGTACTGTTGCTTACCAAGTTTATGTACTGTTATTCCCGGGTCACCCCCGAAAAAGGGACCTCTGGGGCCCAGTGGGCCTACCCGGTCATCAAAATTCAATAAATAAATAAGATGAGGGTATAGCATAGAAAGGAAACAAGGGAGGTCCAGAATTATGGTGGCTAGGTAGAGGAGGTAGAGGAATGGGGGGAGGGAGGGGGAGATATGTTGTATGAGAGTCAGGGGGGTGGAGGAGAGAAGGGGGGTGGAGAGCCAGGGAGAGGAAGTTATGGGTCAATAATGGGGGGGTATGGGACAGTTACAGGAGGGGTGGAGTAATCGCATATAAGACTGGAGAAGGAGCAGATGGAGGTAGCAGAATGAATTGGGCCAGGGAGGGAGTTCCAGAGTTTGGAAAGGTGGAAAGAGAAAGCAGCTTGTCCAGCCAAGGTCCGCCTGGATGGGAGAGTTAGAGAGCAGAGGTTAGAGCTATGGAGAGACTAGGAGGGGTTTGAAGAGGAGGAGATATAAGGTAGGATGGGAGGGAGACCAGTCAGTACTTACATAGAAACATAGAAACATAGAGGTTGACGGCAGACAAGGACCGCAAGGCCCATCCAGTCTGCCCATTTCTTTTTCTACCTTATAAATGTGCCATCGGCCTTTGCTCTGTCAGTGGCCTATCTATTCATAGTCATTTGTATTGCTCCCTTATGCCTATCCCATGCCTGTTTGAAGCCCTGCACTGTATTCAAAGCACTACCACTTTGTGGTAAGCCATTCCATGCATCCACCACCTTCTGTGCAAACGACTTCTCACATTCCCCTTAATCGCCCCTCTAATCTCATGCTGTGTCTCTTGTCCTGCCATTTTTCTTATATTTAAACATGTTAGACTCTTTCACCTTGTTAATGCCCTTAAGGTGTTTGAATGCCTCGATCATATCCTCTCTCCTCCTTTTGCTCAAGGGTATATATATTGAGCTCTGTTAATCTGTCCTCATATGTCTTCTGATGCAGTCCCTGCACCATTTTGATTGACCTTCTGGATTGCCTCAATCTGGTTAATGTTCTTGTGAAGGTGTGGCCTCCAATACTGCACGCAGTACTCCAGATGGGGCCTAACTAGTGTCTTGTAAAGAGGATTATTAACCTCTTACGACTTGGTATACCTCTACTAATACAATCTCTAACACCCCTAGCCTTACCTACTGCTTTAGAGGTCTGTTTGACGATTTCAGGTCATCAGTGATGATGATGCCCAAGTCTCTTTCTTCCTTGTGACTGCTAGCAACTCCTCCCAGCCTATAGATGGCTTCAGGGTTTCTCTTCCCTATGTAGCATGATCTTGCACTTCTTTGCATTAAATCCCAGTTGCCACTCTTCTGACCATTTTGCTAGTTTATCCAGATCTCTTCTCATTCTGCCCACCCATCTGGATCATCTACTCTGTTGCAGATCTTGGTGTCATCTGCAAACAGACAAGCCTTACCCTCGAGTCCATCTGCAAGGTCACTAATGAAGATGTTGAAGAGGACTGGCCCCAGGACTGATCCCTAAAGTACCCCACTTGTGACTTGCATCTCTTCTGACTGTATACCATTTACCACCACTCTCAGTTTTCTGCCCGTCAACCAGTTTGCCACCCAGTTGAGCAACTTCTGACCCACCCCGAGCCTACCCAGCTTATTTAGTCAAGCTAGGCGACATCAACTGCTCCCCCATGGCCCACCACTCTGGCTACCCAGTCAAAGAAATCTATGAGATTAGTTTGACAGGACCTTGCTTTTGTAAACCCATGCTGTCTTGGCTCCTGTGCCCCTATGGATTCCAGGTGTTGCACTATCCTTTCCTTAAGGACTGCCTCCATAATCTTGCCCACTACTGAGGTAAGACTGACTGGTCTGTAGTTCCCCGCCTCCTCCCTTCTACCACTCTTGTGGAGTGGGATCACATGAGCCCTTCTCCAGTCTTCTGGGACCTCTCCTGTGCTCAGAGACTCACTAAACAGTTCTGCTAATGGCTCTGTTAGTTCCACCTTTAACTCCTTAAGTACCCTGGGATGTATGCCATCAGGTCCCATTGCCTTATCCACCCTGAGCTTAGCAAGCTCTTGTAGGACCCTTTCTTTTGTGAAGGGAGTAGTGCTCACCTCTCTCCTCCCTTTGTCCATGATGTTGAGCTGTGGGCCCTGCCCTACCTTCTCTTCAGTAAATACTGAGCAAAAGTATCTATTTAGGATAGATGCCTTTACAGGGTCCTCCTCCTCACATGCTCCCTTTCTCCATTAAGCTTAGCATACCCTCTGGACTTCTCCTTTCACTAATGTATCTATAGAAAGTCTTGTCACCTTCTTTTACTGTTCGTGCTAATGTTTCCTCAGTTTGGGACTTTGTCTGCCTTACTGCCTTCCCTGCTTCCCTTAGAGCAGTTTGGTATGCCTTCCTATCTTCATCCCGCTGTGTTCCCTTATATTTCCAGAAGGCCAGCCTTTTGGCTCTGACCTTTTCTGTTACTGTATTTGAGAACCAAAGTGGTTTCCTTCTTCTTCTGTCTAACACAATGGGATGTTGCTTCAAGTATTGCATCCTTAATGCTTGCCCACTTTGCCTGTACCCCCTCACCTGTGTTTCTTTTTGCCAGGGCTAGCTTAACTCTGTTAGCCATCTTATCAAAGTCAACTCCTCTGAAGTCCCATATTTTGCCTTGGAATGGGATGATTTAGATGTAGTAGCCAAATTGAACCATACCATGTGATGGTCACTGGTCCCCAGGTGACCTTCTACCTGGAGATCTGTGATCCCTTCCTTGTTAGTCAGTACTAGATCTAGGATAGCCCTGTCTCTTGTGGGTTGCTGTACCAGTTGTTTGAGGCTCCCCTGCAGGAATCCACTATGTGTCTAGTTCTGGCAGATGTTCCTGCTGGTATTGACCAATCTGTATCCGCATGTTGAAGTCTCCCATTATCAGAACCTCCCCTTTAGCTGTCATGTTTTGTATATCTTCTAACAGTAATGTGTCTATGTCCTCCCCATGGTCTGGGGGCCTGTAGACAACCCCAGTTCTTATGGCTGTCCCATTTCCTGTTTCCAGTGTGACCCACAGTTCTTCTGGCTCCTTATGTGTATTCTGAATTTCTGTAGCTTTGATATTTTCATTGACATACTTAGCAATAAGGGAGGAGCAATGAACACGTCGTCTGCCTTCAAGGGAAAGAAAGAGGAGAGAGGTGTAGCGGTGGCAGTGGTGGGTCTGGGGGAGGGGGCAATCCAGGGCAAACCTACAGAAGGAGTGGAAGAGTGGATCCAGTCTGGCCAGGGTAGACTTGGGAGCACTGGCACAGATAGTGCACCGTAGTCAAAGAGGAGAAAAATCATTCTCTGCACAATGGCTCTGTGGGCCAGCACAGGGCTGTACCCTCAGTTCCTATACAGTGCACCAAGTTTAGGGTGAAGCTTTTGTGTAAGTAGTCCACATGAGCAGAGAAGTCTAGGTGACTGTAAGCCACACTCCTAGCTACTTGAAAGTTGCGATGTTTTCAAGCCTAGTCCTGTCCAAAGTGTGGAAGGAGGGCAGGGCTGGCAGTTTAGAGAGTTTTTGTCTGGTACCAAAAGTCATAGAGACAGTTTTTTTCACATTTAAGGAAAGCGGATTTGACCAGAACCAATGCTGGATATTGGTGAAAGCCAGTTAGAGTCTGCTTGTCAGGTCTGGTACGTAGCAGCCGGAGGCAAATATGGCAGTGAGGTACATGCAGAGGGGAGGGAATTTAGAAAGATGGAGAAGAGGATGGGTTCAAGCACTGAGCCTTGGGGACACCAGTGTGGATTGGGGGAAGGGGGAGACAGGGAGTTGCCAATTTTGACAACCCGAGTTCTTCCCATGAGGTAGGAATGGAACCAATCTGTGGCTCGAATAGAGAGCCCAGCAGCAGACAGCTGGGTTAGGAGGAGGGAGTGGGCTACAGTGTCGAAGGCTTTGGCCAGATCAATGTAGATAGCAAAGGAAATCAGGCCATGGTCCATACTTGTCAGGATGGCATCAGAGAGCTTGAGAAGGGAGGTAAATGTGGAGTGAGATTTATGGAATCCAGACTGGAAAGGGGTGAGGAAGGAAGGGGAGTCAAGAAATGTGGAGAGTTGAGAGTACACCACATGCTCTTGGAGTTAAGCAATGGTAGGGAGAAGAGAAATAGGGCAGTAGTCACCCAGAGCTGAGGGGTCACTGCCTCAGGGAGGGGAATGACAGTAGCTGATTTCCAGGAAGAGGGAACTGAAGTCAGAGAGAAAGAGAGGTTGAGAAGTAGAGCAATAGGGTGACAAATAGTAGAGGCAGAGAGGTACAAGAGCTTTGGGTCCAGACCATCTGGACTAGTGCCCTTTGTAGGGTTTAGAGCAAGTATGGCTTTAAAAAGAAGAAGAAGAATCAGCATTTATATAGCGCTTTTCATACAACCAAAGTGCTTTACAAGCAATGCTAGACTAGTAGTGAAGTGACTGAATGTGTTGTGGCAGTCATATCGCACATCATCACCCACATACAGCCTGGATAATTGCATGAACCAGTTTATGGGAAGGAGAATGTTGGCCAGGACACTGGGAATGTTCCCTACTCTTTGAGAAGAGTGTCCTGGGTTCTTTTACTTCCACATGGACACCCACCAGAACAACACCAGGATGAGCAGAAGGGACCTCGGTTTAACGTCTCATCCGAAGGACAGCATATCCTAGCAGTACAGCACCCCCTAATTCTGCACTCAGATGCCAGCGCTTTTTAGGTGCAAGTCCAATCCCGGTATGGGATGAGAACCCAAGACCTTCTGGTCCAGAGGCAGGTGTAAGCAACTGAGCCATGCTGACACCTTAAGGGCTTCTGCAGGTGAAACAGTGGAGAAAGAGAAGAAGGAAGGTGGGGGAAGAGAGGAGAGGAGAGGAGGGGAAGGGAGGAGAGGAGGGTGGAGGCACAGATGATAAAGAAGTTGTTACATTCAGCAGCAACAGCAGAGGGTTCAGAGATGGTGGCCCCAGTCACCTTAAGGGAATGGGGGCAGACTGGGTGGGAGGGGGAGAAAAGGGAGTGGATGGCCTTCCAAAACTTGGATTGGTGGTTAATGTTTTGGAAGGTGAAAGGAAAATAATTAGCCTTGGTAAGTTTAGTTGCCCCGGTGCAGGCATTGAGTAACCTTTAAAAGGTTTTATCCCCCTTCTTAACTGAGTTCACCATCATTTCCTCAGTTTGGGCCTTTGCTATTCTGACTGCCTTCCCCGCTTCCTTCTGCTTCAACTGATACAGTTCTCTGTCCTGCTTCTTCTGTGATTCCTTATACTTCCTGAATGCTATCTTTTTCTCCCTAACCTTCCCCGCCACCTCTTTTGAGAACCATAGTGTTTTTTTCCTTCGTTTTATTTTATTTGCTTCACACAAAGGCTTGTTGCCTCTGTGATGGCAGTTTTGATTTTTCCCCATTGTTCCTTCACCCCTCCTTCCTGACCATTTTCTAGTGCATTCCTTAGGCACTCTCCCATTTTGCCAAAGTCAGCTCTCCCAAAGTCCAGTACCTTCACCTTTGTATGGCTTGACTCTATGGCTGTGTTTATCATGAACCACACTGTTTGGTGGTTGCTTGTTCCCAGATGGCTACCCACTTCTAAATCGGAGATCCTCTCTCCATCCCCATTTGAGAGTACCAGGTCTAAAATTGCTCCTGCCTGAGTGGGTTCCAACACTAGCTGTTTGAGGCCTGCCCCCTGTAGGGCATTGAGAATAACCCTGCTCTTGGATGTGGTTGCAGCAAATATGCTCCAGTTAATATCTGGCATATTCAGGTCCCCCGTCAACAATATCTCCCCCTTTTCTTCCATTCTAAGAATGCCTTCTATCATTTCCTTGTCCATTTCCTCCCTCTGAGACAAGGGTCTGTTTACAACACATGTGTGGATTGTGGTGCCATTTCGTGTCTCCAAGGTGACCCACTGTGTCTCCTCTCCTCCTTTTACATGTTAGTTCCATTGCTTTGACCCCTTCCCTTCCGCAGAGAGCTACTCCTCCTCCTCTTTTACCTTCCCTGTCCCTCCTGTAGATTGTGTACCCTGGTATGTTGACATCCCAGTCAAGGTTCTCTGTGTACCATGTTTCTGTGACTGCCACAATATCCAGGTGTCCCTCTTCCATCAATGCCACTAGTTCAGGAAACTTGTTACCCAAACTACAGGCATTGGTACTCATCGCCGTCCATTTTTTGATGGCTTTACTCCTTTTTGCCCCATCCCTGTCCTTACTGTCGTTGCCTTTTTCTAAATTTACCCCTGCCCTACTCCCTATCAACCTCTCTACCTTGGTGTTTACCTCGTTAACTACCCTGTTTTGTGGGGGTAAGTTGGGAATTCACTAATCCTTTTCAGTGCCTCCCCCTTGGCTAGTTTAAAAGATTGCCACTGGAGCATTTAAACCTATCACCTAGGATCCTGGTTCCCCTCCTAGACAGATGCAGACCATCGTGCCAGTACAGGCCTGTATCTCTCCAGATGGCCCCCCAGTCCCCAGTGAAGCCAACTCCCCGTGATCCACAGCAGTTCTTCAGCCATTAATTGAATCCCATCATGCAGGGTACACTAGCCTCACTCATTCCATAGACAGGCAGCACCTCTGAGAATGTTACCATGCATGGTACTTGTCTAAGGCCTCTCCTCAACTCCACAAATTCCTCCTGCACTGCTCTGATCTCATTCCTTGCTAGGGCATTTGTCTCTAGGTGAACAATGATGTCCAGCTCCCTCTCCTGTACTGCTGCTCCAGCAGTCCTGAGGATTCGCTTTCTGTCCCTCCAAGCCATGGCACCGGACAGACACCTTACCTCCCTCTCCCCTCCCTCCCCCAGTTATAACCCCCTAACAATGAAGTCCTTCACCAGGAGATTTTTCTTCCCCTGTGGGATCCCCTGCCATCCTCCTGTGGGTCTCCTTTGTGGAGGTTCTCAGCATCTTCCTTGGTCTCCACTGAGGGTGACTCCATAGAGGAACCATGCTCTGCCAGAATGACATATGAATTGTGGGGAGGTACAACTGGAGAGATGCACCTCTGTTCCACCACCCTCACCCTCGCTGAGCCCACCCTGGTCCAACTGCTCCTCCTTCTTGGCAAACTCTGAGGCAGCAGCAGCAGCCCTGGTGGTCCCTGGGTGGGGGAGGAGATTTCCCTACTTCTTGCCAGGTTGGCCTAGAGACAAGCAACCTCCTCCCTCAGAGCAGAGAGGTGCCTGCAAATAGGGCAGCATCTCAGCCTCCAGAATGTCTTACGGAAGACTGCTGCCCCACAGCCAGTGCATTGCACCACTCTCCACATGTCTCTCTCCCTTCCTGTTTAAAATTTGGTTAGGGTTTTTTTTTTGTTAGCATTTGCCCCCTACGCAGTGTGCTGGGATGTTAAGGGTATGGCAGGTGTATGTCATAGATACATAGATACATAGACAGTGTCAGCAGATAAGGACCTGTGGCCCACCCAGTCTGCCCATTTGAGCTTGTAAGTTCAGTTTATGTTTTCCTAGAAGTCTGTTGCCCCTTACCCCTGACCTCCAGAATTCCTTCATGTCTATCCCATGCATTCTTAAATCCCGTGATTATTTCAGCCCCCACCACTTCCTCTGGCAGAGTGTTCCACTTGTCCACCACCCATTCTGTGAAGAAATTCTTCCTCACATTTTCTCTGAATCGTCCTCCCTCCAACTTCATCCCATGCCCTCTAGTCCTGGAATATCTTTTTCGCTTAAAAATATTGTATTCCTGCACCCTATTCCTCCCTGTAAGATACTTGTATGTCTCTATCATATCCCCTCTCTCCCTCCTCTCCTCCAGGGAGTACATATTCAGTTCCTTCAACCTGTCCTCATAAGACTTGTGATGCAATCCATGTACCATCTTTGTTGCCCTCCTCTGAACCTTCTCTACCCTGTCTATGTCCTTATGTAGATAAGTTCTCCAGAACTGTACACTGTACTCCAGCTGGGGCCTCACTAGAGTCTTGTATAGTGGAATTATGACCTCCCTTTTCCTGCTGGTAATGCCCCTGCCTATGCATCCCAGCATCCTATTTGCTTTACCTGCTGCCTTGTCACATTGTTTCCCTACCTTGAGGTCATCAGAGATGATAACCCCAAGATCCCTTTCCTGCTTGGTGCATGCTATATCCTCACCCCCAACTGATATATTGTGCCAGGGTTTTGTGCCCCTATATGCATTATCTTGCACTTTTGCATTGAATTTCAACTGCCAAACCCTGACCATTCTTCAAGTTTCTGCAGGTCCCTTCTCATTCTGTCTACACCCTCTGGCATGTTCACTCTGTTACAGAGCTTTGTGTCATCAGTGAACAGTGAAATTCTGCCTTCTAGGTCCTGCGCAATGTCACTGATGAAGATGTTGACTAGGACCAGTCCCAGCACTGATCCCTCTGGTACTCCACTGGTTACTCTTCCCTCTGTGGAGTGACAGCCATTTACCACCACCCTCTGTGTCCTGCCGCCCAGCAAGTTACCTACCCACCATACTACTGTCCTGCCCACACCCATATTCCCCAGTTTGTGTAATAGTCTTCTGTGTGGCACAGTGTCAAAGGCCTTGCTGAAGTCCAGATAGGCCATTTCCACTGCCCTCCCTGAACCACCTCCTAGTCACCCAATCAAAAATTCAATGAGGTTGGTCTGACATGACCGCCCCTGGTGAAACCATGCTGCCTTGGCCTGTAGTCCATTGACAACCAGATGTTCCACAAGTCTCTCCTTCAGTAGTGCTTCCATGATCTTCCCACTACTGAGGTGAGGCTGACTGTCTGTAGTTTCCCGGTTCCTCCTTGTTCCCACTTTTGTATAGGGGGACTACATCTGCTGTCCTCCAGTCTTTGGGTACCTCCCCTGTTTCCAGTGATCGGCTAAACAGGATAGCCAGAGGTTCAGCCACTACCTCTCTTAGCTCTTTGAGGACCCTGGGGTGCACCCCATCTGGCCCCATTGCTTTATTAACTCCTATTACTTCCAGTTCCTTCAGGACCCTTTCTCAAGTAAAGGGACTTGTGTCCATTTCTGCACCATTCTTACCCTTTGAACTCCCTTCAGACCCATTACCATCCTTTTCCTCAGTAAAGACTGAGCAGAAATACCTGTTCAATATGTCAGCTTTATTGTTGTCATCCTCCATGTGGCCCCCATCCTCCCCTTCAGTCTCACTACTCCTCCCTTTGCCTTTCTTTTTTCACTTATGTACCTGTAAAAGATTTTGTCCCCCCCACCCACTGATTTTGCAATGTGTTCTTCTGTCTGAGCTTTGGCTTCCCTTACTGACCTCCCTGCCTCCCTTTGCATCTCCTGGTACTTCTCCCTATCCCTTCTGCCTGTGTCTTTTGTATTGCCTGAATGCAATCTTTTGGCTTCACTTTCTTTGCTACCTCTTTGGAAAACCATAATGGTATCCTCTTCCTTTCCTCTTGCTAACCTGCTTAACGATAATTCTGTTGCTCTTGTAATCCCCATTTTAAATACTGCCCACTGTTCCTCAACCCTGATTCCTGCACCATTCCCTTAATGCCTCTTTCAAGTATCTCCCCATTTTCCCAAAGTCTGCCACCCTCAAATCCAGGATACATGCTTTGTGTGGTTTGGTTCTGCTCTTTCTGTGATTTCAAACCACAGTGACTGGTGGTCACTGTTCCCCAGGTGCTCCCCACTGTTACCCCCATCACACTGTCCCTGTTTGTGAGCACTAGGTCCAGTATTGCCTTCTGCCAAGTTGGTTCCATGACCAGTTGCTTGAGGAAGGCACCCTGAAGGGAGTCCAAGATAAATCTGCTCCTAGTTGATGCTGCTGCTGGGATGCTCCAGTCCACGTCTGGAATATTGAAGTCTCCAACCAATATTACCTCATCCTTGTCTGCCATCCTTTGGATGGCTATCATCAGCTCCCTATCTGTTTCTTCCCCCTGGGCTGGTGGTCTATAGACCACACCTGTGCGGATGGCTGGCCCCATTTTCCTTTCCAGCTTAACCCACAGTATCTCTCCCCCATTTTGTTCCTCCTGGATCTCTGTGGCCCTTATGTCATTTTTCACATACAGTGCCCTTTTGGGGAAGTGATGTCAGAACCCCTGGTATAAAGGAAATGATGCCCTTGGGGTAGGCAGGGTGAGGGGCCAGCTGAGGGATAGGGTGGATGGGACCAATCCCATGCCCTCCAAAAACAACAAGCTGCAGCTCTCACTTATCACCCTGGTGAGTGCTTTCTTTTCTTTCAGCAAAACAACCTGCACAACAATTTAACAGAAAATATACCCTGCAAAAAATGTAAAATCAGAGAAAATTAAAGCAGTTGAGCCCAATACGTATGATGTAAGCATGTCCTGATCCAGTCTTCTACAACCTGGTGGTCTGTGATCTGAAGGCAATCAAAGCAAACCAGTTTCAACCACCTAATGTGCTGTCTGGGTCAAATATACAACTCCTCTAACCTGCACTAAACTGCAGGACTTACAATGAAAAATTCTCAGCCACCAGTTAATACTTCACTGTATCAAAAATAGTTTGATGTATAATGTCACCAAAATACTAGTAAACAACAAGCCATCTGTCCACAAGGAAAGAAAATATGCAGTATTTCAATCCCTCTAGATTTAAACTCCCAATCTACAAGTACATAGGCAGTCAAATACAGCAGTGTTGTGTAATTTGTGTACATTGTGATCAGGGCCCTTGAGAGGGTGGGGGAGCAGGAGATAATTCCCAGGGCCCAGCACCAAGAGGGGCCCAGGTTTCCCAGCATACTGCATGCAGGGAAGGGGCTGTGAGCTGGTAAGGGCCCTAGAGTCTGAACTTTCCCCGGGGCCTGGAATTCCTCTCAAGAGGCCTGATCATGGTACTCCTGCACTACGCCAGATAGTACTACTAAGGACACATGCATGATGGGACAGTACAACACTACTGCTGTGCACATCCACTGGTACACACAACTCTCTGTGTTGTGCCAGCTGTCTGCCTCAGTGTCATGCTGTAGTACACAGTGCCCCATGTACTGTGATATGGCCTTTGTCACCTGTGTCAGACACGTGCACCACAGTGACTAGCACACCCTCATGACATCACCAATTCCCCCTAAGCACCATACCACTCTGCATGTGGCCATTATATATCATGGGGCTGTGTGGATCCAGCATCATACATATCTGTGCAGTGGAGATGTGCACCTAGGACATGCTTGAAGGCCACAGTGTGTTATGGCAGCTGTAGAATGTGTTTATAGAGTGCCACTGGTCAAACATGACCTGTGGATGAACAGATGCTTTAAGGGCAGACCACATGGTGGGGGTGATTCGGGAACAGTGGGGAGAAGGACACCTTATGCACTGCACTACACATCACCACCATCCTGGGGTATGTGAGCAGGTGCTGTCATAAGCCACCACCACTACAGCCCATGCAGTTCCTGCTAGATACTCTTGCTCTGGAGGGCCATGGGTACTGAGATGGGCAGGGTTACTATGGGAGACTGGTTGACCCTCCCAACATAGGTACATATGACTCATGGCCCCTCTTCAACTATCAAGATTGTTGTTGTGTGTCTTGTCTGATGTCCACTCCATCATGTTGTTGCAGGGTCACAACAGATCTACACTGAGGACATCTCCCTCCATTGAGCCACATCATGGAACTGCAAGCCGCTGGTGTCAGGACCGCCCGGAAATTTTTGCTGATTGGGGCCACCGTCGACACGCACCTCATCTGCACCTATATAATGTGGGCATCCCCAACTGTTTCAGTTCTTTCCCCACTGTCCACTGCACGCCGGGTCCACCACTATTAAAGATATTAGGTCAGTAAAAGCGGAGTGCAAAATTTGCACTCCAATCTTGCAGTTGCCTGGGTGTCCAAAAATGCTACATTCTGTGGAACAGTGCACCAGCACTATTTGACTGAATATAGGGCCATGTCGGCCCATTGCTAAGCCATGTAGCATTGGGCAGACAGGGCTCCCAAAATAGGGTGCCAGTGGCTTGCACCCATGCTATATTTCCAATATTCAAATGGACTCATGCAAATGAGCTCACTGGGCAAGCAGGGCACCAAGGGGCCATTTTTATGGGTAGCCCAGCAATTTACAGTGGCGCCACCCCCCACTTGCCTGTTCCAAGACAGCTATCCCTGGTGCTAATGGTCCCCTCCCACTGATTGTCGGCCCAATGATAAAAGTACAAGTTCCCTGGTACTAGTGGTCCCCCTACCAATCGCCAGCCCGGTGATAAAAGTACAAGTTGGTACTAGTGGTCACCCCCTGCCAATCACCGGCCCAATGATAAAAGTAAAAGTTGTTTGGTGCTAGTGGTTCCCTCCCTCCATCGATGCCCAGCCTGATGTTAAATTAAATCATTTCCTGGTGTCCAGTGGACCCACCTACCCCACCCGCACCCATGCCCAATCTGTAGAGAATGATTCCCTGGTGTCCAATGGTCCCTGCACCCACCCGCTGCCATGTTCAATACTGAAGTAATGATTCCCTGGTGTCCAGTGGTCCCTCCTCCTACTCACACCCATGCCTGATCTGTAGATAATGATTCATTGACCTCCAGTGGTCTCACCTATCCCAATCAAGCAATCAATCAAATTTTATTTAACCAGGCAGTTACATCATTGAGCAGGCTCATTTTCAAGATGGTCCTGGACACAGAGGACACTTTTGCTTACAGTAGACAAATTTCATACAAAAAAGTAGACATTGGTACAGGCAGTTACAATGTAGAAACTCAGAACTTAGACAAATCAACCATGTAAAGCAAGTGCAAATATAGGCATTTAAAGTCCAGCATATACAGGTTGTAGCTTAGAGTACAAGTGAGGAGAGGAAGGTGGGACATAGAGAAGGGCAGTAGGAAGAAAGGGTATCAGACACATAGTAGGGAGGGAAAATAGGGCAGCCTAATAGAATGAGGCCCTCTGCAAAGCTAATTGATGAGGAGGCAGGACTGGGTGGAGATGGTTGCCCTAAAGGGATGTTGGCCGATACAGGAAATAGGCAGCCCAGGATTACAGAGGTCAAGGGACTCAGTTTAGCAGGATAAGGTTTTACCTGAAACAATCACATGCTGTTTTCAGGACTCTATAGAGCAGCCCCCTAAATACAAAATGGCTGGGCAGCAGGGAGATTTTAAGTAATTTTTGCATGTTATTCCAAAGCGCTGGTAAAAAGGAGCTAATGGCAGTTGAGCCAAGACATGTCCTTGTTCGTGGTAGATTAAGGAGGACAAAAGAGGCATTCCTTAGTCTGTAGGCACCCTTTGAACATTCAAACAAGTCACAGATATAGGGTGGTAGTTTACTGGACAAAGCCAGGAATAGCCACATAAGGGCGTTTATTTGCCTCCTCGTATAGAGAGAGATGTCTAGTCTAATACTTGTGCAATGGGCAGTGATGAGTCTGCAAGGGCAAGTCAAGAACAAATCTCAATGCACGATGATATAGTGTATCCAGCTTTTGGAGCACATACTGGGGACAATGGCTGTATAGAAAGTCGGCGTAGTCAATCAGGGGAAGAAAGGAAGTTTGAACCAGCCGCTTTCTAGCTTCGAGGGCGAGTAGGTGTCTTATGCGGTAGAAAATACCAAGGCGCTGCCTTAGCTTTTTTGTTAACTCGCTTAGATTTACACCAAAGGTGAGTTTGTTATCCAACCAGACTCCCAGGTATTTAAATTTATCCACTAGCTCTAGTGGTTCATTAAGGAAGGTAATAATCTGTGGGGTCCCAGGTATCCCCATATTTTGGGATGGAGAGATAATCATAGCTTTTGTTTTTTTTGCATTTAACGACCTTTAAATTCAGCAGGTTGTGCTGGAGGATGATAAAATCCTGCTGTAGCTCCTTGTACGCAATGTGCAGAGAGGTGCTGGTCATGTAGAGGACTGTGTCATCTGTGAAGAGATGAATATTTAAAGCAACCAGTCCAGAGTTGATACGGTTGCTGTAAAGGGCGAAGAGGATAGGTCCCAAAATGAAACCTTGCGTAATGCCTCGGGGCAGTAATTTTAGTGGGGAGAATTCCCTTTGGGCTTTAATTTGCTGTTTACAATTTATGAGGTAGCAGTGGAACCACTTTACTGCAGCAGAGGTTAGTCCAATGCTATTCAGGGAATCAAGAAGTATGGAATGATCAACCATATCAAATGCTTTGCTGAGGTCAAAGAAGAGTGCATAGATGTGCTGTTTACTATCCAGGACTTTTAGCCAGTCATTTGGCACTTTGGCAAGAGCAGACACAGTACTGTGCTTGGGTATGAAACCTGAATGGACTTGATTGAGGATTTTCTCACAATCCAAGTACTCCCTTAATTGAGAGTTTACAATTTTTTCAAGTAGCTTGGATAAAACGGGAAGCAACAAAACAGGCCTATAGTTGTTCAAGTTAGTGGGGTCTCCTGACTTGAACAGGGGGATAATGTGTGCAGTTTTCCAACTAGGCCGCAATTCCCCTTGGGATTATGAGCTGTTAAAGTGATGGGCAATAGGAGCTGCCAGATAATAAGAACCTGCTTTTAAGAAGAAGGGTTCAAGCTGATCGGCACCAGTGCTCTTTTTGGTGTCCAGTGAGAGGAGCAGTTTCTCCACCTGTTTGTAGGAGACTGGCTGGAACTTGAAGAGGGGGTGGTCGGTGGGGGGGGGGGGGGCTATGGTTGGTCTAGTAGCAATGCTTGCGGTGCCTGTGGTGCTCAGTTTACTAACAGGTGACGTGTCGAATGCGAGGCCTGCAGTGGTGAAATGGTTATTAAGCTGATTGAGGATCTTGGACCCATCTGTTTCGGTGGTGTTATTTGCCACAATTTTAGCTGGTAGCGGGGTGGCAGGGGAATGTCCCTCAACCTCTCTCAGTATCTGCCAAAAATTGGTGGAAGTTTTTGTTTGCCTCCAGGGCTGACTGGAAGAACTGTTGTTTTTCCAACCTTACCAGTTTGGTGCAGGCAATTCTGGCTACCCGAAAGGTGAGCCAGTCTGAGTCAGACTACAACTTCTTAGCCCTTTTCCAAAGGGCGTCTCTAGGCCATAAGGCCCTCTTAATTAGTGGGCTAAATCAATCAGGTGCATGTTTTCTGGATTTGATTTTCCTTAAGGGTGCATGCTGGTTGATAATGTTTACTAGCAGATCCTGGAAGATACAGAATGCTTCAGACACAGAGGGTGTAAGGTAGAAATCCTGCCACTTTATGTTCCCAAGATCCGTCAGGAAGGCCAGGAGACTGAAGAATTTTAAGTTGCACTTAAATTTGAAAATAGAGGTGTAGGGGAGGTGTGGGTAGCACCTAATGCAGGCAACCGCGCAGTGATCACTCAGGTCACTGTGGAAGACCCCCTGCAAGAGAGATATTATGTGGCTTGTTGACAAGTATAAGGTCCAGAAGTGAGCTTCGGTCGGGATTTTTCTTGTTAGGTCGTGTAACGTCAGAGATTATCTGAGTGAGCTCGTGCTCGTCACAGAAGTCCTTAAGCTTGTTTGCGCTGGCATCGTTCCAATTAAGGTTAAGGTCACCCATGATAATGCATTCCGTGTTCGCTTTTTCCAGGAGAGTGTGAATATGGGGTAGTATACACAGGCCTGCTGTAGGGGGTCTATAGCATGCAGCTACCAATAAGGCTCTTCATCCCCATCCCCTGTATGACAGAGTAACACCATTCTAGGGTGTCTAGTGGACCCGCCTTCCACATCCTCAGTCTCTTGTATTACATAGTAAAACCAGCCCCTGGTGTCTAGTGGACCCACCATCCCACTCCCCCCATCCAGACACCGAGATGGCGACTGGCACAGCCCTCCGCTCTCCACTACAACTGGCTGCTGCCCGAGCTGTGAATGAAGTACATGCCTAGGAAGGAAGAAGGGGGGAAGGGGGGCTCGTGGAAAGAAAATAGGGGTGACTTTTAAGACAAACATCAAAATTCACATATCAGACCCTCAGAAAGGACTAGAAAATTCAAGATCTAAATTATGAAAAATGTAAAGTTTGTGGGGGGGGGGGACGATATCTGGATTATCAAATTATCTGTCCCCCAGAAATGGTTTGAAATCCACAATTTCATTTAAAGCATCCAGATTTAAAATGCTGAGATGAAATGTCCAATAACATTCTCTCTTTAAAGGTAAATTGATACTGTCACCACCTCTCCTAGGTGGCTTCACATCTTCCAAACTCATGAATTGTAAAAATTTGGAATCACACCCATGGAATTCAAGAAAATGTCTACCAGTTGAGGTATTCATTTGTCCATTAACAATCTTTATTTTATTTCTATTTATTATTTATTTATTGAGTTCTTGGGTAACACCTGTGAGCGGATGCTGTTTTGTAGGTTCCACATCAGTTGAACAGAAAATAGCAGAGAACAACAATTTATACATTTACAGAGATAGTACAGTAAGTTACAGAAAGGTTTGCACAAGTAGACACTGCTGAGGTATTGTACAGCGTATGCCTGCATCAATGAGTTTGAACACCCTGGAGAAGACAGACACAGAGAAGGTGACAGACAAAGGTGACATAGTGGAGGAATGGAATGAGAGGGGGAGGGAGGGAGGGTGTGCCATGAGATATGGGAGAGGCAGGGTAGACAGGGTGGGATGGGGATCAGTGAAGTGCTGAGGTTGGGAGGTGCCCCCGGGTCAAGAGGTGCATCTAAGTGCGGCAGGTGATTACTATGGGAGGGGTAAGTGGATGCAGTCATAGGTGTCTTTGCTAATGAGGTACTGATGAAGATTTTGCTTGTACGCACCAAATGTTAGATGAAGACGTCACAGTTGTCCTCAGCAATGAGGTGTTGATGAAGCTTACGCTTGAACTCACCAATAGTTGCCACTCCGGAGACTGTAGGTGGTAGAGCATTCATCCAGTGGGGTGCATGGTATGAGAGAACGCGTAAAATGCAGTGCGGCATCTAGGTTCACTAAAGATTTGACTGTTGGAGCTTCTGGTTAGCCTAGCACTTGTGTGTCATGTGAGCAGGTTCTGAACCCTGGTGGCAGCAGATTTAGTGAGGCTTTTTTGGCAAGTAGGCAGGTTTGGTATTTAATTCTGTTCTTTAGTTGGAGCCAACCTGCCTGAGCATAGAGTTCACAGGTGTGCGTGAGTCTTGCAGCACCTGTGAGGAGGTGGCAGGCCTTATTTAGTGCCAAAGAGATGTGGTGGAGGGCAGTGTCCATTGCTGACCCATATATGACCAGGCCATAATCAATGAGGGAAACAAGTGAACTATTGATGGCCAGATTCAGGGCTTCATTTGTTAGGCTGTGTTTGTGATGTTAAGAGTATCCTGGTTCTGGAATTGATGGCCCTTGTGGTATTGTCTGTGTGCTGGGCGTAGGACATGGTGGAGTCAATTGTGATACCCAGTTACTTAAAATGCTGTACGAGATCCAGTGCATCGCCACTGTCATTCTTGGCAGACAGAGGGAAGGCCTTATGCTTACTAAGGGAGCTGGAGTAGATCATGGCATTTGTTTTGGTTTTTTTTATGGTTAAGTACTAGTCTGTTTTCTTTAAACCAAGCTCCGGTGGAGGAGAAACCAAGTTGGAGGTCTGCTTGGAGGTGCTCAGGAGAGATTGCCAGATAAATAACAAGCATAGCGGAGATAACGACTGGGGCAGGAGCCTGGGAGTTTGTTTAGGAAAATGCTGGATTGACCCTTGTGGGACCCCTGAGTGAACCAGCCTGCTATCAGAGATGACATCTCCAATCTTGACCCACTGTGAGCGATTCAAGAGATATCTGCTGAACAATTGAACTGTATCTGGAGAGAGTCTGGTGTCAGTTAGCTGCTCAAGGAGGAGCATATGATGCATCATATCAAATGCTTTTGATAGGTCGATAAATGCAGACCCCACTAGCTGACCTTGTTCTAAAGCTTGGTGGATAAAGCCCGTAAATTCCAGGAAAGCCATGATGGTGCTGCGCCCTGCCTGGAACCCATGTTGCTCTGGGCAAAGGAGTTGGTGCAGGCTCAGGTACTCCACACATTGATCTGCCACAATCCGGTCAAGCAGTTTGGAAAGTGACGGGAGTATAGAGATCAGCCTGTAGTTGTTGTACAATGCCCGGTCCCCACTTTTGTGGATTGGGGTTATAGTCACAGATTTTCATTGCTGGAGGAATTGTGAGAGGTGGAGGGACAGGTTAATTATTGAAGACAAGAGGCTCAGGACTTCAAGGGTCAGGGCAACAAATTTAAGGTCCAGGGTGTCCCCGCTGTGTCTTGATTTCCCCCAGTACCTTATCCAGGTATTTTCTGGCCTCTGTTTTGAAAATGTCTTTAAAGTAAAATAACAGAAGGTTGCTGGTTGGAGTTAGTTTGCCATTAGGATCTTTCAGGGTGGGGGGGGTTGAAGTAGTCTGCCGGAAGCACACCACTTAGGTCCATGAATGCATTGTTCTGCTAGTTCGCAATGTGTAGAGGATCCAAGGAAGGTATGTCTTTAACCATGAGCATAGTTGGAGAAGTTTTGAGGTCCTTACCCGTTATGTCATTGAGGATGGCCCAGAAAGACTTGCTGCTATTCCAGGAGTTGGAAAGGGCTTCTTTATAGTACAAACTTTTGGTGAGTCGAATATCCTTCTTACACTCGTTTCTACCTTTTTTCTACTGTTGGATGTTGGCAGGTGTACCATGTGCTCGCGCCTTTTGCCACAGGTGGTCTCTAGTGCTAAGCTGAAGTAGGGGTTCCGGAGTAATCCAGGGGTTGCAGGGTGCATTTATTTTTCTTGTTTTCACAGGGGCGTGTTTATCACAAGCAGCATTGAATTTCATAATGAAGAGGTCAAGGGCATCATCTACGTCTTTCTCTCCACAGAAGTCAGACCAATCAAGGCATTGCAGGTCTGCTTTCAGTTGAGGCAGGTGCCCTTTAAGAAGCACACGGTTGGCTATAGTTATGGTTGTGGGGTTGCAGTAGTTGTTGTTCCAGGTGCATATAATAGGGGAATGATCACTTACAGAATCGGGGAGGATAGTGATATTGGAGATATGTACAGGTCTATTGGAAAGAACCCAGTCCAGAAGAGTGTGGTTACCCATTTTGTAACTGACTTTTGTTGGTGTCTCGACTATTTGGGAGAAGTGGATGGCAGTCAGAGTGTCCTTGACAGTGGCAGCAGCAGGGGAGAGCCTGTTGATGTTGAAGTCCCCTAGCAACACAATTTCAGAGTTTAGGCTCGACCTGTCATGTTCTTTTTTATATTTAGTTATATTTATTCTTTTACAGCCTCCTTCTTTTCCCCCTGACTGCCACTCTTCAGAGACCCTACGCTGTGGATCCCTCTGCTCCACCCCAGTTAACTCCCCACTGGAATCCCACCAGACTAACCCCCATCCAGCCATGGTTTGCCCCCCGGATGGGGAGTGGAAGGGACCCCTTATCTCCACAGTCCATAAGTGTGCATTGGGTGGGTTGGGTGATCCATCAAGAAGCCTGGTTCTGAAGGCTAGGGGCAACCGAGTCTACTCTACTGGCAGCCAGGGCAGGGTATCTTTCCTCTTTTTTCCATGAGAGCGCCAGCACATGGGGGAGTCCAAGGAGGTGGGGCATGCTGAGATGTGCCACCACTGCCAAACTCCATCCAACGCCCTTCCCCATGTATTTTTGCATTCCCGCTGCACCTCCACCCGTGGTCACCCAGGTGGCGGTAAAGTGGCAGGATGCACAAACCCACCTCCCTGGAGGAGGAGAGCAGTCCTCCAGGTGCTCAATTATTCTCCCCTCCTGGCCAGCCCTCCAGCATCCCGAGGTTGCTCCCAACCCCGGGTCGCTGGCATTGCTAGCGGTAGTGCTACCGCTGCGCCAGCGGGCCGGCTAACCTGACATGTTCTTGAATTCATTTCTTGATCATTCTCACAGTTCTGCCAACATAGCAAAATTGCATGTACACCAAATGATGTACACCACAACATTAGTGCTACATGTAATTAAATCTCTACTACCTTCTTCTGAGTTGTGGGCACATAAACACTGTGCCTTGTTTGGAAAACTTGCAGATATTACAGTGATGGCACTTGTGGAAATCCTTAGGAAAGGCGAAAGCCAAGTACCTCTGATAATTTCAGAGCTGCTAAACTGACTGTGAACTACTTGATCCCTGATACTACTGCTTTTTCTAAAGGGGATCCTAAGTTGGTTTCGTACAATGGTTCCTACATTATTACCATAGAGTAAAATGCACCAGATCTTCCAGGTGATATTCCCTAGTTGTCTAGACACAGAATTAAATTCTGTAGAAAATGTTATGGGACCCCAGCCTTCCCCTGATTTGTGTTTCCACCAGCAATTCCTCCCTATTTACTTCTCTGACACTTCTATACACACACTGACTAAAATGTTTGCAGTACAACCTTTCTCCATGATTCTGTTTAAGTTCTTCCGATTGGGCATGAAAACCAGAGAGTTTGGTAGTTTCTTCTCATTCTTGAGAACTGGCTATATGGGAAGGCATGTTTAAGAGCCACTGGGTGTTTCATATCTTAACAGTGAACTGGTAGAAGTACTTTTCCTATATTCCTTAGTAGTCACCCCGCCACATAACCTATTAATGTGAGGTCCAGGAAACTCACCATGGTGTTATCAATGATTGCTGTAGATCATAAATGATACTGTTATCGTTTAACCAGTCCAATAAATAAACAGCTTCTTCCTGGGTGCTTTCCCTCATGCAAATGCAATCATCAACATATCTGTACCACTGTTTACTGTCCCTATAATAAGGATTAGTGGTTTGATTGTAAATAACACTTTCTTCCCAAAGGCCCAATAATAGGTTAGCATACACAGAGGCCGTAGAGGCCCCTATAGCTGTACCATAAATCTGCAAATAAATGTCTGATCAAATTCAAACATATTACGGGTCAAAACAAATTCAAGTGCCTTAATAACCAATGTACAAAATCAAACCGTAAAGGAAAACTGTGGTGATTTCACAAACAATGTTCCGTAGTATAAGCTGATTCAAATTCTGTGATTGCTCTAGTTACCAGGCTTTGTAGATATCCACGTGGGTGTTTCTGAGTTACATGCTGCTGGTAAGAACCATTTTATATGTATATGATGTAGTTTAAGTCAATGTTCTACTTTTCTATTGAAGGCATAATGCATTTGTCTTCTGCTAGAGGACTTTGTGTCTGACAGGGATATGAAACTCTAAAGTGATACAACTAGAATATGAAGCAGAAATACCCACTGAGGTCACTAAAAGGCATGAACAGTTTGCACAGTAACAGAATTTTAACCAGTACTCAAAAAACATTTTCTATTGGCAACAAACTCTGGTCAGAGCCAAAACGGCTGCTAAACATTATCCTGAATTGAGGAGAAAAAAAAAAAAGCTGGACTGAGCCTTCTAGCTTATTTTGCAGTGTTCATTGTCCTGAAATATTCCTGCATGCTGTTAGCATCCTTACTGAAAGCAGTGTGAAGCTTCTTCTGCAATAATAAGGAGCCCTGTTTATCTGCACTGCTGTCCATACCACGGACAGCAGTCCTAAGTATGGGAAGCAGTCCTAAGTATAGGAAGCAGTCCTAAGTATGGGCAGCAACAGCTAAGTACAGAGGCCAACAGCTTACAGGGATGGATTCTTCAGGTCAGTGAACATTAAGAATCAAGCTTGTGGACTGAGTCCAATTTTTTATTTTTTTTCTCATAAGCACAGCATTCTAGTAATAACCTGCCATTTCTTACCGCATCTCTGAACTGTGCTTTCACATTGTGTGTAACTGGAAAGACGGGTGAGTTTGACAGTAGAGGGGTGGGGGGATGCTCCCAAAGTTCCTACCACAGAGTATTGTGTGGGGCTAGCAGTGAGATTGGATGTGGGTGGGCAAGTGGGAAGCTACACTGTCTGCTGTTGATAGGCAGGTGTGGCAGCATGAGGGGGTTCTGGTATGCAGCCAGCAGGAAGGTCAAGTTGTGGTGGGGTGCAATGTTGTGTAGTCACCTATGACACCAGGAACTTTATACCATCCTTTTGAGCTGATGCACAAGAAACAAGGTGAATACCACCCCCCCCCCCAAGCACACACAGACTGAATGGATTTCCTGTACAGTAAATACCAGACTCCTCCAGCCCATCGCACAAGCACTGGGCTCAGAACAGAAACCCAGGTCCCCACAATACACTATCCCAAACACCCAACAAACTAATTATATCCAAATACCCTTAATACCTAAATGTGGCTGTTGCCCTCCAAATGTAGTGCAGTGAAGCACAGGTTAGAGTCCCACTGCACAATAAGCCACGTTGTTACCATTGCAGCAGCAACATTGCCGGTTCCGCTAATAGTGCTGCTGCAGCCGTCCTGCTAGGAGGTGCTACAAAATTCAGCCACTGCAGTGACTTAAACCAACCACAGTAACAAACACATCACAGAACCTGGAACAGTGATTAGCCTAGACAGGTTTAGCACAGCCTTCTGCACTGCAGACCAGAACTGGGGAAAGTAACAACTATCTCCCAGGACTGAACTGACCAGAACAAAATGGAATAAGCTCCTAAAACTGGATCACAGTGACCTGACCTAGACATAGTATTCTGAACAGTGCAGAGTAGTGTGTATTTACCCACACTAGAGCCACCAGACCACATAGAGTGACCTGTATTTACTGTCACTGAAGTGCCATGGAATAGGCAGACTAACCTGTACCTCCAGTCATTTGAGTTATGTGGACTGTACTGGGTCCTGGTACCTTCTAGCAACAGAGAAACCTATACCTTCTAGTACTGAAGTGCCTCAGACCACAGTAGGCAGGACCTTCTGGTTCTGGGGCAACTTGTGCACAGAGTAACCAGGGCTTCCTGACACTGGATTAGCCCAAACCTAATCAGTAAACTGCACCTCCTGGCATTAGATTAACCTGTACTGAACTGAGTAGCTTGAATCTTCTGGCACCAGAGTACCTTGCAATGGACTTTGCAAACTGAAGCAAACATATTAACCTGCATCTCTTGGCATGGGAGTAACATGCTTCAGACTGCGACATTCCCCTATAGCACACATTCAAGATCTGCTGCTGTCCTCCTTGACATAATGGCCAGGATCCCATTGACAAAATATATCCCCTATAGTCCCCACGGCACCGCATCCCCCCCCAGCCCGCTGCCAGTGCCCAGCTTCTGACTAGTGATTCTCAATTCGCCAGCCCCACCACCAGTGTGAGCCCAGTGTTTTGTCCTATCCTGGCTCTGCAACTACATGGGCTTCTACTCCACCCCCTTGCTGCCTTCACAAGCTAATCTGCCCTGCACTGCAATCTGCACTGTGGCTGGGACCTATGTGAAGGTCCCTATATGAGTTTCAAGCTGGTTCTGGGCACAAGGCAGTATGGCGCAGTGGGTTAAGGCTCTGAGCTGCAAATCTGGAGACCTGGGTTTGAATCCCAGAGCCCCCTAGATGCATACTGTGTGACCCTGAGCAAGTCACTTAACTTCCTCGTGCTCCCAGGTTGCACCTGCAAACAAGCTTTCAGCTTAGTGTGTCTCACCTGGTAAAATAATTGGTAAAAAAAAAAAAAAGGCGGGAACGTCTCCCTGTCCCCTGATGCCACCCATCCCCTCCTCATGGAGGCTCAGTTCTGCTGGTCCTGCTCATGGCCCTGCACCAGCCCCCCTGGCTTCTTACTTAGCCTGGCCATCCACATCAAGTCCAAGGTCTATGCTAAGGTGAACAGCCTGAAGAACTGTGAGTACTAGAAATACAAGGTGCACATCCCAAAGTGGTGGTAATAATGATGATATACTACTGCTAATATTAAGAACTTTAAATTGAGAATAGATAGGTTGAGGCCAGGAGTCATTTCTAGGAGGGAGTAATGTAGACTACAATATACAGCTGTAACTGTAAGCTATGGTGTAAGATACTGCGTACTGCAGAGATGAGGTGATCTTCTTGTAAGAGCAGAGAGGAACTCCTCACCTGAAGCACCAAGCTGATCTGTACGTCCATGGATGGGGTCATCCCTGTTGCATTGCTGTTGCTGGCTGCTTTTTTGTCCAGCAGCAAAGCATAGGTTGGAGTCTCGCTTCACATAGAGCCTTGGCATTCCTACTATGGCAGCAACACTACACAGTCCCACTTACAGTCCTGCTGTAGCCATCCTTCAGTCTCACCGTACCCAGTATGCACAAGTCCTGAGACTTCACTTCCTCAGTCAGTCACACTCTCCTGGTGCCCGAGTATGTTCAGGTAAGAGATTCATGGCTGGGATTGGGAAATTGAAATGCCATAAGGTAGCAAGGGAGGAGGAGGAAAGGGACTTCGGTTTTTTTAGCTGACTTTTGATTGAAGAAAAAAAGAAGCGTGGAAACAGAGAACGGACTGAGAGTGAGACAGAGGAAGCACCTGATTAGAGCTGCAGAGAGGGCAGGGAACAGACTGATGATAAGACAAGCGACAGAGAAAACTCCCCATCAGAAAGCTGCAGAGGGATTGGGGAACAGATGCATTGATTCACGCTGATGTGTTTCAGCTCCACTCACTGGATGGAGCGCAGAGCGCACAAACTGCTATGCATTCGCTATCTGGCCACACCCACATATCCCCTTCTCTATACTCCTTCTTTCACTATACATCAGCATGGCTCTCACTATACAGCCATAAACATCACTTACAGATTCAGCACAAGTATCCTTTAGATTAAAAAAATGATACGCAGGGGGTGCTAGAGAGCCAACTTCTAGGACACACATTTCTGTCTAACACTCTCACTGCTACTTCAACAATTGTAACATAAAAAGTATAATTTTATCATTTTAAAGCCTAACTCTCGATACATTTGCCCTCCTGCTATTGTAAGGAGCAGCCCGATACCCTTCTCAGCTATGGTTCGCCAGAAGACACAACAAGGCCAGCAAAAACAAACACAGCCAGCTGGTAAACTAGTCGACGCCTCGGGTATAGCAGGGCCCAGCAATGGTGAAGGAATGGAGCCGCCCTGGCATGCCATAATGGAAACTATGAGGGCTATGGAAGCCAAGACAGAACATACTTTAACTAAACTAGAAGCCCGTGAAGTGGCAATCCAAGCCCTTGCAGGATCCGTGGCCGATCATGAAAAGTGGACAGTAAGCACACAAGCTGCAGTGACTACTCTGACTCATGAAAACAATCAGCTGATGGCAGACTCGAGTCAATAGAGAATGAAGTCAGGGCAGGAAACCTACATCTTGTTGGAGTTCCGGAAGGAGGAGAGGGCACAGACCTATTCTTCCATATTAAGGAGTGGTTAAAAGCCTCAATTTCTATGCCAGAAAACTTCCAATGGTCGGCCCTGCGATACTCTTACAGAGTGAATCAGCTATCAGGCCTCAAGACACCTCTCAGCTGTGTACTGCTCTGTTACAAACTACCAGAGTGGAGGTTCCAGATGTGGTCCTTAAAGCAGCCAGAGCAGCCTACCCACTCCTGCTGAATGGAGCAGATCTCAAGATCTTCCCGGTCTTATCTTTCTAGAGCTGGGCTTGCTGCAAAAATTTCGATGCCGTGTATCTACGCTCACTGGGAATTAACCATTCTTTTTTACTGCAAGCCAGACTGAGAAGCACGTATGCAGGGAAGAGTTGGCAGTTCTAGGAGATGCCAATCTCTGGCTGGAGAAGACCAAAGGGGGAATTTTCATCGGCTGCCAGAAGGAGGGAAGGAGAAGAGGAATCCGAAGACAGCTCCGCAAGAGACTTATAAATAGATTGCTTTAATCTCTGTAGTACTGTACTTCCGAATGTAAATATTTTTTTTCTCTTAGGACTAATATTTGGATTATGAGCCAGTCCATTCCTAAGTTGTGAGACCTGCGGGACTGAGAGAGGTGGGTAAGTAGGCCTCCTTTCTCCAAGTGGCTACGGCCATGTTGTATGGTATGCCACCTGTACAGTAACACTTCTACAGCGACATGCATTGATATTGACGACAGTGCCATGCCGCTGTAGAAGTTCGCCTGGGATCCAGCAACACTTTCCCTGTCCTGCACTCTCTCCCTGAACGAACTTTGACTCTGAGTTAGAATCTAAATATCTGGGGGGGAGCCCCTTGCATGGGGGGTTTAAAAAAAAAAAAAAAACACTCCGATGTGTGTGGCTCCATGCCGACTGCAAATTGCAGTCAATATGGAGCCTGGCGCTGTGATGCCGGTCGACGAGTCTGTTGTCAAACCGGCATTGTAGGACCAAGCTGTGTAATAAATATATGGAGCCTGGCACTGTGATGCCGGTCGACGAGTCTGTTGTCAAACCGGCATTGTAGGGCCAAGCTGTGTAATAAATATATGGCTCTTTGGCTTCACAGTAGAAAGTAGTACAATAACATGCTAAAAACTGGGTATTGAGTATAGGAAGCAATGATAAAAACACGTTTGTTAAAAACGGAGTAATGTTGGATAATCCTGTTTAAATATATTTCTTATTTAAGGATATTAGTTGGGCCAAGGGGTGTGAATTGCAGATTCAGGATACCTGAATATCTATCTATCTATTGCTATGTTCTTAAAAAAGGTTAATAGCAAGCTGGTGCTTGCGTTGTTTTTTCCTATTATAATTCTCCCTTACATGGGTAATACCTTTCCATTGAAGTGGCTAGCATCTCTTAGAAATGATAATTTTCTGGGATTATTATGACATCAATGGATCCCCCTACATTCCTATTGTATAAGATTATAAAGCCACTAGCTTTATGTATCCATCTGTCAAACTGGAGAGACAGCCGCTATTTATACTAGGTATTATTATTTCTTTGGTGCCTTATATGAGCAAATGTATTATCGGTTCTGATGAAAACAATAAAGTTAAAAAACAAATGATATGAAAATATGACATTTTCTTGAGTGTGTCTATTAGGAAATACATGCAGTTCACTATTTCACTGTGTGCTGCCAGTTCACTTTTCAAACCCCCCCCCAAAAATAAAAAAAAAATAAAAATTGAAATAGTGTGACAAGAAGGACATTAAAGTCAATGCTATTTCTGCTGAAACTGCAAAATGATACCGTCACATATACTAACATACTAAAATGCCAGCAGAACAGGCCTAACGGTCTTTCGCGTCTGCTCGTTTGGTCAGCCCCCACCCTGGAAGCTGACCTTGCTGCTCCCCTCGCCTTCTCTGGCTTCTCCCTTCCCAGTTCCGGATATTCTCACTGCATTGGATTTTGCTTGCAGAACCCTTCCCCTGCACCCCTCTTTAAGTGTGGCCTCCAAAACTGCACACAGTACTTGAGGTGCGGCCTCACCAAGCAGTTATACAAAGAGAGTATCACTTCCCTCTTTCTGGAGGTGATCCCCCTAGCGATGCATCCCAGCATCCTGTTGGCCTTGGCTGCTGCCGTCCTACAAGTCTCCAAGTTGTTCATCTTGACATCCACCACCACCACCCCCAGACCCCTCTCAGCCATCGAGACTTGTAGCATTTTCCTCCCAGGGTGTACACTTGGCCTGGGTTTCTGGCCTCAGGTGCAGTACCTTGCATTTCCCTACATTTAACCTCAGCTTCCACTTTCTAGACCATATTTCCAGAGCCTCCAGGTCCCCCTGTAGGGCCACCCTCCCCTCCTCCCCATCCTCCACCACCCCCAGTTTTGAGTCCTCCGCAAAGAGACTCATCTCACTCCCGATACCAGTCTTTATGTCAGAGATGTAGTCGTTGAACAGGAAGGGCCCATGGACTGATCCCTGTGGGACCCCACTAATGACCCTCCTTGGGGATGAGACTATCCCGCCAACTATGACCCTCTGGGTCCAGTCCTGGAGCCAATTGCCTATCCATCTGATCATGTGGTTCCCCACCCCATTTCTCCCAGCATATCCAACAGGCCCACGTGAGGAACAGAGTCAAATGCCTTGCTGAAGTCTAGAAAGAGGACGTCCACTGGTCTACCCAGGTCCAAGGCACTCATCACCCAGTCATAGAACTCCACAAGGTTTGTCTGACATGATTTCCCCAGGATGAATCCATGCTGTCTATCGTCCAGGCACCCTGACTTTTCCAGGTCCCCCCCAGCCTCTCTTTGACAATGCCCTCCATCACCTTCTTGCCACCGATGTCAGGCTGACAGACCTGTAGTTCCCTGCCACCTCCCTTGATCCCCCCTTATGGACAGACACTATATGCGCCACCTTCCAGTCCTAGGGCACCCACCCTGTCCTCAGAGAGATGCTGAAAAGCTCCACCAGGGGTTTCGCCAGGACATCCGCAAGTTCCTTCAGCACTCTGGGATGTAATTTATCCTGCCCTGGTGCTTTCTCCATCTTAAGGGACCTGAGGAATTTTCTACTCCCCTATGCCAATGCAGTTTTGACTATCATTGCTACCCCTCCTCCCTTCCCTCCCCACTGTCCTTCCTGAACGAGTGTAACTCTCCAGGTTCAGGACCCAGTCATGTCCTGCGGTGGCCCAGGTCTCAGTGACAAATGCCACATCCACCTCTCCCTCAGTTAGCATTGCCTGGAGCTCAGACATTTTATTGCCCAAGCTTCTGGCATTTATCAGGACTACCTTCCACCCTTTCCCTATACTTCCATTTCCCCTGCCCATGTTCCCATGGGGATTCTGTTTTCCCCTGGTCTGCACTTTACCAGTCGGCCTTTTCCCACATTCCTCCAGCTCCCCAGGGGGGTGGAGACAGAGTCCCTTCTTTATCGGCACCTCCTCGATAGCCTTTTCTCCCATCCCTCCCCCCTTCACAAGTTTAAACCCCACTTTTCACCAATGAACCCCTCTATTTTCAACTTAAGGAGTCCCCCTCCCCTCCAAATTGAGATGGTGCCTATCTCTAGCATACACCTCCTTATCCTCACAGGTTTCCCCCCAATCCCCCATCAACCCATACCCTCTGGCCTCACACCACTCCCTGAGCCACTGGTTTATCTCCCTAATCTTCCTTTTGTGTTCCCCACTAGCCCTTGGCACCGGCAGGATTTCTGAGAAGGAAACTGTGCATCCTATGTCATGATAGTCACTTCCCCCAAAAAAGGAAAATAGAAAAACAATCACCTTTTTTTTTTTATGGCATGACAACCTGAGGAACTCTCTCAGGCAACCACCTGTTCCCCGGCTCTACCACAGGCCTGAAACTCCTCCTGACTACTCCTGGCACCAGCCCGACTATTTCCCCGGCTCTGAGCCCCCCGAGGTGGGGCTGCCCTATTGTTCCAGGGTGCACTATCTACAATTCAGGCTGGGCTCAGCCCAGGAGAGGAGAGGAGAGGAGAGAGTCCGGTCTGTGGAGTGTGGCGAGAGGTAGGTGGTGCCATCGCCTATCCCCGGGGGGGGGGCAGGCTTTTTCTGCTTAGGTACTCCATCGCTCCACCCCAAGGACGGAGCCCAAGCGTGCAGTGTTGCCAGGGGACATTCTTCTCGACTCTGCATCCCTCTAATCGTGCCCTGAGCGGTGCAGTACCTCTGGTCTCCACCGGGGGCCACTGTGGTGCCAGGCAAACCCCTGGAACCCCCGAGAGAGGAGAGGAGAGCAGTCCTCTAACCTCTCTTTTCCCTGCCGACCCATGATGGCCCGGGCTCCTTTCTGAATCCGGGTCACCGGTGTGGCGTGAGGTGTGGTGTCCAGCGCCTCAACCCTCAGCACCACCGGGCTGTCTGAAAACCAATCACCTTTTAATAACTTCATATATTCAAATGTATTCATTACCCTACTACTGGACTTTATTTCAAATGTTTCATCAGGAAAGACATAGGTAGGATCAAAGCAAGTGCAGGGGCCAGTGCGCAATAGATAGCAGTGAAGTTCTTTTTTTAAGCTCTGATGAGTTTCAGCCAATTTGAGCTCAGGGGGGAGTGTATTCCAGAACAGGGAGCTGCACATTTGAAAGCCCCAGTGCCTTTTGTGGTAGAGCATCTAGGAACTTGGAGTAGAGAGTTTTCCGCAGACCTTAGACCGTGAGGGATGGAGTGGGGAATTAAAAGTTCTGCCAGAGATTTAGGGGATTTGAGCCTTACAACAGAGTCAGTAAGGGAGCCAAGATAATATTTTCTTGTGGCCATGGGGGAGAGCCATCCTAAGTCATCGTAAAGCTGACAGCGGTGCTTTTGTCTAGAGGAGGAGGGTGCATATCGACATATGTTATTGTAGGTGACATTCCATTTCTGGAGGGCAGTTTTGTGAGCACTAGAGAGAATGGGGGCACTGTAGGTTAGGGAAGCTAAGAGCACACCCCTGGCAATGGCTTTTTTAGCAGATGGCGTAAGCAAGTATCCTGATTTGTAAGCAGCACGAGTTTGCAGTTTACAGCCTTGCAGATGGATTGAATGTGCCCGCTCAGATCAAGGGATTGGTCGAGCATGACACCAAGACAGTTAAATGATGAGACAGTTTGGTAACTTGGTAGATTTAGACAAAGTAGGCTGAGGCCCATTTAATTGTCTCCCACTCCTAGTGGGTTTATCTAATAATATACTGTTTACCATTTAAAAGCAGATAAGCATCCAACTCACTTTTGAAGGAGTCAAAAGTAGTTGCTTCTGCCACTTGTTTAGGGAGACTATTCCATATATGGGAAGCTCTGGAAACAAAAAAATTTAAATGTCTACTTGTTTTGGAAATATTTATAAAATATTTTTTATCATGGGATCTTGAGTTAAAAGTTTAATGGATCCTAATAATGCTCCATTGCTCCATTAATGTTACATCATCCAAGATGTGGTACAAAAATAGTAAACCACCTCTGATTTGCCTAAGCTCCACGAGATACAGATGCAGCACCTGTAGTCTGTCTTCATATGCCATATTTTGTAAACGTTTTATAGATTTGGTTAAACGTCTTTGAATTCTTTCAACTTTGAGTATGTCTTTCTTTAAATATGGGTTCCGTATAGGGGAGCCATAATCCAGTATGGGGAGTACATAAGTTTTATAAAGTTTGAGTAAACACTCTTTATTTCTCAATATGAATCCTTTTTTTATTGAGTAAATGATGCCATTACATTTGCCTATCATTTTGGAAATATGCATATTAAAAGATAATTTAGAATCAATCCAAATACCTAGATCTTTTTCTAATTTGCTGCTTTTAAGCTTCTTGTTATTTAAGTAGTATGAATACTTTGTGTTATTTTTTCCAAAGTGAATCACTGAACACTTCTGTTCATTAAATTTCATGTCATTTATTTTACCCCATTTTTCTATTATACTCAAGGTATTTTTTAGTTCTTCAAAATCCCCAATAGTTTTTACTACCCCACCTATTTTGGTATCATCAGCGAATTTAGTTAAATGAGATTTAACCCCAACACTCATATCACTGATATACAACCCAAACAGTAATGGTCCCAGCACGGAGCCCTGGGGAACCCCACTAGCCACTTCACCCACCTCCAACAATTCACCATTTATACACACTTTCTGTACTCTATCTGACAACCAGTTTTCAATCCACTTTATTATAGTTTTATTTATACCAAGTTTAATCAGTTTGTTAATTAACTTCTGATGGGGTACAATGTCAAAAGCTTTTCCTAAGTCTAAATAAATAACATCCATGGGTTTACCTCTGTCCAAATTTACACTAATGAAGTTATAAAAGGCCAATAGGTTTGTGTTACAAGAAAGTCCTTTTTTAAAACCATGCTGAGTAATATCATGTAATTTCAACCTTAGCATATCTTTTTCAATGCTGATTTTAATCAATCTCTCCAAAACTTTGCAACAAACTGGCGTCAAGCTAATGGGCCTATAATTTGATAAACATGATTTATCACTCTTTTTAAGAATGGGTACAACTACAGCTTTTTTCCAATCAAGGAGAATATTGCCAGCAGAGATAGATTTATTGAATATTAATGTCAGGGGCTCAACTAAGACGTCTGCAAGATTTTTCCAGACTATGGAGTCAATATTATCAGATCCTGAGGAAGAAGATGATTTTATCTTAGACGGTTCGAGTTTTACTGATTCGTGACAAATATGGATAGGATCAGAGTTACTTACACCTATATTGTTTTTTATTTTAGCATTGGGTACCTGATAAGTAGTGACAAAATACTCGTTAAACCTATCGGCTATTTCTTTATTATTTTTTATAGTTTCACCGTTAATTCTTAGAGAAAATCTTTTTACTTTGTTGTTTATTATTATTTCTATATGCATAAAAAGCCTTCATATTTTTATTCACCGCTAGTTTATTTTCAAAATTTATCTTACCTTTCTTAATTACAGATTTAAGCAAACGTTGCTGTTTTTTATATTTGATAAGATTCAAATCCGTGGAGAGAATTTTGCATTTTTTAAAAGCTTTATTTTACTTTCTGATTTGTTTTTTAATGTCTTTACTAAACCAGTGAAGAATAAATCCCTTATTATTATAGATTTTACGAGTAGGAACCAATTTTGTTATAAGTAATTTTAATTTATTCTTTAAGTCCTCCCACATAGAGTTTACTCCTAAGTTACAAAAGGCATCCCCCAAGCTAATTTTCCAAAAACATTCTTAATATTATTCCAGTCAGTTTTTTTATAGTCAAAGACTAAAGTACATTTACTAGTTTGGAAACTATCACTATGTATACTACATTCGACTATGCTATGGTCACTATTTCCCAAATGTGGTAAGATGTCAGTTTTACAGATCCTACCTATAGAGTTTGTAATAGCAAGATCCAATATATTAGGGCCCCTAGTTGGGGCTTCAACCAGTTGATAATATCCTTGAGTGGTTATGATGTTGATTAGTGCTTTTTCAAATACTGTACTCCCTTTGTGATTTACCCATGAAATGCATGGTGTGTTAAAGTCCCCCAATATAATAAAAATCGCCTAAATTGGCTATCTTATTGATCTCATCCAGGAGATTATTATTTAGAATGTTATTACTGTTAGGTGGTCTATAACATATCCATAAATTGATTTTTAAAGAATGGGGAAAAGTTAAACTTAACCATAAAGTTTCAGGTATATTCTCCACATGTTTATTTACTATAATTTCCTGGCTGGATATTTTCTCAGACACATAGCAGCATACACCACCACCATTTTTACGTTCACGATTTATATTATAAAGTTGAAATCCTTGTATGTTGTTTGACCAGTTATTTTTTTTCGTCCCACCAGGTCTCTGTTACACATACGATATCCACCTTGTGTTGTTTAACTCAAATTTTAAATTCGCTTAATTTGTTGTTATTTAGGCTTCTAGCATTAATAAGCCAAATTTTCAGTTTATTTGTACTAATTATTTTTGAATTTGGGGCAGATTTCGGTTTGGAGACATAGGGGAGCTTAATATTTGAACCCTCTTCCCCCATGAAATCTAGTTTAAATTATTTAAGATGATTTTTTCAAATACTCTGCCCAGTTTGTAAGTGCCCTGGTGACATAGATGCAAACCATCCCAACTAAACAATGATGAATTGTTTTCAAAGTTTTCCCAATGAGGAATGGTTTTATAACCTTAATTTAGGGTCCATTTCCTTAGCCATTCATTTATGGCTCTAATCTTACATGATGTGTAATAATTTGCCCTAGGGACAGGGAGAATTTCAGAGAACCATACTTCACAATTTAATTTTGATAGTGTTTTACTAATGTTTATAAAGTCTTGCTTGATTTCTTCAATACTAAGTTTCTTCAAGTCATTTGTACCCACATGTAAGATGACCAGGGGATTTGGGCCTGGGTTTGATAAAATATCTGGACACATTTTTTCTATGTCCTTAATTCCAGCGCCCCTAAAGGAAGAACATGTGATGTTATGCTTATCGGATCTGCATAAATTTTATCAGCATATTTGACTAATGAATCCCCCAACACAAAAAATTGTCTGCTTACTTTATCTGGTTTTTCAATATCATTTGTTGTACCCCCATTATTTAAAATAGACCGAGCTCTTACTGTAACAGGTCCTATTTTACTCGGATTTATGGTGTATGATTTGGAAGCCAATACTGAAGGTCTATTACAATAGGTTCATTTTCACATAAAGTGCTATTTAAATTTGTTTCGTACTTTTGTCCATTTCTAATTTCATCGGGTCCAGTTTCTACCTTAGAATCGGATTTGTCTAGTTCGATTGGTGTGTCAAATCTATTTGAAAGACTAATATTGTGATCTATTTCTCTCCTTCTAAGTTTTGATTTATGACCTATGGTAACTGTGGTCCATTCATCAACCTCACTGTTTGAACTATTATTAAGAGACTCGTGTCTTTTTCTCTTCTCATAGGTTCCCTCATTTCCGGGTGTTTCTCCAACATAATCACGTTTATTAGTGCCTAAATTTTCTTCTTCACTATTAAGACAAATATTTGTTGGCAACTGACTTTGATTCACTTGGCAGCGTTCAATAACTGACAGCCTCCTATGGAAATCATCTATATCTTCTCTCAGGACACTATTGTTTATACATTTATCACAAATGAACAAAGGACATTGAGGGAGGTTTATAAATAAAGCATACATCAGGCATGTATTACATTTAAGACCTGTTTCACTATCTAGGGTTATTTTTATTATATCGTTCTTGGAGACAGTTTCTGGTGCTTTTTGCTGTTTTGTAACCTCCGATACAATTCCTAGTGCAATTAAGTCATCCATGGTAATTTTAATCAAATTCTACATGTATGAATTTTATTATACTTACAGATTTAGATATTTAATTTTATAGGCCTCCCTCTTTACACTCTTGACACGCGTGACACGCATGACACGTGATACCGGTCTTGCGCTGTTCGCCGCATGCCGCCGGACTCACACTGCTCCGCTGCAGGGCTGTTTACATACAGAGTGCTACCCGAAGTAGCCTCACACTGACAGGAAAATCACTCGCTCCTAGAAATTGCACTAATTTGCTTTTGAGGCAATGGCAGTGGTGTATTTGGGATAAAAACCAAATACACCACTGCCAGTGCCTCAATGTCTCTAGTGTTTCTAGTGTTGTATCACCTGAGTCATAGACTGTAAGGGAGACAGGGCTCCTACGGAGTTTAGGGGCAGAGCCAAAAAGCATGGCCTTGGTTTTCTTTATGTTTAGGACCAGTTTGTGCTCATACAGCCAGTTTTATAGATTTGTGAAATCAGTTTGAAGTGTTGAGTTTAGATTCTCCACCTTTTTATCACTGGCATAAATGACAAGATCATCAGCATACAAGAGAGATGAGCAACTCTGTAGGGCACAGGGGACATTATTTGTAAAGAGTGAGAAAAGGAGAGGACACAGGATGGAGCCTTGGGGAACCCCCACATTTACTGAGGCTGAGTCAGAAATGGCTGAGTTAAATTTAACTGCTTGAGACCTATCGGATAGATAGCTACTAAACCAGCGTACAACTGGAGAGGAAAATCCTAGACTATGCAAGCAGGATAGGAGTAAGGGGTGGTCCACAAGGTCGAAAGCCTTTGTAAGGTCTATGAATACAGCACCAGTGAGTCTACCAGAGTCCATGTTAGAGATTATGTCTGAGGTAAGTTTTGATAGTGCAGTGGATGTACTATGGTTTTTACAGAAACCATGTTGGGCATCAGGTAGGATACCCCACTTGTTTAGAAAGTCACGTGTTTGGATAGCAACAGCCTTTTCTAGCAGTTTGGACAAAACGGAGAGAATAGCAATAGGTCTATAGTTGTTTATGTCCTTCTTATCACCTTTTTTAAATACAGGAGTTATTCGAGCAAATTTCCACAGGACTGGGACAGTGCCAGTGATCAGGGATAGTGAAAATGTTTTCACCAGTGGTGAGGCTACGTGGGCAGCAGCAAGTCTTAGTAGATGGGGTTCAAGGAGGTCAGACCCCACACTAGTGTTTCCAGATATGGATAAGAGAAGTTTAAAGACATCTAGTGCAGTAATCTCCTTAAAGTAAAAAGGAGGTGTGTGCTGAGATATTTGGAGAGCAGTAGAGGAGCCAGGTAGTTTTTGAGGCTCACTACCCCGGAGGGGAGAGGTCTGTGTCGTGAAAGCAGAGGTATACAAAGACAGGTCTGAGAATTTCTGGTTAAGAGCATCTGCAATGGTCTTAAGATCGTTGCAGTGCACCCCATTTAATATCATATTCTTGGGGGTATGGGCCTGGGAGGATCCCAGAAAGGTTTTGATATGGGCCCAAAATTTCCTTGAGTCAGATGCTGCACTCACGAACAGGTCCTGGCAGTATTTACTTTTAGCTAATCTTATTTTCTTTTTGTAGACATTTCTACTGGCCCTATAGGAGTGAAAATCATCCATACGCCTGGTTTGTTTGAAACACTTCCATAGTTTATCTCTGCAGCATAGATCAGAAAGGAGGTCCTTGTGTAGCCACTTGGTTTGCTTGCCTGTAACTCTCCTGGTGATCTTGGGGGCATGCCTTGATTGGACAGCAGTGAACTTATTGAGAAAGATGTGCAGGGCCTCATCAACACTGTTTGTGCGGTAGATGTCAGACCAGTCTACACAAGAAATGTCCTGAAGGAACGCCTTTTCATCAAGCTGGGCAAAATTTGAAAAAGTGACATAACGTGGTGGGGAAGGTGGTGGGGCACCTGAGGCCCACATGCAGAAAATCGGAGTATGGTCTGTGATAGCATCCGCAAGGATCCCTGTGGAGATCAAATGCTCAGGCCGAGTTGTAAGTAACCAGTCTATGAGGGTGCAAGTTTTGGTAGGATTTGGGGCCCTCATTGGTTCAGTAATCATCTGATGTAGGTTAAAGGTGCTGTCAACTGATACCAGGAAACTATGAGCAGGACCCAGCCAGTTTAGGTTAAGATCACCAAGAATTATTGCCTCATTTTGATTTATATTTGAAAAGGTCTTTTCGAGTAGGTCTTGTAATCCTGTAAGGCCACCAGAGGGACGATTATAGGCACATATGACATGGAGCTTTTTTGCCCCTAATGTAACTGTGATGTGTAGATGTTCACATACCTCAGCAGAGACCAGGTTAAGGACAATATTTAGGTTGAGGTGAGATCTGTAATAGATGGCTACACCACCACCGCGCTTTGTTTTTAACCTATCACTTTGTATCAGGGAGTAGTTGGCAATCTTGCAGAGGGTGTCAGGTATGCTAGGTTTTAGCCATGTTTCAGAGAGGCAGAGAATGTCAGGGTTGTAACCTTTTGTCCATACCTCCAGTTCATCCTTATGGCATGTTAGACTCCTGATGTTCATGTGGGCAATAAGGAGCCCTTTCCTTGGAAGGCCAGATAAGGTATGAGCAGTAGGGTGAGAGAGAGGCCGAGGATTGACCTCAATGTCTCTTGCTAGGAGGAGTAATAGCAATGCCAGGAGGCAGGACCTTTCCTGGAGAAAGATTTGCATCTGATCAAACCTTCTGCACCACTTATGATGGCCAAGAAGCATATAATAGGTACAGCCTTTAGGGTAAAGGATAAAAAGCCAAGCAGGTACTGGCCTATGTTTGGTAACAATTGAGTTAGAGAAACTAAAATCCTGGGTATCAGACCCTATACCAAGATAGTCACTGGGAATTAACAGTGACACTATGTTCATACTGAAAAGAGCAAATATGACAAGGAGAATAACCCCCAGACGGAGAATATCCATATTTCTTTGTGTAAGGTACTCTATGGGACTAGGGACAGTATTTGCATCTAGTATAGTGTGTGAAATTTTGGAGTAGTTTCGGTACATCGTAGCTTTGAAAACAAGAGATCAGGGTAAGAATTTTTTTTTTTTTGCTAAGCTGTAGTAGGCAGCAGTCGAGGGAAGACTATGACTGATAAACAGCAGTATAAAAGGATACTAAGGGAGCAGACACGAGTAAAAATGCCACAGAGTGAGCAGCAATCCTCTTTGTAAGGCACAATTTGAAGGAAGTGCAGTGAATCTAGTAAGTGAGGGCTCAGCAGTGGTTTATAGCCAGTACAAGCTTTTTAGGAAGCCTAGTTATTTTCTGCAATTTGCCATTTTAAGACAACCCCTAGTGGTAGTGCAGTATAAGGAGCAAATGGGATTTTAGGAACTTAGTCATATGACAGGCCAAGAACTATATAAGTAAGTGCCCACCCAGGGTGGGCGAGGTGGGCGGCGGGTGGGGATCCGGCATGAAGCACCGGCGAGAGGTTTCTCCTGTACGCTTTAGCAAAGTCTGGGCCCCCAGGGGAGCGCACACCAGGATAGCAAGTAAGAACAGTTATTTCGGTGAAACAGTTTAGCAGGCAGAAAGTTCAGAAACTTTTTATGGCTCCTCGACCGCGGCAAGTACCCTAGGGGCACTCCAGACCTTCGTGAAGAGCTGAGATTGAAAGCACACCAATCGGTAGGCAGTATGAAGGAGGTGCACCAATCAGCAGTCCAACTGCAAGTGCAACAGCCAATCGGCTAAGCCGCGCCTTTTTTCAAAGCAAACTCAACAGCACTCAGAGGAACGTACCTTGGGAGTCAGTTACGGCTTTACTGCCCACCACAGCAAGTTGCAGCCGGGCTCGTGGTTCCAATAGCGGGGATGATTCCGGCGGTCATCGCGCTCCTGCCCTGTGAGAAGGGGAAGCCTTAGTGTAGCGAGGATGGGTGTAGGCGGCCAGTCCTGGTACCGCCGCCCTCGGGGCGGGCTCGAAACTCCAAAGCCCCGGTGGGCTTGAGGTCACTGCTGGAAAATAGAGTAGGGAGACTGGTTAGGTAGTGCCAGGTAGTGGGAGGGAGTTTTCAGGAGAGAAAAGAAAGGGATGTAATTGAAGAGAGACAAAGACAAAGGGGCATGCAGTACAGAGAAACGGGAAGCAAGGATACAGTTTTTAAGGGAGGGAAGAAGTAGGAGAGAGACAGAGAGAAAAACGGGAAAAAAGTATTTGAATGAGTACAGTGCACTATGGCAGCAATAGGCAACAGTTTTCAGGATAGTACATTCAATCTTAGACAATGCATATGAATCAACATTCACCAAAAGATCTGTATATCATGTCTCCTGTACGCTTTAGCAAAGTCTGGGCCCCCAGGGGAGTGCACACCAGGATAGCAAGTAAGAACAGCTATTTCGGTGAAACAGTTCAGCAGGCAGAAAGTTCAGAAACTTTTTACAGCTCCTCGACCGCAGCAAGTACCCTAGGGGCACTCCAGACCTTCGTGAAGAGCTGAGATTGAAAGCACACCAATCGGTAGGCAGTATGAAGGAGGTGCACCAATCAGCAGTCCAACCGCAAGTGCAACAGCCAATCGGCTAAGCTGCGCCTTTTTGAAGCAAACTCAACAGCACTCGAGGAACGTACCTTGGGAGTCAGTTACGGCTTTACCGCCCGCCACAGCAAGTTGCAGCCGGCTCATGGTTCCAATAGCGGATGATTCCGCGGTCATCGCGCCCTGCCCTGTGAGAAGGGGAAGCCTTAGTGTAGCGAGGATGGGTGAAGGCGGCCAGTCCTGGTACCGCCGCTCCCGGGGCGGGCTCGAAACTCCAAAGCCCTGGTGGGCTTGAGGTCACTGCTGGAAAATAGAGTAGGGAGACTGGTTAGTAGTGCCAGGTAGTGGGAGGGAGTTTTCAGGAGAGAAAAGAAAGGGACGTAATTGAAGAGAGACAAAGACAAAGGGGCATGCAGTACAGAGAAAGGGGAAGCAAGGATACAGTTTTTAAGGGAGGGAAGAAGTAGGAGAGAGACAGAGAGAAAACGGAAAAAGTATTTGAATGAGTACAGTGCACTATGGCAGCAATAGGCAACAGTTTTCAGGATAGTACATTCAATCTTAGACAATGCATATGAATCAACATTCACCAAAAGATCTGTATATCATGTCTCCTGTACGCTTTAGCAAAGTCTCCTAGGGAGTGCACACCAGGATAGCAAGTAAGAACAGCTATTTCGGTGAAACAGTTCAGCAGGCAGAAAGTTCAGAAACTTTTTACAGCTCCTCGACCACAGCAAATACCCTAGGGGCACTCCAGACCTTCGGGAAGAGCTGAGATTGAAAGCACACTAATCGGTAGGCAGTATGAAGGAGGTGCACCAATCAGCAGTCCAACTGCAAGTGCAACAGCCAATTGGCTAAGCCATGCCTTTTTCCGAAGCAAACTCAACAGCACTCAGAGGAACGTACCTTGGAGTCAGTTATGGCTCTACCGCCTGCCACAGCAAGTTGCAGCCAGGCCTGTGGTTCCACATGGGATGATTCCGGCGGTCACGCGCCCTGTCCTCTGGAGAAGGGAAGCCTTAGTGTAGCGAGATGGGTGAAGGGTTGGTCCTGCACCACCACCGGGCGGCTCGAACCCAAAGCCCTGGTGGGCTTGAGGTCACTGCTGAAAAATAGAGCAGGGAGACTGGTTATGTAGTGCCAGGTAGTGGGAGGGAGTTTTCAGAGAGAAAGAAAGGGGCGAATTGAAGAGAGACAAAGACAAAGGGGCATGCAGTACAGAGAAAGGGGAAGCAAAGATACAGTTTTTAGGGGAGGGGAGAAGTAGGAGAGAGAAAAACGGGAAAAAATGTTTGAATGAATACAGTGCACTATGGCAGCAATAGGCAACAGTTTTCAGGATAGTACATTCAATCTTAGACAATGCATATGAATCAACATTCACCAAAAGATCTGTATATCACGTCTCATGTACGCTTTAGCAAAGTCTGGGCCCCCAGGGAAGTGCACACCAGGATAGCAAGTAAGAACAGCTATTTCGGTGAAACAGTTCAGCAGGCAGAAAGTTCAGAAACTTTTTACAGCTCCTCGACCGTGGCAAGTACCCTAGGGGCACTCCAGACCTTCAGGAAGAGCCGAGATTGAAAGCGCACCAATCGATAGGCAGTATGAAGGAGGCGCACCAATCAGCAGTTCAAACGCAAGTGCAACAGCCAATCGTCTAAGCCGCACCTTTTTCCGAAGCAAACTCAACAGCGCTCGGAGGAACGTACCTTGGAGTGATTCTGTTGTGGCAAACACATCGTGTGGAGGTATGAATGTTGTATAATATGATAACTAAACTCATGTCTTGTGTGGTAAAAATTGAAAGAAAATTATTCATCTCATAAAAATTTGAACCAACCACCTACCATCAACTGCATTCAATCAAACCCATACTCCACATACCCCTGGATACTGACAGGGAAAACGATTATACAAACTTGACGTTGATGACATTACTGTACAAAAAAGATATTCAATGGGCATCAATAAACAAAAAAGCATGTGTCACCCTTTTGAAATTTTAACAGCAGAGTACTTCTTGAATTGCTTGATTGTGGTTAATGTTTGCAATACTAGTTTACATATTTAGACACAAAACTGTTTTGCATGATTTCCCATGAAGTATCACCTTGTGTTTTTTGTGGTGGGTTGCAAACATGAATTATTGCTATATGGCCTAAATTATGCACTACCTTATGAACCCAATTTTATGCAGTCTCTCTGGGTGAAGCCATATTCAAATGCTCTCAAACAGCCATTGATTACCATCAGCACACAGGCTCTAAATTACTTCTGCAAATGATGGGGTCACCTCACCATACTGACACAGCTGCATTTTCAAACATTATTCATAGTGGTAAACTGTTCCATATGCTGTGCTGTTTTCTGCTACCTAAAAAACAACTACCACTTGTCTGGATACTAAACCCTTGCCTCTACAACCCACCACATCACAAAAAACACAGGACAGATTTACTACATCCGCCCCCTCCTGTGCCAGTATGGCCTTATCAACCCCACCCTCCTCACAATACCTCAGTACATCACTGAACAGTAATTGAGTTACATAGTGGTCCAGTGGTTCCTTGTACCATCCATTACATAAAATTATTTAATCCCTGTTGTCAAGTGCCCCATCAACCATCTTCTGTTTAGGGCTGGCAGTATAGCCTAGAGGTTAGAGTAAAGAACGTGGTACATCCAGAAGACCAGACCAGAGTTTGATTCTCACAACCTCCACTTGCATACTGTGTGTGACTGAGCAAGTCACTTAACCGCCCAGTGCTCCCAGGTCACCCCAGAAAACAGGCACTCGTGCCTAGTGGGCCTTACCCGGTCACCAAAGACTAAAATAAAATAAAAAAACAAAACAGTCTGAAACATTACAATTATATTATTCAGTAGTCCATGGCCACATAATCTACTCACATCTGGACTCCGTACACTCCACTGTCACCATGGTGTCCAGCTGTTCCTATGGTACGCTCGCTTATTTACAATTCATATAATGGACACCACTGTCAAGGGAGGTTGGGTGTGATCAGTTTGGACGTCAGTGGGCAGGTCAGAATTCAAATAAAATGAACCAGGATATCTGTGTTGTAGCAGTCACTTGCTAACAAAGTATTTTTGTAGTACTGTGATGGGCTCAGGGTCTGCTGTACTCAATGCGAATGAGCACAAAATTGCCATGCAAAGATCACCTTCTTTTCAACATCAAAGACAAGTCAATTACACAACAATAAACCGATAATGATAATAAGTGATTTGCAGAGAAGTAGTTTATTTTGGATCAATAATTATCTTGTTGAATTGTGATCTGTGCCTCGACACCAGTGTTTGTCATTTTTTTTTAACTCAGAAGTGTAACCCAGGTGCTGTGTACCAGCTGGCTACTGCCCCTACCTGATGACCACAATACAGGTTGAGGGGCCTGGGTTCTATTCTGATGGTGACTGGGGATTCTTTTCCCAGAACATAAAATAGCGTGGTGCCTCCACCCAGAGTAGATATGTTGGGCTAGTTGGTAAAAGGGCACAACCCCCAGGAATGCTGTACCTACCCACCTCCCCTCACAGTCACCCTACACATGAAATACTATAAACCAACTCAGTACGCTGTTGAATGCAGTTATTGACTATAGCTAATAATATGCTTGATAAATACCAATGTAAAAAGGTTAACCAGATATTTATTTACAGTGGGGTAGGACTACGGTAGGAGATTTTGGAAAGAAAAAGAGAAATAACTTGACTCCAGCAAACTCAGTAAACAAGTAGTGACTAAAGCAGCACTGGCAATAACAATGGCACTCACCCCCACCAGCATGCATGCAATGCACAGTAACTCAAACACCCTCCCATCCGGTGCCAGACTAACCCCTTATTACTGACTGGGACCCCACCGGCATGCATGCAATGCACAGTAACTCAAACACCCTCCCATCCGTGCCAGACTACCACCTTAGTCCTGACTGGGACCCCCACCAGCATGCATGCAATGCACAGTAACTCAAACACTCCCTCCCATCCGGTGCCAGACTACCACCTTAGTCCTGACTGGGACCCCCACCAGCATGCATGCAATGCACAGTAACTCAAACACCCCCTCCCATCCGGTGCCAGACTAACCACCTTAGTCCTGACTGGGACCCCCACCGGCATGCATGCAATGCACAGTAACTCAAACACTCCCTCCCATCCGGTGCCAGACTAACCCCCTTAGTCCTGACTGGGACCCCACCGCATGCATGCAATGCACAGTAACTCAAACGCCCTCCCATCCGGTGCCAGGCTAACCCCTAGTCCTGACTGGGACCCCACCGCATGCATGCAATGCACAGTAACTCAAACGCCCTCCCATCCGGTGCCAGACTAACCCCCTTAGTCCTGACTGGGCCCCACGCATTGCAGCTGGTTGGCCAGCATTGGTGCATATAACTTTAGAAAACTTGAACTTTAACTTTGAACGCTGGAACCAAACTCTGCTGCTGACTTGAAAGTTAACAATTATCCTTACACAGTTCACCAGGCTCAGAGCAATCCTTGAGTTTATTCATGGTTTAGAAGACACACCAGTGTAGGGTTAGAATCTGTTCAAAGAAAATAGTTTCAGGAACACTAACCTATGAAAGGGCGCAGCTAAGATGAATAAAATCTTATTTTTAGTTAAACTCAAAATACGTTATCATGCTTGACATAGTTTCCAGACATAGTGTCCTTTATCAAACGGACACCGTGGTCCAAAACAGGTCAGGCATGGGTGGCATTATTTTAATGGTTTGGCTTTAAAATAAAAGTGTATTTTTATTCATCTTGAAGCTTATGCCCCTTTCATGAGGTTAGTGTGGACCTGAAACTATTTTCTTTTTGATATGTTTACAGTTTTAGAGCACCACAGCCCAGTGCACACTTCTTTGTTTTATATTGGAATCTGTTTCCTCTGGAACTTATGACCCTGATGGCAGCAGCAGGCAACTGAGGGTGAAATATGCCAGCTTGCCTCCTTTTAGGTGGTTGCAGGCTCTCGCAGCTTGTCACCTTCAGAATGCCTTTCGCCGAATGCTGGAATGGGCCAGTCTCAGGGACACAGCAGATTTTTCCTGGCTCTGGACCCAATCTCTGGCAGATACTTCAGTCTCGGTATCCTGTGATAATGGCGACCGCAATTACGCGCTTTCAAAAAGGGTGACTCAATCATGGCGCTTGTGCACAGGGCTACTGGGCAGGGAGGGCAACCGGATAGGGGTTTTTATGAATATAGTGACAGGATGTTGCTGTATATATATATATATATATATATATATACACATATACATACACACACACACACACACACACACACATATACATATACACACACACACACACACACACACACACACATGTGGGGGCCACACTGTGTGACGGGCGGAAGGGAGGGAGGGTTTGTGGGGTGTAGTGTGGTGGTGGGCAGCCGAGCTGGCCGTGTGGCATGGTGGGTTGGTGACAGGCAAAGGTTGGGAGGGTGCCAGGTTCGGTTCTTGGTGCACTCCTTTTTGGCATCGGTTTGGGGTATATTTTTTTTCTTTTGCACTCCCCACTGACATGCACCCCCCTGGAGTTGAGAATCCTTAGGTGGGGGGGCACAGCCCCCCCACATAAAAAAAATATTCTAAGTCTCCAGCACCCTTTTGCTGTGTGCCATGAGAGTACATCTCCGAAAACTGTTTTTGGTGATATACAGTTTCCCAAACGCCGATTGCCTTTCCATGATCGCCGTTATCATATGGAACCTTCAGTCTCTAGCAACAAGCAGTTTCTGATAACTCCCAGTTCAGCCCTTCTGCTGATGTTGTCAGGATGCTAAGGGAGTTATTCTCAAATTATCTGGTCACTCACCATCTGGGGCTTCCAGATTCTGTAGAGTTATGCAGGTCTCCCAATCTTTGGCTGGGGAAGCCCTTAGCTTTGGTCACCAACTGTATGCCCTCATCACTAAGGTTTATCACTAGCTGTACACCCTCCTCACTTGTGGAGAGCTGCTGGAGAACTTTTTTTAAGCCCTGGGGATGGGGTTTAAAAACACATCGGTCAGGCAGTCAGTTGTGGGGTGCTCTTCTCTAGAGATCTGCTCTGCAGCACAGGGCACTAACCTATCTGCAGCACCCTGACAGCACTGCAGGCTCAGCAAGAGAAGAAATATCTCAGCTGCATCATCAGCTCAGCAGAATCCACCACTCCCCCACTCCCCCAGAGACCTACTGGTCCGAGGGTGGGCAGTGGTGGGAAGGGTAAGCAGGTTTAGCCACAAGGAGGTTGTCCAGCCAGTCATCCAGATTGTAAATAGCTTTGTATCCCCACAGGAGGTTCAAGCACCTAACTCTGCGGGGGCATCAGGGGTAGTAAGAGAGAGACTGAGTCACCATGGGGCAACTCATGGCAGCCTCAGGCAAGAAACTGCACTTGGGGGTGATCTATAGACTGCCACAGCTAGGGTAGGAGAAGGACAGAGAACTCAGAAAAGAACTGGAAAGAGGGATAGCTAAGGAGGATGTACAGGCGGTGAGTGATCTGAACCTACCAGACATCCACTGGGATGTTTCAGTGGCCAGGAGCATCAGAAGTCAGGTCATGCTGGAGGCATTCCAGGACTGTCTGCTGGTACAGTAGGTTAAGGAGCCCACCATGCAGACCCCAATTCTTGACATGGTGCTCACTAACTTGGAGGTGTTAGCAGCTATCAGAGTAGGGCAGCCACTAGGGAACAGTGACCATACCTCCATTAGGTTCAAACTGGCCCTTGGGTCTGGTAAACCAAAATGGAGAGCTGAAGTCCTTGATTTTAGAAGAGTGGACTTTAATAGGCTGGAGGAGCTAGTCAGGATAAGTTAAAAGGGGTAGACAACATAGATGGGGTGGAAGAGAGATGGGGGCAATTAAGAGACCATTTTTGGGGCATCTATGGTACTCATGAGAACAGTAACCAAAAATAATAGGTTCAAGAGACTGCTGGGGTTCTCAGCAAGGGTCAGAGAAGCAATGAGGGCCAAGAGAAAGGCCTTCTACAAATGTAAAGAAAACTAGGAGAGGAAAATGGAGAAAATATGTGCTAAAAAAGGAGGCAAAGAGGAAAGTTAGGGAAGCAAAATTAGACAGAGCTGTATATTACTGAGTGGGGTCAGGAGCAGAGAAAATTAGTTCTTAAAGGAGGGGGAAATCGTGAGGCTAACAGAAGGTAACAGGGTGATTTAAGGGGTGAATGGTTGCCATCCTTAACTATTACTTTTGCTCAGTTTTCAGTGGTGAGGATGGCAGACTCTTGCCAGAGAGTGGCATCAAAACGGCCAGTAAGGAGGTCCCAGAGATAAGGCAGCCAACATTTACTTTTGAAAGGGTCTGAAAGGGATGGCATTCCTAAAGATTGGTAAGGACCTAGGGCAAGATGAATTGCATCTGAGGATGCTCAGGGAACTGGCAGCATAACTGATTGATCCCCTGGTAGGTCTATTCAACAGTTAAAGATAGGGTTGATTCCAAAGGATTGGAGGGTGGCAGCTACAGATCTTCCCCATGGGGGGACAAGGAACAAGCAAGGAACTACAGACAACTACTGGTCAGTCTTACTTCTATTTAGGAAAACTGATGAAGTAACTCACCAAAGAGGATCTTGTGGACTACTCAGTGAGCAACGGTCTCCAGGAAAGTAAACAGCATAGATTCATGACAGGGAGGTCTTGACAGACTAACCTGATAGTTTTCTTTGACTGAGCGATATGGGAATTGGACAGGGGCACAATGTGGATTTGCTATACTTTGACTCCAGCAACAATATTGAGTTGGCACCCCATAGATGGCTTTTTAAGAAGATAGAGAATTTGGGTGCAGCTAAGGTCATTGCATGCTGGGTAGGTAACTGGCTAAAGGGGAGGCAGCAAACAGTAGTGGATTGATTCTGCACCCCCCCCACCACCACCACCACCACCATCCATGCGACTGAACTCCATTGAACTTATTAGTTAGCCTTCGATAATGTAAGTGACTGGTTGTTATTCATGGAACATCTATGTGCCAGTCAGAATTTAGTGTTTACAAGCGTGCAAGATTGCACTTATTCTGCCGGTACTGACTGCTATCAGCTGAGACTGAATTCAGCATGCTCAGTACCTGCAGAATAACAGCAATCATGCACACTTGTAAACATTTCTTAAATCAACAGGCTGTCCAGCACATAGACATCCCCATGGTTCAACCTGTCACTTGCATCATCAGAGGGCTGGCTTGGTGGAACCCTGGACAATACTGCTTGGCAGCATGGCAGGCGGGGACTGCAGGATCAACCAGATATAAAATAAAAATATCCTCAGGTATGTTATGTAAAAAATTATATCTACTTGTGGATTTTTTAGTTGGGACATAGAGGTCCCATAGCTTTTCTGTAGGGGACCTGCAAGTTTCCCTTTAAAGGGGCTTATAAAATTTATAATTTAATTACGTGTGCTATTTTGTGAACATGTTGCAAAAATGTGGATGTTTGTAGCTCGGCTCGTATGGCAGTTATGCTCCCAAAATTCAGCATGCAAACTCAATGTCAGTCAGTCATGGAGTCCAAAAAAGCCACAGAAATTTGGTTTAGATGTTTACGATGTACAGTGGAAATACTGCAAATTACTAATTGGTAAAATAGTTTCAAAAATATATGGTAGTGTAATCAGAAACACCACCAAAATTACACCTGTGGGATTTTATTTTCCAGAGGATGCATCACTACTGTATCTAATAAACTGAGCCTAGCTGCTGGCCATCCTCTAGCTCCTTCATGTGGTAACTGTGTTGCCCCATTTCCTTTTCTCTTAGCTTGACCAGATGGATTCAGTGGAACTGCTTGTGTTCCTCATAAACATCTTGTACATCACAGTGACCCACCTCTATAAAAATACAAATAGACCACTTCTCAGTGCAACCAAGTCCCTGCCAGGCATATTTTAAATCAAGGATGGAAATGAGAAAGGAAAAGTGTGGCCCACCAGGAGCTGAACCCAGACCCCTGGTAATACCGTTCCAGTGCTCTAACCATTAAGTTATGGGCTCACATGGTCAGCGGGCCCTAGGCTTTCCTTAAATCCACACAAATTCCTTTCTCAAGTGTTGTGCAATCCTACAACTTAGAAACATATCAGAAATATAAGCAGATCACTTCTTAGTGGGAGGCAGTATAGCGCAGTGGTCTAAGGCTCTGAGCTGCAAATTTGGTGACATCCAGCAGACCAGACCTGGGTTTGAATCCCACAGCTTCCACTTGCATACTGTGTGACCCTGAGCAAGTCACTTAACCTCCTTGTGCTCCCAGGTAGCTCCTGTAAAAAAGCTTTCAGCTTAGTGTGCTATACCTGGTTAAACAACTAAATTAGTGCAGCTAAGCCCCTGACAGGCATATTTTAAAATCAAGGATGGAAATGAGAAAGGAAAAGTGTGGCCCACCAGGAGCTGAATCCAGACCTGCCATCTTTTTACACTGAATACTATAGAAGAGTTCCACCACCTAGAAATGAAAGTTTCCCCTTATGGAGCAGGTACACACTTTCAAATACCTAGGAGTCACACATGACACTTCACTCACCATCTCTGAGCACAGTGACCCTTGCAGTAAAAAACTTCACCAAAAATTGGGTCAAGCATGTAAACTGAAGAACTCCATGGCACCTGAAGTTCGCCTCACCATTGCCAAATGTACTATGCTGGCTATACTGGTTTATACCCATCCGATTTACTCCCAAGCTACTGTGAAAGATGTCTCCCACCAACTGGCCTTACTAACCACTTTTTAGTACACACCACTGTGACCTTTACAGTAATCTTGTCTGGCTCACCCAATAGGCGTGAGGGACTTCACCCTCTGCTGCCCGATTGATAAGTCACTACACACCCCTGCCTCTCTCCCTTGTGAAGGTTCCTAAGGTACAAAACAAATCCACAGGACCTGTGCTCCTCTGATCGCTTTCTGCTAAAGTACTGCGGGTAAATTCTAACATGGGCAAAATTACTTTCTCCTCTGCTGGCCCATTCCTCTTGAATGACCTTCTAGTGGGAATTAGAACTGCCACCTCTCATGCACTCTTTAAATCACAGTTTCCAGATCAACTTTACCTACTCAGTGCATCTCACTGCACTTGTTCAGCCTAGGATACCAGCAACTGTGTCATCAGTTTATATGTGCTGTGTTAGCACCAGTTGTACTCACTATGCTACACAGACTGCTGGTTACAGGTTTGTTGCACTAGAAGAGAAAAAGCACCTCTTTCATTCTCTTAAACCACCGCAGTTCCATTTTATATTACAAGAAAACATCAAGCCAAAGGGTTTTTTTCTCAAATAAAATAAATCAACCAACTAACCAAGTGATATAAAATAACTAGAACAGAGCAGAGAGGGCATGGGAAACACAACCATTTGAGTTATATCCTGCTCATGTTCCTCACATCATAGAGTGTGGTAGCACTGAGAGGTGTCAGCACACTTCCTTTCTGGTGTGCCACAGCATGAGAGGTCTCAGAGTAGGCAGAGATTTGCACTGGGGGTACCAGAGCATGAGCAAGGGGCAGATAAATTAAGACAGCACAGAACAAATGTAATGTGGGGACGGGGTGTAGACAGGCAACAAAGGGCTACTTTTCAAAGATCATCAAAATAATGAAAACAAACATTTTTGCTTTTAAAATTATCCCTTTATTTTTTTTAAATGTATTGTATAGGATACATCTCATAAGTGTGATAAGGCACTTCAGAGACTTGTGATTATGCTAAATAAAGGCACCTGGCAGAAGCACCTTGAGTCTTACAACACCTGCGAGACACATGCCTTATAGTATACCTAGCACCAGTACAGTACTGCATTCCTACAGATCAAGTTGTTTAACTCATGTTTTCTGTGCTGCTTCTTTGAAGTTGTATACAATTACTTTCTTTTTGTCTCTACTTTCGGTTACTCTTGAAAATCTATTTCCCAGCTTGTTTATAACAATGTTTCTCTCATCTCCATCTATTTCTTTGCCTACCTAGGCCAGGGTCGTTCCTTAAAATAAAAAAAAAAAAAGTCCCTTTGACCAGTGTACTTAGACGGTGAACAATAAACATCAGTCAGGATGTGACAGTTTCTCCCACAAGTTAACCACTGGTTACACATTGTTATTTATTTATTTTTACATTTTGCAGGTTACATACATTCATATGTAAGTACAATATGCAGCCTTCTATGGTTTACAGATACTAATAGTTGACGTACACAAATAGGTAAAACTTTCAACCATACCTCTCAACCTGCTGCCTTGCAAATCAGGATATTGCTCAAAATAATCAGGGACAGATTACTAAAATCAAGGACACATCTTACAAAAACAAAATATCTACTCAAGAAGCATGTTATATTGTGGGATTTAGTGTGAAACATTTTCTGAAGGACAGCTGGACTGTAGCATTAATGTCTGCAATAATGTAAGTTTAAAATCCTACTTTTTAGGGGCAAAAATGCCAAATTTAGGAAGGGCAGGGAAAATGTTTGAGTCAAAAATCAGAGACAGTTGAGAAGCACATTTTCAGCATTCACTTCCGTTCTCACCACATTCTAACTTATGTCAGTTCATGAGTAACTTGGTAACTTCCTAGGTTCTGGAACTCCTACATTATAGAATTAAAGGCTCAGGTCAAGAGGGAATGCTGTTACCTATTGCCTTGAGCATTGGCTCCCACATCCTCTTAAATTTTTCCTCCTTCCCATCTGCGTATGACTGAACTCGCTCCAGCTTCATACACTCCAAAAGGTTCTGATGCCATACTGCTACAGGTGAGAGAGCCACCTCATGTCAGTATTGAGCAAGGGATTTTCTGGCACTCACCAGTGCAAGGTCCCATTGGGCCCATGTTTCCTCCTACCTCTGCCCTTTCTTAACCTGCTCTGCTCATAAAAGTAGTTCTAAGGGCAAGACAGGCAGCTTCACTCCCTTGATATTCTCCATGGTCCTATGTACTTCCTGACAGAATTGTGCCATCTTCAGACAGTCCAGCATCATGTGTATGTAACTGCCTTCCTTGGCCTTGCATTTCTGGAACACTGGGTTCACGTTCAACCTTGTTCTGTGGAATTTTGCAGGGGCAAGTATGTACTGTACAGTACAGAAAACTATATTAGATTTCTAAGCAATACAAAAGATGGCTAGCAAGGGGGAGTTGTTGCTGGTAGGGGACTTCAATCTTCCAGTTGTGGAGTGGATCCTCTCCCCCCCAGCAGCAGCAACCTCAAGGAGCAGGGACATCCTGGGCTCTCTGCAGGGGCCAGACATCAGGCAGCTTGTAATGGAGCCCACTTGGGAGTATGCAGTGCTGAGCTTGATACTAACAAATGGGGACTATATTGATAATGTTGAGGTGTCAGACCACTTGGAGACCAATGACCATCGGTCAGTGAGGTTTAATGTAAGAACTGGGCTGGAGCCAAACCACACCAAAACAAGAGTCCTGGATGTCAGGAGAGCAGATTTTGAGGAAATTAATGTATGCCTAAGGGAAGCCCTGGCAAAATTGGGGGAGAAAAAGGGATGAGGTACAGTGGGATGGAATAAAACAAGGAATTGAGAAAGCACCAGGCTATGTGTCAGACAGTTCAACAAGAACAGGAGGAGAAGGAAGCCGATCTGGTTCACTTCGGAGGTAAGTAGTAAGGGAAAAAAGACTAGCCTTCATAAATTATAAAAGAACACAGAGGGAGAAGGATAGGGTATGTTACCAGGAGAGGCAAAAGGTGAAAAGGAGGGCAGTTAGGAGGGCAAATGCGGTAATGGAAGAGTCTACAGCCGAAACAATTAAGAAGGTGAACAAGACATTCTATAGGTACATTAGTGAAAAGAGGAAAACAAAGGGAGGGATAATTAGGCTGGGGAGGGGAATACATATAGAGGAGGACCATCAAAAAGTGGACATACTGAACAAGTACTTCTACTCCATATTCAAGAAGGAAGGGGCAGGGACTGGGCCAGACATGTGGGACAGGGGTATAAAAGGCAGTAAGGTGGATACCAGCCCCTTTACAGAGGAAACAGTCCTGAGGGAGCGAGAGAAAAATAAGGGAGGATAAGGTGATGGGCCTGGATGTAGTGCACCCCAGGGTGCTGAGGGAACTTCAGGAAGAGTTGGCTGCATCCCTCACAGTGCTGTTCAACTTAGCACTAGATAGAGGGGTGGTACCAAGTAACTGGAAGAGAGTGGATGTGGACCCGGTTCACAAAGGTGGTGATGGGGAAGAGGTTGGAAATTACAGGCCGGTTAGCCTGACTTCAGTAGTGGGCAAGATAACAGAATCACTACTGAAGGAAAGGATAGTTGACTACCTTGATACGAGTCGACTGCTGGACCCTGGGACAACATGGACTCACCAGACAGAGCTTCTACCAGACAAACCCAATAGAGTTTTTTGACTGGCTAACTAAGGTAGTGGACCAGGGTGGTGTGGTAGATGTGAACTATCTGGACTTCAGAAAGGGCTTCAACACTGTCCCTTATAGAAGGCTGATTAGCAAACTGCACAACCTAGGGGTGGATCCTAAAATAGTACTATAGGTGGAGAACTGGCTTACTGACAGGAGTCACACAGTGATAGTAAACATGATGCACTCTGGAGGCATAGATGATGAGTGGGATGCCGGAGGGTTGGTGTTGGGACCGGTCCTCTTCAATATCTTTATTGGGGACATTGCAGAGGGACTGAAGGGAAGGTATGCCTATTCATGGATGATATGAAGGTGCACAGGGTGAACTCATAGAAAGAAAGGTGAGGAAAGACCTAAAAAGCTGGAGAAATGGTTGGAAGTGTGGCAGTTAGGATTCAATGCAAAGAAGTGCAGGATCATGCACATGAGGCACAAGAACCAAGGGGCAACATACAAACTAGGAGGACAGTCACAAAGCAGGAAGTAGACCTGGGTGTTATCTCAGAGGACCTAAAAGAGACTAGGCAGTACAATAAGGTGTCAGGAAAGGCTAGGCTGGATGCTTGGCTACATTGGGAGGGGTATCACAAGTAGAAAGAGGGAGGTCATTTGCCTCTGTATAAGACACTGGTGAGACTGCACCTGAAAACTGTGTCCAGTTCTGGAGGCCCCATCTGAGAAAGAATATAGACACTGTGGAGGTGATGCAGAGGATGGCAACTAAAAGGGTGCAGTGCCTGCAAGATAAGGCGTATGAGGAAAGACCAAAGGAGTTGAATACGTATTCCCTAGAGGAAAGAGGGTAGAGGGGGGACATGACTGAGAAATACAGATACCTTACTGGTATAAACAGGGTACAGGAAAGAAGCATGTTTCAAAGTAAGAGGTGCTCCAAGTCAAGGGGGCAAAAAATGAAGTTGGAGGAGGGATAGTTCAGGGGAAATGTGAAAAAAATATTTTTTCACAGAGAAGATGGTGGACACTTGGAATAACCTTCCAGAGGAGGTGGTAGAGGCTAAAATGGTAACAGGATTTAAGAAGGTGTGGGACAGACATAAGGGTATCCTGGAGATGGGGGTGGGCTCCAGAGTTCAGTTTGGGCATCGGGCCTCACATTAGGTAGGGATTAATAAGGCAGACTCGGTGGGCCAAGTGGTCCTAATCTGCCATCAACTTCAATGTATCTATTTGAGAGAGGTCCTGGTGAGGCCACTAGCTGACCTGTTCAATACCTCCCTGGACACGGGATGTGTACCACAGGACTGGAGAATGACCCATGTGGTGCCCATCCATAAGTGGCCCAAAGAATGAACCAGAAAATTATAGGCCAGGGAACCTCACATCAATCATGGAAAAGCTCGCAGAGACCATACTAAAAGAGAGTCATGTGAGCTTCTTAGAGGAAAATGGTCTCCAGGATGGTCAATAACATGAGTTTATAGTGGGCAGATCCTGCCAGACAAACCTTATAAAGTACTATGACTGGGTGATGCAGGAACTGGACAAGGGTCATGCAGTGGATGTCCTGTATTTAGACTTCAGCAAGGCCTTTGATTCAGTGCTGCATGGGAGGTTGGGGGTGGGGAACTGGAATATGTAGGGGCACGACCAAAAATGGTGAAATGGATCACAAACTGGCTAAAGAGAAGACAGCAAAGCATGGTGGTGAGGGGGGCACCTCATCACCGAGAGCAGTGAGACGAAGTGTGTACACAGGGATCGGGTACTGGGACCAGTGCTGTTTGAGATTTTTATTGCAGATCTCACATGGGATCTGGAGCAAGATCAACCTGTTTGCAGATGATACCAAGATGGGAGCTGTGGTAGATGACGCAGAAGGGTGGGAGGGATTCCAGAAGGACCTGACTAAGCTGCAGGAGTGGGCAGAAAAATGGCAGTTGGGGTTCAACGCCAAGAAGTGCAAGGTTATGTACTTCAGAGCCAGAAACCAGGGGAGGGATTATCACTTGAACGGGGTACAGTTGGGGAGCTCTACAGAGGAGAAGGACCTAGGAGTGATCATTACGGGGAGTATGAACAACTCTGCTCAGTGCAGGAAGGCGGCAGCAAAAAACAACAAAATGCTGGGGTGCATTGCAAGAGGGATCTCCTTCAGAAGGAAGGAGGTTATCCTGCCCCTGTATAGGTCATTGGTCAGGCCCCACCTGGAGTACTGCATGCAGTACTGGTGCCCATTCCTGAAGGAGGACATCAGATTGTTGGAGGGGGTGCAGCGAAGAGCCACAAAGAAGATCCAAGGATTGGAGAGCAAGCCCTATGAGGACAGGCTGAGAAAGTTGAATATGTATTCACTGGAGGAGAGGGGGGATATGATTGAGACCTTTAAGTATCTGAAGGGGATAAGCAAGACCAACACAGAAGGGATTTTTCAGATGAGAAGGGGGAGGGACATGAGAGGGCATTGACTGAGATTGAAGGGGGAAAGATTTAAGAGGGAGATGAGGAGACATTTTTTCATGAAAAAAGCAGTGGAAAAATGGAACACTTTACCAGATGAGGTAGTGTCCTGTAAGATGGTGGGCAGTTTCAAGAGGGGTTGGGACAGGATAAGAGTAAGGGATACTGGGAAGGGGGGGGCGAGAGGGGCAGCCGCATGATAAGGGGCTAGCTGCACACTCGAGCAGACTCAACAGACCATGAAGCCTGTTTTTGCTGGCAATTTTATATGGTCATATGTTCGTATTTATACATGCATCTATTTAATTATGTATCTATGTAGATTTGGAGATGCTTATTGGTTTGGGCACATGTCCTATGCAACACTGCTGTCCTCCAAACATCTGACATCTGGTGCAATTAGTATCCAGGTCTTCCCCATGCCTCTCGGTAATCTATGTTCTTTGGGGAAGTGCTGCCCCTGTATGAATTATAAAAGGTAGACATTGGTTTGGACCCAGGTTGAGGGGAGAGTTCTATATTCTCAGCTGGAGACAGCATGCACCTGGGGTCTTTTTCTGTTCCTACTCCCAAAGGGCCTCATACACCAAGGTACATGAAATAGTGTTCAGGGGATCTTAACCTGCTTTCTGGGTTCCAAGAATAGGGCCAATACCCCCTCCATGTCAATCCTAAACCCCACAGAGCCCCTTCTTCCAACAATGTAACAACCCTTGGTGTGCAAACACCGTATAGCACCTTTTCCTCTTACATTTTGCCGCAAGGGCTACTGCTGGTGACATCTCCATTTTATGTCCTACAAACTTATGGGCTTGCTGCCAGACACATCAAGTAGTTTTAATAAAGGGATTTTTTTGTACTTAATCTTTTATTGGAATATTAAACAAAGACAGCATCTTCCATTTGTAAGAGGTCATGAATAAAGAATGGTTACAGTCACAACAACACATTAGTAATTATGCAATATCTTAAATAAATGAATTGACAGCTATGTAGTCTGTATTCTGTCATAGAGTTACAACATTGTGATTGACTGTATCTAAGCTGAACACTCAGAGATTATCATAGAAGTTACATTAAAGAGAAGAGAGAGATGAATAATGTAGTTTGATTATACAACTGTATTATGTAAGCATTAATCACCGACAGAGGAGGGTTCTGCCGGTGGATTAATGCCCATTGGGGGAGGGGTTGGTGCCCGAGGGGTCCAACCACCCAGCGGGCATTAATCACAGGCAGAGCCTGATGCTGGAGGTGACTAATGCACTTGTAACATAGGCTCACTGCGTCGGCGACGAGCCTATGTTACCGGTGTGTGTCCCTTGGTGCTGGAGACCCTACGGACAGACAGAGACAGAGACAGTTTGCAGAGCAACAAGGGTTTATTGCACTAACAGTGACAGGAGTGACCAACATCAGTTACCGTGCTCAGTCCAACATCCGTCAATGATCCCGGTGTGGGGAGAGTCCCGGTTCCATTGGAGCGACCACAACGGAGCAAGGTGGCGGAAAGCTGTGCAGCGCAAAGATGCCAGGCACTTGCAGCAGTCGGGTGTGTGTCCTGGAGATTTCTTGCTGGTGGGCGGGGCTCCAGGGCTGTGTGGCTGGGCGTTGCTCTGCTAACCATGTCATCATGTGCAGTACCTTATGGAGGCTGGGTGTCCTGCAGAAGGCAGGAGAATGTTACCGGCCCATTCACCATCACATTCTGGAAGTGGAAGCACTGGGCTGCAGACGGCTGGTGAGTGAGCCATGGTGCACTTTCGGGGTGGATTGCGGCGGCCTGTGGTTCCGCTGTGGGAGGTCGGCTGGCCGCATTCTCGGGGTGTCTGCTGGTGGGGGACGTGCCTGGGAGGTCTGTGGGAGCTGCTGTCTGCTGCTGGGTGATGGCATGCTGCTGGTCGGGGGGCGAGGGGAGTTGGTCCATGCTGCTTGGTGATCCCTGGTGCTGGCGCAGTGCGGCTAGGCTGAGGGCTCCGGCTGGACTGTGCATGGGTTGCTGGGCTCCGGGGGGGGGTGCTGACATTGGTTTCTTGGCACTGGACAGCACGGACGACCATCTCTTCTGGTCTGTTGCTGAGGGGGACCGGTAGCTGCACAGGATCATCTCGCAGTGATGGCCAGTCACAGACATTATTTCTCTGCTCGCCAGACCGGCTTGGGACAAAATGGTCACCGCTGTGCTCTGGATGCTGTGATTGGTGTAGCGGATGGAGAGGTGGGCGTCGTCTGATATTTGGGGCATGGGAGCACCCAGGTAGTTCTTGCCCATCGGTTGACAGCTGTACCAGCAGTCTTGCTCCCTGGGGCCCAGCTGGTCCACTCTCTGAGGGTGCAAGTACAAGGCAGGGGCGCTGGGTGGGCAGCAATGTATGTACTCTCGGTACATTCCCACAACACAGTCTCTGCTGCCAGGGGTGCCGTACAGTACTCCCCTCAGAGTCTGGTGCATAGTGTCCCCTAGCTGCCCATGGTTCTTGGTCTGCTCACTGAAGGACAGCACAAGGAACCCGTTACCCTTGTCATCAACCTGGACTGTAAAGGAGTTCTGGTGCAGCTCTCTCTGCCCCTCTCTCCCCCCCTCCGAGCAAGACCGAGCTGAATTTCAAACCATAGCCTGTGAACCAGGCCATGGGGGTCTCAGGGCTGAGCTTCTCGCAGCTGCAGATCTTCACCAGATCGCTGGGGCTGATGTTGGGGTGATGGGTGGCTGTGTCCTGCCCAGCACGCCGGCAGTCCCTTAGGACGGCAATGAACACATTGTTCACTGCCACAAACTCCCCGCCCACGATAATGTTCAGGACCCTTATTCTGGGGCCGGTCAGGTAGCACTGCAGTCCGGCACGCAGTCCAACAAAGGAGCTGAGGCTGTATTGCTCCTTCTGCTCCATCTGGACTGAGGTGTAGAACTGGCGTAGGACGGCTGCCAGCTGAGGTGGGGAAACTGCCTTCAGGTCCACCTGCTTTCTGGTGGCTCTCAGCCAGTCTGTGAAGACATTGGAGGCCCATGCAGTATTTTTGTGGGTGTTTGCCTCCACCCTTCAGCTCTCCAGGCTGTCCAGTTGGTCCTCGCTCACAAGGGCAAGGCGTGTATCCTGTGTGCTGCATGCCCCCAGCTGCTGGTTGCTGTGCTAGGAGTAATGCAGGTACTGCTGGGTGGAGGGCTTCCCAGGTTCTCTCTCTGCCTGGGGGTTCCCAACTCCATATTTCTCTGCAGGGGCCCTCCTCCTGTGGTGGCACCAGTGTCCTGCTCACAAAGTGGTTGCTGAGCACCCCTGCCTGCTGCACTCGGCGCCCGCCTGTCTCCTGGTTTTGTGGCACGTGGTCCGCACTGCCTGCAGTTCTCCTCCACAGCTCTGGCGCGCCATACAGTGCCCTCTGGTGAGGCTAGTTCAGCAACTGGAAACACCAATGCAGGCTCCATGGTCCACGGTGCTGTGGACTTGCAGAGAAGGTCCTCGACCCAGGGGCACAGCTCCACTGACCTGCTAGCTGTCGCCTTTGGTTTCTGGGTGACAGGGCGCGGTTGCCCGGCTGCCTCGATCTGTGGCACTGGGCCGAACTCCTCATCCACCCATCATGGGATGCCTCTGGCCGCACCAGACTAAGCGTTGCGGGCATCGTCCATGTTTCACTGCTCGTTTCTTGGCGTGCGATGCGACTGCTGTGGTGGCCACTTGTACTACCTCTGTGGTGCACTTGTGTGTGACCTGCTGGCGGACCGATCATTACCAGGCAGGTACCACCAGACTGCTACCCCTCCTGAAAGCGCCGTGGGTGGCGTGAGCAGGTGGTGACCGAGCGGGCGGGTCCCCTCTGCTGCTGCAATGGACACAGTGGTACTAACCGAGCGGGCATTACCTGTGGGTTAATCACCGCTCGGTTAGTGTCACCCGAGCCGTTTCAGCTAATGCCATCGCTGTCTTTCAGAGCTCTCTGCAGTGCCGTGTTACAATACAGAATATTATCCTACAGTGCTGTATATCATATATAAAGTGGAAGAGCTGTAAGGATAACAAGGCATATAAATAGTGCCATTAAGAGAGAAGGATAAGAGAGGATCACAGAAGACAGAGAAAAGACAGACATCAACTAAGACAGACAACAGCAATAATGGTTATCAGACAGTACCAAATAAAGGTAACCATTTATAAATAAAGGGATTTTTAATAGTTGATTTGGTAGTGCCTCCCAGGACTGGGCTCAGAAGCTTGTAGATTAATGTCCCCCTCAGGGCTCCTCTTCTACTTGCTGCCTAAGGGGTTTGTCTTCCACAAATTCTCTCCTGAGGAATGCCATGTGTGCTTCCTAATAATAATAATAATAACAACACAGGATCTGTGGCAGGTCCAGTCCCCTTCCCCTTATGGGTTCCTGCAGGGTGGAAGCAAAGGTTCAGGCCAGCTTCCCTCTCCATAAGAAACTGTGGAAGGCAGTGTTCAGCTTTCTGAAGAACTTCAGGGGGAGCCAAACAGGTAAAGCCTGCAGCAGGTACAAAAGTCTATGAAATGTACTCACTTTGAGGGTGTTCACCCATCATGTACAGTAAGTGTCAGGGGCAGGGAGGACCACTTTTCCAAGTCTTCCTTTATCTCACTGAGAAGGGGTAGGAAATTAACTTCATATGATCTTATTAGCCTCTTGGGGATGTTGATGTCCAAATATTTCAAGACCTTAACTTCCTGTACTGGAAGTGGCAACCCCCCCTCCCCTTATTCCTTCCCCACATATAATAATTCACTTCCCCCAATTAATCCTGTGCCTTCAGAGGTGTTCTAATCTTGCAGTAATAAGGATATAGGCAGTGGACTGGATTGGATTGGAGACAGTATAGCAGTGGTTTAAGGCTCTGAGCTGTAAATCTGGTGACATCTAGCAGACCAGACCTGGGTTTGAATCCCACAGCTTCCACTTGCATACTATGTGACCCTGAGCAAGTCACTTAACTTCCCTGTGCTCCCAGGTTGCAACTGTAAAAAAGCTTTCAGCTTAGTGTGCTACTCCTGGTTAAACCACTAAAAAAAAAAATATATAGCTGGGAGGGCTATTCCCCAGCATTGAAAACAGAGACAGTCATCTACAAAAAAAGAATAGCTTATGTTCCACTCCTCCTACCCACATACCCGCTACTCCCTTGTCCCACATCAACACCACTGCCAGGGGTTCTAGTGACATCACACATGGAGCATCCCTAGCATGTGCCCCTCTGAAGTATAAAAGGGGCTGAGGGTCACCCATACACCATCATATGATCCAATGGACCTATATACAATGACTTTACCCAGCTCCTAAATGGTTTCCACAGCCCAAATGTTTTCATTGTATAATGTAGGTACCCCTATTCCACACAGTCAAATGCCTTTTCAGCATCCAAAACTAGGACCCCACCAGTCCCCCACTATACATCTCCATACCACATTCAGGGTGCTTCATATGGTTCCTTTGCCCTGTCTCCCCTTTACAAAGCCAGACTGGTCCTTGTGAATTATACTAGGAGGACTTTTTCCAGTCATGTGGCCATCACCTTGGCTAATATCTTGTAGTCTGCTGTTAGTAGGGATATAAGGCAGTATAAGAACATAGAGTCTTTCCTTGGCTTTGACAGCCCTACGATGGTCACAGACTTTGTGGCTGGAGACTGCTCACCCTTCGCGATGCTTTCCTTTAACATCCCCATCAGAGGGTCCCTGAGAATTTACCCAAAGGTCTTGTAGAAATCTATTGGTGGGCCATTTGGGCATGGGGCCTTGTTACTTGCCAATGCTCAGATAGCCTTTTGCACCTCTCCTTCTATGTGATCAGTGCTTCTTGTTCCTCTCTCTGGGTCACATTAATATTGTTAATGGGGACCTTTTTAAAGAAGTTCTTCAACTCCTGGACTGAGTAGCTAAAATCAGAAGTAGAAAGCATCTGTAGTACTACAGAACTCCCTTTTTATATCCAAAGTCCTTGTAGATGTTCCTGTCAAGTGTGCAACCAAGGTATAAATCCCATTCCTGCCTTAGCCTTGAGCAACCATGCCAGCCACTTGCCCAGTGAACCTCCCTCATAATATGCCCCTGTCCTGGTCATAAGAATCTTCCTCTCAATTATTTTAGAGTTGATGATGTAATACTCACCTTTAGCCATCCGAGGTTTAGTGTATGTGGTGGGGTCCTGACTAACCTTGTCCTTGTGGGCCCTCTTACACTCAGTTTGTGTGTTCTAAGGAGCCCAGCTTGACTGAATGTCTTTTCTTTCTTTTGTCAGCAAACTATACTATACCATATCTCCTTCACAATCACTATCAGAGCCTCCCATTGCACTGATTCAGTAGTCAGACCTACTTTGTTATGAGTTAGGTAGTCCGTGATCACATTTTCAAATGGGGTTTAAATCCCACATTTTAAGGATGGTTGGGTTTAATTTCCTCTTTGTACTCTTCCTTAGCCATCATCTGCCTGGCCTCAGACATATACTGGTGCATGGAATGATATAATAAAATTATCATGCAGTGATTCCACTCCTGCCTGCAGCATCCACTGGCATGCCAGGACCAGAACAATGCCTGACATAAGATTTGTGGGAGTGTGCATAAAAGTTGTGGTCCCAGGGCTGCTGGATTTTGGAATCTCTGAACATCCAGCAATCTGTGTTCCAAGATAAGGGCTCCGAGTGCTCCTGCATGCTTGGTTGGCTTGTAAGGTGACTTTGAGGAGCATGTGGGATGCAGTTAGCATCTCCCCCAGGAAACATTTCCTGTGGAAGTGTGCCATCTCCACTGACAGCTCTGTGTAGAAGTCTTATGTCATAGTTAGGGCCACAGAAAGAGTCAATAGATACAGTTTTCCCAGACCCCAGCTTAATCTGCATTAAAGAATACCTACCTCCAAAGGTGTTAACGGACAGCAAGACACCGGTTTGCACATGTGGCTTTAGCCAAATAGCTGTGCCTCTGGCTTTTGAATTAAAAGTAGCCTCTGTCCATGTCCCCTACCAGTTTTCTTTTGCAAATACCAGAGTTCCTGCTCAGTTGCACGTGGTTCCTGAAAGCAAACAGCAACAGGGTTGTATTTTTTTTTTTTTAATGACACCCAGTATCTGTTTCCTCCTAACAGTCGTCTTGAGCTGATTAACGTTCCTGGACTATAGATTCACCCACACTCTTCATTCTCATGCTTCCTCTCCCTCTTTGCCGCCAACTGCACAGTGTGTCCCTCATTGCCAAATTCTGGTTTAACTTACTTTCTCCATACCTATCCTCCCTCCTCTGCCCATCACAGCATCCGAAAATTCACTTTACTCCAGAGACTCCCACTCCTTCTCCATCCCACACGTGCATTCATGCACCAGTCAGGAGACTTTCTCCTACCAACTCCCCTCACTATGGAACTGGCTCTTCCACCCTACAGCATTCCCCGGTGCCTTCCTGCACCTCCTTGTGACATCCTCTCCCCTCAGTTCCATTACTTCCAACCATTTCTCTCTCTGCTCTGCCGCTCCTCCTCCCCCTCTGTTCTCCATCCCACCCCAACTTCTTGTTACCCCCAACTTTTAACTCTCAGTTCACTGACTCTATTGAATGGGTATTAACTATTTTGCACTTTTGTTTATAATGTACACACTGTACCACAGCAGATTTTGTTTCTTTAATCTACTACGCCTGTTTGACTGTACCAACTTTTTTGCATTGTTTTGGTTCAATTCTGTGTACCCTCTATTTGTTTTGTCACCATCCTTCCCCGGGCCGCACCTGGAAACAACCTTTGGCTCAGAGTGCCTGTTCCGGTTACCAAAAGTTTACAAAAATGAATAAATTGGTGCTACCATAGACATTCCACAAACCCATGTTTCCTTGAAACCTCAGAGGTCAGGTGAGGGAGAGAGGGAGGTTAGGTGCCTACCTGGCACCATGGCTCAGAGAGATGAGAAGTGGAACCTGAGGAATCACTACGGCAGCAGGACGGGAGGAGAGCTGGATGGCTTTGCTTACCTGGGGATCAATGACCTGGCTAGGGATAAGGTTATTTATTTATTGAAATTTTTCACCAGGAAGGCACACTGAGCAACAAGTTGCTTGTCTCCCGGTGCAACCTGGGGGAAAGGGGTACAACTGGAATGAGACATTAAACATTCAGGTTACAAGATCATCATTAACATACAGCTGTAAGGCAGGTGTTACAAACAGTATTACAACAAAGCTGCGCATAACATGTAGAAAGAGTGGACAGTAATAAGTGCTGGGTTAATAAGTAATCAAATGCTTACATGAAAAAAAAGGGGGAAGGAGAGGGAGGGGTGAGGTGGGGGGAGGGGGAGAGTCTTGTCCCTGGAGACCCCCCTCAGGATGTGAAGAACCCTGCAAGGGGACTGGGGCGACCAGGGAGAAGGGGATAAGGCAGTGTCCCAGAGAGATCCCTTTAGGATGGTGGGGGAAGGGAGTAGATGAGATACAAGCCCCTTGTGGAAGTAGGAGAGGGACCCATGGAGAGCATTTGGGGTCCTTTACATTCTGTGAGAGATCAAGGGAGGCCAGTAAGGGGAAGCAATTTGGGGGAAGGGAAGGAGAGGAGCGCAAGAAATTTGGGGAGTGGGTGTGCACAGGGTAAAATGAAGATGACAGCAGAGGGGTAGGGTTTGTCCAGGGCTTAGAGGAGTTAATCAGGAAGGGACATGGCAATAGCAGCTAGGGCAAGGTAATTACTGAGAGCAGAGTTGATGGAGTAGGTGGAGGATGAGTGCCAGATTTGGGGAAGAGGATTCCTAATTTTTGGGAGGTGGTGGAGAGTAACCAGATTGGCCGATTCGAGTGGATCTGTGGGGGACTAAAGAGATGGGGAGGGTGGGGTGTTATAAAGGAGGAGGAGAGGTAGGGCAAGCTCACCCAACCAGTGCTTGAGGTCAATTTAGCACAGTGGGAGAGTTGCTATTTGTAAGAGAAGAAGGACAGGGCACAATAAATATTGCAGTGATGCATGGGGGGCATCCAGGTCAAGCGGCAGAAGAAACTGAAGAGGGTGTCCAGTCCAGCAAGTAATGACTTAGTGGCAGCACTATAGACAACATCACAGTAGTGAAAATGGGCAATATCATCTTCTGAACAAGTTCATGCCTAGCCATAGGAGGGATGCAATTATGGTTCCTGAACAGGGCACCAAGCTTGGGGTGCAGTTTTTTCTGGATGGCGTCAATATGTCCAGAAAGTTTAGGTGTTGGTCCAACCAAACACCTAAGTACCTGAAGGAGAATGTGTCCACAAGTAAAGTCTCATCAAGGGTGCAGAAAGTGGGTAAGGAGGAAGCCTAGATAATCTCTGCCTTGTTCCAAAGGTCATGGAGACAGTCTTCTTGGCATTGAGGAAAAGTTGATAGCTAGCAAACCAGAGCTGAACCTTGTCCAAGTCTTGCTGTAAGCTGGTTGTAATTTCATCAGGACAGGAGCCAGATGCATACAGGATTGTATCATTGGCATACATATGTATAGCCGGGACAGGGAGCAAACAGAGGGAAGGTTGTTTAAGAAGATGGAGAATAGGAGGGGCCTAATACAGAGCCCTGGGGACACCAGTGCTAATCGGGAGGGAGGGGCAGTGGTGCCCAAGATCTTAACTGATTGGGTTCTGCCAATAAGATAGGTCTTAAACCAGTTTGTGGCAGAGGAGACAGGCCAGCTGCCAGGAGTGAGTCGAGGAGAAGGATTGAGAGACTGTGTCAAGGTCTTCGCCAGGTCGACAAAATGGCAGAACTAATTTGGCATTGTCCATCCTGGTTAGGATAGAGTCTGTGAACCATAGGAGAGAGGTGGTGGTTGAGTGTTTTTTCCTGAAACCAGACTAGAAAGGGGTGAAAAAGGAGGTGTCAGACAGAAAAGAGGTGAGTTGGGAGAGGACAATGTGTTCTTGAAGCTTGGCAAGGGTAGGGAGGAGAGAAATGGGGCGATAGTTGCCAGGGGATGAGGGGTCACCCCCTTTGGGTAGAGGGAGGACCACAGCATGTTTACATGAACAGGGGAACAAGGCAGTAGAGAATGAGAGAGTTAGGATTATTGAGAGGGGTAGGCAATGGCCGAAGCAGAGAGGGAGAGGAGTTTTGGGTCAAGGTAGCTACATCTGGTGGGTTGGACACTAGTGAGCTATTTACTTTAAGTACCGGGAAGGGGTGAGATGAGGAGGTAAACAGGGTGTGGACCACCTTCCAGAACTTTGAGGGGGAATGTATCTAGGTGATGAAGACAGATTTGAAATATTTGGACTTGGCTAACCTTGTAGCCATGGTGCAAGCGTTTCAGAGCATGCGGTAGTTTGCAAGGTCACTAGGTTGCTGGGTAGCTTTATGACACTTCCAGGCTCGATCTCTAGCCCTGAGGCAGGCCAGAATTTCAAGGGTTATCCAAGGTAAGTGGTTACCTCTGACTGAGGTTTGTTTGAGTGGGGCAGAGGTGTTCCAGTTTACAAGAAAGATTTCTTTAAAGTAGGCAAGGGCCTTATTAACTAAGGGGAAAGAGGTTAGGGGGACCAGTCAGAAGTGGCAAGGTTACTCAGAAAAGGTTCAAGGCCAAGAGACTCGAAAGAGTGTAGTTGTATGGTTTTGTGTGATGACTTAGTTTCGTGGACTTTTCTAACTATGAATATTGGGTTATGGTCACTGAGAGCATCGGGAGGATGCCAGAGGTGATGACGTGGTGGGGGTGGGAGGTAAGAGCCCAGTAGAGTAGGTAGTGTTGTGTCTTGTGGTTTGGGCGGGTGGGTTCGGAGATCAGTTGGGAAAGGTTTAGGGTTCCGATTTCATTTTTAGTTTTGGTAGTTTTAGGTGACAACCAGTTTATATTGAAGTAGCCTAGGATGTATAATTCCCAGAAGCGAGCAAGGAAGTGATGGAGGTTAGGAGGTGAAAGTATGCCGCAGGTTGGACATTTGAGCGGCAGTACATGCCGGCTACGAAGATTGGGAGAGTGAAGGGGAAGGTCACATGGATGGAATGGGCATCAGGGGTCTCAGGATTGGAGGATGAGTAGATGATGGAATATTGGATGGAGGCTAGAACATAAAAGGCCACACCACCACCACCACAGCCACCACGGTCTTGCCTTAGCAGTGAGTAGCCAGGAATGGAGACTGAGTGGTCAGGGATAGTGCTCTTTAGTCAAGTTTCTGAGATGATTAGAATGTCTGATTTTAGAGTGCACACCATGGTCTGAATCTGTTCAGTTTTTTGCAACAAGCTGTAGGTGTTTATTTGTAGGAGCTTTAAGGCCTTTGGTAGGGCTGAGAGAAGAGAGCAGGGGGAGTAGAGGAGGAAGCACCAGAGAAGCAAGGAGCAATAGGGCCTGGGTTTGGGTGGATATTCCCAGCGGAGGGCAAAGGAGGGGAGTGCAGAAAGTGGAGCTTAGGAGTTTTGAAAGGGCTGGTGAAGAGGTTGGGAGTTTTGAGGAGAAGGAGTGGATGAGCGAGGAAGAAGGTGGAGAACCGCAGTGAAAGTGGATACTGTTATCAAAGCCACATGAGGAATAGTGGTAGAGAGAGAGAGACCATATTTCAAATGGGGGGGGGGGCAGAGTGATAGCGTGGATTTGGGTAAGGGATTGAAGATAGTAACTGATTAGGTTGGGAGAGTTATTAGGAATGGACGAGTAGAGAGCAAGTGGAGGTGGTAAAGAGAGGGATATGAGCAGAACAAGGGGGAGAGAGGAGAGTAGGCGATGCATTGTTCATAAAGGCAGAGAAATTAGTGAATAACCGATCTAGGAACAGGAAGAATTTGTATGCAGGGAGTGTGGAGGAGGTGGCTGGTCCGATGGAAGAGAGACTATAGTTTAGGAAGGTATCTATATGAAAAACAGGCAGGCATCGCTGTAGATAAAGATTGTGTCCCTCTAGTGGCAGTACAGTATAACTTGCTAATGAGGGGGGAAAAAAACAAAACAAGGAAAAACCTAACCTTGGGCTGTAATTTCTAGTTTAACCTGTCTGGCACTTAGTAATTACTAAGAGCCAGCCTGGGAGACAGAAGTAAGGAGAAAGAGACAGAAAAGGTAGAGGAAAAACAAAATATTCTTTTCTGGTTAACTTAAATAAAATTATTCTAAACTGAGCTGTAATTTCCTTGTATTATACAATCGAGCACTTGCAAAATACAATGATTCAAATGGCAACAACACAGTTACACAGCAAGGTACACACAGTACAATTACGCAGAGGGGCAAAACTGTTATCATTTGAAAATGTTGTGTCCAGAAGTTAGGACTCGGGCTCGGAGGCATACAGCAAAAAATCAGCAATGGAACAGGAAGAGAGCCAATCAGGAGCCCGGTTTGCCAGCACCGACCAATCAGGAGTCGAAGTAAGTGCCAGGGACAGAGCAAGGCAAAGTTGCCAAGAAGGCCATACCTGCACAGCTGGAAGGCTGGAATGAAGATGAAGGGACTGCAACAGAGCAAAGCCGCTTCCTGGTGTAGTTCCTTGGCAGGCCAAAGTGAACTGGTCAGGGGCCTCCTCTAGGATGAGAAGAGAGGGAGAAACAGAGTTGAACTTTTATAGGCAATCGGAGGGTGGGAGCAGACAGTAAATGTAGTCAGGAAGACAGCAGCGGCAAACTGAGTGACAAGGGAGTGATAAAATAGCAAAGGATGGCCCGAGAGGCAAGGCAGTTAGAGAGTGCAGGAGAAGCTCAAGGGGCTGGGGAGGGTCTTTGGCAGGTAGCATGCTCAGTGGCCTTTTCTGAGGTGCTGTCTGTTCTACGACAGGATGGAGGATAGGACTCTGTATAAGAACTTCAACCGATGGTTGAAGGATTGGTGGAGAGAGGAGGGTTTCGACTACATTGGGGACTGGGGTCCCACCTGGAGGAATAAAGTTCTATACAGGGGGGATGGCCTGAATCCATCTGGGAGGGGAACAAAAGTCCTCAGTGGATGATTTAAATGCTACATTTGCAAGCATTTAAACTATCTGGGGGTGGCACAAGGAAGCAGGGAGACATAAACTGTACCCCCCCGCAAGCTGAAGAAGTCAGTAGAGAAAACCCTGAGAGAGGGATATCCCCAAGCATTTCTAATAGCAGGAGATGCAGAAGGATAAAAATGAAAAGGGATGGGAATGAAGGCAGAGGGAATAAAGAGAGTAGACAAAAGGGAAAAAGGGGGACTGATAAGACGGGTGATAGAAGAATTTGGAAGGCCATGTGAACAAATGCTCTATATGTCTGGGAAATAAAATCCCGGACCTTGCGGCCATTATGGCAGAGGCTGACCTGGATATGGTCACCATTATCGAGTCATGGTGCAATGAGAAGCATGACTGGGATACAGCCATACCAGACTATACTCTGTTCAGGCAGAACAGGGTGGGTAAGAAATGGGGAGGAGAGGCTCTTTAATTAAGGGATAGCACAAAAGCTGTAGAGACACATGGAATTCAGGGAGGGGTGGAGGCACTGTGGGTTACCCTATGAGAGCGATCAATAATATATTAAAAAATATATATATATATTATTCCCAGAATGTGCCAGCTTCCAGGGCATCTGCATGGAGACGTTTTACAGAATAAGAGTGCATAAGTGGGCGGGAGTGCTCCTTGATCTATACTATCTTCCTGAAAAGAGGCACATACATGAGGAGAGGAGAGTGATCAGTGAGGTGCCACAAGGATCAGTACTGGGACCGGTCCTCTTTAATATCCTTATTTGTGATATTGCACAGGAGCTAGAAAGGAAGGTATGAATTTTGGTAGATGACACTAAAATTTGCAATAGGGTAGACACTCCGGGGAGGGGGATGAATAGGGATCTAAGAAAGCTTGAGGAGTGGTCAAGAGTGTTGCAAGTAAGTTTCAGCAAAGAAATGCAAAATCATGCACTTAGGGCATAGAAACCCCGGGGTCGGAGTACAAGATGGGGAGTGGTACTGACGACCACCAAACAGGAAAGAGACCTGGGGGTAATCATCTCTGATTACCTAAATGTGGCCAAACAGTGTGACAATGCTGTAGGGAAAACCAGTGGGATGCTGGGGTACATAGGGAGGAGTATCACCAGCAGAATGAGGGAAGTGGTGATACTGCTGTATAAATCTTTGGTGAGACTTCACCTAGAGTACTGCGTCCAGTTCTGGAGACATCTCCGGAAAGATGTAGACAGAGTAGAGGCAGTCCAGAGGAGGACAACCAAAATTGTGCAGGGTCTGTAGCAGTGACCCTATGAGGAGAGACTTAAGGACATCAATATGTACACCCTGGAGGAAAGGAGGGAGAGGGGGATATGATAAAGACTTTCAAATACCTCACAGGTATAAACAAGGTAAAAGAGGAAGCATTTTCAGAAAAAGATGCTCAAGAACAAGGGGCATGCTATAAAGCTGGAGGGTAGACTCCGGAAACATAAGGAAGTACTTCTTCACAGAAAGAGTGGTGGATGACTGGAACAGCCTTCCAGTGGAGGTGAGGACTGTAACAGGATTCAAGAACACATGGGATAAGCACAAGGGAACCTCAATGGCTTGGGAAGGGAGGGTAAAGCTGGAGATCAAGTAGGGCCTGTGCTATTGTAGTAGGTGGGAAAAATGGGCAGACTAGGTGGGCCAAGTGGTCCTTATCCACCATCAGATTCTATGTTCTAAGCTATGTGAGCTAAACCTCTTACTGCACATACAAGGTGACCTCGTTTAGCAAGTGGCATTGAAATGGAGTATCCTGCATTCTGAAGGAGTGCCATACCACAGCTTTGGCACACTATTCTCCCCCCATTACCTCCCCCCAACCCTGCCCCAGGGTCCTTCCCCCAACTGGACCTCTGTCATTGCCCAAACTAGGGTGGATTTTGTATAGGGTTGCTGCAATAAGTGCCCCCCAACCCAGCATGCACCCTGGCTTGGATAACCTGCACGAGGCTATGCCCCAGAGCGTTAGTCCAGGCCCACATCCCTCTCAGCAATGGGCCCCCTGAGGAATCGATCCAATCTGGGTCCAGTCCGCCTGCCAAGCTGGTGTAAGTATTAGCATCTGATGACAGTGCCCAACACAGGCTTACTACCTCACCCTCTTTCATAACAGAAATGGAAAGCGAAATGGGAAATCGTTAACCAGGAAAGGCACACTGTTAAACTTGTTTCCAGGTGCAACCTGGGAACACAAGGAAGTTAAGTCAAACATTTTTGTCTAGTTGCTTCTTTTGGCCTAAACTAATTGTAGTGAGCATCAAAATTGGAATAACTGGTCTTAGAATGTAAGCAAGGAAAGGAATTAAATTATGTTTTATAAGCACCTTTTGTATATTTCTGTGTACTCCAATGAAGACATGAATGGTTGCAGTGGCCATCAGCAAAGTACAGAGCAGAAACAAGATTAAGGGAGGTTAGTAAAAAGAATGATTGAGTACAGGGGGAGGGGAGGAAGTGAAGTGATTGCTCAAGGTCCCATAGTAACTAGGAATCTAGCATAGCATTTCAATTTAGCATAGTGAAATTGTTATAAATTGGTCCATCATGATCCCCTTTTCCAGCAGGGATAGACATGCTGGATAAGTGTTCCAACCCACATTGCTACCTGTCAGTCAGGGTCCCATACTCTTCCCCTAGGCATCTAGCAGCTCCTTCCTCAGTCCCATGAGCCACTCAGAGAGTCAGCTCTGCCCACTGGCACCCCTCCCCTCCCAACCCCTTTCTTCGGTTGTCCTTCGGTGCTTAAGCAGCAGAGCAGCAGCACTGTCATGGCCAGGGCAGGTCGAGTCTATGCTCTGCACCTCAAATCAGTCTGTCCATGAAACACTGAAAAAGGCAGCAAATCATCAAATGGGACGAGTAAGGTCTGATGTGTTTTTAGTTTGCTAAACAGACAGGAAGCTACATTTTATGACAGTTGTTAAGGTTGTCTAAAGTTCCTTGATGGTCTTTATGCCACACTACCAGCATTATGTTTGTGTCCATTGTGGAGCTGAGCGCTTGGGGGATTCAATATGGTGGATTTATTGTTTTGAATTTCGGTTCGGGACTGATTTTTTGGACAATGCGGCTGACTGGCACCTTTTCTTTCCTGTGGGTTATGCCAAAATTTACCACAGGTAAAAGGTGCCAGTCAGCCGGATTAAAGAATTCTCCGACCCCATTATGTAATTAAAATGAATACATATGTGATTAGGCTCCGCAAGTATATTAATAAGCAGATTAAAGAGCAGCTGACACATTCATAAGAACTTCAGCAAAACATACTATTTAGGCACAGTTCAGCTTATATTTCGTATTAGTTCAGTATTTCTCGTCCCCATTATTTATCACTAAGGTCTTTTGCATTAAAATAGGTTCTCTGCTCCTGAAGAGTTTATCTACTCCTGTTGCTTTCTCCTACCTGAGGTCAAAATACACTGCTTGAGACATCACAGTTACTCCTATGGCAACAGAGTGTGATGTCACACAAAGATTATAAACAGAAGTAGGGAATAAGCAATAGAGGCAGATTAACTCCGATGGATAAATATCAGGTGTTACAACCTCACTCAGCAGATCAGGCCCTCTGCTCCCACAGTGTCAACCACAGAGCACAGTATTGTGAACAGGGTAACAGAATAGGGTAACCCTCCTGTCTGTTTTGTGGGTCCGAATCACCTTTGGTCTCAAGTTCTGGAGGGATTCAAACTGTGAACCTTCTGCTAGCGTACCCAAATGTACAGGCTCAGATAATTCTGCTCTTCGGGGAAATGCCAGATATCTTTCTCCAAAGGCAGCTAACCAGGTATACAAAATGAACCCTTAAAAACTCTATGAAAGACCTTAGATAAATTCTTACCTTTTCCCAGTTTGGTATATCGTTAAGCTCATGAACAGTGTTGTCAAAATCTTAGCCATCCATGCATCACAGGCAAAAAGGAAGGACTTGGAAGACACAGGCAGTCTCTTTAAAATAAGAGGTGTTTACTTAAAATGGGTAAAATATGTAAAATGTAACCACATAACAATATATCACAAAACACACAATCACTTAAAAGAAAAAGGTAAAATCCAACAAACTCCTACCACACTACACTTAGACTTGTCTATCTAATGTATATCTTCTTACAGTGCTCTAGTTAGCTGTTGTTTCTAGAGAGAGTCCAAACAGGAATGTAAGTGGAAATACAAAATACTGTTTAAACCCTTGTCTCCACCCTTCTATGACACCACCTAGCTCCTCCTTTTAAAATATTAAAGAATATACAACCAGGAAGTCTTATCACCAGGAGGTAAATTAAATAATGTGACATCGGCAAAAACTCATTTCTCAAATACTTCTTTGATCTTGAGTGGTTTCCTGCTTTTCAAAGACATCAGAGAACTTTTGCAACACTGCAGTGTTCTCACTTAGCTGTCATATAGCTTTCTAACACCAGCTGAAATTACCTGTTCTTCCTCTAAACCTCATAAAAGTTTATGATTTCTATCCTGGCAGCTGGTCAGCAACAATTAAGTCAGATAAACAGGAGACCCTTAATTATGTCTCTAGTCTTTAATTATCTCCTGGCTTTCAGGTTAACATCTTGTAGCTGAAACCTTTGGGGGGGGGGGGGTGTCATCCGACAGGCCTTCTCATGAGAGACACTCAATAACACATTTTTATATTACAAAATTCATAGAGTGATCAGAACCAGCTGGTCAAGCGTCACATCAGGTACTCATGTAAATTTTATCAGTAATACATAATGGATAGGCACAACCCATAGAATATTTATGGAATGCAAGTTGATTTGTACCTGTTATGGTTTTCAAAGTTCTTTGAGGTGTCAGCAGCTCTTTTACATTAGGCTGATGGAACGCCAGCCCAGCAGCCAATCACAAATCACCATTTCTCAGACTTTTTATAATTTATATTAAACAGTCATAGACACAAACTTTGCATAACATTTGCTTAACTTTGCAGAGCTATGTACTTCCGACATCCTAGAGCCGTCACAGTGCACGTCCAAGGTCCCCGTTTTTTGTCCCTGCAAGAAAAAATGTAAACGGGCATCATGCTTCCCCCCCTCCCCCATTCTCACACAGAGGTCTTTCATTTAGGAGTTGCAGTTGAGAGTTTATTTTTTTGCAACCTCTGCGTTGTCTCTTCCAGCTTTGTTTCCAGCCAAAACAAAGTTTCTCTAGAATTTAATTATTTAAAATATGGTGGGTTGAACTTTGCAACCACTACCATTATATGAAATAAGACTGCGACCTGTGATACTTGTGAAATTAGGCCATTCAAAACACTGTATTTACTTACTATTCCATACAATACATGCAGAAAACACAGTGACTCGCTGTAACCTAATATGTAGTAATACATCGTATACTTGACACGCTCCGACTATTTGTTGATTGTGAACGAATTATACATCAGTGAATAGACTGAACCATATTTCCACAGGGAGGGCACAGTGGTGTTAGATGTCTTCTCCTCTCATATGTAATTATTAGTTTCTAGCGAAGGCACGGTTTTGTAACTGTTAATACTTTTTTCTTTGCCACTCATTTCATCCAACACTGCGAGACGGCCTTGCCCTTCGCTCCTTCTCGGACGGACGTGGTGACTCCCCCACTGCGGAATGGTGTTATCTCTATTTGTTTAAAACAAAAAGAGGAGGACAAGTGGCCGCGCTGATAAGAAACCCCGTGGGTGGGCGGTTAGGGAGCTGGGTGTGCAGGTGCGTGTTCTGGGGGATTTATTTGTGCTGGAAGTTGCCACTTTGCGTTACAGGTATAGTACCCTTTCTTTCAGAGTGGTAAAGTTATCCTGTGCCGGGATGTGAGATACTGCAGTTTGAAGACCTGTTGTTAGGAGGAGAGCAGCTGCCGGTGATTTTATTTTTCTCCTTGTAGCAGGTGCAGTAGAGTGGGACCGGCCCACCAGGAGACCCGGAAATGTCCAGGTGGGGCCCCCTCTGCAAGGTGCATGGCTACCACATAAACTGAACATATTTGCATTTATAATCTGTTGGTTAATTAATTTTCGCACTGCAAACAGATGTAAAGGGCAAACGCGAAACTCGCACTGGAGTGACCTACTGACAACGTGTGTCACGCTAGCGCCCCAAAGAAATTGATGGGGGCTATATCTGTATTCCATACTGTGGGTCCGCGGTATCCTACTTCGACACTGAGCGGTGTGCAATAAAGTGTAATGCGGGCAGCAGCGAGGAGGTGTTGGAATTTCATTGTAGGACACTCCTGCCTACCTCTCAACTGTCTGTGATTTTTCAGGGACGTGGACATCTCTGATTTTTTTGTCTCGAAAAATTCCTGTGTCCCTCCTAAAATATGGTTTCAGACGGTCCCTGAAAAGTAGGAATTTGAAGCATAAAATGACAAGTGCTAGCGTTACATGTTGTTTCTCTATCTGAAAATGCTTTTGATATTAAGCCACACACTGTAGCAGGCTTCTTGAGTTTATATTCGCATTTTTTTAAGGGTTGTTTCTGAGCTTGGTAATCTGTTACCGATTTTTTTTAAGCCCTGACCTTGATTTATAGACAGGAGGCTGAGAGGTATGCACTCTTGTATTTTAATTGTGGTGCAGTTCTATTCAGGAGCAGCAGTCTGCTCCAGTAATTCAGTGGGCATTTTCCTCACTTTCTCACACTGCGGGCGGGGCGGGTTGTTTATGTTTGCGAGTGTGTGTGTTCATTTTAATTCTGTTGCTATTTGCTATGTTGGCGTTTGTTTTATCCCTTTAACATGCAATTGCAAGTCAAATTCTAGAGGGTTGCTGTGTGTGGATTATCACCACCATGTGTCAGTCATTTAAGGTCCCAAAACGAAGACATCTGACCCGCTGAGAACATATAAAATCCCATGGATAAATGGGAACAGTGTGGTAGGTCAGCATCTGCAGTGATCACATTCACATGACCATGCAGCAATTTTAGTCGCAACACATTAATATTATAATTTGGAATAACAAAATTATATTAAAGCTATTTTATAAGTGCAATAGCACCCAAATGTGGCCATCGAGCTAAACCAATGCACAGTCTGGGTGACTGAAACCACTCTGCTATGCCTCAATACCCTGGGGGTGGATGTTGAAAGTGCAGGCCCTGTTGGGCTTTTCTTACTTAAAACATTCACATTTTATTGGTATATTGATTTTTATTTGGGGAAAAATACTGCCAAGATTGCTACTAAGGCATTTTTTCCTCCCAAGTGCAAAGAAAGGATGGTTTATTTATTTTTAGCTTTTATGTCCTCTGTTGAGATGCCATACCTTGTTTCATCTGTTACATTGCATCTTCAGTTGAAGAAGCAAGCCAGGTGCAGTATATACTTGCATACAGTTTTAGGTGGGAGGAAAGCTGATGGAACGCTCACAATATCTTGTTGACAACATTTTCGGACTAATACAACTGTGCACTTTTGCCCAAGACCTTACTGTACAGTATGCATTTACAGACACTGCATAACGTTGCTCGAGAGACCACCGTGCCAAGGGGTGTGGTGTGTGTGTGTGTGTGTGTGTGTGTGTGTGTGTGTGTGTGTGTGTGTAACCCCTCACCCCTGCCTTTTTGCCAAAACGACAGGTGGCATGCTGTTAAACTGGACAGCAGTACCTGGTGGGGACCTGGGTTCGGGGAGGATGAGGTTACTCTGCACAGGGGGACCTAGGTTTGGCTACTCTGCACAGGGGCACTCAAGTAAATCCGAACACAGGAAGCAATAACTGTAATGTCCAGAACCAGGAATGGGATTTTACAGTGTGGCTTTTATTCACAACTAGCTGAACACAACAAAGCATAGATGGACCCCCATGGGGCTACATTTACTGGTAATGCAGATTAGAGATTACAAGGTGGTCCACTGGAAGAATGAACCAGTTCTACTGTTTTCGGGCTCTGGACTCACCCGGCACACAGCCCGGACTTGCAGGCGCTTTGGGTACACAGCCCGACTGGCACAGCTCCCCTGCCGGCCACTTGAATGGCGGTCCATTGGAAGAATGAACCCATTTTCTTGTTGTGGCTCCCCACACCACTTAGAGTCTGTGACTCCTAAAGAGATTTTCCCATTTGCGACCCACGTCTGGGTACTTCCCTCATCACTGGCCATGCGTATGAGGCAAGTAGCAATCACAGCAGAAATCTGTAGAGGTGGACCTGGTTACTAAAGATGGGGGGTGTTCCCACCTCCAGCTCTCACAGCCCATACCCGGCCATTTCTCTGGAAAAACTGGAACTTCTGAATGTAGATTAAACGGTGGATGAACTGTTGCACCCCCTCTACCATATTACTTGAATTCACACAGCACTCTAGCTTTTGACACTACTCTATTTGTTTGTCCTAGTCCTATAGGCCTCCCAAATAGTAGTTCAATTCCTAGATTTCTTCACATATCCCAGGCTGAAGAAACACATTTTGGCCCCCTCATATTAGAGCAAACACTCACCCTTTTGTTGCAGGTGCCCCACAGGCGAATTTCAACTCTTCCCACTTTCCAAACACAGACTGAAACTGAAATAGGCAGCTAGCTTTCTTCTGCAGAATTTAGGGGATTGCCCCTGGAATCTACATGGGGATCTTAACTCCCCCCCCCCCGGAGGGAGGGGGGCACTGAGACCTGAACAGCGGTCTCCACCACTTGAAGGCAAAACTGGAAACTCACCTTCTCTTACAGAAGGCAAACAGGAACTGACTACTTTGAAAACTCCCAATGTTCTATCTAACTCCTTCTGCTGCAGATTCCAATGTGGCTTATGCAGCTGCAACAGTTCTATTGGTGATGTCATCTCTCAGTCTCAGCTGAGACTGAGAACAGAGTGAGACAGTGTGAAACCCATTTAACTGGAGTTTCAAGCTGCCTTCCTGCCTACCACTAGGTCTTACTGGGATTCTAGTAACCCCGGCAACAAGGGTTACATATGTATGTATTTTTATATATATAATATAATTTTTATTTGGTAATGCATCCTTTTGTGTGAAAATAAAGGATCATTTGGAACTAGTAGTACTGGTGACAGTATGCATTGATTTTGGTTTTGCATTGAACAGTACTGTATAACCCAGCTCATGTTTACAGTGTTGGGAGTTAATCGTAAGTAATTTTACTTTGTTTCTATGGTAATGGCATAATATCATAGTAAAACAATGTTTCAAGTCACCATATGGCTATACCAGTGTGTTTTTGTCTCCATTGCTTCTTTGTTTCTCAGAGATGCAATATTTTCTTATGCTGTGACTTTTTTTTTTTTTTTAAACCCTAATGATTTCTAAACTTTTAACAGAATTAACTTTTTTATGCCAAGTGGTTCATCAACCTGTGTCTCACATAATGTTGTTGCACTACAAACCGGGTGAGGGTCTGTGGCAAAATGGTACATTCAGCATTATTTTTGTGTTTGCTTCCATGCATGTGCAAGAAACACATTGTGTCAGCTTTCTGTACAAAGGGTTGTGGAGGCATGGCAGTGTTGTGCTGAATGGCAGCAGTCCATTCAGGGGCTGGTCTCTGCCTGGCCAATAGAGGAGCATACCCTGGATCACCACAGTTAAACAAGCAGGCCACTACATCAAAGGAATTGAACCTCTGCAATCGGGGAGCACACCGTCCAGTACGCAATCAGCTGTTCAGTACGCTTCCTGACTGCAACAGCCAATTAGAGTTGCAAGCCGCTGCCCCCTTTTTTTTAAAAACTAACTGGGTAACCCACTCCCGTCGGCATAATATACCCCCAAAAAATTGGGGTCTGCCAAGGGGTGCCCAATCCCTCAACTCTTGCCCCTCCCCAAAATATTGTTTTGCCGATGGGGGCTCCCTATCATGTCATTTCCTCTGTCATTTTGCCGATGGGGAACCCACTTCCTGTCGGCATAATATCCCTCCAAAACATTTGGTTTGGCCGAGGGGCGCCCAGTCCCTCGGCTCTTGCCCCTCACCCATGTGCCGATGGGGTGCCCACTACCGGTCAGCTACAGCCCCCAAAGATCAATGGGGTGGCATGCTGGGAGCCCCACCCAGTGTGCCAAATAACCCTATAAATTGAAAATGGTCCCGCTGACAGGTGTGCGCAAAAGCGCGGTGTGTGTGTGTATAAAGGCGGTGCTGGTATACAGTGGCCGTAGGTGCTGCAGGTGTGCGCAGGTGTGCGCGGTGTTAGTGTTAACCTGCAAAGCAGAAAACGAGTCCAGTGACCCCCCTCACCCCATACTTACCTCTGGAGTCCGGCGCAATGATCTTTGGTGGACCAGGAACACGTCTGCACTCTTCAAAGCCGACCGAGAAATGAGGAAATGCCAGTAAGCCGTATAATGGTATACATAGGGTTTTTTCAACTTTGATACATATCTAGGGCATTTCTTTGGAATTTCAGCACCAAATTTTAAACATGGTTTTGGGACCCCTCCTCATGAATTCTGCCACTGTCGTGGGTATAATTGGCCCTGAAAGGTGATTTCAGTGGTCACCGCGCGAATCACCTTTTGGTACCGATTAATAAGAAATGACAGTGCCATTGTTCATGAGGTGGGCTCTCAAAAAGCCTATGTTGCAAATTTGGTGGAAAAATCAAAAAATGACTGTTTTACAAGCATGCATTGCGCAGTTGCTACGCATGCTCGTAACTTTGCGAATTTGCAATATTTTCACACCACATTTTCAACATTGGCATTTTTCCACACCTCCTTGTGAATGGTACAGCTGTCATTTTTCACATCCTGCCTGAAATATGTTTTTGCACTTCTGGCGCAGAATAGCGCGGTCGCTGTGGGAAATCAGTGTTCAGGACAGATTACGAATGACAGTGACACTGTTCATGAGCAGAGGTCCTAAAATGCCTATATTGGAAATTTGGTGACAATACACCATAAAATGACTGTTACGAGCATGCATTCGCAGTTTGCATTCATGCTCAAGTTCGCCGACTTATATTTTCACTCCAGATTTTCAACATTGTCATTTTTATGCATCTCCTTATGAACAGTACAGCTCTCATTTTTCACATCCTGCCCGAATATGTTTTCGCGTTCCGCGCAGAATAGCACAGTCACCGTGGGAAATCAGTGTTACGGACACATTATAAAAATCACAGTGACACTGTTCATTAGCAGAGGTCCTAAAATGCCTGTGTTGCAAATTTGGTGACAAAAGTCCATGAAATGACTGTATTATGAGCGTGCGTTGTGCAGTTTCCATGCACGCAGGGTTTTAAATAATTGATTAGCAGTTTTTTTTCCCCCCTTGGGACAATGCTAACTGTACAGAAAGTATTTATATAGGTTTTCTAAAAGTGTTATGTATGTTAAACACAGTGAGGCAATTGCTATGCATTTTCACAATGTTTTAGCACTTTTATGAGCAAAACGCAAATCAATTTTTGGAGTTAAATAAAACCCTGGCACGCTTGTAACTTCACACATTTGCAATATTTTCACTCCAGATTGTCATTGTGATTTTTTTTCATACCTTCTTATGAACAGAACAGCTGTCATTTTTTACATTTCACCTGATATGTGTTTTCAGACATGTAGCATACAATGGCGTGGTCTGTGTACAAAATCAATGTTTGGAGCAGATTAAGAAAATCACAGTGACACTGTTTATGAGAAGAGGTCTTAAACTGGCTATGTTGAAAATTTGGTGATAAAAGTCCATAAAATGACTGTTACTGAGCGACATTGTACAATTCCACGCACCCATGCGTTCACACATTATAATCTTTTCAGTTCAGATTTTCAACATTGGCATTTTCCACACCTCCTTATGAACACTGCAGCTGTCATTTTCACAACCTAGCTGAAATGTGTTTCGCACTTCCGGCGCAGAACAGCACAGTCGCTGTGGAAAATCAATGTTGGGATAGATTTAAGAAAATCACAGTGACACTATTCATTAGCGGAGGTCCCAAAATGCCTGTGTTGAAGCTCTGCTGTGTAAAAAAAAAAAAAAACCCAAACTAATTGCATTACGGGTGTGCTTTGTGCAATTTCTATGCACACTCATGACTTCACTATGTTTTTTCTTTGTTATATTTTATTCCAGATTTTCAACATTGCCATTTGTTTACACCTCCCCATGAACAGTACAGCTGTCATTTTTCACATAGTGTTTGAAATGTGTTTTCACACCTGTGGCGCCAAATGCTGCAGTCGCTGTGCAAAATCACCTTTCAGCTAGCAAACTGATGGTGTCTCTGTTCTTGCGGTGGGATCACAAAAAGTCCATGTTGAAAACTTGGAGTAAAAATACCAAGAAACAGCCAGGGTGTTAGGGTTTTCAACCATGATGCCCTATAGCCATCAGGGATATGACTTGGGATTGTCAACAGCAATGCTCATGCCATTCTACCCCTTCCCCACCCGCGCCCTGCAGCCAGTGACAGGCTTCGAAGTGTGCCTTGGACTCTTTGGCCCCAGAATCCATCCCATTTTCCTATACTGCACCCATTTCAGCTATTTTCTTATGGAATGAGATGAGTAAAGCCCGAACACCCAAGGCACACCTCAACACTTTTCAGTGTCTGCAGGGTAGGGTGAGGGGAAATGTCGTGACCGTTATGGGCAACAACCCAAAGGCACACCCCAGTGCCTGCCCATCTCTGCAGGGTGGGGGTGGGGTTGGCGTCAGTTCAGTACTTCACTGCCATTCCTATACTGCATGGGCCTGATTCTCATAGGGGCCTGCATCTGGCACAAGCTTGGCAAGCAGCATCTTGCACCAAAGCTTGGTGCACCAGGGACCCTGCACCTGATTCAGGTACAGGAGGGGTCCCAGTGGCCAAGTCCCCATGCTAGCACTGACCAGAACCTGCGGCAAACCCCTGGCGCACTTCACAGGTCCACCGCGGGCCACCAGAGACTAACACAAGACCCCCTGTCCCACTAGGTAATGGGCATGTGGACCCAACCTGATGGGTCGATGTCTTCCCCCCCCCCAACCATGTTTGGTGCAGTTGGCGCCTCGCCACAGAGGTGAGTGGTGGGAGATATTGGGCACTGTGGAGCAGTCTGCACTGGTCTACGAGGGGGGTTTGGGCACCACCTGCTGGGGCAAGGGTGGGCACTGTACCACCATACATTGGTGCTGCAATAGCACCAATAGGGCAGGCATCGGGGATCAGGAGAGCCACATCAGGACGGGGGTACCAACATGGTACATAGGCGGCATCGGGGAGCGGTGAGGGGTGCCATTGGACCACTAGGATGTGGGCCACACATACGAGGCCACACTCTGGGGTGTATGGTGGGTGGACCATCACCCATGGTATGCCGCACACAGGCATGTCACTCGGGAGAATTATGGCCACCCTGGCTTGTCTAAGGACACTTAAAATTTCTCCTACCAGGTGATGCCTGTGAATCGCAGGATGCAGCTTGCATCGGCCACAGTCCCCCTACTGCCATGCCGCAGTGCATTGCAGGTGCAAGCCCTGTTTGGGGCAGGTGGACTGTGGTCGGTGTGCAAAATCAATGTTTGGGACACATTACGAAGATCACAGTGACACTGTTCATGAGCAGAGGTGTTAAAATTGTTATGTTTAAAATTTGATGACAAAAGTCCATAAAATGACTCTGTTACGAGCATCCATTGTGCAATTTCCACACACCCTGGTAAGTTCAGGAACTTATGAACAGCACCGCAGTCATTTTTCACACCTGGCCGAAATGTGTTTTCGCACTTCTGGTGCAGAATAGCATGTTTGCTGTTGGAAATTAGTGTTTGGGACAGATTAAGACAAGCATTTGTCAATGCCGAATGTTTGCTTGCTGGCATTGGCATTGGTAGTGTAGAAGTTACTGAGCTGCATAATAGGAATGGCAGTGAAGTATTGAACTGAAGCCAACCCCACCACCACCCTGCAGAGAGTGACAGGCATTGGGGTGTGCCTTTGGGTCATCAGGCATAACGACCACGCCATTTCACCACACCCTACCCTGCAGACACTGAGAAGTGTCACTGTGCCTTGGGGTCTTTGGCCCTTATGCGCACCCCATTCCATCAGGAAATACAGTGAGATGGGTGCAGTATAGGAGAATGGGGTGAAGTTTGGGCCTGAAGAGACTGAGGCACACCTTGATGCCTCTCACTGGCTGCAAGGTGTGGGTGGGGGTGGAATGGTATGAGCATTACAGGCAAGAATTGCAAGTCACACCGCTGATGCCTGTCATTCTGTGTAGGGTGGGGCGTTATGGTCGGAAACACTAATGCCTCAGGCATTCGTTGGTATTTTCACTCCAAATTTTCAACATGGTTTTTTTGTGACCCCCACCTCATGAACAGTGGCAATATCAGTTTGTTAGCCGAAAACTGCTTTTGCACAGCGACTACGGCATTTGGCACCACAGGTGCAAAAACACATTCCGAACAGGATGTGAAAAATGACAGCAGTACTGTTCATGGGGAGGTGTTAATAAAATAAAAAAAAAAAACACTGGTGAAGTCACGAGCGTGCGTATAAACTGTGCAACGCACACCTGTAATGTAACTAGTTTGGGGATTTTTTTTTTTTTTACAGCAGATTAACACAGGCATTATGGGACCTCCAATTATGAACAGTATCAGTGTGATTTTCTTTATCTGTCCTAAACATTTGTTTTTGCACACCAACTGTACCATTGTGCGCTTCATGTGCGGAAACACATTTTGGGCGAGATGTGAAAAATGGTAGCTGTACTGCTTATAAGGAAGTGCGTTAAAATGGCACTGTTGAAAATCTGGTGTGCATATATTACAAATTTGCAAACTTGCCAGCGTGTGTAGGAACTGCAACGTGCGCTCCTAAAACAGTCATTTTTGGGAATTTTTTTTCACCAAATTTTCAACATAGCCATTTTAAGACCTCTGCTCATGACCAGTGTCACTGTGATTTTCTTAATGTGTCCCATACATTGATTTCGCACACCGACTGTGCCATTGTGCGCTACATGGACGGAAACACATTGTGGGCGAGGTGTGAAAAATGACAGCTGTACTGGTCATAAGGAGGTGTGGTAAAATGGCAATGTTGAAAATATGAAGTGAAAATATTGAAAATTTGCGAACTTGTGAGCGTGCGTAGGAACTCTGTAATGTGCGCTCCTAAAACAGTCATTTTTAGGAATTATTTCACCAAATTTTCAACATAGGCTTTTTGAGAGCCCACCTTATGAACACTGGCAGTGTCATTTCATTAATGGGTCCTGAAAGGTGATTTCATGCAGTAAGTGCAAAATCACCCTTCGGGCCAGATTAATGCCATGACAGTGCAAGAATTCATGAGGAGGGGTCCCAAAACCCATGTTGAAAATTTGGGCCCAAAATTCCCAAAAATGCCTGAGATATGCAACAAAGTTGAAACACCCTATTTATTCCATTATACAGCTTACCGGCATTTCCTCAGTTCACGGTCGGCTTTGAAGAGTGCAGACGTGTTCCCGGTCCACCAATGATCATCGTGCCGAGCTCCGGAGGTAAGCATGGGGTGGGGGGGTGTGGGAGGCAGGGTGCGCAGGGTGAGTGCAGATTGTTGGGGGAGACTGCAAGGAAGGTTTCTTCTTTACAGGTTTTTAGGCGACGCGGGATGTTTGCCACGCTGGTGGGCTCCCAGCGTGGCAACTGGAAAAACTGTTTGTGGGGGCTGGAGCCGGACGGGGATTGGGCACCCCGCGGCCATATGCCCTGCCACGCTGGGTGGGCCCCATGCGGCACCTGGACAGCTGTTTGGGGGCGGAGCTGACTGGGGATTGAGCACCCCGCCACCACAGTGTGTGCGTGGGGGAGGGAGCGCATCAGCACGCACATGCATGCTTGCGCCGTGTGTGTGTGTGTGTGTGTGTGTGTGTGTGTGTGTGTGTGTGTGAGAGGCCCTGCTCACTGAAGCAGAGCTCTCCCTTTCAACTGTATGCCACTGCATTTTCCTGCTGTCAGACAGCTGCAGCAGTGATTGGCCCACTGCGACCGTGTCTGCAAACACACTGACTGAATTGGAAGAGGCTGACACACCTCTAGAAAACTCATATGATGGCACTATGTTTCTTGCACATGTGTGCAAGCAAACATAAACATCACAGTGACGCTGCTCATGAGTGGAGGTCCCAAAATGCCTCTTAAAAATCTGCTGAAAAAAAAAAAAAAAAAAGTAATCAGTTTGGGGAATTTTTTTTTTTTTTTTTTAACACCTCCTCATGAACAGTACACCTATCACTTTTCACATCCTGTTTGAAATGTGTCTTCGCACCTGTGATGCCAAATGGCACAGTCACCGTGCAAAATTACCTTTCGCCTAAAGAACTGAACATAGTGTCACTGTTCATTCGGTGGGGTGAGGTGAATGAAAAGCCCAAACCCCTCAAGGCATACCTCGACACTTGTCCGTGTCTGAAGGGTAGGGAGAGGTGAAATGTTGTGACCATCATGGGTGACAGCCCAGAGGCACACCCCAATGCCTGTCTATCTCTGCAGGGTGGGGGTGGAGTTGGCATCAGTTCAGTACTTCAGTGCCATTCCTATACTGCATCTGTCTAGCTCCTGTACTTCAACTGCTAATGCCAGCAAGCAAATATTCGACATTGACAAATGCTTGTTTATTCTTTGTTCATAAAGAATATTTTGTTTGTCTATGAATGTTTATTTTTTCCTTACAACAAATAAATTTACGTTGACATTGACAACTAAAGGTACTAAGGAAGAACAACCCAGCACTTGCAATGTCCTCAGCACTATCCAAACTCTGTCAAAAGCCTATTGGAACACCCCTGGATCAAAGTTCTCGTTATGCATGTTAATCTTCAATAACTGAACTTTTTTTTTTTAACTTAACTGTGTGTGCGTCTGCTTGTGTGTGCGTGTGCTTGTGTGTGCGTGTGCGTGTGTGTGTGTGGTATGTGTGTGTGTGTGTGTGTGTATGTGTGCATGTGTGTGTGTGCGTATGCATGTGTGTGCAGCATGTGTGCAGGCAAGTGTGTGTATAAGGTATGTATGTGTATATGTGTGTGTGTGTATGTGTGTGTGTGTGTGTGTGTGTGTGTGTGTGTGTGTGTGTGTGTGTGTGTGTGTGTGTGTGTGTGTGTGTGTGTATATGTATGTATGTATGTATGTGTGTGTGTGTATGTATGTATATGTATATATATATATATATATATATATATATATATATATATATATATATATATATATATATATATATATATATATGTGTGTGTGTGTGTGTGTGTGTATGTGGATGTCACATATTTTTATATATAAAAATATATGTGTGTGTATATGTGTATATATGTATATGTGTGTGTGTGTGTGTGTGTGTGTGTGTGTGTGTGTGTGTATATAATATATGAATATATATATATATATTATACACATTCCACCATTTACTTGTTTATTACTTGCAAAATGTTAATCTTGACACCTGCAGAGCTCCAAACTACACAGAGCTGGATTGTCAAAGCCCTGAGAAGGATGCAAGGATTGTGCATCAAATATGTCTGATGCAACTGGCACCTTTCGTCAAGGGATGCACCCAGTGCTATTTTGCAAAGCATCTGGCAGCAGCCCTCCCCACTGGTGCTGCTAGCTACCTGCACCAGTCGGCAGTCATGTAGTGGAGCAGCATTCCCCCATAGCTGAAGGAGAGCAGTCCATGGGTATTTGATCCCTCTCCCCAGCCAGCCTCTGACAGTCTGCACACGGTTCTGAATGGGGGTTACTGGTGTAGTGCGGCAGCACTACTCTGTGCTGGTGGGCTGGCTGATTGCACCTGCATCCATTAGTAAAATGTATAAACTCGGGTATGTACAGCAGTGGCTGATACCTGACAGGAAGGCAAAACTTGGTCCACAGCTGAAAATGCTATCAACCAAAGTGACCAGGAAATCGCATCATGACAGGAAAGGGTGTAGCATTGATAACTCCTGCAAAACCATTTCCAGTGAGTATGAACTGGGGTCAGCCATGTAGGAAGTACTAGGGGATACATGATGGTAAGGGGCTTGATATGAGTAACATCACAACAAGTGGCAAGTTGGCTCAGGGAATATCATGAGTGGCTCCGCTGTGAATGATTGTTCCTGGAGCTGACTTGCCACAAGTTGTGATAGTACTCATTTCAAGCTGCTTAACATCATGTATCTGTTTTATGCAATAGGGGCTTTTTTCTTTTGGTATGGTTTGTTTTTTAAAGTATGTATGTGGTACCTGTGGTTTCTTTTTTTTTTTGTTGGCGTTGTTCCGCGGCGTTTGGCTCTTCAGACGTGTGATGACTATTCAGACGTGTGACGCAGAGCGAGTACTGATTTTCCGCTAACATGTACACAGTGTATATATCTGGTGGCTTTTCTCACTCTGTACACATCAGCATGTCTATCAGTATGTGGTGAGAATACAACTATTTACTTGGGGGCATATCACTTCACCTCTGTCATATAAAGGAGGGTACTGTGCACCCCACAGCCATGCTAAGAGTGGGAGTTGATATCCTGCCCAGCTTTTATCAACCACATTGGTAATAACTACTTTTGTTACGATTTTGTTTGCACTGCAACATATCACCAATATTTGATTTGTTTTGGTATGCCACCGTTGCACTGTATCTAATTGTGCTTTGTCTAGTCCTCAGTGTTGTGCACTTTTGATCTGCTGCTTTCATGGGACCCCTATTACGATGATGCTGCATAAGGTTAATACAGAAAAAACAGTTTTAAATAAAATCTTGAAAGGGATGAAACAATTTATACTGCTTGGCACACATGCAGTGCAAACATTCTGAACCCTACCTATGAATGGTGGGATGTGGACAGAGAATCTTAGTTTTCAGTCCTATGTTCTATTTATTAGACCACATTGCCTAGCCCAGAGCTTTATTAAAGGTGCATTGAGGATGACGAGAAAGACCACAAATGCTGCTGTATCTTGTCTTGTATTACCGAAACATATGAAACCCATGGTTCGTTTTATTGTCGAGGCAATTGTGTTTCATGCAAGTAGGGGTTAAAAAGTTAACTTTACTTACTGTAGTGGATGGTTCTGGTATTTGAACAGGATCTAGTGTTTAAACAATGCATGAATGAACTTTTGTCTGCTCTCTGGATTTTCACAAGGCTTCATATCCAGCTGAGGTGGAAATTGATTGCTCAGCCATTTTCTGTCCTTGAAAGACGGATTTGATGATGAAACATTCTCAGTGCTTTTAATCAAAATAAACAACTGCCTTCTCTCATTGCTTCCCTAAACTCTGGAGCAACGCCTGCCCTGTCTGTCCGAACTGCTCTCACCCCTGTTCCTCTTCTCCCCCTGCCCAATTGCCCCTAACTTGTTAATCCCTATTGTAGCACTTGCTGTTTGACTTTTGCCTCATCATTATTGTCCTCTGTACTTGCCGTATTGGAACATGACTACCTGTACTTGACTATTCTGTACTCTGCCACTAGAATGCTCATATCCTAACTATGCATTTGATCTTGTAAACATGTAATTCTGCATTGTTGTATAATTTTGCATTATTGTCTGTACCCTCTTCCCATTTCCCCCACGATGCATCTAAAAACTAACAATTGCTGCTCAGTATGCCTTTCATGGTAAAACTTTTAAATAAATAAACTGACCCATAAGTTCTTAGTTGTAGAACAACTCTGTTTTAAATGTGGTCCAGTTTGTATTAAAAACTTCCTGAAGTATATTCCAAATTGCTAGTCTATCTCTCTTCTCTCTCCCCCAAGTTTGTTTATGCTCTTGGCAGTAGGGTCCTCCACCTGATGCCTGAAGCTAGTGTTGCTGACCAGGTCTGTGTCGGGTGGGGGCACGATGGACTGGCCTCACTAATGCCTTCCGTTTTCTTCCATTCTTCTCTGTTCCTATCCCAGCTGCAGCTCACATGGGGAAGTGCATGCATCCCAAGACCGTGACGACCCCCCCCCTTCACTCCATGACTGTCATCTTTCTCTCAACAACTCCTGCACTACCACCATGCCGCTGGCTGATAGCGGCCATGTGCTGACTGATCTGGGAGAGGAGAGCTGCAGAGCTGCCACTCAAGCCTCTCCCAGCCTTCTCCCACCAGCCAACCCTTGGCAATCCTTGCTCGTTCCTAAACACGGGTTGTCGGTATGGCAGGAGGTTGGGTACATAGTGCCTTAGCCCTCCACGTCACTTGGCTGGCCTCATTGGCAATCTTTTGAGGGTCACATTAGCAACAAATTGATATGAAATATACATGCTGATACACCATATGTCCATATTTACCCAGTTACTTTACCCGGATATAGTATCGGGACTATCCAGGTTGCATAAAAAATATAAATATAGGGAGTGACCCAAACATTCAATGACTAGAGATCTGCTTACCTTGCTGGCAATCCAGGTTTGTATCCAGAGACTGAAATGTTGAACATGTCAGCAGGAGGAGGACTGGGTAGCCCACATTGAGGCTGGATGGATAGGTTCCTCCTTTGCTGTCTCCTGGTGCTCCAGCAAGCATGATACAGGCAAGAGCAGCAGTTGTCTAGAGATGCGGTTAGGGAGCAAAGAGAATGAGAGAAGGCAGAGAAAGAGTGGGGACAAGGAGGAAGATTTGGCACAGATGATTGGGGAACAGGAGAAGAGAGGGAAAATTGGGGAAGCAAAGATGGAGATAAGGAGGCACAGAAAAATAAGGGAGAAGCAAAGAAGATGAAAGTGCAGAAGAGTTGTGAATCAAAAGAAGAAAGGAGACGCAAACTAATTGGGAAGCAGAGATGAAGAGGGCACAAAAGAATTGGGAGCTGGGGTGATGAGGAAGACCTATGGAGGCAGAGATGAACTGGGGAAAAGCAAGAGGAAGAGCGAATGAGGCACAGAATAATTTGGGACATGGGCGACCACAGGTGGCAGTGCAGTCTTGAGAACCTGCAATGTGCAGTAGGTGTGGAGAGTGCATGCATAGTTTCATCCAATATGGCGGCACCTGATGAATGCAAGGCATGCTGTCAGTGGATAGAATACATGAAGGGGAAAAATTCAGTTGGGCAGAGGACTCTTGTCCCTTCTCCCCCCCCCCTTTGTCCCTTTGGACTTCTACTTCTGGACCCCTAGGATGGCTCCATGAGGACCTCTACCATGGGATGCTGGATGTTGTAGGGGATATACTGTAGCTTGGCACTTACTTTGTACTCCTTATCACAGGGATGTTATGGAACCACTGGGGGGAGAGGGCACAATCACTATTGTCCAAAACAAGCCACAGAACTATAACTATGGAAGCCTCAATAGTACAGTTCAGAGTATAAGCTGAAAAATTAGAATTTGTAGCGTTTTTGTGTGTGTGTGTGTGTGTGTGTGTGTGTTTTTTTTTTGCAAATCATAGTGACATCCCCAAAGATTTGAGTTTGGCAATTTTGGAGGACATAAAAAATGAATTTTATAGCAAAATGTGAATTGGCGACAGGCAGCTTAAACATTGACTGCTTAAAAAAGCAAAGCTAAAACCGTGTTGAGACCCAGCAGATAGAAAAACTACTTTAGCAAAAATTAACTGAAAGTTTTATTTTTTATATATGAACTTCTTTATTTTAATAAAAAAAAAAAAAAAAAAATCTTTTAAATGGAAGAAAAATGTATAACAAAATGAGACCCTCGGGTGGGTGGGGGAGATTGTACAGTGATAAATGCACTACTAGGGGCTAAAGGCACTAGTTTGGGCCTTGTGCCTAGGTACACCCTTGGGCTTGTGCTTACAGTACAGTGCACACCCCTTCATGTCTTATTGCTTACATATTTGCACCGTGGGCTGCTTTGACCATCTTTTTGCAGTGTAAACAAACAGTCTGCTGTTGGACACATGTGGATGGAAACCACAGTAATTGTAGTAAACTAGCTATGGTTTCAGAAAACAGCGGATTCAGGTATATCACCTGCATTGAGCATTTCAAAAGCCCTAATTCTACAGATAGGCCACAAAAACCAGGACTATTTTCTGAAGAAAAGTGAAGTGACCTTATAGAAGTAGCCAAAATCATAAAGGGGGGAGAGAATAGACGCCAATAACTTATGCTGCTATATAATCAAATTGTATAGCATTTTTGCAACTGGATCCCAAAATACTTAAAGGGACACGTAACACTTTTGGGTGTGTGTGTTCTAATTGAAGGAGAAAAGTTGTGATTGCTTTCTTTCTGTAGAATTTGCTGATGTACAGAACTGGTCGCCTTTTTAGGGCTGCATGGATGGAGCCTGCAGTCCTTTAACAGAGTGAGGACTCTGCATTTCTTCCTTAATTAAAAAAAAAAAACCTGTTCGCTCCGCCCATCACAATCCTACCCCTCTGTGGTGCCCATGCTCTTTTAGTGCAGCTCCTCCCCACCAAGCTCTCGAAACCCTCCCACTACCGCCCACTGTGCATGTATCACCCCAACCCCTCTGTTCCTGTCCCCTTTATTCTGAGCATTGCACTCAACCAGCTGTAGCCACACCTTATTTTACCACCCCACCCCTCTGTTCCCATCCTAGAAGCCTCAGGACTTGACCACCAGGACTCTGCTTGTCAGAAAATTGGGTGCAGGGTCTCTTTGAAGCCAACTGCAAGTTATATACAGTCAGGCTATGCTACTGTAAGAGCCTGGCTGGCACTGGGACCCTGCGGCAACCTCTGTCTCCACTCGCACTGCCCCTCTCCCGCCTGGCTCATGCTGCCTGACCCGTGCTGCTCATCTCCCTTTCATTGTGCCAAGATGCTACCCATCTGCACTTCCCTACCTCTGGTGCTGCCATTGGCATTCACACTGCTACTGGGTCCCTGCTCTGTGACATCGGGCTCCTTGGCTACTGAGCTGCTGCTGTTACGTTGCCCACCCTGCACTGCCAAGTGCCTGGCTAGCTGCCCCCCCCCCCGTGTCCTGTCTCCTGCACAGAAACAGTACGTGAGCCAAGCTGTGGCTGCTACTGGGGTGTGCATGTGGTGCGATGGAGTTGTGTGGAGTGTACAGCACGCCTACCCAGCTGCGGGCACTGACTTGCCACTGTGGGCACTCATCCAGGGCCGGGACATATGCAAGAGGTGAAGAGATGCGATGCTGGAGACAGTGGTGCCTGGAGCCCATTGCAGGTAACCTGGGGGATGGCTTCACTGGCTTCTGGTACAATAATCACTGAACTAATGTCACAAACCTACTTCTGAGTCTTTGCTGGGCTTAGACCCTTCATATTCTTCAGATTTACTGGTTTCCTATAATCCCCTGCATAACTGACATTCTTCAGACTCCTTCTAGTTGACAGTCCCTCACTTAAATTTACTGTCCACTGCTGCCAGATGTGTTAGTTATTGTGCTCCAGAATGCTTTGGCATAACCTCACTGACCAGAAAATTGACTGTCTCCATCCTGAAGTGCAGAAATGTTGAACTGGTGACAGGGGTGTAATTTTAGTGCCAAGGTTCGGGGGGGGGGGGGACAACCTCCCTCTCAACCAGTTTCTGATCATGGGTACTGTGCTACATACCAAAATGTAAAAATATATATGAGTAAACTATGTTTATTTGGCACAAACTAGCTCATGCTGGCATAAGATATAGGGCTATGAAGCCCAATATCTTCTGCCAAAAACTTATTTTAAACAGAAATACCACTTACCCTTGCCTTCTTGAAGACTACTAGCAGTTTGGGGGCTATTCTGCTGATTGCTGAGTGTGCTGGTCACAATCTACTGGACTGGCAAGTAAGTAAGTAAGTGCAACTTTTTTTTTTTAAGCCCTTTCAAAACCAACTAATCAACATCTAAGGATCTTATGTGCCGATGGGTGCCAAAGGGTCCCTCCTACAAGTTGTTGACTCTGTCAAGTACCTGGGGGTGATGCTGGACCTCACTCTGCATATTCTCAGTGCTTGCAAGGCCTCTACCTGTAAGTTGGGCCTAGCGTACAGGGCTAAAAGCTGTCTCACCCCGGCGGCACGTCTCACCCTAGCCAGAGGGGTCCTCTTACCCATGCTCTGCTATGGACTTGTCTCCTTTGCCCATTTAACAATAAATGATCTCTCCAAATGGGATATGGCATACAGTAGTGTCACTTTGCACACTCAGCTCCCCGCCTCACCCCCAGCTGTGTGCTCTATTCCCGCCTCGACTGGCTCCCACCGGAAAAGCACCGCACCTTCTTCCTAGGCAATTTCATTGACATTGTTGCCAGAACTGCTACACCTTCGGCCCTCGCTGCATCCCTCATTCCCGCTACCCCCTCCTACCAACTAAGGTCCAGCGACTCCCATGTCCTTCTGGTTCCAAAAACACTCACTCAAATGAGTGACCGGCCTTCGCTGCACATGCCCCTAGATGGTGGAACCCCTTTCCAGTGAGCACTCGCTCCTCCACCTCCCATTCCTGCTTTAAAGCCTCCCTTTGGGGCTTCCTTAAATCAGCATCTACCTACCTCTGCACTTAACGTACGCCTGCCAACATGCCACTCTGTTTCTGACTGCTCAAGGTGGTGGGTCTCTTCACCTTCTCAGCTAGTGAAGCATGCTGCTAACTAAAGAACTGATTGTGACTGGTCCACCGTGGCTCTATTCTTCATCAATTACTGAATATGCTATTGTTCTATCCCCCAGCTTATCATTAGCCTCTCCTATCCCCCTTGTAACTGCTTGATGTGTTCTGCTACCCCTATCATGTAGGGTGTTGTTGCTTGATTTATACTGCCTACCTCCTTTGTACCATGATATTATCTTCCTCCCACTTGCTATGTAAATCCCCCGATGTTACTGCATTGACCTTGCACTGAATGTTGCTCTTGCTTATATCTGCTCCTGTTGTTGCCCGTTGTGCCTGAATGTATCTCTGTAATCTCCCGGGTCACACCTGAAAATAGGCACTTGGTTGTCTAGTGTGCTTACCTGGTTAACAAAAGCAAATGCATTTTAAATAAAATAAATATACACAATTAAAATCCTTAAGGAAAAGCATTTAAAAACAAATGGGTCTTAAGCTCCACTTTAAAAGGTGAGATAGTCAGGCATTCTCTTACCTGATGAGGTGGAGAATTCCACAGGGTTGGGGTGGCATAGGAAAACGCACGCTCTCCAGATGTCTTTTTAAGCGAGCCCTGGGAATCTCTAGCAAGCCCTCATTGGTGGATCGGAGTGAGCGGGAGGGACAGTAAGGAGTAAGAAGATCTTGTAGATACTCGGGTCCCTGTCCATGTAGGGCTTTGTAGGTCAGTAACCCAACCTTAATGGTGATCCACCACTTAACAGGCAGCCAGTGCAGTTCGCGGAGGACAGGCGTAATATGGCTAGTCCTAGAAGTACCTGTCAAAAGCCTGGCTGCCGCATTCTGCACTAGCTGCAAGCAGCAGATATCAACCCCTGGAAGACCTAGGTAAAGGGCATTGCAGTAATCAAGGTGAGTGGTTATGAAGGTGTGGACCAGTGTAGGAAGGTCATCCTGAGGAACCAGGTGTTTCACCCTGGTGATATTCCTAAGATGGTAAAATGATGATTTGACAACGGCTGACACATGCAATTTTAGGGTCAGACAATCATCAACAATAATGCCCAGGTTACGCACCTGGTCTGAGGTCAAGAGCTGGACACCATCAAGCCATAAGCCTGATGGAAGCCCAGTCCTATGACCCACCTCAGGGTGACCAAGGCCCACAACCAACACCTCTTTTTTTTTTTTTTTTTTTTATCCGGGTTAAACCTCAGCCAGCTAGTGCTTATCCAGTCTTTGTTCTTGGCTAGACAGCTGTTAAGCATGGAGATCGCATCATCCTGACTGGGAATAAAAGACAGATACAGTTGGGTATCATCTGCATAGCAGTGAAAACCCAAACTGTATTGCCTAATGGCAGCATATAGACTGCGAACAGCATGGTGCCAAAATAGAGCCCTGTGGCACCCCACAGGACAGGGGGATGGCATCAGAGGAATAAATTCTGGTGATAACCCTATGTGTCCTGCCTGTGAGGAAAGATCGAAACCAGTGTAGAACTGTACCAGACAGTCCACAAAGAAGCCGCAGGCACTCCAAAAGTACACCATGGTCCACAGTATCAAATGCTGCAAAGAGATCAAGAAGGTCTAAGATAGTACGAGCCTTTCGATCTCTCGCAATTAGGAGGTCATTTAAAACTCGGACTAGTGTGGTCTTCGGTGCTATGTCTTTTCCTAAACCCAGACTGGAGAACATCATAGACACTGTGAGTTGTCCGATGTTCATCCAGCTGCAACGCAACCACCTTCTCAATAACCTTTCTCACAAAGGGTAGGTTAGAGATGGGCCTGTAGTTAGCTAGACAGTCTGGATCTAAGGAGGGTTTCTTAAGGAGTGGTCGAATGACTGCCTCCTTTAGGGGATCAGGAAAGACCCCCTGCTCCAAAGATTTCCAGACTGTTTCAGCAATGATCAGGCAGATGACATCTACACAATCTAGTAATAGTGGTGTAGGGCCTGGATCTAAACTACAGCTGGTTGTCCAGACTGTACGACCAATCTTCACTATGTCCATGAATTCCGGCCTGCTAAAGTCAGACCAAGAAATCTGGGTGCTCACCACCTCTCGCCGAGCTCCGCAATCCCTTTCAGAGAGGGAGATGGTCAGATACCCGCCCTAATGCTGACAACCTTATCTGTGAAGAATCGAGCAAGCTCATCACACTTCATTTGTGAAAAATCTGTTCCAGACTGAAGACGGACTGGATTGCACAGTCTATCTACAGTATGGAAGAGTTGAGCTGGTTGATTCAGTACAACAGCAGTCTCCCTGGACAGGAATTCTGCCTTCTTACGGGTGATTACACGCTCTATCAGTCAGCAATCCTCCGTCAATTTAAGCCTGTCAGTATCCAGAGCAGATTTCCTATAAGCTCTCTAACCTTTGCCCCACTCTTTTCAGCTCCTTCAAGAAACCATCAAACCAAGGGGTCCTTGGGTGCAAAGCGAGCGGGCAAACACGAAAAGGAGCGATTGAATCCAGGGCATCACCCACTGCCTTATAGGCAAGTACAAGATCCTCTGGACTCATGCATTCACTTGATAATCCCGACCATGTCCAGCACTGCCGATAGGCTCTCTGGGGTAATCTTCCCTCAAAGGGTGGTACTGAACCATCTCTGTAGGGGCAGGCCTACTTGGGGGTGCCCCAAGGCTGAACCTTACGGTGTGATGGTCTGACCAACTGTTTGGTTCCACCCCCAATCCAGTGGTCTCCATCCCCAGAAGAAACACCAGATCCAACAAGTGACCCCTTATATGGGTAGCAGAGGTAACTGGCTGTGTAAGGCCCAACATAGTCATAAGTTGGAGAAGATTATTACCAACATGCAAGAGTTCATCGTTAATCCAGGCATTGAAGTTGCCCAGAATTGACCATCTGGGTGACTCCAAAGCCACGTCGACAATGAAGTCCGCAAACTCCTTCAGGAATTCTCCCCCATCCCCAGGTGGACGGTAGATAAGGAGAATCCAGAACCTTACACCTGCTCCCAGAATACACTCGAAAGATCGAGTGTATACCACTGACACATCCACAAGGCCCAGCTCTGTTCTAAAAAAGATGGCTATACCCCCGCCCTATGATCCAGCCTCTGATGATGTATCACCAAGAACCCAACTGGAGCAGCAGATGCCAAGACGGGCCCACATTTTCATCCAGCCAGGTCTCTGTGATGCATACCAGATCGGATGTTGCAATGAATCGCAATAATAGTCGTCTTGTTCCTAATTGATCTGGCATTACACAACACCGCCCAGGTTGGGTGAGATTCCAAGGAAGATCCCAGAATCTGCCCACAATTTGTGGAGCCCTTGGGTATGGGAAACAAGCAGGGAGCACCCCTCTCCTGACCCCATTTCACCCCAGGGTGTCTCATAGTCTTCATTACCTCTATCCGTCCACCCTTCTCCATTCTCCCACTGTGCCCGGTCCACGTACCCCTCCACTGTCTCCTCACTATACCCAAAGCTCGGCAATCCTTAAAAACTTTGGGTTCCAGTGTGGGACAGTCAAAGGGGTGTAGACCAGGGAGCACAGTGGAAGAATAATGCCTGACCATCTTAGCACCCTCCCAACACATCTTTACCAAAGTAAGTTTAATAAACGAACCCAAAATCCAAAAATACTACACAACAATTATCACCACAATGTGTACACTTACCTCCAGAGAGATGTAATTCACACAGCCCCACAAAGATCCAGTCACTCACTCATTCACCCCAATCATCATTCAATCTATAAATACACAAATAACACCAATAAAACAATACAACTCAAAATAACTAATAAATAAAATCATATTTAAATCCTGGGGAGAATTCAATCCATTTCTTATTTACAGTACAATATCTACAATTCAGCACAACGCAGAATAAGTCTGGCTTTGAGTTTTATGGAGGACCAAGGAACTCTCACTTTCTTTAGCCAAACCAAAATCTTATTCCAGGGGTCTGCTTTCACCAAGAGTAAAAGGAATAGAGTGAAGAAATTTGTAAATCCAAAACAGGAGTCTGAGTTGTTCATAAATACAGTAATTCCAAGACCAGAGACAAGGATAGTTCAAATTAGCATAAGGGGAAATGGCCACCCCCTAAAGGAGACCACTGCCACCAGCTGGGTCCGAAGCACCGACCCCCAGTACAGTATCCACCCACCAGTGAGCCCCCTCGGTGAGCCTAGGAGACACCAGCCACTGCACCCGCTTCAACGGGCCAGGCTGAGGGTAGAAGATAAAGAACAACTGGCCCAGTGACGTCTAGATGCAACAGTAATCTGGCCTTTGAAAACTGCAGAAGGCTTCTTTTCCCAGGTTCTCCTGAACCTGACTGGCGCCAAGTCAGATGGCCAATGCTATGTGGCCCTGCCAGTTGGAGCTTTGTACTGCCCTCTGTGGAAACTGCAATTCTAATTTCCTCCCACATCCTACAAACCTTCTGCTTCTGGGGTGTGTGTGTGTGTGTGTGTGTGTGTGTGTGTGTGTGTGTGTGTGTGTGTTGTTTGTTTTTTTTATTTCATTTGAAACTGCAAGCACTGTGCTATCTGCTATGCCCTGGCTCCCACCAACCTTCATTCATAACTCAATCATGAACAGCCCCCCCACCCACTGCACTGCAACATCACCAGCAGTCACAGACAGTCACCAGTCCCCAACTCCAGTTCCCCACCACTCCATCATTCAAAATAAGTAAACCACCCCACCACCGCATTGCAGTACCACAAGCGGTCGCAGACAGACCAGTCATTAGTCCTCCTGACTCCCATTCCCGTTTCAGTTCACCCCATCATAACTCAACCACCCCTGACCCCCCACCCACTGCAGCACCACCAGCAGTCACAGACCGTTCCCAGTTCACTCCCAGTTCCCCCAATCATTCATAAATAACTCAACCATGCCTCAAGCACCGCACTGCAGCACCGCCACACCAGCAGTTAGACCAATGAGTCATCAGTCCTCCGTGTCCTGCCTCCCAGTCCTCACTTCTCCCTCCCAATCATTCAAAATAAGTAAAGCCCCCCCCCACCCACTGCACTGTCACTGCAGCACCACCCAGCAGATAGTAACCACAAGGCCTTTGAAGAAGGACAAATGGGCCAAAACATGTTGGGCATTATAACTGCTTTTGGCGTGCCATCCATCACTCTCGTACGGTTGTGTGTGTGTGTGTGTGTGCTAGAAACATTTTGTGGTTCCTTGTTTATGTAGTATCTAAAGCTAAGCACCACAACCTTACATACTCGTTCATCACACATCTCGCACTCCCCATCCATTGATAAAGGGAGTTAGGACTTCCGAAATGCATTTGGGGACTTGCACATTGATAATTTTGCACATGGCAAGGTAATAAAATACAGCACTTTTTTTAAAGAAAAAAGCTGGTTAGACCTCCTTTATTTCGGTGGTGAGTGTAAGATTTGTGTGATGGACTATCTGATTTTGTCTCTGCACCACCAGTCCCAGTGCAGCTTCTACTCTTCTATTTCAGAACCTTATATACTCTTGTCAGCCAAATCACAGTCCTCCTGCCTCCCGGTTCACACCAGTCCCCCGACCCCCATCATTCATAACTAATAACTCAACCACCCCAAACCCACTGCCCTGCAGCAGCACCACACTAGCAGTCAGACCAGTGAGTCATCAGACCTTCTGCCTCCAAGTTCATAACCCCCCCGGCTGCCCCATCATTCAAAATAATAAATAAGTCAACGACCCTAACCCTCTGCTCTGCTCTGCAGCAACATTAGTAGTCACATCACAGACCAGACCAGTCTGTTCTTCCCAGTCCCCTCATCCCCTGGCTGCCTGAGCCTCCCTCTCAGTCATAGAATCAGTCCCCTCCAAGTTTAGCTTGCAGCAGCAGATGTATGGGGGGAGAAGGAGGAGGGGGAGGGTATATACATTAAACAAGCATTTGTCAATGCCGAATGTTTGCTTGCTGGCATTGGTAGTGTAGGAGTTACAGAGATGCTTAATAAGAATGGCAGTGAAGTATTGAACTGAAGCAAACCTCACCACCACCCTGCAGAGATGAGCGTTGGGGTGTGCCTTTGGATCGTCTGGCATAATGGCCAAGCCATTTCACCACACCCTACCCTGCAGACACTGACAAGTATCACGGTGTGCCTGGGTCTTTGGGCCTTGTGCTCACCCCATTCCATAAAAATACAGTGAGATGGGCGCAGTATAGGAGAATGGGATGAACTTTGGGGCCAAAGAGTCCAAGGCACACCTCGATGTCTGTCAGTGGCTGCAGGGTGTGGGTGGAATGGCATGAGCATTACAGGCGACAATCCCAAGTAACATCCCTGATGCCTGTCAGTCTCTACAGGGTGGGGCGTTATGGTTGAAACCTAATGCCCCATGCGCGTTGGTATTTCACTCCACATTTTCAACGTGTGTGTGTGTGTTGTGAATTTTTTTTTTTTTTTTTTTTTTGGGTCCCCCCACCTCATGAACAGTGGCAATATCAGTTTTAGCCGAAAGCTTATTTTGCACAGCGACTATGCCATTTGGCACCACAGGTGCAAAAACATATTTTGAACAGGTTGTGAAAAATGACAGCTGTACTGTTCATGGGGAGGTGTGTTAAACAAAAAAAGTCAATGTTGAAAATCTGGAGGGGAAAATATAAAAAAAAAAAAAAAGTCACAAGCATGCATAGGAACTGTGTAACGCACACCTGTAATGTAATTAGTTTGGGAATTTTTTACAGCAGATTCTCAACACAGGCATTTTGACACCTCTGCTCATGGACAGTGTCACTGTTCTTTTCTTAATCTGTCCCGAACACTGATGTTCCACAGCGACCACGCATTTCTGCGCCAGAAGTGCAAAAACACATTTCAGGCAGGGTGTGAAAAATGACAGCTATACTGTTCATAAGGAGGTGTGGAAAAGTGCCACTGTTGAAAATCTGGACTGAAAATAGTATAAATTTGTGAACTTCAAAGGGTGTGTGGAAACTGCGCAATGCACACTCGTAATTATAGGAATTTTTTCACCAAATTTTCAACATAATCCTTTTAAGACCTCTGCTCTTGAACAGTGTCACTGTGATTTTCTTAATTTGTCCCAAACATTGATTTTGCACACTGACTGTGCCATTGTGTGCTACATGTGCGGAAATGCATTTTGGGTGAGATGTGAAAAATGGCAGCTACACTGCTCATAAGAGGTGTGGTAAAATAAGCAGTGTTGCAAATCTGGAGTGAAAATATTAAAAATTCGCAAACTTGTGAGTGTGCGTCGGAACCAAGCAACGCACGCTTGTAAAACAGTCATTTTTAGGACTTTTTTCACCAAATTTGCAGCATGGGCATTTTGAGAGCCCACCTTATGAACACTGGCACTGTCGTTCCGTTAATCTGTCCCAAAAGGTGATTCCACGCAGTGAACGCAAAATTGCCTTTCGGGGCCGAGTAACACTGTGATAGTGATGGTATTCATGAGGAGGGGTCCCAAAACCCCTATGTTGAAAATTTGGGCAAAATTCAAAAGTGCCTGAGATATGCATCAAAGTTGAGAGAACCCTATTAATTCCATTATACAGCTTACCAGCATTTCCTCAGTTTGTGGTCTGCTTTGAAGAGTGCAGGCGTGTTCCTAGTCCACGAAGATCATCGTGCCAGACTCTGGAGGTAAGTATGGGGTGAGGGGTGTGTGTGGGGAGGCAGGGTGCGCAGAGGGAGGGTGGGGGCAAGGAGATCACGAGGGACTCTCTAACAGCATGATGACACGGGATGTTAGCCATGTTGGGGTGGGCTCCCAGCGTGGCAGCTGGAAGGCTGTTTTGGGGGGGCGTGGAGCCGATGGGGGATTGGGCACCCCTGTCAGTCATAACAATTTTTGCCATGCTGGGGTGGGCTCCCAATGTGGCAGCTGGAAGGCTGTTGGGGGGAATTGGGCACCTTCCGTCTGGCCATAACAGTCTTTGGCACTGGGTGAGCTTCCAGTGTGGCACCTGGAAGGCTGGGGGACGGGGGAAAGGGCACGCTTCAGATCATCCGAAATGCAGTGCCATACAGTTGACAGGGAAGCATGTTTCAGTTATCTGATCGTGCACACGGTAGCTCTCTCCCTTTCAACTGTACGGCACTACATTTTGAATGATAACACTATTTCTTGCACATGCGTGCAAGCAAACATAAAAATTACCTGCTTCTTCGACAGATGCAGCAATCACAGTGCCAGTAACGTGCACTCCAGCAGTAGCAGGCGTTTCCAGTTTTTCTTAATCAGTCTGCAGTGTTTCCTCTCCAGACTCGCATACATGCAGACGGATGCGCACCGCACATGCCCCAGAAGCCTGAAACTAAACTGTCTCCTCTCCAGTCCCAAGTCCGACTACTGCCGATCACTGCTAGCTAGGCTCCTAGAGCAGCAGAAAATTCAGAGAGTGGATAAGTAGTCTGAGGTAGCACCACACCACCAGCACAATGGTGAGACTAGTTACTCTGTCCTGGCAGTCAGAGATTTGGGATTTTTGTTTTGCAGCTTGACAGGACAACACTCTGTCTGCTCGTCTCTCCTCACAATAATGCACCACGCCACAGCAGTCAGTCCCGAATGCTCTTCCTTGGACCTCACGATTGGTTAGGACTGCTGGTTTCTTTTTACTGGGCAGGCGGGTCGTAAGTTACTTCTAGGTCGGCACAAGATGCATTCTGTAATTGTTTGAGAAATATTCAGAAAGACCTTTGAGTCAGAGACTCATTTACAAGGGTTCCGCGTCATCCTCAGGTACAATACAAACGGGCACAGTACAGGCAGTTGAAATAAAAAAAAAAACTTAGGCGGTATTACTGGATCAGTAGATAACTAGGAATTACATTACAGTTCAGGACATGAGATACAGATTAGATCAGAAAAGTAGAAGGGTCCCAGTCAAGCCCACGAAAATAGGTGCAGAAAGGTCTATACCTGGCTGTTTGTCAAATAGCAGGTTTGGAAGAGTTAGCACCAGGAGCAGGGATAATTGTAGGTGTGGTCAGGTACAGTCACATACATTAGTGGTTTGGAGGAATTCCCTCAGTCTAGTTTTGAAAGGGCCTATCCTTGTTTCATTAGTTATTTGGATAGGGAGGGACTTAGTCAAAGCAGGGCTTGGTAGCTGAAAGTCCTTTGAAGTTGGGAAGTATGTGGATGTGGAACCCATAGCATCTGCCTGTTTGAGTTTCTCATGGATCTGGTTGGCTCAGCTGGGCAGATAATAGAGGGGGGAGAGAGAGAGAGAGGGGCAAGTCAAGGAGGATCTTCTTGGTTATAAGGCATGAATGATGCAGGATTCTGTTATCGAGATTTAGCCAATTAGAGGAGTTGTAAAGTGTGCAGGTGTGGTGGTGGCAGTCTTTGAGAACAAGGCAGAGACTGGTTAGACCGAGTTGGGGCAGCACAGTATATGGTAATATCATAGTCAAGGAGGGCAAGGATGGAGTAGTTGATGGTGAGCCGTAGGGCTTCGGGTGAGAGCAATGCTTGTGTCTATAAAGCACACCTAAGCTCGAGTTTAGGGCTGAGGCAAGGAGGAGAATGTGTTGCTTATAGTTGAGGGCTGGGTCCAGAGTAATTCCTAAGTATTTAAATTAGATAACTTGCTCAAGGGGGGGTGTGGCTGATTGTGAGAGAGGGTGACAGTGTTGCTTAGAAACATAGAAACATAGAATTTGACGGCAGATAAGGACCGCTTGGCCCACCCAGTCTGCCTATTTCCCTGCCTACTGGATAAGCTGCAGATCCTAGTTAACCAGCAGCCTACTTCTTCCTACCCCCACCCCCTAGAATGGCCTTTATGACTGTCCCATGCATGCTTGAATTCCACCACTGTTTTTGACTCCACCTCCTCCGAAGGCTGTTCCATGCATCCGCAACCCTCTCTGTGAAAAATAGTTCCTTAAATTACCTCTGAGCCGCCCCTGTATCTTCAAATTGTGCCCTTGTTCTTGCACACCACTTTTTTTTTTTTTGGAAAGATGCTACCCTCTTGGACTTTGTTGATTCCCCTTGAGGTACTTGAACGTTTCTATCATGTCCCCCTCTTCCCTCCTTTCCTCGAGGCTATACATATTAAGCTCCTTTAGTCTCTCTTCATATTTCTTCTGGTGCAGACCCTGCACCATTTTAGTTGCCCTCCTCTGGACAGCTTCCATCCTGTCTGTCTTTGCGGAGATTGGGTCTCCAGAACTGCACGCAGTACTCCAGATGGAGTCTCACCAGCTGTCTGTACAGAGGGATAATAACTTCCTGTTTTCTACTGGTGATGCCTCCTATGCATCCCAGCATCCCCCAGCCCTCCTTGCTGCCTCTCACATTGCTTGCCCACCTTTAGGTCATCTGATATGACTACCCCAGGTCCCTTTCCATTTTGTTGTTGTTAGTATCTCAACCCCATTGTGTACTCTTCCCTGGGTTTTGTTTCCCAGGTGCATTACCTTGCACTTCTTAGCATTGAATCTAAGCTGCCATACATTTGACCATTCCTCTAACCTTGCCAAGTCCCTTCTCATCCTTTCCACCCCACCCTGTGCATCAACTCTGTTGCAGATCTTTGTGTCATCTGCAAAGACGTACTTTTCCTTCCAGTCCCTCTGCAATGTCGCTTATAAAGACATTGAAGAGGACCGGTCCTAATACTGAACCCTGTGGTACCCCACCAGTAACCCCCCTTTCTTCTGAGTGGACTCCATTTACTATTACTCTCTGTGTCCTATTCTCCAGCCAATTCTTTACCCAGGCTGTCATCTTGGGACCCACTCCCAGGTTGGCTAACTTGTATATTAATCTTTTGTGTGGGACTGTGTCAAATGCCTTGCTAAAGTCTAGATAGGCCATGTCCACAGCCCTCCTGATCTACTACTTTGGTCACCCAGTCAAAGAAATCTATCAGATTCATCTGGCATGACCTTCCGCTGTGAATCCATGCTGCCTAGGGTCCTGTGCCCCTCTGGCCTCTAGATACTCGACAATTCTTTCCTTCAGAAGTGATTCCATCATTTTCCCTACCACTGAGGTTAACCTAACAGGTCTGTAGTTTCCTACTTCTGCCTTAATCCCACTTTTGTGAGAGGGAATCACATCTGCCCTCCTCCAGTCCTCGGGTACCACCCCATCCTCCCATGATTTGTTAAAGAGGGTAGTCAGTGGTGTCACTAGTTCTACCCTTTAGTTCTTTTAGAATTCTGGGATGAATCCATCAGGCCCCATTGCTTTGTCCACCTTCAGTTTTAAGAGTTCTTTCAGAACTCTTTCTTCTGTAAATAGGCTGTATCAACTTCTGTATCCAGAGTGTTTCTACTATTTGTTTTAGGTACCCCACTCTTCATTTGTAAATACTGAGCAAAATATTTGTTTAGTATCTCTGCCTTTTCACAGTCTCCTCTGCCCACCCACCTCCCTCCCTCCTCCCCTCCCCTTTATTAAGCCTCACTATCCCTCCCTTGGTCTTCCTTCGCCCCTGACGTACCTATAAAAGATTTTATCCCTTTCTTGACTGAGTTGGCTATCTTTTCCTCAATTTGGGCCTTTGCTGTTCTGACTGCCTTCCCAGCCTCCTTTTGCTTTAACTGATACAGTTCTCTGTCCTGCTCCTTCTGCGATTCCTTGTAGTTCCTGAATGCTTTCTTTTTCTCTTGAACCTTCACTGCCACTTCCTTTGAGAACCATAGTGGTTTCTTACATAGTTTTTGTTTTGTTTATTTGCTTGCGAGGGTTCTGCGGGTGGGAGAAGATCATGACTTCAGTTTTCTTATAGTTGATAGTAAGCTGCTGGGTGGAGAACCATTGTTCTGCTTCGTGGAAGCTATGTTGGCGTGTATGGTGGAGATTATGTGGGTCTGAGTCAGAGGCGAAAAGTACTGCGTCATCCACATAGAGGAGCAGATTACTGGGAGGGAGTTTAGTAATAGGCTGAAAAGTAAGGGGCCAAGAATTGACCTCTGCGGTACACCAGAGTGGACAGGGAGGCAAGGGGACAGGACAGTGCCTACCTTTACCTGTTGTGTTCTATCCGACGGGTAGCTGGTGAACCATTTTAAGGTATCGCTGGAGAAACCACTGGAGGTGAGAGTGTTTAGGAGAAGGGCATGGTTGACGGTGTCAAAGGCTTTAGAGAGATCCACGAAGATGGCACCTGTGAGGTGACTGCGATCCAAGGCGGAGTGGACATGCAAGGTGAAGGCGAGGAGGGCAGTGGTGGTACTGTGACCCTTATGGAAGCCATGTTGTTGGTCGCAGAGGAGTTTGTATTTAGTCAAGTGGTCAGTGATTTGGTCAGCGACTATTCGTTCTAGGGCTTTGGGGGAGAATGGAGATTGGATGGTGGTAGTTAGTGGAGGTGCATTCCCCACTCTTAAAGATAGAAGTGATGTTGGCCAATTTCCACTGTGAGGGAAATTTCCCTTGACAGAGGAGTGATTTTAGGATATGAGTGAGAGGATGAGAACTTCCTGGAGAGTAGGCGGAGAAGCTTCAGGTCCAGTGGGCCACTAAGGTTTGTAGAGTGGCTAAGGGCTTTATTTAGGTAAGGTTGGTATCAGCAGGAGTTGGGGATGTGGAGGCGAAAGAGGGGTGGGGGGAGGGTTTACCTGGGTAGGCAGTGGATCGAAGAAGGTAGGGGGGAGAATATGGTTGAGATTTGTGAAAGAGGAGTTTAGGGCTGAGGCTATGAGGTGGGGATCATTTGCAATGACTCCGTCTTTCTAATTGGTCTGGGGGCTGGTTTGGGAGTTTGCCACACAGTTCCTTGATATTGTTCCAGAATTTCTGACCATCTCCCCAGGTGGAGGTTAAAGATGCTTTGTAATGGTCTGCTTTGGCGGTGCGTAGGGACCACGTGCATTTTGTTACGAGCCTCCCTAAAGCACTGCATTGTCAGCTGGAGGTTTGTTTCATTAGCGATATGCCAGAGGGAATCACACAGTTTCAGTAGGCCCAGGAGGTGATCAGAGAACCACGGGACCTGGTGAGGCTTTGGACAGTTCCTGGTAAGGGGCAAACTTTTCACAGATCCTATTGAAAGTGAGGGTGAATAGGTCCAGCACAAGATCGGGTCTGGGGTGTTGAGGAGGGGTGTCCAGTCCCAGTTTCTAAGGAAGGCCTTGAGTTGGGAGAGTTTCCCAGGGCGCTGAAAGGTAATTTTGGGGATGTTTGGTGCTCTGCAAGATCAAGCGCAGAGGACGGGAGTATCTCGTGGGTTAGGGAGTACTTGGGTGTTGGTAATTCTGTGAGGGCGGTTTGTGAAGACCAGATCCAGGAGGGAGGATGTCCCTGTGCAGGGATTTGTTCTTGTGGCTGAAGTGACAACCTGCTTGAGGTTGAGTGCTGAGGCATCACTGGAGTAAGGGGCCGCTTTCATGGACAACCGGTTTATGTTGAGGTAGCCCATGACTATTTTTTTCATATTGAGGTGGAAGAGACGCGATATAGCTCAAGACAGTCTGGAAGGAGAGTTTGTGTTCGTTTGGTGGAAGATAGACAATGGTTAGTAGGAGGGGGGGCAGTCGACCTGCCTGGAGCTATTTTTAGCGTTGGGGTCTGCACTCTCGATGCTATTGGAGGGGTAGAGAGCAGTTGGCCTGATAGCGAGTCTTTAAGGTATACAGCTCAGCTACCACCTCGTTTACCCACCTTATCAGATTGATAGAGGATGTAACCAGGGAGGCTAACCGCAGAGTCAGATACTGAGGGGGAGAGCCAGATTTCGCTCAGTCCGATTTATGTCAGGGTGGTGCTGGAGTATCCACCTCTGAAAATGGTCCCATTTATTTTGCAGGCTACAGATGTTTAGCATGGCGATTTGCAACCCACTTGAAGTGGTAATGGTGGGTTGGGGGGCAGTCGACGGGCCAGGGTTGGGATGTACATTACCTGTGAGCAGTAGTAGTAGAACAAGAGTCCTGAGGTGGCAGCTTCTCATTTGAGCATAGAGTTGGTGGCATTAACGCATCGTGAACCCTTTGGTTGGGTGTAGGTAGAAGTTGAGAGCTTCAGGGTTTGGGGGCAGCCAGTAGGAGGAGGAGGTGGGGCCAGAGTTGGGGAGGGGGCGAAGAGCAGCTGGAGGTTTGCTCAGGAGAGCAGGACTGCACATGGTCCAGTGCCCATATTGCTGCCTACTGGTGAGAGGAGGACAGTAGGGGGTGATGAGGTTACGGTAAGGGTGCGAGGGAGTGGGATAGGGAGTGGGGTGTCTGCCAGCCAATTTGACAGCTTTCCGTTCAGGGGTAAACAGGTGGGGGGAGGATATGAAGGAGGGAAATTTTGGTTTATCAGTGGAGGGAGGGATAGTAGCATAGAGATAGAGATGATCATGGATAGTAACATAATTGTGAGGGTGATATTCTATCTATAAGTAGCAAGGAAGTGAGAGGGGAAAGAAATATGGTTAGGGCAGGTTGAGAATGAGATCTAGGAGAAGGTATGTCCTCTGTTGGTGAGAGAAAATAACCTGCAAATGGAAAAGTTGGGTGATTGGTTACAAACTGATGAGAGGAGGAGTTTCCTTAGCTATATAAAAAAGGGCCCACCAGGGGTGGTGGTGGGGAGCAGACTTGTTGCATCAGAGGGGTAATTCAAACTCAAAGCAAGGAGAGCTGGGCAGTGGAGCTTCACAGCAACGCGTCTACGTTGTATCAGCGGCGAGTACTGAGTCGGCGGACAGGGGAGGGTGACATCAACAATCCCTCACGACCTTTGGGGCTGAAAGCTGTGGAACACAAACACAGGAGGTCAGTCCATTTTATAGGAGGCAAGCAGGTAAAGAGGGGGAGGGTTAGGAGAAAGAAAAAAAATACAGCGATAGGGGAGGGCTATTACTGGAGTTGGATTACAAACAGACTTTGGGTTGAAAATTGCTAGCAAAGCTTTAAAGACAAACTAAGGCTTGAAACTTGCTAAACAAACTTGAGAGAGGTTAGCAGTAGGGGAAATTATACTATGGTAAAAAACTATCTCCACATGTGCGATGACAGAAAACTAATACACCAGTCCATTTACTTTGAAAAAGCAGCAGCCTCTTGCATAACTTGAAATTATATAGGGAATAAATTTCTGTTAAGGCAACAAGTAACTAAAGTTACTGGAGTCTTTTTAGGTGTTTCAGGAATAGAGCCCACATTCAAACTCAAAGCGAGGAGAGCTGGGCAGTGGAGCCTCACAGCAATGCGCCTACCTTGCATCGGTGGCGAGTACTGAGTCGGCGGGCAGGAGGGCGACATCAACGATCCTCACAACCTCTGGGGCTGAAAGCTCCTGTCTTCTCCTCCTGTTCCATTCCTACCACTCCGGAGGCATTGACAATGATGCAAATCCAATCTTGAGGCCAGCAGCAGCTTCATGAAAGAAACGAGCAATGCTGCATGCTGGCTACTGTGGTTAGGACTGATTAAATAAAAATGTTTGGGGGGGGGGAGGACAAATGTGATTTAAAAACTGGCGATGGTGAAAGTTGGGGGGAACTTGTGCCCCCCCCCCCCAATAATTACACCCCTGACTGGTGACATGGTGAACGTACTTGTAATGCATCGTTTAAGTCTTTTGTATGGCACTTATAGATAGTTTGTATGATTTCCGCCTTATAAATAATAAATGCAAGGAACTGAATAATGTAGCTGGAGCATTCAGTATAAAAATAGTCAAAAGCCTAAACAGGAATTTGTACTGCCTATTATTGTGACATACAGCAGAGCTTGAGAAACTGGAGGGTTCTCCTCTTCAATATTGTGATGAGGAGTGGGAAATTTATAATGTATCCTACCCAATTCACAAGGGAACCAGAAGCCACTTCAAACTTTAGGTACAGTGCGTACATTGACAGTGGTTTGTATTGTGTCAGTCACAGCACAGTGAATTGATGGCCCGTGATGAGTCATCTCATTATCAGTGGCTCGCTTGGTAGCATTCTAGCCACTGGGCTAGGAAGATTGGATGATCAAGGGTTCTAGTTCTGTGCCAATTGCCACTGCACTGTTTCACTAAGGGAAGGGGTACTGTACTGATGAAGTTGTCATACATTAGCTGAGGCATTAACCTGGGGTCCCTTCTGCCCATCTCTGACACAAGAAGTCAGGAGAGTTATCCCTGGGGTTCTGGCCAACTTCTTCTCTCAACACGTGTGTTGCACGTGTGTGGTGTATTTGTATGCTTAAATGCTACAGTCTCTGTACTAGCACCTGTGTAAAGGGACAAAATTCTGTGTAGCTGTAAAGAATGACTCAAAATAGCAACAGTTCCTCTTAAACAGTGCACCGAGTGGACAGGACTCTACCTACAACTTTGGTGCAAGCATACTACTGGCCGTGCTTGGATCCTGGCCTGTTTGTCTTCATTGACTTTAATGCACTATGACCATTGCAACATGGAATTTGCACATTTGCAAGTTGTTTTGCTTATCATTTGCACTTTAGTTAAAGCAATGCACTGTTAAGAGGAACTCTTGCTATTTTGAGTCATTCTTTGGAGCTGTACAGAATTGTCCCTTTACACAGGTGCCAGTCCCTGAACTGCTTGCTTTCCTGTATGCTTTTTGACTACGGCAGTGTGTTTCCCAGGTTGTGGTCACAGCCCCACTCAAACCTTCAATCTCTGTACTATGTAAGCATTAATCCCGTTGAAGGTGGCATCTAATGGGGGGTTAATGCATGGCAGAAGCTGTTGTGGACAGCGGCCTGCATGCTTACCCCGATTAGATGCCACCTGCAGCGGGGTTAACTGCGCTGTAACACAGACAACTCGATGTTTACCAGTGCAAGTACTGTGCATAGTGATTGGCAACAAAGGCACCGGAGACTAAGCATATTTCGGTAAACTTTGTTACTCTCAGATCCCATTACAGTGTTCTCTTACATACCAATGTGTCTGAAAACCGCTCTCGCTGCAGAAGCAGATTCTTCTGAGCCCTGCATTCTCATGAAGTGTCCGGTGGGTCTGCGCGGTCGATCGCGGTGCAGCCTGCCTCGGAGGTCTACAGTTCCGTGGATCTGAGTTCTGGTGCGCGGCAGAGCGCCTAATTTGCATACCGGCTCAGTCACGTGGTGTACCTGCAGGACTGCGGCGTCGGTTTGCCCGCTCCGTTTCCGTCACGTCCTCCGTCATTGCTGATGTGCGGTGGGCTGTCCCTGGCTGCCAGTAACACCGTAATTGAAAATGACAATGCCGTGTACGGTGAAACTCTGGCAGCTGAACCGGTACCGGATGCTGGTGCTCTCTTGCAGTCCCCAGCTGTGCTTCCTGCCTCACTCTCGTGCTGTGGTTCCGGGCGCTGGATGTGTGCCCTGCTCCTTTACGTCCCGCTGCCTTCCATGCTGCTCTCCCAGGCTCTTTCCTGCAGTGTGCGGTCCCTCCTGCTGGCGTGCGGCGTTCATAAGCGGACCGAGGGTTGTCTGTGCGCCTGCAGTCCCAGCGCTGGCCTCTACGTCTCTCTGCCTAGGTGTGTGCTCTACAGATTTGCCTGCTGCATACCCGCGGCACAGTCTTGCTCCTCGCACCCTCTATCCCCGCCTTGCCTCGCAAGCCCCGGCCGGTCTCAGCGCTATTTGCGACCCAGTGGCTGTCGCGCCCACTACAGGAGCAACACGGCATTATGAGACGATAATTCCGTGTTGCTCTTCTCAGAGGTGCGTTCCCGAGCCCAACACGGCATTATCGGCTCACAATGGCGTGTTGCTCTGGCACCACGTGACGCCATTCCGCCTATCGCGGGGCGCCCTGGCACACCTTTCAATAATGCCATGTTACAACAGTATTTAATTGTGGTGAAAAGTACTTTGGGATATAGAGTTTGTGAAAGGTACCAAGCAAAAACAAACTCTCTTCCAGTTGTAACCTTTCAGCTGGTGGAGTACACTGTATAACATGCTGCTTTAAATCCTAGATTGAGATGGATTCAGTCAGGTTTGCAGCTACCTTATGTTAACTTCAAAAGAAGACAAAGAAGATTTAAAAAAAAAAAAAAAAAAAAAAGTCTTCCCAATTCTCAAAACACTGCACCAAAATGTGGTATAACAAAGGAGTTTACTTAATGTTTTACTATAATCAATGAGTGCAGTGTACTGCATTGGTAAGCTATTCCATTAAATGGGAGAGGGAGAAGGTACTGTGAAGGAATGCACTCTTTCTCAAAGGTCCCAGTGGGTTGCAGAGATGCTACCATTACATTTACTGGACAGCAGAGCCACCCCCAACATGAGAATGTAACCCACACTTTGTAGCGTTTATTGAACTACACAAGATAGCACTCTGGCTTAACCTGATATGGGTGGGCACTTGATTTTTAACGTGGTAAGTGCCTGAACCCTTTGAAATGTCTTCACAGTATTTTTAAAATAGTTGGTATAAGCAAACATTGCATTAACTATTGTGTATACAGTACACAATGATATGTAAATTGGAAGTGGGGACCTGCAGTGCAGAGTCCATGGGCTGGATTCACGAAACATTGCCCGAGCACAAACCAGGTTTGCAATGGGCAAACGGTTTTGCCCAGAGGTGGTATTCACAAAGCCCAGTTTTCATAGGCAAACTGGGTTTGCTCCTGGGCAGTGCAGTTGGGGGGTGCTGTAGTTGCTGGTTGCCAAGCGTTACATGAGCCCTGTGGAGTAGGAAAGGGTTGGTTAGGGGAGCACTGTGCAGTGTGAAGGAATAGTTGACTCCAGAACATTATCAAGATAAGAGGGCATGCAGCGGGATAGAAGACCCTGTAATGTTAAGAATGAAGGATGTAGTGGGATGGGAGACATCCAGTGCAGTGCTGAGATTGGAGGTTTAGGTTAGATAAGAGCCTGGTACAGTGCTGACACTAGGGGGGCTTAAGTAGGATTAAAACCCAGTGTAGTGCTGAGATTGAGGGCCTTAGTAGGATCAGGCAACATCTCCGCAGCAGGCAAGTTTTCTACCATCTCTCTGGTTTTTATCTGGCAGCAGAAAAACATCTCACCATGCTTGAGTGTGTTGCGAGTATGGAGGATGCTAGCAACAGCTCACCCCGCCCCTCCTCCTTGTTTCCTTACCCCTCCCACTATTCTCTCCTTTGGCTTCTGCACCCTCCCTTCCTCCCTATGAACTGCTGTTCCTGAGATGCTGGAGTTTGGTGAGTCATCCTCATCCAGCATCGCAGACATGGCGACACTGGTCCAGCTGCTCACAATGGAAAGAGGTAAACTAATATTATTGCTACGCATCCACTTAATCTCACAAATGGCAGATTTAAAATTATTTTTAAAAGGAGGAAAAAAAAAAGTGACGCAAGCCAAACTGTCATTGCTGGTCCCTGGAGCAGGTAGGTTGCACTTAAAGTCCCAGGGTCGAAGGAAAACCATAAGCAGTGTGTGCCCAGGTATTTGGAAGAGGAGAAGCGCTATTTCTGACAACAGCTGACTTATGGTGTTGTAAACGGAACGCTCCCGGGGATTCTTCCAATTTTTACTGTCAGTGCGAGAGTAAAGAAAGTTTTTAAAAGGTTGCAAAGCCACTTTTTGGTTCTGTATCCCTCTAAGATGTGCCTCAGGTGTGTGGTCTGAGATGTTATGCCCCTGATTTTGCTAAAGAATGGTAATATATCTAAAGTATGTTTTGTGACAGGGATATTTTGATGCCAGTTAACTGGAGGCTTAGCGGACATGCGCTGTTGACGGGCAATCCTATAGATCACCTTAATGCTAAGGAAGATCGGTGATGAAAGAGAACCGAACTTGATTGCTAAGAGGATGTTTGGCATATTCTCAGTAAAAGTTGTGTGTACTGGAGCCAAGTGAGTCTTCCTGTAGTCACCGTGATTGTTTAACTTTGAGTTTCACAATGCCTTTTATCTCTGCTTAGCTGCAGTAAATTAATTCAACTCAGAAGTGGCGAGGGACCATTTCGTTACAGTATTTGGATATCGGTATGAGATGCAGTAGCAAGCTCAGCTAAGGACCCAAACTTTCTAGGCATGTTGGCAGTTGATGTATTTGCTGGTTCTGCCAATAAATTAACAATAGTGTCGTAAGTATCTAGAGCTGATGATACTGGTATCTTCTGATTAGTACAGTAGTAGACTCTCTGTAGTCTCCACTCCAGTGTAGGATACAGACAACTTGGGGATACTATATGCAATATTTTAAGATAACTTTTCTGTAATTTTTTCTGCGTTGTTACTGTCATTGTTTGTGTCTGCTATACCTTTTGTAGAGCAGCTCATATGGATGTCTTTTAATCTGCTATAGCGATCTGCAAGGGAGGAGACTGAATGGATACATAATCGTATGGTTTTATATTTACATTTTATTTCCCAGGTATCCTCAACTAAGATGCAACATCTTGTTTTCATTGGGGTCCTGCTTCTACTCATTCTCTTAAGACTAGGTGACTTATTTAGAGGCAACATGGGGAGTGTTTGGCTCTAGCTGGGTATGAACCTGTGATCTTCAGTGCCCAACTTGGTGTTCTAACCACTGTACTGCACTGCCTTAGTATCATCATGACAGTCATGTCAAATTACTCTGACTTCAGTAGCGTTCAGTACAACAACATTTACTCATGCACTAGGACTTTGAAAGAGGGTGAAGTTAGTCATGCCAATGCTGCTTCGAGCAATGTCAAACACTGAGGACCACCACACCACGCAATACTGAATATTCAGGAGACTTTTTGCACCACGGTTGCATTTCCATACATTTGTGGGTTTGTGCATCTACCCTAAGTGATGCCTCCCCCCCACCCCGCAATTCATTTCCACACTTATCATATGGGTGTGATAGTGCACATTCTGTGAGTCATTCTAGATGAGGAGCTGGCATTTGAGGCTGAGGTGTTGGCAGTAGTCTGGAATGGCTTTTACTGAGATGTTCCCATCAGCTGGATTGGATGACTTGCCTTCACTGGTGCATGCTCTTGTGACCTCATAGTTGTATTACTGCAATGCTCTATACCTTGGGCTCAGTTGCGGTCTGTGGCACCTTCAGCTGGTGCAGGACACAGCTGCTAGGTTGCTGACTGGCCTTCTGAGGCCCAGTAATATTTCCTGGGACTATGTGTGTATCTCCTACAAAGTTCGGTTACTAAGTTATAAAGTTCTACACAGGCTGGGCCCAGGTTATCTAAGTAATCTCCTGCACCCTTACTTGCCCATGTGCCCCACCCGCTCTACTGAGGAAGGCCTGTTGGCTGTTCCCAGGACCAGGCTTAAAACCTTGGGGACTGGACCTTCAGGGTCACAGATCTAGTCCTTTGGAATTCTCTCCCCCAGGGCCCTAAGGGAGACCGCCTTGGTAGAGGCCTTTAATAGGGGTCGTTTAGGCTGTTGGTTAACTAGAATCTGCAGCTTATCTAATAGGTAGGAAAATGGGCAGATTGGGTGGGCCAAGCGGTCCTTATCTGCCATCAGTCTATGTTTCTATGTAATACCCATCACTTTGCACAGGCCTATGGGGACAGAGATTCCCCAAATGCCATCCCAATATGATTTTACATGGCTGCTGAAGTTTTTATCTTTGTATACTAAAATTTTATTTGTATTAATTATTTAACTGGGATGTCATGATGGAAATGTGAAGGGAAAGGTGCAACTCTGCCTGGGATTTGAACCCAGGCCCCTAGCATTCCATACTAGTACTCTAACCTCTAAGCTATGGAAATTGTCTGGTGTCTCTGACGATGCCTAAGTGTAAACCTCTATATATTTTACTAATAATGTGTGCCTTTCTTAGGACAGAAACTAAAACAAATCTTACTACTTACAAATCATTATGTTGTTTCTCCATACCTCCTTAACAATTCCACACAACTTCACTAACTTCATTATGCAGCCCTGCTGGATCTGACCAGATTTTGTTTTCCAGTGGAGTGTGGTTGAGAACTGTAGCTACCTCACATTGTGTTCAACACTGATGATATATCTTTGAGGTGCAGTAAGATTTTGAGGATGTGCATGGCTGGCTATAAGCCAGATTACAAAACAAAGAGCTATGCCTCTTGAAGTGTTTCTTGAAACAATATATTGAATGGTGACCACTGTATCTTGATAAAGTGGGGAGTTACTCACCAAATGTGATTTTCACTGACGTTTAATGGTGGCTCATAAATAATATAAAATAATAATTGGCTATCAAATAGGAGGAGTAGTCTCCCGAGTATTTTTCTTGTTATTACATGTGCTATAAGAGACTCCTACGTCCATTAAAATACTTAAACCTCACCAGGGCACTAGCATCCAGGGATCACTCCCCTTCTTGTTTGTACGACATTTTTCCTGCAGTGTGGAATTTCTCCTCTTAGGTTGGGCATCACGGCATTCCCATGTGCCAAGTTGGCGACCACCCAGCTCCACAGATTGACACTCACTTCAAATTCTAATGGATACCCCTCCCCACAGCGTGGTCTGGGAGAAAGTAAGTATCCACATTTCCACCCCCAAGCACAGTCCAGATTTGGAGTGGAGGATCTCTGCCTGGGGCCTGAGTGTTGCTGCTATCATTCAAATGCCACCCTGTTTCCACCCCTGGCACTTTACTCCTCCCCAGAGCACTGAGCATGAGCGGCAGGACTTGTGAGCATGCAGCAATATCTCATGAAGGAGGCAAGCTCCTAGCCCACCACCCTAGCCCACCCCAGCATGGCAAACGTCCCGACGTCTTTTTTTTTTTAACCTGCAAAATAAAACGGTCCCACGCGGCTTCTCCCAGCCCCCTCCCACAACCTGCACCCACCACTACACACCCTGCCTCCCCACACCCCCACCACCCCATACTTGCCTCTGGAGCTCGGCGTGACGATCTTCAGTGGACCGGGAACACGTCTGCACTCTTCAAAGCCGACCGCGAACTGAGGAAATGCCGGTAAGCTGTATAATGGGCTAGATAGGGGTTTTTCAACTTTATTGCATATCTCAGGCATTTTTTGGAATTTTTGCACCAAATTTTCAACATGGGGTTGTTGGGACCCCTTCTCATGAATGATGTCACTGTCATGGCATTATTTGGGCCCGAAGGGTGATTTCGCAGTCACTGTGCAAAATCGCCTTCGCCCGAATAACGCCCATGACAGTGACATCACTCATGAGAAGGGGTCCCGTAAAACCCATGTTGAAAATTTGGTGCAAAAATTCCAAAAATGACTGTTTTACTTGGCATGCTAGCAGTTCCTACGCAGGCTCGTAAGTTCAGAATTTTCAATATTTTTACTCCAGATTTTCAACATTGCCATTTTACCACACCTTCTTATGAGTAGTACAGCTGTCATTTTCACATCTCACCCAAAACATGGTTTCTGCTCATGTAGCTACAATGCGCAGCGTGCGCTAGATCAATGTAATGGGACAAATTAAGAAAATCACAGTGACGCTGTTCATGAGCAGAGGTCTTAAATGGCTATGTTGAAAATTTGGTGACAAAAGTCCATAAAATGACTGTTACAGTGAGCATTGCACAGTTTCCACGCACCTCGTAACTTCATGACTTTGTAATATTTTCAGTCCAGATTTTCACCAGTGGCATTTTTCCACACTTCCTTATGAACGGTACAGCTGTCATTTTTCACAACATGGCTGAAGTGTGTTTTCACACTTTCAGCGCAGAGATTCGTGGGTGCGGGAAATCATTGTTCGCACAGATAAGGAAAATCACAGTGACACTGTTCATGATCGAGGCACCAAATGCCTGAGTTGACAATCTGCTGTAAAAAAAAAAAAATCCCAACCTAATTATATTACGGTGCGCTTGCACAGTTTCTATGTCGCTCGTGACTTCACCATTTTTTTATATTATTTTACTGCAGATTTGCAACATTGCCATTTTTTTACACCTCCCCATGAACAGTACAGCTGTCATTTTTTACATCCTGTTCGGAATGTTTTTGCACCTGTGGTGCTAAATGCCGTAGTCGCTGTGCATAAGCAACTTTCGGCTAACAAACTGATATTCCCCCTGTTCATGAGGTGGGGTCACAAAAAAGACATGTTGAAAATTTGGAGTGAAAATACCAACGAATGCCTGAGGTATTGGGGTTTCCAACCATAACGCCCAACCCTGTAGAGAATGATGGGCATCAGGGGTGTGACTTGGGATTCTTGCCTGTGATGCTCATACCATTCCACACCCTGCAGCCAGTGAGGGGCATTGAGGTATGCCTTGGACTCTTCGGCCCCAAAGTTCACCCCATTCTCCTATATTGCACCCATCTCACTGTATTTCCTAATGAAATAGGGTGCGCATAAGGACCAAAGACCCCAAGGAACACACTGACACTTGTCAGTGTCTGCAGGGTGGGGTGTGGTGAATGGCGTGGCCATTACGGCTGATGACCCAAATGCACGCCCCAATGCCTGTCACACTCTGCAGGGTGGTGGTGGGGTTCGCTTCAGTTCAATACTTCACTGCCATTCCTATTATGCAGCTCTGTAACTTCTACACTACCACTGCCAATGCCAGCAAGCAAACATTCGGCATTGACAAATGCTTGTTAAATATTGGGACTACTGTAGCTTCCCTGCATGCTTAAACCACTGTACCTGTCCTCAATGACTCGTTTAAAACATTTTTGTTATTGGTTCAGTTTATACGTCAGCTAGTTTAGGTAGGATCTTTGGGTGCATTCCATCAGGGCCTGGTGATTTTATTCTCATTTTAATGATTTAAGCCTATCCCTTATGTCTAATGGATTTAGATAATCTATCCTTTCCTCACAACATGTGTTTAATACTTGATCAGAGGTTAATTTATCATTAAATACAGAGACAAAATATTTAAGCATTCCAGCTATCTCCGTATCATCCATTTCTAGTGTACCGTCTTTGTTTATTAATGGTCCTACTCTTAGCTCCTTTCCTCTTGTGGAATTTACATAGAAGCAAAAAAAGATTTATAATCTTGTACTTCATCTGCTAAATTCTTTTCGTACTTCCTTTTTCTTTTGCGGTTATTGTTTTGCATTGTCTGGCTGCCTTAGTATAAACTTCTGAAAATTCCTATTTAGGCTGGTCCTTTTAGCCTTTTTGTATATTTTTTGTTGTTCCTTATTGCCTTGATTGCTATCCTATTATGCCAGGGAAGTATCCTTCCTTTTAGAATGATGTTTGGCTGAATTTATTGGCCCAAGCAGTTCAAGGGCTTTCTTTGTCTGAAGTCGGTATTCATCTTTTTTTTTTTTTTCTTTTTCACCTTTTTATTTAAATAACATTTTGTAAAACAATACACAATCATAATTAATAACAATAAACATCAGACTAAATCTCATATGTCCAATCATATCTGCAAATATAAGATGAACATTAACTCTGTTTGTCTCTTTCTCTTCTCCCCCTTCCCCCAACTAGCTATCTAGAAGACCCCGTGCCGAGACCCCAGGTCTGCAAGAAAACATGACATTTACTTAAATATCGCAATAAGAGTAAGAAAGGACAATTGTTCTGTCTTCTCCACCAAAGAGATTTTAAACTAAGCTATAAACTGTCTTGAATTGTTATACAATTTACCCCATCTATCATTGAATAAGTTGTTTGTTACAAATTACAAGACTTAATACATTAATTTTATCAGCAAAATATTACAATCGCCCATCAGTTCTTTTCATGCAAAACCCCATTGTCCAACCAATGCTTTGCTATCATTTATTTTGTTGAAATGGCCAGTAGTGGACTATCCGTTAACTGTATTTAGATTGCCCATAATGCATGTGTGTTTGTTTTTTATCACCTTTTGTAATAAAAGCTTCATCCCTAAAGCTATTTTGCACTTTTTGTTTTAAACTCGATTTTATTGTTTCGCCAAGGCATTCAGATAACCTACAAGCACATGGGCCTCATAGTTTGTCTTTTTATAAGAACAGGAAAGGAGAGACCCTCAGAATATTAAGTTCTCTGGTTTCCATACTGGCTTCTTGCTTCTTCTTATGTCCATTGCAGAAATGTTGCCATGACCCTGTGGAAACTGTCCAGTAGTATCTTGAATTAAAAATTAGTAATGTTCCACCACCATATGTTATTATGGTTAACACGGCTTTGTGACCAGATCTACACAGTAATGGTCTATTAAAAGGAATATAAAATGATTTTTTAATGGTAGTTGAAATGGGTTGACTAATCTAAGGAGGGACCCTCCCAGGTACTAACATGTACCGCTTTGTACTTTACATGACTCAACTGCTGTCAAAACTAAACTAAGCAGACCATGCCACACACCTCTGAGAGGAGGAGGATACAGAAGAGTAATAGAACCATCAGGGGGTGGGGAGAAAGAAAGGAGAAGGGAAAACAATCCCCCTCATTCTCTTCCTATCCCAATTTACCCCCTTTTCAGATCATGCCCACAGGGAATCCCAATTCTGCCATTGATCCATGTGCCTATCCAGGGAGAATCTAAACTTGGCTGTAAGCACCTTCATTCCCCTAATGCTCTCCACTCTACTTCTCCATGCCTCCAGTGTCGGGGGAAGGGGGTCTTCAGCCAGTTCACCGTAATCTTTTAGAGCTACAAGACATAATGTTCTTAAAAGCTTTTGTTGTTTTGCATTGCCCAAAGAATGGTGTCTACAGCCCACCACCATCACTTAGAAACTCGGGGGAGGGGGGGGGACTTGTGTGCTCCATCCCCTCTGCAACGCCCCATGTATCTCCCTCCAGTAATCTCGTACCCTTAGGCAGTCACAGAATACGTGGTAGTGAGTGCCTACCAGCCCACATCCCCACCAACATCTATCTGACAAACCCCCACCAAAATGTTTTGTAATTGAGGGGGTATTTAAGAAACTGGAAAGACATTTCCAGCGGAACTCCCGCCATCCAGGCGAGGCCGTGGTTCTCCAACCCCTCTCCCATGGCTTAGCCCACTGTGCCCCCAGCATCAAAAGACCACTGTCTTGTTCCCACTTTTGTCTCGATTCTTCAAATTGAGCACACTCCTCACCCTGCAGTGTTTTATAAGCCCTGGAGATGAGTTTGTCTTTTGTTACTAACTGGACAGACTAATATTGAAAATTTTCTAGACCAGTCAGGTCCCTGTTGATCTTTGGGATCAACTTATTAAACAATATGTAATGTATAGCTTGCAGGTACATTTAAAAATCCTCTTTTGTTAGGGGATATCTACTTTTGAAGTGACTCAGAGAATGCTACTCCATCCCCTTGTGACAAGTTGTGAAACCGTGTTGGGGCCTGCCTGTTCCAACTATGGCATCTGGAGTCGGAGTGGGGGTGTGTGAAGTGAGGGTCCCCCATGATTGATGTGAGAGGCCCCACACCTTCAGGAGTAGGCATTGTCCTGGTCTCCACCAACACCCTTAACGTATATTCCGTCCAGGGATTTCGTATGGTCTTAAATACTCCAGGGGCTAATGGGGAGTGAGGTAAGGATGCAAGGGAAATTATTTGTATTTGTTGTGCTTCAGTTTCCCTCCATCCTGTGTCCCTCGTTTCGTTTTTGACCCATGTCACCACCGGGGCCAGCTGTGCTGCCAGAAAGTATAATTTAATTTAAGATCTGGGAGGGCTAATGTTCCCCTACATTTGGCCTGTGTCAGGAGTTTGTGTCTAATTCACTTCCTGCCCCTTTGCCAGATGAAAGTTGACAGCATCGAGTTGACCAGATTGAAGAAGGACTCTGGGACATTTATTGGGAGGGCTTGAAACCAAAACAGGAACCTGGGGAGAATAAATATTTTATTTATTTATTTATTTATTTTCGATTTTAGTTCTTCCTCCAATAGATAAGGGAGCTTATCCCTCACCAGGTCTGCCTTATTTTCCTCCATAACACCATAATTAAGCCTAAAGTTTTGAAATTTGGTGATTTTAACCCCAGGCAACGGACTGTGCTTCTGTAGCCGCTCACTTGAAAGGGAAGTTTTCGTCTATATCTCTAGGAGTGTCTTCCACCTCCCCCCAAAAAAAAACAACTAATCGCTCTGATTTGTCCCAGTTAATTTTGTAACCTGAGACCAGACCGTAATCCTGCAATTCCCTCGTCCATGCTGGGAGTGTGGTTCTGGGAGAGGTCATAAAGAAAAGGCCATCCACATATAAAGATATTTTGTGTTCTCTCCTCCCACTTGAACCCCTTGATGTTGTTGGCATTGGCCCTGATTACCCCCAGGCCAGCCAGTGTTCAATATATATATAGGGCATAGAGCAGGGGGGAGAGTGGGCACCCTTGTCTGGTCCCTCTAGACAGGTGAAACCTCTCCAGTGTGAAGCAGTTTACTCATGGTGGCTTGTGGTGCTGCATACAAGGCTTTTATATCTATTCTAAACATAGGGCCCATACCAATCTCCAGCACCCCATATGCCAAATGGGAAGAACACCCTTCCCCCCTCAGCTAGTGGTCAAATAGGAGATCAGCATGTTTGCAGTTCATTTGCATTACCAGGTAAGGAAAAGGGTCCGGCTCCCCATACAACAGACAGGAGAAAAGCCAGACCTCACCCAACAACTAATGCACCAAAATCTGGTCAATGGAAAATCATGTATACAAATGCTCGCAGTCTGGGAAACAAGATCCCAGACCTGCAGGCAATGATGACAGAGACTAAACTGGACATAGTAGCAATTAGCAAGACATGGTTTACCAGTAACCACACTTGGGAGACTTCAGTACCTGGCTATGTACTGTTCAGAATAGACAGAGGTGCAAAAAAAGGGGGGGGGTGTGGAGTGGCCCTGTATGTCAATGTAAATATCAAAGCTACAGAAATTCAGAATACACGTAAGGAGTCAGAAGAATTGTGGGTCACCCTGGAAACAGGAAATGGGACCACCATAAGAACTGGGGCTGTCTACAGGCCCCCAGACCAGGGGGAGGACATAGACACATTACTGTTAGAAGATATACAAAACATGACGGCTAAAGGGGAGGTTCTGATAATGGGAGACTTCAACATGCCAGATACAGATTGGTCAATACCAGCAGAAACTAGACATATGGCTGATTGCCTGCGGGGGAAGGGCCTCAAACAACTGGTACAACAACCCACAAGAGAGGGCAATCCTAGATCTAGTACCGACTGACTAACAGGGAAAGAATCACAGATCTCCAGGTAGAATGTCACCTGGGGCCAGTGACCATCACGTGGTATGGTTCAATTTGGTCAATAGAACTAAATCATCCCATTCCAAGGCAAAAATATGGGACTTCAGAGGAGCTGACTTTGATAAGATGGCCAACAGAGTTGAGCTAGCCCTGACAAAAGAAATACAGGTGAGGGGTACAGGCAAAGTGGGCAAGCATTAAGGATGCAATACATGAAGCAACATCCCCTGTGTTAGAGAAAAGGAAGCTTAAAAGAAGAAGGAAACCACTTTGGTTCTCAAAAACAGTAGCAGAAAAGGTCAGAGCCAAAAGGCTGGCCTTCAGAAAATATAAGGGAACACAGCAAGAAGAAGATTGAGGCATACCAAACTTCCTTAAGGGAAGTAGGAAGGTAGTAAGACAGGCAAAGGCCCACACCGAGGAAACACTAGCATGAACGGTAAAAGAAAGTGACAAGACTTTCTATAGATACATTAGTGAAAGGAGAAAGTCCAGAGAGGGTATTGCTAAGATTAACGGCGATAAGGGGGCGTGTGAGGAGGAGGACCATGTAAAAGCATCTATTCTAAATGGCTACTTCTACTCGGTATTTACTGAAGAGAAGTTAGGGCAGGACCCACAACTCAGCACCGTGGACACGGGGGAGGGAGGTGAGCACTAGTCCCTTCTTCACAAAAGAAAGGGCCCTACAAGAGCTCAATAAGCTCTGGGTGGACAAGGCAATGGGACCTGATGGCATACATCCCAGGGTACTAAAGGAGCTAAGGGTGGAACTAGCAGGCCCATTATCAGAACTGTTTAGTGAGTCTCTGAGCACAGGAGAGGTTCCGGAAGACTGGAGAAGGGCTCATGTGTTCCTGCTTCACAAGAGTGGTAGCAGGGAGGAGGCAGGGAACTACAGACCAGTCAGTCTTACCTCAGTAGTGGGCAAGATTATGGAGGCACTCCTTAAGGAAAGGATAGTGCAACACCTGGAGTCCATAGGAGCACAGGATTCAAGACAGCATGGGTTTACAAAAGGAAGGTCCAGTCAAACTAATCTCGTAGATTTCTTTGACTGGATAACCAGAGTGGTGGACCAAGGGGGAGCAGTTGATGTCATACTACTTGACTGTAAAGCTTTCGATACTGTTCCATAGAAGATTGATAAGCAGGGAATTGGGTCAGAAGTTGGTCAACTGGGTGTCAAACTGGTTGGCGGGCAGAAAACAGAGTGTGGTAGTAAATTGTATACAGTCAGAAGAGATGCAGGTCACAAGTGGGGTACCTCAGGGATCAGTCCTGGGGCCAGTCCTCTTCAATATCTTCATCAGTGACATTGCAGATGGACTGTAGGGTAAGGTTTGGTGTTTTTGTTTGGTGTTTGGTTTGTTTTTGTTTGGTTTGTTTTTGTTTGGTTTGTTTGTTTGTTTGCAAGATCTGCAACAGAGTATATGATCCAGATGGGGTGGGCAGAATGAGCAGAGATCTGGCTAAACTAGCAAAATGGTCGGAAGAGTGGCAACTGGGGTTTAATGCAAAGACGTGCAAGATCATGCACATAGGGAAGAGAAACCCTGAAGCCACCTATAGGCTGAAAGGGAGTTGCTGCAGTAACAAGGAAGAAAGACTTGGGCATCATCACCGATTTACCTGAAATCATCAAGCAGAACACTAAAGCAGTAGGTAGGCTAGGAGGATGTTAGGGTGTATTAGTAGCAATCCCATCTTGTACAGGATTTAAATGCCTTTTAAATGGATGACCGTTCTACTAGCCGCTTCTTTCCTGAGTTGACAGGCTAGCAGCCTACCAGCCCTATTCCCGGCCTCAAAAAAAACCAAAAACTGATGGGAGTACCTTAATTGCCCTTCAGTTTTGTCATCTAGAATCTTATAAGCTTCCTTCAACTTCTTCTTAACTCTATAATTGAGGAATCTTTTATGTTCTGCTTCTAAATCAGATGGTTTTCCAGTTCTACAGTCTCCCTCTGTTGAGCCTTTTTCAGGTTTGAGATTTTGTGTGTGTATTTATATATTTATATATATATATATATATATATATATATATATATATATATATATATATATATATATATATATATATATATATATATATATATATATATATATATATATATATATATATATATATATATATATATATATATATATATATATATATATATATATATATATATATATATATATATATATATATATGGATCATATAATAATGTTTTCGGCTATCCACCAGATGGCTGCAGAGGAATCCTGGGTGGAGTTGTCCACTTCAGTGTCTCGGTCTCCTTCAGGAGCTCTTTTTATAATCCTTCCTGTTGAGGAGGGAAACATTTAACCTCCAGGAGTTTCTAACTCTGGAACCTGGCCACATGTGTATAGACACCATTCCAGGGTCAGACAAGGTCTTAGAATGAATCCTCGATTGTTCTACCCTGTGGAGCCAATCTGCCGATATCCATAGCGTCTAGGCCACATGTGGGGCTGACCAGGTGTAGTCCCACACCTTAGGGTGCTGGTGAGCCAGACTCCACTAATCCCAGTTCTCTGCCCATTTTTACCAGTGTCTGTGCAGCTCTTGGGGAGCACTCCCTAGGGTGCCAGACCTATCCAGTGCGGGACTGAGGGCAGTGTTGAAATCCACTCCCATCATGTACGTCTCATGGTGGGGAGCCACCTCATGGAGCACCTCTTTAAGAAAGTCACTATTCTCTGTGTCCTGGCTTGGCACGTAAATGTTGAGCACGGAGTCTCTGTTTGCACCCTTGAGAAACCGATATCTCCTCCTGGTCTTCCTGCTTACTAATCAACTGAAAGGAGCATTTCTTGTGAATAAGTGTTGCTACCCCCTTTTATGGAGTAGGCCTTGTTTGCTGCATAATAAGCCTGGCTGACCCAGGCACGTTTTAACTAGCACTTTCTTTTGGATCCAGGTGGGTTTCCTGTAACAATGCTATCTCAATTTTGGCCTTCGCATTCATTTAAAACCTTCTGCTAACTGGGTTACCCAACCACCTGACATTATCACGATGCTATTAATCCTTCAGCCATTTATTCAAGAAACCCTCCTGCATCCTCCAGAAAATGGGTAGCATGGTCTCTCCCTGCACTACACAAAATAACACTGTAAACAGCATAGCTTACAAACATTTTAACACGTTTTTAACAATTTTAGAACTTACAAGGTGAAAGAAAAAAAGGTGACCAGTCAGTGTACTAGATGGCTCTGAGCCAACTGGACGAGGCACCTGAGTAGGCGCCCAGCACTACACTTGCACTTTTGAGTGACGAAGCTTGTGGCTAGCATCCAACCCTCTGTATAAAGCCTTCTGTCGAAACTACCAGTCTATAGACCTTTCTGAGTCGAGCTTTTCTTTCTTAGGACAGAACCGCCCCCAGTAGAATATGTGGGTGAGTGGGGATTGGACCCATCGGCTGGACCAACTCAGTAATTTCTGAGATCTTAGGTGGACACAGTACCATCCTGGGCCCTTTATCTCCGCTGCTCTCCTTCTCCCTCATCGTTGACCTCTCATACCGTTTTACCTCTTCTCCCTCTCCCAAGACATAATGCAGGAACCGGGACAAGTACTATATGGAACTGATCCAGACAGGTGTGGCCATCAGCTAGGATCTATAGCCACCCCACCGACACAAATGTACTCCTCCTCCTCCCCCTCCAAGCAGGGAGCCCAGAGTAGCCCTCCAGCGACAGCACAGAGCCACCCCATGACCCTCCTCTCGGGAGGAAACCAACACACCCCAGTTCCCTTTACTCCACATCCGAAGGAGGCAGGACAGAAGGGTGCCTCTCCTATAACTCCGGGGTGAGAGGAGAAAGTCCGCAGCAGTCAGACCAACCTGGTAAGTGCCCCTCCCCAGTCAGGAAAAAAAAACATACTTCCACTTCCCAGCACCTCCAAACTCCTTCTCCTCCTCATTGCCCTTTTATTAATACCAAATCTCTCTCTGCCTGTCCAGGACAGCCACTACCTGGCAGACCAGAAGTAAGATAGGTTGCCATGAGAGTCAGGTGGGGCCACTTTCAGTCATGAGGCCCCCCTCTTGGAGACCAGTTAAATGGGTCACAATGTCCGTCGTTAAGAACATGTCAGTGTAGATTTTCATTCACCCCCTGGGGAGGTGAAACAGATGACCCAATGTGAGTCTTACTGTTAGACTGGCCTGTAGAGGTCAACCGGCCACATTTCCGGGAACCGAAGCACTAGACTACAACTCTTCGCTGCTCACTAGGTCTTGCTTCACAACAGACTGTTTGGTCAGAAGATCCTAAGGGATTCCCAGTTTCAGGAGTGTTTATTTAGCCTCTCCCAGAGACCAGAAGAATTGTGGGCCCTCTGGAAAACAAATCTTGAGTTGGGCAGTTGCAATGAGGTGCATCCAAACGTTCTTGGTGGCTAGACTTTTCTTGATCTCCAGGAGCACCCTCCGTGTCTGTTGGGTCATAGGGGTGCAATCATTGTTGGAATACAACTTCCTGTCCCCGAATATAGTCACTTTCTTTTTTTTTTTTTTTTATTTGTAACCAGGCAGCTTGCAACACTTTATTTTTAATTCTGTAGTCCAGAAGCTTCAAGACAGTTCACCTGGGTGTAGCATTAGGGTCACTGGTTTCTTTGCCAAGGACCTATGTGCCCAGACAATGTTCAGTGGAGGTCTAGTACTTTAAAGAATGAGTTTATGAAATCCTCCATCTTTCCTTGCTCAGTATCCTCAGGTACCCCATGTATTCTAGTATTGTCCTTCTGGACCTAAGCTCAAGATTGTTGAGCTTGACTGTTACCTCATGCACTGAGAAAGGGAGTTATTTCAGCATCCCTTGTGGTGATAGATTTCTCTGTCTGCGCGTTAGGCCTTCCCGAGGTCTGCGGTGTGCTTTTCCACCTCGGCTATGCTTTTTTTTTTTTTTTTTTTTCTGCTGCCGATTGTTGGATAGAGCCCAGAGTATCCTTCAGTTTTGCCAGTTCTAAGAGTGGTCTCTGGGTGGTGATCGTAAATTCCTCAGGGGGGCTCCCCTGCCTGTTCCGGTGTCTGTGGTGGAGCAGCTGCCAGCTTTGCTGTGGGCCTTAGGGTCACCCATGTCCGGAGTCACAGGTGGCTTGAGGTAGTCCATCAGCATGTCCTTCACTCTTAAGAGGGGCATCGGAAAGCAGGTAAGTCGCTGTAGGTTCCCATTCAGTTTTGGCTTGTTAGGCGGTGCTGGGAGTGTTTTAATAATTAGTAAATACTCGCTGGGGAGTGGAGCGCCGAGATTCAGTGACTGGTAACCATGGAGGCGGAACCGCTATTTTGCGCTTTATTACAAATCTCTTGTGCACTTGGATAATACCAAAAAATATGCGTGATTGATCCCTCTTCAAGCCCACATTTTATGCACTTATTTGACTCTGTTAAACCAAAGGCATATAATTTTTGTGGAGCCAAATATGCATTATGTAAAATCTTAAATTATTCAGGGGAATGTATTTATAAAAATTACTCCAAAGACTGGACCAGTTTTGTGAATATTCTTTGGTCTCATTATGCCAAAAAGGAGATTACTGGATCGGATAAAAAAAAATAATGTAATGTTTGACAGAGATTCCCTATAGGATTGGGTTTTAAACTTCTCAATTTCATATCTTTTATTATATCGTTGGGATCTGATGTCCTAAATTATCTCCCAAGTGAGCTTTTAAAGCTTTTTTTTTTTTTTTTTACCAGTAGTAATTTTTGTAAATGATTATTTACTGTAACTTCTCTCTTTGTGAGAGCCCCTTAAATTTAGTTATTGCACCATTGTTTACAAACAAGTGGACCTTAAAATTTTTGAAGTTGGAAACCCATTTATAAGGAATTGGTTTACTATATCTTAAAGTTAGGATTCCCTGAGATAGGTTGAACAATACTCCTGTATAGGTCCAGTTTTAAATAATAATAAAATTTATTTAGTTAAGCGCCTTTCAAATATTTCAAGGCGCTATACAAAACATAACATCAACACATCAATACATATACTGACAATCAGCCAATAAAATATTTAAAATAAACAAATTACAGTACAACAGGGAATGCCTGATTCCATAAAAATGGCTTTAAAGCCTTTTTAAAAACTATCCACCGTTGTATTTTCTCGGAGCTGGCGGGGCAGAGAATTCTGGAGGGTGGGAGCCATAAATCCAAAAGCACGGGCTCTAGAGGACTTCAAATTCACCCTCGGTATCTCCAGCAACCCCTCGTCAGCTGAGTGAAGCTGTTTCAGAGGGGTGTAAGGCACCAGAAGCTCTTAAGTGGTCGGGACCTAACCCATGTAGGGCTTTGTAGGTCAGTAGACCCACTTTAAAGGTGATCCGCCACTGTATTGGCAGCCAGTGCAAAGTGCGCAGCACAGGGGTAATATGGGACCTTCTAGACACCCCAGTCAACAAACGTGCTGCTGCATTCTGCACTAGCTGCAAGCAGCGGATATCAACCCCAGCAAGCCCCTAGGTACAGAGAATTACAATAATCAAGACAAGATGTCACAAAGGCGTGGACCAAAACTGGCAAATCGCCGGTGGAACCAGGTGCCTAATCCTGGAGATGTTTCTAAGATGAAAAATGAAGTCTTGACAGTTGCAGACACCTGATAACGAAGAGTCAGGCCAGTGTCAAGCTCCACGCCCAGGTTTGCACCCGTTCAGAGGTAGGGATCTGGACTACCCCAAGAACTAATCCAGAGGGGGACCCCATCCCTAAACCCTCAACCCTGCGACCGGGGTCCACCACCATAACCTCAATCTTTCCCGGGTTCAACTTCAAACCACTGGTGTTCATCCAGTCTTGGATATCAGCTAAGCAGTTATTCAGCACCGAGATAGCACTAACCTGGTCAGGTGCAAAGACAGGTAGAGCTGGGTATCAGCATAGCAGTGAAACCTCAACTCATACCGTCTTACAATATCTCGAGGGTAGCATATATGCGAATAACATGGGGAAAGCACGAACCCTGAGGTACCTCACAAGGTAGAGAGAAAGCCCCGGATGAACATAAACCGGAAACCACTCTGGGTTCTCCCCTGGAGGTAGGATGAAAACCATCTGAGGACCACACCTGAAGAAGAAAGAAGTAATCTGCTGATGAATTTTGAAGAGAAGTTCCATTGCAGAACATTTTAGTTCTGAGGGTAAGATTAGGTTTACAATACAAGATAGCGTTCTGCAGATGGTTTCGTCTTCATTAAAGAAAGTTCTAGATCCAACCAGGTAGGAATATAATTTCCTCGATCGGTTAAGGAATAAAGCCATTTATATATTTATTGACATGGGTAGCCTTATAGTATAAAATGCCATTTGGTAATGTAACACCCCTTGAGATTTGGTTAGAAGTGTGTGTGAATATGTTTTTTTTTAAGGCTATTCCTGGCATTTTGCCTTCCCAAAGAAAATTTTGAAATTTCAGAGTGGAACCTGAATCACAAACGGAATAATGCTTATAACCTGTTTATAGGGTGGACATTTTTGGATACATATTCATTTTGATCATACCTCCTTTCCCCAAAATGAAAGTGGAAGACTGTTCCATCTTTTCAAATCTTGTTTAACTGTATTTAATCATCCAAATTAAGTTTATAAGTTGGGAATGTTCCAGGATCAAATATAAACCTAAATATTTCAAATTAGAAGGGGATCAAGAGAGACTCAAACTAATATCATTTTTGTACACTGTATTCAGAGGCGAAACTTCAGTTTTTTTCCAGATGGAGTTTATAGTTAGAATATTGACTAAATTCTCTTGCAGTATCCAACATCGCCTTAATCAAAATAACAGGATTTGCTACATGTAGTAGGATATCAACGGAACAGCCAAAATTTTTGAGTTCTAAATTACCTAAGGTAATTCCCATTATTAAAATGGTTTTATATTTAGAAAGTACAGCAATGTCTCTAAATAAAAGTTAAACAAGATGGGCGATAAGGGACAACCTTGGTGGGTATCACATTATAATGAAATCAGGTTAGAGATGATGCCATCGCATGAAATTCTTGCTGTGGGGGACAGATGCAGAATTCTTAACCAGTTAAGGAAATGTTTTGGGAAACCAAATCTAAGCAAAGTTCGAAAAAGAAATTCATGACTGACCATATCAAATGCCTTCTCAGTGTCCAGTGACAACAGCGCTACTAGGGTGGCAGTCCCTGGACGCGGAGAAGACATGGAAAAGTTTTCTGATGTGAAGCCTGTCTGTGTGCAATGAAACCTACCTTCTCTCTTGATCAGAGAGTGGTCCAAATATTTTTAATTCTCTGGGCCAGAATAGAAGAAAATCTTTGTCATAATTAATCAAAGAAATGGCTCTGTAAACCACTTTTCCCTTGCTTTTCCCAGTTTAGGCAGTAATAATAAAAGTGCCTCTAACAACGTTTCCTCCCCAAAATACCATTTTCTAAAATACAATTGTAGAGTTGCTGTAAATGAGGTGTTGGAGTGCTCTTTAAAGGTCTTATAAAATTTGCTGAAGTCCATCTGGGCCTGAGTTTATTTAAAGTCACCAATAACCCTTTCAATTTCTCCTCTTTCTATAGATTTCGTAACTCATTAACTTGTTCCTCCGTCATTGTTGGACATCTAAATCGCTTAGATAGTCCTGTAATACCATGCTAGAGGTTTAGTTAGGCATTGGACTGTAAAGTTGGGAATAAAACTTCTGAAGCTCAGAGTATTTCTTTTGGATCAGTCTTAACAGTTATCCTTAGGTGAAGTGATTGATTCTATGTATTTTGACTGTTCTTGTTGTTTAATACTATTTGCTAGTAATTTACTGGGTCTGTCCCCCAGATGTGTATATTTAGCTTTGCATTAAATTCTATCTTATATATTCCTCTTCTTGTTTAGTAAGAGAAAATAGTTTTAAAAATGTTTGTAGATCTAGTTTTATTTGATCTGTTAGTATGTTTTAGTTTCTAAGGGGTCAATATTTGTTGATAAATAGGTAATTCTTTGTATTTTGTTTTGAACCAAATCTAATACATTCTCCCCTGTTGTAGCATTTAAAAGCTGCCCATATTGTATCGGTTATTGCTGGGAGTTTAAATTTTCTTTCCAAAGTTTTCAATTGCCTGATTTAATGTAGTCAGTAATGTAATTGTTTAAATAGTTATTAAACCTCCAGGTAGTTTGTCTTGGATGGAATTGTGACAACATGATATGTACATCAATTAGTGAGTGATCTGAGAGGGATCTGCCCCAATAGTTATTTTAACATCCCTAATCCATATTTTGAGATGAGGAAAAATCTATTGTCAATAAGAGTTATGAACTGGGAGAAAACGTTAACTCTGAGGGTTTAAAATTTTCCAAGGGTCCACCAGCTTGCATACATCTAGTAGCTCAGAGAAGGCTTGTGCACCTGACTGTAAAGATATGTTAGTAGTTGAAGCCAGCATTCTAACATACTAACATACTAAAATGCCAGCAGAATAGGCCTAATGGTCTTTTGTGTCTGCTAGTTTGGTCAGCCTCCACCCTGGGAGCTGACCTTGCTGCCCACTTCTCCCTCTCTAGCTTCTCCCTTCCCAGTGCTGGATATTCTTGCTGCACTGGATTTTGGTTCCAGAACCCTTCCTCTGTACCTGTCCCACCCCCCTCTTGAACCCCTCCACCGTCTCTGCCTCCACCAGCCCCCTGGGCAGTGCATTCCATGACTCCACCACCCTCTCAGTGAAGAAGCATTTCCTCCTTTCTCCCCCAGCTTTCACCATGCCTTCTAGTTGCCCCTGTCCTTCATTCAGCGCACTCTGACTGCTCCTCCCCTATTTACCCCCTTCATGTACCTAAAGACCTCTATCATGTCCTCCTGGTCCCTTCTCTTTTCCAATGTGTACATATTTTGCTCTTCGAGCCTCTCTCCATAGGTCTTGTCCCCAAAGCCCCAAATCATTTTGGTTGCCCTCCTCTGGACCATCTCCAGGAGTTAAAGGCTTTTAGCACCCTCTAGCCTAAAGTGTCTCCATTCAGCAGACATCAGGTTACAGGTGTGTGAATTAAAATTGTTTTGTGTTCACTAAGCTTGCTTCCCATCCAACCCATTACTGTTCCCTCTACCCTTCTGTCTCTGTGGCTACACCTGGAAGGAAGGTTTCAACTTAAAGCACTTTGTTTGCTACACAAGGTTTATCTTAACTTATTGCCACCAAGTGTTTTGGACCTTTCCCCAAATCAGCTCACAAGCGTGGCACTAGAGGGAGCACCAGCCAAATGTTTGAGGTTCCTTTCCTTCAGTCCACACATGTGCAAAGCTCCATCTGCTGTCAGGGTGTAAACCTTTTTACAGCAGCCTACCTCCTGGTACCCAGTCCTGTGGCGCTATCCCCTTATTTATTGCCTCTGCAAAAAAATTGCTCTCTGAGAGTTACTCTTGTAAATGCCCCTTGCGGTAATTTTTGATAGCAGTTGTGGGGTTCTGCTCCTCTCCCTTAAGGGCATCCCTTACATCGCCTCCTTTTTCTCCATTCCCCCCAGCTCTGCATTTACTGTCTCATCTTTACCACCCCTTCCCACTGTCTACCTCTCATCCTCACAGATATTTGATTGTCATCATATTTTCAGCAAATTTAAATAATTATTTCTGCTCTTGTATTTTTCTTTGCTGTATATGTTGTGATACTCTGTAACCTGGACAACTGTGAAAAGGGCACATTTGCTCACACACTCTTTTCTAGCATAAAATAAACTTGATTGATCGTTTGTTAATTTGGCTGAATTTTGGCCCAAGCTGTACAAGGGCTTGCTTTGTTTGAAACCAGCATTCTAAGGCTTCTAGCTATTTCTAGCCTGAGGTGTCTCCCTTTTAGCGGGCATCTGGTTATAGGTGTGAAAATTGAAATTGTTTGTGTTTGCTAAGCTTGCTTCATTTGGCTGAACAACTTGGCCCAAGAGTCTGGGCCAGTGCAGTAGAATTGGCAGCCAGGGGGGCTGATTGCTTCTGGCTAGGGATCTGCATTAGTCCCAACCTCCTACCCACCCCAGGGTTACTTCTTCCTTTTATAGGTGTCAGCCCTAGAGTTGGTGGGTCATACCTCCACATAGGATAAACAAACACACACACACACACACACACACACACACACACACACACACACACACACACACACGAGGTAGAATAGCATACATCAGGAGTATGTAGATGGCACAAGGAGTGGTGCAGTGGGTGCAGAGCAGTGGTATTTGGAAGAACATTTTGGGAACTGAGATGCTGCCCCATTTGTAGGCACCTTTCTGAGCAGTGGGAGGAGGTGGCCAGGATCCACGCACCTGGCAGGAGTACTGGAAACCTTTGCCCCACGCAGGGATCACTGATGCCACTAGCCACTGCCATGGAGGCTGCCAAGACAGAGGCCTGGATGGATTATGGTGGGCTTGGGAGGTTGAGGAAGGTGAAGCTCGAGCACATCTCCCACCCGCTCCAACTAAGGAACAAATGCAGTGCTCTCAAGGAGAGGGAGAGCCCTGAAAAGGAACCTAAAGTTGAGACCAGGTAGGATGAGCAGGCTCACCAGCATTGGGGCTTGGGGGACTGGGCCAGAGAAACCGGGGGAGGAAGCTTCTTCTGGTGGGGACTCTATATAGTTCAGGGTATGGAGCTGGCAACAGACATCAAGATGGAGGGAGGTAATGTGTCTCCCAGGAGGCACAGCTCTGAGGGAGGGGAGTGGATTCACAGGACCGCTAGGAAGTGGCGGGGCTCATTGTCCATCTGGGTCAAATTACTAGCCAAAGACAGGCAAGTTTGGAGAAGGTTCTGGAGGATTTTAGGATTTGGGAAGGTGCCTGGGGAGGAGGTAGCTAACTCTTATCTTCTCAAAGGTGCTACCGTCGGGGAGGGGAGGGAGAGAACCAGTGCATCAAAAGCTTCCAGTGGTTGAAGGACTGGTGTGGGGAAAACTGCTTTGGCTACACTGGGGACTGGGGTACCACCTGGGATGATGCACGCCTGTACAAGAAAGACGGTCTGTATCCTTCTGGGGAGGGAATGTCTGTCCTCAGTGAGAGGTTTACGTGCTTCCTGAGCATGCATTTAAACAAGCTACTGAGGGGAACTGTTAGGAGCAGGGAGATTCAGAAATCTCTCCCTCACAGGTAAGGGCACACATTGGGCAGGACCAGGACGTTACGCTGGGGCACATACACCAGTACCACAAGGCAGAAAAGGCTATGCACAGGCCAGATGATATAATTTGGAGGCAGTATATAGCTCAGTGGTTTAAGGCTCTGAGCTGCAAACCTAGAGACATGGGTTTGAATCCCATAGCCCCCACTTGCATACTGTGTGACCCTGAGCAAGTCATTTAACTTCCTTGTGCTCCCAGGTTGCACCTGTAAATGAACTTTCAGCCTGTGCCTCCTGGGATCATGAGAACAAAGACCTAAACCACAAGTAACCAAAAGGCAGTAAAGGGGCAGTACCACTAGAATATGCCAGGAATAGCGGGATATACATGGGGCAAAACACAAGGAGAGGACGAAATGATGCCACTTTCCAGGGAAAGTCATGAACATGAATGCCCCCAGTCTGGGGAACAAGGTTACAGACTTGATGGCTGTAATGACAGAGGCTGATCTGGACATAGTGGCCATAACCGAAATGTGATACACCAGGAACCACAGCTGGGACACAAGTGTACTGGGTTATGCCCTGTTCAGAAAAGACAGGGAAGGTAGAAAGGGGGGTGGGGTTGCCCTCTATATCAAAGAAAGCATCAAGGCAACCAAAATTCAGAACAGGCATGAGTGAACAGTGGAAATTTGGGTCACCCTTAAGCCAGGCAACGGAACAACCATTCACACAGGGGTCATTTAGAAACCCCCAGCTTGGGCAGAAGAAACTGAAAACTGCTGCTGGAAAGCAAGTATGACATGGCAGCAAAGGGAGAGGTACTGCTGATGGGTGACTTTAACATGCCCCAAATAGACTGGTTCATCCCAGCAGGGGCCTCTGCCAGGGCATAGGACTCTTGACTCCCGTGAGGGAGCTGGCCTTAGGCAGCTGGTGCAGGAACCTACATCCTGGATGTGATACTGACCAATGGTGACAGGATAACTGGGCTGAAGGTGGAAGGTCAGCTAGGGTCCAGCAACCACCATATGGTGTGAAGGTGGACCCAGGGATTTGGTTAACCCATATGAAAGCAAGAGTCTTAAGACTTCAGAAGAGCTGGACTTTACCAGGATGGGACTTCAGCTTAAGGAAACCATGGAAAAAAGGGGGATGGGGGGGTGTTGAGGAGAAATGAGCACATATCAAGAAGGCCATGGCAGAGGTCACAAAGCAATATGTAAGGTCGATTTTTAGACAAGGGTAAAAGGAGAAGAAAATCACTTTGATTCTCAAAGGGGGTTGCTGAAAAGGTAAAGGCCAAGAGGCTAGCCTTCAGGAAGAATAAGGAGACACAAAGAGATGAGGACAAGGAAATGTACCAGAAGTATCTGAGAGGAGGAAAAGCAGCCAGGAGTGCTAAAGTGCAAACAGAGGAAAGAATAGCTTGATTGGTTAAAAAGGAGACAAGACATTTTTCAGGTACATTAGCAAGAGAAGGAAGGCAAAGGGGAAAGTATCTATCTAAGCTTCAAGGAACCAGAGGGAGATGGTGGAGGGAGACTGGGAGAAAGCAATGATCCTGAATGAATATTTCTGCTCAGTCTTCACTGTGAAAAGGCATAGGCAGGCCCTCAGCTGGCCTTTAAAGGAACAAAGGATAAGGAGGTAAACACCAGTCTGCTCACAGAGGAGAGGGTCCTAGAAGAGCTTGCAAAGCTGAAGGTGGAAAAAGCCATGGGTCCTGATGGCATACATCCCAGGGTCCTTAGGCTACTGAGAACTTAACTGGCAGCCCTGTTCAGTGAGACCCTAGACACTGGAATGGTCCCAGAGGACTGAAGAAGGGAAATGTCCCTCTTCACAAGAACGGTAGTAAAGATGCAGGGAACTACAGGCCTGTTAGTCTAACCTGTGTAGTTGGAATAATGGAGACATTCCTCAAGGAAAGCATAGCGGAGCACTTGGAAGTCATGGGGTGTTGGATCCCAGGCAATATGGGTTCACTGCAGGCGGTCCTATCAAACTACTCTAATAGATTTCTTTGACTGGGTGACAAAGGCAGTAGACTAGGGTGGGGGGCAGTAGATGTTGCCTACCTATATTTCAGCAAAGCCTTTGATGCCGTCCCACATAGGAGACTGATCAACAAGCTAGGTAGCCTGGGGATGGGGCACAAGGTGATAAACTGGATTGGAAACTGGTTAAGGGACAGAAAACAGAGGGTCGTGTTAAACGGAATGCAGTCCTCGGAGGAAAGGGAGGTGACCAGTGGGGTAAATCAAGGATCAGTTCTGGGGCCCATACTCTTCAATGTCTTATCAGTGACATTGCATATGGTCTAGAGGGAAAGGTTTGCCTGTCTGCAGATGACACCAAGATCTGCAACAGGGTGGATACCCCAGAGGGGGGGTGGAAAGGATGAGAAAAGACTTGAAATAGTTGGAGAGATGGTCAGAGGCATGGCAACTAAGGTTTAATGCAAAGAAGTGCAAAATCGTGCATGTGGGAAGCAAGCTACAGGTTGGGGGAGAGCTGTTGGCAGTTATGAAGGAAGAGAGGGGCTTGGGGTTCATAATCACAGATGACCTGAAGGCCACAAGACAGATGGTCAAGGCAGTGGGAAGACCACTGGGATGCTGGGGTGTATTAGAAAGGGAATCATAAACCAAAGAAGGGAGGTAATAATTCCACTGTTCAAGACCCTGGTAAGGCCTTACCTTGAGTACTGTGTCCAGTTCTGGAGACCACATCTTCGTAAGGACAATGATGAAATGGAGATGGTGCAGAGGAGGGTGAGCAAAATGGAGAAGGGTCTACATCACAAGCTTTATGAGGAAAGAGTCTGAGACCTCAATTTGCGCACACTGTAGCAAAGGAGGGAGAGGGGTGACATGATAGAAACATTCAAACCAGAAGGGCATTAACAAGGTAAAAGGGGACAATCTATTCCAGTTTAAAAGTAGTGCCTGAACAAGAGAACATGAATATGAGAAGGCCACATAAGGGGAAATATCAGGAAGTTCTTTTTTACGGAGAGGGTGATGGATGCATGGAATAGCCTGCAATAGGAAGTGGTGGCCGTCCATTCATTAACCGGCTCCAAACAAGCATGGGACAGTAATAAAGGAATATTAGCGCTAGGAAGAAAAAGCTAAAGTCACTGGCCACTTCATCAGGTAGCATAAATGGGCAGACTGGATGGGCCTGATGGCTCTTATCTGTCGACAGTATCTGTGTCTTTATTTATTTATTTATTTATTTATTTATTTATTTATTTATTTATTTATTTCTAATGGGAACATATAATTAAAGTACAGTGTTCACTTTGTCTGAGGAGATTTCCCACATCTCATTTAATGACTTACTAGCAAAAGATTCCTGCCAATTCCATTTGCTCAGTTCTTCTCTCATGGATATATATATAATTAGCTTCTTTAAAAGACTCCCTGCAACTGATATATTTTCACATTTAATCCCAAATTTAACCATGGTGTGCTCGCTGTTTGCAAGAGGATATGTTGTAACAGTTAATAATTTGTTCGCCTAAATTACTTATTACCAGATCTAAAGTGTGTTCCCTCTTGTAGGTGATTTTAACATGCTCCTACAGGGCATTGATAAATTTACCTTCTACTGATGTTTCTCTTGTTTTTCTTTTTAAGCCAGTCTATTGTAGTGAAGCTAAAATCGCCTAAGATCAATATTGTCTTGTCCTCATCTAATTTAGCCAACTGTTCTAGAAGCTTTATATCCATGCCCTGGGTATATGACGTAGGTCTACAATATATACCAGTCCCAATTGCTTTCAACCAAATAGTTTCTAGTATGTAATCTCCCTGGTCTGTCAGTCAAATCAATCAAATCTTTATTTTTAAGCACTGTTCCAATAGATCAAAGCACTGTACAAGGACCATAAAACCGTAAAATATTAAGATATAATGCCATTATAACAGATGGCAGTAGGCTATCCAACACTTTAAGTCAGGAAATGCTAAAGAAAATAGGTAGGTTTTCAGAACAGGTTTAAAAAAAAAAAAAAACTCTACAGTCAAGCACTCTAATCCGATGAGGTAGAGAATTACACAGGGTAGGGGCTGCAAAAGAGTGGGTTCCAGAAGTCTTCAGTCAAACCAGGGAACCTCTAGCAATCCCTTATTGGAGGAATGGAGTAAGCAGAAGGGATAGTAGGGACGAAGATCTTGTAAGTAGTGCTGTCCCTGCCCAAGTAGTGCTTTATAGGTCAGTAGCCAGATGGCAGCTAGTGCAGGTCGCAGAGCACAGGGGTGACATGGCAAGATCTTGATAAGCCAGTAAACAGCCTGGCCACTGCATTCTGCAATCTGCAGATATCAACTCCCGTAACTCCAGGTATAGGACATTGCAGTAATCGAGGCACAGTGTTACAAAGGCAGGGACCGCTGTTGGAAGATCACCATGTGGGACCAGGTGTTTGAGCTGGGCGCTGTTCCTCAGTGGTAAAAGGAGGATCTTCTTCAAGGCACTCTCTTGCAGCAGATCACAATATGTGGGATTAAGCCATAGGTGTCATTTTCTCCAGATGACTTTCTCAGCAGTTAACCCTGGGACCTCCCTCAGCACCACCATGTGGTGTTCACCTGGCAGGTATAAAAAGGGGGAGGTCCAAGCTACTCCTCAGTTATTTTCAACCGTGACCTGCATGCAACAAATCCTCCTTAGGAGTCCTGCTTTCCAGTCATCTAAGAAGAGTTCTGTCGGCCAAATGTTTGCTTATTTATAGTAATACTAATGTCTTCGGTACCTTTTCTTCCCCAAGTTGTTCCTGTGGCCACTGAATCTCAGAATACTCCACAATTCTGTGTTCGCTGTCTTGGTCCTGAACATGACTCAGGGAAGTGTGCCTTCTGCAAATCCATCAGAGCCACAAATGCTGACTGCTGCAGAAGCTTGTCAGAGTTCCTCATGGAGCAGAAAGTAGCCCTCCTGCAGCAGCAGTGCTCTCTCACAGAGCTCCATCTTCGGGGTCTCCCCACTCTATGGGTGACGCCTCCTTGTCAACACAGCACCATGGTAAGAAACATGTCTTAAAAACTAAGCATGTCTCTACCACCCTGGTGCCGGCTTTAAAAGTGAGCATAGAGAAGGTAGCCCCTCACACATAGTCTTCTACACCATCGATGATTGATTGTGGGCTCTCGCTTCCCTGTGGACAGGTCCTCCATAGACAGTGGGCTCAATGATCATCCTGCAGCTCCTTGTTGCCTCCTTCCAGCCACCTCATCCATCGACGATGGCTGCAGGCTCACAGTGGCTTTGCCTCATGGTTCTGTCATCGAGGCACTGGTCAGGAAGCATAGGAACACCAGGAACAGTAGTAAAATTCACAAAAACTGATATTTATTAACAATAAAAACAATTGTTTAGTAGAAGTATTTACAAAGGCAGTATAAACAGAGAAAATCCATCTGGGGTTTCTTAATTTCCAATGTTGGTCTCTGTTTCCTGTGTCTCTCTATCATAAAATCATTGCTTTCCCTTGTAAGTTTTTGCAGCCCCCGCTCATTAAAATGGCATGCTTCTCACACAGTGTTCTTGTAAGTTTCAACCAGTGCAGCAAAAAGAACATTGTGACCCAGAACTGACCTCTTGCTTAGAGCTTTTCAGAGTTTGCAAACAGGTTAACCTCTTCAGTTCCAACAAGCTTTTTGCAATCATTGCAACAGTATAGCTGTATTCATTTCAACAGTAAACTATAGATGTTCCTAAACAAAGGGATCCTAGTATCTGTTACATTTCCACATAATGATTCACATATATTTTTATACCAGTAGATATGCAAGGCGGGGGTGGAAACAGCAAGTGAGGGTAGAGATGGCGAGAGCAGAGGATTGCAAGACCATCGGGGTGATCAGGTCCTAGGTCTCATGAGACAATTTGGTTGCATAACCAGACAGAAAGAGAGACTAGAACAGACCTTGTGTTTAAACTCTTTCTCCAGAACAACTGGGACAGGGCCCTATTCAACCCTGTCACATGCCCCCCTCCTTAAGGGGAAACCTGTTTTTACAAAAACAGGTTTATAAAATTTTCTTTGAATTCTCCTTCAACATGACAGTAGCTTATAATCTTTATAGTTCAGTGCATATACAGCAAATCAGAGAAGTTTCAACTCGCTCATTTAAAATTTTTTTTTTAACCTTTGGAATTTTCAATTCCTGATCCGTATCTAGACCAAAAAAAATCAGCATTGACTTTCTCTTTCCCAGATTTGTGCATCACTTTAAATTTAAATGGCTATAGTGCCAGATACCACCTTGTGATTCTAGAATTTTTATCTTTCATTTGGTTAAGCCAACAGAGAGGATTGTGGTCTGTTACAAGTACAAAGTCCACTCCTAGTAGGTAAAACTTAGGACTCATTGCCCACTGTGCTGCAAGAAGTTTTTTCATGGTGGAGTACCTTTTTCTCTGTCGTGCAACTTCCTACTAATACAGAGAATAGGATGTTCTTTCCCATCTATATGCCGACTCAAGTCTGCACTTAGACCTACCTCTGATCCATCTGTATGTAATAAAATGGTTAGTCTGGGCTTTTAAAACAGGGGCTGAACATAATGTAGCCTTAATAGCTCTCAAAGCTTTGTCACACTCTAGGATCCTTTTCGCATTAATCGGGTACTTTTTTTTTTTTTTTTTTCTTGTTAGTTCTGTGAGGGGAGTAGCTAACTCTGAAAAGTTGGGAACAAATCTCTGATAGCCAGCCAGCCCTAAAAATGACCAGACAGGTTTCTTGGTTTTGAGGACAGGGCTGTTAGCTACAACTTCCATCTCGGAAACCTCTGGCTTGACTTTTCCATTTCCCAAAACATAGCCCATATCTCTGGTTTCCTGCATGCTCAATGCACACTTGGTAGGATTAATTATCAGACCTACCTTTTGATAGATTTGGATAACTGCTCGTAGGTGTTCAAGGTGGCTTTTCCAGTCTGGACTATACACTGCAACATCATCCAGATATGCAGCACAATAACCAGTGTGAGGGGATAAAATTACATCCATGTAGCTCTGGAATGTAGCGGGTGCACCATGTAAACCAAAAAACATGGTGGTGAACTGATAAAATCCTCTAGGAGTGGTGAAAGCAGTTTTGTCTCTGGATTCTTTAGCTAGGGGGATTTGCCAGTAACCACTGGTAAGATCGAGGGTGCTGATATATTTGGCACTCCATAGTCTGTCCACCAAATCATCTATTCTGGGGATAGGATAACTGTCAAATTCTGACACTTGTTTAAGCTTCCTAAAATCAAGGCAGATTCCTACACCCCCTTATTTTTTGTTTATAGTCACCACTGGTGATGACCAAACACTTAACTCTTCTATGATAACCAGTGCTTTCATTTTTTTGTATTTCCTTAACCACGTCAGCTCTCAATTGCTCTGGTAATCTGTGTGTGTTTTGTCTAATAGGGCAAGCATTCTTTGTCACCATTATGTGCTCTACACCTTTAGCTCGCCTCTGCACTGTGGTAAAAGTACTGTTAAATGTCTTTAGTGTTTAAGAATTTCTGCTGTTTTTGTTTAGAGAGTAAGGAAACATTCACCTTTACAGTATCATCTGTTACAGTTTGTTCCAATCTATCATAAGCTCCATCAATATCTTTATCAGTTTCTGGTAAAACTAGCAAAGCAGCTTTTGGTGTGTTTTATTTTTCAACCCATTTCTTGGAGGTTAGCATGGTATATCCTGATATTTTTTTTTTCTGTCAGGGGTCTCTGTCTCATAGTTACCTGTGCCAGTACGTCTAAGAACCTCAAGTCCCTTGCCACTTCATTAACCATTTTTATTTTCTGTAGTGGACAACCGTAACAAGGCCTTTTCACCTGGCTCAAAAACGTTTTTCTTTTACCCCATGGTCATAATGCACCTTTTGCTGGTTTGGGGCCACTGCCTGATTATTATGGGCAATTTCAACATATTTTGCCAGCTTCTTTCTCGGGGCACACATACAAGATATATGAACATATAAATGTGCCAGCAGAAACCGACCTGGTCTAGTAACATCTGCTCAAGTGTGCAGCTAGCTCCCCTAAGTTGCAACTGCCTCACCCCTTCCCCTTTTGTCCACCCTCTGCTGTTCTCCGCCTCACCCACCCATACTCTGCCTTTTCTCTGTCCCATGCCCTTTTAACGCTACCCACAGTTTTGCATGATATTGCCCTCTCTGGTAGGGTGTTCCACTTCGACATCAGTCTCTCTGTGAAGTAATGCCTCCACATCTCCCTCCTAAATCTCCCTCCCTATTCTTAGCCCATGCCCTCTAGTGTCCCTTCCTTCCTCAGTTTAAAACTGCATCGACTCCATCCTTGTTGATTCCCCTCAGATATTTGAAAATTCCAGTCATGTCCCACCCATCCCTTTTCTCCTCCAGAGTGTACATATTCTGTTCCCCCAGCCTGTTCTCGTAGTCTCTCCCCTCATCATCTTCATTGCCCTCTGCTGCACTCCCTCCAGTAGCTTGATATCCTATCTCAGGTATGGCCTCCAGAACTGCACACAGTACTCAGTGCGGCCTGACCAGTGACCTGTAGAGGGGCAAGATCACCTCCCTCTGCCTGAGAACTCTCTCACTATACACACCAGCATCTTGTTTGCCTTCACTGCCACTTTCCTGCATTGGGCAGAATTATTCATGCTCCTTGTTACCATCGCCCCTAGGTCCTTCTCCTCAGTGATCCCCAGCTTCACCCCCACCCCCAAAGAGTATTCTCTCCTTGGGTTCTTTGGGGCAAAGTGCATAACCTTACACTTTTTCGCATTGAACTCCAGCTGCCACCTCTCTGACCACTCCTTCAGTTTGGTTAGGTCCCCCTGCAGTTGCTTCCATCCCTTCTCGTCCTCTGTAGCACCCATTTTGGTGTTGCCTATGAACAGACTCGCCCTGCTCCCCACTCCATGTGTGTTGTCTGAGATGAAGACCCCAAACGGCGCCGGGCCCAGAATAGAACCCTGCGGCACCCCACTTGTTACTGGTCTAGGTGTTAAATTCCCACGCCACCACCACCCATTGTAGCCTCCCATGCAACCAGTTTGTAATCCAGTTTGCCATCTTCTCCTTCTACTCCCACACCAGTAAACTTCCCCCTCCAAGCCACCCATGAGGTACTGAATCAAAGGTCTTGCTGAAATCCAAGTAGAGGACATCCACTGCATGGCCCCTAGCCAGCTCTCTTGTTACCCAGTCGTAATATTGTATTAGGTTAATTTTACAGGACTTCCCTGATACAAAGCTGCTGCCTCACATTCTGGAGGTAATTGTCCTCCAGAAATGACACCAGCCTCTCCTTAAGTATCATCTTCATAAGCTTGCCCACTATGGAAGTGAGACTGACCAGCTGATTAATTGTCCGGTTCATCCCATGGGCCAGTGTTGTGTATTGGCACCACATGGGCCATCCTCCAGTTCTGAGATGCACATCCTGAATCCAGGGAGGTGCTGAACAGATCCACCAGTGGTTCTACCAGCACCTCCGCCATCCCACTCAGCACATGGGGTGGATACCATCCAGGCCTGGTGCCTTGTCCGCTGTTAGTGCCCTAAGTCCCTTTAATACTCTACTTCCCTCAATCATTTCATCCATCACCTGCCCCCCCCTCGCAATCCAAGGTGGCAAGTTTAATGTATTTCAAGTTGTTGGTGTCTTGCTGCTCCACTCGACCAATGGCAGATCCTCCAGCTTTGATAACTCGCAAGGCGTCCATCCATTGCCGCATCTCTTCTTTTCTCTGTTCGAGTTGCTGCAGTTCTTCTTTTCTCTGTGCTTCTAAACGTTGAATCTCTTTCTCTCTGCTTCTCGGTCTCTCTCTCTGTTGTATAGCCACCATTCGAATATGGCAGTCAGGCTTTCAGGTTCAGTCACTGCCTGCTCTTTTTCCATAACTGGTGCTGGCTGTACAGTCTCGGCTTGGACTTTTGTATCTGCTAGTTTGTCTGCCATTCTCCTGGTAACCACTCCTGGGCTTGCTGCTGCAGAATCTATACCTTTCTTCTGCGCCTCCCTGGTACTGGGTCTAGTACCCACACACAAAACTCCTGACTTAGAGTATGCACAGCATAAATCCCACTTAGGCTGACACCATCTGTCATCGAGGCACAGGAAGCACAGGAACACCAGGAGCAGTTGTAAAATTTGCAAAAAGTGATTTATTAATACCAATAAAATAAAAATGTTCAGTATAACTATTTACAAAGGCAGTATAAACGAAGTCCATCTGGGTTTCTTCTCAATTTCTAGTCTGTCTCTGTGTTTCTGTCTCTCTCTTGCAAGAAAAAGCAGCTGTTGTTTTATAAGTCTTTGCAACCCCGCTCGTTAAGAAAATGACATACTTCTCACAGGGTTCTTGTAAGTTTCAATAAGTGCAGCAAAAAGAACATTGTGACCCAGAACTGACCCCTTGCTTGTAGCTTCTCAGTTTGCAAATGGGTTAACCCATGTGTGTGTATGTGTATGTACATACTCTCTATCTCTCTAAACAAAGGGATCCCAGTATCCGTTACATTTCCACATAATGATTCACATATATTTTTATACCGGGGAGACAGAAACAGCAGGTGAGGGTAGAGAGAGAGTGGGAGGCAGAGGATTGAAAGACCGGGGTAATAAAGTCTTAGGTCTCATGAGAAAATTTGGTTGTGCAACCAGACAGACAAGAGATAGAAAAGGAGAGAATAGAACAGATCATTGCATTTAAACTTTCTCCAGAAAAACTGGGACAGGGTCCTATTCAAGCCTATCATAGGCCCATCAATTATCTTATTGTCGATGCTACATGGTATCCTGTCAACAATAAGATAAGGTGGATCAGGGCACTTCGATCCTGTCATCGACGGCAGGAGCTTCAGGCCCATCGACTATCTTGTCTACAACCAGCCTTGCCCCACGTGGCTTAATGCTACCACCCTTGTCAATGATCCTGGGGTCTTATGTACACCCTTCATTGATGGCTGCATGTCTGGTGCCACTGCCTCCTTCCATGACATCAGTGGTTCCCATTCACTCTGCAGTCCACCATGGCTGCTAGTACTGGACAGATGGCAATGATGTCCTGAGTGTGGATAATACCATACAGCACCTATCTTGGGCCCCGTGCCTCCCTAGGGAGGGGTCAGCTGTGGATTCTGCTTCCTCTAGGCCCCCTTCGGACTACTAGCTCTTCCCCTGTCTCCCTGGGTCTGTACCTTTGCCAATTTGCCAGACTTTACTGTCCCAGGCACAAGGTTTGCTGTTGCTCCCGGACCTTCGCCCCTCCACCTGCAGGCCTGGATCCTGAGGGTCTGTACAGGACATGAACATGGAAGACCCTTTCCTGCAGGATTGGGACCTGGCGGACAGGGAGGATGAGGATGACATGGACCATGAGGATTCTCCTCAGTCCATCTCTGCTGCCTCCTCTGTTCAGGGTGAAACTACCCATGAACTCCCTTGTTCTCCTCCAGATAACGCAACGTTTTTGGACATTATGATCCACCTCCAGAAAACGTTTGGTTTTTAGGGCACTGAGCAGGATGCTTCCAGGAAGAATTGACTCTGAACCTTGGTGTGCCAGAATGCCCCACTCTGGTCATCTTCCCCCAGTGGATACCTTTGAGGAAGCTATTATGGCAACTTGAAAGCAACCTTTTTAAGGTTCCCTCCAACCCGTGGAAATCTGATAGGGGAGAGTTACCAGAGTCTGATAAATCCTATTTCATGTCTCCACCTCAAGCAGGCTCAGTGGTGATCAGTGCTGCACATGATGGGTCCTCTAGACCTCAGCATATGAGTGCACAGCCCCCAGCTATGGAATTCAAGAAATTGGATGCCATGGGGAAAAGGGGTGTGTGTGGTGTGGGTGTTTTGGTTTGTTTGTGTTTGGTTTTTCCTTCTGCCACATCCCTACGTATACTTACATGGACCACCTCCTGAAATGTCTGGAGGAAATCCTTAAAGCCTCCCAGGCAACAGTCCAGTCACTCCCAGCAGGTTCTGTCCAAGAGGACCTGAGAGAGAAACTATCTACTGTGGTGGCTGTATGCCGCCACCTGCTGAGGACCACTTATGGTGCCGTTGATATTACGGCTCATACATCCTCAGCTGGAGTCTGTCTCACATGACACATCTGGCCCTGGGTGTCTGGCTTTTCACAGGAAATACAGCAATCTATTCTGAATGCTCACTTTAAAGGAGTTCAGCTGTTCGGTCCACAGAACCAAGACATCTTGAAAGATCTGCAGGGCTCTGGTCATACCCTTCAGTCCGTGCAAACCCTTTAATGTCCAGAAGTCAAAACAGCCTCCAGGGGCTGAGGGGCTGCCCTTACATGGGCTGGCTCTCTGCTCAAAGGCAACCTACCAACAGGAAAGAACCTCTAACAGTTGCTAGGTCCTAGAAATACTCAAACCCCATTGCATCCCTGCTGCCTCACGGCAGAGTCAGCCTTCTAGCTGAAGATCTTCCTCTGGTTGTGGGACTAGAGAGCCAACCCATGGCTGTCTGGGAGTAGGTTTTCCCTGCACCTGTTGGGATGGCAAGCTATCTCCACCGACCGGTGGCTCCTGCAACTAACCAAGACAGAACATGCACTGGCGTTTACAGGGATTCCTCTTCCTTTGCCATGGACAGAGATCGATGCCTTGTTGTCAAAACAGGCTATTGAACCAGTTCTCCTTCAGAATAGTGCAGAATTTTACTCCCACTTTTTTTTCTGGTTCCAAAATGGACAGTGGATTTATGCCCCATTTTAGATCTGACGTGTTTCGACCTACATCAGTTACCAAAGGTTCCGCATGGTGTCTCTTCCAGCACTTCTCTATTTGCTGAACACGGGAGATTGGCTGTGCTTTCTGGATATGAAGAACGCATACCTCCATATCATGATGCACCCGACTCACGGTTTTTCAGTTTCATGTTCGTCATTACCAATTCGGGACCCTCCCTTTCAGACTTTCCTTGGCCCCTTGGGTATTTACAAAATGCCTAGCAGTGGCGGCTGCAGCAGCCCTCCTCAGTGAAGGCCTCTGTCTTTCCCTACCTGGCAACTGGTTCCTGAAAACGTCTTCCAGCCAACAGCTGTCTCTGACACTTTCTCAAACCCTACAGCTGTTCGCACAGGTAGGGATTGTGGTAAACTATCCAAAATCCAAGATAGACCCTACCCAAAGCCTCCAATATACTGGAGCTGTACGAGACCCCTCCATAAGAAAGGCATATATGCCCATGGCTCGGGTGGACACCCTGATTGGTTTGGCATGCAGATTAGAGTCCAACAGGTTAGTCTCAGCAAGAGGCTACCTTCGCCTCCTGTGACATTTGGCAGTCACAATACTGACGGCCCCCAATGCCAGGTTAAATATGAGGGTCCTTTGGTGGTTCCTCTGAGTCCAATGGGACCAAAAACAGGACAATTTTAGTGCCTTGGTCCTGATGTCTTCCCCAGGTCTTCAAACTCTACAGTGGTGGAAGACCAGTGAGACACTAATGCAAGGCATGCCATTCTGCTCTCCTGTACCAAGTCTTACTTTAAGTACAGACACGACCTAGATGGGATGAGGTGCTCATCTCCTGCACATCAGTTCACAAGGATCTTGGATGTCAGTGGAGGCACAACTGCACATCAATGTCTTGGGAGCTGAGAGCGGTTCTCTACACCTTACAGGCATTCGAGACTCATCCCCCTGGGTTGCCTACAAGTGTAATCACACAATTCTGAAGTAGTTCACTACGTAAACAAACAAGGAGGCACCCATTCATACCCTCTCTGCAGAGAATCAATGAGGATATGGTATTGGTCACTCCAGAGACCTATTCTTCTTTTGGCAGTACATATTCTAGGGGTGTTGAACACCCTGGCAGATATCCTGAGCAGAACTGCTGCCTAGGCCCACAAGTGGGGACATCTTAGACATTCTAAATGGCATCTTCCAGTTGTGGGCTGACCAGAGTTGGACCTATTTGCCTCTCCGCAAAACTGTTGCCTTACTGCTGTCTCGTGCGAGGTACTGGAACTGTGTGGTGTGATGCATTATCTCATTCCTGGACAGGAAGATGCCCTTATGCCTTCCCGCCCTTTCTACTTGTTCAGAGAGTACTTCTGAAATTGGCCCAGGACAGGGCATCTATTCTTATCGCGCCATTCTGGCCAAGACTGGTTTTGTTCCCCCTACAACTCTCGGAACCAGAACCAATATCTTTGCCAATTTGCCGGGCTTTACTGTCCCAGGCACGAGGCTCACTGTTGCATCTGGACCGTCGCTTCCTCCACCTGCACATGTGGCTCCTGAGAACTTGGACCTCTCACTCTTCAGTGTGTCTCCAAAGGTGGCGGAGGTTCTCTGGGCAGCCCAGAAGCCTTCTTCTAGGTCTTCCCATACCCAGAAGTGGAAACACTTCTCTATTTGGGTGTTTTTTTTTTTTTGTTGTTTTTTTCTTGGACTTCGATCCTTCCCCCTCAAAGCATCTTGGATTATTTGCTGCCCTTATCAGAGGGTGGACTGAAGTATTCCTCAGTGAAAGTCCATCTTTCGACCACTGCCGCATTTCATTTGTCTGTGGACAACATACCTTTGCCCCAGTTGCCATTGATTCAAACCTTTTTTAAAAAGTATTCTGCACCTACATCCCCCTATCTGGGATCCAGTCCGTCTGGGATTTGAATTTTGTGCTTGAAGAACTGACTTAAGAGTCTGTTTGAGCCCACTGAAACCAGCGACCTCTTATCTTTCTTGGAAAAACTGTTTTTAGTTGCCATTACATCTGGCAGACGTGTCTCTGAGTTGCACGCCCTAATGTACAAGCCTCCTTGCATACAGTTTCATAATGATCTGGTGTCTTTATGCATTAACCCAGTGTTTTTGCCAAAAGTTGTTTTTGAATTTACTTTAAATCTGATCATCCAATTGACATTGTACAGAGGCAGCTATGCCTCTGTACAGACGGGTTTTCTGGGGTGTTTCAGTCTTGGATATTTGTGATGCCACCACGTGATCTACTGTACATATCTTCACTAAGCATTACAGTCTAGACATCACTTCTAAGAGGTGCACCATTTTTGGATGGGCCATCCTACAAGGACTGCTGTCCTAAGCCTTCATGATTCACCTCCTCCTGCCGGGTATAATAACTGCTTGGGAATCTTCCACACATTATGACCTGCTGCAAGAGATTGCCTAAGAACTTTCTGTAACAGTAGATCTTCAAGATTATCTCTTGCAGCAGGTGCTGCAGCCCCACCCTCCTTCTCCTTTGCTGTTGCTTCAGAAGGATTCCTTGCTCCTGTCTTAAGACTCCAAGAGCTGCTGCTTTAATTTCCCTCTTTTGTTCCCATCTGAGGCCTGAGATATGTTTGCACACTCGACTGCCAGGATGGAAAAGAACTAAGTACCTCAGCTGGGACATCCCCCTTTTATACGTGCCAGGTGAGCATCATATGGTGGTGCTGGGGAAAGTCCCAGGGTTGACTGCTGAGAAAGTCATCCAGAGGAAATGATACCTGTGGCTGAATTCCACACATTATGACCTACTCTCGAAGATCTACTGTCATAGTAAGTTCTTACTCAACCCTACTTTTAATGACAGCAGACACCTGAGATTTTAATGTCCAGCCTCTAACACAATGCCCAGATTTTGCACCCGGTCAGAGGTAAGCAGCTAGTCACCCCCGAGACAAAGACCAGAAGGTAGGCTTGCTGGCAACTTCATAAACTGGTGACTTGGATCCACCACCAACATCTTGTTTTTGCCCGAATTCAACCTCAGCCAGTAGGCAGTCCTCCAACCCTGGATCTCTGAGAGGCAGCTGTTAAAAACTGAGACTGTGCCACCCTGTTAGGGCACAAAAGACATGTAGAGAGGAGTATCATATACATAACAGTGAAAACTGTCCATACCGCTTTATAATTGCTCCCAACGGCAGCACATACAGTGCAAACAGCATGGAGCCCTGTAGAACCTCACTGGAACAATGTTAAAGAACTATGTGGGAAAGTCACAAACACAGACTCTATCCAGCTCTTAGACCAGGGTACCCTCTCACATGACCCCACCACCATAGCCTATACCCTAAACACCACCTTCTCTGACCTCAGTCAAGTCCTCCCCAAAAACTTCTTTGATCCCATCTCCACACACCTACTACTTCCCCTGTTCCCCACACACCCTCCTTTCAGGCTGCGTGTTATTTCGCGAATCAGGCTAAAGCTACCCTCCAAAGCACTGCATAACTGCGCTACAGCAGTGACTCCTTTGACCTTAAAAACCTTCGCTCACCCTTAATGACTCTCCCACATCTCACCAAACTCCTCAACCACTCACTGTGTCATGGCCAATTCCTACACTATGGAAGAGGGGTATTATCACACCTATCCTGAAAAAGGGTGATCCAACTACCCCTGCTAACTATAGGCCCATTACGATCCTTCCTCCCTTTCAAAAGCTCTTGAAAAATTATGCCTGACCAACTCACAGAATACCTTGACAAGTATGGTCTCCTCTGCCATGAGCAACATGGTTTCAGAAAAGGGCACAGTACTACCACAGCCCTCCTAGAATTTACATCTTACATTCATGAAGCCCTTGAACAGGGGTCAGCAGTTGGTACAATCTATATTGATTTGACTAAAGCATTTGACACCGTCAATCATGAGCTTCTTCTTCATACCCTGGCAGCCCTCCATATTGCTCCTGAAGCTATCTCCTGGTTCAAGAACTATCTGACTGACAGAATGCAGGAAGTAAAAATTAGTAACACACTCTCCTCCAAACTACCAGTTCTGGCTGGTGTCCCCAAGGGTCAATACTTGGCCCGCTCTTGTTCCTCTTTTTCTGAACTCACTCCCCTCAGCATGTAGTGGAAAGCTATTACTATATGCGGACGATGCCGTATATACTGTAAACGCACTAACCTATACATCTCCAAAACATCCTTCAAGGCTGTTTTAGGAGCTTGAATACTGGTTCACTGACCACCGCCTATCACTTAACTATGACAAGACAAAATCCATGATGTTTGCCCATCGTCAAAACCCCCATAACTCCTACTCTCAATCTCAAACCTACAGGGTAACCACATTGAACAGGTCACCCACTTTAAATATCTAGGTATCACCCTGGACACATCCCTTACCTACCATCAGCACATTAAACTTCTCTCCTCCTCAGTTAATACCCGACTTTGCATTCTTTACAGGCACAAACACTGCCTTCCTCCTCAGGCTCGTTTAGCCGTTACTAGCTCGGTCCTATCATTGGTCGATTATGGAATAACTTATGCGTCGCTGCTGACAAATCAGCCCCACACAGCATCAATATAGCACTAAACAAAGCCTGCCGCATGGTCACCAGCAGCAGTAGACAAACACATACCTGTCAGCTCTATTATCAAGCCGGACTGGCTAACCTTTGAAGGGAGGCTTAAATACCATACCTGCCTCCAAGCCAAGAATATCCTTATGAAACTCGCACCTATCTGTCTGCATCGCCTCATCCAACCAGCTCCCAATAGGGGCACCCTTTAGACGCATTGGCAGGGACCCTCCTACGCAGTTCCCCACTGCAGAACCTCTCTGGGGCAAAGATCTTCCGCTACTATACTCCACTTTGGCTAAACAATCTACCATCTTCCATCTTGCTTGCCCCCAGTCTAAGACTATTCAAAACAGAGTGCAAGAAGTATCTGCTCAACATGGAGACCTGTAGCTGTTTTCCATCTATTCGTATAGGTTGTCAGGCACCTGGGCCACCATATCGTTAGGAACACTCTCAACTCACAGATATTATCTCAGTCTTAGCAATACCCTATACTGTGATTGTTAAACTCTTTGTAATGTCCTGGCAATTTTCTGTACAAGCCTTGTCTCTATGTAAAATTCAATATTACAACTGATGTGTAGCCTTTGACTTAAGCTATGATTTTAAACGTTTGTCGAAATGTAATATCTCTGTTTTGAGAACATTGTCCATACTGTCTTGTTGTAATTGTACTGTCATGACTGACGTGGAGCCTTTGCGAAGGAGTCCTTGACTCAAAGGTTGTAATTCCGAAATTTTCAATAAATAAATAAAATACAGTGTCGAACACTGTAGAGATCAAGGAGAACCAAGATGGAATGGCTCCACCAATCTCTCGCTATCAGATCATTCAGTACTCAAACCAGGACAGACTCTGTACTATGCCTCTTCCTAAACCTGAATTGGAGAGGATCATAGACATCCTGGGATGTTAGATAGTCATCCAGCTGCACTGCAACCACCTTCTCAAGAACCTTGCCCATGAAGGACAGGTTAGAGACTGGTCTGTAGTTTGCTAAGCAGTCCAGGTCAAGGGAAGCTTTCTTCAGGAGAGGTATTACTTCTGCCTCCTTCAGGGAGTCTGGAAACACCCCTGACTCCAACAGATACTGGACTATCTCAGCAAGAACTGGGCCAATAACTTCATCGCACCCCACTAGGAGGTGTGTTTTTGGGACCAGATCCAAACTACAGTAGGTTTGGCATGTCCATAATTGCCAACTGGCCGAAGTTGGACCAGACAGGCCAGGGGCCTGCAACCTTTTGCTGATCACTGCAGTGCCCATTTGAGGACGCTAAGCAGATCTCTGACCTGATAGTGACATCTTATCAGCAAGGAATTGAGCAAACTCATTACATTTGTGAAAACGCTCCCCGTGGCTGAAGACTGGCTGGATTGCACTACCTGTCAATAGTATGGGAGAGCTGAACAGGTTGATTCTCCATCACAGCAATCTCCTTGGGCAGGAATTCTGCCTTCTTACAGGAGATTGACGAAGTGATGGTCTTTATAATGGGCTGTCAATCAGCAACCAGGCAAGATTTCCACCAGCGCCGCTTCAACCTTCGACCCCTATATCTCAGCTTCTTCAAAGTCCCATCAAACCAAGGTGACTTCGGGCGATGAGTGAGGGGTTGAACACAGACTGGTGCTAGGGAATCGAGGGCCCCTGTCACTGCCTTATTATAGGCGATTACCAGTTTTCCCCCAGCTCCCTGCTAACACTCTGCATACCTGATGGGTCCAGCACCACCACTATAAGACCATCTGGAGTCAAGCCCATTAAAGGCAGTACTGGACCATCTGCATAGGAGTAGGTCAATGGGGAGGGGGGGGGCTTGAATCTGAACCTTATAGTGTGATGGTCCCACCATCCGACTGGTTCCATCACCAAATCAGTGATCTCCATCCCCAGAAGTAAGACCAGGTCCAGTTAATGTCCATGACTAAGGGTCTCGGGCAACATCTGCTGACTAATGTAATAAAATATCTCTGGTTGCTACCTGATGTGGTACTCATGTACCTATATTACGACTACTGTGATCTACCTATTACCAAGCTTGTACCACCAGTGAATGCCTGTAATGCTGGTTGCTTTTTTAATCTAAACATTATGCACTGTACTGTTTTGTTTGCTGTGATGTATTGCTCTCGTGACACGGTGCCTTTGTAAATGAGTCTTTGACTCAAAGGTCTGTAAATCGATCAAATAAATAAATAGAGGTAACTGCCTGTGTCTGGCCCAACAAATTCATAAGTTGGAGGAAGTCTTGCCCAAAATGCGAGAGTTCGTCAACCCAAGCGCTGAAATCCCCTCAGAATTACCCATCTGGGAAATTCCAAAGCCAGGCTGATTAAGTTCACTACTTCCTACAGGAATTCCTTCTCCCCACCGGGTAGACTGAATGTATTGTGGGTACAGGTTGCAGGATACTCCTTATCTACAAAGGATCTGGTTGTTTCCACTGGGATGTCTACAACACCCAGATCCAATTTAACAGATTGCTACCCCATGGGTTCAACTTGGTGGACTCTGCCACATATAGGGCTATTCTTCCTCCTATCCTATTATCCCTGTCCCTGCTGAATGAAACCTTGATGTTTTCTATCCCAGTTGTCCGATTTTACTCCACCGTGTTTCTGTAATGGCACATAAAGAAATTTCTTCCAAATGTGATGATGTTTCCAGGCCCCCCTCTTTTTTTTCTTTTTTTTTTTTTTAACTAAACTTTGGCGCTTTATTAATAAACAATTCTGCTTTTTTTTTTTCTTTTTGTTTTTTATTTTATTCAGATTGGAAGGTTTTAAAATCTTTGTTGGAATGTTACATTCCTTGCCCCATCCCCCAGCATATTCTGTTTTAAATGTGTCAATGCATTTCCTAATTCTGTGAGCATAGATTAGAGTACCATGCCACTTCAGCAAGGCCTTTGACACTGTGCCACATGGAAGACTATTACACAAACTGGGGAATATGGGTGTGGGCAGGACAGTAGTGTGGTGGGTGGGTAACTGGCTGGGTGGCAGGACACAGAGGGTGGTGGTAAATGGCTGTCACTCCACAGAGGGAAGAGTGACCAGTGGGGTACCACAGGATCAGTGCTGGGACCGGTCCTATTCAACATCTTCATCAGTGACATTACGCAGGACCTAGAAGGCAGAATTTCACTGTTCGCTGATGACACAAAGCTCTAACAGAGTAGACACACCAGAGGGTGTAGACAGAATGAGAAGCGACCTGCAGAAACTTGAAGAATGGTCAGGGGTTTGGCAGTTGAAATTCAATGCAAAGAAGTGCAAGATAATGCATATGGGGCACAAAAACCCTGGCACAATATATCAGTTGGGGGGTGAGGATATAGCATGCACCAAGCAGGAAAGGGATCTTGGGTTGTCATCTCTGATGACCTCAAGGTAGGGAAACAGTGTGACAAGGCAGCAGGTAAAGCAAATAGGATGCTGGGATGTATAGGCAGGGGCATCACCAGCAGGAAAAGGGAGGTCATAATTCCGCTATACAAGACACTAGTGAGGCCCCACCTGGAGTACAGTGTACAGTTCTGGAGACCATACCTACGTAAGGACATAGACAGGGTAGAGAAGGTTCAGAGGAGGGCAACAAAGATGGTGCATGGATTGCATCACAAGTCCTATGAAGACAGGTTGAAGGAACTGAACATGTACTCCTGGAGGAGAGGAGGAGAGGGGGATATGATAGAGACATACAAGTATCTTACAGGGAGGAACAGGGTGCAGGAAAACACTATTTTTAAGTGAAAAGATGTTCCAGGACAAGAGGGCATGGGATGAAGTTGGAGGGGCGATTCAGAGGAAACATATGAGAGAATTTCTTCACAGAACGGGTGGTGGACAAGTGGAACACCCTGCCAGAGGAAGTGGTGGGGGCTGAAACAGTCACGGGATTTAAGAATGCATGGGATAGACATAAAGGAATTCTGGAGGTCAGGGGTAAGGGGCAACAGACTTCTAGAAAAACAAACTGAACTTACAAGCTCAAATGGGCAGACTGGGTGGGCCATAGGCCCTTATCTGCCGACACTGTCTATGTATCTATGTCTATGTCTATTAAGATGTAGACCATCGTGCCTAAATAACTTTATTTTGTTAAGGCTGTCCAGTTTCTTAGAAAAGTAAACCCCTCCTTTGTGCACCAATGTCTGAACCAAATATTTAATTGGCAAATAGCCTTATTCCTTTCAATACCTGCTCTTGGCACTGGTAACATTTCAGAAATGATTATAGTACATCTTTTCCCTACTAAAGTGGTACTTAGTTCTGCGAAAACATTTTGAATTTCCTCTAAGCTCCTTCTCCTCACATGATTTGTTCCTATGTGTAGGAGTAATAGAATTCGACACATTGCTGATATATCCTTCATTTCTTTAATATCCGAAATGTTACACCTGAAAGAGATGCAACATGTGTGTTTGCCTTCCTTCACAAATGACTGTCTGTGAACTTCATCACTGAGTCCCCAATTACCAGTATATCTCATTTACCCTGTAATGAATTACTGCTGTCAGTCACATTCCTATGTTCCTGGCTTACTGCTTGTTTGTCACTCGCAATAGGATGTACTCCTATCTATGGAGGGTATACTAAACATTGGACTTGTGTACTACTGACTGGCTTATTAGTACTGTACCTCCTGCATGGGTCTCATTTACTTTGAGAATTTGTACCTGGAACAGTGGTCTCCATCTTGTTCTCATTTGTGTCAGATTTCTTTCATAAGTCCATACATGTATCAGTACTGTGGGTTGCTACACTGGCTTCCTGTCTTTAATTATGCTGGTCCTCCTCCATACCAGTTTTGCCATTTTCAACCAGGCTAGTTTTGTCCATCAGTGGTGTAAACTTATTGGATATGTGGATTGCCTTCTTCTTTTGCATACCCATGTTACTTTACTCCAATCCTCCTGTAACAGTGTCCCATAATTATTTTGATTCATAGATGGTACACTCTTGCATTTATCATTGCCCTCTTCCCTGATTTATTTGTGTGCCCTTGAGTAACACATTCTGGTCAAGGGACATGATAGTATCGACTTTTCTGATCTCTTTACATCCACCTGAGATCTGGTAGATTTGGTTTCCATTCAGTACAATTAAGTGAACCATACATATCTCTTCTCCTTCTAAAATCATCTATTTCTGTTTGCTGTACTGTAATAAGCTTACATTTATCACAGTCCAACTTTGCTAGATCTGGAATCTCTCTATATATGTATTACAGGACTTGCATAAACTCCAATTAGATGCCATCTTTTGAGGTGACCAACTTGCTCCCTCTCTGTCTTCCTCAACTAGGATGCTGTCTATGTATGCATTACTAACTATTGAGTTTTAAAACTGTCCGGCCGCCTTCTTCATTTTGCTTGGTGGATGCAGGCAGATGAGCTTGCCTCTGTCTTGTGTTGCCTCTGCCACATGCTCACCAACACTCACTTGCCAGCATCCTTTTGTGCCCTTGAAGCAGAAGCTGGTCCCATCACCACTTCCAGTTTTCAGTTGGTAAACTTGAATAAAAGTAATAAAACTCTGTAACTGTGCCCCTGCTACGAGGCAAGCTTCTGTGCCCAATCACACTAAGGTCGTTCACCTCCCACTGTGCAAATGACACTGGCTGAATATGGCTACAGGAATCTGAGTGAGTGGTTGCCTAGCAACAGTACACTGCTCCATTCCTTGCTCAGAAGCAGACACCCGCTGCTTCTCACAATGCTTTACAAAAGAATTGTAAGTAGTCCATGCTCTAGTTCCAAACACCTGTTCTGAGATTAATCGAGTTGCTGATGCTTTTAATCAATTCTCTGCCTCATATGCTACTTCACCTCCCTGCTCTACTCCCTTGCCACTTTTTTTTTTTAAATTGGTGCTTTTTTTTTTTTTTTTTTTTTTTACCGACCCCATTGGTCTAACTCCTGCACCCTGCCCAGTCATCAGTTTTCTAGGACTTGACTTTGACTCCTAGGCACCCTGGCTTACCCCCGGTCTAGCACCGCTGAATCTCCAATGTCCTCCCACTCTAGTTCATTGCCAGTTGTACCATCACCATCTGTGGTCACCAGGGTGTTGGTAGTGCACTGGCAGCTGTTCACCCTCTGTCCTTGAGGTGGAGAGCATTTATTCCTGAACCCAGGTCACCAGCATCCTGGGCATTAGCACTACAGCTGCACTGGCAGGCTGGCCCCTTCCCCTCTCCACTCACCCTCACTGTACTCCCACTGCTTTTTTTTTTTTTTTTTTTAGTCTCTGCTGGGGTTGTCCTTTCTTCTCTACACTTTCTTCATCCCTCTAATGGTACAATCCTGATGATTTGGGTACAAAACTCCTTCATCTTTCTGTTCCTGCTATCACTGCTTCAGTACCTGCTATCCTCAGCCTGTCCTTTTCAGCTCAGCAAATTCCCTCGGATTTGGAAGAAGGCTAAAGTCGTCTTGTCCTCCACAAAGGGGAAGACTCCTATCCCTTGGGAATTACCATCCTAGCACCCTGCTCCTTGCCCTGGCTAAGGTGCAGGAGAACCGTGTCCACTCTTGGCTCTCCTGCTTCCTGCCCCACCTTGCTCTTGCCTTCTGGCATGTGCTGGAAATCTAGATTGTGCTTGAGTCATTCGAAAGGTGCTTGGCGGGGATGGGCATTATGGTTGAAAACCACATGCAACTGAATTGTCCAAACTTCTGCGATTCCAACCCCTAATGTTTTTGTTTCCTTACTTGTCTGCTTTACGTTGTTCACCCTAATGTCTGCATTAATGTACACTTTTTTTACAATAAGTTTCCTTTCTTTTTGTGATTGTGAACTCTGGTCCTCATTCACACAGGTCCCAAAGGGGTCAGTGCAAAATAAAAAGCATATTATTGTAGATGTGGCTAGCCATTGACCTTGCAAGACATGTGTTTTGAGAGCTGTTTTTGCAAACTGATTTTGAACTTAAACAAGTTAGACTTTCTAAATTTAACCCAAACTTGCTTTACAGTTGGAGTTACTGAGGAAGTTCATACTAGGAAAGCCTTGAAACCCACAACTGAGAACTTCAGCCTATGGACTTCCTTAAACACAAGCACGTGCCTGGTAGCACAAATACAGTGGCATCACCACCTGGACAGCAGGTCCCATCTTCAAATATAATGGACATAAAAACTCTCTATATGTAGTGAGCCGTTCTCTACAAGTAGTAGAAAAATGTTTTGAGAATCTTTCCATCTCAAATGCAAACAATCTGTGGTCTGTTGTGAGAAAACAAATGGGACTGAGATGTATGCAAAGAACCACGACAACATTGTCGGGAGAAGCCTTTTGTGTTCCATAAGTGATTAGCGACAGCAGAACTAGCATTGAGGAACTACAACTTGTGGGGCTATCAGCGAACCAGGAGGGAACAGATCCTCTTACAATTTTTCTGTAGGCATTACATTGAGAGAGAAAGTGCCTCCAGCAGGCTGTATAGACGAAGCCTACAGACAGTCCTTGAAGGACCCTGAATAATCCGTACCAGTCTCTTAAGATTCTGATCATGATGTGTAGAGATTCTGGTCATCCTGTGTAGAGCAACTCTGAGACCGGGTGCTTGCTTCAGCATGGTTGACTTAGAAAATCTCTGTGGTGGATGCAGTGGTTCATGTATTTTCCAACCTACTGTTTTCTAACTGCAGCAGATGCAAGGAATTGGAACGTGAAAGAACAGACTGTTGAAAGTTCCCTTTGCATGTCTCTTACTAGTGATACCACAGACCCAGGTTTGGGAGCGAGCTCTGGTCATTGGGGGAGGCTCCCGGCGGTAGCTGGGAGGCATTACACCACAGGAGGGGACTGTCAGTGGGGTCTGGTGTTGGGCATTTGCAGGATGGGAGCATTGCTTCTGCAAACTGATGCCATTACACAACCGCACCAGGGGGAGGAACAAGAAGGAAAAATGCCCTATCCCTGGTAGGTGAAGGTGGGTCCAGAAGTGCCACACCCACACCCAATGCCTGGTCATTGCACCATCTCTGGTACTCTACAATCAAGTGGGGCGGCCAAACTTTAGCAGAGTGCCAGTGGAGTTGGTGGACCCACCCAGGGGGACTCTGAGCCGGGGGTCGGATGGTCTGGGTGGAGGTGGGCATACCGGTATGGTGGCAGAGGACTTCAGGCAGGCAGGAGAAAGTGGCATTGAGTGACCACACCAGAGAGAGTCTGGGAGATAGAGAAGTAGGAGGATAAATAAAGTTGACAAAAAACAAAACAAAAACACAAAAAAGATGGGGAACACAGATATTTAACTGTTCTCCTGTAAGTCCAGTCACTGGCTGTTGTAGATATTTATGATGATTTGATCCTTTTTATTGTAGTTGGTTATTGTGCAATGACAGGGGTCTAGGATGTGGTTTGGATTAGTTGCATTTGCAGCAGTAGTGCATCAGTTTTTGGGGAAAGAAAATACATGCCCTTATTGGGTTAAAGCTAAACTATACCAGATATGGGCCCCGATTCACAAAAAAAGAATCTCAAAGCCAACTCAAAATGTTGTCTGACATGCAGCCAAGCAGCATGGGCCTACAAGAAATAGCGCAGAGGTGCCATTTCCAGTTCACAAAGGCAGCCATGCAAATGAGTCCATTGGGCAAGGTGCTAAGTGGCCATTTGCATGCTCATTATGGGCCCATTTGCATAGGCTACAAGGAGCGTAGCCTGGCTCTGCCCCATAAGCAGTCACAGTCCCTGGTGGTAGTGGCCCCCCTCCCAAACAAACAGACCAAAGGCCTCCCGACAAAGTTGTAACAAGCGAAGCGCAGAGGTTGCTGAATAACGGTAACCTGGCTGATGGTTTGATGTGGCAAGGTAGCTGCGACTTCATGGTGCCTTCGAATAAATGTTTTGGATTGATTTCAAGTGTTGGATTTATTCATTCAACCAGCCACATTGCCTCTGGATTGCAACTTCAATTTTGGAGTGCAACTTTAATTTGGTCTGTTTGTGTATGGACTCTGGCTAGCCAAGCCCTCAGTGTGCAGCCCACCTGTACCAGTGAGCACTGTGGTCCTTTAATCATTCTTTTAGTGGTCCCCCCCCCCACTGCCAATCGCTGGCCTGAGTTTACTTGGTATATTTGGACAAAAGAAGGCATACCCCCATCGTGATTGTCCCCCACACTAGTGGGACTTTACTGGTTGAGAGCCCACCAACACTAAGTTATCTAATCTGGTTTTGAAAGTATTAAAGGTGTTTGATTCAATAATATCAGTTGGACGACCATTCCAAGCTTTTGCGGCTCTAATTGAGTAAAAGGCATCCCTTTTGGCGGTGTTTGCCCATTCAACTGCCAGTTGTTGGTGAATTCTAGCTACATAATGCCTAACTGCTAGGCCACACTGTTCCAGTAGACACTGATTTTAGTATTTTATAGGTAAGGAGCAAATCTCTCTACCTTCTGCTGTGAAGTGTAAATAAACCAGTTTCCTTAAGTCTATTTTGATAATTCATTGCTGAAAGTTTGGGCACCAATTTAGTAGCCCTTCTCTGGATCCTTTCCACCAGATCAATATCCTTTCTGCGGTAGGGGTCCCAAAAGGGTGAGCCATAATCGAGGTGTGGACTAACATAGGAACGGTATACGGGGATTATACATTCTTCCGTTCTGGTCACAAATGTTCATTTAATTTGTTTTAACAAATTATTTGCCACCTGAATTACTTGGACATAATGGTTAGATGCTGTTAGTTTGTCATTGACCATTATGTTGAGTTGTCCCAAGTATATTCCCTGGTGGTAGTGGTTCTCTTCTTCCGTCTTCCCATGATCACAGATTGCTGGACCACTACATGCAAAGTAATTATTTTATTTAGCTTTTGTTTTATGTATGGGCTACACTAGGCACACACATGCCTATTTTCAGGTATGACCTAGGAGAGCACAGTACAGCATATTGAAAATTTACAGAGCAACAGATGGGATTAGTGCAACATTACATGTAAGCTATAGCTACATCACTGGTGGTAGTGGTCTGTTCTCTTCCCCCATCATGATCACTGATCGCCAGACCGATATAAAAATAGTGATGTTCCTTAGTGGTGTGGTTAACCCTCCCCAATCACCAGCCCAATATCAAATATATTATACATACTCCCTGGTGGTCTAGTGACAGCCCAATAACAAATTGATATTCTCTAGTGGTTTAGTGTCTGTCTCTCCCCGCCAATTGCAGGCGCAATTTTTTTATAAAATATAGATGCACTGGAGGCTAGTGGTCCCTCACACCACCTGATCACCTGTCCAATGTTGTTGTCATATGCCCTGTGTCCAGTGTAACCACCCCCAACCCAACCCCTTGAATAGTCAATGGGAACTTTCCTGGTGGTCTAGTGAAACCCCTTTCTTTATCCCTGATCCCCAGTAAGTGGATTAACGTCTATTCCTGGTGGTTTAATGCACGATTCCCCCCACATCCTGAACCCCCTTAAATCCCCGAATCCAAGTCAGTGACCAGAACAGCCCTCCTCTTCGCCACGGCTGGCCACCAACTGGGCTGTTGGTAAATACTTACTGTATACAGTATATGCTCATGGAATGAGCTACAGAGTCAAGCCATACAGAAGTGAGGGTACTGGACTTTAGGAGGGCTGACTTTGGCAAAATGGGAGAGTGCCTCAGAAAAGCACTAGCAAACAGGCTAGAAGGAGGTGTGAAGCAACAACGGGGAATCCTCAAAACTGCCATCACAGAGGCAACAAGCCTTTGTGTGAAGCAAATAAACAAATCAAAATGAAGGAAAAAGCCACTATGGTTCTCAAAAGATGTGGCTGTGAAAGTCAGGAAGAAAAAGATAACATTCCGGAAGTATAAGGAAACACAGAAGGAGGCAGGACAGAGAGCTGTACCAGTTAAGGCAGAAGGAAGCAGGGAAGGAAGTCAGAATAGCAAAGGCCCAAACTGAGGAAAAGATAGGCAACTCAGTTAAGAAGGGGGATAAAACCTTATATAGGTACATCAGCGAGCGTAGAAAGACAAAGGGAGCGATTAGTGAGGCTGAATAGAATGAATGGTGGGTGGGCAGAAGGGGCAGCGAAAAAGCAGGGATACTGAATGAATATATCTGCTCAGTATTCACAAAAGAGGAGGGGGAAGTGCCTAATCCAATTAACAGAAGCACTCTTGATAGGGGGGGTCGATCCCAGTCCTTTCACAGAAGAAAGGTTTCTGCAAGAACTCCTAAAACTGAAGGTGGACAAAGCAATGGGTCCTGATGGAATTCACCCCAGAATTCTAAAAGAATTAAGGGAGGAACTAGTGAAACCACTGGCTACTCTTTTAATAAATCATGGGAGGATGGTGTGTGGTACCAGAGGGCTGGAGGAAGGCGGATGTGATTTTCCTTCACAAAGTGGGACCAAGACAGAGGCAGGAAACACAGACCTGTCAGTCTGACCTCTGTGGTAGGGAAAGTGATGGAGTCACTTCTGAAGGAAAGAATAGTTGAGTACCTAGAGGCCAGTGGAGCACAGGACCCAAGACGGCATGGGTTCACAGCGAAAGGTCATGCCAGACGACCTAATAGATTTCTTTGACTGGGTGACCAAAGTAGTAGACCAGGGAGGGGTCTGGACATGGCCTACCTAGACTTTAGCAAGGTATTTGACACAGTCCCACACAAAGATTAATAGTCAAATTAACCAGCCTGGGAGCGGGTCCCAGGGTGGTAGCCTGGGTAAAACATTGGCTGCACAACAGGACACAGAAGGTAATTGTAAATGGAGTCCACTCTGAAGAAAGAGAGGTTACTAGTGGGGTACCGTAGGGTTCAGATTGGTCCAGTCCTTTTAATGTCTTCATCAGTGACATTGCAGAGGGACTGAAGGAAAGATGCCTATTTGCAGATGACACAAAGATCTGCAACAGGGTTAATACACAAGGAGGTGTGGAAAGGATGAAAAGGGACTTGGCAAGGTTGGAGGAATGGTCAGAAGTATGGCAGCAAGGATTCAATGCAAAGAAGTGCAAAATAATGCACCTGGGAAACAAGAACCCAGGGGAAGAATACACGATGAGTGGGGAGGAAGTAACAACAACAAAAAAGGAAAGGAACCTGGGGGTAATCTTATCAGATGACCTTAAGGTTAGCAAGCAATGTGAGAAGGCAGTAGGGAGGGCTGGGGTATACTGGGATGTATAGGGAGAGGCATCAGCAGCAGAAAACAGGAAGTTGTTATCCCTCTGTACAGACAGTTGGTGAGACCCCATCTGGAGTACTGTGTCCAGTTCTGGAGACCCCATTTCCGCAAGGACATAGACAGGATAGAGGTAGTCCAGAGGAGGGCAACTAAAATAGTGCAGGGTCTGCAAGAGAAGCCGTATGAGGAGAGACTAAAGGTGCTTGATACGTATACTTTTGAGGAAAGAAGGGAGAGGGGGGACATGATAGAAACTTTTAAGTACCTCAGTGGAATCACAAAGTCCAAGAGGGTAGCATCTTTCAGAAAAAGAGACTTGCAAGAACAAGGGGACACAATTTAAAGATAGGAGGGTGGTTCAGTGGCAATGTGAGGAAGTATTATTTCAGAGAGGGTAGTGGATGCATGGAACGGCCTTCCTGAGGATGTTGTGGGTCTAAAACTGTGGGAGAATTCAAGAATGCATGGGACAGACATAAGGCAATTCTTGTGGGGGGTAGGAAGAAATAGGCAGTTGGTTAACTAGGAATTGCGGCCTATCCTGTAGGTAGGGAAATGGGCAGACTAGATGGGCCAAGCAGTCCTTATCTGCCGTCAAAGTCTATGTTTCTATGTCTAATGATGGCTGTCTCTGAGCTGTCAATCTGTCAGTGAGCACGTACTGCATACAGTACATGCTCATTGATTCCTCAGTTGGAGGCCAGCCATGGTGGAGGGAAGAGGGCTGTGCTGGTCGCTGGCTTGGGTTCGGGATGGGGGGGCAGGGTGGTGGGACATTACCTACCAGGGTGAGGGGTGCACTGGACCTGGTGCACTAGACCACCAGGGAATAGATTATGTTAATCCACTTACTGGGGATTGGGGAAAGGGAGGGGGTGTTTCACTAGACAACCAGGGAAATGTTTCCATTGACTAGATGGAGGATCAGGTTGGGGGGATGGGTTACACTGGAGAGCAGGGTATGTGATAACGTTTGAGTGATCAGGTGGGGGAGGGACTACTAGCCACCAGGGTGTATCTATATTTGTTATTGAGCCAGCAGTCGGTGAGGGGCACTAGACCACCAGGAATATCACTATTTGATATCAATCTGGCGATCGAGCATCACGTTGGGGGCACTACCACCAAGGATATTATTACTTTGCATGTATCAGTCCAGCGATCAATCATGTGGCAGGGGGTCGCTACCACCAGGGTATATACTTGGGACAACTCGGTCAGTAATTGGAGGTGGGAGGCAGCTGCAGTACCTCCGCCAACCACTAGTGTGAGGGATTAAAGCAAGGTCATGGTAGGTGGTACAGTATTTGCTTCGCATGAGGGGAGCCCACAAATGGCCCTTGTGCAGAGCAAATACTTTGTATGAGTAGCATCCCCTCCTCCTCCTCATTTGCACTGCAGCCCCCCTCCCATACTTTGTCCTGGGACAAACTCAGTTTGAGGGCACAAACAGGCCTTTTTTTTTTTTTTTTTTACTACCAACTTGGCGTGAAACCTGGTTTGTGCCGGGGCAAAGTTTTGTGAATTTAGCCCATGGTGTTGTCTTGGGCATGTCTCAATGATGGTGTGTAGCCCATTCGTAGTATCTTTTGTTATTAATGCTATTCAGATATACCCTTCTTACTTTGTACACAGTGATGCATCTTTAGAATTGAAATCCTGTTATAATGCAAACATATGCTTGTATACAAAGGAACACCTGACAAAGTGTATTTATGTAAACTTTATTTCTTTTGTTTTGTAAGCATGGTAATAAAGAAAGTTTAAAAAAAATATATATAAAACCACATGTGCATAAGTTACAAGTTATGAAAACCATTTGTCCATCGTGACATGGCTGTCTCGGGTAACTGCCTGCACTCGGGGTTACCATGGCCCTGTGTGCAGCCAGGCTGACATGTATTTTTCTTTGGGCAGTGCCCTAAGCTTTGTCTTGTGTGGTGTATTACATGTAGAATAATACGTAGGTGGGTGGGTGTGTAATCAGAATTTTAAACATATCCAAGATACGGGATGCTACATAATCCCTGAGAGCGAAGCCCCCCGTGGGTGGGTGGGTGTGTGTGTGTGTGTGTGTGTGTGTGTGTGTGACAATTCTGGTACTACACACATCAAACCATGTTCATTTTTTATAATTACTGGTGATCGTTTTTAATTGGTGTGTTTGCATGATTGAGAAAGTGAAAGTGGCAGTTATATGGTAGTGATCACGTCTATGTAGGCACGAGAGTGACAGCTGATTACAGCTGATCGGTTGTAAAGCAAAATAACAACTGGGCCATTTGTAATGCGAATCTGGTTACCCATATATTAAAAATGATGACCAGTAATTATATAGAGAATAATGTATAGAGTGGTGTACATTACAAGAATTTGATACACACCCGAGGTGTGTGATGCCACACAAACTCTGAGAACAAAGCACGAGAGGTTTATGAAGGCATGGCACACCAAGGGTATTGAAGTTTTGCGCTCCACTACATCATTATTTTTTATAATATCTGGCCATCAATTTTTTCCTACCCCACTCCCCTCCACCACCACCCACCCAGCAGAAGGCAGGCATGGCAGTTCTGCAGTGCTAGTCTGCCTCATGAGTTCACCCCTTATAGAGGACTGCAGGTCTAGCTTTGGGACAATTCACCTGCTAACCCCTCAAACTAAACTGCTTTTTAACAGTCTGCCAACCTTAACTTGATGACAAGGGTCTGAATGCGACCGCTATCAGTTTGTGATGGAAATGTAATTTGTCTGATTTTACTTTGTTTCTTCTTCTTGGCAGGTTAGTCCATGTTTTAAAAATATTTATTGATCTGCTTAACGATTTGAAAGTGCTGGGGGGGGAGGCCAGCTGTGTGCGAGAACGTTGCACTCTGAGCGAGTCTTGACTTGAGTACAGCCGCTTTCTGAGTTTTAGCATATGCTTGCTGTAATAACCAAACGGGGATTGAGGGGGTCCACTAGACCTCCAGAGAAACCTACTTCCTTCCCATCAGGCCAACGTTCTGAGGGGGGTCATTTGGAACAGCTCTTACCGTTTGGGATGGGGATCTGACAGGGGTGGGTGGGACCACTAGCTACCTGGAAATATGGCATGAGGATTGGGCATGTGGGAGGGGGGCGATCCACCAGGGAATATAGAATGACGATGGGGCATGTGGGCGAGAGGGGGTAGGGACTGCTAGCCACCAGGAAGATGTATTTGTTTCATACTGGGGCTGGCAATCGGCAGAGGAAGGGAACACTAGCCACCAGAGAATGTTTTATTCATACTCCTAGATGTTGTTGGTGATTGGGGGGAGACAGCTGGCACTGTGGACTACGGCTCCATATCAGGGAGGGGCTGGAGGGGGGGGCACACCCTATGATCCTTGCAGTCTATGCAAATGACCACCTAGTGCCTTGCATGCCCAATGGCCTCATTTGCATGGCTTGCTCTGTGACTAGGAAATGGATCCCTGTGCTGTTCCTTGTGGGCTCGTGCTCCTGGCGTCACTATTGGGGTAGTGCTGGTGGTACTGGGATTACCGCTGCCTCCAACTAGCACTATAGCTGTGTGCTAGCTGACTCTAAAGAGCAATTTTGGCTACTTGGGCAACAAAAAGCAATTTTGTGTTGGCTTTGACTTCATTTGAATCTGGCCCCATGTCTGGTAAAGTCTGGATATGTTTTGATTTAATCCATACGCTTAAACACTGTAAACCCATGATGGCCCATTTCAGCCTGCAGAATTGTCCAAGATGTGGTGTGATGGAGGCTCCCAACAGCATGATTTTTGATTTGGTTTCATTGATCTTAAAACCCGAGGTTACTTTAAAACACATTATTAGTTGCTTTTTGAGTAGGTGTGATGTGCTGAGATCACTGAAGGTCTGCACTAACTGGTCATAGCCCAGGAATTTGTCTCGTGATTCAGTAATTATAAACTGACCTTTAGAAGAAGGTTTATGATATCCTCTAGAAGCTTCAAGTGCCCTTTGGCTGCACTGTGTAAACGGTTTAAGAAAGATACCTGGCACAGAGCAGTTGGAAAGTTATGGTCATCTTCGATTTGCTGTTTCTGAAACTAATGTATTAAATGTATTGTTGAGGTGCATTGATGTTCGTTTTATGTTATTGGAAATGTTTTGTTTTTAAATGTATGGTATAACTTCAACTTGGTGTACCAGTGCTAATTAATAAAATAAAGTTAGACAGAATCTCCGTATCACATAAACATAAAGGGAGGTGCCAGTTCAACAGAACTCACTGTAGAGGAGATGAGGATCTAGAACCAGGTTACACATATAGTTTTCCAGAACTTTACCATGTTATCTGCTTAGTGCAGAGAGGCACTCAAGCTGGGAGGAAGCTGTTCTCTGTGAAGCAGTTGTCGCTTTTCCGAATTTGATTTAGGAAAAAATGGTCTTTGCAGACTTTTTTTTTTTTTTCCTGTTCTGTTTACTGAATCTCACTGGAGACTGGTGCTCCACTTGACTGCCTGATTGCTAAACAGAAGTCCTAAAATTTTGATGATGGGTTTATAAATACATGAACCCATTACCTTATGCTGGCAGTAGTCATTTGAGCCAGCATAGGGATTTTTTCCTTTAAGTCCACTAGGGAACAGAAGAGATCGAAAATTGTGCTAAACAGATGGCCAGCTGATCCCTTCCACTTTCCAGTGTGCTGGCCCTAATATCAGTTGAACAATGGCTTTCATATCAAAGGCTGCTTTAAATGAAAACAGTCATTATTGTAACCCCCTCCCACCTCTGACAGCTCTACTCCCTGATTAAGCTTTCCAGCGTGGTGGTGAGTGGAAAAAATTCTGCAGTTTAATTTTTGTAAAGTCCATGACCACTAGACATGGTGGATGCTGTGTAGTTCTGTTTCATCTAACTGCGGTGCCACACTGCTCGCCCCAATGCATTTTGTATTGGGCCGAGCAGTGTGGTGCCGCACCATTACATGAAATGTAACCACACAGCATCCACCATGTTTGGTGATCCTGGATTTTAACTAAAGTAAACTGCAGAAAAATAATTTTTTACTCTGTGGAAAGCTTAATCAGGGAGTAGAGCTTTCGGAGGTGGGAGCATTTCAATAAGTGTTTTTAATTGATATAAAACAGTTCTGAAAATTTCCTGCATTGACTTGTATGTGGCATGCCCCCACACTCTCTCCCTGGTCGGACTTCTCAAAACACCTGAGAGCAGGGGTGGGGCCAGCAGACTGGAAAGTGGAAGGTATTGGCTGGGAATCTGTTCGGATGTTTACGGTCCCTTCTGTCCAGCAGTGGACTTTGAGCCGCCAAAGGAACTTTAAATGACTATTGCCAACATAAAGTAATGGGCTAATAAAACCCATCGTCAAACTCTTAAAAGTTCTCTAAGTTGTTTTTTTTTTTCTTACCCAAGCAAATTATGTTTTAATCTTCAGGCTAGGGGTCTGTCTGCAGTTGCAGGCTAGACTTTAGGTTAGCTCTTGCTTGCTTGACAGCTGGTTGAAAATGGGCCTATTTGTGACATTTTCAGACTTGGACTTAAAAGTATTACACATACAGTAATATGTACTGCACAAAATATATACAGTATCTGTGCAAGTGTGCAAGGATTTCAGTGTGTGCTTACTGTGTTCTGAAGCTGCTGTCCGTGTGCAAGGGGAGCAGCTCTGCTTCCTTTCCTATAGCTGTTTTAGTTATTATTAAAAAGAACAATTTTTTTTTTTTTCCTGACGCTGCAGTTTGGCAGTATACTGCCTGCCATCACAGCAGTCTGTGCATAATACACTGAAGGTAAGGGTGGAGCACCATCACCTTTGCTTCACAGCATAATAAACAAAATAAAACACTCATTTGTCAATGCCGAATGTTTGCTTGCTGGCATTCGCATTGGTAGTGTAGGAGTTACAGAGCTGCATAATAGGAATGGCAGTGAAGTATTGAACTGAAGCCAACCCCACCACCACCCTGCAGAGACTGACGGGCATTGGGGTGTGTCTTTGGGTTGTTGGGCATAACAGGCGTGCCATTTCACCACACCCTACCCTGCAGACACCGACAAGCATCACGGTGTGCCTTGGGGTCTTTGGGCCTTATGCCCACCCCATTCCATAAGAAAATATGGTGAGATAGGTGCACTATCGGAGAATGGGGTGATGTTTGGGGCCGAAGAGTCCAAGGCACACTTCAATGCCTGTCACTGGCTGCAGGGTGTGGATGGAGGTGGAATGGCATGAGCATTACAGGTGGCAATCCCAAGTCACACCCCTGATGCTTGTCAGTCTCTACAGGGTGAAGCGTTATGGTCGGAAACTCTAATGCCCCAGGCATTCGTTGGTATTTTCACTCCACATTTTCAGCATGGGTTTTTGGTGACCCCTACCTCACGAGCAGTGGCAATATCAGTTTGTTAGCGGAAAGCTGATTTTGCACAGTGACTACGCCATTTGGCACCACAGGTGCAAAAATGCATTTCAAACAGGATGTGGAAAATGACAGCTGTACTATTTATGGGGAGGTGCATGTTGGTTTTTTTATTAAAAAAAAAAAAAAAAAAAAGGCAGTGCTGAAAATATATAAAAACTGAAGTCACGAGCATGCATAGAAGCTGTGCAATGCAGACCCATGATGTGATTACTTTGGAGATATTTTACAGCAGATTGTCAATGCAGGCATTTTGGGACCTCCGCTCATGAAGAGTGTCACTGATTTTTCTTAATCTGTCTGAACACTGATTTCCCACAGCTACCACGCATTTCTGCGCCAGAAGTGCGAAAACACATTTTGGACAGGGTGTGAAAAATGACATCTGTACTGTTCACAAGGAGGTGTGGAACAATGCCAGTGCTCAAAATAGTACAAATTTATGAACTTACAAGTGTGCGTGGAAACTGTGCAATGCACGCTTGTAACAGTCATTTTACGGACTTCTGTCACCAAATTTTCAACATAGCCATTTTAAGACCTCTGCTCATGAACAGTGTCACTGTGATTTTCTTAATTTATCTCTAACATTGATTTCGCACACCGACCGCGCCATTGGGCGCTACATGTGCGAAAACACAATTTGGGGAAGATGTGAAAAATTACAGCTGTAGTGCTGATAAGGAGGTGTGGTAAAATGGCAATGTTGAAAATCTAGAGTGAAAATATTAAACATTTGTGAAGTTATGAGGAACTACGCAACGCACGCTCATAAAACAGTCATTTTTGAGAATTTTTTTCACCAAATTTTCAACATAGGGTTTTGGGGGGAGTACCTCATGAACTGTGACACTGTTGTTTCATTACTTGGTCCTGAAAGGTGGTTCCACGCAGTGCCCGCAAAATCACCTTTCGGGACCGAATAACAAAATGACAGTGACTGAATTCATGAGGCGGGACCCCCAAAACCCCATGTTGAAAATTTGGTGAAAGAATTCCCAAAAAGGGCAGAGAGATGCACCAAAGCTGGAAACAAAACAAAACAAAAAAAAAAAAACATTTATGCATTATACAGCTTACCGGCATTTCTTCAGTTTGTAGTCAGTTTTGAAGAGTGCAGATGTGTTCTCGATCCACTAAGATCGACGTGTTGGACTCAGAGGTACGCATGGGGTTGGGAGGGGTGTGGGAGGTGGATGCACAGAGGGTGGGGCTGGGTTAGGAAGGGGGCAAGACAATCAATGAAGGACCATTTTTGTTTTTCAGGTGTCTGTTTTGTTTTATGAAATGACGTGGGACTTGTGCCTGTTGGGTGGGCTCCCAGCATGGCAGCTGGAAGATTTTTTTTTTTTTTTTGGGGGGGGCCAGTGGAGCCGAAGGGATTGGGCACCCCTTCCAGCTATACAGACATTTGCCACACTGGGGGTGGGCTTCCAGTGTGGCACCTATAAGCCGAGGGGACGGGAGCCAAGGGGATGGGCACCCCTGTCAGCCATATGTGTGCGCATGGGGGAAGCGCATGAGCATGCTGGGGTGGGCTCCCAGCGTGCTACTTGAGTGTTTGGGGAGGGAGAGTAGACGCAAACAAAGCTATCTATGACAGTTGTTCAGGATGCAGTGCTAAGTGTAGGCACTTTGCCTGCCGACACCAGTATGCAGATTGCCTACACATTAAAATCACTAGTTGCAGTGGTTTTTCGCTTTCAACTGTACGCCACTACATCTGAATGGCTGTCATAGACAGCTCGGACATTCATTGGCGTGGTGCAAAAGGGAGCAGGGCACTGGAAGTGGAGGAGACACGCCTACAAAAACTCATATGGTGGCACTATGGTTCTTGCACATGCATGCAAGCAAACATAAAAATTCTTGAAATCTTTCTTTTTGTTTTGTTTTTGTATCCGACTGCATGCTACAAACTTTATCTATGCTGTGGGTAGGCAGAGGCTTTGCTTGTGGAATAGACTTGGCTTTCTGAATGTTAAAGTAAAAGTTGGACAATAATATGAAAAGAGATTGTTTTTTATTTTTGTCCCAGATGCCACAGATGTTATGTGCCTCATGATAGTGGGGTGGGGGGCACCTTTGCAGCTTAGACTTGGTTTCTGTTATTTTATATATAAAAAAATATTGTCCCCGAACCGGATGCCATAGACCTTTTTGACTGTGCTCCTAGGGCAGGCAGGGGCCAGAGGGACACCTTTTGTGTGCGGTCTAGACTTGGCTTTCTGACTGTAGTTGTTACAGTAAAAAGCTGAAAACAATGTAAAAACAATTGTTGAAGTGTTTTTGTCTCCCGAATCTGGATGCTGCAGAAGTTGTCTGAACCATCAGTTACATTTGTTGTCTGCCACTGCTGGCTAAGCAAAAGGCAATAATTCTTCATGTTTCTGGTCCCTGCCAATATGAAAAATGGGTGTAAAATGTGTTGCTTACATTATGTTAGAAAATCTAATTATAAACCTTGGCATCAGAAAAAGAAAATATAAACATTTTTACATTATTCCACCTTTTTTTTGTTTTTTTTCCCCACAATTTATCTGAGTGATACTGTCACACAAACAAAAGTACAGTCAAAACATCTGTGGTTGGACCAGCTGCTCTGAAAGTGATTCAGACAGGGGTCAGCATTTTACACGATACAAGTCTTGCTGTCCCCTTCACTCCAACCAGATCCGTTGCTACTACAGCCAGTTCAAATCACTGTTAGTAGTGTGTATACACACACACACACACACACACACACACACACTGGGGATTCCTAAGATGTCTTCTGAGCTGCCTAATACCCACTGTCAGGATGGTGTCTTGTCTTCAGTAGCTGTATGTGTCTGCATTAGAGTGCTATAGAAGGCCTCCATGCCTGTCTCTTGAAGAGTCATTTTGCTGTGTTAGAAACTTAGTCTGGGCTGGGTCTGAGTAGTTTAGAGCTCATGACCGGCCAGGTGAGTGGTATTTCTGCTCCATTCTGCAGTCGCTATATGCGCAGATGGAGCTCTGTTAGGAACTGTGTTCATTTACTGCATCTGTAGCAGCAGTAGCAGTGCCACCATTTTGGTTGTGAACTGCCAGAGTTGGACTAATCAAACCTCATGGGACCTAAAATGGAGACTTTCCTTAGAGGTCTTGTGGGATTTAAATCTGTAGGAATTGTAGTTTAAGGTTTGACACCTAAATGGACCTGGAGGAGGAGCCCTTGCTGTGACACAATTCCTTCAGCCAACCAAACCTTTTGGATCTCAGAGGAAATCCCCAGAACTGCCTGCAGTGGAGTCAGTTGTGAGTTTGGAAAGTGAACAGCTTGAGCCATTGAGCAGCTACTTCTGCATAGGAGCACAGGGGAATCAGTGGGAAGGCTGCGCTGGCTTGCCTGTTGCATCTTCCAGTGAGAAATCCTGTGAATGTGAAAGTTGGACTTAAATCTAATTTCTTTGTTTGAGATCTGAAGCCTGAAGAGAGAGTGATCATTGCCTGAATTTTGGGACCAAAGACTAGGTTTGCTGGCCAAGGCACCTAGCTTCACCTGAGCTCTTATCTTTTAGGTTGCTTGAAAGGACAGAGCAAAGAACCTTACCAGAGCAACAATAAGGATTAAGGCTTCTTTTGGCTAGGCAGGTTGACAGTGTGTTTTTATTTTGTGCTCTCAGGGATGGTTACTGTTTGTTGCTAACATTTTATTGCTTTACTATATTTTTCTCTAATTCAAATTGTTGTCGCTGGGTTTACCTTCTGCTGCATTATTACAAGGTGTGCCAGGTGTGTGCTTACAGATTACTGCTGTAATCTTCTGATTCAAATTGTCTTTTGCAAGGTATATCTTCTGTTACTGCTTTATTTTTCTCTGTAGCAAAGCGTTTCTTACAGGGCATAACTTCTGTAAAATTATTACAGGTGGCGCTTTACAGGTTTCACAGTTTTATCTATCGTTAGGATAAGCTATCAGGGCTACTGCATTTGTTTGCTGGCTGATTGTTTCTGCTCTTACCTCCTTGTTTCTTTCATCCGTGGTTCTTCTTTTTCAGCAGGAGAAGGGCCCAGCCACCCACCCCCATCCCCAACCACCCCACACTACACTCCTTTTATAGGGAAGCACAGTCGTGACATTTCCTGTAACAAAGCAGGAAGGGCCGGGTCAGAGAAGTATCCACACAGTGACCTCGTTTACAGGGGCACTAGTAATTTAACTTGCTATACAAAAACAGACAAAACACAAAATCAAACTTTTGCTTTCATTTTCTTCCTTTTAATTACTCTGACCAGGTTATAAACCCAGCAACTTACCTGGAATGGATATCATTAACTGCAGGTACTGTGGAACACTTTTCAGAAGGACAGTTTTACAGGATTTAGGACACTATCCTACATGCTGGGCCATTGGAAATCTAAGCGCTTGGCTCCAAGAAGCATGGGCAGAGATTGCGCACCTCAAATTGCATATTAAAGAAGATATATTATATTATATTATATTATAAGAACTGCCCGCCATTTCCCCAGCATCCAACCGAAACACCTTGACTGCAGAGGATAGTTGGTCTGGGAGGTTGGCAGGTGGTTAGGAGGGGCAAATCGGGTGCCCCATCACTTGGTGCTCTCCAACATATCATCTCCACAAACCATATAAAAACTACAAATATGTATCTGCCTCTATCTCTGAAATCAAACAAAGGGGCAGAGGACACTGCAGAGCAGGACACTGCAGCACAGGAGCTAGCACAACAAAACTCGTCCAAAACAAAACAAAAAAAAGCAAAAAGGAAATCCAAAAAACTTCTGATCATATGAGACTCCATGATTCAGGGAGTGGATATGCATCTCCAGCCAGGGGTAATGGTCAGATGTCTCCCAGGTACATCAGTGTAGAGAGACACTGACCACATTGCTAAAATTGTTCAGGAAGCAGGAGAAAACATTGATGTCCTGGTACACATAGGGACTAACCAACTATCTCACCAGCCGGTCAGTTGTGGAGACCAAGGAATACCTGACCAGGCTGGGTGACAAACTATCACCCATTTTGTCCGGCATCTCCTTCTCTGAGGCCGTGCCAGTCTGGGAGAGGGGGACAGATGGACGGAAGGTCAAAGAGGAGATGGGGGATCTAAACATGTGGTTCAAGGGCTGGTGCCAGGAAAAAGGGCACACATTTGTAGGGAACTGGCAACAGTTTTGGGAGTGACAGTTCTTTAAATCTGATGGACTGCATCTGAGTAAGGGGGGAGTCTGTGCATTGGGGCAGAAGTTCGATGTCTTTGCAGAATATTTTAACTAGCAAATGCTGAGGGGTGCAGCACCCGATACGTTGAAAGGAAAGAACGCCTCCCCCCCAACTAGTGGTCAAACCGGAGTTCAGCATGTTTGTAGTTCATTTGCATCACCTGGTAAAGAAAAAGGTCAGGCTCCCCATACGATGCACAGAGGAAATGCCAGACCTCGCCCAACAACTAACGCACCCAAATCTGACCAATGGAAAATCATGTACACACATGCTTGCAGTCTGGGAAACGAGATCCCAGACCTGCAGGCAATAATAACAGAGGCTAAACTGGACATGGTAGCCATTAGCGAGACATGGTTTACCAGTAGGTGTCAGTGTGGCTTAGTTGGTAGCACATCCGCCTCTGGACCAGAAGGTCATAGGTTCTCGTCCCACACCGGGATTGGACTTGCACCTAAAAATTGCAGGCATCCGAGTGCAGTATTGGAGGGTGCTGTACTGCTGGGGTGTGCGGTCCTTCGGATGAGATGTTAAACTGAGGTCCCTTCTGCTCATCCTGGTGGGTGTCCAGGTGGAAGTAAAAGAACCCAGGGCATTCTTCACATAAGAGTAGGGAACATTCCCGGTGTCCTGGCCAACATTCCCCTTCCCATATACCGGTTCATGCAATTATCCAGGCTGTGAGTAGGTGATGATGTGCGATATGGCTGCCACCACACATTCAGTCACTTCACTACCAGTCTAGCATTGCTTGTAAAGCTCTTTGGATGTATGAAAAGTGCTATATAAATGCTTTATTATTATTATTATCCTCCTCCTCCTGCTACTGCTACTGCTACTACTACTACTTGGGGAAATGTCAGTATCTGGCTATGTACTGTTCAGAAAACACCAAGGTGCAAAAAGGGGAGGAATGGCCTTATGTCAATGAAAATGTCAAAGCTACAGAAATTCAGAATACACATAACGAGCCTCAAGAACTGTGGGTCACCCTGGAAATGGAACAGCCACACGAACTGGGGTTGTGTACAGGCCTCCAGACCAGGGGGAGGACATGGACACATTACTGTTAGAAGATATACAAAACATGACAGCTAAAGGGGAGATTCTGATAATGGGAGACTTCAACATGCCAGATACAGATTGGTCAATACCAGCAGGAACATCTGCCAGAACTAGACACATGGTGGATTCTCTGCAGGGGGAGGGCCTCAAACAACTGGTACAACAACCCGCAAGAGACTGGGCTATCCTAGCTCTAGTACTGACTAACAAGGAAGGGATCACAGATCTCCAGGTAGGTCACCTGGGGACCAGTGACCATCACATGGTATGGTTCAATTTGGCCACTAGAACAAAATCATCCCATCCCATTCCAAGGCAAAAATATGAGACTTCAGAGGAGCTGACATTGATAAGATGGCCAACAGAGTTAAGCTAGACCTGGCAAAAAGAAATACAGGTGAGGGGGTACAGGTAAGGTGGGCAAGCATTAAAGATGAAATACTTGAAGCAACATCCCATTGTGTTGGTGAGAAAAGGAAGTGCAGAAGAAGAAGGAAACCACTTTGGTTCTCAAACACAGTAGCAGAAAAGGTCAGAGCCAAAAGGCTGGCCTTCAGGTAATATAAGGGAACGCAGCAGGATGAAGATAGGGAGGCATACCAAACTTCCCTAAGGGAAGCAGGGAAGGCAGTAAGGCAGGCAAAGGTCCAAACTGAGGAAATACTAGCACAAACAGTAAAATAAGGTAACGGGACTTTCTATAGATATGTCAGTGAAAGGAGAAAGTCCAGAGGGGGTATTGCTAAGATCAAAGGGGATAAGGCTGTGTGTAAGGAGGACAATGTAAAAGCATCTATCCTAAATAGATACTTCTGCTCAGTATTTACTGAAGAGAAGGAAGGGCGGGGCCCACAGCTCTGCACCATGGACACAGGGGAGGGAGGTGTACTAGTCCCTTCACAAAAGAAGGGTCCTAAGAGCTCTAAGCTCAGGGTGGACAAAGCAATGGGACCTGATGGCATACATCCCAGGGTACTAAAGGAGCTAAGGGTGGAACTAGCAGAGCCATTATCAGAACTGTTTAGTGAGTCTCTGAGCACAGAGATGTCCCAGAAGACTGGAGAAGGGTTTATGTGATCCCGCCCACAAGAGTGGTAGCAGGGAGGAGGCAGGGAGCTACAGACCAGTCAGTCTTACCTCAGTAGTGGGCAAGATTATAGAGACACCTTAAGGAAAGGATAGTGCAACACCTGGAATCCATAGGAGCACAGGATCCAAGACAGCATGAGTTTACAAAAGGAAGGTCCTGTCAAACTAATCTCATATATTTCTTTGACTGGGTAACCAGAGTGGTGGACCAAGGGGGAGCAGTTGATGTTGCCTACCTTGACTTCAGCAAAGCTTTTGATGCTGTTTCACATAGAAGATTGATCAATAAGCTTGGTAGGCTAGGGGTGGGTCAGAGGTTGGTCAACTGGGTGGCAAACTGGTTGACGGTCAGAAAAGAGTGGTACACGGTATACAGCCAGAAGAGATGCAAGTCACAAGTGGGGTACCTCAGGGATCAATCCAGGGGCCAGTCCTCTTCAATATCTTCATCAGTGACATTGCAGATGGACTGGAGGGTAAGGTTTGTCTGTTTGCAGATGATACCAAGATCTGCAACAGAGTAGATCCATATGGGATGGGCAGAATGAGTAGAGATTTGGATAAACTAGCAAAATGGTCAGAAGAGTGGCAACTGGAGATTAATGCAAAGAAGTGCAAGATCATGCATATAGGGAAGAGAAACCCTGAAGCCACCTATAGGCTGGAAGGGGAGTTGCTGGCAGTCATAACAGAAGAAAGAGACTTGGGAGTCATCACCAATGACCTGAAATCATCCAAGCAGACGGTAAGGCTAGAGGGATGTTTGGGTGCATTAGGAGGGGTATCACAAGTTGAAAGAGGGAGGTAATAATCCCTCTTTACAAGACACTGGTTAGGCCCCATCTGGAGTAGTGTGTGCAGTACTGGAGGCCACACCTTCATAAGGACAGTAACCAAATTGAGGCAGTCCAGAGAAAGGCAACCAAAATGGTGCAGGGACTGCATCAGAAAACATACGAGGACAGATTAACTGAACTGAAAATGTATACCCTAGAGCAAAGAAGGGAGAGAGGAGATGTGATTGAAACATTCAAACAGTTAAGAGCATTAACAAGGTGAAAGAGTCTAACGTGTTTCAATATAAGAAAAATAGCAGGACAAGAGGACACAGCATGAGATTAGAGGGAGGCCAGTTAAGGGGTAATGTGAGGAAGTTCTTTTTCACAGAAACGGTGGTAGATGCATGGAACAGCCTACCTCAGGAAGTAGTGGATATGAATCCAGTGCAGGGCTTCAAACAGGCATGGGATAGGCATAAGGGAGCAATACAGATAAGGTAAGGGGGGTTGGTAGGGTGAGTTTGTCAGTGCCTGTGGTGTGTGTGTGTGTGGGGGGGGTCTGCTAGATGCCAGGGAAGAGTACGCTGGTGCAGGGATCAATGGGTAGGCGGGTGTCACTAGATGCCAGGCAATATGACATACAGGGCCCGTGATCGGAGGGCAAGGGGCCACTAGGCACCAGGGAATTATTTGATTACTGTGCTTTAGTTCACTCCTCAAGTTTCCGCATCACTGCTAATTCTCTCCACCCCTTCCTGAGTGTTCACCCTACTGCAGATTTTGGTGTTTGCAAAAATGGCACATCTTCCTTTCTCTGGCCTCCTACGGTTTGCAGCCATACATGACTGTGTTCACAGCCATGTTACACCCAAGATTTAAATGTGAGGCACTGTGCCTGTACATGCTGAGTCGCAGAGTGAGTGAGCACAAGCAGCAACTGTGTAGTAAACTTGAAGTCATGTGAGAGGGATGAACCTGTTCCATTCAGAGAATGCTGGCAGTCTGGTAGTTCTGGAACAACTGGAGTGAGTGGCACTGGCAGCCCTAGTGACAGTGGTGTGGGTGGTGGTGTGCCACTGACAATGGGGTTGCTTGCTGATGCAGGAAAGCAGGGTGAGTCAGCAAGACGGGCCCATGATACTGTGCCTTAGGTTACAAAAGCACATCATTATGATACTGTAGGTTGCAGCTCACGAGTTCTCTGCTGAATTGGTAGCCGCAAAGGACACGTTTAACACTCTGCTGAGCAGATGCTCACTAATTATTTGGATGAACCAACTGTGGATTTTAATGTTCATCCTCCTGCCTACTGGAGCACCAGAAAGCAATCATGCTGTGCTTTATCCCACATAGCATGTAAATTTCTTGTGTGCCCATGACAAGCGTACCCTCAGATGCTGCTTCAGCACTGGAGGAGATATTGTTTAGCCACATCGCTCATATTTACATCCTGAACATGCAGCAGCTTTTTTTTTTTTTTTTTTTTTTTTTATGTTCACTATGCATCTGCTTGAATATGTTTTGTTGTGTTTTCTTTCTCCTACTCCTTCCGCAGAGGTGGCAAGTGGCTCTTTCCCCATGGGCTTGTTCTTGGCCCAGCATCCCCTGCCCCAATGCTACCCTCAGGAGTACCCCACAGATTGTCCCCTGTATGGGGCTGGAGCGAGGAGTATGTTTTGTGTGTGTATGTATGTATGTATGTATGTATGTATGTATGTATGTATGTATGTATGTATGTATGTATGTATGTGTCTGTCTCTCTCTCTGTCTGTCCCACCCCACGAATCTGGGTGAGGTTGGTGTGGAGCTCAGCCAGGCCATCACTGAGCCTGCCAGTTTCATGTTTCCTCCCCTCCCCTTCCATGGTCACTTGGGCGCATGTGGAGGCACACGAATATAGCGATCTGCAGCGCCTTCCCTACTTTACCTGCTCTTCATCTGCACTAACCTATGGCCTCCACCCGGGGGGCAGCCCTGCAGCGGAAGGAACTGGGTCTCTTCCCGGGACAGGAGAGCTACCTTCTGACTGCTCAGTCTGCTCCGGCCCTCCCCCTCCAGCGACCCAGGCTCATTCCGGAAGCCAGGCCACCGGTGTAGCACAATGTATGGCGTCCAGCACCTCAACCCTCAGTGCCAGCTGCTTGATTGTTATTCAGTGAATAGAGAGTACTAGTTATTGACAATGTGCTATTACTTCTGCTATCCTGGTATAGCCAAGCACTGGTTTACAAAATGTACTACTTGTTATACATATAACTTTCAGTCCAGACAACAATCACAATAATAATAATAATATGAAGAAAAAATGTAAAACAAAAATTATGAAGGTCTGAATATTTGCCCCACTGTACTACTCAGCTGTGCTTTCCTGTCTTTAAAACCAAGTTTTTCATTTTTAGTTCCTTTCTTTGCATGGTGTTCAACTCTTTGCTTTGGTGCTTCCCTTCTGGCCTCCAAAACAGATATTCTCTCCTTTTTTTATTTTTTCATTTATTTTTTTTTTTTCGGTAAACCTGCCTGACAAAACATGTGAAGAAAATACCTAATCTGTTAGACACCGGGTACCTTTGTGCACTCTGCCATTGATGCATATGCCCTCTATTAGAGTTTCTGTGTAACAAAATGTTTTCTAAGGCACTAGGTCATAATAGCGCCAGCAAGAACAGCACAGGCAACAATCATGCCTGCAAAAATGCCTGTTTTTCTTTTCCTGCCCCCCCAATGCGGGGGCTCTTCCCCCACACCCACCTACTAAAATATACCAGCTCCAGGGGGAGCAGATAATGGTGAAAAGGAATACTCATCTCCATGGTCCCATTAAAAATAAATAAATAAATTTGTACGTGTGTGTGTCCCAATCATCAAAAGTGAGGAGACCAGAATTAGAACCCTGGTCTCTACTGCCACCCAGTTGAGCTGCTCCATACCTCAGCCCTCCACACCATGGGGGCAGCTCAGCCAGCTCATGGAATAATTTTTACCTTGTGCTGTGGCAGCACCATGAACAGCGACCTGGGAAGCGCTTACTACAAGCCTTGTAAATCCCCCCTCGCTCTCTGTGGCAGCGCTGTTCAGACTAGTACTCTCTCTTTGCACTACTCTGGTAGTGCTATTCTGACTGTATACATTTTGGCATTAAAACGAAAGTATAAAAACCTACTCAGAAACGTTCATTTAGCAAGGCTGCTGGCAGACGTCTCACGGGAGGCAGTTTCTCATATGCCTGGGATATGCTTATGTTCCCCAGTTGACTTGGCGCATTGGCTGGCAGGGTCACATTAACATATCCTGGGTGAAGGAGCGAGCAGCACCCACGAGGTGGCTCCCAACGGGTGGCAGCCTAGTTTAATGGAAGTTTTCAATACCAAAATGCAGTTGGAATACAAATGTAAATTTTTTTAAACAGAAATCTGGGGCATAAATATGCATTGGGACGGGCATGCATGAAGATAACTAGTGTTTTCCTTTAAACTGCACTTGCACACTTTTTTTTTTTTTTTTTTTTAATACTTTATTGCTCCTCTGCAGAGCCGACTGGTAGCTCCGGGTCTCCCTCGGAGGGACTCGTTCTCTGACCTGAACGTGTCTGGTCATCATGGACCCCATCAGCTCCTGGCCTTTTTTCACCTTTCTCCCCTGGGCACCCGAACCGTACAATGGGTGAGGCAGTTGCCCCTGCCTCCACAGAAGTAGCCATATGACCTGCATGCGTGCCCTCCCCTCTTCTGGGTGACGCACCTGTGCCAAGTGTGTGCTCTCCCCTCTTCTAGGTGACGCACCTGTGCCGACACCCAGCCATCACTGGGTGTCAGTCTACAGTGCACCACACTGTTTCTCCCCTCTCCTTCCCGAAGAAGGAGAGCATGTCTGTGGACTCTCAATCCTTCCTCTCCCTGCCGACCCCAGTCTGTTACTGAACCTGGGTTGCCAGTGTGGCATGAGGTGTAGCGTCCAGCGCCTCAACCCTCAGCGCCACTGGGCCAGTGTTGCACTTGTGCTGTCTGACACTGCATCAGTATAGTATGTTTTCATTGCCCAGTATTGCCCTCTATCCACGCTGATCAGATGTCCTGTCATTCGTCTGTTTTGGGGAGGGTTTCCTATTTACAGCATTTTTGATAAATATACTACATTATGGTCGAATACCAGCATAATTGAATACCATATTCGAATACACACTTTATGCATTTGACACCCCTCTCATGGAGAATGGCCAGGCCAGACCTGCCACTGAGACAGGACCTGATTCTATCCCAGGGCAAGGTGAATCATCCAGATCACCAGTTTCCTTTAGCATGGCTCTAGAGGAATTGAAACCCTCTTAACACACACAGGTCAACCTGGATCTTGAACATTTAAGTATTAGGGAACCAGGAACTGGGAAAACTCCTTTATGCAAAATGATAAATATTTATTAATTAGTGTGACTCTTGTCATATCACCGCAAAATATGTGTGCATGTTTCAGTAGCTGTGGACCACTTGGTACATTTACGGGCCTATGGCTTTAAAAGTTTTACCCTGCAGGTGCATTTGGCAACTGTTTTTGCTTTCAAATCTGCAGGCAGAGGAATTCTTTGTCACTCATACAGTGTCTAAGAACATTTTTCTATGGCTTGAACCACCTATATTCCCTGTATGGGAACTAGGTAGGAACAAAACCAACTGAAGAGTCAGAAAGGCCTGCAGCTTTAAGTTCATCCAGTAGGAGGGGATGCACCACAGTGTTAAAAGCCTTAGCAAGATCATCAAAAATAGCAGAAGTCATCAGTTCTATATCCATACCTGGAAGTATGGAATTGGTGTGCCAAAGGAGGGAGGTAGAAGTGGAGTGGAATTTCCTAAAACCAGACTGAAAAAGGAGAAATTGTCAGGAAAGGAAGTAAGCTGAGATAGAACAACACTTTCCTGTAACTTAGCCAAGGTAGGTAGGAGTGAAATTGGATGGGAGTTACCAAGAGATGTGGGATCACCACCTTTGTAAACAGGGATGACAATAGCCTGTTTCCAGACGTCAAGAACAGTAGCGGAGAAGGAGATTTAGAAGTAGGGTAATGGTGAAGAGCAGTGGCAGGTGCTGAGTGAAGGAGAAGTTTAGGGTCGAGACCATCAGGACTGCTTCCCTTTAGTGGATTTAGGGAAAGTAGGGCCTTTAGGGAAACTGCAGGAGTGATGGGAGAGAAAACATGAAAAAGGAGAAGGTGGCAATGAGGGGGAAAGGGGTGGTAAAGGAAGGGATCAGAGAAAGAGCACTGGTAGTGAAGTAGGAATTAAAAGACTTGGGCAGTAGCAGAAGGGTCAGAGATAAGAGTCTTGAATCTTTAGAGTGGAAGGGGGAGACTGGGCCTGAGGGGAGAAAAGGGAATGAATGAGTAACCTTCCAAAAACTGAAGGGGGTTATTAATGTTGTTTTGGAGCATGGAACCAAAATACTCAAGACTTCGCAAGTCTGATGGCTTTTGTACAGGTGTTATGAAGGCTTCTGTAGTGGGCCGATGAGGACTGAGAGCCAGCGAGTTTAAAAAATACTCCAGGCAAGGCCTCTGGAGCAGACACAAGTACTTCAGCCAGTATCCAAGGAAGATGTGAACCTTGCAATCTGATTCTTCTCATGGGTGCATGATTATCCCAGACAGTCAATAAATTAGACTGAAAGTAATGTAGGGCAGAATTTATATAACTGGCTACAGAGATGGGGGACCCATCAATTGACTAAAGATCAGCAAGTAGAGAGGTTAAATCAAGTGACTTAAAAACAGCTGAGGTATATAATTTAGGCGGGGCTTTTGGATGGTATAGCTTACACAGACAGTAAACCATATGATGATTGCTGAGTGCATCAGGAAGGATACCTGCATCTACTACATGGTGGGGATGAGAAGCAAGGACCCAGTCAGAGCATGGTTTAAGAACCTGAAATTTAACCATGTGGGTTCAGAAATTAACTGGATCAGCTGCAGCATCCTGTGCACCCCAGCATCTCACTGGCCCTACCCCCACTGCCTTGTCACCTGTAGATAATCAGATATGATTACTCCCAGGTCCCTTTCCTGTTTGTGACCTTCGATACTTCTCCCATATTGTACTCCTTTTCTGTGCCACAAGTGCATGATTTTGCACTTTTTTGCATTGAAACCCATCTGCTATGCCCTTGATCACTCCTTGAGTTTTCTCAGGTTTCTGCATATTCATTCCTCCCCCTCTGGAGTCTCCACCATATTGCAGATTTTGGTGTCATCCACAGAGGCAGACCCTCCCTTCCAGCTCATTTGCAGTTTCACTTCTAAAGACATTGCAGAGGACTAGTCCTAGTACTGAGCCATGTAACCCACTGCTTGTCACCCTTCCTTCCCCAGAGTGAACTCCGTTTACCACCAGCCTCTGTCTCCTATCCCCTAATCAGTTTGTTGCCCAGTTTATGATCCTTGGACCCATCCCTAATCTTCCCAGTTTCCTTATGAGCCTCCTATCTGGAACGGTGTCGAAAGCCTTACTGAAATCGAAATGGGTCACATCCACTGTCCCACCATGATCTATTTCTCTGGTCATTCAGTCAGGAAAATCTGTCAGATTTGTCTGACATAACACTCTTCTTCTCCAATGAATCTGTGTTGCCTCTGGTCTTGTAACCTGCTGGATTCAAGATACTCCACAATTATTTCTTTAAGAACTGACACCATTAGCTTCCCCACTACTGATGTCCAGCTGACTGGCCTGTAGTTTCCAGCCTCCATCCTAGTACTGCTTTTGTGAGGCAGAACTACTGTACATATGCCCTCCTCCACTTCTCTGGAACCACTCCTGTTTCCAGTGGGTAAAAGCAGAAGTAACAAAGTCTGGCAGAGCCACTACAACTGTGAATGCATTAACTAGATAAGGGTGTTTCATGGGCTTAAACATAAACATTTATTTATTTAAAAAATATCAGATTTACAAACCTTTGAGTCAGAGACTCATTTACAAAGGCACCTCGTCGAAACTAATACAAAGACAGCACAGTTAACAAGTCCAAAAACAATGGCTCGCAGAGCAGACTGTTACAACAATCATTCACTGGAGATACATGGGTAGCAGTAGATAAAACAGATTACATGGTTTGGGCACACAGGCACCACATCAAGAAGGCCAAAGCAGTTCAAACAGTATACAATAGCTAAAGCAAATAGATATCAGGAGTCAAAGAGAAGCCCAGAGTGTTCACATAAAGACTGTTGCATACACTAACTGAATCAAAGTATTCCAAAGAGGCAGGGTAGGAATGAGGGGGTTATTTCATATGTGAGAAAGGAAATTCTGGCCATAGAGGTACAGGGAGGAAAGGGGAGGGACTGAGATGTGGGTCACCCTGGAGACCGGCTCTGGGGCCTGAGTTGTTCGATGGGATCAAGACAGAAGAAAAGGAAGGGGGGGTAAAACTCTGGTACGAGAGAGGAGATGATTGAATGAGACAAAGAATAAGGAAATTAAGAAGGTTGGAGGAAAAGTCTGAGAGCTTCAGGGAAAAACAGCAATGGGAAGGAGAAGCAGAGCAGCAGACAGTGGGGAAGAAAGGTGTGGAGAGCCAGGTGCAGGAGCCTTGGGAACAAATTTCCAGACCGGGAAACCATCATAGTGAGGGCTGACTTGGATTTAGCGGCCATCACGAAATCATGGTGCACTGAGTACCACGACTGGGACATGGCCATACCAGGCTACACTGTGTTCAGGGGAGAGAGCAGGCAGGGAGGAAGGGGTTTTTATACAGTATATGAGGGAAGGAATCCAGACCATGGAGGTACAGGGGCACAAGGAGGTGCTGTGGGTCACTGTGGAGACAGGCTCTGGGGCTGCTATCTGCACTGGTGTAGTGTACAGGCCTCTGCCACAGGGAAAGGATTTGGGTTGGCACTTGGGGAAAACCTCATCAGAATGGTGAGTAAGGGGGATGTGCTGTTAGTTGGTGACTTCAGTCTGATGGATGTGCAGTGGAGTCTTCCAGCTGCATCTTTTCTAAAGAGTAGGGCCATCTTTGACTCCCTACAAGGGGCTCTTCTCAGGCAGCTTGTCAAAGAACCCACTAGGGACGAGGAAGTGCTGGACCTGGTGCTTACCAGCTGGGACGGCATTGCATACGGCGTAGTGGGCAGCCCCTGGCTACTGGTGATCATTGTTCAGTATGGTTTAACATTAAGATAGGAACAGAGGCTAACCACATAAGGATGAGGGTCCTGGACTTTAGGAGGGCAGATTTTAAAGAAACAAATACTGCCTCGAAGGGGGAAGTTGTCAGAGGAGTGGAGGCACAGTGGGCAAAAATAAGGATGGGTATAGGTAAAGCAGCTAACCTCTGCATTAAGGAAGTGAGTAAAAGCAATAGGAAAGAGAACATTAGGGTTCTATTTAGAGACAAAGGTGGTGAAGGAAAAAAGGGTGGCATTCAGGAGATACAAGGAAACGGAGGGAAGAGGGCAAGGAGGTATACCTGGTAAAGCAGAGACACCCAGCCAAGGCAGTGAGGGGAGCAAAGGTGCAAACAGAGGAAAGTATCACCAAAGTGGTCACAAAGAGAGAGCCGACTTTAAGATGCATTAGTGAGAAGAGGAAAGCAAGAGGAGGGATAGTGAGGATTAGAAAGGGGGGAGGGGAGACTGCAGAAGAGGAGCAAGAAAGCAAACATCCTGAACAGACTTCTGCTCAGTCTTTAGGTGGGGGCAGTTGCCAGAAAGTAGTAGGACTTTGGCCGGGGGGGCAGAGACACAAGTCCATTTTCAGAAGAAAGTGCCTTGCAGCTCTGCAGGTGTACAAAACTGGGGGTTCAGACTAGATGCATCCAAGGTTTCTGAAGGAATTCAAGAAAATGCTAGCTGCACCACTGACAGCATTGTTCAACAGCTCACGGGAAATGGTCATGGTTCCAGAAGACTGGAAAATAGAACACGTGATCACACTACATAAGAGTGGTAGCAGGGAGGAGGCTAGCAACTATAGGCCGGTCTGTTTTTAAATCAGTGGTGGGGAAATTAATGGAAAACCTTCTGAAGGAAAGTCTGGTTCAGTATCTTGAATCCAGTGGGCTGCAGGACCACAGGCAGCATAGATTCACCGGCGGGGGTAGGGGATTGTGCCAAACAAATCTGATGGATTTTTTTGAATGGATAACCAGGAAAATACATCAGGGGAAAGTGGTGTAGGTGGCCTATCTGGATTTCAGCAAAGCCTTTGACACTGTGCTTCACAGGAGACTGATAAGAAAACTGAGCATCCTGGGGGTGGGATCCAGTGTGGTAAATTGGGCTAGAGAGTGGTTAATGGCTAGGAGACTGAGGGTGGTGGTATATAGCACTCACATGAATGATGAAGTGACCAGCGGGATGCCACAGGGTGCAGTACTGGCACCGATCATCTTCAGTGTCTTCATAAGTGACTGTTGCTAAGAAAGGGGAAAGGAAGGTGTGCCCTTTTTGCAGACACCAAAATCTGCAGTAGGGTGAACACTCAGGAAGGGTTGGAGAGAATTAGCAGTGATGTGGATACTCGAGGTGTAAACTAAAGCACAGCAATCAAATAATTCTCTGGTGCCTAGTGGTCCCTTGCCCTCTGACCACAGGACCTGTATGTCATATTGCCTGGCATCTAGTGGCACCCTCTACCCATTGATCCCTGTACCAGCATACTGTTCCCTGGCATCTAGCAGACCCCACCCCACACCACACCACAGGCACTAACAAACTCACCCTGCCAACCCCCCTTACCTTATGTGCTGGTGCCACGGGAGCCCATAAGGCAACTGGCGCAGCCCTCCTCTCACCACAACCTCTAGCCACTATGTGCACCAGGGAGCGCATGTCCCCTGTACTGTAAAGGGAGCATGCATAGGACATGTGCTTCCTGTCATTGCACACTGCGACCAGCAGAGGTGGTGAGAGGAGGGCTATACTGGTCACCATATGGGCCCCCATAGCACCGGTGCTTAAGGCAAAGGGGGGGTTGGCAAGTGAGGTTTTTCAGTGTCCGCGGTGCAGGGGGCTGATGGACGCCAGGGTAGAGTACATTGGTACAGGGATTGGTAGGTGAGGGGTGCCACTAGACACCAGGGAATATAACATATCATACAGTGCTGGTGATTGGGGGCAGGGGGACCACTGGGCACCAGGGAATATTCTTTTACATACTGGGACAGAGATCGGGGGGTTACTTGGCACCAGGGGGTTATTTTTGTATACCAAGGCCAGCAATTGGTGGGTGGGGGCACTAGACGCCAGGGACTTACTTTATTGTAATGGGGCCAGGATCCGAAGGGTGGGATGCCACTTTTCAGCTGGGAGCAGGTGTGCTTCCCCACAGCCAACGTGGTTGTCTGCTGTAGTTTCTTTGCAGGCTGCTAGGGTTGCCCAGAGTGTGCAGTGCAAATACTGCTGAAAAGAAGCCCAACTCAAAGTGGCCTGCACTAACCCTTTTGTGCAGCGCAAATGCATTGAATGTTGTGCTGCCTCAGTATTCATGTCCCCACCCCTCCCTTTGCCTGGCACGTACATTAGCTTTTTTTTTTTTTTCCCATGCTAACCCTGTTTAGTGCATGCAAAAACTCCCTTTGAATATTGTACCAGGTGCAAACACCAGGCACACACTGCACAGTCACTTTACCCACCGGGCAATGTTTTGAATATCTGTCCCCAGTTGTTTTCTTTTTATTTAAACAGGTTGTCATAATTACCACCCCTACTGGTGTGTCTTTTTTTTTTTTTTTTTTTTTTTTTTTTGGGGGGGGTGCTTAATTCCAGTAAAAAGTATGTGATGCATGTTCCCTACTCTAATTAGCATGTCAGCCTAGGGCATTTTCTACTTTTTTTTTTTTTTTTAATTTCATTGTTATTAACTTTTTCAAACACAGAAAAATAATACATTACAGATTAAAAAAAAAAAAAAAAAAGAACAAGAGTTGATACATTTTCCACATCATTTTGCATAATGGCCCTAATGTGTCTCCCCGCCTTATCCTGAATTGATCAAGCACCTTCCCACATAAGATCTACTACATAAGCAGGTGACCAGTTGTGTAACACCTCTGTGATGCACCTTTTTATGCTGCAGATATAGTCCTTTGACAGTGTGCACCAGCTCTGGTAAAATCCCTGACTGTAGTGAAGTCTCCAGTGACTGAACATTTGATTAACCTATTCACATACTCATCTGAGCCCAGCTTTGGTACAGTATGCAGTAGGCAGGAATAAGTAAGTGACAAAAGTATTCATCCCGACTGACAGCTCGCTGACTTCTCCACAGCTAAGCACAGGATAACAGACAAATGACAGCAGTTCAACTCTGCTCACTTCTTGAGTGCTGACCACAACTGCACGTGAAGTTGATGGGCATGGGGACAGGGCAAGCAGTTGACAGCAGTCCAGTGCTGGCTACAACTTTAAAGCCGGGGCGGTGGACCATAGAAGGAGGGAAATGTTAGTGATTTATGTGACTTTACCATAACAAGTGGGAGTAGTAACCTGTAGAAGTTGTGAATTGATCTACTAGCATTCAAACTACCAAAAAGTGCTGTTTTCTATGAAAAAAATCCTTTTATTTCTGTGCTCTGCTTCATTTGCATTACCCTACCTTTTTTTTCCTCAGTGTTGTAACCCCGAACTGGGATATCCTGCAAGGGAAACAACGTTTTTAAAGGGATGCTGTCAGAAACATCAGCTATTTACTGTACCCACAAGACTGTCACTCAGTAAATAAATCGTGTCAGCTAGATACTGTATGCACAATGCCTTGTTTTGAAAAGAAACATATGAGCCTATATTAAAGCCACTACAGAAATACAAGGTTGCACCTTTCAGTAAGGAAATTGGAAACCAGCTTCTTATTGTACCCTCACTCCCTTGTTAGGCATATCTACATAGTAGGTGCTATACTGCAGTCACCACTACCAAAATAAGAGGTTGCACTTCTGACTAAGGAACATTTAAGTCAACTTTATAATTTACCCAGAATTCCTTGTTGCTGTATGTAAAACATTGACAGCTCCCTTACATGACATCAGTCTGGGGGTGTGGTCGCACATAGAAAACTGGAGGGCGGGCAGAAACCAAGCGCTGATAAAACAAATAAAATGTCTGACAGATTTTGTTACAAAACAAATTGCAGCTTCAGCATCTGAAGCGTGGCTGACGATGGCATACTATGTGAAAAAGGCATTTGGGAAACTTGCATAAATCACCAAGTGCAACTCATGTCAAGTCTGCCACAACTGGGGGAGAGGCCAGTTGTAGACAGATTGCAAAGAAAGTGCCATTAGGGGGCAGTGTGGGAAGCACAAGGGAAACTACTTAACACTGTGCATTAATATCCTCCACATTTCTTCATCTGTATCAGACTGATTTTTTTTTTATTACTGGCAACCTGAGTAAATCCTGCAGTAACTCATGGCTAAGGAAGGCATTCATACAAAATAAAACCTAATTAAGCACATTTTATATTTATTTTACATATGGGCCCATTCTTTGTAGAATTGCAATATGGCACTCAGGATGTGGATAACTGGGATTATGATTACCCGTCTCTTGTGATTGTTATTTCACTGTACCTTGTGGCATACCACATGAGGTGTTGAAACTCACCCAGTGACTCACACCCTGTCCAGTGGAGTGGTTGGATGACACCCTGTGTTCGGCCTCATGCCTCACAATGCACCTGGGTGTGCATTAATGCTCAATACACCCATGCACTGCTGTGGGTTATAGCTTGTGTGCTATGAGTAAATACAAAATCTTCTTTTGAAACTGAGTTAGTGAGGAATATGAAAAAAGCGAGGTATAACTTGTGGGACTCTGACTGGCAGGTTTTAATGCATTTAGCAATGAGCGTAATATAGATCTGAAAAAAGAAAAAGCGAAATATTACAAAGCAAAAATAAATAACAAAAGACCCCGCAATTATAGGACTAATTAAAAGCTTAAAGGGGACAGGATTAAGATAAAAGCAGCACTGGTAGATGTTTTTATGTAATAAACATGGTTGAACCCCCTAATTTTTGTCTCTATTTTATTCTAAAATTGAAATTGACACGGTCTACACCTGTTCTGTCTACCCCATTCTGCTGTATCCAAAGATTCTGAGAAGGCTTGTGTACACTGATTGGGATTGGACATCATGTGATTATGTCCTTGTGCTGCAAAGCACCGCTGCATAAACTGCACAACCACAGCATTTTGAAAAATTTACTCAGAGCTTCCATTTACAGCACCTCTATAATAAAATATTGTCAACATTTTTCATAACAGAAAACTAGAAATGTTTGTCTATTGAACATGCTTTGAGTTACAGAAGTAGCAATTCTTTTTTCTATTCAAGATGCTGTCATTTTTTTAGAGTAATTCTGTTAGCGTGATAGAATGAATTATTTCAGGTCTAATATGTAAAAATGATGCTGTAAACATCCTTACAATCTGATACATCTGTAACTTTATTTTAATTATAAAGTGCTACTCTGAACCATTCTCGCATGACAGTGTTCAAAAGAATTGATGCGAGAGTGAATTGTCAACTGTACGTTACATTCAAGTTTCAAGTTATAATCAATGTGTTGCAATAGAGAACTTTGTCATGCTATACAAAACCACAACATCCTCCATGTTTAGAAGTAATCTTAATTTCTCTTTAGTTGTATTATTGATTTTTAGTTACATGTTGCTTGAGCCAATAGTCTCTTAAATTATTCAGATTTATACAGTCTAACAAGATATGCATCGTATTCAATTTTCCTGGGCAATTGCCCTTACAACCTGTCCCATTTTATACAAATTCCAATTCAGAAATCCAGTAGATACTCCAACTTTCACATTAAGCCTTAAATTAGCTATAGTTTTATAATGGTGATTTTCTTTGTATTTAAATATGTATGTCTCTCTCTTGTGTATTTTTTAAAGTTTTATGGAACTGAAAATTATTAGATTGGGAGATTCTTTCAATGTCATTTTGTTTTGCTATATCTTTTCATAGTAAAGTTCAAGTCATTAGGCTGTAGAGCCCATAGTGACCTGCCACATATCAGTGGAACAAAGTTACCCCATCTTTACCCATATAGTTGTTTAATTTTGTTTTAAATTAGGCCATTGATTGCTACAGTATGTACCACTCAGTCCAGAAGTGAGTTTCTTTCCTCACTATACTTTGACTGAACCACTGTACCCTTTTGTTAATTCTACAGATCTGTCCTCTTGGCTGCATTCCATGTGATCTAGTACTCCTAAAATTATTTTTTTAGTAAACCAGTTGTTGCCCAGAGTCTTTCATTACTGAAGGCCTTTTACATGCAACACAGGTTGCCTCTCGGTTTCCTACAGGTGACTTGAGTACAGGTTCAGTACCTGAAGCCTGTCATTGTTTTATCTTTCAATCATTGAACTTTTTTCATCATCTTCCTTTGAACACTTTTCACTAGTTTCTTTCTTCCTATATTATTACCGAAATAACTGGTGCACAGTATTCAAAATGTAGCCTTAGTGCTGTATACAATGACATTAATACCTTGCTCCTCTCAAAATACACCCAATCATTTTGTTTCCTCTCTTGACCATTTCCCTGACATGTTGATCGAAAGTCAGTTTGTCACGAATACACACGTAGATCTTTTTTGAGTGCTGTGGTAGATATATGTATATTAATATTGCTACAACTCAAGTGCATCACCTTGCACATATCTGCATTAGTCAAAGCCATGTTTTACTGCCCAGCTGTTCAGCTGGTCCATTTCCCTCTAAGTCTTGAGCTGCTTCTGCATTATTAATTATTGCCACACAGACTGAAACAAAAGATGGGAGAAAAGGTGAAAATTATCCCGTTCACTTAAATGGGTTGCTAATTATGAAGCCTTTTTGTAAGTGGCAGGGCAAGTTTTTTTTTCCTTGTGAGCATACTTTCATTCAGACTAGTTCTGATTCAAACCGCTGAGGATTTTTGGATGGCCCTACCAATTTTTAAACTTGAATAAGCTAATTGCTAACAGTGATCTCACTCTTGGCAATATCCCCCCAGATGTTCACATGCAAATATTACGATAAAAACCTGACTAATGTCTAAAAAAGAAGCTCATAAAAACACAAAACGTATCTGAACATTTAACTAAACAAAATCATTGCAGCCAGAGTAAAAAAAAAAAAAAAAGGTGAATTACAGGGCACCCGAACTACTGTATGATGCAGTAAAAAGTATATTGATATTTTTTGTTGCATTTTTTGCTAACCGCGTAAAACTCACTAGGCACAAGTGCCTGATCTTGCTTTGAGATAGAGCACTTGCAGCAGGCTATAACAATTAGGACTATGCACGCGAGCACTAGGACCACATGAAAAACTTCTGCCAGCAATACCAGTGGGGGACGCCCCGACACTGACCCGCCCGGCGTCGGTCAGGGTACAGAATAGGTGGACCCGGCCCACTCTGTTCTTTCGCGCCGACCACGCATCGTGAATAGCTGCTGCCTGCCAGTCACCAAGCGAGAAGTGGATCTTCAATCAAGCTTTTTTTCGACGGTTATCCCATTTTTCTTTGTTACCGCGACCGATGCCTGCATGGTTACTGCTAGTGGCTCGTTTTTTTTCGGTATCTCGTCCTTCCCTCAGTGTTTACTGCTGTTGGCCCTCACGGGTTCGATGTCTTCCCGGGCGTCCCTTTCCACAGAACACCTCAACAAATGCAAGTGCGGCCGGCAAATTCCCGCCAAAGACTGTCATCGGCGGTGTGTTTTCTGCTTGGGCCCGGACCACGACACCGCTAACTGCGCCGACTGCCAAGCTTTTACAAACAGGACTCGCATCCGACACCTGAAGGCCTTTAAGGCCTATCTGTTAGAGAAGAAGATGGACCTGCACTCGTCCGAAGGGAAGAAGAAGAAGGAGAAAAAGCGCCATAGTAAAGAGCGCAGTCGGTCCGGTCTCGGTCCCCTCGCGTTCGACCTTCGAAAGCCCATCGCCGGGCTCGGGTGAGTCGATGCATTCATCCCAGGCTAAAGCCGGCCTGTCGGGGAGCAGCCGACCAAGCCGAAGGTGACTCCGATCAAAGTCATCGCGAAGTCCATGGCAGTACCTGCTTGACCCTACCGCCGCCTGCTAAAGGTGCGCCTCTGGAGCGTAAGGACTCTCCGGCACCCCCTGTCGTCACCCCGTCATCTGTTGCGATACCGACGCCAGTCGAAGGGGCCAAGGACCCGGGGTCGGTCGTTGTCATGCCGACGTCCCCATCGCCCAAGCCCTCCTCTCCCCAGGCCATCAGGAGTGCTCGCCGTCGCGACCTGCCATGCCTGAAGCTTCTTACCCGCAGCGGGCAGCTGAGGTTTTCTCACCGGACGAGCTTAAACAACTTTTTTTTCGTTTTGGTGGGGGCAGGTTCTCAAACGTACCACTCCGTTGCCGGCCCAGACACCGGTACCGGATCCTGCAGGTGAACCACAGACAGAGGGCAAAACCTCTCCGTTGAAGTCACTGGGGCGCGTTTCGCCCCGTCTAGGGCTCGTTCTCACTCCCGATCGGACGACGTCACTCCATAGTTTCAATTGACCGACGTCGGACCCGGTCTCGTTCCCGGAGCCCTTCTTGCGCTCAGCAGGACAGTTCCCGATGTCGGTCATCGCTCCGTCGTCGGTCCCCTGCATACTGACGCCAGCGCAGGCATGGTCATGAGGCAGAACCAGACTACTCTAAGTTGGATAGTCGGTCCTCCTCTTCCTCGTCATCCTCTTCATCTTCCCTCAGCCTCAAGCGCTCCCCTGATGAGAAGGACATGCCTCGCTCGCCTCCGGATGATCCCACATTCATGGACATCATGAGGCATATCCAGGTTTCCAATGAGTGGGACATGGACGACCTGGACCTGGAACACCGGAGATTGGCCAAATACCTGAGGCAGAAGGAGCCAAAGTCTTTGGTCATTCTTCCTCTGGTGGATACTTTTCAGGACCTGACTAGATCCACCTGGCTGCACCCAGCCTCCATCCCGGCAGTTCCCAAGAAGTTGGACGGGCTTTATAAGGCTCCGAGGGCTGAACCCTTTTTGGCTGAACACCCTCAGGCAGACTCCACTGTGATCACGGCTGACAAGTCTCGACAGCCGCAACACCTCAGCTTCCAGCCTCCCGACTTGGAGTCCCATTACCTGGATCAGGTGGGCAAAAAAGTTTATGCTGCTTCCACCTGCTCCATTAGATCCCTGAACTTCCTCACGCATATGGTATAGTTCCAGAATGCGTTGTGGGAATGGGGTCTCAAGCTGGCACAGGCCATGCCAGACTCTGATAAAAAGATGGAGCTCCTGGCCCTCTTGCAGTCAGGCTTGGACATAGGCACTCATGTTCTGAGGGCCTCGTACGATACTGCAGACACGGCAGCCAGAGCAGCCGCCTCTGGGGTTTGTCTCTGGCGCCATGTCTGGTTACGGCTTTCAGGCTTCCACCAGGATCTGCAGTCTGGTATCCGGGACCTGCTGTTTCAGGGTACCACTTTATTTGGGCAGGAGACGGAGAGTCTGATCTCTCATCTCCAGGAATTGGGCAAGTCAATCTGGTCGGTCCGCCAGATGTACCATGATGACCAGCGACGCCCTCATCGCAGTCGGCTTTTTCGAAAGTCCTCAGGCAATCAGACTTCAGCCCAAGGTTCCCAGCAGGGGCAGAGAGGTGGCTTCTGCCAGAGATCCGGAAACCAGCAGTCTGGTGGACCTTCTGGCCATGGACCGAAGTCCTCCCAGGCCTCTCTCTCCCTACCCCCCGGTTCCGCCCAGTGACTCCCTTACGCAACCCCCCGTGGTCAGACGTCCAGGGGGAGCTGGTCGGGGGCCGCTTCTCCCTTCATCTCGAAGGGTGGAGCTCTATTACCACAGATCAATGGGTCTTGGACGTCATTCGGAGGGGTCAGACGTTGGAGTTCAGAGTTCCCTCCATGTATTCCGCCAAAGCTCTCCGGTTATCCTCCTTCTCACATTCCACTCTTGGAAGGAGAAATTCAGGCACTCCTGCAAAAGAGAGCAATAGAAAGAGTTCCCATTGAGCAGTGGGGTCAGAGGTTCTACTCCCACTTTTTTCTGAACCCAAAAAAGACGGTGGACCTTCGTCCCATTCTGGATCTCCGTCCTTTAAATCTCTTTATAGAGTACAAAAAGTTCAGGATGGTGACTCTTCAGGGTCTTCCCCCCTCTGCTGCACCAAGGGGATTGGCTCTGTTCTCTTGACATGCAGGATGCGTACATGCATATCGGGGTCTTCCTTCCCCACAAGAAGTTTCTGAGATTCCACTTCCTAGGAGGGCATTATCAATTCTGGGTGCTCCCGTTCGGCCTCTCTTCCGCTCCACGAGTCTTTACCAAATGCCTGGCAGTGTTGGCTGGGGCTCTCAGGCGATCAGGCCATTATGTTTTCCCTTACCTCGATGACTGGCTTCTCACAGCCCCATCAAGAGCCCGTCCTCCGACGCTCTCTCAGAGATGCCTATACTCTGTTCCGAGAGCTGGGGATCACCCTGAACTTGAAGAAGTCCTCCCCGGAGCCCAGCCAAAACCTCGCCTTCATTGGAGCGACTCTGGACTCCGTCCAGGGCAGGGCCTTTCTCCCTCAAGACAGGGGAATTCACCTGCGAAGTTTGGCAAAACGGATCTACATAGCGCCTCGAGTTCTGGCTCGGAACTTCCTTAGACTACTGGGGCATATGGCGGCGGCCATCCCGATAATACCCTTGGCCTGCCTCCACATGAGAATCCCACAATGGATGCTCAGGGTGCAGCGGGATCAATACTCAGACGACCTGGATGCTTTAGTCAGGATCTCGGAGCTGGTCAGAAGAACGTTGCTTTGGTGGCTGGACCCCAGCAATCTGGCAGAAGGGGTCAGCTTTCGTCCGGAGCCTCCAGGTCAGACTCTGATGATGGATGCCTTGGGCCTGGGTTGGGGAGCTCATCTCGGTGTCCACCGAACGCAAGGGGTTTGGTCTCCCGAGGAGCAGTCTCTCCACATCAATGTCCTGGAAATGCGAGCGGTCTTCTACGCTCTTCAGGCATTTCAAGAGGACCTAGTTCCCGGCTCTCTTCTAGTCCAGACGGACAACATGGCGGTCGTCTTTTACATCAACAAGCAAGGAGGCACTCATTCCTATCCTCTTTGCTGGGAGGCGATGAGAGTCTGGTACTGGGTGCTGGAACGGGGCATTCGTCTGTCGGCGATGCACGTTCCAGGAGTCCTGAACGAGCTGGCCGACGATCTCAGCAGATCGTAGGCCAGAGCCCACAAGTGGGAATTGCTTCAGTCCATAGCGGATCAGCTCTTCAGAAGGTGGGGCCTTCCTGAGCTAGATCTCTTTGCGTCATCACGCAACGCCAAACTGCTACGATTTTGCTCGCGAGAGCACACGCCTGGTGTTTTTTGGCCAGACGCGCTATCCCTTTGTTGGGCAGGGAGGTTTCTTTATGCCTTTCCACCCTTCCCTCTCATCCAGAGGGTTCTGCTCAAGCTACAGGCAAAGGGGACGCGTATGATCCTTGTGGCACCCAATTGGCCCCGACAAATTTGGTTCCCACTCCTGCAGCGGTTGTCCCAAGAGCCTCCAATCCCGCTGCCCATATGCTCGCAACTGCTGTCTCAGGACCAGGGTTCTCTGGTTCACTCGAATCTCAGATCCCTACACCTTCATGCTTGGCTCCTCCAGATGTAGCTAAGGACAGATACGGGGTTTCCCCGGAAGTGGCTGAGGTCTTGGCGTCCACCAGAAAGCCCTCTACTCGCTCTGCTTATGCTATGAAGTGGAAATGGTTCTGCCTTTGGGCCTTGCCTCAGCATTTAGACCCAGTCACCTGCTCTGTGAACTCAGCTTTGCAGTATCTCCTCTCCTTATATGAGAAAGGCCTGAGCTATTTCTCTATCAAGGTGCATCTGTGGGCAATCTCTGCCTATCATACTCTGGTGGGAGACAGAGCATTGGCCCAACTTGATGTGGCCCGCATCTTCCTTCCTTAGGGGGGTTCTTCACATGTGACCTCCCATCAGGGACCCTGTCCCACTCTGGGACCTCCTTTTTGTGTTGGAGAAACTCACCCTTCCCCCTTTTGAACCCACAGCGACTTGTCAGCTGTGATATCTGTCTTGGAAAGTTTGTTTTCTGGTCACTGTTACTTCTGCTTGAAGAGTTTCCGAGCTGCAGGCTCTGATGTGTAAAGAGCCCTATTTGGTTTTTCATAGGGAAAGGGTTTCCCTCAGAACCAATCCTAAGTTTCTTCCTAAAGTGATCTCGGAGTTGACCCTCAACCAGTCTGTTGATCTTCCTGTTTATTTTCCTTCTCCCTCCAATCGAGGGGAGGTTCTCCTCCACACATTGGATGTCCACAGGTCCCTGAGGTGTTACCTCAATAGAACGGTTCAGCACCGTAAATCGGAGCAGCTCTTTGTGGCTTTTACGCCACAACGCTTGGGTCAACTGGTGTCCAAGCAGACTATCTCCACATGGATAGTCCATTGCGTCTCGTTTTGCTACGAGCATCACAACAAACCCCTGCCGGGTCCGGTTAGGGGTCACTCCATCAGGGGAGTGTCCGCTTCTTTTGCTGCGATGCGGAATGTCGCCATTCAGGACATCTGTGCGGCTGCGACCCGGAACTCGGTGCATACCTTTTGTAAAGCATTACAGCTTGGATATCGTCTCCAGACGCCGTGCTGGCTTCGGCCTAGCGATTTTGCAGGGACTCTTGTCCTAAAGGTCTCTGGAGTCAGCATATTCTTCCTCCCAGGGGTGACTGCCTCTTCGCTAGGGAACTGCTTGGTACTCTGTCCTAATTGTTATAGCCTGCTGCAAGAGCTCTATCTCGAAGTAAGATAGTACAGTTACGTAAGAACTTACCGTAACAGTAGATCTTGGAGAGGAGCTCTTGCAGCAGGTGCTATTTTCCTTCCCACCTTCCCCCTTGGAGTGTGCAGGTATCTTCTCTTCTCTTCTCATGGATAGGCTTCGCCTCCTTCTCTTGTCAGGCCATCTGCTGGGTACTAGCGGGAGAACTGAGGTGGAGCGGGGTCCGCCCCCTCTTGTACCCTGACCAACGTCGGGTCGGGGGCGGTCCCCCGCTGGTATTGCTGGCAGAAGTTTTTCCATGTGGTCCTAGTGCCTGTGGCATAGTCCTAATTGTTATAGCCTGCTGCAAGAGCTCCTCTCGAAGATCTACTGTTACGGTAAGTTCTTACTAACTGTACATTTTTTTAGGTACAACCCAGGAGCACTGAGGAGGTTAAGTGACTTGCTCAGAATCAAAACAGTATGCAAGCGGAGGTTGTGGGAATCAAACCCAGCTTTGCTAGATGTAGTCAGCTCATTCACAGTTTGTTACTCTAACCTCTAGATTATACTGCCAGCACCAATAAGCCCCAGATTTAATGTTTAAATTTGTGATTTCAAAAATAGTGCACAGTATCTACAGTACAAATTATGACCAGTAAATACTTTAACAACATTTTACTAAAACTCAGTTATTCACCACTCTGATTATTTTCTTGTACCAAAGTGGGCGAATAGCCGGCAGAGCACTGTAAACAGCTGTTGATTAGGCTTCATTATTCTACAGCCACAAACAGAAAAATGTGTGTATTCTGTATTTATTTAATATTGATTTGATGTGGCTCACTTTATAGAATTTATTTAGCACTGTGTGATTCCGTTGCTTTTAAATTTTGGAAGATGGGCAACTCTTACGATAGTTTCAGTTTAGTATTCTTTTTAGGAACATAAACGTTTCTTTTTATAAACATATTCAGGTATCGGTATATTCATTCAGCAATTTATACTGACTAATATATGCTGCAGGAAACATTAAGATTTATTGTGAAGCACTCTGGGTCTATAGTAGAATCCTTGCAATTTCCCACAATTTTTGCAAAACGTTCTGCAATTTTGGGTAACCTTTTCCGCAATTTTCCAGTGGCCCTGGTTATAACTGTCACCTTCTTTAATTTGCCCAATTGTATTTTGTTGCCCTTTTAGGCTCACAATGTAATTAAAGAAGTTTGTTTTTGTTGTCCAATATAGAGGTTGCCATTTGGATTTCATTTTTTATTTTGCCTTTTTAATTTCTTTTTCGCAGTCTCTAGATAGTTTTTTATACTTTTCCCACTTTTCAGCTGATGGTTGCAATCTTAATTTACTATAGGCCTCCCTTTTTCTATTTATAATTTTCTTTATTTTATTAACCATTTTAGTATTCTCATATTTGTTATACTTTTTTCTTTTAGGTACAAACTCTTTAATACAGTGATCTATCTTCAGTTTTATTCTACTCCACATTTCTTCCAAGTTTTCCCCTTGTAAATCTTTTTCCCCATTCCCATAAGAAGTATCTCATTTGTTTGTAGTTTGCCTTATTGTAACGTTTAAGTTTTGTTATACCCCAGTATGTCTCAATGTGGGTGCTGTACACAAATTTTACCATATTGTGGTCACTATTGGCCAGTGGTTCCAAGATTTCTACCTGGTCTATTTTTTGTCTTTTGAATTGGTTAGTACTAAATCTGGGTTCATTCTGTAGGTTTTATAACCATTTGTTCCAGATTTTTCTGCAGTATTACATTCAGGAATTTCCTGCCTTATGATATTATGGATGTTTGTGTAATCCAATTTGTATTGAGATGTTAAACTCTCCCAGCAATATATAGTTTTTCTCAATGTGTAAGTCATTTATTTGCCTCAGAAAATTAATATGTTCCTCTTGATCTTGATTAGGTGGTCTATACATAACACCAAGGGTAATATTTGTGCCATTCATGTTAATGTCTACCCAGACACTGTCATTTGGATCTGTAGGTCCTGGAATAGTATTTCTCTCTTGCTTCAATCCCATTGTGTACATACAGCACCACACCACTCCCTCTCATATTCTATCTGTCCTTATGAAAAACTTGGTACCCCTGTACTTTAACTCCCCAGTCGTCATTCCTGAACCATGTTTCTGTTACAGCACATATATCTATATCTTCTTTTTCCATAACTATATGTAATTCTTCTATTTTATTTTTTTAAGCTCCTGGCATTTACTACCGTAAAGGTATTGATTTCCTTTTGTTTGTTTTCATTTTTAATATTACAGTAGTCTGGTGACTAGGTTTTCTACCTGGTTCTCACTCTTCTACCCCCTCTAACAAATCAGTTTAAATACTTGTTTATGGTGGTATTAAACACACTACCCAGAAATATACTTCTGCTATGATTAAGGTACAGGCCGTCTTTACAGAACATGTTTTTCTTGTTGCCCTCAAATAATTCCCAGGTTTTGATTAGGGCAATACCCTCTTGCAAGCACCATTTTCTGAGCTTATTTACCCTCTTTATGTTATTTCCTTTACTTACAACTTTCGGGACAGGTAGTATTTCTGACAGTACAACTGTATAATTACCATCATTCGGGTATTTGTAAATATCCTTATAAAGGTTTACTATCTCCATTTCCGTTTTGAGTTTCAAATCATTCTCCCCTGCATGTATTACAGCCACAATCACAAAGTTCAAATAAAGCACTTGGGCCCAGATATTCAAAAGGGTTGCGCCCCAGCGCGATATTCAAAAGGGAAAGTGCGCGGCACAAATCCTGCTGTGCCGGAGCGCATCAATAATGTAAGCAGGTGCAGGTAGGGGGGGGCGTGCCCATGCATACCCTGCACAGCTTGCTATTCAGCCCGGGATGTGCAGAGTCATGCATGCACACCCCTACCTACGCCTGCACAAAGTTGATTCAAAAAAAAAAAAAAAAAGGAACTGATGGCCACCCACAGGTGAGCTGCCACATTGCAGGGTGCAACATTTTGGGTGGCCACCAGAGTTCCAGCTGCACCTTGCGGCACCCTCCCCGTGCCTGATCACGGGCATTTGTAATAAAATTCCCCAATATCCCTGGTGGTCCAGTGGACCGCTGCCTGCCCGATCGTGGGCATTTGTAAAAAAACAAATGCATCCAATATCCCTGGCGGTCCAGTGGACCGCTATCTGCCCGATCGCGGGCATTTGTAAAAAAAAAAAAACAAATATGTCCAATATCCCTGGTGGTCCAGTGGACCACTATCTGCCCGATCGCGGGCATTTGTATAAAATAAATAAATAAATGAATACTAATATCCTTGGTGGTCTAGTGGTACCCCCTCCCACTGCCCACTGGGCCCCACCACCCCGCTCCCCCAGTCAGCCAGCGGGAGGCGGCACCCACCACTGCAGCCCCTGACCGCCTGCCAACTGACACCTTCAGTAGGTGTAGCCCATTGGTCCACAAGCGGAGCCAATGGGCTGAGCAACCTATACCATACTATACATTCCAGATATGGAATGATCCCATTCACGTATCTGGAATGTGTAGGTATGAGCTGCAAGCCCATTGGCTCACGCCAGGACCAATGGGCGACAGCCCTTACCAAAGGTGCCGTCGGCGGGCGGCGGGGTGGCAGGCTGGTGGGGTGGATGTCACCAGCTGATGGGGGGAAGCGGGTGGGGGCTCAGTGGATTTGGTGGGGAGGGGTACCACCAGATTGGGGAATTCATATTTTTTTTTTTTTTTTTTTTACAAAACTCATGATCAGCAGATAGTGGTCCACTGGACCACCAGGGATATTGGACATGTTTTTAGTACAAATGCCCACGATTGGGCAGATAGCGGTCCACTGGACCACCAAGGATTTGGGGATTATTTATTTTTTTATTCAAATGCCCGCGATCAGGCTGTGGAGCACATTGCTGGCTCAGGGGGCGTCTGTCCCAAATGGCTGCTGCCTGGCAGGGTGCCAGGTGCACGTCGTCGGGGATCGGCGCACCTGCATGCAAATAGGGCCATAATGACATGCAAATAGCCCCATGTTCACCTTTCATACATTATGGCTCCATTTGCATGTCAACTTTTGAATATCATGGTTGCTGTGCATGGCACAATGGAACTTGCACTAGCGCATCCCCACGCTCCATTCTGGCCACTTGCGCTGGCGCAGTGCCACTGCGCTGTGCACACTGCAGATCGCCAGGGTGCGATATGCAATGCTGCTGAGCCATAGCGCAGCTTTGTTGAATATTGCCCAGTCCACACCCCTGTGCAGCCAAGTTGAGCTGCGCCCAAGCTTGCACCACAGCCTAGCGCAGTTTGAATATCTGGGCCCCTGAGTCCAAATTTATGAAGTGGAAGTCCAAAGTTTAATTGTGGCTGTCTGCCTGGGAACAACCTTCTCACCGGTGCTTCGACCCTAACACAGGGCCTTCCTCAGGGGGCAGGTCTGAGGAGTAACAATACAGGTGCCATTTATATAAAAATTCATCAAGTGAAGTTCACCCTTAAAGTAACAGTGCAAGATTACAGAAAGGGGGGAAAAAAGTATCCAAATATACAATTTAAATGCTTTAAATAGACTTGAAGTACAGTATAAAAATGATTGTAAACATTGTACATTAATTCAATACTGCTCAAAATTCTTTATCAAAATGTAACTGTACACTAAAAATCATAGTAACATAGAAGCTATAGGAGGCAGTGGCAAGTACTTGATTTGCTTCAGCTCTAAAACAGCTCCTATCCAAAAGTGAGCTAAATTTTTTACTAAAAAAGAAAAATATTTATGTATATAAAAAAGTGAAGTACTTAAAACATTATAAACTGTTTGAAACTTTTCACATATTTTTGTCAGTTTACTTAATTTTGAAATAAATTTGTATCTCCAAACTGGGGGGGGGGGGTATTTCAAAAAATGAAGTGAAAGTGGAGGGACAAAGTATAAAGTCTAAAGCCAGGTTATTTTCTTTATTCAAAAGAGAAAACAAAATTATTTCTTTTACAAATCAAAAGAAAAAATCCAACAAATTAAATGGTTAAAGGGTGCAAGGACAAGGACATGGACATATTCTCTTTTGTCTCATATTTAAGGTAATGTATTAGACAAAACCTCATATTTAAATCCACAAGGGGCAGGGTCCGAGATTGAAAGTATACACTTGGAATCTAAGCCAGCCTGTTTTTTCCTTGAGTGTTTGATTCAGGTGGAAGCTCTCTCGAATCATTTAGGCCAGCGCCTGGCAGTGATCTACTCACAATCTGCTCTTTTCTGTTCAGCATTGTGATAGTGTTGGTGTATTTTATTATTGAATCACCTATGATAAAGATATCTGGCCTGGTTTCATCTGGTCCCATCTCCATACTTTCTACTGTTTGTCCTCTGTCTGCTGGAATCTCATTAGCATCTGTTGCAATTTGTAGCAACTCATCAGTTTCTTTGTTTCCACTGGTCATTTAAAGTTAGTGATAGAGAATATCTATTGCTAGGGCCCATATTATAGCTCACAGATTCATCATCCTGCTCTGTACATTTACTCCCCGTTTTCATTTTCTGCTGTTGTCTCTGATTTATTCTTTAGATTTCCACTGTTAGTTAAATCAGTTTGTGTAGGAGCAGAATGCTCGTCCGTTTTATGTAGCACCTGTTTTTCTGATTCCTCATTGATATCTTTGTGTGCTTGTGTCTAGTCCTTCCACAATAAATGTTTCCTGCCTTCTACCATTATCTGTAACTGGTTCCAACAGGCCCTTTCCATGCTTGAATTAAATATCATAGCTTGCCTTCCCTTTTTAAATTGGATATTTCCCAAGTGACTATCCATACCCTCTTTCCTCGAGGCCGCGCTGTCTTTTATCACTGTGTCATTATCATTTCTTACATTTTCCTATACTGGGTCCTTTTCCAATAGGAATAAACATTTTATCTGCAATTCCAGCCCTATAATCTTGGTCCTCATTTCTTTTAGTTCCATACAGGCTATCTGTAAACAGTGTATCAAATCACTGTCATGTATACTAATTCTGTGGCAGACAGTGCATCTTACACCCATCTCCCCATTTGGTAGTGTAACTGTCTCCTCCATATTGTCCATGATTCCTCATGTACTATACCCACATTTGTACTAAACTCACAAAGAAACTACTCTCATCCACCGTACAGTGGTATATTCTTTAAAACCTGGGAACACACATGCAGAGGTTCTGGCCCCATGCTCCTCACTTGACTCTGCTTGCCGGAGCTGAGATTTTATGGAGTGCCCCCTGATGACGTCACCCTGTTGCATGGTGACCACTCTATTACCTCCTTATGCCAGCTGACAGTATCATACCCTGCCTTTAAAAAGGCATGGAAGTCTGTACCTGGCAGCACAAATAGCCAGTCTGAAACACCAGAGCTGTTTGTCAGTTCAAGCCCCTCGAGTAACCGAGGAGCAGGAACACCATGCACAAGTACAACTCAAGCTCACACAAATGCTAACTGTCATCCACTACAGCTGCAAAGCATCAAACACTATAAAATTAAGTAAGAGTACCTTGTTGCCGCCTCCTGCAGCACTAGGTCAAGGCTTTTATTCTACCTATTACAATTTCATACAGCACTCCTATAGTTCTGTTAAAATCTATATTTGTAATAGTAGCTAATCCCATCTTTTTAAGCAGGTTGTCTAGTTCTTTCATCTAGGACCAGTTTTTAAATATAACATTTCTTCCTATATCATAAGTAAGAGTATCTTCCCAACATTCATATGAAATGGAATTTTCATTCTTATTACATATTTTAATAAAGTACCTTAACTGTCTTAGTATTATTGCACTTGTCACTAATGATGCATTGCCAGTTTCTGCTTGTAGGAATTCTGCTGGTATAAAGTGAGGCAAATCTAATGTTAGCTTAATGTATAGATTTTATATTGGGTTCAAAGTTTCTACATCCTTAGCCGCCCCCCCCCCCCCAAACACCTCTGCACCATACAACAGTGTTGAATCAACCTTCATTTTATAAGATTTCAGTAAAGCAACGGCTGAATTGCTAATATATTGTTTGGATAACTTATTTATAAGCCAAGACCAGTTGCATACCCTTTTTCTTGCTTTCTTCTACATGTCTTTGTATTATGCAATATAACACCAAGATGGGGTTATTATTAACCATCTCAATCTCAGTGCCGTCTGTTCTCCAGTGGTAATTTGAAGTTATGTGGTTTATTCATAATTAGCATTTGTTTTGTCTATATTTATCTTTAGTTGTACCTCTTTTGAGACTACAGAAATACAGGTCGGGACCTTTTGAAGGCCATTTGCAATACCTGACACCAGCACAGCATAATTTGCATATAAAATTACATTGTTTTGTAATCTTAATTCTCAGGGCATCTGTTTCCACCACAGCTAATTGATGTACAGTTTGGTCTATATAGATATTAAATAGTGATGAAGCTAATAAGCACCCTAGCTTTATACCCCTACCTACTTTCAGTGGGTGAGTCAGCTTTCCATCTTTAGAATGTGTAATTTGGACACAGGTATCTGTATATAATTTCTGTACAAGGGCAAGCAACTATCGATAGCCCAGGCATTTAATATGTTTCATCGAAGGCTGATGACATATCTATAAATGCAAAATATAAAAGCATTTTCCTTATTTGCCTTTCTAATCAGATGGTCCAATATGTGTGTAGAGTCTTTTGTAGAATGTTTCTCCCTAAATCCAAATTCTGATGGATAAAATATCATTTTCTGTCATCCAAGTGGTCAGTACTTGTAGAAGAATACGCGTAAATATTTTTGCAGATATGTTCTGCATTGCATTTGGCCTACAATTAGATGGTATATTTTTTATTACCTTTTTTATAAAAAGGTACTATTTTTGCCATTTGCCATAATTTTGGCATTTCTTCAGTTTCTGTAATATACTTAAACAACTTTTAAAAAATACTGCTGCACCATTTTATATTGTATTGATAAAGTTCAGCTGGAATGCTGTCCGTTCCAAGTGCTTTATTCTTTTTTGTGCAAGTATTGAATGTTCAGTTTGGGATTTGGACAGACTAGTCCACATGTTATTTCCTTGATGTAATGGTATTTTTTACTATCAATGTAGTTTGTAAATTGGAAGCTAAAGAATCCCTAGAAAGATTTCCAAAATACCCAGTCCATTCACTTGCTTGAATAACTGCTTCTATATTCAATTTTATATTTATTTTCAGCTGTAAGTATTAATTTCCGGAATTACTGATTTTTATTTTCATGATATCCTGTAAATGGGATCAAAGGGACAGGTTATGTCCTGCTTTTTCCTTTTTTATGAGTAATCTGTATTCATTTCTTACTAGTAACCCCTTGTTATAGCTGATATCTAAGTTCTTTCTATATAAGCGTGTTAACTTATGTAGCAATTGTTTATAGTTATGGCTTGTGCATCAAACCATGAAGCTTTAAGTTTTTTTTGACTACTTTTTAACTATCACAGACATTTAATTGTAGTCTGTTCTTTGTACATGGTCAGATTATCAAAGCAACATATTGTATCTGACTTAATACTGCATATATCTTCACTTTGCTATATGACATTTCCATTTCCAAGGGCATCAATGAATCCCATTTGATTCATTTTTTAAACACATTCAAATGATGGTCTGCTTCATTTTCTACATATTAATTTCTCCTTAATTCAGGGTTGTAACCAAGATTAACCATCATAGCTATTGGATAACAATCTGACATATTATTGAAAAGAACATTAATATGTTTGTCTCTGTAAAAAGGGTTGTATCTACAAATGCTGGATCAAAAAAAGTGCCACCAGTTTTTGTTGAAAATGTGTATTCTCCCATCCCATCCTATCCATCTTATGTCTTCCATTTACTGTACATAAGTGTGGTTTGTTATAAAATTTAGGAGAATGGATCCCTTTATCCATTTTTTTTTTAAATCTTTTGAGTTCCTTATATGGATATTTTGATAAAGCACCTGCTCTTCTATATTCAAAAACTGATCTATTCCATTCATATTACCAACATGGGCATTCCAGACTCCCATTATAGTATATCTATATACTTTTTCAAACAGATTTCATCAAGGAACTGTGATAATTCCTTTAGCTGTATTTCAAACTCTGCACTTTTTTAAGAAATTTGTATTTTCCTCCCAGCATTAACAGAGACTTGTATTGAGATCCAGTGCCAACCAGTTTGAAAAAGTATAAAATTTATTAACAGACCAGTTAGTTCTAGTGTCAATTAAAACCATTAGGTCTGCCTTAGTTCAACTTTTTAAACTAGTTTTCTTTCCTGGTAAACTGACTATAACCAGGTAGATCTATATGGGAATTAGAATCCAACTGTGTTTCCTGTAGTAAAATTAGGTAATAGGATTTTAACACATTGTCATAAACCATCATCTGTTTTTCCAGTTACCCCTGCAATATTCCAAGAAAGAATATTGATACTCTGGCCTTTCCTTAAAGGGAGCCCGAAGGTTTCTTTTATATTTCAATCTGAGAGTTCCACAGTAGAATCATCTGACTCGGAACTATTTGACAAGTGCGACAACAATTCAAATTTGTTATAGAGGGACACATTTGAAACACATTTGTTCCCACCACGAATATCATCTTCTGAATCCTCTAGTGCTATATTACTATTAATCCTTTCTCCTCTTCGTTTCCTTCCTCTAATCATATTATTATTATTATTATTATTACTATTATTATATACTGGTGATCCTTTCATTTCATATGTGATTTACTACTGGTTTCTGTAAATATCTAAGTATAGTCTGTTGTTCACATCTTCTTTTCTGCGGCCGATGGTATGTTGGTTGGTGGTACGATGTCTATGGCTGTTCATTCTTCTGTTCAGTATAACATTGCTTACTAATAACATTTTTTGTTGTCTTATCAAGTTTAATACCCATTTTCCCACCTCATTTTTTGTTTTCAGTATTTCCTGTCTTATGTTCTTTTTAACAAGTCACACAAATCCTTTATCTAACAGAACTATAGGAGGTCTATAAACAAAGTGCACCAGAACAGTCCAGGCTGCAAAAAAACGGTATTATAAGGATACACTCCATAACAGCTGGAATTAGCAGCAAGTCACTCTGGAAAAACATTAAGGACATCACAGGGTAGGACCCTAAGACTACCCTTAACATGTTAAATCTTTATGAAACCCCAACCGTGGAGCCAAAAGTCATTGTAGACACATTCAATAAGGCGTTTCCCAACCTGGGCCATGTTCTTCCTCCCGACTACTTCAGCTCTACCCAACCAAGCAATAACTTAGGAACACCGGACCTACAACATACCCACCCTCAATTCTGCTTCAAATCTGCCTCTGAAAATGAAGCTAGATGCTACCTTAAAGTCCTTGGAGGGGAAAATGAGGTACAGTGGAGTTTCCCTGGATCTTAAATTTATCAACCTTGCACTAAATAAAGCCCTTGCGCCTCCTACCAAAATATTCAACCTTTCACTTGACTTCTCACAATTCCCACAATGTTGGAAATCTGCAATGGTCACTCCTGTGCATAACAGTGGGAATCCTATGTTTCATGGGAATTACCACTCAATCTCAATCCTATCACCGCTTTAGAAAGCACTGGAGTGCATCGTTGCCAACCAGCTTGTGGAATATCTGGAATTATACCAACTGCAATGTATCCAGCAGCAGCATGGATTCAGGCATGGTCATAGTACTGTCACAGCCATATTGGAATGCACTGGATACTTGCATAACTCTCTGGAACAAGGGCTCTTGTTTGGGGCAACATTCATAGACCTCCCCAAGACCTTCAGTACTGTAAACCACTCACTCCTCATTGACCAACTCATGGACCTTGGACTTTCCACTGATGCCACTAAATGGTTTGCTAGCTATCTAAACAATCGCACTCTGCAAGTAAAAATTGTGGACGTCTACTCAGACTAGAATGCTCAGGGATCCCACAAGGATCCATTGTGGGTCTATTATTCAATATCTTTCTAAATAAGCATCCGAACTCCTGCCATGGCTGCATCCTCCTATATGCTGCTGATGCTGTTTTCGCCTAGTTACCATCAACCAAAACACCTTCAGGATCAGCTCCAACAAGGCTTTAGTTCCGCTGAAACATGGTTTTACTGATCATAAGCTCATAATGAATTATATAAAAAAAAAACAAAAAAAAAACAAAAACGCGATGTTCACCAGCACCCACAGTAAGCACAAGAGCTTCCTACTAGCCATCAAAAATGATGTGGGTTCCCCCCCTGGAGCTTGTCCAACAATTCAAGTACTGGGGTATAACCATTGACTCTACGTTGTCCTATACACAACATATGGATAATACCACACAAGCTATAAACGGGAGAATTGGCATGCTGTACAGGCATAAATGTAATCTAATCCTAGAAGCATTGCACCTAGCCATCCATAGCTCTGTAATCTCACTTGTTGACTATGGAATGGTCACTTATGGATCAGCCACTGACACTGCTCTGCAGCATATCAAACCAGCTTTAAATAAAGCCTGCTGCCTTCTCACTGGTGCTGAGCGATGGACCCACACATGTGACTTGTATTTCCAGGCAAATTGGGTACAATTCGACAGCAGGCTTTGATACCAAACCTGCTTGCTAAAAAAAAAAAAAAGGCTAGATATGATGCCACCTGGTGTTCAAGCCCTTCTAAATCCACTGCTAATGTAGTGCACTACCAGAAGTTCTGGCAGTCAGATTTTCAGAACTCCACAATGCTGTACTGCACTCGCACAGCGAGCTTTCACCTACAGAGCCCCACACTGGATCAGCTTGCTGCATCCTGCTATATCCAGTGCTGCTTTGTTGGGTCACTTCAAGCACATGCTGTGGCAGTACCCAATAGCTGAGCCTACCTGCGACTGCTACCTCTAAGGTCTTCCCATCCCATGCCTGCTCCATATTGCCAGCCACTCTACCCCATACCTACCCCAACTGCATCTTCAGCACTTAACAGCACTCACCTTAATTAACCCACCTTCCCCCCACCCTTTCATGCTTCCCTCTTTCTCCAACCCCTCCACACGCTACTCCCTTGCCCTCACTTCCTTCCCTCTCCACCCTCCCTCTCCTTCCTATTCCCCACACCTATCTGACTTTGTAAGCTAACAATTACCTGACCCGGGCAAACATCGTACAGTGCCTCCGATGTATATATGAAGTACACTGTTGGTAGTCTGTCATTTACCTGTCATGTTTGTGCCACATTCTATATCAATCTTCATCTGTATTTGTTAGTTTGAACAGGAAACCTACTGCTAAAACTTTCTCATTTACGTAAACGTATTTAGGCCTAGTGACACTTCCAGTGTAACTGATGTAAACTGTAATTGTTACCCTGTTATCTTCTGACATGGAATCTATGTAAAGCACTTTCGCTCAAAGATATCAATCAGAGTTCTGAGATTTCAGTAGTAAATAATCTAGTAATGCTCTGCACCTGTAAATTGAAACCAGATCCTCCCAGGATTTTAATTGACTCTTAATTATGTTATAAACTGCTACTTTTAGTAGAAAAGGTGTCTCCTTTTTCACTTTTGGAATGCCACTAAAATAGGTGGTATAACGTTTCCCTTCCTTAGAGTTCTTTCTATAGTCTTGTTTGTTGCTTTTACAGATTCCAAAGTGTTCTGTTATGAGACAGACTTCCTTCTCTTTAGTGTTTTCTTTTTGATATGGCATAGTCTGAATTCCCTTATCTTCGACCTTATTAACCTTTCCCTTGTTTTTGTTTCCAACCAGTTTTTTGATCTTTCCCTTGGTCTTATTTGTTTGTCTGCAATCCTGTATTTCTTTATATTCTTTCTCTATTTCTTCTGTAATGATTTTTATACTTTTCTCCATCTCTTTATTCTTAATTGCATCATTCATAACCATTTTAAATTCATCCAATTGTTTTTGTCTGATTTTTCTAATTCTTTCATTATTGCTCCCATTGATAAATTGATAGACAAGTTTTAATTTCAGATAGTTGCTCACTAATTAGTATATTAGCCTGTACATTATAGTCATCCAGTAACCTCTGATTTGGATTACTCTGATGTAATCCGTGCTTCTGCATGTAATTGAACATTTGCAGGTTCATTACAGCCACCACCTGCAGCTACTATTTTCCCCCTATTCATAAACTGAGTAATGAACTTATCAAAATCGGGGAAGGTAATCATTAAGGTAATCACCATTTTGTGTTAATCGTTTCCCTTGCTTTTCAGCATCCTGTGGTCCCTCTTCCTGTATTACGATCCCACTATTTATATTGGGTAACCATTCCTTTAAAGATTAATTCTGGGTTTCCAATGCCTTAAATCTCTTAAGCATATCCTTAGGAGTATTGTGGGTGGTTGTTTTGTCTGAATCTATGGGTATACGGTTCTCTGCCATTTCAAAATATAGGGGAATACACTGATGCACTTAACAGCTACAAACTGCAGTAATCTCAAACTGTTATAAGTTTAGGCTTCTAGTGCAAATGGATGTAAGTATATCAAGATAACTCAACTTGGATAATCATTACGACCCAATTATTTTCTCCAGTAACACAAATCCAAGAACAAAGATGTACAGGACCAAATACCAAATCCAACCAGAAAGTACGGACTTGGCTGTATAGCTTCTTCCTTCAGTCTGTCTAGAGGCACTTTTTGGTACACCAATAGACTGCATCTGAAGCTCAGATTCTAAAGGCACCTTCCAAGGCTAATGTCCCACAACAGTCTTAGAAGTACAAGTTATAAGGCTAAAAATCAAAATAAAAAAATAGAAGCTTACCATAAGCTCTGCTACTTAGTATAACAACCTAGTTGCAATAGACTTCAGCATAAACAACTAAAAAAGAGTAGGTAAGAAATACAGGTGCTCATGTATAAAGAGAAAGGCAAAAACATAAAATGCTTACATCAGTAAGCCCATAAACGGGTTTGTAGTGGAGAATACAGCTAAATGGAACATCAGCTCAAAAACTCTGGCTGTTCATTAAAAGACCTAGTAACAAAAAGGTCAGCAATTCCAATGGTAGCCACTGCATGAATATAGGCTTTCTATCTGGTGATTCAATTGCCTGAAAAAGGACAAGCCACTATATAGTACTTAATAACAAAAACTAAAAAATGTAAAATGGTGTTGGTTTAAAAAAAAAAAATACGACTTACAAGATCACTCGACCAGAAAACCAGAGATGCTGTGCTGCTGTCGGGTAAAAGCAGAATGGCTGTTACTGCACAAGACGCCAGTGCATGTGCTATATAACTGTACAACAGTGGTCACATGCTACCAGTGGATGCTGATGGTGCCAAATTTAAATTTTTTAAAAATATACAAATATTTTAAACTGTTTTGTATCTGTATGAAATAAACTCCCAGTGAAAAAGTAGAGGGTTGAGAAATAATACGGGGTGGAAAGGTGCACTGTTATGCAACAGTAAAACAAACAATTAGGCAAGATTATTGGCCTTTCTTTACTATCAGCACTCTTTCACGACAGCTTTACTTTTGCTTTGCTTTAAAAAATGAACACCGTCTGAACGGGAACGCTCAGTCAGTCTGTACAGTTCCATGTATGGGAATCGTGAACCCCGAACTGCAGATTCCTCCTTAGTCTTCCGGGAACAGGTCTTACTCCAAGATGGCCAACATCAAACTCTAACTTCCAAACTCCGGCTCCTAGATCCCTGCAGTTCTTGAATCCCAATTCTGATGTAGCTTTTTTTAATTTAGTCAACTTTAAGTTTTGAAATACAAACACAAAAGTCACAACTGTACGAGTTAATACAGACAGGATAAACAAACTACCCCCCCCTCCCATGGAATCGGGAAAATTCAGCAGTAAATGGAGAAACCAGAGTATTTAACTTATGGTCTAGGATGGGATTGCAACAGGTATAAAGTGTGAATGGACTCCCATTTTCTCTTGTAGCTGGGCAACTGGCCCCGTAGGGTTGAATCAATTTGCCCCCTATATTAAAATTGGGGTTCCCCATGATTGGTTGGATCGTATCTCTTTTATTTTTGTATCCCAGGAAGGAACAGAGTTGGGAGTAGACCCTGACTGATACTGCAGTTTTTTTTTTTGTTTGTTTTGTTTTTTTGAAGAGCAAGGGGGAGGTTTATAGGCTGAACATGTAATAGAGCAGGTGGGGCTATTCCTTCCAAACTGGTAAGTTCTATTTCTAATTTGAGCCATGTGGGCATGTATGTAAGTGACCTAAATTCTCCCGGCAGGGTTAACCAATGCAAATATTTGCTTGCCTGACCAGCCCAGTAATACATCCCAAAAGGCGGCAACTTTAGTCCTCCTCTTTCCTTGGGGGCAGCCATTTTATGATAAGCCCTTCTTGGGGATTTACCCTTACATATATAATTAATGATAGAATGTACCTTTTTGAACCACTTGAGTGGGAGTCCTAAATTAAGCAGGTATAATGGGTAGAAAACTCTAGGCAAAACGTCCATTTTCACCAGGCTGATCCGCCCCCAAAGGGATAGTGGAAGAGTTTTCCAAGGGTTTAGATCTTGTTGAACTGTTTGCATGATTGCCTTTTAAGTTAAGATAACTGATTTTTTTTTTTTTTTTTGAAATACTCCTAGCCAGATTGCTGCCTAGATATTTGATGCTGTGGGGGTTCCATAGCAGACCATCTTCTCCTGTACCACTTTTTAGAGTTGTATAATTTTTTTCCCCAGACAAATGTTATAGTTCAAGAGTAAGCTTTTCCCTTTTGATCATTTCTAATGTAGCCTGTATCAAAGTCCTGGGGTGGGTGAGGTGCAAAAGTATATTGTCTGCGTATGCTGATAGCTTAAGCTCATGTAATCCTATTTGTATGCCCTTTATTTTGGGGTTTTCTTTAAGTTTAGTAAGTAAGGGTTCTAGATGAGGGGCAATCTTGCCTGGTTCCAGAATATAATGGGAAAGAGGAGGAAAAGGCCCCATTGCAGCACAACCATATGGCTGGGTTCCCATACAGTGCTTTAATCCATTGTATGAACTGAGGTGGGAACCCAAATTTGTGCATGGTGCAGAATAGGAACTGCCAGTCAACTTGATTAAATGCCTTCTCCTTATCCAGGGACATCAGGACAGCAGGCTGTCCCGATTCCCCAGACGCGGAGAAGATGTGACTCAGTTTGCGAAAATGATCGGAAGAGGATCTACCGGACATGAAGCCCACCTAGTCTGGGGTTATTAGAGAGGGGAGTACTGTGCTGAGTCTGTTCACTTGTCATTTGGCCAGAATTTTAATGTCCTAGTTTAACAACAATATTGGCCAATAACTGGTGACCTTGTCTTCCTCCTTACTGGGTTTATGTAGGACGATTATTAGGGCCTCTAGGAGCCTATTATCCATGGGCTTGGCAGAAAACACGTTTGAGCTCAGCTTGAGCATCCAGGGAGCTAGTTTGTCTGCAAAAACTTTGTAAAAATTATAGGAGAACTCATCTGGTCCTGGGGCCTTGTCCAGAGATAATGCTTTGATTACCATCTGAATGTCCCCCATATCAAAGGGGGTTACCAAGGTATCCACTTGGCTATTGCTTAGAGTGGGGAGCGAGCGGAATGGTGGTGAGGTAGTCATCTACCTTCTCTATATCTGGGAGGTTTGCCATGAGACTGTGTAAATCATAATTCTCAAATTTGGAAACAATGGATTTGGGGTTAAGTTTGAGGGACCCATTAGAAGATGATCGGATGACTTTAATAGTTCTTGCTGCCTCCTGTTTCTTAAGTCTTCATGCCAAGAGTTAGCCAGCCTTCTCTCCATGATCTAAACTTGACACAGCTAATACAGGAACCTACTCACCGGAACAACAAAACTAATAACCATTCCTTTCTGGACCTAGTCCTCACATCGCACCCCCACAGGGTCAAGGCTGCTGGCCTCCTACCTGATGCATTAAGTGACCATCATCCCATATACATGGTGTGCAAAATACATAGGCAAAAAATACCCCACAAAATCCTCCTAACCCGCACCTACTCCTCCCTTGACACTCTGCCTCTTCATTGTGATCTCACCAACACTGACTGGTCCCCACTTGCTGTCTGCTTTTCAATTGATGCTGCACTCCAACTGTTCTGTGATAAGTTTTTTCACATTTGGAATCAACATGCACCACTGTGTAAAATCAGGGTCTGGGGCAACAACCTGCCCTGGGTAACCCCTGAGCTCCTCTCCTGTCAAAAAGCCCGGGACACTGCTTGGCATAAACGCAAGGTAACCAACTGCCCCAGGGACCTCCGATACAAGGAGCTTCGAAATAAGTGTACCAAAGCTATCCGGATGGCCAAAACTGAACACTACCAGGCTAACTTCCATGTCAACACAAACAAACCTTCCAAATTCTGGAAAGTTGTCCAGTCCCTCTTTTCCCCTTCCACCAAGCCCCTCAGGCTAAATCTCTGACATCTCTGATCCTATGGCTGTCACTGTCTGCTTTAACTCCCATTTCATGTCCTGCACCGCAGTTCTCCAAGTGCCCCCCCTGATGCACATGCACTCCTCCACAGTCCCACCTCCTCTCCCAGTTTCCCCTTCCTCTACTCCTCCAGCTCCCTCTCCTTCTACTCCCTTCTTCTTCACCCACATCTCCCCTGCTGCTGCCTTACAAGCCCTTCAGTCTATCAACCCTGCTAAAGGCTCCTCCCCAGATGGCCTGGACCCTAAGCTTCTCTCTCTGTCTGCTCCCACCATCGCCTATCCTATATCCATCTTGCTCAACCTATCCTTTGTCTCTTCCACTGTCTGTACAGCTTGGAAACACGCTACAGTTCTACCACTCCCTAAAGGAGGAGATCCCTCCTCCCCTAGCAACTACTGCCCTGTCTCTCTCCTTCCTACTCTGGCTAAGCTCCAGGAGTATACAGTACTTGAACAACTCTCCTCCTACATTACTGATTACTCCATTCCAAGCTGGCTTTAGAAAACACCACTCCACTGCTGTCTCATTGCTATGGCTGACTGATACTGTCACCACAGACATGGACAAAGACCTCATAATCTTAGCTATTTTTGTTGACCTGGCCAAGGCCTTCAACACTGTTGCCCACCCTATACTCCTGTCCTGCGTCAGGACCATTGGTCTCTCCCCTAATGCCATTGAATGGTTCAAGTCCTATCTGTCAGGTAGAACACAAGCTGTCCATATAGCTGATGCCGTCTCCTCTCCCCTCCCCATTACCATGGGAGTCCCCGAGGGATCGGTATTTGGGCCTCTCCTTTTTTCAGTCTTCCTCAACGATCTCCCTCAGTTTTATTGTCTAACATACACATGTATGCAGATGACACTGTACTGTTCATAACTGGCAACTCTGACCCTGATGTCATCACCAAACTCCAGCTGGATTTCGAAAATGTACAACGCTGGCTAAATGAGCATCACCTCTTCCTAAACTCAAAGAAAACAGTCTCCATGACTTTCGGTACTAGGCAGAGGTTGCCAAGACTCCCCTCCTTACCCACCTTTTACACCACTGATGGGACTGTACTAGAAGACGCCTCTTCCTTCCGCTACCTCAGTGATTGGCTGGATAGGAACCTAAACTTCTCCATCCACACTGATGCTATTCTAAAGAAACTCCGGCCTAAGCTAGGGGCCCTCTACCTTAACAGGGGTAGTATCCCACGTCTGGCTAGCGAGAACTGGTACATAAAATGATACTGCCTACATTTGACTATTGTGATGTTGTATACGGAGCTTTCCCTCAATCCTCCTTATCCAGGCTTGAACCTCTCTTTAACTCCTCCTGCCGGTTTGCCCTGGTTGCCCCTGGTCTGACGCATCACTGCACTCTTTACTGCTCTCTACATTTTCCCTCAATTGTTGACAGGAGAACATTGCACATGGCAAAGTTTACCTCTAAATTCTGGCTAGGCTTGCTCCGCTGTTACCTGACTGCCTCATCTGCCCCTCACCCCTCCAAGTACACACTCCGATCTGATGACTCTCGCTCACTGAATATACCTTACAGAAATGCAACGTCCGGCCAAATGGCATTCTCCCATCACCTACCTAAGCTCTGGAACCAACTACTGACCCAAATCCGTCACTCCTCATCTGCTCTCTGTCTCTCTGTCTCTCTCTCTCTTCTCTCCCCCCCCAATCCCAGGCAGACTACTTAGTGATGAATTGCAACTGCACCTAGCCCCGCGCCCCAGCTGCTGGTCTATGCCTCCTCCTTCCTCTAGCTGGGCCAAATATTTGCCCCCAGTCCCAAACCCCTCTTGCAATTCTAGCACTTTCTGCAACTTAGCACCTTCTATCACCTCTTCTATCCCACCCTCCGAGCACCTTTTACTATAACTCACCCCCTGTCCGTCTCTCTCAAATGTATCCTAGTCTCGAAATGTTATTAGCTATTGTTTGGTTGTAAACTGTACAGTCTGTCTGTCTGTATGCTGTTAAGCTAGCATGTATCCAACTTATTGCTCCCACTCCCCTTTCCCCAGGACGTACCGTGAGTCGAGCTTTTGTTGCTCAGTATAACCTTCCTGGTGGAACGTTTCAATAAGTAAATAAATAAATTCTATATAGCTTGTGCGGGATTTCAGTATTGCGTATTCTGCTTTCTCAGCAGTAGATCCCCATACTGACCCCGGAGCCTTATAAGCTCAAGTCTGTCCTTCTCGGTATATTAGGAAATAGGCATGCTTCCAGGTGGCGTATTTGGTCTAGGAGGGCAGCCACTTTTTCTTCCCGTACCTTCTTCCTAGCAGTAGCTAAATGAATTGGCTCTCCCCTTATAAAACATTAAAGTGCACCCCATTCCAGATCTGCTTTGCCCGTGGAGTTTAAATTCACTTTGGTATATTTATCTATTGCTTGGGACATCCGTTTGACTACCCATTCCTCATTAAGCAGCTGGTTATTGAGTCTCCAGATGGACTCCTTCTGGTGACTGGGGGAGAAGATGAGTTGGCAGCAGACTGTAGAGTGGTCTGATATCACTCCTGGTTCTGTTCCACAGTTTAAGCCTGTGAGCAATGAGAGGCTAATTGGAAAATTATCTAATCTAGATGAAGACCCATGTACCATAGAAGTAAACGTGTACTCCCTAGAGGAGGGGTTCAGAGTCCTCCATGGGTCACACAGTACGAAGTGGTCTGTGAGCTCCCTTAGTGCCTGTTGCACCAGAGAGAGGCCTGGCCTCCTTCTATCATATTTGTCTAATTCTGGGGTGAAGGGCAAATTCCAGCCCCCCTCCCAAAAGGAAAGGAAGTGGAAGGAAAGGCATGAACACTGGAATCAGTTCCATGAAGGAGGGGTATCTGCACTGGGGCCATAGATGCATCCCAGGAGAATCTCAGTCCAGTTTAATACCCCTTTCAGGAGCAAGAAGCAGCCCTCTGGGGCCCGAATACATTGCTTGCAGGTAAAGGGTACCTTGCGGGAAATCAAAATGGCTATCCCCCTACTAAGTGTACTGTTCCCTGCTGTGAAGGCCTGCAGAATAGGTTGTCCTCATTTTCTAGTAGGTGCGTTTCTTGGAGAAATAAAATCATGCCAGTAAGGTGTTGGAGGTGCCTAAGGATTTTATATCTCTTAGTGTTTGTTCGAGCCACTCGTACATTCCATGAAAAAATCTTATGAAAGCTAGCCACCCTACTTGCCTAATTTTAACTGGCATGTAGCTCCTATTGACCTCCAGTAAATTGCCTCCCAGACACTAACCTGATGCCACCCCTCCCTCCCCCCATTTCTCCCAAAGCCCCACAACCAAAAAACAACTAATCCGCATAAAACCCCCCAGAAACAACAGAAACCCAATAACATTATCAGTAAAGTATAAATTCCTGCTTCATGCAAAACCCCTTTTTCTGGACCCTGAAATAAACAGTAAATGAGTAAATTAGACATACGATCCAGGCCACCTGCCAACTCAAATTTCCTATGGTCCATGATCCATTCACCCTCCATATCAAGCTCAGCCTGCCCCACCTCCCTCTGAAGTAATACAAGTGGCGAATGTGCCGAGGGGGAACCCTTGCCAACAAGTGACGAAGCACTATATTGGTATCCAGGGCCCCTTCCCATACTGTCTTCCTCTTAACACTTCAACCCCCTCTGAAGCCCACAAAAATAACATCGAAAATGGACTGTAATTGAAGAACACTCAAATGCTCTGCCATTCTGTTTTGAGTGAGAGAGAAATTTAACTGGTGGCTATGCAACAATGCCAACTAAGGAGTATAATAGATAAAATAAGTGACATTCTGTATGTTGCCCCTAGTACACTTTAAAATGCAATATTTACTCCGAACAGAGTTGTCTTGTGTCTGAGTTCTGAGGAAAGAAAAAGGGAGTAAGGAAAGGGGGCAGTAAGTCATAAATGAGCTGCCGCTATATAACTTGGAATGACTGCTTGTCTGCTTGCCCAAGCACTTGAGTCAGGTTATTCCCATCTTGATGTCATCCAGAACAAGTATGCCTGCATCTCCATGGGTGTTTAAAAGTAGAACAGGTGTCATGCTTGACAATAAATGCCGACAGTGGCTGTGATGTCTGTAATCCTGCTGATCAGTGATGTATTATCAGTCCTGAGCAATACTGCCTATCTTGCATGGGTAGAAGTAGGTCTGCATGCCTGGTTAAGCTCCCCCCACTGCTGTCGATGTACTAAAGCTTGAAACCAGTTCCACTGTACCTTATTCTGGGCTTAGTTTCCATGTGATACCGTTGCTTGGATAGCCACTTCCATCAGTCCAATGCAGATAAACAATAAACAAGATAGTCACAAGGAGACCGAGAGCGAGGTGAGCCAGGAATTGGGGGAGAAAAGACCACAATTACCCATGGGGTGTAGACACAGGCTACTCTTTTTGGTGATTTCATTAAACAACCAATGAACAAACTCTTGCAATCAATCCATCGCCACTCATTTGATGGAAAATCAGTGTAACTGGGCATTTCCTTCAGTGGTTTTGAAAAAGATTAGGCAGCACTTCCCGAAGTGCTGATTCTGCCGATTTAGCATCTTCAAAGCTGCACCATTTCCCTTCTGTGAGCACCCAGAGCCTCACTGGATATCCCATGCCAAATTTAATACCTGTTGCTATTGGCTTAGTTACTACTGGATGGAATGAAACCCTCCTTTGCTGGACTGAGACGGGTTACCCTTAACTTGGTGTCTTCCCGTTTGATTTTTTGTAACTCTGATTTTGTTAAAGAAGTGATGGCACTCTTGGTAGTTTCAAGCATGTAAAATTAAGGGATGAGGTGGTGCTGCGGCAGGGGGCATGGGATATAGCGAATGGTGTGATCTCTCGATTGCATAGTTGGGCCCAAATGGTGTTGGCACAATCAATTTGCACAGCAATTTTGGGGTGAACAGGATGGGATGAGAGCCTTCCTCCTTTTCTGGAAGCCCTATAATGACAGCATTGTTCCTCCAACTCCTTCCCTCTAAATCTTCCAGTTTGGCTTCCATTCTTGCCAGCTTTTGTCGTGTAGCTACCGTCTCCAAATCTGCCCAGTCTGTTTTCTTTTCCAGGGACTTGAGTCTTACTACGCTGTCCCCGGTTCTTTTAGATAAATCCTCCAACGCTGAAGCTATGGATTTAAACTTGGAAGCCATCGATCTTAGCTCTTCGAAGAAAGGATGAAACTCTGCCAGGAAGTTGTCCATGGTTAGGACATTTTGCTCTGCAGATGCAGAACTGTGAGTGCTGGTGCTGGATGAGGCCTGTGTGTGTGTGGTGGTTTTTTTTTTTTTGCTTGGTCTTCTCAAATGTTGGTGGGGGGGGCGTATATTTTGGTGGGGCTGCTCGTATTTCAACCTCCATACCCAAATTATGCCTTAATTCAGATGGGCAAAGAAGTTAGTTGTTATCAGTGCTGAAAAACTCCAAATCCGGAGGTTATTGAAGTGAATAAATCAGAAATATTAGTCGGAGTTAGTGAGAGCATTCTGCTAGAGCTGTTACACAGAAGGCTGCATTATGTGACTCTCAGATTTAGCTTGTTCTCGCTTGACTGTACTTCACAGTACCAGATTCCACGGTCCTCCATGATGCTGCAAACTGGCTGTGGTCTCAAGTCCCCCATTGGACTCCTCTGTTCTTCTTCTTCTTCCACAGGAAAAGGCTCCTCCACTGTGGACTCCTACTGCCTGTGGGGAGAGAAATGAACACCAGCAGATAGGGCACCAAAACACCAACGGCATAAGATGGATTGGTAAGAATTTGGAACTTCTAAAAACTCCCTAAATCAGAAATAGTAGCAAAATGCCATCCAACAGTAAGGCAGTGGTGATTTACCTTGCATGAATGGAATAAAAGCCTTTCCAAATTCCTGCTGTGATCGCGCTCATGCTCTCTCGCGGCGCTCTCTCTCTCTCTCTGTCTCTCTCTCTCTCTCCTCTCCCCCCCCTTCCTCCCTCCCTGAACACCAGCGTGCAGCCACTTCCCTGTTCCTTTCCTTGTAAGCCGCGTTGCATTCCTGCAAACTGTAACCAGTGGTGCCAGAATGGTTTGAAAAGTGGTAGGGCCAAAGACATAAGGGTAAATTTTCCTCTATTAAATATATTACCATGGTAGCAAAAAGTGATAGGGCCACTTATGAAAGTGGTAGGGCCATGGCCCTATTGGCCCCCCGTTCCGGCACCTATGACTGTAACCTAGTATCTGCATGATGCTCTCTAGGCACAAGTGTTTCATTTATTTAACAAATAAAAAAAGGAATGAGTATCTTGCCTAGTATGATCATATCGGTAACTGATAGCATGGCACTAATGAATCCAATTTACAGAGTCCTGCTCGCAGTCACAGAATTACTGTTCGCACCCTGGCCGATCGATCACCCCCTTCATAATCCAGTCTCATCTGCTTTAAAAAAAAAAAAAAAAAAAAATCACAAACTCGGTGCATCCAGTCAGAGAATTACTAATTTCTATTTTCTGAAGTCTGGAGTTGTTTCTGAACTTGGCTTTTTATCGCTACACTAGCTGTGCTGTTTACTAGTGTGCAATTGAACAGCCTGCATATGTTACCTGGGGGCGGTGGTGGTGAGAAACTGTTGTAACAGGAGAATAGACAGACAGCAGCATGGCAAAGTAAATAGCAGTCACGCACAGCTGGTGTACCCCCATCCTCCTCCTCCTCCAGTCTGAATCTGTACAATACTGAAACTACTTGTGCTGGGACAGAGCTAATTTTTTTTGTTTATAATTAGTAGTAACGTGTGTCTGAAATCTGCTATTGAATTTGATCTCTCTGTACTGCAAACTTGTGAGCAGGTTGAAAGCCGGGGGGGAGTAGTAGTGGAGCAGAATGCAATAGGATCTAATGTGTCGTCCTGCTGGGCAATACCAGCACAGCGAGTGTTAGTGTGTTCACACAGACCCAGTAAAAAAGGTTGTTGTTCTCAATACGTCCATGTGATTGATCTTTACTAGGAAAAGATGTTTCCGCTCTGTTCTATCACTATAGAACTCTCCGCCCCCTCACCAGTCAGTCACCGGGAGATTAATGCACTATGTTCAACTTGATGCTATGCCCTCCCAGCACATGCAGGAGCCAGATTCAGTGCCACGTTACAGCTCATTATCTAAAATGAATTTATTTATACTCTTTCCCCATGCAGTCACAACTCGTATGTTAATGTTCACCACACACATGTTTACAGCAAAGTGATTGCACATAAGTTATCAGAGACATGTTACAGATGAGGATCGAATAATATCCTGATGCTGTATCACAGTTTGTGTAGTTTGGATACTACATTGGGATGAGGGTGGTGGGGTTGCAATCTTCTGTGTCTGTGTGTGTCTGTGTGTGTCTGTGTGTGTGTGTGTGTCTGTGTGTGTGTCTGTGTGTGTGTCTGTGTGTGTGTCTGTGTGTGTGTCTGTGTGTGTGTGTGTGTGTGTGTGTGTGTGTGTGTGTGTGTGTGTGTGTGTGTGATTTACTTTGGTCAGCAGCTGCCCATCTGCCCTTCTGTTACAGTGTTCACTCTTACTTCCCATGTCATCACATCTTGCATGCTGACTTCCAGCATGCAGTCGAGCCTGCATCACAGTGACTGCATATACAGCAGTAGAGTTTGAGCCACATTACAACTGATAACAGAAAAAAAAATAATAATTTATTGACACTGTCATGGTACAGTGGATGGAGGTGGGGCGGTGGTGTTTGATCTACCAGCTGAATGTTCATGTACTATTTACTTTGGCCATCAGCTGCCTGTCTGATCTCATATTTTTCTCCCTCCATGCATTCACATCTGGAGTGCTATCTTTGTGAGAGCACACAAAAAAAAATTATTGACACTGTCTTGGTTCACATAGTTTCAGTACTATATAGACACAGGTGGGGGTTGTGATTTAAAAGCAGCATGTATGTGATATTTATTTTGGTCAACTGTCTATCTGATCTCCTACTACATTTTTCTCCACCCACCCACTCCCAGGAATGCCAACTTGTAGGTGGGTACTCATTGCCAGTAGGTAGTAATTTTCCTGTGACCAGGTTCCCCAGTAATCTTTTTTTTGCAGGCTGCCCTCGAAAAATTGAGGGTGCTTAAGTCAACTTTGTGGGTGCTTGAGCACACAAGCACCCATGGAATCGGCTTCTGTGCCCATTCCCCTACATCTGGTGTGCTGACTTTCATCCTGCACATAAGGTTGTAGCACAGCAAAATTAAATTCAGTAGCAGATCTCGGAGACGCGTTACAGCTCATTATCAAAAATAATTAAACTGTCTCTGTGCGTGTAACCCCTAGGGGGCGCTACCCTTAGGGCTACTACCCCTGTCTGCCCCCTCTGAGGCAGGGTATGGAGCCCAGATCCGTGGATGGGTGCCTCCACCCAGAGGTCGGGGTTAGCCCAAGACAGACTACCTCGGTTACAGCCCTCTGGGCTACTGTAACCCCCTTTTGTCCCACTAGTGACTCGCACTGCGTGCCAACAATTCTCTTCACTAATACACTTACCCCACAGCCGATATAGTTCAGCTCACTCCAGAGACCCCCTGTAAAGTAAAATACAGTTATATCCCAGTCCCCATGCAGTAACTCATCCAAAGTGTACAAACCAGCCAGGGTATAGTTATAACACAGCAATCTGATTTATTAAAGGGAGATAACCAAGGAGGGGGGGAGATCAGGTTAATTGGCTTACACTATGACTATGTACCTATGGCTCTGTGCACAGGCCTAACCCTACAAATTACTGTCCCTGGGTACCCAAGCCCTAATGGCTAGTCCAAACGTGGCAGCTGGTAGGGGCCCTTTCACACAGAGAAGAAAAAAGAATGGAGTTTTACAGTCAGCAATACAGTACTTCCATTTGAATCCACTGTTGTAATTCAGCAGGGAGCTACCCTGTATTAGTACTCACAACCTCCTGACAAGATAGGGTCCTCCAACGTCAGCAGGGCTGCTCCTGAACTTCACAGATCTCTTCACACATTTAAATGGTAATCTCTGAACAGGCAAAGTCCTTTAATGACAGCAGGATTAACTTGAGCTCCACAAGCCCCCTTGCACAGTTATATAGTTATCTCAAAAACAAGGCAAAGTCCTTCACTGGCAGCAGGATTTACTTGCGCTCCTCGAGCCTCCTCACACATTTATATGGTAACAGCAACCGACAAAGTCCTTTAATGGCAACAGGATTTAACTGGAGCTCCTCGAGCCTCCTCACACATTTATATGGTAACAGCAACAGAGGGGTACCACACCAGGCAGCTGCTTCCAATACTCCTACAAACTCACCGTCACTGAGATACTGCAACAGCAGCTTCCACTTGTCTTCGGACCGAGCGCGATTCAGCAATTTTCTCCAGTCCTCCTTCAGGTCGAGCCTGGTGGGTAGCTGTACAGAGCACAGCCTCCTCTGACTGCCCGCTGGAGTTTCGGTCTTGCTGGAGCCGAAGCACAACGGGGCTTGCATGCTCAGCCAACACTCTTCAGCACAGAAGCACACAGCTCTTCTCCCTTCACCAACCACAACGCATCTAACCCCCAACAGCAAGGGGCTCTCCTCTCAGTTCGGGCGCTACCCGCTGTCATTGGCTGGCTGCACATGCCAGTCACTTCCTCCGGTTCTCAGTGGTGCAGAAAAAGCGCCATAGCCCATAATACCTTTCTCAATTACAAGCAGCTCCTCTATTGGTCAGTCAGCTCTGCAGGGTCCCGAGGTACTGATTGGCGCACTTCAGCAGTTCTGGGGCAAAATGGAGGAGGCAATCAAACGGTCCTTGCTGCAACCACACAAAAGATTAATATATAAGTTAGCCAGCCTGGGAGTGGGTCCCAAGATGACAGCCTGGGTAAAGAATTGGCTGGAGAATAGGACACAGAGTAATAGTAAATGGAGCCCACTCAGAAGAAAGGAGGGTTACTAGCTGGGTACCGCAGGGTTCAGATTAGGACCAGTCCTCTTCAATGTCTTTATAAGCGACATTGCAGAAGGACTGGAAGGAAAGAATGTTCTCTTTGCAGATGACACTAAGATCTGCAACAGAGTTGATGCACAGGGTGGGGTGGAAAGGATGAGAAGGGACTTGGCAAGGTTAGAGGAATGGTCAAATGTATGGCAGCTTAGATTCAATGCTAAGAAGTGCAAGGTAATGCACCTGGGAAACAAAAACCCAGGGGAAGAGTACACAATGGGGGGTGAGATACTAACAACAACAAAAATGGAAAGGGACCTGGGGGTAGTCATATCAGATGACCTAAAGGTGGGCAAGCAATGTGAGAAGGCAGCAAGGAGGGCTGGGGGATACTGGGATGCATAGGGAGAGGCATCACCAGTAGAAAACAGGAAGTTATTATCCCTCTGTACAGACAGCTGGTGAGACCCCATCTGGAGTACTGTGTGCAGTTCTGGAGACCCAATCTCCGCAAAGACATAGACAGGATGGAAGCTGTCCAGAGGAGGGCAACTAAAATGGTGCAGGGTCTGCACCGGAAGACATATGAAGAGAGACTTAAGGAGCTTAATATTTATAGCCTCGAGGAAAGGAGGGAGAGGGGGGACATGATAGAAACTTTCAAGTACCTCAAGGGAATCAACAAAGTCCAAGAGGGTAGCATCTTTCAAAAAAAGAGGTGTGCAAGAACAAGAGGGCAATTTGAAGATAGAGAGGGCGGCTCAGAGGTAATGTAAGGAAGTATTTTTCACAGAGAGGGTTGTGGATGCATGGAATGGCCTTCGGAGGAGGTTGTGGAGTCAAAAACAGTGGTGGAATTCAAGCATGCATGGGATAGTCATAAGGCAATTCTGGGGGGTGGGGGTAGAAAGAAGTAGGCTGCTGGTTAACTAGGATCTGCAGCTTATCCAGTAGGTAGGGAAATGGGCAGACTGGGTGGGCCAAGCGGTCCTTATCTGCCGTCAAATTCTATGTTTCTATGTAACCAAAAACAGGTTAGAACAACTACAATATCATTACTACCCTAACAGATGGTCAGCAGACAAGCACATCTTCTAACGAAGCTCCCTCTGCGCAATTAGCGATGGCAGAAATGGAGCGACTATTCTGCAGCCTGGGCGGGAGTCTAGCATAGCAACACTCAACTGCCTCCCAATTTAACTAATCCTGACTGCAACAGGCAGCTCTTAAAGAGACAATATACGGAGGCCTTAAAAAGCACTCACCAGGTCCCCATTTAGGCGGCTTCATGCCGATCATCAAGCAGGCGTAAGGCACATTAGGAACCCCCATTTCCAAGGGGGTTACACCCTCCCTGGCCTGGAAAAGCTTAGCGTCCGCGTCAAGCCATTACCCTTGAGGCAATTTGGGCGAATATTTCAATTAACACTACATCACATTTTAAATCACATACAGAAATATTACATTTACAGTGCACTATAGTGTATATACATTATACATATAAAATCTTACATTTTTTAACTCTGGTCATAGGGTCCTACCCGTGACCCCGGGACTGAGGGGCTCCCTCTTCTGTTAGCTACTAACTGGTCCCCCAGGGCAGGGGCGCCACACTCAAAAGGCTTTACTAACAGTCTGGAGTTATCTCCCAAGGCTAACTTGGGCAAAGAACTTGGGGACACATATACCCCCTTGTGAACCACTTTTAAGGGCAGGTCCACTGGCTGACCCAGAGATTCATAACTCAACTTGATTACTGGCCATATCTGTCAGCCAGATCGTCTAGGGGTCTCAGGGGACTCTGATCCTGGCCCTGACTCCACTCCCATGTCAGGGACATTAGCAACGGGAATCCCTTCAAGGGGATCAGGCTCGATACTCATAATGCTATCAGGGGCTTGACCTTCTATCCCTGAACCCACCCCACTGGGCTCATCTAGGGGCTGTCTAGTTACTAAAAGGGAACCATCAGGGCATTCAAAATAATCTTCCGGTTCTGGCATATCACTGGCTTGTTCCCCCACCTCACTCTCTTCTTCTGAAAAGTCAGATAACTCAGCCAGGCCAGACAGTTCAACCAAGCCTAAGGACTCAGCCTCTTGAGTTTGTCTATCCCATTCATCTTCTGGAGCATATCTTCCGGGGACAAAGTAGAGGGCTCAACCAACACAGCTGGGCCGGCTTCAGTTCCTGAGTTAATGAGGGTATTGCCCCGAAACAATTGGCTTAGTTCATAAGAGGGATGGTATTCAACATCATCTTCGCTATCTTCTGACACTGAGTGTTGACCATCTCCTTCTGCAGGGGGGGTTGGATAAGGCTCTCTTGGTGGACTTGTTGAAGGCTCCACGGGCTTGGTTCCTCTCAGCAACAGATCTAGTCACGGGCCTGGAAGGAGTGGTAGAGGAAGGTTCAACTTCAATCAAGATCTGCCCAATTGGCAGCAGATGATTTCTGTGTATGGTTTTCACATCTTTCGAATTGTTTTCAGGCCGCACTTTATACACAGGTAGGTCTGCCAGCTGTCCCACAACAATATGAGGGAGGTGATGCCATCGGTCGGCAATTTTATGTTTGCCATTCAGTCCCAGATTTCTCAACAACACTCTATCCCCTTTTCTCAACTCTACTGTTTTTCACTTTTTTGTCATATCTCTCCTTGTTAGCTAGATTTCGTTTAGCAGCCATGGTCTGGGCCAGTTGGTAGGCATGATTTAATTGGGCCTTTAATTTCTGTACGTACTGTAGATGGTTTTCTGCTCGCATCCCATCAGGGAAACCCCCAAAACACACATCCACTGGCAATCCAGCCTCTCTTCCAAACATCAGTCGATAGGGGAGAACCCTGTGGCATCACATTTTGTACAATTGTGGCGTGAACTAGAGTGCTAATCTGTTGGCTCCATCTCGATTTATCTTTGTATTGTAAAGTGCCCAGCATGTCAAGCAATGTACAATTGAACCTTTCAGGCTGAGGGTCTCCTTGCGGATGGTAGGGGGTGGTTCGTGATTTGCGTACCCCCCACAAAGATAGCGTCTCTTTAATCAAGCGACTCTCAAAGTCCCTTCCCTGATCGGAATGAATCTGCTGCTGAGCCCCATAGTGGACGAAAAAATTCTCAACAAGTATCTTAGCCACTGTAGTTGCTTTCTGAGCCTTGGTCGAGAAAGCCTGTGCATACCGGGTAAAATGATCAGTGACCACCAATATGTTGCTAACACTTTTTAGATCAGGCTCTAAACTCAGGAAATCAATACAGACCAGTTCCATAGGAGCACTAGTAGTAATGTTGACCAAGGGAGCAGCTCTCTGGGGTAATGCTTTCCTTTGCAAACAACAACCACAGGTCTTGACATACTGTTCCACATCCGCACTCATCTTCGGCCAATAGAATCGAGCCCGTACCAAATCAAGTGTTCGATCTATGCCCAGGTGCCCCATCTGATTATGCAATGACCTTAGAACTAGTTCTCTGAAAGCTGAGGGCAGCACCAGTTGTTGTTGTTGCACCCGGCCCTCCTTACTCAGTCTCTATATAGTAGTTGGTTGATCAGCTTTAATTTGGGCCCTTCTTTGTACAACAAGGTAGTCCTCAAGTCAGTGGAACGCAGTTTGGATACATCCCTTCCAGCCCGCAAAACCTCTACGGCCGTTCTTATTATAGGGTCACAGGACTGAGCCTGTTGGAGAGCATCATTGTTGAGTTGCGGCAGAGAGCTGGTGTCCAAGGCAGAGAAATGGTAGTAGGCGGCAGGTATACAGTTATTCGACGGCCCCAAACAATCTACCACACAGTCCACCATGTCAGGAGACACCTGTTCTTCCTTATCAAATTTCTGGCACAGGGCTCTTATGTCAGGCTCAGACAACCGGACCCATTCAGTCTGGGACACAGGCCTCCGAGAGCGAGAGAGCATCCGCATCTGCATGGTTTAAGCCCGCCCTGTATTCTACAGCGTAATCGTAGGTGGCCAAGGCAGAGGGCCACCTATGCCCAGTGGCATCCAGTTTGGCTGAGATTTGTACATAGGTCAGAAGATTATCAGTCTTTACTAATATCTTGGCACCATACAAATAGTCATGGAACTGATCAACAATGGCCCACTTCAAAGCCAAAAACTCAAATTTGTGCATGGGGTAATTCTTCTCTGACGGCGTCAGACTTCTACTGGCAAACGCTACATGTCTCAGCCCATTCACGTGCTCCTGGTACAATACAGCCCCCAGTCCTTGCAGACTGGCATCAGTATGAAGAGTGTAAGGCTTGGCTTGGTCAGCATAGGCCAACACGGGTGCGTGGGTGAGTTGATATGTCATGTCATGGAAAGCTTCCTCACACTCAGCAGTCCATCGATCCCCAAACATATCATTTGGCCGAAAATACTTCTTTTCTATGTCAGGATGCACACCCTTCTTATACTTTTTGTGAGTAGGCGGATACCCCTGGGTGAGATTAAGGAGGGGGCGAATCACTCGTGAATAGTCTGACAAACCGCCTATAGTAACCACAAAACCCCAGGAATTGTTGCAGCTCTTTTAAATTCCTAGGTTGAGGCCAAGTGGTCAATGCCTCCACCTTGCTAGGGTCAGTCTCTATGCCTTCAGTGGACACTATATGGCCCACATATTTCACGGAAGTCTGGAAGAATTGACACTTGTCGATAGACAACTTAAGGCCAAAATTCTTCAACCGATCCAGGACTTTGAATAATCATTGCTCATGTTCTTCCAATGATCGGCCAAACACTAACGTCCTCTAAATAGACCAAACACTCGAGTAGGATCATGTCCCCCACAGCTCGTTCCATCAAGCGCTGAAAAGTGGCTAGGGCACCCGAAATTCCTTGAGGCATCCGAACAAACTCATAAAAGCCCAAAGAGCAAATGAAAGCAGTCTTCTCCCGATCGTCTGGGCCATCGGGATCTGATAGTATCCGCTCCGAAGATCCAACACAGAGAACCACTTACTACCATTCAAATAATCCAAGGCGTCTTGTATACGGGGCATGGTATATTGATCCGGAATAGTCCGCCTATTCAAAGTGCGATAGTCTACACACATCCGAACTGCCCCATTCTTTTTCCTTACTACTACAATGGGGGAGGTATAGGGGCTCCTAGACTCTTGAATTATACCAGCAGCCAACATTTCTTGCAGATGCCGCTGTACATCATCTATGTCAGCGGGAGCCAGACATCAGGATCTCTCTCGGAAGGGTCTTTTGTCATGCAATCGAATGTGATGCTCAGTCCCTTGTACACATCTTACATCCCACTCCTTCAGGGGAAAAAAACCTGGTTCCTCTTGGCAAGCCTCTCACTGACCCTGAGCTTCCACTCAGTCTGCAGCGGAGAGTCACCAAAGTCAAACGGATCAGAAGCAACTCTATCACCCGTCCGAGAACTCTTTCTATTTGGTAGTACAGCAGTATCCGCACAATGAACGCTAGCCAGGGTGCACCCTCTTCTTATCCGAATCTCTCTATCAGACACATTGTGCACTTGAACCATCACCCTCTTAACGTAAGCATGGGCTCTAGCCGGCAGAATGTTGGGTCTGAACAACAACCCCTCAGGTAATCCTCTCTCCGCAGGTGCATCCAACATCAACAACTTGTTCTTGATATCTGTTTTTAGTCATATCTCTCCATGCAGAACACATTGCTCATTTGGGGCAGTACCATGGGGGCCGGATCCTTTTTCCATACCACTCCCACAGGGCCTTCAGGTTCCTTCAAACTACCCTTCTCCTGGGTGGCCTTGACCTTTTGAATCACAGCCGGTATGCTCAAAGCTCGCCCAGTTTGAAATGCTCGCTTCTCTGAGCACAACTGGGACAATCATCCAAACATGTGGGCATGTGTTCCAATCAACAAGGGCACCCCATCGTATAGTCCAGTGGGCGGGCAAACTAGCACTAAGGTTTCCACTTGCTCATCTATTCCATTTACAGTTGCAGGGAACGATAACCAGACATGGATGTACCCCATATACGGATAAGCCTTGTCACTCAACCCCCATACATGTAGGCCAGTTAGAGACTGCAGGGGCACTTCAGATAAGTGTGCTTGGTACCAGTCCTGAAACATGATGGCCACCTGGGAGCCACTGTCCAATACAGCTCTAGTGGGAATTCCATTCACCTGCACCCGGGTCTCCATAGACGGCCCGACCACATCAGACTAGTTGGGGTAGCAACATTGTTAGCCTGGCGGGCATGGGCCTGAGTCACACAACTTTTCTTGGGGGCCTGAGACTGGGTCTGGCGGTATCGAGCGATCAGTCTGCTGTTAACTTTCCTTAAATTCTCCGGCCTCTGGCAGTCAGGCTAGAAATGCCCATCTTCCCCACAGTGATAACAAAACTTAGGGTCCCGGGATCACTATTCTGAGGGGGGCCCTGAGGGGAGGGAGGAAGGAAGCTCTCTAGGGCTAGGGTTCGGGGCTCTACATGACTCAGGGGCCCCGGACCAGGTAGGGTACACAGTAGACTGCTTTAAGTCCCTCACCAATTCCCGATCTCAGCCCTCAACTCACCCTCCATGTAGGGGTCAGAGGAAACAACCCGCATCCCCACAGTACCTGGGAAATCTGGGGACCCCTCGGACCCTCCAGGTGAGCCAGTCTCCTCAGGGGTATTAGTCTCGGGAGTCCCACTAGGGTTCACGGCCCCCACACAGGGTTCCCACCCCTCTTCATCAGTCTCCACTTCTCGAATTTCCCTCATCAATTGACAATATTCAGGCAGGGTGGCCCGCCGATCATGCAACTTAAGTTTCAATAACGTTACACTAGAGATTCTGGCAGACTTTAAAATATGTTCTAACCGAACCTGATTTAGGGCTGTAGCAGTGATTCCTCCTTTTCTATAAGCCTTCTGCAAGGCCCTCTCCACTCTAGTAACAAAAGCGGACAGTTTTTCATTTCTCCACTGCTTGGCAGACCTGAATTTCCATAATAAATCTTCACCAGTCTCTGTACTCCCAAAAACCCCTTCTAAAGCAGAGAGATACTCTGCAGTGGTGGCTTCCGGATGGGTGACCCGGAAGAATCTAATGGCTTGTAAGGCAGGACCACGCAAACTTTCCATCAGCCTCTTCCTTTTCTCCCCCTTGGAGCATTGCCACTCCTGGACCAAAGGGGTGGCATAGTCCATCCAGGCCTCCAGGTCATCTTCCCCGGAAGGCACTGGTATTGTGCCAGAGAAAAGTTTTAATTTATGGTAGAAATCTAGCTGTATGGAGGGGACTGCCAAGGGCAGAGAAGCCAACACTGAACTCTTGGGTGGGCAAGGGGAGGTGCCCGGGGAACCCCGATGGGTAGTATCACTGGACAGATCGCTTGTAGCAACTCCTGGATAGTCCTCCCCTCCATAGCTAACAATTTAAGCAGTTTATCCTTAAAACTGTTCATTTGAGGAGACCCCCAAGGAGTGACTGACCAACTTCGGATATGGATTAGCCTCCACCCCTGAGACGCACCCTCCGGGTAAAGTACAGGAGGTACCTTCTCAGGGTCGATGGCCACACTGCATAGGAGTAGCACCTGCAATGTCTGGTCAAGCAAATCAGCCATATGCCCTTTCACTTCAACCTTACCCAAACACTTTATCCGTTCTGCAACAGAGACAATATCAGCAGCTGAGGTACCCAAGGGCACATCTAACAATAATACAATCTTCTGGGAATCTAGCTCTTCGGCTTCACCCCAGCCCATCAGTTTGTGGACCATGGTGTTAATGGGTCCCAGCTTAATTTTTTTCCAACATATCCCTTTCCATTTTTTCCATCTTTGGGGTATCTCCTCACTGAGCCACTAGAGGACGCTAATCCCAGCAGTGCCTCCAATTTGTAACCCCTAGGGGGCACTACCCTTAGGGCTACTACCCCTGTCTGCCCCCTCTGAGGCAGGGTAAGGGGCCCAGATCCGTGGACGGGTGCCTCCACCCAGAGGTCGGGGTTAGCCCAAGACAGACTACCTCGATTACAGCCCTCTGGGCTACTGCAACCCCCCTTTTGTCCCACTAGTGACTCACACTGCGTGCCAACAATTCTCTTCACTAATACACTTACCCCACAGCCGATATAGTTCAACTCACTCCAGAGACCCGCTGTAAAGTAAAATACAGTTATATCCCAGTCCCCATGCAGTAACTCATCCAAAGTGTACAAACCAGCCAGGGTATAGTTATAACACAGCAATCTGATTTATTAAAGGGAGATAACCAAGGGAAGGGGGGATCAGGTTAATTGGCTTACACTATAACTGTGTACCTATGGCTCTGTGCACAGGCCTAACCTACAAGTTACTGTCCCTGGGTACCCAAGCCCTAATGGCTAGTCCAAACGTGGCAGCTGGTAGGGGCCCTTTCACACAGAGAAGAAAAAAGAATTGATTGTTACAGTCAGCAATACAGTACTTCCATTTGAATCCACTGTTGTAATTCAGCAGGGAGCTACCCTGTATTAGTACTCACAACCTCCTGACAAGATAGGGTCCTCCAACGTCAGCAGGGCTGCTCCTGAACTTCACAGACCTCTTCACATTTATATGGTAATCTCTGAACAGGTAAAGTCCTTTAATGACAGCAGGATTAACTTGAGCTCCACAAGCCCCCTTGCACTTTTATATGGTTATCTCAAAAACAAGGCAAAGTCCTTTAATAGCAGCAGGATTTAACTGGAGCTCCTCGAGCCTCCTCACACATTTATATGGTAACAGCAACAGAGGGGTACCACACCAGGCAGCTGCTTCCAATACTCCCACAAACTCACCATCACTGAGATACTGCAACGGCAGCTTCCATTTGTCTTCGGACCGAGCGCGATTCAGCAATTTTCTCCAGTCCTCCTTCAGGTCGAGCCTGGTGGGTAGCTGTACAGAGCACAGCCTCCTCTGACCGCCCGCCGGCGAGTTTCGTCTGCTGGAGCCGAAAGCACAAAACGGCCACTTCCGGCCTTCACGTGCTTCCCGCGCGAACACTCTTCAGTGCAGAAGCACACAGCTCCTCTCCCTTCACCAACCACAATGCATCTAACCCCCAGCAGCAAGGGGCTCTCCTCTCAGTTCGGGCGCTACCCGCTGTCATTGGCTGGCTGCACATGCCAGTCACTTCCTCCGGTTCTCATTGGTGCAGAAAAAGCGCATAGCCCATAATACCTTTCTCAATTACAAGCAGCTCCTCTATTCGTCAGTCAGCTCTGCAGGGTCCCGAGGTACTGATTGGCCCACTTCAGCAGTTCTGGGGCAAAATGGAGGAGGCAATCAAACAGTCCTTGCTGCAACCAAAAACAGGTTAGAACAACTACAATACCATTACTACCCTAATAGATAGTCAGCAGACAAGCACATCTTCTAACAAAGCTCCCTCTGCGCTATTAGCGATGGCAGAAATGGAGCGAATATTCTGCAGCCCGGGCGGGAGTCGAGCATAGCAACACTCAAACCCCCTCCCAATTTAACTAATCCCGACTGCAACAGACAGCCCTTAAAGAGACAATATACGGAGGCCTTAAAAAGCACTCACCAGGTCCCCATTTTGGCAGCTTCATGCTGATCATCAAGCAGGCATAAAGCACATTAGGAACCCCCATTTGCAAGGGGGTTACATGCGCATAGATTATTACACAGACTCTTATCAGCTATGTGTGATATCCAGGCAATCAAAAATGCACGTGTGACCATTACAGCTACCAAACGTGCATTAAGCATGCAGGAAACGAGATATTTGGGTTATATTTTGGGAAATGGAGATGTAAAGCCAGAGGTTTTCATCATACAAGGTGTAACTAACAGTCCATGTTCATAAAACAAACCTATCAGGTCATTTTTAAGTCTGGCTGGTTACTACTGGAGATTTGTTCCCAATGTTGCCCAGTTGGCTACTCCTGTCCATTGAGCTCATGAAACAATGGTACCTGAATAATGTGACATGTTCCCCAGAGTGTGATGCTTTTCAGACCATCAAGGCTGCATTATGTTCAGTCCCTGTTTTAAGACATCCAGACTTTGATAAACCATTTCTGTTATGGACAGATGCATCAGAGGTCGGCCTACGTGCAGTCCTGAGTCAATGTAGATGGGAAGGAGCATCCTATTCTGTGTATCAGTAGGAAACTACATGATGGTGAGAGAAAGTATTCCAGTATTAAAAAAGAACGCCTTGCTGTAAAATGGACAATGAAGTCTCAAGTTTTATTTGCTAGGAGATGACTTTGTGTTTACAGCAGATCACAATCCTGCCTGCTGGCTTAATCAAATGAAGGATAAAAATCCCAAAATCACAAGGTGGTATCAGGCACTGCAGCTACTTAAATTCAAAGTGATGCACAAATCTGTAAAATAATGTTGGTGCTGATTTTCTTGGTTCAGGAATTGAGAATTCAGAAAGTTAAAAAGATGTACTGTATGTGGTTAACTGAAATGTTTGCTGTAAAAGGTGTTCTGGAAAAAGGAATACTGCATATGCAAAGAACTGTAAATGTTATAAGGCAAGTCTTGGCCTAACAATTAACTTCTTCATACATTAAGGAGACATCCTGTTTTCATAAAATGTTCTTGTCAGTTTCTTTGCAGAGGGCAGGCTTGCAAATCGAACAGGGTCCCAAGGTGGCCTCCCGCTGACAACTCTGCAAAAGGTTGCAAACAAGCCTGAGAGGAGCTCAAACTGCATCTTGGGTTAACCGCCTAAATTCCAAAAAGCTTTTTGCAATCATTTCAACAATATAACTAACTACATACATTTACAAACAAAGGGATCCCAGTATCACTCACAGTTTCATACAAAGATTCATATATATTTTTATAATTGCAGCTTAAGATCAGAATTCGGACACTTGACTCAATAAGCCAGTTTAGCAGGTAGTACCAGACACTTCACTGTGCCCCCCCCCCCAACTCGGCTGTAGCTACCTGTGCTAGTGCATACGTAGATATTTGTAAAATTGATCTGTATAGCTGAGTGAAAGGCTTCTCTGTTTGATCAAACTTTTTGTTGACCCAAATTTCAGCCATGCATAAGGCCACACTGTTCATTTTCATCACTGAAGCCCTTAGTGTAGAGATGAGCTAAAAGCCTCCAAATCTGACACTAACTCTCATCTTCCCTTCCCCTCCATCCAGGTTACATCTGTAAGCAAATCTGCTGTTCTTTATAATGTTCACCTGGTAAAACATGTTAAAATAAATAAAAATAAAATTGGTATATATTCTATCAGTAAATAAGGAGCTGATGTGGCCTTATCGGGAGCAGAATGTGAGGAACAGGAAGCAAATGTGTATTTTTCTTATTTAAAACTGAGGAAGTCCTATTGGTAATCATTGTTAGGGAAGGTACTCCGGAATGTTATTTTTCTTTATTTTGCTGTCATTAGTTCAGTTCTGTGAATAGCAATGACATCGAAAGTACTGGAATTAAAAATAATGCTTGCATTTTACTCAAAACAAATAAAATGTATTTATTTTGACCTGATAAAACGGGGGATTTTACTTTTACAGAACAAAGTCTTGCCTCTGTGTGGTCATTGACCTGGTGCTGAGATCATTGTCCTTACTGCTGTATTCCTTTCTTATCTGTCAGATAAACAGGGAGATGATGTGTCTTGTTTACAATGGATAACGGCAGCTTTATGTTTTGGGGCTTAGTTTTAGGATAGGCCATTTGTCTATGATTGGTTTGGTTACATCTTGGTGAGTAACCTGTTGGCAATGATAACATCTGGGAAAGGTTTTACCCTGCAGTGATGCCCCTTACATGCTTTTTCAGTAGGGCACAGTGAATGAAATAAATTTAAAACATGCACATTACAGTTCAAGTAGCAGTGCACTGATAGCTCTGAATGGACCCCTCTACTTAGGTGGTCCTCTGTGGGTAGCGACATAGTGAGATGGTAGGTAACTGGCTAAAGGGCAGGCAGCAGAGGGTTGTGGTTGGGGTCAATTCACAAGAGAGTGGAGATCAAGAACTGGGTACCACAAGGATTTTTCCTGGGCCCAGTTCTCTTTTTTTTAATATGTTCATCAGCAATATTGGAGAAGGAATTTCGGGCAGGAAATATCTCTTTGCAGATTCTGCAGGAGGGAGGATAGCAATGAAGGAATCTGGGAAATGGAAAGTGACCTGCAAAGGCTAGAAGGTGGTCTAATGTTGGTCAGTTGAAATTCAGTACCAAAAAGTGCAAGGTGATGCATCTAGGGAAAAAGAACCTCAGGACAGAGTACTGCAATGGGGTAAAAATTAACACTACGATGGAGGAACAGGACCTAGGAGTTGAGTGACACCCTTAAACAGTCAAGCCAGTACAGTAAGGCCTAAAGTAAGACAAATAGGATGCTGGGGTTTATGTGGTATTGGAAGGCCTCTGGTACTGACAGCAGAAAGCAAGAGGTAATACAGTGCTACCCCTTTATAGATTTTTGGTGAGACCACAGCTGGAGTATTGTGCCCAGTTCTGGAGTTCTCACCTCAGGAAAAATGAGCACAGACTCGAGACCTTGCAATGTAGGGTGACGAAGACGATTCAGGGCCAACAGAGAGCAGTTCTTACGAGGAGCACCTCAAAGTGCTGAACATGAACTTACTGGAGACCAGAAAGGAAAGGGGAGATTTGATAGACTTCCAAGCTCCTGTAGGGAATAAACACGTTAAACAGCAGAGAAGTATTCTGCATGAGTATTAGTTCAAGCTCAAGAGGGCCTGAGTGGAAATGAGGGAGGTTTAGGAGGGACATGAGGAAATATTTTTTTACAGAAAAGGTGGTAGAACCATGGAACAGTCTACCAGCAAAGGTGGTGGGTGCCGAAACTGTTAATAGCTTCAAGCATAGTCTGGACAGAAAGTGAGGGATGTTGTGGTTACTAGGGGTGACAGAAACCAGAAGGGAAATGGGGTGCGGGCAGATGGGAAGGGCTAGGACCCTAGATGGACATTAAGTCACAGGGTTAGATATGAAAAAACAAGCAGACTGGATGGACCATTGGTCTTTATCTATGGTCATTTGTCTGCTTCTAGTTGCAGAGATTAGGTGTCTAAGGCTGGATCTGGATACTACGATCTTACATTTACCAGTTTTACTGCTAGGAGGGCTGCTGCACTGGGAGGTGAGATGCTATGCTCGGGACCACTCAAGAAGTACAGACCGCATGTTCATGGTCGCATAGTGAGGTCAGGTGACATGTTAGGGATACACAAGGAGGTCAGGCAGCATGCTCGAGGCCACACAGTGAGGTCAGGTGACGTGCCTTAGGCCACACAGTGAGATCAGGTGACATGCCCAGGGTCACACAGTAAGGTCAAATGACTTTCTCAGGGTCATGCAGTTGGGTCAAGTCACATGCTTTAGGTCACACAGTGAGGTCAGGTGACATGCTCAGGGCCACGATGTGAGCCTGTTACACAGCTCAGTGCTCTAAACTGTTGGCCCATGTTGGCTTCCCTGCACTTTAAACTATTTGGAATTTTCAGAAGTCACTTCCTGACCACTCTCGTTTCTCCAGATACCATTGTATTCTCCCTGCCCTTTCCTGGTGTCCACCCTGTTACAAATTTGCGTCATCTGAAGAGACTCTCCTCCCCCTCCAGTTCCTCAACAATGTTATATATGAAGATAGTGCAGAGGACAGGACCCAGTACTGAACCCTGTGGTATTCCATTGGTCACTTTCCCATCCCTCTGAGTGGCTGCAGTTTACCACCACCCTGTGCCTCCTATCTTTCAACTAGTTTGATATCCAGCACGCCACCTTCTCCTCCTCCTCCCCCCCCAAGCTGCTAAGTTTCATTATCGGCCTCCTGTGTGGTACAGTGCCAGAGGCCTTACTGAAGTTCAGATCCCGGATCAACTGCCCTTGTTACCCAGTCAAAGAAATCTGAGTTTGTTCCCCCGTGAAGCCATGTTGCTGGTGGTGCTGCAGCCCATATGTCTCCAGGTACTCCTATCAGTTCTGAAGGAAAGAATTGTTGAATACCTAGAGGCCAGAGGGGCACAGGACACAAAGCAACATGGATTTAAGCAGGAAGGTCATGTCAGACGAATCGAATAGATTTCTTTGACGAGTGACCAAAGTAGTAGATCAGGGAGGGGCTGTGGACATGGCCTATCTAGACTTTAGCAAGGCATTTGACACAGCCCCACATAAAAGATTAATATACAAGTTAGCCAGCCTGGGAGTGGGTCCCAAGATGTAGCCTGGGTAGAAAATTGGCTGGAGAACAGGACACAGAGGGTAATAGTAAACAGAGTCCACTCTGAAGAAAGGGGTGTTACTAGTGGGGTACTGCAGGGTTCAGTTCTAGGACCGGTCCTCTTCAATGTCTTTATAAGTGACATTGCAGAGGGACTGGAAGGAAAAGTATGTCTCTTTGCAGATGACACAAAGATCTGCAACAGAGTTGATGCACAAGGTGGGGTGGAAAAGATATGAAGGGGACTTGGCAAGGATGGAGGAATGGTCAAATGTATGGCAGCTTAGATTCAATGCTAAGAAGTGCAAGGTAATGCACATGGGAAACAAAAACCCAGGGGAAGAGTACACTATGGGGGGTGAGATACTAATGACAATAAAAATGGAAAGAGACCTGGGATAGTCATATCAGATGACCTAAAGGTGGGCAAGCAATGTGAGAGGGCAGCAAGGAGGGCTGGGGGGATACTTTGATGTGTAGGGAGAGGCACCACCTATAGAAAACAGGAAGTTGTTATCCCTCTATAATAACTGGTCAGCACAGCAATTTTTCTATTGGCTGGACCAGTTGATATTTCCCGTAACAACCGGCTGGTTGACATTCATGCACCATGCCACTCGAATGGTGCTACTCCTGCATTGTCTTACAGAATGGATGTGAGGGCGCTGAACAGTCTTTCAAACATGGCGACTCAGTCTCTCACTTCCTGAGAAACCACTCCATCTGTACTGTCCTGAGGAGCTACCACAAAAAGACCTGATCTTCCTTTCTTTAGTTTTTAACATGTATCTGGTTGATCCAGCCTTATACCCCACTAAATATCTGGTTGATCCTGCCGTCTGACTGTTTCAGCACCGTGTGCCTCGGGAGCATCCTAGACATGATCTCGGCAGTGGAGAAACTAAGTAAAATTAAAAAAAAAAAAAAATGAGGGAGAAGGCAGCAGAGGAAGGGAATCGGAGTGTGTGTGTGTGTGTGTGTGTGTGTGTGTGTGTGTGTGTGTGTGTGTGTGTGTGTGTGTGTGTGTGTGTGTGTGTGTGTGTGTGTGTATATACACTAAAGACAAGTAGGAGAAAAATTGCTGCTCAGTATATTATAAAAATTAAAGATGGTGAAGTGTGTGGCATATTCTAATTTAATGCACACCCTTGGGTGGCATGCTTATTAAACACCTCGGGCTTCGCCCTTGGGGTTTGTGTAGCACCCCACACCTCGGGTTTGCATTAAATTGTCATAACACACACTTCCCATCCTTTATTCTCTATGTACAGACAGTTGGTGAGACCCTATCTGTTGTACTGCATGCAGTTCTGGAGACCCAGTCTCCACAAGGATATGGACAGGATGGAGGCAGTCCGGAGGAGGGCAACTAAAATGGTGCAGGGTCTGCACCCGATGACGTATGAAGAGAGAGAATTGAGGAGCTTAATATGTATACACTCAAGGAAAGGAGGGGCAGGGGGGACATGAGATAAACTTTCAAGTACCTCAAGGGAATCAACAAGGTCCAAGAGGGTAGCATCTTTCAGAAAAAGAGATGCGCAAGAACAAGCGGGCACAATCTGAAGATAGAAGGGGGATGGCTCAGAGGTAATGTGAGGAAGTATTTTTTCACAGAGGATTGTGGATGCATGGATCGGCCTTCCTGTGGAGTCAAAAACAGTGGGAGAATTCAAGCATGCAAGGGACAGACATAAGGCAATTCTTGTGGGGGGGGTAGGAGGAGGTAGGCTGTTAACTAGGATCTGCAGCTTATCCATTAGGTAGGGAAATGGGCAGACTGGGTGGGCCAAGTGGTCCTTATCTGCCGTCAAATTCTATGTTTCTGTGCATGCCTCTCAGCCTTTTGTCCCCCAAATGTGGAACAAATGAGCAAAATGTGAAACACTTAATCAAATCTTTACCTAAGGAGCTAAGAACACTGTTAAAAGTTGGCATTTATGTTCAGAAAGTCTGTTTATTAATTGAATAATATATTTTTTGCATCATTTACTATAGATTTTTGCTTTAAAATCTTAACACTGAATGTGGGACAAGTCCTAACAATATGGGACAGGGAGTTTTTGTGAAGTAAAATGTGGAACGTTCCTCATAATGTGGTACAGTTGAGAGATATGTTTCTATATTTCTTCAGCAGACTCCATTAACTTTCCCATTACTTATGTGAGGTTGAATGGTATGTAATCAGTGGCATCCTCCCTGCTGTCACTGTTGTGCACAGGGACAACATCGGCCCTCCTCCATTCCTCTGGAACCACCTCTGTCTCCAATGAGGTGCTAAATAGTGTTGCAAGAGGGGCAGCAAGCACTGTGCTCAGTTCCTTAAGCACCCTTGGGTGGATCCCATTCTACCCCATCACATTGTTTTCCCATAGGGCTTCCAATCCCTCCAGTGGACTCTCTTCTGTATGTGAACTTGTGTCCACCCCCCTTTCCCCCAGTGCTTGTTAATGTATGTTAGCCCATCCCCCTCCCTTCCATTGTGAATACCAAGCAGAAGTTTGTTTAAAAGTTTAGCCTTTTCCTAGTCTTACTCTGCACTGCGCCCCCCCCTTCCTTCCTGTCTCCTGATCTTCACTGTACTACCACTTGTCTTCCTCCTCTTGCTCACACATACCTGAAGAAAGTCTTATCCCAATTCTTGAGCTCCTGGGCTATCCTTTTCTTAGTTTGAGCCTTTGCTGTGCTTGCTTACCCTCCTTCCTGTCTCCCTTTGTTTCTCTAGATACAATATGCCTCCCTGTCCACATCCAGTTGGGTCTTCTTGTACTTTCTGAAAACTGTTTTTTCATCCTTTATCACTTTAGCTACCTCCCTTGAGAACCAGAGTCCTTGTACCTTTGCTTATTGCCTTTAAACAGTTTGCTGTTAACCCAAGTTATTCCCTACTTTATTCTGTTCTGTATTGTCTCCACTCACCTGTGGCTACCCCCCAACATATTTCCAAAGGCAGTTTCCCATTTCTCTAAAGTCTGCTCCCCTGAAGACCAGGCTGATTGTCCTAGTGTTTTTTTTTTTCCTGTGCCCAATCCATATGCCAAACCACACTGTACAATGATTGCTTGAACCCAGGGGTTTGCCCACTGTGACATCTACTATGTTGTCCCTGTTTGTAAGGACTGGATCCATCACTGTCCCATCTCCTAGTCAGATCTGTAACCATCTGCTTGAGAAATGTCCCTTGCGGGGAGTCTTAGGATGACCATGCTCCTAATAGCTGCAGCCAGGATGTTCCAGTCCACCTATGATTACAACTTCCTCTTTTCTTGTCATTTTGCCTATGGCCTCCCCCCAGAACTGTCCTGCTCCTTCTCCTGTGTTGGTGGGATGTACACCAACCCCATGGATATAAAGGCCCTGGACTCAATTTCTAAGCCCACCCAAAGAACTCCAGCCCCTCCATTTCCCCACTTTGACAATTTTCCACGGCCTTTATACCTTCCTTTACATATAAAACAACCCCCCCCTTTCCTCCCTGCCCTATCTTTACAAAACCTGTTGTAACCCAGCTGTGGTTGTCAGTGTACAATGATTCTGTTATGGCCACCAGATCCAAGTCCATCTTTACAGTGGTAGCGTCAAGGTCAGGAATTTTATTTCATCAGCTCCTTGCATTGTCACGACTCTCCACTGCTTTTGTCTCTATCTACCCCTAATTTGCCTTCTCTTCTGTAGCTTCACTGTTCCCTTTTCATTTGTATTGTCCTCCTTTTTATCCTCCCTCTGCCCACCCTTCCTAGTAATTTTTCCCAGCCTCAGTTCCTACTCTCAACCCAGCCAACCCTTCTCTTCTCTCCCCCCCCCCGCCCATACTCCCCACTACCCCTGGGGATTTTATTTCCCTTTGGCCTTTCTTCACAACTGCTCCTTCAGTTGGGGGAGGGAGGCATTTACTGTCTCCCTATTTTTCTACTGCCTCTCCCCGGCTAGTTTAAATGCTCATTTAAGTAGCATTTAAGCCTTTCAGCCAGGACTGCCTTTCCCCTCCTGGATGGATGGATGGAGGTAGATTCAGTGCTAAAAAGTGCAAAGTCATGCGCCTGGGGTGGAGAAACCCTGGTGCTGTGTAGGTGAGCGGAGGGAGGTACTTGGTCACCAAGCAAGAAAAAAACCTTGAGGTGATCATGTCTGATTATCTCAAGGTGGCAGGGCAGTGTGACAAGGCAGTAGGCAGGGGTAGTGGGATGCTAAGATGCATAGGGTGGGGGGTTTCTAGTAGGAGAAGGGAGGTAGTATTGCTACTGTATCTCACTAGTGAGACCCCACCTAGAGTACTGTCTAGGTCTGGAGGCCACACCTCCGCAAGGGTGACAGGGTGGAAGTGGTCCAGAGGAGGGCTATCAAAATGGTGTCTGGTTGCATGAGAACCCATACAAGGAGAGGCTGCAGGAACTCAACATGTACTCCATGGAGGAAAGAAGAGTGAGAGGTGACATGACTGAGGTGCAAGAGGGGAGTCTCTTTCAGAGGAGGAGGAGCACCAGAACTTGGGGGCATCCAGTGAAGCTTGGGAGGAGTTTAAGAAGGAGCTGAGGAAATACTTATTCACAGAAAGGGACACCTGGAACAGCCTGCCAGAAGAGGTAGTGGGGGTGAAGACAGTGGGGAGCTTCAAGCATGCATAGGATAGGCACATGGGCATAATTAGTAGAGAAAAGGGAGGTGGGAGGAACACAGTGACCAAACAGGGTCCAGGGTGTGGTGATTGGGGGGGGGGGGAAGGAGCAGACTAGATGGGTCTACTGGTCCTTTTCTGTTGACAAATTCTATGTTTGTATGCTGGTAGAACTTGTTACCAAGTAGAAGTAACATGGCAGGTAACCTCTTCAGCTGCACAGAGACAAGAGTTCAGTTCATGACTTAATAGGTCAAGTTCCTGTGGTGTGCTATGTTGCCACATGGGTATCTTTGGGCTGGAGCAGTTGCTGCCAGTAAAGCATGAATTCCGGTATTATTCGGCACAGTCTTTTCTGGGATTTCATGTGCAGGAGCAAAGTCGTTAGTACCACTCTCCTTTTCTGGACTGACATCTTCTGCTGAATGAGCTGGTCACCTTGAAGATAATAGGTGACCCACATGCATGTGAATAATGCAGTGTCCCATACCAACTCTGTAGGTCAGAAATCCACATTTTTCATTCATCACCCTAGGAATCCAAAGACACTTGGTATGCCTGAAATCTCAAACCATCATCCTCTCCCCAGGATTGAAGATCTGAACTGACTCGGTTGACTTGTCATGACTCCTCTGCTTTTGCAGTGGATATATATATTTTTTATGGTATGGGACAAGTTCCACTTCAGCAATGTCGAATGGATACGGGGTTGACATTGGAGGAACTGTTAAGAAGGTGCTCACTGTGTGATGGTGTGGGGAGTGTCTCTGTGAGCGTCTCTGAGCAAACAAGAAACGAGCCACCTTTGGATTGCATGTATTGACTGAGAACCATGTTTGGTACTGTCTTTCTTGAACATCTATACTGCCTATTCGGCTGCACAGTTTTATGTTGGATGGTAAGGCAAAGACAAAATATGTCGGACCCCATTCAGCTTTAAGAACAGTTTTGAACTGTTGTGAAGAAAACTGGGAACCATTGTCTGGCAGTGGCTGGTAGTCTATATGATGCAAAGAGTTCTCCTGGAGGACTTTTTTTCTATTATTTGTGGGAACTACTTTAATCCATTTGGAGTGGATATCAGTTACTACAAAGAAATGCGTTTTGTCCAATTCTGCATAGTCAATGTGGATGTGTTCCCAAGGTGTGGTAGCCCAGGACCAAGGATGCCGAGGTGTGGTTGCAGGTTGATTTTCAGATGGCTATACAAGGTGTGCATTGGCTGACCAGATGCTAGATATCTTGATCAAGTCCTGGCCACCGGCATACCACCAGGGCAGTTCCAAGAGATTCCAGGATGACTCTGGTGTAAGTTGGAAAGTAACCTCTTTTGGAATTTAGGAGGTAGCAAGACTGGCACCCTACAGAATGCAGTCTTGATCTGTGGATAGCTGGTTCTTCCTAAGAAGAACATGGTGGCTGATGGGGACCGTGTGATCCATCTGGTCTGCCCGTTATTTGACCTATTCCCCCAAGTATATTCCCTTATTTCAATATTCCCCTATGTCTGTCCCAATATATTTTGAACTCCTTAACTGTCTTGGTGTCTTGTCAAAGAAAGGTCGAAGAGTAGAGTCTTTCATGAAGTTGGACCAGCCATTTTGGGTGAACTTCATTACCTTAGAAAGGTTCCCATGTTTCCTCATCTACATCCTGTGAAGCACTGAGTAGCTCCCTGATATGTTAAAGTTGGAATACTGACCCGTCATCTTCTTTTCTGTTGCATATTTTGCAATGGAATCTTGACAAAGTGCATCCACATTTGTGTAATTCTGAGAACGTCTGTATTCAATGTCATAGCCATGCGGCCAGTGAATCGGGGCCCATGGCTGCATCCTCAGTGCTTCGACCACTGAGATCACTGTCTGCAGCCCCAGAATGGCAAGTAGAGGCATGTGATCTGTTAGCAGACTGAATTTTCATCCATACAGGTACTTCTGGAACTTCTTGACCTTGAAGAATATGATCAGGGCTTTCTTTTTCATCTGAACATAATTATTTTTGCTTTAAGACAAGGCCCTTTAAGCAAAAACAAGTGGATGTTCCTCCCTTGAAGGTAAAACATGAGATTACTATACCCACCCCACATGGAGATGGACTGCATACCAATCTCAGAGGTTCTGCTGGGTTGTGGTGTGCTAGACGCTTGCTGTTTAGAAGTCATTGCTTGCAAGACTGGAATGCTGCTTCACACTGCGGTGACCTGTTCCATTTTACTTCTTTTTTGAAGCAAGTCATGTAGTGGTTGCAACAAGGTGGACAACTTTGCCAGGATACATTCTTAGTAGTTTAACAGGCCCAAGAATGAATGTAACTCTGTTATATTTGTTGGTACTGATTACATTGATAATTGCTTCCACTTCACTCTTTTGTTGGGTGCAGGCCCCTGGCATCAATATGCTGACCTAAGTAATCAACAAAATCTTGTAGAAACTGACATTTGGTTAGAAACTTACAGAAATGCAGAATGAGTTGGCAGAAAAGGACCGCTTGGCCCACCCTGTCTACCCAGATGGTCCCTGCCTAGTCTGCCTCTGCCTACCCTAACTGGTCTCTGGCGACCTTCCCTCCTCTCTGCCTGTTCACTAATATTCCCCTGTGCGAGAACAATTCAAAAAAGGTGCTGCATCAGTGTGTGGGCTGAAAATAACACATTTTATAAAGTTTTACTTATTTTTGTATTTTTTAATTTCACAATTTATGCATGCTGAAAATAGAAAATACAGTTAGAACCAACATGTCGACCATGTGTCTTCTTCAAGAATTATCTAAAAGAGAATAAAATCAGTTGGTGGAAAGTTAAGGGGAAATAAGGGATATAAATGTGAGGAAAGAAAATGGGGGAGGATCTAGGAGAAAAGTGATTATAGGCAATAGAAGCTGGAACATAAAAAAGGTAATTATGGGTATGAAGACATTTTTTTCATACTTATCATTAATTCCCTTTTCTGTGGGAGCACATCAGTTTGCTCCTGCAGATTCATCCCCGGATAACTGGTCCCAACAATTCGCCCCCTTCAAATTCACCCCCTGATAAACTCAGCTGCTCTGCTTACACATCCTTAGATGGCAGCACATCGCATGTAACTTTAGATTATATTTGCAGCATTTTTGTCAGTCACACGGCCTTTCGCTCAGACAGATAGCATCTGGCTGAAGTTGTAGGTTTTGTTCTGATCATTTAAAAAACATTAAAAAAATATATTCACCCCCTGACAGTACAAAACAGCACATGGCAAGTAAGTTGTCAAACTGCACAGTTGTAGTTCGCTCCCCAAAATCTCAGCTGCAACTTGTCGAACCGCACTGTAATCAGTTAAGTGTACTTAACTGAGCAGTTACTGGTTCCCAGCAATTACAAATATAGCAATACACTCCCCCACCCAGCAGCTTACTTGCAATCCAAAATGGCAACATGTTTCATTATGTCTGAGTGAATGAATCACAAGCGTGGGTTACACGGAAAAGCAATCTGGCAATGTGAGCTTGCGGTCAAAAAGGATAAGTGCTGCAATGCTAATGCCCATGTCCACACCACAAGTTACAATGAGTCTCTGATTATTTACAAGTTCGGCACTCGCAGCCATGTTTCTGACCCGGCTGCTGTGGAATGGGGAGAGGCAGTCAACCACGCTAAGAGGAGGGCTGCAAACTCCCAAGACAGCACGGCTCAGTTATCCTGCACTGTAACCAAAGTGTTTCCTTGGCAGCACAAGGAACTTTGTTGGACTGCAGCATTAAACGAGCTATCCAGAGAGTGCAAGCAACTGGTGCCCCTCCCAGTCCCAGAGACCTTACTGATCTGATTATTCCTAAGGAGTACCGAACATGTACATTTAGCTCTGGAGGTGACAAAGTTAACTTTTGCTTTATGATAGTGGACCAGGGGATGAACGCATACTAGTGTTTGGCACAGAATCCAATCTTAAATTTTTTGAAAATGCAAGACACCGGTATGCAGATGGACATTCAGTGTTGCTTCTCCCCCCTCACCATTTCATCACATGTATATGGTACTTGGTGAGCGATTCGGGAACATACAACTGGTAATATATGACCTGCTTCCAGGCAAGCACAGGGAAACATGAACATCTGTTGAGGTTATTCACAGACATTAACCCATGACTGGATCCAGCAGTGGTGATGACTGACTACGAAAAGGCCATTGTCCAAGCTTTTAAGCCAGTATTTCCAAATGCACAGCAAGTTGGTTGTTTTTTTTTTTTTTTATTTTTTATTTTTAGCCAGTGCGTATATTGGAAAATTCTATCTGAGGGACTGGGTGGCAGGTAAGCGCTAGACAGTGAGTTTAGCTTGAAATGACGGTACCTGCCGACCTTAGCTTTCTGCCCTCCCGACCAGGTGATATCACGGTTTGAGGAAATGACAGGCAAAAACCTTAATGTGTTTCCATAAGAAATGGAACCAGTTATTGACTACTTTGAGGATACCTGGGTCGGGGGAGGAGGAACACATGGGGCACCGGCAGAAGACCATCTCAATTTGTCATACACTTATGGAATCACGGGGACACTGTATCTGAAAACAGGGCAAAAACTAACAATGCAGTCGAGGCATTTCATCGAGGGTTGCAACGGATCCTATCCGTGGTACACCCGACCTTACAGAGATTTATAGATGGAATGCATGGAATCCAACAAAAAAAGATGCTGAGGTAGAGCAGCTAATTGCTGGACATGCGCCAACCATTTCCAGATGTGTCTACCAAGATGATGCAATTCAGTTGCAGTGCATTGTTGCGAAGTACAATGAGCGCACAACTGAGGAATCTTTGAGCAGTGTTGCTCACACTTTGAGTACTAAATGGAGCACTTAGGTGACGTTGATTTTAATTTTTGGAAATAAAGTATTTTGTAATGATTTTTTTAATGATTTTTGTTATTGGATTTCTGAGGAACACATCTGAACAAAACCTAAAACTTCAGCCAGGTAAGCCACATAGCACTCTGCATTTCATGCCTTATGCTACAATCTGTGCTGTCTGAGAGAAATGCCATGTGACTGACAAATCTGCTGCCCTGTATTGTGATTATATTGTGAATGTAATCTAAATTTACTAGCAATGTGCTGCTGTTTTCCTGCTGTGTGAGCTGAGCAACTGAGGGAGCGAGTTGCCAGGGGGTGAATTTGCAGGGAGTGAATTTTTGGGAGCAAGTTGATGGGGGATGAATTTGTGGGAGCAAATTGTCATGTACCCCTTTTCTGTTAGCTTACATTGTCCATGGGTAATCATCACAGATGGGTATTGTGCACCCCTACTAGGGGAAATGTCACAGCCCAAGGCTGTCAACAGAACAGAATGTTGGGCACGTGAGGATTCTAGACAGCAGCAACTCTCCAGTCACTATTGTCTACGCAGTGCCTCTAAATATGGAAAAAATGCCATACTGGTAAACTTGACACAAAAAATGCACACATCAGCTGTCTACACAGAAATGACTCTAGCCAGAATAAAATTCAGTAAACAGTGGCCTACCTCTTCGGATGACAAAAAGTGAGTGATCGAGGCTAGTCTTCCAAAAATTCATGTTTTGGATGGACCTGCAGAACTGAATCAACCTGAGAGAAAACACTTATTCAAAGGCAAAAGATTGCATGCAGTGTAAGCACTCATCTGCAATAAAGGAGGCACCTTTGGTTAACATAAAATTCAAACCTGTTAAATCGGCTGCTAGCAACCAACATTCTGAAATGGAACTGCCCCCTTTTTTTTGTTTGTTTACCATATCTATATAAATGGAAGCACAGCAGGTAAGCTATAGAAGGATGTCCAGCCTTAGAGTTTACAAATGAACAACTGACATCCCCGTGCTGGCATACTGGATTGTATTCTCCCATAGGAGAGAGGCTCACGGGCGGGTCCCATTGACAGAGTAGAAGCTAACAGAAAAGGAAATTGCAGTAAGTATGAAGAAATTTATTTTTTCTGTCATGCTCCACATTGTCAGTGGGTAATCATTACAGATAGGTTCTAAGAATCAGTACCCATGAAGAAACCGGGCTGAGTAGAATATTGTCCTAGACATCAACCAAGTACAGGAAGGAATCTACCTGCTAACTGCTGCCTGCAAAACTCTGCAACCAAAGGCCACATCAGCAGAACTTTGAACATCCAATCTTTGTACTTGGTGAATGTGTGGATGGAGAACTACGTAGCTGCCTTGCATAACTAAAACCGATTGTGCCTCTTTCAGCTCAGGAGGTAACCATAGCCCTGGTGTAGTGAGCCATGATGAGACAGAGGCTTCTTCTTTTCTGCAGCATAATCTTTGGCATTGCAGGCCCTCACCCACCTAAGCTAGGGTAGCCTTGGAGGCTTTTTGTCCCTGCTTGGCTGCTCTGAAAAGGGTGAACAACCTGTCCGATTTTTGGAACTCTGCAGTCTGTCTAAGGTATGTCCTAATGGCCCATCGCAAATCTAACTTGTGCCACTCCTTCAACTTTAGATGAGTAGGTTGTGGACAGAAAGACTGTAGGTTACAGACAGATGTAACAGATTTCCTGGTTCACATGAAAGGCTGTGGGAACCTTTGGAATGAAAGAAGACTGTTCTGAGCACCAGCATGTCCCTATGCATGACGAGGTATGCTTCTGTGGGACAAAGCCTGGAACTCACCAGTCCTTCTTCTGGCTGAGCACATAGCAACCAAAAAACACCTTGTAAGACAACATATTCAAAGGTAGTGATGAAAATTGTTCAAAAGGCTCCTTACAGAGAGCATTCGGAACATGATTCATATCCCATGGGGGAAACAGGAATCTGAACAGAGGCAGACTCCTGTTGACTGCCCGCAGGAAACTAAACCTCCCGGTTAGTCCCTAGGAACAAACCCAAGGAGGCTACAAGGGCCTCTCATGGTGCTCAAGGACAAACATTTTTTCACTCCTTACTTCAGGAAATGCAAAATTGGTGGAAACATGACTTTAGAGGGCCATTTTTTTCCCCTGGCCCAAGCTGAAAAGGTGGTCCATATGTGAGCATAAGCCACAGACGTGGAATTCTTTCTGGCAGCCATCAGGTTGTCCACCATCTTCTTAAAGAAACCCTGTTTCAGGTGTCTCCTCCATTCAGAAGCCAGGCCACGAGCTGTATCACTCCCAGATTTGGATGCAGAATGGGGCTCTGCAAGAGAAGGTCCTCCTGCACTGGAACGTGAAACTGTGTGCATTAAGCTGGGTTTACTAAAGTCCGAGAACCATGGTCTATTGAGCTAGTCCAGAGCTATTAGAAGAAAACTTCCTCTTGAGTGTCTTATCTTGCATATGACCTTGGAGGAGAGGCAGTGGAGTGAAGGCAAACGTTCTGCTGAAATTCCACTCTTGTGACAGATTGATCTACTGCTTCTGCCTGTGAACACTGGTAGTGACTGAAGAATCATTGAACCTGAGCATTGTGGCTGGAGGCTAACAGATCGATCTGACGATGGCAGATCTTTGACACAGAAGGTTGTACATCTCCGGGTTCAACATTCCCTTCGTCGGATGAACATTTTCGTTGCTTAGCCAGTCGACCAGAATGTTAAACTCCCCCATCAAGTGGACTGCTGACAGAGAGAAGATTCTCCTCTGCCCAGAGCAAGAGATCGGTGCCTTCTTTCAGCATGTCCCTGCTCTTTGTGGCCCCTTGATTGTTTATGTACGCCACTGTGACAGCATTGTCTGACCTTATTTTCAGGGCTGTTGACTAAAATGAAGGGGAGCGAGGTACACTGCCCTCATTTCCAGAATGTCTGTGTAGGTGTTGTTCCTGTGCTGACCAAGTCTCCTAAATGGGAATGTGGTCCAGTACTGCCCCCCCCCTAACATGACAGGCTGGCATCAGATGTCCGAATCAACTCTGTGGAGACTTCCAAGGTGGACCCTTTACTTGGATTCTCCACTCACCCAACAACTCAGACAGCCATAGTTGTGGTGAGAGGGGGATCCTGGCCTGATAATCCTCAGAGGTCATATCCCAGGCTGACAGTAACTCCATCTGTTGGAGCAGCATCTGAAAGTGAGCCCATGGAACTAGTTTTATCACCGCCGTCATGAGACCCAGAATTTGTAGCAAATGGTGAGCTTAAGTCATTGATTGGTTCCTCCGCCACTGAACCTCTCAACAGGATCTCTTTTTCCTGGATGGTGAGAGGAAGACCTTTCCCTGGTCTGTCTTGAACACCACTCCCGGGTGTTCCAGGGTTTGGGACTGCTCGAGAGAGAATTTCTCCCAGTTCACCACCCAGCTGTGGGACTCCCAACATCTCCAGAGTCCTGGTCACTGATCTTCTTGCCAGTGGCGCAGACTGTGCTCGAATGAGCAGATTGTCCAGGTAGGGATGAACATGATGCCGCTCCTGTTAAACTTGAGTCATCAGGACTATGAGCACCTTCGAGAACACCCTGAAGGCTGTTACCAGCCCAAAAAGAAGCACCCTGTACTGGAAGTGCTGTCCCAGGACTGTGAATCTGGGGAACCTCTGAGACTGTCTGAAGGGGATGTGGAAATAGCATTCCTCAGATCTATGAAAGCTAGATAATCCACCAGCTGGACAACTTGGATGATCAAACACAGGGACTCCATCTTCACAGTCGTGTGCCACACAAACTTGTTTAGGTGTTTCAGATCCAGAAAAGGCTTGAAATCCCTCGAATTCTTGGTTTGGTTTTATTTATTATTCTGAAAAGGCATTTGAGCAAATCTGCCCATTTTCACATGCGTCCAATTTAAAGACATAAAATCAGCAGTGGATAAACAATACAATATGCAATAATCAGTAGATGAACAATTTGTAACAGTGACTAAAAAAAGAGAAACTGGGTGGCTGGACTGTGAGTCCAGTTAAAAGCAGAAGTTAAGTGCAAATACAGTATACAAATATAGATGCATTGTGCCCAGGGGGGAAACTGGAATATGCAAGACGGGTATCGTAACAAACATATGTAAGGTGGGAGTACTCGGTGCTAGAACTGTGCTTTTCTTGTGTTTTTTTTTTTTTGTTTGTTTGGTTTTTGTGAGAGAAAGGAAGTTGTAGAACAGTTGATGGGAGGAGAGTTGTAGGTGGAGATGTTTTTGTGTAGTGGATGTTGTGATTGGCAGAAGCGGATGAAGTTGGCCAAGAGGCAGTGGTGTAGGCAGGATTCAAGTGGGGCACATGCCCCCATCTGTGACTCAGCTAAAAGGGATCCGGGGGAATTGCCCCCCGAAGAAGTTTTGAAGAATTTGATGCAAAATGGTGCATTTTAGAAGCATTTTCCATGAAATCTGCAGCAAGACGACAAGCATTGGGATTTTGTAGCTGAAATTTTGAGAAACAAAGCAGGTGACTTGAACCAGGGAAGTGGAACATACCTGGTGTACTGCCTTAGTCTTAGAATCAAGTGCTCACAAACGCAAATAATAAACAGGTTTCATTATCTACCCCCCCCAAAAAAAAAAAATAAATGTTGCCTGGCAATGTGGGGGTGGATTTATTTACCCCTAGAAGAAGATTTGAAAAATTTGATGTTGGTGCCAAAGACCAATGGTGTAATTTGTATGCATTTTCTATGAAATCTGCAGCAAGACAAGCATAGGGATTTTGTGTAGATGAAACCCTGAAATACACAGCAGGCAGGTCACCTGAAGTAGAGAACCAGAATGTACTTGGTTTTGTGCCTTTGTCTGAGAACGAAGTGCTCACAGACAGAAAAATATTAACAATGTTTTTTCTCAAGCCAAATGGTGCCTAGGGCTGGACATGGGGTGACAACCATGGTATTTGCTCCTGCAAGAAATGTATTATGAATTAGGTGACAAATTGTGCATTTTAGAACCATTTGCTATGAAATTTGCAGCAAGACGAGCACAGGTATTTCATAGCTGAAATGGTGACGTGACACACACAGCAGGTGTAAGTTGAACCAGGGATTTTGTAGCTGAAACCCTGACATAAATACACAGCAGATGACTAAGTGGAAGAACCATGGAACGTACTAACTGCATTAATCTCAGAACTATCTGCACACAAAGAGAGAAGGAAAACCGTCTTAAAGGGGCACTGTCAGCTTTCCTTCCAAGTTTTTTAGCCCATCTAAGCATTTTGCCTCTCTTGTACACTCGTGTCCCACACTGACCACAGAATACTCCCACACTTGAATAAAGTGATAATTTGTACCTGTTTTTCAGTTTATTCACAAAATAGCTTTTCCAGCGTCCCGAGTTTAAAGCATGCACTGACCGGAAGTATACTAGCACCAAGAATGCCTGTCTGCTAGGGAGCGTAGCCCAGAGGTTCCACTTATGGCATGCACATCTTAAATAAATAAATAAATAAATTATATATAAAATTTCCTCTGCCAGAGTCTTTTATTTGGAATTGTTCTTGCCGTCTTTCTTGAAAAAGCGAGCAGCGAGAGTGCTGCTACATACATTTTAAACATGGACCCGAAATCCCGCGCATGCCCAACACTGGCATTCTGTTGTGCATGTGCGGGATCTTTACTCAAGAGTAACATGTGCATGTAGCACTTCTCATCCTCATTGTGACCACGGAAAGGTAACCCTAGCCGACCTAAATGCAGAGCGATTTCTGCTAGTCTTCATGTAATCCCTTCTTTGCTGAATTTTCTTAATCTTGCTCTTGCCTACCTGTACCATGATGTTACCCATTTTCTGTGTGCATGTATATGCAGACCAAGCAGCCATTGAACTTCTATGAGAGTGACTTGGTGTGTATGCCTTGAATTTCTCCAGTGCCTTTTTCCAGTTCTGAAATCCTGTAGTAGTGAAGGTTTATCAGCACATCCTTGCCAATGCATGAAGCAGCTACATGCAAAGAATGCACTATGTTTTTCACAGCTGTACTCCAACCAACAGAAATCTTTGTACCAGTGATGGCTAAAGCCCCATCTTTTACCTCCATAAATGTTGGTACTGAAATTAGTCATAGGCTGAGTGGTGGCCTTTCTCTTTATTGTCAAGATCAGTAGGGGGTTATCATCAATGTCAGGTAATGGAAGGGCCTGGGACAAGCCTGACTCAATAGAGGGGATAGTACAAGACTGTTCGATGCATGCTGTTAGTACTACTGTAGTGCTGTAGTAGTGCTGTTAGTACTACTGTAGTGCTGTTAGTACTACTGTAATACTGTCAACTCCATGACTTTCTGTCTCACTTGTTTGCTCATTACAAGATGCATCGTTATCCGTTACTATGTCTGTGCACATAGTCTCATTCAAAGATGAAGAGGATGCTGATGAAGAACTTATTCTTGGCCTTTTGTCGGCTATTCCCATATTAAAGACCGACCTTATGTCACGACTCCATTTGTTTTGGATGATGTACTTTAATTCAGTTGTAGGACAAAATAAGAAGTGATTTATTATTCTGTGGTGGTACCCATGTAGGTAGGCTAGTGAGTAACTGTAGTCACAAACCCTGCCTGTTTACTTATTTCTGCGGTTGTATCCCAAGTCTGTAAGCAACCAAGTAATTTGTGACAGTAGTAGGCAAATAACAAACCCTGCCTATTTATTTATTTATTTTTTGTATAGGGATATACCCCAAGATTGTGGGCAATCGGGTAATTTAGTGACAGTGGTAGGCAAGCAACAAAGCATGCCTGATAATTTTTTCCCCAGGGGCTATATACCCCAAGACCATGGACAATCTGGTAAGTACTGACAGTGGCGGGCAAACACAACTTCTTGCGTGTGTGTGTGTGTGTGTGTGTGTGTGTGTGTGTGTGTGTGTGTGTGTGTAAAATATATAATTTATTTACGCACGCACGCCAGCCCACACACAGGTTGCCAGCTTGAGCTACCAGTTGTCTCCTGTAGGCTGTTCCCTTTGACTCTGACTCAACTTCTTCTCATTTTCTTTTTTGGTGGGGGTGGGGTGTCTTAAACTGCAGTGCGCACTGCGGCCTCCCAGTTAGTGCAGCAGAGACTACTCGGCTCCTATGCTGTTGCTTGGCCTTGCTCACTTGTTTCACATCGTGCAGTCATGCACCACCCACTCACTCACTCCCAGATCCAGTCAGTTCTCAGCCACTACAGCAGCTCCTGCCTTTTTTTTTTTTTTTTTTAAAGATTCACACAAACGTGTGTTGTGTAATGATCTTAATCTGTATTAATATATGTTGATTTTTTTTCTTTAATGCAGCCCCAGGGCAGGTTCCTCTCCTCAGCAGCTCGGCTCCTGGCTGCTGCTCTTCTCAGACTGACACAGTGACAGAGTAGAGATTGAAAGAAATGATCACAATCTCCTCAGCATATCTTCCCACCTCCTCACCAACTCCCGAGTCCCAACTTTCTCTCTTACTCCCTCCTTGTCTCCTCTCCTCTCCTAGGACCCTACCTACTATACTCTTTCCCTTCTCTGACTCCTGCCTCTCCTTATTTTTTTTTCCTAGTATATATTACATTTTATATGTCAGACAGACACTATCTCACTCTCCGCTTGGAATATTTTTTTTTTTTTTAACATAAAGACAACACAATAATAAGTTAGCTGGCCAAAGCCTTGGCTCCTGCTAGGTACTAGGCCCATAGGCCTCTGCCTTTCGCAGTTGCTGCTGTGCTCTCTCAAATGCTCAGTATGAATCCACAGGCTCACAGCACAAAATGACCATGCAGTGAAGACGCAGGACTAAATGTCATCCACACAGTAGTACAGCTCCACCTGCTCCAATCAAAGGCCATTGCCAACCCACTTGGCCACACATGATTGGAGCAGGATTATGCCAGTAACTCAGTGACTCCTCCACAGTGCACAGTGATAGCCCCCCCATTGTCCCTCGTGATGCAGGAGCCGAGCAGTCTTGGCCCTATGTGATCACCGCATGGTCAACACCCAAGAGCAATGATGGAATCATCAGAGGTAGTTGTGCACTCAGCAGTCTGAGGGACTCCGTGATCTTGGCTGGTGCTGGATCTCCTATCTCAGCTAACCCGAGAGTGATGGAGATCTGCGAGCGATGACTGCCAGCAGTGAGTGCAGAATGATGCCTGGCTGCAGCTGAGGTAGGAGAGGGAGGGGCAGAGCCGGGGGGGGGCAGTGGGATGATGCACAGTACTGCAGCCGGCTGCCTGCACCAACTCACAGGTAAAGGTACTTACTAGTAGTCTGTGTATTGTATCCCTATAGTCTTGGGGCATGGAGGTGCAAAGTGGGCTGCTCACCTGCCCTTACCAAATTCAATATAAATTATAAATCGGTTCCCAATCTCCCCCCCCCCCCATTCCCTAGACCAGCATTTTAGTTCAGAAAATTGAGTACACTACTGACTGTACTAACCCTGATGGCCTGAACAGTTGTGCAGCCCTGCCAAACTATTACCCACCTCCACGAGTCCATGTCCAAATTAATGTAGTTCAAATTTATTTGTAGTGCCAAAACAAGCAGAAGTTTAATCTGCAGCATGCTGCAACCTGAAGTCTGATTTTAATTTAATTTGCTGAGTAATGCACCTGCTTCTTTGTGCATGGTACTGCTTGTTGCTGCAGGTGCAGCAGCTGCAGATTGGTAGAAATTCTGCCGGGTACAGCAGTGTCCAGTCTCCCCGCAGGAGTCTCTGATAGCATCGCAGATTCAGAACTTTCTGCTGTTCCTGGTGGCATGGCTCAATGATTGAGTCAAGATAAGTTAAGTTTGTCCCCGGCTGCAGCACTCTGAGGCGGGACAGTTGTCTTTGCTGGCTCATGGCTTCAGGCCCCTATTTTTTGGGGGGCTAATGACGCCCCTGCTAAGAGGTGATGTTTGAGGTGGGATTTGAATATTTTTAGTGATGTAGACTGTGCGATGGGGGTGGGGGCAGTTAAAAGAGCCTTGTACCCCTGGCTGCAAGGGAGTGGAGTCTTTGTGTAGCGTGGCAGAAAGGAATTGGGTAGAAGATTTGAGAGGTGGATTTAGTGGTGTGAGTGAAGCTAGGCTTTTGGAATTCTGAGGTGATGGAATTAGGGAGCAGTCCCAGGTGTATTTTAAAGAAGAATGTCTGTGTAGCCCAGGCACCGTGTGCCAGTAGGCTACCACCCCTGCCTCTTGTTCCTCAAACGGGTTAAGGGGTATGGATCCTGCTATGGTGACGTTTGGGGGTCCTATCCTGAAGTTATAAATAGCGCAGTGCCTTCACCCAGAGTAGATTGTGTGTGGGTCAGGTGACCAGCTGGTGCAGCCCCCTGCGATGTTGCACCTACCCACCTCCCCACACACCAGAAATTGAACGATTCCCCAGTGACATTAACCATAAACAACATGCATTGACTCTCTACACAATACTCTTCACACAGTTTTTTTTCAAACAGTAACTCACAGCTTTATTGGGAGGTAGCAGGGTTAGGACAGGGGTACCTGGATAAGGGATAGCTGTGGATGAGAAAGGTTAGAGCAATGAGTAAAGCAACAACATCTAGGCCCATAGGCCAGACCACCCCTGTGACCCACATCTCACTGGTACCAGTGTAATATTTGAAAGGTCTAGTTGGTACCCAGTAGGTGCAGGTGTGAATGTTGGGGCCCTATGATGTTGAAAAGTTAGTTAAATTAAACTGAGCACTACCCTTGGGTTCCAGGACAAGCCCTGGGTACTCACGGTTTGATTCTCAACAGTCTCCAAGATGCAGAGCTTTCATTGGTCTGGGCATGAGGAGCTCCATACACAAAGGGCACAACACGGGTTGCAGACTGGAACTTGCTAATAGGCCTTGATCTTGATTGAAGGCCTAGCAGCTTGTTCCCTTGATTGAAGGTCTGGCTGCTTGTCACCTTCAGCCTCTTCTGGCCTGTCGTAGAGCACACACACGGGTCCCAACCAGCCATGAGAGGCCCAGAACCGGGAGTGGCTCCACAGCCCAGCTACTACCAGGGTCGCAGGTGCCCTAGCACCCCAACAAGTGCAGGTGACCTCCTGCAACCAGGAGGCACCACTTGATAAGGGTTAGCAAGTTCCTTCCCTGGTTCTGAAGAGGGTCTCTGAATCTGGTAGAGGTTACTCTTTCCCTGCACAGTACAACAGCTTCTGGGGCAGCCAGACAACTTTTATCTGTTGATCCGCAGTGACTTTAAGCAATAGCCTCACTCCATACTGGTTCATGCAGCAGTAACAGGGATTTCTTACCTTTTTGCTCACACAGTCTCTGAATGTTAGACCACCTTCCACAGCTGCTCTCAGCAACCTGTACAGTCCTCAGTCTCTACACAGCCTGGCTGGCCCCAGTAACAGGAATGCTCAAAATCTCCAACAGCTCAGAAAAAGTCCCAAAGCAGTGCAGGTTCTCTGCAGTAAAAAAAAAAATCTCTTCTAGAAGGCACCAGCTCAGTTCCTCTCAAGCAAGATGGCCTTCCCAGAATCGGGTCCCCAATTGAGTCCTGAGAAAGGCCTCAGAAGTTCAGCTTTTCTCTTGCAGATCCCTCCTGACTCAGTAGGAGCCTGGCAAAGACTGACCCTCCACTTCTAAATGTCTCTGGTATCTGTTTTCACCATCCTGACCTCTGATTGGCTGCCCCTGTTGTCCATCAGAGTTGATGGCTTTTTGAGCCCTCTGATTGGCTGTGTCCCTTGGTGCCTGAAAATGGTCTATACCTTTTCTCAGCAGTCTTTTGCCACAGTTTTGAGCACTCTGTTAGCTAATTAGCTGCTTGAGGGGGTCAAAGTTGTCAGTAACATGGCTGCTCCCATACAGTCTCATCAGCAGTCCTCATATGTTCCCACAATAAAGTTGTGGTGCAGCCCACAGAAACACTTTATTTACAGTAACCCTACAAACACGTAGCCCCTTTAGTGCCCTTTCAAGTGATCACATTACTCTATAGTTATTGGCTTTGGTTTCCCTGCCACTGCAATACAGTCCCCCTAGGTGGCAGGCAGCACCCTCATTAACATGCATGAGGGCTCATTAGCATTCTTGAGCCCTTGCTTAAGCCCTAATGTCAAACTTTATTTTTAAACCCAGCTGAGGCCCCTCTTTCACCTTGCATGGGCCATCTGTCCCCAACTAGCTGAACAGGGGCACCAGGACTGCTGCACATGCCCGGTTTTGACCGCAAATGGCGGTCGGAAAAATCAAAGCACTTTTTAGCACATACGTGATCAGTGGTGGCTCAGAAAAAGGCCAGCGACTCGTGATTGTGCTCTATGAGCCCAAACAGGGCTAGACAAACTACGGGCTGCTTGGAGGGTATCTGGGGAACAGAAAGACTCTGGCAGTGCAGGAAATTTGGGGGACAACACTGGGGATACCAGAGGAATGGAGGCAAAATGGGAGAAAATGGGGGCAATTAAGTTGTAGTGAAATCTGTCTTCTAGTGGGAGCCAATTCATTGACTTGTACAGGTCGCAGTGATGTGTCCATCTGGGAAGGTCTGTGATGAATCTGATGTTATGGTAGTGGCTCTTAATTTGTGGAGGGTCTCTTGGCATTAGTATGATGAGCAGACAGTGGATCCGTAGTCCTGCAGTGGCAGCAGGAAGCTATTGGTGACCATTACCCTGGTATTGGGAATGAGTAATTGGTTAACTTTTTAAATAACATCTTGAACCTTTGGTGTATTTTTTTAATTAGTTGGTTGATGTGGTATCCATATGTAAGGTAGCAGCCTAAGTGTATACCAAGGTATCTGAATTTATTGACTCTTCCAGTTATGTTGCTGTCATTCCGTTATCAGTGAGTACAAAGTTGCAGTTGCTTTTTTTTTCCCCTCCTGGTGTCTAAGAAAACCATGAACTTAGTTTTATTGGCATTAAGAGCAAGTCTTTAGGAAGAGAACCAGGAGTGGAGTTTACTGAAGTCGTGCTGGAGTTTGATGTGGAGAGTTTTGGGACACTTGTCTTTGGAGAACAGGGCAGCATCATCTGCGTAAAGGATTAATTCTATGTGTTTGCAGATTGTGGAGAGGGAATTTATGGCGAGGGGAAAAGAAAAGGGGGCTTAAGATAAAGCCTTGAGGGACTCCATATTTGATTAAACAGATAAGAGTTTTTTTCCATTAATGGTGGAGTGTGATCTATTACTAAGGCAGTGCTGAAACCAGGTAAGAACATCTTCAGAAAAGTGGAGGTAAGATGGGGTCATTTAAACTTTTTTTTTTTTTTTAATCCTCCTTCCCTCTCTCTCCAGTGTGATCACTTGATTCAAGCTTGTCCCACCTTGCCTGAACCCCCCAGCCTTACCTGCCAGTGGTGGTGTCCCTGCTTTGCTCCTCTGGTCCCCGACCCCCTGGATTTAAGCCCCCCAGGGCAGGACCGCCGACTCCTCCTGGTGACCTTTCTGCAAATTTAGACATGCAACCCAGGGAATGAAGGGTACACCAGAGGCAGGCTGGAATACCCAGTGTTGGATGTGGAGGTTGGCCATGGGTCCCACCTTCGCCTACTGGGGCCGGGGTGTTTCCACATTTTCTTGTGTTCCTGGGAGCATGGATGTGCAGTGGCATCCAGTGCAGCATGGGCGCACTCCCGCACCCACTTGCAGGATGTCTGCCATGGCTCCCATACCCCTGTCTACGTGCACTGTCTGCAGCACCCCACCCGGTCACCACCAGAAGTCACTAGAGGCAGTATGGAGCAACTAACCCTCCCCAGGAAAGGGAGAATTGCCTGGCGGCAGCTCAGTCCAAGTCCTCCCCACGGCCGACTTCTGGCGGCCTGGGTTAGCTCCCAAACCTGGGTCACCGACGTAGCACGAGGTGTGGCATCCAGCGCCTCAACCCTCAGCACCACCGGGCCACAGTGAGATAGGGTCTTGAGTAGTTTGTGGTCAGCAAAATCAAAAGCCTTGGTAAGGTTCATGAATATATTGGCAGTGTAGAGACCTTCATTGTTGGCCTTGTCATAAAATTGGTGAGCTTGACTAAGGTGGTCTCCGTCTTGTGGCCCGAATGAAACCGTGCTGAGATTCAGCATGTTATGGGTTTCGGGGAATTATCGGTTTGATCGTAGACAACCTTTTCTAAGGTTTTGGAGAGGAGAGCCAGTAATGAAATTGGTCTGAAACTGCCAACCTAATTTTTTGAACCAGATTTGTGGATGGGTTTAATGGTAGAAGTTTTCTATTTGTTGGGCAGAACCCCGATGCAGAGGGCGTGATTGAAAATATTGATTAGGAGCAGAGTTGTGTGTTCACAAACGGGTCTGAGAGTGCAAAAGTCAATGGCATCTGCACAGAGGCTGGGTTTTGGGTCATTCTTTTTAATGTAATTAATAACCTGAGAGGTAACAAAAGTGGAAACTTGGGCAGGTGGGGATTATTTGGGGGTCTGGAGGTCAGACTCCGATCAACTTGTTTGTATGATTTATCGTGGGTTTATATTTTTTCTAGGTCCACAAAATAGGAGTTGAACAGGTTAGCAACTTCCTTTGGGACCTGGATGAGTGGAACATCTTTAGTGAAAGATATTTGCTCATCTATAAATCCCTTTCCTAGAAGTTCATTTATAGTTTTCCATGTGAGTTCATGGTTAACAAAGTAGCTTGTTTGTTTGTCCTGGAGAAATTTTATTTTTGCTGAGCGTGCAGCTGATTTACAGTTTATTATGGAGTTTATTGTATTGCTGCAGTAGGCTGAGGAGTTTTAATTTCCTGTAGGTGGATCATGCCCTGTCCCTCCTTTGCATAAGGTTTAGCACATCGGGGTGATCCACTCAGATCTTTTGCTCCTCACTCAGTTTTTTTAGGAAGAGCAATGGTGTTGCAGATGAAAAGAAAGGTGAAACTAAAGGGCTCTAGGGTTTCGTCAATGTTAACAATGTTATGGATAAAGGACCAGTCGGTTGTGTTGATGGCATTGATGAATTCATCCATGTTAATTTCTTCAGTGTCTGGAGAGGATATACTTGGGTTCAGTCTTGTGGGCTTTTGCTAACCTGTTGCAGAAGACTGCACTGTGGTTCTTGAGCACTACAAAATGGGTGGAGTAGAATCCCTGGCCTTACTACTTGGGAGGCAATAGCACAATCACCCCAATCTGAGCGAGGTAGTCCAGGGTGTCTGACACTGCTTGTCTCTTCATGGGGTCCTCTGGAACTGGGTACAGCAGAAAACGCCCCTTTTGAAGGGATTTTGGAAAATTCTGTTGCATAACCTAAAGCCAGAATTTTCAAAACCCAAGCATCTGATGTCATCTGGGCCCATCTTATGTAAACAAATGATGCAGTCTTCCACCAAGGGAATGGAGGCGGAGACGGGCCCACATGCCCTCATTGTGAGGTGTCTACTTTTTGCCCTGGGCCTTTGGTACATCTTCGAGCAAGCTGTCCTCTGCTACAACTGCTCTTGAAACCAGAATAGGCTCCTTTAGTCTTCCAGTTCCCAAAGTTCTGAAAGGGACAAAAAATCCTCTCGTAACTGCCTCTGTGGGCTGCCTCTTTGACCTTTTGGAGTTGATGCGGCCTTTCTGCTTTTACACTGGAAGGTGGTCCTTTTTTTTTTTTTTTTTTTTTTTTTTTTTTTAATCCTGGATATCCTTCAAAATATCAGCCAGGCCAGAACCAAACAACAAGCCTCCCTTGAAAGCTAGATTGAACAGGTTGGTCTTGGAAGCCTGATCAGCTACACAGTGCTGAAGCCACACACCTCACATAGCTGATGCAATGTTGATAGGTGGAGTGAGCTGAGAGGTGTATGTTTTCCACCTTCGCATCCCTAAGAAGGTGAAGGCCATGGATACCAGCAGCAAAATGCTCACATCCTCTGAATCGGAGGGAACAAAGCTGTCCAGGGTCATAACCCACAAGTTTAAAACTCTGTCAATAATAAAGGAGGCACAGGAGGTGCGGAGATGTGTGCTGTTGGAAGTAAAGGCTTTTCTGCACGCAGCATCCACTTGCTTGTTGTGTGAATCTGTTAAGGCCAAGGACCCTTCAAAAGGAATAGTGGTGTGCCTGATGGAATTATGAACTGCCTTACCCACCAGAGGAAGGGTTTCCACTTTCTCAAATTTTCTTAGAAAAAGGGAACACTGTACCTTAGGTTTCAGCATGCATTTCCTGTAGTCCACTCCTGCCCATTCCTAGTCAGTAATTTGGTCACAGTGAATTCGGAAAACATTTTGGAATGGAGGATGTGGAGAGGCTGGGATTGACATCCACTACCTGCCCGGATTTTATCTCCTTGAGCTGTAATGACCTACATGCCTCAGTTATCTGATAGGACAAGGATGTGGTATCAAACAGGGGAGGGATAGGAATTCTACTCTTCGGCTCCATCCACTCCCATTCCTCCTCCTCCAAGGGTTTGTCCTCAAGTAGCTTCCTATGGTCAGGACTTTCGAGATCCCAGATATCCTCATCCTGACCTTCTATATATGGTCATGGTCTGGATCTGACTGCAGATCTGTAGTAGCAGCCTTGTCCTGCTGCTGTGTACCTGGACGTGCCTGGTGGGCTGCCCCTGACTTGAAGGGCCCAGTTTGGGGCAGTGTGTTTGATGTGATGTCCTGCGGAACATTTATTTATTTATTTTTTCTCAGTTGTTTAACCAGGAATTTAACCAGGCCCAAAAGCTCTAAGATAAGAGCAATAAGAAAGATTTACTCAATTCTGCTTTGCCACTGCCAGCTGGTACACCAGGTGCACCCCCTCCTAGCTCAGAGGTGTGACTGGGGGGTGGGACTGTAAAAGACATTTTAGCTTGAATAACACAATGGTGCAATAGGAACCCATTGGAGAGGGTCACATTGCCCTCTTGCAGGCCTTAAAACTTTTAAAGGTTAGAGGTCTCTGATAAGCCATGGTGCCAAAGTAAAATAGCCCTCTAGGTGCCTAGGCTACATAAGAGAAAGTTTCTCCCCACCTCCTTTTTTTGGTAAATAAAGCTAGAGGATGACTGCCAAGATCCCCACCTCTGACTGTGGGGAAATATAACAATTCAAGAGTGTATGCCCTTCAGCTGAGTCAGCTACCAGGAGTGGAAGAAAAAGCAGTAGGCAACAAGGAGTAGCTTAGGAAGGAGAGCCGCCGTGTCTTGTACTGAGAAAGTGCAAACATGAGCACGACGTCACAGCGCTGTGGATGATGCCAGCACACTAGAGGAAGGGCATGCAAATGGTGCATTGAGGCAGAAGCCTCCAAAGAAAACAAAGATGCGTGTCCAGTGGCTTGATCAGGATGGTAAAATGTCGAGAAACTGCTCAGCTCAATGTGTACTACCCCAAAGGCTGCCAGCAAGCACACCAGGAAAACGTCAGGGAGGGAAAGGGTTAATCCCCCCACCTGCCCCATACACAGCCAGCCGGCTGGCTGACCACTTCCTGTCCCTGTCTCCCATTCTCCTCCCCCCCTCCCCTCCTGCAGCCTTCCCATGCTGGATCCTTTGTCTTGTCCAGGCAAGGTCTCCCGCCAACACCCAAAGGGGGCCTTAAATTGGCCTGAGGGGCTGTTCCAAGCCCCAGGGACCCAATCGCCTGGCCATAAGCCAGGTCTGCCCCTTGGCAAGAAAGGGTCTTCCTTGCTAGCCAGAGGGCAGTTCTCGACTGGGTGGCTGACAGAATGAAGAGCACATGAGTACGGATGCCTGGAGGCTTACCTGAAGCTCGGGTCTGTAGCTCCTTGATGGCTGCTTCTCAGTATCCAGTGGTCCTTGGGTCTTGAGCAGCAGCAATAGCAGCAGTCATTCCCTCCCTCCTGGAGGGGTCCAGCAGCCCTTCTGATTGCCAGCAACAGCCAGGTCCATAGGGTAAGCTCCCTTTAGTTGTCTGCTCCCTGGGTTTGCAGTGTTTGGGGTTTCCTGGGGTGTCCTGTTGCTGGGTACCTAGTACTGCACCCTGTTTGGGGCTGCTGTTAGCCTCCCCTGTCCTTTCATCCACTACCTCTGGTGCCAGTTGCTGGTTGGCAGGCTGTTGTCTGGCCCAGTTTGGTTTTTTGCCTTTTCCTATCCCCTTGGCTGGGGCTCCAGTTTGTTTCCCTTCCCCCTTACTGCCGACTCCTGTGCCAGACGTGCGTTGGGGTAGTGCCCCAGCCCAGTGCTGTGCCTGCAAGTTTTTATCCCTTTATTTCTTTCTTTGTGGTGTTTTAGCTCTTTCCCTCCCTCCCCTGCCCTGTTGTGGGCTTCCATTTGGTGGTTTTGCACTCTTGGTTGCCCATTAGCCATCCCAGAGACTGCTCCCAAACCCCAACAGAGGCAGAGTCCTTTTTAGCATCCTTCTCTGGTGGCTTTTTTTTTTTGTATTTGTTTTCCCCATTTTGTGCCTCCTGGTCCCTATTGCAAGTGCTCACAGCGCTACAGCAGTCAGACTCCCTGACGTTTTGTAGTCTGCACCACGTTGAAGGAGGGAACCGTTTTGGAGGAATGGACCACGTGGTGCAGCAGCAAAAAGCGTCCAGGCAGGAAGCAGTGCTTGGACCACTTTAGTTCCACCTGTGGCTATACAGGGGCAAACAAACACCGAATTGGTGGCGTGGTTCACTTTGGTTTCACCACTAAGGCCACCAATGATTTCCCTTGCCTCTGAGGACTCTGGGCAAGTGGTGAGTGGCTGTAAGCCCAAAAATGTATTTTACTTGGTGTGGGAGGGGCCTAAAAGGGAAAACAAGGGGTACAAGGGAACAAAAGTGGGCAGAGCACCTACTAATAGAAACGAGGGACACTGCAGAGCATGAGCCCCAGGCTAGCCAGTTTTGGCACCACATTAGTGCCCCAGCAATGTGGGAATGAGAAGAGGGAATTAAAGTGGGCAAGAGGGGAGGTGGAGTGGAGTCTTGGCCCACACTAGGCAGCAGGGCTGCCATCTAAATTAATATTCAGAAGGTGCGGAGCTAAGCCCAGGCCCTGCATGGGCAGGCTACAGCCCAAAAATGAATAGTTATAAGGGGCAGCACTAAGGCGTGGCCAACTACATAGCCCAGCCGCCACCCCCTTATGCCTATGCAAAGGGTATGAGCCAGGCCTAAGCAGTCCCCTTCAGGCCTGCAAAACAAAAGGGATTCCTCTGGGATTTAAAGGGCTAGCACCCCATTTCAGAGACACACCCCCAGAGGTGGTAGCCTCTTCACTGGGAGCCCCAACCTGCCATCCCATTCTTCCTGCTGGACTGCTTGCTGATGGCTGGTGTGACTTGCGAACTGAAGGCAAGGCCAGACCTACGCTGCACTGCACTGTCTGTCATCTGGACCGTGGCCGTAGGTGGACCCAATGCTTTGTCCATAAGAGAGTTTTTATTATTGTATAATTGCTAATTTTAGTGCCTCACTCGGGTTGCACCCTGGGACACTACCCTGAATGGCTGGACTGTTTGCCTCTGGACCTGAACTAAAGCACCACAGGGTTTGAACTGCCTGCCCTGCACCAACCAAAGGCTGTCATTTGCCTTGGGGCTGGACTTGCTGCCCTGCACCTTGACCACTGTGGTTCCTAGACTTTTCGGCATCTGAGGCCTGAACTGCATGCCCCACCACCAACTGTGGTCACCTGCATCAGTCCCCTTCCTACTTGACTGAACTGTTGCCTTGGGGAAACAGACTGACTGCCCAGCTACGGTAGTCCCACCTCCTAAACTAATTGCCCTTTGAGAGACTGCAATTGCCTGCACCCTTGAGTTCAGGGGCTACCTTTCTTTCACACAACCAAGCCTCCAGTGCCTTCTGCCCAGCCTGCCAGCTACCTCTAAAGATGTTAGACTGCAGTACCCAGAGTAATGATAGATAGTTCCCCAGTACAGTCAGCCTAGAAGCCACCCAGGCTCAAGGTAGTAAGATCCCCTCCACAGTACAGTGGTTGGAAAGTTGCCCCATTGTTTTGCTTTTTCTAGGTGGCCATAGCTCTCCTTCAGATGGGTGGCAACCCATCAGTGGCCTTCTCAAGAACCCTTCATCACAGAAGAAAGACAATGCCTTGACCAGCTTCGATCCCTTCATTGCCTGCCTCTTCAGCTTCCGGACCAGCCTTCATCCTACATCTTCTTCTTCATCTCCTTAATCACCTACATCTTGCTGCTTCCAATTTCATGCCGGCCAATGAGATTGATCGATAAGGTATTGTACCAGCCATTCACCAAACTATCTAGCCAACACCTGCCCCTCCCCAAATACGAGACTGTTCTCCCTACTGTACCGACGTATCATAAACTAGCGTATTGTTGATTTCCTGGCCAAGGTGTTAAGGCATTGATTGAACTACTACTGGTAACATCTGCAGATGTAAGGCACTAGGTGACCCTTAGAGTGCTATTTTATATATCCACTGTATTGTATACTTATATAATTGCCTTCTATAGACAAAATTGTAGTGCATGACAATCACTGTAAGTGCCGTGCATTGCATATTGCAACCAAATAACCCATTATTTTCCAACATCACCAGTGGCTGTCACAATAAAAAGCTATCTGTCTGCACTTGGGGCCGTTGTGCCTACCTCTCCTTGAAAAGAGACAAACCACTCTCCTAGGTCCAGTCACCACAATTGGACCTGAGAAAAACCACCAGAGCGAGTGAAGTGCAGAAAAAAGTGTACTAGAAAGCTGCTGAAAGACTCTGCTTCCTGTCGAACAGTTTTCTCCCCAGCAGCACCCTTTCACGTGTGGAGTGTTTTTTTTATAGGCTGCTGAGAAAATTAAAGGGGGGAAATGCCCCTCAGTAAAACAGAGATCGCGATTTAAAGGGAAACATGTCCCCACAAAACAAGTACCTGCCAACTAGAAAAGGACAAGGGACCCGAAAAACTGGGGAGGGTAGCCGATGATTAAAGACAGAGGAGACCTCCCCCCCACCACACAAATGCCCTAAACACCTCAAACAAGAAAATGGGTACTTGCCTTTGGCACCTCCTGTTTTTATTATTTTGGTTTTTAAAAGGAAATCTGAGACCTGTTTGGGGAAAACCTCTTGAACTAAGTGGCAGACGTGGACCTCAGTCCAAGCACAGGCAGTGGAAATAGGGAGAGCAGGTTAGTCTGTTTTGAAAGCTGCAGCTTAACAGGCACCATTTTAATTTAGGGGTGCTCCCCATCACCAGGTAGCCCTAACCTGCTTTGTAGAATTGCAGCCCCAAGGCCTAGAAGCTGAGTTTTTCTACATAGCAGCTTGAGAGATGTGCCCCCTTCGATGGCACAGAGGAGACTGGAGAGTTGCTGTTGTCTGGAATCCTCGTGTGCCCAACATTCTGTTCTGTTGACAGCCTTGGGCTGTGCCGTTTCCCCTAGTAGGGGTGCACAATACCCATCTGTAGTGATTATCCATTGACAATGTGGAACACTACAGAAAGGTATAATAGGAATAAATGAGCTGAGGAGTCCTCAGCTGGGATTAATTAACAAGGTATAGTAAGAAGGCTGAAAGGAGATAGTGGCGTCTTGAGAAAAAAAAAATAGATTGGTACATATAGCTGGAATGCCCACATGCATATGCCAGTTATTGGTGGCCCTCATTAGCATAACCTGTGCACAGAAAGCCATCGGGATGTATGCGAGATGGCTGTGGGCGGCTCTGCCAACATGATGGTCAGCATTGATATTCAATTTTGAAAAAATGGATATTAACCCTTAGGCTGCCAGAAGATTTAGAATGCATAGGTTTTTAGGACAGAATATTATATTGGTGGCAGCCTAAGGGTTAAAGGTTTTGGAAACATTTATTATTGTTAGAAGCCCTAATTGGGCATTTCTGCAGTAGCTGCTGCACTTTCTGTATTAACCATTGTTTTCCTTTAACTGAAACTGGCAGTTGCAATTCCCTAGTGGTCAGAAGACTCTCAAAAGACCCATAAAAAGAAAATGGCACCATTGTTCCCCATTATTTTAAGCATTATCGTTTTTCTTTTTTGAAGTATTAATTGTGCTCCTCTTGTAATTTAATAAATTTTTCAGAAAATAAGCCAATTTTAGATCTACATGAGTGGTGTTAAAAAGTGCATAAATGATCTCTCAGTGGGTTATATACATATTTTTCAAGATATTTCCGAGTCATTTGTTTTTGGACTTGCCATGAAAAGGACATGTTAGTAGTATGTGCGTGATACCATCTTTAAGACCAAATCTACATGTACATTGATCTATTCTTGTATCGATTCTTTTTTTTTTTTTTTATTTTATTTATTTATTCAGAATTACACCTTTTAAGCACAAGTGCTCATTTACAAATGTTCCACATCATGGTTAGGGTACAATGATATTAACAAATAATAATGAGATTGTATGTCAAGCAAGACAAATATCCAAGGCTGCATACATAGTGGCATTGTCAAGAACCAATAAAGCTTGCAGTATACAATACAGATTGCATGTGAATCAAACTGTTATCAATGGCTGCACACACAGTGGCATTAAGAACCAGGATAAAGCATAACCATAAACAATCAACTGAGCATAGGAAAGAGCAGTTACACTGAGGTATTGTAAATAAAGAGCAGGCAAAATATACAGCTTATTGTTACAGGAGAGTGGTTGAGGAAATAACATGTTGTACCTGGGGAGAGAACCTTTTTCAGCTCACTCTTGAACTAGGATATTTTAGAAAGGCCTATGAGGGAATCTGGCAGCTCATTTAGACACTGGGGAGCTCTTGGGGAAAAGGAGTGCAAGGCTAGACTTGTTCCATGGAAGGGTACAGATAGTACGTTTCTGGTCTTATTCCTGGTTGAGTATTGGTTGTGAATGGGATGCAGCAGGTTTTGAACAGCAAGTGGGGTAAGACCCAGGAGAGCTTGTTTTCCAAAGCAGGCAAGTCTGATATTTTATTTTTTCCTGAAGGGGGAGCCAATTAGTTTATGAACATAGTGAGCAAGTAAGGGTGAGTCTGTTTGCCCCAAGTACGAAGTGGCAAGCCTTATTTAGTACCAGCCTGACCCTGTTGAGAACAGAGTCCATGGCAGATCCATACACTTTGAGACCATTGTCAAGTATAAGGGGGATAGTGCTGGCTATGGCAATGCATTTGGCCTCCAGGGTTAGGATGTGCCATTGCCTATACAGGGCTCCTAGTTTATTTTTTTTTTTTTTGTTGTTGTTGTTGACAGAATAATCATGTCAACATGCGGTGAAAAGGAGAGTGCCTCATCAATGGTTACTCCTAAGTATTTAAAGGAGTCGACCTGTTCCAAGGTGGCCCCATTCTTGTTTGTAATGGGAAGGGGGTGGACCTTTTTTCCTAATTTGTGGGCCAGCAAATAACATAATTTTGGTTTTTGTTGTAGTTCAGTACTAATTTATTTAGTCTGAACCATTTCTCCATGTTGTGCAGTGCAGCTTTAAGAAATGTACTTCCTGTGAGCCTTTCTGTGTGTGTTGAGATAAGTTTTCCCCTTGTGTCTGTGTTGTATGGAAGTAAACAGAGAAGGCCTACATTTCTGTGGTGCATGCTTTCCTTATTATCAAGACCCTGATGCGTTTAAAGGGGAAGTCTCCCATAGTTTCACACCAATATTTTCCCAACTCCTTATGTGTAACTGTTATGTACCTCCTCCAGTTGCCAGCAGTCCTATTGCTGTCCAAATCTAGATTATAAATAAAAATATACAACCCCTAAAAGTTATCAATGTGTTTGTCCTCTATTTTACCATCAATGTTGCTGGAGGACGATGTCATCAGAGCAACAGATAATGGTACTGCTCTAAAAGCAGTTACACCAGTAAACCAAACCCACAATGTTTGGTTCCCCACTTGAGTAATGGAGGAACCCTCTAAGTGTTGTGCACATCCTGAGGTGCAGGTCTAATAGGGACTAGGACCATGTGAGTGTGATGCAGCACTGATTTGAGGTATATACCATATTCATAAAAAGGAAGTGCCTGTATGTGTTGTGTTACTGTTTCTGTTAGCAAAAACAGTTTACTCAGGGTACAACAAGAGCTTTAAGTGGTATTATACAGCTGTTGCATTGTGTGTGTGTGTGTGTGTGTTAGCATTCTCTGTTTTGACACCAGCAGTGAGAAACAACCTTGTAAATAGACCCCTTTCCCTTTGTAACTAGGCAGTTAGTGATTGGATGGCTGCTGTAAGGTAATAAGGCAATAAAGAATTCAGCTATAACAAGTAATAGGCTACCAGGAAAGCATCAGCTACAGCATATGGAAGAAGGATAATCTAGTGGTTAAAGCACAAGCACTGGGGGACTCTGGTTCAAATCCTACTAGAGTCCCTTACTCTGTAACCCTTAAGAAGTTCCCCTAACCTCCTCGGAAACTGTGATGGCCCCTCAGGTCCATGACTTTAAAAGTGCCCCAAGTCCCATTATAAATCATTAGCAGTGATATGAGAGCTGCAGCACTTCACTTTCAAGGTACTAGAGGTAAGCTGTCCCCCTCCCCCGCTTTGTAATGCCAGCATTTGAAGTAGGATGACCCTCACAAATCAGATGCTACACCTCAGCTGTTGTAGGTAAAGAAACTAATCAGTCTCGGTGTTTGTAGTGCTCTGTATTTGTATTTGCTTAGCTCACTCCTCCCATGTCATATGCATTGTGTCCTGGTATTTCCTGTCAGAAACTCAGATTTAAGGAGCATCTGAATGTAAAACAATACGCTTTATAACTTAAATGATCTAGCTCTCCACTTTCAGGCCGCTGAAAGGGGATGTGTATAAGTCAGTCTTGTGTGATCCTTTGGCAGACTGCCCAGGCTCACCTTGTAATGAATCCTCTCAAGGGTGTTCATCTGGTTCAATACTGATTGACTGCTTGATTGGCTGATTGACTGATTCAGTCTGCTACTTTCCTCAACATGTTACAACTGTCTCACAGAGACAAATGAGCAGTACAAAGAAACAGCTTTTGTTTCCTGTGAATGAAATACTGTTAGATGTATTATTTGCTCGACACATACAGTATTAAGGCTACAAGTACTACTCCCTTTGTGAGTTGCATGACAGAACTGCCTTAAGCCATTGTAAACTTCTTCAACTAAAATCAGGCTAGACAGCATTGATACCCTTATGTTTTGTTCTGTACTGTTGCTGCAGTGAGATCATGGAATGGGAGGGGCTGTATTACAAGTGACTCATTTGCATGTAAATGGAGGCTTGCTTGACATTTTACTACCTTGTGTCAGAGTCTCAAACTCTAGATATGTGTTGCAACAGAAGAAATGGCTGATCTCTTATTGGCATATGTACAGTACTTGATGTAATGTATAATACATACATCAGACATATCCAAATCGCGTGTGTGTGTGTGTATGTATATGTATATGTGTGTCTATATATATATATATATATATATATGTGTGTGTGTGTGTGCATATGTGTGTGTGTGTGTGTGTATGTGTATATCTAACACACACACACAGACAGAGGAGTCTTCTCCTTTTAAGGTACTTATTTTCGGCCACCAAATACAACAAACTGACAACAAGGCTGGTGAAAATTTTCATAGCTCCAGCTTATGGAATTACACCATTTTGTGACTTTCTGCATTGGAGGCAAGTAAGAGTTTGGAACGGGTACATGACAATTCGCTTCTGCGATTTCATACTGCGACTATTTGCTCCCAACTATACAGTCCTGCGGCAATTCAGTCCTACGACAACTCATGCTGTGGCAATTTGCTCTCTAATCTAGTTACCGCCCCCTTACTTACATAGTAATTGCAGCTAGCATCCTGGGTAACTATAGGTTTAAAAGTCAATACAGCTTGTCCCTGAATCCACTAGATCTCTATCTCCATTTCCACAATGACAGGCCGCGTCATAGTATCCGAGAGAGAGGAAAAAAAAAAACTTGTAGATGATTTAAATTATATATATATATATATAAATATCTATCTCTCTTCCACAAACCCGGACAGATGAATAAGGCAATTTGGCAGTGCAAGCTCGCTGTACGCAAAGTCAAGCTTTGCAATGGAAGAATACATACTAAAAGCTACGAGGACCCAACCATTATACATAGATTTTCTATGCATTCACATGCACCTGATGCCTGTGCGGTGGAAAGAATAGAAGCAATAAATGCTGCAAAAGAAAGCGCTGCTGCAACACAAGATACCACTGCACAGGTGCATCTTCATTCAAAAGCTAAAATTTCACTTGCATCCCAGGGGAAAATATGGGATTAAAAACCTAAAACTGACTGTACAGCGGGTGAGAGTTGATGGTGCACCTCCCAACCCAAAGGACTTACTCGAATTACAAATCCCTGAATCGTACTGCTTCTATAAAACATCTGAATGTGGTGACACAGTCCCTTTTTTATTGTATGACAGTGGCCCTGGGCACAATAGAATCTTAGTGTTTGGAACACATAACAATTTAACTTTCCTTGAGCGATGCACACATTGGTATGCAGATGGCACATTCAGCATTTTCCCACCACTGTTCACACAGTTATATGATATAATGGGGGAATGCTTTGGAAATGTGCAGCCAGCTATTTATACGTTACTGCCAGGTAAATCAAGAGAATGTTACGAACGTCTGCTGTCTGGATTGAAGGAAATGTGCCCTAACTTGAACCCTGTTCTGGTCATGACTGACTTTGAGAATGTTACAAAAATGCATTCAGGACTGTATTTCCTCAGTCAGTTCAAGTTGATCGTTTCTTCCATTTCACTCAGTGCATCTACCGGAACATTCAAAGTGAAGGGCTAGCAGTAAAATATGCCCAGGACCCTGAATTTGCCTTAAAATGTAAATATCTGCCAGCATTGGCTTTCTACTCCCCGGACCAAGTCACTGCTAGATTTGAGGAAATATCTGATGAAGCAGCACACATTTTCCCAGAAGAATTACAGCCTATCATGGACTATTTTGAGGACACTTGGGTGGGCAGGAGAAACAGAAGAGGATGAAGACTGCCACATTATGCAATAACACTGTTGAATCATTCAGCCAGTGTGTAGAATGGACAAGCAAAAACAAATAATGTCGTGGAGGCCTTTCACCGTGGGATGCAGAGTGTGCTTTGTTTGTCGCACCCCACGGTGTGGAAATTTATAGATGGGCTCAGGGGTGTACAACGAAAAAGAGATTCTGAAGTGGAGCAGATAATAGCGGGTAACCCACCGAATGCATCAAGAAGAGTATACTGGGATAATGTTGCACGCCTCGCCTGCATTTTAGAAAAGTGTGCAGACCGCACGACTGAGGAGTTTCTCCGCAGAGTTGCTCACAGCTTTGAATACTGATAAGGGAATAACTTAAAATCATTGTAAGAATTTAAAATAAAATATTGATTTTTAACTTACGCGACCACTCTTTCACCTGACTGAACTAAACTGGGCTACACACACACACTCTGACACTAGTAACCATGGCTACAGACACAACGTCATACGCTTATAACCATGGCTGCAGACACAACATCATACGCTGGTAACATGGTGCCTGTGAAACATAGCATTAACCTGGTAAGTGCAGTTTATTAAATTGTTATTAAAATGCTGCAGCTGGAGTGAATTGTCGTAGGGTGGCTAGTGTCATAGGGATGAATTGCCGCAAGAGTGTATGGTCGGGAGCGAAATGATGCGGTATGAAATGGTGGGAGCGAATTGTCGTGCTCCCGTTTGGAACTATACAGCGTTATGGAAACTTCAGCCAGCTTTGAGATTTTTATAGGAACAGACTGGGATACATGGTCCAGACTGTTTGATCAGTGGTTATTATTTAATCCTGCCATACAATCTGCAAATGTTGAACAGGATATGGTAATTCGAGCTGCCTTTTTTACTTTCTTGGGGAGTGAAACCTTCAAACTTTTATGCAGTCTATTTGCACTGGACCGGCCGGATGATTTGTCATCAAGAACTAAAAGCTAAACTGAATGCACAATACAGTTTAACAATGTTACCAAGGGCTGAACATTATAAATTCTACAGTTGCTGTCAGAAACCAGGTCAGTCATTACAGTCTTATTTCTCTGAGATCAAATGCTTAGCTTCCACATGTGAGTGGAGCAGGGAGCATCTTGAATCTAATTTAGTTGATAAGTTTGTTATGGGGTTGAATAATGAACATCGTACTCAACAATTACTTTCTGTAAGTGTCAAGAAGTCTGCTGATTAACTTTTACAGTTGGCACAAATGTGTGGGGCTGCAGAAAATGAAGCACATGCTAAGATGAATGCTAAAAATGAGGTGCAAGTAACTGCAGTAAACCCCACATTGAAACAGCTCAAACCTAAGTCTAAACCACTGTTTACAAAGAAATTCAACCACTCCACCCAAACTGCATGGCCAATACAAATGTGCATCATGTGGGTCTTCTCAGCATCCACTGCACTGTCTGTGCTCTCTGAACTGACCACTGCAATCCTCCTGCTTCTGCAAACCTTAGCAATATGCCCCTGATGTTTACATGCATGACACTGAACTTCTGTGAATCTGCACTGGTCCAGTGCAGATTCTGCAGAAGTTCAGTGTCATGCATGTAAACATCAGGGATATTGCTAAGGTTTGCAGAAGCAGGAGGATTGCAGTGGTCAGTTCAGAGAGCACAGACAGTGCAGTGGATCCTATTGCACCACAAATGCAAACTAAAGATGTTCCTCCTTTATATGTGTTACTTCAACTGCCACAACTGAGGTGTCAGTTGCGTTTAATGGAAGACTCTGCTTCCCCAGTTACTTTTATTAACCATCAAACATGGTCTGATCTGGATACGCCACCATTGTCTCCTTGTAATAAGGTGCTACATGCATTTGAAGGGCAACCAATTCAGCCACTGGGCTAGTTGAGCACTTTGGAATGCAGAACTGATTCTCTTGTTACACCTTTACCTTTTCTGGTTTCAAAAAAACGGTGTCAACATTTTGGGCAGAGACGCTCTGGTTCTTCTAAACATTCATACTGATCCAGCAGATTTTAGCCTACTTGTTGCCATCCAGGTACCACAAAGCAATAACCTGCCCAAGCTTGGGGAGATTTTAGACCTGTATCCAGAGTTGTGGAAAGGCCTGGCATATTGCACAACAGCTAAAGCCAAGCTAGTCACAAAGCCTAATGCAGTCCCTAAGTTTTGTAAACCGGTGGTTGGGGCAGAATTGGACAGACTGGAAAAAGCAGGTGTGCTGGAAAAGGTTTCAAGTTCAGATTGGGCTACTCCAATTATGGTGGTATCTAAACCAGGTGGTAAGGTTTGAATATGTGGAGATTTTAAGGTAACACTTAATCCAGTACTTAGCACAGCTGTATTTCCTTTATCCTTACCTGAGGAACTTTTTCATAGACTGAATGGTGGTGTGGGGTTCTCTCAACTGGACCTCGCTGATGCATACCTTCATGTGGAGTTGGATACAGACTCTCAGAAATTGGTAGTGATTAATACACACCAAGGACTGTACAAGTACAAACTGTTATGCTTTGGTCTTGGCTCCACACCAGCTATTTTTCAAAAAGTGATTGAGCAAATGGTGGGCAATATACCAGGTGTTGCTTGTTATTTGGATGACATCATTGTCACAAGCAAGACAGAAGCAGAACATTTACTTAACTTACAAAAGACTTTAGAGAGATTGCAACAGAGTGGATTCAGACTCTGGAGGGAAAAATGCTAGTTTTGTCAACCAAGTGTCATGTGCTTTGGTCACACTGATGACAAAGATGGAATTTGTCTGAATGATGAAAAGGTGGAAGCCATTGTGCACATACCTGAACCACAGAATGTTAGAGTTGTGCTCATTCTTGGGTATGGTGCACTACTATGACTGTTTCATACCTGGCTTAGCCAGTAAATGTGGTATCCTAAATGAACTGTTACATAAAGGTACTCCATGGAAGTGGACCAAAGGCCACAGTAAGGCAGTTCAAGCCATCAAGCTCCCTCTAATCGATGTGAATAATTTAACTCATTATGACCCTAACTTACGGTACCTATCACACTGGCCTGTGATGCTAGTCCTGTGGGTATAGGAGCTGTCCTTTTCCATACAGATCCAGAAGTGGTGGAGAAGCCGATAACCCATGCTTCATGCAAACTCACTGCAGCTGAAAGGAATTATGCCCAGATTCAGAGAGAGGCATTAGCGATTTGTGTTTGGAGTCCATAAATGTTGCCAATACTTGCTAGGTCGCAAGTTTCACCTGAAGATGGATCACAAGCCACTAGTGACAATTTTCAGTTTAGAAAAAGGAATTCCAGAAACAGCCGCTGGCTGACTTCAATGATGGGCATTAATTTTGTTTGCCTATAATTTCGAGGTTACATACCAACCAACGGACCAGCATGGAAATGCAGATGCCTTGTTGAAGTTACCAATATCCAGAGAAATGGAGCTCAATGTGGTACTTAGAGGAGCCATTAGTATGCCAGGTGGGGCCAGATAGTTTTCCAGTGCAATTCAAAGATATGGAGGACTCTACTGTTGTGTGTGCAATGGCACTACAGCAGTTAGATCAGCTTCCAGTACTAGCCAAGGACTTTGCAAAAGCGACTAGTCAAGATGTAATTTTGAAACAAGTGTATCAGTATACACTTGAGGATTGGCCACAAGACACTACTTGTTCGACTGCACTACAACCCTACTATACAAAGAGACAGCAGTTATCCATTGCTGAGGGGTGTCTTCTATGGGGATTGCGTATCATAGTACCCCAATGTTATCACTGAAATGTGTTGACTCTTTTGCATGGGGGCCAGCCAGGCATTGCTAAAATGAAATACCTGGCCAGACTTCACGTATGGTGGCCTTCCATTGACAGAGACATATACCAGGTTGTGCAAAGATGTGAAGGTTGTGCTGTATTGATGAGAACTCCGGTAAGTGCTCCGGTTCACCATTGGGAACGACCTGGCAAAGTTGCATATTGATTTCACAGGAACTTATTTAAAGTCCATGTGGTTACTCTTAACTGATGCTTATAGTAAATGGCCAGAAATTCATCAAATGTCTTCGACAACTACTGAGAGTACCATCAAAGTGTTGAAATCTATCATTGCTACCCATGGCTTTCTACAAGTGATTGTCTCAGATAATGGACCATAGTTCATGTCTGTTGAATTCCAAGCATTGTGCTAGCAACGTGGTATCCACCATATTTTCTCATCTCCCTACCATCCATGTTCATATAGCGAAGCGGAACGCCTGGTTCAGACTTTTAAAAAGAGTATGGACAAAGCTAATCCTACCACACAGGCAATGCAAATAGCCTTTTTATGTTGATTGCGCGCATGCGCAAGAAACATGTTGCAGTAGCTTTCTCCACAAGCAGGTTGTGGAGGTGTGGCTCTGTTGTGGCCAATGTCCTCAGCCTGTGAAGGCTTGTCCCACTTCCCCCAATGCCGTAGCATGCTGCTGCTGACACTAGTTCAGCCAGCGTGCCACCAACTTGTAAAAATTTAGCCGCTGCAATCAGGGGCTGCCTGGTCATTGCAGCGTCGCCCATCCGTCGCAATGAGGGAGTGACCCGTCATTGCAGGGTGGTATGTAGAAACACTGATATTGTTTGTAAACATGGCGGCAGTTTGCCTCCATGTTCACAAACAATATAACTCCCCCCACCATGTTTATTTGCCGACAGGGGCCCCAATCTCTGTTGGCTTCAGTGCCTCACTGTTTATTTTGCCGACGGGGGAGCCCACTCGCTGTCGGCATGATGTACCCCTCCCCACTCTTCTTGTGTGCCGATGGAGGTGCCCAATCCCCCGTCGGCTACAGCAGCCCCCCCAAAAGAAACACTCTGGTGGTGGCACGTTGGGAGCCCACCCCAGCGTGCCACATGCCCCTGTAAAATAAACGGTCCCACAATGTGTTTTTTTTTTTTTTAAACCTGTAAGAAAGGAAACTGTCCCTCAGCGGTCTCCCTGCCCCCCACATGCAACCCGCGCCCACCCACTGCGCACCGTGCCTCCCCACACCCCCCTCATCTCATATTTGCCTCCGGAGCTTGGCACGACTATCTTCGGTGGACCGGGAACATGTCTGCACTCTTCAAAGCCGACCGCAAACTGAGGAAATGCCGGTAAGCTATATAATGGAATAAATGGGGGTTTTCCAACTTTAATCCATATCTGTCATTTTTTGGAATTTTGGCACCAAATTTTCAACATGGGGTTTCTGGGACCCCTCCTCATGAATTCTGGAACTGTCATGGCATTAATCAGCCCCGAAAGGTGATTTCGTTGTCACTGCATGGAAACACCTTTCGGGTCCGATTTTAGCAAATTGACAGTGTTCATGAGGTGGGCTCTCAAAAAGCTTATGATGCAAATCTGGTGGAAAAAATCCAAAAAATGACTGTTTTACGAACATGCATTGTGCAGTTGCTACGCACGCTCGTAACTTTGCGAATCTGCAATATTTTCACACCAAATTTTCAACATTGGCATTTTTTTCACACCTCCTTGTGAACGGTACAGCTGTCATTGTTCACATCCTGGCAGAAATGTGTTTTCGCACTTCCAGTGCAGAATAGCGCAGTCGCTGTGGGAAATTGGTGTTCGGGACAGATTAAGAAAATGACAGTGACACTGCCCATGAGTAGAGGTTCTAAAATGCCTATGTTGAAAATTGGTAACGACATTCTAAAATGACTGTTATGAGCCATGCGCGAAGTTTGTAATCACGCCTAAATCTCGCAAATTTATAATATTTTCACTCCAGATTTTCAACATTGCCATTTTCCCACACCTACTTACCAGTACAGCAGTCATTTTTTCTATCCTGGCCGAAATGTGTTTTCGTACTTCCAGCGCAGAATAGAGCAGTCGCTGTGGGAAATCACTGTCCGGGACAGATCAAGAAAATGACAGTGATATTGTTCATGAGCAGAGGTCCTAAAATGCCTATGTTGAAAATTTTGGTGATGATAGCCCATCAAATGACTGTTACAAGTGTGCGTGGCACACTTTCCACGCACCCTTGTAACTTCGGAGATTTTTAATATTGTCACACCAGATTTTCAACAGTGGCATTTTTTTCACATGTCCTTATGAGCCATGCAGCTGTCATTTTTCACATCGTCGCTAAAATATATTTTTGCACTCCTGGGAGAATAGCATGGTCGCTTTGGGAAATCAGTGTTTGGGACAGATTAAGATCGAACGAGTGAGAGGGGAGAGTGACCGAGCTCAACCGAGCTCTGTCGGGACTGCTGCGGATTTGTTTATGGGCAGAAAAAGGCCTCAATGCAAGAGCCTAGTACAAAAGGGCAGTCTGCAGCACTGGGAGAAACAGAATGAGAGACCGAGTGAACGAATTCACCGGAGTGCTGTCAGGACTGCTACAGATGTCTTTGTGGGCAGAAAGACATCAATGCAGGTGGGAGCCCCATACAAAAGGGCAGCTTGCAGCGCCAGGACAAACAGAATGAGCGCGTGAGAGAGGGAGACTGAGAGACCTCAATGGAGCTCTGTCGGGACAGCTGCAGATTTCTTTGTGGACAGACAAAGGTGCCAATGTAGCCAGGAGTCCCGTACAAAAGTGCAGCCTGCAGCGCCAAGAGAAACAGAATGAGTGAGTGTCAGAGCGGTAGTGAGCGAGCTCAATGGAGCTTTATTGTGACTGCTGCGGATTTCTTTGTGGGCAGAAAATGTGGCAACGCAGGCAGGAGCCCAGTACAAAAGGCCAGCTTGCAACGCTGGCAGAAACTGAATGAGTGAGAGAGTGGGAGTGAGCGAGCTCAATGGAGCTGTGTTGGAACTGCTTCAGATTTCTTTCTGGCCAGAAAAAGCCGCCAATGCAGGCAGGAGCCAAGTACAAAAGGGCAGCCTGCAGTTGCAGGAGACACAGAACGAGCGAGAGAGGGAGGGGGAGTGAGTGAGCTCAACGGAGCTCTGTTGGGACTGCTGCAGATTTGTTTTTGGGCAGAAAAAGGCAGCAACGCATGCAGGGGCCCAATACAAAAGGGCAGCCTGCAGTGATGGGAAAACCAGACTGGGGGAGTGAGCGAGCTCAAGGGAGCTCTATTGTAACGGCTGCAAATTTCTTTGTGGGCAAAAGAAGGTGGCAACGCAGGCAGGAGCCCAGTAGAAAAGGGGCAGCCTGCAGCATGGGCAGAAACGGAATGAGTAAGTGAGAGAAGGGGAGTAAGCAAGCTCAACCGAGCTTTGTCGGGACTGCTGCAGATTTCTTTGTGGGCAGAAAAAAGGCACCAACAGAGGCAGGAGCCCAGTACAAAAGGGCAGCCTGCAGTGCCAGGAGAAACTCAACGATCGAGAGAGGGGGAGTGAGCGAGCTCAGTGGAGCTCTATCGTGACTGCTGCAGATTTCTGTGTTGGCAGAAAAAGGCAGCAGTACAAAAGCCCAGCCTGCAACACTGGCAGAAATGGAACGAGCGAGAGAGGGGGAGTGAGGTAGCTCAATGGACCTGTGTCAGGACTGCTGCAGATTTCTTTGTGGGCAGAAAAAGCTGCCAACAGAGGCGGGAGCCCAGTACGAAAGGGCAGCCTGCAGCGCCAGCAGGAACAGAATGAGCGAGTGAGAGAGGGCGAGTGACCCACCTCAACACAGCTCTGTCAGGACAGCTGCAGATTTCTTTGTGGGCAGAAACACGTGCCAGTGCAGGCAGGAGCCCCGTACAAAGGTGCAGCCTGCAGCATCAGGAGAAACTGAACAAGTGAGAGACACAGGGCCACTGGGCGAGCTCAACACACCAACGCAATCAACATTCAGCGTTGACAAATGCTTGTTGGACTTTCTTGTGATGTACCAAACACCACCACATTGTGTCATGGGAATATACCCTGCAGAATTATTGTTTGGACGTCCGATTTGAACTCAGTTGGACCTTCTTCACCCTCTAGGCTTTAAGTAAGTAACTGAAATGCTTCCTAAAACCAGATCCTTCAAACCCAATGATCTTGTGTGAGTCAGGAATGTATGCAGGCCCGGGATAGAAGGCATGGTAGAAAAAAAGTTTGGAATCGTTTTCAATAGTGTTTGACTGACTAAAATAGCTGGCAGAAGACACCAGGAAAAAGGACTGCTGTGTGACTGAACTTCTCTGCTGGGACTAAAGTAGAAGAACTTTTGTATTTGACCTTTAATTTAGGTTAAAAAAAACCTAACATACAAAAAAAAAAAGGTGTGTGTTTGGGTTAACTGAACTGAATGGGTATCTGAAGAGTTATCTAGGTGTAAATCTCAGGTGACTGAAAGGACTTAACTGCTGTGAGGTTTAAATTACCTATAGAAAGATCTGGTAAGTAGGGGGAGTGGCTTAGCTAGAAGGAGTCTACATTTAAAGACTGCCTTAGAAAGATTCTGCTAATAGCTTGGCAGAAGACACCAGGAGAAAGGACTGCTGTGTGACTGGACTTCTCTACTGGGGCTATATTGCCCTCCTTCCATCCCCTCCACCCCAAGCTAGTTCTATTCTATTTTTATAGGCACAGGATTTGACTGACAACAGGAACTTCCTGTTTAGGGGCAGGAAATGAGTGATCACAGAACCACCAAGGACCCACCATCCTAGAAGGGCAAGAGTAGCCCCTGCCCCTCTAGTTGCTGGAGGTCTGCCTCTGAGCAAGTAAGTGGTCTACTCAAAATATAAGATATTCTGTCTCAGAACAGGACAATCAGGAGCTTAAAGGCACAAGGCAGAAAGTAAGGAGAGAGAGAGAGAGAGAGAGAGAGAGAGAGAGAGAGAGAGAGAGAAGAAAAACAGAGGAAAGAGTAAGGATTGCAAACAGTTAAGGGGCAGAAATAAGACATGATTGGAGTGGTGCAGTGCAGTGGCTGAGCAGCAGTTCCGGGAGATGTTCTGGAGGATGCGGTGTTGTCCCATCTGCAAGCACCTCTGGGCTGAGGGAGGAGGTTGCTAACTCCAGACTGAGCTGGCCAGGATTTGTGGGACCTCCCTTCCATCCAGGGACCACCAGTGCCACTGCCGCTGCCTCAGAGGTTGCCAAAAAGAGGAGTGGTTGGACCACAGTGGGCTCAGGGAGGGTGAGGGTGATGGAACAGAGGCACATCCTCCTGCTGTACCTCTCTACAAATCCTATGCCATTCTGGCAAAGTGTGGTTCCTCTATGGAGGCACCCACAGTGGAGACCAAGGAGGATGCTGGGAACCTCCACAAAGACCCACAGGAGGGTGGCAGGGGAAGGAAACAACTCCTGGTGGGGACTCCATTGTTAGGAAGGTAGAACTGGGGGAGGAAGGGGAGAGGGAGGTGAGGTGCCTGCCTGGCGCCATGGCTTGAGGGACAGGGAGCGAATCCTCAGGATTGCCTGAGCAGCTGCACAGGGAGGGAGCTGGATGTCATTGTCCACTTAGGGACAAATGACCTGGCTAAGAAAGGGATTAGAAGTGCAGGAGGAGTTTGTGGAATTGGGAGGGCCTTAGTCAAGCAGCACGACGGTAACCTTCTCGGAGGTGCTACCCATCTATGGCATAGGAGAGGCTAGGTGTTCTGCACCATGGGATTCAATCAGTGGTTGAAAAACTGGTGTGGAGCTCAGGGATTTGGCTTCATTGGGGACTGGGGGTCCACCTGGAGTGATGCAAGCTGATACTGGCATGATGGGCTGCATCTGTCCGGGAGGGGAACCAGGATCCTAGGTGATAGGTTTAAATGCTTCATTGGCAAGCTTTAAACCAGCCAAGAGGAGAGGCACTGGAAAGGAGCAGGAAAATCCTAGCCCCCCCAAATAATCACGGTAGTAAGTGTGGCAAACACCAAACATAGAGGTGTCGATAGGAGAAGGGCAGGGTAAATGGAGAAAGTGACAAAGGCAAGAAGGACAGGGATGGGGCAAAAGGGAGTAAGGCCATCAGGAAATGGAGGGTAATGAGTACCAATGCCTGTAGTCTGGGCAACAAGCTCCCTGAGCTGGTGGCCTTAATGGAAGGGGGATGCCTGGATATCATAGCAGTCACAGAAACATGGTACACAGAGAACCATGACTGACATGTTAACATACCAGGGTACATAACCTATAGAGAGAGATAGCCAGGGAGAAGAGGGGAGGAGTAGCTCTATGCAAAGGAAGGGATAAAAGCAACTGAACAAAAGAATAAACAGGGAGGAGAGGAGGCACTGTGGTCACCTTGGAGACTGGAAAGGGCACCACAATCTGCACAGGGTTGTGTACAGGCACCCCATGTCAGGGGAAGAAATGGACAAGGATATGATAGAAGGCATTCTTAGACTGGCAGAGAAGGGAGATACTGTTGATGGAGACCTGAATATGCCAGATGTTAACTGGAGCACATTTGCTGCAGCCACATCCAAGAGCAGGGCCATTCTTGATGCCCCACAGGTGGCAGCATTAGACAGCTAGTTTCAGAACCCATTCTGTGAGGGAGCAATCTTAGACCTCGTACTCTCAAACAGGGGCAATGAGAGGATCTCCGATCTAGAAGTGGGTTGCCATCTGGGGACAAGTGACCATCAAACAGTGTGGTTCACGTTAAACTCAGCTACAGAGTCAAGCCATACAAAAGTGAGGGTACTGGACTTTAGGAGGGCTGACTTCGGCAAGATGGGAGAGTGCCTCAGAAAAGCACTAGCAAACAGGTTAGAAGGAAATGTGGAGCAACAAGGGGAAATATCAAAACTGCCATCACAGAGGCAACAAGCCTTTGTGTGAAGCAAATAAACAAATCAAAATGAAAGAAAAAGCCACTATGGTTCTCAAAAGAGGTGGCTGTGAAAGTCAGGAAGAAAAAGATAGCATTCCGGAAGTATAAGGAAACACAGAAGGAGCAGGACAGAGAGCTGTACCAGTTAAGGCAGAAGGAAGCAGGGAGGGAAGTCAGAATAGCAAAGGCCCAAACTGAGGAAAAGATAGCCAACTCAGTTAAGGAGGGGGATAAAACCTTTTATAGGTACATCAGCGAGCGTAGAAAGACAAAGGGAGGGATAGTGAGGCTGAATAGAATGAACGGTGGGTGGGCAGAGGGGGACAGTGAAAAAGCAGGAATACTGAACGAATATTTCTGCTCAGTATTCACAAAAGAGGAGGGGAAGTGCCTAATCCAATTAACAGAAGCACTCTTGATAGGGGGGTCGATCCCAGTCCTTTCACAGAAGAAAGGGTTCTGCAAGAACTCCTAAAACTGAAGGTGGACAAAGCAATGGGTCCTGATGGAATTCACCCAAGAATTCTAAAAGAATTATGGGAGGAACTAGTGAAACCACTGGCTATTCTTTTTAATCATGGGAGGATGGTGTGGTGGTACCAGAGGACTGGAGGAAGGCGGATGTGATTCCCCTTCACAAAAGTGGGTCCAAGACAGAGGCAGGAAACTACAGACCTGTCAGTCTGACCTCTGTGGTAGGGAAAGTGATGGAATCACTTCTGAAGGATTTAATAGTCGAGTACCTAGAGGCCAGTGGAGCACAGGACCCAAGGCAGCATGGGTTCACAGCGGGAAGGTCATGTCAGACGAATCTAATAGATTTCTTGGCTGGGTGACCAAAGTAGTAGACCAGGGAGGGCTGTGGACATGGCCTACCTAGACTTTAGCAAGGCATTTGACACAGTCCCACACAAAGATTAATAGTCAAATTAACCAGTCTGGGAGTGGGACCCAGGGTGGTAGCCTGGGTGAAACATTGGCTGGACAACAGGACACAGAAGGTAATTGTAAATGGAGTCCACTCTAAAGAAAGGGGGTTACTAGTGGGGACTGCAGGGTTCAGTATTGGGTCCAGTCCTTTTAATGTCTCATCAGTGACATTGCAGAGGACTGAAAGGAAAAGTATGCCTTTGCAGATGACACAAAGATCTGCAACAGGGTTGATACACAAGGACGCGGAAAGGATGAAAAGGGACTTGGCAAGGTTGGAGAATGGTCAGAAGTATGGCAGCTGGGATTCAATGCAAAAAGTGCAAAATAATGCACCTGGGGAACAAGAACCCAGGGAAGAATACACAATAGGTGGGGAGGTAGTAACAACAACAAAAAGGAAAGGGACCTGGGAGTAATCATATCAGATGACCTTAAGGTTAGCAAGCAATGTGAGAAGGCAGTAGGGAGGGCTGGGGGTATACTGGGATGTATAGGGAGAGGCATCATCATCAGAAAACAGGAAGTTGTTATCCCTCTGTACAGACAGTTGGTGAGACCCCATCTGGAGTACTGTGTCCAGTTCTGGAGACCCCATCTCCGCAAGGACATAGACAGGATAGAGGCAGTTCAGAGGAGGGCTACTAAAATGGTGCAGGGTCTGCAAGAGAAGCCGTATGAGGAGAGACTAAAGGAGCTTAATATGTATACCCTTGAGGAAAGAAGGGAGAGGGGGGACATGATAGAAACTTTTAAGTACCTCAGTGGAATCAACAAAGTCCAAGAGGGTAGCATTTTTCAGAAAAAGAGACTTGCAAGAACAAGGGGACACAATTTAAAGATAGAAGGAGGGCGGTTAAGGGGCAATGTGAGGAAGTATTATTTCACAGAGAGGGTAGTGGATGCATGGAACTGCCTTCCTGATGAGGTTGTGGGGTCTAAAACTGTGGGATAATTCAAGAATGAATGGGACAGACATAAGGCAATTCTTGTGGGGGGTAGGAAGAAATAGGCTGTTGGTTAACTAGGAATTGCGGCCTATCCTGTAGGTAGGGAAATGGGCAGACTAGATGGGCCTAGCGGTCCTTATCTGCCGTCAAAGTCTATGTTTCTATGTAACCAGAGGAGAGTGAAAAAACATGTGGACCAATTACGTACTAGAACTGAGACAGAATAAAAAAGGAATACCCAGAGTTGGGGTAGTTATCTAGCATTATTTCTTCCAGAACAAGAACAGGAAGAGATAGTAGAACCATAGCAACTGAGACAAGATGTGACTGATACTAATCAGATTCCAGAGCAACAGCCTCCAGTCCTATTACATCAGTCAGGATGTAGTGGCTCCTGTCCACACTACATCGCCGCGCTGGTAACCGATGCAATCCAAGCAGCCGGGAGGGTGCAGCGCCCACACCTCGGTGGTGTCCGTTATGGGACTGCACTGCCAGTCCACACATTGGGAGCTGCGACCATTACGGTGGCGCCCGATCCCACAATGCAGCTCGTGACTGCGCCTGCGCCCTGCAGGAGAGAAGATGGGTCAGCCCACACTACCACTGGTAACGCTACTAGGTGGAACTGTTTTATATCAGTTGTTGAAACCACATATGAGGTGGTTTCAACAACGGTTACGAAAACGCCTCCTGTAACGTTACAGGTGTAAACATGACCTGTTACGGTAACATTTTACACCCTCTGTAATGTTACAGAGGTGTAGTGTGGACAGGGCCTTTGACATCCACCAAAGAGAATGGACTTGTAGAGATATAGTCTAATGACATAGACTAAAAGGGACATTGCAGCAATAACTTTAATAGCTTCATACTATTTTCTGAATTATTTACTTACATACTTTCTAGCTAAGTCAGGAGTGATTGTTATGTGTAGTGCAGTTTTAAGAAATGTACTTCCTGTGAGTCTGTGAATCTTCCTGTGTGTTGAGATAAGTTTTCCCCTTGTGTCTGTTTTGTATGGAAGTAAACAGAGAAGGCCTAAATTTCTGTGGTGTATGTTTTCCTTATTACCAAGACCCTGATGTGTTTAAGGTACTTATTTTCGTCCACCAAATATAACACTCCAGTGAACCAAAACTACACTGCAGGCCACGAGTGAGAGACTCATGGCTAGGACCACTGGAATAGAGGACGGTGTCATCTGCATACAGGAGCACCTTTGTTGTGGGGCAAGTAGCGGGGAGATTGTTAATAGACTGAAGAGGAGGGGGCCCAATTTTGATCCTTGCAGCACCACAACCAAGACACCTTTAATGTCAGATAGCATACCACTGATTTGTATCCTCTGTGAGTGGTTAGTAAGGTAACTCTGGAACCAAGTCACAGTTTCCAAAGAGAGGCATAGTGAATGGAGTTTGGTTAGCAGTAGAGTGATTTACCAAATTGAATGCTTTAGTTAAGTCAATGTAAATGGAGCCCATTAGATGGCCACTATCGAGTGCCTTATGTAGGTAGTTAGTGTACTTGATAAGAGCAGTGTTGGTGCTATGGGACTTCCTGAAACCATCCTGTTGGCATTGGATGTTTATATTTACAGAAGTAGGTGACTAATTGGTCTGAGGCAATTCAAGTGCTTTGGGGAGAGGATTGATATGTCTATAGCTGGAGACCTGTAGTTGGAGACAACGGAGCGGTCCCCATTTTTATGGACAGGTGTGACTAGTGCTGTTTTCCAGATACCTGGGAATTGGGAGTACTGAAGTGAGATGTTAAATAATTTTGGTCAGGGGGAGAGCAAGTACATCCAAGGACAGAAATTTCATGCCCGAGGCATCGCCACCCATTCTAGCTTTACCCAGTACCCGCTTGACATACTTGATTGTGTCAGAAGCAGAGATGGTTTTAAAGTAGAACTTAGGGTAGCTAGTGCAGCAGATAGGATCAGAGGTAGGATCGTGGCTCAGTTTGGCCGTGGATCTCGCTTCATCATTTGGGGAGGGGGAAGAACTGCACTGAGTTCGGTGAAAGTGCTATTAAATATATTTGCGGTCTCTTCTGGGTTGAGGGTGACTGTCCTGTCTGTGCTGAGCATATGGAGCTGTAATTTGTCACCCTTCCCCAGGAGTTTATAAAGTTATCCCAGAATGTTTTACCGTTGCCCTAGTTGTTTAGCTGCTGTTCTTTGACATAGGATGCCTTTGCCTGCCTTATTTCTCTGGTACATTTGTTATGTACAGTCTTATACTTTTGCAGATCAACAGTCAAGCCTGTGGCTCTTGCCCGCATCCACAGATTATCCGTCTCTCATCTGGGCCAAGAGAGACTGGAAAAGCCACTCCGTAGGCATACCTTTGATCTTACATTCTTTTTGTATGGGGCAAATTTGTCACAGGCAGTATTGAATTGGGTAATGAAGTAGTCTAGGGATGAGTCAATATCTGGAATGGAGTCGAGGTAATGCCAGACTGCATTGGCTAGGTACTTTTTGAATTCACCAATATGGCTCGTGTGGAGTATCCTGCTGTTGACACTTTTTGGGGGACTTGGCGAGTTTAACAGACCAAGTACTTAGAACTGGGGAATGGTCACTGATGGCATCAGGCAGCACAATGACCTCTTTTAGTCTGTCAGGGTGGGTGGCTAATACCCAGTCAGTAAGAGTGCTGGTTCCAGTTTTGTAGCTGGTCCTGGTACAGTCCTTTACTACCTGCATAAGGAAAAGGCTTGACCCCAGCTCCTTATGTGCAACACAAGATTTGGCAACCCAATTTGTGTTGAAGTCCCCTGAGACTATTGTTTTGGCTTACTTGTTTAAAGTGCTTGGTAAATGATTCAAGGCCTGATTGCTGTTTGCCAGAGGGTATGTAAACAATCATAATGACCAAGTTTTTGTGCCCCTTCCCTAAGATGAGTTTTAGTGCCAGACACTTGGTCACTAATGGGATTTTCCAAGACAATTTTATGGCCTTGTAGGTTAGCTTGAAGGTAGATTAGACACCCCCCCCTCCCATTTACCTTGCCGGTCTTGCCCAAGGAGGTTATATCTGCACATGGTGATAGTGGCATCATGGGGTTTTATTCTATCTATTCACAAGAATTTTCCCTGGAAATATCCGGAATCTGTGAACCTTGTGATTATTGCCCTTGTATCTGGATCTGTGACTATTATAAGATAATGTTCAAAGAGTATTTTTCACTAAGGGTGAATGGAATTTATTCATGACCAGTGTAGTAAGATCATTTTGCTTATCTACTGCCTATCTAAAACTCTCTGAGGATCAGGTTGTTTGCTCGAGATATTTTGATACCTTTAAGATACCATATCCACAAAAAGCCCGTTCCAATATCCATAAGTGTTTTTGTTAAGAAAACCTATCCAGGGCGTAATACGTTTATTTTATTTTTTTTAATTCTCGAAGGTATTTATTTTCTCCTAGACACACAAGCAAAATCCCTTGTGGGTTTTGAAGCACAAGTCAAAAATTTACCAGTCTCTGTGTTGTTAAGGTGTTAATTGTTGGTTGACCTAACTCTATCATGCTGTACCTAGGCACTGTAGGGAGAGTCGCAGAATGCTTCTATTAAAAAAAAAAACCTCATTAATGACTTCAGTTTATCTGTCATTGCATATACCCATATTTTAGATTCTTAAAGGAGCTAAGCTATGGATCAGGCGTGTGCCATCTTTATTGCTACCTCTATAGTGTTACTACCAAAGTTAATTATTAAATCTGCGTATAGCTTCATTTGACTGATGGGCTTTTTTATAGTTTGTTTTATTTTTCATTCTTTTACGCTGACTCTCCATGCCCAGGCTTACTCCTTTGGGTGGGGCTGCCAGGCGGGCATCCCCTTCCAACAGTCAGTGCAGGCAAGCCCTGGCTTACTCTCCAGGGTGGGGCCATGGAAGCGGGATCCCCTCCAAGCAGGCACTAGTGGCAGCGGTGGCAGAGTGAGGCATCAAGGCCAGGGACCACAGATTTTGTGATTGTGTTCCCTGGGAGGCGAGGCATGCAATGAAGCCAGCATTTGTCCTGCTTCCCACACAAGCAGGCACCAGCTTTTTCTGGTGATTCCTCCTGGCCTCCGCCAGAGGTCACCACCAAGCTAGACACTGACCCCCCTCCCCACTGGAGAAGGAGAGCTGACCCTCAGGTGCTTTGTCCTATGCCCAGCTGACCCTCCAATTCCTGGGTCTGTCCCTGAACCCGTGACTTCAGCATTGCAAGCAGCCACCTTGCTGCTGCGCTGGTGGGGCAGCCGACTGGGCATATTTTGATACAGTGGTAATTTGATTTTTCCATGTAAGCTTTTTGTTTAAATCCAGTCCTAAGTATCTGTAATTATTTACCCATTGTAATTTTGTGAACTATGTTCCCTTTGTTATGGAGTTAATTTTCTTTACAATCATGACCTTAAGTTTATTATGACTTGAAAGACAAATATTTTATTTTGTGGCAAGTCTGGTAAGTTAATTTTGGAGGCTCCTTTTAGGTTAAGGATAACACTAGATCATCAGCATAACCAAGTACTGGACATGGCCTGGGAACTATTTTTGGATAACCACTGTCTTAATTATCTAATGTATTTATGAGATAATTTATATAAATGTTAAAAAGCTAATGGCATGGTTAATCTTGTATGCATAATAAAAAGGAAAATCAAGGTAGAAACAATATTTCCTTTTCAACCATGAGATTTTCTTCAGGAATTGCAGTATCCACAGTGGGAAAGGTACAGTGATGTCCTCTTTGAAGTGCTGTTACTGCAGAAGCCCATGTATATCACAGCCGCCAGCAGAATCATGTGGCATGCAGTGGTTTCCTGCAGAATCTCATAGTGTGACACATTTTCCTCTAGAATCGCATGGTGTGTTACATGGGAGATAATGGGAAGAAGTGCTGTGGTCAGAGGATGCCACAGTTCATTTTTTTAAGCCACCGTTCAGCCACAGAAGCCAGGGAGAAGACCTGAGTGAGGCTCACTACAGCAGTAAGGAATATAGCTGCAGGGAAGCAGGAGCAGTAAGCCGAAAAATCTACTGCACTAGCTAGCCAGCATTCACTAGTGTATAGGCCCTCCTTCCCTTCACCCAGCCACCCAATTAGTATAAGTGCTCTGAAGGAATTACCAAGAGCATCAACAAATTGAAAGAGGAGTACAAGGAGATGGAAGCCCGAAGCACAACCCAAGAAGTGAACAAGGAGCAGAGGCATAGAGGGCAAATATACTGTATAAACTGGGGCTCTGTAACTGAGTGCATGTTTACAGCTGCAGTGGGTGTAGCCCTGCAGGCATTTTGTTTTGAGAAAAGGACTCCCTGCATAAACTACCTACCAAACATGATAGTGTTAAAAATAGTGTCCTCAGCTGAAGCCTCGTTACTATCTTGGTGCTTTTGGATCTCTCTTCAGCGTTTGACACTGTGGACCATGGGGTCCTGCTGGAGCACCTGAGGGTCATCTGTGGAATGGCTGGTCCCGTTCTTGGATGGTTTTATTCTTTCCTAGCTGGCAGGTCTCAGAGGGTAGTTTTGGTGGGTTTTCTCCTCTGAACCATTCTCTCTGCTGTGCAGGGTTCCTCAGGGCTCAGTGCTGTCCCCCATGCTGTTTGCAGTGTATTTTCTGCCCCTCAGAGACATTGTAAGATGATATGGGCTGAGTTTCCACTGCTATGCAAATGTTAAACAGCTTTATCAGTCTTTTGCACCCAACCAGGATAGTGCAGTCTCAATTTTTAACAACTGTCTGGAAGAAATCCATGACTGGATGAAGTTCAGTTGGCTGAAATTGAACTCTGGGAAGACTGAGGTGTTAGTTGTGGATCTGGGGCACCGGATAGAGAGGCCGATGGTGGGGTTACCTTCCAGACTTTGGCTTGATGGTGTACAGCTGCCCACCTCTGAAAGGGTGCGTAATCTGGGGGTGGTATTTGATGGACTGACACTGCGGGTGCAGGTGCCTGCAGTCATCAAATCTTTCTTTTACCATCTTAGGAATATTGCCAGAGTTAAGCACCTTGTTCTGTCAGATGACTTGCCCATGTTGATCTATGCTTTTGTTACTTCGCACCTTGACTACTGCAACTCCCTATGCCTAGGGCTTCCAGAGTTTGATGTCTGCCACTTGCAGCTGGTGCAGAACACTGCTGCATGATTGACTGACTGGAGCTTCATGCACCAGTCATATTACTCCCATGTTGTGTGATCTGCACTGGCTGCCTATACAGTAGCGGACCACCTTCAGGGTCAGTCTTCTGACCTACAAGGCCCTACATGGATTGGGACTGGATTACCTGCATGAGCTCCTGGTTCCTTACAGCCTGGGCCAACCTCTCCACTCAACTGACGAGGGGTTGTTAGAGGTTCCCAGGGTGTGGTTAAAGACATCTGGTGCCAAGGCTTTTATGTTCGTGGTGCCGTCACTGTGGAACTCTCTCTACCTCGTCAGATTAGAGAGTGCGGGACCGTGGAGGGCTTCAAGACCAGTTTAAAGACCTATTTATTGAAATAGGCATTTAATATTTGAACTTTTTAGGTATTCTATGGATTTTAGTTAAATGTTATTTTATGTGATTTTAATGAATTGTCTGTGTATGTGAAGCGCTTTGATATTGAAATTGCGCTATACAAATAAAAATATTATTATTACTACGCTGCCTGTGTGTGTATGGCAGGTGGAGAGCACTATTTTTCCTCTGGCTTGAGATGTTAATTGAGCCCTTCCCAGTGCTGCCTTTTTTTTTTTTGTAAGTTGAAACCACCTCCATAGTGTTTTATGGGTCTTTCCTCAGGCTTGTAAGATGTTAATTGAGCCCTCCTCACTACTGCCTTTTTAGCAAGTTGAAATTCCTCCACAGTGTTTTATGGGCCTTTTCTTTCTCTAAGTTCCAGTGCTTAATTTACTACCATTTGCAAACTGAAACTTATTTTGCTGGTATCCCTTCCCTCACTCATCCAGAGGGGTGAATTTCTTTGTTTCCTAACCATGCTGGCTGATTTTATTTGCCTCCCTCATAGTAAGAATGTGAAACTAAACTTATGTTATTTTAAATGATCGATAAAGTGACATGTCCAGTTTGCATCGCTTGGGGATGAAGCTGTATCCCTTTACTTGTATGGAGTAATTAACTTGCCACCAACTCTTAAGACCTCAGCTGTAAGATGCATCATGCGTGTAAGGTGATCTATGAAATCAAATTGCATTCCCTGAAAAACAGGTTAATTTCTCTTCCCTACCTCTGCAGCCACACAATCCAACCCTTATCTCTCTCTCGCTCTCTCTCTCTCTCTCTCTCTCTCTCTCTCTCTCTGATACCTACTGCTGGACAACACAGCTGTCTAAACAAGCAAGTGTTTTTTTTTTGTTTGTTTTTTCTTAAGAAGGAGTTTTTTTTTTTTTTTCTTGCTTGTTTTTAAGTACCCAGGTAAGCCACAGGAAGACATTTATACTGTCAGGGATGTATAAAAAGTCACAAGATATCTAGAGAGAGAAGGGAATACAACACTTTAATGGTTACAACTGCATTAGTCTACAAATGCAGACCATGACACAAAGTTCACATGAACTGATTCAACATTAAACTAATTGAGTTTATATTCTTTATGCTTCTATTTTCTTGATGTTACTGTGATCCCTATTTGCTGTTGCTGTTGCAAACATTTGTTCTGGAGGTCCCAGCCATCTCAGAAAAGATAGACTGGGTGAAGGCAGTGCAGAGAAAGGCAACCAAAATGGTGCATGGCCTACCCCAGAAGCGCTATGGGGAAAAACTCTGGGGGGTTAAATATGTGTTCTCTTGAGGAAAGGAGGGATAGGGGAGACATGATTAAAGCATTCAAATACCTCAAAGGTATCAATAAGTTACAGGAAGGTTCAGTTCTGCTGAGAAAGAGATGTTCAAGGACAAGGGGCATGATATGTAGCTGGAATGGGGGAAACTTGGAGGGGATACGAAGAAATACTACTTTACAGAGAGGGCAGTGGACATCTGGAACAGCCTGCCAGCAGAGTTAATGGGCACCGAAATGACAGGTTTCAAACATGCATGGGATGCCCATAAGGGGACCTTGGTAACAGGGCAGATGCAGGGGTGGTGGTTAAGACTAGAGATCAGTTATGGTCCATGGCAGTACAGTAGGTAGAGACCTTAGGGCAGACTAGGTGGGCCAGGAAGTCATTTTCTGCCAACAGCTTCTATGTTTCTATGTTTGTAAATAGCTGGTACATGATCATTATACATTCATGTTGACATTAATTTTAAGATGTTAAATATAAAGCCTATGGTAGCAGTAACACAATGCCATTAACAAGTACTGCTCAAATATTCAAAATCCACGGAATCAATCTATCGTCAATTTAAAGCAAAAATATGCATCTCTGTAGAAGTCAGGACCATAAAGAAAGAAGGAAACGAACACAGAAGAAAATGTGTGCATAAAAAAAGTCAAATCAAAGGGGAGGAATAATATGTATAAAGCAAGTGAGCAGTACTGAAATGCATTTTCATTCTACTTGTGAAAGGTCAAGTAAAATATAAGTCCTAAATATAGAAAACAGTTGAAAAGGATAAAGAAGGGAAAGTGTCCTGGATGCAATAGAAAAGGACAAAACACCAAAAAAATCAAAGAAACTGACTGGCATAAAATTTAAAACAACAAAACGGTGAATGGCATTTTGCAGATTATAAAGGGCAACATATTATCATTTGCAATAGCTACATTAAAAGGATCGAGGAATATAACAACAAATGATGACAAGCAAGATGGCTAAATGAGGATGTGGAGAAAGTTACTCAACAAAGAAAAGCTAAACATGCAATAAAATATCTGAAAACAAAAGCCATGACATAACCACATGATCAGAATATGAAACATTTTAAAAGAAACATAAAAGCAAAAGTAACCATTTCAAAAAGAAAATGGAACTCAGACTTGCAACAGATGCAGACAAAAACAGCAGCAAGCAATTGTTCAGTTGCATCAATAGCCTTACCAACATATATGCAATATTAATATTAAGAGAAACAGTAAAAAATCCAGTGGAGATAGCACATCAGTGTAAGGAATATTTGTGTTCCTTATTCAAACTCGGTCCCCTGCCCCTGTACATTACCAGGAATGCCAACAGAATTAATCTAAATACAGACAACATACTGCAAAAAATTCAAAATAAAAAATCAGAATGCAAAGTTTTCACTAAAATGATGAAATTAAATATTGGGATACTCCATAACCAGGCACCCCCTCAAATATTTATTTGTAATTAATAAATGCAGGTTCCAGGTAAAATTCTAGAATTGCTACTTAAATATATGTTAGCCACATGTCTAACAGTGATTTCAGTGACAAAGAGCAGCAGTGATTCACAAAGGGACAATCATGCACCACAAATGTAATCTCTGTCTATGAAAACGTGACCCAATTCTTGGGTAACAATACCTCATAGACATGATTTCTGTTATACCTTTGCAAAACATCTGCCACTGTATCACATTTGGCAATCATTGAAAAAATGTCTTCCCAAGCTATTCATCCCTGTATTATAAACAGTAGAACCCAAACCAGCCAAACTATATGAAGATTCATCACTGTAAGCCTTGTGTATTATGCAGACTATGATACTTAACACTTGTAGGGTAAGTTAGTGCATCTGGACTTATTTGCTGCATATGCATCTCAATTGCTATGGGGTCCTGACCATGTTCACCCTTCCTCAAGCCAGGCTAGCTACAGTATGTCTTACAACTCCTGGTAGGTAACATCACTTTAGCTTATGTATTACTATGGCAAGCTGCTATTTTCAACAAAAAGTAAAATTTTTTAAAAGACAATGATGTGGACTGAGAAGCAGCTTGTGCAGGTGAATCATCATGCTAGACTAGATATTTCTAGGTTGCATTCAGTTAGCCTAACCAGTGGGAGCAGAAGGGGAGAGGGATATAGATGTAAAATAAACCATTGAACACATTTATGATTTAAAGTTGCATTACGGAAATGCGGCCCCCAGAACTGGACACTGTATTCCAAATGAGGCCTCACCAGTGATCTGCACAATGGCATCACCACCTCTTTCCTTCAGCTGGTGAAACCTCTCCCTATGCACCCCAGCATCCCACTGGCTCTCCCCACAGCCTTGGTACATTGTTTACCAACCTTTAGGTCATCCAGTGTGACTACCCTCAAATCCCTTTCCTGTTTGACCATCAGTTTCTCTCCCTCCCCCCGTATTCCTCCCCTGGGTTCCTGCAACCCAAATTAATGATGTTGCACTTTTTTGCATTAAATCTCAGCTGCCACTCTTCGAATCATTCCTCCAGTTTACCTAGGTCACTCTTCATTTTTTCCACCCTTCCTGGAGTGTCAACCCTGTTGCAGATCATAGTGTAATTCCCAAAGAGGCACACCTTCCCCTCCAGCCCCTCTGCAATTTCACTTATGAAGACATTAAACAGGAATGGGCCCAGGACTGATCCCTGTGGCACCCTGCTGGTCACATTCCTTTCCTTAGATTGAGCACCATTTACCATGACCCTCAGTTTAAGGTAAGGTAAAATTTATTTATACAAGGCACTGTTCCTGAGCTCAGGGCACCCTTAAATAATCCATCCAGGGCAAGGACTGTAGTACTTGGTGAACAGTTTAAATGCTTCATTTGCAAGCATTTAAACTAACCAAGAGGGGAGGTGGTAGGAGGCAGGGAGACATTGTTTACCACCTTGTGACCTAGTCCCAGGCTGCCTAGCTTGTTCAGAAGTCGTATGTGGAACGGTATCGTTGGCCTTACTAAATGCAATTCGTGTTTGTTTGTTTGTTTTAAGCCCATGAAACACCCTTATCTAGTTAATGTATTTGCAGCTATAGTGGCTGTGCCAGAATTTTTGTTTGTTTCAGGGGCTGATCATATATATATTGATTTTTCTCTCGGGCTGCTAAAATATAAAGTAAAAACAGGGGCATAAGGGCCTTTTTTACAGTGTGCATTTTGTTAGGGGTTGATCATATGTTTACAGTGTTCATTTTGTCAGATTGATCATATGTGATTGATGTTTCTTATAGGGGCTACAGTAGTATAAAACATAGAATTTGACGGCAGATAAGGACTGTTTGGCCCACCTAGTCTGCCCATTTCCCTACCTAACGGATAAGCTGCAGATCCTAGTTAACCAACAGCCTACTTCCTCCTACCCCCCACTAGAATTACCTTATGTCTGTCCCATGCATTCTTGAATTTCCCCACTGTTTTTGATTCCACGACCTCCTCAGGAAGGTTGTTCCATGTATCCCCAACCCTCTCTGTGAAGAAATACTTCCTCACATTACCTCTGAGTAACAATAGGGGCATGGGGTAAATATACTGCATACAGTGGGGGATTGTGCAGTACTGTAGTAAAATCTACTGTCCAACTACTGGATACATTGGGCTTGTTAACTATGTGCATTTTCTTTCAGGGGGTTATCATTTAAAAAAAAAAAAAAAAATTACTGGTGTTCAGGGAGCAGTAATATCAGGAGCTAGCCACTAGGGAAGTAGCGTAATACTTTTAGCTACTAGGTAAGCTAGCTTCTAAGAGGAGAGTAGTAAGCCAGAGATGGGGGTGATAAACAGGAATCGGAGGGAGGTCTGGAAACTGAAGTAAATATACTGTTCAACTACAGTTAAGGAGGGTGGTGGAACACCGTATATGGAGAAAGAAAAGGAGAGGGAAAAGGGGGATTCATAGAGAACAGTGGAGCACGGATAGACAGTGCAGAGGGGAAAGATGCTGGGTGTGGTGCAATGTAGTGGCAGTTTTTAGGAGAACCTTCTGGATGCTGCAGTGCTACCTCATCTGCAGACACCTCTTTGGGCTGAGGGCAGAGGTTACCAGTCTCTAGCCCAAGTTGGCTAGGATTCAGGGAACCACTTTCCACACCCAGGGGAACCAAGTCTGCTTATGCTACCTTCAAGGTTGCCTAGAAGGAGTGGGTGGGGACAGTGGCACTAAGGTGCATCCTCCATCCGGTGAAACTACAGAACTCCTAAACGGTGTTGGAGGAGTGGGAAGGTCCCAGATAGACACTTGTGGTAGTGACCAGGGGAGATATGAGGGTCATCCAGAACTGATTCCCCAAGGGTGGGCGGCAGAGGACCCCAAGGGAGGAGAAAGCAACTCCTAGTGGGGACTGCATCATCAGGGGAGTAGTTTGGAATAGGGTAGCAAGGGGGAGGCAGAGGTTTAAGTGCCTTCTTGGAGGCATGGCTCAGAGGGATGAAGGCAGATCCTGAGGATCACCAGGGAGATAGCATGGAAGGGAGAGCTGGATGTCATTGTCCACCTGGGGACAAATGGTGAGGGATGAGTCGGGTATAGGAAGAGTGCAGGGGGAGTTTAGAGGGCTGTGGAGGGGCCTCAAGCAAGCAGCAAGCTCCGTAACCTTCTATGAAGTACTGCCTGTCCATGGCAAGGGGGAGGTTAGGACACTCCATACCAAAGAATTCAATGCATGGTTGAAGGAATGGTGCAGAGAGGAGGGGGTTAAGTTTCACTGGGGACCCATCTGGAAGGGTGTGGGCCTGTACAAGGGCGACAGTCTGTACCCATCCAGGGGAAGGAACGTAGTCCTTAGTGAAGTTTTAAATGCTTCATTTGCAACCATTTAAACTAGCCAAGAGGGGAGGTGGTAGGATGCAGGGAGACATCAACTAGCGCCCCCCCCCCCCGAAGATCAAAAGATAATCAGTGAAAATCCTGAGGGGTGAAAACCAAGCAAAAAAAATGTGAAGACCTGCAGTTGGAACTGAAAAATAAATTGGGCTAAAAGGAAATGGGAGAGAGGGGGTGGAAACGCAGCCTGGAGAGCAATGAGTACAAATGCTTGCAGTTTGAGTAACGAGATTGCTGACTTAGAGGCTACCAAGGCAGAAGCAGACCTGGACATAGTAGCCATTACAGAAACCTGGTGCAATGAAAACCAGGACTGGGAAGTGGCTGTACCAGGATATAACCTGTCCAGAAGGGACAGGACAGGTAGAAAAGGGGGAGGAGTGGCTCTTTTTATGTTAGGGACAAAATAAAGGCCACAGAAATACAGGAGGGAGCAGGGAGGTGAGGAGGTACAGTGGGTCCCCTGATGAAGGGTTTGAGTACTCTAAGTGCCTGGACCAGAGTGGATGACTGTCCAGATTTGCACCTTTTGATTTCATTGCAATAAAGCACTTGAAAAAGGATATCACATTTGGTGCAAGTTATTTCGGCTGAGTTCAAGATTTTTGGAGGTCTGTTGGTCACACTGGAGGGGGGCAACTATTTGCACAGGAGTGATCTATAGAACTCCAGCACAGGAGGATGAGGTGGATAAGGAAATGATGCAGGCAATTCTAAAGATGGCTCAAAGGGGAGAGGTATTGCTGGTAGGAGACTTCAATCTATCGAACGTGGATTGGAACCTCCCTGCCGCAGCGACAGCCAGGAGTGGGAAGATCTTGGACTCCCTGTAGGGGGCATTCCTCAAGCACTCAGGAGGGTGAACTACTGGACCCAGTACTGACAAACTGGGACCATGTGGCAGATGTTAGGGTAGGGGACCACCTGGGGAACAGTGATCATCGTACGGTGTGGTTCAGTATAATAGATGGGTCAGATTTTGAATCACACAAGGATGAGGGTCCTGGACCTTTGGAGGGCTGATTTCATGAAAATTGGAAAAAGTCTGAGAAACCCTAGCAGGAGTTGAGTATAAGGGGAGTCAAGGAAAAGTGTTAAGAAATAAGAGACTTGAAATGGCTACTAATCTCTGTACCAGGCAGGTTAGCAAGGGCAAAAAGAAAAGACGACCATATGGTTCTCTAAGGAGGTAGTGAAAATAGTAAGGGCAAAAAATAGGGCATTTACGAAATACAGAAAAAAACAGGAGAAGGGGACTAGGGAAAGATACCAGGAAAAACAAGGGGAGGTAAGGAAGGCAGTTAGGAGTGCAAAAGCGCAAACAGAAGAACAGATTGCCAAATCAGTGAAAAAAGGGGATAAAACTTTTTATAGGTACATAAGTGAGAAGAGGAGGGTAAGGGGAGGGACAGTAAGGCTGACAGGAGAAGGGGGGGTTGTGTGGAGGATGACCACCAAAAAGTAGGCATATTGAACAATTGCTTCTGTTTGGTATTCACTGAGGAGGGGGATGGTAACGGACCAATGTTAAGGGACATGGGCAGTAAGAGCCGGGAGGCACACGAGTCCTTTTTCAGTGGAAAGAGTCCATAGGGAACTAACGGAGTTAAAAGTAGATAAGACAATGGGACCAGATGGATGCACCCCAGGATACTGAGTGAACTAAAGGAGGAACAGGCGGCACCTCTGACAGACCTGTTCAACCTGTCTCTAGAAATGGCAGAGGTACCAGGGGACTGGAGGAAGGCAGATGTAGTCCCAATCCTATAAAAGTAGAAAGGAGGAGGCAGGAAACTACAGACTGGTCAGTCTGACCTCTGTTGTGTGGTAGGCAAGGTAATGGAATCACTATTGAAGGAAATGGTTGTGGAATACCTGGTTGACAATGGTCTGCAAGACCAGAGGCAGCATTATTTCACAGGGGGGAGATCGTGTCAGTCAGATCTGATAGAGTTCTTTGACTGGGTAACCAGGTAAGTAGATTGGGTCAGGGCGGTGGATGTGGCTTACCTGGATTTCAGTAAGGCCTTTGACACTGTTCCACATAGAAGACTGATGAACAAACTGAAGAGCCATGGGGTAGGTACTAAGTGAAATGGGTAGAGAGTTGGCTGGACAAAAGGACTCTGGTGGTGGTGGTAAATGTCACCCACTCCAGTGGGTTCCATGTGATGACAGCGATCGCGGAAAGGGCGAGCGCCCTTAGGGCAAGTGTACATCACCGAAAATCAGTTTCAGTAATGTACACTACCAGCACAAAGCAAAAGGGTGCCAGAGACTTATTTATGCGGAGGGGCTTCACCCCCACACCCTCCAACTCAAGGATTCTCCTCCAGGGGCTGCATGTCAGGCGGGGTGCAAAACAAATTCCCGGATGGCATACAAAAAAGCGACCGCACTTAGGACCGAACCGGGTACCCTCTGAACCCTAGCCTGCCACCCACCCACTATGCCACACTGCACCCCACAAACCCTTCCTCCCTCCCCTTCTGCCCATTACATGACGTGCTTGCTCCCCCCTCCATGCACGTGTACATATAGTGACATCTTGTCACTATATTCGTAGACGTCCCCCATCCGGTCATCCTCCCTGCCTGGTACCCCTGTGCACTGGTGCCGTGATTTAGTCACCCTTTTTGAAAGCACTCAATCGGGGGTCACCATTGTCACAGACTACCCTCCAGTGTAGGCAGAGTGACCAGTGGGGTGCCACAAGGATCAGTAGTGGGCCCAATCCTCTTCAATGTCTTTATTAGTGACATTGCAGATGGCCTAGAAGGGAAAGTATGCCGGTTGGTGGACGACACAAAGCTGCAACAGAGTGGACACACCATTGGGTGACTAAAATGAGGGGTAATCTAAAAAAGCTGGAGGAATGGTCAAGGGATTGGCGGTTGGGTTTCAACACTAAAAAGTGCAAAATAATGCACATGGGGCACGGAAACCCAGGGCAACATACCAACTGAGAGGGGAGGTATTAGCAGGCTCAAAGCAGGAAAGGGACCTGGGTGTAGTCATCTCGAATGACCTAAAGGTGGCTAAACAATGTGACAAGGCAGCAGGGGAAGGCTAGCAGGATGCTGGGATGCATAGGCAGGGGCATCACCAGCAGAAGGCAATAATTCCACTGTATTGATCATTCCTGAGGCCACACCTCGAATACCGTGTTCAGTTTTGGAGGCCCCATCTTCAAAGGGCCGTAAATAGGGTGGAGGCAGTTCAGATAAGGGTGACCAAAATGGTGAGGAGCCTGCATAAAAAATCCTATGTGGAAAGGCTTAGGGAATTAAACATGTACTCCCTGGAAGAGAGGAGGGAAAGGGGGGGGGTGGGGTATGATAGAGACATTCAAATACCTCACATTGGAAAAAAAAAAGTAGAGGATGGTAGCATTTTCCAGAGGAAAAAGATGCCCAAGGACTAGGGGGCACAATATGAAATTGGAAGGGGGGAGGTTCAGAGGAAATGTGAGAAAAAGTACTTCACAGAGAGGGTGGTGGATGTGTGGAAACAGTCTTCCAGTGGAGTTGGTGGGGATGGAAACTTTCACAGGATTCAAGAATGCATGGGACAGACACAAAGGGATCTTGCGAGATATTTGGGGTGGGGTGGACCTGAGACCGAGTAGGGCCTGCAGTGTCACAATTGGTAGGGAAATTGGGTAGACTGGGTGGCCTGGAGGCCCTTATCTGCTGACAACAACGACAACTTCTAATTCCCTGCAGAACCTGTGATATGTCGCAATTTTCTTCAGAAACCTGTGATGCAGTATATCACAATTTCCCGCAGAATCCAGTGATATGTCAAAGTTCCTACAGAATCTTGTGGAATGTCGCAGTTTCTTATAGAATCCTACAATATGTCTGAATTTCCAACAGAATCCTGCAGTATGCCACAGTTTTCTGCAGAATCATTCTTGTGGTAGGTCACAATTTCCTGCAGCATGCTTTAGTATGCGAGAACACCAAGCTAGGAACTTACCCTGCAGCCCTGGGTTTCAATCCCACAACTGCCATTTGCATACTATATGACCCTGAGCAAGACGTTTAATCTCCTTGTGCATCCAGGTCACACCTGGAAATGAGGTTTGGTTCAGTGTGCTTTTCCCAGCGCAAAATTCTAAAAAATATAATTCTTATAGATCTCATGGTTCTGTATACCACAGTTTCTTGCAAAATCCCATGGTGTATGTTTCCTACAGAATTTGTGGTATGTCAATTTTCTGCACATTCTCCTCAAATGTCACCATTTCCTGCAGAATCCCATGGCGTCATTGTTCCCTGCAGAATACCATGACATGTCACTGTTCCCTGCATAATCCTTTGGCATGTTGCAGTATTCAGCAACATCCCATGGTAGGTCACGTAATTTCCTGCAGAATCCCATGGTGTGTCATTTCCTGCAGAGTCTTGTGGCAAGCCACACTTTCCGGCACATTGTACACCAGTTCAGTGCAGAATCTCATGGTGTGCGCAGTTTTCTTTAGAACCCCAGGGTATATATCACTTATCACAATATCCAGCAGAATCGAGTTGTATATCAGTTTTGTGTAGAGTCCATTGATGTAAAGTCTCCTACAACATCCCACGGTTTACCATATCATTTCCTGCAGAATCCCGTGGTATGACAGTCTTCTGCAGAAACTTGAGGTAGTTTGTCAGTTTTCTGCAGATTCGTGGTATGGCAGTTAATTGCAGAAAACTACAGTGTATCACAGTTTCCTTTAGAATCCCACGGTGTATCATAATTTCCTACAGAATCCTGTGGTATATTAATATTTTCTGCAGAATCCTGAGGTATTTCCCATGTAGAATCCCATGGTATGTTACAAGCATGTCTCAAGTTGCTGCAGAATTCTTTTTTTTTTTTTTTTTTTTTTTTAACTTTCTATTTTATTCACTCTCCCACACTGGAACTCCGCTCAATGCAAACACACATGTAGCTGCCAGAGACTTCACTGCTCACCGGGATACCCCCATGGAGCCATGGTGATCTCCCCCAGGCGTAACGAGGTGGGGCCCATACACCCGATGTGTTCTGGTTTCCTCGGGTCCCCCGGTGGTCAGGCAGGCGTTATCGGGGCCAGTACTGGTGCTCTGGTGTTATTTTTCCTGTTCCCTCCTGTGTGGCTTACACCCTGATGTCCATCATGCAGCTCCCCTGGCCCACCCCGCTAATAGCAGAACTTGCTGTAACTTGGGCCTCCACCTGGGGTCAGGCAAGCTACGAGCTTTGGTTCCCCCATCCCCCCGGAGAAGGTGAGCAGTCCCTGGATGCTCAAGCTTTCTTCTCTGGCCAGCCCTCCAGTGACCGGGGTCCACTCCTGAACCCGGGCTGCCAGCGTCGCAAGCGGAAATCCAGCTGCTGCGCCGGTGGGTGGGCATGAAGAATTTCTTAATCCTCCATACTATCAGTAGTAAGTGGATCCACTTATTACGCACTCCTAAAGAAGACCTGATATTCAGCAATTTCCTTTTGTGTGTCTCATCGAGGCACAGGTTAGGAAGCATAGAGAAAACCCAGTAGCAGTTGTAACATTCCACAAAACTGTATTTGTAGTTGCAGTAACATAAAATAAACCTGTTCAGAATAACTATATACAGAAGCAAAATAAAATCTCTTGTGAAAAAAAATCTCCCTTGCTGGTCAGCTTAGCTATTTTTATAAGTCTTTTCAACCCCCATCCTTTGCAAGCATCCTGTTCTTTGTAAATTTCAGGAGCTGCTAAAACATTGAGAGCTTTCTGAGGCCCTCCAGCCTTTGCAAAATGCTCAGGCATTTGCACTCAAATAGCCTCTGGCTTTCTACAGTTATCTCAAATTATAAATACATATACATTTCAACAGCAACATTAAACATTTTCTAAACAAAAGAGATCCCAATATCTGCTACATTTCCATACATTGATTCTCATATTACCAGATATAGATATGCAAGGGAGGAAAACAGACTGCAAGAGAAAACGGAGACAGAGAGAGGCAAAGAATTGTGAGATGTTTCAGGTTGATCAAGTCCAAAGTCTCACAGGAAAATTTGGTTGCACAACCAGACTGAGAGGAGAGAAAAGGAAAGAATATGGGTTCTTGCATTTAAACACTTTCTCCAAAACAAATGGGACAGGGTCCTATTCTGCCCTGTCACAGTGTGTAGATTCCTTACTGTGGGTGCATTATGTTGTCTATAAATAAACAAAAAAAATACATAGCAGATAGTAAGTGGACCCTGTGGCCAGTGTAGTTACATGTAGGCAGTGTGGGACCCTGTGACCATCGTAGTTATATGTATGTAACCCCCTTACAAATAAGATGTCTTCCTGGGCTGCCTAATGCCCACTGTCAGGATGGTGTCCTGTGTCTGCAGTATCTGTATGTGTCCCCATGAGGGTGCTATAGAAAGCCTCCATTCCTGTCTCTTTAAGAGAGTCATTATGCTGTGTTAGAAATTAGTCTGGGCTGGGTCCAAGTAGTTTAGGGCTCGTGACTGGCCAGGCAAGTGGTATTTCTGCTCCATTCTGCAGTCGCTATATGTGCGGAGGGAGCTCGGTTAGGAACTGTTCATTTACTGTTTATCTGCCTTATTAATAATAGTATAGAAGTTTATTTAACCTACTTTTTCTTGCAGCTTGGACTTTTTGCATAAGAACCACCATTTTGTCTTTGGACTGCCAGAGTTGGACCAATCGAACCTCAGGGGACCTAAAATGGAGACTGTCCCCAGAGGTCTTGTGGGATTGAAATCTGTAGGAATTGTAGTTTTTTAAGGTTTGGTGCCTAAATGGACCTGGAGAGGGAGCTCTTGCTGTGACACAGTTCCCTCAACCAACCAAACCTTGTGGATCTCAGAGGAAATCCCCCAGAACTGCCTGCAGCAGTCAGTTGTGAGCTGTAGTTTGGAGAGTGAACAGCTCGAACCATTGAGCAGCTGCTCCTGCTTAGGCGCACAGGAGAATCGGTGGGAAGGCTGCGTTGGCCTGTCTATCGCATCTTCCAGTGAAAAATCCTGTGAATGTGAAAGTTTGACTTAAATCTAATTCTTTGTTTGAGATCTGAAGCCTGAAGAGAAAGAGTGATCATTGCCTGAATTTGGGACCGAAGACTTGCTCCAGAAGTGATCAGCCTGCCAGGTACCGAAGTGAGTCACGGATTAAGAGGTTTGTGCAGAACTTCTGCTAAACTGCAACAGGACTTCACCCAAACTGTGACTAAGTTGTGTTGCTTATAAGTGTGCTGTATGTGCTTTTCTGGGTCACGATTTGGTTTCCCACCCTCAAGTGTTTTATGCTAGCTGGAAGCTGCTCCAGCACTCATACGGACCAAATCTGAACTATCTACCCTCGTCTGGGCCCTGTCATCTCGGCCTAGACTGTTGCTCCTATCACAGAGACATTTCCGACAAAAGACTCGCTCGGTGATTCGGCTCCCTGCTCAACACCATCAAACAGGTAGCAACCATATCGGTGAGTCATGTGGGCCCTGCTTCCCCTGGCAAACCAGAACACCATCCAGAGGTCTTCATCTCATCAGTCCTGCCTACTGGTCTGGGTAGCATGAGTACTTAACAGCGTAGCTCCCTGCAACAAAGCTGCAATCATTGTGTGTCATCTGGTTTACTTGTTTGGGTTTATCACGAACTGAGCTACCTGGCTCCGGATTACAAATTCTGGGTTGATGTGCATGTAATTGTGCCTTTCCTACGGGCCCCAACAACTGCAACGCCGGTCTACCCCGGGCAGTGCTTCAGGCTAGCCTGCTTAACAACTGGGTACCCAGAGTTGTGTGACTGTCAAAGGGACTTGCTGTGCATGCATTTTCAGCCTGAAATAATTGGATCTATAAATCATCTGCTAGATTCATGCCCCACCCCTGTTCGTTTACCCCTAAATAAATCAGATTTACAGTTTAAATCTGGCTAGCATGTACCTTCTTGGTGGGGATACAGTACTGTTATCGCATTGTTGCACAGTTGTTCTTATTTTGCAGGGGGTCTCCAGGGCAGCTGCAGAAGATCCAGCCCTGGTGATAGGTGCAAGGGTTGTGAGCAAGTCATTACTGACATGTGATGCACATGAATGTTTTTTGTTGCTGTACTGTTTAGGCCACTAGAGGGGTAGTAGGGGGGTTACAGCATCCCAGAGGGCTATACCAACAGCAGTTGCACTACCCCAGAATCATTCCTCTGGGTGGAGACCTCCATTAAAAGAGCTCAGGCACCTCAACCTGTGCCTAGTCACGCAGGCAGGGGTAGTAGCCCATAGGATAGTGCCACCTAGGGGTTACGTGTAGGCAATGTGGAAATTACATTTTAAAAGCTTTGAAGGCCTGTTCTTTAAACCACCACAATAGTGGTGCAGATCTTCCAGGATTTACTTCAAAAATAGGCTGACCAAGTTCCTGTGGACTCATTCCTCATTCCTATGATGAGCAGCATGCTGTTTTTCTATCATCACCCCAGTAGTTAAAGTAGAATTATTTTCTCCTTGCTAAAGTCATCTGTCAACCAGTTTGTTTACCGTAGGTGGCAATAACACACCATGTTATTGGGAATCAGTGCAAATCTAGCAAACCTGTAGTTTGATGATGTTGAACCAGTCAAACAAAATGAATATAAAAGGAGGACTGCACTAAACCTTGTAAGACCTTTCTCCTGTAGATGCTGTTTTTAAATTAGTTAAAATGTTGGTATTCGTAAGTATTTACTGAAGAAGATGAAATTGCATTTATATGGTGCTTTTCATACACATAGTATCCCAAAGCACATTATATAAGCCGTGAGACTGGGAGTCGATTGTAAATATATAGTGCAGCCATTTCGCAGATTGACACATTCACATACAGCCTTGGAAACATGCACAGATCGGTTTAATTGGCATGGAAATATTAGCCAGAATAAGGTAAAATTCCCCTGCTTTTGCCATTGAAGCAGCGGCTCTCCATCTTGCTGTTTGGCAAGCTGGTGGGCCATGGGATGAACAGTGGTGTAAGTGCTGCTAGGGCAAGGAAGCTGATCTTCCTCCCTACCCTGGAATGTTTGAAGGTCAAAATGGAGGATATAGATTGCACTGCTAAAAATGACATGGATAAGCTGACCTCTGCAGAAACTCATTTGGCCTCACAATTGTCAGAGAAAAGGATATTTGTACCGTCCCTCATGAAAGAGGAGAAATGGAAATATGCCATGGAATTGATGGATTAGAGCATGTGAAAAGAAATGCCTAGTTTTCTCGCCATCAAAGGAATGTTTTCCCTCTGTATACCATTTGAGCCCTGGTACAGAAATCAACATTGATGAGATGACAGAAAGCATGACTGGAAATTTACAACTTATTGATCATGACTTATTGGGAACTGTGTCTTCAGCTCTGGCCTTATTTCCTGCTGCACAGCAGATACTGGCCCCGACTCCGGCACATATGTGAAAATGACTGACAGTAGCTATCAGGAGGGATATATGTGGAAGAGGGCTGGTCGGTAGAGCGAGTCCTTCCAGGAGCAGGGTAGATAAAGTCCGCCTCAGGCGATGCATGACTCCACAATTACCCACAGGAGCAGTGAATTCTGTCAGCGAGCCTACAGCTGATGCACACCTGAGTGGCAAGATCAAAGTGGTGTCACTCCTGTGTTATGACTGGCAGAAAGGTCCAGAAATGTCTCTCCAGCACAACACTCAGTGGCAGTATCAGAAACACAGAACAGTACTTGGAGTCTGGCTGAGGATGCTCTGAAAGAACAAGGTGAGCCTGCTTTACTTTACAATTTGGCTACCAACACGTTCACTCACAGCCTATTGATGTACAGCTTCAAACTACTCTATATGAACTGTCACAAGCTACAGTGCCAGAAATGTCTGAAGCTGCTGGGGGCCCTGTAACACGAGCTGGACTTTTGTTCACAGGATATAATCAACCACAAGAAAATGTAATAGCCTGCCTCTCTAATCAGAGTAACACTAAGACTGGGTAAGACCTTGGTGAAAAGAATAGTAAGCAGCAGAATAAGGGCACAAGGGGGACTTCAGAAAATCAGAAGGGGAATTTGAGACCTTAAAGTGGCCCCCAACAAAATTCTTGGGGTTTTTGTGTGGTTTCAGTTCCTCCAGTATGCCAGCCCAAAGGAGGAATGCAGTTTGACTGTGTGGGGGTGGGGACAAGAACTGCCATCTGATAGGATTTATGCAGGTAGAACACTGCGCAACAATTCTGTAAATTTCTGCGGAACTGAAATTTATGAAGTGAGCCATATATCTGGTGACAGTATCTTTTATGTACATTTTAAAACGGCATTAGCACTGGAGCATTTTTGGACTAAATATGACAAGTCAATTTGGATACCATTTCAGACTATTGCACTAACCAAGCTGACCCGTAGAACTCTAACCATTTATTTTTTCCCCAGAATGAGGGGGGTGGGGGTTTCAATGTGTTCAACATCATGTATTAGTTGGCTCAGAAATGTGACATCTTGGAGCCCCCTGAGCCTGTTACGGACAAGGACCAACTGTTGAGAGGAGGCTGGAGGGTCCATGTAAAACTTTGCTGTATGCATAAGGACATTTTACACCTACCAAGCTGCATTTGCTTGCACATGCTTGTGACCTATTTGCTCCCATCACCATATCTCGCCTCAAAAAATGGGCTGCTGCATGGATATCCCCCGCACTGATCCAGCAACTAAAACAGAGGGACAACCTATGGCACATTGCAGTTGACTCCGTCAGCATGGCGGACAGGCAAGCCTATAGAACAGCCTGTAACCAATGCACCTGGGCCATCAAACAAGCAAAAGCCAGACACTACCAGGCTGCTTTAACAGCCTCCTGGGGGTCAGCCAGAGCTTTCTGGGATAATATGAAAGAACTGAATGGCAAACCCGGCCCCCTGCCTCAGATTATCAATGGGCTGTTTGACGGACCAAACATGCATTGCAGACTGCCTAAACAAAACTTTCTCGGACCTAAGCATGGTACTTCCTGCCCAATTCTTTGACCCCATCCCCCCATCAACCGCCACCACTACCTCCCGGCCCCTATTCCACTTCCGAACAATCTCACCCCATGATGCCAAACCTTTCCTCTTAAAAGCCTTCACCTCTCACAACCCGAATAGTGACCCTCTTGACTCCAGAATACTCTGCCTCACGCTAGATGTCATGTTAATCCCCCTCATGAATATCATTAACAGATCCCTATGCCTTGGTCAATTCCTGGATGCATGGAAACAGGCTGAAATCACCCTTATCCATAAGTCCGGGGACCGAACACTACCAAATAACTACAGGCCCATATCCATCCCCCTTCCCCCCTCCAAAGCCCTGGAGAAAATAGTATCCATACAGCTCATAGAATACCTATCTAAATACGACATTCTTTGCCCTGAGCAACATGGATTTTGCCCGGGCCGCAGTACATCCACAGCCCTTCTGGAATTCTCCCACCAAATCCACTGTGTACTTGATGCTGGGAAACTTGCAGGTGCAGTATTCATTGACCTGTCCAAGGCCTTTGTCACTGTGTGTCACCCCCTGCTGATAAACACCCTTAGCCAACTGGGTTTCTCACTTGGCCCACTGAACTGGTTCTCAAGCTACCTACAAAACAGATCCCAAAGAGTCAAGCTAAATGGGACCCTGTCCACCAACCTACCAGTATGCTCTGGGGTCCCCCAAGGCTCCATCCTTGAGCCCACCCTTTTCAGTCTATTCCTAAACACCCTCCCAAGCTCCTGCTCGGACAAAATACTTCTTTATGCTGATGATGCAGTCATCATCGCATCACATTCGGACCCACTCCTGCTCCAAAGCACCCTGCAACGCACCTTCGACCAAGCAAAAAAATGGTTCAACAGCCATCGGCTAATCCTAAACCTGAAAAAAACAAAATCAGTGCTTTTTGCACACCATCAAAACAGCGCCAGTGACTCCCCCCTTCTCATCACCCCAGCATACTCCACCCACTTGAACAGGTAACAACATACAAGTACCTGGGCATCACCTTTGACTCAGGCTTTACCTTCCACACTCATTTAAAAACCCTGTCATCAGCCATGAACTCCAGGATTGGTCTCCTCTATCGCCACAAAGACTGCCTCCCTGAATTTGCCTTAAAACTGGCCATCACCTCATCTGTGCTGTCACTGGCAGACTACAGACTCCCGATCTATGCAGCTACAGACCCCACCACCCTTACTAAAGTCCAGACCTCAATTAACAAAGCCTGCAGGCTCCTGACCGGTGCTGATAGCAGAACCCACACATGCCTGCTATACTCTGCCTCAAACATACTCACGTTTGAGGAACGGCTGAAATACCACACCTGCCTGCTGGCAAAAAATACCCTATCTGGGCTATGCCCCTCAGGGGTCACCTCATCCCTGCAACAGACCACCCAGCCTGTGCTCACCCGTAACTCCGCTAAAGCCACCTTCCTAGTACCTAGAGCAAGGACCTCTCTTTGCCAAAGATCCTTTCACCATAAAGCACCGGCCTGGTATAACTCTCTCTCTCTCCCAGAACACATCACAGGCATTCCCAGGATTGGCCAGTTCAAAATAGCCCTTCGAAAATACATTGTCGATAGTCGGTGCTGTAACTGCCTGTAGTGGAATTGTTTTCTGTCTGTTTAGTCCCTCCCAGACTTCCCTGGGTCCCCTGGACGACTAAGCACTGGTTCTATTGCAGACTGACTTTTCCTGTATAAGTATAACAAATTGTGTTTATCGATGCCTGTATTCACCTGTATTGTAACCTCTGTCTAAACATCACTTGCTTGTTGTCCACCCTCCCTGCGACGAGGTACCTTTGTAAACGAGTCTCTGACTCAAAGGTTGTAAATCTGATTATTCAAATAAATAAAATAAATTTACCTGGGCGGGGACAGCGGTACTGCTTTTATCAGGGATGGCCTAAAACCTGTTTCAAGTATGGATCCCTTAATCATCTGAGTAGTGCATCTGATGAGACAAAGTGCACGTTACGAATAGATGATGGACATTTGAGTCAATACTACCTGAATATCTTAAACTGTAATTTATATGAAGAATCTGATCACTTGAACAGGGCCTGTGTGTGTGTGCATGGGCAACACACAACAGCTGAGATAGACAGATTAGGATGATCTTCTGAACCAAGCACAGAAAACTGGATCAGTCTGACTCTGACAGAAACTGGTTTGAGCCCAGAAGAAGGAACAGCAACAAAATAAGGAAGCTCAGGGGCCCCAGTCTACCCCCAACCCCACCAAACCTGATGAACAACAAGAAATGCAAGAAACTGCAGACAAAGGACATTCAGGGCTAGCTCTGACTTTTCATTCTTCTGCACCATTATCTTCGCCAAAGTTTTTCTTTTGTGTCATATAAGAAATGGGACTTAATTTTACTTAAACATTTGCTAGTACAAAAAAGTTGTAAAGATTGCCATTTAAGAAAAATTATAAAATGGGTGCTGAAAATCCTGTATCCTGATTTGTCAAAACAGGTCACCTGACCATGGATTAATCCCCTGTAAACCCACAGTTGCCTTGCTGTAGTACAAAATCCTGAGTAACAGCAATGTAAAGTGACCTTTTCAGGTCACTCCATCAGAGAAACATGTAAAAAACTCATTAGGAAAAATCTACCTACTGGAGGACAACTATGGCGTCCTCGGAAGGACAAACCCATTAGGCAGAAGAACTATTTTATTACAAATGCACGTAAACTGTGTGTTGTTTTTTTTTTTTTTTTAATAAGGTAAACCTCTGAAATAAAGTTGCCCATTTTATAAGTGGATTAACCCACTCCAGAGCATGGGTTTACTGAGCATTCATCCATGCCTGGGTGGTTAGTCACTCTGCCTGGGGCCTCGTGCCTCACAACCCCCCCCCCAACATGGATTAATGCTCAGTAAACCCATGCTCTGTCGTGGGCTAATCCATTCATGTCTCTTTGGCCCACATGGCAAGTGTCAGAACTAGCCCTGGACATTGATAGTTGATCCTGTTGACCAGGAGGAGGAGTATGCTGGAACACTCATCAGAACCTAACCCTCCCTTCTTTGTCAGGGGAACAGACCGTGGACAGAGACACTAGGGACCATAGCACTGCAGCGCAGATTATGGAAGAAGACACGATGCCTACATAGAAATGTACAATTTATCAGCACATTGGGACCACTTGGCCCACCCAGTCTGCCCATTTTTCCCTGCCTATACATTCACCGGAGACCCTACCTGATCTGTGGCTACCCCCCGCTTCTCAACTAAAATTCCCTTACACCTATCCCATGCATGCCTGAAGCCCACCATGGTTTTCACCCCACTTCCTCCACTGGAAGACTGTTCCAGACATCCACCACTCTTTCAGTGAAGAAGTACTTCCTTATGTATCTCCTAAATTTTCCCCCTTCCAGCTTAATTGCATGTCTCCTTTTCTCGTGCACTTTCTCTTCTGAAAAATACTACCCTCCTGTGCCTTGTTCACCCCTGTGAGGTATTTATAGGTCTGTATCATATCTCCCCACCTCTTCTCTTCCAGGGTATGGCTTGGAGGGACAGGAAGCGCATCCTCAGGATCACGAGAACAGCTGCAAGGGATTCTGAACTGGACATAATTGTCCACCTAGGGACAAATGACTTGGCTCATCATGAGGTTAGAGCAGTGCAGGAGGACATTGCAGAGTTGGGAAGGGGCCTAAGACAAGTAGCACACACAGTATCCTTCTCAGAGGTGCTGCCTGTCAAAGGCATGGGGGAGGCGAGGGTAACTGGCACCATGCAGTTTAATGAATGGTTGAAAAAAATGGTGCAGAGCACAGGGGTTTGGCTTCACTGGGGACTGGGGTTCCACCTGGAGGGACACCAGCCTATACTGGCAGGATGGTCTGCATCGATCCAGGAAGGGAACAAGTCTTTTGAGCAATCGGTTTAAATGCTTCATTGGCAAGCTTTTAAACTAGTCAAAGGGGGAGGCACTGACAAGCAGCAGAAAAATCCCAGCCTCTCCCTACAAAACAGGGTACTAAATGAGAAAAAGACAGAGGTAGAACAGTCCGTGGGGGATGCTGCAACAGAAAGTAAAGCCATCAAAAAATGGAGAGCAATGAGTACCAATGCCCGTAGTCTAGGTAACAAGCTTCCTGAATTAGTGGCCTTGATGGAGGAGGAACATCTGGATATCATGGCAGTCACAGAAACATGGTACACACAATACCATGACTGGGACATAAACATACCAGGATACACTGTCTACAGGAGGGACAGGGAGGGTAGAGGAGGAGGAGTAGTTCTTTACATAAGGGAAGGAATAAAAGCAACAGAACAGAAGGGTAAACAGGGAGGAGAAGAAGCACTATGGGTAAATTTGGAGACAGGCAATGGCACCACAATCCGCACAGTGGTTGTATACAGACCCCCTTCACAGGGGGAGGAAATGGACAAGGAAATGATAGAAAGTATACTTAGAATGGCAGAAAAAGGGGAGATATTGCTGATGGGTGATCTAAATATGCCAGATGTTAACTGGAGTGCAGTTGCAGCTGCCACTTCGAAGAGTGCAGTTATTCTAGATGCCCTACAGGGGGCATGCCTTAGACAACTAGTACTGGAGCCCACTCGAGAGGGAGCAATATTAGACTTGATACTCTCAAATGGAGATGGAGAGAGGATCACAGATGTAGAAGTGGGTAGCCATTTGGGAACTAGCGACCATCGAACAGTATGGTTCACAATAAACACAGCAACAGAGTCAAGCCATAAAAGACAAAAGTACTGGACTTTAGGAGGGCTGACTTTGCCAAAATGGGTGAGTGCCTAAGGAATGCACTAGCAAATGGGCAGGAAGGAGGGTTGGAAGAACAATGGGGAATAATAAAAACTGCCATCACAGAGGTAACGAGCCTTTGTGTGAAGCAAATAAACAAAACAAGATGATGTAAGAAACCACTATGGTTCTCAAAGGAAGTGGCAGTGAAGGTTCAAGAGAAAAAGAAAGCATTCAGGAAGTACAAGGAATCGCAGAAGGAGCAGGACAGAGAACTGTATCAGTTAAGCAAAAGGAGGCTGGGAAGGCAGTCAGAACAGCAAAGGCCCAAACCGAGGAAAAGATAGCCAACTCAGTTAAGAAGGGGGATAAAACCTTTTATAGGTACATCAGGGAGCAAAGGAAGACCAAGGGAGGGATAGTGAGGCTTAATAAAGGGAGGGAGGTGGGCAGAGGGAGACTGTGAAAAGGCAGAGATACTAAAATATTTTTGCTCAGTATTTACAAATGAAGAGGGGGAGGTACATAAAACAAACAGTAGTAACACTCTGGATGCAGAAGTTGATACCAGCCCATTTACAGAAGAAAGGGTTCTGAAAGAACTCTTAAAACTGAAGGTGGACAAAGCAATGGAGCCTGATGGGATTCATCCCAGAATTCTAAAAGAACTAAGGGTAGAACTAGTGACACCACTGACTACCCTCTTTAACAAATCATGGGAGGATGGGCTGGTACCCAAGGACTGGAGGAGGGCAGATGTGATTCCCCTTCACAAAAGTGGGAGCAAGGCAGAAGCAGGAAACTACAGACCTGTTAGTTTAACCTCAGTGATAGGGAAAATGATGGAATCACTTCTAAAGGAAAGAACTGTCTAGTATCTAGAGGTCAGAGGGCACAGGACCCTAGGCAGCATGGATTCAGGCGGAAGGTCATGCCAGACAGAATCTGATAGATTTCTTTGACTGGGTGACCAAAGTAGTAGACCAGGGAGGGACTGTGGACATGGCCTACCTAGACTTTAGCAAGGCATTTGACACAGTCCCACACAAAAGATTAATATACAAGTTAGCCAGCCTGGGAGTGGGTCCCAAGATGACAGCCTGGGTAAAGAATTGGCTGGAGAATAGGACACAGAGTAATAGTAAATGGAGTCCACTCAGAAGAAAGGAGGGTTACTAGTGGGGTACTGCGGGGTTCAGTATTAGGACTGGTCCTCTTCAATGTCTTTATAAGCGACATTGCAGAAGGACTGGAAGGAAAAGTATGTCTCTTTGCAGATGACACAAGATCTGCAACAGAGTTGATGCACAGGGTGGGGTGGAAAGGATGAGAAGGGACTTGGCAAGGTTAGAGGAATGGTCAAATGTGTAGCAGCTTAGATTCAATGCTAAAGTGCAAGGTAATGCACCTGAGAAACAAAACCAGGGAAAGTACACAATAGGGGGTGAGATACTAACAACAACAAAATGGAGAGGGACCTGGGGTAGTCATATCAGATGACCTAAAGATGGGCAAGCAATGTGAGATGGCAGCAAGAAGGGTTGGGGGATACTGGGATGCACAGGGAGAGGCATCACCAGTAGAAAACAGGAAGTTATTATCCTCTGTACAGACAGCTGGTGAGACCCCATCTGGAGTACTGTGTGCAGTTCTGGAGACCCAATCTCCATGAAAGACATAGACAGGATGGAAGCTGTCCAGAGGAGGCACCTAAAATGGTGCAGGGTCTGCACCGGAAGACACATGAAGAGAGACTTAAGGAGCTTAATATGTAGCCTCAAGGAAAGGAGGGAGGGGGACATGATAGAAACTTTCAAGTACCTCAAGGGAATCAACAAAGTCTAAGAGGGTAGCATCTTTCGAAAAAATGGGGGTGCTCAGAGGTAATGTATAAAGAGTATTTTTTCAAGAGGGTTTGGATGCATGGAACGGCCTTCCAGAGGAGGTTGTGAGTCAAATCAGTGGTGGAATTCAAGCATGCATGGGATAGTCATAAGGCAATTCTGGGGGTTGGGGGTAGGAAGAAGTAGGCTGCTGGTTAACTAGGATCTGCAGCTTATCCAGTAGGTAGGGAAATGGGCAGACTGGGTGGGCCAAGCAGTCCTTATCTGCCATCAAATTCTATGTTTCTGTTTCTATGTATACATATTGATCCTTTAGTCCCTCCTCCTAGGGCATCTGATGCAACACCTGCACCATTTTAGTTATACTCCTCTGAACAGCCTCCATCCTGTCTATCCTTCTTTCCGCCCCTCACGAGAATGACTATGGTGACAAGGAGAGAGGCTTGCATAAGACAGATACCCCACTAGATAATCTGATAATCTTGTGTAGCCAAAAAAAACAGGGCGGACGTGGATAGAGACATTGAATCTGAGGCCTCTTCTACTAGTTCTTTAAATTGAAAGGTTTAATCAGAAACTGGAAGAGACTAAGTAAGAAAAGAGTTCAAAGAGCTGTTTGGGCTCACATGTATGTGGAGGGAGAAGTGGAAAAGGGCAATAAAAACAGCTTTTCTTTTGTGTGCCCCCCTTCTCCCATGACCTGAGTTACATTTATTACATTAAGAACCTGAAGAGAGGTTGTTTATTAACCTTTTCAGTTTTAAAAGATCTACAGCTGGACATCTGTCTGTTACAAGAAACAAGATTGGGATTAATTTGTGATAGAAATCGAACAGAAAGAAACTGGTATTGAAGAGCATCCTTTTGATCCTTTGTGGAAGACAGATGTGACAGGGTGGGCATTTTGTTTAAAGGGAAAAACATGCAGGTATCGGGACTGGCAGACATATGTCTGGGAAGGGTCCTCCTGTTAGACATCTATAGTGTGGACAACAGTCTGAGAATATTTCCAGGAGCATGGATATAGTTCACTATCCACAGTATCCACACATTGACAGTTCCACTGGAAGTGCTGCTTTGTTGGAACATCTTTCAGCTAAACTGCTCCCACCACCAGGGCAGTATACTGTATCTTCTGGCTCCACCATGTGATGTCAGATCTTCCTTTCCGCTGGAAGATTTTGGTGGTCTCCTTCACAGCTCCATACGTTGTATGGCCTAAAGTGCACCACTGGTGATTTTCTCTTTCTTTCTTTGAAGGTTTCTTCAGTATTACTTCATTCCTTGGTTCTGCTCCTGCATCAGTGATGGATAATGGAACACAAAGAGTGAAGCCAGCTACCGACGTCCAGTTTTGTGTCATGTGCTGATAGAAGATGTCACTGATGGATCCACACATGTCTTGCCTTTACTGTCTGGGGACAGTACACAGTGTTTCAGGTTGCAGTCTGCTCCTGACGATGCTCCTCTCTTTCTTGGAGGATTGTGTAGCCCAGCTTCTCCTCAGATGGCCATTCTGGACCCAAAACTACAGTCAAAAGGCTGTAAGAAGGCCTCTGCTGTGGTGGGGTCAGTGGCTCAAATCTTGGCCACAGAAGAGGTGGCAACCACTGTTGTGGAGGGCACCTCATCGACCTCTGCTCTGTGCCCAGCTAGGGCCAGTGTCAGGATGTCTTTCACTGATGAATTCCAGGAGATGTATTGGCTTCTCCAGGCCTTTGGGGGAGAGCCCTGCCTGCTGTGGTAAGAAACACAAAAAAACACTGTTGCCGGTCGTGAGACCAAGACAGATCATGCTCCTCCTGCTCCCTCGACTCCCCCAACCACTCAACATGTGTCGACTTGCTGGACTCCAGTTGAGCCTTCTTAGGTTGAGGACCAGGTCACAAGCTCATGGTGCCCGTGTTGGGCTTGCTGACCTCGGCACTGGCTGATTAGGTAGTCGATTTTTCTTTACCTTGTCAACCTGTTGTTGGAAGAGGTCAATGAGGAGTTGATCTCCAAGACCCTAGTGTTTCTGGTTCTCACACAGGAGGGTGTGGACTGGTCACTGTCCCTGACCAGTGCCACTCAGAAACTGCCTCTATTGAAGGATGTTCCACTGAAAGGTGGTGCACATGATATAGAATGCACCTCTGGTGGCTTCATCTTGGCACTGTGCCCTCGAGTCAAAAGTTGAGGTCAAGAGGTTTGTCATGGCGCCACTCATGCTCTTGGTCTTGTTTTTCTGGGAGGTGTTGCCATCTACATTCCTCATCATCCTCATCCTTGGATGAGGAGTGGCTTCACCATCACCTGCAGCGGCACTATAATGAACTCCTGTGGTAACAGTGGGCCATGGTGGGCCAGGGTAGGGCTCTACTCACACCTGTGGTCGACTGGCTGGTGCCAGTCAAGCCCATGCCAGTCTGCCAAAGGCAGCTGTCTCCTATGCTGGTCTCTCCACCCTTGCTGATGGAGCCGCCTTCGCTGCAGCCTTTGACGGGGGCACTGACCAAAGAGTCCCATGCTGTGACTGGCTTGCCTGGCTGGCTGTCGGTGGAAATCACCCAGATGGATGGCTCTAGGGTGGTCCACAGCAGCAAATTGTTGAATGCTGTTTTCCAGGAGTCCTCGGACAACTTGGGTGGCTCATCCATGCAGTCATTGAGGGCATATACCTTTGACCACGGGTCTGTTGAGTTGACTACCAACCATGGGCTGGTGTCATTCTGGGCTCTACTCACTCATTTTGGAGTCCATGTCTGTCCCTCTGAAGCCTGTTTTATTAAAGGGCCAAGAACCCTTTCACAGATATCCTTGATATGGATGAATCTCCAGGGGTTGCCTTTCCCAAGACTGAGGCCATTTTGGGAGTGGCACTGGAGCTTTGACGGCATTCAGCATCCTGCCTGGCACCATTGGCCCATATGGTCTGCAAGTATCTACTCCCTACAGGCTCTCTTTCTGGATTCTTGGACCACCTCACGGCCAAGGGTATGGTCTCAGACTCTGCTTTCTGGAAGTCTGGAAACCATGGGAACATGGACAAGCCCCCCAAAAAAGCTTGAACACTAGATCAAGAAAGTCTATGCTCTCTCTCTCTCTCTCTCTCTCTGTCAGGCAAGCTTTGTCTTGATGATGGCAACTTTGGTCAGTCCCTGCTTGGAGTTCTTGATAATATCCTCCCTCACTTCCCCCTGCCAACAAGCATTTACTGGTGAAGTTGGTCAGAGACAAGGGTCAAGCACTGGCTAAACACCAGCTCCAGATGGATTTAGGCATGGGCGACTCCGGTGCCCGGCAGCGGCCGTTGTAATGCGTTGCAGTGACTGGCTGAGGCATTCCACCTTTATGGTAGACATTCAGCATAAGCTGGCTGATATCCCTTTCTCAGGCACAGACTGATTTTGCCCGGGGTGGAAGGGCACCTCACCTCACCTCACAAGGACTGAGAAGTCTAGCGGCACCTGGGCTCTATGGCTTCATCCCAGAAGGACATGAAGGCCCAGAAACCGAAAAAGAATGCCTTTTAGTTTTAGCCCTTTTCACCACAGTAGCCTTGGCAGCAGCAGCCACAACAGGGGCAATACCAAGCCTGGCACCCCAGGGCCAAGTTCTATGCCCAGAGGCCCAAAAGAGGTTGGGATGGGGGAAGTGGTACCCTTCTGGCCCCAGTAGCAGGTACCCCTCCAGAGATGCCCAGTGACTTCAGAGGGGTGTCTGCCTTTCTTCTGTCTAGTCCCTGACCCAGCTGCCTGTGGGGAGTCAGTTTTGTCACTTCTGTCCTCAGTGGTCCATCATTACTATGGACAGATGGGTTCTTGAGATGGTAGCAGAGTGTTGCCTCTAGATTTCGAGGCTCGCCTACCTTACTGATCCCATGCTGCGAGGGAGTCCTCAGTGTTGCAGGACATGCTGTCTGCCTTAGGGGAGAACGTTGCTCAGCCTCTTGTGAAAGGACTATAGCCTGTGTCCCAGACACCTTAGCAAGTCGTGGTGGGTGGGTGTGTGGGTAAGGTGTGTGTGTGTTTTATATATATATATATATATATATATATATATATATATATAAATATAAATAATATAAATATAAATATAAATATAATATATAAATATAAAAAAGGTTCTGGCACTCACAAACTCTTCAGAGAAACACGTTAGTATCAAACACTTTTTAATAAAATACCGTCCAACACAGCACCTGACATGTTTCGGACTGATCTAACAGTCCTTTCTGAAAGGCTAAAAGATGTCTAGTAAGCACAACACTTATATACTAACATCAATCAATAAATCAATTACATAAAAGTTTTTTAAAAGCAGTGTGTGTCCTTGAGATCAATTTGGTTTTGGCAATTCCATCCATAATAAAAAAGCTCATTAGACAATTCTAAACTAAGTAAAATAATTCCTTTATAGTTGAAAATAGAAAAGTTCCAACATTAGAGAACTACAATATTCATTTCGGGGGGGGGGGGTACTTCTGGTCACAAAACAGATGGGGGTTGGTGCCCTATACTGGATCAGCATAATCTCAAACCGTTCATGTGGGAGCACAGGTTCTGGATGATCGCTGTGAACCAGATCAACCATCCCTGGAGCAAGGTATGTGGTTCTGCTCTCTGGACCTCCAGGACACATTCTTCCACATCCCAGTCCATTCACCCCACTGGCGGTCCTCTGGTTCTGCACAGAAGGGCTTCTCTCAATTCCTGGTCATGCCCTTTGGCCTCCCATCCATACCCAGGGTCTTCACCAACTGCAGCAGGTATCTGGTCATCCAGACCTGCAGAGAGTTGGTCTTCTTGGTCAACCTGGCCAAGTCTGAACTGATCCCCTTGCAGATGATTCACTTCACTGGGGCAGAGTTAGACTCCCTGCAGGCCAAAGCCCGCCTCCCTGTGGACTGGGCACTGGATCTTACACCCTTTGCCCAGTCATTTCAAGTTGGGTGCTTGTGCCTTCCCTGGACTTCCTGCAACTTCTGGGTTGTATGGCATCCTGCACAAGTTGGGCCATCAGTGGTCCTAGCACCTAGGACACATGGACCAGCTGGTGTGGGATGCTGTCTGGTGGTGGCTGATCCATGAAGATCTGGAGTAAGGAGTCCTGTTTTTCCACCCAGAACAGACTGTCATGCTCATGACAGGCACATTTCTGATGGGGTGGGGCATGCACCTGGGGGCCCACAGCTTCAGGTCACCCGGGGAGTCCTGTTATCACATCAGCCTGATAGAGCTCTGTGCAGTGTGGCTAGCTCTGATGGAATTCGCTCCTTTTTTCAGGGGTCAGGTCTTGCAAATCCAGACTGACAACACCACGACCATGCTCTGCCTGTACCATAACCATGTTCTACCTGAAAAGGCAGGGCAGCATGCACTCATCTCCCTTGTGTCTGGAGGTCTTCTGCACCTGGACTGTCCTACGCAGCTTGGGTGTAGATCTCCTGGTGATTCATGTTGCGAGAGTTGGCAGTCAGCTGACACTCTCGTCTGGGTGGGAGGAATGTTATACGGGTGGTCTCTGCATCAGGAGGTGGTGAACCACCTGTTCTACCTGTGGGGCACACCTCTGGTGGACTTCTTTGCCTCCTGGGGGAATGCAAAACTGAGGTGTTTTGTGCCCGCCCTTCCCACAGTCCGGGACACTTTGGGGGGGATGCCTTTGTGAGGCCTTGTGTATGCTTTTCCTGCTATCCCCTGATCCACGAAGTAGTGGTCAAGCTGCAAAAAGACAAGGCATGGATGATCCTGATGACTCCAGACTGGCTACAACAGTTCTGGTACCCAAATCTCCTCAGCTCAGCAGAAGACCTCCATGGCAGTTGCCTCTTCACCCAGACTTGCTGACCAGACAATATGTAAAGGTTCTGCACCCAGCCTTCAGTCCTTGCACTTTTTAGCCTGGTTTCTAAGTGGCTCGAATTCTAGGCTTTGGGTCTTTCAGAGGATGTGCCCCACATTGTGGAGGCCTCCTGAAAAGAGTCAACTCACTGGTGCTACACCTTTAAATGGAAGAGGTTTTCCATTTGGTGTTAGGGTAAGGACCTTGATCCCCATACCTGCCCTGTGGCTAGTATCCTCAAGTACCTCTTGTCTCTCTCCCAGCTGCGACTGTGAGTGACAACCCTCCAGGTGCATCTGGCAGCCATCTCTGTATACTGGGCAAGGGCTGGTATGTTGACTGTGGCCCAGGAGAAGGTGGTCGGGGCCTGGACCACCTGTCCCTTCCGGTGCATGAACCACCACCATCACCATGGAACCTACTGTTGATGCTAGCTGTGCTCATGGGCAAACCTTTTGAGCTTGTGCACAGGTTTGACATGTCACAGCTGTCATGAACATCAGCCTTCTTGGGGTCCATCACATCAGCCAGAAAAGGCAGAGCGCTCCAGGTGCTATTGGTGGAGTCTCCATATCTGGTCTTCCACCGGGACAAGGTAAGGTCATCCTTCACCCCAACCCAACATTCCTCCAGAAGGTTTATTGGAGTTCCACCTTAACCAGGTGCTGAATCTTCCAGTATATTCTACCAGCTCATCTTAAGGGCTGAAAGCAGGCTTCATGCTCTGAACCTGCAGAGGGTGCTCTGTTTCTATGTTGAGTGCATGGCTGGAGTTCAGGGCGAGACTCGCCAGTTGTTTGGAACATGTGCTAAAGCCTTACCTGGCATACTGGCAGCTAAGCTATCAGTGTCAGTGGCTCAGTAGGTAGCACACTTGCCTCTGAGGCCGGTAGATCAGAGGGCTGTGGGTTCAGTTCCCACATCTGGCACTTGGGTTAATATCCCAGTACTGACACTGTAGTGCAGCATGAGAGGGGTGCTGCACTTCTGAGATGCAGTCTTTCAGATGAGACGTTAAACCGAGGTCCCATCTGCCTGGATTGGTGGTAGTTCAGGTGGATGTTAAAGATCCCATGGCACTTATCGAAAAGAGTAGGGGAATTTCCCCGGTGTCCTGGCCAAATTTCCCTCATTCACTAAAAATACCACCAACAGCTTAATCTGGTTCAAGGTCAGTTGGCATTCATCTGTATCCCCTTCCCCCAGGTTTTGCCTGAAAATAGGCAGGATTTGTCTAGTGCACTTACCCGGTCAACAAAAACTAAATAAATAATAAATAAGTGGATGACTGCCAGGTGGATTACATTGTGCATCAGTATCTGCTATAGGTTGGCTGGTAGGGAGCCTCCTGTAGGGCTTGGGGGCTCCTTCCACTAGACATAATGCTGTCTCAGTGACTGCTTTCAGGGACATCCTTATCCAGTAGTATTGCTCGGATATTATCCTACAAGGTTGAATACCATTAGATACCATAATTTTGGTTGGATGTCGGATAGCCTTGGATGGCATAGACATCCGACCAAGGACTCAACCTCCTAGGATTCACTGCAGGTATCGGAGGTATCCAAGGATCCAACCTGGATCTGATGGATCCAGCCATCTGATCCAACTGTCTGAGGTGTTATCCGATGGATCTGACCATCAGATCCAACTATCCGAGGTGGGAACCGATGAATCCGACCATAGGATCCAACTATCTGAGGTGGGATCAGATAGATACTACTACCGGATCCATTTGCCAGATCTTCAGTTGGATACCAGCACTATCCAATGGAAGATAGTTGGATCCAATTATCCGAACAACACTACTATCCAGGAGATCTGCAGGGCTGCTACCTGGAAGTCTGCACACACCTTCATTTCCAATTAAATTGACCTTGAGTCTCGTCTGGATACTGCATTTGGGATCTTTGTTTGCCAAGTAGGTGCGTGCCTTGCACTCCCTTCCCCCCCCGAAAACTGGTGGAAGTCTGCCAGAGTGTGGATAATGAAATATATCCATGCCCCTAGAAAAACAGGTTACTCATCTGTAAGCATAGTAGTAGTACTAAGGGTGGTATATAGTTCACATTTGCACCACCCGCCTGGCCTCCCCTGGTAGGTGGCACACAGATCCCTGCTTCCAGTGTGCAGGATCTGACATCATGGTGTGGAGCTCGAGGATATACCACCCGAGTGGTGGGAGGAGCTTAGCTTAAATGAATCTGTACTTTCAGTGGAACTGCCAGTGTGTGGATGTGAACTATATATTACGTCTAGAACTGCGGTTACATGTGAGTAACCTATATTTATGCCCCACCTTCCCCAAGACTAAATGAGCAAGGGTGGGTCTTTTTACTCTGGTTTAGTCATATTTGGCCACCTCTATGGAGCTGATTTTGGGAAGGGGTTTTAATTGTGTTTTTATCTAGAGATAAGGGGGGGGGCTGTGACCAATAAACTTTTGTAATTCCAATTTTTTTGTAAAAATGGTAATGGATGCAGGGCTGTGAGATGTGTATAGAGCTATTCATTAAAAAGAAGGCTATTCCTATTAAAAAAATTTCCACTAAGATAGATTTTATTTTTGTTTCACACAATACTTTCATAACATCTACATCTCTCATTCCAATAGAGACTTGCAATCACACCTTGTTAGGCATATCCCAGGGTACACTTGAAAGAAAGTCCACTGGAAGGGGTTGTATGGTGATTTTAAATAACTCTTTATTAGAGAATAAAGACATGAAAATGGATCTGAAATATTCATTACGAACTAGGGAGACAATAGTTTGTCTTTGACAGACTTTGTGCCTGGAGGGAAGATGCTACGTAAGACGGTCTCTCTTAATCAAAAACACGAGAGAGAAAGAAGTACCATAAGTACTGTAATGGACCCACTTTGGCAGGCCCTCCCCTCATGTTCAGAAACCTCGCAGAGGACGGGACTCTGTGAGGCTTCTTTGGGAAAGGAGGGGCATCATGTTCTTGTGTATTTTCTATGTCCTGTGGGATGCTGAGTTTCTGGATTGACAGCCCCAGGCACAAACCAAGTCAGACTGTGAGCAGGGTCTGTGAAGGCAGGACCTTGCTGGAGGAGGGCAGATCTGGTGGAGATCTTGTGGTGTGAAGGTCTGCAGTGGTGGGAGTGGGTGCAGACTGTACCATCCCAGGCTTCAAAAGCAGAGTGTGAACTATGAACAAAGCTGTTGAATTCTGCAGAGGAAGAGTGGCACCCAGGTGTAAGCCAGCACATAGGTGCCGCTGAAGATATAGCATGGAGAAAAAGACCAAGGGCTGCTGATCCAGGGTCTGTAGCAGGCACTACAGCATAGTGCTGGACTTCCTTTGACCTAGGGGTTTGGAAACCAGACATGAGAGGGTCGGAGGTCTTAACAGTCCAGAAGAAGAGGAAGGAGGTCAGAAGAGCCGGCAGCCAGTGCCCAAGGTAGCCAGTTTGGCACAAAGAAGAGGAATAAAGCCTATCTGCCTCATAGATATCCTGGGAGAGCAGAGATCTGGTGGCTGGCTGCATCAGGAGAAGCCATCTGGGTCCAGAAACCATGCATATGCTACAGTGTGGCATTGTTTTAAGGAACATCGCTTGTTGTTTCAGTTTCACCTTGGTTCACAATTTGATTACAAGTACCCCATGTTGAGAGGGTTCTCTGCCATTTTAAGAAATTGCATGGCCTTTGTGGTTTGGGGAATTAAGCATGTTGTTCTGTTTAAAGTGCACCTGTGCTGGCCAACCAATGGCAACCTTTTCAGGCCAGCATCCATTCTATGTGGTACCCAGGGACTGAATCAAGGGAGTTGCCATTTGGGTCTGTTTTCAAACCTGATGCCTGGTGGGAAGGGACAGATCTAGTGTGCTTAGGAGGGCACCTAAGAAGGCTGTGTTTAAAGTTGACATTTGCTCTAACCCTCCTTCTTGCAAGTGGTCAGTTGTTAATTATAAGCTGTGTTATTCCATTAAACTTGGGCTGGTTATTGATTCCCCATGTGGTAAAGAAATTAGTGATTTCCTTACAGAGCCCACTGATAGCCATAGCCCCTATGGCTCCGTTGATTGTGGTTCAGGGGTGAGTGCTGGAGACACTCCAATGTACCGGACTGTACCGGCTTACCAAAGGTAGTGGCAACACCACGTGTATGGCCCAGACACGCCTTACTGTGGGATGCCTCACAATACTTTGATTTGAGGAACCGGCTTTCTTGACTGATACAGTATCTTGGGTGCGGGAAGGCTCTAGCTCAGTCCCTGCACAGATCGAATGCATTTAATTGGAAATGCAAAATCGGCACTATGATGGAGCCACATTCCTTTTGGTCAAACGTAGACCTGGATCGTGGGGTAAGTCAGTAACTAGCAACATCTGTGCAAGTTATAAGGAAATGGTGAAAAGGAGGGTGAAGGCCTTCAGAATGAAAAAGGGGAGCTAGTAACGGAGAACAATGGCATGTCAGTTACTGGGGAAGTACTAATGTAAGCTGTTTGGGACACAAGCACTGATTTAATGGAGACATGAAGAAATGTTCACAGAGTTGTGAAACAGAACTGATTTTTTGTGGACCTGTCAGTCAACTGACTTCCCCCAATAACTCCTGCAGAGGGAATTTGGCCATCAAAAATTAAAAAAAAAAAAAAAAAAACTGCCCCAGGACTAGGTGTATTCGCTGCAGAGTTCTGTAAGGCTGAGATAGATTTGCTCTCTCTGATTTTGTCCAAAGTTTATAATCACTTCCTTTCTGATGGTACATTTTATCCATCCTTCAGAAGAGTGATGCAGATGCATATTTAACGAGCATTTATCAGTGCCAAACGTTCACTTGCAAATTTGTGCCGGGATGGGTAATGGAGGGTGCAGGGTAGACAGCACACGGAGGGAGTGGGAGGGTTTAATTGGATGCTGGGTGTTGGAACAGGGAACGGAGGGTGCGTGGTAGATGGCACACAGAGGGAGGGAGTGGGAGGATTAAATCGGGTGCCGGACAGGTAATTGAGGGTTGCTGGCATTGTGACCGTGACACTTGCTGTATATTGAGAGAGAGAGACTGAGAGAGAGAAAGACACTGAGACACAAATTGCATGCTCATCTGGGGGGGGGGGGCCTTCTCTCTCTCCCACATCACACAAACACCATGCTGTGTTGCAGATGATTCCTGCCAAGTGCTATCAGTGTGGGAAAGGCTGACCGAGGAAAGAGAAATTGCACTTTTCACGACAAACTGGGCAGTCGCGCTGCTGCAGCAGTAATCTGCACACTCACTTGCCATTTGTGCAGGGACTCGAGGACTGCTGCATGGCTCACCTGCTTCATAGGACTACTGTATCATTTGTAGTCTCCCATTGAATTACACCGCGGTCAGGGGCTGTACGGCACTTCCTAACAGTACTGGAGGACTTTGCGGCATGAATGCACATCAGCAGCCCTGCTCGCTGTGTCTGCAGGACCCGCTTCACTGTCTTTCTCTGTCTCTCTCCGCACAATTTTGGGAATGTGAACAACTACTTCTCTGTACTCTGTGACTGCACCGTAACTACCTGCTGTTCCCTGTGTCTCTGTCCCGCACTGTGATTGCAGCTGGGTTAACATCACATTGCCATGGAAGCCACACTATTGTGCATGTCTGTGACTGCTGCCATCAATGGAGAACACTCTGTCTCAGGGGGGGGGGGGAGGCTCTTCCTCCACATGGGATGGCGACTCTACCTGCACACAGGACCCCAGGGAGATAAGTAACTCTTGGTGGCAATGACAGACAGTGAGAGAGACAGAGACATGCCGAGAAGATTGCAGCTGCTTGTGCTCTCTTACGCTGTCATTCCCATTCCTTGATCTCACCGGACCATACAGTGGGACAATTCACTTCATTTCCACTGTCTCCCAAACTTCACATGCTGTGGCTACATTGTGCTGTGTGAACTGCACACCACCTGCCACATGACTCAAGCTGTCTTTCTGTTTTGCAGTGGGTGGCTGGTCCTCTCTCTCTCTCTCTCTGACTGTCATTACAGCCTGCATGACAGACAGCCACACAAAACACCGGGAGGGAAAGGAAGAAATGCACCACCAGCGGGCTGCAGGAGGGCAATTGACACAGTAACACGGGGACAGATCGTATGGTGGAGGGCAGCAAGCCTACTGGTAGCCATATGTTGGCACTGCAGGGCAGGGATCTACGGCGCACAGACATACTGCACAAAGAATGGCAAAATGCCACTGTCTGGTCAGTCTCAAGGGAGGGGTGGATGACAATGCAGCACTGCTAAACTGTTACTCATAAAGCTGTAGCCATAACTCTGGGCATGCGATTTGTTAACTCACCGCGCAGGCTCAGAACTACAAAGCGGCACAGAAATTAAGCTTCCCATTGGAGCGTTCATTTCTTTCAACTACACAAAGTGCTACATCAGCAAGCAGAACTGGTGTCATGACCAGAGTACCTGGTCATTGGTCCACACTGCCAAGCCAAATGCAGTTTCAGCTGTAATTGGCTCGGCAGTGACACCTCTAAAATGCCGTTAGTAGCAAGACGTTCCTTGCACAGGTGAAAGTAAAAGGGTAGTATTCATAACCTGTGTAACTGGTGCCCTCTGAGTTTAGTAAATACAGATTTCAAGATTCTAATAAATTCTGTGTACACAACTGTTAGAACCTGCTAAGCATCTCCTATCCCCCTTTCAGACCTGCTCAGTATCACAAAGATGTGTGTATGACTTGTTGCTAACATGAGAAATTGTGGAACTGGGGGAGGGGGGCAGCTGGAAAGTTATGTGGTCTTGTTAGACCAGGAGAAGGCCTTTGACTAGGTTGTGCATGGTTACTTGCTATTGGCACTGGAAAGATATGGGTTACCAGTCAAATTTATTGGTTAGATTAAAGCACTATATGGTGTAACTACTGTAACACTGAACGTGAATTTAGCGAAAGAAATGGCTCTTTAAAGAGCGGTAAGGCAGGGTGCTCTCAGACCCCATTATTATGTGTTTAGTCTTGATCTGGTTTTAAGAACTTTACAACAAAGGTCAGTTTATTGTGGGGCTTAGGATGCTAGCAGAACCCTCTTTACAGAGTGTCGGCATATGCTGCTGACAAGTATGTCTTAGTAGATAGCATAGCATCAGGTGAATAAATGGTGGAAGTTTTAGATCTACTCAGGTGTTTCAGGGTTCCACATTACTGCTTCTATTGATCAGCTAAAAAATTGCCCTCTGGCAACTACCAAGATATCGGGTATTACTGTATCACAGAAACCAATTAAAATCCTGGGCATAAAAATTGGACATGTAGATATGACTGCTTATAATTGGAATGGGGAAGTGCAGGTGTGTTAATATAAGCTTAATTTTTGGAAATCCTGGCAACAGTCAAAAAAAGAGTGGCAATTGTCAAAACCTCTTTGCTGCCCATTTTTTACACTGTTAGTATGGTATCCCTCCAAGTCAGTTGGACACACAACGTTCAGCTTATTTTCCAGATGACTTGGGGGGAGCTGACAGGCAAAATATGAACATACGAAAATGCCAGCAGATACAGGCCTTGTGGTCTATTGTGTCTGCTTGGTTGTGCAGCTCACAGTTCAGACAACTGCTGCTGTCCCCCTCCATTGCCCCCCCACCCCCATTGTTACCCAAAACTGAGTTCCCTATTCTGGTCCACCCCTCCCTAACTTGTATTCTGCCTTGACCCGTTCCACCCCTTTAAACTCCCCATTAATTTCAGAGATCACCTCCGGCAGTACATTCAGTGCTGCCCCACCTCTCCATGAAGCAATAGTGCCTCCTCATCTCCTCCTGAACCTACCCCTCTAGTTTCAGACTTTGCCTTCTCATGATCCTCTCCTTCTAAATTATTTAACAACAGTAGTGTTTGCTATGGGGGTGGGCCACAGGGAAGGGGTCAGGTTGAGGAGATTAGGGATGGAGAGAAGGATGGAACTGGGTGGAGGGTGGTCTTCAATGCGAGGAGCCTGGGTAACAAAACAGCTGAACTTCAGGCTCTCTTAGCTGTAGGGCTGGTGGATGTTGCAGCCATCATGGAAACTTGGGCCACTCAACACCAAGACTGGGATCTGGTGATCTCAGGGTACAGAATTTGTAGAAAGGACAGGGGGAGGGGTGCAGTTTATGTAAGGGATGGGATTAGATGCACAAAAGACAAGGGGGAGGCAGGAAGGATGGAGGCACTATGAATGCAGTTCCTGGACTCGGGAGGTTGAAAACGGAGGCTGGGGTGGTGTCCGAGGAGTTGGATAGGGAGTTGGCCGACTGAATTTGGTGGGTATGTAAGAAGGAGACTGTGGTGATCATGTGGGACTTCAGTTTGCCTGGGATTGGATTGGAGTACCCCAGCCACCTCTAGTACCAGGGAGCAGGTACTGCTAGATGCGTTTCAGGATGGTCTTTTGGCACAATTGGTTAGTGTGCCAACTCTGCTAGATAATGCACTCAACCTGGTACTATCGAACGGGGAGGCAGTGAGGGATCTTAGGGTGGATGACCCACTAGCTGGGGAGTGACCACCAATCGGTGTGTTTCACGCTTTGCATGAGCGTGGAGTCTGTAGGATAAGTGACAAGGGTGGTGGACTCAGATGGGCAGACTTTGGGAAGATGCAGGAAATCCTGATAGGGTACCTAGAGAGGATAAGGCTGGAGTTGGATGCACAACAAAAGTGGGATATCATCAAACTGGGTCTGAAGGAAGCTACTTAGGCTTGTACCCAGTACTCTGAGCAAGAAGAGTGGAGCTAAGAAGCCATGTTGGCTGAACAGGAAGGTGTTGGAGGGAGTGATGACAAAGAAAGCAGCATTTGGGAGATTCAAGAGGACCAGAAGGGGGGAGGATAGGGAGCAGTATATGAGGAGGTCCAAGGAGGTAACAAATTAGTAAGGGAGGCCAAGGCCTCTGGAGAGTTAAGGTTGGCTCAAGGCATCAAGGAAGGGGAGAAGGACTTTTTAGATGTGTGAGGGGAAAAAAGGAACTGCAGGGACAAAATGGTGTGGATCAGGAGGGGTGAGGGTAGGGTGGAAAAGAGTGTTACAGGTGAAAACACTGAACGAATACTTCTGCTCTGTGTTCACCCAGGAGGCGGGCGGTCCACTACCCCATGGACCAGAGGGAAGGGGCGATGGACAGGGTGCTCACAGAGAGCAGAGTACTGGAGGGTCTGAAGGCACTACAGGTGGACAAAGCACCAGGTCCTGATGGCATTCATCCCAGGGTGCTGAAAGAGATGGCATAGGTGTTGCTCAGACCACTGGCAGACCTGTTCAACACCTCCCTGGACATAGGGTGTGTGCCACAGGACTAGAGGATGGCTCGTGTCATGCTTATCCACAAAAGTGGCCCAAGGGACGAGCTAGGAAATTACAGACCTGTTCATCTCCCTTCCATAGTGGGTAAACTTATGGAAGTGACCCTGAAGGAGAGATTGGTGATGTTGCTCAATGTAAATGACCTCCAGGATGGGCCGCAGCATGGGTTCATCTCAGGGAGATCTTGCCAAACCAACCTAATAGAGTACTATGACTGGGCAACAAGAGAGCTGAATATGGGCCCTGCAGTGGCTGTCTTGTATTGGACTTCAGCAAGACCTTTGATTCAGTGCCTCCTGGGCCACTGGGGGGCGAGATCCTTGGGGGTGGGTGTGAAGATGGCTAACTGGATCACGAAGTGACTGGAAGGGAGGCAGCAGTGGGAGGGGGTTGGGGGGGCACACTCAACCCCTAGGCCTGTGACAAGTGGGGTGGCGCAGGGCTCTGTGCTGGGTCTGGTGTTTAGGCTGTTCATATTGGAATCTCACATAGAGTTAAGAGCAGAATCAGTCTGTTCATGGATGATACCAAGATGGGGTGGTAGTGGATGATATGGAGGGGTGGAAAGAGATACAGGGGGACCTAACCAAACTGGAAGAATGGAGGGTGAAGTGGCAACTGGGTTTCAGTGCAAAGTTATGCACTTCAGGGTGAAGAACCCGAGGAGGGAATACTGGTTGGATGGGGTGAGACTGGGGATCACCAAGGAAGAGAAGGACCTGGGGGTGATAACAGAGAGGATGAACAACTCTGCCCAGTGCAAGAAGGCTACAGCCAAGGCTAACACGATGCTGGGGTGTATTGCAATGGAATTCTCATCCAGACATAAGGATGTGATCCTGCCCTTCTACGGATCCTTAGTCAGGCCTCACTTGGACTACTGCGTGCAGTTCTGACATCTGTATCTGAAAGATATCAGGCTGCTAGAGGGGCTGCAGCGTAGGGTGGAAAAAATGATGCAGGGGATGGAACCTATGAGGACAGACTGAGGCATCTGAGTTTGTACACTCTGAAGGGGAGGAAAGAAGGGATCGGGGGGGATATGATTGAAAAGGTCAAGTGTCTGAAGGGGTTAAACAAAACTAGCACAGATGGGTTATTTAGGCTGAGGAAGGGAAGGAACACAGAAGGACATGGGCTAAGATTGTAGGGGGGCAGATTTAGAAGAGAGATGAGACATTATTTCATGGAAAGGGTGGCGTAGAAATGGAATACCCTACCAGAGGAGGTGGTGGTATGTAGGACGGTGGGCACTTTCAAAAGTTCCTGGGACAGGGCACGGGGATGTCTGGGTAAGTAGTAATGAGGAATTGCCAGAGTGGGGAGAGGGGAAGTGGGTGGGACAGCTGCGATCTAGGGGTGGGCACTCAAGCAGACTTGATAGATCATAAGCAAGGCCCTTGGAATTCTGCGGTTGCGGAATTTGCCGCAGAATTTGCATCATGCCACAGAATATATATAGTGCAGCAGAATTCATTGTTTTTGGTGAATTTTCATATAAATATACTGTTTTTCCATAGTGTCAGGCTTTCTTTCCCACTTCGTTTATCTTGAAGCCCCTCCTCGATGCTCGGCATATGATGTCATCGATGACATCACATCATATTTAGCCAATGACAGGACTGCATTCTGCCAGAGAAATGAATAAATCATGCCGCAGAAATCAGAAAATGCTGCCACAGAAGTCAGGGAGCCCTGCCGCAGAAATCAGAAAATTCTACCACAGAACACCAGGGGCCCTGACCATAAGGCCTGTTTGCTGGCAGATTCATATGTTCGTATGTATGGAACGAACCCTCAGTACAAACGCTGTTTATGCCCTTCAAGTACTTGAAGGAGTCGCATATTGCCCCTCTCTCTTCTATTCTCCAGGGAAAACATGTTGAGCTCCCTCAGCCTGTCCTCATAGTCTCTCTCCCATCCCCCAGATCATCTTGGTCACCCGCCTCTTGACCCACTCAAAAAGCTTGATGTTGTTCTTTAAATAGGGGCACCAGAATTGTACACAGTACCTCAAGTGAGGCCTTACCAATGATTTGTACAGCAGAAGGATTACTTCCTCTCTCATAGAGGTGATTCTGCTGGCAATGCACCCCAGCATTTTATTGGCCTTGGTTGCTGCTTTTCTACGCTGTGCTGAGTGATTCATATTCGCTATGACCACCACCCCCAGATCCTTTTCCTCCACAGATATGGATAACCATTCCCCACCCAAATGGTAACTGTACTCTGGATTTCTAGCTCCAAAGTGCATGACCTTGCACGTCTTAGCATTGAAACCCAGCTGCCAAGTGTTTGACCGGTGCTCAAGTCTTCCCAAATCTTCCTGGAGTACCCTTCCTTCTTCCACACTGTCAATCACTGCACCCATTTTGATATTGTTGGTGAACAAGCTCCTCTTGCTATTAATCCCTTCAGCTATATCTGCTATGAAGCCCTTAAAGGAAAACTGCCCTCATCTTCTGAATGTCATTTGTTTCCATGTCAACAGACAACTCTTCATGTAGCTGTTAAAGATGTATGCAACTGCTTCTGTTAGTTTTCACACTTCATACTAGGCCCTGTCACTCTACTGGGAGGGTCCACTTCATGGCTGTTGAAATCTCATTGTCCCTGACAGCTCATTAGCATATGAGAACATGATGTCAGATCAACCATGTATGTCATGTATCTCTATGCTAAAATAACAAATGCCCTGCAAAAACTTTCTGGAAACTTTTAGACTGAATGGAGTTTAAAGGGCAAAAAAACTGCATTATAACTTGGATAGTTTGTAAAACTCACTGAAGGTAAATGTGGTATTTCACACTTTCTTGCAGCTTGGTTCTTTTAAAAGTACTTAAGCAGACAGGCATACTGGGGAGTTTAAAGGTTGATTACACATCACATTCTCATATGCTAATGCAGCTCTCTGGGACAATGAGAGTTCAACAACCACGAAATGGACCCTCCCAGGAGAGTGACAGGGCCTAGTATGAAGTGTGAAAACTAACAGAAGCAGTTGAATACATCTTTAACAGCTACATGAAAAGAGTTGTCTGTTGCCATGGAAGCAAATGACATTTAGAAAGTATGAGGGTGCAGTTTTCCTTTAAATAGTATTGGCCCCAAAACAGAGCCTGTGGGACCCCACTGATGACTGCTCAGGGTGTCGAGAGTTCCCCACCACCACCTTTTGCTGTCTGTTCCTCAGCCAGTTCCCCATCCACCTGACCAGCTTCTCCCCTGTCCCCAGGTTCTTCAGCTTACTAGTCAATTTCCTATGCGGCACTGAGTCAAAGGCCTTGCTGAAGTCCAGATACAGGACATCAGCTGTCTGAGCACCATCCAGTGCCTTAGTCACCCAGTCAAAAAAGCCAACCAGGTTTCTTTGACAGGACCTCCCTGGGACAAACCCATGCTGCCGGTCATCCTGAAGACATAAAATGTAATATGTTGTATTTGCTGGTGGGGGGGGGGTGTGTGGGGGGCGGGAGGAATAATGTGATGAACCCAATTGCCGCCTTCTATATAGTATGTTTATCATAATTTTGGCCCATTTTTGGGAAAGCTACGTAAAGTGTGGACCCCCTGGGTAGCTGTTTGGTTAGCCTCTTTACTGTATGTGACAAAAACTCCAGAAATCAACAACGATCCCAATATACACCAAATGCAGTCATTAACAAACTGAGAAATTGGAAAGTACCACCTGCCCAGTTTTTCAGAACTGCTTTAGACAAAAACTATATGGTGTTACAGTATAACAATGTAAGGGTATCGAGCACAAGAAGAATTGAGGGGTGCCAGTTCCACAGACCCCTAAACTTATTTGACAGTTGACAGTAGGATCCCACCAAAAACATGGCAGGTGACCTGGCTTAGCAGCTATGTGAGACTGGGGCCAAAAGATAATTTAGAACGTGAATTTGGGGGAAAAGATTTTTCCTCCAAAAGAACTTTTACATGGCTTATTTTGAGACTGTGTAACACTTTTTCCTCGAAAGATCATAGTAAATAATTCTGGAAACTGGCAGTTAGGTGGACAGATCCAGTTTGGGATAAGGTATCATAGCTGGGTCATTTAATTTTTGAGTTCGTAGTGGCACGCAGGCAAACTCATTGTTATAAGAGGTGCTCTACAGGGGTGTGCCCAATGGAGAGCTCTGTTTCTAGGGGCGGGTGAGCGGCAGGCAACTCGGTCAGCAGGCTGGCGATGACTCCAATTTCAGCTGTTCAGGTGGAGCTGGACAACTTTTCAAAGGACAGAGTCGCACCAATAGTGGCACAGCTTGTTCCTTTGGTGCATTTCTGCATTGCATTCCTGGTTGCACGTTCACACTGTTGTAGCTTACAGCAGTGCGAACGTGCTGAGTCCAGGCTATTGGCATGCCCCCTCGCTGTTAATTAAAAAAAAAAAAAAGTGGTGCCCACTTCCCCTATTGGCATCATCATGCCCCTTCCCAGTTCATTTGCCTATGGGGGAGCCCACTTCCTGTCGGCATAATGTCCCTCTCCCCCAATTTTTTGTGTGCGAGGGGTGCCAGTCCCCCTCAGCTCTTGCCCCCCCAAACACTCGGTATGTGCTGACGGGGGTGCCCAGTCCCCCATTGGCTACAGCCCCCCTAACAAACAGGTGGCACACTGGGAGCCCACCCCAGTATGCCAAATGTCCCTGTGTAAGTAAGTGTAAAAAAAAAAAAAAAAACCTTCCCACAAGGTTTTTAAATTTGTTTTTTAAACCTCTAAACTAGAAAACGGTCCCTCCATTGAGTCTAGTGGCCTCTCCCCCAACCCGTGCCCATCCTTTGCGCACCCCACCTTACCCCACCCCTTACTTACCTCTGGAGCCCAGCGCAACGATCTTTGATGGACCGGGAACACGTCTGCACTCTTCAAAGCCGACCGCGAACTGAAGAAATGCCAGTAAGCTGTATAATGGCATAAATGTTGTTTCTTTTTTCAACTTTGGTGCATATCTCGGCCATTTTCGCCAATCTTGACACCAAATTTTCAACATGAGGTTCTTGGGACTCCACCTCATGAATTCAGTCACTGTTATGAGGTTATTCAGTCTCGAAGGGTCGTTTCATGGTCACTGCGTGGAATCGCCTTTCTGGACCAATTAAGAAATAGGTGTCACTGTTCCTTGAGGTGGGCTCCCAAAACGCCTATGTTGAAAATTTGATGAAAAATCAAACAATGGCTAACCTGGCATGCGTACAGTTTCAACAATAACACTCTGTAACATCGTGAATATGTAATATTTTCACTCCAGATTTTTGCACCTCCTCATGAACATTACAGCTGTCATTTTCAACATCCTGGCCAAAATGTGTTTTCGCACTTCCGGCGCAGAATAGCACGGTTGCTGTGGGAAATCAGTGTTCGGGACAGATTACAAAAATCACAGTGACACTGTTCTTCAGTGGAGGTCCCAAAATACCTGTGTTGAAAATTTGGTGACAAAAGTCCATAAAATGACTATTTTACGAGCGTGCGTTGTGTAGTTTCCTTGCACACTCGTAACATCGAGGAGTTGTAATATTTTCACTCAAGAGTTTCAATGTTGTTAGTTTTGCACACCTCCTTATGAACAGTACAGCTGTCATTGTTCACGTCCTGCCTGAAATGTGTTTTTGGACATCTGACGCACAACGGCACGGTCGCTGTGGAAAATCAACGTTCAGGACAGAGTAAGAAAATCATAGTAACAGTGTTCATGAGCAGAGGTCATAAAATGTCTGTTAAAATTTTGGTGAAATTATTCCACTAAATGACTGTTATGAGCATGCATTGTGCAGTTTCCACGTACGCTCGTACGTTCAAGCAATTCTAATATTTTCACTCTAGATGTTCAACACTGCCATTTCTTCACACCTCCCTATGAATGGTACAGCTATAATTTTTCACATCCTGTCCGAACTGTGTTTTCGCACATCTGGTGCAGGTCGCTGTGAGAAATCAACGTTTGGGACAGATTAACAAAATCACAGTGCCACTGTTAATGAGTAGAGGTCCCAAATGCTTTCATGAGGTGGGGGTCACAAAAGGCCATGTTGAAAATTTGTAGTGCAAATACCAACTAACGTCCAGGGCGTAGGGGTTTCTAACTAGAACGTCCCCCCCCCAACCCATGGTGGGGCTCCAGTGCCCACTTCTCTGTACCACAGACACATCGTCACTCTTCAAAGCCAGATCATGAATTGAGGAAACAGGTATGCACTTCACTGTATTTCAACAGGAATGTGAACTCAGTGACGTAACTTATTGTTTCTGCTGGGAACTGTAGTTTTGCTATTCGGTGTGTACCAACAGCAATCCCAACGACGAACTCTGGCATTGATAAATGCTTGTTGACTATCCCACTATGAGTGATTTATTTTGCAGGTGAGATATAAACATCTTTACCAGCAGTGGGAGCTCCAACCCATGTTACTGACCGAACACAAAGCTCAAACCATATAGAAAGGAATGTGCATCTCTGCCTTTGTCAATTGCAGAAACACATTACATGGATTTGTTGGCCAGCCTTCCTTCCTTCGTTTTCAGTTTCTGCCACCTTACTGAACAGGTTTGAAGCAATACTATAGCTGTACAGCACTTTTGAATAGTTTTGTAAAGACCTGGCTTTTGTCACTTTTTTGTGGTTTTCTTTAGTTTTATGTTAATATTTATTTTTTTGTTTCTCCTTTCTGTTTGATATTGTCTAAAATATTTTTTTCAATTGTAACCCCTAGGTGGCGCTATCCCAAGGGCTACTACCCCTGCCTGCTTGGCTAGTAGCAGATTAAGGTGCCTGAGTTCTGAAACTGGTGCCTGCACCCGGAGGTCAGGATTGGTAGTAGTCAAGCTAACCTGGGCACAGCCCTCCGGGACACTGTAACCTCGCTCTTTCCCCTCTAATGGCCTGAACACTATACAATAATCACTTTCACAATACCCCTGGTACACCACACAAGTACCCACACTGTTTGCAACTATCACCGGGGTTGGTTCCTCTGGCTCGACTCTGGGGACCCCCTGTAAAACAAGGTTATGCACAGCAAATAGCAACAGTACAGTACTTTGAGCACATACTGGAACCACAGTCAGAATACATGCAGAAAAAGTTGGATCTGATTTATTCAGGGGACTTGAACAAGGGAGGGGCAAAATCAGGTTGATTAGCTTAAAGGTTATATCAATCAAGCAGTTATGCATGCGCTTTGAGTCCCTCCACACAGGCACACCTCTGGGTACCCAGGTGGAGAAGAGATGAGCTAGCCAGGACTGTTGCCTGGGGTTGCAGCTGGTTGGGGCCCTGTGATGGAAAACACAACATGCACAGTACGCAATATTTGTAATCCAGAGCCAGAGGGCTCAACAACAACAAGACAATCAGATGATACACTCAGATTAAGCTGTTGTTGCAGGGAGCTACCCTGGTATTTACTCATGGTACCCAAGACTGGACACAGGCTGGACGAAAATTGAGACTGCAGGTGGTTGATCTGGAATGCCAGGAGAAGCAGAGCCCACACGAGTTGCAGAGGCGTCATTCCTGTTCAAGCAAGGGGCTGATCCCCAGGCAGGTCTCTCGTCGATGGCTTCTCTGTGCAGCGGGTAGTCTGGCTGGGCCAGTCTGGCAAGGCCCAGACCGCATGGAGACATTCGGATGCAGTCTGTTTTGGCTGAATACAGCTTCCAGCAAGCAGAACACAGTTCACACAGTGGGGAACTAACTCACAACCCACTAGCGGCTCATAACACATTTACATGTATGGGAATTCTACTGTAGCAAGCAAAACGCTCCCCGGTCACAATTGCAAAGTCTTTGCACACACCGGGAGCTTAGGGGTAGCTGTAACTCCTGACAGGCCGATTGCATTTGGCAAAATCTTCGGACTTCTTCAGGTTGAGCCTGGCCCACTTCAGTAGCTTACTTTAGTCACACAAACTTGGATTTAGTCCAAAATAATTCTGTTCTCTCCCTCTCAGGAACAGCTGGCAGACATGCAAGTCAAAAACTCAGCCCTTTCACAGTTTTCCCATGCGTATCCACTCAGGATTGCTGCCCAAAATACACTTGAGCTCTTCTCATTTCGCTTCTCAGCTCAGAACTAACTGAAAACTGCCAGCAGCCCGGGACTTCCCCAAGATCCAAAAGATTCAGTTGGCTGATTTGGCTGTCTGTCAAAGCAAGAGCTCTCCCTTCAGTTGCAAAAAAGGCATAAAAAGTTCAAAACTACAGTTCCTACAGATTTTGACTTCAGACAGCTCCTGTAGTCCGGCTACATTTTAGGTCCCACCAGAACCGATTGGTCTAATTTGCAGTCCAGGACCAAGAAAGTGGAGATGAAACAAAACAGTCCTTGCTATAAATAAGGCAGGTTAGACAAACTACATTATCATTATCACTCGAAAGATGTAACTATTTACTGAAAATCATTTAAATGGAGCTTCCTCTGATTGCAGCTTAAAGATCATGTGCAAAGCCTTTTCCCCAAAAGTCACCAAAAGTCATAATAAAGATACATTCCTTATCTATGTCTGGTGCTTTTTGTCATTGTACACGTGCAGTGTGCTGGATTTACCTATTTTTTATATTTTGTGTTATTTATAAATTGAAGTACCGCCTCTTATGTTCGCGATCTCCTTAGCTCTTTAGTCAGTGCCCCTTCTCCATTGGATCGCCACTGTAGAGTGAGAATTCAATCTATCGTATAAACGTTGCCGCCAAAGTTCTTCAGTCAATGCGGATTATAGATTCCTTTGCAGCTGGTGCAGAATGTCTTCTGAAGAGGATAATGATCTTGAAAACGTTGTGGAGTACATATCCACTGAGGCTCACACATATGAGCCATTGGTCAGCCAGTCCCAAATTACTTAGCAAGACGAACTGTCTGAGAGCAGAGAGACTAGCGATCTTTAACCTGGAACTGATATGAACATAGATGAATGGTAAATTTTGTTTACCTGAATTTTATGTGCAGCTAGTTAAATCTAATTTTTGTTTGTGAAAGCCTGTAGAATACATGTCTGTAATGTCGATGTGTGTTTATAGAAACATGGAAACATAGACTTTGATGGCAGATAAGGACCGCTTGGCCCATCTAGTCTGCCCATTTCCCTACCTACAGGATAGGCAGCAGATCCTAGTTAACCAACAGCCTATTTCTTCCTACCCCACCACCCAAGAATTGCCTTATGTCTGTCCCATGCATACTTGAATTCTCCCACAGTTTTAGACCCCACAACCTCCTCAGGAGGCTGTTCCTTCCATCCTCCACCCTCTCTGTGAAATACTTCCTCACATTGCCCTGAACCGCCTCTCTATCTTAAATTGTGTCCCCTTGTTCTTGAAAGATGCTACCCTCTTGGACTTTGTTGATTCCACTGAGGTACTTAAAAGTTTCTATCACATCCCCCCTCTCCCTTCTTTCCTCAAGGGTATACATATTAAGCTCCTTTAGTCTCTCCTCATATGGCTTCTCTTGCAGACCCTGCACCATTTTAGTTGCCCTCCTCTGGACTGCCTCTATCCTGTCTATGTCCTTGCGGAGATGGGGTCTCCAGAACTGGATGCAGTACTCCAGATGGGGTCTCACCAACTGTCTGTACAGAGGGATAACAACTTCCTGTTTTCTTCATCATCATCATCAAATCTTTATTTATTCAGGCGAACATCATTGAGCAAGGCTCATTTACAAGATGGACCTGATAAGGTCAAGGCTCAGCAGTTGATACACAACAGATACATCAATACACTTATATATACAGTTATACATACAGGGAAAAAAACACTTATAAACACAGTGATGCACAGTAAGATTCACACAATTATGTGGGTTATAGGAAAGTTATACTAATAAATACAGTATATACATATCCCAGTTGAGGAGCCATGGCATACGCACAGCATAATCTAATACTAGGATGGTGGGAGGCATTACTGAAGTGCCATAAGAAGGGGTGGCTGCCTGGTAGGGAGAACTGAAGAACAAAAATGATGCCCTATATGGTGGATTTCTGGGAGGGGGGATTGTGAAATGACAAGACTAGCTCAGTGGTAGCAGTTGCATTTCTCAGTGAAGAAATCAATGCAACGCTGTTCAAAGGATGCTATAGGTATAAGATTGGACAGCTTTAGGGATTTTTGTAGGGTATTCCATGCCATAGCTAGAGAATAGCTGATTGCCGCCCTCCCTAGCCGGGTGTTGAATTTTGGCATTTTGAACAGGATGATGATGTTGCTTCTTGGGGCATAGGAACTAGGAATGGTCTGGGTGAAGCAGTCCAGAATATAATTTGTAAGTTTTTTTGACAACGCTCTGTAGGTCCATAATGCTGCATTTCTGTTCCTTCTGAGATGTAGGGAAACCCATCCAACTGCAGCATAGAGAGAGCAATGATAAGTGTTAGATGGCAGATCTGTTATGAATCTTGTTGCTCTATGGTACAGGGTATCCAGCTTGTGTAGGTAGGAGATGGGACAGCGACTATAAAGGAAGTCTGCATAGTCAACAACTGAGAGAAAAGTGGCCTGGACTAACCTCATCTTTGAGTCTCTGTTTAGGAAGGGTTTTAATCTATAGAATAGGCCAAGCCTTTGGCAAAGCTTTTTTAGCAGTTCTTCTATATGATGTGTGAAGTAGAGTCTACTGTCAATCCACACACCTAGATATTTGAATTATTCTACATACTCCAGATTTTCTCCAAGGATAGTGCATAGCTGGGGGAGAATGATTGGTGAGGAGGTGCTGGTGGAGCTTTGATTGGAGAACTGCATTGCTTTAGTTTTCTTTGTGTTTAAAAGAAGCTTTTTCTCAAGTAGCTGATATTGTAGCAAGGAGAATTCTGTCTGTAAAATTTCACGGGCAACTGCAGATGATGGTTTGCTGACATACAAAACAGTGCCATCAGCAAAGAGGTGTACAGAGGCTTTGGTGAGGTTTGTGTCAATATTATTTATGTAGATGGCAAAAAGGATAGGACCCAGGATAGAACCTTGGGGGACTCCTCTTAGCAGTGGTTTTAATGGGTATAGATCACCTTCAGCTTTTACCTGCTGTGACCTGCTGGTGAGATAACAACTGAACCACTTAAAGGAGGGTGGATCTAGGCCAATGGAATACAAGGATGATAGTAGTAGCTTGTGGTCCACAGTGTCAAATGCCTTGCTTAGGTCAAGAAATACTGCACAGACATCATTCTTTTTATCTAGTTCGGTTTGCCAGTCATTTGTGACTTTGGCCAGTGCAGTGATAGTGCTATGCCTGGCCCTGAATCCAGATTGAGCTGGATTCAAGAGGTTAGCATCATCAAGATATTCTTAACTGGGTACTCACTAATTTCTCTAGCATCTTGGATAGCACTGGTAGAATGGAAATGGGCCTGTAGTTATTAAGGTCCATAGGGTCCCCTGATTTTAGAAGGGAACCACTTGGGCTGTCTTCCACATTGGGAATAGAACCAGAGATTAGAGATAGGTTAAAGAGATGTGTTAGAGACTGCAAGTATGCAATCTTTAGAAAGTGAGGTCAAGAGAGTCTGCCCCTGTGCTTTTTTTGATATCCAGCTGCCATAGTAGGTCCTCTACTTGCTTCAACAGGACAGGTTTGAAGAAGAAGGAAGAGTCAGCTCTCTGAGCACCAGTGTACTGGGAGCTTAATTGTGCACGCAGCAGGTTAGCTGGAGAGGTGTCAAAGGCAAGGCCATCAGTTGTGAAGTGGTTATTGAAAGCATCCAGGATTTCCATTTTGCCAGAAATAGGGCTATTATTGTGGTGTAATTGAGTTGGTAGAGAAGTGCTAGAATTCTGCCCAACCATACCCTTGATGGTACCCCAGAACCTAGCAGGATTGTGATAGGAGGAGTCAAGCTCAGTCAAGTAGAAGGCAGCCTTTGCATCCCTAACTTTCTTGGTGTATCTGTTCCTGGCTTTCCTAAATATCATCCAGTCATTTGGGTTCTTGGTTTTTCTTGCCTCTTCCAGAGTTTGTCTCTCTCCAGCAGTGCAGATTTGAGGTCAGCTGAAAACCGACGACAGGATTTGTTTTATTAGGATACTAGTGATTGGGGCATGGGTGTTAAGGGCACTTACTATTATGCTATTTAGCACCTGCTGTGCTTTTCCACAGAGTGAGCAAGATAAAACTCTTGCCAGCTTGGAGTGAGCTAGATCATGCAGGTATCCTTCAATATTGATGATTTTCTTGGATCTCCTCATTAGGAATTTTGCAGGGGTTGTTGTTTTGCTGGAAGATCTTACTCCTACGATGGGGCAGTGATCACTTATATCACTGAAGAGCACTCCAGCATGTGTGAATAGATGGGGTTTATTCACTAGCATGATATCAAGTAGTGTGCTGTTATTTCTGTTCTTTGCGTTTATTCTTGTTGGCTCATTTATTAGTTGTGTGAACCCATGTGTGTCACAGAATGATACCAAAGGTGCAGTTGCCCTGGAAAGTCAATTTAAATTCAGGTCACCTAGTATAATGACTTCTTCAGAGCTGGGCTTGAGCAGATTCCGTAGGTGGGATAAGAGCTTGAGGTCAGCAGAAGGGGCCTGTAGCAGCCAACTAGCTGGAAAGCTGCTGTACTGGGAGAGATACTTAGGATAGGCATTCAATTCCTTGGGCATAGAGGTTGCAGTAAAGCAGGATACAGGTATACGGACTTTGCTATATAGCTACTCCACGCCCTTGTTTGGCGATCCGCTCTGAATAACTGATGGTTGGGAAGGTTAACATCCCTGTCTGCTGTGGTGGGTTTGAGCCATGTCTCAGATACCACGAAAGTCTGGCAAGGTATGGGCAACCAGGCTTGTATCAGCGTAAATTTTTTCAACAGACTGCATACATTAATATGTAAAAAACTGAGGCCTTTAATTGAGGTTAGGTCTGCTGGATAGGTAATACACTCAGGGGGGCCTGGGTTGATTTCCACATTTCCAATACAGAGCAATGCAAGAATAGGAGTTTCATGAGGGCTGCAAGAGATAGGAAGAGGGGGGCTGTCCTTGGTCCTCCTTCTCTTACTCTGTTGCCATTCTTTTGGGGTGCTCCATGTGGGGTTATAAGATTGTGTCGAGACACCAAGTAGCAGTTTGGTGGTCAGGCGTAGGGGGGAGCTGTATATCCAGTAGTAGAGCCTTGATTGAAATACATATATGGTGGTTTGCGTCTCTTTTTGGGGGTCACCCAACCGAAATTGATGCAGCAATGGTAGGGCATATGTGAGAGTCTGAGCATTAAACAGTGAGAATGAGATGGAGAGACTGGGCGGATGGATCACCATATTTTGTGTGGTATGGACATCCTCTTTGAGGAACCCCACGCATGACAGGGAAAGAAATATCAGGAATAAGCTCCCCATTGAGAGGTATTATTAGTTAGCTACCGGGAGAACAGTGAAATTGCTGATTAGTTGGATCAGCAGAACGGTAAAACAGTTTATTGGTTAGAGTACTGCTGAGGCCGGGAGAAGAGATTTTGGCGGGAAGATGCCTATAAAAGTAACCACAAGAGGGGGAAGGCGGGTGGGCAAACATTTCACGGCTTTCCAGTCCTCCCTCACTGTCCCTCCTGGCCTCGTGGTTCCTGTGTCTGCTAAGGTGGCCGACCGCCTGGGCTGGTGGAGCCGGGGCCTGGCGTCAGCTGGGTGCTGTGTGGAGGGATGCGGGAGCTAGCCTGCTGCTGATGTGCCTCTCCCTATACATCCCAGTATACCCAGCCCTCCTACTGCCTTCTCACATTGCTTGCTAACCTTAAGGTCATCTGATATGATTACCCCAGGTCCCTTTCCTTTTTGTTGTTATTACTTACCTCCCCACCCATTGTGTATTTTTCCCCTGGGTTCTTGTTTCCCAGGTGCATTATTTTGCACTTCTTTGCATTGAATCCTAGCTGCCATACTTCTGACCATTCCTCCAACCTTGCCAAGTCCCTTTCATCCTTTCCACGCCTCCTTGTGTATCAACCCTGTTGCAGATCTTTGTGTCATCTGCAAAAAGGCATACTTTTCCTTCCGGTCCCTCTGCAATGTCACTGATGAAGACATTAAAAGTTGGACCCAATACTGAACCTCATGTGTACCCCACTAGTAACCCCTCTTTCTTCAGAGTGGACTCCATTTACAATTACCTTCTGTGTCCTGTTGTGCAGCCAGTGTTTTACCCAGGCTACCACCCTGGGACCCACTCCCAGGCTGGTTAATTTGACTATTAATCTTTTGTATGGGACTGTGTCAAATGCCTTGCTAAAGTCTAGGTAGGCCATGTCCACAGCCCCTCCCTGGTCTACTACTTTAGTCACCCAGTCAAAGAAATCTATTAGATTAGTCTGACATGACCTTCCCGCTGTGAACCCATGCTGCCTTGGGTCCTGTGCCCCACTGGGCTCTAGGTACTCAACTATTCTTTCCTTCAGAAGTGACTCCATCACTTTCCCTACCACAGAGGTCAGACTGACAGGTCTGTAGTTTCCTACCTCTGTCTTGGTCCCACTTTTGTGAAGGGGAATCACATCCGCCTTCCTCCAGTCCTCTGGTACCACATCATCCTCCATGATTTATTAAAAGAGTAGCCAGTGGTTTCACTAGTTCCTCCTTAATTCTTTTAGAATTCTGGGTGAATTCCATCAGGACCCATTGCTTTGTCCACCTTCAGTTTTAGGAGTTCTTGCAGAACCCTTTCTTCTGTGAAAGGACTGGATCGACCTCCCCATCAAGAGTGCTTCTGTTAATTGGATTAGGCACTTCCCCTCCTCTTTTCACGAATACTGAGCAGAAATATTCATTCAGTATCCTGCTTTTCACTGTCCCCTCTGCCCACCCACCGTTCGTTCTATTCAGCCTCACTATCCCTCCTTTGTCTTTCTATGCTCACTGATGTACCTATACAAGGTTTTATCTCCCTTCTTAACTGAGTTGGCTATCTTTTCCTCAGTTTGGGCCTGTGCTATTCTGACTTCCCTCCCTGCTTCCTTCTGCCCTAACTGGTACAGCTCTCTGTCCTGCTCCTTCTGTGTTTCCTTATACTTCCGGAATGCTATCTTTTTCTTCCTGACTTTCATAGCCAACTCTTTTGAGAACCATAGTGGCTTTTTTTTTCATTTTGATTTGTTTATTTGCTTCACACAAAGGCTTGTTGCCTCTGTGATGGCAGTTTTGATGATTCCCCATTGTTGCTCCACACCTCCTTCTAGCCTGTTTGCTAGTGCTTTTATGAGGCACTCTCCCATCTTGCCAAAGTCAGCCCTTCTAAAGTCCAGTACCCTCACTTTTGTATGGCTTGACTCTGTAGCTGACTTTAACGTGAACCACACTGTTTGATGGTCACTTGTCCCCAGATGGCAACCCATTTCTAGATCTGAGATCCTCTCACTGCTCCCGTTTGAGAGTGCGAGGTCTGAGATTGCTCCCTCACGAGTGGGTTCTGAAACTAGCTGTCTGAGGCCTGCCACCTGTAGGGCATCAAGAATGGCCCTGCTCTTGGATGTGGCTGCAGCAAATGTGGTCCAGTTAACATCTGGCATATTCAGGTCTCCCATCAACAGCATGTCCCCTTTCTCTGCCATTCTAAGAATGCCTTCTATCATATCCTTGTCCATTCCCTCCCCCTGACATGGGGGTCTGTACACAACCCCTGTGCGGATTGTGGTGCCCTTTCCATTCTCCAAGGTGACCCACAGTGCCTCCTCTCCTCCCTGTTTACTCTTTTGTTCAGTTGCTTTTATCACTTCCTTTACATAGAGAGCAACCTCCCCTCTTCTCCTGCCTGTCTCTCATGCAGGTTATGTACCCTGGTGTGTTAACATCCCAGTCATGGTTCTCTGTGTATCATGTTTCTGTGACTGCTACGATATCCAGGCATCCCTCTTCCATCAAGGCCACCAGCTCAGGGAGCGTGTTGCCCAGACTACGGGCATTGGTACTCATTACCCTCCATTTCCTGATGGCCTTACTCCCTTTTTCCCCATCCCTGTCCTTCTTGCCTTTGTCACTTTCTCCATTTACCCCTGTCCTTCTCCCTATCAACACCTCTATGTTGGTGTTTGCCACACTTACTACCATGATTTTTTTGAGGGGGCTAGGATTTCCCTGCTCCTTTCCAGTGCCTCCCCCCTTGGCTAGTTTAAATGCTTGCCAATGAAGCATTTAAACCTATCACCTAGGATCCTGGTTCCCCTCCCGGACAGATGCAGCCCATCATGCCAGTATAGGCTTGTATCACTCCAGGTGGACCCCCAGTCCCCAATGAAGCCAAATCCCTGAGCTCCACACCAGTTTTTCAACCACTGATTGAATCCCATGGTGCGGAACACCCTAGCCTCTCCTATGCCATAGATGGGCAGCACCTCCGAGAAGGTTACCGTGCGTGCTACTTGACTAAGGCCCTTCCCCAATTCCACAAACTCTTCCTGCACTTCTCTAATCCTTTCTAGCCAGGTCATTTGTCCCTAGGTTGACAATGGCATCCAGCTCCCTCCCCTGTGCAGCTGCTCCGGCAATCCTGAGGATTTGCTCCCTGTCCCTCCCAGCCATGGCGCCAGGCAGGCACCTTACCTCCCTCTCCCCTTCCTTGCCCAGTTCTACCTTCCTAATAATGGAGTCCCCCACCAGGAGTTGTTTCCTTCCCCTGAATGGTCCCCTGCCACCCTCCTGTGGGTCTTTTTTGTGGAGGTTCCCAGCATCCTCCTTGGTCTCCACTGTGGGTGCCTCCATAGAGGAACCACACTTTGCCAGAATGGCATAGGGATTGTGGAAAGGTACAACTGGAGGGATGCGCCTCTGTTCCACCATTCTCACCCTCCCTGAGCCCACTGTGGTCCAACCGCTCCTCTTTCTTGGCAACCTCTGAGGCAACGGCAGTGGCACTGGTGGTCCCTGGATGGAAGAGGAGGTCCCACAAATCCTGGCCAACTCAGCCTGGAGATGAGCAACCTCCTCCCTCAGCCCAGAGAGGTGCCTGCAGATGAGACAACACCACATCTTCCAGAACGTCTCCCGGAAGACTGCTGCTCCACAGCCACTGCACTGCACCACTCCAATCATGTCTTATTTCTGGCCCCTTAACTGTTTGCAGTCCATAGAAACATAGAATTTGACGGCAGATAAGGACCGCTTGGCCCACCCAGTCTGCCCATTTCTCTATCTACTGGATAAGCTGCAGATCCTAGTTAACCAGCAGCCTACTTCTTCCTACCCCAACCCCCCAGAACTGCCTTATGACTATCCCATGCATGCTTGAATTCCACCACTGATTTTGACTCCACAACTTCTCCGGAAGGCCGTTCCATGCATCCACAACCTCTCTTGTGAAAAAAAAATACTTCCAAATTACCTCTGAGCCACCCCTCTCTATCTTCAAATTGTGCCCTCTTGTTCTTGCACACCTTTTTGAAAGATGCTACCTCTTGGACTTTGTTGATTCCTTGAGGTACTTGAAAGTTTCTATCATGTCCCCCTCTCCTCCTTTCCTTAGGCTATACATATTAAGCTCCTTAAGTCTCTCTTCTTATGTCTTCCGTGCAGACCCTGCACCATTTTAGTGCCCTCTTCTGGACAGCTTCCATCCTGTCTATGTCTTTGTGGAGACTGGGTCTCCAGAACTGCACAAGTACTCAGATGGGGTCTCACCAGCTGTCTGTACAGAGGATAATAACTTCCTGTTTTCTACTGGTGATGCCTCTCCTATGCATCCCAGTATCCCCAGCCCTCCTTGCTGCCCTCTCACATTGCTTGCCCATCTTTAGGTCATCTGATATGACTACCCCAGGTCCCTCTCCATTTTGTTGTTGTTAGTATCTCACCCCCATTGTGTTCTCTCTCCCTGGGTTTTGTTTCCCAGGTGCATTACCTTGCACTTCTTAGCATTGAATCTAAGCTGCCATAAATTTGACCATTCCTCTAACCTTGCCAAGTCCCTTCTCATCCTTTCCACCCACCCTGTGCATCAACTCTGTTGCAGATCTTAGTGTCATCTGCAAAGAGACATACTTTCCTTCAGTCCTTCTGCAATGTCGCTTATAAAGACATTGAAGAGGACCGGTCCTAATACTGAACCCTGCGGTACCCCACTAGTAACCCTCCTTTCTTCTGAATGGACTCCATTTACTATTACTCTGTGTCCTATTCTCCAGCCGATTCTTTACCCAGGCTGTCATCTTGGGACCCACTCCCAGGCTGGCTAACTTGTATATTAATCTTTTGTGTGGGACTGTGTCAAATGCCTTGCTAAAGTCTAGGTAGGCCATGTCCACAGCCCCTCCCTGATCTACTACTTTGGTCACCCAGTCAAAGAAATCTATCAGATTAGTCTGGCATGACCTTCCGCTGTGAATCCATGCTGCCTAGGGTCCTGTGCCCTCTGGCCTCTAGATACTCGACAGTTCTTTCCTTTAGAAGTGATTCCATCATTTCCTATCACTGAGGTTAAACTAACAGGTCTATAGTTTCCTGCTTCTGCCTTGCTCCCACTTTTGTGAAGGAGAATCGCATCTGCCCTCCTCCAGTCCTCGGGTACCACCCCATCCTCCCATGATTTGTTAGAGGGTAGTCAGTGGTGTCACTAGTTCTACCCTTAGTTCTTTTAGAATTCTGGGATGAATCCCATCAGGCCCCATTGCTTTGTCCACCTTCAGTTTTAAGAGTTCTTTCAGAACCCTTTCTTCTGTAAATGGGCGGTATCAACTTCTGTATCCAGCGTGTTACTACTGTTTGTTTTATGTACCTCCCCCTCTTCCTTTGTAAATACTGAGCAAAAATATTTGTTTAGTATCTCTGCCTTTTCAGTCTCCCTCTGCCCACCCTCCTCCCTTTATTAAGCCTCACTATCCCTCCCTTGGTCTTCCTTCGCTCCCTGATGTACCTATAAAAGGTTTTATCCCCCTTCTTAACTGAGTTGGCTATCTTTTCCTCGGTTTGGGCCTTTGCTGTTCTGACTGCCTTCCCAGCCTCCTTTTGCTTTAACTGATACAGTTCTCTGTCCTGCTCCTTCTGCGATTCCTTGTACTTCCTGAATGCTTTCTTTTTCTTGAACCTTCACTGCCACTTCCTTTGAGAACCATAGTGGTTTCTTACATCGTCTTGTTTTGTTTATTTGCTTCACACAAAGGCTCGTTACCTCTGTGATGGCAGTTTTATTATTCCCCATTGTTCTTCCACCCTCCTTCCTGCCCATTTGCTAGTGCATTCTTAGGCACTCACCCATTTTAGCAAAGTCAGCCTCCAAAGTCCAGTACTTTTGTCTTTGTATGGCTTGACTCTATTGCTGTGTTTATTGTGAACCATACTGTTCGATGGTCGCTAGTTCCCAGATGGCTACCACTTCTACATCTGTAATCCCTCTCCATCTCCATTTGAGAGAATCAAGTCTAATATTGCTCTCTCAAGTGGGCTCCAGTACCTAGTTGTCAAGGCATGCCCCTGTAGGCATCTAGAATAACTGCACTCTTGAGTGGCAGCTGCAACTGCACTCCAGTTACATCTAGCTATTCAGATCACCCATCAGCAATATCTCCCCTTTTTCTGCCATTCTAAGTATACTTTCTATCATTTCCCTGTCCATTTCCTCCCCCTGAGAAGGGGGTCTGTATACAACCCCTGTGCATATTGTGGTGCCATTGCCTGTCTCCAAATTTACCCACAGTGCTTCTTCTCCTCCCTGTTTACCCTTTCCTTACTCTTTCCTCTGTTTTTTTTTCTCTCTCTCTCTCCTTACTTTCTGCCTGTGTGCCCTTTAAGCTCCTGATTGTCCTGTTCTGAGACAAGAATATCCTATATTTCTCAGTAGACCCCTTACTTGCTCAGAGGCAGACCTCCAGCAGCTAGAGGGGGCCGGAGAGCTACTCTTACCCTTCTAGGATGGTGGGTCTTTGGTGGTTCTGTGATCACTCACTTCCTGCTCCCAAACAGGAAGTTCCTGTTGTCAGTCAAATCCTGTGCCTATAAAAATAGAACTAGCTTTCGGTGGCGGGGAGGAGGGCAATATAGTCCCAGCAGAGAAGTCCAGTCACACAGCAGTCCTTTCTCCTGGTGTCTTCTGCCAAGCTATTATTCTTTGATTGATATGAAATAATGATATCTTTTCACGACACCTCCAGCTTGTAGTCCAAGTTACAGCTTCCATATACTGCTGATATCCCCGAAACATATGCCAGCATTTTCTAGACCGGTTATACACACTCACACACACACACACACCCCTCAGAAAGCTGCCGTGTTTCCACCTAATGCTCTATTCCCAAATCAGCTCTCCCATTGCTGGATCGGAAACTGTACCCCAGTGATCTCTCTCTTCTAGTCCTGTTTCTCGCTTTATAACCCAATTCTAAGCAGTGTTGCAGATGACCGATCCCTTTACAACCCCCTTCCCATGTCAGTCCGAAGAAGAAGAAGCAAGTTATCTTGCATGGAAGAAGCCTCCAGATGCACAATACAACTTTCTTGCCTCTCTTTCTCTCTCCCATCAAGGCTGAGAAAGGCTTGGAGTGGTTGGTTTCAGTCTTTGCCATTTTTAAAATTCACCACTGGCCCAGGGCCAAAGGGTCTCCGAAAACTGCCTTCTGCATAGGTTTTTTGTTCTTAGCAAAACAAATTATTCAGCTCTCCCCATTACTGCATCCGGGACTATATCCCTTTTGAGGCACCCTGAACCCTGTTCTCCATCCAAAGATGTAACGTGGTGCATAACACAACTTCCATGGCCCCCTCTATATCCAACCTCATAATAACAACCTCTTCACATTTTCAGCCTGAGTCCCTCGATTGAAAACTTTTGCCAATTCCATCATGCGTGTTTCCACATACTGCTTTCTTCCAGTTCATCTGTACCTTTGTTGGATTGGACACCATACCCCATTCTGCACTACTGGCTGAAGGACAATCTTTTGTATAAAAACATGTAAGATACACAGTTGTTGTATGACATCAATAAAATCATCATACATATTGTCTTGGAGCAGACACACAGTAAGAAACCGCATAGAAACTTTCAAATTACTCACCAAATAAAAAGGCAAAAAATACAGTTGGGTTCACACATCAGAAGAAGGATGGAGAGCAGAAACTATACTATCAGCATGATGATCATGACCAGAAATACAGGGTAACACAACTACATAAGTCTGCTTCTCCAGTTCTCTTCACCTTCAGGTCCAGGTAATTAATCTGCTCTTCACCTGTTGTGCAAGTGAACATGAGGTACTCATTAGTGCTGTGCAAAAAACAATGAATTCATTCAGTGATTCTCGGTGCCTTTTCAGATGAGTATGATGTCATCTATATAACACTTGATGCAAGAGCGGGTTGCTTGGTGCTGATTGATGACGTCATACTCCATTTGCCTACTTATAGGTTGGCTACTGATGGTGCTCAAGTTGCACCAATGGCAGTATCCTTTTTCTGCCAGTACATATTGCCATCAAAAATGAACACATTTTTAGTCAATAAATGTTCTAATAATTTTAACACAAATTCAACAGGTGACTCCATATTAACATTCTCCCTGTTAAGAAATAATGCTACAGTATCTAGGGCCCCTTCATGGGGTACATTCGTGTACAGTGATTTGATATCTAGGATAGCCAACAAACAATCTTCACCCAAAGACCTCTATGAAAAAAGCACACCACTGGTTAGCACCAGTTACCCTGTACATAGTGTTTTATGTAGACCACACATTGTCGACTAGATGTTGTTATTGGCAGGTGGATAAATAGAAAGTAACAGTGTTTGTGTGTTTGGAAGTGTTGTTCTGGTTTGAGCAATGAGACACTAATTGATAAGCTTCCTTCATAGGGACCAATGTTTTGCATACCTGTTTGACATGCAGATGGTAGACCAGATGCTTTTTCTCCACAACACTGGAAAAACGTTACAACATGTATGCTATGTACAATTTAAAATGACTGTATAAAAGGTCAGGATAAATACAGAGCATTGTCCTCGTAGTGTAGAGATCTATTCTTCCTTGCAGCAGCCGAGATTTTATCCAGTACAGACGATCATACATGTCCATGGAGAATTTGCCTCTGCAGCCATCCACCATGGAGTAACATGAAATACCTTCTCTAGAAATTTGGTTGGGGGGGGTGGGGGTCTGAATTGGATGACCCCCACAGAGTGGAAAGAAACATGTGGGCAAAACCTAAGTTTACTCCCTCCACAGACTTGGGAGCCCCACGACTGTGATATCTCCCGGGTTTGATTTTCAGTGGTTTCAAATTACTGGCGTAGTAACACATTTTCCTGCACGAGCCGTGGCATCGGCAGATTTAGCCGTGGAGGTTTTGCTGCTCTGAATGGACTATTCAAGGGTGTTCATTCTGCTTTCCAGGGAGGCTGCCCTCGGATGCAGAGCATCAAATTTACAGTCCAGTTCTTGGACAGACCGTATGTGGCCTGCGAACAGCTGACAAATCCTTGTTCTGTGTTCCAAGATGTTGGACGACTAAAGGCACAGGGGCCTTCCAATTCTCTGCTCCCAGGCTATGGAATGCTCTTCCACTCAACCTCCGGCTGTCTCAGTCTCACTTTGGATTTAAAAGTGAATATCGTCATTATCTGTCCTTAGCTGATGCTTGTATATGCTTTGACCCAACCTGAAGCTCCTGAGACTTACCAGTAAGGTCACTCCTGCTCTAATCCAGCTCCAAGACTGTCTCCTCTTCCCCTCCCCATGTTTTTCCTTCTCTTTGTAAATAACTTCTTGACTACTAGCTCTCTTCCTTCTCAAGCCTTGTTGCTGACCATCCACTGTTTTGCCAGTTACTACCCCTGACCTTCCTTCTGTCAGTCTTTCTTGTTATGTTTGAACATTCCTCACATTTCTCTCTATATAACCTTACTATCTTATTAACCCTTACACTCCACAGGTCGGGTATGTGGTTTCTGCACTTATTATATATCTTACTGCCATTATCTGTATAATGCTTGCCATTATTTTTTGTTGTTTCTACCCATTGTATTTTTGTAGCACTGCTGTACTGTTCCTCTATTTGTATTATTGTACCCATGTTGCTGTTGTTCAACTGTTCTCTTTTTGTTGTACACTCCCGGGTTGTGCCTGAGAATAGTCATTTTATGGCTAGTGCACCTACCAGATTAACAAAAACTAAATAAAAATAAACAAATAAAAATATTGGGGAGCGTTGCCTCCGCATCTCCGCAGAGAGCCCCAGCTTGGTCCAGAGGTACAGGCTGTTCAGAACGCTTTGATCCTTTCAGTTTGAAACAATCCTCAGGAGGAGGGTTGGAACTTTTAGAATTGACCAACTTGTAGCAGAGGTGTCCAGCAACAGATATTGCAAGGTTCAGCTAATACCAATGCTGAAAAAGTAGCTGATTTGATATTACAATTCTCCTGGGAGCCCAACTGAAAAGCTGTTTCCTATCAGGCTGCTCAGCAGCGCCCTTTTGTCTAAAATATTTTGATTTTGAATGTTTGACATCTTTTTTGGATAAAAAACTTCTTGCAAAAATGTCTTGGGTTTATTTACTTCCACATGGACAACCAACAGGACAGCACCAGAGGTGGGCAGGGGAGGGATCTCTGTTTAACGTCTCATCCAGAGCTTTCAGTAAACTCTAAGGGGGTTTTGTTTTACACATTGTTGGTAAGCACTGTTTTAAAATGACTGTATGAGAGGAAGTTGATGTCCCTTTCTAGTGGAACACAAGCACATTGTGACAATGTAGGAGCCTAACAGGGTCATAAAACACATCATGTAGTCATAAAATGGTCCTTCACACCTCTGTGTAAATTAGGAACACCAGTTAATTTTTACTAAAAGGCAGTAAAAAAGTACCATAATGGAGTGGAAACTGGTACATCAAAACCCGCTTTAAAACTGAAACTTACAAGCATGTAGTCTCTGTCAAACAGTTAACCTGGCTTACTCTGCTCCAAATATTTCAGTCGGTGTCAGTGGCTCAGCAGGTAGCACACTTGCCTCTGGGGCTGGGAGATTGGAAGGCTTTGGGTTCTATCCCCACAACCAGGCACTTGGGTTAATATCCCAATACTGACATTGCAGTGCAGCATGAGGGGGGTGCTGCACTCCGGGCGTGCTGTCTTTCAGATGAGACATTAAACCGAGGTCCCAGCTGCCTGTTCAGGTGGATGTTAAAGATCCCATGGCACTTCTCAAGGAGTAGGGAAATGTTTTATTAAAGAAATTAAACAAACCTCAACAAAAATAATCATTACAATTGGTTTTCAAATAATTTCAAGTGTGAACATGTAAAACACAAATAAATAAAAAAAAGTTGTATCTAACACCTGTTTCCTAAGAAAGAAAAAGAAAGGTATAGTCCAATTAACCCTATAACATTATTTTAGATTCAGCACATCAGGGAAATGCAGATAGAATCCATAAGCAGTTTTTCCAATGTTTATTAAACAGTGTCATTCAAAGCTTTCTGCTCAGTTCTATAAATAGACAGAAAATTATTCACAATTTGTGTAACAATCTGTACCACTGAAAAGGTTTTCTGTTGTAAAAGAGAAGCCCACCTTGCCTGCCATAAATAAAAACAAAAGACAAATATCAAACAAACTGTTCCTTGATAATGGTGCTTTATTTCAGGTGGAACTATACCATAAATCAGAATTTCATAAGATAAGTGCACAAGAGCTCTTTCTCTCTACTTATGCAGTAGCAGGGTCCATACTGATTGCCTGTAAGGGCATTCAAGAAAAAAATGATACATGGTGTCAATCACATTTGGACATGTATCTCGAGGGCACATACATTCTTCCACTGGTTTATTTTAAATTACCCCGAACCCCTAATCTTCCATGGTAAGCTAGCCAAGTTATAGCCCATAAGCATATAGGGATCCTTTTGTCTGTTAATTGGGTAAATATCTTATCTACATTTACAGGAATACCCTGTGTCTCCACTATTCAAGGTGGGTCAGAAAAAATGTGTACCTATACTGAGGTGATAACTCTGTTTCCTGGGTGATGATAGTATTGTGATAGGGGATAGCTGCCATTGTTTAATTTTTAAAAAGGTGGGGGCTAGATAGGTATACTTCATTTTCTAAAATTCCTGGGGATTTCATAGGGAGGGTGCTGCCAGGCCTGGTACACAGTTCGTGATTGGGAATGTATTATTAAATACCAAAAGGGGGGCTGTACTTGAAGTAAATGAGGTACTCTTACTCGAAATGTGTATATGCTTTCTGTTGTAAATCTGAATGTGACCCACTCATCCCGGGGGTTTGTTAACCTTCGCAGGTATAAGTTGTATTATGACCGTCCATACCCCCTGGACTATGTTACTATCCCCCATGTTGTTAAGCTGTACTTACTCGCTACTGTAAACAATGTCTGTTTCCCTATGTTGTACTCTCCCGTGTTGTTCCTGAAAATAGGCATATTACTTGTCTAGTGTACTTACCTGGTCAACAAAAGCTAAAATAAAAAAATAAATAAATATTGTGACCTTCATAATTAAACTATGAAAGAATGCACTCGAGTGCATCATTCACAACCCTCCATGGCAATAATCTTGGTATGTGTGGGACTTTTTTATAGGGTTCAAACGGCTACCCCAAAACCCTGGAAAAAATGTGTACTCTGGCTTCTAAGGAGAAGGGAATTGGAAATACCAAGGCCAAATGTAAAAATAATGGTAGCATTAATGTCTTTAATAGGGATACTCTCTTGCGTTTGGCTATAATACAGCCTTTCCACAGAGAGACAAAATGTATTGCTTTATTCAAAATGAGATTCCAGTTATAGGAAGCATCTGTGCTGCCAAAAAACTCCTTAAAATTTTGATTGGTGCGGGTACTAATGGAATTCTTGAAATGTGGGTTCGAGAGTCAGTATTAATTAAGGGAGGTACCTGTACAGCTGTTCTTTTAGTTAGTTAGTTAGTTTTTGTTAACCGGGTTAGGTGCGCTAGCCAAAGTTGACTATATTTTCAGGCACGACCCGGGAGAATATGTACATAAAATTAGATGAGATTATACAATACATAGTGTATAGTACAGGTACATAGTATCTAGTACAGGTAGGTTAGAATACAGATCAAGTCAGACAGTATTCGAGATAATATATATAGCTATGCAGAGATGACAAAAGTGACATTAGTACTAAGTGGCAGCTATAAAGACATTTTATAGCAAAGCTTGTTCAGAAGTGCAGCAGTGTTTTAGGTGAAATAGGGTGGTTAACTGTGAGGCATTAAGTGTGATCAAAGCATGTGCAGAGGTCCCGAGATAGGTGGCGATATAGTTCTTTTTTGAAGATTGTGTGGGAGTTAGCCTGCCTCAGGGCAGGAGGGATAGAGTTCCAGGTGGCTGGGGTGGTGCAGTGAAATGCTCCAGAGCTTTTTATAGTAAGACACCTGGGAATGGTAAGTAGAAATTTGTTTGCCGAGCGTAGTCCGTGGGTAGGTGCCTGTGGTACAAGTAGAGCTGCAATGGAGGAGGGGGTTTGGTTACGGATTACAGAGTCTGTGAGGGTCCTAGGGAGTATAGTCGGTAGGCAGTTGGGGAGAGCCAGCCTAGGTCGCTATACAGTGTGCAGTGGTGCTTGAGGCGATTGGAAGAGGAGGCATACCGACACATGTTATACGCGACATCCCATTTATGGAGAACAGTCTTATGAGCATTAACAAAAGTGGAGACACCATATGTCCACGCTGGAAGCAGAATACCCTTGGGAATTGCCAATTTGGCAGATGGTGTTAGCAGGTGACAAGTCTTCTAGGAGATTCCAAGTTTGGCATTTGTTGCTTTACAGGTTGACTGGATGTGCAGACTGAAATCAAGGGATTTATCAAGGAGGACTCCCAGGTATTTGAAGGATGTGACACAGTTGTTTAGAAAAATGTAATTTAGATCCAGAGATAGCTTCGAAGGCTGTGAAAACTGAAGGTAAAACTTCTTCCTGAATGGAAGGGGTAGTGCATATACAGAGATCTGCATAAGCACTAACAGACAGAAAGGGGTTTCCAGTGGGTAGTACATTCCTAGGTAGACATGGATGCTGTAAAATTTCTGTAATAGTGTCTATTTGAAAAGTGTATAAAAGTGGGCTAAGTGGGCAACCTTGGAGCACACCCCTATGGCCCAAGAAAGCGGGGCACAGGGAGCCATTAATGTATGGTTGTATCCATGCAGAGTTATATAATAATCTTATCCAATGAATAAACTTTTGGGGAATGCGATATTGAGTTAGGACTTGAAACAGATAGTTAAGATTTTCCCAGTCAAAAGCTTTTTCTTGGTTCAATGAAATTAACATAGTTGGTGTGAAAGGGGTACTACATGTTATGTCTCTGAGCAGAGTAAGGTTAGTGATAATAGATCTATTGGGAATTGCACAAGTCTGTACCTCTGAGATTACTTTTTCTGCAATGGGGAGCAGTCTGTTTTAATAAAGTAGAAGTGAAGATTTTATAATCGGTATTAAGTAAACTGAGAGGCCTCCAATTTTGAACATCTGCCTTATTTCCTTTTTTATGCAATAATATAATTATAGCATCAGAAAAGTTATTGGGTATAGAGTGAGTAGATTAAAATAGTACTATATACTATTGTCAGAACCTGAGAAAAATAATCCCTGTAGTGCTGGTATAATTCAGCTGTCAAACCGTCCTTTCCTGGTGGGGTGCATTTTTTTTGCCTTTTTATTGCTTGCAGTTTTCTCTACAGATATGAGCTGGGTTAATGAGTTAAGCAGGTGTTTAGGGACAGAGGGTATTAAAATATCTGAAAAGAAATCTGTTCTAGAGGTAACCGGTGAAGCTAAACCAAACAGGTTTTTTAAATAAGAGCTGGCAATCTTTTTTTATTTTTATTTCTGGTAAGGCGTCATAAATAATAGCTGAATCAGAGTCTACCAGGTGCTCAATATGTGTAGCTGACACCCTATCTGAGCAGCTCTTAAATATGTCCAAAGAAGCTTTAGGACTCTGTGTTCCATTCTGGGCCTCCATCTTTAAGGAAAGCCCTCTATCACACTGGTATTTTTCCATTTCCTCCTTAATTTTACTCATCTGTTAGGAGCAATCTATCCGAGACTCATAAGAGAAGGAAATAGTTTGTAAATGCTTATTTCTAAGGGATAAATACTTTAGATAAACTTCCAATGCTTTTTCCTCCCTTTGTGAAGGAAGAAATTTGTAATGTCTTTCTTAGTATCTTCCCACCATTGCAAAGGTGAAAGATATGCATCTAGCACAGACAGTCGCGCTCTTAAAAATTCCTCACAATGATCTGTGATTACTGGGTCAGAAAGCAGGGAACAATTTAACTTCCATTTGGAAAAGTGCCTGACTGGGAATGATTTACCAGAAGGGGGAGAACAGGATAGAGAGACTCCCAGGTGGTCTGTGGTTTCACATGGGACGACTGATGACTGTGTTATCCTGATATTCTGCGACACACAAAAGTAGTCTATTTGGGTGGCATAGGGGCCCCTATGATAAGTCTTTGCTCCCATGTTGTGAATCTAGCAATATCAGTCTAGCAGTGCAGCAGTTTCAATCACCTTGTTTAAAGCAATGGAATCTGCAAAGAATTTTTGTGTGGAGCCTCCCCGGTCTGAAAGAGTGAGACCACAATTGAAATCACCCCAAGGTAGATTTTACTGTTTTGTATATAAAAATGGTTGTAAGTTATTAAATAACTCTGACCTGGAAGCAATACTTTGTGGTGCGTAGATATTTATTAGTCTAATTTTATATTGCTTGTATGTGCAATCTATTAAGAAGGCTTGACCTGGGTGAATGTCCACTATCCTGGAAATTAAACCCCAAAAATAGAATACCCAAGCCATCGCATTTATCCTCACTATAGGACCAAGAGGAAGGTCCCTGTCTCCAGCGATTCTTTACTTGAGTAATCTCGAAGGGGGACTTCAAACGGGTATCCTGGAGAAAATAAATGTTATGCTGTAGATCTGTGAGGTATTGTAGTGTAGAAATTTGTTTCTTAAAGGATTTAATGCTGCACACATTTAGTGTAAAGCAGTGTCCACAAAGCATTTGCTAGTAAGCAAAAAGGAGACCTTAGTTCATGTGGGTCCTAGTGCTAAGTAACCTCTGAACGAGTCCTCCCTCCCCTTGTGGAGTGAGAAAGAACTAGCTGTGAGTCAGAAGAAAGATCCATTTTGGAAGAAGAAGCAACAGAAGAATCTGAGTCTCCATCTTCCCCCTTGGTGTTCCCCATTGTCCTGTTTTTGCTAAGGCCTGGAATTTGTTTCTAGTGAGAATTGTCCTTTTTGGGGTGCAGCTGTCTGCCTTCCTTTTCCCCCACTTAGAAGGGGGTACTATCATAAATTTTTGTACAGCCACTGTCCTTACACAGCACTAAGCAAGCTTGACATCTTATATAACCGTGCTTTGAGGTTTATCCTGAACTTACCCTCACGCACCCACCATTGTCTCCTCTGTGAGGCACTGGACTGGTCCTTCTTGGCCAAGAGGAGGCAAAGGAATGCACTTCTCTGGTTTTACAGGGTTTTGACTAATAGATTGCCTACCTACATTGCTGGGATGTTTGAATGTTCAGAGGGGCCATATCAGCTGAGACGCTTTGCGCTAATCACCTATATTGTCCCTACAGTAAAGACATGTCATGGCTCTGCCGCAGTTAACTTCTCTACCCTCCATGTGGAATAGCATGCAAAAAACTCTAAGGCTTACCGCTATCCCAGGTCTCTACACCTTTAAAGCTTTAATTGCAGGTTATCTAAGGGAAGCCAGCATCTGCTATAGGTGAATCTTACTGTAATCATACTCGTACAACCTTAGAGTCCCCTAACTCCAACTGCTCTTCTGTCTACTTTTATTTCCTCCTTCCTGTACATCTCCTCCTGGAAAGGGGCTTCCTGTACTCTTTCTCTCCCCCAATTCAGTGGCTCTACTTGCTATCCTCTATCCTTTCTACACCACCGTTTAATGCTCCTCCTAAATAAGGGGAGTATGAACTTTTTGTTGTGGGCTGATGTTGACCTACGTAGGGAAGCATAACCGAGGACTCGGATTCAATTTTCATGCATGATTGGTAACGGTTATGGCCTGTTTTCACATTATTGTATAAAAATGACCTTACAGCTAGATGTACCTAAACTATGTAACTGATTGCTGACTACCCCTATTTGCACTGTGTATTTGTATAAGAATGTCCTTACAGCTTGATGCACTTAATCTAGTTATCTGATTTGTGTATTACCCCCTATCTTCTGTATTTGTCCTTACTGTCCAAGACCACTTTGAAAATGAGCTTGCTCAATGGTGTTATGCCTGGTTAAATTAAGCCTTGATTGATAAATTGTTTAGTGTCTTTGGGGGATGTTAACTGTGTTTTGTGTATGAGGTACCTCGGTAGGTATGCCAGCATCCTTAGCAATTGAGACTGCAGTATGCGAAGAAATATCGGGGGGAGGGGGGGACAGAGGGAGGCACCTGTCCAATAGCAGTTGTGGACCCTTTTCAGGCAGGAGGATAGGAGCAGAAGGGAGTGAAGCACTTTTTTGTTGGAGGGCCTACACCTGAGAATCAGTAATGAGAGCTATCTGGTCTTGGGGAAGGCGATCCAATCTGTTTTGATCTGCCCATGGACACTGGTGATAGGAATGTCAGTTCTCGTCGCATACATTGCATTTTAATGGATTTGGGCATCCTAAACTCACATGTCTGTATGACAAACATAAACTGCAGCATGGTTTGCCACATGTGCTGCTTAAGTGAGTTTGAGCCCCACATTTATGTCACATTCGGGGCTAGCCTGGGTAAAAAAAAAAAGAGGCCTCGATCTCTACCTAGGAAAAAGATTCCAGGTAAATGTGATATACCCCCATCTGTATGCTTCAATTGTATCTTAATTTTCCATCCCTCTGTCCATACTAGGTCCTCATCCAAAATTGGACAAGGAGCCTCTAGTATATTGCAGCACTGCCTCAGGCAATACTGGACGTCCACTATCCTCACCCCCTCACTGTAAAATGGCAAAGTAATTACTCTGATAGAAAGTTTAGTAAGGGGGATGACCATAAAAGAGGCCCACAGTGGCTGAGTTTTCACATTTTCATGTTTTCCCAAAATTTCTCCACGGAGTACACATTTTTTAAACTTAAATCATAGATAACTTCCCCATGCACATGAATGAATGCAAATAATTCTGAGGCCCCTATCCCCAATGAGTCCTGCAACATGTTGTGGAGCACAGTCTGTCAGTCTGGAGCTGTTGAGAGATCTCCCATGAATCATAAACACACAGCATTCCTACGCTGTGCAGGTTCCCCTAGACTGGCAAATAAATCACTGAGTTTAAAGGGAACAGCATTACTAGTCTCGCCTGTAGTCTGAGAGGTAGAATGCTCAGTTTCAGAAACTTGACTTTGCTCAGTGTCTGAGGAAACAGTCGCGGGGTGTTATGGAGTGTTGCTAGGGCCTGTTGCAATGTCTGGTGCACTTTACAAGCACACTGTGTAGCTACCTCTCCTTGTCAGGAACAGGTGAAGTTACTGTGATATTTTCCTCCGTAGTTTGCTGCTTTGGGGGATTCAATGCTCCATTCTTCGTTCTGTCAGCGTGAGTTGATTCCGTGGATCCAAAAGCCCCTTTTGGCTTTGTGATCACTTCCTATGCTGTAATGGGTCCTGGTGAAGTCCAGGGAGCTCCATTCACTTCTTTGTGCCACCTTGCAGCACGGAGAGCCGCCTCAGGGGACCAAGTCCATTCAGATTCAAGGTTAATATGGTGACTCTTACACAGATGTAGTGAAGCTGGAGCTGCCGAACTTTGTCCAGTTTGAATGTTTAATTCCGGAGGATTCCCAGATGTAGCTGCTGCAGGATAAGTAGGGTTAGGAATTTCCAAAAAGCCTTCGTTGTCCGCCTGCATCAATTTACTTAGAAAGTCTTTGTTTGTGTTGTATATTTGCCACAAGTGGTCCTCGGAGTATGTCTCTGTTGCCAAGGTTTCCAATGCAGAGATCTGTTACTGGGTTCAAATCCTTCATACCTCTTTTTTTTTTTTTTTTATAAAAGGTTTTTAATAGTTTCCTCCACTTCTGCAGATAGCAGCCTATCCCCTCCGGGTGCTGGTACTGTCATCTGTAAATCTTCATCAGCAATAACTAAGGTCGACTTTGTAGAAACCAGAAACTTTCCAGCACTAACTCCCAGCTCCATCACCACCCTCCTCGATGTCGGCCATCTTCCATTAGACCAATAAGGGCTCCCCCTACTGTCAAGGTAGGGTAATTTCCCTGGTGCCCAGACCAAATTTCCCCCCATTCACTAAAAATACCACCAACAAGTAGTTGATCAGGGAGGGGCTGTGGACATGGCCTACCTAGACTTTAGCAAGGCATTTGATACAGTCCCACACAAAAGATTAATATACAAGTTAGCCAGCCTGGGAGTGGGTCCCAAGATGACAGCCTGGGTAAAGAATTGGCTGGAGAATAGGACACAGAGAGTAATAGTAAATGGAGTCCACTCTGAAAAAGGGGGTTAGTAGTGGGTACCGCAGGGTTCAGTATTAGATCGGTCCTCAATGTCTTTATATGCACATTGCAGAGGGACTGGAAGGAAAGTATGTCTCTTTGCAGATGACACAAAGATCTGCAACAGAGTTGATGCACAAGGTGGAGTGGAAAGGATGAGAAGGGACTTGGCAAGGTTAGAGGAATGGTCAAATGTATGGCAGCTTAGATTCAATGCTAAGAAGTAGGTAATGCACCTGGGAAACAAAAACCCAGGGAAGAGTACACAATGGGGTGAGATACTAACAACAACAAAATGGAAAGGGACCTGGGGGTAGTCATATCAGATGACCTAAAGGTGGGAAAGCAATGTAAGAGGCAGCAAGGAGGGCTGGGGGATACTTGGATGCATAGGAAGAGGCATCACCAGTAGAAAACAGGAAGTTATTATTCCTCTGTACAGACAGCTAGTGAGACCCCATCTGGAGTACTGCGTGCAGTTCTGAGACCCAATCTCCAAAAAGACAGACAGGATGGAAGCTGTCCAGAGGAGGGCACTAAAATGGTGCAGGGTCTGCACTGGAAGACATATGAAGAGAGACTTAAGGAGCTTAATATGTATAGCCTCGAGGAAAGGAGGGAGAGGGAGACATGATAGAAACTTTCAAGTACCTCAAGGGAATCAACAACGTCCAATAGGGTAGCATCTTTCAAAAAAAGAGGTGTGCAAGAACAAGGGGGCACAATTTGAAGATAGAAAGGGGCGGCTCAGAGGTAATTTAAGGAAGTATTTTTTCACAGAGAGGGTTGTGGATGTATGGAACGGCCTTCCAGAGGAGGTTGTGGAGTCAAAAACAGTGGTGGAATTCAAGCATGCATGGGACAGTCATAAGGCAATTCTAGGGGGTCGGGGTAGGAAGAAGTAGGCTGCTGGTTAACTAGGACCTGCAGCTTATCCATCAGGTAGGGAAATGGGCAGACTGGGTGGGCCAAGCGGTCCTTATCTGCCGTCAAATTCTATGTTTCTATGTTTCTAACAGCTTAATGTGGTTCAAGGTCCGTTGTCATTCATCTGTATCCCCATTCCCCCGTGTCATGCTTGAAAATAGGCAAGAAATTGTCTTGTGCGCTTACCCGTGAACAAAAACTATATAAAATAAAACATTGACTTACATTACAGGTACTTTATGCATCTCCCCAGATTAGCCTTATGTGAAGGGATGACTGTGTTGGGCCCAGGTGTTAAAGCACTTATGTTTAACATCCTGCTTCAAGAACAGGACCACTCCTGACAAGGAGAGGTAGCTACACAGTGTGCTTATAAAGAAAACTATTGCAAACATTAAAACAGAGGCAGTTGTTATTTACTTGTCCTGTACTCTTCACCCACACATCCTTCCTCTTCCATGCCTACTGCCTAGTTTTGGTGCAGCTGTTCCCTGCCATTGTCTTTAGTTCCATGGTTTGCCTGGCATGGCTTGGCCTTCAGGTGGGTATAAAGGAGATCTGATGCCTTTTATACAAACTTATCTTGAAGCGCTTCGTAATGTTGGAGAGGAAGGGGAGAGAGTGCTGCTGCTGCCATTTGAGGTGCATAAGAGAAATGTGTTTCCGAGACATTGTGTGGTGTCAGCTCAAAACTGGCACTAAGGCACCTCTGCATTCAACATCCTTGCTTAGCTCAGCATCAGAGGATCTCTGCCAACGTGTCTCCCTCCTCCTGGGCCATCAGGGGCAGTCATAGGGTGGCATATGCTAGACTCCCCTCCCAGAGGTATTGTGTGTCCTTTGGGACTGCATTTGGCCTGTGTAGCACGTAGGACTTAATCCACAAGCATGGTGCCTGATGTGTATGAAGTATGCTACATAATCTGCACACCCAATGATCCAGACACAAATGGTCGAATCCATAAGACCTGACCTCCCCACTTTGCATGTGGAGAAGAGCATTCGGGGTGAGAGTAGGGGAGTTGGAGCAGTGCAAGACCAGTCGGTGCTTGAATGTTCCTGCATTGCTGCACGTTGTCAATGGGAAGTTAATACATATGGGTAATGAACACCCATAGTGGAGTAGTAGCTGTTGATTAGCATAGAGCGTTGGGCACATGAGCAATCCAAGGTCACTGAATTCTCCATTTTTTTGTTCTGCCACTAGAGGGGTAGGTCAGCACAGGAGAACTGTCTCAGAAGTTTTTCCATTTTCAGTTAATCTGCTATTTTTCTGACAGGATTGTGCAACTGTGAAGCAGGTTTGGGCTGCTTGGTGACGGGGAGCAGCCTCAAATTTAGAAATCATGCCTGTTAAGCTGTGGTTTTCAGATTGAATAACCTGCTATTTCTATCCCATTTTCAGTGTCTTTTGTGCATGTGCAGAGACACTGGAAGGAAAAGCATGTCTCTTTGCAGATGACACAAAGATTTGCAATAGAGTTGATGCACAAGGTGGGGTGGAAAGGATGAGAAGGGACTTGGCAAGGTTAGAGGAATGGTCAAATGTATGGCAGCTTAGATTCAATGCTAAGAAGTGCAAGGTAATGCACCTGGGAAACAAAAACCCAGGGGAAGAGTACACAGTGGGGGGTGAGATACTAACAACAACAACAATGGAAAGGGACCTGGGGATAGTCATATCAAATGACCTAAAGGTGGGCAAGCAATGTGAGAGGGCAGCAAGGAGGGTTGGGGGATACTGGGATGCATAGGAGAGGCATCACCAGTAGAAAACAGGAAGTTATTATCCCTCTGTACAGACAGCTGGTCAGACCCCATCTGGAGTACTGCGGCAGTTTTGGAGACCCAATCTCCACAAAGACATAGACAGGATGGAAGCTGTCCAGAGGAGGCACTAAAATGGTGCAGGGTCTGCACCAGAAGACATATGAAGAGAGACTAAAGGAGCTTAATATGTATAGCCTCGAGGAAAGGAGGGACATGATAGAAACTTTCAAGTACCTCAAGGGAATCAACAAAATCCAAGAGGGTAGCATCTTTAAAAAAAAAAAAAAAAAAAAAAAAAAAAAAGAGGTATGCAAGAACAAGGGGGCACAATTTGAAGATGGGGCGGCTCACAGGTAATTTAAGGAAGTATTTTTTCACTGAGAGGGTTGTGGATGAATGGAATGACCTTCCAGAGGAGGTTATGGAGTCAAAAACAGTGGTGGAATTCAAGCATGCATGGGACAGTCATAAGGCCATTCTAGGGGGTGGGGGTAGGAAGAAGTAGGCTGCTGGTTAACTAGGATCTGCAGCTTATCCAGTAGGTAGGGAAATGGGCAGACTGGGTGGGCCAAGCGGTCCTTATCTGCCATCAAATTCTATGTTTCTATGTGCCACAGCACTATTTAGGCTGTACACAAGGTCTCTGATCCCCTTAGCCTGGTGTCTCAGATTAGTGAATTATTTGGAGGGGGGCATAGTCAGTTAGCTTGTGGGGCTCCTTACTAATCATTTTTTCTTATCCCTTTTTCTTCTGTCAACAGACCCTTCCTCCTCCTCCTCCTCCCTTAGGATTGTAGTTAGAAGTGGTGTTTTTCTATATCTGCCACAGCAGGATAGTGTGTTTTGTGCCTTGGGCTATCTGCAGCATTCCGCTGCGCTATTGAGCAATATTGTAGAGCAGTTAGTTTTTTTTTGCTGGTTTTTCTCCTCAAGTCCCTCTCCGACCATGAATACACATCAAACTGCAGCAGCGCTCAGCAGTACTTCAGTGGAGCTGCTCAGCTTTCTGCTATTGGTAGCAGCCTGCCAGCATAGATTTGCACCTTCTTCTTCTTCAGGCACTCCAGTTCAGACTCTAATTTGTGCTCTTTTTCAATGGTGCAGGAGCTCATGTAAGGCCAGTGGTGCTCACAAACGACATTGTGACATCATGTGCATCGGTGTGACATCACACTACAGTCGTCAGTGCTGGTTACTCCTGGCTTACCCAGCATGATTGCTGGGGTGGAGCTCTGTTTCTCTATGGATTGATGCTATTTTTTCTGACTTATTCAGGCACAGACTGGCGACCCACCGTAGGCACAGGGGCAGTGTTTACATTCAGCGAGCTGGTGTGCCAATAGCAGCCTTTGGCTAAGGAAGCATTTCATGTTCTGGCAGATCCAGGGCTAAAGTAAGGAATTTTTCCTCTTTTGGTTACACTGCACAGCTTGGCAGGGGTAGGGGTGGGGGAGTTAAGGAGAGACAGGCTGCAAACAGCCACTTCCCCCTTGCTCATTTTTGCTACACTTGAGGCATATAGGCAATCATACCAAGTTTTGTCATTGCTTGCCATTGGGCTCTTTTGGGATACTGACTTTTAGGAAGTGATCCCATGGCTTATCAGAGACTTGTTGTGTTAAAAAAAAAGTAAGACCTGCAGGAGAATGAGACCCTCCACCTTAAGGTCTTATAGAATGACTGAGCTGGGTGGGGGGGCACCTGGGGTACTGACAGTCAGTGGCAAGGCTGAGTTGTGCAAATCCTTTGTTGCTGCTCTTAAATGAGCTGCTGAGTTCTGATGTTCTACAGGACATCACCACCAACACCCCCAAACCCAAGGTAGGCCCCTCTAGTCTAGGCTGCTCATACAGGCATGTCCAGGTGCACCAAGGCAGAGCCAATTTTGCTCACACAGATTTGCAGGCAAATCCCAATCCTGACAGCATGGAAGGTTAGGATGAGGATGTAGGGTGCCACAGGGGAAATCCTGACCTGACTGTGCTGTTTGAGGAAGCGGACCCCTCTGAGGAGGCGGAAGAGTGGATGGAGCCTAAGGAAAAGATTCTGATCCCTCCCCTATTTTATTCAAAGTCTCTGTCCTATCTTATAACAGAAACTTGTTGGACCTTGCAGTTGAAGGAGCTACAAGTCATGAAGTCTTTGGACATGAATCATATTCTGTCCTCCTCCTTCCTCTGCACTGAAGTGTTTTCCAAACTTTGTGCACTGTAACCAGATTATTGAACATGAATGGGAAAGGATGGATACATACAAGCAGCTCCATAGGCAAAGGGTGAGATGTTATCTGTTCCTGGAGGTGAACACCCCGAAGTAGGAGGTTTCTTCTGTGGCAGATAAGGCCATGCATAATTCTGTTAAGTACACAGCCATACCTATTGCAGGTTTGGTGGCCCTAACCGGCACCCACAGTAAGCTGGTGAATGCCTCATACAGAAGGGCCTTTGCCTTGAATGGAGTAAATCTTCACTCCTCATACATCGTTTATTGTATCCAGAGCATTTAACTCATGGGTCATGGCTCTGGGTAGTTATGTCCCTCCAGACTCAGAAGCCATGGATTCAAGCTGCAAAATGTTTGCCTCTTCTGTTTTTCTGGGAGATGCTACTATGGACAATTTATGGATATCCGCATGCTCCACTTATTATATTGTGGCAGCTGTGCAAGGTGTCTGGCTCCAGCAGTGGGTCACAGAGCAGGCATCAAAGTCAGAGCTGTTTAACGTGGCCTTTGAATGAGAGCCTTTATTCAGCTCTGATGTGGACAACATCCTGATGGATGTCCAGGATAAGAAAGGGCAGCTGCCGGTGTCCAAACAGCCACAGAAGGCAAACTCTGTGTTAAGAGGGTGAGGAGGCCCATGGCAGAGGCAGCTCAGAGGTGGTTTTCTCCTCTTTTGGAATTTTGGAAACCAGAGAACTAGGGGAGCCCATTCCAGATTTAAGTGCAACCGTAAGAGGATCCTGCACCCACAGAAGAAATGGAGGTGCACTACAAAGAGGAGGTAACTCACAATAAAGGTACACAAGTCCATCTCTGTCACATACCCCCCCCCCCCGGCTTTTCCCTTGGTGGAAGACTGCAGAATTTTTACCAGCAGTGGACCCAAGTAATATCAGATGCTTGGGTACTGGAAATCCTGGCTATGGGCTATGCCATAGAGTTCACAACAGTACCCACAAGAGGTAATTTTTTTCAGTCCCCTGTAGCTCTGAACCCAGGGAAAAGAAAAGTGGTGAATCGGACTATAGATCACTTGATGCAAATCGAGGCAATTGTTCCAGTTCTCTCCCAGCAAGGAAGGTCTAGGATTCTACACAGTTTATTCTGTGATTCCCAAGAAGTCGGGGGATAGGCTGTCTGATTCTTAACCTGAAACACTTAAACAAGTTTGTCGGCCACATAGCCTTCAAGATGGAGTCCCTATGATTGATCATATGGGCTGTCCAACCAGGGGATTGTCTAGCATCCATCAATCTGAAGGATGCCGATCTGCACATTCCCCTTCACCAGTTGCACCAGAAGTTTCTGAGATTGTGATTCAGGGACATTTCCAGAACGGATGCTTCCTTGTGGACTGGCAACGTGCCCATGGTATTTCTGAAGATCCTGATTGTGCTAGTGGTGTAACTGAGACAGAAGAGATCACGTTTACCCCTACTCGGACAACCTACTTATCCGAACACTGACTGCTTGGGCAGCGGAAATGTCAGTGTTGAGGACCTTGGAGGTGCTAAAACACATGGTTTGGTCATCATTCGGGAGAAAAACTCCCTGATTCTGTCCTAGAGGTTGGAACACTTGGGCAGTGTTCCATATGGACGAGGGCAAAAAGCTTCTTTCTCCATCCAGGAAGGAGACACTGAGGCGGGAGGTTAAGTGACTGAGAAGCCAGATGTCTGTCTCTGCTCACACACTTCTCTGGATTCTAGGCCTGATGACTGCAGTGATAGAGCTAATACCGTGGTCATGATTACATGTGTGGCCATTCAAGAGCAGGATGCTGGAGGCTTGGAACCTAGCCTCAGAAGACTACCAAGCCCTTGTATAGCTACCACTGTCCATTCTGCAGTCACTAGCCTGCTGGGAGAATCTTGAGAACCTCAGCAAGAGATCTCTCTTGGAATTCCAGACAGGACTGATTTTTGACAACTGATGCCAGTTTATGGGGCTGGGGCATGGTCCTGGACAAAGTCCCAGTCCAGGGAGTCTGGATATCTCAGGAGCAGCAGCTGCATATAAACTTGTTGGAGATGAGGGCAGTGTTTCTTGCCCTTATTCATTTTCACAATCTGGTGCAGTCCAGGGACATGAAGATGCAGTCGCTCAATGCCATCACTGTGGTAAACATAAACAATCAAGGGAGGCACAAGAAGCAAGGGAGTGCTAGTGGAAGCAACTGAGGTGTGACTTTCTGCAGAGAAAAACCTGATGATGCTCTCCACAGTTCACATAGCAGGGGTCCTGAATATCCAAGCCAGTTGACTGAGTTGAGAGACGGTCCATAGTGCCAATGGATGTTGAACCCAGAGGTGTTCAAGCTTCTGTGCAGAAGGTTCAGTTGACCTCAGATTGTCCTCTTTGCATCAGAGGAAAATGCTGAGGAACTGAGGTTCTAAATCTGGTACCGGTGTCCTCAGATGAAGGCGGTGGAGGCTCTGTCCCAGACAGGATGTTGTCAGAGCTTACTTGTTTCCACTACTACTTCTGCTTCTAAAGGTGATTCTCGATAAGGTGGGCAAGAAGAAGCTTCCTTCTCATAGCCCCAGAGTGGCCAAGAAGGCTATGGTTGTCAGATCTTGTGAATCTAGCTCAGCAGGCCCATTTTGACTCCCACTTCAGGGGGGCCTTCTTGTCTAAGGTCCCATTCTGCATCTGAACCCAGAGGTGATGCAGCTCATGGCCTGGCTGTTGAAGATTAAGGCAGGGTTTCTCCAAGAAAGTGATGAACACTTTAATGACCTCTTGCAAGGTGTCTACGTCTGTGGCTTAAGACTGTGCATAGAGTACATTCTCTGCTTGAGTCAGAGAAGTTCTACAGCTACAGTCCCCAGATACTGAATTTCTTGCAAGCAGGGGTAGACAAAGGTCTAGCTTTGAGCACTCTGTGAGGCCAGGTCTCTGTGCTCGGTGGATCCCTGGGATCTTCCATGGTTTCATCTCTGGGAACCATCTTGGATGTTATCTGTTTCCTCAGAATGGTTGGCAGAAGCTGACCATTGTTTTGATCTCCAGTACCTCCATGGAACTTGAACCTGGTATTGAATGGTCTGTGTAAGGCACCTTTCAAGTCTCTGTTGTCGGTGCCTTTGGACATCCTGTCCTCTAGAGTTTTCTTCCTAATTGCAATATGTACAGCCAGGAGGATTGGCAAGCTTCAACCATTGTCCCATAGAGAGCCTTTGTCATCATAAGGAAAAGGTGGTATTGAGGATGATCCTGTCCTTTGTACCCAAGGTACCTACATTCTTTCATGTAAATCAGGAAATCTGTCTTCTGTCCCAGGCAGGCAAACCCAAAGGAGAAGGAGCTGCACAAGTTGGATTTGCACAGGGCAATTGGGGCTTACCTAAAAAGTACAACAGAGTTCAAAAAGTCTGAGTCTGTCTGTTTGTTCTCTTCAGAGCAGCAAAAAAAAAGGCCAGAAAGCTTCCAATGCCACCTTAGCTAGGGGGGTAAGGGCTTGCATCGCCAAGGCATATACGATTGAGGAGAAGGCTCCGGCCCTTATCAAGACTCGCTCCACCAGGGCACTTGCTACTTCCTGGCCGGAGAGAGGGGAGGTATTTGTGTTGGGAGGTGTGCAGCATGGCAACATGATTCTCCATTCACACATTTACTAAGCACACGGGATGTTCAAAGCTCTGCTGATGCAGCATTTGATCAGAGTCTTACAGGCGGTAGTTAGCAGATAATTTTATATGTTACCCATATGGGTTATATGTGGGACAATATTCTCCCCCACCCAGTTTGGGATGGGTACTGCTTTTTAGAACCTGTATGTATTAACTCCCCATTGACAATGTGCAGTGATACAGAAATGAGAAATTCCTTCATACTTGCCTTCATTTCCGTTTCTGTTCACTCCAGTGTCGTCAGTGGGGCCTCTCACGGGAGCCCCCCAACTCCTATTGGAGAATATTGCCTGATATCCAAGGCTTTTGGATCTCAGCAAAGATGTTATATATGTGATTATAGCTGGTTATCCAGAATTTTCTGCTAACAGTAGAAACATTTGCATTTTATTGGGCTGCAGGCAAACAGGTCAACAAGTTGTGATTTTGAGCATTGGGCTGTGCTTCACCATTACAGGACAGTGCTTGTTTTCTTCAAGTATGTACAATGGTATGGCTGTTTAAACTTCTTTTATGTTACAAATATAAGCAGCATACCAATCCTGTTTGAGAATCAGTGGTGTGGCGTTTGAGGCACGACAGCAGAACTGGTTGGCAAGACACCGTCAGCCAGCTCCCCAGAATGAGGTACATCGGCCATTTATCTTTTTGATAATTGTTTACATGTATAGGTTGTTGATGTTTGGTAAGTTGAGGGATCATTGACTTTGGCAACATAGAGAGTATTGGTTGTATAGATGTATATAGGTAATGCATGGACAAATGTGATTGGAGAATCGGTGATCTCCGAATGCTCATGTACCCAAGGTTCTATGCCGATTGACAGCATTGGGCTGTGCCACTACCCCAGTAGGGGTGTTCATTATCTATATGTATTAACTCCCCATTGACCACGCTGGAGCTAACAGAAATGGAAATTACGGTAAGTACAAAGGAATTTCTCCTATCCCTGCTCTGTGCAGAACAGGAGATTGTGAGATGTTCCTGTAGAAGGAAGCACTTTTTCCTCCTTCTGTTTTTTGCCACCAGTACCTTGTGACGGGGCTTGGCATCATTGCCAGAAGATGGCCAGTCACCTTTCAGCCTGGGACTTGCCTTATCTGCTGGACCACTATGTCACTGGTTGTCTTGTGTGGTGGTGGAGCCTGCTGAGTCACTGTCCATCCTTCTGCCAGTCTGGGTTCTTTTCTCTGTTTCGCCCCATTCCCAAGTCTGCACATGTGCTGTAACATGGGTGTGTGTCGTAAAGATGCTGCACCCACTCTGTCTGTGCCCAACTACTCAGAAGGCAGTCACTACTGTGACACCTAGCCTCCACTGTGGCAGTCAAGCAGCGGCATGAGCTGTATGCCCTCCCAGAAGGAGATTTGTCAGTGGACGCTCAGTCCTTCCTCTGGTCAGCACCTGAGAGACTCTAGTCTGTTTCCAAACCTGGGTCTCCGGCATAGCGTGTGGTACCTCAGCCCTCCATACCATTGGGCAGGATAAAGGAAGCACTTTTTAAATACAGATGTGCAATTCCACACCTCCAGCTCTCAATGCCATATTGGAGGGCCAGCTGCAACTGCTGGGGCAGTCTGGCCCAACAAAAGTCCAAGGGTGCCATGCAGGGAGGGTATGCAAATGTTGTGGCAGGGTCCTTCTTTGAATAACAGTGCCACCATTTGGGGCCTTGGATATTGTTTCAGATTTGACACATAGTGTGAACACATCCCAGAGCCCACCTCTGTCTTGGCCAGAACATAGTGAGATCAGGTGCAGAAGTCCTATGGAACCCACACTGATTGCTGAGGGGCGCACCATGTGTGCGGAGAGGGCACTTTGTGGTTTTTGCTGGCCCTCTGCACATGTCTAAGGGGAATATGCCTGTTTGTGGAGTAGACTCTGAGTTATTTTACTGATACACAGACCAACTGATAAGACTGAAGAAATGTTTTTTGATCTTTCGGGTAGATTGCATAGGTGGGAGGTGGCATTCAGCATTCCAAGTGAATGTAATTTCGCTGTCCTGAATTTCCTGTTTGGCAGCTTATTAATCTGTCACTGTGGCCGCAAAAAACAAGTAAATACTGTAGCTGGAAACTTGAGGCATTTGTCATACACACCTAAGTACTGTAGTAGCAAGTATGCATTTAGCATACCTTCCAGTAATCCTCATTTTGAAGGTCTCCGGGTGTGGGTGATTAAAGAAGTTGGCTGAAAGAAAGACTAGCCTAAATTGGTGAAACATATTGTGCATTTCCAATGATGCAGCAGATGCTGCAGTAAAACCTGCATTTATTTATTTATTTATTTATTTTTAAAGATGATTTCTCTTTGAAATGTGTTACATAACAGTCAGAGTGGCCATAGCAGGACGTGATTGTGATTTAATGTTCGAGACTGGACTGGTTTGTCAAGTGCCCTTGGCTTTGCCTCACAATGATTGACTACCCACAGTGATCCATAACATCATGGCAAAGCTTGATGTAGGGGTGCCACCTTTGCATGCAGCTAATACTTGGTAAGGAAGTAAGCCCTAAGCTCTGTGCCTGGCCCCACCACTTTCACAACCAATGTTTACAGCACACTTCCTTCAGTACCATTTTCTAGGGCACATACCACATTTGTGGAGCTGTAAAAGATGGTGCTTTCATTTGGAATGAAAAAGATTGGGTTAGTATACTGTTAAGGAAGACATAAACAATGTGTGAAAATGATAGTATAGTTGGCGCAATGAGCCGGATGTGCTGATTAGCACATAAGGCCCCCCTCCCAAAAAGAAAAAAAAGTTCTTCAATACTTGGGTACCGGCACTATTATCAATTATCAGTATTAAAAAATTATGAAATCTTACATATCTCGGGCCACACTCAGTAAGTGCCATAACCATTTGAGCATTGGACGACTGCACCTTTGCCACTGACCTCTGCTGTAGGTGCTTCTGGTTAAATGTTTCCATCGGAATACCAGATTGGGATCACAGAATCAACTATATAATTGTGGAAATAAAGAATATAGGAAAATTGCCAGTAGAAGAAGGCCCAGTGATCTATCAAGTCTGCTCATGTTGCAGAGCCCCTGGTAGCAACTAAGGGCTGTGCCCCACCTCCCCACCTGTTACCCCCCATTTTGCCCACCCCCTTGACCCTGACCTTCCCCTTTACTCTAGTATCCTACCATCTCCAGTGAGACTGCCTCCTCTGGGAGCACATTCCACCCTGCATCCATGCTCTCCATGAAATAATGTCTCCTGAATGCTCTCCTGAACCTTCTCCCTTCCAGTTTAAGGCATTGCCCCCTCTGGGACTGAAGAGTCCCTCTTTGTTCACCTTGTTGATGCCATTCATGTACTTAAAGGATTCGGTCATGTCCCCCCTTTTCCTCTTCACCTTCGGGGAGTACATATTTAGGTTTTCCAGCCTCTCTTTATGTGTTCTGCTCTGCTGGCTTTTGATCAGTATTGTTGCCATCCTCTGGACCAACTCTAGCAGATTAATGTCCTTCAGGTAGGGATGCCATTATTGCACACTGTACTCCAGGTGCGGCCATGCAAGTGATCTGTACAGTGGCAATATGACTTCCTCCCACCTGCTAGTGATTCCTCTGGCAGTGCAGCCCAACATTGTACTGGCTTTCACCAGTGCCTTCCTAGTGCGAGGAGTGCTTCTAGTTACTAGTGACAGTCACCCCAGGTCCTTTTCCTCCTCAGATTTGGTTACCCCACCACTACTACCCTCTGGTTCCTGCCCTTCAGCCAATTTGCTTCCCCATCCAGTGAGTTTCTCCCCTGCTGCTAGATCCTCCAGTTTTCTGATCAACTTCCTGTGGGTCACAGAGTCAAAGGCCTTGCTGAAGTCCACGTAAAAGATATCGACTTCCTGGCCCTTGTTCACTGGTTTTTGTCACCCAGTCAAAGAAGCTGATTAGATTTCTTTGGCAGGATCTCTCGGCTATGAAACCATGCTGTCTTTATCCTGTAGATCATTTTCCTCTAGGAACTCTGTCAGCCTTTCCTTAAGGATTGCCTCCATGAGCTTACCCACAACTGAGGTTGGGATGACTGGTCTGTAGTTGCTCTGATAATATTTGGGTCTATGTTTGTGGAGTGGCACCACATGCATCTTTCTTCAGTCCAGTGGCACTGTGGCCAATTCCAGAGAACCATTGAACAGGTCAGGCAGGTGGCCTGCTAATTCCGACGCTAGTGACCTCGGCACCCTGGATGGTTACCATCCATGCCTGGGGATTTATCAACCTTGAGGGTCAATAATCCTCTCTTCACCCATTACTCACTGGGCTTTCAATCTGTGTACTTTCTCCCCTCTAGTGATACTAGGCTGTCCTGCTCCTCTGTAAAGACATAGCCGAAGAACTCATTCAGTATCTCTGCTTTGTCCCCACTAACCTCCACCCACCCCTCCCCTTTCTTTAGTTGTACAGTACCATCTTTTTTGTCTCTTTTCTTTCTAATGTACTAAAAAAGGGCTTTTCCCGATCTTTAATCCCTTCTCCTAATGCAAGTCATTCATGGCCTTGGCCAGCTGGGCTGTTTTTCCCTACATCTTTGGCTTTTCTATGGTACTCCTCCCTATCCTCTTCCTTTTGAGTTCTTCAGAATTTCCTTTAAGCATTCCTTTTATCCCTGACTGCCTGGGCTACCTCACTACTAAACCAACTGGGTGTTTTGGCACTAGTTATTCCCTCTTCAGCCTGACACACTCGTTTGTGGCTGCTGCTATCCCTTTTTTGATGATGGACCATTTCTCATCACCCAATCCATTCAATGAGGCTAGCCAGGTATCCCCCTTGGCAGTTCCCTCATCTTCCTGAAGTTTGCCTTTTTGAAGTCTGGGTTGGTCTTGATGTTTGCCATCTCCCTCCCCATGTCCAGCCTGAACCACTTTGTACAATGGTCGCCCTCTCCCAAGGGCCCCTCAACCTGGATGTCCTGAACATTGTCCCCATTTGTCAGCAGCAGATCAAGAATGGCTCCCTCCCTGATGGGTTCTGTGACACTCTGGGTCAGAAATCCACTCTGCACTGCATCCACAATTAATTGACTCACGAAGCAGCTTGTGGTGGGAGTCTTCCAATCCATCTTGGGCAGATTGAATTCCCCCACAATCACTTTTCCCTTGCCATCAGCCACCTTGATTAAGGCTCCCCATCTCCTTATACCTTTCCTCCTCCTGGTTAGGTGGTCTGTAAACCACCCCCAGTCTTATCATCATCCCCTAGTGAATTGCAACTGCACCCACAGTACATCTACCATTCCCTCCTCTGTCTCCTCCCTCATACAGATTATTCCTTCCCTTGCGTATTTTTCTAACCCCCTCCCCCCACAAACACCTCCCAGTCCCTTCTGTGCAACTTTTACCCTGGAATAGAGAGGTCATAGTCATGGTTTGGTGTAGCCCAAGTTTCTGTGACCGCCGCAATGCACAGTAAGTACTATAATCAGAAATATTTGGGAGGCTCTGTATACTAATTGGGACCTCATTGTCCTAGACAGTGATGGCAGAAAAGATAGTTGGTCCATCCAGTGTGCCCAGTTGTCCCAGTACTTTATTTTCACAGATTGTTACCTTTCCCTTAAAGGATTTCACCTACCTGAATGCCTGGTTTTGCAGTCAAGCATAAGGATAACATCAGGCTAGGGATGGGTGCAGCACATGTGGCTTGGCCCGGATTCCATCCTTAATCTCCAGGAATATGACTTGGGTGATTCAAGCCATGGGTGGCAGACGTGAATCAGAACTATTTGTCTATTTCTACATCAGATACTTGTGTGCAACAAAGAGAGGGGAGAACTGCCTTTGACCTGCAAGTATGTTTTTTTTTTTTTTTTTTTTTCTGTAGAACCTAGCTTTCAAATACTGGTTTGCATTCTGTTGTTTTTACACATTACTTGCCCTTTAGTAAATTTGATAGATGTTTCAAATTTAGAGAATGGGCTAGTGAAATACTGTATTTTGATTGGCTTTTGCCTGCTATTCCATTGACGTATGTTTGTGTGCCAACACTGCCCTGTAAAGAAAAAAGGTCCAACCATGTAATGTGGAATTTGGACAAATCACATAAAGAATGCACAAGCTACTTTCCTGCTTTCCATCACAAACATGGCTGTCACCTTTGCTGTTGCATAAAAACTTTCAACTAGACACTAGAAATATAAAAGTCCCATAAATGTAAAAAATAAATGAATTAAATGTGCTGTCCACTCATGATCTCATCCTTACACACCAATTAATTAAAAACAACACAAAAAGCATTTACAGCTATCATTTCTGGTGTTTCTTTGATGACCATGAAAAATTTTCATCATACCCTAACCTGCCTGACAGCAAAATCTGTGCTGGTAACCATGCCACAGATAAAACTGAGGCTTTGTCTCCTGAGTGTATGCTACGGAATACTACAGCATTTTGAATTAATGCATTCCGTGTGTGTGTGTGTGTGTGTGTGTGTGTGTGTGTGTGTGTGTGTGTGTGTGTGTGTGTGTGTGTGTGGGGAGGGGGGGGGTGAGCATTCTACAAAGGAATACTACAGAATATTGAATTCTTTTATTCCATAGTAAATAAATACGTGTGTAGAAAGATCTAACCAGCTGTGGAGGGACTGTTTGTCATTTTCTGAACATTGCTGATTGTGATATCAGATTGGATATCTGCCCATCCCTACTGAGCAATATTAAAAGCAATACCAAAATAAATATGGGGCTAAAACTATGCGTTCCCAAGCAGCAAGAGTATGGAATAGTTTGCCCTTCACAGTACGAATGTCTCTTTCCCGTGGGGTTTTCATGCACTCTATGAATGAATTATATTCACTCACATGCAATTGTAAATGGAAGTAATGCTAGGACATTACTTTGACTTAGGTGTATATTGTTGTCCATGTGAATTGCGTGTATACTAGTTTTGTAATACGTATAAATTAAGTTCATGTACGGTATTTGTATTTGTATTTGTATTTGTAACTTACAAGGTATAAACAGGACTGTCTTGTGAACAGGGTTGTATAACCGTAATGATATGGTTTTCATGTATAATAAAGATTTTCTCTTTTTATCTATCAATATTTTATTACATTTGTTGTCTTTTTTTATCTTTTGGAGATCTTCATTTAAACTTCACTCAATCTGTTTTCTAAGTCCACTAACACCCTTCAGGGTGTGTGGTACTGGTGGATACCTGCACTTCCAGGGACTTAAAGGCCCTCAGCTTGCAGCGTCTGATCTCATCATGACCCTGGGCATGTGGGTATCCACCAGTACCCCACCCCCTGTTGGGTGCTATTGCTTTCTTTTACACACTAGTGGTTGGGACTAGTTTAGAACTGTATGATGCAGTTCATGTCCCTGTCAAGCTCTTCCATTTTTGTTACAATGCATCTGTTCTCCACTATAGAGGTCAGTGACTGGGAGGGACATAAACTACATCACACAGCTCTGAAAGTAGTACTTACCACCTGCGTCCTTCTGGCAGTGCTCGGTGGAGGTTTAGATGCTACTTTGCTTGGATGAGCATGTAATCTAGTTGAGAGGGAGGTGGGGGGGGGAAGAGGCACCACTTTCTTCCTCTGATGGTAGGAAGTCAGAGGTGGAAACCCCGAGGGGTGATAATACCCCAAGCGCAGCATCATAGGGGGTCTGTGACAGACAAGTGGAAAAAAAGGGTAAGGGGTGCAATTGGGAGGGGGTTGTAAGTGGAACACGGTAGAAGAGTAAAAGGAATGAGGTAAATAAAACAGGTAGGTCAGCAGGTACAATATTTGGTAGTACTACAGGAACAAACTGGGACAAAAAGCACAGGGTATAGGGTGGGAGGTGAGAAGGAGTGGAGAGCCATATGTGCTTATGCCATGAGTCTCGGAAACCAAATCTGCACCCTGGAAGCTATCATGGCAGAGGCTCACCTGGATCTAGTGACCATTACAGAGATGGGATGCACTGAGCACCACGACTGGGACATGGCCATACCAGGCTCCTCACTTTTTAGGAGCAACTGGGCTAGGAAGAAGAGAGATGGGGATAGCACTGTATGTGAGGAAGGGGAATAAAAACCACTGAAGCATGGGTTTATCAAGGTGAGGAGTGTTTGGAGGTGCTGTGGGTCACCCTGGAGACAGCTGTGGAACTGCTGCCCAGACTGGCATAGTTTACAAACTGCCATCACAAGGTGAGGAGATGGACAGGTTCCTGGGGGGGGGGCATCATCAGGATGGCAGGGAAGGAGAAGGTGCTGATCTTCTTTGGGGGTATCTGTCATCAAGTTACACCATAGGAACTTCACCATCAGTGAAGGAGAATCCACATGGAAGATTTTTAGCAGTACAACTGGGGCCACCCATGCCGTCCACATCAGCAGACATCACCAACCCTATATAGGCACGGGTGGCCTCACTCCCTCCTCAATTCTTTCCTGCCATTGACTTGCAAGTACAGTCCCCGTGGAAGAGCTGTCACTGTATGTGTGCCTTTTTTCGGCCTATGGCCTATTTTTCAACCAACCCTTACCTAAATCTCCGAGATTTATTTTCTTTTTCTTTTATGTCACAAGTTAAACTATCTACATCTCTCATCTGTCGCTGCCGCTGAGGAAAGAAGATTGCCTCCAACGACGAGCACTCCTTCATGTTTGCCGACTTGAGCCTGACCATGATGCCTCAGATTGTGAGCTGTGCCAATAGTTTAATCAAACCACTCTTGGGCAACGCAGGAAGGCTCTAAAGATCTTCATGGAACAGCAGGTAGCCATCTCGGAGTCTGTGTCCTCTGGGGCACCAGCCACCCAGTCTCCCTCCGGTTCCAAGAGCTTCAAAGCATCTCCGGTCAAAGACAAGTCCTCAGAAAAAAGTCAGAAGAAAGACTGGGATTGTGACTGCTTCCCCCAGTGGCCATCCCATTCCCTGTTGGTTCTGCCTTCTTCGGGGGGAGGCTTCTCATCGTCGGCAGCCGCCACGACAGAGACCAGCTGTCCAGGTCTATGTTCACTCCAGGCCCATACTGACAGCTCCTCTGCCAGACACCCAGGGTGTTTGGCTATCGACCTCTGGGTGCCCCTCCTCAGTTGAAGACGGGTTCATCATCAATGACTACCCCTTCGAGGCCTACTCCTTCTTTTCCAAAGGCTCCGGGCTCATTGGGTCAGCCAGCTGGGTCATCGGCCCTGTGCTGCTGGCTGCTCCTCCATTGTCAGTGTCTGACTTGAATGAGGTTCTTGTCCATTTTCCTAATGTGCTGGTCCAGCAGTTTGCTGCCTTTATCAGGCCATCGTTGCAGGCTCCTTTAATGCTGGCATTGTTGTCGGCACCTGTTCAGGGGCCGTCTATGGCACATACATCAGTAGAGCCTTAGGAGGATGTCTACATTGAGGAGTACCACCATGACCTCATCCTTTCAGAGGAGGTGGAGGAGGAAGAGGACCAATACCTCACTTCGGACAAGTCCACTGCCTCTTCAGTCAGTGAAGACTCTGTTAAGCATACCCTCAGGTTCCCACCTGAGGATGCTACCTTCTTCAACATTATGAAGCAGTGGTCTTTCACTATGGGATTTCAGACAGAGGAGGAGGAGCAGGATGCCAACAGAAAGGATCTGGCAAACTACCCAAAGATCCCAGAATCTCCCCCTAAGATTATTCCTCCCATACTCCCGGCACTAAAAATGCTACCACAGCAGACTGGCACAGAATAGACATGGTGCCAGCTATGCCCTGTAGGGCTGACTAGCTCTACAATGCCCTCTGGGGCCTTCCTCACTTCGCTGCCAAGGCCAAAACTGACTCTGTAGTCATTAAGGTGGCACAAAACCAGTCTAAGGTGCCTAAACACCTTAGTATCTCCCCTCAGATGAGGAGTCCCATAGGATTGATCTTTGGGGGAAAGGGTGTATTGTCTTCTCTACTCTAGGTTTGAAGATTGCCAACTACCTGTCTCACTTGGTGAAATACCAAAACACCACTTGGAGAATGGCAAGGCTGCCACCCAAACCCTTCCTGATGGTCCCCAAAAGCAGG